>CM060916.1:707106325-712128825 GCA_030737875.1 Allium sativum | reverse complement strand
TCATCAATCAATAATAACTATTAAATATATTTACAGAAATATGGAAGCACTTCCCCATTAAGCATATATCCAAAGATACATTGTTAGCGAATATAATATCTTTGCTAAAATAGATAATTTACAACCACAGTTAAAAAAAGGACAAATTTTCAAAAGAGGCTAATTTTTAAAACTAATAGCACAAATAGGCCAGTTTAAAAACTATTTGCCAATATATGCTGGTTTTGGCCAGCTCAACGATGAGCTGGCTTGGCCTAAAAGAAAAAAACAATACGGGGCGCACTTGCCAAGTGCGCCCTTTTTATTATCATGGGCACACTTGCCAAGTGCGCCCGCATTATTTTTTTCCAATAACAGCAGTATTAAGGGACATAAATGAGTGAATGTGAGTGGAAATGCCATCTTCGTGAGCCAGTGGAACTTGATTATGCTGAGAAGGGTGTGAAACATCAATATTTGAACTGCCAACAGAAAGAGGCTCATTCACACGAAGTATAAGGTTAGCAACAATTTGAATTTGAGAATTGGCATGATCGAAACACACAGAAAAAATTGCACGGTCAGTATCAGTAGTAGAATGTGCCAAGTTATTTAACATGTGATCAGAAGCAGAGAGAGCACCAGCAATGGAAGTATCAGTAAATATATCAGAATGCAAGGTTGCGTGTACCGATATGCCAGCAACATTGAGTGCAGCAGTGATTAAGGGATCTACATGAATATTAGATTCAGGTGCCACAAGACATGAATTTATGCCGATGCATCGTATAATCTACGAAGGTCCATCGTTCATTTTAATGGCCAAATGGTAGGTACTATTGCTGCAAAGGATGATTGAGAGTGTAGCCTTAACTATAACCAGGTGCACGTTTCAATATCATATTATGAACAGTGCAAGTCATAACCTCAAAGAAATATAAACTATGTAAACCATAAAACGTTTGTCAGACTTTTGGAAAAAATAATATGAGCATACTTGGAAAGTGCGCCCATGTTAATATAAAGGGGCGCACCTGCCAGGTGCACTCCATATTGTTTTTTTAACCCGCAAGCCAACTTATCGCTGAGCTGGCCAAAACCAGCCTATATTTGCAACATAGTAGCTAAAGCGCAAAAAGGCGCACGCATTGAGCCTCAGGCTTTTTTGAGCCTTGGGCTTTTTTGTGTGCCTTTTATATGAATACGATCTGTTAATTTACTAACTACAGATTAATTTTTAAACCATATTTTATAATTCATTCAATTATTTACATATTTTATTAATAAGATTTAAATTATAAACCATATTTTATAATTTGTTGAACGATCAAATTTTTTATTTAACTATTTATAAACAAAAAATTGGATTTAGCAAAAAAAATCGCCTCAAACTTCAAAAAGGCGCACTCAAACTGCAAAAAGGCGCAAGCCTCGAGCCTTGGGCTTTTTTGCGCTTAGGCGCGCCTTAATAACTATGATTTGCAAATAGTTTTTGAACTAGCTTATTTGTGCTATTAGTTTTAAAAACTAGCCTTTTTTGGAAATTTGTCCAAATTTTTTTTATTCCTCATAATTTTGCATGGCCATGATCTGAATATAGTCGATAGCTCTATCCATCAGATCAAACGACATACACATGCGAGTTCATCAATCGAGCATGCAATCAAAACTCAGAGAAATACTTAAATACCTTAGCATATGCTTTTTGGACCTTCCTTTTTCATCTAGCCTGCTTGATCTTGATCCCAATTAATTAATTAATTACCTCACCATCATTCGAAAGAGTTTATACATAGTTTTTTTTTCTTTTTTCTTTTGTATCATGTATATGTTGTTTCATCCTCGTTTTGCATATAGATATAGAACTCCTATGTTCACACTTCTTGCTTTAAAAGCTCCATCCGAATTTGAAAATTTACATTCTTTCTTCTCCAATAACTACATTGAAATAAGATTATGATATACATAATGTGTTAACTCCTCTTAACATTTTTTCCTGTCAAACATTTTTATGTTAATATGTAGTTGTCATCACTGAAAGATAATATTTTATATATTCAACAAAACCTCACCATTTAAATTACTATCCAAAGCAAAACGTCTTCCATAAATTAACTATTAAAATTTTGTACAACCATGCTATGCTCTCTCAAAAAAAAGTTGCATCACGGAAGTTAACACTTTCTCAGTACGCATATGGTTAACAGCACGTCAATAGAACATCAATTCAAACCACTTACATATGCAAGACCATCAAGCGAACATGCAATCAAAACACATAGAAATGCCTATAAGTTATGATACCATGCACATCTTCATATAGATTTTGTAGGTCTTCTTTTTTCTCCATGCTCGTGCATTCTTGTTCAAATAAACTACTTCACCATCAGTCGAAAAAGTTCATACGTAGCGTCTTTTCTTGCATCATGTAATATCTTATTTCATCTTTGTTTTACATATAGAACTTCTAGTGTTCACTCTTTATGCTTTAGAAGGCCCATCTCAAATTAAAAAAATTACATCCTCTCTTCTCCCGTTATTCCACTGGAATAAGATTATTTTTTGATTTTCGGAACGTGTTCAACACTCCTTAACGTTCGTTGTAGCATTCAATTCAAAACCTTTAGCGCATTCTACATTATCTATTTGCATCTTGTAATCTGCATGTGCTTTCTTACATTTGCACATATCCAAGTGTGCGCCTAAATGAAATGCATGTTCTTATTCTTTACCGTTGTAAAACATCAATTCATAATCTATAATACCAACATTTGCCTCTGCATCATTGTCATGTATTTCCTCTAATGTTTTTAATAGCTATTTGTCACTTTTATGTTTGCTAAAAATATATTTCATGTCATTCAGTTTTGGGCAGGGTGGTAGCATGTGAAGTCGCGCTTATGCCTTTTTTATTTGGTTGTCGTCTTTTTTGTTATGAATTGTTCTTTCACCGTAATTTCTTCCCAACTTATTGCTTTTTTTTTTTTTTTTGAAGCTTGACATCATCCTAACCATTCAACTTTTTTTAACCATAAAGTTTAAAAATGATTGAGCTTTCCCTGTTGTTATGTTATCTTCAACTTCATAGTTGGCGATTTTTGCATTAATAGCGCTTCATATTTCATTGATTTCTTTACAAGGAAATATTGCCGAGCCCTTGTGATTTGGCGGTGTAGATTCGGTGGAGTCATCTTCACAAGTCAAAAATGTAGTGCAAGGACCTCTTTTCGAACAACGCAGTCAACGTCTCTCCAAAGTCAACAGACAATGTTTTAAGCCTTAAAATCATTAAAAAAACGAGGTTTTTAACCAATAAAAATACATACATAGATGAGTATAAATTAAAGAGCCGTACAAATGTTAAAAGTTTCATCAATTGTCATGTAGGCTTTTAAAATGCAAAATGCACAAGCCCTAAAATCCCGTATTTTGAAATAATATGCATTTTTTAAAAACCAGGAGTGCATGATGTATGTACTTACGAATTGCTGAAACTGCATAGAAATTGACTGAACTTTCCTGGTATATGCAGATTTTGTTCTATGCTATTTTATTTTTACAAGATGTGCTTTCAGGAAATATGAAGGTGCTGCCTGGCGCAAACGGTAAGGTTACCCGACTGGTAATCTGGAGCGCACAGGTTCGAGCCCCGGCCTCTTCACATAATGTGAGGGAAAGGCTGCGCGCGCTAATCGACCACCCCAAGAGTCCGGAAAGCCGTGAGAATAGTACCAGATGGGAGACTGTCTAGGAAGTCCTCACGCTTGAGTACGGGAGCCTTCGGCATTGGGTATCCACCTGTGCTTTCAGGAAATATGAACGTGGGTTAAGTTCAATGGAGACTGCGATGATGCGGGGCATGCGGCACATATTTTTATGTAAATAGGGACCTCCCGTCAAACACAAAACTAAATGGGTCCTTTCACCCATCTAACAGTTTAAACGGCCTTGCTTCCAAAATCCCCATTTCTTAATGTGAACCCGCTTCTTCCACACTGGCATAAGAGGGTTACAACAGTATGGAATATCAGACTATCCTGAAAATAACATACGGTTCTGATGATCTTTTTGCCCACCGATGTCCACTTTTACTCAGATATTTGGTTTGTTCGTCGCATCTCAATGGTTTATGCATATCATTGTGATACACGTAGTTTTCCTTCTATTTCAATGTTTCTCAGTTTCTATCGTTCTACTTTTCTTTGGTCATCTCCGTCTTTTATCGTCTTCAGAAAAATCAATTTAAGGCTCAAGCACCAATGGTGAAAATTTTAACATACTTTACATTATTATACTTACATGAACAGAAGCACTAATTTATATGAACAGAAACGTCTAGGACTTCTGCAGAAACGCTGGGACATTTACAAATAGCAAAATAGAGTCAAATCCTGATATACAAATTCCTTAATGATGACAAACCATATACACTGATTAATTGTTATCGGCGATCAATCAAAATTAGATGTGAACAGTGGCATAGCCAGAATTTTGTGTTGGGATGTCACAGTTTGAAATAATTAAGAGATGGTGGACTTCTTATGTCAGTTACTGGAAATGTTTACGCAACAGTTCGTGAAAATTATTAAATAGCCATTAGAAAACGGTTGATATGATAATTCATTGTAGAATTGTTAAAGGCAATCGATAATAGTTGTAAAAAATTACAAGATAAGCTATTTTGCACATTCCTAATTCTCCCCGTTTTATTTCACTTTCTGATTTTATGACAATTAATAAAAAAATGAAAATTCACTACAAAGGCTTACATTTTGGAAACTCAATAGGTAAATCACTAAATTAATTTGTATGCAATATTTCATTCACAACTCAGGTTTGTACAGTAATTCAGGTTGGCTTTTTTTTTTCCAATTTAATTCACCAGTTAACCATATAAATCTGGTATATCTGTTTGTACTAATCCAGATATTAAGCACTAATTAGGTCGATCAATTTGTACTAATTCAGTTTATACTGTATAGGCTAATCATTGTATCAAGAATAACTTTCTATCCAAAATCAAAGTGCGATGAATTCACTAGATAATAGAGGAACTATAAACCAACAATTAAATGAATTATAGGTTTTATTATCTTAAATCAAACATGAAACAACAACAGATCCACTACAGGTTCAAATCAAATATCAAAAAACAAGTTAACTATCATAAACCAACTATCAAAATCCGATTTTTGACTATCAATACCTTTTTTCTTGTACAAATTTTAAATTTGAAATCGTTCGAATTTGGTAGAATTCCGAAGACTATACTCCTTGAATTTAAATGAATTTGAGTTCAAATTTGCGACATGAAACTGCCAAGGAACAGAGGAGATTACGTTGGTTGCTGTGTCAGACCGAAAACAGTGACTGCTGTGAATTAATTTCTGGACATTGCAGTGCAAAGGATGGGGTAGGTCCCCTCCCCCCCCCCCCCCCTTTTTTTGTGAGCAATCAGAAGAACAATGCTATTTTTTCTAAAATTGCTAGTGGGGTCATGTGACCTGCTGGACTTTCGCATAGCATCGCCATTGTTTACAAATGTATCACTAATAGATCCTCCCCCTTAAATAAAAAATAAGTCAAGGTATTAATACCTGAAAACATAAATATCTTTTATAAGGTAAGTGATTCGTTACTTTTTTTGCGCAAAACCGCCAAATATAGTTTTGGTATTGCTGGCTTTAACCGAGGATAAAGGACTGTGTAAAGGAGTATGTGTATTCCATTATGTTAGTTGTACCAGGAATGTGTAAACGAGTATGACAATCATACGCCCTAAATTCCTTCTAGAAAAAGCAGTGCACAACTAACTATCTGCACATTCTGTGCAGATTCCTTCAGCTGATTTAACCTACAAATTATTGTAAAAGACAGATATAGTTGACTTGAAAAGCTTAGGGTGCGTTTTTGACGAACGGTAACGGGACATTTGAACATGACACTGTTGTGAACGAGGAATGCGCTTTTTGCTACGAACGGGGTATTTGAGCGGAGTATTTATTTGTTAAATTATTTGTTTTGAATTAATTAAATACTAATTGCGCAAAAAAGAAGACTACATTTCATTTTACAAACGGAAATACAAATAGAAATACAACTACACTGAAAATAAAACGAGTACATGAAAAACTAAAATGTACGACTATGCTCTAATCTGCTCAACTATGCTAAAATAAACCCCCGTATATCATTCTCGGTAAGATCCTTGACAATCTTTACATTCCGCGGATTAGTGCGGAAAATTATCATAATCTTCCATCGCTCAACATTTCACTCGTCGAACAGTATCGTAGCAACGGGTAGCAAGGTCCGACACGCGGGGGTCACAAATGAGCGGCTCGAACTGCCACGCTCTATGTGTTTGCGCCTAGAGGGCTGACCAGAAGGGGGTTAACCAGTAGCTATCCAGTCAGAATAGTAACCGGTGTCGGCAGCGGTGAAAGAAGCAGCTGGCGCAGGTGCAGCCAAAGGTGCAATAGCAGGAATTGAATACGCGCAAGTAGGCGTACGCAAACAATCGCCAAATAATATGTCCTGCTCTCGCAACTTCATTGACGGGTTTCTTCCGAACCGCCTGTATGGCTTGTTATCGCCGCCAGACCACCATTCATTAGGACCGTCCAACGTATCGTGTACCGGATCTCATTCTTCGTCCGGTGTCCGTAGCAGTCTATCACAATCGCGAAACGACCGTTTCATATTATCCCACTTATTTTTAATTAGGGTTTCTGTGTAATCCAGGTTGAAACGGTCGTTCAGAGCCGTCGGGATCGTCTCATAGAAGCTGCTGACGCCAATTGTGTGCTCCTTCAGAAACTCTGTATGAACATCAATAAAAGCAGCCTCTCGTACTTCTATCCAATTAGCGAACGACTGGGAAGTAGTAGAAACAGAACTTGAAGACATATTGCAAAACATATGTTATAATAAAGAAAATTAAACACAACGATATACAAAAAAACCTGTTTTGCAGCTTGAAATGTCGCAAAAAAATTAAAATACATGGCGAAAGCCAACGGTTAATTTTCCAACGGTCGTCAGTCGTTATTTCTAGACGTTCAAAAGGTGCCACACGTTTAATGCCAATGCCACCGTAAACGTGACACCTTTTGACTGCGAACGGCCCATAGATGTCAAAAGTACATTGAGAATTGCTTGGTATGTGATTCCCAAATTCCCAAATTTTGGTGCAGTGTGTGGACTCTGCGTGTAAGAAAACTATGATTTGGTAAAGCATATGAGCTCTGTATAATGGAATTGTCACAATTAAATTGTAACGTTTGCCTTGACTTTAAAAGTAACTGTGAACCAGAATTGATGATATGATGTTGGCACTGCCTGTCCGGCTAGCATTTTACATTTTCAAATATAAGTGGATGTTTTCTCACTGGTTTGGTGCTTGTTATTTTGCAGAGAAAGAAGAGGTTCTTCAAGTGATGCAAGATAAAGTTCTTCATGTTCATTCCGGACAAAAGCCAGGGGGCGGTATGCGCACCATGAATATGTGATTTTACTGTCTGCGTGCATGCAGAGTAAATCCTTCATACATATGTTGTACTTAAAATAAGGATCTAAAAACAGCCCATTTTTTCTCTTTAAGATATTTGACTGGAACTTCTGAAATGACAATGTTGTGTGCTGTTTGTAATATATCTACCAAGTATGCTAGTACAGCTATCATCTCACTTTGATTGTGCTGCTGCTTTTCAGTTTCGTTGTTCCATTCATCAGTCAGTCTTCATGTTTCGTAGTTGTGAAAATGAAAGTTGATGGAGGCTAGGCATGGTACCATACCTTTTACGTTAATATTTATTTTTGACTTCGGATAGATGTGTGTATATACATAATCATCCTTCTCTTTTCAAATAGTACATTACTCTTTTTAGTTTTTCTAATTTTCACTATACAATCACCTTTCTCTTTCCTCTCTTTCGCACTTACACATTATTTTAATATAAATATAAATCAGTGTTTGTTATTGGGATGTAAAAGAGATGTCATACAACTCTCCTT
Source organism: Allium sativum (assembly GCA_030737875.1). Classification (NCBI taxonomy): domain Eukaryota; kingdom Viridiplantae; phylum Streptophyta; class Magnoliopsida; order Asparagales; family Amaryllidaceae; genus Allium; species Allium sativum. The sequence continues at coordinate 712,120,830 of CM060916.1, read as the reverse complement.
TCTCTTTATATATATATATATATATATATATATATATATATATATATATATATATATATATATATAGGAGGGTTATATGGCACCCCTCTTTTGTGGTACCTTTTTTGCACCTCAAGGAGAGCCACTCATTTGTTTTTAAACAATGTGTTAGTGGGAGAGAGAGTTAATGGAAGGAGAGAAAGACGGATGTGTAGTGGAAATTATGGGGTGCTACACTATTTAGGGTGCTTTTGATCCTCTCTCTCTCTCTCTCTCTCTCTCTCTCTATATATATATATATATATATATATATATATATATATATATATATATATATATATATCTGTGTGTGTGTGAGAGAGAGAGAGAGATCTGTATAAAAAGCAAGTAGCACTGCAGCTGGCATAGTGAAGGAGATGTTTGATCACATGGAAACTTGGTGTGGGCTGAAAGTCAATGATTTGAAGACCAAATGCTATTTCAACAAAACATGCAGAAACAAGTCAAGTGTCCTAGAAGTTCTAGGTGTGCAGGAGGGTGAACTACCAGTTAAGCATTTGGGAGTACATTTATCTTCCAACAAAACAACAGATAGAGAATGCATTGGGCTTATTAGCAGCATAAGCGACAGACTGTATGGGTGGAGCTCAAGATTACTCTCATTTGCTGGTCGTATAGAACTGGTTCACACAGTTATTCAGGCTAAAGTAAATTTCTGGTTACAAACATTTCAATTGCCTGATGCCTCGATTGAGAAAATTGAGAAAGTATGTGCAGACTTCATATGGAAAGGGGGGCTTCACAAGATAAAGCATGATCAGTTATGCAGACCCGAGGCTGAAGGAGGAGTGAGACTACGTAGCATTAAAGTTATGAGAGAAACATTTACACTGAAACAAGCTTGGAAGGTGATCAACAAAGAAGGCTTGTGGGCTAGATGGATGTGTGGTAGGTATGGTACTGATAATTTCTGGACCATGAAGGAAGACAATAATGCTTCGTCGACATGGAAGGCAATATAAGGACTCGAAACACTCTAGCAAGACACTGCAGGAGAGAGATAGCTAATGACAATAAAACACATTTGTGGAAAGACGCTTGGGTGGAGGGAAAATCGTTTATTGACATGCTTGGATGAGACATATACTCAGCTTTTGGGTGCCCTGATGGCAGTGTGAATGCTATCATTCAGAATAACCAATGGAATTTAAATATCACTTGTAACCAAGCCCAAAGATGCATCATAGAAAACATGCAAATATATGGTGACCGTAATTATGATATGTGGACATGAACAAGCAATGATTTTCAAATCAAACAAGCATGGGAATACATCAGACCAAAAAACCTATCAAAAATTGGGCCAAGATCATATGGTGCAAGAGTAATGTTCCAAAATGGCAAGCTGCACATATAAGGTTATGTTGGAGGGATTCCCTACGCGGGATCGTCTTCTCAAATGGGGGTTAATTTCAGATGACAAATGCAGTCTAAAAGTACTCAGGAAAATCATGACCATCTTTTCTTTAATTGTCCTTTTTCTAGTAAAATTTGGGAAAATTGCAGGAAATCTATCAACTACACAACAATAGAGACCCAAATTCAAGAAATAATTGCTCACCTTGAAGTCATCTGGCAGAGCATACGTCAAATACCTGAAGTGCACGCTATCGCTCTTAAGTTGCTGCATGGAGCATTTGGAAGGAGAGGAACAACCGAATTTTCAAGAACAAAGAAAAATCAGCAGATCTAGTCAGTAAATTCGCTATACAAGATCTTAAAATTGCTCTGATGAGGAAAGGAAAGAGAAGTATCAGAGGAACGAAACTTGGAGCAGGTGGAAGGCAAGACGTGGGTCAGTAGCTGCCATCGGTTCAACGTCGAGAAACAAGCACGAGTTTTTTCTCTTACCAACCGCCATGAAGAAGAAAGTGAAAAAGGTTTCGGAGAGAATATGAACTGATGCCTTTTTTTGATTATTCTCGTCTTTCTTTTGTTAAAGTAAAGTATTGTTGGCTTGTGATAATACTTTGAACCGACTTTGTAACGTGGTCTTGGACCATTGTTTTCAGTTGGGTTGTTTAAAGCCCAAGAATAAAAGTAAACCCATTTTCAAAATAAAATTATATATATATGTATGTGTGTGTGTGTTTGTGTATGTATGTATATATATATGTATGTATGTATATATATATATATATATATGTGTGTGTGTGTGTGTGTGCGCGCGCGCGGCGCGCGCGCTTAAGCTGCACCTTTATCTCTCCTTGAATTTTCAAGCACTTGTTTCGATTTTAATATTTATTATTTCTCTCTCCGATTGAATTAAATAATATAGTGTAGCGGAAACAGAGAGAATTAATGTTAAAACCGGAATGAGTGGTTGAAATTCAAGGGAGGTAAAGGTGTAGCGTAAGAGGTGTAGCGTAAGAGAATTTGAGCTTATTTTGACATTCGTAACATTTTCAAAATCTTAGCTCAATTATTCACCGTTCAGACATTTATTCAAACCGTTAAATTTAAACATCAAATATATTATTCTACGAATGTCGGAATGAGCTCAAATTTTAGATAGATGATTATATATATATATATATATATATATACACACACACACACACACACACACATACACACACACATATATATATATATGGATTGAACATTTATAAAATTCTCGTTGGATTTGGATTATTGTAACTCACGAACGGGTAGGGTTGCTGCAAAATAGAGATGCCGCAGAATGCTCCTCTCTCTCTCTCTCACACACGCACACGCACACACACACATACATACATACATACATACATACATACATACATATATATATATATATATATATATATATATATATATATATATATATATAGGGGTATTTAGTTTGAAGGACAAGTTTCAAAAAAAAAAAAAATTTAGATCAAAGGATAACTAAGTTTGATAATTAAATTAAGAACAAAGGCCAAATTTTATTATGCAACATAAAATTCACTTTAACTCTCATTATTAACGAACTAATTTATAAAATAAAAAACAACCCTCAAAATTGAAAGGAAAAATATAATTTTAAAATTATTTTAGTCAATTTATCTTATTATAAACATACAAAAATAATTAGTTCGGAAAGCTAAATGAATATAGCTTTATAACTTAAAAATATAGCTTTGTATTGTATCATCCAAATACAGAATTAAGTCATTTTAAAGCTAATCTCATTTACACCATAAAAAAGCTATACCGTAAATAACGAAGCTATATGCATTTAGCTTTACGTCCAAAATTTTCTGATATTGCTTTTTCTTCCATATTTACAACAAAATACATTTCATAATTAATTTTTATTATTTTTTAATCTTATAATCACAGAAAAATATTTTTGTATTAATTTTTATTATTTGTGAAGTGCCAACACATGTCCTTACTTTAAAATATTTGGACTTTTTGCAATTAAAACATGAAAGTATTCCTTAATTTACATAGCAAAAGTGGCTTGTCATTTGATCTAATTTTTTCCTAAAATGTGTCCTTGAAACAAATATCCATATATATATGTATATGTATATATATATATATATGTGTGTGTGTGTGTATATATATATATATATATAGGATCAAGAGCACCCTAAATAGTGCAGCCCCTTGATTTCCACCACATATTTTTGTTTCTCTCTCCTACTAACTTATTTAATCATAAATAAGAGGCTATTAAAGAGGGGCGAAAGGGGTGCTAGATAACAGGGTTGCTTTGGAACCTCCCCCCTCCTCTCTCTCTCTCTATATATACATACATACATATATATATATATACACACACACACGTATATATATACACACACACATATATATATATACATATATATATACATGTATATACATATATATATACATATATATACATATACATATATATATATATATATCTGTGTGTGTATGTGTATGTGTGTGTCTCAATGTGAATCAATTCGAAGCTGAGATCCCCTAATCATAATGTATATCCGATCTTACATTTACTAAATGAATTGAGCAATGTCATCGATACGTACATGAATATAACTGATAAATTAAAAGGCGTGAATCACAAGTAGAAGAAGTCAAATTTTGTTTCCTTAACCAAACATATATTTATGAACTTGAAATTAATTTGCTTATGGAGATGACAATCGAAAAAAGAAGGCTGCTTGTCCGTAGTTTTGAAATCATACCACATTACCTAAATGCAAAGAAAAACATACTTGTATCATAAGAAAATTCACACGCTACATGCATAAAAGGTAAATGAATGTAGAACAATATGATGGTTTGGCAAATCTTCGGCTTTTGTCCATATTGATATTCATTAATGAGTTTTTACTGCAATTATGAAAAATGCAATCAAATCAAACCAAGTAAGAAAAGCATGGTAGAAATCTAGTGTATAGGTAGAGTTACATTTGCCTTTCCTAGTCCTGGATTGAATGTGGTATTTATGGTGGGTGAATTAAACTCTTGAAGGATTAAATAGCTCGATAATTCCACCTTTTCCATCGAACTTAAATTCCATGTCAATTTAACATTTTTCAAAGTGAACCTAGTCCGAAACGTGTCCTTGTACATGATGTTAAGGTATCGATCGGTATTGAATCATTCTCAAGTCACATGGTTGAACTGATCGTAAATCGAAGGATGAACGAATCAAATGATCATTCCAAGCACTTAGAGTTTGGTCTTGTTCTTTAAGGATCAATACTTATCGATCGAGGTGGGGTTTTATTCCATGCTATAAAGAAAAACATGGTTCCATAATTTCTTCGTTTTGAGTCTTATTCACCCATAGATAGAACCATTCATCTTGTATTATCATGTGAAATATCCAACACATTTGTTTTCATTCACTGAGTACTCGATATACTTCTTCATGGAAGCATTCATATCAATAAGATTGGCCTTCATCGGGGGGGGGGGGGGGGAGGTGGGGGGTTTATGCGTATCTCCTTCGTTCTGATTGTATTATCTGTAACTTGAAAATATTTATCCCGTATCATCATTTCGAATTTCCCGATAACCTTTTTTATTCCAACCATTGTGTAAGTGCTTACTTGTCTGTAGCATTTATATCGATAAGGGTCGATCCCAAACTAGGAAAAAAAAGATGGTGTTTCCATAATTTCTTTGCTCCAATTGAAAGCGAATTGAATCTTTCATCTTGTATAATCACGTGGAATATTTTTTTGCCTTTTTTCCATGAATATTATGTTAGGTTCTTCATAGTGCACCCAATTCGGTTAAGTAGATGATCAACATTCAAACCATGATTCTCCGTCATAATAATAGCTAATGCTCGTCTTTACAGACATTCTCCCACTGGTTTAATTCTATTAAGAGACTGCAAAAATTTTATGTACTGCTTGGCCTCTCCAAACGTATAGTAGTTTTTCACACCACTTTAGTGGTGTGAACAAGACACTATCCACTGATTGGTTGAAATCAGGAGGTCCCGTTGAGACCCCCTGATTTCCACCAATCAGCCCGAGTGTTTTGTTCACACCACCAAAAGTGGTGTGAACAAACTCGGGCTCCCCCCAAAGCATGCTTTGATATGAAACAGGCATCTATATAATAAAATCCTTTGGTATACAAATAAAAGACAAAGGACGATGTAAATTGATGTTCGGTGAAAACATCAAATGGCTGTCATCACTCCACGCAACAACTCCCTTGACTCTCTCCATTCCCTCTCCGCTTAACTTTCTACCACGATCCTAGAATCCTTTCTCACCAAACTATCTCTTGCACGATTTCCCCCACTAACGCCTCATCTTCCAAAACCAGAAATCACGTATAAACATTTGGAAAAAGTCGATTATTGATTTTAATTCAACTTTTCTCCAACCTAAATTCGTCTCTCAAAATATCCTTCCTCATCTTCATACGATGAATCTACGTGTCTTCCTTTCTCCCGGAATTTCATTCCTCTTCACAAACGTAGCCGTCATATTTTTCTATTTCGCTCCACTGATGAAATCGATGACCATTGCACTTAAAATTTGGGGATGTAGCATCAAACAGAATTCAAGATTTTAGAGTTGAGGCATCAAAGTGACAACCTTTGACCTCATTTGGATGAGGCTACTTATTGCTTCTTATTCGCAGATTTTGTTGCTTTGCTGTTTAAAACACTTGGGTAATTTCCTATTTTTTGCTTTTTTATGGATTATTGCTCGGTTTACGTAGTCCGTTACTCTAGATGTCATCATATTTTTTTCTACGCTTCTCAACTTCTGAAATTGATAACTGTTGCACTTAAATTTGGGGCTGGAGAATCAAATGGAATTCAGACTTTTGGGGCAGTTGCATCAAATTGATAGCCTTTAACCTCATTTGGATGGAACTTCTTGCTTATTGCTTCATATTTGGAAATTTTGTTGCACAACCATTCAAACAATTGGGCATTTACTCCTTCTTGCTTTTCTATATGTTACGTGGGTGGGTTGCATAGTTCACTACTCTAGATGTGCAATTTACTTTAATACATTTTCCCAAAATTAGAACATGAATTGTACCTTAAATAACGGCTGCAGGTTCTGATTAGTACAAATGAATTTGCAAAATGCTTAGAGCATAGGGTTATATCTTTGTTTCATTCCCTCGTTTATTATTTGTTAGACATTAAATTTCCCATTTTCCTTATTTTGAGCATGCTAGGTAACAAAATTTTGAATTTTTTTCCTTACTTTGAACATGCTAGGTAACTGAATTCTGATTTTCTTTTTGGAAGGATGTTTCCTTCTTATAGTTTCTTTCCACATAATTAGAAGTTTAAATTCTCAGTTTGCAATTTGGGTTTTTCAAATCGTGTTCATAAATATGTTTTACTTATTCCTTATAATTCCAACTCATATCGTAAAACTAATAACTATATACGCAGTTATCAAAAACCGACATTAATTGTGCGAATGAACTTAATTTTTTCTGTTAATATCTTTGCTTTTGAAGTTTATTGGTTTAAATATATGATCTCAATTTGCACCTTCTAAAATAACTGGCTAGACATACATGATATATATGCATGTAGAAAATGTTGAACTGGTTTTTTTAATTGATTTACATCTTTTGTTTTTCTATTTTTTCACCATGTTTTCGGTTTCAAATAAAGAGAATTAGAGAAAATTAAACAAAGAATTTTATTGTAGTTTTATTGATTGATAAGATTGATACAAAGACCATGTATTTATACATAAAGTTGTAACGGCTAGTATAATACTTGTCGTATATAACATTGTAACAGCTAATACTTACTGATTATAAAATTGTAACGACTAGTATAATACTTGCCGTATATAACATTGTAACGGTTATTACTTGCTGATTATAACATTTTAACGGCTAGTATAATACTTGTCGTATATAACATTGTAACGGCTAATACTTGCTGATTATAACAATAGTCAAACCCTTGCAGCCTGTAAATGAGAGCAGTACGATGTATATGAGACCTTATTCAAAATGAATGGCTGTGATGAATGATGACAACATCTTTATTATTTCGTTACTCTTCCTCAAACCAAGCTAGGGTTCCCATTTCTATCTCCGCCTCCATCAACTACTTTCACATTTCTATCTCTGTCTCCATCAACGACTTTTGGATACTCCCTCAATCTTATAAAATTCTTGGTAGACAATGCTTTTGTAAGCACATCAGCTCACAGATAATACGCGGGGACATGACAAACCGCCAATTTTCCTATCTGAGTTTTGTCTCTAACAAAATGAAGATCAATTTCAAGATGCTTTGTCCTAGAATGTTGAATCAGATTGAGTGATGGAGACACCGTACTCTTGATGTCACACCAAATAACAAGCTTTCGGTTTAGAGTAGACCCTAACTCCTCCAATAATGACTGTATCCAATTAACTTCTGCCGTTGCGCTTGCCAAAGCTCGATACTCTGCCTCCGTACTAGACCTGGAAGTTGTTTGTTGCTTCTTTGTGCACCAAGATATTATGTTGGAGCCAAGATAAACACAGTTGCCTGAGACTGACTTTCGGTCATCACTATCATTTGCCCAATCAGCATCCCTAAAGCACTGTAAGCTAAGTTCTTTCTTAGATTTTATTATTATACCATAATATTTTGTGCCTTGCAAGTATCATAGTATTCTTTTAAGAGCTATCCAATGTTCTGATAGAGGATTCTGCATGCATTGACTTAATTTGTTAACACTATAACTTATATCTGGACGAGTAATAGTTGCATATTGAAGTGCTCCTATTATGCTTCTATATTCCTTGATGTTGTCGATGGCTTCACCTTTGTACTTAGAAAGTTTTAGATTGCTTGTCATTGGAGTAGGTAAAGAATTTGCTTGATGCATTTTAGCCCTTTGCAAGATTTCTAAAATGTAATTTTGTTGAGATAAAAATATTTCTCTGTAATTTTTCTTGATAACTTGTATTCCAAGAAAAAAAAATTAGTTCCCCCATGTCTTTTATAGCAAAGTTTTGATCTAGTCTTCATATGATGTTGTCTATTTCTTGGTTGTTATCTCCTGTTATCAACATATCGTCTATGTATACCAAAATATAGACAGTTCCATGTGTGCTTCTCTTCATATATAACGAATTATCTAATTTAGCTTGTATGAAACTCATGTTGGATAAGGTTAACTTGAGTTTCTCATACCAGGCCCTCGAAGCTGGTTTTAAACCATATATAGCCTTATGTAACTTGCAAACTTTGTTGCTATAGTTGTAACCATCGGGTTGATACATATAAACTTCCTCAGTCAACTCTCATTTCAAGAAAGCGTTGTTGACATCTAACTGCCTTATGTTCCATCCTTTGCTCATAGCAATGGTTAATATGATTCTAATTGTTGTGGGTTTTATGACTGGAGAAAAAGTCTCATTGAAATCGAATCCAAATTGTTGTGCATAACCCTTAGCGACTAGTCTAGCTTTGTATTTGTCAATAATTCCATCCTCTTTTCTCTTTTTAATTTGAATACCCATCTACATCCAATAATGTTATTATGTTTGGGTGGTGTCACCAATCTCCATGTATTATTTTTCATGAGAGCCTGTATTCAACATTCATAGCCTCTTTCCATTTCTCTGATTTTATTGCTTGCTCAAAGTTGATTGGTTCAGCTTCAACAACTGAGATGTTATACACTTTAGGTTTGTATATGCCACTTTTCGACCTTGTTGTCATATGATGTCCTTGCTGTGTTTGTCGGTGCTTGTCAGTATTGCATGTTTGTTGGTGTCTGTTAGTATTGCTGCTTGTTCATGTGTCGCCATTACTGTTGGTTCTTGTAGCATCATTGCTTTGCATATCTTAGTTGATTTGATATGTGTGCATACTTTCTGAACTATTCCGTGGTTCATTTATATTTGCATTTGTTACTTCCATGGAGTCATTCTGCATGCTGATGTCTAACTGGTCTTCACTAATGCCATCAATAGGTGGTTCCGTAAGTAACTATTTGAATTGATATTCCTTGAAAGAATGCTCTTCATAATCTTTAGTTTCTTGTTTTCTTGCAAGGGGAGAAGTGTTTTCAACAAAAACTACATGTCTAGAAATATAAATTATTCCATTTTTTTTCTAAGCATTTATATCCTTTTTGATTCTGAGCATACCCAATGAGAGTGCATGAGCTTGATCTCATGCTTAGTTTGTGCCTATTGTAGTCTCTTAAGCATGAAAACACAAACAACCATAAATTTTTAAAAGATAGTAGTCTGGTCTAACATTATATATCATTTCATGTGGAGTTTTATTATATAAAACCTTAGTTGATAATTTGTTGATAAGAAAAAAATGAAGTGTAGAAAGCTTCATTCCAATATTTCATTGGTACTGAGCCTTGAGACATTAGTGTTAGACCAGTCTCTACAATGTGCCTGTGTTTTCTTTAAACCAAACCATTTTGTCCAGATGTGTGAGGACAAGTCAACCTATGTTTGATTCCTCTTTTAATAAAAAATTAGTTAATGGATTAAACTCTCCCCCTTCATCTGTTTGGATAGTTTTGACACTATAATTGGTTTGTTTTTCAACATGAGTTATGAATTGTATCACAGTATTACATGTTTCTGATTTATTCTTTAGCATGTATATCCAAGTATATCTCGAATAGGCATCCACAAAGGAAAGATAGTACATGTGCCCTTGATATGAGTTCAGTGGTGCTGGTCCCCACAAATCAACAGCTATCAACTCGAGGGGTTTACTGTGCTTTGTTTCATAATTTCTAAAAGGAAGTTTATGACTTTTGCCAAGTTGGCAGTGTGTGCATGTGTGCTTAATAGGTATGCTTTTATTAAAAGAAATATTATTATTTCTTACAATTGTTTTAACAGTTTCAATGCTAGGATGCCCTAGTCTCATATGTCATGATTCAATATTTTCATCATATCCATTGTTACTGTTAGCATTAGTTTCCCTATTACAATCATTACTACTAGTTTCTACATTATTACACCAGAGTTTGCCACTAGAGTTTCCAGTCTTCAAGGTATCAAACTTGTAAAGCCCATCATGTAGATTATCTTGTAATAATATTTCATGATTTAGTAAATCCTTAATTACACAGAATTTAGGGTGAGATTCAAAAAATACGTGATTGTCATTGGCAAATTTTGACACACTTAACAAATTTTTATTAATAGAAGGTACTCTAAGCATTGTGTTTAATTTAAGTTGCCCTTTTTATAGGATGGAACCCTTGCCAATGTGTGTTATACATGCAGTTTTACCATCACCCATATGTAAATTTTTCATACCTGAGTAGTTTCTGTTCCAATGTTAAGATTTTGGAGATTATTTGTTATGTGATGGGTGGTACCTGAATCTGGGTACCATTCTTCAAAATCGCTATCTTCATTCTTACTTCCATCATCGTTACTTGTATTTTGACTATTATTTGCATCATTACTGCTTCTATTTGAGTTCTTCATATCCATGTTGGCTTGTGGTGCCTTTTGACTCAAATTGCTTTGATTATACTGCTACCCATTGTTGGTATTATACCTGAAATAGCATTTGTTTTCCATATGACCAAACTTTTGACATATTTGGCACTTTACCTGGTTGTTGTTGTTCCATTTGCCACATCCTCATCCTCTTTGTGCCTGAAAGCCTCCCCTTTGCGGCTGGAATCCCCTTGAATACTGATTGTCTTGTCTGTTTGCATTGATATTATTATTTCTTGCCTGTGATTGCTTGTTTTTAGTTATAGCGTAATTAGCAGAAAATTCACCCTGTGCTGTTTTCCTTTGATCGATCCTTCCTTCATGAGCGAGGAGTGCAGATCGGACGAACTGTAGATCAGGTAACGTGTGTTGAGTAGCAAGAACAGTTACTAAAGACTCATACTCTTCATCAAGTCATCCAGTAATAAAAAGTATTTGCTCATTATCACTGATTTTATGTCCAACAACATTTAATTTATCGCATATGTTTTTAACTTTTCCTAAGTAATCTTTCGTCTTGTATCTTCCTTTCTGCAATTTTGAAGTTCCTTTTTGTATTGCATGATCATTGCTGCAGATTAAGAGCTGAAAATTTGCTCTTTAGTAGCCCGTATTTCGTATGATGAGCTGCAACCAACAATTTGTAATAATAGATTAGAACTGATAGAAGATAAAAGCCATGTGATAGTAAGCTATCCTGCTTCTGAAATTTAATGTATTCAGGATTTGATACTGTTTTTCCTTCTTCACCAGTAATCATTACTGATGGAGTAACTAATGTTCCTTTTATGTAGTCTTGGATACCATAGCCTTTGAGAGCAATTTCTATTTGATATTTCCGTAGAATATAGTTATCTTCATCCAATGAAGTTGTAATAATTTGACTTTTTGGCCTAAACAGGTTCATGAGGCTTGGAGATGAGCCATTGGCATTACTGCCTGATAGAGCGAAAATAGCTTTATTATCATTGGTCATGGCGTGGCAGTATCAAGTTGGCATAGGAAGAATAATGCCTTTCGGAAAATTAGAGTTCTAATACCATAAAAAGAATTAGAGAAAATTAAACAGAGAATTTTATTGTAATTTTATTGATTGATAAGATTGATACAAAGACCATGTATTTATACATAAAGTTGTAACAGCTAGTATAATACTTGCTGTATATAACATTGTAACGGCTAATACTTGCCGATTGTAACGGCTAGTATAATACTTGCCGTATATAACATTGTAACAACTAATACTTGTTGATTATAACATTGTGACAGCTAGTATAATACTTGCCGTATATAACATTGTAACGGCTAATACTTGCTGATTATAACAATAATCAAGTCCCAGCCTATAAATGAGCCCAATACGATGTATATGAGACCTTATTCAAATGAGAGGCTATGATGAATGATGACAACATCTTTATTATTTCGTTATCAAATACTAAATTTTTTACTATAATATTTTTCCCATTTATTTGAATATTATCAACTTACTACAAAATTTTCAATTATTTTTTACTGCCAATTGAATCAAATTAATTTCCACACAAATTTTGGATTTTCTTAACCATTGCCTTTTTGTGAAAATAACTGTTTTCTTTTTTATGGATATAGTCTCATAATGCAGTTTTTTTTTTTTTTTTTTTTTTTTTTTTTTTTTGCATAAATGCTAATACCCGTTTGTAATGTCTACAACCAAATACAAAAAATAATTGACAACTAATGCGATCAATAATTTTTTTTTTCATTGATTTGTACTATCTAGATTATCCTTATTATCAATAGGAGGCAAATAACCACACTGTCTAATCCAGCAAAAGACAAAAAAATGAATTCAACTTTGATGGATTATACCCTTTTTAAATGATTTGTACACATTTAGATCTCCATTCCGACATGATGACAATCTCTTTTTTTCTCTACTACATAACTATTTACATACCACATGTGTTGAAGTTCGCTTGAATTTCCCTATCATGGTATGAAACTGTTAAGATCGGCCTCCATTATTCCTCCATATTTGATGTACTTATATTTTAAGTACTTTCACCCTTACACTGACATTGGGCCATAAAAAAGACCTAAACTTGCATGCTATGATTTTAATGGGATGCCTTAAGTCTGGTCTATCAATATAATAAAGAGGAATCACCGTTGTTGCTGAGACACAGTTCATTCGTTATGCTAGGAATGTTTTATTTTATTTTATTAAATTGATTGCTTCTTTTTGCATCCAGGTGCTATTTTTGTTATCATTAGCTTCTATTTTAATTCTCCTTCATACTTGTTTTTGTATCAGCCAATTTGGTAGATGAGGTGCAACAAACCAAATTCACGCAAATCACGAAGTTTTGAACAGTTCTTGGGGAATCGTCTACTGAACATCATTGTTTACGTAGGTCAAAATAGTTAAGATGAAAAGCCCTAAAGCTTACTCAATCCCCTTTCCTGGTACGCTATTAGCATATTTTATGTATTTTTTGCACAAGTATATATGGTGTAAAAAATGTTATTAAAACTAATTTTTTTAGCTTTACAATATCACCAATTGCTTATGCGGTTTTGATAGTATAGTCATGATTTTAACACAAATTACAACACGAAGAAAGTATGATGTTCTCTAACAAAAATAATACCTTCTTTTCGCATTCACGTACTATTTCTTATTTTCTTAAACCCTCATTTGTATCATGCTTTGTGAAAGCATTAAATTGGTAATTGCGGTTCACACAAATTGTAAGCAATATTCTAGGATCCATTTACCTATCCTTAATATTGATCTAAATTATCATAGTTCAAGTATTATATTATTCGCAGCTACTTATCCATATCCAAGTGCAACATAGTAAGATAACGAATGTAGTTTTTTTTAAAGGGTATATGTGGGCATAACTTCATTAATATTGCATGATATAATATGTGTTCCAAACTTATTTTTGGTATGTGGAAGCCAATTATGCATAACTTCATTGATTATGCATTATATACACTGCGTACATTGAAGAGGAAATATAGTGGCTGATGTATAGAAGTGTTGTCAAATTTGATGATGGATTTAGAACCGATGCAACCCTATTTCTTCGTCTCAGTGTCACTATTTTGAGGTTGAAGTCTTGAAGATGCTTGGTCAATTAAATATTATTTTAGCATTTTTGTTGTTCCATGTGTTTTAGTATAAGGTATGGATAAGTTATAAGTCTGTTATATGTGAGTGCCAACGTTGGAAAAATTAAGTTGCAGAAGTGGGATTGAGATGCCTGTTTTAGTTGATTTGGTATTGAAATTTATGTATAAAGCTTATTGAAATTTGTATATATCATAACTTTGTCCTTCTGCTTTGATTACTCTATTTTGTCTCATGACTACTTATTTACAAGCACAACCATCAAAAGAGTTTACATAAGAAATACCAATCCACAAGCCATCTTGGAGAAACCAAAGTTGCCCACTTTTAACAATACAAGGCTATCATCTGAAATACTAATAATTGCATAGAAATCAAATATTTAGAGGGCACAAATATATTGTAGATCTCATAGATCTTAGAACTTCCCACTATCTAATATTTTTGCTGCTGCTATTATTATACCGGAGTATGCATTTTATTACTAACTTTAAGTAGCTCTTTAATCTATAGTTTGAGGTATTCATATGATATTTTACTTAAGTTTACCAACCAAACTGAATTTTACTTAATCTGACATAAAAAATGAAAATGTCAATGACATACTAAGCGTTGTTTTAAAATTTAAAATTTGAACATTTGGTTTTGCTTCGTATGTTTGTATCAAGTTATGTTTTATTGAACAAATATTGCTTTTAATAATGCATAAGGTGATTTCTTTGCATGTTCTTTATTTTGGCAAATAGGACAATTTGTAATTGCTTGAATTTTCATGCAGATGAAGCACATAGGGTTTTGGATTTTTCACTTACAACAAGTAATTAGATATGTTAAATTGTGTTTCTTTTACTTTTTTAATGTATAATAATTCAACAATATGATTCAACATTTGAGATGCAAATTGATTTTTTATGTTTTGATTTAAGTACATGTAATGCCATTCAGGTAAATCAAAAACCGAAAGGTTTTGGGATGGACATAGATGTATTCTTATTTGTTGTTTTACATTTTACCCAAAAACTATGTTTGTATTCCTTTAATTTTTTGAGTATAATGTTTATCAAATTTCTCATATTGACTCATATGAACATTCCCAGTAGAATGGCTGAAAACGGGAAGAGCAAAAGAAAAGAAAAATGCGTGAAGAATTCCCACTCGTCCAGCAGCGAGTGGGGAGAAAAATTAAAATAAAAACACTAAACGGGAATCATTTTCCTAGTTAATGGCGGAAATTTCGCTGTTTCTCTCTAAACGGGAATCAGTTCCATGTTAAGAGATCGACACTTGAAATAAAAAAGTAGGGCAATTTGTCATTTTTCATTCCTTCTCACACTCGAATTTGCGCTGCTGCAACGCGAGGAGGAGAATAAAAATGGCTATCGACCGCATTTCATCCCAAACTTACGCTGCTAGGAATGCTCTAATGGTGCAAGTTATACAATCTTTTTTTTTAATCTGTGCCATCGGCATGGGCTATGTATTAGTAACATACAAATTATCAAAGAGCTCTTATATTACCTATCAAATCAGTCATGGTGAGTCAGTCTACTCCATTTGTAGTCCAAAGGTTATGCTCAACCCCATAAAATGAATGATTTATATCCTTGCCTAGGTGTATGTCATAAAGCATCTTAGTATGATCGCTAATTTATTGTCATGTCATATCAACCACATAGCATGTTATCACATGTCATTGTTCAAGGTATCATGCTATTTACTACCTTGAATCGAAACATGACTAATAATTTGGTGTCTCCCAAAAACCATTTACTATTGCCCAGTTGAATCAAGGCATCAACATCCATTATATATTTATCCACTTTCATTTCATATCACTACTAGAATTACAGTATACTCCAACGCACAGTTTCCAACCGCCGTTAACGGCTCATCCAATGGCTTCCTATAGATCATTGAATTTTAAACAAGCCGTCAGGAGCCGTTGGAAACTGATGAAATAAAAGCCGTTTGCGGCCGTTATAAGCCATTGGAAATTTACTGCATATTTTCCAGAACCCGCGGCCCGAAGCATCATTTCTCCTTCTCCAACGTTTTCCCCAAAATTTTCATTTCTCCACCTCCAAATTCACGGCTACCAACCCAACCACCTAGGATGCCATCTACAAGAAGCTCCAACACCTCTTTGCCCTCCTAGATATCCAAATCGGTAATTTTCTTAAACCTAATTTTTAATTTTATTATTATTAAAGGTTTAATTTAAATTGTAATTGATTCTTAATATGTATATTACATCATGTTACCCCTAATTGCTATTATTACCACCATAATGATTAAATTATTACCGGCTGAAATTTCTTCTAATTTAGTATATTGCGTTAGTTTATGTTGATTTGGTTAGCATTGGACATATATGTGTGATAGAGTTTGAAAATAGTATAATTTATGCAAACACGAGGTTTATATTATGTTAGAAGTGATCTTTGTTGGATCTAGATTAACCCTAGAGGGGGTGAATAAGGTTTATTGCAGTTTTGAGGAATATAAAAATATCTCAGCACGGATCATAGCAGAAAAGATAAATGCAGAAAATAATGACACATATTTTACCCAGCTTCAGCAAACCCCTGCATACTGCTGCATTTCCCAAGGTTTCTATATGGCATTAAAACAACCGCTATGCTTACAAATCCCTGTAAACTCGCGACACATGCTCCCAACTATTCTAATCCTACGCTCAAAACCCTGCACTGATTTTTATCCCCAAGGTCAGATTTCCCTAACTGTAAATCATGTAGCTAGAACCAAGTTTATTGAAAACTGTAAATTGGTTTACAAAGAAATAAACAACTTGAAATATAACAATACAAAACCCCCTTTAAACCAAAGTAAAATAGAATGAGTTAGCCCCCTTTTTATGCTTTTTCACTTGAGAACAAAAATGTTGGCTTCGTTTATTTCTCCAATGGTCGATTCACAAAAAATAGGTGTAATGGCCCGAATTTCCGTACTATTTGAGTCGACTAATAACACCACACGTTCAACCCAAATTGCACAGAAATACGAATCATTATTAGAAAGAAGTTAGAGGATGATAAATAAGAAGAAAGAAATATTAGAATAGAAGAAAACGAAGATCACAAACTCACAGCGGAACGAATAAAATATATTAAATAACATAACTTTTGGAATACAATCATTAATTGTATATACATACCATCATCAGAGTACAACAGCTATTCTTGGAATAGTTATAAACACCTGCTTCCAGATACAACATAGTACACATCAGAAAATATGATAGTCGATAACTAACCGGTGAAGCCTCCTACTTCAAACCCCTCCAAGTGAATATATGAAATCCTGACTACTTGACCGCCCGTACAAATTTGGGCACCTAAGAGTTTGGGGAAAACAAAAATAAAATAAACTCTGGGTCAGTCATGGGACTGGTGTGAGTAAACTCCAACCATTTGATTTAACTTTAAAAATCCTTTCGAAAGAAATGATATTCGTAAAACCGATCCACACATAAACACGGATGGCTTTTACCTTACGATAACCAAAAATATTTTTGATATCAAATACGGTGATATTATAATAGTGTCTACATCAAATAAATAGAATCTAGCGGAACGCTTGCATCTCACGCTCCTTATATAATATAAAATCAAAAACCGCAAGGTGCTTATTAGAGATTAGATTCCGACTATGGCAAGGTATGGAACCACCTTCCGATAGTGTATCTCTAGAGGGGAATACACTGGGTTCAACAAGAACGTCTTACAACCCGGCCCACACATGGCTGGCCACTCATTTAACTTGAGTGTACCGAGCATATTATCACCAACGGTTGTGATCAGCAACCGTTACCGAAGCATACAACAGTGAATAGAATAAGAAGCAAATGAAATTTCTCTAGATCAGGTGATAATACCCCTAATGGGAATGACCCACAAGGCCATGCTGCCTGCCCGATTTTTGTCATTTCCCGGGTGATGAGGCTTGAGGTCACGATTATCTTTTAGAACATCTGGCCACCATTTACATTGAATGTCACATCATCAGATCCTTTCATATACGTTGTCCTGGGACTGGACAAACCGAAGGCACTATTCCATCAATCCATCTTGGGCAATTTCTACCTAGGATTAACAGAACAACCCTTGCATTTTACTCCGTTTTCAATTAACTTCAGCATAAATTGATTCGTAACGCTTATGCCAATACGGAGTGGTTTTCAGATATTAAATCTGATCACGGTCTCTCCGTATTGACAACAGAGGTATAAAATAAATCAATACTTTGCTAGTCGGTGATTTAACTATCAAAGAAACATCCATACAATCAACGGTCCAATTTCCAATTGGAAATTCTACCGATCAAGCATAAAATAACACTGGCCCCTTTTAAAATCAATTCCTTATTATATTATCATTTTCAATTCCTATTTCCCATCTTCTGTATCCTTTCAGAACTCGATTTCCTCTCTCGATTTTTGGAAAAACATTTCCATTATTATAATTTCTTTATTCGATAAAATATCTCTTATTCCAGTTAGAAAACAATATATTCACGAATCCTTATTTTCTATATTCAAAAAATATACCTTATTAATGTCGAAAAATATTTTCATATTCCATTTCTTAATTCCTCGTTGACCAATTCATTTCATTTTCTACGCATAGAAAATACCTTTCATTTTATTTGGGGAAACATTTCAAAAATCTTTAAATTAATGCGATGTTATAAAACATCGTTATTATAACTCAAACCATTAATCTTTATTAACTAACCATATTGCTAACCAATCATCACTATCGAACCTTAACTATTCCTCCATCAACCATGAAGTCAATCAAGTTGGGGTATAATTGTCTCTCAGACCTTAATTGAACAACACTCTCAACTTTGAAATAGTCAAAGCTCACAACTTCAACAAAACATCGCTTATGCGACTGTCAGATTCAATCTAAGAATCCACTTCTTTTATGGAGCAATGTTATAATCACTGTTTCCAAATATTTGATTTATATAAAAATATGACTTATAATGGTAGCATTAA
This sequence comes from Allium sativum, assembly GCA_030737875.1. NCBI lineage: Eukaryota > Viridiplantae > Streptophyta > Magnoliopsida > Asparagales > Amaryllidaceae > Allium > Allium sativum. The sequence goes on along the minus strand of CM060916.1, from coordinate 712,101,754 downwards.
AATCGCTGCTTAGGTTTATAAAAACATTGATTATAACGGTAGCGTTATGATCTCTATTTCCAAATATTTGGTTTATAAAAATATAACTTGTACTTAATAATTTCAATAAATAAATTAATAAGTAAATAAATAAATAATCAAATAATTAAGTTTGATTCAAATAGAAAGTAAAAATAACTACATCCCTAAATTCGATATAATCGAATTCCAATAAATAACTCTCATTCGAATACTCTATATTTGATTAATATTCCGATCTTCGAAATAAATATTACCATTCCAGGTTAACTCAATTTCCCTTATGATTATTTCCATTCGCAAAGCATTTGCTTTCGATCGTTATTCATTTTCAAATATTAGTATCTTTCCTTAATAGGAATCTAGACTTGTTTAATAATTCTCATTCAAAATAAATCTTAAACTATTTCAAAACATGGAACTGTATTTCCATAGCTATAAATATTGACATATTCACTTCATAATATATTTCTTTTAAATTATAGTTTCATACTAAACAGAATTCAAATATCCTTCCTGAGCTAAACCATTATAATAAAATTCGACCTAACTAAATATAATTATAAGCCCCTTTGATTTTATTTCAATTTGTTTTATATTCCGAACTTTGGAATAAAGTCCAACGTTTCCTTTCGAAAACGATTTCCATTTTCCTTATCATTCAAAATTCTATTTGTATTCACCTTTCCAACCCAGATTTCTTTTATAGAGGCTTGCATTTGCAAATTATCTGCTTTAAACGATTATCCACTATAATTGTGAAATAATATTTCTTTTTACATAATCAAATCCATTTGATTTTACCGTATCGAATCCAAATTCCATTTATAACTTCTATTTACAATTGTTTATAGAAAATCTCAATATTAATTCAAAATATTTATAATCTCGTTTACAATTTTCTTTATAATTTGCTAAGTTCAAAACTTATTTCAAATATTGGTTTCAAACCCAATTTCCACTTTTTCATATAAATTCAAATTTGAATTTATATTTCAAGTTATCTAAAGATAAATAATTTGATTAATTTATAATCTCATTTATAAACAACTTCTTTTTTCTCCATTAACATTTTTTTTAACTCTATTCGAAATTTCATTTCTATTTTGGAAATAATTCCATTTTTAAGTCCCAATATCCTTCTCCACATTCGAAAATAATTTAAGGTATCTAAAATACCAAGTTCCTAAGGCTAGGGTATTTCAAACACAACATATCAAATCACGGATTATATAACACATCATATATCACAATCAAATAAAAACAGTAATATAAATATTGAGGAATCCAGTTGGATCCCTCTAACCTGTTATCCTGCATCCACAGATGTTAATCACTTCAATAATATAAATTTCACATCAATATGAAATATCATGGTGAACAAAATTATTAATCAATCAATGATATAAATATATTAACCATTCAACCAATTTTATCAACCATTCATTCAAACAACCTTCAAACAGTATAAAATTACTAGAAATAAATTTAAAACTCGTTTATATAAAATATAAACGGGAGAGGGTCAGTGAGTTTACTCACCTTAGTTCGTGGTTGACTATTCTGCTTTGGTTTCGTTTAAATTCAAACAAGCATTTGATTTATCACGGAATTCTAGTAGCTCTATTCTCAACCGCCTCGGTTCCATAACTTAGATTTCATTGCTTCAATTTCCAAGTGACCGGCTTCGTGTGATTTTGCGAACCTATGCACAAGCTGTACACATTTTAATATACAATTAAATTTTCAATAGTTATTTTCTTTAATTAAGTACTTAATTACTTTTTCTTAAGAGCTAATCAAGCCGACCCTGCTTCTTCCTCTTTCGTATTCAAAATGAAAGCCACGACTACTCCACGTTCCCCTTCTTCTTCTTTTTTATCCTTCTCTATTCAACAACAGATCAACAATCACGTCCAATATTTCCTCCCAACGAAGGCTCTTCAAATTTCGAAGATCTCCATTCACCCTTTGGTATGCCATCAAACAACATGTTAACATTAAATGATACTGTAACATAGTGAATGCTGCAGCTAGTTCAATGCTTCCTGAACCATCTCAGGAGTCGTAACTTCTACCAGCCAACACGCTGATCTTCTTGCTGCTCACCCATATTTCCCAGTAATAATAACCCTCAAACATAATTAATTTTCCAATCAATTGTCCTTATTATGTTCATTAATCACGTTGTTTTGCTTAACAAATGAGGAGATCTCCGATTCCTTTTTACAGAATTAAAAAAGAACACATCTTCCTTTGAATTTCCAAACTCCCGAACATCTTCGTTCCCCAAAAATACCCAGCGAGCTCCTCCCAAATGCATAGACATTTCTGGCACCATATCCCCATAGCCGCAACCACCCTTACGTTCTCCAGATTCCAAGCCATGCTACAGTGAAGGCATCTATGCTTTTATTCACATAATCCTTCAAAACTCCACATGCAAGTGATACAACAATCCACAAATCCAAATAAGACCTTAAAGTCACATTTTTTTTCCATTTACCCATAAATCCGAACTTTAGCCGAAGCGGCTCGAGTTCGAACATTTTTCCCCAAAAAGAGTTGAACCCTAGGATTAGTCTCATTGACCCCGTTTCTACTTCTTCCCCCAACAATTTAGTCTCGCTCCTTACAGTGAAATACCTAACTTCATAGTCGACTCTCCCATCTCTTCCCATGCTTCACCGATTTTCACCAAACAACCCTGACCTCGATCCCCTTTCTGAGTTCTACCCCTTCCACCCCGTTGTTTTTGACTCGTGCCTCCCTCCCAGTATCTGACTTCTGTAGCCCACAAACACGCAGTGACTGGAATCAACATAGAACCTAACAAAATTCTATAGCTAGGTGCGGATCTCCCTGTAAAACCCAAGACGATGATTCAAATCACGTAAAAAAATTTCCACCAGCAGCTAAACCTAGGCCGACGGCTAGTTCACATCGATCTCCAGAATTACGATCGAACCAGGTGAAGGCTATATTAGTGCGAAGCCAGAGAAAGAGGAGTACAACGAATTAAACATGGATTGATTTCGTTTTGAATTCGATTTTTAATTGATTATTAAAGTGGTCGATTTTTTCCTTTTTGTATTACCGTAAGAAACAGAAGACGCGAATGAGAATAAATTGGGGATTTAGGGATGTTGAAGACAAAAATGGGACACGGTTTATATAAACAGAAAAGTTATTCTTCTTGCTGAAGATTCCCAATGGCTTCAGATGTAAGGGATAAGGTGGCTTTCGATAGAAGCTTCACGTTTATTTTATTTAGTATTCAAAGATTAGCGTACCTCGCTACACAAATTTCATTCATTTACAGATTGCTATCAACAAAAATAAAAATACTATCGTCTCAAGTGATGTGCCATGATCTCAAAAATATAATAATATACACAAGTTAACTTATATTTTGATATCCCAAACGCTGATATAGGGTGCAAAACACTTCAAATAAAAAGTTGCTTATTTTTCAAAATAAAAATTATAGAAAAATTCTATAAATTAACTTATAACTAAATCTCAAAAATCTTGCAATGATTATCTATTTCAGATTTTATAAAATTATTTTCATTGGACTCTATACCTTGAGAAAACAATTCAATATAAATCAATTTTCGAAATAAACAAATAACTTATATATATATTTATATATATCAAATCAGAATACATACATATAGATTCAAAATAGTATGATTTGGATTTTAACTCGGTATCTCAACTTTCGAGTTAAAAATACGAACGGGTTATTTAAAATCGATTTATTTATAAAATAAATCGTTATAATTTATAAGCGATTCCATAACGACTATTCGAAAATTTGATTTGGCCATAACTCACAGTCTATAAGACAAAATCTCGATTTTTCACTTCCATTAGAAGAATATAATCAAATAAATTTGAACGTTTCTTGCTTCAGAGAAATCTGACTTATATTGGATTCTGTATATTCAATTAAAGTTCAAAAAGTTAAATTATGAACTATTGCGACATTAGGAGCTCGATTTGAATTATATTATAAATTATACGTTAAAACTTCGTTTAAATTAATAAATTCCATATAAATTTCCATTTATAATTCAAACAAAAAATATATAAAAAATTAAATATCCAGGATTCAATGGCTAAAAATCTGGGTCATTACTTCGTTCCCCCTTAAAACAATTTCGTCCTCGAAATTGCTAAGCAGTAATGCTATAACTCTAACTCCTCATAACCTACTCAGTTGAAATCTTATATTCCATATCTTCATAACCCAGTTCTTGCCCGACCTTCGACTTCTCATACCAATACTCGACCATTCATAATTCTTTCCAAATGATCTATCCACCATTTTTGGACAATCCATCATCACTTTCTCATCTTCAATCCATATGCTCTTCTGCATATCCACACTTGATTCCAATTGATTTTAAATCCATTTTTCAATTTCATTATTTCACTTGAAATTTTATTAACCAATTCTGGTTTTCTTATTTCAATTACAATTAACAACTCAATTTTAAATTATCAAAAAATTTCTTGAAAATTTTCTAACTCTTTAAATTTTCGAAAAATTTCGCCAGCATCTCTCCCACGCGGCTCAATTGGTACAATCACAACTCGCCTTTCTAGGCCTTCTCAAATCCAAAAGAAAATCAAAAAGCCAAGCGGCTTGCCCCATAGGCTCATAAAACCATCAAACCCAAGTAATATTGTAAACATGTACCTTTTGTCGGGCATAAATTCTATCTCTTGCATTCGCCTCCATTTAATATGTGCTCAGCATAAATATATCCATTTCCAGTTGGTTTCAAATCAATCCAACTTCCAGTTTTTAACTCTCCAATCAACTTCTGATTAGTTCACTTCCATTCTATCAATTCAAATTTGATTTCTATTTAAATCGGTCCACTTATTATACTTGAATCCAAATTTATCACAATTGAATTTCAATTAACGACATCCAATATATATTCAACTAGCTTATTCATAAGTCGAATTCATATTAATATTTCGAATCTCAACATTTTATTTATTTATTTTCATTCGGAGTTATTTCTAATCCAATCCAGTTTTGTTTGACTTAAGTTAAATTTCAAATCATTTGATACATTTTACCATTTCAATCTATTCAACTTATACAAGTTATAATTTTAATTTCAAAATTCAAATTTCCAAATTTTATTTCAAATTAGTTTGAAATCATATATATTTATAATCAACTCAATTCAAAACATTTGAATTTCTAAAACATCTTGTCCTTTTCAAATTTTTCATTGATAAATTATCAGGGCAGCAATCCGTCACTCATAAACTTGAAAATGAATACCGATAATGTCATGATCCATTATCAGAATTATTTTCTCGCCCCTGAAGTGATTTTAGTGCTTAATCACTTTCAAAAATACATTTAAACCATTCTTATTCAAAAATACTCTAAAGTAATGTTATATTACTTTACAATATTCCAAAAAAAAAGAAAAATCTAAACACCCGGAATTTAAATTCCAATTCTGGTTTAAACTTAATCTTGGTTTATCTCATTTGTACACATTATCTGTATACAAATTATATAACCATTTCAATATTTCATAATTCCATTTGATTGTAATAACCATCAACACATTCATATATAATAATTCAAAAATTATTCCTTTTATATCAAAATAATTTTTAGGAAAAAATTTCCATTTACCCATTTTAAAACAATACTGTATCGAAGTGTTTTGTTCGAGAGTTTAGAAACACCTATCGATACAGTTGTACATTCTGTATTGACCAGAATTCATAAACCACTCAGCAAACCAGTTAACACAATATAAAACAATTTTATATTAAATCTACAAATACACACTCATATTATACACTCAAACTCAACCTAGGGTGCTACTAACCCCATATCTATTGAGTTTCGCCACAGAGCCAAGGTTACTGCTCAACCTTTTGCTCTGATACCACATGCAATCGCCCGAATTTCCGTACTCTTTGAGTCGACTAATAACATCACACGTCCAACCCAAATTGCATAGAAATACGAATCATTATTAGAAAGAAGTTAGAGGATGAGAAATAGGGAGAAACAAATATTAGAATAGAAGAAAACGAAGATCACAAACTCACAACGGAACGAATAAAATATATTAAATAACATAACTTTTGGAATACAATCATTAACTATACATACATACCATCATCAGAGTACAACAACTATTCCTGAAACAGTTATAAACACCTGTTTCCAGATAAAACATAGTACATAGCAGAAAATATGATAGTTCATAACTAACTGGTGAAGCCTCCTGCTTCAAACCCCTCCAAGTAAATCTGTAAAATCCTGACTACTTGACTGCTCGTACAAATTTGGGCACCCAAGAGTTTAGGGAAAACAAAAACAAAATAAACTCTGGGTCAGTCATGGGACTGGTGTGAGTAAACTCCAACCGTTTGATTTAACTTTAAAAATCATTTCGAAAGAAATGATAATCGTAAGACCGATCCACACATAAACACAGATGGTTTTTACCTTAAAATAACCAAAAATATTTTTGATATCAAATCCGATGATATTATAATAGTGTCTACATAAAATAAATAGAATCTAGCGGAACGCTTGCATCTCACGCTCCATATATAATATAAAATCAAAAACCACAGGGCGCTTATTGGAGATTGGATTCCGACTATGACAAGGTATGGAACCACCTTCCGATAGTGTATCTCTAGAGGGGAATGCATTGGATTCAACAAGAACGTCTTGCAACCCAGCCCACACATGGCTGGCCACTCATTTAACTTGAGTGTACCAAGCATATTATCACTAACGTTTGTGATCAGCAACCGTTACGAAAGCATACAACAACTAATAGAATAAGAAGCAAATGAAATTTCTCTAGATCAGGTGATAATGCCCCTAATGGGAATGACCCACATGGCCATGCTGCTTGCCCGATTTTTTTTCATTTCTTAGGTGATGAGGCTTGAGGTCACGATTATCTTTCAGAACATCTGCCCACCATTTACTTTGAATGTCACATCATTAGATCTGTTCATATACGTTGTCCTAGGGCTGGACAAACCGAAGGCACTATTCCATCAATCCATCTTGGGCAATTTCTACCTAGGATTAACAGAACAACCCTTGCACTATACTCCATTTTCAATTAACTTCAGCATAGTTGAATCGTAACTCTTATGCCAATACGGAGTGGTTTTCAGATATTAAATCTGATCCTGGTCTCTCCGTATTGACAACGGAGGTATAAAATAAATCAAAACTTTGATAGTTGGTGATTTAACTATCAAAGAAACATCCATATAATCAACGGTCCTATTTCCATTTGGAAATTCTACCGATCAAGCATCAAACAACACTAGCCCCTTTTTAAATCAATTCCTTATTATATTATCATTTCCAATTCCTATTTCCCATCTTTCGTATCCTTTCAAAACTCGATTTCCTCTCTCGATTTTTGGAAAAACACTTCCAATATTGTAACGTCCCGTATTTTTACGGTATAATAATTTATTTATTTAATTATTTAAATAGTGATTCAGAGATTTAAATGAATGTTTAATTAAATAATATTGAATATTTAATTAATATAAATAATAGAATAATATATTTATTCCAAAATAATCGGAAATAACAGAATTCACAATATTGTGTGAATTGGACAATTTAAAATATATAATTCAGTTTAGAATTGAATTATACTAATGAATTTATTTATAAATGTCAGTTGAACGTATAATTTATATTATAATTATAATCGAGCTCGAAATGGCGCGACAGTTCGTAATTTGGCGATTCGAACTTTAAACAAATGTACATAATCCGTTTTAAGCCGGATTTCTATGAAACAAGAAACGTTCGGAGCTGGTGAAGTATATTTTTCTAATGAAGGTGAAAAATGGAGATTTCGCTTTATAAATTATAAGTTATGTCCAAATCAAATTTGCAAATAGCCGCTATGAAATCGCTTATAGGCCATAACAGTTATTTAATTTTAATTAAATATCGGTTTGGAATTTGGACAAATCCTTTTAGACGCAGTTATAATTTAATTTTTAGAATATTTCTGTAATTTTTGTTTTCGAAATAAACACTTTTTATTTTGAAGTATTTTACACCCTAAACCAACATTTTGGAACTGCACAGAACAAGCTAACTAGCCTATTTTATTTTATTTTTGGAATCGTGACACATTGCGTGACACGATGATATTTTTATTTTTGTCGATATCAGTTCATTTGTGAACAAAACCTATATATAGCAAATGCCAAACAATTCCCATTTGTCATAAATATGCCGCGTACCCTCTTCATGAATGTCTGAATTTGTTCCTTAGCCAGTAAACATTCTTGGATATGTCAATATGGGTATTGGTATTGGATATGTCAAATTATATTCAGGAAATGGAACATTGTGTCAACAACTAGTAGGTATGCCTTCCTGCTTTTCCAGAGAGACGTTTGATATACAAGGATAAAAGAAATCGCTATCTACCAAAATAAGCAAAAACATACGCACGTTCTTATGTCTGTCCTATGCACTTGCATTTATTTTTGTCTTCTTCACATCCTCTCGTCATGAATACAAAGTCCATACATGTTTTCTGAAAATTTCGCTACTTAGGGGTTAAGTAAAGTAAATATATATTATATTGTTTTTCTTTTCTTAGATGCTAAGTAAAGGATGCCTATATATATAGCCATCCGGTGGTCATCTCATGTTCTGCTTCTTTCCTTCTCCCCATTAAAAATCCTCTTTCCAGCAAATGAAAGAAAGCTCTCACGTTTTCACAGTAAAACCAAACATGATGAATAAAAAAACCTGAAAATGGGCACGCATACTGGGAATACGTACGCATGCATATGGAAGGAACGAAACTGGAGCAAGTTCAGGAGCGAGTTAATATGGTAGAAGCTGCGTATGGAGCTGCTCGATGCAGGGAGATACAGGAGGGCGTGATGGCAATATGTATATGGAGTTGATGGGGAAAGTCATATTTAAGTGGCGAAAATGGTGAAATTATGAAACAGTGTGCTGTGTTTTGTACTGTACAGCCACGATGAAAGCCAGAGAACGCGGCTACCTGGAGGAGATCGAGTGTATGACGTTTGTGTGGCCAGAAGAACGTTAGAAGGGGGAGTTGCGTGATTAATACTGGAGGTTTCATGCAATACAGTGGGACGTCTGCATATGAAGGGCATGTAATGGGCAGGTTCATAAGTGGTACTGATGCTGGGGTGAGGTTTCCTGGTTGCGTAGGCCTTGGTATTGAAGAAAAACAATAGATTTTAGAGGGGGCTCAACGTCGGATTTTGTTCGTGGGATGGTGGTGGAACAAAAGGGTGTACAGGTGTGAACAAATGGGAAATGGCCATGAAAATTGGGGTAGGAAACCTGGAGCGCGGTTTTCAGTTCTGGAAAGGAGCTCATGTATCATTTTGGAATGTGAAAATGGGATTTTTAAAGTAGGAATTTGTACTTGTGATGCGTTTTGGCATGAGTCGAATGAGAGGAGGGGGCTTGGCAATGTTGATGGTTTGTTTTGGAATGGTGTTGAGCTTTTACAGGTTTGTATATATGTGATATATCAAATGAAGAAGAAGCTAACCTGTAGCAGCGGGTAACATTTGTTTTGCATGGGCCAAGTTGTTAAGCCAAAAGAAAATGATTCACGAAATCCTGAAGAGAAAAGGAAGTGGCATTATATTGTGATTTAGAAGATGCCGTAATGTCTGGATTTTTAACGGAGCGTGCTTTCTTGGTTTCAAGAAGAAGAAGGGATTGGATCGATGCAAGTCAGCGGGCTGAAATGGTACTTGCGTGGGCCGATGGAATATAAAGGGTGAAGCCCATCTTATAATTTAATTTAAGTTTAAATTCAAATTAAATATTGTATTAACTTGTATAATGTATAACTTTATCATACGGTATCGGAATTGGACAAAACAAGATTCGTTGGGATCGTATGGACGGGGGCTACACAATGGAACCGACTGAGAGTGAATTGGAGCTCATTACAATTTAGAGCGAAATAAATTGTCTATTAGAATCAACCGACAGTTATCGTTATTTAACGATAATCGTCCAATGTGAGTAAATCTCACTAGCTCTGTATAGTTTATATTTTTATAAATATAAGTTAGTATTGATAAATGATGATTGATTGCTGTGTGTTGATTGTTTTGTTGAATTGCTGATTTATTGGTTGAAATTATAGATAACGATATATATATATATATATATATATATCATTAATCAAATATTGGTTTTATTTATCAGAATATTTCATATTGAAATGAAATCGATGTTATTTATATTGTTTAACATCTGTGATGCAGGGAAATAGGTTGAAGGGATTCAACCGGATTCCTCAATATTTTTAATACTGTTTGTTTTCATATATAGTGATATATGATGTGATATATAATATGTGATTGATTATGGCTGTGTAGATGGTGTTGATCATGGTTAATTGGTATTTTAAATACCATAAGAAATACCGGAATGTGAAAAGGGATTTTTAAAAGTGTAAATTGAAAATAATATATTTATAAAATCAAAGAATTTTATAAAAGGAATATTTATTTGGAAAGTAAATAGAATTATAAAAGGGATATTTGACGAGATATAAAAGTATGAGAAGATTGTTTAAAGTGGATATTAAATAGAAATTTGTTTTAACAAATAGATTAAGAAGATTAATTTATAAATAATGTTTTATAAATAAAATAATATATTTATCATTTGGTAAACATAATATATAAGACTGAATTTATATAGAGAAGTAGGAATCAGTTTTAACACTGATATTTTAAATGGAATTTGAGCAGCATTTATAAAGGTGATTATAAATGGGATTATAAGTGTTAGAAGAATAAAATGAAATTTTATATAAATAATTCTATAATTATAAGTATAAATAGAAATTAGATTTGGGATATTGTTTTTAAATACGAAATCAAACTGTTTTGATTGCAAAGAAGAAATATTATTCACATTTAATGTGAATAAAGGATTTAAGTAAATATTTTGCAAATAAAATATTATAAAGGAATTTGGGATTTGAATTAGGAATTTAAATGGAATTACTGAAATTAGAAACTGACTGGAAATTAGTTGAGTTGAATGGCTTTCTGGGTATCGATCTGATGTTGGGTCTGGCCTTCGGGGTTTATACTTTGGAAGTTGTTCTCTTACTAGTTTATAATTAGAGACTGACAGAGGTGGGAAGATATTGATGTGTGAATCAGAAATGGGAACGTTTTCCAAAGTTAATAATGTATATTTTCTAATTTTAGAAAATAAGGAATATATGAATATATGGAAACGATAAATGGGAAATTGGGAAATGAAATGATGATTGATCGGTAAGTTTTCCATTTGGGAATACGACCGTTGTTTGTACACATGTTTTCCTTTGATAGTTAAATCACCGACTATCAAAGATTTTGACCATTTCCGTTGTCAATACGGAGAGACCGGGATCAGATATATTATCTGAAAACCACTCCGTATGGCATTAGCGTTGCGAATCAAATATGATGAAGATAATTGAAGACGGAGTTATGCAAGGGCTGTTCAATAAATCCTAGGTAGAAATTGCCTAAGATGAATTTACAGAATAGTGCCTTTGGGTTGTCCAGTCCCAGGACAACTTGAACGGACGAATGTCTGATAGAGTATATCTGGTAGATCGCGTAAGTTGATCGTTTCAAACGTATTTACGTTGGTGGCGGAGGAATTTGTTTCTCTTAGCTGTATACCCGTGGTATTTTTTGGGAAATCAATTTGTGATTTGGCGGGTATGACGACGTAACATTCAAAGTAAAATAAGAGTGTGATCTATACGTTATGGCCTCTAGCCTCACAACCAGGAAATGGTATAAAATCGGGTAGGTCGCATGACTAAGTGGTTAGCTGCCAATTAGGGTGTATTGTCACTTAATCTAGAGAAATTCCATTTATTTCTATAATCTATTTCGATGTTGTCCCTTTCGGGAAACGGTTACTGATCCCAACCTTTGGTGATAATACATTCGGTACACTCAAGAGAAATGAGTGACCGGTCATGTTTAGCCTGGGTTACATGATGTTCTTGTTGAACCCGGTGTATTCCTCTCTAGAGATACACTGTCGGAAGGTGGTCCCATACCTTGCCAGTTGGAATTCATTACCTAACAAGTGCCTGCGGTTTTTGGTTTTATATTATGTATGTGGGACGTGAGATTAAAGCGTTCTGCTAGATGATTATTTTATTGTGGTTGATATGCACTATTATAATATCAAAAGAATTTTGATATAAAGATTATCGTTTCTTTTAAAAGGATTTTTGAATGTTGAATCAAGTGTTTTGGGATTCTTATAAGGGAAAAATCCGTTCCGTGTTATACGGCGTGGTCTTATGAGATATCGTTTATTTTCTCAAACTGTTTTAAATTGTTTACTCACACCAGTCCCATGACTGACCCGGGGTTTATTTTGTTTTGTTTTCCCTAAACTCTTGGGTGCCTAATTTTGTGCGGGCAATCAAGTAGTCAGGTTTTTACAGATATACTTGGAGAGCTGGAGCAGGAGGCTTTAGGATTATATAGTTATTATTTCTTTCCGCTTTGATGTAAGTGTTATACTCAAATGACAAAATTGTATTTCCAAGTTATGTTGTATACTATATTTTATTCGTTCCGCTGTGAGATTCGTGCTTACTTTGATATTGTATGTTCTTTTTCTTCTTCTATTCCAATTTTCTATCTTATCTATCCTCACCCTCTATTTTCTTTCATTAACTATCCGGTATTTCTGATGCTTGAATACTCGACATTGAGTTTATACTGATAACCAGGATCGGGAAAACGCGGGTCGTTACAAATATTATAATTTCTTTATTCGAGAAAATATCTCTTATTCCAGTTAGAAAATAATTTATTCACGAATCCTTATTTTCTATATTCAGAAAATATACCTAATTAATATCGGAAAATATTTCCATATTCCATTTCTTAGTTCCTCGTTGACCAATTCATTTCATTTTCTACGCATAGAAAATACCTCTCATTTTATTTGGGGAAACATTTCAAAATCCTTTAAATTAACGCGATGTTATGAAACATCGTTATTATAACTCAAACCATTAATCTTTATTGACTAACCACATTGCTAACCAATCTTCACTATCGAACCTTAACTATTCCTCCATCAATCATGAAGTCAATCAAGTTGGGGTATAATTACCACTCAAACCTTAACTGAACAACACTCTCAACTTTAAATAGTCAAAGCTCACAACTTCAACAAAACATCGCTTACGCGACTGTCAGATTCAATCTAAGAATCCACTTCTTTTACGGAGCACATTGATTATAACGGCAGCGTTTTAATCACTGTTTCCAAATATTTGAATTATATAAAAATATAACTTATAATGGTAGCGTTAAAATCGTATTTTAGGTTTATAATAACATTAATTATAACGGTAGCGTTATGATTGCTATTTCCAAATATTTGGTTTATAAAAATATAACTTGTACTTATTAATTTCAATAAATAAATTAATAAGTAAATAATTAAATAATTAAATTTGATTCAAATAGAAAGTAAAAATAATTACTTCCCTAAACTCAATATAATCAAACTCCAATAAATAACTCTCATTCGAATACTCTATATTTGATTAATATTTCGAACTTCGAAATAAATCTTATCATTCTAGGTTAACTCAATTTCCCTTATGATTATTTCCATTCGCAAAACATTTGCTTTCGACCGTTATTCATTTTCAAATATTAGTATCTTTCTTAATAGGAATCTAGACTTGTTTAATAATTCCCACTTAAAAAAAAATCTTAAACTATTTCAAAACATGGAATTGTATTTCCATAGCATAAATATTCACATATTCACTTCTTAATATATTTCGTTTGAATTATACTTTCATACTAAATAGAATTCAAATATCCTTCCTGAACTAAACCATTATAATAAAATTCGACCTAACTAAAATATTTATAAACCCCTTGTTTTTTATTTCAATTTGTTTTATATTCCGAACTTTGGAATAAAATCCAACGTTTCCTTTCGAAAACGATTTCCATTTTCCTTATCACTCAAATTTCTATTTGTATTCACCTTTTCAACCCAGATTTCTTTTATAGAGGCTTGCATTTGCAAATTATATGCTTTAACTATAATTGTGAATAATATTTCTTTTTACATAATCAAATCCATTTGATTATACCATATCGAATCCAAATTCCATTTATAACTTCTATTTACAATTGTTTATAGAAAATCTCAATATTAAATTAAAATATTTATAATCTCATTTACAATTTTCTTTATAATTTGCTAAGTTCAAACTTATTTCAAATATTGGTTTCAAAACCAATTTCCACTTTTTCATATAAATTTGAATTTGAATTTATATTTCAAGTTATCTAAAGATAAATAATTTACTTAATTTATATTCTTGTTTATAAACAACTTCTTGTTTTCTCCATTAACATGTTTTTTTCCAACTTTATTCGAAATTACATTTCTATTTTGGAAATAATTCCATTTTTAAATCCCAATATCCTTCTCCACATTCGAAAATAATTTACGGTATGTAAAATACCAAGTTCCTAGGGCCAAGGTATTTCAAACATAACATATCAAATCACGGATTATGTAACACATCATATATCACAATCAAATAAAAATAGCAATATAAATGTTGAGGAATCCAGTTGGATCCCTCTAACCTGTTCTCCTGCATCCACAGATGTTAATCACTTCAATAATATAAATTTCACATCAATATGAAATATCATGGTGAATTAATCAATCAACGATATAACTATATTAACCATTTAACCAATTTTATCAACCATTCATTCAAACAACCATCAAACAGTATAAAATTACTAGAAACAAATTTAAAATTCATTTATGTAAAATATAAACGAGACAGAGTCAGTGAGTTTACTCACCTCGGTTCGCGGTTGACAATTCTGCTTTGGTTTCATTTAAAATCAAACAAGCTTTCGATTTATCACGGAATTCTAGTAGCTCTACTCTCAACCGCTTTGGTTCCATAACGTACATCTCGTTGCTTCAATTTCCAAGTGACCGGCTTCGTGTGATTCTGCTAACCTATGCACAAGCTGTACACATTTTAATATACAATTAAATTTTCAATAGTTATTTTCTTTAATTAAATACTTAATTACTTTTTCTTAAGAGCTAATCAGGCCGACCCTGCTTCTTCCTCTTTCATATTCAAAATGAAAGTCACGACTTCACCCTTTACAGTAAACTCCATGCTCCCCTTCTTCTTCTTTTTTCTCCTACTCTGTTCAACAACGGATCTTTAATCATGTCCAATATTTCCTCCCAATGAAGGCTCTTCAAATTTCAAAGATCTCCATTCACTCTTTGGTATGCCATCAAGCAACATGTTAACATTAAATGATACTGTAACATGGTGAATGCTGCAGCTAGTTCAATGCTTCCGGAACCAACTCAGGAGCCGCAACTTCTGCCACCCAACGCACTGATCTTCTTGCTGCTCACCCATATTTCCCAGTAATAATAACCCTCAAACATAATTAATCTTCCAATCAATTATCCTTATTATGTTCATTAATCACGTTGCTTTGCTTAACAAATGAGGAGATCACCGATTCCTTTTTACAGAATTCAAAAGGAATGCGTCTTCCATTGAATTTCCAGACTCCCGAACATCTTCATTCCCCAAAAAACCCCAGCAAGCTCCTCCCAAATGAATAGACATTTGCGGCACCATATCCCCATACTCGCAACCACCCTTACGTTCTCCAGATTCCAAGCCATGCTACAATGAAGGCATTTATGCTTTTATTCACATAATCCTTCAAAACTCCACATGCAAGTGATACAACAATCCACAAATCCAAATAAGACCTTAAAGTCACACAAAAAATTTCCATTTACCCATAAATCCGAACTTTAGCTAAAGCGGCTCGAGTTCGAACATTTTCCCCCAAAAAGAGTTGAACCTTAGGATTAGTCTTGTTGACCCCATTTCTACTTCTTCCCCCAACAGTTTAATCCCGCTCCTTCTAGTGAAATACCCAACTTCATAGCCGACTCTTCCATCTCTTCCCATGCTTCACTGATTTTCACCAAACAACTCTGACCTTGATCCCCTTTATGAGTTCTACCCCCTCTACCCCGTTGTTTCTGACTCGCGCCTCTCTCCCAGTATCTGACTTCTGTAGCATACGAACACACAACGACTGGAATCAACATAGAACCTAACAAAATTCTATAGCTAGGTGCGGATTAGAATAAATTTTAAAGTGGTCGATTTTTCCCTTTTTGTATTACTGTAAGAAACAGAAGACACGAATGAGAATAAATTTAGGATTTAGGGATGTTGAAGAAAAGAATGGGCCACAGAGTATATAAACAGAAAAGTTAGTCTTCTTTTTGGGCTTTAGATGTAAGGAATATGGTGGCTTTCGATAGAAGCTTCACGTTTATTTTATTTTGTATTCAAAGATTAGAGTACCTCTCTACACAAATTTCATTCATTTACACACTGCTATCAACAAAAATAAAAATACCGTCATCTCAAGTGATGTGCCATGATCTCAAAAATATAATAATATAGACAAGTTAACTTATATTTTGATATCCCAAACGCTGATATAGGGTGCAAAACACTTCAAATAAAAAGTTGCTTATTTTTCAAAATAAAAATTACAGAAAAATTCTATAAATTAAATTATAACTACATCTCAAAAATCTTGCAATAATTGTCTATTTCAGATTTTATAAAATTATTTTTGTTGGACTCTAACATACCTTGAGAAAACAATTCAATATAAATCAATTTTCGAAATAAACAAATAACATATATATATATTTATTTATATATATCTAATCAGAATACATACATATAGCTTCAAAATAGTATGATTTGGATTTAACTCGGTATCTCAACTTTCGAGTTAAAACAATGAACAGATTATTTAAAATCGATTTATTTATAAAATAAATTGTTATAATTTGTAAACGATTCCATATCGACTATTTGAAAATTTGGTTTGGCCATAACTCACAATCCATAAGACAAAATCTCGATTTTTCACTTCCATTAGAAAAATATAATCAAATAAATCTGAACGTTTCTTGTTTCAAAGAAATCCGACTTATATTGGATTCTGTATATTCAATTAAAGTTCAAAACGTTAAATTACGAACTATAGCGACATTTGGAGCTCGATTTAAATTATATTATAAATTATACGTTAAAACTTCGTTTAAATTAATAAATTCCATATAAATTTCCATTTATAATTCAAATAAAGAAAAATATCCAGGATTCAACGGCTAAAAATCCGGGTCATTACAATAGGGTTTTGTGATTTTGCCCAAATGGCGACTTCAAATAGTTGGATAAAATTGGTAGCTCTCGATTATAGTTGCTCTCTGGTCGTCAACTTGGCTTCGTAGATGATCGAAAATCTGGATATTGTGAGTTACTCTGATTTTATTTTGTCAATGAATTGCTTGTGATTTTTGATACATGTTATGATGAAAAATGCTGTTTTTTATAGGGTTTAGAAATCCTTGTATTCTCCGATTTCCTGCATTGATTTGGTCTTGATATTGCACGAATGCCTAATCGATTTCTGGAAATGTTTGAATGATTTTCATGCCAAAAAAACGTTTCTTGTGATTTTCTAGAAAGACATGAAAATGGTTGCCAAATATATTTCCTCCATGATGATTTTAGCTCATGTGAAATCTTCAAACTTGAATTGATCATCTTGCCAAAAATAAATTCATTGAACATGTTGATACTATCTTGCATGTATTACCAGAAATGAAATCTTTACACCTTTATGTAAATAATATTTTTCCCAAGTATAAAAGATGGAATTTATTTCTGGAAATTGCCAAAATAAGAAATTCTCCATGTGTTGAAATCTTCATTGATGAATTCATTACTACTTTCAAGAATTATCATTTTTGCCAAATTTGTCACTTTGTATTGGTTTGTTCTTGCTGAGGTACACACGAACACTACATCTTCTGATTTGAATTTATGCATTGATTTTCTCTTGTTCACTGCATGTCATTTGTTATTCCTTGTTGCACACTTATATTTTAAAAAATAAATCCATACACACACATATATATTCTTATGTGTATATGTGTGTGATGTGTGTGTTAACATTGGCTGCTCCTTGCATCCTTGATTGCTTCTTGTTCATGCGTTATTTTTCCATGTTCCATGCAATTAACGTGCCATGTTATTTGCATGCTTTGAGAAAATAACATGCAATATTATCTTGCCAAATATTGATTTGCTAGGAAATGAACATTAAAAATCTCTTCCATTTTTCTTGCATGTTTGATTTCAACAAATGTCATGTATGCTAGAATTTATTCCTGTTTCAACATCTTTCATTGATATTGTTGATTGGAAAATATGCTTGCATGAAAAAGAGCTTTCCCATGTTTTTGCAAGCTGTTCGAAATTAAATAACATATTTCCGAATGTGTTTGCTGTAGATTAGTTCTGGAATTTGTACTAGCACTTGTTTTCTTGTGATATTCTAGAAACTTGAAAAGTTCTTTTCAAAAACAACATATTATTTTTTAGAATGATTTTTTGCTGATTTGTGAAATCAATCCTTGCGTGATTTTATTCATGGATGCATTTGAATTTGAAAACTTTCTTTTTTTGGTGTTCACTACAAGAAAAACCGCATATAGCAGTGGCAGAATCCGTTTCTAATCCGTCGCTATATTGGCTTTAGCAACGGATTTCCTGCAAAACATGGTGGTCGGTAAAAACCATGATGGTAATTGTGTCAGATTTTGCGATGGACTTTAGCATGATTTTTCCGACAGTTTTCCGTCATTTTATTAATTATATAATAAAAATAAAATTTTATTTATTAATTTAATTTTAATTTATATACCGACTGTTTACCGACAAATAATTAATAATAAAATATTATTTAAAAAAGGAGCGGGTAAACCCTCACTAATTGCCAAGGGATTAGCGACGGAAATTAAAATAGGGAAAACTTAACCTCACTTTTTTGTTGGTAATTCGTCGATATTCCCCTTCTAATTTACCTATATATATACACACACACACATATACATATACATACACACACATGTACATACTTGCATATATATATATATATATATCTGTACTATATTATAATTACTGAGTTAATATTCGAGCTCTCCCAGGTTAATTGAAACTGAACCGTCCATTTTTGTCACATATTCCGCTTTCCTACTCTCAAATTCTCCAAACGGACACAATTTTTCACGATATTTCTTTCTCCTGTTCCACGGTACTCTCATCGTCCAAATCCCCAAATTACAGTGTTCCCCCAAATCTGTGCCTTCAGTCTGCCACAATTTTCGTCTCCTGCCGCCTTCGCCAGCACCTTCAACCCCACCTCCTCTCTGCCAGTTCCACTAACAACCGTCTTTGCCATTCCCCTTGGCCTTTGCCACAATCAGTGGCTACTTCATCATCGTAAAACCCTATCTATAAAACCAACCGACAACACTGTTTCACCATCGCCCACCGCTGCTCTGCCTTATTCCTTGCTTCTCTACGCTTCCTTTCCATTCTCTCTCTTACTTCCTATGTACCGTATGACCTAAATCATTATTCTTCTAACCTAACTCGCCATTTCTCCATAGCTTTCATATCACAGCTATACCAAATTTCAACAAATCAATAGCTTTTATCTTGGACGACAAGGTATCAGGTATCCTTATTCATATTTTTAGTGATTATAGGATTATAGCCATTATTGGGTTAATGAATTAAAGATTACTATGTTTCCTTTATCTTTGTTCGTCTAATTGGAACAATGCTTTGTTATGACAATTAGGATAATGAATTATAAAAAATTGGTATCATAAGCAACAAAGCTATGTTTAAAATGTTTTGTTTGTTATACCATGTAAATATATGCATTGTATTCCAGATTAGTTTTTATTTTACACTATAAAGTTTGTGCAAATTGAATCTGTATACATATTATATTTTCGTTACTTGAAACTACTTGAAATTTAAGCAAGTAACTCAGAATGCTTTTCACTGTACATTTTATATACTACGTTAAGCTTTCAATAATTTTAGGTTTTTTCTTTTGGACAAGAAGAAAGGATTAGAAGCTGATTACTTTAGGGTATGAGCATTGAAATTTATTATGGGTATACATATGTTTTAGGTCATCAAATTTCATATTATTTCTGGACAAGTTTTAATGCATTAATTCACAATTTTCAGGTTATGATGCATTATCTTATAAGTTGCATTTTTGGCTTTTGACATACACTACAACTTACAGGTCTCATAAAAATATAAACAGAAATCTAATATCTGCATCAATAGATTTTTAGGACATACAAGATATAATAAGTAAGTGATATTGACACAAAGATATAACAATACCTTGCAATTTCTATTTGAATCTTCAAATAAATTTTCCTATCACAAGTTATGTAACCATGCTGATCAAATTGGGTTTTGCCTTGATGTCTGTGGTCTTTATTTATTTCGATATGAAGATTAGTAATTAACTATTCACAAGATAACTTATGCCTTCCCATTTTTGATATCTTATTTCACATGATTTAAGGAATTACTAGAACTCTTCTTTTTTATTCTTTTCCAACCTTTTAGCTTACAACCAACGATTATCAATTCAAACAATTGATCCATTTATGATCTTTTACGGACATATATTTCTTAACTAAACATGTATGTTAATGAGAATTAACTGGAATTTATGGTCACTTATCATTTTGTTTGAAGTGTATTGATTAGTTGGCAATTTTGTTTACAAGTTATGTCTTTCAACAAGTAATAGGAAATCTGGAATAACAATTTTATTTTTATGGGGATTTCAAATGCTAAATTTATGTCAAGTTGAAATTAATGGCGCCTTTATTTTCATTCATGCATTGAATATAATTTCTTAGCTTATATTTTTTAAGTTTCATCTGCTACAACTATTTTTTAATCTCTTTTACTACCTCATGGAATTCAGTTCAAGTATGTCTTATTTAAATTTATTTGAAGCTAAAAAATACAATACACTTCGAAAGCAGATGAATATAACAATGTTGTTCTACAAGATTTTTGGATTATCAATTTTCCTACGCCTTAAACTTCGCATTTTTAGGACATACAACATGATGCGTTGAGTATGACAATATGTCAGTTTTTTTTGTATCTAAATTTGATTATAATCTAATATTAATTTTGTTAGATTTTCTTTTGCTCATATTGTTTTTACATCAAATTTCAATTATATTGGCAAGAATTTGTTCTATTGTTGTATCTAAGTTCGATTTGTATGTTTAAATTGTTTCATTTAATTAATTATTTTACAAAGTTTATGCTTTTATAATAATGGTGTTCTATAAGGCAGTAAAATTAATTTTATAGTTGTCTTTCTATAAAATTAATTTACAGGGTTGATCAATGGATGCATCGATTAAAAACATGTAAGGTAATAACTGCAGACACTTAATACAAGAAATTTTTACCGTCTAAGAAGTCTCATATGAATCATTTTAGTTATTATCTTCATGTTTATTGTGGCATTATGGTAATACGAAAATTTCCTAGATATATGGCAGGACTGTTATATATGGAAATATAACAGTTATCCATGTATTGTTTGCTCAAAATAAAGTATTATAAAATTAATTAAAGAATGCTTATAAATTATAAGTGTGTTCTAAATGCGATTAAATTTCATATGTAAATTAAGTGTTTGTTGAATGTAAGAGGTTGATGTCAAAAATATGTGAGTGTTCAATGGTAATAGTTTCTTTTCATGGTCCATCCCTAATTGACATATTTTTGATCAATAAGGGAAAATGGTTAATTAATTTAGTTGATATGTGGATGATTTCTTAGTGATACATCAATTGTCAGGTAACTTTGATCCCTTTGACTTATTTCCCGTCTTCTTTACTTTTGTTAATTTAATTCGTTGGACTCAGTTCTATTTAAGCATTTAGTTGGTGGTCTATGCGATTCAGGTGTAAAGTTGAATTTTGGTCAAATTTTTATTGATTAAAGAGTGGTACTCTTAAAAAGGCATATAATGGATATTTCATTACTATTCCTAAACTTAGAAGGTGTTTTTGGATTTCAATTTTGATTAGAATTCCTATATTTGTTCAATTCATGTTGGGAAAACTAGTTTTTTTCCAACCGTAATCACTTCATGAATGGGTCCGTATAAGTGAACGTTTACCTTCGTGTCCATGACACTTTGAACATTGTTAAGCTTTCATCGAAAAATTCTATAATGGATTGTAAAATATTTCCATATTAAAAGACAAGGGTTACAAAGAATGGAATTTCAGCAAACGTCTAAATAAAAATAGAAAATAAACCCAGGGACAGAGATCTTAATACCTGTATACTGAAATCAAACTCCTCGTAGCTTGTTTGCAACTCTACTTCTTACTTTCCTCATCCAACATGAAAGACTAATTATTCTGCATCAACCAAAACAAATAGGACATACAGAACCTGTTATAAAATGATTTTGTATTACAATCAATTATATGATAAAGTAAATAGAAATAGAATGTATAAGATACCTTGATTTCTCCATACTATTTGTGCCAACTTATTTGAACCACATGCTTTAGATTCATAGGCACACATATAAAGCTGACAGTAGTTACCTAAACTTTTGTTCCTCTATCAAATTGAAACACAAACTATTTTTTATTTCTAAATTCATGTAACTAACTCAATTGATGCAACTTTATAAATACTATCACAACTTAAATGTTTTTTTCCCAAATATCAGAAAGCATAAAATCAGCGGCCAAAATATATTTTAGTACTTTGATATATGTTTAACATTCATTATAGACATAGCCTGAAATAAAAACTTGTTAAAAGAAATTATATATACTTCGTAAGACCTCAGAAAAGTACACATGAAGCAAAGTTAATACCAACCTACTTATATTACATATATTGGTTCATTTAGCTTATATCTTTTATTAAACATCAGAGTCTCACTGATTCAACTTCGAAGGAAAAATAACTCTTGTTTCAGAATCATAATACGTACGTGGTATTGTGCTAGGAGAGACAACATGAGAAAGAAATTCAAACACAACGCATCAAAATATCTAATGATGCACAAATAGAATCTACAGTGATGATAAACATAACTTGTGCTGATTAAAGAATCAAATCAAAAGTAGGCTAATTTGTATGATTTAATTGATATGTTAAAAGTCACATATTTAAAGGAAATTTTATTAAAGTAACCAAGCGCTAATATCATGCGAGGAGGACAGCATGAGAAAAAATTTCAAACACATTGCATCAAAATATCAAATAATGCACGAATCTATAGTGATGATAAACATAATTTGTGCTGATTAAAAATTTAAATCAAAAGTAACTTATGGTGTACGATTTAATTAATATGGTAAAAGGTGCATATTTAAAGGCACACATAGAAACTAATCAACTATAGTGATGATAAACATAATTTGTGCTGATTAAAAAATTAAATAAAAAGTAACTTATTGTGTGTGATTTAAGTATTATGTTAAAAGGTGCATATTTAAAGGAAATTTTATTAAAGTTACCAAGCAACGACAGATCGACCTAGCACAAAACCAACAAAATATCAAAATGAAACTTCTTAGAATTTCAAATATTCATATCATTAATAAAAATAAATATACATGATCAAATAGAAATTTCATGAAACTACATAACTAACCATGTTACAAATGATAAAATTCAAAATAAAAGGAGAAAAAACGATATGAAGATGTAATAAGTATCGGGAAAATCTATAATAACAACAGAGTTTATTTTTATGGAAAGAAAATAAAAGAAATGAATATTAATTGAAATAATTTAAGCCTTTTAATAAAAAACAAATTCAAATGCTCCATTTTATTTCGATTGATTGATTTTTCTACGGTTTAAACAAAGATCATTTCCTGATGGATTATGAAAAGTGATTAGTATTGAAACAATTCCAATGTTTTCTCAACACAATGATGTCACTGATTATAATATAAAAGGAAATAAATGAATACTGATAGAACGCTAATTTTGGCAGGAAAAAAGTAGTTTATAACTTTATATTCATTTCCTTTCTTATATTTCATCTTTTACAAGCATTTCCAAGCACGGCGTGGCATTGGGATAATATTCTAATTAAAAAAGGGAAAGACAAAGATGGTGATTAATGAGCTCATCTTAATGAGAAAAAGTGCATAATTCTTTCTTAGCTAAATAGGACAGTTTTAAGTGATACAAATTTTGCTATTTATTATCAGTAAGCTTTTAGTTAAGGTTTATTTATAGGTTCATGTGGTTTACTTTTTGAAATTGTATATCATGACCATTTTTTAAGCTCATATCGCACATTATCATATTACGTATACCTTATTAAATTAGCACACCTTATCTCATTACTTTTCCAATTTTCTCCTTCTGGAATCAACAATAATATTTGTTTTAGGTGGAAAGACTTTTACCTTAATTTTAAAATTTTATTTGCAGGTAGATAATTTATAACAGCCTTTCAATTTTTTTATGGGAATTATATAGTCATCTATCAAACATTTAGTAGCGTTTATTTACCATTTATTTGTCTGGGGCAGCAAGTTCAAAATTTTAGTTACCATTTTATTGCGTACAAATCTCAAATGAAATTTTATATATTAGTTAAGTTTGAATTTAAGGCGACTGTGGGTGTGTTTCTACATTGGACATGTTTTTTTGTTCCATTTTTATATCTATTTGGTATAGATGATTTGTTGCATAGTTTCCATTATTTATCCATGAATCTTGGTTTAGATCCTTTCTTTTGTAAATTTTGAGCAAATATGAACTAGAGATATTGACTTTTATTTACAATTAGAGATAACAAAGGTAATTTTGCAACAAGCTGATACACAGAGAGTTTTTTCTTTCCTTCTGAGTTCTATATTATGGGAATTTTAATTTAATTTATTATTGGATTTCAAGTTGGCCATTTTAAAATAGTTGTTGAAGACAACATATTCAGTTTGCTACCAACAATTTTGGCTTGATTAATTGGTATTTCAGTTTTTTTTAGTAAATATTGGTTTATGAACTTAATTAAAGAAGAATTTTATTTGCATAACTCCAGGCTTTAATAGCGGGGGAATAGAAGCTTGAATTGCATATACCTGTGGTAGATGGGTATGAGTCATCAACAGGTGAATAAAATATAGAATCTTTATTAAGTTGTGGAAGTAATGTTAATTTAGTAAGTAATAAATATTTTTTTCCTTAATTTTTCCATGCTGTCATATGTTACTACCAAAAATTAGCAGTACTTCTTGCATATCATTGATTTATCATTTAGGTGAAGCAAGAAAAGATGTTTGTAAAATACAAAACTCACTTAACCATGAATTAAAATGTACCTAGAATAATGCACATTTATTCGTTTACATGATTTCAAATATGATTTTTCATGATGGATTGGATTTGGTATGCATACAAGTGCTGTTTTTTTTCATAGGTTGATTGATTATCCATTTACATGATTTCAAATCTGATTAATCCATTTTTATTATTATCTTGCAACATATCTTTGATTTATTGTTACGACTGATATTTCATGTTTGTGTCATTTTTATATGCTTTATTGAAGAAAAAATTGTATGTTCTTGGTGAATCCATGAAGAGTAAAGATGTCAACATCCAATACAATTTTGCAACTCTTGAAGGCTGTTTTTGGCTTCTCTCAATTATCCTACTTGGCAGTCAAATACAGTAAGGATCTTTCTTCTCACTCAATTCTACTATTAATGTTCATATTTTTGCCTATTTTCAAGTTAGCATACAGATTAAATAATGTCAGATATATTTAACATTGTGTAACTGTAATATAAACCGAGTGCAAGCTTAGTTAACTACTAAATTGTTGTCAGATCATTTTTTTAAACCTTTACGATAACAAATGACTACATATTGTACAATTGTTGGGGAATATCACGTATAACAACAGGAGACATATTTGATTTATCCTACATCACTGCTATGTAAGTGAATCTTTTGAAACGTGAAGTAGTGAAAAAAATCATATGTCGCTTGAATTAGGAATGACTAAACTTCGTCGTATGAGGGGTTTCTTTTCATAGATTAACGAAGCAAAAATTAGGACCCCCTATTTCTAAATTTAACACCCAATAAACACTTCTCTTTCATAAACAACACTCTATTTATTTTAAATGGAAATGTATAGTTCATATTACGAATATCCATGGTAAAAAATGCAAATATTAACATTATGGCTTGAAGACAAATCCTTAAAATAACCATTTACTGAGTAGACCACGATTTCATTAAAAATAAATAACTAGGGGTTTTGTGAAACTTGATTTTGGCAAGGATTTGAAGTGAATTTAGAAACATATGAAGGGTTAATTGTCAAAATGTTTAGTTAAGTAAACTATTCAACAATAATTTTCGGTCCAACGTTTTTTCCTGATTTAGAGGCTATACACACATGAGGCATGCGTGACAAAAGAAAAACGAACATTTGCATATTTTGATTAATTTAGGGCCTAAATTTACTATGATTCTAGATAAATGGTAAAAACAATAAAATTGTTTTTACTAAGTTCAAAATCCTAACATGTCAAACAACAAGTGGGGACATTATACAAAAACCATTGTCATTTGTACAATACCAATTTATTACGATTAATATTATAAAATAATCATTACATCTATGTAAGTTAAGAGAAAGCTAGCTACATCATCGTTGCAGTTTTTTCTAAGTTTGAATGTAAAGGATTACATTAATTGAGTCAGCTAAATATAAGTTTTAGATGTTCTACTAAGGAATCTAAATTGAATTATTATTATTAAAAAGAAATAGAACACCTGATAGGTTTAAAGAAATTTAATTGAAGACATTTGATAGTTCTTACAATCAACAAATTTTGAAATTTAATTGAGGACACTTAATATTTATATGATTTTTTGCTCTCTTTTCACATGATTTTCTTTTCATTGTGTAAAATATGAATCTTCTCCTTCCATTTGTTTATGCTTATTTTGAATTGGCAGAACCAAATCTTTTATTTTATAAGGTCTTACATGCAATTTCCATTTTCATTTGATCTTTTTTCAGTAGTTCCATTATGTTAAATAATAACAAAATTAATAATTTACTTATATTCACTGATAAAGCAAATTGAATTGACTGAATATATTAGATAGTCAATGATTTGGATGAATTATAGTGACCAATCATTTGTGAAGTATCGTGAGACAAAGGCAAGTTTTTCAAATATTTTACATATAATTTATATCGCACAAACACGACATATAAAATGCAAATACCTACTTAACCAACTCAGAGTGAAGCTTTTTTAGACTTCCCTAAACGTCCTTATGAAGTTTACGCTCTATATTATTTACTGCGGTTTTTTTGGTCATTTCCTCCCACCTGCTCATTTGGTCACTCCGCACATTGTTATCATCATGATTATAATTTTCAACTTGCTCTCATCCACTTTTCAATGCTGATGCCCTTCACAAAATTAATCAATAATTTGTAAAATTTAAATCGACAGCTAGATCTGATGCAGGCAATATTGTAGGTTAATTCGCGACCTTATTCTTAGGTATTCTGATTTGAGAATTTATCACTGATTTTGTTGTTCTCATGTATATTTCTCTCATTGCTTTTATTCTCTTGCAACTATAGGTTTTAATTTCTTGCCGAATAAGGGTGGTATATTGAGCTAATGGTGAATACTATGTATGCGAGTAAGCTCAGCTCTACAGCTAAAACAGGAAATCACTAAAATATAGGTTACCACATATGAAGAAACCCTCAGTTGATCAAACTCTGCCGCTGCCTTCATTTTGGAAGTCATCGGAGAGGCTCGCCTGATAAGTAATCCTACTGATAAATCAGCTATTGAAAAGAATGGACCTAGACCTGAAATCTTCAGCAGTGATGTTGTTATATTCAAATCAAAGGTTGATGAGGTAAGGAGATAAGATACTTAGCTTTTTCCATGTGAACTATTAATTCGTGAATCGATTTAAATTCATATTCATATATTTGACATCAATCTACTCAAATCAGTTATATTGCAGATGATGAATATTTTAAAGGATGATTTTGTGTTTGAGTGATGCCTGTAACGAAGCGTTAAGCAGTTGCAACGATCGACTGTCCGGACCACCCCTTCATGGACCTGGGAAATGTTGGTCAATGGAAAGGCAAGGCCATGCCCATTAGAGCTCATAATACTTGATGGAGGAACCTTCAACCAGATCATGGTTCAGTGCCTCAGTTTAAGAGCTGCTGTAAGTCAGTTGAAAATGCTTAGATGAGTAGGGCAGTCCGAGGTAAGGTGCTCCACTGCGATCTTAATAAGTTAATGATAATACCAATAATGTCACGTTGAGAATAAATTTCAAGTGCTGGTGCATGTTGGTTCAAGATTTTATTTTCTTTCCTGCTGCAATCTTAATTTTTGAAATTGGAATACATGTAGCTAACAAAAGAATTATACACAGGACAGCTGAAACAAAGCAGCAAGAGCATTCAAACTCAACACACACATATATAACCCAGTAGCACGCTCATGCATTCTAAACAGATAGATGTTATAATAATCAACTCAGTACACAACAAAGCAAATTCAAAGCAGCGTGTGTGGTTATTTTTATGTGTTTTCGTCTCTCTTTGTGCTCGAGAAGCTGAAGATACAAGTGTGAAAGTTTAAATACGTATAACATTGGGTTACGTGAGTGTTATCTCTTTAATTGCATCTTTATAAAAGGACATTTATAGGCAACTGTGTTGCATCCAACACAAACTATTAATTCTTAAATTACTAGCATGCACCCTTTGATAAGTGTAACATCAAATGAAGTGGCAGAGCTATTTTTAACATTAAAAATAGGAACATACCGTATTGTCTTTGTTAGTTCTTATAGACAAACAACGGTGTTCTACATATGCTATTAATTTATTCATTTCATCTCCATATAACATCCAATGTTTATTTTCATGTTTAAATTATGATTAATACTCATCCAAATTCCTTTATTCTTTTAGTGATTACAACTCATGTAAGTTTGCGAACTATTTATACACTTATATTTAAGTTTAATTTTTTTTCTCTAACCTTATGTTAGTATCCAAATTTCTTTCAACTTTGGGTCCATTTTTTCTTCCCATGTGCAGCTTATCTTTATTTGTTATTGAAATATGTTTTTTGTCCTTTCATTAAGCATAACACACAATCTTGCTATTCAGAAATATAGGTAGTGTTTGGTTTATTTTGTATTTTGAGTTTTGAATTTTCAACGTAATTTCGAAAGATGCAAAGATTTGAAGGGTAGCGGAGGTGACGAACTAAAGACGGAGGATGATGAAGGGTATAAAGGATGGTGGATGGATGATTTTGAAGTCGTTCTTCCGTTACTTCTTAAAATATGGAAAATGATAAAAAGTTGTTTTTTGTTGTGTGTTAACTTCGTTTTGTGAAATGATCGTTTTCCACGATATGCGTGCATTGTTCGTACTTTTGTACGTACGAAAACCGAAAACTAAAAAAAAAGAAAAAAAGAACGCACCCATAGTTTTTGCATAGTGATAAAAATAACAGTTCATAATTTGGATGCATATGTTCACATTTTTATTTTTTAGTCTGTATGAACAAAGATTTCTGTTAATGAAGGAAGTTCACACATTAGTTTTGTATGTTTGATAAGTTTTGGCCAAGAGTTAATTTTTCAGCTATGTCTTACAAAACAGTAAACATATTTTGTGAAGCTCAAGATTCATAACTACATCAAGTTAGTTCATCGACTGCTTTATCCTATAGAACAAGGGTTCTAATATGAAATTTTTTGCATTTATAATTTATGAATTTAACCTCTGTCTTTAATATTGTACTATTTATTGCATAATTTTTAGTAGCCATTCCCAGTTATAACAAAATGATTTTTATTGTTTTAGGTCTCTTTTACTAGCACATTTGGTGGAGCAGCAAATAAAATTTCAACATGATGGTGGCTATGAATCTTGACCTTGCATGCAAAGTTTAGTAACAAGGTGAGAAGCAATGGGTGAAGGAAAAAAATAAAAAAATAAAATTAATGAATGGCCACGTCATGGGTATAGAAAAATTAGAAGAAAAAACAGGAGAGCATATGAATAAATAAGGCCCAATAACTTGGATAAGTTTTGTACACTTTAGTGTTATTTTATTTAACTTTGATAAACATTCTTTACCGTTTCGGTTTATTGAGAAGCTTAAAGTTGTTTAATACATAGGTGATATAATCGTGTAAGTTAATACTTAAGTGTTGGAATATATGATTGAGATATATACGAAGGTATGTGCAGAGAAGGTATTAAAACTGTGTTATTTGTATCTTAGTGTAAACATGTTCAAAACCGTCTGGTGCATGATAAACAAAAGTTTTGTTGGATTAGACTGACTTGCAGTTCGATCTTTTTCAGTTGTTAGACCGAAATTTGGGCCTAACACCCAAATGCTATGTGAAAACCTCACAATCTCAGATCAAATGCAGAAAATGCAGTAAAATAAGAGGAGACACACGATATTTTTATAGTGGTTCGGCTCAATCAAAGCCTACGTCCACTTTATAGTTTCTTAAATCCTAAGAGAACTATTACAATGCTGTTTGCTTGCAGTTTATACACGAAATTCTCGTGTTTACAATGAAGAAGAGGAGATTAAAGGGAAGATTATACACGAAATCCTCGTGTTGTAATGTGGAATTCGACTTATAGGTTATGCAATAGCCTTGTGAAGAACCATAGTGGAAGCCATGAAAAGTTAGAGTTCCAAAAGTCCCTTGAAATGACCATCTCCTGGTGTATTTATAGATGTAGAGAAGCAGCTAGATGCTCTGAATTGGATCAGATCGGAGGAGCACGTGGCTTGCACTGAGGCCATCTCGGAGATAGTGGAAGAGTGGTCTTCAGATCGTGCTAGGACAGGTGTAAGCCAATCCGGATAAATAGGAGGCGGTTACGCCTGAAGAACAGGTAAAAGCTGCTGCGTCTGATCAGGTGCAGGGGGGTCGGTTCGAACTTCCGATCCGAACCGAGTTGGTGTCTTCAATCCGAAGACTTCATGTGCCAGTGTGCTCGAAGGTGAAGCGGATCGGGTTTGCCCCTTCCGATCCGGTCTAGACTGATGAGAATGGGAGCTGTGCCAAGCTAGTGTGCCAGAGACGTTCGGATCGGGTCCTCCGCCCATCCGATCCGGTTTCTAGATTTCCAATGTTCAAGTTTCCGGTTCTGCATGTGTTCACGGAAACGAGCGTAACTTTCAAACCGTAAGTCCGTTTTAGCCAAACGAAAGCTCAAACTGAAGCTAATTCAGATATTTACAAGAGTTACAGAGCTTTGCTCTGTAATCGCTGTTTTCGGGCCCAAAAAAGGTCATCTGGTAGGAATTCCGGGCCTTTCTTTGTTTGTGATGCGACTTTGATCAAATCGCTGCCTGTCTTCTGACGGTATTCCCGATACTTGAGCGTATTGTTGATCAATGATTTCATGTATGACGGCTTTGACTAAAAAGCAGGTCAACATTTTGCCCCTCAGAACATATCTTGCTGGTTGAAGGAAGATGTGTTCTGGATAATCCAAGGCCACGCCGGGCCTGCCAGCTACAAGTTTAATCCATACCTGCGAAGAAGAGAAAGCAAACAGGTATGTCAAAACCTAACAAAACCGATTACTTACACTTTCGAGCATAAACCATGCTTGGGCGTTTGTTTGAGCATAAACCATACTCAAGACACGTTCGAATCATCCTGCCAAAACATGACAAGGGACTTAACCTTTCGGGTATAAGACATACCAGGAAGTTCAAACTGAGCATAAACCATACTCGAGTTTCATTGAGTTCCTATGCCAGATCCTGACAAAACAATAAGCCGTTCCAGAGTATAATCCATACTTAAGAATCCTAGTGAGTACAATCCATACTCATGTCGGGATAGAGCTATGCTTGCCAAAACCTGCAAGCAGTCTGTCCCTAGGCATAATCCATGCCTAGGGGTCCGAGATAAGTATAAGCCATACTTTAATTGAGATTGAGAATCCTGCCACAACCTGACAAGGCACTTAAATCGCCAAACATAATCCATGCTCGGAAAGTCCTTCCTTATTCAATTCAAAGTACAAAACCAAAGCAAATCCTGATTGGTTTTTTATCGAGTGCAGCGCACGCTTTGGAGCTAAATCCTAACCCCGAACGTGTGTACTCCGATTTAGCCAACTGGAAAACCTAAAGAAAGCAAAGAAACATATCTTAAATCCTAAGAAATGCAGGAAATCCAGGCTGATCTCATCCAGATCAGTTGATGATGAGCCCGCGAGAGCTCGATCCAGGGTCATTCCCTCTCCGGAGAGTAGGTGGTGGTAGCACAGGTGCTGGCGCCGTTGGTTGTTTCACATACTCGGGTAGCTCTCCACGTCTAACCCGTTCCTCAATCAGATCTCGCAAGTATCTACAGTCATTTGTGTCATGACCGTCCATATCGTGAAACATGCATTATTTCCCAGAATCGCGTTCTCTTTGCGATGGCTCCCTCCTGGGAGGCTTTGGATAGGAGATATCACCGTTTGTGTTCACGTAGATGTCGGTTAGTGATGAATTGAGCTCTGTGTACTTTTCATATCTGGGCCCTCTCCGGGGCTGAGCGTTGCGGTCATTCTTGACGGCAGCTTTTCTTTTGCCTTTATCAGAATCAGACGGTTCTCCGTCTTTGAGCATGTTAACATCGAGAACTTTCTTCTCGGAGGTTGCGTCTTCTTCACGCAAAAACCTATCCGATTCAAGGTAGAACTCGCTGAGATTCCGTGGTGGGTCTCGGTACAAGGATTTTTTGAACTCCGAGTTGTCCAGAACGCCGGATACTGCCGCCATCAATACCATAGATGGCTCAGGTCGATCAACTGATGCTGCTGCAACGTTGAACCTTTCCAAAAATGATCGCAGAGTTTCTTTAGGCCTCTGCTTGATCATAGTTAGTGACATTACATTCTTGGGTCGAGCGATATGGACCCGAAACTATTCAATAAAGCGAGTGACCAACATGTTCCAGCTGTTGATCGATTCAGATTCCAGCTGCCGAATCCACATAGCAGCAATATCAGTCAAGAACAGAGGGAAGCACTTTGCCATGACGTTTTCCGACGCCGATTGAACTTCCATATGCCGTTTATAGCGCATCAGATGCACGGTAGGATCCGTCCTGCCGTTGTAGGGCTCCAGTTGTGGAAGTTTGAAATCCGGGGAATTGTGGGAATTTCTGATTTCTTGTGTGAATGGATTGTTGTTGACATCATCCATGTCATTCTGATAGGTGCGGCCTCTCGAGAGGCGTTCAATGAGGTTGGCGAGTCAATCGCCTTCAAAGATCTGTTGCAAGCTGCTAAGGCCAGAGCTGGTGCCCCCAGCGTTGAGTTCAGAAGAGTGTGGAAGAGTATAAGAAGCTTGGCAGGTCATCCGGTTCGGGTCGGAGGTGCCCCCGTGCTGTGGCTCGGAGAAGTGAGGAGGTTCATGGTTATGTGCACGGTTCGGGTCAGATGTTCCGATCCGACCCGGTTCTAACCCTGTATTCCGAGCAGTTTCCTGTTGCCATTAAGCTGAAGGGGGTGGTTGAATGTCCATTCGGACCGGAGCGGAGGAAGGTCGTGCTCGACCTGGACCTGTGTTTCCATCCAAAACACTGAATGTTGCCGCTGTAGATGGATGAAGGGGATTGCCCCTTGTTCCCTCTGTGCCCCCGGTTCGGATCGGAATTCGCCCTGTGATCCGAATCGGATCCGGTCCGATCCAGTTGGCTGCTCCTGCTGGAGCTGATTCCATGTTATTTCCAGCGAGTTGTGCGTAGCCGCTCGGCCTTCCTTCCATCCGAGCGAAGAATTGGTCGATCATCTCCCGTTGTTTACGGAGGAGATCGTCTTGCCTTGCCATCTGAGCTCTCAATTCAGCGAGAACGCCGTCCATCTCTTCTCGCGTCAAATATGCTGACGGGTTTTTCTGTGAGGAAGCTTCATGGCTTGCTTCGTTTCTCGTGCTTTCGCCTTCAACACGGGAAATCTTTCGCTTAACCATCGATCAAATAGCCAAATAATCCAATCAGAAGTTGAAGTTGTCGTGCGGACCCCTTCCTGGCGCGCCAAAATAATTTCGGTCTAACATCAGTCTTATTTTTCGCACATCTGATTGTATAGGTACAATTGTAATCATGCTCTTCTAACTTTATTATTACATGTATTTTGATTTAATAGGTATATGTACATGTTATTATGTATAACAAATTACATTATTGGATTTATTATATTGTACACATATGAAAGAAAATTTTAATTTATTACTAGGATAAAATTGTTGTTAACGTAAAAAAATCTCTTATAAAACGATTTCAACTCCTAAATTATCGTATTATTGATGTTAATCTAAAACAAAAAATCTTACAAACAATGTTTTATAATAAAAATTCGTCCTGCATACGTGCATCGCACTTGCCAAACTGCTCAGTGATTATTGATGCAGTAAACGTTTTCCATTCATTGACTTCATTAATAGACAATGATTCGACCTATAATTTCATTGAACTTAACTTACGAATTGTTTTTGCTTGCATTTTATATGGTCTAACTATTGTGTTTATAACTGCAATCAACATTATATAATAGCGTTAACAATAGCAACAAAGCACTTCGAATAATGTTAACTTTGTACATATTCATCGTTTTACTCACGTTTTATACACACGTTCATGTTTATTGTAAACAATTTTTAATTTATCATAGTACATAAAAAATATAATAAAACTACATATAATTTGCAACCTCCGTGTGCGAAGCACGGGTACACACTTATATATATATATATATATATATGTGTGTGTGTGTGTGTGTGTGTGTATATATATATATATATATATATATATATATATATATATATATATATATATATCGAACTAACATCATTTAACTGTGAACACTGAAATAAATAACATATAAAAAAAAAGATAAATTAGCCAACAATACTAATTTAGAATTGAAAAGAACGTTCATAATCACATATAAAAAACTCACAACATCCACAATCCTTCATTAATTCTTACACCAAGCTGAATTATGAACAACAAAACCATTCAGTTGGTGCTAACGTTATCCCAAATACAAACACGTATCATCCATAACCATACTAAAACCACATCACGCCATATTTACACCAAAATAAGTTTAACTAACATACCCAACCAACTTACGAAGATGACGACGGTGAAGTCGCAAGGAAATGCGAAACCGAAGGCAAACGCGAAACTCTATCATGGCCCTTAAGCATTGCCATCACCTTTGCACAGAACCAGTAGCCTAGGAATGAAAGCTGCTTTTATACCGCAGAACTTTTTTAGCATTACATTTTGAAGACAAAGAGTACAATGATGTGAAGTAAGCATTTAAATACAAATTAAATATTACTCCTCCAATTGTACTTTTCTAACAACCATTATTTCCTAATTCTATAATACTTCTGCCTGAAAATAGAAAAAATTTAATGAAAACAAAAGTATAGGATCAAATGTAATGCTCAAAACTATGATGATCACTCTTAAGTCGATGGCATAAAGATTAACTCTCTTTGTTAAAACTCATCAAAAAGATATATTTGATATGCATAAGCAGTACTGCGAATCATTGTTATCCAATTCAGTTTATCATTCTCAATTATTTACAGCCTTATCTTGGAACTGTACTTGTTTCCTTACATGCTAAAATATTCAAAATAGCTAAAACGGAAAATTTTAAATTGTTTATGTACTAACCTGTATGTGCATCTCCTAAACTGTTTGTATCTTCTTTCAACACCGCATATACATCAGCATTCACAAATTCAACCGCGTTTCCAGCTTTCCCCTACAATATAACTATTACTTCAGCTTGCTCTTGAACCAATGATCTTCTAAAGTATCTCAATGGACTGCACATAACAATGGATTGCCGTTGGGGGTGCTGGCTACTCTGATGCAATATAAGAAAGACTGCCCTCTTCATATGATAAAAACAAAATGCAAACAACGTGATTCAGCAAAGTCAGACAAGTATTACAGTGTTTGATACATGTCACTTTCATTATATAACATACAACTCAAAAGTGAAAATATGTTAGAAATGAAAAAGTTTGATGAACCATGCATGCACACATACAGGGTGAACGCCACATACTATTAGTTTATTCAGCAACAATTAGTTTATAGTGATCCTTTTTGAAACTTATTTCCAACAACACTACGTTTTTCCATGCATGTACACTCGTACAAAACAGAAAACATATGCTCGGCAGGTGACTACTAATAAAAAAGCAATGCAATGTGTCACCAAGTAGAATAGGAAGATAAAAGGGGTTCAAAGGTTAAACTCAAAACTTCAGGAAACCATCAAAGCAATGCAAAGTGTTAACCCGAACAAATAATACAAAAGCAACCATTAATAACAAAGAAAGCAAACAAGCACGCAAAGCATGCAATAAAATGTGAAAGGTACAAGTCACCTTTGAGAAATGATTAATTCATAGCAGATCAGTTAGAAGGTCTCAAATCCATACTCGAGCACTCATTGTGAATTTCCACTTTAATATTTTTGTTCGAGCTCGCACAGGGAATTTCCACTTCTAGTTTTACCTTCATAAAATCGATTGCTCCTTTTGTGGCCCTCCCTACATATAATATTACAGCTTTAAGAACAGAATCAGTGTCCTCGGAGCTGGTGTAATTTTCTGGAGACATAACATGATGAAACACCCACACACCAAAATACCGACCAAACGAGCCCCAAATCCGAACACCAGCGACTGCCTCAAGCAACAGCCACTCCAAAAAACCAATAACCCATTCACAAATTGAAAAAACACCAGAAAACTTACTAAACAATATCAACACAAAATGAAAGAACAGAATTACTAAACAATATCATGCATTGATGCATTTAAGTACACTCGTGATTGATACTACTAAAATCTGATAACAACACAGTTGAAAGTCATATTCATTATTATGGTTTTATGCAGTAGAAAAATACTAGCAGTAATAAGCGCGAGAGGCCTATTTCTAAAAAAATTCAGGAATAAAAATTAGGAAAAAGATCAAATCAATACCTTCAATTGCTTCCCTTGGGGTCTTGAATCCAAGGCCAACATTGCACCAAAGTCAATTCTCTGCTTTCCCTGGTTTCCTTCCTTTAACAGTGTTTTTTAGCTGAAACAGGCAAAAAATACATCAAATCATGGTCAGGATGACCACTATGGGCCATGACAATAGAGGAAAACTTTACAGTGCTTTAATTGAGTACTGTGTGTATATATATATTCTTATACAAGGGCTCGATGTTTATTTTTTTAGTGTGAGCAGGAACAACCAGAGGATGCAGATTTAAAACTACGTTCCCATTCATCAGCAGGCCGAGCTTGAGCATGAGGAGCATGGCGAGGATGCTTCTCTCTCTTGTCCCCTTTTATATGTTTAAGGGAATGTCTCAGTGTAGGAAGCAATGCATCCATGCACTCTACTACTGCATTCTGATTTCCTGGCATGTTGATTATCAAGGTAGAATTTTTTGTTCCTGGCTCTACTAGCTCTTCTCCTGTGGAAAGAACTGCAATTTTCAGTTTCGGGAAGACCTTGACCATTCTAACTCCTACAGTGGAAAGCAAACCAATCTCAGGATTGCCAATGTGGTCTCCAGACCTCAAAACTATTGCATCTTTAGCAATGTCACTGCCCACTTCACGAATATCACATCCTTTGGGCACTTCAATCAATATTTTAACATGCTTTAATTCGTTGGAGGCATCAACAACTAGTTCAGTATATTCAATTTGCACAACAGAATTGGCACCTTTGGATATCGGTCCTCCAGTGGTAACATAAGCAACAGTCCCAGGAGTGACTACCACATCCACACCGTCATTTCCAGCCCTTGATTCAGTGATTACAAGGTATACTCCTAGCCCATCTGATGCCGCTACAGCATAGCCATCCTTAATGGATGCGCGATAAGGAGGGAGAGGATCTGGAGTGCGGACGTCATCAGCGAGCACGAGATCAGGAAAATCGATGAGTGGTATGGTCACTAGCGGTAACCTCGTCGCCATACTCAACACCTTTTTCAGTGCTTCTTCAACTGTGATGACCGAAATTTGATGATTAAACAACAGAGGAGCTGAAGGCGAATTTTGTTGACTCATGGCAATTTTAGAGCGGCTTTTTTATTGGTTGAATTGCATTAATACATACTTGCTAAAGCGGCGTTGAGGTTTAATGAAAGATTGGGACGAGACAAAAGAGGATTTCCGTGAAGGAAGTCGAATTAAATTAGGGATTTGGGTTTGAAAAGTGGTGATTTGATAAGTGCAATAGGGAGGAAAACGTGAAGTAGCTGTTTGGAGCCGAAGTTGTAGCAGTTGGGGCCGAAATTTCCATAGGTTGTAGCCGAAATTTTAGGTGTTTGGAGCCAAAAATGATTTACAGTAAAAGTTGAAGTTTAATCAGTTTTAAAGTAGATATTAAGTTAAAATTTACGTGAATATAAAATGTAAAATTTGAAATATTATAAACCTAATCTAATCTTTCATTAAAGTACTACATAAATATTTATTCAAATTCAACAAGATGTATTATTTTTGAACAGTTTTATTTTCTATTGTATTTTTTTAGCTTTTATTAAACAATTACATCATTAATTTATAATTTAATACTAAATTAAGCATTGAATTCAATATTCAATATTAATTTATAGTTTATATCAATTTAGATATAAATTTACAAAAATTGGAAACATTTACTAGTTCATAAAAATACCTCATTTGAATACATATCATAAATTAATTCATAGAAAAAATTATTATAATGATTGCCCAGTAGAAATTATTAATCAATTAATGTTTATTTATTATTATTAACTTATTAATCATTAGTATAAATTATTTCATATGTTAAATTAACTATTAAATATTATCCGGTAATTTATTATTAATACTACTTAATTATTTTTACTTGAAATTATTTTTACTAAAATTATTTTTATAACTACTAATTTCAGATCAATCATATACTATTGTTATTATAGTTATTAATTATTACTTCATTAACTATTACATGGATATCCATCGACGAAAAGTAAACAACGACGGACGAACATTAAATAA
Source organism: Allium sativum (assembly GCA_030737875.1). Classification (NCBI taxonomy): domain Eukaryota; kingdom Viridiplantae; phylum Streptophyta; class Magnoliopsida; order Asparagales; family Amaryllidaceae; genus Allium; species Allium sativum. Next base: position 712,062,459 of record CM060916.1, on the reverse strand, counting down.
AGTTTTATCCACATTCAGGTTCAAGCGAAAACCCCATAGAAGATAGTTACAACTGAAAACCGTAAATACGCATGGAAGTAACAATTTTCAACGTAGTGTTTCTATTTTTCAAATTTTGAAATTCTTTAACGCTTTGGAATTCTTTGAAATTTTGAATATTTTACAAATTTTTAGATAATTTAAAAAAATATTTTCGAACCTTATGAAAACTTCAAAATTTTATATTTAAAATTTATGAATAATTTAAAATATATTTAAGAAAATTCCAAAACTTATATGGTAATTTTTGAATTTTTTGAATTTAGAAATTCTTTAATGTTTATTCAATTTTTTATTTTTAAACTTTAAACATCTTGTTTTTCTTAATTACTAATTATATATTAATTAATACATACTAATTAATTTCTTAAAAGTAAATATTTATTAATAATTTCTCGATAGTAATTTTTTAATCGTATTAAAGATTACTTATAGTCATTGATTATCAAATCAAATTTAATTAAACTGAATATTAATCTATTTTATTAATTATTATTACCTCTTATTTATGTTTTATATTAATTAATAATTAATCAATACTAACTATTAAAGATTATTTACTTTTAATAGTAATTATTTATTATTAATATATTATTAACATTAATTATATAAAATTTATATTTACTTATTAATTACTAAGTAAAAACACAAATGTAAAACATATTATAAATAATAAAAATTAAAGTCCGTTTCAAATTTCTTGAAAAACTGCTGTAGAAATAACGTCAAAATTTTGACAATGGTTAACTGCCTCTATCAACAAAGGAATTTAGCATTAAATTTTTTATGACGGTTGCATTTCCAATGATTTAGCGACAGAAATTAGATTCGATGGTAATAATCTAAAATAAGTCGACATATAAAATCAAAAATATTATCCCTTACAATGTCCACGAAAATCCGTCGCTAATTTGTAATGGATTTTTCCCCCGCTAAAAACCTACCACTAAATACAGGTTTTCTTGTAGTGATTATGACAATTAATACTTTTCTTGCATGCATATTGTTGCTGCCATCATGTTTATTGATTGTAGCCTTGCATTTAGACTTTGTCACTTGATATTTTACTTGCACATGTAGTGTTGCACTTGTAGTTGATTATTGTCACTTAAGTTATGCATGCTTCCTTATTTGTCAACGTTGCACTGTTTTGAATTTGTGTTGTCCAATGATTCTCCACTGTGCCATACAGATATATACACACAAATATGTGTGTATATATGTGTGATGATGCTTATTGTCTTGTATTTGAGTTGTTGTATGCATGATGAGTTGCTGTCTTATATGTGCTCGAGCTTGTGCTGCACCCATGTGTTGTCTTGACTGTTATGTCTGATTTGGCTTTGATTTGCTGCCTTGACTAGTTGCCTTTTTTGTACACTTTGCTTTTTCTTTATACCCAGCTGAACATGCAAACAATTCCTTGCTACTCCACTGAACCTCTGCATGTATACTTTCATCAAAGTTTTGTCGTATACGTGTGTTTATCTTGACATTTTTGCTTGCTTTCTGCAATTTAACCTTCTTTTATTATCTGCATTGGCTGCACAATTTTGAGCAGTGTTGTTACACTTTTCCTTGTTCACTAACATGTTGCATATACGTGCTCTTCTGCCTATGTTGAATTGATGTGCTTTGTTGAGCAGCCGTGACAGCTCTATTTTGCTTGCATATTCACACAATAGAAAACCCACCCACCCACACCCCCCCCCACACACACAAACACACATATATATATATAGACACACACAATTATGTGTGTATGTTGATGTCAAATGTTGGTCACTTATGACAGTCAACCCCCAATCGTGCATAGAACACACGAATAACAATCGCAGAATATGGTAATGTAAAGAAAATTAGGATACACAAGACTTTTTATAGTGGTTCGACAAAGATGGTGCCTACGTCCACTTTATATATGTTGATTTTCTTTTGATTACAGATACAACACTTTTTTCTGTTGAAGAAAAGAGGGAGAATTGGTTATTTTTGGAGTTAGCCGTGGAGTTTAAACCTGAGAGAGTGAGAGCTCGTGCCCAAAAGTTGAGTGGAGAAAAGAAGATCTAGAAATTTCCCTTTCTATTTTGAGCATGGAGGTATTTATAGGTAAAGAGGTGAGCTGATTGAAGTGCAACGTGGCCTGCATCTTTTGCGGCGCTCGATCACGTGGCGCATGATCATTTGAAGCGGTTGCGGTGGTGGGACCTGGTCTACTGTTAATTAATAGTATCCTCGAGAATTGTGACTTACGTGGCACTCGAGATAGGGTGTATCAAAAGTAGAACTTTGGTCGTAAGTGGTTGACTTCCTTTAATGCCTTGGGAATTGGGCTAATGAATAACTTGCTCTGGATATTTCCACGTAGATCTAGAGATATCTGGTCGATCCGACTTTTAAGGAAATGTTTGACTCGGTCAGTTTGGGAAAGCGATTCTTTCGGGGCATGAGATGTTGTTGCTTGAGGGAAATATGGCTCGAGCTATATTTTATTCGGGCTTTTTCTGAAGGAGGAGCGGGTCGCCTAGGTTTCATAAGAAAAAGGTCGTCCTTTGGGTTTTCTGAAGAAGGAGTCGACCATTGGGGTCGGTCGATGTGGTTTGGTGAGTTTTTTGACATTGGGCTTCGATCCATTGAATCGTGACATCTTTTGCCAAAAACTGGGTCAGCACTCTGCCCTTCAGAATGTATCCTTCTTGGTAAAGGAGGCATGTTCTGAATATTGCATCGAAGTCCAATGTGCAGGCAGCTATGGTTGCGCCGAACCATATTAAGGCCAGAAATTTGATGATCCTGATGGTTGTATTAAGACCAAAAAAATGATGATCGGTGTAGATTGTATTAAGGCCAGAATTCCGATAACCATCGAGGAATGTATTATGGCCAAGAATGTTATTAAAGTAGTCGACGACCTTGATCGCAAGATCTGATACCTACAGAAATCGTGAGGACCATTCTCGGTTTAGAGATGGCTTTAAGTTTTAATTGGGCGAGTACCACCTATACTCGGCTTAAAGAGTTGGCAAGCAGTAGTCACACTTGGCTTAGAGGGGTGGCGAGTATCATCCATACTCGACTTACAGAGAGGGTGAGTATTATCCATACTCGTCTTACAGAGATGGCAAGTATTATCCATACTCGACTTACAGAGATGGCGAGTATTATCCATACTCGGCTTACGACAAGTGTTAATTGTGCTCAGCTTATATAAGTTTATCCGCACTTGACTAATGGAGTTGGATATGTGTCGTAATGGGTAGGGGATGTTAGTAAGGTTTTGGCGAGTGGAGAGTGCACTTGGCTTAAAGAAGGGGCGCGTATAATCCATACTCGGCTTAGGGAAATCTGACCATTCTTGGATCGAGGAGTAGGTTTAGATATGGTGGCGGGCATTGACCGTGTTTTACAGACGGTGGCTTAGCACTGACCATATTCGGGTTGGCGAGCATTAGTCATGCTTGGCTTAAATCATTAAAACATATTCCATGTTTGCAAAAGAAAGTTTATAGCTGCTAAAAAGCTATTACAAGGAAATGAAAATAAGTTCTAAATGGGCGATAACTAAATCCAGAGCATGTCTAGGAGCTAAATCCTGACCCCGTACATGTGTACTTCATTATACCCATTTTATTGAAAGAAACAAATATACATTCAAAAGAAAAAATGTATATCTTATTAATTGATGATGATATCGTGAGTGCTGGGCTCGGGGTCCTTTACGTTTCTAGGAGCTCGAGGACTGGCCTGAGGAGCTTGGGCAGAAGATTGTGGCGGCATGGTCTGTGCAGTTTTCTTGACATACTCGGGAAGTTCCCCCCATCTGACCCTATCCTCGATGAGATCGCGCAAGTGCCTGCATTCACTGGTGTTGTGTCCGGCTATGTTGTGAAACATGCAGTGCTTTCCAGAGTTGAGCTCTTTCTGGGTCGGCTCTCTTTGAGGAGATTTTGGGAAAGGCAAAGATCCTCGTACTTCAAATTAGATGTCGAGCAGGGAAGAATTGAGCTCGGTGTATTGAACGTACTTGTTCTCTCTCCAGGATCGTATGTTGCACAGTATCTTAGTTTCAATTCAAACATTGGTTTGATTCACACTCCATGTTCTAAGAAATATTTACCATCCGGAACCCTTTCCTTCCTTTCCTTGCTTTTTCCTCCTTCCTCCTTCAAAGTAGCTCACGGCCTCAAGATGATTTTGGAGAGAGGCTTGGATCTTTATTCTTATTCTTTGATCTTGGATTTGCTAAGGACTAAAGTGAGTTTACTCACTATTTAGGACATAAGATATAAACCATTTGCATGTCCTTTGTAGGATCTAAATTAACCCTAGAAGGGGGGGGGGGTGAATAGGGTTTATCGCAGATTTTCAGAAAGTAATTAAATAATAACAGCACAGATAATAATCAGAATAAATGCAGAAAATAAATAACACACAGATATACCCAGCTTTGGCAAAACCCTGCCTACTACTGCATTCCCCAAGGTTTCTACTAGGAATTAAAACAATTTCTGCGCTTACAATCCCTTGTAAACTCACTCGCTCCCAACTGTTCTTAACCCTACGCTCAAAACCCTACACTGGTTTCTATCCCCGAAACCAGATTTCCCCGAATTACAAATCTCGTAATTCGTCTCCCTAGTTTTAGAGACAAACTAGAAAACTATACTTGATTACAAATTGGAAATTTAAAAAACGAATAAAACAATTTAAAATCCTTATAAATTTAGAAACCCTTAGGAGATTAAATTAGGGTTATCCCCCTTTTAAAAACTAAGTAGACCGGCTCCTTTTCAAAGTTGATTCACCACTTCTTTTATCCCGATCTCTTTTTCTATGAAATGAAAATGGCGGCTACGATAATGTCTAGGGTTTGCTTTCGTCCTTGAAATTGAAGATTAAAGTGACGATTGACTTTAGGGTTTTGATTCTCTTTCAATCTGAAGGTCGCCGCTCCGTCGTGTGATGATCTCGAGTTATTCAGAGGCTATCCTCTTCGATTTGATGTTGAATTCTCGATCCAAGCTTTCTCCTTTCCTGGTATGAATTTTAATTTGAGATTCAGTTTTTTAATTGATGCTAGAACATGGATGCCAAAAGCCAGTGATGATTATGTGTATTTATATAGGTTAAAACAAACCCTAGACTCTGATTTCTCAGTCATTGATATATGCTAAAAATATTGAGGTTTTTGAAATACATGGCTTTAAATTGTTCTTGATATTGCGAGATTATTTCTGGAATTTTGAATCGGTCATAAAAAAATACTTGCGTGGACTTCTGAAACTGTTGATTGAGTCTTCTTCGATTTTGAATTTGCATGTCTTTTTCCATGGTTTCTGGAAGGTTTTACTGCATCCATAAAAACTGAATCAATACTGCTCTTGTTTACTTGATGAGAACAAATACTATACTTGTTTTCCAAAAAAAATTTATCTGATACTATTCTTCTTCTTTGAATTTGAACTGATATTGTACTTGATACTTTTACCTTGACCTTGGATTGATGCTTGAACTTTGATAAGAACTGATATAATTCTTGATCATACCTTTGAACTGATTAAAAAAAAAACAGATACTATGGTTGATTTGCTTGGCTCATTTGGGTATTCATATGTATGCTACTTTACCCCTGAGTGTTTGTGCATGTGTGTTCCTTAGCTGCTCCACTGTTTTGAGTTTGGTTACATGCTATCTTGACTATTTCTTGGCATCATGTTGTTGTTCGACCTGTACTGCCTTGTACATACTAGCATTTGCCACCTTACTGACATCACTCTGATTTGCACATTTAAGTGTCACCTTGTTATGTTATTGAAACTGTTTTGTACTTTGAATAGTTTGCTTGAACTTGTAGAATTAATACTGAGCCTAACATTTTGAATTCTAAGATCTTGGCATTTTTCAGAGCTGATATGAATTGTTCCCACACTTGTCTCTTGAGAAATGCATTTTATTGCTGTTTTCACCTTTTTGCTCATTTCATTTCCACCACTGCACTATGTTTTTCACCTTGCTGAAATGTAAGCTTAACATGTTAGTTTTCCATGCCATGTACCCTTTCTTGTGAACTTCTCGGCCTGATGCTATACTCACATAAACTGATACTGCACTTTGGCATTAGACATGATTAATATTAAACTGTGACATTTCTTATTGACTTGGCTTGTGGTTGTTCCTGTCTTGTATTACTGCCATTCACCTTTATACATTATTGTGTTAATGCTTTTAACTTAAGGCTTGTACCATATGCATGTTGCCACTTTCATATCCCTGCTGTACCATTCATGAATGAAAGTGTTCATGCTTTTGTTGCAATGTCGATGCTTGTACATTTGATCTTATACCTGAGCTTTGCTTTGAAAATTGTTTTGATCCACTTTCACATATTAATCATTTTACTGTTGTACTTGTACGATGTCCATACTTTGTGCTCGACCACTTTGTACTTGCAATTTGTCCTGTTCACTTCCCTAGATTTTGTGCTGTACAATGCTTTGTGTCATCATGCATGTTTGAATTTTCCTTGTTGCTCGATCATTCTAGCTTTTTATTTTTATCTACACTTTTGGCTCGACCATTTGCATACTGATTTGCACTGAGTCGAGAAGGTCCTTGTGGCTACTCCTCAGATGCATACTAATTGGCATGGCAGTGCACACGTGTATATCTATACACGTGTGTATATGCAACCATCAGACTGATTTTCTGCCCCTGCATATCAGGCCATGTCTAGAAAATGATGAGAAACACACCATAATTTTGAGGCAAATAAAATTTTAAAATAAATTTTTATTTGCTTTTATTTTTGTTGCAGTCTACTGTGTGTGTTCTTCTGTATGTGACAGGTATGAAGATGGATTGACTGAAAGCTGTGAAGACAGAAGATTGAAGATGAAGACAAGAACAGTGTTAGTGTGTGTCTGTATTTGAAATGTTAAATGAGTGATAATGTCAGTGTATATGAGTGAACTGTATAGAAATGTAAACGACTGTTGAGTGAACTGTAGTGAGTGTAGTGTATATGAAAGTGATCGTATAAGTGATTAATGAACTGTAATGAGAAGCTGTGAGAGAATTGTACTAATTGTATGTAATAAACAGATTTGGTTGAAATAAAATATTATTTTATATTGTTCAATTCAATATGTCTATTTTTATTTGAGCTCCTTCAATATTACATTTTCATGTGTGATATGTCATGTCAGAAATATTCAAAAATATTTGAATTGTAAATAGTGGAGTTATAAATAGTTGTACTGTTTGAATGTTTGAAGTATAATATTTAATTTAAATTAAATACTGTATGAATATACGAATGTCTGTACAGTCGTATTCTATTTAAATATAAATATTATACTCCTGTCTGTAATGTATAAATAGAACAGTACAGTAACAAACACATTTAAAATAGTATTTATTTGGTCGTTATCATCAAACAAAAATCATATAATTGTGTATACAACACTGTTATATACAACAATCTCCCCCTTTTGATGATGACAAACAAATAAAAGATTTTGAATGTGTTTGAACGTGAAATATATTACTCCCCCTATTTGTGTGCTCCCCCTACAACTGAACTTCCCCTGTAGAAAGCGTGAGAACCATAGCTAGCTTCATGTAGAAAGCGTACATGTACTGAAATCCCACAAGCAAGTAATCCAAAATCCAAGCTAGGCTCCTGTATTCCCTCCCTGAGAACCCGGGGGGGGGGGGAACGGAAGAAAAGAGGCGGAAGAAAACAGGTCAGTCAAAAAGACTAAGTAAGCCCTACTACAATCAATGTAAACTGATAAAGTTAATTGGTATGGGCAGCAAGGGATGAACATAAGGATAACAACATACTAGCATGATGATTAACTATCAAGGTAGATAAAGGTGTCATCGCATAATCAGGATTAAGGTTTTGCACCACAGGTGTACTAGTAAACTAACATGACTTGAATAAACGAGTATTGATCTCTTGGCCCAAGCTTTGGCCCAATAACATGAAGTGACCCCAATACGAGGTCCAAAGTGTAAACAAGAAGTGATCCCCAGGCCCAAGTTTGGCCCAACATCAAGAATGACCCAAACCAAGGTCCAACTAGCACGGTCTAGTCGATCGGCTCCCTATAAGCCTATCTCGTCAAGTGTCTGTGTCATACGGCCCAACTACGAAGTGTAGCTAAACTGTGCTAGGTCCACCCTAGGGTGTATCAAGTCCTAGGGTGTCAACCATCGACACAAACCAAGCACGCACAGTTTAAACCTACTGGTGCCCGTGCCTGCTTTTTCAACTCCAGACCATGTGCATGATCATGGCCCGCCTGAACCCACACCGGCGCACCTACTCAGCCGTCGTTTGGTCGCTTACATGGCATCCCAGTAATCGTGCCCCTCCCTAGCCTAGTCCCTAGGGTGTCATGATACAAATAAGAGGGTTACTGGTGCAAAGGACCACGCAACTAGGGTTTCCTTAATGGGTTAACGTGGTTAACCCAACTCATTCAAGTACCAAGTTGGTTAAGTGTACCCAAGGTTCATGACTTAACCCTACCAACCCATCGTGTTTTCATTGGTTAAGTATTCCAGCAGTCCATGACTTCACCCTAAACACAAGGCATTAATTAATTAATGCGCCTTAACCTCTCACATTAGACTTTGTTGTGGTTACTAGTTAAGACGGCGGGTCCGGGTAGCTTTACACCACAACTTGGTCTAACCTCGGGTTCAAGGTACAACATGACCAACTTCTCACATTGGGTCCTATTGTTTGTAGCAACTAGTTAAGCCTGTCGGTTCCGGGTAGGTTTACGCTACAAACTCAACCCAACCTCGAGTTGGCCACACTTATCTTTTCTAAGTGTCATGTCCATCATGTTTCCAAAACATGTTACAAATTTTCAAGCAATTGGGTAGACCTAACTTAATAGGTAAATTCCCAATGGGTAGACCTAACTTAGTAGGTAAATTCCCAAGCTCATGTTTTTATGTCTTTTAAGTTTACCCAACCCCAAACGCAATCCCATCGCTTACATATCGCAATATCGCATAAAGGATAGAAAGAGGGAACTTGGCATAATCATGACATAGAGGTGTTGGAGCCACAAGTTAAACATGGTGGCATATGGGACAAAGATGTGATCATAAACTTGCATATCTTGTTATCAACTTGCAAAATATTCATAAGCATTCATAACATCATTTTAACTTGCATTGTGTTCATATGCATACATAACATGGTTTCAACTTGCATAAAGTTCATATGCATGCATAACATCATTTTAACTTGCATAGTGTTCATATGCATACATAACATGGTTTCAACTTGCATAAAGTTCATATGCATGCATAACATCATTTTAACTTGCATAGTGTTCATATGCATGTATAACATGATAGCATGAACAAAATGTTCAACCCAAACTTGCATAACATACTTGCATACCATAACATGACCTACTTGCCTATAAACTTGCATATTACAACATGATAAACTTGCATATCAACTTGCATATTACAACATGATAAACTTGCATATCAACTTACATAACATATGACAACTTGCATATCAATCTTGCATACGAAACTTGCATAGCATATGACAACTTGCATATCATACTTGCATAATAAAACTTGCATGACATATGACAACTTGCATATCAAACTTGCATACAAAACTTGCATGACACATCATAGGAAACTTGCATAACACATCATAGAAAACTTGCATATCATACATTTAACTTAAAAGTTCAAGTATGAAAGGAATAGGGCTTACAATGCTTATGCGGACTCAAATGAGTTTAGCAAATGTAAGAAACCCCTTATGCAACTAATTAAACCCCAAAAATGCAAGCAAACTTGATCAAAACTCTCCCTTTATGATGCCAATAGAGAAACAAGACTTGAATGCAAGCTAATGATGATCATACAAGTCTAAAAACACTTGTATGCATGGAAAATCACTTAGGAATTAATTTAGGAATTGTATGAAGAGAGTGGAGGCCATGAGAGGTTTGATTTTGACATAGTTTAGTTGCTAGAATGAATAATGAATGATTTAGGGTAGGTTAGGGTCTTATTTATAGATTAGGTGAGTGTTTTAGGCCCTTAGATTAACCCTAAATTAGATTAGGACCCTTAGATTTCGGAACCTTCCAGAAACCAGCCCTAAGACCAAGCCCAAACCCCAAACTGGTGCACCCAACCACAGAACTCTCTAGAAACTGTGCAGGTTTCCTGGCTCGACACGGGCGCACTTCCCAAGTGCGCCAGTGTAAAAATGTGTTGGCGCACTTCACAAGTGCGCCAGTGCATTTTTGTGCTGGCGCACTTCACAAGTGCGCCAGTGCATTCTGGCTAGTTTTCGGTTTTTCTGCCTAACTTCATTCGTCCATATCTTCTTCATACGGACTCCGATTTTCGAAAACTCAGACTCTATTTCGCGTATTTTTCCAAGACGAACGCAATGGCATAGCCCGTTTCCCTTGATTCAGATTTTAGAATTAAATTCTGCCTCAATTTATGTTATAACAGGTTATTGAAAATACGGGTTGTTACACCACGCATAGCCCAAAGGTCTTTTAAATGGGGTTAGCAGTAACTTAACTTTATCCTCTCTAATAAGTTCCATCCATGCACAGCCCAAAGGTCTTTTAAGTGAGAATAGAAGCACATAGAGATTAAGGTAATTCACCCACGCATAACCGCGAGGAATTTTAAATTGGAGTGAATACCATGGATAAATTATTTTTTTTTTTTTTTTTTTTTAAATTCCAAGAATAATTAGAACTCCCCAAATTAAATAAAACCATGATGAATGACAGAAATATGGTTGATATAGAAGATGGTTGTGAAATAAGCTCTAATTCAAAGATATTATAAAATCTATCCAATCATCATGAGATTTAAAATAATATCTCCTCTAGTTATGAATTATACCATAGTCACAACTCATCACAATTTCATAAATCTATCAATAATTTTGATGAGTCTCAAAACGGTTCAAATTAATCAATAATTTCAATTTTTTGAATAAATGATCAGAAATAATTTTAAATTGAAAATATCAATTTCAAGAGGAGTTTTGAAAATATCAATGCAAGTTGAAAATCAGTTTATAAAAAAATCAATCAGCAGAAAATGGAATTTTCTAATATTTCTAACACTGATTGCTACTAGACAATATTTAAAACCATTTATATATTTAATTCAAATTGCCTGTGAATTTTATCTAAATCCAGTCACTGATTTTCCAACTTATCATTTAATCACCAACACACTTAAAACGAATCAAATCAATTTCCTTATCAGAGTAGCACAAGATCATTTTCATAGCAAGAATTACAAGTGATATTCTCAGAGAATATTTAGACAAGCATAAGAACCATTCAATGATCAAATCCGAAGATAATTATTTGAAATCACTTGAAAAAAAAATCAAATTTTTTTAATCCAAGAAATTCAACAGTTAATAACGAATGATTTCAAAATCAGCCGAGTAAAAAAAATAAAAGAAATAAAAAACTAAAAAGGAAAATAAACTAAAAATGAATTGAAATAAAAAAATACGAGTTTAGAGATCATACCTGACTTACCATAATCGATGTGATCCAATGAATCTCCAACTCTGAATCTATGGCTAAGGAACTCCAAATAATTCAATAATATGAATCAATTTGAATTATATCTCACTTAAGCACAGTTGTTCCTTAGCCTCCCACGGTACTTAACTGTCTATATGATCGAGTGATCTAACAAAAGTTGTTTTACCACTCTTATCTTCGTTTACACATTTTGGTACCCAAACCCGTTTATATAACAATCCATTACTATTCACTAGCGTACCCTTTAGAACCCAAATTCGTTTAGATTTATTCAAATTCATTTCATTGTTTTCTGGAATCCAAACAGGTTTATATGAATTGTTTTTAAACGAGTTATCATTTTGTTTATGATTTAAAAACCTTTTGAAATTATTAGATTTCAAAATTCCAATTTGATCGTTTTCAAAGCCATTTAAAGGATTTTTAAAATCACTAGGATTTTGTTTTTCAACTGAATAAAATCCAAAACCAAGTCCCTTTTTATTCTGAACAAAAAATTGATTTTTAACAACATATTCAACGATTTTTCTCCTTTAGAAAATTTAGTTAAAGCTGACTCAAGTCGTTGAATTTTAAATTTAAGATCGCTATTTTCTTTCATTAAATTTGAACAACGATTAATAGCGATTTTCCTCTTTTCAGCATCAGTTTGTTTTAAAATCAAATTTTCATTTTCAAGTGCTTTGATTTTAGCATTGGATTTAGAAATTTCAATTTCAAATTGTTTTCGCTTTTCGAAATCAAGTTTTTCAGATTCTCTAAGCTTTTCAATTTCCTTCTCAAAATCACGATTTTCATTTTTCAAATTCACGTTTTCACTTTTCAGTAATTCAAAATCAGTTTTGAATTTCAAAGGATTATTACTCAAAAATTGACATTTTTCGCATTTTGAAAACGGTTAATTCTTAACTTTTTCAAGTTTTCTTTCTAAACTGTTATTTTCTTGAACTAGTTTTGACCTATCAGATTTCAATTTCTTAACTTTTAATTCAAGAGAATCAACGGTTTTTGTGAGGTCGTGACACATTAAAATTAATTCTTTATAGGTAAAATTCGATATCTCACTTGAATCTTCTTCACTACCTTCCGAATCAGATTGAGCCATAAGACACAAGTTAGCTTCCTCTTCATCACTTTCAGAAACTTCTTCTCCTTCCTCGTCATCCCATGTAGCAGCAAAAGCCTTCTTCTTTCTTCTGAACTTCTTCTTCTTTTCATTTTTAAGCTGTGGGCAATTTGGTTTGATATGTCCAGGTTTCTTGCAATTGTAACAAAATACTTCATCATCTGAACTTTCTGAACTTTCGGATTTGATAGTTTTCTTCTTTTGTGGCTTGTATTTTCCTTTGGCCCACTTTCTCAAAACCATGGCTAGCTCTTCAGCTGAATCTTCATCATCACTTTCAACAATATTATTTAGAGCGATCATCTTTTTCTTTGATTCATAATTCTTTCATTCTTCTCTTGCTTTTAACTCCATCTCGTAAGTGATGAGATTTCCGATCAACTCCTCCATGCTTATTTTATTCAGATCTTTTGATTCTTGAAACGCCGTAACTTTTGCTTCAAAATTCATCGGTAGCACTCTCAATATTTTTCTGATCAATTCCACTTCGGTATAGGTTTTGCAAAGAGCTTTTGCATTATAAACTAGTGATGAGAAGTGAACATACATCTCTTTTATATCTTCATCTCATTGCATAGAGAAATTTTCATATTCGTTGCTAAGAAGAGCGAGACGAGATTCCTTCACTTGAGATGTACCTTCGTGTGTGACCTCCAACATATGCCATATTTCCTGTGCAGTTTCACAATGAGAAATTTGATTAAATTCTGTTTTATCAAGAGCACAGATTAAAGCATTCATTGCTTTGGCATTAGTTGAAAATAATTTTTTATCATTAGCATCCCACCTGTCTTTTGATTTCGGAATTTCAACACCACTAACAATAACAGTGGGAGATCTATAACCTGTTTCAATAATATCCCATACATCATAATCGATTGAACTCAAGTAAATTTTCATCTTAGCTTTCCAATATGCATAATCAGTTCCATTAAACATTGGTCGCCTAGCTATGGACTGACCCTCAGAAAAAGCGTTATTAGACAGATTCATGACTCTAGAGTTAAAATAAAATAAAAAATACCTGCTTTGATACCACTTGTTGGATCCAAATTAACCCTAGAGAGGGGGGGGGTGAATAGGGTTTATCGCAGATTTTCATAGAGTAATTAAATAATAACAACATAGATAATAATCAGAATAAATGCAGAAAATAAATAACACACAGATATACCCAGCTTCGGCAAAACCCTGCCAACTGCTGCATTCCCCAAGGTTTCTACTAGGAGTTAAAACAATCTCTACGCTTATAATCCCTTGTAAACTCGCAACACTCGCTCCCAACTGTTCTTAACCCTACGTTCAAAACCCTGCACTGGTTTCTATCCCCGAAACCAGATTTCCCCGAATTACAAATCTCGTAATTCATCTCCCTAGTTTTAGAGACAAACTAGAAAACTATACTTGATTACAACTTGGAAATTTAAAAAATGAATAAAACAATTTGAAATCCTTATAAACTTAGAAACCCTTAGGAGATTAAATTAGGGTTATCCCCCTTTTAAAAACTAAGTAGGCCGACTCCTTTTCAAAGTTGATTCACCACTTCTTTTATCCCGATCTCTTTTTCTCTGAAATGAAAATGGCGGCTGCGATAATGTCTAGGGTTTTCTTTCCTCCTTGAAATTGAAGATTAAAGTGATGATTGACTTTAAGATTTTGATTCTCTTTCAATCTGAAGGTTGCCGCTCTGTCGTGTGATGATCTCGAGTTATTCAGAGGCTATCCTCTTCGATTTGATGTTGAATTTTCGATCCAAGCTTTCTCCTTTCCTGGTATGAATTTTAATTTGAGATTCAGTTTTTTAATTGGTGCTAGAACTTGGATGCCAAAAGCCAGTGATGATTGGGTGTATTTATATAGGTTTAAACAAACCCTAGACTCTGATTTCTCGGTCATTGATATATGATAAAAATATTGAGGTTTTTGAAATACACGGCTTTGAATTATTCTTGATATTGCGAGATTATTTCTGGAATTTTGAATCGGTCTTAAAAAAATACGTGCGTGGACTTCTGAAACTGTTGATTGAATCTTCTTCGATTTTGAATTTGCATGTCTTTTTCCATGGTTTCTGGAAGGTTTTACTGCTTCCATAAAAGCTGAATCAATACTGCTCTTGTTTACTTGATGAGAACAAATACTATACTTGTTTTCCAAAAAAAAAAAAAATTATCTGATACTATTCTTCTTCTTTGAATTTGAACTGATACTTTACTTGATACTTTTACCTTGACCTTAGATTGATGCTTGAACTTTGATAAGAACTGATATAATTCTTGATCATACCTTTGAACTAATTAAAAAAAAATAGATACTATGGTTGATCTGCTTGACTCATTTGGGTATTCATATGTATGCTGCTTTACCCCTGAGTGTTTGTGCATGTGTATTCTTTAGCTGCTCCACTGTTTTGAGTTTGGTTACATGCTATCTTGACTATTTCTTGGCATCATGTTGTTGTTCGACCTATACTGCCTTGTACATACTAGCATTTGTCACCTTACCGACATCACTCTGATTTGCACATTTAAGTGTCACCTTGCTATGTTATTGAAACTGTTTTGTACTTTGAATAGTTTGCTTGAACTTGTAGAATTGATACTGAGCCTGACATTTTGAATTCTGAGATCTTGGCATTTTTCTTAGCTGATATGAATTGTTCCCACACTTGTCTCTTGAGAAATGCTTTTTATTGCTGTTTGCACCATTTTGCTCATTTCATTTCCACCACTGCACTATGTTTGTCACCTTGCAGAAATGTAAGCTTGACATGTTAGTTTTCCATGCCATGTACCCTTGCTTGTGAACTTCTCGGCCTGATGCTATACTCACATAAACTGATACTGCACTTTGGCATTAGACATGATTAATATTAAACTGTGACATTCCTTATTGACTTGGCTTGTGGTTGTTCCTGTCTTGTACTACTGCCATTCACCTTTATACATTATTGTGTTAATGCTTTTAACTTAAGGCTTGTACCATATGCATGTTGCCACTTTCATATCCCTGCTGTACCATTCATGAATGAAAGTGTTCATGCTTTTGCTGCCATGTCGATGCTTGTACATTTGATCTTATACTTGAGCTTTGCTTTGAAAATTGTTTTGATCCACTTTCACACATTAATCATTTTACTGTTGTACTTGTATGATGTCCATACTTTGTGCTCGACCACTTTGCACTTGCAATTTGTCCTGTTCACTTCCCTAGATTTTCTGCTGTACAATGCTTTGTGTCATCATGCATGTTTGAATTTTCCTTGTTGCTCGATCATTCTAGCTTTTTATTTTTATCTACACTTTTGGCTCGACCATTTGCATACTGATTTGCACTGAGTCAAGAAGGTCCTTGTGGCTACTCCTCAGATGCATACTGATTGGCATGGCAGTGCACACGTGTATATCTATACACGTGTGTATATGCAGCCATCAAACTGATTTTCTGCCCCTGCATATCAGACCATGTCTAGAAAAATGATGAGAAACACACCGTAATTCTGAGGCAAATAAAAGTTTAAAATAATTTTTTATTTGCTTTTATTTTATTTTTGTTGCAGTCTACTGTGTGTGTTCTTCTGTATGTGACAGGTACGAAGATGGACTGACTGAAACCTGTGAAGACAGAAGATTGAAGATGAAGACAAGAACAGTGTTAGTGTGTGTCTATATTTGAAATGTCAACTGAGTGATAGTGTCAGTGTATATGAGTGAACCGTATAGAAATGTAAACGACTGTTGAGTGAACTGTATTGAGTGTAGTGTATATGAAAGTGATCGTATAAGTGATGAATGAACTGTAATGAGAAGTTGTGAGAGAATTGTACTAATTGTATGTAATAAACAGATTTGGTTGAAATAATATATTATTTTATTGTGTTCAATTCAATCTGTCTGTTTTTATTTGAGTTCCTTCAATATTACAATTTCACGTGTGATATGTCATGTTAGAAATATTCAAAAATATTTGAATTTTAAATAGTGGAGTTATAAATAGTTGTACTGTTTGAATGTTTGAAGTATAATATTTAAAAAATACTATATGAATATACGAATGTCTGTACAGTCGTATTCTATTTAAATATAAATATTATACTCCCGTCTGTGATGTATAAATAGAACAGTATAGTAATAAACACATTTAAAATATTATTTATTTGGTTGTTATCATCAAACAAAAATCATATAATTGTGTATACAACACTGTTATATACAACATCCTTAACTATGCTTAAAGTTGCTTGAATGTTAGTAACTTATGTTAAAAATGTTAACTTGATTCTTACTTCAAAAGTAAGAGACATATGTGATCCATGTTAATGGATTGGAACGGACTTGAATGGACTTGGAATTGGACTTGAATTAACTTGTATAACAAGTTGAATAGACTTGAAACAAAGCACATAAGGATTAGTAGGAAACTGACATATTGTGGACTTGAACTTGAAAGTGCTCTTATAGCGATAGTCACTATACATGCAGTTTGAGTTGTTGTGTTTCCAACACTTTATGTGGAACTTTGTAATGACATCTTTAGTGATTTCTTATCATTTGGAACCTTTTATTACTTGTATGTTTACTACCTTGAAGTCAGTAGTAAAATGCTAAGTAACCCTTTGAAAATGACAAAAACTTCACTAGTGCAAACTACCCGTTTAACCTTGATTTTTGGATTTCAAAGTATTGTAAATGTTCTTTAATTTTATGTAAATGGTCTTATCTTCTAAAATATCTTCTTTTCAATATATCTTCTTTCTAAAATATCTTCTTTCTAAAATATCTTCTTTTAAAAATATCTTCTTTCTAAAATATTTTCTTTCTAAAATATCTTCTTTCTAAAATATCTTCTTTCTAAAATATATTCTTTTCAAAATATCTTCTTTTCAAAATATCTTCATATAAAATATCTTTTCAAATAAAACAAAGGATAAAAAGGGTTATGAATTGCTAAACCTTGTCATGATCAAAACTCTAGATTAAAAGGTCATTGATATGATTAACACTAATAAGCTAACGAAGTAGGCTTATCTATTTATGAGAGTTAAGATTGATGCGAGTAGGGACGGAGCAATAGAGATCTAACCTACCGGCTTCCCTCTTGACTGAGGAATAGATAAGTTGGGAATGTTGGAAATGTGTTAATCATGTTGATTACTTACTTGTTTATTGAATATCATGGATACTGTGCTTAATTATAATAAGCCGACGAGTATGCTTATCTATCTATGAGGGTCAAGAATCGGGTGTCCAGGCAAGGGGTGATATGCAACCAGTGCTCTAACTTACCTGCCCTCACTCTTGACCGATGGATAGTTATGTTGATAATGTCAGAAACGAGTTAGGTGTACGAACCAAGATTTCCATAAGTTGTTGTTTGACTAGATAGTCGATTAATCGACTATCGAACTATACCATTAGAACTTAAGAAGTATCGGGAAAGCTTCATGTTTCCATACCAATGAGAACCCCCGGGGAGGAGTGTTGGTATGAAACGTCTCTAGCTTTCACTTACTTTTGAAAGAACCGGAATTGAGTTAACCGGAAATTCATTGATAGTTTTGAAGAGACCGGGTTCGATAAGTGTTTTACTTATCGAATACCACTTTAAAACTAGAATACGAGTTCTACGTTTTTGAAGCGGTTGAAGGAAAAAGGGAATCTATATGAAGATTGGGAAATTTCTCGAGATGCTCAGATCAAAGTAGTAATTCTTGATCTATTCGAGAAGTAGGAATCCAATTTGGGATTCGTGTTCTGTTCGAGTGATGAAGACTCGTGTGAAAGATGCCGAACGAAACATTGACATCGAATATGGCTAAAAACAGAGCAAGAGCACAATCTGGGGTTTGGCTAACCTATGGCAGGATATATTGACTCCATATCTAGTGTATTCTTATTATCGAATCGTGCGGCAGCTCCTCGAAGTTGCGTGCGGGAGTTGGATATATTTGGTTCCACGTGGTACACTTCGGTGTTTCGTGCGTGGGCCAGTTGTGTTTACCTTATGGTATATTTTATCTAGAGATATACGACGCTCGGAGGTACTTTCTGACCCTTGTGCATGGAGTTCAGATCTGTATTGAGAGATATCCGATGGAAAATCCAATATGCGAATGTACCTTATCGGTTTTGTTTACACATTTAATAGTTGTCAAATGTAACCAATGTAACCATTCTAACTATTTGAATTATTTATATTCTACACCCTAGACATTATCTATTATACAACTATAGTCAATTTAATCAATGGTTGGTTTCTTTTAAGGGGAAAATCGGAGTAGTAATCTGCACAGTCCCCTCAATGCTGTTACATGCAATGTGTTTCTTGAGTTTCTCATACCAGACTGATGTCTGACGCGTGGTTTTTGTTTTCCCTAATATCCTCACATACTCCTTTGAATGGGCTGAGTATGGCAGGTTTTACTTTGGATACTTTAGAGTTCGGAAGACGAGATGGAGGCTTCCATTATCTATCTACCTATTTCTATTTCTGCTGTGCTGAATTAGTTATGTACATATGAGCATTGTGAGGACAGGCAGTTATAACTGTCCAGGCTGATGATGGTACTCAGGCTTTTATAACTCTGAAATTCCTTTATTCATAGTAACCCTTTGTAATATGTTGATATTATATATTTTCGTTCCACATTGAGATTCTGATGTTTTGTTCTTCCTTACCTATTCTACTTCTTTTTTTATTTTACCCAACAATTCGACTTTCCGACACTTGGATGCTCGACACACAAATACCGTGGATGCATTTAGTGTCGACTTTTGAGGTTCGAAAAGTCGGATCGTTACATTTGGTATTTTTCGAGGTCTTTCCTCTTCCTTTATTCTGGCCATTGGTGTTGGATGGACCTCCGTCTTTGGCAGCAAGTACCTCAAGGCTCTTCATCTCAATGCTGGCATCTTCTTGTCGGAGGAACCGCGCAGCCTCGGAGTAGAAGTCATCAATGTCTTTAGGAGGATCTCTGGTTAAAGACATCATGAATTCTGATCGGTACTGAACACCTGCAATGGCGGCCATTAGCACCATCGATAGCTCAGGTCGATCGACTGATGCTACGGCCATGTTGAATCTTTCGAGGAAAGAACGAAGTGTCTCTCCTGATCGTTGCTTGATGTAGGTCATGAACATGACACTCTTTGGTCGAGAGATATGGATTTTGAACTGTTCGATGAAGCGAGTGACCAATATGTTCCAACTGCTGATCGACTCCATTGTTAGCTTCCGAAACCACATGCCGGCTATATCTGTGAGGAAGAGCAGGAAGCATTTGGCCATAACATTGGTTGATGAAGATAGTACTTCCATATGGCGCATGTACCGCATGAGATGAATGATAGGGTCGGTCCGACCGTTGTAGGGTTCGATGACTGGAAAGTTGAAGTCCGGAGGACTGCGGGGATTTCCCTGGTGAAGGGGCTGTGGTGGATATCATTTATATCCTTTGAGAAGAAGTGACCTAGGTGAAACGTCTGATAATACTTGCAAGCTGGCTTCCATCTCCGAAGAGCCATTGCCGTGAATCCATCTCTGCATTTGGAAGAACTCCAGTACTAGGGTCCGCCGAAAGCATGCTTGGAAGGGTGGCCGTTGGCTGGGCTTGACCTCCGAGAGTTTAGTGAAGGTGAGGGCGAGGGTCCATCATAGTTTTTGGTTATGGGCATACTGGCTCCTCATGAACCTGATGAGAATTGGTCCGAGCCATGCCCGTGATGGAAGGTACGGGCTGATCCAGCATAACATGTGATGTTCGGGGCTCTCTGGTGCCCCCGCCCGAAATGATGTTAGAAGGGTTTTTGGTAGCGTTTTCCTCCGCCATGCTGAGAACCGATATGGTAGAGTGATCTTCCTGGTTCGAAGGGAAAGCTCCACTAGCTCTTCGGTTGAAGGGAAGAGGCATAAGACGAGTATGTGGTAAGAAGTCAGGTTGTAATGGGAATGACAATGATCCCGGTCGACCCAGCTGCTGTTTGGTTAAGCCAGGGGGTTGAGCTGTTCCCTGGAGTGAAGGCAAAATGGTCGAATGGCCTAGATCGTGATCGCGGGCCTCTAGTGAATCTACAGCTATGGCTGCGCTGGTCGTTGGAAGCGATACTCGTGGATGTGGTCGGTCGAGGGGTGCAGTCGAGCCAAGAGGAAGCAAAGGCGTTGCCTGATCTGCGACTTGTATTTGGGTAGACCGAAGATCAATTGCTTCCCCGGCTTCTCCCAGTGGAGGAATTGATGTTGAAGCGTTATATCCCTTATCCATCCAAGCGAGTAGGTTACTCATCAGTTGTTGTTGTTGTTCGAGGAGTTTACCCTGAGATGTCATATGACTTATGAACTCGGCCATGGTCTTGTTCATGTCGTCTCGAGTAAGAAATCGGGACACGTCTTCATGAAAGGAGCCTCCTTGACTTGCCTCTGCAGCGTTTGTTTCGGCTGCATCAACGTTTGTGAGGCGAGAAGATGTTGCATCCTTCTTCCGCTTGTTCGCTATGGATCAGAGAATGCTGAAGGCCGTGGTTTATGTCGGTGCGTGCCCCTTCCTGGTCCGCCAAAGTGTTGACATCAAAGGTTGGTCACTTATGGCAGTTAACCCCCAATCATGCGTAGAATACATGAATAACAATCACAAAATACGGTGAAGTAAAGAAAACAAGGGACACACAAGACTTTTTATAGTGGTTCGGAAAAGATGGTGCCTACGTCCACTTTATATATATTGATTTTCTTTTGATTACAAGTACAACACTTTTTCTGTTTGAAGAAAAGAGGGAGAATTGGCTATTATTGTGGTTAGCCGTGGAGTTTGAGCTTGAGAGAGTGAGAGCTCGTGCCCAAAAGTTGTAGTGGAGAAAAGAAGATTTGGAAAAGTCCCTTTCTATTTTGAGCATGGAGGTATTTATAGGTAAAGAGGTGGGATGATTGAAGTGCAACATGGCCTGCCTCTTTTGTAGAGCTCGAACACGTGGAGCATGATCATTTGAAGTGGTTGCAGCGGTGGGACCCGGTCTATTGTTAATTAATATCATCCTTAAGAATTGTGGCTTATGTGGCACTTGAGATGAGGTTTATCAAAGTAGAGCTTTAGTCGGAAGTGTTTGACCACCTTTAATGCCTTGAGAATTGGGCTAATGAATAACTTGCTCTGGATATTTCTGTGTAGAACTAGAGATATCTGGTCGATCCGACTTTTAAGGAAATGTTTGACTCAGTTGATCTGGGAGAGCGATTCTTTCGGGGCACGAGATGTTGTTGCTCGAGGGAAATATGGCTCGAGCCATATTTTATTCGGGCTTTTTCTGAAGGAGGAGCCGATTTCCTGGGTTTCATAAGAAAAAGGCCGCCCGTGGGTTTTTTGAAGAAGGAGTCGACCGCTAGGGTCGGTCGATGTGGTTTCGTGAGTTTTTTGACATTGAGCTTTGATCCGTTGAATCGTGACATCTTTTGCCAAAAAGTGGGTCAACAGTGTATATGATTATGTACATGAAAGAGTGCATGTAATTGAGTGTTGTAGTGAGAAACCAATGTATTACAGAGATGTATAATAGTGGTGTTAGAAATTTGTACGATTCAAATATTGAAATAAAATACTGTTTGAATATTTACATTCTTGTGCAGTGTATTTTATTCAAATATAAATATTAATTTTTGTATTTGATGTAGTATAGTTATGCAGTTGCAAACACATTTAATAATATATATATATATATATATATATATATATGTGTGTGTGTGTGTGTGTGTGTGTGTGTGTGTTTGTTATCATCAAACAAAAATCATATAACTGTTATATACAGCAATCTCCCCCTTTTGCTGATGACAAACATATAATAAGATTTTGAATATAATAAATGTGTTTGATAGTGAATTATGGAACTTCCCCTATATGTACGCTCCCCCTACAACAAAACTCCCCCTAGATATGTGCTTGAGTGAAAAGAATAAATCAATTGAAATTTAAATTTTAAAATATTTATGACATATTCACTCATCGATCAAAATCTTAACCCATTCTCCCCCTTTTGTTATCATCAAAAGGACAATTAAAATAGTTATGAAAAAATAGACAGGAAATATAAAATCAGCTCAAAAGAGAGAATGTCCATCATAAATCTCATTCAATCGAATAAAAATCATAAACTAGAAGCAAATTTCACATTCTAGAATGATGGATTTACGATGAATTTTAGAAAAATGGAGAGAGTTCTAAAACATATGATTTCCAATTATTTTCAAATAAAATTTTAAACATGAGCACAAAAATATTGATGGATTTGGACAACGATTATAAATTCAACTTGAGTGACAACATCAAATAATCTCAAATCCCAATGACTATCAATCAACAAATCATAATATATCATAAAAATATGAACACATTCGACGGATTAGAGAATGGATTGATAGTTTGGTTTTTACACATCAAGGGGGATTTCATATAAATTTTTATTTATTTATTTTCCTTTTTCTTTTCTTTTCATTTTAAGAGCACACTGACCGCGCATAACTAGATCTTTGATTTGTAAATGAGGTTAGTCGCAGCTTAAATTATAAGTAATCTCTTAAACATGCATGATCAAATCTTAGATTTTTAAATGAGGTTGGAGAAACACTTAAGAATATTTCATATTTATCATTTTTTTAAATCTCCTCAGTATATAAAACCAATATGAATGATAGAAATATGGTAAGTATAGAAATGATTCTGAAATAAATTTGTAAATTAATCATATTATGAAATATGCTCAACTATATCAGGATTTTTGAAAATTTCCAATTATCTCCATGTCTGAAAAATGATACAGTCACATTTCCATCACAAAATTTGAAACTGTAGATTTAAGATGATTTTTAAAATAATAAATTCTCCACATTAATATAAAATTATGATGGATGACAGAAAAATTATAGGAAGAGAAGGTGTTCGTGAAATAAGTACCAATTCAAAGATATTATAAAAAAATGTTTAATCATCATGAAAAAATTAAATAAAATTTCCTCTAGTTGTGAAGTATATTGTAATTGCAACTCATCACAATTTCAAAATATCTTATAATAATTTTGATGAATTCTAAATAAAGTTCAATTTGGTTAATGATTTCAATTTCTGAATAAGTAATCAATAAACGATTTTAAAATTGAAAATCAATTAAAAGAGGGACTTAGAAAGAACTATACAAGATAAGAACTAGTTAATAAAGATCAAATAATTGAATGTGAAAATTTTCAAAGCTTCTAAATTGATACCACTTGGATCTCCCAATTATCCATGGTGGTCAATGAAAACAAATCATAGAATTTCAAGTTTAATCATCAAGCTCAAGTAGACAAATCTAACAATTCAGACCTTTTTATTAGAGCAGCAGAATCAATGACAGATCAGAGATGTACAAGAGATTTTTTCAGAATATTTACATTAAGCTTGAGATATAATTCATGATCTAAGATTCAAGCAGTTTATTTGTAATCACTTGAAGAGATGTGTTGATTTCAAGATACAATGAATCTATCACACAAGATTATTAATTTCAAATTCAAGAAGTGTGTGAGATTCAAGATATCAAAAATTTCAAATGATTTCAAACAAACAAATATCTAAGTCAAATGATCATGATTAAAAAATGAATTTCAAGATATAACACAACAATCCATTCAAAAATGATTTTCAATCTGTTTTTATGGAGAGTTTTGGTGACTGGTTTACTCATTAGGTATAAAATGAAAATGTTTGGCATTATTGATGATGATACTTGTATACTGTGCGGCTTACATAAAGAGACAATTCCTCACTTATTCTTTGAGTGCAGATACTCTCTATTTGTATGGAAGAATGTTCTGCATAACTTCGGACTTCATTCCCCTGGTAGTGTTTCTTCTATTGAATGGTACCTTATTTTTAAATCGACTAGGTGGAAGAGTATAAATGGTAGCTTGCTTTTAAAGGTGTTGAAGAAGATACTTTATTTCTTGTGGATAGAAAGGAACATTAGGATGTTTAGTTGTGATGTTACCTTTAAACATTTAATGGTCCATTCTATTACTAGATATATATGTTGACTTTGATTTTGTAGTTCGTAATATTTTGGTTATTTAATAAGATATGCTTGGGCCATTCAACCCCGCTTGCTTTGCAAAAAAAAGAATAGCCAAGCCAATCTAAAATCTAATAATATTATCCCAATTAAAATATAGTAGTCTGCTGTAATGAGTATAATTTTTCAAGTCTTTCCAAAATGAATTAGAAGAAACTCAAAAAAACAAAGATGTGTGAAATTTCATTTGTTTTTCAGATCTTCAAAATTTAGAATTCAAATTAACAATGTTCAAGATATGATAAGAATGCTTCAACACTGTTAGGAATTCAAAAAAAGAAAACTTCAAAAAAATTGTGGATACCTACAAATTTGAATTCAAGATATGGAAATCATTAAAACAAGAGAGTTTATACAAATGAAGCAGATTTCCGGAAGACCAACGATACTGCAATTCAAAGTTTAGAAAGCTCAAGAAGTAAAAAAATTGTGGCAGTGTCAATGCAAATAACCATGATCAAGAAAAAATAGAAGGGGTAGAAGGAGGAATAAGAAGAAGAATACAAACAAACAAAAAAATGAGGTTAGAGATCAAACCTGAAATCGATGTGAACCAATGAATCTCTTACACAACAATCTTAGCCAAGGAACTCTGAATAAAATAAATATGTGGAATAACTTGAAATCAATTTCTCTTTCACAGTGTGATTCCTCAGCCATCCTTCGGTACTTGAGCATTTTGGGGATCTAGTGGTCTAACAAAAATTGTAAAACCACTCACTGTTTCGTCCATACATTTTGATATCCAAACTTGTTTGTACAACAATCAATTCAAATTTACTTTTGTTCCCTTAGGAACCCAAATACATTTCATCTTTCTTGAATCCAATTCATTTCCTTTTGGGATCCAAAGTTGTTTAATGTTTTGTTACAAAACAAATACTTATCTTGAACAAATCCTTTGAGATTTTTAGAGTTCAAATTTTCAAGACAATCATTTCCAAAGCTTTTTAAATATTTTTTAAAATCATTAAAACCAAGTCCAAGTTTATTCTGAGTAGTCAACTGATTTTTCAAAAGCATATTCATTGATTTTTCTGCATTTGAAAATCTTTTCAAAGTTAATTCAAGACCATTAATTTTAGATTTCAAAAGATTATTCTCGTTTATTAGCGGTCGATCAAAATTTCAGTTTCCTCAAAATCATTTTGTTTCAGGATCGAATTTTCATTTTCAAGAAGTTTGATTTTAGCTTTGGAATTATAAATCTCACATTCAAAATGATTTTTCTTTTCAAAATCACATTTCTCAAGTTGTTTGAAATTCGCAATTTCTTTTTCAAGCTCATTCAAGATTGATCCAGTTTTCATACACATTTGTTTCTCAACAATTTCATATTTGGAATTTTTGGTAGTCTTAAAATTTTCAAATTCCTTTTGTAAAACATTGTTTGTACTTTCAAGCTCAATCTTGTTCTCTTTTAAAATCAAAATATCATTTTCAAGCTTTTGATAATTTTTATTTAGATGAACAAGATTATTTTTCAAATTCAAACAATTTTTACAATCAGAGTTTGAAGACTTCTTGACTCTTTTAAGTTTTGATTTCAAAATATTATTTTTGCTGATCAATTCAAGTTTCTCAAATTTTAGAGTTTTATTTTTAGATTTGAGACTCTCAACAAATTTGGTTAAACCACTGCAAAGATGAATTAGATCTTCATATGAAATGTCTCCATCTTCTGAATCATCATTTGTTGAGTCTTCATATGTAACTCCTATTAAGAATACATATGAGCTTGAGAGTTTTGAGCAGTTTTCCTTTCTTCCATACAACACATCGAGATTTTTCCAGATATCCTGCGCAGTTAAACAATGAGAGATAACTTTTAATTGATCATTACTAAGATAGGAATAAATAATATGCATAGCATGAGCATTGAAAACATTATTCCTCTTATCTAGAATATCTCCTATATTGATAAAAATATTCCAATATTTAATATTAACAGACTTTAAATAGGATTCCATTTTTGGTTTCCAATTTAAAAATTCTGTTCCATTGATAAAAATTGGAATAATACTGGACTGACTCTCGTTAACTTGACAACTAGAACAATCCATGACTCCATAGTTAATGAAAATACCAAGCTCTGATACCACTTGTTGGATCTAAATTAACCCTAGAAGGGGAGTGAATAGGGTTTATTGCAGTTTTGAGGAATATAAAAATATCTCATTGCAGATCACATCAGAAAAGATAAATGCAGAAAATAAATGACATAGATTTTACTCTGCTTTAGAAAACCCCTGCCTACTGCTGCATTACCCAAGGTTTCTATATAGAATTAAATTAATCTCTAAGCTTACAAATCCCTGTAAACTTGCGACACCCCCTCCCAACTTTTCTAATCCTACGCTCAAAACCCTACATTGATCTTTATTCCTAAGATCAGATTTTCCTAACTATAAATCCTATAGCTAGAAACTAGTTTACAGAAAACTAGAAACTGTAGATTGGTTTACAAAAGAAATAAACAGCTTAAAATAAAACAATACAAAACCCTCTTTAAACCAAAGTAAAATAGAATGAGTTGGCCCCCTTTTTATGCTTTGTCACTTGAGAACAAAAATGCTGGCTTCTTTTATTTCTTTAATGGTCGATTCACAAAAAATAGGGTTTCGTGTTTTTGCCCAAATGGCGACTTCAAATAGTTTGATAAAATTATTCTTCTGATAGCTCTCGATTACAGTTGCTCTCTGGTCATCGACTTAGCTTCGTAGATGATCGAAAATTTAAATATTGTGAGTTACTCTGATTTTATTTTGTCAATGAATTGCTTGTGATTGTAGATACATATTAATGATGAAAATGGTGTTATTTATAGGGTTTAGAAATCTTTGTATTCCCTGATTTCCTAGCATTGATTTGGTCTTGATATTGCACGAATGCCTAATCGATTTCTGGAAATGTTTGAATGATTTTCATGCCCAAAATGTGTTTTGTGGGTTTTTGGAAAGAAATGGAAATGTTTGCCAAATATTTCCTCCATGCTGATTTTAGCTCATGTGAAATCTTTAAACTTGAATCGATCATCTTGCCAAAAATAAAGTCATTGTACATGTTGATAATATCTTGTGTGTATTACTAGAAATGAAATCTTTACGCCTTTATGAAAATGATATTTTTGCCAAGAATAAAAGATGGAATTGATTTATGGAAATTTCCAAAATAACAAATTCTCTATTTGTTGAAATCATCATTGATGAATTCATTGCTACTTTCAAGAATTTCCATTTTTGCCAAAATTTTCACTTTGTATTGGTTTGTTCCTGCTGAGGTACACATGTACACTACATCTTCTGATTTGAATTTATGCATTGATTTTCTCTTGTTCACTGCATGTCATTTGTTATTCTATGCTGCACACTAATATTTAAGAAAAAAAAATCACACACACACACATATATATATGTTCTTATGTGTATATATGTGTGTGATGTGTGTATTAACATTGGCTGCTCCTTGCATCCTTGATGTTATGTCACTGCTTCTTGTTCATGTTTAATTTTTCCATGTTCCATGCAATTAAAACGCCAAGTTATTTGCATGTTGTCAATTTTGAAAAAATAGTATGCCATATTATCTTGCCAAATATTGATTTACTAGCAAATGAACATTAAAAATCTCTTTCATTTTTCTTGCATGCTCGAGTTTAACAAAAACCATATATGCTAGAATTTATTCATGTTTCAACATCTTCCATTGATATTGCTGATTGGAAAATATGCTTGCTTGCATGAAAAAAAAGCTTTCCCAAGTTTTTGCATGCTTTTCGAAATTAAATAACATATTTCCAAATATGGTTGCTGTAGATTATTTTGGAATTTGTACTAGAACTTGTTTGCATGTAATATTCCGAAACATGAAAAATTCTTTTCAAAAACAACATATGATTTTCTAAAAAGATTTTTTGTCGACTTGTGAAATCAATCCTTGCGTGATTTTCTTCATGGATGCATTTGAATTTGAAAGCTTTCTTCTTTTGTCATTGTGGCAATTAATACTTTTCTTTCATGCGTACTCTTGCTGCCATGATGTCTATTGACTGTAGCCTTGTACTTAGACTTTGCCACTTGGTATTTTATTTGCACGTGTAGTTGTTGCACTTGTAGTTGATTATTGTCACTTAAGCTACACATGCTTCGATTTTTGTTAATGTTGCACTGTTTTGAATTTGTGTTGTCCGTTGATTCTCCACTGTGCCATACATATATATACACACAAATATGTGTGTATGTATGTGTGATGATGCTTGTTGTCGCCGTTGTATGCATGATGAGTTGTTGTCCTGTATATGCTGCACCCATGTGTTGACTTGGCTGTTATGTCTGACTTGGGTTTGATTTGCTGCATTGACCAGTTGCATTTTTTGTACACTAAACTTTTCCTTTGTACCCTTCTGAACATGCAAACAATTCCTTGCTGCTCCACTAAACCTTTGCATGTATATTTTCATCATTGTTTTCCCATATACGTGTGTTTATCTTGACATTTTTGCTTGCTTTTTGCAATTTAACCTACATGTATTATCTGTATTGACTGCACAATTTTGATCAGTGTTGTTACACTTTCCCTTGTTCACTAATATGTTGCATATATATGCTCCTCTGCCTATGTTGTATTGATGTGCTTTATTGAGCAACCATGACAGCTCTATTTTGCTTGCATATCCACACAATAAAAAACATATGTATATATACACAATTATGTGTGTATATGTGTCTGTACATGAAAGAGTGCGTGTAACTGAGTGTTGCAGTGAGAAACCAATGTATTACAAAGATGTACAGTAGTGGAATTAGAAATTTGTACGATCCAAATACTGAAACAAAATATTATATTTAAACAAAATACTGCTTGAATATTTACATTCTTGTGTAGTGTATTTTATTCAATTATAAATATTAATTTTTGTATGTGATGTAGTATAATCTTACAATTGCAAACACATTTAATAATATATATATATGTTTGTTATCATCAAACAAAAATCATATAATTGTTATATACAACAATCTTAGTTTTGGATAATTTGTACGAACATGAGTTTTGTGCTTATGGCGTGAACACGCGAATTGAATTGGTGTATAAATGATTTTTATAGGAATCGTCGTAGTTAGAATTCAGTAAATTGTAAGAATATATAATTTAGTACATATGTAACAAAACGATAAAATATAAACAAATATTTAAACAAATTATATATTTAAACCCTTAGATATTATTTGGTCCTGTTTGACAAGTGTTGTATATGATCGTTATATAGATATTCGTTTTTTCTATGAAACAAACATTTCTATTCATCTGATACATCATTTGTTGGATTTGTCCCTATATTGGACAAGCTACAAACAATATAAAGTAAATATATTTCATAAATCATACCACATTAAACGGTTCACAAAAATTCAGCGTCATTTCCTTTACATTTCTTGTGTACACACATTTGTGTACGATACAAGAAACATAGGGGAAATGCTGTCGAAAATTTGTGAAATCATTTAAAATGATATGATTTATGGAATGTAATTACTATTGTGTTTGTAATGGGAAGAAGGATGAACGTCCTTCAAAGAAGACACATAAGCGTCAATGAAACACTAGTTGTTTATTTAAAATAAAGTTTGGAAAAATAAAATATAAAATTTAGTAAATGTTTACTGAATCAGTAAATAAAATTTAAACAAAATATAAAATTAACAATTTTTTTTTACTTCATCACAGTTTTTGAAGTAGGAAAAATGGTCAATTACTTTATTGATCAGAGCTGGATGTGTCAAAAAAGAGAAATTAGTGGTGTAATTAGTGAACATTTTCAAAATAGAGTACAAGTGTTCATCGAATTTGCTTTAAATTATATTGGAAACGATAAAGAAATTCATTGTCCATGTGGTAGGTCCAAACTGTTGAATTATTTAATATCGAATATGATTAAGGTTCATTTATGAAAATACAGTTTCATACCTAATTATTTGTTATGGGATCATCATAGAGAAATTGTAGCCTCTAATAATCAAGAACAGTTGGTGGAGGTCATTAGAGATGAAGTTAGTACGATTCTCATAAAAAATATGGTCAAAGATGCTGCTTGATCAATGTTCCCTACCGTTGAAATTGATAACGACGATGTTAACGTCGAAGAGGAACCAAATGTTGAAGCTAAAAAATATATATGATTTATTGGATCATTTTAACGATATGGATTTCGCTCGGACCTAATCGATCGCTAAATCGACCAAGACCGTTCAAAGTCCGCATACGCTAACTCTAGGCATACAACACATCAGAACAAATAACAGAAGACTTTTATAAACATCATAATAATGTTACATCAGAGTACAGAATATCAGAGTATATCGAAAAATAATAATACAGTGGAAGATTTATTTACAATAAATGTAATACAATGCACAGCGGAAGACTATAAATATCTGGAAACAACTTAAAGCTTCAATCCAGAATCCTGCTCAATATATCTGCAAAATTAAACTACTCGACTGCCTATGTTGAAAATAGGGGCACCCGAGTTTGCAAGGGAAAAACAAACTACAGGTCAGTCATGGGACTGGTGTAAGAACTCTAAACAGTTATAAACTTATATAAATGATAAGGCAAATCATAGGACCACGCTGCTAAAGCGGAACGGGTTTACCCCCATGAATGCCAGTGTATAAACAACAATCAATATAGATATATAGATCTACTATGCATCAATCAACATGAAATGTCCCAATCTAGCCGTTTAGATTAATCACCGCACTTAGATTTTCCAAATCCAATTCAATTTATAGAAATTATTCCTTTGGACTTTATTTCCCGATTTCCATTTCAAATCATTTGAAATACATATCTAGC
The DNA here is from genome assembly GCA_030737875.1 of Allium sativum. Lineage (NCBI taxonomy): Eukaryota > Viridiplantae > Streptophyta > Magnoliopsida > Asparagales > Amaryllidaceae > Allium > Allium sativum. The sequence continues at coordinate 712,030,753 of CM060916.1, read as the reverse complement.
TTTTATATCAAATTAGATTTCACTTCGGGTTCTCAAATCAAATCATTTGGAAATATGAATTCCAAATCATAACAATGCATACAAACAAGAATGCAACCAAATATCGGGCTCCCCCTAGACAAGGCAAAGGGCATGCACCTAAGCAACTCGATATATATATATATATATATATATATATGCGCCTCCCACTATGGAGCAGGTTACACCGACGATGCACCTCCCACGCATGGAAGCATACACCGCCCATCTCACCTATACTTTTAGTCGTCCGGGTTACCAGAATCTTTAGCCACACACTAAATCATTTTTATATCCCGAAGTAGGGAAAATCATTTCACAACATAATAATCACAAGTACTTTCAAAATATAGTACTTCACATCAGCAATTCACACATATGATCAGTCACCATTAATCGCATAACCTTTGAGCTCGTACGTCTCAAAGAAGTGTGTTAAGCAAGAGAATAAATTCTCCACCACCAAACAGATATGTTATCAATAGCAACTGATCAATGCGCGATGAACCACCATGTAACACATAATACATTTTGAATTTTTTTCAATAATATCGGGTTTAGGCCTCGAAATCTTTTCTGTTTTATAAAACATTTTTATAAAACATTCACTGTCCAAAATCGGGAATACATTTCTTCACTTAAGAAAAATATCATTTCAAAATCATTCATCAAATTTGAAATGAACTAAACAACATTGCTAAACATCTCATAGTCAAATCGTGAAGTGTTTCACAAGATGTTAGCATACAAATATTTTTACCCAACTCAATGCTAAATGTAAAAGCATATTCTACTCATAAACTGGTCGAGCAGTATTTTGCTCGGGTTTAATCCCAAAAATGTAAAAGCATATTCTACTCCAAGTGGTTTTAATCCCAAAAATCATTTCTTATTGATTATTCAACTTTCTGGAAATTAATCCTGCTTTTGCTCGGGTTAAAGAACTAATGTCATTTAAACACAGTTCACGACAAACCCAAAATCCAATTGCAATTCAATTCCAATTAAATATTAATTAACTGATAAACTTCATTAAATATTAATTAAAAGATTTATTCTTTTCTCATCGGGGGTCTAAGAACGGTGTTAACGAAGACACCATTCACGACAAACCCAAATCCCATTTGATATTAAATACAAGGATCTGAATAGAAAATATATCGGCTTATATTCAATATCAAATTCTGAAATCAACAAATATCGTATTGGAATAACAATATATATATCTTCCAAATTCCTCCACAATGTCCGTATAATCACAGAATCCAATATCGAAATATTCCAAAAATAATTTCGATTCAAATCCATTCCAATTCATATATTGGAAATTTTGGTTATTTTTAAAACCATTTCAAATCCAATTTATTTATTTCTAAAAATAAATAAATTATTATTCTAGTTAATAACTAGTTTATTTTGATAAAATACGTTTTTTGTAACACCCCACCTCCGCCAGGGTGGCTCTTGCAAGCACTCTGACTTTGGAGGGGCGTTTGTACCGGGTAAACATGCATAATGATATATCAAGGCAGAACCAGAACATATGTATATATGTAAACAGAGTAAATAAGATAAATAAAACAGCGGAAGATTTCAAACTATTTCAAAACAAGTCTGGTACAACATAATGTCAACTTTCCAAATACACAAGTCTAGATAAAAACAACATCACTGAAAAACTGAAATACATAAGTACTATCCCCAAAATAAGTGATGACCATAGCTAGCTTCATGTCTAGACCGTACATGAGCTAAAATCCCACAAGCAAGTGATCAGAAATCCAAGATAAGCTCCAATATACCCACCCTGAGAACCTGGGGGGGGGGGGGGAACGGAAGAAAAGAGGCGAAAGAAAAACAGGCCAGTCAAAAAGACTGAGTAAGCCCTACTACAATCAATGTAAACTGATAAAGTTAACTGGCATGAGAAGCAGGGATGAACATAAGGATAACAACATACTAGCATGATGATTAACTAACAAGGTAGATAAAGGTGTCATCGCATAATCAGGATTAAGGTTTTGCACCATAGGTGTACTAGCAAACTAACATGACTTGAATAAACAAGCATTGATCCCTTGGCCCAAGCTTTGACCCAATAACATGAAATGACCCTAATACGAGGTCCAATAACATGAAGTGACCCTAATACGAGGTCCAATAACATGAAGTGACCCTAATACGAGGTCCAATAACATGAAGTGACCCTAATACGAGGTCCAATAACATGAAGTGACCCTAATACGAGGTCCAATAACATGAAGTGACCCTAATACGAGGTCCAATAACATGAAGTGACCCTAATACGAGGTCCAATCAAACGGTCTAGTCGATCGGCTCCCTATAAGCCTAACTCGTCACGTGTTGGTGTCAATACGGCCCAAACATAATTGTAGTCAGACTGTGCTGGGTCTCCCGTCGGGTGTATCAAGCCCTAGGGTGTCAACCCCTGGACACCATAAACATAAGTGCACAGTCTAGATCTACTGGTACCCATGCTTGACTTCTCCAAATACGGACTACGTGCACGACCATAGTCCGTCCGGAACTACATCGGCGTACCACTCTGCCGTCGTTTTTGGTCACTTACCTCAAGTCCAGTAATCGTGCCCCCACCCTAGCCTAGTCCCTAGGGTCTTAATGATACAAACTTGGGATTACTGCTGGAGTGGACCCCCATTGCTAGGATTTTCTAGTGGGTTAAGTACGGTTTAACCCTCTTGCTAATCATGGATTAACTTGGTTAAGTGCAACGATGAGTTCACGACTTAACCCTGATTAATCTACCAAGCCCAAATTGGTTAAGTATTAAGTGGACCATGACTTAACCCTAATAATGAGGCATTAATTAATTAATGTGCCTTAACCTCTCACATTAGACTTTGTTGCGGTTACTAGTTAAGCCGGTCGGTTCCGGGTAGCTTTACACCACAACTTGGTCTAACCTCGGGTTCAAGGTACAACATGACCAACTTCTCACATTGGGTCCTATTATTTGTAGCAACTAGTTAAGCTGGTCGGTTCCGGGTAGGTTTACGCTACAAACTCAACCCAACCTCGAGTTGGTCACCCTTATATTTTCTAAGTGTCATGTCCATTATGTTTCCAAAACATATTACAAGTTTTCAAGCATTTGGGTAGACCTAACTTAATAGGTAAATTCCCAATGGGTAGACCTAACTTAATAGGTAAATTCCCAATCTTATGTTTTTATGTCTTTTAAGTTTACCCCACCCCAAACGCAATCCCATCGCTTACATATCGCAATAGCGCATAAAGGATAGAAAGAGGGAACTTGGCATAATCATGACATATAGGTGTTGAAGCCACAAGTTTAACATGGTGGCATATGAAATGTACATATGTTCATATACTTGCATATTACATTTTTAGGCCTCAAAAGCATGCATAAAACCAAACTTAGCATATTGGTGATACATGGTGATAAATGACATGTAGAAATGGCCATAAGTTCACATTTAGCCTCACATGCAAGTTATCATAAGAGATATGATAACTTACATGTTGCCAAAATGCAACCTTTAGCATAAAGCTTGAAGCTTTATGTTCATATACTCAAGGTAAGCTTGCATAACATGATAACATGAACAAAATGATCAACCCAAACTTGCATAACATAACTTGCATATCATATGACAAACTTGCATATCAAACTTGCATAACATAACATGATAAACTTGCATATCATAACATGGCAAACTTGCATAACATAACATGATAAACTTGCATATCATAACATGGCAAACTTGCATAGCATAACATGGTAAACTTGCATATCATAACATGGCATACTTGCATAACATAACATGATAAACTTGCATATCATAACATGGCAAACTTGCATAACATAGCATGGCAAACTTGCATATCATAACATATCAAACTTGAATAACATGACATGGTAAACTTGCATATCATGGCAAACTTGCATATCATAATGATCAACCAAACTTGCATCATTCATTTAACTTTAGAGTTTACATATGAAAGTAGAAAAGGGCTTACAATGCTTATGAAGACACAAAAATATATATAGATTGAGACAAAGCCCTTATGCAATCAAATAAACCCAAAATGCAAGCTCCAATAGAAAAACCCTTGAGCAAAAATGATCAAAACCCTTGCTTTATGATGTAAATATGGAAACTTGACTTGAATGCAAGCTAGTGACACTCATACAAGCTTGAAAACACTTGTATGCATGGAAAATCTCTCATAGAAATAACTTAGGAATTTTATGAAGAGAGTGGAGGCCATGAGAGGAATGATTTTGCCATAGTTTAGTTACTTGAATGAATAATGATGATTTAGGGTTAGGTTAGGGGCTTATTTATAGAGATTAGGATTAGTTTTAGCCTTAAGATTAAACCCTAGTTCCAATCTCAGCCCTTAAAACCGAATCTGGCCCCCAAACTCAACACAACTCCCAAAATGGTGCACCAGGCAAAACTGCCCGGCTGAGCCAAGTCGACACCCAAGTCGATAGGGCTGTCGACTTGGGCCTAACCATGTCAACTGCCCAGTCGACAGGGCTGTCGACATGGGTGGTCTGGCGGGAAATTTCCTGCCTGCGCCCGACTGCCCTAATTTCCAAATTCAAACTTGAATTTGAAATCTGTTTTTACTTTGAATTTCTCTGAAAACTTCGTTGGGCCTTAATCGGGTCATACGGACTCCGATTTTCGAAAACTCGGACTCTATTTCGTGTATTTTTCCGAGACGAACGCAATGGCATAGCCCGTTTCCCTTGATTCAGATTTATAAATTAAATTCTGCTTCGATTTACGTTATAACAGGTTATTGAAAATACGGGTTGTTACATTTTTATCTTTTCAAATATGGGATTTTTCATACCAATTATTTCCAAATCATTTATTATGATTTTACACAAATTTTTGATATTTTTAATAATTTTATCAATGCCCGTACAGTCGGTTTCCAATAACGGCCACCGAACTGCACTTACAACGACCTTTTCCAAATTTGATTTGTATATAATTCCAAATCCATCCATCAGATTTCAAATCTCTAATATTTGTTAGAAAGCTCTTTTCGATACGAACCCAATGGTTCCGGTTTTATGAGAATCCGACGGTCGGATCTCCCGTAATGTCTGTTAGAAGTCAATGGTCAAAATTCACGAATTGCCGCAGCGCGGCGCGTTTGATTCAAGCCATTATATATATAATGTATATATACTATTTATTTCGTCGATTTCCATTTAAAACGTATTTTATAAATCGTTTTAAATTCGTTTTCAAAATGATTTTAACTTCATATTCAATTTCTAATCAAAATTGAATATTTCTTTACATAATAATTTTATACATCTCATACATATGTTAAAAATAATATTTTTAACCAATCAACATTTATTTCATTCACACTTCATATATATATATATTATTCACTTCTTATATATATATAATTCATTTCATATATACATTATTTTTCATTTCATATATATATATATATATATATATATATAGATTCCACATCGTATATACATTTCATTCACATTGCATTTATGTATAATTTCATTCACACTTCATACATACAATAAAAATGTTAATTTTATTGTTCAAAGAATTTATTCAACACACATATCACAGCACAATCATCATACAACAATACAAACAAGTCGTCCATGGTCTGTGGACGATGGGGAGCAGTTCATATATGCAGTTATAAAATAAATAACTGTACACAAATAATATTTTTTGAGAGAATTCTCACATTGGGATCCACTCCGTCAGTTTTTATCTGAATTTCTGAATAGTTTGGATTTGAATTTACCTCATATTCAAATCTGCTCCATTTCCGTTCTGGTCAGTTCTAAAATGTAGAATTCTCCGCCACGATCACAACGCAACTGAAATCGTTCAGTTTTGACCTCGCATGAAAGAGTTATTACCGTTTATACATTAATTACATTATTATACAATTAAATAATAATTAAAAATTAAACTCCCTCCCTAATTACATTGATTAGGCCCTAATCCTTTCTTCCAGAATAACCCCCCGTTGAAACCCATTTTCGTTCAAAGTTAAGAGCCGCCACCGCTCATCCTTCAGGCCACCAGAAGTTCATCGGAGTGCGCCACCCTAGAGAGCATGCCATCGCCTTTCACCCCCAAGGAGCTCGACGAGCTCGGTGGCCCTATTGTGCACAGAATCTATCTCGAACCGTGCTTGTTTGGGGCTGAAATTCGAACGACATAAGCAACGACAGATCGTCAAACTCATATAGATAGAAAGCCCTTAAAATGTTCTTCAATATATGCTTTGGATTGATTAAATAATTCGAATTATTTTATGAGATTTTGGGGGATGAGGAATCAAGCAAATTGGGCCCTTGATTTGTGAAAGGCAGCGGCAGATAGTTCGGCTAGGGTTTGGGACTATGAGGGATATTTATAATAATTTTTTTAATATTATTTTATTCTTTAAATTTAAAAAATAATAGTTCGTTCATACTAATTCCAAATCGAACTCAACGACTGACGTCCCTAGCCAAATATCCCCATTCCGAACACAATGGAATATGTTTCGTAAGCCCATTTGACTATTTCAGTCAGTTATTCTTCAAATTAAAATATAAAACATTCAAATATGGATTTGAACGTACATTTCAATTTGCCGGGGCCACATACTGATTCCAAAAATTCCAGAAAAACAAATCTAGCTATGTTTGGACGATACGGTCCTAACAAAACTAATTTCGTCAAATTTGGAGACCGTTTGAAAAATGGTCATTTTCTAGTCGATCCAAATTGACTGAAATTTACCAAACACATTTTCCTTTGCCACGCTCCCATATTAACTCCAAAAATTATGGAATTTGAAACCGAGTATTAATTCGACATCCGGATCCAACAAAAGTGGTTTCGTCGAAAACTGAGGTCGTTTGCAAAATGTCTATTTTTAAGGGCTATATAAATTCCATAGCGACCTTTCTGAAAATTCATTTGGCCATAACTTTTGATTCCCGCTATGAAATTTCGATTTTTCAGATTCGTTAGAAAGATATTCTTAAACAGATTCAAATATTTTTGGTTTCACTAAAATCCGATTTATTTTGAATCTTGTACATTCAGTTGAAATTTGAAATCGAATTTCCAAACTACCGCGCCATTTCTGATTCCTTTTATAATTAAAATAAATATTTATACTCTAACGTCGATTCAAATAGGTATATCTGTTCCAATTCTATTCAAAATAAATTTCTCATCATTATTATTTTAATTAAATCATTTTAAATATTCAAATTTCATTAAAATTGCTAAAATAAAATTTTTAAATTGATTCAGATTTTCCGGTTTGTTACAATCTCCCCCACTTAAAATCTTTTCGTCCTCGAAAAGGAACGGAGCTGAAAGTTCTTTAACTTACCAACTCAACTTTCATTCTGGCGTTCATTCTTTAACTTCTTAGTTTCTAAGAATTTCTAATTTTTCATAAATTTGGCTAACACCCTAAATTTTCGGAAAATTTCTCCATAACCTTCTTTGTACGGGATCACCGAGAAAATCCCCAAACCGCCACACAGGCCCTCTCATCTCAAAAAGAAAAAGAAAATGCTAAGCGGTTGGCCAATCGGCTCATAAAATCATCCAAACCCAAGAAATTTGTAAACATGTAGTACTTATTTGTCGGGCAAACAATTTTATTCCTCTTCTCTGGCCTCCTTGGTATGACCTGTTCAATGTATATACATGTATATGCATGCTATTTCCAATCAATTTTCAATTTAGTTCAACATTTGATACAATTTGGCTACCTTTACCATTCTATTCTCTTATGGGTTTTATTGTACTAACATTTTAACTAGTCAAACAAATAATCAAACAACACAACTGTAACGACCTGCATTTTTCAGCGATATAATTAATTTATTTAATTATTTGAATAATGGTTTGGTTATTTAAAATGACCAAAATTAAATGATATTGAATATTTAATTAAAATAAATAATATAATAATATATTTAATTTCTGAAATGGTCAGAAATAGTGGTATTCACAAAATGGTGTGAACTGGATCATCGGTGGTATTTAATTCAGTTTAGAATTGATTTAGAATAACGAATATATTATTTTAACGACAGTTGAACGTATAATTATATTATAATTAAAATCGAGCTTGAAATGGCGCGACAGTTTGCTATTTGGTGATTTGAACTTCAACTGAATATACATGATTCGTTTTAAATCGGATTTCTATGAAACAATAAACGTATGGAGATGGTGAAGTATATCTTTCCAATAGAAGAGAAAAATCGAGATTTCGTCGTGTAGATTTTTATTTATGTCCAAATAAAATTTTAGAAAAGTCGCTATGGAATTCCTTTATAATTTATATCGATTTATTTATATTTTAAAATGGATTTTTAAATATAAATCGAGTATCGATGTAACACTGTATTTGAAATATTGAGTTATAAATCCCAGTGTAGCAGTACGATATTCTGTTATGAATATGTACGATAATATTTATTTTTAAATATTAAATTTAAATGTTTTTAAATATATTTATATATTTAAATGTTTTTAAATATATTTATATATTTAAAAGGGTTATTCAGAGCTTTAAAAATAGCCAGTTTTGCAAACGACCTCGGAATTCGACGAAACTAATTTTGTTGGATCCGCAACATCAAATTATTTCTAGATTTCAGTTTTCATGATTTTTGAAGTCAGTATGTGGTCGTATGGGATTTTAATGTGAGAAACAGTCGATATTTTGATAGTTAAAAATACGCTATGTGAGCATATGAAGTCGGAATTCGACGAAACCAGTTTCGTTGGGACCGTAATGTCAAACAGTAGCTACATGTCCATTTTCGTGATTTTTGGGGATCATGTGTGATCAAAGGAATTTTAGAGGACACAGAAAAATAGCGTTTGCTTAAAATAAAATAGAATAATCGAATAAAAAAATAATAAACCACCTCTATAAATACCCTACACCTCCCAAAACCCTAAAGACATTTTTCCATGGTCAAATTCTGAGCCGCCACTTCTGAAAAAAAAACGTGAAGAAAGCAACTTCTAAAATCAAAATGAATTCAAAATAAATTCTTAAAATCACCAAACTAGTTTATTCGAGTTCCCAAGGTGATTCTCTTCAATTCTATGTTTGCTTGACCGGTTGCGATGTATGTTCCTGGCGTCGAAAGTTTGCAGCGACAACTAGGGTTCGCTGTTATAAGTAATGAAAGCATTGGTTCGGAATTCTAACCTTGTATTTGGGATTCTTGTGAAGTTGGGAAGCTTGTGTGGGGTTTTTGTGGGTTCCGATGTAGTTTTGGGGTGGTGCGATTTCCTGTTATCGCGAGGCGAGCTGGAGTTCGAAAGTGAGAGAGCAGTAGCGAGTGTGATGAAGCCGATGTTGAGTTGTTGAGATTTTAAAGGAGAGTTCGGTGATCTTGATGGTTTGTGATTTAAGAGAGAAACGAGGAAGGGAAATTAAAATCGGAAATGGCCATTTGGTTTTAAGAGGATACAGACATCGGGATTTCTGTTCGGGGAAGAAAGAGTTACGGTGCGGGCCAGTTTCGAAATGGGCCGACAAGGGAAAAAGGTTGGGCCCAATATATAAATAATAAGGAATGATAGTTAATTTAAATCTAAATTGTATGGATTAACTTGTAAAATCCATAACTGTTGCATACGTTATCAGAATTTGACGTCGTCAGTTGCGTTGGGATCGTGGGGACGTGGCTACACCATGGAGTTGACTAGGAGTGAATCTGAGCTCGTTACAATTTATGGCGAAATAAATTGTCTGATCAGAATCAACTAACACAAATCGTTATTTAACGGTTAACGCGAAAGGTGAGTAATCTCACTAACTCTGCTCAGTTTATATTTTTATAAAATATTTTTAGAATTTATAAATAATGGCTATTTGCTGTGTGTTGGCTGTTTGATTGAACGGCTAGTCAGTTGGTTGAAAATATAGATAACGATTTAAATATAAATCGTTAATCAAATATTGATTCTGTTTAGCAGAATATTTCATAGTGAAATGAAATTGATGTTAATTTTATTGTTTAACATCTGTGGATGCAGGGTAACAGGTCGGAGGGACCCAACTGGGTTCCTCAACATTTATTTTACTATTTTTCATATATTGTGTTATATGATGTGATATGAAATCTGTTGTTGATTTTATATGTTAGAATGATACCGATCATTGTTATATGGTACATTAAATACCGTAAGGAATACTGGAATGTTAAAAAGGGAATTTTCAATGTCATATTGAAAAAAAGAAATATTTATAAAATCAAAAGACAGATAAAAAGAAAACTATTTATTTAGAAAATAAATAGATTAAAAAAAGGAATATTTGTAAAACTATTTATAACTGGAATTGAAAAGAAGTATTTGTAAACTATTTTCAAATAGAATTGAAAAGGGATATTTATTTGGAAATAAATAGAATAGAAAGGGGAAATATGTGCAAAGGGAATAGTTAGATTATCAAAGGAATTACCTATAAAATCAATAGATTTATAAATAGAAAATATATTATAGAATAAATAGAATTATCAAAAAGGGGATTTATTTTGTAAATAAATAGATTTTAAAAGAAACTACTTGAAAGGTGACTAGAACTGTATAAAAGGAAAACTTTACATTTGAAAGATTTAAACTTGTGCTTCGCACACGGGTTTAACGTGTTATGGTTTTATAGCAAAGTTTTTAATAGAATCTATTATGACCGATAGATTGAGAAGATAAATTTATAAATAATATTTTATAAATTAAATGAAATATTTATCATGGATAAATAGAATATATAAGTCAGGACTTATATAGAGGAGTAAGAATCGATTTCAACATCGATATTTGAAACTGAGTAAATCAGTAGAGTTAATTAGATAGAGTTAATCGAATTAGAATTAATTGAATATTAATTATTCAATGAGAGCCGATCGAATATAGTTAAATGAGATAGAGTTAGTCAAACATAGTTATTCAGGATGAGTTTCCATTTCGTACGAATGCTAGGGTGATTCGCAGGGCTGCAGATAGCCTACGGCAGTCGGATGTTTCCTGAGGGAATCAGGCGTAACCATTGTGATCGCTGCGATCTAGAGTCAAGCGAATGGAGTTAAATTAAATATTAGTTAATCGATAGAAGTGAATAAGTCGAGTTAGTCAAGTTGAGTAAATAAGTCGAGTTAGTCAAGTTGAGTTAAATTAGTCAAGTTAGAGTTAACCAGTTATGGTTAATCAATTAGAGTTAATCGATGGGAGTTAAATCGAATTAGAGTTATTCAATGGAGTTAATCAAGTCCGAGTTAATCAAGTATTAGTAAATTGAATAGGGTTAGTAAAAAGGAATTAATCGAATATCACCTATTCGAAGTAGAGTTATCGCATATAGTTTATTCGAGAAGTGAGTTAAATTGAATACAAGTTATGCGAAGGAGATAGTTAATCGAATATAGTTTATTCGAAAGAAAGATAAATCGAATATGGTTATTCGGAAAAGAGTTAAATCGAATATAGCTATTCGAAAGAGAAAGTAATCGAATATAGTTTATTCGAAAGAGAGTTATCGAATAGTGATTATTTGAGAGTGGATTATACATTGGGATTCGATTATATCGAATGGGGGAAAGTACTATTTCTTTCCGGTTTTTAAAGAGAGATTCATTTATCTAATAAAGTAATTATTTTTATTTATTTAAACTAGTAGAGAAAAGTTGTATTTAAATATTTTATTTCAGAATAAAGGATTATGACACTATTGTTATAATCAAGAGATTTTTGTAAAAGAAAAGGATTCGTGAAAAGAATACCAGAGTTTCGTAAGGAAGTTGTTAAAGGTTTAAAAGGTGAACTTTGTCTATTTCGAGGTTGGAAATGTCGTTCAGTTAAGGTCTGAGAGGTAATTATACCCCAACTTGATTGACTTCGTATTTAACTAAGGGATGGGCAAGGTTCGATAGTGAGGAATGATTAAGTGAATTTAGTTAATGAGTGGAATGGTTTTATATTGGCTTAGTGGTGTTTTATTCAAACATCTATTTGAATCAAATGAATAAATTTTGGAAACATTTTCCAAATAAAATCAAAGATATTTTCTGATAATAGAAAATGAAATGTTGATTAGAAAGAATACTGGAATGACAGTGATACGTGAAACAGAGATGGAAATGTTTTCCAATGATTGATGGCGTATATTTCCTAAATTTAGAAAATAAGAAATGTTGAATATATAGAAATGAGAAATGAATAAATTAATGATAAATTAAATTAAAGGAGATTAATGTTGATTGATGATTGATCGATCGAATTTCTACCTAGAAATAAGATCGTTGGTTGCACACCTGTGTTTCTTTGATAGTTAAATCACCGACTATCAAAGTTTTGACCATTTTATCGTCGTCAATACGGAGAGATCAGGATCAGATGCATTATCTGAAGACCACTCTGTATGGACGTTAGCGTGGCGATCAAATATTGAAGACGGAGTTAGGCAAGGGCTATCCTGTTTACAGAATAGTGCCTTCGGTTTGTCCAGTCCCAGGACAAACGTGAATGGACGAATGTCTGACAGAGTATATCTAAAAGAATGCGTAAGTTGATCTCTTCAAACGTACTTACGTTTGGTGGCGTAGGAATTTGTTTCTCTTAGCTTTATACCCGTGGTATTTTTGGAGAAATCAATTTGTGATTTGACGGGTATGACGATGTGGTATTCAAAGTGAATGGTGGTTAGGTGTATCAAAGATACGTTATGACCTCAAGCCTCATCAACCGGGAAATGATAGAAATCGGGCAGGCAGCATGGCTAAGTGGGTCGCTCCCATTAGGTTGTATATCACCTATCTAGAGAAAATCCAATTCATTCTTTATCTATTATCGATGCTGTCCCTTTTCGGGAAGACGGTGGGTAGTTCCCAACCGTTGGTGGTATACATTCGATACACTCAAGTGAAATGAGTGGTCGGTCATGTGTGGGCCGGGTTGCAAGACGTTCTTGTTGAACCCAGTGTATTTGCTTCTAGAGATACACTATAGGCAGGTGGTCCCATACCTTGTCATAGTCGGAATCCAATCTCCAATAAGCGCCCGCGATTTTGATTTGTATACTATATATATTTGGAGCGTGAGATGCAAGCGTTCTGCTAGATTCTAATTACTTGTGATTAGACATTATCATAATATCAGAAAAGTATCGATTTCCAAAACTGTTTTGGGTTATCGTAAGGTAAAAACTGTCTGTGTTTATGTGTGGATTGGTCTTACGATTATCTTTTCTTTTGAAAAGAATTTTGAAAAGTTAAACTAAATGATTTGAGTTTACTCCCACCAGTCCCATGACTGACCCAGATTTTATTTTGTTTTGTTTTCCCTAAACTCTTGGGTGCCCAAATTTGTACGGGCAGTCAAGTAGTTCAGGTCTTTTCAGATATACTTGGAGGAGCTCGAAGCAGGAGACTTCAAGATTATATAGCTATTGTTATTTCCGCTATGTGTAAGTGTTGTGCTCTGATAAAAATTGCATATACATACTGTTTTATTGCAAAGATATGATATATTATATTTTATTCGTTCCGCTGTGAGATTCGTGTTTACTCTGATTGTGTTTTTCTTCTTCTTCTATTCTAATTTTCTATCTTATCTATTCTCACCCTCTCACTTCTTTCTATTAATGATCAGGAATTTCCGATGTAAGTCAACATGGTAGTTTTGTGTTGATTTTCGGAGTCGAAAATCCCAGTTCGTTACAGTGGTATCAGATCTGAAGGTTAAGTGATTACCTTGGCTCTGTGGCGTGACTCAGTAGAGATGGGGTTATTAATACCCTAGATTGAGTTTGAGTGTATATATACGAGTGAACGTATTTGTAAATTTTTAAAAAAATTGTTTTATATTGTGGAGATTTATTGGTTGAGTAGTTTGTGAATTCTGGTCGATCAGTTTGATCCACTGTATCGATAAGGGCTACCAAACACTCGAATACGATAAACCGATACAGTATGTTTTGAAAAAGGGTAAATGAGATAATTTTACCCAAAGTATATTTGGATATAAAGAAAATATTTATATTCGAATTATTATAGTTTATTGGATGTGTTGGTTGATTATAATTGAAATGGTTATATAAATAACCAATTTGAGTTTGTAAAATTTAAAAGCAGATTAATTAAATCTGAATTAAATTAGAATTAGAATCAAAATTCTGAAAACTGGGAGAAGTGATTGTAAGTGGATTTGAGTTAAGTTTAAGAAAATTTTAAAATCCTGGGAGATTTTAAATTGTTTACAAGTATCGTGAATGATATTTTGAAAAAGATTTCAAAATGAAAGTGTTTAAATATGGTTTGATAAGTGATATTGTATTGAACTCACTTCGATAGCTGGGAAATAACTCTGATGATGCTGGCCACATTATCAGTGTTCATTTTCGAGCTGTAAGTGACGAATTACTACCAAAGATTTTGTGTTGAATTGTTTGGAGAAAAACAAGTTATTTTGAATCCTAAGAAGGAATATTTGATTTTTGAAAGAGCTAAGCTATTTAAAAACTCCCAGAAAGAGACTGTTTGAATTAAATTTAAAGAAAATTGGCGAAAGCAAATTGAAATTGAATTAAAACCAGTAAGAGGAAATTGAATTGAAATAGAACGATATCGAATAAAGTTGGGTTTGTGAGTTATGAATTTGTGTAAGTATATTGGACGGGTAAGTAAGAGTTGAAATTGGTAATGGAACTTGAGATTGAGAATGAGATTTGGTTTGAAAATAGGATGATTGGATTTGAGAACAGATAATTGGAGATTGATTGGGATGACTTTGGTATATGCTGAATTGGTAGCAGAATAAAAGGATTTAATGGTATGCCCGACAAAAGGTACATGTTTAAGTTTCCATATGAGGTTTTATGCGCCGATTTGGCAAGCCGCTTGGCTGTTTTATTTTCTTTTAAATTGGAAAGGGCCTAGAGAGGCGAGTTGGGGTTTGAACTATTGACCGGAACAAAGGAGGTGCTGGCGAATTTTTTCGAAAATTTCGGGTGTTAGAAAATTTTCAGGATTTTAGAAAATTTTCGTCGATAAGAATAAATTAATATTTTAATTGAAATAAATTGGTTCAGTTGAAACTGAAGTTAAAAGTGAACGAATAGTTTTTAAACCAGTTAATAGGGTCTGCCTTCTACCTTAGCAATTTCGAGGATGAAATTATTTTAAGGGGGGAAGAATGTAACGACCCACATTTTTCAGCGATATAATTAATTTATTTAATTATCTGAATAATGGTTTGGTTATTCAAAATGACCAGAATTAAATGATATTGAATATTTAATTAAAATAAATAATATAATAATATATTTAATTTCTGAAATGGTCAGAAATAGTGGAATTCACAAAATGGTGTGAATTGGATCATCGGTGGTATTAATTCAGTTTAGAATTGATTTAGAATAACGAATATATTATTTTAACGACAGTTGAACGTATAATTATATTATAATTAAAATCGATCCTGAAATGGCGCGGCAGTTTGCTATTTGGCGATTTGAACTTCAACAGAATATACGGGGTTCGTTTTAAATCGGATTTCTGTGAAACAAGAAACGTATGGAGATGGTGAAGTATATCTATCCAATGGAAGAGAAAAATCGAGATTTCGTCGTGTAGATTTTTATTTATGTCCAAATCAAAATTTAGAAAAGTCACTATGGAATTCCTTTATAATTTATATCGATTTATTTATATTTTAAAATGGATTTTTAAATATAAATCGAGTATCGATGTAACACTGGATTTGAAATATCGAGTTATAAATCCCAGTGTAGCAGTATGATATTCTGTTATAATTCATACGATAATATTTATTTTTAAATATTAAATTTAAATGTTTTTAAATATATTTATATATTTAAAAGGGTTATTCAGAGCTTTAAAAATAGCCAGTTTTGCAAACGACCTCAGAATTCGACGAAACTAATTTTGTTGGATCCGCAACGTCAAATTATTGCTAGATTTCAGTTTTTGTGATTTTTGAAGTCAGTATGTGGTCGTACGGGATTTTAATGTGAGAAACAGTCGATATTTTGACAGTTAAAAATACGTTGTGTGAGCGTACGAAGTCAGAATTCGATAAAACCAGTTTCGTTGGGACCGTAATGTCAAACAGTAGCTACATGTCCATTTTCGTGATTT
This sequence comes from Allium sativum, assembly GCA_030737875.1. NCBI lineage: Eukaryota > Viridiplantae > Streptophyta > Magnoliopsida > Asparagales > Amaryllidaceae > Allium > Allium sativum. Next base: position 712,014,525 of record CM060916.1, on the reverse strand, counting down.
TTGGGGGTCATGTGTGATCACAGGAATTTTAGAGGACACAGAAAAATAGCGTTTGCTTAAAATAAAATAGAATAATCAAATAAAAATAATAATAAACCACCTCTATAAATACCCTACACCTCCCAAAACCCTAAAGACATTTTTCCATGGTCAAATTCTGAGCCGGCACTTCTAGGAAAAAAAAAACGTGAAGAAAGCAACTTCTAAAATCAAAATGAATTCAAAATAAATTCCTAAAATCACCAAACTAGTTTATTCGAGTTCCTAAGTTGATTCTCTTCAATTCTATGTTTGCTTGACCGGTTGCAATGTATGTTCCTGGCGTCGAAAGTTTGCAGCGACAACTAGGGTACGCTGTTATAAGCAATGAAAGCATTGATTTGGAATTCTAGCCTTGTATTTGGGATTCTTGTGAAGTTGGGAAGCTTGTGTGGGGTTTTTGTGGGTTCCGATGTAGTTTTGGGGTGGTGCGATTTCCTGTTATCGCGAGGCGAGCTGGAGATCGAAAGTGAGAGAGCAGGTGCGAGTGTGATGAAGCCGGTGTTGAGTTGTTGAGATTTTAAAGGAGAGTTCGGTGATCTTGATGGTTTGTGATATAAGAGAGAAACGAGGAAGGGAAATTGAAATCGGAAATAGACATTTGGTTTGAGGAGGATACAGACATCGGGATTTCTGTTCGGGGAAGAAAGAGTTACAATGCAGGCCAGTTTCGAAATGGGCCGACAAGGGAAAAAGGTTGGGCCCAATATATAAATAATAAGGAATGATAGTTAATTTAAATCGAAATTATATGTATTAACTTGTAAAATCCATAACTGTTGCATACGTTTTCAGAATTTGACGCCGTCAGTTGCGTTGGGATCGTGGGGACGGTGGCTACACCATGGAGCTGACAAGGAGTGAATCCGAGCTCGTTACAATTTATGGCGAAATAAATTGTCTGATCAGATTCAACTAACACAAATCGTTATTTAACGGTTAACGCGAAAGGTGAGTAATCTCACTAACTCTGCTCAGTTTATATTTTTATAAAATATTTTTAGAATTTATAAATAATGGCTGTTTACTGTGTGTTGGCTGTTTGATTGAACTGCTAGTCAGTTGGTTGAAAATATAGATAAGGATTTAAATATAAATCGTTAATCAAATATTGATTCTGTTTAGCAGAATATTTCATAGTGAAATGAAATTGATGTTAATTTTATTGTTTAACATCTGTGGATGCAGGGAAACAGGTCGGAGGGACCCAACTGGGTTCCTCAACATTTATTTTACTATTTTTCATATATTGTGTTATATGATGTGATATGAAATCTGTTGTTGATTTTATATGTTAGAATGATACCGATCATTGTTATATGGTACGTTAAATACCATAAGTAATACTGGAATGTTAAAAAGGGAATTTTCAATGTTATATTGAAAAAAAGAAATATTTATAAAATCAAAAGACTGATAAAAAGAAAACTATTTATTTAGAAAATAAATAGATTAAAAAAAGGAATATTTGTAAAACTATTTATAAATGGAATTGAAAAGAAGTATTTGTAAACTATTTACAAATAGAATTGAAAAGGGATATTTATTTGGAAATAAATAGAATAGAAAGGGGAAATATGTGCAAAGGGAATAGTTAGATTATCAAAGGAATTACCTATAAAATCAATAGATTTTATAAATAGAAAATATTTTATAGAATAAATAGAATTATCAAAAAGGGGATTTATTTTGTAAATAAATAGATTTTAAAAGAAACTACTTGAAAGGTGACTAGAACTATATAAAAGGAAAACTTTACATTTGAAAGATTTAAACCCGTGCTTCGCACACGGTTATAATGTGCTATGGATTTATAGCAAAGTTTTTAATAGAATCTTTTATGACCAATAGATTGAGAAGATAAATTTATAAATAATATTTTATAAATGAAATGAAATATTTATCATGGATAAATAGAATATATAAGTCAGGACTTATATAGAGGAGTAAGAATCGATTTCAACATCGATATTTGAAACTGAGTAAATCAGTAGAGTTAATTAGATAGAGATAATCGAATTAGAATGAACTGAATATTAATTATTCAATTAGAGTTGATCGAATATAGTTATTTGAGATAGAGTTAGTCAAACATAGTTATTCAGGATGAGTTGCCATTTCGTACGACTACTAGCGTGATTCACAGGGCTGTAGATAGCCTATGGCGGTCGAATGTTTCCTGAGGGAATCTGGCGTAACCATTGTGATCGCTGCGATCTAGAGTCAAGCGAATGGAGTTAAATCAAATATTAGTTAATCGATAAAAGTGAATAAGTCGAGTTAGTCAAGTTGAGTAAATAAGTCGAGTTAGTCAAGTTGAGTTAAATTAGTCGAGTTAGAGTTAACCAGTTACGGTTGATCAATTAGAGTTAATCGATGGGAGTTAAATCGAATTAGAGTTATTCAATGGAGTTAATCAAGTTCGAGTTAATCAAGTATTAGTAAATTGAATAGGGTTAGTAAAAAGGAATTAATCGAATATCACCTGTTCGAAGTAGAGTTATCGCATATAGTTTATTCGAGAAGTGAGTTAAATTGAATACAAGTTAGCGAAGGAGATAGTTAATCAAATATAGTTTATTCGAAAGAAATATAAATCGAATATGGTTATTCGAAAAAGAATTAAATCGAATGTAGCTATTCGAAAGAGAAAGTAATCGAATATAGTTTATTCAAAAGAGAGTTATCGAATAGTGATTATTCGAGAGTGGATTATACATTGGGATTCGATTATATCGAATGGGGGAAAGTACTATTTCTTTTCGGTTTTTAAAGCGAGATTCATTTATTTAATAAAGTAATTACTTTTATTTATTTAAACTAGTAGAGAAAAGTTGTATTTAAATATTTTATTTCAGAATAAAGGATTATGACACTATTGTTATAATCAAGAGATTTTTGTAAAAGAAAAGGATTCGTGAAAAGAATACGAGAGTTTCATAAGGAAGTTGTTAAAGGTTTAAAAGGTGAACTTTTTCTATTTCGAGGTTGGAAATGTCGTTCAGTTAAGGCCTGAGAGGTAATTATACCCCAACTTGATTGACTTCGTTTTTAACTAAGGGATGGGTAAGGTTCGATAGTGAGGATTGATTATGTGAATTTAGTTAATGAGTGGAATGGTTTTAAATTGTCTTAGTGATGTTTTATTTAAACATCTGTTTGAATAAAAATGAATAAATTTTGGAAAATTTTCCAAATAAAATCAAAGATATTTTCTGATCATAGAAAATGAAATGTTGATGAGAAAGAATACTGGAATGACAGTGATACGTGAAACAGAGATGGAAATGTTTTCCAGTGATTGATGACGTATATTTCCTAAATTTAGAAAATAAGAAATGTTGAATATATAGAAATTAGAAATGAATAAATTAATGATAAAATAAATTAAAGGAGATTAATGTTGATTGATGATTGATCGATCGAATTTCTACCTAGAAATAAGATCGTTGGTTGCACACCTGTTTTTCTTTGATAGTTAAATCATCGACTATCGAAGTTTTGACCATTTTATCGTCGTCAATATGGAGAGACCGGGATCAGATGCATTATCTGAAGACCACTCTGTATGGACGTTAGCGTGGCGATCAAATATTGAAGACGGAGTTAGGCAAGGGCTATCCTGTTTACAAAATAGTGCCTTCGGTTTGTCCAGTCCTAGGACAAACGTGAATGGACGAATGTCTGACAGAGTTATTTAAAAGATCGCGTAAGTTGATCTCTTTAAACGTACTTACGTTTGGTGGCAGAGGAATTCGTTTCTCTTAGCTTTATACCCGTGGTATTTTTGGAGAAATCAATTTGTGATTTGACGGGTATGACGATGTGGCATTCAAAGTGAATGGTGGTTAGGTGTATCAAAGATACGTTATGACCTCAAGCCTCATCAACCGAGAAATGACAGAAATCGGGCAGGCAGCATGGCTAAGTGGGTCGCTCCCATTAGGGTGTATATCACCTCTCTAGAGAAAATCCAATTCATTATTTATCTATTATCGATGCTGTCTCTTTTCGGGAAGACACTGGGTAGCTCCCAACCGTTGGTGGTATACATTCGATACACTCAAGTGAAATGAGTGGTCGGTCATGTGTGGGCCGGGTTACAAGACGTTCTTGTTGAACCTAGTGTATTTACCTCTAGAGATACACTATAGGCAGGTGGTCCCATACCTTGTCATAGTCGGAATCCAATCTCCAATAAGCGCCCGCGATTTTGATTTGTATACTATATATATGTGGAGCGTGAGATGCAAGCGTTCTGCTAGATTCTAATTACTTGTGATTAGACATTATCATAATATCAGAAAAGTATCGATTTCCAAAACTGTTTTGGGTTATCGTAAGGTAAAAACCGTTTGTGTTTATGTGTGGATTGGTCTTACGATTACCTTTTCTTTTGAAAAGGATTTTGAAAAGTTAAACCAAATGATTTGAGTTTACTCACACCAGTCCCATGACTGACCCAGAATTTATTTTGTTTTGTTTTCCCTAAACTCTTGGGTGCCCAAATTTGTACGGGCAGTCAAGTAGTTCAGGTCTTTTCAAATATACTTGGAGGAGCTCGAAGCAAGAGGCTTCAGGATTATATAGCTATTGTTATTTCCGCTGTGTGTAAGTGTTGTACTCTGATAAACATTGCAAATACATACTATTTTATTGCAAAGATATGATATATTATATTTTGTTTGTTCCGCTGTGAGATTCGTGTTTAATCTGATTGTGTTTTTCTTCTTCTTCTATTCTAATTTTCTATCTTATCTATTCTCACCCTCTCACTTCTTTCTATTAATGATCAGGAAATTCCGATGTCTGAATAGTCAACATGGTAGTTTTGTGTTGATTTTCGGAGTCGAAAATCCCAATTCGTTACAACAACCAGCAATCAATTTGTGAATTAGCTTTCAATCATATAACTTTTGTATATTCAAAATCATATTTTTAAAAACAGACTATATATATAATCACAAATACGATATTTATAAACATATGACTCTCTACTCATTCTTGGGCATTTCTAACCCCATCTCTAACGAGTTTCTCTTTCTAGAATACTACTGATTCTTTTTCTAATGAGTTTTCTTTCATAGGATATTACTAATCCAATCTCTGATGAGCCTTTTATTCCATTCTAAATAGTTGTACCCTAAAGATTTGAGTTTAACCAAAGCTCTGATACCAGCTGTAACGATACGGATTTCGCTCGGACCTAATCGATCGCTAAATCGACCAAGACCGTTCAAAACCCGGATATGCTAACTGTAGGCATACAACACATCAGAACAAATAATAGAAGACTTTTATAAACATCATAGTAATGTTACATCAGAGTACATAATATCAGAGTATATCGAAAAATAATAATACAGTGGAAGGTTTATTTACAATAAATGTAATACAATGCATAGCGGAAGACTATAAATATCGGACACAGCTTAAAGCTTCAATCTAGAATCCTGCTCAATATATCTGCAAAATAAAACTACTCGACTGCCCATATGGAAAATAGGGGCACTCGAGTTTGCAAGGGAAAAACAAACTACAGGTCAGTCATGGGACTGGTGTGAGAACTCTAAAAAGTTATAAACTTATATAAATAATAAGGCAAATCATAGGACCATGCCGCTAATGCGGAACAGGTTTACCCCCATGAATGCCAGTGTATAAACAACAACCAATATAGATATATGGATCTACTATGCATCAATTAACATGCAATATCCCAATCTACCCATTTAGATTAATCACCACACTTAGATTTTCCAAATCCAATTCAATTTATAGAAATTATCCCTTTGGACTTTATTTCCCGATTTCCATTTCAAATCATTTGAAATACATACCTAGCTTTTATATCAAAGTAGATTTCACTTCGAGATCTCAAATCAAATCATTTGGAAGTATGAATTCCAAATCATAACAATGCATACAAACAAGTATGCAACCAAATATCGGGCTCCCCCTAGACAAGGCAAAGGGCACGCACCTAAGCAGCTCGATATATATATGTGGACCTCCCACTATGGAGCAGGCTACACCGACCATGCACCTCCCACGCATGGAAGCATACACTGCCCATCTCACCCATGCTTTTAGTCGTCCGGGTTACCAGAATATTTAGCCACACACTAAACCATTTTTATATCCCGAAGTGGGAAAAATCATTTCACAACATAATAATCACAAGTAGTTTCAAAATATAGTACTTCACATCAGTAATTCACACATATGATCAGTCACTATTAATCACATAACCTTTGAGCTCGTACGTCTCAAAGAAGGGTGTTAAGATAGAGAATAAATTCTCCGCCACCAAACAGATATGTTATCAATAGAAACTAATCAATACGCGATGAACCACCATGTAACACATAATACATTTCGAAATCTTTTCGATAATATCGGGTTTAGGCCTCGAAATCCTTTCTGTTTTATAAAACATTTTTATAAAACATTCCCTATCCAAAATCGGGAACACATTTCTTCACTTAAGAAAAATATCATTTCAAAATCTTTCATCAAATTTGAAATGAACTCAACAGCATCGCTAAACATCTCATAGTCAAATCGTGAAGTGTTTCACAAGATGTTAGCATACAGATATTTCTACCCAACCCAATGCTAAATGTAAAAGCATATTCTGCTCATAAACTGGTCAAGCACAATCTACACAATCAATCAACAACAATCAATATCAACCACCAAGTAAATTTGATTTAATAACATCACGTGTTTTGGTAAATTCAATTACCATTTATTCATTCACAATCTAATTAAAGATTGATTCAAAATCCAAGTGGTTTTAATCCCAAAAATCATTTCTTATTGATTGTTCAACTTTCTGGAAATTAATCCTGCTTTTACTCGGGTTAAAGAACTAATGTCATTTAAACACAGTTCACGATAAACCCAAAATCCAATTTCAATTCAATTCCAATTAAATATTTATTAACTGGTAAACTTCATTAAATCTTAATTAAAAGATTTATTCTTTTCTCATCGGGGTTTAAGAACGAAGTTAACGAAGACACCATTTACGACAAACCCAAATCCCATTTGATATTAAATACAAGGCTCTGAATAGAAAATATATCGGCTTATATTCAATATCAAATTCTGAAATCAACAAATATCACATTGGAATAACGATATATATATCTTCCAAATTCCTCCACAATGTCCATATAATCACGAAATCCAATATCGAAATATTCCGAAAATAATTTCGATTCAAATCCATTCCAATTCATATATTGGAAATTATGGTTATTTTTAAAACCATTTCAAATCCAATTTATTTATTTCTAAAAATAAATAAATTATTATTCTAGTTAATAACTAGTTCATTTTGATAAAATATGTTTTTATCTTTTCAAATATGGGATTTTTCATACCAATTATTTCCAAATCATTTATTATAATTTTACATAAATTATTGATATTTTTAATAATTTTATCAAGGCCCGTACAGTCGGTTTCCAATAACGGCCGCTGAATTGCACTTACAACGACCTTTTCCAAATTTGATTTGGACATAATTCCAAATCCAACCATCAGATTTCAAATCTCTAATATTCATTGGAAATCTCTTTTCGATAGGAACCCAATGGTTCAGGTTTTAGGAGAATCCGACGGTCGGATTTCCCGTAATGTCCGTTCGAAGTCAATGGTCGAAATTCGCGAACTGTCATTCTATTCAGGCCATTATATATATCATATTTATATAATATATATTTCGTCGATTTCCATTTAAAACGTATTTTATAAATCGTTTTAAGTTTGTTTTCAAAACGATTTCAACTTCATATTCAATTTCTAATCAAAATTGAATATTCCTTTACATGATAATTTTATACATCTCATACATATGTTAAAAATAATATTTTTAACCAATCAACATTTATTTCATTCACACTTCATATATATATATATACATTATTCACTTCTTATATATATAATTCATTTCATATATACATTATTTTTCATTTCATATATATATATATATATATATATTTCATTTCATATATATATATATATATATATATATATATATATATATGTATATGTATATAGATTCCACATTGTATATACATTTCATTCACATCGCATTTATATATAATTTCATTCACACTTCATACATGCAATAAAAATGTTAATTTTATTGTTCAAAGAATTTATTCAACACACATATCACAACACAATCATCATACAACAATACAAACAAGTCGTCCATGGTCTGTGGACGACGGGGAGCAGTTCATATATGCAGTTATAAAATAAATAACTACACACAAATAATATTTAGTGAGATAATTCTCACATTGGGATCCACTCCATCAGTTTTTATCTGAATTTCTGAACAATTTGGATTTTAATTTGCCTCATATTCAAATCTGCTCCATTTCCATTCTGGTCAGTTCTGAAATGTAGAATTCTCCGCCACGATCACAACGCAACTGAAATCGTTCAGTTTTGACCTCGCATGAAAGAGTTATTGCCGTTTATACATTAATTACATTATTATACAATTAAATAATAATTAAAAATTAAACTCCCTCCCTAATTACATTGATTAGGCCCTAATCCTTTCTTCCAGAATAACCCCCCGTTGAAACCCATTTTCGTTCAAAATTAAGAGCCGCCACCACTCATCCTTCAGGCCACCAGAAGTTCATCGGAGTGCACCACCCTAGAGAGCATGCCGTCGCCTTTCACCCCCAAGGAGCTCGACGAGCTCGGTGGCCCTATTGGGCACGAAATCCATCTCGAACCGCGCCTGTTTGGGGCTGAAATTCGAACGACATAAGCAACGACAGATCGTCAAACTCATATAGATAGAAAGCCCTTAAAATGTTCTTCAATATATGCTTTGGATTGATTAACTAATTCGAATTATTTTATGAGATTTTGGGGGATGAAGAATCGAGCAAATTGGGCCCTTGATTTGTGAAAGGCGGCGGTAGATAGTTCGGCTAGGGTTTGGGACTAAGAGGGATTTTTATAATAATTATTTTATATTATTTTATTCTTTAAATTTCAAAAATAATTTTTCGTTCATACTAATTCCAAATCGAACTCAACGACTGACGTCCCTAGACAAATACTCCCATTCCAAACACAATGGAATATGTTTCGTAAGCCCATTCGACTGTTTCAGTCAGTTATTCTTCAAATTAAAATATAAAAAATTCAAATATGGATTTGAACGTACATTTCAATTTGCCAGGGCCACATACTGATTCCAAAAATTCCAGAAAAATAAATCTAGCTATGTTTGGACGATATTATCCCAACAAAACTAATTTCGTCAAATTTGGAGACCGTTTGAAAAATGGTCATTTTCTGGTCGATCCAAATTGACTAAAATTTACCAAACACATTTCCTTTGCCACGCTCCCATATTAACTCCAAAAATTATGGAATTTGAAACCTAGTATTAATTTGACATCCCGGATCCAACAAAAGCGGTTTCATCAAAAACGGAGGTCGATTGCAAAATGTCTATTTTCAAGCGCTATATAAACTCCATAGCGACCTTTCTGAAAATTCATTTGGCCACAACTTTTGATTCCCGGTATGAAATTTCGATTTTTTAGATTCCTTATAAAGATATTCTTAAAAAGATTCAAATATTTTTGGTTTCACTAAAATCCGATTTATTTTAAATCCTATACATTCAGTTGAAATTTGAAATCGAATTTTCAAACTACCGCACCATTTCTAATTCCTTTTATAATTAAAATAAATATTTATATTCTAACGTCAATTCAAATAGATATATCCATTCCAATTCTATTCAAAATAAATTTATCGTCATTATTATTTAAAATAAATTATTTTAAATTTTCAAAATTCATTAAAATGGGGAGATAAATGTTGAATACATATATTATATTATATACACTAACATTTTTTAATCGATGAGAAATGGGGAGATAAATATTGAATACATATATTATATACACTAACATTTTGTTACAGGAAAGTCACGGTAAGTATATATTATATTATGAACTAACAAAATGCTCCTTGGTCAGCGAAGGGGGAATGCGGAATCTATAGACGCGATGCAGAGTTTCAGGGGGAGCTAAATATATATATACAAGCATACATTCAGGGGGAGAAATTAAATATTTCCCCATAATGCGGTATGTTGTCATCAATCAAAAAGGAGGGAGAATGTTGATTCACGATGTTTTCGATTCATGACGACAAAATGGTGATTAATGAAGATCGTATCAAGGAGCTAAGTTCATATATATATTAGTATTGAGTCGTGTTAGATATATGTTAAAATATATCCTCAAAGTATAACACGATTACACAAACTTTCAGATACACAAATATATATATACATACATATATATATATATATATATATATATATGATTAGAAAAGAGCTGAACTGGACTAGTCATGCCTAACCAGTCGATTGGTAGAAAATCAACCAGTCGATTGGTCAGGAAGTCTAAGTCCATTAACAGCTACTTTCTTATCATACTTAAATATATATATATATATATATATAATTTTCTTTGTTAACCAGTCGACTTATGATTTTTACACCAGTCGACTGGTCAGGAATTAACAGTCTTTTTCATGAAGAGTCACCTCCTTTCATGAAGAGATTCCTCTTTGATTCCGAATATAAATGGATGTAACTTTCCATAGAAACTCTTCATGGAAGATTACTACTCTTCTACAATTATAAACACACTACAAACATGTTTTCTAAACCACTGATTCTTACTTATTCTATTCTAAATTCTGATTTACATCTCTATACTCACCACATTCTAAAAGCTCTCTTTAATTCAAGTTACTTGTTGAATCTTTGAATTTATTTCATATCTCTCGATTCAACATGCAACATACTTCCTTAAATCTTCACATACATGTCAAATACTTGAGGATAAGATTATAGGAAGGGTGTACTTGATCGTGACTATTCAGTGTTGATACGAGAACACATTCGGAAGTCAAAACTACTTGTAATTATGAAGTCCTATGTTGGTGCTCAGGCGGGGACATCCCTGTTGGTGCTCGGGTGTATCGTGACCTATTCCTCCGGGTTAAGAGAGGGCGTTTTAGTGAATTTCGAAGAGGAGCTTCGGGACTGGATGTAGGGCAGGAAGTCCGAACCAGTATAAAATTCATGGTGTCTTTACTTACTGCATTTTATTATTTGTGATATATCTATATTGCTCAGATTTATTTGCATAATTATTGTAGCTTACAAGTTAGCTTATCATATACATTTCCACTATTTCCATATAAAGATCGTACTTTAGTCGTACATCGACTTTTCAGAAAAAAATTATGTCATCCTTCGGTTTGCCGTATCAAAAAATTGATACATGTTTAAATGGTTGCATGTTGTATTGAAAAGAAGACATCAGTCTTAAAAATTGTAAAATATGTAATCAAGAAAGATATAAACCAAGGAAAAAGAAGGGAAAAGAAGTTCCGTACAAGCGTATGCATTATTTACCCATCACCCCTACACTTCAATGGTCATATGCATCATCTGTAACAGCGCATCATATGAGATGGCAGTGCGAGAACACCTCAAGAAGGTACATTGACACACTAAACCGATGGAGAAGCATGAAAATATTTTAACAACAAATATTCTGATTTCGCAGCGGAGAGCCGCAACGTTAGACTAGGTTTATGTACAGATGACTTCTCACCGTTTTCTCAGTTTGGCTCTAAATATTCATCTTGGCCTATAATTATCACACCTTACAATCTACCCTCGTGGATGTGTATGAAAACTCCATATATGTTTCTCACAATTGTTATCCCTGGCCCTGATGATCTGACATAGGGCATTGATGTTTGCTTATAACTGTTAATCGAAGAGTTGAAAAAATTATGGTATGAAGGAGTTGAAACATTTAACGTATCAAAAAAGAAAAAAATTCGGATGTTTGCTTCTTTGTTATGGACTATTAGCGATTTTCTTGCATATGCAATGCTTTCGGGTTGAAGTACGACCGGTTGTTTTGCTTGTCCTTATTGCATGGAAGAAACACGAGCATTTTTGTTACCACATGGGAAGAAAATTCATGGTTTCACTGTCAATAATGTATTTTTCATATTAATCATCATTTTAAAAGAGATAAAAAAACTTCACGGCTAATAGGCGTAAGACTATACGACCACCAACGGTTTGGTCAAGCGAAGATATACATGAACTTGTAAAAGATTATCCAAAGATACACGAAAACAGAAAACAAACTGAAATTCATGGTAAATCAACAATTCATAATTGGTGCAAACAGAGTATATTCTGGGAATTGCCTTATTGGAAAAAATCTCTTAATCCGTCGTAACACTGACATGTTGCACAACGGGAAAAACGTATTTGATAATGTGTTTAATACAGTTTTGAATGTGAAAGGCAAGATTAAGGACCATCTGAAATCTAAACGTGATATAGAGGAAATATGCAATTGTCCTGAACTTTATATGAAGCCGAATAACATTAAAAAAAAAAAAAACCAAAGCATGATATGAACTAAACAACAACCAAGTTAAAGTACTGTTAAAATAGGTGAAAGGATTATGATTTCCTGATGGAATTTCCTCTAATCTTCATGGCTGAATGGAATGAAAAATCATGATTGTCATGTAATGATGGAAAATTTGTTACTCATTGCTTCTAAAGAATTATTACCCGTAAAAGTTTGGAAGGTAATAACGTAACTTAATTTATTTTACGAGGAGCTTTGTTCAACTACGTTAAAAATTGACCGTCTACTTAAACTTGAATAAGAAATCCCTATACTACTCCACAAACTAGAGAAAATATTTCCTCCTGGTTTCTTTAATGTAATGGAGCATTTACCTATTTATCTTCTATATTAAGCACATCTTCGAGGTCCTTTGCAATATGAATGGATGTATATATTCGAAAGGTGCTTTACTGTACTAAGTATGTAAATGTTATTTTAATTATAAATAGAAGTTAATATTGAACCAAAATATTTTTTATTAGTTGCTTAAATCATTTAAAGAACAAAGTGAGACAGAAAGCTCGAGTTGAAGGTTCTGTCTGCAAATCATATATCGAAGAAGAAGCCTCTTTCTTTTTCTCTCATTATTTTAATGATCACGTGAACTTATCATTTGAATGCGTTACGCGTAATGATGAAGTCGTTGAACAAGATTCTTCTACTAAAGCAACATTATCTATTTTTAAACAACATGCCCGACATGCTAGAAAGCATGTGGAAATATGGCTAGATGATAAAGATAACCATGTAGCACACATATATAATCTTCTTAATTATCCGTATGTTGCACCGTTTGTTAGATAATTATCACCTTACAAGTTTTGTTAAATTTAAGTAACACATGTAAATAAATAATAATGTAATACATTATGTTTGTGTTTGCAGTATTTATGAATCAAAACAACCAAGCAGCGATTTAAGTATAGATTTTAGTGGTTGGTTTATGAAATTCGTTCCGGATCCTATAAATCATGTGTTTGATGAAGGACCGAAACATTTGGCGTTTAGACCCAAAAAAAAGTTAAAAACGTATCCAATATTTTTTGTTAATGGATATAAATTTGACACCAAAGAATGTGGTGCTGAAAAATTAACAAACAATATTGGTGTATTTGTTAAAGGCAACGATGATCCTAATAATCATATAAATGATTTTTATGGTGTGTTAACTCAAATTTTGCAATTAACATATTTTACAAGTCCCGCAGAGGATGCTTATTTATTTATAAGCAACTAGTTCAGCAATGTTTCTATTTCTAGTATTAACATGCATCCAAATTATAATCTTATAGAAATTATACATACCTCACGTTATCAAAAGTACGACCCTTTTGTACTAGCCAAACAAGCCCTACAAGCTTATTATGCTCCTTGTCCATCTCTAAAAAGGGATAAAGCGGATTGGTATGCGGTTTTTTAAAACCAAGGCAATATTTACATTCGATGGAAAGAATATTCCTGATAAATAAACCTATCAAGCAGATCTGGAGGAAAATGTTGAAATAGCAACTATAGATAATCAAACTGGTTTTGGACCTTTAAATGACAAGACAAGTGTATTAGTTGAAGCATTTGAGAGTGTAGAGGAAAATGGCATAGAACTGAATCAGAAAACGACGAGAACTGAGAAATATCCGATAATTTCCATAATTATCACATTACATCTATCTATGTTCAATATTGCATTTATCCAAGTTATACAATTTTAACGACAACAAGTGTATAATCACACACACAACACATACACAACATGACACATGTGTAGCATGTATTATTTAACCGTTCATCATATCATAATTATAATGAATTGTATATGTATCTATGCGGCAGTATATTATGTCTGGCTCTAGCTCTCGACGACGTAGCTCTTACCAACAGGCTGGTGAGAGTAGTAGTGAGCCACTTGGTCGTCCAGTTGTTTACTTGAAGCCTAAGGCTGACCATGCGTAAGTACCAAAATTAGCAGCATAGCAATTTAATTTTTTGTGAATGATATATCTATAATTGACTAAAGTTCTATTTTATATTGAACATAGGGGGTTTGAGTTGGAGCCATCTCAAACGGTTCTGAACATTTCTAAGGATGCATATATGACTAGAATGAGCAATTTCTAGCCTAAGTGGAGCAGGATCCCCGACACCGTGAGAGAGGCCATCTGGATATATTTTCTGATAAGTTTATCGCTTTACAAAAAGATTAAATACAAATAAATAATTAGTAATATTTTCTCGTTGTACAGAGCGCAGTAGATTTGCTGGAGTCTGACATCATCCTAGTTCAGCGACACTAGATCTCAAAAGTTGCTAAGAACTAAAAAGATAAAATCAACGAGATTAAAAAATTAGGGAAGAAACGGAGGTGGATGAGCGAGGCAGTATAGAATAAGATGGTTGACTGGTGGGACACAGATGAATTCAAGGTAAATCTATAACAAATCTCATTAATTTTTTTTATCGATTATTAAATAATTAGTCAATGTAAATTTGAAGGCAGGGTCAGCAAGGAACTCAACAAATAGGAGCAGGAATCCAGTAACTCATCGTGGAGGATCTATGTCTTTCCAGCATCACCGCGAGGACTTGGTATATTTATCAATTATTAAGTTTGTATACTGACAGGTTCAGTAATTAACTATGTGGAATTGATTTATCCAAATTTTCAATTGCAGGAATAAGCTCATGGACATCGCTTGTCCTACGTGGACGTATTTGCTCTCATCCATGCATCCAGGAAAGTTGACGAGGCCGGTTGTAACGACCTGTATGTTGAAACCAAGATTTTTGATTAATGTCAACAAAGAGAAGAGCAATGGAAATCATGTCATAAAGATAAGGTTATATATATACACATTGAGTCATGTTAGAATTATGTTAAAATCTATCCTCAAGTATAACACGAATATGCAAAACAAAGTAAATATATATATGTTTAAATTTTTATAAGGCTTTGAAAAGCCTAACTGTACAAACTCAGCTCTACTAGTCGACTGGTTGAAAAATAACTGGTCGACTGGTCAACATGATTTTGTACGTAACGACTAGTTTTAAAAAGGTTTTAATACAAACGTTTTAAAGTATGATTCAGCCAGTCGACTGATGGTTTTTTGACCAGTCGACTGATTCGAAACAGAAGCCTTTTTTATGAAGAGTCACCTTCTTTCATGAAGAGATTTCTCTTCAATTATCAATGGAAATGGACACAACATTTTACTAAAACTCTTCATTAAGGAATACTACTCTTCTACTATTATATAAACACTACAAACGTATTTTCCAAATCACCAATTTACCGATTCTTATTCAATTCTCTCTATTTTTTGAAATTACACTTTTATATTATTTGCAATATAAAGCTCTCTCAAATTCAAGTTACTTGTTGAATCTTTAATATTATTTCACATCTTTTAATTCAACAGGCAACAAACTTCCTTCAAATCTTCATGTTCACTTCAAATACATGAGGATAATATTATGGAAATGGTGTACTTCATCGTGACTATTCTGTGTCGATTAGAGAACACATTCAAGAGTCAAAAACCTTTGTAAAGTGTGAAGTGCTGTGTGGATGCTTAGGCGGGAACATCCTTGTTGGTGCTCGAGTGTATTGTGGCCTATTCCTCCGGGTTAAGAGAGGGCGTGATAGTGAATTCCGAAGAGGAGCTTCGGGACTGGACGTAGGACAGGAAGTCCGAAACAGTATAAAATTCATGGTGTTGTTTCTTATCGCATTTACTTTTATTTTTGATATATTTCTATAGCTTAGCTTTTACTTGTGTGACTATTGTAGTTTACTAGCTAGTTTATCCTTTTCGCTATATCCTTATAAATATCCTGCTTAAGTCGTATACATCGACTCTTTTCATTTGGTATCAGAGCAAGGCCATCATTTAACCATAAAACTGTTTTTTGATACATAGTTAATATGGATAACAACACTAGTACTAGCAATAATACTGGATATACTGAAGGCCAATCCACCGCAAGACCACCCTTTTTATATGGTATGAACTATAGTTATTGGGCTACTCGAATGAGGATATATATGCAAGCAAATAATTTTGATGCATGGAACATCACACAAAAAGAGTATACACAACCTACTACTCTATATATTGAATGGTCTACAAATGAAAAAGCAGAGGCTACTGCCAATGCTAAAGCTATGAATATGTTGCATTGTGCCTTAGATAGAAACGAGTTTAACCGGGTTTGTACGTGTAACACTGCATATGAAATCTGGAGAACACTCAAAGTTACTCATGAAGGAACTAGCAAGGTCAAACAAAGCAAGATATCCATGCTTAAAACCAGTTTCAAAATTACAGAATGAACGAGAATGAGTCTATAAATGATACGTTATCAAGATTTTAAAATATTTATCATTCTCTCTTAGGATTAGGAGAAAAGTACTCTGATTTCAATATAGTTTCAAAAAATTTGAACTCTTTAACGGACGAATGGGAGAGAAAGGTATTAGATATCGAACAAGCTAACGATCTCTATCTACCATGAAACCAGAAGAGTTAATCGCTAATCTTATGTTCAATAAATAAATTTGCAAGCAAAGAAAGCACATACAAGACAAGAAAAATTTAGCTTTTCATGTTGAGAAAGAAGATTCATCTTCAGATGAAGAAAATATTGCTTTTGTAGCAAAGAATTTTAGAAAGTTTCTAAAATATAGAAAAGGCCAGAGCAAAAATGTGAAAAAGAATTCATTAAAAGAGACTGACCCTAAACTGGTGGAATGCTTTAATTATCACAAGACCGGACACTATCAAAAGAATTGTCCAGAGTTGAAGAAAAATCACAAAAAGGAAAAATCAAAGAGTCGAGCTTTTTCAGTCACTTGGGATAATTCGGATTCATCTTCTGAAAGTGACAGCGACAGTGACAGTGAGCAAGCAAACGTATGCTTCATGGCTAAGGATACTAATGTAAGTGATTTTACTTTTGATAAATTAGTAAAAATTAATACTGAAATTTTAGAATCTAGAAAAATGTTTAAGTAAAAGTTTAAACAAACTAACGAAGATAAAAAGAAAGCATAATTTGAGAGAGATCTTTTAAAAGATGAAAAAATGATTTTAGAAGACCAGATTAGAAAATTACAAGAATCTCTTTAAGTTGCTAATTCTCAAATTTCTATGTTGGGTCAAGACATCGAGACTCAAAAGAATAAATATGATTTATTAGTTTCTGAGAATCAGGATTTAAATACTAAGGTTAAAATCATAAAATTAGAAAATTCTAGTTTAAAAGTTAAATTAGAAAGCATTTCTAAGAATGTTGACAATTTTAATAAAGGTAGAGAGAATTTATCTAAAATATTAGAAGATTCTCAACCAGTTTTTAGTATAAAAGGACTAGGATATGATCAAAAAGTGAAATTTAAAAAGAATTCCAGTTCTAAGAAATCTAATATTAAACCGGTAATTTCTAGTAGTAAATTAAATATATCTACTAAGAAAAACTACTCGGGAAATATTAGATTATGGGTTCCGAAAACCAATAATGTTCTGAGTAGAAATAAATATATTAAGAATTTTTTAGATTTTGTTCATTATAATGATAACTATATTTTTAGAAAGGATCCTGAACCCTCATGGGTTTGGCTTCCTAAGACTTAACCCTTAGGACCCTAACGGAGGAAGTGAGTACCAATAAAATTTTAAATTATTTTTTGTAGGTCCCACTTAACAAAAACAGAGGAAAAAGGATATTAGACAGTGGTTGCTCAAAACACATGACATGAGATAAGGAGATGCTAACAAATATCATTTACTCAAAAGGAGGAACTATCACGTTTGGAGATAATTCCAAAGGATATATCATTGGCAAAGGCGATATGAGCAATTACGGTATATCTAATTCACCTCTTATGTAATAACCCGCAAAATCTGGGCCAGTTTAAAATTTTTATTTTGGCAATTTTAGCGAATTTTGAATATTTAAAATAGATTATTTTAAATAATATCGAGAAAATTTATTTTGAATATAAAATCGAACGTATATATTTATACGCGTCGTCGTTAGAATATAAATATTTATATATAATTATAAATAGAATTGAAAATGGCGCGGTAGTTCGATAATTCGATTTCAAACTTCAATTGAATGTACCGGGTGCAAAACAATCCGGATTTTAGTGAAACCAAAAACATTAGGATCTAACAGTGAATATCTTTCCAACGAATCCGACAAATCCAGATTTCGTAGCGGAAATCAAAAGATATGTCCAGTTGAAAATTCTGAATAGTCGCTATGGAATTTAGGCCCTTAAAAATGGACATTTTGCAAACGACCTCGGATTTCGACGAAACCACTTTTGTTGGATCCGCAGTGTAAAGTTATTGCTAGATTTCAAATTTCATAATTTTTCGAATCAATATGTGAGCGGGGTAAAGGAAAACGTGTTTTGACCATTTCAGTTGATTTTAATCGACTGGAAATTGGCCATTTTTCTAACGGTCTCAGAATTCGACGAAACTAGTTTTGTTAGGACCGTATCGTCAATACGAAGCTAGAAAATATTTTTCGGGAATTTTTAGAGTTAGTATGTGACCTCGGTAATTTGAAATGTACGTTAAAAATTCAATATAGCGATTTAAATGTAAATTCAACGGAAACTGATTCAAACGGTCAAATCAGCTTGCGATACATATCCCATTGTGTTCGGAATGGGAGTAAAACGCTATGGACGACAGGCGGTGGGTCTCGTTTTGAGGTCGAAAATAAAAGATGCTTTTTGAAAGTAATTAAATAATTAAATAAAATAATAATAATAATAATAATATATAATATTTTCTCTTCCCCTTAACTACCCAGGCCCCCCCCCCCCCGATTTCCTTTTACAGAAAATAGAAAGAAAAAAAAAGAGAAAGAAGAGACGGGCGGAGCCCTAGCCGCCATCGCTGGCCATCCAGCGCCCGTCGCCGCCTGCGGCTACCCTCGCCAGCCCCTCCCTTTCACCTCCGACCGCTCCCCGCTTCTCCGCCCTCTCCCCTTTTCGATTCGAGACATCACGAACCCCAACCTCCTGGAAGCCCGTCGCCAGGCCAATACTCCACCGTCGGCCACAGTCGCGGCCCCTTCCCCCTCCTGGACCTCCGACGAAGCCGCATAGCCCCCCCTCTCTTCCCTTTTACTGAAAGTTTTTATTTATTTATTTTATTTTATTTCATTTATTTTATTTTTATTTTATATAAACAGTATTAAAAACTGATTTTAACAGTATTAAAACTAATTTTAATTAAGTATAAAAACTGATTTTAATTCAGTATTAAAACTAAATTTTAATTAAATAGAAAAACTAAATTTTAATTAAGTATAAAAACTGATTTTGAAAAGAAATAAAAACTGATTTTTAAAAAAAGGGTTTAACACTGATTTCATTTTATTTTTAAAAACTGATTTTATTTTATTTTTAAAAACTGAAAACTTATTTGCATTTTAAAACTGAAATTAATGTTTTAGGAAAATAAAGAAAAAGATTTGATTTTGAAAAAGGCGTGATTTTTATATATTGAACTTCGATAGAAAAATAGGATTTTTATATATTGAACTTCGATAGAAAAATAGGATTTTTATATATTGAACTTCGATAGAAAAATAGGATTTTTATATATTGAACTTCGATAGAAAAATAGGATTTTTATATATTGAACTTCGATAGAAAAATAGGATTTTTATATATTGAACTTCGATAGAAAAATAGGATTTTTATATATTGAACTTCGATAGAAAAATAGGATTTTTATATATTGAACTTCGATAGAAAAATAGGATTTTTATATATTGAACTTCGATAGAAAAATAGGATTTTTATATATTGAACATCATAGTAAAAATTAGATTTTTATATATTGAATCGCATAGTAAAAATTCGATTTTTAAAAGTATGAAGAAATTATAAAAATATTATTTTTAAATGGAAAGTGAATAAATAAAAATGTGATTTTTATTTCAAAGACAACAAAATATAAAAATGTGTGATTTTTATATATGTAGTGGCTACGGGCCAAGAAGATAGCGAAGATGAGATAGCAATGAAGATTTCTATCAGTGAGGAGCCATGGAGCTAGGATAGCTATAGGTGAGAACTTCTCACCTTTCAATTTCTTTTCTAGATATATTCATATACTAGGATGCAAACGGTGCTTAGTAGCACCCGACACCCGTCCACAGACCATGGACTTGTTTGATTGGTTGAGTAGTTAGTTAGAATATTTGATTGAATGGAAATTGTTCGGTGAAATGAAATTGATATGATTGATGTGTGAATGGCGTGGGCCTTCACTAGACCGGGGATAAGGCTAGGCCTCGTCCCGTTTCTAGTATCGTGCCGTTATGCCGCCGAAATTTTCTAAAATATGTTAGAAAAATAAAAATATCATTTTATTGAATAAATGAATTGAATAGGAATTCATATGTTGAGATAAAATATTTTATCGTTAAAAATATAATTTTTAACGTGAAGTGAATAAAATAAAATATTCATTTATAAACCGCACGGTTTGTTTATGTACACCTATTTGAATGACATTGATTGGGACGATAAATTTTACACATCGCCCAATAGCACAAATAAAATCTGTGTTTGATTGTTTGAAACCCCACACGGGTGTTGGGATGAAATTTGAAGTTCACTCATCCTGATTGATTAAATATGTCGATCGATTGATTGACAGGCTGTTATAAGCGTTAGATATCTATATTTGATGCTTATATAATGTAGTGCACTTTGGTTGATGGTTGATTATTTTTCAATGCTATTATACATGTGTTGTATGAAAATCCATATAATTAACTTTATATGGTAATTGATTGGGCCTCATTCCAATTTGAAAAATAAAGAATATTATAAAATAAAGGTTCATGTGTTGACAGTACTCATCCATTGAGATTGGTCATGTGTTGAACGAAATATTTTAGTAATAAAATTTATATCTTTATCACTATAAAATAAAAGTTCATGTGTTGACAGTACTCATTCATTGAGATTGGTCATGTGTTGAACGAAATATTTTGATAATAACAACTATTTTGAAAAAGAAATATTTGAAATAGAATATTTGAAAATAGAAATCTATGAAGCCGTGTTGATTAGATTGACGCCATTTTGAGGTAAACGATATTTATATCGATTTTCTTCATTTCGAAATGAATTGAATTGAAAACGATTTCGAAATGAATTGAATTGAAAACGATTTCGAAATGAATTGAATTGAAAACGAATTCAAAATGAATTGAAAACGAATTCAAAATGAATTGAAAACGATTTCGAAATGAAATGAATTAAAAACGATTTCGAAATGAAATGAATTGAAAACGATTTCGAAATGAATTGAATTGAAAACGATTTCGAAATGAAATGAATTGAAAACGATTTCGAAATGAATTGAATCGAAAACGATTTCGAAATGAATTTAATCGAAAACGATTTCGAAAGGAATTGAATTGAAAACGAATTCGAATTGAATTGAAAGTGAATTGAAATGAATTCAAATTGAATTGAAATTTGAATTGAATAGAAATGGATTTTAAAACGAATTTATAAAGAAGAATTCAATTTTGATTTGAATTGAAATGGAAGTTGAAAATGTTTTTGAAACGAATTCAAAACTATTTATATAATTCGTTTTAAATAGAAATCGACGATATATATATTATATATATTATATATATAATATAATGGCCTGAATAGAACGCGCCGCGCC
Source organism: Allium sativum (assembly GCA_030737875.1). Lineage (NCBI taxonomy): Eukaryota > Viridiplantae > Streptophyta > Magnoliopsida > Asparagales > Amaryllidaceae > Allium > Allium sativum. Next base: position 711,992,249 of record CM060916.1, on the reverse strand, counting down.
GCGGCAGTTCGCGAATTTCGACCATTTATTTCAAACGGGCATTACGGGAGATCCGACCGTCGGATTCTCCTAAAACCGGAACCGTTGGGTTCGTATCGAAAAGAGCTTTCTAACGAATATTAGAAATTAGAAATCTAACGGTTGGATTTGGAATTATGTCCAAATCAAATTCGAAAAAGGTCGCTGTAAGTGCAGTTCGATGGCCGTGGATGGAAATCGACTGTGCGGGCCTTGATAAAATTATTAAAAATAGTAATAATTTGTGTAAAATCATAAGAAATGATTTAGAAAGAATTGGGATGAAAAACTCCATTTTTGAAAAGATAAAAATAGATTTTTATCGAAATGAACTAGTTTTGAACTAGAATTTTAATTCTATTTATTTTTAAATAAATAAATTGAATCTGAAATGGTTTTGAAGTTAACCAAAATTTCCAATTGTTGCATTGGAATGGATTTGAATCGAAATTGTCTTCGGAATATTTCGATGTTGAATTTCGTGATTATACAAATGTTGTTATGGAAATTTGAAAGATATATATATATATATATATCATTATTTCCAATGCGATATTTGTTAGTCGTAGAATTTGATATTGAATATAAGCCGGGATATTTTCTATCCAGAGCCTTGTATTGAATATCAAATGTGATTTGGGTTTGTCGTGAATGGTGACTTCACTAACACTGTTCTTGAACCCAGTGGAGGAAAGATTAAATCTTTTTATTTAGATTTAATGAAGTGTACCAATTAAATAATATTTAATTGGAATTGAATTGATATTGATTTTTGGGTTTATCGTGGACAGTGTTTTAAATAACACTTGTTCTTTAACCCGATAATTAATGAATGTGATTTTGGGTTTATCGTGAACAGTGTTTTTAAATGACACTGATTCTTTAACCCAGTTAACGATTAAAACTAAGTGGAGTTTTAATGAATCTTTAATTAGATTGAAATGGTCGAGAATGGAGTATCACCAGTTTTGCTCCAGGCGATAGTCAAATCTTTAATTAGATTTGAACGTGAAATGGTAATTGAATTTACCGATAACACCGTGGTGTTAGATATGAAGTATTACCAGTTTTACTTCATGGGATGAATAGGTTGGGATTGGGAAATTAAAACAAATGATTACTTCGGTAAGGTTCGCTAATCCCGACTAGTTTGAATTGATATTCAAAAATAGATTAAAGAATAAATTCAAGAATTTATCTTTGATAAGATTAATGGGAACCTTTCCCTATGAATGTGAAATTCAGAAACTAACTGTCGGTTAGCTAAGCAGAATGGTTTTCTGGATATTGATCTGATGTTGGTTTCGGCCTTCGGGGTTAATATTTGGGGAATTATTCTCTTGATTAATTTACGGTTAGTGACTGATGAATTGGAATGAGGCGTATGTTGTGTTTGTGTAACACTTATTTAAAATATACGCGAGTTATTCGGGAAGACCGGGTTTATCCCATTCTGAATAACTGATACGACGATAAGTCGAAGATGAAGACGATGGTCGAAGACCGGAGGTCTTCACGTCGTTTGGGTGATAACTGATGATCTTGATTGGGCTGTACACCCAAGAAGATGGAAACAGTTGGTGATCGTCCAGACGTACTTGGAGATCGATGGATATGCGGGGTACTAGGTGCCTCCGGTTTCGTTCAGACCCAGAACGGACTTGTAAATGGACTGTGTGTCTGACATTGGATTTTAGTCCGTGTGATTGATCTCTATTAAATATATATCTGTTTGGCGGCGGAGAATTTATTCTCTTGCTTAACGCCCTTCTCTGAGACATACGAGCTCAGGGGTTATATATTGATGGATATCAAACGCATGGAGTGAATTGTCTGTGTGGCATGCCTAAGTGGCAATTGATCGAGGCTTCTGTTGAAAAGCAAAGTCTTGTGGTGATGATCAAAGCACGGCCTTTGTGGCGTAGCTTTGTGTAACGTTTGCTTCGCGTGTTTCACACCCGGTATGAACCAAAAACGGGAGACGGACCTCAGGGAGGGCATGCGTTTCTTTCTAGTTAGAAGTGGCGTCAGTGGTTTTACACGCCCTGACGAGTTTGACTTATGTGGTTGTTGCTGTTGCGAGGCGCCTCGGATTGATCGGTCGTTCTCGAACCGATGGAGTCATTTAGTTGGCTCGTTTACGCCCCAAAGGGCGGGGAAACGTAGTGTTCAGGCATTTTAATCCACATCGGTGGACCGGCCCTGTCGCTCCAAGGCTTGACTGAGTACTTGCCTGAGACATGGACTAGATTGTCTCGAATCGGTAGAGGACTATCTTTTGCCTCGGTTCATAGACGGAAATCCGATTTCCAAATACGTGATATTTGCGGTTTTATTTGTAGAGCCTAGTATGGCGACATAGTGGGATGGGGCATTCATGCCGCCTATGATTGATACTTATGATTTGAAGTTGTTTTATACACTATGCACTTATAGTAGTATCAAATGATTTGTTTTAAACGTATCAAGCATTCTTTGGCTGTTATAAGGGAAAACCCTATCCTCGGCTGCGTTGCATTGTGTGATGGGACCTGGGTCTTATAACAGCTTCATTTTTCTTTATTTAGCATTGCGCTGTTGTTTTATGCACCGGTATTCTTGGGAGGAAACCCGTTCCGTGTTATACGGCGTGGTCCCTTGATTTACCTAACTTTAAAATAAAGATTAATAACTGTTTTAGTTCTCACACTAGTCACATGACTGACCTGGAGTTTATTGTTTGAACCTAAACTCTGGGTGCCCTTATTTTGACACGGGCAGCTAGTAGTTTTGGTTTTGCAGATTTATATTCACAGGATCCTGGTTTACAGCTGGAATGATATCCGGAAAGCTTTGTATCCGTATATCTCTTCTAGTTGTGTATTGTATTATTTTCCGCTGCTATGTATTTGAATGTAATTTAAATCTCTGATATTTCTGTGTAATATTCATTTATACTCTGTATATTCTTGTAATCTGATGCATTGTTGTAATATACAATGAAATGTTCTTCTGTATGTGTTCTGTTGTGGTTTGTTCTTGAACTATCCGACGCTTTCCTTTACGGGGAAGTTACGGGTTTTCACAGTTGGTATCAGAGCTTTGGTTTACAAAGCAGAGAACAAGACACATTAGAAACATACGAAAGAATTCATCAGATGTTGGATTAGTAATATCCAATTAGAATGACTCGTTAGAGATGGGATCAGTAGTATCCTAGAACGAGTGTGAAGAGTATATTTTTAAAGTGAAAACAAATTTTGTTTTGAAAATTTAAATCAATTATTCGTATTTGATTATTTATTTATATTGACTTTGGACAGTCCAGTATATAAAGATTTTGCATATACGCCTTGCAAACGTGTATTTAAAGTTTTAATATACTGGATAGATATAGAATCATACTCTAGTGGCCCGAAGATGATTCTGATGGTTGAGTACTCATCGTCAGAATTTATATTCGTGTGACGAAGGTGTGATATCTATATATTTCCATTAGACTGGTGTGAGAACCAAAATTTAGATAGGGCCTATTGTTGTGAATTGGCATTAAAAACATGATTTTTGTATATGTATTAAAATTATGAATTTGAAAAGCTAATCAACTAATTGATTGATGTTTGTGTTGTTTGTTTATTTGTTTGCTAATTTTTAGCCATTTAGCCTAACAGAACCAAATATTGAATTATATCGAAAATTGGTTGCGTTTGCTTGCATATACGTATATATCATTGAACAGGTCATAGCAAGGAGGCTAGAGCCAGAGAATAAAATTTGTTTGCCCGACAAATAGGTACATGTTTACTACATAATTTCCTGTTTCGTTTGGGTGATGATGATTTTGTGAGCCTATTGGCTAGCCGTTTGGCTTTTTCTTTTTCTTTTTGAGATCTGAAGGACCGGGGAAGCTATTTGAAATTCCCCGATGCTCCCGGTGCAGGGGAGGTTATGGCGAAATTTTTCAAAAATTTAGGGTGTTAGCCAAATTTTTGAGATTTTAGAAAATTCTCAGAAACTGAAAAGTTGGAGAATGAAAGCCAGATCGAACGTAGTGTTGATTTATCAAACCACTTTCGACTTTGTTCCTTTTCGGGGACGAAAAGTTTTAAGTGGGGGAGATTGTAATAACCCGCAAAATCTGGGCCAGTTTAAAATTTTTATTTTGGCAATTTTAGCGAATTTTGAATATTTAAAATAGATTATTTTAAATAATATCGAGAAAATTTATTTTGAATATAAAATCGAACGTATATATTTATACGTGTCGTCATTAGAATATAAATATTTATATATAATTATAAATAGAATTGAAAATGGCGCGGTAGTTCGATAATTCGATTTCAAACTTCAATTGAATGTACCGGGTGCAAAACAATCCGGATTTTAGTGAAACCAAAAACATTAGGATCTAATAGTGAATATCTTTCCAACGAATCCGACAAATCCAGATTTCGTAGCGGGAATCAAAAGATATGTCCAGTTGAAAATTCTGAATAGTCGCTATGGAATTCAGGCCCTTAAAAATGGACATTTTGCAAACGACCTCGGATTTCGACGAAACCACTTTTGTTGGATCCGCAGTGTAAAGTTATTGCTAGATTTCAAATTTCATAATTTTTCGAATCAATATGTGAGCGGGGTAAAGGAAAACGTGTTTTGACCATTTCAGTTGATTTTAATCGACTGGAAATTGGCCATTTTTCTAACGGTCTCAGAATTCGACGAAACTAGTTTTGTTAGGACTGTATCGTCAATACGAAGCTAGAAAATATTTTTCGGGAATTTTTAGAGTTAGTATGTGACCCCGGTAATTTGAAATGTACGTTTAAAATTCAATATAGCGATTTAAATGTAAATTTAACGGAAACTGATTCAAACGGTCAAATCAGCTTGCGATACATATCCCATTGTGTTCGGAATGGGAGTAAAACGCTATGGACGACAGGCGGTGGGTCTCGTTTTGAGGTCGAAAATAAAAGATGCTTTTTGAAAGTAATTAAATAATTAAATTAAATAAAAAAAAAATATATAATATTTTCTCTTCCCCTTAACTACCCAGGCCCCCCCCGATTTCCTTTTACAGAAAATAGAAAAAAAAGAGAAAGAAGAGACGGGCGGAGCCCTAGCCGCCATCGCTGGCCATCCAGCGCCCGTCGCCGCCTGCGGCTACCCTCGCCAGCCCCTCCCTTTCACCTCCGACCGCTCCCCGCTTCTCCGCCCTCTCCCCTTTTCGATTCGAGACATCACGAACCCCAACCTCCTGGAAGCCCGTCGCCAGGCCAATACTCCACCGTCGGCCACAGTCGCGACCCCTTCCCCCTCCTGGACCTCCGACGAAGCCGCATAGCCCCCCCCCTCTCTTCCCTTTTACTGAAAGTTTTTATTTATTTATTTTATTTTATTTCATTTATTTTATTTTTATTTTATATAAACAGTATTAAAAACTGATTTTAACAGTATTAAAACTAATTTTAATTAAGTATAAAAACTGATTTTAATTCAGTATTAAAACTAAATTTTAATTAAATAGAAAAACTAAATTTTAATTAAGTATAAAAACTGATTTTGAAAAGAAATAAAAACTGATTTTTAAAAAAAGGGTTTAACACTGATTTCATTTTATTTTTAAAAACTGATTTTATTTTATTTTTAAAAACTGAAAACTTATTTGCATTTTAAAACTGAAATTAATGTTTTAGGAAAATAAAGAAAAAGATTTGATTTTGAAAAAGGCGTGATTTTTATATATTGAACTTCGATAGAAAAATAGGATTTTTATATATTGAACTTCGATAGAAAAATAGGATTTTTATATATTGAACTTCGATAGAAAAATAGGATTTTTATATATTGAACTTCGATAGAAAAATAGGATTTTTATATATTGAACTTCGATAGAAAAATAAGATTTTTATATATTGAACTTCGATAGAAAAATAGGATTTTTATATATTGAACTTCGATAGAAAAATAGGATTTTTATATATTGAACTTCGATAGAAAAATAGGATTTTTATATATTGAACTTCGATAGAAAAATAGGATTTTTATATATTGAACTTCGATAGAAAAATAGGATTTTTATATATTGAACTTCGATAGAAAAATAGGATTTTTATATATTGAACATCATAGTAAAAATTAGATTTTTATATATTGAATCGCATAGTAAAAATTCGATTTTTAAAAGTATGAAGAAATTATAAAAATATGATTTTTAAATGGAAAGTGAATAAATAAAAATGTGATTTTTATTTCAAAGACAACAAAATATAAAAATGTGTGATTTTTATATATGTAGTGGCTACGGGCAAAGAAGATAGCGAAGATGAGATAGCAATGAAGATTTCTATCAGTGAGGAGCCGTGGAGCTAGGATAGCTATAGGTGAGAACTTCTCACCTTTCAATTTCTTTTCTAGATATATTCATATACTAGGATGCAAACGGTGCTTAGTAGCACCCGACACCCGTCCACAGACCATGGACTTGTTTGATTGGTTGAGTAGTTAGTTAGAATATTTGATTGAATGGAAATTGTTTGGTGAAATGAAATTGATATGATTGATGTGTGAATGGCGTGGGCCTTCACTAGACCGGGGATAAGGCTAGGCCTTGTCCCGTTTCTAGTATCGTGCCGTTATGCCGCCGAAATTTTCTAAAATATGTTAGAAAATAAAAATATCATTTTATTGAATAAATGAATTGAATAGGAATTCATATGTTGAGATAAAATATTTTATCGTTAAAAATATAATTTTTAACGTGAAGTGAATAAAATAAAATATTCATTTATAAACCGCACGGTTTGTTTATGTACACCTATTTGAATGACATTGATTGGGACGATAAATTTTACACATCGCCCAATAGCACAAATAAAATCTGTGTTTGATTGTTTGAAACCCCACACGGGTGTTGGGATGAAATTTGAAGTTCACTCATCCTGATTGATTAAATATGTCGATCGATTGATTGACAGGCTGTTATAAGCGTTAGATATCTATATTTGATGCTTATACAATGTAGTGCACTTTGGTTGATGGTTGATTATTTTTCAATGCTATTATACATGTGTTGTATGAAAATCCATATAATTAACTTTATATGGTAATTGATTGGGCCTCATTCCAATTTGAAAAATAAAGAATATTATAAAATAAAGGTTCATGTGTTGACAGTACTCATCCATTGAGATTGGTCATGTGTTGAACGAAATATTTTAGTAATAAAATTTATATCTTTATCACTATAAAATAAAAGTTCATGTGTTGACAGTACTCATTCATTGAGATTGGTCATGTATTGAACGAAATATTTTGATAATAACAACTATTTTGAAAAAGAAATATTTGAAATAGAATATTTGAAAATAGAAATCTATGAAGCCGTGTTGATTAGATTGACGCCATTTTGAGGTAAACGATATTTATATCGATTTTCTTCATTTCGAAATGAATTGAATTGAAAACGATTTCGAAATGAATTGAATTGAAAACGATTTCGAAATGAATTGAATTGAAAACGAATTCAAAATGAATTGAAAACGAATTCAAAATGAATTGAAAACAATTTCGAAATGAAATGAATTGAAAACGATTTCGAAATGAAATGAATTGAAAACGATTTCGAAATGAATTGAATTGAAAACGATTTCGAAATGAAATGAATTGAAAACGATTTCGAAATGAATTGAATCGAAAACGATTTCGAAATGAATTGAATCGAAAACGATTTCGAAAAGAATTGAATTGAAAACGAATTCGAATTGAATTGAAAGTGAATTGAAATGAATTCAAATTGAATTGAAATTTGAATTGAATAGAAATGGATTTTAAAACGAATTTATAAAGAAGAATTCAATTTTGATTTGAATTGAAATGGAAGTTGAAAATGTTTTTGAAACGAATTCAAAACTATTTATATAATTCGTTTTAAATAGAAATCGACGATATATATATTATATATATTATATATATAATATAATGGCCTGAATAGAACGCGCCGCGCCGCGGCAGTTCGCGAATTTCGACCATTTATTTCAAACGGGCATTACGGGAGATCCGACCGTCGGATTCTCCTAAAACCGGAACCGTTGGGTTCGTATCGAAAAGAGCTTTCTAACGAATATTAGAAATTAGAAATCTAACGGTTGGATTTGGAATTATGTCCAAATCAAATTCGAAAAAGGTCGCTGTAAGTGCAGTTCGATGGCCGTGGATGGAAATCGACTGTGCGGGCCTTGATAAAATTATTAAAAATAGTAATAATTTGTGTAAAATCATAAGAAATGATTTAGAAAGAATTGGGATGAAAAACTCCATTTTTGAAAAGATAAAAATAGATTTTTATCGAAATGAACTAGTTTTGAACTAGAATTTTAATTCTATTTATTTTTAAATAAATAAATTGAATCTGAAATGGTTTTGAAGTTAACCAAAATTTCCAATGGTTGCATTGGAATGGATTTGAATCGAAATTGTCTTCGGAATATTTCGATGTTGAATTTCGTGATTATACAAATGTTGTTATGGAAATTTGAAAGATATATATATATCGTTATTTCCAATGCGATATTTGTTAGTCGTAGAATTTGATATTGAATATAAGCCGGGATATTTTCTATCCAGAGCCTTGTATTGAATATCAAATGTGATTTGGGTTTGTCGTGAATGGTGACTTCACTAACACTGTTCTTGAACCCAGTGGAGGAAAGATTAAATCTTTTTATTTAGATTTAATGAAGTGTACCAATTAAATAATATTTAATTGGAATTGAATTGATATTGATTTTTGGGTTTATCGTGGACAGTGTTTTAAATAACACTTGTTCTTTAACCCGATAATTAATGAATGTGATTTTGGGTTTATCGTGAACCGTGTTTTTAAATGACACTGATTCTTTAACCCAGTTAACGATTAAAACTAAGTGGAGTTTTAATGAATCTTTAATTAGATTGAAATGGTCGAGAATGGAGTATCACCAGTTTTGCTCCAGGCGATAGTCAAATCTTTAATTAGATTTGAACGTGAAATGGTAATTGAATTTACCGATAACATCGTGGTGTTAGATATGAAGTATTACCAGTTTTACTTCATGGGATGAATAGGTTGGGATTGGGAAATTAAAACAAATGATTACTTCGGTAAGGTTCGCTAATCCCGACTAGTTTGAATTGATATTCAAAAATAGATTAAAGAATAAATTCAAGAATTTATCTTTGATAAGATTAATGGGAACCTTTCCCTATGAATGTGAAATTCAGAAACTAACTGTCGGTTAGCTAAGCAGAATGGTTTTCTGGATATTGATCTGATGTTGGTTTCGGCCTTCGGGGTTAATATTTGGGGAATTATTCTCTTGATTAATTTACGGTTAGTGACTGATGAATTGGAATGAGGCGTATGTTTTGTTTGTGTAACACTTATTTAAAATATACGCGAGTTATTCGGGAAGACCGGGTTTATCCCATTCTGAATAATTGATACGACGATAAGTCGAAGATGAAGACGATGGTCGAAGACCGGAGGTCTTCACGTCGTTTGGGTGATAACTGATGATCTTGATTGGGCTGTACACCCAAGAAGATGGAAACAGTTGGTGATCGTCCAGACGTACTTGGAGATCGATGGATATGCGGGGTACTAGGTGCCTCCGGTTTCGTTCAGACCCAGAACGGACTTGTAAATGGACTGTGTGTCTGACATTGGATTTTAGTCCGTGTGATTGATCTCTATTAAATATATATCTGTTTGGCGGCGGAGAATTTATTCTCTTGCTTAACGCCCTTCTCTGAGACATACGAGCTCAGGGGTTATATATTGATGGATATCAAACGCATGGAGTGAATTGCCTGTGTGGCATGCCTAAGTGGCAATTGATCAAGGCTTCTGTTGAAAAGCAAAGTCTTATGGTGATGATCAAAGCACGGCCTTTGTGGCGTAGCTTTGTGTAACGTTTGCTTCGCGTGTTTCACACCCGGTATGAACCAAAAACGGGAGACGGACCTCAGGGAGGGCATGCGTTTCTTTCTAGTTAGAAGTGGCGTCAGTGGTTTTACACGCCCTGACGAGTTTGACTTATGTGGTTGTTGCTGTTGCGAGGCGCCTCGGATTGATCGGTCGTTCTCGAACCGATGGAGTCATTTAGTTGACTCGTTTACGCCCCAAAGGGCGGGGAAACGTAGTGTTCAGGCATTTTAATCCACATCGGTGGACCGGCCCTGTCGCTCCAAGGCTTGACTGAGTACTTGCCTGAGACATGGACTAGATTGTCTCGAATCGGTAGAGGACTATCTTTTGCCTCGGTTCATAGACGGAAATCCGATTTCCAAATACATGATATTTGCGGTTTTATTTGTAGAGCCTAGTATGGTGACATAGTGGGATGGGGCATTCATGCCGCCTATGATTGATACTTATGATTTGAAGTTGTTTTATACACTATGCACTTATAGTAGTATCAAATGATTTGTTTTAAACGTATCAAGCATTCTTTGGCTGTTATAAGGGAAAACCCTATCCTCGGCTGCGTTGCATTGTGTGATGGGACCTGGGTCTTATAACAGCTTCATTTTTCTTTATTTAGCATTGCGCTGTTGTTTTATGCACTGGTATTCTTGGGAGGAAACCCGTTCCGTGTTATACGGCGTGGTCCCTTGATTTACCTAACTTTAAAATAAAGATTAATAACTGTTTTAGTTCTCACACCAGTCACATGACTGACCTGGAGTTTATTATTTGAACCTAAACTCTGGGTGCCCTTATTTTGACACGGGCAGCTAGTAGTTTTGGTTTTGCAGATTTATATTCACAGGATCCTGGTTTACAGCTGGAATGATATCCGGAAAGCTTTGTATCCGTATATCTCTTCTAGTTGTGTATTGTATTATTTTCCGCTGCTATGTATTTGAATGTAATTTAAATCTCTGATATTTCTGTGTAATATTAATTTATACTCTGTATATTCTTGTAATCTGATGCATTGTTGTAATATACAATGAAATGTTCTTCTGTATGTGTTCTGTTGTGGTTTGTTCTCGAACTATCCGACGCTTTCCTTTACGGGGAAGTTACGGGTTTTCACATCTTATTTATGATGTTTTATTGGTTAAGAACTTAAAACATAATTTATTAAGTATTAGCCAATTATGTGATAAAGGTTTTAAAATATCATTTTCTGGAAATAAATGCAGTATATTTGATTCAAATAAAAATCTTATTTTTGAAGGAAATCGAGATAAAAATATTTATACTTTAAATATGACAGTTAATAATAATCCAAGTATGTGTTTATTAGCCAAAGACAATGATCCTTGGTTATGGCACAAACGATTTTGTCATATTAATTTTAAAACAGTAAACAAGATATTCAAAAATGATCTTGTAAGAGGATTACCCAAAATAAAATTAAAAACTGAAAATTTTGTGCGATGCTTGTCAACTTGGAAAGTTAACCAAATCTTCTTTTAAATCTAAAAAGGTCATATCAACCTTACAACCACTTGAATTACTACACATGGATTTCCTCAGACCAACTCAAGTTCAGTCCATAAATCATAATAGATATGTGTTTGTAATTGTTGATGACTTTTTGAGATACACTTGGACTATGTTTTTAAAGAATAAAAGCGATACTTTTGATATCTTTAAGAACTTTGTCAAACAAATTTAAAATTTAACTGATTTAAAAAATAAAGAATATACAAAGTGATCATGGAGGAGAATTTGAGAATGAGAAATTTGAATTATTTTGTCAAAAGAAAGGAATTTTTCATAATTTCTCTTTTCCTAGAACTCCATAATAAAATGGAGTTGTAGAACGTAAAAATAGAACTTTACAAGAATGTGCCAGAACATTGTTAAATGGAAGTACACTGCCAAAACATTTTTGGGCTGAAGCAGTTGCACCGACTTGTTATGTTTTGAATCGTGTTTCTATCCGACCTCTTACTAAAAACACTCCATATGAGCTTTTTACTGGTAGAAAACCAAATATATCTTATTTCAAGTTTTTGGTTCAAAATGCTTCATTATAAGTACAAAAGATCAGCTTGAAAATTTTGACTCAAAATCTGACGAAGGAATATTCTTATGATATTCTAAGCGTAGCAAGGCTTATCGTATTTTCAATAAGAGAACCGGTGAAATAGAAAATTCACTTCATGTTTCGTTTAATGAAATATTATTCAAAATTCATTTAATTTAGATATTATGAAAAATAAATCTTCTCATGACGACGATATTGATATATATATATAGAGAGAAGATGAAAACATTGTTCATAATAACATAGAAAACAGTACTGCAAAAAATCAAGATAATTTCGAAAATCAAGATATTTCTAGTAATGAAGTTAGATCTCCACCGAGGATACTACGAGATCATCCAACTCACTCAAAATATTATTGGAGAAATAACTTCAAATGTAAGAACAAGAAGTCAACTTAATTTAGTAAGTAATGTAGACTTCTTATCAAATATTGAACCTAAAAACCCTAAAGAAGCATCTACAGATGAAAACTAGATAATTGCCATGCAAGAAGAATTAAATCCGTTTGAACGTAATGAAGTCTAGGAATTAGTTCCAAGACCAAGTGATCAAACTTTTATTTGAACAAAATGGGTTTACAAAAATAAAGCAGATGAATTAGGTAATATTACTAGAAATAAAGCTAGACCTGTTGCACAAGATTACAATCAAGAAGAAGGCATATATTATGAAGAAACTTTTGCTCCAGTCGCACAACTAGAAGCAATTCAAACTCTATTAGCATACGCTTGTCATCATAAATTTAAACTATATAAGAGGGACGTTAAAAGCGCTTTCTTGAATGGTTATATTAAAGAACGAGTATATGTTGAACAACCTCCACTATTTTCTCATGAAAAATTTCTTGATCATGTTTTCAAACTGAAAAGGGCATTATATGGTTTGAAACAAGCACCTCGTGCTTGGTATGAATGTCTCAAAACTTATTTATTAGACTCAGGATTTCAAATTGGAAAGGTTGATCGAACTCTTTTTATCAAGAAAGATAATAAAGATATTCTAATAGTGCAAATATATGTAGATGACATTATTTTTGAACCAACAAATGATCAATTATGTCAAGAATTTTCAAAAATAATGACCAATGAATTTGAAATGTTGCACATGGGAGAACTATCTTATTTTTTGGGTTTGCAAATTAAACAATTATCAGATGGAATTATCATTAATCAAGAAAAATATTGTACTAATCTAATAAAATGTTTTGGAATGGAAAACACTTCAAGTAAACCTACACCAATGAGCATGACGACACACTTAGATAAAGATGAAAATGGTAAAAGTGTTGATAAAAAGTTATATCGAAGTATGATAGGTTCACTTTTGTATTTAACTACTAGTAGACCCGATATTATGTTGAGTGTTTGCTTATGTGCTCGTTTTCAAGCTAATCCAAAAGAATCACATTTGAGGGAAGTTAAAGGTATATTACATTATCTTAGTAGTACCAAAGATTTTGGACTTTTCTATCCGAAAAACTGTTCCTTCGAATTAGTCTCATATAGTGATGCTAATTTTAGAGGATCACGGACGGATCGTAAAAGTACAAGTGGAACATGTCACTTTATCGATAAATCACTTAAATCTTGGATCAGCAAGATACAGAATTGTGTTTCACTGTCAATATGTGAGGCTGAATATATATCTTCTGCACCAGCTTGTGCTCAAGTAATATATATGCAACAAATACTAAAAGATTTTTACGTAAACTTGTGTAACTCCATAATTTATTGTGACAACAGAAGCACAATAAATTTATCTAAAAATCCGGTAAACCATTCTAGAACTAAACACATTGATATAAGACATCATTTCTTAAGAGATAATATTGAAAAACAAACCATTAATTTAGAGTTTGTAAACTTAGAAAATCAAATTGCTGACATCTTTACTAAACCCCTTTTAGAGAATTCCTTCATGAGACTTCGATGGGAATTAGGAATTGTGTCTTCCAAAGATCTCTGAAAGGATATTCAATTACATTGTGCTTATAATGTTTAAATACTTTTTAATCGATGACAACGGTGGAGAGTTATATATATGTATTATATATATGCTTACTTTTTGTTACAGGAATCAAAACGGTAAGTTTATTTATAAACTAATAAAATGTTGCAGAAATTCAGGGGGAGAAAATGCTCAGGGGAAGAAATTTGAATATGTTGTCATCAATCAAAAAGGGGGAGAAAAGTTATATCTATGTATTATATATGTGACAGGAATCAAAATAGTATGTTTATTTGTAAACTAACAAAATGTTGCAGAAATTCTGGGGGAGCAAATACTCAGGGGGAAAAAATTTGAATATGTTGTCATCAATAAAAAAAAGGGGAGAATGTTGAAACCAATAATTTTGACTAATGTCAACAAAGAGAAGAGCGTTGGAAATCATGTCATAAAGATAATGTTATATATACACACACACACACACACACACACATTGAGTCATGTTAGAATTATGTTAAAATATATCCTCAAATATAACACGAATATGCAAAACAAAGTAAATATATATATATATATATATACATATACATATATATATACATTTATAAGGCTTTGAAAAGCCTAACTATTCAAACTTAGCTCTACCGATGGACTGGTAGAAAAATAACTAGTCAATTGGTCAGCATGATTTTGTACATAACGGCTAGTTTTAAAAAGGTTTTAATCCAAACATTTTAAAGTATGATTCAACCAGTCGACTGATGGTTTTTTGACAAGTCGACTGATTCGAAACAGAAGCCTTTTTTATGAAGAGTGTAACGACCCATATTTATGGATGATTTATTTTAAATATTTAATATGGTTTAAATATCGAGTTGGTAATATAAATGAATTTTTATATTAAGTTATCGATTTAAAAATCGATTTTGGTTTTACATCAAATATATTAAATTATCGTAATACGAAATATAATTGAAATCGAAGTTAAAAACTAAATCAAAACAATTCAGATGACAAGGTATAAATTCTATTTGAACATATACAATGATAATAATAATTTATTATCAAGGAATTAATTGTTTTGAATTTATTTTATATTGATTTAAATTTATATCTTCTCCATATGATCAAATTGAGCTTCGAAACATGTTCTAGTGTGTTCAGGATAGTGGTATAACCCTAGGAATGCCAGTTGCTGCGTTCAAATAGGAGTTCTATATCAATGGGATAATTTAACTAATTTAAATCATATCGGTTAATTAAAAACTAAAATAAACAAAATTAATTAATTAAAAAAAGGGTTTCCTTCTACCCTAAGTTAATTAATAAAGGACACTGGAAACCTACCTAAGCTATAACGTCTCGCTCCTTCACTTCATGTACGTATGGTCTCCTTACTTAACCACTAAGTAAAACAACGAGTTAATGGTATTGTACTTATTGTTCCCCATTCACAATATAAATAAATCGCTTTGTTATTTTCTCCAACTTTTTGTTGTTGTTAAAACCAACAAATGTCTTCGTTAATCCCATTCTAAGGTAGCGAGGTTAAATTCAAATACCCCATTTCGTTTCATTTGCCAGTTCACACAAAATCCAAACACCACCGAATATATCAAAATCAATCAAAACAAATCCCTAAAATCACGAAATCAAATCTATAAGGATCGTAGTGAGCCACCATTCATTTCACTTAAATTCATTTTCAGTATGATGAGGATTTGGACAGTTAACGCGAGAACATCGTGAACTGGGTTCACCGTGAAATCGAGATAGAAAGGGTTCGGCGCAGGCTAAGGAGGAGGGAAGCAACATCGTGATGGTCAGATACGGAGCAGGGAAAGTTCAATGAATTGATTTTGCTGCAGCTCAACATTAAAGGATGCCACAGTTTAGTTGGGGAGGGGAGAGTCGAGAACGGGTATGTCCAGAAGGCGATGAAGTTGAAACTGATTGGAAAGGAAGGGGATCGAATAGAAATCTGGAACTATGTTTTGAAATCGCGATGGGTAGAAACACATTAAGAGCTCTTGAGCATCGTTGTGTTTCTGCCTGAAGCAAGACATCGCGATAAGTCCACTTAGGACTGAATTCAAGCTCGTTGGTATTGGAAGAGGTGCTATTTTGGTTATTGGTAGTTGACATGGCTTAGGGCTGAATCGAGTTGAGATTTAAGCTGTAGAGGGCGAAGTCAGAGGGAGGTCTTATTTGATGTTTTAATCTGCACGGTTTCAGCTATGCATTTCAACATCGAATGATGAAAATAGGAATCAGAGAAAGAGTAGGTGGGTTTCGCTTATGTTGAAATGGGAAAATGGTAGAGATGTGTTATCACTGATTAGAAGTGGGGAGAGGATGTTGCGACAAATGGTGATTTGTTTGTACAGGCGATTGGTGAAGGAGGTGTTGAGGGTTTTTGGGTCATGGTCGGGTGGGTTTGCTGGAAAGGGTGTGTACGTGTTCCAGGAGGAAGGATGATTATTTTTGTAAGATAATTAACGATGGTAATTATCATGAAGTAATTTAAATTTATTTAATCATGTTTAGTAAATTAGTTTATTAAAAGAAATATGTTGTTCACAAAAATTAGATGCAAACAACGTAAACCCCGTTGGGTTCATAACTGCAAAATTTACACGCTGGAGTTGATTTGGATTGTTCCGAAGATAGATGGAATTTAAAAATCAAACATCTTTGATTTATTCCGTCAGATAAAAATCATGGTGAGTAAATGTCACTCAATTTATTAAGAATTATTTTTAGTTGTAAAAAATAATTGATGGTTGTTTGGTTGAATTAAAATATTGCTGTGGCTATTATTAAATATATATTAGTTATTTCGGATTGGTGTTTGTGGTTATTATATATATATATTGGTGATTGGATAGTTCCCGCAGTACCACTAGCGGATGCCCGCAGTATCATTAGCGGATGACCCTATACGCCCCACGTTATGATAGTGGATGACCTTCTATACAGCAATATCCTGCCTCGAAACAGAATGGGTATTATTTATGTTAGCTAATGTCTGCGGATGCAGGAAAACAGGTTAGAGGAATCCAAATGGATTCCTCAAAATTTATTATCGTTTGTTTTCACATATATATTATCATATATGATGTGTTGATTGATAATGGGGTGGTTTGATTATTTAAATATCACTGGGCCCAAAAATGTTGTTATATAAAAATACCGTGAAATGGATATTTCGAGAATTAAAATTGAAAATCTATTTTTCAAGAATAGAACTTAAATTTCGAATGGGCTATAAAGATATTAACTTGTTTCGAATAAATAAAACAAGTATTGAATTCATAAACGATGTTTATAAATTAAATAATATAGGAAATTGAAGTAAATTATAAATGGTGTTTATAAATAAAATGGAATGATCTTCATTGGATAATTAGGGAATTGCAATGAATTTAAAAACAGTGTTTATAAATGAAGTGGAAAAAATTATCATTCGATAATTTGAAAATTTAAATTCAAATGTGGATTTAAAAATAGAAATGGGGAATTGTTTTTAAGAAGTAAACAATGAAGTTTATTTTGATGTTCAGAATATAAATTATACTAAAATAAATCTGTAAGGATTAATGATTTGAATTCGATTAGTTCGAATTTATTTAAATAAAATATGTCTAGAAAAAAATATGATTATATTAAATAGAAGTTTAATTTAAATATGAAAATAGATTCTATGTTATATATGGATAAGTTAAAACAAATAGAATATTCCAAAATAAGATTTAGATTTTAAATAGATTTTTGAAATGGAACTTGTTTGAATTTATAAAACAAGTAAATTGATAAACGATGTTTATAAATTTAGTGAATTTGTTATCATGAGATAATTTGAAATTTTAAATTCAAATATGAATTTAGAAAATAGAATTTGAAATCATTTCGAAAAGGGAACGAGGGATTTTATTCCGGAACTCAGAATACAAAAAAGGAATGGAGTTTCAAATGGAATTTTGAAATGGAAACTTCATTTAATATATAGTAAGGAAGTTGAATTTATAAACGATGTTTATAAATCCAGTGAAAATAAATTATCATTATATAATGTAGTAGTTTAAATTCAAATATGAACCTAAAAATGAATTGGGAAGTGTTTTGAAATGGGATGATTGATTATATTTCGGAATTCAGAATATAAAGTAAATTAAGAAAAATCCAATGGATTTATAAATGAAATTCGATTTATATCGAATTTTATAAAATAATTATTTCAAAGGGGATTGAAATTTAATATCGAAGAATGAGTTATAAATAAATTTATAACTGAATTATGAAAAATCAATGATTAGAAATAATCCAGAATATTAACTCGGATTTTGTAAAGTGGATGAATTTATATTAAAATATACAAGAATGAAGTTGAAATATATCTATAAACGAAGTTTAAACGTTTATATTTAAATATAATTAAAACGAACTCGCCGCAGTGCGGTAGTTCATAAATTGGCGTTTCGAACTTCAATTGAGTATATAGATGTAACAACCCGAAAATCTAGGCCAGTTTAAAAAATTTTATTATGGCAATTTTAGCGAATTTTGATTATTTAAAATGGATTATTTTAAATAATTATCGACGAGAAATATATTTTGAATATAATTTGAACGTATATATTATATACGTCGTCGTTAGAATATAAATAATTATTTATAATTATAAGTAGAATTGAAAATGGCGCGGTAGTTCGATAATTCGATTTCAAACTTCAATTGAATGTACCGGGTGCAAAACAATCCGGATTTTAGTGAAACCAAAAACACTAGGATCTAATTGATAATATCTTTCCAACATATCTGAATAATCAAAATTTCATAGCGGGAATCAAAAGATATGTCCAGTTGAAAATTCTGAATAGTCGCTATGGAATTCAGACCCTTAAAAATGGAAATTTTGCAAACGACCTCGGATTTCGACGAAACCACTTTTGTTGGGTCCGCGATGTAAAGTTATTGCTAGATTCCAAATTTCATAATTTTTTGAATTCATATGTGAGTGTGGCATAGGAATACGCGTTTGACCAGTTTCAGTTGATTTTAATCGACTGGAAATTGGCCATTTTTCAAATGGTCTCAGAATTTGACGAAACTAGTTTTGTTAAGACCGTATCGTCAATACGAAGCTAGAAAATATTTTTCTGGAATTTTTCTGGTTAGTATGGGACCCCGGTAAATTGAAATGCGCGTTTAAATTCAATATATAGAGTTATATGTTGATTTTAACGGAAACTGATCGTAACGTCCGAATCAACCTACGATACATATCCCATTGTGTTCGGAATGGGGGTAAAACGCTATGGACGACAGGCGGTGGACCTCGTTTAGAGGTCGTATGTAAAAGTCAACTTTTTAGAAATTAAAATAATTAAATAAAATAATAAAATTAAAATTCTTTCTCTCCCCTTAAACCCGCTCTGGCCCCCCCTCTCTCATTTCCAAACCGATTCAGAAAAAAAAAAACGCTGAAGACCATCGATCGCCAGCGCGAGGCCACCGCAGGCGCCGCACCTCAGCCCCCGGCCTCCCCACCTCCGACCGCACCTCCCCTCCCCTCCGACAGCCCATCCCCTAGCCCTAATCGCGAAGAACCTCCACCCTGGACGCCGCCTTTACCGGATTTGCACCACCGCAAACCCCTCCTCGACGCCGTGGTTAACCCCCCCTGCAGCAGTTCGACGAAGACCTGGTGAAGACGAACCTTTTCTAGAGCGCTTCCCTGAGGATGACGATGAAGAAAGGGTAATTAAGGGTAAGAGATTAACTTAAGTATATTTTTAATTGTTTATTGAATGTAAATGCAATTTTCAAATCAGTTTTTTTTGAAAATAAATAACATTTGTATTAATCAATATAAAGTTAGCATTGTTTTTATAAGTAAAATAAACTTTGTTTTTGAAATACAAAAATAAACTTTGTTTTTGAAATACAAAAATAAACTTTGTTTTTGAAGTAGGCAAAATATAAACATACTTTGTTTAGAAAAATTAGCATAATTTAAAATATATAAATATCCATTGTTTGAAAAATATTAAAATGAGATTTGGGAAAATATAAGTAGCGATGTTTAGAAAATATTGAAAGCATATGCTTTGAAAATATAAAGACTTCGCCTTTGAAAATATAAAGACTTCGCCTTTGAAAATATAATAGAGAATATAAAAATATTATCTTTACATATGTAGAGTAAAAATTCGATTTTTATATATTGAATAGCGAAATAAAAATGCGATTTTTACATGTGTAGAGAATACGGGCAACGAAGGTGATAAAAAGGCGAGAACGACGAAGGTTTCTGCAAAAGAAGAGCCGTGGAGTTGGGATAGCTATTGGTGAGAATTTCTCACTCAAAATCTCTTTTTCTAGTTATATATATATATACTAGGATGCAGACGGTGTTTAGTAACACCCGACACAATCGTCCACAAACCATGGACTTGTTTGTTTGATTGCAAAAAAAATTAGTTAGATTATTTGATTGAAACTGAATTGTTTGGTGAAATGAATGGATTTGATTGATGTGTGAATGGCGTGGGCCTTCACTAGACCGGGGATAAGGCTAGGCCTCGTCCCGTTTCTAGTATCGTGCCGTTATGCCGCCGAAATTTTCTAAAATATGTTAGAAAAATAAGAATAGCATTTTATTTAAAGAATGAACTAAATAGAAATTCATATGTTAAAATAAAATGTTTTATCGTTAAAAATATAATTTTTAACGTGAAGATGAATATAGTGAATGTGACTAAATAAAATATTCATTTACAAACCGGACGGTTTGTTTATGTACACCTATTTGAATGATATTGATTGGGACGATAAATTTTACACATCGCCCAACTGCACAAATAAAATATGTGTTTGATTGTTTGAAACCCCACACGGGTGTTGGGATGAAATTTGAAGTTCACTCATCCTGATTGATTAAATATGTCGATCGATTGATTGACAGGCTGTCATAAGCGTTAGATATTTATATTTGATGCTTATACAGTGTAATGCACTTTGGTTGATGGTTGATTATTTTTCAATGCTATTGTACACGTGTGATGTATGAAAATCCATATAATTAACATTATATGGTGATTGATTGGGCCTCATTCCAATTTACAAGATAAAGAATATTATATAATATAAGGTTCATGTGTTGACTGTACTCATCCGTTGAGATTAGTCATGTGTTGAACGAAATATTTTTATAATAAAATTTACATCTTTATCAATATTATATAATATAAGGTTCATGTGTTGACTGTACTCATCCGTTGAGATTAGTCATGTGTTGAACGAAATATTTTAATAATAAAATTTACATCTTTATCAATATAAAATAAAGGTTCATGTGTTGACAGTACTCATCCGTTGAGATTAGTCATGTGTTGAACGAAATATTTTAATAATAAAATTTACATCTTTATCAATATTATATAATATAAGGTTCATGTGTTGAACGAAATATTTTAATAATAAAATTTACATCTTTCTCAATATAATATAATATAAGGTTCATGTGTTGACTATACTCATCCGTTGAGATTAGTCATGTGTTGAACGAAATATTTTAATAATAAAATTTACATCTTTATCAATATTATATAATATAAGGTTCATGTGTTGACTGTACTCATCCGTTGAGATAGTCATGTGTTAAACGAAATATTTTAATAATAAAATATACATCTTTATCAATATTATATAATATAAGGTTCATGTGTTGACTGTACTCATCCGTTGAGATTAGTCATGTGTTGAACAAAATATTTTAATAATGGAAATATTTGAAATAAAAAAAAATATTTGAAAGGGAAATATTTGAAAAAAATATATTTGAAATAGAATATTTGAAAATAGAAATATATGAAGCCGTGTTGATTAGATTGACGCCATTTTGATGTGAACGATACTTATATCGTTTTTATTCATTTTAAAATGAATATTGAAAAGTGACTTCGAAATCGAATATTTTGAAATGAAAAATGAATTGAATTGAAAACGATTTCGAAATGAATTGAATTGAAAACGATTTCGAAATGAATTGAATTGAAAACGATTTCGAAATGAATTGAATTGAAAACGATTTCGAAATGATTTGAATATATAACGAATTGGATTTGAATAGAAAACGAATTTGATTTCAATGAAATATATAACGAATTTGATTCGAATAGAAAACGAATTTGAATTGAATCGAATAGAAAACGACTTTCGAATTGAATTGAATTGAAAACGAATTCAAATTGAATTGAAAGCGAATTGAAAACGAATTCAAATTGAATTGAAATTTGAATTGAGTAGAAATGAATTTTAAAACGAATTTATAAAGAAGAATTCAATTTTGCTTTGGATTGAAATGGAAGTTGAAATTGTTTTTGAAACGAATTTAAAACTATTTATATAATTCGTTTTAAATAGAAATCGACGAAATATATATTATATATATTATATATATAATATAATGGCCTGAATAGAACGCGCCGCGCCGCGGCAGTTCGTGAATTTCGACCATTTATTTCAAACGGACACTACGGGAGATCCGACCGTCGGATTCTCCTAAAACCGGAACCGTTGGGTTCGTATCGAAAAGAGCTTTCTAACGAATATTGGAAATTCAAAATCTAACGGTTGGATTTGGAGTTACGTCCAAATCAAATTTGAAAAAGGTCGCTATAAGTGCAGTTCGATGGCCGTTGATGGAAATCGACTGTACGGACCTTGATAAAATTATTAAAAATAGTAATAATTTGTGTAAAATCATAAGAAATGATTTGGGAAAAATTGGGGTGAAAAACTCCATATTTGAAAAGATAAAAATGGATTTTTATCGAAATGAACTAGTTTTGAACTAAATTTAAAACCCGATTATTTTTAAATAAATAAATTAGATTTAAAAAGGGGTTTTAAATAATCGGAATTTCTAATATATTTGATTGGATTTGAAATGGGTCTATCGTGAACTGTGTTTTAAATAACACTAGTTCTTTAACCCGATAACAAATAGAATGTGATTTGGGTTTGTCGTGAACTGTGTTTTAAATAACACCTAGTTCTTTAACCCAGTAAAAGGAGTTTTAACGAATTTGCAATTAGATTGAAATGTGAATTCGTAAGCTAAATTTCCAAATTTAGAAAATGAACAGGAATGGAGTATTACCTGTTTTGCTCCAAAGCGATAGTTAAATCTTTAATTAGATTTGAATGTGAAATGGTAATCAATTTTACCAATAACACCATGGTTTTAGATATGGAGTATTACCAGTTTTGCTTCATGGGATGAATAGGTTGGGATTGGGAAATAAAATAAATAATTACTTCGGTGTGGTTCGCTAATCTCGACTAGTTTAGAAAAACCATAATTTGGTTTTAAATGACATCCAAAGGAAGATTACAGGATAAATTTTAAAGAATTTATCTTGGATAAAATTAATGGGAACCTTTCCCTAAGAATGTGGAATTTAGAAACTAGCTGTAGGTTGGCTAAGAAGAATGGTTTACTGGGTATTGATCTGATGTTGGTTTCGGCCTTCGGGGTTAATGTTTGGGAAATTGTTCTCTTGCTAATTTGCGGTTAGTGACTAATGAATTGGAATGAGGCGTATGTTGTGTTTGTGTAACATTTGTTTTTAATATACGCGGGTTGTTCGGAAAGTCCGGGTTTACACCCATTCTGAATAACCGATTCGACGATACGTCGAAGATGAAGACGGTGGTCGAAGACCGGAAGTTTTCACATCGTTTGGATAACTACTGACGATCCTGATTGGGCAGTACACCCAAGAGGATGGAAATAGTTGGTGGTCGTCCAGACGTACCTGGAGATGGATGGATATGCGAGGAAAGTGCCTCCGGTTTCGTTCAGACCCAGAACGGACTTGTAAATGGATTGTGTGTCTGACACTGGATTTTATTCTGTGTTGATTGATTTCTATTAAATATACATCTGTTTGGCGGCGGAGAATTTATTCTTTTGCTTAACGCCCTTCTCTGAGACGTACGAGCTCAGAGGTTGTATATCGATGGACATCAGTCGCATGGCATGAATTGCCTGTGTGGCACGCTAAGATGCAATGATCAAGGCTTCTGTTGAAAAGCAAAGTCTTGTGGTTGATTGATCAAAGCACGCCTACGTGGCAGCTTTGTGTATAACGTGTATTCGCGAGCCTCACACCTCGGTATGAGTTAAAAACGGGATACGGACCGCTGGGAGAGCACGACGTTTCTTTCTAGCTTTGGTGGTGTCAGTGACTTACCAGCCCTGACATTTATATACTTTTCACCTTTGTGGTTGTTGGAATGAGGCACCTCGATTATAGGTCTGTAAGGACCGGGAAACGTGTGTTCAGGCATAATTAATCCTCTAACGTAAGTGAGGACCGACCCAGCCGCATCCGGGGTTGCCCAGAGTGTGTAGTCCCGAGGCATTTGCTAGAGTGTCTCGAACGCGGAGAGGAGCTTGCCCCTTGCCTCGACTCATGACGGAAATCCAATTTCCAATACGTGTATTGCGGTTTTAATTGTAGAACTAGTATGGCGACATGATATATGGTACCCATGCCGCCTATGATTGAAATTGTTTTGACACTATACACTTATTATAGTATCAAATGTTTGTTTTAAACGTACCAAGCATGTTTGGCTATTATAAGGGAAAACCCTATCCTCCGGCTTGCGTTGCATTGTGTGATGGGACCTGGGTCTTATAATAGCTTCGTTTTTCGAAAAAGCACTGCGTTGTTTATTCTATGCACTGGTATTCTTTGGAGGAAACCCGTTCCGTGTTATACGGCGTGGTCCCTTGAATTACTATCTTTAAAAATGAAGTTTTAATAACTGTTTTAGTTCTCACACCAGTCACATGACTGACCTGGAGTTTATTGTTTTAACCTAAACTCTGGGTGCCCCTATTTTCCGCACGGGCAGCTAGTAGTTTTGGTTTTGCAGATTTATATTCACAGGATCCTGGTTTACAGCTGGAATGATATCCGGAAAGCTCTGTATCCGTATATCACCTTCAGTTGTGCTTTGTATTATTTTCCACTGCTATGTAATTTTTTGTAATCTCTGATATTTATCGAATGTAATTTATTCATTTATACTCTGTATATTCTTGTATCTGATGGAGTTGTTGTAATAGCAATGAAATGTTCTTCCGTCTGTGTTCTGATTTGTCTTGTCCTCAAACGATCAGGGGTTTCAGACGGTCTAGATCGGTTTAACGACTGATTCAGATCGAGCGAAATTCCCGGCCATCACAATAGAACTCAATTTAAGTCAGAATTCTTCGAAACAAGAATCATTAGGACCATTTGAATAATAGTTTTCTAATGGAAGAGAAAAATCTGGATTTCGTCTTGTAGATTTTGAGTTATGTCAAAATCAAATTTTTAGAAAAATAGCGCCATAATCATTATAAAACCATAACGGTTTATTTAATTAAATATATGGATTTTTGGAAAATAAAACTTAGATTTACATTAGAGAAATCTAGACTTGAGTTGTAAAATATATCTGAACTCAGGTGGAGTGATGGATTGATTTTTGAAACAAAAATTAGATTTTTAATTGTTGAATAGAATTAACTAATTTGAAGAAAAAATAATTAATGGAATTTTAAATCAAAATTGGACTTTGGATTAGAAAAAAAGGGGTTGTATATTCATATTTGAAATCAAATATGAAACTTGAATTAGAAATGGCATTCGATTGTTTTATAAACAAATATATATATATATATATATAGTTGAACAGGATATGTTCAAATAAAAAGTGAAATAGGCAAAAGAGCTAATTAAAGAATAAATAAGCGAATTGAGTTAAAATGGCCAAATTGAGTTGGAATAAATTAGGAACGGACGTATATGAGTAAGATAGTCATGGGATGAAGTGTATGAAGATTATAATTTGTGCGCCCGACAAAAAGGTACACGTTTAAATTCCATATGAGACTTTATGTGCCAATCAGCAAGCCGCTTGGCTTTTTTATTTTCTTTTTGAATGGAAAGGGCCCAGAGAGGCGTTTTGTAGTTGTACCGAGTGACCCATACAAAGGAGGTTATGGCGAAATTTTCTAGAAATTTAAGGAGTTAGAATATGTAATAACCCAGGAACCCGAGCCAATTAAAAAATTTTATTTTGGCAATTTTACTGAATTTTGATTATTTAAAATGAATTATTTCAAATAATAACGATGAGAAATTTATTTTGAATAGAATTCGATCATATATATTCGTTTGAATCGACGATAGAATATAAATATTTATTTTAAAATATAAAAGGAATTGAAAATGGTGCGGTAGTTCGATAATTCGATTTCAAATTTCAAATGAATGTACAGGATTCAAAACAAACCGGATTTTAGCGAAACCAAAAATGTTTGAATCTAATTAAGAATATCTTTCCAACGAATCAAAAAAATTGAAATTTCATAGCGGGGGTAAAAAATTATGTCCAGTTGAAAATTCAGAAGAGTCGCTATGGAATTTCGGCCCTTAAAAATGACCATTTTGCAAACGACCTCGGTTTTCGATGAAACCACTTTTGTTGGATCCGTGATTTCAAGTTATTGCTAAATTCCAAATTTCGTAATTTTTCGAATCAATATGTGGGCGTGGCAAAGGAAAACGCGTTTGACGGGTTTTAGTTGATTTTAATTGACTGGAAAATGGCCATTTTTCAAACGGTCTCAGAATTCGATGAAATTAGTTTTGTTAGGACCGTATCGTCAATATGAAGCTAGAAAATATTTTTCGGGAATTTTTAGAGTTAGTATGTGGCCCCGATAAATTGAAATGCGCGTTCAAATTCAATATATAGAGTTATATTTTGATTTTGACGAAAACTGATCGAAATAGTCGAATCAGCCTACGATACCTATCCCATTGTGTTTGGAATGGGGTTAATTAGCTATGGACGACAGGCGGTGGGTTTCGTTTCGAGGTCGAAATAAAAGGGTACCTTTTTGAAATAAAAAAAAAATAGTAAATTAAATATTTATATATATTCTCAAACCCCCCATCTCTATTTCCCTCAGATCGAAAATTAGGAAAGAAAGAAAAAAAATGAAGAACGACGGAGCACCGCCACTCGCCCCTGCCATCGCCGGACCTACCGCACTCCCCCCCCCAGGTGGCGCCGTCGCCGACCAGAAACCCCCCTTCCCCAACCTCGTCGCGCAAACCCCCCTTCCCCAATCGATCGAGAAACCCCCTCCCCCCCCCCCCCCCAGTACCGACGTCGCACCCTCCACCCCGACCACGCCTTCGGCAAACTCAGCCCCTCCTCCTCAAGCCGCACCCCCTTCTCTGGAAAACCGCCACTCCCTCTTGAAACAGCTGTAAGTCTTTTATTTTTGTTCTCTTTTGTTTTTGTTTAATTTATTTTAAATACATACAGTTTTTGTAACAACCCGCAAATTCTGAGCCAATTTAAAAAATTTATTTTAGAAAGTTTTAATGAATTTTGAGGTTATAATATAATTTATATAAATAATAATGGCTAGAATTTATTTTATTCGAAGTTAAAACGAATAAATTTAATTTAAATATAAATGGAGTTAGAAATGGCGCGTTAGTTTTAAAATTTTAATTTTGAACTTTAACTGAATGTACAGGATTCAAAATAAATCAGAATTGAGTGAAACAAGAAATATTTAAATCTGTTTAATCATATCTTTCTAACGAATCTGGAAAATTGAAATTTCATAGCGAAAATCAAAAGTTATGGCCAATTCAAAATTTAGAAAGGTCGCTGTAGAATTTATATATATATAATATATATGGCCCGAAGGGCTACTTTTCACATATGAAGGAATTTGGACTCGAAACCACTTTCATTGAGTATGGAATAATGTTTCTATGAAACCACTTTTGTTGGAACCGGAATGTCAAATTATAGCTAGGTTTCAATTTTCAGAATTTTTCGAGTTAATATGTGAGCATGGCAAAAGAAATGTGTTTTGACTATTTCAGTTAAATTTAAACGACTTGAAAATAGCCATTTTTCAAACAGTCTTAGAATTCAACGAAATTAGTCTTATTAGAACCGTATCGTCATAAGAAAGATAAAAATATTTTTTTTGGAATTTTCTGAGGTCATATGTGGCCCCGGCATATTTAAATGTATGGTCAATATATAATTAATTAATTTTTAATGGGTTTTTAAATAAATATTCTACAGATTTCGGAATTGGACCCCGAGACCTGTCCCATTGCGTTCAGAAGGCCTCAAAACGTTAAGACTGACAGTAAGCAAGCCCAATTCTGAGGCAGTCCAGAAATCCACCTTTATAACACGTTTTTCAATGAATTTAATAAAAAAAATCCAAAATTAAACCCTAACCCTAATGCCAGCCGCCGCCTATTCCATTCGATGGCCAGAAAGCTCCCAATTTCAAACATCAATAACTTTTAATCCGCTCTATGAAAATCAACAAACTTGGTGTCAAATCGAAGAGAATTCAAAGAGCTTCGAATCCATACGGTTAAGATCAGGTTTTCATTCACGGATTTCACGAATTCTGGTGAGGAAGGGGCCCGTTCGGGTTTCGAGGTAAGGTGAGGGCCGAGTTCGTCGGTGCCTCAGGCGTGGGTCGAGTTCGGCTAGGGCTTCGTCGTGGCGGTGGTCGATCGGCGCCAGGGTGGCCGAGGGGTGGTGCGACGTGGGGGTTTGATGGTGGAGTCGGGTTCGGCTGAAACGTGAAAAGGAGGAAGAAAGGTTTTAATATTTTATTATTTTATTTATTTTAATATTTAATTTATCCAATGTTTGAAAATCAATATCTCTTTCATACGAGTGTCGTTTGACGAACCGTAAGTTGCGTTGGACTCGTCTTTTCGAGATCTTCGCAATGGCGCAGACCAGAGCTGAATCCGAGATAGTCGAATTTTCAGCCATATCAATGTGAGAATTCTGAATTTTATTATTTAATTAATTATAAATTATTTTTCTTCTGTTAAAAATAATTGTATAATGATGTAAATTCAGATCTGAAATGTACTGTGATTGATGAATTGTTGATGATTGCTTGTGGTATGTTTGTTGGTCATGCTATGTTAGATCCGCATTGAAATCTCATATATGGTTGAGTTCTATTTGTGGTTAGAAAATTAAGTCTAAATTTAGATTTAAATCATATTTTATTCAGATCTAGTTGCTCTCATTTATTTTAAATTATTAAAATATTTTTTTTATTCTGTAATGAACAATGAAATTTGAACGACAAATAAAAATTTATTTTTATTTGTTGATGTTACAATAAAATTTGAACAACAAATAAAACATATCTTTATTTGTTGATGCTACAATAGAATTGGAACGGCGAATAAAAACTCATGTTTATTTGTTGATATTACCATAGAAATTAAACGACAAATAAAACCTTATTTTTATGTGGTTACTTTGCCATAAGATTTAAACGACAAATAAAATATTATTTTATTTGTTTATTTACAATAGAATATTTTTTTATTTGTTTCATTACAACATAATTTGGCTAACAAGTAAAATCCTATTTTTATTTGTTTACATTTAGAACATGGTTTATGAATTACAGTAAAAAAATCCTTTTTACTGTTACCTTAATCATAAGAGGTTATAGAATAAGAATAACAATAAAATATTAAATTTTATTGTTGATATTAAAAACATATTAGTAAAATAAAACTTTATTTACATTATATTTGTAAATTAAAGGTTATATTTGGAAACCACCTTTTTGTTCACATTTTTATGTACATCCAATAATTTATTCGTTTTAACTTCGATTATATTTGCTTCTGTAATCGAAATGCGATAAAATAAAGAAAACGTATCTTGTATTGATACGAGGTGTGTTACAATAGAAGTTGAAAAACAAATAAAACCTTATTTTGATTTGTTTACTTTGCAACAGGGTTTGGACAACAAATATATTATTTTTATTTTTTTATTTACAATAGAATATGAACAGCTGTAACGACCCGGATTTTGCCCGACCCCAATCCGGGTCGTTACAGCTGGTATCGGAGCCCAATTCTGAAATCTGTAGAATTTTTATTTAAAATCCCATTAAAAATTAATTAATTGAATATTGACCGTACATTTAAATATGCCGGGGCGACATATGACCTCAGAAAATTCAAAAAAAAAATATTTTTAGCTTTCTTATGACGATACGGTTCTAGCAAGACTAATTTCGTCAAATTCTGAGACTGTTTGAAAAATGGCTATTTTCAAGTCGTTTAAATTTCATTGTTCATTTCAAAATAATAAAAATAATATTTTAATAATTTAAAATAAATTAGAGCAACTAGATCTAAATAAAATATGATTTAGATCTAATTTTTGATCTAATTCTCTAACCACAAACAAATTCAGCTGTATATAAAATTCAATGCAGATCTAGTATATCATGAACAACAAAACATAACACAAGCAACGATCAACAATATATACAACACAGAACATTTCAGATTTTATTTAACATCACAATACAACTATTATTTTACGCGAGAAAAATAATTAAAAATAATTTAAATAATAAAAATTAGAGTTCTCACATTAAACGTAAGTTGCGTTGGACTCGTCTTTCAGAGATCCTCGCAATGGCGCAGACCAGAGCTGAAACCGAGACAGTTGAAATTTCAGCCATATCAATGTGAATAACAATAAAAGATCAAGACTTTATTTTCAATATGTGTTTGCATTTGTGAATGCAAATAAAATATCAAAACTTTATTTTTAATATGTGTTGAAAACTCTATGTTGTATTGATAAACTAAATCGATACAATAGAATGACAAATTTTAAAGTGACAATTCATATTTTGATATTGTATTGATAAACTAAATCAATACAGTAGAATGACAAATTTTATTTTTAAAATGAATTGATAAATCAGATCAATTCAATAAAATAAGATTAAAAGTGATGCCAAACTCTGAATTTCAGATGACCAACAAAAGTGAATTTTGTTTGTCTAACAAATTATGTATTTTAATTCAGTAATTATGTTTTAAACAAAAATGAACATTTTATTCTAATGTTCATTGCCCAACAAAAGTTGTTCATTTATTGTTAATATAACAAATCAAAATGATAATCTTGTTTTGTCGAAAATTTTATCTCGACACACACTGGAAATGATCCATCCAAATATGCTATTTCTATGTCAACACTCTGATCTAACAAACGTGATATTTTGATAAATCAACAATACATTCAGCAATTGGTCAACACAGAACAAATCATCATTGCAATAATCACGTATACAATCATGAATATGAAATAAATATAAATTCACATTTGAAATCAATAATTAATCTTAATTTTTTTTTAAAAAAATAAAAATCTCACCGAAGTTTTTCAGATCTAAAATTTGGTAAATTTCCAACATCCTCTGTTTATGCTCTAGTCAGCTTCATGTCGTAGTGCTCGGAAATACGAATCCAACGCATTTCATTTCGTTCGATTTCGTCGCTGTATGAAGAAGTTTTGATTATTCAAACTTTGAATTATTTAATAACATTGTTAAGGATTAATTAATATTTTTAATTAATAAATATTTTAAATAATATTTACAAAGAAGGAAAAAATATGATTTTTTTGCCCGTTCTTGAATGGACAAAAGATAAAAAGATATTTCTATTGAAGTAAATTAGTTATTAACTAGAATCAATCTTCTAATTAAGATTTTTAGAGTTTCAATTATATTTTGTAATTAAAATAAAATGTTATGTGAATTGGGTTTACCGTGAACTATGTTTTAAATGACATTTGTTCCTTGGCCCAATTTACAGTGATAATATGATTTAGAAATTATAAATCTTTTATTAAAGATTTAAAAAGAAATTCTCTATAGTAAAGTTTTCCAATTTAATAAATTAAATTGGAATTGAGTGGAAATCAGATTTGATAAAAAAAACGTGATAGGTTTCTGTGAAGGAAGACTGATACTATATATGGAATTTAAAAGGACTTTGCCGTTATTCCATTTATATTATCGGTCCAATACAGAAAGTTATAGCGAATATTTATTGGCTTGATTACTATGAGAATTCCATATTTAATGGAAGATGACTTTTGGGTTTATCATGAACAATGTTTCTAAATGACATTGATTCTTTAACCCAAATTAAAGACACATTAAGAGTTAAATAATCAATTAACAATGATTTTTGATATTAAAATCAAATTGGAGTTTTAATGAATAAATTTATAAGAATTTATCTTTGATTTAATTTATGGGAATCTTTCACTTTATTATGAATATTCTATTAAAGAATATTCTTAATTGGAACGAGACGTTGGATGTGTTCTATAACACTTGATTTTCAATTATAAAATACGTAAGTTATTCGGAAAGACCGGGTTTAACCCATTTCGAATAATGATTACGACGATGAAGAGTGGAAGATGAAGACGGTGGTCGAAGACCGACGATCTTCACATCGAATGGGTAACTAGTGTTGAGGCCCTAGATTGATTTACTCCCAAGATAGGGCTAAGATGGTAGTTATCCAGACGTAGTGTTGATTTGTACGGATTTGGCTTTCGCTCAGACCCAGAGCATAAGCTTATAAATGGACTGTGTGTCTGACATTGTATTCCTTTCTATTGTATTCGTTGGACGCTACTAATTATATATTTCTGTTTGGTGGTGAAGAATTTATTCTTTACTTTACACCCTTCTCTAAGACGTATGAGCTTAGAGGTTATATATATATATTGGTAGATGATCAAAAATATGGTAGGGTCTGACAATGTGGCATGCTAAGATGCAAATGATCGAGGCTTTGTTGAAAAGCTGGCCTTGTGGTTGATGATCAAAGCACAGTCTATTTAGGCATAGCTTTGTGTATATCGTGACTTCGTGAGCCTCACACACCGGTTGAGTCTAAAACGGGAGAAGGGAACGCAGGGAGTGCACACGTTTCTTTCTAGCTAGAAGTGGTGTCAGTGCTTAAACTGGCTGACATTTGCTTATGTGGTTGTTGGAATTTTGCGAGGCCTCGGTTTATTCTTATCGGTCGCTCACGGTTGATTTGTAGGTCCAATAGGATCGGGGAGCGTGTGTTCAGGCATAACTAATCCACTAAAGTATTTATGGACCGGCCTTGCTGTATCCAAGGGTTCGCCAGCTTCTGAATCCTGAGACATTGCTATAGTGTCTCGAATCGATAAGGAGCTCCTCCCTAGCCTTGACTCATGATGGAAACCCAAATTTCCAATACGCCCCTTGCGGTTTTGATTATATAACTAGTATGGCGACATAGTAGATGGTAGCTATGCAGTCTAGGATTGATATTATATTTGAAATGTTTAAATATACATATATACACACTAATAATATCGTTTTTACGTATCATCATCTTTTGACCATTATAAGGTAAAACCCTATCCTCCGGTTTGCGTTGCATTGTGTGATGGGACCTGGGTCTTATAATGGTTTCATTTTTCTAAAAAGCATTGCGTCGTTTAACGATTTACTTTATTTATGCACTGGCAATCCAATGGTGTAAACCCGTTCCGCGTTAGCGGCGTGGTCCTATGATTAGCCTTCTTATTAGATAAGTTAAGTTAAGAATTCTCACACCAGTCCCACGACTGACCTGTAGTTTGTTTCACTTTGCAAACTCGGGGTCCCTCTTTTCACACGGGCAGTCGAGTAGCTTTTTGCAGATATAGTTAAGCAGGATCCTGGATTGAAGCCTAAAGTTGGGTCCAGAATATTGATGGCCTTCCACTGAGATTAGTTCCGCTGCAATGTATTAATGTATTGTAATTTATCTTCCGCTGTAATTTTATTCGTATGTACTCTGATATATTCTGTACTCTGATGTAACATTTATTATTGATGTTATAAAAGTCTGTGTTGTTGTTCTGATGTGTTGTATGCCCAAAGTTAAGGTATTCGGAGATTTCTAACTCTTTGGATCAGACCTGTGTGGTTTATGGTCGATCCAAAAGGCGGGGATTTCCGAGTCTTTACATGTGAGTATTCTCATTCTAGGATATTGCTGATCCTATCTCTAATGAGTATTCTTATTGGATATTACTAATCCAACCTCTGATGAGTCTTTGTTCAGTTCTAACGAGTTGTACCCCAAATATATATGTAACTATATATAAAATTGCTTTAACTAATTCATTTTGACAAAAATGAATATTTTTGACAAAGTGTCTATTTGTTTTAATTAATATCAATTGACTAAAATGAATAATTGTTTTTAACTAATGAAATTAACAAAAATGAATAATTGGTTTTAGCCAATGTAAATTTACAATAATGAATAATTTGTGTTTCAATTCTAATAAAATATTCCAATGCTATAATTTGTTTCATCCTTTTAATTTAGACAAAATGAGTGTTTTTGCCTATTTTACTTTAATGATAAAAATATGAATGTTTAGTTATCCATTCTTTTCAAAAGCCTAAACAAACATTTTCAATTCATTCTTTTTGAAGTGACAAAAAGAACTCATTTTATTATATATAAGACATTTGACAAATTTGCTCTTTTCATTTCATATAGAAAAAAATGCATTTCTAAAAACCATTCTTTCTATCAATATTATATTCATATCAAAATTATAAATCAAAAATGTAACTTTCATTTTGATGTTTGGTTTACATGTAGGATTGTAAACAAAAATGAAACTTTTATTCAATGTTTTATTTGCAACAAGGAAAGCAATTAACAAATGTAACTTTTTATTTAAAAGTTTATTTGAGTGAATGAAAAAAAAGAACTCATTCCCAATGTGTATTTACATTAGTGAATGTAAATAAAAGAAACAGATTTTATTTAAAAGAGTATTTGCATATATGAATGCAAACAAAGAATAGTTTTGTTTACAAATTATATTTACATTAGTGAATGTAAATAAAAGAACCAAAATTTATTTCAAAGTATATTTTTAACAAATTTTATTCAGTGTATAAAAATGTGTACATTTGTATTGGTAAAGGTAGATAAAAAGATAGACTTTAGTTTCATTGAATATTCGCATTGATAAATGCAAATAAAAGAATAAACCTTAATTTCAATGCATATATGTATTGATAAATGCAATTAATGGAATAAACTTTATCTCTAATATATGTCTTTGCATTGATGAGTGCAAATGAAAGAATCATTTGTTTCAATATATATTTGCATTGGTAAATGCAAATAAAGAA
Source organism: Allium sativum (assembly GCA_030737875.1). Taxonomy (NCBI): domain Eukaryota; kingdom Viridiplantae; phylum Streptophyta; class Magnoliopsida; order Asparagales; family Amaryllidaceae; genus Allium; species Allium sativum. Next base: position 711,957,086 of record CM060916.1, on the reverse strand, counting down.
CAAACTTTATTTTCTATGTATGTTTGCATTTGTGAATGCAAAATAAAAGAACAAGCTCTATTTTTAAAGTAGATTTATGAATGCAATTAAAAGAACAGTTTTATTCCAATGATCTTATTTTACAAAAATGTTTATTTCATTTTTATGTTTGCAAATAAAAATGTAACTTTTATTTTGATGTTATATTGCATTGTGGAATGCAAATAAAAGAACAAACTTGATTTTCAAAGTATATTTACATTTGTGAATGTAAAAAGAGCAAATTTTATTTTCAATATATATTTGCATTTGTGAATGCAAATAAAAGGAATAATTTTATTTTCAATGTATATTTGCATTGAAGAATGCAAATAAAAGAACAAATTTTATTTTCAGAATATATTTGCATTTGTGAATGCAAATAAAAGGGAAAACTCTATTTTGAAAACATATTTGCATTAGGGAATGCAGATAAAAGAACAATTTATATTTTAATGTATATTTGCATTAGAGAATGCAAATAAGAAAAATGAATTTTATTTCATGCTATATTTGCATTGAAAAGTGCAAATGGAAAGCAAACTTTTAATTTCTATGTTTATTTGCGTTGTAGAATGCAAATAAAAAGTGTACTTTTATTTCCAACATTTTATTTGTATGGTGGAATGCAAATAAAATGTAAAACTAATATTTCTATGTATATATTTGCGTTGAAAAACACGAATAAAATATCTATCCAATTTCTATGTAACTTCTGAAATAATTTCTTATTTACATATAAAATATAAACAAAATTGTGATTTCCAAAACATGTATTTTTATTTACATAAAAATGTAAACAAAAAGGTGGTTTTCAAATATAACCTTTAATTTACACCTACAATGTAAATAAGGTTTTATTTAATAAATATGTTTTAATATCAACAATAAAATTTAGTATTCTATTGTTATTCTAATCCTAGAACATCTTACGTTAAATGTGACAGTAAAAAGAAGAATTTTTACTGTAATTCATAAATCGTGTTCAAAATGTAACAAATAAAAATAGGATTTTATTTGTTAGCCCAAATTCTGTTGAAATGGAACCAATGAAAATATGTTATATTTGTTGTTCATATTCTATTGTAAATAAACAAATCAAAATAATATATTATTTGTCGTTCAAATCTTATTGCAAAGTAAACAAATAAAAAAAATAAGGTTTTACTTGTGGTTCAATTTCTATAGTAATATCAACAAATAAACATAGAAATTAAAAGTTTGCTTTCCATTTGCACTTTTCAATGCAAATATAGCATGAAATAAAATTCATTTTTCTTATTTGCATTCTCTAATGCAAATATACATTTAAATATAAATTGTTCTTTTATCTGCATTCCCTAATGAAAATATGTTTTGAAAATAGAGTTTGCCCTTTTATGTAATAACCCGGAAATTCTGAGCCAGTTTAAAATTTTTATTTTGGCAATTTTAGCGAATTTTGATTATTTAAAATAGATTATTTTAAATAATATCGACGAGAAATTTATTTTGAATATAATTCGACGTATATATTTATATACGTCGTCATTAGAATATAAATAATTATATATATAATTATAAATAGAATTGAAGATGGCGCGGTAGTTCGATAATTCGATTTCAAACATCAATTGAACATACCGGGTGCAAAACAATCCGGATTTTAGTGAAACCAAAAATAATAGGATCTAATTGATAATATCTTTCCAACGAATCCGAAAAATCAAAATTTCATAGCGGGGATCAAAAGATATGTCCAGTTGAAAATTCTGAATAGTCGCTATGGAATTCAGGCCCTTAAAAATGGACATTTTGCAAACGAAATCGGATTTCGACGAAACCACTTTTGTTGGGTCCGTGATGTAAAGTTATTGCTAGATTCCAAATTTCATTATTTTTTGAATCAATATGTGAGCGTGGCACACGTAAACGCGTTTGACCAGTTTCAGTTGATTTTAATCGACTGGAAAATGGCCATTTTTCCAACGATCTCAGAATTCGACGAAACTAGTTTTGTTAGGACCGTATCGTCAATACGAAGCTAGAAAATATTTTTCTGTAATTTTTCGAGTTAGTATGTGACCCCAGTAAATTGAAATGCGCGTTCAAATTCAATATATAGAGTTATATGTTGATTTTGACGAAAACTGATCGAAACGATCGAATCAGCTTGCGATACATATCCCATTGTGTTCGGAATGGGGGTAAAACGCTATGGACGGCAGGCGGTGGGTCTCGTTTCGTATTCGAAATAAAAAGTTGCTTTTTGAAAAATAAAATGAATTAAATATAAAATATATATATTTTCAGAAAACCCCCTCCCTCTTTCATTTTCCCTCCCCGTCGAATTCGATACCAGGAGAAAAAAAAACCCTAGACAATCGAAGACCACCGCCCGTCGCCTGCCACCCCTCCGCCTAGCCGCGCGAGCCCCTCCACGCCACGACCCACCACCGCTCCGCCCCATCGATCCACCACTGTAACAACCCGTATTTTCAATAACCTGTTATAACATAAATCGAGGCAGAATTTAATTTATAAATCTGAATCAAGGGAAACGGGCTATGCCATTGCGTTCGTCTCGGAAAAATACGCGAAGTAGAGTCCGATTTTTCGAAAATCGGAGTCCGTATGACCCGATTAAGGCCCAACGAAGTTTTCATAAAATTTCAAAGTAAAAACAGATTTCAAATTCAAGTTTGAATTTGGAAATTTGGGCCAGTTTGGGCCAGGCGGGAAAATTCCCGCCAGAGCACCCAAGTCGACAGCCCTGTCGACTTGGGAGTCGACTTGGTTGGACCCAAGTCGACAGCCCTGTCGACTTGGCTGTCGACTTGGCTCAGCCGGCAGTTCTGCCTGGTGCACCATTTTGGGATTGTGTTGAGTTTGGGGGCCAGATTCGGTTTTGAGGGCTGAGATTGGAACTAGGGTTTAATCCTAAGGCCAAAACTAATCCTAATCTCTATAAATAAGCCCCTAACCTAACCCTAAATCATCATTATTCATTCAAGTAACTAAACTATGGCAAAATCAGTCCTCTCATGGCCTCCACTCTCTTCATAAAATTCCCAAGTCCTTTCTATGAGAGATTTTCCATGCATACAAGTGTTTTCAAGCTTGTATGAGTGTCATTAGCTTGCATTCAAGTCAAGTTTCCATATTTACATCATAAAGCAAGGGTTTTTATTGATTTGGAGCTTTCATATTGGGTTTATTTGATTTCATAAGGGCTTGGCTCAATCTATTAATATATTTGTGCCTTCATAAGCATTGTAAGCCCTTTTCTACTTTCATATTTAAACTTTAAAGTTAATGAATGATGCAAGTTGTGTTTGATCATTATGATATGCAAGCTTATTATGATATGATATGCAAGTTAATCATGTTATGTTATGCAAGTATGCCATGTTATGATATGCAAGTTTATCATGTTATGTTATGCAAGTATGCCATGTTATGATATGCAAGTTAATCATGTTATGTTATGCAAGTTTGCCATGTTATGATATGCAAGTTTATCATGTTATGATATGCAAGTTTATATGCAAGTTTGCCATGTTATGTTATGCAAGTTTGCTATGTTATGATATGCAAGTTTGCCATGTATGTTATGCAAGTTTGGGTGAATCATTTTACTCATGTTATCATGTTATGCAAGCTTATCTTGAGTATATGAACATAAAGCTTCAAGCTTTATGCTAAAGGTTGCATTTTGGCAACATGTAAGTTATCATATCTCTTATGATAACTTGCATGTGAGGCTAAATGCGAACTTATGGCCATTTCTACATGTCATTTATCACCATGTATCACCAATATGCTAAGCTTGGTTTTATGCATGCTTTTAAGGCCTAAAAATGTAATATGCAAGTATATGAACATATGTTCATTTCATATGCCACCATGTTAAACTTGTGGCTTCAACACCTTTATGTCATGGTTACGCCAAGTTCCCTTTTTCTATCCTTTATGCGCTATTGCGATATGTAAGCGATGGGATTGCGTTTGGGGTTGGGTAAATTTAAAAGACATAAAAACATAAGATTGGGAATTTACCTATTAAGTTAGGTCTACCCATTGGGAATTTACCTATTAAGTTAGGTCTACCCAAATTCTTGAAAACTTGTAATATGTTTTGGAAACATGATGGACATGACACTTAGAAAATATAAGTGTGACTAACTCGAGGTTGGGTTGAGTTTGTAGCGTAAACCTACCCAGAACCGACTGGCTTAACTAGTTGCTACAAACAATAGGACCCAATGTGAGAAGTTGGTCATGTTGTACCTTGAACCCGAGGTTAGACCAAGTTGTGGTGTAAAGCTACCCGGACCCGCCCGGCTTAACTAGTAACCACAACAAGGTCTAATGTGAGAGGTTAAGGCACGTTAATTAATTAATGCCTCATGATTAGGGTTAAGTCATGGTCCACTTAATACTTAACCAATTTGGGCATGGTAGATTAATCAGGGTTAAGTCGTGAACTCATCGTTACACTTAACCAAGTTAATCCATGATTAGCAAGAGGGTTAAACCGTACTTAACCCACTAGAAAATCCTAGCAATGGGGGTCCACTCCAGCAGTAATCCCAAGTTCGTATCATTAAGACCCTAGGGTCTAGGCTAGGGTGGGGGCACAATTACTGGACTTGAGGTAAGAGACCAAAAGCGACGGCGGATGGGTACGCCGGTGTAGTTCCGGGCGGACTATGGTCGTGCACATAGTCCGAAGCCGGGGAAAACATGCACGGGTACCAATAGATCGAGACTGTGCACTTATGTTTATGGTGTCCAGGGGTTGACACCCTAGGGCTTGATACACCCGACGGGAGACCCTGCACAGTCTGACTACAATTATGTTTGGGCCGCATTGACACCAACACGTGACGAGTTAGGCTTATAGGGAGCCGATCGACTAGACCGTTTGGTTGGACCGTGTATTAGGGTCACTTCATGTTATTGGGCCAAAGCTTGGGCCAAGGGATCAATACTTGTTTATTCAAGTCATGTTAGTTTACTAGTACACCTGTGGTGCAAAAACCTTAAACCTGATTATGCGATGACACCTTTATCTACCTTGTTAGTTAATCATCATGCTAGTATGTTATTATCCTTATGTTCATCCCTGCTTCTCATGCCAGTTAACTTTATCAGTTTACATTGATTGTAGTAGGGCTTACTCAGTCTTTTTGACTGACCTATTTTCCTTTCGCCTCTTTTCTTCTGTTCCCCCCCCCCCAGGTTCTCAAGGTGGGAATATTGGAGCTTAGCTTGGATTTCTGATCGCTTGCTTGTGGGATTTTAGCTCATGTACGGTCTTGACATGAAGCTAGCTATGGTTACCACTTATTTTGGGGATAGTACTTATGTATTTCAGTTTTTCAGTGATGTTGTTTTTATCTAGACTTGTGTATTTGGAAAGTTGACATTATGTGTACCAGACTTGTTTTGAAATAGTTTGAAATCTTCCGCTGTTTTACTTATCTTATTTACTCTGTTTACATATATACATATGTTCTTGTTCTTCCTTGATATATCATTATGCATGTTTACCTGATTCAAACGCCCCTCCAAAGTCAGAGTGCTTGCAAGAGCCACCCTGGCGGAGGTGGGGTGTTACATTTGGTATCAGAGCATATGGTTTACGAGAAGGAACAAAAAGGTTTTTAAAACTTTTGGAAAACTATTTTCAAAACCAAGTATAAAGTATTTTCCAAAGAAAAGTCTAGTTTATTTTAAAGGCTATTCCCCAAAAAGCCATTAGCAAAATTCCTTCGTTTTTCTCCATTCTGAATCTATCTTTTTCTTCGTTTTCAGTATGGCCAATAACTTTGCCATTCCGGAGGGAGTACACGTACCTGTTTGGTATAGGAGACTTTTGGAGGCTAGGGCGACTGAAGCCGGCCCCGCAGATGTTCCTCCTCCTCCTCCTCCGGTGGTTAATGTTTCTCCTCCTCCTCCCATAGCTGTTGTTTCTCTTTCCCCTCAGCATCCACAAGCGGATTTCGCGGAGATTTGCAAAGACTTTAAGGCGATGGGTGGCTAGAATTTCATTGGAACCGAGACTTATGTAGAGGCAAGGAATTGGTTGAAAGAAACCGAATATCTTTTTGCCTTCTTTGATATAGATGATCGTAGGAAAGTTCTGTTGGCGGTATGGTTAGTGAAAGGGGAAGCTGCTTATTGGTGGGTGGTCACCACCACTACTAGACCAATTGAGACTTGGGATGAGTTCAAAAGAAGGTTTGGACTGGGGTTTTTATCGTCAGCAGAGGAGAACCTTCAGATGGAGAGGTTCCTATCACTAAAGCAAGGGGACATGACCATTAGGGAATACGTGGATAAGTTTAATCAACTTGCTCGGTTCGGTTTAGACTTGGTTAACATAGCTCAGAAGAAGGCCATGCACTTTGCTCTAGGACTAAACGAGCCATTACGCAGTTTGGCCATATCTCATATACCCTTGGGGGAAACTTTCGAGAGCTTGGTGAATATGGCCCTACTCGATGAAGAGAATAGGAGTGACAAGAAAGAGATCAAGATGAATGATACTCAAGCCAAGAAGACTGATTCCCAGTGGAAAGGAAATCAGGGTAATCCAAGTGGTCAGAGCAGTCAAGGCAATCAGAACAATAACAAGAGTCAAGGCAACAAGGGGAACAACAACAAGGGCAATAACGACAAGAGGAAGTGCCATTATTGCGGTTCAGTTGGGCATCTTATTAAGGATTGTAAGAAGAGGAAAAGGAAGAGTGGTGAATGCTTTCATTGTGGTAAGTTTGGACATTTCAGCAAAGATTGCCCGAAGAAGCAAGGGCAAGGTCAGACTCAGTGTGCAAGACCATCTGGAGGGCGAGTTCATCCCCTCAACATCGTTCTTTCAGCTCATGATCGAGGTAGTGTTTCTGTTAAAAGTCCTGTTTACATTTCTGATCTTCCTGTTCGTACTTTGTTTGATTCTAGTGCATCGCATAGTTTATCTCATCTGGTTTAGTTGAAAGTTTGCACCTAAGTACTAGTCTAGTTAATGATCCCGTGTGTGTTTCAAATCCAATTGGGGTTTACGCCCATTTGTCTATTATCTACGTGGATTTGAAAATCTCTATCTTGGGTATAGAATTCTCGTGTGATGCTTATATTCTCGGTTTCATGGGGTATGGGTTGATTTTGGGCATGGATTGGTTGTCCGATTTTGGAGCCATTCTTGATTTTTGAGCATAGGGTTGAGAGGCTCATGACTCGCCTCGGTAATACCCTAAAAATTTCTAGTAACCCTATGAGTCCCGTCATGTCGTGTTATCTTGAATCCCTCAACTCGTCTATCGATAGTTTGCAATCGGGGAGGGTGGTCCGAGAATATCTTGATATCTTGGGTGAAGTGAAGGGGGTTACCCCTAAACAAGAGATAGATTTCCGCATTTATCTGGTTGATAATGCCAAGATAGTTTCGTGGCCGGTTAGGCACATGGCCCCGCAAGATGAGAGTTAAGAAAGCAAGTCAAGGAGTTGCTTGAGAAGAACTTCATAAGATGAAATATATCTGAATGGGGAGCGCCTGTAGTATTTACTACCAAGGCAGATGGTTCTCTTCGACTTTGTGTTGATTATCGTGAGTTAAACAAAGAGAATAGACAACCATTGCCAAGGATCGATGATTTGTTTGATCAGCTTGTAGGAACATCTGTTTTCTCTTGATCTTGCTACTGGATTCCATCAGCTCAGGGTAGCTGAAGATAGTATAGACAAGACTGCGTTCAGAACTCCAGATGGATTCTTCGAATGGCTTGTCATGCCGTTCGGCTTGACTAATGCACCCGCCTACTTCGTGGACTTGATGAGTAGGGTGTCTAGGGAGTTCCTGAACAGGTTTGTGGTAATCTTTGTAGAAGATATCCTGACTTTCTTAAAGAACGAGGAAGAACACGCTAGACATCTCAAGGAGGTGATGATACGCTTAGAGCGCATCAGTTGAAAGCCAAGTCCTCCAAATGTCATTTTGGAGAAAAGAAGTTAGATTTCTTGGGCACATAGTTTCTAAGCAAGGCTTAGCGGTGGATCCCGCTAAAGTGGTCGCAGTTCAAAACCGAAAAGCTCCGACGAGGACAATTGAAGTAAGAAGTTCTCTCAGTTTAATTAGTTAGTTAGCGTCCTTTGAGCTTAGACCTACCCTTCTGGATTAAGTAGGGACTTCGCAGAAAGAAGACCCGCAGTTAGTCGATATCATGGACAAGTTGACTCGAGGCGAGATGATAAGTCACCTCGCTATAGATGACAAGGGATGGCTAAGACGCGATGAGAGAAAGAAGGCTCTTGAAGAGGCACATCACTCGAGGAGGTGGCCGAATTTGTCCCAAGGTGCATGTTGTGCCAACAGGTTAAAGGCCGAGTCATAGAAGCCCGATGGGCTATTACATCCATTGGAGGTCCCCGCAATGGAAGTAGTAGAGCATCACGAAGGATTTCGTGGATGGACTGCCTAGATCAAGGAAAGGGAATACGAGCATGTGGGTCATAGTAGGTAGACCCACGAAGAGTGCTCATTTCACTCCGGTAAAGAGCGAAAGGACTGCATCATAGCTAGCGACAGTTTACTTTCAAGAAATAAAGCGGTTGCACGAGGTTCCCTAAAGTATAGTTAGTAACCATGACTCAACTTTCACTAGCCAGTTTTGGAATAATCTACGGGAAGTCATGGGTAAGCAACTGAATCTAAGTACGACCTATCATTCGCAGGCGGATGGTTCATTTCGTTCAAGCATGAGTTATAGAAAATCACGTTAGTAAGAGCAATTGGCAACGTGGATTGGTATTTTCAAGAAAAGTTCTGCTGCGTGGAATACTTTATAGTAAGTAAATGAGATCCATGATTCACTGATGAATTTTGGAGAGCTTGCATGAAACCATGAGGTCATAGTTATGTTTAAGCCAAGAATGATAGAAGAGTAAGTGAAAGAGGAAGACGAGAGGCGACAATGAAATGGGTTCCAACTCATATTTGGAAATAAGAGTTAAGAAGCTAAGAAATCATGAGGTAAAAGACGGTCAAAGCACAGTGGAGTTAAGCTCAAGGAAACGTGACTTAGAAGACTAAAGGCTAGATACGCGCATCATATCTCTTTTTAAGAGCATATCCTTGATCCTTGTTTTCCTGTGGAACTTACTCGCATGTTATCTTTTTACGTATATCATCTCGGTCCCATTCTCGGTCCTATTTCTGTCGGGAGGTATGACTTATTGGCTAGTAATACATGTCAGGGTTTGAAGGGGTCCGTTAGGTTGACTAAACCTTTTGGGCTTTTATAAATATGGGTTGGGTTAGGAAGGGATTTCTTGTAATCCGAAAAGGAGTATATCCTGCTTATCTTCCCGATCTCTTTGTAGCATATCTTTTGCTATCCATGCTTGTCTTGATTATCTAGTTTATCATGTTAATCTTGTCATGAGAACCTTAGGTAGAAACCCTTTGGATGAAGCATGTGTTTGAGACATGTTATGCTTGATGGTTGCAAGTGGTTGCAAGTGTTTGCAAGTGGTTACTCGTGGATGCATTATACACGTTAGGCACTAGATCGGCTCACACACTCCTCATATAGCATATGCATGAGTGTTTACGCTTATTCATGGATGAAAATTTTTGTGTTATCACATGGATGTTGCATATGGATGTATGTTATGTGCACGCATATAGATGTTATACATTATGTTAGGAATTGCATACATATGGATTCATTTCACTAACATAATTTGCATTGATGATATTTGCATTAGATAAGTACATATACACACACCTTTGCATATGTTCATACAACATTTAGAATCTTGTAAGGACAATGATTGCTCGTGGATGATGTTTTGAGTAGATGGATGTTGGATGGTAGGATACGTTCTTCCTAACTTGAAGATTTCGGGGACAAAATCCCTTAAGGAGGGGAGAATGTAACAACCCGTATTTTCAATAACCTGTTATAACATAAATCGAGGCAGAATTTAATTTATCAATCTGAATCAAGGGAAATGGGCTATTCCATTGCGTTCGTCTTGGAAAAATACGCGAAATAGAGTCCGAGTTTTCGAAAATCGGAGTCCGTATGACCCGATTAAGGCCCAACGAAGTTTTCAGAAAATTTCAAAGTAAAAACAGATTTCAAATTCAAGTTTGAATTTGGAAATTTGGGCCAGTTTGGGCCAGGCGGGAAAATTCCCGCCAGAGCACCCAAGTCGACAGCCCTGTCGACTTGGGAGTCGACTTGGTTGGACCCAAGTCGACAGCCCTGTCGACTTGGCTGTCGACTTGGCTCAGCCGGCAGTTCTGCCTGGTGCACCATTTTGGGATTGTGTTGAGTTTGGGGGCCAGATTCGGTTTTGAGGGTTGAGATTGGAACTAGGGTTTAATCATAAGGCCAAAATTAATCCTAATCTCTATAAATAAGCCCCTAACCTAACCCTAAATCATCATTATTCATTCAAGTAACTAAACTATGGCAAAATCAATCCTCTCATGGCCTCCACTCTCTTCATAAAATTCCTAAGTCCTTTCTATGAGAGATTTTCCATGCATACAAGTGTTTTCAAGCTTGTATGAGTGTCATTAGCTTGCATTCAAGTCAAGTTTCCATATTTACATCATAAAGCAAGGGTTTTTATTGATTTGGAGCTTTCATATTGGGTTTATTTGATTTCATAAGGGCTTGGCTCAATCTATTAATATATTTGTGCCTTCATAAGCATTGTAAGCTCTTTTCTACTTTCATATTTAAAATTTAAAGTTAATGAACGATGCAAGTTGTGTTTGATCATTATGATATGCAAGCTTATTATGATATGATATGCAAGTTAATCATGTTATGTTATGCAAGTATGCCATGTTATGATATGCAAGTTTACCATGTTATGTTATGCAAGTATGCCATGTTATGATATGCAAGTTAATCATGTTATGTTATGCAAGTTTGCCATGTTATGATATGCAAGTTTATCATGTTATGATATGCAAGTTTGCCATGTTATGTTATGCAAGTTTGCTATGTTATGACATGCAAGTTTGCCATGTATGTTATGCAAGTTTGGGTGAATCATTTTACTCATGTTATCATGTTATGCAAGCTTATCTTGAGTATATGAACATAAAGCTTCAAGCTTTATGCTAAAGGTTGCATTTTGGCAACATGTAAGTTATCATATCTCTTATGATAACTTGCATGTGAGGCTAAATGCGAACTTATGGCCATTTCTACATGTCATTTATCACCATGTATCACCAATATGCTAAGCTTGGTTTTATGCATGCTTTTAAGGCCTAAAAATGTAATATGCAAGTATATGAACATATGTTCATTTCATATGCCACCATGTTAAACTTGTGGCTTCAACACCTTTATGTCATGGTTACGCCAAGTTCCCTCTTTCTATCCTTTATGCGCTATTGCGATATGTAAGCGATGAGATTGCGTTTGGGGTTGGGTAAATTTAAAAGACATAAAAACATAAGATTGGGAATTTACCTATTAAGTTAGGTCTACCCATTGGGAATTTACCTATTAAGTTAGGTCTACCCAAATTCTTGAAAACTTGTAATATGTTTTGGAAACATGATGGACATGGCACTTAGAAAATATAAGTGTGACTAACTCGAGGTTGGGTTGAGTTTGTAGCGTAAACCTACCCGGAACCGACCGGCTTAACTAGTTGCTACAAACAATAGGACCCAATGTGAGAAGTTGGTCATGTTGTACCTTGAACCCGAGGTTAGACCAAGTTGTGGTGTAAAGCTACCCGGACCCGCCCGGCTTAACTAGTAACCACAACAAGGTCTAATGTGAGAGGTTAAGGCACGTTAATTAATTAATGCCTCATGATTAGGGTTAAGTCATGGTCCACTTAATACTTAACCAATTTGGGCTTGGTAGATTAATCAGGGTTAAGTCGTGAACTCATCGTTACACTTAACCAAGTTAATCCATGATTAGCAAGAGGGTTAAACCGCACTTAACCCACTAGAAAATCCTAGCAATGGGGGTCCACTCCAGCAGTAATCCCAAGTTTGTATCATTAAGACCCTAGGGTCTAGGCTAGGGTGGGGGCACAATTACTGGACTTGAGGTAAGAGACCAAAAGCGACGGCAGATAGGTACGCCGGTGTAGTTCCGGGCGGACTATGGTCGTGCACATAGTCCGAAGCCGGGGAAAACATGCACAAGTACCAGTAGATCGAGACTGTGCACTTATGTTTATGGTGTCCAGGGGTTGACACCCTAGGGCTTGATACACCCGACGGGAGACCTTGCACAGTCCGACTACAATTATGTTTGGGCCGCATTGACACCAACACGTGACGAGTTAGGCTTATAGGGGGCCGATCGACTAGACCGTTTGGTTGGACCGTGTATTAGGGTCACTTCATGTTATTGGGCCAAAGCTTGGGCCAAGGGATCAATACTTGTTTATTCAAGTCATGTTAGTTTGCTAGTACACCTGTGGTGCAAAAACCTTAAACCTGATTATGCGATGACACCTTTATCTACCTTGTTAGTTAATCATCATGCTAGTATGTTGTTATCCTTATGTTCATCCCTGCTTCTCATGCCAGTTAACTTTATCAGTTTACATTGATTGTAGTAGGGCTTACTCAGTCTTTTTGACTGACCTATTTTCCTTTCGCCTCTTTTCTTCCGTTCCCCCCCCCCCCCCAGGTTCTCAAGGTGGGAATATTGGAGCTTAGCTTGGATTTCTGATCGCTTGCTTGTGGGATTTTAGCTCATGTACGGTCTTGACATGAAGCTAGCTATGGTTATCACTTATTTTAGGGATAGTACTTATGTATTTCAGTTTTTCAGTGATGTTGTTTTTATCTAGACTTGTGTATTTGGAAAGTTGACATTATGTGTACCAGACTTGTTTTGAAATAGTTTGAAATCTTCCGCTGTTTTACTTATCTTATTTACTCTGTTTACATATATACATATGTTCTTGTTCTGCCTTAATATATCATTATGCATGTTTACCTGATTCAAACGCCCCTCCAAAGTCAGAGTGCTTGCAAGAGCCACCCTGGCGGAGGTGGGGTGTTACAACCACCCCAAGGCGGCGCCGCGCCTGGCGCGAGACTCCCCCTTCCACCGCCTCCCACCCCTCAGTCGATCGCCCTCCCTCCTCGTTCCTCTTCAAGCTGAAAGCCGCAACCCTCGAGAACGGTGACCACCGCGAGCTCGAGGCGCGCCGCCACTTACCGATGCCACCACGCCTCTGACGATCGCCTCTGGATGTACTCCATCGCCCTCCTTCCTTGCTTCCCTTTCTGAAACAGCGAAACCCCCTCCTTCTGTTGGTAACGTGAATTTTTTTTAGCATCTAACTTTATTTTTGGTCCTTAAAAACATAGGAAGATAATTTTTGTATGAATGAATTTTGTTTATAAAAAGATATAATTTTTATTTATAAAGCTATGTTTTTATTTTATATAAAGCTTTGGTTTTGTTTATAAAAGGTTATGGTTTTCATTTATATAAAAATGAGATTTTTATTTACATTTTTAGAAAAATAAAGATTTGATTTTCATAAGAAGTTTTGATTTTTATTATAATGAATGCGGAATAACGATATGGTTTTTATATAGTGTTGAGGATAAAAATATAATTTTTATACTGGTGGCATATTAAAGACATGATTTTTATATATTGAATAGCGTAGTAAAAATTCAATTTTTATATATTGAATAGCGTAGTAAAAATTCAATTTTTATATATTGAATAGCGTAGTCAAAATTTGATTTTTATATATTGAATAGCGAAGTAAAAATATGATTTTTACATATGTAGTGGCTATGGTCAGCGAAGGTGACAAAAAGGCGAGAACGACGAAGACTTCTGTAAATGAAGAGTCGTGGTATTGGATAGCTATCGGTGAGAACTTCTCACTCTTCAATTTCTTTTTCTAGTCATATATATATACTAGGATGCAGACGGTGTTTAGTAGCACCCGACACTCGTCATCCACAGACCATGGATGGCTTGTTTGTTTAATTGTTTGGTTGTGTAGTTGGTTAGATTATTTGGTTTGAATTGTTTGGTGAAATGAAATTGATTTGATTGATGTGTGAATGGCGTGGGCCTTCACTAGACCGGGGATAAGGCTAGGCCTTGTCCCGTTTCTAGTATCGTACCGTTATGCCGCCGAAATTTTCTAAAAATAAGTTAGAAAAATAAAGATAACATTTTATTTAATAAATGAACCGAATAGAATATTCATAGGTTGAATAAAATAGTTTGATCGTTAAAAATATTATTTTTAACGTGAATGTGAATTAATAAATATTCATTTACAAACCGGACGGTTTGTTTATGTACACATATTTGAAGGACATTGATTGGGACGATAAATTTTACACATCGCCCAACTGCACAAATAAAAATCTGTGTTTGATTGCTTGAAACCCCACACGGGTATTGGGATGATATTTGACGTACACTAATCCCGATTGTTTAGTTGTATGTCGATCGATTGATTGACAGGCTGTTATAAGCGTTGAATATTTACATTTGATGCTTATACAGTGTAGAATGCACTTTGGATGATGATTGATTATTCATCGTTGTTGATATATACATGTGTTGTAGAAAATCCATATAATTAACATTATATGGTAATTGATTGGGCCTCATTCCAGTTTTAAAATAGAAATATTTGAAAAAGACATATTTGAAATGGAATATTTGAAAAAGAAATATTTGAAATAGAATATTTGAAAATAGAAATATATGAAGCCGTATTGATTAGATTGACGGCATTTTGACGTGAACGATATTTATATCGATTTTATTCATTTTATAATGAATATCGAAAGTGATTTCAAAATCTGATAATTCGAATTGAAATTGAATATAAATAAATTCGAATTGAAATTGAATATAAATAAATTCGAATTGAAATTGAATATAAATAAATTCGAATTGAAATTGAATATAAATAAATTCGAATTGAAATTGAATATAAATAAATTCGAATTGAAATTGAATATAAACGAATTCGAATTGAAATTGAATATAAACGAATTCGAATTGAAATCGAATATAAAAGAATTCGAATTGAAATTGAATATAAACTAATTCGAATTGAAATTGAATAGAAATGAATTCGAATTGAAATTGAATTGAATTGAAATCGATCTGAAATTGAATTAGAAATCAATTTGAATTGAAATCAATTTGAAATGAATTTAAAATGAATTTAAATTAGAATATTCAATTTTGATTTTAAATTGAATATGAAGTTGAAACCGTTTTGAAAATGGATTTGAAACGATTTATAAAGCACGTTTTGAATTGAAATCGACGAAGTATATATTATATATATAATATAATGGCCTGAATAGAACGCGCCGCGCCGCGGCAGTTCGCGAATTTCGACCATTGACTTCGAATGGACATTGCGGGAGATCCGATCGTCGGATTCTCCTAAAACCGGAACCGTTGGGTTCGTATCGAAAAGAGCTTTCTAACGAATATTAGAAATTTGAAATCTAACGGTTGGATTTGGAATTATGTCCAAATCAAATTTGAAAAAGGTCGTTGTAAGTGCAGTTCGATGGCCAGTGATGGAAATCGACTGTACAGGCCTCGATAAAATTATTAAAAAATAGTAATAATTTGTGTAAAACCATAAGAAATGATTTGGGAAGAATTGGGATGAAAAACTCCATATTTGAAAAGATAAAAATAGATTTTTATCGAAATGAACTAGTTTTGAACTAGAATTAAAATTCTATTTATTTTTAAATAAATAAATTGAATTTGAAATGGTTTTGAAAATGACCAGAATTTCCAATGATTGCGTTGGAATGGATTTGAATCGAAATTGTCTTCGGAATATTTCGATGTTGGAATTCGTGATTATACAGATGTTGTTATGGAAATTTGAAAGATATATTTATATCGTTATCTCCAATACGACATTTGTTAATCATAGAATTTGATATTGAATATAAGCCGATATATTTTCTATTCGGAGCCTTGTATTGAATATCAAATGTGATTTGGGTTTGTCGTGAATGGTGTCTTCACTAACACTGTTCTTGAACCCAGTTGAGAAAAGATTAAATCTTTTTATTTAGATTTAATGAAGTGTACCAATTAAATAATATTTAATTGGAATTGAATTGATATTGATTTTTGGGTTTATCGTGGACAGTGTTTTTAAATAACACTCGTTCTTTAACCCGATAATCAATGGAATGTGATTTTGGGCTTATCGTGAACCGTGTTTTAAATGACACTGATTCTTTAACCCAGTTAGCGATTAAAACTAAGTGGAGTTTTAATGAATCTTTAATTAGACTGAAATGATCGAGAATGGAGTATCACCAGTTTTGCTCCAGGCGATAGTTAAATCTTTAATTAGATTTAAACGTGAAATGGTAATTAAATTTACCGATAACACCGTGGTGTTAGATATGAAGTAAGACCCGTTTTACTTCATGGGATGAATAGGTTGGGATTGGGAAATTAAAACAAATGATTACTTCGGTAATGTTCGCTAATCCCGACTAGTTTGAATTGATATTCAAAAATAGATTAAAGAATAAATTAAAGAATTTATCTTTGATAAAATTAATGGGAACCTTTCCCTATGAATGTGAAATTTAGAAACTAACTGTCGGTTAGCTAAGCAGAATGGTTTTCTGGATATTGATCTGATGTTGGTTTTGGCCTTCAGGGTTAATATATGGGGAATTATTTTCTTGATTAATTTACGGTTAGTGACTGATGAATTGGAATGAGGCGTATGTTGTGTTTGTGTAACACTTATTTAAAATATACGCGAGTTATTCGGAAAGACCGGGTTTATTCCATTCTGAATAACTGATACGACGATAAGTCGAAGATGAAGACGACGGTCGAAGACCGGAGGTCTTCACGTCGTTTGGGTGATTACTGATGATCTTGATTGGGCTGTACACCCAAGAAGATGGAATCAGTTGGTGATCGTACTTGGAGATCGATGGATATGCGGGGTACTAGGTGCCTCCGGTTTCGTTCAGACCCAGAGCGAACTTGTAAATGGACTGTGTGTCTGACATTGGATTTTAGTCCGTGTGATTGATCTCTATTAAATATATATCTGTTTGGTGGCGGAGAATTTATTCTCTTGCTTAACGCCCTTCTCTGAGACGTACGAGCTCAGGGGTTATATATTGATGGATATCAAACGTATGGAGTGAATTGCCTGTGTGGCATGCCTAAGTGGCAGTTGATCAAGGCTTCTGTTGAAAAACAAAGTCTTGTGGTGATGATCAAAGCACGGCCTTTGTGGCGTAGCTTTGTGTAACGTTTACTTCGCGTGTTTTACACCCGATATGAACCAAAAACGGGAGACGGACCTCTGGGAGGGCATGCGTTTCTTTCTAGTTAGAAGTGGCGTCAGTGGTTTTACACGCCCTGACGAGTTTGACTTATGTGGTTGTTGCTGTTGCGAGGCGCCTCGGTTTGATCGGATGATCCGGGTCCGATGGAGTCATTTAGTTGGCTCACCTACGCCCCATAGGGCGGGGAAGCGCATGTTCAGGCATTATAATCCACATCGGTGGACCGGCCCTGACGATCCAAGGGTCACTCGAGCTCTGATCCTGAGGGGCGGACTAGAGCGTCTCGAATTGGTTGAGGACTATCTTTTGCCTCGGTTCATAGACGGAAATCCAATTTCCAAATACGTGACATTTGCGGTTTTAATTGTAGAACTAGTACGACGACATGATATATGGTACCCATGCCGCCTATGATTGATACTTATGATTTGAAGTTGTTTTATACACTACGCACTTATTATAGTATCAAATGATTTGTTTTAAACGTATCAAGCATTCTTTGGCTGTTATAAGGGAAAACCCTATCCCCCGGCTTGCGTTGCATTGTGTGATAGGACCTGGGTCTTATAACAGCTTCATTTTTCTTTATTTAGCCTTGCGATGTTGTTATATGCACTGGTATTCTTGGGAGGAAACCCGTTCCGTGTTATGCGGCGTGGTCCCTTGATTTACCTAACTTTAAAATAAAGAATAATAACTGTTTTAGTTCTCACACCAGTCCCATGACTGACCTGGAGTTTATTGTTTTAACCTAAACTCTGGGTGCCCTTATTTTGACACGGGCAGCTAGTAGTTTTGGTTTTGCAGATTTATATTCACAGGACCCTGGTTTACAGCTGGAACGATATCCGGAAAGCTTTGTATCCGTATATCTCTTCTAGTTGTGTATTGTATTATTTTTCCGCTGCTATGTATCTAAATGTAATTTAAATCTCTGATATTTCTGTGTAATATTTATTTATGCTCTGTATATTCTTGTAATCTGATGCATTGTTGTAATATACAATGAAATGTTCTTCCGTCTGCGTTCTGTTTTGTCATGTTCTCAAACGATAGGGCGTTTCGAATGGTCTGGGTCGGTTTAACGACTGGTTCAGACCGAGCGAAATTCCTTGCCGTCACAGTTAGTATCAGAGCTTTGGTTTACAAAGCTCAGAGAACATGACACATTAGAACCATACGAAAGAATTCATCAGAGATTGGATTAGTAATATCCAACGAGAATGACTCGTTAGAGATGAGATCAGTAGAATCCTTGAACGAGTGTGAAGAGTATATTTTTAAAATGAAAACAAATTTTGTTTTGAAAATTTAAATCAACTATTCGTATTTGATTATTTATTCTATATTGATCGGGACAATCCGATATATTAAGATTTTGCATATATGTCTTGCAAACGTGTATTCGAAGTTTTAATATACTGGATAGTTATAGAATCATACTCTAGTTACCCGGGGATAATTCTGGTGATGGGGCACCGTCGCCAGTATTTATTTTCGAGTAACGAAAGTGAGATTTCTATATATTTCCTATTGACTGGTGTGAGAACCGAAACTAGATAGGGCTTATTATTGTGATTTGGCATCAAAAATGTGATTTTTGACTATGTATCAAAGTTATGAATTTCAAAAGCAATCAAACACAGATTTTTATTTATGCAGTTGGGCGATGTGTAAAATTTATCGTCCCAATCAATGTCCTTCAAATATGTGTACATAAACAAACCGTCCGGTTTGTAAATGAATATTTATTAATTCACATTCACGTTAAAAATAATATTTTTAACGATCAAACTATTTTATTCAACCTACGAATATTCTATTCGGTTCATTTATTAAATAAATGTTATCTTTATTTTTCTAACTTATTTTTAGAAAATTTCGGCGGCATAACGGTACGATACTAGAAACGGGACAAGGCCTAGCCTTATCCCCGGTCTAGTGAAGGCCCACGCCATTCACACATCAATCAAATCAATTTCATTTCACCAAACAATTCAATTCAAACCAAATAATCTAACCAACTACACAACCAAACAATTAAACAAACAAGCCATCCATGGTCTGTGGATGACGGGTGTCGGGTGCTACTAAACACCGTCTGCATCCTAGTATATATATATGACTAGAAAAAGATATTGAAGGGTGAGAAGTTCTCACCGATAGCTATCCAATACCACGACTCTTCATTTACAGAAGTCTTCGTCGTTCTCGCCTTTTTGTCACCTTCGCTGACCGTAGCCACTACATATGTAAAAATCATATTTTTACTTCGCTATTCAATATATAAAAATCGAATTTTGACTACGCTATTCAATATATAAAAATTGAATTTTTACTACGCTATTCAATATATAAAAATTGAATTTTTACTACGCTATTCAATATATAAAAATCATGTCTTTAATATGCCACCAGTATAAAAATTATATTTTTATCCTCAACACTATATAAAAACCATATCGTTATTCCGCATTCATTATAATAAAAATCAAAACTTCTTATGAAAATCAAATCTTTATTTTTCTAAAAATGTAAATAAAAATCTCATTTTTATATAAATGAAAACCATAACCTTTTATAAACAAAACCAAAGCTTTATATAAAATAAAAACATAGCTTTATAAATAAAAATTATATCTTTTTATAAACAAAATTCATTCATACAAAAATTATCTTCCTATGTTTTTAAGGACCAAAAATAAAGTTAGATGCTAAAAAAAATTCACGTTACCAACAGAAGGAGGGGGTTTCGCTGTTTCAGAAAGGGAAGCAAGGACGGAGGGCGATGGAGTACATCCAGAGGCGATCGTCAGAGGCGTGGTGGCATCGGTAAGTGGCGGCGCTCCTCGAGCTCGCGGTGGTCTCCGTTCTCGAGGGTTGCGGCTTTCAGCTTGAAGAGGAACGAGGAGGGAGGGCGATCGACTGAGGGGTGGGAGGCGGTGGAAGGGGGAGTCTCGCGCCAGGCGCGGCGCCGCCTTGGGGTGGTGGATCGATGGGGCGGAGCGGCGGTGGGTCGTGGCGTGGAGGGGCTCGCGCGGCTAGGCGGAGGGGTGGCAGGCGACGGGCGGTGGTCTTCGATTGTCTAGGGTTTTTTTTCTCCTGGTATCGAATTCGACGGGGAGGGCAAATGAAAGAGGGAGGGGGTTTTCTGAAAATATATATATTTTATATTTAATTCATTTTATTTTTCAAAAAGCAACTTTTTTTTTCGAACACGAAACGAGACCCACCGCCTGCCGTCCATAGCGTTTTACCCCCATTCCGAACACAATGGGATATGTATCGCAAGCTGATTCGATCGTTTCGATCAGTTTTCGTCAAAATCAACATATAACTCTATATATTGAATTTGAACGCGCATTTCAATTTACTGGGGTCACATACTAACTCGAAAAATTACAGAAAAATATTTTCTAGCTTCGTATTGACGATATGGTCCTAACAAAACTAGTTTCGTCGAATTCTGAGACCGTTGGAAAAATCGCCATTTTCCAGTCGATTAAAATCAACTAAAACTGGTCAAACGCGTTTATGTGTGCCACGCTCACATATTGATTCGAAAAATTATGAAATTTGGAATCTAGCAATAACTTTATGTAACGGCTGGAAATTTCCGACTCCTCGAGAGTCGGAAATTCCGAGACGTTAGTGAAAGAATATAGAAGGTGAGAAAGAAAAGATAGAACTAATAGAATAGAAGAAGAAGAAGAACATCAGAATCATCAGAGTAACACGAATCTCACAGCGGAACGAATAACATATAATATATAACATACCTTTGAAGTAAACAGTTATATATATACAATAGCACTTATCAGAGTACAACACTTACAACACAGCGGAAATAACTATAGCTATAAAATCTTGCAGCCTCCTGCTCCAAGCTCTCCAAGTATATCTGTAAATCCCGACTACTTGACTGCCCGTACAAATTTAGGCACCCAAGAGTTTAGGGAAAACAACAAAGTAAACTCCGGGTCAGTCATGGGACTGGTATGAGTAAAACAATTTAAAACAATTGAACAGGTATATGATATCTCATAAGACCACGCCGTGAATACGGAACGGGTTTTTCCTTATGAGTATCTAAACAACTTTGACAAGCAATATCATTGTGATATTATAATAATGTCTAAGTACAAATAGGTATCAATCTAGCAGAAACGCTTGCATCTCACGTTCTACATACATAGTATAAAATCATAAACCGCAGGGCGCTTATCGGAGAATGGATTCCAACAGACAAGGTATGGGAGCACCTTCTGAATAGTGTACTCTAGAGGTGATACACTCAGGTTCAACAAGAACGTCTTGCAACCCGGCCACACATTACCGCTCACTCATTTAGCTTGAGTGTCGCGAATATATTGCCACCACGGTTATAGGCCATCAAACCGTCATCCGAAGATACAGAATCAAAAAGAAGTATAAATATGAATATTCTCTAGATCGGTGACAATACACCCTGCTTGGGGATGACCCAACTAGCCATGCTGCCTAGCCCAACTTTTGTTACTTCCTGGTTGTGAGGCTAGAGCTACGTCTATCTTCAGAACATCTGATCCCCATTCACTTTGAATGCCACATCGTCATACCCGCCAAATCACAAATTGACTTATCCAAAAATAACACGGGTATATAGCTAAGAGAAACGAATTCCTCCGCCACCAAACGTGAATACGTTTGCACAGACCAACTTACGCGATCCATTGGATATACTCTGTCAGACCTTCTTCCATATACGTTGTCCTGGGACTGGACCAACCGAAGGCACTATTCAGTATATCCATCTTAGTCACTGTTATCTAAGACTTATACAACAGCCCTTGCACTTTACTCCGTCTTCAATTTATCTTTGCCAGATATTGCTCGCAACGCTTATGCCAATACAGAGTGGTTCTTTGGATAATAATCCAACTGGTCTCTCCATATTAACAACGTTAAAATGGTAAAAACTTTGATAGTCTGTGATTCAACTATCAAATGAAAACATGTCGGTGTACAAACAACGATCTTATTTCCAAATGGAAATTCGATCGATCAATCATCATATGTTCATATTTCCTTATTTCATATATTTAGAAAATATATGTTATTAATCATTGGAAAACATTTCCATAGCTTATTTTCACATCACTATTATTTCGCAACTATCAGTCCCTAACTGTAACTAGTATGAGAACAATTCTCTAAGTATCAATCCGGAAGGTCGAAACCAACATCAGATCGTCACTTAGAAAACCGTTCAACTTACCCTCTCCAGTCAGTTTCTTAATTTGCTTAACTCTATTTCTTAAATTCTTATCATGAAAACATTTCATTTTCTATGTTTAGAAAACATATCTGACTATATTTGGAAAACGTTTCCAAAACTCATTTACGGATTTCCAATGAACGTTGTATAAAACATCGTTTCGCTTAATCCATTAATCGCTTATTCCTTAACTTTATTTCAAATCAACCTTTTCTATCGAACCACAACTATTCCTTTATCAATTCTGAAGTCAATCAAGTTGGGGTATAATTACCTCTCAGACCTTAATTGAACAACGTCCTTTACTGTGAAATAGATGAAGTTCATCACTCACTTTTTCCAATCATCTGTTTACGCAAATTCTCGGATTCAGGTTATGAATCCACTTCTTATATGAAAACGTTTGATTATAACTATAACGTTATAATCCTACTCCTGCAATGTCTAACCTAAATTATAACTTTATCTCCTAACTCGAATAATTTAACAGACACCTAATTTCTAAATCAATAACTAAATCTTGATTTAAACCCTGGAAAGTAAATAGTACTTTTCCCGAATTTGCTATAATCGAATTCGACGTATAACTCTCTTTCGGGTAATCTCTATTCGATTAACTCTCCCTTGTTAATAACTTATATTCGATAAACTCTATTTCGATTAACTCCTATCGAATAACTAATATTCGAATAACTCTTCTTGGTTGGCTTTATTTCATTAACTCTTATCGAATAACAAATATTCGATTTTCTTAAATGTGTCAATTCTTATCGAATAACTAACATCCGATTAACTTAAGTGGATTTACTCTTATCGAATAACTTATCCAATTAACTCAACTTGATTTTCTTAACTCGATTATCTCAACTCGATTTCTTAACTCAGTTACTTAACTCGATAACTTAACTTAACCCAAATCGATTAACTCAACTCTAATCGATTAACTTATTTTGATTTACTCCTTCGAATAACTCATTCGAATAACTTAATTGATTAACCCCTTCGAATAACTAATTCGAATAACTTACCTTCGAATAACTAATATTCGATTTACTCTAACTCGATTAACTTAATTCTAATCGATTTACTCCATTTCGATTCAACTTAATTCAAATCGATTAACTTAACTCAAATTGATTAACTCTTTTCGAATAACTAAATTCGATTTAACTCTTCTCGAATAACTACATTCGATTTACTCAAATTGAATAACTAATATTCAATTAACTCTTACGTGTTTAACTCTATTCAAATATCTAATTCGAATAACTCATTTCGAATAACTAAATTCGATTAACTCTTTTAACTTTACTCGAATAACAATATTCGATTAACACCTTCTTTCGAATAACTATATTCGATTAACTCTTCGACTAACTCCTTTGGATTAACTAACTTCGAATAACCAATTTTCGATAGCTACTCTTCGAATAAATAATATTCGGTAACTCTTCTCAAATGAATAACATTTGATTTCTCCACTCGAATATACTATATTCGATTACTCTTCTCTCGAATACACTATATTCGATAACTCTACTTCGGATAAGTGATATTCGACAACTCTACTCGATTAACTCTACTTGGATAGCTCTAACTGATCAACTCTAACTGGTTAACTCAACTGGTTAACTCTAACAGATTAACTCTAACTGGTTAACTCTAACTGGTCAACTCAACTGGTTTAACCTAACTGGTTAACTCTAACTGGTTAACTCAACTGGTTAACTCTACTGGTTTAACCTAACTGGTTAACTCTAATGGTTTAACCTAACTGGTTAACTCTACTGGTTTAACCTAACTGGTTAACTCTAACTGGTTAACTCAACTGGTTAACTCAACTGGTTAACTCTACTGGTTTAACCTAACTGGTTAACTCGTTTTGATTAACTGAACAAATCCACTTAGTTTAACTTAGCTAATTCACGTTGATTAACTCTAACCGATTCACTTAGTTTAACTCAACTAATTCACTTTGATTAACTCGACCAATTCACTTGGTTAACTCCTATTTATTTAACAAATAAATATCTCCTTTAGTTTAATTCTATTTATTTAATCTCTAAATAAATATCCTTTATATTTCTTTTAACGAATATAATTCCTTTATATTTTGATTAACAAATATATCCCCTTATATTCGATTAACATATATATCCCCTTGTATTTGGTTTACAAATATAATTCTTTTATATTTGTTTTACCAACTATATTCCTTTATATTCAGAATCCTTTTTCTTATATATATATATATAATCCCTTGATTTTATATAAATAAACTATTTTCAAAATATACTTTGAAAACCCCTCTCCTACATTCTGGTATTTCTCATGGTATTTAACACACCATATAACAACGATAAATATCGTCCCACCACACATAATTACACAGATTATATACATTACATTATATATCGCAATATAAAAATCACAGTAAAATAACTGTTGAGGAATCCAGTTGGATTCCTCCAACCTGTTTCCCTGCACCACAGATGTTAGACAATACAACAACATCGATTTCACTTCACTGTGAAATATTCTGATAGCAGAGTCAACATATGACTATTCAATGGTTTATATATATACGTAAATATATATATATATATATATATATATATAAAATCTCTACTAACTGACAAGCAGTTCAATCAAACAGTCAACACACGGTCAAACAGTCAAATAGATAATATTTTAACAGTTCTAAGAATACAACGTGAAAATAAAACTGTTTAGAGTTTGTGAGATTTACTCACATTTGCGCGTTAATCATTGAATAACGGTTTACGTTCATTTGACTGCGACGGACAATTTATTTCGTCATAAATTGTAACGAGCTCTGATGGACTTGCGGTCAGTCTCATTGTGTAGTGTCCGTCAATACGATCCCAACGCAACTTACGGTTTGTCAATCGGGCTTTGTACGAGCTAGATACAGTGTTCACAAGTAAATACGATATTTTAAAACTAGAATTAACTTAAATCAAATATATTCGGGCCTCTCTCTTACCGAACACGGCCCAATTTCCCACTTGAAGCCCACACCCGCCTATGTTTATAACCCGTCTTCCCAATTGAGGCTACAGCTCCTTCATCGTGGCCATTTCCTATCCTTTGTCCCTCCACCGATCATCACAAACTCCACGAACTCCCAAACCAAAACCACCGTAGCAATCCCCTTCCAACACTCCACAAACTCCTACCACAATTGTTAAATCCGCACCCCTCCCTCGAGTTGCGTCGACCAGCCACTTTCCGCCTGCTACAGGCAATGCACGATGCCAATGATCACCAGAATCGCTCAAACTCCATGAGCAGACACCATTCATCGAACAAAATCCCAAACCAACCTCAACCTCTCACTCGAAGTACCACAAATCCCCTACCAACGAACCCTAGGCTCACTGTGCGTTTCGAGCATCAGCAAAAAGGGGCTTCGCACTCAACACTTGGTACCCAGAGTTGAAGAGAAGCTCGAATCCAAGCTCACCATTCGATTCTATGATTTTTAGAATTTGTTTTGGGATTGCTTTGATTTTCTATGTGGATTTTCTCATTTAGGATATTTTTGCTGAGTGCAAAAATGAGTGACGGCGGAAAAAATGAATATAAATAAACAAAGTTGCTCAACAGTTAAGGCTTAAGAAAGAACACGTAGCTATTTAATTTAGGGTAGGTGTTTGTTTTCAGGCCAAGGAGAATTTTCGGGTTTTGAAAGGGGAACGTGGCTTTAAATTGATCACACTACTAGAACCAGATATTTGTTTGAAAAGGGGAAATGCACATTAAATCCCATGGTTTTAAAAGTTGGGTTTTTAACATACCACGTTACCTAATCCCATTCACGTACTGACAGAAATAAAGATGTCGTTGTATCGAGCTCGGTTCCACGATCCCAGAAATATAATAATACCGGTAGGTGGACTTATATTTTGAAACTTCAAAATGTATTTCAGGGTGCGAAATACTCCAAATAAAAAGTTGCTTATTTAATTAATTAAAAATTACCATAAAATTCTAAAAATTAAATTATCACTATTTCCTAAAAGAACCTTGTCTAAATTCAAACCCGATCTCTAGTTATATCGAATAATCCGTTACGGTCGATAAACGATTCTATAGCGACTATTTTAAAATTTGATTTGGACCTATCTCAAAATCTACCTGACGAAATCCTGAATTTTCTCTTCAATCAGAAAGATATACTTCACCAGCTCCACACGTTTCTTGTTTCACAGAAATCCGGCTTAAAATGGATCATGTACATTCAGTTGAAGTTCAAATCGCCAAATTGCGAACTGCCGCGACATTTCAGGTTCGTTTTAATTATAATTATAAATTATAAGTTCGAACGTTTTACTTTAAGTTATCGATATCGCCAAATCGATATATAAATCATTAAATAAATTAATTATTCGACAGCTAACAAAACGCGCCATTACAGACTTCCCCCCTTAAAATAATTTCGTCCTCGAAATTGCTAAGTCAGAAAAATGCTACTAACTCTACTAACTAGATTTAAAAATCTTTTAGTTTACTTCTCAACTCCAGTTTCAACTGAACCATTAAATTTTCAATTAAATTATTAATTCATTCTGGCTAACTGAATTTCCATAAATCATGAGAATGTTCTAACGCCTGGAATTTTCGAAAAAAATTCGCCATAACCTCCTTTGTACGGATCAATACGTCAAACCACAACTCGCCTCTCTGGGCCTCCTCCAATCCAAAAGAAAATCAAACAGCCAAGCGGCTTGCCAATTCGGCTTATAAATCTCATATCCATATATAATATAAACTGGTACCTTTTTGTCGGGCATATCAACTCTATCCCTTGCATCTGCTACCACTTCAACATATACCAATGTTATCCATTCCAATTGATCTCCAATCAGTTCATATCCTCAAATCCAAATCGAATTCCATTCGAATGCTAATATCAAATTCCAAATTATTGACTTATCAATTTGGTTCCATTCTAGATTATCTCTAATCCAATTCAATTTTATTTAACTCAGTTCAAGTTAAATTTCAATTTATTTTTACCACCTTATTTTATTTAACTTCATTAGTTAAATTTTAATTCCAGATCTTAAGTTCCTGCATTTCTTTCAAATCAATTTGAAATCATAATGCCAATTCAAAACCTTTGAATTTCTAAACAACTTGTTTTCTCAAAACAATTCAAAAACAAAACCTTTGGTAGTAATCCGTCACTTAGAACTCGAAAATGAACACTGATGATGTCTAGATTCATCATTAGAATCTATTTTCCAGCTATCAAAGTGAGTTCAATACTATATCATTTTAAATTTGAAAAACATTTTCAAATCTCCCAGGAACTAAAAATTTCCTTATTTTAATTCAAAATCTGATTTAAATTCATATTTAATTCAAACTATTTCATATATTACATTCATATGAATTCTGATTGGTCACTTTTAACCATTTCACCCTTTTATAACCTTATTCGATTATAATAACAACCAACACAAACAATATACTATAATAATTTCAAGATATATATTTCTTCTATAAACAAATATATTTTGGGAAAAATTATTTCATTTACCCTCTTTCAAAACATACCATGACGGTTCATCGTATTCGAGTGTTTAGTAACCCTTATCGATACAGTGGATCAACTGATCGACCAGAATTCATAAGCCACTCAACCAATGAGTCTCCACAATATAAAACCATTTTATATTGAGTAACAATTACGCGCTCATATATATACACTCAAACTCAATCTAGGATATTAATAATCCCATCTCTATCGAGTTACGCCACAGAGCCAAGGTAATCACTTAACTTAAGCTCTGATACCAACTGTAACGGCTGGAAATTTCCGACTCCTCGAGAGTCGGAAATTCCGAGACGTTAGTGAAAGAATATAGAAGGTGAGAAAGAAAAGATAGAACTAATAGAATAGAAGAAGAAGAACATCAGAATCATCAGAGTAACACGAATCTCACAGCGGAACGAATAACATATAATATATAACATACCTTTGAAGTAAACAGTTATATATATACAATAGCACTTATCAGAGTACAACACTTACAACACAGCGGAAATAACTATAGCTATAAAATCTTGCAGCCTCCTGCTCCAAGCTCTCCAAGTATATCTGTAAATCCCGACTACTTGACTGCCCGTACAAATTTAGGCACCCAAGAGTTTAGGGAAAACAACAAAGTAAACTCCGGGTCAGTCATGGGACTGGTATGAGTAAAACAATTTAAAACAATTGAACAGGTATATGATATCTCATAAGACCACGCCGTGAATACGGAACGGGTTTTTCCTTATGAGTATCTAAACAACTTTGACAAGCAATATCATTGTGATATTATAATAATGTCTAAGTACAAATAGGTATCAATCTAGCAGAAACGCTTGCATCTCACGTTCTACATACATAGTATAAAATCATAAACCGCAGGGCGCTTATCGGAGAATGGATTCCAACAGACAAGGTATGGGAGCACCTTCTGAATAGTGTACTCTAGAGGTGATACACTCAGGTTCAACAAGAACGTCTTGCAACCCGGCCACACATGACCGCTCACTCATTTAGCTTGAGTGTCGCGAATATATTGCCACCACGATTATAGGCCATCAAACCGTCATCCGAAGATACAGAATCAAAAAGAAGTATAAATATGAATATTCTCTAGATCGGTGACAATACACCCTGCTTGGGGATGACCCAACTAGCCATGCTGCCTAGCCCAACTTTTGTTACTTCCTGGTTGTGAGGCTAGAGCTACGTCTATCTTCAGAACATCTGATCCCCATTCACTTTGAATGCCACATCGTCATACCCGCCAAATCACAAATTGACTTATCCAAAAATAACACGGGTATATAGCTAAGAGAAACGAATTCCTCCCTCACCAAACGTGAATACGTTTTCACAGACCAACTTACGCGATCCATTGGATATACTCTGTCAGACCTTCTTCCATATACGTTGTCCTGGGACTGGACCAACCGAAGGCACTATTCAGTATATCCATCTTAGTCACTGTTATCTAAGACTTATACAACAGCCCTTGCACTTTACTCCGTCTTCAATTTATCTTTGCCAGATATTGCTCGCAACGCTTATGCCAATACAGAGTGGTTCTTTGGATAATAATCCAACCGGTCTCTCCATATTAACAACGTTAAAATGGTAAAAACTTTGATAGTCTGTGATTCAACTATCAAATGAAAACATGTCGGTGTACAAACAACGATCTTATTTCCAAATGGAAATTCGATCGATCAATCATCATATGTTCATATTTCCTTATTTCATATATTTAGAAAATATATGTTATTAATCATTGGAAAACATTTCCATAGCTTATTTTCACATCACTATTATTTCGCAACTATCAGTCCCTAACTGTAACTAGTATGAGAACAATTCTCTAAGTATCAATCTGGAAGGTCGAAACCAACATCAGATCGTCACTTAGAAAACCGTTCAACTTACCCTCTCCAGTCAGTTTCTTAATTTGCTTAACTCTATTTCTTAAATTCTTATCATGAAAACATTTCATTTTCTATGTTTAGAAAACATATCTGACTATATTTGGAAAACGTTTCCAAAACTCATTTACGGATTTCCAATGAACGTTGTATAAAACATCGTTTCGCTTAATCCATTAATCGCTTATTCCTTAACTTTATTTCAAATCAACCTTTTCTATCGAACCACAACTATTCCTTTATCAATTCTGAAGTCAATCAAGTTGGGGTATAATTACCTCTCAGACCTTAATTGAACAACGTCCATTACTGTGAAATAGATGAAGTTCGTCACTCACTTTTTCCAATCATCTGTTTATGCAATTTCTCGGATTCAGGTTATGAATCCACTTCTTATATGAAAACGTTTGATTATAACTATAACGTTATAATCCTACTCCTGCAATGTCTAACCTAAATTATAACTTTATCTCCTAACTCGAATAATTTAACAGACACCTAATTTCTAAATCAATAACTAAATCTTGATTTAAACCCTGGAAAGTAAATAGTACTTTTCCCGAATTTGCTATAATCGAATTCGACGTATAACTCTCTTTCGGGTAATCTCTATTCGATTAACTCTCCCTTGTTAATAACTTATATTCGATAAACTCTATTTCGATTAACTCCTATCGAATAACTAATATTCGAATAACTCTTCTTGGTTGGCTTTATTTCATTAACTCTTATCGAATAACAAATATTCGATTTTCTTAAATGTGTCAATTCTTATCGAATAACTAACATCCGATTAACTTAAGTGGATTTACTCTTATCGAATAACTTATCCAATTAACTCAACTTGATTTTCTTAACTCGATTATCTCAACTCGATTTCTTAACTCAGTTACTTAACTCGATAACTTAACTTAACCCAAATCGATTAACTCAACTCTAATCGATTAACTTATTTTGATTTACTCCTTCGAATAACTCATTCGAATAACTTAATTGATTAACCCCTTCGAATAACTAATTCGAATAACTTACCTTCGAATAACTAATATTCGATTTACTCTAACTCGATTAACTTAATTCTAATCGATTTACTCCATTTCGATTCAACTTAATTCAAATCGATTAACTTAACTCAAATTGATTAACTCTTTTCGAATAACTAAATTCGATTTAACTCTTCTCGAATAACTACATTCGATTTACTCAAATTGAATAACTAATATTCAATTAACTCTTACGTGTTTAACTCTATTCAAATATCTAATTCGAATAACTCATTTCGAATAACTAAATTCGATTAACTCTTTTAACTTTACTCGAATAACAATATTCGATTAACACCTTCTTTCGAATAACTATATTCGATTAACTCTTCGACTAACTCCTTTGGATTAACTAACTTCGAATAACCAATTTTCGATAGCTACTCTTCGAATAAATAATATTCGGTAACTCTTCTCAAATGAATAACATTTGATTTCTCCACTCGAATATACTATATTCGATTACTCTTCTCTCGAATACACTATATTCGATAACTCTACTTCGGATAAGTGATATTCGACAACTCTACTCGATTAACTCTACTTGGATAGCTCTAACTGATCAACTCTAACTGGTTAACTCAACTGGTTAACTCTAACAGATTAACTATAACTGGTTAACTCTAACTGGTCAACTCAACTGGTTTAACCTAACTGGTTAACTCTAACTGGTTAACTCAACTGGTTAACTCTACTGGTTTAACCTAACTGGTTAACTCTAATGGTTTAACCTAACTGGTTAACTCTACTGGTTTAACCTAACTGGTTAACTCTAACTGGTTAACTCAACTGGTTAACTCAACTGGTTAACTCTACTGGTTTAACCTAACTGGTTAACTCGTTTTGATTAACTGAACAAATCCACTTAGTTTAACTTAGCTAATTCACGTTGATTAACTCTAACCGATTCACTTAGTTTAACTCAACTAATTCACTTTGATTAACTCGACCAATTCACTTGGTTAACTCCTATTTATTTAACAAATAAATATCTCCTTTAGTTTAATTCTATTTATTTAATCTCTAAATAAATATCCTTTATATTTCTTTTAACGAATATAATTCCTTTATATTTTGATTAACAAATATATCCCCTTATATTCGATTAACATATATATCCCCTTGTATTTGGTTTACAAATATAATTCTTTTATATTTGTTTTACCAACTATATTCCTTTATATTCAGAATCCTTTTTCTTATATATATATATATAAAATCCCTTGATTTTATATAAATAAACTATTTTCAAAATATACTTTGAAAACCCCTCTCCTACATTCTGGTATTTCTCATGGTATTTAACACACCATATAACAACGATAAATATCGTCCCACCACACATAATTACACAGATTATATACATTACATTATATATCGCAATATAAAAATCACAGTAAAATAACTGTTGAGGAATCCAGTTGGATTCCTCCAACCTGTTTCCCTGCACCACAGATGTTAGACAATACAACAACATCGATTTCACTTCACTGTGAAATATTCTGATAGCAGAGTCAACATATGACTATTCAATGGTTTATATATATACGTAAATATATATATATATATATATAAAATCTCTACTAACTGACAAGCAGTTCAATCAAACAGTCAACACACGGTCAAACAGTCAAACAGATAATATTTTAACAGCTCTAAGAATACAACGTGAAAATAAAACTGTTTAGAGTTTGTGAGATTTACTCACATTTGCGCGTTAATCATTGAATAACGGTTTACGTTCATTTGACTGCGACGGACAATTTATTTCGTCATAAATTGTAACGAGCTCTGATGGACTTGCGGTCAGTCTCATTGTGTAGTGTCCGTCCATACGATCCCAACGCAACTTACGGTTTGTCAATCGGGCTTTGTACGAGCTAGATACAGTGTTCACAAGTAAATACGATATTTTAAAACTAGAATTAAATTAAATCAAATATATTCGGGCCTCTCTCTTACCAAAAACGGCCCAATTTCCCACTTGAAGCCCACACCTGCCTATGTTTATAACCCGTCTTCCCAATTGAGGCTACAGCTCCTTCATCGTGGCCATTTCCTATCCTTTGTCCCTCCACCGATCATCAAAAACTCCACGAACTCCCAAACCAAAACCACCATAGCAATCCCCTTCCAACACTCCACAAACTCCTACCACAATTGTTAAATCCGCACCCCTCCCTCGAGTTGCGTTGACCAGCCACTTTCCGCCTGCTACAGGCAATGCACGATGCCAATGATCACCAGAATCGCTCAAACTCCATGAGCAGACACCATTCATCGAACAAAATCCCAAACCAACCTCAACCTCTCACTCGAAGTACCACAAATCCCCTACCAACGAACCCTAGGCTCACTGTGCGTTTCGAGCATCAGCAAAAAGGGGCTTCACACTCAACACTTGGTACCCAGAGTTGAAGAGAAGCTCGAATCCAAGCTCACCATTCGATTCTATGATTTTTAGAATTTGTTTTGGGATTGCTTTGATTTTCTATGTGGATTTTCTCATTTAGGATATTTTTGCTGAGTGCAAAAATGAGTGACGGCGGAAAAAATAAATATAAATAAACAAAGTTGCTCAACAGTTAAGGCTTAAGAAAGAACACGTAGCTATTTAATTTAGGGTAGGTGTTTGTTTTCAGGCCAAGGAGAATTTTCGGGTTTTGAAAGGGGAACGTGGCTTTAAATTGATCACACTACTAGAACCAGATATTTGTTTGAAAAGGGGAAATGCACATTAAATCCCATGGTTTTAAAAGTTGGGTTTTTAACATACCACGTTACCTAATCCCATTCACGTACTGACAGAAATAAAGATGTCGTTGTATCGAGCTCGGTTCCATGATCCCAGAAATATAATAATACCGGTAGGTGGACTTATATTTTGAAACTTCAAAATGTTGATTTCAGGGTGCGAAATACTCCAAATAAAAAGTTGCTTATTTAATTAATTAAAAATTACCATAAAATTCTAAAAATTAAATTATCACTATTTCCTAAAAGAACCTTGTCTAAATTCAAACCCGATCTCTAGTTATATCGAATAATCCGTTACGGTCGATAAACGATTCTATAACGACTATTTTAAAATTTGATTTGGACCTATCTCAAAATCTACCTGACGAAATCCTGAATTTTCTCTTCAATCAGAAAGATATACTTCACCAGCTCCACACGTTTCTTGTTTCACAGAAATCCGGCTTAAAATGGATCATGTACATTCAGTTGAAGTTCAAATCGCCAAATTGCGAACTGCCGCGACATTTCAGGTTCGTTTTAATTATAATTATAAATTATAAGTTCGAACGTTTTACTTTAAGTTATCGATATCGCCAAATCGATATATAAATCATTAAATAAATTAATTATTCGACAGGTAACAAAACGCGCCATTACACTTTACATCACGGACCCAACAAAAGTGGTTTCATCGAAATCCGAGGTCGTTTGCAAAATGTCCATTTTTAAGGGCCTGAATTCCATAGCGACTATTCAGAATTTTCAACTGGACATATCTTTTGATCCCCGCTATGAAATTTTGATTTTTAGGATTCGTTGGAAAGATATTATCAATTAGATCCTATTATTTTTGGTTTCACTAAAATCCGGATTGTTTTGCACCCGGTATGTTCAATTGAAGTTTGAAATCGAATTATCGAACTACCGCGCCATCTTCAATTCTATTTATAATTATATATATAATTATTTATACTCTAACGACGACGTATATAAATATACACTTCGAATTATATTCAAAATAAATTTCTCGTCGATATTATTTAAAATAATCTATTTTAAATAATCAAAATTCGCTAAAATTGCCAAAATAAAAATTTTAAACTGGCTCAGAATTTCCGGGTTATTACATTTTATTTGCATTCACAAATGCAAATATATTCTGAAAATAAAATTTGTTCTTTTATATGCATTCTTCAATGCAAATATACATTGAAAATAAAATTATTCCTTTTATTTGCATTCACAAATGCAAATATATATTGAAAATAAAATTAGCTCTTTTTACATTCACAAATGTAAATATACTTTGAAAATCAAGTTTGTTCTTTTATTTGCATTCCACAATGCAATATAACATCAAAATAAAAGTTACATTTTTATTTGCAAACATAAAAATAAAAGAAACTTTTTTGTCAAACAAGATCATTGGAATAAAACTGTTCTTTTAATTGCATTCATAAATCTACTTTAAAAATAGAGCTTGTTCTTTTATTTTGCATTCACAAATGCAAACAAACATAGAAAATAAAGTTTGTTCTTTTTTTGCATTTACCAATGCAAATATATATTGAAACAAATGATTCTTTCATTTGCACTCATCAATGCAAAGACATATATTAGAGCTAAAGTTTGTTCCATTAATTGCATTTATCAATACATATATGCATTGAAATTAAGGTTTATTCTTTTATTTGCATTTATCAATGCGAATATTCAATGAAACTAAAGTCTATCTTTTTATCTACCTTTACCAATACAAATGTAAACATTTTTATACACTAAATAGAATTTGTTAAAAATATACTTTGAAATAAATTTTGGTTCTTTTATTTACATTCACTAATGTAAATATAATTTGTAAACAAAACTATTCTTTGTTTGCATTCATAAATGCAAATACTCTTTTAAATAAAATTTGTTTCTTTTATTTACATTCACTAATGCAAATACACATTGGGAATGAGTTCTTTTTTTTTCATTCACTCAAACGAACTTTTAAATAAAAAGTTACATTTGTTAATTGCTTTCCTTGTTGCAAATAAAACATTAAATAAAAGTTTCATTTTTGTTCACAATCCTACATGCAAACCAAACATCAAAATGAAAGTTACATTTTTGATTTATAATTTTGATATGAATATAATATTGATAGAAAGAATAGTTTTTAGAAATGCATTTTTTTTCTATATGAAATGAAAAGAGCAAATTTGTCAAATGTCTTATATGTAATAAAATGAGTTCTTTTTGTCACTTCAAAAAGAATGAATTGAAAATGTTTGTTTAGGCTTTTGAAAAGAATGGATAACTAAACATTCATATTTTTATCATTAAAGTAAAATAGGCAAAAACACTCATTTTATCTAAATTAAAAGGATGAAACAAATTATAGCATTGGAATATTTTATTAGAATTGAAACACAAATTATTCATTATTGTAAATTTAAATTGGTTAAAACCAATTATTCATTTTTGTTAATTTACATTAATTAAAAACAATTATTCATTTTAGTCAATTTATATTAATTAAACCAAATAGACACTTTGTCAAAAATATTCATTTTTGTCAAAATGAATTAGTTAAAGCAATTTTATATATAGTTACATATATATATATATCATATGTTTGGCAAGGCATATACTTGTCAAGATAGGTTAGTTAAATCAAAATATTTATTTTGTCGAAACAAAAATTATCATTTTTGTCGCATTAGAATTGTCAGAACAATATAACCATTTTCGCTTGAGTTTAACTAGCGGAATAGAAATTGTCAATAGAGATGAAGTTATTATGCATATTCATTCATTGCAAAAGAGACATTTTCTTGTCATGTTTATATATTGTGTATTACACTTCCATTCACAAGTTACCCGACTTGTTTATGTGATTGGGACGATAATTTTCACACATCTCCCAAGTGCACAAAGTAGTTTATTATTTGTTTGTTGGTTGAAACCTCACACGGGTGTTGGGATGAAAATTTACATACAATAATCCCAATATTCAGTTGTATGTTGATCGTTAGATCGACAGGCTGCGATGAGCGTTATTATTTAATTTTAACGCTTACACAGTGGAATTTACACTTTGGATGTAGATGGATGATTTAATGATTATACTGTTATTATCATATATATGATGTGTGTGAAATCCATATAATCCAAATTATATGGTAAATGATTGAGTCGCATTTAGATTTAGGTGTTCTTTTAAATAAGAATATTTTTACATTAGAAATTTTCTTTTTATATAAAGTATATATTTTCATAAGAGAAAAATATATTTTAATCAAGTATATGTTAAAACAAAGAATATTTGTAAAAGATAAGAATTTGTAATATAAAGAATACTTCCCATTTAGAATCTTTATATAAAGAATATTTTTAATGATTATTTTAAAATATGTTTCTAAAAGATTATTAGGATTTGCAATTATATTTTGTGATATGAAATAAATGGAGATGTGAAGTAGATTTATCGTGGACGATGTTTTAAATGACATTTATCCTTTAATCCAATTTACATTGAAATTATTAATTGGAATTTATAAATCTATTTTATAGATTTAAAAGGGCATTTTCTGAAAATCAAGTTTTCCCAATTTAATATATTAAATTGGAATTAAGTGGAAATTCGATTGGTAATAATCGAAATGGGCTTCTGTAAAAGAAGACCGATATTATAAATGGAATTTAAGAGGCCTTGCCGTTATTCCATTTATATTATTAGCCCGATACAGAAATTTATATCGATTATGTATTGATTTGATTTCTGTGAAATTCCATATTTTGGAAATTGATTTGTGGGTTTATCGTGAACTGTGTTTTAAAGGATACTAGTTCTTTAACCTGTTTAAGACAAGATTTATTCCTTAAAACAAATGATCTGGTAATAATGATTTTTGACATCGAATCAAAACTGGAGTTTTAGTAATTCTTTTAAGGAAGATATAAGTTTTTATTTTCAGAGCTTATCTTTGATAAAATTAATGAGAATCTTCTAATATGAATATCTTATTAAAAGAATACTCGGAGTTGAAATGTGGCGTAATGTGTGATTTTCCAATATTTACTTTTTAATCACAAAATACGCGAGTTATTCAGAAACACCGGGTTTAACCCATTCTGAATAATCATCATGACGATCAAGAGTTGAAGATGAAGACGATGATTGAAGACCGAAGGTTTTCACATCGTTGGGATGATGATGACTGGTATCTTGAATTGGGATTGGCCTTCCAAGGCAAGGTATTTAGTAATGATCGTCCAAACGCATTTGGAGATCGACGGACTCGTTGTTTCGCTCAGACCCAGAGCGGACTTGTAAATGGATTGCGTGTCTGACATTGTATTCCTTTCTACTGTATTTGTTGAACGCTACTGATTATATATTTCTGTTTGGTGGTGAAGAATTTATTCTTTACTTATCACCCTTCTCTAAGACGTATGAGCTTAGAGGTTATATATATATATTGGTAGATGATCAATAATATGGTAAGATCTGACAATGTGACATGCTAAGATGCAAATGATCAAGGCTTTGTTGAAAAGCAGGCCTTGTGGTTGATGATCAAAGCACAGTCTCTTTAGGCATAGCTTTGTGTATATCGCGACTTCGCGAGCCTCACATACCGGTCGAGTCTAAAACGGGAGAAGGGAACGCAGGGAGTGCACACGTTTCTTTCTAGCTAGAAGTGGTGTCAGTGCTTAAACTGGCTGACATTTGCTTATGTGGTTGTTGGAATTTTGCGAGGCCTCGGTTTATTCTTATCGGTCGCCCTCGGCTGATTTGTAGATCCAATAGGATCGGGGAGCGTGTGTTCAGGCATAACTAATCCACTAAAGTATTTGTGGACCGGCCCTGCTGTATCCAAGGGTTCGCCAGCGTCCGAATCCTGAGGCATTGCTAGAGTGTCTCGAATCGGTCAGGAGCTCCTCCCTAGCCTTGACTCATGATGGAAACCCAATTTCCAATACGCCCTTGCGGTTTTGATTGTATAACTAGTATGGCGACATAGTAGATGGTAGCTATGCCGTCTAGGATTGATATTATATTCGAAATGTTATATATATATATATATACACACTAATGATATCGTTTTTACGTATCAAGTATCTTTTGACCATTATAAGGTAAAACCATATCCTCTGGTGTGCGTTGCATTGTGTGATGGGACCTGGGTCTTATAATGGTTTCATTTTTCTAAAAAGCATTGCGTTATTTGACGATTTACTTTATTTTATGCACTGGCAATCCAATGGAGTAAACCCGTTCCGCGTCAGCGGCGTGGTCCTGGGATTAGCCTACTTATTAGATAAGTTAAGTTAAGATTTCTCACACCAGTCCCACGACTGACCTGTAGTTTGTTTCACTTTGCAAACTCGGGTGCCCTCTTTCCACACGGGCAGTCGAGTAGCTTTTTACAGATATAGTTAAGCAGGATCCTGGATTGAAGCCTGAACCTAGGTCCAGAATATTGATGGCCTTCCGCTGAGATTAGTTCCGCTGCAATGTATTAATTTATTTTAATTTATCTTCCGCTGTAATTTGCAAAGTGTACTCTGATATATTCTGTACTCTGATGTAACATTTACTATTGATGTTATAAAAGTCTGTGTTGTTGTCCTGATGTGTTGTATGCCCAAAGTTAACGTACGCGGGTTCTGAATGGTTTTGATCGATCTTGCGATCGATTGGGGTTGGGCGAAATCCGGGTCGTTACAGTTTTGGTTAATTAAAAAGCAGTAAATGGATTTAAAATAAAAAAAAATATAAAGGTGGGATTTTTAGCATATAGAAATTAGATTTTTCCATATCGGTTTGTGAAGAATAATATAATTTTTGTAACAAAGTAGCGAAATAAAAATATGATTTTTATATCATAGGAAAATAAAAATATGATTTTTATATTATAGAAAGAATAAAAATATGATTTTTATATCATAGGAGGAATAAAAATATGATCTTTATATTATATAGATAATAAAAATTTGATCTTTATATTATAGGAAGAATAAAAATATGATTTTTATTCATGTAGGGTAATAAAAATATAATTTTTATTATATTAGTGGCAAGATAAAAATAGAATTTTTTTCTATATAGCAGCGATGTAAAAATAGAATTTTTATCTGTAGAGGAGCGAGATAAAAATATAATTTTTATTATGAAGGCAAAATAAGAATATGTGATTTTTATACCTGTAGTGAGTACGGGCAACGAAAGTGACAAAAGGCGAGCCCGGCGAAGATTTTCTATATATGAAGAGTCATGGCGTTTGGTTTATCTAGTCGGTGAGAACTCCTCACCTTTAATTTAAATTTCTAGTTAAAAATATATACTAGGATGCAGACGGTGTTTAGTAGCACCCGACACCCATCGTCCACAGGCCATGGACGGCTTGTATGCTTGGTTGTTTGATTTTGATGTGTAGTTGATTGTGTGATGTGATGTGAAATGAAATAAAATATTATATAGTTAAAAATATTTTATAGTTGAAAATAGAATTTTTAACGTGTATTTAAAATGAAATAAATATAAACAAATCGGACGATTTGTTTATATACACACATTTGACTGATATTGATTGGGACGATAAATTTTACACATCGCCCAACTGCACAAACAAAATCTGTATTTGTTGATTTTAAACCCCACACGGGTATTGGGATGATATTTGATGTACACTAATCCCGATTGTTTTGTTGTATGTCAATCGATGGGTTGACAGACTGTGTAAGCGTTAATTATTTATATTTAATGCTTATGCAGTTGTGTGGTGCACTTTGGATGATGGTTGATTATTTATCGTTGTTATTATATACATGAGTTGTAGAAAATCCATATAATTAACATTATATGGTAATTGATTGGGCCTCATTCCAGTTTTGAAAAAAAAATATTTGAATAGAAATATTTGAAATAGAACATTTGAAAAAGAAATATTTCAATAGAAATATTTGAAATAGAATATTTGAAAAAGAAATATTTGAATAGAAATATTTGAAAAAGAAATATTTGAAATAGAATATTTGAAAATACAAATAAATGAAGCCGTGTTAGGTAGTTAAATGCCATTTCAACGCGAACGTGAATTTTGTCGATTTTATAATGAATATCGAAAAGTGATTTCAAAATCGAATATTTTGAAATGAATTCGAATTAAATCGAATATTTTGAAATGAAATTCGAATTAAATTGTAACACCCCGTATTTTCTGTGAACGTATAAGTAACAAATCAGAGGATAATTAATTTTTAAAATATCAAGGGAAACGGGTTGCGCCATTGCGTTCGTCTCGGAATTCTGCTTGGAAACGAGTCCGAGTTTGCAAGAATCGGAGTCCGTATGAGGGAGATATGACCCTCCGAAGTTTCAGGAATTTTCAGAATCGAAAACAGCTCGAAATTCGAATTCAAAATTCGAATTCAAACCCAGAAGCGGGCTGGGCGGGAAATTTCCTGCCCAGGACCAAGGTCGACTGGGGAGTCGACTGGGTAGACGACTGGGTAGTCGACCTCCCCGACCAGGTCGACTGGGGAGTCGACTGGGTAGTCGACCCCCCTGACCAGGTCGACTGGGTAGTCGACCTTGGGGTCGACCTGCTCCCGAAATCCAGTTTTTGAACCTGGTTCGTTCTGATGTATTTGGTCACGTTTTCTGCCTAGGTTCGTCCGCCTAACCCTATATAAACAGCCCTCTAGCCTCATTCTCTCTACACCATTTCATTCTGCCTATACTCTACCTCTGTTCTAATTAAATAAAATAATGGCGTCACTACTCTGCTAAAATCTGAACTGGAACTAGGACAAAAGCATCTTCTTCCAAACTGAATAAAATTAAAAGAGAACAACTGCAACTCTTCTTCTTCTTTAAACTAATCAAGGCAAGTACAATTATTTTCCGATATAAACTTTAATCATAATTGTGACATGATTGTAAATCTGAATTT
Organism: Allium sativum; assembly: GCA_030737875.1. Classification (NCBI taxonomy): domain Eukaryota; kingdom Viridiplantae; phylum Streptophyta; class Magnoliopsida; order Asparagales; family Amaryllidaceae; genus Allium; species Allium sativum. The sequence goes on along the minus strand of CM060916.1, from coordinate 711,915,260 downwards.
GAGGTTGTGCATGTTCTGTTCTGATCTATTTTATTCTGTATCTCTTTCTTCCTTCTGTTCTATAGCCAGGCTACTCCGAGCCTGTGCCAAATCTCATAAGAGATTAACGCACGAACGCTAAAATGTTTGGCACAAATAATGAATGTGGCATAATTGGACATTGCTAATCGGTAACTAAAAGGACACATGTTGTAAACTGGACTTAGATCTATGCATATTCTGTGAATTGGAAGAAGAGGAACCATTGTATGTTAACATGTGACTTGAGACTTTGGACATAACGCATATTTCTAAATTAAAGATCTGTTATAATTTAAAGTTCTAGATTGTCGGGCATATTGTTTATATAACAATTCATGATTTGGGATAAAAAGAGAATATGACTTAGGTGTGAAGGTCTATATTAAGATTTGATAACTATTAAATGTGAATAACACCTAAGTGGGAAATTTTTGAATATATGACATGCACTGAAATCGTTGGCTATATTTGGTATAATTTGTATGTTAATCTTTTGTACTAGGCAAGTTTAACTAGATTTTAGGACATGTGTTATATGGTAAATAATGACCATAATCCGTGCCATGTAAATTCAATGCAAACGTGGGGTATATGACCATATTATGAATCATGACAACTATTTAGGCATCATATGTTTATGAAACTTTAAGGAATGATTCAATCTGTTATATTGCCTAATCTGCTAGTTCGGTTATATTGCCTAATCTGTTAGTTCTGTTATATTGCCTAATCTGCTAGTTCTGTTATATTGCCTAATCTGCTAGTTCTGTTATATTGCTTAATCTGCTAGTTCTGCTATATTGCCTAATCTGCTAGATCTGTTCATCTGCCAAATCTGTCATTTGCTAAGTCTGTTAAAAATGTCTAATCTGTTATATGCTAAATCTGCTAAATTGCTTAATCTGCTGAATGCGTCAAGTCGCCTAATCTGCGAAATCTATTATCTGCTATATCTGTTGAGTTGATATATTTAGTTTGTTATTGACATAATCTGAGTTGGCTATAGTTATGAATAATTGACATTAGGCGTGGGCATAAATGGTAAATTATTAATTAATTAGCCGTAAAGATAAACATGGCTAACTCAAGGTTAGAATGAGTTTGTGGCGTAATTCTGCCCGGAACCGCCCGGCACATCCAGTGGCCGCAAATAATAGGTTCTAATGTGAGAAGTTAGTCATAACGTGCTTGAAACCCGAGGTTAGACTCAGTTTGTGGCAGAAACCTGCCCGGAACCAATCGGCCTAACCAGTAGCCGCAAACTGTTAGTCTAATGTGAGAGGTCTGGGCATTAATATTTAATTAATGAAAATCTGGGATAAATATGATGTCTAAAACGTGTTGGGTGGATAGGGTTAAACCAACTAGACTGATGAAATTAATAAACCTGTTTCATGAATCTGTAGGCCCAATACAAAGTTAGACAATCTATAAGTCTGTTAATCTGTAATCGATTAATCTGTAATCGGTTAATCTGTAATCGGTTAATCTGTAAGTCTGTTAATCTGTAACCGATTAATCTGTAAGTCTGTTAAATCCGTATATCTGATCCGTTGGTCTGAAAACTTGTCTAATCTGTGAACTGGTTGATCTGAATTCTGTATGTCTAAACTTGTAAACAAGTTAATCTGAAATCTGTTAGTCTGGGGACACAAGGTTAGGAGGGAAATTACTTGTGTCATCTGTTGTTTGGGACCCATATTAGTCAGTAACCCTTTCTGGTATCAAAATTTTGACCCAACAGTAGGTAGGGTCTGGGCACGCTTATTGAACTAATTATAAGCGGTTCATTCTGATAATGGCGAGGGGTGTTGATGGTGCGTTCCAACCGGGTCATGTGCGTGCATGGATCCCGGTCTGCCTCTGAGGATGTAAGACGCCGTGACATCTGTAAATAGGTCTGTGCCAATTGGTTGTCACTTTAGGGAGTGATACACCCTACTGTGGGGCCGACACAGGATATTTATGTATTAGGGAGCCGATCGCTTGGGGTAGGGTTTTAGGGTACACTTAGTTCTGTCTGTTTCTGTTGGTACCGTCTGTTTCTGTTGGGTGGAAACACCCGTCTATTTCTGCGTGGTACCGTCTGTTCGGGTGGTAAAGGCCCAATTACTAGTGTACACCTAATTCTACATTCTGGTTCCGTAGGGATTAATCTGTTTCTGCTTTTGTCTGTTTCTGTTTGGGTGGTAGAGGCCCATTACTAGCACTCTCTTCTGTGGAAATTATTCTGTACCCGCTTCTGTTTCAGTTTAGACATTAGGGTGACACCTAATTCTGTTATACTAGTATTAGTGCAGAGAAGTGTAAAGAAATAGCTTAAGTCATTCTGTTCTTCTGTAATATCCGCTACACCTGTTACTGGTATCTCTCATCCAGTTTTATTTTCATGTCATGTTATTATTATCTGTTCATAACTGAAAATCACTGGACTTGCCAGACTTTATGTCCGACCTTGCTTGTTTTTGCCCCTTTTCCTTCCGTTTCCCCCCAGGTTATCCAAGGAGGGAATACTTTATCTTGATCCGGATTCCTTCTGCTTGAAGTGCTTAAAGTATGGCTTGGCTCTGTATAGCTTCCGCTTTGTGGGGATTATGATTTTAAAAGTTTTGTACTCTGATGGCTTTTGAACAAGGCTGATATATATGTACTTGAGTTTTTGGTAAAGTTGTAACCAAACTGATTTCTGTCCGCTGCAATAAAGTCATAAAGTTTTTCAAGTACTGTTTTATCTGTCTTGTAATATTCGATTCTGGTTACTAAAATGCTCCATCAAAGTTAAGGCATTCCCTTTGTGAGTGACCTTAACGGAGGTGGGGTGTTACACTTGGTATCAGAGCTGAAGGTTACCAGACTGGGTAAAGTTTTTGAAAAACTATTTTCCAAAAAGGTTTTAAAAGGAAGCATTTTCGAAAGTAAACCCTATTTTTGAAAAACATAATCCCCAAGAGCCCTATATCTTACCTTCAGTCCTTTTTGTAATTGAATTTCTCCTTTTTTGTTTCAGCATGTCTGAGGCATCTAAGAAAACAGAGGGTGTTCATGTACCCGGTTGGTTTCGTCAATATCTTGAGGCTAGGACCGCCGCCGCAGGTCCAGCAAATGATCCCCCTCCTCCACCCCCTCCTCGTGCAATTTCTTTCTCAAAGATCTGTAGAGATTTTAGGGCCATGGGTGGGAAGGATTTCAAGGGAACTGAATCATTCGTAGAAGCGAGGAACTGGCTCAAAGAAACTGAGGATCTATTCGTTATCTTCGAGGTGGACGATAGGCAGAAGGTACAGTTGGCGGTATGGCTGCTCAAAGACGAAGCTTCCTATTGGTGGGAAGTCACTAACGCCGAGAGGCCAGTTGAAACATGGATGGATTTCAGAACAAGGTTTGAGACAAAATTCATCTCGCAAGCTGAACGAAGTCTACAACTGGAAAAGTTCTTATCTCTTAAGCAAGGAAGTATGACGGTCAAGGAATACGTCATCCAGTTCAACCAACTGGCTAGTTTCGGATTGGATTTAGTCAACGCTCAGCATAAAAAGGCTCTCCGCTTTGTTAAAGGATTGAATGAGCCACTGCACAGCCTAGCTATGACTCATGTACCCATGGGAGCGACTTACAAGAAATTGGTGGACATGGCACTACTGCACGAGGAAGACAAGGGCCCGAAAGAGACAAAGAAGGAAGAACCATAGAATAAGAAAGCATGGCCCAAAAAGGAAACACAAAAGAAGGATGAGAAGTCTGAAGATAAGAAGGGGAAAAAGTGCTTTACTTGTGGAAGCTTGACTCATCTGAACAAGGATTGCAGAAAAAGGAAGGGCACTTGCTTCAACTGTGGTGAGATGGGACACTTCACTAGGGACTGCCCGAAGAAACGAGGGCAAGGGAAGAGGGCAGAACCCACTTCTGGAGGACAGGCGAATGCTCAAGGGACTGGTAGATAGGGTAGAAATAAGAAAATTTAAGTAGAAGGTTTAATTTTCTTATCTGATTGTTGAGTTAAAACTCTTTCTGATTCTGGCATTTTGATTCTGTAATCGATACTCTGCACTTTAATACTAGTATTGTTTCTGATTCCGCTATAGACCCAAATCCATAAGGGTTATGACTCATCTGTTTGTGATTGGGGTTTGAGAGATATTCGTGTTAGGCGTCAAGTAGGACGCATACATTCTGGGATTTATCATGCTTAGTTTCCTAAGAATCATTCGGTAATCTGATCTATACCAGTAATCTGTAAATATCTGAATATTTCTGATAAGGTCAAGATTTCCAGTTTTGACATTATCTAAAGAGGGTAATCCTCTGGGTGTCAATCTGATGTTGGTTTCGGTCTTCGGGGCCGATACTTAGGACCCATGTCTAATGGGAACCAAGTTTTTGTTTTATCTGTACTCGCTTCCATCATTCGACTGTATCCTATCGATCGAATCTTCGAACTTTAGGTAGAAACTAATGGGTGTAAACATGTGTTTGATACATGTTATGTTTCATGGTTGCAAGTGGATGCAAGTGGTTGCTAGTGGTTGCTCGTGGATGCATATACACACACTAGGCACTAGATCGGCTCGAAAACACTCTCATACTGCATATTGATGTGTGAGCATTTTCAATTTTTGTGGATGCAAAATGATTGACTCAGCACATGGATGTTGCATATGACTGAATGGTTGTGCACTCATATAGAAATGATATGTATTGAGTAGGAAAATTGCATACATGTTGGACTCATGGCACTGGCATAATTCGCATTAAGGAGGTCAACTGAATCAGTGGACCGCCTGATCTTTGCATTAGATAAGGAACATATACACACACTTTTGCATATGTTCATACAACATTAGAAGTTTCTAAGGACCATGGACGCCAGTGATTGATGATTGAGTAGATGGATGTTGGATGGTAGGACACATTCTTCTTAACTTGAAGATTTCGAGGACGAAATCCTTTAAGGAGGGGAGAATGTAACACCCCGTATTTTCTGTGAACGTATAAGTAACAAATCAGAGGATAATTAATTTTTAAAATAAGAATCAAGGGAGACAGGTTGCACCATTGCGTTCGTCTCGGAATTCTTCTAGGAAACGAGTCCGATTTTGCAAGAATCGGAGTCTGTATGAGGGAGATATGACCCTCCGAAGTTTTAGGAATTTTCAGAATCGAAAACAGCTCGAAATTCGAATTCAAACCCAGAAGCGGGCTGGGCGGGAAATTTCCCGCCCAGGACCCAGGTCGACTGGGGAGTTGACTGGGTAGTCGACCCCCCCGACCAGGTCGACTGGGGAGTCGACTGGGTAGTCGACCCCCCTGACCAGGTCGACTAGGTAGTCGACCTGGGGGTCGACCTGCTCCCGAAATCCAGTTTTTGAACCTGGTTCGTTCTGATGTATTTGGTCATGTTTTCTGCCTAGGTTCGTCCGCCTAACCCTATATAAACAGCCCTCTAGCCTCATTCTCTCTACACCATTTCATTCTGCCTATACTCTACCTCTGTTCTAATTAAATAAAATAATGGCGTCACTACTCTAATGAAATCTGAACTGGAACTAGGACTAAAGCATCTTCTTCCAAACTGAATAAAATTAAAAGAGAACAACTGCAACTCTTCTTCTTCTTTAAACCAATCAAGGAAAGTACAGTTATTTTCCGATATAAACTTTAATCATAATTGTGACATGATTGTAAATCTGAATTTGAGGTTGTGTATGTTCTGTTCTGATCTATTTTATTCTGTATCTCTTTCTTCCTTCTGTCCTATAGCCAGGCTACTCCGAGCCTGCGCCAAATCTCATAAGAGATTAACGCACGAACACTAAAATGTTTGGGACAAAAAATGAATGTGGCATAATTGGACATGGCTAATCGGTAACTAAAAGGACACATGTTGTAAACTGGACTTAGATCTATGCATATTCTGTGAATTGGAAGAAGAGGAACCATTGTATGTTAACATGTGACTTGAGACTTTGGACATAACGCATATTTCTAAATTAAATATCTGTTATAATTTAAAGTTCTAGATTGTTGGGCATATTGTTTATATAACAATTCATGATTTGGGATAAAAAGAGAATATGACTTAGGTGTGAAGGTCTATATTAAGATTTGATAACTATTAAATGTGAATAACACCTAAGTGGGAAATTTTTGAATATATGACATGCATTGAAATCGATGGCTATATTCGGTATAATTTGTATGTGAATCTTTTGTACTAGGCAAGTTTAACTAGATTTTAGGACATGTGTTATATGGTAAATAATGACCATAATCCGTGCCATGTAAATTCAATGCAAACGTGGGGTATATGACCATATTGTGAATCATGACAACTATTTAGGCAGCATATGTTTATGAAACTTTAAGGAATGATTCAATATGTTATATTGCCTAATCTGCTAGTTCGGTTATATTGCCTAATCTGTTAGTTCTGTTATATTGCCTAATCTGCTAGTTCTGTTATATTGCCTAATCTGCTAGTTCTGTTATATTGCTTAATCTGCTAGTTCTGCTATATTGCCTAATCTGTTATATCTGTTCATCTGCCAAATCTGTCATCTGCTAAGTCTACTAAAAATGCCTAATCTGTTATATGCTAAATCTGCTAAATTGCTTAATTTGCTGAATGCGTCAAGTCGCCTAATCTGCGAAATCTGTTATCTGCTATATCTGTTGAGTTGATATATTTAGTCTGTTATTGATATAATCCGAGTTGGCTATAGTTATGAATAATTGACATTAGGCGTGGGCATAAATGGTAAATTATTAATTAATTGGCCGCAAATAAACATGGCTAACTCGAGGTTGGAATGAGTTTGCGGCGTAATTCTGCCCGGAACCGCCCGGCACATCCAGTGGCCGCAAACAATAGGTTCTAATGTGAGAAGTTAGTCATAACGTGCTTGAAACCCGAGGTTAGACTCAGTTTGTGGCAAAAACCTGCCCGGAACCAATCGGCCTAATCAGTAGCCGCAAACTGTCAGTCTAATGTGAGAGGTCTGGGAATTAATATTTAATTAATGAAAATCTGGGATAAATATGATGTCTAAAACGTGTTGGGTGGATAGGGTTAAACCAACTAGACTGATGAAATTAATAAACCCATTTCATGAATCTGTAGGCCCAATACAAAGTTAGACAATCTGTAAGTCTGTTAATCTGTAACCGGTTAATCTGTAAGTCTGTTAATCTGTAACCGGTTAATCTGTAAGTCTATTAAATCCGTATATCTGATCCGTTGGTCTGAAAACTTGTCTAATCTGTGAACTGGTTGATCTGAATTCTGTATGTCTGAACTTGTAAACAAGTTAATCTGAAATCTGTTAGTCTGGGGACACAAGGTTAGGAGGGAAATTACTTGTGTCATCTGTTGTTTGGGACACATATTAGTCAGTAACCCTTTATTGTATCAAAACTTTGACCCAACAATAGGTAGGGTTCGGGCACGCTTACTGAACTAATTATAAGCGGTTCATTCTGATAATGGCGAGGGGTGTTGATGGTGCGTTCCAACCGGGTCATGTGCGTGCATGGATCCCGGTCTGCCTCTGAGGATGTAAGACGCCGTGACATCTGTAAATAGGTCTGTGCCAATTGGTTGTCACTTTAGGGAGTGATACACCCTACTGTGGGGCCGGCACAGGATATTTATGTATTAGGGAGCCGATCGCTTGGGGTAAGGTTTTAGGGTACACTTAGTTCTGTCTGTTTCTGTTGGTACCGTCTGTTTCTGTTGGGTGGCAACACCCGTCTGTTTCTGCGTGGTACCGTCTGTTCGGGTGGTAAAGGCCCAATTACTAGTGTAAACCTAATTCTACGTTCTGTTTTCGTAGGGATTAATCTGTTTCTGCTTCTGTCTGTTTCTGTTCGGGTGGTAAAGGCCCATTACTAGCTCTCTATTCTGTGGAAATTATTCTGTACCCGCTTCTGTTTCAGTTTAGACATTAGGGTGACACCTAATTCTGTTATACTAGTATTAGTGCAGAGAAGTGTAAAGAAATGCTTATGTCATTCTGTTCTTCTGTAATATCCGCTACACCTGTTACTGGTATCTCTCATCCAGTTTTATTTTCATGTCATGTTATTATTATCTATTCATAACTGAAAATCACTGGACTTGCCAGACTTTATGTCTGACCTTGCTTGTTTTCACCCCTTTTTCTTCCGTTTCCCCCCAGGTTATCCAAGGAGGGAATACTTTAGCTTGATCCGGATTCCTTCTTCTTGAAGTGCTTAAAGTATGGCTTGGCTCTGTTTAGCTTCCGTTCTGTGGGGATTATGATTTTAAAAGTTTTGTACTCTAATGGCTTTTGACCAAGGCTGATATATATGTACTTGAGTTTTTGGTAAAGTTGTAACCAAACTGATTTCTGTCCGCTGCAATAAAGTTATAAAGTTTTTCAAGTACTGTTTTATCTGTCTTGTAATATTCTGTTCTGGTTACTAAAATGCTCCATCAAAGTTAAGGCATTCCCTTTGTGAGTGACCTTAACGGAGGTGGGGTGTTACATAAATTGAATTGAAACGAATTAGAATTCAAATTGAATTGAAAATAAAATGAATTCAAATCGAATTGAAATTGAATGGAAATCAATTTGAAATGAATTCGAATTGAATTGAAAATAAAATGAATTCGAATCGAATTAAAATTAATAGAAAACGAATTCAAATCGAATTGAAATTGAATTCAATAGGAATTCAAATCGAATTGAAATTGAATTGAATCGAATTTAAATCGAATTGAAATTGAATTGAATCGAATTGAAATTGAATTGAATCGGATTGAAATCGAATTGAAATTGAATTGAAATCAATTTGAAATGAATTTAAAACGAATTCCTATTAGAAAGATTCAATTTTGATTTGAATTTGAAATAGAAGTTGAAATCGTTTTGAAAACGAATTTAAAACGATTTATAAAATACGTTTTTAAAAGGAAATCGATGAAATATATATAATATATATATAGTATATATATAATGGCATGAATAGAACCAGCCGCGCCGCGACAGTTCGCGAATTTCGACCACTGACTTCAAATTGACGTTGCGGGAGATCCGACCGTCGGATTCTCCTAAAACTAGAATCGTTGGGTCCGTATCGAAAAGAGCTTTCTAACGAATATTAGAAATTAGAAATCTAATGGATGGATTTGGAATTATGTCCAAATCAAATTTGAAAAAGGTCGTTGTAAGTGCAGTTCGATGGTCGTTGATGGAAATCGACTGTACGGGCCTTGATAAAATTATTAAAAATAGTAATAATTTGTGTAAAATCATAAGAAATGATTTGTGAAGAATTGGGATGAAAAACTCCATATTTGAAAAGATAAAAATAGATTTTTACCGAAATGAACTAGTTTTGAACTAGAATTATAATTCTATTTATTTTTAAAATAAATAAAGTGGATTTGAAAGGGTTTTGAAAATAACCAGAATTTCCAATACGTGAATTGGAATGGATTTGAATCGAAATTGTCTTCGGAATATTTCGATGTTGGGTTTCGTGATTATACAGATATTGTTAGGGAAATTTGAAAGATATATTTATATCGTTATTTTCAATACGATATTTGTTGGTCGTAGAATTTGATATTGAATATAAGCCGATACATTTTCTATTCAGAGCCTTGTATTTAATATCAAATGTGATTTGGGTTTGTCGTGAATGGTGTCTTCATTAACACTGTTCTTAAACCCAGTTGAGAAAGAGATTAAATCTTTTTATTTAGATTTAATGAAATGTACCAATTAAATGGTATTTAATTGGAATTAAATTTGAATTGATTTTTGGGTTTATCGTGAACGGTGTTTTAAATAACACTAGTTCTTTAACCCGATAATTAATGGAATGTAATTTTGGGTTATCGTGAACGGTATCTTCAATAATACTGTTCTTAGACCCAAAGGAGTTAAGGAAATCAGAAACTAACTAGAGATTAGTTAAGTTGAATGGTTTCTGGGGTATTGATCTGATGTTGGTTTCGGCCTTCGGGGTTAATACTTAGAGAATTGCTCACTTGCTAATTTACGATTGGGGACTGATTGAAATGTGATGTGATTTTGGGGTTTATCGTGAACCGTGTTTTAAATGACACTGATTCTTTAACCCAGTCAAAGATTAAAACTAAGTGGAGTTTTAATGAATCTTTAATAAGATTGAAAAGATCGAGAATGGAGTATCACCAGTTTTGCTCCAGGCGATAGTTAAATCTTTAATTAGATTTGAACGTGAAAAGGTAATTGAATTTACCGATAACACCGTGGTGTTAAATATGAAGTATGACCATTTTTACTTCATGGGATAAATAGGTTGGGATTGGGAAATAAAATAAATGATCACTTTGGTGTGGTTCGCTAATCCCGACTAGTTTGAATTGATATTCAAAAGAAGATTAAAGAATAAATTTAAAAGAATTTATCTTTGATAAAATTAATGGGAACCTTTCCCTAAGAATGTGAAATTTAGAAACTAACTGTAGGTTAGCTAAGCAGAATGGTTTCCTGGATATTGATAAGATGTTGGTTTCGTCCTTTGGGGTTAATATTTGGGGAATTATTCTCTTGATTAATTTACGGTTAGTGACTGATGAATTGGAATGAGGCGTATGTTGTGTTTGTGTAACACTTGTTTATTATATACGCGAGTTATTCGGAAAGACCGGGTTTATCCCATTCTGAATAACTGTTACGATGATAAGTCGAAGATGAATAAGGTGGTCGAAGACCGGAGGTCTTCCTGTCGTTTGGGTGATTACTGATGATCTTTATTGGGCCGTACACCCAAGAGGAAGGAATCAGTTAGTGATCGTCCAGACGTACTTGGAGATCGATGGATATGCGGGGTACTAGGTGCCTCCGGTTTCGTTCAGACCTAGAACGAACTTGTAAATGGACTGTGTGTTGGACATTGGATTTTATTCTGTGTGATTGATTTCTATTAAATATATATCTGTTTGGCAGCGAAGAATTTATTCTCTTGCTTAACGCCCTTCTCTGAGACGTACGAGCTCAGGGGTTATATACTGATGGATATCAAACGCATAGAGTGAATTGCCAGTGTGGCATGCCTAAGTGGCAAATGATCAAGGCTTCTGTTGAAAAGCAAAGTCTTGTGGTTGATGATCAAATCACGACCTTTGTGGCATAGCATTGTGTAACGTTTAATTCGCGAGTTTCACACCCGGTGTGAACCAAAAACGGGAGAAGGGCCTTAAGGAGGGCATGCGTTTCTTTCTAGTTAGGAGTGGCGTCAGTGCTTGAACTGGCTGACGAGTTTGACTCATGTGGTTGTTGGAATTGGAGGCGCCTCGGTTATATCGGTCGATCCGGGACCGATGGAGTCATTCGTTGGCCCATTTACGCCCCAAAGGGCGGGGAAACGCATGTTCAGGCATTTTAATCCACTCCGTGTGGACCGGCCCTGACGATCCAAGGGCCCACCTGAGTCTGGGTCCTGAGGCTCGGGCTAGAGAGTCTCGAATCGGTGAGGACTATCTTTTGCCTCGGTTCATATCATAAATGATAACCCAACTTCCAATACGACATTTTGCGGTTTTGATTGTATACCTATATATGGCGACATAGTGGTATGGGACATTCATGCCGCCTATGATTGATATTTATGATTGTATATAAAATCAGAAACTAACTGGAAATGAGCTAAGATGGGTGGTTTCCTGGGTATTGGTCTGATGTTGGTTTCGGCCTTCAGGGTTAATACTTAGGGAATCGTTCTCTTACTAATTTAGGGTTGGAGTCTGATTAAGAATTAAAACATGAAATATAGCATATCAAGCATTCTTTGGCTATTATAAGGTAAAAACCCTATCCTCCAGCTTGCGTTGCATTGTGTGATGGGACCTGGGTCTTATAATAGCTTCATTTTTCTTTATTTAGCATTGCGCTGTTGTTTTATGCACTGGTATTCTTGGGAGGAAACCCGTTCCGTGTTATACGACGTGGTCCCTTGATTTACCGAACTTTAAAATAAAGATTAATAACTGTTTTAGTTCTCACACCAGTCCCATGAATGACGTGGAGTTTATTGTTTTTAACCTAAACTCTGGGTGCTTTTATTTTGACACGGGCAGCTAGTAGTTTTGGTTTTGCAGATTTATATTCGCAGGATCCTGATTTACAGTTGGAACCATACTCGAAAAGCTCTGTATCCGTGTGTTACTTCAAGTTGTGTATTGTATTATTTTTCCGCTGCTATGTAATGTATTGTAATCTCTGATATTTTATACTGTGTAATATTTATTCATACTCTGTATATTCTTGTATTCTGATGGAATTGTTGTAATTAACAATGAAATGTTCTTCTGTCTGCGTTCTTTTGTGTGTTGTTCTCGAAGTATCCGGACTTTCCTTACCGGGGAAGTTACGGGTTCTTACAGTTGGTATCAGAGCTTTGGTTTACAAAGCTCGAGAACAGGACACGTTATAACCAAACGAAAGAATTCATTAGAAATTGGATTAGTAATATCCAATGGGAATGACTCGTTAGAGATGGGATCAGTAGTATTCTAGAACGAGTGTGAAGGGTATATTTTTAAAATGAAAACAAATTATGTTTTGAAAATTTAAACTTTAATTTTAGTATTTGAATATTTATTTTAGATTGATTTGGACAATCAGATATATAGAGATTTTGCATATACGCCTAGCTAGCGTGTATTCGAAGCCTCAAATATACTTGATAGATATAGAATCACACTCTAGTTGCCCGGAGGTGAAATTATTGATGACTGTACAGCATCAGTCGTTTGGGTTCGAGTTTCGAAGGTGTTATATCTATATATTTCCTATTGACTGGTGTGAGAACCAAAATTAGATAGGGCCTATTGTTGTGATTTGTCACCAAAAAGGTGGTTTTTGACTATATATCAAAGTTATAAATTTGAAATGATAATCAACTAATTGATTGCTGATTGTGTTGTTTGATTATTGGTTGATTAATTAAAATGTTGAACCTTTAACCAAATTGAATCAAATAGTGAGTTGTATTGAAAATTAGTTGCATTTGCATGCATATACATGGATTTACATTGAACAGGTCATAGCAAGGAGGCTAGAGAAGAGGAATAAAATTGTTTGCCCGACAAATAGGTACATGTTTATTGTATTTCTTCGGTTTTGGGAGATTTTATGAGCCGATTGGCTAGCCGCTTGGCTTTTTCGTTTTCTTTTGGATTGAAGAAGGCCATGGGAGGCTATATGAAATATCCCCAAGTCCCCGGTACAGGGGAGGTTATGGCGAAATTTTTCGAAAATCTAGGGTGTTAGCCAAATTTTTGAAAAATTTGAAAAGTTCTTAGAAACTGAAAAGTTGAAGGCCTTAAGCCGTAATGAAAATAATGAAAGTTGAGTTGATTAGTTAAACAACTTTCGGCTTCGTTCCTTTTCGGGGACGAAAAGTTTTAAGTGGGGGAGATTGTAATAACCCAGAAATCCGAGCCAATTTAAAATTTTTATTTTGGCAATTTTAGTGAATTTTGATTATTTAAAATGAATTATTTTAAATAATAATGATGAGGAATTTATTTTGAATAGAATTCGAACGTATATATTCGTTTGAATCGACGATAGAATATAAATATTTATTTTAAAATATAAAAGAAATTGAAAATGGCGTGACAGTTCGATAATTCGATTTCAAATTTCAATTGAATGTACAGGATTCAAAATAAACCGGATTTTAGCGAAAAAATAAATATTTGAATCTAATTGAGAATATCTTTCCAACGAATCCGAAAAATTGAAATTTCATAGCGGGGGTAAAAAGTTATATGTCCAGTTGAAAATTCAGAATAGTCGCTATGGAATTTCGGCCCTTAAAAATGGCCATTTTGCAAACGACATTGGTTTTCGACGAAACCACTTTTGTTGGATCCGTGATGTCAAGTTATTGCTAAATTCCAAATTTCATAAGTTTTCGAATCAATATGTGGGCGTGGCAAAGGAAAACGCGTTTGACCAGTTTCAGTTGATTTTAATCGACTGGAAAATGGCCATTTTCAAACGGTCTCAAAATTCGACGAAATTAGCTTTGTTAGGACTTTATCGTCAATACGAAGCTAGAAAATATTTTTCGGGGAATTTTTAGAGTTAGTATGTGGCCCCGGTAAATTGAAATGCGCGTTTAAATTCAATATATAGAGTTATATTTTGATTTTGACGAAAACTGATCGAAACAGTCGAATCAACCTACGATACCTATCCCATTGTGTTCGGAATGAGGGTAATTAGCTATGGACGACAGGCGGAGAGTTTCATTTCGAGGTCGAAATAAAAGGGTACCTTTTTGAAATAAAAAAATATACTGAATTAAATATTTATATATATTCTCAAACCCCCTATCTGTATTTCCCTCAGATCGAAAATTAGGAAAGAAAGAAAAAAAACGAAGAACGACGGAGCGCCGCCACCCGCCCCTGCCATCGCCGGACCTACCGCACCCCCAGGTGGCGCCGTCGCCGACCAGAAACCCCCCTTCCCCAACCTCGTCGCGCAAACCCCCCCTTCCCCAATCGATCGAGAACCCCCCCTCCCCCAGAACCGACGCCGCACCCTCCACCCCGACCATGCCTCCGGGGAACTCAGCCCCTCCTCCTCAAGCCGCACCCCCTTCTCTGGAAAACCCCCACTCCCTCTTGAAACACCTGTAAGTCTTTCTTTTTTTTGTTCTCTTTTGTTTTTGTTTAATTTATTTTAAATACATATAGTTTTGGTTAATTAAAAAGGAGTAAATGGATTTTAAAATAAAAAAAATATAAAGGTGGGATTTTTACCATATAGAAATTAGATTTTTCCATATCGGTTTGTAAAGAAAAATATAATTTTTTTAACAAAGTAGCGAAATAAAAATATGATTTTTATATCATAGGAAGAAAAAAAATATGATTTTTATATTATAGAAAGAATAAAAATATGATTTTTATATCATAGGAGGAATAAAAATATGATCTTTATATTATATAGATAATAAAAATTCGATCTTTATATTATAGGAAGAATAAAAATATGATTTTTATTCATGTAGCGTAATAAAAATATAATTTTTATTATATTAGTGGCAAGATAAAAATAGATTTTTTTTCTATATAGTAGCGATGTAAAAATAGAATTTTTATCTGTAGAGGAGCGGGATAAAAATATAATTTTTATTATGAAGGCAAAGTAAGAATATGTGATTTTTATACATGTAGTGAGTACGGGCAACGAAATTGACAAAAGGCGAGTCCGACGAAGATTTTCTACATATGAATAGTTGTGGCGTTTGCTTTAGCTAGTCGGTGAGAACTCCTCACCTTTAATTTAAATTTCTAGTTAAAAATATATACTAGGATGCAGACGGTGTTTAGTAGCACACGACACCCGTCGTCCACAGACCATGGACGACTTGTATGCTTGGTTGTTTGATTTTGATGTGTAGTTGGTTGTCTGATGTGATGTGAAATGAAATAAAATATTTATATAGTTAAAAATATTTTATAGTTGAAAATAGAATTTTTAACGTGTATTTAAAATGAAATAAATATAAACAAATCGAACGGTTTGTTTATATACACACATTTGACTGATATTGATTGGGACGGTAAATTTTATACATCGCCCAACTGCACAAATAAAATCTGTATTTGTTGATTTGAAACCCCACACGGGTATTTGGATGATATTTGACGTACACTAATCCCGATTGTTTAGTTGTATGTCAATCGATGGGTTGACAGACTGTGTAAGCGTTAATTATTTATATTTAATGCTTATGCAGTTGTGTTGTGCACTCTGGAAGATGGTTGATTATTTATCATTGTTATTATATACATTCGTTGTAGAAAATCCATATAATTAACATTATATGGTAATTGATTGAGCCTCATTCCTGTTTTGAAAAAAAAATGTATAGAAATATTTGAAATAGAATATTTGAAAAAGAAATATTTGAATAGAAATATTTGAAATAGAATATTTGAAAAAGAAATATTTGAATAGAAATATTTGAAAAAGAAATATTTGAAATAAAATATTTGAAAATAGAAATATATGAAGCCGTGTTAGGTAGTTAAACGCCATTTCAACGCGAACGTGAATTTTGTCGATTTTATAATGAATATCGAAAAGTGATTTCAAAATCGAATATTTTGAAATGAATTCGAATTAAATCGAATATTTTGAAATTAAATTCGAATTAAATTGAATTGAAACGAATTAGAATTCGAATTGAATTGAAAATAAAATGAACTCGAATCGAATTGAAATTGAATGGAAATCAATTTGAAATGAATTCGAATTGAATTGAAAATAAAATGAATTCGAATCGAATTAAAATTGAATAGAAAACGAATTCAAATCGAATTGGAATTGAATTGAATAGGAATTCAAATCGAATTGAAATTGAATTGAATCGAATTTAAATCGAATTGAAATTGAATTGAATCGAATTGAAATTGAATCGAATCGGATTGAAATCGAATTGAAATTGAATTGAAATCAATTTGAAATGAATTTAAAACGAATTACTATTGGAAAGATTCAATTTTGATTTGAATTTGAAATAGAAGTTGAAATCATTTTGAAAACGAATTTGAAATGATTTATAAAATACGTTTTTAAAAGGAAATCGACGAAATATAATATATATATATATATATATATATATATTATATAATGGCCTGAATAGAACGCGCCGCGCCGAGGCAGTTCGCGAATTTCGACCATCGACTTCGAATTCACGTTGAGGGAGATCCGACCGTCGGATTCTCCTTAAACAGGAACCATTGGGTTCGTATCGAAAAGAGCTTTCTAACGAATATTAGAAATTATAAATCTAACGGTTGGATTAGGAATTATGTCCAAATCAAATTTGGAAAAGCTCGCTGTAAGTGTAGTTCGATGGCCGTTGATGGAAATCGACTGTACGGGCCTTGATAAAATTATTAAAAATAGTAATAATTTGTGTATAATCATAAGAAATGATTTGTGAAGAATTGGGATAAAAAACTCCATATTTGAAAAGATAAAAATAGATTTTTACCGAAATGAATTAGTTTTGAACTAGAATTATAATTCTATTTATTTTTAAAATAAATAAAGTGGATTTGAAATGGTTTTGAAAATAACCAGAATTTCCAATACGTGAATTGGAATGGATTTGAATCGAAATTGTCTTCGGAATATTTCGATGTTGGGTTTCGTGATTATACAAATATTGTTGGGGAAATTTGAAAGATATATTTATATCGTTATTTCCAATACGATATTTGTTGGTCGTAGAATTTGATATTGAATATAAGTCGATATATTTTCTATTCAGAGCCTTGTATTTAATATCAAATGTGATTTGTGTTTGTCATGAATGGTGTCTTCATTAACACTGTTCTTAAACCCAGTTGAGAAAGAGATTAAATCTTTTTATTTAGATTTAATGAAATGTACCAATTAAATGGTATTTAATTGGAATTGAATTTGAATTGATTTTTGGGTTTATCGTGAACGGTGTTTAAAATAACACTTGTTCTTTAACCCGATAATTAATGGAATGTGATTTTGGGTTGTCGTGAACGGTATCTCCAATAATACCGTTCTTAGACCCAAAGGAGTTAAGGAAATCAGAAACTAACTGGAGATTAGTTAAGTTGAATGGTTTTCGGGGTATTGATCTGATGTTGGTTTCGGCCTGTGGGGTTAATACTTAGGGAATTGCTCACTTGATGTGATGTGATTTTGGGGTTTATCGTGAACCGTGTTTTAAATGACACTGATTCTTTAACCCAGTCAAAGATTAAAACTAAGTGGAGTTTTAATGAATCTTTAATTAGATTGAAAAGATCGAGAATGGATTATCACCAGTTTTGCTCCAGGCGATAGTTAAATCTTTAATTAGATTTGAATGTGAAATGGTAATTGAATTTACCGATAACACCGTGGTGTTAGATATGAAGTATGACCATTTTTACTTCATGGGGTAAATAGGTTGGGATTGGGAAATAAAATAAATGATCACCTCAGTGTGGTTCGCTAATCCCGACTAGTTTGAATTGATATTCAAAAGAAGATTAAAGAATAAATTTAAAAGAATTTATCTTTGATAAAATTAATGGGAACCTTTCCCTAAGATTGTGAAATTTAAAAACTAGCTGTAGGTTAGCTAAGCAGAATGGTTTCCTGGGTATTGATCTGATGTTGGTTTCATCCTTCGGGGTTAATATTTGGGGAATTATTCTCTTGATTAATTTATGGTTAGTGACTGATGAATTGGAATGAGGCGTATGTTGTGTTTGTGTAACACTTGTTTATTATATACGTGAGTTATTTGGAAAGACCGGGTTTAACCCATTTTGAATAACTATTATGACGATAAGTCGAAGATGAAGACGGTGGTCGAAGATCGGAGGTCTTCACGTTGGGTGAATACTAATGATCTTGATTGGGCCGTACACTCAAGAGGAAGGAATCAGTTAGTGATCGTCCAGACGTACTTGGAGATCGATGGATATGCGGGGTACTAGGTGCCTCCGGTTTCATTCAGACCCAGAACGAACTTGTAAATGGACTGTGTGTCGGACATTGGATTTTATTCTGTGTGATTGATTTCTATTAAATATATATCTGTTTGGCGGCGGAGAATTTATTCTCTTGCTTAACGCCCTTCTTTGAGACGTACGAGCTCAGGGGTTATATACTGATGGATATCAAACGCATAGAGTGAATTGCCTGTGTGGCATGCCTAAGTGGCAAATGATCAAGGCTTCTGTTGAAAAGCAAAGTCTTGTGGTTGATGATCAAAGCACGACCTTTGTGGCATAGCTTTGTGTAATGTTTAATTCGCGAGTTTCACACCCGGTGTGAACCAAAAACGGGAGGACCTCAAGGAGGGCATGCGTTTCTTTCTAGTTAGGAGTGGCGTCAGTGCTTGAACTGGCTGACGAGTTTGACTCATGTGGTTGTTGGAATTGGAGGCGCCTTGGTTATATCGGTCGATCCGGGAACGATGGAGTCATTCGTTGGCCCATTTACGCCCCAAAGGGCGGGGAAACGCATGTTCAGGCATTTTAATCCACTCCGTGTGGACCGGCCCTGACGATCCAAGGGCCCACCTGAGTCTGGGTCCTGAGGCTCGGGCTAGAGAGTCTCGAATCGGTGAGGACTATCTTTTGCCTCGGTTCATATCATAAATGATAACCCAACTTCCAATACGACATTTTGCGGTTTTGATTGTATACCTATATATGGCGACATAGTGGTATGGGACATTCATGCCGCCTATGATTGATATTTATGATTGTATATAAAATCAGAAACTAACTGGAAACGATCTAAGATGGGTGGTTTCCTGGGTATTGGTCTGATGTTGGTTTCGGCCTTCGGGGTTAATACTTAGGGAATCGTTCTCTTACTAATTTACGGTTGGAGTTTGATTAAGAATTAAAACACGAAATTTAGCGTATCAAGCATTCTTTGGCTATTATAAGGTAAAAACCCTATCCTCCGGCTTGCGTTGCATTGTGTGATGGGACCTGGGTCTTATAATAGCTTCATTTTTCTTTATTTAGCATTGCGTTGTTGTTTTATGCACTGGTATTCTTGGGAGGAAACCCGTTCCGTGTTATACAGCGTGGTCCCTTGATTTACCGAACTTTAAAATAAAGATTAATAACTGTTTAAGTTTTCACACCATTCCCATGACTGACCTGGAGTTTATCGTTTTTAACCTAAACTCTGGGTGCCCTTATTTTGACACGGGCAGCTAGTAGTTTTGGTTTTGCAGATTTATATTCGCAGGATCCTGATTTACAGCTGGAACAATACTCGGAAAGCTCTGTATCCGTGTATTACTTCTAGTTATGTATTGTATTATTTTTCCGTTGCTATGTAATGTATTGTAATCTCTGATATTTTATACTGTGTAATATTTATTCATACTCTGTATATTTTTATATTCTGATGGAATTGTTGTAATTAACAATGAAATGTTCTTCTCTCTGCGTTCTTTTGTGTGTTGTTCTCGAAGTATCCGGACTTTCCTTACCGGGGAAGTTACGGGTTCTTACAGAATATTTTAAAGAAAATTGGATCACTAGAAAATCTATATATCAATATATATTGAATTCGTTAAGGAAACGAAATTAAAATAGAATGTTATAAACAAAAAGGAAATCTATAAATTAGATTTGTTAAAAATAGAAAGAGAACCGTATACACATTTTTAAAATAAATAATTAGTTTTTATGGTGTTGTTTATTCAAGGTAAGTGGTCTTGTGTGTTTTGAAGTTAATGATGTTTTCAGTCAAGGTCTGAGAGGTAGTTATACCCCAACTTGATTGATTTCATTATTAAACAATAAATAAGAAGATTCAGTCTTGAAGAGAGATGTTTAAAGAGATATAGTTGAATGTAATATTTTGGGTTGTTGTAACAATGTTTTATACAACATTCGTTTTAACCCAAGTAAGTGAAATTTTGGAAATATAATAAATGAATATTTCCTAAGTGTAGAAATGAACGTGTGGAAAAGAAAAATAATCGGAATGTCTCCAATTATAAATAGAAGGTATTTTTCTAAATATAGAAAATAAAAGAAGTTGATATTTGGAAATGTTATCCAAATAGTGTAAGAGGCCAAGATGATTGTCGAAAATATTATGTTAACGAATATTTATAAGGAAATAGAGAAGTGATTTAATTAATGAAATTCTAATTAAGGGGCCTAGTGATTGTTTGATTCTATGAATGGATGTTTGTTTTTCTTCAATAGTTAATTGACCAACTATCGAAGTGTTTGCCAATATCGTTATCAATATGGAGAGACCAGGTTGATTATTATCCGAGAACCACTCCGTATTGGTTGTCGCGTTGCGAATCGGATTATATGAAGATAATCGAAGACGGAGTGGAATGCAAGGAATTTTCTATTAATCTTAGGTAGAAATTGCCTAAGATGGATGAATGGAAATTGTGCCTTCGGTTTCGTTCAATCCCAGAACGAAGTGTATGGACGAATGTCTGACAGATTATTTCTAATGATCGCATATGTTGGTCTGTATAAATAATATGGTGGCAGAGAATTTATTCTCTTAGCATAATATCCAGAATATATTTGTGCAATCAATTAATGATTAACGGATCTGACAATGTCACATTCAGAGTTATTGTGCTATCAATGGATGGTAAGTAATCGTAGCCTCAGGCCTCAACCACCAGGAAATGAGAAAAATCAGGTAGGAAGCATGGCTAAGTGGGTAGCTCCCAATTAGGGTGTATTATCACCTATCTAGAGAAATTCATTTCATTCTTTATTCTATTCGATGCTATCCTATTCAGGAAAATGGTTGCTGATCCCAACCGTTGGTGATATACATTCGACACACTCAAGTGAAATGAGTGGTCGGTCATGTGTGGCCGGGTTGCAAGATGTTCTTGTTGAACCCAGTGTATTCTCCTTCGGAGATACACTATCGGAAGGTGGTTCCATACCTTGTCATAGTTGGAAATTCATTACCCAATAAGTGCCCCCAGTTTTGATTGTATATTATGTATGTGGAGCGTGAGATGAAAGCGTTCCACTAAATTTCTATTTATTTGATTTAGACGCTATTATAATCTTAAAAGAGTTTTGATATAAAGATTATCGTTTCTTTCAAAAGGATTTTGAAAGTTAAATCAAGTGTTTTGGATTCTCATAAGGGAAAAACCTGTTTCGTGTTATACGGCATGGTCTTATGAGATATCGTTTATTTTCTCAAACTGTTTTAAATTGTTTACTCATACCAGTCCCATGACTGACCCAGAGTTTATTTTGTTTTACATAAAATCTTGGGTGCTCAAATTTATACGGGCAGTCAAGTAGTTCAGGATTTTATAGATCTATCTAAAGTAGCTCGGAGCAAGAGGCTTCAGTGTTAGATATATAGTATTTTTATTTCTGCTGTGTTGTAAGTGTTGTACTCTGATAATGGTATATTATACAGTTAAAATTTTCTATTTCAAAAGTTATGATATATTATATTTTGTTTTGCAGCGATGTGAGATTTTGTGTTGTTATTTCTGTTCCTCTTCTACATTTTTCTTCTAAAAAAATCGTATTTCTGTGATATTTGGGTTGGATGTGTGATGTATGTAGTCAACTCAGATAGTAAGGATTTGCGGGCTGTAACAACCCGTATTTTAAACAACACATTATAACTTAAAACAGGGCAGAATTAAATGTTAAAGTCTGAATCAGGAGAAACGGGCTATGCCATTGCGTTCGTCTTGGAGAAATACGCGAAATAGAGTCCGAGTTTTTCGTAAATTGGAGTCCCTATGATCGAGATATGGCCTCGCAACGTTTCACGAAAAATTCAAATTCAAAAACAGATTCAAATTTTCAGAATTCAGGGTAGGCGGGAAAAATCCCACCTAGACAGGTCGACAGGGGGGTCGACACTAGGGTCGACCTCCCCCCCAACCAGGTCGACACTAGAGTCGACCTGGGGGTCGACCTGTGTGTCGACCTCCCTGGTCGGCCAGGTCGGCCTGGTGCACCTGTTTTGGCTCCTGGGTCTTGTTTTGGGGGCTTGTGACGATTTTAGATGGCTCAGATCTATCCTAGGGTTTATCCTATGGCTAAAACTAGTCCTAAACACTATAAAAAGACCCTAAGACCTAGCTTAAATCATACTATTTCATTTTGGCCTACTGCAGCCGCCATTAAACCTAGAACTCTAAATTAAAAATACAAAGAACAAAATTATAGAAGACGAAGGACGATTCTTGAAGGCTACAAATAGAAGCTACAACAACTACGATGCTTTAGACAACGGATTTGGGGCTATTTAATTTGAAATTTTGATTTGGATTACTTGCTTCATATTGTAAGTTCTATGTCACTTTTTAGGCAAAAACGCTAAAATAACATGGACATGCTATGAATTGAAACCGGATTTAGGAACTATTATTAATCCATGTTTATATTGTTTAACTTTGAATCATAATTTGGGAATATTGCTATGTCAATGTTGCAAGTTAAACTTATCATGATTTTTATGTGGTTATGAATCACTTGGGCTTAATTGTATGGCAAGTTGGACTAATACATGTCCATGGAATCACTATGTTTATTGAAATCTTTATGTTGATTAAACCATGCCTATGATGCTAATTAAACCATGTCTATGATGTTAATGAAACTATGCCTGTGATGTTAATATACCTATCATGTTAATGACAAATTGGGAATTGCTAGGTTATGATGAAAAGTTGGAATCATTATGTTTATAATGCTAGATGAGAATCATTATGTTAAAAATGCTAAATTGGAATCAACTATGCCTATTAGAATTACCATGCCTTTAATGTTTCATGTTTGTAATAAAATTATTATTATGCCCGCAATGATTATTATGCCTATGATGTAAAGTTGAATTCATCATGTTAAACTAAGTTGGAACCACTACTATGCCAAGTTATCATCATGCTAGTAATGAAACCATGTGATATGTTATAGCCTGTTTATTATGCAAGTGATGTTGGAATTGTCACATATGCCTATCACATGTTTGGTGTTATTCCCCTTTATCTCTTGAATTGTTTATGCTTGTGAACGAAGTACGTTTATATGCGTTGGGGATACGATTGGGTAGAATAGGCAAAACTTGAATTGATTCTAGTCATAAATCGTGAAATTTGGCATAAGTAGAACATGAAATATGGCACGAAAAACTTGACTTGAACATTCCATAACTTGACTTGAAACATGCCTTAGTTGGGCACGAAATTGACATATGAACATGCTATGAAAATAGCACGAATCTGATAAGAACATGGGCATGACTTTAGAAAACAAGAAAGTGGCCAACTCGAGGTTGGGTTGAGTTTGTAGAGTAAATCTGCCCGTAACCGCCCGGCAAATCCAGTTGCTACAAACAATAGGATCCAATGTGGGTAGTTGGTCACATCGCGCTTGAAACCCGAGGTTGGGTTGAGTTCGTAGCGTAAACCTTCCCGGAACCACCCGGCAAATCCAGTGGCTACGAACAATAGGATCCAATGTGAGTGGTTCAGTGCATTAACGAATCAATTAATGCCAATTAGGGTTAAGTCATGAACATGAAAAGACAGCTTAACCAACTTGAACACGATTTGTAGGGCTAAGTCATGAACTTGAAATGACAACACTTAGCCAACTTGACATGACACGTAAGCGGGTTAAGTCACGAATTAAAATGACATACTTAACCATCTTGACATGACTAGACTGGAAAAGGATTAAGTCACGAATTACATGACTTAATCGGTTAGGCGGGTTAGGTCACGAATTACATGACCTAATCTGTTAGGCGAAACCCTAGACACGACCCTTTTCAGCAGTAACCCTCTAGATGTATCAAGGTACCCTGGGGCTAGGCCGGGTGGGGCACGATTACCGGGCTGATTGTAAGAGGTGAACGACGGCAGTGGGGTACGCTAGTGTAGGTTCGGTGGGCTACGGACGTGCACGTATTCCGGGACAGACACTGGGTATCCGTAGATTTATCTATGCATCTTGAATCGTGTCAGGGGTTGACACCCTAGGGCTGATACACCCGAAGGTGGACCCAGCACAGGTGACTACATTCGTGATTAGCCGTATGAAACAGACACTTGACGAGCTAGAACTTGTAGGGAGCCAATCGACTAGATAATCGCTCCGTAGGACCCCGTACTTGGGTCAGACCCCGTTTCAGGGTCATTTCATGATATTGGGCCGTGGGATTTATTTCGTGATTAACTAGTGACATGGGTTTAGTATACTAGTACAGTCGATGCAACGAATCTTGAACATGTGATGCTTTATTTGACTTGTCTTGACTTATCATGATCACCTTAGTCTATCTTGTCCACCTTGACACCATTCTCAAGTTTAGTTCCAGTTCATACATGACATGTTGTTTTAACCGTTTCTACACTGAAAGTCACTAGGACTTACTCAGTCTTTATGACTGACCCTTTTCCTTTCGCCTCTTTTTCTTTCATCCCCCCCTCCCCCCCAGGTTCTCAGGGAGGAAACACTAGCTCTTAGCCTGGATATCACTTGCTTTGGCTCAGCATGTACGGTTTTCTATGGCTGCTTCTTTTTACTACACTTGGGGAATAAGCTGATTTTCTGTTTTAAGTTATTGCTTCTTTGGCTATTATTACAAGACAGTTGTAATGAAGTTGTTATTTGAAATGTTTGTAAGAGACATGGTTTACTGTGGAATAAAATGAAGTTCTGTTCTGCACATAAATTCTTCCGTTGTTTACTTAATTATTTATTTATGTACTGTCTTGTGATAATTCTGTGATGTTATCTCGATAATACCCCTCCAAAACTAGTGCATTCCCTTTTGAGTGACCCTAGCGGAGGTGGGGTGTTACACGGGCCATTACAAAGAGTCGCCTTATTGTATGAAGAGATTTCTCTTCAATTGTCAATGGAAATGGACACAACTATTTACTAAAACTCTTCACGAAGGAATACTAATCTTCTACTATTATATAAACACTACAAACATATTTTCCATATCACCAATTTACTGACTCTTATTCTATTCTCTTTATTTTCTGAAATTGCACTTCCATATGATTTGCAATATAAAGCTCCCTCAAATTCAAGTTACTTGTTCAATCTTTGATATCATTTCACATCTTTTAATTAAACAAGCGACAAACTTCCTTCAAATCTTCACGTTCACTTCAAATACTTGAGGATAAGATTATAGGAAGGGTGTACTTCATCGTGACTATTACGTTCTGATTAAAAAACACATTCAAGAGTCAAAAACCTTTGTAAATTGTGAAGCCCTGTGTGGGTGCTCAGGCGGGAACATCCTTGTTGGTGTTTAGGTGTATTGTGACCTATTCCTCTGGGTTAAGAGAGGGCGTGAATGTGAATTACGAAGAGAAGCTTTGGGACTGGACATAGGCGGGATGTCCGAGCCAGTATAAAATTCTTGGTGTCGTTTCTTATTGAATTTACGTTTAGTGAATATTAGGCACACATCCCTAAAACGAAACTTAATTAGGCTCACATCCGGTCCTAAACTTATTGTAAATTAGGTCCCTATTTTTCAAAAACATATAAAAAAATATAAAAAAAATATTAAAAAACCATGTAAATTCGTATTTAATTAAAACAATTAATCGTGAAAAAAATCAGATCAAAAAAACATTAAAAACAACGTCAAAATCATGAAATACAGAAAATCAACGAAATGCAGTAAATTGCATCAAAACATGCATATAAATCGATTAGTTGCATACATGTATGCATTTATTTCAAATCTGCGTCAAAACTGTAGAATAAATGCATACATGTATGCACATATTGTTAAAACATGCATCTGCTGATGCATTTATTTAAAAACTGCATACCTACGTGCAACTTATTCACGTTTGCATATATTTTGACATATATGCACACATGTATGCAGTTATATAGAAAAACTGCATACATGTATGCAATTTTTCAAACAGGCGTGCATAAATATATGCATGTGTATTCGAATAGTTGCATAAATGTATGCAACTATTCGTAAAAGTTGCATACATTTATGCAACTTTTTTTTTTAATTTCTGTGGACTTCTGAGAATATTTATACATTTTAGAATTTTTTTTTTTAAGTGATAGCGCCTGAAAATTTGGACATAAAACGAAAGAGGCGGAGGTATGGAAAGTGGCAGGCGGAAGATTCCAGGCGGCAGCTAAAATAGGGGGCGGGTTTACAGAGAAAACATTACAGGGATGTGGTGTGAATTTAAAACTTGCAAATAGTTGCATACATGTATGCAACTTTTGCCAATAGTTGCATACATGTATGCAAGTATTTCTGAAGCTGTTTTAGTTGAAAATGTATGCAGAAACTTGCATACATGTGTGCAACTATTTGAAATACTTGCACACATGTGTGCAAGTATTTGCATGTGAAAATAAAATGTGTGCAGAAACTTGCATACATGTATGCAACTATTTTAAATACTTGCACACATGTATGCAAGTATTGCATGTAAAAATATAACAGAGAAATACTTGCAAAGATGAATGCAATTATTCCAAATATGTGCATGATTTGATGCAAATTACTGCATTTTTCGTTGTTTTCTGTATTTTTTTGATTTTGATGCATGTTTTGATTTTATTATGATCTGAATTTTTGGGAGAGTACATGTTTAATTTAAATACGAATTATCGTGATTTTTTTATATTTTTTTTTATGAATTTTCGAAAAATAGGGACTAAATTTACAATAAGTTTATGACCGGGTTTTTTTTATATTTTGAAACTTAATAGGGACCTCTAAAAAACGCACCCTTACGTTTATTTGTGATATATTTCTATAGCTTAGCTTTTACCTGCGTAACCATTGTAGTTTACTAGCTAGTTTATCATTTCCGCTATATCCATATAAAGA
Organism: Allium sativum; assembly: GCA_030737875.1. NCBI lineage: Eukaryota > Viridiplantae > Streptophyta > Magnoliopsida > Asparagales > Amaryllidaceae > Allium > Allium sativum. The sequence continues at coordinate 711,887,829 of CM060916.1, read as the reverse complement.
TCCTGCTTAAGTCATATACACCGACCCTTTTCATCATATGTTACATATTGACCGATCATTAAATAATTATATTTTATTCCCTAGTGGTTGGATCGTTCTCAATCTCAGATTTTAATATATCGTTCATGGTGATGTGAGACATGTCCATTATTTTTACTGAATTACAGTATAACCGTTTTACCCTTTAGTTTACTGTTTGGGCCAGAACTTTTAATAGGGATCAAATCAGGTGTTGAGATTGATTACTTTGGTTCGAAATGATGGATTACGATTCCATAGAGTGGTCACATAAAGGATTTGGTTCAACGGTTCGGGAATAATCGATTTTTAAGTTTTAGCTTTTGTTTGGGCAGACATGTTTTAAGTTTTAGGTTGGGCGTTTGTGATTCTTCAGTTCAACCTAAAACCTTATTTCTCCATTCTCTTCAATCAAATTAGTAGTAGATTCCATCTAGAAGATAGATCATCATCAAGGAAGGTTAGATCACATCAAACTTCATCGAATTCAAGGCGTTTCAGCGCTGTCCAGATCTGATCTCATTGAATCTATGTTAAATCTAGAAATTAGTGAGTGATAGATATCTCTCACATGGTAGATATGAATTGTATAGGTAAATTAGGATCATAGTCGTATGTTTCATGTTAAAATCACCTTAGATATAATTATATATGTTAAATTCAGACCTAGAAAAACCTACGAAAACCTATTTTGATCATATTAACTGGATAACTGTTAGATTAACCATGTTTATTCATATGTTTAGATCCAAATCATGCTAGATCTTATGTTTATGCTATGTTTATGAATTGTTCATGTTTGTATGATCATTTCTATATGGATTGATGTTTGTTTTGATTGAATTGATCGTATTGCTTGAGTTGTATGTTAGATTGTTTGCTGAAGAATCATAGGATTGAAGAACAAAGCAAATCAGAGGTTCAGATGATCGGATTTAGATGAAACTTGGAGGAGGTGCTCTAGAAGATAAGAAAATGGAGCACAAAAATTTTCATGCCTAGAAAAGTTAAGGGCATGCGTCGGCACTGACATATGACGGGTCGACACCGACCTATGATGGGTCGGCACTAACCCATATGGAAGGGTCATATGAGATTGGAACTTGGTGTGTGACATCGTGGTGGTGAGTCGATGCTACTGGGAAATTTCCAAGTCAGTCGGATGTGTCTTAAATGGGTTGAAGGTTGATTACTCGAGAGATGAATGAACCAACATAAGTTACCATAGAAGTGTCGAACCGATGAGAGAATGGACTGGTAGGAAGTTCTCGAAGCTAGGATCGACCAGGGTAAGCTACTTAGCCAAAACTGGCTAAGTAGATAGGTCGGCATTGACCCATGAGGGTGGCAAATAAGGAGCCGTGGTTTTGTGCGAATGATTGTGATAACTTGCTGAGGTAACTGGTGAAGTTTGATTGGGAATGGACTTTATATGGACGGTGTGCAACTCAAAGATCGATGGTGCTTTGATTGTGAACTCGCGATGGAGTGGTCGGAGCCGAATTGTTGTGAAACTGGTAGTTTGATTGGGAATGGAGTGCTAAGTAGATAGGTCGGCATTGACCCATGAGGGTGGCAAATAAGGGTCATATGAGATTGGGCTGGTGGTACAAATTTAGAGTGGTTCGGGGTATTCGTGGTATGATTTAATATTAAATAAAACGTAAATGAAACCTACCTCAGATAAACATTCCCGACCTACCTTACCTACCTTCTGAAGTATGTACCCCTACTCGATGGAACTTGGTTCTTATCCCTTCATGCAATTGCTTCATCTGAAAGCTTTGACTCTACCCTCTTTATATTTCCATCATCTTCTTTCACTCTCATTCACTCGGGAAAATAATAAAAAATAAAATTCCCCAAATTGATCAAAGCAGTTTCACCGTGAATAGTTGCCTTCTTCCTAAAATCAAAATATCCCAAATCGACGAACGTAACCACCACAAGAACCACCTCCTCAAAACTTCCTCCACCACTGCGGCCCTTCAAGTGACGCTACGACCATCATTCAACTCGTCGTCCTCAGCCGTCGTCGCTTGCAGTTCGAACCCGGTACCGGCATGGAAGCTGAGTCCAATTCAGGAACCACCTCCGAGCGACGAAAATATTCAAACTTTCTGCTCTTCTTCACCATGAAAAAGTGGGTCTCTTTTGAAACTCACGATTCAAACTTTATTCAAGTGATTAACGAACAACATGAAATGGTTATAATAGTTGAATGTTGGTTGATATTGATCGCTTTGATGATTGTTGCTGGTGTGTTTTGAATGTTTTGCGGTTGCTGTTTGATGGATTTATGCTCTTGAAAATTTAGATTTATCGAACCCGAGTCCTGTGTTACTGTTTTAAAACTGAGTGGATTCAGTTTCTTTTATTTCTTGGAGCATTTGATTAAATGTGAAATATGTTTAACAGTGCTTGTTTCCAACATGATTTAGTAATTTTCTTTCGGACCTGGTAAGATGTGTGTCATGTTATTCCACTGTTTGACCTAGTGCACTAAATCAGTTTGACCCTAGACCCTCAACCCAAACTATTGGCTATGAAATTAATCTGCTTGATAACCTAAAGTCCTCTCTGTTAATATGCATTCCAATCTTGCGTATAATTCCATTTCATGAGTACAATGTTATTGTGTCACAATGTTGTTGGTATTGTGATATTTATTGGATTGGTGATTTTTGTTTGGATTATGACCGTTTGCGTTATTTTTTTTAACAATCTGTAATCATCAAAGTTCGAATATTTTGTGAATACCGGAGCAGGGGTAGCCTCACAAATGATGATTTTGGAACTCACGATTAATTTTTAACTTTAAGTAATTTGATTTCAATGTTTTGTTTATCCTAGGTAGTTGAACTCTAAAAGTGATGTGTTCACCCTTTGATAGTAAGCTGCTGTTTTGTCTGGAGCTGACAACTCCGTAGTTTTACCTTGTTTGCCGCATCCATGTCTCGACTATATAGTCTGACCTATTTCCTATTGTCGAGTCTTGTGAACTTGAAACTGACCTGTTTGCAAAGTATGAAACATGAGAACTTGTTTATACCAAAGTATTATTGTTATTTCTAAAAATATATTTGAACATGAGGACTTGTTTATATCAAAGTATTACTGTTATTTCTAAAAACATATTTGAACATGAGGACTTGTTTATGCCAAAGTATTACTATAATTTATGAAAATCTAATACATGCCTTGAATTCTGGTTGGCTTAGTTCGACAGATAAATAAGTGATCACTTTATAATATATTATCACTAAATCTCCACTTAGTAGCGGTTGGAAAATGATTTATGATGGTATACCTTTATAACAACTATAACTATTTGTTCTCGAAAGATTTGCACTAGAGAACCCTACGAGAACAATATTAACTCAGATTGGAGCTCGTTATAAAGTAATGAAAGGATGTTTTAAATTAACCAGTTCTTTGTGTTAATGTAAAGCTTTTAGATTTTAAATGATTATATATATATGTATATTGTATTGCCCTGCATACACACGCATTGGCCTATTGATCTACACCTGCACTTGTATTTGGTTTGGTTCATGTGTACTATGTTGTGTCTTTTCTTTGAGAACTAGCTTATTGGCGTGATGCTATATACATGGTGTGGACTGATACAGTGCCATGAAAATATTGACAGTACCCTGCTTGTTTGAAACATGCCACGATAGTGCACATTTAGTATTTTATGCCATATATGTTAGTAACAGTAAACATCTAGTATTTATGCCATATATATACAATTCTAAATTCAATCTTGCATGCTAATTGGGCACTTGCCTTTGCATGTTGGCTGTTATGGTTGGAAATTTCGTGTCATTTCACCCTTACTTTTCTGGAAACATATATACACCTGGACTTGTTGTGGCTCTTTCTTCAAATCAATATACATGAAACATGGAGGGCTGGCTTATCTTGTTTAAGTACTAAAGACACATTTTATACATTTATACCGCTAGTAGTAATTCACTTGCCACTTCCCATGCAAAACATTTGTGAATAACTCACTTTTCTTTGAATGTTATTTTTCCATTATATCTGAGCCAAGGTTCCAGCTTTACTTGATAATACATTTGCAAAGAGAGATTTGGACAAGGAATTGTTTAAATATTTAAAGCTAATGAAATAAGTTGTTGTCTCATATTAAAATATTGCAATGATTACTTTAAATCTTAATTTTCTCCAGCATGCATGACATGCTTATCCACTTGGGCATTTTAATAAATTAGATACCAGTTAATATTATAATATTGCAAAGAAATACACATGGGAATGCTTTACTGATACATACACATAATGAAATCTGGAAACCTGAACATATGGGTATACTTTACTGTTATACTTGATAGTGTTGTCCAAAATTTGATACTCATTTGTGAAGTGCTATCCATGTTTAATTCATATTTGTGTGTGATTCATGGAACCAGATGAGAAAAATCTGAAGTAAGTGTCTGTAAGTATGTGAATAATGTCTGTCTGTTTTTTTTATGTGGCATGTCAGTTGATTTCATGCTAGTATGATTGCATGGCCAGGTTGATTTGTATACTCAGTCCCTTTGCAATAATGTGTATTGAGTTTGATCATTTCAGTCCATTGAGTTATTGCCTGGTGATCCATTTGCACACGTGCGCTATTATCTCGGGTTCATTTTCAGGACGTTGAGGCAATATACATGTGTGTATATATATACACATATGTGTATATGCAAGCTACTGGAATCACCTATGTCATTATTTATATTCGATTAGGGACGTTGAGGCGGTGTACACGTATATATTATGTAACACCCCGTGAATTCTATAACGTTAAGATTCACGAATTAAAGTATAATTAATTATAAATGATGAAATCAAGGGAAACGGGTTACGCCATTGCGTTCGTCTCGAAATTCTGCTTGAGATAGAGCTCAAGTTTGCGTAAAACGGATATCGTATGAAGAAGATATGGACGAACGAAGTTGGGCGAAAAACCAGAAAATGGGTCAGAATGCACTGGCGCACTTGGGAAGCGCGCCAGAACAGAAATGAACTGGCGCACTTGGGAAGTGCGCCAGTACATTTTTAGCCTGGCGCACCTGCCAAGTGCACCCAGGTCAGAATGACCTGCTGGTCAGGTCTTGGCTGGCCTGATCAGGGTATGGTCGAATTCTGATGCTTGGCTGAGTCACTAGGGCTTACGTGTCACATTTTGAGTGGCTCTTTGAACTTTATATGGTCTAGATTCCTCCTATCTTCATCCGACGGCTCAAAACAATTTAAAATTCTATAAATACAACTCAAACCTAACCCTAAACTCACACAAATAATAGAATACAATAGCCGTCATGCTGCTGGAGAGGAACTAGGAATGGCCGTCAATTAGAAACCCTAGAGACAAGCCAACAAGCCTAAGAGACAATTCAAAAGCTTAAAGCATCGACAACTAAATCAAAACAACGCCTACAACAAAGGATAACATCTCCAAATTCAGAATTCAGATTCCTGAATTGAAGGTTCATCATACGTTGTAAGTAGAGTGCTATTCCGATGTGAATAAATAATTGTATTTTGATTTGTGTAAAATGAGAAATAGAATTGTATTTGATTTGTGGTGATAATAATTCATATTTGAATGTTGCTTTGATTCTAAACGATTTGGGATGTTGTGGTATAACGATTGGATATTTGCAAGTATGTGATTTATGTTGAAAGTTAACAACTACATGTTTGTGGTAGTTTATTTGAGATTCATGCAAGTATATGATTCACTATTATGCCAACATAATATATATTATAATCACTTTTAGTGTAGTTGGATCCATTAGGGTATTATGACTTATGTGAATTTATGTTGGAATTGGCATCATGATTCAAGTGTAAAACCATACTTTTGTATTAGAGACAAAAGTAAGCATCTTTGTGAACTTGTGTTGACTCTATGAACATGACTAGACTATGTTTGGTGTTTTGCCTAATTGAAAAACATGTTTTAGGCCTATATTGTTATTAAAAATCATATGATAATATATGTGACACATAGCTAAGTTAGATTTACATTCCAATTGCAAGTTTGCATGAATAAATTAAAAACCATGATTTCATGTTTAGGTATATTTATGCCATGATTATATGAATAGATCAAAAACCATGATTTCATGTTTAGGTATATTTTTGCCATGATTATATGAATAGATCAAAAATCATGATTTCATGTTTAGGTATGTTTATGCCATGATTATATGCTATTACAATGCAAGTTCACAAGTGCCAAATTTATGTTAATTGGTTCGCTATGTTGCAAGTTCATGCGTTCACACTCTCCTTTTTATGTTACTTAGAATATATAAACACCATGTTCTAAGCATCCCCCTTTTCATGTGGCTAAGTTGGGTTTAAATGTTAAACCCAACATATGTTATATTGTAGCGAACGTATAAAACGGGGATAGTGACGTTTGGGTTAAAATATAAAACATATGTGTTGGCATGTTTGACGCATGCCAACAACCTTGAAAAACAATTAAGTGGTGTAAATTAATGTCACCCAATAAAGATGAATTCGAATAATGGGCCGCAAATATTTACATATAAAAAGAAAAGAGACAAAATATGTAAATTTAGAAAATACGATGTGTTTAACCCGAGGTTGTATTGAGTTGTGATGTAAACCTGCCCGGAACCGCCCAGCTGTCCAGTAGTCACAACAATACCTATCCAATGTGGGTGGTTAAACACGGAGCCCAATAAGGACCCGAGGTTAGACTGAGTTGTGGCGTAAGACTGCCCGGACCCAACCGGCAACAGGCAGCCACAACAACATCTGTCTAATGTGAGAGGTCGAGGCTTTAATACGACAATTAAGGCTGAATCAGGATTGATAGGATTAAGTAAATTGAATTAATACTTAATCAAAATGGAACATGCTAAACTATACAGACTGATTGGGGGTTAGGTTTACAAAACACTTAACCAACTTGGCATGTTGGCTAGAAATAGAAAACCTAGTAGCGGGGGGACCCTTTTCAGCAGTAACCCTACAAGGTGTATCAGGATACCCTGAACTAGGCAGGGTGGGGCACGATTACTGGGCTGACTGTAAGAGGTCAAATCGACGGCGGTGGTGCGACAGTGTAGGTTCTAACGGGGTGCGGGCGTGCACACACTCCGACGCAGAAAAATAAGGCACTGGGCACCAGTAGTATACCTGTGCATTCTAGAATTGTGTCGGGCCGCCACCATGGGACTTGATACACCCCATGGTGGGACCAGCATAGGTAACTACAACATCGGGGGCCATAAGACACATGTAACTATGCGAGTAGGAGCCGATCATTAGAAACGGATCACTTCACCCTGATTATGGGGTGCCTGTTGGGAACTGGTTTATGTGGATGCAGAGATTAATATGGGGTACGATAAGTATATTCGACTCTAGACAACTTAACTTAGTTTATGGTGCTTTCCCATTTCCAGTTTATACTTATCATGCCCAATTCTTTATTCATAAACTGAATAGTCCTAGACTTACTCAGGCTTTATGTATGACTCTACTTTTCTTTCGTCTTCTTTTCTTTCTTCCCCCCCCCCCCCCCAAGGTCCACAGGGAGGGAATACCGCAGCTTGACCAGATTTCACATCCAGCTTGAAGAGAAAAAATGTATTGCTTGGATCTCTTTCGTTTTGGACTATGGCTTTGGATTGCAACTATGGGGACTTATGCAGTTTACTTTTGTTTTTATGCTTCTTTAAGTTATGAAATCAATACAGTTATGAGAATGTAATGGATTTTGGAAGTATTGTAAGACAATTATGACATGGTTTGTGTAACACGTATTTCGTTGAAATAAAAATTGCTGTTGTTTTCCGCTGTTCAAAAATATGAGTATTTATATCTGTCTTGTGTATCTGTGACTTATACTTATAAACCTCCACCAAAATTAGGGCATTTCCTTTGAGAGTGACCCTAACGGAGGTGGGGTGTTTCACTTGGTATCAGAGCATAGGTTTACCAGATAAGATAAAAAGTTTTGAAAAATTCATTTCCAAAAAGAAAAATTTAAAGTAGCATTTTTAAAGATAAAATGTTATTTTATTTTAAAAAGGCAAAGTTACCCCAAAGCCATAGGTATTATCTTTTATCCTTCGTTTTGAATCTATCCTTTTTGTTTCAGCATGTCCGAAGAACTTAACTTGCCAGAGGGTGTACCAATACCTGGTTGGTTTAGACGATTCTTAGAAGCGAGGGCCACTCAGCCAGGTCCTACCGTTCCCCCTCCCCCAGCTGCGGGAAATCATCCAGCTGCAGCAGCCCCACTTCCTCCACCTCCTCCGCGGGGTAATACTTTTGCTAAGATATGCAAAGATTTCAAAGCTATGGGAGGAAAGGACTTTCATGGAACCGAGTCCTTCGTGGCAGCCAGGAATTGGCTGAAGGAAACCGATGACTTATTCGTCATCTTTGAGGTAGAAGATAGGCAGAAGGTACAACTGGCAGTATGGCTACTTAAAGGCGAGGCTTCCTACTGGTGGGAAGTCACCAATGCAGAAAGACCAGTGGAAACATGGGAGGACTTTAGGGCAATGTTTGAGGCTAAATTTCTCTTAGAAGCTGAAAGGAGTCTTCAGTTGGAAAAATTCTTATTTCTTAAGCAAGGGAATATGACAGTCAAAGAGTATGTTAATCAGTTCGATCAGCTGGCTAGGTTCGGACTGGACCTAGTCAACACTCCGCACAAGAAGGCTCTCCGCTTTGTCAAAGGATTGAATGAGCCATTACACAGTTTGGCCATGACCCATATACCAATGGGAGCTACATATGAAAGGTTGGTGCAGATGGCATTGCTGAACGAAGAGGATATAAGGCAAGAAGGAGACAAAGGCAGAAAGCTCTCAAGGGAAGAAAGAGGGTTTACAGCCTAAGAAAACAGACTTTAAGAAGGGCGGGAAAGACAACAAAGAGAAGAGGAAGTGTAATTTCTGTGGCAAAGTGGGGCACTTAGTGAAAGATTGCCGGAAAAAGAAGGCCAAGATGAATGGTGGGTGCTTTTCTTGCGGTGAGACAGACCACATGGCTAAGGATTGCCCAAAGAAACGAGGGCAGGGGCAGAGGGCTGGATCCACCTCAGGGGCACAGGTTCATGTGCTAGAAGCGCCACCTCTGCAACAACGAGGTATAAATACTTCTGTAGAAAGTGTAGTTTATCTTTATGATCACCCAGTTCGCACTTTATTTGATTCTGGCGCATCACACTCCTTTATTTCATCTACTTTAGTAGAATCTCTACACCTAGAAACTATTATGGTAGAGCACCCCTTAATTGTTTCAAATCCAATTTGGGGCCTAGCTCATCTGTCTATGATCTATGTGGGATTGAAAATTTCTATTCTAAGCGTAGAATTTAGATGTAGTGCCTTTGTTTTGGGCTTCTCGGGATATGGTTTGATTTTGGGCATGGATTGGCTATCCAGTAATGGTGCCATCCTTGATTGTGAGAAAAGGGTGCTTAGGCTTCCGACCCAACTCGGTAACACTCTGGAAATTACTTGTAATCCCTCATATGCGGTTATACTTAGTTATCTTGAATCGCTAGATGCCTCTGTTGAAAGTTTGCAATCGGTTATAGTGGTCTAGGAGTACCCGGATGTCTTCGAAGAGGTGAAGGGCTTGCCTCCGAAGCGGGAGATTGACATCTGCATATATCTTGTAGATAATGCAAAGCCCGTTGCGTTACCCGTTAGACACATGGCTCCACGGGAAAGGAAGGAGCTCAGTAAACAGATTAAAGAGCTTCTAGAGAAGGGGTTCATTAGAAGAAGCATTTCAGAATGGGGCGCTCCAGTGGTGTTCGCTACAAAGGCGGATGGTTCACTCCGTCTGTGTGTTGATTATAGGGAGCTCAACAAGCTAACGAAAAAGAATAGGCACCCTCTCCCCAGAATTGACGATCTGTTTGATCAGCTTGTAGGAGCGTCTGTTTTCTCCCAACTCGATTTGGCGACCGGTTTTCATCAGCTAAGGGTGGCTGAAGATAGCATCGATAAGACAGCATTCAGAACCCCAGATGGCTTCTTTGAATGGCTTATCATGCCTTTTGGCTTGACAAACGCACCCGCTTACTTCGTGGACCTAATGAGTAGGGTGTTCAGAGATTTCCTCAACAAGTTCCTAGTGGTTTTCGTAGATGATATCTTGATCTTCTCAAAGAGTGAAGAGGAGCATGCCCAGCACCTAAGGGCAATCATGGAAACTTTGCGAGTCCATCAGTTAAAAGCCAAATTCTCCAAATGCCACTTTTGGAGAGAGGAAGTAAGGTTTCTTGGGCACATAGTATCCAAAAATGGGTTAGCTGTGGGCCCTGCTAAAGTAGTAGCGGTGCAGGATTGGAAGACACCAAGAAACGCAACTGAGGTCCGAAGTTTTCTAGGGCTAGCAGGTTTCTACCGAAAATTCATAAGGGATTTTGCGAAAATCTCAGCTCCGCTCACAAGGCTGACCAAGAAGAATCTAGTGTTCAATTGGGACTTGGATTGCGAGTTTGCTTTCCAACGACTAAAAAGGTCTCTTACAACAGCCCCAGTTTTGACGTTGCCAGATGGAAGCAAGATGTTCACCGTTTATACATATGCATGTGGGACAGGGCTAGGCGCTGTCTTAATGCAAGAAGGAAGGGTAGTAGCTTATGCGGAAGACAATTGAAAGTTCATGAAAAGAACTACCCGACCCACGATCTTGAGTTAGCCGCCATCGTCTTTGCACTCAAGTCTTGGCGACACTATCTCCTAGGTGAGAAGTTTGAACTTTACACTGACCATAAATCGTTGAAATATCTTTTCTCGCAGAAAGATCTTAACTTGAGGCAACAGAGATGGATGGAGTTTCTTGCCTCGTACGATTTCGAGATCTCCTACACTCCGGGCAAAGGCAACGTAGTGGCAGACGTGTTGAGACGAAAGAAACTAACCCTAAGCCCGCTGTTTGTTGAAAGACAAAGCCTAGAGTTTATAGCCAGCTTTGACTTTAGGCCCTCCTCCGATTTTGTATCGGGCTTGCTAGCATCTCTCGAAGTACGCCCGACTTTAGTGGACTCAATAGGGACAGCACAACGCGAAGACCCTCAGCTTGTGGAGACGATTGATAGGCTATTTAGGGGTGAGACTTCAAGTCACCTCAGCAGATACTCCATCGACGATAAGGGTTGGCTAAGGCGAGACGGAAGACTATACGTCCCACAGACAAGGGATTTGGTAAAGACGGTTCTCGAGGAAGCACATCACTCCAAGATGACGATACACCCAGGCGGAGATAAAATGTACAAGGACATAAAGAGAACTTTCTTTTCGAACGACATGAAGAAGGACGTGGCAGATTTCGTTTCTAAGTGTATGGTGTGCCAACAGGTTAAAGAGGAACAGAAAAAGCCTAGCGGTCTGCTCCATCCTCTAGAGGTCCCGCAGTGGAAGTGGGATAGCATCTCAATGGACTTCATTGATGGGCTGCCTAGGTCTAGAAGAGGCAACACTAGCATTTGGGTAATAGTGGATAGGCTTACTAAATGCGCCCACTTTTTACCTGTCAAAAGTAAAAGAACTGCCTCATCCCTATCATCTCTTTACCTTAAGGAAATTGTTCGAATCCATGGAATACCCTCCAGCATTGTTATTGACCGAGACCCTATCTTCACAAGTGAGTTTTGGCGGAGTCTGCAAGAAGCGGTAGGCACACAGTTATGCTTGAGCACAGCCTATCACCCACAAACCGACGGCCAGACGGAAAGAGTGAACAGAATTTTGGAGGACCTTTTAAGACTGTGCGTCCTTGACATAGGAGGGACGTGGGAAGACCATCTTCCTTTGGTGGAATTTTCCTACAACAACAGCTACCAAGCCACCATCGGAATGGCTCCCTTCGAAGCTTTATATGGAAGACCGTGCCGATCGCCCACTTGTTGGTGGGAGTCTACTGATAAACTCATACTTGGGCCAGATATGATCCGAGAGACTTCAGAAAAAGTAGACTTAATACGGAGAAGAATGAAGACAGCCCAAGACAGACAAAAATCCTACGCCAACAAGAGGAGGACCGACCTTGAATTTGAGGTTGGGGACAGAGTTTTTCTGAAGGTATCTCAGCTAAGGAACGTTGTTCGTTTTGGAACCACAAGGAATCTAGCACCAAGGTTCGTAGGGACATTTCCTATCATCGAGAAAATTGGGAAAATGGCCTATAGATTAGAGCTACCCGAAAAGTTGGCCGGAATTCACAACGTCTTTCACGTTTCGCACCTCCGAAAATGTCTACATGAATCTGCTGAAGTGGTAGAGCCAAATATCCTAGAAGAAGCTGAAGTGGAACGCGAAGCAACCGTGAGGAAAGTTCCAACCCGCATATTAGGAACGGAAGTGAAGAAGCTACGCAACCGCGAAGTCAAGCTCGTCAAAGTTCAGTGGAGCGACGCCGAGGGAGACGCAACTTGGGAAATTGAAGCTAGAATACGCGCTGCCTACCCTTTTCTTTTCGAGGGTAGATCTTTGATCTTTCTTTTTCCTTAAGTTGCACTTTTATCTATCTTTTTAGGTATATCTCCTCGACCTTATCTTTTAGGTAGAAACTCTTTGGATGAAAACATGTAATTGAAACATGTTATGGATGATGGTTGCAAGTGGTTGCAAGTGATTGCTAGTGGTTGCTTGTGGTTGCATATACACACACAATTTAGGTTTTAGATCGGCCCAGTCACTTCATGTTGCATGTGCATATATGTATTTATATTTGTATATGGTTGAAGTTTAATGTGTTGCCATATGGATGTTGCATTTATAGGTGAATGATTGTGCACCCATGTAAAATCATGAATAGGAAAATTTGCATACATAATGGATTCATGACACTTACATAATTTGCATTAAGGAGGTCAACTGAATCAGTAGACCGACTGATTTTGCATTAGATAAGTAAATGTACACACACTTTGCATATGATCATGAAGCATTAGAAGCCTTTTAAGGACAATGGAGGCTCGTGTTTGATGGATGAGTAGATGGATGTTTGGATGTTAAGATATACATTCTTCCTAACTTGAAGATTTCGGGGACGAAATCCTTTTAAGTGGGGGAGAATGTAACACCCCGTGAATTCTATAACGTTAAGCTTCACGAATTAAAGTATAATTAATTATAAAGGATGAAATCAAGGGAAATGGGTTACGCCATTGCGTTCGTCTCGAAATTCTGCTTGAGATAGAGCTCAAGTTTGCGTAAAACGGATATTGTATGAAGAAGATATGGACGAACGAAGTTGGGCAAAAAACCAGAAAATAGGTCAGAATGCACTGGCGCACTTGGGAAGTGCGCCAGAACAGAAATGAACTGGCGCACTTGGGGAGTGCGCTAGTACATTTTTAGCCTGGCGCACCTGCCAAGTGCGCCCAGGTCAGAATGACCTGCTGGTCAGGTCTTGGCTGGCCTGATCTGGGTCTGGTCGAATTTTGATGCTTGCTTGAGTCACTGGGGCTTACGTGTCACCTTTTGAGTGGCTCTTTGAACTTTGTATGGTCTAGATTCCTCCTATCTTCATCCGACGGCTCAAAACAATTTAAAATTCTATAAATACAACTCAAACCTAACCCTAAACTCACACAAATAATAGAATACAATAGCCGTCGTGCTGCTGGAGAGGAACTAGGAATGGCCGTCAATTTGAAACCCTAGAGACAAGCCAACAAGCCTAAGAGACAATTCAAAAGCTTAAAGCATCGACAACTAAATCAAAACAATGCCTACAACAAAGGATAGCATCTCCAAATTCAGAATTCAGATTCCTGAATTGAAGATTCGTCATACGTTGTAAGTAGAGTGCTATTCCGATGTGAATAAATAATTGTGTTTTGATTTGTGTAAAATGATAAATAGAATTGTATTTGATTTGTGGTGATAATAATTCATATTTGAATGTTGCTTTGATTCTAAACGATTTGGGATGTTGTGGTATAACGATTGGATATTTGCAAGTATGTGATTCATGTTGAAAGTTAACAACTACATGTTTGTGGTAGTTTATTTGAGATTCATGCAAGTATATGATTCACTATTATGCCAACATAATATATATTATAATCACTTTTAGTGTAGTTGGATCCATTTGGGTATTATGACTTATGTGAATTTATGTTGGAATTGGCATCGTGATTCAAGTGTAAAACCATACTTTTGTATTAGAGACAAAAGTAAGCATCTTTGTGAACTTATGTTGACTCTATGAACATGACTAGACTATGTTTGGTGTTATGCCTAATGGGAAAACATGTTTTAGGCCTATATTGTTATTAAAAATCATATGATAATATATGTGATACATAGCTAAGTTAGATTTACATTCCAATTGCAAGTTTGCATGAATAAATTAAAAACCATGATTTCATGTTTAGGTATATTTATGCCATGATTATATGAATAGATCAAAAACCATGATTTCATGTTTAGGTATATTTATGCCATGATTGTATGAATAGATCAAAAACCATGATTTCATGTTTAGGTATGTTTATGCCATGATTATATGCTATTACAATGCAAGTTCACAAGTGCCAAATTTATGTTAATTGGTTCGCTATGTTGCAAGTTCATGCGTTCACACTCCCCTTTTTATGTTACTTAGAATATATAAACACCATGTTCTAAGCCTCCCCTTTTTCATGTGGCTAAGTTGGGTTTAAATGTTAAACCCAACATATGTTATATTGTAGCGAACGTATAAAACGGGGGTACTGACGTTTGGGTTAAAATATAAAACATATGTGTTGGCATGTTTGACGCATGCCAACGACCTTGAAAAACAATTAAGTGGTATAAATTAATTTCACCCAATAAAGATGAATTTGAATAATGGGCCGCAAATATTTACATATAAAAAGAAAAGAGACAAAATATGTAAATTTAGAAAATATGATGTGTTTAACCCGAGGTTGGATTGAGTTGTGATGTAAACCTGCCCGGAACCGCCCGGCTGTCCAGTAGTCACAACAATACCTATCCAATGTGGGTGGTTAAACACGGAGCCCAATAAGGACCCGAGGTTATACTGAGTTGTGGCGTAAGACTGCCCGGACCCAATCGGCAACAGGCAGCCACAACGACATCTGTCTAATGTGAGAGGTCGAGGCTTTAATAAGACAATTAAGGCTGAGTTAGGATTGATAGGATTAAGTAAATTGAATTAATACTTAATCAAAATGGAACATGCTAAACTATACAGACTGATTGGGGGTTAGGTTTACAAAACACTTAACCAACTTAGCATGTTGGCTAGAAATAGAAAACCTAGTAGCGGGGGGACCATTTTCAGCAGTAACCCTACAAGGTGTATCAGGATACCCTGAACTAAGCAGGGTGGGGCACGATTATTGGGCTGACTGTAAGAGGTCAAATCGACGGCGGTGGTGCGGCAGTGTAGGTTCTAACGGGGTGCGGGCGTGCACACACTCCGGCGCAGAAAAATAAGGCACTGGGCACCAGTAGTATACCTATGCATTCTAGAATTGTGTCGGGCCGCCACCATGGGACTTGATACACCCCATGGTGGGACCAGCATAGGTAACTACAACATCGGGGGCCGTAAGACACATGTAACTATGCGAGTAGGAGCCGATCATTAGAAACGGATCACTTCACCCTGATTATGGGGTGCCTGTTGGGAACTGGTTTATGTGGATGCAGAGATTAATATGGGGTACGATAAGTATATTCGACTCTAGACAACTTAACTTAGTTTATGGTGCTTTCCCATTTCCAGTTTATACTTATCATGCCCAATTCTTTATTCATAGACTGAATAGTCCTAGACTTACTCAGGCTTTATGTCTGACTCTACTTTTCTTTCGTCTTCTTTTCTTTCGTTTCCCCCCCCCCTCAGTTCCACAGGGAGGGAACACCGCAGCTTGACCAGTTTTCACATCCAGCTTGAAGAGAAAGAATGTATTGCTTGGATCTCTTTCGTTTTGGACTATGGCTTTGGATTGCAACTATGGGGACTTATGCAGTTTACTTTTGTATTTATGCTTCTTTAACTTATGAAATCAAGACAGTTATGAGAATGTAATGGTTTTTGGAAGTATTGTAAGACAATTATGACATGGTTTGTGTAACACGTATTTCGTTGAAATAAAAATTGCTGTTGTTTTCCGTTGTTCAAAAATATGTGTATTTATATCTGTCTTGTGTATCTGTGACTTATACTTATAAACCTCCACTAAAATTAGGGCATTCCCTTTGAGAGTGAACCTAACGGAGGTGGGGTGTTTCACTTGGTATCAGAGTATAGGTTTACCAGATAAGATAAAAAGTTTTGGAAAAATCATTTCCAAAAAGAAAAATTTAAAGAAGCATTTTTAAAGATAAAATGTTATTTTATTTTAAAAAGGCAAAGTTCCCCCAAAGCCATAGGTACTATCTTTTATCCTTCGTTTTGAATCTATCCTTTTTGTTTCAGCATGTCCGAAGAACTTAACTTGCCAAAGGGTGTACCAATACCTGGTTGGTTTAGACGATTCTTAGAAGCGAGGGCCACTCAGCCAGGTCCTACCGTTCCCCCTCCCCCAGCTGCTGGAAATCATCCAGCTGCAGCAGCACCTCTTCCTCCACCTCCTCCGCGGGGTAATACTTTTGCTAAGATATGTAAAGATTTCAAAGCTATGGGAGGAAAGGACTTTCATGGAACCGAGTCCTTCGTGGCAGCCAGGAATTGGCTGAAGGAAACCGAGGACTTATTCGTCATCTTTGAGGTAGAAGATAGGCAGAAGGTACAACTGGCAGTATGGCTACTTAAGGGCGAGGCTTCCTACTGGTGGGAAGTCACCAATGCAGAAAGACCAGTGGAAACATGGGAGGACTTTAGGGCAAGGTTTGAGGCTAAATTTCTCTTAGAAGTTGAAAGGAGTCTTCAGTTGGAAAAATTCTTATTTCTTAAGCAAGGGAATATGATAGTCAAAGAGTATGTTAATCAGTTCGATCAGCTGGCTAGGTTCGGACTGGACCTAGTCAACACTCCGCACAAGAAGGCTCTCCGCTTTGTTAAAGGATTGAATGAGCCATTACACAGTTTGGCCATGACCCATATACCCATGGGAGCTACGTATGAAAGGTTGGTGCAGATGGCATTGCTGAACGAAGAGGATAAGGGCAAGAAGGAGACAAAGGCAGAAAGCTCTCAAGGGAAGAAAGAGTGTTTACAGCCTAAGAAAACAGACTTTAAGAAGGGCGGGAAAGACAACAAAGAGAAGAGGAAGTGTAATTTCTGTGGCAAAGTGGGGCACTTAGTGAAAGATTGCCAGAAAAAGAAGGCCAAGATGAATGGTGGGTGCTTTTCTTGCGGTGAGACAGGCCACATGGCTAAGGATTGCCCAAAGAAACGAGGGCAGGGGCAGAGGGCTGGATCCACCTCAGGGGCACAGGTTCATGTGCTATAAGCACCACCTCTGCAACAGCGAGGTATAAATACTTCTGTAGAAAGTGTAGTTTATCTTTATGATCACCCAGTTCGCACTTTATTTGATTCTGGCGCATCACACTCCTTTATTTCATTTGTTTTAGTAGAATCTCTGCACCTAGAAACTAGTATGGTAGAGGACCCCTTAATTGTTTCAAATCCAATTGGGGGCCCATCTCATCTGTCTATGATCTTTGTGGGATTGAAAATTTCTATTCTAATCGTAGAATTTAGATGTAGTGCCTTTGTTTTGGGCTTCTCGGGATATGGTTTGATTTTGGGCATGGATTGGCTATCCAGTAATGGTGCCATCCTTGATTGTGAGAAAAGGGTGGTTAGGCTTCTTACCCAACTCGGTAACACTCTGGAAATTACTTGTAATCCCTCGTATGCGGTTTTGCTTAGTTATCTTGAATCGCTAGATGCCTCTGTTGAAAGTTTGCAATCGGTTAGAGTGGTCCGGGAGTACCCGGATGTCTTCGAAGAGGTGAAGGGCTTGCCTCCGAAGCGGAAGATAGACTTCCGCATATATCTTTTAGATAATGCAAAGCCCGTTGCGTTTCCCGTTAGACACATGGCTCCACGGGAAAGGAAGGAGCTCAGTAAACAGATTAAAGAGCTTCTAGAGAAGGGGTTCATTAGAAGGAGCATTTTAGAATGGGGCGCTCCAGTGGTGTTCGCTACAAAGGCAGATGATTCACTCCGTCTGTGTGTTGATTATAGGGAGCTCAACAAGCTAACGAAAAAGAATAGGCACCCTCTCCCCAGAATTGACGATCTGTTTGATCAGCTTGTAGGAGCCTCTGTTTTCTCCCAACTCGATTTGGCGATCGGTTTTCATCAGCTAAGGGTGGCTGAAGATAGCATCGATAAGATAGCATTCAGAACCCCAGACGGCTTCTTTGAATGGCTTGTCATGCCTTTTTGGCTTGACAAACGCACCCGCTTACTTCGTGGACCTAATGAGTAGGATGTTCAGAGATTTCCTCAACAAGTTCGTAGTGGTTTTCTTAGACGATATCTTGATCTTCTCAAAGAGTGAAGAGGAGCATGCCCAGCACCTAAGGGCAATCATGGAAACTCTGCGAGTCCATCAGTTAAAAGCCAAATTCTCCAAATGCCACTTTTGGAGAGAGGAAGTAAGGTTTCTTGGGCACATAGTATCCAAAAATGGGTTAGCTGTGGATCCTGCTAAAGTAGTAGCGGTGCAGGATTGGAAGACACCAAGAAACGCAACTGAGGTCCGAAGTTTTCTAGGGCTAGCAGGTTTCTACCGAAAATTCATAAGGGATTTTGTGAAAATCTCAGCTCCGCTAACAAGGCTAACCAAGAAGAATCTAGTGTTCAATTGGGACTTGGATTGCGAGTTTGCTTTCCAACGACTAAAAAGGGCTCTTACAACAGCCCCATTTTTGACGTTGCCAGATGGAAGCAAGATGTTCACAGTTTATACAGATGCATGTGAGACAGGGCTAGGCGCTGTCTTAATGCAAGAAGGAAGGGTAGTAGCTTATGGCGGAAGACAATTGAAAGTTCATGAAAAGAACTACCCGACCCACGATCTTGAGTTAGCCGCCATCGTCTTTGCACTCAAGTCTTGGCGACACTATCTCCTAGGTGAGAAGTTTGAACTTCACACTGACCATAAATCGTTGAAATATCTTTTCTCGCAGAAAGATCTTAACTTGAGGCAACAGAGATGGATGGAGTTTCTTGCCTCGTACGATTTCGAGATCTCCTACACTCTGGCAAAGGCAACGTAGTGGCAGACGCGTTGAGCCGAAAGAAACTAACCCTAAGCCCGCTATTTGTTGAAAGACAAAGCCTAGAGTTTATAGCCAGCTTTGACTTTAGGCCCTCCTCCGATTTTGTACCGGGCTTGCTAGCATCTCTCGAAGTACGCCCGACTTCAGTGGACTCAATAGGGACAGCACAACACAAAGACCCTCAGCTTGTGGAGACGATTGATAGGCTAATTAGGGGTGAGACTTCAAGTTACCTCAGCAGATACTCCATCGACGATAAGGGTTGGCTAAGGCGAGACGGAAGACAATGGGTCCCACAGACAAGGGATTTGGTAAAGACGGTTCTCGAGGAAGCACATCACTCCAAGATGACGATACACCTAGGCGGAGATAAAATGTACAAGGACATAAAGAGAACTTTCTTTTGGAACGGCATAAAGAAAAACGTGGAAGATTTCGTTTCTAAGTGTATGGTGTGCCAACAGGTTAAAGCGGAACAGAAAAAGCCTGGCGGTCTGCTCCATCCTCTAGAGGTCCCGCAGTGGAAGTGGGATAGCATCTCAATGGACTTCATTGATGGGCTGCCTAGGTCTAGAAGAGGCAACACTAGCATTTGGGTAATAGTGGATAGGCTTACTAAAAGCGCCCACTTTTTACCTGTCAAAATTAAAAGAACTGCCTTATCCCTAGCATCTCTTTACCTCAAGGAAATTGTTCGACTCCATGGAATACCCTCCAGCATTGTTAGTGACCGAGACCCTATCTTCACAAGTGAGTTTTGGCGGAGTCTGCAAGAAGCGGTAGGCACACAGTTATGCTTGAGCACAGCCTATCACCCCCAAACCGGCGGCCAGACGGAAAGAGTGAACAGAGGGTTGGAGGACCTTTTAAGACTGTGTGTCCTTGACTTCGGAGGGACGTGGGAAGACCATCTTCCTTTGGTGAAATTTGCCTACAACAACAGCTACCAAGCCACCATCGGAATGGCACCCTTCGAAGCTTTATATGGAAGACCGTGCCGATCGCCCACTTGTTGGTGGGAGTCTACTGATAAACTCATACTTGGGCCAGATATGATCCGAGAGACTTCAGAAAAAGTAGACTTAATGCAGAGAAGAATGAAGACAACCCAAGATAGACAAAAATCCTACGCCGACAAGAGGAGGACCGACCTTGAATTTGAGGTTGGGGACAGAGTTTTTCTTAAGGTATCTCCGCTAAGGAACGTTGTTCGTTTTGGAACCACAGGGAAGCTAGCACCAAGGTTCGTAGGGCCATTTCCTATCATCGAGAAAATTGGGAAAATGGCCTATAGATTAGAGCTACCCGAAAAGCTGGCCGGAATTCACAACGTCTTTCACGTTTCGCACCTCCGAAAATGTCTACATGAATCTGCTGAAGTGGTAGAGCCAAATATCCTAGAAGAAGCTGAAGTGGAACGCAAAGCAACCATGAGGAAAGTTCCAACCCGCATATTAGGAGCAGAAGTGAAGAAGCTACGCAACCGCGAAGTCAAACTCGTCAAAGTTCAGTGGAGCGACGCCGAGGGAGACACAACTTGGGAAACTGAAGCTAGAATACACGCTACCTACCCTTTTCTTTTCGAGGGTACATCTTTGATCTTTCTTTTTCCTTAAGTTGCGCTTTTATCTATCTTTTTAGGTATATCTCCTCGACCTTATCTTTTAGGTAGAAACTCTTTGGATGAAAACATGTAATTGAAACATGTTATGGATGATGGTTGCAAGTGGTTGCAAGTGATTGCCAGTGATTGCTCGTGGTTGCATATACACACACAATTTAGGTTTTAGATCAGCTCAGTCACTTCATGTTGCATGTGCATATATGTATTTATATTTGTATATGGTTGAAGTTTAATGTGTTGCCATATGGATGTTGCATTTATATGTGAATGATTGTGCACCCATGTAAAATCATGAATAGGAAAATTTGCATACATAATGGATTCATGACACTTACATAATTTGCATTAAGGAGGTCAACTGATTCAGTAGACCGACTGATTTTGCATTAGATTAGTACATGTACACACACTTCGCATATGATCATGAAGCATTAGAAGTCTTTTAAGGACAATGGATGCTCGTGTTTGATGGATGAGTAGATGGATGTTTGGATGTTAAGATATACATTCTTCCTAACTTGAAGATTTCGGGGACGAAATCCTTTTAAGTGGGGGAGAATGTAACACCCCGTGAATTCTATAACGTTAAGCTTCACGAATTAAAGTATAATTAATTATAAATGATGAAATCAATGGAAATGGGTTTCGCCATTGCGTTCGTCTCGAAATTCTGCTTGAGATAGAGCTCAAGTTTGCGTAAAACGGATATCGTATGAAGAAGATATGGACGAACGAAGTTGGGCGAAAAACCCGAAAACGGGTCAGAATGCACTGGCGCACTTGGGAAGTGCGCCAGAACAGAAATGAACTGGCGCACGTGGGAAGTGGGCCAGTACATTTTTAGCCTGGCGCACCTGCCAAGTGCGCCCAGGTCAGAATGACCTGCTGGTTAGGTCTTGGCTGGCCTGATCAGGGTCTAGTCGAATTCTTATGCTTGGCTGAGTCACTAGGGCTTACGTGTCACCTTTTGAGTGGCTCTTTGAACTTTGTATGGTCTAGATTCATCCTATCTTCATCCGACGGCTCAAAACAATTTAGAATTCTATAAATACAACTCAAACCTAACCCTAAACTCACACAAATAATAGAATACAATAGGCGTCATGCTGCTGAAGAGGAACTAGGAATGGCCGTCAATTAGAAACCCTAGAGACAAGCCAACAAGCCTAAGAGACAATTCAAAATCTTAAAGCATCGACAACTAAATCAAAACAACGCCTACAACAAAGGATAGCATCTCCAAATTCAGATTCCTGAATTGAAGATTCGTCATACGTTGTAAGTAGAGTGCTATTCCGATGTGAATAAATAATTGTGTTTTGATTTGTGTAAAATGAGAAATAGAATTGTATTTGATTTGTGGTGATAATAATTCATATTTGAATGTTTCTTTGATTCTAAACGATTTGGGATGTTGTGGTATAACGATTGGATATTTGCAAGTATGTGATTCATGTTGAAAGTTAACAACTACATGTTTGTGGTAGTTTATTTGAGATTCATGCAAGTATATGATTCACTATTATGCCAACATAATATATATTATAATCACTTTTAGTGTAGTTGGATCCATTTGGGTATTATGACTAATGTGAATTTGTGTTGGAATTGGCATCATGATTCAAGTGTAAAACCATACTTTTGTATTAGAGACAAAAGTAAGCATCTTTGTGAACTTGTGTTGACTCTATGAACATGACTAGACTATGTTTGGTGTTATGCCTAATTGAAAAACATGTTTTAGGCCTATATTGTTATTAAAAATCATATGATAATATATGTGACACATAGCTAAGTTAGATTTACATTCCAATTGCAAGTTTGCATGAATAAATTAAAAACCATGATTTCATGTTTAGGTATATTTATGCCATGATTATATGAATAGATCAAAAACCATGATTTCCTGTTTAGGTATATTTATGCCATGATTATATGAATAGATCAAAAACCATGATTTCATGTTTAGGTATGTTTATGCCATGATTATATGCTATTACAATGCAAGTTCACAAGTGCGAAATTTATGTTAATTGGTTCGCTATGTTGCAAGTTCATGCGTTCACACTCCCCTTTTTATGTTACTTAGAATATATAAACACCATGCTCTAAGCCTCCCCTTTTTCATGTGGCTAAGTTGGGTTTAAATGTTAAACCCAACATATGTTATATTGTAGCGAACGCATAAAATGGGGGTAGTGATGTTTGGGTTAAAATATAAAACATATGTGTTGGCATGTTTGACGCATGCCAACGACCTCGAAAAACAATTAAGTGGTGTAAATTAATTTCACCCAATAAAGATGAATTTGAATAATGGGCCGCAAATATTTACATATAAAAAGAAAAGAGACAAAATATGTAAATTTAGAAAATACGATGTGTTTAACCCGAGGTTGGATTGAGTTGTGATGTAAACCTGCCCGGAACCGCCCGGCTGTCCAGTAGTCACAACAATACCTATCCAATGTGGGTGGTTAAACACGGAGCCCAATAAGGACCCGAGGTTAGACTGAGTTGTGGCGTAAGACTGCCCGAACCCAACCGGCAACAGGCAGCCACAACAACATCTGTCTAATGTGAGAGGTCGAGGCTTTAATAAGACAATTAATGCTGAGTCAGGATTGATAGGATTAAGTAAATTGAATTAATACTTAATCAAAATGGAACATGCTAAACTATACAGACTGATTGAGGGTTAGGTTTACAAAACACTTAACCAACTTAGCATGTTGGCTAGAAATAGAAAACCTAGTAGCGGGGGGACCCTTTTCAGCAGTAACCCTACAAGGTGTATCAGGATACCCTGAACTAGGCAGGGTGGGGCACGATTACTGGGCTGACTGTAAGAGGTCAAATCGACGGCGGTGGTGCGACAGTGTAGGTTCTAACGGGGTGCGGGCGTGCACACACTCCGGCGCAGAAAAATAAGGCACTGGGCACCAGTAGTATACCTGTGCATTCTAGAATTGTGTCGGGCCACCACCATGGGACTTGATACACCCCATGGTGGGACCAGCATAGGTAACTACAACATCGGGGGCCGTAAGACACATGTAACTATGCGAGTAGGAGCCGATCATTAGAAACGGATCACTTCACCCTGATTATGGGGTGCCTGTTGGGAACTGGTTTATGTGGATGCATAGATTAATATGGGGTACGATAAGTATATTCGACTCTAGACAACTTAACTTAGTTTATGGTGCTTTCCCATTTCCAGTTTATACTTATCATGCCCAATTCTTTATTCATAGACTGAATAGTCCTTGACTTACTCAGGCTTTATGTCTGACTCTACTTTTCTTTCGTCCCCCCCCCCCCAGGTCCACAGGGAGGGAATACCGCAGCTTGACCAGTTTTCACATCCAGCTTGAAGAGAAAGAATGTATTGCTTGGATCTCTTTCGTTTTGGACTATGGCTTTGGATTGCAACTATGGGGACTTATGCAGTTTACTTTTGTTTTTATGCTTCTTTAAGTTATGAAATCAAGACAGTTATGAGAATGTAATGGTTTTTGGAAGTATTGTAAGACAATTATGACATGGTTTGTGTAACACGTATTTCGTTGAAATAAAAATTGTTGTTGTTTTCCGCTGTTCAAAAATATGTGTATTTATATCTGTCTTGTGCATCTGTGACTTATACTTATAAACCTCCACCAAAATTAGGGCATTCCCTTTGAGAGTGACCCTAACGGAGGTGGGGTGTTTCATATTATGTACACGTGTACACACGCAAACGCCCGATACCATTCATCTTTGGAAATAGATAGAACTGGTATGAACCGATACAACTGTTTATTTTATATGTGACATCGATTACTGGATTAACTGTTATATATCAGTTTATATGGAAGTTAATTTACTTGAACTATGATTAAATCCTGACTCGAGTGTTTTATGTTTTTGCATGGAACGTTCGGGTCAGACCCGAGCAGTACAGATTTAAAGATTTCTGCATAGGATTCGAAGACTGGCGAAAAATGGGAATTCCGAGGATGCGCACACTGAAGATTTTAAACTAGTAAATATTATTTTTATTCAAATTGTAGTTTTATATTCCGCTGTATTGAAATAAAAATCTTGTATTCAAAATTTGTTATATATAAAAGTTCTATTTTCTGTTTAATATTATTAGTTATTTATTCTGTATTTTCTGTGTTGATTCTGTGTTTTAAACTCTATAGGCTAAATAACGAACCATCATTTTGAAGGTTTTAAGTTGTTTTAATTACCAATTTGAAGTGGTCAAATGGCGGGACGTTACATATTATTTTTATATAAGTAGCGAATTAAAAATATGAATTTTAATACAAACCGTGTGAAACAAATTTCGTTGAAAACGCGATGAAGGACACAATGTGCGGGAAACAAATCCAAACCGTTCAGAAATAAAGAATGGAGGAGTGGAACCCAAAGGTTAGAACTCTCTCACTGAATTTTTTGTATAGTTATTTATTTTATAACTGCATATATGAATTGCTCCCCTTCGTCCACAGACGATGGACGACTTGTTTGGTTGTGTGTTTGGATTGATTTGTTTGGGTGGATTTGGTTTGTGATGTGGAATGAAAAATGAAAATATTCATGTGTTGAATAAAATAAAATGTTCATGTGTTGAATAAAATAAAATATTCATGTGTTGAAATAAAATAAATATTCATTTACAAATCGGACGATTTGTTTACGTATACCCATTTGACTGATATGGATTGGGACGATAAATTTTACACATCGCCCAACTGCACAAATAAAATATATGTGTTTGTTGATTGAAACCCCACACGGGTGTTGGGATGATATTTGACGTACACTAATCCCAATTGTTTAGTGGTATGTCAATCGATTAGTTGACAGGCTGTATAAGTGCTAATTATTTATATTTAATGCTTATACTGTTGTAAATTACACTCTGGATGATGGTTGATTGTTTATCATGGTTGCTACATACATGGGTTGTATGAAATCCGTATAAATAAAATTATATGGTAATTGATGGTGTTTGATTCCAGTTCATAAAGAATGAATATTGTAAAATAACGAATATTTTAAAATATTGAATATTTTAAAATAATATTCAGTAAAGGATCAAAATATGATTTTTGATATCCGATTGAGGATGGACATGAAAATATATAAAGCCGTTTTGATTAGATATGCGCCATTTTGATGCGAACGATATTTATATCAATTTTCTTCATTTTTATAATGAATAAAGAAAAGGAAATAGTTTCAAAATCAAATATTTTGAAAAAATCATCATTTATATTATAATGATGTAGAATATTCGATTTTGGTTTAAATTTGAAAAAAGAGAAATTGGAATCGATTTTAAAACGATTTATAAAATACGTTTTGAATTGCAATCGACGAAATATATATAAAATACATATTATATATATTAAATGGCCTGAATAGAATGCGCCGCGCAGCGACCGTTCGCGAATTTCAACCATTAACTTCGAATTGGTGTTACGGGAGATCCGATCGTCGGATTCTCCTAAAACCAGAACCATTGGGTTCGTATCGAAAGGAGCTTTCCAACGAATATGAGAGATTTGAAATCTAACAGTTGGATTTGGAATTATGTCCAAATCAAAGTTGAAAAGGTCGCTATAAGTGTAGTTCGATGACCGTTTATGGAAATCGACTGTATGGGCCTTGATAAAATTATTAAAAATATTAATAATTTGTGTAAAATCATAATAAATGATTAGCAAAGAACTGGGATGAAAAATTCCATATTTGAAAAGATAAAAATATGTTTTTATTGAAATGAACTAGTTATGAACTAGAATTATAATCCAATATTTTTAAATAAATAAATTGGATTTGGTTTTAATTAAAAATAACCAGAATTTCCAATATATGAATTGGAATAGATTTGAATTGAAATTATCTTCGGAATATTTCGATATTGGATTCTGTGATTATACGGACATTGTGGAGGAATTTGGAAGATATATATATATATCGTTATTGCAATACGATATTTGTTGATGTCAAAATTTGATATTGAATATAAGCCGATATATTTTCTATTCAGAGCCTTGTATTTATTATCAAATGGGATTTTGGGTTTGTCGTGAACAGTGTCTTCACTAACACTGTTCTTAAACCCAGTTGAGAAAAGATTAAATCTTTTTATTAAGATTTAATGAAGTTTACTAATTAATTAATATTTAATTGGATTGAATTTTGGGTTTGTCGTGAATGGTATCTTTAAAAATGTTGTTCTTAAACCCAATGGAGTTAAGAAAATTAGAAACTAACTGGAGATTAGCTAAGTTGAATGGTTTCCTGGGTATTGATCTGATGTTGGTTTCGGCCTCCGGGATTAATACTTAGGGAATTGTTCTCTTACTTATTTACGGTTAGGGACTGATGGAATGATGTAATTAGAAACTAACTGGAGATTAGCTAAGTTGAATGGTTTCCTGGGTATTGATCTGATGTTGGTTTGGGCCTTCGGGATTAATACTTAGGGAATTGCTCTCTTACTAATTTGTGGTTAGAGACTGATGGAATGGTGTCTTCGGTAACAATGTTCTCAAACCCCGTGTGAAAAGAATAAATCTTTTAATCAAGATTATTAGAATTTCCAGTTATATTTAGTAATTGGAATAAAATGTAATGTGATTTTGGGATTATCGTGAACCGTGTTTTAAATGACATTAGTTCTTTAACCCAGTTAAAGACATGTTTGATTTCCCAAAGTTAAATAATCATTAATATTGATTTTTTTTGAAGATTAAAACTAAGTGGGATTTTAATGAATCTTTAATCTTTGAAATGATCGAGAATGGAGTATCACCAGTTTTGCTCCAAGCGATAGTTAAACCTTTAACTAGATTTGAACGTGAATTGGTAATTAATATTTACCGATAATACCGTGGTGTTAGATATGGAGTATTACCAGTTTTGCTCCATGGGATGAATAGGTTAGGATTGGGAAATGAAATAATTGATTACTTCGGCATGATTCGCTAATCCCGACTAGTTTGGAAAACCTTAATATGGTTTGAAATGATATCGAAAGGAAGAATAAAGAATAAATTTAAAGAATTTATCTTTGATAAAATTAATTGGAACCTTTCCCAAAGGATATGAATATTTAAATAAAAGAATATTTAGAATTGGATTGAGGCGTATGTTGCGTTTTATAGCACTTGTTTATTATATACGCGAGTTATTCGGAAGGACTGAGTTTATACCCATTCTGAATAACTAATTTGATGATAAGTCGATGATGAAGACGGTAGTTGAAGACCGGAGGTCTTCGCATTGTTTGGATGATTACTGATGTCTTGATTGGGTTGTATACCCAAGACGAGGTAATAAATGGTGATCGTCTAGGCGTACTTGGAGATCGACAGATATACGAGGGCCTCTCTCCTATATTGGACATATGGGATGAGGAATAAGGTGCCTCCGGTTTCGTTCAGACCCAGAACGAACTTGTAAATGGATGTGTGTCTGGCATTGGATTTTATTCTGTGTTGATTGATTTCTATTAAATATATATATCTGTTTGGCAGCGGAGAATTTATTCTCTTGCTTAACGCCCTTCTCTGAGACGTACGAGCTCAGAGGTTATATATCGATAGATATTAGTTACATGGCATGAATAGCCTATATGGCATGCTGAGATGTAGTGATCAAGGATTTTGTTGAAAAGCAGAGTCTTGTGGTTGATGATCAAAGCACGGCTTTAATATAGCATAGCTTTGTGTATAGCTTTGATTCGCGAGCCTCACACCTTGGTATGAGTCAAAAACGGGATCGCGACTACAGGGAGTGCAATACGTGTCTTTCTAGCTATGGGTGGTGTTAGTGTTTGCAAGCCCTGACATTATTATATTTTTACCTATGTGGTTGTTGGAATGCGAGGCGCCTCAGTTATATCGGTCTCTACGAAGCCGATGGATATAGGTCCTATAGGACCGGGAAACGTGTGTTCAGGAATACTAATCCTCAAACGTAAGGGAGGACCGACCCTGAAGATCCAAGGGTTCACTGCAGGGGATCCTGAGACATGTGCTAGAGTGTCTAGAATCGGTGAGGAGCCATCACTGGCCTTGACTCATAACGGAAATCCAATTTCCCATATGTGACATTTTGGTTTTATTTGTAGAGCCTAGTATGGCGACATGATAGATGGTACCCATGCCGCCTATGATTGATATGTTTATATTTGAAGTTGATTTCTTCACTTATAGTAATAATAAAAGATTAAGTTTCACGTATCAAGCATTATTTGGCTATTACAAGGTAAAACCCTATCCTCCGGCTTGCGTTGCATTGTGTGATGGGACCTGGGTCTTACAATAGCTTAATTTTTCTTTAATTAGCATTGCGTTGTTTGTAAAATGCACTGGTATTATTGGGAGGAAACCCGTTCTGTGTTATACGACATGGTCCCTTAATTTACCTAACTTTAAAAAATAAATTAGTAACTATTTTAGTTCTCACATCAGTCACATGACTGACCTGGAGTTTATTGTTTTAACCTAAACTCTGGATGCCCCTATTTTCCACACGGGCAACTAGTAGTTGGGTTTTTGCATATTTATATTCACAGGATCCTAGTTTACAGCTGAAGCGATATTCGAAAATCTCTGTATCCATGTATTACTTTCAGTTGTGTTTTGTATTATTTTCCGCTGCATTGTAATTTGTAAATCTCTGATATTTTTCTGATGTATAATATTTATTCATACTCTGTATATTCTTGTACTCTGATGTAAATTGTTGTAATAAGAAATGAAATGTTCTTCTGTTTGCGTTCTGATTTGTCGTGTTCTCAGACAATCCGTTCTTTCTCTTCTCTTCGAAGACCGGGGAAGTTCGGGTCGTTATAACTTGTGGATAGATTTTAACATAATTCTAAGACCACTCAATGTATATATAT
Organism: Allium sativum; assembly: GCA_030737875.1. Classification (NCBI taxonomy): domain Eukaryota; kingdom Viridiplantae; phylum Streptophyta; class Magnoliopsida; order Asparagales; family Amaryllidaceae; genus Allium; species Allium sativum. The sequence goes on along the minus strand of CM060916.1, from coordinate 711,858,038 downwards.
ATAACCTTATCTTTATGACATGATTTCCATTGCTCTTCTCTTTGTTGACATTAATCAAAATTCTAGGTTTCAATAGAAGTAAGGTTATTGGGTCATGTCATATCGGGACAAGGAATAACAGTGAATCCCGCCAAGGTAGCAGTTATTCAAGATTGGAATGGACCCAGGAATGCAGCAGATGTTAGAAGTTGTCTTGGTTTAGTTGGGTATTATCGACGATTTATCAAGGATTTCTCTAAAATAGCTGCACCACTAACCAGATTGATGAAGAAGAATCAGGTCTTCACGTGGGATGCGATGTGTGACCAGGATTTTGAAATTATGATATAGAGATTGAGAAGTGCCCATGCGTTGACTATTCCAAATAGGAATGAAGATATGGTAGTATATACCGATGCATGTGGTACTGGACTTGGGGCAGTGCTAATGCCGAAATATAGAGTTGGGGCATATGTAAGTCGACAACTAAAGCCGCACGAAAGGAATTGCCTGACTCATAACTTAGAGTTAGCGGTGATAGTGTTTTCTTTGAAGATTTGGAGGAATTATTTATTGGAAGTTAGGTTCGAGTTGTTTATAGGTCATAAGTCATGGAAGTATCTTTTCTCCCAGAAGGATTTGAATCTTCGGCAGCAACGATGGTTAGAGATTTTTGTATCGTACGATTTTGGAATAGCCTATACTCTAGGAAAGGGGAACACATTGGCCAATGCGTTAAGTCGAAGACATACGAGTTTGGGAGCGATGTTCACAGAATGGAAGCGTCTTGAGTATTTGACCGTATTTAATTTTAGACCTCATTATGAGTTAGAACTCGAGATGTTAGATTGCTTATCGATTAGATCTACTCTCATCTAAAGGATTATCGAAAGCTAGAAGGGAGATGATAAGCTTATGGAAATCATTCGAATGTTAGTGATGCGAGTACAACCTGATGAGATTAGGATTTCGAAGTCGATCGAAATGGTTTAAGATTGGACGATTGGTTGTTCCTAACATAGATAGATTAAGGGATGAGGTTCTGAGGGAATGTCATCACTCTAGATTGATGACACATCTCGAAGGTAATAAGATGCATTGAGATATGAAGTGAGTTTACTATTGGGAAGATATGATACAAAATGTTGGGAAATTTATCTTGAAGTGCATGAACTGTCAACTAGTTAAAGCTGAGCAGATGAAGCCGAGTGGGTTGTTACAGCCATTGGAAATTCCTAAATGGAAATAGGAGCAAGTATCGATGGATATATTAGTGGATTACCTAGGAGGAAGGCAGGGAATTATAGTATTTGGGTTGTCCCAGATCGCTTGACTAAAAGCGCAAGGTTTACTCTTGTCAGATCGACTAGGACGACATCAAAATTGGCTGAATTATATCTTAAATGGATAGTTCGATTCCATGGAATTTCGAAGAGTATTGTCAGCGATCGAGATCCTCTATTCACCGGTGGATTCTGGAAGAGTTTTGCAAGAGACGTTGGGACCGAGTAATGTGTAAGTACAGCTTATCATCCCCAGACAGATTGTCAGACTGAAAGGGTTAATCGACTATTGGAAGATCTTCTAAGATCTTGTGTATTAGATTTTGGAGGATCATGGGAAGATCATCTGCAATTAGTCGAGTTTGCTTATAATAACCGCTACCAGTTGAGTATTGGAATGACACCGTATGAGGCATTCTACGACAGGCCGTGTAATTCTCCATCTTATTGGTTAGAAACTGGCGAGAAATTGGTACTTGGTCCTGATATGATAAGAGAAACTATAGATAGAATTGAAGTCATTAAGCAACAAATGAAGGCAGCCCAAGATCGTCAGAAAAGTTATGCCGATAAGCGATGTAAGGACTTGGATTTCTCATTTGGAGACATGGTGTTTGTTAAAATTTCGCCTCTAAGAAATACGTTCGTTTTGATAAGAAAGGAAAGTTGGCGTCAAGGTTTGTTGGGCCTTTTCTGATTATCAAGCGTATTGGAAAACTCGCTTATAGATTGGAATTACCTGAGAAGATGGAGAGTGTGCATAATATTTAACATGTATCGTTTCTACGAAAGTTTGTGCAATACTCGAATGTTACGACATCTCTAGATCAGCTTGAAGATTTCAAAGTCGAGCCGAAGTTTCCAGGCCTTGTAACCCGCTTCGCGTCGTAGGGAATGACACGAAACAATCAAGAGTCACGATACAATGGGGAGAGAACGATGACGATTGTACGTGGGAAATGGAAGAGAGAATGAAGTCGACCATCCAGATCTCTTCAATTGGTATACCCCATATATCGTATCTTACTTATGCCATTGTGTCTTGTGCTATTAGAATTTCGTATGCTAAATTAGGATTTTGACTATATGGATTGTTGAATGTTAAATTGGATGGTAGATTGGCTACTCATGTATGGTAGCATGCAGGATGTTGTATTTGCTCATGGTTGCTCGGGATTTCGAGGGCGAAATTCTTAAAGGGGGAGAATGTAATGACCCTTATTTTACATATTGACCGATCATAAAATAATTATATTTTATTTGCTAGTGGTTGGATCATTCTCAGATTTTAATATATCGTTCATGGGATGTGAAACATGTCCATGATTTTTACTGAATTCTAGTATGACCATTTTTCTCTTGAGTTTACTGTTTCGGCCATAACTTTTGATCGGTGTCGAATTAGGTGCTGAGACCGATTCCATTGGATTAGAATGGTGGTTTACGATTCCATAGAGTTGTCCCATGAAGCATTTGGTTCAACGATTTGGGAGGAATCGTTGTTTTAAGTTTCAGCTTGTGTTTAGGCAGAGTAGTCAGCAACTAATGAGATGGTCACCCAAACCGTTATACCTATGATCAGCAGATATAAATAGTGAGACTTCGGGAGAGAACTAGGGTTACTCTCTTCGTTCTAAGTTTCAGGTTGGGTGCCTCTATTTCTCCGGTTCAAGCTAAAACCTTATTTCTCCATTCTCTTCAATAAAATTCATAGTAGTTTGCATCTAGAAGATGGATCATCATCAAGGAAGGTTAGATCACATCAAATTGCATCGAATTCAAGGTACTTCAGCGCTGCCAAGATCTGATCTCATTGTATCTATATTAAATATAGAAATTGTTGAGTGATAGATATCTCTCATATGGAAGTTACAGATTGTATGGGTAAATCAAGATCATATTCATATGTTTCATGTTAAAATCACCTTAGATTTGATGATATATGTTAAATTCAGAACTAAAAACCCTAGGAATATCTAATTCATACTAACTAGATAACTGTTAGACTAACCATGTTTATTCAAAAGTTTAGATCCAAATCATGCTAGATCTTATGTTTATGATATGTTTATGTTATTTTTATGAATTGTTCATGTTTGTATGATCATTGTTGTATGGATTGATGTTTGTTTTGGCTGAGTTGATTGTATTGCTTGAGTTGTATGTTAGATTGTTTGCCACATAATTATAGGATTGAAGACCAGAGCAAATCGAAGGTTCAGATGATTGGATTCAGATGAAACTTGGCGGAGGTGCTCTAGAAGATACGAGAAAAGGGCGCAAAAATTTTCATGCCCTAAAAAGTTAAGGGTATGGGTCGGCACTGACCTATGATGGGTCGGCACCGACCTATAGGGAAGGGTTTTATGGGCTTAGAACTTGGTGTGTGGCATCGTGGTGGTGAGTCGAAGCTACTGGTGAATTTCCAAGTCAATTAGATGTGCTTTCGATGAGTTAAAGACTGATTGCTCGAGAGATGGATGGACTGACATAAGTTTCTATAGAAGCGTCGAATCGATGAGAAAATGGACCGGTAGGATGTTCTCGAAGCTAGGATGGATCGGGGCAAGCTACTTAGCCAAAACTGGCTAAGTGGATGGGTCGACACTGACCCATGAGGGTGGCAAGTGGGGAGCTATGGATTTGTGGGAATGATTGTGATGACTTCCTGAGGTTACTGGTGAAGATTCATTGGGAATGGACTTCATATGGATGGTGTACAACTCAAAGATTGATGGTGCTTTGATTGTGAACTCGCGGTTGAGTGGTCGGAGCCGGATTGTTGTGAAACTGGTCCTGATTCGATATATGATTGACTATGTTGTGAATTGACAGAATGTAAGTCAATCATGGACGATAATGGAATGGTTTGAGAGTTAGATTGAGTCGCCAAAGTGAAAGGATAGATAGATTGATGCGCTACGGAATCATTGGTTATCAAAGTGTTCTATCAAACTCAAAGCAGGGGTATTATAGGGATGCCAATTAGGATTAGATTCAAGAGATCGTGTATCCTTGGCAGTCATGATGGACCTAGTTATCGAGAATGGAAAATATACAAGTCACGATGGAGTATGTTAGTTTGGCTAGCACCAGGGTTTTTCCATTAGCTCTTTTGATCATTGAAATGCAAATTCGATAACTGATGGATTTACGGTTGTAGATGGAAATAGCAAGGGTATTGGATGCTATGAATGTTATGAGTGATTATGTGTGTTTTCTTCTCTTTTTCTCTGGTTAGGCTATTACCGTAGGTTGTCGAAGAGAAGCGGGATCGGGGTTGTCCTTTCCAATTCCTAATGTAACATGTGATGGATAGTTTTCACGTGTTAACTTGATGGTTATTGGGCAGATCGGGGGGTCGATCCGCCTATACTCATATTATCCTGTGTAATTATTGCTAGCTATTTTATCGTTCACTAAGGTTGTTGTTTGACTCAAGGTTTTATGTTTCCCTCTTATTACCTTCGGTTGTTCACCAATTTGATGGTGGGCAGACTAAGTAGCAGGTAGCAGTTTTGGTGCTGATGTTGTTGTGCCGTGACAAGCAAGAGGCTGGCGTATTATTACTACCTACTATTTAGCTATTTATTTTCTTTTTCCGCTATATGTTGATGTTATTGAGACTCCAAGGGATGTAGTAAGGCATATTGTATTCAGAGATTCATGTATCGAGAATTATTGTATCCAAGATTCTTTGGTTTATAGAAATTTGATTCTCTATTCAGTTGTGCTTTATTACTATATCATGTTGTATTTTATTATTATATATTATCCGTGCGCTGTGAATTATACGGAAGTATCTGTCTTCGAATTATTCTTCCTCGATGATCGTCCTGTACCGGCCTGACACGTCATACAACGCACTTCTCCTTAGTTTTGTGCCGGAGCTATGTGGCGGTCGTCACACTGGCAATGTCACATATCAGTGGGGTGATAAGGATAGGGTTACAACTATATATGTATGCGTAATTTAAATTCTATTACTCACATCGGTAAGTTTATTAATTACTTGCTAATGTAAAATAAAAACAACATTCTATTATATTTCAACTAAAATTGTTTTTTGCATTATAGGCAAAGTTTCAAGAGGCACGAGATTATACGCTTAAGGAGTCTAGTCGTGATGAGTTGACACCAGAGAAGTAAGACAACATATTTGATGCTTTTATGGATGTAACACCCCACATCCGCTAAGGTCACTCATACCAGGGGAATGCCTTAGTTTCGGTGAAGTATTTTAAGTGAATATAGAACAGTAAAATTACAACAAGACAGATATAAGTAATACTTGAAAATTTAAAACATCATTTCATTGCAGCGGAAAGTAATACATGTTTGGTTACATCACAAAACCATAAACCAAAGTCAAGTACATAATATCCATCTTGATAAAATAGAAGTACATAATCCCACTACATAACTAATAGCCATAAAAGGAAAGATAAGCTCGGCTTCACTTCAGAGGTCCAAGCTCCATAGGATAGATACAGCAATCAGATCAAAGCCCACTAGCACCAGGCCCACTCTAATAACCTGGGGTTGGGGGAAAAAGATAAAAACAACGGGGTCAGACATAAGTCTGAGTGAGTCCTATAACCCTAATAATACAATCATTAAAATAACCAGAGAAGACATAAGTTGATATACGGTAACGACTGGGGATGAATGGCTACACTAAGCAGCTTGGTAAACTTAGGATAAACTAAGATCACCGTAAAGACGCATTTATCCACCCAAGGATAATTACTAGATTACACCGCCCCAGACTTATCCACCCAAGAGTAATTCCTACACTGCACCACACCAGTTCTACCTACCCAAGATTAGTTCCTACTTAAAGGTTGATCCCACTAAATGCACTTAGTAATTTTTACCCAGTAGTTTCTAGTACCCCTACATAGGTGCCGTCTGCCCCTATCATTACTAGGTGTACCCACTACTCCCAAGCGATCGGCTCCCTAACGTAGATACCCGTGCTGGTCCCACAATGGGGTGTATCATTTCCCTAAAGTGGCAACCTGATAATATCAACGGTGCACGGCTTTATATCTACATGATGTAACAACGATTTACTAACCAGCCCGGGTCCACACACGCATATGAAACCCGTTGGTCCTACGTTGCCACCGCTAACCCGTTTTTGGCCTCTTATAGTCAAGCCCAATATGCGTGTCCCGTCACTCGACTTGGGTCGAGCCCACAAAGATACGTTTGGGATATTGGTTGAGATGGGCCCCCACAAGCTACCACTTAAGCTTGTTATTTTGTCTAGTGTATCCCACTTAACCGCTTTAACCATGTTCACTTACATGTTATAAATACTTTGGTTGAGTCATTAATCATATTTTAATTACCACTCAAGGCACCCACTAGATTTCCACATGACACCCAAGTCCTTTACTTAATTCCCACATGCCACTCGAGGCACTTACTTAACCCCTTAATCATGTTTAATTACATGTTCCACTTTGGTTAAGTATTCTAATCGTGTTTTCTATTGCCACCCAAGGCAACCCACTAGTTTCCTCTTGCCACCCCAGGCACCCACTTAACCTCTCATGTCCCTCTACATGCTAATGTGGTTAAGTGTTTCTTAATTAATTAATTAAGATCGTAACCTTTGTAAAGACCTCTCACATTAGACTGTCTTTTATGACCGCTGGTTAAGCCGGTTGGGTCCGGGCAGCCTTATGTCATAACCGAGTCTAACCTCGTGTCTTTACATTAATCACGTATTTAGTTTGTGCCTAAGACCTCTCACATTGGGCTAACATTTGTAGCAACTGGTTAAGCCGGTTGGGTCCGGGCAGTTTTACGCTACAACTGAGTCCAACCTCGTGTCTTAGTCAATTAATTACACCTAATTAATCACCCTCATAATTTAAATTAATTATCCCTAATTAATATTAAGCTTTTCATAACATGGGTAGACCTAACTCAATAGGTAAATTCCCATGGGGTAGACCTAACTCAATAGGTAAATTCCCAACACATAGTATGGGTACACCTAACTTAATAGGCAAATTCCCATACTATGTTCCTTTATTTTATGTTATGCATAATCATATTAATTTCACACAATCTTATTAACTTATGCATTTAATTAACCCCATCGTTCCCACGTAATTTCGTTCTCATGACATAATACATATAAAAGGTGCCAACTTGCATATGAATGAACATGTTTCAAAGGTGCCATCTTGCATATTAACAAACACATAACTTGCATATAAACTTGCATAATATGTCACATAACTTGCATATAATATGTCACATAACTTACATATTCACTTGCATAATATACTTGCATATTAACCCATAGACTTGCATAATGTGTCATCATGAACTTGCATATTAACAAACATGTAACTTGCATATTAACAAACATGTAACTTGCATAGCATATCTTGCATATTAACATACATGTAACTTGCATATTAACGAACATGTAACTTGCATAGCATATCTTGCATATTAACATACATGTAACTTGCATAGCATATCACCAAGAACTTGCATATTAACAAACATGTAACTTGCATAGCATATCTTGCATATTAACATACATGTAACTTGCATAGCATATCACCAAGAACTTGCATATTATCAAACATGTAACTTGCATAGCATATCTTGCATATTAACATACATGTAACTTGCATATTAACAAACATGTAACTTGCATAGCATATCTTGCATATTAACATACATGTAACTTGCATAGCATATCACCAAGAACTTGCATATTATCAAACATGTAACTTGCATAGCATATCTTGCATATTAACATACATGTAACTTGCATATTAACAAACATGTAACTTGCATAGCATATCTTGCATATTAACATACATGTAACTTGCATAGCATATCACCAAGAACTTGCATATTAACAAACATACTCAACATGCATAAACATAAGATTAATGCTAACATCATATCATATGATTCAAGACTCATTAATCCACATACAAAACCATAAATCCCATCACATCTCATCTACTTAGTTTAACAAAAGATCATCAAAGTGATAGAAACTCACTACTAGCAAATTTGCACTCCAAATGAAGAAGATTAAGATGCTTAGAATGGATTAGAAGTTGATTAGAGAGGTTGATTAGCTTGCTTTCCTCTTCATTGATTTGTGGAGGCCATGATCAAGTTTCATTTTGCCATAGTTTAGTTACTAGGTTTAATTAGTAATGAATTAGGGTAGGGTTGTGGTCTTATTTATAGGATTAGGTTGCATTTTAGACCCTTAGATTAACCCTAGATTAGTTTAGGACCCCTAGATCTCGGAACTCTCCAGAAATCAGCCCTAAGACCAAGCCCAAACCCCAAACTGGTGCACCCAACCACAGAACTCTCTAGAAACTGTGCAGGTTTCTTGGCTCGGCACGGGCGCACTTCCCAAGTGCGCCAGTCTATTTTTGTACTGGCGCACTTCACAAGTGCGCCAGTGCATTTTTGTTCTGGCGCACTTCACAAGTGCGCCAGTGCATTTCTGGCCTGTTCCGGGTTCTTCTGCCTAACTTCGTTCGTCCATATCTCTTTCATACGGACTCCGATTCTCGAAAACTCGGACTCTATTTCGCGTATTTTTCCGAGACGAACGCAATGACGCAGCCCGTTTTCCCCCAATTCTCACATCTGAGATTATTAATTCTGTAATTAGTGAATTTTAGCATTAACCGAAATTCGGGGTGTTACATTCTCCCCTCCTTAAAGGATTTCGTCCCCGAAATCTCTAAGCTAAGGAGAATGCATATCCTACCATCCAAACAACCATCTACTCAATCCATCAAACACGGGCATCCATTGTCCTTAAACAATTTCTAATGATGTATGAGCATATGCGAAAAGTGTGTGTATATGTTCCCTATCTAATGTACGGACATATGCAAACCATGATAGTGCCATGCATCCAATATGTATGCGAGATAACCCTATCGACACATACCGTATCTATATGAGTGCACAATCATTCACCAAAATGCATCATCCATATGATAACACAATCATTATACATCCATCAATATAGCTAACTACACACAATTTTATGCAATATGCAATATGAAGTGATTGAGCCGATCTAGTGCCTAGATTGTGTATATATGCATCCACGAGCAACCACCAGCAAACACTTGCATCCATCAACCATAACATGTCTCAAACACATGTTTCAACCATAGGTTTTCCCTATCTAAAGGTCAAACAGCACTAATCGAGAGGACATACTAAAGATAAGGTAAGTACTAGGCAGGCGATAAAGGAGAAGTTAAAAGACATACTCTCCAAAAAGAAATGGATACAAAGAACGCATCTTCGCTTCCGTCTCCCAAGTAGCATTTCTTTCGTCATCTCCCCATTGCACTCTAGCTAGTTGAACTTCTCTGTTCCCCAACTTCCTAGTCTCTGACCCAATGATGCGAGTAGGAGCTCGTCGAATCGTCTCATCGCGCTCTAACTCTGCTTCTTTAAGCAAACTCGGCTCTACCACCTCAGCGGTCTCATGTAAGCACTTCCTCAAATGGGACACATGAAATACATCCGGTACACCACTAAGTCTGTCAGGCAACTCCACTCTATATGCCATCCGTCCAATTCTTTCCTTAATGGGAAATGGCCCTACAAACCTTGGTACTCACTTCCTAACAGATCCAAAGTGAACCACATTCCGTAACGGAGACACCTTGATAAAAAGCATGTCCTAATATCAAACTCAAGCTCTGTTCTCCTCTTGTCCGCATAAGATTCCGCCGCTTTCATCCTTCTTCGAATCCAACCCATCTTCTCTGAAGTCTCTCTAACCATATCTGGCCCAAGCAAGATCTTATCCGTAGATTCCCACCGACATGTAGGAGATCGACAAGGCCTTCTATAAAGAGCTTTGAAAGGAGCCATACCAATACTGGATTGAAAGCTGCTATTATATGCGAACTCCACCAACGGAAGATGCTCTTCCCATGTACCTCCAAAATCCAAAATACATAACCTCAAAAGATGTTCTAGATACGGTTCACCCTCTTGGTCTGACCGTCCGTCTGAGGATGAGATGCGGTGCTCAAACACAACTGAGTCCCTACCGCCTCTTGCAAACTTCTCCAAAACTCACTAGTGAAGATAGGATCTCGATCGCTCACTATACTGGGAGGTACACCATGCAATCTAATAATCCCTTGAAGGTAAACTGAAGCTAGACATGGAATAGTCCTCTTGCTCTTCACGGGTATGAAATGGGCACACTTAGTAAGTCTATCTACCATAAGCCCAATCCCCGTATTACCCTTCCTTGATTTCGGTTATCCAACGAGGCACTATCCTACTTCCTATTTCGGAACTTCCAACGAGTGAAGCAACCCTCCGGGTTTCTTCTATTCCACTTTCACTTGTTAGCATACCAAGCATCTAGCGACATACTTGGCCGCGTCTTTCTTCATATTAGCCAAAAAGAAAACTCGCCTCATGTCTTGGTACATCTTGTCCCTACCGGGATGAATGGTCATCTTCGACCGATGTGTATCATCAAGTATAGCCTTCCTTAAATTCTCGTCTTGCGGTACACAAAGTCTACCGTCTCTACGCAACCACCCCTTACCATCTAGGGTGTACCTTATTCAAAATGCTGGACGACCCTCTCCTCGTGAGCTTCTCTACTAACTCATCCAACTGTGGGTCGTCTCGCTGTGCTCCCCCAATCCGCCTAAAAGAGTAGGCCTAACCTCCAAGGAGGCTAGCAAAACCGGGTACAAAGTCAACGGAAGGTCTAAAGTCAAACATAGAAATAAATTCTAAACTCTATAGTTCAACGGACAACCTTTTTCTTCTTAAGGCGTCTACTACCCTGTTTCCCTTGTTAGGGGTATACGCTATCTCAAACTCATAAGATGCTAAGAATCCTATCCAAAATCGTCACAACTGTCCATCTCTCACGCAGACCACCCTAGACGAATTCGACATCCCCCAAATGCAAGCCCCAAAGGCCGAAACCAATATCAGACAAACACCCAAGGGACATCTCCTTCGAGTTCAGGCAACCTACGTGAGATGATACTAAAAATAATAATAATAATGGCTAAACAATTAAGCCTTTGACCAACTTTGGATGTCCTCGCCAGTCTCGCTCCAAAATCACCGTTTATCCTATAACTGGCTTTGCTCACCCTATTGAGCACATACGAAAACTTATTACGCTCCTTGAAAAGACCAAGATGTCATTTACAAAGGCCATCACAAACTTATTTAGGTACTCCCTGAACACCCTTCTCTTTCAATCAACAAAGTATGCGGGGGCGTTCGTCAAACCAAATAGCATCACCAGCCACTCATAAAACCATCCGGAGTCCTAAAGGCAATCTTCTCTATACTATCGTCAGCCACTCTCAACTGACGAAACCATGTGGCTTAGTCCAACTGCGAAAATACTGAGGCGCCAACCAACTGATCAAAGAGATCATCAATTTTTGGCAATGGGTGTCTATTCTTCTTTGTGAGTTTATTTAGTTCTCTTTAGCCTACACAAAGTCTGAGGGACCCATCCGCCTTCATGGCAAAAACTACTGGAGCGCCCCACTCCAATATACTTCTTCTTATGAACCCCTTCTCAAGCAATCGCCTACTTACTTATGGAGTTCCCTCCTCTCACGAGGAGCCTTGTGGCACACTGGCCAAGTCACTGGTTTGGCATTGTTTACCAGATATATTCGGAAGTCAATCTCCCGCTCCGGAGGTAAGCCCTTCACCTCCTTCAAACACATCCGAGTATTCCCGGACCACTCTAACAGATCGCAAACTCTCGACCGACGTGTCAAGCGATTCTAGGTAACTTAGCAAAACAGATTCCATGGGATTACAAAAGATCGCGAGAGTGTTACCCAAGCGGGTCATAAGCCTAACAACTCTCCCTTCAAAATCAAGAACGGCACCCCTACTGGATAACCAGTTCATGCCCAAAACTAACCCATAGTCCGTGAAGCCCAACAAGCATCACATCCAAACTCAATGCTAAGTATAGAAACTTTCAAACCCAAACACATCATGGAGCCCAATTGGGTTTGAAACAACTAAGGGATCATCTACTAAACTGGTGTCTAAGTGCAGTGACTCACTAACAATGATGAGATAAACGAACTTAATGCGTCCAAATCAAATAAAGTTCGAATCGGATAATAAAGAAATCCAAATTCCAACCTAGACGGTCTTATCCCCATCCGGCACCCTAGTCGTGAGGAAATACAACTATCCTCCAGAAGATTCCATACCTTGCCCTTGCTTCTTTGGACGATCCTAATAAGGTGTCCTATTCCTCCCCAAAAGGATAACTACTAGCCTTCTCCTTCCCATTCTCCACTCGTAACCTCCCATCAATGAGGCTTCGTCCTTTATTAACCAAACAACTATTAGAGCCTTCCTCCCCTCGTCCATCCAATAAGTACTTACAAGTTCTCCTCCTTCTTGAACCAACTTCTAATCTAATTAACGTCTAATTCCCTTGAAGCGGTTTTCCATTCTTATCTATCTTAGAAAGATCATCTACACACGGAGGGGAAACTCAAAACGAGAGAGAAAGAGATTCAAACGGAGAATTCGAAAGATAAAGATATGGCTATCGGGGATTATGCTTTTCTCTTAAAAGACATGTTTTTGAAAATATTCCTTCAAAAATTTTCTTAGAAAAATAGTTTTTCTAAAAATTTTATCTGTTCTGGTAACCTTAAGCTCTGATACCACGTGTAACACCCCACATCCGCTAAGGTCACTCATACCAGGGGAATGCCTTAGTTTCGGTGAAGTATTTTAAGTGAATATAGAACAGTAAAATTACAACAAGACAGATATAAGTAATACTTGAAAATTTAAAACATCATTTCATTGCAGCGGAAAGTAATACATGTTTGGTTACATCACAAAACCATAAACCAAAGTCAAGTACATAATATCCATCTTGATAAAATAGAAGTACATAATCCCACTACATAACTAATAGCCATAAAAGGAAAGATAAGCTCGGCTTCACTTCAGAGGTCCAAGCTCCATAGGATAGATACAGCAATCAGATCAAAGCCCACTAGCACCAGGCCCACTCTAATAACCTGGGGTTGGGGGAAAAAGATAAAAACAACGGGGTCAGACATAAGTCTGAGTGAGTCCTATAACCCTAATAATACAATCATTAAAATAACCAGAGAAGACATAAGTTGATATACGGTAACGACTGGGGATGAATGGCTACACTAAGCAGCTTGGTAAACTTAGGATAAACTAAGATCACCGTAAAGACGCATTTATCCACCCAAGGATAATTACTAGATTACACCGCCCCAGACTTATCCACCCAAGAGTAATTCCTACACTGCACCACACCAGTTCTACCTACCCAAGATTAGTTCCTACTTAAAGGTTGATCCCACTAAATGCACTTAGTAATTTTTACCCAGTAGTTTCTAGTACCCCTACATAGGTGCCGTCTGCCCCTATCATTACTAGGTGTACCCACTACTCCCAAGCGATCGGCTCCCTAACGTAGATACCCGTGCTGGTCCCACAATGGGGTGTATCATTTCCCCAAAGTGGCAACCTGATAATATCAACGGTGCACGGCTTTATATCTACATGATGTAACAACGATTTACTAACCAGCCCGGGTCCACACACGCATATGAAACCCGTTGGTCCTACGTTGCCACCGCTAACCCGTTTTTGGCCTCTTATAGTCAAGCCCAATATGCGTGTCCCGTCACTCAACTTGGGTCGAGCCCACAAAGATACGTTTGGGATATTGGTTGAGATGGGCCCCCACAAGCTACCACTTAAGCTTGTTATTTTGTCTAGTGTATCCCACTTAACCGCTTTAACCATGTTCACTTACATGTTATAAATACTTTGGTTGAGTCATTAATCATATTTTAATTACCACTCAAGGCACCCACTAGATTTCCACATGACACCCAAGTCCTTTACTTAATTCCCACATGCCACCCGAGGCACTTACTTAACCCCTTAATCATGTTTAATTACATGTTCCACTTTGGTTAAGTATTCTAATCGTGTTTTCTATTGCCACCCAAGGCAACCCACTAGTTTCCTCTTGCCACCCCAGGCACCCACTTAACCTCTCATGTCCCTCTACATGCTAATGTGGTTAAGTGTTTCTTAATTAATTAATTAAGATCGTAACCTTTGTAAAGACCTCTCACATTAGACTGTCTTTTATGACCGCTGGTTAAGCCGGTTGGGTCCGGGCAGCCTTATGTCATAACCGAGTCTAACCTCGTGTCTTTACATTAATCACGTATTTAGTTTGTGCCTAAGACCTCTCACATTGGGCTAACATTTGTAGCAACTGGTTAAGCCGGTTGGGTCCGGGCAGTTTTACGCTACAACTGAGTCCAACCTCGTGTCTTAGTCAATTAATTACACCTAATTAATCACCCTCATAATTTAAATTAATTATCCCTAATTAATATTAAGCTTTTCATAACATGGGTAGACCTAACTCAATAGGTAAATTCCCATGGGGTAGACCTAACTCAATAGGTAAATTCCCAACACATAGTATGGGTACACCTAACTTAATAGGCAAATTCCCATACTATGTTCCTTTATTTTATGTTATGCATAATCATATTAATTTCACACAATCTTATTAACTTATGCATTTAATTAACCCCATCGTTCCCACGTAATTTCGTTCTCATGACATAATACATATAAAAGGTGCCAACTTGCATATGAATGAACATGTTTCAAAGGTGCCATCTTGCATATTAACAAACACATAACTTGCATATAAACTTGCATAATATGTCACATAACTTGCATATAATATGTCACATAACTTACATATTCACTTGCATAATATACTTGCATATTAACCCATAGACTTGCATAATGTGTCATCATGAACTTGCATATTAACAAACATGTAACTTGCATATTAACAAACATGTAACTTGCATAGCATATCTTGCATATTAACATACATGTAACTTGCATATTAACGAACATGTAACTTGCATAGCATATCTTGCATATTAACATACATGTAACTTGCATAGCATATCACCAAGAACTTGCATATTAACAAACATGTAACTTGCATAGCATATCTTGCATATTAACATACATGTAACTTGCATAGCATATCACCAAGAACTTGCATATTATCAAACATGTAACTTGCATAGCATATCTTGCATATTAACATACATGTAACTTGCATATTAACAAACATGTAACTTGCATAGCATATCTTGCATATTAACATACATGTAACTTGCATAGCATATCACCAAGAACTTGCATATTATCAAACATGTAACTTGCATAGCATATCTTGCATATTAACATACATGTAACTTGCATATTAACAAACATGTAACTTGCATAGCATATCTTGCATATTAACATACATGTAACTTGCATAGCATATCACCAAGAACTTGCATATTAACAAACATACTCAACATGCATAAACATAAGATTAATGCTAACATCATATCATATGATTCAAGACTCATTAATCCACATACAAAACCATAAATCCCATCACATCTCATCTACTTAGTTTAACAAAAGATCATCAAAGTGATAGAAACTCACTACTAGCAAATTTGCACTCCAAATGAAGAAGATTAAGATGCTTAGAATGGATTAGAAGTTGATTAGAGAGGTTGATTAGCTTGCTTTCCTCTTCATTGATTTGTGGAGGCCATGATCAAGTTTCATTTTGCCATAGTTTAGTTACTAGGTTTAATTAGTAATGAATTAGGGTAGGGTTGTGGTCTTATTTATAGGATTAGGTTGCATTTTAGACCCTTAGATTAACCCTAGATTAGTTTAGGACCCCTAGATCTCGGAACTCTCCAGAAATCAGCCCTAAGACCAAGCCCAAACCCCAAACTGGTGCACCCAACCACAGAACTCTCTAGAAACTGTGCAGGTTTCTTGGCTCGGCACGGGCGCACTTCCCAAGTGCGCCAGTCTATTTTTGTACTGGCGCACTTCACAAGTGCGCCAGTGCATTTTTGTTCTGGCGCACTTCACAAGTGCGCCAGTGCATTTCTGGCCTGTTCCGGGTTCTTCTGCCTAACTTCGTTCGTCCATATCTCTTTCATACGGACTCCGATTCTCGAAAACTCGGACTCTATTTCGCGTATTTTTCCGAGACGAACGCAATGACGCAGCCCGTTTTCCCCCAATTCTCACATCTGAGATTATTAATTCTGTAATTAGTGAATTTTAGCATTAACCGAAATTCGGGGTGTTACAATGGATCTGACGCAGCAAAGTAGATGTTATGGCTTCAGTAACCTAAGGTAATTAATCCTTTTGCATACATACAACAAGTTAGCGTTTGAATATATAGTATCATAATATTTTATATGCTGACATAACATTTTTGCTATCCATTCTATTTGCAGGCTCGACAAGCTCAAAAGGCCCAAAGAAAAGCAGAAATTAAGGAGCTTAGAACCATGATTGAGCAGCTGCAGGAGTAAAATCATTTGCAGGCTATATAGATGGAGCAACTAAATAAGAAGCTTGCGGAGTATGTGCACAATCATGGAACTTTTTCCTCATCGTCTGGTGCTTACGGAAAGGAAGATGACTCTTGAGGTATGTTTTTTCTATCTTTGACTTGTTGATGGTGAGGATTTTGTTTTGATGTTGTATATATTAATACGGAGTGGGTGCATATATTTTGATGGTCTAAATTTGGGGTGTAGACATGTGACGTTGATGAGTTGGTTTTTGAGATGTTTGGATGGTTTGTTTTGTTTATATTGATGTTTATTTGATTTAAGTTAAATGTTTATGTTGTTACTTGTAACAACCCGTATTTTAAACGTATGACCGATCATAAAATAATTATATTTTAGGATAAATTGACAGGAATAATCCGAAGTTTGACGTGTCTTCCCATATTAATCCGAAGTTTGGATTATTTTTAATTAATCCCAAGTTTGGGGGGTCCCTTCCCATATTGATCCCGATGACTTATTAACTTGTTGTAGCCAGTTATCAAACTTAAATTTGTCTTCCCCAAACTAGTTTCCCACTCCCGAAAAATCATTTGGGAAAGACGAATTTAAGTTTGATAACCGGCTACAACAAGTTAATAAGTCATCGGGATCAATATGGGAAGGGACCCCCTAAACTTGGGATTATTTAAAAATAATCCAAACTTCGGATTAATATCAGAAGACACGTCAAACTTCGGATTATTCCTGTCAATTAATCCTATATTTTATTCCATTGTAGTCGGACCATTCTCATATTTTTATATATCGTTCATGGGGATGTGAGACATGTCCATGAGTTTTACCGAATTCAAGTATGATAATTTTTGCTTCTAAGTTTACTGTTTGAGCCATAACTTTTGATAGGAATCAAATCAGGTGCTGAGATTGGTTCCATTGGATCAGAGTGGTGGTTTACGATTCCAGACAGTGGTCACATAAAGGATTTGGTTCAGCGATTTGGGAGGAATCACTATTTTAAGTTCTGCAGTTTAGGCAGACTGATCAACAACTAATGGGTTGATTAGCCAAGCCCATTAGGATGATGACTATCAAATATAAATAGGGGACTTGGGGAGAGAACTAGGGTTACTCTCTTCATTCTAAACTTTAGGTTGGGCGTCTATGACTCTTCGGATCAGCCTAAAGCCCTATTTCTCCATTCTTTTCATACAAATTCATCATAGATTGCATCTAGAAGATAAATCATCATCAAGGAAGAGTATACCATCATCAAGGGAGAATTGTCAATTAAATTCCATTATTTATATTTTCCACATATATATGGTGAGTTCAGTTGTAGGGGGAGCATACAAATAGGGGGAGTAATATATT
Source organism: Allium sativum (assembly GCA_030737875.1). Classification (NCBI taxonomy): domain Eukaryota; kingdom Viridiplantae; phylum Streptophyta; class Magnoliopsida; order Asparagales; family Amaryllidaceae; genus Allium; species Allium sativum. The sequence goes on along the minus strand of CM060916.1, from coordinate 711,839,917 downwards.
TCACGTTCAAACACATTCAAAATCTTTTATTTGTTTGTCATTATCAAAAGGGGGAGATTGTTGTATATAATAGTGTTGTATACACAATTATATGATTTTTGTTTGATGATAACAACCAAATAAATATTATTTTAAATGTGTTTGTTACTGTACTGTTCTATATATACATCACAGACAGGAATATAATATTTATATTTAAATAGAATACGACTGTACAGAGATTCATATATTCATACAGTATTTTATTTAAATTAAATATTATACTTCAAACATTCAAACAGTACAACTATTTATAACTCCACTATTTAAAATTCACTTAAATAGTTTTGAATATTTCTGACATGACACATCACACATGAAATTGTAATATTGATGGAATTCAAATAAAAATAGACAGAATGAATTAAACACAATAAAGTAATATTTTATTTCAACCAAATCTGATTATTACATATAATCAGTACAATTCTCTCACAGCTCCTCACTACGGTTCATTCATCACTTATACAATCACTTTTATACACTGACACTATCACTCAGTTGACATTTCAAATACAGACACACACTAACACTGTTCTTGTCTTCATCTTCAATTTTCTGTCTTCACAGCTTTCAGTCAGTCCTGTCTTCATACCTATCACAAATAGAAAAACACATATAGTAGACTGCAAAAAAAATAAATGAAATTAAATACAAGCAAAAAAAATTATTTAAATTTTATTTGCCTCAGAATTTCGGTGTGTTTCTCATCATTTTTCTAGACTTGGTCTGATATGCAGGGACAGGAAAAGCTGTCTGATGGCTGCATGTACACATATGTATAAATATACACGTGTGCACTGCCTCGCCAATCAGCGAGCAATTGAGGAGTAGCCACGTGGACCTACTCGACTCAGTGCACAGTTCACAATCAAGCCAAAGTGAAAAAACAACTCAACATATACGTGGAGCAAAAGCAAATGGTCGAGCACAAGGCATCAACAAGGACTGGAAAAATCAGTTGAGACAGCAGCAAATGTACAAGAAGTCAAAGCATGGTTTAAAGCCAAAAAAAAAACAGGGTGATCAAATACAAATCAACTCAAGTCTAAACTGGTTGAACAAAGTGTCAAAATGACAAAGCAGCCAAAAACAAAATGAAAGTAGCTGAGCATATGTGTTTAAAATGGTGCATATATAATCAAGGTGGTGCTGCAGTCAGTAGTTTACAGTTCAAATTTCATGTGTAACTTGACTGGCCAGCAAGATTACAAAGTGTTCAAGTGCATTTACAAGACTACACACAACTTACATGTTTACAAATTTTCTAGTGACAAAGCAAGTAGAAACAAGAGCAGTGTAGTCAAATAAAGCTCAAGCCAAATTCATAAACAAGTCAAGGTGGAAAGTCAGTTTAGCATTTTTATATACATAGATGTCAACTGAAGCGGCATATACATGGTGACTCATCATTTCAGGTGCAACAAGAGATTTACACAACAAATGAATTTGCATTTCTCTACGTGGAATTTGTGTACGCACAAAGTAGTTCAGTTTATAACATGGATACAAGAAGTTTAGATACACAAACATGGTTCAGTGTTTACTATAGAAGAATGGTCAGCTTCAGATTTCAGGTGCAGATACAAAGTATACCTATGTGAACATGAGAATGGTAACAACATATTAGTGAGGCCAAAACAGAGGTGTATATCTCAACAAAGCACTGGCTCGAACAAGTATTTAAAGGTGAAATGGTCAAGACAGTAAACAAGTGTGCCAAAATAAATAAAAAATACTACAGTAATGCAGCAACACAACTACATGGTCGAACCCAAATAAGTACAATAGCTAAAAAGTTTACAAATGAAGCATAGGTGAACAAGGCAGATGAACACCACATGGTACAGAAGACACTAACAAGTCAAGTACTAAATCTAATTAATGGAAAACACAAGTGATACATGACAGATATGCATGAATCAAGAACAAGTGCAGTAGCAAGTTCAAGCTACAACATAGGAGCACACAAACAGATGCAAGGGTACACTACATGGAAACTAGCATAATAAGTATACACAGGTGCATGGTGAGACAAGTTCAATACTGCATGGCTCAATAATGCAAGTAAAGTCAACATAGCATTCACAAGTAAAGTTCAAAGAGATGTGTTACTGCATTACATGAAACATTGGACAATGCAAAGGTGTATACATGAACATGGACATGGTGCCATTCAAATGGAAATCTACATGACTGCTAGATAATTAGTTCATATACAGGTCATGACACAAGTTTCAGGGTTTGAGCGTTTACAAGTAAACATATGGAAATGCAAATCTAACATGACTTTATACAAACAAAAGTTTCAAGTAAACAGAAGTGTTTCGGTCAAAACTAAAGTGGCTAGGACCAAAACAAATGATTCAGCATTTACAAAAAGGTGGCGTGATCAAATAAAGAATTTGTTCTAGTATCAATTTGTTTTTCAGAAATCGACAAAGGCAAGCATGCAAATTTCGGGCAAGAAATCATTTCTTTTGTTTTCAATGTTCATGGCAGTTTTTAAATCAAGGCCAGTATCAATTAAAGGCAAATCAAAGTGAAGTATCAATTCAAATTTATATAGCAACTATTCAAATTTTAAGGCAACAGAATATTAAAAAAAATATGAGGTTGATATCACTTTGAAAATGTCAGAGGGAAAGCAGATTCGAAGTTCCAGAAATCAAGGAGGCCATTTCAAAGTCAATAATCTCATCTAGCAGTATATTCCAGAAATATTGGATATTTCAAACTTAATAAATCAATTCAAATCTGATTTTCAAAAGCGCAAAATTCATGAAAATATCATGACTAAATCAGATCAAGTCATTCACGAAATCAAAGCACAAATATCGGATTTTTACTCCTATATAACACCCAACCATCATCGGCTTTCAATTCATCCAAGTTTCAACGCAATCAAAGAAAAATTAGAAGTGAAAAAATCATACCAATATTCAATTGGAACTGAATCGAGTGGAGTTGCAAATCAAAGAACATCAGAAAACGAGATCGACATCAGAAAATTTCAGAGCACGAGTACGATCAATCATCGAATTCCAGAAGGAAACCCTAGATAGCAAATCACCAGCCGCCATTCACTTTCTTCAGAGACAAAGGAGAACGGGTCAGATAAAGAATGAAGCAAATACGAAAGAGGACGGCCTAATTATTTTAAAAAGGGGATAACCCATTTAATTTAAACTCCTAAGGGTTTTGAATTTATTTTTAAATTTTTTTTATTGTTTTGTTTTTTATTCGTCTTTAGATTCAAGTTGTAATCAAATCAGAGTTTTCTAGTTTGTCTCTAAAACTAGGGAGACGAATTACACGGTTTGTAATTCAGGAAATCTGGTTTTGGGGATAAAAACTAGTGCAGGGTTTTGAGCGTAGAGTTAAGAACAGTTGGGAGCGAGTGTCGCGAGTTCACAGGGGATTTTAAGCATAGAGATTGTTTTAACTCCTAGTAGAAACCTTGGGGAATGCAGCAGTAGGCAGGGTTTTGCCGAAGCTGGGTAAATCTGTGTGTTATTTATTTTCCGCATTTATTTTGATTATTATTTGTGCTGTTATTATTTAATTACTCTGTGAAAATCTGCGATAAACCCTATTCACCCTCCCCCTCCCTCTAGGGTTAATTTAGATCCTACAAAGGGGATTAGATCACATCAGATTGCATCATATTTAGGGGATTTCATTGTTGTCCAGTTCCTAATTCATCCAGTTTGCATGAGATCTAGAAATTGGTGAGTGATAGTATTCTCTCACACGGAAACTAAGAATTGTATGGGTAAATTAGGATCGTATTCGTACGTTTTATGTTATAATCATCTTATATTTTATCGTATATGTTTAATTTAGATTTGGAAACCCTAGGGAAACCTAATTTGATCATTTTAACCGAATAATTGTTAGATTAAACATGTTTTTACATATGTTTAGATCCAAATCAAGCTAGATCTCATGTCTGTGATACATTTATGTTATAATTATAATGTTTGAATGATCATTGTTGTATGTACTGATGTTTGCTTTGATTGAATTGATTGCATTGCTTCAGTTGTATGTTATATTGTTTGTCGTAGAATCATATGATTGAAGAACAGAGAAAACTGGAGGTTCAGATGATCGGATTCAGACGAAACTTGGTGGAGACGCTCTAGAAGATGTGGAATTGGGGCACGAAAATTTTCGTGCCCAAATAAGGTAAGGGCATGGGTCGGCAATGAACCATGGTAGAAGGTCGGATGTCATTGGATTTTGGTGCATGGTTTTGCATTGGTGAGTCAAGGATACTAGTGAATTTTCATACCATACTGAGTTGATTTGTGATGGGTCAAAGGCTGATTGCTCGAGATGTGGATGGACTGGTAGAAGCTTCGACACACACGTCGAAATGATTGTAGATTGGACCGAAAGGATATGCTCAAGACAAAAATGGGTATGGGCCAACCAATTAGCCAAAATGGCTAAGTGGATGAGTCGACATCGACCCATAAAGGGAGGCCAGTTTGACTTGGTTTTTGGTGAGCGTAATGATGATGGATTCCATATGATTTGGTGAAGTTTGGTTGGAAATGGACTTCATATAGGAGGTGTGCAACTCAATGATGGATGATGCTTCGATTGTGAACTCGCATTAGAGTGGTCGGAGCCAGATTGATGTGATACTGGTCGTGATTTGATATACAATCCAGTATAATGATGGATTGACAAGATTGGAGTCAGTCATGGATTATAATGGAATGGTACGAGAATGAATTGAGTCTCCAGATTAAAAGGATTGATAGATTTTATGTGCTAAGGAATCGTAGGTTATCGAAGTGTTCTAGCAGACTCAAAGCAGGTGTATCGTGGGGATGCCCATTAGGATCAGGTTCGAGAGATCCGTACCCTAGGCAGTCACGATGGGCCAAGTTGTCGAGAATAGAAAAGACAAACATATGCATGACGATGGCATATGGAAGTTTGGCTAGAACTAGTGTTTTCCATTAGCCTTTTTGGTCGTTGAAATGCAAATTTATTAACTGATGGATTCACGGCTGTAGACGGTGATAGTTAGGATATTGGATGCTATGGAAGTTATGGTTTATTTTATGTGCTTTCTTTTCTATTTTGTCTGGGTAGGCTATCAACGTAGGTTGAAGAAAGGAAGCAGGAACGGGGTTGCCCTTTCCTATTTCTATCGTGACATGTGATGGATGGTTTTCACGTGTTAACTTGATGGTTGCAGGGAAGATCAGATAGTTGATCCGCCTATACTCATATTATCATGTGTAATTATTGTTAGCTATTTTATCCCTCACTAAGACTGTTGTTGACTCAAGGTTTTATGTTTCCCTTTTATTACCTTGGGTTGTTCACCGATTCGATGGTGGGCAGACTGAGTAGTAGGTAATAGGTTTGATGACAGTGTTGTTGTGCAGTAACGAGCAGGAGACTGACATATTATTACTACCTATATTTAGCTATTTCTTTTCTATTTATGCTATATGTTGATGTTATTAAGACTCAAAGGAATGTAGTGAGGCATATTGTATTCAGATATTCTTGTAATGAGAAGTATTGTACCTAATATTATATGGTTTTATGGAAATTTGATTCTTCTTAGTTTTGTGCAGAAGGTATAGGGCGATCGTCACATTTGGTATCATAGATCTGGTTAGTCGATTTTACTCGAAGTTCACGAGCATATAAATGTATGAGAGACATATTTGTAATTTATAATTTATAATGGATGATTCCTATATTATATGCGTGTATAGTATCATATAGTAGGTTAGTAAGCACTTGGACGCCAATGCAGCTTTCTCTAATATGAATTGACTCTCATTTCAAAGTAAGGATGAGTCGATGAATTTTGAGACACGCTGCTAGGAATGTACCTGCAACTTGGGGAGTAGGTAAAGATAGCTAGTCCGAAGCTGCAACTACTATGCCTAATTATCTTGCTATGTCTGAGGCCATGATGACAGCAAACATAAGAAGGGTGCCCACTCAGGAGCGGCAGTATAATGCTGTATTCATGTGCAGGAACCTAAGGTAATGGATTTCGCTAAGTTGTGCAAGGATTATACTTCTCTGGGTGGCAAGCCGTTCGTTAGGATAGAACCGGCGGTTGAAGTTCAGAATTGGTTGGATACTTGTGTTTAGATTTTTGGAGACTTGGGAATTGACGATGCAACTAAGAGGAAACTTGCATCGAGGGAGCTGCAAGGATGGGCGATGGATTGGTGGAACTCCATTATTTTGGAAACTCTGAAGGACCAAATAACTTGGGATCAGTTTAGAACTAAGTTTGAGGAGAAACTCATGTCTACGGTCCTAAAATTGATGTTGTTTAAGAAGTTTGTTGAGCTTAAACAAGGAGGTCAACCAGTGTTCGAGTATGTTGCCAAGTTCGAAGCTCTAAGTGTGCTCATTCATATATTGAGGCTCCTTATCAAAAAAACAAGTAATTTATTTTGGGATTCGATGAAAATATTATAAAGCAACTGATCTATCATATTGATGACTCATTTGAGAAGTTAGTTGAGAAGGCTTTGAGAAAGGAAATCTTGCTTTTGCAAAAGGTTGAGGTTGTTGTTGAGAATAAAAAGGAGGATTCGAAATCACAGCAAGGTGGTGATAATGAGAAAAAGTGAATGGTAAACGAAAACAATAGCAAGGAAAGAATGGCCAGATGAATCCGAAGGGCGAGATTACTTGTTATAATTATTAGCAGAAGGGCCATCTTTCCAAGGATTGTAAGAACGCTAAGGTGAAAAAGAAATGTTTTAACTGTGATAAGCATATGCATACGAGGAAAATTGTCCGAAACCACCGAAGGATAAGCAGGTTATGAGGGCATATGCTTTGGATGTTGTGCTATCTTCCTTGAGGGGTCCGACTACGGAGGAAAAGGGGAAGAGTGATGTGGTGCATGGCACACTTTCTATCATAGGAGTTTTAGTTTGAGTCTTGTTTGATACTGGAGCATTGAATTTTTTGTTTGTAACAAGCTTGTTTTCAAGTTAGGTTTGGAACTTGAAATCATGGATAAACCATTAGTTGTGACTAATCCAGTAGGGGGTTCATCAAGTCTTTGTATGCTTTGTTGTGGCCTAGTTTTATCGAGTCATGGTTGCTCTTTTGTGTTTGATTGTTTTGAATTTCACTTGGTTTGGGATTATTTTGGGTATGGACTGGCTTAAGAAGTATGCGGCTATAGTTGACTGCGAAAGGCTTGAGGTGATACTCGGGAACGTGAAATGGCGAATGATTATGATATGTTGTCTACCAGAGGATGGAATTCTGGTTAATTTTTTATATTCGCTTGTAATTCCATGGGATAGGTTGTCATCTATGTCAATCGTACGAGAGTTTTCTGATGTGTTTGATGAAGTTAGAAGGTTGTCGTCGCATCAAGAGATCAAGTTTCAGATTGAATTAGTAGATGGATCCAGACCAATTGTTATGCCTCTTAGGCAGTGACACCTAAGGAAGAGCCGGAGATAGAAGTGCAAGAGAAAGATCTTCTGAGTAAAGGATTCATTGGAGAAGTGTATCCGAATGGGGTGCACCAGTCGTGTTTGCAACCAAGGCTGATGGATCATTGCGATTATGCATGGATTATCATGAGCTGAATAAGGTGACCAAGAAGGAGAAGTATCCATTTCTGAGAATCGATGACATATTTGATCAGCTTCACGAAGCCAAGGTGTTTTCCTAAATGGATTTGACAACGAGATTTCACCGATTAAGAGTGGCTAGGGATAGTGTGCCGAAAACTGCTTTTAGGTCACCATCCGGATTTTATGAGTGGCTGGGGATGTCGTTTGGATTGACTTACGCACCAACATATTTTGTGGACCTTATGAATCGGGTTTTCAGGGATCAGTTGAACAAGTTCATACTTGTGTTTGTTGATGACATATTGGTTTACTCAAGGAATGAGGAAGCACACAAGGCAACTTGAGTATTGTTTTGGAAATCTTGCAAAAACACCAGCTGAGAGCTAAGTTTTCAAAGTGTCACTTCTGGAAGGAAGATGTAAGGTCCTTAGGTCATGTCATATCAAGACAAGGAATGGCGGAGGGTCTAGCTAAGGTATAAGAAATCCAAGATTGAGATCGACCCAAGAATGCGATGGATGTTAGACGTTCCCTTGGTTTAGCTAGATATTATCGATGGTTTATCAAGGATTTCTCTAAGATAGTTGCACGTTAACTGAATTAACGAAGAAGAATCAGGTCTTCGAGCAGGATGCAAAGTGCGAGCAGGCTTTTGAAATTTTGAAAGAGAGAATGACAAGTCTCATGTTTTGACTATTCCAAATAGGAATGAAGAGATGGTAGTGTATACCGATGCATGTGGCACTGGACTTGGAGCAATATTAATGCAAACGGATAGAGTTGTAGCCAATGCGAGTCGACAACTGAAGCTGCACGAAAGAAATTACCCGAATCACGATTTAGAGTTAGAGGCCATAGTGTTTTCTCTGAAGATTTGGAGACATTATTTGTTGGGATTTAGCTTTGAGTGGTTCACAGATCATAAGTCGTTAAAGTATCTTTTCTCCCAGAAGGAATTGAATCTTCGGCAGCACCGATTGTTAATATTTCTAGCATCGTACGATTTGGAATTGATTATACTCCGGGAAAAGGTAACTCAGTGGCTGATGTGTTAAGTAGAAGACATGAGATTATGGGAGCCATGTTTTCGGAATGGAAACACCTTGAGTATTTGGTCGATTTAATTTTATACCTTACTGTGAGTTGGAACCCGAGATGTTAGCAAAGTTTGTCGATTAAGCCGACTCTCATTGAAAGTATTGGCAAAAGCCAAAAACAAGGCGATAAGATTTTAGAAATCAATCGAGGGTTAAAGATGAGAATGGAACCCGGGGGATTTAAGGATTATGAAGTCGATCGAGTACAATATGCTTCACTACATTCCTCAGAATCTCAATACAAGAATCTCTGAATACAATATGCTTCACTGCATCCCTCAGAGTCTCAATAACATCAATATACAGTGGAAACAGAAAAGAAATAACGAAATAGAAGGTAGTAATAGTACGCCATCCTCCTACTCGTCACCGCACAGCAACACCGACACCAAACCTGCTACCTGCTACTCCATCTTCCCACCATCAAATTGGTGAATAGCCCAAGGTAATAATAGGGAAACATAAAACCTTGAGTTAGACAACAGTCTTAGTGAGCGATAAAATAGCTAACAATAGTTACAAAGGATAATATGAGTATAGACGGATCGACCCATCGATCTTCCTAACAACCATCAAGTTAACACGCGAAAACTATCCTTCATATGTCACATCAAAAATAGTAAAGGACAACCCCGATCCTGCTTCTCTTCATCAACTTACGGTGATAGCCTACCCAGAGAAAAACAAAGAAGAAAGCACACACAATCAATCATAACATCAATAACATCCAGTATCCTAGCTATCACCGTCTATAACCGTGTATCCATCAGTTATCGGATTTGCATTTCAACGATCAAAAGGGCTAATGGAGAAACCCCGGTTCTTGCCAAATTACCATATGCCTTCGTGACTCGTATGTTTGACTCTTCCATTCTTGACAACTAGGCCCATCGTGACTGCCTAAGGTACACTATCTCTTGAATCTGATCCTAATAGGCATCCCCACAATACCCCTCCTTTGAGTCTACTAGAACATTTCGGTAACCAGCGATTCTTTGGCACATCAATCTGTCAAGCTTTTCACTTTGGAAAATCAACCCAACTCTCGAGCCATTCCATTATTAACCATGATTGACTCAGATTTTGTCAATCCACCTTATAGATCATATATCGAATCATGACCAATTTCACATCAATCCGACTCTGACCACTATATCGCGAGTTCACAATCGAAGCACCATCAATCTTTGAGTTGCACATCAATCATTTGGAGTTTATTTCAGTCCAAACTTCACCAGCAACTTCAGGAACCCAAGACAACCAAGCCTCCAAAAACCCACATCACTCTGGCCCACCCCCATGGGTCGGTGTCGACCCATCATGGGTTGGTGCCGATCCATCCACTTAGCCAAATTTGGTTAAGTGGTCAGCCCATCTTCATTTTTGCTTCGAGCATGAACATATGGTTCAATCTCCGATCGTTTCGATGCCCGTTTTGAAGTTTCTGTGGTCCATTGGCATCTCAAGAAATTAAACTTCGACCCATCCCATATCAATTCCGAATGTCACAAAAATTTACACATAGCCTGTACCAATCATCATAGTGCCACACCTGAAGAAATCATAATCACCCGGGCCACCCACATGGGCCAGTGCCGACCTATGCACTTTGTTCATTTGGGCACTAAAATTTGCATGCGTCATTTCTTCGTCTTCTAGAGCGCCTCCGCCAAGTTTCGTCTGAATTCAATCATTTAAACCTCCAATTTGCTCTATTCTTCAGTCCTATGATTCCACGGCAAACAATCTAATATACAACTCAAGCAATGCAATCAATTCAATCAAAATAAACATCAATCATACAACAATGATTATACAAACATGATCAATTTATAAACATATCATAAACATAAGATTTAACATGATTTGGATCTAAACATATGAATAAACATGATTAATCTAACAATTATCGGGTTAATAGAACAAATTAGGTTTCCCAGGGTTGTTGAATTAACATATATGATCAGATCTAAGGTGATTTAAACAATAAAACATATGGATACTATCCTAGTTTACCCATACGATCCGTAGTTACCATGTGAGAGATATATATCACCCACAAATTCCTAGATTTGATGAAGATTCAATGAGATCAGATCCGGACACGCTGAAACCACTTGAATTCGATGCAATTTAATGTGATCTAATCCCCATTGATGATTATCTATCTTCTAGATGCAATCTACAATGAATTTCATTGAAAAGAATGGAGAAATAGGGTTTTAGGCTGAACCGGAGTATCACAGACGCCCAACCTAAAACTTAAAATGAAGAGAGTAACCCTAGTTCTTTCCCCAAGTCCCCCTATTTATATTCATTGTCCTAGGTCAATGGGTTTGGTTAATTAGCCCACTAGCTGCTGACCAGTCTACCTAAACACAAGTTGGACCTTAAAACAGTGTTTACTCCCAAATTGCTGAGCCAAATCCTTCAAGTGACCACTCTATGAAATCGTAGACAACCATTTCGATCCAATGGAATTGATCTCAGCACCTGATTTGGTGCTATCAGAAGTTATGTCCCAAACAATAAATATAAGGGAAAAAGGTCATACTTGAAATTGGTAAAAAATCATGGACATGTCTTACATCCCCATGAATGATATATCAAAATCCGAGAATGATCCGACCACTATGGAATAAAACATAATTATATTACGATCAGTCGATATGAATAATACGGGTCGTTATAGTATGGGAATGTCATCGCTCTTGGCTGATGATCAATCATGGTAGTAATAAGATTCATTGATATATGAAACGAGTTTATTACTAGGAAGGTATGAAAAGGGATGTCGAAAAATTCATCTCGAAGTGTATGAATTGTTAGTTAGTTAACATTGAGCAAAAGAAGCCGAGAGGGTTGTTACAGCCATTAGAAGTTCCTACGTGGAAATGGGAACAAGCATCGATGGATTGTATTGATGGATTACTTAGGACAAGAACATGAAATGATAGTATTTTGGTTATCGTGGATTGCTTGACCAGAAGCGCGAGGTTTATTCCTATCAGATCTATTAGGACGACATCAAAGTTGGGTGAGTTATATGTCAAGTGGATAGTTCGATTCCATGGGATTCCGAAGAGTATAGTTAGTGATCGAAATCCGTTGTTCACCAGTGGATTCTGGAAAAGTTTGCAAGAGATGTTGGGAACCAAGCCATGTATGAGTACGGCTTATCATCCCCAAACAGATGGTCAAACTGAAAGAGTTAATTGAGTATTGGAAGATATTCTTAGAGCTTGTGTTTTGGAGGATCGTGGGAAGATCATTTGCATTTAGTCGAGTTTTCTTATAATAACAAATACCATTCGAGCATTGGAATGACACCGTATGAGGCGTTGTACCATGTAATTCTCCATCTTGTTGGTTAGAGACTAGAGAGAAGTTGATATTTGGGCCTAAAATGATAAGAGAGACATTAGACTATATTGAAGTCATTCGACAACGAATGAAAGCAGTCCAGGATCGTCAGATTAGTTATGGTGATAAGCAATGCAAGGATTTGGAATTCTCAGTTGGAGATATGGTGTTTGTTAAGATTTCACCTCTAAGAAATACCGTTTGTTTTGGGAAGAAAGGAAGTTAACGCCAAGGTTTGTTAGGCAGTTTCCAATTATTGAACGTATTGGAAAGCTCCCTTATAGATTGAATTTACCTGAGAAGACGACGGGTGTGAATAATGTGTTTTATGTATCGTTTCTATAGAAGTTTGTGCACAACTCAAATGTTACGGTATCTCCTGATCGGTTTGAAGATTTCGAAGTCGAACTTGATGTTTTTAGGCCTCGTAATCCACTTTGCGTCGTAGGGAATAACATGAAACAACTTAGAAGGAAGGTTGTTAAGATATTCATGGTACAATGGAGCGAGAACGATGACGATTGTATGTGGGAAACGGAAGAGAGCATGAAGTCATCCCATCCAGAACTCTTCGAGTGGTATGTCCCATATACCGTATCTTATACCATTGTGTATTGTGATATTAGATTTTTGCATGCTAGGATAGAATTTTGATTGCAATGGATTGTTGAATGCTAGATTGAATGATATATTAGTTACTCGTGGATGATAAGCAAGCGGGATATTGTGTTTGCTTGGAATTTTGAGGGCGAAATTTCTAAAGGGGGGAGAATGTAACGACCCATATTTTACATATCGGTCGATCGTAAAATAATTATATTTTATTCCATAGTGGTTGGATCATTCTCAGATTTTTATATACATCAATGGGGATGTGAGACATGTCCATAATTTTTACAGAATTCAAGTATGAACGTTTTACCCTTAAGTTTACTACTTAGACCATAAATTTTGATAGGAATCGGATCAGATGCTGAGATCAGTTTCATTGGATCAGAATGGTCGTTTGTGATTCCAAAGAGTGGTCATAAGAAGGATTTGGTTCAGCAGTTTGGGAGGAATCGCTGTTTTAAGTTTCATCCAATGTTTAGGCAGACTGGTAAGCAACTAATGGGCTAATTAACCAAACCCATTAGGATGATGACAAGCAGATATAAATAGGGGGACTTGGGGAGAGAACTATGGTTACTCTCTTCATTCTAAACTTTGGGTTGGGCATCTGTGATTCTCCGGTTCAACCTAAGTCCTTATTTCTCTATTCTTTTTATACAAATTCATCGTAGATTGGATCTAGAAGATAGATCATCATCAAGTAAAAGTACATCATCATCTAAGGGGATTAGATCACATTAGATTGCATCATATTTAGGGGATTTCATTGTTGTTTAGGGGATTTCATTGTTGTCTAGATCTAAATTCATCAAATTTGCATCAGACCTAGAAATTGGTGAGTGATATATATCTCTCACACGGAAACTATGGATTATATGGTAAATTAGAAACATATTCATATGCTTTATGTTATAATCATCTTAGATCTGATCATATGTGTTTAATTTAGATTTAGAAACACTAGGAAAACCTAATTTGATCATTTTAACCGGATAATTGTTAGATTAATCTTGTTTATACATATCTTTAGATCCAAATCATGCTAGACTCGTGTCTATGATACATTTATGTTATAATTATGATTTTTTCATGTTTGTATGATCATTATTGTATGGATTGATATTTTTTTTGATTGAGTTCCTTGAGTTGTATGTTAGATTGTAAGTCGTAGAACCATAGGATTGAAGAACAGAGCAAATCGTAGGTTCAGATTATCAGATTCAGACGAAACTTGGCGGAGGCACTCTGGAAGATGTGGAATTAAGGCACGAAAATTTTCACACCCAAATATGCTAAGGGCATGGGTCGGCACCGACCCATGGTAGAAGGTCAGATGAAATTAGATTTTGGTGCGTGGCTTTGCATTGGTGAGTCGAGGCTACTAGTGAATTTTCATACCATTCTGAGTAGATTTGTAATGGGTCGAAGGCTGATTAATTGATATGTGGATGGATCGGCAGAAGCTTCAACACAAATGTTGAAACGATTGGAGATTGTTCCGGAAGGATATGCTGAAGGAAAGAATGGGTATGGTGCAACCACTTAGCCAAAATTGGCTATGTTGGTGGGTCGACACCGACCCATGATGGGTCGGCACCGACCCATAGAGGGAGGCCGGGTGGATTTGGTTTTTGGGGAGCGTAATGATGGTGGCTTCCAGAGGTAGCTGATGAAGTTTAGGAAATGGACTTCATATGGGCGGTGTGCAACTCAAAGATGAATGATGCTTTGATCGTGAACTCACATTAGAGTGGTCGGTGCCGGATTGATGTAACGCTGGTCGTGATTCGATATACGTTCTAGTATAATGATGGACTGACAAGATTGGAGTCAATCATGGATGATAATGGAACGAATCGAGAATGAATTGAGTCGCCAGATTGAAAGGCTTGACAGATTTGATGTGCTAAGGAATCATTGGTTATCGATGTGTTCTAGCAGACTCAAAGTCAGGATATCGTAAGGACGCCCATTAGGATTAGGGTTGAGAGATCGTGTACCCTGGGCAGTCATGAGGGGTCTAGTTGTCGAGAATGGAAAAGACAAACATATGAGTCATGATGGCGTATGGTAGTTTGGAAAGAACCGGGGTTTTTTGTTAGTCCTTTTGATCATTGAAACGCAAATTCGGTGACTAATGGATTCATGGCTGTAGACAGTGATAACTACGTTATTGGATGCTTTGGATGTTATAGTTGATTTTATGTGCTTTCTTCTCTATTTTCTCTAGGTAGGTTATCATCGTTGGTTGAAGAAAGGAAGAGGGATCAGGGTTGTCCTTTCCTATTTCTTTTGTGACATATGATGGATGGTTTTCACGTGTTAACTTGATGGTTGTGGGGCATATCAGATACTTAATCCGCCTATACTCATATTATCCTGTGTAACTATTTTAGCTGTTTTACCGCTCACTAAGACTGTTTTCTAATTCAAGGTTTTATGTTTCCCTCTTATTACCTTGGGCTCTTCACCAATTCGATGAGTAGCAGGTAGCAGGTTTGGTGCGGTATTGCTGTGCGGTGACGAGCAGGAGGATGGTGTACTATTACTACCTACTATTTTGTTATTTCTTTTCTATTTCCACTGTATATTGATGTTATTGAGACTCTGAGGGATGTAGTGGGGCATATTGTATTCAGAGATTCTTGTAACGAGACGTATTGTATCTAAAATTCTATGGTATTATGGAAATTTGAAATTTTGTTTAGTTGTGCTTCATTATTATATCCTATTGTATATTTTATTACATATTATCCATGTGTTGTGAGCTATATGGAAAGTTCTCTTTTCGAGTTATTTTACCCTGGTGATCGTCCCATATCAGTCCGACACATCATACAACGCACTTCACCTCAATTTTGTGCAGGAGGTACTAGGCAGTCTTCACATTACCGGTATATATGTGTTATATATGTGTGGAATTGATTGAAATTGGATTAAAAATGGATTGGATTAGAAATGGGATAGTGGAAGGTAATAGGCTTGCTTTTATAAAAAAAACCACCTAGTTTTTCCAACGGCTACAAACGATTTCCAACAACTTATAGGTCATTGGTTTGAAATGGTTTCCAACTGCTATGCACCATTTGAAGTCGTTGGAAAAGATCCGTTTGTTTCATTGGAAACCATTAGGCTTCGTTGATATTATTCCAACGACTTCAAATGGCAGCCGCATTCTCTTATAGTGTATTAAGTCATACATAAACAAAAGTAATTGTAACTTCATGTAGAGTCCCATTTTTTGAATAATATAATCGCAAATCTGTATGAACTTTGCATACTATGATTTGGTGAGGGTACTTGTGATATGAAGCGAGTTTGTCCGCTTACATTGCGAGGGGGTTGAAATCTAAAGCAAGTCCATTCACTTATGCTTCTATATAGGGAATCATAGTCTAAAAGTTATTGAGTCCATCTCTCTAGATGGGGAATTCGTCGACATTTGTCTTCAGATTCCTTTACTAGTTTTGGTTCTGTCAGTGCCTCATATAATGAAATTAGTATGGGATAATTTAATCCTAACAACATCTTATAGTAGAAACAAAATAATACATTTGTGCACCTTCTACAAATATACCTACATACATACATGTATGTGTGTGTGTATGTATATTTTGTGTGTTTATCACTTATTGGGCGTAATCAATGTGTCCAAGGTCACCTAAATCTATAAGTCGTCCATGCAACTTTTATAACAATAAAATCAAGGTGCATCAAAGAAAACCTAAACTAATATATAGTTCAAGTAAGAAATTTTCTTGACCATTACTTATAACATGCATATGGGGTCTATCAGGATCGAGCATATATGTAAGTAAACCATAGATAACTCCTATCATTATATTATTTCATTGTAAAAGAAAAGGTGAAATGAAACCTAACTGTCCATTTTGATCATGGGGTTACCTATCTAAATACATCTTCATGATCATGATTACTCACCATAATAGATTGTTGTGTCTAAGCCATCTTAAGAGGGCTATTCCAACAGTCATCAGACTCCAAATACCTCAAATTTGTTTATTCAATGGTCCACTAAAATCCAGTTCATGAAATAAGCATATTTTACAAAGTTGTTCTCTTACTTTATGGGTTACTTCTTTAGGGTTTTCTGGTACCAAATCCCTTTATCTAGTCATTAAATAAATTTTCTTGTGCATTGTTATGACACTCGAAATATTGTTAAAGGAGGATCAATTTTTTATTTTTTTTAAAAATTGTTAAGGGGGTTACCAATGAGGAAAGTAGCCCCTTAACAAATAATGCTAATTTTACCTTATTACCCATTTAGCCCCTTAACAAATAAAGGTAATTTTAGCTTAATAAATATTGCAGGGGCCATAGTAAATTTTTTTCAATTCGCATATATCAATTTTTTTTAACCCTAAAGGATAAGCGTTTTCGGAGGAATAGGATCAAACTATTTTTTTTTTTGTCGAAATAAATATGCTGAATTTTATAATTACCAAGGCAATCCACCAAAATGATTATTAATTTTCGACATATCACTATTGAATACATATATAATTGATTACGTGCTGCATTCGTTGTAGTGGTGACGAACTGCTTATTTTAATTCGGGTTCCCTTGTCGAATAAGTTTTTTTAATCTAATTTGAAGGGGCAGTCTGGGAATATTGTGTAGTGTGAAATAATATGTTGTGTAGCCCCTTAACATTTTTTCAAAGAGTGGAGTGTTTTTAAAAAATGACCCCCCTTAACAATAGTTGGAGTGTCAATAACAACACCCTTTTTCTTTGGGGTTTCTATCATACCAATATCGGAGAAAAGCTTCTACCCACTTTTCAGACTCTTCTAAGTTCTAAAGCTCACATCATGTTAGAATTTAATATAGAGAGGAGGAGAGAGATTAAACACAGAATAATTGAATGACTACATTGTTATTGCTTCACACCTTCAAGTTGATTACATCTAATAATCTTTAAATAAATAAACTACTTCCTTAATTCTAGGTACATTCCTAAAGACTAGATAAAATTCTTATATCCTATAGAATAGAACAAGCACAACAACTCTTTCCTAAACACATTGAATGCTAGTTCTAATTATTCATGAACCAATTACTTTGAAGCACCAATATAACTTTAACACACCCCCTTGCTTCAAAGTTGTTGAGATAATAAGCGAAGCACTTCTCTTCGATTTGTGATGCACTTCTCATCACCTTCAATTGTTAAAGCACGTCTCATCAACTCTACTCTTTAAATATTGGAGCACTTCTCTTCATGGTGCACTTCTCACCCACAACTCTAAAATAAATTCCCTTCCACAACCACTTGTGCCATGTTGTCTTTCTCTTCATCTTTGAACCTATAATTCCTTGAATCACCAAATATTTGGCAACCCGATCTAGTATTGAAAAGCTGGATCTGCAACCCTGGCCTAATTATCTCCGACTGATTAAATTATCAAGCCCTCCATCTCAATGATTTCAAATCTAGATATTGACAAACATAGGTGAATTTCAAACAAACTCAAATTATTTGAAAATCATTTTTTTCCTTTTTTTTAGATCTCTCTGTTCCTTCTCACCAACTTAGCTCTGATACCATGTTAGAATTTCATATAGAGAGGAGGAGAGAGAGTAAACGTAGAATAATTGAATGACCGCATTGTTATTGCTTCACACCTTCAAGTTGATTACATCTCATAAGCTTTAAATAAATAAACTACTTCCTTAATTCTAGGTACATTCCTAAAGACTAGATAAAAATCTTATTTCCTATAGAATAGAACAAGTACAACAACTCTTTCCTAAACACATTAAACGCTACTTCTAATTATTCATGAACCAATTACTTTGAAGCACCAATATAACTTTAACACATTAATGTTTCTCTCTCATTGCTTTTTTAAAGCATTTGTCTTTGATAACCCTTCACATTCAAGTAGGTTTACTTTTGACCACTCGGCATCAACATCCATAAATTTTGATATTTGTCGACATGATAGTTGAAACCTATCATGTTTAGGTAGTTCTTTCCAAATCAATCTGCTTATTGACCCCCACAACAATCACCGTATGAACTATTACTTCTTTGATTTATGGATGTGGTCGGTGCTGCATTAAACCTAGTTAAACAGCTTTACAAAGGATCTTTGTTCCATATTAAATAACTAGTGAGTATCCCGTGCTTCACACACGGGAAAGTTTAGTTTTTTCGAAAAAGTGGAAATAATGGCAATGATTTGGTAACTAGTATTTAACACCAGCATTAGGAATGTGATCACTGTAAATATTAACCAAAGAGTGCAATAGTACCATAGTTGTGAAGACCGAACCGTACGTTAAACCGTGGTAGTGCAAGGTCCAAGGTTTTTGTGGTTTAACCGATCAGACCGTGAGAACTGCACTGATAGTTTATTTCTATTTTTCTGATTTAAAGTAAAATTATTTTAAATATAGATAAAATGTAACCAATTATGACAAACACTTGTATCCAAACTGGTTGGGACACTTTGACATGAGCCAAAAGTCATGGGTTCAATTTTTCCCTTCAACCCACTTATAATGTAGTATGTTATATACTACTTAAGGAAATAATTATATAGCAATTTATCATAAAAAAGTTGTAAATTTACTAATTTTTATAGTGAATGATGACCAGTTCAACAAAAGTTCATAGAATGTACATAACAATGAATTATATCATCCAAAATTTAATGATAATTACTATGAAATTATTTGTTAAATTTATTATGTCAAAAAATGAAGAGTGAAGCAATTATTATTTTCCCCAAATTTGAAGAACCGAGAGGTTCAAAGAGGTTGGACTAGAGGTTTTTACAGACTTTTGAAGTTAAACCACGGGTCTGCGCACATGCAAGGTTATTTCATTTTCAGAGTCGCGACGCTCCAAGGTCAAAGGTTAATCACGGTCGAACCGAAATTGAGTTGGATCTTTAAAACACTGAATAGTAATACCACTCAATACCTTCGTTATTGGCCGACTTTATAGTAGGAAAAAGAGTAGGCACAGAGTAAGGGAGTAGAAATATTTATGGAAAAAATAGAAGAAATTATATAAAAACATAAAATATTAGTTGGACATATAGCTTGGAGACACAGGGAAGTAAAAAAGCAAGGCAGGCAATGTAGCATGAACGTATATTAAGTGGTGGGAGTTATACAAACTGAGTAGCATGGGTGAATACTAATTAGTAGCATGTAATCACGTAGTACCCATTGTAAATAAAGTAAGACAAATAATGGAAGGTTACGATGAAATAATTGAAGGTTTTAAAAACAAATACTGAAGAGAAAAAAACATGCAGCGTTCATTGCAGCTAGCGTATGAAAACATATAATAGTTGCAATAGAATTGTAGGGATGAAAATAAGCAACTATTGGAATACAGTGTAAGTGAACTGAGAACGAAAGGAAGATAAATACACATGGACAAAAGGTACAACAAATACAGTAGGTCCAAGCTATATAATTCATAGATATAAAACAGTGTTCGAAGTTCGAACAACTATTGTACTATAAACATCGTACAGGGTACACAGATAAAGGTACATTACAATACAGTAGTAGTTTGTTCACACTACTTTTGAGTAGTGTGAACAAAACACTACTTTTGATTGTTGGAAATAAGGGGGACCTATATGGGTCCCCCTGATTTCCACCAATCATAGCCGATGTTTTGTTCACACTGCTCAAAATAGTGTGAACAAACTCGGACTCCATTACAATAGTGAAAAAGTTTTCTTTTTTTTCTGTTTTTTGTTGGGAGTCTTCTTTGGTAGTGAAACAGGTGCAATACTTTTGTCATTCAAATCCTAGAAAGAAAGATAAATATGTTAGCAATAAAATTTATCATAAAGTTTACAATTTATATTTTCTTTTTTGGGCAAACAAGATGGCATTGGTAGTAAATATTTAGCTTCTCGTCAATTATTAATTACGCTTGTCGGTTTTGTTACGATGAATACGAAAAGCATCTCACTCAGTATGGAGTTGATGTGAATCATTTCGGTAGTATGCGCAGTAGAGTACTAGTTTGTTGACACTAGTGTCAAGTAACTCTATTCATTGATTGGAGGAAATCAAGGGGGTCTATAAGGCCCCAACTGATTTCCTCCAATCAATAAATGGAGTTACTTGACACTAGTGTCAGCAAACTTCCACTGATGCAGAGTAGGGGTTAAATGAGATTGAGTTTGGTGTCACCATGACTCCAGTCCCTCATTGGTGGAAATAAGTGGGGTCCATACGGGTCCCCCTGATTTCCACCCATGGGGAAGAGGAGTCATGTTGACACCACATAAAGTGGTGTCAACAAACTAGTATTGGGGGTTAAATCCTCTGATCCCAATTATCATGAACCCCCTGGACCAAATGAATCTGACCCCTTGATTTCGGTGGGATCCATCTGAAATCAGAGGGCCAGATCTATTTGGCCCAAGGGGTCCATGGTAATTCGAACTAGGTGATCCCGTGCCTGCGTAATAGAATAATCCATTTGTCCAGTGGTACAAACATTTCAACAGTTTAAAACTATTTACGACTAATGGAAATTTGAACTCCTCCAAAGCTTCAGAACCGGTGAGAAGGATGAAGATTTTTTCTACCCCATTCACATGAAAATAGCAGGAATAATTTATATATATATATATATATAGAAAGTCTACTTAGACAAGCAAATTAAAGGACATAAATTCTCAACTATTGGATTGTCCTTTGATTTCAATTCCTCATATAAAGATAAATTGATCCAATGATTGAATTTTGTGTATCTTGATTTGTGACGAATTTTCTTGTTCAAATAGTCACTCCCATATACACATACATACACATGTGGTGAAGAGGAAAATTCAAACTGTCAACTGTAGATGTTAGATCCAAAAATGGCTCTAACACACAAACTAGTAATAATTTCTGATGAAATGAAATTAAAAATGAAGAAAACACTCAATTTATAGTGGTTCGGCGTTATATAGCCTATGTCCACTTTCTACTTTTTGTATTGATGAGTTGAATGCAGATACAACAATGATTCTCACTCACTTTCACTCATATCATACATAAATTCACTCAATTCTCTCTGAAATGTACTTTATAAGATGATTGCAATATGAAAATGCTGATGGAGTTCGGTTCTCAAAGGGGTTTCAACTCCTTTGAAATGTGCCTTGCGGGTGTATTTATAGGTGAAAAATGCTCATGAAACGGCTTCGGTTCGGATTCACGTGGCATCCATCCCGTTACTATCGGGTTCGGATGGGATATGATAACGACAGCGCAGCAGGTTAGTGGTGAACATGGGGAGAACATGGGTATATCTGCTCCGAGTCTTAAGGGAACGTGTGCATAGCTTCTGCAATTTCAAGCGACTGGGATCGGATCGGAAATACTCCCATTGGGGATCGGATCAGATTTGACTGAACCGATCCGGTTCGAACTGTCCCCCCTTCTTCTTCACTTGGTGCCTTTTGTCTTGACCAAATGGACTCCGATCCGACCCAATTCTTTGAGTGAGTGATCTTCATTCTTTGATCTTTTATCTTTGTGTAGCCTAGTTCACAAAGTAGGCTAACATTCTGCCCCCTCAAAGGACGCTTCTATTGAAGATGGAGCGTGCTTTGACATTATTTGCCTACTGGTCTCTGAATTTGAACCATTGAATAGTTGCTTTCATTCACGTGTAGAGATGCGTTGCTTCATAAAGTCATGTCTCTTGTTGCTTATATATACATTATTGAATGTATGAATCGTCTTCTTTATTTTAAACAACTCTATGAATTCTTCTTGATGTCCAATGACTCCTCTAGGTAAGCTTTTTTTTTATTTTTCTTTTAGTTCGTTTCATACATCGAGTTAACTCTGGTAACTGAATTTAGGCTTGGACCCGGTCCGAACAATTTTCCTTACACCCCACTACCACTGAACGAATGGGCTAAATACCTATGTGGGCCAGCACTCCGGTCCGATCGGAACGAAGTATTAGGAATACTAAGAGCCACCTCAAATCCATATATAAATCCGCCATACCTCCATCTCTCTTCTCTTTCTTTCATTCTTATCATCTTCTAAGTTTTGCACAGAAAAACCTAACTCTCAAAAACTCCGGAATCCTCACTTTAATCTTCAAATTGAACACATAGGTAGGCTCATAACTTCGATTAACCTCGTTGTGGCTGATTTCAATTAGGTTTGTGGATAATTTGAACGATTTGGGAGTGGTGTTCAGTTGACCTTGACGTCATGGCCTTTCCCCCCTCCGCCATCGTCGTTAATGGCCTCACCGTCATCTCGAAGCAGTAACGGAGGGGATTAGGATCTAATGTTGAATGTGTCAACACATAAGTGCTTGGCTTTGACTTGGGGTTTTTGGCATGAGACTGGGTTCGGTGTTGGTTAAGTGAGAGAGAGGAGGAAGAAGAAGTAGAGAGGAAGGTATGGGATCGGTTCGGGTGAAGAGGCATAAGAGTGAAGGAGTGAGAGGGGTTCATCTGACCAGGGCGGGTCAGAGTGAAAGAAGTAGACAAGGGAAAGCATAGGTAATCGAACCGATCCAGACTTCTTTCACTCCGTTACCACCCTTAACCCGAACCCTTTTCTTCATAAGGTGTCTGATCCGGTCCTAGCATATGCACCCGAACTGAATTGATACTCAATGCACAAGAAATATTCTACTTGCCCGATCAATGTCTGCCATGACCTATAACATAATGAACAGTTAGGATAGTGCCTTATGAACATGAACAAACATTTAAAACTATTGTGAACATTACTGCTTCACCAAACTTCTACATTATGCTCTTACGTATTTAGTTTGCATCTCTTGCACACACTGTACACACCTTAGTTTACACATATGCACGAGGGAATACGGGCTATTTTACTCTAACTTATGCTATTACTTCTTCAATAGTTTAGCGACCATGGCACAGAGACGTTCATCTAGATTAGTAGAAAAGGGAGAAGTCACAGAAACATCCAAGACACTCACTCTTAATGACATATCCTCTTTCTCAGACCCTGAATGGGATGATGAGGGTCCAGATTATGAAATGGAAGCGCATAATAGTGAAGTATCTTCCGGGGGTGATGTATCTCTTGGTAAGGAAGAGGAAGCAGAGATAGGAGATGATCGTGCTCCCGACGAGTTTGAAACTGCCACCATATTGGAATTACCCAAAGATTCTGTTGAGTCGACAATCGATGATGATAAACTCACCCGAATATGTCTAAAGCATGGGATATTAAAAAGAGATACCTAGTTACCTTCGAAAACAGATCGCCCCCCAATCCACCGGAAGGATTTATGGCTATTACCCGATTAATGTGTCTAGTTGGAGCAATACCTCCGTTTCCCCCTTTTGTCGTCGATTTTCTGAGACAGATGTGGATTGCCTCCATGCAGTTACATCCCAACTTTTATGCTTATTTATACACCTTGTATATAGCATACAAAGAGAATTTAGGTATAGAGTCTA
This sequence comes from Allium sativum, assembly GCA_030737875.1. Lineage (NCBI taxonomy): Eukaryota > Viridiplantae > Streptophyta > Magnoliopsida > Asparagales > Amaryllidaceae > Allium > Allium sativum. Next base: position 711,815,746 of record CM060916.1, on the reverse strand, counting down.
CCTTCGATGACGTCCACTTCTTTTATAATTTCAAGCATCGGACTCAAGAGACTCCCTCCTTCTCATACTTTGAATCAGTTCCAAAAAGGAAAATCGTCACTGTTCCATATAGCAGCAAGGATGGTGACTCAAAACCCGAATGGTTTTACATCATACAGCAACTGGGGTGCGCTAGGAGATGGACCAAATCAAGTAAAGCACCGACTTTCTAAATTCCAAATTTAAATGTTTATGTCAACACATTAACTTGCATTCATTTTCACTCGCAGTTGATAACCCAAAGCAAATATCGGGTCAATTATACTTTGATCGTTTGCACCGGCTTCTCAATAGTGATCAAAAGTTCTTAACCATCGACGATGTTCTTAAGGATGAGTATCTCCATCGTCATGGGTTACTATCTATTACCCGTAGTATAGGTCATGGGACAGGTCTATATGTGTACATACCTTTGGTCGACATTATTGCTGAGACAGGTGAGGGCTCGAAAGGTCCGACGATACCCCTTAGGACTTCTCCCTCTCCGTCCTCAACTAAGGACGATGAATTAGCCAACATAGCTAAGAAGTACAGAGAAGGGTATATCATTCCTGATGACGTCATTTCTCCTGAAAAGTTGACATCCCCTAAAGAGCTGCCACTAGATGCTCCTCAAGGAGATGCTCCTACTACCGACGATTCTACATTTAAGGGTTTAGGAAATCTTCCCCTGCCCGAAACTATTTATACTTCAGAGGACTTCGGAATGAATCCTTTAACCTCCACTTCTTCAAAAGAGACTACTCCCGTAAAGACCGAAGAGCCTGCTCATGCTAGTCTGGCTTCAGGCTCAGGTTTGTTGGGGGGAACGTCACTTAGGATGCACATAACACATTAGCACTGCACATCACAACACTTACGTCTTATGTTAATGTCGGTTATAAATTCTACTTATATTATTGTGCAGATACAATGTCACGTCCTTACTATGATGTCAGGAAAATTCGCGTAGCATGTCCAGACCTCCTTCTGACACCGAGCATGATCACCGTGAGAACCGGGGCAAAGATGACATAAGGCATCATGATTCCCATCGACCTCACACTTCACGCTCTCGTTCTCCTGTTCGGTCGGATTTGGACAGATATAAGAGCCACCAAAGTCGTCGTGAGGGAGACACATCACAGCCCAAAGACCGAAGTCTTCCCCAAGATGGATATTCCCCAGAAAAAAGTCCACCAAAATACACTGATTCGCGAGACAAGCACAAAGTCTCTGAGAAGCGATATGAAAAATGTGATGCAGCCATCGTCCCCGCCAAGTGGAAACATTTTGATCTATCTTATTCCAAATCCCCACCACTGGACTCTGATTCCAAAACAAAACTGGCTTATCTGAAGGAGCAATTCCCAGATTACTACTTCGAGCATTTAACTTTCCTACCCGCACTTGAGCCTATTTCTTCAAAGTGGGCAGATGATGCTAGTGCAAAGATCGACGCAGTAGAGAAACAGTACTCGGAGATGTACAAGTATTCACACAATCTCTCCAGAATCATTTGAGCTCTAATTGCAGACGTCGATGCAATGAAGAAGGTTGCAGACTCCGATGAGAAGGTTTTGAAAAATCTGGAGAAGGACTTAGAAGATACACAGGCTCAACTTGCCATTGCTCAACGAGATTCCAATAACTTCAAAAAGCAATTTAAAGAATTACAAAAGCGTTATCATGACCTACTGGAATCTCATAGTCAAAAGCGTTTAGATCTGAAGAAACAAGCCAAAGATGCTAAGTCAGAAAGTGTCAAGGTGCAACTAGCTTACAGTACTCTTGAGCAAGAAAAGGCAAAGTTAGCGAGGAAGAATGCTGATTTGGAGAAACGAAATGCTGACTTGGAGGCGGAGACTAGAGCTGCTTTAGCTGAGGGAACGCGGACAACGCTATCAAGTCCGCCGAGGAGGCCCATACAACTGTCTGAGGCTAAGAAGGAATTGGATGGATTTGGCGAACTGATGATAGAATTCTTTGCTCATATAATCTGTCGCCGTAACATCTCTTGGATAGAGGACCATCCGACCACCCTAGTTCACATGTGGAATCAAATCATTGAGTGGGAAAAGGACGAACTTAAAGTAGACTCCGTTGATGAAGACAAGCTCATGGAGAAGTATCTGAAAGATGATGAACCGGCACGCCTAGCCGAGGGGCGTCGCCTTATTGTTGCTTCCATGGAAGAGGAGAAACGCCAGTCCAAAGGAAAGAATATCCTTGAAGTTGGTTCCTCTTCTGTTACCGTCGAAGCTACTGGAGTAGAGGAATATGATCCCGAGAATCCGGAAATTCCTAAAGCGCCTCTTTTATCTCCTATACCCGAATCAGCATCAGGGACGGTAGCGACCCCAATCGAGAAATCATCAGAAGGTATTTCCAGCTTTTCACCCCAATTTGCCAAGGCAGTCTCCACCTTTCGTCACATCATTGGGCAATCGATCGAAGATTCCTTGTTTTCTCTTGAGTTGATAATTGTTGCTTCTCATTCTATAGGTGTTGAACCAACCGAGAAGACTGATGAGCAACGGGGAACCGCCATTGGGGAAAAATCCGTCGAAGAGACTCGGGAAGGACAGGATAAGGCTACCATCGTTGATTCCGGAGGGGGAGCTGAAGGTAAAAAGGAGGAGTCTATCAGCAAGACTCCCATACCGCCAAACGCCGACACTTCTCATGATGATGAAATGATAGACGCTTTGAAAGATGACTATGGTAATGATGGGCATGAAGAAGATCCCAATGTTATTATAATTGGGGATTCGAAGAATGTTGATGACGTGACTTTGGCTGAAATGAAGGCCAAACAAGACAAGCGCATGCAGCTGAAAGTCGAGGAGATAGACCCCGAAAGCCTTAAGCCCCTTGCAGTGGTGGATGCTGGATCGAGGTTAGTTGTTAACTTTCAACTAGGTCAGTTACAAAGGATCTTTCTAAAAAATCTTCTCTCGATCCCAACGCTCCGACTCCTGGGAAGAAATCTATTGACTCTGGTACCTCAATTACAGAGAAGAAGAAACAAAAGCGTCTCATGTCCGATGCTGAAAAGGAAGCTAAAAAAGCTCTTAAGGCTGCCAAGAAGCCCAAGTCTACTCCAAAGTCCAAGTGACAATGCATTTTTTTTTGTTTTGAATATTCCATTGGTCCGCTATCGTAGTAGCGAGTGCGGCCCCTGCACCTTTTGCTTTGCTTTCCTATACAAACTCACATATTTTTGAATAAAGCGGTTTATTTCCCGCAATATCAAATACTTGTAAATTCATTATTTAAGTAAGAATGCAGATAAACAACATGTCATATCGCATTTATACAATAAAGTCATTATCAAGGGAACATGTACATATGTATGCCCCTAATCAATTTTGAATAGACTGACTAACTAATGTTTATTCGAGATTGATTAGACTTAACATTCAGTTGCCCCCGGCTCTCTGGCGGAGCTAAATTTCTTTTGTCGTTGATGCTTATCCTTCTAGCATCTTTATACTCTCCTGTTTCATAGCTAGGTTAGAGTTCTATCGAGGCGGTCTCTTATCGGGGTGCACCTTCACGCCTCAAGGGACGTCGTCTTCTTGTCCTTTATACTCTCTCTCAATTCGTGAGAATTAGAGTTAGGAATGTCGTCTTCCCATTCCTTCTATCCTATGATGCAAACGGTCATTTCGCTTGCTCCAGCATATGAATTGTTCTTAATCTTTTTTTTCAAACTTAATTCGATATTTAGCATTTCATAATCAAGACAAAGATAGTCACAAAATATAAGAACAGTGCAGGAAAGATAAATGACACACGATGTTTTTATAGTGGTTCAGCTAAGTCGTAGCCTACGTCCACTTCATAATCCTTTGGTCATATAAACAGAATTTTTAAGGCAAGTCGTGCCTTTTTACATAGTCTACAAAAATGAAAAGGAAGATATTTCAGATTTAGCTTAGGTATCGTCGCAAGTGTTGAGCATTCCAAGCTCTGGGAATCTCTTCACCGTCCAGGTCGTTAGCTTGAATGCTCCTGTATCAAGCTTCCGTTGGATGGCGTATGGCCCTTCCCATTTTGGACCCAATTGGGTTGAAGGCGGGAAGACTTGTTTCAATACTAAGTCTCTTGGTTCGAAGGTTTTGAAGCGAACTTTCCGGTCAAAATAACGTGCTACTTGATGTCGATGTCTTGAGGCATGCAAGTCTGCTTCGTCTCTTTTTTCTTCAACCATATCAAGAGACTCTAGGAGGAGTGTTATATTCGTCATTGGGTCATAGTATGCTACTCGATGAGAAGGGACTTCTAGTTCTATCGGGATCACTACTTCTGACCCGAAGGAGAGTGAAAAAGGGGTATGGCCAGTAGCCGTCTTAAAGGTTGTCCTGTAGGCCCACAAAGCTAGTGGAAGCTCATCTACCCACTTGGGTTTGGCCTGCTCCAGCCGCTTCTTAAGAATAGTTTTAATGACCTTGTTTATTACTTCAACCTGGCCGTTTGAATGCGGGTGAGCTACATCGGTGTATCGTTTATCAATCTTGTATTTCTGGCAGAAGTTTCTAAATTCATTGATGTCAAACTGGGTTCCATTATCAGTTATGATAGTTTTTGGTATCCCAAATCGACAGATAATGTTTCTGACCACAAAACTAATCACCTTCCTTGCCATGATCGTGGTTAAAGGTTCAGCTTCCACCCATTTCGTGAAATAGTCCACGGCGACGATCGCGTACTTTGCTCCCCATTGGCAATAGGTAACACTCCAATAATATCAATTCCCCACATGGAAAACGGCCATGGGCTTACCATTGACCTAAGCTGAGCCAGAGGTGCTCTGGGAATTTTGGCGAATCTTTGACATTTGTCGCAGCGTCGTGAATAATCAGCCATGTCTTTATTCATGGTAGGCCAAAAATATCCATACCGCAACACTTTCTTTGCTAGAGTTTGGCCCCCGGTGGGGTCCCCACACTCACCTTCGTGTACTTCTTGCAGTACACGTTCGATGTCGTCATGTGCGATACACCGTAGTAGGGGCATTGAAAACCCTTGGTGATAAAGGACGTCGTCCTGTAAAACGTATATAGCAGCCTTACGTGTTACAGCTCGTCCTTCTCTTTTCTTCAATGGGAGGGTTCCACTCTTGAGGAAGTTCTTGATCGGTGTCATCCATGATTCTCTCTCTGGATCAACTTCTAAGGCTAGTTCCACCTCCATCAGGTCGAAACTTGGTGATTCCAAAATCTCTATTGGAACCATTTCAGTTTCTTCGTGGTTGTCAGAACTTGCTAGTTTTGCCAACCGGTCTGCCTTCTGATTTTCTATTCTTGTAATGTGTGTTATGCTGTAACGCTCCAAATTACCCGGCAACTCCTTTACTTTTTTGAGATAAGTAACGAGCCGAGGTCCTTTAGTAACAAACTCCTCCCGTACCTGGCATACAACTAACTTGGAGTTGCAGCATATATCCTGTAATGACCCGTATTCTACACATCATAGGATCGTAGAATATTTATTTCTTTCCCATGAGAAGTCGTATGGTCATGTAACTTTGGGAAACATCTATTAGAGTCATTTCCCATGTTCATGATTTTTGTCGATTTTTAAATGACCATTTTGACCCTAGTTGGTATTGTTTTGGCCATAACTTTTGATTGGAGAGGAATTTTGATCTGAAACCACTTCCATTTGATTCGTTTGATGGTTTCTCTTTCCGTAGAGTGGTCACATTAGCCAAACGGACTTACCGTTTGGGAGATATGGCTGAAACAAGGTTTGGAGGGTGAAAAACTGCTTAACCGGGCCAAATCGGGTGATTAGTGAGTAGGCCCATAACCCATTTCGGGATTAGGGTTATGGGAGGGCTGAGATGAGATGGAGAATCATTCCATTTCAGTTTTCTAGCCTCCACTTATCACCAAGAATCCCTAAAAATGGCCTTCAACCTCTAAATCACCCCCAAATCACCTTTAGGTTAAGGATTTGGCTTAGCAACCCCTAATCGAGGAAGATCTTCACCAAATCAACAAGGGAGTTGCTGTTTGGCGTTGAAATTCACAGCAAATCAGAGAGTTATTTCAGATCTTAGTTATTTTGTGGCTAAGGTGAGTGATTTGCATAGTTTTGCACTAATTATGGCTAATTAGGAGTGATTAGTGTTAATTAGCGAATTTAGACATGATAAAATTCTGGAAAAATGTTTATAAAATTCGGAATGATGTTTTAGACCTCTGATATGAATTTGGGTTAATTTGGTTAAGATTTGCTAATCCTATCATTAGTTTCACCTAAACATGCTTAAGGGGAAAATATGGGATTTTGGGTATGTTTGATCCATTTTTCATGCTATGATTGTTGTTTTGGTGTTTGAGGTCATTTCTACTTGTTGCTATGACTGTATGGTATGTTTTGTGATTGATTAGAATAGCTAGAATGGTCGAAAACGCCGTCGAATGGCGTAAACTGCTCGCTGGAAGGACTGCACGAAATTGCAAGCGGGATCGGATCGGACCCCTTTTCCCCGACCCGAACCGATCGTGGGCATATGCCACGATCCGATCCGAAGACAGCGATCCGCATGTCCACCCCCGATCGTGAATCCTCTCCACGATCCGATCCAGATTGATGAGGCGCAACGATCCGAAGGGAGGAGCACGAAACGATCCATTTCAGAAGCTCACGAGCTGACTATCTGGGAAGTTGCACCCGACCCGATCCGACCAGCGGGGAAAGAACGAACTGACTTGAAGGAGGAACCCCGACCCGATCCGAATGGGTGACCACGATCCGACTCGAAATGGTGACGCCGATCCGAGCCAGGAGAAGGAGCCGCGCGCTGGAGGAACACGATTCGATCCGCAGGGGGTGTTGGCGACCCGAACTAAGCCGATCCGATCCGATGAAGAATGAGAAGGCAGATCTGATCCGATTCGATGGTGATGACCAATAACCCGAGATGCAAAGGTAGTCCAATATGGGAAGTTAGAGCTCAGGATCCAGTTGGGAACCAATGAGTTCACTTCATGGTTGGACTTTGCTGCGGGACGTGTGCTAAGGAGTTGTCGACGTTCATAACTTCGATTCACCACTAAAAATGGATGATGGCTACTTATCAGTGCAGTAGGGTCATTATGACCTGAGGGGCAAGGTGATGGTAGCAAGACTACGTTATCAGTGCAGTAGGGTCATTATGACTTGAGGGGCAAGGTGATGCATAGTAAGACTATGAGCCAGCGCAGATGGGGTGAATAACTCCATGGGGCAAGTGGACATAGTAAGGATTGGTAAGGCTATGAGCCAGCGCAGATGGGGTGAATAACTCCATGGGGCAAGTGAACATAGCGAGGAATTAGTGGCTACGTTATCAGTGCAGTGAAGCCATTTATGACTTCATGGGGCAAAGTGATCGTAGCAAGGAATGTTGGGTGATCGAAGTGGTGAATATCGTATGCTTTAAGCACTGAGTGAGAGATGTGAGGATGGATGCTATGCTTGATTGTTTTCCATCATTATGACATGCACACCTCCCCCACCTCCGTATCTTTACACTGTTTGATATGATACCTTAGAGTGTTGTACAGTATGTAGTGCTAACTCTTTGGTTGCAGGTCCAGGTTCAGGTATGTTTTAGTCTACCTGTTATTGTTCACTTTAGATGCTTATCGCTTATACCAGGCTTCATGTCTGACCCAGATTTTTATGTCTCCTCTTATTACTCTGGGTGCTCACACGAGCAGACTAGAGACAGGTTAGCTGGTGATGTGCGAGTAGCTGATTCGGAGGCGGGCAGAAGGCTTCCACGTATTATATATGTATATATACACATTCTCCCTGTGTCGTTGGTGGTCGCTACTTGGGCATTAGTAGTGTACCTCATTTATCTTACTTTGCTTTGAGACAGTTGAAAAGTTGTTATAAGCTGTATTCTGAATTTCCGCTGCTATGATGTTTAGTTCTGATTTTCAGCTTACGCACTGTCTCTCCTGTTTTATGTCAAGTATATTATTATTATATTTTGTTCTATGCGCTGTGAGACATTCTACAGGTTCTTTGTATGTTCATTTCCTTCTTCCTTTTTCCTTTTGGCGACCCGTTCCGTGCTAACTGGACATGTGAACAGCGCACTTTTGGAGTAAATGTCGGTTGGTGCGGGGCGGGCCGTCACACTTGGTATCAGAGCTCTAGGTTGCGTAGTTAACCTAGGGAAAGACACTAGGGAGAGATAGTACGTATATGAGAGTGCGTATTTGTGATTATTTTGGTTTTTAAAAGCTATGTATATATATACTATTAGTAGTATAAAGATGAAGTCGCACTGCACTAGCACCACCATGGGGTCGTTAATCGTTTCCCTTTTTACAGATTAACGATGAGCCGAGACACGAGGGGTGCTGGTAGAGGGACCAACCAAGGGAATGTCGCTGACATGAGGGCTATGTTTACTAACCTCATGAGGGACATGCTTAGAGAAGTGCAAGGGGTAGTTCCCAATCCCGGAGTTGGTGTTGGCCCAGTAGTGCAGGCGCTTAGGGTCGATTTCGCCAAGTTGTGCAAAGATTACACTAATCTTGGTGGGAAGCCGTTCCACGGGACGGAGTCGGCCACGGATGTTCAAGACTGGATGGATAGCTGTGACCGTATCTTTGATGACTTGGGTCTCGAGGGTGCGATGAAGAGAAGGCTAGCGTCTCGTCAGCTGCAAGGGTGAGCGATGAATCGGTGGAATGCCATTAGAACAGCTACTCCAGAGGATCAAGTTACTTGGGATCAGTTCAAGGCTCGCTTTAGCGAGAAGTTTATCCCAGCTGCCCAGAAATCGGTGTTGTTTAAGAGGTTCTTGGAACTCAAGCAGAACGGAAGGGCAGTTTCTGATTATATTGCTGAGTTCGACACTTTGTCGAAGTATGGACTGTCTCTTATCGATACTCCTGAAAAGAAGAATGAGAAGTTCATTACTGGTCTGGATGGGTACTTGGGGGAGAGGCTCATTAACCACATCAATGAAACTTTTGAATCGATCGTGGGGAAAGCTTTGAGTTCAGAGAGCCTTTACCCTAAGTCAAAGACTGAGGCTGCATCTGCAGAAGGGCCAAAGCCGCAAGCAGGCGGTGGAGGCAAGAATAACTCTCAGAATAAGAGGAAGCAGGACCAATCTAAGGGTGGCCAGAAAAAGGGCAAGAAGGATGTTGAGTGCTTCAGCTGTGGAAAGAAGGGCCATTATGCTAAAGATTGTCGGGCCAAGCCAGCGGATAAGAAGTGCTTCAACTGTGGTCAAGTGGGACATTTCAAGGACAAGTGTCCGCAACCTCTTAAGGAGAAGCAGATTGTGAAAGCATATGCTATTGATGCTGTTCCTTCTTCGTCGAATGCCCCAACTGCGGCAGAGAAAGGAAAGAATGTTGTTATTCAAGGTATGCTTTCTATTTATGATATACCAGTTCGAGTTTTATTTGATACTGGGGCTTCCCGTTCCTTCATATCTAGTGACCTGGTAGATAGGTTGGGACTGGAACCCGAGATAGTCGATAGACCATTGATAGTGACGAACCCGATTGGTGGTTCGACTAGCCTTAGTATGATTTGCAGGAATTTGGTCTTATCGAGTCATGGATGTATGTTTGTATGTGATTGCTTTGTTTTGGGCTTTACTGGGTATGGCATTATATTGTGAGTCGATTGGCTCCAAAGATACGGGGTGGTGGTAGACTGTGAGGGCTTTTTGGTGATAGTGAGGGAGGATGATAGGCGGAGGGGAGTGTTTGGTAGCCTACCTAGTGATGGGGTTATGGCTAGTTTTGTAAATTCCCTCGACATCCCGCAGGATGAGTTGTCAGATGTGCCCGTGGTTGGCCAGTATCCAGACGTCTTCGAGGAGGTGACCGGGCTTCCACCACACCGAGAGATTGAGTTCCGTATTGATTTAGTGAAAGATGCCAGACCTATAGTGATGCCACTTCGTCGTATGGCACCAATGGAGCAGCGAGAGCTCGGGGTGCAAGTCAGCAATCTTTTGAAGAAGGGATTTATTAGAAGGAGTGTCTCCGAGTGGGGAGCACCAGTTGTGTTTGCCACTAAGGCAGATGGTTCCCTTCGTTTGTGTGTGGACTATCGCGAGTTGAATAAGGTGACGAGGAAGAATAAGTATCCTCTACCACGGATAGATGATTTGTTTGATCAGCTGGAAGGAGCTAGAGTGTTCTCCTAGTTGGACCTCGCGACAGGATTTCATCAGCTTCGAGTAGCGGATGAGAGTGTTCCGAAAACGGCATTTAGGACGCCGTCTGGATTTTATGAGTGGTTGGTCATGCCGTTTGGGTTGACCAATGCACCAGCCTATTTTGTGGATCTTATGAATCGAGTATTCAGAGATCAGTTGAATAAGTTTGTTCTTGTGTTCGTGGATGATATCCTTGTTTACTCAAGGACAGAGGAGGAGCACAAGGGGCACTTGAGGATAGTGATGGAGGTGTTGAGGAAACACCAATTGAAAGCAAAGTTCTCTAAGTGTCATTTTTGGAGAAGGGAAGTAAGATTCTTGGGTCATGTTGTTTCCGAGAGTGGTATTGTCGTGGACCCTGCGAAGGTGGCTACAATACAGGATTGGACTACACCCAAGAATGCGACAGATGTAAGAAGTTTCTTGGGATTAGCTGGATATTATCGTAAGTTTATCCAAGACTTCTCCAAGATAGCAGCACCATTGACTCAGTTGACTAAGAAGAATCAGTCCTTCGTCTGGGACGGAGTGCGTGATGATGCCTTCAAAAGTCTAAAGGAGAGGTTGACGCGTGCGCCAGTGTTAGTCATTCCTAAAGGGAATGAAGAGATGACGGTATACACAGATGCTTGTGGTACCGGACTGGGTGCAGTATTGATGCAAGGAGGTAGGGTTGTAGCTTATGCTAGTCGACAGCTAAAGCCGCATGAGAAGAAGTATCCTACCCATGATTTGGAATTGGCAGCGATTGTATTTGCGCTGAAGATGTGGAGACATTATCTCTTGGGGGAAAGATTTGAGTTGTTTACCGATCATAAATCGTTAAAGTATCTCTTCTCCCAGAAAGATTTGAATCTCCGTCAGCAGAGATGGTTAGAGTTCTTGGCTTCGTATGATTTTGATATCGCATATACACCTGGGAAAGGTAATGCGGTAGCCGATGCCTTGAGTAGGAGACATGCCAGCTTAGGGGCAATGTTTCTTGAATGGAAGCAACTGGACTATATCGCGGGGTTTGATTTCAGACCAAAGTGCGAATTGGATCCAGTTATGCTAGCTAGTTTGACGATCAGACCCACTTTGATAGAGCGGATTGGTTCTAGTCAGAGGGACGATCCTAATCTATTGGAAATCATCTCCAAGTTAGAGATGGGTATTGATGAGGAGATGAATGTGTATGGGCTTGATCGAGATGGATGGCTTCGAAAGAATGGAAGATTAGTTGTACCCAACGTGAATGGTTTGAGAGATGAAGTGCTTAGAGAATGTCATCACTCAAAACTGACTATACATCCCGGTGGTAATAAGATGTATCGAGACATGAGACAGACGTACTACTGGGAAGGGATGAAAAGAGACGTTGGGAAGTTTATATCCAAATGCATGAATTGCCAGCTAGTTAAAGCCGAGCAAAAGAAGCCTAGTGGGTTGTTGCAACCATTAGAAATTCCCGAATGGAAATGGGAGCAAGTCTCGATGGATTTCATCGATGGTTTACCAAGGACTAGATCAGGATATGATAGCATTTGGGTAATTGTGGATCGATTGACTAAGAGCGCAAGATTTATACCAGTCAAATCGACCAGGACGGCAGCCAAGTTGGCAGAATTGTATATGAAGTGGGTAGTGAGATTTCATGGAGTACCCAAAAGCATTTTGAGTGACCGAGACCCGTTGTTCACTAGTGGGTTTTGGAAGAGCTTACAAGAGGCTCTAGGGTCAAGATTACATCTCAGTACCACATATCATCCTCAGACCGACGGTCAGACGGAGAGGGTGAATCGTATATTGGAAGATCTCTTGAGAGCTTGTATATTGGATTTTGGTGGATCATGGGATGACCATTTGCATCTAGTAGAGTTTGCATATAATAATAGTTACCAATCCAGTATCGGTATGGCCCCATATGAAGCTTTGTACGGAAGACCGTGCAACTCACCATCATGTTGGATAGAGACTGGCGAGAAGTTTGTGCTTGGACCAGATGTGGTGAGAGAAACATCGGATAAGATCAAGATCATTCAACAACGAATGAAAGCTGCTCAAGATAGGCAGAAGAGTTATGCCGATAAGAGGAGAAGGGACTTGAAATTCTCCGTTGGTGACTTGGTGTTTGTCAAGATCTTTCCGTTGAAGAGCGTGATACGATTTGGCAGGAGAGGCAAGTTAGCACCAAGATTTGTTGGCCCGTTCCATGTTCTTGAATTAGTCAGGAATTTGGCATATAGAGTTGGCTTACCAGAGAAAATGGCGGGAGTTCACAATGTATTTCATGTTTCCCAACTAAGGAAGTTCGTTCACGACTCAGATGTGACTATTTCACCTGATCAGTTAGAGGACTTCGAAGTAGAACCTGAGGCGGTTGGGAACCGCAAGCCGATTCGTATTGTGGGGCACGATACGAAGCAACTTCGAAGGAAGGCGGTGAAGCTAGTCAAGGTTCAGTGGGGGGAGAACGAGAATGATTGTACTTGGGAGACAGAGGAGAGCATTAGGAAGGCTTATCCAGAACTCTTTGCCTGGTAAGATTTACTTTGCGATTTAGTTTTCCGCATGCTAGGATAGACTTGTTTAGCTTGTTTTGCATGTTTGATTGTTGCTTCATGATTGATAGGCATGCGGGAACCTTTGTGTATGTTGGGATTAGGGAATTTCGGGGGCGAAATTTCTTAAGGGGGGGAGAGTGTAATGACCCGTGTTCTACACATCATAGGATCGTAGAATATTTATTTCTTTCCCATGAGAAGTCGTATGGTCATGTAACTTTGGGAAACATCTATTAGAGTCATTTCCCATGTTCATGATTTTTGTCGATTTTTAAATGACCATTTTGCCCCTAGTTGGTACTGTTTTGGCCATAACTTTTGATTGGAGAGGAATTTTGATCTGAAACCACTTCCATTTGATTCGTTTGATGGTTTCTCTTTCCGTAGAGTGGTCACATTAGCCAAACGGGCTTACCGTTTGGGAGATATGGCTGAAACAAGGTTTGGAGGGTGAAAAACTGCTTAACCGGGCCAAATCGGGTGATTAGTGAGTAGGCCCATAACCCATTTCGGGATTAGGGTTATGGGAGGGCTGAGATGAGATGGAGAATCATTCCATTTCAGTTTTCTAGCCTCCACTTATCACCAAGGATCCCTAAAAATGGCCTTCAACCTCTAAATCACCCCCAAATCACCTTTAGGTTAAGGATTTGGCTTAGCAACCCCTAATCGAGGAAGATCTTCACCAAATCAACAAGGGAGCTGCTGTTTGGCGTTGAAATTCGCAGCAAATCAGAGAGTTATTTCAGATCTTAGTTATTTTATGGCTAAGGTTAGTGATTTGCATAGTTTTGCACTAGTTATGGCTAATTAGGAGTGATTAGTGTTAATTAGCGAATTTAGACATGATAAAATTCTGGAAAAATGTTTATAAAATTCGGAATGATGTTTTAGACCTCTGATATGAATTTGGGTTAATTTGGTTAAGATTTGCTAATCCTATCATTAGTTTCACCTAAACATGCTTAAGGGGAAAATATGGGATTTGGGGTATGTTTGATCCATTTTTCATGCTATGATTGTTGTTTTGGTGTTTGAGGTCATTTCTACTTGTTGCTATGACTGTATGGTATGTTTTGTGATTGATTAGAATAGCTAGAATGGTCGAAAACGCCGTCGAATGGCGTAAACTGCTCGCTGGAAGGACTGCACGAAATTGCAAGCGGGATCGGATCGGACCCCTTTTCCCCGACCCGAACCGATCGTGGGCATATGCCACGATCCGATCCGAAGACAGCGATCCGTATGTCCACCCCCGATCGCGAATCCTCTCCACGATCCGATCCAGATTGATGAGGCGCAACGATCCGAAGGGAGGAGCACGAACCGATCCATTTCAGAAGCTCACGAGCTGACTATCTGGGAAGTTGCACCCGACCCGATCCGACCAGCGGGGAAAGCACGAACTGACTTGAAGGAGGAACCCCGACCCGATCCGAATGGGTGACCACGATCCAACCCGAAATGGTGACGCCGATCCGAGCCAGGAGAAGGAGCCGCGCGCTGGAGGAACACGATTCGATCCGCAAGGGGTGTTGGCGATCCGAACTAAGCAGATCCGATCCGATGAAGAATGAGAAGGCAGATCCGATTCGATTCGATGGTGATGACCAATAACCCGAGATGCAAAGGTAGTCCAGTATGGGAAGTTAGAGCTCAGGATCCAGTTGGGAACCAATGAGTTCACTTCATGGTTGGACTTTGCTGCGGGACGTGTGCTAAGCAGTTGTCGACGTTCATAACTTTGATTCACCACTAAAAATGGATGATGGCTACTTATCAGTGCAGTAGGGTCATTATGACCTGAGGGGCAAGGTGATGGTGGCAAGACTACGTTATCAGTGCAGTAGGGTCATTATGACCGGAGGGTTAAGGTGATGCGTAGTAAGACTATGAGCCAGCGCAGATGGGGTGAATAACTCCATGGGGCAAGTGGACATAGTAAGGATTGGTAAGGCTATGAGCTAGCGCAGATGGGGTGAATAACTCCATGGGGCAAGTGAACATAGCGAGGAATTAGTGACTACGTTATCAGTGCAGTGAAGCCATTTATGACTTCATGGGGCAAAGTGATCGTAGCAAGGAATGTTGGGTGATCGAAGTGGTGAATATCGTATGCTTTAAGCACTGAGTGAGAGATGTGAGGATGGATGCTATGCTTGATTGTTTTCCATCATTATGACATGCACACCTCCCCCACCTCCGTATCTTTACACTGTTTGATATGATACCTTAGAGTGTTGTATAGTATGTAGTGCTAACTCTTTGGTTGCAGGTCCAGGTTCAGGTATGTTTTAGTCTACCTGTTATTGTTCACTTTAGATGCTTATCTCTCATACCAGGCTTTATGTCTGACCCAGAGTTTTATGTCTCCTCTTATTACTCTGGGTGCTCACACGAGCAGACTAGAGACAGGTTAGCTGGTGATGTGCGAGTAGCTGATTCGGAGGCGGGCAGAAGGCTTCCATGTATTATATATGTATATATACACATTCTCCCTGTGTCGTTGGTGGTCGCTAATTGGGCATTAGTAGTGTACCTCATTTATCTTACTTTGCTTTGAGACAGTTGAAAAGTTGTAATAAGCTGTATTCTGAATTTCCGCTGCTATGATGTTTAGTTCTGATTTTCAGCTTATGCACTGTCTCTCCTGTTTTATGTCAAGTATATTATTATTATATTTTGTTCTATGCGCTGTGAGACATTCTACAGGTTCTTTGTATGTTCATTTCCTTCTTCCTTTTTCCTTCTGGCGACCCGTTCCGTGCTAACTGGACATGTGAACAACGCACTTTTGGAGTAAATGTCGGTTGGTGCGGGGCGGGCCGTCACATATCCAGTGTCTTCACTCCTAGTTCTTTGGCGAGTTTCAGCCCGACAATCAGGGCTTCATACTCGGAATCGTTATTGGTAGCAGCAAGTTCTAATCGCAAGGCATAGTAAATAGATCGTCCTTCAGGAGTGATTAAAACAACTCTGGCGTCGTACCTTCGATCATTCTTGGCTCCGTCCATATATAACTTCCACGGACTAAGCTCTAATTCTTGTTCTAAAGTAACCACCTTGTCACCCACCGTTTCCTCTTCAGGAATTGTGAATTCAGCTATGAAGTCGGCCAATGTCCGCCCCCTTATGATCTCCGTGGCTGAAAATTCAAATCGAATTGACTCAACGCGGTGTTCCATTTAAGTAACCACCCCGATGCTTCGGGTTTTTGCAACATTTGCCTTAAAGGTTGATCGGTGTATACAACTATCGGGTGAGCCTGAAAGTAATGACGAAGTTTGCGGGAAGCAATCAGGAAGCTATTAGCAAGTTTTTCTATTTTTGGATAGTTACGTTCGGCAGCGGCTAGCTTCTTGCTTACATAGTATACCGGCCTCTGGATTTTATCTTCTTCACATACCAATGCCATACTGACGGCATGAGATGATACTTCTAGGTAGACAAACAAATCTTCATGTTCCATAGGTTTTGACAATATTGGAGGCTTCTCTAATAAGTCTAATAGATTCTGGAAAGCCTCCACACAGTCAGGAGTCCACTCAAAATTTCATTTCCCTCGTTTGATTAGATCGAAGAAGGGTACGCACTTATCTGTGGCTTTGGAGATAAACCTGCTCAATGCAGCAACTTTTCCAGCCAGGCTTTGGACATCCTTAATCTTCTGTGGTTCTTCAATATCCCTTATTGCTGCTATTTGGCTAGGATTTATCTCAATCCCTCGAGAACTCATGATAAACCCGAGGAATTTCCCAGATGCGACCCCAAACGAGCATTTTAGGGGGTTTAACTTCATCCCATACCTTCGAAGAATGTCGAACATTTCGGCTAAGTCCTTTGTATGGTCAGAAGATTGTCTAGACTTCACAAGCATGCCGTCCGCATAAATCTCCATGGTTTTTCCGATTTGATTGTAGAACATGCGGTTGACCAAACGCTGATACGTGGCTCCTGCATTCTTTAATCCAAATGGCATTACCACATAACAATATAACCCCAAGTCTGTGACGAAACTTGTGTGATCCTGATCCGGTATGTGCATGGGAATTTGATTGTACCCCCAAATAGGCATCCATAAAGGATAAAAGCTCGTGTCCTGCCGTCAAGTTGATCAATCCTAGGAAGAGGAAAGCTATCCTTCGAATAAGCCTTGTTCAAGTCAGAGAAGTCAATACATGTACGCCACTTCCCGTTAGATTTTTTGACCAGGACAGGATTTGATATCCAGTTGGGATATTTCGAATCCTTAATGAATCCATTATCCTTCAATTTCTCTACTCTTCCTTCAAAGCTGTTGACCGCTCTGGGCCTAACATCCATCTCTTCTGCTTGACCGACGGGTGCTTTGGATTGATGCTAAAAGAGTAGCTCATAATAGCAGGCGAAATCTCGCACATGTCAGCGTGAGTCCAGGCAAATACATCTAAATTTTCTCTTAAGAAATCAACCAACTCTTTTGCTCGAATTGGATCTAGCTGCGATCCGATCTTTAGTACTTTTGTCGAATCTGTCTCATCAATAGATATATCTATTGTCGTCTCGTTTGGAGTCGCCTTTCTATCCTCGGGCTCTCTATCCTCTCTGAGATCTATATCCTCGAGCACATCTAAGAGCGATTCTCTTGGGGTTGGACCCCTTAATTGCTATGCTGAGTTTTTATTCGAAGGGGGTGAATTATCCTTAGATTTTATATTCAACCCCTTCATTAGCATCTTCAACTCCGTCTTGTAACAAGCTTGTCCCGTAGCTTGATTACCTCTCATTACCCTTATTCCTACATCTGTCGGGAATTTAAGCAGTAAGCACCAAGGTGCGATACATGCCCTAAATTCAATGAGGGCTGGTCGGCCTAGGAAAGCATTGCAGGGTGACTCAACATCCAAAACTATAAATGGCAGGATTCTCACTCTCTGGCGATCTCCTTATCCTAACATCACTGGTAATTTTACGTAGCCCATCGGAGTTGTTGACGCCCCATTGAAGCCCCGTATCCATCCGTCGCAGGGCTTTAGATCTTTTGCTTCGAGTCTCATTTGTTCAAAAGCTTTCTTGAAGAGGATATTGACTGAGCTTCCATTGTCCACCAACACCTTATGGACTAAGGCGGGGCCGATGGCCGTGGTAATTACCAGTGGGTCTTCAGTTGGTGATTGAATTCCGGTATCATCTCTACCACGGAATATGACGTCGTCTGACATCGTCTTTTGTTGTTTTACTGGAGTAATGTCTTCAAGGTTACTGCATTCTCCTACCTCAAAGTGCTTGACGGCGTTAACGTATTGATCCATCGCTTTGAAACTATGGCTAGCTAGATGGGGTCCGCCTATAATGGTATTGATAACGATCCCCTTACATTTCTGCTGGACCGTGGGTTTAGAATTTGGATGGTTTTGGTTCGGGGCTTGCCCTCCTTGCCCCATGTCCCGTGGGGCAACCTTGTACTCATCTAACTTCCCTTCCCGTAGCAATTTTTCAACTACATCTCTCAAATAAAGGCATTCATTAGTGGAATGACCACGGGTTCCATGGAACAAACAAAACTTTCCCCTGGCGATCTCTTTTTCAGTGGAGTCTCTGGGTGGCGGTTTCTTATATTGCAATATGTTGTATGTGTCCAAATAAATGTTTTTCATGGTATCATTCAATGGCAAATAATTCCCAAAAGTATGGAATCGAGGTCTTTTGCAGGAATTGCTCCCTCGGTTCCTACTCCTCCTATTGTCGTTTCCATTCTTGTTGTTATTACCTCCGTTCTGGTTGCCGACGTTCACCTCAACCTTCCCCGAATTGTCACCGGATTGCTTCACAGCAACATTACTTTGGACACCTTCCCTCGAGGCCCCTTCAGACTTTCTCTTCTTGTTTGCATGAGCTTCTTCTCACCTTAAGCGAATATTAGCCTTTTCATAGAACAATTCCCTAGTGGGGGTGGTTTCCCAGATAGATAATCCCCGAATTCTATGTTCAGGTCAACTCCTTCTATTAAGGCCATCAAAATAGTAGGTTCATAAGGGTCATTAACTTCGGTGACAGCCAGGTTGAAGCGGTCCAAATATGACTTCAGAAATTCACCTGGAGCCTGTTTAATCCTTGACAACTCTATGATGCTTTTGGATTTTCGGGTGTGAAGTCGAAACTGGTTCATAAAGCACTCACTCAATTCTGTGAAATTTGATACTGACCATGGACGGAGTCGGGTGAACCACATTAACGCCACGTCTTCTAGATAAATTGTAACACCCCGTAAATCTATAACATTAAGTTTCGCAAATTAAAGTATAATTAAATTTTAGAAGAAGAATTAAGGGAAACGGGTTACGCCATTGCGTTCGTCTCGAAATTTTTCTTGAGATAGAGTCCAAGTTTGCGTAAATCGGACTCCATATGAAGAAGTTATGACCTCCGAAAGTTTCAGAATTCAATTTAAAATTCAAACAGCTCGAATTCGAATTCGAAATTCGAATTCAAACCCCAGCACAGACTGGGCGGGAATTTTCCCGCCCAGGACCAGGTCGACCTGGGGGTCGACACTATGGTCGACCTCCTAGGGACCAGGTCGACCCTATGGTCGACCTGGGGGTCGACCCTATGGTCGACCTGGGGGTCGACCTGGTGCTGAAACCCAGTTTTGAGCCTGAGTTCATTCTGATGTTTCTGGTCTCGTTTTCAGTCTAGATTTGTCCGCCTAATCCTATATAAACAGCCCCCTAGCTCCATTCTCTTTACACCATTTTATTCTCTCCTTATGCTGCCTTTGGAATAATTGAAATAAATAAATTAAAATAAAACACGTAGACTATTCTTGAAGACTACGGCTAGGAATTGCATATTGGAGATTCAAATCAAGATTAAAGCTTTAATAAAAGAAGCAAAGGGCTAATTCAACGGATGCGGGCAACGTCACGCAAATCATAGCAAATCATCACAACGCTATCTGATTTTCCTTTTCTAAAACCGATCAATGTAAGTCAGTTACTTTTTAGATTTGAACACCTAGATCTATTTGTGGCATGTAATTAAATGGATATAAGAATATGTCTGATCCTCTCATTTGAATATGTGCTTGTATATTGCCTTTGGATCTAATTAAGAACTATTGTGATTAATTACTGATAAGACTGTGCCTATGCCTATGACGTTGAAACTATTGTTAATGGCCTAAGACTATGACTGTGAACATAAGACCATACCTATCCTTATGACTGTGAACATAAGACTATGCCTATGCCTATGACTATGAACATAAGCCTATTGCATATGACTATGACAAGGACCATTGTGGCTAATCACCTATGATTCATGACTATGAGATTTATTGCCTAGGATTATGAATATGAAATTGGATCTAAGCTTGATTTTCTATTCAGACCTATCCTTAATTATCCTTGGATCTTGATTTTGGGAATTTTTCTATTAAGTTAGGTTTATCCATGTTCTTGAACCTAGATTATTATTCAAACCTTTTCATGTTCATAATGTTATCAGATCTATATGCCTGCGATGTTTTGGTCAATTTATTTATTAGATCTGTAATTCGTGAATTTGGGATTATCATCTTATGCCTATTCTTATGCCTATCTTTTCATGGTATTCTTGTTTATTCCCTTTTATCTACGAATCTAGATCGACCTATAATCTAGACTAAATCACGATTACACAAACGATGGGAATACGATTTGGACAGAACATGAAATTTATATAATTTGGCATAATAAATATGTTGATATAATCTGAATTGGCTATAATAGTGAGTGATTTACATGCATATTAAAATTGGGCGTAAATGGTAAATTGTTAATTGGCTGCAAAGTATGTAATTGGCATATAGACCAAGTTTTGGGCATAAACTGTAAACTAGAATATTGAATCTAGTTTTGACATGAACTGATCTAATTTGGCATAAACCGCAAGTTGGGTTAATTGCTAGGTAAATCAAGTCTGGGGCATAGAATATAAGTATGTTAATTGGCGTGGCAAATGAATATGATATAGGCCAAATTTGTTTAAAAGAGTTGTTAGCAATTTACATATAGACAAAAAGGATAAATATGTAAATCTAGGAAAGTCAAATATGCCTAACCCGAAGTTAGACGGAGTTACGATATAAGACTGCCCGAAACCGCCCGGCAAATCCAGCAACCGTAACAATACCTATCTAATGTGGGTGGTTAGAGCATTGAGCCCAAAAAGGACCCGAGGTTAGACAGAGTTGCGGTGTAAATCTGCCCAGAACCGACCGACACATCCAGTGACCGCAACAATATCTGTCTATTGTGAGTGGTTGGTGCTCTAAATGATTAATTTAAAGCTAAGAAACGGTTAATCTAGAATGGGAGGGTTAAGTCCATAGGAACACTTAACCAACATAACATGTTAATAAGACAAGACTTGGCGGGATTAAATAACCGTTATAACATGTTGACTAGACAAGTGGGTAAGGTTAAGAAAAGGTTTAACCGTTATAATATGTTAACTAGACTAGAAGGTGGGGTTAAGTAAAATACACTTAGCCAATTTAACATGTTAACTAGACTAGAAGGTGGGGTTAAGTAAAATACACTTAGCCAATTTAACATGTTAACTAGACTAGAAGGTGGGGTTAAGTAAACTTAGAACACTTAGCCATCATAGTGTGCCAAATGAACATGGTTTAGTTAAAACATGAAGGGGCAATACTTAACCATTAGGGCATGTGAATTAAACAGATGTTAGGGTTAAGTTAACTAAGAGAATAATTAACCATTATAACGTGTTAACTAAACAGATGGGCAGGGTTAAGTTAAAGGGAAAACTTAACCAATACAAGATGAAGGGGTGGGGTTAAGTAATAAGAAATACTTAACCAATATAACTTGATTTGTGGTAGGGTTAAGTCAACATGAACTACTGATAACACTTAACCAGTTTAACATGACAAATGAATGGGTTAAGTTAACTTGAATTGACTAATGACACTTAACCAATCCAACTTGACGAGAAAAAGAACTAAGTAGTAAACCTTAGTTAAGAGGAATAAGGTGTAAACCTTAGTAAAGAAAACGACGATTCAGGAACTAAGTAGTAAACCTAAGTTAAGGGAACTAAGTAGTGAACCTTAGTAGAACACCAGAAGGAGCGAACGTCCATCTGATCTTAAAAAAGGCTCCAACAAATTGGGTTACGAAGCACGCGATGTCGAGGGGACATGAAGGTACTCTTGGTATCCCTCTATGAGGCTGCAGATGATCCGCCTGGGCTCACAGAGGTTAAGGTCTGCGTTAGAAGAACCAAGGATATGCCTTGGTTGCAATATAAGGCAATCTAAAGACTAGGATGGACCAGCGTGATTCGGCGAGACCGGTAGCCCTGTGATAGCAACTTGTCGTCTACCTACCATCTTGAGTCAGTCGAGATACGTATAGCGGAAAGGCGGAGAACTCCAAAAGACCATATACTTACTATCTAGTTATGGGTGCGGATGGCCATTGGTTAGTGGGGCATAAGGGCCTGCGTATAGTTTTCATTTTTCAAGGTGTGCCTTTCATTAGTTGAGGGAGGGGTCAAGTTGGACCATAGCCACTGGAAAAACAGACCTTAGCATCTGCATCGGTAGATATCTAAAAGCTTCCGACCGAGTTCCATGTTTCTTGATTTGCCCTACCACGAGACTCGGGTCGCACATATAGAGGACATGTGCATCCAGACAGCGATAACGATCCACGGCACATACGTAGGGAAAGTCTAGGGACATATACCACTCTGGGTAGTGTGCCCTAGATTAGGGGCGTTGTTCGATAGGTAGCCTAATCCCTAGTTGGACCTAGGTCGCGTAAACCCTAAAATCCAAGAAATGTTCAATAGGTAGCATAAACCCCAGTAGCCCTGGGTAGCGTAAACCCTGGTTGGATCTAGGAAGCGTTCGATAGAAAACCCTAGATTAGATCTTGGTAATAAATAATAGATGTACACCTGAAAACAACCTCAATTTCGGGGATTGGGATCACATTATTGTTTTATCAATTTATACGGATTACTAGTTGGACACTAGTTAGGTGGTGCAGAGATATAGAAACCAGAATAGCAGGGTAATCGCGAAGTAGAGAAAGTATGGAAGCATATTCAGTTTATCAGTATATTCAGCTTGTCGTTAGATCCAATTTATCAGTACATTCAGTTTTATCTTGCCTCAGCATAGCTTGCATTATCTTGTTAACCCTATCATCATGGTATTGCCTTGTATTCAGTTAATCCATGTCATGTTGTTTTTACCTGTTCACATGCTGAAAGTTACTGAACTTACCAGACTTTATGTCTGACTCTGTTTTCTTTCGCTTTCTTATCTTCCATTTCTCCTCCCGCCCAGGTCCGCAGGGAGGGAACATTACTACTTAGCTTAGTTTTTCTTTCCAAGCTTGAAGATTAGTCGAAGTTTTGCTTGGATTCTCTTTTCCATTGCTATGGGTGGCTCATGCTACATTGGGGAATATAAATGTTATTTTATGCTTCTTTATTTTATAAGATTGATACTCTGGTATTGGAAAACAATTGTTGTACAAACTATTTTATCAATAAAGTAAAGTTTTATTTTCCGCTGTTTTAATTATCTATCTTGTAATTTATCTGCATCTTTTACCTTAAATGCTCCACAGAACTTAGTGCATTCCCTTTGTGAGTGACACTAACGGATGTGGGGTGTTACACGTGGTATCAGAGCTGAAGGTTACCGGATCAGATAAAAGATTTGAAAAAAAATTCAAAACGGTTTTTAAAGAAGCATTTTTCAAAAGAAAAGTTTTGTTTTAAAGGCATATTCCCCAAAAGCCATATGCACTATCTTCTGATCCTCTGTCTGAATTCTTGTCCCCTTCTTTCTTGAGTCTTCGGGGCTCCTGGCTTTCTGGGAGGTAACCTCGTCGCAGCACAGTTCCGTAGGCTTGATAAGACTACGATACCTATCGAAGGGAAAGTAGTGCCCGACTCCCATCTATAGCCATAGTAGTTTCACCTGCAACT
This sequence comes from Allium sativum, assembly GCA_030737875.1. NCBI lineage: Eukaryota > Viridiplantae > Streptophyta > Magnoliopsida > Asparagales > Amaryllidaceae > Allium > Allium sativum. The sequence continues at coordinate 711,791,989 of CM060916.1, read as the reverse complement.
AGTTTTCTTTCAAGCTTTGAAGAGTTTTCCGTGCGATGGAGGCAGCTTTTGAAAAACTTGTCAATATGATTACACAGGGATGGTAAAGATGAGGATGAGGGAGTTTGGCTAGGGAGCTCAACGCAAGGACGAGGGACAGGATTTTCAAAAGGGCGAGTACATGCTTTCACCACCAGAATACCTGAGAGAGAGATAGTAAAAATCTCTGTTGGAAAAGTTTAACTTTTCGTTTTGATCAACCAGTTAGTACTCTTTTGATCTTAGCGCTTCGCATTTGTTCATATCCACTTCCATAGTTGAGTCTCTTTACCTTAGTACTTGTGTAGTAGAAGATCCCATTAGTGTCTCAAATCCAATTGGTGGTTCGGCCCGTTTACCTTTGGTTTGTAAGGATTTGAGAATAACTATATTAAGTGTTGAGTTTAAGCGTAATGCTTATGTTTTTGGTTCCATGGGCTATGAGTTGATTCTATGCATGTGTTGGTTGGCTAGAAATTCTGAAAGGAGGGTAGTTAGACTTTTGACTTGCCTTGGAAATACCCTCGAGATTTCGTGTAAAGAATCAGTTAGGCTTAGCTAGCTAGAATCGCTTAATGCATTTATCGACGATTTGCAATCCGTTAGGGTAGTCCATGAGTACAAAGAGGTTTTGATTAGGTTAGGAGTTTACCCCTAAAACGCGAGATAGACTTCCGCATGTATCCGGTTGACAATGAAAAGCCAGCTATCCGATCAATGGCAGTTTTGGAAATGGAGGTCAAGAAGCTTCACAATTGTGAAGATTAATTAGATAAGGTACAGAATAGTGAAGCTCAAGAAGATGCGACTTAGAAGACTAAAGACTAGATACACGCATCATACCCTTTTTCTTAAGGGTACATCCTTGATCTCTTCTTCTAGGAATTTTATGCATACTTTCTAGCTTTTAAGGTATATCCTCTAGGACGTATCATCGATCCTTAGGTAGAAGCCAATGGATGTAAACATGTATTTGAAACATGTTATGATTGATGGTTGCAAATGGTTGCTCGTGGATGCATATACACACCATAGGTACTAGAACGACTCAGTCACTTTCATATTTCATTCGCATATATGTATTTGCTTAACGGATTTAACTTGATATGTTATCATATGGATGAATGGCTATGCACACATGTAGTATTTACATAACTAGGGATTCTTGCATACATGATTGGACGCATGGCACTGACATAATTCGCATTAAGGAGGTCAACTGAATCAGTAGACCGCCTGATTTTGCATTAGATAAAGGCATATATACACACACTATGCATATGAACATGAAAGAATTAGAAATCTTTTTAAGGACAATGAATGCCTGTGATTGAATGGTTGAGTAGATGTGTGATTGGATGGTAGGACACATTCTTCCTAACTTGAAGATTTCGGGGACGAAATCCTTTTAAGTGGGGGAGAATGTAACACCCCGTAATTCTGTAACATTAAGTTTCGCAAATTAAAGTATAATTAAATTTTAAAAGAAGAATTAAGGGAAATGGGTTACGCCATTGCGTTCATCTCGAAATTCTGCTTGAGATAGAGTCCAAGTTTGCGTAAATCGGACTCCGTATGAAGAAGTTATGACCTCCGGAAGTTTCAGAATTCAATTTAAAATTCAAACAGCTCGAATTCGAAATTCGAATTCAGACCCCAGCGCAGACTGGGCGGGAATTTTCCCGCCCAGGACCAGGTCGACCTAGGGGTCGACACTATGGTCGACCTCCCAAGGACCAGGTCGACCCAATGGTCGACCTGGTGCTGAAACCCAGTTTTGAGCCTGGGTTCATTCTGATCTTTCTAGTCTCGTTTTCAGTCTAGATTCGTCCGCCTAATCCTATATAAACAGCCCCCTAGCCCCCTTATCTTTACACCATTTTATTCTCTCCTTGTGCTGCCTCTGGAATAATTGAAATAAATAAATTAAAATAAAACACGAAGACTATTCTTGAAGACTACGGCTAGGAATTTCATATTGGAGATTCAAATCAAGATTAAAGCTTTAAGAAAAGAAGCAAAGGGCTAATTCAACAACTGCGTGCAACGTCACACAAATCATAGCAAATCATCCCAACGCTGTCTGATTTTCCTTTTCTAAAACCGATCAATGTAAGTCAGTTACTTTTTAGATTTGAACATCTAGATCTATTTGTGGCATGTAATTAAATGGATATAAGAATATGCATGATCCTCTCATTTGAATCTGTGCTTGTATATTGCCTTTGGATCTAATTAAGAACTATTGTGATTAATTACCGATAAAACTGTGCCTATACCTATGACGTTGAAACTATTGTTAATGGCCTAAGACTATGACTGTGAACATAAGACTATACCTAACCTTATGACTCTGAACATAAGACTATGCCTATGCCTATGACTATGACTATGAACATAAGACTATTTCCTATGACTATGACAAGGACCAATGTGACTAATCACCTATGATTCATGACTATGAGATTTATTGTCTAGGATTACGACTATGAAATTGGATCCAAGCTTGATTTTCTATTCAGACCTATCCTTAATTATCCTTGGATCTTGGTTTTGGGAATTTTTCTATTAAGTTAGGTCTATCCATGTTCTTGAACCTAGATTATTATTCAAACCTTTTCATGTTCATAATGTTATCAGATCTATATGCCTGCGATGTTTTAGTCAATTTATTTATTAGATCTGTAATTCGTGAATTTGGGATTATCATCTTATGCCTATTCTTATGCCTATCTTTTCATGGTATTCTTGTTTATTCCCTTTTATCTACGAATCTAGATTGACCTATAATCTAGACTGAATCACGATTACACAAACGATGGGAATATGATTTGGGCAGAACATGAAATTTATATAATTTGGCATAATAAATATGTTGATATAATCTGAAATGGCTATAATAGTGAGTGATTTACATGCATATTAGAATTGGACATAAATGGTAAATTGTTAATTGGCCGCAAAGTATTAATTGGCATGTAGACCAAGTTTTGGGCATAAACTGTAAACTAGAATATTGAATCTAGTTTTGACATGAACTGATCTAATTTGGCATAAACCGCAAGTTGGGTTGATTGCTAGGTAAATCAAGTCTGGGGCATAGAATATAAGTATGTTAATTGGCCTGGCAAATGAATATGATATAGGCCAAATTTGTTTAAAAGAGTTGTTAGCAATTTACATATAGACAAAAAGGATAAATATGTAAATCTAGGAAAGACGAATATGCCTAACCCGAGGTTAGATTGTGTTACGATATAAGACTGTTCGGAACCCCCCGGCAAATCCAGCAACCATAACAATACCTATCTAATGTGGGTGGTTAGAGCATTGAGCCCAAAAAGGAACCGAGGTTAGACTGAGTTGCGGTGTAAATCTGCCCGGAACCGACCGGCACATCCAGTGACCGCAACAATATATGTCTAATGTGAGTGGTTGGTGCTCAAAATGAATAATTTAAAGCTAAGAAAAAGTTAAGCTAGAATGGGAGGGTTAAGTCCATAGGAACACTTAACCAACTTAACATGTTAACAAGACAAGACTTGAAGGGGTTAAATAACCGTTATAACATGTTGACTAGACAAGTGGGTAAGGTTAAGAAAAGGTTTTACCGTTATAACATGTTAACTAGACTAGAAGGTGGGATTAAGTAAAATACACTTAGCCAATTTAGCCTGTTAACTAGACTAGAAGGTGGGGTTAAGTAAAATACACTTAGCCAATTTAACATGTTAACTAGACTAATAGGTGGAGTTAAGTAAACTTAGAACACTTAGCCAACATAGTGTGCCAAATGAACATGGTTAAGTTAAAACATGAAGGGACAATACTTAACCATTAGGGCATGTGAATTAAACAGATGTTAGGGTTAAGTTAACTAAGAGAATACTTAACCGTTATAACGTGTTAGCTAAACAGATGGGCAGGGTTAAGTTAAAGGGAACATTTAACCAATACAAGATGAAGGGGTGGGGTTAAGTAATAAGAAATACTTAACTAATATAACTTGATTTGTGGTAGGGTTAAGTCAACATGAACTACTGATAACACTTAACCAGTTTAACATGACAAATGAATGGGTTAAGTTAACTTGAATTGACTAATGACACTTAACCAATCCAACTTGACTAGAAAAAGAACTAAGTTGTAAACCTTAGTTAAGAGGACTAAGTTGTAAACCTTAGTTAAGAAAACGACGATTTAGGAACTAAGTAGTAAACCTTAGTTAAGGGAACTAAGTAGTAATCCTTAGTAGAACACGAGAAGGAGCGAACGTCCATCTGATCTTAAAGAAAGCTCCAACAAACTGGGTTACGAAGCACGCGGCTTCGAGGGGACGTGAGGGTACTCTTGGTATCCCTCTGTGAGGCTGCAGATGATCCGCATGGGCTCACAGAGGTTAAGGTCTCCGTTAGAAGAACCAAGGGTATGCCTTGGTTGCAATATAAGGCAATCTAAAGACTATGATGGACCAGCGTGATTCGGCGAGACTAGTAGCCCTGTGATAGCAACTTGTCGTCTACCTACCATCTTGAGTCAGTCGAGATACTTATAGCGGAAAGGCGGAGAACTCCAAAAGACCATATACTTGCTATCTAGTTATGGGTGCGGATGGCCATAGGTTAGTGGGGCATAGAGGGCCTGCGTATAGTTCTCATTTTTCAAGGTGTTCCTTTCATTAGTTGAGGGAGGGGTCAAGTGGGACCATAGCCACCGGAAAACAGACCTTAGCATCTGCATCGGTAGATATCTAAAAGCTCCCGACCGAGTTCCGTGTTTCTTGATTTGCCCTGCCACGAGACTCGGGTCGCACATATAGAGGACATGTGCATCTAGATAGCGATAATGATCCACGACACATACGTGGGGAAAGTCTAGGGACATATACCACTCTGGGTAGTGTGTCCTAGATTAGGGGCGTCGTTCGATGGGTAGCGTAATCCCTAGTTGGACCTAGGTCGCGTAAACCCTAAAATCCGAGAAATGTTCAATAGGTAGCGTAAACCCCATTAGCCCTGGGTAGCGTAAACCCTGGTTGGATCTAGGAAGCATTCGATAGAAAACCCTAGATTAGATCTAGGTAATAAATAATAGATGTACACCTGAAAACAACCACAATTTCGGGGATTGGGATCACATTATTGTTTTATCAGTTTATACAGATTACTAGTTGGACACTAGTTAGGTGGTGCAAAGATATAGAAACCAGAATAGCAGGGTAATCGCGAAGTAGAGAAAGTATGGAAGCATATTCAGTTTATCAGTATATTCAGCTCATCGTTAGATCCAATTTATCAGTACGTTCAGTTTTATCTTGCCACGGCATAGCTTGCGTTATCTTGTTAACCCTATCATCATGGTATTGCCTTGTATTCAGTTAATCCATGTCATGTTATTTTTACCTGTTCACATGTTGAAAGTTACTGAACTTACCAGACTTTATGTCTGACTCTGTTTTCTTTCGCTTTCTTATCTTCTATTCCTCCCCCCCCCCTCGGGTCCGTAGGGAGGGAACGCTACTACTTAGCTAAGTTTTTCTTTCCAAGCTTGAAGATTAGTCGAAGTTTTGCTTGGATTCTCTTTTCCACTGCTATGGCTGGCTCATGCTACATTGGGGAATATAAATGTTATTTTATGCTTCTTTATTTTGTAAGACAGATACTCTGGTATTGGAAAACAATTGTTGTACAAACTATTCTATCAATAAAGTAAAGTTTTATTTTCCGTTGTTTTAATTAAATGCTCCACAGAACTTAGTGCATTCCCTTTGTGAGTGACACTAACGAATGTGGGGTGTTACATAAATCGGAAAGGCCTTACATTTTATAGCGTCTGGAGCTGCTGCGGCATTCATGAACCATGCATACCTCATTAGATGCTGTCCTGGGTCCGTTCTCCCTGAATATCGATCCATCTGCAGCAAGTTGAATCGCCGAGGGAACTGGAAGTCCAATATATCATCTGTGAAGGGGGTATGACTTCACTCAATGCTCCAATCCTCATTAGTGTATCGTCGGCTTTCGGACCTGATCTGACGCACCATTGCCCACACATCGACATTTGTTAATGTTTGCACAGTTTCTCTAGGTCTGATATTCGGATTACCCCTGGGTTCCTGATTAGGGGATAACCTCCTGTTTCTAGCGGCTGCTGCTCTACACTGCTCCCTATGCTCCCGCTCGTTCTCAGGAGGAAGGGGTTGGAGAAGTTGTTGCTGCGTAGGATTAGCAATATTAGGATCCCTGGGTAGAACGTGGGATCCACGCATGGGTAGCAACATAGGCTCTTGCAGGCTCGGGTCATCAGGTCCTAACACATGAGCCACATCTTCACGGGATCCTAAAGATCCAAAGGTCAACTGATCAAGATTTTGAGGTCGCTCAAACGGCCTTCTCTCACGAGGACGTCCTTCATCTGAAGAAGATGAATAGTCTGTAGCAAGGCGGCATGTTGTGGAAGGTGTCTTTTGCCTTCATAGTTCATTGAGTTCCCTACTCATGGCGATCATGTTCTCTTGCATGCGAAGACTGTCACGTTTATGGGCTTCCAATGCATCTCTAGTACTCTCCAGCATGTCAAGAAAACGCGAAAAATCCCAGTGCGTGATGGGTGCGGATGGAGCAGGTTGATCACCAGTTGTCGCGGCCGACATTGGAGCATTGGTGGGTGCTCAAGTAGAAGTACCATCTTCAGCCTCATTCGGTTCAGATCGGAGTAGGGTGTCAGAGGCGATTCGGTTCAGAGGGGTCTAAGCAGCTCCAGTACTTCCTGATCGGTTCGGGTTCTCCTGGTCAGTTCGGTTCGGAACGTCCTGCTCGGATCGGGTTTGTCCAGAGCTTTGCCCCCGCGATCTCGTCAACACGGTGGCTTGTTGATCTTCTCTAGCATCGCTCCCCCTAGCGCCTTGCACTTCTTTTCCTTTCCCTTTAGCCATAATGTCCAATCTTTCAATAATTAATCAGCAAATTCTTGAAAGTGTTGGAAATAGAGGAATAACTTCTTTGAACTTGAAGGTCCAAACAGTAGAACGATAATCCCAAAAGCAAAGAATTCAAAGAATTCCCAATGAAAGCACCAAAATGTTAGATCCAAAAATGGCTCTAACACCCAAACTAAGAATAATTTCTGATGAAATGAAATTAAAAATGAAGAAAACACACAATTTATAGTGGTTCGACGTTAAATAGCCTACGTCCACTTTCTACTTTTTGTATTGATGAGCTGAATGTAGATACAACAATGATTCTCACTCACTTTCACTCATATCATACATAAATTCACTCAATTCTCTCTGAAATGTACTTTATAAGATGATTGCAATATGAAAATGGTGATGGAATTCGGTTCTCAAAGGGGTTTTAACTCTGAAAATGCCAAAAGATCCTTTGAAATTTGCCTTGGGGGTGTATTTATAGGTGAAAAATGCTCATGAAATGGCTTCGGTTCAGATCCACGTGGCGTCCATCCCGTTACTATCGGGTTCAGATGGGATATGATAGCGACAGCGTATCAGGTTAGTGGTGAACATGGGGAGAACGTGGGTATAACCGCTCCGAGTCTTAAGGGAACGTGGGCATAGCTTCTGCAATTTCAAGCGACTAGGATCGGATCGGAAATACTCCCATTGAGGATTGGATCGGATTTAACTGAACCGATCCGGTTCGAATTGTCCCCCCTTCTACTTCACTTGGTGCCTTTTGTATTGACCAAATGGACTCCAATTCGACCTGATTCTTTGAGTGAATGATCTTTTATCTTTGTGTAGCCTAGTTCACAAAGTAGGCTAACAGTAGACGTGTTAAGATATGTGCAATGTAAACTTCAGACGTATGAAGGTAAATTCAGATTGCAATTAAAGTAACATGTATTTGATGCATCTGAAACGTGATGTTGTAGCACAATTAACACCACTGTAATCTTAGTACCATTGTCGAAGTGGTTAACGAATTTGACATAATGTGAAATATCACAAGTTTGAAACATCGTTCGAATCCCGCTTTGTGAAATTTGAACCTACCTACCATGTAGTATGTTATGTAGTATATCAGAGTTTTAGGGCTTATATATTAGCATCCAATTAACCAACTTTGAGAGCATAAACTTAGTCAACCGAGTAGGGGTGTCATATGGGTCATTTAGGGTCGTAAAAGGGTCAAGCAAAATTTGACCCAATCTTTTTGCAACTTATTTATTTTGACCCTTTTAACAAAACGTTTTACCTGGCCGAACCCGCATATTATGTGGGTGACCCATTTAACTAACACATTAAAAAGTATTACTTTAAAATAATGATTTTTAAAACTAAAAATGTCAAAATTACGAAAATACCCTTTATTTTGGAAAAAGTGAAAAAAAAGAAAATATTTCAAAAAAATCCAGAAAATTACGAAATGAAAAGTAATAAAAGAATTATTCAAAAATAATGATTTTTAAAGCTAAAAGACCCAAAATTACGAAAATGCCCTTCATATTGGTAAAAGTGAAAAAATGAAAAAAATCCAGAAACTTACAAAATGAGAAGTAAAAAAGAATTATTTTAAAATAATGATTTTTAAAGCTAAAATTACGAAAATGCCTTTCGTATTGGAAAAAGTGAAAAAACGAAAAAATTTCAGAAAATCCAGAAAATTACGAAATTAAAAGTAAAAAAGAATTATTTTAAAATAACGATTTTTAAAAATAAAAATGCTTAAATTACGAAAATAACCTTCATATAGGAAAAAGTGAAAAAAAATGAAAAAATTTAGAAAATCCAGAAAATTACGAAATGAAAAGTAAAAAAAGAAATATTTTAAAATAACAATTTTTAAAGCTAAAAATGCTAAAATTATGAAAATACCCTTTATTTTGGAAAAAGGAGAAAATTTCAGAAAATTACCAAATGAAAAGTATAAAAAATTATTATTTTTTTATAATTTTCTGGATTTTTTTGAATTCGTTATTGTTTTCACTTTTTTCAACATGAAGGGCATTTTCGTAATTTTGACATATTTAGCTTTAAAAATCGTAATTTTCGAATAATTCTTATTTTTACTTTCCATTTCGTAATTTTATAGATTTTTTAAAATTTATTTAATTTTTTCACTTTTTTCAACATTAAGGGAATTTTCGTAATTTTGGCCTTTTTAAATTTAAAAATTATTATTTTCGAATAACTATTTTATTACTTTTCATTTCATAATTTTTTTCATTTTTTTTCATTTTTTTTCATTTTTCCAATATGAAGGGTATTTTCGTAATTTTTACATTTTTAGCTTTAGAAATCGTAATTTTCGAATAATTATCTTTTTACTTTTCATTTCGTAATTTCTTGGATTTTTTTTAATTTTTTCAAAATGAAGGGTATTTTTGTAATTTTGGCCTTTTTAACTTTAAAAATTATTATTTTCGAATAATTCTTTTATTACTTTTCATTTCATAATTTTCTAAATTTTTTGAATTTTTCCTGTATGAAGGGTATTTTCGTAATTTTTACATTTTTAGCTTTAGAAATCGTAATTTTCGAATAATTATTTTTTTACTTTTCATTTCGTAATTTTCTGGATTTTTTGAATTTTTTTCAAATGAAGGGTATTTTCGTAATTTTGTCTTTTTTAACTTTAAAAATTATTATTTTCGAATAATTCTTTTATTACTTTTAATTTCATAATTTTGGCCTTTTATTAAAAATAATTCTTTTATTTTTCTCCAATTTTTAATATTAGAAAATGTGGAATAATCTAAGGTGAAAGACAATGAATAATAATGGCAAATTTTCCACATCTAATGAAGATGTCAACCAGGTCTTGTATATAGTGAATTGTTTCATACCCAAGTAAACTTGACACCCAAATTATCTTCATATATGTCAAAAAATTATTTGGATAAGCACCAAATACTCCTTGCCTTAAATATCCCACTAATGTAGCAGGAAATTTCCCCATAAAATCTTCATAGATAATTTATTGCCCAAAATTGTGATTTGTGTATCACAAATCTCAACACTCCACCTTGATACCAAATCACAACATCTCCTCGACTCAAAACCAGCAAACTTAGCTCTCACTTTCATACTTCTTTTCTCAATTAACATTATTACAAACCTCCACCATCACCTACTAATGGTGCACCTTCCTCATCCATGCACCACGCCAATAGCGATCTTCAAAAGTGTTTGTAATACCATAAAGACCTCCATCTCATTTTTGTGGATTTCACAACTCGACATCTGTCTTCCGCTTGACATGATCTTTTCATCTCCGGGATCCCTCGAGCATTATCAACATCTAAACCCTTGTAGATACCATGATCCTCGAACTTAGGACCATCATCGGTGACCATATTAACCTCTCCACATTGTTGTGGACTAGGTTCTTCAACCGTCACCAGCCTTCCACTATTGACCACCGAACTGACCAAACTATATAAGTTTGCCTCCTCCAAGACTCCTCACATCAACACACGACCACCCATCTTCTCTCTCAAAACTCTACCTCGAGTCTCATAAGTGCAGCCGCGGCGATCTAACTAATCGAGAGATATGAGGTTATTCGAACAAGTGGGTATGTGCCTCACTCCGGCCACTTCTCTCACCACTCCATCATGCATCTGAAACCTAACAGCTCCAACTCCACAAATTGGTAGCTCTATTTCATTGGTCGTTTTTATCATGCCAACACTCTTCTTATACGAAGAAAAAGTTTTCACATCTCGACATATGTGAAAACTGGTTCTCGAATCCATCTTCCAAGGCTCCGGAACACTAAATAGGACTTCACATGTCTCATCACTATTATTATCACCTTATGTCTTCTTCTTCTTCATATCTCGTATAGATGAATAGCAATCATTACGCTTGTGACCTTCCTTCTGGCAATGGAAACAAGTGATTACACCTTTTCCCTTGACTCCCTTTTTCTTCCAAACCATATCCTTCGAGTCCCTTGCTACCATCGCCTCACTTTGAACTGATTTCAACTCTAACCCTTTTCTCCTTAGCTCCTTATTCAAAAACTACTTTGCACCGTTTCTAAATAGATAGTCCCATTAGCATCGGAATTACTCAATGAAACAACCAAAGTCTCCCAGCTTTCCGAAAGAGAACTCATCGACAAAAGAGCCACGAATTAATCATCAAAATTGACCTTCATGTTTGCCAATTAGTTGATGACATCCTGAAACTCATTCAAATGCTTTGCAATCAACTTTTCCTCATCCAACCTCAGATGTACCAGCTTTCAAACCAGAAAAGTCTTACTTGTAGATCTCCTCGACTCATACAAAGATACTAATTTGTTTCACAATTCCTTCGCGTATTCACAAGTAGCCCTTTGGTGGATAACTGAATCATCCAAATATTAGGGAATCAACGCAATCGCTTTTTCGTCCATTTTCTTCCACTTTCCCCCATCCATATTCGAGGGCTTCTCGCAATCTCAATCAGTGGGATCATACAAATCATTGAGATATAGAACGTCCTCTATCTTTGGTTTCCATATACTCTAATTCTTCCATTCAAAATAGCCATCTTCGAAAACATCATCATCTCTGAAATCTACAATCTTCAATCCAACAAACACTCCAATCTATGTAAGGGTCTGAGCTACGATACCAACTGTTGGGGTTTTGTGCGTAGCTTGAAGTTTGACAAAACACCCAAAATACAAAATGAATCTTACTTAGAGATGGATGTGATTGAAAAGCAAAAAGAACAACACAAACAGTATCGGAAATATGAACGCACACGATATTCCACCCAATCACCCGTTTTATTGATTCACAAAAAAATATTGTTTACAACTGTTCTCAACCATCGTTACAAACAACCACAACTTGAACCAATAACCTTATTGAGAAATAGGTAGAGAATATCTAATAGCTGAATAATCCGAGGAGAAAGACAATGTATAATAACGGCAAATTTTCCATACCTAATGAAGATGTCAACTAGGCCTTTTATATTGTGAATTGCTTCATATCCAAGTAAACTTGACACCCAAATTATCTTCATATATGTCAAAAAACAATTTGAATAAGCACCAATTACTCCTTGCCTTAAATATCCCACAAATGTAGCAATAAATTTCTCCATAAAATCTTCATAGATAATTTGTTGCCCACAATTGTGATTTGCGTATCACAAATCTCAACACTCCATCTTGATACCAAATCACAACATCTCCTCGACTCAAAAATAGCCAACTTATCTCTCACTTTCAAAATTCTTTTCTCAACTAACATTATTACAAACCTACACCATCGCCTACTAATGGTGCAACTTCCTGATCCGTGGACCACGCCAATAGCGATCTTCAAAAGCGTTTGTAATACCATAAAAACCTCCATCTCATCTTTGTGGATTTCACAACTCGACATCCGTCTTCCGCTTGACATGATCTCTTCATCTCCGGGATCCCTCGAGCATCATCAACATCTAGACCCTTGTAGATACCATGATCCTCGATCTTTGGACCATCAGCAATGACCATATTAACCTCTCCACATTGTTGTAGACTAGGTTCTTCAACCGTCACCCGCCTTCCACTATTGACCACCGAACTGACCAAACTATATAAGTTTGCCTCCTCCAAAACTCGTCGCATCAAGACAGGACCACTCTTCTTCTCTATCAAAACACCACCTCGAGTATCATAAGTGCAACCGCGGTGATCTAACTAATCTAGACATATGAGGTTATTCGAATAAGTGGGTATGTGCCTCACACCAGCCACTTCTCTCACCACTCCATCATGCATCCGAAACCTAATAGCTCCAACTCCACAAATTGGTATCTCTATTTCATTGGCCGTCTTTATCATGCCAACACTCTTCTCATACGAGGCACTACACCATGCAGGTAATTTTGCAACCCCCAAAAGCGGACAATTTGCAACGGCTTTGGGCCGTTGATATTTAGCAACAGCTTTGGGCCGTTGTAAATTAATGTACAACGGTTAATGTCCGTTCTACCTTTTAGAACGGCTCCAGACCATTCTTCTTTATCAGGCGTCGTACATACACTCCCCCGTTCCTAATACGTACACTTTCATTTCTCAAATACGTTCCACCATCAAAGAAATTTTCGCACCTCAGAAAACCAGATCTCGATTAAGTCTCAATCGAATCAAAGAAAATTTTCTTCTAGTTCGACAGCAATCAAAGAAAATTCTACTGAAATCTCGATGGATTCTCAGGTGCTCTTTTCCAGAACTAATAGCTCACGGGTTCTCGATTCGAAGTTAATCTACTATCGGTATGGAAAAAATGATTTTGGTTTTTTTATTGTTGATTAATGTCATAGAAATAGAAAGCATTGATTAGATTTTCATGGTGAATGATTGTTTGTTCAAATCTTTATGAATTGAAAATACAATAACCTGTAAACGACTGCTTTATGGTTGATTTATTGTCACAGAAATAGAAACCATTGATTAGATTTTCATAGTGAATGATTGTTTGTTCAATCTTGTATGAATTCAAAGTACAATAATCATTCGATAGAAACTCCTTGGCTTTCACCTTGACTTGTTCAATTCATTAACTAAGATATGTTGTGTGGCTTCACTGTTGTTGCGCTTTGAATGCATATCTTGCAACTTTTGCAAGGATTCATATAAAATTATGTTAATAACTAATTAAGATTTGTAATTGTTAATTCTACCAAGTTTTTTTAATATAAGTTATCTTATTTTAGACCATTTTATTGAAGATTACGATGTAGATAATTTGCTTTTTTGACGTAGTAGGTATGGATTGTAAGTTGTGACCAAGTGCCATTGAAAGAAACCAAAGAAATTTGATTTCCTATCCTAACCTTAACTCCTAAGGTGTCTTTTCTTTTAGTGATTATACTCACGGTATAAAGGATAATCCCTTGTATTCAGATAATGCAAAGGAACAAGAAAGCGACTAAGGTGGGTTAAGGAAAGCACACGTTTAATAGATTGACATGCCTTTTTATAATTGCTTCTTTTTCCTATTGAGCAGTCATGGTTCTATATGTATTTACCAATTTAGTTTTTAGTCCTTTATTTTTACCTTTGTCAAATGTAGCTTACCTAGTTGTGTAGTCAATGCCGCCTCATGCGTTTGAATCTTTCATAATGGGATATGTGCCAAAAGAAACCTACCCTTGCTTCCTAGTTTTCCTTGCAGTTTTAAATTATTTGTTTGATTAGTATGTAATGTTTACTAATCTGATAAGGATATGGTATTAAAATGGGAACAAATAGTCCTCAGATTGATATCATTTTTAATTTCTATTGAATGGTTTTTATTAGATCTAAAGTTTCGTAGTTCAGTGATGGTCGATTGCTAGAACTATGAATACATGTTCTATTTTTTGATATGATATCATTTTCTAATTTCTATTGAATGAATTTTATTGGATCCGAAGTTTCAAATTTCAGTAACGGTCGATTGCTAGAACTTTGAACACATGTTTTGTTTTTTTGAACTTTGAGTGCCACTACACCAAATAGGCCCGTTTGTCGCACTTATTTGTCTTCTACTTGTAACAGTTATTATTGTTATAAATTGTTAACCACTACAACAAAAACACCATTTTACAACTTTAATTTTACAACTATGCGAAATGCACAGTTGTAATAAATGTTTTTTTTACAACTGTGCAGAATGCACTGTTGTAATAAATGTTTTTTACAACTGTGAAAAAATCACTGTTGTAATAAACATATATATCACAACTTTTCATTTTATTCGTTGTAATAGAGATGCCTAATACAAACTTAATGTTTATAATATCTATATTAAATAACTAATTATATTGATATTTAATAATAATATTTAATAATAATAATTAATAATAAACTTGAGAATCAATAATATTTGTCAATTATTATTAAATAATTAATAGTTAATAAGTAGTAATTTATTTTTAATAGTTAATGTATATTAACTACTTATTAATTAATAGTTAGTAATATTCTTATTTTTTCGGATAAAAAAAGAAAAACATTTTTATGCAGAATGGTGGAAAAGTGGTGGTCTATCAAAACAATGAAACTCAAAGGCGGTAAATCTGAAATTTTGGCTCCTAAACAATTTGCATCGTGTTGTATTTCTGGAGCCTTCTATAGGTTGACCTCTCGTGTTCTCTTCAAAAAACCTGCCCCTCCTAAAAAAATCAATCCCCAATTCCTCAAAAAACATTTCCTCCCTCAAAATCTTCTTCCAGTCAAAATTCTTTTTCCCCAATTCGATTGATGGCCTCTGACCGTAACCCTCCTTCACCAACGTCAACCGCAGCCACCGCTCAGTCTTCACACATTCATCCTTCACCTTCGCTCACCTTGCCGTCGTTCGAGAGTCTTCGTCGTTCACTAACCCTAGCTTGCCACCAAACGCTCTGCCTTGTTGCCAACGGCAAACGGAATTCCGCCTTGAAATCGAAGGTCGTACTTCCTTTAGCCGCAACCATAGGCGCTACTGAACTGCAGCGACTGCCACGCCTAGGTCCAGCTGAATATCCATATATTTAAATTGTATCATTTTAATATACTTAATATCCATATATTTTCAACCATATATTAATGAATAATCAGTAAAATATACTGATTTATATAAAATATACATTCTATGCTATTTTTCTTCCACTCTCATCGTTTTATGTAATTATGTTTGGGATTAAAAAATGACTTTATTATTGATGTCTAATTGACATTAATTAGTTGACATGTAACTCTATGACTGAATAGAACAAAATACATGTTACATGTGATAAAGTCTGATGTAAGCCTTGTAATGTTAGACTCAAGTCTTGAAAGTGTTTGATTTATCAATCTGATCTCAAATTAGTCCCTCGCAGGAGGCAAGACTACATACATCTTGTCAAACTTTGGACTTCGGTCATGTGAGACAATGAAATGCACTTCAAGAAGATTTGTTTTGGTCATTATTATAACATATCTTTCCTTTTGTCACTTTGTTTCATATTAATAAGACAAAATGAGCATTATGCTATCTTCATGCACTCCTATTCTCACTCGAGAGCGGTTATTCATTTCACTGGTCAGAAATTAGGGAGCCTACATTTGATTTACTCTTAATAAGAAGAAAAAAAAAAGTCAATCCACCCGTGAGTAGTAGTTAATACATACACGGCTGTGCTTAGACTTCGCGAAGACAAAAATTTACAGGCATCTGATTCAAAAAGCACATTCCTGTGTTTTAGTTTGCAAGAAACTATAAGATGTCCATAGTACCATTAAGAATTTTGTTTCATTTAAGGAAAAAGTAGTATCATTTTTGAGGAAAAACATTGGTTTGCCGTTGCTGGGAAGATGTAAACTTGCAATATACTTATGGAAGCTGTAAACTTGAAATATTCTTATATCTTTAAGTGGTTTCTAAATTCTTTTGATATTTTTATTATAGATCTAAAAATGACTTAATAATAAAGTTGGACGCCAGACATCATATATACCAAGTATAACTTTCACTTGTCTTATTCATTTTCGTTAATATTTTCAGGCCACAAATTTCACAGTGTTTGATTCATAGCGTCTATTGGTGTGTTTTATTATGCTAAAAACTGTATGTTGAGGTCTAGGCATATCAAGTTTTTATTCATTATTTTCGTTTTTGTTCTTGAAAAAGGATTACTGTACCTCCGGATCATTAACTAGACATTTTTGCACAAAATTAAAGTTGACAGACAAAAAGATCTGAAAATCAAATTTATAACACTTGAAATATTGTGATTGCTGGACCGGGAAAGTGTAGAGCAGAATTTTGCGGATACAAGGATGAACATTGGTAGGGTATAAAGGGATGTTGGAATTATATTTCTATTTTCAGTATTTTACCAGATTCTGTTTTGTTCAATTAGGTTTTGGTTTGTATTTTTGCTTTTCAATTTTCGGCCAAACAAAAATGCACATGATTTTTGTATTTTTGGAAGAAGATCAATTTGGAAATGAAGTTACAATATGAAATAAAATCAACTTTATTATTTTTTAATGTTTTGAAAAGAAAATAAAAGCATGAGAAACAATCTATTCACTTTGTCGTTTCTCTGTCTTCGTAATGATTTAGATTTTTAAGTATTTTGTTTTTCTTTTCTCATATTTTTGTATTTTGCAATGCTAGTTAGAAACAAAAATGTGAGCACCAAGTGCGAAACGGAAGTTGGTGACTATTTCGGCAGAGCACAAAGATTAATAATCCACAATAAGAAATATTAAAACATAATCATAGTGATTAGTAGTGTGCTTAAGGCAATGGTATGTTTATGATTAACTGGAGAGGAATTAACAAGAATGGTTATAAATGAAAATGAAATCCATGGCTATCAATTGTGTAGAATACAAAAACTTAAACCAAACAGGCTTTGGATTACCGAACATTTCTGTGAAGCTTTGGATCCGTTCGATTTCATTTTTAAGTTGTGTTTTCAATATGTACCAAGATATATCAGAAAATGTTTTTTTTTAAATCCACAGTTCTTAACTATTACAACGACCGACGGACAAGGAAGAAGCTGGAGTGTTCTCGAGTTTTTGTTCATGAGAAACAGTTTTTTTTTCTTTCAATTTTGCATGCTAGTTTCCTTTTTAAATTGTTTGTTTTCAATAATACATACGATGTACACACTTTTATTTATAATACTTGCAATATTGTGAATGCGGGACCAATGGAAGAAGAATGAATTACGCTCACATTAACTTGTAGAGGAATTAACGACATTGCATAATGGTGAATACATCACTCTAAATGTAGAATATGAGTGAATTCAATAAAATGTGAAGTACGTGTATGCTTTAGGTATAATAAAAATCTTACAGTTTATTAATATGAAACAAATATATGAGCCTGTTTGTATGCTGCAGGTTTAATATCTTATTGGCAAAAGAGTGACTGGGAGGAGTTCATTGACAATGAATATACAGACAAGAAGAGAAGACAATGCAAGACGAATGGCGACGACAAGGGAAAAAATACTATAAATCATACATTGGGAAGAAAATCTTATGCTAAGTTGTATGAAACATTAGTTCATACTAGTCAATCCTTTTATGGTTATTTTAGGTAATACTTTATGGATATTGAATATATTTATATTTATTCGTGTAGGAAAAGGAAAATCCGGAATGTAAGCCTGCACGAACAAAAGCATGGAAAGTGGCACACACAAGTAAAAAACTGGAGAAATGCTTCCTTGCGCCGCCGAAAAATATGTAAGTTAATACTATTTTTTTTCTTTGAATCCAAAGTGTTTTTTAGCATCACACTACATGAAATGGCGCTCTTTTTTGTATTTTTGACTAGCATATCATAGTGTTAAAAATCTAAACTGAAATGTGTAACGGTGATATCTGCATACGATTATCTCAGTATGCTATATATTGTTAAACTCCAGAAATTCACGTACATTTCTTGATTTTTAAATAATTGTTGTTTTTGTATCAATAGGATAGGCTCTTGAACACTATTTTTAATTGTTGTTCATGTATCAATAGAAAAATCACCTTCCCCTACATGTTTTACAAATCAGTTAAACCACATTAAGAGCTTTCTAACACAGACCAAGCATACTAATGATATGAATATTTGAATGCAGAAAGCCTGAGAGGCACACCTTTATTTTGTTTCTTTGATTTTTTTTATAGAAAATATACAGTCTATTCTACCTAAATGAACTAGCATTTTGCATCATTGGTCCCCGCATTTGTTTTATTAATAGGAGTTGCTAGCAGAAAACTAAAGGAATATAGAACGTTTCATGCATATTAGGTAATTTTTTGTACTCGTTATTTAGTTTATAACTTTCAATATTATCAACATAATCAAACTTGACAACATATAAGAATTCAGTGCATTTTCATTTAATTAGTTTTCAATGCTTAAGATTGATAGAGAGTGCATGGGAAAGGGTGAACCAAATTGAATTTCCTACCCGCGTGCTAGAGATAGTAATTCATGAATTTTACCATAACACCAAAAAACGAAAAAAAAATATTGAAATATAATTCAGAAAAGGCAGTGTCATATTAATTTGAATGCTGCTTTATTTGGATAGCTAAACTTATGTCATGCACTAACAAACATTGTTTTGAAAACAGAACTTAAATTTGAATAGCCAAATTTCCATACATCCAAGTTTGGCCGATTCTTATGTTTCTTTCAAGAAATTTCGAGTATCCAGATTTTCAAGTAATCGTTCGCACCCGATCGCTAAGCTATTGAAACATAATACCGTTGTAACAATTCACATTCATGTATGTTAAAACAATTCCAAGAGGAGGAAAAGAATGTGTGCCTATTCGCATTCAAGATAAAAGAAATCTCGGTTAGGGGTATAACCTGCAAACTAGAGCCCTAGTCAACATTGTTTTGGAAATTGAACTTAAAACTAAAAAATCAAGCCACAGTAGCAAAAAACAGCTGGAATCCTCGGTTTAATAAGAGCAGTCCCGAATAATGTATAAAAATAAATTAGACCAATTTAAAAAGTTCACAGGCCTTCGTATTTTCGTATTTTCGTATTTTCGTATTTTGGTGATGTGAGACATTCTTACTAATATTATTAGATTTATACACAATCTTTTTTAATATTTTTTTCATTATTAGAGGGATAGTATAATTTCTGTTTGAATAACATGGACCAATCAATCTTTTAAAGCCTTGAACCTTTGAGTATTATAGTTCGATGTGCCGTACGATAACGCCAAACTCGTACACCGTCAAAGTTGGCATGTAAACACTGTCAAACTCACACTATTTTTGTTAGAGGGTTTAAAATATTTTGGGATTTAAACAGAATATTACCACTTAAGGGAGTGTCCCTTGACATCCAATTTTAGATTCATATCACCTTCTAACATGCAAAAGATTTGAAAAATAAAGTGCAATATGTAAAGCATTGCAATATAATACAACTAGCATTGCAGTATAATACAAATTCTTGGGATATCTTGATTTTTCATTCAACAGAAGGGAAAAAAAATGTTGTCTACTTGATTAGCAAGCAATATGTAAAGCGCTAGAATCTTGAATGGGTATTATTATTGTATGGCGTTGGAAAATCCAATAAAATAAATTTGACTATGACGTATGCTTGTGTGGATGAAAGCTAATCTAAAGATTTTTGGTCACACTTCATGCTTTCTAGTTTGACATCGCTAGCTTTTGCATTTTAAAGTTTGCTCTTTATATGTCACTAAGAGAAAAAAAATTATTAGGTAATCCTAGTTATCACTGATATACCATTTGAAGAACCACGACTTTACAATCCTTTCTGTCCTAATTAATTGTTATTATAGATATAATAATAATAATGATAGAATATCATACTGACATACTGTCAAAGCCTTGGACCTTTGAGTATTATAGTTCGATGTGCCATACTCTGTAAAATTCAAACATCGCCAAAGTCTCCGATTTCAGAACCATTTTTCATTGAATTGTCGGCAAAAACAGTTGAAAATAGTGCATCAGGCTCTTTACTATCAAGATTTTCCGCTGAACTAGAATTATTTTCCTTTTCAACTTCTTGAAATTCATTAGCAAATAATGTACTATTTGGATATACTTAGGGAAACACAAAGCTTTTAGCAATTACAATAATTATATACATGGAATTGAAATAAGCATATAGAAGAAGCGAAATATTATTTTGCGATGATTAAAGTGGAGAGGAAAAAGAATGAAAAGAAAAAGCGAACAATTCAGGACAGATAACAAAGAAGAAGTTGAGCAATTAGCTTAAAAGGACGAAAACCTTGGTTTAGAAAGCCATTACTGAATAGCTTAAAGGACGAAAACCGAACATGTATATTGATCAGGCCCTGTAAAATATTTAGATCGATACAGATTGGATAAACATTAAAAAAACATTGGACATTATTTAAAATACAATTTTTTTCTTTCTAATTCATGTCAGAAAAGTTCTTCTGTGATGATAAGTAGTAAGTGAAAATCCTAGGGACATGCACATATAAGTAGCAGTAATGCCAAATGTTTCTGCTGTGATACAAAGAACTAAGACATTACATAACAGACAGTACTCATCTGCTTCTGAAATTTTTTCTTTTTTTTCTCCTTTAGTAACAGCCAAAAAGGCACAAGAGCCTGAGACGAAAATTGTTATTGCAGCCAGGCATGCAAATAAAAGGGCATTGAGATGTTACTGTTTTCTCCTGCTGCATAACAATGAGTGCTAAAAAATGAAAACTGTTGACTTAACTTATAAATGTAATGGAACAAATAATCATAAACATAAGTTGCACAACTCAAGTTTGAGATAAACAAAAGGCTGAATAACAATGAGTGTTGATCAATATTTTCAGAACATCAACATGGAAAAAGAAATAGTATAAAAAACGGTATTCCGTCGATGCGTGGTTGAATCATTGTGCACATGCACAGGTTCGATCGATTGAAAAGGCTGATCCAGTTGACTGACCAAACTGTATGCTTAAAAGATTATTTTGAAAAGGTCTAAATTTAAAAGATTATTTTGAAAACTTTTGTCGTGAACGTATGTGTATATGAACTACTCGATCTCTTCTATTCTTGTCTTCGTCTTCGTAGTTCATTGTTGAAGATTCATGAATGTCCATTGTTTTTTCATCATCATTGTTTTTTCATCATCATTGTTGAAGATTCATGATGTTTACACACTGAATAAAAAAAGGGAGTACAATGTAGATATTACATGTTATAAGAAATAAAACATTTTACACATGACTTTGCTCTTTCTACACCGAAAATCTTGTAATTCATTATCCCAGCTGCCGTTACAGAAAAACTCACTTATTGAACACACCCATATCATTGTTGAAGTAATTCTTTGAGAAACGAAAAACTGAAAACAGTTACAGAAAACTCACTCCTTAAACACACCTATATCAAATGCTAATTAAAATTGAATACTCGAAACTAATAATATTACTAGTTTCGGAAAATATAAAGAATGAATGTAACACCCCGTACTTTCTATTAACGTTATAATAATGAATCCTATAATACTTAATTTAAAATGTGAGAATTAAGGGAAACGGGTTACGCCATTGTGTTTGTCTCGGAATTCTGGTTGAGATAGTGTACGAATTTGCGTGAATTGGACTTCATATGAAGAAGTTATGGCTATTAGAAGTTTCAGAAATTCGAATAAATTCAAATTGCTCAAAAGAACAAGTTCAAAATTCAAACAGAAGCCAGAAGCGAGCTGGGCAGGAAAATTCCCGACCAGGTAGGTCGACCAGGGGGTCGACCCTAGTGTCGACCTCCCCCTTGAGGTCGACCTGGGGGTCGACCTGGCCCCCGGCCAGATCTGAAATTTGAACGATTTCTGACTCACTGCTGAGTCACTAGGGTTTCTGGATGAGCCTGATCAGGTCTGAGTGGCTGTGATTAACCCTAGGTTCATCTGACGGCTATAATCAAACTGAAATTCTATATAAACAACTCAATGCCTAACCTAAAAACACACAAAAAAATAAACCTAGAACTGAAATGCCGTCAATGGAGGACTTGGAGTAACCGTCACCCTTTTCGATTCAAAAGGCGAGTTAAAGAACTTGAATCAAGAATCAAATTAAAACTAGTTTAATTCAATGATCTTCATCAAAGGCGCGCATCTCCAATTTCAGAATTCAGATTTCATAACGCAAGAATTTCTTTTAGTTTGTAAGTTAGTTGTTACACAGATTTAAACATTCCTTTCGATTGAATCATGACATGTTGTAATTGGAATATAGTACGATGCTTATGTATGAGATTTGATTCTCGTTTATCTTAAAATATCGTTGAAATTAATCTTGTCTATATGTTTGTGGCGATGAACATGTTGTAAATTTTTCTGTGTCTTGTACCTATAACTCTCCACCAAAGTTAAGGCATTCCCTTTGTGAGTGACCTTAATGGAGGTGGGGTGTTTCACTTGGTATCAGAGCAAAAGGTTTACTAGATTAGATAAGAATTTTTGAAAAACTATCTTTCAAAAAGAAATATAAAGAAGTATTTTACAAGGAAAAGTGTTGTTTTAAATTTAAAAAGGCATAATCCCCAAAGCCATATGCACTATCTTTCCATCCCTCGTTTTGAATCTTTTCTTTTTCGTTTCAGCATGTCTGGGAATCTTAACCTTCCATAGGGTGTGCCAATACCTAGCTGGTTCAGGAGGTACTTAGAGGCTAGGGCCAACGACGCAGGCCCAACAGATATTCCTTCTCCAGCTGCAGCGGTTCCTCCTCCTCGTGCAAATGCTTTCTCAAAGATCTGTAGAGATTTTAGGGCCATGGGTGGAAAAGATTTCGAGGGGACTGAATCATTCGTGGAAGCAGGGAACTGGCTCAAAGAAACTGAGGATCTGTTCGTCATCTTCGAGGTGGATGATTGACAGAAGATACAGTTGGTAGTGTGGTTGCTCAAAGACAAAGCCTCCTATTGGTGGGAAGTCACTAACGCTGAGAGGCCGGTTGAAACATGGATGGATTTCAGAATAAGGTTTAAGATGAAATTCCTCTCACAAGCTGAACGAAGTTTACAGCTGGGAAAGTTCTTATCTCTTAAGCAAGAAAGTATGACGGTCAAGGAGTACGTCAATCAATTCAATCAGCTGGCCCGGTTTGGACTGGACTTAGTGAATACTCCTCATAAGAAGGCTCTCAGTTTTGTTAAGGGATTGAATGAGCCACTTCACAGCTTGGCTATGACCCACATACCTATGGGGGCTACTTACGAAAGGTTAGTGGACATGGCACTTTTAAATGAGGAAGACAAGGGCAAGAATGAGGCAAAAGAAGAAGTGCCTCAAGATAAGAAAGGGGAAGGGTCACAGAACAAGAAGGCTGATCCAAAGAAAGGCGGGAAGAACAACAAACCCCATGAAAAGAGAAAGTGTAATTTCTGTGGCATTCCTGGACATCTGGTCAAAGACTGCAGGAAGAAGAAAAGGAAGATGGGTGGCTGTTTCCACTGTGGTGAGACATGACACATGGCTAGGGCCTGCCCAAGGAAGCAAGGGTAGGGAGCTGGACCTTCTTCTGGAAGACAAGTCCACGCTCTCACGGCACCTCCGTTAGAACGAGGTAGAAATATTTATGTCGAAAATTTAGTCTATCTTTTTTATCATCCTGTTCGTACATTGTTTGATTTTGGTGCATCGGACTCATTTGTATCTGCTGATTTAGTTGAATCTCTGCACCTAGACACCAGTATAGTAGAGGATCCCTTGGTTGTTTCAAATCAAATTGGGGGCTCAGCTTATTTGTCAATGGTTTGTTTAGATTTAAAAATATCTATACTAAGCGTTGGGTTTAGATGCAATGCCTTTGTTTTGGGCTTCACGGGCTATGGGTTGATTCTAAGCATGTACTGGCTATCCAGTAATGGTGCCATTCTCGATTGTGAAAAGAGAGTGGTTAGACTCATGACTCGCCTCGGTAACACTCTCGAAATTTCTTGTAATCCCATGAACTCTGTCATGCTTAGTTATCTAGAATCACTTGATGCGTCTGTCGAGAACTTACAGTCTGTAAGAATAGTCCGTGAATATTCAGATGTGTTTGAAGAGGTAAAGGGCTTACCTTCGAAGCAGGAGATAGAATTCCGCGTATACCTCGTTGATAATGCAAAGCCCGTTGCTTTACCCGTTAGGCACATGGCCCCAAGGGAGAGAAAGGAGCTCAGCAAGCAAATCAAAGAGCTTCTTGAAAAGGGGTTCATAAGATGGAATATTTCTGAATTGGGTGCTCCGGTAGTGTTCGCAACCAAAGCTGATGGTTCGCTTTGCCTGTGCGTTGATTATAGGGAGCTAAACAAGCTGACCATGAAGAATAGACACCCACTCCCAAGAATAGATGATTTGTTCGATCAGCTTGTAGGTGCATCGGTTTTCTCCCAATTAGATTTAGCTACCGGGTTTCATCAGCTAAGAGTGGCTGAAGACAGCATTGGTAAGACCGCATTCAGAACTCCCGCTGGTTTCTTCGAGTGGCTTGTCATGCCTTTCGTCTTGACAAACGCACCCGCTTACTTCGTTGATTTAATGAGCAGGATGTTTCGAGAGTTCCTCAATAAGTTTGTGGTGGTCTTCGTAGACGATATTTTGATCTTCTCAAAGAATGAGGAAGAGCATGCTCAGCATCTAAAAGAAGTCATGGATACTCTCCGTGTACATTAGTTGAAGGCGAAATTCTCCAAATGCCATTTCTGGAGAGAAGAAGTTAGGTTCCTTGGACATGTGGTGTCCAAAGAGGGGATAGCTGTGGACCCCGCAAAAGTGGTTGCTGTGCAAGATTGGAAGGTTCCTCGAAACGCAACCGAAGTCCGTAGCTTTCTCAGGCTAGCAGGCATTTATCAAAAGTTCATCAAAGATTTTGCAAAAATCTCAGCTCCACTAACAAGATTGAAAAAGAAGAACCTAGCTTTCAATTGGGACTTGGATTGCGGTATTGCTTTCCAATGTTTGAAAAGGGCTCTAACAACAGCATCAGTTCTGACATTGCCTGATGGAAGCAGGATGTTCACAGTATACACTGATGCATGCGGAACGGGACTAGGCGCTGTTCTGATGCAAGAAGGGAAGGTAGTGGATTATGGTGGAAGACATTTGGAAGTACATGAGAAAAACTACCCGACCCACGACCTAGAGTTGGCAGCCATCGTTTTTGCGCTTAAGTCTTGGCGCCATTATCTCCTAGGTGAGAAATTTGAACTGTATACTGACCATAAATCGTTGAAATACTTATTCTCGTAGAAGGATCTCAATTTGAGGCAGCAAAGATGGATGGAGTTTCTTACCTCGTACGATTTTGAGATTTCCTACACTCCTGGCAAGGGCAATGCAGTAGCAGACGCCTTAAGTAGAAAGAAGCTAACGTTAGGCCCTCTTTTGTGGAAAGGCAAAGCTTGGAGTTCATAGCAAGCTTTAACTTTAGACCCTCTACTGACTTTGTACCCAGCTTGCTAGCAACATTAGAAGTGCGACCAACTTTATTAGACTCGGTCGGAGCCGCGCAGAGAGAAGACCCTCAGCTAGCCGAAGTAATGGACAAATTAATTAGGGGTGAGACTTCTAGTCACCTCAATAGATACTCCATGGATGCCAAGGGCTAGTTGAGACGAGATGGAAGACTATGTGTCCCACAGGCAAGGGGCTTGGTAAAGACGGTTCTAGAAGAGGCACACCATTCCAAGCTGACCATACACCCAGGCGGAGACAAAATGTATAAAGGTACCAAAAGAGTTTTCTTTTGGAATGGCATGAAGAAGGACGTAGCTGAATTTGTTTCTAAATGTTTAATATGCCAACAAGTCGAGGCGAAGCAGAAGAAGCCTGGTGGTCTGCTCCATCCTCTAGAGATCCCACAGTGGAAATGGGATAGCATCTCAATGGACTTTATAGATGGGTTGCTTAGGTCAAGAAGGGGCAATACTAGCATTTGGGTAATAGTGGACAGGCTCACAAAAAATCGCCCACTTTATACCCATCAAGAGTAAAAGGACTGCCTCATCTCTAGCATCCATATATCTTAAGGAGATAGTTCGACTCCATGGGATACCCTCCAGCATAGTGAGTGGTCGAGACCCTATCTTCACGAGCGAGTTTTGGAAGAGTTTACAAGAGGTTGTAGGCACACAGTTATGCTTAAGCACGGCCTATCACCCTTAAACTGATGGCCAGACTGAAAGAGTCAACAGAGTATTAGAAGACCTCTTGAGGTTACGCATTATTGACTTCGGAGGTACCTGGGAGGATCATCTACCTTTGGTGGAATTCGCTTACAACAATAGCTACCAAGCCACCATAGGCATGGCACCTTTCGAAGCTTTATATGGAAGACCATGAAGGTCACCAACTTGCTGGTGGGAGTCAACAGACAAGCTCATACATGGACCAGACATGATTAGGGAGACTTCAGAGAAAGTAGACTTGATACAAAGAAGAATGAAGACCACCCAAGATAGACAGAAGTCCTACGCAGACAAAAGAAGAACTGACCTTGAATTCGAAGTTGGAGACAAGGTGTTCCTTAAAGTATCTCCCTGAGGAACGTCGTTCGCTTTGGATCCGCAGGAAAGTTAGCACCAAGATTTGTAGGGTCGTTCCCTATCATCGAGAAGATTGGGAAGATGGCTTATAGGGTACAGCTGCCCGAAAGATTTTGCCGGGATTCATAATGTCTTTCATGTCTCTCACCTGCGGAAGTGCTTATACGAGTCTGCGGAAGTGGTAGAACCAAGTATGCTAGAAGAAGTTGAAGTTGAACGAGAAGCAACTGTCAGAAGAGTTCCACCCCGTATTTTGGAAACAGAGGTCAGAAAACTACGCAACCGTGAAGTTAAGCTCGTCAAGGTTCAATGGAGAGACACCGAGGAAGACGCGACTTGGGAAACTGAGGATCGTATACGCGCAACCTACCCTTCTCTTTTTGAGGGTCGTCTTTAATCTCTTTTTCCTTAAGTTTATGCTCGTATCTATCTTTTTAGGTATATCTCCTCGATCCTATCCTTTATCCTTAGGTAGGAACATGCTTGAATGTAAACATGTAATTGAAACATGTTATGATTGATGGTTTCAAGTGGTTAAAGTGGTCGCTAGTGGTTGCTAGTGGATGCATATACACACACATTAGGTACTAGATCGGCTCAGTCACTTCCATATTGCATATATGTACTGGTTTATGGATTAAAACTTGATGTGTTATCATATGGACGTTGCATTTGTATGAATGGTTGCGCACTCATGTAAGGAATTTTGAGTAGGAAAAATTTGCATTCATAATGGACTCATGGCACTGACAAAATTTGCATTAAGGAGGTCAACTGAATCAGTAGACCGCCTGATTTTGCATTAGATAAGGACATACACACACACAATGCATATGATCATGAAGCATTAGAAATCTTTTAAGGACAATGGACGCCTGTGTTTGATGGTTGAGTAGATGGGTGATTGGATGGTAGGATATAAGTTCTTCTCGACTTGAAGATTTCGGGGACGAAATCGTAAAAAGAGGGGAGAAAGTAACACCCCGTACTTTCTATTAACGTTATAATAATGAATCCTATAATACTTAATTTAAAATCTGATAATTAAGGGAAATGGGTTACGCCATTGTGTTCGTCTCGGAATTCTGGTTGAGATAGAGTCCAAGTTTGCATGAATTGGACTTCGTATGAACAAGTTATGGCTGTTAGAAGTTTCAGAAATTCGAATAAATTCAAATTGCTCGAAAGAACAAGTTCAAAATTCAAACAAAAGCCAGAAGCGAGCTAGGCGGGAAAATTCTCCCCTTGAGGTCGACCTGGGGGTCGACCTGGCCCCCAGCCAGATCTGAAATTTGAATGATTTCTGACTCACTGCTGAGTCACTAGGGTTTCTGGATGGGCCTGATCAGGTCTGAGTGGCTGTGATTAACCCTAGGTTCATCTGACGGCTATAATCAAACTGAAATTCTATATAAACAACTCAATGCCTAACCTAAAAACACACAGAAAAATAAACCTA
This sequence comes from Allium sativum, assembly GCA_030737875.1. Taxonomy (NCBI): domain Eukaryota; kingdom Viridiplantae; phylum Streptophyta; class Magnoliopsida; order Asparagales; family Amaryllidaceae; genus Allium; species Allium sativum. The sequence goes on along the minus strand of CM060916.1, from coordinate 711,763,515 downwards.
GAACTGAAATGCCGTCAATGGAGGACTTGGAGTAGCCGTCACCCTTTTCGATTCAAAAGACGAGTTAAAGAACTTGAATCAAGAATTAAATTAAAACTAGTTTAATTCAACGATCTTCATCAAAGGCACGCATCTCCAATTTCAGAATTCAGATTTCAGGATGCAGGAATTTCTTTTAGTTTGTAAGTTAGTTATTACGCAGATTTAAACATTCCTTTCGATTGAATCATGACATGTTGTAATTGGAATATAGTACGATGCTTATGTATGAGATTTGATTCTCGTTTATCTTAAAATATCGTTGAAATTAATCTTGTCTATATGTTTATGGCGATGAACATGTTGTAAATTTTTCTGCCTATATGTTTGGGTAATGCACAACATTATATGTTATTACGATTGAGTAAAGAACTTTTTATGCCAACAAAATGGTAAAACATGTCATGTTGTAATTTGGTGATTATTTGCAAGTTTAGGATCTAAATCACATGTTTACATGTTAGATTTACATTTATGAATATTTAGAACTATGCCAAGTTGAATCTATTTATGTTGTAAAAGTGGAATTTAGTCCTCTTATGTTGTTAACATCATGCTAAATTGTGATAAGAAAATGGTTAGAGTAGCTTTCTTATGTTTTGACATACATAAGTTAGTTTGTGGTTTAAAATCTTGTTTATGTGTTAAACCTACATGTTAGACCCATGTCAAGTTTACATGACTTAGTCACAAGTTCACCTTTACCTCTTTAGTTGAAACAATGATGCATCTATGCCAAGTTACATGTGATAAGTTTAATGTATGCTATTTTATGTTTATGTCATGTTCCTTATTACCCCTTTTTGTTTATGGGTTTGGACTAATGGGTTAGCCCAACATTTTATGTAATTCATACGTACATTCTACGGGGATAACGATGGGGAAGCATGAAAATACATGGCATAGGTTTATTCATAAAATGGTATATTTGATATACCATTTATTGCGAGCAATATTTGAAAATATAAGTATGGCATGAGTAAATTAACATTAATTTACATAAAGATATGAATTTAGAAAAGACGAATATGCCTAACCCGAGGTTAGACTGAGTTGTGGTGTAAACCTGCCCAGAACCGACCGGCATATCCAGTAACCACAACAAGACCTGTCAAATATGGGTGGTTAGTGCATCAAGCCCAAAAAAAGAACCTGAGGTTAGACTGAGTTGTGGTGTAAATCTGCCCGGAACCGACCGACATATCCAGTGACCACAACAAGACATGTCTAATGTGAGTGGTTGATGCTTTAATAAAATAAAGCTAAGTCAAGACTGGTAGGGTTAAGTAAATTAGGAAAACACTTAACCGATTCAACATGTTAACTAAAACGAATGAGATGGGTTAGGTAAATTTGGACACTTAACCAAATAAACATGTTGATTAGAAAACCCTAGTAACGGGGACCCATTTCAGCAGTAACCCACATAGATGTATCATGGTACCCTGAACTAGGAAGGGTGGGGCACGATTACTGGGCTGAACTATAAGCGGTCAAAAACGTCGGCGGTTGGTGGGACAGTGTACGTTCTGTAACACCCCGCCTCCGCTAGGGTCACTCGTAAAGGAATGCACTAGCTTTAGAGGGGCATTATTGGTAAACATGCACAGAAATATCACAAGACAGAACATATATAAATAGCGGAAGTAAAATCAAACTTCATGACATGAATAAATAAGGTCTAACGCCCTTTACATCAGAGTACATCAAAACCTGTCTTGCAATAATAAAGAAGCAGAAAAACCTTTTCATAAATTATTCCCCAAGTAAAAACAGTAAAGTAGCCATAGCCAAGAGAAGTCCAAGCCATCCATGATGACCTTCAGGCAAAAGAAGTCCGAACTAAACAGCATTGTTTCCTCCCTGTAACCTGGGGGGGGGGGGAACGGAAGAAAAGAGGCGAAACAAAACGGGTCAGTCAAAAAGACTGAGTAAGTCCTATCTACTTCCAGTATAAAAACAGGTAAAGGTAACATGACATGCATAAACTGAAAGTAAACATAAGGATAACTACCAGATAGATAAACCAGGGTAGTCGGTTGAACTACTGCGGCAAGGTAAACTAAGGGATCATGATATATTACGGTGTTATGATAAGTCAAGGTATCACATCGTCAGATTTCTATCGAGTACATTATCCCAAGGTATCTACCCCGTCTAACATCCCATGGTATCTATTATGTATATTCTTCCTAGTTCTAACATGTATATTTGCTCTGCACCTCTCGTACTAGTATCCCTACCCGCGTCATGTGTTAACCATGAATGTCCCGCGCTCAAAGTCGTGTAATAGTCCATGTCGACCTAATATCGCATATATAGGTTACTCAAATCACATGCTTCTTTCCATGTATATAAGTTCAGTCCTTTGCCGTACCTCGTACGGGCTTCCTCATGTCGTATTATCCTTGAAATCGTTTGGACTGTCACCCTTGTTCTAGCTAGGCTCTTCCATATGAATCATCGTTTGAACTACTCGGACTTACGCCACCTAGCACCACTAGGGATTACGCTTACCTATTGCACGTTTTCGTATTTCGGTTTGGGTTAAACCACCTAGGCCACTAGGGATTACGCTAACCCTCGACCGCGCCCTTTTTCCCACGCATTCATCGTGAATCGTTTTTCTATAACTGGATGCACATGTATCACATCGTGCCATCCGAGTCCTGTCACAGGGCAAACCAAGAAATACAGGACTCGGTCGGGAGCTTTAGATTTATCTGCCGATGCAGATACTAAGGTCTGCTTTTCTACACGTGGCTATGGTCCCACGAGACCCCTCCCTCAACTAGTGAAAGGCAACACAAGAGAAAATCTTGCATGAGAACTACACTCCGGCCAGCCCACATCCTACGGCCTACCTCACCCATAATTAGATAGCAATTATGGTCTGTTGGGTGTTCCCTGCCTTTCCGTACGTACACGCTTGACTCAAGATGGTAGATGATCGACGGACTTGCTATCTCGGGCACCTTATGTATCCGCCGACTCACTGCTATCCACCCCAGTCTTTAGGTCGCTCGCATAGCAACCAAGGCATATTCTTGGTTCTTCTACCGCAGACCTCAACCTCTCGTGAGCCTAGTATAATGACCTGACAGCTCACAGAGGGATCCCAAGAATATCCTCACGTTCCCCGAAGCCGCTGCTTCGTTACCCAGTTCGTTGGAGCCTTTATCTATATCAGATAGCCTGCTCCTACACGCATACTTAAACGTTGACCTAACGCATCGGGTTACTCATCTATCTAAGAAGTGGTCCAGATTTCCTTGACTAAGAATTATTACTTAGTTGCCCTTAACTAAGGTTTACCACTTAGCCTTATTTCCATTACCCTTGTTAACTGTGGTTATTCACCTAATCCTCAGAATTAGGATTTATCTAATGGGTTAAGTGTCACTTAAGTTCATAACTTAGCCCGTCTACAAACCATGTCAAAATTGGCTAAGTATCCAAGTCCAAGACTTAACCCTACAAACCATGTGTCAAGTTGGCTAAGTATATCAAACAATCCATAACTTAACCTCGTCTAATTATCATTTTAGATTGGTTAATTATAAATTAACTTGACCTTGTCAAATTTCCGAGTCAAGTCGGTCAAGCGTGTTCAAGTGGTTCGTGACTTGGCCTTATCATGTTTTCACGTTAGATTGGTTAAGTATAGGTTAACTTAACCTCATCAAATTAACAAGTTAGATTGGTTAAGTATAGGTCACTTAACCTCATCAAATCATCGTGTTAAATTAGTTAAGTGTTTAACTTAACCCCATTAAATTACCACTTTAAGTTGGTTAAGTATTGGTTACTTAACCTCATTGAATTACCAAGTTTTAATTGGTTAAGTGTTTAACTTAACCCCGTCGAATTACCGTTTTTAGATTAGTTAAGTGTGGATTACTTAACCCCATCTAATTACCGTGGTTAGGTTAGTTGAGTCTTAATTACTTAACCTCATCTAATTACCCAGTCGGATTAGTTAAGTGTAAATTACTTAACCTCATCTCCTAATCATCTTGCATGGTTAAGTGTCATTAAGGAAATCAAGCCCGGTCCCACTTAACCTACCCATTTGTATCATATCGGTTAAGTGTCATTAGTCAAATTTACTTAACCTTATCATGTGGCATTAATTCAATTAATGCACTCTTAACCTCTCACATTAGACCTTGTTGTGGTTACTAGTTAAGCCGGGCGGGTCCGGGTAGATTTACACCACAACCTAGTCTAACCTCGGGTCTTAAGCGCGACATGACCAACTTCTCACATTGGGTCCTATTGTTTGCAACTACTAGTTAGGCCGGTCGGTTCCGGGTAGTTTTACGTTGCAAACTCAACCCAACCTCGAGTTGGCCATACTCATATTATCTAAGTTCATCATGTTCCAAAACATGTTACACGTTTCCGAGCATTTGGGTAGACCTAACTTAATAGGTAAATTCCCAAAGGGTAGACCTAACTTAATAGGTAAATTCCCAAGCTCATGTTTTTATGCATACTTACATGTCATCTTCCATGTTATCTTTCAAGTCATAGTTTCAAGTATAAACGCGTGTCATATTCAAATTAAGACTTTGCGACATGTTCATGTTTATCTAACTACCCAAAATCGGGTTTTCCCAACGCAAGCAAATCGAGTCAATATAGTAAGGATACTATGTCACATATTGGTCTCAAACCATGCATGATGCCAAAAAGGGCTTGGCTTCCACATGCATAACATCGTAAAGGGATTGGCCAAAAACATGCATAGTGTCATAAGGTAATTTGGCCACAAACATGCATATTATCACAAAGGGTTTGGCCATAAACATGCATAATCTCATAAAGGACTTGGCCGCAAACTTGCATGATAGCATAAAAGGGTTTGGGTTCATAAACATGCATAAGCCCCAAAATCTAGTCTTAGCCAATGTTTCACAAGTAAAATGGTTCTTAAAGGTTCATGCTAGCATTTCATGCATAAAGATCCAAACTTGCAAGTTAAACTAGGTTATGCATGGCATGAGAGGCATGATTAAGTCACTCACATGGCCTAAGATCATAAACATGAACACAAGAGGCAAGGTAAGGTTCATATAGGTTCGCATAATCATGTTTAGCCTCATTTTATCCCATGTCAACATTAAAAATACCGTTTTGACCCAAAAGTAGCTAGAACTTACTTAGGCAAGGCTTAGGAAAGGGATCATGCATCATTTTGACGAAGAAAGGTGGCTCCTTTGATGAAGATCCGTCATGAAACTCGCATAGCAACGTTGATTTGGCCTTGATTTGGTGTAGCAAGCTTGCACCTTTTGATTTGAACTTGATTTGGGTGCATAGGCTCTAGGGATTTGAGATGGAGGCCATGACCAAAATTGATTTTGGCAGCATTTAGTTACTAGGTTTGATTTTTAGGGATTTAGGTTAGGTTTAGGGTCTTTTTATAGAGATTAGGATAGTTTTAGGCCCTTAGATTAACCCTAGGATAGATTAGGACCATCAGATCTCGGAAGCTTCCAGACCCAGCCCAAGCACAAGACTAGGTGAGACAAACAGGTGCGCCAGGCCATATGCCCCGACCACCCCCTGTCGACAGGCAAGTCGACAGGGCTGTCGACTTGGTCTGGGCCCAAGTCGATAGGCCTGTCGACAGCCCTGTCGACATGGCCCAGGCGGGAAACTTCCCGCCTAGCCCCAGATCTGATTTCTAAAACCTGTTCCCGAAATTCAAATTCCCAGAAATCTTCTTTGGGCCTTAACCGGGTCATACGGACTCCGATTTTCGAAAACTCGGACTCTATTTCGCGTATTTTTCCGAGACGAACGCGATGGCATAGCCCGATTTACTTGATTCAGAATTTAAGATTAGATTCTGCCTTGATTCTCATTTTAACATGTTATTGAAATACGGGTTGTTACATTCTCCCCACCTTTTAGGATTTCGTCCCCGAAATCTCTACGTTAGGAAGAACATATCCTACCATCCATCATCTATCTACTCAAAACATCATCCACAAGCAACCATTGTCCTTAGATGATTTCTAATGCTGTATGGATATATGCAAAACGTGTGTGTACATGTTCCTTAGCTAATGCTAATGATCAGGCCTGAAAAATCTTTTGAATGCAAAAATATGTTTTGTGCCATGAATCCAACATGTATGCAAATAGTCCTAGTCATATAGATACTATATGCGTGCACAAACATTCATCCATATGCAACGTCCACATGGTAACACATTCAATTTCATCCATAAACAAGTATAAATACTCGTGCATATGCAATATGAAATGTGACCGAGTCGAGCTAATATCTAATGTAAATTCGCGCATCCACGAGCAACCACTTGCCACCATTTGCAATCATATCAACCATAACATGTTTCAAATACATGTTTACATCCATAGGGTTCTACCGAGGATCCCCTGAAACAGGGTCGAGAAGATAAACAAGGCAAACTCCTTACGGGGTTTGTAACAGAGACAGGACCGAGAGGATATCCATAAAAGATAGCCTACAAGCAAGCTCAATAGAAAAACAGGGATCGAGGATATATTCCCAAAAGAGATATCATGCACGTATTTGGTCTTCAGTCTCCTGCGTCGCATTACCTTGAGCTTAGTTCCATCGTGCCTTGACTGCTCCTTTTACTTCACGATTTCGCAGCTTCTTACTTCCTGTTTCCATAACATGAGTTAGAACTCATTTCCTCGTCGCTTCTCGTTCCCTTGCACTTATTCTTTCCCTAGTATACTTGGCTCAACCATGTCTACGTACTCAAGCCAGCTCTCCAAAAATTCACTAGTGAATTCTGGATCTCGTTTTCCGATGCCCATCCAATATTGCCAAGAGTCCTTACTAGGGTGATTCCCATAACTCATACATAATCGAAACGAACCATCCGTCTTACTTATACATAATCGAAACGAACCATCCGTCTTAGCGGCGAATTCTATTCCAACGGATTACCAACAACTGCATCCTGGGATTCTAGGTAACTAGCCATGACAGAACCTAAAAGGTTACACGAGACTTCGAGGGTATTACCAAAGCAAACCAAGAGTCTAACTACCCTCCTTCTAAAACCGAGAGTGGCACCCCTTACTGGATAACCACTTCATCCCTAGAATCCATCCACAACTTATAAACATAAGCATTATTTCCAAGCTCAACACTTGATATAGACATTCTCAAATCCAAACAAGCTATGAATAAATGGACCGATCTTCCAATAGGACTTGAGACAAAAGCGGGATTCTCTACTACGCTAGTACTAAGGTGCAGAGACTCAACTATCGAAGCGGACTTAAAAGATGCGGTGATCAAAACAAAGTCCCGACGGGATGATAGAGAAGAAAAACTAAACCTTTTAACAAGATCGTTACCCTCCTTCCGAGGTACCCTAGAAATGAGAGCATACTATTTCCCTCCGAATGATCTTGTCCTTGTTCCATGATACTTAACTATCCATCCCGTTTCACCATGCCAAAGGTACTCTCTCGTCATGGGTTTCATTGTTCATCTTTCTCCCTCCTTTGAGGACTAAGCCATACCAACAAGTTGCTCATCCTTAAGCTCGTATCCTTTATCCTCTTCCTCACTATCCCCTCTTATAACGCGACCACTGGTCTCTCGAGAACCACCTCCATCGTAAGGAAAACACTTTCGTAGGTAGAAAAGACTAGTCGCGGTTAAAACTACTGTGACTACAGATGGAGGAAAGAAAGGAAAAGAGATTCAATTAAGGAAACAAGGATAGTGCTAATGGCCTTTGGGGAATAGCCTTTTTCTTTTAAAAGAAAATTTTCTTGAAAAATGCTTCTTTATAAACGATTTTCAAATAGTTTTCAGAAGGTCTTTAAAAACTTTTGCCCAGTCTGGTAACCTTCTGCTCTGATACCAAATGTAACACCCCGCCTCCGCTAGGGTCACTCGTAAAGGAATGCACTAGCTTTAGAGGGGCATTATTGGTAAACATGCACAGAAATATCACAAGACAGAACATATATAAATAGCGGAAGTAAAATCAAACTTCATGACATGAATAAATAAGGTCTAACGCCCTTTACATCAGAGTACATCAAAACCTGTCTTGCAATAATAAAGAAGCAGAAAAACCTTTTCATAAATTATTCCCCAAGTAAAAACAGTAAAGTAGCCATAGCCAAGAGAAGTCCAAGCCATCCATGATGACCTTCAGGCAAAAGAAGTCCGAACTAAACAGCATTGTTTCCTCCCTGTAACCTGGGGGGAAACGGAAGAAAAGAGGCGAAACAAAACGGGTCAGTCAAAAAGACTGAGTAAGTCCTATCTACTTCCAGTATAAAAACAGGTAAAGGTAACATGACATGCATAAACTGAAAGTAAACATAAGGATAACTACCAGATAGATAAACCAGGGTAGCCGGTTGAACTACTGCGGCAAGGTAAACTTAGGGATTATGATATATTACGGTGTTATGATAAGTCAAGGTATCACATCGTCAGATTTCTATCGAGTACATTATCCAAAGGTATCTACCCCGTCTAACATCCCACGGTATCTATTATGTATATTCTTCCTAGTTCTAACATGTATATTTGCTCTGCACCTCTCGTACTAGTATCCCTACCCGCGTCATGTGTTAACCATGAATGTCCCGTGCTCAAAGTCGTGTAATAGTCCATGTCGACCTAATATCGCATATATAGGTTACTCAAATCACATGCTTCTTTCCATGTATATAAGTTCAGTCCTTTGCCGTACCTCGTACGGGCTTCCTCATGTCGTATTATCCTTGAAATCGTTTGGACTGTCACCCTTGTTCTAGCTAGGCTCTTCCATATGAATCATCGTTTGAACTACTAGGACTTACGCCACCTAGCACCACTAGGGATTACGCTTACCTATTGCACGTTTTCGTATTTCGGTTTGGGTTAAACCACCTAGGCCACTAGGGATTACGCTAACCCTCGACCGCGCCCTTTTTCCCACGCATTCATCGTGAATCGTTTTTCTATAACTGGATGCACATGTATCACATCGTGCCATCCGAGTCCTGTCACAGGGCAAACCAAGAAATACAGGACTCGGTCGGGAGCTTTAGATTTATCTGCCGATGCAGATACTAAGGTCTGCTTTTCTACACGTGGCTATGGTCCCACGAGACCCCTCCCTCAACTAGTGAAAGGCAACACAAGAGAAAATCTCGCATGAGAACTACACTCCGGCCAGCCCACATCCTACGGCCTACCTCACCCATAATTAGATAGCAATTATGGTCTGTTGGGTGTTCCCTACCTTTCCGTACGTACACGCTTGACTCAAGATGGTAGATGATCGACGGACTTGCTATCTCGGGCACCTTATGTATCCGCCGACTCACTGCTATCCACCCCAGTCTTTAGGTCGCTCGCATAGCAACCAAGGCATATTCTTGGTTCTTCTACCGCAGACCTCAACCTCTCGTGAGCCTAGTATAATGACCTGGCAGCTCACAGAGGGATCCCAAGAATATCCTCATGTTCCCCGAAGCCGCTGCTTCGTTACCCAGTTCGTTGGAGCCTTTATCTATATCAGATAGCCTGCTCCTACACGCATACTTAAACGTTGACCTAACGCATCGGGTTACTCATCTATCTAAGAAGTGGTCCAGATTTCCTTGACTAAGAATTATTACTTAGTTGCCCTTAACTAAGGTTTACCACTTAGCCTTATTTCCATTACCCTTGTTAACTGTGGTTATTCACCTAATCCTCAGAATTAGGATTTATCTAATGGGTTAAGTGTCACTTAAGTTCATAACTTAGCCCGTCTACAAACCATGTCAAAATTGGCTAAGTATCCAAGTCCAAGACTTAACCCTACAAACCATGTGTCAAGTTGGCTAAGTATATCAAACAATCCATAACTTAACCTCGTCTAATTATCATTTTAGATTGGTTAATTATAAATTAACTTGACCTTGTCAAATTTCCGAGTCAAGTCGGTCAAGCGTGTTCAAGTGGTTCGTGACTTGGCCTTATCATGTTTTCACGTTAGATTGGTTAAGTATAGGTTAACTTAACCTCATCAAATTAACAAGTTAGATTGGTTAAGTATAGGTCACTTAACCTCATCAAATCATCGTGTTAAATTAGTTAAGTGTTTAACTTAACCCCATTAAATTACCACTTTAAGTTGGTTAAGTATTGGTTACTTAACCTCATTGAATTACCAAGTTTTAATTGGTTAAGTGTTTAACTTAACCCCGTCGAATTACCGTTTTTAGATTAGTTAAGTGTGGATTACTTAATCCCATCTAATTACCGTGGTTAGGTTAGTTGAGTCTTAATTACTTAACCTCATCTAATTACCCAGTCGGATTAGTTAAGTGTAAATTACTTAACCTCATCTCCTAATCATCTTGCATGGTTAAGTGTCATTAAGGAAATCAAGCCCGGTCCCACTTAACCTACCCATTTGTATCATATCGGTTAAGTGTCATTAGTCAAATTTACTTAACCTTATCATGTGACATTAATTCAATTAATGCACTCTTAACCTCTCACATTAGACCTTGTTGTGGTTACTAGTTAAGCCGGGCGGGTCCGGGTAGATTTACACCACAACCTAGTCTAACCTCGGGTCTTAAGCGCGACATGACCAACTTCTCACATTGGGTCCTATTGTTTGCAACTACTAGTTAGGCCGGTCGGTTCCGGGTAGTTTTACGTTGCAAACTCAACCCAACCTCGAGTTGGCCATACTCATATTATCTAAGTTCATCATGTTCCAAAACATGTTACACGTTTCCGAGCATTTGGGTAGACCTAACTTAATAGGTAAATTCCCAAAGGGTAGACCTAACTTAATAGGTAAATTCCCAAGCTCATGTTTTTATGCATACTTACATGTCATCTTCCATGTTATCTTTCAAGTCATAGTTTCAAGTATAAACGCGTGTCATATTCAAATTAAGACTTTGCGACATGTTCATGTTTATCTAACTACCCAAAATCGGGTTTTCCCAACGCAAGCAAATCGAGTCAATATAGTAAGGATACTATGTCACATATTGGTCTCAAACCATGCATGATGCCAAAAAGGGCTTGGCTTCCACATGCATAACATCGTAAAGGGATTGACCATAAACATGCATAGTGTCATAAGGTAATTTGGCCACAAACATGCATATTATCACAAAGGGTTTGGCCATAAACATGCATAATCTCATAAAGGACTTGGCCGCAAACTTGCATGATAGCATAAAAGGGTTTGGGTTCATAAACATGCATAAGCCCCAAAATCTAGTCTTAGCCAATGTTTCACAAGTAAAATGGTTCCTAAAGGTTCATGCTAGCATTTCATGCATAAAGATCCAAACTTGCAAGTTAAACTAGGTTATGCATGGCATGAGAGGCATGATTAAGTCACTCACATGGCATAAGATCATAAACATGAACACAAGAGGCAAGGTAAGGTTCATATAGGTTCGCATAATCATGTTTAGCCTCATTTTATCCCATGTCAACATTAAAAATACCGTTTTGACCCAAAAGTAGCTAGAACTTACTTAGGCAAGGCTTAGGAAAGGGATCATGCATCATTTTGACGAAGAAAGGTGGCTCCTTTGATGAAGATCCGTCATGAAACTCGCATAGCAACGTTGATTTGGCCTTGATTTGGTGTAGCAAGCTTGCACCTTTTGATTTGAACTTGATTTGGGTGCATAGGCTCTAGGGATTTGAGATGGAGGCCATGACCAAAATTGATTTTGGCAGCATTTAGTTACTAGGTTTGATTTTTAGGGATTTAGGTTAGGTTTAGGGTCTTTTTATAGAGATTAGGATAGTTTTAGGCCCTTAGATTAACCCTAGGATAGATTAGGACCATCAGATCTCGGAAGCTTCCAGACCCAGCCCAAGCACAAGACTAGGTGAGACAAACAGGTGCGCCAGGCCATATGCCCCGACCACCCCCTGTCGACAGGCAAGTCGACAGGGCTGTCGACTTGGTCTGGGCCCAAGTCGACAGGCCTGTCGACAGCCCTGTCGACATGGCCCAGGCGGGAAACTTCCCGCCTAGCCCCAGATCTGATTTCTAAAACCTGTTCCCGAAATTCAAATTCCCAGAAATCTTCTTTGGGCCTTAACCGGGTCATACGGACTCCGATTTTCGAAAACTCGGACTCTATTTCGCGTATTTTTCCGAGACGAACGCGATGGCATAGCCCGATTTACTTGATTCAGAATTTAAGATTAGATTCTGCCTTGATTCTCGTTTTAACATGTTATTGAAATATGGGTTGTTACACGTTCCGACGAAGTATGGGCGTGCACGTACTCCGGAGTGGAAAAATCAGGCACTGGGCATCAGTAGTGTGCACTGTGCATCTTGAATTGTGTCGGGTTGCCACCAGAGGGACTGATACACCCCATGGTGGGACCAGCACAGGTGAATACAATCAAGAGGGGTCGAGGGACACAGGACATGAATACATGCGAGTAGGAGCCGATCATTAAGGGGATCGTTTGTTGTAAACACGTGGACTGGTTGAACCATTGGTTAAGTAAGTGCAGAGACTATAGTAATGGGGGTGATCACATGTCCCTCTTATCTTATATTAGGGTATTGTCCTATGTTCTGTTATCACTGTCATGACCCCGTTTCTTGTTTAAATACTAGTAACCACTGAACTTACCAGACTTATTGTCTGACCCATTTTCTTTCGTCTTCTTTTCTTCCGTTCCCTCCCCCTCAGGCCTACAGGGAGGAAATACTCCAGCTTAATCAGACTCTTTACAAGCTTCAAGAAAGTAGATGTATGACTTGGACTCTCTTGCATTGGCTATGGCTTTGGATATGATCCTTCGGGATTTATGCATTTTTACTTTTTGGTTTATTGTAACAACCCGGAAATGCGAGCCAGTTTAAAATTTTTATCTTGGCAATTTTAGCGAATTCTGAATATTTAAAATAATTATTTTAAATAATAACGACGAGAAATTTATTTTGAATGGAATTCAAAAGTATATATTTATATAGATCGTCGTTAGAATATAAATTTTATTTATAATTATAAAAGGAATTGAAAATGGCGCGGTAGTTCGATAATTCGATTTCAAATTTCAAATGAATGTACCGAGTGCAAAATAAATCGGATTTTAGCAAAACAAAAAATAATAGAATCTAATTGAGAATATCTTTCCAACGAATTCGAAAAATCGAAATTTCATAGCGGGAATCAAAAGATATGCCCAGTTGAAAATTCAGAATAGTCGCTGTGGAATTTCGGCCTTTAAAAATAGCCATTTTGCAAACTACCTCGAATTTCGACGAAACCACTTTTGTTGGATCCGCGATGTCAAGTTATTTCTAGGTTTCAAATTTCATAATTTTTCGATTCGATATGTGAGCGTGGCAAAGGAAAACGTGTTTTGGCAGTTTCAGTTGATTTTAATCGACTGGAAAATGGCCATTTTTCAAACGGTCTCTGAATTCGATGAAACTAGTTTTGTTAGGACCGTATCGTCAATACGAAGTTAGAAAATATTTTTCGGGAATTTTTCGAGTTAGTATGTGGCCCCGGTAAATGAAATGTGTGTTCAAATTCAATATATAGAGTTATATGTTGATTTTGACGAAAACTGATCGAATCAGCTTACCATACATATCCCATTGTATTCGGAATGGGGGTATTACGCTAGGGACGACAGTCGTTGGGCTTGATTTGGTGTTCAAATTAAAAAGTTACCTTTTGGATTTAATAAAGAAATTAAATAATTTTATAATACCCCTCCCTTATATCCTTTCTCACTCCCTCACAATCAAAACACGCCCGTTGACCCTCCTTCCCCAAATCGTAGGCGATTAACGCCCTACCTCTTGGCCGTCGCTCCGATCCAAACCCACGCCTCCACCTCCTCACTCCGCCTCGCCACTCTCTTCTCCAACTTCTTCGATCTGATTCGATCTCCACCGCGACGTAGGGCCCCACAGCGCCATCCGCTGCCCACCGCCACGACAACGCGCCGCCTCCCCAAGTCCTCCGCGCCTCCTGGCCTTTCCCCAGTCACGAAACAGAACCCGCAAGACACCATCGCATCTGTCACCTCGACTTCAGCCCCAATCCGCCTGTAGATCCGTCACCACCAGAAGTTGGAGTCCCCCACATCCGCCTGCGAGCCAAACTACTCATCCGGCTGTCAGGCGCAGCAACCCCCCCCCCTCCCTTTACGCTGTAAGTTTCTTTTCTGACCTGGTTTTCTTATTTATTTTTGATAAGGAAACACTTATATTTTTGATAAGGAAACGCTTATATTTTTTATAAGGAAAGGTTATATTTTTAGAGATGAAATGGTTATGTTTTTACTTATGAGAAGGCGTGATTTTTATTAAAGAAAAGGCGTGATTTTATATAATCAAAGAAGTGATTTTTATTTATATGATAGTATAATAATGATACAATTTTTATATAGAAGAAAAATATGATTTTTATTTAGCTAGAGTTATAAAAATATATTCTTTATTATATAGGGAGGTTAAAAATATAATCTTTATTATATGAATACCATTATAAAAATAGAATTTTTATCTATATAGTAGCGATATAAAAATAGAATTTTTATCCATATAGCGTAGTTATAAAAATATGATTTTTATATAATAGAGAATATAAAAATATGATTTTTATATATGTAGTGGATACGGGCGACGAAAGTGGTAAAAGGCGAGCACGACAAGGACTTCCTACATATGAAGAGTCGTGGAGTTTGGATTAGCTAGTCGGTGAGAACTTCTCACTTTAAAATTTCTTTTTCTAGTTAAAAATATATACTAGGATGCAGACGGTGCTTAGCAGCACCCGACACCCATCGTCCACAGACCATGGACGGCTTGTATGTTTGATTGTTTGTGTGGTGAAATTTGATTGTGTGATGTGAAAGGAAATAAAATATTTATATAGTTAAAAATATTTTATCGTTAAAAATATAATTTTTAACGGGTATGTGAATAAATAAAAATCTATGTTGGTTGATTCGAAACCCCACACGGGTATTGGGATGATTTTTGGCATACACTAATCCCAATTATTTCATTGTATGTCGATCGATTGGTCGACAGACTGTGTGAGCGTTAATTATTTATATTTGATGCTTATGCAGTTGTGTGATGCACTTTGGATGATGGTTGATTATTTATCGTTGCTATTATATACATGTGTTGTATGGAAACCATATAATTAACATTATATGGTAATTGATTGGGCCTCATTCCAATTGGGAAAAATAAAGAATAGAATAAAATAAAGATTCATGTGTTGAATAGAATATATAGTCATGTGTTGAAAGAAATATTTTAACAATAAAATTTACATCTTTATCATATTTAAAGTTAGAAACTAACTGGAAAATAGATAAGATGAGTGGTTTCCTGGGTATTGATCTGATATTGGTTTCGTACTTCGGGGTTAATATTTAGGGAATCATTCTCTTACTACTTTACGGTTGGAGTCTGATTTAAAAATCAAACGATAGATACCATAATTTTATAAAATATATTATAAAACAAAAATAGTCATGTGTTGACAGTGCTCATGTGTTGAGAATATTCATGTGTTGAAAGAAATATATATTCATGTGTTGAATAGAATAAATATTCATTTGTTGAATAGAATAACGAATTTATTGAAATATATAAAGCCGTGTTGATTAGAGATGTGCCATTTTGACGTGAGCGATACTTATATCGATTATATTCGTTTTAAAATAATTATAGAAAAGGAAGTGATTTCAAAATATAACGTTTTGAAAATATTATCATTTATATATCGATGATGTGGAATATTCAATTTTGATTCGAAATTGAATATGAAGTTGAAATCGTTTCAAAAACGAATTTAAAACGATTTATAAATACGTTTTAAAAGGAAATCGATGAAATATATATAATATATATATATTATATATATAATGGCCTGAATAGAACACGTCGCGCCGCGGTAGTTCGTGAATTTCGACCATTGACTTCGAATTGACGTTGCGGGAGATCCGACCGTCGGATTCTCCTGAAACCGGAACCATTGGGTTCATATCGAAAAGGGCTTTCTAACGAATATTTGAAATTAGAAATCTAACGATTGGATTTGGAATTATGTCCAAATCAAATTTGAAAAAGGTCGTTGTAAGTGTAGTTCGATGGCCGTTGATGGAAATCGACTGTACGGGCCTTGATAAAATTATTAAAAATATCAATAATTTGTGTAAAATAATAAGAAATGATTTGGGAAGAATTGGGATGAAAAACTCCATATTTGAAAAGATAAAAATAGTTTTTTATCAAAATGAACTAGTTTTGAACTAGAATTAAAATCAATTTATTTTTTAAATAAATAAATTGAATTTGAAAGTGGTTTTAAAAATAATCAGAATTTCCAATACGGGAATTGGAATGGATTTGAATCGAAATTGTCTTTGGAATATTTCGATGTTGGATTTCGTGATTATACAGATATTGTTATGGGAATTTGAAAGATATATTTATATCGTTATTTCCAATACAATATTTGTTGGTTTCAGAATTTGATATTGAATATAAGCCGATATATTTTCTATTCAGAGCCTTGTATTTAATATCAAACGTGATTTGGGTTTGTCGTGAATAGTGTCTTCATTAACACCTGTTCTTTAACCCGATTAACAATATAATGTGATTTTGGGTTTACCGTGAACCATGTTTTAGATGACATTAGTTCTTTAACCCAGTTAAAGGCAGGATATTGATTTTTGAAAAGTTTAAACTAAGTGGAGTTTTAATGAATCTTTAATTAGATTGAAATGTGAATTGATAATTTAAATTATCAAATCTGAAGGGTGATCGAGATTGGAGTACCACTAGTTTTGCTCCAAAGCGATAGTTAAATCTTTAATTAGATTTGAACGTGAAATGGTAATTAATTTTACCGATAACACCGTGGTGTTAGATATGGAGTATTACCAGTTTTCTCCATGGGATGACTAGGCTGGGATTGGGAAATAAAATAAATAATTACTTCGGTGTGGTTCGCTAATCCCGACTAGTTTGGAAAACCATAATATGGTTTGAAATGATATCCAAAGGAAGATTAAAGAATAAATTTAGAAGAATTTATCTTTGATAAAATTAATGGGAACCTTTCCCTAAGAGTGTGAAAATTTGAATAAAAGAATATTCTGAATTGGAATGAGGCGTATGTTGTGTTTGTGTAACACATGTTTATTATATACGCGGGTTATTCGGAAAGGTCGGGTTTATACCCATTCTGAATAACCGTTCGACGATAAATCGAAGATGAAGACGGTGGTTGAAGACCAGAAGTCTTCACATCGTTTGGGTGATTACTGATGATCTTGATTGGGCTGTACACCCAAGATGAGGGAATCAGTTGGTGATCGTCCAGACGTACTTGGAGATCGATGGATATGCGAGGAAAGTGCCTTCGGTTTCGTTCAGACCCAGAACGAACTTGTAAATGGACTGTGTGTCTGACATTGGATTTTATTCTATGTTGATTGATCTCTATTAAATATACATCTGTTTGGCGGCGGAGAATTTATTCTCTTTCTTAACGCCCTTCTCTGAGACGTACGAGCTTAGAGGTTGTATATCGATGGACATCAGTCGCATGGAGTGAATTGCCAGTTTGGCACGCGTAAGTGGCAATTGATCAAGGCTTCTGTTGAAAAGCAAAGTCTTGTAGTTGATGATCAAAGCACGGCCTGTGTGGCGCAGCTTTGTGTATAGCGTGAATTCGCGAGACTCACACCTCGTTATGAGTCAAAAACGGGATAGTGTCTGTAGGGAGAGCACGACCTTTCTTTCTATCTAGTGGTGGTGTCAGTGCTTAAACTGGCTGACATTTATATACTTTTCACCTGTGTGTTGTTGGATGCGAGGCGCCTCGGATATAGGTCTGTTAGGACCGGGGAACGTGTGCTCAGGAATTGCCCATCCTCCAAAGTTAGGTGAGGACCAGCCCTGAAGATCCAAGGATCATAGTGGGGTCCTGAGACATTTGCTAGAGTGTCTCGAATCGGAGAGGAGCTGGGCCCTTGCCTCGACTCATGATGGAAATCCAATTTCCAATACATGACTTACGGTTTTATTTGTAGAGCCTAGTATGGCGACATGATATATGGTTCCCATGCCGTCTATGATTGATATTTATGATTGAAATTGTTTTGACACTATACACTTATTATAGTATCAAATAATGATTTGTTTTAAACGTACCAAGCATGTTTGGCTATTATATGGGAAAACCCGATCCTCCGGCTTGCGTTGCATTGTGTGATGGGACCTAGGTCTTATAATAGCTTCATTTTTCGAAAAAGCATTGCGTTGTTTTGTTATATGCACTGGTGTTCTTGGGAGGAAACTCGTTCCGTGTTATACGGCGTGGTCCCTTGAATTACTCTCTTTTAAAATAAAGATTTATGACTGTTTTAGTTCTCACACCAGTCACATGACTGACCTGGAGTTTATTGTTTTAACCTAAACTCTGGTGCCCTTATTTTCGACACGGGCAGCTAGTAGTTGGGTTTTTGCAGATTTATATGCACAGGATCCTGATTTACAGCTGGAATGATGCTCGGAAAGCTCTGTATCCGTGTACCACCTTCAGTTGTGTTTTGTATTGTTTTTCCGCTGCTATGTAATTTATTGTAATCCCTGATATTTTTCTGATGTATTTTGTTTATTCATACTCTGTATATTCTTGTATCTGATGGAATTGTTGTAATAAGCAATGAAATGTTCTTCTGTTTGCGTTCTATTATGTCTTGTCCTCAACGCCATCCGTGCTTTCCTTACAAGGGAAGTTCGGGTCGTGTCAGTTTTGTATCAGAGCTTTGGTTTACAGAGCTCGAGAACAAGACACATTAGAACCATATGAAAGAATTCATCAGATATTGGATTAGTTATATCCAATTAGAATGACTCGTTAGAGATAGGATCAGTAGTATCCTAGAACGAGTGTGAAGAGTATATTTTTTCAAATGAAAACAATTTTTTTTTGAAAATTTAAACTAGAGTAAACATATTTGATTATTAATTTATATTGAACTTGGACAATCGAGTATATAAAGACTTCGTGTATACGCGTCATGAACGTATATTCGAAGTTTTAATATACTAGATAGATATAGAATCGTACTCTAGTGGCCTGAAGATGATTCTGATGGTTGAGTACTCGTCGTCAGAATTTATCTTCGAGTGACAAAGGTGTGATATCTATATATTTCCATTAGACTGGTGTGAGAACCAAAATTAGATAAGATTATTTGTTGTGATTTGGCATCAAAAACATGATTTTCTATATATATATATCAAATTATGAATTTGAAATTCTAATTCACTAATTGATTGATGGTTGTGTTGTTTGTTCATTTGTTTGAAATTTTGAACCATTACGCCTAATAGAATCAAATAGCGAAGTGTATTGAAAATTAGTCGCATTTGCTTGCATGTACATGTACTTACACTGAACATGTCATAGCAAGGAAGCTAGAGCAAATGAATAAAATTTGTTTGCCCGATAAATAGGTACATGTTTACCATAATTTACTGTTTTGTTTGGGTATTGATGATTTTATGAGCCGATTGGCTAGCTGCTTGCCTTTTTCTTTTTCTTTTGGATTGAAGAAGGCCATGGGAGGCTATATGAAATATCCCGAAGTCCCCGTTGCAGGGGAGGTTATGGCGAAATTTTTCGGAAATTTAGGGTGTTAGCCAAATTTTTGAAGAATTTGAAAAGTTCTTAGAAACTGAAAAGTTGAAGAACTTAAGCCGTAACGAAAATAGTGAAAGTTGAGTTGATTAGTTAAGCAACTATCGGCTTCATTCCTTTTCGGGGATGAAAAGTTTTAAGTGGGGGAGATTGTAACAACCCGGAAATGCGAGCCAGTTTAAAATTTTTATTTTGGCAATTTTAGCGAATTCTTAATTTTTAAAATGATTATTTTAAATAATAACAACGAGAAATTTATTTTGAATGGAATTCGAATGTAAATATTTATATAGATCGTCGTTAGAATATAAATTTTATTTATAATTATAAAAGGAATTGAAAATGGCGCGGTAGTTCGATAATTCGATTTCAAATTTCAAATGAATGTACCGGGTGAAAAATAAACCGGGTTTTAGCGAAACCAAAAATAATAGAATCTAATTGAGAATATCTTTCCAACGAATCCGAAAAATTGAATTTTCATAGCGGGAATCAAAAGATATGCCCAGTTGAAAATTTAGAATAGTCGCTATGGAATTTCGGCCTTTAAAATAGACATTTTGCAAATGACCTCGGATTTCGACAAAACCACTTTTGTTGGATCCGCGATGTCAAGTTATTTCTAGGTTTCAAATTTCATAATTTTTCGATTCGATATGTGAGCGGGGCAAAGGAAAACGTGTTTTGGTAGTTTAAGTTGATTTTAATCGACTGGAAAATGGCCATTTTTCAAATGGTCTCGGAATTCGATGAAACTAGTTTTGTTAGGACCGTGTCGTCAATACGAAGTTGGAAAATATTTTTCGGGAATTTTTCGAGTTAGTATGTGGCCCCGGTAAATGAAATGTGCGTTCAAATTCAATATATAGAGTTATATGTTGATTTTGACGAAAACTGATCGAAACGATCGAATCAGCTTACGATACATATCCCATTGTGTTCGGAATGGGGGTATTACACTAGGGACGACAGTCGTTGGGCTTGATTTGGTGTTCGAATTAAAAATTTACCTTTTGGATTTAATAAAGAAATTAAATAATTTTATAATACCCCCTCCCTTATATCGTTTCTCACTCCCTCACAATCAAAACACGCCCGTTGCCCCTCCTTTCCCCAAATCGTAGGAGATTAACGCCCTACCTCGTGGCCGCCGCTCCGATCCAGACCCACGCCTCCACCTCCTCACTCCGCCTCGCCTCTCTCTTCTCCAGCTTCTTCGATCTGATTCGAGCTCCACCGCGATGCAGGGCCCCACAGCGCCATCCGCTGCCCACCGCCACGACAACGCGCCGCCTCCCTAAGTCCTCCGCGCCTCCTGGCCTTCCCCCAGTCGCAAAATAGAACCCGCAAGACCCCATCGCGTCTTTCACCTCGACTTCAGCCCCAATCCGCCTGTAGATCCGTCACCACCAGAAGTTGGAGTCCCCCACATCCGCCTGCGAGCCAAACTCCTCCTCCGGCTGTCAGGCGCAGCAAAACCCCCCTCCCTTTACGCTATAAGTTTCTTTTCTGACCTAGTTTTCTTATTTATTTTTGATAAGGAAACGCTTATATTTTTGATAAGGAAACGCTTATATTTTTAATAAGGAAAGGTTATATTTTTAGAGATGAAATGGTTATGTTTTTACTTATGAAAAGGCGTGATTTTTATTAAAGCAAAGGCGTGATTTTATATAATCAAAGAAGTGATTTTTATTTATATGATAGTATAATAAAGATACAATTTTTATATAGAAGAAAAATATGATTTTTATTTAGCTAGAGTTATAAAAATATATTCTTTATTATATAGGGAGGTTAAAAATATAATCTTTATTATATGAATACCGTTGTAAAAATAGAATTTTTATCTATATAGTAGCGATATAAAAATAGAATTTTTATCCATATAGCGTAGTTATAAAAATATGATTTTTATATAATAGAGAATATAAAAATATGATTTTTATATATGTAGTAGATACGGGCGACGAAAGTGGCAAAAGGCGAGTACGGCAAGGACTTCCTACATATGAAGAGTCGTGGAGTTTGGATTAGCTAGTCGGTGAGAACTTCTCACTTTAAAAATTCTTTCTCTAGTTAAAAATATATACTAGGATGCAGACAGTGCTTAGCTGCACCCGACACCCGTCGTCCACAGACCATGGACGGCTTGTATGTTTGATTGTTTGTGTGGTGAAATTTGATTGTGTGATGTGAAAGAAAATAAAATATTTTATCGTTAAAAATATAATTTTTAACGGGTATGTGAATAAATAAAAATCTATGTTTGTTGATTCGAAACCCCACACGGGTATTGGGATGATATTTGGCATACACTAATCCCAATTATTTCATTGTATTTCGATCGATTGGTCGACAGACTGTGTGAGCGTTAATTATTTATATTTGATGCTTATGCAGTTGTTTGGTGCACTTTGGATGATGGTTGATTATTTATCGTTGCTATTGTATACATGTGTTGTATGGAAACCATATAATTAACATTATATGGTAATTGATTGGGCCTCATTCCAATTGGGAAAAATAAAGAAATGAATAAAATAAAGATTCATGTGTTGAATATAATATATAGTCATGTGTTGACGATAATCATGTGTTAAAAGAAAGATTTTAACAATAAAATTTACATCTTTATCATATTTAAAGTTAGAAACTAACTGGAAAATAGATAAGATGAGTGGTTTCCTGGGTATTGATCTGATATTGGTTTCGGCCTTCGGGGTTAATATTTATGGAATCATTCTCTTACTACTTTACGGTTGGAGTCTGATTTAAAAATCAAACGACAGATACCATAATTTTATAAAATATATTATAAAACAAAAATAGTCATGTGTTGACAGTGCTCATGTGTTGAGAATATTCATGTGTTGAAAGAAATATATATTCATGTGTTGAATAGAATAACGAATTTGTTGAAATATATAAAGTCGTGTTGATTAGAGATGTGCCATTTTGACGTGAGAGATACTTATATCGATTATATTCGTTTTAAAATAATTATAGAAAAGGAAGTGATTTCAAAATATAACATTTTGAAAATATTATCATTTGTATATCGATGATGTGGTATATTCAATTTCGATTCGAAATTGAATATGAAGTTGATATCGTTTCAAAAACGAATTTAAAACGATTTATAAATACGTTTTAAAAGGAAATCGATGAAATATATATTATATATATAATGGCCTGAATAGAACGCGTCGCGCCGCGGCAGTTCGTAAATTTCGACCATTGACTTAGAATTGATGTTGCGGGAGATCCGACCGTCGGATTCTCCTGAAACTAGAACCGTTGGGTTCGTATCGAAAAGAGCTTTCTAACGAATATTTGAAATTAGAAATCTAACGGTTGGATTTGGAATTATGTCCAAATCAAATTTGGAAAAGGTCGATGTAAGTGCAGTTCGATGGCCGTTGATGGAAATCGACTGTACGGGCTTTGATAAAATTATTAAAAATATCAATAATTTGTGTAAAATAATAAGAAATGATTTGGGAAGAATTAGGATGAAAAGCTCTATGTTTAAAAAGATAAAAATAGTTTTTTATCAAAATGAACTAGTTTTGAACTAGAATTAAAATCAATTTATTTTTGAAATAAATAAATTGAATTTGAAAGTGGTTTTAAAAATAATCAGAATTTCCAATACGGGAATTGGAATGGATTTGAATCGAAATTGTCTTTGGAATATTTCAATGTTGGATTTCGTGATTATACAGATATTGTTATGGGAATTTAAAAGATATATTTATATCGTTATTTCCAATACAATATTTGTTGGTTTCAGAATTGGATATTGAATATAAGTCGATATATTTTCTATTCAGAGCCTTGTATTTAATATCAAACGTGATTTGGGTTTGTCGTGAATGGTGTCTTCATTAACACCTGTTCTTTAACCCGATTAACAATAGAATGTGATTTTGGATTTATCGTGAACCGTGTTTTAGATGACATTGGTTCTTTAACCTAGTAAAAGGCAGGATATTGATTTTTGAAAAGATTAAAACTAAGTGGAGTTTTAATGAATCTTTAATTAGATTGAAATGTGAATTGATAATTTAAATTATCAAATCTGAAGGGTGATCGAGATTGGAGTACCACCAGTTTTGCTCCAAAGCGATAGTTAAATCTTTAATTAGATTTGAACGTGAAATGATAATTAATTTTACCGATAACACAGTGGTGTTAGATATGGAGTATTACCAGTTTTCTCCATGGGATGACTAGGCTGGGATTGGGAAATAAAATAAATAATTACTTCGGTGTGGTTCGCTAATCCCGACTAGTTTGGAAAACTATAATATGGTTTGAAATGATATCCAAAGGAAGATTAAAGAATAAATTTAGAAGAATCTATCTTTGATAAAATTAATGGGAACCTTTCCCTAAGAGTGTGAAAATTTGAATAAAAGAACATTCTGAATTGGAATGAGGCGTATGTTGTGTTTGTGTAGCACGTGTTTATTATATACGCGGGTTATTCGGAAAGGCCAGGTTTATACCCATTCTGAATAACCGATTCGACGATAAGTCGAAGATGAAGACGGTGGTTAAAGACCGGAAGTCTTCACATCGTTTGGGTGATTACTGATGATCTTGATTGGGCTGTACACCCAAGATGAGGGAATCAGTTGGTGATCGTCCAGACGTACTTGGAGATCGATGGATATGCGAGGAAAGTGCCTCCGGTTTCGTTCAGACCCAGAACGAACATGTAAATGGACTGCGTGTCTGACATTGGATTTTATTCTGTGTTGATTGATCTCTATTAAATATACATCTGTTTGGCGGCGGAGAATTTATTCTCTTGCTTAACGCCCTTCTCTGAGACGTACGAGCTCAGAGGTTGTATATCAATGGAAATCAGTCGCATGGAGTGAAATGCCAGTGTGGCACGCGTAAGTGGCAATTGATCAAGGCTTCTATTGAAAAGCAAAGTCTTGTGGTTGATGATCAAAGCACGGCCTATGTGGCGCAGCTTTGTGTATAGCGTGAATTCGCGAGCCTCACACCTCGGTATGAGTCAAAAACGGGATAGTGACTGCAGGGAGAGCACGACGTTTCTTTCTAGCTAGTGGTGGTGTTAGTACTTAAACTGACTGACATTTATATAATTTTCACCTGTGTGGTTGTTGGATGCGAGGCGCCTCGGATATAGGTCTGTTAGGACCGGGAAACGTGTGCTCAGGAATTGCCAATCCTCCAAAGTTAGGTGAGGACCGGCCCTGAAGATCCAAGGATCATAGTGGGGTCCTGAGACATTTGCTAGAGTGTCTCGAATCGGAGAGGAGCTAGGCCCTTGCCTCGACTCATGACGGAAATCCAATTTCCAATACGTAACTTGCGGTTTTATTTGTAGAGCCTAGTATGGCGACATGATATATGGTACCCATGCCGTCTATGATTGATATTCATGATTGAAATTGTTTTGACACTATACACTTATTATAGTATCAAATAATGATTTGTTTTAAACGTACCAAGCATGTTTCGCTATTATAAGGGAAAACCCTATCCTCCGGCTTGCGTTGCATTGTGTGTTGGGACCTGGGTCTTATAATAGCTTCATTTTTCGAAAAAGCATTGCGATGTTTTGTTATATGCACTGGTGTTCTTGGGAGGAAACCCGTCCGTGTTATACGGCGTGGTCCCTTGAACCACTCGCTTTTAAAATAAAGATTTATGACTGTTTTAGTTCTCACACCAGTCACATGACTGACCTGGAGTTTATTGTTTTAACCTAAACTCTGGGTGCCCTTATTTTCGACACGGGTAGCTAGTAGTTGGGTTTTTGCAGATTTATATGCACAGGATCCTGATTTACAGCTGGAATGATGCTCGGAAAGCTCTGTATCCGTGTATCACCTTCAGTTGTGTTTTGTATTGTTTTCCCGCTGCTATGTAATTTATTGTAATCTCTGATATTTTTCTGATGTATTTTGTTTATTCATACTCTGTATATTCCTGTATCTGATGGAATTGTTGTAATAAGCAATGAAATGTTCTTCTGTTTGCGTTCTATTATGTCTTGTCGTCAATGCCATCCGTGCTTTCCTTACCGGGGAAGTTCGGGTCGTGTCAGTTTGGTATCAGAGCTTTGGTTTACAGAGCTCGAGAACAAGACACGTTAGAACCATACGAAAGAATTCGTCAGATATTGGTTTAGTAATATCCAATTAGAATGACTCGTTAGAGATAGGATCAGTAGTATCCTAGAACGAGTGTGAAGAGTATATTTTTTCAAATGAAATCAATATTGTTTTGAAAATTTAAACTAGAGTAAACGTATTTGATTATTAATTTATATTGAACTTGGACAATCGAGTATATAAAGATTTCGCGTATACGCGTCATGAACATATATTCGAAGTTTTAATACTGGATAGATATAGAATCGTACTCTAGTGGCCCGAGGATGATTCTGATGGTTCAGTACTCGTCATCGGAATTTATCTTCGAGTGACAAAGGTGTGATATCTATATATTTCCATTAGACTGGTGTGAGAACCAAAATTAGATAAGATTATTTGTTGTGATTTGGCATCAAAAACATGATTTTCTGTATATATATCAAATTATGAATTTGAAATTCTAATTCACTAATTGATTGATGGTTGTGTTGTTTGTTCATTTGTTTGAAATTTTGAACCATTACGCCTAATAGAATCAAATAGCGAAGTGTATTGAAAATTAGTCGCATTTGCTTGCATATACATGTACTTACACTGAACAGGTCATAGCAAGGAGGCTAGAGCAGAAGAATAAAATTTGTTTGCCCAACAAATAGGTACATGTTTACCATAATTTACTGCTTTGTTTGGGTGATGATGATTTTATGAGCCGATTGGTTAGCCACTTGGCTTTTTCTTTTTCTTTTGGATTGAAGAAGGCCATGGGAGGCTATATGAAATATCCCGAAGTCCCCAGTGCAGGGGAGGTTATGGCGAAATTTTTCGGAAATTTAAGGTGTTAGCCAAATTTTTGAAGAATCTGAAAAGTTCTTAGAAACTGAAAAGTTGAAGAACTTAAGCCGTAACGAAAATAGTGAAAGTTGAGTTGATTAGTTAAGCAACTATCGGCTTCGTTCCTTTTCGGGGATGAAAAGTTTTAAGTGGGGGAGATTGTAACATCCCGGAAATGCGAGCCAGTTTAAAATTTTTATTTTGGCAATTTTAGCGAATTCTGAATATTTAAAATGATTATTTTAAATAATAACGACGAGAAATTTATTTTGAATGGAATTCGAACGTATATATTTATATAGATCGTCGTTAGAATATAAATTTTATTTATAATTATAAAAGGAATTGAAAATGGCGCGGTAGTTCGATAATTCGATTTCAAATTTCAAATGAATGTACCGGGTGCAAAATAAACCGGATTTTAGCGAAACCAAAAATAATAGAATCTAATTGAGAATATCTTTCTAACGAATCCGAAAAATCGAAATTTCATAGCAGGAATCAAAAGATATGCCCAGTTGAAAATTCAGAATAGTCGCTATGGAATTTCGACCTTTAAAAATAGTCATTTTGCAAACGACCTCGGATTTCGACGAAACCACTTTTGTTGGATCCGCGATGTCAAGTTATTTCTAGGTATCAAATTTCAAAAATTTTCGATTCGATATGTGAGCATGGCAAAGGAAAACGTGTTTTGGCAGTTTCAGTTGATTTTAATCGACTGGAAAATGGTCATTTTTCAAACGGTCTCGGAATTCGATAAAACTGGTTTTGTTAGGACCGTATCGTCAATACGAAGTTGGAAAATGTTTTTTGGGAATTTTTCGAGGTAGTATTCGGCCCCGGTAAATGAAATGTGCGTTCAAATTCAATATATAGAGTTATATGATGATTTTGATGAAAATTGATCGAAACGATCGAATCAGCTTACGATACATATCCCATTGTGTTTGGAATGGGGGTATTACACTACGGACGAAAGTCGTTGTGCTTGATTTGGTGTTCGAATTAAAAAGTTACCTTTTGGATTTAATAAAGAAATTAAATAATTTTATAATACCCCCTCCCTTATATCGTTTCTCACTCCCTCACAATCAAAACATGCCCGTTGACCCTCCCTTCCCCAAATCGTAGGAGATTAACGCCCTACCTCGTGGCCGCCGCTCCGATCCAGACCCACGCCTCCACCTCCTCACTCCGCCTCGCCTCTCTCTTCTCCACCTTCTTCGATCTGATTCGAGCTCCACCGCGACGCAGGGCCCCACAGCGCCATCTGCTGCCCACCGCCACGACAACGCGCCGCCTCCCTAAGTCCTCCGCGCCTCCTGGCCTTCCCCCAGTCGCGAAATAGAACCCGCAAGACCACATCGCGTCTTTCACCTCGACTTCAGCCCCAATCCGCCTGTAGATCTGTCACCACCAGAAGTTGGAGTCCCCCACATCCACCTGCGAGCCAAACTCCTCCTCCGGCTGTCAGGCGCAGCAAAACCCCCCTCCCTTTACGCTATAAGTTTCTTTTCTGACCTAGTTTTCTTATTTGTTTTTGATAAGGAAACGCTTATATTTTTGATAAGGAAACGCTTATATTTTTAATAAGGAAAGGTTATATTTTTAGAGATGAAATGGTTATGTTTTTACTTATGAAAAGGCGTGATTTTTATTAAAGAAAAGGCGTGATTTTATATAATCAAAGAAGTGATTTTTATTTATATGATAGTATAATAAAGATACAATTTTTATATAGAAGAAAAATATGATTTTTATTTAGCTAGAGTTATAAAAATATAATCTTTATTATATAGGGAGGTTAAAAATATAATCTTTATTATATGAATACCGTTGTAAAAATAGAATTTTTATCTATATAGTAGCGATATATAAAATAGAATTTTTATCCATATAGCGTAGTTATAAAAATATGATTTTTATATAATAGAGAATATAAAAATGTGATTTTTATATATGCAGTGTATACGGGCGACGAAAGTGGTAAAAGGCGAGCACGGCAAGGACTTCCTACATATGAAGAGTCGTGGAGTTTGGATTAACTAGTCGGTGAGAACTTCTCGCTTTAAATTTTCTTTTTCTAGTTAAAAATATATACTAGGATGCAGACGGTGCTTAGCAGCACTCGACACCCGTCGTCCATAGACCGTGGACGGCTTGTATGTTTGATTGTTTGTATAGTGAAATTTGATTGTGTGATGTGAAAGGAAATAAAATATTTATATAGTTAAAAATATTTTATCGTTAAAAATATAATTTTTAACGGGTATGTGAATAAATAAAAATCTATGTTTGTTGATTCGTAACCCCACACGGGTATTGGGATGATATTTGGCATACACAAATCCCAATTATTTCGTTATATGTCGATCGGTTGGTCGACAGACTGCGTGAGCGTTAATTATTTATATTTGATGCTTATGCAGTTGTGTGGTGCACTTTGGATGATGGTTGATTATTTATCGTTGCTATTATATACATGTGTTGTATGGAAACCATATAATTAACATTATATGGTAGTTGATTGGGCCTCATTCCAATTGGGAAAAATAAAGAATAGAGTAAAATAAAGATTCATGTGTTGAATAGAATATATAGTCATGTGTTGACGATAATCATGTGTTGAAAGAAATATTTTAACAATAAAATTTACATCTTTATCATATTTAAAGTTAGAAACTAACTGGAAAATAGATAAGATGAGTGGTTTCTTGGGCATTGATCTGATATTGGTTTCGGCCTTCGGGGTTAATATTTAGGGAATCATTCTCTTACTACTTTACGGTTGGAGTCTGATTTAAAAATCAAACGATAGATACCATAATTTTATAAAATATATTATAAAACAAAAATAGTCATGTGTTGACAGTGCTCATGTGTTGAGAATATTCATGTGTTGAAAGAAATATATATTCATGTGTTGAATAGAATAAATATTCATTTGTTGAATAGAATAACGAATTTATTGAAATATTTAAAGCCGTGTTGAATAGAGATGCGCCATTTTGACGTGAGCAATACTTATATCGATTATATTCGTTTTAAAATAATTATAGAAAAGGAAGTGATTTCAAAATATAACGTTTTGAAAATATTATCATTTGTATATCGATGATGTGTAATATTCAATTTTGATTCGAAATTGAATATGAAGTTGAAATCGTTTCGAAAACGAATTTAAAATGATTTATAAATACGTTTTAAAAGGAAATCGACAAAATATATAATATATATATATTATATATATAATGGCCTGAATAGAACGGGTCGCGCCGCAGCAGTTCGTGAATTTCGACCATTGACTTTGAATTGACGTTGCGGGAGATCCGACATTCGGATTCTCCTGAAACCAGAACCGTTGGGTTCGTATCGAAAAGAGCTTTCTAACGAATATTTGAAATTAGAAATCTAACGTTTGGATTTGGAATTATGTCCAAATCAAATTTGGAAAAGGTCGCTGTAAGTGCAGTTCGATGGCCGTTGATGGAAATCGACTGTACGGGCCTTGATAAAATTATTAAAAATATCAATAATTTGTGTAAGATCATAAGAGATTTGGGAATAATTGGGATGAAAAAAATCCATATTTGAAAAGATAAAAATAGATTTTTATCAAAATGAACTAGTTTTGAACTAGAATTAAAATCAATTTATTTTTGAAATAAATAAATTGAATTTGAAAGTGGTTTTAAAAATAATCAGAATTTCCAATACGGGAATTGGAATGGATTTGAATCGAAATTGTCTTTGGAATATTTCAATGTTGGATTTCGTGATTATACAGATATTGTTATGGGAATTTGAAAGATATATTTATATCGTTATTTCCAATACAATATTTGTTGGTTTCAGAATTTGATATTGAATATAAGCCGATATATTTTCTATTCAGAGCCTTGTATTTAATATCAAACGTGATTTGGGTTTGTCGTGAATGGTGTCTTCATTAACACCTGTTCTTTAACCCGATTAACAATAGAATGTGATTTTGGGTTTATCATGAACCATGTTTTAGATGACATTGGTTCTTTAACCCAGTTAAAGGCAGGATATTGATTTTTGAAAAGATTAAAACTAAGTGGAGTTTTAATGAATCTTTAATTAGATTGTAATGTGAATTGTTAATTTAAATTATCAAATCTGAAGGGTGATCGAGATTGGAGTACCACCAGTTTTGCTCCAAAGCGATAGTTAAATCTTTAATTAGATTTGAACGTGAAATGGTAATTAATTTTACCGATAACACCGTGGTGTTAGATATGGAGTATTACCAGTTTTCTCCATGGGATGAATAGGTTGGGATTGGGAAATAAAATAAATAATTACTTCGGTGTGTTTCGCTAATCCCGACTAGTTTGGAAAACCATACTATGGTTTGAAATGATATCCAAAGGAAGATTAAAGAATAAATTTAGAAGAATTTATCTTTGATAAAATTAATGGGAACCTTTCCCTAAGAGTGTGAAAATTTGAATAAAAGAATATTCTGAATTGGAATGAGGCGTATGTCGTGTTTGTGTAACACGTGTTTATTATATACGTGGGTTATTCGGAAAGGCCGGGTTTATACCCATTCTGAATAACCGATTCGACGATAAGTCAAAGATGAAGACGGTGGTTGAAGACCGGAAGTCTTCACATCGTTTGGGTGATTACTGATGATCTTGATTTGGCTGTACACCCAAGATGAGGGAATCAGTTGGTGATCGTCCAGATGTACTTGGAGATCGATGGATATGCGAGGAAAGTGCCTCCGGTTTCGTTCAGACCCAGAACGAACTTGTAAATGGACTGTGTGTCTAACATTGGATTTTATTCTGTGTTGATTGATCTCTATTAAATATACATCTGTTTGGTGGCGGAGAATTTATTCTCTTGCTTAACGCCCTTCTCTGAGACGTACGAGCTCAGAGGTTGTATATCGATGGACATCAGTCGCATGGAGTGAATTACCAGTGTGGCACGCGTAAGTGGCAATTGATCAAGGCTTCTGTTGAAAAGCAAAGTCTTGTGGTTGATGATCAAAGCACGGCCTGTGTGGCGCAGCTTTGTGTAAGCGTGAATTCGCGAGCCTCACACCTCGGTATGAGTCAAAAACGGGATAGTGACTGCGGGGAGAGCACGACGTTTCTTTCTAACCAGTGGTGGTGTCAGTGCTTAAACTGGCTGATATTTATATACTTTTCACCTGTGTGGTTGTTGGATGCGAGGCGCCTCGGATATAGGTCTGTTAGGATCGGGAAACGTGTGCTCAAGAATTGCCAATCCTCCAAAGTTAGGTGTGGACCGGCCCTGAAGATCCAAGGATCATAGTGGGGTCCTGAGACATTTGCTAGTGTCTCAAATCGGAGAGGAGCTGGGCCGTTGCCTCGACTCATGACGGAAATCCAATTTCCAATACGTGACCTGCGGTTTTATTTGTAGAGCCTAGTATGGTGACATGATATATGGT
The DNA here is from genome assembly GCA_030737875.1 of Allium sativum. Classification (NCBI taxonomy): domain Eukaryota; kingdom Viridiplantae; phylum Streptophyta; class Magnoliopsida; order Asparagales; family Amaryllidaceae; genus Allium; species Allium sativum. The sequence goes on along the minus strand of CM060916.1, from coordinate 711,731,331 downwards.
ACCCATGTCGTCTATGATTGATATTTATGATTGAAATTGTTTTGACACTATACACTTATTATAGTATCAAATAATGATTTGTTTTAAACGTACCAAGCATGTTTCGCTATTATAAGGGAAAACCCTATCCTCCGGCTTGCGTTGCATTGTGTGATGGGACCTGGGTCTTATAATAGCTTCATTTTTCGAAAAAGCATTGCGCTGTTTTTTTATATGCACTGGTGTTCTTGGGAGGAAACCCGTTCCGTGTTATACGGCGTGGTCCCTTGAATCACTCTCTTTTAAAATAAAGATTTATGGCTGTTTTAGTTCTCACACCAGTTACATGACTGACCTGGAGTTTATTGTTTTAACCTAAACTCTGGGTGCCCTTATTTTCGACACGGGCCGCTAGTAGTTGGGTTTTTGCAGATTTATATGCACAGCATCCTGATTTATAGCTAGAATGATGCTCGGAAAGCTCTGTATCCGTGTATCACCTTCAGTTGTGTTTTGTATTGTTTTTCCGCTGCTATGTAATTTATTGTAATCCCTGATATTTTTCTGATGTATTTTGTTTATTCATACTCTGTATATTCTTGTATCTGGTGGAATTGTTGTAATAAGCAATGAAATGTTCTTCTGTTTGCGTTCTATTATGTCTTGTCCTCAACGCGATCCGTGCTTTCCTTACCGGGGAAGTTCGGGTCATGTCATTTATGCTTCTTTATTGAATAATCAAGACAGAAATTATGGTGTAATGTTTTGAAGTTGTTTTGAGACAATTTGATGTAATGCTTTTATATTGGAATATGTATGAAATAAATATTTGGATTCCGCTGCTTAAATTTATCTATCTTGTAAATTTTTCTGTGTCTAGTACCTATAACTCTCCACCAAAGTTAAGGCATTCCCTTTGTGAGTGACCTTAATGGATGTGGGGTGTTTCAATGAATGAGGAAGGAAAAGGCAGGTTGATGACCACAGTGCATTTTCGTTCAAACAGGCCTTGGTCAGTTTGGCAATTTGCTATCAGTTGCTCAATTATGTATTGCAATTTTACCATGTCAAGTATAACTTTTCACCGGACTATGAAATAGCAAATCCTTTTCACTATAGCTTTCTTAAATTCTGTATTCTAATCAAAATGGTTGTACGACTGTCTAATTTTTTTTAACAATCATAATTTTACAGTAACGAGGAATAGTAGTTATTAAACTCTTAAAAGCAGTTTTGTATGTCACGATAGCTCATTTAACTGCTGCAAACAAAAATAATTCCATGCTTTTATATGTAGAATGTAGTGATCAAAACCATTTGATATGTAGAATGCTGAATTTCATCATGAGCTATAACAATGAGTGCTGAAAATATTGCAGCTATGATATAATTAGAATAGTTTGGCTTGACTTATTAATTCCAGGTAATTATATTTTGACCGTGATGTACCTGTTAGTGGGCAAGTGATGGTTTGCTTAGGTATTGATATATTTGTGTACTATTATAGGACACATGATTTATGGAATATATGTGTCATAAATCCACTAATATGGGCTTGACTTATTTTCTTAAGTATTGTTAATTGAAAACATTGTTAGTTCCACACCTTTATGCGCAAGTGATGCTGTATTAATTCCAGGTACATTAATTTGAATTTATGGGACACATGATCAAATCATTGTGGTTACTACTTTTGTTTGATTTGGGATGGTTAGAAATTTCGAGTTCTTTAAATGGACCAGATCGGTTTTCCATTATTTTACTAAATGCAACATTGTAGTTGTATGCACAGTTATATCTGGTGTCCAAACATTCATGTCCACTGATCATTGTTAAGAGAATACCAAGCAATGGGTTTTCCCTCTCTATTTTTGTGTACGATGACTTACAAGTCATTGTACACAAAAATAGAGAGGGAAAATCTGCTGCTTGGTATTCTCTTAACAATGATTTGAGAAAATCCCAAATGTCCCACATTGTTCAATTTCCCAATAAGTCAGCCTGTAAATTAGCCTGCATACTTCTGAAAAACTGTTATCCCAACTTTCCCTCTAATATGGTCCTATGGAGGATCATAATTCAGGATAGATACTTTCAGTTGTGTAGGTGCTAAATTCTGATTTGTTCGCTCATAAATGACCTGACAGTTAAATGCAAATTTAAGGCGTTTCTTTCTCTACAATGAAAAAATTAATATACATCATCAGTTTGGTTAAAATGTTAGCGTTTCTTTACGTTTTGTATTTTGCTACTCACGTGATGTTTTATTGTGGTTTTCTATAGGTACAATTAAAGTTGTGTCACTAATGGTAGGATTGAAGTTAATATGGTAGATGATTGAAGTTATTTTGCAACTCACATGATTAGTAGTGTTTGTGTTAAAACTGTAGTTAGAAGAAATATGTTGAATATTGTTTTAAAACTTATTATGTGTGTTAATGATGGTGTATAACACTTGGTATTATAAATTTGTTATGTATGATATTTTAAACTTGGTATGTTCTATGTGCCATTTGTTGTTTCAATGTTGTCATTATATATGTAGCCAACACTAGTACTGAATATTTATTTGTGTATATTTGATATGAAATATATGTCTTTTTTGTAGTAACCATACTATGTGTAGTATCTAACAGTTATAATTTTTGGTAGCAGCAACATTTAAAACCGTTAGATAGTAATATAATATAGCGGCTATAACCATTAGTAAACCAACAAATATCACATTTATTACCTTTATTAAATAAAAAAATTAACGTTTATCACCGTTATAAAATAAAATATGATAATGCATATAACCGTCAGAAAATATTACAAAATAACGGTTATAACCGTTACTATATAGAAAAGTATCACGTTTATAACTGTGACAATAGCCGTGAGTATTCATAACAGTTATATCCGTGATCATATGCGTGATAAAAATCACCAACGCCTGCTGGTAAACGGTTATAACCGTGAGGAATATGATTAGTCACGGTTATAAGCGTGACAAATGAGCTTTTCTAGTGTTGTGTGCGTATTCTATTTTTTGTGCATATTTCTTTTTCTTTATGGTGATACCGAGTCATGATGCAACAAGTATATAAGGGTTTCTTATAGAAAGATAAAGCATAATTAAAAGCTGATACATGCATGTCTTTAAGGAATATGATAACTATTTTAACAATTCATCGGCCGTATTGATTAAAAGCTGATACATGCATGGTATGTTTATCTTTGGGTTCAAAATGCAAATTATATTTAAACAAGAATTCTAGTAGCATTACTCTCCACTTGTATAAATGTGTCAGAGTTATTTAGATTGATGAATATGAATTGCTTATTTCACAAGGTCTGGAACTCATGCTAGAGAGTATACACCACCATACTTTGCATTAACATAAATATAGACATGAAATCTTATTAAAGATGATTATAATATTATCATAAACATACATGAGAAGTCTTAAACATGCATTGAGTACTGTACATAGCTGTAAGAGGATAAGATAAACCAATGGTTTACTGTAGAACTAAGAAAAATCATGCTCAAGCCTGAAAAACATAAGAAAAAAGGAAGTAAAAACAAAAGAAGTTTAAAAGGTACTGAACAATTCAAGAAAAGAAATGGAAAACACACATATTAATCTGGATACATATGGAAATTGCAATAGCAGTAAGTCCCTAAAGTATATATATTATAAGTCTACATAATATATTAATTTGCATACACATGGAAAAGTTTGCTCTGTTAAGATAGCAACTGTTGTTTTGCTTGCAAGTCTTGGAAGTGATTAAGTTATATATATTATAAGTTCCCAAAGTATTAGTTGTTAGAAAAATGGTAAAAAAAGGAAAGAAATTTTGATTAATTGTTCTCAAAGTATTAATTGTTCCCAAAGTATAGAAATTCCATCTTTTAAAAACATCTGAATTTAATTTTTCATTTCAGAAAATTGTAGACAGTCATTATTTAGTTGTGGAATGTGGATGAAAGTAAATATTTGCTATCATTTCGAACTAAACCATCTTTGTTCAGTTTAGATAATAAATCAACCTATGATGAATTAGCAAAATTGGAATTACCATCTGAGGTATACACACCCCTAAATAGATGTTATGTCGTTGGCTGTCTGAGGATTTAACTTATAATCGTACCAACTAACCGTTCGCATTAATCAGAACTGCCATTTGGGATTTTGAGTTGTATATTTGATTATGAATGAATCATTTAAGATCTTGTGATTTAATGGCAATTGAAATCAGAAAATCCTGATGCTTGCATCATCATTAGTGAAATGCAACAACTGATGGTGCAACTAATTGGGCTAATAAAAATTTGATTATTTGAATTTTCACATCTTGATAGGAAACTGTGAATTAGATCTCTTTGTTCATTCACAATGTCGTTTTATGTGATTGCATTTAACTATTGTTTGCATACCTTTAACATCTACTATTGATGTAACCATAAGTTTTGCTATATTAAAAGACTTACGTCTGGCCTTATCTTTTCTTTTCTTTTCTTTTCACGGGTTCACAATATATACATCAGAGCAAATCTAATCATGTCACTTCATATTTTGTGCAACATGGATTGTATTTGGCTTGAACGGTACTTGATTTTTTAACTGTAATTATATGTTTTCATGACATGATTGTTCAATTGTGACTGAATCTTCTTATATGTTGTTGTACCATGTAATTTGGGGTATGTATTACTCTTGATTTTTTTTAGATTAAGAGCATTTTTTGCAATGCTTATTCTACATTTTTAATCTATTTGTCTGTCGCAGATAAAATGAGAATATGAGGTAAAGAATGTTAGGACCATGTGGTTTGGCAAGACATAGAAAAGGTGGTGGAGAGGTACAACAAAGATGCAGATTTCAGTTTTTTGCATGATTACATCTCCGATTTTTTCTAAAACTGTAACAACCCAGGGATTTTCAATCTTGAAAATCGACACAACACACCATGTCGACTTTTCAAGCATTAGAAATACCGGACCATTAATAGAAAGAAGTTAGAGGGTGAGAAATAGAAAGAAAGAAAGTTAGAATAGAAGAAGAAGAAGAAGAAGAAGAAGAACACAACTGAACAGAATCAGAGCAAACACGAATCTCACAACGAAACGAACAAATATATTATATAACAACTTTTGAAATACAAAACTATAATTGTACATACATACCAGTATAACACATAACATCACAGCAGAAATATACTCTATATAGATAACAAATGTTGAAGACTCTTGCTCCAATCTCCTCCAAGTGTATCTGTAAAATCCCGACTAGTTGATTGCCCATACAAAATTGGGCACCCAAGAGTTTATGGAAAACAAGCAAAATAAACTCTGGGTTAGTCATGTGACTGGTGTGAGTAAAATCTAATCACTTGGTTTAACTTTTAAAATCCTTTTAAAAGAAATGATAATCATATGACCAATCCACACATAAACACAGACGGCTTTTACCTTACGATAACCCAAAATATTTCTTAAGATCAATATTTTCTGATATTATAATAATGTCAAAATCAAGTAAATAGAAATATAGCAGAACGCTTTTATCTCACGCTCTACATATACAATATACAATCAAAAACCACAAGATCTTATTGGGTAATGGATTTCCATCTATGACAAAGTATGGAATCACCTCCCGATCAGTGTACTCTAGAAGCGATACACTGGAGTTCAACAAAAACATCTTGCAACTTGGCCACACATGACCGACCATTCATTTCGCTTGAATGTTCCGAATATATTATCACATTACGATTGGTATACCAACATAACCATTCCCAGGAGATACAAAAGCGAAAGAAGAAACAAATATGAATATTCTCTAGATGGTGGCAATATACCCTAATTGGGTGCGACCCACTTAGCCATGCTGCCTGACTGATTTATGTCATTTCCCAATTGATGAGGCTTGAGGTCATAACATATCTTTTAACAGATCACTCCTTTATTTACTTTGAATGCCACATCGTCATACCCATCAAATCACAAATTGATTTCCCTAAAAATACCTTGGGTATAAGCAAAGAGAAACGAATTCCTCCGCCACCAACATAAATACCACTCACGCGATCAACCAGATATACTCTGTCAGACATTCGTCCATTCAAGTTGTCATGGGACTGGACAACCCGAAGGCACTATTTTATAAATCCATCTTAGGCAATTTCTTCCTAGGATTGCCAGAATAACCCTTGTATAAACTCCGTCTTCAATTGTCTTCGATTTATTTGATTCGAAACGATAACGCCCATACGGAGTGGTTTTCAGATAATAAATCTGATCCCGATCTCTCCGTATTGACAATAGAAATGGTCAAATACTTTGATAGTCGGTGATTTAACTATCAAACGAAAACAAATGTACAAACAGCGGTCGTATTCCCAAATGGAAATCTTACCGATCAATCATCAATCAACACCGACCCCTTTTAACAGAATTATCAACAATCAATTCATTTCCCTATTTCCCAAATAATTTTCCAACTCGCATAGACTCTCACGATTGGCGAAAAAACATTTCGATTTAATTTAAACTAGTTATTTTCTATATTTTAGAAAATATATCTTATCAATATCGGAAGAACATTTCCATTTCTTATCGCGCACCATTACTCTTCTCTATCCATTACTCACTATCTGTAAATTAGTAAGAGAACAACTCCCAGAGTATTAACCCCGAAGGCCGAAACTAACATCAGATCAACACCCAGAAAGCCGTTCAATTTAACTAATCTCCAGTTAGCTTCTAATTTCCTTAATCCCTTTTTAAATATGCAAATCGTTTTTTTTAATCATTATTCACTTCAAATGTGAATATTTCTCTTCTATGGAAATCTGGACTAATTTTATTAAATCAAATCTTGATTTAAATAACAAATATCATTACAGTTTAAAATTCCACTTATCTTGTTATTTTATAAACCTATACTTCATATTTCATTTCATAAACCCATTTTATGAGTTATAACTATAATGAGGCCCGTGCTTCGCACACAGCGGTTGGTGGTGGCTACCGACTTTAAATTATAAATATGATTCTCGATTTCCTATTCGATAACAAATCAAAATATTTATTTATCTTGTCAAATCCTAAAATTTCATTTATATATATATATAATTTATAAGAATAAATTATCTTTATTTTATTTGACATAATCGGATTATAATTATAGATCCTTACGGATTTATTTCAATCCTATTTCATTTCGAACATCGAAATACTTCCATCGCTTTCCTTTGAAAACAAATCCCAATTTCCTTTTAGTTTATTATTAGATTTATATTCCACATTTATTTAATAGCCATTATTTCATCCCATTTATATACATCGTTAATAAATCAAATCACTTGTTTTAATATAATTAAAACAACTTATTATATTCTAGCCCAATCGAAATTTCATTTCTAATTTATATAGATTATCCTTTTTAAAGCCACAATTTCTTTTCCCATATATTTGAATATGGTTTACGGTATTTAAATACCAATTATTTCAGGTCAATGTTGTTCAAACATCCCAAACACCCAATAATCCATCACTAGTTATTTGTCACATCATATAATACACTATATATGAAAAACAACAATATAAATTGTTGAGGAATCCAATTGGATCCCTCCAACCTGTTTTCCTGCATCTACAGATGTTAATCAACATTTATTTCATATCAATATGAAATAAATAATAAATAGAATCCATATTTAACTAACGACTTGTATATATATAACAGTATCTATATTTTTAACCAATTAATTAGCAAATCATCCAAACAACCATCATACACAGCATTCAATTAATTTTATCAATATTAAATAATGTTAATAATATTATAAAATTGGACAGAATTAGTGAGATTACTCACCTTGGCTTGTAGTTGGCGGTTCTGCCTTTTGTTTTATTTAAAATCAAAAAGCATTTGGTTTTGTCATGAAATTATAGTGGCTCTGTTCTCAGAGACATCAGTTCCACAATGTAGCTCCCGTTGCTACGATTTCAATGGAACCAGTTTGGTCCAATTCTGATTTCATATGATATAGTTATAGTTGCCACAAAGTTACGATAATTAAACATTATATTCATTTCACTAATTAATATTATAAAACTAATTACCTATTACTTTTTAAACGGTCTGCTCTAATGTTCTTTCACACCAATATCATAAAAATAGAACCCTGAAACAACACCATATAAATGTGTTCGACCCATCCCCTTCAGTGCATATGGACAGTATTGTCTTCGCTAGTCACGTTAAAATCCAGCCCTTACATTCGAAAGCTTTTGCTCCTATACGAATACAAGTGTTTGAATAAGTATTGATACCAATTCAAATGGTACATGTTATATTCACATTAAAACTTAGATATTTGTGTTAAAAGTTGGGCTCACATATTTTTAAACATGGCCTACAACCGAACCGATCCACCCTGTACATCCGCCTCCTTCTTCCCATAATTCTTCCGTTCCAGTTAATAATTTTCCTTCCCACCATCATCGAAAATTCCCTTTGTCCATACTCCATCCAGGGGTGGATTTACCTAGCTGCCACATAGGGCCTTGGCCCCATCATAGAATTTTTTTCTGCTTTACAAAAAGTGGGTTCACAGGTTTTCGCCCCCCCCCCCCTAAAAAATAAAATAATGCCCTATGTGGCTTGTTGACTTTTCATACTTTTGTTTACTTTTATTTTCTATACGGCAAATTCTATTTCAACACACCATTTTAGTTAGTAGACCCCCAAATCATGAAATAATCGGTAAACCCACGAATTTAGTTAGTAGCCCCCCATTTAAAAAAAAACAAAAATACCCTTCCACGTAGGGGGAGTACGTGGTTTTTCACTGTACCTCATAGTTGCCCTACGTGGTTCATCAAAGTACCACATAGATGATCTCCATGGTTCATTCATGGACCACGTAGACTTACTATGAGATACACCAAAAAATTACGTAGTGAAACTACGAGGTGTTCAAAAAACTGGAAAAAAAATATAATAGAAAAAGGGCAGTTTGGTCATTGTATTCTTTTGATAAAATGGGGGGCTACTAACTAAATTTGTGGGTTGAAATAGAATTTCAGCAACTTGTCTTTCCCACTTTCCTACTTTCGTTCATTTCACTTTTCCTCTGTACTCTCTGCAAGCTTAGGAAATAGGAACCACAACAGCAAATCTCCAATGTTTGTCCAAACCTCTAATCTATGTAAGTTTTTGTTTTGATCATAGTTTATTAAAATATAAAGTTCAAACATTTTGCTTGATCCACTATTTTCCCCAAATTTCTATATTTTAAGTTTTAACCAATTTATCAATTCAATGCAATCTGATTTCATATGATTTATTTGAATGTTGCAGGATGAAACTATTAGTCGACGGAAAAAAAGTATAGTTCATTGATTCACTTAAACATGAAGAATTTTTTTGCAGTAATCCCAAGTAAGCAAATTTTCATTATATTCTAATAATGCTTGTTTTATGTTCAGATTTTGTGTGTTCAGTGTTCTGATCATTTTGTTTGATAATTATGTATAACATATCAATATATGATATTTAAATAGACCTGGTAAGCAAAATAGCATTCTAGAAAGAAGCAATTAACTAATGCACATAAGCTATTTGGTAGAATTCCAACTCAAAATTATTCAGTTTCGGTTTCTTCCTATAAAAAGAATTTATTTTTTCTATTAAATGTCTATATTTTTATGCTAATTGTTCAAAATTTGTGCATTATTTATTAAAAAACTTGAGTTCAGTTTCTATCCAAGTCCAAGATGAAGATATTGTAAAAGCAAACTTCTCTAAAAAGGCTCGTAAAGAGACGGTTCCTGGTATTGCACACCTTCCTCCAGACCCCGCCGAAAGAATGCACATTTATGAATATGGCAATCATCAAGAAGAGGTCCATAGATCTTATTTATTAAAAGGTCCTTGTCAACCTTTAAATCACAAATTTCCAAAAAATACAAAAATCAACGATAATAGACGCTTTAATCCCGATTGGTTTCGTCAATACCCTGGTTGGTTAGAATATAGTATCAAAGAAAATGCCGCTTACTGCTTATATTACTATTTGTTTAAATCTTGTCACGGTGATCAAGGTGGCGGTGATTGCTTTGTGACAAAGGGTTGGCAATCTTGGAAAAACAAATCTTTGTTAGATATTCATGTTGGAAGCCATGGAAGTTCACATAACCAAGCTCGGCAAAAATGTGAGGCTCTCATGAATTCAAAGGAACATGTTAGTACCTTTCTTGATGGATTATCCAAGCGACAGGTAAATGAATACAACACTCGACTAAAGACATCGGTTCATTCTGTGCGCTGCAAAGAAAGGACCAAGATATCATTAATGCCATGAATTTAGTTGAAGTTTCAAAGCAATGCTTACAAGAAATGAGAGATCATACATGGGATCATTTAATACAAGATGTAACTATGTTTTGTGGTAAACATGATATCGATATTCCGAACATGGATGACTCTTTCTTTACATCCGGTCGTTCAAGACGAAATCAATCAACAATTACAAATTTGCGACATTATCAAGTGGATTTATATTATACAGTTCTTGACACGCAACTATTAGAACTAAATAATCGATTTACAGTTGGCACTAATGAATTATTACGTTGTGTGGCATGCTTGGATCCTCGAAATTATTTTGTTGCATTTGATAAAAATCGTCTATTGAAACTTGTTGAATATTATCCGAATAATTTTCAGGGACATAAATTTCAATACTTGATAATCAACTTGAAACCTACAATATTGATATGCGTATGGATATACTATTTTCAGATTTAAAATGCATTGGAGATCTTTCCCAAAAGATGGTAGAGTTAAAGAAAGCAGAAACGTTTCAATTGGTGTAGTTACTTTTGCGGCTCGCATTGACATTTCCCGTAGCTACAGCAACAGTTGAGAGTGTTGGAGTTCGTAAGTATTGAATGAAATATATTTTTTCCATTAAGTGAACATGTGCGACTGTTAAGTGAAAGGATGTGACTATTAGAAGCATGCTTTTCCGTGAAAAGACACTTTGCGAAAAGACACTTCACGAAAAGACACTTCGCGAAAAACACTTCCTTTCACCAACGGTCATATTTCCCAACGGTCATATCTCAACGAAAAGACACTTCACGAAAAGACACTTTGCGAAAAGGCACTTCATTTCGCCAAACGGTTACATTTCAGTGAAAAGACACTTCGCGAAAAGACACTTCCTTTCATAGAAAGAGATGCGTCTGTACGAAGAGGTACGAATACGACCGTTCGAAAGAGATACAATCTTACGAAGAGGTACGGGTACGACCGTTCAGAAGAGATGCGACCGTACGAAGAGGTACGGGTGCGACCGTTCGAAGGGATGCGGATAAAGTATAAATAAGGAGGAAACCTGATCACTTTCCTCAATCATTCCAATCTGAACTTCCTTCTCTCTTCTCTAATACTCTTATATATAATCACAGAGTGACATACTCATTACAATCTCGTGCAGAAAACGTCTATTGTATCTTGGGAGAATTTTGAAATAAAATTTTTAAGGAAATTGTTACGACAAGCCTCAGACAACATTATACGGTTAGATTTTAATTTATTTATATATTTATATACATTATTTTATAATCTTTCTGTTCTGTACATTATGCTATTTCTTAAAATAGTATAACGTTGTTGTTGTAACTTGATTACAACATTCTTATTGCTATTATTAAATAGTATTAATTTCCAATATAGTGGAAATTCAAGTTATAAACTTGTGCGACAAGTTTATAATTGATTATTCTCTGTTTTGGTATACTAGACGTATAACATCTTAAGAATTTTATGTTTTCTTACTAAAACAAAGATGACAACAGTTGAATTGTCAACAAAGGCTGAGGTAGAAAATCAGTTAAATAAAAAGATCAAGATATTGAGATCTGATCGAGGTGGAGAATATGAATCACTGTTTGAACAATTCTATGCAGAAAATGGAATAATTCATCAAACAATAGCCCCATATTCACCACAACAAAATAGTGTTGTCAAGAGAAAGAATAGAACATTAAAAGATATGATTAATGTGATGCTATTGACCTCTGGCTTACCGACGAACTTGTGGGAGGAGGCCTTAAATATGTCTAATCATATTTAGAAAAGGTTTCTCACATTAAAATAGGAAGAATTCCATATTGGTTATGGAAAGGGCATAAACCAAGCTTTAAAAATCTCAAAGTGTGGGGGTGCTTGGAAAAAGTTCTTGTTTCGCCTCCCAAGAATTGCACAAGATCGGATATAGCTTATATAGTAAGTCGATTAAGCAGGCATACAAGCAATCCAGGAGAAGAACACTGGAAAGCACTAATGAGAGTGCTTGGATATTTAAAAAATACCACAAAATATTCCTTACATTATGGGAAATATCATGCCGTCTTAGAAGGATATAGTGATGCAAACTGGATTGCCGATTCAGAGGAATCAAAATCAACTAGTGGTTATGTATTTACCCTAGCAGGGGTAGCAATGTCATGGAAATCTTCTAAACAGACATGCATAGCTCGATCCACTATGGAATCAGAGTTCATAGCACTAGATAAAGTAGGCGAAGAAGCAGAATGGCTTCGTCACTTTTTAGAAGATATCCCATTCTGGCATAAACCTGTACCGGCCATATGCATACACTGCGATAACCAAGCAGTGCTAAGTATAGTGCATAACTTTGTGTATAATGGAAAGTCACGACATATTCGTAGATGCCATAACACAGTTCGGCAGTTACTCTCAAATGGAACTATTTCCATAGATTATGTGAGAACAAATGATAACCTAGCGATCCGTTTACTAAAGGTTTATCAAGAGAGAAAATTAACTACGCATCGAGGGGAATGGGTTTAAAAGCCTAAACCAACAAGAGTTACCTTATACGGAAACCTATCCTAGCGACTGGAGATCCCACGGACTAGGATCAATAGGCAAACCAGTTATGATTAATTCAAGACGTAATGCATTTGTTTGGACATAGTCCTATTCCATTCCTATGGTGCACAACATAAATGCATGCCTATAGAAGAATTGATAGGTTAAAACTATGTTTTTTAATGATGGCCATATCTTGTAAATAACAAGTGGAGTATATGTAGGATACTCTTAATGGTTGCGATCACCTATGTTAGTGTGAGCTGGGTCGGCTCTATGAGAATATTCAAGGCTTTTATTCTCTATAACACTCACAGAACCAAGTAAGTGTTTAGGACCAAAATGAACACAACTAAGAGATTGGATGAGATGGGAACCGATGCTTCGTAAAACTTATTGTCTGGATATACAATAACGACTGACGGTTCAAGATGAAATAATTCACCGATTAGCCAAGTAGATCCGATAAGTTTTAACTAGGGAAAGTTCAAAGCGAAATATCTACTTATTCACGATAAAGCATTATTCCATATGTACTCTGTGATATTTCGCTTTGTGTGGGGGAAAAGAATATTATCATTCATGTGGGGGATTGTTGGAGTTCGTAAGTATTGAATGAAATATATATTTTCCATGAAGCGAAAAGGTGCGACTGTTAAGTGAAAGAATGTGACTATCAGAAGCATGCTTTTCCGTGAAAAGACACTTTGCGAAAAGACACTTCGCGAAAAAACACTTCCTTTCACCAACAGTCATATTTCCCAACGGTCATATCTCAGCGAAAAGACACTTCACGAAAAGACATTTTGCGAAAAGGCACTTTATTTCGCCAAACGGTTACATTTCAGCAAAAAGAAACTTCACGAAAAGACACTTCCTTTCATAGATAGAGATGCGTCTGTACGAAGAGGTACGAGTACGACCATTCGAAAGAGATACAATCGTACGAAGAGGTACGGGTGCGACCATTCAGAAGAGATGCAACCGTACGAAGAGGTACGGGTGCGACCGTTCGAAGGGATGCGGATAAAGTATAAATAAGGAGGAAACCTGATCACTTTCCTCACTCATTCCAATCTGAACTTCCTTTTCTCTTCTCTAATACTCTTATATATAATCACAGAGTAACATACTCATTACAATCTCGTGCAGAAAACATCTGTTGTATCTTGGGTGAATTTTGAAATAAAATTCTTAAGGAAATTGTTACGACAAGCCTCAACGACATTATACGGTTAAATTTTAATTTATTTATATATTTATATACATTATTTTATAATCTTTCCATTATGTACGTTGTATTATTTCTTAAAATAGTATAACGTTGTTGTTGTTGTAACTTGATTACAACATTCTTATTGCTATTATTAAATAGTATTAATTTCCAGTATAGTGGAAATTCAAGTTATAAACTTGTGCGACAAGTTTATAATTGATTATTCTCTGTTTTGGTATACTATACGTATAACAGAGAGGGCATTTTTTGCAATGGGGATAGTGAAAAATCGACTTAGAAATTCTATGGGAGATCAATGGTTGAACAACAATCTCATTGCGTATATTGAAAAGGATATATCTAAATGGATTGATGACGATGCCATTATGTTGCATTTTCAAGAGATGAAAAATCGTCGTCTACAACCTTAATGAGACTAAAAGTGCACTTCTATTAAATTTAGAGATTTGGTAGTTGTGATCTTATTTTGTTTAGTTCTAATATCTGTTCATCATCTTTATTTTGGCAAAATCATTACCATTTTGTTGTTCATAATGAATATAATATGCAGTCAGTTCTTGGAGATAATATTGTTAATGAAGTTTGTATGATATGAATATTATTGTGTAGTAATTTATGCATGTCTGACTAGATTTGTCTAAATTATTTGCACTAATTTTTCAATGACTTTTGAGCTGCTGCAGTTGTTTTGCTGCATGAGGTGCTGCTACAGGTGTTTTGCTGCACGAGGTGTTCTTCTACATGAAGCATAACTGAAGGTATTTTTGGTGAAGTTTTGGCTTTTTTTTTAACTGCTAAAACTAGAGGTATTTTGTTGAAGTTTTTTTTTCCAAAAATAAGTATGCCCTACCTCGAGATGCTGGCTCTGCCACTGACTCCATCCTCATGTCGTCGATCACCATTTTGACACCACCGCCTTTCCACTTTTCACGAGCTCCACCTATACACCTTTTGATAGCCATAACTGATAGCACCCATCTCCTTTATCCCACCACCAATTTGCATGAAACCAACACCCTGAAATTACCTTACTCAAATCCCTCTCCACTTCTCCATATACTTGCGTGTTCTTTTTTTCAAAACCAATATCGCACTCCTCTCTCTCTCTCATGCATTAAAACCTTTTCCGTTGTCCGCTTCCTTGCATCATTTTCCCCTCTGCACGCCAGTTCACTTTGGTGTCCTCTCCTTGTTGCCGAAACTCCAGAGCCGACTGCGATAGTAAGCTTTACTGCTACATTATTCACCGCTCATTCATCGCCAACACTACACCAGGCTCTGTGATATATAGAGCTGGACTTCATCTATCCCTTCGCTGTTGAAACAGCAACCGCCCCATACGCAATACATCACCGCGAACCCAGCCTTTCACAACTCTAACCATTCTCCTCCAACTCGTGTATATGTTATTACATGAAGTTTTGGTGGACTGATTTTGTTTAAGTATTTTGTTTGCCAATTTTTTTTATGCTCGGCATTTCTTACTTACACTATAAAAAAAAGAACAGGAGAATGCAGTCGCGTCTATATATTGGATGAGAGACTTAAGGGTTAAGGAATAGGGGATAGGTAGTGCTGATTTGATTATACAATCGGTTGTGTGACATGAAGTAATTTAAGGTACAGAACGTGTACTTCATGGAAAATATGGGTTTGTATTCTTTTTATTTTTATGTGCAGTAGATGTTACTCATGGTAAGGGTGTAAATCGGTCGGACCGGACCAGACCGAGGTATGTTCAATTTCTATCCTAAAAAAATTCGGACCGGACACGTACCGAACTAAATTTTTTCTCGGACAAATTTCGTTGTCCTAATTCGTGTCCTAAATAAAATCGGTCGGACACAGACACAATCAGAATAGGTTGGACTCGGTCGGACATGGCTATTTATATCACATTTTACTATATTTTTTCTCAACTATACGCCGAATTTCAAGTAATTCGGACAAATTCAGACGAGCCCGGACCAAACATGATTTTTTTCTCGTACAACAAATCTTGTTGTCCTAACTCGTGTCCTAAATGAAAACCGGATGAACTCAGACGAACGTATTTCGGTCACGGACGTCGGACATTCGGACAAAATTTACAGCCCTACTTCATGGTATCCAGTAGAAGTTCATCTTTCAATCATTAAAGTTATTTTATGTACACAAATTAAAGTTTATCATTCACTTTGGTTCCAAAGGTTATTACCCTTTTCTCGGTATTTATAAACCCGTTAGAAAAAACTTCATTTACACATTAGTTATTAATGTTACTTACTCATTAATGTCATTGTATATGCAGTAAATGTTATTAGGGCTGTTATGGTAATGATAAATTTACCAGTACCATACTAATACCAAGTAATTGGTTAAAAAAATTGAGCTACTTTGGTTTACCAATGTTATCGGTATGGTAACGGTAAATTTACCATTGTTAACGGTAAATATAGCGGTAAAGAAAAGTCAAAACCAGTGGTAACGGTCAATTTACCAACCATATTAAATTTATTTTTCACTATTAGATAAAATCTTAAACATAGACACTTTTAACGATACATGGTGGTTTTTAAGAAGATTTTGTAGTATTATTTATGATGATGATTCTTTTTAAGTTTTGTAAAGCTCAAAGTTTGAGATTATAAATGTTATTATCTCATATTATTGTAAATAAGCGGTGATGGATTAAGAAAAACTTAGATGTCAACTAAAACATTCTGTAATACTAATATAAATATTGTAGAGTAATAATAAAAAACAAGATAATTGGTTTTTTTTTCAAATTTTAGTGCAATTTTTTTTAATGTTCGTTGTACTGGTAAATTTCCCATTACCAGCCAACGGTATACCAGTTTATTGGTATACCAATGAATATTTTACCATTGGTAACGGTAAATTATCGGTAGTTATTTTGACTTACCAGTAGTACTGGTACGGTAATTATTCTCATGTATCGGTAGCGGTTACCATTACCATAATAGCCCTAAATGTTATTACATTGTTACAAAAATCTCCTTTACATACGAGCTGCTACGGACACAAATAAAAATACAGTTGTTAAGAGCAATGTGCCACGATCCAAAAAATATAATAAAATTGACAAGTTTACTTGTTCTGAAATTTCAAAATGCTGATATAGTGTGTAAAATACTTCAAATAAAAAGTTTTTTATTTTCCCAATTAAAAATTATAATAAAATTCTAAAAATTAAACTATAACTACGTCTCAAAAATCTCGTCCAAATTACAAGACAATATTTAATTAAAATTAAATATATCGTTATAGTTTATAAACAAATCCATAACGACTATTTGAAAATTTGATTTGGACATAACTCACCATATATAAAACGAAATCTTCATTTTTCACTTCCATTAGAAAAATACAGTTTAATAGATTCCAACGTTTCTTGTTTCATAAAAACCCGACTTATAATGAATCTTGTACACTTAGTTGAAGTTCAAAACTCAATATTATGAATTGTCGTGACGTTACGAGCTCGATTATAATTTATACTATAATTAATACATTCACACCATCGTATATAAATATATTCATTATTCTGTTAATTTCTAAATTGAATTAAATATCCTATACTATCTAATTTACACGGTACTACACAATCAACTAATACCGACTATTTCGGAATTAAAATTATTATCCCATTATTTATTATATAAATATTCAAAGTATCTGAATTCAACTATTTGAATTAATTAAATAATCATAGTTATTTTAAATTCGGATCATTTAAATCACCAAACTATTTATTAAATAAATAAATAAATTATTAAACCGCTAAAATCTGGGATATTCGGCTCGCTGCTAAATGGTGTCCATCTCTTGATTACTCATTTGATAAATCGACGTTGTTGTGTGAGAGTATAGCTAGAAGAATGTGGCCCAAAGATAGTGTAGATGAGTATAAAGATATTGCGGAGGAGGACTATGTGTATAGAGTTAGAGATAGGTGGAGGAAGGAGGTTGTTGTTCCACCGCGTAAGGCTCTTGAGTTGCCTGAAGTGTATATGAGCACTGGTCAGTGGGACTTGCTTCCTTCTAATTAGGTTGCGTCATTTGCAATGATGATGTACAAGAGGATTGACCTGATTTTCATCCATGAGTGAATGGTCAGTGAAACCTTTAGCCCATGTTCTCAAAATCTAAATGAAATTAAAATTATTTATCACATCAAGTAGCACAAGATACACAAAAAAAATTCCCGTTGGTTATTATATGTATATCGGTCCCGACTCACTAGCGTTGTCGACTATTAACTTCAGTGATATCGGACTAGTTTTGTACATTGACTGAAAACCACTCTTGCTAGTTCTAATGCTAGTAATTTCAAATGATGCCTTTTGAATCAAGTCTGAACAAATGAGTAGAACAGAATCAACTGTGTATTTGTTGTAAGCAATGTATAGATATATTAATGTGATCACATAGCCAAATAGAACGGAATCAACTATGTATTTGTAGAGTAAGCAATGTATAGATATATTAATTGATGAAAATAATAGTCCCACATCGGAAAATATGCAATATGATCCTGGATATAAACGAAGATGTTCCTCATCACATTGACAATTGGTTTTGTGATAATAAGGGGATTAATAAATTCCAACATGGTATCAGAGCTCAGGATTAGATCCAATGCAAAAAATACATATGTTCTTAACCGCCATACGTTCCCCACTCCATCCAAAATAATATGTTCACGTAGATGACTCAAAATACGCCACACGTGAAGGGGGAGTGATGAAAATAATAGTCCCACATTGGAAAATATGCAACTATGATCCTGGATATAAACTAAGATGTTCCTCATCACATTGCCAATTGATTTTGTGATAATAAGAGGATTAATAAATTCCAACATTAATGTGATCACATAGCCAAAGAACGATAAAATAATCTGAATTCATAAGCGCAATATTGTATTTTCATTGTAAACTAGGGTGTCGTCTTATCTCTGCGTTTAATGATAAAACTTGTATCATTAAACAACGTTGTTTAACAGTATGTTTTTGACTTCATGTAGGCATGTGTTCCCTCCTATCTTCTTTTCTTTTCCATGCTGTAAAAAATAAATAATAAAATACTTCCACATGGGCATCTTGAAACTTTTTTTGATTACCTTTGTGTTAATCAAAACTAAACTTTGAAATGAAATAACTACCTCCCCTTAAATACTGTGAACGTTACATGAATCAGTACATCCTTCCAAGTTCTTAATTACTTTAGCTTTGCAATCCACTTACTTTTATGACCTACTTTTGTTTGTCAAATTAAATATAAGGAAATCAATTATATTCCTTAGAATAAGTTACTTTGTGAATATTTGTATTCTGCTTCTTATTTTATTTATAGATATTCCAGGTGTAACACCCCACATCCGTTAAGGTCACTCACAAAGGGAATGCCTTAACTTCAATGAAACATTATGGGTACTGGAACAGAAATATTACAAGACAGACATATATAAAACAGCGGAAAGTAAAGTGGAAGTACTTCGAATCACTTGCTAAATATAATTGTTTACAATAAAAGCCCCTCAACTTCCAATACCCAATTACATAGTTAAAATATCTGTCTTGCTCAAAAACAAAGAAGCATAAAATAAGTTGTAGTATTCCCCAATAAAGCAAAGCAAGCCATAGCCAAGAGAAATCCAAGCCGTACAAGAAAGAGCCTTGGAGCTTGGTAAGATCCGAACTAAGCTGTATTCCCACCCTGTGAACCTAGGGGGGAACGGAAGAAAAAGAGGCGAAACAAAATGGGTCAGTCATAAAGACTGAGTAAGTCCTAGTGACTTTCAGCATAAAAACAGGTAAAGATAACATGGCATGAATAAACTGAAAGTAAACATAAGCATGATGACAAGATAAGCTATAGGAAAGATAACTAAGAATAACCTCATATGATTTTTGTCATGTATAACATTGCAAGGTTCCCATTCAAGATGAACTAAGTATAGTTTCGCAAGATTTCTATCAAGCATCGCAAGATTTCTCTACTTCACCATTAAAATGATATCTATTTGCTCTACACCACCTAACTAGTGTCCCAACTAGTAATCTATATAAAATGATAAAATCATAACGTGATCCCAATCCCTGAAATTAAGGTTGCTTTCACGTGTACATCTATTATTTATTACCTAGATCTAAGCTAGGGTTTTCTATCGAGCGCTTCCTAGATTCCACCAGGATTTATACCACCTAGGTCCAACCTAGGGATTATGCTGCCTATTGAATGCTTCTTGGATTTAGGGTTTATGCTACCTAGGCCCAACCTAGGGATTATGCTGCCTATTGAACGCTTCTTGGATTTAGGGTTTATGCCACCTAGGTCCAACCTAGGGATTATGCTACCTACGTGTATCATACGACCCCCAATGATTGTAGATACCTATGCTGGTCCCACCATGGGGTGTATCCAGTCCCACGGTGGCGGCCCAACACAATTCTAGAATGCATAGGGTATACTATTGGTACCCTCCAGTGCCCTGTTTTTCTGCTCCGGAGTTGCGTGCACGCCCGCACTCTGTTCGAACCACACTGTGCACCCACCGCCGTCACTTTTGACCGCTTACAATCAGCCCACTAATCGTGCCCCACCCTGCCTAGTTTCAGGGTACTATGATACATCTAGTCGGTTACTGCTGAAATGTGTCCCCGTTACTAGGGTTTCCTACTATTTAAGTTTGTGGGTCTATATTTACTAATATTACCCACCAACCCGATATTTACTTAACCCTCTCCGTCCATCACGTTAAGTTGGTTAAGTGTTTTCTCTTATTTTACTTAACCCTACCACACGTCATGTTATAACGGTTAAGTGTTGTTCCTTGTGTTACTTAACCCTACCGTAAGCCTTGTTATACTGGCTAAGTGTTCTCCCTTGTGTTAACTTAACCCCACCGCATGTCATGTCATATTGGTTAAGTGTATATTGACTTAGCCCACCTACTTATCATGTTGT
This sequence comes from Allium sativum, assembly GCA_030737875.1. Taxonomy (NCBI): domain Eukaryota; kingdom Viridiplantae; phylum Streptophyta; class Magnoliopsida; order Asparagales; family Amaryllidaceae; genus Allium; species Allium sativum. The sequence goes on along the minus strand of CM060916.1, from coordinate 711,710,238 downwards.
GACGGTTAAGTGTTACCCTCTGTTGTTACTTAACCTTACCACGCATCACATTATATTGGTTAAGTGCATGTTAACTTAACCCCATCCACCAGTCATATTATAATGGTTAAGTGATACCCTCGTGTGTTTACTTAACCCTACCACGCATCAGGTTATATCGATTGGGCGTTATCAACCTATTCAAGTTAGCCCAACCCATCCACTAGTCACGTTATAACGGTTAAGTGTTATTAGCCTAGCCACGTTACTTAACCCACCCACTCATATCATATTCGTTAAGTGTCATTAGTCTAGTCATATTACTTAACCCAACCATTGGTCTGATTAACAGTTATGTTGGTTTAGCATGCACTTATAAGTTTTACATGTTCTTAACTCATACTGGTTAGGTCCACATTTACATGACAAATTTCCATGTCATCCCACCTAACCCTCTAACCATACCCACGTCTTATTATGGTTAGTATTCCTTAATTCATTCATTATGACGAACGAATCATGACCTCTCACATTAGACCGTGCATTTTATGGCCATTGGATTTGTCGGGCGGTTCCGGACTGATTTACACCACAAACTGGGTCTAACCTCGTGTCATAAACCGTTACGCCTACAATTTGGCCTTCGACCTCTCACATTAGACTGACACTTTGTGGCTACTGGATTTGTCGGGCGGTTCCGGGCAGATTTACACCACAAACTGAGTCTAACCTCGTGTCAAAGGTTCATTAATGGTCGCATCCCACCCAAAACCCCAATATCAGTTCATGTGTTTAACATATAGAAATGTTCATGATTCACGTTTTTGCCCCCAAAACGTATTCCCAAATTATTATCATAATTCACTATAAGGTTATGCCAAGTTATAGCCTCCTATTTCCAATACATACCAACTACCCAAAACCCAACTTAGGCGCGTTCATATTAAACTTTCTCCAAATCATAAATTATCATATATGTTTCTACTCCAAATTTTACATAATTAATGTATGCCCAAGTTCTAGGTTACATGTCAGTTTTACATATGCCCAATTCATACCAAATTTACATATGTTCAATTCATGTCGTTTTACATATGTCAAGATTCATGATCTACATGTTTACAAAGCTATGCTTAATTTACATAGATCCAGTTTTATACCCAAAATTACATGTTTAACATGTTTACACCAATTTACCCATAACGAGTTCTAGCCAATTACATATATCAAGATCCATGTTATATTACATATATTAAGATCCAAGTCAAACTATATATGCCAATCCCCACTCTTGCAATTACTATTATAATGACAATACCCAAATATTCAATTTCATGTTAATGGTAGTAATACCCAAATATCCAATTTTTATGTTATGCCATCAATTCCACCAAACACATATATCCAAATAGGTATTATCCCAATACTCCCCCGTATTCAATCGTACGCAAATCGCGTTTTAGGCCTTGGTCCGAAATTGACCAAGGTTCATCAAAAGAAAATAAATAGGGGGAGGTAGAAGTTGCAATAAGAACAAGATCAGAAAGAAAACGGCATAAATCATCATGATAGGCATAAAGATTACAACTTGATGATAACATCATTACGAATCAAGAAAACTGCTGAATAGATCATAAACTTGGCATGAGAATAAAGATAGACAAGTCTCAATTCTCAAGATTCAAGAAGCAACAGAAATAGATCGATAAACATACTTAAATCCAATTTCACTTCATCACATGCCCATATTATATTTAAATATTTTAATCTGAAAATAACTAGAACTTATAGGGCATGGCTAGTGAATTAGGAACTGAATTTGTTGTAAAAATGTTGCGGCGTTGTTAATTTATTATCCTGAATCATTGTAGAAGCCTTGTTCTTCGAATTGTGTATGAAAGCTTTGTCCTCAGAATTGATTGGAGTTTGAATGCTTAAGCTTTAATTTGGGGCGGCGGCCATGGTTCAAGAGGGAGTTCAGCAGCATGACGGCTTTTGTGTTATATTATTTGTGTGAATTTAAGGTTAGACTTGAGTTGTATTTATAGAATTTTAATCTGATTAGAGCCGTTGATGAAGCTAGAGTGAATCCAGACCATCCATCCCAAGAGGAGCCAATCAGAAAGTGACATGTAAGCCCTAGTGACTCAGCCAAGCCTCAGAAATCGACCATAACCCGACCAGGCCAGCCAGGGCCTGACCAAGCCAGTTTTCTGGCTTGGGCGTACTTGGCAGGTGCGCCAGTGCTAAAATTGTACTGGCGCACTTCCCAAGTGCGCCAGTGCAATTTTGTTCTGGCGCACTTCCCAAGTGCGCCAGTGCATTCTGACCCGTTTCTGGTTTTTCTGCCCAACTTCGTTCGTCCATATCTTCTTCATACGGTATCCGTTTTATGCAAACTCGGACTCTATTTCAAGCAGAATTCCGAGACGAATGCAATGGCGTAACCCATTTCCCTTGATTCTTATTTTAAAATTAATTATACCCTGATTTCAAGTTTCAACATGTTATTAAAATTCGGGTTGTTACATTCTCCCCTCCTTAAAGGATTTCGTCCCCGAAATCTTCAAGTTAAGAAGAATATGTCCTACCATCCAATCATCCATCTACTCAATCATCAATCATAGGCATCTATTGTCCTTAAGAGATTTCTAATGCTGTATGAACATATGCAGAAAGTGTGTGTATATGTTCCTTATCTAATGCAAATGATCAGGCCTGATTGATCTTCTTAATGCAAAATATGTTTAGTGCCATGAGTCCACATGTATGCAAATAGTCCTAGTCACACTAACACTATATGTGTGCACAAACATCCATCCATATGCAACATCCACATGATAACACATTCGAATTCATCCATAAACAAGTATAAACACTCATGCATATGCAATATGAAAGGTGACGGAGCCGATCTAGTGCCTAATGTGTAAATGCATCCACGAGCAACCACTAGCAACCACTTGCTGCCACTTGCAACCATCAATAATAACATGTCTCAAATACATGTTTACACCCAATTGTTCCTACCTAAAGGTATAGTCGAATGATAAAAACTTTGTGCCCATTAGGCAATGTCAGAACTGGAAATCTACGTCACATATATACTGGTTAGCAGAAGAACTCCCTAAGCACCAGCTTGAAGACCGAAATCAACATCAGGCTGACGCCCAAAGAATTACTCAACCCAACGGACACCCTCAAGCCCCAACATGTATTACTAACAGATGATCCCTATGGGGTTTTGCAACAGAAATAGCATTGAGAATAGGATCGAGAGGCTATACTTAAAAGATAATATACAAGTAAGCTCTACAGGAAAAGAGGGATCAAGGATATACTCTTAAAAAGAGATATGATGTGCATGTCTAGTCTTCAATCTTCTAAGTCGCATTTCCTTGAGCTTAACTCCATTATGCTTTGACCGTCTTTAGCTTCACAATTTCATAGCTTCTTAATCCCTATTTTCAAAATATGAGTTGGAACTCATTTCACTGTCGCCTCTCGTTCCACTTTCACTTATTCTTTTTCTCGTATACCCAGCTTAAACATAACTGCGTACTCATGGTTTCATGCAAGCTCTGCAAAATTCATTAGTGAATCCTGGATCTCGTTTATAGGGTATTCCACGCAGAAGAATTATCTCTTGCAAATAAACAGATGTCAACCATGTTGCCAAGTGTACTTACTAAGGTGATTTTCTATAATTCATTCATAAATGAGATGAACCATCCGCCTTAGTGGCGAACACCACTCAAGCGGATCAATAAATATATTAAGAGATTCTAGGTAACTAAGCATGGCAGAACCCTAAGGGTTACACTAGACTTCGAGGGCATTACCGGGGCAAGTCAAAAGTCTAACTACCCTCTTTTCATACTCAATAATGGTATCATTTCTGGACAACCACTCCATCCCTAGAATCAACCCATTGCCCAAAAACATAAGCTTTACTTCTAAACTCAACACTTAGCATAAACTTTCTCAAATCCAAACAAGTCATGAATAAATGAGCCGAGTCCCAAACAGGATTTGAGACAAAAATGGGACCCTCTACTGCGCTAGTACTAAGATGCAGAGACTCAACTATCGAAGCAGAATTAAAAAGGATGCGATGTACAAAAACAAAGTTCTAACGGGATGATAGAAAAGGAAAGCTAAACTTTTAACAGAAACGTTACCACGTCTTCTTAGGTACGCTAGTAGTGAGAGCATACAATTGCCCTCTCGACGATCTTGTCCTTGTCCTCTAATACTTAACTACATGTCCCTTCGTATTAAAGATACTCTCTCTTGTCGTGGGTTTTATTATCCCCTCACTTTGGCCTCTTTCCCTTCACCTTTTCCTCCTTCGTGGATTAAGCCATATCAACAAGTTTCTCATCCTTAAGCTTGTTTTATTTATCCTCGTTCTTGCTATCCTTGTATAGCTTGTTGACAAGTTTCCCGAAAGTTACCTCCATCACACGGCAACTCTACAAAGCTTGAAATAAGATTAGACGCAGATTGAATTACTGCGGCTACAGATGGAAGTTGGGCACTCCTTTGCCCTCCGACATGCGTTGTATGCCTACAAACTATGGTGAAAATGAAAGAGAGAAGAGACTCAACGAGAGACTCAAAAGATAGTGCATATGGCTTTGGGGAATATGCCTTTCGTAAAAAAAAAATTTCTTAGAAAGATGCCTCTTTGTAAATGGTTTTGAAAATAATTTCAGAAGGTTTTTAAAAGCTTTTTTCCCAGTCTGGTAACCATTCTGCTCTGATACCAAATGTAACACCCCACATCCGTTAAGGTCACTCACAAAGGGAATGCCTTAACTTCAATGGAGCATTATGGGTACTGGAACAGAAATATTACAAGATAGACATATATAAAACAACGGAAAGTAAAGTGGAAGTACTTCAAATCACTTGCTAAATATAATTGTTTACAATAAAAGCCCCTCAACTTCCAATACCCGATTACATAGTTAAAATATCTGTCTTGCTCAAAAACAAAGAAGCATAAAATAAGTTGTAGTATTCCCCAATAAAGCAAAGCAAGCCATAGCCAAGAGAAATCCAAGCCGTACAAGAAAGAGCCTTGGAGCTTGGTAAGATCCGACCTAAGCTGTATTCCCACCCTGTGAACCAGGGGGGGGACGGAAGAAAAAGAGGCGAAACAAAACGGGTCAGTCATAAAGACTGAGTAAGTCCTAGTGACTTTCAGCATAAAAACAGGTAAAGATAACATGGCATGAATAAACTGAAAGTAAACATAAGCATGATGACAAGATAAGCTGCAGGAAAGATAACTAAGAATAACCTCATATGATTTTTGTCATGTATAACATTGCAAGATTCCCATTCAAGATGAACTAAGTATAGTTTCGCCAGATTTCTATCAAGCATCGCAAGATTTCTCTACTTCACCATTAAAATGATATCTATTTGCTCTACACCGCCTAACTAGTGTCCCAACTAGTAATCTATATAAAATGATAAAATCATAACGTGATCCCAATCCCCGAAATTAAGGTTGCTTTCATGTGTACATCTATTATTTATTACCTAGATGTAATCTAGGGTTTTCTATCGAGCGCTTTCTAGATTCCACCAGGATTTATGCCACCTAGGTCCAACCTAGGGATTATGCTGCCTATTGAACGCTTCTTGTATTTAGGGTTTATGCCACCTAGGTCCAACCTAGGGATTATGCTGCCTATTGAACGCTTCTTGAATTTAGGGTTTATGCCACCTAGGTCCAACCTAGGGATTATGCTACCTACGTGTATCATACGGCCCCCAATGATTGTAGATACCTATGCTGGTCCCACCATGGGGTGTATCCAGTCCCATGGTGGCGGCCCGACACAATTCTAGAATGCATAGGGTATACTACTGGTGCCCTCCAGTTCCCTGTTTTTCTGCTCCGGAATTGCGTGCACGCCCGCTCTCCGTTAGAACCACACTGTGCACCCACCGCCATCGCTTTTGACCGCTTACAATCAGCCCAGTAATCGTTCCCTACCCTGCCTAGTTTCAGGGTACCATGATACATCTAGTGGGTTACTGCTAAAATGGATCCCTGTTACTAGGGTTTCCTACTAGTTAAGTTTGTAGGCCTATATTTACTAATATTACCCACCAACCCGATATATATTTAACCCTCTCCGTCCGTCACGTTAAGTTGGTTAAGTGTTTTCTCTTATTTTACTTAACCCTACCACACGTCATGTTATAACGGTTAAGTGTTGTTCCTTGTGTTACTTAACCCTACCGCAAGCCTTGTTATACTGGCTAAGTGTTCTCCCTTGTGTTAACTTAACCCCATCGCATGTCATGGCATATTGGTTAAGTGTATATTGACTTAGCCCACCTACTTATCATGTTGGGACGGTTAAGTGTTACCCTCTGTTGTTACTTAACCTTACCACGCATCACGTTATATTGGTTAAGTGCATGTTAACTTAACCCCATCCACCAGTCATATTATAATGGTTAAGTGTTACCCTCGTGTGTTTACTTAACCCTACCACGCATCAGGTTATATCGATTGGGTGTTATCAACCTAGTCAAGTTAGCCCAACCCATCCGCTAGTCACGTTATAACGGTTAAGTGTTATTAGCCTAGCCAAGTTACTTAACCCACCCACTCATATCATATTGGTTAAGTGTCATTAGTCTAGTTATATTACTTAACCCACCCATTGGTCTGATTAACAGTTATGTTGGTTGAGCCTGCACTTATAAGTTTTACATGTTATTAACTCATACCGGTTAGGTCCACATTTACATGACAAATTTCCATGTCATCCCACCTAACCCTCTAACCATACCCACGTCTTATTATGGTTAGTATTCCTTAATTCATTCATTATGACGAACGAATCATGACCTCTCACATTAGACCATGCATTTTGTGGCCATTGGATTTGTCGGGCGGTTCTGGGCAGATTTACACCACAAACTGGGTCTAACCTCGTGTCATAAACCGTTACGCCTACAATTTGGCCTTCGACCTCTCACATTAGACTGACACTTTGTGGCTACTGGATTTATCGGGCGGTTTCGGGCAGATTTACACCACAAACTGAGTCTAACCTCGTGTCAAAGGTTCATTAATGGTCGCATCCCACCCAAAACCCCAATATCAGTTCATGTGTTTAACATATAGAAATGTTCATGATTCACGTTTTTGCCCCAAAACGTATTCCCAAATTATTATCATAATTCACTATAAGGTTATGCCAAGTTATAGCCACATATTTCCAATACATACCAACTACCCAAAACCCAATTTAGGCACGTTCATATTAAACTTTCTCCAAATCATAAATTATCATATATGTTTCTACTCCAAATTTTACATAATTAACATATGCCCAAGTTCTAGGTTACATGTCAGTTTTACATATGCCCAATTCATACCAAATTTACATATGTTCAATTCATGTCGTTTTACATATGTCAAGATTCATGATCTACATGTTTACAAAGCTATGCTTAATTTACATAGATCCAGTTTTATACCCAAAATTACATGTTTAACATGTTTACACCAATTTACCCATAACGAGTTCTAGCCAAATTACATATATCAAGATCCATGTCATATTACATATATCAAGATCCATGTCAAACTATATATGCCAATCCCCACTCTTGCAATTACTATTATAATGACAATACCCAAATATTCAATTTCGTGTTAATGGTAGTAATACCCAAATATCCAATTTTTATGTTATGCCATCAATTCCACCAAACACATATATCCAAATAGGTATTATCCCAATATTCCCCCGTATTCAATCGTACGCAAATCGCGTTTTAGGCCTAGGTCCGAAATTGACCAAGGTTCATCAAAAGAAAATGAATAGGGGGAGGTAGAAGTTGCAATAAGAACAAGATCAGAAAGAAAACAGCATAAATCATCATGATAGGCATAAAGATTACAACTTGATGATAACATCATTACGAATCAAGAAAACTGCTGAATAAATCATAAACTTGGCATGAGAATAAAGATAGACAAGTCTAAAATCTCAAGATTCAAGAAGCAACAGAAATAGATCGATAAACATACTTAAATCCAATTTCACTTCATCCCATGCCCATATTATATTTAAATATTTTAATCTGAAAATAACTAGAACTTACAGGGCATGGCTAGTGAATTAGGAACTGAATTTGTTGTAAAAATGTTGCGACGTTGTTAATTTATTGTCTTGAATCATTGTAGAAGCCTTGTTCTTCGAATTGTGTATGAAAGCTTTGTCCTCAAAATTGATTGGAGTTTGAATACTTAAGCATTAATTTGGGGCGGCGGCCATGGTTCAAGAGGGAGTTCAGCAGCATGACGGCTTTAGTATTATATTATTTGTGTGAATTTAGGGTTAGACTTGAGTTGTATTTATAGAATTTAATCCTGATTAGAGCCGTCGATGAAGCTAGAGTGAATCCAGACCATCCATCTCATGAGGAACCAATCAGAAAGTGACACGTAAGCCCTAGTGACTCAGCCAAGCCTCAGAAATCGACCATAACCCGACCAGGCCAGCCAAGGCCTGACCAAGCCAGTTTTCTGGCTTGGGCGCACTTGGCAGGTGCGCCAGTGCTAAAATTGCACTGGCGCACTTCCCAAGTGCACCAGTGCAATTTTGTTCTGGCGCACTTCCCAAGTGCGCCAGTGCATTCTGACCTGTTTCTGGTTTTTCTGCCCAACTTCGTTCGCCCATATCTTCTTCATACGGTATCCGTTTTACGCAAACTCAGACTCTATTTCTAGAAGAATTCTGAGATGAACGCTATGGCGTAACCCATTTCCATTGATCCTTATTTTAAAATTAATTATATCCTGATTTCAAGTTTCAACATGTTATTAAAATTCGGGTTGTTACACCAAGTCTTTTTATGTTATTGTTTAATGCATACATAGGTATATGAATAGAATGCATACATGACTATTAGGAGTAATTGAAGTACCAGAGACCATACCTTTAATTCTACATAAATATTAGTCATTGTTATGCTTGGGTCAGGAGTCCTTGTAATGTATTTATAGGCATTTTAGCTTCGGCATGCAGTATCGTGCTTGTGCTTAAATTCCACTTTATATCCACATTTCAATCGCTGCATGCATCTTTATTTACTACTTGTTATTCATCTTTATTGCCTGCAGCATCTTTAATTTCATCTATGCAAACCATCTGTGGAAAAGATCGTTGTGTTACTAAAATTTATATATTCTCATTCAAAATCACATGACCAATGTTTTTTAGGTGTATGATGCTATAGGATAAAAAAGGTTTTTTTATTTTTTTATTTGGTGCATAATGCGATGAAACGTTGCATTATGAACTAATTAGTGTATCCTTTCTCTCATTAGTACTTTACCATGTGCATGCATAGACAAGACCTTTTTGCCACTTGAATTGCCCGTATTAGATACGGTTTATAATATGCATAGACAAGACCTTTTTGGCGGTAACTTATGACTTGAGGACATGGTCAATTTCAAGGTGTCGGTAATGATACGCATATTACTTAAGCTCAAGAAGCCAATGCAGCTGGCAGCTGGTAATAGAAGACCCAAGAAAGTAATACACATAACTAAAAGATCATTGGATTAATGCTCTGCCAGTGGATGCTACAACGCATGGGAGATTTTCTATAGTTTACTTTAATTCAAAGTCAAATGTTTGCTACTATGTTTTGCTTTTGGCGGAAAATTGCATTTAGGAGGGAAACTATAGAGCCACGTAGGCAGGTTGTTATAAAGCAACTATATATAAATTTGTCATGTATACAGTATGGAATATAGAAAAGTAATTGAGAAATTCTCTTCCTTCTTTAATTCGTCTTCTACTTCCTGAAATAACTCTTACCTGCATATTCATCTTCCTCCTTCCTGCTACTTTCTCTTCTCTCAAACTCAGCTCCGTATCAGCCTACCATGTTAATAGTTAACATGTCATGAGCAGGCTGCTAGTTCCAAGACCTAAATGTAAACACAATTATTTCACCTGTCGTGCTATCTAATTAATTGTTTTGTTTTCTATTCTGCTACTGTTATGCAACTAATATTAAACACATGTGGAACAATCCATTTTGGTTCTTTATATTAGTTTAAATTTGACTATGTTCAAGTTTATTATAGTTATTTAATGCAGATTTTGCGTTTAACTGTTGAGTGAGTGACTCATTGACGTATTACTATTTCATATGGTGTAGATTTTATGTAGGGAGATGATGATCGCACCATAGACGGACAGGCTAGCTCAAGAAGAAAGCAACAATAATGTATGATATATATAAACAACTAATATTGTAATATTATTGTAGTGAAGTTGAAATATATTGTAATATTATTGTAGTGAAGTTGAAATATATTGTAATATTATTTTGGCTACAGCTATGGAACTTTAGAATGCATGGTAATATTATTTTTGTTGTTGCAAACTGGTAGAAGTTTTAAGTTTGTAATGTATTGTTGAACTTTAAAAGTTTGTTGTTGAATTTGATCTTTACGTTGAATCTATTGGAAATTTTTGGTTTATCGATATTTTTTGCGGTATTTATGTCAAATCTGTAAACGTTTGTACTGAATATGAAGTATTGAAGGAGAGAGAAAAGGAATTTTTTTTTTTGAAATAATATCAATTAGCAACGGCTAAAAGCCGTTGCTAAATACAAAACAGCAATGACCTTCAGCCGTTGCAAATGGAAAAATTGCAACGGGCTTAGGCCGTTGCAAAATACAAATTTTGCAATGGCTATGAGCCGTTGCAAAATATTTGCCACTCCAGAAATAGCAACGGCTTAGAGCCATTGCAAAATCAATTCGCAACGGCTTAAAGCCGTTGCGAAACAGCGTTTTTGGTGTAGTGAAGAAAAAGTTTTCACATCTCGACATATGTGAAAACTAGCTCTTGAATCCATCTTCCAAGGCTCCACAACACTAAATAGGACATCAAATGAAGAATCGCTTTTGGTACCTTCAGCAAAGTCTGCCCGTGTCTCATCACTATTATCATCACCTTACGCCTTCTTCTTCTTCATATCTCATATATACGAATAGCAATCATTACGCTTGTGACCTTCCTTGTTGCAATGGAAACAACTGATTGCATCTTTGCCCTTGGCTCCCTTTTTCTTCCAAACGGTACCCTTCGAGTCCTTTGCTACCGTCACCTCACTTTGAACCGATTTCAACTCCGACCTTTTTCTCCTTAGCTCCTCATTCAAAAACTACTTCAAACCGTTTCTAAGGAGATAGTTCCATTATCATCGGAATTACTCAATGAAAAACCAAAGTCTCCCAGTTTTCCGAATGAAAACTCATCAGCAAAAGAGCCTGCAACTCATCATCAAAATTGACCTTCATGTTTGCCAATTGATTGACGACATCCTGAAACTCGTTCAGATGTTCTACAACCGACTTTTCCTCATCCAACCTCAGCTGTACCAGCTTTCGAACCAGAAAATCCTTACTTGTAGCACTCCTTGGCTCAAACAAAGATACTAATTTGTTCCACAGCGCCTTCACGGTTTCACAAGTAGCCACATGGTGGAACACCAAATCTTCCAAATGTAGGCAACTCAACGCAATCACCATTTGGTCCATTTTCTTCCACTTTCCCTCATCTATATTTGATGGCTTCTCCCTCCATCAATGGGATCATGCAAATCATTGTGATATAGAACTTTCTCCATCTTCGGCTTCCATATGCGCCAATACTTTTCATTCAAAATAGTCATCTTCGAAAACGTCATCATCTTCGACATCTACAATCTTCAATCCAACTAACACTCCAATCCATGCGAGGATTTGAGTTCCAATACCAACTGTTGGGGTTTTGTGCCCAACTTGAAGTTTGGTAAAATACCCAAAAAACAAAATGAATCATTTTCACCTAATCAGTTGAAGATGAATGTGATTGAAAAAAACACTAACAATATCGAAAATTTGAACACACACGATATTCCATCCAATCACCCTCTTTATTGATTCATAAAAAAATTATTTACAACCGATCTCAACTACCATTACAAACAAGCACAACTTGAACCAATAACTTTATTGAGAAATTGGTAGAGAATATCTAATGGCTAAATAATTTGAGGAGAAAGACAATGAATAATAATGGCAAATTTCCCATACTTAATGAAGATGTCAACTAGGCCTTTTATAGAGTGAATTGCTTCATACCCAAGTAAACTTGACACTCAAATTATCTTCATATATGTAAAAAAAAATGATAAGTACCAAATAATCCTTGCCTTGAATATCCCACAAATATAGCAACAAATTTCTCCATAAAATATGCATAGATAATTTGTTTTCCATAATTGTGATTTGCTTATCACAAATCTCAACGGGTATTTTAAGGTTAGTAGGTGACGTATGCCATTTTCAGTTCAATTTTCTGACAATGATAAGGGTTTCGATTGTAGCATCCAATATGAGGAAACCTACTTCTAATTCAAGTCGTGTATCGCAGTTTTGTTTCACTGAAACAATGTATAAATAAGGTAAGGCCTCAGGAACTTTTAGTGACCTATATTCAGCATAAAGTGTAAAATCTGAAACAAATACACATGAGCTAGTGTAAAGTAAAATAGAATAGTGTAGATTGTTCATGTAGTAGACATGTTTAATATAAAATAATTAATAACCAGCCTACAAAAATCAAAGCTTTGTCAACTTTTACATGTATAACTTCTACCCTTTGCTAAGATGATTGTCTATGTTTTTGTAATATTGACAACCGAAGTTAAAATAAATGCTTTATAAATCAAAATTAAGTTTTTTTATAATTATTATTATAAAAATAACCGATCAAAAAAGTTATTAACTTGATATCTATGTGAAATCGCTTAATTTCTATTTTCCCTTTCAAAAGTCACCTCACATGAATTGTTCATACAAATGGTAATTTTTTAGTAAGGTTAAGAGTGAACTTATATGTAAATTGGTTTGGACAAAGAGTCTATTGTCAAGTAATCAAAGTAGGACCGGTATATACTTGTATAGGTAATGAGGAAGTCAGCATGAAGTCAAACATGGGCCATAATCAAGGTCCAAGTATATTTATTACATCTTATATCATGTGTCATTAAGATATATGTAAATTATACAATTGTATACCATATGTTGCTATTAAGCTTATGGAAAAAACGCAAAAAATAATAAAATAAATTAAATTATATCCTATGTTTGAAAATTGTAATATATATACAAATATAAAATGGACATGACATTCGAATCGAAAGACGTGATCGGGTAAATATGTGAATGCACAATCTACTTAGTGACATACTTTAATTTGAAACCAAATGTAGAAAGTGGTCTCATCAAAGGTGTAGTGGAAATGAAATCAATTAAATTATAGAACCAGTAAATTAGGAAAAAAGGTGCTTGTAATTGGTATCAATTATCTCAAAACATGCTATAAGTGGTGTTTAAAACAAAAATATCATACTATCAGTATCAGTTGTTGTAAATGATACCCAAATACATTTCAATCACAGTCAACACAAGCCGCATGTGACAGCACGTGGGTGTTACTAATTAACATGATATTATGATAGATAATATAGTAGCTTTGCATGATAGAGTAAGTGTTAAAAGAGAAACTGTCAAAAAATAAACTGAAAATTAGGGAATTGTCATTCGCACTTCAAAATTGGTTAAAAGATGGTCAATTTTAAGAATACTCCTGTCATATTTAGAATTATTATGAGGCGTACTAAACACAAAAATGAGTATACAAAAATACCCTTACTTTACCTCTCGTATGTTGTTATTGACACTCCAGTTTTGGTTAAGGGATGTCACATTCAAAAAAAAAATTCGGTATACCCCCACCATTTTCCATTTTAATCATTTTCGGCGGCTCTTCTACGATTTTCAGACCTAAACTCGACATACCCCCACTTAATTCCACTAATGAATTCGAAAGCACCGTGCCGAATTTCAACTAAGTCTCCCCTTAATCAAAAGTGGAGTATCAGTAACAATTGATAGACACATGCCTCAATTATCATGGTAAGGGTAGTTTGGTCATATCATAATTTAATTTTAAGGCGGTCACTTTCTAACGTCCTCACCTTAGTAAGTTTGAAAAACATAAAAAATGAGTCACCCCTTAACCAATTTTGGAATTTGGAGTGCAAATAACAATAACCAAATATTAATGTAGCTAGGCAGGACCGACCCTGAGTTATAAGAGGCCCATGACGATATTATACTGGAGGCCTATTATATGAAAAACAAAATGAAGAAAATAAAAGTGAATAGATTTAATTAAGCAAAATGATTCAATGAAATTACGTAGTTAAATTACAACAAATATTTTTCATAAGGTTCACCCTTCTTACATTTTAGCTCACAAAAGTATCAAGCAATCCACTTAAATCAAGTGATTCTAATAAATAATTCTCGATGGATATTGTAGCTAATCCATTCAATTTGTCTTGCAACATACTCGTTCAGAGAAAATATTTAATTAGCTTTAATTTTGAAAAGCTCCTTTCGCTGTAGCTACGATAACTGGAATAGTCAATAATATTCTATAACCAACCCATGCATTTACATAAAGACAATTCACCCTTTTTTTTAAAGCTAAAAAAAGACAATTCATCCTTTTAATATATTTTAATACATCAATAGTTTCTTGAAATCATCAGGTAAAATCCTTCTTAAAATTTGAAATTCCGGAAATAACTCTATCCCATCAATATCGGAATTACTCTCATGCTTTAAGACGTTCTCAATGTGGACACATAAAGACTTCAAACTATCACATGAAGAAAATTTTAGTCTCTCTAAATCATGCAAGAACCTAAATATGTCATCAAACTTCTTAATTTGCTCAAATCTACTCTCAAGTGATGATGACCCTAGATCCACAATATACGTAAAATAATTGACTCTAAATGGTTCTTTTGGAGATAAAACCATTTCTTCGCTATTGCTCTTATCAAATTGTTTTTTCAAAGTATAAAGCTTTTTCACAAAATGATGGTTCAATTCCCATTTCATTTGTTATGATTTCGGCATCAACCAATGAAGATTCAAACCTCCTTTCCCTAAAAGTTTTAAAAAACAAAATTAGCCCTTTTAAATGATCCATAGCCACATCCATGTGTATATTTTCTACTTGCAACTTTTTTCTCATTCTATTAACATTACTCAACATATTAAACCATATAACCATACCAAGAACGAACTCAACGTTCTCGAGCTCGTACTTTTCCAAGGATTCAACCTTTCTTTTGCATATTGGATCATCGTTAAGAATGGCTAATTGAATCAATTAAAGTTTAGTCTTTGAATCTTGAGTCCAAATTGCTTTCACGTTTTCAACATGACTTTCCCAACGTGTTTGTGATAGTGGTTTTAATGTAAGACCATTTACATTGTCTTTGAATATTTTCCATCTTCTAGTAGAAGATGAAAATAAAGTCTATATATGTTGCACCACTCCAAAAAAGAAATGGCTTTAGAGCAACATTTAACCATATCATAAATTATAAGATTAAGGCTATGACAACCACGTGGGATATAAAATGCTCTAGGATTTACTTATATCACTCTATTTTGTACACTTTTGTTTTTTCCTTTAATATTTGAACCATTATCGTATTCTTGCCCTCTTGCATTATATATATCAAGGTCTAGTTCATTCAAACTATCAATAAGTTCATCAAAATGCCCCTTATTGGATGTGTCATTAACCACTAAAAATCCTAAAAAGAACTCTTCCACCTTTTCAATATTGTTTGAGATATCTACGCATCATAAGATTAAGGTCATTTGTTCCTTATGAGCATCATCTGGAGTACAATCAAATATAATAGAAAAGTATTTTGATGCTTTTGATTTTTTTTTCAATAATTTTTTTTTTAATTCACTAGCAATTGGAAGTATCGATTCATTTTGAATTTTATGACCAAGATAATGATAATAAATTTCTTTACTTTTTATTCTACGAATATGTTCTTGCATTATTGGATCAAATTTAGCAATCATTTCTATAATACTTAGAAATATACCGTTTTCTCCTGATAAACCTTTTCATTTGCTCCTCAAAATGCCAAATTATTTTGAGCAAGAGTAGTGACAATGGTTGTTATTCTCATTAGCACTTGTCTCCAATGTCCTTTATTTATTCTTGAATACTTTTGTCAATTGTTACATTCATTTGAAACCTTATTTCTAGTTCAATCCATTTCTCCATGTTAACAATGTGGTCAGCGCTAACCTCATGCATTTTTAGTTTCTCACTAATATTTTTCAATCATTCACACCATCGTTTGCTAACCATCCTTTTTAAATAACATGCAACAAAAACAAAACACTTTATCCAAAGCCTTTGAGTATATTAACCATTTCCTATCGTACTGGTCTCCTTTTGATAATTGCCGAAGATAATGTGTAACAGAGAACTGTCTATTCGATATATCTTTGGGATAATCAATAATGTTCTCTCTTATAGGGCCCTTTTGAACAATTAAATCTCTCAGTGATTGATTCATGTCTTTCCAATTCATCGAGTCACTAATGTCAATATAAACCGGCATAAAATCTTTAGCGGTCTCCTTTTTTAAGATTTTCTCATTTACATCTTCATTAATACCTTCATTTTATTTTTTGTCTATCATAAAAATATCTTCAACTTCATCTTCATTGATGTAACAACCCGGAAATTCTGAGGCAATTTAAAATTTTTATTTTTGCAATTTTAGTGAATTTTGAATATTTAAAATGAATTATTTTAAATAATAACAATGAGAAATTTATTTTGAACAGAATTAGAAGTATATATTTATTTGAATCGTCGTTAGAATATAAATATTTTGTTTTAAATATAAAAGGAATTGAAAATGGCGCGGTAGTTCGAAAATTCGATTTCGAAGTTCAAATGAATGTACAGGATTCAAAATAAACCGGATTTTAACGAAACCAAAAATATTAGAACCGAACGAAAGAATTCATCAAAGATTGGATTAGTAATATCCAATGGGAATGACTCGTTAGAGATAGGATCGGTAGTATCCTAGAACGAGTGTGAAGAGTGTGTTTTTAAAATAATAAACAATTTTGTTTTAAAAATTTAAATCACTTATTCATATTTGATTATTTATTTATATTGATTTGGACTATCAGGTATATAGAGATTTTAATATACGTCTGATCCACGTGTATTGGAAGCCTCAAATATACTGGATGGATATAGAGTCACACTCTAGTCGCCCGGGGATAATTCTGATGATGTGGCTGCATCATCAGTATTTATATTCGAGTGCCGAAAGTGTGATATTTATATATTTCCATAGACCGGTGTGAGAACCAAAACTAGATAGGACATCAGGGAGGGCATGCGTTTCCTTCTAGCTAGAAGTGGCGTCAGTGGTTTTACACGCCCTGACGAGTTTGACTTATGTGGTTGTTGCTGTTGTGATGCGCCTCGAATATAACGGTGAATGTGTGGAGCCGATGGAGTCATTGGACTCATTGACACCCCAAAGGGTGGGGAAACGCAGTGTTCAGGCGTTTTAATCCACATCGGCGGACCGGCCCTGACGATCCAAGGGCCCACCTGAGTCTGGGTCCTGAGACACGGGCTAGAGCGTCTCGAATCGGTAGAGGACTATCTTTTGCCTCGGTTCACAGATGGAAATCCAACTTCCAATATGTGACTTTGCGGTTTTGATTATAGAGCCTAGTATGGCGACATAGTGGTATGGGGCACTTATGCCATCTATGATTGATACTTATGATTTGAAGTTGTTTTATACACTATGCACTTATAATAGTATCAAATGATTTGTTTTAAACGTATCAAGCATTCCTGGCTATTATAAGGTAAAACCCTATCCTCCGGCTTGTGTTGCATTATGTGATAGGACCTGGGTCTTATAACAGCTTCATTGTTCTTTATTTAGCATTGCGCTGTTGTTTTATGCACTGGTATTCTTGGGAGGAAACTCGTTCCGTGTTATACGGCGTGGTCCCTTGATTTACCTAACTTTAAAATAAAGATTAATAACTATTTTAGTTCTCACACCAGTCACATGACTGACCTGGAGTTTATTGTTTTAACCTAAACTCTGGGTGCCCTTATTTTGACACGGGTGGCTAGTAGTTTTGGTTTTGTAGATTTGTATTCATAGGATCCTGATTTACAGCTGGAATGATATCCGGAAAACTCTGCATCCGTGTATCTCTTTCAGTTGTGTATTGTATTATTTTTCCGCTGCAGTAATGTATTTAAATCTCTAATATTTTCTGATGTATATTATTTGTTTATACTCTGTATATTCTTGCATTCTGATGTAATTGTTGTAATAAACAACGAAATGTTCTTCTGTTTGTGTCCCGATGTGGCTTGTTCTCAAAACAATCAAGCGATTCGAACGGTCTTGATCGGTTTAGCGATCGATTCGGATCGAGCGAAATTCCTTTTCGTTACAATTGACCTCCTTGTTAACATCAAATTTATCTTGTTTCTTGCTAAAAAAACTTATCAAGATATCCTATTGTCCTTTCATTATCATTTTTACCTTTAAATTTCCTTTTTCTTTTAGATGCCCCCAATTCAAATTTTCTACCCGACATGAGAATAGTCGTTAATAAATCTGTAAATACAATGAATACTTAAAAATAATTTGGCAAATCAATTCAACAAAAAATAAAAATGCTATACATTTTGTTGAAATGAATGAAATAAATTCATATATGGTGCTAAAATGAAAAATACACAAAATCAGTTCAACAATGAATAAGTATTGAAATAGATTTTAAAATCCCCATTTTTTTCTTTTTCTATTTCATTTTGAATCTGAGGGTTTTATTAATCAAGCGACCCATTTATAAATTTTTTTTCTTCCTATTTTTCATATTTTTTCGAAGATTCAAAGCTAAAATGTTATAATCATTAGTCATAAATTCACAATTAGAGAAGATATCTGTTAGAAAGTTTTTGAAACAAAATAAATAAATATATAAGGTACTCAAATTCAGGCAAGAAGAATTTGACTGATGCTGGAAGACAAGTGAAATTGTGGAAACCCTTGTGTATGGTATTGTCGCCGCCTGCTGATTGCCGAATTTAGATGATTTTCCTTGTTTATGATTGTAGAAAATAAATGTTTGAAAATTGAAACCCTTGATTGTGCTATTGGATGGAATCAACGAATGCTGATGTGAGAAGAAACAATTGGAAATAGGAAACAATGTATTGCTAAAAGCCTGAAATACTTAGTTCTGTAAATTTCAAATGGGATCTTATTAGAATAGAAGTCTGATGATCACTGAGATCGTATTTGAATAGAAAACCAATGATCACTGAGATCGTAATTGATTAGAACATCGACGATCGCAGAGGTCGTATTAGAATGTAAATCCGATGACCATTGGGATCATATTTTGATGGACTGTCGAGTCCGAGATGCATGAGACCCAGAAAATCTGAAGTCGTGGGCTTGTCGGATCCTGTTGGAGCAAGTACATACCTGCAAAAAGAGTTTTCATACTTGGCGGACCAAGTTATGTAATTTTACATACTTGGTAGGCAAGGCTATTAAGATTCACGTGCTACGAAGGTTAAGATAAGAAACTTCCATACATGGCTGGCCAAGTCGTGAAGTTAATATGCTTGGCGAACCCATTTAGAAAATCTCAACCACCGAAAGCCCAAGTTTTTTGAAAACTCGTGGATTGGATTCCGAAATTGCAAACCAGAGTTCGAAATTCATACTTGACTAGCCAAGTGGGGATCAGAGTCCTTTCACTTGGCAATTCATTCATTCATGTTTTTTTGGTGTTATTTTGGAAGCAGGGCCAATTTCATAGAATATCGTATACGAACGAATATACAACTCCATTTATTTATGTATTTACAGGAGTTATAACACAATATTTGTTGGCTTTCGGGTCGGGCCCCATTTCTTATTTAGGCTTGATACTAGGGACAAAATTATGCTAATGGACTTAGACCAGTCTTCGTTTTATATCTAATTGGATTTATTCTCTTGTTTCCATTTTAAATAGAATTTATGTTATTTTCACATCATTTTCTTCCATGTGATTATTGTTTCCACTTGTACGTAGGGTATATAGGAACGGAATCGTCGCTATAAATGAAAATTTGTATTAACTCCCAATGCATGCGTGTTTTTTATAATATTAAAATGAACAAATCACGTATATAAGCTAAAGAAAGCGTTATATGGATTAAAATAGGCTCCTAGGGCTTGGTATGATAGATTAAGAAATTACTTATTACAATCCAACTTTGAAATAGGAAAACTAGATAACACCTTGTTTATTAAAAGGAATAATAAGGATATACAATTAGTGCAAATATATGTTGACGATATAATTTTCGGACCAACAAATATGATGAATAAAAAATTTTCAGATATTATAACCCAAGAATTTGAGATGAGTCATATGGGAGAACTAACGTTCTTGTTAGGCTTACAAATTCATCAATTAAAGAATGGAATATTTATTAATTAAGAAAAATACGCAAGAGATTTAATTAATAAATATAATTTAACAACAACTAATGGGAGACCAACACCAACGACAACTAATATAGCCTTAAGTAAAGATGATACGTCAAAAAACGTTGATCAAAAAATTATATAGAGGAATGATAGGATCGTTATTGTATATAACCACTAGTAGACCAGATATAATGCATAGTGTATGTCTCTGTGCAAGATATCAATCGCAATCCCAGGAAACACATTTAAAAGCCGTAAAACGTATTCTAAGATATGTAAAACAAACATCAAACTTTGGATTATTTAATTCTAAGGATGATTCATTCGATTTAATTTCTTATTGTGACGCTGATTATGTGAGATGTAAATCCGGTCGTAAATAGGGATGGCAATCGGGCGGGGTGGGCGTGGGTAGTACCGCCCCATCACCCGCCCCGTTGGGTATTTTTTGCCCCATGCCCGCCCCATGCCCACACGAGTATCCATTAAACGGGTTTTAAACAGGTTGCGGGTAATAGTGGGTTTTCATGGGTATCCATTATATTTATTCAATTTATTTTTAGCCATTTATTGAAATTATTCAAAAGTACATTTGGTAAAAAAAACAAATTAGACCAATTCTTAAATGCTAACCTCAAAATACCAATACATATTTAAACCAACATCCAAAAAAGAAGAGACAACAACAGAAGTATCCATCAAAATATCGATAGCTAGTTATAAATTGTTGAGTAAAAGCATGCACACAAGTACCGAATAGCCAACAACAACATTTTTTGTATTGACTATTGAGAATAAATCGCATTCAATAGGGCACGGGTACCCGCGGACATGGATATCTTACTATCCGTACCCGCCCCATTAATTAACGGATATTAAAAATACCCGTTTATTTTACCCATGGATACCCATTTAACTATTCGTTTCATATCCATGATGGATTTTACCCGCGGTTATCCGCGGGTACGGATTTTTTTGCCATCCCTAGTCGTAAAAGTACTAGTGGAACATGTCATTTCTTAGGACCTTCACTGGCCTCGTGGTTTAGTAAAAAGAAATATACCGTATCTTTGTCAACAACCGAAGCAGAATATATCTCTGCTGCTTTGGCATGTTCACAAGTAATATATATGCAACAAACTCTAAATAATTTTGGATTAAAAATAAATAAATCACCAATATATTGCGATAACACGAGTGCTATAAATATATCTAAAAATCCAGCTCATCACTCAAGAATTAAACATATTGATATGCAACATCATTTTCTAAGAGATAACGTAAGTAAAGAGAAAATTTCCCTCGAATCTATAGAAATTGGAAAACAGATAGTAGATATATCAATAAAACCATTAAATGAAGTAACGTTTACTAAATTTAGAAGAGAATCAGGTATTTGTTCATTAAGTGAATTAGAAGATATTAATATATATATAAGAACAACATTAAAAATCAGAAAAATAAAATAAGAAACACGAGTATGTCGACATATAACAGCCAGATTTTAAAAATTAATTCCCACCAAAAGTTAGTTACAATTATCATTTAAACTCTTCGCTTCGAATTTTCTTTTTCACTCTCCTATTTCACTTCTGCTAAAACTCAAAAGCAAAATAAATCATGGTCTCCATTAATTATAATAACCAAATTAAACCTGAATCATCCACTGGACCATCCGAAGGTCCATTCCAACGTTCTACCCTCTCTCGTTTAATCAAATTGGAAGAGAAAATGGAGTATGCTCTTCAAATGCTTGCTGAGATTCAAGTACTCCAAATTCGAATAAGTCAAGAGAAAATTAAACAAGGTAAGATGATACAGAATCTTCATTAGTTCATAATGGATAATCAAGCGAATCCAATCATCATCAAAGATGATAATCAGGCAATGGAAGAAGAAGTAGAAGAAGAAGAGGAGGAGGAAGAGATGATGGAAGAAAAGGAACCAGAAGAGGCACAACAAGAAGACATAGAGGAGGAGGATCAAGTCGTGTGCGTTGGGGAAGTATCCTTCGATCAAGAAGGAAACATAATTGAACAAAATGGGGAATTTTGTCTCCGTTACCCCAATTGTCCAATCCATATGTCCCCTGTCGTAAAGAACAAATAGAATTTAGGTTTCTTTCCATTTAATCGTTGTAATACGTTTGTAGTCGTTCATGTAATTTGCTTTAGTATGTATCGTTTGTATTAAAAACTATGTTTAATTTAATGCTTGTTTTATCTTTTAAGCATTTAAATAATTTGTTAAGTAGGCATGTATGTAGGAGGAGTTATATATACTTTAGTATTGAATCAATTATAGGGTATGTATAGATAGATATATGATTTAGGGGAAATATTGTTAGAATTTTTTTTTGATAATGCCAAAGGGGGGAGAAATTATAAAATATAGACTTAGTTTATGTAGAATATATAGGATTCATATTGACAGGGGGAGTATTAGAAGGATCAGCATCAATAGGTATGAACAGGTATGAGTATTTTATAAACTAAAGTTGTCATCATCAAAAAGGGGGAGATTGTTGGAGAATGGAGTTTCGATGACAACAACCTTATTTCAATATTAATTGATTATAAAATATATACTAACATCTCTATCTAGAATATATATACACACATACATACATAGATATGTAGGAGTTGTATATAAGTATTAATACTAAGACTGTACAGTTTTAGAGATTCAAGAGATTCAGAATTCAAAGAAGATTCAAGACTCATGAGTTATCAAGAAATCAAAAGTTTAAGATAAATATAGTAACATAGTTTAGTTTATATGCAAGACTCTGAATAACACTCCAGGTTGAAATTCAATTTTTTTTTTTTTTCTGATTTTCAAATTTTGTTTTCCAAATTTTAAATTCAAATTTTAATTAGTTTTTCTATCTTACCTTTGATTTTAAACTTAAGTTTCAAAGCTTATTAGTTTATATAGTTATATACTTTTATAATTTTATGTTTATATAGTTTTAAACTTTATATTTTTATAAATATGTTTATATGATATATATTTATGATTTCATATGATTTTCTACTTTATAATACTCATTTATATCATTATGTTTTAATCCAAGAATTTTCAGAATTATATATAAAATAAAACACTTGAAAATATTCAAAATTCAAATTTTTAAAAACATATATGTCGATATACATAGGAGCATATGTCGATATACAACCGCCATATTTTCAGTTTTGAAAGGAATTATCTTTTCACTATTTGTAACGTTCCAGAAGCGCTGCAACTTTTCAAATCTTATAAATAGGGGTTTATTTCGAATTTTTTAACCATTCTTCTTCTCCATCTTCACCTCTTTTCATTCCTCCATTATTATTTCATATTTTTATGATTCTACACTTCTACTTTGCCGATTTAAATTTTAAATACATAAAATTTCTTCTCTTCTCACTACTCATTACTCTCTAAATTAAAGTGCTATTGAAGAGTTATAGGGTTGTTGTAATCATTTGGGATTGTTTGGGAAACGATGTGTTCGTTGTAGCCGTGAAATTAAGGAAAGGAAATGGTGTGAACATTGTACCGTGAAATCAAGGGTGGTGTAATCGGTGTTAACCTTGTAGCCGTAAAATCAAAGGGATTGTACTTAGATTTTGATTTAGTAATAAAACTTTACGTAATCCAGTGTTGTGTGGGATTGGGCGTAGGAGCAATCCGAACCAGTATAAATCCAATATGTTCTTTCTTTTTCTGCATTTTATTTTTGTTTATTTTGGTGTTTTTTTTTATTCTGTGTCTGTGATTATCTTTGTGGTGTGTGATTCATATAGTAGATCATATAAGTTTTAGATTTTCTTAAATTCCTTGAAAACGCTATTCATCTCCTCTAGTATTAGTTTTGCATTAAGATCCGCATTTCGCGTTCCCTAACACTTTGAACAGTTATGGACTTGTATTACAATTTGAAAAGATCGCACGACTTCATCATGAAATTAGAATGACTAATAAACTCTTGGATATTTGCTTGGATTAAAATTCATAGATGGTTACAATATTGGATTAATACAAAACACACCTTCCACAACAAGATGGGTTTTAAAGGGCAAATGTTAACCTGTCTTTTTAGAAGACCATTATGCTTGGACTTGGATACATAAATTGCTTAATCATCACAATAAATAGGATGGAGAGATGATCAAAGGAAATTTGGACATGGGCAGGGATATGAAGCTGTAGGTAAGCAGATTTACTCAAATGGTACTCTGAAATTTGTTGAACATCAATTTGGATTTGGATGTAATCTGGACCGTCGCTGGATCGAATCATATGAGTGTTCATGACAAACTTCGATAACGAACACTCCATAACTTGGAAACGACAAAGCAACCTAGCCATTTGAGCATGGCAACCCATAGCAAAAGGAGTAAGAGAGCCCCACACCGAATCTGTAACAACTAGAAACTTCGAGCAGTAAATATTTAAATATCGAGGTTATTTAAATATTTAAAACTTGGATTTATTGGTTTTATAACCTTGATAAAATCCCATTATAATAATCGATATAAATTTCTGTATTAGACTAATAATATAAATGTAATAACGGCAAGGCCTTTTAAATTCCATATATAGTAACAGTCTTCATCCACAGAAATTCATCTCAATTATTAACCAATCGAATTCCATTCAATTCCAATTTAATATATTAAATTGGAAAATATTACTTTGGAAAATTTTCATTAAATCAAGAAAAAAGATTTATAAATTCCAAATCATATTTTCACTGTAAATCGGGTTAAAGAATGAATGTCGTTAAAAACATAGTTCACGATAAACCAAATTTACATTTCAGCTTATTCCAATTACTAAATATAATTGGAAACTCTAATAATCTTAATTATAAGATTTATCCTTTCCAAATTAATATTTACTATTCAATTCCAATTTAAATATTGATTGGAAAATTCCATTAAATCTTATTTAAAAGATTTATTCTTTTCTAATGGGGGTTTAAGAACAATGTTATTAAAGACACAGTTCACGACAACCCCAAAATCTAATTTTTCTCTTTCAATTCCAATTTAATATATATTGAATCGGAAAACTTCTCTTTAGAAATTTCTGTTAAATTTTAATTAAAGGATTTCTAAATCACGAATCATACTTTAGCATCAAATTCTTTTTAATGCAAATCATACTTGAAAACCATATTATAGTGAAAATGTCATACTTATTATCTAATCTTTTTAATGAAACAAATGAACTATAAAAATGTGAAAACCCGCAACTTCCCCGTAAAGGAAAGCGTCGGATAGTTCGAGAACAAACCACAACAGAACGCAAACAGAAGGACATTTCATTGTATATTACAACAATGCATCAGATTATAAGAATATACAGAGTATAAATGAATATTACACAGAAATATCAGAGATTTAAATTACATTTAAATACATAGCAGCGGAAAATAATACAATACACAACTAGAATGAGATATACGGATACAAAGCTTTCCGGATATCGTTCCAGCTGTAAACCAGGATCCTGTGAATATAAATCTGCAAAACCAAAACTACTAGCTGCCCGTGTCAAAATAAGGGCACCCAGAGTTTAGGTTAAAACAATAAACTCCAGGTCAGTCATGTGACTGGTGTGAGAACTAAAACAGTTATTAATCTTTATTTTAAATCATTAGGTAAATCAAGGGACCACGCCGTATAACACGGAACGGGTTTCCTCCCAAGAATACCAGTGCATAAAACAACAGCGCAATGCTAAATAAAGAAAAATGAAGCTGTTATAAGACCCAGGTCCTATCACACAATGCAACGCAAGCCGGGGGATAGGGTTTTTACCTTATAACAGCCAAGAATGCTTGATACGTTTAAAACAAATCATTTGATACTATTATAAGTGCATAGTGTATAAAACAACTTCAAATCATAAGTATCAATCATAGGCGGCATGAGTGCCCCATCCCACTATGTCACCATACTAGGTTCTACAATTAAAACCGCAAATGTCACGTATTTGGAAATTGGATTTCCGTCTATGAACCGAGGCAAAAGATAGTCCCCAACCGATTCGAGACAATCTAGCCCATGTCTCAGGCAAGCGCGCAGGCAAGCCTTGGATCGTCAGGGCCGGTCCACACGGAGTGGATTATTATGCCTGAACAATACGTCTCCCCACCCTATGGGGTGTAAGTCTGGTCCGTCAGCCGACCAGAATGCATTCGGCCGAAACCGATATAACCGAGGCGCCTCGCAACCGCAACAACCACATAAGTCAAACTCGTCAGGGCGTGTAAAACCACTGACGCCACTTCTAGCTAGAAAGAAACGCAAGTCCTCCCTGAGGTCCGTCTCCCGTTTTTGGTTCATACCGGGTGTGAAACACGCGAGGTAAACGTTACACAAAGCTACGCCACAAAGGCCGTGCTTTGATCATCACCACAAGACTTTGCTTTTCAACAGAAGCCTTAATCATTTGCATCTTAGCATGCCACACAGGCAAACCATCCTATGCAACCGATATCAGTCACACAGAATGGAATCCAATGTCAGACACACAGTCCATTTACAAGTCCGTTCTGGGTCTGAACGAAACCGGAGGCACCTAGTACCCCGCATCTCCTTCGATCTCCAAGTACGTCTGGACGATCACCAACTGTTTCCATCTTCTTGGGTGTACAGCCCAATCAAGATCATCAGTTATCACCCAAACGACGTGAAGACCTCCGGTCTTCGACCATCGTCTTCATCTTCGACTTATCGTCGTATCAGTTATTCAGAATGGGATAAACCCGGTCTTTCCGAATAACTCGCGTATATATTATAAAAGTGTTACACAAACACAACATACGCCTCATTCCAATTCATTAGTCACTAACCGTAAATTAATCAAGAGAATAATTCCCCAAATATTAACCCCGAAGGCCGAAACCAACATCAGATCAATATCCAGAAAACCATTCTGCTTGGCCAACCGACAGTTAGTTTCTAAATTTCACATTCATAGGGAAAGATTCCCATTAATTTTATCAAAGATAAATTCCTTGAATTTATTCTTTAATCCATTTTTGAATATCAATTCAAACTAGTCGGGATTAGCGAACCTTACCGAAGTAATCATTTGTTTTAATTTCCCAATCCCAACCTATTCATCCCATGAAGTAAAACTGGCTTTACTTCATATCTAACACCACGGTGTTATCGGTAGATTCAATTACCATTTCACGTTCAAATCTAATTAAAGATTTAACTATCGCCTGGAGCAAAACTGGTGATACTCCATTTCGATTATTTCAATCTAATTAAAGATTCATTAAAACTCCACTTAGTTTTAATCTTTGACTGGGTTAAAGAATCAGTGTCATTTAAAAACACGGTTCACGATAAACCCAAAATCACATTCATTAATCGTCGGGTTAAAGAACGAGTGTTATTTAAAACACTGTCCACGATAAACCCAAAAATCAATATCGATTCAATTCCAATTAAATGTTATTTAATTGGTACACTTCATTAAATCTAAATAAAAAGATTTAATCCTTTCTCAACTGGGTTCAAGAACAGTGTTAGTGAAGACACCATTCACGACAAACCCAAATCACATTCATTAATTATCGGGTTAAAGAACAAGTGTTATTTAAAACACTGTTCACGATAAACCCAAAAATCAATATCAATTCAATTCCAATTAAATATTATTTAATTGGTACACTTCATTAAATCTAAATAACAAGATTTAATCCTTTCTCAACTGGGTTCAAGAACAGTGTTAGTGAAGACACCATTCACGACAAACCCAAATCACATTTGATATTCAATATAAGGCTCTGAATAGAAAATATATCGGCTTATATTCAATATCAAATTCTACGATTAACAAATGTCGTATTGGAAATAACGATATAAATATATATCTTTCAAATTTCCGTAACAACATCCGTATAATCACAAATTCCAACATCGAAATATTCCGAAGACAATTTCGATTCAAATCCACTCCAATGCAATCATTGGAAATTTTGGTTATTTTCAAAACCCTTTTCAAATTCAATTTATTTATTTAAAAATAAATAGAATTATAATTCTAGTTCAAAACTAGTTCATTTTGATAAAAATCTATTTTTATCCTTTCAAATATGGAGTTTTTCATCCCAATTCTTTCTAAATCATTTCTTATGATTTTACACAAATTATTACTATTTTTAATAATTTTATCAAGGCCCGTACAGTCGATTTCCATCAATGGCCATCGAACTGCACTTACAGCGACCTTTTTCAAATTTGATTTGGACATAATTCCAAATCCAACCGTTAGATTTCAAATTTCTAATATTCGTTAGAAAGCTCTTTTCGATACGAACCCAACGGTTCCGGTTTTAGGAGAATCCGACGGTCGGATCTCCCGTAATGTCCGTTTGAAATCAATGGTCGAAATTCGCGAACTGCCGCGGCGCGGCGCGTTCTATTCAGGCCATTATATTATATATATAATATATATAATATATATTTCGTCGATTTCTATTCAAAACGAATTATATAAATAGTTTTGAGTTCGTTTCAAAAATCCATTTCAACTTCCATTTCAATTCAAAGC
Source organism: Allium sativum (assembly GCA_030737875.1). Taxonomy (NCBI): domain Eukaryota; kingdom Viridiplantae; phylum Streptophyta; class Magnoliopsida; order Asparagales; family Amaryllidaceae; genus Allium; species Allium sativum. Next base: position 711,681,189 of record CM060916.1, on the reverse strand, counting down.
AAAATTGAATTCTTCTTTATAGATTCGTTTCAAAACTCATTTCTATTCAATTCAAATTTCAATTCAATTTGAATTCATATTCAATTCAATTCATTACGAAATCGTTTTCAATTCATTTCATTTCGAAATCGTTTTCAATTCAATTCATTTCGAAATCGTTTTCAATTCAATTCATTTCGAAATCGTTTTCAATTCAATTCATTTCGAAATCGTTTTCAATTCATTTCATTTCGAAATCGTTTTCAATTCGATTCATTTCGGAATCGTTTTCAATTCATTTCATTTCGAAAACGTTTTCAATTCAATTCATTTCGAAATCGTTTTCAATTCAATTCATTTCGAAATCGTTTTCAATTCAATTCATTTCGAAATCGTTTTCAATTCATTTCATTTCGAAAACGTTTTCAATTCAATTCATTTCGAAAAATTCGATTTCGAGATTACTTTTCAATATTCATTTTAAAATGAATAAAATCGATATAAATATCGTTTACGTCAAAATGGCGTCAATCTAATCAACACGGCTTCATAAATTTCTATTTTCAAATATTCTATTTCAAATATTTCCTATTATCAAAATATTTGTTATTATCAAAATATTCTTTATTTTCACGATTGGAATGAGGCCCAATCAATTACCATATAAAATTAATTATATGGATTTTCGTACAACACATGTATATAATAACATTGAAAATAATCAACCATCAACCAAAGTGCACTACACTGTATAAGCATCAAATATAGATATTCAACGCTTATAACAGCCTGTCAATCAATCGATCGACATATTTAATCAATCAGGATGAGTGAAATTCATATTTCATCCCAACACCCGTGTGGGGTTTCAAACAATCAAACACAGATTTTAGTTGTGCAGTTGGGCGATGTGTAAAATTTATCGTCCCAATCAATGTCATTCAAATAAGTGTACATAAACAAACCATCTGGTTTGTAAATGAATATTTATTTATTCACTTCACTATTTTCATATTCACGTTAAAAATTATATTTTTAACGATAAAACATTTTATTTCAACCTATGAATTTCTATTCAATTCATTTATTCAATAAAATGATATTTTTATTTTTCTAACATGTTTTAGAAAATTTCGGCGGCATAACGGCACGATACTAGAAACGGGACAAGGCCTAGCCTTATCCCCGGTCTAGTGAAGGCCCACGCCATTCACACATCAATCAAATCAATTCGTTATGCAAACCACAAACTTTGGAGTAAGGGTCTAACCTAGCCTTACTCCTTCGCCTTATAACGGCGCACGTCTAATCCTAACCAATTTATCGATTCGATTTTTCACACCACAAACCACATTCAAACCAATATCGCAATCAATTACCAAACAGCCAAACAAACAAGTCCATGGTCTGTGGACGATTGTGTCGGGTGCTACTAAGCACCGTCTGCATCCTAGTATATATATCTAACTAGAAATAAAATAGAAAGGTGAGAAATTCTCACAGAAAGCTATCCTAGCTCCACGGCTCTTCCTTGATAGAAAACTTCATCGCTATCGCATCTTCGTCATCTTCGTTGCCCATAGCCACTACATATGTAAAAATCGAATTTTTACTTCGTTATTCAATATATAAAAATCGAATTTTTTAGTTCGCTATTCAATATATAAAAATCGAATTTCTAGTTCGCTATTCAATATATAAAAATCGAATTTTTAGTTCGCTATTCAATATATAAAAATCGAATTTTTAGTTCGCTATTCAATATATAAAAATCGAATTTTTAGTTCGCTATTCAATATATAAAAATCGAATTTTTAGTTCGCTATTCAATATATAAAAATCGAATTTTTAGTTCGCTATTCAATATATAAAAATCGAATTTTTAGTTCGCTATTCAATATATAAAAATCGAATTTTTATTTCTACCTCATTATAAAAACCCAATGCTAAATTTAATTTAAAACAATGTACATTTTTATTTTTCTAAACAAGGTATATATATATTTTGTCTTAGCAAAGTTTATATATTTCTTTCTTAGCAAAGTTTTTATATTTTTCTTTAACAAATTTATATATTTCTTAATCAATGCTATATACAAATTTAAAAACCAATTCTAATTTTATTTTCAAAAGAGTTCTAATTTTATTTCTAACTCAAAAAAAAAAAATCAGTTTTTAAATATTTAAAAATTCAGTTTATAAAATTCTTAAAAATCAGTTTACAAATCTAATTAAAACCAGTTTAAAATGCTTTTAAAAAAAACAGTTTAAAACCCTAAAATAAAAATAAAATAAAATGTTTACTGTTACCTGCGAAGAAGGGGGGGGATGCTGCTGTCGGTGGTCATCAGGCGGGGTTGGACGTCGGAGCCGAGGTGGGGGTTACGGCGGCTTCCGTTTTCCAGACCGGGGCTAGGGTTGTTCGCTCTCGCCTGAGCGGGAGAAGGAGGTGGCGGCGCTTGCTTGGGCGGCGCGAGGGGGCAGGCGGAGCAGGCGGTGGGCGGCGCGAGATCGAACGTGGGGAGGAGCTTCTAAATCGCTCGTCGCGATTTGAATTTGGGGGCGGGTTCTGTACTGAGGGAATTAGGGTTTGGGAAAAACCTAGGGGCTCTTATATAATTTTTTTTTTTATTAATATTTTAATTAATTTATTTCTTTAAAGCAAATTTTCACAAACAAACTCCAAATTAAATTCAACGGATGTTGCCCCTAGCTAAATACCCCCATTCCGAACACAATGGGATATGTTGCGTAAGCCAATTCAGCCGTTACGATTAGTTTTCATTAAATTTAAAATATAAATCAATATATATTCAATTTGAACTCACATTTCCATTTACCGGGGCCACATACTAACTCGAAAAATTCCCGAAAAATATTTTCTAGCTTCGTATTGACGATACGGTCCTAACAAAACTAGTTTCGTCGAATTCTGAGACCGTTTGAAAAATGGCCAATTTCCAGTCGATTAAAATCAACTGAAACTGGTCAAACGCGTTTTCCTTTACCACGCTCACATATTGATTCGAAAAATTATGAAATTTGAAACCTAGCAATAACTTTACATCACGGACCCAACAAAACTGGTTTCGTCGAAATCCGAGGACGTTTGCAAAATGTCCATTTTTAAGGGCCTGAATTCCATAGCGACTATTCAGAATTTTCAACTGGACATATCTTTTGATTCCCGATATGAAATCTTGATATTTCGGATTCGTTGGAAAGATATTCACTATTAGATTCCATTATTTTTGGTTTCACAAAAATCCGGATTGTTTTGCACCCGGTACATTCAATTGAAGTTTGAAATCGAATTATCGAACTACCGCGCCATTTTCAATTCTATTTATAATTATATATAAATATTTATATTCTAACGACGACGCGCATAATATATACGTTCGAATTCTATTCAAAATAAATTTCTCGTCGTTATTATTTAAAATAATTCATTTTAAATAATCAAAATTCGCTAAAATTGCCAAAATAAAAATTTTAAACTGGCCCAGATTTTCCGGGTTGTTACAATCTCCCCCACTTAAAACTTTTCGTCCCCGAAAAGGAACAAAGTCGAAAGTGGTTTGATTAATCAACTCTATGTTCGATCCGGCTTTCATTCTCCAACCCTTTGGTTTCTGAGAATTTTCAAAATTTCAAAAATTTGGCTAACACCCTAAATTTTCGAAAAATTTCGCCATAACCTCCCCTGCACCGGGAGCATCGGGGAATTTCAAATAGCTTCCCCGGTCCTTCAGATCTCAAAAAGAAAAAGAAAAAGCCAAGCGGCTAGCCAATAGGCTCACAAAATCATCATCACCCAAACAAAACAGGAAATTATGTAGTAAACATGTACCTATTTGTCGGGCAACCAAATTTTATTCTCTGCTCTAGCCTCCTTGCTATGACCTGTTCAATGATATATATGTATATGCAAGCAAATGCGACCAATTTTCAATACATTTCAATATTCGGTTCAATTAGGCTAAATGGCTAAAAATTAGCAAACAAATAAACAAACAACACAAACATCAATCAATTAGTGAATTTAACGTTTCAAATTCATACTTTTGATATATAGTCAAAAATCAGATTCTTGATGCCAAATCACAACAATTAGCCCTATCTAATTTAGTTTTTGGTTCTCACACCAGTCTAATAGGAAATATATAGAAAATCACACCTTCGAAACTCGAACATAAATGTTGATGATGCGATCGCTATCATCAATATCATCTTCGGGCGACTAGAGTGTAATGCTATATCTATTCAATATATTAAAACTTTGAATACACGCGGATCAGACGTATACGCAAAATCTATATATACTGGATTGTCCTAATCAATATAAATAAATAATCAAATACGAATAATTGATTTAAATTTTCAAAACAAAATTGTTTTCATTTGAAAAATATACCCTTCACACTCGTTCTAGGATACTACTGATCCCATCTCTAACGAGTCATTCTCATTGGATATTACTAATCCAATATCTGATGAATTCTTTCATATGTTTCTAATGTGTCTTGTTCTCTGAGCTTTGTAAACCAAAGCTCTGATACCAACTGTGAAAACCCGCAACTTCCCCGTAAAGGAAAGCGTCGGATAGTTCGAGAACAAACCACAACAGAACGCAAACAGAAGGACATTTCATTGTATATTACAACAATGCATCAGATTATAAGAATATACAGAGTATAAATGAATATTACACAGAAATATCAGAGATTTAAATTACATTTAAATACATAGCAGCGGAAAATAATACAATACACAACTAGAATGAGATATACGGATACAAAGCTTTCCGGATATCGTTCCAGCTGTAAACCAGGATCCTGTGAATATAAATCTGCAAAACCAAAACTACTAGCTGCCCGTGTCAAAATAAGGGCACCCAGAGTTTAGGTTAAAACAATAAACTCCAGGTCAGTCATGTGACTGGTGTGAGAACTAAAACAGTTATTAATCTTTATTTTAAATCATTAGGTAAATCAAGGGACCACGCCGTATAACACGGAACGGGTTTCCTCCCAAGAATACCAGTGCATAAAACAACAGCGCAATGCTAAATAAAGAAAAATGAAGCTGTTATAAGACCCAGGTCCTATCACACAATGCAACGCAAGCCGGGGGATAGGGTTTTTACCTTATAACAGCCAAGAATGCTTGATACGTTTAAAACAAATCATTTGATACTATTATAAGTGCATAGTGTATAAAACAACTTCAAATCATAAGTATCAATCATAGGCGGCATGAGTGCCCCATCCCACTATGTCACCATACTAGGTTCTACAATTAAAACCGCAAATGTCACGTATTTGGAAATTGGATTTCCGTCTATGAACCGAGGCAAAAGATAGTCCCCAACCGATTCGAGACAATCTAGCCCATGTCTCAGGCAAGCGCGCAGGCAAGCCTTGGATCGTCAGGGCCGGTCCACACGGAGTGGATTATTATGCCTGAACAATACGTCTCCCCACCCTATGGGGTGTAAGTCTGGTCCGTCAGCCGACCAGAATGCATTCGGCCGAAACCGATATAACCGAGGCGCCTCGCAACCGCAACAACCACATAAGTCAAACTCGTCAGGGCGTGTAAAACCACTGACGCCACTTCTAGCTAGAAAGAAACGCAAGTCCTCCCTGAGGTCCGTCTCCCGTTTTTGGTTCATACCGGGTGTGAAACACGCGAGGTAAACGTTACACAAAGCTACGCCACAAAGGCCGTGCTTTGATCATCACCACAAGACTTTGCTTTTCAACAGAAGCCTTAATCATTTGCATCTTAGCATGCCACACAGGCAAACCATCCTATGCAACCGATATCAGTCACACAGAATGGAATCCAATGTCAGACACACAGTCCATTTACAAGTCCCTTCTGGGTCTGAACGAAACCGGAGGCACCTAGTACCCCGCATCTCCTTCGATCTCCAAGTACGTCTGGACGATCACCAACTGTTTCCATCTTCTTGGGTGTACAGCCCAATCAAGATCATCAGTTATCACCCAAACGACGTGAAGACCTCCGGTCTTCGACCATCGTCTTCATCTTCGACTTATCGTCGTATCAGTTATTCAGAATGGGATAAACCCGGTCTTTCCGAATAACTCGCGTATATATTATAAAAGTGTTACACAAACACAACATACGCCTCATTCCAATTCATTAGTCACTAACCGTAAATTAATCAAGAGAATAATTCCCCAAATATTAACCCCGAAGGCCGAAACCAACATCAGATCAATATCCAGAAAACCATTCTGCTTGGCCAACCGACAGTTAGTTTCTAAATTTCACATTCATAGGGAAAGATTCCCATTAATTTTATCAAAGATAAATTCCTTGAATTTATTCTTTAATCCATTTTTGAATATCAATTCAAACTAGTCAGGATTAGCGAACCTTACCGAAGTAATCATTTGTTTTAATTTCCCAATCCCAACCTATTCATCCCATGAAGTAAAACTGGCTTTACTTCATATCTAACACCACGGTGTTATCGGTAGATTCAATTACCATTTCACGTTCAAATCTAATTAAAGATTTAACTATCGCCTGGAGCAAAACTGGTGATACTCCATTTCGATTATTTCAATCTAATTAAAGATTCATTAAAACTCCACTTAGTTTTAATCTTTGACTGGGTTAAAGAATCAGTGTCATTTAAAAACACGGTTCACGATAAACCCAAAATCACATTCATTAATCGTCGGGTTAAAGAACGAGTGTTATTTAAAACACTGTCCACGATAAACCCAAAAATCAATATCGATTCAATTCCAATTAAATGTTATTTAATTGGTACACTTCATTAAATCTAAATAAAAAGATTTAATCCTTTCTCAACTGGGTTCAAGAACAGTGTTAGTGAAGACACCATTCACGACAAACCCAAATCACATTCATTAATTATCGGGTTAAAGAACAAGTGTTATTTAAAACACTGTTCACGATAAACCCAAAAATCAATATCAATTCAATTCCAATTAAATATTATTTAATTGGTACACTTCATTAAATCTAAATAACAAGATTTAATCCTTTCTCAACTGGGTTCAAGAACAGTGTTAGTGAAGACACCATTCACGACAAACCCAAATCACATTTGATATTCAATATAAGGCTCTGAATAGAAAATATATCGGCTTATATTCAATATCAAATTCTACGATTAACAAATGTCGTATTGGAAATAACGATATAAATATATATCTTTCAAATTTCCGTAACAACATCCGTATAATCACAAATTCCAACATCGAAATATTCCGAAGACAATTTCGATTCAAATCCACTCCAATGCAATCATTGGAAATTTTGGTTATTTTCAAAACCCTTTTCAAATTCAATTTATTTATTTAAAAATAAATAGAATTATAATTCTAGTTCAAAACTAGTTCATTTTGATAAAAATCTATTTTTATCCTTTCAAATATGGAGTTTTTCATCCCAATTCTTTCTAAATCATTTCTTATGATTTTACACAAATTATTACTATTTTTAATAATTTTATCAAGGCCCGTACAGTCGATTTCCATCAATGGCCATCGAACTGCACTTACAGCGACCTTTTTCAAATTTGATTTGGACATAATTCCAAATCCAACCGTTAGATTTCAAATTTCTAATATTCGTTAGAAAGCTCTTTTCGATACGAACCCAACGGTTCCGGTTTTAGGAGAATCCGACGGTCGGATCTCCCGTAATGTCCGTTTGAAATCAATGGTCGAAATTCGCGAACTGCCGCGGCGCGGCGCGTTCTATTCAGGCCATTATATTATATATATAATATATATAATATATATTTCGTCGATTTCTATTCAAAACGAATTATATAAATAGTTTTGAGTTCGTTTCAAAAATCCATTTCAACTTCCATTTCAATTCAAAGCAAAATTGAATTCTTCTTTATAGATTCGTTTCAAAACTCATTTCTATTCAATTCAAATTTCAATTCAATTTGAATTCATATTCAATTCAATTCATTACGAAATCGTTTTCAATTCATTTCATTTCGAAATCGTTTTCAATTCAATTCATTTCGAAATCGTTTTCAATTCAATTCATTTCGAAATCGTTTTCAATTCAATTCATTTCGAAATCGTTTTCAATTCATTTCATTTCGAAATCGTTTTCAATTCGATTCATTTCGGAATCGTTTTCAATTCATTTCATTTCGAAAACGTTTTCAATTCAATTCATTTCGAAATCGTTTTCAATTCAATTCATTTCGAAATCGTTTTCAATTCATTTCATTTCGAAAACGTTTTCAATTCAATTCATTTCGAAAAATTCGATTTCGAGATTACTTTTCAATATTCATTTTAAAATGAATAAAATCGATATAAATATCGTTTACGTCAAAATGGCGTCAATCTAATCAACACGGCTTCATAAATTTCTATTTTCAAATATTCTATTTCAAATATTTCCTATTATCAAAATATTTGTTATTATCAAAATATTCTTTATTTTCACGATTGGAATGAGGCCCAATCAATTACCATATAAAATTAATTATATGGATTTTCGTACAACACATGTATATAATAACATTAAAAATAATCAACCATCAACCAAAGTGCACTACACTGTATAAGCATCAAATATAGATATTCAACGCTTATAACAGCCTGTCAATCAATCGATCGACATATTTAATCAATCAGGATGAGTGAAATTCATATTTCATCCCAACACCCGTGTGGGGTTTCAAACAATCAAACACAGATTTTAGTTGTGCAGTTGGGCGATGTGTAAAATTTATCGTCCCAATCAATGTCATTCAAATAAGTGTACATAAACAAACCATCTGGTTTGTAAATGAATATTTATTTATTCACTTCACTATTTTCATATTCACGTTAAAAATTATATTTTTAACGATAAAACATTTTATTTCAACCTATGAATTTCTATTCAATTCATTTATTCAATAAAATGATATTTTTATTTTTCTAACATGTTTTAGAAAATTTCGGCGGCATAACGGCACGATACTAGAAACGGGACAAGGCCTAGCCTTATCCCCGGTCTAGTGAAGGCCCACGCCATTCACACATCAATCAAATCAATTCGTTATGCAAACCACAAACTTTGGAGTAAGGGTCTAACCTAGCCTTACTCCTTCGCCTTATAACGGCGCACGTCTAATCCTAACCAATTTATCGATTCGATTTTTCACACCACAAACCACATTCAAACCAATATCGCAATCAATTACCAAACAGCCAAACAAACAAGTCCATGGTCTGTGGACGATTGTGTCGGGTGCTACTAAGCACCGTCTGCATCCTAGTATATATATCTAACTAGAAATAAAATAGAAAGGTGAGAAATTCTCACAGAAAGCTATCCTAGCTCCACGGCTCTTCCTTGATAGAAAACTTCATCGCTATCGCATCTTCGTCATCTTCGTTGCCCATAGCCACTACATATGTAAAAATCGAATTTTTACTTCGTTATTCAATATATAAAAATCGAATTTTTTAGTTCGCTATTCAATATATAAAAATCGAATTTTTAGTTCGCTATTCAATATATAAAAATCGAATTTTTAGTTCGCTATTCAATATATAAAAATCGAATTTTTAGTTCGCTATTCAATATATAAAAATCGAATTTTTAGTTCGCTATTCAATATATAAAAATCGAATTTTTAGTTCGCTATTCAATATATAAAAATCGAATTTTTAGTTCGCTATTCAATATATAAAAATCGAATTTTTAGTTCGCTATTCAATATATAAAAATCGAATTTTTAGTTCGCTATTCAATATATAAAAATCGAATTTTTAGTTCGCTATTCAATATATAAAAATCGAATTTTTAGTTCGCTATTCAATATATAAAAATCGAATTTTTATTTCTACCTCATTATAAAAACCCAATGCTAAATTTAATTTAAAACAATGTACATTTTTATTTTTCTAAACAAGGTATATATATATTTTGTCTTAGCAAAGTTTATATATTTCTTTCTTAGCAAAGTTTTTATATTTTTCTTTAACAAATTTATATATTTCTTAATCAATGCTATATACAAATTTAAAAACCAATTCTAATTTTATTTTCAAAAGAGTTCTAATTTTATTTCTAACTCAAAAAAAAAAATCAGTTTTTAAATATTTAAAAATTCAGTTTATAAAATTCTTAAAAATCAGTTTACAAATCTAATTAAAACCAGTTTAAAATGCTTTTAAAAAAAACAGTTTAAAACCCTAAAATAAAAATAAAATAAAATGTTTACTGTTACCTGCGAAGAAGGGGGGGGATGCTGCTGTCGGTGGTCATCAGGCGGGGTTGGACGTCGGAGCCGAGGTGGGGGTTACGGCGGCTTCCGTTTTCCAGACCGGGGCTAGGGTTGTTCGCTCTCGCCTGAGCGGGAGAAGGAGGTGGCGGCGCTTGCTTGGGCGGCGCGAGGGGGCAGGCAGAGCAGGCGGTGGGCGGCGCGAGATCGAACGTGGGGAGGAGCTTCTAAATCGCTCGTCGCGATTTGAATTTGGGGGCGGGTTCTGTACTGAGGGAATTAGGGTTTGGGAAAAACCTAGGGGCTCTTATATAATTTTTTTTTTTTATTAATATTTTAATTAATTTATTTCTTTAAAGCAAATTTTCACAAACAAACTCCAAATTAAATTCAACGGATGTTGCCCCTAGCTAAATACCCCCATTCCGAACACAATGGGATATGTTGCGTAAGCCAATTCAGCCGTTACGATTAGTTTTCATTAAATTTAAAATATAAATCAATATATATTCAATTTGAACTCACATTTCCATTTACCGGGGCCACATACTAACTCGAAAAATTCCCGAAAAATATTTTCTAGCTTCGTATTGACGATACGGTCCTAACAAAACTAGTTTCGTCGAATTCTGAGACCGTTTGAAAAATGGCCAATTTCCAGTCGATTAAAATCAACTGAAACTGGTCAAACGCGTTTTCCTTTACCACGCTCACATATTGATTCGAAAAATTATGAAATTTGAAACCTAGCAATAACTTTACATCACGGACCCAACAAAACTGGTTTCGTCGAAATCCGAGGACGTTTGCAAAATGTCCATTTTTAAGGGCCTGAATTCCATAGCGACTATTCAGAATTTTCAACTGGACATATCTTTTGATTCCCGATATGAAATCTTGATATTTCGGATTCGTTGGAAAGATATTCACTATTAGATTCCATTATTTTTGGTTTCACAAAAATCCGGATTGTTTTGCACCCGGTACATTCAATTGAAGTTTGAAATCGAATTATCGAACTACCGCGCCATTTTCAATTCTATTTATAATTATATATAAATATTTATATTCTAACGACGACGCGCATAATATATACGTTCGAATTCTATTCAAAATAAATTTCTCGTCGTTATTATTTAAAATAATTCATTTTAAATAATCAAAATTCGCTAAAATTGCCAAAATAAAAATTTTAAACTGGCCCAGATTTTCCGGGTTGTTACAAAAAATGTATTCTTTCTAATGTAATCAATCTTAAATAAAAAATGAAATCTTTCAATGTGATCTTTTTAATTCAACCTATATTACATTGAAAAATGTAATATTTTAATTCAATATTTATTACATTGAAAAATGTAACATTTCAATTCTAATCTTTATTTTCAATTTTATCTTTATTACATTGGTCTTTATTACATTGGAAAATGTAATATTTTAATTCAATCTTTATTACATTGAAAAATGTAATATTTTCAATTCATTCTTTATTTTATACTGGGCCAGACCTCCCACATTAAGCTTGCGACTCGTGGATGCTGGATATGCCGGTTGGTTCCGGGCAGACTTATCCCACAAGTTGGGCTTAACCTCGTGTCATGGCCCGTTTCGTATTCACGCACTTGGACCTCTCACATGAGGTTCGACATTAGTGGCCGCTGGATAGCCGGTTGGGTCCGGGCAGACTTCCACCACAATGTAACCTAACCTCGTGTCCAAGTACAATTATAATTTATAATTATAATTGTTTAACTGAAACATATTATCTTAAAATGTCCTTTATTTTAAAATAACTTAATTTCAAAATATCATCTAATTTAAAATATCTTAATTAAAATACTCTTTATACTATAAAAGGTCTCCATATTAAATTGTTATTAATATTCATAAATCCTTTGTTTTTCAAACCTTCTGACTTACATTCTAATTCCTGATAAAAATTTGCACTTTCCATATTATTATAATAATATAATAATAATCTTTTCAAAATGTTCAATTTTGAATTCAAATCTTTTATTTCAACATATTGTCCATAAAAACGTATTCTTTTCAGTTCAAACCTTTAACCATAAAGCTATAATCTTTTCAATTGAAAACATCAAAACATCATTTGATTCCTTGAATTGAATATTAAATTAAATATTCATTAAATTCAAAATTGGAATGAGACCAAACCATCACCATATAACTTTAATTATATGGATTTCAAACGTCGCATTAATTCCATAATAATGATAAAACATCCAACAACAGCAGAGTGCATTTTTAGCTAATCACAAGGGCGATGTGTAGTCACAACCAAGACCCGTGTGGGGTTTCAACCAACACAAATTCAATTAATATATTATTAATTGTGCTTTTGAACGATGTGTGAAAATTTATCATCCAATCAACATAAACAAGTCAGGAAACTTGGCTGTGTAAACATATTTAAATAATCATAAATAATATAACATTATTTTTCCATGTTAAATGTCTCAAACCACAAAACCAAACATAACATCGCAATCATCAAACATCTATGTAATAGAGGAAATTCATCAACACATATTTCAATTACCAACAACTAATTTACATTAAATTATTAAGATAATTAACTATTCAAAATAGTTGAGTAAGAAAGAGTTCTCACCTTGGTTAGGCTTTTAATTGACGGTTCAGGTCAAATTTTAGCCCAAAATCCAACATGCTCTAAAATTGACAAAATTGATGTCCACCCGAAGCTCTTGACGCCACGATCGCAGCAAATCCTATTTCGTGCGATTTCGAGTTCGTATCAACAAGATATGAATTTTCGAAGTTGGTAAAATTAAATAATTAATTTAAGGGTGCGTTTTTTACAGGTCCCTATTAAGTTTCAAAATATAAAAAAAACCCGCTGATAAAAAGAATATAAAATACATCCCTATTTTCAAAACATGGCATACCAATTTCCGATTTTGTCCTTTAAACCCTAAAAAATACTCGTTCCACAGATCTGTATCATTTCATTAGTCGCATTCCTCCTTTATCGCGCATCCCTCCTTTATCGTGGACGATTTTAGAGAAAATTCAAAATTCTAGCCGACTTTCAGCGTTTTACTGTAGATCGAAGAAAAATAGGCAAATTCGTGGCGATTTCAACATGAGATTTGCAAAAAACGCGAGAACAAAGGTATATTTTTTATTTTCTAATTATAATTTCAACAAATGAAAATTTACGTATATTATATAATAAACCGTGGATGAATATGGAATAGTTGAATGATTTTATGATTGTACTGTTTGGTGCGTGATTATATAATTTTTTTCAGAATTGTTGAATGATTCTGAAAGTTTAATTAAAGTTGTGCAACTATCGACAGATTTATGCATACATGTACGCAGTTAATCACAATTGTTGCATATAATTCTACAACTATTAACTGATTGCTGAATAATTGTATGCATTTATCTGAAACTATTAACAAGATATTGTTATGAATATTTGGAAACATGTTTGAATGTAGTCAGAATGCTCAAAGACTTGTGGAAACCAATAAATAATAGATAAGCACTAGTGTGCAGTTATTCCGAATACCTGCTTTATAGTGGGCAATTTTTATGTTTTTTTGCACAGTTCTGTGATGTTATTACAAATTTTTGTACAGTTGGGCGTTCATTTCCGCAATACTTGCATACTTGTGTAAATTATTCTATATAGTAGCACACCTGCGTGCTATTATTGAAAATACATGCTTTGCTTGCTATTATTCGTAAAAGTTGAACACTTGTGTGCAACTATGAAGATTATTTGCACATGTTTGAGTATGTATCAACAATATTTGCAAACTTTGTTATTCAAAATACATGGAGACTTGCGTGATAGAAGACAGAATACTTGCAGACGGGTATACATGTATTTAGAACAGTTTGAAAACTTTTGTTAATAACTATCTAATCCTTTTTACAGGTACCTATGGTGGAAGATAATCGTATATGAGATGTTAAAAAAGAGAGAGTGTTAGCAATTACTGAGCAGCCGTCTAAATCTCAACAATTGGTGGAAGAAGGAAAAATTGAGGAAGTGCGGAAAAATCCCAAAAAGGATAGTGTGTAAAGGAATAATCTTAAGGAATTCATCGAACTGATAGAGACACTATATGCAAGATGATCTTTATATGTATAAGAATTATGTATTTCTTGAAAGTATAATGTTGTGAACTTTTACGTGCTGTTATAAATGTAGTTCAATTTTTTTAATACTAATTCTGTATTTTTTCAGTTACTTTTTTTCATAAATAATGTTCGTGCAATGATTCTGTATAGATGGATAGAAGTATGCAAAAATTATGTATATTTGCACAGATGTATGCAATAATACTGAATATCTGTATCAACTTTGCTAGTATATTGGATAAATGAATAAATGTATGAAAAAAATTCATAGAAGCTACATACAGGTACAAAATTATTCTTGTAAATGGATAACGTACACAAGTATTATTCATTTTTGCATATGAGTATGCAGCTATTCTCTTTATTTGCATGCAAGTATTCAACATTTATCGTTTATGCTTACTATGTTTTAGCTTTGTCTACCTTTTCCCCCTTGTAATCCTGAATTTTTAAATTTTATCAGCTGATTCTACAATTTTAATTTCATTAGTTATTCCTATAATTTTATGAAGTTTAGTTTTTACATGTCAGTGTTTAATAAAAAATAAAACATCTTCTGGAGTAATGCTGCAAATATATGCAGATAAATCAGGAAGTATATCGAAAACATGCATACAAGTATGCAAAAAATATTACGAATAACTGTACACACGACAACATCAATTCATAATTTCATGTAAAATTAGAAGAGCTTATTTCAGTTCACAAAATAAAAGGGTAATTCGGTTTACACGGTATATAATCATCAACAAGTAGTTCAAAAAAAAAAAAATAGCAGAAAACATTTTCTAACAAATAGAAACAGCCCTTTCTTCCATTTTAATTTCTTCATCTCTAATGTTGTCGTGTGTCCTCACTTCTGTGCTTCATTATGCTAATAACAAACATGTACCAATATTTGCAGGACCACTGTTTAAAAAAAAACATAAATCAGTCTTATCTGCATGTATTACAATAAAATTACAAAAACATAGACATATAATTGTAACTAGATGCATATATATTAGCAAATAACGGTAATATCTGCATATTTATATGAAAAATTTCACAATATTTGCATATATTTTATTAAAAAGTAGAGCTAGAACACTTGTAATATGCATATATTAAGAATATATTCATATATGTATGCAACTAATCATCGGACACGAAAAAAACAGAAAATCAAAGGAGCTAAATATTTGTATGCATATATACAGAATATATGCATACTTCTACACAACTTTTCTGAGTACATCCAAACACTTATTATGCCAATAGTTGCATTTTTATATGCTCATATTCACAATATATGCATATTTTTATACATATATGCAGAACCGATGAAAAAAATGTTAACAAATTAAACTGTATAGCTACAAGCCAATTAAACTAATACGGAATAATGAATCGGCTGTAAAATCAGCAACAAAAAATATCCATCGATAAAACAAGATATTTGAAATAATTCAGAATAATGAATCAACAAAAAACGATTGCAAAATGAAATCCGTGTACCAAAACCAAAATTACAACAATTTGCCGATCACCTGCAAGAAGAAAAAAATTAGAACGATTACAAATTGAAATCAATAATGTAAAAAACGATTTCAAAATGAAATCATGTGAAAAGTATAAATCACCTGGAAGAACACGCAGCCACTGTATAAAAAACGATTGGAAAATTTACCTTGAAGAACACGCAGCCACTGTATAAATCATGGACCACTGGATGAAAAAATAAAAAAAAATCAGGTTAATATGCATTAATCAAACAAAAAGAAAAAAAATTCAGTTAATTATAACTATATGCATTCATATACGCAAATAATAGAAATATATGCATACTTATATGAAAATTTTAAGAATATTTGCACAAACTGCACCAGCCTACGATCTGACATGGCCGTCGTTCCCTCTGCAACAGCCGTCGCACCGCCCACCGATTGCTCCACTGCCGTCGACAAACCCTCCTCTTCCTCCTCCTTCACCTGTACAGACCCAAAACTGCACTCCACCACGAATTGATCACCGCCGCCGCCCCTGATTGGACTGCCTCCACCTCAGTCATCGTCTGCTACCCCTCCTCCACCACCCAGCGCCGCCATTCCCTCTCCTAAGATCGGTAAAAGACGAAAACAAAAAAGAAAAAAGTGAATCAGTAAACGAAAAATGAGAAGAAAGAATCCAAAGACAAAAAATGTATATGGAAGACGCCGCCGCCACCATAGATACGAAAATTATGTTTCTGGATACAAATAAAACCCTAATACGTAACCTATAAACGTTAATTACATTGTAAAAATTAATAAGGGCATTTCCGTACAAATTAAAGCTGCATTTTAAAAATAGGGATGTAATTTGTATGTTTCAAAAGGGGAGGATGTGAGCCTAATTAACTTTAGTTTTAAGGATGTGAGCCTAATTTTCACTAATTTAAATTATGAAAATTACCCAAATTTTCAGCTTGCTCAGAATTGGACAAAATTAGTGTCCACGCAAAGCTCTCGTCGTCATGATCGCAGCGGATCTAAAATCGACAGATTTTGAGTTCGTATGAGAGAGATATACAATTTCAAAGTTTGAATTACAAAATTACCCCAAATCTCGGTCAAACGGCCCCTCACCACCTTTGACCGCCGTTTCCCGCCGCCTGGAGCTACCTGATGTCACCGGACCACCGCCAACCTCTTCGTCTTGGCGAGACGCACTACCACCAGAAAGCGCCGCCCCTAGAGCTTCTCCGATCATCGGGAAATTCGTCGTGAATGGAATTCCGTTCGTGGGTCCCACAGGCCGCCTCGCTGATCCAAACACCCTGAAAATTGGTGAGTACCTTCCCCTCACGTAGACGAAGAACTTTCGTGTTCGGCCCCTTGCCTGAAACTACCTAGATTCACCGGAATTTGTTGATTTACGTTTTCAGCTTCGCCGGAATTCCTGTTTTGGTGCTTTTCAGTTCATCTCAATTTTCGTGCAATTCCGTCGACTTTTAGACAAAACTTTCTAAAGTAAAGTTGTAGGTCTTTGTCTCCTCTACAATTTCTCCAACTGGACTGCCGTCTAATTCTCGACGGTTTGTGAGTTATTCGCCAAAATCCGAAATCAGTTTTCTGTGTTTAAACTCAGATTCCGGCGAATCCGTGCGACGATAGGTCTTAAATTTTTCGTGGTAGATAGAGGATAAGAAGATGAACAAAACCCAGAAAGGGTTTGGTCTGATTTTGTTCTGATTGAGAGATATAAATTATTTTGTTTTCAGTGGCTTATTTGCAAAATAAATTTTAGAGGAGGGAGCCGCCATGGAATAGAGGAAGAAGAAGGTGGCTATATTTTGCCTTAGGGTTTAGCTAATGACAGCACTTATGATATTTTATATGGGTTAATAATTTAATTACGCCCAATACCCTTATTTTAACCTCTTATGTATTTTACCTTCTTCAAATTTTATCAGTTTTCTCCGTGTAAAAATCCGTGTTAACACCTACGAATTCCATTTCTTATAAAAATTGAAACATAATTATTTCTTGACATTACGAATCCATAGAAACTGGTTTCGTTGAATTCCGAGTCCGTATGAATAATTAGCGAATTTTTAAAGTCTGAAAATTGAGTGTTTTTCACTGTAAAATTTATTACTACCACATACTAGCTCTAAAAATTACTTGACTAAAATGTGTTTTTTCAGTTTCAGTCAAATTTAATCGACTTGAAAATGGCCATTTTTCAAACGGTCTCGGAATTCGGCGAAATTAGTTTTGTTAGGACCGTATTGTCAAAACTTAACTAGAAATAAATTTTATCTAATTTTTAGAGTTCGTATGTGGTCCCGGTGAATTTAAATGTAAGATTGAATTAATTAAATAAATGATTTAAATATTAAATTAAATAAATGAAACGACCCAAACTTCCCAGTAAAGGAAAGACTGGATTGCTTTGAGAACAACACACCTCAGAACATAAACTGAAGAACATTTTATTGCTGATTACAACTATTACATCAGAGTACAAGAATATAACAGAGTATGAAAATTTATTACACAATAGAAATACAATAATATCAGAGATTTAAATTTACATTTAAATAGCAGTGGAAAAATAATACAAATATACAACTGAAAGGAATACACGGATACAAAGCTTTCCGAATACCGCTTCAGCTGTAAACCAGGATCCTGTAAATATATCTGCAAAAAGCTACTCGACTGCCCGTGTGGAAAATATGGGCACCCGAGTTTTCCAGTGAAACAAACTACAGGTCAGTCATGGGGCTGGTATGAGAAATCTTAACTTAACTTATCTAATAATAAGGCTAATCACAGGACCACGCCGCTAACGCGGAACGGGTTTACTCCATTGGATTGCCAGTGCATAAAATAAAGTAAATCGTTAAACAACGCAATGCTTTTTTTTAGAAAAATAAAACCATTATAAGACTCAAGTCCCATCACACAATGCAACGCAAACCGAAGGATAGGGTTTTACCTTATAATGGTCAAAAGATGCTTGATACGATAAAAACTGATTTAATATTAGTGTGTATATATATGGGTATATATATTTCAAAAACATTTCAATCATAATGTATCAATCGTAGACGGCATAGTACCCCATTCTACTATGTCGCCATACTAGTTCTACAATCAAAACCGTAAGGTCGTATTGGAAATTGGATTTCCATCATGAGTCGAGGCTAGGGATCGTCCCCTCCGATTCGAGACACTCTAGCAAATGCCTCAGGATCCCCCGCAGTGAACCCTTGGAGCGGTAGGGCCGGTCCACACCTGTCGAAAGTGGATTGGCAATTCCTGAACACACGCTTCCCGGTCCCTTTGGACCTCCATATGACCACTTCCGGCTTATAAACCCGAGGCACCTCAATCCATCAACCACATAAGTAAAAAATGTCAGGGCTGGTAGGTCGCTGACATCACTCTAGCTAGAAAGAAACGTGTGCACTCCCTACGGTCCATATCCCCTTTTTGACTCATACCGGGGTGTGAGTCTCGCGAAGTCACGCTATACACAAAGCTATCCCATAATAGGCTATACTTTGATCATCCCACAAGACCCTGTTTTTCAACAAAAGCTTTGATCAATTGCATCTTGGCATGCCACATTGACAATTCACACCATGCGATCAATCACTATCAATATATATCAGGGTGTTAAGCAGAGAATAAATTCCCCACCACCAATCAGATATACATTAATAAAAATCAATTTAATTCACATGGAACGAAATCCAGTGTCAGACACGCATCCATTTACAAGCCCGTTCTGGGTCTGAGCGAAACCGGAGACACCTGAGAGGTCCTCGCATATCCGGACAATCAACAATACGTCTGGACGGCTACCACTGTAGCCCCTTCAAGGTAGCTACTCCAATCATGGGCATCAGTAGTAACACATCCATTCGATGTGAAGATCGTCGGTCTTCAACCACCGTCTTCATCTTCGACTCTTCATCGTCGTAGTAATTATTCGGAATGGGTTAAACCCGGTCTTTCCGAATAACTCTCGTATTTTTATAATTACAAATCAAGTGCTATAAAAACACATCCAACGCCTCATTCCAATTCAGAATTATTCTTCTAATAAAATATTCGCATTATTCTATCAAAGATATATTCTTTAAATTTATTCTTAAATCTTTCTTTTAAAGATTTATTAAAACCCCAATTTGGTTTTAAATATCAAAAATCATTATTCAATGATTATTTAAATTTAAGAAATTAATCTTATCTTTAACTGGGTTAAAGAACTAATGTCATTTAAAACATAGTTCACAGTAAACCCAAAATCATCTTCCATAAAATATGGAATCTTCACATAAATCAAATCAACATATAATCGTTATAAATTTTTGTATCTGACCAATAATATAAATGGAATAACGGCAAAACCTATTAAGTTCCATTTCTAGTATCGGTCTTCTTTTACAGAAGCTTATCTCGGCTATTATTAATTCGAATTCCATTCAATTCCAATTTAATATATTAAATTGGAAATTTTGGCATTTGGAAAATTCCCTTTTAAATCTTAATAAAAGATTTATAAATTCCAAATCATATTTTTACTGTCAGTTGTGTTAAAGAACACATGTCACTTAAAAACACAGTTCACAATAAACCCAACTCACATTTCATCTTATTTCAATTACCAAATATAATTGAAAACTTTAATAATCTAAATTAAAAGATTATTCATTTCATACGGGTTTAAGAACAGTGTTATTTAAGACACTATTCACGACAAACCCAAAATCCAATTTATTTAATTTAACTTCAATTAAATATTAGCAAATTGGAAAACTTCATAAAATCTAAATTTAATGATTGATCCTAGTTAATAACTAGTTCATTTCAATAAAAATAATTTTTTCTAAAATATATTTTTTTTCTAAAATATTTTCTAAAATAATATTTTTCTAGAATATTCTTTATTGGAATGTGACTCAATCAACAACCATATATTGCATGTAATCAATAATCATGATGAATAATTATCAAGCATCCAAATAACACCCAAAGTGGATTCTACACTAAATATTGGGACTAGTGTAGATCGAAATATCATCCCAACACCCATGTGGGGTTTCATCCAACAATCAAATAATAAATTATTTGTGCACTTGGGCGATGTGTAAAAATTATCGATCCAATCACATAAACAAGTCGGATGACTTATAAATGGAAGTGTAATATTCAGTTTGAATATACTAACAATATATTTAACACATCAAACATTTCAATATCATAGACATATGTTTCAATTCTTTTTATTGTGAACAAATGGCAATAAAAATCTAGTCTTTTATCTCCATTCTTTTTATTGTTGACAAATGACAATAAAAATCTAAAGTTTCAATACTAATGACAAATGACAATAAAATGTCATTTTATTCTGATGACACAATTACAACAAGGTGTTATTTTAATCTAATGTTACCTTTATAATTAACAAGCATGTCATTTAATAATTAACATAGATGACATCTTATAATCAACATATATGTCATTGTTGTTTGCATACAAATTCTAATGTATGCATTTACATTAGAATGAAATGTTCCTTTTGAATATAATCCTAATGTATACATTTACATTAAAAAGGTATTTTCATTATGCATACAAATCCTAATGTATGCATTTGCATTAAAATGATATTTCCTCTTTTATATAAATTCTGATGTATACATTTACATTAAAATGACATTTTTGTTTAATCCTTTTAAACTAACAAAAATGTAAATCTTTGTCTAATCCTTTTTAAATTAACCATAATGTAAATTTTTGTCTAATTCTTTTAATGTAAACAAAAATGATTATCTTGTCTAATTCATTCTTTCTAATGTATAAAAATATGCATTTCTAATTCATTCTTTAAAAATGACCAAAATGAATGTTTTTATTTGTTAAACATGACATTTTCCCTATTTCATTCCTTTACATTAAAGATGTGCATAAGAATACAATCCTCTTTATATTGCATATAAATATAGTCTTTTTGGTATTACATAAAAATGTAATCTTTTTCATTGTATAAAAATGTAACCTTTTTATATTTCATAAAAGAATGTAAACTATTTTGTTTCCTAAAATGTAAACTTTTTATGTCACATAAAAATGTAAAACTTTCCTATTCTTCTTACATTATATAAAAATGTAATCCTTTCTTTCCTTATATTACATTTATGAAAAATGTAATCTCAATAATTAGTGAGGAGAAAACATGTTGCTGAAATTTTGTTTACCAAGATAAGTAGATCGAAGAAATATCAATAATGTGACCGGAAGTCGTTTATCAAATTCTCGACCTTTCATCAACTAAAACTTATCAAAATGGTTATGACACTATTGTGCATGCTAACACATATTATATATTAAGTAAGCATGGTTGTCAAACATGAATATATTATTCATGTATGGGAAAAATAAATTTAAAATGAGAAGCTTATCATGTAAGCTAAGAGATATAAATTTAAAATGAGAAGCTTATCATGTAAGCTAAAATATATAAATTTAAAATGAGAAGCTTACCATGTAAGCTAAATTTAAAATGAGAAACTTACCATGTAAGCTAAAAGATATAAATTTAAAATGAGAAGATTATCATGTAAGTTAAGAGATACAAATTTAAAATGAGAAGCTTACCATGTAAGCTAAAAGATATAAATTTAAGAAGCTTATCATGTAAGCTAAAAGAAAAAGAAAAAAAAAAGATAAGGACACATAACCCTCTTAGGTGTCCATGTGTAGAAACATCTTAGGAAACCTAAGTAGGCATGTTTTTTCATCCTAAAGCATGCATGAAGATAAAGAGGACAAGTATCCCAAAACCAAATTACCAAACTAGCCTTGAAAATTACGATATAAAGGGTGGAAAGGTTCATTCTTTTTCATGCATTCACAAACATAAAACCAAGATAAGAAAAAGAAGAGAGGTTTGGGAGAAGTCTAGAGGATAAATACAAGATCAAGGCACAAGTACAAGGTGAGAAAAATTATTTAAGTTCATGTATTCATTTCATATTTTGAAGAAAATTTGAGAAATTTATGAATGAATGAGTGGACTTGAAATCCTGAAAATGACGTTCGGTATTTTGAGCATAACTTTTGTAATTCTTAATAAAATTTGTACTTCTCTATCAATTTGGAAAGCTAATTCAAAGGGCTACAACTTTGTCATCGTCCATTTTTTTCTAATTCGGCCATTTGCATACCTAAAAACTGGACGCAAGGTCGGGTAAAAATCAGCCCGAAATGGACATGTTAAAAATGTCTCATGATGTTTGAATTTATACATTAAACTGATAAATGATTTTGAGGGTTTCTTTTGATAATAAATAAGTAGACTAAAAGAGTTTCTTACTGTAGAAAATTTGGATTGAAAATCTATTTTTGCCATAGAGAAACAACTTCAAACATTTTGCCAAAAAACAAGCTAAAATCTGACTTTCGGAATTTTTTATAGCACTCTAAAATGCTATCTTTTTTATTTATGGATCATGAAACCAAGCATAATCTTTTTATAGCGCCCAGAAATGTTGTAGTAGCTGTTGAGTATAAAATAACTATAAACCACTCAGATCTTGTCATAGCACTTCTGGAAGCGCTGTCTTTTCTCTGAATTAATTATGAAGCATTTTAAAATGAGCAGAACTTTTCATAGCATGTCTGAAACGCTGCTATAGATGTTTTGGGTATAAAATCATGGTAAACTATTCAAAATCCTCTCAAATTTAGACTTGAGTTTCCTTATAGTATCATTAACCAACTGATAAAATTGACGATGTTAAATCAAAGTAAAAGTGAGTCCGAAAATTGAGAATAAGGAAGGTTGACGAATTTCGATGTTTCGAGGAAAATAATTGATTACTTGGGAGTGATGATAAGTGCTATAGGATGTTCTACGAGACTTTTGCATGAAGATAGTTAGGAATACTGTAAGTATACTTATTATTTAATTCATTATTATTTCATAAGCTTGTGTTTTAATTTAAAGATGCCTATGACTTTAACATATTATATTGGTTGTGATCTTTGCTTTGACAAGCAATCAACATATACGACTGATGATTGAGTACATTTATGATTAATGTTTAAATAGGTTAACCGAGGTATGATTAGTGTTTTAAACAAGGAATGATTAATGTTTAAACAAGGTATGATTGGTGTTTAAACGAGGTATGATTAGTATGAATAGTTTGTGTTTAAACGAGGTATAATTAGTGCTTGAACAAGGTATAAATAGTGTTTAAATAAGGTATGAATACTGTTCAATCAAGGCATGAATAGTATGCACTACACCATAATGGCCATTTGGTAACCCATTTTTTTCCAATTGTCAACACTTATTTCTGTTGCCGTGTAATAACCAAAATAAGCGTTGCAACGTTCAAGAAGTGTTACCAAAAATACATTAATTCAATTTTTTTATTGCCAACGCTTATTCGTGTTGGCAAGGCTGATTTGTTGGGGTAAAAAAGTAAACTTGCATCCTTATACCCTATTTTCCTTTTCTTTTGTTTTGGCCAACGCTTTGCTGTATCACAGCCGCAAAATCCACTTACCCTATTTCACTTCTCAAATCGAACTGACGGAAAAAGAAAAAAAAATCAAATCGAAATCCGCTTTCTCCAATCGAA
The DNA here is from genome assembly GCA_030737875.1 of Allium sativum. Classification (NCBI taxonomy): domain Eukaryota; kingdom Viridiplantae; phylum Streptophyta; class Magnoliopsida; order Asparagales; family Amaryllidaceae; genus Allium; species Allium sativum. The sequence goes on along the minus strand of CM060916.1, from coordinate 711,656,689 downwards.
TCGAATCGAAATCCGCTTTCTCCAATCGAATCGAATCGAAATCCGGTTTCCTCTATCCGCAAATCGAATTCAATTTTAGGGATCTCGCGTTCAACTCAGATTCAGGTAAAATTTTCGATTTTCATGTACTTATTAGGAAAATTCATATTCAACTTGGGATTACAATAGTGCAGAATCTTGGGATTATAGTATTTAAACATAAGATTGCGAGGATTTTTTTTTTGAGCAAATATAAGATTGCGAGGATTAGTAGACATTTATTTTGTAGTTATTGAACTTTTACTAATATATGTTGTACAAATGCCAAAATTTGTTATTTATTTTCTTTAATTCCAAAGATAACAATAGTTGTAGCTATATGTACAACTAATTTTGTGAGTGCTCATGTTCATTCTTTTTTTGTTAGTTTTAACTAATTTTTATTAACTATTCCGTCAGGATATGACCGAAGGTATTCATTATTGACTCTGCTCTTTGTAGATCATTATGCGTATTGTGGTTTTGCTTCACCTTTTAACAATACGATGGCTCTATTTGCTTATGTGAAAAAAGTAAAAGCAGATATCCATATCGATATTCCATAAACTACCTCATGTGTACTAAAAGACAAATACAATTTTTTACAGAATAAAACTAAAATATATATTTTGCTGATTTTTAATTATCTTCTTTTAATTTCTGTTGATTTTTAATTTTCTTTCTTTTATAGATTACAGTAGATCCGATGATTCTCGATGCTCAACTTTATAGGAGACAAACTTTAACGTAATAAGGTATGCCATTGTGATTTGTGTTTTCAGTGCTTAGTTGTGTGAAGTAGTAACAAAAGGTTCTTTTTATGGAAGCTTTTAAACATATCATTTATACATTAATTAATAGTTTGGTAAATTTAAGCAATAATTTCAAATTTTGTTTTTGTTATTTTAGTAAATTTAAGAAATTATTAGAAACAAGTTTCGGTCTTACTGCTTGAATGGTTATTGGGTGATGTGTGTTGTGCTCTGTTCAATTTTTGTACTCTTTTATCACCATCTTATTTCTTTGGATCATTGCTAATATGATGACTGCTGGATTTGTATAATTTGTTAAACTTTTCTGAACATTATGTTGGAAATGTGAAAACACCATGAACTACCACGAAAACTGAACTTAATATTTAGCAACTCACTCAGACCCCAATACTGAATAATCAGTTCTACTAGTTGCTCTCTCCATTACTGAATAATCGGTTTTTCTGAGCCATCAAGCTCAGTTTTTGCTAAGCCTAAGGCTCAGCAAGACTGAGCCACGGCTCAGCAAAAACTGAGCCTGTGGCTCAGTTTATCTGAGCCATAAGGCTCATTTTTTGCTGAGCCTTATGGCTCAGAAAAACTGAGCCACAGGCTCAGCAAAAACTGAGCCTGTGGCTCAGTTTTTCTGAGCCATAAGGCTCAGTTTTGCTGAGCCTATGGCTCAGCAAGACTGAGCCACGGCTCAGCAAAAACTGAGCCTGTGGCTCAGTTTTTTTGAGCTATAAGGCTCAGTTTTTGCTGAGCCTGTGGCTCAGCAAAACTGAGCCTGTGGCTCAGTTTATCTGAGCCATAAGGCTCAGTTTATGCTGAGCCTTACGACTCAGTTTTTGCTGAGCCTAAGGCTCAGCAAGACTGAGCCACGGCTCAGCAAAAACTGAGCCTGTGGCTCAGTTTTTCTGAGCCATAAGGCTCAGCAAAAAATATTTGGATATGATTTAGAGATGCAAGTTTCTATTGATTTGTGTTGAATATAAATATTTGGATATGCTAAAATAAATTGATATACTGAACTGTTTGCTTCAAAGAATGAAGGAGATTGCAGTTGAAATGAAGTGATATCATTCGATTTGTGCTCGCATTCAACTCGCACTCAGGTATAAATTTTATTTTGGTCTTTATTGATTTCATCCGAAATTTGGTTAGATTTGTGTTACTGTCTATGTGAAATAATGGATTGTTAATATATATTTTTTCTGAGTTTGTTCAGGGAACAACTCGCATTCACATTCTATTTTAGGGATTTTGTTCGATTTGTGCTCGCATTCACTTGCATTCAACTCGCATTCAGGTATAAATTTTGTTCGATTTAGTTATGGTTCCTTGTAATGAGAACCATTGTCCGTTGTTAGAGTTTGTGGAAATCGAAGAAACATATATTTATTTATTTAAATTTCATCAAAATTATATTTTCAAGCAAATTTATAATTCCTAAATCAAGAGCACAAAGGAATTTAGATAGCATTCTGATTTTTTATTTCAATAAAAGATATTTCTATACTTTTATCGTTTTAAGCTTGACGTATTTGTGAAATATTTGAAGTAGTCTGTAAAAAACGAACATTTCTCCTCGTTTTAAGCTTTTCCCTCGATCTTTTCTCTCAACATGGCTTATTTACTGTTTTTGTAACCTTCGTTTTTTCTGAATGTATTTATACTTTTAATGGTAAGCATGCAAGTTTTTCACTTTTATTTGAACTTCAACCATTATATGAATGAGAAAATTGCCTCTCTTTTGTTTCCCATGTATGTTATTTATGGAAATCTCCGTATATGTTTGCAAAATAGGAAATATGTGGTTGTTACCGATAGATGGCAAAAATTCAGCAATTTAATTGCAGGTAGGATTTAGTTGTTATTAGAGTTGGATTTAGTTTTTGCTAGAGCCATATCAGTGTTGCTATGTTTTGGATGACTTGTAATATTTGCATGTTCTTTTAAATGCATCGAATTTTGCCTTCTTTTCTTAACCCTGCATGATTGGCTGTGATGCTCTATTTTGCATGCTTTTGTTGCGCCTCTTTTTATTTCCTCATCATGTATATGTTGAAGGAATGAGAAATGGTTATGATACTTTTAATAGCACCATGAATGTTTAGACAGTACTTTTTAGAAATGGTGAAAGTTTGATAAGGTTACACAGTTTGGGGTTAAGTAGTCTGCGAGGCAATTTTTCCGAAGGAAGCTATTGACTACATAAGTGTTGATGGCATTTAGGTGTAGTGATATATGGCTAAGTACTACTGCATTCATATTACTGAGCCTAAGACCCAGAATTTGGCGCTATACAGAATTACCAGTTGCTTTGCATAAAGAGAGCTGGTCTTAATTTTGTGGTTTCACAAATTCATGCCACAAGCGATATCACTATTCCTAAGGTGTTTTGGCAAGCTGACAAAGAGCTTGGACCCATTTTTCCATAGTTTTGTCATTCCTTTATAAGTTAGATGTGCATTTATAATAATATTGAAATTTACATTGTTGTTTTTATCATTATAATTTCCTTTTAACTGTACTGTTAGCTAATGTTTTCATATTTTTCCATTATAGAGTTTCACTTACATGACAAAAGATGTAGAATAATAAAATGAAATTTCTTCCTCATTTTGCAAGGCAGACAACGAAATATTGGCTTTGGGTCATCTCTTTTGACTAATTTATTCGCTTTAAAAAACAAAATGCTATCTTTTGGGAGAATTCAAATCTGAACGTTTTGACCAACATCCCTGAACAAACTAAATGCAACTTTTTATTTTTTAGCATCATCAGACTAAACTAAAATATTACTGATATGTCATTTTGATGGTTTTATTTTGACATTAATTTTCTTTTTGCGTTGTCAGATAAGGTGTACTTGCTCTGTATTTCAATATTTGACAAATGGCCAATAAACACCCTTGCTATTTTGGCTTTATTTATTTGATAAAAAAACAATTACTGGTTTAGTATTACTGGCTTTATTCGGCGCAGTTTAACTGCGCCTTAGGCTCAGTAATAGTGAGTTGTTTGGCGCAGTTTAACTGAGCCGTCCGGCTCAGTAATATTGAGCCGTTTGGCGTGGTTTAACTGATTTTCTCCTCACACCAATGTAGTTGATTGATGCTAATATCGGACATTCTTAGTACTCTTGATACAAGTTTCAGGTTTATTAGTCCCATCAGTATCTGAGTTTGTTCTTCCTGTGTTAAGTTCCTCTTTCTTATAAGCGTGGTGGATGAATGGTTAAACTTTAAACTACATCATCGTGGTGGATGAATGCTTATTTTGACATCCTGTTGTGGTTTAAACTTTAAACTACATCATCGTGGTGCTCCAAATCTATCAGTTAAACCTATGCTCAGTGGTCGCCGGTCCAGCAAAAGATGCGTAGGTAATCATAAATTGATGTTGTGTTTTGAAATGTATGGCATAAGTCACGAAATACTTGCTCGTGCAGCTCCCAAAACTGACCATCTAGTCCTTTCATTTTATTTCATTTCCTTTTGATATCCAACCCTTGCTCATTAGAGTTTCAGCCTTTCCGATATCCAACCCTTGCTCATTAGTATGATCGATGTGATCAATGGATCAATACAAATACATAACGGTCTGTACAAAACCATCGTTAAGACATATTCATTGCAGTTTTTTTTTTAAAATCAGTGGATTTTTTTATAACAAGTGCATTTTTTTTTATAACAAGTGCAATTTTTTTTATAACAAGTGCAGTTTTTTTTTTAATAACAAGTGCAGTTTTTTTATAACAAGTGCAGTTTTTTTTTATAACAAGTGCAGTTTTTTTTTTTAAATAACAAGTGCTGTTTTTTATTTTATAACAAGCACAGTTTTTTTTTTTTATTATAATAAGTGCAGTTTTTTTTTTTATATAACAAGTGCAGTTTTTTCTTTGTAGCAACGGGTGGATTTATGTCTAACTCAAGTTCAAGGGAGTGGATTAAAAGTCCATATAGAAATTCTGAAGAATATAAGCAAGGCGTTCGAGGCTTCATTAGTTTTGTGAAGAATCACTCATCTTGCGATGTTGAAATTTGCACATGTCCTTGTATTAAGTACAAGAACTCTAAGAAGCTCTCACTGGAAAGCGTTGAGAAACACTTAATCATTCATGGTATGATTAAAACATATAATAGGTGATTTTTTCATGGAGAGATGAGCAACAATAACACGGGGATGAATCATACAAAAAATATTATTTCAGATCCTCATATCCAAGATCAAATTCAAACCGACCATTTTGTAGAGGGGCTCTTAGAAATCTCGTAGACGATGCTTTTGGAGTGCATAATATGCCACAAGCTAGCGGTGAAGAGTAAGTTCAACATACAAATACAGACAATTATCATTCTTACCTTGGAGAGAAGCACAAAGAATACGCAGACAAAGCAAATGAAAAACTTTATTCTTCTTGCGAAGAGGGGATTACAACGTTAGGTGTAATTATTGAGCTTCAGAACCTTAAAAAAGAATTTAACTGGTCGGGAAATAGTGTGACTGAGTTGTTGAAGCGATTAAAACGTTGGCTTCCAAAAGAAAATAATTTACCTGACAAGTATCCCACGATGAAGAAAATAATAAAGGATTTGGGAATGGAGGTGAAGCATATACATGCTTGTGTCAATGATTGTATATTATTTTGGAAAGAAAATGTTGATGCGAAAGAATGTCATGTGTGCCATAAAACAAGGTACAAAACAAAAAAAACAGTGTTAGGGGAGGTTAAATTAACGAAAGAACCAAGAAAAGTTTTAAGATACTTTCCTATAAGTCCAAGATTAAGTAGATTGTACACTATACCATGGATAGCTCGTAAAATGCAATGGCACAAGAAAGCTACATCATCTTGGAATTCCATGCGACATCCTATAGATTCAGCTGAATGGAGATCAGTCAAAAGTCGGTGGCCAGAATTTGCTATTGAAGGACGCAATGTTTGGCTTGGTATTTCTACGGATGGGTTTAATCCAAATGGTGTTCTCTCCAATAGTTATAGTTGTTGGCCTGTTTATATGATACCTTATAACCTACCCCCTTCGTTGTGTATGAAATCACAATTTCAAATGTTGAGTATTTTAATTCCTGGACCAAGAGCACCAAGTCAGGACATTGATGTATACTTGGAACCTCTTGTCGATGAATTAAAACATCTTTGGGACGAAGGAGCGTCTGTTTTTGACACAGACAAGCAAGAATTTTTCAATATGAAAGCAATATTACTATGGGGAATTCATGATTTCCTAGCTTTTGGTAACTTATCTGGCTGTGTGACTCATGGTTATAAAGCGTGTCCTGTCTGTGCTACCGAGACAGAATCAGAGTACATCGGCAACAAGATCATCTATTCAAAATATAGAAGGTTTTTGAAGAATGATCATCCATATAGAGCATTAAAACACGGATGGTATAGGGATGTTGAATATAAAGAGCCTCCAACTCGGCTAAGAGGCTCGCCTCTTTTAGAAAAGCTTGAGCGTATCAAATATATTCGTGGCAAAATACCACCAAGCAAAAAGAGATTGATTTCTGAAGTTTATGATAATGTAGATTGTCTTATCGATGAGGAAGGAAGGCCGGCATGGTATAAGAAGTCAATTTTTTTTGACTTGGATTATTGGAGCAATCATAAAGTTCATCATACTATTGATGTGATGCATACTGAAAAAAATGTTGTTGAACATCTCATCAATTTTATGTTTAACAAAGGAAAGCAATCTTCTAAACTTGCATTTGATACGGATCACAAATTGCAATGTTGTCAAGTTCTTAAAGATGCAAAACTTCCATCATGTCTTGCAACTAAGTTAAACGGTCTTATATATCTTCAACCACCCGGTTTGCAAATTAAAAAGACATATGATTATCATATTCTCATCCAATACTTGCTTCCTATCATGGTTCAACATGCATATCCAAAGTGTCGTGAGTTAAGACGAGCGCTTTTACAAATAAGCTTGTACTTCAACATAATATGTTCAAAAGTTCTTGTTCGAGAACATGTGCAAGTGGCTAAAGATATGATTGCTGAAGCATTATGTGTATTGGCACACTATGTTTCAACGGATTTTTTTGATATAAGCATCCATTTGATGGTACATTTAGCAAATCAAGCTCTGCTTTGTGGACCATCGAATTATATATGGATGTATCCATTTGAAAGGTAAATATTGTTTTTGCATTCAAATTATTTTACCTAATGGTTATGAAATAACTAACTGTAGGTATGCATATTAATTTTTGTGTGCTAGGGCTATGAAAGATTGCAAAAACATACCTAGTAACAAAAGGTATATAGAAGGATCAATTTCTGAAGCATACCTTGTTTCAGAATCAGTTCGATACGCAATGGAATATATGCCAAATCCACGTGATGGAAATCATAGCTCTAAACAAGCATCCTTTTTAGATGAGAATAGTGATGATATATATGAGCGTTCCATCGTTGAAGGTAAACCATTAAAATTATCTAGAGTGCAACGATCACAGATTCGACGATGGTTACTATTTAGAATTGATATACCGGAACGAGATGAATACTACAGGTCATACATTTTCACCTTTTTCAATACGTATCACATTTAGTCAAGAATATATATATATATCACAATATTGAATTTGTAGTGCATACCGCTTATCTTTAGAAGACGGTCTTCGTGGTAAAAGGAAAACTATCACAAAAGCAGAAGTAGTAGTCCAATCTGAATTTGTTGATTGGCTATACAATAAGGTGTGCTAAATTTACTTGAGAGCAATATATTTCTTTTTAACTAATGTTATTCTATTAATTTTGTTAATTCTTAACAGTTAGTGGACGAAAAATGCATGAACACAATGTTATGGTTGTATGTCAATGGTCCAAAGTGGGAAGTCAGAACTTTTCTTAAGTATAGAGTGAACGGCTATACATTCTCTCCTCAACATTATGACGATAGCATTTCAACGCAAGATAGTGGTGTCTGTATGGATGCGATCACTACATTTGTTGCAAGTTCAAAAGATTTAAATCCTACGGATGATGATACTACTTGGTATGGTGTTATTAGAGAGATCATGGAAGTTGATTACTATGATTTTCAACATGTGGTATTCTATTGTGATTGGGTGAATGTTGCAGATAAGACAAATGGTTGTAAAGTTTGCCCGGATACAAATTTGTTAATGGTAAACTTAAAGAAGCTCAAGAATACCGATGGAGAATATGATGAGCCTGCTATTCTTGCATCCGAAGCAAGTCAAGTATTTTACATCATAAATACACATATCAATTCTGACTGGTCAATTGTTCGACGCTCTCCTAAACGCATAATGGATAACATAGATGATTATAAGTACCAACAACATATCAATCTATTTTGAAAGAACAACCAAATTTAGAACCATTATTGAAATGTATTCAATCGAAATCAACATGTTGATTGAAAATATTTTGCATGTATTTTGCTTGTTTTGATCATGCAATTGTACAATTGTGTTGTGTTTTGAAATGTATGATTTTCTTTTATTGATGTCTTTTGAAACTATTGCCAGTTTGTTATGTTAATTCATGTCTTGTAAGTATCTTTTACGTGTTATGTTAACTTTACATTTTGTTTGTTTTTTAATGTAGATTTTTCATTAAAATGACAAACAATAGCGCAAATGCAAATTTAAGTACAACACAGACTATTGAACCTCAACCAGCCAAAGGTAAAAAGTACTTTATAACGGTTGGGGTTGAGGGTGCAGTAGGGGAAGATTCAGCTAAATGGAGTACACGTAGTGGTGAGTTAATTCGTTGTCATATACCCGTTGGCTACAAAGAATGGAGGGCCGTAGATAGCTTCTACAAGGATAAACTATGGGAAGGGCTTTTGGTATTTTCACTCATATCAATTTCATCATCAAGTTTAAATTATGATATATTTGATTGTTTCATGATTTCATTTATTTTGTTTCTTTTCTCGTGATAGGAAGAATTTGACATGGATGTAGACCCTAGCATAGCTCGACCGTTATTAGAGAAACATTTCCCACCGTACTATAGATCAATGAAGTCAACATTAAGAAAAAGTCTTCTTAAAGTTGATGACACTATGATTCCTAAACGTGTTGCCATTGACAGATGTCCAGATGATATAGATAGAGTGTGGTGGGAAAAGTTCCTTGATATTGAGTATACGAATGAAAAGATGGAGCAATGTAAAAAAAATGCAAAAAACAAAGCGAAAAACCAAATTACTCATACTCTAGGAAGGAAACCTTACCATAGAGTGCACCATGAAATGGTAATAAAATTATCTTTTGTAAATGGTTATTTGTAGAATGTTATATTAATTATGTGTTGTCAACTTTGATATTTCTTGTAGGTCTTATCCAATCCAGAAGCAAATATTTCACGAACGACGATTTGGAAGGTTGGACATAAAAGAAAATCGGGAGAAGTACTACCATGTGCCGCAGAAACATATGTAGGTTTGCATATATGTTGTTAAGCTCAGTAAATTATTTTAATTGATCATTATTTGCCTGAACTCATGATGTTTTGCTTGAACAATGTTGAGTACATAAAGTTGGGTTTCTACAAATACCGAAAACATATACAGCTTTGCTGAGCCACAGGCTCAGCTAGCTGAGCCTTGCCGCTCAGTAAAGCTGAGCCGTAAGGCTCAGCAAATGCTGAGCCCACGGCTCATCAAAGCTGACCCACAGGCTGAGCTGTGGCTCAGCATTTGCTGAGCTTTGGCTCAGCAACTGCTGAGCCTTACCGCTCATCTTTGCTGAGCCACAGGCTCAGCATTTGCTGAGTTTTGGCTCAGCAAATGCTGAGCCCACGGCTCAGCAAATGCTGAGCCTGAGGCTCAGCATTTGCTGAGTTTTGGCTCAGCAACTGCTGAGCCTTACCGCTCAGCTTTGCTGAGCCACAGGCTCAGCATTTGCTGAGTTTTGGCTCAGCATTTGCTGAGTTTTGGCTCAGCAAAGCTGAGCCGTAAGGCTCAGCAAATGCTGAGCCTACGCCTCAGCAAATGCTAAGCCCACGGCTCATCAAAGCTGAGCCACAGGCTGAGCCGTGGCTCAGCATTTGCTGAGCTTTGGCTCAGCAATTGCTGAGCCTTACCGCTCAGCTTTGCTGAGCCACAGGCTCAGCTTTGCTGAGCCTGAGACTCAGCATTTGCTGAGTTTTGGCTCAGCAACTGCTGAGCCTTACCGCTCAGCTTTGCTGAGCCTGAGGCTCAGCAAATGCTGCTCAGCTGTGGCTCAGCAAAGCTGAGTCGTAAGGCTCAGCATTTGCTGAGTTTTGGCTCAGCAATTGCTGAGTTTTGGCTCAGCATTTGCTGAGCCAAAACTCAGAAAATGCTGAGCCTTTTGGCTCAGCAACTGCTGAGCCGAGCCTTACCTAATTTGCAAGAAATTACCTAATGCTGAGTCGAGCCTTACCTAATGCTGAGCCGAGTCGTAAGGCTCAGCATTTGCTGAGTTTTGACTTTTGTGAATTCGGTATTTTGTGCGAGATGTTTTTCTGTTTTTAACAAGAAACTGAAATTTTCAATTTAATGTGATATTCAATGAATGCAGGCACTTCTAGAGGCAGCGGAAGAAAAGAGAAAATTGGATGGTAGTTCTAGTGGCGCAGTAGATGATCTTGATAACGATCCAATTGCAGAAGTTTTTGGTTCCGACATGAAGAAAAATTATTGTCGAGCAATTAGTTCTACTTCTTCTATAAAACAAGTAAAGGTGGCTCGAGCTGTAAAAGCTGTAGCTGATAAAAAACAAGCCGTGGATTTGTCCGTTTGGAAATTGGAGATAGAAAGGCAAGTAGCTACTCAAGTTAATAACGCCATCAATTCAATTACTTCAACTTTTATGAAATTTATACCTAATTTGCAAGAAAAACTTGTTGCAAGTCCTTCCACACCTCGTACAGAAGGTGCTTTTAATTTAAGGGATTCTCCAATAAGTAATAATGTAACTGTTACTCCAAATGTGTCACTTAATGATCTTCATTCATCTACAATGGAAAAGAAATACGTAATGCTATTGTCAAATGATCTAGAGAAGGAGGTAGCAAAAGGTTATCTTGGAACACAAACAGTTTGTCATTTTAGGAAAGTGGTACCGAATATAGAGAAAGTAATTTGGGTTGTTGAAGTTCTTGAACCGGATGCACCAATTTATGGTGGTCCTCAAAATGGAATGTACAAGTTATGTGAATTTTCAGATGGAGGCTTCGTTATATGGCCAGAGTTTCGTATTCGTTATTTGTAGAATCTTATTTATGTATTGAATTTAACAAACTAATTATGTATTATTGAATTTGACATCTTAATTATGTATTGTGTTTGTTTATTGTTAACTGATATTCTATGTCGTTATGTTATGAATGTTATCTATTAGTATGCATTGAGTTTAATATTAGTTTTTGATTCATATTAAATATCGTCTATATTATCATCATGTTGGTTATTAATTGAATATTAATGTTAGAATATGTGAGTTGTTAATACATATTTCTGTTATTATTAAAATTTATATTTGTTGTGAATTAAAATTTTGTAACATGTATAGGCGTTACAAACAAATGTATTGCAACATGTATAAGCATTGCAAACAAAAATCTTACAACGATTATAAGCGTTGGTAAAGAAAATCTACCAACGCTTATAAGCGTTGCGACTGAAAATATACCAACGCTTATAAGCGTTGGGATAGAAAATCTACCAACGCTTATAAGCGTTGGTACTAATTTGCCACCCCTCCATAGCAACACTAATAAGCGTTGCTGAAATTGTTTGCGACGGTTATACTCGTTGGGAATCACCTGTTTTGGTGTAGTGATGTGTTTAAACGAGATATGATTAGTGCTTGAACAAGGTATAAATGGTGTGTAAATGAGGTATGAATACTGTTCAATCGAGGCATGTATAGTAGTGATTCAATGAGGTATGATTAGTGCTTTAAACGAGGTATAAATTGGGTGTTTTTTTGTTTTAGCGAGATAATGAATGGTGTTGAACTTAACTATTTCAGTTCAATCTTTGAAGATCTTTCCAAACATATATTAGAGAAATATAAAGGTGGTTTGAGAATTGATTATGGAGGAGTTTTTTCATAATGAAGATGATTAGTATTTAAAATAAAAGATGCTTGTCTTTTGAAAGAAAGTTCTACAAGAGATGTATAGATGTCTTTCGAAATAAAAGACTGGAACATCCTAGGGTGATAGAGAGGATAGTGTCTAGGCTTGGGTTTGGGAAATATAGTTTCTTGCTCTCTCTGGCTATCCTTAACTGATCTGATGGACGAGATGGTTAATCCAAAGTTTAATTTGAAATTATTTGAGTTTAGAAATAATTTATTAATTTTATTTAATATTAAAGAAAAGTAATTTAAGATTACTTTTGAGAATTTCTACATGATATAATGAGTATTTTGAAAGCAAATAATGATTTTAAATGTTTTGTAAAGAAGAACTACGTTGGCTTGATCCTTTATCTAATTGGTTATCCAATTAGATAAAGGTACGTAGGAAGTCGCAAGTGGTAGTGATGCAGCTGCTATATTAATAAAAATATTTTTTATTACTTGTTTTTGCTTCTTGTGTTGGTGCATCTTTTATGTGTTATCATTTATGTCATGCTAACGTGTTTATCAAGTGTGCAGGAATGAATATCGATGATCATCTCACTAGAGTCGCATAATAGTTGGTTTATTGTAATTGAGTTTAATTCGTATTTGAGCCTACCTTGTGAATTAGATGAATATTTATTAAATGGAATTTATTTAAATTATATCCAGTGCATTTAGTGATGTAATTATATAATATGATGGTAGTTGTCATTGTTTGTTTTTGGACGCATGAGTTTTTCGACAGTTTTGACTAGTCCGAAATTACGGGGTGTTACAGGTGGTATCATAGCTTAGGTTAGGTGCCTAAATAAAATTTCACATAAGATTAGAAAATCATCCTAAATTTTTTGAAATGTAGTTACCTTAATTTGATAAATATAACTGGATAGGGTAAGGCACCATTCCTCTGACCAGGGTTATGAGTAATATTTATTTTGTGTGCTTAAATTTTGTTTTGTGTTTATACTAATAAAATGTTGATTCATTTTCAAGCACCACATAAAGAGGTATAACGAATTTGTAAGTACATATGATTAGTTATAAAGTAGCGAAGGAATGAAGTGGGTTATAAAGGAAAGTATGTGGTAGCATGAAATCGATGCAATGGAGTGGCTTAAAAGGATTGTGGGATAACAACGTGTCAAGGAAGGAATTAAATGAGCTTGGGCAAGCAAAGTTGAGGAAGATCATAAGGAGTAAACTGAATACTGCATTGACGCAAAACCAAGGTAAGAAAATTTATTTAAATAACTATATCATTACATAATATGATATCAGAGTTGTTTAGCACTGATGATGTTAGCTTAAAGCTGCTAAAACATCTCTCAGCAATTCAGTCATAACTATTGATTCTTTGATTTGGGTTTAATCGAAGTTAATCTTATTGGGAAGCTAGATTAATTATCTAGAATACTTACATCGTACACATTTTAAATTTTGGAAGTTTTCTATCTAAAAACATTGTTGCAAACTGACCGTGTTTGACAAAAAACGGGGTTTATACTTAAGATGATTTTCGAAGTTGGGAGAGTGGATTTTCCAAAATGAAATGGTTATCCATGTGGAAGTAATGATTACAAAGTATAAAAGTGTTTTGCGAGAATACTTTGTTTAAACTTGTAAAAGATTTTTTTACGGATTATTTCATCAATGATGGATACCTTCGGGTGACGATGACGATGTGCAGTATAAGACAATAGATCTTGAGTAGTGCTCTATTACTCTATGTTGGTATCGAGTCGAGTAGAGTACATCCTATTTGATGACGAGATGCCGACATAAGAGAATAGATCTTGGATAGTGCAACTATTACTCTATGTTGGTATCGAGCCAAGTAGAGTACATCCTATTTGATGACGGGATGCCGGTCGCAATAGGATAATATATCCTAAATTGAGTGTGGATCCACTTTGATGAATATGATCCTAGTTTTAATAAAAGAAAAAAAGAACTTATTTGACTTAATTAAAAAATATTGATTAAAGTCAATTTTGAAACTATTACTCTCTGGTACATTTTGATGGGTACTATAACAAGGAGAGTACAACATAATTGATGAGTTGACATTGATGAATATGATTATGTTTTGAAGATATTACATGAGATGTCTAGAATACTCTCTGGTACATTTTGATGAGTACCGCAATATAGAGAATACATCCTTACTTGATGATGATGATTCGGATGAGCCGAAGCATGATGAATCTTTGGTACATTTCGATGGGTACCACACAAAAAGAGAAGAAAACCGGGTATCGATGTGGATTGCAAAAAACATGATTCTGAATTTGGACATAAAAAGAAACTACGGCGTCCCTGATCCAGTAATAGCTTGCAGATTTGATTGAATGTTGACCACAAATTGAAAGGTTCAGTTATGTCTTAGAATTTTGAAAGTATCCTTTCAAGAAAATGCCATGAATAATTAGAGTTTTATGTGTGGAACTTTTTTCATTCTTTTGATTAAGTATAGCATAGAATTTCAGGGACGAAATTTCTTTCAAGGGGAAAGAATGTAACAACCAGAAACTTCGAGCAGTAAATATTTAAATATCGAGGTTATTTAAATATTTAAAACTTGGATTTATTAGTTTTATAACCTTGATAAAATCCCTTTATAAACAATAATTAGTGAGGAGAAAACATGTTGTTGAAATTTTGTTTACCAAGATAAGTAGATCGAAGAAATATCAATAATGTGACCGGAAGTCGTTTATCAAATTCTCGATCTTTCATCAACTAAAACTTATCAAAAAGGTTATGACACTTTTGTGCATGCTAACACATATTATATATTAAGTAAGCATGGTTGTCAAACATGAATATATTATTCATGTAAGAGAAAATAAATTTAAAATGAGAAGCTTATCATGTAAGCTAAGAGATATAAATTTAAAATGAGAAGCTTATCATGTAAGCTAAAATATATAAATTTAAAATGAGAAGCTTACCATGTAAGCTAAAAGATATAAATTTAAAATAAGAAGCTTATCATGTAAGTTAAGAGATACAAATTTAAAATGAGGAGCTTACTATATAAGCTAAAAGATATAAATTTAAGAAGCTTATCATGTAAGCTAAAAGAAAAAGAAAAAAAAAAGATAAGGACACATAACCCTCTTAGGTGTTCATGTGTAGAAACATCTTAGGACACCTAAGAAGGCATGTGTCTTCATCTTAAAGCATGCATGAAGATAAAAAGGACAAGTGTCCCAAAACCAAATTACCAAACTAGCCTTGAAAACTACTATATAAAGGGTGAAAATGTTCATTCTTTTTCATGCATTCACAAACATAAAACCAAGATAAGAAAAAGAAGAGAGGTTTGGGAGAAGCCTGGAGGATTAATACAAGATCAAGGCACAAGTACAAGATGAGAAAAAAATATTTAAGTTCATGTATTCATTTCATATTTTGAAGAAAAGTTGAGAAATTTATGAATGAATGAGTGGACTTGAAATCCTGAAAATGACGTTCGGTATTTTGGGCATAACTTTTGAAATTTTTAATGAAATTTCGACTTCTCTATCAATTTGGAAAGCTAATTCAAAGGGCTACAACTTTATCCTCGTCCATTTTTTTCTAATTCGGCCATTTGCATACGTAAAAACTGGACGCAAGGTCGGATAAAAATTAGCCCGAAATGGACATGTTAAAAATGTCTCATGATGTTTGAATTTATACATTAAACTGATAAATGATTTTGAGGGTTTCTTTTGATAATAAATAAGTAGACTAAAAGAGATTCTTACTGTAGAAAATTTGGATTGAAAATCTATTTTTGTCATAGAGAAACAGCTTCAAACATTTTGCCAAAAAACAAGCTAAAAACTGATTTTCGGAAATTTTTATAGCACTCTAAAACGCTATCGTTTTTATTTATGGATCATGAACCAAGCAGAATTTTTTTATAGCGCCCAGAAATGTTGTAGTAGCTGATTTGAGTCTAAAATCATTATAAACCACCCAGATCTTGTCATAGCACTTCTGGAAACGCTGTTTTTTCTCTGAATTGACTATGAAGTATTTTAAAATGAGCAGAACTTTTCATATCATGACTGAAACGCTGTTATAGATTTTGTGAGTATAAAATCATGGTAAACTATTCAAAATCCTATCAAATTTAGACTTGAGTTTCCTTATAGTATCATAAACCAACTGATAAAATTGACGATGTTAAATCAAAGTAAAAGTGAGTCCGAAAATTGAGAATAAGGAAGGTTGACGAATTTCGATGTTTCGAGGAAAATAATTGATTACTTAGGAGTGATAATAAGTGCTACAGGATGTTCTACGAGACTTTTGCATGAAGATAGCTAGGAATACTGTAAGTATACTTATCATTTAATTCATTATTATTTCATAAGCTTGTGTTTTAATTTAAAGATGGCTATGACTTCAACATATTATATTGGTTGCGATCTTTGCTTTGACAAGCAATCAACATATACGACTAATGATTGAGGACATTTATGATTAATGTTTAAATAGGTTAACCGAAGTATGATTAGTGTTTTAAACAAGGAATGATTAATGTTTAACCAAGGTATGATTGGTGTTTAAACGAGGTATGATTAGTATGTGTTTAAACGAGGTATGATTAGTGCTTGAACAAGGTATAAATAGTGTTTAAATGAGGTATGAATACTGTTCAATCAAGGCATGAATAGTATGTGTTTAAACGAGGTATGATTAGTGCTTGAACAAGGTATAAATGGTGTGTAAATGAGGTATGAATACTGTTCAATCGAGGCATAAATAGTATGTTATTAAATGAGGTATGATTAGTGCTTTAAACAAGGTATAAATTGGGTGTTTTTTTGTTTTAACGAGATAATGAATGGTGTTGAACTTAACTATTTCAGTTTAATCTTTGAAGATCTTTCCAAACATATATTAGAGAAATATAAAGGTGGTTTGAGAATTTATTATGGAGGAGTTTTTGCATAATGAAGATGATTAGTATTTAAAATAAAAGATGCTTGTCTTTTGAAAGAAAGTTCTACAAGAGATATATATATATATATATATGTCTTTCGAAATAAAAGACTGGAACATCCTAGGGTGACAGAGAGGATAGTGTCTAGGCTTGGATTTAGAAAATATAGTTTTCTGCTCTCCCTGGCTATCCTTAACTGATTTGATGGACGGAATGGTTAATTCAAAGTTTAATTTGAAATTATTTGAGTTTAGAAATAATTTAGAATTTTATTTAATATTAAAGAAAAGCAATTTAAGATTATTTTTGAGAATTTCTACATGATATAATGAGTATTTTGAAAGCAAATAATGATTTTAAATGTTTTGTAAAAAAGAACTACGTTGGCTTGATCATTTATCTAATTGCTTACCCAATTAGATAAAGGTACGTAGGCAATCACAAGTGGTAGTGATGCAGCTGCTATATTAATAAAAATATTTTTTATTACTTGTTTTTGCTTCTTGTGTTGGTGCATCTTTTATGTGTTATCATTTATGTCATGCTAACGTGTTTATCAAGTGTGCAGGAATGAATATCGATGACCGTCTCACTAGAGTCGCATAATAGTCGATTTATTGTAATCGAGTTTAATTCGTATTTGAGTCTACCTTGTGAATTAGATGAATATTTATTAAATGGAATTTATTTAAATTATATCCAGTGCATTTAATGATGTAATTATATAATATGATGGTAGTTGTCATTGTTTGTTTTTGGATGCATGGGTTTTTCGGTAATTTTAACTGGTCCGAAATTCCGGAGCGTTACAGAATCATGTGCAATTTGGAGAAGCTTGTCAAAATCAGTGTCGACATCACTTCCAATTGGTGCCGATTTAGGCCCACTTTAGGTGATATGGGTCCCACCTTTGAACTCGATCGTCCTGCTTTTTCGGGGTTCCCTACAAATTTTTAAGCAGATGCAGTTTTACAGCACCTATAAATAGACCACCTATGACAACTGGAAAGTGATCTTTTGAGAAAGATGTGGAAGCTATGTCATTTTTCTTAGTAACTACCTCATCTTTATATCTACTTTCTTAATCAAAGCAACTGTGCTTATAATCATACATGATAAATAAACGATTACGCAAAGTGTATGTAAATGGATTGTTAAACCACAATAAATCTCGTTCTTTTACTTTTATGCATTTCATTTTTGACTGTGATTTGATTTTTGTGGATACGCTTTTGAGACCTATGAGTGGAATCCGCTGACTGACGCTTTTAAAATTATTAGGGTATTTGTGTCAGTTTTAGCGTCTACAATTACTGATGGAAATCATATGACATCTAAAATGACTTTTCACCGTTAAATTGGACATGAGAGAAGAAGAAAAATAAGAATATTTGATGAGAAGTTAGATTCGACAAGGTTAAAAATAACAAAATACAAGACAACGGAGAGCAGTCGTTTCATATTCATCATGAGCATCCTACTGGTTCCCGAAACTGGAAATATGCCCATACTCCCAAGTTTTTCAAGCCAGTCTCGGATCACATCCCCATACTCCCTAAGACTGAACCAACACCAATTATCAATGCAATGCTAGGAAAAGGACCGCCGAAGTGCCAATTATGTTTCCTAACATCAATTTCTATTTTACAATCCATATTGCAGAGTGACCCATTCAATCACCATACATTTCCGTACACCAAACATCATGAGAACATGATTGGAAACATTTGCGTTGGAGCATATTTTATTGTAAAATGACTTCTTATTGTAAATTTTGGCATGCCTGAAAACACGTTACATATTCAGATCCATTCTGAATATAATGAAATATTTGATACATTTTTAATTGGTGTAAGCTTTGAATTGCACATATCCAAGTTGGTGTATGTATCGACCAGTCGGTAAAAATTGGAACAAATTTAAACATAGTCTGCATACTTTGCAACACTTACATCAGCTTGTGAAGCGAAGCCCTTTCAGCTTTCTTCTGGATATAAAGTGTAGAGCAGAACCAAGCAATGGCCAAGTTGTAATGATAGATATATACACGAGCAACCACATGTATCTCCCATTATGCAGTGAATGTTTCTTTATAGATTTCTTCACTTGACACACCATATTGTAAATTTCAGAAATATTATCATGTGAATTCTGTGCATTTGATAAGGAAGTTTGATGACTCGTTACGGTTTGGTCTTCATCAGTCTCCCTAATTTCATGGTAATATTCTCGTGTTTCAGATGAAGCCAGTGTCTCCTCAGTGCCAGAACTATCTTTCATAGCAGCAGTAATTGGTTCTTTTTGTCCAATATCTACACTGGAAGAATTGTTTATCATAGTTGTAGGAATACCTGCACTGTTCATCTGCTCAGTAAAACCCAAGCAACAAATATTTTTATTGATCAGAGTGAATATCAAGAAAACGCAGCAAGTAACAATAACTGGAGCTTGACTGAAACAAATCTAATACACTAAATGATGCAGACGAAAATGAACATTATTAACACTCAATACATAAAACTTCTAGACCAAGTTTGGTAAAAAGCTTCTAGCAAAAGAAACTTGAAAGTGGCAAATATTTTACCTTAATATTCTGGAAAAAAAAAACACACACAAAAAAAAAAAAAAAAAAAAAAAAAAAAAAAAAACACACATATTCGTCTGCATCAATTTCTATTTTACACTTGGGCAGTTGACATAAGAAAAGGTCCGGTTTCATTAAAAGGCTGGAGGCAAATTAGTACCTGTTGTTGTCCACTTAGGCAATGGCTAGAGTGCAATACAGAGAGAAACTCGGACACAGCTCCAATCCACCTACAAACAAGGCAATCAATGATTCAATATCATATTATAAATTTTGAATTAAGAAGCTACTAGCACAGCAATTACCACATGTTGCATGCTGTAAGCCCCTTGAAAAATGCAAGATGGCCTCCATGCGGTAAAGTGGCTAACACGATGTTTTTGTTTGCCCTACAAAAACAGTTATAAGATGAGTAATCATTACTCAAATAAACATTGCATTTATTTGAAATAAAGAACAAGTGTGTAATTGTATACTTGCACTCGTCCCAAGGAATTGCTTCACTGGAGCAAACAGGATCGTCAAGAGCGCTTATGCAAAGCAAAGGAATGGATACACCACCAATAAAATTGACGCAACTAGCTTGGCGATAAAATACATCTGCTGTCTAAATGGACAAAATTACCTTTAGGTTTTTCTGAATATGTTGAGGAATATGCAAGTTTATTTGTTTAGTACCTCATATTTTTCAACAAGGCAAGTTGCGTGTGTATCAAACTCTCGAACGGACCGGGACTGTACAACAATATTAAATTCATACGCTAACACAAATATATTTTCAAATATTCTTCATAAAATTGCAACTTTGTGCATAATCTTGTGATCATTTTATATTAAAGCAATTATCATCCGAACTTAAATAAAAATGAAGCATACTTTACAGACTTCATCCCAGTTTGTAATCCGTTTGAACACCGTTTGATGTCTGCAAAAGAAGCCAGTGGTAATTTGAGTTATAGATTCCAGGATCCAGAGTTTATATAAAATGTAAAAGAAAAGTCAATCTAGACATGGCCTAAAATCCAGAATTGGGTAGCAGAATAACAATAATATAAGTGAAGTCGTGTTATTATGTTAGTACAGGTTATGAACATACAGTTTGGCATAACCTTTAACACCAATAGCGAGACCTCTGTCATACAAACGCTGGACAAGCTTCCGATTAAGGAATCTGCTGCAAACCTACAACATGTGCATAATGGGTTATTACTCTGCCAACTGTCATCATATGGTGCAGTTTCAGAAATATAAACAATTATAAATTTAAATTTTGCCCCTAATTATGTTGGTCTTGTGACTTGCGTTTCCAGATACAAGTTCAAGACAACTTACATGGGGTGCAGGAATAATTCTTTCCTATTATCATGTTTCACCACTAAAATAAACAATTAAACAGCTTAGTTTCACTCCACCATTTTACGTGACTGAGATTGAGAAACCAGTTATCTCCAAACCCTGAATTTATGGCTCTGAACAACTTCATAAAATTGGTACAACCCTACACTAACATGCTTTGATTGATTAGAGAGTAGGCGATGCTGGTATTAAACCTATGCAAACACCTTTGATAAATGGCTAGTAGCCTTGCATTTGCATTGAACATATGTTATGATCTATTTGTAAAATTTGGAGTCCAGTTTTAAAGCTCAACATTTCTGATGTTGAGTCGTTGATGTAAAAAAAAAAAAAAAAAAAAAAAAAAAAAAAAAAAAAAAAAAAAAATATTCTGAATCAAATATACTATGCAAAAGAAACATAACCTAGGGCTAGCACACTTTGAACTTACATGTGCAATAAATCTGATCAATCAAATAAAGACAATCGCACTTATCTTGGTAAGAATACTGACCAGAAGATCATATGGAGAACAAACAGACACTGCCCCAGCAAGAGGAGTTTGATTCCCTTCTTCTCCAAGGTACTTAACCTAATAAAAATTGAAACAGTCACGCAAATATTTGGACAAACATGCAAAACTGATCAATGTGTACCTCATCTACAAATATGTTGTGCAATACACCTGTAGCTCAGGGGGCTCAGCCAACCCCCTGTAAATTTGTTAGCGATTCTTAGTTTGATATAATTGAACCCCTTTAAAGTTTACTCATCCCTTCACCTCTTTGCTTCGGAGGTGGAGCCGGGGTGTGGTATTTTAATCAAGGTGGTTTATATTTTCAGTTAGGTTCCACACCACTCCACCAACAAAAAAAAAAGGCCAACCCCCTGTTTCTTCCTTTTCCCTTTTTTCCCTTATTAGATACATGATAACTTGAATATGAAAGGTTAGTTATAGTTAATCTTGCAAATAAATGTGGTATATATTTTATTCTGTAAAGAAAGCAATTAAATGATTTTTCATGATAATTTTTTTGTTGGTTTTTTCACAAAGAAGAATTAATAAACAGTCATGAACATCACTGAAGTTTATATTCTTGGGAAAAAAAAAACCTCGAACGAACTAACCTATAATGCGAATGAGGCAGAATGTGTTTGTTTAGAGTACATAATAGATTTACGCAGTTGTTATTTTGAAAGGTCATTCAAACATAGTTCATATACATACCGTTTGCTTGACAATCCTTTTTGGACAAAACATGTATGGTTTGGAAAATAGTGGATATTTGACTGCTTTAAGTGGACCCACCTGTACAAGTTTTTATCCCAAAATGGCACTATTTTGTATGTTTGTTTTACATTATGAAAGATGCTACAAAGCCCAAAAAGTAGGGTCAAGAAAGTCAGAAAATCAGCGCAATTCACAGGGAGTTGTTGGATTCAAGGAGTGGGGGAAATAATAGTCATCAGATCTGTTTCCTGACATTTCAAGAAATTAATTTTCGGGCCTTATAGCATTTTTGTTAAATTATATACCAAGGTAATAGTTTAAATTAAATGGTTATGCGTATAAGAACTTGATTTAAAATAAAATAAAAAAATCTCAATGGTTATATTTTCTATTATAGAGACAAACACAATGAATGATTTATTTTAGGACCCGTATATGAATTTCTTGATTCGCCCTTGCATGTCTAGTGCAACACCCAAGATTGTACAAATAAAGATGATTGATGATTAAAAAAGGGTTCCATATAAATACCAGAATATTTGCGCCAATGCTTGTTCCAATAGCAAAGAGAGGAACTGTCGGGTTCTCTTGATGGAGATAAAGGACTATTTCACGGAAATCTTTTGTTCTTCCAGCATTGTAGAAGCAATCAGACTGAAACGTGTATTGAAATTTGAAAAGTAAGGTCCTACATATGAATAGGTCAATGTAATACAAAATTATTAACATATGCATATTCATAAAACGCAACATGACCGGCCCGGCCCTAGGGTTGGCAGCCAAGGCAACCGCCTACGGCAATACACAGGAAGAGGCAACGATGAAGGTGGCGGCAATGTCGATTCACAGTAAAATTAAAATTGTATAGTATCAAAGCCCAATTTAAATAATAATAATGCTGTATTTCTTATGGTTTGTTCATTGCTCCTTTTAAGGCACAAGAGTTCAATTTCTGTCCCATTAAATACATATTAAGAACTCGACTGGAGCAACACTTTGACTTGGACAACGTAGTAAAACAACAGTTTAATGACGGGTTGCCAAAATTTAAAGTTAATGGGATTCATGTATCAATGGCGTGATAGAAAAGTACAATAAATATTTGTATAAAAAGAAAAGAACATACAGTTAAGGAGATGCCACCTAGACCCCTATGATTTTCAACAACCACATTCCATCCATGCTTAGCCATTGCGTAAACCATATGTTTTATATACTGCATTGCACATTACACAGAAATGAAGTTGGCCCCAACAATGGAATTTAATAAGATATCATCTGACCAAAAGGATGGATGGAAATATTAAAGTCTGAGGAAAAAACTAAACACAACATTCAATTATATATATATATATATATATATATATATATATATATATATATATATATATATGCGTGTGTGTGTGTTAGTAGAAGAAAAAACTAGTATGATAATGATATTAAAATTCTATTTATATAATATAAAAAATTCACATCAGTCTATGTTGTCAACGGATATCTTCGGGCATAGATAGTAAATATCTGCATCCACCGTCATTTTCGGATATCGGATATTCATATTCTTGATTACGGATGAAAATCAAATAATTATTTTATCCGCTAACGATCGATAAATCGAGAAATATCAATAGAAATTGTGGTTTAACATAACTTTTTTCCCACTTTCATTGATTGCTAAAGTGTGAAAAAATAAATAATATGACGATAATAAATAGTTTTAAGCAGTTAATATGCATTAAATGCTAACAATACGGACTACTAACTTAAAAAATAAACATGTCCTTTATTGTACTAAATTACACAAAATATAGACTATAATCTTGACAAAAACTAAACGGATAATTTTCAGATATCCGCATCCGTATCTGGTTTTTCAGATATCATATAGTTATCCGCTTTTGAAATGCAAATGATTTCATATTTTTTGGATATTGATTGATAGACATGCATCAATCCAACAGATTGATTAATAAGTTTGTCTACATACTATTTTACAAGAATAATGTATTCATGTAAAGGTATACTTAAATCATCACTAGACTGTCACACAACTACCTACTATTTATACACCGGTTCTATCAATTTGAATTCGACATGATGGTATACAATCAGTTTGTATAAAAGGTCAATATTGCTAGACAACCACAAAATGTTACCATGTAACAAATATTCAATAAATTTTATAAATTGTTCAACCAATGACTACTGTACGAACTCAGACTCGGTAGAACCTTTTAAACTTCAAGAATTACATTGTATTACATGAGTCATTAGCAAAATATTGTAGGTTAAGTAGCATTAGATACAAAGTAACATCTAAAAAAGAAAAGTTCAAAATTGACCAATAGTATATAAATTATCACTGTCAAGCTCTAAATTCCAATACTAATGCTACTGGTAAAACTATTACTGTTCAGTACCAAACCACAAGCTTCTTTTGTAGCTAATTTGACATATGAATTAAGGTTCTTTCTAAGATAATATACATATAATAACTCACTGGCGAGTTAGAATCACTAGTTAGTCCTGGAATAATGATCACTACTGGGGCCGAATCATCTTTCGAGGATACACGTCTACCAGAGTCAGAAGCAACTGTAAAATGTAGTTCAAACGGTAACATACACAGAAGATTATTATTATTATTGATTATTTCTTCAATAACCGTTGACTTGCCTAAGCATAACGACAATTCCCCATACAACGCAATTAAATTTTAAATGTAGTTCAAACAGTAACATACACAGACGATTATTATTATTATTGATTAATTTTTCAATAATTGTGGACTTGTCTAAGCACGACGACAGTACTATCTTCCCACAATGCATAGACATTGAATTTTAATATCTGAAGGGAGCAATAAAAATTAGTTTTTTACCATCTGAAGCAAGCAACCAATCCAAAGCTATAGTTTGTCCATCATGCAGATCATATAATTGCCTAAGATGAAGCAACAATTCAGATATGTGATATGTCAAACGGAAATATAGTATTATACTTTGAAATTTTATACAGGTCATACACTCGTATTTTACAGTTGTGGGTTTTCTAGACTTCCAGGAAAGTTTTCATTATATCTTGAAAACAATAGTAATAATTGGTAATGTCTCTGAACAGATGAACAAAGTGAACAACAATGTATAGTTTATGCTCTGCTCACTCTTAGTGTTTGACTAAACAGATTATATTCACCTATTAATCTTAGGACCATCTCATCTTACAATCTATTATTTACCATTTATTGTTAAACAGTAAAATATTTACAGTGCTGGTTTTTGTTCACTTGTTTACTCCTACCAATCATATTACAATTTACAACTTACAGAATAAGCGTAACAATCTGAACAAAATATGACGTTAAAGTTCAATGGAGTCAAGACAAAAAAGAATGGTAACCTCCTCTTTCAATATAATATTCCAAACATGAAATAGAAATCTTAGAATTGCATGTTTGTTGATTGTTTACATGAATTACCTATCAAAGACTCAATAAAATTATCATCTACCTTTTATATTGGAAAGAGGGAGTCCTCCCAAAAATAGCCACGAAGATCGTCTGCAAATGAGGACTTGCCAACCATGGTGTCACTAGATACCTTCACAAATCCGCCCTTTATTAATTAATTCCAACTTTAACAATTAGCAAATTGAAGAGCCTACTTTCTACAGATTTGTAGACTTAAAAATATCACTTATGTCATGTATATATAATGCAACAAGTATATTATATGATGAACTTGGATACAAAAGAGAATTACCACAACTGGCTCTATTCAGAGTTGTAAGATTATGAAATAGTTGGGTGTTTCATCGGCAGTCACGTTTAATTGACCTCTTAATTATGTACACCTTAATGAGGATCGTGAGAAAGCCAATTATAAGTTTACAACCGTTGAACGACCAAGCAGCTGGAGTAGTTAACCATGGATAATTGCATAAATAACGATTTGAAGTTATACGCTTGTACCAATAATATACTTTTGTCAAAAGAAAAATAATTTAGATTCAAGAATCTTACAGTCACGGACCTAAATTCAAGAATTTACCAAATACACCACCACTGCTTCTACCACATTTGTTTTCGAAAAATCTGGTAAACAAACTTTATTTTTAAATCGCGTATTTATATCACTTTTGCCACCATTTTCCTTTGTTCTTTTAATGAAATCGATAAGCGGCATAAGAACAACTACTAACTGCAAAAAAACATAAATATATTACCTCCCATGAAGAATCCGACATTTGGAAACAACATTGCTGTAAACCTTGGACAAAGGATTGTATGTCAGAACAACGCGATCTCCTCTCAATCCTCTAAGAATATCGACAATAATATGATACTCGAGAAAATTATAAACGAAAACTGCAGCAGCAATGGAGAAAGCTAGCAAGTATTGAGATAGTTGGATCGAAGAAAAAGCTAGTTGAATCAAAGATAAAAAGGATGAGTCGCCAGAATCCGCGGGGAAGAAATCCATTAACGAGTCCGCTAACGGATTGACGAACAAGCTTAATTGAAAAGGATGATAAAAATTAAAAAGAGAGATCTTGGAGGCGGTACATTGTCTGCAGCTACCCAGGAGTTAATATGATTGGTTGGGACAGTAGCCCCGTATCAAAATATCAAAATTGGTGGAGCCCACTAGGTATTATAAAGAATTTTACGGCCCCTGTTCAGGGCTCCATATTCTCTGGTCTCCTGGGTCAAAACAATCTGATCCATTGATTTCGATGGGATCCACCTGAAATCAGGGTGTTATATTGTTTTGACAGAAAGGACCAAGAAATATGGGTCAAGGTGATTATTTCCCCCTGTTCGGTTATGTGTAATTTAGGAGTCATCGATCTGACCGGACTGGACGGGATGTTCCAGGATTTTCTGTCATGGTTCAGACTAGGAGTGGCTTTGATTGGGTATCGGAACTTTGTATTCAAAACCATTACCGTACCGATTTATATGATAATAGAAAATTCATTTCATTGCCAGCTAAAGAAATCAATTACCAACAATTCAGTTTATGGTTGGTCGAGTTCGATAATGTCATTTACTAGTATGAGGTCTTTTTATTTACAATATTTCACGTTAAAATATTAATTACTAATTTTTTTTGTTATTATATTATTATTTATCTAACTTATTTTACATAGTCAAACATGCAAGAAAACATTATGGATAAACTAAAATATCATATAAATTATACTGTTTCTAAGATATATATTGACACGTTTTTTGGTTAAAGCTATCACATGTCAAGATTTTGTTTCGCAATGCGCTCGAACGTCAATAACATCGTCAGAAAACTCAAAGTGATCTGTTTGAAGTCGCGATGTATTTAGAAAATGCTCGGAAATGACGTCGATTTGTAAAATCTTTGTCGATAGACTCGAGAAAACTGGCACAGTAAAAATATGTGATCGACGTGGTCCGATTAGCCCAAAATGCTTGAGCGTGTCGGTCTGATCACGTGGAAAAACTCATTGCGCAAAAATATATGGTTTTAGTGAAAAATAATGTCGGTCACTCAAAAACAGTTGATCAACACGCGTCGATCATGAAAAATGGCTTGCACGACTCACGGCGTCAAAATCTGGTAATCTGACAAAAATTTGGGTTTGGCACGTTCCAGAAGTGGTGATCGACACGTTGGATCACCTCATTTTCACACGTTCGACAGGGCTGATCAACTTGGTGATTTTGTAAAGTGGTAAATTTAACACGTTCAAAATAGGCTGATCAACACGGTGGATCAACCATATTTCACGTGCGCAACGCAGGGGTCTGGATTTGGCCTAATCGGCTTGGCAAATCCTCACTTCGCATCACATCAGAAAGTGATACTGTTTTCTCCTACTCCCATCAGCCGTAGCAAGACATCCCACAAGTCCACTCTGCATCCTAATGATGCGATATTTGGCAAAGGCGACGGATCTGGCTAAAGTGGGATGTGATTTTCCCTTGATCGCATTAGGTGATATGATGCGATCCCCGAGTCGCACACGAGCAAATGTGATGCGAAATTTGGTAAAAGTGGCACGTTCTCGAGTTTTTGGCAATGTGAGGCTGTGCGATTTTGTAACGACCCGTATTCTATGTTTCGGAGGATCGTGGAGTATTTATTTTATATTCATACATAGTCGTATGGTCGTGTAACTTTGGGAAATAACTATTGGGGTCATTCCGCACATTCACGATTTTTGCCGGATTTTAAAATGATCGTTCTGCCCTTGGTGAATCTTGTTTCTCCTATGACTTTTGATTGGTAAGTGGTTTTGACCTGAAACCACTTCCATTGGATTTGGATGATGGTTTCTCATTCCGTAGAGTGGTCACATTAATCAAACAGACTTACCGTTTGGGAGATATGGCTGAAAAAAGATTTGAAGATGGAAAAACAGTCTAATTGGGCTTAATTAAGTAATTAGCAGTTAGGTCCATAACCCGATTCGAGATTAAGGTGATGGGAGGGCTGAAAGGAGTTGGAGAATCATCTCCTTTCATTTTTCTAGCCGCCACAAATCTTTCTCAAACCTTAATCATGGCTTCCATCTTCTGAATCTCTCTCTTATCACAAATTAATCAAATCTACATCAAATCAAGCCGAATTAACACCAAATTCGAGGTAGAGCTGCTACACAACACTAGAATCTGAGACAAATCATTTAAATTTTCAAATCTATCATTTATTATTGGCTAGGTGAGTGATTTGCATGTTTATACACTAAATATGGCTAATTAGGGTTAATTAGTGAATTAATGACTCATAAAAATATGGAAAAATATGTAAAATAATATTTACGTCACATATATGAATTTGGTTGATTTTACATGTTACTACTGTTGTTTAGTATGTTTTATGATTGCATGGGAAAGTTAGAATGGTTGAAAACGCCGTCATTTGGCGAAATTAGCTCGCTGGAAAAATTGCAGGGTTTCGGTTAGGACTCCGATCCAAACCAGATAGGAGGAAGAGACCTGATCCGAATCGAATACGAGGAAGAGACCTGATCCGAACCGGATAGGAGGAGGAGATCCAATCCGGACCGGATAGGAGGAGGAGATCCGAACCCAACCGAACAGGAGGAAGAGACTCGAACCAGATAGGAGGAGGAGACCCGAACCGGATAGGAGGAGGAGACCCGAACTGAACCGGATAAGAGGAGGAGACCCGAACCGAAATGAACCAGATAAGAGGAAGAAACCCGAACCGAACTGGATAGGAGGGGGAGACCCGAATCGAACACTAATTCGACCAAAACCCGAGATGCAAAGGAAGTCCAAGTGGGAGGTTATCGCTCAAGATCCAGATGGGAACCAACGAGTTAACTTCAAGAGTTGGCCTTTGCTACGGGACGTGTGCAAAGGAGTTATCGATATCCATAACTTTCGTTCACTATTGAGAGAGGGGCATGTAGACGAATCAGAGCCTGGGCGGTGCGGACTGGTTGGCCCGTACCCCAGAGCCATGGCGGTGTGGACTGGGTAGGGTTATTGACTATAGACTAGGGTGGTGTGATCATAGCAATAGTTGTACGGAGTCCAGGGCGGCATGGACCCATCATGGCCTCGATGGATTAGGTGATCAAAGTGGTGGATATCGTATGCTTTATGAAATGAGTGGGAGATGTGAGGAATGATTGTTATGTTTGATGTTTGCTATCATCATGACACGCACACTCCTATTTTACACTCTATGTTAGTGTTACCTTAGAGTATTGTACATCTTGTTGTGCTAACTCTTTGCTTGCAGGTCCAGGTCGGGTATGATTATTTATACCTATTATTGCTTTACTCAATTACATAAATTTGCTATCGCTCACACTAGACTTTCGTCTAACCCAGTGTTTTATGTCTCTTCTTATTACTTTGATGCTCCTAAACGAGCAGACTAGAGATAGGTTAGGTGGTTATGGACGAGTAGCTGTCTGGAGACGAGCAGGAGGCTTCCACGTACTATATATATATATATATATATATATATATATATACTCCCTGTGTTGTTACTGGTCACTGCTTTGGGCATTAGTAGTGTACCTCTTTTATTTCCTTTTAGAGACAGTATTTTAAAGTTGTAATAATTGGATATGAAGCTGTATTTTGGATTCTGCTACTCTAACGGATATGGTTTAGTTTTTAGCTTATGTACTGTCTCGCCTGTTTTATATCAAGTTATGTTATTATTATATTTTATCCCATGTGTTGTGAGATATACTACAGGTTCTTTAGTAATTCATCGTTTCATCCCTTCTTGACGATCGTCCCGTGTTATTCGGGCATTGGCACGACGCATTTCGGGGAAATGTCTGATGGTATGGGGCGACCATCACAGAAATCTGCTGATCGCTTTGTGGTATTCGACAAAATCCATGGCGCGCACAAGAGTGATGCAAGGCGGATTTCTGGACTTTGGAAAATGCCAATCTATTTGGCACGATCAAACTACCATGCGGATCAGGACATTGTGATGGATCCGCATGCGATTTCAACGCATGTCCAGGATGCGATATTTTTAAAGGGTAGGATACGATTTTTTGTACCCGACCATAAAAGTGTAATGGCATTTTTTGTCTATGGGTTTGTGGGATGCGATTTTCCATCATATGGTCCTCAAATCTCACCTACTCCTACCTAACCCACTACCTATAAATACCCCCAAGCTTGACATTCAAAGAGGTAGGATTTTAATTGGATTTTTGGACTTCTTGAAGCTCTCAAGCACCATTAATGGCTTCCATCTTCTTCTCCATGACTATTGGACATATCTTGGACTACTAAAACATTGCACAAACGTTTTTCATCAATTTTTGGACATTCACAAGGACTTTTACACTGTTTTTGGACTGTTCTTGGACATTTTTGGATTTCTTAGACATTGGAGCTATTATTGGACATTATTGACCAAGTCAACACATTTTTCACTCAACAAAGAAGACAAATGGAATTTTGGTGAAAGTTTAGAATTAATATTTATTCTTTTATTCTATTGTGACTCTATTTACTCAAATATTGTCTGAAATTGTACAATAACTATAATCAGGTATTATATGATGAACGATTACTACAAAGTGGACGTAGACGTTATTGTCGAACCATTATAAAAGATTATGTTCTCCCTGCGTTGTTTTTCTTTAAATTTGGATTACTGTTTTCACATTACACTTACTCTTGAGGGTTGGCGTGCGTTGAGTCGACAACAATTCCCTACGTCAATACTTTGGCGGGCCAAGTAGGGGACGCATAGCTTCAGCTTCAATCTCAGTTCCCGACTTCAGTTTCTGTGACGGCAAGGAATTTCGCTCGGTCCGAACCAATCGCTAAACCGATCCAGGCCGTTCGAAACGCCCTATCGTTTGAGAACAGGACAAATCAGAACGCATACAAAAGAACATTTCATTGTATATTACAACAATGCATCAGATTACAAGAATATACAGAGTATAAATGAATATTACACATAAATATCAGAGATTTAAATTACATTTAAATACATAGCAGCGAAAAATAATACAATACACAACTAGAAGGAGATATACGGATACAAAGCTTTCCGGATATCATTCCAGCTGTAAACCAGGATCCTGTGAATATAAATCTGCAAAACCAAAACTACTAGCTGCCCGTGTCAAAATAGGGGCACCCAGAGTTTAGGTTAAAACAATAAACTCCAGGTCAGTCATGTGACTGGTGTGAGAACTAAAACAGTTAATCTTTATTTCAAAGTTAGGTAAATCAAGGGACCACGCCGTATAACACGGAACGGGTTTCCTCCCAAGAATACCAGTGCATAAAACAAACAGCGCAATGCTAAATAAAGAAAAATGAAGCTGTTATAAGACCCAGGTCCTATCACACAATGCAACGCAAGCCGGGGGATAGGGTTTTCCCTTATAACAGCCAAAGAATGCTTGATACGTTTAAAACAAATCATTTGATACTATTATAAGTGCATAGTGTATAAAACAACTTCAAATCATAAGTATCAATCATAGGCGGCATGGGTACCATATATCATGTCGCCATATATAGGTTTACAAATAAAACCGCAAATGTCACGTATTTGGAAATTGGATTTCCATCTATGAACCGAGGCAAAAGATAGTCCTCAACCGATTCGAGACTGCCTAGCCCGAGTCTCAGGATCAGAACGCATCGACCCTTGGATCGTCAGGGCCGGTCCACCGATGTGGATTAAACTTAAACCCTGGACACTGCGTTTCGCCGCCCTTTGGGGCGTAAGCGAGCCAACGAATGACTCCATCGGACCCGGATCGTCCGATCTAACCGAGGCGCCTCGCAACAGCAACAACCACATAAGTCAAACTCGTCAGGGCGTGTAAAACCACTGACGCCACTTCTAGCTAGGAGGAAATGCAGGCCCTCCCTGAGGTCCGTCTCCCGTTTTTGGTTCATACCTGGTGTGAAACATGCGAGGTAAACGTTACACAAAGCTACGCCACAAAGGCCGTGCTTTGATCATCAACCACAAGACTTTGCTTTTCAACAGAAGCCTTGATCATTTGCATCTTAGCATGCCACACAGGCAAACCATCCTATGCAACCGATATCAGTCACACAGAATGAAATCCGATGTCAGACACACGGTCCATTTACAAGTCCGTTCTGGGTCTGAACGAAACCGGAGGCACCTAGTACCCCGCATATCCATCGATCTCCAAGTACGTCTGGACGATCACCAACTGTTTCCATCTTCTTGGGTGTACAGCCCAATCAAGATCATCAGCTATCACCCAAACGACGTGAAGACCTCCGGTCTTCGACCATCGTCTTCATCTTCGACTTATCGTCGTATCAATTATTCAGAATGGGATAAACCCGGTCTTTCCGAATAACTCGCGTATATTTTAAATAAGTGTTACACAAACACAACATACGCCTCATTCCAATTCATTAGTCACTAACCGTAAATTAATCAAGAGAATAATTCCCCAAATATTAACCCTGAAGGCCGAAACCAACATCAGATCAATATCCAGAAAACCATTCTACTTAGCTAACCGACAGTTAGTTTCTAATTTCACATTCATAGGGAAAGGTTCCCATTAATTTTATCAAAGATAAATTCTTGAATTTATTCTTTAATCTACTTTGGAATATCAATTCAAACTAGTCGGGATTAGCGAACCTTACCGAAGTAATCATTTGTTTTAATTTCCCAATCCCAACCTATTCATCCTATGAAGTAAAACTGGTAATACTTCATATCTAACACCACAGTGTTATCGGTAAATTCAATTACCATTTCACGTTCAAATCTAATTAAAGATTTAACTATCGCCTGGAGCAAAACTGGTGATACTCCATTTTCGATCATTTCAATCTAATTAAAGATTCATTAAAACTCCACTTAGTTTTAATCGTTAACTGGGTTAAAGAATCCGTGTCATTTAAAAACACAGTTCACAATAAACCCAAAATCACCTTCATTAATGATCGGGTTAAAGAACGAGTGTTATTTAAAAACACTGTCCACGATAAACCCAAAAATCAATATCAATTCAATTCCAATTAAATATTATTTAATTGGTACACTTCATTAAATCTAAATAAAAAGATTTAATCATTTCTCAACTGGATTCAAGAACAGTGTTAGTGAAGACACCATTTACGACAAACCCAAATCACATTCGATATTCAATACAAGGCTCTGAATAGAAAATATATCGGCTTATATTCAATATCGAATTCTACGACTAACAAATGTCGTATTGGAAATAACGATATAAATATATATCTTTCAAATTTCCATAACAACACCTGTATAATCACGAATTCCAACATCGAAATATTCCGAAGACAATTTCGATTCAAATCCATTCCAATGCAATCATTGGAAATTTTGGTTATTTTTAAAACCCTTCTCGAATTCAATTTATTTATTTAAAAATAAATAGAATTATAATTCTAGTTCAAAACTAGTTCAATTCGATAAAAATTTATTTTTATCTTTTCAAATATGGAGTTTTTCATCCCCATTCTTCCCAAATCATTTCTTATGATTTTACACAAATTATTACTATTTTTAATAATTTTATCAAGGCCCGTACAGTCGATTTCCAACAATGGTCATCGAACTGCACTTACAGCGACCTTTTTCTAATTTGATTTGGACGTATCTCCAAATCCAACCGTTAGATTTCAAATTTCTAATATTCGTTAGAAAGCTCTTTTTGATACGAACCCAACGGTTCCGGTTTTAGGAGAATCCGACGGTCGGATCTCCCGTAATGTCCGTTTGAAATAAATGGTCGAAATTCGCGAACTGCCGCGGCGCGGCGCGTTCTATTCAGGCCATTATATTATATATATAATATATATAATATATATTTCGTCGATTTCTATTCAAAACGAATTATATAAATAGTTTTAAAATCGTTTCAAAACCTATTTCAAATTCCATTTCAATTCAAAGCAAAATTGAATTCTGCTTTATAAATTCGTTTCAAAATTCATTTCTATTCAATTCAAATTTCAATTCAATTTGAATTCATTTCAATTCGCTTTCAATTCAACTTGAATTCGTTTCAATTCAATTCGTTTCGAAATCGTTTTCAATTCAATTCATTTCGAAATCGTTTTCAATTCAATTCATTTCGAAATCGTTTTCAATTCAATTCATTTCGAAATCGTTCTCAATTCAATTCATTTCGAAATCGTTTTCAATTCAATTCATTTCGAAATCGTTTTCAATTCAATTCATTTCGAAATCGTTTTCAATTCAATTCATTTCGAAATCGTTTTCAATTCAATTCATTTCGAAATCGTTTTCAATTCAATTCATTTCGAAATCGTTTTCAATTCAATTCATTTCGAAATCGTTTTCAATTCAATTCATTTCGAAATCGTTTTCAATTCAATTCATTTCGAAATCGTTTTCAATTCAATTCATTTCGAAATCGTTTTCAATTCAATTTATTCGATTCCGAGATTACTTTTCAATATTCATTTTAAAATGAATAAAATCGATATAAATATCGTTTACGTCAAAATGGCGTCAATCTAACCAACACGGCTTCATAAATTTCTATTTTCAAATATTCTATTTCAAATATTTCCTATTATCAAAATATTTGTTATTATCAAAATATTCTTTATTTTCACGATTGGAATGAGTCCCAATCAATTACCATATAAAGTTAATTATATGGATTTTCATACAACACATGTATATAATAGCAACGACAAATAATCAACCATCAACCAAAGTGCACTACACTGTATAAGCATCAAATATAAATATCTAATGCTTATAACAGCCTGTCAATCAATCGATTGACATATTTAATCAATCAGGATGAGTGAACTTCAAATTTCATCCCAACACCCGTGTGGGGTTTCAAACAATCAAACACAGATTTTTATTCGTGCAGTTGGGCGATGTGTGAAATTTATCGACCAAATCAATATCTGTCAAATCAGTGTATATACAAACAAATCGGCCGATTTGTTTATAACTATTCATTTATTCACATTCACGTTAAAATTTATATTTTTAACGATAAAACATTTTATTTCAACCTATGAATTTCTATTTAATTCATTTACACAATAAAATGGTATTTTTATTTTCTAACATATTTTAGAAAATTTCGGCGGCATAACGGCACGATACTAGAAACGGGACAAGGCCTAGCCTTATCCCCGGTCTAGTGAAGGCCCACGCCATTCACACATCAATCAAATCAATTCATTATGCAAACCACAAAACTTGGAGTAAGAGTCTAACCTAGCCTTACTCCTTCGCCTTATAACGGCGCACGTCTAATCCTAACCAATTTATCGATTCGATTTTTTTTTTTTTCACACCACAAACCACATTCAAACCAATATCGCAACCAATCACCAAACAGCCAAACAAACAAGTCCATGGTCTGTGGACGATTGTGTCGGGTGCTACTAAACACCGTCTGCATCCTAGTATATATATATAACTAGAAAATAAATTGAAGAGTGAGAAATTCTCACATATAGCTATCCTAGCTCCACGGCTCTTCCTTTGCAGAAGTCTTCGTCGTTTCGCCTTTTTGTCACCTTCGTTGTCCGCTTTCACTACATATGTAAAAATCGAGTTTTTACTTCGCTATTCAATATATAAAAATCATATTTTTATTTCGATGTTCTATATATAAAAATCATATTTTTAATTCGAAGTTCACTATATGAAAATCATATTTTTAATTCGAAGTTCACTATATGAAAATCATATTTTTAATTCGAAGTTCACTATATGAAAATCATATTTTTAATTCGAAGTTCACTATATGAAAATCATATTTTTAATTCGAAGTTCACTATATGAAAATCATATTTTTAATTCGAAGTTCACTATATGAAAATCATATTTTTAATTCGAAGTTCACTATATGAAAATCATATTTTTAATTTTTAAAATCTAATCTTTCTACGATTAGAAATCCTATCTTTCTAAAAAAAACCTATGCTATTTTTAATTTTAAAGATCTATGCTATTTTTAAACTTCATATATATTTCTTTCTAAAATTGTCCTGCTTTATATTTTCAAAATCAATCCTAATTTTATTTTAAAACCTTTCTAACTTTATTTTCATATTGCTATATATATAAAAAAAAGTGAAAATAAAGGCTGCCTTTATATTTATTTAAAACAGCCGCATTTATATTATATAAAAAAAAACTGCTGCATTTATATTTTCAAAACCGATTTTTTTTTCCTAAATGCATTAAAACTGGTTTAATAAAATAAAGGAAAAAAAAGGGTAAAAGGAAAAAAGAAAATTTACCTTAATCGATCGAAGGAGGGTGCTCGGATTAGGGAGGAAGGGGCGGAGGCTCTTGCGCGTTCGAATGGGGGAGGGGCGGTGGGGTTTAAATCTGGGGCGTCGCGGTTTTTCTTTGGGGACGGGCTTCGAACGGAGGTGGATGGACGGAGGCGGAGGAGCTCGAGAAGAGGAGGGGGCTGGTGGAAGAAGGGCGGCGGCGATGGGTCACCCCCCTGGCGGCGCGGCGTCGACGATTAGGGCTCGAAGCCCTTATTTTATTTTTTGTCTGAATCGATTTTTTTTTTTTAAAAGAAACGAGGGGGGGAGTATATATAAATATAATTATTTTAATTAATATTTAATTCTATTTTTCTTTTAAAAAGGGAATTTTCATTTAAACTCCAAATCAAACCGAACCAGTGTCGCCCCTAGCTAACTACCCCCATCCCGGACACAATGGAATAGGTTTCGTAAGCCATTTCGACTGTTACAGTCAGTTTCCGTAAAATTTAAAATATAAATCTTTATATTGAATTTTAAACGTACATTTCAAATTACCGGGGCCACATACTAACTCTAAAAATTCTCGAAAAATATTTTCTAGCTTCGTATTGACGATACGGTCCTAACAAAACTAGTTTCGTCGAATTCTGAGACCGTTTGAAAAATGGCCAATTTCCAGTCGATTAAAATCAACTGAAACTGGTCAAACGCGTTTTCCTTTGCCTCGCTCACATATTGATTCGAAAAATTATGAAATTTGGAATCTAGCAATTATTTGACACTGCGGACCCAACAAAACTGGTTTCGTCGAAATCCGAGGTCGTTTGCAAAACGTCTATTTTTAAGGGCCTGAATTCCATAGCGACTATTCAGAATTTTCAACTGGACATATCTTTTGATTCCTGCTACGAACTTTTGATTTTTCGGATTCGTTGGAAAGATATTCACTATTCGATTCCATTATTTTTGGTTTCACTAAAATCCGGATTGTTTTGCACCCGGTACATTCAATTGAAGTTTGAAATCGAATTATCGAACTACCGCGCCATTTTCAATTCTATTTATAATTATATATAAATATTTATATTCTAACGACGACGCGTATAAATATATACGTTTGAATTATATTCAAAATAAATTTCACGTCGATATTATTTAAAATAATTCATTTTAAATAATCAAAATTCGCTAAAATGGCCAAAATAAAAATTTTAAACTGGCCCAGATTTTCGGGTTGTTACAATCTCCCCCACTTAAAACTTTTCGTCCCCGAAAAGGAACAAAGTCGAAAGTGGTTTGATTATTCAGCTCTACGCTCGATCTGGCTTTCATTCTCCAACTTTTTAGTTTCTGAGAATTTTCAAAATTTCAAAAATTTGGCTAACACCCTAAATTTTCGAAAAATTTCGCCATAACCTCCCCTGCAATGGGAGCATCGGGGAATTTCAAATAGCTTCCCCGGTCCTTTAGATCTCAGAAAGAAAAAGAAAAAGCCAAGCGGCTAGCCAATAGGCTCACAAAATCATCATCACCCAAACAAAACAGGAAATTATGTAGTAAACATGTACCTATTTGTCGGGCAAACAAATTTTATTCTTCGGCTCTAGCCTCCTTGCTATGACCTGTTCAATGTAAGTATATGTACATGCAAGCAAATGCAACCAATTTTCAATATAATCCAATATTTGGTTTAATTAGACATAATGGCTAAAAATTAGCAAACAAATAAACAAACAACACAAACATCAATCCATTAGTGAATTAGAGTTTCAAATCCATAACTTTGATACATACACAAAAAATCATGTTTTTGATGCCAAATCACAACAAAGTGTTCTAGCTATACATATAGGTTTTGGTTCTCACACCAGCCTAATGGAAATATATAGAAAATCACACCTTCGTCACTCGAAAATAAATGCTGATGATGTTTCGAACCACCATCAGAACATTGTCGGGCTACTAGAGTGCGGTTCTATATCTACCCGGTATATTAAAACTTCGAATATACGTTTGCAAGGCGTATATGCAAATTCTTTATATACTGGACTGTCCAAATCAATATAAATAAATAATCAACTACGAATAATTGATTTAAATTTTCAAAACAAAATTTGTTTTCACTTTAAAAATATACTCTTCACACTCGTTCTAGGATACTACTGATCCCATCTCTAACGAGTCATTCTAATTGGATATTACTAATCCAATATCTGATGAATTCTTTCGTATGGTTCTAATGTGTCTTGTTCTCGAGCTTTGTAAACCAAAGCTCTGATACCACGTGTAAAGGCCCGCAACTTCCCCGTAAAGGAAAGCGTCGGATAGTTCGAGAACAAACCACAACAGAACGCATACAGAAGAACATTTCATTGTATATTACAACAATGCATCAGATTACAAGAATATACAGAGTATAAATGAATATTACACAGAAATATCAGAGATTTAAATTACATTTAAATACATAGCAGCGGAAAATAATACAATACACAACTAGAAGGAGATATACGGATACAAAGCTTTCCGGATATCATTCCAGCTGTAAACCAGGATCCTGTGAATATAAATCTGCAAAACCAAAACTACTAGCTGCCCGTGTCAAAATAGGGGCACCCAGAGTTTAGGTTAAAACAATAAACTCCAGGTCAGTCATGTGACTGGTGTGAGAACTAAAACAGTTAATCTTTATTTCAAAGTTAGGTAAATCAAGGGACCACGCCGTATAACACGGAACGGGTTTCCTCCCAAGAATACCAGTGCATAAAACAAACAGCGCAATGCTAAATAAAGAAAAATGAAGCTGTTATAAGACCCAGGTCCTATCACACAATGCAACGCAAGCCGGGGGATAGGGTTTTCCCTTATAACAGCCAAAGAATGCTTGATACGTTTAAAACAAATCATTTGATACTATTATAAGTGCATAGTGTATAAAACAACTTCAAATCATAAGTATCAATCATAGGCGGCATGGGTACCATATATCATGTCGCCATATATAGGTTTACAAATAAAACCGCAAATGTCATGTATTTGGAAATTGGATTTCCATCTATGAACCGAGGCAAAAGATAGTCCTCAACCGATTCGAGACTGCCTAGCCCGAGTCTCAGGATCAGAACGCATCGACCCTTGGATCGTCAGGGCCGGTCCACCGATATGGATTAAACTTAAACCCTGGACACTGCGTTTCGCCGCCCTTTGGGGCGTAAGCGAGCCAACGAATGACTCCATCGGACCCGGATCGTCCGATCTAACCGAGGCGCCTCGCAACAGCAACAACCACATAAGTCAAACTCGTCAGGGCGTGTAAAACCACTGACGCCACTTCTAGCTAGGAGGAAACGCAGGCCCTCCCTGAGGTCCGTCTCCCGTTTTTGGTTCATACCTGGTGTGAAACACGCGAGGTAAACGTTACACAAAGCTACGCCACAAAGGCCGTGCTTTGATCATCAACCACAAGACTTTGCTTTTCAACAGAAGCCTTGATCATTTGCATCTTAGCATGCCACACAGGCAAACCATCCTATGCAACCGATATCAGTCACACAGAATGAAATCCGATGTCAGACACACGGTCCATTTACAAGTCCGTTCTGGGTCTGAACGAAACCGGAGGCACCTAGTACCCCGCATATCCATCGATCTCCAAGTACGTCTGGACGATCACCAACTGTTTCCATCTTCTTGGGTGTACAGCCCAATCAAGATCATCAGCTATCACCCAAACGACGTGAAGACCTCCGGTCTTCGACCATCGTCTTCATCTTCGACTTATCGTCGTATCAATTATTCAGAATGGGATAAACCCGGTCTTTCCGAATAACTCGCGTATATTTTAAATAAGTGTTACACAAACACAACATACGCCTCATTCCAATTCATTAGTCACTAACCGTAAATTAATCAAGAGAATAATTCCCCAAATATTAACCCCGAAGGCCGAAACCAACATCGGATCAATATCCAGAAAACCATTCTACTTAGCTAACCGACAGTTAGTTTCTAATTTCACATTCATAGGGAAAGGTTCCCATTAATTTTATCAAAGATAAATTCTTGAATTTATTCTTTAATCTACTTTGGAATATCAATTCAAACTAGTCGGGATTAGCGAACCTTACCGAAGTAATCATTTGTTTTAATTTCCCAATCCCAACCTATTCATCCCATGAAGTAAAACTGGTAATACTTCATATCTAACACCACAGTGTTATCGGTAAATTCAATTACCATTTCACGTTCAAATCTAATTAAAGATTTAACTATCGCCTGGAGCAAAACTGGTGATACTCCATTTTCGATCATTTCAATATAATTAAAGATTCATTAAAACTCCACTTAGTTTTAATCGTTAACTGGGTTAAAGAATCCGTGTCATTTAAAAACACAGTTCACAATAAACCCAAAATCACCTTCATTAATGACCGGGTTAAAGAACGAGTGTTATTTAAAAACACTGTCCACGATAAACCCAAAAATCAATATCAATTCAATTCCAATTAAATATTATTTAATTGGTACACTTCATTAAATCTAAATAAAAAGATTTAATCATTTCTCAACTAGATTCAAGAACAGTGTTAGTGAAGACACCATTCACGACAAACCCAAATCACATTCGATATTCAATACAAGGCTCT
Organism: Allium sativum; assembly: GCA_030737875.1. Classification (NCBI taxonomy): domain Eukaryota; kingdom Viridiplantae; phylum Streptophyta; class Magnoliopsida; order Asparagales; family Amaryllidaceae; genus Allium; species Allium sativum. The sequence continues at coordinate 711,615,305 of CM060916.1, read as the reverse complement.
GAATAGAAAATATATCGGCTTATATTCAATATCGAATTCTACGACTAACAAATGTCGTATTGGAAATAACGATATAAATATATATCTTTCAAATTTCCATAACAACACCTGTATAATCACGAATTCCAACATCGAAATATTCCGAAGACAATTTCGATTCAAATCCATTCCAATGCAATCATTGGAAATTTTGGTTATTTTTAAAACCCTTCTCGAATTCAATTTATTTATTTAAAAATAAATAGAATTATAATTTTAGTTCAAAACTAGTTCAATTCGATAAAAATTTATTTTTATCTTTTCAAATATGGAGTTTTTCATCCCCATTCTTCCCAAATCATTTCTTATGATTTTACACAAATTATTACAATTTTTAATAATTTTATCAAGGCCCGTACAGTCGATTTCCAACAATGGTCATCGAACTGCACTTACAGCGACCTTTTTCGAATTTGATTTGGACGTATCTCCAAATCCAACCGTTAGATTTCAAATTTCTAATATTCGTTAGAAAGCTCTTTTCGATACGAACCCAACGGTTCCGGTTTTAGGAGAATCCGATGGTCGGATCTCCCGTAATGTCCGTTTGAAATAAATGGTCGAAATTCGCGAACTGCCGCGGCGCGGCGCGTTCTATTCAGGCCATTATATTATATATATAATATATATAATATATATTTCGTCGATTTCTATTCAAAACGAATTATATAAATAGTTTTAAAATCGTTTCAAAACCTATTTCAAATTCCATTTCAATTCAAAGCAAAATTGAATTCTTCTTTATAAATTCGTTTCAAAATTCATTTCTATTCAATTCAAATTTCAATTCAATTTGAATTCATTTCAATTCGCTTTCAATTCAACTTGAATTCGTTTCAATTCAATTCGTTTCGAAATCGTTTTCAATTCAATTCATTTCGAAATCGTTTTCAATTCAATTCATTTCGAAATCGTTTTCAATTCAATTCATTTCGAAATCGTTTTCAATTCAATTCATTTCGAAATCGTTTTCAATTCAATTCATTTCGAAATCGTTTTCAATTCAATTCATTTCGAAATCGTTTTCAATTCAATTCATTTCGAAATCGTTTTCAATTCAATTCATTTCGAAATCGTTTTCAATTCAATTCATTTCGAAATCGTTTTCAATTCAATTCATTTCGAAATCGTTTTCAATTCAATTCATTTCGAAATCGTTTTCAATTCAATTTATTCGATTCCGAGATTACTTTTCAATATTCATTTTAAAATGAATAAAATCGATATAAATATCGTTTACGTCAAAATGGCGTCAATCTAACCAACACGGCTTCATAAATTTCTATTTTCAAATATTCTATTTCAAATATTTCCTATTATCAAAATATTTGTTATTATCAAAATATTCTTTATTTTCACGATTGGAATGAGGCCCAATCAATTACCATATAAAGTTAATTATATGGATTTTCATACAACACATGTATATAATAGCAACGACAAATAATCAACCATCAACCAAAGTGCACTACACTGTATAAGCATCAAATATAAATATCTAATGCTTATAACAGCCTGTCAATCAATCGATTGACATATTTAATCAATCAGGATGAGTGAACTTCAAATTTCATCCCAACACCCGTGTGGGGTTTCAAACAATCAAACACAGATTTTTATTCGTGCAGTTGGGCGATGTGTGAAATTTATCGACCAAATCAATATCTGTCAAATCAGTGTATATACAAACAAATCGGCCGATTTGTTTATAACTATTCATTTATTCACATTCACGTTAAAATTTATATTTTTAACGATAAAACATTTTATTTCAACCTATGAATTTCTATTCAATTCATTTACACAATAAAATGGTATTTTTATTTTCTAACATATTTTAGAAAATTTCGGCGGCATAACGGCACGATACTAGAAACGGGACAAGGCCTAGCCTTATCCCCGGTCTAGTGAAGGCCCACGCCATTCACACATCAATCAAATCAATTCGTTATGCAAACCACAAAACTTGGAGTAAGAGTCTAACCTAGCCTTACTCCTTCGCCTTATAACGGCGCACGTCTAATCCTAACCAATTTATCGATTCGATTTTTTTTTTTCACACCACAAACCACATTCAAACCAATATCGCAACCAATCACCAAACAGCCAAACAAACAAGTCCATGGTCTGTGGACGATTGTGTCGGGTGCTACTAAACACCGTCTGCATCCTAGTATATATATATAACTAGAAAATAAATTGAAGAGTGAGAAATTCTCACATATAGCTATCCTAGCTCCACGGCTCTTCCTTTGCAGAAGTCTTCGTCGTTTCGCCTTTTTGTCACCTTCGTTGTCCGCTTTCACTACATATGTAAAAATCGAGTTTTTACTTCGCTATTCAATATATAAAAATCATATTTTTATTTCGATGTTCTATATATAAAAATCATATTTTTAATTCGAAGTTCACTATATGAAAATCATATTTTTAATTCGAAGTTCACTATATGAAAATCATATTTTTAATTCGAAGTTCACTATATGAAAATCATATTTTTAATTCGAAGTTCACTATATGAAAATCATATTTTTAATTCGAAGTTCACTATATGAAAATCATATTTTTAATTCGAAGTTCACTATATGAAAATCATATTTTTAATTCGAAGTTCACTATATGAAAATCATATTTTTAATTTTTAAAATCTAATCTTTCTACGATTAGAAATCCTATCTTTCTAAAAAAAACCTATGCTATTTTTAATTTTAAAGATCTATGCTATTTTTAAACTTCATATATATTTCTTTCTAAAATTGTCCTGCTTTATATTTTCAAAATCAATCCTAATTTTATTTTAAAACCTTTCTAACTTTATTTTCATATTGCTATATATATAAAAAAAAGTGAAAATAAAGGCTGCCTTTATATTTATTTAAAACAGCCGCATTTATATTATATAAAAAAAAACTGCTGCATTTATATTTTCAAAACCGATTTTTTTTTCCTAAATGCATTAAAACTGGTTTAATAAAATAAAGGAAAAAAAAGGGTAAAAGGAAAAAAGAAAATTTACCTTAATCGATCGAAGGAGGGTGCTCGGATTAGGGAGGAAGGGGCGGAGGCTCTTGCGCGTTCGAATGGGGGAGGGGCGGTGGGGTTTAAATCTGGGGCGTCGCGGTTTTTCTTTGGGGACGGGCTTCGAACGGAGGTGGATGGACGGAGGCGGAGGAGCTCGAGAAGAGGAGGGGGCTGGTGGAAGAAGGGCGGCGGCGATGGGTCACCCCCCCTGGCGGCGCGACGTCGACGATTAGGGCTCGAAGCCCTTATTTTTTTTTTGTCTGAATCGATTTTTTTTTTTTAAAGAAACGAGGGGGGGGAGTATATATAAATATAATTATTTTAATTAATATTTAATTCTATTTTTCTTTTAAAAAGGGAATTTTCATTTAAACTCCAAATCAAACCGAACCAGTGTCGCCCCTAGCTAACTACCCCCATCCCGGACACAATGGAATAGGTTTCGTAAGCTATTTCGACTATTACAGTCAGTTTCCGTAAAATTTAAAATATAAATCTTTATATTGAATTTTAAACGTACATTTCAAATTACCGGGGCCACATACTAACTCTAAAAATTCTCGAAAAATATTTTCTAGCTTCGTATTGACGATACGGTCCTAACAAAACTAGTTTCGTCGAATTCTGAGACCGTTTGAAAAATGGCCAATTTCCAATCGATTAAAATCAACTGAAACTGGTCAAACGCGTTTTCCTTTGCCACGCTCACATATTGATTCGAAAAATTATGAAATTTGGAATCTAGCAATTATTTGACACTGCGGACCCAACAAAACTGGTTTCGTCGAAATCCGAGGTCGTTTGCAAAACATCTATTTTTAAGGGCCTGAATTCCATAGCGACTATTCAGAATTTTCAACTGGACATATCTTTTGATTCCCGCTACGAACTTTTGATTTTTCGGATTCGTTGGAAAGATATTCACTATTCGATTCCATTATTTTTGGTTTCACTAAAATCCGGATTGTTTTGCACCCGGTACATTCAATTGAAGTTTGAAATCGAATTATCGAACTACCGCGCCATTTTCAATTCTATTTATAATTATATATAAATATTTATATTCTAACGACGACGCGTATAAATATATACGTTCGAATTATATTCAAAATAAATTTCACGTCGATATTATTTAAAATAATTCATTTTAAATAATCAAAATTCGCTAAAATGGCCAAAATAAAAATTTTAAACTGGCCCAGATTTTCGGGTTGTTACAGTTTCCAGCTTTAGTTCTCGACCTTAGCTCTCGACTTTGGTCTTTGGATTTTGGAATTCAATTTCAACTTTCTTTCGGAAACGAACTTCACTCGCTTCCCAACATGGTTAAAAGGAAGGAAGTAATTCGCTTGAAAGGAGCGGGTATATAGGAAGAGCAAGAACTCTCCTCGACCGGACACCCATCTAACTTTGTCACTCGAGACGACATCGACGGAGTCATCAAGAACTTAACTAAAAATCTTACTTCTTGCTTAGAACAACAAGAAAAACATTTCTGTCGTAAAGAGGCCACCATGGTCACTCTTCTCGCCGGACACAAAGGATTTACGAGGCAGTCAGGCCATGGAAATCTTCTCGGAACAATTCCTAGTGTTCCACAAGGCCCAACTCGGGACTAGGGGTAATTCCCGAAGAGCAACCACGTCTCGACACCAATCCACAAGAAGCTACATGATCGACTAGGCTCCGTGGCAACACCCCCAATCTCATTCGAAACTCAGCCCAGGTTGTAGCCAATCAGATCTCAGAATCAGGCATTAGTAATGCCACTCAAGTGCCAGTTCCCGCAGATTTGGACATAGGAACTCCCGTAGTTCCTAATCTTGGACTTGTGTCTGTCGAGGCACCTTAGGCTAGGATCGAGCTGGATATTTTGCTTGGCGCTTGACTTTTCGCCAACATGGGACTTGACGCTGGGGGCACTGACGTCAATTTGCATAATCTGAATCAATTTCTTGACATGGGAAGTGAATGTCAAGTCACCAATGTCATTCGACGCTACGTTCGTGGCAGGGCACCCCATGCCAGATTGGACTGCGTTACCTGCAACCCCTTCACCCCAGACATCAGAAACTCTCAAAACTCACCGGACTTCAAATTGACATTATTACGGTAGGAAGGTACCTACTATTCATCTCATATGCTACATGCGTCATATAGAAGTACACTCAGCCTCAGATGGCGTCATAGCTAAGTGCTTCTCGTTTACCTTGCAGACATTGTTGTTACATGGTTCATACAGTTGGAAGCTGAATCTATCAACAACTGGAGTGTCCTGGTCGAAAAATTCGTTGAGCAATTTAAAATTCATGTCGCTCAACCAAGGAACGTCATGACTTTGGCGTCCATCAAGAAGAAAGTAGGCGAGACTCTACGCAAATTTCTTGAATGATTCAATGCGACGGTGGCTTCTGTTGACAGACTAGATCAATCCATGGTCCTAATGGTCGTCGTCTCTAGCATTCTTGATAAGGCAAACTTCGGGACTTCATTGCAACGGGACCCACCGAGGGATCTCGCCGAATTCTACTTTGTTGCCGAAAGATTTCTTTAGGAGGACTCCTATGACGAGAAGCCTACGCATCGAACCAACTCCATAATAGGCTCAGGATCATCCAAGCTCAACAAAGGAAAGGGTAAATATCGGGACAACCAAAACTCACGGCCTCGCTTCAAGCCAAAGTTCCCAGCCTACACTGAGCTCACTCATGGCTTGAAAAGGATTTATCTCGACATACATGAGACTGCGCCTTTTCCAAAAGCCTCCCAGGAGAGACCCGATTCCCCAACAGGAAAGCTTAAACAAGTATTGCTTATTCCACGGACTGGTAGGTCATGACACCGACCACTGCAGACAGTTCCGTGATCTTATGGAATCACACATTAGGCACGGCGAATTAAAGCAGTATGTCTTGAAGCCAGGAACAACTGCACCACCTGCTCTGCCTCTTACAGTATCATAGGACATGGGTAGGACTGGTCGCCCTTGGGCATGGACATCGACTGACCTAGCTCTGTAGATCCTCTTTAGCTTTCCCGGACCACGGTCTGACACTTATGTTGTTGTCGTCTTCTCGCCCATTTTGTTTTTTTCCTTTGCCATGTAATCAAAGTGACAATGTCGGCCCACACACACGGAACTGGCTTTTGGTCTCCAATCGTGTTCAGGGTCCAACTAACGACCTTCATACTGATGAGAAATTAATAAAATGTTACTTTCGAGCTCCAACTCCACACTAGATCTGTCCTTTATAAACATAGGGCTCCGACTCTAGCCTGGATCCGTCCAGTATAAACATAGGGCTCCGGCTCCACACTAGATCCATCCAGTATAAACATAGGGCTCTAGCTCCATACCGTTCAGTATAAACATAGGGCTCTGGCTCCATACTGGATCCATTACGCCAAGGTTTGTAGGGTCATTTCCCATAACATAAAGAATTGGTCAAATGGCCTATAGAGTAAAGCTACCCGAGAGACTGGTGGGTATGCATGATGTTTTCCACGTTTCTCATTTGCGAAAGTGTCTACATGATACAACAGAAGAAGTTGTGCCGAGCATGCTTGAAGAGGTAGAGGTAGAAAAGGAAGCAACAATTAGACGAGTTCCTACCCGTATACTTAGATCAGAGGTTAAGAAGCTCCGCAATCGAGTGGTTAAGCTAACGAAAGTTCAATGGGGAGAAGACAGCGAAGTTGTAACTTAGAAGACTGAAGACGAGATTCACACTCAGTACCCTTTTCTTTGCAAGGGTACGTTCTTAGCTTCTTTTTCCAAGCTTTTATCTGTACTTATTTCTATCATTCGTCTGTATCCTATCGATCGAATCTTCGACCTTTAGGTAGAAAATCAATGGGTGTAAACATGTGTTTGAAACATGTTATGTTTGATGGATGCAAGTGGATGCAAGTATTTGCTAGTGGTTTCCCGTGGATGCATATACGCACACATTAGGCACTAGATCGGCTCAAACACTACATACTGCATATGGATGTGTGTGCATTTTAAATTTTATATGGATGAAAATGGATGTATCATCATATGGATGTTGCATTTGGATGAATGATTGTGCACACATATAGAACTTACATGTTATACTAGGATTATTTGCATACAGTTTGATTACATGGCACGAACATAAAATTACATTATGGAGCGCAGCTGAATCAGTCGACCGCCTGATTTTTCGCATTAGTGTAAGGACATATATACACACTATTGCATATGTTCATATAAGTATTAGAAATCTTTTAAGGACAGTGGATGCTCGTGATTGGTGGATGAGTAGATGGATGTGGATGTTAGGATGTACGTTCTTCTTAACTTAGAGATTTCGAGGACGAAATCCTTTAAGTAGGGGAGAATGTAACACCTCGTAATTTTAAGGGACATTATAAAAATAAACTAAAGAATACTTAATTAAATATTGGGAACTAAGGGAAACGGACTGTACCATTGCATTCGTCTCGTAATTCTGCTTAAGATAGACTTCGAGTTTGCGTAAAACAGACATTGTATGAAGAAGATATTATGGTTTGAAATTTGTATACGTACAAGTAAAATATATATAAACAAAACCAGTCCATAATTCAAAATAAATCAAATTCGAAGAGCGGGAAGGCATGCGAGAATTCGATAGGTTAGGGGTCGACCCAACCCAGATCCATCCAGGTTCGTAACCTGAACCTGGACTCGTTTCTGAACAAGATTCGTTGGCGGTAAGCTATAAATAGGACAACAGTTCTATTGTTTTATTCACCCAAAACAATGGAGACAACGAGAAGCTGCCTCAGCTTGGATTGAACTACCTTATTTTTCTTCAACAACAACTTATACGTATACAAGAATCTCTGCTACAACATCAACATACTTTTCTCGGTTCTTTAGATCCAGTCTTTGTGAGTTCATATTGCTTTTAGATACAAACATTTAACAAGTAATCTTGATGTTAATAAACCGGATCTAAAACTTATGCCTGTTAAGATGTTGATTAATATTTAAACAGATCTGCTATAATGGCATGAAATTTGCGACTATTTTGTTCACTTAATTCTATATGCCCATTTCTATGCCTTTTTATGTTATTTATGCCTATTTTTGTTCTTCTTCCTTTCTCATTCCTTTTTCTTTTTATAGCAACGCTATCTTCGAGCCTAGGCTAATATCGATGAAATATGCATATGAACGTAACTGGGAATGGTAATTTGGGGGCATAACCTGTACTATGAATATGACTAAAGTTTAGGGCATAGCTTGTACTATGCAATATAACTAAACTATGGGGTGTATGAATATAGAAACATGTAGGCTTAATACGAAGATTAAGGGAACATGTAAATGAAACTGTATGTCACCTGTGTATTCTCTTTGATATGTTCGGAGGGTTGAGTAAACTTGTTAATCTAGTGGGGTTGTAGGGACACTATTAACCCGTGTAAAACTCATCTTGTGTAAAGCTAGTTGATTGGGGATGCAAGTCTAGGGGTTCTTGTGTCAATTGTTGTGTGGGACCCATATTAGTCAGTAACCCGTTATGGTATTAAAAGAGGACCCTGCACTAGGTAGGGGTCAGGGCATGCTCACTGAGACTAATTATAATAGGTTCATTTGGTATGGGATGTTCTGATGGCGTGTTCCAACGGGGTCATGTGCGTGCATGGGTCCGGTCTGTCTGGGAAAATAAGACGCTATAACACCTGTAAATAGTTTGTGTCCTTCTGGTCGTTGCCACTTTAGGAAGTAATACACCCTATTGTGGGGTCGGCACAGGGTATTTATGTGGTAGGGAGCAGATCGCGGGGTAGTAATCAAGGTACATCTAGTTCTGTTTAGGTACCTGTTATTTCTGTTTGGGGTAATACTCGTTATATTCTGTTTAGGTACCTATTATTCTGTTTGGGGTAAAACCTGCTGCTAGAAGTACACCTAAGTCTACCATTTATGTTATGTTGGGATCATTCTGTTTATGTTAAGTAGTTGAAAAACACTTAATGCGATATGCCAGTATTGGTGCAGAGAAAGTATTTGAGAAGCATAATTCACCATGTTCATCCTGTTTATACCTGTTATATACTACTGTTATCTCTCATCCAATTTATTTACTATCTCGTTACTTTTATCTCTTTATATACTAAAAGTAACTGGACTCGCCAGACTTTATGTCTAACCCATTTTGTTTCCTTTTCTCTCTCTTCCTTCCCCCCGGTTCTCAGGGTGGGAATACTCAGGCTTGATTAGGGCTCTCTTTCCTGTTATACTTGGAGTTGGATTTGCTTTGCTTCGCTTAGATGTATCGCTTTGACTACCTGTCTACCTTATTATGGTTGTTTTTGGGGACTATGGATTTATATTTATGTACTCTGATGGTTTTAGTACAAGACAGATACTTTTATTTGATGTAATTGGTTTTCAGTATTTCAGACTTATGTTGTAACTGGATTTTTGGACCATGGTATTTTCTTTTGGAAAATAAAGTATTATATTTTTGCTGCTATTTTATATTAATCTTGTGTAATTCTGTGTCTGTTTACCAATAACGCTTCACGAAACTTAATGCATTTTAACGAGTGACAATAACGGACGTGGGGTGTCACAAGACTAGAGTCTTATATTTATACCGGACAGATCCAGTGTGAGGGAGACCAGAGTCTTATATTTATACTGGACCAATCGAGTGCAGGGGAGACCGAAGTCTTATATTTTTTACTACCAATCCTTTCTGTTATAGGAAATGGCCTTACAAACCTTGGTGCCAATTTCCCTACTGATCCAAAGCGAACCACATTCCTCAAAGGTGATACCGTGATGAAAACCATGTCTCCCACCTCAAACTCAATATCAGTCCTTCTCTTATTTGCGTAGGACTTTTGCCTATCTTGAGCTATCTTCATGCATCTGCGGATAAGGTCAATCTTCTCTGAAGTCTCTTTAATTATCTCAGGTCCAATTAGAAGTCTATCTATAGACTCCTACCAACAAGTCGATGATCTACAGGGTCGTTCATACAATGTCTTGAAAGGTGCCATGCCAATACTAGCCTGGTAACTATTGTTGTAGGCGAACTCCACCAATGGAAAATGCTCTTCCAAAGTCCCTTCAAAGTCTAGGATACACAACCTTAAAAGATCCTCAAGAATTCTATTCACCCTCTCAGTTTGCCCATCTGTCTGAGGGCGATATGAGGTGCTCAAATGTAACTGCGTACCAAGTGCCTCTTGCAAGCTCAGCCAGAACTCATTTGTAAAGATGGGATCATGATCACTCTCTATGCTAGAAGGTACTCCATGTAGTCGAACTATCTCACGAAGATAAACCGATGTCAACCATGATGTTGTTCTCTTGCTCTTAACAGGAATGAAACGAGCGCTCTTAGTACACCTGTCTACTATAACCTAGATGTTGTTATTTCTCTTTCTCGATCTAGGTAAACCATTAATGAAATCCATAGAGACGCTCTCCCACTTCCAATGTGGGACCTCCAAAGGGTGCAGCAACCCGCTAGGCTTTTTCTGTTCATCTTTAACTTGCTAGCATATCAAACACTGAGCTATGAATTCCGTTACATCTTTCTTCATCCCAGCCCAAAAGAAAACCCTTTTCATATCTCTATACATCTTATTGCCTCCCGGATGGATAGTCATTCTAGAACGATGGGCTTCCTCAAGGACTATCTTCAGCGGACTCCCAACCCGGGGAACACAAAGCCTTCCATCCCTTCGTAGCCACCCTTTATCATCTGTGAATATCTGTTAAGGTGACTAGAAGTCTCTCCTCTGTTGAGATATCTAAAATGTCTGTTATTTGTGGGTCCTCTTGCTGCGAAGATCCAAAAGAGTAGGTCGCACCTCTAATAATGCTAGAAAACCAGGTGTAAGATCCGTAGAAGGCCTAAAATCGAAGGTCGATATATATTCCATGCTCTGCTTCTCTATGAATAGAGGACTCAAGGTCACCCTCTGCCTAAACTCAATGCGTTCGCCACTACATTACCCTTGCCAGGGATATAAGCAGTCTCAAAGTCATCGGACGCTAGGAACTCCATCCATCTCTGCTGTCCCAAATTGAGATCCTTCTGCGAGAACAGGTACTTGAGAGATTTATGGTCCGTGTATAACTCAAACCTCTGTCTAAGTAGGTAATGTAGCTAAGACTTAAGTGAGAACACTATAGCAGCCAATTCCAAATCGTGAGTAGGGCAGTTTTTCTCATGAACCTTCACTGTCTACTCCCATAGCATACTACCCTTCCCTCTTGCATCAAAGCAGCACCGAGTCCTATACCACATGCATCAGTCTACATTGTGAACACCTTGCTCCCATCAGGCAATCTTAGAACTGGGGTTGTTACCAGAGCCCTCTTTAATCATTGAAAAGCATCCTCACAATCAATGTTCCAATAAAAGGTCAGATTCTTCTTCGTCAATTTGGTGAGTGGGGTTGATACCTTGCGAAGTATTTAATAAACTTCCTATAGTAACTTACTAAACCCAGAAAACTTCTCACCTCCGTTGCATTCTTTCAAGCTTTACAGTCTTGAACTGCAACAACTTTTGCGGGATCCACCGCTATCCCTTCCTTGGAAACCACATGCTCTAAAAATCTTACTTCCTTTCTCCAAAAGTGGCACTTGGAGAATTTCGCCTTAAGCTGGTGTGTTCTGAGAGTCATAAAAACCTCTCTCCTAAATGCAGGGCATGCTCTTCTTCATTCTTCGAGAAAATCAAGATATCAACAAAGACCACAAAAAAATTATTCAGAAGCTCCCTGAACACTCTGCACATCAGATCCCCAAAATATGCGGGTGCATTAGTCAACCTAAAAGGCATGACTAACCACCCAAATAAACCATCTGGAGTTCTGAAAGTAGTCTTATCTATATTGTCCTCGACCACTCTCAGCTAATGAAATCCCATATCCAAATCTAACTACGAGAAAACAGATGCACCAACAAGCTGGTCAAATAGATCATCAATCCTCAAGAGTGGGTGCCTATTCTTCTTAGTGAGCTTATTCAACTCCCTGTAATCCACACATAACGAAGCGAGCTATCCACCTTAGTTGCAAAAACGTCTGGAGCACACATTCCGATATGCTTCACCTAATAAACCCCTTCTCAAGTAGCTCCCCTACTTGCTTGTTGAACTCCCTCCTTTCCCTAGGAGCCATGGGAGCGCACAAGCAATTCAACTGGCTTTGCATTTTCCACCAATTATATTCGGAAATCAATCTCGCGCCTCGGAGGTAAGCCCCGAACCTCCTCAAAAACATCAGGATACTCATAAACTATCGGTACATATCGAAAATCATCTACAGAAGCATCAAACGATTCTAGGAAACAAAGCACGATAGACCCCTTAGGATCACAAGAAATATCGAGAATCTTCCCATGGCAAGTCGAAAGTCTAACGATCCTCCTCTCACAGTTTAGAATGGCACCATACATGGCTAGACAATTCATCCCTAGAATCAAACCTTAGCCCATGAAACCAAGCATAAAGCGTGACACTCAAACTCGACGTCTAACATAAATATCCTCAAACCCTGACAAATCATAGACATATGAGTCGTTCCACCAATCGGGTTTGAGACAACAACAGGATCAGAAACAAACTAGTAGTAAGGTGTAAAGGCTCAACCACAGAAGCAGATATAAAAGAGTGAGAAGCACCATAATTTAAAAGAGTTCTAAGTGGATGATCGAAAAGAGAAATCAAACTTTAATGGAAACTTTCCTACCTCCATCTGATCTGCTAGCCTCGAGAGCATGCACTTGCCCTCTAGCAGGTCCTGCCCTCTGCCCCTGTCCTTGCTTCTTCGCGCATTCCTTACTATAATGTCCAGTTTCACCGCAGTTGTAACAAGAATTCTTCCTCTTTCTGCAATTCTTGATCGCATGACCTAAGCCTCCACAACCATGACATTTCTTCTTATTATGAGCTTTACCATTTTTTCCATCTTTCTTTTGCTTTTCTTTCTTGGGTCACACCTTCTTGTTTTGAGTCTCATCGGTCTTTGCCTCTTTCTTTTCGCATGTCTCTTCTTCCTTCATCAATGCCATATCAACGAGCTTCTCAAAAGTTGCTCCCATCGGAATATGAGACATAGCCAGTCCATGGAGGGGTTCATTCAATCCTCCTGCGAACCTCAAAGCTTTCTTGTGTGGAGTGTTTACCAGCTCCAAAACCAAACCTTGCCAACTGGTTGAACTTATTGACATACTCTTTGACTGACATGCTTCTTTGCTTAAGTGCCAGAAACCTCTCCATCTGCATACTCTCTTCTGCCTGAGGGAGAAACTTCATCTCGAACCTCTGATGAAAATCAACCCAAGCATCTACTAGACGCCTAGCTTACGTCAATTCCGACCAGAATGAAGCCTCATATTTCAGCTGCCATGCGGCCAACTGAATCTTTCTATGGTCATCAATCTCGAAAATCCCAAACAAATCCTCCGTCTCTTTAAGCCAGTTCCGAGCTTCCACAAAGCTTTCAGTTCCACGGAATGGTTTTCCACCCATAGCACAGAAGTCCTTGTATAACTTAGAGAAATTATCCACTCGCGGAGGAAGAGGAACAACGACTGCAGCTAGGGGACGGGCGTTTGCTTGGCCTTCGAAAAGTGCCGTAATCTCGAGATACCTACGGAAACAAGATGGTATCTGGACGCCACTGGGAATATTCGGTTCCCCAGACATGCTGAAAAGAAAAGGAAAAGGTATTCAAACAGAGGATCAAAAGATGTTTCATATGGCTTTGGAGAATATGTTTTTCAAAAACAAACTTTTCTTTTAAAAACTCTTTCTTTTTTAATAATTTTGAAAACAATTTTCAAAATCTTTTATCCGATCTTATAACCTTCAGCTTTGGTACCAAATTTGGCACCTCACGTCCGTTAATGTCACTCTATATCAGAATGCATTAAATTTCATAAAGCATTATAGGCAAATAGACAGAGAATTACACAAGACATATATAAAATAGCAGCAGAAATATAATACTTTATTTTCCAAAAGAAAATACCGTGGTCCAAAAATCCAGTTACAACATAAGTCTGAAATACTGAAAACCAATTACATCAAATTAAAGTATCTGTCTTGTACTATAACCATCATAGTATATAAATGAAAATCCATAGTCCCCTAAAAACAACCACAAAAAGGTAGATTGGTAGTCAAAGCGATACATCTATGTGAAGCTAAGCAAATCCAACTCCAGGTAGAACAGGAAAGAGAGTCCTAATCAAGCTTGAGTATTCCCACCCTGAGAACCTGGGGGGAAAAAGGAAGAGGAAGAAAAGGAAACAAAATGGATCAGACATAAAGTCTGGCGAGTCCAGTGACTTTTAGCATATAAAGAGATAAAAGTAACGAGACAATAAATAAACTAGATGAGAGATAATAGCAGAATGTAACGGGTATAAACAGGATGAACAAGGTGAATTATGCTTCTCAAATACTTTATCTGCACCAATACTAGTATATCGCATTAAATGTTTTTCAACTACTTAACAAAAACAGAATGATCCCAACATAGCATAAATGGTACACTTAGGTGTACTTTTAGCAACTGGTTTTCCATTAAACAGAATAACAGGTACCTAAACAAAATATAATGGGTATTACCCCAAATAGAAATAACAGGTACGTAAACATAACTAGATGTACCCTGATTATTACCCCCGCGATCTGCTCCCTAACACGTAAATACCCTGTGCCGGCCCCACAATAGGGTGTATTACTTCCTAAAGTGGCAAGCACCAGAACGACACAGACCTATTTACAGGTGTTATGGCGTCTTATTTTCCTAGACAGACTGAACCCATGCACGCACATGACTCCGTTGGAATGCGCCATCAGAACACCTCATCCCAAATGAACCTCTTATAATTAGTCTCAGTAATTGTGCCCTGGCCCCTACCTAGTGCGGGGTCCTATTTTAATACCATAACGGGTTACTGAATAATATGGGTCCCAAACAACAATTGACACAAGCACCCCTAGACTTGCATCCCCAATCAACTAGGCTTTACACGGTTTAAGTTTTACATGGGTTAATAGTGCCCCTGCAACCCCATTAGATTAACAAGTTTACTCAAAGCTCCCAACAGATCAAAGAGAATACATAGGTGACATATAGTTTCGTTTACATGTTTCCTTATTCTTTGTATTAAGCCTACATGTTTCCATATTAATACACCCCATATTTTAGTTATATTGCATAATAAAAGTTATGCCTTAAACTTTAGTCATATTTCGCGTTATGCCCCCAAATTACCGTTCCCAACCATTCCCAATTACGTTCGTATGCATATTTAAGCAATATCAGCCTAGGCTTGAAGGTAGCCTTGCTATAAAAAGAAAAAGGAATGAGAAAGGAAGAAGAACAAAAATAGGCATAAATAACATAAATAGGCATAGAAATCGGCATATAGAATTAACTGAACATAATAGGTGCAAATTTCATGTCATTATAGCAGATCTATTTAAATATTAACCAACATCTTAACAGGCATAAGTTTTAGATCCGGTTTATTAACATGTCAAGATTATTTGTTAAATGTTCATATCTAAAAGCAACATGAACTCACAAAGACTGGATCTAAAGAATAGAGAAAAGTATATTAATGTTGTAGTAGAGATTCTTGTATACGTATAAGCTATTGTTGAAGAAAAATAGGCTAGTTCAATCCAAGATGAGGCAGCATCTCGTTGTCTCCAATGTTTTGGGTGAATAAAACAATAGAAATCTTGTCCTATGTATAGCCTACTGCCAACGAATCTCGTTCAGAAACAAGTCCAGATTCATGTTATGAACTTGGATGGATCTAGGGTGGGTCGACCCCGGGGTCGACCCTAACCCCCTTATGTGGGTCGACCCCCAACGTGTCGAATTCCCGCGTGCCTTTCGGCTCTTCGAATATGACTTATTTTGAATTTTGGACTGGTTTTGTTTATATATATTTTACTTATATGTATAGAAACTTCAAACCTTAATATCTTCTTTATACGATGTCTGTTTTGAGCAAACTCAAAGTCTATCTTAAGCAGAATTCTAAGAAGAACGCAACGGTACAGTCCATTTCCCGTAATTCCCAATATTTAATTAAGTATTCTTTAGTTTATTGTTGTCCCTTAAAATTACGGGGTGTTACAGGTCTCCTCCTCCCTGATCAGTTAGGCATGAACTTTGAACCTCGTTTCTTAGATTCGGACTCCGATCCATGACTTCCCCCAAAGATTGGGACTATTGGGTGTTGGGATTCTTTGAATAAGTTTGCCAAACGTAAGAACTACCCGACTTGGTCTGCCAAGCACAGAGTTCCTAATCGCAGCCCTCTTATCACAAGAATCTTAACAATCTAGCTCTTCATACACATAACATTACATAACTTGGTCCGCCAAGTGCAAAACCCTCTTTTGCAGCTACATACTTGCTCTAGCAAGACTCAGCAAGCCCTTGCCTTCCTATTTTTCGGGTTCTAAGCATCCCGGGCTAAAACTCCATCCAAATATAATCCCCTGTGTCATCTGATTTCCATTTTAATATGATCTCAGCGATTGTTGAACTTTTATCCTAGGCATGATCTCAGCAATTGTCGAAGTTCAGTTTTATTATGATCTCAGTGGTCATCCATCATTTGCTTAAAAAACAACCACTATTGTCACTGGACTATCCTGGTTATACCGGACTTTATGGTCTTTCAGGTTATTGGACTCCTACGGTCTTCTGATTATATGGCTATTATGGTTATCTCTAAATGATCCAAAGCATTCTTTCATTGAACTCCAGGCCTTCTGGATTTCTAGTTAAAGGATAATACGATCAGGCGCGATCGTGGCTCTTCAACTTTCTAATTATAGGAGTTCGCTTGACTTCTCCTCGCTTCGGTTTTTGGATTTCTGGTTTTCTCTTCTTCTTGCAAAACACATCTTCCTTTGATCAAGCAAGACATGCTTTGGGGGGAAATGTTGACATGCTTTTTTTGTCAAAACTGTCACATGTCAAGATTTTGGTTATTAAAGCGCTTAAGCGTCAATAACGTCACCAGAAAACTTAAAGCGATTTGGTCAAAGTCGTGACGTATTCAGAAAAGGCTCGGAAATGGTGTCGATTCGTAAAATCATCGCCGATGGACTCGAGAAAGATGGTGCAGTTAAAATACGTGATTGACGTGGTCTGATCAGCTCAAAATGCTTGAGTGCGTCGGTCCGATCACATGGAAAAACTCATCGCACAAAAATATGTGGTTTTAGCGAAAAATAGTGTTGCGCACTCAAAAACACCCGATCGACATGCGTCGATCACAAAAAATGGCTTGCGTGACTCACGGCATTGAAACCTGGTAATCTAGCGAGAATTTGCGTCTGGCACATTTGGCATGTTCCACAAGTGGTGATCGACACGTTGGATCACCTCATTTTCACATGTTCCACACGGGCTTATCAACTTGCCAATTTGGTAAAGTGGTAAACTTGGTGCATTCAAAATAGTCCAATCAACACAGTGGATCAACCGTATTTCACTACGCAACGCAGAGGCCTCAATTTGGCAAAATAGGGTTGGAAAGTCCCCACTTCACGTCACATCAGAAAGTGATGCAATTTTATCCAACTCGCATCAGCCCCGACAAGAGATTCCACGAGTGCACATCGCATCCTAGCGAAGCGATATTTGGTAAAGGCGGTAGATCAGGCTAAAATGGGATGCGATTTTCCTTTGATTGCATCAGGTGATACGATGAGATCCCCAAGTCGCACATGAGCAAATGTGATGCAAAATTTGGTAAAAATGGCACGGTCTCGAGTTTTTGGCAATGTGAGACGTGCGATTTCCGCTGATCGCATCATGGGATTCGACAAAATCCATGGCACGCACACAAGTGGTGCGAGGCGGATTTCTGGACTTTGGCGAATGCCAAGCTATTTGGAACGATCAAACTACCATGTGGATCAGGACATTTTGATGGATCCGCACGTGATTTCAACGCATGTTCAGGATGCGATTTTTTGTACCCGACCATGAAAGTGTAATGCAATTTTTTGGCTATGGGTTTGTGGGATGTGATTCATCATCATGTAGTTCTCAAATCTCACATGCTCCTACCTAACCCACTACCTATAAATGCTTCCAAGCTTGGTATTCAAAGAGGTTGGATTTTAATTGGATTTTTGGACTTCTTGAAGCTCTTCAGCAGCATTAATGGCTTTCATCTTCTTCTCCATAATTATTGGACATAGCTTAGACCACTAAAATGTTGCACAAATGTTTTTCATCAATTTTTGGACATTCACAAGGATATTTACACTGTTTTTGGACTGTTCTTGGACATTTTTGGATTTCTTGAACATCATAGCTATTTTTGGATATTGTTGACCAAGTCAACACATTTTTTACTCAACGAAGAAGACAAAAGGTATTTTGGTCAAATTTTAGAATTAACGATTATTTGGTTGTTTTATTGTGATGCTCTATACTCAAATATTGTTCGAACTTGTACAACAACTGTAATTAGATATTATACGATGAATAATTACAATAAAGTGGACGTAGGCATTAGTGCTGAACTACTATAAAAAATTTGTTCTCCCTGCATTACTTTACTTTAAATTTGGATTATTGTGTTCACATTACACTTACTCTTGAGGGTTGGCGTGCGCTGAATCGACGACAATTCCCTATGTCAACAATATATGATAAAAAATTTATTTAATTTTGTATCATAATAGTATTTTTCTAGGTATTTTATTAAGGGACAGTTTGGCTAAAGTCCCCATTAAGTTTCAAAATAATCATGACATCATTGCCAAAACAGGTATGTAAATTAGGTCCTTAGTAGTTAGTATTAAGTTTACTAATAATAGTATAAATTTATGCAATTATTCAGTGAATAATTGTAGACATTTACGTAGGTATATTAAAAAATTACATAATTTTCTACAACTATTCAATGAAATTTTACGGAAATTTCTGCAATTTTTTCAAAAAATCATGTAAATTTCCACAATTATTCATGAAAAAAAATTGCGGAAATTTCCCTAATTATTCATCAAAAAAATTATGGAAAATTATGTAATTTTTTGATATAACTGCATAAATATCTGCAATTATTCACCGAATTGCATAAACTTGTGTCATTTTCAGTAACTATTTTCTAAGGATCTAATTTTGAAATCTTTTTTGGGAAGGAGATTTCGTGCATTAAGTTTGGTTTTAAGGACCTGAGCCTAATATTCGCTTTTATTAAATCATTACATATTAGAAGTTCGATATTATGTAATAAACATATATAATGAAATATAAAATATACATATGTATTGTTTATGATATGTGGTAGGTATGGTAATTACCGTTGTTAATGCTCAGTGACCATTACGTACCACATACTTTTATGTGGTTTGGCATATCGTACCAATAAAATCTGTTACCAATTATTCGGTACCACTTTCGTTGGTACCAGTTGGTAATGGTTGGCAAATGGTAATATGGTAAAAATTTCCAGCCTTAGTTCAAACGGCCACACATCAGACAAGATTTAAGTTCGAACACTGTTCGTATAAATCGAACAATGAAAGGACAATATTCAAATAATAAAAAACATCGAATACTTTTAGATGAACATATTTTCGAATAATTTTTCTTATTTTAATTCATGTTCTAAATAAGAATCACGTGGATGCAGACTGAATACTTTACAACCTTGGACCGAGTCAGACAACAAACTGCCATATCCAATATGCAAACCTATATGTAAAGATCTACTGCTACAACTAGTATAATGATCGAAAACGGACTGTTAAATCACATCATTAAAAAAATATTTAATTTATTTAATCAATTTTAATTAAACAACAAATAATAATCATTGAAAAAGTTTTGAACCGAAGAGATATAAGAAGACATTGGTGGTTGGAAAGATTCATGCAATTTAGTTTGGTGGCTTCATGCAATTTGGTTTAGCAAGTGCACAATAAAAATATCTCACAGTTAATTTGATTAGATATCCAAAAATCAAGATTTCTCCTTTTTCCTTAATCTCTCTATTGAAGAGTTACTTTCAACAAAAATTGATTTAACAGTTTACATTTATTTCACTAAATATTTCTTATCATTATTCATTATGATACATGCATTTAAAAGTTCATACAATTATTATAGGTAATTCATCTGTTACCTACTAGCATTTCATATTCAAATCCATACTTTGGTCATTTATATAATCCAAAATTTAATATCTATTTAGAAAAATTCGGTACGCTAACATTTATTAATATTCACAATATATACTATTGAATAATAATTTCAGCATGTATAACTAAAAGGGAATTTCAAGGCCGCACTCTCCTCAAAAATGACAGACAACAATATGTCCTTTCTCTCCACTAAACTTCAAATCGCTACTTCGAAATCGCCTCCTTCACCAGAACTGCCGCCATCCCCTATTCCCCATCCCCTGACCCCTACCTTACACTATCCCTCAAGCTCCTGCTTTGCGCAAGAAATGCTCTACCCTTTTTGCAACGAAATCCAAGAACGTTGGTGTATTGGCTCCACCGCCTATCCAGCTTCAATTCTCTGGTAGAATGCTTATTCCTACCGAGGAAATTTTAACGGCTGGAATTGAAGTCTGGAATGAGTATTTGGTTATCCTTTTATTTGATGAAGCCCTCTCTTACACCACAGTTATTACTCAACTAAAGAAGCATTGGAAACTTAAGGTTTCAGTGAAGGTAAAATCAAACGGAACGTTATTTTTTTTCTTTCCATTTTGCATTAGTTGAGGATCACGCTAAAATCTTAGAATCTGATAAGGTCATCATACGAAACAAAGTGTTTATTGTTAAGCAATGGGGCATTGATATTAGTAACAGTAGTTCTAAGATTCAAAAAATGCTTGTTTGGATAAAACTACTTAACATTCCCCTCGTTGCTTGGTCAAAATTTGGAATATGTTGGTTAACAACCAGGGTTGGGATGTTTCTATGTAAGGATGAGAAGACTGAAAGAATAGATAGGCTTGAATTGGCAAAGTGCATGGTTGAAGTGACCCATGACCAAGAAAATCCTAATGATTTCTCTGTTCAACTTACGGACAGAACAGAGCAATTTGTTAGAGTGTTATGCCTTTGGAAACCTGCGTTCTGTATTAATTGTAAAGTTTTTGGGCACAAAGTGGATGGTTGTGATAAATCCACAATAAAGTCGAAGGAAAATAGGGTAGTTCCTAACTGTGCTAATAGAGATGTGCCTGTTCAAAATAGGGCAATAGACCCAGTGTAAACAGTTAAAGAAAAGGTACGGGACAGAAAACAAGATAGGTTTAACCTCTTTAAGAGAAAACATTCATGGAAACGGTGTTGCAACCATTGTGATTAATCCAAATCAAGACCACTCGAATTAAATATCTAAAGCACAAAGCGCTGGCGGAAGACTAGACCGTTGTTAGACTTGCAAAAACAACCAAAATCAATAAATCTAGTCACACACAATGATCAACCAATCATGGACAATCCAAATCCCAATCTCAAGCAAGAAACTAATGACAAAGGTAACAAAAATAAACCACACAAGGATTTATAGTGGTTCCACTAACATCTTGTTAGTGTACATCCACATTGGAGAGAGTATTTTATTACCACGATGAAAGGAATACAAGAGATTGATCCAATGATCACTATATTTCAATATAGCAAAGAGTTTGAGGAGAATAGAATTAAAGAATTGGAAATAGGTTATAAACCCTAATTCACCCTTGAGAATAAACCCTTGATTTCAATCAAGTATCCAAGCTCTCCCTTTTGAACCTCTGAAAATAGCTTATATAGAGATAGGCCAATTCCCGAAATTGCCCCCTAGTCTTCACAAATCAACTTACAAAATTATCAGCCTGAAAAAGCCCATATGCCTCGTCAGACGTCTGTCAAGGGAGACAATAAATGTCTGTCCCTCCTAGGGAATTATTTGGGCTTCGACACTCAGCTCAAACGTATGTCGCCAAGATGACAGACGTCTGTTGGAGCTCTCGAAAAAGCTCCACTCTGTAAACAGACATCTGTCATGGATATGATAGACGTATGTCTGAGCTCTCAGGAAACCAATTCCCTGACAACAGACGTTTGTCATGTCCTCTGACAGACGTCTGTCGCTAAAGCCAACAGACACCAAACACCAATTCGGCTCTAATTTTTGCGTACGAGCTCCGATTTGCGAATGGTCACCTCCGACTCGAAGCTATCTTCATCCTCTTCAATCTAACATATAGTATCACATACTTCAGCACTACACATCGATACTATATCCATCTCCATACTCGAAACTCCAATGCCCCAAGCATTTCCTTCTGCCTTCAACCAAGCAACATAAATACTTTCCCAATGCACTCCGGCAAAGCCACCGCCCATTGCACTCCGTTAACGAGCTTCGGCAAGGCCACCACCCGCCAACGAAGTGTTGAAAATATTCAAACCAAATCCGTTTCACCAAAAGGCAATGTACTTGGGAGTGTTACGAGTACTTACCATGAAGATAAATATCCAATCTCTCACCACTATTCCTTTCCATCATCAATAAAATCACTCTCTCCACCTGTGCCACCCCATGGCACCTAGCAACTCAACAAGCGAATTAAGTTCGAGAAATGCTCGAACTTCCCATATGACAATGCTTTAGTAAACATATCCACCTCATTATCCTTTGTGTACACTATCCGAAGGTATACTAGCTTACCCCCATCCATGGCTACAAGAAATGACTCCCTCACCTCAGTATGCTTAGTACGTGAGCTAAATGCCAAATTCTCCGCCAAATGTATAACACTTTGGCTATCACATCGAACATCAATACTCTCATGTTCGAAACCCAAGTCACACAATAATCGCTTCAAGCAGAGTGCCTCCTTTGCCGCTACCACCGCGGCAATCAAATCCGCCTCCGTAGTGGATAAAGCAACTACGGTTTGCAATCTTGATCTCCAACTAATGGCTGTCCCGCCAAGTGTGAAGACATACCCGGAAGTTGATTTCCTCCGATCCCTATCACCGGCGTAGTCCGAGTCATAATAACCAATGAACTTACAACTCCTCTCATCACTACCACCAAAAACAAGACCATGAGATGCTGTTCCTTTCAAGTATCTCAATATAGCCTTCACGGCTTCCCAATGCGATTTCCCCAAATTGGTCATATACCGACTAACCACCCCGACGACATTTGCAATATCGGACCTTGTACACACCATGGCGTACATCAAACTACCAACCGCATATGCATATGGCACCTTTGCCATATAAGCCTTGTCTTTATCCCCGATAGGTGATCCCTTATCCGAAAGCTTCATATGCAAAGGTAAAGCTGTATTTAATGCCTTTGCATTCTCCATGCTAAACCAGCAAAGCACTTTCTTAATGTACTCCTTTTGAGTCAATCTTAACTCAAAACGCTTTCGGTCCCTTCCAATTTCCATGCCCAAGATTTTCCTTGCTTCTCCAAGATCTTTCATTTTGAATTCCAATTTCAACAACATCTTCAACTTGTTGATTTCATTTTTATCTTTGGAAGCAATGAGCATATCATCCACATACAAGAGTAAATACACCCAACAATCATTTCCCAACTCTTGTAATATATGCAAGCATCCTTGATGCTTCGATGGAAGCCACTTTCAAGCATGAAATGATCGAATCTCTCGTACCATTGTCTAGGTGATTGCTTTAATCCATATAGCGATTTCTTCAACTTGCAAACCATTTTAGACTTACCACCTACAGCAAACCCATCCAGTTGGTCCATGTAGATGTCTTCATCCAAGTCTCCATGCAAGAAGACTATTTTCACATCAAGTTGCAAGAAGGCTATTTTCACATCAAGTTGCTCCAACTCCAAGTTATGGATATCAACTATGGCTAGTAAAACCTGGATGAAGTATGGTGTACCACCGGTGCAAAAATTTCATCATACTCCTTTCCTTTTCTTTGTGCAAACCCCTTTGTGACTAACCTTGCTTTGTACCTTCATCATTCTTCACCTTGTAAATCCATTTGCACCCTATAGCACGGTTTCCTTGAGGAAGTGGAACCAACTCCCAAGTTCGGTTCTTCATTAGCGATTGCATCTTTTTCTCCATGGCGTAAATCCACTTCGAGCTCTCTCGACTCCATGATGTCATCAAGGTCCATCGGCTCATCTTGGACTACATTGAGAACATAGTCCAAATGGTCACAAAAGCTAAGGTAGTTCCAATCACCATATCTTTCAGGAGGTCTGATTGCATGTTAACCAACCCGAGTAGCAATACTATCACCCAAACCCCTTTCGGCTCCATCTTGAGTCGAAACTTCTCTAGTATCATGTACATCACCAACATCACTAGAGGAACCATGTGGACTATGCGATGTTTCACCAACCGCTTCAACCCCACGAGCTTCTTCTTCAACTCTACTACCACTTGGACGGAATGTGAGAATGACTTCCTTCTCCTTTGATTCACCATGAACCAAATCTGGAACATCCGATGAGCTCTCATTCACCTTGAATAAAGCCGACTCATCAAAAGTGACATGATGAGAACTAACAACCTTCTTCGTTTACGAATTCCAAATCCGCTAGCCTTTCACGCCATCCGTGAAACCAAGCAAGACCCCCTTGAATGCTCTAGCTCCAAGATTATCATTCCCTGGATCATGCTCATAAACCGGACTACCAAACACACGAAGGTATCTCAAGTCAACACTCTTCCCCTTCCACACTTCCTCCAGAATTTTTTTTATTAATGGTCGAGCACGGAATTCGATTCAGAATATGCACCGCAGTTGACAAAGCTTTGGCCCAAAATCCCTTAGACAAACCCGATGTCAGTCTCAAGCATCGAGCTTTCTCAGGTAGAGTTCGGTTCATTCTCTCCGCTACTCCATTAGATTGCGGATCTCCCGGTGTAGTAAAATGTCTCCGGATTTCGTGATGCTTACAATACTCCAAGAATTCCCAGGAAACATATTCGCCGCCATTGTCGATCCTTAACACCTTCAAAGTCTTGTCACTCTCATTCTCAACAAGAGCCTTCCACACTTTGAACTTAGCAAATGACTCCGACTTGGCCTTCATTACATACACCTATACCTTTCAAGACAAATCATCAATGAAAAAAAACGTAATATCTTGCTCCTCCCAAAGAAGCAACCGGTCCCGGTCCCCAAACATCCGAAAGAACATACTCAAGAACCTCCTTTGAGTCATGCTTGAATTCATCGAATGATACCCTTGTTTGCTTCCCATGACACATTTTTCGCAAAACTCTAGTTTGTTGAAACTCTCACCCTCAATCATCTTCCGCTTCCGAAGAATATCAAAACTCCTCTTGGAGACATGACCCAATCTCAAATGCCACAACCGTGTCACATCCAAGTCACGAGAACTATCAACACCCACACAAGTCTCACCTCTTATGGTCACACCTTGAAGCAAATATATACCATGAGTCCTAGCAACTTTCATAACCACAAGTGCCCCCTTCGAAACCCTCAAGCAATCCCACTAGTCGGGACTACTTATTGTTCAATCGGTCTGAAAGTCATTCTTTTATTTCGGATAGCCAGAAGATGGGAGAGGAAGCTCAAACATAGAGAGAGGGCATGAAGTCGAGGTCAGAAGCACAAGATTTTCTATTTCATTATTTTCTTAAGCTAAAAAATGATTGATTTCAACCTGACTTGACATGTTTATCGACTTGGAATGCATCTAACCTATGGCGGGCTTCTCGATAGTGATCTTGCATCCTAGAGAATCCAATTGCCCCAAAGATATAAGCGACTTCCTAAGTCCCGGAACATAGCAAACATTGGTGAGCGTGCGACCAACTCCATCAAACATCCTTATTTACACGAAGCTACTACCCATCGACTTGCAAATAGCACCATTTCCCATATCAATTGCATTTCCGTCTTGGACTTCATAGGACGAAAAACAATTTCTATTTGGCGTCATAAGATACGACGCACCCGAATCGAGTACCCATTCGCTACCCGAAACACCCGACGCTACCGCCGTCAACACATTCTCATCTATCTCACCATCCCCACTCTCCACCGCTACAGATCAAGACGCTACTTCTTTCTTATCTTTGTCCGGACATTCATTCTTCCAATGTCTCAGTTTCTCCACAAACAACCTGCGACCACTATTAGCTCCACTACTACCCTCACTCATCTCCTTCATTTTATCTCTCAACTCCTCACTAAGAAGACCCGTCTTGACATCATCAAGAGTCAAAGTATCCCAGCCATAGATCAAACTATTTGAGAAACCCGTATAGCGGTTCGGCAACGAACATAATAATATCATCGCCTTTTGCTCTTCCTCAATCTTCAAATCAACGGCCTTCATCTTCATAAGAAAGTCATCAAAAGCATTCAAATGTGCCTTAAGCGAATTACCTTCCTTCATCTGAAGGTGAAAAACGTTTGCAACAAAATCAAACGGTTAGTGAGCGACTTCTTCATATATAATTCCTCCAACTTGTCCCAAATACCTTTAGCGGTAGTCTCACCACTAATTTAGGAGATCACTTTCTCCCCCATAGCAAGTTGAAGAGTAGTATAAGCCCATTCCTCCATCTCCTCTTTCTCAATATCCAAGACATCACTTGGCAATAAGTGAGTATCAAATACTACTCGGTGTACCCGATTCCGCCTTAGAACCGCTTTCGTTTTCCATTGCCACTTCTCAAAGTGATTATCACCATTCCACTTGTCAATTACCAATTAAGAACCTGACGCCGCATACGAACCCGGTAAATAAAGCGCCACACTATTCAGACTTCCAGTCGAAGGACTTACCGAGCTATTATCCGTTATCGGCATTTTCACAAACACCTTACAAGCACCAATTGCTCTGATACCAACTATTGCAACCGTTGTGATTAATCCGATTCAAGACCACTCAAATCAGATATCTAAACCACAAAGCACTAACGGAAGACTAGACCGTTGTTAGACTTGCAAAAACAACCAAAATCAATAACTCTAGTCACACACAATGATCAACCAATCACAAACAATCAAAATCCCAATCTCAAGCAAGAAACTAATGACAGAAGTAGCAAAAATAAATCACACAAGGATTTATTGTGGTTCCACTAACATCTTGTTAGTGTACATCCACTTTGGAGAGAGTATTTTATTACCGCGATGAAAGGAATACAAGAGATTGATCCAATGATCACTATATTTCAACATAGTAAAGAGTTTGAGGAGAATAGAATTGAAGGATTGGAATTAGGTTATAAACCCTAATTCACCCTTGAGAATAAACCCTTGATTTCAATCAACTATCCAAGCTCTCCCTTTTGAACCTCTGAAAATAACTTATATAGAGATAGGCCAATTCCCGAAATTGCCTCCAAATCTTCACAAGTAAACTTACGAAGTTATCGGCCCGAAACAGCCCATATGTCGCGCCAGACGTTTGACAAGGGAGATAACAGATGTCTGTCCCTCTCAGGGAATTATTTGGGCTTCAGCACTCAGCTCAGACGTCTCTCGCCAAGATGACAGACGTCTGTAGGAGCTGTCGGAAAAGCTCCACCCTATAAACAGATGTCTATCATGGATATGACAGACGTCTGTCTGAGCTCTCCCGCTGAAGCCAGCAGACACCAAACACCAATTCAGCTCTAATTTTTGCGTACGAGCTCCGATTTGCGAACGATCATCTCCGACTGAAAGTTATTTTTATCCTCTTCAATCTAACATATAGTATCGCATACTTCAACAAACGGGTGTTCCAATCTGAATTAGAATGGAAATCAGTCAAGTTGGAGAAGAGAGAAAATGTAATTCTAGAAACTACAGATGTGTTGGAAAATCTGATAGTGATGCTTTTAGCAGTAGTGACGCTTTCCACTTTCCAGTTCCTCATATTGACTTAGGGGATGTAAGAATTGGACAGTTTGTGTGCAATCTGGTATATCCTTTTCCAATCTTACTAGTATGATAAATACAGAGAACGAAAATGAAGCCTGAGTGCAAGGATGACCTGCTAGTAGCGAAGGAAGAGGAAGGGGAGGTTAGGAATCGGCAAGGTAATATACTGGTCGAACCTGTGCTACAAGTTTGTGGAACTGGGGATGGAATCCCTGAAACAAGTTCGTTGGTAAATTTAGCTGGGCATTCTAGGATGAAGGAACTGCATGAAGAATTTATCAAATATAGCAATGTGTCTCCCTTAGAGATTTGTAAAGTCAAAAGTTTAGACCATCATGGTCTTGCTATTGTTCAAGCTAATATGCCTAACTCTAGTCTTGCATTCAAACCTGGCTTTTTGAGCAGGGACACCTCTAAGACAGATAATGCTACTGTTATGCCTACTTCGGCAAGTACCGGGTACTCTGATGTTGAAAGCCCGAACAAGCAGTGCAGTGTCGAGGAGAAATCCTCTCCTACCTCCACTATCAATAAGAAAATGAAAAGAAAGAATGAGAACCGTTATGAAAATATCAAGCTCTCACGAGGACATAAGGCATGACCGCTCGATGTTGAGAAGGCTGCCTTCTCTAACTCATCACTCTCAATAATCGTATCAGGCTATGGAGATCTCCAGGCGCCAGTCACTAGAAACAAAAAGTGGAGCTCCTCAGGTGCCACCTTCTGAACAACGAATAATCTAGGGAGACTTTTCTTTGAGCCTGCATGAGGCGCAAGCAATGTGCAATTGTCAGGAACTTGTATATTATTTCTCGCTATGTTACAGCAACTCCCATGTAATGCTCTTCCTATGAAAACTTTCGTGTGTGCTGTGTATTTGTAGGCAAAGTCTTCTCTATGTGGAAGCACCCCCAATAGTTGGTATGTGCGATGTATATCACTTGCATTATTGTGTCTTATCATTTTAATATAAAAAAATGTTACGAAGCACTATAAAAACCGGTCGGCTTTGCCAATTGAATTTCAACATGTATAGCACTGTATAACCAAAATGATAAAGTTGTTCATTTATTCGGTTACGATATAAAAATCACGTAACAAAATAATAATAGATTCAGTTCATTTATCTCAAAAATTTTTACCATGCATTACTGTATAAATTTTGGCTTTTAATGTTAAATGCCTATATTTAAAACTAGCACAATTATTTACAAAACTCACCTCACTTTCTGTTAATTTCTTTTTTATTAATGGCAACTATCATATAGAACCATACAAAATGTAAATACTAATTATTTCCCAAGTTATATAATATAAAGGTTTGAACCAAAGGTTGTACGGTATAAAGAATCAAAAGATACAATTAAAGACTCAAGAGATGAAAATAAAGACTCAAGAGTTCAAAGACTAAAATATGAATATTTTAAGACTATAATTAGTATATAAATTCATAACACGAATAAATTTCGATTTAAGTTGATGTGAAAAAGGTTAATTACAACCATTTCTACGTAGTAAATTCCTCAATTATAAACTTTGATTGAAACTTCACAACTCGTAGTACACTGTTATGTGATATGAATGCGCTTTTTATGGTCAAGCGATCACCTTGGGAATTCGTGAATGCTTCAAGGAGGTGAACTAAGATCTTTTATCTAAGGCGACCTCACCTTTATGCTTGTGACATCCCCCATTTTGAGACCTGAAGCTAAGCGTTATAGATATTGGGGTCATTCATAATATTAATTTTGATGAGTGAGCACGAGCATGTTAACGATATCTATACAAATAACACTTTAATATAAAACAAAATTTATCACTTTTCCAAAACAACCTTTTCATTTTATATTCATTACACTCATAATCCCTTCATCGTCTCTTAGGTTTCAGATAAAATATAAATAGTTTCAGATAAAATATAAATACACAAATACTTCTAGGGGGTGGATATATGAAGATTGTTTCTAAATTAATTGGAGTACTCAATAACATAATTTCAGATAAAATATAAATACACAAATACTTCTAGGGGGTGGATATATGAAGATTGTTTCTAAATTAATTGGAGTAATCAATAACAGCAATTATCACAATAACATTTAAGCACAAGTTCAAAACACAGTAGCCTTCAGAAATTCCTCAAACAATTAGTGATTGTCTACTACACGTCCTCGCAAGCATTAATCGACAAAAAGCCACAAAGCTATAATCTTACTCTCAAATTGATCAATTCGATCATCCAAGTGTTAAAGGGAAAAACAGTATTTCATGTCAGACAAACAGACTAGTGTGAATAATAATATGCTAACTCTAATAAATAGATATATAGTGAGACTACGTCGTTAAGTGGAATATTTTTTTCCCTTACTAGTACTTTTATCAAAGAAACCAATCGGTCAATTTTGCACCTACAATCACAATGGTTAATAAACATGATATTCATAAATTAATCAAGAATAATTATATAAATGCATTTCTTACGGCCAGTCCCAAATGCCTATCTCAAGTTCTGACTACGTGTCTTACGGGTAATCATGTTTATCTGTCTCATGGGTAATTCTAACTATTTGTCTTAATTTCATATGCTGGTCGGGCCTATTAGATTTACCAAAATAATATAATTGATTGTTAGAAAAAATGAATAGTTTTTCCAAGTTTAACTCTCATTTGACTATCTGTCCATCTCTTAGTTTTGCTAGGCCCACTAAGAAACTAATGGTTTTGTGGGCTCACTAGTAACCTATCTCATTGCATCTTTTCCTTCATGTACCGTACTTTTAGTTTTACCTCATTTTGCCCTACATACTAGAAAGTTGGATAATTTCAACTAAGAGCGATAGCTGAAGTACAGGGTGCAACCCTACACAAATCACATCTAATTTTCTGTCATTTGAGTTATAACTATCCTCTTATCATCTATTTAATGGTAAGGGACTATAAATTTAGTAGATACCAGGTTAATACATTTCGACTGTATTTCGTTGAAAACATAGGCCTTTATAATTCAATCTCTTTGGATATCATCTTTAAAACAAGAAAAAAAATCAATTATGCCAAATATATGCCTTTTAAATCTTTGTCGATGATATTCTTAGAAGTAAACATACTTCAAAACTTAAGGCATCCAAGGTAAAATAAATTAAACAACTATTTACTGCTTTTTTTTTTAAAAATCCTTTAAACCCATTCAAAATGATTCAAAACAAAGGACGAAATATCCTTCAAAATCTTTGATTCGAAGCCATTTAAAACCATTCGAAATAGATTAGCATTAGGAAAAAATAGATGCCTCACACTTATATCATGTCGAAGAAAAACACTTGGTCATGCACTGCTATGGCGTTGAAGCAAAACAAAAGCAATAAGGGTGGTTTGAATTAGAAAATAGGCCACTTCGAGCTCAACATACTTGGCTTTATAAAATAGTGACACAAACCTTTAAAACCATTCGAAACTATTTAAAGGCGGTTCGTGGTTTGAAGCAACTATTTAGAAATAAAACAAATGCAGTTCTAAGCAAATATTTCATAGTGAAACAAATTTATAAAAGCATTTCGAAGAAGAGTAAAAGCGATTTGAAGAAAATGCTTCCAAGCAAAGCAAAACAAGGAAGTTATGTTATTTTAAAACCATTAAAAACGCGGATTCCGCTTGCGAAGCGAAGCACTGGTTAGAAGTACTCTTTCACATCACCCTTGCTTCGAAGCACTTCATGCTAAGTTACCTTAGCATAATGCGCTTCTCCATAGGACTAAGCAACAAAGAGATTGAAGCCAAAGAATGAAGCGAAGCACTACTTCGAAGGGTGGTACGTTATTAACATAAAATCTGGAAAACCTCTATTTAAAGTAATGATTTTCATCAATCTCTTATTATTTGGCAAAATCTAACTGGTTAATAAAATTTCTTTTCAGATTTGCGTCAAAGATCTGAGAATTTTAACATTCAAAATATTAGAAACCCGCTGGATTCGAAGCTAATTTCTTTAATTAAACTAGTTGAATACTTGAGCTTATCTAGCTTATAAAATTCATACTAAATTATAAATTTCATACGAAAATTCCCCAAAAGTCAAAATAAACCCTTTATATATACACACACATTAAATTTGAAAAAAAAACCATTATTTAATTGTTATAAATAATTAAATCTTATTAAATCATTTTCTAAACTTAGAAAATTTATAAAAATTAATGCTTGTTTAGAAAATTATAAAACTTGAAACTTTTTCTAAAATAATGTTCCTTACGACATCCTAAAAGAAATTATAATTCTTCAGTTCCTAAAGTAATGGTCAACCTCAAGTTTTTTATTTGTTTTGCTTTGCAAATGAAATGAATGTAAAAAGAGAACTTAAGAGGTAGTGAAGATTAAGTGCTTTGAAAATAGTTTTTCCTATCTTTCCATCCTCATAATTCTCCTTCTCGTCTACCAGTTTTAATTGATGTAAATAATTAATTAGTCATGAATTGACCCATTTAATTAGTAAAATTTCACTCTACTAGTTAACTTACATTATTTTATTTTATTTACCCAATTAAATTTTCTAAATAATACATAGTAAAATTGGGAATGTTACATCACTTACTCTTTAAATAGTTTTGTCCTCGAAATTATGATAAGATGTACACAACAATTAAACAAGCATGACGATAAATATATCATTAAGCAAATCATGATAAGTAGCCCTAATACCAGCCTTAATTTCTCAAATACAGTCTTTATCATAGTCACTCCATTGGACTTTTACTAATTTGATTGTCATGTTTCTTAAACTCTTCTCATCTTTTGCAAGGGTCCTGACTAGATGTCTAATAGTAGTTATATGAAACAACTATCTTCCTTAACCCTTGAAATCGAGACTGATGCGTCCACGATATTTGTGTAAAGAAAAGTCAAGTGCTAAAGAGGCGAAACATTTGTGCTAAGAAAGAAAATGAAAACAAAGAGAAAGAGAAGAATCTGCACAACAATTTTTTTTATTTATTATACAAAATCATTATAGTAGAAAATTTAGTCATATGTATCAAAGTGTAGTTAATGTCAGCTTGGACGGTTATAAAACATGTCCTCACAAATGCTGAATAAAATTATATAACAGTTGGAATAAGTGACTATTTATAGAACTTCTGCTCCAAGCCCTATCCGATTGTTCCAAGCAAAACCTGACCAGCTAGACTGGTTGGAGAAATTACTGTAATGACCCGTATTCTATGTATCGGAGGATCGTAGAGTATTTATTTTATTTTCATATGAAGTCATATGGTCGTATAACTTTGGGAAACAACTATTGGGGTCATTTCCCACATTCACGACTTTTATAGATTTTAAAATGATCATTTTGCCCCTGGCGAATCTTGTTTCGTCTATAACTTTTGATTGGTAAGGAGTTTTGACCTAAAACCACTTCCGTTGGATTTGGATGATGGTTCCCCATTTCGTAGAGTGGTCACGTTAATCAAACAGACTTACTATTTGGGAGATATGGCAAAAATAAGATTTGAGAGATGGAACACAACCTAATTTGGCTTAATTAAGTGATTAGTGTAACACCCTGTAATTCTGTTAATATTAATATTCATAAATTAAAGAATAACTAATCTCAGACGTGAGAATTGCGGGAAACGGGTTGCGCCATTGTGTTCGTCTCGGAATTCTGGTTAAAATAGAGTCCGAGTTTGCGTGATTTGGACTTCGTATGAAGGAGATATGGCCATCGGAAGTTTCAGAAAATTCAAAACAGATTTCAGAAAATTCAAAATTCGAAGTCAAACAGGCCAGGCGGGAAATTTCCCGCCCAGCACCCAGGTCGACTGGGGAGTCGACTGGGCAGTCGACACCCCAGGGACCAGGTCGACTGCGCAGTCGACCTGGGTGTCGACCTGGTCCAGTCGGCCAGGTTTTGGCTGAGCCCAATCTTGAGCTGCTGATGTGTCTTTAGGGCCGAGTTGGCAAATTTAACGGTTCAGGCTAGTTCTGAGTTGATCTGACGGTCTAAATAAATCTTAAATTCTATATATACCTAGGTAGTCTCTCACTCTAAAATCACATGAAAAATAGAATAGCCGCCGTCATGCCATCGCCATGGAACTCATTGTAGCCGCCGCCAACTAAGAAGGAAGGAAGCTAATCAAAACTCTAATTCTACTCAACTCTAAAGCAAATCAAGACTCTCTTCCTTCTCTAATTGTGAGTATGATGATCTTAACAAGATTATTAGCAAACTAATTAGATTAAGATGTGATATGGATCATAAGAAAATGATGTGAATTGTCATATATGTTGTTGTAAACCTTATGCTATCATGTATGTTGTAAATCCTATGTTATGTGATGATGATATCCTATATGTTGTAAATCATGCTATGATGATATTATATATGTTGCAAGTTTCTATGCTAAGTTGCGATGTTACAAAGCCATGACGTTATTATGTTGTAGTTAGCTTATGAATCATGATGTTGATTATATATATGTTTGGGCTATGATGATTCACATGATAAATCACATGTACCTATGCAAGTTTAGATTTATTAGTATGTATAATCTCACATATTGTATGACATCTATTTAGATCTAGAATTATGACATCTATTTAGATCTAGAATTATGCTATGACATGTGTGAGTTCATTGTGTTAGATGCTAGTTCACACCATCATTATGTTGCATAAACCACATATGCAAGTTTATACATGAATTTGGGTTATGATCATATTATGTAAGTTATGACATTTAACCAAACAAGTTGACACCTTTAGATCCATGACATGTGTAGTTTTATGCAAGTTTCACCCCTATTATGATTAGGTCTATTTTATTTGTCTATATGTTGTGATAATTTATCTTTGTGCTATGAGTTAGACTATTCGAGTCTAACGTATATTTTGCGTTGAATAAGCGGACGTATAACGTGGGGTAGGGGTAATATTAAGGATTTAATATTAAGAAATTGGGGTACAATTGATATGATTTTGCATACCGTAAGTGGATGGCCATAATTGAGTCAATTATGGACATCATTAAAATTGGAATTAATTAATGATTTTAATAGGGATATATTTAAAACTGGGGTAAAAGATTATAAGTGTTAATCAATGCTTAGGACACGAGGTTGGACTCGTTTGTGACGTAAAACTGCCCGGACCCGACCGACAAATCCAGTAGTCACAAATGTCAGCCCAATGTGAGAGGTCCGAGGCCCAAATTAAAGCATAATAGTTGTAAAGACACGAGGTTAGACTCTTTTATGGTGTAAGACTGCCCGGACCCGCCCGACAAATCCAGCTGCCATAAATGCCAGTCTAATGTGAGAGGTCTTTATAAGGTTATGGCCTTAATGAATTAAGAAATACTTAACAAGATAAACATGTAAGGTGGGACATGGGGGTTAAGTAGGTGCCTTGGGTGGCATGAGGAATCTAGTGGGTGCCTTTAGTGGCATTTGAAATACGATTAGTAAGACTTAACCAAACACACATGTAAATGAACATGACTAAGAAGAGGGTTAAGTGGGATATACTAGTGGGGACAAGCTTAGGTGGATAGTTTGTGGGGGCCTATTTCAACCAGTAACCCAAACGTATCTTTGTGGGCTCGACCCAAGTCGAGGATGGGACACGCATACTGGGCTTGACTATAAGAGGCCAAACGGGTTAGCGGTGGCAACGCATGTCCAACGGGTTTCATATGCATGTGTGGACTCGGGCTGGTAGGTAAGACGTTGTTGCCTCGTGTAGGTATAAGCCGTGCATCCTCAAGTTATATCGGGTTGCCACTTTAGGGGAGTGATACACCCCACTGTGGGACCAGCACGGGTATCTACGAGTAGGGAGCCAATCGAAAGTGGGTAGTGGGGTACACCTAGCGGAGATAGGGGCAGGCGGCACCTATGTAGTCAGCTAGGGGTACACGAAGCTATTTATATAATTTGTAATTCGGTGAGTGGGATCAACCTTTAGGGTGACTGGTGTGGTGCAGTGTAGTAATTGTTCGTTAGTATTAGGTGTGCCTTTAACGTTATCTTTATCTGCTCTTCCATACCCAATAGTTCATAGGCATTTCCTTATTTTCCAGTTCTTCCATACCCAATAGTTCATAGGCATTTCCTTATTTTCCAGGTTGTGCTTCGGTCTAATTATTTTGATAATAGTATTGTTAGAATTATCATACTCGCCAGACTCTATGTCTGACCCCCTCTATTTCTATCCTTTTCCCCCTCCAGGTCCTCAGGGTGGGCCCAGCTCTAGTGGAGCTTGATTGGATTGCTTTATCTCTCTTTTGGAAAGCTTGGACCGTTGAAGTAAAGTCCAGCTTGTTATCTTCCTTAATGGCTATTTATGTAATGGGATTATGTATTTTGTTTTATCAAGATGGATATTGTACTTGACTCTGATTTATGGGTTTATGATGTAACAAACATGTTTAATTCCCACTGCAATAAAATAAAGTTTTAGATTTCCAAGTACTACTTATTATCTGTCTTGTTGTAATTTTTCTGTTCTATATTCACTTAAAACCTCCATGGAAGTTAATGCATTCCCTTTGTGAGTGACATTAATGGACGTGGGGTGTTACACGTGGTATCAGAGCTTAAGGTTACCAGAACAGATAATTTTTTTAGAAAAGCTATTTTTCTAAAGTATTTTTGGAAGAAGTGTTTTCAAAAACATGTCTTGATGAGTAATTTAAAGAGGAAAGTTTTTTATGAAAAACATAATCCCAATAGCCATATATCTTTATCTTTCGAATTCTCCATTTTGAATCTTTCCTTTTTCGTTTCAGCATGGCTGAAGATCTTAACCTTCCGGATGGTGTAACGATACCAGGATGGTACAGGAGGTTATTAGAGGCTAGGGCCGCTGCAGGTCCAGCCAATGTTCCTCCACCACCAGTTGCACCCGCTCCTCCTCCTCCTCCTCGCGCTGATACTTTTGCAAAGACATGCAAGGAATTTAAGGCTATGGGTGGAAAACCTTTTCAAGGGTCAGAAACGTTTGTGGAAGCTAGAGATTGGCTTAAGGAGGTGGAAGAATAACTAGAAATCTTTGAAGTAGAAGAAGGGAGGAAAGTCAAATTAGCAGCTTGGTTAATGAAGGGAGAGGCCTCGTTTTGGTGGGAGGTCACTAATAGGGAGCGTCCTGTTGATTCTTGGGCGGATTTCAGATGTAGGTTTGAGGCAAAGTTTCTCTCAAGGGCAGAAGAGAATCTGTATATGGAAAGGTTCTTGACATTGAAGCAAGGAAGCTCATCAGTGAAAGAATATGTCAACAGATTTAATCAGTTAGCAAGGTATGGTTTGGACTTAGTGAACACGCCGGAGAAGAAGGCTCTGAGGTTCGTTAAAGGCTTGAATGAGCCATTGCAGGGGTTGGCTATGACCCACATCCCTATGGGGCCACCTTTGAGAAGCTAGTAGACATGACACTCATGCACGAGGAGAAGGCGCTAATGCTAATAAGGCACCCGAAAAGAAAGGGGATCAGAAGAAACCACAACAGAAAAACAAGAAGGGTGGTAAAGACAATAATGGCAAAGGAAAGAAAAGATGCTTTAACTGTGGGACACCAGGCCATCTCAGCAAGGATTGCAGAAGGAAAAAGAAGACTGGCTGTTTTCACTGTGGTGAAGCGGGACATCTAGTGAAGGGCTGCCCAAAGAAGGGGCAGAGGGCAGGGTCTACCTCGGGAGGACAGGTGCAGGCTCTTATGGCACCAGGGCAGGCAATGGGACAAGTTCAGGCTCTCGCGGTCCCACCGCTGCAAGAACGAGGTATAACCATTTCTGTTGAAAACTTAGTTTTTCTGTTTGATCATCCTGTCCGTACCTTATTCGATTCGGGCGCATCGCATTCGTTTATCTCTATATCATTAGTTGAATCACTGCACTTAAACACCAGTTTAGTAGAGGATCGCTTAGTTGTTTCGAATCCAATTGGGGGCTCAGCTTATTTGTCCATGATTTGTTTGGATTTGAACGTTTCTATACTTAGCGTTGAGTTTAGATGTGATGCTTATGTTTTGGGCTTCATGGCCTATGGGCTAATTTTAGGAATGGATTGGTTATCCAGAAATGGGGCCATTCTTGATTGTGAAAGGAGAGGAGTTAGGCTCATGACTCGCCTTGGCAACACTCTCGAAATGTTTTGTAATCCCATAAATTCCGTTATGCTAAGTTATCTAGAATCGCTTGACGTATCAGTGGAAAATCTATGATCTGTTAGAGTGGTCCGAGAATACTCGGATGTGTTTGAGGAGGTGAAGGGCTTGCCTCCGAAGCGGGAGATAGATTTTCGAATATATCTTGTGGATAATGCAAAACCAGTATCTTTGCCAGTACGTCACATGGCTCCTCGTGAAAGGAGGGAACTCAATAAGCAAGTGAAGGAGTTGCTTGAGAAGGGGTTCATAAGACGAAGTATATCAGAGTGGGGTGCTCCAGTAGTATTTGCCACGAAGGCGGATGGGTCCCTTAGACTTTGTGTGGACTATAGAGAACTTAATAAGCTTACTAAGAAGAACAGACACCCACTGCCGAGGATTGACGATCTCTTCGATCAGTTAGTTGGCGCCTCAGTGTTTTCGCAGTTGGACTTAGCCACTGGTTTCCATCGGTTGAGAGTGGCTGAGGATAGCATTGATAAGACTGCCTTTTGGACTCCGAACGGTTTCTATGAATGGCTAGTGATGCCCTTCGGTTTGACAAATGCCCCCGCATACTTTATTGATTTGATGAGTAGGGTGTTTAGGGAGTACCTTAATAAATTCGTGGTGGTCTTTGTAGATGACATCTTGATATTTTCTAAGAATGAAGAAGAGCATGCCCTACATCTTAGGGAAATGTTGGAGACTCTACGAGCGCATAACCTTAAAGCTAAATTTACTAAGTGTCACTTCTGGAGAGAGGAAGTGCGATTCTTAGGGCACGTGGTTTCCAAAGAAGGGATAGCTATGGATACCGCGAAGGTGGTGGCCATCCAAGATTGGAAGGTCCCTAAAAAATGCTACCGAAGTAAGGAGTTTCTTGGGGTTGGCTGGCTACTATAGGAAGTTTATCAAAGAATTCGCAAAAATATCAGCTCCATTGACACGCCTGACGAAGAAGAACCTAGTCTTCGCGTGGGACGTAGATTGTGATGATGCGTTCCAACGTTTAAAGAGAGCTTTGACCTCAGCTCCAGTCTTAGTGCTGCCAGACGGGAGTAAGCCATTTACTGTTTATACTGATGCTTGTGGGACAGGACTAGGCGCAATCTTAATGCAAGAGGGAAGGGTAATAGCCTATGGTGGAAGGCAGTTAAGGGCGCATGAGAAAAATTACCCTACACATGACCTAGAGTTGGCCGCTATTGTTTTCGCGCTTAAGTCTTGGCGCCATTATCTTCTTGGGGAGAAATTCGAATTGTTCACTAACCACAAATCGCTAAAATACTTGTTCTCTCAGAAGGACTAGAACTTAAGGCAGCAAAGGTGGATGGAATTCTTAGCGTCCTACGATTTCGAAATAGCATATACCCCTGGCAAGGGTAACGTGGTGGCAGATGCCTTAAGTAGAAAAAGGTTGTCCTTGAGTCCGTTGTTTGTTGAACGGTGAAACTTAGAATTCATCTCTAGGTTTGATTTTAGACCTTTCGTTGACTTTGTACCCGGTTTGCTAGCATCCTTGGAGGTCAGACCTACTCTTTTGGGACGGATTGGTGAGGCACAGCGAGACGACCCACAGTCGGTTGAGTTAGTAGAAAAGCTCAAAAGAGGGGAGTCATCAAGCCATCCTCGTAGGTATACCCAAGATGATAAGGGTTGGTTACGTAGGGATAGTAGACTTTGTGTACCACGAGACGAGGACTTGAGGAGGACTATTCTTGATGATGCACATTGCTCGAAGATGACCATTCATCCCGGCGGGGACAAGATGTACAAAGACATGAAGCGAGTTTTCTTTTGGGCCGGTATGAAGAGGGATGTGGCCGAGTATGTCGCTAGATGCTTGGTGTGCCAACAAGTAAAAGCGGAGCAAAAGAAACCCGGTGGGTTGCTTCACCCATTGGAGGTTCCATTATGGAAGTGGGAAAGTGTCTCGATGGACTTTGTGGATGGATTACCAAGATCAAGGAAGGGTAATACGAGAATTTGGGTTATAGTAGATAGACTTACTAAAAGCGCCCATTTTATTCCCGTGAAGAGTAAGAGGACTGCTCCATGGTTAGCTTCTGTATACGTTCGAGAGATAGTTCGTTTGCATGGTGTTCCTTCTAACATAGTAAGCGACCGTGATCCTATCTTCACTAGCGAATTTTGGAAGAGCTTGCAAGAGGCGGTAGGGACTCGGTTATGTTTGAGCACCGCATATCATCCTCAGACGGACGGCCAAACCGAGAGGGTGAATCGCATTCTAGAGGATCTTTTGAGGCTATGTATCCTAGACTTTGGGGGTACATGGGAAGAGCATCTTCCGTTGGTAGAGTTCGCATATAATAACAGCTTTCAATCTAGCATTGGCATGGCACCTTTCGAAGCTCTTTATGGACGACCTTGTCGTAACCTACATGTTGGTGGGAATCTACGGATAAGATCTTACTTGGGCCCGATATGATTAGAGAGACTTCGGAAAAGATCGACTTGATTCGAAGGAGGATGAAGATGGCGCAAGATAGGCAGAAATCTTATGCAGACAAAAGGAGGACAGATCTTGAGTTTGATGTTGGGGACATGGTCTTTATCAAAGTGTCTCCATTACAGAATGTTGTTCGCTTTGGGTCCTTTGGGAAATTAGCACCAAGGTTCGTACGGCCGTTTCCTATTAAGGAGAAGATTGGACAGATGGCGTATAGAGTGGAGTTACTTGAGAGACTTAGTTGTGTACACGACGTATTCTATGTGTCACGTTCGAGGAAGTGCTTGCACGAGACCGCGGAAGTGGTAGAGCCGAGCTTGCTTAGAGACGTGGAGATAGAGCGTGATGCGACGATTCGACGAGCTCCTACATGCATTCTTGGGTTGGAGATCAAGAAGTTGAGGAATCGAGAGGTCAGACTAGTCAAAGTGCAATGGGGAGATGATGAGAGCAACGCTACTTGGGAGACAGAAGCGAAGATGCGTTCGTGGTACCCTTTTCTTTTTGAGGGTATATATTTTAATTTCTCCTCTATCGCTTAGCTTGTACTTATCTTATCTTTAGTATGTCCTCTCGCTAGTATCTTTGACCTTTAGTTAGGATAATCCTATGGTTGAAACATGTGTTTGAGACATGTTATGTATGATGGATGCAAAGTGGATGCAAGTGTTTGCTAGTGGTTGCTCGTGGACGCATATACACACACTATTAGGCACTAGATCAGCTCAGTCACTTCATATTGCATATTGCATATTGCATATATATGGATGTATTTAGTAAAATGGATGTATGAGGATTTTTTATTTATCATATGGATGCTGCATTCAGATGATGATTGTGCATGCATATAGAGATAGTATGTAGCATTAGGGAACTTTTGCATACATAATGGACGCATGGCACTATCATGATTTGCATTAAGGAGGTCAACTGAATCAGTGGACCGCCTGATTTTGCATTAGATATGGACATATACACACATTGTGCATTTAAACATGAAAGCATTAGAAGTCTATAAGGACAATGGATGCCTGTGTTTGATGGTTGAATAGATGGACGATTGGATGTTAGGATATACATTCTTCTTGACTTGAAGATTTCGGGGTCGAAATCCTTTAAGGAGGGGAGAATGTAACACCCCGTAATTCTATTAATATTAATATTCACAAATTAAAGAAAAACTAATCTCAGACGTGACAATTGTGTGAAATGGGTTGCGCCATTGTGTTCGTCTCGGAATTCTGGTTAAAATAGAGTCCGAGTTTGCGTGATTTGGACTTCGTATGAAGGAGATATGGCCATTGGAAGTTTCAGAAAATTCAAAATTCGAAGTCAAACAGGCCAGGCGGGAAATTTCCCGCCCAGCACCCAGGTCGAATGGGGAGTCGACTGGGCAGTCGACACCCCAGGGACCAGGTCGACTGCGCAGTCGACCTGGGTGTCGACCTGGTCCAGTCGGCCAGGTTTTGGCTGAGCCCAATCTTGAGCTGCTGATGTGTCTTTAGGGATGAGTTGGCTAATTTAACGGTTCAGGCTAGTTCTGAGTTGATCTGACGGTCTAAATAAATCCTAAACTCTATATATACCTAGGTTGTCTCTCACTCTAAAATCACATGAAAAATAGAATAGCCGCCGTCATGCCATCGCCATGGAACTCAGTGTAGCCGCCGCCAACTAAGA
Organism: Allium sativum; assembly: GCA_030737875.1. Classification (NCBI taxonomy): domain Eukaryota; kingdom Viridiplantae; phylum Streptophyta; class Magnoliopsida; order Asparagales; family Amaryllidaceae; genus Allium; species Allium sativum. The sequence goes on along the minus strand of CM060916.1, from coordinate 711,573,044 downwards.
AGGAAGGAAGCTAATCAAAACTCTAATTCTACTCAACTCTAAAGCAAATCAAGACTCTCTTTCTTCTCTAATTGTGAGTATGATGATCTTAACAAGATTATTAGCAAACTAATTAGATTAAGATGTGATATGGATCATAGGAAAATGATGTGAATTGTCATATATGTTGTTGTAAACCTTATGCTATCATGTATGTTGTAAATCCTATGTTATGTGATGATGATATCCTATATGTTGTAAATCATGCTATGATGATATTATATATGTTGCAAGTTTCTATGCTAAGTTGCGATGTTACAAAGCCATGATGTTATTATGTTGTAGTTAGCTTATGAATCATGATGTTGATTATATATATGTTTGGCTTTGATGATTCACATGATAAATCACATGTACCTATGCAAGTTTAGATTTATTAGTATGTATAATCTCACATATTGTATGACATCTATTTAGATCTAGAATTATGACATCTATTTAGATCTAGAATTATGCTATGACATGTGTGAGTTCTTTGTGTTAGATGCTAGTTCACACCATCATTATGTTGCATAAACCACATATGCAAGTTTATACATGAATTTGGGTTATGATCATATTATGTAAGTTGTGACATTTAACCAAACAAGTTGACACCATTAGATCCATGACATGTGTAGTTTTATGCAAGTTTCACCCCTATTATGATTAGGTCTATTTTATTTGTCTATATGTTGTTATAATTTATCTTTGTGCTATGAGTTAGACTATTCGAGTCTATTGTATATTTTGCGTTGAATAAGCGGACGCATAACGTGGGGGTAGGGGTAATATTAAGGATTTAATATTAAGAAATTGGGGTGCAATTGATATGATTTTGCATACCGTAAGTGAATGGCCATAATTGAGTCAATTATGGACATCATTAAAATTGGAATTAATTAATGATTTGAATAGGGATATATTAAAAACTGGGGTAAGAGATTATAAGTGTTAATCAATGCTTAGGACACGAGGTTGGACTCGTTTGTGACGTAAAACTGCCCGGAACTGACCGGCAAATCCAGTAGTCACAAATGTCAGCCCAATGTGAGAGGTCCTAGGCCCAAATTAAAGCATAAGAGTTGTAAAGACACGAGGTTTGACTCTTTTATGGTGTAAGACTGCCCGGACCCGCCCGGCAAATCCAGCTGCCATAAATGCCAGTCTAATGTGAGAGGTCTTTATAAGGTTATGGCCTTAATGAATTAAGAAATACTTAACCAGATAAACATGTAAGGTGGGACATGGGGGTTAAGTAGGTGCCTTGGGTGGCATGAGGAATCTAGTGGGTGCCTTTAGTGGCATTTGAAATACGATTAGTAAGACTTAACCAAACACACATGTAAATGAACATGACTAAGAAGAGGGTTAAGTGGGATATACTAGTGGGGACAAGCTTAGATGGATAGCTTGTGGGGGCCCATTTCAACCAGTAACGCAAACGTATCTTTGTGGGCTCGACCCAAGTCGAGGACGGGACACGCATACTGGACTTGACTATAAGAGGCCAAACGGGTTAGCTGTGGCAACGCAAGTCCAACGGGTTTCATATGCGTGTGTGGACTCGGGCTGGTAGGTAAGACGTTGTTGCATCGTGTAGGTATAAGCCGTGCATCCTCAAGTTGTATCGGGTTGCCACTTTAGGGGAGTGATACACCCCACTGTGGGACCAGCACGGGTATCTACGAGTAGGGAGCCGATCGAAAGTGGGTAGTGGGGTACACCTAGCCGAGATAGGGGCAGGCGGCACCTATGTAGTCAGCTAGGGGTACATGAAGCTATTTATATAATTTGTAATTTAGTGAGTGGGATCAACCTTTAGGGTGACTGGTGTGGTGCAGTGTAGTAATTGTTCGTTAGTATTAGGTGTGCCTTTAACGTTATCTTTATCTGCTCTTCCATACCCAATAGTTCATAGGCATTTCCTTATTTTCCAGTTCTTCCATACCCAATAGTTCATAGGCATTTCCTTATTTTCCAGTTTGTGCCTCAGTCTAATTATTTTGATAATAGTATTGTTAGCATTATCATACTCGCCAGACTTTATGTCTGACCCCCTCTATTTCTATCCTTTTCCCCCTCCAGGTCCTCAGGGTGGGCCCAGCTCTAGTGGAGCTTGATTGGATTGCTTTATCTCTCTTTTGGAAAGCTTGGACCGTTGAAGTAAAGTCCAGCTTGTTATCTTCCTTAATGGCTATTTATGTAATGGGATTATGTATTTTGTTTTATCAAAATGGATATTGTACTTGACTCTGATTTATGGGTTTATGATGTAACAAACATGTTTAATTTCCGCTGCACTAAAATAAAGTTTTAGATTTCCAAGTACTACTTATTATCTGTCTTGTTGTAATTTTTCTGTTCTATATTCACTTAAAACCTCCATGGAAGTTAATGCATTCCCTTTGTGAGTGACATTAATGGACGTGGGGTGTTACGATTATCAGCTAGGCCCATAACCCAATTTGGGATTAGGGTTATGGGAGAGCTGAAAGGAGATGTAGAATCATCTCCTTCCATTTTTCTAGCCGCCACAAACCTTTCTCAAAACCCTAATCATGGCTTCCATCTTCTAAATCTCTCTCTAGTCATGCCTTAATCACAAATTATTCAAATTTACATCGAATCAAGCCGGATTAGCACCAAATTCGAGGTAGAGCTACTGCACCACATTGGAATCTGAGCCAAATCGGTAAAAGTTTCATATCTATCATTTACTATTGGCTAAGGTGAGTGATTAACATGTTTATTCACTAATTATGGCTAATTAGGGTTAATTAGCGAATAAATGACTCATAAAAATATGGAAAAATATATAGAAATTCTAAAATCATATTTTATGTCACATATATGAATTTGGTTTGATTTGGATTTGTTTTGTTAATCCCGAAATTTTGGGGATTAAGGGGAAAATCATTGATTTAGGTATGTTTGATCTAAATCAACATGTGAAACCGTTATTTGATGTTTTTGGTTGATTCTACATATTACTACTGCTGTTTGGTATATTTTATGATTGCATAGGAAAGTTAGAATGGTTGAAAACACCGTCGTTTGGCGAAATTAGCTCACTGGAAAACTTGCAGGGAACCAGATAGGGGGTGACAAACCGAACCGGATAGGAGGTGACGAACCGAACCAGATAGGAGGCGACGAATCAGATAGGGGGTGACAAACTGAACCGGATAGGGGGTGACAAACCGAATTGGATAGGGGGTGACGAACCGAACTGGATAGGGGGTGACGAACCGAACCGAATAGGGGGTGACGAACCGAACCGGATAGGTGGTGACGAACTGAACCGGATATGATGTGACGAACCAAACCAGATAAGGGGTGACAAACCAAACAGGATCATGGGTGACGAACCAAACAGGATAATGGGCGACGAATCGAACAGGATAGGGGGCGACGAACCGAACCAGATAGGGGCTAATGAACCGAACCAGATAGGTGGCGACGAACCGAACCAGACTGGAGGTGACGAACCGAACCAGACAGGAGGTGACAAACTGAACTGGAGAACCAACGAGTTAACTTCAAGAGTTGGGCTTTGCTGCGGGACATGTACAAAGTAGTCATCGATATCTATAACTTTGGTTCTCTATTGAGAGAGGGGGCATGTAGACGAATCATAGCCAGGGCGGTGTGGACTGGTTGTCCCGTACCCTAGAGCTAGGGCGGTGTGGACTGGATAGGGTTATTGACTATAGACTAGGGTGGTGTGGTCATAGCAATAGTTGTTCATAGTCCAGAGCGGTGTGGACCCATCATGGCCCCAATGAATTTGGTGATCAAAGCGGTGGATATCGTATGCTTTATAAACTGAGTGAGAGATGTGAGGAATGATTGCTATGTTTGATGTTTGCTATCACCATGATGCACACACTTCCATTTTTCATTCTATGTTAGTTGTTAGCTGGCTTTTTGGTCCGGTTCCCAAAAGTACACAAGACATGCTCGAATCAATGCATCACATGGAACTGAAGCCGAAAGGGATGCTTTGGAGCGAAAGAAACATGATGAAGAGGGATCGCGCCAACAGAGACCTCACGGCACCCCGAATACCTATTCACGCAACCTTTGCGCTCCTCATAAAGTGAATCTCACAACCCAGGAAGCGCGATTTTACACCTCCACGAGGTGCCGAATTTCGCACCCACAAGGTGCAGAATTTCGCACCGGGCCCAGGTGTGAATTTTCAGTATGCGCAGGCTCCAGGTGTGAATTTCTGGCATGTCCAGGCTCCAGATGCGAATTTCTGGGTGTAGTCCCCTATTTCTACCTACTCCCACCTACTCCTACCTAACCCCTTTCCTATAAATACCCCATGACTTCACACTTGAAAGGGGTTGGAATTTGAGACCTTGGGACCTCTAGAGAGCTCCATTAATGACATCTTCTATTTGAGCAAGAAGAAGGGAAAAAGTGTCCTTTTCTTAATATATTAAATATATGATAATTATGACATCATATATGAGAATGATGACATCATCTAGCATAAAGATGGATGTAATGAAATGTCATGAGAGGGTCTCAACCTTGTAACTTTTTGTGATCAATAATATTCCAACAACGCTTCAAAGTGGACGTAGGCCCCTCACGAGACCGTACCACTATAAATCTCTTGTGTTATTTATTGCTTTCCGCTCTTGTCTATGCGACCAAATTAATTATTCCTAGTAATTGGAACCTTTGGTGTTTACGACATTTTTTGTCGTCAACATTTGGTGCTCTTACTGAGAAGACTCAGGTTTTGTGCCATTGTCGCACGTTGTCATCTCGACCCCGGGAGAGCTTGAGGTTCCTTGCTAAACCTATCGTCGAGTCCTCTCACGATGGTAAAGCGAACAAAGAACGCAATGGTCGGCTCTTCAGCCGCAGCCGAGGCTAGTACGTCCCAACAACCTCAACCAACGGACATCCCGACCACTAATGAAACCGTCCCTCCTATTGTGGGCCCTGAAGAGCCCACAACACAAGATCAAATCCGCGCGCTTAATGAAAATATGAGAAAACAACGGTCGAGCTTAATCAAGCATTAAGGAATAACATCGACCTTATGCAATAACTTCAAAAAAGTTAGCGCATCGTCGCTCAACTTAAATTAACTAGGAACAATGCTCGACCTCGACCAACTATCTCGGAAAATTCCTCTTCCGAGTCAAGGGGCTCGCATCAAAGGAAGAGGTTTAGCCTCATCAACAACGTCGTCGTCTGCACCAATGCCCTCGACAACGGTAATGGCAATGGCTATGCCAACGGCAATGGGAACGGTAACGGCAATCGAACTACTGTCACATATAGCGAAGGGGCATAGTACCGAGACCTCTCTCGCTTGATCATCAATGACGGACTAGGTCCTACTAACCAACCTCTTCCTCGACCCAACCCGACGGTCGCAAATCAGGATGACGGGCCTGCTACCCAACGACCCTCGTTCCTCCAGAACAGGAACCACATCACCTTGCTCCACCTCACTATCCACACCAGGACCCAATCGTAGATGTATAGGACATGGAGGAAGACGATCCGGATGTCCATCATAGAAGACGCCCTCACGACAGAACTCCGAAACCTCGCCAAAACCCATGGGTCCCAATGGCAGACCCCCATCCAAATTACCTTCCCGACATTGTCCAAAGGATAATGAGGGAAATGCGAGGAAATATGCACGATTCATGGGAAGCGCACATTAGGCGTAACCCCTTCACAAGAGAGGTAAACGAAGCTAAATGGCCATGACACTTTAGCATGTTGCAAATGCCGCTCTACGACGGCACCACTGACCCCTGTGCCTTCCTAAATCAATATGAATGGTAAATGGACTGAAGCCGGGGCAATGATCCGGTCAAATGCAAGTGTTTCCCAGTCTTCTTATCAAGAACTGCTTTGTTATGGTTCTCTCGCCTCCCACTTGATTCCATTAACAACTTCGGCCAGTTAGCGACGTAATTGGTCAAGCAATTCAGAATTCATGTACCAACTCTAAAGAATACCCTCACCCTTTCCAACTTATACCAAGGGCCCGCTGAGTTGCTTATAAGCTACCTCTCCAGGTTCAATGTTACCCTCGCCGAGGTCAAGGATACGGACCCTCGCACCATACTCTTTCAGTTAGCCAAAGGTGTCCTCCCTACTTCCGAATTCGGGGCATGGATCGATCGGAAGCAGCCAAAAAGCCTCGGCACCTTCTATGAGAAGGCGGATCAGTACTTATGCCAAGAAGAGGCAAGACACAACCGATTCTTAGCCACTAGTCTCCTCAACGGCTCTCAAGAAGATGCTGCAAATAACAACCTCAGAAGAAAACAAGTAGGAGAGCCCTTTGATCAGAACAAGAGGGCAGGTCCCAACAGGCAAAGACCGAACAACGGCAGGCAAGGTGGCCGGAACAACGATCGGGCCTCGACTGAGCCAAGAAAGCCCAGCCCTTACCGAGCCTTCGAGACATACACCTTGCTTAACGAGGATCTAGAAACAATTTACTTGGAGACATGCAACACTTTGCCATATAAGAAGCCACGCACCAGGGAATCAACCAACCTTGAGAAAAATACTGGGAGGTACTGCCGATATCATGATGTGTACGCATACAACACCAATGAATGTCGCCAGCTCAGGGGATGCAATTGTGAAGCTTATCCGCGAAAAACGACTTGAGCAATACATCCAAGAACCTTTTCCTCCCCAAAGCAAATCCAAAGCCTCAAGCACCAGCGCCTCAGGCAGTCGCCAAGGTAGCTCCAGGTCCATCTAACCCAAGGCGTGGGATCGTAATCAACACCATATGTGGCGGACCTTATCCCATACATGACAGCTTCTGGAAAATGCAAGAGTATGTTAGTTCAATAAAGAATACTACTTATGAAACTTGCTCCGCACCCCATGAATCCGTCCCGACCAAGCTCCAAAAGAACATGCGGGATGACATCGTCTTCCGCGAAAGAGATTCTACTAGGGTGGGAATCCTCACCACCGATCCACTAGTTATCACGATTCAAATTGGTGTTGCTTCTGTCCGAAAGGTATTAATCGATTTCGGAAGCTCAGTCAACATCATTTTCAAAGCTGCTTACGACCAAATGAGGTTAGAAATAAATGATTTAAGGCCATGCCGCGCCATGTTCCACGGCTTCAATGGGGCTTCTAGTTGGGAATGATCGGTTTAACTGTGGAGCTAAGCGAGGGGGATCAGAGCCGGGTCCGAATCCTCACTTTCGTGGTTATAGACATTGATTCCCTCATAACGCTTTCCTTGGACGCCCTTTTCTCACAGAGTTTCGGTTCTTCATGTCGTCATGGTCTCTCCTAATGAAATTTTCGACAGAAAACGAGATTGGAACAGTCAGAGGCGACCAAGTAAGCGCCAGAGAGTAGTTATGCAATAGAATGTAAGATTGCGCGCAACAAGGACAAGGTAAAAGAAGTACCCACGCCTTCTTGCGCCAAGACTATTTCAACATAGCAATCAGCGACGTTTGGGCCTTGGCTCAGGCGCCACTACCGTCTTTCCGAAGACCTCAACCCATGGAAGGACGAAGAGCCCAAATACGAGAGGGCTACCTCGATCAAATCTACGGTAGATATTCCCGCTAATCCCGATGATCCGTCAAGAGTGCTAAAGATAGGATTGCAACTCCATCCAGCAATTGTTAGACCAAAAAATGGTCCCAACACCCAAATCGTCATATTTTGAGCATAGGATATGAAGAAATAACTGAAAAATAGAGAAAAAAGCAAGACAACGAGATTTTTATAGTGGTTCGGCGTTAACGAGCCTACGTCCACTTCATATTTTCTCATTTCACTCATAGATTACAATTACAATGAATATTGTCTTTCAATCACTTGAATTCAATGAATAATTCTCTCCGAATCCATTGAATTTATTGAGGAAGATAGTGGTTATTCATGGAGAAGTGTTGGCCATGGCAGCCATGGATGAGGAGATGCCCCAAAAATCCCTTGAAAATGCCCTCTGAAGGTGTATTTATAGCTGTAGGAAAGCTCCTGGGAGGACTGGTTCGTGATGGGGTACGTGGCAGGCGATCCAGAAAAATAGGAGAGCCAGTAGCCTTGAGAATAGGTCAAAACAAGCTGCGTTTGAACAGGTCTGAAGGTCGGATCGCGGTCATAGGTTCGGATCGTGGTCATGGGTCGGATCGCGGTCATGGGTCGGATCGGATCGCGTAGGCAAGGGCGGATCGGATCGCGTAGGCAAGGGCGGATCGGATCGCGGTCATATGCTAGCTTACACTCGTTCACGGAAATGGGCGTAACTTTCAAACCGTAAGTCCGATTGAGCCAAACCAAAGCTCAAACTGAAGCTAATTCAAAGGGCTACGAGCATATGAGGTGAATAGATCCAAATGAGGTCATTTGATAGGGGTTTCGGGCCAGTTTACACTGATGTTGTGATTTTGACCAAACTGCCTTGTGTCTTCTGACGATGCTTCCAATGCCAGAGAGCGATGTTATCCAGAGATTCCATATCAGACAGCATTTACCGAGAGGTGTGCCAACATGATCTTTGCTTTGGGTAGCCTGGTCACAAAGCAGGCTAACAGCAATCAAAGAAGACCTTGTGGATTTCTTGAAGGCTAACCTAGACGTGTTTGCATGAACTCATTCTGATATGAATGGCATCGACCCAGCGATCGCTTGCCATTGTCTAAGTATCAATCCTACAACAATTCCAGTTAAGCAGAAGTGCCGCTTCTTGGGACCCAAGAGGTCCAAAGCACTTGAGGAAGAGGCAATCAGATCGGCGTTAATCGACCTCAAGGACCGCATCCAACGGTCCATCTACTACATAAGCAAACGATTGACAGGGCAAAGAAGAATTACCCGAAGCTGGAAAAGCTGGCATTCTTCTTACTCATTTCCTCTCGGAAACTTCGACCATACTTCCAGTCTCATCCTATAAAGGTTTTCACCAATCAACCACTACGACCGGTCCTGCAGCGACCCAAAGTGTCTGGACAGCTATTGAAGTGGAGTATGGAGCTGAGCTAATTTGAGATAACATTCATTCCCCGCCGAGCCATCCTCGGCCAAGCTCTCGCTGACTTCATAGTAGAGTTCACTGCCCCTGAGGAGATCCCGGTATAGAACATGGAAGCTCCCGATATTCAATGGAAATTGTTTGTGGATGGGTCCTCCAACGACAGATGTTCTGGGGCTGGAGTCATGTTCATCACCCCCGAGGAACGCCTGATATGCTACGCGCTAAAACTAATTTTCCCTGCTACCAACAACGACGCAGAGTATGAGGCCTTGATTGCCGGACTCATAATCGCGATCGAGCTCAAACTAAAGATGATCAAATATTCTCTGATTCACAACTCATCATGCATCATGTACAAGGGGAATATCAAGCTAAGGGGGAGCGACTTGCCCTGTACTTAACCAAGGTTCAGGAATTACTCACTCACTTCGATCACTTCGTCATCACTCACATACCCCGAGAACAGTATGAAAAAGCTGATTCGCTATCCAGACTAGCAAGCTCCGAGGATCCGCAATTTTTGGGATTCGCCCCCGTCGATGTGCTCAACTCCCCTAGTATCAAGCAAATTCAGACTGAAGTGGTCAAGAACACAGAACCCGAACCTGAATCTTGGATGACACCAATCAAGAACTACCTACAGCATGGGACCCTTTCGAGAAGCTACAAGGAAAGATGAGCGCTCACCTGCCAGTCGGGCTTGCTATCTTCTTATGGATGGGGTGCTCTATCGTAGAGGTTTCTCCGTCCCATTGCTCAGATGTGTAGCCCATCATGACGCCATTAAAGTCTTAACTGATTTACATGAAGGGGAGTGCGGCGACCATATTGGAGGGCAAACCTGTCCAGAAAAATACTTAGACATGGCTATTATTGGCCCACGCTCGATCAAGACGCCACAGACTATGCTCGCAAGTGCGACAAGTGCCAGGGCTTCTCAAAAATCCCGAGAGCTCCGCTTACAGAGTTAACACAAATGATCAGCCCATGGCCATTTGCCATGTGGGGAATCAACATTATTGGAACTCTTTCAATGGCCAAAGGCGGGGCACGATACGCCATCGCCGCAGTTGATTATTTTACCAAATGGGCAGAGGCTGAAGCTCTCGCCACAATCTCCACCAAGAAGATGATCAACTTCGTTGTACGCAACATCATTACTCAATATGGGGTCCCTCAAACTATCATCTTGGATAACGGCACTCAATTCAAGAGCGTCGAATTCAAAGCCTTCTGTCAGCCGCACAACATCGAAAAGAGATTCTCGGCAGTGGCTCATCCTCAAGCCAATGGACAGGTCGAAGCGGTCAACAAAGTTATTAAGTTCGTCATCAAGAAGCGCCTTGAAAAGGCTGGAGGCATGTGGGTAGACAAACTTCCTCAAGCCCTATGGGCATACCAAACCACCCACAAGACAGCCACCAGACACACTCCCTTCAGCCTCGCATACGGATCAGAAGCTGTCATTCCTATTGAACTCAAGCTTCCATCCCATCAAGTCACCTATTTCGATCTAAGGACAAACCAAGATTTACTTTTAGGATCACTTGACTTGCTGGAAGAGAAAACGAACGAAGCTGATCTTCGAGTCACTGCCCAACGACAATGAGTCGCCTGATACTTCAATTCTAGGGTCTGCCATAAGGACCTCAACGTCGGCGACCTTGTCTTAAAATGGGTCTTCCCTCCACCAATAGGCCTCTCTCCTCGTTGGCAAGGTCTGTACTTCGTACAATGGAAGCTCAGCAATGGATATTTCAAACTCGTGACCGTGGACGGAGCTGAACTTCCAAGGACTTGGAACAATGAACATCTCCGCTGCTACTTTACATAACTTAGTACACACTTGTTTACGCTTTTAAACAATGTTTTTTTTCTAGCAACTCAATGCATTGTAAAGGCTAATACTGCCAAAGTTATTAGTGGAAATAATGTTCAACCTCCCATCTCTTACTGTCTGTGTTTACTTCGCGCATGGCACATTTGATTAATCTTGACAACTAGCTTACGTTCAAACAGTCGGTTGCTGTATCGGCCCCCGAGCATAGGAGTTGGTACCACCGTCCAAGCCTCAAGCCAACCTCGAGGCCAAAAAACAATGGCTACAATTGGCACCTCGAGCACGGGAGCCGGCAACGCTACTCGAGTCGCCGGTCCGCGACGCGGCCGAGTATAAATAACCACAAACTCGAATCTCGGCCCCGTGTCGTGACTGAGGATAAATCATTCCACGCCTAAGTCCCAAGCGACTTAGGGCCACCCAACAGCCAGGCGGGAGTGACGTAAATTCCTCCCTCAGCTACGGGTACCGGTCGAATCTTAGCGCAGCACCGAGACCGACCCTTAAATTGTTTCTTCCCCGAAGCTCTCAAGGATGAGGGGTAGCCCATGGCCACGATCGGACCCTACGGGCTGATGATTCGGGCTTGTCTTCTTAGGCGAATAAACAACGCCTGCGGCTCGCCTCAACCCGATGTACGACAGGAGAGCCACACACCAGGCGGACCGCAAAACGTGATGCCCTACACCTTCGCTACACTTGGGACTAACCCCGGGCAACCCAAACATAGCAGGTGCTTAGCCTGGCTTCGCAAACTATGGGTTTTCTGAGCTGAGGGAAATTTACTAGAAGCCTGCGCTCAATCACACCCCTTTGGAATAAATGACCCAGAGCGTGGTACACAATCTCTTTTTTGTTGAGTGTAACGATAAGTATGCTTATGCAAGTACAGGATGCCCGAAAACATAAGAAGAACATCCAAACACTTAATACAAATTGCGATATTTACTAATTCATATTCCATTTTAACACACATACACATCAAAAGCAAACTATATGCCTAACATCTTTCTTTCTAATGACAGGGTATACATGAAAACCACACCATGTCTTGCAAAACCAAAAGCGAGGGCCATACTCGCGTAAACTATCAGCCTACACTACCAAAATGATCCGTAAATTCTACTTAAGTTGGTAACACTAATCGTGTCTTTTCTTATTTTACTTATGCTTGTTCTTTTTTGCAGATTCAGCGCTTGACGTTCATCTTTTGCACCGGGCCTCTTCTTACCAGACCCACTCCTTCCATCTCAGCCCTTCTGAGAAGTGGTCGATTCATGAGAAGCCAAGAGACGCTTCTTGTCCGCACCCTCACCGATAGAAATCTTGGTGATATTAACAAGGGCGGTATGCGGCGTAGGCACAAGGGCACTTCTGGCAGCAAGGCCTACTACAGCGCCACTCTTCTCCGGTATCTCCTTGCCTTCTCGCTCAGCCCGTTCCTTGGCCTCTCTGGCAGCCAGACTCTTAGCAAGCTTTTATGAATTATGCGGCTTAACAGCACTAGCCTCGGTTTTCTCAAGGGACTCAGTAGCCCTCTGTTGTGCTTCCTCATCCTCTCTCTTTTTCCGGGCCTCATCATCAACCCTCTTCTTCTTGGCCTCCTCATCGGCCTTCCTCTTCACAACCGTCTCAACGACTCTCACCTCAACATCCTACTTGGTCTTTATTAGGACCTCCTTCCTGGCAGCCTCATCATGCCTCTACTGCTCCTCCACCTCTTCACGCTTAGCCACCATTTTTTCTTTTTGGGTCTCCACCAAAGCAGCCATCGAAGGCACATCAGCCTCTACTGGGCCTCGGATAGCCGCACTCTGCCTGTCAACTACCTCTCCTTCCTCTATAAGACTCTCAACATGCTGGGAGTTAACCTTATATCCTAGTAGGTATCCAGCTGATCGTCGCCTTCTCCAAATTGCGCTACCATAGGTCCTGACCCAGATTCAGTTGTTTGTGGAACCACGGGGGAAGGGCCCGATGTCATGGTCACTTCAGAAAGGGTTGTACATTGGAAATACAACCTTTTAGTCTAAAAATTTGGTAATTACGTCATCTTCGAGGATGCATGGCAAAAGAAGTTTACCTCCGGTCAGGGATGGTGTGGAGATGACAAGAGGGGTACTTGTGATGGTAGGTAAAGTGAATCCTGTCTCCCCTAACCCCCGGTGCTTAGGCTCATACTCAGTTGAAACCTGAATTGTAGTTGCGTGATCGCTCACCCTGACCGATTCAGGGGCTAGTGGCCAATAGGAGCATCCCTCTGCAAATGTCTCCGCTACCATAATGCTCTCAGTCATGGCGGCCTTCCCTTTCTCGGCAGTGAGCTTCTCCAGTCTCTCTCTCTCTCTCTCGGCATCCCCAAGCAGCAACCTCTTACCCTCCTCCAGCTTCTTGCGCTCCTTGACCGTCAGAAGATCAATCGCGAGTTGGAATTCATCTAAAGTCCCCACATCCACTTGGCGCAGATAGGCTTTGTACGGAACCAACCATTCCCAAGTCCGAGCTAGTTCCCAGGGATAATCGTCAACCCACGAGAGTCCATGGAATCTCAGAACCTTAACATACATGTTTCAGATATCTTCCTCCACAGACGATTGCACTTGGAACTCTACATCCTCCATCTCTTCTCTCAATTGTTCTACCTCTCTCAGATGTGCCGCTCTCAGTCCATCCATTGTGCCCAACACATCCCGATTACCGGCTTCCGCGTCCTCCTTGGCCTTTTTCATCTCCTCAAGATGTCTCCTTAGGCTGTCATTCTCGGCTCTCAGAGCATTGTTGTCAGTTTGGAGGTTGAAGACTCGCGCATTTTCCCTTTCCAGATCGGCGCATACTTTATCCACCTCGGCCTTGTCCCTCTTTAGGGCTATGTTCTGGGTAGTTAGGTCAGCTATAGTTTCCATGAAAATGGAGCGGGAGTGATCAGCCTCCCTCTTGAGTGTCTCATACCATTTCTTCATCTCAGCTACATCAACGAGATTCACAAGTTAGCATTTAAAGATACGAGAACAAGCGACAATGTGCCCATGGTACAAAAAGCAAACTCACCTATATCCGCTTGATCATCTCCGACAGATGAAAGGAATAGGCGGTAAGCTCATCAGCTTGATGGTACACTTCCTTCACATGCATCTAGATCTCTCCAAAGTACCTAGCGGGAGGTGGGCTAAGATCTGGAAGGACCGCCAGCTCATCAAAGTAGTGTTGAGGGAAAGTCGTTTTTAACCATGCCCTCCTTTTCTCCAAGGAAAGCCTTTGTTGCTCAGAGACCACTAGTTCACGCGTCATGGTTACGGTCGCCTTCTCCGGTCTTGGTTGGCCGAGTGGTGGCTCCCTCCCTTTGGTAACTGGAATAGGGGCAGGAGAAGTTGTGCTTGAAGGAGATGTCAAAGACGTAAGCCAAGAACCTCCTAAGTTAAGTTGAGAATCTCCCTCGGACATCCGAGTCAGAGGAGGAGGAGGAGTCGAAGATCGTCGAGATTGCTCCCCACCTCGGTGCTCACTACCGCGACCAGGCGGGGGTGGAGTATCACACAAGTTGGTAACTCTTCTAAAGCCCTCAAAGAAAGGATTCCTAAGGCATTGGCGGCCTCCACGACCATAGCCTCATCCTCCGCGCCCTCCGGCCATATCACGTTTCAAATAAATGAAGCCAGGTCAGTCAAGTTGCACGCTCAGATAAAACACCATGCTATGTAGTGTTAATGAGTGTATGCCCTAAGTGTTCTCTCAATAGACCAGAGTGTGATCCGCTCAAAGGAGTTAACCCCTTCGCAGCAATAGCTAATTCTTCCAGGCTAGTCGTAACTGGCCATGGAGTTACTTCTAAATCAAGTTGATTAAGGGCATCAAACCGACCCTCCATCTCGAGCGAGGCGGTGGTCTCGGTCGGAATCGCCGGAGACTGGGGTGTGTCTAATGCTCCTCCCCTGCCTCTCCTGTCAGAGGCGAGGCTGGAATACTCAACATACCCTCATCCTCGGCAGGCCTCTCCGGACCACGAGCCTCACCTCCACGTATATCTCCTTGAAATTTGATGGCCTTTTTTAGCCTAGGCCCAGAAGAAGGCAGCTTTCTTTTCAAACCAGAAGCCGTAGAACTTTTCGCCACCACCTATTTTGGCACACCGCTCGCCACTACGGGACTAATTACAGCCCGATCATCAAGAAGCAACCCCATATGGTGAAGGCGCTCTTGGCTTGCCACAGTTTCAGTTTTGCGAGACTACTCGGGAAGCTCCCGCAAGGCGTTAAGACGCTGCCTGTGCTCTTCGCTGGTGGGTGCCTCTGGATTCCCTGATGCAATAAAAAAAGAATGATAATAAGATACGGGCTCCAAAATTTTTATAATAGGAAGCGAAGTTCGAAAGCACTCACTCTCTTCAATCCACCTCCTTGTAAATCCAGGAGGGCAGCGCACAAAGAACCAGTCTTGTTTGAACATCGATGGCCTGGGCCACGTCCCGATGAAGAATTTGGTGGCGGCTGTCGTTTCCAGGAAACATTGGGAAGGCGATCTGCTATATGTTTTCCTCAGGCTGAAGAAATACTGAATGTCCTCTCTAGTGGGTTCCAAGTGTAGATATTCTCGGTATAGAACGTAAGTGCCTAAGAGCGAAGAATAAGCATTTGGATGCAGTTGCGAAGGTGCAAGACGGAAATAGAACAACATGTCCCAAATAAAATCATTGGCTGGAGGCACGCACCCCACGAAACAAGCTTGCCTATTCCAAGCAGTTAAACCCTCGGGTGGTTCGTGAGTCCTTCCACCTTCTCCCGGCGCATGTGCGTCACCTACCGGTATATTGAACCGCTGCACCATTTTCCTAACTGTTGTAGCATCCATGCGCGATGGTACCGAGTCCGTCGGATTTAACAAGATAACGACATTGGGTAACATATCCGGGGCTACTAGGCTCGCCGGTGCATTTTCATTAATAATATCCACATTCTCAACCTCTTCATGTATGACCGGAGAATGTAACCTCTCAATTTGTTCCCCATGATCAGATACTTCGGGTGAACTGGCCGATTGAGAAGGAACATATCATTCGTTAGTCTCAAGCTCGCTGCCAAGAGAGCTACCACTATTGGTAGAATCGGATGAATGTGACGATGACGGGGAAGCCTCTGCTTCTAGGATTTTTCCAGTCTTCAATCTTGTTTGCATGGCTAACTATACTTTAACACACTAGTATTAGACATCACATTGGAATAACCTATATCCCTCGTATTTGTGAAAGCTGACATGTGTGTGCAGTGTCATGCAAGATTAAGATATACATAGGAAAGTCTAACAGTCCAATAGTTCAGTCATAGTTCGGATATATGCGCTATCCTATGTGAAGAATTCATGTCCTTGTCCATGCAACTATCATCATGTGCATTCGCGCAATCGCACAAGCAGATATGTGATATGAAAACAAGGGCGAGCAGTCAGGAGATCGAAGTACTGAACAAGGGAAACAATACCCCGCCAAGGCGTGGCACATAGTAGTTGGGATAATAGCAAACCAAAAGACCGCGATGGGCAAGAGAGACTCCAACAAATTTCAAAGTTCGAAAGTCCGAGCCTCAAGGTTCAAAGATTCGGACCACTTAGGGTTTGAAAATCCGAGCCTCAAGGTTCGAAAATTCGAACCCCACTGGGTTCAAAAATTCAAACCCCAGAGGGTCGAAAATTCGAACCCTAAAGGGTTGAAAATTCGAAGCCCACCAGGATCGAGGATTCGAACCCCTCAAGGTTCGAAATTTCAAACCCAGAAGGTTAGAAATTTCGAACTCTAGAGGTCTGGAAACTCGAACCTTCAAGTTCAAAATTTCGACACCTGGAGGTTCGGGAACCTAAAACCACGAAGGTTCGAAGATTCGAACCCCAGAGGTTCAAAATTTCGAACTTCGTGTGGGTCGAAATTTCTTACCCATTTCATGCCTCTGCCTCTCTCTCTCCCTCACGTCGAACCACCCCGGCCAAGCCTCGACACCTCAACCTCCTTCCTCCTCGCGCCTTTACCCCAAACATTACCTAAGTATAAGTTTGAAAAGTGCTAGGCTTCGAAGCTCTGAATCAATGGCGGTCGAGATAGAAAAAACAATGGAAGAAGAAAATGAGGAGGGTGGCTATTTATAATAAAAAGCTAAAGTCCCTTCGTATTCCAGAGAATTTCAAGTCTACGGGTTCGAAATTTCGAACCCACGAGTTCGAAATTCCGAACCCCTTGGATTCAAAATTTCGAACCCACGAGTTCGAAATTCCGAACCTCCCGGGTTCGAAATTCCGAACCTCCACGGTTTGAAATTCCGAACCTCTATGGGTTGAAATTTCGAACCTCCACCATCCGAAATTTCGCACCCTAAAAAAAGAAGGAGAAACCGAACCCCCAGGTTCGAAGCTTCACGCCGCGCGCTCATGTACACGTATTCCATGCACATATTGGCCCTGCAAACACGCAGGGGCAACGCACTACGAATACTTAGCAACATGAGCACAGTGACTAGCAATGGCTCGCTCGCAATCCTACAGTGAACGAGCCTATCAACTAACATGTGTTTTCCTGTAAGTTATAGAATAAACCAGCAACTCAATTACTACTTCAACTAATCCAAAGCACATTATGCCGACACAAGACGTACTTTGTGGGGCAAATGTTAATCGGCTTTTTGGTCCGGTTCCCAAAAGTACACAAGACATGCTCGACTCAATGCATCGCATGGAACTAAAGCCGAAAGAGACGCTTAGGAGTGAAGGAAACAGGCTGAAGAGAGATCGCACCAACAGAGACCTCGCGGCACCCCAAACACCTATTCACCCAGTCTTTGCGCGCCTCATGAAGCGAATTATGCACTCATGAAGTGCTAAATTTCGCAACCCGGGCCCAGGTGCGAATTTTCAGCATGCACAGGCTCCAGGTGCGAAATTCTGGCATGTGCAGGCTCCAGGTGCGAATTTTTGGGTGTGGTCCCCTATTTCTACTTACTCCCACCTACTCCTACCTAACCCCTTTCCTATAAATACCCATGACTTCACACTTGAAAGTGATCAATAATATTCCAACAACGCTTCAAATTGGACGTAGGCACCTGACGAGGCCGAACCACTATAAATCTCTTATGTTATTTACTGCTTTCTGCTCTTGTCTATGCGACCAAATTAATTATTCCTAGTAATTGGAATCTTTGGTGTTTACGACATTTTTTGCCGTCAACTCTTGTTGGGCTAACTCTTTGGTTGCTGGTCCAGGTCAGGTATGGTTACTTATACCTGTTATTACTCTATTAAGTTATATAAAATTGTTATTGGTCACACCAGACTTTCGTTTGACCCAGAGTTTTATGTCTCTTCTTATTACTATGGGTGCTCCTAAACGAGCAGACTAGAGGCAGGTTAGGTGGTTATGAATGAGTAGCTATCTGGAGACGAGCAGAAGGCTTCCACGTACTTTATACATATTCTCCCTGTGTTCTTGCTGGTCACTGCTTTAGGCATTAGTAGTGTACCTCTTTTATTTCCTTTTAGAGACAGTGTTTTAAAGTTGTAATAATTTGATATGAAGCTGTATTTTGGATTCTGCTACTCTGATGGATATGGTTTAGTTTCCAGCTTATGCACTGTCTCACCTATTTTATATCAAGTTATGTTATTATTACATTTTATTCTATGCACTGTGAGATATACTATAGGTTCTTTGGTAATTCATCGTTCCAACCCTTTTGACGACCCGTGCTAGTCGAGCATTGGCACAACGCATTTCAGGGAAATGTATGATGGTACGAGCGACCATCATAATTGGTATTAGAGCCTAGGTTGCGTAATTTAACCTATGGGAAGATATCAGAGAGAGATAGTATACGTATATAAGAGCACGTAATTGTGATATTTTGGTTTTCAAAAACTATATATATACTTTTAATACATCTAAGGATGAAGTCGCACTTCACTGGCACCACTAAGGAGATGGTTAATGGTTTTCTCTTTACAGATCGAACGATGAACCGAAATACGAGGAGTACGGTAAGGAACTCCGCATCGGGAGTTGAAGAAGGAGCGGGTTCAGGGGCCAACAATGGGAATGCCCTTCATATAAGGACGATGTTTACTACCTTCATGCTAGAGATGCTTAGGGATGCTCAGGGAGCAGTTCCTTATGCCGTTAACGGTGGTGGTGCAGTAGTGTAGGCGTCTAGAGTTGATTTATCCAAGCTTAACAAGGATTATAATAGTCTTGGTGGGAAGCCGTTCCATGGAACGGAATTGACTACATAGGTTTAGCATTGGCTTGATAGTTGTGAGCGCATCTTCGAGGATTTGGGGATCGATGATGCAATAAAGAGAAAGCTAGCATCGCGTCAGCTTCAAGGACGAGCAATGAATCGCTGGAATGCTATTAAAGCAGCTACTCCCGAAGATCAAGTTACCTGGAATCAATTTAAGACTCGCTTCAGTGAGAAGTTTATTCCAACTGCTTAGAAATCAGAGTTATTCCGGAAATTTTTGGAGCTTAAACAGAATGGTGGGGCAGTCTTGGAATATATTGCTGAACTCGATACCTTATTGAAATACGGATTATCTCTTAACGATACTGCCGAGAAGAAGAATGAGAAGTTCATAGATGGACTAGATGAGTACTTGGGGGAAAGACTTATAAACCATATCGATGAGGCTTCCGAGTCTATTGTGGGGAAGGCATTGAGATCGTAGAGCCTTTACCCTAAGACGAAGACCGAGGTTGATATTACATCTGCAGAGGAGCCAAAACCGCAGGCAAGCGGTGAATGCAAGAAGAAGTTCCAGAATAAGAGAAAATAGAACCAAACCAAGGATGGTCAGAAAAAGAAGAATAAGAAAGATATCGAGCGCTTTGGCTGCGACAAGAAGGGCTACAATATCATAGATTATCGAGCGAAGCCAGGGAGAAGAAGTGTTTCAACTGTGACCAAGTAGGATATTTCAAGAATGAATGTCCGCAACCCCCTAAGGAGAAGCAAATCATGAAAGGATATGCAATCAATGATGTTCCTTCTTCGTCAAATGCCCCAACTGCGTCGGAGAAGGGAAAGAGTTTCATTATTCAAGGTATGCTTTCTATTTATGATGTTCCTGTTCGAGTATTGTTTGATACCAGGGATGCCCATTCCTTTGTGTCTAGTGACTTAGTAGATAGGTTGGAATTAGAACCCAAGATTGTCGATAAACCTTTAGTTGTGACGAATCCGATCGGTGGTTCGAATAGCCTTTGTATGATTTGTCGTAATTTGGTCTTATCGAGTCATGAATGTATGTTTTCTTGTGATTTCTTTATTTTGCGCTTTATTGGGTTTGGCATTATTTTGGGAGTCGATTGGTTCCAATGGTATGGGGTAGTTCTAGACTGTGAGGGGTCTTCGGTGGCCATTAGAGCGGATGATGGGTGGAAGGTGGTATTGGGTTTTCTATCTAGTGATGGGGTGGTGGCTAGTGTTCTAAATTCCCTCGACATCCTGTATGATGAGTTATCAGATGTGCCTATTGCTGGCGAGTATCCGGACATCTTTGAGGGAGTGATCGGACTTCAACCACACCGAGAGATCGAGTTTCAGATTGATTTAGTGAAAGATGCCAGACCAATAGTGATGCCTCATCGTCGTATGGCGCCAAGGGAGAAGCGAGAGCTCGAAGTGAAAGTAGGCAATCTTTTGAAGAAGGGATTTATCTGAAGAAGTGTTTCCGAGTGGGGAGCACCAGTTGTATTTGCTACCAAGGTCGATGGTTCCCTTCGCTTATGTATGGACTACCACGAGTTGAGCAGGGTGACTAGGAAGAATAAGTATCCTCTTCCACAGATAGATGATTTGTTTGATCAACTAAATGGATCAAGAGTGTTTTCCCAGTTGGATCCCACAACAGGATTTTATCAACTCCGAGTAGTAGCTGAGAGTATACCTAAAATGGCATTTCGGACGCCGTCTAGATTCTATGAGTGGTTGTTCATGCCATTCGGGTTAACCAATGCACCCACGTATTTTGTGGATCTTATGAATAGGGTTTCAGGGATCAATTAAATAAGTTTGTTCTTGTGTTCGTGGACGATATCCTGGTTTACTCAAGGATAGAGGAATAACACAAGGAACATTTGAGGATAGCAATGGAGGTGTTGAGGAAACACCAATTGAAAGCAAAATTTTTTAAGTGTCACTTCTGGAGGAGGGAAGTGAGGTTCTTGGGCCATGTTGTTTCAGAAAATGGTATTCATGTGAACCCTGCGAAGGTGGCCACGAACGTGAGAAGTTTCTTGGGATTAGCTGGATATTATCGTAAGTTTATTCAAGACTTCTCCAAGATAACGACACTGTTAACTCAGCTGACTAAGAAGAATCAAGCTTTTGTTTCGGACGAAAGGTGTGAGAATGCATTTAAAATTCTGAAGGAGAAGTTAACGTGTGCAATGGTGTTAGTTATTCCTAAGGGGAACGAAGAGATGATGGTACACATGGATGCCTGCTGTATCGGACTGGGTGTTGCGCTGATGCAAGGAGGTAAGGTTGTAGCTTATGCTAGTCGGCAACTGAAACCACATGAGAAAAGATATCCTACCCATGACTTGTAATTGGCAGCGCCCGTGTTCGCATTGAATATGTGGAGACACTATCTCTTGGAAGAAATATTCAAATTGTTTACTGATCATAAGTCATTAAAGTATCTTTTCTCTCAAAAGGATTTAAATCTTCGTTAGCAGAGATGGTTAGAGCTCTTGGCTTCATATAATTTCAATATCGCACACACACCCGGGAAGGGCAATGCGGTAGCTGATGCATTGAGTAGGAGACATGCCAGTTTGGGGGCTATGTTTCTTGAATGGAAGCAACTGGAGTATATCGCGGGATATGATTTCAGACCTAAGTGAAAATTGGATCCAGAGATGTTAGCAAATTTGACAATCAGACCGACTTTGATTGAGCAGATCGGTTCCAGTCAGAGGGACGATCCTAACCTATTGGAAATCATCTCCAAGGTGGAGATGGGTATCGACGGTGATGAAATGAACGAGTATGGACTTGATCGAGAAGGATGGCTTCGAAAGAATGGGAGACTAGTCGTACCCAATGTTAATGAATTGAGAGATGAAGTGCTTAGAGAGTGTCATCACTCGAAACTGACTATACATCCCAGTGGTAACAAAATGTATCGAGAAATGAAGCAGACCTACTACAGGGAAGGGATGAAGAGAAACATTGGGAAGTTTATGTCCAAGTGCGTGAACTGCTTGTTAGTTAAAGTGGAGCAAAAGAAGCCTAGTGGTTTGTTACAACCGTTGGAAATTCCCGAATGGAAATGGTAACAAATCTCAATGGATTCCACTGATGGTTTACCAAGGACTAGATCGGGTCATGATAGTATTAGGGTGATTATGGATTGATTGACCAAAAGTGCAAGGTTTATATTGGTCAAGTCGAATGGAATGGTAGCTAAGTTAGCAGAACTGTATATGAAGTGGGTAGTGAGATTTCATGGAGTACCTAAAGGTATTGTGAGTGACCGAGATCCAATATTTACTAGTGGGTTGTGGAAGAGCTTACAAGAGGCCTTAGGGTCAGAATTACATCTCAGTACCGCGTACCATCCTCAAACCGACGGTCAAACAGAGAGGATGAATCGTGTATTAGAGGATCTCTTGAGAGCTTGTATATTGGATTGCGGGGGGGGGGGGGGGGTGGTCATGGGATGACCATTTGCATCTGGTTGAGTTTTCATATAATAATAGTTATCAGTCCAGTATTGGTATAGCTCCATTTGAAGCTTTGTACGGAAGACCGTGCAACTCATCATCATGTTGGTTGGAAACCGGTGAGAAATTTGTGCTTGGGCAAGTGTAACAAGAGAAACTTTTGATAAGATCAAGGTTATCAACAACGAATGAAGGCTGCCCAAGATAGGCAGAAGAGTTATGCTGATAAAATACGAAGAGATTTGAAATTCTCAGTTGATGACTTGGTATTTGTCAAGATTTATCCGTCGAAGGGTGTGATTCGATTTGGTAGGAGAGGTAAGTTAGCACCAAGGTTTGTTGGTCCATTTCCAGTTCTCGAGCGAGTTGGGAATTTAGAGTTTAAAGTTGGATTACCTAACAAGATGGCGGGAGTGCACAACATATTTCATGTTTCTTAGTTAATGAAGTTCGTACACGATTCTAATATAACTATTTCACCAGATCAACTGGATGATATCGAGATAGAATCCAAGGCAGTTGGAAGCCGCAAAACGATTTGTATTATCAGACAAGATACGAAACAACTTCGAAGGAAGACAGTGAAACTGGTTAAGGTCCAGTGGGGTGAAAATGAGAATGACTGTACTTGGGAAACCGAGGAGAACATAAGGAAGTCTTGTCCAGAGCTCTTTATCTGGTAAGATTTTAATCGCGATATACTTATTCCCTTGCTAGTAAACAGCATGCTAGGATAGACTTGTTGTGTTTATTATGTATGTTTGATTGTTTGTAAATGGTTAATAGGCATGTAGGACACTATTGTATGTTTTCTTGGTTAGGGAATTTTATGGGCGAAATTTCTTAATGGGGGGAGCGTGTAATGACCCGTATTCTATGTATCGGAGGATCGTAGAGTGTTCATTTTATTTTCATATGAAGTCATATGGTCGTGTAAATTTGGGAAATGACTATTAGGGTCATTTCCCACATTCACGATTTTTTCCGGATTTTAAAATGATTGTTTTGTCCCTACTGAATCTTGTTTTGCCTATAACTTTTGATTGGTAAGGACTTTTGACCTGAACCACTTTCACTGGATTTGGATGATGGTTTCCCATTCCGTAGAGTGGTCACATTAATCAAACAGACTTACCATTTGGGAGATATGGCTGAAATAAGATTTGAGAGATGGAAATCAGCCTAATTAGGCTTAATTAAGTGATTAGTAGCTAGGCCTATAATCCAATTAGGGATTAGGGTTATGGGAGAGCTAAAATGAGTTGGAGAATCATCTCCTTTCATTTTTCTAGCCGCCACAAATCTTTCACAAACCCTAATCACGGCTTCCATCTTTTAAATCTCTCTCTAATCACTCCCTAATCACAAATTAATCAAATTTACATAAATCAAGCCGGATTAACAACAAATTCGAGGTAGAGCTGTTGCACTACATTGGAATCCGAGCCAAATTAGTAAAAGTTTCAGATCTATCGTTTATTATTGGCTAAGGTGAATGATTAACATGCTTATTCACTAATTATGGCTAATTAGGGTTAATTAGCGAATTAATGGTTGAAAACGATGTCGTTTGGCGAAATTAGCTCGTTGGAAAACTTGTAGGGAACCAGATAGGAGGTGACAAACCGAACCAAATAGGGGGTGGCAAACCGAACCGGATAGGAGGTGACGAACCGAACCAGATATGAGGTGTAGAACCGAACTAGATAGAGGATGACAAACCAAACCGGATAGGGGTGACGAACCGAACCGGATAAGAGGTGACAAACCAAAACGGATAGGGGGCGACGAACTGAACCGGATAGGAGGTGACGAACCGAACCAGATAGGGGGTGACGAACCAAACCAGATAGGGGGTGACGAACTGAACCGGATAGGATGTGACGAACCGAACCAGATAAGGGGTGACGAACCGAACCAGAATGGGATCGACAAACCAGTTTGGATAGGGGACGAACCGAACCGGATAGGGGGTGACGAACTGAATCAGATAAAAGGTGACGAACCGAACCGGATAGGGGGTGATGAACCCAACCGGATATGGGGTGACAAACCAAACCAGATAGGATGTGACGAACCGAACCAGATAAGGGGTGACGAACCGAACCAGATAGGGTGTGACGGACCTAACCAAGTAGGGGGTGACGAACCGAACTGTATAAGGGGTGATAAATCAAACTGTATAAGGGGTGACGAACCGAACCGGATAGGGGGTGACGAACCGAACCGGATAGGAGGTGACAAACCAAACCGGAGATCCAACAAGTTAACTTCAAGGGTTGGGCTTTGCTACGAGACGTGTGCAAAGGAGTTATCGGTATCTATAACTTTTGTGAGGGAGGGGGCATGAAGACGTACCAGAGCCGAAGCGGTGTGGACTGGTTAGCCCATACCCGAGAGCCAGGGCGGTGTGTATTGGGTAGGGTTATTGACTATAGACCAGAGTAGTGTGGTCATAGCAATAGTTGTATGGAGTCCAGGGCGACATTGACTCATCACGTCCCCAGTGGATTTGGTGATCAAAGCAGTGGATATCGTATGCTTTATGCATTGAGTGAGAGATGTGAGGAATTATGCTATGTTTGATGTTTGCTATCACCATGACACACACATTTCCATTTTGCACTCTATGTTATTGTTACCTTAGAGTATTGTACATCTTGTTGTGCTAACTCTTTGGTTGCAAGTCCAGGTCAGGTATGATTACTTATACATGTTATTGCACTATTCGGTTATGTAGAATTGCTATCGCTCACACCAGACTTCCGTATGACCCAGAGTTTTATGTCTCTTCTTATTCTTTGGGTGCTCCTAAATGAGCAGACTAGAGGCAAGTTATGTGGTTATGCACGAATAGCTTCCCGGAGACGAGCAGGAGGCTTCCACATACTTTATACATATTCTCCCTGTGTTCTTGCTGGTCACTGCTTTGGGCATTAGTAGTGTACCTCTTTCATTTCGTTTTAGAGACAATATTTTAAAGTTGTAATAATTGGATATGAAACTGTATTTTGGATTGCGCTACTCTGATGGATAAGGTGTAGTTCTCAACTTATGTACTGTCTCACTGTTCTATATCAAGTTATGTTATTATTATATTTTATTCCATGTACTGTGAGGTATACTGCAGGTTATTTGGTAATTCATCGTTTCAACCCTTTTGACAGTCGTCCTGTGCTAATCGGGCATTGACACAATGCATTTCGGAAAAATGTCTGATGGTACGGGGTGGCCATCACAACTACAATACCAAAATTTAAGAGAAATAAAAATAAACTCTGGGTCGGTCATAGGACTGGTATGAGAAACTTAAATCCAATATTTGAAAAATAAAGATATCCAATAAGATTACGACCACCACAAAAATAGCATGGTTTTTTTTTTGTTACCATAATTTTACTATGTAAAATTATCTAAGATTATTTTCAATGACTTATGGCATAAAATCCATAAAATAAATCAAATCAAATTGCGAAATTATCACCATTATTAAATTCCTCATATACAAACAAATCGCAAGCTCTTAGGCAAAATGGATTTCCACACAATGACAAGGTAAGAGACAACCTTTCATACAGTACACCTCCATAGAGATGCATCGAGGGTCTACTGCCCATTGCACATGGAAAAACCCACTCAGCTATACAGACCCAAAGGTGGTGCAACGCTAACTGGTTCGATGTGCTTTTTAGATAGGAATCATCCAGATCCGATCTTTGTCTCTTCGAACCAATCATTGAGAAAACACATACATAGTATTGGGTGTTCTTTATTCATTAATTCATTTATTCACTGAACATCTTTTAAAGGTGCATATCATTTAAATATTATTTAGGCATATATAAGAAATCATTAAACCTCGTTTATTCATTTTGTCGCCTCGAATGGTAAGTCCATTTTAGTATGATAGATCCAAAGAAATTATACTTATTTTACTAGATATCAATTTTCGTGTTCAATCTCAATTATTCATCAAATAAACATATACAAATCATTTAAATTCTCATGAATAACAAGGATTCTCTCATCAGAATTTGATCTAAAGTACAACAAGATCATCTCTAACTAATCTGATTTATTTAACTTAAACGAACTTTATCTTTTATACTAAACTCATTTCCAATATTTCAATTTTATATATCCCTCACCTAACAAAAGAGCCAAGTGAGCCAGACCACTAGTTGCTCCTAAACATCTCCTTACTTAAATACCCTATTGGGTGTTATAAAAAACAATGAGGTTTATTCATTGGTTTATTAGAGTCAAGACTAAAACAATTGCTTATGATAGCTTTTTGATTTAGTTCAATCATTAAAACAATTTTAAATAAATTGTAAAACTTTCAAGCAACCTTCAAGCTACTTCATTTATCATTTGAAAATATTGATAGAAGGTTCGAAGAGGAATAATTAAGTTTAAACTCAAATATCAATCTTTATTAAAAAGTGCTTTAAGAAGTGATACAATTGATCAAGATGACATTTATGATTGAAAAATTCATATATTTAACTCTAAATATTTTTAAGACACTTTGAATGATTTATAAGATTTATTCCACGTTTTTAAGGGACTAAAAATCCCAGTTTCAAATAAATGTATTTTCTGGATTTTGAACTGCAAAATTGCGATGTTTTTTAAAAGTTATTTTGCTTATATTTCAAAATCTATTGAATGAAGTCTTGATCTTTTCGATTCATCGAAAAGATATTGTTTGACTATGGATATTCTATCGATTAGAAAACCATCGCGAAGTGTATCATTTACCCCATTTCTGATAGCTTATGGGTTAGCCGCATTCACGTTGTTCCTAAAAAGTCCGTACTCACCATTGTCGCAAATGACCAAAACGAACTTCTTCCAACCCGTACTCAAATGGTTTGGCGTGTTTGCATCGATTATCAAAAATTGAATGCTGTAGCGCGTAAAGACCACTTTCCTCTTCCCTTCATCGATCAAATGCTCGAATGTTTAGCCGATCATGAATTCTACTGCTTTCTTGATGGTTATTCCGGTTATAACCAAATTCCAATCTCTCCCAAAGATCAAGAGAAAACGAATTTCACTTGTCCTTTCGGTACCTTTGCTTACCAACGTATGTATTTCGGTCTTTGCAACGCTGCTGCAACTTTCCAACGATGTATGGTTGGAATTTTTTCTGATATGATCGAACGCTTTCTTGAAGTCTTTATGGATGATTTTTTGATCTTTGGAGATTCTTTTTCATCTTGCTTACATCATCTTGAACTTGTTTTAAATCGCTGTAAAGAAAAACGCTTAACGTTGAATTGGGAAAAATGCCACTTTATGGTCAAATTAGGCATTGTCCTTGGACATATAATTTCAAATAATGGCATTGAGGAAGATAAAGAGAAAGTTGTCGTTATTTCAAAAATACCCATTCCATAATGCGTTAAGGACATTCATTCATTTCTTGGGCATGCTGGCTTTTACCGACGCTTTGTGAAAGATTTTAGCAAAATCGCTCGTCCTTTGATTACTCTTCTAGGAAAGGACATCCCATTCGAATTTAGCTCCGAATGTGTCGCTTCTGTTGAACATCTTAAAAAAGAACTCATTTTAGCCCTGATAATCTGCTCGCCCAATTGGGAACTTCCTTTTGAAATCATATGTAACGCTTCTAACTTCACGGTTGGGGCTATCTTAGGACAAAGCATTAACCAAACCCTTCACGTCATTTACTAAGCAAGTATGACCTTGAACGACACTCAACTCAAATATACGACAACCGAAAAAGAACTTTTAGCTGTCGTTTTTGCGCTTGAGAAGTTTTGATCTTACTTGATTTGTTCCCACATCACGGTCGACGCTGACCAATCTGCTCTTCGACACCTTTTTGCTAAAAAGGATGCTAAATCATGCTTAATTCGATGGATCCTTTTACTTCAATAATTTGATCTTACAATCAAAGACAAAAAATGATCCGATAACGTCATAGCCGATAACTTATCTCATCTTCCGAACGTGCCATCTTCTTTGCCGATCAACGAAAACTTTCCCAATGAACAACTCCTTTCTATTTTAGTCGATCCTTGGTTCGCTGACATTGTGAACTATCTAGTCACTAAGGAAACCCACTCTTTTTGGTCCAAACAAGATAAATACAAATTTTTTTCCCAAGCGAAATACTTCTATTGGGACGACCCATACTTGTTTAAGTATTGTCCAGACCAAATCATTCGTCGATGCGTTCTTGATAGGAAAATTAGGAGTGTTCTCTCATTCTGCCATGATCATGCGTGTGGTGGACATTTTGGTCCTAGGAAAACCGCTGAAAAGGTGCTTCAATGTGATTTTTATTGGCCTACTCTCTTTAAAGACTCATTCGAATTCAGTAAAACTTGCAATCGTTGCCAAATGCTAGGAAAAGTTTCTCGACGAAATATAATTCCTTTGAACCCCATCCTTACGATCGAGATCTTTGATGCATGGGGTATTGGCTTTATGGGACCTTTCCCAAACTCTTGTGGGAACTTGTATATTCTTCTCGTCGTCGACTACGTTTCGAAATGGGTCGAAGCTGTTCCATGTAAAACAAATGATCATAAAATTGTTGTAAAATTTCTAAAAGAAAACATCTTTTCGAGGTTCGGCAGACCTCGCACAATAATAAGCGACAATGGAATGCATTTCTGTAATCGATCTTTTGAATCCTTCATGAAGAAATGCTCGATAACCCACAAGTTATCCACTCCTTATCATCTGCAAACTTGTGGTCAAGTCAAAGTGTCAAATCGTCAAATAAAAGGGATTTTGGAGAAAACTGTAATTAATAACTAAAAAGATTAGTCACAAAAACTAATCGACGCACGTTGGGCTTGCCGTACTGCTTTTAAAACTAATATTGGAATGTCCCCTTTCCGATTGGTTTACGATAAAGCCTGACATTTACCAGTTGAACTTGAACATAAAACGCTTTGGGCAATAAAGAACTTAAACTTTAATCTTGAACAAGCTCGCGAAAACTAAAAATTGCAACTCAACGAACTAGAAGAAATTAGAAATGACGCTTACAAAAACACGAAAATTTGCAAGGAAAAAACCAAAGTTTTTCATGATAGGTCAATCCAAAGAAAAACGTTTTTGCCAAACCAAAAGTTCTATTGTATGACTCACAACTTCATTTATTCCCTGGGAAGTTAAAATCGAGATGGACCAGACCATATGTTGTTCAAACTGTTTTTCCACGTGGTGCAATTGAAACAGAAAACCCGAGGGATGGATCCATATTCAAAGTCAATGGTCAACGTCTAAAACCATTCTTGGAATTGCCCACTAATCAAGAGGAGGAGCTCATGATTCTTCATGAGCCATACTACGTGAAGTAAAAAAGTTAAGTTTAACCCTCCTTTGTAAATAGGTAAATATGTAATGACCCGGACTTTTTACACAGATATTAAATTATCGTAAGTATCGTATTTACAAATACGAGTTAAAATCCATATTTTTAATATTTCAAAACATATCAAAAATTTTAATTGCATTTCTTTTACCTGTGTAACAACACTTATATATGCATATATCACAGCATTTAATAAAATCCTCTTTTCATATTCATGTATAATAGCATGAAAAGTATAACGTTTGTTTTAAATTCATTTATTTTTGTTTGAATAATAACACTTAGTCATAGCAAGTTTATAAATGCCATTTTGTTTCACTTGTTTTGTTCATTTTTTCAAAAGCTTTAGAATTTGAGTTTTTGAAAATTATTGATTTAAAAACTTATAACACTTGAATTTAAATATGCTTTGTCATTTTTTTTATGGGTTTAAGTCCTTATGTTATTTTAGCAAAATTCTTGTTTTTAAAACATAAAGAACTTGAAAATAAAACATGCTAAAACCATTTGTTTGGCAAAGCAAGTTCAAATCTTTTGTGTTCACATGAACTTCAAAATAAAGCATGAATGTGCCATTGGCCTTTTGCAAAAATGTTTTCATGTATGTATGTATTTGAATGCATCTTCACTAGTTCTAGGATAGTAGAGAAAGTCTAGAAAAATAGAGTTTCACATGGCAAAATCATTTTTGATTTAATATTTTCAGTTTTAAAATCTTTCTTGTTCCTTACATAAATTTTCTGAGATGTCATTCTCTTTTCTTTTTTCAAAAACCTATTCATTTTGTCAAAGGCCATGTGCTATAGATTTGTCAAATCTTGTGCCTTTATACCATGAAAACTTGCCTATACTAGATGAGTACCTAAGCATGGATTTCTAAGATTTTTTCATGTCATATCATTACCTAGCCAAGATCAAAAATACCAAGAACTCAGATTTTGTTAAAACTTTAAAGGCAAGTAAGATTATTCAATATTTTGTGTTAAATCATGATTTTCATATGTGAAAATATATGATAGAAACCCTATGAAAATTCTGAGCTAAATTGGTACAATAGGAGCTACTTTTGGCAAAAACCAAGAAAAGATCTGGAAAAAACATAGCTATGTCATGTTGCATTTAAGGGATGTTTCATAGAGAGGCCAATGGGAGGAAATGGGTAGCATAGGCAGGTGATTTCAGTGTGGGTTTAGGATGATGCGAGCCATGTGAACTCAGATTGTGTGTGTTGATATTGAAAGAGAAAAGAGTTTTGATATTGCCTTGCATTTGTCACATCAAATTCAAAAAAAAAAAAAAAAAAACAGATTTTTCCTCTTTCAAAATCTAGTAAATAAATGCACTGTTATTTTAATGTTTGTCTACACCTATAAAAAGACCAAGCATACACCATTTTTCCTACACAACAACAAGAGTATTCAAACAAAATCAGTAAGAAGAAAACAAGGAGCTTCTTAAAGACAGGTGAGTAAAATTTTTCAAAGTTCTTTACTGTTTTCTTTTTGTATTGAACTGGAAATAAACTTGGCTTGTGTTGTTCCTGTGCTAGTGGTGGCTTGATTTAAGTTACCTGTTTTGTTTTTCTGATCAAACATTTGTTGCTTATCATTTAAACCTTAAACCCAAATCGTTAGAAAACTGCTTCACTTTTGGTCACCCTGTTCTTCCTGTTTGCATTAAACACCACCCCAAAGACTTGATCTGTCAGTCTTTGTTCGAGACATGAGTGTGTTGTTGTATTGATTTTTGAAACCATTTCAATATCCTTAAAGGGTTTGGAAGTGGCAAAAGCATTTTAAATATACACAGTATATAAGAACCAGGAAAAACACAGTCTGTTCATTTCAAAACTCTCTGTTTGATTGAAATTTCAAAACCAGTATCAAACCAAACAAAATACATGAATGAAATACTAGTAGTAAATGATGATTTTTAAAAGAAATTTCATGATTTTTAATAACTTAGATTTTGAGAATTTCGGAGATGAACAGAATTGGTAAAATAACCAATTTCCGATCACCCAGACAGTCGGAGGCCAAGTGGTTGGGAGAGAAGCTTCATCTAGGATCAGGGCTTATAGGAAAAATGCGAATTAATTTTTCTAATGAGGGAATTGCGAGAATAGGATCGAAATAGGGTTTATCAGTTTGTTTTTCTTGGTCGGGTTCTCGTCAAAACTACGCTTCGTCGTCGAGGGAATAAGGGTGCGCGCCATGGGGGTTTGGTGCTGGAAGGTGTCGAGGTGGCGCAGCTGAAAGGAGACGGATTCTGGTGGAGGGAAGTGGCCACGGTGGTATTTTCCATGGATGGTTATTTCCAATTAGAAATGGGGGTATGGTGAAAGTATTGTAGCGGCATGGTGGAGATGATCGAAGTGGTGCAAGATGATCATCGGATGAGGTGTGACGTGCGGTGGTGATCGGCAGCGATGGATGGTGGCTCATCGTCGGGCGGTGGTGGCGTACACGTGCACGGGAAGCATATGCACAACTGTGTGCATTTGTTTTACTCTGTTGATGGTTTGGAAGAAACACAGTAACTGAAAAGGAAATAAAAGTTTTAAATTATCAAATTTAAGTTAATTTGTATGCTAAAACTGAAAGTGTATACATTTGAGTAGAAATTCAAGATCAAACAGCATAGCTTTAAGGAACTGTAAATTGGCTTTAGAACTTTATCCGAATTCAAGATCAAACAAAGAGGTTATCACGTTTTTGGATAAAAAATTCAACTCGCTGAACCTGCTTGTGTTAATACTAGCTGCATTAAGGAGGCATGGTCTATATGCTATATTTACTTGGAGAAGGGATGATGTATGTCCCTTTGA
Source organism: Allium sativum (assembly GCA_030737875.1). Taxonomy (NCBI): domain Eukaryota; kingdom Viridiplantae; phylum Streptophyta; class Magnoliopsida; order Asparagales; family Amaryllidaceae; genus Allium; species Allium sativum. The sequence continues at coordinate 711,540,285 of CM060916.1, read as the reverse complement.
ATAATGCAAAAGTATTCATGAAAAATACCACTCGACCTCAAGGTAAAAGGGAAACGAGATGAGTAGAAAGACATTGACTAGAGAAGAAGTATGAAAACAAGAACAGAAGGAAGGAAGAACTCATCTGAATACTTGATCGTACCTGGGGAAGTTAAGGAGAAACATTGATGCAGGGAACTTGACTTATTGGTCCATTGGGCTTAATATTTAAAAGGGTAAACAAAGATTTAAAAAAATAAATTAAGTTTAAAAACAAATTATATAAATATCTATATTGGGCAAACACACATGTAAGATGTGTTGAAGGTGGGCTCGGCCCATTCATGTAAAAGGAAAAATAAAATGTTTTAAGATATATATAAACATAATTGTATGTACATGTTTGGATTGTTTTGACTCGACAAGTCGAACATTAGTATATAAGTAACTCGAGGCAGTTTTGTCGTCAAATACAGAAGTGTAATCAATTATAAAATTTAGTTTATAATTAAAATTTGAATTCACTTCAAATAAAAATATTTGAAGTTTAAAGTAAATCAAAAGAGAGAAAATAGATATTTAAATAAAAATATAAATTTTTAATATAGCACGAGGAAAAAAAGAAGTGGATCAGGATTAGAAGTTCAGTTCTGTCAAGAACTGAAAATACACCAGTCGAGATTTTAAATTAAATTAAATTAAATTTAAAATAAGAATCAGAAATGATTTTCTAAACGAAATATTCAAATGGTAAAGTTAGCAAAAAGAAAGCCAATTAACGGTAAAAGATCAGATATTGTCCTGACCAAAGTGGAGACGTCAGCACAAAAGCTGTAAAATTATTAAATTATAAATTTATTTTATAATTGTAATTTGAATTTATTTTCTAATGAGTTGTTTAAATTTTAAACAAAGAAAAGAAGTCGTATGTGACACATACGATGAGTTTGTCAAATCTTAAACGGTAATTTAAATTTTTCGGTACCAGTGACTGATCTTATATAGCTCTGCAATTTATAAAATAAGAACTGTAAATTATATTTTATTCATGTTTAGATGAATAAAAAGAGAGACTTTATTGATCTATAAGCAGAAGGAAGAAATCGAGTAAAAGGATCGAAAGGAGAATTGTTGAGAAAAATACCAAGTGTAAAAATTGAAAAATAAATGAAAAAATTATAATTTGAGTCATTTATGAGTGATCAGATTTATGAATGATGATGAGGAATATTTTTCTAAGAAAAATAAAGTAGGTATTCATTTGAAAGGGTGACGAACAAAACGGAAATAAAAACCCGTGCGACGCACACACTAAAATTGGCCGTTTTGAAAAAATAATCAAAATACCAGATATTTACAAGCTGATCATATACTGTTTGGTTTGATTATGACTGTATATGTTGATTAGATTATAATCGTGTTAGATTAATAATTTAAAGAGAATTATTTTCGTTAATCATTTCAAAGAGACAGGAATTTATATTCCACTTTGAATTGATTATACGATGCTCGTCAAAGATTATCGAAGATAATAGAAGACGGATTTGTGCAAGGACTATTTTAAATAGTGCCTTCGGTTTGTTCAAACCCAGGACAACTTGTATGGACGAATGTCTGACAAATTAATTCTAACTGGTCACGTACGTTGATCTTTCCAAACGTATTTATATGGTGCTAGAGAAATTTGTTTCTTTATGCTTTGTACCTATAACTTAAATTTGAGGAAGTCAATTAGTGATCGGGAGGTTTTGACGATGTGGCACTCAAAGAAAATAAAGAGATGATGATCAAGCGTTAGTCTAGCCTCACACCCAGGAAATGACAAAATGGGCAGGCAACATGGCTAAGTGGGTCGCTCCCATTAGGGTGTATTGTCACCATCTAGAGAATATTCGTATTTGTTACTTCTTTCATTTCTGTATCTCCAGGGGTGTAACACCCACCCTCCGCTAGGGTCACTCGCAAAGGAATGCACTAGCTTTAGAGGGGTATTATTGGTAAGTATGTACAGAAATATTACAAGACAGAACATATAAAATAGCGGAAGTAAAACCAACTTTCATATCATTAATAAATAAGGTCTAAAGCCTTTTACATCATAGAATTTCTTACATGGAAACCTGTCTTGCAATAGTAAAGAAGCATAAAAACCTTTTCATAAATTATTCCCCAAGTAAAACAGTAAAGTAGCCATAGCCAAGAAAAGTCCGAGCCATACATGATGACCTTCAAACAGGAGAAGTCCGAACTAACAATATCATTTCCTCCCTGTAACCTGGGGGGGGGGGGGGACGGAAGACAAGAGGCGAAACAAAATGGGGTCAGTCATAAAGACTGGTAAGCCCTATCTACTATCAGTATATAAACTAGTAAAGTTAACTGGCATGAGGAACTGAGATGAACATAAGTATGATGACAAGATAGATAAGCTAAACCAAAATAACAGGATGAACTACTGTACCAAGATAAACGAGTGTGTCATGATAAACTACGATGTCAAGATAAATCAAGGTATCACATTGTCAGGTTTCTATCAAGTATACTATCCCAAGGTATCTATCATGTATAACATCCTAAGTTATTTATCATGTATATTTGCTCTGCACCTCTTGTACTAGTATCCCAACCCGCGTTATGTGTTAACTATGAATGTCCCTTGCCCAATGTCATGTAATGGTCCATGTCAACCTAATATATAGCATATGTGGGTTTTTCCAACTCGTATGTTTCTTTCCCTGCATAAGTTCAGTCCTTTGCCGTAGGCCGTACGGGCTTCCCCATGTAAATCTATACCACCTCATCGTAGTACCATTTTATCCTTGAAGTTGTTTTGGACTGCTACCCTTGGTCTGGTTATGTTTTCTTACCATGAACTATCGCGTGTTTACCTAGAGTTTATGCCCCTTAGGACCTTTAGGGATTATGCTACCTAACGAACGTTTTCGTGTCTCGGTTTGGGTTTTAGCCACCTAGGGCTACTAGGGATTATGCTACCCGTCAACCGCGCCCTTTTATCCCACGTATGTATCGTGAATCGTTTTCCATGTCTAGACGCACATGTATCTCAATGTGCCATCCGAGTTCCGTGCCAGGGCAAATCAAGAAATACGGAACACGGTCGGGAGCTTTAAGTCGTCTGCTAATGCAGATATCAAGGTCTGTTTTTGTACCCGTGGCTATGGTCCCACGTGACCCCTCCCTCAACTACTGAAAGGCAAAACAAGAAAAGTCATGTATGAGAACTACACTAAGGCCATCGATGCCCTCTTTCCGGACGGCCAACCTCACCCATACCTAGATAGCAAGTATGGTCTGTTGGGTGTTCTCTGCCTTTTCGTACGCACACGATTGACTAAAGATGGTAGGTGGCCGACGAATTTGCTATCTAGGGCTACCGTGAAAATATTGCCGACCCCACGCTAATCCACCCCAGTCTTTAGGTTGCTCGCACAACAACCAAGGCATACCCTTGGCTCATCTACCGCAGACCTTAACCTCTGTGAGGCCAGGTTTCATGGACCATCCGCAACCTCACAGAGGGATACCAAGAGTATCCTCACGTTCCCCGAAGCTACCGCTTCGTCACCCAGTTCTTTGGAGCCTTTATCTAAATCAGATATTGCTCCACCTCGTATTTTAAGCGATGACCTACCGTATCGGGTTACTCATCTATCTGTGAACTGGTCCCAATCCCTTGACTAAGAATTATTACTTAGTTCCCTAAACTAAGGTTTACCACTTAGTCTCCTTTCCCGTTATCCTTGTTAATTCCTTTTTTTTTCCACATAGTCCCCTGAAATAGGGTTTTGTCTAATGGGTTAAGTCTTGTCATTTAAGTTCATGACTTAACCTGCCTACGAATCATGTCAAGATTTGGCTAAGTATCCAAGTCCAAGACCTAGCCCTACAAGTTGGTTAAGTATACCAAGAAGCTCATGACTTATCCTTATTCAATCATCAAGTTAAATTGGTTAAGTATTTGTTTATCTTAACCCTATCAGATTATCGTGTTAGATTGGTTAAGCATAGATTATCTTAACCTCATCGGATTATCGAGTCGGATTGGTTAAGTATAGGTTAACTTAACCCCATCCACTAATCGTATTAGAATGGTTATTTAAACGGTCTTGTGACTTAACCCTATCTAGTTCTCACATTAGATTGGTTAAGTATGGTTGCTTAACCTCATCAAATCATCATGTATAATTGATTAAGTATAAGTTACTTAACCCCATTAAATTATCATGTTAAGTTGGTTAAGTATTGGTTACTTAACCACATTGAAATACCAAGTTTATATTGGTTAAGTGTTTAACTTAACCCCACCGAATTACCGTGTTTAGATTAGTTAAGTGTAGGTTACTTAACCCCATCTAATTACCAAGTCGGATTAGTTAAGTATAAATTACTTAACCCCATCCCGTAATTGTCTTGTATGGTTAAGTGTCATTAAGAAATCAAGCCCGGTCCCACTTAACCTACCCATTCGTGTCATATCGGTTAAGTGTCATTAGTCAAACTTACTTAACCTTATCATGTGGCATTAATTTAATTAATGCACTCTCAACCTCTCACATTAAACTTTGTTGTGGTTACTAGTTAAGCCGGGCGGGTCCGGGTAGATTTATGCTACAAACTCAACCCAACCTCGAGTTGGCCACTTTCATGTTTGGTCTAGTGTCTTGTTACACTTACAACCCATACGTGTCAAGTTTTCAAGTCCCATGTTCATAGCCAAAATTACATGTTGTCATGTTTATACCAATTTACCCAAATCATGTTTCATGTCATTAAAGTTTACCCATAATGTAATCCCAACGCTTTTAAACTCGCATATACATTCGCAACAATGCATAATGGATTTAAGAAGGAACTTGGCAAAAGCATGACAAAAAGGGTATAAGGCCACAAGTTAATCATGGTGGCATATGAGGCATAAATGTGTTCATTAACTTGCATGTTGCATTGTTAAGCCTAAAAAACATGCATAACCACAAAACTTAGCATATAGGTGAATCATGGTGATAGATGACATAGAAAAATGGCTAGTAGTTCGCATATAGCATTCTATGCAAGTTAACTTAAGGGATAAGAGAGTTCTTATGTTGCATAATGCAACATTTCAACATAAAGCTTATAGCTTTTAGCCCACAAAATCAAGGTGATGACTTTTACGAATATGCATAGTATAAATCTACACATAACATGATAGTTTCTAAGCATGCAACCTACTCAAGTTCAAACCCAAAGCTTGCAACATGAACATTTAACTTCATAGTTAATATCTAAGAGTAGGAGGGGGCTTACAATGCTATGAATACTTATAAAATAAAATAAGATTGAGACGAATCCACTAGCAACTCTAAAAACCCCAAATGAATACAAGCTCTAAGTTGTCTTGAGAAACAAGAAGCTCCTTTGATTCGTATGAAGAAAGATCCTTGTTTTGATTAAGAAAGGTGGCTCTTTTACTAACTTAGGACACTCAAACTTTCATGAAGAGGATGGAGGCCATGATATGAAGATGGAGGCCATGATCAAGAAACATTTTGGCAGCATTTAGTTGTAGGAATGATTAATGAGGGTTTAGGCTAGGTCTAGGGTCTTTTTATAGAGATTAGGGGTAGTTTAGGCCGTAGGATAAACCCTAGGATAGATCTAAACCCTCAAAAATCGTCACAAGCCTCCAAAACCGAGCCAAAACCAGAAGCAGGTGCACCAGGTCGCTGGTTCGACCAGGGGAGGGGGTCGACCCAGGGGTCGACCCCCTGGGGAGGGGTCGACACAGGGGTCAACCCCCAGGGGAGGGGTCGACACCCATGTTGACATGGGTGTCGACCCTGAGTGTCTGGCGGGAATTTTCCCGCCTCTCTTTTTGGGCTGAATTTCAAATCTGTTTTCGGATTTGAATTTTCGTGAAACATCGTTGGGCCTTAACTGGGTCATACGGACTCCGATTTACGAAATTTCGGACTCTATTTCGCGTATTTTTCCGAGACGAACGCAATGGCACAGCCCGTTTCTCCTGATTCAGATTTTATAATATAATTCTGCCTTGATTCTTGATTTAACATGTTGTTAAATTTCGGGTTGTTACATTCTCCCCTCCTTTAAGGATTTCGTCCCCGAAATCTCCAAGTTAGGAAGAACGTATCCTACCATCCATCATCCATCTACTCAAAACATCATCCATAGGCAAACATTGTCCTTAGACGATTTCTAATGTCATATGAACATATGCAAAACGTGTGTGTATATGCTCCTTAGCTAATGCTAATGATCAGGCCTGAATGATCTTTCTAATGCAAAATATGTTTAGTGCCATGAGTCCAACATGTATGCAAATAGTCCTAGTCATATAAGTACTATATGTGTGCACAAACATTCATTCATATGCAACATCCGCATGATAACACATTCAATTTCATCCATAAACAAGTATAAATACTCGTGCATATGCAACATGAATCGTGACCGCGTCAATCTAGTATCTAATGTGTATTCGCGCATCCACGAGCAACCACTTGCAACCATTTGCAACCATATCAATCATAACATGTTTCAGATACATGTTTACATCCATAGAGTTCTATCTAAGGTTCCCAAGATAAGATCGAGGAGATAAACAAGACAAACTCCTTACGGGGTTTGTAACAGAAACAGGACCGAGAGGATATCCACCAAGCGATAGTGTGCAAGCAAGCTCTATACGTGGACCAAGGATCAAAGATGCACTCTTAAAAAGAGACATGATGCGCGCGTCTAAGCCGCAATTCCTTGAGCTTAATTCCATTGTGCCTTGACCACCTTTTGACTTCATGATTTCGTAGCTCCTTGATTCCTATTTCCAAGGTATGAGTCGGAACTCATTTCATTGTCGCCTCTCGTTCCACTTTCACTTATCCTTTTCCTAGTATACTTGGCTCAACGTATTCACTTACTCATGCAAGCTCTCCAAAATTCACTAGGGAATTCTGGATCTCGTCTGCCGATGCCAATCCATGTTGCCAAGTGTACTTACTAGGGTGATCCCCATAACTCATGCATAAACGAAACGAACCATCCGCCTTAGCGGCGAATCCTACTCGAACGGATTACCAACAACTGCATCCCGAGATTCTAGGTAACTAACCATGACAGAACCCAAAAGGTTATACGAGACTTCGAGGGTATTACCAAGGTGAGTCGAGAATCTAACTACCCTCTTTCCAAAACCGAGAATGGCACCCCTTATTGGGTGACCACTTTATCCCTAAAATCCATCCGTAGCCGAGACATGTCATTCTCAAATCCAAACAAGTCATGAAGAAATGGACCAACTCTCCAACCAGATTTTTGGGACAAAAACTGGGATCCTCTACCAAGCTAGTACTAAGGTGCAGAGACTCAACTATCCAAGCAGACTTAAATGAAATGATGATCAAGACAAAGTCTGGACGGGATGATAGAAAAGAACGACTAAACCTTTACCAGAAACGGTAGTATCTCTTTTAGGTACCCTAGAAATGGGAGCGTACAATTGCCCTCTCCGATGATCTTGTCCTTGTCCTCCTTGCTGGACTAAGCCATACCAATAGTTGCTTATCCTTAAGCTCGCGTCCTTTATCCTTACTCTTATTATCCTTCCTTGTACCACGGCAACAGGTCTCTCGAGAACCACCTCCATCGTACGGAAAACACCTACGTGGCTAGACAAAGATTATTCACAGTTAGAACTACTGTGACTACAGATGGAGGAAAGAAAGGAAAAGAGATTCAATCAAGGAATCAAAGGATAGTGCTAATGGCCTTTGGGCAATAGCCTTTTAAAACAAAACTTTTCTTGGAAAATGCTTCTTTGTAAAACGGTTTTTCAAATAGTTTCAGAAGGTTTTAAAAACTTTTGCCCAGTCTGGTAACCTTCTGCTCTGGTACCAAATGTAACACCCACCCTCCGCTAGGGTCACTCGCAAAGGAATGCACTAGCTTTAGAGGGGTATTATTGGTAAGCATGTACAGAAATATTACAAGACAGAACATATAAAATAGCGGAAGTAAAACCAACTTTCATATCATTAATAAATAAGGTCTAAAGCCTTTTACATCAGAGAATTTCTTACATGGAAACCTGTCTTGCAATAGTAAAGAAGCATAAAAACCTTTTCATAAATTATTCCCCAAGTAAAACAGTAAAGTAGCCATAGCCAAGAAAAGTCCGAGCCATACATGATGACCTTCAAACAGGAGAAGTCTGAACTAACAATAGCATTTCCTCCCTGTAACCTGGGGGGGAAACGGAAGACAAGAGGCGAAACAAAACGGGGTCATTCATAAAGACTGGTAAGCCCTATCTACTATCAGTATATAAACTAGTAAAGTTAACTGGCTTGAGGAACTGAGATGAACATAAGTATGATGACAAGATAGATAAGATAAACCAAAATAACAGGATGAACTACTGTACCAAGATAAACGAGTGTGTCATGATAAACTACGGTGTCAAGATAAATCAAGGTATCACATTGTCAGGTTTCTATCAAGTATACTATCCCAAGGTATCTATCATGTATAACATCCTTAGGTATTTATCATGTATATTTGCTCTGCACCTCTCGTACTAGTATCCCAACCCGCGTTATGTGTTAACTATGAATGTCCCTTGCCCAATGTCATGTAATGGTCCATGTCAACCTAATATATAGCATATGTGGGTTTTTCCAACTCGTATGTTTCTTTCCCTGCATAAGTTCAGTCCTTTGCCGTAGGCCGTACGGGCTTCCCCATGTAAATCTATACCACCTCATCGTAGTACCATTTTATCCTTGAAGTTGTTTTGGACTGCTACCCTTGGTCTGGTTATGTTTTCTTACCATGAACTATCGCGTGTTTACCTAGAGTTTATGCCCCTTAGGACTGCTAGGGATTATGCTACCTAATGAACGTTTTCGTGTCTCGGTTTGGGTTTTAGCCACCTAGGGCTACTAGGGATTATGCTACCCGTCAACCGCGCCCTTTTATCCCACGTATGTATCGTGAATCGTTTTCCATGTCTAGACGCACATGTATCTCAATGTGCCATCCGAGTTCCGTGCCAGGGCAAATCAAGAAATACGGAACTCGTCGGGAGCTTTAAGTCGTCTGCTAATGCAGATATCAAGGTCTGTTTTTATACCCGTGGCTATGGTCCCACGTGACCCCTCCCTCAACTACTGAAAGGCAAAACAAGAAAAGTCATGTATGAGAACTACACTAAGGCCATCGATGCCCTCTTTCCGGACGGCCAACCTCGCCCATACCTAGATAGCAAGTATGGTCTGTTGGGTGTTCTATGCCTTTCCGTACGCACACGATTGACTAAAGATGGTAGGTGGCCGACGAATGTGCTATCTAGGGCTACCGTGAAAATATCGCCGACCCCACGCTAATCCACCCCAGTCTTTTGGTTGCTCTCACAGCAACCAAGGCATACCCTTGGCTCTTCTACCGTAGACCTTAACCTCTGTGAGGCCAGGTTTCATAGACCATCCGCAACCTCACAGAGGGATACCAAGAGTATCCTCACGTTCCCCGAAGCTACCGCTTCGTCACCCAGTTCATTGGAGCCTTTATCTAAATCAGATATTGCTCCACCTCGTATTTTAAGCGATGACCTACCGTATCGGGTTACTCATCTATCTGTGAACTGTTCCCAATCCCTTGACTAAGAATTATTACTTAGTTCCCTAAACTAAGGTTTACCACTTAGTCTCCTTTCCCGTTATCCTTGTTAATTCCTTTTTTTTTTCACATAGTCCCCTGAACTAGGGTTTTGTCTAATGGGTTAAGTCTTGTCATTTAAGTTCATGACTTAACCTGCCTACGAATCATGTCAAGATTTGGCTAAGTATCCAAGTCCAAGACCTAGCCCTACAAGTTGGTTAAGTATACCAAGAAGCTCATGACTTATCCTTATTCAATCATCAAGTTAAATTGGTTAAGTATTTGTTTATCTTAACCCTATCAGATTATCGTGTTAGATTGGTTAAGCATAGATTATCTTAACCTCATCGGATTATCGAGTCGGATTGGTTTAAGTATAGGTTAACTTAACCCCATCCACTAATCGTATTAGAATGGTTATTTAAACGGTCTTGTGAATTAACCCTATCTAGTTCTCACATTAGATTGGTTAAGTATGGTTGCTTAACCTCATCAAATCATCATGTATAATTGATTAAGTATAAGTTACTTAACCCATTAAATTATCATGTTAAGTTGGTTAAGCATTGGTTACTTAACCACATTGAATTACCAAGTTTAGATTGGTTAAGTGTTTAACTTAACCCCACCGAATTACCGTGTTTAGATTAGTTAAGTGTAGTTTACTTAACCCCATCTAATTACCAAGTCGGATTATGTAACGACCCGAAAATCCGCAACATCAGAGTTGACTATATACATCATACGTCCAACCCAAATATCACGAAAATACGAAACATTTTTTTATTAGAAGAAAGAGGTAGAAGAAGAACAGAACTAACAACACAGAATCTCACATCGCAGCGGAACAAAATATAATATATCACATCTTTGAAATACAAAATCTTAACTGTATAACATACACTTATCGGAGTACAACACTTACAACACAGCGGAACAACACTATAACTAGATAACGCTGAAGCCTCCTGCTCCAAGCTCCTTTAGATATATCTGAAAAATCTTGAACTACTTGACTGCCCGTACAAATTTAGGCACCCAAGAGTTTAGGTAGAACAAAACAAAATAAACTCCGGGTCAGTCATGGGACTGGTATGAGTAAACAGTTTAAAACAGTTTCAGAAACTAAATGATATCTCATAAGACCACGCCGTATAACACGGAACGGGTTTTTCCCTTATGAAAATCCAAACACTTGACTTATCTTTATATCAAAACTCTTTTGATATTATAATAATGTCTAAATCAAGTAAATAACAATCTAGTGGACCGTTTGCATCTCACGTTCCACCTATATAATATACAATCAAAACCGCAAGCACGTATTGGGTATTTGGTTTTCCAACTATGATAAGGTATGGAACCACCTTCCGCTGGTATATCTCTAGAGGAGAATACACCGAGTTCAACAAGAACATCTTGCAACTCAGCCACACATGAACGACCACTCATTTCGCTTGAGTGTATCGAATGTATATCACCAACGGTTGGGATCAGCAATCGTTTCCCGAATGGGACAGCATCGACAATAGATTTTTAGAAGTAAATGAAACTCTAGATCAGGTGATTTTACACCCTAATAGGTGCGACCTACATAGCCATGTTGCCTGCCTGATTTCTGTCATTTACCGGATGATGAGGCTAGAAGCTACGCTTTATCATCACACCAGATTCACTTCGAATGACACATCGTCAAATCCATCAAATCACCGATTGACGTCCTCAACAGTTCATTATGTGTTAGCTAAAAGAAGTTTCCTTCTCCGCTTCCACTCTTGGTACGGTTGAAGAAATCAATGTACGTGACCTTTCCGGAAATACTATGTCAGACAATCATCCATACGAGTCACCCAGGAACAGGATGAACTGAAGGCACTATTTCTATTAATAGAAAAAGTCCTTGCACTCTACTCCGTCTTCGATTATCTTTATATAATTTGATTCACACGCTACTGCCGATATGGAGTGGTTCTTCGGATAATAATCCAACCGGTCTCTCCATATTGACAACGATGGTCAAAACTTCGATAGTCCGTGATTTAACTATCGAATAAAAACAAGTGTTTCGATAGTCGATGATTTAACTATCGAATAAAACAAGTGCTCATCCAAACATCCAACAATCACTGAGCCTTTAATTAATATTCCATTAATTAAATCTCTTCTCTGTTTCTTATCAATATTTGTTAACCAAACATTTTCAATAACCATATTGGCCTTTTACGTTATTTGGAAAACATTTCCGAATATCGCCTTCTTTATTTTCTAACTTTAGAAATATTTATTATTCTATTTCCAAGCTTACATTTATTTGGGTTAAAACGGATGTTGTGTAAAACATCGTTACGACAACCCAAATACTATATTCAACTAACTCTTATTCAACATTGATCTTCGAGCCTGAAATCTTACTATTTATCTGTTAATAATGAAATCAATCAAGTTGGGGTATAACTACCTCTCAGACCTTGACTGAATAACATTTATAACGTCAAAACAGATAAGACTACTTACTCGAACAATCAATACCATACAACTACTGATTTACTTTTAAACACGTATACACTTCCCCTTTCTATTCTTACTAGATTTTATTCTTATACTTCCTTTTTGATTATACTATTATATTTCTAAGTTCGTTTTCTTATCGACTTCTATATATATCGATACGTTGATTTCTAACTATCAAATTATCTTAAAAATATTCTATCTCCTTAAATTCCCGGAAAAATTCGCCATAACCTCCTTTGTACCGGGAGCATCGGGAAATTTCAAATAGCTTTCCCGTTCCTTCTCATCTCAAAAAGAAAAAGAAAAAGCTAAGCGGCTTGCCGATACGGCGCATAAAATCTCATATATGAATTAAATACGTACCTTTTTGTCGGGCATTCTATTTATTTCACTTTTATACTTTATTCCATACCTGTCTCCTGTATATTTATGCCTGTCCAATCTATTTTAACTATACCAATCGTTTTAACTCAATTTGTTAATTAAATCTGTTAATTAACTTCTTAGTCTAATCCACTTCTATTTATCCAAATCTATTTATTATAAATTCCATTTGAATTTCTATATTCAAATTCCATTTGAAATACTTTGTTCAAATTCTATAGTTAAACTCCATTTGAATTCTATTATTCAAATTCTATTTCAATTCCTTATATTCAAAGTCCATTTGAATTCTCTGCATTATTTATAAACAACGTTTATAACTTCAATTCAAATCCCACCTTTCCATTTATAAACAAAGTTTATAAATTCAATTCAAATCCCATATTTTCATTTATAAACAAAGTTTATAAATTCGATTCAAATCCCATCTTCCATTTATAAACAAAGTTTATAAATTCAATTCAAAATCCATATTTTCATTTATAAACAAAGTTTATAAATTCGATTCAAATCCCATCTTTTCATTTATAAACAAAGTTTATAAATTCGATTCAAATCCCATCTTCCATTTATAAACAAAGTTTATAAATTCGATTCAAATCCCATATTTTCCGTTATAAACAAAGTTTATAAATTCTATACTCATTTTATATATCTTCAAAACAAGTAAATATTTCCTATAGTTCATTAAAAATTCAAATACTATTTATAAAAATAGAATTCAATTTTTAAATCTCAAATACCCTTTCAGGGTATTTTATAAATCAATATCCTAAGCCCTAGTGATATTTAAACAATCAAATCAACCAATTTTCAATCATTTGATTTTTAACACATCATATATGAATATACATATGAAACCAAACAAACAACAACAGATAATATATTTTTGAGGAATCCAATTGGATTCCTCCAACCTGTTTTCCTGCATCCACAGACATTAGTCAACATAGTAATACCCATCCTGCTTCGAGGCAGGATATCGCGGTATGAAGGTCATCCACTATCATAGCGTGGGGCGCATAGGGTAATCATCCGCTATGGTACCGCGGGCATCCGCTAATGAGACTGCGGGAATCCAACCAATCATCAACCCAATATATATATAATAGTTAAGCCTAAATAACTATATATATTTAAATCAACCAAACAACATTCAAACAAGCATAATAATTATTTTTAACGATATAAAAATAATTCTAAACAAACAGGTGAGATTTACTCACCGTGATTTCATTTTCTGATCCAGTCTGATACCAAATTTATTCCAAGCTTATGAAATCCGTGGCTATGGATTACTCGACTGATGCTACTCGATTAAATCTAGTATGAATTTAACATTCTTTAGTTAATATAAATTTTTATAAATATATATATAGGCATTTAGGAACCTAATACCATTTAGATCACTCGTCAAATTTACCATTTTTATAAAATGATTTCACTAACTAAAATTCCTCTTTAGTTTCCAAATTCCGGATTTAGTCGTAACCAACATCCTTTTCCATCGGTGAAATTTCAAGTATAACTTATATATCAAAGAAATAATACCTAAATCTCATCTTCATTATCTCTTCTTTTCCAAAACTGAATAGCTCGAACTTCTACTGTAGCTTACTGCCATTTCTATTGTGAATGTTGAACCATCCTTTCTCTTTATTGTTTACCATTTTCCGGCTTCCTGAAAACATTCCCAGTTCAATGACTGTACTTCCCAAGGTTTGCCATCCCAGTTATACACGAAGAACACCTTCCTTCCTCATTCAACATTAACCACCATGACACAGACTTCGGTGATGCCTTCGCAACTCCATCCTGTAGAGCAAACTATAGCTCGAACTCAGCTATAACAACAGCATCGCACCCAGGTGCGATTGAAAAACCAATGGAGTTTTCCCCAAATCAAAACTGTCGTACCCTTATGGTCTACCGAACTTCTCACTATCGCACCTCCAAATCTGGCCTCGAGTTCACATCGACCCCTTCTTTATCTCGCTGCCATTACCACCGCTCGATACTCATTCCTCGATCGAGAATAAAATCCCTAACTATGATGTTGATGAACACGGTGAACCCAACTTCTAAAATCGCGAGCTCCCTAGTCTCGACGCTGAGTCTCAGAGGCACGGTCCCCATCTCGATCCCAATTCCGATTTGAATATTTGAGAGGATGAGCGGCCATTTTGATTTTGTTTGCTGAAGCTTTCATTCGATTTGTAAACAACAGAGGGGCGTGGTTTTTATAAAGTAATTTGTGGAAGTAAAGGAGGATACGGTTTGGTTTTTAGTTGGTGGAAGAAAAGGGAGGCACGAGTTGTTTTTAATTGGTGGAAGAAAAGGGAGTACGGGTTAGTTTTCGGTCCACACATAAAGAAAGAAATCTTTTTTTTTTATTATTAATATATTTTAATTTAGTTAAACCGGATATCCTTGAATTAAAATACTTCCTAACTCTGAACTCCTTTCTGAACCCAACAAATGTCATTTCTAGGGTAATACCCCTATTTCGTACACACTGGGATAGATCACGAGGTCTGATTCGATCGTCTGTGGAAGATATTTATTTAAATCTATATAAATTTAAATTTCAAACTATTTATTCTACTCGATATAAATAAATATTATTACCGTTAAAATTTCATATAAATTATTTGAACTGTTTTCAATTCAAATTAAAATTTGAATTCAACTAAATCCACTTTCTTATTCTGATAATTAAATATTTTCAATATTAAATTGAAATTTGATTTTTAAATTGATAACTCCCTATAAAAATTGATTTATTTACTTAACTCAATTTTTAAATCCATATTAAACATTTTAAAATTAACCCATAAGAATCCGGGTCATTATAGATTAGTTAAGTATAAATTACTTAACCCCATCCCCTAATTGTCTTGTATGGTTAAGTGTCATTAAGAAATCAAGCCCGGTCCCACTTAACCTACCCATTCGTGTCATATCGGTTAAGTGTCATTAGTCAAACTTACTTAACCTTGTCATGTGGCATTAATTTAATTAATGCACTCTCAACCTCTCACATTAGACTTTGTTGTGGTTACTAGTTAAGCCGGGCGGGTCCGGGTAGTTTTACACCACAACCTAGTCTAACCTCGGGTCTTAAGCGCGACATGACCAACTTCTCACATTGGATCCTATTGTTTGTAGCCACTAGTTAAGCCGGGCGGGTCCGGGTAGATTTATGCTACAAACTCAACCCAACCTCGAGTTGGCCACTTTCATGTTTGGTCTAGTGTCTTGTTACACTTACAATCCATACGTGTCAAGTTTTCAAGTCCCATGTTCATAGCCAAAATTACATGTTGTCATGTTTATACCAATTTACCCAAATCATGTTTCATGTCATTAAAGTTTACCCATAAAGTAACCCCAACGCTTTTAAACTCGCATATACATTCGCAACAACGCATAATGGATTTAAGAAGGAACTTGGCAAAAGCATGACAAAAAGGGTATAAGGCCACAAGTTAATCATGGTGGCATATGAGGCATAAATGTGTTCATTAACTTGCATGTTACATTGTTAAGCCTCAAAAACATGCATAACCACAAAACTTAGCATATAGGTGAATCATGGTGATAGATGACATAGAAAAATGGCTAGTAGTTCGCATATAGCATTCTATGCAAGTTAACTTAAGGGATAAGAGAGTTCTTATGTTGCATAATGCAACATTTAAACATAAAGCTTATAGCTTTTATCCCACAAAATCAAGGTGATGACTTTTACGAATATGCATAGTATAAATCTACACATAACATGATAGTTTCTAAGCATGCAACCTACTCAAGTTCAAACCCAAAGCTTGCAACATGAACATTTAACTTCATAGTTAATATATAAGAGTAGGAGGGGGCTTACAATGCTATGAAGACTTATAAAATAAAATAAGATTGAGACGAAGCCACTAGCAACTCTAAAAACCCTAAATGAATACAAGCTCCAAGTTGTCTTGAGAAACAAGAAGCTCCTTTGATTCGTATGAAGAAAGATCCTTGTTTTGATTAAGAAAGGTGGCTCTTTTACTAGCTTAGGACACTCAAACTTTCATGAAGAGGATGGAGGCCATGATATGAAGATGGAGGCCATGATCAAGAAACATTTTGGCAGCATTTAGTTGTAGGAATGATTAATGAGGGTTTAGGCTAGGTCTAGGGTCTTTTTATAGAGATTAGGGGTAGTTTAGGCCGTAGGATAAACCCTAGGATAGATCTGAACCCTCAAAAATCGTCACAAGCCTCCAAAACAGAGCCAAAACCAGAAGCAGGTGCACCAGGTCGCTGGTTCGACCGGGGGGGGGGGGGGGGGGCGACCCAGGGGTCGACCCCATGGGGAGGGGTCGACATAGGGGTCGACCCCCTGGGGAGGGGTCGACACCCATGTCGACATGGGTGTCGACCCTGAGTGTCTGGCGGGAATTTTCCCGCCTCTCTTTTTGGGCTGAATTTCAAATATGTTTTCGGATTTGAATTTTTGTGAAACTTCGTTGGGCCTTAACTGGGTCATACGGACTCCGATTTACGAAATTTCGGACTCTATTTCGCGTATTTTTCCGAGACGAACGCAACGGCATAGCCCGTTTCTCCTAATTCAGATTTTATAATATAATTTTGCCTTGATTCTTGATTTAACATGTTGTTAAATTTCGGGTTGTTACAAGGGGAACTACGGTGGTCGCGACAAAAAGCCGTAAGGTGAAAATATATTCGATACACTCAAGAGAAATGAGTGATCGGTCATGTGTGGGTCGGGTTGCAAGACGTTCTTGTTGAACCCAGCGTATTCGTCTCTAGAGGTACACAGTCGGTAGGTGGTCCCATACCTTGTCATAGTTGGAAATCCAATTTCCATAAGCGCCAAACGACTTGTATTTGTATACTATGTAGGAGAATGTGAGATGCAAGCATTCTTCTAGATTCTAAATTATTTGTGAAAGACTTATATGATAATATATGATTTCAAGTATACAAAGTGTTTTGATCTCATAAGGTAAAACCCCGTTCCGTATTTACGGCGTGGTCTTATGAGATATTTTTATTTGTTTTAAACTATTTACTCATACCAGTCCCCTGACTAACCCAGAGTTTATTTTTCTGTGTTTTCCCTTATACTCTTGGGTATTCATAATGCTTGTTATGAATAGACAAGTGAATCAGGATTTGGATAAACTTGTGAAGCTGGAAATGGAGATTTTGCTGTGTGTTGGTCCATCTATCTACTATATAATTAAGTCTGTCAGTTAGTCATCTATGATATGTATAATTACTGATGTACTATGAATGTGTTGTATCACTAGTTCAGTATGCTCTGATGTAATATATTCTGCTGTGTAGTGTTATAAAGTATTATCTTTTGTGAAAATTCCGCTATGAGATTCTGATGTTCTGTGATTTTATCTTCTATCTATCCTTATTCTTATTAATGGCACGACTTCCGATGTGTTCAAAAGTTGGGTCGTTACAGTTGGTATCAGAGCTTAGGTTGCTGATTACCTAGGCTTTGGGTGAGTGTGAGAGAGCGTATTTATTAAAATTTAAATTAAATCAACTTGGATGGTATACCTAAGTTAGTTATATCAAATCAAGTCGGGATTGATAGCCTGTTTATTCAGGTGATTAAAATGAGTAGACAAGGACGAAGAGGTCGAGCTAGAGGGTCATCCACTACTACGGGTCGTAATACTGGATCCCAAGATCAAAGAGAGACTGTGGGGAGAGGTACCAGCCCGGCAGGATAAAAGGAGTTAATTAACCAGGGCCAGCCTCGAGATAAATTAATATGTTTGGATTAAATATGGATAATATTCAATCATATTGATACAGGAAATCGAGTTAGAATTTTAAATTGAATTAAAATTTGGATTTCCTGAAATTAAGGATGGACTTAAGAATTCATTGGATATTAACTCAAGGAAATTAAACTGGTTGATTTATGGAATTAAAACATATTTTGAGTCCCGAGATGGAGATAATTAACCAAGTTAATAGAGGTTGTGGATAATACTTAACGGAGTTAAGAGGATTGACTAATGAAGTTAAAAAGGAATTTGGACAGATGCCTGTACTTGAGCAAGATTGATTTAAATCAAGGAAGTGAATAAGACTTGAAATTTATTTCAAGTATATTTGGGAGTTGATGAGAATTCAAGAATAATATTACAAGGATGGAATGTTTTTTTTCAACCATAGCAACAATAACTGTTATAAATTAAATATTTATAGATGTGAGTCGATGACTCTAACTTATTGTCTACTAATTTCGAGGACGAAATTTTTATAAGGGGGGTAGAATGTAATGACCTGGACTTTTAACACAGATATTAAATTATCGTAAGTATCGTATTTACAAATACGAGTTAAAATCCATATTTTTAATATTTCAAAACATACCAAAATTTTTAATTGCATTTCTTTTACCTGTGTAACAACACTTATATATGCATATATCACAACATTGAATAAAATCCTCTTTTCACATTCATGTATAATAGCATGAAAAGTATAGCGTTTGTTTTAAATTCATTTATTTTTGTTTGAATAATAACACTTAGTCATAGCAAGTTTATAAATGCCATTTTGTTTCACTTGTTTTTTTTCATTTTTTCAAAAGCTTTAGAATTTGAGTTTTTGAAAATTATTGATTTAAAAACTTATAACACTTGAATTTAAATATGCATTGTCATTTTTTTAAGGGTTTAAGTCCTTATGTTATTTTAGCAAAATTCTTGTTTTTAACACATGAAGCACTTGAAAATAAAACATGCTAAAACCATTTGTTTGGCAAAGCAAGTTCAAATCTTTTGTGTTCACATGAACTTCAAAATAAAGCATGAATGTGCCATTGGCTTTTGCAAAAATGTTTTCATGTATGTATGTATTTGAATGCATCTGCACTAGTTCTAGGATAGTAGAGAAAGTCTAGAAAAATAGAGTTTCACATGGAAAAATCATTTTTGATTTAATATTTTCAGTTTTAAAATCTTTCTTGTTCCTTACATAGATTTTCTGAAATGTCATTCTCTTTTCTTTTTTCAAAAACCTATTCATTTTGTCAAAGGCCATGTGCTATAGATTTGTCAAATCTTGTGCCTTTATACCATGAAAACTTGCCTACACTAGATGAGTACCTAGGCATGGATTTCTAAGATTTTTTCATGTCATATCATTACCTAACCAAGATCAAAAGCACCAAGAACTCAGATTTTGTTAAAACTTTAAAGGCAAGTAAGATTATTCAATATTTTGTGTTAAATCATGATTTTCATATGTGAAAATATATGATAGAAACCCTATGAAAATTCTGAGCTAAAATGGTACAATAGGAGCTACTTTAGGCAAAAACCAAGAAAAGATCTGGAAAAAACATAGCTATGTCATGTTGCATTTAAGGGATGTTTCATAGAGAGGCCAATGGGAGGAAATGGGTAGCATAGGCCGGTGATTTTAGTGTGGGTTTAGGATGATGCGAGCCATGTGAACTCAGATTGTGTGTGTTGATATTGAAAGAGAAAAGAGTTTTGATATTGCCTTGCATTTGTCACATCAAATTCTGAAGAAAAAAAACTAATTTTTTCCTCTTTCAAACTCTAGTAAATAAATGCACTCTTATTTTAATGTTTTTCTACACCTATAAAAAGACCAAGCATACACCATTTTTCCTACACAACAACAAGAGTATTCAAACAACATCGGTAAGAAGAAAACAAGGAGCTTCTTAAAGATAGGTGAGTAAAATTTTTCAAAGTTCTTTACTGTTTTCTTTCTGTATTGAACTGGAAATAAACTTGGCTTGTGTTGTTCCTATGCTAGTGGTAGGCTTGATTTAAGTTACCTGTTTTGTTTTTCTAATCAAACATTTGTTGCTTATCATTTAAACCTTAAACACAAATTGTTAGAAAACTGCTTCATACTTTTAGTCACCCTGTTCTTCCTGTTTGCCTTAAACACCACCCCAAAGACTTGATCTGTCAGTCTTTGTTAGAGACATGGATGTGTTGTTGTATTGATTTTTGAAACCATTTCAATATCCTTAAAGGGTTTGGAAGTGGCAAAAGCATTTTAAATATACACAGTATATAAAAACCAGGAAAAGCACAGTCTGTTCATTTCAAAACTCTCTGTTTGATTGAAATTTCAAAACCAGTATTAAACCAAACTAAATACATGAATGGAATACTAGTAGTAAATGATGATTTTTAAAAGAAATTTCATGATTTTTAATAACTTAGATTTTGAGAATTTCGGAGATGATTGGAATTGGTAAAATAACCAATTTTCGATCACTCAGACAGTCGGAGGCCAAGTGGTTGGGAGAGAAGCTTCATCTAGGATCAGGGCTTATAGAAAAAATGCAAATTAATTTTTCTAATGAGGGAATTGCGAGAATAGGATCGAAATAGGGTTTATGGGTTTGTTTTTCTTGGTCGGGTTCTCGTCAAAACTGCGCTTCGTCATCGAGGGAATAGGGGTGCGCGCCAGGGGGGTTTGGTGCTGGAAGGTGTCGAGGTGGCGCAGCTGAAAGGAGGCGGATTCTGGTGGAGGGAGGTGGCCACGGTGGTGTTTTCCATGGATGGTTATTACCAATTAGAAATGGGGGTATGGTGAAAGTACTGTAGCGGCATGGTGGAGATGATCGAAGTGGTGCAAGATGATCATCGGATGAGGTGTGACGTGCGGTGGTGATCGGCAGTGATGGATGGTGGCTCATCGTCGGGCGGTGGTGGCGTACACGTGCACTGGAAGCATATGCACAACTGTGTGCAATTGTTTTACTCTGTTGATGGTTTGGAAGAAACACAGTAACTGAAAAGGAAATAAAAGTTTTAAATTATCAAATTTAAGTTAATCTGTATGCTAAAACTGAAAGTGTATACATTCGAGTAGAAATTCAAGATCAAACAGCATAGCTTTAAGGAACTGTAAATTGGCTTTAGAACTTTATCCGAATTCAAGATCAAACAAAGAGGTTATCACATTTTCGGATAAAAAATTCAACTCGTTGAACCTGCTTGTGTTAATACTAGCTGCATTAAGGAGGCATGGTCTATATGCTATATTTACTTGGAGAAGGGATGATGTATGTCCCTTTGAATGATGCAAAAGTATTCATGAAAAATACCACTCGACCTCAAGGTAAAAGGGAAACGAGATGAGTAGAAAGACATTGACTAGAGAAGAAGTACGAAAACAAGAACAGAAGGAAGGAAGAACTCATCTGAATACTTGATCGTACCTGGGGAAGTTAAGGAGAAACATTGATGCAGGGAACTTGACTTATTGGTCCATTGGGCTTAATATTTAAAAGGAATATTTAAAAGGGTAAACAAAGATTTAAAAAAATAAATTAAGTTTAAAAACAAATTATATAAATATCTATATTGGGCAAACACACATGTAAGATGTGTTGAAGGTGGGCTCGGCCCATTCATGTAAAAGGAAAAATAAAATGTTTTAAGATATATATAAACATAATTGTATGTACATGTTTGGATTGTTTTGACTCGACAAGTCGAACATTAGTATATAAGTAACTCGAGGCAGTTTTGTCGTCAAATACAGAAGTGTAATCAATTATAAAATTTAGTTTATAATTAAAATTTGAATTCACTTCAAATAAAAATATTTGAAGTTTAAAGTAAATCAAAAGAGAGAAAATAGATATTTAAATAAAAATATAAATTTTTAATATAGCACAAGGAAAAAAAGAAGTGGATCAGGATTAGAAGTTCAGTTCTGTCAAGAACTGAAAATACACCAGTCGAGATTTTAAATTAAATTAAATTAAATTTAAAATAAGAATCAGAAATGATTTTCTAAACGAAATATTCAAATGGTAAAGTTAGCAAAAAGAAAGCCAATTAACGGTAAAAGATCAGATATTGTTCTGACCAAAGTGGAGACGTTAGCACAAAAGCTGTAAAATTATTAAATTATAAATTTATTTTATAATTGTAATTTGAATTTATTTTCTAATGAGTTGTTTAAATTTTAAACAAAGAAAAGAAGCCGTATGTGACACATACGATGAGTTTGTCAAATCTTAAACGGTAATTTAAATTTTTCGGTACCAGTGACTGATCTTATATAGCTCTGCAATTTATAAAATAAGAACTGTAAATTATATTTTATTCATGTTTAGATGAATAAAAAGAGAGACTTTATTGATCTATAAGCAGAAGGAAGAAATCGAGTAAAAGGATCGAAAGGAGAATTGTTGAGAAAAATACCAAGTGTAAAAATTGAAAAATAAATGATAAAATTATAATTTGAGTCATTTATGAGTGATCAGATTTATGAATGATGATGAGGAATATTTTTCTAAGAAAAATAAAGTAGGTATTCATTTGAAAGGGTGACGAACAAAACGGAAATAAAAACCCGTGCGACGCACACACTAAAATTGGCCGTTTTGAAAAAATAATCAAAATACCAGATATTTACAAGCTGATCATATACTGTTTGGTTTGATTATGACTGTATATGTAGATTAGATTATAATCGTGTTAGATTAATAATTTAAAGAGAATTATTTTCGTTAATCATTTCAAAGAGACCGGAATTTATATTCCACTTTGAATTGATTATACGATGCTCGTCAAAGATTATCGAAGATAATAGAAGACGGATTTGTGCAAGGACTATTTTAAATAGTGCCTTCGGTTTGTTCAAACCCAGGACAACTTGTATGGACGAATGTCTGACAAAGTAATTCTAACTGGTCACGTACGTTGATCTTTCCAAACGTATTTATATGGTGCTAGAGAAATTCGTTTCCTTATGCTTTGTACCTATAACTTAAATTTGAGGAAGTCAATTAGTGATCGGGAGGTTTTGACGATGTGGCACTCAAAGAAAATAAAGAGATGATGATCAAGCGTTAGTCTAGCCTCACACCCAGGAAATGACAAAATGGGCAGGCAACATGGCTAAGTGGGTCGCTCCCATTAGGGTGTATTGTCACCATCTAGAGAATATTCGTATTTGTTACTTCTTTCATTTCTGTATCTCCAGGGGTGTAACACCCACCCTCCGCTAGGGTCACTCGCAAAGGAATGCACTAGCTTTAGAGGGGTATTATTGGTAAGTATGTACAGAAATATTACAAGACAGAACATATAAAATAGCGGAAGTAAAACCAACTTTCATATCATTAATAAATAAGGTCTAAAGCCTTTTACATCAGAGAATTTCTTACATGGAAACCTGTCTTGAAATAGTAAAGAAGCATAAAAACCTTTTCATAAATTATTCCCCAAGTAAAACAGTAAAGTAGCCATAGCCAAGAAAAGTCCGAGCCATACATGATGACCTTCAAACAGGAGAAGTCCGAACTAACAATATCATTTCCTCCCTGTAACCTGGGTGGGGGGGGGGGGGGGGGGAACGGAAGACAAGAGGCGAAACAAAATGGGGTCAGTCATAAAGACTGGTAAGCCCTATCTACTATCAGTATATAAACTAGTAAAGTTAACTGGCATGAGGAACTGAGATGAACATAAGTATGATGACAAGATAGATAAGCTAAACCAAAATAACAGGATGAACTACTGTACCAAGATAAACGAGTGTGTCATGATAAACTACGATGTCAAGATAAATCAAGGTATCACATTGTCAGGTTTCTATCAAGTATACTATCCCAAGGTATCTATCATGTATAACATCCTAAGTTATTTATCATGTATATTTGCTCTGCACCTCTTGTACTAGTATCCCAACCCGCGTTATGTGTTAACTATGAATGTCCCTTGCCCAATGTCATGTAATGGTCCATGTCAACCTAATATATAGCATATGTGGGTTTTTCCAACTCGTATGTTTCTTTCCCTGCATAAGTTCAGTCCTTTGCCGTAGGCCGTACGGGCTTCCCCATGTAAATCTATACCACCTCATCGTAGTACCATTTTATCCTTGAAGTTGTTTTGGACTGCTACCCTTGGTCTGGTTATGTTTTCTTACCATGAACTATCGCGTGTTTACCTAGAGTTTATGCCCCTTAGGACCGCTAGGGATTATGCTACCTAACGAACGTTTTCGTGTCTCGGTTTGGGTTTTAGCCACCTAGGGCTACTAGGGATTATGCTACCCGTCAACCGCGCCCTTTTATCCCACGTATGTATCGTGAATCGTTTTCCATGTCTAGACGCACATGTATCTCAATGTGCCATCCGAGTTCCGTGCCAGGGCAAATCAAGAAATACGGAACTCGGTCGGGAGCTTTAAGTCGTCTGCTAATGCAGATATCAAGGTCTGTTTTTGTACCCGTGGCTATGGTCCCACGTGACCCCTCCCTCAACTACTGAAAGGCAAAACAAGAAAAGTCATGTATGAGAACTACACTAAGGCCATCGATGCCCTCTTTCCGGACGGCCAACCTCACCCATACCTAGATAGCAGGTATGGTCTGTTGGGTGTTCTCTGCCTTTTCGTACGCACACGATTGACTAAAGATGGTAGGTGGCCGACGAATGTGCTATCTAGGGCTACCGTGAAAATATTGCCGACCCCACGCTAATCCACCCCAGTCTTTAGGTTGCTCGCACAACAACCAAGGCATACCCTTGGCTCTTCTACCGCAGACCTTAACCTCTGTGAGGCCAGGTTTCATGGACCATCCGCAACCTCACAGAGGGATACCAAGAGTATCCTCACGTTCCCCGAAGCTACCGCTTCGTCACCCAGTTCTTTGGAGCCTTTATCTAAATCAGATATTGCTCCACCTCGTATTTTAAGCGATGACCTACCGTATCGGGTTACTCATCTATCTGTGAACTGGTCCCAATCCCTTGACTAAGAATTATTACTTAGTTCCCTAAACTAAGGTTTACCACTTAGTCTCCTTTCCCGTTATCCTTGTTAATTCCTTTTTTTTCCACATAGTCCCCTGAAATAGGGTTTTGTCTAATGGGTTAAGTCTTGTCATTTAAGTTCATGACTTAACCTGCCTACGAATCATGTCAAAATCTAGTAAATAAATGCACTGTTATTTTAATGTTTGTCTACACCTATAAAAAGACCAAGCATACACCATTTTTCCTACACAATAACAAGAGTATTCAAACAAAATCGGTAGGAAGAAAACAAGGAGCTTCTTAAAGACAGGTGAGTAAAATTTTTCAAAGTTCTTTACTGTTTTCTTTTTGTATTGAACTGGAAATAAACTTGGCTTGTGTTGTTCCTGTGCTAGTGGTGGCTTGATTTAAGTTACCTGTTTTGTTTTTCTGATCAAACATTTGTTGCTTATCATTTAAACCTTAAACCCAAATCGTTAGAAAACTGCTTCACTTTTGGTCACCCTGTTCTTCCTGTTTGCATTAAACACCACCCCAAAGACTTGATCTGTCAGTCTTTGTTCGAGACATGAGTGTGTTGTTGTATTGATTTTTGAAACCATTTCAATATCCTTAAAGGGTTTGGAAGTGGCAAAAGCATTTTAAATATACACAGTATATAAGAACCAGGAAAAACACAGTCTGTTCATTTCAAAACTCTCTGTTTGATTGAAATTTCAAAACCAGTATTAAACCAAACAAAATACATGAATGAAATACTAGTAGTAAATGATGATTTTTAAACGAAATTTCATGATTTTTAATAACTTAGATTTTGAGAATTTCGGAGATGAACAGAATTGGTAAAATAACCAATTTCCGATCACCCAGACAGTCGGAGGCCAAGTGGTTGGGAGAGAAGCTTCATCTAGGATCAGGGCTTATAGGAAAAATGCGAATCAATTTTTCTAATGAGGGAATTGCGAGAATAGGATCGAAATAGGGTTTGTCAGTTTGTTTTTCTTGGTCGGGTTCTCGTCAAAACTACGCTTCGTCGTCGAGGGAATAAGGGTGCGCGCCATGGGGGTTTGGTGCTGGAAGGTGTCGAGGTGGCGCAGCTGAAAGGAGACGGATTCTGGTGGAGGGAAGTGGCCACGGTGGTGTTTTCCATGGATGGTTATTTCCAATTAGAAATGGGGGTATGGTGAAAGTATTGTAGCGGCATGGTGGAGATGATCGAAGTGGTGCAAGATGATCATCGGATGAGGTGTGACGTGCGGTGGTGATCGGCAGCGATGGATGGTGGCTCATCGTCGGGCGGTGGTGGCGTACACGTGCACGGGAAGCATATGCACAACTGTGTGCATTTGTTTTACTCTGTTGATGGTTTGGAAGAAACACAGTAACTAAAAAGGAAATAAAAGTTTTAAATTATCAAATTTAAGTTAATTTGTATGCTAAAACTGAAAGTGTATACATTTGAGTAGAAATTCAAGATCAAACAGCATAGCTTTAAGGAACTGTAAATTGGCTTTAGAACTTTATCCGAATTCAAGATCAAACAAAGAGGTTATCACGTTTTTGGATAAAAAATTCAACTCGCTGAACCTGCTTGTGTTAATACTAGCTGCATTAAGGAGGCATGGTCTATATGCTATATTTACTTGGAGAAGGGATGATGTATGTCCCTTTGAATGATGCAAAAGTATTCATGAAAAATACCACTCGACCTCAAGGTAAAAGTGAAACGAGATGAGTAGAAAGACATTGACTAGAGAAGAAGTACGAAAACAAGAACAGAAGGAAGGAAGAACTCATCTGAATACTTGATCGTACCTGGGGAAGTTAAGGAGAAACATTGATGCAGGGAACTTGACTTATTGGTCCATTGGGCTTAATATTTAAAAGGAATATTTAAAAGGGTAAACAAAGATTTAAAAAAATAAATTAAGTTTAAAAACAAATTATATAAATATCTATATTGGGCAAACACACATGTAAGATGTGTTGAAGGTGGGCTCGGCCCATTCATGTAAAAGGAAAAATAAAATGTTTTAAGATATATATAAACATAATTGTATGTACATGTTTGGATTGTTTTGACTCGACAAGTCGAACATTAGTATATAAGTAACTCGAGGCAGTTTTGTCGTCAAATACAGAAGTGTAATCAATTATAAAATTTAGTTTATAATTAAAATTTGAATTCACTTCAAATAAAAATATTTGAAGTTTAAAGTAAATCAAAAGAGAGAAAATAGATATTTAAATAAAAATATAAATTTTTAATATAGCACGAGGAAAAAAAGAAGTGGATCAGGATTAGAAGTTCAGTTCTGTCAAGAACTGAAAATACACCAGTCGAGATTTTAAATTAAATTAAATTAAATTTAAAATAAGAATCAGAAATGATTTTCTAAACGAAATATTCAAATGGTAAAGTTAGCAAAAAGAAAGCCAATTAACGGTAAAAGATCAGATATTGTTCTGACCAAAGTGGAGACGTCAGCACAAAAGCTGTAAAATTATTAAATTATAAATTTATTTTATAATTGTAATTTTAATTTATTTTCTAATGAGTTGTTTAAATTTTTAACAAAGAAAAGAAGTCGTGTGTGGCACATACGATGATTTTGTCAAATCTTAAATGGTAATTTAAATTTTTCCGGTACCAGTGACTGATCTTGTACAGCTCTGCAATTTGTAAAATAAGAACTGTAAATTTTATTTTATTCATGTTTAGATGAATAAAAAGAGAGACTTTATTGATATATAAGCAGAAGGAAGAAATCGAGTAAAAGGATCGAATGGAGAATTGTCGAGAAAAATACCAAGTGTAAAAATTGAAAAATAAATGATAAAATTATAATTTGAGTCATTTATGAGTGATCAGATTTATGAATGATGATGAGGAATATTTTTCTAAGAAAAATAAAGTAGGTATTCATTTGAAAGGGTGACGAACAAAACAGAAAGAAAAACCCGTGCGACGCACACACTAAAATTGGCCGTTTTGGAAAAATAATCAAAATACCAGATATTTACAAGCTGATCATATACTATTTGGTTTGATTATGACCGTATATGTAGATTAGATTATAATCATGTTAGATTAATAATTTAAAGAGAATTATTTTCGTTAATCATTTCAAAGAGATCGGAATTTATATTCCACTTTGAATTGATTATACGATGCGCGTCAAGGATTATCGAAGATAATAGAAGATGGATTTGTGCAAGGACTATTTTAAATAGTGCCTTCGGTTTGTTCAAACCCAGGACAACTTGTATGGACGAATGTCTAACAAAGTAATTCTAACTGGTCGCGTACGTTGATCTTTCCAAACGTATTTATATGGTGCCAGAGAAATTCATTTCTTTATGCTTTGTACCAATAACTTATTTTTGGGGAAGTCAATTAGTGATCAGGATGTTTTGACGATGTGGCATTCAAAGAAAATAAAGAGATGATGATCAAGCATTAGTCTAGCCTCTAGCCTCACACCCAGGAAATGACAAAAATCGGACAGGCAGGATGGCTAAGTGGGTCGCTCCCATTAGGTTGTCTTGTCACCATCTAGAGAATATTCGTATTTGTTACTTCTTTCATTTCTGTATCTCCCGAGGAAGTACGGTGGTCGCGACAAAAAGCCGTAAGGTGACAATATATTCGATACACTCAAGAGAAATGAGTGGTCGGTCATGTGTGGGCTGGGTTGCAAGACGTTCTTGTTGAACCCAGTGTATTAGTCTCTAGAGGTACAAAGTCGGCAGGTGGTCCCATACCTTGTCATAGTTGGAAATCCAATTTCCATGAGCGCCAAATGACTTGTATTTGTATACTATGTAGGAGAATGTGAGATGCAAGCATTCTTCTAGATTCTAAATTATTTGCGAAAGACTTATATGATAATATCTGATTTCAAGTATACAAAGTGTTTTGATCTCATAAGGTAAAAACCCGTTCCGTATTTACGGCGTGGTCTTATGAGATATTTTTATTTATTATAAACTATTTACTCATACCAGTCCCTTGACTAACCCGGAGTTTATTTTTCTGTGTTTTCCCTTAAACTCTTGGGTATTCATAATGCTTGTTATGAATAGACAAGTAAATTAGGATTTGGATAAACTTGTGAAGCTAGAAATGGGGATTTTGCTATGTGCTGGTCCATCTATCTACTGTATAATTAAGTCTGTCAGTTAGTCATCTATGATATGTATAATTACTGATGTACTATGAACGGGTTGTATCACTAGTTCAGTATGCTCTGATGTAATATATTCCGCTTTGTAGTGTTATAAAGTATTATCTTTTGTAAAAATTCCACTGTGAGATTCTGATGTTCTGTGATTTTATCTTCTGTCTATCCTTATTCTTATTAATGGAACGACTTCCGATGTGTTAGAAAGTTGGGTCGTTACAAAATATTTCTCTTTCGTTCACTCATTGTGCATTGCATTGACCGCGGGGACACAGTCGAAATCAAATGTGAGGGGAGTCTCATTTTCATTCTGTTTTGCATAGTTTAAGTTTGCATTTTTTTTCCTTTTTCTTTAAAAAAAAGTTTCGCCCTTCTTTTTACTTTTAAATAAGACATGATGGAGTTAGCATATATTCTTGGTCGTTGGATTAAGATGTTTGGAAATTTACTTCTCTTAGCGGATATGAAAGGAAAGTTTGAATTATGAGCAAATTTGGTGTAACTGGTACATAGGGAGATTCGTAGGTGTTGAGTACGAAATGTTTTCTAAATTGTAATCCTATTAAGTGAATGGTTGATTTAGACTACTTGCGATAACATTTTAGATCTTTTAAGTGAAGTTGAGCTAAGATATTCTCGTTTAACTCTCTCTCTCTCTCTCTCTGTAATGACCCGCATTGGCAGAGATAGTATAATTAATTTATTTAATAATATAAATAGTGATATAGTGAATTTAATGGTCGAGAAATTAAATAATGGTGAATATTTAATTAAAATAATAAATTAAATAATATATTAAATTCTGAAATAATCAGAATTGGCTGAAATGACGATATGGTGTGAACCGGATCATCTGTGATATTTAATTCAGCTTGGAATTTGATTTGAATAACGAATATATTATTTGAACGACAGTTTGAACGAATAATTATATTATAATTAAAATCGACCTTGAAATGGCGCTGCAGTTCGCGATTTGAACTTCAACTGAATGTACAGGATTCGTTTTAAGCCGGATTTCTGTGAAACAAGAAACATGTGGAGCTGGTTGAGTACATCTTTCTAGTGGTAGAGAAAAATCGAGATTCGTCGTATAGATTTTGATTTATGTCCAAATCAAATTTTAGAAAAGTCGCTATGGAATTCCTTTAGAAATTGTAACGCTTTATTTACGTTATAAAAGAGTTTTCAATATAATGAGATATTGGTATCGAATTTAGACAAGGTTCTTTTGAGACGTAGTGATAATTTAATTTTTAGAATTTTACTGTAATTTTTAATTAATTAAATAAGCAACTTTTTATTTGGAGTATTTTACACCCTTAATCAGCAATTTCGGGGTTTCACAGAATAAGTTATCGGACCTATATTATTATATTTCTGGGACCGTGGTACATTGCTTGACACATCGATATGCTTAATTCTGTCTATGGCGGTCCTTAAAACAAATGAACGGTGTGTAACGAAGTGCTTACAAACTTCACATTGAAAACTAAAAGAAATGGACACGTCCTTACCTCTCTTCCACTCAATTCCCTCACAACGTAAGCACCTCTCTTCCACTCAATTCCCTCACAACGTAAGAACCTCTCTTCCACTCAATTCCCTCACACCACTAATGGTCACCATCTGTACACGCATGCTTCCTTAACACCTAAGTATTTATCCTCTATATATACCAACTCTCATCCATTTGTCTCGTTGGTTTTCCGGAAACAAACCAAAGAAAGAAATAAAACAAGTGGATCGCTTCTAGTTTAAAACGTAAAAGGAGGAGGCCAGTACGGTGTTTGAGCTTTTGGGATGAGCAAGGGAGGATGTGGGGTTCTCAGGTGGTTTCAAATATAGGAAAAAAACATACTATTTTGGATACATCTTTCCTGTGCATGAACGGTGAGGCTGGGGATGTGAAAGCTTGGTATACCACTTGCTGCATGGAAGGGGAGGACCTTGAGCATCTGTATGGCAGTTTGTGGTGAGTAGGAACTGCAGATTTGAAAACAAGGGGGAGAGCTGTTCATTTTTGTGGCAACGGTTACGTAAATGAAAGCATGGGTGTATGGGAATATGGAAGGGACGACATTGGTGTTTAAGGAGTACAACGGTGTTTTTTTTTTACTTTTCAGTAATGGATAGAAAATACTTACGTTGGCCATAAATACACACAGTAGCTTGAGACTTGTATTAGGGAAGAGTGTGTGAACAGAGTGAGGATCTGAGAAAGCAAGGCAAGGCAGAGGATTCAAGTGTTGGATACTAGAGGGTTAGTTTGATGAAGTGAGGAGTGCGGTTTCATAACGAAGTAGCAGAAGTGTCTTGTTTTGGTTAAAATTATTGATGGCATGCCAATAGAAAGGGAGAACTGGTGCGTTGGTGAGCAGTTTAAAGTGGGAGATACAACAGAGGAGTGGAATGTGCGTGGAATGGGGTATTCGACGCAACCGTAATTACGGTTGTGCAACCGTAATTACGGTTGTGGCTTGTGTAAATGGGGAGGCTGAGGATGTTACAGCCGTGGAGGGGCACACGAGTTGAAAACTATGGAAAGAAAGGGGATGTTTGGGTCCGGGATATGCAGCGTTGTTCTCATTGGGAAGAAGGAGCAAAGGGATTAGCAGAATTCAACAAAATAGTTCCGATAGAATCATAGGACCGCGGGCTATGCAATGGAACTGGTCTGGCACTATTTGGAGTTCGTTACAATTTATGGCGAAATAAATTGTCCGTCTGAACCAACAGACGCAAATCGTTATTTAACGGTTAATGCGAAATGTGAGTAAATCTCACTAACTCTGAACAGTTTATAATTTCATGTTGTATTTTAGAACTGTTAAATATTGGCGGATTGACTGTGTGTTGACTGTTTGGTTGAACTGCTAGTCAGTTAGTTGAATTTCTATATTGATTCTGTTTAACAGAATATATCATATGGAACTGAAAGTGATGTTATCTATATTGTTTAACATCTATGATGCAGGGAAATAGGTTGGCTGGATGCCTCAAGATTTATTTTACTGCGATTCATATATTGTGATATATGATGTGATATATAATCTATTGTTGATTATGTGTGTTTGGACGATATTTATCGTTGTTATATGGTATGTTAAATACCATAAGAAATACTGGATGTGGGAAAGGAGATTTTCAAAGTGTATTTTGAAAATGACTTATTTATATAAAATCGATGGATTTTATATAGAAAAGGAAAAGGGTATTTATAAAAGAAAATAATTATAAAATCGAAGGATAAGTTAGAATAAAGGAAATATTATTGGTTAGAATAAAGGGAGATATTTATTTGTTAGAATAAATAGAAAAGATAAAAGGAAATATTATTGGTTAGAATAAAGGGAAATATTTATTTGTTAGAATAAATAGAAAAGATAAAGGGAAATATTATTGGTTAGAATAAAGGGAAATATTTATTTGTTAGAATAAATAGAAAAGATAAAGGGAAATATTATTGGTTAGAATAAATAGAATAGAATAAAAGAAAATTATTAGAAAATAAATAGGATATTATAAAGGAGAATATTTAGAAAACAAATAGAATTGAAAAGGGAATAGTGTTAATCAAATAAAGTTATTCGATTAGAATATATTCGAAGTAATTAATCGAATATAGTTATGTTAAAAGAGTAATCGAATATAGTTTATTCGAATAGAGTTAAAAGAGTTAATCGAATATAGTTTATTCGAATAGAGTTAGAGGAGTAACCGAATATAGTTTATTCGAATAGAGTTAGAGGAGTAATCGAATATAGTTTGTTCGAAAGGAGTTAAGCAAGGAGTTAATCGAATAGAGTTAAGTGAAAAGAGTTAATAAAATATAGTTATTCGAAAGAAAGGTTAAGTAAGGAAGTTAGTTAGTTAAAGAAATGTAAAGTAAACTTTACCTATTTCAAGGTTAGAAATGTTGTTCAGTTAAGGTCTGAGAGGTAATTATACCCCAACTTGATTGGCTTCGTTTTTAACTAAGGAATAGTTAAGGTTCGGCAGTAAAGGATGGTAAAGTGAATTTAGTAATTAAAGGAAATGGTTGACTTGGCATAGCGATGTTTTATCTAAAACATCTTCTTAATCCAAACTTAGGAATTTTGGAAATGTTTTCCAAATAAGAATCATATATGTTTTCTAATACAGAAAACAAAGAAATGGAAATGTTCCCAATGTAAATAACGTATATTTTCTAAATTTAGAAAATAGCAATTTTTGAATATAGGGAAACAGGAGATGTAAAATGAACTAAAGAGATAAATGTTAAATGATGTTTGTTCGATATAATTTCCATCTAGAAATAATATCGTTGTTTGCACACTTGTTTTTCTTTGATAGTTAACTCACAGACTATCGAAGTTTTAACCATTTTAACGTTGTTAATATGGAGAGACCGGTTGGATTATTATCCAAAGAACCACTCTGTATTGGCATAAGCGTTGCGAATCATATATGCCAAAGATAATTGAAGACGGAGTAAAATACAAGGGCTGTTGTATAAGTCTTAGATAACAGTGCCTAAGATGGATATACTGAATAGTACCTTCGGTTCATCTTGTTCCTGGATGACTTGTATGGACGGATGTCTGACAGAGTATGCCCAGATGATCACGTATATTGATTTCTCTAACCGTACAAAGAGTGGAAGCAGAGAAGAAAACTTCTTTTAGCTAACACATAACGTATTGTTGAGGACGTCAATGGGTGATTTTATGGATTTGACGATGTGACATTCGAAGTGAATTTGGTGTGATGATAAAGCGTAGCTGCTAGCCTCATCAACAGGTAAATGACAGAAATCGGGCAGGCAGCATGGCTAAGTCGGTCGCTCCGAAGTAGGGTGTATAATCACCTGATCTAGAGTTTCATTTATTTCTAAAAATCTATTGCCGATACTGTCCCATTCGAGAAACAGTTGCTGATCCCTACCGTTGGTGATATACATTTGATACACTCAAGCGAAATGAGTGGTCGGTCATGTGTGGCCGGTTTGCAAGATGTTCTGTTGAATCCATTGTATTCCTTTCTAGAGGTACACTAGTGAAAGGTGGTTCTATACCTTGTCATAGTTGGAAATCCATTACCCAATACGTGCTTGCGGTTTTGATTATATACTATATATGTGGAACATGAGATGAAAGCGTTTCTGCTAAATGATTATTATATTGTGGTTGATAGACATTCTTATAATATCAAAAGGTTTTTGATATAAAGATAATTTGGATTCTCATAAGGGAAAAACCCATTCCGTTGTACGACGTTGTCTTATGAGATATCGTTTACTTGTTCGAACTGTTTTAAACTGTTTTACTTATACCAGTCCCATGACTGACCCGGAGTTTATTTTGTTTTGTTTCCCTAAACTCTTGGGTGCCTAAATTTGTACGGGCAGTCAAGTAGTCGGGATTTTACAGATACACTTGAAGAGCTGGAGCAGGAGGCTTCAGGATCATATCGCTATAGTTATTTCCGCTGTGTTGTAAGTGCCGTACTTTGATAATGATGTATATTCAAGTACAGATGTATATTTCAAGTTATGTTATATATATTATATGTTATTCGTTCCGCTGTGAGGTTCGTGTTACTTTGATGTTGTGTTCTTCTTCTTCTATTCTAAGTTTCTACCTTATCTATTCTCACCCTCTAATTTCTTTCATTTATGACCGGTATTTCCGATCCTTGGATGTTCGATATGTGTGGTATATCAGATAACCAAGATCGTCAAAATCCCGGGTCATTACACTCTCTCTTATGTAAAAAAAAGGAAAAAAAGAAGTGTGTATATATATAATATCTAAGGGTATCCAACATTGATAGTACATCTAGCGTTGGTGTGCAAACAAGCAAAACTCTTTCCGACATCTTGTTGACAAAGTCAGCGTCGGTATACCTTGGTCTCATTTTATGAGTTGGACACCACTACACCAAAAATGCCAATTTGGCAGTGCTCACGGCCGTATCAAAATGGATTTGATACGGTTTTAAGCCGTATCAAAAAATGGCGTCTCTGTTGTTTTGATACGGCTTAAAACCGTATCAAATTCATAAATTGATACGGTTTAAAACCTTATCAAATTCATACTTTGATACGGCTTAAAACCGTATCAAATTGGTATTTTGATACAGCGTAAAACCGTATTAAAGTATGAATTTGATAAGGTTTTAAGCCGTATCAATTGATTAATTTGATACGGATTTTAACCATATCAAATTAATAATTTAATACGACTTAAAGCCCTATCAAATTTAGAAAGAAAAAAAATTGGCTTGAAAGCCTGAAACATAATACAATGATACATATTACATACTAAGATGCAAAAATACAGATAATACATATTACATACAATAATACATAATATAATGGATTGATACGGCTCATAGACTTTAGTTTCACTACTAAGATACAATATACAGATACGTACTACATACTGATAAAGTGATACTACTATGGTACTAAGCTGAAAGTCTGAAACATACATGTCTCCACTTCCGGTCTTCCACCACTGCTCCTCTCCTCAGTCCTCACCTGTAGTTTTAAATGAAGTGGAATGAAAATGAATCAAAACAGGGGTGATTCGGTCTGCGGTTTTAAATGAAGTACAATGAAAATGAAAACTTTTCCATACTTCTGAGTTCGCAAACTCAGTTCCGTATCAATTCATGAATCTGGTCCAACATCCAGATGTCTTCCATTGCTCTCAGACGTCTGCCAAAAAAAAAAGTCCTATAATTCATATAGACTGCTAGTCAAATATTGTATGACTTAATGCAAAAAAAACTTGATGCAAAAGAAATGTTATTATTTTGATATTTCATGCTGGTGCCATGATAACTACTTCTGTGAACAGAACTGGAAAATAGTTCATTACCCTGACTAAATGTATTTAAAAGCCTTAATTATTTTCCTAGAACTCTCACCAAATAAAAAAGTTGCAACACAGAACTATTAACAGGGACAATAATACTTTACATTGACAACTTGGAAAGTGAACCATTTTTGAGATCAAAACTGTGAATTAGAAGAACAAAAAATCTGGAAGGCATGTATAAACGACTTGACAATAAATCCAAATGATTAATTAAGAAATTAATTTGGAGTACACAAACCTGCGTCCATATTTCTGTGAAGGTTCCTTTTTTCCTTTAAAAGTGGGATAAAAGTGAGATAAGAATATAAGGCACCACAGTTCAATTTTTACATGTATATCTTTAGTTTAATTGAACAACAACATGATTATGCCATGGTTATTCAGTATATATCTTTAGTTCAATTGAAAATACCACAGCAAAATTGAACGACAACAGCATGGAAGCTGCTGTTCTCAACAACAATTTGTAAATGAAAAATAAAGTTTCATGTGATTTATTTGACTCGTAATGCCATGGTGCAATAGGGCATTTATATATTATATCATGTTAGGTATTCACTTATGTTGCCCATTGCTTTTATCATAAGACAACATTGAGTAAAAGATAAAAACTTGATCAGTTCCTAAGTAACAAAAAATCATGTATCAGTCTTCTTGCACACGATCTTTCAGGGTGTACAGTGTACTAACTCATGAATATATATTAAATATAACAGGAACTAATTACACTAATGGGAGAAAAGCCGGTTTAGCACATTAAAGCTCCCTCGGTTTTGGCCACAAAATGTATTATTTTGTAGAGCAGCATTGATATTGTTGTTCTCCCACTAACTGACTTGGACCAAATCCAAAAATAAAGAGCAAAAACAAAAATAACAATTAATACATTAACAACTACCATCATCCACAAATCGAGTTAACTGTATTTTATTTTTCATTTATAACGACCTAAAGAGACCCGAGATTTGATCGTAAACCACAAACTGCAAAATGCATAACATTTCTCAAATTGAGAATTTGATACTTCAATTGCTTGCTATTCCGAACAGCAAGCTCTTAGGCTTGCTGTTTCGGAACAGCAAGCTATTGCTGTTTCGAACATTGCTGTTCGAAACAGCAAGCAATTGCTGTTCGGAACAGCAAGCAATTGCTGTTCGACGTACTCCCCCGCTAAAATAGCAGGATATTTGCTAACTTCAGGAGATTCAGTAAAGTGACTCAGGGGTTTCAATGTTGCATCAGAGGCAATGTGAGCGAATAACTATTTAGTTGAACAATAAAAACAGATCAAATCAGTTAAAGTTATATAGATATAATGAATTCAAAAATTCAAATATATGAACATGTATGCACTTACAGTAGAAGAAACTCTCCATAAACTGCGGTTTTGCTTCCGCGCTAACTCAATTGCTTCAAGTGTCCTCTTTGTGACGACTACTTCATGCATTCCAGCTAGACAATCTCCTCCAGTTAACCATTCAAGCTGCAATTATTAATGAAAACTGGGATAATGGTTTATAACTTCAAAACCTGTTCTCTGTAAATTACTCAAGTTTTTATGAAACATGATTTTATCTTCAAACAAAATGCAAGAATCATATCGACATCATTATGTATGGTTAATATCATATCTACCAAGAAACTCAGTACTGTACCATACATGCAAGCAAATATCCAAATAAATCATTACATACATGCACGCTTTGTTCATCATTACATCATTATGTAGACATTGTGACAGCAAATTTGAAAGACGTATATTAAGAATGGAATGGACACATCAACTACCACCAAACAATTACAATAATAGAATAACAATGTAAAAAATAAAATGGGCTATAAAATTTAAAATTGAGATAAGAAAAATAAAATGGACTATAAACTCATTTCACCCGCAAAACATTAGTGGACAAAGAACATCTTAGGTTTGGTGGTACCATCTAGTGAATATAATATGAAAAACGACTGTCGTCACATCAAATTAATAGCCCAACTAAAAAAAATCATCAAATTGAAAAGAAATACCTGATTTCATTAGTTACTTGAAAACGTTGTCCAATAATCCTGTTAGCCCAAGATCCATCACCATGCGTTATGATTCAGCCTTTCCGATTTCAACCGTTAATATCTAGGTCTGCATTTCCGTACTCCATAACTTCGGCTGTTGTAGCAGCGATCATCGAACCATTTGGGATCTGACCTTCAGTGTATCTTTAGGGAAAAAATAAAAGGATGCAGATCATCTTTCCAAGCATCAAAACTGTATTTTTTCGTTCAGATCTGGAATGTTTTAGGAAGAAATTGTCAAGTAATCGGAAACTCAGTATATCTTATGTTAATTTAATCGTAACATC
Organism: Allium sativum; assembly: GCA_030737875.1. Taxonomy (NCBI): domain Eukaryota; kingdom Viridiplantae; phylum Streptophyta; class Magnoliopsida; order Asparagales; family Amaryllidaceae; genus Allium; species Allium sativum. The sequence continues at coordinate 711,501,514 of CM060916.1, read as the reverse complement.
GTAACCTAATATGCTAACTTAATGATAATGATTATGATTACTTAATGATAGCACAAAATATGTTATCATAATCATAACTTGATTATGTACACGTGATATATCTCAAGTTAGAATATCTTAAATCCTAACTCAAGTTATCATAAATCATAGCTATACTCAGTAAACGTGATATATCTCAAGTTAGCATATGATTATGATTACAATATATCTTGAGTTATCGTTAAGCACGAACTATACAATATTATACAATCATAAGATATACTATGCTTAATTATAATCTTCTTAAAACTACACTGTGTAATATGCTATGATTACGTGATAATCTGAGGATATCTTATGTTTCACGTGTACTCAGCACACCTGAGTTATTCATTTGAAAGTCTACAATTTTATTGATAATGCTATGCTTAGTTATAACTCAGTATATAATGTCCATTTTGTTTGGCTATGATTTGTACATAATCATGCACTGAGTAATATCCACCTGGGCGTGCATTTATTATCTTAAGAGTTACTTCGACTCATTAGACAAACTGTGTTTGCGTACATGTAATATATCACTGTGTTTATTTCATCAACATATGATTTATACTCTACTCTAGCTTAACATAACCCTTTTTTCATCTATGTCGTGTCAGAACTTTGTCCAGCAAATATCCAAATGGTAAACAAAAACTGTTTACTTTCGATTCAAGCCTTTATCATTATAAAATCAACAGAATATCCAATTTCATTGATGTTTTCTTCGGGACTGCTATTGAAGTTTGATGCTGAGGAAGATGACTTGCTTTGGGAACATTCCAATATAACTCAAATAAAAACTGTTTACTTTTGATTCAAGCCTTTATCATTATAAAATCAACAGAATATTGATTTTAACCAATATTATCCCATTTATTCATTTAAATCTATATTTAAATATACTGAAATTTTCTGGGTTGTTACATTTAGTTACTGAGATACCAGATGCATCAGTTCTGTCAAACGGTTCCTAAGTGACGACTTATCGAATGTTACAAGAGAGTTTCTACTGAATTTCAAAAGGTTTGGTTTGGAAAAAATAATATTGTATATGCCTACTTTCTATAGCGATGGGAAGTGAATATTTACCACAACTAGCTTACTAGACATGAAATTAGCTGATTCCACAATGATATGCAATTAGCAGGAGTAGGGCTTTCAACCTTACATGTGAGTGTCACATATTTACATTTCAATTAAAGATACACAGTTAATTTACACACGGTTAAGGACATAGTTACTCAACATACAAATCATCATCGGCAAATCTTACTCAACATACAAATCAACACAGTTACGCAATCAGTCCACAATTAGGGCAAATCATTTAAGAAATTAGAGTATGTATTTGGGATTGAAAATCCTATAAATACTACACAAATCATCATCGGCAAATCTTATCCAACTCGCAGAAAACAATTCAATTTCTCAAATAAAATCAGAAATCTTACAACATTGGATCGAGGAAGATTTTTATTCGAATTCGAGCAAGCAAGCATCGTCAATCAACTGAAGAAGTGCCTGAAGCCATGAATTTGTTTTAAAGCCAATTCGAAGAAACCCTAGCCGACATTTTTGGAGCAGCAATAAGCAAAAGGGACGGCCATAAAATTAATCAGAAATGAAAAAATAGTGGGGGGGGGGGGGGGGAACGCGAAAATATGATGCGGAATAGAGCCGTATTAAAGTTAACTGATCCGAGTGGTTGAAGATGTAAGGTTAGATTTGAAGGTTGAAGGTGGTGCGGATTGCCAAATTCATTTTGGTACGGGCCTGAGCACTATCAAATTTGATACGGCTTAAAGCCGTATCAAATCTCTGCATCATGGTGCGCCAAATATGCTATTTTGGTGTAGTGCACCTTAGGATTACCGACCCTCACGTAAGTCGTAATGCAGTGTAGGGGTGGTACACCTAGGTATTTGTAAATAATATTAATGTAAATATTTTGTAATAAAGAGAGAGTTAGCACTTAAAATCCAAGCACACTCTTCACTTATTCGACCTAACTTGTTAATCAAAAGGAAGTTGAGATGCCATTTTACGATTGTTAATATTGAGTACAGAATTCATTTCATATCTACACTATGTTTCTACCAAAACAACTGGCCAAGCTGGAAGAGTTTGTGATGATAACATGACTGTTGTTTGAAGTTTTGATTAGTAACGGACTCAGATCTCATAATAACGACCCAAATTTGTGTTAACTTATTCGTGTAATATTTAAATTTTTTTTATCTATTTGTAAATATTCCTTTAAAAGCTTGCATTTATCTTGTAAATATTTTCTAATTTTGCATTTTGTAAATACTTTTTTCTTTTGGATTTTGTGGGTAGTATCCGCTGAAAACCCCCACGAGACAACATTCGTCCTACAGGGGACACCTAGAGGTTTAACGGCTTGTTGCATACGCTCAATGCAATCATGCTCCCCACGAAAACGGATTTTGTAACACCGTACGTCCATTAATGTCACTTACAAAGGGAATGCATTAACTTCTATGGAGCGTTTAAGTGAGTATAGAATAGAAACTTAACAACAAGATAGATATAAACAGTACTAAAACTTTAAAACTTTATTCATTGAAGCGGATAAACGCATAGGTTTGATTACATCATCAAAAACCAGAGTCAAAGTACATAATATCCATCTTGACTAAATCAAAGTACATAAATTGAAAGACATAACCCTAGTACAAAATAGCCATAAATAAGATAGGCTGAACTTTACTTCAGCGATCCAAGCAATCTTCTAAAAGCAGAGATACATCTGTCCAAAATCAAGCTCGACTAGTGCTAGTTCCAACCTGAGCACCTAGCGGGGGGGGGGGGGGGGGAGGGGAAGGAAGAAAAGAGGTGGAAACAAAGGGGGTCAGGCATAAAGTCTGGCGAGTGCGTTAACTTTAACAATATAATTACCAAAATAACTAGGCTAAGGCATAAGTTGGAAAATAAGGAAATGACTGTGAACAATTAGGTATGACAGAGTAAACAAGGAAATAAGATGAAAAAGATAACATTAAAGAGCACCCTAACCACTATAAGATAATTAATATACTGCACCACCACTAGTCACCCTAAGGTTGGTCCCACCTACAAGACTTTAATAATGATAATGGTAGTTTCGTGCGTACTTTCGTGCACCCCTAGCTGCCTTCATAGGTGCCGCCTGCCCCTATCTCCACTAGGTGTACCGACTACCCCCATGCGATCGGCTCCCTAACTCGTAGATACCAGTGCTGGCCCCATAGTGGGGTTTATCACTCCCCAAAGTGGCAACCCGATACCACCAATAATGCACGGCTTATACCTACACGATGCAACAACGTCTTACCTACCAGCCCGGGTCCACACACGCATATGAACCCGTTGGACTTGCATTGCCACCGCTAACCCGTTTTGGCCTCTTACAGTCAAGCCCAGCATGTATGTCCCGTCCTCGACTTGGGCCGAGCCCACAAAGATACGTATGGGTTACTGGTTGAAACGAGCCCCCATTACTTGACACAAGCTATCCACCTAAGCTTGGTCCCCTCTAGTACATCCCACTTAACCCTCTTCTTATTCATGTTCACTTACGTGTTTCAAATTTTGGTTAACTGTTTCTAATCGTATTTCAAATGCCACCCAAGGCACCCACTAGATTCCACATGCCACCCAAGGCACCCACTTAACCCCTCATGTCCCACTACATGTTTATCTAGTTAAGTGGTTCTTAATTCATTAAGACCGTAACCTCGTAAAGACCTCCCACATTAGACTGGCATTTGTGGCAGCCGGATTTGCCGGGCGGGTCCGGCAGTCTTGCACCACAAACAAGCCTAACCTTGTGTCTTTACAATTGTTACGTATTTAATTTATGCCTAAGACCTCCCACATTAGACTAGCATTTGTGGCAGCTGGATTTGCCGGGCGGGTCCGGACAGTCTTACACCACAAAAGAGCCTAACCTCGTGTCTTAGACGATTAATTACTCCTAATTAATCATTCCATAATTTGAATTAATTTCCCTATTCAAATTAGCAATTAATTCCAAATTTAACTATGGCCATAATTGACTCAATTATGTCCATCTATTTATGGTATGCAAAATCATACCAATTTTCATCACAAATTTATTTTATGCCATTTAAGGCATTTATGCCAATTCTCTATATTAAATCTTTTAATATTATCCCCTAACGTAAAATATACATTAGACTCGAATAGTCTAACTCATGAAATAAAGAGAAAACATCACAACATTCATATAGATAAAACTAGATCTAAACATAGGGGTGAACTTGCATGTGTGAATGATGTTCTACATCTAAAACTTGCATAGGCCAAAGTTACAACTCGCATAAAACTACATATGTCATAGGTCCAAATCTAAAGGTGTAAACTTGTTTAGGTAGTAGTCACAAACTTGCATAAATCATGTATGTCATAGATCTACATCTAAAGGTGTAAACTTGCATAGGCAATAACTGCAAACTTACATAACATGATTCATATTCCAAACTCATATATTTATATAAACTTGCATATGTGATTTATGCAACATAACAATGGTGTAAACTTAAATCTAAACATGTAAACTAGCATGTAGAATTTAGCATATAACTCACACATGTCATAGCCTAACTTTAGATAAAATTTTCACATAAACTAGAGGTCATGAAACAAGTAAGGTTATTCATAATCTTTACTAACTTGCATATGATCCACATCTAAATCAACACCTAAACTTGCATACATACATATGATTTATCATATGAATCAACATAACTAAACTAGCATATAAATAACATGATGATTTGATTATACATAAGACAATCATAGAATTACAACATAGATCATAACTTTACAACATAGATGATAACATCACAACATAACATCACAGAATTTACAACATATATGATAACATCACCATTTTACAACATAATTATAATATGCGGTCAATAATTCACATCATATCCATATAATCCACATCATAACTCAATCCAATTAAATTGCTAATTACTATATTAAAGAAATCGAACTCACAAGAAGAAGGTCTTACTTTCTGAAATCTGAGTTGTGAAATTGATTAAGCTCGCCTTTGTAGTAGATTCGTTGTTGTTAAGATTTATGTTGAATAGAACTAAATTGATTAGCTTTGATTTCCCTTTAGTTGGTGGCGGCTACTCTAGGTTACAAGATGACAGCATGACGACCATAGTTTCACTTTTTATTTTGATTTAGGGTTTGAGTCTACCCATGTTTATATAGAATTTTAATTTAATTATAGCTGTCGGATGATCTTAGGGTTAATCAAAACCATTCATTCGGGATAGGGTGACACCTCAGCCCTAATGACTCAGCAAGGAGTCAGAAAGGACTCAGCAATGAGTCACAACATGGATCAGATTGAACCAGAAAGCTGTGCAGGCCTACTGCTCGGCATGAGCGCACTTGGCAGATGCGCTAGTGCAAATTTGTACTAGTGCACTTCCCAAGTGCGCCAGTGCAATCTTTTTTTTTCTATTTTCCCGGCTGACTTAGTTTGTTCATATCTCCTTTATCTGATATCCGTTTTATGCAAACTCGGATTATTTCTCGACCAGAATTCCGAGACGAACACAATGGCGCAACCCATTTCCCTTAATTCTCATGTCTGAGATTAATTATTCTTTAATTTGTGAACATTAATATTGAAAATTACGAGGTGTTACAGATTTAGTTTAGTTTTTACTTTATTCGAGGATGAAGAAAAAGATAAGTGTGGGAGTATTTGATGTGCACATAAAAATACACATTTATATTCGTATATTTATTCTTGTTTAGTTGAATAAATGAACATTTTTGGGTATTTTTATATGATCAAACCATGTTTTAAATATTTTCAAAATCATCACTTATTTTCGGAAAAAGTGGTCACTCGTGCATGTTTTAATTTGTGAAATCTTTTACTTATTCCTTGTGATTATCTGTTGTAGGAATTTTGGAGCTAAAATAATATACACACATGAAGAGATGAGGGAAAGCATGCATTTACAAAAAAGGAGACAAAGAATTAATTCATTTTATAGATAGTGGAGGCCCATACCTTTCAACTAGCCTACTTGCTCTTAAGCTTCATATTAAAGGACTAATTGAATGAGACAAAAGGCCTCATGCATTCTACATGACTTGTTAGTGACTAATGGCAATTAGAATCTTCATGAATGGGCATTTTGGGGATTTCCCAAGGAAAGTGATTAGGGTTTTTGATTATGTATATATATACCCCTTTCTTTCATGTATTTGGAGGATCTCCTTTTTAGCAAATGAAAGTGTAAGTGATCAAATAAAAAAAATTAGCTTCCAAGCATCTTTCTTTTACATGTTCTATTTAATGTTCATGTCTATTCATACTCTCTTTTTATTGTTAGTAGATTAGATTTATTTTCATGCAAGTAGTGTAGCTTTATTTTATGTAATTAGTTAGTAGTTCATATATTTTCTTCATTATTTACTCTCTATTTTTGTTATTCTTCAATATTGAAACCTATTTGTGTTGAAAGAATAACACAAATGAGGAGCTGAACCCCTACAATTTAGGGGTGATGAAGCTTTTCCTCTCTTTATTGTAGATTCAACATAAATTTGTATGAATGATCTCTTTTGGTTTTAATGAGAATAGATGTTTTTGTGTATTTGTGTTTCATGTTCCATTTGATAGCCTCTTTTGTTCATTTCATAGCATTGAGGCTATGTTTATGACATAAAAAACAAATTGCCTCTTTACCTAAAAATGTGAATATGGCAATGAAATGGGTTCAAGTTGAAATTTGATGATTTATGTTACTAACCAATAATAAATAGATCATACTCAAATTATATTTTAGTTTCATTTCGATATCGTGTTTCATAAAAATTAAAAAGTTAGATTAATTGTGTATTATAGCTTGATGACTTATTTTGTCGGATTAATAAGTTTGATAACAGTATCGTATCATCCAAACCTATCAATAATTAAGGATTAATTATCATCCAAACCTATCTTTGTGAGTACTATTTATTTCACAATATAATTGATAAATTAATTATGATGGGTTGTGATTGGATTACGAGAACATGTCTGTTGAATCACGTGATGTTGTTTAACTTTGTTATCTTATGTTAATTCATATGTGAATCTTATGCAAGTTTGGGATGTTAAATCATATGTTAATTCATATGTGAATCTTATGCAAGTTTGGGATGTTAAATCATATGTTAATTTTTATGTGAATCTTATGCAAGTTTGGGATGTTAAATCATATGTTAATTCATATGTGAATCTTGTGCAAGTTTGGGATGTTAAATCATATGTTAATTTATATGTGGATCTTATGCAAGTTTGGGATGTTAAATCATATGTTAATTTATATGTGAATCTTATGCAAGCTTGGGATGTTAAATCATATGTTAATTTATATATGAATCTTATGCAAGTTTGGGATGTTAAATCATATGTTAATTCATATGTGAATCTTATGCAAGTTTGGGATGTTGAATCATATACTAATTCGTATGTGAATTTTATGCAAGTTTAGGATGTTAAATCGTATGCTAGTTTGAATATGAATCTTGTGCAAGTCTATATGTGAATTGTACACAAGTTTATATGTGAATCAAGTATATACATATGCTAGTTTATATGCAAAAAAATGTGATAAATTCATATGCAAGTTGTAGGAATCCATATGCAAGTTTAGGTGAAAAACTATATTTACATTTTTGGGTGAAAATTATATTCACATATGCAAGTTAAGTGCGACCCATAATTCATATATGCAAGTTCACAATTTCATGTTTAGATCTATATTTAGATCCATGGTAGTTTATGCAAATATATGATTCTATATGACCATTGTCTATGTAAATTATTGGCTATGCAAATTTATGTCATAATTCCTATTTGCAAGTTAGATCTATTTTTTTTATGTTTTATGCAAGTTGTGATGCTTCTTTTTTTTAAGTTAGACTATTTGCGAGTCTAACATATTTCATATTTGAGCGTACGAATAGCGTGGGGACAATGGGAAAATATTAATTATGTAAAATTTTGAATTGACATAAAAATAACTTTAAAGATATATAATTAAATTGAGGCATTAGTTGGTATAATTTATATACCTAAAAAGTATGGACATAATTTAGGTGACAATTATGGACATAGATTAATTTGGAAGTTATTGAAAATTTGAAATAGGGATATTAATTCAAATTAGGGTTGAATAAATTAAGTGCATAATAAATGCCTGAGACACGAGGTTAGACTCGTTTGTGGTATAAGACTGCCCAGAACCGCCCGGCACATCTAGCAACCACAAACGGTAGTCTAATGTGAGAGGTCAAAGGCATAAATTAAATAAGTAATAAATGCCTAAGACATGAGGTAAGACTCATTTATGGTATAAGACTGCTCGAACCTGCCCGGCACATCCAGCAACTGCAAACGGCAGTCTATTGTGAGAGGTCGTAGGCGTAATTAAAAGATTCTTAGACACGAGGTTAAGTCTGGCTTGTGGTGGAAGTCTGCCCGGAACCGCCCGGCATATCCAGCGGCCACAAGCAATCAACTTAATGTGAGAGGCCAATGTATTAATAATTAATTAATGTTGATCATAGACGAATATGAATGACATACAGAAGTTTGGTTGAGTTGAGTAATTCTCTGAGTACCATTCTGATGTAGATTTCGATCTTCGGGGTTGATACTTAGGGCGTTATTCTCTTAACCAATGTATCTGTGAACTAAGATGTACTTAATCATAAATTAAGTAAAACATGTTATATGATATATATATATATATGATACATAGCATGATAAGTGGATAGGGTAAAGACCAGCTTAACCAATAATCTGATAAGTGGATAAGCTTATGACCAGCTTAACCAATAATCTGATAAGTAGGTAGGGTTAAGACCAGCTTAACCAATAATATATAAGTGGATAGGGTTAAGACCAGCTTAAATAATAATATATATATTAATTTGATAAGTGGGTAGGGTTAAGTCTAGCTTAACCAATAATATATATATTAATCTGATAAGTTGATACGGTTAAGGCAAACTTAACCAATAATACATATTGATCTGATAAGTGGATGGGGTTAAGACCAACTTAACCAATAATATATATAAGTGGATAGGGTTAAGACCAGCTTAACCAAATATATATATATATATATATATAAATTGATCTGATAAGCGGATAGGGTTAAGACAAGCTTAACCAATAACACATGTTGATTTGATAAGTGGGTAACGTGGGTGACATGTGGGATATAATCATTAACACTTAACAAAGATAAACATGTGGTGGGACATGGGGGGTTAAGTGGATGACATGGGAGACATGTGAAATACGATTAGAGACACTTAACCAAATTGAAACATGTAAGAAGACATGAATAAGAAAGGGTTAAGTGGGAAATCCTAGTGGGGACCAAGCATAGGTGGGAAGCTTGTGTCAAGTGTGGGGACCCTTTTCAACCCGTAACCCATTTAGTATCTAAGTGAGCTCGATCTAGATCGAGGACGGGACACGCTTACTGGGTTTGATTGTAAGAGGTCAAAACGAGTTAGCGGTGGCAACGCAAGTCCAACGGGATCATGTGCGTGCGTGGGCCCGGGCTGGTAGGTAAGACGTTGTTGCATCATGTAGGTATAAGCCGTGCATATTTAGTGGTACCGGGTTGCCACTTTGGGAAGTGATACACCCCACCATGGGACCAGCATGGGAATCTACGAGTTTGGGAGCCGATCGAATGGGGAAGTTAGTGGGTACGACTAGCGGAGATAGGAGCAGGCGGCACCTATGGAGACAGCTAGGTGTCCAACTACCATATTATGAATAAATGTTGTAATTAGAATGGGGAGCGTAGTGGGTACAACTAGTGGAGATAGGAGAAGGCGACACCTATGAAGACAGCTAGGGGTACACGAAACTACCATTATGATTATTATGTTCAGAAGGCGGGATCAACTTTTAGGGTGACTAGTAATGGTGCAGTATAGTAAATATCCTATAGTGATTAGGAGCGAGATTAACGCCATAATATTCCTCCTGTTTGTTTTGTCTTGCCCACTTGTTTCACAGTCATTCCTTGTTTTAACAGTTTATGCCTTATCCTAATTACTTTAATAATTATATCGTTAAAGTTATGGTACTCGCCAGACTTTATGTCTGACCCCCTTTGTTTTTGCCTCTTTTCTTCCTTTCCCCCCCTCCCAGGTTCTTAGGGTGGGACTAGTGCTAGTGGAGCTTGATTTGGATCTTTCTCTCTCTTTTGGAAGTGCTTGGATTGCTGAAAGTAAAGTTCATCTCATCTCTTTTATGGATACTGGTGTTGGGGTTATGCTTTTTACTTTATATATTCAGAAAACAATTTGTCAAAATGGATATTAAGTGTACTTGGTTTTATCGTTGGTTTTTGATGTAACCAAATTATTTCTCCGTTGCAATAAAAGTTGTTTTAAATTTTCAAGTACCAATATATGTATCTGTCTTGTTATATTATGTTCTATACACCAATAATACTCCATGAAAGATAATGCATTCCCTTTGAGAGTGACATTAATGGACGTGGGGTGTTACACGTGGTATCAGAGCTGAAGGTTACAAGAACAGATAAGAGATTTTGAAAAACTGTTTTTCAAAAACATTTTTACAAAGAAATACTTTCAAAAATATGTCTTAAGGAGAGTATTTTTAAGAGAAAAGTTTATTTTGAAAAACATAACCCCCAAGAGACATATATCTTTCCTTCGATTCTCCGTTTTAAATCTCTTCCTCTTTCTTTTTCGAATTTCTTCCTCCACGTATAGATGCTTTTTCTAAGGTATGTAAGAAATTCCATACGATGGGAAGAAAACCGCTTCATGGGACTGGGACGTTTGTCAAAGCTATAAGGAAGCGGAGGACTTGTTGGTACCTTTAAGATAGACGATGGGAGGAAGGTTCAATTAGCTGCTTTGTTAATAGAGGACGAAGCCTCATTTTGGTCAGAGGGCACGAATGGAGAATGTAAAGGAGAGACATGGATAGGACACACGATAAGAAAGTAGATCCAAAGAAAAGCGGTAAGGATAACAAGGGGCCAAGAGAATAGGAAGGGCCACACTTGTGAAATACATGACTACTTAAATAAAGACGTTAGAAAGAAGAAGAAGACTAGTTGTTATCGTTAGGAGAAATAGGACATCTTATTAGGATCGTCCAAAGAAGCAAAAGGCAAAGGTAAGGGCAAAGTACAGGATCTTCTGGAGGGCAGACGCGTTCCCTCACGACTGGCATACCTTATAGAGATAGAAATATCTTGGTTGGAAGTTTGGTTTTTCTTTTTTTGATCATCCTGTTCGAACCTTGTTTGAATTCTGGCGCTTCACACTCGTTTGTATCTGCTTTGTCAGTTGAAAACACTGCACCTAAATACTAGTCTAGTTACGGATCCCATATTAGTCTCAAATCCTATTGGTGATTCGGCTCATCTTTCGATGATTTGTTGGGATTTGAGAGTGTCTACCTTGGGCGTTGGGTTTGAATGCAACGCCTTCGTTCTTGGCTTCTTGGGTTATGGCTTGATTCTAGGCATTGATTGGCTAGCTGGATACAGTGCCATCCTATACTGTGAAAGAAGGGTAGTTAGTTTGTTGACTCATTGTGGAAAGACCCTTGATATTTCTTGTGACCCTAGAGGTCCGGTGATGCTTAGCTACCTAGAATCTCTTGACACGTCCAACGATGATTTGGAATTTGTTCGTGTGGTTCGTGAATATGGTGGCGTCTTCGTTGAATCTCGGGGTTTACCCCCGAGGCGCAAGATAGACTTTTGTATATACCTAGTAGATAATGCAAAGCCAGTTGCATTACCAGTACGCCACATGGCTCCGAGAGAGAGAGAGAAGAACTTAGTAAGAAAGTGAGAGAGTTGCTTGAGAAGAGGTTCATAAGGAGCATTTCGGAAGGGGGATAGCTGTGGATCTCACAAAGGTGGTGGCAATCCAAGATTGGAAGATTCCTAAGAATGCAACAGAAGTAAGAAGCTTTTTAGGACTGGCGGGCTATTATAGGAAGTTCATTAAGGATTTCGGGAAGATATTAGCCCCACTTACTCGGTTAACAAAGAAGAACTTGACTTTTGCTTGGGAAGTTGACTGTGACGATGCTTTCCAACGTTTTAAGAGGATTTTGACGACAGCTCCAGTTTTAGTTTTGCCAGATGGAAGTAAGCCATTCACAGTGTATACCGGTGTTTGCGGGACAAGGCTTGGAGCAGTTTTCGGTGCAAAAGGAAAAGGTGATATGCAAAAGGCTGCAAGTATGAGTATCGCTTATCATCCACAGATGGATGGACGGACAGAGAGGGGTGAATAGAATCCTTGAAGATCTTTTGAGGTTATGTATCCTAGAATTTGGAGGGACATGAGAAGAGGCAACGAGCTTACTGGTGTTTACAACGTGTTTCACGTGTCACATTTGCGAAGGTGTTTACAAGATAACGTGGAAGTAGTGGAGCCGAACGTGCTTAGAGAAGTGGAAATAGAGTGAGATGCCACGATTAGACGAGCTCCTACATGCATTCTTGGGTCAGAGATATTAAAGCTACGCAACCGTGAAGTCAATCTTGTTAAAGTTCAATGGAGTGACGCTGAGGAAGACGCGACTTGGGAAACTAAGAAGAAAATACATGCAGCCTATCCTTTTCTCTTTGAGGGAACCTCCTTGATCTCTTTTTCCATAAGTTTATTCATGCTTATATCTATCTTTTAAAGTATATCTCCTCAGTCCTACTCTTTATCCTTAGGTAGAAACCGATGGATGTAAACATGTGTTTGAAACATGTTATGATTGATGGTTGCGAGTGGTTGCAAGTGGTTGCTCGTGGATGCATGTACACACAAATTACGCACTAGATCGGCTTAATCACTTTCATGTTGCATGTAAATGTGTGTACATACTTAAATTAATGGATGTATAATGGTTGTGTTATTTATGGATGCTGCATTTTGATGAATGGTTGTGTACATATGTAGAAGTAATATGTATCGTTAGGATTCTTTTGCATGAATAATGGACACATGGAACTATCATGATTTGCATTAAGGAGGTCAACTAAATCAGTGGACTGCCTGATTTTGCATTAGATAAGGAACATATACACACATTTTTTGCATATGTTCATACGGCCTTAGAAATCATGTAAGGACAATGGACGCCTGTTTTTGATGGTTGAGTAGATGGATGATTGGATGTCAGGATATACATTCTCCTTAACTAGGAGATTTCGGGGGCGAAATCCTTTAAGGAGGGGAGAATGTAACATCCTAAATTTTCTGTGAATATTAAAATTAACAAATTTAAGAATGTTTAATTGTTAAAGTGAGAATTAAGGGAAACGGGTTACGCCATTGCGTTCATCTCGAAATTCTTCTTGGAATAGAGTCCAAGTTTTCGAAAATCGGACTTTGTTTGAAGAAGTTATGGCCCTCAGAACTTTCAGAAGCTTTCGAAGCACAATTTCTACCTGCTGCAGGGAAGACTAGAATGTATCGGGATTTTATTGATCTCAAGCAAGGGAATATGAAAGTATCTGAATTTGAGAACAAGTTCAACTCGCTTTCTTGTATTGGGCCAGAACTGATCAACACTCCACTCAAGAAGAATGAAATGTTCATAGCGGGATTGAAGGATAACCTACAAGTTTAGATGATTGGACATCTCAAGATTCCATTCGTTGATCTTGTGGATATGGCAGTTCGTTATGAGGCACTAGAGGGTAAGAAGCGAGTTACAAAAGCAGCACAGATAGGAGGATCTAGTGGTGAGAATCCAAACAAGAGGAAATTCAATCCAAACTGGAACAACAACAACAACAACAAGGAAGTACCTAAGATGGGAGAAAAGGCCAAAGAACGATTCAAAGATACCATATGCCACAATTGTTTGCAGAAAGGACATATTGCCAAGTTCTGCACCAAGCCAGCAGCAGAAAAACCACAGCAAACTCAGCAACCAGAGCAACCTCAACCGAAGGGAACAAGTGATGCTATTCCACAAAAGTTTTCATGCTATAACTGTCATCAGCCTGGGCACTTGGTTAGAGACTGTCCACTGAAAAAGACATAGCAACCAAAGGTCTACGCTTTAATAGATAAGTCGTCAACTTCAGAGGATGTGAAAATAGAAGGAACTTCAGAAGGTACTTTACTCTTTTTAGATAAAAGGAGTTAATTAACTAGGGTCAGCCACGAGATAATTTAATATGGTTGGATTAGATTAGGATAATATCCATTCATATTGATACCGGAAATCAAGTTAGAATTTTAAGCTGAGTTAAAATTTGGATTTCCTGGAATTAAGGCTGGGCTTGAGGATTATTAGAAATGAACTCAAGGAAGGTGAATTGATCGATTTGTGAAATCAAATCATATTTGTGAATCCCTAAATGGAGATCGTTAAATACGTGAACGAAGATTTTGGGGAATACTTAACAGAGTTAAGTAAATTGGTCGATGAGTTAGAAAGGGATTTTGGACGAATATTTTTTGTTTTGAATAGGAAATTGTTGACGTGTGTTTTATTTATCGATGTGTGTTTTCTTATATAAGTCGATAACTCAAATTTACTACTTACAAATTTCGCGGACGAAATTTTTATAAGGGGGGTAGATTGTAATGACCCGGTTTTGACATCGATCGTAAACTCATACATTGTTTGATCTTGAGTATATATTTGCAAATCCAAATTTTTATTCAAGACTTTAAAATATTTAAACATATCAAATGCTATATTTACATGTTTCTCTTATATATGATAGCATATTTTAAAGTGTTGTTTAAATTTATATTTAACATGTATAGGATATATAACACTTTTACATAGCAATTTTAAAAGTGCCATCTTTTAGCAAAAACATTTTGTTCATTTTTCAAAAGCTTTAAAACTTTATTTTGGCAAACTCCTTATTGTTAAAACTTAGAAACACCTTGCATATAACATGTAAATCACTCCAACTCAATACCAATGCAAAGAAAAGATTTTAAATTTTTGTATATATTAAAACTAAAAACATGAATTGTCTTATCTCTTTAAAATCCATGATCTCATAAGTGTGATAGCATATAAAATCTTATGAAAATTCATTTGCATTAAAAACAAGAACTTGAATTGTCAAAATTCTATTTCATTTCATGACCTCACACACACATGATAGATCATGCTAGCAAATAGGTACTTAGAAAGAATTCTAGGCTCATGGCATGATCATTATAGAAGAAAAGTATTTTCAGTTTTGCACATCTTTTCTTTCCTTTCAATTGAATTTTTGAAAATACAAGTCTTGCTCATTTTTTCAAAATCTTGGCTATGTTATCAATAAACACATATATAAAAAGGATTACCATATCGTGTAGATATAGCATCATCATCTCACCTACTAGTAGATTTCAAATCATGAATATTGCTAAGTGTTTTCCTATGTGATTTCAACACATGACAAAGGATTTTATGGTACAAATATTTTTAGATTTTAGCCATACTTGCAAGGCAAGTTGGTATCTTAAATATATGCATTGTAAAATCAAGTTTGACATGTGAAAAGTGAGATTTGAAAACACAATGAAAACTGAACACTTTTAGTACCTAAAAGGATCTCAACAATTTGTTTAAACCAAGGAGAAGTGTTGGTAGAAAAGTGGTTGTGCAAGGAACATTTAATATGATGTTACTTAAAGGCAAAAGGGGGAGGTTTGGTACAATTCCTAGAGGTTTAGGAGGTGATGTCAAGGCTGAAATATGCCATGTGAAAACTGATGAGAGTTGGTAAGGATTTTGTGAGAGAAATCAGTTTTTAAATTGGTCTTTCATATGTCAAGTAAAAAGTTGTTTTTGTTATTTCACATCAACCATTAAATGCACAAATATTTTATCTATTTCTTACCTCTATATAAAGACCTACATATGCACACAATTCACTCACTCAAACACACAGCAGTTCATAGGTTTTTAGCAAGGAAAACAAGACTTTTTGGAGCTTTCAAAGTGAGTAAACCTGATTAAATTTTCTTTTTTAATTCTTGCAGTTCTTCTTACTGTTTTGGATTGTATGTTAAACTTGAATCTTCATGGTATGATGTCTAGTAGTATAGCCTGGATGGTTTGCTTGATATGTGTGATGTAGGAGTCTTTGATTTGTTAAATTAAAACTTAAGCATAGAGTGTTAAAAGGAATATTAACTGACAGTCTTCCAGCCTCTGTATTTGTTTGAAAAACTTCTTGACCCTATATAAGATTAGTGAACATAGGTAAGGGGTTTAAAAAATGGGATGTCATACATGGTCAGGAACTTTTATACAGTCACAAATGGTTCAAAGAATAACAAAGATTTGTCAAAAACTCTTTACTGTTGAAAAGAAAGAAAAGAAGAAAACAACAGTTTGTTCTCTGTTGCTCATTTCAAAAGTGGATTTTCAAATTGGATTAAAACGATGTTTGGTTACATAAACATGATCAGTAAACTAAATGGTGATTTTTAAAACAAAAACCAAGATTTTAACTAATTATATCGAGAGAAATCAGTGGATAGCCGAAAGTTCAACTTTGATGAACTTCCGGCGCATCACACGTTTTGAGGGGATGGCACTCCGCCTGGAAGAGCATGGAGGAAGGTAGATCATGGAAAAAATACCTATTAAATTTTTAAATGGGTAGATTTTGTAAAATCAGTAAAAATAGGTTTTAAAATCGTTTTTGGGTTCATCGGATTTGGGGCCGAACTGCTCAGCATAGGAGGAGAAAGGGAGGTGCGGTCCAATGGGATTTGGGGCATCTTGGTCTGATGTTGGCGTGGCCAAGTGGGGCTGATGACCGGAGGTCGAGGGAAGGTGGTGGAGTAGTTTTTCTTGGACGATGTCTTTTTACTGGGAAAGATGGTGCACGACCATTTTTTTGTTCAGGTCGAGGGAGGTGACCGGTAGGTGGAGGAGGGATCAGGAGGTGGAGAGTGACGTGAGGCGATGGTCTTTGGTGATAGGTGGCGACTCTGGTGGTTGTGCATGTGCACAGCCATGGTACGAGGCAAGTGAAGGAGAAGGGCGGATACCGTGGGTTTTAGTGATCGGGCAAGGGTTTCCAGCATTGGTACTTTGATACTTGGTAGTTTGCCAAGGAGGGAAAGTGGTACTGCCAGTTTTTGTGGTACTGGACAAAATCATGGAGTTTAGTCTGATTTTTGTGGTGGTGCATCAGTATTTTGGGGCCTGGTACTTGGTTAAACCTGGTACTTTAAGGTTTAGCTTAGAAACAATAGTTTTTAAGTGTATCTTTAATTTAAATTAGTTTTTAAATAAAAATTAGGGTTTAAATAAATGGGAGAAATAAATATTTAAATAAAATAGAATTTTTATTTAAATAGAAAAAGGGAAGAAGTGAAATAGGATGAAATGCCGTTTCGTCAAGAACTGAATTTAAAATACAAAAAAAAAACTGAGATTTAAATTAAATTTGGAACAATAATTAGAAATGATTTTCTAATAAAATATTTTAACTGTAAAGTCAAACAAAGATAAGTCGTTCAAGAACAGCAGATTGAGTATGGTTTTTGACAGACGACGGGAAATCAGCACAGAAGCTGTTATTTCAGATAAATTATAAATTTATAGTTTAGATTAGAATCTACTTCTGATGGAATATTTGAAATATTTAATTCAAAAAAAGTAGAGAAATCGTATGTGACCCATACGCCAGAGTTGGTTCGTTTTAAACTTAAATCTAAAAGATCCGATCATGAACAGTTCTATATTTTTAAACAAGAACTATGAATAAATATTTTGATCGCGTTTAAACTGATAAATAAAGAGGAGAATTTTATCAGTATAGAAAGAAGAATAAGGAGATCAAGAATAGAAGGATCGACGGAGAAATTTGACCAAGTATGAAAGTTGATTTTAAATCATAATTTAAGTCATTTTTGATAATCAGATTAAAGAATAATGATGTGTAATATTTTTCTAAGGAAAAATAAAGTAAGAATTTATTTTTAGAAGTGAATCACAAAACGGGAAGGAAAACCCGTGCGATGCACATGCTAAAATTGACCGTTTTGAAAAGATGATCGATATACCAGATATCGACAAGATAATCATGTACTGTTTGGTTTGACTATAACTGTATATGCAGATTTGATTATAATCTTGTTAGATTTATAATTTAAAAAGAAAAATGTTCGTTAATCATTTCAAAGAGACCGAAATAAATATTTCACTTTGATTTGATTATACGCCGCGCGTCGAAGATTTTCAAGACGATGATCGTAAACAATATCTTTGGTCTGTTCAGTCCCAGAACAAACCTGAATGGATGAGTGTCTGACAGCGTATATCAGTCAGATTGTACACATCGAATTTACGTAAGTATATTACGTTGGTGGCGGAGGAATTCGTTTCTCTTAGCTTTAGTGCCCGTGATATATTTGGGAAGTCGAATGAGTATTTCTGACGGGTAGGATGTGGCATTCAAAGGAAATGAACCAGTGAAGATGGAACGTAAGTCTAGCCTCAAGCCTCACACCCAGGAAATGACAAAAATCGGGCAGGCAGCATGGCTATGTGGGTCGCTCCCATTAGGGTGTAGTATCACATATCTAGAGAAGTTCCTTTTGTTCTAAATCTATCGATTCTGCCCATTCGGGGATGGTTGCAGTGCACAACCATCGGTGATATACACTCGATACACTCAAGAGAAATGAGTGGTCGGTTATGTGAGGGCCGGGTTGCAAGAAGTTCTTGTTGAATCCAGATGTATTTGCCTCTAGAGATACATCAGCGGAAGGTGGACCCATACCTTGTCAGAGTTGGAAATCCAATTTCCCTAAGTGCCAAGCGGTTTTTATTTGTATACTATATAGGAGAATGTGATACGCAAGCATTCTTCTAGATTCTAAATTATTTGTGGAAAACTTATATGATAATATCTGATTCCAAGTATACAAAGTGTTCTCGATCTCATAAGGTAAAAACCTGTTCCGTTTTCATGGCGTGGTCTTATGAGATATTTTGATTTCTTTTAACATTTTTAAACTGTTTACTCATACCAGTCCCCTGACTGACCCGGAGTTTATTTTTCTATGTTTTCCCTTAAACTCTTGGGTATTCATAATGCTTGTTATGAATAGACAAGTGAATCAAGATGTAGAAACTTGTGAAGCTGAATGAAGATTTTTAGTGTGTTGGCCTATCTACCCTATCTACTGTATAATTATAAGTCTACAAGTTGGAAGCGAAAGTTATGTATAATTACTGATGTACTATGAATGGTTGTATCACTAAACCCTATTATGCTCTGATGTATTATGTAATGTTGTGTAATATTAAAGTATTATCTTTTTGTGAAAATTCCGCTGTGAGATTCTGATGTTCTGTGTTTTATCTTTTATCTATTCTTATTTCTTATTAATGGCACAACTTGAGATGTGTTTGAAAGTTGGGTCGTTACAGTTGGTATCGGAGCTTAGGTTCTTGATTACCTAGGCTTTGGGTGAGTGAGAGAGCGTATTTTTATATAAAATTTAAAATGAATTTAAAACAACTTGGATGTTATACCTAAGTAGTTATACCCCATCGAGACTCGATTGACAACCTGTTATAGTCAGGTGATCAAAATGAGTACCCGTGCACGAAGAGGTCGAGCTAGAGGGTCATCCACTGTTACTGGTCGTACTACTGGATCCCAAGATCAAGGGGAAACAGTAGAAGAAGTTGCACCAGTTCAATAGAACAAGAGTTTTGCGACTATTTGTATGGAGTATACGACTTTGGGAGGAAAGGATTTCAAAGGAACTGAGTCTTTTATTGAGGTTCAAGCTTGGATGAGGTCCTATGACAGAATTTTCAAAGGGTTGGAGTTGAATGATGATCAGAAACGTCTTTTGGCATCATGGCAACTTCAAGGAACTGCCGCGATTTGGTGGGACGCTCAAACTACTAATGTTCCAGAGGAATGTTTTACTTGGGACAAATTCAAAGAAGCTTTCGAAGCACAATTTCTACCTGCTGCAGGGAAGACTAGAATGTATCGGGATTTTATTGATCTCAAGCAAGGGAATATGAAAGTATCTGAATATGAGAACAAGTTCAACTCGCTTTCTTGTTTTGGGCCAGAACTGATCAACACTCCACTCAAGAAGAATGAAATGTTCATAGCGGGATTGAAGGATAGCCTACAAGTTCAGAAGATTGGACATCTCAAGATTCCATTCGTTGATCTTATGGATATGGCAGTCCGTTATGAGGCGCTGGAGGGTAAGAAGCCAGTTACAAAAGCAGCACAGACAGGAGGATCTAGTGGTGAGAATCCAAACAAGAGGAAATTCAATCCAAACTGGAAAAACAACAACAAGGAAGTACCTAAGATGGGAGAAAAGGCCAAAGAACGATTCAAAGATACCATATGCCACAATTGTTTGCAGAAAGGACATATTGCCAAGTTCTGCACCAAGCCAGCAGCAGAAAAACCACAGCAAACTCAGCAACCAGAGCAACCTCAACCGAAGGGAACAAGTGATGCTATTCCATAGAAGTTTTCATGCTATAACTGTCATCAGCCTGGGCACTTGGTTAGAGACTGTCCACTGAAAAAGACACAGCAACCAAAGGTCTGCGCTTTAATAGATAAGTCGTCAACTTCAGAGGATGTGAAAATAGAAGGAACTTCAGAAGGTACTTTACTCTTTTTAGATAAAAGGAGTTAATTAACTAGGGTCAGCCACAAGATAATTTAATATGGTTGGATTAGATCAGGATAATATCCATTAATATTGATACCGGAAATCAAGTTAGAATTTTAAGCTGAGTTAAAATTTGGATTTCCTAGAGTTAAGGCTAGGCTTGAGGGTTATTAGATATGAACTCAAGGAAGGTGAATTGATCGATTTGTGAAATCAAATCATATTTGTGAATCCCTAAATGGAGATCGTTAAATACGTGAACGAAGATTTTGGGGAATACTTAACGGAGTTAAGTAAATTGGTCGATGAGTTAGAAAGGGATTTTGGACGAATATTTTTGGTTTTGAACATGAAATTGTTGACGTGTGTTTTATTTATCGATGTGTGTTTTTTTATATAAGTCTTTAACTCAAATTTACTACTTACAAATTTCGGGGACGAAATTTTTATAAGGTGGGTAGATTGTAATGACCCGGTTTTGACATCGATCGTAAACTCATACATTGTTTGATCTTGAGTATATATTTGCAAATCCAAATTTTTATTCAAGACTTTAAAATATTTAAACATATCAAATGCTATATTTACATGTTGCTCTTATATATGATAGCATATTTTAAAGTGTTGTTTAAATTTATATTTAACATGTATAGGATATATAACACTTTTACATAGCAATTTTAAAAGTGCCATCTTTTAGCAAAAACATTTATTCATTTTTCAAAAGCTTTAAAACTTTATTTTGGCAAACTCCTTATTGTTAAAACTTAGAAACACCTTGCATATAACATGTAAATCACTCCATTTGTGCTCAATACCAATGCAAAGAAAAGATTTGAAATTTTTGTATACATTAAAATTGAAAACATGAATTGTCTTATCTCTTTAAAATCCATGATCTCATAAGTGTGATAGCATATAAAATATTATGAAAATTCATTTGCATTTTTGCATTGAAAACAAGAACTTGAATTATCAAAATTCTATTTCATTTCATGACCTCACACACACATGATAGATCATGCTAGCAAGTAGGTACTTAGAAAGTATTCTAGGCTCATGGCATGATCATTATAGAAGAGAAGTATTTTCAGTTTTGCACTTCTTTTCATTTCTTTCAATTGAATTTCTAAAAATACAAGTCTTGCTCATTTTTTTAAAATCTTGGCTATGTTGTCAATAAACACATATATAAAAAGGATTACCATGTTATGTAGAGATAGCATCATCATCTCACCTACCAGTAGATTTCAAATCATGAATATTGCTAAGTGTTTTCTTATGTGATTTCAACACATGACAAAGGATTTTATGGTACAAATATTTTCAGATTTTAGCCATACTTGCAAGGCAAGTTGGTATCTTAAATATATGCATTGTAAAATCAAGTTTGACATGTGAAAAGTGAGATTTGAAAACACAATGAAAACTGAACACTTTTAGTACCTAAAAGGATCTCAACAATTTGTTTAAACCAAGGAGAAGTGTTGGTAGAAAAGTGGTTGTGCAAGGAACATTTAATATGATGTTACTTAAAGGCAAAAGGGGGAGGTTTGGTACAACGTCTAGAGGTTTAGGAGGTGATGTCAAGGCTGAAATATGCCATGTGAAAACTGATGAGAGTTGGCAAGGAATTTGTGAGAGAAATCAATTTTTAAATTGGTCTTTCATATGTCAAGTAAAAAGCTGTTTTTGTTATTTCACATCAACCATTAAATGCACAAATATTTTATCTATTTCTCACCTCTATATAAAGACCTACATATGCACACAATTCACTCACTCAAACACACAGCAGTTTGAAGGTTCTTAGCAAGGGAAACAAGACTTTTTGGAGCTTTCAAAGTGAGTAAACCTGATTAAATTTTATGTTTTAATTCTTGCAGTTCTTCTTACTATTTTGGATTGTATGTTAAACTTGAATCTTCATGGTATGATGTCTAGTAGTATAGCATGGATGGTTTGCTTGATATGTGTGATGTTGGAGTCTTTGATTTGTTAAATTAAAACTTAAGCGTAGAGTGTTAAAAGGAATATCAACTGACAGTCTTCCAGCCTCTGTATTTGTTTGAAAAACTTCTTGACCCTATATAAGATTAGTGAACATAGGTAAGGGGTTTAAAAAAATGGAATGTCATACATGGTCAGGAACTTTAACATAGTCAAAATTGGTTCAAAGAATAACAAAGATTTGTCAAAAACTCTTTACTGTTGAAAAGAAAGAAAAGAAGAAAACAACAGTTTGTTCTCTGTTGCTCATTTCAAAAGTGGATTTTCAAATTGGATTAAAACGATGCTTGGTTACATAAACATGATCAGTAAACTAAATGGTGATTTTTAAAACAAAAACCAAGATTTTTAACTAATTATATCGAGAGAAATCAGTGGATGACCGAAAGTTCAACTTTGATGAACTTCCGGCGCATCACTCGTTTTGAGGGGATGGCACTCGGCCTGGAGGAGCATGGAGGAAGGTAGATCATGGGAAAAATACCTTTTAAATTTTTAAATGGGTAGATTTTGTAAAATCAGTAAAAATAGGTTTTAAAATCGTTTTTGGGTTCCTCGGATTTGGGGCCGAACTGCTCAGCATAGGAGGAGAAAGGGAGGTGCGGTCCAGGGGGATTTGGGGCATCTTGGTCTGATGTTGGCGTGGCCAAGTGGGGCTGATGACCGGAGGTCGAGGGAAGGTGGTGGAGTGGTTTTTCTTAGACGATGTCCTTTTACTGGGAATGAGGGTGCACGGCCATTTTTTTGTTCAGGCCGAGGGAGGTGACCGGTAGGTGGAGGAGGGATCAGGAGGTGGAGAGTGACGTGAGGCGATGGTCTTTGGTGACAGGTGGCGGCTCTGGTGACTGTGCATGTGCACAACCATGGTACGAGGCAAGTGAAGGAGAAGAAGGGCGGATACCGTGGGTTCTAGTGATCGGGCAAGGGTTTCCAGCATTGGTACTTTGATACTTGGTAGTTTGCCAAGGAAGGAAAGTGGTACTACCAGTTTTTGTGGTACTGGACAAAATCATGGAGTTTAGTCTGATTTTGTGGTGGCGCATCAGTATTTTGGGGCCTGGTACTTGGTTAAACCTGGTACTTTGCGGTTTAGCTTAGAAACAATATTTTTTAAGTGTATCTTTAATTTAAATTAGTTTTTAAATAAAAATTAGGGTTTAAATAAATGGGAGAAATAAATATTTAAATAAAATAGAATTTTTATTTAAATAGAAAAAGGGAAGAAGTGAATCAGGATGAAATGCCGTTTCGTCAAGAACTGAATTTAAAATACAAAAACAAAAACTGAGATTTAAATTAAATTTGGAACAATATTTAGAAATGATTTTCTAATAAAATATTTTAACTGTAAAGTCAAACAAAGATAAGTCGTTCAAGAACAGCAGATCGACTATGGTTTTTGACAGACAACGGGAAATCAGCACAGAAGTTGTTATTTCAAATAAATTATAAATTTATAGTTTAGATTAGAATCTACTTCTGATGGAATATTTGAAATATTTAATTCAAAAAAAGTAGAGAAATCGTATGTGACCCATACGCCAGAGTTGGTTCGTTTTAAACTTAAATCTAAAAGATCTAATCATGAACAGTTCTGTATTTTTAAACAAGAACTGTGAATAAATATTTTGATCGCGTTTAAACTGATAAATAAAGAGGAGAATTTTATCAGTATAGAAAGAAGAATAAGGAGATCAAGAATAGAAGGATCGACGGAGAAATTTGACCAAGTATGAAAGTAGATTTTAAATCATAATTTAAGTTATTTTTGATAATCATATTAAAGAATATTGATGTGTAATATTTTTCTAAGGAAAAATAAAGTAAGAATTTATTTTTAGAAGTGAAGCACAAAACGGGAAGGAAAACCCGTGCGACGCACACGCTAAAATTGACCGTTTTGAAAAGATGATCGATATACCAGATATCGACAAGATAATCATGTACTGTTTGGGTTGACTATAACTTTATATGCAGATTTGATTATAATCTTGTCAGATTTATAATTTAAAAAGAAAAATGTTCGTTAATCATTTCAAAGAGACCGAAATAAATATTTAACTTTGATTTGATTATACGCCGTGCGTCGAAGATATTCAAGATGATGATCGTAAACAATATCTTTAGTCTGTTCAGTCCCAGAAAAAACCTGAATGGACGAGTGTCTGACAGCGTGTATCAGTCAGATTGTACACATCGAATTTACGTAAGTATATTACGTTGGTGGCGGAGGAATTCGTTTCTCTTAGCTTTAGTGCCCGTGATATATTAGGGGAATCGAATGAGTATTTCTGACGGGTAGGACGATGTGGCATTCAAAGGAAATGAACCAGTGAAGATGGAACGTAAGTCTAGCCTCTAGCCTCACACCCAGGAAATGACAAAAATCGGGCAAGTAGCCATGCTATGTGGGTCGCTCCCATTAGGGTGTAGTATCACCTATCTAGAGAAATTCCTTTTGTTCTAAATCTATCGATTCTGCCCATTCGGGGATGGTTGCCGCGCACAACCATCAGTGATATACACTCGATACACTCAAGAGAAATGAGTGGTCGGTTATGTGAGGTCCGGGTTGCAAGAAGTTCTTATTGAATCCAGATGTATTTGCCTCTAGAGATACATCAGCGGAAGGTGGACCCATACCTTGTCAGAGTTGGAAATCTAATTTCCCTAAGTGCCAAGCGGTTTTTCTTTGTATACTATATAGGAGAATGTGAGATGCAAGCATTCTTCTAGATTCTAAATTATTTGTGAAAACTTATATGATAATATCTGATTCCAAGTATACAAAGTGTTCTCGATCTCATAAGGTAAAAACTCGTTCCGTTTTCACGGCGTGGTCTTATGAGATATTTTGATTTCTTTTAACTGTTTTAAACTGTTTACTCATACCAGTCCCCTGACTGACCCGGAGTTTATTTTTCTGTGTTTTCCCTTAAACTCTTGGGTGTTCATAATGCTTATTATGAATAGACAAGTGAATCAGGATGTAGAAACTTGTGAAGCTGAATGAAGATTTTCAGTGTGCTGGCCTATCTACCCTATCTACTGTATAATTATAAGTCTGCAAGTTAGAAGTGAAAGTTATGTATAATTACTGATGTACTATGAATGGGTTGTATCACTAAACCCTATGATGCTCTGATGTATTATGTACTGTTGTGTAATATTAAAGTATTATCTTTTTGTGAAAATTCCACTGTGAGATTCTGATGTTCTGTGTTTTATCTTCTATCTATTCATATTTCTTATTAATAGCACAACTTGAGATGTGTTCGAAAGTTGGGTCGTTACACTAATGGCGTAGGATGATTTAAACTTCTATAAAAGAGTGCCTAGACTTAAACCCTAAATCAAAACAAAATTTGTCTCATGGCCACCATGCTACTGCTAGTATAGTTCTCCTTCCTAAAGCTTAGAGATTAGCAAGTCAGAATTTTAATTCAAAAGACGAACAAATCATTCTCTTCTCTAACCTATCTTTGTGAGTACTATTTCTTTCACAATATAATTGATAAATTAATTATGATGGGTTGTAGTTGGATTACGAGAACATGTCTGTTGAATCACGTGATGTTGTTTAACTTTGTTATCTTATGTTAATTCATATGTGAATCTTATGCAAGTTTGGGATGTTAAATCATATGTTAATTCATATGTGAATCTTATGCAAGTTTGAGATGTTAAATCATATTTTAATTTATATGTGAATCTTATGAAAGTTTGGGATGTTAAATCATATGTTAATTCATATGTGAATCTTATGCAAGTTTGTGATGTTAAATCATATGTTAATTTATATGTGGATCTTATGCAAGTTTGGGATGTTAAATCATATGTTAATTTATATGTGAATCTTATGCAAGTTTGGGGTGTTAAATCATATGTTAATTTATATGTGAATCTTATGTGAGTTTGGGATGTTAAATCATATGTTAATTCATATGTGAATCTTATGCAAGTTTGGGATGTTGAATCATATGATAATTCGTATGCGAATTTTATGCAAGTTTAGGATGTTAAATCGTATGCTAGTTTGAATATGAATCTTATGCAAGTCTATATGTGAATTATACATAAGTTTATATGTGAATCAAGTATATACATATGCTAGTTTATATGCAAAAACATGTGATAAATTCATATGCAAGTTGTAGAAATCCATATGCAAGTTTAGGTGAAAAATAATATTCACATTTTTGGGTGAAAATTATATTCACATATGCAAGTTAAGTGAGACCCATAATTTATATATGCAAGTTCACAATTTCATGTTTAGATCTATATTTAGATCCATGGTAGTTTATGCAAATATACGATTCTATATGACCATTGTCTATGTAAATTATTGGCTATGCAAATTTATGTCATAATTCCTATTTGCAAGTTAGATCTATTTTTTTATGTGTTATGCAAGTTGTGATGCTTCTTTTTTTTAAGTTAGACTATTTGCGAGTCAAACATATTTCATATTTGAACGTACAAATAGCGTGGGGACAATGGGAAAATATTAATTATGTAAAATTTTGAATTGACATAAAAATAACTTTAAAGACATATAATTAAATTGAGACATTAGTTGGTATAATTTATATACCTAAAAAGTATGGATATAATTTAGGCGACAATTATGGACATAGATTAATTTGGAAGTTATTGACAATTTGAAATAGGGATATTAATTCAAATTGGGGTTGAATAAATTAAGTGCATAATAAATGCCTGAGACACTAGGTTAGACTCGTTTGTGGTATAAGACTGCCCGGAACCGCCCGGCGCATCCAACAACCACAAACGATAGTCTAATGTGAGAGGTCAAAGGCATAAATTAAATAAGTAATAAATGCTTAAGACACGAGGTTAGACTCGTTTGTGGTATAAGACTGCCCGGACCTGCCCGGCACATCCAGCAACCACAAACGGCAGTCTAATGTGAGAGGTTGTAGGCGTAATTAAAAGATGCTTAGACACGAGGTTAAGTCTGGCTTGTGGTGGAAGTCAGCCCGGAACCGCCCGGCATATCCAGCGGCCACAAGCAATCGACTTAATGTGAGAGGTCTGTGCATTAATAATTAATTAATGCTAATCATAGACGAATATGAATGACAAATAGAAGTTTGGTTGAGTTGAGTAATTCTCTGAGTACCAATCTGATGTAAATTTCGGTCTTCGGGGTTGGTACTTAGGGAGTTATTCTCTTAACCAATGTATCTGTGAACTAAGATGTACTTAATCATAAATTAAGTAAAACATGTTATATGGTATATATATATGTATGTATGATACATAACATGATAAGTGGACTGGGTTAAATCCAGCTTAACCAATAGTCTGATAAGTGGATAAGGTTAAGCTCAGCTTAAACAATATTCTGATAAGTAGGTAGGGTTAAGATCAGCTTAACCAATAATATATAAGTGGATAGGGTTAAGACCAGCTTAACCAATAATCTGATAAGTAGGTAGGGTTAAGACCAACTTAACCAATAATATATATATTAATTTGATAAGTGGGTAGGGTTAAGTCTAGCTTACCCAATAATATATATGTTAATCTGATAAGTGGATAGGGTTAAGGCAAACTTAACCAATAATACATATTGATCTGATAAGTGGATGGGGTTAAGACCAACTTAACCAATAATATATATAAGTTGATAGGGTTAAGACTAGCTTAACCATATATATATATATATATATATATATATATATATTGATCTGATAAGCGGATAGGGTTAAGACAAGCTTAACCAATAACACATGTTGATTTGATAAGTGGGTAACATGGGTAACATGTGTGATATAATCATTAACACTTAACCAAGATAAACATGTGGTGGGACATGGGGGTTAAGTGGATGACATGGGAGACATGTGAAATACGATTAGAGACACTTAACCAAATTGAAACATTTAAGAAGACATGAATAAGAAGGGGTTAAGTGGGAAATCCTAGTGGGGACCAAGCATAGGTGGAAAGCTTGTGTCAAGTGTGGGGACCCTTTTCAACCAGTAACCCATTTAGTATCTAAGTGAACTCGATCTAGATCGAGGACGGGACACACTTACTGGGTTTGATTGTAAGAGGTCAAAACGGGTCAGCGGTGGCAACGCAAGTCCAGTGGGGTCATGTGCGTGCATGGGCCTGGGCTGGTAGGTAAGACATTGTTGCATCGTGTCGGTATAAGCCGTGCATCTTTGTGGTATCGGGTTGCCACTTTGGGAAGTGATACACCCCATTGTGGGAACAACATGGGTATCTACGAGTTAGGGAACCGATCGAATGGGGAAGGTAGTGGGTACGACTAGCGGAGATAGGAGCAGGTGGCACCTATGAAGACAACTAGGAGTCCAACTACTATATTATGAATAAATGTTGTAATTAGAATGGGGAGGGTAGTGGGTACAACTAGTGGAGATAGAAGTAGGCGACACCAATGAAGACAGCTAGGGGCACACGAAACTACCATTATGATTATTATGTTCAGAAGGCGGGATCAATTTTTAGGGTGACTAGTAATGGTGCAGTATAGTAATTATCCTATAGTGATTAGGAGCGAGATTAACGCCATAATATTCCTCCTGTTTGTTTTGTCTTGCCCACTTGTTTCACAGTCATTCCTTGTTTTAACAGTTTATGCCTTATCCTAATTACTTTAATAATTATATCGTTAAAGTTATGGTACTCGCCAGACTTTATGTCTGACCCCTTTGTTTTTGCCTCTTTTCGTCCTTTCCCCCCCAGGTTCTTAGGGTGGGACTAGTGCTAGTGGAGCTTGATTCGGATCTTTCTGTAACGACCCGCATTCTATGCAACATAGGATCGTAGAATATTTATTTCTGTCACATACAAATTCGTATGGTCATGTAACTTTGGGAGACGACTATTGGGGTCATTTCCCATGTTCTTGATTTTTCCCGATTTTTAAATGACCATTTTACCCCTAGTTGGTACTGTTTTGGCCATAACTTTTGACTGGAAACGAATTTTGACTTGAAACTACTTTCATTGGCTTCGGATGATGGTTTCTCTTTCCGTAGAGTGGTCACAATAGCCAAACGGACTCACCATTTGGGAGATATGGCTGAAACAAGTTCAGATGGTGAAAAACAGCTTAATTGGGCTTAACCGGGTGATTAACAGCTAGGCCCAAAGGGGAATTTCGGGATTAGGAGTTTAAAAGGGCTGTTAGGGTTTGGAGAATACCTTTTTCTCATTTTTCAGCCGTCACTATTCATTCCTCTTAACCTAGCCATGGCCTCCACCCTCTAAATCTCTTCAAAACACCTATTAATCACTTTCTAATTGAAGATTAGGCTTAGCAAACATCAAATCAAGGAGTATTAGCACGAGAACCGAGGTAGAGCTGATGTGTAAGATTGGGAATAGCGCCAAATCAGAGAATATTTCAGTTTTGGGGTTTTAGTTGTGGCAAAGGTGAGTGATAGCATCGTTTTGACACTAATTACAGTTAATTAAGGGTGATTAGTGAAGATTAGCGAATTTATACACTGATAAATTCTAGAAAAATGTTTAGAAATTCTTAAATAATGTTTTATGCCTCTGGTTGAAATTTGGTTCGATTTGATTAAGTTTTGTTAACCCTATGATTAGATTTGCTTAAACATGCTTAAGGGAAAATAAGGGGTTTTGGGCACATTTGATCCATTTTGACATATAAATTCATTGTTTTGGTGTTTTTGGTTAGTTTGCTATGTTGATATGACTATTTGGGATGATTTGTGATTGATAAGTATGGTTAGATTTGTCGAAAACGTTGTCGAATGGCGTAAACAAGTTGCTGGAAAAAGTTGCAGAAAGTTGTGCAGGGTTTCGGATCGGATCGGGTATGGGCTCGGATCGGGTAGGGAGCTGGGCAAGGAATCCGACCCGAACTGGAATCTGGCACAAAGAAGGTTGGCAAGAAGGAAAGCCACTGCTTTGAGTTGGAGTTGGACAGAGGATCGGATCGGAGTGGGCTAGGGAGCGAGATCGGATCGGAGGAGGCAAGCGAGGGGGATCGGATCAGAGCTATGGAGCAGGATCGGATCGGAGTAGGCCAGGGAACGAGATCGGATAGGAGCAGACAAGTTGGAGCAGGAGGTACGAACCGAACCGACTGGAGCATGACACCCGAACCGAACCAACGTCTAAAGGGGAAGGATCACCGAACCGAACCGCATGCAGGAATACACCATGGAGTATTGCACCGAACCGAACCGTGTTATACGTATATATCCGAACCGAATCGAATTCAGGACCACTTCTATGCGACGACTCTTTTGAAGACCAACTCCAATTCGATCAAAACCCAAGATGCAAAGGAAGTCCAAATGAGGAGCTTTGACTCAGGATCCAGCTGGGAACCAATGAGTGGGCTTCATGGTTGGGCTTTGCTGCGGGACGCGTGCCAAGGGGTTATCGACGTCTATAGTTTTGGACCACTATGGTAGGAGGTACGAAGGCGAATTCAGGGCCATTATGGCATCGGTAGAACCAAGGGCTACGACCAAAGAAGTGGGTCATTGAAATGTTTGGTCATGACTCCAAGTGTTTGGCTTGGTCATAGCAGGGTTTCTACAAGTCGGGATCCGTCGTTACCTCAATTTGTCTAGTGTTCCAAAGTGGTAGATATCGTATGCTTTACGCATTGAGTGAGAGATGTAACACCCCACCTCCGCCAGGGTGGCTCTTGCAAGCACTCTGACTTTGGAGGGGCGATTGTACCGGGTAAACATGCATAATGATATATCAAGGCAGAACAAGAACATATGTATATATGTAAACAGAGTAAATAAGATAAATAAAACAGCGGCATAATCAGTGTAAACTGATAAAGTTTACTGGCATGAGAAGCAGGGATGAACATAAGGATAACAACATACTAGCATGATGATTAACTAACAAGGTAGATAAAGGTGTCATCGCATAATCAGGATTAAGGTTTTGCACCACAGGTGTACTAGCAAACTAACATGACTTGAATAAACAAGTATTGATCCCTTGGCCCAAGCTTTGACCCAATAACATGAAATGACCCTAATACGAGGTCGAATAACATGAAGTGACCCTAATACGAGGTCGAATAACATGAAGTGACCCTAATACGAGGTCGAATAACATGAAGTGACCCTAATACGAGGTCCAATAACATGAAGTGACCCTAATACGAGGTCCAATAACATGAAGTGACCCTAATACGAGGTCCAATAACATGAAGTGACCCTAATACGAGGTCCAACCAAACGGTCTAGTCGATCGGCTCCCTATAAGCCTAACTCGTCACGTGTTGGTGTCAATACGGCCCAAACATAATTGTAGTCAGACTGTGCTGGGTCTCCCGTCGGGTGTATCAAGCCCTAGGGTGTCAACCCCTGGACACCATAAACATAAGTGCACAGTCTAGATCTACTGGTACCCATGCTTGACTTCTCCAAATACGGACTACGTGCACGACCATAGTCCGTCCGGAACTACATCGGCGTACCACTCTGCCGTCGTTTTTGGTCACTTACCTCAAGTCCAGTAATCGTGCCCCCACCCTAGCCTAGTCCCTAGGGTCTTAATGATACAAACTTGGGATTACTGCTGGAGTGGACCCCCATTGCTAGGATTTTCTAGTGGGTTAAGTATGGTTTAACCCTCTTGCTATTCATGGATTAACTCGGTTAAGTGTAACGATGAGTTCACGACTTAACCCTGCTTAATCTACCAAGCCCAAATTGGTTAAGTATTAAGTGGACCATGACTTAACCCTAATCATGAGGCATTAATTAATTAATGTGCCTTAACCTCTCACATTAGACTTTGTTGCGGTTACTAGTTAAGCCGGTCGGTTCCGGGTAGCTTTACACCACAACTTGGTCTAACCTCGGGTTCAAGGTACAACATGACCAACTTCTCACATTGGGTCCTATTGTTTGTAGCAACTAGTTAAGCCGGTCGGTTCCGGGTAGGTTTACGCTACAAACTCAACCCAACCTCGAGTTGGTCACACTTATATTTTCTAAGTGTCATGTCCATTATGTTTCCAAAACATATTACAAGTTTTCAAGCATTTGGGTAGACCTAACTTAATAGGTAAATTCCCAATGGGTAGACCTAACTTAATAAGTAAATTCCCAATCTTATGTTTTTATGTCTTTTAAGTTTACCCCACCCCAAACGCAATCCCATCGCTTACATATCGCAATAGCGCATAAAGGATAGAAAGAGGGAACTTGGCATAATCATGACATATAGGTGTTGAAGCCACAAGTTTAACATGGTGGCATATGAAATGTACATATGTTCATATACTTGCATATTACATTTTTAGGCCTCAAAAGCATGCATAAAACCAAACTTAGCATATTGGTGATACATGGTGATAAATGACATGTAGAAATGGCCATAAGTTCGCATTTAGCCTCACATGCAAGTTATCATAAGAGATATGATAACTTACATGTTGCCAAAATGCAACCTTTAGCATATAGCTTGAAGCCTTATGTTCATATACTCAAGGTAAGCTTGCATAACATGATAACATGAACAAAATGATCAACCCAAACTTGCATAACATAACTTGCATATCATATGACAAACTTGCATATCAAACTTGCATAACATAACATGATAAACTTGCATATCATAACATGGCAAACTTGCATAACATAACATGATAAACTTGCATATCATAACATGGCATACTTGCATAACATAACATGATAAACTTGCATATCATAACATGGCAAACTTGCATAACATAACATGGCAAACTTGCATATCATAACATATCAAACTTGCATAACATGACATGGTAAACTTGCATATCATGGCAAACTTGCATATCATAATGATCAACCAAACTTGCATCATTCATTTAACTTTAGAGTTTAAATATGAAAGTAGAAAAGGGCTTACAATGCTTATGAAGACACAAAAATATATATAGATTGAGACAAAGCCCTTATGCAATCAAATAAACCCAAAATGCAAGCTCCAATAGAAAAACCCTTGAGCAAAAATGATCAAAACCCTTGCTTTATGATGTAAATTTGGAAACTTGACTTGAATGCAAGCTAATGACACTCATACAAGCTTGAAAACACTTGTATGCATGGAAAATCTCTCATAGAAATAACTTAGGAATTTTATGAAGAGAGTGGAGGCCATGAGAGGAATGATTTTGCCATAGTTTAGTTACTTGAATGAATAATGATGATTTAGGGTTAGGTTAGGGGCTTATTTATAGAAATTAGGATTAGTTTTAGCCTTAGGATTAAACCCTAGTTCCAATCTCAGCCCTCAAAACCGAATCTGGCCACCAAACTCAACACAACTTCCAAAATGGTGCACCAGGCAAAACTGCCCGGCTGAGCCAAGTCGATACCCAAGTCGACAGGGCTGTCGACTTGGGCCTAACCATGTCGACTGCCCAGTCGACAGGGCTGTCGACATGGATGGTCTGGCGGGAAATTTCCCGCCTGCGCCCAACTGCCCTAATTTCCAAATTCAAACTTGAATTTGAAATCTGTTTTTACTTTGATTTTTTCTGAAAACTTCGTTGGGCCTTAATCGGGTCATACGGACTCCGATTTTCGAAAACTCGGACTCTATTTCGCGTATTTTTCCGAGACGAACGAAATGGCATAGGCCGTTTCCCTTGATTCAGATTTATAAATTAAATTCTGCCTCGATTTACGTTATAACAGGTTATTGAAAATACGGGTTGTTACATTCTCCCCTCCTTAAAGGATTTCGTCCCCGAAATCTTCAAGTTAGGAAGAACGTATCCTACCATCCAACATCCATCTACTCAAAACATCATCCACGAGCAATCATTGTCCTTACAAGATTCTAAATGTTGTATGAACATATGCAAAGGTGTGTGTATATGTACTTATCTAATGCAAATATCATCAATGCAAATTATGTTAGTGAAATGAATCCATATGTATGCAATTCCTAACATAATGTATAACATCTATATGTTTGCACATAACATACATCCATATGCAACATCCATGTGATAACACAAAAATTTTCATCCATGAATAAGCGTAAACACTCATGCATATGCAATATGAGGAGTGTGTGAGCCGATCTAGTGCCTAATGTGTATAATGCATCCACGAGTAACCACTTGCAAACACTTGCAACCACTTGCAAACATCAGCATAACATGTTTCAAACACATGTTTCATCCAAAGGGTTTCTACCTAAGGTTCTCACGACAAGATTAACACGATATAGATAGCAAAAGAAAGATATGCTACAAAGAGATCGGGAAGATAAGCAGGATATACTCCTTTCGGATTACAAGAAATCCCTTCCTAACCCAACCCCAATCCTATAAAAGCCCAAAAGGTTTAGTCAACCTAACGGACCCCTTCAAACCCTGACATGTATTACTAGCCAATAAGTCATACCTCCCGACAGAAATAGTACCGAGAATGGGACCGAGAGGATATACATAAAAAGATAACATGCGAGTAAGTTCCACAGGAAAACAAGGATCAAGGATATGCTCTTAAAAAGAGATATGATGCGCGTATCTAGCCTTCAGTCTTCTAAGTCATGTTTCCTTGAGCTTAACTCCACTGTGCTTTGACCGTCTTTTACCTCATGATTTCTTAGCTTCTTAACTCTTATTTCCAAATATGAGTTGGAACCCATTTCATTGTCGCCTCTCGTCTTCCTTTTTCACTTACTCTTCTATCATTCTTGGCTTAAACATAACTATGACCTCATGGTTTCATGCAAGCTCTCAAAAATTCACTAGTGAATCCTGGATCTCGTTTACTTACTATAAAGTATTCCACGCAGCAGAACTTTTCTTGGAAATACCAATCCACGTTGCCAATTGCTCTTACCAACGTGATTTTCTATAACTCATGCTTGAACGAAATGAACCATCCGCCTGCGAATGATAGGCCGTACTTAGATTCAGTTGCTTGCCCATGACTTCCCGTAGACTATCCCAAAACTGGCTAGTGAAGATTGAGTCATGGTTACTAACTATCCTTTAGGGAACCCCGTGCAACCGCTTTATTTCTTGAAAGTAAACTGTCGCTAGTTATGATGCAGTCCTTTCGCTCTTTACCGGAGTGAAATGAGCACTCTTCGTGAGTCTACCTACTATGACCCACATGCTCTTATTCCTTTTCTTGATCTAGGCAGTCCATCCACGAAATCCTTCGTGACGCTTTTCCCTCTTCCATTGCGGGGACCTCCAATGGATATAATAGCCCACCGGGCTTCTATGACTCGGCCTTCAACCTGTTGGCACAACATGCACCTTGGGACAAACTCGGCCACCTCCTCGGGTGATGTGCATCTTCAAGAACCTTCTTTCTCTCATCGCGTCTTAGCCATCCCTTGTCATCTATAGCGAGGTGACTTACCATCTCGCCTCGAATCAACTTGTCCATGATCTCGACTAACTGCAGGTCTTCTTTCTGCGAAGTCCCTACTTGATCCAGAAGGGTAGGTCTAAGCTCAAGGGACGCTAACTAACTAATTAAACTGAGAGAACTTCTTACTTTAATTGTCCTCGTCGGAGCTTTTCGGTTTTGAACCGCGACCACTTTAACAGGATCCACCACTAAGCCTTGCTTAGAAACTACGTGCCCAAGAAATCTAACTTCTTTTCTCCAAAATGACATTTGGAGGACTTGGCTTTCAACTGATGGGCTCTAAGCGCATCCATCACCTCCTTGAGATGTCTAGCATGTTCTTCCTCGTTCTTTAAGAAAGTCAGGATATCATCCACAAAGACTACCACAAACTCGTTCAGGAACTCCCTAGACACCCTACTCATCAAGTCCACGAAGTAGGCGGGTGCATTAGTCAAACCGAATGGCATGACCAGCCATTCTAAGAATCCATCTGGAGTTCTGAACGCAGTTTTGCCTATACTATCCTCAGCTACTCTGAGCTGATGGAATCCAGTAGCAAGATCAAGAGAAAACAGATGTTCCTACAAGTTGATCAAACAAATCATCGATCCTTGGCAATGGTTGCCTATTCTCTTTGTTTAACTCACGATAATCAACACAAAGTCGAAGAGAACCATCTGCCTTGGTAGTAAATACTACAGGCGCTCCCCATTCAGATATACTTCGTCTAATGAAGTTCTTCTCAAGAAACTCCTTGACTTGCTTTCTTAACTCTCATCTTGCGGGGCCATGTGCCTAACCGGCCACGAAACTATCTTGGCATTATCAACCAGATAAATGCGGAAATCTATCTCTCGTTTAGGGGTAACCCCCTTCACTTCACCCAAGATATCAGGATATTCTCGGACCACCCTCACCGATTGCAAACTATCGATAGACGGGTTGAGGGATTCAAGATAACACAACATGACGGGACTCATAGGGTTACTAGAAATTTTTAGGGTATTACCGAGGCGAGTCATGAGCCTCTCAACCCTATGCTCAAAAATCAAGAATGGCTCCAAAACTGGACAAATAATCTATGCCCAAAATCAACCCATACCCCATGAAACCGAGAATATAAGCATCACGCGAGAATTCTATACTCAAGATAGAGATTTTCAAATCCACGTAGATAATAGACAAATGGGCGGAACCCCCAATTGGATTTGAAACACACACGGGATCATTAACTAGACTAGTACTTAGGTGCAAACTTTCAACTAAACCAGATGAAATAAACTATGCGATGCGCCAGAATCAAACAAAGTACGAATAGGAAAATCAGAAATGTAAACAAGACTTTCAACAGAAATACTACCTCGATCGGGAACTGGAGCGGCATTGAGAGCATGAACTTGCCCTCCCGAAGGTCCAGCACGCTGAGTCTGACCCTGGCCTTGCCCTTGCTTCTTCGGGCAATCCCTAGTGAAGTGTCCCATTTCTCCACAGTTAAAGCAAGTGCCCTTCCTTTTTCTGCAATCCTTGTTTAGATGAGTCGAGCTTCCACAAGTAAAGCACCTTTTTTCCTTCTTATCTTTAGACTTCTCCTCCTTCTTTTTCATTTCCTTTTTGGGCCCCGTTTTCTTGGTTTAAGACTCATTCACCTTGATTTCCTTCTTGCCACTCCTATTCTCTTCATTGAGTAGGGCCACATTCACCAAACTCTCGAAGGTCGCTCCAATGGGTATATGAGATATGGCCAAACCGCGCAATGGCTCGTTTAGTCCTAGAGCAAAGTGCATGGCCTTCTTCTGAGCTGTGTTAACCAAGTCTAAACCGAACCGAGCAAGTTGATTAAACTTATACACGTATTCCCTAATGGTCATGTCCCCTTGCTTTAGTGATAGGAACCTCTCCATCTGAAGGTTCTCCTCTGCTGACGATAAAAACCTCAGTCCAAACCTTCTTTTGAACTCATCCCAAGTCTCAATTGGTCTAGTAGTGGTGGTGACTACCCACCAATAAGCAGCTTCCCCTTTCAATAACCATACCGCCAACAGAACTTTCCTACGATCTTCTACATCTAAGATAGCAAAGAGGTCTTCAGTTTCCTTTAACCAGTTTCTTGCCTCAACAGAAGTCTCCATCCCAACAAAATTCTTGCAACCCATCGCCTTAAAGTCTTTGCAAATCTCCGCGAAATCCGCTTGTGGATGCTGAGGGGGAGGAGGAATGTCCGCGGGGTCGGCTTCACTTGCCCTTTCCCCCATGTATCTCCTAAACCAAATATGTACTTGAGCGCCTTCCGGAATGGCAAAGTTATCGGCCATACTGGAAATGAAGAAAAAGATAGATTCAGAATGGAGAAAAACGAAGGAATTTTTGCTAATGGCTTTTTGGGGAATAGCCTTTAAAATAAACTAGACTTTTCTTTGGAAAATACTTTATACTTGGTTTTGAAAATATTTTTCCAAAGGTTTTCTAAAAACCTTTTTGTTCCTTCTCGTAAACCTGGCTCTGATACCAAATGTAACACCCCACCTCCGCCAGGGTGGCTCTTGCAAGCACTCTGACTTTGGAGGGGCGTTTGTACCGGGTAAACATGCATAATGATATATCAAGGCAGAACAAGAACATATGTATATATGTAAACAGAGTAAATAAGATAAATAAAACAGCGGAAAATTTCAAACTATTTCAAAACAAGTCTGGTACAACATAATGTCAACTTTCCAAATACACAAGTCTAGATAAAAACAACATCACTGAAAAACTGAAATACATAAGTACTATCCCCAAAATAAGTGATAACCATAGCTAGCTTCATGTCAAGACCGTACATGAGCTAAAATCCCACAAGCAAGCGATCAGAAACCCAAGCTAAGCTCCAATATTCCCACCCTGAGAACCTGGGGGGTGGGGGTGGGGGTGGGGGGAACGGAAGAAAAGAGGCGAAAGAAAACAGGTCAGTCAAAAAGACTGAGTAAGCCCTACTACAATCAATGTAAACTGATAAAGTTAACTGGCATGAGAAGCAGGGATGAACATAAGGATAACAACATACTAGCATGATGATTAACTAACAAGGTAGATAAAGGTGTCATCGCATAATCAGGATTAAGGTTTTGCACCACAGGTGTACTAGCAAACTAACATGACTTGAATAAACAAGTATTGATCCCTTGGCCCAAGCTTTGACCCAATAACATGAAATGACCCTAATACGAGGTCCAATAACATGAAGTGACCCTAATACGAGGTCCAATAACATGAAGTGACCCTAATACGAGGTCGAATAACATGAAGTGACCCTAATACGAGGTCCAATAACATGAAGTGACCCTAATACGAGGTCCAATAACATGAAGTGACCCTAATACGAGGTCCAAAAACATGAAGTGGCCCTAATACGAGGTCCAATAACATGAAGTGACCCTAATACGAGGTCTAATAACATGAAGTGACCCTAATACGAGGTCCAACCAAACGGTCTAGTCGATCGGCTCCCTATAAGCCTAACTCGTCACGTGTTGGTGTCAATACGACCCAAACATAATTGTAGTCAGACTGTGCTGGGTCTCCCGTCGGGTGTATCAAGCCCTAGGGTGTCAACCCCTGGACACCATAAACATAAGTGCACAGTCTAGATCTACTGGTACCCATGCTTGACTTCTCCAAATACGGACTACGTGCACGACCATAGTCCGTTCGGAACTACATCGGCGTACCACTCTGCCGTCGTTTTTGGTCACTTACCTCAAGTCCAGTAATCGTGCCCCCACCCTAGCCTAGTCCCTAGGGTCTTAATGATACAAAATTGGGATTACTGCTGGAGTGGACCCCCATTGCTAGGATTTTCTAGTGGGTTAAGTACGGTTTAACCCTCTTGCTAATCATGGATTAACTCGGTTAAGTGTAACGATGAGTTCACGACTTAACCCTGCTTAATCTACCAAGCCCAAATTGGTTAAGTATTAATTGGACCATGAATTAACCCTAATCATGAGGCATTAATTAATTAATGTGCCTTAACCTCTCACATTAGACTTTGTTGCGGTTACTAGTTAAGCCGGTCGGTTCCGGGTAGCTTTACACCACAACTTGGTCTAACCTCGGGTTCAAGGTACAACATGACCAACTTCTCACATTGGGTCCTATTGTTTGTAGCAACTAGTTAAGCCGGTCGGTTCCGGGTAGGTTTACGCTACAAACTCAACCCAACCTCGAGTTGGTCACACTTATATTTTCTAAGTGTCATGTCCATTATGTTTCCAAAACATATTACAAGTTTTCAAGCATTTGGGTAGACCTAACTTAATAGGTAAATTCTCAATGGGTAGACCTAACTTAATAGGTAAATTCCCAATCTTATGTTTTTATATCTTTTAAGTTTACCCCACCCCAAACGCAATCCCATCGCTTACATATCGCAATAGCGCATAAAGGATAGAAAGAGGGAACTTGGCATAATCATGACATATAGGTGTTGAAGCCACAAGTTTAACATGGTGGCATATGAAATGTACATATGCTCATATACTTGCATATTACATTTTTAGGCCTCAAAAGCATGCATAAAACCAAACTTAGCATATTGGTGATACATGGTGATAAATGACATGTAGAAATGGCCATAAGTTCGCATTTAGCCTCACATGCAAGTTATCATAAGAGATATGATAACTTACATGTTGCCAAAATGCAACCTTTAGCATAAAGCTTGAAGCCTTATGTTCATATACTCAAGGTAAGCTTGCATAACATGATAACATGAACAAAATGATCAACCCAAACTTGCATAACATAACTTGCATATCATATGACAAACTTGCATATCAAACTTGCATAACATAACATGATAAACTTGCATATCATAACATGGCAAACTTGCATAACATAACATGATAAACTTGCATATCATAACATGGCATACTTGCATAACATAACATGATAAACTTGCATATCATAACATGGCAAACTTGCATAACATAACATGGCAAACTTGCATATCATAACATATCAAACTTGCATAACATGACATGGTAAACTTGCATATCATGGCAAACTTGCATATCATAATGATCAACCAAACTTGCATCATTCATTTAACTTTAGAGTTTAAATATGAAAGTAGAAAAGGGCTTACAATGCTTATGAAGACACAAAAATATATATAGATTGAGACAAAGCCCTTATGCAATCAAATAAACCCAAAATGCAAGCTCCAATAGAAAAACCCTTGAGCAAAAATGATCAAAACCCTTGCTTTATGATGTAAATTTGGAAACTTGACTTGAATGCAAGCTAATGACACTCATACAAGCTTGAAAACACTTGTATGCATGGAAAATCTCTCATAGAAATAACTTAGGAATTTTATGAAGAGAGTGGAAGCCATGAGAGGAATGATTTTGCCATAGTATAGTTACTTGAATGAATAATGATGATTTAGGGTTAGGTTAGGGGCTTATTTATAGAGATTAGGATTAGTTTTAGCCTTAGGATTAAACCCTAGTTCCAATCTCAGCCCTCAAAACCGAATCTGGCCCCCAAACTCAACACAACTCCCAAAATGGTGCACCAGGCAAAACTGCCCGGCTGAGCCAAGTCGACACCCAAGTCGACAGGGCTGTCGACTTGGGCCTAACCATGTCGACTGCCCAGTCGACAGGGCTGTCACCATGGGTGGTCTGGCAGGAAATTTCCCGCCTGTGCCCAACTGCCCTAATTTCTAAATTCAAACTTGAATTTGAAATCTGTTTTTACTTTGAATTTTTTTGAAAACTTCGTTGGGCCTTAATCGGGTCATACGTACTTCGATTTTCGAAAACTCGGACTCTATTTCGCGTATTTTTCCGAGACGAACGAAATGGCATAGCCCGTTTCCCTTGATTCAGAATTATAAATTAAATTCTGCCTCGATTTACGTTATAACAGGTTATTGAAAATACGGGTTGTTACAACAGATGTGAGGATGGTTGCTATGGATGATTTGTTTGCTATCATTATGACACACACCCCACCCCCGTATTCTTTACACTATTCATTATGGCACCTTAGAGTATTGTACGGTATGTGGTACTAACTCTTTGGTTGTAGGTCCAGGTTCAGGTATGGTTTAGTATACCTGTTATTGTTATGTTTAGATGCTTATCGCTCATACCAGGCTTTATGTCTGACCCAGAGTTTTATGTCTCCTCTTATTACTCTGGGTGCTCACATGAGCAGACTAGAGACATGTTAGCTGGTGATGCACGGGTAGATGATCCGGAGACGAGCAGGAGGCTTCCACGTATTATATATATAGTATTCTCCATGTGTTGTTGAAGATCACTGCTTGGGTATTGGTGGTGCATC
The DNA here is from genome assembly GCA_030737875.1 of Allium sativum. Lineage (NCBI taxonomy): Eukaryota > Viridiplantae > Streptophyta > Magnoliopsida > Asparagales > Amaryllidaceae > Allium > Allium sativum. The sequence continues at coordinate 711,459,044 of CM060916.1, read as the reverse complement.
TTCCACTTTAGCTTTCTTTTGTTTAGAGACAGTAAATTTGGAAAGTTGTAATAAGCTGTATTTGGATTTCCCCTGCTCTGATGTTGACATTGATTTTAGTTATCAGCTTATGCACTGTCTCACCTGTTTTATGTCAAGTATGCTATTATTATTATATTTTATTCCATGCGCTGTGAGACATTCTACAGGTTCCTCGTTTAGTTAATTCCCTTCTTTCTTTTCTTCTCACGACCCATTCCGTGCTAACTAGATGTGTACAGCGCACTTTTGGAGTAAATGTCGGTTGGTGCGGGGCGGGCCGTCACACTTGGTATCAGAGCTCAAGGTTGCGTAGTTAACCTAGGGAAGTTATCAGGGAGAGATAATATACGTATACGAGAGAGCGTATTTGTGATTATTTTGGTTTTCGAAAGCTATATATATACTATTAGTAGTATAAGAATGAAGTCGTACTGCACTAGCACCACTATGGAATCGTTAATCGTTTCTTTTTTCAGATTGACGATGAGCCGATATGTTAGAGGTACCGGTAGAGGGGCCAATAATGGGAATGCTGCTGACATGAGGACGATGTTTACTGACCTCATGAGAGAGATGCTTAGAGATGTACAGAGGGTAGCTCCATATGATGGAAATGGTGGTGGTCCAATAGTGCAGGCGCCGAGGGTCGACTTCGCCAAGCTGAATAAGGATTATACTAGCCTTGGTGGGAAGCCGTTCCACGGAACGGAGTCGGCCACGGATGTTCAAGATTGGTTGGATAGTTGCGAACGTATCTTCGAGGATTTGGTGATCGAGGATGCGATGAAGAAAAAGCTAGCGTCCCGTCAGCTGCAAGGGCGGGCAATGAATTGGTGGAATGCTATAAAGGCAGCCACTCCCGAAGATCAGATTACTTGGGAGCAGTTTAAGGCTCACTTTAGCGAGAAGTTCATTCCAGCTGCTCAGAAGTCAGTGCTGTTTAAGAAATTCTTGGAGCTCAAGCAGAATGGCAGAGCTGTCTCGGAGTATATTGCTGAATTCGACACTTTGTCAAAATATGGGTTGTCTCTTATTGATACTGCCGAGAAGAAGAATGAGAAATTCATAACTGGTTTGGATCAGTACTTGGGGGAAAAGCTTATTAACCACATCGATGAGACGTTTGAGTCGATCGTGGGGAAAGCATTACGATCAGAAAGTCTCTACCCTAAGCCGAATACTGAGGTTGCATCCGCAGATGAGCCAAAGCCACAAGCAAGTGGTGGAGGCAAAGGTGGTTCCCAGAATAAAAGAAAGCAGAGTCAGACTAAGGATGGCCAGAAGAAAAAGAATAAACAAGATGTTGAGTGCTTCAGCTGTGGTAAGAAGGGCCATTATGCTAGTAATTGTCGGGCCAAGCCAGCGGATAGGAAGTGCTTCAATTGTGGCCAAATGGGACATCACAAGGACAAGTGTCCACAGCCCCCTAAAGAAAAGCAAATGGTGAAAGCCTACGCCCTTAATGCTATTCCTTCTTCGTCGAATGCCCCAACTGCGGCGGAGAAGGGAAAGAATGTCGTCATTCAAGGTATGCTTTCTGTTTATGATGTTCTTGTTAGAGTTTTGTTTGATACCGGAGCTTCTAGTTCTTTCATATCTAGTGACCTGGTAGATAGGTTGGGATTGGAGCCCGAGATTGTCGATAGACCTTTAGTAGTGACAAACCCGATTGGTGGTTCTACTAGCCTTAGCATGATTTGTCGTAATGTGGTCTTATCGAGTCATGGATGCATGTTTGTTTGTGATTGCTTTTTTTTGGGCTTTACTGGGTTTGGCATTATTTTGGAAGTAGATTGGATCCAAAGATACGGGATGGTGGTAGACTGTGAGGGCTTTTTGGTGACAGCTAGAGCGGATGATGGGCGGAGGATAGTGTTTGGTGGTCTGCCCAGTGAGGGGGTATTGGCTAGTTTTCTAAACTCCCTTGACATTCCGCATAGTGAGTTGTCAGGTTTGCCCGTGGTTGGCCAGTATTCGGATGTTTTCGAAGAAGTGACCGGACTTCCACCACACCGAGAGATTGAGTTCCGTATTGATTTGGTAAAAGATGCCAGACCTATAGTGATGCCACTTCGTCGTACGGCACCAAGGGAGCAGCGAGAGCTCGAGGTGCAAGTCAGCGATCTTTTGAAGAAGTAATTTATCAGAAGGAGTGTTTCTAAATGGGGAGCACCAGTTGTGTTTGCTACCAAGGCGGATGGTTCCCTTCGTTTGTGTGTAGACTACCGCGAGTTGAATAAAGTGACGAGGAAGAATAAGTATCCTCTACCGCGGATAGATGATTTGTTTGATCAGTTGAGTGGCGCGAGAGTATTTTCTCAGTTGGATCTCGCGACAGGTTTTCATCAGCTTAGAGTGGAAGCTGGGAGTATAGCTAAAACGGCATTTCGGACGCCGTCTGGATTTTATGAGTGGTTGGTCATGCCATTCGGGCTGACCAATGCCCCAGCATATTTTGTGGATCTTATGAATAGGATATTCAGAGATCAGTTGAATAAGTTTGTCCTTGTGTTCGTTGATGATATTTTGGTCTATTCGAGGACAGAGGAAGAACACAAGGAACATTTAAGAATAGTGATGGAGGTGTTGAGAAAACACCAATTGAAAGCAAAGTTTTCTAAGTGTCACTTCTGGAAGAGGGAAGTGAGGTTCTTGGGCCATGTTGTATCAGAATATGGGATTGCCGTGGACCCGGCGAAGGTGACTACGGTACTGGATTGGCCTACGCCCAAGAATGCAACAGATGTAAGAAGTTTCTTGGGATTAGCTGGATATTATCGTAAGTTTATCCAAGGTTTCTCCAAGATAGCAGCACCATTGACCCAGTTGACTAAGAAGAATCAAGCTTTTGTCTGGGATGGAAGGTGCGAGAATGCATTCAAGAGTCTAAAGGACAAATTGATAAGCACACCAGTGTTAGTCATTCCTAAGGGGAACGAAGAGATGACGGTATACACGGATGCCTGTGGTACCGGACTGGGTGCTGTATTGATGCAAGGAGGTAGGGTTGTTGCTTATGCAAGTCGGCAATTGAAATCGCACGAGAAAAGATACCTACCCATGATTTAGAATTGGCAGCAATCGTGTTCGCGTTAAAGATATGGAGACACTATCTCTTGGGAGAAAGATTTGAGCTGTTTACAGATCATAAGTCGTTAAATAATCTCTTCTCTCAGAAAGAATTGAATCTCCGTCAGCAGAGATGGTTAGAGTTCTTAGCTTCCTATGATTTTGACATCGCATATACACCGGGAAAGGGCAATGCGGTGGCTGATGCATTGAGTAGAAGACATGCCAGTTTAGGGGCTATGTTTTTAGAATGGAAGCAACTGGAGTATATCGCGGGGTTTGATTTCAGACCAAAGTGCGAACTGGATCCAGAAATGTTAGCAAGTTTGACGATCAGACCCACTTTGATTGAGCAGATCGGCTCTAGTCAGAGGGACGATCCTAACCTATTGGAAATCATCTCCAAGTTAAAGATGAATACCGATGAGGAGATGAACAAGTATGGGCTTGATTGAGATGGATGGCTTAGAAAGAATGGAAAGCTTGTTGTACCCAATGTCGATGGATTGAGGGATGAAGTGCTTAGAGATTGTCATCACTCAAAACTGACTATACACCCCGGTGGTAATAAGATGTATCGAGATATGAAGTTGACTTACTACTGGGAAGGTATGAAAAGAGACGTTGGGAAGTTTATATCCAAGTGCATGAATTGCCAGCTAGTTAAAGCCGAGCAAAAGAAGCCTAGTGGGTTATTACAACCATTAGAAATTCCCGAATGGAAATGGGAGCAAGTCTCGATGGATTTCATCGATGGTTTACCAAGGAATAGATCGGGACATGATAGCATTTGGGTGATTGTAGACCGATTGACTAAAAGTGCAAGATTTATACCAGTCAAATCAACCAGAACGGCAGCTAAGTTAGCAAAATTGTATATGAAGTGGGTAGTGAGATTCCATGGAGTACCTAAAAGCATTGTGAGTGACCGAGACCCGTTGTTTACTAGTGGGTTTTGGAAGGGCTTACAAGAGGCTCTAGGGTCAGAGTTACATCTCAGTACCGCATATCATCCTCAGACCGACGGTCAGATGGAGAGGGTGAATCGTATTTTGGAAGATCTCTTGAGAGCATGTATATTGGATTTTGGTGGATCATGGGATGACCATTTGCATCTAGTAGAGTTTGCATATAATAATAGCTACCAATCCAGTATCGGTATGGCTCCGTTTGAAGCTTTGTACGGAAGACCGTGCAACTCACCATCATGTTGGATAGAGACTGGCAAGAAGTTTATGCTTGGACCAGATGTGGTGAGGGAAACTTCAGATAAAATCAAGACCATTCAACAACGAATGAAGGCTGCCCAAGATAGGCAGAAGAGTTATGCTGATAAGAGGAGAAGAGACTTAAAATTCTCCGTTGGCGACTTGGTGTTTGTCAAGATTTCTCCGTTGAAGAGAGTAATACGATTTGGCAGGAAAGGCAAGTTGGCACCAAGATTCGTTGGCCCATTCCCTATTCTCGAACTAGTCGGGAACTTGGCATATAGAATTGACTTACCAGAGAAAATGGCGGGAGTTCACAATGTATTTCATGTTTCCCAACTAAGGAAGTTCGTTCACGACCCAGATATGACTGTTCCACCTGATCAGTTGGAGGACTTCGAGGTAGAACCCGAGGCGGTTGGGAACCGCAAGCCGGCCCGTATTGTCGAGCACGACATGAAGCAACTTCGAAGGAAGGCGGTGAAGCTAGTCAAGGTTCAGTGGGGCGAGGACGAGAATGATTGTACTTGGGAGACAGAGGAGAACATTAGGAAGACTTATCCAGAACTCTTTGCCTGGTAAGATTTTGACTTCGATTTAGTTTTCCGCATGCTAGGGTAGGCTTGTTTGTTTGTTTTGCATGTTTGATTGTTGTATATGGCTGTTAGGCATGCGGGATCTTTTGTATGTTTTGGGTTAAGGAGTTTCGGGGACGAAATTTCTTAAGGGGGGGAGAGTGTAACGACTCGCATTCTACGCATCATAGGATCGTAGAATATTTATTTCTGTCACATACAAAGTCGTATGGTCATGTAACTTTGGGAGACGACTATTGGGGTCATTTCCCATGTTAATATTTTTCCCGATTTTTAAATGACCATTTTACCCCTAGTTGGTACTGTTTTGGCCATAACTTTTGACTGGAAATGAATTTTGACTTGAAACCACTTCCATTGGCTCCGGATGATGGTTTCTCTTTCCGTAGAGTGGTCACAATAGCCAAACGGACTCACCATTTGGGAGATATGGCTGAAACAAGTTCAGATGGTGAAAAACAGCTTAATTGGGCTTAACCGGGTGATTAACAGCTAGGCCCAAAGGGGAATTTCGGGATTAGGAGTTTAAAAGGGCTGTTAGGGTTTGGAGAATACCTTTTTCTCATTTTTCAGACGTCACTATTCATTCCTCTTAACCTAGCCATGGCCTCCACCCTCTAAATCTCTTCAAAACACCTCTTAATCACTTTCTAATTGAAGATTAGGCTTAGCAAACATCAAATCAAGGAGTATTAGCACGAGAACCGAGGTAGAGCTGCTGTGTAAGATTGGGAACAGCGCCAAATCTGAGAATATTTCAGTTTTGGGGTTTTAGTTGTGGCAAAGGTGAGTGATAGCATCGTTTTGACACTAATTACAGTTAATTAAGGCTGATTAGTGAAGATTAGCGAATTTATACACTGATAAATTCTAGAAAAATGTTTAGAAATTCATAAATAATGTTTTATGCCTCTGGTTGAAATTTGGTTCGATTTGATTAAGTTTTGTTAACTCTATGATTAGATTTGCTTAAACATGCTTAAGGGAAAATAAGGGGTTTTGGGCACATTTGATCCATTTTGACATATAAATTCATTGTTTTGGTGTTTGTGGTTAGTTTGCTATGTTGATATGACTATTTGGGATGATTTGTGATTGATAAGTATGGTTAGATTTGTCGAAAACGTCGTCGAATGGCGTAAACAAGTTGCTGGAAAAAGTTGCAGAAAGTTGTGCAGGGTTTCGGATCAGATCGGGTATGGGCTCGGATCGGGTAGGGAGCTGGGCAAGGAATCCGACCCGAACTGGAATCTGGCACAAAGAAGGTTGGCAAGAAGGAAGGCCACTGCTTTGAGTTGGAGTTGGACAGAGGATCGGATCGGAGTGGGCTAGGGAGCGAGATCGGATCGGAGGAGGCAAGCGAGGGGGATCGGATCGGAGCTATGGAGCAGGATCGGATCGGAGTAGGCCAGGGAACGAGATCGGATCAGAGCAGACAAGCTGGAGCAGGAGGGACGAACCGAACCGACTGGAGCGTGACACCCGAACCGAACCAACGTCTAAAGGGGAAGGATCACCGAACCGAACCGCACGCAGGAATACACCATGGAGTATTACACCGAACCGAACCGTGTTATACGTATATATCCGAACCGAATCGAATTCAGGACCACTTCTATGCGACGACTCTTTTGAAGACCAACTCCAATTCAATCAAAACCCGAGATGCAAAGGAAGTCCAAATGAGGAGCTTTGATTCAGGATCCAGATGGGAACCAATGAGTGGGCTTCATGGTTGGGCTTTGCTGCGGGACGCGTGCCAAGGGGTTATCGACGTCTATAGCTTTGGACCACTATGGTAGGAGGTACGAAGGCGAATTCAGGGCCATTATGGCATCGGTAGAAACAAGGGCTACGACCAATGAAGTGGGTCATTGAAATGTTTGGTCATGACTCCAAGTGTTTGGCTTGGTCATAGCAGGGTTTCTACAAGTCAGGATTCGTCTTTACCTCAATTTGTCTAGTTTTCCAAAGTGGTAGATATCGTATGCTTTACGCACTGAGTGAGAGATGTGAGGATGGTTGCTATGGATGATTTGTTTGCTATCATTATGACACACACCCCACCCCCGTATTCTTTACACTATTCATTATGGCACCTTAGAGTACTGTACGGTATGTGGTACAAACTCTTTGGTTGCAGGTCCAGGTTCAGGTATGGTTTAGTATACCTGTTATTGTTATGTTTAGATGCTTATCGCTCATACCAGGCTTTATGTCTGACCCAGAGTTTTATGTCTCCTCTTATTACTCTGGGTGCTCACACGAGCATACTAGAGACAGGTTAGCTGGTGATGCACGGGTAGATGATCCGGAGACGAGCAGGAGGCTTCCACGTAATATATATATATATATATATAGTATTCTCCCTGTGTTGTTGAAGATCACTGCTTGGGCATTGGTGGTGCATCTTCCACTTTAGCTTTCTTTTGTTTAGAGACAGTAAATTTGGAAAGTTGTAATAAGCTGTATTTGGATTTCCGCTGCTCTGATGTTGACATTGATTTTAGTTATCAGCTTATGCACTGTCTCACCTGTTTTATGTCAAGTATGCTATTATTATTATATTTTATTCCATCCGCTGTGAGACATTCTACAGGTTCCTCGTTTAGTTAATTCCCTTTTTTCTTTTCTTCTCACGACCCGTTCCGTGCTAACTAGACATGTGTACAGCGCATTTTTGGAGTAAATGTCGGTTGGTGCGGGGCGGGCCGTCACACTTTCTCTCTCTTTTGGAAGTGCTTGGATTGCTGAAAGTAAAGTTCAGCTCATCTCTTTTATGGCTACTTGTGTTGGGTTATACTTTATGTACTCAGAAAACAATTTGTCAAGATGGATATTAAGTGTACTTGGTTTTATTGTTGGTTTTTGATGTAACCAAACTATTTCTCCGCTGCAATAAAAGTTGTTTTAATTTTTCAAGTACCAATATATGTATCTATCTTGTTATATTATGTTCTATACACCAATAATACTCCATAAAAGTTAATGCTTTCCCTTTGAGAGTGACATTAATGGACGTGAGGTGTTACAAACAAGAATTTTGGAATAAATATATATATCGGCCAATTAAATAATTCCTTTCATTATTTAATTTTCCAAAAAAGTAAAAAAAAACACCCGTAACCCTCCAGTCGACAGCGAAAAAGGATTCCTCCCTTCTCTCCTCGATTTCAGTCAATCCACTCAATAAAATCACTTGCTCCAGTTGGGCACACAAGCTTCAAATCCATACCAACTAGACCCTCCATCGTTTGGTATTCGTTGAGATCCGCACCCTCGAAGTCGTACACTTCAAGCTTCCACCGTGACTTCATCTCTCCATCAAACTGAGGGTGACCACCGGAGCCGGAAAGCCTTTTCCACGCCCTTTCACGTGGCACAGGCTGATTGCATTCAAATGCTACAGATTTCGAGAAATTTGGAAACCTAGTTTTGAACATTTACTGAAAGGTGCGGTTTTTGTTTTTAAAAGAGTTTATAACACTTTAAAGCGTTGCGAAGTTTGACTAAATTATAAAAATCATATCTATTTCGTATGTTGTCAAAATCCAGTGAGACAAGAGACATTGGGACCATGACATTGTACGCTACATTCTAGAAGAGACCGGAGAATTTTTCGAGATCTCTACAATTTTAGAAGGAGTGGAACCCAATGTGAGATTTCTAAATTCAAATTGGAATGTATACGCGTTGTATAAATTATATAAGTGATGTATAAATTATATACGCATTGTACATCTCATATATGGGCGTTATATAAATTATATAAGCGAGGTATAAATTATACATGTGTTGTAAAAATCATATATGCGTTGAATGGAATTGAAATGAAATTGAAATGGATATATATATATATATATATATATATATATATATATATATACATACTCCCCTTGTCCACAGACCATGGACGATATAAATTTTTTGGATTGTGATTGTGAATGATTGATTGTGTTGCCAACAAAATTGGTTGTGATTGTGGTATAATCATTGCATTGTGAAAATGAATTGTATTTTGGAAATTATAAACCCCTTGTATCGCCACGAGGCCTAGGATAGCAGAGGAGCCGTACTAGGGACGGTGCCGGTTTTAATTACCCTGCCGTTATAATGCCGAAATTTTCTGAATTATTCATGTGTTGTCAAATATTGATGTGTTGATAAATATTCATGTTTGAAATAAATTGTTTGAACGATAAAAATCACATTTTATTGTATATAGGAGTCACTAAAAATATTCATGTTTGAAATAAATTGTTTGAACAAATAAAATCACATTTTTATTGTATATATGAATCACTAATAATATTCATGTTTGAAATAAATTGTTTGAACAATAAATATCACATTTTTATTGTATATATGAATCACTAAAAATATTCATGTTTGAAATAAATTGTTTAAACAATAAAAATCACATTTTTATGGTATATATGAATCACTAAAAATATTCATTGTTTGAAATAAATTGTTTGAACAATAAAAATCACATTTTTATTGTATATATGAATCAATAAAAATATTCATGTTTAAAATAAATTGTTTGAACAATAAAAATCGCATTTTATTGTATATAGGAATCACTAAAAATATTCATGTTTGAAATAAATTGTTTGAACAATAAAAATCACATTTTTATTGTATATACGAATCAATAAAAATATTCGTGTTTGAAATAAATTGTTTGAACAATAAAAATCACGTTTTTATTGTATATATGAATCACTAAAAATATTCATGTTTGAAATAAATTGTTTGAACAATAAAAATCACATTATTATTGTATATATGAATCACTAAAAATATTCATGTTTGAAATAAATTGTTTGAACAATAAAAATCATATTTTTATTGTATATATGAATTACTAAAAATATTCATGTTTGAAATAAATTGTTTGAACAATAAAAATCAAATTCTATTGTATAAAGGAATCACTAAAAATATTCATGTTTGAAATAAAATGTTTTAACAATAAAAATCACATTTTTATTGTATATATGAACCTTTAAAAATAACCAAAGGTTGAAATAAATATTTGTTAACTGAAAATAATATTTTTAACATGTATATCAAGTGTTAAAAATAACCATAGGTTGAAATAAATATTTGTTGATTGAAAATAATATTTTTAACATGTATATGGAGTGTTAAAAATCATCATGTATGGGAATAAATATTAGTTCGCTAAAAATATTAATTTTAGCTTAGATATGCATATATACACACATGCTAAATAGGTAAATGGATTTGCTGTTGAGTAAAGAATTTATTTGCGTGCCCGACAAATAGGTAAACCTCAATGAGTTGGCTGCATAATTTTATTTATATATCAGCTCCTGTGAATGCCATTAGATGTGGTGTGCTAGTTGTTCTGTATGAGATTATAAATGTCTCCATAGAATAGAAACAATTAAATTTGAACTACACTACGTGGCATACTACGTGAAGAGAGCATACTTCATCATATACCACATAAACATTTGGAGCTAATGTGACGAGGTTGGGATTACCATATGGGCAAGACGCTCGTATGCCGTTGACTGAATTACAGGTTGAACTGAGAAATGATATGGACAAAGTAAATATAACGGTTAATTGCCATATTAAATAAAAATCCCACACGGGTGTGGAGTTGACAATAATCACGTCTCTCTAGTTATTAGATATGGCACATGGATAATTTATTTCCAACAATGGACAAGGTAACGAGATTAATCTTTGGAGTTATTATACACACTCCCTTGGGCATAGATGAGACACTAAAAATTGTGTGTGTTTATACTGGATTTATTGGGTACCTAATACGGCTCGATAAATTTCCAAACCCCTCTACGTACAAAGGAGGTTATTGCGAATTTTTTTGAAATTTAAAGGCATTGCCAAATTTTCGAAGTAAAAATGGTTTGGAAATCGTCGAGTGAACTATATATATATATATATATATATATATAAAAATTAAAATAAAACGAATAACGACGCTGCAGTTCGCGTTTTGAAATCGTAATTTTTAACGATTATTACGGAAGATCCGACCGCCGGATTTTCTCGAAACCGGAACCGTTGGGTTCACTTTGGAAAGATCTTTCCAACGATATAAAATTCGTTAAGATCTGATGGTTAAATTTTGTGAAATGTTAAATTCAAATTTGGATGAGAGCAGCGCCAGTGCCATCGAATGACCTGAAACGTCGTTCGATGAATATGGGCTATTGTTAAATAAATAAAAATAGCGATAAATCGTTGTAAAATATTATAAACGATATGAAATGGAAATAAACTGATTTTACTTAGTCTATGGGATATTCTGATGGTTAGATGTATTTGACATGAAATTATTATATTGAATTGAAACGTAAATGTCAAGAAGTTTAGCTATGGAAAGAATTGATTTGAATTCTATTTATACGTGAATTATTTGAAAAGACTGAGTTAATTCTCATTTCAAATAATTGATCGATGATTAGAAGTCGAAGATATGAAGATGGTGCAAGACCAGTGATCTTCACATCGAAAGCATTACTACTGATGCCTTGGATTTGTTAGCTCCTAGGAAGGGGTTACAGTGGTAGTGGTCTGGAGTATTTGTTGATTGTCTGGATGTGCGAGGGCTTCTCTCCTGTATTGGACATACGGGACGAGGAATAAGGTGCCTTGGTTTCTTTCAAACCCAGAACAAACTAGTAAATGAATGTGTGTCTGAAAATGGATTTTATTCTTTGCTGATTGATTTCTATTAAATAATATCTGTTTGGTGGCGGAGAATTTATTCTCTTGCTTAACACCCTTCTCTAAGACGTACGAGCTTAGAGGTTATATATCGATGGACATCAGTCGCATGGCATGGAATGTCAATGTGGCATGTTGAGATGCAGTGATCAAGGTTTTTGTTGAAAAGCAGAGTCTTGTGGTTGATGATCAAAGAATGACTTTAATATAGCATATCTTTGTGTATAGTGTTAATTAGCGAGCCTCACACCCCGATATGAGCCAGAAACGGGAGAAGACCTCAAGGAGGACATGCATTTCTTTCTAGCTAGGAGTGGTGTCATGGTATGGAGCCCAGACATTTTTACTTATGTGGATGATGGAAAGCGAGGCGCCTTGGTTATATCGGACACTATGGGGCCGTTGGATGGATTGGTCGATATACTGACCAGATTTATGCCCCATAGGGCGGGGAAATGTATTGTTCAGGCATTATAATCCACCTAGTGTGGACCGGCCCTGACGATCCAAGTGCAGTTGCGGCTGAATCCTGAGGCATGGGCTAGAGTGTCGCGAATGCGGTAAGGATAATCCCTTGCCATGGTTCATGATGGAAATCCAACTTCCAATACGACATAGTGCGGTTTTGATTGTAAACCTATATTGGCGGCATAGTGGCATGGGATGCTTATGTCGTCTATGATTGATACATTATGATTGAAATTGTTTTTGAAACATATATGCACTAGTAATAATATCAAATGATTTTGTTTTATACGTATCAAGCATATTTTGGCCATTATAAGGTAAAACTCTATCCTCCAGTCTGCGTTGCATTGTGTGATGGGACTTAATCTTAAAATGGCTTCATTTTCTTTAAAAAGCATTGCATTGTTTAAATGATTACTTGTTCTATTCACTGGCAATCTAATGGAGTAAACCCATTCTGGACTAGCGGCATGGTCCTGTGATTAGCCTTATTATTAAGTAAGTTAAGTAAGATTTGTCATACCAGTCCTATGATTGACTCATAGTTTGTTTCACTTGCAAACTTGGGTGCCCTATTTTCTACACGGGCAGCCTTGTATTTAGGTTTTAACAGGCTCATTCTGTATAGCTATGGAGCTGAAGATAGATTCTACCATTTCTATTATGTTGTTCAGACTTTGCTATGTATATTATGTTTAGTTCCGCTGCAGACATTTTATATAAAGCTGAAACTGTATTTTGTACCAAGTATGATCCTGTTATGCTGTGTAACTCTGATGATTATATTTGTTCCAGTGTAATTTGTTTTACATTATCTGGTGTAATGATAAATTTCTGTTCTGCTGTCATTGTTTATGTGTTATATTCCAAAGATTATCCTTGCTTCTGTAGCACGGGTGTTTGGGGTCATCATAGTTTGTAATGCTCGGGTTAGACCGAGGTGTATAGGTCTAGGTTATCGGATGCTGCGAAGTCCAAAGACAAGCTGGATGTGTTCGGACATATGATATTATACCATATATGATTGTTATTTCGTTGTGTGTTGTATATGAGGACAGGTTATTATAACTGTCCAGATGTGTGATGTACTTTGATGATTGTAAGTTTTATTTCAATCTCTCAGTAAAAATTTATTTCTATATTATATTTTGTTCCGCTGCGATGTGAGACTCTGTTTGTGTTAGTTCTTCTTCTATTCTAATATTTCTTTCTTTCTTATCTCACCCTCTAATTTCTTCCTAATAGCTATCCGCTTTTCTGTATAATTTGAGTTGATATGGTTTGAAAATGTCGACTTAAACTGTACTAAAAATTGTGTCGTTATACTTGGTATCAGTGCAATGGTTTAGTAATAACCTTGGCTCTGTGTTATAACTCGATAGAGATGGGGTTAGTAATGCCCTGGATTGAGTTGAGTGTTTATATATGAAAGCATATTTGTAAATTTTATATACAAATGTTTTGTATTGTGTTATTTGATCGGTTCGATTTAGAACTAGCAATGGACACAATATTATTTTGTAAAAAGGGTAAATGAAACATTTTTTCCCAAATTGTATTTTTACAGAAAAAATAATTTTATTAAATTATCAAGAGTTGGTTTATTTGTTGATAAATTGGAATGATATTCAAATTGAAATGAAAATTTGAATTAAAACTTAAATTGGTTAAGTGAAATTATATTAAGAATGATATTAAATGAAATATATTTGAAATTTGATAATTGAATGAATATAATTGAACAAAAATCGATCAGATATTAATCGATTGATGTTAAATATGTGAAACCAAAGTAAATATTAATATTGAATGTAAATTCAATAGATTAGAGTAAGTTGGTTGTGGATTGGTTGTTGTTTGATTGTTGATTGTATGTTGGACTGCTTGAATATAATTCATTAAGAAGTCAAATTAGAGTTGAATGAATTGAAAATAAATTCCAGTACAATAAATTGGAATGAAACCAGATATGAATTGATAATCCCAGTATTCACATATACCTTTTAAAATGGAGTGATCCTAGCTATTTAATTTTGGAAATTTGTATAGTATACTTGTTAATTACAAAAGTACTAATTCCAATATCATGTAATTGTTGCTTACATGTTGAACTGAGTTTAGTACAGGTGCCAGATGGCCATGAGGATTGTTTTTAGTTGCGAATATTGCACGTAAGTTGTGCATGTATGCTTAATAGCGCTCGTAAAAGGTACGGCTACGCGAAAATATAATTTTTGGGGTTTTGAATTTTGATTTCCGACCTTGGGTCGATGTATATATATTATTTGCTCCTTTGATATCGTAGATGTCACTCCGTACATGGGAGACTCTACCGAATTTTTCAGGAATTTAAAGTGTTAGAATTTTTTTGATATTTTTGAATTTTTTTATTTACAATATTGAGTTTATTTCTAATTTACAATAAATAGGATTTTAAATTATAATGGATTTATGACATTTTTCCAACCTTAATTAGTAATTTTGGGGAAAAATTCATTTAAGGGGGGAAGATTGTAATGTCCCATATTTTTGGTAGTCAAATATTTAATTTAATTTATTATTTTAAATATTTATTTGGAATTTTAAATGGATTTAAAATATATATATTCATTATATAGCGAAATTTGAATGTTAAATTATATTTAATTTAAAACGAGCTCGAAATGGCGCTGCAGTTCGTAATATAAAGTATTGAACTTTGATTGGATATACAGGATCCGATATAAGTCGGATTTCTATGAAATAAGAAACGTGTAAATCTTGTTAATTATAATTTTCATGTGAAAGATAAAAATTTAGATTACGTGTTACAGACTATTAGTTGTGTGCAATTCAAATTTTAAAATAGTCGTTATGGAAATCGTTATTAAAATATAACATTTATTTAATATATTTAAAAGGGAAATTTAAATCGTTTAACTCAAAATTGACAATATAGAGATGTATAATTTATATATAAAGTTGTATATATATTCTATTTGGATACATATGATAAAAATAATTTATTATTATTTTAATTGAATTATTTGGGAATTTAAATAATATTTTATAAATATTATGTAAGCGTTAAAAATAGCCATTTTTGCAAATGGTCTTAGTTTTCGATGAAATTAGTTTCATTGGAACCGTATCGTTAAATTATTATAAGAAAATCAAACTTCATGGCAAACCGATATCGTATGTGACTTCAGTGGCCAAAAACGTCTCTGTTTCTATTTAATTGTTTAGATTATTTAGACAAGGGTAACTTTTAACGAATAAACGACTGGTCAAACAAACTCCAAATTTAACGATACAAGATCCATTGGATCCTTTAGGAAGAGGTCTAGTAAAATGTCAAGGCCTCAGATTTATTGAATTTTTCTGTAATTATAGGAATTTCAAATGCTTTATTTTTCATCGATATTCGTAAAGGACTTTTCACAAACAACCTCGGAATTGGACGAAACCTGTCCCATTGGGTCCGAAATATTTTTTTATGTTCGGATTACATTATTTTGTCAAAAACGGACATCGTATGTAGTGGTTTTTAGACGATACTTCACGATGAAGTTTTAGTATAATATAATACTATTTAAATCTTCCCAACTCAATATATATACACTGTCCAGAACCCTAAAATTATCATCAAACAAAACTCCATGGTCAACCTAACTAATCCGCCGCCACTATCTAATTTAAGGCCAGAAAGTTCACCGGCCATTCCCCCTCAAATCACCACAACCGTTCATCGATTCCAGATAGGTATAACAACAAACACGTAGAGGAGGTCGAGCCCTTCCATACCAACGGCGATGATAACTTTTGAAGATTGGGTTAGCCTGAATTGTCTCGAGAAGCACATGCAGTTCGACAACTTTATCTGGAAGGAGGAGAAGCTGGACGTGACCAGGGTTGGATGATTGTTGGCAAGGCATAGCCGCATGTACTGGTGGCTTCAGATCGATGATCGGTGGAGGAAACAGGGAGCAGTGATCTGATGTTGTTGGCGTGCTGATGCCACGGTTTCAGAACAAAGAAGGAGATGGGAAAATGCGATACAGGGAGAAACCGTCGGTCTAAACATTATAAGCAAAGTGATTAGATTTAATTAATGTTAATTAAGTGGTATTTATAGTTATTTAAAAACCATTGAACTAAATACACTAATAACTCATGCGTGAATTGATACAGGCCTTGGGGGGATGCAAGACCGGAACGCGGAAGCACGAGAGGAAATAGGGTCAGCCAAATTTTGATCCAAAAAAGTGAATGTAATTTAATAAGTGTTATAATTAAGATAGTACTCCTAATTAGTAATAAAAAAATTATATTATTTACTAAATCATGAAACCTTACAGGACTAAAATGGGAGATGTCTGAACCTTGGCAAACATGAAGAAGAATAGAAGAATCGGCCATAGTTTATAAGATAATGTAATTAGTGTATAATTATTGTTTAATTAAGGAATTAAAAGGATTAATTATGTTTAAAAATCATATAACTTTAACTATTGATAACAGTATCATATATTTACAAAATCGGACGAACTAAATATCTTTGGAATCGTCTTGACAAGCAGAACAATATGGAACTGATCTGGACAGTACAAGATACGACTGGATTTTACAGTTAACTTAAACAACTGTTTAATTTAACTGTAATCAAACTGTTTCAGTGGAATAGAAAAATCAAGGTGAGTTAAACTCACTCAGTTATCTCACTTATATTTTATATAAGTTCGGCTTTTATTTTGTGTTCTATGGTTGCTAATGGTTGACTGTTTGATAATAATATGTTCATTTGTTGATCTAACCGATGAAATTAAAACATTGTTTAATTTCAGTGAAATACCAAATCGTTATTTTAAAGATTGGAACCAATAGAGTTAACTTACCTTGTTGGTCACATTTATAAAATAAACATGTTTAATTGTTTGAATTGTTTTGTTAATTGGTAAATGTTAAATAGTTGTTGTTTACTGTTATAGAAATTATCAGTTAAATAGTATTGAATGATCTGAATTGAGATAACCGATTTGGATACAGGGAAGAACAGGTTGGAGAGATCCAACCGGATACCTCAAATATATTAGATGTTATTTATTTTCATATTATCACTATATGAACTGTTCGGATTGAACGATTGATTTGACTGTTGGTCGTTGACCGAAATATCAACGTCTGTTTTGTTTTAAACCAATGGGTGATATTTGTTGAGTAATTGGCAGTATATGGCCTAAAAATCAATCGGTTTCTAAATATTGATTTACCGCCGGGTGAATCGATATAAATGAAGTTTAAAAAATTATTTATAACTGAAAGTAGATTTTTAAATCTATTATTTTGAATAAATTTTTATTAAAAGGAAGTAAATATTTATTAATAATTATTTAAGTTATAATTAAATACTAATTGATTTTATAAAATAAATTCTTATGTTAATTGGATTTATAAGCAAAAGGGCGGAAAATTTACCTAATGGTTAAGAGTTGGAATAATTGTTTTAAGAAAACAATTAAATGGAATTATTTAAATTAATTATATCATTAATTAATTTAAAGGAAGGAGTAATTGGAATTAGTTAACGAAATAACTTTGTTTTGGGTTGACTAAGTTAAGGGTTTCAAGGGAGAGTGATTATTAATTAGTTGTTCAGAATTAATTTAAGAAAATGATTTAACGAATATTTGTTTTAATTTTAATAAGATTATATTTTAATTAATAAAGAAATTTACTACTTCTACAGTATTTAATGATTAAAGTAAATTATTATTTTAGTTAATAATAATTTAGGAGATTACTTTTAATTAAAATTCTTTTAAAAGTAATCGAAGTTAAAATGGAATGGAATTGAATTGTGAAAAGAGTTATGAATGGGTTTTTATATTGAAACCGAGTTTTTATAACAATGTTATAAAAGGGATTTTTAAGCGAATACGATATCTTAAATTAAATGCTTGCTTAATATTTAAATTAAGTAAAAGGAAATTGAGAAAAAGGGGTTTATTTTAAACCAAAGTTATATAAACGAGGTTTATAAAAAGAGAAGAGGTTTTAAAGCGTTAACTTTGAATTAACATCACTTAATAATGAAATTAAGAGAAAATGAATGGGCTCGAAATAATATTTTCAAAGCGGGAAATGGTTGAATGGATCAAAAAAGGAGATAGTTAAAAGAAAATTTGGTAAAGAATTGAGTAATAGGATTTTATAACAAAATCCGAATTATAAAATGAATTGGTTAAAGAAATAAAGATAAATGGTGATGTTTTAATAATAAATTACTTAGTTAATGAATTTAAAAATAATGATTATATTCGAGAAATAGATTTCAAACGTAAGAAGGTTTGATAAAACTATATTTTAAATAAAATAGTTAAATGAGATTCGTTTGGTATTAGAGTGAATATCGGTTTTTAAATTATAACTTATATCTATCTTCAAATAGGAACGTTGTTGATCAAGGTCTGAGAGGTAATTAAAATACCCCAACTTGAATGACTTCAGGATTATCAGAGGATGATATTAGTTGTAATGGTACAGAGGTTGTAATAATTTATTATTTCCTTTAGAGTAATAATAATGCAACAATATTGGTGAAAATTTGAGGATATATAATGAGGTTCCAAAGTAAAAGGAATTAAATGGAAATGCGTGGAAATTATTAACAATATGCTCAAATTAAAAGGGAATGTAAAGTGGAGTTGAAATAGATTTATTCCATAAGAGTAAGCATTGGGTTTTGTTTCCAAGTAGGGAAAACAAAAGAGAGTTCATAACTTTGTTTTACGAGTAACGAGTTGAATTAATTTCCCAATTATAGATCATGAAGAATGAGGTAACAAATGTTTTGAAAAGAGAGTTAAATGGAAATGGAATATGGCTATAAAATATTTTTCTTATGTATTATAAGGAAATGGTTTTGAGAACATTTTATATACAGAATAAGAAGTAAATACTGTATTTTAAATCATTTAAAGATGTAGAAATTTTAATTAACCATTTATTAATTATTTTAATTAAAGAGGCCAAATGATGCTGAATATTGAACCACTGAACTCATTTTATTTTCATAGTTGAAAAACTGTTTATTTTGATAGTTAAATAAACGACTATCAAATCCGGCCAAAGGCGTTGTTGGTACGGAAAGACCGGTTCCGAATTTTTATTTGAAAACCATTCCAAACCAGCAAATACGAAAGCATAAAGATTGAAGATTAAGCATTGAAGACCGTGGATCTTCATAAAGCGGAAGAACTACTTAAAATCTCTGGTTTAGCAGCCAGAGGTATACTGGAGTTCTGTCGTGGTTGGAATCTACAGATTGCAAGGACTACTCGCTACTGATCTATAGGTTGATACCTAGGATGTGGTAGGAGGGTGCCTTCGGTTCATCCTGTTCCTGGATGACTTGAATGGACGAATGTCTGACAGAATATTTCTTAAGAATCGTGTACATTGATTTTTACAAACGTACTTCTGTTAGTTGCAGAGTATTTTTGTGAACGTCAATTAGTGATTTGATGGATATGATGATGTGGCATTCAAAGTGGATGGAGATGTGTCGTTCTGAAGGATAAGCTTAACCTCTAGCCTCTTCAACCGAGAAATGGCATAAAATCGGGTAGGTCGCATGGTTATGTGGGTCGCACCCATCAAAAGGGTATATCATTACCTGATCTGGTGAAATCAAATGCCTTTGGTTGTCCCTTTTTATTTTTATATGTATGTTATTGGTTCGGTTGTCTGGCCCCTAACCGTGGTAATAATATATTCGGTACTCTTAAGAGAAAGTGAGGGGTCGGTCATGTTTAGCCTAGGTTGCAAGATGTTCTTGTTGAACCCCAATGTATTCATCTCCAGAGGTACATTGTCGGGAAGGTGGTCCCTTACCTTGCCAGGAAATCCATTCTCCAATAAGCGCCCGCGATTTTGATACTGTACTATATATGTAGAGCTTGAGATGCAAGCGTTCTGCTAGATTGATAATTATTTGTATTTAGACACTATTATAATATCAGAAAAGATATTGATTTCAAAAAAATTTGGGCTATCATAAGATAAAAACCATTCGCATTTATGTGTGGATTTGGTCTTATTCTTATCCTTTTCTTTTTAAAAGATTGACTTTAAAATCAAGTGTGTGATACCTTTAAACTTAGTGTGTTTTCTCACTCTGGTTCACCAGACTGACCCGATGTTTGTAATGCTCGGGTTAGACCGAGGTGTATTGGTCCAGGTTATCGGATGCTGCGAAGTCCAGAGACGAGATGGATGTGTTCAGACGTATGATATTGTACCATATATGATTGTTATTCTGTTGCGTGTTGTATATAAGGATAGGTTATTATAACTATCCATATGTGTGATGTACTCTGATGATTGTAAGTTTTATTTCAAGCTCTCGGTAAAAATTTATTTCTATATTATATTTTGTTCTGCTGCGTTGTGAGACTCTGTGTGTGTTGGTTCTTCCTCTTCTATTCTAATATTTCTTTCATATCTCACCGTGACACCCCATCTCCATTAAGGTAACTCACAAAGGGAATGCCTTAATTTTGGTGGAGCGTTTATTGTGTATAGAACAGAAAAGTAAACAAGACAGATAAATATATTGGTACTTGGAAAATAAAAACCACTTTTATTGCAGTGGAGAAATAGTTTGGTTACATCACATCAAAAACCAACTACAAAACCCAATACATTATTATCCATCTTGATAAATAAGTTATGAGTACATAAAGTAAAAGACATAACCCCAACATAAAATAACCATAAATAAGATAGGCTGAACTTTACTTTAGCGATCCAAGCAACTTCCAAAAGAAAGAGATAAAGCTGTCCAAATCAAGCTCCACTTGTACTAGTCCCACCCTGAGCACCTAAGGGGGGGGGAGGGGCGGAAAGGAAGAAAAGAGGTGGAAACAAAGGGGGTCAGACATAATGTCTGGCGAGTGCAATAACTTTAACAATATAATCATTAAGTAACTAGGATAAGGCATAAGCTGGAAAATAAGGAAATGACTGTGAACAAATGGGTATGACAGAGCAAACAAAGGAAATAAGATGAACAAAGATAACGTTAAAGGCACACCTAATCACTATAAGATAATTTAGTATATTGCACCACACCAAACACCCAAAAGTTGATCCTGCCTATAGAACTTAATAATGATAATGGTAGTTTCGTGTACCCCTAACTACCTTCATAGGTGCCGTCTGCCCCTATCTCCACTAGGTGTACCCACTACCCTCATTCGATCGGCTCCCTAACTCATAGATACCCATGCTGGCCCAACAGTGGGGTGTATCACTCCCCAAAGTTGCAACCCGGTACCACCAAAAATGCACACCTTATACTTACATGATGCAACAACGTCTTACCTACCAGCCCGGGCCCACACACGCACATGACCCCGTTGGACTTGCGTTGCCACCGCTAACCCGTTTTGACCTCTTACAATCAAACCCAGTACACGTGTTCCGTCTTCGACTTGGGTCGAGCCCACAAAGATACTTAATGGGTTACTTGTTTGAAAAGGGCCCCATGCATGACACAAGCTTTCCACCTATGCTTGGTCCCCTCTAAGGTTTTCCCCACTTAACCCCATTCTTATTCATGTCTTCTTACATGTTTCAGTCTTGGTTAAGTGCATCTAATCGTATTTCACATGCCACCAATGCACCCTCTTAATTTCACGTGCCACCCAAGTCACCCACTTAACCCCCCATGTCCCACCACATGTTTATCTGGTTAAGTGTTTCTTAATTCATTAAGACCGCAACCTCGTAAAGACCTCCCACATTAGACTGACATTTGTGGCTGCTGGATTTGTCGGACGGGTCCGGGCAGTCTTACACCACAAACGAGCCTAACCTCGTGTCTTTACAATTGTTACGCATTTAATTCATGCCTTTGACCTCTCACATTAGACTGGCATTTGTGGCTGTTGGATTTGCCGGGCGGGTCCGGGCGGTCTTACACCACAAACGAGTCTAATCTCGTGTCTCAGGCGATTAATTATTACATATCTTTATTTAACCCCAAAGTGGATTAATATCCCTATTCAAATTTTTAAATAGATTCCAAATTTATTTATGTCCATAATTGTCTCTTAAAATTATGTCCATAAATACCAATTTTTTCAATTAATGTCTTAAATTAATTATACGCCTTTTTAAGGCCATTTATGCCAATTCTCAATATGTGTATATTCAATATTACCCCTATCATCCCCACGTTGTCCGTTCGCTTATCATGATATATATATATATATATATATATATGACTAGCAGTTAGTCTAACACATAAAAGGGAAGAAACATCGCAAATTTGCATAACACACAAAATGGATCTAATCTTGCAAATAAGGATTACAACATAACTTGCATAAACTTTGTACTGTGATGAATCTAAACATAGGCCTAAAGGTGTGAACTTGCATACATATAATATAGTTTTTCACCCAAAACTTGCATATATGAATTTAGTTTTCATCCAAAACTTGCGTAGCCCATAGTCACAAACTTGCATGAAACTATGTACGTCATAGATCTAAATCTAAAGGTGCAAACTTGCATATATGTGAATCCAATTTCTACCTAAACTTGCATATAGTCATTTTACTTGGTTCACATGTAAACTTGTGTACAATTTACATAGAAACTAGCATATAATCTATACCCAAACTTGCATATAAATTGGTGTCAAACATGAATCAAGTTGAACACAGGTGATTGGCATATAAAAAGGGATCCACAACAAAACTATCATTATGAACAACTAGCATATATTCACAAAATATCACATTTTTCCAATGATTCACAAACATAACCATATAACCCAAATTATAGCTCAACCTAATTAACTTGTTGATTATCTTATTAAAGAAATCGAACTCACAACTCAAAGAAGGTCTTGAGTTCTGGGATCTCTGTTCTGAAATTGATTTAGCTCGCATTTGAAATAGACAAATTCGTTGTTGTTGTTATAGACTTGAGTTGAATTGAGTTGATTAGCTTTACTTTTCCTCTAGTTGGTGGCGGCTACTCTAGGTTGCGGGGTGATAGTATGACGGCCATGGTTCTAATTTTGATTAGGTTTTAGGGTTTGAGTCTACATGTGTTTATATAGAGATTAGGGTTTATTTAGGCCATTTGATCAACCTAGAATCAATCAAGACCATCCAGTCAGGATAGAGTGACACCTCAGTCCTAATGACTCAGCACTGAGTCACAAAATCGTCATCTTTCAGATCTGCCCCGGGGGGGGGGGGGGGGGGGAGGCAGATCGACCCCCAGGTCGATGGTCGACCTGTACAGTTTTGAGTCTAAATTCGTTTTTGAATTTAAATTTGAATTTCTGGAAACTTCCGATAGCCATAACTTCTTCATACGAAGTCCAATTTACGCAAACTCGGACTCTATCTCAACCAGAATTCTGAGACGAACACAATGGCGTAAACCGTTTCCCTTGATTCTAACATTTGAAATTAAGTATTCTTTAATTTGTTAGCTTTAATATTTAAAATTACGGGGTGTTACACTCACCCTCTAATTTCTTCCTAATAGCTATCCGCTTTTCTGTGTAATTTGAGTTGATATGGTTTGATAAATGTCGACTTAAACTGTACTAAAAGTGGGTCGTTACACACTGTTTCGTTCTTAAAAGATAAGTTATTTCTTTTGCGTTTATCAACGTGTATTTAATGTTACTTGTTAAGTAATCCATTCAAACAATATATTTTTAATTAAACTTAATAAATAATCATCACAACATGCATTATCAATATAAAATATTATCATACCAAACATATTCATTATCATAGCATATGAAAAGTTTAGGGTCATTTATAGTTTAATTTCTCAGCTTTATCGGCTAAGTTAACTCCTTTAAATGGTTATATATAGCTCGTTATAATCACTCAGAAGTTTCTCAAACTTGAGAATTCCCTATTCATAGTGCTTGAAATTGCTTTCCTCCTCCTTTATTAATTAGACCTATCCACTAATAGGCGACTTGGCCTCTTGATGATGATGGTAGAGAAGGAGGCTACTAAAAAGAGGATTCTTAAAGTGATTTTGTTAGTGCTTCATTAATACTTCTTTTTTATTTCTTCTTACAATTTTCTTATTAATTTTGTAGAGTTTTGAAGTCGTTAATAAAGCTTGAGAGGATGAAGAAGAGCAGAGTTTTAATATGAATAAATTATTTAAAAAGATAAGGTACTTATAGAAAAACTTAGAAAATAAAATATATATTGAAAAATTATTCAAAAATCCCTCCTCTTTTCTTACGTTCGGATGAACACCCTCCCCTTTAGGCGATGCTTGTATTTTTTGTAAGGGTGATTTGAAAGGTGCATGGTTGTGTAAGGTCACGGTGTGTGTAAAGTAATGTAATATTTTATTAAAGTAAACTCTCTTTGGTTTCTTATGCTTACTTTTTCAAATATGTGTTACTTTAATTTAGGCTTGTTATGGTAATGATTACCTCTACCGTTTGACAAACACTGTTACCGTACCATTTTTACTAGTAAGCTATAATTTCTTACCGTTACCGATCGACTGGTGTACCGATAATCTGGTAACTGTTGCATTAATAACGGTAAATTACCATTTATCCATCAAAGTTTTTATCTTGATATGTTTTTGTACACAACGCATCTTTGTTATACTATATGTAATATTGGTTAATAAATATCTTAAATGAAAAAGAAAATAAGTGTATTTCGAATTATTTCACCTGATTATTGAACTAAATTCAATCATTTATTATGTTCTAAATGCATGTAATAAAGCATATTAGATGAATATAAATATGTTTTAAATTGACTGGTAAAATTTCCGTTGGTATTGAAGAAATGTTACTGATAATTTACCATTAAAAATGGCAAATTTACCGCTACCATACCATTTTAACTGGTATACTGATTTCAATCAAAAATGGTTACCGATCAATTGACAATTGTATGGTAATGGTAAATTTATCGTTACTATAACAACCCTACTTCAATTAACTACTTTATTAGCATTACACACAACACACACACACACACACACAAATATATATATATATATATATTTGTGTGTGTGTGTGTGTTATCATGGGCACATGTGTATGTATGTCATATGCGACCTACAACAATGTACAACCCTTAGACGTGAAAGTGTTGAGAACCCAAAATCTATCTCTCGGTCACATTTTCAGTTTTTCAATTAAAATGTTTTTCAATGTAAAAGAATTTGAAAATAAATTTTGTTTTCCCTTTCAAATAATTAAAACATGATCATTTAGGTATCAAAAAACTTTAAACATTTATTTTCAAAATTTGGGATTGTATCGATAGTCGATGTCAGTTTTGCTTATATTTTAAAGTTGCTTATGTTTCTTTACAAAACATTTTTACCAATGATATGTTATTCCTATAGAGCATATTTAAAATAAATTATCGTTATTTACATACTTATTTCAATATTTTTCACAATTGTCAGTTTCTTAAATCCTTGTCAATAAATTAATTATTCAGTATAATCCATTTTGATGACATTATACATATGTGTAACATATCTAATTTTAGTGAACACTATTCCGTAAATTTAATAGGATATAATAAATAATAATAATGTAATAAGATGCTGAGATGAGATTTGTTATTAACCTAAAGAGATTTGGTCGTAGTAACTAACCAATTTATTTGATAGTGAAGGATTATGAAGGGTGATGTGGGGAATATATAGCTTTATATATATATATATATGTTCACTCTTCTTCCCTTTTATTTCATTTCTTAAACCCAAAAACTAAAGCTAGGATGAAACGACCCGCAAATCCGTACCCTTTGAGTCGACTAATAACATCACACGTCCAACTCAAATTGCACAGAAATACGAACCATTATTAGAAAGAAGTTAGAGGGTGAGAAATAGAAAGAAAGAAATATTAGAATAGGAGAAAACGAAGATCACAAACTCACAGCGGAACGAATAAAATATATTAGATAATATAACTTTGAAGCACAAATCAGTATTTGTATATATACATACCATTATCAGAGCACAACGATTATCCCTGGAACAGTTATAAACACCTGTTTCCAGATACAACATAGTACACGGCGGAAAATATGATAGTCTACAGCTAACTGGTGAAACCTCCTGCTTCAAGCTCCTCCAAGTGAATCTGAAAAATCCCGACTACTTGACTGCCCGTACAAATTTGGGCACCCAAGAGTTTAGGGAAATCAAACAAAATAAACTCTGGGTCAGTCATGGGACTGGTGTGAGTAAACTCCAACCATTTGTTTAACTTTCAAAATCCTTTTGAAAGAAAAGATAATCGTAAGACCGATCCACACATAAACACGGATGGTTTTTACCTTACGATAACCCAAAACACTTTTGAAATCATATATTATCTGATATTATAATAATGTCTAATCACAAGTAATTAAAATCTAGTAGAACGCTTGCATCTCACGCTCTACATATATAATATACAATCAAACTCGCAGGCACTTATTGGAGATTGGATTCCAAACTTGACAAGGTATGGGACCACCTTCCGAACGTGTATCTCTAGAGGCAAATACACTGGGTTCAACAAGAACATCTTGCAACCCGGCCCACACATGACCGACCACTCATTTCGCTTGAGAGTATCGAATGTATATCACCAACGGTTGGGATCAGCAACCGTCTCCCGATAAGGGACAGCATCGATAGATTTAAGAACAAAAGGAATTTCTCTAGATAGGTGATCACACATCCTAATGGGTGCGACCCACATAGCCATGCTGCCTGCCCGATTTTTGTCAAATTCCGGGTTGATGAGGCTTGAGGTTTGGATTATCTTCCAGAACATCTGGCCATCATTCACTTTGAATGCCACATCGTCAGATCCATCGGAAATCACTAATTGATTCCCACAAAAATACTCAGATTGTTAGGCTAAAGAAGTTTCCCTTCTATGCCACCAACTTCGTACGTTTGAAGGAATCAACGTACGTAACCCCCTTTGGAAATACTCTGTCAGACACTCGTCCATACAAGTTGTCCTGGGTCCGGACAAACCGAAGGCACTATTCAGTACATCCATCTTAGGCACTGTTATCTAAGACTTATACAATAGCCCTTGCACTTCACTCCATCTTCAAGATATTCAGCATACTTGATTCGCAACGCTTATGCCAATATGGAGTGGTTCTCTGGATAATAATCCAACCGGTCTCTCCATATTAACAACGTTAAAAGGGTCAAAACTTTGATAGTCAGTGATTTAACTATCAAATGAAAACATGTCGGTGTGCAAACAATGATATTATTTCCAGGAGGAAATTCTATCGACCAAACATCATTCAACACTGGGCCCTTTTTATATTAGTTCTTTATTACATTATCATTTCCCATTCCCATTTCCCATCTTTCGTGTTCTTTCAAAGCACTCTTTTCTCTCTCGATCATTGGAAAACATTTCCAATATTATAATTCCTTTCTTGAGAAAATATCTTTTTCTCCAGTTAGAAAACATTTCTAAATCCCTTGAATTAACTGATGTTATAAACATCGTTATTATAACTCAAATCATAAATCATTCATTAACTAACGATATCACTAACCAACCCTTGCTATCGAGCCTTAACTATTTCTCCATCAATAATGCAGTCAGTCAAGTTGGGGTATAATTACCTCTCAGACCTTAACTGAACGACATTCTTAACTTTGAAATAGTCAGAGCTCACAACTTTAAACCAACCATTGCTTACGAAACTCTCGGATTTGATCTACGAACACACCTTCTTTATAAAAATATTGATTATAACGATAACGTTATAATTGTTGTCTTCAAATGTTTGGTTTATAAAACATTGCTTTCAACAACAGCGTTAAAACCGCTGTCTAGCATTATAGAACACTTATCATAGCCATAGCATTAAGATTGCTATTAAAACAGTTATTATAACGGCAGCGTTAAAATTGCTATTTAGATTTACCAAGACATTTATTATAACAGCAGCGTCTAAAATCGCTGTTAAGAACTTTACAAAACCATTTATTACAAAACTTCTCCATCAAATGAAATTGGTTCTATGTTCTTATTTCAACATATCTCTTTTTGTTCTTATTACTTCGAAATATAACTATAACTTAATCAACATTCCACATAGCCAAATCTTAAATATAAACCCCTTGGGTTTTTTTTTCGATTTACTTTTATATTCCAACTTTGGAATTTAAAGCCCATTCATATCCCTTTTGAAACGAATCCCCTTTTCATTTAAATATCCATTTGAATTTATATTTTCAAATTCAAATCTCCTCTATGAATAATTTCACTTCAAAACATTTCTCACTTTAGTCGTGAATAATATTCCCATACCCATTTGGTTTCATAAAAAAAATGAAATCCCAAATCCAAATTCCTTTATTTAACTTCTATTAAAAGAGGATTACTCAGGTAGTTTCCTATTCTATTTCACCTTTTTCTAAGCTCTTTCATAATTTCCTTTATAATTTGCTAAGTTCAAATCTTATTTTAAATATTGGTTTCAAACCACTTTCCCCTCTTCCTTATAAATTCAATTTAATCCAATGACAATATTTTACTAAATTTTAACACATGTTTAAAATCAACTTCTTGTTTTATTTGGTAAAACAAGTTAGTATATTCAAGTCCATTCAAAGTTCAATTTCTACTTTGGAAATAAATTTCCCCTTTTTAAATTCAAATCCCTTTTATTATTCGAAAATATTTTACGGTATTAAAATACCAAATTTCTAGGGCCAGTGATGTTTAAACACAACAAGAACTATCATAGTAGATAAATCATAGCATATGTTGCAGTAAATGCAAACAAAATAATACAAATGTTGAGGAACCTAGTTGGGCCCCTCCAACCTGTTTCCCTGCATCTACAGATGTTAATCACATCAATAATATTATTTCATATCAATATGAAGTATCAACTAATAATCGATCAACGATGTAATCCTATCAACCAATTTTATCAACTATTCACCCATGCAACCATCACGCAGTATAAAATAAATATAAAAAAAAACTCGTTTATAAAAATATAAGCGGAGCAGAGTTAGTGAGCTTACTCACCTTGTTTTGCAGTTGACGGTTCTGCTTTGGTTTCATTTAAAATCAAACAGACGTTTGATTTTATCACCAAATTCCAGTAGCTTTATTCTTAGCCGGCTAGTGCTACAACGTAAATTTCCTCGCTATGACTTCAATGGACCCAATCGCGTTCAATTCTGTTCACAAATGAACGATGTATAATATTTACATGTTACAATCAAATTTTAAAATAGTTACTTAATAATTCAATTCTTAATTACCAAGATTAAATTTAGTTAATCATTTCTTGTTATTCATAAACTCACGATCGTTCCTCTGCCATCAGTAACAACGGACCCGCTACTAAATCCTTCACTGCCCGTTTTCCTTATGCTTTTCCTCACCACCGTAATACGGTATGTCAGATCCTGGTGATGGAGGAATAAATGATACAAATTATAAACAAACTCAATTAAGTTTAATTGGGAGTTAATTAATTATTAATCTAAAACGGTTTACCGTTAATTCCTGTGCTTTCCAGTCATATTGAACAACACGTCTTCATCCCCCTTCAACAAACCATGTCCACACTTCTAATAAACATTGTTCCCTCAACGTGGACCTCTCTTGTAAACTTCTTCTTCCCTGTTTCTTAACTTCTCCTACACACAGCAACTACACCTCATGGCCGCACCAACCACACATCACCATCGCACCCTTTCCATGATTTTTCACTAAACCAAATTCCAGTACATCCAGCTCCTCCCTCCACTAAAATCAACGTGAACTTCACAACCCTATAGACAACGTCCGAAATCTTTTCAGTCCCCACAAAAGAAGTGATCACACGTACTACTCCTGCACAGAACAAACCCATCACGTATTATGCCTCAACACAGTCCCCTCAAAAATGTTGCTCAGTAACCATTAGCGGTTTCCAGGAAAAACCAATACCCTTCTTCATTTGAGCGAATGGAGAAAATCCACCCAGTTCAAGCTTTTAACCGTCCTCCCCAACTCCTCTACACCCAATGCAAAAACCGTCTGTACCATGTCATTACCTTTCACAAACTCCACCACTCACACCTACCGGAGCCACCAACTCTGACCCCTAGGACCCACCGCAAACTTCACCACCGTGACGCACTACTGAGGCACCCCAACGCCACTCCCATTCGACCCAAATCCTCCGCAATCGAGATTGACGCTCAGCCCAAGGACATCGTTGTTCCAACTAAACATCGCACCAAACGAAATCTACACGAGAAGGAGCTCTCGTTTTAGAGATGAAAAGGGATCTGAGTTTTTATTTTTCCATTAGTTATTTGATTTTTAACAAATTTATGAGGTGGGATTTTATTTCGTGACTTCTGGAAGGAATAAAGAGAGAAAAGGCAGAAAGGAAATTGGGGCTTAGGGATTTTATATAGTGAGTTTTTACTTGGCCCTCACGGTAGTGAATTTTCTTGGCCCTCACGGTAGTAACTTGCTTGGAAGGCACGGGTATTTTATTTACTTATATATTATTTTATATTATATGAAACTTCGCGGTGAAGTATCAAGTAAACTAACCACAGTCGACTTCTGTCTACTGATGTAAAAGCTGATCTTGGTGTAAAAAGTTATTCTGAACCCAATGGGACAAGTTTCGTCGAATTCTGACATCGTATGAAAAAATTTCCTTTATAAAACCGAAAATACATACGCATTTTAATTTTTCAAGGTCACCAGATAAATCGAATCAACTTGAAACTGCGAAGTCTGATAATAACTTTTCGATACGAACCCAACGACACTAATTTCGTCGCATTCTGAGACTGTTGCCCCGGTAGACTGTTTTTTTTTGGCGCGTACCGCACTGCCCTTCTGAACACCAAATTTTCTTGTCTCTAAAAATAACAAACTATATACCTATCCTGACTATAATCGACGCTACGAACTCAACGGAATTGGTTTCGTGGCTTAATTCGATCGTCTGTTCAGGTTACACTCGAATATCGCTTTATTCAGTTGAATTAATTTAATTGCACTGAATGAGCGTTTACGGCTACCGTGGTTACATACGACATCGGCTTTCCATGCAACTCACCACCGTACAATAATTTAATGATACGGTCCCAATGAAACTGATTTCGTCGAAATCTGAGTCCGTTTGCAAAACGGCTATTTTAACGCGTATATTTTAAATAACGATTTTCCACAGCGACTATTTCAAAATTTGATTTGACCATAACTAACAAATTATAACACGAAATCTAGATTTTTCTCTTTCATATGAAAATTATAATCAATATGGTTCCAACGTGTCTTGTTTCACAGAAATCCGACTTATATCGGATCCTGTATCCTCAGTTGAAGTTCAAAACTCTATATTACGGACTACCGCGCGATTTCGAGCTCGTTTTATAATTATATTATAAATTAACGTTCAATCTTCGTTTTAAATTAATAAATTCCTATATATAATTCAATTAAAATATTTAAACCAATTAAATATTCAGAATTCAACGGCTGAAAAATCCGGGTCGTTACATTCCTTCCCCCTTAAAATAATTTCGTCCTCGAAATTGCTAAGGTAAGAAAAGATGCTACATACTCTATTAACTAGGTCCAAAAATCCTTTTTGTTCACTTCTTAATTTCAGCTTAACTGAACCAATTTATTCCAATTAAAATATTAATTTATTCTTACTAACAAAAATTTTCAAAAATTCTGGAAATTTTCTAACACTTTAAATCTTGAAAAATTTCTGCAGCATCTCCACTGCACGGCTCAATCGGTACAACCACCACTCGCCTTTCTAGGCCTTCTCCAATCCAAAAAGAAAATCAAAAAGCCAAGTGGCTTGCCTCATAGGCTCATAAAATCATCAACCCAAACAATATTGTAAACATGTACCTTTTTGTCGGGCATAATTCTATCTCTTGCACTTTCTTCCATTCACTGCCGACTCAACATCCACTTCAGTCGATTCCAAATCAATTCAACTTCCAGTTCCCAGTTTACTAATCAATCTCTGGACTAGTTCGCTTTCATTATATAGCTCAACTTGATTTCTATTTCAAAACCAATCTACTTACTCCACTTGGGTTCAAATTTATCGCAACTTGATTCCAATTTACCACATCCAAATTATCTCTTCAACTTGTTGATACCTAGGTCGAATTTATATTTATAATTCGAATCTCACCTTTCTTCTCATTTAATTTCATTCGAAATTATCTCTATCCAACCTAATTCCATTTAACTTAGATTAAATTCCAATCCAATACAATTTTGCATTCAATCCCAAATTTCTTGCATATTGGGTTTAAACTAGTTTATTTACTTTAAAGGGTTCACACAATCTTGTATGCTTCAATATATGTCCAATGATAACCTAGTTCATATCATTTTCTTATAAACCATTTATCTGGCCAAGTTTTCCATCTAATTTTCAAACAGATTCCATTTCAATGGATTTCGAACAAATTTTGTTTTCTTTAGGGTTGTCCCGCTCCATTTAACTAAACTTTAGTTAAATTTAATCCATTCGATTTTACTTCCACCTTTTTAATCTATTTAACTTATATTAAATTCAGAATTCGAACTCCCAAGGTTTATTTCAGATTAGTCTGAAATCATATAACTATACACATATATTTAAATTCTTTTTGCAAATTCAAAACACTTGGATTTTATAGAAATAACTTGTTCTTTTCAAACAAATTTTTCCTTTCCAAATTACTATGGTAGCAATCCGTCACTTAGGAACTCGAAAATAAATACCGATAATGCTGCAGTCCATTATCAGAATTATTTTCTCGCCATTGAAGTGATTTCAGTGCTTAATTACTTTCAAATCCATTTAAACCTTTCTAATTCAAAAATCTCTTCAAACCAATGGTATATTACCTTTAAAATACTTCAAGGAATACTTCAAAATATCCGGGATTTAAATTCAAATTATGGTTTGAATTAAACTTCAGTTCAGCTTATTTGTATATCTTATTCTTATACAAATTCAATTTGGTTTTATATAACCATTTCAATATTTTATAATTTCCTTTGATTGTAATAACAATCCACACATTTGATAATTTCAGAAAATTATCCCTTTATATCAAAATAACTTTTGGGCAAATTATATCACTTACCCACTTTAAAACAATACTGAGTCGATTTGTTCTGTTCGAGAGTTTAGAAACACCTATCGATACGGTTGTACTTCCTGTATCGACCAGAATTCATAAACCACTCAACCAACCAACCAACACAATATAAAACAATTTTATATCAAATCTACAAATACGCGCTCATACAAATACACTCAAACTCAACCTAGAGTATTTCTAACTCCATCTCTATTGAGTCATGCCACAGAGCCAAGGTAATCACTTAACCTTCTGCTCTGATACCAAATGAAACGACCCGCAAATCCGTACCCTTTGAGTCGACTAATAACATCACACGTCCAACTCAAATTGCACAGAAATACGAACCATTATTAGAAAGAAGTTAGAGGGTGAGAAATAGAAAGAAAGAAATATTAGAATAGGAGAAAACGAAGATCACAAACTCACAGCGGAACGAATAAAATATATTAGATAATATAACTTTGAAGCACAAATCAGTATTTGTATATATACATACCATTATCAGAGCACAACGATTATCCCTGGAACAGTTATAAACACCTGTTTCCAGATACAACATAGTACACAGCGGAAAATATGATAGTCTACAGCTAACTGGTGAAACCTCCTGCTTCAAGCTCCTCCAAGTGAAACTGAAAAATCCCGACTACTTGACTGCCCGTACAAATTTGGGCACCCAAGAGTTTAGGGAAATCAAACAAAATAAACTCTGGGTCAGTCATGGGACTGGTGTGAGTAAACTCCAACCATTTGTTTAACTTTCAAAATCCTTTCGAAAGAAAAGATAATCGTAAGACCGATCCACACATAAACACGGATGGTTTTTACCTTACGATAACCCAAAACACTTTTGAAATCATATATTATCTGATATTATAATAATGTCTAATCACAAGTAATTAAAATCTAGTAGAACGCTTGCATCTCACGCTCTACATATATAATATACAATCAAACTCGCAGGCACTTATTGGAGATTGGATTCCAAACTTGACAAGGTATGGGACCACCTTCCGAACGTGTATCTCTAGAGGCAAATACACTGGGTTCAACAAGAACATCTTGCAACCCGGCCCACACATGACCGACCACTCATTTCGCTTGAGAGTATCGAATGTATATCACCAACGGTTGGGATCAGCAACCGTCTCCCGATAAGGGACAGCATCGATAGATTTAAGAACAAAAGGAATTTCTCTAGATAGGTGATCACACATCCTAATGGGT
The DNA here is from genome assembly GCA_030737875.1 of Allium sativum. NCBI lineage: Eukaryota > Viridiplantae > Streptophyta > Magnoliopsida > Asparagales > Amaryllidaceae > Allium > Allium sativum. The sequence continues at coordinate 711,424,540 of CM060916.1, read as the reverse complement.
GCGACCCACATAGCCATGCTGCCTGCCCGATTTTTGTCAAATTCCGGGTTGATGAGGCTTGAGGTTTGGATTATCTTCCAGAACATCTGGCCATCATTCACTTTGAATGCCACATCGTCAGATCCATCGGAAATCACTAATTGATTCCCACAAAAATACCCAGATTGTTAGGCTAAAGAAGTTTCCCTTCTATGCCACCAACTTCGTACGTTTGAAGGAATCAACGTACGTAACCCCCTTTGGAAATACTCTGTCAGACACTCGTCCATACAAGTTGTCCTGGGTCCGGACAAACCGAAGGCACTATTCAGTACATCCATCTTAGGCACTGTTATCTAAGACTTATACAATAGCCCTTGCACTTCACTCCATCTTCAAGATATTCAGCATACTTGATTCGCAACGCTTATGCCAATACGGAGTGGTTCTCTGGATAATAATCCAACCGGTCTCTCCATATTAACAACGTTAAAAGGGTCAAAACTTTGATAGTCGGTGATTTAACTATCAAATGAAAACATGTCGGTGTGCAAACAATGATATTATTTCCAGGAGGAAATTCTATCGACCAAACATCATTCAACACTGGGCCCTTTTTATATTAGTTCTTTATTACATTATCATTTCCCATTCCCATTTCCCATCTTTCGTGTTCTTTCAAAGCACTCTTTTCTCTCTCGATCATTGGAAAACATTTCCAATATTATAATTCCTTTCTTGAGAAAATATCTTTTTCTCCAGTTAGAAAACATTTCTAAATCCCTTAAATTAACTGATGTTATAAACATCGTTATTATAACTCAAATCATAAATCATTCATTAACTAACGATATCACTAACCAACCCTTGCTATCGAGCCTTAACTATTTCTCCATCAATAATGCAGTCAGTCAAGTTGGGGTATAATTACCTCTCAGACCTTAACTGAACGACATTCTTAACTTTGAAATAGTCAGAGCTCACAACTTTAAACCAACCATTGCTTACGAAACTCTCGGATTTGATCTACGAACACACCTTCTTTATAAAAATATTGATTATAACGATAACGTTATAATTGTTGTCTTCAAATGTTTGGTTTATAAAACATTGCTTTCAACAACAGCGTTAAAACCGCTGTCTAGCATTATAGAACACTTATCATAGCCATAGCATTAAGATTGCTATTAAAACAGTTATTATAACGGCAGCGTTAAAATTGCTATTTAGATTTACCAAGACATTTATTATAACAGCAGCGTCTAAAATCGCTGTTAAGAACTTTACAAAACCATTTATTACAAAACTTCTCCATCAAATGAAATTGGTTCTATGTTCTTATTTCAACATATCTCTTTTTGTTCTTATTACTTCGAAATATAACTATAACTTAATCAACATTCCACATAGCCAAATCTTAAATATAAACCCCTTGGGTTTTTTTTTCGATTTACTTTTATATTCCAACTTTGGAATTTAAAGCCCATTCATATCCCTTTTGAAACGAATCCCCTTTTCATTTAAATATCCATTTGAATTTATATTTTCAAATTCAAATCTCCTCTATGAATAATTTCACTTCAAAACATTTCTCACTTTAGTCGTGAATAATATTCCCATACCCATTTGGTTTCATAAAAAAAATGAAATCCCAAATCCAAATTCCTTTATTTAACTTCTATTAAAAGAGGATTACTCAGGTAGTTTCCTATTCTATTTCACCTTTTTCTAAGCTCTTTCATAATTTCCTTTATAATTTGCTAAGTTCAAATCTTATTTTAAATATTGGTTTCAAACCACTTTCCCCTCTTCCTTATAAATTCAATTTAATCCAATGACAATATTTTACTAAATTTTAACACATGTTTAAAATCAACTTCTTGTTTTATTTGGTAAAACAAGTTAGTATATTCAAGTCCATTCAAAGTTCAATTTCTACTTTGGAAATAAATTTCCCCTTTTTAAATTCAAATCCCTTTTATTATTCGAAAATATTTTACGGTATTAAAATACCAAATTTCTAGGGCCAGTGATGTTTAAACACAACAAGAACTATCATAGTAGATAAATCATAGCATATGTTGCAGTAAATGCAAACAAAATAATACAAATGTTGAGGAACCTAGTTGGGCCCCTCCAACCTGTTTCCCTGCATCTACAGATGTTAATCACATCAATAATATTATTTCATATCAATATGAAGTATCAACGAATAATCGATCAACGATGTAATCCTATCAACCAATTTTATCAACTATTCACCCATGCAACCATCACGCAGTATAAAATAAATATAAAAAAAAACTCGTTTATAAAAATATAAGCGGAGCAGAGTTAGTGAGCTTACTCACCTTGTTTTGCAGTTGACGGTTCTGCTTTGGTTTCATTTAAAATCAAATAGACGTTTGATTTTATCACCAAATTCCAGTAGCTTTATTCTTAGCCGGCTAGTGCTACAACGTAAATTTCCTCGCTATGACTTCAATGGACCCAATCGCGTTCAATTCTGTTCACAAATGAACGATGTATAATATTTACATGTTACAATCAAATTTTAAAATAGTTACTTAATAATTCAATTCTTAATTACCAAGATTAAATTTAGTTAATCATTTCTTGTTATTCATAAACTCACGATCGTTCCTCTGCCATCAGTAACAACGGACCCGCTACTAAATCCTTCACTGCCCGTTTTCCTTATGCTTTTCCTCACCACCGTAATACGGTATGTCAGATCCTGGTGATGGAGGAATAAATGATACAAATTATAAACAAACTCAATTAAGTTTAATTGGGAGTTAATTAATTATTAATCTAAAACGGTTTACCGTTAATTCCTGTGCTTTCCAGTCATATTGAACAACACGTCTTCATCCCCCTTCAACAAACCATGTCCACACTTCTAATAAACATTGTTCCCTCAACGTGGACCTCTCTTGTAAACTTCTTCTTCCCTGTTTCTTAACTTCTCCTACACACAGCAACTACACCTCATGGCCGCACCAACCACACATCACCATCGCACCCTTTCCATGATTTTTCACTAAACCAAATTCCAGTACATCCAGCTCCTCCCTCCACTAAAATCAACGTGAACTTCACAACCCTATAGACAACGTCCGAAATCTTTTCAGTCCCCACAAAAGAAGTGATCACACGTACTACTCCTGCACAGAACAAACCCATCACGTATTATGCCTCAACACAGTCCCCTCAAAAATGTTGCTCAGTAACCATTAGCGGTTTCCAGGAAAAACCAATACCCTTCTTCATTTGAGCGAATGGAGAAAATCCACCCAGTTCAAGCTTTTAACCGTCCTCCCCAACTCCTCTACACCCAATGCAAAAACCGTCCGTACCATGTCATTACCTTTCACAAACGCCACCACTCACACCTACCGGAGCCACCAACTCTGACCCCTAGGACCCACCGCAAACTTCACCACCGTGACGCACTACTGAGGCACCCCAACGCCACTCCCATTCGACCCAAATCCTCCGCAATCGAGATTGACGCTCAGCCCAAGGACATCGTTGTTCCAACTAAACATCGCACCAAACGAAATCTACACGAGAAGGAGCTCTCGTTTTAGAGATGAAAAGGGATCTGAGTTTTTATTTTTCCATTAGTTATTTGATTTTTAACAAATTTATGAGGTGGGATTTTATTTCGTGACTTCTGGAAGGAATAAAGAGAGAAAAGGCAGAAAGGAAATTGGGGCTTAGGGATTTTATATAGTGAGTTTTTACTTGGCCCTCACGGTAGTGAATTTTCTTGGCCCTCACGGTAGTAACTTGCTTGGAAGGCACGGGTATTTTATTTACTTATATATTATTTTATATTATATGAAACTTCGCGGTGAAGTATCAAGTACACTAACCACAGTCGACTTCTGTCTACTGATGTAAAAGCTGATCTTGGTGTAAAAAGTTATTCTGAACCCAATGGGACAAGTTTCGTCGAATTCTGACATCGTATGAAAAAATTTCCTTTATAAAACCGAAAATACATACGCATTTTAATTTTTCAAGGTCACCAGATAAATCGAATCAACTTGAAACTGCGAAGTCTGATAATAACTTTTCGATACGAACCCAACGACACTAATTTCGTCGCATTCTGAGACTGTTGCCCCGGTAGACTGTTTTTTTGGCGCGTACCGCACTGCCCTTCTGAACACCAAATTTTCTTGTCTCTAAAAATAACAAACTATATACCTATCCTGACTATAATCGACGCTACGAACTCAACGGAATTGGTTTCGTGGCTTAATTCGATCGTCTGTTCAGGTTACACTCGAATATCGCTTTATTCAGTTGAATTAATTTAATTGCACTGAACGAGCGTTTACGGCTACCGTGGTTACATACGACATCGGCTTTCCATGCAACTCACCACCGTACAATAATTTAATGATACGGTCCCAATGAAACTGATTTCGTCGAAATCTGAGTCCGTTTGCAAAACGGCTATTTTAACGCGTATATTTTAAATAACGATTTTCCACAGCGACTATTTCAAAATTTGATTTGACCATAACTAACAAATTATAACACGAAATCTAGATTTTTCTCTTTCATATGAAAATTATAATCAATATGGTTCCAACGTGTCTTGTTTCACAGAAATCCGACTTATATCGGATCCTGTATCCTTAGTTGAAGTTCAAAACTCTATATTACGAACTACCGCGCGATTTCGAGCTCGTTTTATAATTATATTATAAATTAACGTTCAATCTTCGTTTTAAATTAATAAATTCCTATATATAATTCAATTAAAATATTTAAACCAATTAAATATTCAGAATTCAACGGCTGAAAAATCCGGGTCGTTACATAGGATGTTGAAAATTAAATTAAAAGAAGAGAAAAATAAAGTGAAAGCTAAAGAAATTCAAGCTTAGGGTTCTACAACAACAAATCTCAACTTTTCGTCCAATACTAAGGTAAGTAATGATTACATTCCTTGTTTATTTCTATTATGGTTAATATCTAAAATTATTATGTTTTTCATGCTTCTTATGATAGTTTTGATGTTATCATATTGTTTGGATAAAACAGTGGTCGGTTATGCTTATTTGCACAAAATTCGAATAGGTTTCAAGCGAAAACCAACAGCTCAACATCTCTGATTATGTCGAAACTTTTATATAGTGCTCATAACAGTTTTAGGAGATGGGTTTAAAATTTCATATTTTCCATGCATATAATAATTTCCTACGAATTTCCAAAAGATAAATACTTATTAATTATGAGATTAATTAAATAAGACAATTAATTAATGAATTTGGACTTGAAATTTTTATATAGGTAAGAGAAGGATATTCTCTGATTCCTATGAATTTTTGGGATTTTTCCTCGTGCTTTGATTGATCGATATGAATATCCTAAGTTGGATAGACCAAGGGATTTTAATACGATAATTAAGGAAATTAACAAATATTTGTTATTCCCATTGTTTTGGAAATATAATTTCCGAAAAAGACTAATTATTGCTTAGTCCCTACTTTTTATTAACTAGTCATGTTTTGACAAATATAGTGCAGTTGGTGAAAAGTAATACTTTAATTAGAAACAAATCAATTTTCTTTTTATTTACTATCAGCGCCATCGACCTAGTCGAAAGGGCACTACACAATCGAAAGATCCTGTCAATATGACCAAGCTTTTAGTGTTGGTAAAAACACAAAGCATGGTATAAGATGCATCATGGCTTTCAGTTTCATCCCTTTCAATTGGGTCTTGGTCACTTGTATAATGCTTTAAAAGTTAGTCAATCCACGCAAAGCCTATCGACACAGTCTAAAGGGCATATTTCCTAAGCTTTATTTTGTAAAGACTAAAGGCTTATCATCTCAATGCTCTTTTGATAGGGTCATCTCAATGCTCTTTTGATAGGGTTAAAAGGTTTTTTCTCAAATATTATTTTATAACAAGCTTTGAAGCCTTTCGCCTCACTACTCCTTTGATAGGGTCTAAAGGGTTTGTTGTCCTAGATTCTGTTTTACAAACCATTAGAAGCTATCTGTAACAACCCGTAAAATGCGAGCCAGTTTGAAATTTTTATTTTGGCAATTTTAGCGGATTTTGAATATTTAAAATAGATTATTTTAAATATAATCGACGAGAAATTTATTTTGAATATAATTCGAACGTATATATTATACGCGTCGTCGTTAGAATATAAATATTTATATATAATTATAAATAGAATTGAAAATGGCGCGGTAGTTCGATAATTTGATTTCAAACTTCAATTGAATGTACCGGGTGCAAAACAATCCGGATTTTAGTGAAACCAAAAACGATAGGATCCAATTGATAATATCTTTCCAACGAATCCGAACAATCGAAATTTCGTAGCGGGAATCAAAAGATATGTCCAGTTGAAAATTCTGAATAGTCGCTATGGAATTCAGGCCCTTAAAAATGGACATTTTGCAAATGACCTCGGATTTCGACGAAACCACTTTTGTTGGGTCCGTGATGTTAAGTTATTGCTAGGTTTCAAATTTCATAATTTTTCGAATCAATATGTGAGAGTGGCAAAGGAAAATGCATTTGACCAGTTTCAGTTGATTTTAATCGACTGGAAATTGGCCATTTTTCCAACGGTCTCAGAATTCAGCGAAACTAGTTTTGTTAGGACCGTATCGTCCATACGAAGCTAGAAAATATTTTTGTGGAATTTTTAGAATCAGTATGTGGCCCCGGCGAATTAAAATGTACGTTCAAAACTGAAATTAAAAGTTTTATATTTTAATTTAAAGAATAACTGACTGTAACAGTCGAAATGGCTTATGGAACATATCCCATTGTGTTCGGAATAGGGGTAATTAGCTAGGGATGACAGTCGGTGGGTTCGATTTCGAGTTCAAAATAGAAAGTTACTTTTAGGATTTTAAAAATAAAAAAATATATATATATTATTATATATACAGCACCCCTTTTTCTTTTCTCTCTCATTTCTAAACCTAATTTCAAAACAGAAAAAAAACCGCCGCCCTAGTTCAAAACCCGTCGCGCCCTTCCAGGGGCCATCGCCGCCGTCTCCTGCCGGCGCCCCACCACCCACTCCTCCCCTAAGCCACCGAGACCCTCCCGCCTTTCTCCAAACCGAAGCGCAGCCCCCCCGTTCTCTCCCTCCTCTTCGTTGAAGCTCGAAACCGCGAGCCCCCTTCCTGACCGCGACCGCCACAGCGTCGCTGACCCCCTTGCCACCAAATCGCTGCCGCCCTCTTCGAAACCACCCCGCCCGCTCTCCTCCGCCTCCATCCGCTGCAGATCCACCCTCCACCACAATAGCCGCCACCGCCCAGTCTCCGACCAACTACGGACCCCGCCGCCCCCTGCAGTCTGGCGAGCCACTCTTCCCCTCCCCCCTTCTCTGAGAAAATCGAACCAACAGTGAGTGTTTTTGGTTTTTCTTTTGTTTATTTGTTTTATTATTATGTAAATTAGGTTATTTAAATTATTAAATAAACAGTAATTAGATTTTTATGATATGCAAATTCAGATTTTTATGCGTGCAAAGTTGAGATTTTTATCATAGTAAAGTTGATATTTTCATACGTGCAAAGTTGAGATTTTTATCATAGCAAAGTCGAGATTTTTATAAGGTAAAGATTTGATTTTTAATGATATAAAGATTTGATCTTTAGAAGTATAAAAATACGACATTTATATATGGTCTAGCGAAAAAGATTTGGTTTTGAAATATAAAAAGATTCGATTTTTAAAATAAAAAAGATTCGATTTTAGAATTAAAAAGATTCGATTTTCAGAAGTAAAAAGATTCGATTTTTAGAAGTATAAAAATGAGATCTTTGGTTGAATAAAAATATATATTTTTTAGCGAAGTAAGAACATAAATTTTGGCGAAATAAAAATATAATTTTAGAATTGATAAAAATATGATTTTTATATATTGAACTTCGGCATAAAAATATGATTTTTATATATTGAACTTCGAAATAAAAATATGATTTTTATATATTGAATAGCGAAGTAAAAATTCGATTTTATATATTGAATAACGAAGTGAAAATTCTATTTTTACAAATATGAAATAGCAATGAAAATTCTATTTTCACAATATGAAGTTAGCGATAAAAATGTGATTTTTATATAATAGAGAATATAAAAATGTGATTTTTATATAATAGAGAATATAAAAATGTGATTTTTTATATACAGTGTATACGGGCAACGAAGATGACGAAGATGCGATAACGGCGAAGATTTCCATCAAAGAAGAGTCAAGATGATTGGATAGCTATTGGTGAGAATTTCTCACCTTTCAATTTATTTTTCTAGTTATATATATATATATATATACTAGGATGCAGACGGTGCTTAGTAGCACCCGACACAATCGTCCACAGACCATGGACTTGTTTGTTTGGCTGTGTTGTTAGTTAGATTGTTTGAGTTGATTTGAATTGTTTGGTGAAATGAAATTGATAATGTGTGAATGGCGTGGGCCTTCACTAGACCGGGGACAAGGCTAGGCCTTATCCCGTTTCTAGCATAGCGCCGTTATGCCGCCGAAATTTTCTAAAATATGTTAGAAAAATAAAACTATCATTTTATTGTGTAAATGAATTGAATAGAAATTCATAGGTTGAAATAAAATGTTTTATCGTTAAAAATATAATTTTTAACGTGAAGTGAATAAAATAAAATATTCATTTATAAACCGGACGGTTTGTTTATGTACACCTATTTGAATGACATTGATTGGGACGATAAATTTTACACATCGCCCAACTGCACAAATAAAATATGCGTTTGATTGTTTGAAACCCCACACGGGTGTTGGGATGAAATTTGAAGTTCACTCATCCTGATTTATTAAATATGTCGATCGGTTGATTGACAGGCTGTTTTAAGCATTAGATATCTATATTTGATGCTTATACAGTGTAGTGCACTTTGGTTGATGGTTGATTATTTTTCCATGCTATTATATACATGTGTTGTATGAAAATCCATATAATTAACTTTATATGGTAATTGATTGGGCCTCACTCCAATTTGAAAAATAAAGAATATTATAAAATAAAAGTTCATGTGTTGACAGTACTCATCCATTGTGATTGGTCATGTGTTGAACGAAATATTTTAATATTAAAATTTACATCTTTATCGATATAAAATAAAAGTTCATGTGTTGACAGTACTCATTCATTGAGATTGGTCATGTGTTGAACGAAATATTTTGATAATAACAACTATTTTGAAAATAGAAATTTATGAAGCCGTGTTGATTAGATTAACGCCATTTTGACGTGAACGATATTTATATCGATTTTATTCATTTCGAAATGAATTGAATTGAAAACAATTTCGAAATGAATTGAATTGAAAATGATTTCGAAATGAAATGAATTGAATATAAAACGATTTCGAAATGAATTGAATTGAAAACGATTTCGAAATGAATTGAATTGAAAACGATTTCGAAATGAATTGAATTGAAAATGATTTATTTTTATCGAAATGAACTAGTTTTGAACTAGAAAAATAATTCTGTTTATTTTTAAATAAATAAATTGAATTTGAAAAGGGTTTTAAAAATAACCAGAATTTCCAATGATTGCATTGGAGTGGATTTGAATCGAAATTGTCTTCGGAATATTTCGATGTTGGAATTCATGATTATACAGATGTTGTTATGGAAATTTGAAAGATATATATTTACATCGTTATTCCCAATACGACATTTGTTAGTCGTAGAATTTGATATTGAATATAAGCCGATATATTTTCTATTCAGAGCCTTGTATTGAATATCGAATGTGATTTGGGTTTGTCGTGAATGGTGTCTTCACTAACACTGTTCTTGAACCCAGTTGAGAAAAGATTAAATCTTTTTAATTAGATTTAATGAAGTGTACCAGTTAAACAATATTTAATTGGAATTGAATTGGTATTGATTTTTGGGTTTATCGTGAACAGTGTTTTAAATAACACTCGTTCTTTAACCCGATAATTAATGAATGTGATTTTGGGGTTTATCGCGAACAGTGTTTTAAATAACACTTGTTCTTTAACCCGATAATTAATGGAATTGATTTTTGGGTTTATCGTGGACAGTGTTTTTAAATAACACTCGTTCTTTAACCCGATAATTAATGAAGGTGATTTTGGGTTTATTGTGAACTGTGTTTTTAAATGACACGGATTCTTTAACCCGGTCACAGATTAAAACTAAGTGGAGTTTTAATGAATCTTTAATTAGATTGAAATAATCGAAATGGAGTATCACCAGTTTTGCTCCAGGCGATAGTTAAATCTTTAATTAGATTTGAACGTGAAATGGTAATTGAATTTACCGATAACACCGTGGTGTTAGATATGAAGTATAACCAGTTTTACTTCATGGGATGAATAGGTTGGGATTGGGAAATTAAAACAAATGATTACTTCGGTAAGGTTCGTTAATCCTGACTAGTTTGAATTAATATTCAAAAATAGATTATAGAATAAATTCAAGAAATTTATCTTGGATAAAATTAATGGGAACTTTTCCCAAAGTATAGGAATATTTGAATAAAAGAATATTCTGAATTGGAATGAGGCGTATGTTGTGTTTGTGTAACACTTTTATAATATATACGCGAGTTATTCAGAAAGACCGGGTTTATCCCATTCTGAATAACTGATTCGACGTGGTGTCGAAGATGAAGACGGTGGTCGAAGACCGGAAGTCTTCACGTCGTTTGGGTGATAACTGATGATCTTGATTGGGCTGTACACCCAAGAAGATGGAAACAGTTGGTGATCGTCCAGACGTACTTGGAGATCGATGGATATGCGGGGTACTAGGTGCCTCCGGTTTCGTTCAGACCCAAAACGGACTTGTAAATGGACTGTGTGTCTGACATTGGATTTTAGTCCGTGTGATTGATCTCTATTAAATATATATCTGTTTGGCGGCGGAGAATTTATTCTCTTGCTTAACGCCCTTCTCTGAGACGTACGAGCTCAGAGGTTATATATTGATGGATATCAAACGCATGGAGTGAATTGCCTGTGTGGCATGCCTAAGTGGCAATTGATCGAGGCTTCTGTTGAAAAGCAAAGTCTTGTGGTGATGATCAAAGCAAGGCCTTTGTGGCGTAGCTTTGTGTAACGTTTGCTTCGCGAGTTTCACACCCGGTATGAACCAAAAACGGGAGAGGACGTCAGGGAGGGCATGCGTTTCTTTCTAGCTAGAAGTGGCGTCAGTGGTTTTACACGCCCTGACGAGTTTGACTTATGTGGTTGTTGCTGTTGCGAGGCGCCTCGGATTGATCGGTCGTTCTCGAACCGATGGAGTCATTTAGTTGGCTCGTTTACGCCCCATAGGGCGGGGAAATGCATGTTCAGGGTTTAAGTTTAATCCACATCGGTGGACTGGCCCTGAGGATCCAAGGCTTGACTGAGTACTTGCCTGAGACACGGGCTAGAGCGTCTCGAATCGGTTGAGGACTGTCTTTTGCCTCGGTTCATAGACGGAAATCCAATTTCCAAATACGTGATTTTGCGATTTTGATTGTATAACCTATATATGGCGACATAGTGGTATGGGGCATTCATGCCGCCTATGATTGATATTTATGATTTGAAGTTGTTTTATACACTATACACTTATTATAGTATCAAATGATTTGGTTTAAACGTATCAAGCATTCTTGGCTATTATAAGGTAAAAAACCCTATCCTCCGGCTTGCGATTGCATTGTGGGATGGGAACTGGGTCTTATAATAGCTTCATTCTTCTTTATTTAGCATTGCGCTGTTTGTTTTATGCACTGGTATTCTTGGGAGGAAACCCGTTCCATGTTATACGGCGTAGTCCCTTGATTTACCTAACTTTAATAATAAAGATTAACTGTTTTAGTTCTCACACCAGTCACATGACTGACCTGGAGTTTATTGTTTTAACCTAAACTCTGGGTGCCCTTATTTTCGACACGGGCAGCTAGTAGTTTTGGTTTTGCAGATTTATATTCACAGGATCCTGGTTTACAGCTGGAACGATATCCGGAAAGCTTTGTATCCGTATATCTCCTTCTAGTTGTGTATTGTATCATTTTCCGCTGCGATGTATTTAAATGTAATTTAATTCTCTGATATTTCTGTGTAATATTCATTTATACTCTGTATATTCTTGTAATCTGATGCATTGTTGTAACATACAATGAAATGTCCTTTTATATGCGTTCTGTTGTGGCTTGTTCTCGAACTATCCGACGCTTTCCTTTACGGGGAAGTTACGGGTTTTCACAGTTGGTATCAGAGCTTTGGTTTACAAAGCAGAGAACAAGGCACATTAGAACCATACGAAAGAATTCATCAGATATTGGATTAGTAACATCCAATTAGAATGACTCGTTAGAGATGGGATCAGTAGTATCCTAGAACGAGTGTGAAGAGTATATTTTTAAAGTGAAAACAAATTTTTGTTTTGAAAATTTAAATCGTTTTAAACGTATTTGGTGATTTATTTATATTGATGTCGACAATTCAGTATATATAGATTTTGCGTATACGTCTGATCCGCGTGTATTCAAAGTTTTAATATATTGGATAGATATAGCATTACACTCTAGTCGCCCGAAGATATATTGATGATAGCGATCGCATCATCAACATTTATGTTCGAGTTTCGAAGGTGTGATTTTCTATATATTTCCTATTGACTGGTGTGAGAACCAAAATTAGATAGGGCCTATGGTTGTGATTTGGCATCAAGAATCTGATTTTTGTATATGTATCTAAGTTATGAATTTGAAACGTTAATCCACTAATTGATTGATGTTTGGGTTGTTTGTTTATTTGTTTGCTAATTTTGAACCATTATGCCTAATTTGATCAAATATTAAATTGTATTGAAATTGGTCGCATTTTCTTGCATATACATGTATATCATTGAACAGGTCATAGCAAGGAGGCTAGAGCCGAAGAATAAAATTTGTTTGCCCGACAAATAGGTACATGTTTACTACATGATTTACTGTTTTGTTTGGGTGATGATGATTTTGTGAGCCTATTGGCTAGCCGCTTGGCTTTTTCTTTTTCTTTTTGAGATCTGAAGGACCGGGGAAGCTATTTGAAATTCCCCGATGCTCCCGGTGCAGGGGAGGTTATGGCGAAATTTTTCAAAAATTTAGGGTGTTAGCCAAATTTTTGAAATTTTGAAAATTCTCAGAAACTGAAAAGTTGGAGAATGGAAGCCAAATCGAGCGTAGTGTTGATTGATCAAACCACTTTCGACTTTGTTCCTTTTCGGGGACGAAAAGTTTTAAGTGGGGGAGATTGTAACAACCCGTAAAATGCGAGCCAGTTTGAAATTTTTATTTTGGCAATTTTAGCGGATTTTGAATATTTAAAATAGATTATTTTAAATATAATCGACGAGAAATTTATTTTGAATATAATTCGAACGTATATATTATACGCGTCGTCGTTAGAATATAAATATTTATATATAATTATAAATAGAATTGAAAATGGCGCGGTAGTTCGATAATTCGATTTCAAACTTCAATTGAATGTACCGGGTGCAAAACAATCCGGATTTTAGTGAAACCAAAAACGATAGGATCCAATTGATAATATCTTTCCAACGAATCCGAACAATCGAAATTTCGTAGCGGGAATCAAAAGATATGTCCAGTTGAAAATTCTGAATAGTCGCTATGGAATTCAGGCCCTTAAAAATGGACATTTTGCAAATGACCTCGGATTTCGACGAAACCACTTTTGTTGGGTCCGTGATGTTAAGTTATTTCTAGGTTTCAAATTCCATAATTTTTCGAATCAATATGTGAGAGTGGCAAAGGAAAATGCATTTGACCAGTTTCAGTTGATTTTAATCGACTGGAAATTGGCCATTTTTCCAACGGTCTCAGAATTCGACGAAACTAGTTTTGTTAGGACCGTATCGTCCATACGAAGCTAGAAAATATTTTTGTGGAATTTTTAGAATCAGTATGTGGCCCCGGCGAATTAAAATGTACGTTCAAAACTGAAATTAAAAGTTTTATATTTTAATTTAAAGAATAACTGACTATAACAGTCGAAATGGCTTATGGAACAAATCCCATTGTGTTCGGAATAGGGGTAATTAGCTAGGGATGACAGTCGGTGGGTTCGATTTCGAGTTCAAAATAGAAAGTTATTTTTAGGATTTTAAAAATAAAAATATATATATATATATATTATTATATATACAGCACCCCTTTTTCTTTTCTCTCTCATTTCTAAACCTAATTTCAAAACAGAAAAAAAAACCGCCGCCCTAGTTCAAAACCCGTCGCACCCTTCCAGGGGCCATCGCCGCCGTCTCCGGCCGGCGCCCCACCACCCACTCCTCCCCTGAGCCACCGCGACCCTCCCGCCTTTCTCCAAACCGAAGCGCAGCCCCCCCGTTCTCTCCCTCCTCTTCGTTGAAGCTCGAAACCGCGAGTCCCCTTCCTGACCGCGACCGCCACAGCGTCGCTGACCCCCCTGCCACCAAATCGCTGCCGCCCTCTTCGAAACCACCCCGCCCGCTCTCCTCCGCCTCCATCCGCTGCAGATCCACCCTCCACCACAATAGCCGCCACCGCCCAGTCTCCGACCAACTACGGACCCCGCCGCCCCCTGCAGTCTAGCGAGCCACTCTTTCCCTCCCCCCTTCTCTGAGAAAATCGAACCAACAGTGAGTGTTTTTGGTTTTTCTTTTGTTTATTTGTTTTATTATTATGTAAATTAGGTTATTTAAATTATTAAATAAACAGTAATTAGATTTTTATGATATGCAAATTCAGATTTTTATGCGTGCAAAGTTGAGATTTTTATCATAGTAAAGTTGATATTTTCATACGTGCAAAGTTGAGATTTTTATCATAGCAAAGTCGAGATTTTTATAAGGTAAAGATTTGATTTTTAATGATATAAAGATTTGATCTTTAGAAGTATAAAAATACGACATTTATATATGGTCTAGCGAAAAAGATTTGGTTTTGAAATATAAAAAGATTCGATTTTTAAAATAAAAAAGATTCGATTTTAGAATTAAAAAGATTCGATTTTTAGAAGTAAAAAGATTCGATTTTTAGAAGTATAAAAATGAGATCTTTGGTTGAATAAAAATATTTTTTTTTTAGCGAAGTAAGAACATAAATTTTAGCGAAATAAAAATATAATTTTAGAATTGATAAAAATATGATTTTTATATATTGAACTTCGGCATAAAAATATGATTTTTATATATTGAACTTCGAAATAAAAATATGATTTTTATATATTGAATAGCGAAGTAAAAATTCGATTTTATATATTGAATAACGAAGTGAAAATTCTATTTTTACAAATATGAAATAGCGATGAAAATTCTATTTTCACAATATGAAGTTAGCGATAAAAATGTGATTTTTATATAATAGAGAATATAAAAATGTGATTTTTATATAATAGAGAATATAAAAATGTGATTTTTTATATACAGTGTATACGGGCAACGAAGATGACGAAGATGCGATAACGGCGAAGATTTCCATCAAAGAAGAGTCAAGATGATTGGATAGCTATAGGTGAGAATTTCTCACCTTTCAATTTATTTTTCTAGTTATATATATATACTAGGATGCAGACGGTGCTTAGTAGCACCCGACACAATCGTCCACAGACCATGGACTTGTTTGTTTGGCTGTGTTGTTAGTTAGATTGTTTGAGTTGATTTGAATTGTTTGGTGAAATGAAATTGATATGATTGATGTGTGAATGGCGTGGGCCTTCACTAGACCGGGGACAAGGCTAGGCCTTATCCCGTTTCTAGCATAGCGCCGTTATGCCGCCGAAATTTTCTAAAATATGTTAGAAAAATAAAACTATCATTTTATTGTGTAAATGAATTGAATAGAAATTCATAGGTTGAAATAAAATGTTTTATCGTTAAAAATATAATTTTTAACGTGAAGTGAATAAAATAAAATATTCATTTATAAACCGGACGGTTTGTTTATGTACACCTATTTGAATGACATTGATTGGGACGATAAATTTTACACATCGCCCAACTGCACAAATAAAATATGCGTTTGATTGTTTGAAACCCCACACGGGTGTTGGGATGAAATTTGAAGTTCACTCATCCTGATTTATTAAATATGTCGATCGGTTGATTGACAGGCTGTTTTAAGCATTAGATATCTATATTTGATGCTTATACAGTGTAGTGCACTTTGGTTGATGGTTGATTATTTTTCCATGCTATTATATACATGTGTTGTATGAAAATCCATATAATTAACTTTATATGGTAATTGATTGGGCCTCACTCCAATTTGAAAAATAAAGAATATTATAAAATAAAAGTTCATGTGTTGACAGTACTCATCCATTGAGATTGGTCATGTGTTGAACGAAATATTTTAATATTAAAATTTACATCTTTATCGATATAAAATAAAAGTTCATGTGTTGACAGTACTCATTCATTGAGATTGGTCATGTGTTGAACGAAATATTTTGATAATAACAACTATTTTGAAAATAGAAATTTATGAAGCCGTGTTGATTAGATTAACGCCATTTTGACGTGAACGATATTTATATCGATTTTATTCATTTCGAAATGAATTGAATTGAAAACAATTTCGAAATGAATTGAATTGAAAATGATTTCGAAATGAAATGAATTGAATATAAAACGATTTCGAAATGAATTGAATTGAAAACGATTTCGAAATGAATTGAATTGAAAACGATTTCGAAATGAATTGAATTGAAAATGATTTATTTTTATCGAAATGAACTAGTTTTGAACTAGAAAAATAATTCTGTTTATTTTTAAATAAATAAATTGAATTTGAAAAGGGTTTTAAAAATAACCAGAATTTCCAATGATTGCATTGGAGTGGATTTGAATCGAAATTGTCTTCGGAATATTTCGATGTTGGAATTCGTGATTATACAGATGTTGTTATGGAAATTTGAAAGATATATATTTATATCGTTATTTCTAATACGACATTTGTTAGTCGTAGAATTTGATATTGAATATAAGCCGATATATTTTCTATTCAGAGCCTTGTATTGAATATCGAATGTGATTTGGGTTTGTCGTGAATGGTGTCTTCACTAACACTGTTCTTGAACCCAGTTGAGAAAAGATTAAATCTTTTTAATTAGATTTAATGAAGTGTACCAGTTAAACAATATTTAATTGGAATTGAATTGGTATTGATTTTTGGGTTTATCGTGAACAGTGTTTTAAATAACACTCGTTCTTTAACCCGATAATTAATGAATGTGATTTTGGGGTTTATCGTGAACAGTGTTTTAAATAACACTTGTTCTTTAACCCGATAATTAATGGAATTGATTTTTGGGTTTATCGTGGACAGTGTTTTTAAATAACACTCGTTCTTTAACCCGATAATTAATGAAGGTGATTTTGGGTTTATTGTGAACTGTGTTTTTAAATGACACGGATTCTTTAACCCGGTCACAGATTAAAACTAAGTGGAGTTTTAATGAATCTTTAATTAGATTGAAATAATCGAAATGGAGTATCACCAGTTTTGCTCCAGGCGATAGTTAAATCTTTAATTAGATTTGAACGTGAAATGGTAATTGAATTTACCGATAACACCGTGGTGTTAGATATGAAGTATAACCAGTTTTACTTCATGGGATGAATAGGTTGGGATTGGGAAATTAAAACAAATGATTACTTCGGTAAGGTTCGTTAATCCCGACTAGTTTGAATTAATATTCAAAAATAGATTATAGAATAAATTCAAGAAATTTATCTTGGATAAAATTAATGGGAACTTTTCCCAAAGTATAGGAATATTTGAATAAAAGAATATTCTGAATTGGAATGAGGCGTATGTTGTGTTTGTGTAACACTTTTATAATATATACGCGAGTTATTCAGAAAGACCGGGTTTATCCCATTTTGAATAACTGATTCGACGTGGTGTCGAAGATGATGACGGTGGTCGAAAACCGGAAGTCTTCACGTCGTTTGGGTGATAACTGATGATCTTGATTGGGCTGTACACCCAAGAAGATGGAAACAGTTGGTGATCGTCCAGACGTACTTGGAGATCGATGGATATGCGGGGTACTAGGTGCCTCCGGTTTCGTTCAGACCCAGAACGGACTTGTAAATGGACTGTGTGTCTGACATTGGATTTTAGTCCGTGTGATTGATCTCTATTAAATATATATCTGTTTGGCGGCGGAGAATTTATTCTCTTGCTTAACGCCCTTCTCTGAGATGTACGAGCTCAGAGGTTATATATTGTTGGATATCAAACGCATGGAGTGAATTGCCTGTGTGGCATGCCTAAGTGGCAATTGATCGAGGCTTCTGTTGAAAAGCAAAGTCTTGTGGTGATGATCAAAGCAAGGCCTTTGTGGCGTAGCTTTGTGTAACGTTTGCTTCGCGAGTTTCACACCCGGTATGAACCAAAAACGGGAGAGGACGTCAAGGAGGGCATGCGTTTCTTTCTAGCTAGAAGTGGCGTCAGTGGTTTTACACGCCCTGACGAGTTTGACTTATGTGGTTGTTGTTGTTGCGAGGCGCCTCGGATTGATCGGTCGTTCTCGAACCGATGGAGTCATTTAGTTGGCTCGTTTACGCCCCATAGGGCGGGGAAATGCATGTTCAGGGTTTAAGTTTAATCAACATCGGTGGACTGGCCCTGAGGATCCAAGGCTTGACTGAGTACTTGCCTGAGACACGGGCTAGAGCGTCTCGAATCGGTTGAGGACTATCTTTTGCCTCGGTTCATAGACGGAAATCCAATTTCCAAATACGTGATTTTGCGATTTTGATTGTATAACCTATATATGGCGACATAGTGGTATGGGGCATTCATGCCGCCTATGATTGATACTTATGATTTGAAGTTGTTTTATACACTATACACTTATTATAGTATCAAATGATTTGGTTTAAACGTATCAAGCATTCTTGGCTATTATAAGGTAAAAAACCCTATCCTCCGGCTTGCGATTGCATTGTGGGATGGGAACTGGGTCTTATAATAGCTTCATTCTTCTTTATTTAGCATTGCGCTGTTTTTTTTATGCACTGGTATTCTTGGGAGGAAACCCGTTCCGTGTTATATGGCGTGGTCCCTTGATTTACCTAACTTTAAAAATAAAGATTAACTGTTTCAGTTATCACACCAGTCACATGACTGACCTGGAGTTTATTGTTTTAACCTAAACTCTGGGTGCCCTTATTTTCGACACGGACAGCTAGTAGTTTTGGTTTTGCAGATTTATATTCACAGGATCCTGGTTTACAGCTGGAACGATATCCGGAAAGCTTTGTATCCGTATATCTCCTTCTAGTTGTGTATTGTATCATTTTCCGCTGCGATGTATTTAAATGTAATTTAATTCTCTGATATTTCTGTGTAATATTCATTTATACTCTGTATATTCTTGTAATCTGATGCATTGTTGTAACATACAATGAAATGTCCTTTTATATGCGTTCTGTTGTGGCTTGTTCTCGAACTATCCGACGCTTTCCTTTACGGGGAAGTTACGGGTTTTCACACTATCACTTCCATACTCTTTCGATAGGTTTAAAAGGATTTATTTTTTGAACCTTTGTTTCATTAACTTTAAAGGCTTTTTTCCTTAATACCTTTCAATATGGTCAAGAGGGGTTCACTTTCTAAATTAAGTTAAGGCTCTTCACCTTTTTATCTTGTCATTATAGCCAATGTTGACAAGGATAGTTTCAAAGTATGAAGATAATATCTTCATTCTTACGGACATAGTTGTTGTCGAAAGGAGTTCTATTTCTAACTTATTTTAAAATTGATTTCAAAGAAATGAAGGCTATTGGATTCTTGTCGTTATCATTTAGTGTCAAAAGGGTCTTTTCTCAATAATATCTTTGGCATCAGTGTCTATGTCGACAAACCTTATTTCAAAAAAAAAAAATATACAAAAAACTCGAAGGATATCACATCATTTCCTTATAGTCACAATTGGCTTTCACAAGGTGTTGTCAGACAAGTTTTCAAAGGTAGAGGTTATTGCCTCTATTGCTTGTTGATATAGGCTATGTCAACAAAGAAAATTTTAATAAATTGTTTTCAAATTAGCTTGAGGCTTTCACCTTAACAGCCCGTCGCCATCGTTTATGCAAACAAAGCCTAATTAGCTTGATTGTTCTTATAATATCAATAGGAATTTAGCTATCATTAGAGTGAACTATTTTGCTTCAACACTTATAAAGAGAGTCGAAGGGAGGATAAGGTCGAAAGGGTTGTCACACCCAATGATTTATATTATGCCTTCTATAGGGAACCACTTATATCATTTGATTATTATATCTATCTAATTGAAAGCTTGATGCTTATGTTGAAATTTTAGATAACAATATTACATTCTTGCACTTGAACGAAAACATTAGGAACATTTAGCGCTATCAATTAGAATCGAGAATCGAAAAACCGAATCGGTCTGAAAAGACCCAGATCCAAACCGAACCTTTTAGGTCTCGGGTCTGGTCTAGTGATGAAAAATACAATAAAGACCAAATCAAATCCGACTCAAACTATCCCGATCCAAAAGACCCAATCCAAAAGCATTGAAATAAATGTATTTTTAGTGTCATTATCCAATCAAACCGAACTGAATCAACCCAACCCAAACTGAAGCTCGGGCCGTGTCCATATTTATGAAATATATAGTTTAGACCTGATAAAACCCAACCCTCCTGGAACAAAGACCCATCGGGTTGGGTCCGGGTCCAATAGGTCAGT
This sequence comes from Allium sativum, assembly GCA_030737875.1. NCBI lineage: Eukaryota > Viridiplantae > Streptophyta > Magnoliopsida > Asparagales > Amaryllidaceae > Allium > Allium sativum. The sequence goes on along the minus strand of CM060916.1, from coordinate 711,403,781 downwards.
CTAATTGCGACCCTTAGGAACATCAATGGGAGATAAATATTTTGAGTAAATTAGGGATACTAATAAAATTATAATTTATCAGGGAGATAAGGATAAAATGAAATATGAAATGTTTAGTGGATTGTCTACATTATTTATTATTACGGTTCATGGTCATCCACTGGACAAAACTATGAAATATCTGATAGGTAGTCTACATTATTTATTATAAAGGTTCACAATCGTCTAAAGGATAAAACAATGAGGAATGTGGTAGATAATCTACATCTATATGAATGTCACTAAAAACATAAAGGAGGATAGGAAATCCAAATGATCAAGGATAGGCAGTCCATGTATTAAGATGAATAATCACTTGAACATGATGGGGAATCATTTATGGGTAAAGACAAGTGGATAACTTACAAACTAATCGTTATGTATAAACTGTTAAAGCTATTAATTAGGAAAGTGGGGTGCATGTTGCACATTATTATTATTACTACTACTAATATGATTATTATTATTCTAATCGTTGAGCATGCAACATCACATGATTAGTTATTTTAATAGCAAGGTACAAGTAAGAGAGAAATTCGTTTCACCAAGCAGAGTGGTTTCACAAGATATCCATTTTGATTAGGTTGTAAAATTATTATTCACACTGGGGTTTTGACAGAGCCAAAGTTTTTATTTTGCACTTGAACTCTCTGATACTCATTTGAGTAAGTTGAGATCTAGGGATTTTCAGTTTTTTCTTCTATAAATAAGCTTCCAAAAACATACAGGAGAAGTTAGCAGTTTAGGAGTTTTTCAGTTGTATGTTTATCATTTTTGATGTATGTAAGGTTAAGGGTACTTATTTCCCATATTTAAAATCTAATCATCCAAGGGGCGTCTGTTAGGGACTGCAGAATGGATCGTTCAGGCAAAGTAAACACTAGAGGGGGTGGAGGGGAGGGGAAGGGGTGAATAGTGTTTGTAAGAATTTAAACAAAACTGGAAACTAGAGAGAACTATGGGATGAATCAAACACCACAAACACAATCATAGACACAGATTCAAACACAAATGCAAAAACAAACATAAATAAAAGTGCAGAAAAGGAAAGAATACACCGGATTTTATACCGGTTCAGATCACTCCTACGTCCAGTCTCGCACAACGCTGGATTGTGCAGAGATTTATTACTATTTTCAAATAGCTAAATACAACCTCCTTGATTTCATGGCTCAACAAGGAGACACTTCCTCCTAACCCTTGATTCACGGCTCAACAAGGGCACACCGACTCCTATTCCTTGATTTCACGACTACAAGGATACACCGATTACTCTTTGACTTACGAACAGGGTTTATTCAACCTAAGCAATTACAAAACAGCCCTATAACTCTTCAATAGCACTTTATTCAGAGAGTAAAGAGTGCAGAGAGAAGAAGTTTGATCAAATCAGAAGTGAATTCGGCAGGGTATAAGTGTAAAAACCATAAAAACAATTAAGAATAATGGTAGGATGAAAGAGGATGAAGATGAGAAGAAGAGATGTTAAAAAGTTCGGTTTTAACCTCTTTTTATAGAGTATGAAGGGTTGCAACGGTTCTGAAGCATTTCAAATAGTGAAAAGACACTTCCCTTCAAAATTAGAAAAATAGCCGTCATATGTCGACATACATATTTTGCTATGTCGACATAGTCATGTGTAATTTTCATTTTCAAAGCATTTTTCAAGTATTTTGATATAAAATTAATTCTGAAAATTCTTGAGTAAAATTCTAATGTTGTAAATCAATATTATATGATAGAAAAACATATGAAAACATATTTTTAAACTATGTAAATATATTTATAAAATTATAAGGTTTTAAACTATATAAAATATAAATAAAGTATATATAAAAACTTAAGTTTGAAAAACAAAGAAGAAGAATAATATAAACAAATGTTAAAATAAAATAGAGAGGATCAAGAATAAAATAGAAAAACAAAAAGGAGAGGATTGAGGATAGAATTGAAAATTAGAATTTGAAAATTTGAATTTCAATTTGAACCTGGAGTGCTATTTAGAGTCTTATAAAATCTAGACTCTATAAATATATTAATCTTGAACTCTTGAAATCTTAATTACTCATGAGTCTTGAAATTTCTCTGATATTTGAATCTCTATTATCTTTATAACTGTACAGTCTTTAGTAATATTTCCTGTATATGATTCCTACACACACACACACACACACAAATATATATATATATATATATTCTATACAAAAAGTGTTAGCATATATTTTATAATCAATGATAATTGAAATAAGGTTGTTGTCATCAAACTCCATTCTCCAACAATTTCCCCTTTTTGATGATGACAAACTTATTTTTACCTGTATACCTGTTTGATGATGTTCCTCTTATACTTCCCCTGTCTACAAGTTTCCTATAAACTATTCCTATATTTTATAATTTCTCCCCGTTTGGCATTATCAAAAAGAAATTCTAAAAGTACTCCCCCTAAATCTTATAACTATCCAAATAATTCCTATATTAAAGTAAAGTACTCCCCCTGAGTCCTAAATCTATAATCATAAAATACTCCCCCTAAATCCTACATCTATCTATACATATTCTATTCTATATAACTATCCCTGATTCTATGATACCCTTATATCTCTCTCTAACTCTATGATTCTAAGCCTAAAATATTATAAATCCCCCTAAAATTATGACTATACTAGTCTAATAGAAGAATACTAAACAAAGAAATCTAATCAAAGTTTATAATCAATTCTAACAATCAATCCAAAAAAGCAATTCAAGTAATTAATTCAAGCAATTCAAGCAATCTATTTAAGCAATTAATTCAAGCAATCAACCAAATCAATCAAATTAAATAACATGTGTTAAAAAACACTTCTTAAACCTTTAGTTAAACCTAGAAACTATAAAACTGCCCCTTAATCTAATACAAGACTAAACCTAACCTATTTTCTAATTCCCTTAAAACTATAATAAGATTTAATCTAGACTTAAGAAATAAGTCGGATGAGATATCCTTAAAATTATGATATAAGTTAAATAAAATAGTTTAATCCAAACAATCAATCAAATTAAGTTAATTTCTTGTAACTTCTGTTTATCCTAAAACTTGTAAATCTCCTATAAATACTTAAGTATATTTCTAACAAACCTACCAACCACTAATGAAATTTAACCATGTCAAGTAAGTTAATCAAGTTATTTAAGTCGAACAAATCAAACAAACCAAATAAGTAAATCAATTCAATCAAATTAATCAAGATAAAGTAAATATGTTATGTATTTAATTAATAATCCTATATTTCTAATAAAAAAAATTCATACTATATAGTATACTTGTTATGAGGATTTTGAAAGTTAATGAAGCGACCCAAACTTGCCCTTACGGGAAAGCCCAAATTGAGTTTAGAACACGACACATCAGAACGCGAACAAAAGGACATTTCATTGTATATTCCAATAATTACATCAAAGTACAAGAATATAACAGAGTATGAATAAATAATATACATTTGACAACTATTAGAGATTCAAATTACAAAGCAACGGAAAATCAATACATCACACAACTTTAAGAAATACACAGATACAGAGCGTTACGAATATGCTCCAGCTATAAATCCAGGATCCCGTGAAAATAATATCTGCGAAAACCCAACTACTAGCTGCCCGTGTGAAAAATAAGGGCACCCAGAGTTTAGGTTAAAGCAAGAAACTCTAGGTCGGTCATGTGACTGGTGTGAGAACTAAAATAGTCATTAACTTGATTTTAAAGTTAGATAAATCAAGGGACCACGTCGTATAACACGGAATAGGTTTACTCCCACGAATACTAGTGCATAAAACAAACAGCGCAATGCTAAATAGAAAAATGAAGCTATTATAAGACTCAGGTCCTATCATACAATGCAACAAAAGCCAGAGGATAGAGTTTTTACCTTATAACAGCAAAAAATGCTTGGTACGTGAAATTTCATATTTTATTATTACTATTAGTAAAGAACTCAACTTCAAATATAAATGTATCAATCATAGGCAGCGTAGGTACCCATATATTACGTTGCCAAATATATATTTACAACTAAAATCGTAAAATTGTATTTCTATTAATATAATTTGCCTTGTAAACTTTATTTGATTATAAACAAGACTTATATTTTAGTAAATCTCCATTGATACATTTAAACCTAATATTTACCACTTTGATCATTTATTAGATAAATAATAACCAAATATCAACATTTAGGAAATGTTTATTTTATCATTAACTAATCCTATTAAATTAATAAACTAATCTAATATTCACTTTCGGTTAACTCGGTTGACTCAGTCAACTCAGACATGATTAATTCGTTAATCAAATTCCAATTTGTCTTTCCATTTAAACTAATTAAAAATATAATTTTAATAAATCTTCTTTACTTTGAATATTATTAAGTAGATAATAATCATTTTCCCTATATTTCCACTTGTTTCTAAAACTTAATGACATAAGAATTTTCATTATAAAACCATTTAATAATTTACCTTAAAAATTGAATGACAACATTTATTTCCCCTTTAAATAGACTTCCTTTTAAAATAATATATTAAAAAAAACCATCCTTAGTTTTAAATAAAATTTATAACTTTATTCTTTATCGGTTTACCTGACGGTGAATCAATTCCTATAAAACAGTTTATATTTGGGCCATCTGCTTGTAATTCCTCAACCAATAATACCCCATTGGTTAATAACAGACAAATGTTGAATTTCGATTCAACAAATCAATAATCAATTAAATAATCCAATCATAATTGTCAATCAGTTCATATGATGATAATATTGAAATAAACAATAAATTTGATGATAACATGAATAATCAATTCAAATGATCGACTATAATAACAATCAAGCATCCAATTAAATATTATACGTTTATATTATTATAAACGTAACCAACAAGGTAAGTTACCTCTATTGAAAATAATCGTTAAAATAACAATTGGGTTTCGTCAAATTAAACGAACGCTTAATTTGAATCAGTTATATAAAAATATGCAGCATATATTTAAACAATCTACATATCAACCAATCATTAGCAAACAAAGCACACAAACAATGAACCCGACTTATAGTAAATATAAGTGGGATAACTGAGCAAGTTAAACTCACCTTGATTTTCATCCGTTGTTCAAGCGGTTCATTTCAGTTGCTTTGAACTCCATCCAAATCAGCTCTAAAATGTTATGCTCATCGATACGGTTTTGACGTCCCTTGTTTGGTTTGATTCTGTGCACATGTGAAAATGTGTTACAAATTGTAGACATACAATTTAAATTAAACTAATAATATTTCCTAATTATATAATTAACTAATATTCTAAATGTTCATGTACATATATTTTTATTTATGACCGAACAAATTTGTTAGATCAACGAAAATACAGGCGAGTAGTCCATTCCAAGTTTTGATTTCAAATTCCAATATGTTGGTCACATTTGTTTGACTTTAATTAAATATTAAAACTAGTAATACGTTGTATACTAACCATCTATGTTAATTATGGGTTATGGATACAATAATAAGATGGCATATATTATATTAACACTCAGGCATGTTAAAACTTTTTCCTTGACTGTTCTATAACGCTAATTATCACGTTCACTATATAACGTATATTTTTTCTATTTTCCATATTGAATATAAATATTAGAAAATGGCCATGTTGGTTAATTCATAAGTCTGGGCATGTTTTAAATAATGACAACTTATACATGCAGTAGACATGTTGTAATATGAAGAGGATAAGACATTGAAAATTTTCCCTTTACCTGTTGTCGCTCATCACAACTGCCTTGCCCTTTATTCACCCTTTCACGTTCACATTTCTTTATTTATTTTTAATAAAGCCCAGCCAAACTAAGGACCTTCAGCCATCCGCCACGTCCCCTTCTTCTCCCACCTTCTTGCGAAATGAAATATACAGCGTGCTTCGCTCAACCGATCCTCCTACTGCTTCTATGTCTCCATTTTTTTTTTATTTTCTTTCTACCGTCTACTGTGCATACAACACGTCCTTCCCACCTCTCAAGTCATCTTCCTGTTGCCATTTATCCCCTTATATATATATATATATATATAATGCCATGGCCCATATACCCTTCTCAGCCCAAGCATGATGCTCCCTCACTCTTCTTCTCCTCTCCCTCACATTTTCACGCATGCACCATGTACCTGGAGGAACACGCACGTCTCTTTATTAGTTCCCTCCCCCTTAAACTTCCAGTCCATTTTGTTAAAAATAAGAAAAACTTCCCCACATCTTCAACCCGCTACTCCTGTTCTTCTTCCCATCTTGCGGTATCCCTTCTCTCCATTTGAAAGCTACAGCTTTCTACTCTCTCTTTTTTTCGTTTTAGCTTAACCAACCACGCGTACTTCCCTACTTCTTCATATTATTTCCTCTCTACTTCCTGTATGCTTCTGCCCAAAAAAAAAAGCTACAGAAACTTCTCTTTACTACTACACACTCCCTCCCTCATGCATCTGCCATTTACTTCATACGTTTTGTGCGAAAGCCCAAAACTGCTGCATGGCCCCAAACTTTGTTGCAACCCACCACTCCTTTAACTCCATCTCAATTATTCATGTCCCATGAACCATGCACTACCTCACCAACCGCCAACCATTGCTCCACCACGTCTAACACTACTTCATCACTGTCGTCGTACACTAAACACTCGCCGAGATCTACAAAGCTGTGCCTGTGTTCGAGATGTAGACCGTGTTTGGTTGATTACGCTTGAACACCTGCTTGGAGAATTAGAGTTTGGAGACTGATTTTTATATTAAGCGAATGTTTTGATTTTATTTGGTGGAAAAAAAATTGGTTTCCTATTTCTGGACTGCCGAAAAACAATGGGGAGGAAGTACTTATATAGAGAGATATTGTCATGGAGGGCACGATATTTAGGGTGTAGGTATGCAGAGATTATAGATAGGTACCTGTATGCGTGGTGAGGATTTCAAAATCTTGGGGATTAAGGCATTACGATGGATTGCATGGCACGGTACAGAAAGATGTAGGACGCAAGAAAAAGAAAAGAAAATGGGAAAAACTTCACGCCCAAGAAATTTTTGGATGCAAGAAAGTAGACAGATGGGATGCGTGAAATATACAGTGGGAGGGACTTTATTAAAACATATATACCCACTATCGTGTGAGATCCATGTTAAATTTTGTATGGACATCTATGAACCCCAAAAACAACGAAAGTTGACAAACTGCTATGTTCCGACGTTCCGGATCCAACGAGATTAATTTCATTAATTTCCGACTTTGTTTGTACAACAGTTTTATTTCTATTCCAATTACATTCATCATTTCATATTTAAATTTCGCCAACCGATAAAATAACTCCAATTGGCTCCAAACTGAAAACCTAACAATATTTAGCGATATTCATTCCAATAAAATTCGTTCTGTCAAAAACGAAAGTTGTTTGAAAAACGTTTATTTCCAACGTGTGTAATATATCGATTTAATATTACAAAACAATTAAATTAAATCATAATGAATTATTATTATCATATATATATAAAATAATATATCACTTTAATTTCAACAAATATTGAATTATAACTTGGTATATATAATTCGAGTTAAACAACATATAAATTATAATAAAATTCCCTTTAAATAATATTAAATAAACGTTATAATTCATAAACTAATCCATAGTGACTATTTTAAATTCTTGATCTGGACATAACTTACAATATCTAAGCTGAAATCTCGATTTTTTCTTCTTCGTTAGAAAATTATAATCTAATTGATTTCAACATTTCTTGTTTCATAGAATTCCAACTTAAAACGGATTCTGTATATTCAATCGAAGTTCAAAACTAAATATTATGAACTACCGCGCCGTTTCGAGTTCTCTTTAAATTAAATAAAATTATAAACATTCAATTGTCATTTAATAAAGAATTAAATATAAAAATCCATTAATATTCTAAATTAAATATTTAAAACAAGGTTAAATATTCAAATTTAAATAGCTGGAAAATCCGGATCGTTACACTCGCGAATTAACGCTACACAAAGCTATGCTGTTTAAAGCCGTGCTTTGATCATTAACCACAAGGCTCTGCTTTTCAACAAAAGCCTTGATCCTTTGCATCTCGGCATGCCACATTGACAATTCTCGCCATGCGACTGATATCTATCGGTATATAACCTCTAAGCTCATACGTCTTAGAGAACGGTGTTAAGCAAGAGAATAAATTCTCCGCCACCAAACATATACATATTTAATAGAAATAAATCAACACAGAATAAAATCCAATGTCAGACACACATCCATTTACAATTCGGTTTTGGGTCTGAATGAAACCAGAGGCACCTTATTCCTCGTCCCGTGTCCAATACAGGAGAGAGGTCCTCGCATATCCGGTCGATCTCCAAGTACATCTGGATGATCACCACTTATTACCTTATGTAACAACCCGGAAAATCTGAACCAGTTTAAAATTTTTATTTTGGTAATTTTAATGAATTTTGAATATTTAAAATGAATTATTTTAGATAATTACAACGAGAAATTTAATATGAATAGAATTAGAACGTATATATTTATCTGAATCGTCATTAGAATATAAATATTTATTTTAATTATAAAAAGGAATTAAAAATGGCGTGCTAGTTTGAAAATTCGATTTAAAATTTCAAATGAATGTATAGGACTCAAAATAAACCGGATTTTAGCGAAACCAAAAATATTAGAATCTATTTGAAAATATCTTTCGAACGAATCCGAAAAATTAAAATTTCATAGCAGGAATAAAAAGTTATGTCGAGTCGAAAATTCAGGATAGTCGCTATGAAAAATATAGCCCTTAAAAATGGAAATTTTGCAAATGACCTCCGTTTTCGACGGAACCACTTTTGTTGGATCCAAGATGTCGAGTTATTGCTAGATTCCAATTTCCATATTTTTTTGGAATCAATATGTGAGCATAACACAAGAAAACATGTTTTGTTAGTTTCAGTCAATTTGGATCGACCAGAAACTGGCCATTTTTCAAATGGTCTTCAAATTTGATGAAATTAGTTTTGCTAGGACCGTATCATCAAAACATAGCCAGATTAATTTTTTTGGAATTTTTAAAGTCAGTATGTATCCCCGGTAAATTAAAATGCACGTTTAAATTTAATATACATTTATTTATATTGTAATTTAAAGAAAAACTGACCATAACAGTCGAACTGGTTTACGAAACATATCTCATTGTATCCAGAATGGGAGTATTTAGCTAGGAACGACAGTCGTTGGGTTTGATTTCTAGTTCGTGTCAACACAAGGGTATTTTCGAAATTAAATAAATTTAAATATAAACCTAACCCTACAGCTAATTGGTCAAATTTCATGCCACAGTCAAAACCTGTTATCGCGCCTCCCTCTCTACTCAAACTCTCCCCCATTCGTTCAAAATCGAAATTAGGGAAAAAAAGAAAAAAAAGCTTCGACGATCGCGCCTCCTGCTCCAGGACGCTGCGCCACTGCCGGAGGACCTCCTCCCTGACCGCCGCTCCACCTTCCTACCCTCTCTCCTCCTCCTGAGAACCCCAATCTACAAACACCATCGTCGAAAACCCCCCCACGCCCAATTCGACGCAACCGCCCACCCCCTGAACCACCGTGGACCGCCTCTGCCACCCCCCACTAACGCCGAGGCCAGCAGCACCCAGACCCCCCTGCTCCATTGATTTGGATTTGCTCCTCCGATCGATTATCTGTAAGTGTTCAGATTTTTATTTTTATGAAAGTGAAGATTTTTATTAATAGGAAAAATCAGATTTTTGAAATGAGAAAAGTTCAGATTTTTAAATGAGAAAAGATGAGATTTTTGTGTGCATTAAAAATGAGATTTTTGTTTATATAAAAATTTGATTTTTATATATATAGCGAAGTGATGAAAGGTTTGATTTTTAATCATTGAAAGAAGAGATCTTTATACATGTAGCGATATAGTAAAAATGTGATTTTTGTATGGCTGCGATAAGAAAAATATGATCTTTAGTTTATAAAGATATGATTTTTAAGTTAATGAAAAATACGATTTCATTATATTGAAATATATGATTTCTTTAGATATGAAAATACGATTTTATCGTATGTATGCGATATATAAAATAGTCAGACTATAAAAATATTTTTAGAAAGGTAAAAATATGATTTTTATGCATGTATGTTATTTAGAAAATGGTCATACAAAGAAATAATTATTAATGAGTTAAAAGTATGATCTTTAACGTAGGTATGCCATATGAATTGGAAATCAAAGAATGATGGAGTGGATCCCCAAGGTGAGAACTTCTCACTTTATTTTTATTTTCTAGTTAAAATATATACTAGGATGCAGACGGTGCTTAGCAGCACCCGACACCCGTCGTCCACAGACCATGGACGACTTGTTTGTTTGTTGATTATGTTGTGAGAATTGATTATGTGTTGTGGAATGGAATAAAATATTTTATAGTCAAAAATATTGTTTTTAACGTGTATATGAATAAAATAAATATTCATAAACAAATCGGACTATTTGTTTATGTACACACATTTGACTGATATTGATTGGGATGATAAATTTCACGCATCGCCCAACTACACAAATAAAATTCCTTATTTGTTGGTTAAAACCCCACACGGCTGTTGGGATGATATTGGACATACACAAATCCCAATGGTTAGTTGTATTCCAATTGATTGGTTGACAAGCTGTGTAAGCATTGAATATTTATATTTGATGCTTATGCAGTGTACAGTGCACTCTGGATGATGGTTGATTGTGTTTGATTATTGTATACATGTATTGTATGAAATCCATATAATCAACATTATATGGTAATTGACTGTGTCTGATTCCAGTTCCGAAAGAATGAATATTTTAAAATAAATATTATTTTAAAATACTGAATATTTTAAAATAATATTCAGTAAAAGATCAAAATCTGATTTTGATGTCCGATTTGGGATGGACACGAATATATTTAAATATATAACGCCGTGTTGATTAGATTAACGCCATTTTGACGTGAACGATATTTATATCGATTTTATTCAATTTTATAATGAATATCGAAAAGGAATTGATTTCAAAATTTAATGTTTTGAAAATATTATCATTTATATATCGATGATATGGAATATTTAATTTTGATTTGAAATTGAATATGAAGTTGAAATCGTTTTGAAAACGAATTTAAAACGATTTATAAAATACATTTTAAAAGGAAATCGACGAAATATATATAATATATATAATGGCCTGAATAGAACGCGCCGCGCTGCGGCAGTTCGTGAATTTCAACCATTGACTTTGAATGGACATTACGGGAGATCCGACCGTCGGATTCTCCTAAAACCGGAACCGTTGGGTTCGTATCGAAAAGTGCTTTCTAACGTATATGGGAGATTTGAAATCTAACGGTTGGATTTGTAATTATGTCCAAATTAAATTTGGAAAAGGTCGTATTAAGTGCAGTTCGATGACCGTTTATGGAAATCGACTGTACAGGCCTTGATAAAATTATTAAAAATATCAATAATTTGTGTAAAATCATAATAAATGATTTGGAAAGAATTGGGCTGAAAAATTCCATATTTGAAAGGATAAAAATATATTTTTATCGAAATGAACTAGTTATGTACTAGAATTAGAAATCCAATATTTTTAAAATAAATAAATTGTGTTTGAAATGGTTTTAAAAATAACCCAAATTTCCAATATATGATTTGGAATGGATTTGAATCGAAATTATCTTCAGAATATTTCGATATTGGATTTCGTGATTATACAGATATTGTGGAGGAATTTGGAAGATATATATATCGGTATTCCAATACGATATTTGTTGGTTTCAGAATTTAATATTGAATATAAGCCGATTTATTTTCTATTCAGAGCCTTGTATTTAATATCAAATTGGATTTTGGGTTTGTCGTGAATGGTATCTTTAATCATACTATTCTTAAACCCAATGCGGTTAAGAAAATTAGAATCTGACTAGAGATTAGCTAAGTTGAATGGCTTCCTAGGTCTTGATCTGATGTTGGTTTCGGCCTTCGGGGTTAATACTTAGGGAATTGTTCTCTTACTAATTTACGGTTAGAGACTGATGGGATTTTGGGTTTGTAGTGAATTGTGTTTTTAACAACATTCGTTCTTTAACCTAATTTACAGTGAAATGGGATTTGGAATATATAAATCTTTTTATTAAGATTTAACGGGAATTTTTCCAAAGTAACGTTTTCCAATTTAATATATTAAATTGGAATTGAATGGAATTCAATTTGATAATAATCGAAGTGAACTTTTGTGGAGGAAGACTGTTGATACATATGGAATTTAAAAGGCGTTGCCATTATTCCATTTATATTACTAGTTGGATACGGAAATTAATATCAATTATATATTGATTTGTTTTTCTGTGTAGATTCCATAATTAATGGAATGTGATTTGGGTTTACCGTGAACTGTGTTTTAAATGACATTAGTTCTTTAACCCGGTTAAAAGCAGGATTACATGCCTGTCATTGTATTTCGAATTGTATGGTTGATCTCTGCTAAATATATATCTATTCGGTGGCGGAGAATATATTCTCTTTCTTAACACCCTTCTCTGATATGTACGAGTTTAGAGGTTATATATCCGCAGAAATCAATAGTACGGTGTAGATTGTCGATGTGACATGTTTGTGTTTCCAAAGTTAAATAATCATTAATATTGATTTTTGGAAAGATTAATCCAAGTGGAGTTTTAATGAATCTTTAATTAGATTGAAATGGGAATTGATAATTTAAATTATCAAATTTGGGAAATGATCGAGAATGGAGTGTCGCCAGTTTTGCTCCTAGCGATAGTTAAATCTTTAATTAGATTTGAACGGGAAATGGTAATTAAATTTACCGATAATACCATGATGTTAGTTATGGGGTAGTACCAGTTTTGCTCCATGGGATGAATAGGTTGGGATTGGGAAATTAAATAAATGATTACTTCGGTAAGGTTCGCTAATCTCGACTAGTTTGGAAAACCATAACATGGTTTGAATTGACATCCAAAGGAAGATTAAAGATAAATTTTAAAGAATTTATCTTTGATAAAATTAATGGAACCTTTCCCAAAGAATGTGAATATTTGAATAAAAAAATATTCAGAATTGGAATGCGACGTATGTTGTGTTTTTATAGCACTTGTTTATTATATACGCGAGTTATTCGGAAAGGCCGGGTTTATGCCTATTCTGAATAACTGACGATAAGTCGACGATGAAGACGATGGTCGAAGGCCGGAGGTCTTCACATCATTTGGATGATTACTGATATCTTGATTGGGCTATACACCCATGACAAGGTAATAATTTGTGATCGCCCAGATGTACTTGGAGATCGACGGATATACGAGGGCCTCTCTTCTGCATTGTACATGTGGAACGAGGAATAAGGTACCTCCGATTTTGTTCAGATCCTGAACGAACTTGTAAATGGATGTGTGTCTGACATTGGATTTTATTCTATGTTGATTGATCTCTATTAAATATATATCTGTTTGGCGGTGGGGAATTTATTCTCTTGCTTAACGCCCTTCTCTGAGACGTATGAACTCAGAGATTATATATCGATAGAAATCAGTCACATGGCGTGAATTGCCTATGTGACATGCGGAGATGCAGTGATCAAGGCTTTTGTTGAAAAGCAGAGTCTTGTGGTTGATGATCAAAGCACGGCTTTAATACATCGTAGCTTTGTGTATGGCGTTAATTCGTGAGTCTCACACCTCGGTATGAGTCAAAAACGGGATCGTGACTGTAGGGAGTGCACGACGTTTCTTTCTAGCTATGGGCGGTGTTAGTGTTTTACTAGCCCTAACATTTTTGTTATTTTACCTATGTAGCTGTTGGATTGCGAGGCGCCTCGGATATATCGGTCTCTTCGAAGCCGATGGATATAGGTCCGATAGGACCGGAAACCCGTGTTCAGGAATAACCAATCCTCAAACGTAACGGAGGACCGACCCTAAAGATCCAAGGGTTACCCAAATTGTGTAGTCCCGAGGCATTTGCTAGAGTGTCTCGAAGCGGTGAGGAGCCATCCCTAGCCTTGACTCATGAAGGAAATCCAATTTCCAATATGTGACATTCGGTTTTGATTGTAGAGCCTAGTATTGGCGACATGATATATGGTACCCATGCCGTCTAGGATTGATACATTTATTTTTGAAGTTGTTTTGACACTATGCACTTATAATAGTATCAAATGATTTGTTTAAACGTACCATGCATGTTTGGCTATTATAAGGGAAAACCCTATCCTCCGGCTTGTGTTGCATTGTGTGATGGGACCTGGGTCTTATAATAGCTTCATTTTTCCAAAAATCGTTACGTTGTTTGTTTTATGCACTGGCATTCTTGGGAGGAAACCCGTTCCGTGTTATACGGTGTGGTCCCTTGATTTACTTTATTTTTAAAGTAAAGATTTAATAACTGTTTTAGTTCTCACACCAGTCACATAACTGACCTGGAGTTTACTGTTTTAACCTAAACTCTGGGTGCCCCTATTTTTCACACGGGCAGCTAGTAGTTTTGGTTTTGCAGATTTATATTCATAGGATCCTGGTTTACAGCTATAACGATATTCGGAAAGCTCTGTATCCGTTTATCTCTTTCAGTTGTGTGTTGTATTATTTTCCGCTGATATGTAATGTAATTTGAATCTCTGATATTTTTCTGATGTGTAATATTTATTCATACTCTGTATATTCTTGTATTCTGATGGAATTGTTGTAATAAGCAATGAAATGTTCTTCTACTTGCATTTTGATTCGTCTTGTCCTCAAAGTAATTCGTTCTTTCCTTTACGGGGAAGTTCAGGTCGCCACATTTGGTATCAGAGCTCTGGTTTACAGAGCTCGAGAACAAGACACATTAGAACCGAATGAAAGAATTCATCAGTGATTGGATTAGTAATATCCAATGAGAATGACTCGTTAGAGATGGGATCAGTGGTATCCTAGAACGAGTGTAAAGAGTATATTTAAAAAAAAGAGAATGAAAACAATTTTTGTTTTGAAAATTTAAACCTTATTCAACGTATTTGAATATTTACTTGTATTGAATTTGGACAATCCAATATATAAAGATTTTGCGTATATGCCTTGAAAACGTGTATTCAAAGTTTTAATATACTGGATAGATATAGAATCACACTCTAGTCACCCGGAGATGAAACTATTGATGATTGTACAACATCAGTCGTTTGTGTTCAAGTTTCTAAGTTGTGATATTTATATATTTCCAATTGACTGGTGTGAGAACAAAAAACTAGATAGGGCTATTGTGTGAACTGGCATCAAAAACATGATTTTCTGTATATGTATCAAAATTATGAATTTGAAAAGTTAATTCACTAATTGATTGAAAGTTGTGTTGTATGATTATTTATTATCTAATAAAACCATCATGTGAAAGAAAGGTAATTTAGGCCAAATGCTAAAATGAATTGAGAATTGTTTGGAATTGCTTGCATATATATGTATCTACGTTGAACAGGTCATTGCAAGGAGGCTAGAGCAGAGGAATAAAATTGTATGCCCATCAAATAGGTACATGTTTACTAATTTATTAGGTTTGGATGATTTTATGAGCGATTGGCTTTTTATTTTTATTTTTGAGATGAGAGGGCCTGGGTGGCTGTTTGGGGATTTTCCTGGTGCTCCCGTACAAAGGAGGTTAAGGCGAAATTTTTCGAAAATTTAGGGTGTTAGCAAAATTTTTGAAGAATTGGAAAATTCTTAGAAAATGAAAAGTTGAAGAATGAAAGCCAGAATGAAAGTTGAGTTGATTAATAAAACAACTTTCAGCTCCGTTCCTTTTCGACGACGAAAAGATTTTAAGTGGGGGAGATTGTAACAACCCGGAAAATCTAAACCAATTTAAAAAATTTATTATGGTAATTTTAATGAATTTTGAATATTTAAAATGAATTATTTTTAATAACTACGATGAGAAATTTAATATGAATAGAATTAGAACGTATATATTTATTTGAATCGTCGTTAGAATATAAATATTTATTTTAATTATAAAAAGAAATTGAAAATGGCGCGGTCGTTTGAAAATTCGATTTCAAATTTCAAATGAATGTACAGGACTCAAAATAAACCGGTTAGCGAAACCAAAAATATTAGAATCTATTTGAAAACATCTTTTGAAGAAATCCAAAAAAATGAAATTTCATAGCAGGAATAAAAAGTTATGCCCAGTCGAAAATTCAGGATAGTCGCTACGGAAAATATAGCCCTTAAAAATGGAAATTTTGCAAACGACCTCTGTTTTAGACGAAACCACTTTTGTTGGATCCGAGATGTCAAGTTATTGCTAGATTCCAATTTCCATAATTTTTGGAATCAATATGTGAGCGTGGCACTAGAAAACATCTTTTGTCAGTTTCAGTCAATTTGGATCGACCAGAAAATGGCCATTTTTCAAACGGTCTTCAAATTTGACGAAATTAGTATTGTTAGGAGCGTATCATCAAAACAATGCCAGATTAATTTTTCTGGAATTTTTAAAGTTCGTATGTGGTCCCGGTAAATTAAAATGCACTTTTGAATTTAATATACATTGATTTATATAGTAATTTAAAGAAAAACTGACCTTAACAGTCGAATTGGTTTATGAAACATATCCCATTGTGTCCGAAATGGGGGTATTTAGCTTGGAACGATAGTCGTTGGGATTGGTTTCGAGTTAGTGTCAACACAAGGGTATTTTCGAAATTAAATAAATTTAAATATAAACCTAACCCGACATCCAATTGGTCAAACTTCATGCCATGGTCAAAACCCGTTATCGCGTCTCCCTCTCTACTCACTCTTTCTCCCCCGTTTGTTCAAAGTCGAAATTAGGGAAAAAAAGAAGAAGAAAAAGCTTCCACGATCACGCCACCGCCGGAGGACCTCCTCCCTGACCGCCGCTCCGCCTTCCAACCCTCTCTCCTCCTCCTGAGAACCCCCATCTACAAGCACCCTCGTCGAAACCCCCCCCCCCCCATGCCCAATTCGATGCAACCACCCACCCCCCGAACCACCGTGGACCGCCTCTACCACCACCCTCTAGCGCCGAGGCCAGCAGCGCCCAGACCCTCCCGGCTCCACTGATTTGGATTTGCTCCTCCGATCGATTATCTGTAAGTGTTCAGATTTTTAATTTTATGAAAGTGAAGATTTTTATTAATAGGAAAAATCGGATTTTTTTAAATGAGAAAAGTTCATATTTTTAAATGGGAAAAGATGAGATTTTTGTGTATATTAAAAATGAGATTTTTGTTTATATAAAAATTTGATTTTTATATATATAGCGAAGTGATGAAAGGTTTGATTTTTAATCACTAAAAGAAGAGATCTTTATACATGTAGCGATATAGTAAAAATGTGATTTTTGTATGGCTGCGATAAGAAAAATATGATCTTTAGTTTATAAAGATATGATTTTTAAGTTAATTAAAAATATTATTTCATTATATTGAAATATATGATTTCTTTAGATATGAAAATATGATTTTATCGTATGTATGCGATATATAAAATAGTCACACTATAAAAATATTTTTAGTAAGGTAAAAATACGATTTTTATCGCATGTATGTTATTTAGAAAATGGTCATACGAAGAAATAATTATTAATGAGTTAAAAATATGATCTTTAACGTAGGTATGCCATATGAATTGGAAATCAAAGAATGATGGAGTGGATCCCCAAGGTGAGAACTTCTCACTTTATTTTTATTTTCTAGTTAAAGTATATACTAGGATGCAGACGGTGCTTAGCAGCACCCGACACCCGTCGTGCACAGACCATGGACGACTTGTTTGTTTATTTGATTGTGTTGTGTAAATTGATTATGTTTTATGGAATGGAATAAAATATTTTATAGTTAAAAATATAATTTTTAACATGTATATGAATAAAATAAATATTCATAAACAAATCGGACGATTTGTTTATGTACACACATTTGACTGATATTGATTGGGACGATAAATTTCACACATCGCCCAACTGCACAAATAAAATTCATAATTTGTTGGTTGAAACCCCACACGGGTATTGGGATGATATTGGACATACACTAATCCCAATAGATAGTTGTATGTCAATCTATTATTTGACAAGCTGTGTAAGCATTGAATATTTATATTTGATGCTTATGCAGTGTAGAATGCACTCCGGATGATGGCTGACTGTGTTTGATTATTATTGTATACATGTATTGTATGAAATCCATATAACCAACATTATATTGTAATTGACTGTGTCTGATTCTAGTTCAGAAAGAATGAATATTTTAAAATAATGATTATTTTAAAATAATGATTATTTTAAAATACTGAATATTTTAAAATAATATTCAGTAAAAGATCAAAATCTGATTTTGATGTCCGATTTGGGATGGACACGAATATATTTAAATATATAACGCCGTGTTGATTAGATTAACGCCATTTTGACGTGAACGATATTTATATCGATTTTATTCATTTTTATAATGAATATCGAAAAGGAATTGATTTCAAAATCTAATGTTTTGAAAATATTATCATTTACATATCGATGATATGGAATATTCAATTTTGATTTGAAATTGAATATGAAGTTGAAATAGTTTTGAAAACGAATTTAAAAACGATTTATAAAATACATTTTAAAAGGAAATCGATGTAATATATATAATATATATATTATATATACAATGGCCTGAATAGAACGCGTCGCGCTATGGCAGTTCGTGAATTTCGTCCATTGACTTCGAATGGACATTACGGGAGATTTGACCGTCGGATTCTCCTAAATCCAGAACTGTTGGGTTCGTATTGAAAAGAGATTTCTAACGAATATGGGAGATTTAAAATCTAGCGGTTGGATTTGGAATTATGTCCAAATCAAATTTGGAAAAGGTCGCTGTAAGTGCAGTTCGATGACCGTTTATGGAAATCGACTATACGGGTCTTGATAAAATTATTAAAAATATCAATAATTTGTGTAAAATCATAATAAATGATTTAGAAAGAATTGGGCTGAAAAATTACATATTTGAAAGGATAAACATATATTTTTATCGAAATGAACTATTTATGAACTAGAATTAGAAATCCAATATTTTTAAAATAAATAAATTGGGTTCGAAATGGTTTTAAAAATAACCAGAATTTCCAATATATGAATTGGAATGGATTTGAATCAAAATTATCTTTGGAACATTTCAATATTGGATTCCGTGATAATACGGATATTATGGAGGAATTTTGAAGATATATATATCGGTATTCCAATACGATATTTGTTGGTTTCAGAATTTGATATTGAATATAAGCCGATATATTTTCTATTCAGAGCCTTGTATTTAATATCAAATTGGATTTTGGGTTTGTCGGTAATGGTATCTTTAATAATACTGTTCTTAAACCCAATGGGGTTAAGAAAATTAGAATCTGACTAAAAATTAGCTAAGTTGAATGGTTTCCTGGGTCTTGATCTGATGTTGGTTTCGGCCTTCGGGGTTAATACTTAGGGAATTGTTCTCTAACTAATATACAGTTAGAGACTGATGGGATTTTGGGTTTGTAGTGAACTGTGTTTTTAACGACATTCGTTCTTTAACCCAATTTACAATGAAATGGGATTTGGAATTTATAAATCTTTTTATTAAGATTTAACGGGAATTTTTCCAAAGTAAAGTTTTCCAATTTTATATATTAAATTGGAATTGAATGGAATTCGATTTGATAATAATCGAAGTGAACTTCTGTGGAGGAAGACTGTTAATACATATGGAATTTAAAAGGCGTTGCCGTTATTCCATTTATGTAATTAGTTGGATATGGAAATTAATATCGATTATATATTGATTTGTTTTTCCATAAAGATTCCATAATTAATGGAATGTGATTTGGGTTTATCGTGAATTGTGTTTTAAATGACATTAGTTCTTTAACCCAGTTAAAAGCAGGGTTACATGTCTGTCATTTTATTTTGAATTGTATGGTTGATCTCGGCTAAATATATATCTGTTTAGTGGTGGAGAATTTATTCTCTTGCTTAACACCCTTCTTTAGATGTACGAGCTTAGAGGTTATTTATCGGTAGAAATCAGTATACGGTGTAGATTGTCAATGTGACATGATTGTGTTTCCAAAGTTAAATAATCATTAATATTGATTTTTGGGAAGATTAAAACCAAGTGGAGTTTTAATGAATCTTTAATTAGATTGAAATGGGAATTGATAATTTAAATTATCAAATTTGGGAATTGATCGAGAACGGAGTGTCGCCATTTTGCTCCTAGCGATAGTTAAATCTTTAATTAGATTTGAACGGGAAATGGTAATTAAATTTACCGATAACACCGTGGTGTTAGTTATGGGGTACTACCAGTTTTGCTCCATGGGATGAATAGGTTGGGATTGAGAAATTAAATAAATGATTACTTCGGTAAGGTGCGCTAATCCCGACTAGTTTGGAAAACCATAACATGATTTGAATTGACATCCAAAGGAAGATTAAAGATAAATTTTAAAGAACTTATCTTTGATAAAATTAATGGGAACCTTTCCCAAAGAATGTGAATATTTGAATAAAATAATATTCAGAATTGGAATGCGGCGTATGTTGTGTTTTTATAGCTCTTATTTATTATATACGCGAGTTATTCGGAAAGGTCGGGTTTATACCCATTCTGAATAACTGATTCGACGATAAGTTGACGATGAAGACGATGGTTGAAGACTGGAGGTCTTCACATCATTTGGATGATTACTGATGTCTTGATTAGGCTGTACACCCTAGATGAGGTAATAAGTGGTGATCGTCCAGACGTACTTGGAGATCGACGGATATGCGAGGGCCTCTCTTCTGCATTGAACATGTGGGACAAGGAATAAGGTGCCTCCGATTTCGTGCAGACCCCGAACAAACTTGTAAATGGATGTGTGTCTGACATTGGATTTTATTCTGTGTTGATTGATCTCTATTAAATATATATATGTTTGGCGGCGGAGAATTTATTCTCTTGCTTAATGCCCTTCTCTGAGACGTACGAGCTCAGAGGTTATATATCGATAGAAATCAGTCACATGGCGTGAATTTCTTGGGTGGCATGCGGAGATGCAGTGATCAAGGCTTTTGTTGAAAAGCAGAGTCTTGTGGTTGATGATCAAAGCATGGCTTTAATGCAGCATAGCTTTGTGTAGGGCGTTAATTCGCGAGCCTCACACCTCGGTATGAGTCAAAAACGGGATCGTGAATCCAGGGAGTGCACGACGTTTCTTTCTTGCTATGTGTGGTGTCATCGTTTTACTAACCCTGACATTGTTGTTATTTTACCTATGTATTTGTTGGATTGCGAGGCACCTCAGATATATCGGTCTCTTCGGAGCCGATGGATATAGGTCTGATAGGACCTGGAAACGTGTGTTCAGGAATAACCAATCCTCAAACTTAACGGAGGACCGGCCCTGAAGATCCAAGGGTTACCCAGAGTGTGTAGTCCTGAGGCATTTGCTAGAGTGTCTCAAAGCAGTGAGGGGCCATCCTTGGCCTCGAATGACGGAAATCTAATTTCCAATACTTGACATTCGGTTTTGATTGTAGAGCCTAGTATTGGCGACATGATATATGGTACCCATGTCGTCTAGGATTGATACATTTATCTATTATAAGGGAAAACCCTTTCCTCCGACTTGCGTTGCATTGTGTGATGGAACCTGGGTCTTATAATAGCTTCATTTTTCCAAAAAGCATTACACTGTTTGTTTTATGCACTGGTATTCTTGGGAGGAAACTCGTTCTGTGTTATATGGCGTGGTCCCTTGATTTACTTTATTTTTAAAGTAAAGGTTTAATAACTGTTTTAGTTCTCACATCAGTCACATGACTGACCTGGAGTTTATTGTTTTAACCAAAACTCTGGGTGCCCCTATTTTCTACACGGGCAGCTAGTAGTTTTGGTTTTGCAGATTTGTATTCACAGGATCCTGGTTTATAGCTGGAACGATATTCGGAAAGCTCTGTATCCGTGTATCTCTTTCAGTTGTGTGTTGTATTATTTTCCACTGCTATGTAATGTAATTTGAATCTCTGATATTTTTTTGATGTGTAATATTTATTCATACTCTGTATATTTTTGTATTCTGATGGAATTGTTGTAATAAGCAATGAAATGTTCTTTTGTTTGCATTCTGATTCGTTTTGTCCTCAAAGTAATTCGTTCTTTCCTTTACGGGGAAGTTCGGGTAGCCACACCTTGTCTTGTGTGTACATCCCAATCAAGACATCAGTAATCGTCCAAACGATGTGAACACCTCTGGTCCTCAACTACCGTCTTCATCGTCGACTTATCGTCGAATCAGTAATTCCGAATGGCTATAAACCTGGCGTTTCCGAATAACTCATGTATATTATAAACAAGTGCTACACAAACTCAACACATGCCACATTCCAATTTAGAATACTCTTTTATTCACATCATTAGGGATGGGTTCCCACTAATTTTATCAAAGATAAACTCTTTAAATTTATTGTTTAATCTTCCTTTGGATATCAATTCAAACCAAATTAAGGTTTATCCAAACTAGTCGGGATTAGCGCACCTCACCGAAGTAATCATTTGTTTAATTTACCAATCCCAACCTATTTGCCCCATGGAGCAAAACTAGTGATACTCCATATCTACCACCACTGTGTTACCGATAAAAATTAATTACCATTTCCTATTCAAATTTAATTAGAGATTTAACTATCATTTGGAGCGAAACTCATGATACTCCATTCTCGACAATTTCACAAATTTGATAATTTAAATTATCATATCCTCATTTCAATCTAATTAAAGATTCATTACAACTCCACTTAGTTTTAATCTTCCCAAAAATCAATATTAATGATTATTTAACTTTGGGAAATCAAACATGCCGCATCGACAATCTACATTGTACCATTGATCTTTGCCGATATATAACCTCTGAGGTCGTACGTCTCAGAGAAGGGTGTTAAGCAAGAGAATAAATTCTCCTCCACCAAACATATATATATATTTAGCAGAGATCAACAAATACAGTTCAAAATACAATGTTAGACATGTAATCCTGTCTTTAATTGGGTTAAAGAACTAATGTCATTTAAAACACAGTTCACGATAAACCCCAAAATCACAGTCCATTAATTATGGAATCTTCACGGAAAACAAATCAATATATAATCGATATCAATTTCCGTATCCAACTAATAATATAAATGGAATAACGACTAAGCCTTTTAAATTCCATATACATTAACAGTCTTCCTCCACAGAAGCTCACTTCGATTATTACCAAATCGATTCCATTCTATCCCAATTTATTTTGTTAAATTGGAAAATTTTACTTTGGAAAAATTCCATTAAATCTTAGAACAAAGATTTATAAATTACAAACCTTAACTTCAACTGTTAATCTAGTTAAAGAACAAGTGTTATTTAAAACACCGTTCACGATAAACCCAAAAATCCAATTCTTAATTCTGTTCCAATTAAATATTAATTAATTGGTAAATTTCTCTAAATATTAATTAAAAGATTTATTCTTTTCTCAACTGAGTTTAAGAACAGTGTTAATGAAGACACCATTCATGACAAACCCAAAATCCAATTTGATACTAAATATAAGGCTTTGAATAGAAATTATATTGGCTTATATTCAATACCAAATTCTGAAACCAACGGATATCGTATTGGGAATACGATATATGTATCTTCCAAATTCCCATAACAGTATCAATATAATCACGAAATCCAATATTGAAATATTCTGAAGATTATTTCCATTCCAATTTATTTATTGGAAAATTTCTGGTTATATTAAGACCCTTTTTTAAATCCAACTTATTTATTTAAAAATTATTGGATTTCAAACCTAGTTAATAACTAGTTGATTTAGATAAAAATATATTTTTATCTTTAAAAACATTGAATTTTTTCACCCAAATTCTTTCCAAATCTTACACAAATTATTAATATTTTTAATAATTTTATTAAGGCCTTTTCAGTCGATTTCCATAAACGGTCATCGAACTGCACTTACAACGACCTTTTCCAAATTTGATATGGACATAAATGCAAATCCAACCGTTAGATTTCAAATCTCTTATATTCGTTGGAAAGCTCTTTTCGATACGAACTCAACGGTTCTAGTTTTAGGAGAATCCGACGTTCGGATCTCCCATAATGTCAATTCGAACTCAATGGTCGAAATTCGCGAACGGTCGCTGCGCGGCGCGTTCTATTCAGGCCATTAATATATATATATATATATATATATATATCATATATATTTCGTCGATTTCCATTTAAAATGTATTTTATAAATCGTTTATAAATTCGTTTTAAAACGATTCTAACTTCATTTTCAATTTTAAATCAAAACTGAATATTCTATATCGTTATAATATATAAATGATAATATTTTCAAAATATCAAGTTTTGAAATCATTTCCTATTCGATATTCATTGTAAAAAATGAATAAAATCAATATAAATATCGTTCGCGTTAAAATGGTGCAAATCTTATCAACACGGCTTATATATTTCAATATTTTTGCGTCTATCCCAAATCGGACATCAAATCAGATTTTAATCCTTTGCTGAATATTATTTTAAAATATTCGTTATTTTAAAATATTCGTTCTTTCTGAATTGGAATCAGACACAGTCAATTACCATATAATGTTATTTATATGGATTTCATACAACGCATGTACATAACAATAATGATACACAATCAACCATCATCCAGAGTGCAAATTACAACTGTATAAGCGTTAAAAATAAATAATTAACGCTTATCATATCCTGTCAACCCATCGATTGACATACAACTAAATATTGAGATTACTGTATGTCCAGTATCATCCCAATACCCGTGTGGGGTTTTCAAACAACAAATACTAATTATTATTTGTGCAGTTAGGCGATGTGTAAAATTTATTGTCCCAATCAATATAAGTCAAATGGGTGTATATAAACAAATTGTCTGATTTGTAGATGAATATTTATTTTCATTTCAGGAGAATTTTATGCCATTCATATACATGTTAAAAATTATATTTTTAATGATAAATTATTTTATTCACCACATGAATATTTTATATAATTTATACATTCAATAAAAATGATATTTTTATTATTCAAACATTTTATTCAACACATGAATATTTTATACAGTTCATTTATTCAATAAACACAACACAGGCAATTCAATCCAAACAAACAATCATGGTTTGTACAATCAATGGTGTCGGATGCTACTAAGCACCATCTGCATCCTAGTATATATTTAATTGTAAATAAATTGAGTGAGAAGGAGTTCTCACCTTTGGTTTCCACTCCGTCATTCTTTAATGGACGACTTGGATTCTGTTCGCTTCCATCATAATCTATTTCGTGCGGTTTATATTAAAAATCACACTTTTAATACAGCTATTTATATAAAAATCTCATTTTTATGACAACGCTATATGGATAGAAATCACGTTTTTATTTCTATATTATCTACATAAAAATCATATTTTTATTACGTTATCTACATAATAAAAATCACACACACACACACACACACATATATATATTTCTTTTAACAATTATATATATATTTTATAAAAACAATCCTATATATTTTATAAACACAATTATCTATATATATTTTATAAAAACAATTATATATATATATATATTTTTTACAAAAACAATCCTATATATATATTTTATAAAAACAATTATATATATATATATATTTTAGAATTATGTTTTTTATATATTTAAGCTATATATATAAATCACACTTTTAGTTTTAAAAACAATGTTATTTATATTTTTTTTAAACAATCGCTATTTATTTATATTTAAAACAATGATATTTATTTATATTTAAAACAATGTTATTTATTTGTATTTAAAAAAATGATATTTATTTATATTTAAAATAATGATATTTATTTATATTTAAAACAATGTTATTTATTTATATTTATTACAATGATATTTATTTATATTTAAAACAATGATATTTATTTATATTTAAAACAATGATATTTATATTTTTAAACAACACTTTTTGTATTTTTAAAACAACACTTTTATATTTTTAAAACAACATTTTTTTTAAAATTTCATTTACTGCTATATATTGTTTAAATATACAAAGAAAAGCTCACTGGGTTAAGTCATCTTCTTCATTCAAACAGATAGTCGATTTGAAGAAACCCGTTGAAACCCATTTGGTTCAGAACTAGGGTTGAACTTTGCTCCTCCGCCACCGCGCCTGACCTACATCCACATACACCTCGTTGACCGGCTATCGCCCCTTCATCACTACCGAGAGGGCGGGCCCATTCGCACGCCTGGTTGCTGCGAAAAAAGGGCCCAAACGCCTTATGTTTGGACTAGCGATTCAACACCACACGAGACCAAAGCTCATCAAACCCATACCATTTGAAAGCTTACAGAAATCTCCATGAATTCCCCTTAAGAACCATATCCTAATTTGATCTAGTTTGGAAGGATTTGGAGAATTAAATTCTGAGCTTTCTAACCGTTAATCGCATAGGAGCGGTAGTTGACCACGGTGAAGAGAGAATAAGGGTTTTGACCGTTTGATTATATATGTATATATATATATATATATTAATATTTAATATTTTAATTCAACTTTCACTTGTTTACTGCCACGATCTCCAAATCAAACCCAACGATTGTCGCCCCTAGCTAAGTACCCCCATTCCAAACACAATGGGATATGTCCAGTAAGCCAATTCAACAGTTAGTATCAGATTTCATCAAAATTAAAATATAAATTAATATAACGTTCAAAATTAGTTTTAACGTACATTTTAATTTACCGGGGCCACATATTGAGTCCAAAAATTCCCAAAAAATAAATCTAGCTATGTTTTGACTATATGGCCCTAACAAAACTAATTTCGTTGAATTTGGAGACTGTTTGAAAAACGGTCAATTTCCAGTCGATTAAATTCAAACTGAAATTACCAAACACATTTAAATCCGCCACGCTCACATATTGATTCCAAAAATTATGAAAATTGGAATCTAGCTATAATTTTACATTCTGGATCCAACAAAAGTGGTTTCATCGAAAACGGAGGTCATTTGCAAAATGGCTATTATAAGGGCTTTATATGTATTAAAAAAATATAAATTCCATAGCAACTATTTTAAATTTTAATCTGGCCATAACATTTTACTCCCGTTGTGATATCTGAATTTTTCACATCTGTTAGAAAGATATTATTAAGCAGATTCTAATATTTTTGGTTTTACTGAAGTTCGATTTATTTTGAATCCTGTACATTCATTTGAAATTTGAAATCGAATTTTCAAACTACCGTGCCATTTCAGGCTCGTTATATAACTAAAATAAAATTATTCGTTCTAACTTCGATTTAAATAAATTTTTAGTCATTATCATTATAAATAAATCTTTTTAAATATTAAAATTCATTAAAATCGGTAAAATAAAAAATTTAAATTGGTTCTGAAAATCCGGGTTGTTACAATCTCCCCCACTTAAAATCGTTTCGTCCTCGAAAAGGAACGGAGCTGAAAGTTGTTTAAATAACCAACTCAACTTTCATTCTGGCTTTCATTCTTCAACTTTTCAATTTCTAAGAATTTTCTAATTTTTCAAAAATTTGGCTAACACCCTAAATTTTCGAAGAAATTTGTATAACCTCCTTTGTATTGGGAGACCTTTAAAACTGCAACTTGCCTCACAGGGCCCTCACTAATCCAAAAGAAAAAGGCAAGCAGTTAGCCAATCGGCTCATAAAATCATCCAAATCCAATAAATTAGTATACATGTACCTATTTGTCGGGCATACAATTTTATTCCTCTTCTTAGCTTCCTTGCTATGGCCTGTTCAACATACATACATGTACATATATGCTATTCTAATAAATTTTCAATTCAATTTAATCATTAAATTTTATTTGGCTTAATGGTTCAAAATTTTAATTAATCAAACCAATAATCAAACAAAACAATTAGTAATCAATTAGTTGATTATCGTTTCAAACACATAAATTGTTATACATACTAAAAATCCATTTTTGATGCCAAATCACAACAATAACCCTATCTAAATTTTGGTTCTCACACCAGTTAATTGGAAATATATAGATATCCCACTTTCGATACTCGAACAAAAATACTGATGATGTAGCTATCATCATCAGAATTATCCTAGGGTGACTGTAGTGTGATTCTATATCTACCCAGTATATTTGAGACTTCGAATACACGTTAATTACGCGTATATTCAAAATCTTCATACACTTGATTGTCCAAAATCAATTTAAAATAAAATATTCAAATATGAATAATTGATGTAAAAATTTAAAACTAAATTTGATTTTAAAAATAACACTCTTCACACTCGTTCTAGGATACTACTGATCTCATCTCTAGCGAGTCATTCTTATCGGATATTACTAATCCAATCTCTGACGAATTCTTTCATTTGGTTCTAGTGTGTCTTGCTCTCGAGCTCTGTTAACCAAAGCTCTAATACCAACTGAAGCGACCCAAACCTGCCCTTACGGGAAAGCCTGGATTGAGTTGAGGACACAACACATCAGAATGCAAACAAAAGGACATTTCATTGCTTACTACAACAATTACATCAGAGTACAAGAATATAACAAAGTATGAATAAATAATATATATTTGACAAATATCAGAGATTCAAACTACAAAGCAATGGAAAATCAATACATAACACAACTTTAAGAAATACACGGATACAGAGCGTTCAGAATATAGCTCCAGTTGTAAATCCAGGATCCCGTGAAAATAATATCTGCAAAAACCCAACTACTATCTACCTGTGTGAAAAATAGGGGCACCCAAAGTTTAGGTTAAAACAATAAACTCCAGGTCAGTCATGTGACTGGTGTGAGAACTAAAGCAGTTATTAAATTGATTTTAAAGTTAGATAAATCAATGGACCACGCCATATAACACGGAACAGGTTTACCCCTCATGAATACCAGTGCATAAAACGAACAACGCAATGCTAAATAGAAAAATGAAGCTATTATAAGACTCGGGTCCCATCACATAATGCAACGCAAGCCGGAGGATAGAGTTTTTACCTTATAATAACCAAAAATGCTTGGTACGTGATATTTCATATTTTATTGTTACTATAAGTGAAGAAATCAGCTTCAAATATAAATGTATCAATCATAGGAGGCGTAGGTACCCATATATTACGTCGCCAAATATATATTTACAACTAGAATCGAAAAATCTTGTATTGGAAATTGGGTTTCCATCTATGAACCGAGGCAAGGGATCATCCTCACTGCTTCGAAACACACTAGCAAGTGCCTCAGGACTCACACTCTGGAAAACCCTTAGATCTTCATGGTCGGTCATTCTTTAATGATTAGTTATACCATAAACTATATGTTAGCCGGTTCTATCGAAACTCTAGGTCAGGAGACTATATCATCCATCGATCCCGTAGTGACCGATATATCCATCGATCCCGTAGTGACCGATATATCTGAGATACCTCGTCTCCCATCAAGTAATAATAGTATGCAACATCCACATGAGTAAACAGCCTGGGCTCCATACCATGACGCTACTCGTAGCTAGAACTAACATAAGTCCATTTCCATGCAGTCACTATACCGTTTTTGGTTCACACCTGGGTGCGAGGCTCACGAATTAATGCTACACAAAGCTATGCTATTTAAAGTCGCGCTTTGATCATTAACCACAAGGCTCTGCTTTTCAACAAAAGCCTTGATCCTTTGCATCTTGTCATGCCATACTGACAATTCATGCCATGCGACTGATATCTAACGATATATAACCTCTAAGCTCGTACGTCTTAGAGAATGGTGTTAAGCAAGAGAATAAATTCTCCGCCACCAAACAGATATATATTTAATAGAAATCAATCAACACAAAATAAAATCCAATGCCAGACACACATCAATTTACAAGTCCGTTCTGGGTCTGAACGAAACCGGAGGAACCTTATTCTTGTCCCATGTCCAATATAGGAGAGAGGTCCTCGCATATCTAGTAGATCTCAAAGTACATCTGGACGATCACCACTTATTACCTTGTCTTGGGTGTACAACCCAATCAAGACATCAGTAATCATCTAAACGATGTGAAGACCTCTGGTCTTCAACCACCATCTTCATCATCAAATTATCATCGAATCAGTTATTCAGAATGGGTATAAACCCGGCCATTCCGAATAACTCGCGTATATTATAAACAAGTGCTACACAAACACAACATACGCCTCATTCCAATTTATAATATTCTTTTATTCACATCATTCGGGAAA
This sequence comes from Allium sativum, assembly GCA_030737875.1. Lineage (NCBI taxonomy): Eukaryota > Viridiplantae > Streptophyta > Magnoliopsida > Asparagales > Amaryllidaceae > Allium > Allium sativum. The sequence goes on along the minus strand of CM060916.1, from coordinate 711,373,310 downwards.
GGTTCCCATTAATTTTATCAGAGATAAATTCTTTAAATTAATTCTTTATTCTTCCTCTGGATATCAATTCAAACCAAATTAAGGTTTATCCAAACTAGTCGGGATTAGCGCACCTTACCGTAATAATCATTTGTTTAATTTCCCAATCCCAACCTATTTATCCAATAGAGCAAAACTGGTGATATTCCATATCTACCACCACTGTGTTATCGGTAAAAATTAATTACCATTTCCCATTCAGATCTAATTAAAGATTTAATTATCATTCGAAGCAAAACTGGTGATACTCCATTCTCGACCATTTCCCAAATTTGATAATTCAAATTATCATATCCTCATTTCAATCTAATTAAAGATTCATTAAAACTCCACTTAGTTTTAATCTTCCCAAAAATCGATATTAATGATTATTTAACTTCGGGAAATCAAACATGCCGCATCGACAATCTACACTGTACCATTGATCTTTGCCGATATATAACCTCGGAGCTCGTACGTCTCAGAGAAGTGTGTTAAGCAAGAGAATAAATTCTCCACCACCAAATATATATATATATATATATATTTAGCAGGGATCAAAAAATACAGTTTGAAATACAATGATATGTAATCCTGTCTTTAACTGGGTTAAAGAACTAATGTCATTTAAAAACTGTTCACGATAAACCCCAAAATAACATTCCATTAATTATGGAATCTTCACAGAAAAAATCAATATATAATCGATAACAATTTCCGTAACCGACTAATAATACAAATGGAATAACAAACAATCCTTTTAAATTCCATATATATTAATAGTCTTCCTCCATAGAAGCTCACTTCGATTATTACCAAATCGAATTCCATTCTATCCCAATTTATTTTGTTAAAATGGAAAACTTTACTTTGGAAAAATTCCATTAAATCTTAGAATAAAGATTTATAAATTCCAAACCTTAACTTCAATTGTTAATCGGGTTAAAGAACAAGTGTTATTTAAAACACCGTTCACGATAAACCCAAAAAATCCAATTCTTAATTCAGTTCCAATTAAATATTAATTAATTGGTAAATATCTCTAAATCTTAATTAAAAGATTTATTCTTTTCTCAACTGGGTTTAAGAACAGTGTTAATGAAGAAACCATTCTCCAGAAACCCAAAATCCAATTTGATATTAAATACAAGGCTCTGAATAGAAATTATATCGGCTTATATTCGATACCAAATTCTGAAACCAACGGATATCGTATTGGGAATAACGATATCTGTATCTTCAAAATTCCCATAACAATATCCGTATAATCATGAAATACAATACCAAAATTATTCCAAAGATTATTTCCATTTCAAACCATTCCAATTTATTTATTGGAAAATTTCTAGTTATATTAAAACACTTTTTCAAATCCAATTTATTTATTTAAAAATTATTGGATTTCAAATCTATTTAATAAGTAGTTCATTTAGATAAAAATATATTTTTATCTTTACAAATGTGGAATTTTTCACCAAAATTCTTTCCAAATCCTTTATTATGATTTTACAAAAATTCTTAATGTTTTTAATAATTTTATTAAGGCCCTTTCAGTCGATTTCCATAAACGGTCGTCGAACAACACTTACAACGACCTTTTCCAAATTAGATTTGGACATAATTCCAAATCTATCCGTTAGATTTCAAATCTCTTATATTGGAAAGCTATTTTAGATACAAACCTAACGGTTCCGGTTTTAAGAGAATCCGACGGTCGGGTCTCCTATAATGCCAATTCGAAGTCATTGGTTGAAATTCGCGAACGGCCGCTGCGCGGCGCGTTCTATTCAGGCCATTAATATATATATATATATATATATAATACTATATATATTTCGTCGATTTCCATTTAAAACATATTTTATAAATTGTTTATAAATTCATTTTAAAATGATTCTAACTTCATTTTAAATCAAAATTGAATATTCTATATCATTATAATATATAAATGATAATATTTTCAAAATATCAGGTTTTGAAATCATTTCCTTTTCGATATTCATTATAAAAATTGAATAAAATCGATATAACTATCGTTTGCGTTAAAATGGCGCAAATCTAATCAACAAGGCTTATATATTTCAATATTTTCGTGTTTATCCCAAATCGGACATCAAATCAGATTTTGATCCTTTATTGAATATTATTTTAAATTATTTGTTATGTCAAAATATTCGTTATTTTAAAATATTCGTTCTTTCTGAATTGGAATCAGACACAGTCAATTACCATATAATGTTGTTTATATGAATTTCATACAACACATGCACATAACAATAATGATACACAATCAATCATCATCCAGAGTGCAATTTACAACTGTATAAGCGTTAAAAATAAATAATTAACGCTCATCATAGCCTGTCAACCCATCGATTGACATACAACTAAATATTGAGATTAGTGTATGTCCAGTATCGTCCCAATACCCGTGTGGGGTTTTCAAACAATAAATACTAATTATTATTTATGCAGTTAGGCGATGTGTAAAATTTATTGTCCCAAACAATACCAGTCAAATGGGTGTACATAAAAAAATTGTCCGATTTGCAAATGAATATTTATTTTCGTTTCAGGAGAATTTTATGCCATTCATATACATGTTAAAAATTATATTTTTAATGATAAAATATTTTATTCACCTAATAAATATTTTATATAATTCATACATTCAATAAAAATGATATTTTTATTATTCAAACATTTTATTCAACACATGAATATTTTATACAGTTCATTTATTCAATAAACACAACACAGTCAATTCAATCCAAACAAACAATCATGGTTTGTACAATCAGTGGTGTCGGATGCTACAAAGCACCGTCTGCATCGTAGTATATATTTAATTGTAAATAAATTGAGTGAGAAGGAGTTCTCACCTTTAGTTTCCACTCCGTCATTCTTTACTTGACGGTTTGGATTCTGTTCGCTTCCAGTCGGTTCCATCGCAATCTATTTCGTGTGGATTATATTAAAAATCACATTTTCAATACAGCTATTTATATAAAAATCTCATTTTTATGACAACGCTATATAGATAGAAATCACATTTTTATTTCTATATTATCTACATAAAAATCATATTTTTATTATGTTATCTACATAATAAAAATCACATTTATATATATATATATTTCTTTTAACAATGCTATATATATTTTATAAAAACAATTATATATATATATATTATAAAAACAATCCTATATATATTTTATAAAAACAATTATGTATATATATTTTATAAAAATAATTATATATATTTTAGAACTATGGTTTTTTCTATTTAAGCTATATATATATGTATATATATATATATATCACATTTTTAATTTCAAAAACAACGCTATTTTTTTTAAAACAATGATATTTATTTATATTTAAAACAATGACATTTATTTATATTTAAAACAATGACATTTATTTATATTTAAAACATTGATATTTATTTATATTTAAAACAATGATATTTATTTATATTTAAAACAATGATATTTATTTATATTTATTACAATGATATTTATTTATATTTAAAACATGTATATTTATTTATATGTAAAACAATGATATTTATATTTTTAAAACAACACTTTTTATATTTTTAAAACCACACTTTTTTTTAAATTTCATTTACTCCTAGATATTATTTAATTACACAAAGAAAAGCTCACTGGGTTAAGTCATATTCTTCGTTCAAATAGACAGCTGATTTGAAGAAACCCGTTGAAATCCATTTGGTTCAAAACTAGTGTTGAACTTGCTCCTCCACCACCGCGCCAGACCCACATCCACCTACACCACGTTGATCGGCTACCGCCCCTCCATCATCGTCGAGATGGCTGCCCACTTAAACGCCTGGTTGCTGCTAAAAAGGGGCTCAAATGCCTCATGTTTGGACTAGCGATTCGAACACCACCCGAGACCAAAGCTCATCAAACCCATACCATTTGAAAGCTTATAGGAATCTCCACGAATTCCCCTTCAAAACCATACCCTAATTTGATCTAGATTGGAAGGATTTTGAGAATTAAATTTTGAGCTTTCTAACCGTTAATCATATAAAAGCGGCGGTTGACCGCGGTGAAGAGAGAATAAGGGTTTTGACAGTTTGATTTATATATATATATATTAATATTTAATATTTTAATTCAACTTTCACTTGTTTACTTCCACGATCTCTAAATCAAACCCATCTATTGTCACCCCTAGCTAAATACCCCCATTCTGAACACAATGGGATATGTCCGATAATCCAATTTGATTGTTACGGTCAGTTTTCATCAAAATTAAAATATAAATTAATATAACGTTCAAAATTGGTTTTAACGTACATTTTAATTTACCACGGCCACATATTGACTCCAAAAATTCCCGGAAAATAAATTTTGCTATGCTTTAACGATACGGTCCTAACAAAACTAATTTCGTCGAATTTAGAGACCGTTTGAAAAACGGTCAATTTCCATTCGATTAAATTCAAACTGAAATTACCAAACACATTTAAATCTGCCACGCTCACATATTATTTCCAAAAATTATGAAAATTGGAATCTAGCTATAATTTGACATTCCGGATCCAACAAAAGTGGTATTGTCGAAAATGGAGGTCATTTGAAAAATGGCTATTTTTAAGGGCTTTATACATATTAAAATATATATAAATTCCATAGCGAGTATTTTAAATTTTAATCTGGCCATAACTTTTTATTCCCGTTATAAAATCTATTTTTTTCACATCCTTAGAAAGATATTATTAAAAAGATTCTAATATTTTTGGTTTTACTGAAATTCGATTTTTTTTGAATCCTATACATTCATTTGAAATTTGAAATCAAATTTTCAAACTGCTGCGCCATTTCGGGCTCGTTATATAATTAAAACAAAATTATTCGTTCTAACTTCGATTTAAATAAATTTTTAGTCATTATCATTTAAAATAAATCATTTAAAATATTTAAAATTCATTAAATTTGCTAAAATAAAAAATTTAAATTAGTTCTGAAAATCCGGGTTGTTACTGTTGATATATATGTAATGTAGTGTGTGAAGTATGTTGATTATAATGTAGTATGAAGTGTATGTCATATGCAAAAAAAAATGAAATGCAACTTATTGTGTGAATGAACTTGATTTGAAATGCTATTTTAATTTATAATGATGAATGATATGAAATAAGATGTATAATAATAGTATGCAGAATGATTTGGTGATAATATCTATTTAGGTAAAATATATTCAAAGTACTGTCTGACTATAATAAATTATTTGAATCAAACAATTATAATGTTAGTTTCTAGACTTAGGTTAATTATATTAATTAAAAAATATTCATGATAAGTGTAAAATATTCAGAAAAATCATGGAGTTAAATAATATTAGTGGGGTAAATATTGTAAAAATTGAAGATCTTTCTAAAGAGAATATAAAATTTGTATAATATAAAGTAAACTGTATAAACATATATTCATAAGTATATGCAAAAACTAATTTAAAAAGAACTTAAAATTTGATTTATGAGATATACATCAATATGTTGATACAAATTAATTTTAAATTTAAACTTTAGAAATCAAGATGTATTTATTTGCTAAAAAACCAGTTATACTTTAGGAGAAATCTATAGTTATAAAAACATTATAAAGTAATCTATAAAACTTCTTATATTTAAACTACTTAAAAAAATCATGTATATATATTTCTTTATATTAAGTAAAATATACAGGTTATTTATAAATCTTATTAGGAAGTCAAAATAAGTATTAAGTTACAAATGATATTTGTGATAATGTTACCCAAAATTGTTATGAAATCATAAGAATAATATATAAGTTAAACTATGCATGTTTAAACTATATAAAATATGAATTCAAAGTTTTCAAAAGGAGCTTTCTTTATCTTCATGGCAGATTAGGGTTCCGCCTCTTCTCCTTTCCCCATCGTCTCTTCTTCACCCCTTTCCTTATCTCCGATCCATTCTGCCCTAACCTTCCTCCTAGCCCTCGCCCCCTCCCTAGCTTTCTACCTTGTGGAAAAGCGGCTCCTTCGCCAGATTTAGTTTTTGCCCCGATTTATTTCTGTCGTCGACCTAATTGTTGTTGTTTCCTTTAGCTAACCCCCTCCCTATTTTCTCCTCATTTCTGGCCGCCTCCTTCTGCTTTCCTTTCTCTCTCCTAGACCCCTGCCCTAGCATCCCTTGATTCCCTCATTTGCGCCTTTCCTCGCTTCTGTCCTTTCTGCTTTTCCAGTTTTATGCTCGAGCATCTCCTTAGGCCGCTCCTCTTGTAAGCAGGCTTGTATCGATGCTTGTATCGTTCTGCTAGAAGACTGTGCTCCCCGCTGTTTTCTCCTTCGGCTGTCTTCTTCTCCTTCAGTCTTGCACGGTCGCTAGTGATGTGCTTGATGATGTTAGTGCGTTACTGGTAAGTTTTTTTTTGGGCTTTGCTTGTATTGGTATTGATGAGGTTGAGTCTGTTGGTCGTTGCTTGTCTCTGGTCTCTCTGAAAGTAGTTAGATCTATTTGGGTGTGCCGTCTCTGTGTGAGATCTGGGAGGTTTGGACTGGTTTGTGGTTCTAGCTTCTTGATGGTTGTATTTCTTGTGGGTTCTGTCTGATCTGGAATTGAGGACCATAGTACTGCTTTTTGGTTGCTATCCTTGCTTGTAGCTGCTGAGTGCTGAGATCACTTCATAATCTGCATTCATTTCAACTATCTGCACTGGTTTTCTAATTTTCTGCTTCTCGGCTTCACTGAGCTATCCAGAGTGGTTTATTTATGCTTGGTGCAACTGGATTGAGTACATATATCTATTCTTTGCCTTGCTCTGTTGACAGAGAAAGAAAGTTCTAATTGAGATGAAATCTGAGCTGTTACTCGTACCCGAGTTTAGCTGTTAATCTGCGAAATTCAATTCTCTACAACTTTCATTCTCTGCATCTCAACCTTACGACAAACTTGGATGTTATTAATGGCCACTTGATAAGTAATATTACAACAAAATGTATTAAATATAGGACTGCTAGCAGCCTTCTTTTTAGATATGTTGTATGTGCTAAGCGCTGTACTTGTATTCTCTTGATTTGCTCCTTATCTATTCTGTAACTAATCTCACCCTGCGTGGTGATAGATAGTAGTTTTAGTATTAGATAGGGCAATCATGTTTGTAGCAGATAGGCATTCTGCCTATCTCCTGTTAATATTTGTACTCGTTATTTGCTATAATGAAAAAGTGGTACGGTCCACTATAAAAACGGCTGGCTTTGCCAAATATATATATATATAAAAGATGATTAAATTTATATTTTATAACAATATCAAAAAATTATATTAACTCCGTATATCATATTATCGTGTTTATATAATTTCATTAAATTATATTTTAATATATATTTTGAAATGTGATATAAGAAAACAAGTATACAAATAAAAAAATTGAATTTCATTCTATAGGCTGATACGTTAACATATAGATATATGTATGTTGACATATATGTATTACTTCAAAGAGAATATGGTTTTGCGACTTTGGTTTTAAAACATGATTTATATTTTAGGTTTAATTATTTCCTGAAATAATATTAATCCTAAAAAACATCCAAAATTTATTTTGTTCTTATGTTAATTTTATTATAATTGTTTTTGAATTTCAAATTTTAAATTTCAAAATTGAATTTTAAAGTTTAAATTTCAAATTTAAAACAAAGCAAACAAAACATCCATTCAAACAAAAATTAAAAATCAATTAAGCTATACCCAATTTTTAGATCCATTTCTTTGAAATTCTCTGAATTCTTAATTGATCTTCTGGAATTTGATGCTGAGATCTACTCTATTGCGACGGGCTCATTTTTCTGATCAGGATAGTGTATTTATTTGCTAAATTTGAACACCGTATGAGAAAGATATTGAAGATTTAGTAGTTAAACCAACTTGACGCCAAAATTTGAATTTGAATTTTGAATTTTAAATGATTGGACACTTCTACTACTATATAAATGCCCAAAAGTCATGTCTCTTCATAATCACTTCTCTTCTTCTTCTCATTTTTCATTTTTAGTCAAACTTTCAAGAGGCATAAGTTCTTTATTTCTTGACATAATTGGACGAAATCAGCAGCAAGTCGAAGAGGAATTCGAGGACTACAATCTAGTAGCAGTTTGGGGATGAATTTGGACGGTATTGGGGTGCAGAAAGTCAAAACAATAAGAGGTATGCATGGAATCCCGTAACAGTTTTTTAGTTTTGAATCCCCAACTTCAAACTGCCATATCCCACTCAATTTTGATCGGAATTTGACGATCTACCCATCAAATCGACCGCGAGAACGAGAACTACAATCTGCAAAAGGATTTGGGAAAACGTAGCCTAACCTGTGGATGCAATTTGAAGATCTTTTTCGATAGTTTTGGTTTCCTTCTCTCTTTATTCACTAAAACTTCATTTGACCATTACATGATCAATTCTTGATGGATTTACATGAAACCAGCAGCATTGCGAAGCAAATAAAGAGAAGTACAATATGAAAATAAGTTGTAGATGAAAATCCAAAGTTATAAAGTGATCCGGTACCCATTTCTTTGCTTATTTATATTATATATATATCCATTTCTTCTTGATGTCTCTTCACCAACCGTTGTTACTCTTCTCCTCTTTTTAATTTCTTTTTAGAAGTTGAATTTTCAATAGCCACCATTTTGGAATTTGAATTTCCAACATCCACGTCAACCATCTTTTCAGAGTTTGATTATCCAATAGCCATATAACACATCTTTTCCTGTAAAACAACACTACATTTCAAATAATCAAATAACTTTTCAAATAATTCAAATGTCTTTTCAAATATTCAAATGACTTTTCAAATAATCAACGGATTTTCCAAAATAATTATCTACAATTCTTTCATGATGGTTTTGTAGCATATCCAAGATTTCAAAATCTAAAAAGTTTCAAATTTCAAAATTCAAAATTCGAATAGTAATTTGATTTTTCAATAAAATTGAATGCAGACTTATCTAATACTGATGCAATGTATAGATTTAAACTAGTGTTATAAATCATTTCAAAATTTGCCATTTAAAATTTTCAAAAATCAAATTATGAACTTTTTGAAAGACCTTGCTCTAATACTAATTGTTAGGGACTGCGGAATGGATCGTTCAGGCAATGCAAACACAGAGGGGGGTGAATAGTGTTTGTAAGAATTTAAACAAAACTAAAACTAGAGAGAACTATGGAATGAATCAAACACCACAAACAGAATCACAGACACAGATTTAAAAACAAAAGCAAAATAAACAGAAATAAAAGTGCAAAAAAGGAAAGAACACACCAGATTTTATACTGGTTTGGATCACTCCTACATCCAATCCCACACAATGCTGGATTGTGCAGAGTTTTATTACTATTTTCAAATAGCCAAATACAACCTCCTTGATTTCACGGCTCAACAAGGAGACACCGACTCATATCCCTTGATTCATGGCTCAACAAGGGCACACTGACTCCTATTCCTTAATTTCATGGCTACGAGGATAAACTGACTACTCTTTGACATACAAACAGGGTTTATTCAACCCAAGCAATTACAAAACATCCCTATAACTCTTCAGTAGCACTTGATTCAGAGAATAAAGAGTGTAAGAGAAGAAGTTTGATCAAATCAGAAGTGAATTAGGCAGAGTACAAGTGTAAAAACCATAAAAATGATTAAGAATAATGGTAGGATGAAAGAGGATGAAGATGGAGAAGAAGAGATGTTAAAAAATTCGGTTTTAATCTCTTTTTATAGAATATGAAGGGTTGCAATGGTTCTGAAGCTTTTCAAATAGTGAAAAGACACTTCCCTTCAAAATTAGAAAACAGCTGTTATATCTCGATATACATATTTTGATATGTCGACATAGTCATGCGTAATTTTCATTTTCAAAGCATTTTTCAAGTATTTTGATATAAAATTAATTCTAAAAATTCTAATGTTGTAAATCAATATTATATGATAGAAAAACATATGAAAACATATTTTTAAACTATATAAATATATTTATAAAATTATATGGTTTTAAACTATATAAAATATAAATAAAGTATATATAAAAACTTAAGTTTGAAAAACAAAGAAGAATAGTAATAAAAACAAGTATAAAAACAAAATAGAGAGGATTGAGGATAAAATAGAAAAATAAAACGGAGAGGATTGAGGATAGAATTGAAAATTAGAATTAGAATTTGAACATGCAGTGTTATTTAGAGTCTTACAAAATCTAGACTCTATAAATATATTAATCTTGAACTCTTGAAATCTTGATTACTCATGAGTCTTGAAATTTCTCTGATCTTTGAATCTCTATCATCTTTATAACTGTATAGTCTTCAGTAATATTTCCTGTATATGATTCCTGCACACACACACACACACACACACACACACGCACACATATATATATTCTATACAAAAAGTGTTAGCATATATTTTATAATCAATAATAATTAAAATAAGGTTGTTGTCATCGAAACTCCAATCTCCAACAGCGTCTTCATATATTGCTCTTTTGATTGTATTTTGTAATAATCATGATTGATCTAAACATGGTTTTATCATGATGGGAATTTGTAACGAGAAGTTATTAATGAATGTCTTTTGAAATTTTATCATATTCTAATGTTCTTTGATGTTATGATTCATTAATATATCAGTTTTCTATAGATGACTGTAGCATTTGTAGCGCTTGGCTTTGGACCTTATAGAACAGGGTGTTACTAAAGGTTTATGCAAACTTAAAAATGTTTCCATAAAAAGATTTTAAACTAAAACCCCAAAGAGTAGAGTAATATACCGAGGTATGGGATAACTATATTATGACGTACTTGTATTTGTATTATATAAGTATTTATATGCCCCACTCTATTTGATTGTTATATGATATCTTATAAAGGTTCATATATAGATAAAGGAAGTAAGATATAGAGAGGAGCAAAAGATTAAACCTTAGTGGCTGGAGCTCCACAATTAATGAAAATATCTGACCTAAAGTTTGAGGAATCACAGTCATAGGACTAATGATAATGAAAGTGTCGCAACCCTACCAGTTGATATGGAGAATTTATACCAATTCATTATTCAGTTGATGCAAGTTTGAGCTATTGGTGGCTTTGCGGGAACTAGTGTTGCTACCACCGGAGAAGCTAATCCCATGGATCTGATTCTAAACAACTATGCCAAGTTAAGAAAGGATTATACTAACTTAAGAGGAAAACAATACTCTGGAAACTATGACATTGTTGAAGTGGGAAACTGGCTTTTGAGTTGTGAAAGTCTCTTCTCTAATCCAGGTTTAACTGATGAGAAAAAAGAAGATTTGTTTAAGGTAGTAACATGTAGCTTCTTTGCATTGTTGGAATAAAGCCACTATTAGAATACCAAAAGATGAAATCACCTAGGCTGGTTTTAGGACTTGTTTTGAAGATAGGTATTTATCTAAGGGTTCTAAGGAGATGTTGTATAGGAAGTTTGATGAGCTGGTGCAGGGCAATATAGCTGTCATAGAGTATGCCAATAGATTCGATGAACTATCCAAGTGTGCTCATAGCACTGTTTATACCATGACCAAGAGAAACAAAAAGTTCATCCAAGAATTGAAGTCGGAAATTGCAAAGGCTACAATGTCGCAAATGAGGTATCCTAGCTACATCATAGTGGAAATGGCAATCAAGAATGAAGAGTTGCTCGCTTTTTTTAGCAGTGAGAAACCGACTTACAACTAAAGCTTCTAGGGGAGGAAAATAAAGTTACTTCGAAGAAAGAAAGATAAAAAATGAGAAAGGCTTAGAAGAACAAGGCTGAGGTTTTCTAATGAGATTCAACTAATGAGCTAGCAATGATGCAGTATGATGCACATGAGTCAAAGTGAGTATGAATAGGAAAAATCAGAAATGATAATCAAACATTCTACTGTGACTTTCCTACCTCTGTCTTGCCAACTACTAGAGGGAGTCGTATCAAAGACCTGAGCCATCTACACACTAGCTTTTTGTTCTCCACCAAATCATATAATGACTTCCCACAATTATAACACTTCCCTCTCACCATATACCTCTTACGGTCCTTAGCATAGTGGTCGGGTACCCCACAGTTATTGCACCTATTATATTTTTCAATCTGTCCATTTTAGGGACCCTGTCCGTCTTCTTATTATTCCCTTTCTTATTCTCCCATCATGTTTTCTTCGGATCAATTGCTTTAGGAATCTCCTTAACCTCATCCTTGCTAACATCAGACGTTAACGCCATCTCGACTAAGGACTCAAAGGTCTCTTCCATTGGGGCATGTGTTAAAGCCAATGCTTAGATGGATTGTTTCAATCCCTTAACCAACTTGAGAGCTTTTTTATGAGGTGTATTAACCAAATCCAAAACCGAACCTTAACAATTCATTAAAGTAGTTGATGTACTCTTTTACTGAAAGATCTCACTGCCTTAACTAAATGAACTTCTCAAACTACAAGCCCTCCTCAGCCTAAGATAAGAACATCTTCTCACATATCTCATGAAATTTATCCCGGTACATCTGAAATGACCATCCTACACTTTCGATACTCCAGGCAATGTTAGGTGACCATTTAGGAAGAAAAAAGCTAAAACTAATAGAACCTAACGTATATCTCACAACACATGAAATAAATATAATAATAAAACATATTGATTTAAAACAGGCATGAAAACAAATAAATGAAATGAATTCCAAAAATCGAAGTAACAGATTCAAAACAGTACACCACAATGTCATGGAGTTATACAAAAGAAATAACTCTAACAGAAACTGTCTCTAAATAGAATGAAAATATACTACTAAGCCTTACAGTAGTGGACAACGAAATGAGATAGAGTACATATAATAATACGTGGATAGCCTCCTGCTTATCTCCCGATCAGCTACTCATACTCACTTCTAACATGCCTCTAGTTTGAATATGTGAGAGCATCCATAGTAGTACGAAGAAAAGCATAAAACTTTAGGTCAGACAAAGTCTAGTGTGAGCGATAAAATCTGAAGTATGGAAAACAAATGAAACTCGTAATATGGTAAACCCTACCTAGCATGTTCCTGCATCCAAAGAGGTAGCACAGAGGAGTATATACTACTCTAATAAAATCAATAATAGGTGTGTAATTTACATTTGAGCATTGGGATGTCCAACTATCTGCATCTATGTTAATGCCTCCAATATCTAGTGACGTCCCTAGGATGATAAATGATTTAAACAAGCATAGAAAATATCATACACTCTCACATTCATTCACTTGATGTGTTGGATATATAGAACGTTTAGTTCCACGGTAGATGTACCCTATCCGAGCTTGTCAGACTGACAACCTCCACCTGGTTAAGAATGAGCATAAGTGGTATTCATGAGTTCCCTTGGATAAGCCACCTATATCCAACAGGAAGCCTTTGGACTGGATTACAACCTGCATCAGGTCGAAGACTCGATAGACCCTCAAGCCTCAGCTCTTCAAGTATCCGCCCAAACTTGCATATTAATGATCCCTTTGCATGTGTATCTCCACTACGAGCAAGTCTGGAACTGTCTTCCTACTCCGTTTGAAGTTCTCTGATCGGGAGCTACCTAGATAACTACGTTTGTCATCCAAAAATGTTCCCTAACCTCATGTTGACAACTTTCCCACCTAAACTCATGGTTTACTGCTCTGCTCTAGGAGTCCAACTGGTCGTTATTGGACCATATGAGATCGTCGATCTGAATCGTCCCACGTATGCCACTCCAAAATGCTTAATATGAAGTTGATCTTATCCAAAGTTACCCTCCTCCAAATTGTTGAGCTCATCAACACAATTCCAACATAAAAAACATCATTCAAAATGGACTTCATATGCAAAACTTATGTCCGTTTGAAATTGGCTCGAAAGAAAGATAGTGCACCGACCCGGATTTTAAGGAATGACAAACTGGACTTGTTTTTTTGCCATATTTTCTTCATTATTGATCTAATGGACTTGAAATATGAAATGTAGAATCCTTAGTACATGCTCTAGCTCCCATAAAAATTTCAACAAATTCTGGGCACTTTTGAATTTCCGAATAGGAAGGTCGAACCGGATTTAAGGAATGTTGATTCGGGCTATGCCGAATCGAATTTCTTTTCTCCATATCTCCTTCCTTTTTGATCCAATTGACTTGAAATTTTAAACATGGGGCCCTCTAGACATCTTCTAGCTCCTAAAAAAATTTCATTTAATTCTTGGGATTTTGGATTTTCGGATAGGAAGGTCGACCAAGATTTAAGGAATGTCATTTCAAACTATGCCGAAACAGAATTCATTTATCTATATCTTCTTCATTTTTGATCTGATCAACTTAAAATTTGAAATATGGAATTACCTAGACATATTCTATCCCCATAAAAATTTAGTCTAATTTTGGACACTTTTGAATTTCCGGATAGGAAGGTTGAGCTGAAATTAAGGAATGTTGGACAATGCTGAACCGGAATTTTTTCTCCATATCTCATTCATTTCCGATCTGATTGACTTAAAATTATACATGTGGGCTCCCCTAGATATTCTATAGCTCCCACAAAATTTTCATCCAATCCCAAGTCGTATAATTTATGGTTACATTTTTCATGATGAGTTGTATTTTTAGATAAATTAATTGTACTAGTATTATCATAATATATTGGTGATTTAGAAAAATCCAGTTCATATTTTTTTAAGGTTTGTTGCATATAATTAACTTGAAAACAAGTTATCGCAACAAAGATATATTCTGTTTCAGTGGATAATTGAGACACATATTTTTTCTTTTTGCTAAAACAAGAAACGAAAAAGTGCCCCAAAATATGACAAGCACCGTTTGTACCATTTTGGTCTAATTACATCCAACACAGTCAACATCACCATATGATATTAATTCAAAAGAATTTTTTTTAGGTAAATGTTTCCATAATCTAAAGAGTTGTTTACGTATATACTATTCTTTTCCAGATTTTAAGTGATTTTCTTTAGTTTTAGATTGGTATATTGCAAAAGACAAAACTATGCCTTATATCAGATCTATTGTTGCAATATAGAGTAAACATCCCATCATACCTTTACATGGTTTGATTAGCATCTTTTGAATTATTTTCTTTACTTAAATTTTCATTTTGTTATAGTATAAATTGGAAAATATGTAGTTTATGATATTCCAAATTAGTTAACTAATTCTTTGATGTACTTTTCTTGACGCGCAAAGCTCCATTATTTAATTATCTTACTAGTAATTCCAAAATGAATGTTATTTGCCTCATATGACTCATTTTAAATTCTTTAGTCATTATATCAGAAAATTATGTTGTTCAATAATTCAATTATCGATCCAAAATAATATCATCCATGTATATTTATATTAGTTGAATATCATTACTATTTGTTTTAATAAATAATGTAACATCTAATTTCCCTATTTAAAATTAGCTTGGAATAAATATGATGTAATTCTATCATAACATGCTCTAAGAGCATGTTTTAACTATTTATTTTTTAATTTATGAACTTGGTTGGAAATTTTCCATCTTCAAATAAAGGGGGTTTTACTATATAAAAAAATTCTTCAAATAAACAATCTAGAAAAGAATTATAAATGTCCATTTTAAATAATTTTAATTATTATGATTTGCAAAAGCAATTAAAATTCTAATTGCTTCCTGTCTGCCTCCTAAGAAAATGTTCATCAAAGTCTATACCTTGTACTTGACTATATCCTTGAGTTGCTTTATTTCTAACTATCTATCTCTGCTCATTTAAATTATTTATGTATACCCGCTCATTTAAATTATTTATGCATACCCATTTTGCTCCTATCATATATTTATTTTCTAGTCTAGGAACAAATTCCCTAGCATCATTTCTAGTGAACCGATTCATTTCTTCTTTCATGGTAAGGAACTATGTATCATCTAATGAAGTCTTTTTGGGATTCTTAGATTCAATATTTGAGATAAATGTTCTATTACTCATTTATTTAATTGATTCTTTGATCTTACGACCAATTTTATATTTCCTATGATATTTTCTATAGGATGATCTTTAAAATTTTAGCTCTTTAATAATTTAGCTCTCTTGTTTGGACATACTAGTGTGAACCCGTGCTTTGTACACAGGTTATAGCTATAACCCAAGCCAAAATCATTATTAATATAAAGAAAAAGAAAAAAATTAACCAATCCAAAGCCTCAAAAATAAGCAAATACCAAACCTCCTAGGATTCCTAAAACCATAACAGTGACATTGAAGGCTAACTTAGTATTGTTTAGCAACGATCACAGGTTGAAATTGACCATTTCAAAAGAAACAGATGGCATGCTTGGTGAAGTCGAAAATCTGGTTAATTCGATCAGTAAGAATATTACACAAACAATATTCCAGCAGGATGTTTATAATAAACTTCCAACTGAATTAGTAAGATGAACATAACTTTTCTACTCTCATGACCCACACTGGACGCATATATGGCCAAAACAAGACAATCCTTAGTGGCGTGGTAGAATCTTACTTATCATCAATAATACAAATGGAAAAAAATTCAACTAGAACATTATAGAACATGTGGCAAAAGGCAAAAATTTATGAACTTAAACCAAATAGAGAGAAAAACATAATGAATCGAACATAATGATAAGTCTATTTATGCAGAAACTAACTTTTATACCATAGTCTACCTCACATATACCCAAAAAGCAACAAAAAAATGACATTGATCACATGGCTTCATCTTTAAATAGATAAATAATGGTCAACTTGCATTCATGAAAGTATATGCAAAGAGAGGCTAGCATATATCAGTCTATAATAAATAAACATCATAAATGCCCACATGACTTCCTGGCATAAACTATACTTAGCCAGCATACATCGTTTGAAGCAGTAGTTGTAGCATACCAGGTCTGAAATATTAATTCTACTTCTTGGTAGTGCTTGTTTTCATGCTGGCCTTCATCCTCCTCCAGTTCCTGCAAAAATATTTAAACTTTAATTCTTGTACAACTCAAAAGAAAATTACTTATACAACTAAAAAGTAACAAATTTGCTAAAACTATGTATGATTATGCAAAATAGTGGCTTATGGTAGTAGTAGAAAATAGAGTAGAGAATACTTTTAATAGTGTATTATAACCTTCATATGTGTAGTAACAATTATAGTGATTTTTTTGGATTAAGGGTGAGAACCTTAAATTAATTGAATTGAAACATAACATTTGAAATTATGATCGTACAGTTATAGTGATTTTTATGGACAGCTCCGCCCATTCTATCTTAAATAGGGCTAATACAATTATCAAACTGTTTTCCTTTAAATAAAGAACATCATCACTTTTTCATCTCGAACGTAGCTCACCAATCCTAGACTATGCAAGACTAATCATGTATTAGAATCTGAATACTCTTCAGTCGAGATATGATTTTTTTTATCCATACGTAGATCTGAGAAAATAATAATGTCTGCAACGCTGAAATAACATGCACACTTGGTACATAACTAATAATAACTTCATGATAACATGTTTCTTCCACTTTTGGTCAAAGCTCCAAAAAATACCATGTCACTCCTTCAGCGCTAAAGCACATGAGAGTTTTCCACACTCCAACTCCTTGTCACCAAAATTTACTTCCCAAAAGCATCATTTCCCTGCAGTATCTTATTATAACTACGCGCTATTTAAAGCCAAACAATGCAAAATTTGTTTGCCACCCAAGCTTGTGAACTAAAATACACAGCAGTTTGATTTATTTTTGATGGTCCTTAACACAAATATATCCTCCACGCTATGTACACACTCCAGCTTTCTATAACATGCATAATGCACTAATGCACTGATATCCTCTTGTATGTAGAAGTCAATTGCTTTTCACTTGTTTACACCACCAATTACACCTTGCACACAACGCGCACACCAAGCCATACTCACTTTAAATAAATTATAACCTTCATATATGTAGTAACAATTATAGTGATTTTTTTGGATTAAGGGTGAGAGCCTTAAATTAATTGAACTGAAACATAACATTTGAAATTATGTTCGTACATCATAGGCATTCATCTTGTTGTTAAAGAAAAAGTGAAGCAAATCTCAATAAGGCTGAAAGTGTTTAACAACAGTATGAAGTATATTACATAAGAATATTAACATAAACCTTCATACACTGGCCACGGAACTGCTTCTGTCGATATAACTTGGAGAAAAAGAACAAAATCAAAAGGATTTTCAGATCTGATTGTGTAGTAAGTTCTGTTAATATCTTGTAAGTTAATCGTGCAGTATTCGATTTCATAAAAATGAATGGCCTAGATCACCATTTGTCTATATTTCGATAAAGGTTGTAAAAAGAACTGCATACACTACATATCATCTCACAATGCATACCATAGGGTTGAAAAAGGACACACTGCAAACTTATATAACTCAATAAACACAACATAAATTTTATGTTAAAGACCATAACCATGCAATAAAATGACACTAAATATGAGTCATCCATGAAACAAATAAATCATGCCAAGCATCTAAAGTAGAAACAATATTCCAAATCATCCATGAAGAAAATGTTGTGCAAAAATTGGACAAATACGGAAACAATACAAAAGGAGGATCTAGCTTGTCAATTAATTATCAACCGCATACTCAAATGAAAAATAATCACAAAACAAAACAAAATAGAAGAGGAGTAGAAGACACAAAGATTTAACGTGGTTCGGCTATGCTTACGTCCACGGACCCAGCAACTATTCTTTATTTCACTAAATAAAGAGAGTACAAAAAAGAGCAATTAGAGATTACAAAATAATGGGTAGCAAATTAGAGAGACTACCCTATAATTACAAATTGAATCATGAATTTCTTTAAAGACTTGTTGCACTTAAAACCCCTAATTGATTAACAACGGAAATTAGAGTATACTGAAGAAGAGGATAATGATGGATGCTCTCACACATTCGTGCTCCATAAATATAAAGATATAAATAGGCTTCAGGATGAAAGGTTTCTCAGAGATGAAGAAAAACAATTTCCTCATTGCCTTGGAATCTTTCCAAATCTCCATGTGTAACAACCCAGAATTTCTGAATCAATTTAAAAATTTTATTTTAGCTATTTCAATAAGTTTCGAATATTTAAAATGATTTATTTTAAATAATAACGACTAAATTTTTTATTTAAATCAAAGTTAGAACGTATATTTTTATTTCTTGAAATGGCGCGGTAGTTTGAAAATTCGATTTTAAATTTCAATTGAATGTATAGAATTCAATATAAATCGGATTTTAGTAAAACCAGAAATATTTGAATCTGTTTAATTATATCTTTCTAATAAATGTGAAAAATTCAGATTTCATAATATAATTTGAAAGTTATGACCAGTTTAAAATTTAGAATAGTCGCTATGGAATTTATATATATTTTAATATATATAGCCATTAAAATAGCCATTTTGCAAACGACCTCCGTTTTCGATGAAACCACTTTTATTGGATCTGGAATATCAAATTATAGTCAGGTTTAAAATTTCATAATTTTGGAATTTATATGCGAGCGAGGTGAATTTAAATGCCTGTTCAGTTTTAAATTATAATTTAATCGACTGCAAAATGGCCATTTTTAAGATGGTCTCAAAATTCAATGAAAATAGTTTTGTTAGGACCATTTCGTCAAAACATAGCTGGATTTATTTTTCTGGAATTTTTGGAGTCAGTATACGACCCCGGTAAATTAAAATGTACGTTTAAAATTCAATATATCGATTTATATTTTAATTTGAAGAAAAACTAATCGAAACAATTGAATTGGCTTATGAGACATATCCCATTGTGTCCGGAATGGGGGTAATTAGTTGGGGATGACATCCGTTGGGTTTGATTTGGAGTTCAAATGAAAAACTTGCTTTTTATGGAAAAAATAATATATATATATATATATATATATATATATATATATATATATATATATATATATATATATATATATATATAGACACACACACACCCCCATACCCAACCCTAAATTTCAAAACCCAAAAAAAATCCTGTCATTCAGCCCTAAATCCCCCGAAACCGTCGCTGCCCAATCTCAGCCGCCGCACCGTAGCCGCTCACTGCCACCCCTCCCCCCGCGCTGCGCCACCGCCTCCTCCTTCCTCCTTTCTCCAATTCGAAACCACCCAAACGCCAAAAGCAACCAACCGTCACCGTAGGCCCCACACCGCCGCCGCTGACCGCCTGCACTACCCACATCGCCTGCAGACTCCACGCTGCCCCTCCTCCAGCCCCAGCTCCGACGGTGGGGCCCCCAATCACCAAAAATCCTATCTCCAAAAAACAAATCCAAGCTTTTCAAATAAGACCTTGACCTTCTTTCCTCAAAAACTCCTAAACCATGCACTTCTAGCCAAAATTCGATAGTGCCAAAATCAAAGAGCATGATTTTCTCTTTGATTTGAGTATATGACACTAGAAGTTTGGAGTTCGGAGCTGTTCAGAAAATGCGTCGAAAGTCAGCAGTCCAAACACTGTCTTCTCGCGATTTCCGGCGAATTGGCGCATTTTCGGAACGAAGCCCGCTAGGCAAAAGTTGTCTGGAATGGTGCGCTTGTGCTAAGAATAAAGGTTTGGTGAAGATTGGAGCTCATATGCAAAATCTGGAATTAGAATGGCAAATTCAAACGACGGAGAACGACAAAACGGAGACCGCACGATCGGATTCATCAGTATAAGTGTTGAGGCGATTGGTTTAGCTTGGGTGAGAACTCCTTCTCACTCAAATTGTATTTTATCATGTTATCATGTATAAATTACTAGTGTAGATTTATATTAGTTTTAATCATTATAAACTGTATACGGTGCCCGTTAACTCACCTCCCTCGTCCACAGACCATGGACGATTTAACTGATTGTATTGTGTTTTATTTGTGATGTTTGAATGTTTTACGTATTAAAAATAATGTTAATATTATTGTGTTAATTGAAATTAAATTATAAATATCCATTTATAATTTAAACAGTAAATGATAATAAATATCCATTTACAAGTCGGACGACTTGTTTATGTACACCGATTTAACTGATATTGATTGGGATGATAATTTTTACACATCGCCCTAGTGCACGAATAATATTCAGTATTTGTTGTTTGAAAACCCCACACGGGTATTGGGATGATATTTAACATACACTAGTTCCAATATTTAGTTATATGTCAATCGTTTGGTTGACAGACCGTAGCGAGCATTATTTATTTATTAGAATGCTTATACAGTTGTAGATTGCACTTTGATGATGTTTGACTGGTTAATGATTATTTATCATTATTGTTGAGTATTATAATGCTTATACAATCACGTTCCGATTCAGAAATAACGAATATTTTAAAATAATGAATATTTTAAAATAACGAATATTTTAGAAGAATATTCAATAAAGAATCAAAATTAGATTTTGATGTCCGATTTTGGATGGACATGAAAATATGTAAAAATATGAAGCCTGGTTAAGTATAGAAACGTTGTTTTAACTCGAACGGATTTTATATCGATTTTATTCATTTTTTAATGGATATCAAAGAAATGATTTCAAAATCAGATACTTTGAAAATATTATCATTTTAATATTATAATGATATTGAATATTCAATTTTGATTTAAAATTGAAATGGATGTTGAAATCGTTTTTGAAATGAATTTATAAATGATTTATAAAATTCATTTTAAATAGAAACCAATAATATTTATAGATTATATATATTTATATGGCTTGAATAGAACGCACCGCGCAATAGCCGTTTGCGAATTTCGACCATTAACTTCAAATGGACGTAACGGGAGATCCGATCATCAGATTCTCCTAAAATTGGACCGTTGAGTTCGTATCGCAAAGATCTTTCCACTGAATATAAGAGATTTAAATGTGAACAGTTGGATTTAAAAATAAGTCCAAATCCATTTCAGAAAAGGTCGCTATGGATGCAGTTCGGTGGCCGTTATTGGAAACCACTACAACAATACTGTGGTTTTATAGCGGCCCAAAACCGCTATGAATAACAAACATAGCGGTTTCATAAACACTGTATATGAACATGTTATTAAAAACTGCTACACATTTATAGCACTTTCTCTGCCGTTATTAAAGATCAATTTTGATAGCGATGTTTTGCCGCTATGTTATATTATTACAATAGCTTATGATGACCGCTATAATACATCAAAATCTCATTCATAGAGAAAATATTGATAACAAAGTATTACCGTTATAAAATACTTAATCAATAACGGATATTTAATGCTATTAATGACTGTGTTATAGTTTTTACTAACCCCTTTGACAACTCATTTCTGCCGCTATAATCAGAAAATACAATAGCTCCTTTTTACCGCTATTCTACAGATGTACAATAGCTCGGATTTACCGCTATTATACGTCAAAATCTCAATAAATTTGAGATTATTCATAACGCAGGTTTACTGCTATAACATATATTGATAGCTCATGCATTTTAATAATAATATATCTAAAAGAATATTCATAAAAAATTAAAGATGAACACAGAAAATATACTAATTGCAAATAAAGTATCAACTAACAAAAGAAATTCAATACATGAGTTAACACCTAATTCAATACATATGTTTTCAATTCCCAATAATGTCAACTTGAGTACACAAAATATAAAACATAGTTTATAATTGTTCAGTTAACGCAGAAAAGACACAAGACAAAACAGCCCTTCCATTGGTAATCGCAGCACCATCACCAAAGTCGATCATGTCCTATTTCCTTTTGAGGCATATCAACATCTTCATTGATAACATCTTCCTGGTATCAACAGTGAAAAAGTAATTAGATCATTGATTAAAAGTGGACAATATTTTTTGTTTAAACTTGACAGAAATCTAGAAAATCGTAGGCTTTAACTCATAATGGAATAATCAGGCTATATTGTTTGGAAGAAACAAAAACATATCAGAGATGTTTATGAAAGATTTTCAAAAACTCCCTTGCAATTACTGGATGGCATTTGGAATAACAAATTATATGACCACGTATCATGCACATTTCCAGCAACATGATAAATGTTGGAAATATTATTACTTAAGCTAGCTACTAATAAAGGCAAGATATCGTTTAAAGTAGGGTTGTTCACAAGTATTTGAAATATGCACATAAGTAATTTTAAACTTAAATAATCTCCAAATCTTTTGCTGTTGTAGACTGAAATATTCACAAGTATAAGACGGCATGCTGGGCTAACACAGAAAGAAATCGAAGCACAAAAAAAGAATGATAAGGTCAGGTAAAGAGTACAATGAGTAGAGAAAACAATTTTCTCTGTATCAACGAGGGAACGTGTACTAATAGTACGAGGGCTACACAGCTGAGACCGAGCACTCCTCTTAGCAAATCGGGCACGACGAGAAGAAACGCGATCCGACACAGGACCAACCGCAGATGGGACTGAAAAAAAGAACAACTACTCCAGACGAGCAAATCTCTTGCCCAGGAGCTTGGTGCTGATCTCAGTGACATGAGTAGGAATTTCTCTCCAGTGGTCTAATCGGTCGTTAATGACCCGAATTTTATCCAAACTGAGAAAGGGAAGAGAATACGAAACATATGCTCCAACATAAAGCCACAAGAAAGGAAAACACACTGCTCCAAAAATCTAAAGATAAAAAGCATAACCTTTAACACAAACATTCCATGGTATGGAATGGATGGAGGAAAATATGTTTGGAAGCTCTTTTGGGATTCGCTACGCAACTTCACTACAGAAAACAGTGCCAAAATCTAGAACAAGCAAGAGAAAATGGTCACAAAACCCCACAATCTGAAATGTCCCAATAGCAGCAGTACACTTTCAGAAAATGGAAGCCAAAACCGAACAGAACACAGAACCGAAAATAGTTGTTAACGAAAGGATTTCTCCTAGAAAGAGAAAATGGAAATAGATATCACACACAAGTAATCTTAGATCAAACACAACTTAAATCTGTATAAAGATGGTGGACATGGTTAAAAATGAGTAAATGCCAGTATAACGTCTCACGATTATACTCCCAACTAAGCTTCAACGATTCCCAAAAAAATCAATTTTCTTTTCTTAAAACAGAAATCAAATATATAACAGAAAAAGAAAAAACACCTTTCTGTAATGACTCACAAAACCCAGAATAATAGAGCGTGAAATATACTCTCAACTGAAACAAAACTGAGCATACTGACCAAAATACAAACAACAAAGGAAGAGAAAAACAAAAGAGAAACAAGGAATACAAGGCCAATACGGATCAAGCCAAGAAGACGAACAACTCCCACAAAACATAGAACAACAAGACTTGCCCGAGGCACATAATGAATGTAGGAGAACACGCCTCAGACAAGTCAACCAACGAACAACTTGGTACTCCTCTCTGATCGGGTAAAAAAACCAACCGGAAGACAGCGTGCTCCATCTCTAGAATCCAAGTTACACCAAGCAAACCAAACAACCAAGACCGATCACCAAAAAGCTTTACGGATATCGAAGGCACCTCCGGGCAGGCCAAGTAAGGGGGATCTGCATAAGACAGATACCTAATCTAGAAAGAAAAGCTCTACCAACCAACCAACAGTAAAGCTCCAAGAGAACAGCAAAATCCAAGAGATGAAAAATTAAAAAAGAGATCACCCTACCTCTGTAAAAGGCTGGGAACATAAACAAATGTCCAACTTCCAAGGAACATGCAACTAGAATAGACGAAGGATTTAGGTTATCTCACAAGTACGAAAAGCAAAGTGAATGTCCGATGAAACACGCCTAATAACAGTCCCGAAAATCATAATAAAATCATCGAACATCAATTTTACTCCTGGCTCACCAAAAGTGCCAGCAAACAAGACTAGGGACAAGGCTAAAGAGGGTGGACATGCAGTCTTTTCCCTTTCCCTTTGCCAACCAAGTCCGGAAGACGCCGACCAGGGAAGGAAATGAGACATTTAGGCCACTACACAAGCAATCGGGAACTGCCAAAAAAACATGGCCCAATCCAAAGAAAAAGGTTAACCTGGCACACCCCGATTAGTAATGGACTAAGCATCCATATACTAGACTTAAAAGAGAAAACATGAAAAACAAGGCAATTGCACTAAACAAAGTGGCACAATAGGTATGCATGACCCTTAGCGAACGACACAGAAAAATCAAGAGAAAAGGAGAAGGCAAGAGGCAAAGAGACCTCTCCTCGTGACTCCAAACCCGTTAAGGGAAAAAAAGACAAAGCAGAAAAGACAACACGGTCAACTACATAGTTACTTAGACAAAGATAAACAAAAATAGAAGTAAAAAGCTAGCTAACGTCGATGAGAACCATACCTACCAAGTGAGAAGATACTCAGACCAAATCAAACTGCCCCCATCACCAATCAAAGCAACACCCACCTACGGTCATAATTTATGGATTTTATTTATGGATTCAGTTTTGTCTATACCCCAAACTAAAAATGCAGCTGTAATAATACACAGCTCCATAACCCGAACCCACACCTCCTTTGGACTCATTCTAAAAAAGCGGTTTGTAACATCAGTCATGATTAATAAAAGTCTGATAATCAACTAGGCATCCATACATATCTTCCCAGACTTAATGGCATGGATGCAAAGTATCGGCAGTTCACTTCCTATGCTAATGTGACTAATGGGGATATTGCATGTTACAAGTTTATTAATTAATGTAGGTGCAGGAAGTTCTGCAGCTACATGCTGACTTAAAAAATTAAAATTAAAATTAATGTAGGTACAGAGACTTACTCTAAATTCATTCCATAATGACGTGCTCTGCAGGCCAAGCTATAAAAGAAGAGAGGGCATCTTCCATGTAATGAAATTCGGATGTCTGCCTCCATAGCTCTACTTTTGGCTCTTTTACGGTTTCTATGCAAACTTTAACTGCATTGTTTCCTAATGGTCTGAAATGTACCCTTGCATTTGGATCGGTTGACTCCACCCGTCCTAAAGCTACTACTTTCCCATTTCCCGATAAACTCATTATCTTGCATTTATTATTTGTTTTTGAATTTGCAGTCTGCAACTTGAAAAAAATAAAAAAATAAAAATGAAGTTGCTAATCCTTGCAAAAAATAAAAAGACAACATAAAAATCAAGTACCGTAAATGTTTTCACCGTATCCTTCATCGTAGTATTAACTGGAGTATCATTTGTGTAACACCCCACCTCCGCCAATGTCACTCTTCCAAGCACACTAGCTTTGGAGGGGCGTTAAGCAAGGTAAACATGCATGCAAATATCACAAGACAGAACATATAAGTAAAAACAGAGTAAATAAAGCAGCGGGTAAAACTAACATTCCAAAACCATAGTCAAGTTACATCAAAGTACTTAGTCATTATTTTTCCGTAAAACAAAGTCTAGAAACATGAAACTGAAAACTGGAAAGAAAACATAAAGTAACTATCCCCAAGGTAGAATAAAGCCATAGCAAGCTCAAGTCCAAACCGTACATGAGCTATCTAGAAAAGCAGCTAAAGATCCAAGCTAGGTGCTAGTGTTCCCACCCTGTAAACCTGGGGGGGACGAAAGAAAAGAGGCGAAAGAAAATGGGTCAGTCAAAAGACTGGTAAGTCCTATCTACTATTACTATAAAAACTAATAAAGTTAACTGGACATGTAAACAGAGATGAAACATAGGATGATAACTGGCATGGTGAAAAGTTAACAAGATAGATCAAGTGTGGCATCGCATATACAAGGTTAAGTTTTGAACCAGGTGTACTAGTATTCCAACGCATGTCAAGTATAAACAAGAAGTGATCCCTTGGCCCAATCTTGGCCCAATCTTTGCTCAATATCACGAGATGACCTAAATCAAGGTCCAACAACATGGTCTAGTCGATCGGCTCCCTAAAATCCTAACTCGTCAAGTGTCGGTGTCATACGGCCCAACCACGAAGTGTAGTCAAACTGTGCTAGGTCCACCGTAGGGTGTATCAAGCCCTAGGGTGCCAACCACGAACACAAATCAAGCACGCACAGTCTAAACCTACCGGTGCCCGTGTCTGCTTTTTCAACTCCGAACTATGTGCACGACCTAGTCCGCCTGAACCTACACCGGCGCACCTACTCAGCCGTCGTTTTGGTCGCTTACATGTCAGCCCAGTAATCGTGCCCCACCCTAGCCTAGTCCCTAGGGTATCATGATACAACCAAGAGGGTTACTGGTGAAAAGGACCACGTAATTAGGGTTTCTAATGGGTTAAACGTGGTTAACCCTATCCAATCAAGTATCAAGTTGGTTAAGTGTACCCAAGGTTCATGACTTAACCCTATCAACCCATCGTGTTTAATTGGTTAAGTATTCAAGTGGTCCATGACTTAACCCTATCATGTGGCATTAATTAAATTAATGCACCCAACCTCTCACATTAGACCTTGTTGTGGTTACTAGTTAAGCCGGGCGGGTCTGGGTAGCTTTACACCACAACTTAGTCTAACCTCGGGTTTCAAGTGCGACATGACCAACTACTCACATTGGGTCCTATTGCTTGTAGCCACTAGTTAAGCCGGTCGGTTCCGGGTAGATTTATGCTACAAACTCAACCCAACCTCGAGTTGGCCATTCTCATGTTTTCTAGAAGTCATGTCCAAGTTCATGTTCATGTTTCAAGCATAATCACATGTCATATTTCATGTCATCTTTTCAAGTCACGTTTATATGTCTAGTTTACCCATAACGTAACCCCATCGCACGTAAGTTCGATAAACGCAAATAGATCTCAAAGAGGAAACTTAGAATCATGACATAGTTAATAAGGTTTGGCCACAAGTTAAACATGGTGGCATATGAGGCAAATGTGTTCATAAACTTGCATATTACATTATAAGCCTCAAAACATGCATGATCTCAAACTTTAGCAAATAGGTGAAACATGATCATAAATGACATAGGATGATAGCTAGTGATTTGCATATAACATCATATGCAAAATAACATAAGGGTTATGAGAGTTCCATGTTGCTTTATGCAACATTTCAAATCAAAGCTCATAACTTTCTGTGCACAAAGTCAAGGTGATAGCTTTACAAACATGCATAGAATAAATCTATGCATAACATGATAGAATCAAAGCACAAATCATACTTAGGCCCAAACTCAAACTTGCAACATGTCATATTTAACTTCATAGTTAGAATCTAAGAGTAGTATAGGGCTTACAATGCTACGAAGACTTATAAAATAAAATAAGATTGAGACGAAGCCACTAGCAACTCTAAACACTCCCAAATGACAAGCTCCAATGAAAACCCTTGAGGAACAAGAAGAAAATCCTTGCTTTGATGAAGAAAGATTGAACTTTGGCCTTGAATCAAACTTAGAAACTCTCAAACAAGCTTAGGAACTCTCATATGAATGAAGATGGAGACTATGACAAGAGGGTGGAAGCCATGATTAAACATTTTGGCATAATCTAGTTGTAGGTTTGATTTATGATGGTTTAGGCTAGGTATTAAGGTCCTTTTATAGAAGTTTAGGTTAGTTTAGGCCATAGGATTAACCCTAATTCAGATCTGAGACTTTAAAATCCGTCACAAGCCTTAAAACCTGTCTTGAGGAACAAGTCAGCTGCACCCAGGCCAGACTGGCTGACCACCCAGGTCGACAGGGGTGTCGACTGGGAAGTCGACACAACCTGGGGTGTGTCGACACACAAGTCGACTCCCCAGTCGACTTTTGGTGGCGGGAGTTTTTCCCGCCTGTCCTGCTCAGCTGATTTTGAATTTGAATCTGTTTTTAAACTTGAATTTTCTGAAAATTTTGACGGGCCATAACTGGGTCATACGGACTCCGATTTTCGAAAACTCGGACTCTATTTCGCGTATTTTTCCGAGATGAACGCAATGGCATAGCCTGTTTCCCTTGATTCAGATTTTATCATTTAATTCTGCCTTGATTTATGTTATAACTTGTTATTCAAAATACGGGTTACTACATTCTCCCCACCTTAAAGGATTTCGTCCCCGAAATCTCTAAGTTAGGAAGAACGTATCCTACCATCCATCATCCATCTACTCAAAACATCATCCACGAGCAGTCATTGTCCTTAAAAGATTCTAAATGCTGTATGATCATATGCAAAGGTGTGTGTATATGTACTTATCTAATGCGAAAATCAGGCGGTTACTGATTCAGTAAACCTCCTTAATGCAAAGTATGTTAGTGAAATGAGTCCATATGTATGCAAATTCCTAACATAATTTATAATCTCTACATCAGTGCACATAACATTCACCCATATGCAACATCCACATGATAGCATAACAAGTTTCATCCATGAATAAGTATAAGCACTCATGTATATGCAATATGAAAGTGTGTGAGCCGATCTTAGTGCCTAATGTATAGCATGCATCCACGAGTATCCACTTGCAAACACTTGCAACCACTTGCAAACATCAAGCATAACATGTTTCAAATACATGTTTCATCCAAAGGGTTTCTACCTAAGGTTCTCATGACAAGATTAACGAGATATCAAGATAAACAGGATAAACATGGATAGCAAAAGAAAGATATGCTAAAGAGGAAAAGAGATCGAGAATGTACCCTAAAAAAGAAATGGATAAAGCCTACGCATCTTCTCCTCGGTTTCCCAAGTTGCATCCTCTTCGGCCTCACTCCACTGAACCTTTATCAATTTGACTTCTCGATTCCTTAGCTTCTTGACTCCGTTCCCAATATACGAATCGGAGCTCTCCTCAAGGTTGCCTCTTTCTCTACCTCCATGTCTTCAAGAATGCTAGGTTCAACCACCTCAGTGGGCTCATGTAGGCACTTACGGAGATGCAAGACATGAAAGACATTATGTACTCCGGCCAGCTTCTCGGGCAATTCCACCTTATAAGCCATCTTCTTAATTCTCTCTATGATAGGGAAGGGTCCTACGAACCTTGGTGCCAGCTTCCCAACTGCTCCAAAACGAACCACATTACGCAAAGGAGAAACCTTCACGAAAACCATATCTCCAACTTCAAATTCCAAATTTGTCCTTCGCTTGTCAGCATAGGATTTATGTCTGTCTTGGGCCGTTTTCATCCGTCTTCTCACCAATTCAACTTTCTCGGATGTGTCCCGTATCATATCGGGCCCAAGTATAAGCCTATCCGTTGTCTCCCACCAACAAGATGGTGACCTACACAGCCTCCCATACAAAGCTTCAAATGGTGCCATCCCTATGCTAGCTTGATAGCTATTATTATAAGCAAACTCTACAAGAGGAAGGTGTTCTTCCCAAGTACCACCAAAGTCAAGAACACAAAGCCTCAAAAGATCTTCTAGTACTCTATTCACCCTTTCGGTTTGGCCATCCGTCTTGGGGTGATAGGCTGTACTTAGATTCAATCGCGTACCCATCGCTTCTTGCAAACTATTCCAGAACTGGCTAGTGAAGATTGGGTCACGATCGCTAACTATGATAGAAGGAACTCCATGCAATCGCACTATCTCTCGAAGATAAATGGATGCTAGCCATGATGCGGTCCTCTTGCTCTTCACCGGAATAAAGTGAGCACTCTTCGTAAGTCTATCAACTATGATCCATATGCTCGTATTTCCCTTCCTTGACCTAGGCAATCCATCCACGAAATCCATAGAGATACTTTCCCACTTCCATTGTGGGACCTCCAATGGATGTAATAGCCCACCAGGTTTCTTCCACTTGGCTTTCACTTGTTGGCACACCATGCACTTTGAAACATACTCTGCCACATCCTTCTTCATTCCTGCCCAAAAGAAAATGCGCTTCATATCCCTATACATCTTATCTCCTCCAGGATGTATAGTCATCTTCGAGTGATGCT
Organism: Allium sativum; assembly: GCA_030737875.1. NCBI lineage: Eukaryota > Viridiplantae > Streptophyta > Magnoliopsida > Asparagales > Amaryllidaceae > Allium > Allium sativum. Next base: position 711,342,403 of record CM060916.1, on the reverse strand, counting down.
CTTCTTCGAGAAATTTATGCACCAAGTCTCCTACTTGTGGAACACATAGCCTTCCATCACGCCTTAGCCAACCCTTGTCATCAATAGTATATCTAGCAAGGTGACTAGACGTCTCACTACGAATCAACTTGTCCATGATCTCGACTATCTGCGGGTCTTTCTTCTGCAAAGTCCCTACTTGATCAAGAAGTGTAGGTCTAAGCTCAAGAGATGCTAACGAACCTGTCATCGACTCAACAGCCGTTGTGAAATCAAAGGTTGCCAAGAACTCTAGGTTCTTCATCTCAACAAACAAGGGACTCAAAGTCAACCTTCTTCTGCTTAGTGCATCTGCCACAACATTACCCTTGCCAGGGGTATAAGCTATCTCGAAGTCATATGATGCCAAGAATTCCATCCACCTTTGCTGCCTTAAATTCAGATCTTTCTGCGAGAAGAGGTACTTGAGCGACTTGTGATCAGTATATAACTCAAACCTTCCTCCTAGAAGATAGTGGCGCCAGGATTTGAGTGCAAAGACGATCGCTGCCAACTCCAAATCATGAGTGGAATAGTTCTTCTCGTGAACTTTAAGTTGCCTACCCCCATAACATATCACTCTTCCCTCTTGCATCAGAACATCACCTAACCCCGTGCCACATGCATCGGTGTACACGGTAAACCTCTTACCGCCATCGGTTAATGCCAAAACTGGAGCCGTGGTAAGGGCCCTCTTGAGCCTTTGAAAAGCAAGCTCACACTCTAAGTCCCATGCAAAGACTAAGTTCTTCTTCGTCAACTTAGTAAGAGGGGCTGAAATCTTAGCGAAGTCCTTAATGAACTTCCTATAGTAGCCTGCCAGACCGAGAAAGCTTCTTACTTCGGTTGCATTCTTAGGAGTCTTCCAGTCTTGAACCGCAACCACTTTCGCGGGATCCACAGCTATGCCTTGCTTAGAAACTATATGTCCAAGAAACCGAACTTCCCTTCTCCAAAAATGGCATTTGGAGAACTTGGCTTTCAACTGATGAGCTCTAAGTGTATCCATCACTTCCTTGAGATGTCTAGCATGTTCTTCCTCATCCTTTGAGAAGATCAGAATATCATCCACGAAGACAACCACAAACTTGTTAAGGAACTCCCTGAACACCCTACTCATCAAATCTACGAAGTAGGCGGGTGCATTAGTCAAACCGAATGGCATGACAAGCCATTCAAAGAATCCGTCTGGAGTCCTAAACGTAGTTTTATCAATACTATCCTCAACCACTCTAAGCTGATGGAATCCGGTGGCTAGATCGAGCTGAGAGAAAATAGAAGAACCAACAAGCTGGTCAAAGAGGTCACCAATCCTCGGTAACGGGTGCCTATTCTTCTTTGTCAGCTTGTTCAACTTTCGATAATCAACACATAGACGAAGCGAACCATCCGCCTTAGTAGCGAACACCACAGGAGCACCCCATTCAGAAATGCTTCGCCTAATAAAATTCTTCTCAAGCAACTCCTTGATTTGCTTGCTGAGCTCTCTTCTTTCTCGCGGGGCCATGTGCCTAACGGGCAATGAAACTGGCTTGGCATTATCAACAAGATAAATGCAGAAATCTATCTCTCGTTTTGGAGGTAACCCCCTTACCTCATCAAAGACATCGGTATATTCTCGAACCACCCTTACTGATTGCAGATCATTGATGGACGAGTCAAGAGATTCAAGATAACATAACATGACGGGATCCAGCGGGTTGAAAGAAATCTCTAGGGTATTACCGAGGCGAGTCATGAGCCTCACCACCCTATGCTCACAATCGAGGATGGCTCCATAACTGGACAACCAATCCATGCCCAAAATCAACCCATATCCCGTGAACCCGAGAACATAAGCATTACACGTGAATTCTACGGTCAAGATAGAAATCCTCAAACCCATACAAATCATAGATAGATGGGCGGAACCCCCAATTGGATTTGAAACACTAACGGGATCCTCCACTAGACTAGTACTTAGGTGCAAACTTTCAATAATGTCAGAAGAAATAAAGGTATGCGATGCGCCATAATCAAATAAAGTGCGAACAAGAAAATCAGAAATGTAAACAAGGTTTTCTACAGAAATACTACCTTGGTCCTGAACTGGTGCAGTGTTGAGAGCATGCACTTGTCCTCCAGAAGGTCCTGCACGCTGAGTCTGCCCTTGCCCTTGTCCTTGCTTCTTAGGGCAATCCTTGCTAAAGTGTCCAGTCTCTCCACAATGAAAGCATTCGCCCAACTTCCTCTTCTTCTTCCTACAATCTTTAGCTATGTGCCCAACAATCTCACAGAAGTTGCACTTTCTTGGGTCCTTTGCCTTGTTGTTGTTGGCCTTGTTGCCCTTGTTGTTCTTGTTGTTCTTGTTGTTCTGGTTGCTCTGATTGCTCTGATTTCCTCCCCACTTGGAGTACGTCTTCTTGGTTTGAGTCTCATTAGGCTTGACTTCTTTCTTCTTATCGTCTCCCTGAAGCAATGCCATGTCCACTAGGCTTTCAAAAGTGGCCCCCATGGGTATATGAGACATGGCTAAACCTTGTAATGGCTCATTCAACCCTCGTGCAAAGCGTAGAGCCTTCTTCTGGGGAGTATTAACCATGTCCAAACCGAATCGAGCAAGCTGGTTAAACTTATTCACATATTCCCTCACTGTCATGTCCCCTTGCTTCAAAGATATAAACTTCTCCAATTGTAGATTCGCCTCAGCAGATGATAGACACTTAAGCCCAAACCTCTTCCTAAAGTCGGCCCAAGTCTCTATAGGCCTAGTAGCATTGGTGACCTCCCACCAATAAGCAGCTTCCTCTTTCAATAGCCATGCTGCCAACAAAACCTTTCTACAGTCTTCCACATCAAAGATGGAGAAGAGATCTTCAGTTTCTTTCAACCAATTTTGCGCCTCAACAAAAGTCTCCGTTCCAATAAAATTCTTGCCACCCATCGCCTTTAAGTCTTTGCAAACCTTTGCGAAATCTGCTTGTGGATGCTGAGGAGGAGGAGGAGGAGGAACCTCAGTTATGGTGGGGGTGGTTGCTGGGCCCACATCGTTGGCCCTAGCTTCCAAGTACCTCCGGAACCATCCGGGAATGGTTACTCCCTCGGGAAGGTTAAGATCGGCCATGCTGAAAAAGGAAAAGATAGATTTAGAACGAGGAAACGAAGGATAGTGCTAATGACTTTTGGGGATTAGCCCTTTTTTTTTAAAATAAACTAGACTTTTCTTGGAAAATAATTAATTGGTTTTGAAAATAGTTTTTCAAAAAGGGTAAGTTTTAAAAACTTTTGTCCGGTCTAGTAAAACCTTATGCTATGATACCAACTGTAACACCCCACCTCCGCCAATGTCACTCTTGCAAGCACACAAGCTTTGGAGGGGCGTTAAGCAAGGTAAACATGCATGCAGATATCACAAGACAGAACATATAAGTAAAAACAGATTAAATAAAGCAGCGGGTAAAACTAACATTCCAAAACCATAGTCAAGTTACATCAAAGTACTTGGTCATTATTTTTCCATAAAACAAAGTCTAGAAACATGAAACAGAAAACTGGAAAGAAAACATAAAGTAACTATACCCAAGGTAGAATAAAGACATAGCAAGCTCAAGTCCAAATCGTACATGAGCTATCCAGAAAAGCAGCTAAAGATCCAAGCTAGGTGCTAGTGTTCCCACCCTGTAAACCTGGGGGGGACGAAAGAAAAGAGGCGAAAGAAAATGGGTCAGTCAAAAGACTGGTAAGTTCTATCTACTATTAGTATAAAAACTAATAAAGTTAACTGGACATGTAAACAGAGATGAAACATAGGATGATAACTGGCATGGTGAAAAGTTAACAAGATAGATCAAGTGTGGCATCGCATATACAAGGTTAAGTTTTGCACCAGGTGTACTAGTATTCCAACGCATGTCAAGTATAAACAAGAAGTGATCCCTTGGCCCAATCTTGGCCCAATCTTTGCTCAATATCACGAGATGACCAAAATCAAGGTCCAACAACACGGTCTAGTCGATCGGCTCCCTAAAAGACTAACTCGTCAAGTGTCGGTGTCATACGGCCCAACCACGAAGTGTAGTCAAACTGTGCTAGGTCCACCGTAGGGTGTATCAAGCCCTAGGGTGCCAACCACGGACACAAAGCAAGCACGCACAGTCTAAACCTACCGGTGCCCGTGTCTGCTTTTTCAACTCCGAATTATGTGCACGACCATAGTCTTCCTGAACCTACACCGGCGCACCAACTCAGCCGTCGTTTTGGTCGCTTACATGTCAGCCCAGTAATCGTGCCCCACCCTAGCCTAGTCCATAGGGTATCATGATACAACCAAGAGGGTTACTGGTGAAAAGGACCACGTAACTAGGGTTTCTAACGGGTTAAACGTTGTTAACCCTATCCAATCAAGTATCAAGTTGGTTAAGTGTACCCAAGGTTCATGACTTAACCCTATCAACCCATCGTGTTTAATTGGTTAAGTATTCAAGTGGTCCATGACTTAACCCTATCATGTGGCATTAATTAAATTAATGCACCCAACCTCTCACATTAGACCTTGTTGTAGTTACTAGTTAAGCCGGGCGGGTCCGGGTAGCTTTACACCACAACTTAGTCTAACCTCAGGTTTCAAGTGCGACATGACCAACTACTCACATTGGGTCCTATTTCTTGTAGCCACTAGTTAAGCCGGTCGGTTCCGGGTAGATTTATGCTACAAACTCAACCCAACCTCGAGTTGGCCATTCTCATGTTTTCTAGAAGTCATGTCCAAGTTCACGTTCATGTTTCAAGCATAATCACATGTCATATTTCATGTCATCTTTTCAAGTCACGTTTATATGTCATTTTAGTTTACCCATAACATAACCCCATCGCATGTAAGTTCGCATAAACGCAAATAGATCTCAAAGAGGAAACTTAGAAGCATGACATAGTTAATAAGGTTTGGCCACAAGTTAAACATGGTGGCATATGAGGCAAATGTGTTCATAAACTTGCATATTACATTATAAGCCTCAAAACATGCATGATCTCAAACTTTAGCAAATAGGTGAAACATGATCATAAATGACATAGGATGATAGCTAGTGATTCGCATATAACATCATATGCAAAATAACATAAGGGTTATGAGAGTTTCCATGTTGCTTTATGCAACATTTCAAATCAAAGCTCATAGCTTTCTATGCACAAAGTCAAGGTGATAGCTTTACAAACATGCATAGAATAAATCTATGCATAACATGATAGAATCAAAGCACAAATCATACTTAGGCCCAAACTCAAACTTGCAACATGTCATATTTAACTTCATAGTTAGAATCTAAGAGTAGTATAGGGCTTACAATGCTATGAAGACTTATAAAATAAAATAAGATTGAGACGAAGCCACTAGCAACTCTAAACACTCCCAAATGACAAGCTCCAATGAAAACCCATGAGGAACAAGAAGACAATCCTTGCTTTGATGAAGAAAGATTGAACTTTGGCCTTGAATCAAACTTAGAAACTCTCAAACAAGCTTAGGAACTCTCATATGAATGAAGATGGAGACTATGACAAGAGGGTGGAGGCCATGACTAAACATTTTGGCATAATATAGTTGTAGGTTTGATTTATGATGGTTTAGGCTAGGTATTAGGGTCCTTTTATAGAAGTTTAGGTTAGCTTAGGCCATAGGATTAACCCTAATTCAGATCTGAGCCTTTAAAATCCGTCACAAGCCTTAAAACCTGTCTTGAGGAACAAGTCAGCTGCACCCAGGCCAGACTGGCCGACCACCCAGGTCGACAGGGGTGTCGACTGGGCAGTCGACACAACCTGGGGTATGTCGACACCCAAGTCGACTCCCCAGTCGACTTGGGGTGGCGGGAATTTTTCCCTCCTGTCCTGCTCGGCTGATTTTGAATTTGAATCTGTTTTTAAACTTGAATTTTCTAAAAACTTTGACGGGCCATAACTGGGTCATACGGACTCCGATTTTCGAAAACTCGGACTCTATTTCACGTATTTTTCCGAGACGAACGCAATGGCATAGTCCGTTTCCCTTGATTCAGATTTTATCATTTAATTCTGCCTTGATTTATGTTATAACTTGTTATTCAAAATACGGGTTACTACAATTTGTCTCAACAACTACTTGAGATTCATGCCATACAACCTTCTTACCAGCAGCATCTCCAATTCGGAACAAACCAGGGGATGGCCTCCACAAAAAAGCTTCCGGATTTAGGGGTTCATCTATCCAAACTATCATACCTGCTAGTCCAAGAGGAACATCGTTAACAATTTCCTCCAGATGCTCGAATGTAATCGTCCTAAATCCACTAATTGGTTGCCCCCTGCCCAATCAAAAATCTTGCATTTGCATTCCATGCTGCTGCTTCTACTCTATTATATGTAAAAATATTTATTTAGTAAAAAATGTATATAATAAAATTGCATGTTGATTATGAATAAAAAATGTTTACCTTATCTTCTTCTCCTCCATTGTGATTGGTTGAATGTAGAACCACACTATTCTTCGGCCATGCCACAATATTATCTTTTGCTTCCCCAATAAGTGAGAAAGAAGTTATAGGCCTCTATAGAAAAACATCCAGCTTGATTGGACTTTCAACAAAAATAATGTTCGTTTCTGGCCCTAAAGGAACATCATTGACAAGATGGTTCAGATCGTCTGACACGAATCTTCCTTCATCAACGATCTCTTCATTCCCTCGCCAATCCAATATATCACACTTCTTCATATTTTCATCGACGTTACACTACATTTAAACATAGGAAAATTATGATACTAATTGAATAAAAAGTTAAAAATTGAACGATGCGAAACTAATTAAAAAAAATTACTTGAGGTTTGTTTACTTCTGTCCCACTGTGTCTACTCTGCAAAATCTTAGAAATTATAAAGTTAGTTAGAATTATATACAAATGTAATATTTAAGCTAAAGTGACAATGTTAGTTAGAATACATAATGTCATACAGTAAGGCAAGCACTATACAAATGTAATTTATGCTAAAGTGATCACTTCAGGGTATAATTTATCGTAAACACATGCAACCAGTCATTTCGCCCCCTTTAATGCATACCTGAAACTCTGAAAGTAAGACGGCATCCCACAACACCTGAAAAACCTCATTGCAGTATAACCATAGAATAGTTCTTATAGTAGTCGGTCCATTAATAAAAACGTGTTTGTAGTACATAAACAATTAGTTTACCTTGTATTTCTTCTTGTATTTATTATTTATTGTAATAAAACGTATTACGAATCACTATAAAAATCTGTCGATTCTGTCAAAAAAATCAATTAGCATACGAGTTTTTAAACTTAACCAATCTTTGAAGCCTCCAAATGGGATTCTAAACATATATTTTTCACTTCTACGATCCATAACATGAATCCAAACATTTCCATCAGCATAGACTACCCTATCCCTTGCTCACAGTTTAAATGAAACAATACATTTGATCCGGGTATGGCCCGGGATAGTTTCGCCCACTAACTGGGTTCGTTTCTCCATAGCAGTTTGCTGACAGATGGTGATCACCCCATTCTGTTGGACTGAAATAGGAAACACTGTCATATTTGATGGAAACAAGAAAGAAGCTTTTATAACTATAACTATACACACACACACATTACTAGGATCCCACGATACATTTTTCTTAGAAATTGGACACTTATATATACAACATAGGGTAGTAACATACTACCATGGTAAGGAGATCCGAACAAATCGGACTCATGATCTTTTGCACCCTGCTTCAATGTCTTAATCGTCTCGGATAAGGATGCTTGTTATAATTGTTGAAATGTTTTTAGTACATGGGACAGAAAATGGGACACATGAATTTAACCGTTGTCAGAATCTGAAGTTACTTCAAAAAGAATATTTCATGAATTAAGCGTACCGATCATGTCTTTATTGCATGTTGTATATTTGGATAAATGTTGCTATCATCTACCAACTATTCAAAACCAAGCGACAGTAAAGTTTTTTTGTCCCAAATATTCAATTGCCTATGCAAGTTGCTCTTTGATATGATTGATCATACTCCTGTTTGCAATTTCTCTTTGATAATTTGATTACATCTGTGAGATTCATTTACAAATATATGCGCAGCATTTAGTTATTATTATCAATTCATGATTTCTTCTTCTTCTTTTCCCTTTTTTTTTGGGGAAAAAATGGATTTGAATGAGATCTTGTGGTAGAGTAGTTTCAAATATGGATATCACATGCAGTAAAGTCATGATATATGAACCAAAAGAAAATCAAAGATAAGGAGAGATATAAATTAAACCCTGAAGTGACCTGTATAGTGCTTGCCTTACTGTGTAGTGCTAAAGTATGGATAACTTAACAATCAAACCAAAAAGGGAAGAACATGGAGGAACATGGATAACTTAAGTAGTGATAATTTGCATCTGATTTTTCTCTAGTTGTAAAAATCTCTTCTCTAAGTCTGAAAATTTGCTTTCAAGTAGCAGTGTATGCTTATCCTTAACTTGCGATAAAGCCACTCTACTAAGACTCACTCCTCTTCCCATCGCTCTAAGTCGACCCGGTCTTTCTTGCCCTAACACTTGTGCAAGTGCATCTTCTCTATAATTAATTGGCGAGCTCGATTGTGAATCACTTTCAATTTGTTTAATCTTTTTCTACAAAACATGATTAATTTCATATTATTGCAGTTTAAACTAAAATGTGGCTTGCAAATTTAAATACCACATATGACATCTTTTATTTTTTCAGAACTCATTAAAACATAGATATATAAATATATCTATCATATGTATTTGAAAAGTATGAACTTACTATAGCATCTGCAGCAATCATATTAACCGGATCACCATTTTTCTTAGTGCGAGATTTGATCCAAACCACACTTCTAGGGACGGCAGAACTGATTTCGCTTTTCTACATTAAAACAACAACAAATAACAAAAGCAACCAACTTAAAAGTTTCGTAAATATTGCAGTAAATTATAACTACAATTTTGTTACCAAATCTTCTGTTAGTCATGCCATTCCTTTATGACTAGACGTGTGTGGCAGCTGCATCTATCTAATAGCTCTGTTCTTCTCGCTCAAAACCTAAAATAAGAATTGTATGGTAGTATGGTATTCAACTTAGTCATCACAGTCTAAAATGTGTTTGTAAGGGTTCAAGTGTTAAGCTTTTTTATTTTAAATTGGAGTTTCAGTTTTTAGTCATTTACAGATATAACTCAAAAGTTAAATATGCATACACACATATACGTATGAATGTATGTATGTATAGAAGCACTTTTAAGAACTCTACTCTAAGTGCCAATGAAGCCGGTTATACCTCAACGCTTTATACAATAAATTAATGCGAAATTCCAATGCAGTTATATTTAATTTAGTTTTTTGCACACTACTAGTATATAATACAATTTCTTGTACCTTGAATTCCGAACTTGTTTTCAACTTGATAAATTTCTTCCACTCATTCATACATCTAATGTTGGATGGTTTTAACTGAAGTCTTTCCTCCATGTTCTTTGCTTGTAACACCTGCCGAACTAATCTACATTTTGATGCTCGCCAAATACCACCCATTTGTAGAAAAATTGTGTTTTTTTCCAACCTGAATCCAATTTAAACCTTGCCTGCGACAATAATACAAGCAAACTCATACGATAATCACATGATCGAAAATGATTCTACATGCATTGAAATTGTGATCTATTTAGATTTATGCACCTAGCAAGGTGCAATGGCTATTTGGAACTAGTCTTTAGCGGATTCATTCAAATTTCAGAAGCTTAATTAAATAAATAAGGTGGCCAAGCAAATATCTGCTAGAAATTCTTGCTTGGGTCGAGATGCCTGAAAGGTAATCTAAATTCTTTCATGTTAATATTTAACAGTAAATATTTGCTTAGAAGACAAAAAGTTGTTGGATAAATATTTGATTATGTAAAAAATATCATTGAAACATGACATATGGATATTAATAAATAAAACAATTAATGTAATAACGAAAACAAAATTAGAATCTGATAAGTGTATTGAAACGCCTCATATCTTTAATATTACAATTTAACATTTCCTTACAATAGGCATCTAAACTAGACAGACGATATAAGTTATTGGAGTCACATTTATTATATTAAATTTGGAGGAGGAAACTTACATTAAATTTAAAATAAGGACGTATCCATAATTTTCACTTAAATATACGCCGAATTGTAATAGGTACAATGACTGTAATTTTCAAATTGCAGCGACTATTTCAACATCACTTCATATGTAATTTAAGCCATTCAAATAGCTGTTTATATACTGCTATAATTTGTGTTTTAATTACTATTATCATTTATTTCATCTGATCAAACCTCAGCAAATGTAAAAATTATTCAGAGTGTCACCTGGATGCTTTCCCATAAAACATCTTTCAACTCGGAACTAACTTGCTTCCATCCACTTAGTGTAACCGGAACAATTTCTCGTACAAGTGGTCCTAAATAAGAGGATAATTTGACTGACCCTGGTCCTATTGGTTCGCCTGTACTATTAAATTCAACTTCTATTAGCTCCGAAGAATTGAATGGAAGTCTTCTAATTTTGGTTGGCCCTCTAGGCTTTCTTCTTGGTTTTTCTTCCGCCTGAATAACATTGTCAACTGTTTGTGGATTGTTTTGTGTTTCGGCATTGTTTTCTAATAAGGTTTGAACTTGATTAATTTCTGACGTATGTGGAATGTCATGTATTTCATCATTCTGTTCAGGTTCAATATCATCCTCCTTTTCAGCAAGATTGTCTTCAAACAGCTCTTCTACTCTATGTTTCTTTCTCTGTTCGTCTAGTTCGTTTTGCACGTGCTTTTTCCTTTTCATGGCCTTATTCTTCTGTGATATTTTCTGTTTATAAAAAATAAAAGGACAACTGTCATGAACGAGGCTATTAATTTGTGCACAAAATAACATATCAGTAATACACGTAGCATGATGACACAGAGAGGACAGAAGCATTCACACAAATCATGAAATCAAGCACAAGCGATTGTGGAGTAAATTTTCACTTTTCTACTATAAGACATCATGCTAAAAAATGTATTAAGGACAATCACATGCTAAATAGTGTGTTCGTTACAAGTACACGTTAAAGCAAAATGTATTAACATGTGAATTGAATGCTACAAGTACTTAATTGAAATAATGATTAACTCAATGGATCAGTAGTACAAATAATTTTTTGAGTTAGAAGGGTTCAACATTAATCATCGGCTATCAATTAAATCCACTGTCCGTGCTCTTGTTACAAAAATATTCAGTGCAGCATAAATTTTGTTTGAATACATTTCATAAATTAGAAGTATTATTAATGTCTTACAGACCATTTATGACATATACTAACTTTGAATTGAAAACTTGGGTGAGATACTTGCATATCATTATTATAGAATGTCTCATAGTTGAAGGTATGATGACTATATACTTATTTCATTTGAGACGAGTAAGTTTATAGCTCAATTTTCACATAGTTATAAATAATTTTAATTTGGATCCTAATAACTGAAAAATTAAAGGATGCATCTTTGGATCTATGGATATAAACGAGGAGTAAATACAAAAAAATGACAAAGTCACAGCCAAAAGGAAAATCCGAATAAAACAAATGAACAGATGGGTACAATTTCAAAAGAACTCTTTAATTCAAAAAAAAAGAACTAGGTAAAACAAAAAATGCACACCAAAAGGAATAAGAAGCAAGCTGAAATCCAAGAACAAATCCAATTTATAGAGGGAAAATCAATGTTTGATTGATAGTCTAGTTAATACAGACAAAACTTGACAAACTTGACAAAGCAGTGATGACAAACTTAGTACTGGTGTTTAAATATTTGTCAAAGCAGTGATGACAAACTTAGTACTGGTGTTTATATGGAATAGAGTATGGCTTTGTCAAACTTGACTAAGTGGTATCATCATGATGACAAACTTGACAATTTATAGAGTATGGCTTTTCAAATGGTTTAATTATTTTTTCTTCTGATCAATGAAGATAATAAAATGCTACATGGAATAGGAAAGTAAGAAGGAAACAAGAAAGCAGTGGTTCAAACATATAAACCAAATGATTGAAGCGCTAATTTGAAGGTTCGACTGAACCTTTAGTTCGCGTGAAGCTGAAATCTGATTGAATTTCGAACCATTACATATAATATTTTTATTTTTACTACTATAAGACATCATGTTTGTATATGGAAGTTACTTGCCCTACCATCCAACTTATATGCTTACTTATAACTGAGTAGTGATAGATAACTATCTTACACGAAACTACAGACATACGTACGGTTCCCTATCAATGACTGATTATCGAACATTGAATTTTTTTAGCAAATCATCTAATAGAATTGAAAAAACTGAATGAGCCTACCAATTTAGAAAGTGTAATCTCATCGTCTGCTCGATTGTCTCCAACCTTCTTACTTGTTACTCTTTTCATTTTAAGATCGTCGAATTCTTTTTGCATATGTCTAGTTCTCACATTCCCACAGTTGCTCATTTTCTGTACCACAAGCAACGAACTAATTAAACAATTACAAAGCTAATTATGAAACTATATTCAATATGGCAAAACATGAAAACAAAGTCACGCAAACTATATTTAACATGGTTAATTTTCTAGTTGAATTGCAGGTGTGGTCAGATTGTCACATCCTCGAATGCAATATGCAAAATTAATTGGTTGACCTACGGAAGAAATTATCGAGTATCATATGAGTATCATAAATAGTGAAATGTATATAGCGCTATAACCCACAAGCTGCTTAACATATATCGAGTTGACACTGAGCATGAACATCGTATGGGTATCGAAAAGCATAATAAATAATATGTTGCCTTTGGCAAAGAGGTAGGATTTGAATATACATGTAATTTATGCAAATTTGAAAGAAGAAAATTAAATGTCATAAAAAGTTAAAACAGAAGTAAAGAAAAAAGTGTTTATACTTCCAGTGAATTATAACATTTGTTATAATAATAGAAAAAAAAGAAAAAGATCAATATCATTATGATAAGTAGCTCATGATAGATAAATATAAATTTTATAGATAGCGGGTATCATGAAATAAATTTTATAGATAGCGACTATCATGAAAAAGCAAAGGATATAAAAAGATTAAGATTACCATAATAACGGAAATAGTACAGTTGAAGCCTGCCCTGACGATGATAAACTAGATATTCGTTTGTGCGGGAAATAGTCCACAGACATATGCTGTCATGGGTGAAGAGGTAGGATTTGAAGTCCTAAAGTTGTAAGATGAAGATGGGTGACATTTTACATGTGAAGCGGATTTCGTGATATAATATATATTCATATGATGTGATAAATAGATTCTGTATATTTTCATCAACTATAAATAGTTGACCACTCAAATGAGACAACTAACCAGGTGGGTAAGAAATAACAAGGTTATTCTAAACGTGAAAGCAGTACAATAATAAGCCTACTAGCAATGGGTTCAAGAGGAGAAAATAATCAATAATGGTGACTGCACTATAAGAGCACAAGGTAATAATATCTCAACCATCAGCTGACACTTATACTAAGTTAATACGTGAATATATATATATATATATATATATATATATATATATAAACACCCCATGATAGTTTTTTTTGGATTTGTTCAGGAAAACCGACCGGAGTCGTAAACACCCCATGATAGTTATTGCTTAAAGACGTCAAGATTCCATATATGTGATATGCAGTTAGAATTATGCTATGGTTCAAATGATTGCCATATACGTCACTAAGATATTTTATAAAAATGCATCCATGTAATACAAGTTGTAACGACCCGGATTTTCAGCGACTTTGGTTATCGACATAAACACGATGTCGATAACCAAACCATCGAAAAATCCTGGTAATTAGTGAAAGAAATTAGAGGGTGAGAATAGATAAGATAGAAACTTAGAATAGAAGAAGAAGAAGAACACAACAACAGAGTAACACGAACCTCACAGCGGAACGAATAAATATATTTCATAACATAACTTTGAAATACAAATCTGTACTTGAATATACATATCATTATCAAAGTACAGCACTTACAACACAGCGGAAATAACTATAGCTATATGATCCTGAAGCCTCCTGCTCCAGCTCTTCAAGTGTATCTGTAAAATTCCGACTACTTGACTGCCCGTACAAATTTAGGCACCCAAGAGTTTAGGGAAAACAGCAAAGTAAACTCCGGGTCAGTCATGGGACTGGTATGAGTAAAACAGTTTAAAAACAGTTCGAACAAGTAACCGATATCTCATAAGACCACGCCGCATAACGGAACGGGTTTTTCCCTTATGAGAATCCAATGATAACTTTATATCAAAAACCTTTTGATATTATAATAATGTCTATTAACAACAGTATATATATATATATATATATATAATCATCTAGCAGAACGCTTTCATCTCACGTTCTACATATATTGTATACAATCAAAACCGCAAGCACGTATTGGGTAATGGATTTCCAACTATGACAAGGTATGGAACCACCTTTCACTTGTGTACCTCTAGAGAGGAATACACTGGGTTCAACAAGAACATCTTGCAACCCGGCCACACATGACCGACCACTCATTTCGCTTGAGCGTATCGAATGTATATCACCAACAGTTGGGATCAGCAACCGTTTCCCGAATGGGACAACATCAACAATAGATTTTTAGAAGTAAATGAAACTCTAGATCAGGTGATTATACACCCCACTTCGGTGCGACCGACTTAGCCATGCTGCCTGCCCGATTTCTGTCATTTACCAGATGATGAGGCTAGAAGCTATGCTTTATCATCATACCAGATTCACTTTGAATGCCACATCGTCAAATCCATCAAATCACCAATTGACGTCCTCAACAATACATTATGTGTTAGCTAAAAGAAGTTTCCTTCTCCGCTTCCACTCTTGGTACGGTTGGAGAAATCAATATACGTGATCGTCTGGAAATACTCTGTCAGACATCCGTCCATACAAGTCATCCAGGAACAGGATGAACCGAAGGCACTATTCTGTAAACAGGATAGCCCTTGCATAACTCCGTCTTCAATTATCTTTGGCATATATGATTCGCAACGCTTATGCCACTACAGAGTGGTTCTTTGGATAGTAATCCAACCGGTCTCTCCATATTAACAACGTTAAAATGGTCAAAACTTCGATAGTCTGTGATTTAACTATCGAAGAAAACAGGTGTGCAAACAACGATATTATTTCCAAATGGAAATTTATATCGATCAAACATCATTCAACATTTATCTCTAAATTTCATTGATTTACTTATCTCCTGTTTCCCTACGTTCAATATTCCTTATTTTCTAAATTGGGAAAATATACGTTATTAACAAATGGAAAACATTTCCATTTCTTGTTTCTTTATTAGAAAACACTTCTGGTTTCTTATTTGGAAAACATTTCAAAAGCTTCTTCATTGGACTTAGACAGATGTTTAAACAAACCATCGCGATGCCAACTCAAACCATTTCCTTTACTGCCGAACCTTAACTATTCCTTAGTTAAAAACGAAGCCAATCAAGTTGGGGTAGAACTACCTCTCAGACCTTAACTGAACAACATTTCTAACTTTGAAATTGGCAAAGTTCACTTTATATTTCTTTAACTAACTTCCTTACTTAACCCTAATCGATTAAACTAACATCGATTAACTCCTTTTAACTTTTATCTCTAATCGATTAACTAACATCGATTAACCTCTTTGCTTTAACCCTAATCGATTAAACTAACATCGATTAACTCCTTTTACTTTAACTCTAATCGATTAAACTATCATCGATTAACTAACATCGATTAACTCCTTTTAACTTTAACACTAATCGATTAAACTATCATCGATTAACTTCTTTTACTTTCTATTCGAATAAACTATATTCGATTAACTCTTTTGCTTTAACACTAATTTATTAAACTAACATCGATTAACTCCTTTTAACTTTAACTCTAATCGATTAAACTATCATCGATTAACTAACATCAATTAACTCCTTTTACTTTTCGAATGAACTATTCATTTATAAAGATTTACTTTTAGTAACAGTTCTTCACTTTACAAATGATTTCCCTTTTATAAAACTCTATTCGTTTTAAAAACATTTTTCCCTTTTATTTACTTTCGAAATATTTCCTTTAATAAAATCTGTTAATTTTATAAATATTTCTTTTGTAAACATCCTTTTCCTTTTCTATATAAAATACATCGATTTTATATAAATAATTCATTTTCAAAATACACTTTGAAAATATTCTTTTATCAACATTCGTTATGTTATGGTTTTCAACATATCAAATCACGATGATCAATATCGTCCAAACACATATAATCGACATTAGATTATATATCACATCATATATCACAATATATGAAAAACAGTAAAATAAATGTTGAGGAATCCAGTTGGATTCCTCCAACCTGTTTCCCTGCATCACAGATGTTAAACAATATAGATAACATCACTTTTCAGTTCCATATGATATATTCTGTTAAACAGAATCAATATAGCAATTTAACTAACTGACTAGCAGTTCAATCAAACAGTCAACATACAGTAAATCAGCCAATATCTAACAGTTCTAAAAATACAACATGAAATTATAAACTGTTCAGAGTTTGTGAGATTTACTCACATTTGCAGTTCATCGTTAAAGAACGATAACCATCGCTTGATTCAGACGGACAATTTATTTTGCTATAAATTGTAACGAGTTCGAATTCACTCCTAGTCAGTTCCAGTGTGTAGCCGTCGTCCATACGATCCCAACGGATCCAACCGTTCGAAATTCTGATTACGTATGTAGCAGATATTTAATTTACAAGTTTATATAACTATTTGAATTTAATTTAAACTATAATTATTGTTTTGGGCCTCACCCTCTAACCTCCTTGGCCCACGTACAAGCTAAAAGCCTACTGACCCGTTCTTCTTTCCTCTCCTTTACACTTCACGACTCCGAATTCCGAAATCAGTTCACACCCCTTTTCCACCATTTCGATCTCCCTTTTCTCCGTAAACACTCCACAAAAGCACATACTGTCTCCACAAATAAGCTTCACCACTCAGGAGCATCCTCTCCAACACCAGCTCCATTTCCCTCGCACCCCATATACCCAGTCACGGCATCAACAACTCCCAGAACTCCACGGTGGCAGTACCTACCCAAAACTACATCGGAAACCCCAAAAATTACACAACCGTCACCTCTTGATACACTGAACTCAACCAGCACCTCATCCTCACCTAACAACCTCCTTATAATCTCCTTCAAGCCTTGCTGTGTATTCAACCTCCCCCCCTAGATAAAATCTTTCTCCTGTATTCGTACACAGTACTTACTTGCTGCCTACGTTTTGGATCTCACCGTGGGTGCTCCAAGTACTAGCGAACCAAAAGTATGCAGAGGACCACAAAAGAAACGCAACCCGTGCTGTTCACCGCTACAAGTATTTATATGATAACCCGAACTCGAGTTAAAGCTTAAATCCAAACAATATGCTAACCTTGGCTCACGCTGGTTTATTTTGAACGCCAACAGAAAAAAATCGCGCCTTATAGAAAGCCTAACATATCGAAGCTCTTGAGTATACGGTCACCACGGATCCAACCTCGTTGGATTTCATACGGTATTGGATTTTTCTTTTAGTTCCGTGTGATAGTGGAAGATGCGAAATAGTGAGGCATTTTTTTAGGTTTGTTTTAGGAAATATTGGCGGCCGTTGTTTTTAATTTACAGAAGAAGGGGAAATTTGGTTATTAGGAAGTAAAGGGGGTATTTATAATGATGATTTGTCTTGTGGATTTTTGACTGCCACGGATTTGTTTTGAGTAGCGGTTGAGAAGAAGAGTTGTGGCTTTGTTTGATCCACATATTAAAGTCTAGGTTAGGATATTTATTTTACACTTGAGAATAACCCATTATGCGGAACTCTGTTTGTTCACGGACTGATATGAAAATATCATTAAATCGAGAAATGTGTCGTGATCCCAAAAATATAATAATACCGGTATATTAACTTATATTTTGAAACCCTAAAATCGTTGATTAAGGGTGCACATTACTCCAAATAAAAAGTTACTTATTAAATTAATTAAAAATTACAATAAAATTCTAAAAATTAAATTATCGTTATGTCTCAAAAGAACCTTGTCTAAATTCAAAATCGATATTCAAATATTTTTAAATAACCGTTATGGCCACGATCGAATATACCGCTGTTTTTCTGAATATTTAATTTGGACATAACTCAAAATCTATACGACGAAATCCCGATTTTTCTCTTCCATTAGAAAAATATACTCCACCAGCTCCACACGTTTCTTGTTTCACAGAAATCCGGCTTAAAACGAATCCTGTACATTCAGTTGAAGTTCGAATCGCCAATTTACGAACTGCAGCGCCATTTCGAGCTCGTTTATATTTATATTATAAACTATACGTTCAACTGTCGACGATTGAATATATTCGTTATTCAAATTCAAATTCTAAACTGAATTAAATATCACAGATGATCCAGTTCACACCATATCGCCATTTCCGCCAATTCTGATTATTTCAGAATTAAATATATTATTATTTTAATTAAATATTTACCATTATTAAATTCCATGACCATTAAATTCTCTATATCACCATTGATATAATTAAATAAATTAATGATAATACCTCTGCCAATGCGGGTCATTACATAAGTTCTATTCCATATGCAATGCATCCGTAAGATGTAAAATAATAAATTTGAAGCTAAAAGTGAATTCCAAATGTAATGGAAAGTTTAAATTATAAACCCGTTTATTTGTTAATATTACGCCCTAAATTTGTACTATTATCGTATACTAGAATATAAATAGGAATTACAAACCTCGCAAGCAAATAAGTATGGAAATCTACTCAAATATGCCTTCACAATCTTCTCTAACATAGCTAACATTCTCAACCGAATCAATATCCATGTCGTTTTCTTCACAATCTTCCCTAACAAAGCTGACTTCCATAATAGGATCATCCGTCTCTAACTCATGATGGCCTCTTGGTGGTGCTTTCATCACAACATACCAATTAGAATGGTCTTTCTCTCTAGAATAGAAAACTTGTTTTGCTTGAGATGCAAGAATATATGGATCTTTCACAAATGAAGCTTGATTTTGTTGTAAATTGACAAGAGTGAATCCATCTTCGACCTTCACTCCATTTCCTATATTTTCCCAATGACACTTGAACACGGGAATATAAAAAACATGATAGTCTAACAAAATTATGTCTGTCAACACCCCATAATAAGTGACCACATCAACTCTTTGAGAAGTATCTTTTGCACTTGCTCTACACATGGTAGTCGCATCGTAAGTGACTCCGTAGTTTTGGGTTTCTCTTTCAACGTCTTTTGTATGAAAACAATGCCCGTTAATTATAAAACCTTTATAGGACAACACATCAACACTTGGGCCAAAAGCAATCCATCTTAGCATTTCATCGTTTGTTGATTGAAAAGGTACCTACAATCAAATCATTTTACATAAATTTTGAAGTAAAAAAGAAATTCTTTTGTCCATGGAAGGATAATTAAAATCAAACTAACCTTCTTTTTAATCCAATCTGAGAAATTATCAGTATGTTTTTTCCACAACAATGTCACATTTTTTTCCAAATGCTTATCATAATTTTGTAACTCCTCCAAATGCATACTGGTGTTTAAATAATTTTACCCAAGTTATATTCAACATAAAATATTTATTAAAAATGTATAAACAAAATAAAACTTACTCTAAGTATGGTTCCACCGCAGCTGTATTCATTAGCACAACCAGATGAGCAATATCTTTTTCATTTGCTGACAATGTAATTTGCTGCGGTTTTAAAATTGGATGTCCTTCAAGTATCACTTTGTTTTCATAATCTTAATTTCGGACTTCTTTCCCCTCCATTTGTACTTTCTTTTGTAAAAATTCACTAAAGAATCTCATTGATTCTTCTGCAAGATAAGATTCTGCAATACACCCTTCAGGTCGTGCATAATTCCTTATATAATCTTTAATCGTCTTCATATAGCTTTCAAAAGGGTATGTGAAAACCCGTAACTTCCCCGGTGAGGAAAGTGCGGATAGTTCGAGAACAAGCCACATCAGAACGCAGACGGAAGAACATTTCATTGTATATCACAACAATGCATCAGATTACAAGAATATACAGAGTATAAATGAATCAATATTACACAGAAATATCAGAGATTTAAATTACATTTAAATACATCGCAGCGGAAAATAATACAATACACAACTAGAAGAGATATACAGATACAAAGCTTTCCGGATATCATTCCAGCTGTAAACCGGGATCCTGTGAATATAAATCTGCAAAACCAAAACTACTAGCTGCCCGTGTCAAAATAGGGGCACCCAGAGTTTAGGTTAAAACAATAAACTCCAGGTCAGTCATGGGACTGGTGTTAGAACTAAAACAGTTATTAATCTTTATTTTTAAAGTTAGGTAAATCAAGGGACCACGCCGTATAACACGGAACGGGTTTCCTCCCAAGAATACCAGTGCATAAAACAAACAACGCAATGCTAAATAAAAAAAATGAAGTTGTTATAAGACCCAGGTCCTATCACACAATGCAACACAAGCCGGGGGATAGGGTTTTCCCTTATAACAGCCAAAGAATGCTTGATACGTTTAAAACAAATCATTTGATACTATTATAAGTGCATAGTGTATAAAACAACTTCAAATCATAAGTATCAATCATAGGCGGCATGGGTACCATATATCATGTCGCCGTACTAGGCTCTACAAATAAAACCGCAAATGTCACGTATTTGGAAGTTGGATTTCCATCTATGAACCGAGGCAAAATATAGTCCTCAACCGATTCGAGACTCTCTAGCCCGAGCCTCAAGAACAGCCGCAACTGCCCCATGGATCGTCAGGGCCGGTCCACCGATGTGGATTATTATGCCTGAACACTACGTTTCCCCGCACTTTGGGGCGTAAATGAGCCAACGAATGACTCCATCGGACCCGGATCGTCTGATCTAACCGAGGCGCCTCGCAACAGCAACAACCACACAGGTGAAAAGTATATAAATGTCAGGGCTGGTAGGTCACTGACACCACCTTAGCTAGAAAGAAACGCATGCCCTCCCTGAGGTCCGTCTCCCGTTTTTGGTTCACCACCGAGGTGTGAGGGTTGCGAATTTACGTTACACAAAGCTGTGCCACACAGGGTGTGCTTTGATCATCACCACAACACTTTGCTTTTCAACAGAAGCCTTGATCATTTGCCACTTAGGCATGCCACACAGGCAAACCACTCTATGCAACCGATATCAGTCACACAGAATGAAATCCAATGTCAGACACACAGTCCATTTACAAGTTCGTTCTGGGTCTGAACGAAACCGGAGGGACCTAGTACCCCGCATATCCATCGATCTCCAAGTACGTCTGGACGATCACCAACTGTTTCCATCTTCTTGGTTGTACAGCCCAATCAAGATCATCAGTAATCACCCAAACAACGTGAAGACTTCCGGTCTTTGACCACCGTCTTCATCTTCGACTTATCGTCGTATCAGTTATTCAGAATGGGATAAACCCGGTCTTTCTGAATAACTCGCGTATATTTTAAATAAGTGTTACACAAACACAACATACGCCTCATTCCAATTCATCAGTCACTAACCGTAAATTAATCAAGAGAACAATTCCCCAAATATTAACCCCGAAGGCCGAAACCAACATCAGATCAATATCCAGAAAACCATTCTGCTTGGCTAACCGACAGTTAGTTTCTAAATTTTACATTCATAGGGAAAGGTTCCCAATAATTTTATCCAAGATAAATTCCTTGAATTTATTCTTTAATCTTCTTTTGAATTTCGATTCAACTAGTCGGGATTAACGAACCTTACCGAAGTAATCATTTGTTTTAATTTCCCAATCCCAACCTATTCATCCCATGAAGTAAAACTGGTAATACTTCATATCTAACACCACGGTGTTATCGGTAAATTCAATTACCATTTCACGTTCAAATCTAATTAAAGATTTAACTAACGTCTGGAGCAAAACTGGTGATACTCCATCCTCGATCATTTCAATCTAATTAAAGATTCATTAAAACTCCACTTAGTTTTAATCTGTGACTGGGTTAAAGAATCAGTGTCATTTAAAACACGGTCCACAATAAACCCAAAATCACATTCATTAATTATCGGGTTAAAGAACAAGTGTTATTTAAAACACTGTTCACGATAAACCCAAAAATCAATATCAATTCAATTCCAATTAAATATTATTTTATTGGTACACTTCATTAAATCTAAATAAAAAGATTTAATCTTTTCTCAACTGGGTTCAAGAACAGTGTTAATGAAGACACCATTCACGACAAACCCAAATCACATTTGATATTCAATACAAGGCTCTGAATAGAAAATATATCGGCTTATATTCAATATCAAATTCTACGATTAACAAATGTCGTATTGGAAATAACGATATAAATATATATCTTTCAAATTTCCATAACAACATCTGTATAATCACAAATTCCAACATCGAAATATTCCGAAGACAATTTTGATTCAAATCCACTCCAATGCAATCATTAGAAATTCTGGTTATTTTTAAAACCCTTTTCAAATTCAATTTATTTATTTAAAAACAAATAGAATTTTAATTCTAGTTCAAAACTAGTTCATTTCGATAGAAATCTATTTTTATCTTTTCCAATATGGAGTTTTTCATCCCAATTCTTCCCAAATCATTTCTTATGATTTTACACAAATTATTGACATTTTTAATGATTTTATCAAGGCCCGTACAGTCGATTTCCATCAATGGCCATCGAACTGCACTTACAGCGATCTTTTTCAAATCTGATTTGGACATAATTACAAATCCAACCGTTAGATTTCTAATTTCTCACATTCGTTAGAAAGCTCTTTTCGATACGAACCCAACAATTCCGTTTTCAGGAGAATCCGACGGTCGGATCTCCCGTAATATCCGTTGGAAGTCAATGGTCAAAATTCGCGAACTGCCGCGGCGCGGCGCGTTCTATTCAGGTCATTATATTATATATATAATATATATTATATACTTCGTCGATATCCTTTAAAACGTATTTAATAAATCGTTTTAAATTCGTTTTCAAAATGATTTCAACTTCTTTTTCAAATTCAAATCCAAATTGAATTTTTCAATATAAATTCGTTTTAAATTCATTTCAAATCGATTTTAATTCAATTTCGTTCGAATTCGTTTATATTCAATTTCAATTCGAATTCGTTTATATTCAATTTCAATTCGAATTCGTTTATATTCAATTTCAATTCGAATTCGTTTATATTCAATTTCAACTCGAATTCATTTATATTCAGATTCAATTCGAATTCGTTTCTATTCGAATTCAATTCGAATTCATTTCTATTTGAATTTCAAATCATTGTATTTCGAATTTCAAATCAATTCAATTTAATTCGAATTTCAATTCACTTTAAATATAATTCGAATTTCAATTCATTTCAATATAGTTCGAATTTCAAATCTATTCAATATTCATCGAAGAATGAATAAAATCGATATAAATATCGTTCACGTCGAAATGGCGTCAATCTAACCAACACGGCTTCATATGTTTCTATTTTCAAATACTCTAATTCAAATATTTCTATTTCAAATATTTCTATTCAAATATTCCTCTTCAAATATTTCTATTTCAAATATTTCTATTTCAAATATTTCTATTTCAAATATTTCTATTTCGAAACTAGAATGAGGCCCAATCAATTACCATATAATGTTAATTATATGGATTTTCTACAATACATGTAAACAATAACAACGATGAATAATCAACCATCATCCAAAGTGCATTCTACACTGTATAAGCATCGAATATAAATATTTAACGCTTATAACAGTCTGTCAATCAATCGATCGACATACAACTAACTATTGGGATTAGTGTATGTCATATATCATCCCAATACCCGTGTGGGGTTTCAAACAATCAAACGCAGATTTTATTTGTGCAGTTGGACGATGTGTAGAATTTATCGACCCAATCCTTATCAGTCAAATCAGTGTATATAAACAAATCGGCCGATTCGTTTATATATATTTATTTATTCACTTTCACGTTAAAAATTACATTTTTAACGATAAAATATTTTTAACTATATAAATATTTTATTTCCTTTCAGCACAAGAATATTTTATTATCGATTTCACATCAACATCACAAACAAATTTTCACAACATATCAATCAAACAAACAAGCCATCCATGGTCTGTGGATGACGGGTGTCGGGTGCTACTAAGCACCGTCTGCATCCTAGTATATATTTATAACTAGAAAAATTAATTTGAAAGGTGAGAAGTTCTCACATAATAGCTAATCCAACGCCACGACTCTTCTTTGCAGAAATCTTCGCCGTTCTCGCCTCTCGCCACTTTCTTTGCCCGTATTCTCTACATATGTAAAAATCACATTTTTACTTCGCTACTCGATATATAAAAATCGAATTTTTACTTTGATAAAAATGAAATCAGTACATTGATAAAAATGAAGTCTTTATATTGATAAAAATGAAGTCTTTACTTTGATAAAAATGAAGTCTTTACTTTGATAAAAATGAAGTCTTTACATCGATAAAAATGAAATCTTTACATTGATAAAAATTGTATCTTTGCATCGATAAAAATTGTATCTTTACATCGATAAAAATGAAATCTTTACATCGATAAAAATTGTATCTTTACATCGATAAAAATTGTATCTTTACATCGATAAAAATGAAATCTTTACATCGATAAAAATGAAATCTTTACATCGATAAAAATTGTATTTTTATACTTCTCCTCCATTGTAAAAAAAGAAAAAATCACATCTTTATGTGATAAAAATCATCACTTTATATGTATTAAAAATTAAATCTTTACATACAAAAATCACCTCTTTATTTACAAAGATATTTCGTATAAAAATCGCAGCTTTACTATCCTTAAAATCAAAGTTTTAAGGAGTTAAAATCGAAAAGAAAACTCAGAGCATTTTGGATTTCAATCGACGAAAGAAAAAGGGCTTCTCTCTGCCAAGGTAGTGGCGCCCGAGGGCTGTGGAGTCACTGTCGCGTTGGAGGGGCGATCAGTGTGGGGTCGCGACGGAACTGTGGGAAGCTGCACGGTTTTAAGGGAATAAGGAAGAGAGAGGGAGGTCAGGGGCTAGGGGGTCGGACTAGGTGGCTGAGCAGAGGGGCGTAGGGCCTGCAGGTGGCGGAGGAAGGTTGCGCGGGGTCCCTCCGGTGGCCAACGGCGGCGATTCTGCTTTGGGGGGGGGGGGGTTTAGGTTGATGGAGAGAGGAGCGGGAGCTGGAGGCGGGGGGGGGGGGAAGCAGATCGGAGCGGCGGTGGGATTGACGGCGCTCAGGCGAGGTGGCGTTGAGGGGGAGGAGCGACGAGGAAGAACGGGTTTTTTTTTGTTTTGAACGTTGACCAGAAGTGAGAAGAGAGAGAGGGAGAGAGGGCTTATATAGTATATTTTATATTATTTAATTATTTTATTATTCCAAAAAGTAAGTTTAAAATTTGGACTTGAAACAAGGCCCACCGCCTGTCGTCCCTAACGTTTTACCCCCAT
Source organism: Allium sativum (assembly GCA_030737875.1). NCBI lineage: Eukaryota > Viridiplantae > Streptophyta > Magnoliopsida > Asparagales > Amaryllidaceae > Allium > Allium sativum. The sequence goes on along the minus strand of CM060916.1, from coordinate 711,316,691 downwards.
TCCGAACACAATGGGATATGTATCGTAAGCTGATTCGATCATTTCGATCAGTTTTCGTCAAAATCGAAATATAACTCTATATATTGAATTTGAACGTGCATTTCAATTTACCGGAGTCACATACGAACCCGAAAAATTCCCAAAAAATATTTTCTAGCTTCGTATTGACGATACGATCCTAACAAAACTAGTTTCGTCGAATTCTGAGACCGTTTGAAAAATGACCATTTTCCAGTCGATCAAAATCAACTGAAACTGGCCAAACACGTTTTCCTTTGCCACGCTCACATATTGATTCAAAAAATTATGAAATTTGAAACCTAGAAATAATTTGACATCACGGATCCAACAAAAGTGGTTTCGTCGAAATCCGAGGTCGTTTGCGAAATTCCCATTTTTAAGGGCCTGAATTCCATAGCGACTATTCAAAATTTTCAACTGGACATATCTTTTGATCCCCGCTATGGAATTTTGATTTTTCGGATTCGTTGGAAAGATATTATCAAATAGATCCTAATGTTTTCGGTTTCGCTAAAATCTGGATTATTTTGCACCCGGTGTGTTCAATTGAAGTTTGAAATCGAATTATCGAACTACCGCGCCATTTTCAATTCTATTTATAATTATATATAATTATTTATATTCTAACGACGATTCAAACGAATATATACGTTCGAATTATATTCAAAATAAATTTCTCGTCGATATTATTTAAAATAATTCATTTTAAATAACCAAAAATTCGCTAAAATTGCCAAAATAAAAATTTTAAACTGGCCCAGATTTCCGGGTTGTTAAAATCTCCCCCACTTAAAACTTTTCGTCCCAGAAAAGGAACAAAGTCGAAAGTGGTTTTATTAATCAACTCTACGTTCGATCTGGCTTCCATTCTCCAACTTTTCAGTTTCTGAGAATTTTCCAATTCTTCAAAAATTTGGCTAACACCCTAAATTTTCGAAAAATTTCGCTATAACCTCCCCTGCGCCGGGAGCCACGGGAAAATCCCGAAATTGCCATACAGACCTTCTGATCTCAAAAAGAAAAAGAAAAAGCCAAGCGGCTGTAACACCCCGCCTCCGCTAGGGTCACTCGCAAAGGAATGCACTAACTTTAGAGGGCATTATTGGTAAACATGCACAGAAATATCACAAGACAGAACATATAAAATAGCGGAAGTAAAATCAAACTTTCATAACATGAATAAATAAGGTCTAAAGCCTTTTACATCAGAGTACATCAAAACCTGTCTTGCAATAGTAAAGAAGCATAAAGACATTTTCGAAAATTATTCCCCAAGTAAAACAGTAAAGTAGCCATAGCCAAGAAAAGTCCAAGCCATCCATGATGACCTTCAAGCAGAAGAAGTCCGAATTAAACAACAGTATTTCCTCCCTGTAACCTGGGGGGGGAACGGAAGACAAGAAGCGAAACAAAACGGGTCAGTCAAAAAGACTGAGTAAGCCCTATCTACTATCAGCATAAAAACTAGTAAAGTTAACTGACATGAGAAACTGAGATGGACATAAGCATGATGACAAGATAGATAAGCTAAATCAAAATAACAGGATGAACTACTGAACTCAAATAAACTAAGGTGTCATGATAAATTACGATGTCAAGATAAAACAAGGTATCCCATCGTCAGGTTTCTATCAAGTATAATATCCCCAAGATATCTATCACGTATAACGTCCCACGGTATCTATCCTGTATTTTAGCTCTGCACCTACCATACTAGTATCCCCACCGTATCATGTGTTAACCATGAATGACCCTTACTCAAAAGTCGTGTAATGGTTCATGTCAACCTAATATATCGCATTTATAGGTTATTCAACTCGTATGTTTCTTTCCATGTAAATGTTCAGTTCCTTGCCGTAGACCGTACGGGCTTTCCCATGAGGTTCTATACTACTCCAATGTAATTCCATGATCCTTAAGCTCGTTTGGACTGTTACCCTAGACCTAGCTAGGCTTTCCCAACATGAATCATCGTTTGTGCAACTAGGACTTATGCCACCTAGGACCACTAGTGATTACGCTTACCTATTGCACGTTTTCGTATTTCGGTTTGGGTTCAACCACCCAGGGCCACTAGGAATTACGCTAACCGTCAACCGCGCCCTTTTTCCCACGCATTCATCGTGAATTGTTTTTTCCATGACTGTATGCACATGTATCACATCGTGCCATCCGAGTCCTGTCACAGGGCAGATCAAGAAATACAGGACTCGGTCGGGAGCTTTCGATTTATCTACCGATGCAGATGCTAAGGTCTGTTTTTCCTATACGTGGCTATGGTCCCACGAGACCACTCCCTCAACTAGTGAAAGACAAGACAGGATAAATCCTGTATGAGAACACACTACTGGCCAACCCACAATCCTAGCCTTACCGCAACCATAATTAGATAGCAATTATGGTCTTTTGGGTGTTCTCTGCCTTTCCGTACGTACACGCTTGACCAAAGATGGTAGGTAGCCTGACGAAATGCTATCTAGGGCACGACCGTGTATCGTCGACTATCCCCTATCCATCCCCGTCTTTAGGTCGCTCGTATAGCAACCAAGGCATACTCTTGGTTCTTCTAACGTAGACCTTAACCTCTCATGAGCCTAGTATGATCACCTGGCAGCTCACAGAGGGATACCAAGAATATCCTCACGTTCCCGGAAGCCGCTGCTTCGTTACCCAGTTCGCTGGAGCCTTTATCTAAATCAGATAACTTGCTCCTACTCATGTGCTTAAACGATGACCTACCGTATCGGGTTACTCATCCAATCTATGAACTGGTCCAAAATTCCTTGACTAAGAATTATTACTTAGCTATTCTCCAACTAAGGTTTACCACTTAGCTTATTCCCGTTATTCTTGTTAATTACGGTTATCCACCTAATTCTCTGAACTAGGGTTTATATAATGGATTAAGTGTCACTTAAGTTCATGACTTAATCCGTCTACAAATCATGTCAAAATTGGCTAAGTATCCAAGTTCAAGACTTAACCCTACAAACCATGTGTCAAGTTGGTTAAGTATATTAAGCAATTCACGACTTAACCTCGTCCAATTATCATTCTAGATTGGTTAAGTATATATTAACTTGACCCTATCAATTTACTTAGTCAAATCGGTCAAGTGTATTCAAGCGATTCGTGACTTAGCCTTATCATGTTTTCACGTTATATTGGTTAAGTATTGGTTAACTTAACCACATCAAATTAACGAGTTAGATTGGTTAAGTATAGGTCACTTAACCACATCAAATCATCGTGTTAGATTAGTTAAGTGTTTAACTTAACCCCCTTAAACTACCAAGTTGGATTAATTAAGTCTAGGCTAACTTAACCCCATCCGATTTCCATGTTTAGATTAGTTAAGTCTAAGTTAACTTAACCCCATCCATTAACTGTATTATACGGTTAAGTGTCATTAAGGAAACTTACTTAACCTTATCATGTGGCATTAATTACTTAATGCACCTCAACCTCTCACATTAGACTTTGTTGTGGTTACTAGTTAAGCTGGTTGGTTCCGGGTAGCTTTACACCACAACTTGGTCTAACCTTGGGTTCAAGCACAACCTGACCAACTTCTCACATTGGGTCCTATTGTTTGTAGCAACTAGTTAATCCGGTTGGTTCCGGGTAGATTTCCGCTACAAACTCAACCCAACCTCGAGTTGGCCACACTTATATTATCTAAGTGTCATGTCCATTATGTTTCCAACACATATTACAAGTTTTCAAGAATTTGGGTATACCTAACTTAATAGGTAAATTCCCAATTCCATAGTATGGGTAGACCTAACTTAATAGGTAAATTCCCAATTTCATATTTTCAAGCATACTTACATGTCAACTTCCATGTTATATTTCAAGTCATGTTTTTAAGTTATATTTTCATGTCATTAGAAATTACTCATAACATAACCCAACGCTTTTAAACTCGCATATACGTTCGCAACAACGTAATGGATTAAAAGAAGAGACTTGGCAAAGGCATGACAAAAATGGATATTAAGCCACAAGTTAATCATGGTGGCAAATGAGGCACAAATGTGTTCATTAACTTGCATGTTACATTCTTAAGCCTCAAAAACATGCATAAACCCAAACTTGGCACATAAGCGAATCATGGTGACAAAAGACATGGAATGATGACTAGTAACTCGCATATATCATCATATAAGGGTTATGACTTCATATGCAAGTTGACATAAAGGCTATGAGGGTTCTCATGTTGCATAATGCAACATTTCAACATAAAGGTTGTAGCTTTTAGCCCACAAGATCAAGATAATGACTTCATAAACTTGCATGACATGATAGCATGTATCATACTTAATGATCAAATCCAAACTTGCAACATGAACATTTAACTTCATAGTTAATATCTAAGAGTAGGGAAAGGGCTTACATTGCTATGAAGGCACAAATCGATTAAATTAAAGATTGAGACAAAGCCTATGCATGCCATCATCCAAAAACCCAAAGATGAAAGCTCCAAATCAATAAAAACCCCATCTTGATGAACAAAGATCAAAGCTTTAGCCTTGAAATCAACTTGAGAAGCTCTCATACTAACATAGAGACCCTCTAACACTCACATGATCATGAAACCTCTCATAGAAATGAAGATAGAAACTTTGGGCAAGAGGATGGAGGCTAGGGTTTTGAGTGGAGGCCATGAGAGGAGCAATTTTGGCATAGTTTAGTTGCATGAATGAATAATGAGGATTTTAGGAGAGGGTTAGGGGCTTATTTATAGAGATTAGGATTAGTTAGGACCCTTAGATTAACCCTAGGATCAACCTGAACCATCAGATTTCGAACCAGGCCCAAAAACCTAGCCAAAACAGAAAACAGGTGCACCAGGCAAAACTGCCCGGCCACCATAAGTCGACACCCAAGTCGACAGGGCTGTCGACTTGGGTCATGCCATGTCGACTCCCAAGTCGACAGCCCTGTCGACTTGGGGTTACTGGCGGGAATTTTCCCGCCTAGCCTTCTAGGCCAAATTTTCGAAATTAGAACTCGTTTTTGAACTTGAATTTTCTGAAAACTTCGTCGGACCATAACTTGGTCATACGGACTCCGATTCTCGAAAACTCAGACTCTATTTCGCGTATTTTTCCGAGACGAACGCAATGGCATAGCCCGTTTCACTTGATTCAGAATTTAAAATTAAATTCTGCCTTGATTCTCGTCTTAACATGTTATCGAAATACGGGTTGTTACATTCTCCCCACCTTTTAGGATTTCGTCCCCGAAATCTCCAAGTTAGGAAGAACATATCCTATCATCCATCATTCATCTACTCAAAACATCATCCACAAGCAACCATTGTCCTTAGATGATTTCTAATGTTGTATGAATATATGCAAAACGTGTGTGTACATGTTCCTTAGCTAATGCTAATGATCAGGCCTGAATAATCTTTCTAATGCAAAATATGTATAGTGCCATGAATCCAACATGTATGCAAATAGTCCTAGTCATATAGATACTATATGCGTGCACAATCATTCATTCATATGCAACAACCGCATGATAATACATTCGATTTCATCCATAAACAAGTATAAATACTCGTGCATATGCAATATGAAATGTGACCGAGTCGAGCTAGTATCTAATGTGTATTCGCGCATCCACGAGCAACCACTTGTAACCACTTGCAACCATATCAATCATAACATGTTTCAAATACATGTTTACATCCATAGGGTTCTACCTAGGATTCCCTGAAACAGGGTCGAGAAGATAAACAAGACAAACTCCTTATGGGGTTTGTAACAAAAAATAGGACCGAGAGGATGTCCACAAAAGATAGCCTACAAGTAAGCTCTACAGAAAACAGGGATCAAGGATATACTCCCAAAAAGAGATATCATGCGCGTATCTAGTCTTTGACCATCAAAGTCGTATTTCCTTGAGCTTAATTCCATTGTGCCTTGACCGTCTTTTAACTTCACGATTTCGTAGCTTCTTATTTCCTGTTTCCATAACATGAGCTGGAACTCATTTCTTCGTCGCCTCTCGTTCCACTTGCACTTATCCTTTTTCTAGAATATTTGGCGCAAACATGACTGCGTACTCATGATCTCATGCAAGCTTTCCAAAATTCACTATAAGGTATTCCATGTAGAAGAACTTTCTCTTGAAAGTAAACAGATGTCAACCAGGTTATCAAGCGCACTTACTAGGATGATCTCTATAACCCATGCATATATGAAGTAAACCATCCGTCTTATCGGCGAACACCACTCGATCGGGCTTCAAATTTCCAATAAAGGCATCAAGGGATTCTAAGTAACTAGTCATGACAGAACCTCAAAAAGGTTACACGATACTTCGAGGGTATTACCATGGCTAGTCAAAAGGTCTAACTACCCTCCTATCAAAATCGAGAGTGGCACCCCCTACTGGATAACCACTTCATCCCTAGAATCCATCCATAGCTTATAAACATAAGCATTATTTCCAAACTCAACACTTGGCATATACATTCTCAAATCCAAACAAGTCATGTATAAATGGACTGATTCTCCAATAGGACTTTGAGACAAAAATGGGATTCTCTATTACGCTAGTACTTAAGGTGCAGAGACTCAACTATCGAAGCAGACTTAAATGATATGAAAAACGAAGTCCTAACGGGATGATAGAGAAGAAAAGCTAAACCTTTAACAAGATCGTTACCCTCCTTCCGAGGTGCCCTAGAAATGAGAGCATACTATTGCCCTCCCGATGATCTTGTCCTTGTCCCATAATACTTAACTATCCGCCCCGTTTTACCATGCCAAAGGTACTCTCTCGTCATGGGTTTCATTGTTCATCTTTATCCCTCCTTTGAGGACTAAGCCATACCAACAAGTTGCTCATCCTTAAGCTCGTATCATTTATCCTCTTTCTCACTATCCTTTCTTATAACGCGGCCACTGGTCTCTCGAGAACCACCTCCATCGTATGGAAAGCACTTTCGTAGATAGAAAAGACTAGTCGCAGTTAAAACCACTGTGACTACAGATGGAGGAAAGAAAGGAAAAGAGATTCAATTAAGGAAACAAGGATAGTGCTAATGGCCTTTGGGGAATAGCCTTTTTCTTTTAAAAGAAAATTTTCTTGAAAAATGTTTCTTTGTAAACGATTTTCAAATAGTTTTCAGAAGGTCTTTAAAAACTTTTGCCCAGTCTGGTAACCTTCTGCTCTGATACCACGTGTAACACCCCGCCTCCGCTAGGGTCACTCGCAAAGGAATGCACTAACTTTAGAGGGGCATTATTGGTAAACATGCACAGAAATATCACAAGACAGAACATATAAAATAGCGGAAGTAAAATCAAACTTTCATAACATGAATAAATAAGGTCTAAAGCCTTTTACATCAGAGTACATCAAAACCTGTCTTGCAATAGTAAAGAAGCATAAAGACATTTTCGAAAATTATTCCCCAAGTAAAACAGTAAAGTAGCCATAGCCAAGAAAAGTTCAAGCCATCCATGATGACCTTCAAGCAGAAGAAATCTGAATTAAACAACAGTATTTCCTCCCTGTAACCTGGGGGGAAACGGAAGACAAGAAGCGAAACAAAACGGGTCAGTCAAAAAGATTGAGTAAGCCCTATCTACTATCAGCATAAAAACTAGTAAAGTTAACTGACATGAGAAACTGAGATGAACATAAGCATGATGACCAGATAGATAAGCTAAATCAAAATAACAGGATGAACTACTGAACTCAGATAAACTAAGGTGTCATGATAAATTACGATGTCAAGATAAAATAAGGTATCCCATCGTCAGGTTCCTATCAAGTATAATATCCCCAAGATATCTATCATGTATAACGTCCCATGGTATCTATCCTGTATTTTAGCTCTGTACCTACCATACTAGTATCCCCACCATATCATGTGTTAACCATGAATGACCCTTACTCAAAAGTCGTGTAATTGTTCATGTCAACCTAATATATCGCATTTATAGGTTACTCAACTCGTATGTTTCTTTCCATGTAAATGTTCAGTTCCTTGCCGTAGACCGTACGGGCTTTCCCATGAGGTTCTATACTACTCCAATGTAATTCCATGATCCTTAAGCTCGTTTGGACTGTTACCCTAGACCTAGCTAGGCTTTCCCAACATGAATCATCGTTTGTGCAACTAGGACTTATGCCACCTAGGACCACTAGTGATTATGCTTACCTATTGCACGTTTTCGTATTTCGGTTTGGGTTCAACCACCCAGGGCCACTAGGAATTACGCTAACCGTCAACCGCGCCCTTTTTCCAACGCATTCATCGTGAATCGGTTTTTCCATGACTGTATGCACATGTATCACATCGTGCCATCCGAGTCCTGTCACAGGGCAGATCAAGAAATACAGGACTCGGTCGGGAGCTTTTGATTTATCTGCCGATGCAGATGCTAAGGTCTGTTTTTCCTATACGTGGCTATGGTCCCACGAGACCACTCCCTCAACTAGTGAAAGACAAGACAGGATAAATCCTGTATGAGAACACACTACTGGCCAACCCACAATCCTAGCCTTACCGCAACCATAATTAGATAGCAATTATGGTCTTTTGGGTGATCTCTGCCTTTCCGTACGTACACGCTTGACCAAAGATGGTAGGTAGCCTGACGAAATGCTATCTAGGGCACGACCGTGTATCGTCGACTATCCCTTATCCATCCCCGTCTTTAGGTCGCTCGTATAGCAACCAAGGCATACTCTTGGTTCTTCTAACGCAGACCTTAACCTCTCATGAGCCTAGTATGATCACCTGGCAGCTCACAGAGGGATACCAAGAATATCCTCATGTTCCCCGAAGCCGCTGCTTCGTTATCCAGTTCGCTGGAGCCTTTATCTAAATCAGATAACTTGCTCCTACTCGTGTGCTTAAACGATGACCTACCGTATCGGGTTACTCATCCAATCTATGAACTGGTCCAAAATTCCTTGACTAAGAATTATTACTTAGCTATTCTCCAACTAAGGTTTACCACTTAGCTTATTCCCGTTATTCTTGTTAATTACGGTTATCCACCTAATTCTCTGAACTAGGGTTTATATAATGGATTAAGTGTCACTTAAGTTCATGACTTAATCCGTCTACAAATCATGTCAAAATTGTCTAAGTATCCAAGTTCAAGACTTAACCCTACAAACCATGTGTCAAGTTGGTTAAGTATATTAAGCAATTCACGACTTAACCTCGTCCAATTATCATTCTAGATTGGTTAAGTATATATTAACTTGACCCTATCAATTTACTTAGTCAAATCGGTCAAGTGTATTCAAGCGATTCGTGACTTAGCCTTATCATGTTTTCACGTTATATTGGTTAAGTATTGGTTAACTTAACCACATCAAATTAACGAGTTAGATTGGTTAAGTATAGGTCACTTAACCACATCAAATCATCGTGTTAGATTAGTTAAGTGTTTATCTTAACCCCCTTAAACTACCAAGTTGGATTAATTAAGTCTAGGCTAACTTAACCCCATCCGATTTCCATGTTTAGATTAGTTAAGTCTAAGTTAACTTAACCCCATCCATTAACTGTATTATACGGTTAAGTGTCATTAAGGAAACTTACTTAACCTTATCATGTGGCATTAATTACTTAATGCACCTCAACCTCTCACATTAGACTTTGTTGTGGTTACTAGTTAAGCCGGTCGGTTCCGGGTAGCTTTACACCACAACTTGGTCTAACCTCGGGTTCAAGCACAACATGACCAACTTCTCACATTGGGTCCTATTGTTTGTAGCAACTAGTTAAGCCGGTTGGTTCCGGGTAGATTTCCGCTACAAACTCAACCCAACCTCGAGTTGGCCACACTTATATTATCTAAGTGTCATGTCCATTATGTTTCCAACACATATTACAAGTTTTCAAGAATTTGGGTAGACCTAACTTAATAGGTAAATTCCCAATTCCATAGTATGGGTAGACCTAACTTAATAGGTAAATTCCCAATTTCATATTTTCAAGCATACTTACATGTCAACTTCCATGTTATATTTCAAGTCATGTTTTTAAGTTATATTTTCATGTCATTAGAAATTACTCATAACATAACCCAACGCTTTTAAACTCGCATATACGTTCGCAACAACGTAATGGATTAAAAGAAGAGACTTGGCAAAGGCATGACAAAAATGGATATTAAGCCACAAGTTAATCATGGTGGCAAATGAGGCACAAATGTGTTCATTAACTTACATGTTACATTCTTAAGCCTCAAAAACATGCATAAACCCAAACTTGGCACATAAGCGAATCATGGTGACAAAAGACATGGAATGATGACTAGTAACTCGCATATATCATCATATAAGGGTTATGACTTCATATGCAAGTTGACATAAAGGCTATGAGGGTTCTCATGTTGCATAATGCAACATTTCAACATAAAGGTTGTAGCTTTTAGCCCACAAGATCAAGATAATGACTTCATAAACTTGCATGACATGATAGCATGTATCATACTTAATGATCAAACCCAAACTTGCAACATGAACATTTAACTTCATAGTTAATATCTAAGAGTAGGGAAAGGGCTTACATTGCTATGAAGGCACAAATCGATTAAATTAAAGATTGAGACAAAGCCTATGCATGCCATCATCCAAAAACCCAAAGATGAAAGCTCCAAATCAATAAAAAAAACCATCTTGATGAACAAAGATCAAAGCTTTAGCCTTGAAATCAACTTTAGAAGCTCTCATACTAACATAGAGAATCTCTAACACTCACATGATCATGAAACCTCTCATAGAAATGAAGATAGAAACTTTGGGCAAGAGGATGGAGGCTAGGGTTTTGAGTGGAGGCCATGAGAGGAGCAATTTTGACATAGTTTAGTTGCATGAATGAATAATGAGGATTTTAGGAGAGGGTTAGGGGCTTATTTATAGAGATTAGGATTAGTTAGGACCCTTAGATTAACCCTAGGATCAACCTGAACCATCAGATTTCGAACCAGGCCCAAAAACCAAGCCAAAACAGAAAACAGGTGCACCAGGCAAAACTGCCCGGCCACCATAAGTCGACACCCAAGTCGACAGGGCTGTCGACTTGGGTCATGCCATGTCGACTCCCAAGTCGACAGCCCTGTCGACTTGGGGTTGCTGGCGGGAATTTTCCCGCCTAGCCTTCTAGGCCAAATTTTCGAAATTAGAACTCGTTTTTGAACTTGAATTTTCTGAAAACTTCGTCGGACCATAACTTGGTCATACGGACTCCGATTCTCGAAAACTCAGACTCTATTTCGCGTATTTTTCCGAGACGAACGCAATGGAATAGCCCGTTTTACTTGATTTCGAATTTAAAATTAAATTCTGCCTTGATTCTCGTCTTAACATGTTATCGAAATACGGGTTGTTACAACGGCTAGCCAATCGGCTCATAAAATCATCATCACCCAAACAAAGTAGTAAATTATAGTAAACATGTACCTATTTGTCGGGCAAACAAATTTTATTCTCTGCTCTAGCCTCCTTGCTATGACTTGTTCAATGTAAGTACATGTATATGCAAGCAAATGCGACTAATTTTCAATACAATTCACTATTTGATCAAATTGGCTATATAATACAAATTTTAATTAATCAACCAATAATCAACAACGCAACCATCAATCAATTAGTTGATTAGCTTTTGAAATTCATAACTTTGGTATATAGTAAAAAAAAAATCAGATTTTTGATGCCAAATCACAACAATAGACCCTATCTAATTTTGTTTCTCACACCAGTCAATAGGAAATATATAGAAAGTCCACTTTCGTCACTCGAACATGAATTCTAATGATGGAGCTCCATCATCAAAATCATCTCCGGGCGATTCGAGTGTAATTCTATATCTATCTAGTATATTAAAACTTCAAATACACGTTTGCAAGGCGTATATGCAAAATCTTTATATACTGGACCATCCAAATCAATACAAATAAATAATCAAATACGAATAATTGATTTAGATTTTCAAAACAAAATTTGTTTTCACTTTAAAAATATACTCTTCACACTCGTTCTAGGATACTACTGTTCCCATCTCTAACGAATCATTCCCGTTGGATATTACTAATCCAGTTTCTGATGAATTCTTTCGTATGGTTCTAATGTGACTTGTTCTCTGAGCTCTGTAAACCAAAGCTCTGATACCAACTGTGAAAACCCGTAACTTCCCCGGTGAGGAAAGCGCGGATAGTTCGAGAACAAGCCACATCAGAACGCAGACGGAAGAACATTTCATTGTATATCACAACAATGCATCATATTACAAGAATATACAGAGTATAAATGAATCAATATTACACAGAAATATCAGAGATTTAAATTACATTTAAATACATCGCAGCGGAAAATAATACAATACACAACTAGAAGAGATATACGGATACAAAGCTTTCCGGATATCATTCTAGCTGTAAACCAGGATCCTGTGAATATAAATCTGCAAAACCAAAACTACTAGCTGCCCGTGTCAAAATAGGGGCACCCAGAGTTTAGGTTAAAACAATAAACTCCAGGTCAGTCATGGGACTGGTGTGAGAACTAAAACAGTTATTAATCTTTATTTTTAAAGTTAGGTAAATCAAGGGACCACGCCGTATAACACGGAACGAGTTTCCTCCCAAGAATACCAGTGCATAAAACAAACAACGCAATGCTAAATAAAGAAAAATGAAGCTGTTATAAGACTCAGGTCCTATCACACAATGCAACGCAAGCCGGGGAATAGGGTTTTCCCTTATAACAGCCAAAGAATGCTTGATACGTTTAAAACAAATCATTTGATACTATTATAAGTGCATAGTGTATAAAACAACTTCAAATCATAAGTATCAATCATAGGCGGCATGGGTACCATATATCATGTCACCGTACTAGGCTCTACAAATAAAACCGCAAATGTCACGTATTTGGAAGTTGGATTTCCATCTATGAACCGAGGCAAAAGATAGTCCTCAACCGATTCGAGACTCTCTAGCCCGTGCCTCAGGAACAGCCACAACTGCCCCACGGATCGTCAGGGCCGGTCCACTGTAATAACCCGGAAAATCTGGGCCAGTTTAAAATTTTTAATTTGGCAATTTTAGCGAATTTTGAATATTTAAAATAGGTTATTGTAAATAAAATCGACGAGAAATTTATTTTGAATAGAAATCGAACGTATATATTATACGCGTCGTCGTTAGAATATAAATATTTATATATAATTATAAATAGAATTGAAAATGGCGCGGTAGTTCGATAATTCGATTTCAAACTTCAATTGAATGTACCGGGTGCAAAATAATCCGGATTTGAGTGGAACCAAAAACATTAGGATCTATTTGATAATATCTTTCCAACGAATCTGACCAATCGAAATTTCATAGCGGGAATCAAAGGATATGTCCAGTTGAAAATTCTGAATAGTCGCTATGGAATTCAAGCCCTTAAAAATGTACATTTTGCAAATGACCTCGGATTTCGACGAAACCAGTTTTGTTGGGCCCGCAGTGTCAAGTTATTGCTAGGTTCCAAATTTCATAATTTTTCGAATCAATATGCGAGCGTGGCAAAGGAAAACGCGTTTGACCGGTTTCAGTTGATTTTAATCGACTGGAAATTGGTCATTTTTCCAACGGTCTCAGAATTCGACGAAACTAGTTTTGTTAGGACCGTATCGTCAATACGAAGCTAGAAAATATTTTTCTGCAATTTACAGAGTTAGTATATGACCCCAGTAAATTGAAATGTACGTTTAAATTGAATATATAAAGAATTATATTTTAAATTCAACAGAAACTGTTCGAAATGATCGAATCAGCATACGATACATATCCCATTGTGTTCGGAATGGGGCTGAAACGCTAGGGACGACAAGCGGTGGACCTCGTTTAGAGGTCGTTTGAAAAAGTTGACTTTTTGAATTAAAATAAAATAATTAAATAATAAAAAAATAAAAACCTTTTTATACACCCCCCTCCTCAGTATTCTCTCTCCCCGATTCATTTTAAAATAAAAAAAAGGGGGAAAAGAAGAAACTGCAGCCGCCGTTGACCCATCGCCCGACCACCGACGCGTGCCACCGTCCGACGTCCGCCTCCTCCCCTTCTTCTTCTCCGACGATCGCGCCCCCCACCAGTGACGCCCCGGCGTCGATTGACAACACGCCGAGACCCCGACACCGCATCCCCAGCCTCCGCCTCCTCCAGTCGGATGCGCCACCAGCACCACGCTCCGGCCGCCTGGAAGCCCTCTCCACCTCCAGCGAGCGCCATACCTCGACAGCAACCCCCCTTTTCTGATTTGACTGTAAGTTTTATATTTATTTCATTTAGTAATTTATTTAAAATAATTAGTTTATTTAGTTTATTTAAATCAGTAAAGTATAGATTTTTAAAAATGCGAAAGTATAGATTTTTAAAAATGCGAAAGTTTAGATTTTTAAATAGAAAAGTTTGATTATCAAAGAAAAGGCAAGATTTGATTTTTATTAGGTAAAAGGTATGATCTTTATATTTTTAAAGAATTAAAAATATGATTTTTATATTTTTAAAGTATTAAAAATATAATCTTTATTAAGTAGAAGATGTAAAAATATGATTTATGGTTAGGTAGAGAGTTAAAAATATAATTTTTACATGATAAGAATATTAAAAATATCATCTTTATATGTGTAGAAAAATAAAAATGAGATTTTTATAAAGATGAAATCTTTAAATTTGAAAAGGCGAAGTCTATGTTTTTATAAAGGCGAAATCTTTATATGGAAAATAGCGTGATAAAAATATAATTTTTATCTATATAACATGGAGAAGTAAAAATTCGATTTTTATATATTGAATAACGAAGTAAAAATTCGATTTTTACATAGGTAGTGAAAGCGGACAACGAAGATGACGAAGATGCGATAACGATCAAGATTTTCTATAAAAGAAGTGCCGTGGAGCTAGGAAAGCTATCAGTGAGAACTTCTCACCTTTCAATTTAATTTTTCTAGTTATATATATATACTAGGATGCAGACGGTGTTTAGTAGCACCCGACACCCGTCATCCACAAACCATGGATGGCTTGTTTGTTTAATTGTTTGGTTGTGTAGTTGGTTAGATTATTTGGTTTGAATTGATTTGTTTGGTGAAATGAAATTGATTTGATTGATGTGTGAATGGCGTGGGCCTTCACTAGACCGGGGATAAGGCTAGGCCTTGTCCCGTTTCTAGTATCGTGCCGTTATGCCGCCGAAATTTTCTAAAATATGTTAGAAAAATAAAAATATCATTTTATTGAATAAATGAACCGAATAGAATATTCATAGTTTGAATAAAATATTTTGGTCGTTAAAAATATAATTTTTAATGTGAATGTGACTAAATAAATATTCATTTACAAACCGGACGGTTTGTTTATGTACACCTATTTGAAGGACATTGATTGGGACGATAAATTTTACACATCGCCCAACTGCACAAATAAAACCTGTGTTTGTTTGTTTGAAACCCCACACGGGTGTTGGGATGAAATTTGAAGTACACTCATCCTGATTTATTAAATATGTCGATCGATTGATTGACAGGCTGTCATAAGCGTTATATATCTATATTTAATGCTTATACAGTGTAGTGCACTTTGGTTGATGGTTGATTATTTTTCAATGCTATTATATACGTGTGATGTATGAAAATCCATATAATTAACATTATATGGTGATTGATTGGGCCTCATTCCAATTTAGAAAATAAAGAACAATATAATATAAATGTTCATGTGTTGACTGTACTCATCCGTTGAGATTAGTCATGTGTTGAACGAAATATTTTAATAATAAATTTGCATCTTTATCAATATAAAATAAAGGTTCATGTGTTGACTGTACTCATCCGTTGAGATTAGTCATGTGTTGAACGAAATATTTTAATAATAAAATTTGCATCTTTATCAATATAAAATAAAGGTTCATGTGTTGACTGTACTCATCCGTTGAGATTAGTCATGTGTTGAACGAAATATTTTAAAAATAAAATTTGCATCTTTATCAATATAAAATAAAGGTTCATGTGTTGACTGCACTCATCCGTTGAGATTAGTCATGTGTTGAACGAAATAATTTAACAAAAATTGTCACACGTGGACAGTACTCATTCGTTGAGATCAGTCGTGTGTTGACAAAAATAAATATTCATTTGTTGAATAGAATACTTGAAAATAGAAATATATGAAGCCGTGTTGGTTAGATTGACGCCATTTTGACGTGAACGATATTTATATCGATTTTATTCATTTTGAAATGCATATTGAAAAGTGATTTCGAAAACGCATATTTTGAAACGATTTCGAAATGAATTGAATATATAACGATTTCGAAAGGAATTGAATATATAATGAATTCGAAATGAATTGAATATATAACGATTTCGAAATGAATTGAATATATAATGAATTCGAAATGAATTGAATATATAACGATTTCGAAATGAATTGAATATATAACGAATTCGAAATGAATTGAATATATAACGATTTCGAAATGAATTGAATATATAACGATTTCGAAATGAATTGAATATATAACGATTTCGAAATGAATTGAATATATAACGATTTCGAAATGAATTGAATATATAATGAATTCGAATTGAATGGAAAACGAATTTGATTTCAATTGAATAGCAAACGAAAAGAATTTGAATTGAATATAAAACGAATTTGAATTGAATTGAATATGAAACCAATTCGAATTGAATTGAAAACGAATTCGAATTGAATTGGAGACAAATTGAAATGAATTCAAATTGAATTGAAATTTGAATTGAATAGAAATGAATTTTAAAACGAATTTATAAAGAAGAGTTCAATTTTGATTTGAATTGAAATGAAGTAGAAATTGCTTTTGAAACGAATTTTAAAACTATTTATATAATTCGTTTTAAATAGAAATCGACGAAATATATATTATATATATTATATATAATATAATGGCCTGAATCGAACGCGCCGCGCCGCGGCAGTTCGTAAATTTCGACCATTTATTTCAAACGGACATTACGGGAGATCCGACCGTCGGATTCTCCTAAAACCGGAACCGTTGGGTTCGTATCGAAAAGAGCTTTCTAACGAATATTAGAAATTAGAAATCTAACGGTTGGATTTGGAATTATGTCCAAATCAAATTTGAAAAAGGTCGCTGTAAGTGCAGTTCGATGGCCGTTGATGGAAATCGACTATACGGGCCTTGATAAAATTATTAAAAATAGTAATAATTTGTGTAAAATCATAAGAAATGATTTGGGGAAAATTGGGATGAAAAACTCCATATTTGAAAAGATAAAAATAGTTTTTATCGAAATGAACTAGTTTTGAACTAGAATTATAATTCTATTTATTTTTAAATAAATAAATCGAATTTGAAAATGGTTTTGAAAATAACCAGAATTTCCAATGGTTGCATTGGAATAGATTTGAATCGAAATTGTCTTCGGAATATTTCGATGTTGGATTTCGTGATTATACAGATGTTGTTATGGAAATTTGAAAGATATAGATATATATATCGTTATTTCCAATACGATATTTGTTAATCATAGAATTTGATATTGAATATAAGCAGGGAAATTTTCTATTCAGAGCCTTGTATTTAATATCAAATGTGATTTGGGTTTGTCGTGAATGGTGTCTTCATTAACACTGTTCTTGAACCCAGTTGAGAAAAGATTAAATCTTTTTATTTAGATTTAATGAAGTGTACCAATTAAATAATATTTAATTGGAATTGAATTGATATTGATTTTTGGGTTTATCGTGAACAGTGTTTTAAATAACACTCGTTCTTTAATCCGATAATTAATGGAATGTGATTTTGGGTTTATCGTGAACCGTGTTTTAAATGACACTGATTCTTTAACCCAGTAGAAGATTAAAACTAAGTGGAGTTTTAATGAATCTTTAATTAGATTGAAATGATCGAAAATGGAGTATCACCAGTTTTGCTCCAGGCGATAGTTAAATCTTTAATTAGATTTGAACGTGAAATGGTAATTGAATTTACCGATAACACTGTGGTGTTAGATATGAAGTATTACCAGTTTTACTTCATGGGATGAATAGGTTGGGATGGGAAAATTAAAATAAATGATTACTTCGGTAAGGTTCGCTAATCCCGACTAGTTTGAATTGAGATTCAAAAATAGAATAAAGAATAAATTCAAGGAATTTATCTTGGATAAAATTAATGGGGACCTTTCCCTATGAATGTGAAATTTAGAAACTAACTGTCGGTTAGCCAAGCAGAATGGTTTTCTGGATATTGATCTGATGTTGGTTTCGGCCTTCGGGGTTAATATTTGGGAAATTATTCTCTTGATTAATTTACGGTTAGTGACTGATGAATTGGAATGAGGCGTATGTTGTGTTTGTGTAACACTTATTTAAAATATACGTGAGTTATTCGGAAAGACCGGGTTTATCCCATTCTGAATAACTGATACGACGATAAGTCGAAGATGAAGACGGTGGTCGAAGACCGGAAGTCTTCACGTTGTTTGGGTGATTACTGATGATCTTGATTGGGCTGTACACCCAAGAAGATGGAAACAGTTGGTGATCGTCCAGACGTACTTGGAGATGGATGGATATGCGAGGAAAGTGCCTCCGGTTTCGTTCAGACCCAGAATGGACTTGTAAATGGACTGTGTGTCTGACATTGGATTTTAGTCCGTGTGATTGATCTCTATTAAATATATATCTGTTTGGCGGCAGAGAATTTATTCTCTTGCTTAACGCCCTTCTCTGAGACGTACGAGCTCAGGGGTTATATATTAATGGATATCAATCGCATGGAGTGAATTGCCTGTGTGGCATGCCTAAGTGGCAAATGATCAAGGCTTCTGTTGAAAAGCAAAGTCTTGTGGTTGATGATCGAAGCACGGCCTTTGTGGTGTAGCTTTGTGTAACGTTACTTCGCGAGTTTCACACCCGGTATGAACCAAAAACGGGAGACGGACCTCAGGGAGGGCATGCGTTTCCTTCTAGCTAAAAAGTGGCGTCAGTGGTTTTACATGCCCTGACGAGTTTGACTTATGTGGTTGTTGCTGTTGCGAGGCGCCTCGGATTGATCGGTCGTTCTCGAACCGATGGAGTCATTTAGTTGGCTCATTTACGCCCCAAAGGGCGGGGAAACGTAGTGTTCAGGCATTTTAATCCACATCGGTGGACCGGCCCTGTCGCTCCAAGGCTTGACTGAGTACTTGCCTGAGACATGGGCTAGATTGTCTCGAATCGGTTGAGGACTATCTTTTGCCTCGGTTCATAGACGGAAATCCAATTTCCAAATACGTGACATTTGCGGTTTTATTTGTAGAGCCTAGTATGGCGACATAGTGGGATGGGGCGCTCATGCCGCCTGTGATTGATACTTATGATTTGAAGTTGTTTTATACACTATGCACTTATAATAGTATCAAACGATTTGTTTTAACCGTATCAAGCATTCTTTGGCTGTGATAAGGGAAAACCCTATCCTCGGCTGCGTTGCATTGTGTGATGGGACCTGGGTCTTATAACAGTTTCATTTTTCTTTATTTAGCATTGCGCTGTTTGTTTTATGCATTGGTATTCTTGGGAGGAAACCCGTTTCGTGTTATACGGCGTGGTCCCTTGATTTACCTAACTTTTAAAATGAAGAATAATAACTGTTTTAGTTCTCACACCAGTCACATGACTGACCTGGAGTTTATTGTTTTAACCTAAACTCTGGGTGCCCCTATTTTCGACACGGGCAGCTAGTAGTTTTGGTTTTGCAGATTTATATTCACAGGATCCTGGTTTACAGCTGGAACGATATCCGGAAAGCTTTGTATCCGTATATCTCCTTCTAGTTGTGTATTGTATTATTTTCCGCTGCTATGTATTTAAATGTAATCTAAATCTCTGATATTTCTATGTAATATTCATCTTTACTCTGTATATTCTTGTAATCTGATGCATTGTTGTAATATACAATGAAATGTTCTTTTGTTTGCGTTCTATTTTGTCGTGTTCTCAAAACGATAGGGCGTTTCGAACGGTCTGGGTCGGTTTAGCGACTGGTTCGGACCGAGCGAAATTCCTTGCCGTCACATCCACCGATGTGGATTATTATGCCTGAACACTACGTTTCCCCGCCCTTTGGGGCGTAAATGAGCCAACGAATGACTCCATCGGACCCGGATCGTCCGATCTAACCGAGGCGCCTCGCAACAGCAACAACCACACAGGTGAAAAGTATATAAATGTCAGGGCTGGTAGGTCACTGACACCACCCTAGCTAGAAAGAAACGCATGCCCTCCCTGAGGTCCGTCTCCCATTTTTGGTTCACCACCGGGGTGTGAGGCTCGCGAATTCACGTTACACAAAGCTGTGCCACACAGGCTGTTCTTTGATCATCACCACAAGACTTTGCTTTTCAACAGAAGCCTTGATCATTTGCCACTTAGGCATGCCACACAGGCAAACCACTCTACGCAACCGATATCAGTCACACAGAATGAAATCCAATGTCAGACACACAGTCCATTTACAAGTTCGTTCTGGGTCTGAACGAAACCGGAGGCACCTAGTACCCTGCATATCCATCGATCTCCAAGTACGTCTGGACGATCACCAACTGTTTCCATCTTCTTGGGTGTACAGCCCAATCAACATCATCAGTAATCACCCAAACAACGTGAAGACTTCCAGTCTTTGACCACCGTCTTCATCTTTGACTTATCGTCGTATCAGTTATTCATAATGGGATAAACCCGGTCTTTCCGAATAACTCGCGTATATTTTAAATAAGTGTTACACAAACACAATATACGCCTCATTCCAATTCATCAGTCACTAACCGTAAATTAATCAAGAGAACAATTCCCCAAATATTAACCCCGAAGGCCGAAACCAACATCAGATCAATATCCAGAAAACCATTCTGCTTGGCTAACCGACAGTTAGTTTCTAAATTTTACATTCATAGGGAAAGGTTCCCATTAATTTTATCCAAGATAAATTCCTTGAATTTATTCTTTAATCTTCTTTTGAATTTTGATTCAACTAGTCGGGATTAACAAACCTTACCGAAGTAATCATTTTTTTAATTTCCCAATCCCAACCTATTCATCCCATGAAGTAAAACTGGTAATACTTCATATCTAACACCACGGTGTTATCGGTAAATTCAATTACCATTTCACGTTCAAATCTAATTAAAGATTTAACTAACGTTTGGAGCAAAACTGGTGATACTCCATACTCGATCATTTCAATCTAATTAAAGATTCATTAAAACTCCACTTAGTTTTAATCTGTGACTGGGTTAAAGAATCAGTGTCATTTAAAACATGGTCCACAATAAACCCAAAATCACATTCATTAATTATCGGGTTAAAGAACAAGTGTTATTTAAAACACTATTCACGATAAACCCAAAAATCAATATCAATTCAATTCCAATTAAATATTATTTAATTGGTACACTTCATTAAATCTAAATAAAAAGATTTAATCTTTTCTCAACTGGGTTCAAGAACAGTGTTAATGAAGACACCATTCACGACAAACCCAAATCACATTTGATATTCAATACAAGGCTCTGAATAGAAAATATATCGGCTTATATTCAATATCAAATTCTACGATTAACAAATTTCGTATTGGAAATAACGATATAAATATATATCTTTCAAATTTCCATAACAACATCTGTATAATCACGAATTCCAACATCGAAATATTCCGAAGACAATTTCGATTCAAATCCACTCCAATGCAATCATTGGAAATTCTGGTTATTTTTAAAACCCTTTTCAAATTCAATTTATTTATTTAAAAACAAATAGAATTTTAATTCTAGTTCAAAACTAGTTCATTTCGATAGAAATCTATTTTTATCTTTTCCAATATGGAGTTTTTTATCCCAATTCTTCCCAAATCATTTCTTATGATTTTACACAAATTATTGACATTTTTAATGATTTTATCAAGGCCCGTACAGTCGATTTCCATCAATGGCCATCGAACTGCACTTACAACGACCTTTTTCAAATCTGATTTGGAAATAATTCCAAATCCAACCGTTAGATTTCTAATTTCTCACATTCGTTAGAAAGCTCTTTTCGATACGAACCCAACGGTTCCGGTTTCAGGAGAATACGACGGTCGGATCTCCCGTAATATCCGTTCGAAGTCAATGGTCGAAATTCGCGAACTGCCGCGGCGCGGCGCGTTCTATTCAGGTCATTATATCATATATATAATATATATAATATATACCTCGTCGATTTCCTTTAAAACGTATTTAATAAATCGTTTTCAAAATGATTTCAACTTCTTTTTCAAATTCAAATCAAAATTGAATTTTTCAATATAAATTCCTTTTAAATTGATTTCAAATCGATTTTAATTCAATTTCAATTCGAATTCGTTTATATTCAATTTCAATTCGAATTCGTTTATATTCAATTTCAATTCGAATTCGTTTATATTCAATTTCAATTCGAATTCGTTTATATTCAATTTCAATTCGAATTCGTTTATATTCAATTTCAACTCGAATTCGTTTATATTCAGATTCAACTCGAATTCGTTTCTATTCGAATTAAATTCGAATTTATTTCTATTCGAATTTCAAATCATTGTATTTCGAATTTCAAATCAATTCAGTTTAATTCGAATTTCAATTCACTTTAAATATAATTCGAATTTCAATTCATTTCAATATAGTTCGAATTTCAAATCTATTCAATATTCATCGAAGAATGAATAAAATCGATATAAATATCGTTCACGTCGAAATGGCGTCAATCTAACCAACACGACTTCATATGTTTCTATTTTCAAATATTCTATTTCAAATATTTCTATTTCAAATATTTCTATTCAAATATTCCTCTTCAAATATTTCTATTTCAAATATTTCTATTTCGAAACTGGAATGAGGCCCAATCAATTACCATATAATGTTAATTATATGGATTTTCTACAACACATGTATATAATAACAACGATGAATAATCAACCATCATCCAAAGTGCATTCTACACTGTATAAGCATCGAATATAAATATTTAACGCTTATAACAGTCTGTCAATCAATCGATCGACATACAACTAACTATTGGGATTAGTGTATGTCATATATCATCCCAATACCCGTGTGGGGTTTCAAACAATCAAACGCAGATTTTATTTGTGCAGTTGGGTGATGTGTAGAATTTATCGACCCAATCCATATCAGTCAAATCAGTGTATATAAACAAATCGGCCGATTCGTTTATATATATTTATTTATTCACTTTCACGTTAAAAATTACATTTTTAACGATAAAATATTTTTAACTATATAAATATTTTATTTCCTTTCAACACAAGAATATTTTATTATCGATTTCACATCAACATCACAAACAAATTTTCACAACATATCAATCAAACAAACAAGCCATCCATGGTATGTGGATGACGGGTGTCGGGTGCTACTAAGCACCTTCTGCATCCTAGTATATATTTATAACTAGAAAAATTAATTTGAAAGGTGAGAAGTTCTAACATAATAGCTAATCCAATGCCACGACTCTTCTTTGCAGAAATCTTCGCCGTTCTCGCCTTTCGCCACTTTCTTTGCCCGTATTCTCTACATATGTAAAAATCCCATTTTTATTTCGCTACTCGATATATAAAAATCGAATTTTTACTTTGATAAAAATGTAATCTTTACATTGATAAAAATGAAGTCTTTACATTGATAAAAATGAAATCTTTACTTTTATAAAAATGAAGTCTTTACTTTGATAAAAATGAAGTCTTTACTTTGATAAAAATGAAGTCTTTACACCGATAAAAATGAAATCTTTACATTGATAAAAATTGTATCTTTACATCGATAAAAATTGTATCTTTACATCGATAAAAATGAAATCTTTACATCGATAAAAATTGTATCTTTACATCGATAAAAATGAAATCTTTACATCGATAAAAATGAAATCTTTACATCGATAAAAACGAAATCTTTACATCGATAAAAATTGTATCTTAACATCGATAAAAATTGTATTTTTATACTTCTCCTCCATTGTAAAAAAAGAAAAAATCACATCTTAATGTGATAAAAATCATCACTTTATATGTATTAAAAATTAAAACTTTACATACAAAAATCACCTCTTTATTTACAAAGTTATCTTTACTATCCTAAAAATCAAAGTTTTAAGGAGTTAAAATCGAAAGGAAAACTCACAACATTTTGGGTTTCAATCGACGAAATAAAAAGGGCTTCTCTCCGCCAAGGTAGTGGCGCCCGAGGGCTGTGGAGTCACTGTCGCGTTGGAGGGGCGATCAGTGTGGGGTCGCGGCGGAACCAAGGGGAGCTGCATGGTTTTAAGGGAATAAGGAAGAGAGAGGGAGGTCAGAGGCTAGGGGGTCGGACTAGGTGGCTGAGCAGAGGGGCATAGGGCCTGCAGGTGCCGAAGGAAGGTTCTACAGGGTTGCGGGGTCCCTCCGGTGGCCAACGACGGCGATTCTGCTTTGGTGGGGGGGGGGGTTAGGTCGTTGGAGAGAGGAGTGGGAGCTGGAGGCGGAGGGGGGGGGGGAGAAAAGCAGATCGGAGCGGCGGTGGGATTGACGGCGCTCAGGCGAGGTGGCGTTGAGGGGGAGGAGCGACGAGGAAGAACGGTTTTTTTATTTTGTTTTTGTTTTGAACGTTGACCAAAAGTGAGAAGAGAGAGAGGGAGAGAGGGCTTATATAGTATATTTTATATTATTTAATTATTTTATTATTCCAAAAAGTAATTTTTAAATTCGGACTCGAAACAAGGCCCACCGCCTGTCGTCCCTAACGTTTTACCCCCATTCCGAACACAATGGGATATATATCGTAAGCTGATTCGATCATTTCGATCAATTTTCGTCAAAATCGAAATATAACTCTATATATTGAATTTGAACACGCATTTCAATTTACCGGGGTCACATACGAACCCGAAAAATTCCCGAAAAATATTTTCTAGCTTCGTATTGACGATACGGTCCTAACAAAACTAGTTTCGTCGAATTCTGAGACCTTTTGAAAAATGGCCATTTTCCAGTCGATTAAAATCAACTGAAACTGGCCAAACACGTTTTCCTTTTCCACGCTCACATATTGATTCGAAAAATTATGAAATTTGAAACCTAGCAATAATTTGACATCACGGATCCAACAAAAGTGGTTTCGTCGAAATCCGAGGTCGTTTGCAAAATTCCCATTTTTAAGGGCCTGAATTCCATAGCGACTATTCAAAATTTTCAACTGGACATATCTTTTGATCCCCGCTATGAAATTTTGATTTTTCGGATTCGTTGGAAAGATATTATCAAATAGATCCTAATGTTTTTGGATTCGCTAAAATCCGGATTATTTTGCACCCGGTGTGTTCAATTGAAGTTTGAAATCGAATTATCGAACTACCGCGCCATTTTCAATTCTATTTATAATTATATATAATTAATTATATTCTAACGACGATTCAAACAAATATATACGTTCAAATTATATTCAAAATAAATTTCTCGTCGATATTATTTAAAATAATTCATTTTAAATAATTTAAATTCGCTAAAATTGCCAAAATTAAAATTTTAAACTGGCCCAGATTTCCGGGTTGTTACAGGGTACATCCAACGAAAATGAACCGGACCACATAATTGTGCTTCTCTTCCATGGTGAATTGTCAAATGTATCATTATATCAAAAAAGGAAGGTGGAAAATATCTTTCGAGTCCACACAAAATTTCAATAATCTCATCATTCACTCGCCTCAATGTCTCTTTTTCAAGAACACGTTGACAAATTTGATTGAAAAACGAAAATAAATGAATTATTAGTGTTCTAACTTTTTTTGGTAACAAATCTGTAACGTCCCAGTTTTTAACTGCTTCCGTGATACAATTTATTATGGATTATTTTAGAAATTTATTTTAATAATAAATTGTGAATATAATATTGGTTTTTAACTAATAAGAATATTCAAAATAAAATTTAGATTACTTCTCACACAAATTAAATAAGGGCATAATTTAGCACAAGTACAAGCTACAAATGTAAGGAGCATGAAAAAGAGATATATAACATGAAATTGATAAGAATAAATCAATACATTAATGGAATTGATTACTTAGAAACTAAGTTTTATATTTAAACCATAAAGTACAACATATGTACATGTTGAACAGCTAAGGGGCTTTTTGTTTAGAGAGCCAAGCATAGGAGATTATAGACAACTAGCATGACTTGTTCAGACCATACATTGATAACCTGACCATATGCAACAAGCAGTATATACCATTAGTACATATAGCCAATGCATAACATGTGCATAGCAACTAAAGGATAGAAGCAACTTTCATTTCCAATACCATATGTTATAGACAACACCACCACCATTCCCTCTCAAATCACCATAAAGCCTACACCACTAGACTGAAAATGCAGTATGGCTACAATACATTACTTAGTGGTAAAGTAATAGATATTTAACCATTGATTTGCACATGGCCGTAGAGTATACCCTGGAAAGGACTTAACAAAACCTTGTTTCAAATCTTTCAATCAATCAGCCTATGACCTCCTCCCAATCAAAAGAAGATGCAACCTGTTACCTCCATTAGCAGCTATAACAACTACCAACAAATTGTGCAAGAGAGTACACATGTGTGTACAGCAATGCATGTGCCTAGACCTGGAAGAGTTAACAAAGAAATGACCGAACAATGCATCCCTTCTATCAGCTATACGACAGTCTAAACTCTATAGCTTAAGCTATACAATAAAATAATGTTTGTGTTCATCTATAAATACTAGTTTATAGTCTCTCATTCACTCTCAAATCAGAAGTGAACTCAAAAATGTAAGAATAAATGGCAGAATACCTTGAGCTTAAGTTTGGAAGGGAAACATGATAGAAAACTGTGAGCAATTCATGGAACCAGTGAACTTGTTTGTGAGTACAACTTCTCTTCCTCATCTAAAACTATTTTTGTTTGTGTATGATACAGTGTACGCATATAGGCTTAATTGTTTCTTACGAATGTATTGAATTTAATTAACTAGAAGCTTATAAAACTGGGAACAAAAATAGCAATAGTGAACACATATTGTATGTAGATCTCATTTATAATTCCCCATTTTTCAATGATCATTGGAATGTTTTGATGTACACACATATCTTTGCTTACTGGTAATCTGTGGGATTGGTTAGAATACCATCACTAGAACCATATGTGTGAATAAACTATCCTTCTCCCATCTGAATATACTAATAGATAGGTATAATGATACATACATATATATATATATATATGAACAGCAGTATGTGTTTAAACAAATTGAACTTTATAACCTAAAGGGATGAAGGGATGGGAGCAACTTACATATAACCTATAACGCTCTGTTTTGCATTTACAAACAAATGCCAGTGAACATAAAACAAATTAAAGCTTAAAACAAGGAAGCAAAGGCAGTTTTAAAACCAGGAACTTAAACATGAAAAAACTAGAATGCATCAAGTAAAACACTGGAACCAAACTAAGTAAATATTGTGTTGAGTGAGCAAACCTCTTCCATTTGAATATTACTGATTCATATATATGTATATCTATACATATAATCATTAACCTGATGTGGAATGAATGAATATACTGGCAGATCTAGTACAAAGAAACCTGTAAATAAAAAGGAGAAGAAGAACAAGGCTCTGTTTTTACATAAACAAGGGACTGAAAAAAAAAACAATCCTCAAAATCTAGTGTATGGCTTTGATTTGAATTCGAGAGCAGGTTATCTTAAAGGTAGGTTTGTCTATAATAATAATATATACAACATATATATAATAAACAGAAGGAAAGTTATACAAAAACTCAAAATCAAATCATCAAAAGATTTAGATTCAGATATATAGTTGAAATTGTAATCGAAAACCATGATTTTTAAAAGAAGAATCAAAATTTTAAATAAAGTATATTGTGAGCTTTTGTTTTGTTATGGTTTAGGCAAAAGAAATTAAATTCTAAGTTTTTAGTAGATGATATCTGAAACAATTTTAGTGGGAGGTTCTCGGGGTTTAGATGAAGGTATGGACGGAGTGAGGCGAGTTCTGGTGGTTGGGGTTGGCCGGGATAGTTGGTTTTAGGTTTTCGGTTATGTTTTGGAAAGGGAGATTTTGATTGTCTCACATGGGGGTTTGGTCCAATCGAGTTCAACATGTTTTAGGGTGAAGAAGCGCCTGAGGCAGGGGAAGCAAGGCGCGGTGGTGTAGGTTGTTACGATGGACAGAGATGACTGGTAGGGGTTGGTATTGGGAAGACCTGGAACTGTTCTTTTTGAATTTTAATGGCTGAAGGGGTCTTTTGGGAAGAAGGAGCTTTGGGGTTGAGGTGACGGATCGGTGACGAACGTGAGTAGTGATGTGATTTATGGGTGGTGGTTCGGTGGTCCAAGGAGGGTCGGAGCATCAGTGCACATGCACCAGTGCACCATCGTGCACCATCGTACCATCGTGAACAACATTCTCAACTTTGAAACAGCCAAAGCTCACCACTTCAAACAAACCCATTGAAATTAAAATAGGGGACTTTGATCGACTTGATTTCCCTTTCTTTTGATAATGAAATTATCTTTAAACTTTACTTAATTAAAAGATTAATTAAGTTTTAAACATGTCATCTTGGGTACTTATCAAATTTTAACTTCGACATTTGACTACACCATTATCTAACTCAATCCATTACTTTAAAACATTTTCCAGTTTTTAACAACCATTTATTAAAACCTCTTACATTAAATTAATAAATCCACGTAAGGATGGATTGGCACTTGTTTTTGCGTGGAATGTATGGGTTCAACAGTTCCTTTTAGGACGTGAACTTTTGGCTACGGGCCTGGGCTTGGCCCATATATTTTAAAAAAATAAATAAAGGGATTTTAAAGGGAATGAAAAGTTGAAAATCTTGATTTAAGTTTTATATATAAAAATATAATATGGGCTAATGTATTTGGGATCAGCCCATGTCAATATAAAAGGAAATAAAGTGTTAAGTTAAAATTAAATCAAGGAGAAATGTTCGAATTGTTTAACTAGTGCACGTATGGTCGAGTCGAACATTTTAACCCCGTTATCAAGTTTAAAACAATTCGAGCCGAAATGAATCAGTATATTAATTTATTTAGAAGTAATATTAATACTAGACATTATTAAATATCGAATATAAATTTAATCGTAAACTACGTAAACTGCCGATAAATTAAAATTTGTAAACGCGGTAAATGTTGAATTGTTTGTTCAAATGATTAATTTATTTATCTGTATTTAATTATGTTGATCGTATTAAATATTTTATTGACATTTGTTAGCAGAAATAAACACCGCTCTGCTATCGTATCAGTTGATATATCTCATAAATTAGTACATGTCGTTGAAATATTATATTATCAGTTGAAAATACTGAGTTGTATTTACATAATTGTTGATGCAAATTGGGTTGACAACTTGAGTGGCGTATGTTATAATAACTATTATATACGGTTGGAACTGCTAAGTCGGTTTCTGTAAAGTAACTCAGAAATAAACTCATGTTTTAATAACTTGATATTAATTGTTTTAAAAACAATTAAATGGGTTTTATTGATTAATTATATTATTAATAAATTTAAAAAGGAAATATTAACTGTAATCAGTTAGTCAGTTTGTTTAATCAAAGGTTTATCTGGGAATTGATTTATTAATTTAATATAGGAGGTTTTAATAAATGGTTGTTAAAAACTGGAAAATGTTTTAAAGTAATGGATTGAGTTAGATAATGGTGTAGTCAAATGTCGAAGTTAAAATTTGATAAGTACCCAAGATGACATGTTTAAAACTTAATTAATCTTTTAATTAAGTAAAGTTTAAAGATAATTTGATTATCAAAAGAAAGGGAAATCAAGTCGATCAAAGTCCTCTGTTTTAATTTCAATGGGTTTGTTTGAAGTGGTGAGCTTTGGCTGTTTCAAAGTTGAGAATGTTGTTCAGTTAAGGTCTGAGAGGTAATTATAACCCAACTTGATTGACTTCATAATTAACTAAGGAATGGTTAAGGCTTGGTAGTGAAGAGTGGTTAGGGATCAGATTAGTAAAAGAATATATGAATATATCGAAATGGTTTCAAATTAGAATAAGAGATATCTTCTCAAATAAAGGAATGATGACGTTGAAATTGTCTTCTAAGAATCGAGATTTAGATTTGAAAGGATATGGAAATTGAAAATGGATTTTTGAAATGATAATATAATAAGGAGTTAATTTAAAGGGGCCAATGTTGATTGATGATTGATTGATCGAATTCCTACCTGGAAATAAGATCGTTGGTTGCACACTTATTTTTCTTTGATAGTTAAATCACCGACTATCGAAGTTTTTGACCATTTTTTCGTCGTCAATACGGAGAGATCGGGATCATATCCAGTACCTGAAAACCACTATGTATGGGCATTAGCGTTGCGACCAAATATGATGAAAATAATTGAAGATGAAGTTATGCAAGGCCTATCCTGTTTACGGGATAGTGCCTTCGGTTTGTCCAGTCTCAGGGCAACGTAAATGGACGAATGTCTGACAGAGTATATCTAACAGATCGCGTAAGTTGATCTCTTCAAACGTACTTACGTTTGGTGGCGGAAGAATTCGTTTCTCTTAGCTTTATACCCGTGGTATTTTTGGGGAAATCAATTTGTGATTTGGCAGGTATGACGATGTGGCATTCAAAGTGAATGATGGCCAGATGTTCTGGAAGATAATTCAAACCTCAAGCCTCACAACCCGAGATTTGACAAAAATCGGGCAGGCAGCATGGCTATGTGGGTCGCACCCATTAGGATGTATAATCACCTATCTAGAGAAATTCCATTTGCTTCTTTAAATCTATCGATGTTGTCCCTTTCGGGAGACGGTTGCTGATCCCAACCGTTGGTGATATACATTCGATACACTCAAGCGAAATGAGTGGTCGGTCATGTGAGGGCCGGGTTACAAGACGTTGTTGTTGAACCCAGTGTATTCATCTCTAGAGATACACTATCGGCAGGTGGTCCCATACCTTGTCATGTTGGAAATCCAATCTCCAATAAGCGCCCTGCGGTTTTTGTTTTTATAATATGTATGGAGCGTGAGATGCAAGCGTTCCGCCAGATTCTATTTATTTGATTTAGACACTATTATAATATCACCAGATTTTGATATTAAAATGTTTTGGGTTATCGTAAGGTAAAAACCATCCGTGTTTATGTATGGATCGGTCTTACGATTATCATTTCTTTCGAAACAGTTTTGAAAGTTAAAAAAATGGTTGGAGTTTACTCACACCAGTCCCATGACTGACCCAGAGTTTATTTTGTTTGTTTTCCCTAAACTCTTGGGTGCCCAAATTTGTACGGGCAGTCAAGTAGTCGGGATTTTTCAGATTCGCTTGGAGGAGCTTGAAGCAGGAGGCTTCACCTGTTGGCTATAGACTACTATATTTTCCGCTGTGTACTATGTTATATATGGAAACAGGAGTTTATAACTGTTCCAGAAATAGCTGTTTTGCTCTGATGATGGTATGTATATACAAATACTGATTTACGTTTCAAAGTTTATGTTATCTAATATATTTTATTCGTTCCGCTGTGAGTTTGTGATCTTCGTTTTTCTTCTATTCTAATATTTCTTTCTTTCTATTTCTCATCCTTTAACTTTATTCTAATAATGATTCGTATTTCTGTGCAATTTGAGTTGGACGCATGGTGTTATTAGTCGACTCAAAGAGTACGGAAAATTAAGGTCGTTACAGTTGGTATCAGAGCTGAAGGTTGAGTAGTTACCTTGGCTCTGTGGCGTGACTCGATAGAGATGGGGTTAGAAATACCCTAGATTGAGTTTGAGTGTGTGTGTATATATATATATATATATGAGCGCGTATTTGTTAATTGATATAAATTTTTTTTTATATTGTGTTGATTGGTTTGTTGAGCAGTTTATGAATTCTGGTCGATACAGAAAGGAACAGCTGTATCGATAGGTGTTTCTAAACACTTAAACAGAGTAATTCGACACAGTATTGTTTTAAAAGCTGGGTAATGAAATAATTTTGCCCAGAATTATATTTTATTATAAAAGAATAATTTTCATAATTTTTATTATATATGGATGTGTCGATTGTCGATCATAATCAAATGAGGTTATACACATTGAAATAGGTATATATTGAACCTGATTAAGTTTGTATAAGATGGAGATATACAAATAAGACAAACTAGAGAATCGTTTGAGAAAACAAAATGTGTTGGAAAATTCAAAGTTTTTGAATTTAATGGAATCAAGGTATGTGATTTTAAATTGGTTTGAAATAAAAATCGAAAATTTGAATTCTGGAATTTGGAAATTTGATTGGGGTTAAGAAATTGGAACCTAGCTGGAAATTTGCTGAGTTAAATAATTTTTTTTTTAGTATTGATCTAATGTTGATTTAGGTCTTCGGGGTCGATACTTAAAAGATTATTACTTACCAATTGACGGTCTAGAACCGATGAGTGATAAAGAGAAAAAGTGTATAAATTACAAATGGAAATGTTTTCGAAAAGTAGGTAATAGATATTTCTAGTTATGAAGATAGTTGTGATTGATAGCTAATTTTTG
Source organism: Allium sativum (assembly GCA_030737875.1). Lineage (NCBI taxonomy): Eukaryota > Viridiplantae > Streptophyta > Magnoliopsida > Asparagales > Amaryllidaceae > Allium > Allium sativum. Next base: position 711,283,986 of record CM060916.1, on the reverse strand, counting down.
ATATATTGAATGCCTTGATTACTGTGAATTATTTGGCAGTTAACCTGCGTATTTTGGACGCCTTATTTGTGGTGATTAGTAGAGGATGACCCATGTACTTGTTTGAGTATAAGTCTATAACTATAGATATGACTAGAATCTTTTCGTTACCCTTCAATTTCGAGGACGAAATTATTTTAAGGGGGGTAGATTGTAACGTCCCAGTTATTAACTGCTTCCGAATTTATTTTAATAATAAATTGTGAATATAATATTGGTTTTTAACTAATAAGAATATTCAAAATAAAATTTAGATTACTTCTCACACAAATTAAATAAGGACATAATTTAGCACAAGTACAAGCTACAAATGTAAGGAGCATGAAAAAGAGATATATAACATGAAATTGATAAGAATAAATCAATACATTAATGGAATTGATTACTTAGAAACTAAGTTTTATATTTAAACCATAAAGTACAACATATGTACATGTTGTACAGCTAAGGGGCTTTTTGTTTAGAGAGCCAAGCATAGGAGATTATAGACAACTAGCATGACTTGTTCAGACCATACATTGATAACCTGACCATATGCAACAAGCAGTCTACACCATTAGTACATAAAGCCAATGCATAGCATGTGCATAGCAACTAAAGGATAGAAGCAACTTTCATTTCCAATACTATATGTTATAGACAGCACCACCACCATTCCCTCTCAAATCACCATGAAGCCTACACCACTAGGCTGAAAATGCAGTATGGCTACAATACATTACTTAGTGGTAAAGTAATAGATATTTAACCATTGATTTGCACATGGCCGTAGAGTATACCCTGGAAAGGACTTAACAAAACCTTGTTTCAAATCTTTCAATCAATCAGCCTATGACCTCCTCCCAATCAAAAGAAGATGCAACCTGTTACCTCCATTAGCAGCTATAACAACTACCAACAAATTGTGCAAGAGAGTACACATGTGTGTACAGCAATGCATGTGCCTAGACCTAGAAGAGTTAACAAAGAAATGACCGAACAATGCATCCCTTCTATCAACAATACGACTGTCTAAACTCTATAGCTTAAGCTATACAATAAAATAATGTTTGTGTTCATCTATAAATACTGGTTTATAGTCTCTCATTCACTCTCAAATCAGAAGTGAACTCAAAAATGGAAGAATAAATGGCAGAATAACTTGAGCTTAAGTTTGGAAGGGAAACATGATAGAAAACTGTGAGCAATTCATGGAACCAGTGAACTTGTTTGTGAGTACAACTTCTCTTCCTCATCTAAAACTATTTTTGTTTGTGTATGATACAGTGTACGCATATAGGCTTAATTGTTTCTTACGAATGTATTGAATTTAATTAACTAGAAGCTTATAAAACTGGGAACAAAAATAGCAATAGTGAACACATATTGTATGTAGACCTCATTTATAATTCCCCATTTTTCAATGATCATTGGAATGTTTTGATGTACACACATATCTTTGCTTGCTGGTAATCTGTGGGATTAGTTAGAATACCATCACTAGAACCATATGTGTGAATAAACTATCCTTCTCCCATCTGAATATACTAATAGATAGGTATAATGATACATATATATATGAACAGCAGTATGTGTTTAAACAAATTGAACTTTATAACCTGAAGGGATAAAGGGATGGGAACAACTTACATATAACCTATAACGCTCTGTTTTGCATTTACAAACAAATGCCAGTGAACATAAAACAAATTAAAGCTTAAAACAAGGAAGCAAAGGCAGTTTTAAAACCAGGAACTTAAACATGAAAAAACTAGAATGCATCAAGTAAAACACTGGAACCAAACTAAGTACATATTGTGTTGAGTGAGCAAACCTCTTCCATTTGAATATTACTGATTCATATATATGTATATATATATACATATAATCATTAACCTGATGTGGAATGAATGTATATACTGGCAGATCTAGTACAAAGAAACCTGTAAATAAAAAGGAGAAGAAGAACAAGGCTCTGTTTTTACATAAACAAGGGACTGAAAAGGAAAAAAAACACAATCCTCAAAATCTAGTGTATGGCTTTGATTTGAATTCGAGAGCAGGTCATCTTAAAGGTAGGTTTGTCTATAATAATAATATATACTACATATATATAATAAACAGAAGTAAAGTTATACAAAAACTCAAAATCAAATCATCAAAAGATTTAGATTCAGATATATAGTTGAAATTGTAATCGAAAACCATGATTTTTAAAAGAAGAATCAAAATTTTAAATAAAGTATATTGTGAGCTTTTGTTTTGTTTTGGTTTAGGCAAAAGAAATTTAATTCTCAGTTTTTAGTAGATAATATCTGAAACTGTTTTAGTGGGAGGTGCTCGGGGTTTAGATGAAGGTATGGACGGAGTAAGGCGAGTTCTGGTGGTTAGGGTTGGCCGATAGTTGGTTTTAGGTTTTCGGTTATGTTTTGGAAAGGGGGATTTTAATTGTCTCACATGGGGGTTTAGGCCGATCGAGTTCAACATGTTTTAGGGTGAAGAAGCGCCTGAGGCAGGGGAAGCAAGGCGCGGTGGTGAAGGTTGTTACGATGGGCGGAGATGACTGGTAGGGGTCGGTATTGGGAAGACCTGGAACTGTTATTTTTGAATTTTAATGGCTGAAGGGGTCTTTTGGGAAGAAGGAGCTTTGGGGTTGAGGTGACGGATTAGTGACGAACGTGAGTAGTGATGTGATTTGTGGGTGGTGGTTCGGTGGTCCAAGGAGGGTCGAAGCGTCAGTGCACATGCACCAGTGCACCATCGTGCACTACATATGGCTGAAGAAGGAAAAGAACTAGAAGGGAAGGGAAAGAAATAAAGGATGGATTGGCACTTGTTTTTGTGTGGAATGTATGGGTTCAACAGTTCCTTTTAGGACGTGAACTTTTGGCTACGGGCCTGGGCTTGGCCCATATATTTTAAAAAAATAAATAAAGGGATTTTAAAGGGAAAGAAAAGTTTAAAATCTTGATTTAAGTTTTATATATAAAAATATAATATCGGCTAATGTATTTGGGATCAGCCCATGTCAATATAAAAGGAAATAAAGTGTTAAGTTAAAATTAAATCAAGGAGAAATGTTCGAATTGTTTAACTAGTGCATGTATGGTCGAGTCGAACATTTTTAACCCCGTTATCAAGTTTAAAACAATTCGAGCCGAAATGAATGAGTATATTAATTTATTTAAAAGTAATATTAATACTAGACATTATTAAATATCGAATATAAATTTAATCGTAAACTACGTAAACTGCCAATAAATTAAAATTTGTAAACACGGTAAATGTTGAATTGTTTGTTCAATTGATTAATTTATTTATTTGTATTTAATTACGTTGATCGTATTAAATATTTTATTGACATTTGTTGGCAGAAATAAACACCGCTCTGCTATCGTATCAGTTGATATATTTCATAAATTAGTACATGTCGTTGAAATATTATATTATCAGTTGAAAATACTGAGTGGTATTTACATAATTGTTGATGCAAATTGGGTTGACAACTTGAGTGGCGTATGTTATAATAACTATTATATACGGTTGGAACTGCTAAGTTGGTTTCTGTAAAGTAACTCAGAAATAAACTCAAGTTTTAATAACTTGATATTAATTGTTTTAAAAACAATTAAATGGATTTTATTGATTAATTATATTATTAATAAATTTAAAAAGGAAAGTTTAACTGTAATCAGTTAGTAATTTTGTTTAATCAAAGGTTTAGCCGGGAATTGATTACTAAATTGATTTATTAATTTAATATAAGAGGTTTTAATAAATGGTTGTTAAAAACTGGAAAATGTTTTAAAGTAATGGATTGAGTTAGATAATGGTGTAGTCAAATGTCGAAGTAAAAATTTGATAAGTACCCAAGATGACATGTTTAAAACTTAATTAATCTTTTAATTAAGTAAAGTTTAAAGATAATTTTATTATCAAAAGAAAGGGAAATCAAGTCGATCAAAGTCCCCTATTTTAATTTCAATGGGTTTGTTTGAAGTGGTGAGCTTTGGCTGTTTCAAAGTTGAGAATGTTGTTCAGTTAAGGTCTGAGAGGTAATTATACCCCAACTTGATTGACTTCATAATTAACTAAGGAATGGTTAAGGTTCGGTAGTGAAGAGTGGTTAGGGATCAGTTTAGTAAAAGAATATATGAATATATAGAAATGGTTTCAAATTAGAATAAGAGATATCTTCTCAAATAAAGGAATGATGACGTTGGAAATGTCTTCCAAGAATCGAGATTTAGATTTGAAAGTATATGGAAATTGAAAATGGATTTTTGAAACGATAATATAATAAGGAGTTAATTTAAAGGGGCCAATGTTGATTGATGATTGATTGATCGAATTCCTACCTGGAAATAAGATCGTTGGTTGCACACTTATTTTTCTTTGATGGTTAAATCACCGACTATCGAAGTTTTTGACCATTTTTCCGTCGTCAATACGGAGAGACCGGGATCATATCCAGTACCTGAAAACCACTCTGTATGGGCGTTAGCGTTGCGACCAAATATGTGAAAATAATTGAAGATGAAGTTATGCAAGGGCTATCCTGTTTACGGGATAGTGCCTTCGGTTTGTCCGGTCCCAGGGCAACGTAAATGGACGAATGTCTGACAGAATATATCTAACAGATCGTGTAAGTTGATCTCTTCAAACGTACTTACATTTGGTGGCAGAGGAATTCGTTTCTCTTAGCTTTATACCCGTGGTATTTTTGGGGAAATCAATTTGTGATTTGGCGGGTATGACGATGTGGCATTCAAAGTGAATGATGGCCAGATGTTCTGGAAGATAATTCAAACCTCAAGCCTCACAACCCGGGATTTGACAAAAATCGGGCAGGCAACATGGCTATGTGGGTCGCACCAATTAGGATGTACAATCACCTATCTAGAGAATTTCCATTTTCTTCTTTAAATCTATCGATGTTGTCCCTTTCGGGAGACGGTTGCTGATCCCAACCGTTGGTGATATACATTCGATACACTCAAGCGAAATGAGTGGTCGGTCATGTGAGGGCCGGGTTACAAGACGTTCTTGTTGAACCCAGTGTATTCGTCTCTAGAGATACACTATCGGCAGGTGGTCCCATACCTTGTCATGTTGGAAATCCAATGTCCAATAAGCGCCCTGTAGTTTTTGATTTTATAATATATATGGAGCGTGAGATGCAAGCGTTCCGCTAGATTCTATTTATTTGATTTAGACACTATTATAATATCACCAGATTTTGATATTAAAATGTTTTGGGTTATCGTAAGGTAAAAACCATCCTTGTTTATGTATGGATCGGTCTTACGATTATCATTTCTTTCGAAACAGTTTTGAAAGTTAAAAAAATGGTTGGAGTTTACTCACACCAGTCCCATGACTGACCCAGAGTTTATTTTGTTTGTTTTCCCTAAACTCTTGGGTGCCCAAATTTGTACGGGCAGTCAAGTAGTCGGGATTTTTCAAATTCGCTTGGAGGAGCTTGAAGCAGGAGGCTTCACCTGTTGGCTATAGACTACTATATTTTCCGTTGTGTACTATGTTATATCTGAAAACAGGAGTTTATAACTGTTCCAGAAATAGCTGTTGTGCTCTGATGATGGTATGTATATACAAATACTGATTTATGTTTCAAAGTTTATGTTATCTAATATATTTTATTCGTTCCGCTGTGAGTTTGTGATCTTCGTTTTTCTTCTATTCTAATATTTCTTTCTATTTCTCATCCTCTAACTTCTTTCTAATAATGATTCGTATTTCTGTGCAATTTGAGTTGGACACGTGGTGTTATTAGTTGACTCAAAGAGTACAGAAAATTAGGGTCGTTACAAAATCTCTAACCGCAACAGGTAACAATTGTTGCATTATGACATGATAATCATGTGATTTCAACCCACTAATGCTGCACCCTTCTAATGACACAAATCTTTTGAAATTTGAGCAATAACCATCGGGATCTTTAAAATCATGTAACCTTTTACAAAATATTTTTTTTTCGGACAATGACAAGGTATATGGAGCCGGTGGTAGGTATATTCTATTCCCACGAGGTTGTGCATAAAGACTTTGTCGAATCCCCCATTCCTCCAAATCCTTCCTTGAATTAATCCCATCTTTCGATTTACTGTCATGCAACATCGTGCTTAATAGGCTTTCAGCGACATTTTTCTCAACATGCATCACATCTAAATTATGTCGCAAAGGAAGTTCCTACAAAAATCGATAAACAACAATTTATTAACTTTTATATTGTTAGGTCTATTAAAAAAATATAATTTTAATACTAACCTTCCAATACGACAAATCAAAAAAGATTGATCTTTTTTTCCACCTTAATAGCTCTTTTTTCCCATCATCTTCGTCTTCTTTACAGTGAGTACTCTTCACCTTCCTCTTTTTACTTTTTAACTTCTTACTCAACTCTGTCTTTAGTTTCTTCTCACTCATCCTCCTTTCTATTGCTTCATTCTTACCCTTTACAAAAACATTTGGAAAACCATCCAAAATAGCAGAAATGTTTCTTCCCGTTAGAATTCTAGGTCTATAACCCTCCTCTACAGTGTTATCAAACCAAGTTTTTTTCTCTCCATGGATGTGAAGGGTCTAGAAACCTTCTATGTCCCATATAAACACTTTTCCGACAATGCTTCAACCATCGATGATGAGTGTTAACACCGCATAATGGACAAGCTTTTTCGCCTTTTACACAACATCTTGCAAGATTTCCATAGGCTGGAAAGTTGTTTATTGTCCATAGTAAAATTGCTCTTAAATTAAAAACTGATTTACTGAATGCATCATATATATCAATTCCATTATTCCATAAATAATTTAAGTCTTCTTCCAATGGCGCCAAGTACACATCAATATCATTTCCAGGTTGCTTTGGTCCAGGAATTATTAAAGTTAGCATCATATTTTCTTTTTTCATACATAACATAGGCGAGAGATTATATGTCACAAGCATTACTGGCCAACAACTATATTTAGAGCTCATCGATGCAAATGGATTGACACCATCTGAAGAAAGACCAAGTCTGAGATTGCGTGGATCGGATGAAAATGATTTCCGCCTATTGTCCACTGCATTCCATGTTACAGAATCTACAGGATGTTGCATTTTTCCATCATTGCTTTTATTGTTGAAATGCCACCTTAGATCTTCTGCCATCTGTTGAGATCTATACATTCTCCTAAATCTTGGAATGATTGGAAAATACCTCAACACTTTAGCTGGAACACCACGTATAATCTCCTTGGTGTCCTCATTTATCTTCCATCTCGAAGAGTTACATTTCGGACAACTTTCTATATCTTAAAAAGACAACAATCCTTCTTACAAGCATGAATCTTTTCAAAACCCATGTCAAATATTTTGAGAAACTTTTTTACATCATACAAACTCTTAGGAAGTACATTATTCACCGGCAACAACAATTGTAGTATGTTCAAAAGCTTATCAAAACAATTATCGGATAATCCAACCTCACATTTAAGATTATACAAAGCAGTGATGGCGGATAATTTAGTTTGATCTACACAATTAGGATATAAGGGGGTTTCTGCATCCTCCAAATTCTTAAGTAAATCATCCTCACATTTTTTAACATCCTCATCTTCATTAACATCAGTAAAAAATTCATGATTCAAAAAATCTTCATCTTCGAAATGAATAGCTCTAAGTAGATCAAATGTATTGTCCAACTTCATGTCTACGCCCAAATTTAATTGTTCGCCATGATGATACCACTTAGTACTGCTCTTGTACGTAGGATGCATCCCCTTTATAATTAAATGCTCAATAATAATGTCATCATTTTGTCGACTAAGATTTCGGCAATCTAAACAAGGGCATAAAAGTTTCTCTACATTTCTTATATTTCTCTTCGCAGCATCTACAAAGCTTCTTGCCCCTTGCGAGTACTCCTTGGAAGTTCTATAATGAAAATAAAATCAACATAATAGTTGAGTTTTAACGTCAAATTTTTTTATTTTCTGAAATTAAATACATTTTAAAATATTAAATTATCTGTTTACCTGTGTAAATAAACCCAATCTTTTTCCATCAACATACAATTAAGGATAGCACGGGTAGAAATAGTGCTCAAGCTCCAAAACTAAATAGAAAAAAGATTGCTACAGCATAAAGTACATTAAATTTGTACTCACTCTGTTACAAACGACAAACTTGTTAGTGAATATTGGCACATTTGAATGAACATTTACTAAACAAAACACACATTTCCAAAAATAAGGAGAAATGCTTGATTATTATATAATATGTTAAAAATGCAATTGCCTAACACAGTAAAATCAAATCAACCATTCCTAAATAACTTTTTTCAGGAATATAGTTTTGTCAGGAACATTGCCACATGTTACACTTAAGGATGGGTTTTTTTTCCAGTTTTCCGATTTTCATTGAATTCCATCCGCTAATTTCCTATAATTTTGTTTTCCGTCTCCGTCCAGAAAAATATTGTTGGAAGGAATTCCTTCCAACAAGAGATGAAAATTGCTGGAAATGTTTTGCAATTACCGCTGGAAATGTTTTCCTTCCCATTACCATTTTTGGGCCAAGCCCATCTGCCAATTTAATACGCAAACAAAGTAAGGCCGTGGTTTCCGAATTTTATATTTCTGCGTTTCATTCCCAATTGCGATTTCCTTAACCCTAATTGTTTTCCTTCGTTCTCAATCTATTTTCCCGTCTCTCTCGCGACCTGCTTCTCCTCCGCGCTCTCGATATTTTCATCATTGCTTCTGGGATTCAATTAGAAACCCTAACCGCTTTTTTCTCCAGGTGCTTCGATTTTTTTCTTTTTGGGCTTAAGTTCAATCTTGATTTTTTTTGGGTTTAAGTGTTAAAAATTGCTCAAACTATTCACTGCTTACTAATCAGTAATTAATTTCTTCATTTTATGTAGAATCAGTATATATATATATATGCGCTATAATCAGTATATATATATATATATCAATTTCAATGTTAAAATAACACCATGTAAAAATTTCTTCATTTTCTGTAGAATCACAACCGTAAAATATCACATTATTGAATTAACTATTTAACGTTATGTTAATACCTTGTATTGGGTTCACCATAGTATTAATTGAATATATCTATTAAATTTTAACTTAGAGCATCCACAATTCAAATAGGATGTAATGTTAATTACACCGTATGTGTCAAAACACAGAAATCACTATGTCAATTCAACAATGTGAGTTGCAACCAAAATTTAAATAATTAAAAATTACATATAGAAAATTACTTTGCTATATATATTTATTAATTTATGTTATGAAGCGTAATTTCCAAAATTGGACATTGCGTTAGATAATTTCATTTTTTTGGTCAAGCCATTATAACATTGTTTCAAAAAATCTATCGGAGTTGCTGTTAGCTTTACTCCTAAACTTTGTGCGATTCTAGTTTACCTTTAACATAAACCCGAACATCAATAAAATTACAGACTTTAGAGTATCTCAACCCTTTACAATGTAATTCCTTTATGGCACGGGGTTAGACAATGTAGAATGAATTTATTAAAAAATCTATTACATATTATAACAAAATTGTTTTAGTCGCTTCAATACTAATATATGTAAATGTTAAAAACTGCGTATGTGTCAAAAAACAAAATTGCGTATGTGTAAAATACAATGTCTAATTGTCATATCATATTGCACATAACATTAACATTAGCATTAGAGACTAAAAACTGTATCAAATTGTTAATTATCTATGTGCGATTTAGTTCACATTAAAAAGACATGTGCATTGGTATGCTCTTAAAAGTAAAGGATGTAAAACAAATTAGTATGGAAAACATGGATATGTCATTAATTTCCACTAAAATAAAAAGACTTTTACAGAAAATAGAACTCTTGTCCACGACAGCACAAGTCTACAGTTTGAAATGTGTATGTAATATGTGTCTTTGAAGATACATACGGCTATTGTAAAATCTAATAAAGAAAATGTCATGATAGACATAAGAAAGAAAGATAACCTGATTGCGGCAGTAGTAGTAGCTTCTGCAGTAGAAAATCAAGGCAATGATCATATATAGATCTTACATCTTAGTACAGAAATATATTCAATGCAGTAATGATTGTTTTATTTATTTTTTTATTTATACATACACACGCACACTCTAGGGGAAAGGGGATTCAGCTGTGCCTATTCGCTTCAACTCACGACACCTATAATCTCCACGTACTAATAATTGATTTATGTTTATGCACTATTCAAAATAATAATCCATATTCGGAATAAATAATACAGGAATAAATAATACATTGAAATTGAAATTTTTACTTGTTACTGTATTAACATATACTGATCAGAAAATGAAGAAATTTTTACATGGTGTTATTTTAACATAACGTTAAATAGTCTTGCTTTATCTTTTTTGTTTTTATGTGCAAAACATAACCTGTTGGCGATAGAAACCTTTTTCATGAAGTTGCATCTTATTTTGTTTTATATTTAATTCATGCTTGATTCATTTTTACGTTCGCAAAATTATTTGTTTATTTCTTTTTTCCAACAGATTACGTTCGAATCAAAACATTTTTCCAAATATTAATCAAATTGATTTATCTTTCAGCGGATACATAGGCCAAGGATAGAATTAGGAAGACACAAAAGTCAAAAAGAACTAACGACAATGTGTACCTCGCCCCCAATCATTTGGAATTTCGCTCTAATGTTTCCTGACTACGAGGACTATTGCTCCTCCCCTAATTTGGGTCAATATCCATCTAAATAAATAAGCCAAGATAGGATTTAGGGAGGCAGTTGATGTCAAAGTATTTCTAAGCCTTGAAATCAGCAACATGGAAGGGAGGAGGAGCAAGTTGCCGAGCCAAAAAAGCGAGATCTGAGAGTCTTTGAGAAACAAACTTTTCCAATATAAATCATATTCACCCCCGGCAGCTTAAGTGGCTGCAGAATGAAACCACATTGGGGAAACCATCATAAACTGGTTCCACCAAGTAATATCGATGGTGAAATAACCGATTTAGATCTGACTTACATTTATAACTAATAACCACCTAGTACGAATCGGCGCTACCAAGGAAGACCGATAGGGTTAACGCCACCAACACAAAGTAGAAATAAGAGGCGATTAGTTAACGAACTGACTAGATTCATTGAAATTGATATGGAGATTATCACAGGAAAAATATTAAAGGGACTTGTGAGATTTTAGGCAGCATCATAAGCTGATAATGGTGGAGAGATTTCCAGAAATCTCTTTCATGAAAATATATTTTCATATTTTACCAATTACCAATTTGCCAGATTATCAATTTACCAGAGATTATTTAACAGAAGTTCAAAACCTATAAAATCAGATTATCAACTTACCAATTACCAATTTACCACAGATTTCCAGAAACGCGATTCATTTAGTAAAATCACAAACATACACAAACATACACAAAATCAGATCGCAACCCTAAAATCCAAATCGCAATTGATTTCGTAAATTCAGATCGCAACCCTAGATTCAAATCTATAACATACTCAAACAAAGAACAGGGATCGCTTACCAAACTCCAAATCGAATGACAGAAACGCGCCCTATATTCCACAGAGAAGTTTTGGAGGGAGACCGTGAATACTTGTTGACGAGATGGAGACCGTGAATATTCATTGAGGAGTGGAGACCATGAATAATTGGTGAGATGTTGCAATGAAGGAAGGGCTTACGTGAATAATTGGTGAGATATTGCAATGGAGGAAGGGCTTACGGGAGAGGAATAATATTTGTGAAGTGGCGGCCTATAATTGAAGAAGGCGTTACACCTTAATTACCCAAAAAAAATTAATGGCTAAAGAAAGAATTAAGTGTCATTAATAACAGTTTAAGAAAACGTGTTATTAAAAAGCGTTATAATTATCATATTTTGTTGTAGTGAACCGACAGAAATGGCGATATTAAAATTATTAAAAATATGGAAAAAAAAATGTGTAAAATCATAATAAATGATTCGGAAAGATTTTGGATGAAAAATTCCAAGTTAGAAAAGATAAAAATATATTTTATCAAAATGAACTAGTTGAGAACTAGATTTGAAATCCAAATGGTTTTTAAATAAATAAATTGCATTTATAAATGGTTTTTGAAATTGCCAGAATTTTCCAATGTATGAATTGGAATGGATTTGAATGGAAATAATCTTCGGAATATTTTGATATTGGATTCCGTGATTATACGAATATGGTTGAGGAATTTGGAAGATACAGATATCGTTATTCCCAATATGATATCCGTTGGTTTCAGAATTTGATATTGAATATAAGCCAATATAATTTCTATTTAGAGTCTTATATTTAATATCAAATTGGATTTTCGGTTGGTCGTGAATGGTGTCTTAAATAACACTGTTCCTAAACCCAGTTGAGAAAAGAATAAATCTTTTAATTAAGATTAATGAAGTTTACCAATTAATTAATTTAACTGGAATTGAAATGGAAGTTGATTTTGGGTTCTTCATGAACTGTGTTTTAAAATGACATTTGTTCTTAAAACCCAATTAACAGTGAAGATATGATTTGGAATTTATAAATCTTTATTCTAATATTTAATGGAAATTTTCCAAAGTAAAGTTTGCCAATTTAATATATAATTGAATGAAATTCAATTTTGTAAGAATCAAGATGAGCTTCTGTGAAGGAAGACCGTTACTATATGTGGAATTTAAAAGGCTTTGCCATTATTCCATTTATACTATTAGTCTGATATGGAAATTTATATCGATTATATATTGATTTATTTTCAGTGGAGATTCCACTTTTATGGAAGAGGATTTGGGTTTATGTGAACTGTGTTTTTATTAACATTGGTTCTTTAACCCTGTTAAAGACAAGATTAATTTCTTAAAGTTGAATAATCATTAAGTAACGATTTTTGAGAATAAAATTGAACTAGAATTTTAATGAGTCTTAAATTATATTGGGATGTGAATGAAATAAATAAATTTATCAAATTCATGAAATGGTCGAAGATGGAGTATCACTAGTTTTACTCCAGCCGATAGTTAGATCTCTAATTAGATTTGAATGTGAAATGGTAATTAATTTTTCCGACAACACCATAGGTGTTAGATATGGAGTACTACCAGTTTTGCTCCATGGGATGAATAGCTTGGGATTGGGATAATAAAATAAATGATAGGCTCGATAATCCCGACTAGTCTGATAAACCGTAACTTGGTTTAAATTGTGAAAAGAATATTTCAATGAAATAATATTCTAAATTGGATCGAGGCGTATGATGTGTTTTTATAACACTTGATTATAAGATACGCGGGTTATTCGGAAAGACCGGGTCAACCCATTCTGAATAATTGATACGACGACTACAAGTCGACGATGAAGACGGTGGTTGAAGACCGAAGATCTTCACATCGTTTGGATGATTACTGATGTCTTGATTGGGCTGTACACCCAACACAAGGTAATAAGTGGTGATTGTCAGACATACTTAGAGATCGATCGGATATGCGAAGACCTCTCCCTTGTATTGGATATATGGGACGAGGAATAAGGTCCCTCCAGTTTCGTTCAGACCTAGAACAGACTTTTAAATGAATGTGCGTCTGATATTGGATTTCATTCTGTGTTGATTGATTTCTATTAAATATATATCTGTTTGGTGGCGGAGAATTTATTCTCTTGCTTAACACCCTTCTCTGAGACGTACGAGCTTAGAGGTTATATATCGATAGATATCAATCGCATGGCGTGGATTTTCAATGTGGCATACTAAGATGCAAATGAACAAGGCTTTTGTTGAAAACTAGAGTCTTGTGGATGTTGATCAAAGCACAACTTTAATTAGCATAGCTATGTGTATAGCGTTAATTCGCGAGCCTCACACCCATTATGAGTCAAAAACGGGATAGTGATCATAGGGAGAACATGATGTTTCTTTCTAGTTAGAAGTGGTGTCATGGTATGGAGCCCAGACATTTTTACTCATGTGCATAATGGATTGTAAGGCGTCTTAGATATTGGTAGCTACTGTCCAAGTGATAGGTCCGATAGGACCGGGAAATGTGTGTTTAGGAATAATTAATCCTCTAAAGTAAGTGTGGACCGGCCCTATTGTTCACATGGCTCGCCAGCGTCCTAGTCCTTAGGCATTTGCTAGAGTGTCTCGAATCGGTTTGGAGCCATCTCTTGTGTAATAACCCGGAAAATGTGAACCAGTTTAAAATTTTTAAATTAGGTTATTAACAAGAAATTTGAATGATTAAAATAGCCTATTTCCATAAAATATAGAATTGTGTATAATATGGTCGTTTGAAATTTTGAATACAAACTAAGTCTGACTGTGCAGGATGGAAAATATAACGGATTTTAGTGAGACCAAAAATATTTAAATCTGTTAGTCAATACCTTTCTAACGAATCTGAAGAATCGAAGTTTCATAACGAGAATCAAAAGTTATGGCCGAATGAATTTTCAGAAGAGTCGGTATATAGAATATATAGGCCTGGAAAATTGATATTTTGCATATGGCCTCGGAATTCGACGAAACCACTTTTGTTGGGTCCGAGATGTCAAACTATTGCTAGGTTTCAAATTTCATAATTTTTCGAATCAATATGTGAGCGTGGCAAAAGAAAACGCGTTTGACCAGTTTCTATTGAATTTAATCGACTGGAAATTGACCATTTTTCAAACGGTCTCAGAATTCGACGAAACTAGTTTTGTTAGCACCGTATCGTCAATACGAAGCTAGAAAATATTTTTCGGGAATTTTTCTAGTTAGTATGTGACCCCGGTAATTTGAAATGTACGTTTGAAATTCAATATAAGGATTTAAATGTAAATTCAACGAAAACTGATTGTAACGATCAAACCAACTTGCGATACATATCCCATTGTGTTCGGAATGGGGGTAAAACGCTATGGACGACAGGCGGTAGACCTCGTTTCGAGGTCGTATGTAAAAGTCAACCCTTTGGCAAAATTTAATAATTAAATAATAAAATAAAATAAAATAAAAAAATAGAATTCCCTCCTTTTCTTCATTGCCCTCCCCCCCCCCCCCCCCCGAATCACTTACCAGAAAACGAAATAGAAAAAAAAGAAAGAAAAAACCTAACCCTAAGTTCGTCGAGCCGCCGCCTTACCCTTACCGCCGACGAACCCTCGACGCCGCCCCCACCTCGAAGCCGCCTTCACCACGAAACCCTCGAACCGAAGCTCCCAGGAACCCTGCCGCGACGCAATCGGAGCCTCCACCTCGAACACCACCTCGCGACACCACTGAGCCACCGCCGACGCTCCTTCTTCCCTCCTCCACTTCGAAATCTAGGTGAGTGTTTAAATTATTTTGTTTTTTTTTTTTTTTTTTTTGTTTTACAGTAAAGTTTTAAAACTGTATTTTTAAATAATTTGAAAACTGTTTCTTTTATAATAATTTAAAAACTGGTTTTTTTAGAAAAAGAAACTGTTTTTTTGTTTAAGGAATTTTAAAACTATTTTAAAAAGAATTTAAAGAAACTGATTTTCAGGTTTTATAAACTGTTTTTTTAAAATAATAAAAACAGAATTTTTAAAAGAGTTAAAAACTGATATAAAAAGAAGATTTTAAAAACTGTTTTGTTTTTAAAGAGTTAAAAACTGATATAAAAAGAAGATTTTAAAAACTGTTTTGTTTTTAAAGAGTTAAAACTGAATTTTTAAAAAGAAAATAAAAACTGAATTTTTAAAGTTGCAAAAACTGATTTTATTTTGAACTTTAAAATAGGAAAAAGGTTTAATCTTTTACAAGAAAAAGGTTTAATCTTTTAATAGGAAAAGATTTGAACTTGCAAAAATAAAGATCATATTTTTAAAAATAGAAAAGATGGAATTTTTGTTAAGTAGAAGAAGTAAGGTATGATTCTTATATTTTTAAAGCAATAAAAATATAATTGTTACATCATAAGAATAATAAAAATATAATCTTTATATTTAATAGCGAAGTCAAAATGCAATCTTTATATATTGAATAACATAGTAAAAATTCGATTTTTACCTATGTAGAGAATACAGGCAACGAAAGCAACAAATAGGCGAAGATTTCTATTGAGGAAGAATCGTGTTAGTGGATAGCTATTGGTGAGGATCTCTCACTTTTCAATTTCGATTTTAAAATAAACATATATGGTTGAAAATGAAAGTGAATTGCTATATATAAATATCTCTATATATATATACGCCCCTCGTCCACAAACCATGGACGATATTTATTGGTTGAAATTGTTGTGAAAATTGATTGATAGTTTGGGATTGTTTGTGATTGATATTGGTTGATTGCGGTTGAAAAATACCCATTTGTGGTTGAGAAATATTTGGTTGAAACCACATAGGATTAGTTTGTGGAAATGAAATGAAATAAAAATAAACATGCCGCCTGCATGCGAACTAGATGCATGATTCCCATTGTCAAAAACCGCGAGGTTTTAAGGTAGAGCGAGGAGCCGTACTAGGGACGGTGCCGGTGTAACTACCCTGCCGTTATGCTGCCGAAATTTTGAATGATATTCTTGTGTTTGAATTATTTTCATATGCTTAAACTATATTTATTCATTATATAGAAAACATTCATGTGTTGAATTGATATTCATTCGTTGTTTAGAAATTCATGTGTTGAATGGTATACATATTTTGAAATAAATTGTTCGATAATAAAAATCACATTTTTATCTATATATAGAAACTATAGACAACATTCATGTGTTGAATTGATATTCATTCGTTGTTTAGAAATTCATGTGTTGAATGGTATACATATTTTGAAATAAACTGTTCGATAATAAAAATCACATTTTTATCTATATATAGAAACTATAGACAACATTCATGTGTTGAATTGATATTCATTCGTTGTTTAGAAATTCATGTGTTGAATGGTATACATATTTTGAAATAAATTGTTCGATAATAAAAATCACATTTTTATCTATATATAGAAACTATAGAAAACATTCATGTGTTGAATTGATATTCATTCGTTGTTTAGAAATTCATGTGTTGAATGGTATTCATATTTTGAAATAAATTGTTCGATAATAAAAATCACATTTTTATCTATATATAGAAACTATAGAAAACATTCATGTGTTGAATTGATATTCATTCGTTGATTAGGAATTCATGTGTTGAATGGTATTCATATTTTGAAATAAATTGTTTTGTGATAAAAATCCCATTTTATCACCAACTTGAACTATATAGAAAAACAGTGTTGTGAAATGAATTGTTTTACAATAAAAATCACATTTTTATTGTATGCCTTAATCATTGAAATGTGAAGTGTTAAAAATAGCCACTTGTTCAAAATAAACATATATGAGTTGAAATATTCATTAATTAGCCAATGAAATGATTTGCACCTATTTATGTAACATTAGAATGAATGGTGTTTTTAAACCAAACAGAAATCAAATATGGAATTGAATAGAAAATGATAATTGATAAGAACTGTATATATATGTACATGCATATTCATTGAACAGGTTATAGCAAAGGGGCTAGAGAAGAGGAATAAAATTTTGTGCCCGACAAATAGGTACACATTTACTGATTTGTTTGGGTGATGATTTTGAGCCTGTTGGCTAGCCGCTTGGCTTTTTCTTTTTCTTTTTGAGATTAGAAGGACCGGGAACGCTATTTGCGATTTCCCGATGCTCCCGGTACAGGGGAGGTTATGGCGAAATTTTTCCAAAATTTAAGGTGTTAGAAAAATATTTGAAGTGAAAAACGATATAGAAATCATCGAATGAACTATATTTATATAAATATAAATAAAATTAAAACGAAACGAGGCCGTGCAGTTCGTATTTTGAAACCGTGATTTCAAACGACTAGTGCGGGAAATTCGACCATTGGATTTTCCCGAAACCTCAACCGTCGGGTTCGCCTTGGAATAATCTTTCCAACGACACCAACCTTGTAAAAATCCAACGGTTGGATTGTCTGGAATGTTTAATTCAAAATTAAGGAAAAACAGCGCCAGAAACGATTATATTTATATATATATAAATATAATTAAATTTAATCGAATAACGACGCTGCAGTTCGTAAATTGAAATCGTAACTTCAAATGGTTAGTGTGGAAGATCCGACCGTCAGATTTTCCCAAAACTGGAATCGTTGGATTCGTTTTGAAAAGATCTTCCTAATGATGTAAAATTTGTGAAGATCCAACGGTTAGATTTTCCGATATGTGTAAAACAAATTTAGGGAAAAACAGCGCCAGTGACACGAAACGACCTGAAACGTCGTTTAATTAAATATGGCCATTTTTAAATAAATAAAAATGGCGGAAAATTGTTATAAAATATTATAAGCAACATAGGTTGCAAATAAACCAATTGGGCTTGAATTGTTTGATATTTGATGGTTGTATCTGTATGACATGAAAATAACATTAAATAACTGAAAGATGGATGTCGAATAATATAACCATATAAAGAATCGATTTAAATTCTAATGATGTGAATTATTTGAAAAGGCCGAGCTAACCCTCATTTCAAATAATTCATCGAGCGATTCGAATTGGAAAATGCAAAGATGATTCAAGACCGACGATCTTCGTATCGGTTGGATGGGCGCTACTGAGGTTCCTAACCGGAGTAGCTACCGGAAAGGGACGGAAGTAGTAGCCGTCTGAACGTATATGTTGATTGGACGGATATACGAGGAATTTGACGCCTCCGGTTTCGTTCAGACCCAGGACGGACTTGTAAATGGACTGTTTGTCTGACATTGGATTTTGTTCTATATTGATTGATCTCTGTTAAATATATATCTGTTTGGCGGCGGAGAATTTATTCTCTTGCTTAACGCCCTTCTCTGAGACGTACGAGCTTAGAGGTTATATATCGATGGAAATCAATCGTATGGAGTGGACTGCCTATGTGGCATGCCAAGATGCTGTGATCAAGGCTTCTGTTGAAAAGCAAAGTCTTGGTGATGATGATCAAAGCAAGGCTTACGTGGCCTAGCTTTGTGTATTTCGTAGATTCGCGAACCTCACACCCCGGTATGAGTTAAAAACGGGATACGGACCGCTGGGAGAGCACGACGTTTCTTTCTAGCTATGGTGGTGTCAGTGACTTACCAGCCCTGACATATATATCTACTTTTCACCTTTGTGGTTGTTGGAATGCGAGGCGCCTCGATTATAGGTCTGTAAGGACCGGGAAACGTGTGTTCAGGAATAAATAATCCTCTAACGTAAGTGAGGACCGGCCCAGCCGAATCCAGGGGTTACCCAGTGTGCGTAATCCTGAGGCATTTGCTAGAGTGTCTCGAAGCGGAGAGGAGCTTGCCCCTTGCCTCGACTCATGACGGAAATCCAATTTCCAATACGAAATAACGGACTTGATTGTGGTACTAGTATGGTGACATAGTATATGGTAGCTATGCCGCCTATGATTGATATTTATGATGCTATTTGCTTTAAAACATATATGCACTAGTAATAATATCAAATGACTTTGCTGTATACGTATCAAGCATATTTGGCTATTATAAGGTAAAACTCCATCCTCCGGCTTGCGTTGCATTGCGTGATGGGACCTGAGTCTTATAATAGCTTCATTCTTTCTAAAAGCATTGTGTTGTCTTTAAAAGAATTTACCTTGTTTTAAATGCACTAGCAATCACTGGAGTGAACCCGTTCCGCGAAAGTGGCGTGGTCCTATGATTTGCTATTACTATTGTTTAACTGTTAAATGGATTCCTCATACCAGTCCCCATGACTGACTCGTTGTTTGTTTCACTTTGCAAACGCGGGTGCCCTTATTTTCACACGGGCAGCCTAGTACACAGGTGACAGGTGGTTTTTGGTTCTGCACTGCTGCACAGCATGCACTTTTGGCTCATGGCGAGGCTGACTTCATAGTGATGACTTAGATATTTTCCGCCATTACTGTGTATATTATGATTCCGCCACTGGCGATGCAGACTGATTTACTTTCCGTATTTCTCACGATATGTATATGTATTCCGCCTTCGGCGATGTAGACTGATATTCTTATTTTTTCACTGCATGTATGTATTCCGCCTTTGGCGATGATGACTGATCACTTCCCTTTCTTTTTACTAAGTATATCCCACGTTATGCTATTCTGATATTCCTACATGTTGTGATTCCGCTGTCATATCCATGTAAAATTATTTTATTTATTGTTTCTGCTATTATCTGTACTCTGCTATGATGATTAATGTGTTATTTCCTAATGATTATCCTTAATACCGCCCCTCGGATTTTGGGATCGTCACAGTTGGTATCGGAGCTTTGGTTAACCTTAGTTCCGGGATCTAACACATTAAACACCTCGTCAGAATAGAATCAGTAGTGTTCTAATGCGAGTAGCTCATTAGAGATAGGATTAGCAATGTCCTAGAATGAGCTAAGCAGATTAGCAAAACAATTTGATCAGTACATCATCATTATCTTTCCTTGTATTTCCTTGCTTTATCATTTATGAAAATTATCAAATCTGTGAGCTTGACTCTTTTCTTGATTATACAGTACTCTTAGATGGCTACACGAGCAGCAGCAGCCAGAGGAGGCCGTGGAGGCCGAGGAGATGCAGCAGGAGGACGGGGGAATATCCCCGTAGCTGCAGAGATCCCTATTATTCAGGCACTAGCACCAGAAGACTTTGAGTTGGATAAAGTGGCAAAGAGATACCGAAATCTTGGAGGGAAACCTTTTACTGGCACAGGCACAGTGACCGAAGCTATCGCTTGGCTGAAAACCTGTGAGAAAATCTTCGAAGGTATGGGCATGGGAACTAACAACAAAGCCCGACTTGGCATTTGGCTCCTTCAGGAAGAGGCAGAGCTGTGGTGGGATGCCATTACTTCTGGAGATGCAGCTGGTACTATCCGAACTTGGGAACAGTTCAAGACTTTATTCAATGAGAAGTTTGTGCCAGAACAAGCTCTTGAGAGGATGCGGGAGCAATTTGCTAATCTCCAACAGGGAGACCTCTCTATTCAAGACTATCTGAATAAGTTCACTCAGCTATCGCGCTATGCTCCAGAGTTGGTTTTGACTGACAAAGCGAAGAATAAGAGATTCATTTTTGGGCTGAAGCGCAAATACCATGATAGAGCTATGAGCAACATCAAACTTTCTTTTACAGAACTCGTAGAGATGGCTTGCAACTACGAGGACATGGATGAGAGACATGCTAGCCAAGACCGCGCTAAGAGCCAAGCAGGGATTAAGCGCAAGACCTCAACTGACCAACCCGAATCTAGCATCACTGCGGCCGCTACTCAAAAACCCGCAAAGATCCCGAAAGGAAACTGCTACAATTGCGGGAAGCCCGGTCATTTCTCTAATGTATGCAAAGCCCCAAAGAAGCCAAGGGCCAGTGACTCAGTTGAATGCTACAATTGCCACAAGAAGGGGCACTACAGCAAGAATTGTCCTTTGAAGAAGAGCGCACAAGTGGCCCATGTTTATGACGGGAATACCCCGCCAGCTATCACCGATGGATCAGGTAAACCCGATGTCTTGGGAGGTATTCTTACTATTAAAAATATTCCTGTTTCTGTACTTTTTGATACTGGTGCATCACGTAGCTTCATTTCTGGTAACCTTGTTCACAAATTAAAACTGAAAAGAGGAAAACTTAAGGAACCGATTAAAGTTCAAAACCCGATAGGAGGTTCTGTGAGTCTCAGTACATATTGTAAAGTACCTATTTCCTTCTCTCGATACAAGTTCTCTTTTAAAGTAATTGTTATGGACCTTTCCGACTTTGATATTATTCTGGGACTTGATTGGTTGACAAAATATAAGGCTGAAGTTAGATGTGCCGAAAGAATCGTTAAAGTCGAAACGAAGCTTGGACCTATATATATACCTTGTCATGGCTCAGAAATAAATAGAACAGAATTCTGGGCTTCTTTAGAAATTACTCCCCCTTCAATAGAAAAGATACCGGTCGTGAAAAATTATGCGGATGTGTTTGAAGAAGTAGAGAACTTACCGCCGCAAAGAGAAATTGAGTTTAGAATTGATCTAATTCCGAACGCCCGACCAGTAGTACATCCAATAAGAAGAATGGCCCCGAAAGAAAAAGAAGAGCTAAGTAGTCAAACCCGAGAATTACTTTGGAAAGGTCTGATCAGACCAAGCTTTTCAGCATGGGGAGCCGCAGTAGTATTTGTCCCTAAATCAGACGGTACTCTAAGACTTTGTGTCGATTACAGGGATCTCAATAAACAAACACTGAAGAACAAATATCCTTTGCCCCGAATAGATGATCTGTTAGATCAATTAAATGGAGCAACCGTATTCTCCAGAATGGACCTAGCTACAGGTTTCCACCAATTGCGTATAGCCGAAGACTGTGTTCCTTTGACAGCCTTCAGGGGTCCCGATCTATTTTACGAATGGTTAGTAATGCCGTTCGGTTTGTGCAACGCTCCGGCATACTTCGTTGATCTTATGAACAGAGTGTTCCGTGGTGTGTTGAATAAATTTGTTCTAGTCTTCATCGATGACATTCTAATCTACTCTAAGTCGGAAGAAGAACATGCAAAACATTTAGAACAAGTGTTGAAAATTCTAAGAAGAAATGTCTTGAAAGCTAAATTTTCTAAGTGTGTCTTCTGGCAGAATGAAGTTAAATTCCTTGGTACGTCGTATCAAAAGAAGGGATTGCTGTAGACCCAAGCAAAATTACAGCGATTCAGAACTGGAAACAACCTACCACGCCCACAGAAGTTCGAAGTTTCCTTGGATTAGCTAGTTACTATCGGAAATTCGTTCAAGATTTTTCCAAGATATCAGGAGTTTTGACCAAGCTTACAAAGAAGCATGAGAAATTCAAATGGACTCCCGAATGTGAAGAAGCTTTCCAGGAGCTGAAACTGAAATTGACAACCGCTCCGGTATTGACAATAATAGAAGGTAACCAAGACTTGACAGTATGGACAGATGCTTCTATTAGAGGGCTAGGAGCAGTGTTAATGCAAAAAGGCCAAGTGATCGCATATGCCAGTCGTCAACTAAAGCCGCATGAAAGAAACTATGCTACTCATGATCTTGAGTTATTAGCTATCGTGTTCGCTTTAAGAATCTGGAGGCATTATTTATTGGGTGAGAAATTCGAACTATTTACCGATCATCAATCCTTGAAATACCTTTTCACCCAGAAAGATCTAAACTTGAGACAACAGCGTTGGTTAGAATTCCTTGCAGCATACGATTTTGAAATTATATACACTCCAGGGAAAGCCAATGTTGTAGCAGATGCGCTCAGCAGGAAGAATGAAATCATCGCCAGTTTTGTCATCACGTCTTCATTAATAGACAGGATCTCGACTCTTCAGAAAGACGATGAATTTATTCAAAGAATCAGTCAAAGAGTCAAAGGAGGTGAATCCACAAGTTTTAGACTCGATGACAAGGGAGTTCTAAGATTAAAGGGTAGAATCTGCATCCCAAACCTTCCCGAGCTCAGGAGAGAAATACTTGATGAATGCCACAAATCCAAATTAAGTATCCATCCCGGTGTGAGCAAAATGTATAACGATATCAAACGCACATTCTGGTGGAGGTCAATGAAGAGAGATATCTCATTATATGTTAGCAGATGCCCCACTTGTCAACTAGTCAAGAGTGATCAGCAGAAATTGGCTGGATTATTACAACCATTAGAAATTCCAGGTAGGAAGTGGGAACAAATCTCGATGGATTTTATCGATGGCTTGCCTCGGACTAGAAAAGGAAACGACAGTATATGGGTAATCGTAGATCGCTTCACGAAGACTGCCCATTTCATACCTGTCCGATCCAACAGAACGGCTCAAAGTCTGGCACAGATTTACTTCAAAGAAATTGTTAAACTTCATGGAGTACCGCTCAGTATAGTCAGCGATAGAGATCCCCTGTTCACTAGCAAATTCTGGGAAGAATTCCAAGAAGAATTGGGGACCAAATTAAATCTAAGCACCGCTTATCACCCTCAGACAGACGGCCAAACTGAGCGGGTGAATAGAATTTTAGAAGATTTGCTGTGGGCTTGCATTATTGATTTTGGAGGCTCATGGGAAGATCATTTACACTTAGCAGAATTCTCTTACAACAATAGCTATCAAGCAAGTTTGGGAATGTCCCCATTTGAAGCACTATACGGTAGACCGTGCAGACCTCCAGCATGTTGGGTAGAACCTGGCAACAGACTTGTGTTAGGGCCCGATATGATTCAAGAAGCATCGGATAAAGTCGATTCCATTAAGAAGCGATTAAAAACCGCACAGAGCCGACAGAAAAGTTATGCTGATGCGAGAAGAAGGGATATATCGTTTGCCGTTGGCGATTATGTTTATTTAAGAGTATCTCCAATGCGAGGAGTAATCAGATTTGGCAAGACTGGGAAGTTGGCACCGAGATTTATTGGTCCCTTTCCTATACTTGAACGGATTGGAACTCTTGCATATAGGGTTTCATTACCTGATTGGTTGCCTGGTGTACATAATGTGTTCCACGTATCTCAACTCAGAAAACATGTTCATGATCCAGATCTTGTTGTGGAAGAAGCAGCACAACAGGATATTGACATAACTCCAGAATTAGCACTCAAAAGAGATCCATTAAAGATAGTTGGCAAAGAAACCAGAGAGCTAAGGAGGAAAAAGATCCATCTAGTCAAAGTGCAGTAGAGTAGTGATCCTAGAGACTGTACTTGGGAAACTGAGGAGAGCATTAAGCAAGCCTATCCCAAATGCAGAGTGGACATCTCTGACTAACTCCGGTGCAAGGTACCTTTACAATACTTTGCATTTACATTTTATTTCCTGCTTAACTGTTATTTCCTTTTCGAGGACGAAAAGTTTTAAGTGGGGGAGATTGTAATAACCCGGAAAATGTGAACCAGTTTAAAATTTTAAAATTAGGTTATTAACAAGAAATTTGAATGATTAAAATAGCCTATTTCCATAAAATATAGAATTGTGTATAATATGGTCGTTTGAAATTTTGAATACAAACTAAGTCTGACTGTGCAGGATGGAAAATATAACGGATTTTAGTGAGACCAAAAATATTTAAATTTGTTAGTCAATACCTTTCTAACGAATCTGAAGAATCAAAGTTTCATAACGAGAATCAAAAGTTATGGCCGAATGAATTTTCAGAAGAGCCGGTATATAGAATATATAGGCCTGGAAAATTGATATTTTGCATATGGCCTCGGAATTCGACGAAACCACTTTTGTTGGGTCCGGGATGTCAAACTATTGCTAGGTTTCAAATTTCATAATTTTTCGAATCAATATGTGAGCGTGGCAAAAGAAAACGCGTTTGACCAGTTTCTGTTGAATTTAATCGACTGGAAATTGGCCATTTTTCAAACGGTCTCAGAATTCGACGAAACTAGTTTTGTTAGGACCGTATCGTCAATACGAAGCTAGAAAATATTTTTCGGGAATTTTTCTAGTTAGTATGTGACCCCGGTAATTTGAAATGTACGTTTAAAATTCAATATAAGGATTTAAATGTAAATTCAACGAAAACTGATTGTAGCGATCAAACCAGCTTGCGATACATATCCCATTGTGTTCGGAATGGGGGTAAAACGCTATGGACGACAGGCGGTAGACCTCGTTTCGAGGTCGTATGTAAAAGTCAACCCTTTGGCAAAATTTAATAATTAAATAATAAAATAAAATAAAATAAAAAAATAGAATTCCCTCCTTTTCTTCATTGCCCCCCCCCCCCGAATCACTTACCAGAAAACGAAATAGAAAAAAAGAAAAAGAAAAAACCTAACCCTAAGTTCGTCGAGCCGCCGCCTTACCCTTACCGCCGACGAACCCTCGACGCCGCCCCCCACCTCGAAGCCGCCTTCACCACGAAACCCTCGAACCGAAGCTCCCAGGAACCCTGCCGCGACGCAATCGGAGCCTCCACCTCGAACACCACCTCGCGACACCACTGAGCCACCGCCGACGCTCCTTCTTCCCTCCTCCACTTCGAAATCTAGGTGAGTGTTTAAATTATTTTGTTTTTGTTTTTTTTTTTTTTTGTTTTACAGTAAAGTTTTAAAACTGTATTTTTAAATAATTTGAAAACTGTTTCTTTTATAATAATTTAAAAACTGTTTTTTTTGAGAAAAAGAAACTGTTTTTTTGTTTAAGGAATTTTAAAACTATTTTAAAAAGAATTTAAAGAAACTGATTTTCAGGTTTTATAAACTGTTTTTTTAAAATAATAAAAACAGAATTTTTAAAAGAGTTAAAAACTGATATAAAAAGAAGATTTTAAAAACTGTTTTGTTTTTAAAGAGTTAAAAACTGATATAAAAAGAAGATTTTAAAAACTGTTTTGTTTTTAAAGAGTTAAAACTGAATTTTTAAAAAGAAAATAAAAACTGAATTTTTAAAGTTGCAAAAACTGATTTTATTTTGAACTTTAAAATAGGAAAAAGGTTTAATCTTTTACAAGAAAAAGGTTTAATCTTTTAATAGGAAAAGATTTGAACTTGCAAAAATAAAGATCATATTTTTAAAAATAGAAAAGATGGAATTTTTGTTAAGTAGAAGAAGTAAGGTATGATTCTTATATTTTTAAAGCAATAAAAATATAATTGTTACATCATAAGAATAATAAAAATATAATCTTTATATTTAATAGCGAAGTCAAAATGCAATCTTTATATATTGAATAACATAGTAAAAATTCGATTTTTACCTATGTAGAGAATACAAGCAACGAAAGCAACAAATAGGCGAAGATTTCTATTGAGGAAGAATCGTGTTAGTGGATAGCTATTGGTGAGGATCTCTCACTTTTCAATTTCGATTTTAAAATAAACATATATGGTTGAAAATGAAAGTGAATTGCTATATATAAATATCTATATATATATACGCCCCTCGTCCACAAACCATGGACGATATTTATTGGTTGAAATTGTTGTGAAAATTGATTGATAGTTTGGGATTGTTTGTGATTGATATTGGTTGATTGCGGTTGAAAAATACCCATTTGTGGTTGAGAAATATTTGGCTGAAACCACATAGGATTAGTTTGTGGAAATGAAATGAAATAAAAATAAACATGCCGCCTGCGTGCGAACTAGATGCATGATTCCCATTGTCAAAAACCGCGAGGTTTTAAGGTAGAGCGAGGAGCCGTACTAGGGACGGTGCCGGTGTAACTACCCTGCCGTTATGCTGCCGAAATTTTGAATGATATTCTTGTGTTTGAATTATTTTCATATGCTTAAACTATATTTATTCATTATATAGAAAACATTCATGTGTTGAATTGATATTCATTCGTTGTTTAGAAATTCATGTGTTGAATGGTATACATATTTTGAAATAAATTGTTCGATAATAAAAATCACATTTTTATCTATATATAGAAACTATAGACAACATTCATGTGTTGAATTGATATTCATTCGTTGTTTAGAAATTCATGTGTTGAATGGTATACATATTTTGAAATAAACTGTTCGATAATAAAAATCACATTTTTATCTATATATAGAAACTATAGACAACATTCATGTGTTGAATTGATATTCATTCGTTGTTTAGAAATTCATGTGTTGAATGGTATACATATTTTGAAATAAATTGTTCGATAATAAAAATCACATTTTTATCTATATACAGAAACTATAGAAAACATTCATGTGTTGAATTGATATTCATTCGTTGTTTAGAAATTCATGTGTTGAATGGTATTCATATTTTGAAATAAATTGTTCGATAATAAAAATCACATTTTTATCTATATATAGAAACTATAGAAAACATTCATGTGTTGAATTGATATTCATTCGTTGATTAGGAATTCATGTGTTGAATGGTATTCATATTTTGAAATAAATTGTTTTATGATAAAAATCCCATTTTATCACCAACTTGAACTATATAGAAAAACAGTGTTGTGAAATGAATTGTTTTACAATAAAAATCACATTTTTATTGTATGCCTTAATCGTTGAAATGTGAAGTGTTAAAAATAGCCACTTGTTCAAAATAAACATATATGAGTTGAAATATTCATTAAATAGCCAATGAAATGATTTGCACCTATTTATGTAACATTAGAATGAATGGTTTTTTTAAACCAAACAGAAATCAAATATGGAATTGAATAGAAAATGATAATTGATAAGAACTGTATATATATGTACATGCATATTCATTGAACAGGTTATAGCAAAGGGGCTAGAGAAGAGGAATAAAATTTTGTGCCCGACAAACAGGTACACATTTACTGATTTGTTTGGGTGATGATTTTGAGCCTGTTGGCTAGCCGCTTGGCTTTTTCTTTTTCTTTTTGAGATTAGAAGGACCGGGAACGCTATTTGCGATTTCCCGATGCTCCCGGTACAGGGGAGGTTATGGCGAAATTTTTCCAAAATTTAAGGTGTTAGAAAAATATTTGAAGTGAAAAACGATATAGAAATCATCGAATGAACTATATTTATATAAATATATAAATATAAATAAAATTAAAACGAAACGAGGCCGTGCAGTTCGTATTTTGAAACCGTGATTTCAAACGACTAGTGCGGGAAATCCGACCATTGGATTTTCCCGAAACCTCAACCGTCGGGTTCGCCTTGGAATAATCTTTCCAACGACACCAACCTTGTAAAAATCCAACGGTTGGATTGTCTGGAATGTTTAATTCAAAATTAAGGAAAAACAGCGCCAGAAACGATTATATTTATATATATATATAAAAATATAATTAAATTTAATCGAATAACGACGCTGCAGTTCGTAAATTGAAATCGTAACTTCAAATGGTTAGTGTGGAAGATCCGACCGTCGGATTTTCCCAAAACTGGAATCGTTGGATTCGTTTTGAAAAGATCTTCCTAATGATGTAAAATTTGTGAAGATCCAACGGTTAGATTTTCCGATATGTGTAAAACAAATTTAGGGAAAAACAGCGCCAGTGACACGAAACGACCTGAAACGTCGTTTAATTAAATATGGCCATTTTTAAATAAATAAAAATGGTGGAAAATTGTTATAAAATATTATAAGCAACATAGGTTGCAAATAAACCAATTGGGCTTGAATTGTTTGATATTTGATGGTTGTATGTGTATGACATGAAAATAACATTAAATAACTGAAAGATGGATGTCGAATAATATAACCATATAAAGAATCGATTTAAATTCTAATGACGTGAATTATTTGAAAAGGCCGAGCTAACCCTCATTTCAAATAATTCATCGAACGATTCGAATTGGAAAATGCAAAGACGATTCAAGACCGACGATCTTCGTATCGGTTGGATGGGCGCTACTGAGGTTCCTAACCGGAGTAGCTACCGGAAAGGGACGGAAGTAGTAGCCGTCTGAACGTATATGTTGATTGGACGGATATACGAGGAATTTGACGCCTCCGGTTTCGTTCAGACCCAGGACGGACTTGTAAATGGACTGTGTGTCTGACATTGGATTTTGTTCTATATTGATTGATCTCTGTTAAATATATATCTGTTTGGCGGCGGAGAATTTATTCTCTTGCTTAACGCCCTTCTCTGAGACGTACGAGCTTAGAGGTTATATATCGATGGAAATCAATCGTATGGAGTGGACTGCCTATGTGGCATGCCAAGATGCTGTGATCAAGGCTTCTGTTGAAAAGCAAAGTCTTGGTGATGATGATCAAAGCAAGGCTTACGTGGCCTAGCTTTGTGTATTTCGTAGATTCGCGAACCTCACACCCCGGTATGAGTTAAAAACGGGATACGGACCGCTGGGAGAGCACGACGTTTCTTTCTAGCTATGGTAGTGTCAGTGACTTACCAGCCCTGACATATATATCTACTTTTCACCTTTGTGGTTGTTGGAATGCGAGGCGCCTCGATTATAGGTCTGTAAGGACCGGGAAACGTGTGTTCAGGAATAAATAATCCTCTAACGTAAGTGAGGACCGGCCCAGCCGAATCCAGGGGTTACCCAGTGTGCGTAATCCTGAGGCATTTGCTAGAGTGTCTCGAAGCGGAGAGGAGCTTGCCCCTTGCCTCGACTCATGACGGAAATCCAATTTCCAATACGAAATAACGGACTTGATTGTGGTACTAGTATGGTGACATAGTATATGGTAGCTATGCCGCCTATGATTGATATTTATGATGCTATTTGCTTTAAAACATATATGCACTAGTAATAATATCAAATGACTTTGCTGTATACGTATCAAGCATATTTGGCTATTATAAGGTAAAACTCTATCCTCCGGCTTGCGTTGCATTGTGTGATGGGACCTGAGTCTTATAATAGCTTCATTCTTTCTAAAAGCATTGCGTTGTCTTTAAAAGAATTTACCTTGTTTTAAATGCACTAGCAATCACTGGAGTGAACCCGTTCCGCGAAAGTGGCGTGGTCCTATGATTTGCTATTACTATTGTTTAACTGTTAAATGGATTCCTCATACCAGTCCCCATGACTGACTCGTTGTTTGTTTCACTTTGCAAACGCGGGTGCCCTTATTTTCACACGGGCAGCCTAGTACACAGGTGACAGGTGGTTTTTGGTTCTGCACTGCTGCACAGCATGCACTTTTGGCTCATGGCGAGGCTGACTTCATAGTGATGACTTAGATATTTTCCGCCATTACTGTGTATATTATGATTCCGCCACTGGCGATGCAGACTGATTTACTTTCCGTATTTCTCACGATATGTATATGTATTCCGCCTTCGGCGATGTAGACTGATATTCTTATTTTGTCACTGCATGTATGTATTCCGCCTCTGGCGATGATGACTGATCACTTCCCTTTCTTTTTACTAAGTATATCCCACGTTATGCTATTCTGATATTCCTACATGTTGTGATTCCGCTGTCATATCCATGTAAAATTATTTTATTTATTGTTTCTGCTATTATCTGTACTCTGCTATGATGATTAATGTGTTATTTCCTAATGATTATCCTTAATACCGCCCCTCAGATTTTGGGATCGTCACATCTTGCCTCGACTCATAATGGAAATCCAATTTCCAATATGTGAATTTTCGGTTTTAGTTGTAGAACTAGTTTGGCGACATAGTAGGATAGGGTACTATGCCGTCTATGACTGATACATTTATATTTGTAGTCAATTTCTTCACTTATAGTAATAATGAAAGATGAATTTCATGTACCAAGCATGTTTGGCTATTATAAGGCAAAATTTCTATCCTTCGGCTTGCACTGCATTGTGTAATGGGACCTAAGTCTTGTAATAGCTTCATTTTTCCTTTTAACATTGCATTGTTTATTTTTTGGTATTCTTGGGAGTAAACCTGTTCCGTGTTATACGGAGTGGTCCCTTGATTTACCTAACATTAAAATAAAGTTAATAACTATTTTCTTTCTCACACCAGTCCCATGACTGACTCGGAGTTAATTATTTTAACCTAAACTCTGTGTGCCCCTATTTTCCACACGGGCAGCTAGTAATTTTGGGATTTGCAGATATTTCTTTTCACAGAATCCTGGATTACCGCTGGAGCTATATTCAGAAAGATTTGTATCTGTATATCTCTTTCAGTTGTGTCATTTGTTATTTTCTGCTGCACATTATATTTATGTATATATTTTCCGTTGTTTTGTAATTTAAATCTCTGATATTTTTCGGTTGAATATTATGTGGACTTTGTTATATTCTTGTACTTTGATGTAATTGTTGTAATAGCAATGAAATGTTCTGTTGTTTTCTTTCTGATGCGTCGTGTTCTCAAAGAAATCCGGGCTTTCCCGTAAAGGGAAGTTTGGGTCGTTATAGTTTGGTATCAGGGCTTTGTTTTACCAAGCTAGAGAACATGACACATTAGAACCAATTGAAATAATTTATCAGAGATAGGATTTGTAACAACCCGTATTTCGATAACATGGCTAAGACGAGAATCAAGGCAGAATTTAATTTTAAATTCTGAATCAAGTAAAACGGGCTATGCCATTGCGTTCGTCTCCGAAAAATACGCGAAATAGAGTCCGAGTTTTCGAAAATCGGAGTCCGTATGACCAAGATATGGCCTCGCGAAGTTTCACGAAAAATTCCCAAATTAAAGTATACTTAATTAAGTGAAATGGGTTGCGCAGAGAAATATATATATTGATATATATATATATAATTGAAAATTTAATAAATAAATATGCAAAAATGCTCAAAACAGCGAATTGGGAGAGGGGAATAACCGAACCGGCCGATTTTTGAGGTCGACCCGAGCCCGCTGGGTCGACTAGGGGTTAATCCAGGGTGTTTGGCTGTCAACCCGTGGGCCGATTCGCTCAAATGCAGATTTTGCATTTGGATGGTTCTCATGGTTCATCTTTAATCTAAAGGCCCTAGATGGTTCCTACACTTGACTTCTTCCCCAAGACATGCTTTGATGGCTTGGATTGAATCTAGGTTTAATCCTATGGCCTAAAACACTTGCCTAATCTATAAATAAGACCCTAACCTATCCTAAACCCTCATTATTCACTCATGTAACTAAACTATGGCAAAATTTCTACTCTCATGGCCTCCACTCAACTATCCTAGCCTCCACTTCATTTCTATGAAAGGTTTCATGATCATGAGAGTGTTAGAGAGTCCCTATGTTAGTATGAGAGCTTCTCAAGTTGATTTCAAGGCAAAAGCTATGATCTTTGTTCATAAAGATGGTGTTTTTAGTGATTTGGTGCATCCATCTTTGGGTTTTTGGGTGATGGCATCCATAGGCTTCATCATAAGCTTTGGTTTAATCGATTTAGGCCTTCATAGCAAGGTAAGCCCTTCCCTACTCTTAGGTATTAACTATGAAGTTAAAAGTTCATATTGAAAGTTTGGGTTTGATCATTGAGAATGATGCATGCTATCATGTTATGCAAGTTTATGAAGTCATTATCTTGATCTTATGAGCTAAAAGCCACAACCTTTATGTTGAAATGTTGCATTATGCAACATGAAAACCTTCATAATCATTATGTCAACTTGCATATGAAGTCATAACCCTTATATGATGATATATGCGAGTTACTAGTCATCATTCCATGTCTTTTGTCACCATGATTCGCTTATGTACCAAGTTTGGGTTTATGCATGTTTTTGTGAGGCTTAAGAATGTAACATGCAAGCTAATGACCACATTTGTGCCTCATTCGCCACCATGATTAACTTGTGGCTTAATATCCATTTTTGTTATGCCTTTGCCAAGTCTCTTCTTTTAATCCATTACGTGCTTGCGAACGTACATGCGAGTTTAAAAAGCGTTGGGTTCACATTATGGGAAAACATAATGACATGAATATGACTTGGGTAAATGGGTATAAACATGACAACATGTAACGTTAAATATGACATGTGTTTATACTTGAAAACATAACTTGAAATGTAACATGGAAGTTGACATGTAAGTATGCATAAAAACATAAGCTTGGAAATTTACCTATTAAGTTAGGTCTACCCATTGGGAATTTACCTATTAAGTTAGGTCTACCCAATTGCTTGAAAACTTGACTATGAACATGACACTAGACTAAACATGAAAGTGGCCAACTCGAGGTTGGGTTGAGTTTGCAACGTAAAACTACCCGGAACCGACCGGCCTAACTAGTAGTTGCAAACAATAGGACTCAATGTGAGAAGTTGGTCATGTTGTGCTTGAACCCGAGGTTAGACCAAGTTGTGGTGTAAATCTACCCGGACCCGCCCGGCTTAACTAGTAACCACAACAAAGTCTAATGTGAGAGGTTGGGGTGCATTAAATAATTAATGCCACATAATAGGGTTAAGTTAATTTGATTAATGAGGCTTAACCAAATATGACATGGACAAATGGGTTAAGTAATTTGATTAGGCTAATGATACTTAACAAAACATGACAGGGTTGGGTAGGTTAAGTAACTTGATTTGCCTAACGACACTTGACCATTTTTATACGACGAGGGGACGGAATTAAGTTAACCAACACTTAATCAATCCAACGCGATAACTTGATAAGGTTAAGTAAATTTTCTTAGTAACACTTAACCGTTTAATACCGTTAATGGATGGGGTTAAGTCAACTCAGGCCTAACTAATCTAAACATGGTAATTGGACGGGGTTAAGTTAATTTACACTTAACTAATCCAACTCGTTAGTTTTATGTGGTTAAGTGACCTATACTTAACCAATCTAACGTGAAAACATGATAAGGCTAAGTCACGAATCACTTGAATACGCTTGACCGATTTGACTCGGTAATTTGACAAGGTCAAGTTAATTTATATAATTAACCAATCTAAATGATAATTAGACGAGGTTAAGTTATGGATTGCTTAATATACTTAGCCAACTTGACACATGGTTTGTAGGGTTAAGTCTTGGACTTGGATACTTAGCCAATTTTGACATGGTTTGTAGACGGGCTAAGTTATGAACTTAAGTGACACTTAACCCATTAGATAAACCCTAATTCGGAGGATTAGGAAAATAACCATAGTTAACAAGGATTATGGAAATAAGGCTAAGTGGTAAACCTTAGTTAAGGGAAACTAAGTAATAATTCTTAGTCAAGGAAATTTGGACCATTTCTTAGATAGATTAGTAACCCGATACGTTAGGTCAACGTTTAAGTATGCGTGTAGGAGCAGGCTATCTGATTTAGATAAAGGCTCCAACGAACTGGGTAACGAAGCAGCGGCTTCGGGGAACGTGAGGATATTCTTGGGATCCCTCTGTGAGCTGCCAGGTCATTATACTAGGCTCACGAGAGGTTGAGGTCTGCGGTAGAAGAACCAAGAATATGCCTTGGTTGCTATGCGAGCGACCTAAAGACTGGGGTGGATAGCAGTGAGTCGACGAATACATAAGGTGCCCGAGATAGCAAGTTCGTCGATCATCTACCATCTTGAGTCAAGCGTGTACGTACGGAAAGGCAGGGAACACCCAACAGACCATAATTGCTATCTAATTATGGGTGAGGTAGGCCGTAGGATGTGGGCTGGCCGGAGTGTAGTTCTCATGCAAGATTTTCTCTTGTGTTGCCTTTTGCTAGTTGAGGGAGGGGTCTCGTGGGACCATAGCCACGTGTAGAAAAGCAGACCTTAGCATCTGCATCGGCAGATAAATTGAAAGCTCCCGACCGAGTCCTGTACTTCTTGATTAGCCCTGTGACAGGACTCGGGTAGCACATAGTGATACATGTGCATACAGTCATAGAAAAACGATTGACGATGAATGCGTGGGAAAAAGGGCGTGGTTGAGGGTTAGCGTAATCCCTAGTATCCCTAGGTGGTTGAACCCAAACCGAAATACGAAAGCGTGAAATAGGTAAGCGTAATCCCTAGTGGTGCTAGGTGGCGTAAGTCCTAGCAGTTCAAACGATGATTCATATGGAAGAGCCTAGCTAGAACAAGGGTGACAGTTCAAACGATTTCAAGGATAATACGACATGAGGAAGCCCGTACGAGGTACGGCAAAGGACTGAACTTATATACATGGAAAGAAACATATGATTTGAGTAACCTATATATGCGATATATTAGGTTGACATGGACCATTACACGACTTTGAGTAAGGGACATTCATGGTTAACACATGACGCGGGTTGGGATACTAGTACGAGAGGTGCAGAGAAAATATACATGTTAGAACCAGGAGAGATATACATGATAGAAACCGGGGGATGTTATACAGGATAGATACCTTGGGATATTATACTGGATAGAAACCTGACGATGTGATGCCTTGTTCTATCTTGACATCGTAATTTATCATGACACCTTAGTTTATTTGAGTTCAGTAGTTCATCCTGTTATTTTGATTTAGCTTATCTATCTTGTCATCATGCTTATGTTCATCTCAGTTTCTCATGGCAGTTAACTTTACTAGTTTTTATACTAATAGTAGATAGGGCTTACTCAGTCTTTTTGACTGACCCATTTTGTTTCGCCTCTTTTCTTCCGTTTCCCCCCCAGGTTACAGGGAGGAAATACTGTTGTTTAGTTTGGACTTCTTCTGCTTGAAGGTCATCATGGATGGCTTGGACTTTTCTTGGCTATGGCTACTTTACTGCTTTTTCTTGGGGAATAATTTATGAAAAAGTCTTTATGCTTCTTTATTATTCCAAGACAGGTTTTGATGTACTCTGATGTAAAAGGCTTTAGACCTTAATTATTAATGTTTATGAAAGTTCAATTTTACTTCCGCTATTTTATATGTTCTGTCTTGTGATATTTCTGTGCATGTTTACCAATAATGCCCCTCTAAAGCTAGTGCATTCCTTTGCGAGTGACCCTAGCGGAAGCGGGGTGTTACAGGATTAGTAATATCCTATAACAATGACTCGTTAGAGATAGGGTTAGTAATACCCTAGAATGAGTTTAAAGAGTGCTATTTATAAAAACAAATTTTGTTTTGAAATTTTAAGTCTTATTATGTGTACTTGAATATTTTATTTTATTTTGAATTTGGACTATTAGGTATATAAAGATTTTGCATATACACCTAGCTAGCATGTATACAAAGCCTCAATATATTGGATAGATATGGAATCACACTCTAGTCACTGGAGATGATTCTAATGATAGCAGCTGCATCATCAGTATTTATGTTCGTGTTTTGAAAGTGGGATGTCTATATGATTCCAATTGACTGGTGTGAGAACCAAAACATAGTTAGAATTTTTGTTTGTGATTTGACACTAAAAATTGAATTTTTGAGTATATAAAAATTATATATTTGAAAAACTTAACCAACTAATTGATTGTTGGTTGTGATGTTTGATTATTAGTTCAACAAATTTAAAATATTGGAATGATCAAACCAATATGTAAATGGAAGGTAAAATTTAGCCAAATTGAATAAATATTGAACTGAATTGAAAATTGAAGGCAACTGGATATATGTGCATCTATATATGTTGAACAGGTCATAGCATGGAAGCTAAGAAGAGGAAAAAAATTGTATGCCCTACAAATAGGTACATGTTTACTATATTCATTGAGTTTGATGATTTTATGAGCCGATTGGCAAGCCGCTGGGATTTTTCTTTTTCTTTTGGATTGATAAGGGCCCTGTGAGGCAAGTTGATGTTTTACTGATCAGGCCGTACAAAGGAGGTTATGGCGAATTTTTTCAGAAATTTAGGATGTTAGCCAAATTTTTGAGAAATTAGAAAATTCTTAGAAACTGAAAAGTTGAAGAATGAAAGCCAGAATGAAAGTTGAGTTGGTTAGTTAAATAACTTTCAACTTCGTTCCTTTTCGAGGACGAAAAGATTTTAAGTGGGGGAGATTGTAACAACCCAGAATTTTTGAACCAATTTAAAATTTTTATTTTAGTTATTTTAATGAGTTTTGAATATTTAAAATGATTTATTTTAAATTATAACGACTAAAATTTTTATATAAATCGAAGTTAGAACATATAATTTTATTTTAATTATAAAACGAACTTGAAATGGCGCGGTAGTTTGAAAATTCGATTTTAAATTTCAATTGAACGTATATGATTCAATATAAATCGTATTTCGGTAACATTAGAAATATTATAATCTGTTTAATTATATGTTTCTAATGAATGTGAAAGATTCATATTTCATAATATAAATTGAAAGTTATGACCAGTTTAAATTTTAGAATAGTCGCTATGGAATTTATATATATATAGCCCTTAAAAATAGCCATTTTGTAAACGACCTCCATTTTCGATGAAACCACTTTTGTTGGATCTGAAATGTCAAATTATAGTCAGGTTTAAAATTTCATAATTTTTGGAATTTATATGCAAGCGTGGTGAATTTAAATGCCTGTTCAGTTTTAAATTGTAAATTTAATCGACTGGAAATGGTCATTTTTCAAATGGTCTCCAAATTCATCGAAACTAGTTTTGTTAGGATTGTATTGTCAAAACATAGATAGATTTATTTTTCTGGAATTTTTGGGGTCAATATGTGGCCCCGGTAAATTAAAATGTACATTTAAAATTCAATATATCGATTTATATTTCATTTAAAGAAAAAACTGATCGAAACAGCCGAAATGACTTATGAAACATATCCCATTGTGTTCGTAAAGGGGGTAATTAGCTAGGAACGATAGTCGTTGGGTTTGATTTGGAGATTGAATGATTAACTTGCTTTTTATGGAAAAAAATATATACACACACTCCCCTACCCAACCCAAAATCCCCAAACCCAAAAAAATCCCATCATTCAGCCCTAAATTCCCCAAAACGGTCGTTGCCCTGCCCCATCCGCTGCATCTCCGTCGCTCACCGCCGCCCGCTGCCGCGCCACCGCTCCTCCTTCCTTCTTTCTCCAATTCGAAACCACCCAAACCCCAAAAGCAACCAACCATCAACGTAGGCCCCACCACCGTCGCCGCCGACCACCTGCACCACCGCCCGCCGCCTTGAGACCCCGCACCGCCCCTCTTCCAGTCGCAGCTCCGATCGTGGGGCCCCCAATCATAAAAAATCCAATCTCCAATTTTTTTTCCAGTTTTTGCAAATAAGACCCTGACCTTTCTCAATAACTCCCAAACCGTGCACTTTTAGCAAAATCTCCACACTACCAAAATCGAAGAGCACGATTTTCTCTTCGATTTGAGTTTATGACACTCGAAGTTTGGAGTTTGGAGCTGTTCAGAAAACCCATCCAATATTAGCAGTCTAAATACTGTCTTTTCGCGATTTCCGGCGAATTGGCGCATTTTTGGAAGGAAACCTGCTAGGCAAAAATTGTCCGGAATGGCGCGCTTGTGCTAAAATAATGGTTTGGTGAAGATTGGAGCACATATGCAAAATTTGTAATCAGAACGGAAAATTTGGACGATGGAGAACGACAAAATGGAGACCGCACGATCGGATTCTTCAGTAGAAGTGTCGAGGCAATTGGTTTAGCTTGGGTGAGAAATCCTTCTCACTCAAACTGTATTTTATCATGTATAAATTACTAGTGTAGATTTATATCAGTTTTAATCATTATAAACCGTATACGGTGTCTGTTAGCTCACCTCCCTCGTCCATAGACCATGGACGATTTAATTGATTGTATTGTGTTTTGCTTGTGAATTTGGAATGTTTAACATATTAAAAATAATGTTAATATTATTGTGGTAATTTAAATTAAATTATAAATATCCATTTATAATTTAAATAGTAAATGGGAATAAATATCCATTTACAAGTCAGACGGCTTGTTTATGTACACCGATTTAACTAATATTGATTGGGACGATAATTTTTACACATCGCCCAAGTGCACAAATAATAATCAGTATTTGTTGTTTGAAAAACCCACACGGGTATTGGGATGATATTTGAATACACTAATCCCAATATTTAGTTGTATGTCAATCGTTTGGTTGACAGACTGCAGCGAGCGTTATTTATTTATTATAATGCTTATACAGTTGTAGATTGCACTCTGAATGATGTTTGAATGGTTAATGATTATTTATCATTATTGTTGAATGCATGCGATGTATGAAATCCATATAATTGAAATTATATGGTAATTGGTTGAGTCGCATTCCGATTCAGAAATAATGAATAATTTAAAAGCGTATTCAATAAAGAATCAAAATAAGATTTTGATGTCCGATTTTGGATGGACACGAAAATATATATAAAAATACGAAGTCAGGTTAAGAATAGAAACACTATTTTAACTCGAACTGATTTTATATCGATTTTATTCATTTTTATAATGGATATCAAAAAAGAAATGATTTCAAAATCAGATATTTTGAAAATATTATCATTTTAATATTATATTGATATGGAATATTCAATTTTGATTTAAAATTGAAATGGAAGTTGAAATCGTTTTTGAAATGAATTTATAAATGATTTATAAAATTCATTTTCAATAGAAATTGACTATATATATATATAATATATATATTTATATGGCTTGAATAGAACGCGCTGTGCAGCGGCCGTTCGTGAATTTCGAACATTAACTACAAATGGACGTAACAGGAGATCCGACCGTCAGATTCTCCTAAATCCCAAACCGTTGGGTTTGTATCAAAAAGATCTTTCCATTAAAAATATGTCCATATCCATTTCAGAAAAGGTCGTTATGGATGCAGTTCGGTGGCTATTATAGGAAACCGACTGAAATGGCGATATTAAAGTTATTAAAAATATGGAGAAAAATTGTGTAAAATCATAATAAATGATATGGAAAGATTTTTGATGAAAAATTCCAATTTTGCAAAGATAAAAATACATTTTTTATCAAAATGAACTAGTTGAGAACTAGATTTGAAATCCAAATGGTTTTTAAATAAATAAATTGGATTTATAAATGGTTTTTGAAATAATCAGAATTTTCCAACGTATGAATTGGAATGGATTTTAATGGAAATAATCTTCGGAATATTTCGATATTGGATTCTGTGATTATACGGATATGGTTGAGCAATTTGGAAGACAAAGATATCGTTATTCCCAATACGATATCCGTTGGTTTCAAAATTTGATATTGAATATAATCCGGTATAATTTCTTTTTAGAGTCTTGAATTTAATATCAAATTGGATTTTGGGTTGGTCGTGAATGGTGTCTTAAATAACACTATTCTTAAACCCAGTTGAGAAAAGAATAAATCTTTTAATTAAGATTAATAAAGTTTACTAATTAATTATGTTAATTGGAATTGAAATGGAAGTTGATTTTGGGTTCGTCGTGAACTGTGTTTTAAAATGACATTTGTTCTTAAAACCCAATTAACAGTGAAGATATGATTTGGAATTTATAAATCTTTATTCTAAGATTTAATGGAAAATTTCCAAAGTAAAGTTTTCCAATTTAATATATAATTGAATGGAATTAGATTTGGTAATAATCGAGATGAACTTCTGCGAAGGATGACCGTTATTATATATGGAATTTAAAAGGCTTTGTTGTTATTCCATTAATACAATTAGTCTGATATGGAAATTTATATCGGTTATATATTGATTTGTTTTCAGTGGAGATTCCATTTTTATAGAAGAGGATTTGGGTTTATGTGAACTGTGTTTTTAATAACATTGCTTATTTAACCTTGTTAAAGACAAGATTAATTTCTTAAAGTTGAATAATCATTAAGTAATAATTTTTGAGATTAAAACTGAACTAGAGTTTTCTTGAATTTTTAATTATATTGGGATGTGAATGAAATAATTAAAATTTTCAAATTCATGAAATGGTCGAAGATGGAGTATCACAAGTTTTACTCCAGGCGATAGTTAGATCTTTAATTAGATTTGAACGTGAAATGGTAATTAATTTTACCAACAACAGCGTGGGTGTTAGATATGGAGTGCTACCAGTTTTGCTCCATGGGATGAATAGGTTGGGATTGGGATAATAAAATAAGGATTACTTCGTTAAGGCTCGATAATCCCGACTAGATTGATAAACCTTAATTTGGTTTAAATTGTTAAAATAATATTTGAATAAAATAATATTCTGAATTGGAATGAGGCGTATGATGTGTTTTTATAGCATTTGATTATAAGGTACGCGAGTTATTTGGAAAGACCAGGTTTAACCCACTTTGAATAATTGATACAAGGGCTAAAAATCGACGATGAAGATGGTAGTTGAAGACCGAAGATCTTCACATCGTTTGGATGATTACTGATGTCTTGATTGGGCTATACACCCAAGCCAAGGTAATAAGTGGTGGTCGTCCAAACGTACTTGGAGATCGACTGGATATGCGAGGACCTCTCTCCTGTATTGGACATATGGGACGAGGAATAAGGTGCCTCCAGTTCCCTTCTGACCTAGAACGGACTTGTGAATGGATGTGTGTCTGACATTGGATTTCATTCTGTGTTGATTGAGTTCTGTTAAATATATATATTTTTGGTGGCAGAGAATTTATTCTCTTGCTTAACACCCTTCTCTGAGACGTACGAGCTTAGAGGTTATATATCGATAGACATCAGTCGCATGGCGTGGATTGTCAATGTGGCATGCTAAGATGCAAATGAACAAAGCCTTTATTGAAAACCATAGTCTTGTGGATGATGATCGAAGCACAACTTTAATTGGCGTAGCCATGAATCATGAAGCGCGACAAAAATGGATTTTCCCATGTTAGAAGGTGCGAAATTAATAGGTGTCGGAGTTGCTACAATTGCTTCAGCGGGAGCCACAGTCGGTATAGGTAACGTGTTCAGTTCTTTGATTCATGGAGTGGGTAGAAATTCCTCATTGGTAAAACAATCATTGGTTATGTCATTTTGGGCTTTGCTTTGTGTATAGCGTTAATTCGCGAGCCTCACACCCGGTATGTGTCAAAAATGGGATAGTGACCGTAGGGAGAACATGACGTTTCTTTCTAGTTAGAAGTGGTGTCATGGTATGGAGCCTAGATATTTTTACTTATGTGGATGATGTATTGCGAGGAGCCTCAGAGATTGGTCGCTACTGGCCAAGTGATAGGTCCGATAGGACCGGGAAACGTGTGTTCAGGAATAATTAATCCACTAAAGTAAGTATGGACTGACCCTACCGTTCACAAGGCTCACCAGCGTCAGAGTCTAGAGACATTTGCTAGAGTGTCTCGAATTGGTGAGGAGCCATCCCTTACCTCGACTCATGATGGAAATCCTATTTCCAATACGCCACTTTTCGGTTTTAGTTGTAGAACTAGTATGGCGACATAGTAGGATGGGGTACTATGCTGTCTATGATTGATACATTTATATTTGAAGTTGATTTCTTCACTTATACTAATAATAAAAGATGAATTTCGCGTACCAAGCATGTTTGGCTATTATAAGGTAAAACTCTGTCCTCCGGCTTGCGTTGCATTGTGTGATGGTACCTGAGTCTTATAATAGCTTCATTTTTCCTTTTAACATTGCATTGTTTGTTTTATGGTATTCTTAGGAGTAAACCTGTTCCATGTTATACGGCGTGGTCCCTTTATTTACCCAATTTTAAAATAAAGTTAATAACTGTTTTAGTTCTCACACTAGTCCCATGATTGACTCGGAGTTTATTGTTTTAACCTAAACTCTGGGTACCCCTACTTTCCACATGGGCAGCTAGTAGTTTTGGGATTTGCAGATATTTCTTTTCACTGGATCCTGGATTTCAGCTGGAGCTTTATTCGGAAAGCTTTGTATCTGTATATCTCTTTCAGTTGTGTCGGTAGTTATTTTCCACTGCACATTATATTTATGTATATATTTTCCGCTGTTTTGTAATTTAGATCTCTGATATTTTTCTATTGAGTATTATTTGAACTCTATTATATTCTTGTACTCTGATGTAATAGCAATGAAATGTTCTAATGTTTATGTTCCAATGCGTCATGTTCTCAAAGCAATCCAAGCATTCCCGTAAGGGGAAGTTTGGGTCGTCACACCATGATATGATTGCAATGTAATTGGAAAGAGAAGATACTGATTTCCATATGTTTCCTTTCTTGCATCATTCTCCAAGCCAATCACTTATCTATTCATATTACACAATCAATGAATACATATTTCCCTATTTACATATCCATTGATTTATAAATTGATTATGTAATCAATTAATTCCCTATCAAAATATCCTCTCATATATTTCCACATATAACACAATTAATTAATTGAATCAATTAGCAAATTTCTTTCCCTCTTATCAAATATTTGAATCATAAATATTCAACACTCCACCTTGAGTCAAATATAACAATCTCTCTTTATCAGCAAATATTAACAAAGTGTTAGGTCTACACCATCAAGCTCAATGTGAACTACTTTCAAATAGAGCTTCCAAATCTTTCCCAAGCATAAGAAAGTTAGAAAATACAAAAAATTCTTCAAAAAATCAGATGAAGGAGACAAAATTGTAGATGTAGAAATCTAATAGACTAATGGAGACATCATAGTTCTCTTTACCTTCTCCAATTTATATTGAGTGAGGACATAATCAATATTATATACTTCAACCTCCTTCTGAAGAATTTTACTAGAATATTTTTTGTCAATACCAAAAGACTCACCAACAAGCTCTGAAACATTCAAAGCATAAGATGAAGGATCATAATTACATATATGCTTACCAATAGGACCAACTGAACTGAAAGGCCTTTTCTACAACTGAGCTCCACCTAGAGTCTGAACCTTTGACATCTTCTAATCAACCATGGTACCATCGGAAATACCGCTTTCTCTCCGTATATGGAAACAATCCGATGACTCCGAACGTGTTTCAAAATTTTATGTCCTCCCAACGCCATCACTTGATAGAGGCTCCAGCTTCAGTAAATACCTCTCATCAAATATTGCATGCCTTTTAGTCACAATGCTCTTAGTTTTTTTGCACGACAGCCTATACTTCTTCATTCTTTCTCCATAACCTA
The DNA here is from genome assembly GCA_030737875.1 of Allium sativum. Taxonomy (NCBI): domain Eukaryota; kingdom Viridiplantae; phylum Streptophyta; class Magnoliopsida; order Asparagales; family Amaryllidaceae; genus Allium; species Allium sativum. The sequence continues at coordinate 711,239,616 of CM060916.1, read as the reverse complement.
ACAAAATGTGCTTGCTTCCTCTAAGCTTCATCTTATCATGTCTCCCATCTTCTAAATAAGCTGAACAACCAAAAACTTAAAGGAATGAATAATCAAAAGGCTCTCTTTTCCATATTTCTAATGAGAAATACTGCCATATATAGCGTTTCTGCCCAAAATCCCTCTTCGAGACTAGCAGTCAGTCTCAAGCTCATAGCTCTTTCCCATAATATCCGACAAATGCTCTTCGCTACTTCAAAAGAATGTGACTTCATAGAAAATTCTCTAAATAGATGCTCGGACGCACAACAATTAGTGAATTCTTGTGATGCAAATTCACTACTATTGCCAACTCTAAGAACCTGCAGCTGCTTTCCCGGCATCTTTTCAACTAAGGTCTTCCATTTCTGAAATTGGGCAAATATTTCGGATCTAGTCTTCATGAAATAGACCCAAACCATACACGGGAAATCATCCACAAATAAGGCGAAGAAACTGGCTCCACCTAAAGATGCAATTGGGGTGGGTTCCCATACGTAAGAATGAACATACTCTAGAAACTCTATAGCTCTAGGTTTTCCAACATCAAATGTGACATGCTTTTTCTTTCCAAAAGAACAATCTTCACAAGAGCTAGGCTTTAATTGGGAATCAATAACAATTAACCTACGCTTCTTCAATACTTCCAGGCTCTCGTCATCAACATGACCTAAACGAAGGTGCCATAACTGAGTAGAATCTGGAACACTAGAATCAGTAGAAACTACTGAATCTTCCAAGACTGTCTTTCCACTAAGCATATAAATATCATCAACTCGCACCCCTTTCATCAATACCAAGGAACCCTTCACCACTCTTAAATTCTATCCAACTACTATTATCCTCATACCAAGTCTACTCAAAGCTCCAACTGATAACAAAATCTTTTGTAGCATCAGAACATGTCGAACATCCGTGATAGTCCTAATAACACCATCATGCATCTTAAATCTCACACTTTCAACGCCCACAACATAACAAGATGTGTTATTCTCTAAATGAGCTTCTCCGCCATCAATCTTCTCATAACTGAGAAAACAGCTCCTATCTGGCATCATATGACAAGAGGCTCCAAAATAATTCACCCAACTTGTAGTCTCTAATGGTGAAATACTGGTTGAAAATAATGATGTATCACTACCACATCTATCTGCATCTGATCTAACTGCTTCCAAAATTGAATCTTTCTTCTTCTCTCTCTTCTTTCTAAAAGCTGAACAATTTCGTATGAAATGTCCCTTCTTCTTACAATAATAACAAACACCTCTTTAAGAACCCATGAAGTGGGTCCTATGCATAGCTTCTCCAAGGCGCTTCTGCATCTTATCTCTTCCTCTAAGTGAATGGAGTTGTTACTGAAGAACGTTGTCATTAGTCTTCACTTTAACCTTCCATGTCCCAAAAACATCTCTTCTAACAAATTTGGTGATGCCATAATTTTTTATATTATTACCAAAATAATTAGCCATTGGTAACTAAACTAGAAAAGCCATCTAGCTCTAATACCAAATTATTGTGCAAAAATTGCACAAATGCGGAGAAAATACAAAAGGAGGATCTAGCTTGTCAATTAATTATCAACCGCCAACTCAATGAAAAATAATCACAAAAAAAAACAAAATAGAAAAGGAGTAGAAGATACAAAGATTTAACGTGGTTCAGCTATGCCTACGTCCACGGACCCAACAACTATTCTTTATTTCGCTAAATAAAGAGAGTACAAAAAAGAGCAAGAGAGATTACAAAATTATAGGTAGCGAGTTAGAGAGACTACCTTATAATTACACATTGAATCATGAATTTCTTTAAAGACTTGTTGCACTCAAAACCCTTAATTGATTAATAACAGAAATTAGAGTATACTGAAGAAGAGGATAACGGTGTATGCTCTCACACATTCATGAGAAATATAAAGATATAAATAGGCTTCAGGATGGAAGGTTTCTCAGGGATGAAGAAAAACAATTTTCTTATTGCCTTTGAATCTTTCCAAATCTCCATGATATGATTGCAATGTAATTGGAAAGAGAAGATACTGATTTCCATATGTTTCCTTTCTTGCATGATTCTCTAAGCCAATCACTTATCTGTTCATATTACACAGCCGATGAATACATATTTCCCTATTTACATATCCATTGATCGATAAATTGATTATGTAATCAATTAGTTCCCTATTAAAATATCCTCTCATATATTTCCACATATAACACAATTAATTAATTGATTCAATTTGCAAATTCCTTTCCCTCTTATCAAATATTTGAATCACAAATATTCAACAGAAAAAACATCATCCATTAAAACATAATAATGAAATTAGTTTTACTTGTTTTGTTTTGATGATTCAACTTCATACACATTCATTTTGTTGCAAAAAACCTAAATTATATGTTTATTCCTGATAGTAATAATTATTATAGTAATTGAAGAAGCTTTTCAATCCAGTGTAGAGGTAATAAATAAACTGATATTAGTTTGTAGATGCACCTAAAAAGTGCTACTTGATGTATTGGGTCAACTTTTAGCAGACGACACTTCGATTCTTCCTATATATGTATGCGAATACATGTCTCCCTGTAATTCAAGGAATAAACGTGGAACTTAAATAGAAAACATGCCAATAGACCAAAAGTTTAATATAAATACCATGCTTATCACAATCGATAAATAAGAGGAATGAAAGAAAACTATAATAAACCACAACACATTTTTCTTAAAGAGTAAAATTCGAAAATTATTAAATTAAAGAGTTAAATTTTCAATTTCAACGTACTGGACAATAAAGTATAATACATCTCTTAATATCAATTAATTAAGATGAAGCCAAATAACTGAGTGGTTATTGTAATTTATGCAGTCAATTGAAATTAAAATGTAAGTTACCAAGGAGAGATGATACTCAAGTTGTCAAAGAAAATTTCATGAACCCTTTGGACCATTTCACCTTCTTATCGCTTCATATTATTGAATCTCATCCGTCGTTTCAATTAAAAAAACCTATAAAACTAAACCTACATAATTAAGATAATTAGTTTAAAATATCCGATGTAATTTTTTGTGTAAGATTCTAGCTATTTAGATAAATAATTTCTCTGTAGACAATGTTCGAGGGTTTTCAATATAAACTATTAAGAAATTTCATATAAATATAGTTAACAACATGTACTCTATGTTGGCGGTTAGAATTCTCTCTAATGTAATTTTTTTATTAATATACAAAATTACAAATATACTAATAATTTTCTATCTGTATTAAATTTTACATCACGTTAAATGTCCAGACATTAAAATAAACCAAATATTAAAATGCTCCCCCAGTCAACTGGAAAATATTTTGATTAGCACTTCTACTATCCGAGGTAGATGTTTGGGACCAACATTTTCAATTTCTGATACTTAAAAACCAAATACACGGCCTTCAAATATTTGAAACCTCTCTGCAACTATGTTTTGTTTATCTAACTGTACAATACCTCATGTACATGCTCTCAAAATCACAATCACATTTCCTAATCATAAACTGTAACATCTTATTTATTAACGCAAACTTACCTTTTGAGCTTATAATTATATACAAAGTATTTATTTGCAAAAATGTCATTCTATTCTCAGATGCCTTCCAAACATAGCCAAATGTCTACGTCATTACAACAGTATTTCAAAAATTTTAAGTTACTGTTTGATGATGGCTAGCATGTCAACGGAATTGTTTGTAATCCTCCTGATGCATGCATCACTTTCACAGTCATTTACCACATGTACTGTTAAATTTAGGTGATACAAAATCACAAATAGATAGAAAGTAAATATTGGTTTAATATGGAAATGCACGAATTAATTGATTGCATTTGCATGAGATGGAAAGAAATAAATGCATGCATTAATTTCTTCCATCCATGCTAAAGAAATGCATTGATTTACTTTTTATCATTGAACATTTGTTGCTATGGTAATTTGCCTCCATTATATTATTACCATATGTTGGTAGTTCAATTGATGACTCACATAGATTTTCACTGGCAATATATTGAGGGGTATACTTCATTGTAAACCCATCCTGGCGTGGAGCCAGTGATCCCCAATGGTGTCTCTTCTTGTTAAGATATGTAAACTCTTAGTTTTGTAATCTCTTGTAATTCTCTCATGTGGAATAAAATCTCTCTCTTTTGGACTGGACGTACACTATCTCGATGATAGTGGAACCAGTATAAATATTGTCTGTCTCTCTTTGTTTCTCTGTTATAGTTATTTACTATTTTGTTGATGTAATAGAATAATTGCTATCAGATTAGATTTATGTTCAATTGGAAAATCTAGATCCTGTTTATTGTGCTTCTGCATTCGCGCAATCTTCTCGCACAATAGATTGGTATCAGAGCAAGGCTATTTGTTTTAAATTATGCATCAATTATTTCTACAAAGGTTGGTAGATTCAGTGTTGATTATGCTACTACTATTTTGGGAGAAAATGAGACTTTGGTTGAGAAGATTTTGTTGAGAGAAAAGCATTCCAAGCTTGGAACTACGATGTAGCTTGAGCTTTGGATTCTCATTAAGGTAGAGTTATATGCTTGTTCGAGAATGTGACTTCGTAGAAAACAGCTTGGAGAAATTTCTTAGAGGTGGTAGCGACCAAAGACGAACCGCTAGAGATGTTAGCGACCTTTCCAAGTGTTTGAGAACTGTATAACTTCAAGTTCAGTTGAGAAATGCTTGCATTGTATGGGAGGTAAAGAGTTTAATGTGTTGAAGGGACCATTGGGTTTAGAAATTGTATCTGATGTAGCTGATTTTAGTGATGGATTATGACGCCACTCCGACTTATCGACTTTTTTATGCCATCTTGGAGAGTTCAGTTCATAGAGTTGACTTTGGCAGATTTGGTGCCATTGTGATACATCATCAATTTTGTGATGTCGTCTTAAAGGAGGTGCTTCATGCTGGTATATGGAAGGAGAGAGGATTATCTTGCATATAGAGATTTGGATCTTGGCTCTATTTTTGAATTGGTGATTGAGATAATTATTACTGGCCTTTGGTCGTATTAAGATTATTTTAGGATCTACCTTTTTTTCGATTTTGGATATTTGCAACATCTTGTTGGTGGGCGGGGACATAGTCTGAGCTCGTTAACATGGTGTGATGGGGGGGTAGCTTTGCTGGAACCCATTAGGAAAATATTCATTTTTGGTTTCTATCTCATTGTGAGATTTTGATTTTAAGGTGGTGTTCTGTTGAAAAGTTTTATGATGTGAAGAGAATTTGACTTGAGATGGGGTGTTAAAGATATGTGATTTTGCATCAAGGTGGAGTCTTAAATTTAAGTGATACAAAATCACAAATAGATGGAAAGTAAATAATGGTTTAATATGGAAATGCATGAATTAAATGATTTCATTTGCATGAGATGGAAAGAAATAAATGCACGCATTAGTTTCTTCCATTTATGCTAAAGAAATGTATTGATTTACTTTCTATCTTTGAACATGTAACGAACCGGAAAATCTGAACCAATTTAAAAATTTTAAATTGGCTAAAATAGTGGATTTTAAATATTTAAAATAAATATTTTAAATAATAAAGATGAAAACTGAGTTTGAATCGATAATTGAAAACGAATATAATTAATTCTAATTATAAACAAGGCCTGAAATGGCGTGGTAGTTTCAAAATTTGAATTCAAACTTTGACTGACTGTACCGGGTGCAAAACAAAACGGATTTGAGTGAAACCAAAAATATTTAAATCTGTTAGTGAATACCTTTCTAACGAATCTGAAAAATCGAAGTTTCATAGCGGAAAGCAAAAGTTATGGCCAAATGAATTTTCAGAAAGGTCGCTATAGAAATTATATAGCCCGTGAAAATGGCCATTTTGCATACGACCTCGGAATTCGACGAAACCACTTTTGTTGGATCTGGGATGTGAAGTTATTGCTAGATTTTAAATCTCATAATTTTTGAAGCTAGTATGTGAGCGTGGCAAAGGAAAACATGTTTTGGTCAATTATAGTTAAATTGGATCGACCAAAAATGAGCCTTTTTGCAAACGGTCTCAGAATTCGACGAAACTAGTTTTGTTGGGACCGTATCGTCAAAACATAGCTAGATTTATTTTTCTGGAATTTTTCGAATCGGTTTATGGCCCTGGCAAATTGAAATGTACGATCAAATCAAATATTGAATGTTATATATTTTAAATTGAATGAAAACTGATTGAAACAGTCGAATGGGCCTACGAAACATATCCCATTGTGTTCGGAATGGGGGTAAAACGCTAGGGACGACGGTCGTTGGGTTTGGATTGGGGTTCGTGTGTGAAAGGGGTATTTTTGAAATTTAAAAAAATATATAAATTAAAGAAAAAAATTCTGATTGGTCATCATTATTCTTCTTCCCCTGATACCCTCGAAGTCGACGGCGAAGCTCATTCAATCCTTTCCTCCCCGGTTCCTCCTCCTACAAGCGAAATTACACCTTCCTCCTGTTGAGGATTTTGTAGCACGCTCCGAGATCTCCAAATCCATACCAATTGCTGAATTTTTCATTGAGTGGATTGTTCAAATCGACGCCCCGAAGTTCATCAATTCAGGCGGCTGTCGCCGTTAGTCAAAGCCACCGAACTGGCCCCAACTCCTAGCGCAGGTGCGCCCCTCCGTGCTCTCCCTCGTGGCGCTGGCTGATCGAGACAACGATCAACGGATTGGGAGAAAATTACAACCCTAGTTTCGAACGATTTGCTTAGGTAATCGGCTTCGATTATTTTCTGCTGTTTTAACACCTTTAAACCGTTGCAAACTTTGAAAAATCATATCTTTTTAATGTGTTGACGAAATTCAGTGAAACAAGAGACAGTGGACTTGTGTGGACGTATTCTACATTCCAGAAGAGACCGCATATTTTTCTGAGCCTTCTGCTATTTTTGGTGGAGTGGAACCCAATGTGAGATTTTTAAATTATAAACGATATGGAAAAGGACGATGTATAAATTATATAGTCGATGTATGTGTTATATAAGCGTTGTAGTCCTCTTGTATAAGCGTTGTATAAGTTGTACATTCGATGTATAAGTTATATATGCATTGTAAAAAATTATATATGTGTTGAAATAAAAGTGAATTGCTATATATATAAATATATAAATATATATATATATATACGCCCCTTGTCTACAAACCATGGACGATATTTATTGGTTGTGATTGGTGTGAAAACTGATTGATAGCGAATGGTTGATTGAAATTGTTTGTGGTTGAAATTGATTGATTGTGGTTGAAAAATACCCGTTTGTGGTTAAGAAATATTTGGTTGAAACCACATAGGATTAGTTTGTGGAAATGAAAAAAAAATATACATGCCGCCTGCGTGCGAACTAGATGCATGATTCCCCATTGTCAAAAGCTGCGAGGCTTTAAGGTAGAGCGAGGAGCCGTACTAGGGACGGTCCCGGTTTTAACTACCCTGCCGTTATGCTGCTGAAATTTTGAATAATATTCATGTGTTAGAATTATTTTCCTGTGTTGAAACTATATTCGTCTGTTGAATAGAAAACCTTCATGTGTTGAATAGAAATTCATTTGTTAAATCATATTCATGTGTTGAGTGGTATTCGTGTTTTAAATAAATTGTTTTAACAATAAAAATCACATTTTTACTCTATACATACAAACTGTAGAAAACCTTCATGTGTTGAACTGAAATTCATTCGTTGAATAGAAATTCATGTGTTGAATGGTATTCGTGTTTTAAATATAAAAATCACCTTTTTATCTATATATACCAACTATAGAAAACCTTCATGTGTTGAATTGAAATTCATTCGTTGAATAGCAATTCATGTGTTGAATGGTATTCGTGTTTTAAATATAAAAATCACCTTTTTATCTATATATACCAATTATAGAAAACCTTCATGTGTTGAATCGATATTCATTCATTGAATAGAAATTCATGTGTTGAATGGTATTCGTGTTTTAAATATAAAAATCACCTTTTTATCTATATATACCAACTATAGAAAACCTTCATGTGTTGAATCGAAATTCATTCGTTGAATTGAAATTCATGTGTTGAATGGTATTCATATTTTGAAAGAAATTGTTTTATATTAAAAATCCTATTTTTATCATCAATATGAACTATATAAAATAATCGTGTTTTTGAAATGAATTGTTTTACAATAAAAATCACATTTTTATTATATACATGAATTGTTAAAAATAGTGAAGTGTCAAAATGAATGTATGTTGGATAAAAATATCCTTTTTATCAAATGTATGAAAAGAGTATAGCTTTGAAATCGAAGAATCGATATATATATATATATATAAATAGAATTGAAATATGTCGAATAACGAAGCTGCAGTTCGTATTTTGAAACCGTGATTTCAAACGATTAGTGCGGGAGATCCGACCATCGGATTTTCCCGAAACCGCAACCGTTGGGTTCGCTTTGGAAATATCTTTCCAACGACACCAACCTTGTAAAAATCCAACGGTTGGATTGTCTGGAATGTTTAATTCGAATCTAAAGAAAAACATTGCCAGAATCAATTATATATATATATATGTGAATATAATTATATTTAATCGAATAATGACGCTGCAGTTCGTATTTTGAAATCGAAACTTCAAACGATTGTACCGGGAGATCCGACTGTCGGATTTTCCCAAAACTGGAACCATTGGATTCGTTTTGAAAAGATATTTCTAATGATATAAATTTTGTGAAGATCCAAAGGTTAGATTTTCAGATATGTGTAAATCAAATCTGAAGAAAAACAGCGCCACGGCCGCGTTATGGCCCGAAGCGTCGTTTTGAATAAATTGGCTATTTTAAAATAAATAAAAATAGCGATAAATCGTTATAAAATATTATAAATGATATGGATGTGAAATTTAGAAACTTACTGAAGGTTGGCTAAGTCGAATGGTTTCCTGGGTGTTGATCTGGTGTTGGTTTCGGCCTTCGGGGTTAATATTTGGGAAATCATTCTCTTACTGATTTACGGTTAGCGACTAATGAATTGAAAAGAAGCGTATGTGTGTTTGTGTTGCACTTAGTTATTATATACGCGAGTTGCTCAGAAAGACCGGGTTTAACCCATTCTGAATAACTGAATCGACGATAAGAAATCGAAGATGAAAACGGAGGTTGAAGACCGGAAATCTTCACCACGTTTGGATGGTAACTGATGTCTTGATTGGGAGGCATCCCGAAATATGGATAATGAGTGGTGATCGTCTAGACGTATGTGGAGATCGATGGGTTTGGGAGGTATATAGTGCCTCCGGTTTCGTTCAGACCCAGAACGGACTTGCAAATGGACAGTGTGCCTGACATTGGAATTTATTCTGTGTGATTGATAGCCATCAGTTGCACGGTGTGAATTGCCTGTGTGGCATGCTAAGATGCAGTGATCAGGGATTCTGTTGAAAAGCAAAGTCTTGTGGTGATGATCAAAGCACCGCCTGTGTGGCATAGCTTTGTGTATAATGTGAAATCACGAGCCTCACACCCCGGTATGAACCAGAAACGGGAGAGGACATCAGGGAGGACATGCGTTTCTTTCTATTTAGAAGTGGCATCAGTAGTTTTACACGCCCTGACGAGTTTGACTTATGTGGTTGTTACTGTTGCGAGGCGCCTTGGTTATATCGGTCGACCTGGGACCGATGGAGTCATTTGTTGGCTCATTGACGCCCCAAAGGGCGGGGAAACGTAGTGTTCAGGCATAATAATCCACATCAGTGGATCGACCCTGACGATCTAAAGGGTTGATGCATTCTGATCCTGAGACACGGGCTAGAGCATTTCGAATTCGGTAAGGACTATCTTTTGCCTTGGTTCATGACGGAAATCCAATTTCCAAATACGTGACTGTGTAGTTTTGATTGTATATATATGGCGACATGATATGTGGTACCCATGCCATCTATGATTGATAGTTATGATTGAAATAGTTTTCGAAACCTATAAACACTAGTAATAATATCAAATGCTTTTGTTTTATTCGTATCAAGCATATTTTGGCCATTATAAGGTAAAACTCTATCATCCGGTTTGTGTTGCATTGTGTGATGGGAACTGAGTCTTATAATGGCTTCATTTTTATTAAAAGCATTGCGATGTTTAAAAGATTTATTTGTTTTGAAGCACTGGCAATCCAATGGAGTAAACCCGTTCCACGAAAGTGGCGTGGTCTTGTGATTATCCATATTATAAATGTGTTGAGTAGATTTCTCATACCAGTCCCATGACTGACTCGTAGTTTGTTTCACTTTCAAACTCGGGTGCCCCTTTTTCTACGTGGGCAGCCTTGTATTCAGGTTTATCTGGCTCTTTCTGGATAGCTAGAGCTGAAGATGGATTCTATCATTTATCTGTTTTTATGTTGTTCAGCTCCTATTGTACATATTATGTTTGTCTCCGCTGTAGACATTTATTTATAGATGAACTGTATTTGTACTAAGTATGATCCTGTATACTGTGTAACTTTGATGATTACGTTTATCCAGTATATTCTATTGTGCATTATCTGGTGTATTTATTTAATTTTGTCCTGCTATTATCTGTTTATGTGTTATATTCCATGGATTACCCTTGCCGCCGTCAGTACGGGGTTTGGGGTTGTCACGTTTGGTATCAGAGCTTTGGTTAAGCTTAGTTCTGGAATATAACATATTAACGAACTCGTCAGAAATAGAACTAGTAGTGTTCTAGGATGAGTAACTCATTACAGATAGGATCAGTAATATCCTAGTATGAGTAGCATAATGAAATACACCTCAGTAGACACATTTACATTCAAGTATTTGTCTCTATATTTTGAAATATCTTTTCTGTTGATCTGACACATTGTCTGCTAATTGCAGACGCACTAGAAAATGAGTGATAGGAATAGAGGAAATAATCGTATGGCTCGACCAGCTAATGAGCCAGTTGTTCTCCCGCAGCCAGAATCAGATATAGAAGTTCTATTCAAGAGATTTCGAAATCTGGGTGGATCGCCATTCTTAGGCAAAGAGTCCATTATGGAAACACAAGCTGGGATCCGTTCTGCAGAGAAAATCTTTGAAGGTTTAAAGCTGAGAGATGATCAGAAAAGATTACTGGCATCTTGGGCACTCAAAGAAGAAGCTTTATTTTGGTGGGACTCGGTTATTAAAGATAATCCAGATGGTGATATCACCTGGGATAGATTCAAAGTGATTTTCCTAGAAAGATTTACTCCTCCCAAAGCAACCAAGCGATTATGTGATGAATTTTCTTATCTGATACAAGGTGATATGACCATCCCAGAATATCATAAGAAATTCAATGAATTTCTCACTTTGCACCTCATCTGATTCAAGATCCAAAGAGGAAGAATCTGAGATTTATTCATGGCCTGTAAAGAAAATATCAGAATAGTGTGATGAGGAATGTGAAGCTTCCTTTTTCTTAAATGATATACATGGCTTACCAGTAGGAGGATCTCGACAAGAAAGGTATGTTGCCTTATGAAGAAGAGGTCAGCTCTAGTAAGAAAGTTGAGTCTGAAACTGATCGTCTGGAGGCCAGTACGATGTCTGAGGTCAGTAAGAAGCCCAGTGCCAAGAGAAAAAGGGCTAAATCTGAGAAAGGGCCAGTAGCGACAACTGTATGCTCTAACTGCAATAGGCAAGGACATCTCTCGATAAATTGCGGACCCTTAAAGAAAAGAATCAAGAGTAGATCTAAATCAAAGAAGAATTTTCAAGAGAAAAGAGGTTGCAGTAAATGCCATCGACTGGTCATCTTGCAAAGGATTGCTGGCTCTTAAAGAAGCCTGAAGTAGTTAAAGTGAATGAAATAGCGGAAACTTCCGAGCCCTCAGCTAGTCAAGAAAGGGCTGATGTTTTGGAAGGCACGCTTACTGTCAAAAATATTCCAGTTAAAGTACTATTTGATATAGGCGCGTCGCGAAGCTTTATTGCAAAGAATGCGGTTAAGAAACTGGATTTGAATTTGAAGAAGCTCAAAGAACCAATGACTGTCCAAAATTCGGTCGGGGGTTCCATCGATCTCAGTTGGGTTTGTGCAGTACCTTTCTGTTTTTCCTGCTATGAATTCCCTACTATCTCTATCGTCATGAATTTTACTGAATTCGATCTTATTCTGGGATTGGATTGGCTAACCAAATATGAAGCAGAGGTTAGATGCGCCGAAAGAGTTGTTAGGGCTAGGATTAAATCAGGGAATTATATAACCATACCGTGTGAAGGTCAGAATTCTAATAGAAAAGACTTCTGGGAAGCTCTCAATGTTTCTCCAGCCCAAACAGAAAATATCCCTGAAGTCACAGAGAATATTCCTGACCTCGTCAAAGACATTCCTGTCGTCAAGAACTATGCGGATGTTCGAAGAAGTTGTTCGCTTACCTCCGCAAAGAGAAATAGATTTCAAGATTGTTTTAATTCCGAATGCAAGGCCGGTAGTTCACGTTATTCAAAGAATGTCCTTGAAAGAGAAAGAGGAATTATACAATCAAACACGACAGCTCATATGGAAGGGTCTGATCAGGCCTAGTTTCTCTGATTGGGGAATAGCAGTGGTGTTTGTCCTAAAGTCTGACGGTACTCTACGGCTATGTGTGGATTATCGTGATCTGAACAAACAGACAATAAAGAATAAATATCCATTGCCGAGAATCGATGATTTATTGGATCGTCTGAATGGAGCACAGGTATTTTCAAGGATAGACCTAGCTACAGGCTTCCATCAGCTTCGTATTTCCGAAGAGTGTGTTCCTAAGACAGCGTTCAGAGGTCCAGACTTATTCTACGAGTGGTTAGTAATGCCGTTCGGCTTATGTAACGATCCAGCATACTTCGTCGATTTGATGAATAGAGTGTTCAGAGGAGTCCTGAATAAGATTGTTCTAGTTTTTATCGATGATATTCTAATCTTCTCTAAATCAAAAGCCGAACATGAAAAGCATTTGGAACAGGTTCTAGAAATTCTGAGAAGGAATGTATTGAAAGCCAAACTGTCCAAATGTATATTCTGGCAAGATGAAGTGAAATTTCTAGGCCATGTCGTATCGAAAGAAGGAATTGCTGTGGATCCAAGTAAAATCATGGTTATTCAAAATTGGAAACAGCCTAGTACTCCTACAGAAGTCCGCAGTTTTCTTGGGTTGGCTAGTTATTACCGAAAGTTCGTTAAAAACTTTTAGAAGATATCTGGTCACTTAACGAAGCTTACAAAGAAGCACTCTAAATTCAAATGGACTTCAGAATGTGAGGAGGCTTTTGAAGAGCTAAAGTTAAGATTAACGACAGCTCCAGTGTTAACCATAATCGACGGCAATCAGGATTTAAAAGTCTGGATGGATGCCTCTAGAGAAGGCCTTGGCGCAGTGTTAATGCAAAGGGGTCAAGTGATTGCTTATGCTAGCCGTCAGCTGAAGCCGCACGAGAAAAACTACGTCACTCATGATCTTGAGTTGTTGACTATCGTATTCTCTTTGAAGATCTGGAGACACTGTCTTCTGGGTGAGAGACTTGAACTGTTTACATATCACCAGTCGCTAAAGTATCTGTTCACCCATAAGGACTTGAATCTGAGGTAGCAACGTTGGCTAGAGTTTCTTGCAGCATATGACTTTGAGATTATATACACTCCAGGGAAAGCCAATGTCGTGGCCAATGCGTTAAGCCGAAAGAATGAAATGATCACCAGTTTTATTATCACGACTTCATTGATAGATAAAATATCTGCTCTTTAGAAGGATGATCACTTCATTCGGAAGATCAGAGAGATAATTCAACAAGGCGAACCCTCGAGTTTTCAAGTTGATAATGAGGGGATTCTAAGGCTGAAAGGTCGAGTTTGTGTTCCTAACATTACTAAGCTCCGAAAGGAAGTACTGGATGAATGCCACAAGTCAAAACTTAGTATCCATCCGGGAGTAAGCAAAATGTATAATGACATCAAACGCACTTTCTGGTGGAAGTCGATGAAGAGGGAAATTTCTTTATATGTTAGCTAATGCCCTACTTGCCAGCTAGTCAAAAGCGACCAACAGAAACTGGCTGGCTTATTGCAACCGCTAGACGTTCCAGGCTGGAAGTGGGAACATATTTCCATGGACTTCATAGATGGTTTGCCCAGAACCAGAAAAGGAAATGACAGTATTTGGGTGATCGTAGATCGCTTCACGAAGACCGCCCATTTCATACCTGTTAGATCAAACAGAACTGCTCAAAGTCTGGCGCAGATATACTTCAAGGAAATTATAAGGCTACATGGAGTGTCGCTCAGTATAGTGAGTGATAGAGATCCAATATTCACTAGCAAATTCTGGGAGGCATTTCAAGTAGAGCTGGGAACGAAGCTAAACTTGAGCACCGCTTATCATCCTCAGACAGATGGTCAGACTGAGAGGGTGAATCGTATTTTAGAAGATCTATTGCGGGCTTGTGTTCTAGATTTAGGTGGATCATGGGAAGACCATCTGCATTTGGCTGAATTCTCATATAATAACAGCTACCAGGCGAGCCTGACAATGTCGCCATTCGAAGCATTATATGGTAGACCGTGCCGATATCCTGCTTGTTGGATCGAACCCGGTAATAGACTTGTGTTAGGGCCTGATATGATCCGAGAAGCTGCCGACAAAGTCGATTTCATTAAGAAACGATTACTCACCACTCAAACCCGACAAAAGAGCTATACCGATAGGAGAAGAAGAGATATATCATTTGCTGTTGGCAACTATGTATATTTGAAAGTATCGCCGATGAGAGGAGTTATCCGGTTCGGTAAAACTGGGAAGTTGGCGCCCAAATTCATTGGTCCGTTTCCTATTCTGGAACGGATCGGAACTCTCGCTTGTAGGGTTAAATTGCCAGATTGGTTTCCTGGGGTGCATGATGTGTTTCATATATCTCAACTTCGAAAGCACGTTCATGATCCAGACTTGATCGTGGAAGAAGCAGCTCAACAGGATATTGAAATTACTCCAGAACTAGCTGTGAGAAGAGAGCCGCTAAAGATCATCGGCAAAGAAACCAAAGATCAGAGGAACAAGAAGGTTCACTTAGTCAAAGTGCAATGTAGTGGAGATCCGCAAGATTGTACTTGAGAAACTGAGGAGAGCATTCAGAAAGCCTATCCTAAGTGTCGAGTAGATATCTTTGATTGACTCCAGTGCAAGGTAGATTTACCATACTTTGCATTACCAATTAGTTCTCCACTTTGTAGTTATTTTCTTTCCATGGATGTGCACTTTTAATTCTATAGCTTGATTGATTTTAAAAGAGTACAGAAATTGATTAGTATATTTTCGAAAAGTTAAATACAATTTGATTGATTGATTGTGTTGTGTGATAGTAGATTTGATTAATTAAATTATTAAAACGATAGTTAATTTAATCAATAATAGAATGAATGGTAGAATTTATTTGATTAAATCACACATTGAACTGATTAGAAAATAGATAGAAATATATACTTGTGCATTATATATGTTTGAACAGGTAATTGGATAGCTGTTGAGTAAAGATTTTATTTGCGTGCCCAACAAATAGGTAAACCTTAATGAGTCGGATGCGAAATATTATTATATCAACTCCTGTGAATGCCATTGGATGCAGAGTGCTGGTTATTCTGTGTGTAATAATAAACATCGCCATAGGATAGTAACCATTAATTTTGAACTACACTACATGGCATACTTCTGGAAGATAGGCATACTTCATCATATACCACATAAGCATTTGGAGCTTGTGTGACGAGGTGGAAGATTTACCATACGAGCGAGAGGCTTGTATGGCGATGACTATATTTTACAGGTTGAACTGATGACTGATATGGACTATTTAAATTGTAACGATAAAATTGCCAGATTAATAAAAAACCCACACGGGTCTGGAGTTGACAATAATTATGTCTCTCTAGTTATTAGATACGGCACATGGACTATTTATTTCCCACACGGGACGAGGTGACGAAGATTTATCCTCTAGAGCAATTAAAATACACACTCCCTCAGGCTTTGACAGGGTGACGAGAATTTATTCTTTGGAGTTATTATCTATACACGCTCCCCTATAAACACCAGAATATATCACTATAAATATGTGTATGCTTATTAGGATTTATTGGGTACCTAATACGGCCCAATAAATTTCCAAACCTCTCCCCGTACAAAGGTGGATATGGCGAAATTTTTCGAAAATTCCGGGTGTTAGCCAAATTTTTAAAGAATTTGAGAATTCTCAGAAACTGAAAAGTTGGAGAATGGGAGCCAGATTGAACGTAGAGTTGATTAATCAAACCACTTTCGACTTTGTTCCTTTTCGGGAACGAAAATTTTTAAATAGGGGAGATTGTAATGACCCAGAAAATCTGAACCAATTTAAAATTTTTAAATTGGCTAAAATAGTGGATTTTAAATATTTAAAATAAATATTTTAAATAATAAAATGAAAACTGAGTTTGAATCGACAATTGAAAACGAATATAATTAATTCTAATTATAAACAAGTCCTGAAATGGCGTGGTAGTTTCAAAATATGAATTCAAACTTTGACTGACTGTACCGGGTGCAAAACAAAACAGATTTGAGTGAAACAAAAAAATTTAAATCTTTTAGTGAATACCTTTCTAACGAATCTGAAAAATCGTAGTTTCGTATCGGAAAGCAAAAGTTATGGCCAAATGAATTTTCAGAAAAGGTCGCTATAGAAATTATATAGCCCGTGAAAATGGCCATTTTGCATACGACCACGGAATTCGACGAAACCACTTTTGTTGGATCCGGGATGTGAAGTTATTGCTAGGTTTCAAATTTCATAATTTTTAAAGCTAGTATGTGAGCGTGGAAAAGGAAAACGTGTTTTGGTCAATTACAGGTAAATTGAATCGACCAGAAATGGGCCTTTTTGCAAACGGTCTCAGAATTCGATGAAACTAGTTTTGTTGGGACCGTATCATCAAAACATAGCTAGATTTATTTTTCTGGAATTTTTCGAATCAGTTTGTGGCCCTGGCAAATTGAAATGTACGTTCAAATCTAATATTGAATGTTATATATTTTAAGTTGAATGAAAACTGACTGAAACAACCGAATGGGCCTACGAAACATATCCCATTGTGTTCGGAATGGGGGTAAAACGCTAGGGATGACAGTCGTTGGGTTTGGATTGGGGTTCATGTGTGAAAGGGGTATTTTTGAAATTTAAAAAAAAATATAAATTAAAGAAAAAAATCTGATTGGTCATGATTAGTCTTCTTCCCTCGATACCCTCGAAGTCGATGGCGAAGCTCATTCAATCCTTTCCTCCCCGATTCCTCCTCCTACAAGCGAAATTACACCTTCCTCCTGTTGAGGATTTTGTAGCACTCTCCGAGATCTCCGAATCCATACCAATTGCTGAATTTTTCATTGAGTGAATTGTTCAAATTGACGCCCCGAAGTTCATCACTTCAGGCCGCCGCCGCCGTTAGTCAGAGCCACCGAACTGGCCCCACCTCTTGGCTCAGGTGCGCCCCTCCATGGTCTCCCTCGTGGCGCTGGCTGATCGAGACAACGATCAACGGATTGGGAGAAAATTACAACCCTAGTTTCGAACGATTTGCTGAGGTAATCGGCTTTGATTATTTTCAGCTATTTTAACACCTTTAAACCGTTGCAAACTTTGAAAAATCATATCTTTTCATGTGTTGACGAAATTCAGTGAAACAAGAGATAATGGACTCGTGTGGACGTCTTCTACATTCTAGAAGAGACCGCATATTTTTCTGAGCCTTCTGCTATTTTTGGTGGAGTGGAACCCAATGTGAGATTTCTAAATTATAAACGATATGGAAAACGACGTTGTATAAATTATATAGTCGATGTATGAGTTATATAACGTTGTACACCTCTTGTATAAGCATTGTATAAGTTGTACGTTAGATGTATAAGTTATATATGCGTTGTAAAAAATTATATATGTGTTGAAATAAAAGAGAATTGCTATATATATATATATATATATATATATATGTATATATATACGTCCCTTGTCCACAAACCATGGACGATATTTATTGGTTGTGATTGGTGTGAAAATTGATTGATAGCGAATGGTTGATTGAAATTGGTTGTGGTTGAAACTGATTGATTGTGGTTGAAAAATACCCGTTTGTGGTTGAGAAATATTTGGTTGAAACCACATAGGATTAGTTTGTAGAAATGAAAAAAAAAATATACATGCCGCCTGCGTGCGAACTAGATGCATGATTCCCCATTGTCAAAAGTTGCGAGGCTTTAAGGTAGAGCGAGGAGCCGTACTAGGGACGGTCCCGGTTTTAACTACCCTGCCGTTATGCTGCTGAAATTTTGAATAATATTCATGTGTTAGAAATATTTTCCTGTGTTGAAACTATATTCGTCTGTTGAATAGAAAACCTTCATGTGTTGAATACAAATTCATTCGTTGAATCATATTCATGTTTTGAGTGGTATTCGTGTTTTAAATAAATTGTTTTAACAATAAAAATCACATTTTTACTCTATATATACAAACTATAGAAAACCTTCATGTGTTGAATTGAAATTCATTCGTTGAATAGAAATTCATGTGTTGAATGGTATTCGTGTTTTAAATATAAAAATCACCTTTTTATCTATATATACCAACTATAGAAAACCTTCATGTGTTGAATTGAAATTCATTCGTTGAATAGAAATTCATGTGTTGAATGGTATTCGTGTTTTAAATATAAAAATCACCTTTTTATCTATATATACCAATTATAGAAAACCTTCATGTGTTGAATCGATATTCATTCATTGAATAAAAATTCATGTGTTGAATGGTATTCGTGTTTTAAATATAAAAATCACCTTTTTATCTATATATACCAACTATAGAAAACCTTCATGTGTTGAATCGAAATTCGTTCGTTGAATTGAAATTCATGTGTTGAATGGTATTCATATTTTGAAAGAAATTGTTTTATAATAAAAATCCTATTTTTATCATCAATATGAACTATATAAAATAATCGTGTTTTTGAAATGAATTGTTTTACAATAAAAATCACATTTTTATTATATACATGAATTGTTAAAAATAGTGAATTGTCGAAATGAATGTATGTTGGATAAAAATATCCTTTTTATCAAATGTATGAAAAGAGTATAGCTTTGAAATCGAAGAGTCGATATATATATATATATATATATATATATATATAAATAGAATTGAAATATATCGAATAACGAAGCTGCAGGTCGTGTTTTGAAACTGTGATTTCAAATGATTAGTGCGGGAGATCCGACCATCGGATTTTCCCGAAACCGCAACCGTTGGGTTCGCTTTGGAAATATCTTTCCAACGGCACCAACTTTGTAAAAATCCAACGGTTGGATTGTATGGAATGTTTAATTCAAATCTGAAGAAAAACAGCGCCAGAATCGATTATATTTATATATATATATAATTATATTTAATCGAATAACGATGCTGCAGCTCGTATTTTGAAATTGAAACTTTAAACGATTGTACCGGGAGATCCGACTGTCGGATTTTCCCAAAACTGGAACCGTTGGATTCGTTTTGAAAAGATCTTTCTAATGATATAAATTTTGTGAAGATCCAATGGTTAGATTTTCAGATATGTGTAAATCAAATCTGAAGAAAAACAGCGCCACGGCCGCGTTATGGCCCGAAGCGTCGTTTTGAATAAATTGGCTATTTTAAAATAAATAAAAATAGCGATAAATCGTTATAAAATATTATAAACGATATGGATGTGAAATTTAGAAACTAACTGAAGGTTGGCTAAGTCGAATGGTTTCCTGGGTGTTGATCTGATGTTGGTTTCGGCCTTCGAGGTTAATATTTGGGAAATCGTTCTCTTACTGATTTACGGTTAGCGACTAATGAATTGAAAAGAAGCGTATGTGTGTTTGTGTTGCACTTAGTTATTATATACGCGAGTTGCTCAGAAAGACCGGGTTTAACCCATTTTGAATAACTGAATCAATGATAAGAAATCAAAGATGAAGACGGAGGTTGAAGACCAGAAATCTTCACCTCGTTTGGATGGTAACTGATGTCCTGATTGGGAGGCATCCCGAAATATAGATAATGAGTGGTGATCGTCCAGACATATGTGGAGATCGATGGGTTTGCGAGGTATATAGTGCCTCCGGTTTCGTTCAGACCCAGAACGGACTTGCAAATGAACAGTGTGCCTGACATTGGAATTTATTCTGTGTGATTGATAGCCATCAGTTGCACGGTGTGAATTGCCTGTGTCGCATGCTAAGATGTAGTGATCAGGGCTTCTGCTGAAAACCAAAGTCTTGTGGTGATGATCAAAGCACCGCCTGTGTGCCATAGCTTTGTGTATAACGTGAAATCGCGAGCCTCACACCCTGGTATGAACCAGAAACGGGAGAGGACATCAGGGAGGGCATGCGTTTCTTTCTAGTTAGAAGTGGCATCAGTGGTTTTACACGCCCTGACGAGTTTGACTTATGTGGTTGTTACTGTTGCGAGGCGCCTCGGTTATATCGGTCGACCTGGGACCGATGGAGTCATTCGTTGGCTCATTGACGCCCCAAAGGGCGGGGAAACGTAGTGTTCAGGCATAATAATCCACATTAGTGGACCGGCCCTGACGATCTAAAGGGTTGATGCATTCTGATCCTGAGACACGGGCTAGAGCGTCTCGAATTCGGTAAGGACTATCTTTTGCCTTGGTTCATGACGGAAATCCAATTTCCAAATACGTGACTGTGCGGTTTTGATTGTATATATATATGGCGACATGATATATGGTACTCATGCCGTCTATGATTGATAGTTTTGATTGAAATAGTTTTCGAAACCTATAAACACTAGTAATAATATCAAATGCTTTTGTTTTATTCGTATCAAGCATATTTTGGCCATTATAAGGTAAAACTCTATCCTCTGATTTGCGTTGCATTGTGTGATGGGAACTGAGTCTTATAATGACTTCATTTTTATAAAAAGCATTGCGATGTTTAAAAGATTTATTTGTTTTGAAGCACTGGCAATCCGATGGAGTAAACCCGTTCCACGAAAGTGGCGTGGTCCTGTGATTAGCCATATTATAAATGTGTTGTGTAACACCCCACCTCCGCCAGGGTGGCTCTTGCAAGCACTCTGACTTTGGAGGGGTGTTTTCACCGGGCAAACATGCATAATGATATATCAAGGCAGAACAAGAACATATGTATATATGTAAACAGAGTAAATAAGATAAGTATAGCAGCGGAAGATTTCAAACTATTTCAAAACATGTCTGGTACAACATAATGTCAACTTTCCAAATACACAAGTCTAGATAAAAACAACATCACTGAAAAAAACTGAAATACATAAGTACTATCTCCAAAATAAGTGATAACCATAGCTAGCTTCATGTCGAAACCGTACATGAGCTGAAATCCCACAAGCAAGCAATCAGAAATCCAAGCTAAGCTCCAACATTCCCACCTTGAG
Source organism: Allium sativum (assembly GCA_030737875.1). NCBI lineage: Eukaryota > Viridiplantae > Streptophyta > Magnoliopsida > Asparagales > Amaryllidaceae > Allium > Allium sativum. The sequence goes on along the minus strand of CM060916.1, from coordinate 711,218,101 downwards.
AACCTAGGGGGGGGGAAACGGAAGAAAAGAGGCGAAAGAAAAACAGGTCAGTCAAAAAGACTGAGTAAGCCCTACTACAATCAATGTAAACTGATAAAGTTAACTGGCATGAGAAGCAGGGATGAACATAAGGATAACAACATACTAGCATGATGATTAACTAACAAGGTAGATAAAGGTGTCATCGCATAATCAGGTTTAAGGTTTTTTCACCACAGGTGTACTAGCAAGCTAACATGACTTGAATAAACAAGTATTGATCCCTTGGCCCAAGCTTTGGCCCAATAACATGAAATGACCCTAATACGAGGTCCAACCAAACGGTCTAATCGATCGGCTCCCAAAGCCTAACTCGTCACGTGTTGGTGTCAATACGGCCTAAACATAATTGTAGTCGGACTGTGCTGGGTCTCCCGTCGGGTGTATCAAGCCCTAGGGTGTCAACCCCTGGACACCATAAACATAAGTGCACAGTCTCGATCTACTGGTACCCATGCTTGACTTCTCCAAATACGGACTACGTGATCGGCGTACCACTCGACCGTCGTTTTGGTCACTTATACCAGTCCAGTAATCGTGCCCCCAACCTAGCCTAGTCCCTAGGGTCTTAATGATACAAACTTGGGATTACTGCTGGAGTGGACCCACATTGCTAGGATTTTCTAGTGGGTTAAGTACGGTTTAACCCTTTTACTAATCATGGATTAACTTGGTTAAGTGTAACGATGAGTTCACGACTTAACCCTGATTAATCTACCAAGCCCAAATTGGTTAAGTATTAAGTGGACCATGACTTAACCCTAATCATGATGCATTAATTAATTAATGTGCCTTAACCTCTCACATTAGACTTTGTTGCGGTTACTAGTTAAGCCGGTCGGTTCCGGGTAGCTTTACACCACAACTTGGTCTAACCTCGGGTTCAAGGTACAACATGACCAACTTCTCACATTGGGTCCTATTGTTTGTAGCAACTAGTTAAGCCGGTCGGTTCCGGGTAGGTTTACGCTACAAACTCAACCCAACCTCGAGTTGGTCACACTTATATTTTCTAAGTGTCATGTCCATTATGTTTACAAAACATATTACAAGTTTTCAAGCATTTGGGTAGACCTAACTTAATAGGTAAATTCCCAATGGGTAGACCTAACTTAATAGGTAAATTCCCAATCTTATGTTTTTATGTCTTTTAAGTTTACCCAACCCCAAACGCAATCCCATTGCTTACATATCGCAATAGCGCATAAAGGATAGAAAGAGGGAACTTGGCATAATCATGACATAAAGGTGTTGAAGCCACAAGTTTAACATGGTGGCATATGAAATGTACATATGTTTATATACTTGCATATTACATTTTTAGGCCTCAAAAGCATGCATAAAACCAAACTTAGCATATTGGTGATACATGGTGATAAATGACATGTAGGAATGGCCATAAGTTCGCATTTAGCCTCACATGCAAGTTATCATAAGAGATATGATAACTTACATGTTGCCAAAATGCAACCTTTAGCATAAAGCTTGAAGCTTTATGTTCATATACTCAAGGTAAGCTTGCATAACATGATAACATGAGTAAAATGATCCATCCAAACTTGCATACATAACATGACAACTTGCATATCATAACATAGCAAACTTGCATAACATAACATGGCAAACTTGCATATCATAACATATCAAACTTGCATAACATGACATGGTAAACTTGCATATCATGGCAAACTTGCATATCATAATGATCAACCAAACTTGCATCATTCATTTAACTTTAGAGTTTAAATATGAAAGTAGAAAAGGGCTTACAATGCTTATGAACACACAAAAATATATATAGATTGAGACAAAGCCCTTATGCAATCAAATAAACCCAAAATGCAAGCTCCAATAGAAAAACCATTGAGCCAAAATGATCAAAACTCTTGCTTTATGATGTAAATATGGAAACTTGACTTGAATGCAAGCTAATGATGCTCATACAAGCTTGAAAACACTTGTATGCATTGAAAATCTCTCATAGAAATAACTTAGGAATTTTATGAAGAGAGTGGAGGCCATGAGAGGAATGATTTTGCCATAGTTTAGTTACTTGAATGAATAATGATGATTTAGGGTTAGGTTAGGGGCTTATTTATAGAGATTAGGATTAGTTTTAGCCTTAGGATTAAACCCTAATTCCAATCTCAGCCCACAAAACCGAATCTGGCCCCCAAACTCAACACAACTCCAAAACGGTGCACCAGGCAAAACTGCCCGGCTGAACCAAGTCGACACCCAAGTCGACAGGGCTGTCGACTTAGGCCTAACCATGTCGACTGCCCAGTCGACAGGCCTGTCGACATGGGTTGTCTGGCGGGAAATTTCCCGCCTGCGCCCAACTGCCCTAATTTCCAAATTCAAACTTGAATTTGAAATCTGTTTTTACTTTGAAATTTTCTGAAAACTTCGTTGGGCCTTAATCGGGTCATACGGACTCCGATTTTCGAAAACTCGGACTCTATTTCGCGTATTTTTCCAAGACGAACGCAATGGCACAGCCCGTTTCCCTTGATTCAGATTTTAGAATTAAATTCTGCCTCGATTTACATTATAACAGGTTATTGAAAATACGGGTTGTTACATGTTGAGTAGATTTCTCATACCAGTCCCATGACTGACTCGTAGTTTGTTTCACTTTCAAACTCGGGTGCCCCTTTTTCTACATGGGCAGCCTTGTATTCAGGTTTAGCTGGCTCTTTCTGGATAGCTGGAGCTGAAGATGGATTTTATCATTTATCTCTTTTTATGATGTTCAGCTCCTATTGTACATATTATGTTTGTTTCCGCTGTAGACATTTATGTATAGCTGAACTGTATTTGTACTAAGTATGATCCTGTATACTGTGTAACTCTGATGATTACGTTTATCCAGTATATTCTATTGTGCATTATCTGGTGTATTTATTTAATTTTGTCCTGCTATTATCTGTTTATGTGTTATATTCTAAGGATTACCCTTGTCGCCGTCAGTACGGGGTTTGGGGTTGTCACAGAACATTTGTTGCTATGGTAATTTGCCTCCATTATATTATTACCATATGTTAGTAATTCAATTGATGACTCACACAGATTTGCACTGGCTATATATTGAGGGGTATACTTCATTTTAAACCCATCCTGGCATGGAGCCAGTGATCCCCAATGGTGTCTCTTCTTCTTAAGTTATGTAAACTCTTATTTTTGTAATCTCTTGTAATTCTCTCATGTGGAATAAAATCTCTCTTTTGGACTGGACGTACACTATCTCGATGATAGTGGAACCTTTATAAATATTGTGTCTCTTTGTTTCTCTGTTATAGTTATTTACTATTTTTTTGATGTAATAGAATAATTGCTATCAGATTAGATTGATGTTCAATTAGCAAATCTAGATCATGTTTATTGTGCTTCCACATTCACGCAATCTTCTCGCACAACATGTACATTGTGGGCTTCTATATTTTATAATATACACCTAGGTCTACCACATTTTCAAAATGATTGCGGCAAAAGTTGTGAAAGAATATAAATTGGTTGTGTTTTTCCTTGTTTATTCATTTAGTATACGTAAGAGGAGGAAAATAGAAGGAAGATAATTTAACAATGTCTACCAAGTCAAGGATAATAACATGATAAGTAGTACAATGAAAATTTGAACCTTGAGACAATTAGTTCTGTTTACTTACCTTAGAGTGAATTAGAAGAAGGATAATTTGTGGGTACACGAAGAAAATGATGAGAAATTGAGCTCTTGACGATGTCTTGCACCGTGAATCACTTCATGGATTTGGCATCTTCCGTAAATGCATCAGCTAGTACTAATAGCCCTACGTGAAGAAAAAAAATGTGAACATAATCAGTATACAATTTATCAATAAACTAATTATGTTATATGCATGTCAAATTTACTTTTTCAGAGTATATGTTGTAGGAACCATTAGCAAGAGGGTCAAAATACATTACTGATACACCAGCGGACACCGATGGTCAAAGTGTTGTCTTTGTATCATCACTAGTGTCGATTGACCTTAATCAAGGAACATATGCAGTTGTGAATAAATCATGTTAGAGCGATTTCAATTATCGTAAGGATGCTAAGCTTATATTGCATTTATAATTTGATACAACTACGTAGAAAATAATCATTAGGCGTATTTTATCATCTAAGTAAATAATATATTGATTCTGTGTGTGTATATATATCATCTAATGTTTAAAAATGGAAACGTTGAGAAATTCAAGTATTCAATAAGAGGGCAAAACAATGTTGTGTACCATTATACTTCTATTTAGTAAGATATAATTTTCTCAATTACTCCAGTTGATAAATTCATTTTAAAGGTTGGTAAATTGGATAACTTAATGCTATATTAATTGAGAGTTATTCTTTTTTTGGTATTTCTTTTAATGATATAACATGTAACCTTTTTCATAAATATATACAATACATGCATGTGTAATCATAACATTTGCATCGTGTAGAAAAATGATATAATCCTCAAAGCTAAGAAATGTGTATTTTTACTATGAAAAGGAAAGGTCAATACATGATCATCCTAATACCATGTCTAACCATAATTAGCATAACCACGTTTAAAATGCATTTCATAATTCTATAAGATAGACAAAGTTTGTGAAGGAGAAGATATCAACATATTTTTCTGAAATTAATCATTTTACAACTATGATCTATGTAATGGTTCCATAATCTATACGCTACATCCAAAATTATTATATTGAATATTGATGTAAAAATGCAATGTTGAGAGAAGATATTATAATACAATCAAGAAAATTGAAACTTACAAAAGTACCCTTTTCTCTACTTTTGTTTCTTACTTAATCCTTTTTTCTACTTTTGTTTCTTTCTTAAGCAAAGATTGATTGCTGACATGTGAAACTATGGTAACAAAATAAAAATTGATGGAATTTTCAAATAGAATTCATGAAGCCCAAACATATTATTTGATATAATATATGTGCATTAATCTATATTCTCTACTTTGCTATATGCCAAAATATGCTATGCTAGCTTATTTCATTCAGTTTGGTTATCTGGTAAATAGTTTCATATATGATGTGAAAGTCATGTTAAGAATGATGTCAATTGACATTTGAAACAAATAATCATATGAAGAAATGGATCCACCGATAACCACATATAACTGGAGACAGTATTAAAAAATAAAATTACAAACAGTGTTTAGTGTTGCAACAACTTTAGCAAGTGCTTCAGTTTTTCTCCGCCTCCACATCCATAATCTCTCCCTTCTTCCCAAGCACCTACGATACGATTTCACTGTATCGGATAATGAGAAAACCATACATAATTTTTCATGTCAATTTTTTTTAAAATATTTTATACATGTTGAATTTGTAGATAATTGATTTTCATAACCATTACACATATAATTGTTCATGTTTCTTACTCCATACGAAAATAGAAGGAAGGGATATACCAAATGTACGTAACTCTGTAGCTGTACAACCTGGACATTCAGTTAAAACTATTATTTTTTGAGAAACCAAAAGCTGAAGTGGTCTACAAAAGAAGGAAAATTTATGAACACCATAGTCCTATGGAGGCCATACCACTACAGATGATGGAACACTATTTTGATTAGCTCGCCAATATGGAGCAGATATGGAAGAAAACTCATAATTATGGCACGACATCATTTTATTGTTATGCAATAATGTCAAACACAAGTTAAAATTATACTGCTAAAGAAATCTTATTATCCTTCTAGATATCTGTTAGATATCAAATAACAATGTGCTAAAAAGCACATAATATGCAATGAACAAATCCCCACTGATAACTTTATAATCCAGAAAATGAATTCAGGAATGAAAGTAATATCTCCAGTATTACTTATAAACATGTAAGAAAAACAAATGTAGTTATACCAAAGTTTTGAAATAGGAAAACATGTGGGAGAAAACTAAGATATGTGCAACCAACTTCGAATTATCTTTCGTAAAGTGACTCACATGCTATGTAGTAAACATTTTGTAAATTACTATTAGCTTAATTTGTAGATTATTGTTAGTTTAATTAGTGGGATACCGGACCCAATTTAAGTTACAAATAAAATCCATTTGGATATAAATTATGCCAAATAAAGTGGGAAGCTTGAAAACGAACTACATATGGTATTTGAGGTGAATTTGATTTAGGGAAGGACAAAGAAGTTTATGGCCTTTTCTGAATTTGGCATTAGGAATGATATAAGAAAATATTAAAAAAGCAGAAGAAAATGAGTAAAACTTCAAAAAATAAGTTCTTAAAAATTTAAGCAATTAGGAACTATTGGAGAAGTTGTTAACTATCCCTAGTTAATTACGAACTATTCTGCATTTATATCAACACTATAACAATATAAATTTACTAGCAGCCATTGTAAACTATTCTAATCATCAATAAAACTATAATAGGAAGAAAAAACATAGAACCATAAACATATAATTATCCTTACCTAAAATGCTAGAAAACGTTAAAAAAATGAAATCCAAAGTGAGGATACAACCTTAAGCATATGCATACACATAAGTTTATCCATCTTCCAGGAATTCATCAAATCTAAACTTCGAATAAGTAACTGACCTTTGGGATTTGATTAGAATAATATTTCTTGTAAGGGGAAGATGAAAAGAATAACCGAATTTTAAATAAACTATTCCAATTGATCTTATAGAAGATAAACAAAAAATAATTGAACATCAACTTTTTGGCTAGACTTGAAGTTCACTTTCTTATGTTGCTTTTGTTAAGAACTACAGTTAAAATTGAAGTTCATTTAGAGGCTAACATACTCATAGATAAATTAAGATAAACCATTACGTTAGTTTAAAAAAATTCTAGTTGCAATGCAAGTAAAAGAATAATAACCATGTGGGGAAATTTTGCAAAATTTGGCAGTATAAAATAGATCAGTAAGGAAATATCTTTTCCTTATAATTATAATTATTACCAGGAGAAAGAAAATTTTCCATCAAAGGCTTTAGGAATATCCTGCGCAGCATAAATAAAAAACAAAAGCTCAACAACTGAAAAATGTGTCATGCATTTTCCTTGTACATCTCCATTAATAACATCATGCGTACAATATGTCTATGAACTGTAAAGTTAGAGGTTGTAGAGTAAATTGGTAAAATATAATTAGTCAAGTGATCGATGTGCTATTGGTTTAAAATAATATCATATTTTCTTCGGTAGTCCTCTCTTTGCTAATGTTGGCATGTCTTAATCTTGTTGTATTCTACCAGCCATGTAATTCACATTTTTTTATTTTTTTAAATCTTTTATTACATCAACTGAAATGAAGACTAAGTTAGAAATTAGATCCTCACATAAAAATGGTGGATAATTTTTGAAATAATGTCAAACTATAGATTTAGAAATTCATTATGGCATAACAAAATACCCAATGAAATAGTAGATTAAAAAATGACATTGACACAATTAGTAAATTATACCTGCAAAAATAGGAAGAACACAAATACCACCCAAAAAGGAAGTCAGTCGTAACATAGACAATGCTAGGAATGAAAAGTAATAAAACGTGATCCAGAAGAGAACGTAAAGCGCAACAACTCATCAATAGTACAAAAATGGATGGTAACCAGATTGCTCTAATCGGAGAATACATACAAAAAGAAAAATGAAAAGATAAATCAAATGGTAAGGCAAATTGTAAAAGCATCAATAAGAACGAACGTACTGAATATGGAGTTCTTACCTTAAACCGGACGTATACGTTCTAGCAGATGACAAAGGCGGAATATATAAGTCCGACGCAACGGAGGAAAGGACTTAAAATCAAGGGGAAATGATAGGATATAGCCACGCTTGCAGACCAACTCTCGTAACATAGAATTGAATAGCCCCAATTTAATTTAGAGTTTGGGAAGGCAAAAAGCGATGGGGTCAGAGAAAATTAGTGGAGGATGAAGGCAAAATGGAGACGTACTCCCTATTGCAAACTCTGTTTATAGAGATGAAATTAGGGCATCAGGAATGAATGATTTGTAGGGTAAAATAAAGGTAAAGGGCGCATGTGGCGAGAAAAGGTTGATGTCAATGCAAAAGAAAGATCCAGAAAATGGTAGAGACGATTCACTAAACATTCCACATGTCATACTCACATGCAGTCCTTTTAAAAATTGAAAGGGGCTTATGAGCCATCAAAAAAACACTCAGCTTTAATAGTATAGTATAGATTTTTTTTTCAATGTTATTATTATTAACTTTGATATCTACTACTTAATTAAATTTATTTGATTCTTCATCATAATTACTATTATTGATTTAAACATTTTCGTTAAATGAAACATGTAATATCTTTTTAGTAGCAATAATTCTTATATCTAAGCCCTAAAAGCTTTATTTCAATTTCAATAACCAATAGAAATTCCTTTGTCCGCTTTAGCATCAGATTTATCTTTTAAAAAAATCAGAATTTAGTATATAACATTTACTGCTAAAAAAATTAAAATATGATACTTTAGACTTTTTATTATAAAATAATTCGTATGTTGTTTGTTTAGTCAACGGTCTTATTAAACTATGTTTAATAACATGATGTAGCAATTCCTTTAGCTCAAAAACTTTTAGGTAAATTATTATCCTTTAACATCATTCAAGTAAACTATTGGATTGTTCTATCTTTGTATTCTAATACTCCATTTTGTTGAGGCACTCTGTGAGATGAAAAGTTACATGTAATCCCTTTCTTATCACAAAAATTTTCATTCTCGAAATTTCCATGATCATTACTTCTAATTTTATTAAACCTTAGTAGATATGATTTTCAGTCCTTTTAGTAGATATTTTGAATATTACAAAAGCATAATTTTTAATTTTTAATAAAAATTTCCATGTAAACCTAGAAATCGTCTACAATTACAAAGACACATTTATTATAATTTACAGATAATGCCTATGATGTCCCGAAGAGATCTAAATAAAGAAGTTCAAGTGGCTAAGAAGCAGAGATCATACCTTTTGACTCAAAAGAACATTGTTTAAGTTTGCTAGTTGACATTATAACATAGATTTAAACATCAAAATCATTCTAGTAGGACCCATAACTAGATCATATTTAATAATTCTAAACAAATGTTTGAAATTAAAATGACTAAACAATTTGTGCCAAACTATGTGTAACAACCCGTAATTTTAGTCACTTTAAAATATGAATTTTAAATTTATTTTTTAGTGGATTTTAAATTGTCAAATATTGAATCTAGGCTTGAAAAATTACTGAAATTGAATTCTAACTTTGTCTTATATTTTACTAAAGTTAAAATACGGTTAGTAAACTATTAAAATTGATTTAAAAATAAATGTATTAAAATTCGATAATTTAATATTATTTTAATATCCTAAAAATAGACCATTTTTAAAAAATATTTGACTTCGGCAAAGTTAGTTTCATTGGATCCGTATTAGTGAAATATAGTAGGATAAGAAATTTCGTATTGATTGGACTTACGGTTTGATCATATGAGTTGAAAACACATAGAAATCATTTTATTGAAATTCGATTTAAAACTAAGCAGTTTTGGATAATATTAAAATTTGGAAATCTACATTAGCATTTTTAATGACTAATGACATTTTAATTGATATATTAACATGCACTAATGGTTTCATGAAGATAATAATCAAAGTATAAGATAATGCCCTCCGTAAGTAAGCCTTAAGGGTTATTTATATTTAAATAAAAGAGATTAAGCTTTAAAGTGCACAACTTCCTACCTTCCTCCTCATTTGGACAACACACCACCTTCCTCCTCATTTTGATTTGTTTCCACTCTTACAATTTTTTACTTTTACCTTCTTCTTCCTCCTTATACCATATTGGCTGCCACCTCCTCCATATTCTACCACCACCTTCAGCCTTCTCAAGCTCCTTGTAACAACCCGCCTGGAATGGGCCCACATTTCAACCTAGAAAAGGCCCACCAAAACTTAGAACCATTCTAAATAAGTTGTTGATTCCTGTAAGGATTACATTTGCACAGATAACAATAACATATACTTCGAATGGAAATCTCACACAACGGAAAGAGTAAATATAATATTCAAATAAGATGTACCATTATTTCAAAAATCTCAGAAATACATAGCCGCAGTTTACATTTATTCAAGAGGTGCATCAAATTGTTCAATCTCATAAGATTCCAAAAGAAGCAAAGCAATAATAGCTAATAATATCATAATAACGTTGTCTTCTCTATCGGCTTCGGTCATGGCTTTATCCATTGCTTTACCCATCTACTGACTTGTTGGATGTTAAGAAAGGGGGTCAGAACATAAAGTTCTGTGTGACTGAAATATAGTGTTACTTAATGTCCATACCCTATATTTTTAGCAGGTTACATATGTCAAGGTATGTCTACGCAACACATAACAAACACCAAATTTCTAACCACTGGGGTGAATATCCAAGTCAATCGCTCATTAGTGTTTTTAGGGTAAAGACCCAACGAGGTGGCATTCTCGGTCACTTATAGCCTTATAAAAGGTGGATTCTTACAATCTCTTATGACCCTGAGGCGGAAACCCTAGCCCTTTAAGAACCTCGTCCTAGTACGGAAATGTACTTAAGTCTATTCTCTCATTTGTAATATGAGAAGTAGTATTGCGTACGTTACTACTTAACTAATATTACCCGGTAAGACACCTATTCCGCTTTAGACTTCCCTTAGGCAGTTAATGAGCATGCGGTGGCCACATATCCTTCAATTACCAATCTGTCCCTAGTTGAGCCTTACAAGCTTCTAAAGGAAGTGGACATCCTTGTGAGCTACCCTACTCCATTAACTGTTTGATGCCTAACCACTTTTAAAGAAGGAGGACTCAAAGACTTACCTTAATACTAATAAGGGTAGGTCCCATGACTTGGGTTCCACTCCAAGGAATAAACCTTCGGAGGGATCCTAGTCCTAACCACTTAAGACCCAAATTAGATAAAAAGGCAAGTCATCCACTTAAGACCTTCTTAAGGCATAGTAAGCCTATTTGTTTTCACACATCAACTTATATATATATATAGCTATATACATACACATTAGACCTCTCGCATTAAACCATGTACTTGTAGATGCTGGATATGTCGGTCGGTTCCAGGCAGGCTTCTACTACAAGTCGGTTTAACCTCGTGTCTAGTGTACTAAGTTTATGAATGGCCCATGGCACCTAGACATCTCACATTATTTGAGCCCACTTGTGGTTGCTTGATATGTCGGTCGGTTCCAGGCAGGCTTCTACCACAAGTATCAACTAACCTCGTGTCTATGTGTCACTTATTTATATATATTTAAGCCATTATATATATACGCACACAGAAGAAAACAAATATATATATATATATTTGTTAAGGGGACATTTCAAACTCTAACCTAATCTCATTTATTATGCTAATCTAACGATAATTACGTTTAAATAAATAATATAACAATAGCTCCTAATTAACGTAACATTTGTATAAATGGGGAAACGTTCTAATCAGGATGGCAATTGTCATTTATCCAAATTAAGGTATACAAGTTTAGGTTTTTCCATATTTTACAGCTATAACGTATCATGATGGCATAATGAACATATAGCAAATAGATGCAATGGAAAACATACACATACATAACAACTTCAACTTGTACCCTGGGCATATAGAAATGGTTTCAATATTAAATTAAAAGTAGAGTTTTTCATACATTCACACATGTATTTTTACAATCTATATTCCACTCAATTCACCCTTTTTGTGGTGTTATACACTGAAAAATGTTTACATTTTACTCATTCCAATTTATGAATGCGTTTACACCCAACTTAGGATCCAAACCCAATTCAATTGTGAAACAGTTTAAATCCAAACCTTTTTAGGTTTAACTCAAATGATAATGGTGAATTGCATAAAATATATATAATAATACAACACTCATGTTTACCTTTAATTCAATACAAAAACCATGATTTTACAAAACCAATTCAATATGACAATTTCCTACGTGATTACAAAGTAGAAAATTTGGGAATTTTTCATGTTATATTATCGTATAACCAAATCTTCATAGGCATAACAATTCATATTTCAAACTGTTAATAATATGAATATGCCTTTAAGCAAAAGTTGATTCCACTCACTAATTAAGTGGAGATGTGATAGAAATTTAAGATCTGCAACAGTTCTCAACGTTTAAGCGTGCTCTGATCGACTTCCTAACAATATACATGTAAGAAACATATAATTAGATTCTTACATATATTGTTTATGCTAAATTCCAAATTCCTAAACTTAGATAGATAGAAATAGAGAGATATAGAATGGAGGTAGAGAAGTAGAAGAAACCTTTACCCTTTTCCTCTTTATTTTTCTACGGAATTCAACAGCATGGAGGCAGAGGCATAGAATAATTAGCGTTTCTAGTGTACTATTTGAGGGGTTATTTATACTTTCTCGTGTAAGCAGGAGCCGTCAGATTAATATAAATTAATCCAAGCCATCCATATAAACATATCCTCTTAAAAACCCTAATCCTCATAGGCAAAATTGGGCCTGCCAGCTAACTAGCGGTCGACCCCCTTCGGCTAGAATGCCCAATTCTGTTGCGTTGATGAGCTGTTAATTTTAATAATTACGTTCTTAATTTTCTTCATTCTTTTCCATATATTCAATATATGCCGTCCCCTAGATCTTATCTCCAATTTCAAAATTTGAATTTCCCACTTTTTATTTTAAATTATTATTTGGACAATATGTATAATATTCACATAATTATACAGCGTACACTGTCCAAATTCATTTGATCATAACTCCTTCAAACGTTGACCGTTTTTAGCATATTATATATGAAAATGATTCAAAGTTTCACCATGAATCCAAATAACAGAGTTTTAAAGCCAAATTCGTAAAGTTGCAAAATCTAATTTTAAAATCATATCATTTAATTGCTTGTTTAAATTATTTAATTTATTATTGTTATGAATATCTGTGTTACATTCTCTCCCCCCCTCTTAAAATGGATTTTGTCTCGAAATCTGTTTAAGGGGCAAAAAAAACAAATCGCTCGAAACATCCATGTTGTACACCCATGTTGTTTATAAATCATCCATGAGCTTCCATGAATCGCAGTGATTATGAACTTCAAACCCACTAAAGTGAGCTCTACCGTAGCATGTAGGTGTAATAAGTGATGCAGCATGTATGCAAACAACCTAAATACGCATATATTTCTATATGATTGGTTTGGTGCGATGGTGTTGCATCCATTTCCTAACATCAAATCTAGCAATCACAATGCATCCATAAACGTAAATTTGAGGAAAAATTACCCGTGAAAAGCTCTGGGTGAGTCTGTCTCATCTTATCCTTAGTATCCTATGTGCTTTCCATAGGGTAATTTCCTCATTGTATTCGGACGAGGCGAACAGTTTTGTTGCGGAGTTTCTTGATTCCGTTCTCTACAATCCTTGCAGTTGCATGGGGCACCTTGGACTCCAGCTCGAGTTTCTCTATGTCCCCAATTTCATCAAGCTTGAGTCTGACAGAAGAATCATGAAGGCATTTCCTTAGATGAGATACATGAAAAACGTTATGGATTCCCGATAAGCGCTCTGGGAGATCCGCTCGATAAGCCAAAGATCCTATCTTCTCGATGATACTAAAAGGTCCAATAAATCAGCGAGCCAACTTCCCAGTCTATCCAAACCGAACTGTCTTCTTGAGAGGGGATACTTTCACGAACACTAAGTCTCCAACATTAAATTTTAGTTCCCTCCTATGCTTATTAGCATACGATTTCTGACGGTCTTGGGTTGCCTTCATTCTCTGCCTAATCAAAGATATCTTCTCCGTGGATTCATGGACAAAGTCTGGTCCGAGTATAACCCTGTCGGTAGTTTCTTACCAACAAGTTTGCGATTTGCATGGCTTCCCGTATAGCGCTTCGAAAGGGACCACACCGATCGTTGATTGAAAACTATTATTATATGTGAACTCCACAAGCGGTAGATGCTGCTCCCAAACTCCTCCAAAGTTGATAATACAAGCTCTTAGCAAGTATTCTAAGATTTCGTTTACTCTCTCTGCTTGTCCGTCGGTCTGCAGATGATAAGCTGTGCTTAAGCTAAGGGTTGTCCTCAATGCTGCTTGTAGGCTTCTCCAAAATTCGCTTGTGAGTAAGGGGTCTCTATCACTCACGATACTTGATGGAATATCATGAAATCTGACTATTTCTTTGACACATAATTGGGCTTACGAGGCTGCAGTCCTTGTCTTCTTGACTGGTATGAAATGGGCGCTTTTAGTTAAACGGCCTACCACAACCCAAATGGCCTCATTCCTTTTTGGCTTCTAGTAAGTCCATCTATAAAGTCCATGAAAATATGCTCCCACTTCCACGTGTGGATCTCTAAAGGTAACAACAATCCTCCGGCCTCCTTGCTCTGCCTTGACTTTTTGACATATTAAACATTTGGCCATGAACTCAACTACGTCTCTCTTCATTCCTTCCCAATGGAAATACCTCCTCATATCCTTGTACATTTTATCCCCACCAGGGTGTATGGTCAATCTTGACCTATGGCACTATTCTAAAATTTCTCTTCTCAACCTTTCATCCTTAGGGATGTAAAGTCGTCCATCCTAAAGTAAACTCTTGTTATCGCTAATCGAATGCCTAACCGAATGAGGAAAGGTCTCTTCATTTACCACTTTCTCTTTTACTCCTCTTAACTCTTTGTCAATGTCTTGTGCACTTTGGATTTTTTTCTCTTAGGGTAGGTCTAATTACCATAGCCCCAAGAAAACCATTAAAAGTGGTTGGTGAGGGTTGCAAATTAAAATTAGCTAGGAACTCTAATTGTTTCCATTTTGTAATCGCATTCAATGTCGCATGTTTCCTACTTAAAGCATCCACCACAACATTTCCTTTGCCTGGGGTATACTGAATTGTAAAGTCAAATGCGGCAATATATTCCATCTATCCTTGTTGTCTTAAGTTCAAATCACGTTGAGAAAATAAATACTTAAGGGATTTATGGTCGGTAAACAATTCAAACTTCTCCCCTAAGAGATAATGCCTCCACATCTTAAGGGTGAACACCATTATGGCTAATTCAAGGTCATGTACTGGATATCTTTTCTCTGGATCATTGAGTTGTCTATTAGTATAGGCAACCACTCTTCCTTCTTGCATGAGGACTGCTTCTAAACTGGTCCCACATGCATTAATGGAAATGGTAAATGATTTCGAACCATCGGGTAAAATTAGGATTGTTGCTCTAGTTAATGATTCCTTTAATTTCTTAAAGGTTGTATCACTTTTATTACTCTAAGTGAATACCAAATTCTTCCTCTTCAATTGGGTTAGTAAGGTAGAAATCTTTGCGAAGTCTTCAATGAATTTCCTATAATACCCCGCCGATCCAAGGAAACTTCTTACCTTTGTAGCATTTCAACGTATCCTCTATTCCTTGATTGCCTAGATCTACACGGGGTCTACGTCCAATCCTTTACTCGACACAATATGTCCTAAAAATCTTACTTCTTCCCTCCATAAATGGCACTTCGAGAATTTTTCTTTCAGTTGGTTCTTTCTTAATATCCCTAACACTTGTCTCAAGTGTTTTTGATGCTCTTCGCGATCTTTCGAAAATATAAGGATATCATCTACGAAGACTATCACAATTTTATTTAGAATGCCCCTAATACTCATGAGGTCTACAAAGAAGGCAGGTGCATTCGTTAATTCGAAGGGCATAACTTCCTATTGGAACAATCCATCCTACATCCTAAACGTAGTTTTGTCCTTGCTGCCCTCCGCAATTCTCAACTGGTGAAATCCAATAGCAAGGTTTAGTTGGGAAAATACTCGGGCTCCTCCCACGTGGTCAAAAAGGTCATCAATTCTTGGTAAAGGATACCTATTCTTTTTGGTCAATTTATTAAGTTATCTATAGTCCACACAAAGTCTCAAAGATCCATCTGCTTTGGTAGCAAATACAATAGGTGCACCCGATTCTGAGATACTTCGGCGAATAAAACCTTTTTTGTAACAACTCGGAAATCTGCTTATCTAACTCCCTTCTTTCCCTTGGCGCCATATGCCTCAAGGGCGGTGCTACAAGTCTAGCGTCCTTCTCTAGGTCAATGTGAAAGGAGATTACTCTGTGGGGCGGAAGTCCCGTGACTTCCTCAAAAATGTCAGAGAACTCACAAACTATAGGGACCGAAGATGGTCCTTCAGAACTAAGAGACAAGGAATATAAAAAGGCTTTGTCCTTGTTTCTAACATTACAAGGAATATTTAGGATGTGTCCTCCTCGACTCCTAAGGCGAACGAGTCTCTTATCACAATCTAGGACGGCCCCATAAAACGATAGCCAGTCCATACCTAAGATAAGGTCATACCCCATAAAATCCAATGCATATGCTTCGCAATGGAACTCAAGATAGATATGGAATGGTTAAACTGATTTACTAATCACTAGGAGATAAAAGAATGGGTAGCTCCAGAATCAAACAAGGTGTACGCTGAATTTCCTAAAATAGAGATTATACCTTTAAGTGTGGGCTGCCCTTGATCTCTTAGCGGTCTACTTTGAATTGTGGTTGCTTCAATTGCATAGTTCTGGCCACTTTTTGTAGCTTTGGGCTTTGGGAAGTCTTTGGACATTTGTTCTTCTTCGTGGCAGTTGTAGCATTTTTCCTTGAACTCCTTCTTTGCCAATGAGACCCTACAATCCTAGGCTTTATCGCCGTTGTGGTTACACCTCATGCAAGTCTTTGCGTCCTTTTTGAAGTTCTTATTCTTGTTATTCCACCAATTTTTCTTCATGTTCTTGGTAGAGCTTTCTCCTTTTCTCACCTTCCTTGGAGCTTCAGCCAAGCAAAGGGTAAGTGTCTCAACTAGAGTCTCAAAAGTTGCCACAAATGCTACTTGGGCTAATAAGGTTTCCTTCAACGGGGAGTTCAGTCCTTTCACAAACCTAAGGACTTTGTCCATGAGGGTGTCTTCCAATCCTCTATCAAACTTACATAACTCAGTGAATTCGGATATGTATTCTTGCAGAATCAAACTTCCTTGCTTGAGGTGGATGAATTTCTCTAACAGAATAGTCATTTCTGCCAGTGGAAATATTTAATGCTTCAAAACGGGTCTTGAATTCGACACATGTCAAGATCTGGCCATCATTCTCCATTAATATTAAGTTCCACCACTTTAGGCCTTCATCCTTCAAATGTCAGGCCGCTATCCTTCTTTTTATTTCATCGGGCCAAGCAGTAGCCTCAAAGATTCTTTCACAGTCCATAACCCATGATTAGGCACTAGCAAAGCCTTCCTTTCCGGAATATTATTTCCCTCCAAATTCGTAAAGACCTTACAAAAGCATGAAAAATCAAAGGCCACATCAGCGGCAGGAGCTGTGGGAGCTGCCAGGGCAGGATTAGGTACAGGGACCTGCTCCATAGTATGGAGTCCTACTAGAACCATTCTGGCAAGTAGCGGTGTCTTGCCTAGTTGCCCTGCTCATTAGGAATTTCAGCCATTCTACTATCTGAAAAGAAAAGGAGGAATCCCTTAGTGGATACTCCTAAGATAGTATTTAAGCTGGAAAAAAAGGAAGAAACGATAAAGGTGCCTTGTATAAGTGCGTATGCTTATTGGGGTAAACATATATATATTATATATATATACATATATATATAGTTTGAAAAATATTTTCAAATCACAAATACGCCTCTCATACATATATTTCCCGTATAATCGAGTAACCTATGCTCTGATACCAAATGTAACTACTTGGCCGGAATGGGCCTACATTTCGACCGAGAAAAGGCCCATTGAAACTTAGAGCCATTCTAAATGGGTCGTTGGTTCCTGTAAGGATTACATTTGCACATATAACAATAACATATACTTCGAATGGAAACCTCACACAGCGGAAAGAGAAAATATAATATTCAAATAAGATGTACCATTATTTCAAAAATCTTACAAATACATAGTCATAGTTTACATTTGTTCAAGAGCCACACGAAATTGTTTAATCTCATACGATTCTAAAAGAAGCAAAGCAATAACAGATAATAATATCATAATAACTTTGTCTTCTCCATCGGCTTTCTTCATGACTTCATCCATGGCTTTACCCCATCTAATGACCAATTGGATGTTAAAGAGAGGGGGTCAGAACATAAAGTTCTGTGTGGCTGAAATGTAGTGTTACTTAATGTCCATACTCTATATCTTAGCA
This sequence comes from Allium sativum, assembly GCA_030737875.1. Classification (NCBI taxonomy): domain Eukaryota; kingdom Viridiplantae; phylum Streptophyta; class Magnoliopsida; order Asparagales; family Amaryllidaceae; genus Allium; species Allium sativum. Next base: position 711,199,812 of record CM060916.1, on the reverse strand, counting down.
GTTTACATATGTCAAGGTATGTCTACGCAGCATACAACAAACACCAAACTTGTAACCAATGGGGTGGATATCCAAGTCAATCGCCCATTAGTGTTTTTAGGGTAAAGACCTAACGAGGCGACATTCTCGGTCACTTATGGCCCTATTAAAAGTGGATTCTTACAATCTCTTATGACCCTGAGGCGGAACCTTATCCCTTTATGAACCCCATCCTAGTACGTTAACGTACTTAAGTCTATTCTCTCATTTGTATTATGAGAAATAGTATTGCAAACATTACTACTTAACTAATATTACCCGGTAGGACACCTATATGACACCCGACGTCTGTTAATGTCACTCGTTAAGAGAATGCATTAAGTTTCGTAAAGCGTTATAGGTAATCATAAATAGAAACATTACAAGACAGGTATAAAATAGCAGCAGAATTTAAAACTTTATTAATCATAAAGCATCGGGGTTCAAAACATCATATGTCTGAATTACATATAAACTAGTACGTCATAAAAACTTATGTCTTGCACTTAAACATCAGAGTACAAAATAAAAGAAGCTTAATCCCCAAATAAAAATGTATCCACAGTAGCAAAGACAGGAGCTTGAGAAATACATATAAGCAGCTCCAGCAAAATGACAGCAGAATCCTGGTCAAGCTTGAGTTTTCCCATCCTGAGAACCTGGAGGAGTGGGGAACGGAAGAAAGAAGAGAAAACAAAAAGGGTCAGACATAAAGTCTGGTGAGTCCAGTTACTTTTAGCAAGTAACTAAGTAAAATTACCATGACAGGCATATAAAGTGGATAAGAAAGATAAGATCACCAAAAAGGCAGGTATGACAAGGTAAACATGATAGAGTGTATATGCTTCTGTAATGATTACTCTGCACCAATACTAGTGTCTTATAACAAGATGATCCCCAACAACTACAAGATGGTAGACTTTGGCGTACGTCTAAATGTACCCAATTTACTACCCCAATCGATCGACTTCATACTCCGTAGATACCATGTGCTGGCCACACTGTAGGGTGTATCACTCCCTAAATTGGCATCCCTTAGTGCACAACCATATCTACAGGTGTCACGGTCGTCTTATCCCCCTCTGACCGGACCATGCACGAACATGACCCCGGTCGATTTGCGTCGCCCATTCCGTTCTTCATGTTTGGATCTCTTACAATCAGCCTAGTAAGCATGCCCTGACTCAGACCTAGGGCGAAGTACTCGTTTAATACCGTTATATGGGTTATTGACTGAAACGATTCCCAAACACAAGATGTTGCAAGCTCTCCCCTTTGTCTTGCATCCCCACTAGGATTTCCACAGGTTTTGCTTACCTAACGGTGTCTTTAATTACATAACCCCCAACATTTCCATAGGTTATGCTTACCTAACAGTGTCTTTAATTACATAACCCTAACTGGTTAAGTTTGTGGGCCTATATAAATATTACCTACCCAACCCAGACATACTTAACTCTCCCACTGGTTCGACTAAGTTTACTTAACCTTTATTCAAATTAATGTTCTTATAATCCCTATGGATTTAACTAGGTTAAGTATTCCAGTTGATTACCATGTCCATTTATGGTTATAATGTTCCAAACCGCTCACATAAGGATTACCACCTGTGAATGCTGGATATGCCTATCGGTTCCGGGCAGACTTCTTCCACAAATCGGGTTTAACCTCGTGTCTTAGCACGTCTCATATTTGTGTACCTATACCCCTCACATTAGATTCACCAATTGTGGTCGCTAGATATGCCGGGCAGTTCCGGGAAGACTTCCATCACAAGTGTAATCTAACCTCGTGTCCAGGCGCAGTTACAGTTTCTAATTACTGTAATCCTAGGAATTTCATTATTATCTATTTTACCTATATCGTTATAGGTTTTCATGCCCCTTTTTTCTAATTATGTTCATAATGAATTATATGCCCTAAATTCATAATTATTATTCAAGTTATGCCAAATTCCCCATTTACAAGTTATGCCCAATTTCAATGTTTTTCTCCTTGTTCCCTATTTAACGTGTTCACATATTTCAACGGCATGCCTAGGCTCAAAAGTAGCCTAGCTATATAAAATAAAAAGGGAAAGGATGAAAGGAAGATGATAGAAATAATTATACTAACAAGATTGACATAAACACATAGTGACATATTGATAAGATGGGCATATAAGAACAGATCTGATGAACATGAGATAATAAAACTGTTTCAAACACAGTAGGGATGCCATCATAGGCTTTAGATGTCCAACTAATAACTGATCCAATTTAACCACAAACATGATAGGTACAAGGTGATCTAAATAGTGAATTAGATCTATAATCAAAGGTAGATCTAACACGATAAAGGTTAAGATCCAAGTCATAGTTAAGTCAGAATATCATGGATTCACAAGTTATTACAGATCTGATATGATTCAAGCAGTCACAGGCATAGATCCAAATTACAGTCGTATCATGTTTTACTTTTTAATTATTTAAATCTAAAAGTAATTTAAACTCATAGTTTTTGGATCTAGAAAGATAGAAGAAGAATAGAAGAGGTTGAATCATAGATCTACACTTGAATAACTTGATTAACTTGACTGTAGAAGAAGAAAAATGTTTGGTTCGGTCTGAGCTGCGACAGCATTTAGTCCTCCATTATTTTTCAGTGTAGAAAACAAGAGAAATGGAGCCATATTTATAGCTGAATCCCAAACCCTAATCTACAGATAACATAGGGGGGTTGACCCCCCTTATGGAGTCGACCCTGGGGTCGATACCCCCTTATGAGATCAACACCTGTAACGACCCAACTTTCGAACACTTCAGAAGTTGTATCATTATATAAGAATAAAAGATAGATAGAAGATAAACTACAGAAAACATCAGAATCTCACAAAGGAACTTGATTATAACATAACAACCCAAAATATTACATATTATAATTCTAGTACATTAGAGTACTTAATACATAGGGAGTGAAACACCCCACCTCCGTTAAGGTCACTCACAAAGGGAATGCCTTAACTTTGGTGGAGGTTTATAAGTAAAAGTTAAAGTCACAAATAAACACAAGACAGATATAAATACACATATTTTAAACAGCGGAAAACAAACAGGCTTTTATTTCATCAATACGTGTTCATACAAAACATTTCCATAATTGTCTCAAAATACTTCCAACATTACAACCTCATTACTGTCTTGATTATTAAAGAAGCATAAAACATAAATAAAGTAACAAAAATCCCCATAGTGATATCCAAAGCCGTAGTCCGAGCAAAAGAGATCCAAACCATACATCTACGGTCTTGAAGCTTGCAAAGAGTCTGACTAAGCTGGGTTGTTTCCTCCTTGTGGACCTGGGGGGGGGGGGGGAAGGAAAGAAAAGAAGACGAAAAGAAAATAGAGTCAGACATAAAGCCTGAGTAAATCTAGTGACTCTTCAATATGTGAATAAGAAAAAGGGCATGATAGATATAAACTGAAAACAGGAAAGTATCACAAGCTAAGGAAGTGTAGTTTAGAATCGAATGTACTATCGCACCCACACTATATCTCTACACCTACTTGAGCTTATTCTAACTGGCACCCCATGCTGAGGGTGAAGTGTTCCCCATTTTCTAAAGATCGGCTCCTACTCGCATAAACATATGTGTCATACGGCCCCCAAGAATTGTAGACACTTATGCTGGTCCCACCATGGGGTGTATCAAGACCCATGGTGGCGGCCCGACACAAACCTTAGAATGCATAGGTTATACTACTGGTGCCCCCAGTGCCCTATTTGTCTACTCCGAAGTGTGTGCACACCCGCACTCCGTTAGAACCCACACTATTGCACCCACCGCCGTCGCTTTGACCGCTTACAATCAGCGCAGTAATCGTGCCCCACCCTGCCTAGTTTCAGGGTACCATGATACCTAATTGGGTTACTGCTGAAATGGGTCCCTGTCACTAGGGTTTTCTAGTCAAACATGTTAAGTGGTTAAGTGTCTATATTTACCTAACCCCACCCATCAGTTTAATTAACATGTTGAATTGGTTAAGTGTTTTAGTTAACTTAACCCTACCATCTGTCCTTAGCCTTTTAAAGCACCGACCACTCACATTAGAAAGATATTGTTACGGTTACTGGATGTGCCGGTCGGTTCCGGGCATATTTACACCGTAACTCAGTCTAACCTCGAGTCCTTATTGGACTCAATGCTTAACCACCCACATTGGATAGGTATTGTTGTGACTACTGGACAACCGGGCGGGTCCGGGCAGGTTTACGTCACAACTCAATCCAACCTCGAGTTAAGCATACCGTGTTTTCTAAATTTACATATTTTATCACTTCTCAATTTTATATGTAAATGTCATGTCCTTTATTCTTGGGTATAACAATTCATACCGCTTAAATGTCATTGTCGTTGGCATGTGCCAAATATGCCAACATATATTTTTCATGTTTTACACCTAAAGTTATTACCTCCATTTGTACGTTCGCAACATTATAACAAATGTTGGGCTCGACACAATTCAGCCCAACTTTATAAACGTGAGAAAAGGGGAAGTCAAGAACATGTAATATTTTACAATACATAAAGGTGTGTGGCGCATGAACTTGCAATTTAGCGATTCAACTAACATAAATTATGGGTTATGTGAACTTGCATTCAAATCAGAGTATAACTAAGTAGGTGTCATATATAATGGCATAGTTTAGGCTTATACAAACTTGGGTTTAAACATGTTTAACTTGGCATAATGTCAACAAAAAAACTAACATGTTGTATATTCACCAAAATGTCCAATTTTAACATCTAATCATATAGCCTATTTCAACATGAAACTTGCATAGTTTATGTAATGCAAACGGTACTTAACATAAATCCAATTATACTTGCAAATAAACATAAGAATGTGTTCCTAGATTTTGAGTCATGTAGGCATAAAAGGTCTCAAATCTAGAACATGTTTACATAAGCCTTAATTTAGACTTAGAGAATGTATATAGTCCATGCCATAGACATAAACATAAAGGGATCAAATTCTAGTTTTTGCCACAACTTGCAAGTGCCATTATTTTCATATACAATTGTCCAATAGTCTTGCATCAATCAATTTAGGCCACAAATATCAATACACAAGTCATAACAGAATCATTACAGTACACAGAATTTATATCATTATTATACAATAACACAATTCTATTTTCATTTACATCGAATCACATCACAGTTTTATTCATATTCTGAAAGATCACTATACTTACAACGAATGCAGATTCTTGAATTCTGGATTCTGAATTCTGAAATTGAGATGCGTTCCTTTGGGTAGATTAACGTTGCATTGAATAATTTGATTAAGCTTTAGTCTTCTTCTTAATTTGATTCGTCTCTAAGCTCCTCTCTCTTAACGGCTACACTCAATTCCTTCCTGGCAGCATGACGACTCCAATCTTATTTTTTTGTGTGAATTTTAGTTGAGACTTAGGGTGTATATATAGATTTTTAGATTTTTTTTTAGCCGTCAGATGAAGATAGGAGGAATCTAGACCATACAAAGTCCAAAGAGCCAATCAAGAGGTGACATGTCAGCCCCAATGACACACCGAGCCACAGAAATTCGAGCCAGAGTCAGACCCAGGTAGGTCGACACCCAGGTCGACACTATGGTCGACCTGGGGTGACCAGGTCGACCCTATGGTCGACCTGGTCCCTGGGCGGGAATTTTCCTGCCCAGCCCAGTTTGAGCCTGTTTTTCGAATTTTGAACTTGAAACCGAGCTGTTTGAATTTTAAATTTTATTCTAAAACTTCCGAAGGTCATAATTCCTTCATACAGAGTCCGATTCACGCAAACTCGGACTCTATCTCAAGCAGAATTCTAAGACGTACGCAATGGAGTAACCCATTTCCCTTAATTCTTTCATTTTGGAATTAATTACACTTTAATTTGTGAAGCTTAATGTTCTAGAATTCATGGGGTGTTACATTCTCCCCCCTTAAAAGGATTTCATCCCCGAAATCTTCAAGTTAGGAAGAATGTATATCCTACCATCCAACCGTCCATCTACTCAACCAACAAACACAGGCGTCCACTGTCCTTAAAAGACTTCTAATGCTTCATGATAATATGCATAGTGTGTGTACATGTCCTTATCTAATGCAGAAATCTAGCGGTCTACTGATTCAGTTGACCTCCTTAATGGGAATCATGTAAGTGTCTTGAATCCATTATGTATGCAAATTTTTCCTACTCATAATTCTACATGAGTGCATAACTATTAATACAAATGCGACAACCATATGACAGCATATCAAGTTTCAACCATATACAAATGAGAATACATATATGAATATGCAATATGAAGTGACTGAGCCGATCTAAAACCTAGGGTGTGTGTGTATATGAATCCACGAGCAATCACTAGCAACCATTTGCAGCCATCATCCATAACATGTTTTCAAATACATGTTTGCATCCATTTTTTTTCTACGTAAGGAGTTAGGAAAAGGACCGAGGAGATATACCTAAAAAGATAGATAAAGCATAACTTAAGGAAAAAGAGAGATCAAAGATGTACCCTAAAAAAGAAAAGGGTAGGCAGCACGTATTCTGTCCTCAGTTTCCCAAGTCGCGTCTTCCTCGGCGTCGCTCCACTGAACTTTAACGAGTTTGACTTCGCGGTTGCGTAGCTTTTTCACTTCAGTTCCTAAGATGTGGGTTGGAACTCTCCTCACAGTTGCTTCACGTTCCACTTCGGCTACTTCTAGAATGCTAGGTTCCACTACTTCCGCAAACTCATGCAAACACTTCCGGAGGTGGGAAACATGAAAGACGTTGTGAACTCCGGCCAGTCTCTCGGGTAGCTCTAATCTATAGGCCATCTTCCCAACCTTCTTGATGATAGGAAATGGCCCTACAAATCTTGGTGCTAACTTTCCTGTGGATCCAAAGCGAACGACGTTCCTTAAAGGAGATAACTTAAGGAAAACCCTATCCCCAACCTCAAACTCAAGGTCGGTCCTTCTCTTGTCTGCGTAGGATTTTTGTCTATCCTAGGTTGTCTTCATCCTTATTTGTATTAAGTCTACTTTCTCTTAGGTCTCTCTGATCATGTCTGGCCCAAGTATAAGCTTATCTGTAGACTCCCACCAACAAGTTGGTGATTTGCACGGTCTCCCATACAAGGCTTCGAAGGGTGCCATGCCTATGGTAGCTTGGTAGCTGTTGTTGTAGGCAAATTCCACTAAAGGAAGGTGATCTTCCCATGTCCCTCCAAAGTCAAGAATGCAAAGTCTTAAAAGATCCTCTAAAACTCTATTCACCCTTTCTTTCTGGCCATCAGTTTGGGGGTGATAGGCCGTGCTCAAACATAACTGTGTGCCTACAGCTTCTTGCAGACTCCGCCAAAACTCGCTTGTGAAGATTGGGTCCCAGTCACTAACAATGCTGGATGGTATCCCATGGAGTCGAACTATCTCCTTAAGGTAAAGAGACGCTAGAGACGAGGTAGTCCTTCTACTCTTGACAGGTAAAAAGTGGGCGCTTTTTGTAAGCCTATCCACTATTACCCATATGCTAATATTGCCCCTTCTCGACCTATGCAGCCCATCAACGAAGTCCATTGAAATACTATCCCACTTCCACTGTGGGACCTCTAGAGGATGAAGCAGTCCTCCAAGCTTCTACTGTTCCGCCTTGGCCTGTTGGCATATCATACACTTAGAAACGAAATCTGCCATGTCCTTCTTCATGCCGCTCCAAAAGAAAACTCTCTTCATGTCCTTGTACATTTTGTCTCCGCCTGGGTGTATTGTCATCTTGGAATGATGTGCTTCCTCAGGAACCTTCTTTACCAACTCCCTTGCTTGTGGGACGCATAGTCTTCCATCGCGTCTCAGCCAGCCTTTATCATTGATAGAGTACCTATTGAGGTGACTAGAAGTCTCCCCCCTAATTAGCTTATCAACCACTTCAACTAGCTGAGGGTCTTTACGTTGTGCAGTCCCTATTGTATCCAAAAGAGTAGGGCGCACTTCAAGAGATGCTAACAAACCCGGTACGAAATCAGAGGAGGGCCCAAAGTTAAAACTGACTATATACTCCAAGCTTTGCCTTTCTACAAAGAGCGGGTTTAGGGTCAACTTCTTTCTGCTCAAGGCGTCTGGTACTACATTGCCCTTGCCCGGAGTATAGGAAATCTCAAAGTCATACGAGGCAATAAACTCCATCCATCTCTGTTGCCTTAAGTTAAGATCTTTCTACGAGAAAAGATATTTCAACGATTTATGGTCAGTATACAGTTCAAACTTCTCACCTAGGAGATAATGGCGCTAAGACTTAAGTGCAAAGACGATGGCGGCTAACTCAAGATCGTGGGTTGGGTAGTTCTTTTCATGAACTTTTAATTGCCTTCCACCATAAGCTACTACCCTCCCTTCTTGCATCAAAATAGTGCCTAGCCCCGTCCCGCATGCATCTGTGTATACTGTGAACATCTTGCTTCCATCTGGCAGAGTCAGAATTGGGGTTGTTCTAAGAGCCCTTTTCAAGCGTTGGAAAGCGAACTCGCAATCCAAGTCCCAAGCGAACGCTAGATTCTTCTTTGTTAGCCTTGTGAGTGGAGCTGAGATTTTTGCAAAATCCCTAATGAACTTACGGTAGAAACCCGCCAGCCCTAGAAAACTTCTGACTTCGGATGCGTTCTTTGGTGCCTTCCAATCTTGCACCGCAACTACTTTCGCGAGGTCCACGGCCAACCCTTCTTTGGACACCACATGCCCAAGAAACCTTACTTCTTCTCCCTAAAAGTGGCACTTGGAAAATTTTGCCATTAGCTGATGTGCTCGGAGAGTATCCATGATTTCTTTCAGATGTTGAGCATGCTCTTCCTCATTCTTTGAGAAGATCAAAATATCGTCTACGAAGACAACCACAAATTTGTTGAGGAATTCTCTGAAAACTCTGCTCATTAGGTCTACGAAATAAGCGGGTGAGTTTATCAAGCCGAAAGGCATGACAAGCCACTCGAAGAAACCGTCTGGGGTTCTGAACGTCGTTTTATCAATGCTATCTTCAGCTACTCTTAGCTGATGGAACCCATTTGCCAGATCAAGTTGGGAGAAGACCGACGCACCTACAAGCTGATAAAACAAATCGTCGATTCGGGGAAGAGGGTGCCTATTTTTCTTGGTCAATTTGTTTAACTCCCTATAGTCGACGCAAAGGCGAAGCGAACCGTTCGCTTTGGTTGCGAACACCACTGGAGCACCCCATTCCGAAATGCTCCATCTAATGAACCCCTTTTTGAGAAGTTCTTTAACCTGCTTACTGAGCTCCTTTCTCTCCTTTGGAGCCATGTGTCTGACAGGTAAAGCTACAGGCTTTGCATTATCCACAAGATAAATGCGGAAGTCTATTTCCCGCCTCGGAGGTAAGCCATTCACCTCCTCAAAGACATCCGGATATTCCCGGACTACTCTAACTGACTGCAAATTCTCATCAGAAGCATCAAGCGACTCTAGATAACTAAGCATAACAGCATTCAAGGGATTACAAGAAATTTCTAGAGTGTTACCAAGCCGAGTCAAGAGTCTAACTACTCTTTTCTCACAATCAAGAATGGCACCATTACTGGATAACCAGTCCATGCGTAAGATCAAACCATATCCCGAGAAGCCCAAAACAAAGGCATTACAACTAAACTCAACACTGAGAATAGAGATTTTCAAACCCAAACAAACCATTGACAAGTAAGCGGAGCCCCCAATTGGATTTGAAACTACTAAGGGATCCTCTACCATACTAGTGTCTAGATGCAGAGATTCTACTAAAGCAGATGAAATAAAGGAGTGTGATGCGCCAGAGTCAAAAAGTGTGCGAACTGGATGATCATAAAGATAGACTACACTTTCTACAGAAATATTACTACCTCGTTCCTGTGGAGGTGCCACCAGTGCATGAACTTGACCTCCTAAGGTGGATCCAGTCCTCTGCCCCTGCCCCCGCTTCTTTGGGCAGTCCTTAGCCAAGTGCCCAGTCTCTCCACAACTGAAGCAACCACCATTCATCTTTGCCTTCTTCTTTCTGCAGTCCTTTGCTATATGTCCCACAATGCCATAGAAATTGCACTTTCTCTTCTCACGGGATTTGTTGTTCTTCCCTCCTTTCTTGAAGTCTGTTTTCTTAGCTTGTAGACCCTCTTTCTTTTCTTCCACCTTAGTCTCTTTCTTGCCGTTGTCTTCCTCGTGTAGCAACGCCATGTCCACCAAGCTTTCATAAGTCTCTCCCGTGGATACATGGGTCATAGCAAGGCTGCGTAGAGGCTCATTCAAACCTTTGACGAAGCGAAGCGCCTTCTTGTGTTGGGTGTTTGCTAAGTCCAGCCCAAATCTGGCCAGCTGAATAAACTGATTGACGTACTCCCTGATCGTCATGCTCCCCTGTTTAAGAGTTAGTAACTTCTCCATTTGCAGGTTTCTTTCAGCTTGGGAGAGGAATTTCATCTCAAATCTTGTCCTGCAAATCTTCCCATGTTTCCACTGCCCTTTGAGCATTGGTAATCTCCCACCAATATGAAGCTTCATCTTTAAGCAACCACACTGCTAGCTGTATCTTTTGCCTATCATCAACTCCGAAGATGACAAACAGATCCTCGGTCTCCTTTAGCTAGTTTCTTGCTCCTACAAAGGACTCTGTCCCATAAAAGTCTTTTCCACCCATAGCCTTGAAGTCTCTACATGTTTTTGCGAAGTCATTTCCACGAGGAGGAGGAAGCGCGGCCACAGGAGGAGGAATGTCTGCTGGGCCCACGCCATTGGCCTTTGCTTCTAAGTACCTCCTAAACCAGCCGGGTATCGGCACTCCTTCTGGAAGGTTAAGGTCTTCAGACATGCTTAAAAAGAAAGGAAAGATTCAGAACGATAGAGATAGATAGTGCACATGGCTTTTGGGGGATTATGCCTTTTTAAAATATAACACTTTTTCTTGAAAAATGCTTCTTTAAACTTCCTTTTGAAAACAATTTCAAATTTTTTTTATCTTAACTGGTAAACCTATGCTCTGATACCAAGTGAAACACCCCACCCCCGTTAAGGTCACTCACAAAGGGAATGCCTTAACTTTGGTGGAGGTTTATAAGTAAAAGTCACAGATAAACACAAGATAGATATAAATACACATATTTTAAACAGCGGAAAACAAACAGGCTTTTATTTCATCAATACGTGTTCATACAAAACATTTCCATAATTGTCTCAAAATACTTCCAACATTACAACCTCATTACTGTCTTGATTATTAAAGAAGCATAAAACATAAATAAAGTAACAAAAATCCTCATAGTGATATCCAAAGCATAGTCCGAGCAAAAGAGATACAAACCATACATCTATGGTCTTGAAGCTTGCAAAGAGTATGACTAAGCTGGGTTGTTTCCTCCCTGTGGACCTGGGGGGGACGAAAGAAAAGAAGATGAAAAGAAAATAGAGTCAGACATAAAGCCTGAGTAAATCTAGTGACTCTTCAGTATGTGAATAAGAAAAAGGGCATGATAGATATAAACTAAAAACAGGAAAGTATCACAAGCTGGAAGTCTAGTATAGAATCGAATGTACTATCACACCCACACTATATATCTGCACCTACTTGAGCTTATTCTAACTGGCACCCCATGCTGAGGGTGAAGTGATCCCCATTTTCTAAAGATCAGCTCCTACTCGCATAAACATATGTGTCATACGGCCCCCAAGAATTCTAGACACCTATGTTGGTCCCACCATGGGGTGTATCAAGACCCATGGTGGCGGCCCGACACAAACCTTAGAATGCATAGGTTATAGTACTGGTGCCCCCAGTGCCCTGTTTGTCTGCTCCGAAGTGTGTGCACGCCCGCACTCCGTTAGAACCCACACTGTTGCACCCACCGCCATCGCTTTGACCGCTTACAATCAGTTCAGTAATTGTGCCCCACCCTGCCTAGTTTCAGGGTACCATGATACCTAATTGGGTTACTGCTGAAATGGGTCCCCGTCACTAGGGCTTTCTAGTCAAACATGTTACATGGTTAAGTGTCTATATTTACCTAACCCCACCCATCAGTTTAATTAACATGATGAATTGGTTAAGTGTTTTAGTTAACTTAACCCTACCATCTGTCCTTAGCCTTTTAAAGCACCGACCACTCACATTAGACAGATATTGTTGCGGTTACTGGATGTGCTGGTCGGTTCCGGGAAGATTTACACCGTAACTCAGTCTAACCTCGGTTCTTATTGGGCTCAATGCTTAACCACCCACATTGGATAGGTATTGTTGTGACTACTGGACAGCCGGGCGGGTCCGGACAGGTTTACGTCACAACTCAATCCAACCTCGGGTTAAGCATACCGTGTTTTCTAAATTTACATATTTTATCACTTCTCAATTTTATATGTAAATGTCATGTCCTTTATTCTTGGGTATAACAATTCATACCGCTTAAATGTCATTGTCGTTGGCATGTGCCAAACATGCCAACATATATTTTTCATGTTTTACACCCAAAGTTATTACCCCCGTTTGAACGTTCGCAACATTATAACAAATGTTGGGCTCGACACAATTCAGCCCAACTTTATAAACGTGAGAAAAGGGGAAATCAAGAACATGTAATATTTTACAATACATTAAGGTGTGTGGCGCATGAACTTGCAATTTAGCGATTCAACTAACATAAATTATGGGTCATGTGAACTTGCATTCAAATCAGAGTATAACTAAGTAGGTGTCATATATAATGGAATAGTTTAGGCTTATACAAACTTGGGTTTAAACATGTTTATCTTGGCATAATGTCAACAACAAAACTAAGATGTTGTATATTCACCAAAATGTCCAATTTTAACATCTAATCATATAGCCTATTTCAACATGAAACCTGCATAGTTTATGTAACCCAAAGGGTACTTAACATAGATCCAATTATACTTGCAAATAAACATAAGAATGTGTTCCTAGATTTTGAGTCATGTAGGCATAAAAGGTCTCAAATCTAGAACATGTTTACATAAGTCTTAATTTAGACTTAGAGAATGTATATAGTCCATGCCATAGACATAAACATAAAGGGATCAAATTCTAGTTTTTGCCACAAATTGCAAGTGCCATTATTTTCATATACAATTGTCCAATAGGCTTGCATCAATCAATTTAGGACACAAATATCAATACACAAGTCATAACAGAATCATTACAATACATAGAATTTATATCATTATTATACAATAACACAATTCTATTTTCATTTACATCGAATCACGTCACAGTTTTATTCATATTCTGAAAGATCACTATACTTACAACGAATGCAGAATCTTGAATTCTGGATTCTGAGTTCTGAAATTGAGATGCGTTCCTTTGGGTAGATTAACGTTGCGTTGAATAATTTGATTAAGCTTTAGACTTCTTCTTAATTTGATTCGTCTCTAAGCTCCTCTCTCCTGACGGCTATGCTCAATTCCTTCCTGGCAGCATGACGAATCGAATCTTATTTTTTTGTGTGAATTTTAGTTGAGACTTAGGGTGTACATATAGATTTTTAGATTTTTTTTTTGCCGTCAGATGAAGACAGGAGGAATCTAGACCATACAAAGTCCAAAGATCCAATCAAGAGGTGACACGTAAGCCCCAATGACACACCGAGCTACAGAAATTCGAGCCAGACCCAGCCAGCCAGGTCGACCAGGTAGGTCTACTGGCAGGTCGGCACCCAGGTCGACACTATGGTCGACCGGGGGTGACCAGGTCGACACCATGGTCGACCCTATGGTCGACCTGGTCCTTGAGCGGGAATTTTCCCGCCCAGCCCAGTTTGAGCCTGATTTTCGAATTTTGAACTTGAAACCAAGCTGTTTGAATTTTAAATTTTATTCTGAAACTTTCGAAGGTCATAACTCCTTCATACGGAGTCCGATTCACGCAAACTCGGACTCTATCTCAAGCAGAATTCCAAGATGAACGCAATGGCGTAACCCATTTCCCTTAATTCTTTCATTTAGAATTAATTACACTTTAATTTTGAAGCTTAATGTTATAGAATTCACGGGGTGTTACAGGGATACATGTCATCCTGATTACATAATTATCATTCATGATACCCACTTCCAGAATAATAGTACATAACACCATAAGTGAACCAACATTCGGATAATTATACATAACATAAGATAGATAAGCCAACATTTCAAATCCTACCTCCTGCTACTCCCAAGTTACATGAAAACCCGGATCACTTGTCTATTCATAACAAGTGTTATGAATACCCAAGAGTTTAAGGAAACACATAGAAAAATAAACTCCGGGTCAGTCATGGACTGGTATGAGTAAACGATTTAAAAACTAGTTTAAATAAATCACAATGACTCATAAGACCAAGCTGTAAATATGGAACGGGTTTTTTACCTTATGACGATCAAAAGCAGTCTGTATACTTAAAACAGATATTATGATAATGTCTACGGTTTCCACAAATATTTTAAAATCTAGTAAAATGTTTTCATCTCACATTTTACTATATAGTATACAAATAAAGTTGTTAAACGTGTATGGTTAATGGATTTCCAATTATGATAAGGTATGGAACCAGCTTCTGGTAGTGTATCTCAAGATATGAATACACTGGGTTCAACAAGAACTTCTTGTAACCCGGCCACACATGACCGACCACTCATTTCTCTTGAGTGTGTCGAATGTATATCACCAATGGTTGTGTACGGCAACCATTACCCAAATCGGGACAGAATCGGTATAATGAGAAACAAGCAAATATCTCTAGATAGGTGATAATACATCCTAATGGGAGCTAACCACATAGCCATGCTGCCTGCCCGATTTTTGTCATTTCCTGGTTGTGAAGCTTGAAGCTAAACTTATCTTGACAAACACCTTTATTTGCTTTAAACGTCACATCGTCAAACCCGCTAATTACTAATTTACATCTTCAAAAAATATATTACAAGTACAAAGCAAGAGAAACGAATTCCTCTGCCACTTATGACTACGTTTGAAAAAAATCAATGTATGTGATTAGTTTATGAGTACTCTGTCAGATGTTCGTCCTTACAAGTTGTCCTGGGACTGGACAAACCGAAGATATTATTTTATAAACCTATCTCAGGTAATTTCTACCCAGGATTTATAAAACAATTCTTGTATATCTCCGTCTTTTATTTTCCTCGATAATCTTTGACGTGCAACGTAGAAATAGATTTGAAGTGGAATATTCATTCTGGTCTCTTCGAATCGATATATGTACTGTCTTTATAAAATTATCAGTCTAACTTGGTTAATTTACATCTCTTTAAAGTTTGAACAAATAAAGCGTGTGCGTCGCACACGGTATTTCCATTGTCTGTTATCTGAGCTTTTCCAGTGTTTAACATCTCTGTTCTTCTTGTAAACTATTTTCTTACGTCTGGTTTATCATAAATATATGGAATATATAATTTATATAAACCATTTCTGTATGTTATAAATTTAAAATCGTCGACTTCTTATAGTCAAACACTGCATTTTTGAATTGTTGCTTTTTCCTTCCTTTCACTTGCCTATGATCTTTTAAATAAAACTTCTCTTTTATTTAATTATTTGTTTCCCCATTTTTTCTTTTATTTAATTTCCTATTTTTAAATTAAACAGTTTTTAATTTAAAACTTAGCTAAAAATTGTCTTTTGAAAAAGGTTTTGATTAAAGTACCAAGTACCAAGTTCAAACGTTGGTGTGCGCATGGAAAAATCACCCCAGATCACTGCATTTTCTCGTTCTCGATCATTTTCTTCCCTTGCCAAATTCCCAAATGCCCAGCCTTCCAGTCACCATGCCCAGTCCTCTGATCCCTGCAAATCCTTCGTTCCTGATCACTTGGAAAAGTGCCTACCCTGCCAAAGCACCAACCCCCTCAGTCATCGTGCCCAACCCCCCTTTTCACCACAAACCATCAGCCCGATAAAGTACCGACCCCTCTCAGCTAAAACCAAATCCAAGAAAGTCCTTCCAGCTCGCACCTCTGGCCACCGGATCGATCCCACTTCGGCCATCTACTGACGACGAACCACGGCAGAGATTCCCCCCGGTGCGCACGTCCCACTGGCCCCTACGTCGGAGCAGTTCCACGATGAACTCGAGAAACCAAAACCCAACTAAAACCTTACTATTGATTCAATCACCATTTTTAGATGTTAGAAAAAATCTTTGACATTTTTTCTACCAACTAGAGATCATTACATACCCCTGCACTCGATTCCAGGAATTTTCATCACATGGATTCCCCGCAAAAGCTATGATCATCATTTTTGGAAAAGCCAATATTTCTTGTGATCCTTTTCACTAAAAATATTGATGTTTGATTTAATAATCCTATTTTCCTTCTCTGATTATGTTTATATACTTATATATCTTGATTTCATTGGTTGGCTCACATTGGATTTTAACAGTTTTCTTTTCCTGTCACTGTACTGTGTGTACATGTGTATGATACACATGTTTTATTTACTAATTACTTGAGTTTTATCACTTGGATGGGTCATATACATGAAGTACTAGTGGTTGATCTTCATACTAACCATACTCTTGTGGAAAATGAGAACAACAGGACACTGTGTTCATTAAAGGGATACACAATTCACATTTACAGAGATGGTTCATCAAGGATTTGTTCATAAGTCAGGTAACATCACATGTAGTATATACTAATGTTATCTATTACCTGTCATATTCATTTCATGAACTGTTATCAAAGCACATACATAACACAGTAAAGGTTTACCAAATATTCACAGTTCAGTTTGCATTACAGAAAATGTACATGGTTTCTTAACTCAACAAAATATGATTCAGTGATATAGTTAAAACCATATAAGTATATAAACTGGTTCATCAACTTGCATGGTTTTTAAAGGAGAAAATAATTAGTTTTTACTCACCTAGATGATGTTGTGTGTTTGTGTGTTTTAAAAGCTCCCTTTCCCTTTTGAATAGCTTGAATTAAAAGTGATTCAAAAGAGAAAAAGGATTTGCCTATTTATAGGCATAATAAATGCTAAAAATGATTTCTTTATTTCTTTAAATTGGAAAAATCCTATTTTCTTCTAATCAAACATTATGCGCAAGTTTTAAAACAGAGGAATGTTCCTCTTTGATAGCTCAGTTCTATTTAGCATTTTACACGCAAGGTATGGTGGAAAAAAAATGTCCATACAAGTGGTTTAGATCATGACAAAAAGCTTTAAATGCTTTAGTCCTTTTAGCACCCATACTTCCTATAAAATCCTTCTCCTACGTATGGAAGAAAACAAACAGGAGTTTTTTCTTTGGCAATAAAGTTTACACACAATAAATTGTTTTTAAACTAAATACAAAAAGCTAGTTCAAGTACACTTTCATTAAATGTTTGCTGTGCCAGGTCTTGGTATACAGAAGATTCTTCCATCAATCTTTAAAAACACTTAAGTGTTTCTACTCTAATCACTTGTCAAATTGCCTTGTCTTTCTGCGCTTCTTATATGAAAGGATTTGGCTAAATATATTTCTTAACGTACTTGTTTTTCAGCCGTTTATGCTGTCTTGTTCCTGCATAAGTCTTGGCTGATTTTTAGCCTTAACAAATAAATTTATTTACCAAGTTTTTCTTAGAGAAATTAAGGTGTTCATGTCTAATGTTTTTATCCATATATTGCTGGTCTTAGCTGAAGGATCCTTGCTCAATTATGCTAGTTATTAAGCATTGAAATGGTTAAGTTACTACTTCTTTACTTACTAAATTTCTTTGTATTAGTTATACTATTTGATTTGAATCACTGTATTAAATATGTAGTTGTATACATATTGGTTTCAAGTTGTAGTAAAGAAAAGCTTTACTCTCTTCTTTACTTTGTGTAAATGAAATATCTAACATATATAAGTTTAGTTATAAATGTTTTGTTTATTTACAATTTTAACACATTGTAGTTTCCGTTAAAAATCCCATGTCATTACAATCTTTCCCCTATAAAAAAAATTTGTCCTCGAAATTTGTAAACACGGATATATAACAAGCCAAAAGTGATATGTCATAAACCATCATAAAAAGTGCTACAAATAATACGATAAGTGCTATACTCGACTAGTTCGAGTTATAGTCATAGTGCGATAACAAGTGCTATACTCGACTAGCTCAAGTTATAGTCAAATAAAAGTCCTATATACAAACATATCATACCGTCCTACTCGGAGTCGTCGCTACTAATCTCGATAATGCCATCCACTTCGTCATCAGAGACATTGATGACCTCGACTATATCGTCATCCTCATCCATATCTTCATCGTCTGATATGCAAATGACTTCCACTCCCTTGTCTTCCTCATCATCGGATAGGCAAATGACTTCCACTCCCTCTTCTTCCTCATCATCTGATATACAAATGACCTCAACAGGTGAAGGTGGGTGCAACATCATGTCTGGATAAACAAAGTCCTCTGTAAACTCCTGATAGTCTCCTGCAGCCTGGTACTGCAATACATCATGGATATACTGTGCCCACGCAGCAGTCAACTGATCATCTGGCTCGATGGGTGGAGTCTCTACTTCTGGATCTACCTGCATGAGTTCTGGTACGACCTGATCTTCTTCTTCCATTTCCTCCTCCTCCTCCATCTCTTCGTATTCCTCCATATCCTCTAATCCCATATCCAAGTCGTCATCATCACCACTACTGTCATCACTCTCTCCATCATAATCCATCTCCTGGCCCTCTCCATCCTCTCCATCTCCCTGTTCCTTAGAAAAAACTACGCTCTCCTCCTCCTCCATAGGCTCTGGCTGTCCTGGGATGGGCTCATCTGAATCCATATCTCTACCCTCATCATCACGGGGTGGTACTATCTCAGTCCTATTGCTAGAACCTACTAACTCATGAATACGGACACTGTCACGGAGCCTCAATATCTGTGAGGGGGTTAATCCCTTCCTAGCGGTCCTCTTGAACAAGGGTGTCATCTGATAATAAGAAAAAGATATTAGAAAGTGAACATAAACTGTAAAAAGTTCATAAGCCCTAAGAATACCGAATCCTCAATAACACATGCTGATAAAATGAAAAGTCCATAATTTCATTTCTAACATAGGATAACATCCCAAAACGATACATATGATAACATCCAAAACGATACATAAGATAACATCTGAAACGATACATAAGATAACAGTAAACCGACACTTAGTCCATAACAAAGTTTGGATAAAACTCCTTGACGTGCTTCTCTGTCTCCCAAGTACAGTCATTAGGGTTCTCGCTTCATTGTATTTTGATTAGCTTCACAATCTTGCTTCGGAGTCGCTTCTCTTCTTTACCCACTACATAGACTGGATATCGAATCACAGTCATGTCTGGTTCAATCTCGAGATCTTCTTGAACGGATGGTTCCAAAATCAAAGACGGGTCATGAACACATCTCCGAAGATGGGATACGTGTAAAACATTGTGAATCCCTACCATCTTTTCTGGTAATTCTACTCGATAGGCTAGTGATCCAATCTTCTCAATAACATGGAAAGGTCCTATAAATCGTGGAGCTAACTTTCCCGTTTTTCCAAATCTGATTGCTCCTCTGATAGTCGCAATCTTCACAAAAACTAGATCTTCAACAGAAAAATTTAGATCTCTTCGCCTTTTGTCTGCGTAACTCTTCTGTCGATCCTGGGCTTCTTTTATCCTACTCTTGACTAAATCAACCTTCTCTGTTGCCTCTCGGATCATATCTGGAGCAAGAACAAGTTTATTACCGGACTCTACCCAACAAGTCAGTGATCTACACGGTCTTCTATAGAGAGCTTTGTACGGTGCAATACCTATACAGGTTTGATAACTATTGTTATAGGAGAATTCTACCAGATACAAGTGATCCTCCAAAGTCAAGAATACACTCTCTCAATAGGTCTTCTAAAATTTGGTTTACCCTTCCCGTTTGGCCATCTGTTTGCAGATGGTAAGCCGTTCTCAGATGTAGTTTAGTGCCCAAAGTTGTTTGAAGTGCTTCCCAAAATTTACTAGTAAATAAGGGATCTCTGTAGCTTACAACATTCACTGGGACTCCATGTATTCTTATAATCTCTCTCATGAATAGTTCGGCTAGTGAAGCTGCAGTCCGTGTCAGTTTCACCGGAATGAAACGTGCACTTTTTGTTAGTTGGTCTATGCTAACCCAAACTTTTTCATATCCCCTCCTTGTCTTGGGTAATCCATCAATGAATCCATTGATATCATTTCCCACTTCCAATTGGGAATCTCCAACGGTTGCAGAAATCCTGTTGTTTTCTGGTGATCACCTTTGATTTGCTGACAGTTCAAACAATTACCCACATAAGTTTGAATGTCCTTCTTCATTCCGGGCCACCAGAATACTCGTTTCATGTCTTTATACATCTTTTGAATTCCTGGATGAATACTCAGCTTTGACTCATGACATTCGGTTAACACTTCTTGCCTTAGTCCGTCAATATCAGGAACACACAGTCTCCCGTTTATCCAGAGAACACCCTGATTATCTAATTCAAAATCTGACTCCTCTTTCTTTATGACCCCTTGAATTGATTTCTCCAGAGTAGTATCTCTTCTTTGGTTGGCAATTATTCTTCTTTGGAGTGTCGGAGTAACTTCCAACAAAGATAAGATTGCATTTCTGCTCAGAGCGTCTGCCACTACATTAGCTTTTCCGGGCGTGTAGATAATATCCAGGTCATATGCTGTAAGGAATTCTAACCACCTTTGTTGCCTTAGATTTAGCTCTTTCTAAGTGAACAGATATTTTAATGGCTTGTGGTCTTTAAAAAGCTCGAACTTCTCTCCTAATAGATAATGCCTCCATATCATTAATGCAAAGACGACTGCCAAAAGTTCTAGATCGTGTGTGGCGTAATTCTTCTCATGTAGTTTCAATTGTCTACTAGCATACGCAATTACACGTCTATTCTTCATTAAGACTGCGCCAAGTCCAACTCCACAAGCGTCAGTATATACTGTGAATCCACTCTCTCCATCGGGAATAGCTAGAACTGGTGCTTTTGTTAACTTCCCTTTTAATTCCTTAAAAGCTTCTTCACATTTCGGAGTCCAAATAAATCTCTCACCCTTCTTAGTCAACTTAGTTAGATGAGAGGATATCTTAGGATAATCCTGGATAAACCTCTTGTAGTATCCTACCAATCCTAAGAAACCGCGAACTTCTGTTGGCGTTCGGGGTTGTTTCCATTCTTACACCGCTTCCACTTTGATTGGGTCCACAGAGATACCACCTCCATTTACAATATGCCCCAAGAATCTTACTTCGGATTGCCAGAAATGGCATTTTGAAAACTTCGCCTTTAATACATTCTCCCTTAGAGTTTCCAATACTACTCTAAGATGATATCGGTGTTCTCCTTCAGTCTTTGAATAAATCAAAATATCATCAATAAAAATCAGGACAAAGTTGTTTAGAATTTTCCTGAAGACACGGTTCATTAGGTCAACAAAATATGTCGGCGCGTTGGTTAGTCCGAATGGCATTACTAACCATTCATAAAAGAAATACGGTCCCCTAAAGGCAGTTAAAGGAATACTATCTTCAGAAATTCTCAACTGGTGGAAACATGTTGCTAAATCCATTTGGGAAAATACTGTAGCTCCATTCAATTGATCGAAAAGATCATCGATTCGGGGTAAAGGATATTTATTTCTGATGGTCACTTTATTTAACTCTCTATAGTCAACACACAATCTTAGTGACCCATCAAATTTCGCCACAAAAACTACGGCTGAACCCCAACTTGAAAAACTTGGTTTGATTAATCCCTTAGCCAATAAATCTTGAGTCTGCTCTTCAAGTTCTTTGACCTCTCTTGATGCCATTCGTCTTTTTGGTTGAAATAATGGCCTTGCTCCTGGAATTAAATCGATTCGGAATTCTATCTCGCAGTGTGGAGGTAAACTGGTAGCTTCTTCAAATATGTCAGAGAAATCTCTGACTATTTCTACTGTCTCCATATTTTCTTGTGGTGTCTCTAAGGCATATAAGAAACTACACGTATGAATACCGGGTTTCCCACACGGTATCCTAGCTTTGCTTCCAATATTAGTTATCAATGTTACGATTTCTTTGTCACATTTTATCTTAGCTTGAAATTTACTCAACCAATCTAAACCGAGTATGAAATTAAATCCCTTAAAATCCAAAACATAGAAATCGAATAGAAAGAAGTGCGAAAGGTACGAGAGGGCTATGTTACTACAAAACATTTTAAATTCGGTCTTTCCTCCAATGGGACTAGATACACAAATCGGATTTGGGGCAATTCTTGGGGTAAGTTGAAATTTTCCTATGGTACCAGATGAAATGAAACTATACGAGGCGCCGGTATCAAATAAAACATGAACATCAATTCCATTAAAATTTCAGTTACCTTCCAGAACTCCCTTCCCTTTCACGTCCTTAGAAGTTGACGCTTCATTCTTAATAGCATAAACTTTGGTTTGTTGTGCCCTCTTCATAAGCGGACAATCCTTGATCAGGTTCCCAGGCTGATGACAATTATAGCATAGACTCTTCATAACCATGGCATTTCCGGGTCCTTGCTGGTGTTGGTGCTGTTGGGGTTGATGATGAGTCTGACGCTGAGGTTGTTGTTGTTGTTGCTGTGGGGTTTTCACTGTTTGCTTCTTACAGAACCTAGCGATGTGTCCCTTTTCTTTACAGTTGTGGCACATTGTATCCTTGAAACGTTCTTTAGTTTTCTCTCCCATTTCTCCTTTACATTTCCAATTTGGATTGAATTTCCTCTTAAGGGCATTTTCTCCACTGGCTTCTCCAGTTTGTGCCTTTGCTACTGGCTTCTTCGTATCAAGTGCTTCATAACGAATTGCCATGTCTACTAAGAAAACAAATGTACTTTTCAGATGCCTAATCATCTTCACTTGCAAATTATCCTTCAAACCTGCTATGAACATCTCGTTTTTCTTAAGCAAGGTATTATTCAGTTCTGGCCCGAAACAGGATAGTGCGTTAAACTTATTCTCCTATTCTGCTATCGACATGTTTCCTTGCTTAAGATCTATGAAATCTTGGTACATCCTCGTTTTACCTGCTGCGGGGAGAAATTGTGCTTCGAACTCCATTTTGAATTTTTCCCAAGTAAAATCATCTTCTGGAACGTTCGTTGTCTGTGCGTCCCACCAGATTGCAGCAGCTCCTTGTAGTTGCCATGAAGCCAAAAGACGTTTCTTCTCATCATTCAAATTCAGTCCTTTGAAAATCCTCTCACAAGATCTCAACCACGCTTGAACTTCAATGAATGATTCAGTTCCTTTGAAAACCTTCCCTCCTAGAGTGTTATACTCCTTGCAGATAGTTGTAAAATTTGTCCTTGGTTGAACTGGGATAACTTCTTCCACAGTTTCTACTTGATTCTGAGAAGTGTTATGACCATTGGTCGTGGTGGTTCCACTAGCTCGACCTCTTTGTCCACGGATACTCATACTTACTGACCTGAATATAACAGGTTGAAAATCAAAACTTGATCGGATGGTAAAATACTTAATCATATAACTTAAGTCAATCCCTCCTTAGTATGTACCCATATAGTACCTAATTTCAAAATGTGCTCTCTCAATACTCACCCAAAGCCTAGGTATACGGTAACCTAAGCTCTGATACCAACTGTAACGACCCAACTTTCAAACACTTAGGAAGTTGTATCATTATATAAGAATAAAAGATAGATAGAAGATAAACTACAGAAAACATTAGAATCTCACAGTGGAACTTGATTATAACATAACAACCCAAAATATTACATATCATAAGTCTAGTACATTAGAGTACTTAATACACAGGGATACATGTCATCCTGATTACATAATTATCATTCATGATACCCACTTCCAGAATAATAGTACATAACACCATAAGTGAACCAACATTCGGATAATTATACATAACATAAGATAGATAAGCCAACATTTCAGATCCTGCCTCCTGCTACTCCCAAGTTACGTGAAAACCTGGTTCACTTGTCTATTCATAACAAGTGTTATGAATACCCAAGAGTTTAAGGAAAACAAAGAAAAATAAACTCCGGGTTAGTCATGGACTGATATGAGTAAACGATTTAAAAGAAAGTTTAAATAAATCACAATGATTCATAAGACCACGCCATAAATACAGAACGGGTTTTTACCTTATGATGATCAAAAGCAGTCTGTATACTTAAAACAGATATTATGATAATGTCTAGGGTTTCCGAAAATATTTTAAAATCTAGTAAAATGTTTTCATCTCACATTTTACTATAGTACATAAACAAAGCCGTTAAACACGTATGGTTAATGGATTTCCAATTATGACAAGGTATGGAACCACCTTCCGGTAGGGTATCTCTAGATATGAATACACTGGGTTCAACAAGAACTTCTTATAACCCGGCCACACATGACCGACCACTCATTTCTCTTGAGTGTGTCGAATGTATATCACCAATGGTTGCGTACGGCAACCATTCCCCAAATCGGGACAGAATCGATAGAATGAGAAACAAGAAAATATCTCTAGATAGGTGATAATACATCCTAATGGGAGCTAACCACATAACCATGCTGCCTGCCCGATTTTTGTCATTTCTTGGTTGTGAAGCTTGAAGCTAAACTTATCTTGACAAACACCTTTATTTTCTTTAAACGTCACATCGTCAAACCCGCTAATTACTAATTTACTTCTTCAAAAAAAATATTACAAGTATAAAGCAAGAGAAACGAATTCCTCTGCCACTTATAACTACGTTTGAAAAGATCAATGTACGTGATTAGTTTAGGAGTACTCTGTCAGACGTTCGTCCTTACAGGTTGTCCTGGGACTGGACAAACCGAAGATATTATTTTATAAACCTATCTCAGATAATTTCTACCTAGGATTTATAAAACAATTCTTGTATATCTCCATCTTTTATTTTCCTCGATAATCTTTGAGGTGCAATGTAGAAATAGATTTGAAGTGGAATATTCATTCCGGTCTCTTCGAATCAATATACGTACAGTCTTTATAAAATTATCAGTCTAACTTGGTTTATTTACATCTCTTTAAAGTTTGAACAAATAAAGCGTGCACGTCGCATACGGTATTTCCATTGTCGGTTATCTGAGCTTTTCCAGTGTTTAACATCTCTGTTCTTCTTGTAAACTATTTTCTTACGTCCGGTTTATCATAAATATATGGAATTTATAATTTATATAAACCATTTCTGTATGTTATAAATTTAAAACCGTCGACTTCTTATAGTCAAACACTGCATTTTTGAATTGCTGTTTTCCCTTCCTTTCACTTGCCTATGATCTTTTAAATAAAACTTCTCTTTTATTTAATTATTTGTTTCCCCTTTTTTTCTTTTATTTAATTTCCTATTTTTAAATTAAACAGTTTTTAATTTAAAACTTAGCTAAAAATTGTCTTTTGAAAAAGGTTTTGATTAAAGTACCAAGTACCAAGTTCAAACATTGGTGTGCGCATGGAAAAATCGCCCCAGATCACTGCATTTTCTCATTCCCGATCATATTCCCTTCCCTTGCCCAATTCCCAAATGCCCAGCTTTCCAGTCACCGTGTCCAGTCCTCTGATCCCCGCAAATCCTTTGTGCCTGATCACTTGGCAAAGTGCCAACCTTGCCAAAGCACCAACCCCCTCAGTCATCGTGCCCAACCCCCCTTTTCACCACAAACCATCAGCCCGATAAAGTACCAACCCCTCTCAACTAAAACCCGTTCTAAGAAAGTCCTTCCAGCTCGCACCTCTAGCCATCGGATCGATCCCTCTTCGGCCATCTACTGACGACGAACCATGACAGAGATTCCCCCCGTGCGCACGTCCCACTGGCCCCTACGTCGGAGCAGTTCCATGATGAACTCGATAAACCAAAACCCAACTAAAACCCTACTATTGATTCAATCACCATTTTTAGATGTTAGAAAAAATCTTTGACATTTTTCCTACCATCTAGAGATCATTACATACCCCCGCACTCGATTCCAGGAATTTTCATCACATGGATTCCCCGCAAAAGCTATGATCATCATTTTTGGAAAAGCCAATATTTCTTGTGATCCTTTTAACTAAAAATCTTGATGTTTGATTTAATAATCCTATTTTCCTTCTCTGATTATGTTTATATACTTATATATCTTGATTTCATTGGTTGGCTCACATTGGTTTTTAACAGTTTTCTTTTCCTGTCACTGTACTGTGTGTACATGTGTATGATACACATGTTTTATTTACTAATCACTTGAGTTTTATCACTTGGATGGATAATAAACATGAAGGACTAGTGGCTGATCTTCATACTAACCATACTCTTGTGGAAAATGAGAACAACAGGACACTGTGTTCATTAAAGGGATACACAGTTCACATTTATAGAGATGGTTCATCAAGGATTTGTTCATAAGTCAGGTAACATCACACATAGTATATACTAATGCTATCTATAACCTGTCATATTCATTTCATGAACTGTTATCAAAGCACATACAGAACACAGTAAAGGTTTACCAAATATTCACAGTTCAGTTTGCATTCCAGAAAATGTACATGGTTTCTTAACTCAACAAAATATGATTCGGTGATATAGTTAAAACCATATATGTATATAAACTGGTTCATCAACTTGCATGGTTTTTAAAGGAGAAAATAATTAGTGTTTACTCACCTAGATGCTGCTGTGTGTTTGTGTGTTTTAAAATCTCCCTTTCCCTTTTGAATAGCTCGAATTAAAAGTGATTCAAAAGAGAAAAAGGATCTGCCTATTTATAGGCATAATAAATGCTAAAAAATGATTTCTTTAATTCTTTAAATAGGAAAAATCCTATTTTCTTCTGATCAAACATTATGTGTAGTTTTTAAAACAGAGGAATGTTCCTCTTTGATAGCTCAGTTCTATTTGGCATTTTCTGCGCAAGGTATGGTGGAAAAAAATGTCCATACAAGTGGTTTAGCTCATGACAAAAAGCTTTAAATACTTTAGTCCTTTTAGCACCCATACTTCCTATAAAATCCTTCTCCTACGTATGGAAGAAAACAAACAGGAGTTTTTTCTTTGGCAATAAAGTTTACACACAATAAATTGTTTTTAAACTAAATACAAAAAGCTAGTTCAAGTACACTTTCATTAAATGTTTGCTGCGCCAGGTCTTGGCATACAGAAAATTCTTCCATCAATCTTTAAAAACACTTAAGTGTTTCTACTCTAATCACTTGTCAAATTGCCTTGTCTTTCTGCACTTCTTGTATGAAAGGATTTGGCTAAATATATTTCTTAATGTACTTTTTTTTCAGCCGTTTATGTTGTCTTGTTCCTGCATAAGTCTTGGCTGATTTTTAGCCTTAACAAGTAAATTAACTTACCAAGTTTTTCTTAGAGAAATTAAGGTGTTCATGTGTAATGTTTTTATCCATATCTTGCTGGTCTTAGCTGAAGGGTCCTTGCGTAATTATGCTTGTTATTAAGCATTGAAATGGTTAAGTTACCCCTTCTTTACTTACTAAATTTCTTTGTATTAGTTATACTATTTGATTTGAATCATTATATTAAATAAGTAGTTGTATACATATTCGTTTCAAGTTATAGTAAAGAAAAGCTTTACTCTCTTCTTTACATTTTGTAAATGAAATATCTAACATAAATAAGTTTAGTTATAAATGTTTTATTTATTTACAATTTTAACACGTTGTAGTTTCCGTTAAAAATCACGGGTCATTACAACACCCCTGGGCGGGAAATTT
Organism: Allium sativum; assembly: GCA_030737875.1. Lineage (NCBI taxonomy): Eukaryota > Viridiplantae > Streptophyta > Magnoliopsida > Asparagales > Amaryllidaceae > Allium > Allium sativum. Next base: position 711,172,008 of record CM060916.1, on the reverse strand, counting down.
TACGCCCATGGAAATTCGACTTTTGAACTGAAATTTGATTTTCTGATTTAATTATAAATATATATAATTCTCTTGTGTGTGTACATACTTTAAACCTTCATAACTTCTTAATACGGTGTCCGTTATATGCCAACCAAGTGCCTATCTTGACCAGAATTTCGAGACGAACGCAATGGCGCAGTTCATTTCCCTTGATTATGAATATTAAATTAATTATTCTTTAATTTATCCTCATTAATGTTATTAAAATTATGGGGTGTTACATTCTCCCCTACTCAAAGGATTTCATCCCCGAAATCTCCAAGTTAAGAAGAATGTATATCCTGCCATCCACATCAATCTACTCATCCACCTGCCACAAGCATTCATTGTCCTTAAAAGATTTCTAATTCTTATATGAACATATGCAAAGGTGTGTGTATATGTCCCAACACTAAAGAGAAGATCAGGCGGTCTACTGATTCAGTCAACCTCCTTAATGCAATGTATGTTAGTGCCATGTATCCAAAATGTGTGCAACAATCCTATTATAACATGTAAGTTTTATATGTATGCACAATCATCCTCCAAATGCAACATCCATATGATGATACATCCATTTCCATCCATTATAAGAAGAAAAATGCGCACACATCCATATGTAGAATGAGAGTGATTGAGCCGATCTAGTGCCTAATGTGTGTTTATATGCATCCACAGGCAACCACTAGCAAACACATGCATCCATCAAACATAACATGTCTCAAACACATGTTTACATCCATGGGATTCCTACCTAAAGGTTGAAAATTCGATCGATAGGACATACTTAAATGATAGAAACAAGCAAGAATAAAAGCTTTGGAAAAGGACTTAAGAATATACCCTTGAAGAGAAAAGGGTACGAAGAGCGAATCTTGTCTTCGGTCTCCCAAGTCGCACCCTCTGGGTTATCTCCCCATTGAACCTTTATCAACTTGACTTCTCTATTGCATAGCTTCTTAAAATCTGATCCAAGAATACAGGTAGAAACTCGTCTAACTATCGTCTCCCGTTCCACCTCTACTTCCTCCAATATACTCGGCTCAACTACTTCAGCGGTATCATGTAAGCACTTCCGCAAATGAGAAACATGGAAAACACCATGAACGTCCGATAGTCTCTTTGGTACCTTTACTCTATAGGCCATTTGGCCAATCCCTTCCGTTAGGGAAATGGCCCTACGAATCTTGGCGCCAATTTCCCTATAGATCTGAAGCGAACCACATTCCTCAAAGGTGACACCTTAGTGAAAACCATGTTTCCTACTTCAAATTCAATGTCAGTCCTTCTCTTGTCAGTGTAGGATTTCTTCCTGTCTTGAGCGGTCTTCATTCGTCTGCGGATAAGATTAACCTTCTCAGACGTTTCTCTAACCATATCTGGTCCAAGTAGTAGTCTTTCTGTAGATTCCCATCAACAAGTCGGTGATTTATAGGGTCGTCCGTACAATGCTTCGAAGGGTGCCATGACAATACTAACTTGATAGCTGTTGTTGTAGGCGAACTCTACTAAAGGAAGATGCTAGTCCCAAGTCCCTCTGAAGTCTACGATACACAGCCTTAAAAGATCCTCAAGAACTCTGTTCACCCTTTCCGTCTGTCTATTGGTCTGTGGGTGATAAGCGGTGCTCAAACATAACTGTAACACCCCACGTCCATTAATGTCACTCTCAAAGGGAATGCATTAACTTTCATGCAATATTATTGGTGTATAGAATAGAATATAACAAGACAGATACATATATTGGTACTTGAAAAATTAAAACAACTTTTATTGCAGCGGAGAAATAGTTTGGTTACAACAACATCAAAAACCAACAATAAAACCAAGTACACTTAATATCCATCTTGACAAATTATTTTCTGAGTACATAAAGTAAAAAAGCATAACCCCAACATAAGTAGCCATAAAAGAGATAAGTTGAACTTTACTTTCAGCAATCCAAGAACTTCCAGAAGAGAGAGAAAGAGATCCAAATCAAGATCCACTAGCACTAGTCCTACCCTGGGAACCTGGGGGGAAAAGGAAGAAAAAAGGAGAAAACAAAGGGAGTCAGACATAAAGTCTGGCGAGTCCAATAACTTTAATAATATAATTATTAAAGTAAATAGGATAAGGCATAAACTGGTAAAAAAAGGAATGACTGTGAAGCAAATGGGCAAGAAAAAACAAACAAGAGGAATATGCCGGCGTTAATCGCGCTCCTAATCACTATAGGATAATTACTATACTGCACCATTACTAGCCACCCAAAAGTTAATCCCGCCTACTGAACATAATAATGATAATGATAGTTCCATGGACCCCTAGCTATCCTCATAAGTGTCGCCTGCTCCTATCTCCACTAGTTGTACCCACTATCCCTATGCGATCGGCTCCCTAACTCATAGATACCCGTGCTGGTCCCACGGTGGGGTGTATCACTCCCCAAAGTGGCAACCCGATACCACTAAAAATGCACGGCTTATATCTACACAATGCAACGTCTTACCTACTAGCTCAGGCCCACGCACGCACTAGACCCCGTTGGACTTGCGTTGCCACCGCTAACCTGTTTTGACCTTTTACAATCAAACCCAGTAAGCGTGTCCCGTCCTCGACCTAGCTCGAGCAAACAAAGATACTTAATGGGTTACTGGTTTGAAAAGGGTCCCTATACTTGATACAAGCTTTCCACCTATGCTTGGTCCCCACTAGGATTTCCCACTTAACCCCTTCTTATTCATGTCTTTTTTACATGTTTCAACTTGGTTAAGTGTTTCTAATCGTATTTCACATGTCACCCATGTTACCCACTTAACCCCCATGTCCCACCACATGTTTATCCTGGTTAAGTGTTACTTAATTCATTATAACCGTAACCTTGTAAGACCTCCCACATTAGACTACCGTTTGCAGTTGCTGGATTTGTCGGGCTGGTCCGGGCAGTCTTATACCGCAAACGAGTCTAACCTCGTGTCTTAACAATTGTTACGCATTTAATTTATTCCTTCGAACTCTCACATTAGACTACCGTTTGTGGTTGCTGTATTTGTCGGGCGGGTCCGGGCAGTCTTATACCACAAACGAGTCTAACCTCGTGTCTTGGGCATTTATTAGTATACATAATTATTTCATCCCAATATAGATTAATTATCCCTATTCAAATTGTAAATAATTTCCAAATTAATCTATGTCCATAATTTTCACCTAAATTATGTCCATAGTTTTCAGGTATATAAATTATACCAATTAGTGTCTCACATTAATTATATGCCTTTAAAGCCATTTTATGCCAACTCACAATATGTATATTTTATATTTTTCCATTGTCCCCACGTCGTTCGTACGTTTAATATGAGATATGTTAGACTCGCAAATAGTCTAACTCATAAAAAAAAGAAACAATCACAACTTGCATAACATATAAAATAGATCTAACTTGCGAATAAGAATTATAACATAAGTTTGCATAGCCAATAACTTGCATAGGCAATGGACATATAGAACATAAACTTGAATAAACTATGTACTTCCATGGATCTAAATATAGATCTAAACATGAAATTGTGAACTTACATATGTGAATATGGTTTTCACCTAAACTTGCATATGTGAATATGGTTTTCACCTAAACTTGCATATGGATTCCTACAAACTTGCATATAAATTTAAACATGTAAACTAATATCACATGTTCTACATATAAACTCGCATATACTTGATTCACATATAAACTTGTGTATAATTCACATACAGACTTGCATATGATTCACATACAAACTAGCATATGGTTTACATCCCAAACTTGCATATAAACTGATGTCATAAAATGAATCAAGTAAAACATATGTGATTGGACATGTGAAATAGATCTACTAATATAAGTTAACAAAACTATCATATGTTCACCAACAGACGATAACAAAGTTAAGTAACGTCACATGATTCCGTAGACATGTTCTCATAATCCCAATTATAACTCATCATAATTAATTTATTAATTAGTTTGTGAAAGAAATTGTACTCACAAAGACGGATTAGAGAAGAGAATAATTCGTTTGTTGTTTGTATTAGAATCCTGACTTGCAATTCCTAAGCTTTAAGAAGAACTATTCTAGCAGCAGCATAGAGGCCAAGAGATTAATTTAGCTTAGGTTTAGAGCTTGAGTCTATGCGAGCTTATATAGAAGTTTAAACTTATGTGAGCCGTTAGATCATCCTAGGAGCAATCACAACCATCCAGACTAGATAGAGTTATCCAGAATTGCCACCTATGCTCTAGTGACTCAGCAATAGGTCAGAAAAGACTCAGCAACAAGTCAGAATCGTCACTATTTTCGATCTGGGCGGGGGGGGGGGGGTAGGTCGACCCCCAGGTCGACCTGTATAGGGGAGGTCGACCCCATGGTCGACCTGGCCTGGGGCGAGAAAAATCCCTCCCAACCCGCTTCCTTGTTTGAATTCGAATTTTGAATTTAATTCTGAGCTGTTTTTAATTTTTTAAAACTTCTGAAACTTCTGAGGGCCATAACTTCCTCATACGAAGTTCGATTTACGAAAACTTGGACTCTATTCCAAGAAGAATTTCGAGACGAACGCAATGGCGCTACCGCTTTCCCTTAATTCTCGCTTTAACAATTAAGTTTTCTTAAAATTGTTAATTTTAATATTTAAAATTACGGGGTGTTACATTCTCCCCTCCTTAAAGGATTTCGCCCCCGAAATCTCCAAGTTAAGGAGGATGTATATCCTAGCATCCAATCATCCATCTACTCAACCATCATGCAAAGACATCCATTGTCCTTACAAGATTTCTAATGTCGTATGAACATAAGCAAAAAGTGTGTATATGTTCCTTATCCAATGCAAAATCAGGCGGTCTACTGATTCAGTTGACCTCCTTAATGCAAATCATGATAGTGCCATGCGTCCATTATGTATGCAAAAGAATCCTAATGATACATATTATTTCTATATGTGTGCACAACCATTCATCAAAATGCAGCATCCATATGATAACACAACCATTATACATCCATTAATTTAAATATGCACACATATTTATATGCAATATGAAAGTGATTGAGTCGATCTAGTGCCTAATGCGTGTGTACATGCATCCATGAGCAACCACTTGCATCCATTTGCATCCACCAAACATAACTTATCTCAAACACATGTTTACAACCATAGGGTTTTTCCTAACTAAAGATCGAAGATATCATCACAAAGACATATTAAACGATAAGACAAGTATCAACAAAGCGGTATCAACAAAGCGGTAGAAAAAGTAGAAGTTAAAAACATACCCTCAAAAAGGAAAGGGAACAGCGTACGCATCTTGTCTTTTGTCTCCTAAGTCGCGTCTCCTTGATCATCTCCCCATTTCACTTTAACCAACTTGACCTCTTTGTTGCGTAGCTTTTCGACATCTGATCCGAGAATGCGTGTAGGAGCTCGTCTAACCGTGGCATTTCATTCTACTTCCACTTCTTTGAGCGTGCTCGGCTCCACAACTTCCGATGTATCATGTAAACACTTACGCAAATGCGAAACGTAAAACACGTCATGAACACCACTGGGCTTCTCTGGCAACTTTACTCTATACGCCATCTGCCCAATCCTCTCTGTAATTGGAAATGGTCCTACGAACCTTGGTGCCAACTTCCCTTCTGATCCAAAATGGACTACATTTCTCAATGGTGATACCTTAATAAAAACCATGTCCTCAACATCGAACTTAAGATCGGTTCGTCTCTTATCAGCATATGACTTCTGTCGGTCCTGCGCCGTCTTCATTCGTTGTCGGATCAAGTCTATCTTCTCCAAAGTCTCCCTAATCTTGTCGGGTCCAAGCACAACCTTATCCGTAGATTCCCACCAACAAGTAGGTGATCGGCATGGTCGTCCATAAAGAGCCTCAAAAGGTGCCATGCCAATGCTAGCCTGAAAGCTGTTATTATAGGCGAACTCCACTAATGGGAGATGTTCTTCCCATGTTCCTCCAAAATCTAAGATGCATAGCCTCAAAAGATCATCTAGAATCCGATTTACTCTCTTGGTTTGGCCGTCCGTCTGAGGGTGATAAGCGGTACTTAAGCACAATTGTGTTCCAACCGCTTCTTGTAAGCTCTTCCAAAACTCGCTAGTGAAAATGGGATCTCTATCGCTCACAATGCTAGAGGGTATGCCATGCAGACGAACTATCTCTCAAAGGTAAACAGATGCTAACCATGCGGTGGTCCTCCTACTTTTAATGGGAATAAAATGGGCACTTTTTAGTAAGTCTGTCTACAACTACCCAAATCCCCGTATTACCCTTCCTTGATCTTGGCAACCCGTCTACAAAATCCATGGAAACACTTTCCCATTTCCACAGCAGAATCTCTAAAGGGTGGAGAAAACCACCGGGCTTCTTTTGTTTCGCCTTGACTTGCTGGCACACTAAGCATCTAGAACTGAACTCAGCCACCTCCTTCTTCATTCCGGCCCAAAAGAAAACTCACTTCATATCCCTATACATCTTGTCACCACCGGGATGTATGGTCATCTTAGAGCGATGTGAGTCTTCAAGAATTGTCTTCCTCAAGCTCTCGTCTTGTGGCACGCAAAGTCTCCCATCTCTACGCAACCGGCCTCTCTCATCTATAGCATATCTATTAAGATGACTTGAAGACTCCCCTCCTACAAGCTTGCCTACTATCTCAACCAACTATGGATCATCTTGCTGTGCCTCTCCAACCCAACCCAAAAGTGAAGGTTTCACCTCTAGCGATGCCAACAATTCGGGTACATAATCGACAGAGGGTCTGAAGTTAAAGGTAGATATATGCTCCAAACTCTGCTGCTTTACGAATAAAGGATTCAAAGTCAACTTCTTTCTACTTAAGGTGTCAGCTACAATGTTACCCTTGCCAGGGGTATATGCGATCTTAAAATCGTAGGATACCAAAAACTCCATCCACCTCTGTTGCCTTAAGTTTAGATCTTTCTGAGAGAACAAGTACTTTAGTGACTTATGGTCTATATACAACTCAAACTTTTCGCCAAGCAAATAATGACGCCATGACTTAAGCGCAAAAACTATGGCAGCCAACTCTAAGTCGTGGGTAGGGTAATTCTTCTCGTGGTCTTTCAACTGCCTTCCACCATAGCATATCACCCTTCCCTCTTGCATTAAAACTGCACCAAGCCCTGTCCCGCAAGCATCTGTATATACTGTGAATGGCTTACTCCCATTTGGCAAAACTAAAACTGGAGCTGTCGTCAAACCCCTCTTCAAACGCTGGAAAGTATCGTCACAATCAACATCCCAAGCAAAATTCAAGTTCTTCTTCGTTAACCGAGTAAGTGGGGCTGATATCTTTGTGAAGTCCTTAATGAATTTCCTATAATAACCAACCAGCCCTAAAAAGCTTCTTACTTCCATTGCGTTCTTAGGAATCTTCCAATCTTAGATTGCCACCACCTTTGCGGGATCCACAGCTATCCCTTCCTTAGAGACCACGTGTCCTAAGAACCTCACTTCTTTTCTCTAAAAATGGCACTTAGAGAACTTAGCTTTTAATTGATGCACTCGTAGGGTCTCTAAGACTTCCTTAAGATGTAGGGCATGCTCTTCCTCGCTTCTAGAGAAAATCAAGATATCATCCACTAAGCCTACCAAAAACTTGTTTAGATACTTCCTAAACACCCTACTCATTAAGTCAACGAAGTATGCGGGTGCATTCGTCAAACCAAAAGGCACGACGAGCCACTCGAAGAAACCGCCAGGAGTTCTAAATGCAGTCTTATCTATGCTGTCTTCAGCCAACCTTAGCTGATGAAATCCTACAGCCAAATCCAGCTGCGAGAAAACCGAAGCACCAGCCAACTGATCAAATAAATCATCTATCCTTGGCAATGGGTGTCTGTTCTTCTTTGTGAGCTTATTCAGCTCTCTATAGTCCATGCACAATCTAAGCGAACCATCAGTCTTCGTAGAAAAAACAGCTGGAGCACCCCGTTCCGAAATACTTCTTCTTATGAACCCCTTCTCAAGCAACTCTTTCACTTGCTTACTGAGTTCTCTTCTCTTCCTCGGAGCCATGTGGCGCACTGGTAATGCAACTGGCTTTGCATTATCTACTAGGTATATTCGAAAGTCTATCTCGCACCTCGAAGGTAAACCCCAAACTTCATCAAAGACGTCACCATATTCACGGACCACGCGAAGGGATTCCGATTCATCATTGGATGCGTCAAGAGATTCTAGGTAGCTAAGCATCACCAGACCTCGGGGGTCACAAAAAATATCAAGGGTCTTGCCACAACGAGTCAAAAATCTAACTACCCTTCTTTCATAGTCTAGGATGACACCTTATCTAGCTAGCCCATCCATGCCTAGAATCAAGCCATAGCCCATGAAGCGAAGAACGAAGGCATTGCATTCAAACCCAATGCCCAAGATTGACACTCTCAAATCCAGAAAAATCATTGAAAGATGAGCCGAACCACCAATAGGATTTGAGACTACTATGAGATTCATAACTAGAATAGTATTTAGGTGCAGTGTTTCAACTAACGAAGCAGATATAAACGAGTGTGAAGCGCCAGAATCAAACAAAGTACGAACAGGATGATCAAACAGTAAAAACAAACTTTCAACAGAAATGTTTCTACCTCTCTCCCATCCTGGTGCCATGAGAGCATGAACCTGCCCTCTTGCCTGCCCTTGCCCTTGTCTTCTCGGGCAGTCTTTAATCAGATGTCCTGCCTCACCAGTTTAAACATCTAGTCTTCTTCATCTTCCTACAGTCCTTGCTCAGATGGCCTGGTTTTCCATAATTAAAGCACCTTTTCTTTCCTTTGCTATTGTTATCCTTAATACCTTTCTTAGGTTGCTGCTGTGACTTCTTTTGATCCCCTTTTTTTTCCGGTGCCTTATTATCATTAGCACCTTTCTCCTCTTCATGCATAAGCACCATGTCAACCAGTTTCTCAAAGGTAGCCCCCATAGGAATGTGAGTCATAGCCAACCCATGTAGCTGCTCATTCAAATCGTTAACGAATCTCAGGGCCTTCTTTTTAGGTGTGTTCACCAAGTCTAAGCCAAATCTCGCCAACTGATTGAACTTGTTGACATACTCCTTTACTGATAAATTCCCCTGCTTCAATGCTAAGAACCTCTCCATATATAAATTCTCTTCTGCTCGTGAGAGAAATTTCATCTCGAACCTATGCCTAAAATCCATCCATGTCTCCACTGGACGCTCTCCATTCGTGACCACCCACCAAAACGAGGCTTTGTCCTTCATTAACCAAGCAGCTAATTGGACCTTCCTTCCATCTTCTATCTCGAAGATACCAAACAAATCTTCCACCTCGTTAAGCCAATTTCAAGCTTCAACAAACGTCTCTGACCCGTGAATAGGTTTCCCGTCCATTGCCCGAAAGTCTTTGCATATCTTCAAAAAAGTATCAATGCGGGGAGGGGGAGGAGGAGGAGTGGCTGCAGCTGGGGGAGGAGGAACGTCTGCTGGGCCTGCGGCGGTGGCCCTAGCCTCCAGATACCTTCTGAATCAGGTTGGTATCGGTATTCCCTCAGGTATCTCGGGTACCCTAGAAATGCTGAAAAGAAAAAGGAAGAGATTCAAAACGGAGAATCAAAGGAAAGATATATGGCTCTTGGGGGTTATGTTTTTTTTCAACAAACTTTTCTCTTGAAAATACTCTACTTAAACCAACGGAGAATCAAAGGAAAGATATATGGCTCTTGGAGGTTATGTTTTTTTTTTCAACAAACTTTTCTCGTGAAAATACTCTACTTAAACATATTTTTGAAAAAAATGCTTTTGAAAAACAGTTTTTCAAAATCTCTGATCTGTTCTGGTAACCTTCAGCTCTGATACCACGTGTAACACCCCGCGTCAATTAATGTCACTCTCAAAGAGAATGCATTAACTTTCATGGTGTATTATTGGTGTATAGAACAGAATATAACAAGACAGATACATTTATTGGTACTTGAAAATTTAAAACAACTTTAATTGCAGCGGAGAAATAGTTTGGTTACAACAACATCAAAAACCAACAATAAAACCAAGTACACTTAATATCCATCTTGACAAATTATTTTCTGAGTACATAAAGTAAAAAAGCATAACCCTAACATAAGTAGCCATAAAAGAGATAAGCTGAACTTTACTTTCAGCAATCCAAGCACTTCCAAAAGAGAGAGAAAGAGGTCCAATTCAAGCTCCATTAGCACTAGTCCCACCCTGAGAACCTGGGGGGGAACAGGACGAAAAGAGGCGAAAACAAAGGGGGTTAGACATAAAGTCTAGCGAGTCCAATAACTTTAACAATATAATTATAAAAGTAAATAGGATAAGGCATAAACTGGTAAAACAAGGAATGACTGTGAAGCAAACGGACAAGACAAAACAAACAAGAGGAATATGCTGGCATTATTCGCGCTCCTAATCACTATAGGATAATAACTATATTGCACCATTACTACTCACCCAAAAGTTGATCCCGCCTACTGAACATAATAATCATAATAATGATAAAGGTAGTTCCGTGTACCCCTAGTTGTCCTCATAGGTGCCGCCTGCCCCCATCTCCACTAGTTGTACCCACTACCCCCATACGATCAGCACCCTAACTCGTAGATACCCTTGATGGTCCCACAGTGGGGTGTATCACTCCCCAAGGTGGCAACCCGATACCACTAAAGATGCACGGCTTATATCTACATGAAGCAACAACGTCTTACCTATTAGCCCGGGCCCACCCACGCACATGACCCCGTTGGACTTGCGTTGCCACCGCTAACCCGTTTTGACCTCTTACAATCAAACCCAGTAAGCGTGTCCCTTCCTCGACCTAGCTCGAGCTCACAAAGATACTTAATGGGTAACTGGTTTGAAAAGGGTCCCTATACTTGACACAAGCTTTCCACCTATGCTTGGTCCCCACTAGGATTTCCCACTTAACCCCTTCTTATTCATGTCTTTTTTACATGTTTCAACTTGGTTAAGTGTTTCTAATCGTATTTCACATGTCACCCATGTTACCCACTTAACCCCCATGTCCCACCACATGTTTATCATGGTTAAGTGTTACTTAATTCATTATAACCATAACCTTGTAAGACCTCCCACATTAGACTACCGTTTGCGATTGCTGGATTTGTCGGGCAGGTCCGGGCAGTCTTATACCGCAAACAAGTCTAACCTCGTGTCTTTACAATTGTTACGCATTTAATTTATGCCTTCGACCTCTCACATTAGACTACCGTTTGTGGTTGCTGGATTTGCCGGGCGGGTCCGGGCAATTTTATACCACAAACGAGTCTAACCTCGTGTCTTGGGCGTTTATTATTACACATAATTATTTCACTCCCAATATGGATTAATTATCCTTATTCAAATTGTAATTAATTTCCAAATTAATCTATATCCTTAATTGTCACCTAAATTATGTCCATAGTTTTCAGGTATATAAATTATACCAATTAGTGTCTCACATTAATTATATGCCTTTAAAGCCATTTTATGCCAATTCGCAATATGTATATTTAATATTTTCCCATTGTCCCACGTCGTTTGTATGTTTAATATGAGATATGTTAGACTCGCAAATAGTCTAACTCATAAAAAGAAAAGAAACAATCACAAATTGCATAACACATAAAATAGATCTAACTTGTGAATAAGAATTATAACATAAGTTTGCATAGGCAATGGACATATAGAACATAAACTTGCATAAACTATGTACTGCCATGGATCTAAATATAGATCTAAACATGAAATTGTGATCTTACATATATGAATATGGTTTTCACCTAAACTTGCATATGTGGATGTGGTTTTAACCTAAACTTGCATATGAAAATATGGTTTTCGCCCAAACTTGCATATGGATTCCTACAAACTTGCATATGAATTTAAACATGTAAACTAATATCGCATGTTTTACATATAAACTCGCATATGTATATATATACTTGATTCACATATAAACTTGTGTATAATTCGCATACAGACTTGCATATGATTCACATACAAACTAGCATATGGTTTACATCCCAAACTTGCATATAAACTGATGTCATAAAATGAATCAAGTTAAACATATGTGATTGGACATATGAAATAGATCAACTAACATAAGTTAACAAATCTGCCATATGGTCACCAACAGACGATAACAAAGTTAAGTAATGCCACATGATTCCACAGACATGTTCTCATAATCACAATTATAACTCATCATAATTTATTTATTAATTATTTAGAAATTGTACTCACAAAGACGGATTAGAGAAGAGAATAGTTCATTCGTCATTGGTATTAGAATCCTAACTTGCAATTCCTATGCTTTAAGAAGAAGAAAAACTATTCTAGCAGCAGCATGGAGGCCAAGAGATTAATTTAGTTTAGGTTTAGAGCTTGAGTCTATGCGTGCTTATATAGAAGTTTAAACTTATGTGAGCCGTTAAATCATCCTAGGAGTAGTCACAACCGTCCAGACTAGATAGAGTTATCCAGAATTGCCACCAATGCCCTAGTGACTCAGCAACAGGTCAGAAAAGACTCAGCAACAGGTCAGAATCATCACTATTTTGGATCTGGGCGAAGGGGTAGGTCGACCCCCTGGTCGACCTGTATAGGGGAGGTCGACCCCCTGGTCAACCTGGCCTGGGGAGGGAAAAATCCCGCCCAACTCGCTTCTTTGTTTGAATTCGAATTTTGAATTTAATTCTGAGCTGTTTTTAATTTATTGAAATTTCTTAAACTTCTGAGGGCCATAACTTCCTCATACGAAGTCCAATTTACGAAAACTTGGACTCTATTTCAAGCAGAATTTCAAGACAAATGCAATGGCGCTGTTTCCCTTAATTCTCACTTTAACAATTAAGTATTCTTAAAATTGTTAATTTTAATATTTAAAATTACGGGGTGTTACAATAACCATGTACCCAATGCTTCTTGCCAGCTCCTCTAAAACTCATTGGTGAAAATGGGGTCATGATCGCTAACGATACTGGAAGGTACTCCATTAAGACGAATTCTCTCATGAACATAAGCTTCTACCAACCAAGTTGTCGTCCTCTTACTCTTAACTTGAATAAAATGAGCACTCTTAGTAAGTCTATCCACCACAACCTAAATGCTGATATTGCCTTTCTTTGATCTACGAAAACCATCTGTGAAATCCATAGAGACGCTCTTGCACTTCCACTACGGAACCTCCAAAGGATGAAGTAAACTACCAGGCTTCTTTTGCTCAACTTTAACTTGCTAACAAACCAAACATTGAGAAACAAACTCTGCCACATCTTTCTTCATCCCAGCCCAAATAAAACCCTCTTCATGTCCATATACATCGTATCACCGCCTGGATGAATAGTCATCTTTGAATGATGGGCTTCTTCTTGGACTGTCTTTGTCAAACTACCAGTTTGGGGAACACAAAGCATTCTCGTCGCAACCACTCTTTATCATCGATGGAATATCTACTGAGATGACTAGAAGTCTCCCCTTCACTGAGCCTATCCAAGATGTCTGAAATATGTGGATCATCTCACTTCGAAGCTCCTATCTGATCCATAAGAATAGGTCGTATCTCTAGCGATGCAAACAAACCAGGCAAAAACTCAGTGGAGGGTCTAAAGTCAAAAGCCGATATGAACTCCAAGCTCTTCCTCTCTACAAACAGAGGAATTAAGGTCATCCTCTGCCTACTCAGTGCATCAACCACCACGTTACCTTTTCCAGGGGTATAAGCGATCTCGAAGTCATAAAATGCTAGGAATTCCATCCATCTTTATTGCCTTAAATTAAGATCCTTCTGCGAGAACAAGTACTTAAGAGATTTATAATCAGTGTACAACTCGAACTTCTCTCCAAGAAAATAATGATGCCATGACTTAAGCGTGAATACTATGGCAGCTAGCTCTAAGTCATGGGTAGGGTAGTTCTTCTCATGAACTCTTAGTTGTCTTCCTCCATAACTTACTACCATCCTCTCTTGCATCAGAATCGCACCAAGCCCTGTACAACATGCATCAGTGTATACTTGATGGCTAGCTTTTTGATCAAGTCACCAAGGTTTTAACACAAATAAAATATGGAGCCTCAGTCGTCAGAACCCTCGGGAACCCGATCATGGTCACCTCATCTTCTCCGACTTATGGCACCTATCCGCGACCCGATCCCTCTTAGCCAATGCTCCACGACCCGATCCCTCTTCACTGTCGGATCCTCACAGCTAAAGAATGGAAGCAATGAACTAGTCTACCACGACTCGAAAGGCTTGGATCTCATGACATCTGTCCATAACAGCCATTTTGACTATTTCTCCATCTGTTCACGAACTAGTCCGAGATCCTCGGGATTTGTGCCACGTATGTCCACGATCCGCCTGCAAACATCACCTATAAATAGTCTAGTGCTTGGCATTTTTGAGGATCTTTTTGGCAGTTTGGAGTGTTGTTTCCACTATTACTGCTATTCTATTATTTCTTATCAGTCTTAGCTCGAAATTATTGAGTGAATCACCATTTTAAAAGTGAGATTGAGAGAGAAATCATTGGTTTTACTTGAATCTTACATATAATCATATATATATAAAGTGGACGTAGGCTCGTTAACCCCGGACCACTATAAATCTTTTGTGTTTTCTGTGTTTTTATTGTAATTCTAAATATTTATCTCTGCATAATCAGGTAATTTGGGTGTTAGAGCCATTTTTGGATATAACATTTTGGTGCTTTCACTGAGAATTGAAGTCCCAGCATATCGGGTTATCGCCCTACTGTTTGGATACTCAAGTCCGAAGAAGATAGTCCGAATCTTCACTGTTTTGATTTTTGACGAACTCAACAAACTCAAAGTATTATGGCTGGAAAGAAGTCCAAGGATGCACGAGCTTCGCAAGCCGATGAAGCTATAAACGAAACTCACGGAGATAGCGTTCAGGAGCAGGTCGATGTGGATTCCTCGGATCGCGGTGACCAAGGGGCAACCCGACTCGGTGGTGGTAACGCGACTCGAGTGGCTGAGGGTGTAACGACCTGATCCTAGGACAACGCTGCCATTACCACGATCCGACCTCAGGAGACCACCACGAGTCGAAGCCAAGAGGGTACCACGAGCCACCAGCATAGGGTGGCCACGACCCGAAATGATAATCAGACCACTACTCGGCCTGGGAAGGAAATTATGGCTCGTTCTGCTCGTGCTAGTACTTCTGCTCGACTGGCTCGGGGTCCTTGCTTATAAGAGAAGAACTTGATGACCATTTCAACCCTTCTACCCCAGTAACTGAAGGATACCTCTCTCGCATACTTGAAGCATTGGACAGAAAACTGATGAATTGGCCGCTCAAAGCGAGACAACTAGTTGCTGCGTCAGAATATTAATGCTTTAGATAGACGGATTGATGATATCCAGAGGCAGGTGTCACCTCCTCCAGCTCAACCTTTTACCCCAGAATACTCATCCTCATCCGAAGAGCCTCGCCGAAACCGGCGATGGCCCTCATTAGAAAGGGTTGAGAACATAGAGCAGCTTCAATTTGGGTCACTTCCTACTCGAGAAGAAGAGGCGCTTAATCAGGGAACTAACAACCGTAACTTAAATGAGCCCTCTCTACCACCTAGGAATGGAGGCATCATTGACCCTACTCAGAATTAACCCATTCCTCCCGCTCGTCGCGAGATTGACCGTGGCAATAGGGGAAAGGGAGTTCTGCTCAGGCCCCAGACTCTGCAGCAGCACGTCAAAGAAATGATGGAGGGGCCCGTAGGGCAAGAAGTGTTGATCCTGAATCTACCCTGACCCATGTAGATGTTGAAGCCATGATCAGACAAATGATGGTAGAAAGTCGTGGATAAAGGAATGAAGATTGGGGTATAGGCCGTAGCCATACGCCCTTCACGGATGACATATTAGAAGTTCGATTCCCAAGAAATTTAACATACCACCTATGAACCATTATGCAGGAAGGGCGGATCCAGTCCAGCACCTAATGAGATATTCATGGTACATGAATGCAGCTTCCGCCTCTGATGCTGTAAAGTGTAAGGCATTCCCGATATATTTGGAGGATACGGTGTTAATGTGGTTTACTCGTTTTCCAGCACAATCGATCTCCAGTTTCAGGGAATTAAGTGAACAGTACGTGAATCAGTTCTGGCTGCATACTTAGAGATGTAAGAATGTCATCGAATTATCCCTCATTAAGCAATGCCCGGACGAATCTTTGAGATCCCATCTAGATCGCTTTAATCTAGCAGTCACAGAGGTTAGAGATCCCCACGAACTAACTGTTTTGATGGCCTTGATCGACGGAGTGGATAAAGATATAGATTTTGGAAGATACTTGGCTGGCAAGCCACCGCTGACCAAGGAAATATTTTATGAAAAAGCCAACATCCGCCTGTGTCAAGAAGAAATCTATGCCAACAGAAATAGGAAGGCCACTGACAAGGAAGATATACAGAGTAATGTGTCTATCAAACAAACTGGGGACAGCTCTGGGAAGGTGGAAGTGAACATAGGGAATAAAAACCAGGGGAATGGCCGTAGAACTGGGAATGGTAACAAGAGGAGGAATCAAGGAAATAACTCATAGAAGAGGCCGCGATACCGGCCATTCGAGAGTTTCGCCCCATTAAATGATACCTTAGAAAATATCTTTATGGATACTTACAACGTCCTCCAGTATAAGAGGCCCCTACCTAGGGATTCTACAGAGAAAGAACGAGAGTCGGGGAAGTTCTGTCTTTTCCGTCAAACCCATGGACACCCCACCAACGAATGCCGACATTTGAGGGATGTCATTGAAAAGTTACTTCATGAGGGAAAGTTGGACGAGTATAAGATTACGCCGAGAGACAGGGGGCAAGCTGGACAACCCCCAAATCAGAATTAACCTGCCACTAGACCTACTGCTCAACATAAAGAAAAGGACATTGTCATTAACTCTATAGTAAGAGGACCTCATCCTGCTGGACACAGCTTTAGGGCAATGGATCAATATGTAAATGCAGCAAAACATCTTGAAGTAGGGGAGTGCAGTAATCTTGAAGTTGTAGCCCCGGTGAAACAACAAAAAACTATGTCCGATGATGTTGTCTTTCGCGACAGAGATAACGTTGGAATTCATTCCCCCACTGAGGACCCTCTGGTGATCACCACAAATATTGGCCCCGCATTAGTCCACAAAGTTTTGGTGGATAAAGGAAGTTCAGTAAATATACTCTTCAAAAAATCATTCGATCAGATGCAATTGGAATCGAAAGATTCGAAGCCCTGTGATGGATGGATACGTGGCTTCAACGGAGCCTCTACATCCCTAATCGGATATGTAGATTTTCCAGTCACTCTGTGAGAGGGAGATCGCCGGAGAGTGAGAATCCTCACATTTGTAGTGTTGGCATTGAGTCGCCTTATAACGCTTTCCTGGGTCGACCGGCCCTAGCAGAATTCAGGGCCTGTATTGTGCCCTTGGTGCATATTGTTAAAATTCTCGACAAATGCGGGAGTGGGAGTAGTTAGGGGCAATCAAGTCGCAGGAAGAGCTTGCTATATAGAAGAATTAAAATTGTTACTCAAGGGATTAAATATCGACCTAAAGGATACTTCTCCGCCCATAAAGGAGCATACAACATAGCAATTAAAGACAGTTCCAAGGGAGCCGCCAAAGGAACTACCCGAGGATATAGATCCCAGAGAAGACAAGGAACCCGGGGGCAGAATGGAAACTCCTAATGAAACAACTGAGGATGTTCCGATTGATGATAATGACCCAGCGAAGGTCTTAAAGATCGGGTCCTAGTTGGACCCTATTCGTGCAAAGGAACTGACCAACTTTCTGAAGGCCAACCTGGATGTATTTTCCTGGACTCGCGCTGTTATGTGTGGCATATCTCCATCAATCATGCGCCATTCACTGAGTATTAATCTGAAGCATCCACCTGTCAAGCAGAAAAGGCGAATGCTAGGCCTAGAGAGGTCGGTTGCCTTAAAAGAAAAAGTTGAGAAGTTGAGGAGCAATGGGTTTATCAAAGACTCGACTTACCCGGATTGGATTTCAAACCTGGTTTTGGTATAAAAAAAAGGCCAACGGAAAATGGCGTACCTGTATCGATTTCTCGGAACTGAACAAGGCTCGCCCAAAGGATAACTTTCCGCTTCCCAGAATTGACCAGTTGGTGGATTCAACGGCAGATCACGAGCTCCTCTCCTTTATGGACGCTTATTCTGGATATAACCAAATCCCATGCATGTTCCGGATCTGGAACATACCAGCTTTATCACAGATTTGGGATTATACTATTACGTGGTGATGCCTTTCGGGCTAAAGAACGCTGGAGCGACTTACCAAAGGCTGGTAAACAGAATGTTTTATAACCAGACCGGGAAGATGATGGAGGTATACGTAGATGATATGGTAGTAAAGTCTAGACAGTCAATGAATCGCACTGTCGATCTAGCTGAAATGTTCGGTATACCTAGGCGATATGGAATGAAGCTCAACCCTTTGAAGTGTTTGTTTGGAGTTGCTTCTGGGAAGTTTTTAGGTTTTGATTGTTAGTTCGCGTGGAATTGAGATCAATCCATATTAGATTACAGCAATCTGAAACATTCAGGAACCAAGGCAAATCAAAGATGTGCAGAGTCTCGCTGGAAAAGTAGCTGCGTTGAGTAGATTCATCTCCAAAGCTACAGATAAATGCATCCCATTCTTCGATCTGATCAAGCGAGGCGAGCACAACTTTAAATGGACTCCTGATTGTGTGGAAGCATTTCAGAACCTATTGAATCATTTGGAAAAACCCCCGATACTGTCTAAGCCAGTGGATCATGAGGATTTGTTCATATACTTGGCAGTATTGTCCCACGCCATAAGTTCGGCCTTGGTAAGAGAAAAGGATAAAGTTCAAATGCCCGTGTAAAGCAAGAAGTTAGCGGCCGCAGAGAAAAATTATCCAAAGATAGAAAAGCTTGCATATAGCCAGCTAATCGCATCAAGGAAACTTCGTCACTATTTTCAGGCTCATCCCATTATAGTATATACAAATCATCCGCTAAGACAAGTATTGCAAACACCCGAGGCGTCGGGAAGGCTATTAAAATGGAATATTGAATTGAGTCAGTTTGACCTAAACTTCCAGCCCCGAAGATTGATAAGGGGGCAAGTACTGGCAGACTTTATAGCAGAATTTACCATCCCTGAAGATAATGAAGTGAGTGAAGAAATTGATACCCCAAAACAACTCCTTGACCCTAAATCATGGAGACTATATACCGACGGAGCCAGGAATGATAGAAGATCAGGTGCAGGAATTGTATTGGAAACCCCCGAGAATCAATCAATATATTATGCTCTGAGGTTGGAGTTCCACGCCACGAATAACGATTTGGAATATGAAGCCCTGATTATTGGGCTTAGGCTTGCCAAGGAGTTGGAAATAACAAAGCTGGGTATCTTATGTGATTCGAAGATAGTTGTGAATCAGGTCAATGGGGAATTCCAAGCTAAAGGGCCAAGACTTGTGTCATATCTAAAAAAAGTAAAGGAAATACTGAGTAGCTTAGAACATTATAGCATTACAGACATCCCTCGATCGGAGAATCAGAGGGCTGATAAGTTACCCAAAATGGCTAGTTCTGATAATCCCGAGGACATGGAGATGGTCCCAGTAGAGACGCTTCAGACTCCAAGCGTCGATCAGATGGAAATTGATCCTGTGCTGGAGATTGAGCCGGAAAGGGAGTCATGGATGACACCTTTGAAGAATTTCCTAGTCAATGGGACATTGCTAACCAAGAAGAGTGAGAGACGTGTCGTGATTCGGAAAGCTTCGCGATATGTCATGCAAGGTGAAGTTCTATATCGGCAAGGGTTCTCGATGCCGCTCCTTCGGTGTATAGCCTATGACGATATAGAAAGGGTATTAAAAGAAGTTCACAAAGGAGAATGCGGCGACTACACTGGAGGACAAATATTAGCCAAAAAGATACTACAATACGGATATTTTTGGCCTACAGTAAATAAGGATGCAGCTAAGTATGCTCGACACTGCGACGCATGCCAGAAATTCTCAAAGGTCTCCAGGGCACCTCCTAACCAATTAAAGACAATGTTGAGTCTGCGGCCTTTCGCGGTGTGGGGAGTTGATATCATCGGAAGTCTCCCCCTAGCGAAGGGTGGAGCAAAGTTTGCTATAGTGGCCATTGATTACTTTACAAAATGGGTTGAAGCAGAAGCGCTGACAACGATTTCAACCAAGAAGCTGATCAACTTCGTCGTGAGAAATATCATATGTCGGTTTGGAATCCTAAAAGTTATCATAACTGATAATGGAACCCAATTCAACAGCTCTGAGTTCCGAGATTTTTGTCAAAGATACCATATCTAGAAGAGGTTCACGGCTGTGGCACACCCATAGTCAAATGGTAGGTATAAGCGGCAAACAAAGTAATCAAGTCCATTTTGAAGAAGCGACTGAAGCAGGCCAAGGCCATGTGGGTCGATGAGCTACCTTTGGCTCTGTGGGCCTACCGAACAACTTTCAAATTAACTACCGGGCATACTCCTTTCTCCCTTGCTTTCCGGTCAGAAGCAGTCATCTCGGTAGAGCTAGAAGTACCATCCCACAGGGTCACTTATTACGACCCAATGACTAATAACGAGCTGCTTCTCGAATCCCTGGATATGGTAGAAGAAAAGAGAGACGAAGCGGATCTACGTTTTTTAAGGAACAAGCAGAAAGTTGCTCGGTACTACAACAAAAGAGTCCAAGCTCGAACCTTTGAACCTGGAGACTTGGTTCTAAAGCGTGTCTTTCCACCCCCAGTGCATTTGGGGCCGAAGTGGGAAGGACCCTATGCCATCCTATGGAGGCTTGATAATGGATCCTTCAAGCTAACGACCGTGGACGGAATTGAAATCCCCATAGTGTGGAATGCCCAGCATTTGCAGCACTATTTGACGTGAAACTATCAAATTCTTATTCTTTTGTTTGTAGGACCATGTAATAAGGCTTGACTTGCCTAGAAATGTCCAGTTATATAAGCAAAAGATTATAAAGTGGACGTAGGCCTTGATTCGACCGAATCACTATAAAATATCGTGTGTCATTTACTTTTATCGCACCATTATTTACTATATTATTACTTATATGTATGAATTGTCATAATTCTTATAAATTTTTCATAAACTATGCAGTTACTAACAATATGCGGGGTACCGAGAAGGCGATAAAGTAAACGACACATCCATTAAAGCTCTACTTCTCAAGACCTAAAAAGAAGTACATAAGGACAAAGAATTAAATTGTCCACGAAACGTGAAGGTGCACCATGATTTTAAAGACCGTCTCGATTAAAACTCTACCCTTGGCATTTGACGGGAGAGTATAAAGGTGTCGGAGATCGGGCACCACAAAACAACTACTATCCCGCTGAAGGATCGGGGAACAAATAGAAAGCTGAGTTCGAACTCTATCCTGGGCATACGACAGGAGAGTGTAAAGGCGTTTTAACTAAATGCCACTTAAGGGCTCCTATCCCGCTACTGGATCGGGAACGAGAATGAAACCTGAGCCTGACCCCCTCATTTCCGGACATGTGGGCCAACATAATTGTAACTCTAATCAATCTTCAATATGCCCTGGCCAGGCATTATGATGACGATTGATTGGGGGGCATACACATACGACGCTGTGCATTTACATAGTGCATAAACTTTTCAATTATTATCATTCATGACTTCAGTATTTAGTTATGATTGTTTATATTAGTTTTAAGTTCTATGATTCAGAATAATAAATTTTGCAGATATCGTAAACGTGCGGGTATGCGAGGATACAAAATAAATAGATTTTCATTTACTAAGTGTAGAATTACAAAATGAAGCAAACCAAAAGGCAAGGGCCACACTCGCAGCTACATCATAAGGCCAGTGGAAATACTAAAAAGAAAAGCATAATTAAATTAGCACTAGTTGGGCTTCGGGGACGACCTCAGCCTCTTCTCCTTCTTTTTCTTCCCCGTCTCCTCCTCCTTTTCAACGTCGGCTTTATCATGCTTTTTCCTCTTCCTTTTATCGGAAGGAGGATCCACTGGAAGGTCAGTAGACTGGCTTGCGAGCTACGAAGTTATCGACTTAAAGGGGAACTTTATGACTAACCCAGTTTTGGGATCAACAGTAGTGATATGAGGCACATTCAAAGGCTCCTGTTCCTCTATTTTCAAAGCCAACTGCTTATCCTTCCTCGCCTTCATCTCGGCCAGAGTCTCATTCTCGGGATCTTTGATTTCTCCCACGATGTCAATCTCCTCCTCTTCATCCTCGTGGCTGTCATCAATGTCATCTAAAGCTCCGATTAATTTCAACATCCATTGGGGCATCCTTACCTAATGTCTCAATGGTTTCTTTAGTCTTTCCAGCTTTGGACTGCTTTGGATCTTCGGGAATGACCTCGGTGACTGGAGGCACACTGATAATCCTGACCTCAGCCGGCTTCTATGCAACCGTCTCAGTAGATTTGGCACCTACATTATGAGAAGCAATAGTTATTAGTTCAGGAGAAAGTATGGTTATCCCAATTGACTGCTCTGTATCATAACGATAAGTTATAACGGCATTGACAAACTATGGAGAAAATATGGAGATACCTTCCGCTGGTCCTTCGACCGAAGCAGCAATGGAAGCTCCAGCAGCAGGAGGGACTGGAATTCCAGAGATCAAGGGGTCGTCGGGATTGTATTCCTCAACTTCAGAAGTTTTAGGCTCCGGTGTTGAGCTGGAACCCTCGTCGATTTTAGTTTTGCCCTTGAGATTGGTTTTTTCTTTCTCCATGGAATCTCGGATCATACGTCTACCTTCTGCCAAGGCCTCAGGCTCTCCACCCTTAAGGAAAGTCTCATAAGTTTGCTTTCGTCGATCTCACCAACCTTCAACCGCTGCTTCTCCCCCTCAACAATCATATCCCATACATTAGCCAGAGTTTTGTTATAATCTTGGATCCAGGAGATATCTTGGGTGTGGATAACCTGAGCAAAAAAGTCCATAAACAGCTCCTCAAACCCTTCAATCTCCTTCTTGGCTACAGCAAGGCGAGTAGTGGCAGTGGAAGCCGACTCATAGCAGCATTGGTATTACTCTCGGCAAGAGTTGCCCGTTCTTCAGCATGGGCGAGTCTATCGTTTAAGCTTGTTCTCTCCTTTTCCCAAGCGGCCCTTTCTATTGCAAATCGATCTTGTGCAGCTTTCAATTCAGCATTAGCAAGTTTTAGCTACTCCACCTCCTTCTTTAAGGCCACGTGCTCTTGACTATTTGAATCAAGTTAGAGGTGGAAGCATTTCGTGGCATTCTCTAGCTTGGTCTTATGATTGTTAGCATCCCGCTGAGCTATCGCAAGAAGAGCCTGCGCATCCTCAAGATCCTTTATTGCTTTATTCCTGGCCCTGGAGTCATTATCTATCTTTACCCTGGCCCTAGTTGCATCCGTCTATAGAGTACAGATAACTTCCGAAAGATTCTTGGCATGATTTTTCATCACCCTATATTGCTTGGCTACATGGGCGACGCGTCCCACAACTTCGTCATCCCAATCCACAGGAACCGTCTCTAAGTCTGGGACGAAGACCATCCTCCCAAAATAGATTTCGGGAAATTGCTTCCGCAAGCGCTCCAGTTTTGCCTTATTGTCAGGAGCCAGGGCCGCTTCTTGCGTAGTAGAGGACTCTAAATGTTGTTGACCCGAAGAAACGAGAGCTGTTTTCTCTTTCTCTTTACCTTTGCTTAGTTCCTTTTGTTTGCCCTTGGGATCATGAGACTTTTTAGAAGATTTGTTGTGCGGAGGTGAGCCCCTTGGAGGAGTTAGCGCCCTAGGAACCTCTTTACCCCCAGTATGTGGCAGTTCGCAATTGTGGGATTTACCAAGATCTTGTTTAAAAGGAGAGCGAAAGCATGGGGAATGAGGTTGATAGGAATCAGAACGTCTTTGACTATCCCTCCCACGACTGTCGCTGCGATCATGCTCGGACATTGAAGAAAGCCTAGGAGTATTCTCGTGAAGAGCGCGGTAGGAGTAGGAATGACGACGAGGCATGCTTCCTACAAAAGATAATAAATGGAAATCAAGATTACGAATATGGTTAGTGTAAAAGTGTCGTGACAAGTGGTGCATGTGGTATGTGTCTGTGTTCCCGTGTAATCCCCCTAACAGGCCTTGCCCGAAGTCTGGCTTGTCTGCACGGTTTCTTTATCTTTGACAGGAGAGTTTTCTCCCTCGGAGGTAGGAAAGAATGGTTCCCCTCCAAAATCTCCAGAGGTATAGAGGTCATCTGGTAGGGGAATCTTTTCTAAACCCTCATGTATCTGCTCATCTGTCAACGAGGGTACGATTGGTGGTGGAGTCTTCGCGGGAGACTGTCCTTTAGAGGAAGGGTTGTCTTCCGGTTCACTAATTCGAGTTTTGCCTCCCTTATACACATTGAGATCCTCGTCATCTTGGTCAATCAAAGGTGAAGGACTTTTAGGGATCTCAACCACCTTTGCGGCTTCTGTGGTCCCCTCTCCCCCAGCTGGGGGCACGTTGCTAGACTCCTGGCCAGTAGGGAGCACATACTTGTAAGGCCTACCACCTAATCCAAGCCCATATCTTATGTCCAAAAGACGGTGTTTGCGGAGATTCTCATCGGTGATACATTTCTTGATTTTTAAGAAATCAGATGTGCTTTTGAGAAGACGGGACAGTCGATCTTCATATATTGAACCTTCTGTTTTTGAAAAAATGTGATCTGAACAGAAAAAGGAAACATGTTAGCACTTTGATTATGCAACTAGATCATGCATCAAGAGACTTAAGTCTTACTTGACTTTAGCCACTTCCTCACACACCCGGCCTGGTGTTTTATGTAAAATCAATCAGCTTTGGGATCCCCTATATTGTTGTGACCCTCCGACAAAACCTTCCTGTTGGCCACTGATTCAAAGAAAGTGAAGTTTGGAGTCGTTGTGGAACGGTGTTTGAAGAGATAATAGAATTTTAAATCCTTGAAAGTGAGCTTAGTCTGTAGAACCTCCGCATATGCAATACATAGAGTATACAAAGCCGCGTAAGCATTAGGATGAAGCTGCATGGGGGAAATGCGTAGTCGCCTTAAGTTCTCAACAACAGTCGGTGGAAATGGAGGAATATCGCCTACCCAACACATGAGCCTACTGATGGTCATATACCCTTCTGGAGCAGAATGAGGTCTATCCTCACTTACTGGAGTTTTCACGTCATCCCAAGAAATCCTTGAGTTTTATATCGTCTAATTTGGTAGCTAGAGAATCAGTGAGTTTCTTTTCCTCAATTTCCTCAACACCGGGGATCTCGTCGGGAGCTTGATCATTTTCTTCTTCTTCTTCTTCTTCTTCCTCAAGCGATGTGCTCTCGGAAGAATCCGATTCTATATCTGTCTCGTACTCAGAGTCAGAAATACTCCAATTTGAGCCTGATGGGAGCATGTCAGGATTGTGATGTTGCGAAGACTCTGGATTTTCTCTCCTTTCGGATATTCTTAAGGAGCGTCTATCTGACATGGCTGTTTTGGCGAGTAAACATGAAAGATTATGATGCAGTTACCCGTGAACCCTGTGCATATGTAAGTGTCGGTGTGTGCATGTGTGAATAATACTAGAAAATAAAATCACAAAGTTAATTGGATAAGTGTGGTGATGGTCGTTGTATGCTGTTAAGTTATGCTTGTTCAATCCGGAAAGTTCATCTTGAAGGCTCTAGCCTAACTGTCCATTGATATATGTTGATTGCACAGTGTTCTTTAGTTAGTATATGCATGGGATCACTTACAAAGTTGGTTCATAACAATCATGGGGTTCGGGTCGCGATTTAATCGAATCGTGGAACGCACACTAGATCGCGGAGGGTGGATCGCTCACTGGTCTCGCCATTCGATGGACTTTGGATCGTGGGACAGTTTGGTTCGTGGTACCTAAACGGATCGTGAAGCACCCCCACGATCCACCTTAACTCCCATCACCACGACCTGATCCCAGTCCAGTGACCAGATCCGTTGTCCAGAACCATGCTTCTATTTCCCTTCTTCTCCCTCTGTTGCCACGACCCGAGTCAAAACCTCGTCCACAAACCGGCTCGACCTACTCCTTCTCCCTCCTCGTTTCTCCACTCTACCCATGAATCAACCTGTGGAAGCTTGCATCCTTTTTCCTCATCTCTTCCTTTCCCCTACCTATGAATCCTCATCCTCAATCTGAACCGAACCCATTCTCTCGTCTCCTCCTTTTTAAGGCCTCAACGCCACAAATTTTATAGCCACTACTGCTGCTTACCAGCGACGGTTCCATGGTCAATTCGACAGAGTTAAAGATAGAAGGGTTAACTAACATTTGAATTGACACCAAGAGGATTGTGTTCAAAATTACCTTTTCAGAATTAAGAAAGGAAAAGAGAAGCGGCGGTTGTGAAAAGTGAAAAGGGTAAAAGGAGGGGGTTAAAATAGCTTATATAGCCAAGGAGAAGACTTTTGTTCTTCCCATCTTTGTCTCATATAGCTCGCCAGGCCATGATGGGCCACGAGCTTGCGGAAAGCCCACCAGGGTTCGTACACGGGCCCCCCAGATAATGGTCCAAGGCATGTAGGACAGCTCTACTTGAATGTGTTGGATAGCCTACCGCGGCCCGTGGTTTGAAATGACGATCCAAATCCTGAAGTGATCAATGCATCGGAAAGCTAGGGTCTTATCCTTAAAGAAGTATGAAAGTTATTAAACACTGTTTCCCACAAAAAGTTTTAAAGCTTACCTGATAACTTGATTGCGATGTCCTCCGAAATTCGAGAGATGAAAGTTACCCAACAAGTGAGGAAATGATCGAAGGATTCGATTTGATATTTATACTCATCAAAGAACACGATTCTTTGAAACAACACGACGTTCCAAACAAACGCGACTATTAATTTGTTGTTTCATGAAGTAATATTTCAGCAAATTCGAAGCACGTTCCATCCTTGATAAAACATACTTTGAGGGGGCAAAATGTTGGCTAGCTTTTTGCTCAAGCCACCAAGGTTCGCAAACAAAGAAAATATGGAGCTTCACTCATCAGAACCCTTAGGAACCCGATCGTGGTCACCTCATCTTCTCCTACTCATGGCACCTATCCGCGACCGGATCCCTCTTAGCCAATGATCTGCGACCCGGTCCCTCTTCACTGTCGGATCCTCACAGCTAAAGAATGGAAGCAACGAACTAATCTACCACGACCAGAAAGGCTCGGATCTCATGACATCTATCCATGACAACCATTTTGACTATTTCTCCATCTGTTCACGAACCAGTCTGAGATCCTCGGGATTTGTGCCACGTATTACCATGATCCTCCTGCAAACATCACTTATAAATAGCCCAGTGCTTGGCATTTTTGAGGATCTTTTTGGCAGTTTGGAGTGTTGTTTCCACCATTACTGCTATTCTATTATTTCTTATCAGTCTTAGCTCGAAAGTATTGAGTGAATCACCATTGTAAAAGTGAGATTGAGAGAGAAATCATTGGTTGTACTTGAATCTTACGTATAATCATAGATATGAAGTGGACGTATGCTCGTTAACGCCGAACCACTATAAATCTTGTGTATTTTCTGTGTTTTTCTTGCAATTCTATATATTTATCTCTGCATAATCATATAATTTGGATGTTAGAGCCATTTTTGGATCTAACAATACTGTAAACACTTTTTTCCCATCAAGCAAGGTCAAGACTGAGCTGTTGTCAGAGCCCTCTTCAATCTTTGGAAAGCAACATCACAATCTATATCCCATGAAAATGCCAAATTCTTCTTCGTTAGCCTGGTGAGTGGGGCTGATATCTTTGCGGAGTCCTTATTGAACTTCCGATAATAGCCTTCCAATCTGAGAAAGCTTCTTACTTCCGTTGCATTTTTCGAAATTTGCCAATTTTGAATTGCAGCTATCTTTGCGGGATCTACTGTTATCCCGTCTTTAGAAACCACATGCCCTAGGAATCTCACCTCTTTTCTCCAAAAATGGCATTTGGAGAACTTTGCCTTAAGCTGATGCGCATGGAGAGTTTACAAAACTTCTGTCAAATGTTAGCCATGCTCTTCCTCACTTTTTGAGAAGATCAAGATATCATCAACAAAGACTACAACAAAATTATTTAGAAACTCCCGAAACACCTACTTATCAGATCAATAAAATAGGAGGGTGCATTCGTCAACCCAAAAGGCATAATGAGCCATTCAAAGAAACCATATTGAGTCCTTAAAGAGGTCTTATCTATACAGTCCTCAGCCACCCTCAACTGATGAAATCCTGTAGCCAAGTCTAATTGGGAGAATACCGATGCACCAACAAGCTGGTCGAACAAGTCATCTATCCTTGGGAGCGGGTGCTTGTTCTTCTTAGTTAGTTTATTCAACTCCCTATAGTCTATACACAAGTGAAGCGAACCATCCGCCTTAGTTGCGAATACTACTGGGGCACCCCATTCAGGTATGCTTCGCCTAATAAATCCTTTCTCAAGTAGTTCCCCTACTCATCCCTTGGATCCATATGGCGCACAGTTAATGCAACTGGATTTGCATTGTCTACCAAATATATAAGAAAATCGATCTCATGCCTTGGAGGTAATCCACGTACCTCATCAAAAAAATATGGATAATCTTGGACTACTGGAATAGATCGCAGATCATCGATAGATGCATCAAGAGACTCTAGGAAACTAAGCATAACAAACCCTTGCGGGTAACAAGAAATCTCGAGGGTCCTCCCATGACAAGGTCAAAATCCTAACGACCCTCTTTTCACAATACAGAATGGCGCTATACATGGCTAGCCAATCCATCCGTAGAATCAAACCGTATCCCATAAAACCGAGCATATACGCGTCGCACTCAAATTCGACGCCTAAGACAGATATTCTCAAACCTCGACAAATCATGAACAAATCAGCCGAAGCACCAATGGGGTTTGAGACAACAATGAGATCCACTACCATACTAGTATTAAGGTGCAGAGACTCAACTATAGAATCAGATATAAATGAATGCGAAGCACTAGAATCTAAAAGAGTTCTAATAGGGTAACTGGAAAGGGAAATCAAACCTTCTACGGAAACTTTCCTACCTCAATCTGAAGCACTAATCGCAAGAGTATGCACTTGCCCTCCAGAAGTTCCTGCCCTTTGACCTTGTCCTTGCTTCTTCGGACACTCTTTAGAAAAGTGTCTGACCTCTCCACAACTGAAGCAAGCATTCTTCCTTCTTTTGCAGTCCTTGATCAAATGACCCTTGCGTCCGCAATTATGGCACTTACTCTTATCCTTAGCTTTTTCATTCTTTCTGCCCTTCCTTTTGTTGTTGTTGTTGTTGTCCCTTCTTGGGCCACACTTCCTTGTTTTGTGTTTCCTCAACCTTTGCTTCTTTCTTTTCATCTTTATTTGAACTTGATCTATGTTCCCTTCGTGGGCCATCACTTTTCTCATCCTTGGGATGTGCTCCTTAGCCCTAACTTCTTTATTCTACTTTTTACCATCCTTGCTAACAAGTCTCTCAAAAGCTGCCTCCATCACATGGAAATCCTTACGAAACTCGGAAAAATTAGCCGCAGGTGAAACTACTATGGCTATAGATGGAGGTTAGGCACTTCATTGCCCTTCGACATGTGGTGTAGTTTTAACATGCCTATGGAACCATGCCGCAATTGGTACACCTTTCGGGAAGAATCGGCTCCCCAAACAAAAAGGAAAAAGGAATCAAGCAGAGAATCGAGAGATATTACACATGGCTTTGGGGAATATGTTTTTCAAAACATACTTTTCTTTTGGAAATGCCTTCTTTTAAAACCATTTTGAAAATAGTTTTCAATTTTTTTATCTAATCTGGTAACCTTCATCTCTGATACCAGGTGTGACACCCCATGTTCGTTAATGTCACTCGTTAAGAGAATGCATTAAGTTTCATGAAGCGTTATAGGTAAGCAGAAACAGAAACATTACAAGACAGATATAAAGTAACAGCGGAATTAAAAACTTTATTTAATAAAGCATCGGGTTTCAAAACATCATATGGTTTTGAATTACATAAAAACCAGTACATCATAAAAACTTATGTCTTGCACTTAAACATCAGAGTAAAAATAAAAGAAGCATAATCCCCAAATAAAAACGTAGCCATTGTAGCAAAGATAGGAGCTTGAGCAATACATCTAAGCAGCTCCAGCAAAATGACAGCAGAATCCTGGTCAAGCTTGAGTATTCCCACCCTAAGAATCTTTGGAGGGGGGGAGGGGAGGGGAGAAAGAAGAAAGAAGAGGAAACAAAAAGGGTCAGACATAAAGTCTGACGAGTCTAGTTACTTTTAGCAAGTAACTAAGTAAAAGTATCATGACTGGCATATAAAGTGGATAAGAAAGATAACATCACCGAAAAGGAAGGTAGTACAAGGTAAACATGATAGAGTGTATACGCTTCTCTAATGATTACTCTGCACCAATACTAATGTCTTATTACAAGATGATCCCAAACAACTACAAGATGGTAGACTTAGACGTACGTCTAAATGTACCCAATTTACTACCCTAATCGATCGGCTCTCTACTCCGTAGATATCCTGTGATGACCCCATAGTAGGAAGTATCACTCCCTAAAATGGCATCCCTTAGTGCACAATCATATCTACAGGTGTCATGGTCGTCTTATCCCCCTCTGCCCGGACCATGCACGCACATGACCCAGGTCGGTTTGCGCCGCCCACACCGTCCTTTATGCTTGGATCTCTTACAATCAGCCCAGTATGCATGCCTCTACTCCGACCTAGGGCAGAGTACTTGTTTAATACCGTTATATGGGTTGTTGAATGAATCGAGTCCCACACACAAGATGATGCAAGCTCTCCCCTTTGTCTTGCATCCCCACTAGGATTTCCACGGGTTATGCTTACCTTACGGTGTCTTTAATTACATAACCCCCAACATTTCCCTAGGTTTTGCTTACCTAACGGCGTCTTTAATTACATAACACCAACTGGTTAAGTTTGTGGGCCTACATAAATATTACCCACTCAACCTAGACATACTTAACACTCCCACTGGTTCAACTAAGTTTACTTATCCCTTATTCAAATTCATGTTCATATAATCCCTATGGATTTAACTAGATTAAGTATTCCAATTCATTTTCATGTCGATTTATGGTTATAATGTGCTTGACCCCTCACATTAGGCCTACCACTTGTGGATGCTGGATATGCCGGTCTTTTATGGGCGGACTTCTTCCACAAGTCGGGCTTAACCTCGTATCTTAGCACGTCTCGTATTTGTGCACCTAGACCCCTCACATTAGATTCTCCACTTTTGGTAGCTGGATATGTCGGGCGGTTCCGGGTAGACTTCCACCACAAGTGTAATCTAACCTCGTGTCTAGGCGTAGTTACAGTTTCTAATTACTGTAATCCTAGGCATTTCATTATTAGCCAATTTTACCTATATCGTTATAGGTTTTCATGCCCCTTTTTCCCCAATTATGTTCATAATGATTTATATGCCCTAAATTCATAATCATTATTCAAGTTATGCCAAATTCCCCATTTACAAGTTATGCCCAATTTCAATGTTTTTCCCCTCGTTCCTAGTTTAGAGCGTTCACATATTTCAGCGGCATGCCTAGGCTCGAAAGTGCCCTAGCTATATAAAATCAAAAGGGAAAGGATGAAAGGAAGATGATACAAATGATTATACTAACAAGATTTACATAAACACGGAGTGGCATATTGATAAGATGGGCATATAAGAACAGATCTGGTGCACATGAGATAATAGAATTGTTTCTAACATAGTAGGGATGTCATAATAGGCATGAGAAGATCTAAACAATAATTTAGATGTCCAACTAATAACTGATCCAATTTAACCACAAACATGATAGGTACAAGGTGATCTAAATAGTGAATTAGATCTATAATCAAAGGTAGATCTGACACGATAAAGGTTATGATCCAAGTCATATTTAAGTCAGAATATCATGGATTCACAAGTTATTACAGATCTGATATGATTCAAGCAGTCACAGGCATAAATCCAATTTATAGTCATATAATGTTTTACTTTTTAATTATTTAAATCTAAGAGTAACTTAAACTCACAGTGTTTGGATCTAGAAAGATAGAAGAAGAATAGAAGAGGTTGAATCACAGATCTAAACTTGAATAACTTGATTAACTTGATTGCAGAAGAAGAAAAAGATTTGGTTCAGTTTAGGCAGCGACAACATCTAATCCTCCATTATTTTTCAGTGTAGAAAATAAGAGAAATGGAGCCATATTTATAGCCGAACCCCAAACCCTAATCTATCCAGATCTGCGCGGGGGGTCGACCCCTTTATGGGGCTGACCCAGGGATCGACACCCCTAGGGAGGGAAATTTGCCGCCTACGGAAATTTGATTTTTGAACTAAAATTTGATTTTCTGATTTAATTACAAATATATATGATTCTCTTGCGCGTATACAAACTAAAAACCTCCTTCATACATTATCCGTTTTACGTAAACCAAGTATATATCTTGAACAAAATTTCAAGATGGACGCAATGGCACAGTCTGTTTCCCTTAATTCTAAATATTAAATTAAATATTCTTTAATTTATCAACTTTAGTGTTATTAAAATTATGGTTTGTTACAACATATCGCTTAAAACTTCCCTTGGACAGTTGG
The DNA here is from genome assembly GCA_030737875.1 of Allium sativum. Classification (NCBI taxonomy): domain Eukaryota; kingdom Viridiplantae; phylum Streptophyta; class Magnoliopsida; order Asparagales; family Amaryllidaceae; genus Allium; species Allium sativum. The sequence goes on along the minus strand of CM060916.1, from coordinate 711,139,238 downwards.
TGAGCATGCAATGGCCATATATCCTTCAATTACCAATATATCCCCAGTTGATCCCTTACAAGCTTCTAAAGGAAGTGGACATCCACATGAACTATCCTACTCCATTAACAGTTTTATGCCTAACCACTTTTAAAGAAGGAGGTTCCAAAGACTTACCTTAATACTAATAAGGGTGGGTCCCATGACTTGGGTTCCTTTCTAAGGAATAAACCTTCGGAGGGATCCTAGTCCTAACCACTTAAGACCCATGTAACACCCCACTTCTGTTAACGTCACTCACAAAGGGAATGCCTTAACTTCGGTGGAACGTTATAAGTAAATAGAACAGAAATTTACAAGACAGATATGTAAAGTAGTACTTGAAAAACTTTATAACTTTATTACAGCAGAAACAGTGGTTACATCACAATACCAAAACCCAAGTACACAAATATCAGTCTTATACAAAATTCTTCAGAATGAATAATTTTAAAGCCATATTCCCCAACAGAGAATGCCATAAATAGGTAGAATCAAAGCCAAGAAATATTTCAAGCACTTCTAGCACTTCAAGCAGATGGAACTTGAATCAAGCTCCTATGTTTCCACCCTAAGAACCTAGGGGGAACGGAAGAAAAGAGGCGAAACAAACTAGGTCAGATATAAGTCTAGTTAGTCCAGTGACTTTTAGCATATAAACAGATAACAGTATCATGACATGTAAATAAAACTGGATGAGAGATAACCATAACAGGAGTAGCAGGTTAACAGAAGAGACAGAATGATATAGGCTAAACTAAGCTTCTTACTTGGTTTTCACTTCTCTGCACTAATACTAGTATAACAAAATTAGGTGTTGTCCTAATATCTAAACAGAAAACAGAACGATCTCTTCAGAAACACGATGCTAGTAATGGGCCTTTACTAACCGAATAGAGATAGACGGTTTCAGAAACAGAATGCTAGTAATGGGCCATTACCACCCGAACAGAGACAGACGTTATAGAAACGGAATCAGAAACGGAATCAGAGACGAAAACAGAATATTCCCTACAGAAACAGAATGTTAGAATTAGGTGTACACTAGTAATGGGCCTTTACCACCCCAACAGACGGTACCACATAGAAATAGAAAGGTGTTACCACCCCAACAGAAACAAACGGTACCCCAACAGAAACAGGTAGAACTAAGTGTACCCTAAATTCTACCCTTAGCGATCGGCTCCCTAATACATAAATACCCTATGCCGTCCCCACAGAAGGGTGTATCACTCCCTAAAGTGGCAACCTATAGACATTGACCTATTTACAGATGTCACGGTGTCTTACATCCTCAAAGAAGACCGAATCCATGCACGCACATGACCCGGTTGGAATGTGGCATCAACACCCCTCGCCATTATCAGAGTGAACCTCTTACAATTAGTTCAGTAAGCGTGCCCTAGACCCCTACCTAGTGTTGGGTCATAGTTTTGATACCATAAAGGGTTACTGACTAATATGGGTCCCAAACAACAGATGACATATGTAATTACCCCTCCTAACCTTGTGTCCCCAGACTAACAGATTTCCGATTAACTTGCTTACAGATTTTAGATGTACAAAGTTAAAATTAACTAGTTCTCAGATCAGACATACAAGTTAACAAGTTTTCAGACTAACAGATCAGATATACAGATTAACAAGTTTTCAGACTAACGGATCAGATATACAGATTAACAGACTTACAGATTGTTTCACCTAACCTTGTATTGGGCCTACAGATTTTCAAATGGGCTTATTAGATTCATCAGTCCAGTTGATTTAACCTTATTTACCCAATACGTTTTAGGCATCATATTTATCTTAGATTTGCATTAATTAAATATTAATGCATAGACCTCTCGCATTAGGTCGGTAGCTTGTGGCCGCTGGATGTGCCGGGCGGTTCCGGGCAGAATTCTGACACAAGCCAGACCTAACCTCGTGTTTAAGCATCTTTATGCCTACGACCTCTCACATTAGACTGACAGTTTGTGGTTGTTGGTTAAGTCGGTTGGGTCCGTGCAGGCTTCTACCGCAAATAGAGTCTAACCTCGTTCTCAGCATTCTTATTTTAGCTAAAGTATTCATTCACATATTATGCCAATATCAGACTAATTATGCCAATTCAACAAATTAACTTCTTTACAAGTTACAGCAGATTATCCAAAGTTCTATTAACATGTTTTGCTCAATTTTAGATCGAGCCTACAGATTTTCATACCCAAATTACCGTATTCAGTTTCAACATATTTAGCAGATTAGGCAATTTAACAAATTTAATCATCCCTTAAAATTTCATTGATATACCTCGCTTAATCATAAAATTAAGCCTAATTTTTCATGCTCAAATTATGGTCATAATTCACAATATAACATATGCCCCAAATTCCTAGTTAAATTTACATCAAAAACCCCAAATCATGATATATAATATGAATTATGCCAAATCATAGCCTTTGGTTTCAGCATATGTCAAATATCCAAAATCCCCATTTAGGAATATTCACAATTAATAGTTATCCCATTTTAATATAGATCTTTTACGCCTAAATCATATATCCTTTTTCTTCCAAGTCATAGATCATCACAAAATATGCCCCCAAATCTAGATCTTAAATTACAACATGTATTATGTCCTCAAAATCAGATCTTGAATTATAACATGCATTATGTTCCCAAATTACAAGTCATATGTTGTCATACATTAATTCTCCTTCTTCCAAATCATAAACCATCATATATAATATGCATATATCTAGATCTTTAAATTACAACATATGCCCTTTTTCTTAAATCATTCACAAATCAGTCATGTCAAATTATACGTCATTCATTATTTTCCCCAAATTTAACATTCGTGCGTCAATCTCTTATGAGATTTGGCTCAGGCTCGTGGTAGCCTGGCTATAGAACAGAAGGAAGGAAGAGATACAGAATAGTTACAATAATAAGATAGATCTACACAGAAAAACAGATCTGATAAACAAGAATATGCATAATCTCCAATTCAGATTTATAACTATGTCAAGATCATAATTAAATTTCATATCTGAAAATAACTGTACTCACCTTGATTGGATTCTAAAAGAAAAAGGGTTGTAGTTGTTCTCTTTTAATCCTATTCAGATTGGAAGAAGAAGGAGCACTTGTTCTAGCTTAGGTTTCAGCAGAGTAACGACACCATTGATTTATATTAATATGAATTAGGACAGAGTATAGGCGTAATGAAATTGTGTGGAGAGAAAGTGAGGTTTGGGGGTGTTTAAATAGCTTAGGAGCAACGAATCTGGTCAGAACGGACGTCTAAATACAGAAAAACGAATTTGTCCACGGATCTGGAAAAGAGGGGAGGTCGACCCCATGGTCGACCTTTTCTACCCAGGTCGACCCCTTGGTCGACCTGGGTCCTGGGTGGGAATTTTTCCGCCCAGGCCAGATGTGTGATTTGAATTTTGAAACTTAGAATTTGAATTCGGGCTGGTTTTTATTTTAAATTCCTGAAACTCTATGTGCCATAACTTCTTCATACGGAGTCCGATTTACGCAAACTCGGACTCTATCTCAAGCAGAATTTTGAGACGAACGCAATCGCATAACCCGTTTTCCCTAATTCTTCTCTTAACAATTAAGTATACTTTGTTTTGTTACTTTATGTTCATAGAAAATACGGGGTGTTACAACCCAAATTAGATAAAAAGTTGAGTCATCCACTTAAGACCTTATTAAGGCGTAGTAAGCCTATTTGCTTTCACACATAAACTTATATATAGCTATATACATACACACTAGACCTCTCACATTAAACCATGTACTTGTAGATGCTGAGTATGCCAGTCGGTTCTGGGTTGGCTTCTACTACAAGTCGGTTTAACGTCGTGTCTAGTGTACGAAGTTTATGAATGGACCATGGCACCTAGACATCTCACATTAGTTGGGCCACTTGTGGTTGCTGGATATGCCGGTCGGTTCCGGGCAGGCTTCTACCACAAGTGTCAACTAACCTCATGTCTATGTGTCACTTATCTATACATATTTAAGCCATTCTATATATATATATACACACACACACACGCACACACAAGCAAACAAATATATATATATATATATATATATTTGCTAAGGGGACATTTCAAATTCAAACTCTAACCTAATCGCATTTATTACGCTAATATATCAATAACGCCTAATTAACGTAACATTTGTATAAACGGGAAAACATTCTAATCGGGATGACAATTGTCATTTATCCAAATTAAGGCATACACATTTAGGTTTTTCCATATTTTACCGCTACAACATATCATGATGGCATAATGAACATATAGCAAATAGCAGTAATGGAAAACATACACATACATAACAATTACAACTTGTATCCTAGGCATGTAGAAATGGTTTCAATATTAAATTAAAAGTAGAGTTTTTCGTACATTCACACATGTATGTTTACAATTTATATTTCACCCAATTCACTCTTTTTGTGGTGTACCCAAAAATATTTACATTTGACTCATTCCAATTTATGAATGTGTTTACACCCAACTTAGGATCTAAACCCAATTCAACTATGAAACAATTCAAATCCAAACCTTTTTCGGCTTAAATCAAATGATAATGGTGAATTGCATAAAATATAAATAATAATACAACACTCATGTTTACCTTTAATTCAATACAAAAAACACAATTCCACAAAACCAATTCAACATGGCAATTTCCGATGTGATTACAATGTAGAAGATTTGGGGATTTTTCATGTTATATTATCACATAACCAAATCTTCATAGGTATAACAATTCATATAGAAAACTGTTAATAATACGAATATGCCTTTAAGAATAACTAGTTTCCACTCTCTAATTAAGTGGAGACGTGGTAGAAATTCAAGATCTGCAACGATTATCAACGTTCAAGCGTGCTCTAATTTTTCTCCTAACAGTATACATATAAGAAACATATAATTAGATTCGTATATATATTGTTTATGCTAAATTCCAAATTCCTAAACTTAGATAGATAGAAATAGAGAGATATAGAATGGAGGTAGAGAAGTAGAAGAAACCTTCACCTTTTTCCTCTTTATTTTTCTATGGAATTCAGCAGCATAGAGGCAGAGGCCGTATGAGCAGGAGCCGTCGGATTAATATAAATTAATCTAAGCCATCCTTATAAACATATCCTCTTAAAAAACCCTAATACACCTAGGTAGAATTGGGCCTGTCAGCCGACTAGCAGCAGACCCCCTTAAGGGGGAGCAGTCGACCACCCTTCGGCTGGAATGCCTAATTCTGTTGCGTTGATGAGCTGTTAATTTTATCAACTCGTTCTTAATTTGCTTCATTCTTTTCCATGTATTCGATATAAGGTGTCCCCTAGATCTTATCTCCAATTTCAAATTTTGAATCTCGCTCCTTTTGTTTTAAATTATTATTTGGACAACGTATATAATATTCACATAATTATACATATATATAATTTCTGCGTACACTGTCCAAATTCATTTGTTCATAACTCCTTCATACATTGACCGTTTTCAGCGTATTATATATGAAAACAATTTACAATTTCGCCACGAATCCAAATAAAAAAGTTTCGTAGCCAAATTCCTAAAGCTGCAAAATCTCATTTTCATCCATATCATTTAATTGCTTGTTTTTAATTATTTAATTTATTACTTATACATACAAAATTTACGGGGTGTTACACTCCTCCACCTTCTCCCTATTCTACCACCACCTTCAGCCTTCTCTAGCTCTTCCACTCCTTACGCCACCTCTCTACCACCATATTGTGGTCCCATATGGCCAAGCACCCCTTTCTCCTCTTAAAACCCTAAAGGTCCTTCTTTTCTTCTAATTTCCACCACCCCAAGCTCCTACACCCCTCCTACCACAACCACAAGACCCTTTTATACCCTACACTTTTTTGCCTCACCCCCATACCCTCTCATTTCAAGGCCATGGACCCCACCCTAGACCAACCCCTCTCCTTGGGCCAAAAATCCCTCTTTTACCCCTTAAACCACTTAGAAATCCAAGTTTTCTCTTTTTACGTGCCAAACAAAAATGTATATATATGTTTATATACTAGAGTTTGTGGTGATTTAAAGTACTTAAGTTGCTATTTTGATTATTTAAGTGGAGTTTGAAGTCATAGAAAACAAAAGGTCCTACATTTTTAAAGAATGGTGGAGTGGATAGAGATGGTGAGAACTCTACACTCACTTTTGGATAGTTAACTTAAATTTGTTACTTAATGTTGCTAATGATGTTTATAAGTTGCTTATAATGTTAATAACTTGCTAATGATGTTTTTGGTTGATTAATGTTCAATGGTGTAATAAGCATGTTTAATGTGATTAATGGTTAAGTTAGCAAGCAAATGGCGTAGTAACATAGAGGTTAAAAGGGTTAAAGTGCTAAAAATATGATTTTGATTTCAATCAATGAGAAAAATCACACATTTAAGGGTTAACATAGTTTATATTTTTCTTATGTATGTGTTTCGTTTTGATGTGATGATGAATGGGTTTGATATTGAGTTGGTTTGGTTGTACACAAGTGTTAAAGTAGTGAATATTTGGTTTATAAGGTTAAAGAAGTTACCTTTGTGTGTTTAAAGCATGAACACTTAGTTTAAAGTGTTAAAAATGTTGCCTTTAGATGTTAAAAATGTAAAAACTTAGTGTAAAAGGTTAAAAATGTCACCTTTGTGTGTTTAAAGCATGGACACTTAGTTAAAAGTGTTAAAAATGTCACATTTGTGTGAATCTAGTATGAACGCTTGTGTAAATTACACCATGTATTGTTATTGGATGTTGTATGATGTCACTAAATGTTTATGATTAATTGATGATTGGATAATTGCGATTAATTAGTTAATTGGTAGACTATAAGTGTTAATTGTCTAACGCTTGTACCATATGATTTGTGCCATGATATGTGTATATACATACACTATGTGTGTGTGTGTGTATATGCATATAATTATGTGTGAATGGATGATTTAATTATGGGAAAACATATTTGAAATGTTAATAGTGAATATGGGTTCACTACAAAAATATGTGAAACATATGAGGATTAACTGAGTTTTATTCCAATTTGGAGTTTAATCGAACATTTTATCAATAAAATATCAAGTGAAAATTAAAATTTTGAATTTTAAATATGAAATAATTTGGAAAGATAGTTTTAGTAATCAATAATAGTTCTCATAAAAATAAGAATTTGAGTTGAACTAGTTTTCAAGTAATAAAGATTGGTTTCAAAATTGAATTTAAAATGAATAATAACTTTAAAAAATGAAGTTTGGTTTGGATATCCAGGAAATGTATTAACGAGATTTAATTTTCCAACCTATCTTATTTATTTTTATAATGGACTTCAAATATTATTATTTTAATGATTTAAATAATATTAAAGTAATTAAATAATGGAATATTTGATTTTAAAGAGAAATAATTAAAATATATTTCCCAAAAATAATTATATATGTTTTATATAATTAATGATCTATTTTTGAAGCAATTCGATTCAATCCTAAATATAAATCGAAATTTGATCTAAATAGGACTAGTCGTGCCACGATAGTTTTTTTAACAAAATGGAAAATATAATGTAACAAAAGGGAGAATCTAGCCATTCTCCAATGGCTCACAAAAACAGTTTCTATCGAATGCAGAAACCATGCACACACAAACAATAGAAACAGAACAATATACATCTCAAAACCAAAGATGGCCAACAACAGTATGGATGACAAGAAAACAGGCGGTGCTGACGAATCCTCAGCGGATAGATGCCAAAGACAATAGCGATGCTGAAATCTCCATAGCTCCAAGTTAGATGAGCAAAGAGCAAGAACAACGGATTTGCCCTCTGAGGAAGACCACAGGCACAGGCTGAAAACTCAAACCTATCGCTCCAGAAGCTTCGAGGGCTCCAGCTCCACAAGCTCCATCATATCCAGTTGTGAGGTAGTACCTCCTGCCTTAATGAATCCTAGGACCAAATGAAATCAAATAAGCTAAACCTCTAGGTCCTGCAATAATAGCAAACAACATAAGATAAAAATGGGGGAGAGGGGGTAAAGTATGTGAAGACAGCAAGGATGAGCCTGCCAACAAAAGAAACAACTGATTCCCACCCTAGGAGTAGACGGTACCGTAGTGATACCAAAGGTACCTGCTAATCTCCTCGAACGAGAACCAATAACCCCCTTAAAAGGCCTACCTCGGAATGAAAGGAAAATGTCAATCCTTCCCCTCCAAATGATGGTAGAGGGATCCATCGGCACTTCATCGAATATTGCTTTATTCCACGAGCACCAGTTATGCCAGCAGATAAGACAAGGGATCAGACGAAACAGAATCGAGAAAATAGATTTACCTGATATGCCGGTGCACCAGATTCTCAGTAAATCTAAAAGCGAAGTGGAATTACCTTGGAAACCAACGAAGCTCTCGAAGTAATTCCAGATAGAATTGACACGAGAGCCAAGGAAAAACAAATGAGAAATGGATTCCAAAAAACCAAAATTGTAGCATCTGCAACAAGAAACAGTTGGGACGCCAATCCTTTGGAGGTTCTCGTCTAGTGGTAACCCACCATGTAGGGTTTTCCACATAAACAAAGAGACCTTTGGAGGAAGCCGGACATTCTAGATGAAAGAGAACATAAATAGGTGTGGATCCGGGTCCCTCGTCGAATTCCATGCCATCTTAATCTAGAAGGGGATACCATCCCAATCGGTTCCACCACCATGTGAATCTGATAAGGTCTTCACATATTGCATTTGTTTCCACGTCTCACTAGCATAGGATGACACATCGGTGAAATTCGCGCTTGAAAGCCTGTGGTACTTAGCGTGGAGGAACGTCGTCCGAAGGGAGTCGTTCGCTCCAAACCTCGCGTACAGCTTGCAAGAAAAGGCAATACAAATGTCCTTAAGGTTATGGAGGCGCAGACCTCCCTCTTTCCTAGGATGACAAATAATGTTCCAAGAAATCCAATGGTTTTGATGAGTGTTGTCCTTATTTCCCCAGAAAAAGAACGATGTCAAAGATCGGTAAGAACGAAAGAAGGAAGAAGTAGGAGTCATAGCAGCAAAGACATGAGATCCAGAAGAGTCTAAAACAGACTTCATGAGAACGAGTCTACCTGTCGAAGAAAGAAGTGTCGCATTCCAAAGAATGATCTTCCACCTGGTTTTCTTAGTCAAGGGATCAAAAATGGCGTTAAGCCTCCTACCTCGGTATAGTACAATATCGAGATAAGGTAAAGGAAGGGAAGAAACCCTAAATATAGTGAAGGTCTGAATCCAGGAAGATCTAATCGCAGTTAGATCTTTAGCGGGGACAAAACAACTCTTATCATAGTTAATGAGTTGCTGTGAGCATCTCTTGTACTGATGAATAAGGCTAATAAGCGGACAGATAGAGCGACGACTACCATTATTGAAAGTGATGATGTCGCCAACGAAAGATAAGGAGGGGATAAGAGGGCAGCCCCTAGGAATGCCAAATCTGTGAATTTGGCTTGCTGTCGTGAGTGAATGCAGACCACGAATGAAATCCTCGGCAGCGATCATGAATAGAGAAGGAAGAGGGGGTCTCCCTGACGCATAACCCTGCCCGCTTTGAAAAAACTGTCGGTTGATCCATTGATGAGAATGGAAAACCAGAAGTTGGAGATAAGTCTCCAAATAATATCAATAACGGGTTCCAGAAAACTGAGTGCCCTCAGAACATTGATGATGAAGAACCACGACATTCGATCGTAGGCCTTAGCCATATCTAGATTAACGACCACATTAAAACCTCAGACCTTCCGATCGATCTGAGAAACCAACTCCTGGACTAAAAGGACGTTATCGGTAATCAAGCTTACAAACCCGGCCTGAGAAGAAGAAATAATATGCTCAAGAAACGGTGCTAGTCGAAAGGCTAGGACCTTAGATATAACCTTATTAGAAAAGTTGCACAAGCTAATCGGGCGAAAATCTGCACAAGTACAAGGATTTTCACGCTTGGGAATAAGAACCAAATTGGTAGAAGTCCACCACATAGGTAGATCTCTACTAGAGAAAAAATAAACTGAATGGCAAGACAGAAATCTGCCTGGATAAATGGCTAGACACTCTGAAATAGGACCCTGTTGAAACTGTCTAGCCCACTCGCACTGTCCTTACTAAGAGCAAATACACAAGCATGAGTTTCCTCCGAGGAACGAGGTGTGGTAAGATTGGAAGTATCCGAGGGAAGTACTAATCTAGGGATGAAAGCGAGCAGGGTGACTCTGAGACCGACTTTGATGAAGTTCCAAGAAAGTCTTGGAAATGGGACATGATTATATTTTTGACTTCACTCGGCGTGGAAGTCAAATATAGGTCTGGACGTTGTATTTGATGAATCGTAAGAATATTATTTTTCTTACGGACAGAGGAGTGGAAGAATTTAGAGTTCATAGCTCCTTCAACAATCTACTTGATCCTCACCTTTTGGCGAAGACAGTCATGCTCAATACAGGGCTTCGATGAGAAGGCCAGTTGGGCATGCTCCCAAGCCTCCTTGTTAACAATAGCAGGATTCTCGTCAAAAGACGATTCTGCTGGAACAAGAATTTGTTTGGTCGATCGAATGCGATCGAAGATATTCTTGAAAACCAGAACGTTCCACTCCTTAAGGCAAGCGTTAAGACGCTTCAGCTTACGACAAAACACAACACACGGGGAACCAAGAATAGGAGAGTTCCAGGAGTCTTCCGCAATTTTATGGAAAGTGTGGTGTGAACTCCACATACTTTGGAACTGAAAAGAAGACGGGCCAGAAAGGGAAAAGGGAGAACAAAGAAGAATCATTGGAGCATGATCCAAGAAGGTACGATGCAAATGAGAAACGGAGAATGTGAACGGAAGGTTGAACCAACATTCTGATCGAAAAACTCTGTCAAGTCTAAAAGAATCCAGTTTGGCCCGTTTTGGTTATTACACCAAGTAAAAGCCGAACCGATGAAAGAAACTTCGGAGAGACCCAAACTAATGATGAAGGCATTGAAATCCGCTAGTGGTAAATGGCATTTCCACCACTTTTCTCAGCTTGGCTAGCGACAACATTGAAGTCGCCTCTTAAAATCGAAGCTAAAAGATCCAAATCGGGAAAAGCAAGGATGTCAGACCAAAGGGCCTGTCGCTTTATCCTATTACACTTAGCGTAGAAAGCGGAGAACTAAAAAGAGGAGGAAAAGGAAGGAACCAAACAAGCTACCAACAGAAGCTGATCAGAATAAAAAACCGGGTTGTATGATAATGTCTTTTGGACCAAAGAATCCAAACCTTGTCAGACACATTGGCTAAGGCGCCACCGAAGCCAAGAGACAAAACTGACTTGGTATCTCCTCCGAACCCAAATAAGGTTCCAAATGTGCCACCAAGTAGATATACTTCTTCTTAATAATGCGCTTGAGTCTAGCCATTGTCGCATCATTTCCTATACCACGAACGTTCCAGAAAAGTAAATTTTCCATCTAGGAAAAGCAGAAAACAACCAAACATATAGAAAAGAAAGAAAACACACAAAAAGAGAGAGAAAACACCAGAACGCTCAGATAAGATAAAGCGTGTGTGTCAAGTAGACCTAACGATCTTATCAAACGCTGCTATAAAGCATATGCGAATGGTGCGGAAAGTGCGAGGAAATGCTCGCTGACTACAAGGCATGGAGCGAGCAAGCGAGCGAATGGATGCCTTACAGGACACAGAAAACCCAAAGATACCCCATGACCCTGATATTGTGAATAATAAGTGGACACACCAGACCCAGAAGGACAAGAGTTCTCAATAAGTCGATTTATACGATCATTAACAATTGCTGTCTCATCCTTACTAAAAAAGGAGATGAGACATAAACAGAAGAAACAGGGCGACAATAAGAAACAAGGGGACACATAGGAACAACAGGAAGGAAAATCAGAAGAATCAAAAGAGATATAACAAAATGTGGAGTTGTTCATTGGAGACAACACCAGTTGTTGTGTGAACATAACCAATGTCGTGATGTCATGAGACTAACAGCCCCACCTAATAAGTAAAGTTCTCAAGCCCGAACACCGGCAGACTGCATATGGTAAATTCAAAATAGGGAAGCCACCTCCCCGGTAAACCGTATAGTGGATCGAAAAAGGATCCACTATACGTCTATGACTGAGAGGCCACCCATCCTTAGATGCTAGCACCCAATGCAACAGCCAACAAATCCTATAGAAAAACACAAGCCAGAAACACACCACACAAGTCACTAGCGACACAAAAACGACCTCATAGTGACTCAATGAAGCGGTAAGCCCAAAAAGCAATACAAACCCCTCAGAATCATCGAAACTCGCACAGTACAAATCCTTAAACATCAACCAATCAATGAGACCATGCGTTGGCCAATCATAACACACCATGATAAAGAATCGATAATGCCACCCAAATGCCGACAACCATCAAAGACAAAGTGATGGAACACCCAGTAAACATGCTGCCCGAAACCAACAACCTAAGACTAACAGGGAAGCCAACAAGGTGGCATTATCCAATCAATAAGATAGCAAAGGGAAACCACACAGTGAGAGAAAGATTCAAACAAAAAAGGACCAAAGCCAAAAACAGGAAGGGGGGCTGAAGATACCCAATAGATAAACAACACCACCAAGGATAACACACACATGACCTATCGTTCCATCATCCAAATAAGGAGATATAGTGATGGGGAGCGCACAGCTACGTGTGACATGGATCATAGCAACACATGCAACACTATCCAAAACCCAACAGCGCAGAGAAAAATCTCATGAGAAAGCAACATAGCACAAAACAAGAGAGAAAAAACAAAACCAAGAATATAATTGATGCACCAAATGCTCATACGGTGGCAAGCAAATAGTTTCCTTAACAATAGCTTCCTCAATAGCCTCTACACAAGAAACCAGCTCCATATAATCGAATAATCCATCACCGCCGCTACTTTCCAAAGAGGGTGATGGCCTCGATGAAGAGGGACAAACAATCACACTCTCATTGAATCAAATATCACCTTCTAGCATAGAAGGACATTGGACAGATTGATAGCAGGAGAAGCCTGCCTGCTAGCAACCGAACATTTTACCGAAGCAGACACGAAATCATGGGAGAAAGGCTGAACATGTGGTGAAACAGCAGCTCTGGATCTCTTTGGCATCGAGTTGTACGTCGTCGACGATAAGAGCCAGGACGCTGCCCACTAATGCCTGCTTTAATCCGCTCATTGCTACGATCACTCATACTAGGAAGAGCGGAGTGACCAAATCCCTATCACCAACTATAGTAGCAGAGATCACATTCCCAAAACCTGGACAAAAAACACTGGCCTAAGCAAAGATCCGACCAAAGCCCATTAACAACCGAACAAGGAGAGACACCCGAGCCCCTGAAGCTCAACCGAGGCTCGAATTGGGTGATGAAATCCCTCTTTAATCGATTTACTTCAGGCCAACATGATTCGCCCTCTACATCCAATACTGGTGAACAACGAATAGTCTTACGCAGGGAAAACCTAACCATTGACTTTAAATTTATATAATCCGACCATCGAATTTTCCCAAAACAAAAAACGTTTGGTTCAAAATGAAAAGAGCTTTCAAATGAATCTAAAATTTTTACAATCCAACAGTTAGATTTGGAGATAGGTTCAAATCAAATTTGAATAAAAACAGCGCTAGTGTCGTTAGAATTGTGAAGTTTTTAAACTATTATTCGAATTTTTGGCTTTTTGACCTGATTTACTTAATATAGTAAATAAATACTTTGAAATTTAGTTTAAAATTAAGCTAAAAGTTTTTCAAACATAAGTTCATTGGATTTAAATAGAAATAGTCTTCATATATTTCAATATTGGGTTCCGTAGTTATATGGATATTGTTTGAGGAATTTGAAAGATATTTATATCGTTATTCCCAATGCAATATTTGTGATTTCATAATTTGATGTTAAATATAATTGATATGATTTCTGTTTAAAACCTTATATTTGATATCAATTTGGATTTTGGGTTTTTCGTGAACGATGTTTAGAATAACATCTATTCTTTAACCCAGCTAACGACAAGATTGGATTTCAAAGTTAAGTAATCATTTTGAAGATTTAAAACTAAGTTAGAGTTATAAAGTTAGAGTTGTAAAGTTAGAGTTGTAAATAAATCTTTAAATAAAGGTTCGAATGAATGAGATGAAAAAGAGATTAATGAAGGTAGTTAGAACTTACCAAAATAAATTTAGTTAGGGATTAGGGGTAAGGAATTAGTCACATTCTATCGTAGGTAGAAATTTCCCTAGACCAAAAGAGTAGGAATGGTGTCTTCCTCTGTGCTCAATTAAGTGGATGGGAATGGGATTTTGATTTAAGTAATAAACTTTGTGTTAAGGTTTAATTGAAATTAAGGAATAATCCAAAATAGAATGAAACTTATGATATCCCTATATATTCTCCACACATTTTAAAGGTACGCGTGTTATTCGGAAAGACCGAGTTTCAACCTATTTTGAATAACTATACATCATGATAGGAGCAAGGAGAATAGCGATGATGGTGACTGAAGACCAGAGATCTTCACATAGGATGGATGCTCGTTGATGCCTCGGTCTGATCCTCCATTATGAGGTTATATTGTGACAAGTTAACCGATCGTACTTGAAGTGATTCAGATTGCAAGGGCCACTCTCCATTTGTTGGAAGAGGAATAAGGTGCCTTCGGTTTTGTTCAGATCCAGAATAAACTTGTAAATGGATGTGTGTCTAACGTTTTATTTTATGACATAACCAATTGATGTTTATTAATGATATATCAGTTGGCGGAGGAGAATTTATTCTCTTAGCATAACACACTCCTCTGTGACTTATGTACTCAGAGGGTTATATATTAATAGACAACAATTATATATTGTGAATTGACTGTGTGTCAAGCTAAGTGATAAACTATTATGATCAAAGCATGGCTTGGTTAAGCTTAGCTTTGTGTAATGCAACTTCGGCGAGCCTCACATCCCAGAAATGACTGAAGCAGAAAAGGATGCAGCAAGGTTATGTGGTTCGCGACTCTTAGGAGATGACCATATTCTTCTAGATATTTAAAGAAACACTATGGTATGGAGCCCAGGTAGTTGATATATGGTTATTATGAGGTAGTGTTATGGTATGAAGCCCTGGTATTCTAATATTGTGGTTTTGTTGGGAATTCGAGTACCCGTAGAGAAAGGACGGTAACGACCGGGAAATGGCATACGTGTGTGGCATGGCTTAGATAGCACCGACGACCTTGTATCGGCAGAGAACGGTTTACTTATCAAGGTATTTTCTAGAGGCGTACCTATTCGGTAAGGAAGTTCCTTAGCCTTGGTCATTTGTTGGAAATTCAAAGTTATAAGCTAGATGCCCATACGATTTTCTATTGTAGATTCTGCATAAAATGCGTAGGAGGTCGGTATAATATTATGGTACCTGTGCTGGCTAGGATTGATACATTTAACTACAAAAGTGATTTTCGCATTATGCACTAATATAAGAGGATTTTCATGTATCAAGCATATTTTGGTTATCATAAGGGAAATCTCGCCCAAGTGTGCGTTTGCATTGTGTGTGCGACGCGAGACTTTATGGTAGCTTCATTTTCTAAAGAGCATTGTGATTTTTAGCGCACTGGTATTCATGTGGGGAAAACCCATTCCGTGTTATGCATGTGGTCCTAAAAGTAACTGTTTTAGTTCTCAAACCAGTCCCATGACTGACTCTGAGTGTATTGTTTTCCACCTAAACTCTTGTGCCCATATTTTCCACACGGGAAACCTGGTAGGTTTGGTTTTTGCAGATTCAGCCCTGGATTCTTTTTTAGAGCAGGATTCTAGATTATGGCTGGAGCTATATTCTGGATAATTTCTTAGTCTTCCGCTGAGAATTTTATATTTCCGCTGTGTATGTATTTCGGTATACTCTGAATTTTATTGTACTCTGACATATTCTTGTAATCTGATGTAATATTGTGATGATATTAATGAAAAAAATCTTTTTGTTTTGTTCCAATGTGTAATCACCCTGACAATCCACCTTTGAGAATGGTTTAAGTCAGTTTAATTACATGGTTAAACCGGACCTAAAAGCGGACTATTACACTTTGGGTCATTTGATTTGACAAAAGACGTAATTTCCATTTGATACTTTCATACTTAGGATATAAATATTTATTTAATAATTACTACAAAGGTAGTGTATGACTTATCATCTTCATTACGAATCGGATTTTCTCAAATTTAAATTTAAAACCCATATCACATAATTGGTCAATACTTAATTGAATAATTTTTAAATTCCAAACTAGCAAAAATTAGAAAAAGTAAAGTTTTAGAGTTATCGATATTGCCAATATCAATCACATATCCTTTAGTATTGTCCCTAAAATTGACAGATCTACCATATTTTTAAATGATATCTTTTACGATATCTGAATTTCTAGTCTTGGGCCTTGAGCATCCGTTGTCAGTACCTATTTGTCTTTTTCAATTTGTAAAGTTTGATTACTAGGTTTCCAATCAATACCATGTAACACATGTTTTCCTACAAGTCAAACCCCTTTAGGAGATCAATTGTCTTTTCATAATGAATAAATGCAAATTTACAAAAGGATGTCATGTTGGTTTTGCAAAATTATTTTTCTATAAATTGTTAGAAATATTATCAATATTTTTTTCCATTGAAACATTTCAAAATTCAAGTTAGAAATTTTTTAAACCAAATGCTTTGATACTAAATGTCGATTGTGGAATAAAGGATCTTAAGCTAATTTGACGTTGGAGGAGGGGTGAATAGTGTTTACTAACTTTTATAAATCATTTGGAATTTTTTCAAGACTATGATTTAACAATGCAAAATTGACAATTATGGATGCAAATGCAGATAAATATAGACGCAGTAAAGTTAAAGTGTAGAATAAGAGATATAACACTAAGGATTTCAATACTGGTTTGGAGTTACCATACAATTAGTATGATTACTTATATTGGTTTCTTTTCGATATGCCAAACTTCCAATACAATCTCAATTTCAACGCTTTGAGACAAACCATCTTGATTTTCTAAGCTCTGGATACATTCACTTGATTTCCATCAACTTGATTTCCGAGAAACAAGCATACCCACTTTACTTTCCGGCTACAGGAATACCGAACAATATTTGAGTTTGCTTTGTTAGTTCCAAAAAAAAAATCAATTTCTTGTTCTTGAATATAAGCGATCAAATAATTTTAAGGACAACGTTTAGAATTGGGTGAATGAAATATATAAACAGGGAGTAAATATTAGAGATCAAATTAATGGAGTTGAATTGATTCTATTCAAATTTGAAAAGATCTGAGTGAATTTTCCTTTTAGAATATGGATAGCAAAAGAGGACAGAAGAAACGGGATTATAGTTATTATTAATTTCATTGAAAAACCCTTAGTCATAGAGAATTTGTGTTTGCTTGTGAAATATTTCGATGAATAGGCACTTCAATTCAAAATTAAATTTTTGAGTTCTGTGGCATGTTTATTGACATATAGTATATGGGTATATCGACATACCCTTTGTAATTTTGAAAATCTTTTTATTTTAATTTTTTTTAAAATCATAATTTTTTTTTTTTTTTGGTAAAGCCAACCAGTTTTTATAGTGACCTGTAACACTCTTTTATTAAAAAATAAAATACAATGATTACAGGTGATATACAAAGCATATATCAGTTAATATCATCCACGCATGGCAATGATAACAAAATTCATACAAAATACATAGTTCTGTTCATGACTAAATTCATAGCTCAACTACATATAGCCTCATAATGAAGACGCATTACGAGAACCATGCTTTAGAAGGATTAATTCTAACCATTTTCCTGCAAATTCCTCAGCATTTCTTTCTTTATACAACGAGCAATGGGGGCCTTCAGTTGCGCTTTGTCACCTAAGTTTGTTTGATTCTGATCAGTGATATCAGGTGGCCTTGGCTTATATCCCGGAGGAGATTCAATGCTCTCGTATGGAGACACTTTAACTTGTTCTTTTTTCACTGTTTAAGTCTATCTGGGGAGCAGCAGTCTCCGTTCTTGGAGATCACGTATATTCATGTTCATCATCTTAGTAATGTCTTTAACCCACTCTCTCTTTAATTCGCCACTGATCAAATCAGGCATTATTTCCGTGACTTCAGCTAGCCTTTTCTGTAAATTATCCATCCATTATGGACTTCTATTCCCGTCAGCTAGTTTCTTGTTAAGCATAACAACTTCAGTAACTAGTGTATTCAGCTCTTCAAATTCATCGTCAGCGTCAGCTCATTCATCTGCATCAATGAGAACAGAACTCATTTCAGTCCACCTATTCTGCTTATTATTCTGCTGCAAGAATTCATCAACCGGCAGTTGCACAGCGTTCACCTTTGTTGTTACCACCACTGAGCGACATACTCATCCTTAGTAATTTCTTGAGGAATAATTCCACTGGGACAACCACCATTAGCTTGTCGTTCTGAACTTCCACCATTTTCTTTTTCATTGTTCTTTTGCTTCCCATATCTGTGAACATCTTGTAACAACTCATTGAATTTAGCCAAATTATTTTCTTTGCCCGTAGCATTTTCATGTAGGCTATCATCTTCTGTTTGAGGCTTCTTTTCTGCTGAATTGATGACCATTGCCTTACCCATAAGGTTGTGCACATCAATACTAGACTGTACATGTACAGGCCCAACAATTACATCAAAGAAAACTGGCATTAGGATCTCCAGAGAACCATCTTGTGCCTCTGTTTCAACTAACTCCCCTTCCTCAAGGACCACTGTAATTTTTGTGCCATCAACTTCTACTTCCATTTGCATGTCATCCATAGTATCACATTCATTACAGTCACTATTAAGTGCCTTAAATTTGTTTCCAGTAACAATCGCAGGCTTACACAAATCAATTCCTCCATGCTCGATAGTGATATGATCAACTTTCTTCCATCTTTTTTGGAATCTAGAGGGTAGAACCCTTACCTTATGGCTGCTCCTCGTTGGTATGCACTTAGCTTGCCTTTTTGTTGCTTCTGTGTTATGGTTTTGATTTCCTGGTTCTGGTACGCTTCGATCTACATTTCTGGTTTCGGCCACTTCGACAATATCTTCTCTCTTTTTGTCCTTCTCAGTAGCATCAGCCTTGCATGTTTTCAGAGGGCAGCTTTCATTATTGTGACCAAACACAACACAAGATTGACATATGTCTGGTAACCAATCATAATTTACCTTAACAACATGCTCGGTGCCATCTTTAAGGAGCACAGATATCGTTTCTTTTAATTCTCTATTGGGGCTTCTCTCCACCATTACTTTTGCATACCCAAGCCAGTCAAGGCTCTTGGTTGCCTTATCCATACATAAATATCTACCAACAAGTGATGCGAGCCATGCTATACTAGTTTTTAATTGCTTGTTTTTAATTATTTAAGGCGTAGTAAGCCTATTTGCTTTCACGCATAAACTTATATATAGCTATATACATACACACTAGACCTCTCACATTAAACCATGTACTTGTAGATGCTGAGTATGCCAGTCGGTTCTGGGTAGGCTTCTACTACAAGTCGGTTTAACGTCGTGTCTAGTGTACGAAGTTTATGAATGGACCATGGCACCTAGACATCTCACATTAGTTGGGCCACTTGTGGTTGCTGGATATGCCGGTCGGTTCCGGGCAGGCTTCTACCACAAGTGTCAACTAACCTCATGTCTATGTGTCACTTATCTATACATATTTAAGCCATTCTATATATATATATACACACACACGCACACACACAAGCAAACAAATATATTTATATATATTTGCTAAGGGGACATTTCAAATTCAAACTCTAACCTAATCGCATTTATTACGCTAATATATCAATAACGCCTAATTAACGTAACATTTGTATAAACGGGAAAACATTCTAATCGGGATGACAATTGTCATTTATCCAAATTAAGGCATACACATTTAGGTTTTTCCATATTTTACCGCTACAACATATCATGATGGCATAATGAACATATAGCAAATAGCAGTAATGGAAAACATACACATACATAACAATTACAACTTGTATCCTAGGCATGTAGAAATGGTTTCAATATTAAATTAAAAGTAGAGTTTTTCGTACATTCACACATGTATGTTTACAATTTATATTTCACCCAATTCACTCTTTTTGTGGTGCACCCAAAAATATTTACATTTGACTCATTCCAATTTATGAATGTGTTTACACCCAACTTAGGATCTAAACCCAATTCAACTATGAAACAATTCAAATCCAAACCTTTTTCGGCTTAAATCAAATGATAATGGTGAATTGCATAAAATATAAATAATAATACAACACTCATGTTTACCTTTAATTCAATACAAAAAACACAATTCCACAAAACCAATTCAACATGGAAATTTCCGATGTGATTACAATGTAGAAGATTTGGGGATTTTTCATGTTATATTATCACATAACCAAATCTTCATAGGTATAACAATTCATATAGAAAACTGTTAATAATACGAATATGCCTTTAAGAATAACTAGTTTCCACTCTCTAATTAAGTGGAGACGTGGTAGAAATTCAAGATCTGCAACGATTATCAACGTTCAAGCGTGCTCTAATTTTTCTCCTAACAGTATACATATAAGAAACATATAATTAGATTCGTATATATATTGTTTATGCTAAATTCCAAATTCCTAAACTTAGATAGATAGAAATAGAGAGATATAGAATGGAGGTAGAGAAGTAGAAGAAACCTTCACCTTTTTCCTCTTTATTTTTCTATGGAATTCAGCAGCATAGAGGCAGAGGCCGTATGAGCAGGAGCCGTCGGATTAATATAAATTAATCTAAGCCATCCTTATAAACATATCCTCTTAAAAAACCCTAATACACCTAGGTAGAATTGGGCATGTCAGCCGACTAGCAGCAGACCCCCTTAAGGGAGAGCAGTCGACCACCCTTCGGCTGGAATGCCTAATTCTGTTGCGTTGATGAGCTGTTAATTTTATCAACTCGTTCTTAATTTGCTTCATTCTTTTCCATGTATTCGATATAAGGTGTCCCCTAGATCTTATCTCCAATTTCAAATTTTGAATCTCGCTCCTTTTGTTTTAAATTATTATTTGGACAACGTATATAATATTCACATAATTATACATATATATAATTTCTGCGTACACTGTCCAAATTCATTTGTTCATAACTCCTTCATACATTGACCGTTTTCAGCGTATTATATATGAAAACAATTTACAATTTCGCCACGAATCCAAATAAAAAAGTTTCGTAGCCAAATTCCTAAAGCTGCAAAATACTAGTTTTTAATATCATTTAATTGCTTGTTTTTAATTATTTAATTTATTACTTATACATAAAAAATTTACGGGTTGTTACACTCCTCCACCTTCTCCCTATTCTACCACCACCTTCAGCCTTCTCTAGCTCTTCCACTCCTTACGCCACCTCTCTACCACCATATTGTGGTCCCATATGGCCAAGCACCCCTTTCTCCTCTTAAAACCCTAAAGGTCCTTCTTTTCTTCTAATTTCCACCACCCCAAGCTCCTACACCCCTCCTACCACAACCACAAGACCCTTTTATACCCTACACTTTTTTGTCTCATCCCCATACCCTCTCATTTCAAGGCCATGGACCCCACCCTAGACCAACCCCTCTCCTTGGGCCAAAAATCCCTCTTTTACCCCTTAAACCACTTAGAAATCCAAGTTTTCTCTTTTTACGTGCCAAACAAAAATGTATATATATGTTTATATACTAGAGTTTGTGGTGATTTAAAGTACTTAAGTTGCTATTTTGATTATTTAAGTGGAGTTTGAAGTCATAGAAAACAAAAGGTCCTACATTTTTAAAGAATGGTGGAGTGGATAGAGATGGTGAGAACTCTACACTCACTTTTGGATAGTTAACTTAAATTTGTTACTTAATGTTGCTAATGATGTTTATAAGTTGCTTATAATGTTAATAACTTGCTAATGATGTTTTTGGTTGATTAATGTTCAATGGTGTAATAAGCATGTTTAATGTGATTAATGGTTAAGTTAGCAAGCAAATGGCGTAGTAACATAGAGGTTAAAAGGGTTAAAGTGCTAAAAATATGATTTTGATTTCAATCAATGAGAAAAATCACACATTTAAGGGTTAACATAGTTTATATTTTTCTTATGTATGTGTTTCGTTTTGATGTGATGATGAATGGGTTTGATATTGAGTTGGTTTGGTTGTACACAAGTGTTAAAGTAGTGAATATTTGGTTTATAAGGTTAAAGAAGTTACCTTTGTGTGTTTAAAGCATGAACACTTAGTTTAAAGTGTTAAAAATGTTGCCTTTAGATGTTAAAAATGTAAAAACTTAGTGTAAAAGGTTAAAAATGTCACCTTTGTGTGTTTAAAGCATGGACACTTAGTTAAAAGTGTTAAAAATGTCACATTTGTGTGAATCTAGTATGAACGCTTGTGTAAATTACACCATGTATTGTTATTGGATGTTGTATGATGTCACTAAATGTTTATGATTAATTGATGATTGGATAATTGCGATTAATTAGTTAATTGGTAGACTATAAGTGTTAATTGTCTAACGCTTGTACCATATGATTTGTGCCATGATATGTGTATATACATACACTATGTGTGTGTGTGTGTGTATATGCATATAATTATGTGTGAATGGATGATTTAATT
Organism: Allium sativum; assembly: GCA_030737875.1. Lineage (NCBI taxonomy): Eukaryota > Viridiplantae > Streptophyta > Magnoliopsida > Asparagales > Amaryllidaceae > Allium > Allium sativum. The sequence goes on along the minus strand of CM060916.1, from coordinate 711,116,430 downwards.
ATGGGAAAACATATTTGAAATGTTAATAGTGAATATGGGTTCACTATAAAAATATGTGAAACATATGAGGATTAACTGAGTTTTATTCCAATTTGGAGTTTAATCGAACATTTTATCAATAAAATATCAAGTGAAAATTAAAATTTTGAATTTTAAATATGAAATAATTTGGAAAGATAGTTTTAGTAATCAATAATAGTTCTCATAAAAATAAGAATTTGAGTTGAACTAGTTTTCAAGTAATAAAGATTGGTTTCAAAATTGAATTTAAAATGAATAATAACTTAAAAAAATGAAGTTTGGTTTGGATATCCAGGAAATGTATTAACGAGATTTAATTTTCCAACCTATCTTATTTATTTTTATAATGGACTTCAAATATTATTATTTTAATGATTTAAATAATATTAAAGTAATTAAATAATGGAATATTTGATTTTAAAGAGAAATAATTAAAATATATTTCCCAAAAATAATTATATATGTTTTATATAATTAATGATCTATTTTTGAAGCAATTCGATTCAATCCTAAATATAAATCGAAATTTGATCTAAATAGGACTAGTCGTGCCACGATAGTTTTTTTAACAAAATGGAAAATATAATGTAACAAAAGGGAGAATCTAGCCATTCTCCAATGGCTCACAAAAACAGTTTCTATCGAATGCAGAAACCATGCACACACAAACAATAGAAACAGAACAATATACATCTCAAAACCAAAGATGGCCAACAACAGTATGGATGACAAGAAAACAGGCGGTACTGACGAATCCTCAGCAGATAGATGCCAAAGACAATAGCGATGCTGAAATCTCCATAGCTCCAAGTTAGATGAGCAAAGAGCAAGAACAACGGATTTGCCCTCTGAGGAAGACCACAGGCACAGGCTGAAAACTCAAACCTATCGCTCCAGAAGCTTCGAGGGCTCCAGCTCCACAAGCTCCATCATATCCAGTTGTGAGGTAGTACCTCCTGCCTTAATGAATCCTAGGACCAAATGAAATCAAATAAGCTAAACCTCTAGGTCCTGCAATAATAGCAAACAACATAAGATAAAAATGGGGGAGAGGGGGTAAAGTATGTGAAGACAGCAAGGATGAGCCTGCCAACAAAAGAAACAACTGATTCCCACCCTAGGAGTAGACGGTACCGTAGTGATACCAAAGGTACCTGCTAATCTCCTCGAACGAGAACCAATAACCCCCTTAAAAGGCCTACCTCGGAATGAAAGGAAAATGTCAATCCTTCCCCTCCAAATGATGGTAGAGGGATCCATCGGCACTTCATCGAATATTGCTTTATTCCACGAGCACCAGTTATGCCAGCAGATAAGACAAGGGATCAGACGAAACAGAATCGAGAAAATAGATTTACCTGATATGCCGGTGCACCAGATTCTCAGTAAATCTAAAAGCGAAGTGGAATTACCTTGGAAACCAACGAAGCTCTCGAAGTAATTCCAGATAGAATTGACACGAGAGCCAAGGAAAAACAAATGAGAAATGGATTCCAAAAAACCAAAATTGTAGCATCTGCAACAAGAAACAGTTGGGACGCCAATCCTTTGGAGGTTCTCGTCTAGTGGTAACCCACCATGTAGGGTTTTCCACATAAACAAAGAGACCTTTGGAGGAAGCCGGACATTCTAGATGAAAGAGAACATAAATAGGTGTGGATCCGGGTCCCTCGTCGAATTCCATGCCATCTTAATCTAGAAGGGGATACCATCCCAATCGGTTCCACCACCATGTGAATCTGATAAGGTCTTCACATATTGCATTTGTTTCCACGTCTCACTAGCATAGGATGACACATCGGTGAAATTCGCGCTTGAAAGCCTGTGGTACTTAGCGTGGAGGAACGTCGTCCGAAGGGAGTCGTTCGCTCCAAACCTCGCGTACAGCTTGCAAGAAAAGGCAATACAAATGTCCTTAAGGTTATGGAGGCGCAGACCTCCCTCTTTCCTAGGATGACAAATAATGTTCCAAGAAATCCAATGGTTTTGATGAGTGTTGTCCTTATTTCCCCAGAAAAAGGACGATGTCAAAGATCGGTAAGAACGAAAGAAGGAAGAAGTAGGAGTCATAGCAGCAAAGACATGAGATCCAGAAGAGTCTAAAACAGACTTCATGAGAACGAGTCTACCTGTCGAAGAAAGAAGTGTCGCATTCCAAAGAATGATCTTCCACCTAGTTTTCTTAGTCAAGGGATCAAAAATGGCGTTAAGCCTCCTACCTCGGTATAGTACAATATCGAGATAAGGTAAAGGAAGGGAAGAAACCCTAAATATAGTGAAGGTCTGAATCCAGGAAGATCTAATCGCAGTTAGATCTTTAGCGGGGACAAAACAACTCTTATCATAGTTAATGAGTTGCTGTGAGCATCTCTTGTACTGATGAATAAGGCTAATAAGCGGACAGATAGAGCGACGACTACCATTATTGAAAGTGATGATGTCGCCAACGAAAGATAAAGAGGGGATAAGAGGGCAGCCCCTAGGAATGCCAAATCTGTGAATTTGGCTTGCTGTCGTGAGTGAATGCAGACCACGAATGAAATCCTCGGCAGCGATCATGAAAAGAGAAGGAAGAGGGGGTCTCCCTGACGCATAACCCTGCCCGCTTTGAAAAAACTATCGGTTGATCCATTGATGAGAATGGAAAACCAGAAGTTGGAGATAAGTCTCCAAATAATATCAATAACGGGTTCCAGAAAACTGAGTGCCCTCAGAACATTGATGATGAAGAACCACGACATTCGATCGTAGGCCTTTGCCATATCTAGATTAACGACCACATTAAAACCTCAGACCTTCCGATCGATCTGAGAAACCAACTCCTGGACTAAAAGGACGTTATCGGTAATCAAGCTTACAAACCCGGCCTGAGAAGAAGAAATAATATGCTCAAGAAACGGTGCTAGTCGAAAGGCTAGGACCTTAGATATAACCTTATTAGAAAAGTTGCACAAGCTAATCGGGCGAAAATCTGCACAAGTACAAGGATTTTCACGCTTGGGAATAAGAACCAAATTGGTAGAAGTCCACCACATAGGTAGATCTCTACTAGAGAAAAAAATAAACTGAATGGCAAGACAGAAATCTGCCTGGATAAATGGCTAGACACTCTGAAATAGGACTCTGTTGAAACTGTCTAGCCCACTCGCACTGTCCTTACTAAGAGCAAATACACAAGCATGAGTTTCCTCCGAGGAACGAGGTGTGGTAAGATTGGAAGTATCCGAGGGAAGTACTAATCTAGGGATGAAAGCGAGTAGGGTGACTCTGAGACCGACTTTGATGAAGTTCCAAGAAAGTCTTGGAAATGGGACATGATTATATTTTTGACTTCACTCGGCGTGGAAGTCAAATATAGGTCTGGACGTTGTATTTGATGAATCGTAAGAATATTATTTTTCTTACGGACAGAGGAGTGGAAGAATTTGGAGTTCATAGCTCCTTCAACAATCTACTTGATCCTCAACTTTTGGCGAAGACAGTCATGCTCAATACAGGGCTTCGATGAGAAGGCCAGTTGGGCATGCTCCCAAGCCTCCTTGTTAACAATAGCAGGATTCTCGTCAAAAGACGATTCTGCTGGAACAAGAATTTCTTTGGTCGATCGAATGCGATCGAAGATATTCTTGAAAACCAGAACGTTCCACTCCTTAAGGCAAGCGTTAAGACGCTTCAGCTTACGACAAAACACAACACACGGGGAACCAAGAATAGGAGAGTTCCAGGAGTCTTCCGCAATTTTATGGAAAGTGTGGTGTGAACTCCACATACTTTGGAACTGAAAAGAAGACGGGCCAGAAAGGGAAAAGGGAGAGCAAAGAAGAATCATTGGAGCATGATCCAAGAAGGTACGATGCAAATGAGAAACGGAGAATGTGAACGGAAGGTTGAACCAACATTCTGATCGAAAAACTCTGTCAAGTCTAAAAGAATCCAGTTTGGCCCGTTTTGGTTATTACACCAAGTAAAAGCCGAACCGATGAAAGAAACTTCGGAGAGACCCAAACTAATGATGAAGGCATTGAAATCCGCTAGTGGTAAATGGCATTTCCACCACTTTTCTCAGCTTGGCTAGCGACAACATTGAAGTCGCCTCTTAAAATCGAAGCTAAAAGATCCAAATCGGGAAAAGCAAGGATGTCAGACCAAAGGGCCTGTCGCTTTATCCTATTACACTTAGCGTAGAAAGCGGAGAACTAAAAAGAGGAGGAAAAGGAAGGAACCAAACAAGCTACCAACAGAAGCTGATCAGAATAAAAAACCGGGTTGTATGATAATGTCTTTTGGACCAAAGAACCCAAACCTTGTCAGACACATTGGCTAAGGCGCCACCGAAGCCAAGAGACAAAACTGACTTGGTATCTCCTCCGAACCCAAATAAGGTTCCAAATGTGCCACCAAGTAGATATACTTCTTCTTAATAATGCACTTGAGTCTAGCCATTGTCGCATCATTTCCTATACCACGAACGTTCCAGAAAAGTAAATTTTCCATCTAGGAAAAGCAGAAAACAACCAAACATATAGAAAAGAAAGAAAACACACAAAAAGAGAGAGAAAACACCAGAACGCTCAGATAAGATAAAGCATGTGTGTCAAGTAGACCTAACGATCTTATCAAACGCTGCTATAAAGCATATGCGAATGGTGCGGAAAGTGCGAGGAAATGCTCGCTGACTACAAGGCATGGAGCGAGCAAGCGAGCGAATGGATGCCTTACAGGACACAGAAAACCCAAAGATACCCCATGACCCTGATCTGGTGAATAATAAGTGGACACACCAGACCCAGAAGGACAAGAGTTCTCAATAAGTCGATTTATACAATCATTAACAATTGCTATCTCATCCTTACTAAAAAAGGAGATGAGACATAAACAGAAGAAACAGGGCGACAATAAGAAACAAGGGGACACATAGGAACAACAGGAAGGAAAATCAGAAGAATCAAAAGAGATATAACAAAATGTGGAGTTGTTCATTGGAGACAACACCAGTTGTTGTGTGAACATAACCAATGTCGTGATGTCATGAGACTAACAGCCCCACCTAATAAGTAAAGTTCTCAAGCCCGAACACCGGCAGACTGCATATGGTAAATTCAAAATAGGGAAGCCACCTCCCCGGTAAACCGTATAGTGGATCGAAAAAGGATCCACTATACGTCTATGACTGAGAGGCCACCCATCCTTAGATGCTAGCACCCAATGCAACAGCCAACAAATCCTATAGAAAAACACAAGCCAGAAACACACCACACAAGTCACTAGCGACACAAAAACGACCTCATAGTGACTCAATGAAGCGGTAAGCCCAAAAAGCAATACAAACCCCTCAGAATCATTGAAACTCGCACAGTACAAATCCTTAAACATCAACCAATCAATGAGACCATGCGTTGGCCAATCATAACACACCATGATAAAGAATCCATAATGCCACCCAAATGCCGACAACCATCAAAGACAAAGTGATGGAACACCCAGTAAACATGCTGCCCGAAACCAACAACCTAAGACTAACAGGGAAGCCAACAAGGTGGCATTATCCAATCAATAAGATAGCAAGGGGAAACCACACAGTGAGAGAAAGATTCAAACAAAAAAGGACCAAAGCCAAAAACAGGAAGGGGGGCTGAAGATACCCAATAGATAAACAACACCACCAAGGATAACACACACATGACCTATCGTTCCATCATCCAAATAAGGAGATATAGTGATGGGGAGCGCACAGCTACGTGTGACATGGATCATAGCAACACATGCAACACTATCCAAAACCCAACAGCGCAGAGAAAAATCTCATGAGAAAGCAACATAGCACAAAACAAGAGAGAAAAAACAAAACCAAGAATATAATTGATGCACCAAATGCTCATACGGTGGCAAGCAAATAGTTTCCTTAACAATAGCTTCCTCAATAGCCTCTACACAAGAAACCAGCTCCATATAATCGAATAATCCATCACCGCCGCTACTTTCCAAAGAGGGTGATGGCCTCGATGAAGAGGGACAAACAATCACACTCTCATTGAATCAAATATCACCTTCTAGCATAGAAGGACATTGGACAGATTGATAGCAGGAGAAGCCTGCCTGCTAGCAACCGAACATTTTACCGAAGCAGACACGAAATCATGGGAGAAAGGCTGAACATGTGGTGAAACAGCAGCTCTGGATCTCTTTGGCATCGAGTTGTACGTCGTCGACGATAAGAGCCAGGACGCTGCCCACTAATGCCTGCTTTAATCCGCTCATTGCTACGATCACTCATACTAGGAAGAGCGGAGTGACCAAATCCCTATCACCAACTATAGTAGCAGAGATCACATTCCCAAAACCTGGACAAAAAACACTGGCCTAAGCAAAGATCCGACCAAAGCCCATTAACAACCGAACAAGGAGAGACACCCGAGCCCCTGAAGCTCAACCGAGGCTCGAATTGGGTGATGAAATCCCTCTTTAATCGATTTACTTCAGGCCAACATGATTCGCCCTCTACATCCAATACTGGTGAACAACGAATAGTCTTACGTAGGGAAAACCTAACCATTGACTTTAAATTTATATAATCCGACCATCGAATTTTCCCAAAACAAAAAACGTTTGGTTCAAAATGAAAAGAGCTTTCAAATGAATCTAAAATTTTTACAATCCAACAGTTAGATTTGGAGATAGGTTCAAATCAAATTTGAATAAAAACAGCGCTAGTGTCGTTAGAATTGTGAAGTTTTTGAACTATTATTCGAATTTTGGGCTTTTTGACCTGATTTACTTAATATAGTAAATAAATACTTTGAAATTTAGTTTAAAATTAAGCTAAAAGTTTTTCAAACATAAGTTCATTGGATTTAAATAGAAATAGTCTTCAGATATTTCAATATTGGGTTCCGTAGTTATATGGATATTGTTTGAGGAATTTGAAAGATATTTATATCGTTATTCCCAATGCAATATTTGTGATTTCATAATTTGATGTTAAATATAATTGATATGATTTCTGTTTAAAACCTTATATTTGATATCAATTTGGATTTTGGGTTTTTCGTGAACGATGTTTAGAATAACATCTATTCTTTAACCCAGCTAACGACAAGATTGGATTTCAAAGTTAAGTAATCATTTTGAAGATTTAAAACTAAGTTAGAGTTATAAAGTTAGAGTTGTAAAGTTAGAGTTGTAAATAAATCTTTAAATAAAGGTTCGAATGAATGAGATGAAAAAGAGATTAATGAAGGTAGTTAGAACTTACCAAAATAAATTTAGTTAGGGATTAGGGGTAAGGAATTAGTCACATTCTATCGTAGGTAGAAATTTCCCTAGACCAAAAGAGTAGGAATGGTGTCTTCCTCTGTGCTCAATTAAGTGGATGGGAATGGGATTTTGATTTAAGTAATAAACTTTGTGTTAAGGTTTAATTGAAATTAAGGAATAATCCAAAATAGAATGAAACTTATGATATCCCTATATATTCTCCACACATTTTAAAGGTACGCGTGTTATTCGGAAAGACCGAGTTTCAACCTATTTTGAATAACTATACATCATGATAGGAGCAAGGAGAATAGCGATGATGGTGACTGAAGACCAGAGATCTTCACATAGGATGGATGCTCGTTGATGCCTCGGTCTGATCCTCCATTATGAGGTTATATTGTGACAAGTTAACCGATCGTACTTGAAGTGATTCAGATTGCAAGGGCCACTCTCCATTTGTTGGAAGAGGAATAAGGTGCCTTCGGTTTTGTTCAGATCCAGAATAAACTTGTAAATGGATGTGTGTCTGACGTTTTATTTTATGACATAACCAATTGATGTTTATTAATGATATATCAGTTGGCGGAGGAGAATTTATTCTCTTAGCATAACACACTCCTCTGTGACTTATGTACTCAGAGGGTTATATATTAATAGACAACAATTATATATTGTGAATTGACTGTGTGTCAAGCTAAGTGATAAACTATTATGATCAAAGCATGGCTTGGTTAAGCTTAGCTTTGTGTAATGCAACTTCGGCGAGCCTCACATCCCAGAAATGACTGAAGCAGAAAAGGATGCAGCAAGGTTATGTGGTTCGCGACTCTTAGGAGATGACCATATTCTTCTAGATATTTAAAGAAACACTATGGTATGGAGCCCAGGTAGTTGATATATGGTTATTATGAGGTAGTGTTATGGTATGAAGCCCTGGTATTCTAATATTGTGGTTTTGTTGGGAATTCGAGTACCCGTAGAGAAAGGACGGTAACGACCGGGAAATGGCATACGTGTGTGGCATGGCTTAGATAGCACCGACGACCTTGTATCGGCAGAGAACGGTTTACTTATCAAGGTATTTTCTAGAGGCGTACCTATTCGGTAAGGAAGTTCCTTAGCCTTGGTCATTTGTTGGAAATTCAAAGTTATAAGCTAGATGCCCATACGATTTTCTATTGTAGATTCTGCATAAAATGCGTAGGAGGTCGGTATAATATTATGGTACCTGTGCTGGCTAGGATTGATACATTTAACTACAAAAGTGATTTTCGCATTATGCACTAATATAAGAGGATTTTCATGTATCAAGCATATTTTGGTTATCATAAGGGAAATCTCGCCCAAGTGTGCGTTTGCATTGTGTGTGCGACGCGAGACTTTATGGTAGCTTCATTTTCTAAAGAGCATTGTGATTTTTAGCGCACTGGTATTCATGTGGGGAAAACCCATTCCGTGTTATGCATGTGGTCCTAAAAGTAACTGTTTTAGTTCTCAAACCAGTCCCATGACTGACTCTGAGTGTATTGTTTTCCACCTAAACTCTTGTGCCCATATTTTCCACACGGGAAACCTGGTAGGTTTGGTTTTTGCAGATTCAGCCCTGGATTCATTTTTAGAGCAGGATTCTAGATTATGGCTGGAGCTATATTCTGGATAATTTCTTAGTCTTCCGCTGAGAATTTTATATTTCCGCTGTGTATGTATTTCGGTATACTCTGAATTTTATTGTACTCTGACATATTCTTGTAATCTGATGTAATATTGTGATGATATTAATGAAAAAAATCTTTTTGTTTTGTTCCAATGTGTAATCACCCTGACAATCCACCTTTGAGAATGGTTTAAGTCAGTTTAATTACATGGTTAAACCGGACCTAAAAGCGGACTATTACACTTTGGGTCATTTGATTTGACAAAAGACGTAATTTCCATTTGATACTTTCATACTTAGGATATAAATATTTATTTAATAATTACTACAAAGGTAGTGTATGACTTATCATCTTCATTACGAATCGGGTTTTCTCAAATTTAAATTTAAAACCCATATCACATAATTGGGCCTTGAGCATCCGTTGTCAGTACCTATTTGTCTTTTTCAATTTGTAAAGTTTGATTACTAGGTTTCCAATCAATACCATGTAACACATGTTTTCCTACAAGTCAAACCCCTTTAGGAGATCAATTGTCTTTTCATAATGAATAAATGCAAATTTACAAAAGGATGTCATGTTGGTTTTGCAAAATTATTTTTCTATAAATTGTTAGAAATATTATCAATATTTTTTTCCATTGAAACATTTCAAAATTCAAGTTAGAAATTTTTTAAACCAAATGCTTTGATACTAAATGTCGATTGTGGAATAAAGGATCTTAAGCTAATTTGACGTTGGAGGAGGGGTGAATAGTGTTTACTAACTTTTATAAATCATTTGGAATTTTTTCAAGACTATGATTTAACAATGCAAAATTGACAATTATGGATGCAAATGCAGATAAATATAGACGCAGTAAAGTTAAAGTGTAGAATAAGAGATATAACACTAAGGATTTCAATACTGGTTTGGAATTACCATACAATTAGTATGATTACTTATATTGGTTTCTTTTCGATATGCCAAACTTCCAATACAATCTCAATTTCAACGCTTTGAGACAAACCATCTTGATTTTCTAAGCTCTGGATACATTCACTTGATTTCCATCAACTTGATTTCCGAGAAACAAGCATACCCACTTTACTTTCCGGCTACAGGAATACCGAACAATATTTGAGTTTGCTTTGTTAGTTCCAAAAAAAAAATCAATTTCTTGTTCTTGAATATAAGCGATCAAATAATTTTAAGGACAACGTTTAGAATTGGGTGAATGAAATATATAAACAGGGAGTAAATATTAGAGATCAAATTAATGGAGTTGAATTGATTCTATTCAAATTTGAAAAGATCTGGGTGAATTTTCCTTTTAGAATATGGATAGCAAAAGAGGACAGAAGAAACGGGATTATAGTTATTATTAATTTCATTGAAAAACCCTTAGTCATAGAGAATTTGTGTTTGCTTGTGAAATGTTTCGATGAATAGGCACTTCAATTCAAAATTAAATTTTTGAGTTCTGTGGCATGTTTATTGACATATAGTATATGGGTATATCGACATAACCTTTGTAATTTTGAAAATCTTTTTATTTTAATTTTTTTTAAAATCATAATTTTTTTTTTTTTTTGGTAAAGCCAACCAGTTTTTATAGTGACCTGTAACACTCTTTTATTAAAAAATAAAATACAATGATTACAGGTGATATACAAAGCATATATCAGTTAATATCATCCACGCATGGCAATGATAACAAAATTCATACAAAATACATAGTTCTGTTCATGACTAAATTCATAGCTCAACTACATATAGCCTCATAATGAAGACGCATTACGAGAACCATGGTTTAGAAGGATTAATTCTAACCATTTTCCTGCAAATTCCTCAGCATTTCTTTCTTTATACAACGAGCAATGGGGGCCTTCAGTTGCGCTTTGTCACCTAAGTTTGTTTGATCCTGATCAGTGATATCAGGTGGCCTTGGCTTATATCCCGGAGGAGATTCAATGCTCTCGTATGGAGACACTTTAACTTGTTCTTTTTCACTGTTTAAGTCTATCTGGGGAGCAGCAGTCTCCGTTCTTGGAGATCACGTATATTCATGTTCATCATCTTAGTAATGTCTTTAACCCACTCTCTCTTTAATTCGCCACTGATCAAATCAGGCATTATTTTCGTGACTTCAGCTAGCCTTTTCTGTAAATTATCCATCCATTATGGACTTCTATTCCCGTCAGCTAGTTTCTTGTTAAGCATAACAACTTCAGTAACTAGTGTATTCAGCTCTTCAAATTCATCGTCAGCGTCAGCTCATTCATCTGCATCAATGAGAACAGAACTCATTTCAGTCCACCTATTCTGCTTATTATTCTGCTGCAAGAATTCATCAACCGGCAGTTGCACAGCGTTCACCTTTGTTGTTACCACCACTGAGCGACATACTCATCCTTAGTAATTTCTTGAGGAATAATTCCACTGGGACAACCACCATTAGCTTGTCGTTCTGAACTTCCACCATTTTCTTTTTCATTGTTCTTTTGCTTCCCATATCTGTGAACATCTTGTAACAACTCATTGAATTTAGCCAAATTATTTTCTTTGCCCGTAGCATTTTCATGTAGGCTATCATCTTCTGTTTGAGGCTTCTTTTCTGCTGAATTGATGACCATTGCCTTACCCATAAGGTTGTGCACATCAATACTAGACTGTACATGTACAGGCCCAACAATTACATCAAAGAAAACTGGCATTAGGATCTCCAGAGAACCATCTTGTGCCTCTGTTTCAACTAACTCCCCTTCCTCAAGGACCACTGTAATTTTTGTGCCATCAACTTCTACTTCCATTTGCATGTCATCCATAGTATCACATTCATTACAGTCACTATTAAGTGCCTTAAATTTGTTTCCAGTAACAATCGCAGGCTTACACAAATCAATTCCTCCATGCTCGATAGTGATATGATCAACTTTCTTCCATCTTTTTTGGAATCTAGAGGGTAGAACCCTTACCTTATGGCTGCTCCTCGTTGGTATGCACTTAGCTTGCCTTTTTGTTGCTTCTGTGTTATGGTTTTGATTTCCTGGTTCTGGTACGCTTCGATCTACATTTCTGGTTTTGGCCACTTCGACAATATCTTCTCTCTTTTTGTCCTTCTCAGTAGCATCAGCCTTGCATGTTTTCAGAGGGCAGCTTTCATTATTGTGACCAAACACAACACAAGATTGACATATGTCTGGTAACCAATCATAATTTACCTTAACAACATGCTCGGTGCCATCTTTAAGGAGCACAGATATCGTTTCTTTTAATTCTCTATTGGGGCTTCTCTCCACCATTACTTTTGCATACCCAAGCCAGTCAAGGCTCTTGGTTGCCTTATCCATACATAAATATCTACCAACAAGTGATGCGAGCCATGCTATACTAGTTTTTAATTGCTTGTTTTTAATTATTTAAGGCGTAGTAAGCCTATTTGCTTTCACGCATAAACTTATATATAGCTATATACATACACACTAGACCTCTCACATTAAACCATGTACTTGTAGATGCTGAGTATGCCAGTCGGTTCTGGGTAGGCTTCTACTACAAGTCGGTTTAACGTCGTGTCTAGTGTACGAAGTTTATGAATGGACCATGGCACCTAGACATCTCACATTAGTTGGGTCACTTGTGGTTGCTGGATATGCCGGTCGGTTCCGGGCAGGCTTCTACCACAAGTGTCAACTAACCTCATGTCTATGTGTCACTTATCTATACATATTTAAGCCATTCTATATATATATATATACACACACACACGCACACACAAGCAAACAAATATATTTATATATATTTGCTAAGGGGACATTTCAAATTCAAACTCTAACCTAATCGCATTTATTACGCTAATATATCAATAACGCCTAATTAACGTAACATTTGTATAAATGGGAAAACATTCTAATCGGGATGACAATTGTCATTTATCCAAATTAAGGCATACACATTTAGGTTTTTCCATATTTTACCGCTACAACATATCATGATGGCATAATGAACATATAGCAAATAGCAGTAATGGAAAACATACACATACATAACAATTACAACTTGTATCCTAGGCATGTAGAAATGGTTTCAATATTAAATTAAAAGTAGAGTTTTTCGTACATTCACACATGTATGTTTACAATTTATATTTCACCCAATTCACTCTTTTTGTGGTGCACCCAAAAATATTTACATTTGACTCATTCCAATTTATGAATGTGTTTACACCCAACTTAGGATCTAAACCCAATTCAACTATGAAACAATTCAAATCCAAACCTTTTTCGGCTTAAATCAAATGATAATGGTGAATTGCATAAAATATAAATAATAATACAACACTCATGTTTACCTTTAATTCAATACAAAAAACACAATTCCACAAAACCAATTCAACATGGCAATTTCCGATGTGATTACAATGTAGAAGATTTGGGGATTTTTCATGTTATATTATCACATAACCAAATCTTCATAGGTATAACAATTCATATAGAAAACTGTTAATAATACGAATATGCCTTTAAGAATAACTAGTTTCCACTCTCTAATTAAGTGGAGACGTGGTAGAAATTCAAGATCTGCAACGATTATCAACGTTCAAGCGTGCTCTAATTTTTCTCCTAACAGTATACATATAAGAAACATATAATTAGATTCGTATATATATTGTTTATGCTAAATTCCAAATTCCTAAACTTAGATAGATAGAAATAGAGAGATATAGAATGGAGGTAGAGAAGTAGAAGAAACCTTCACCTTTTTCCTCTTTATTTTTCTATGGAATTCAGCAGCATAGAGGCAGAGGCCGTATGAGCAGGAGCCGTCGGATTAATATAAATTAATCTAAGCCATCCTTATAAACATATCCTCTTAAAAAACCCTAATACACCTAGGTAGAATTGGGCCTGTCAGCCGACTAGCAGCAGACCCCCTTAAGGGGGAGCAGTCGACCACCCTTCGGCTGGAATGCCTAATTCTGTTGCGTTGATGAGCTGTTAATTTTATCAACTCGTTCTTAATTTGCTTCATTCTTTTCCATGTATTCGATATAAGGTGTCCCCTAGATCTTATCTCCAATTTCAAATTTTGAATCTCGCTCCTTTTGTTTTAAATTATTATTTGGACAACGTATATAATATTCACATAATTATACATATATATAATTTCTGCGTACACTGTCCAAATTCATTTGTTCATAACTCCTTCATACATTGACCGTTTTCAGCGTATTATATATGAAAACAATTTACAATTTCGCCACGAATCCAAATAAAAAAGTTTCGTAGCCAAATTCCTAAAGCTGCAAAATACTAGTTTTTAATATCATTTAATTGCTTGTTTTTAATTATTTAATTTATTACTTATACATAAAAAATTTACGGGTTGTTACACTCCTCCACCTTCTCCCTATTCTACCACCACCTTCAGCCTTCTCTAGCTCTTCCACTCCTTACGCCACCTCTCTACCACCATATTGTGGTCCCATATGGCCAAGCACCCCTTTCTCCTCTTAAAACCCTAAAGGTCCTTCTTTTCTTCTAATTTCCACCACCCCAAGCTCCTACACCCCTCCTACCACAACCACAAGACCCTTTTATACCCTACACTTTTTTGTCTCATCCCCATACCCTCTCATTTCAAGGCCATGGACCCCACCCTAGACCAACCCCTCTCCTTGGGCCAAAAATCCCTCTTTTACCCCTTAAACCACTTAGAAATCCAAGTTTTCTCTTTTTACGTGCCAAACAAAAATGTATATATATGTTTATATACTAGAGTTTGTGGTGATTTAAAGTACTTAAGTTGTTATTTTGATTATTTAAGTGGAGTTTGAAGTCATAGAAAACAAAAGGTCCTACATTTTTAAAGAATGGTGGAGTGGATAGAGATGGTGAGAACTCTACACTCACTTTTGGATAGTTAACTTAAATTTGTTACTTAATGTTGCTAATGATGTTTATAAGTTGCTTATAATGTTAATAACTTGCTAATGATGTTTTTGGTTGATTAATGTTCAATGGTGTAATAAGCATGTTTAATGTGATTAATGGTTAAGTTAGCAAGCAAATGGCGTAGTAACATAGAGGTTAAAAGGGTTAAAGTGCTAAAAATATGATTTTGATTTCAATCAATGAGAAAAATCACACATTTAAGGGTTAACATAGTTTATATTTTTCTTATGTATGTGTTTCGTTTTGATGTGATGATGAATGGGTTTGATATTGAGTTGGTTTGGTTGTACACAAGTGTTAAAGTAGTGAATATTTGGTTTATAAGGTTAAAGAAGTTACCTTTGTGTGTTTAAAGCATGAACACTTAGTTTAAAGTGTTAAAAATGTTGCCTTTAGATGTTAAAAATGTAAAAACTTAGTGTAAAAGGTTAAAAATGTCACCTTTGTGTGTTTAAAGCATGGACACTTAGTTAAAAGTGTTAAAAATGTCACATTTGTGTGAATCTAGTATGAACGCTTGTGTAAATTACACCATGTATTGTTATTGGATGTTGTATGATGTCACTAAATGTTTATGATTAATTGATGATTGGATAATTGCGATTAATTAGTTAATTGGTAGACTATAAGTGTTAATTGTCTAACGCTTGTACCATATGATTTGTGCCATGATATGTGTATATACATACACTATGTGTGTGTGTGTGTGTATATGCATATAATTATGTGTGAATGGATGATTTAATTATGGGAAAACATATTTGAAATGTTAATAGTGAATATGGGTTCACTACAAAAATATGTGAAACATATGAGGATTAACTGAGTTTTATTCCAATTTGGAGTTTAATCGAACATTTTATCAATAAAATATCAAGTGAAAATTAAAATTTTGAATTTTAAATATGAAATAATTTGGAAAGATAGTTTTAGTAATCAATAATAGTTCTCATAAAAATAAGAATTTGAGTTGAACTAGTTTTCAAGTAATAAAGATTGGTTTCAAAATTGAATTTAAAATGAATAATAACTTAAAAAAATGAAGTTTGGTTTGGATATCCAGGAAATGTATTAACGAGATTTAATTTTCCAACCTATCTTATTTATTTTTATAATGGACTTCAAATATTATTATTTTAATGATTTAAATAATATTAAAGTAATTAAATAATGTAATATTTGATTTTAAAGAGAAATAATTAAAATATATTTCCCAAAAATAATTATATATGTTTTATATAATTAATGATCTATTTTTGAAGCAATTAGATTCAATCCTAAATATAAATCGAAATTTGATCTAAATAGGACTAGTCATGCCACGATAGTTTTTTTAACAAAATGGAAAATATAATGTAACAAAAGGGAGAATCTAGCCATTCTCCAATGGCTCACAAAAACAGTTTCTATCGAATGCAGAAACCATGCACACACAAACAATAGAAACAGAACAATATACATCTCAAAACCAAAGATGGCCAACAACAGTATGGATGACAAGAAAACAGGCGGTGCTGACGAATCCTCAGCGGATAGATGCCAAAGACAATAGCGATGCTGAAATCTCCATAGCTCCAAGTTAGATGAGCAAAGAGCAAGAACAACGGATTTGCCCTCTGAGGAAGACCACGGGCACAGGCTGAAAACTCAAACCTATCGCTCCAGAAGCTTCGAGGGCTCCAGCTCCACAAGCTCCATCATATCCAGTTGTGAGGTAGTACCTCCTGCCTTAATGAATCCTAGGACCAAATGAAATCAAATAAGCTAAACCTCTAGGTCCTGCAATAATAGCAAACAACATAAGATAAAAATGGGGGAGAGGGGGTAAAGTATGTGAAGACAGCAAGGATGAGCCTGCCAACAAAAGAAACAACTGATTCCCACCCTAGGAGTAGACGGTACCGTAGTGATACCAAAGGTACCTGCTAATCTCCTCGAACGAGAACCAATAACCCCCTTAAAAGGCCTACCTCGGAATGAAAGGAAAATGTCAATCCTTCCCCTCCAAATGATGGTAGAGGGATCCATCGGCACTTCATCGAATATTGCTTTATTCCACGAGCACCAGTTATGCCAGCAGATAAGACAAGGGATCAGACGAAACAGAATCGAGAAAATAGATTTACCTGATATGCCGGTGCACCAGATTCTCAGTAAATCTAAAAGCGAAGTGGAATTACCTTGGAAACCAACGAAGCTCTCGAAGTAATTCCAGATAGAATTGACACGAGAGCCAAGGAAAAACAAATGAGAAATGGATTCCAAAAAACCAAAATTGTAGCATCTGCAACAAGAAACAGTTGGGACGCCAATCCTTTGGAGGTTCTCGTCTAGTGGTAACCCACCATGTAGGGTTTTCCACATAAACAAAGAGACCTTTGGAGGAAGCCGGACATTCTAGATGAAAGAGAACATAAATAGGTGTGGATCCGGGTCCCTCGTCGAATTCCATGCCATCTTAATCTAGAAGGGGATACCATCCCAATCGGTTCCACCACCATGTGAATCTGATAAGGTCTTCACATATTGCATTTGTTTCCACGTCTCACTAGCATAGGATGACACATCGGTGAAATTCGCGCTTGAAAGCCTGTGGTACTTAGCGTGGAGGAACGTCGTCCGAAGGGAGTCGTTCGCTCCAAACCTCGCGTACAGCTTGCAAGAAAAGGCAATACAAATGTCCTTAAGGTTATGGAGGCGCAGACCTCCCTCTTTCCTAGGATGACAAATAATGTTCCAAGAAATCCAATGGTTTTGATGAGTGTTGTCCTTATTTCCCCAGAAAAAGGACGATGTCAAAGATCGGTAAGAACGAAAGAAGGAAGAAGTATGAGTCATAGCAGCAAAGACATGAGATCCAGAAGAGTCTAAAACAGACTTCATGAGAACGAGTCTACCTGTCGAAGAAAGAAGTGTCGCATTCCAAAGAATGATCTTCCACCTAGTTTTCTTAGTCAAGGGATCAAAAATGGCGTTAAGCCTCCTACCTCGGTATAGTACAATATCGAGATAAGGTAAAGGAAGGGAAGAAACCCTAAATATAGTGAAGGTCTGAATCCAGGAAGATCTAATCGCAGTTAGATCTTTAGCGGGGACAAAACAACTCTTATCATAGTTAATGAGTTGCTGTGAGCATCTCTTGTACTGATGAATAAGGCTAATAAGCGGACAGATAGAGCGACGACTACCATTATTGAAAGTGATGATGTCGCCAACGAAAGATAAGGAGGGGATAAGAGGGCAGCCCCTAGGAATGCCAAATCTGTGAATTTGGCTTGCTGTCGTGAGTGAATGCAGACCACGAATGAAATCCTCGGCAGCGATCATGAAAAGAGAAGGAAGAGGGGGTCTCCCTGACGCATAACCCTGCCCGCTTTGAAAAAACTGTCGGTTGATCCATTGATGAGAATGGAAAACCAGAAGTTGGAGATAAGTCTCCAAATAATATCAATAACGGGTTCCAGAAAACTGAGTGCCCTCAGAACATTGATGATGAAGAACCACGACATTCGATCGTAGGCCTTAGCCATATCTAGATTAACGACCACATTAAAACCTCAGACCTTCCGATCGATCTGAGAAACCAACTCCTGGACTAAAAGGACGTTATCGGTAATCAAGCTTACAAACCCGGCCTGAGAAGAAGAAATAATATGCTCAAGAAACGGTGCTAGTCGAAAGGCTAGGACCTTAGATATAACCTTATTAGAAAAGTTGCAGAAGCTAATCGGGCGAAAATCTGCACAAGTACAAGGATTTTCACGCTTGGGAATAAGAACCAAATTGGTAGAAGTCCACCACATAGGTAGATCTCTACTAGAGAAAAAAATAAACTGAATGGCAAGACAGAAATCTGCCTGGATAAATGGCTAGACACTCTGAAATAGGACCCTGTTGAAACTGTCTAGCCCACTCGCACTGTCCTTACTAAGAGCAAATACACAAGCATGAGTTTCCTCCGAGGAACGAGGTGTGGTAAGATTGGAAGTATCCGAGGGAAGTACTAATCTAGGGATGAAAGCGAGTAGGGTGACTCTGAGACCGACTTTGATGAAGTTCCAAGAAAGTCTTGGAAATGGGACATGATTATATTTTTGACTTCACTCGGCGTGGAAGTCAAATATAGGTCTGGACGTTGTATTTGATGAATCGTAAGAATATTATTTTTCTTACGGACAGAGGAGTGGAAGAATTTGGAGTTCATAGCTCCTTCAACAATCTACTTGATCCTCAACTTTTGGCGAAGACAGTCATGCTCAATACAGGGCTTCGATGAGAAGGCCGGTTGGGCATGCTCCCAAGCCTCCTTGTTAACAATAGCAGGATTCTCGTCAAAAGACGATTCTGCTGGAACAAGAATTTCTTTGGTCGATCGAATGCGATCGAAGATATTCTTGAAAACCAGAACGTTCCACTCCTTAAGGCAAGCGTTAAGACGCTTCAGCTTACGACAAAACACAACACACGGGGAACCAAGAATAGGAGAGTTCCAGGAGTCTTCCGCAATTTTATGGAAAGTGTGGTGTGAACTCCACATACTTTGGAACTGAAAAGAAGACGGGCCAGAAAGGGAAAAGGGAGAGCAAAGAAGAATCATTGGAGCATGATCCAAGAAGGTACGATGCAAATGAGAAACGGAGAATGTGAACGGAAGGTTGAACCAACATTCTGATCGAAAAACTCTGTGAAGTCTAAAAGAATCCAGTTTGGCCCGTTTTGGTTATTACACCAAGTAAAAGCCGAACCGATGAAAGAAACTTCGGAGAGACCCAAACTAATGATGAAGGCATTGAAATCCGCTAGTGGTAAATGGCATTTCCACCACTTTTCTCAGCTTGGCTAGCGACAACATTGAAGTCGCCTCTTAAAATCGAAGCTAAAAGATCCAAATCGGGAAAAGCAAGGATGTCAGACCAAAGGGCCTGTCGCTTTATCCTATTACACTTAGCGTAGAAAGCGGAGAACTAAAAAGAGGAGGAAAAGGAAGGAACCAAACAAGCTACCAACAGAAGCTGATCAGAATAAAAAACCGGGTTGTATGATAATGTCTTTTGGACCAAAGAATCCAAACCTTGTCAGACACATTGGCTAAGGCGCCACCGAAGCCAAGAGACAAAACTGACTTGGTATCTCCTCCGAACCCAAATAAGGTTCCAAATGTGCCACCAAGTAGATATACTTCTTCTTAATAATGCGCTTGAGTCTAGCCATTGTCGCATCATTTCCTATACCACGAACGTTCCAGAAAAGTAAATTTTCCATCTAGGAAAAGCAGAAAACAACCAAACATATAGAAAAGAAAGAAAACACACAAAAAGAGAGAGAAAACACCAGAACGCTCAGATAAGATAAAGCATGTGTGTCAAGTAGACCTAACGATCTTATCAAACGCTGCTATAAAGCATATGCGAATGGTGCGGAAAGTGCGAGGAAATGCTCGCTGACTACAAGGCATGGAGCGAGCAAGCGAGCGAATGGATGCCTTACAGGACACAGAAAACCCAAAGATACCCCATGACCCTGATCTGGTGAATAATAAGTGGACACACCAGACCCAGAAGGACAAGAGTTCTCAATAAGTCGATTTATACGATCATTAACAATTGCTATCTCATCCTTACTAAAAAAGGAGATGAGACATAAACAGAAGAAACAGGGCGACAATAAGAAACAAGGGGACACATAGGAACAACAGGAAGGAAAATCAGAAGAATCAAAAGAGATATAACAAAATGTGGAGTTGTTCATTGGAGACAACACCAGTTGTTGTGTGAACATAACCAATGTCGTGATGTCATGAGACTAACAGCCCCACCTAATAAGTAAAGTTCTCAAGCCCGAACACCGGCAGACTGCATATGGTAAATTCAAAATAGGGAAGCCACCTCCCCGGTAAACCGTATAGTGGATCGAAAAAGGATCCACTATACGTCTATGACTGAGAGGCCACCCATCCTTAGATGCTAGCACCCAATGCAACAGCCAACAAATCCTATAGAAAAACACAAGCCAGAAACACACCACACAAGTCACTAGCGACACAAAAACGACCTCATAGTGACTCAATGAAGCGGTAAGCCCAAAAAGCAATACAAACCCCTCAGAATCATTGAAACTCGCACAGTACAAATCCTTAAACATCAACCAATCAATGAGACCATGCGTTGGCCAATCATAACACACCATGATAAAGAATCCATAATGCCACCCAAATGCCGACAACCATCAAAGACAAAGTGATGGAACACCCAGTAAACATGCTGCCCGAAACCAACAACCTAAGACTAACAGGGAAGCCAACAAGGTGGCATTATCCAATCAATAAGATAGCAAGGGGAAACCACACAGTGAGAGAAAGATTCAAACAAAAAAGGACCAAAGCCAAAAACAGGAAGGGGGGCTGAAGATACCCAATAGATAAACAACACCACCAAGGATAACACACACATGACCTATCGTTCCATCATCCAAATAAGGAGATATAGTGATGGGGAGCGCACAGCTACGTGTGACATGGATCATAGCAACACATGCAACACTATCCAAAACCCAACAGCGCAGAGAAAAATCTCATGAGAAAGCAACATAGCACAAAACAAGAGAGAAAAAACAAAACCAAGAATATAATTGATGCACCAAATGCTCATACGGTGGCAAGCAAATAGTTTCCTTAACAATAGCTTCCTCAATAGCCTCTACACAAGAAACCAGCTCCATATAATCGAATAATCCATCACCGCCGCTACTTTCCAAAGAGGGTGATGGCCTCGATGAAGAGGGACAAACAATCACACTCTCATTGAATCAAATATCACCTTCTAGCATAGAAGGACATTGGACAGATTGATAGCAGGAGAAGCCTGCCTGCTAGCAACCGAACATTTTACCGAAGCAGACACGAAATCATGGGAGAAAGGCTGAACATGTGGTGAAACAGCAGCTCTGGATCTCTTTGGCATCGAGTTGTACGTCGTCGACGATAAGAGCCAGGACGCTGCCCACTAATGCCTGCTTTAATCCGCTCATTGCTACGATCACTCATACTAGGAAGAGCGGAGTGACCAAATCCCTATCACCAACTATAGTAGCAGAGATCACATTCCCAAAACCTGGACAAAAAACACTGGCCTAAGCAAAGATCCGACCAAAGCCCATTAACAACCGAACAAGGAGAGACACCCGAGCCCCTGAAGCTCAACCGAGGCTCGAATTGGGTGATGAAATCCCTCTTTAATCGATTTACTTCAGGCCAACATGATTCGCCCTCTACATCCAATACTGGTGAACAACGAATAGTCTTACGCAGGGAAAACCTAACCATTGACTTTAAATTTATATAATCCGACCATCGAATTTTCCCAAAACAAAAAACGTTTGGTTCAAAATGAAAAGAGCTTTCAAATGAATCTAAAATTTTTACAATCCAACAGTTAGATTTGGAGATAGGTTCAAATCAAATTTGAATAAAAACAGCGCTAGTGTCGTTAGAATTGTGAAGTTTTTGAACTATTATTCGAATTTTGGGCTTTTTGACCTGATTTACTTAATATAGTAAATAAATACTTTGAAATTTAGTTTAAAATTAAGCTAAAAGTTTTTCAAACATAAGTTCATTGGATTTAAATAGAAATAGTCTTCAGATATTTCAATATTGGGTTCCGTAGTTATATGGATATTGTTTGAGGAATTTGAAAGATATTTATATCGTTATTCCCAATGCAATATTTGTGATTTCATAATTTGATGTTAAATATAATTGATATGATTTCTGTTTAAAACCTTATATTTGATATCAATTTGGATTTTGGGTTTTTCGTGAACGATGTTTAGAATAACATCTATTCTTTAACCCAGCTAACGACAAGATTGGATTTCAAAGTTAAGTAATCATTTTGAAGATTTAAAACTAAGTTAGAGTTATAAAGTTAGAGTTGTAAAGTTAGAGTTGTAAATAAATCTTTAAATAAAGGTTCGAATGAATGAGATGAAAAAGAGATTAATGAAGGTAGTTAGAACTTACCAAAATAAATTTAGTTAGGGATTAGGGGTAAGGAATTAGTCACATTCTATCGTAGGTAGAAATTTCCCTAGACCAAAAGAGTAGGAATGGTGTCTTCCTCTGTGCTCAATTAAGTGGATGGGAATGGGATTTTGATTTAAGTAATAAACTTTGTGTTAAGGTTTAATTGAAATTAAGGAATAATCCAAAATAGAATGAAACTTATGATATCCCTATATATTCTCCACACATTTTAAAGGTACGCGTGTTATTCGGAAAGACCGAGTTTCAACCTATTTTGAATAACTATACATCATGATAGGAGCAAGGAGAATAGCGATGATGGTGACTGAAGACCAGAGATCTTCACATAGGATGGATGCTCGTTGATGCCTCGGTCTGATCCTCCATTATGAGGTTATATTGTGACAAGTTAACCGATCGTACTTGAAGTGATTCGGATTGCAAGGGCCACTCTCCATTTGTTGGAAGAGGAATAAGGTGCCTTCGGTTTTGTTCAGATCCAGAATAAACTTGTAAATGGATGTGTGTCTGACGTTTTATTTTATGACATAACCAATTGATGTTTATTAATGATATATCAGTTGGCGGAGGAGAATTTATTCTCTTAGCATAACACACTCCTCTGTGACTTATGTACTCAGAGGGTTATATATTAATAGACAACAATTATATATTGTGAATTGACTGTGTGTCAAGCTAAGTGATAAACTATTATGATCAAAGCATGGCTTGGTTAAGCTTAGCTTTGTGTAATGCAACTTCGGCGAGCCTCACATCCCAGAAATGACTGAAGCAGAAAAGGATGCAGCAAGGTTATGTGGTTCGCGACTCTTAGGAGATGACCATATTCTTCTAGATATTTAAAGAAACACTATGGTATGGAGCCCAGGTAGTTGATATATGGTTATTATGAGGTAGTGTTATGGTATGAAGCCCTGGTATTCTAATATTGTGGTTTTGTTGGGAATTCGAGTACCCGTAGAGAAAGGACGGTAACGACCGGGAAATGGCATACGTGTGTGGCATGGCTTAGATAGCACCGACGACCTTGTATCGGCAGAGAACGGTTTACTTATCAAGGTATTTTCTAGAGGCGTACCTATTCGGTAAGGAAGTTCCTTAGCCTTGGTCATTTGTTGGAAATTCAAAGTTATAAGCTAGATGCCCATACGATTTTCTATTGTAGATTCTGCATAAAATGCGTAGGAGGTCGGTATAATATTATGGTACCTGTGCTGGCTAGGATTGATACATTTAACTACAAAAGTGATTTTCGCATTATGCACTAATATAAGAGGATTTTCATGTATCAAGCATATTTTGGTTATCATAAGGGAAATCTCGCCCAAGTGTGCGTTTGCATTGTGTGTGCGACGCGAGACTTTATGGTAGCTTCATTTTCTAAAGAGCATTGTGATTTTTAGCGCACTGGTATTCATGTGGGGAAAACCCATTCCGTGTTATGCATGTGGTCCTGAAAGTAACTGTTTTAGTTCTCAAACCAGTCCCATGACTGACTCTGAGTGTATTGTTTTCCACCTAAACTCTTGTGCCCATATTTTCCACACGGGAAACCTGGTAGGTTTGGTTTTTGCAGATTCAGCCCTGGATTCATTTTTAGAGCAGGATTCTAGATTATGGCTGGAGCTATATTCTGGATAATTTCTTAGTCTTCCGCTGAGAATTTTATATTTCCGCTGTGTATGTATTTCGGTATACTCTGAATTTTATTGTACTCTGACATATTCTTGTAATCTGATGTAATATTGTGATGATATTAATGAAAAAAATCTTTTTGTTTTGTTCCAATGTGTAATCACCCTGACAATCCACCTTTGAGAATGGTTTAAGTCAGTTTAATTACATGGTTAAACCGGACCTAAAAGCGGACTATTACACTTTGGGTCATTTGATTTGACAAAAGACGTAATTTCCATTTGATACTTTCATACTTAGGATATAAATATTTATTTAATAATTACTACAAAGGTAGTGTATGACTTATCATCTTCATTACGAATCGGGTTTTCTCAAATTTAAATTTAAAACCCATATCACATAATTGGGCCTTGAGCATCCGTTGTCAGTACCTATTTGTCTTTTTCAATTTGTAAAGTTTGATTACTAGGTTTCCAATCAATACCATGTAACACATGTTTTCCTACAAGTCAAACCCCTTTAGGAGATCAATTGTCTTTTCATAATGAATAAATGCAAATTTACAAAAGGATGTCATGTTGGTTTTGCAAAATTATTTTTCTATAAATTGTTAGAAATATTATCAATATTTTTTTCCATTGAAACATTTCAAAATTCAAGTTAGAAATTTTTTAAACCAAATGCTTTGATACTAAATGTCGATTGTGGAATAAAGGATCTTAAGCTAATTTGACGTTGGAGGAGGGGTGAATAGTGTTTACTAACTTTTATAAATCATTTGGAATTTTTTCAAGACTATGATTTAACAATGCAAAATTGACAATTATGGATGCAAATGCAGATAAATATAGACGCAGTAAAGTTAAAGTGTAGAATAAGAGATATAACACTAAGGATTTCAATACTGGTTTGGAGTTACCATACAATTAGTATGATTACTTATATTGGTTTCTTTTCGATATGCCAAACTTCCAATACAATCTCAATTTCAACGCTTTGAGACAAACCATCTTGATTTTCTAAGCTCTGGATACATTCACTTGATTTCCATCAACTTGATTTCCGAGAAACAAGCATACCCACTTTACTTTCCGGCTACAGGAATACCGAACAATATTTGAGTTTGCTTTGTTAGTTCCAAAAAAAAAATCAATTTCTTGTTCTTGAATATAAGCGATCAAATAATTTTAAGGACAACGTTTAGAATTGGGTGAATGAAATATATAAACAGGGAGTAAATATTAGAGATCAAATTAATGGAGTTGAATTGATTCTATTCAAATTTGAAAAGATCTGGGTGAATTTTCCTTTTAGAATATGGATAGCAAAAGAGGACAGAAGAAACGGGATTATAGTTATTATTAATTTCATTGAAAAACCCTTAGTCATAGAGAATTTGTGTTTGCTTGTGAAATGTTTCGATGAATAGGCACTTCAATTCAAAATTAAATTTTTGAGTTCTGTGGCATGTTTATTGACATATAGTATATGGGTATATCGACATACCCTTTGTAATTTTGAAAATCTTTTTATTTTAATTTTTTTTAAAATCATAATTTTTTATTTTTTTTTTGGTAAAGCCAACCAGTTTTTATAGTGACCTGTAACACTCTTTTATTAAAAAATAAAATACAATGATTACAGGTGATATACAAAGCATATATCAGTTAATATCATCCACGCATGGCAATGATAACAAAATTCATACAAAATACATAGTTCTGTTCATGACTAAATTCATAGCTCAACTACATATAGCCTCATAATGAAGACGCATTACGAGAACCATGGTTTAGAAGGATTAATTCTAACCATTTTCCTGCAAATTCCTCAGCATTTCTTTCTTTATACAACGAGCAATGGGGGCCTTCAGTTGCGCTTTGTCACCTAAGTTTGTTTGATCCTGATCAGTGATATCAGGTGGCCTTGGCTTATATCCCGGAGGAGATTCAATGCTCTCGTATGGAGACACTTTAACTTGTTCTTTTTCACTGTTTAAGTCTATCTGGGGAGCAGCAGTCTCCGTTCTTGGAGATCACGTATATTCATGTTCATCATCTTAGTAATGTCTTTAACCCACTCTCTCTTTAATTCGCCACTGATCAAATCAGGCATTATTTTCGTGACTTCAGCTAGCCTTTTCTGTAAATTATCCATCCATTATGGACTTCTATTCCCGTCAGCTAGTTTCTTGTTAAGCATAACAACTTCAGTAACTAGTGTATTCAGCTCTTCAAATTCATCGTCAGCGTCAGCTCATTCATCTGCATCAATGAGAACAGAACTCATTTCAGTCCACCTATTCTGCTTATTATTCTGCTGCAAGAATTCATCAACCGGCAGTTGCACAGCGTTCACCTTTGTTGTTACCACCACTGAGCGACATACTCATCCTTAGTAATTTCTTGAGGAATAATTCCACTGGGACAACCACCATTAGCTTGTCGTTCTGAACTTCCACCATTTTCTTTTTCATTGTTCTTTTGCTTCCCATATCTGTGAACATCTTGTAACAACTCATTGAATTTAGCCAAATTATTTTCTTTGCCCGTAGCATTTTCATGTAGGCTATCATCTTCTGTTTGAGGCTTCTTTTCTGCTGAATTGATGACCATTGCCTTACCCATAAGGTTGTGCACATCAATACTAGACTGTACATGTACAGGCCCAACAATTACATCAAAGAAAACTGGCATTAGGATCTCCAGAGAACCATCTTGTGCCTCTGTTTCAACTAACTCCCCTTCCTCAAGGACCACTGTAATTTTTGTGCCATCAACTTCTACTTCCATTTGCATGTCATCCATAGTATCACATTCATTACAGTCACTATTAAGTGCCTTAAATTTGTTTCCAGTAACAATCGCAGGCTTACACAAATCAATTCCTCCATGCTCGATAGTGATATGATCAACTTTCTTCCATCTTTTTTGGAATCTAGAGGGTAGAACCCTTACCTTATGGCTGCTCCTCGTTGGTATGCACTTAGCTTGCCTTTTTGTTGCTTCTGTGTTATGGTTTTGATTTCCTGGTTCTGGTACGCTTCGATCTACATTTCTGGTTTCGGCCACTTCGACAATATCTTCTCTCTTTTTGTCCTTCTCAGTAGCATCAGCCTTGCATGTTTTCAGAGGGCAGCTTTCATTATTGTGACCAAACACAACACAAGATTGACATATGTCTGGTAACCAATCATAATTTACCTTAACAACATGCTCGGTGCCATCTTTAAGGAGCACAGATATCGTTTCTTTTAATTCTCTATTGGGGCTTCTCTCCACCATTACTTTTGCATACCCAAGCCAGTCAAGGCTCTTGGTTGCCTTATCCATACATAAATATCTACCAACAAGTGATGCGAGCCATGCTATACTAGTTTGAGACCACGCTATCATTGACAGATTGGTCATTCTGATCCAGACAGGTACGTATTTGATTCCCTTACCAGAGTAGCCTAAATTAAAGTCCCATTTCTGAATAATGAAAACATTGTTCCTTATTATAATTGGATCAGCCTCCAGGATTTTCTTTTTGTCTGCAGAATCATTGAGTAGAAAGAAAAACATAGTTCCTATCGATTTCACTTTGATTGCTCCACGCGGTTTCCATATATTCTTTAAATGAGTTGTAATAGCAGTGTACGATAATGGAGAATCAAGGAAGTAACACGCAATTTAGTCTTTCCATACCTCTGTGATTGCGGACTCGATGTCTTCAGTGGGAATGAGGCTCTTTACAGAGAATTTGTGAGTGAAAGATGGAGGCGTGAAAACTCCAGCACTTCGTGGCTTGGTTGCAAAGAGGGACGTCCATCTGACGTTGGGTTGAGGAAACGTCTGAGGTGGTTGGGAGAGCGTAGCTGCGGTACGTGGTAGGTCAGGAGGTGGCAGAGCTAGGTCTTAAGGCGGATCAGACGTAGGGAGGGTTCACGGAAGATTTGGGGAAAGGGTTTTTGAGGGGCTCGAAGAAAGTGACAGAGGTGACGCCATTTTTGAAAGGCTCGAGGAAATATTTCGTAAAATATTTTGATACTCTGTAAAACATATAATCATACTTTATACACATTTTAATCGTAAGATAGTCCAAGAAAACTTTATAAAATTATTTTTACATATATATATATATATAATTCGCCTTTGTGAAATAATATATTAAGTATTAGCAAAAATATTTTTAAGATCAAAGTATGCATTTGAATACAATAAACATTTAGAAAACATAAAGATATCAAACTTTTCTTAAAATATACCTGGTTAATTGTAAAATAGTCAAAAGTATATATAGTTAAAACTATCAAAGACTTTTAGCAAATATATAAATCGAATTAAAATAAAATAAAATTGTACATAAAGATGTTTAAAGTACCACTGAAAACTATTTAATATGATATTTGAAAAACATTTTGAAAATCAGAAGAAAATTTGAAAATCCTTTTGGATAATATAGAGAGAGGTCAAAGAACTGCTACGAGAGACTTCAATAATATAATTTATGACTCTATGACTATAATCTTCATATCTTGATATTTTGATTCATCAAACTAACGAGTCTTATTTCATACTCTTGAATATTTATATCATCCTTTTGAGTCTTTCTATTGTACAATTTTATTATATAAAACATGTGTAATATTGTGTATTATATGTTATACAACTTTTTAAAACATTATTATTTATATTTTATGTGATCTTATATGGTTATTTTTATCATAATCGATCCTTAGGTACAAAAATTTCATGGCCTTGAGATATGCCATTTGATGAACACTTAGTACACTCAATTGATTTTCGGGCTATAACCACTTAGTTTTCGAGTTACAAGAACACCCACTTGATTTTCGAGCTACAAGAACACCCACTTGATTTCAAAGATGCAAGAACACCCAACAATTTTCAAAATGGTTTGTTAGTTTTTACAAAATCAATTGCTTGATCTTGAATGCAAACTTCTTGGATAACACGTTGATTTTGATTCGAGTTGAAGAAAGGATAGAAATAAGAGAGTAAATATGAGAGAGTCAAAACAATAAAATGTGAATTAATTCTGGTTAAATTTGAAAAGATGTGAGTGAAATTTCCTTTTAGAATTAGGGGAGTGAAAAAGGAAAGAAGAAATGGAAATATGGTAGTTAATAATTTTGTTTGAAAACCCCTATTTATAGAGGATAAACAGACATGTCTATTTATGAAAGGTTTTGATGAATAAACATTTCAATTTAAATTTAAATCCTTGAATTTTGTGCCATGTATGCCTACGTATAGTATATGGTTATGTCCACATACCCTTTATAATTTGAAAATCCTTCTATTTTAGATTGTCTTGAAAATCATAATTTTGTAAAATATTTTGGTACTTTGCAAAATCATGTAATCATAGTTAATTCACACTTTAATCTTATGAAAACTAAAAAAAATCCATAAAACAATTTTATTATATACTAATATATTAAAGTTCTAAATATAAATTTCATTGTGAAATAATACATCAAAGTATTAATGAAAATATTTTTAAGATCAAATTCTGTAATTTGAACATTATAAATGTTAGCCCACTTTTTACATGGTTGTTACGTTTTGGATTTGGATGTTGCATAACTTGGAAATTGAGTGAAGATGATTACGTGATGCTGCAAATAACTGAATTCATTGGAATATTGTTTTGGAACAAACTGGATTGGAACTTCGAATTTGGCTAAGTGAGGGATCGACATGACTTCGAATCATAGGATTAGAACTCAGAATTTGGCTAAGTGTGCGATCGATGTGACTCCGAATCATACAATCGAAACTCAAAACTTGGCTAAGTGAGGGATCAAAGTGGCTCTGAATCATAGGATTTGAACTCTGTATTTTGTTAAGGGAGGGATTGATATGACTTCAAATAACATAATATTAAACTTGTAAATTCACCCAAAAAACTTCATCAATAACTCAAATTCAATGGAAAAAATCAATAAAGAATCAACTGGGTGAGCAAGATAGCAATGAAGGGGACCCATCCTATGGGTTGCAACCCTTGGTGTGCTACTACCAATGATCGGCATTGATCCCTCTGAGGGGATCGACATTGATCCCTCTATGTAGGTTATATCCGGGCCTAACTTCTTGGACCAAATTGTCCCCCTAGATAGGCTCCCTATGTGTTTTCCTATTGATCTGTACTATTAACCTATCTATAAACTAACTCTTAGGGACACTGAAATGAAGATCTTCTCATCTCTATGCAAAAGCTCCACTACACTTGGCGAGAACTTCAACTTCTATTCTTTACATGCATACAACAACTAACTGTAGTTTCTATCGGGCAGTAAAATAGATTACGCTAAGTGGATGTAGGCTAAAGTTTGCCAAACTACTACAAAAACCTTTATTCTATACTGCTTTACATTTTCAGTGGTTGCTTTGTGATTATTCTGTGACTTTGAGCTGTAATTATCTTCTAAATTGCATAAACTTAGGTGTTAGGCTCAATTGACCAAAAATCAGTCTAACATTTTAGTGCCTAGGAAGGAGGCAACCTTCGAACTAGATTCAGATTTTTCAAGGATTCCTTATGGTTAAGAAGAAAAAGGTGGATATTGATGTTGATGCTGAAGAAACTGGAAAAGAAGGAAGACAATGGGCTTCCTCTAATAAAGATCATTCTATCTACCTGACGAGAGAAGAGATAAAGGAGACAATGCATGGTCTACAGAGCATTATGAGACAATGTTGCAGGAGATACTCTCATGACTTAGAGAGCCGAGAGTACCAAACCAAAGTGGTGGCGCAGGCACCATGGGAACAAAGACATAGACATAGGGATTGGAAGCCGCTCCAGACCGAGACCGCTTCGGGGAATTAGATCACACAATGGCCATGTATCTAGGTCCCCGAGTCATAGATGTGCTGAATTGATATAAATCGTGCTGGAGCAAGAAATGCCAATAGACCTAAAGATAATGCATATTAGACTATGATGGAAGGAAATATTAAACAACAACACGAGCAGTTTATACTATAATATTACCCTAGACTCGAGAGGGTAGATGACCTAACCAATGGATGAGAGTAAAAGGTTGGCTAAGATGATAAGACGTCCGACAAGAGGAGAATTTCCAAGTCAAGGATCTAAGGATGTCAGTATGAGCCTATGTTCACTCCTAGCATAAGGAACATAAGGACATATTGGATTTTATTTTTTTGGTATTTACTACTTATGATAGAAGATCAGACCCGACGGTGCATCTGACTTCATACATTAGACAAATGGATGTACTGGGGGCCTCCGAGGAGCATACGACGAGATTAATTTTGCTATTCTTGATAGGTTTAGCTGTGTTCTTATCTAGGTAGCGGAATAATGAATCAACAAGTAGGCGAACTTATTAATAAGTTTATATGGCAGTTCATAGTCCATATTGCAAGGCCAAAAGCGTAATGACTTTTGCGATGATCAAATATAGTCTAGGAGAGATATTGAGAAGTTTTCTGGAATGACTATATGCAGCGATAACATCGGTATGCAAACCAGAATCATCAAAGATACCGATGGCTACCATTTCTGGATTGGTCGATGATTCGAGTTCAAAACTAATTTGGAAAGAGATCCCCTAGGGGATCTTGATGAATTTTATTTCGAAGCTGATAGATACCAATGTCGGGAACTCGGGCAGAGAGGAAAGTTGAAATCAATGTCTTAAAAGATGAAAAAGTGCTTGAAGCGATGTCTATAAATAAGGAGAAAGGAAAGAGAAAGATCGAAAATGAGTACGAGGGCTTGAGGAAAACTTGGAAGGGGCTAAAGTATCCATATTATGCAAAGCTAAGTAAATTAATGGGAAGGATTTATCTGGTTATTAAGGGACAAATCTACTATAGAAACCACCTTCGAGAGAGTCGATTTATAGAGAAAGAAGGACCGAGAAATATTTTATCGTCATTGAGTTACATGAGCATACAATATCTAAATGTAGGCATCTTCAAGATGCAATAAAGGAGTATGTTAGGAATGAATAGCACCAGCAGTATGTTGACAATAGAGAGACAACATCAAAACATAGGCAATTGTCTATGACCTAAAGTCCTAGTGAGCACCACACTAGAAATCAAATTGTCATTTGTTAACGGGGATGACGAGGCTAGAATAACCAATAATAACTTCTCCATCAAACCCCTCAATCTCTTACATGTGTATGTGGCCATTTACATTTTCATCAACGTTTCAGATATGTTGTCTTCATTTTGGTTTCAACAACAACCCATAAACGTTGTTGCGAATAGCAACATTTTCTTGCAAAAAAATTGACAGCATGTTTAAACGTTATCGTTTATGCATGTTGTTTTTACAACACACTTAAAATGCTATGACTTTACAACATTTGCATCACTAATCTGAACAGCATACAAATTTAACTTAATCCGAGAATATACATAATTAGTACTAATCAAGCTAAAGACTATAAAATAAAAGCACAACTTTTAATCATTTCCGTAAAATACGTTGAACACAATATCTATGAACAAAGTTTACATCGACTCGTAAAGTCGATATAATATATGAACCATGTTCATATAACAATAGACAAAGACAAATATCTAAAAAGTAACTTTGCATCAAATATTAATGACAAAACGTACAACCAAAAACTTCTCATATGCTAGATATATCCCGCCAAGGCACGCCAAAATGAGCCTAAAAGCCTTCACTTACTTGTAAAGGAAAAATTAAAAAGTTAGCGATAAAATATGCATTTAATGAGAAAATCAAAATGCCTATTGACAGCAAATGCAAAAATGACACAGAGCAATAATCATATATGTTGTTCATTTATTAAAAAAATCTTAAAACAAGACAAATTGATCATTTTTGTGTATTATGTACATATAAATTGAATAAGATAACCACTGAAATACGCTTTCAATGAGATATGGGTGATAGTCACATATGATTTGGGTGATGTCAATTTGGGTGATAAGAGTCACATATGCTATTTTCACTTTCTTGTGTATGTATCAGTTAGATGACTCACTAAAGCAACTTAAGCATAAAGCTTTTTTGCGTAACCTACAAAAGAAAAATATCAAGTCCAACATCCTATGTGTGCTTG
The DNA here is from genome assembly GCA_030737875.1 of Allium sativum. NCBI lineage: Eukaryota > Viridiplantae > Streptophyta > Magnoliopsida > Asparagales > Amaryllidaceae > Allium > Allium sativum. Next base: position 711,082,791 of record CM060916.1, on the reverse strand, counting down.
AGAATTTGAGAAATTAAACGGAGTACAACAACATATGTGAGAACGCAGTCCCAAAATTGTGTATATTTGATGCCTATTAATTCTAATATAAACAAAAAATTACTAACACAATTTAAAAGCATCACCTTAGCCATACTCAGTAAAAGCAGAGTTGTTCTAATTAAGCTCCCTCATACCACCATGCATATTGAAAGATGACCCAAATTTGGAATCTGCATTCCTCCTGACGCGACCCCAAAAGGGGGGTCAACCGCCACTCTAGGAGGGGTGTCGACCGCCCTCCAATGGGGGTGCCGATAGCCCTCATGTAGCGAAGCCCAATGAGGATTGCTTTATATAAGACCTTATTTATAAATACTATCAAAATGAACCCTACAACCATTTCTCTCAGCGCATCCATGATGTCTTTCTTCTATCTCTAATTCCAGAAAGATTAAAGGATTCAGGTTTCTTCTATTTCTCTAATCTATTTTATCTTCTCTATCTTATTCTAGCAGAGATTTAAGATTAATTTGGAATCTAGATTCATATGTGTATATATTTACATATAAGACTCTATTGGTGATTATTATATATATAAATATATTTAGGTTTGAAAGGATTGGAGCACACATTCATTCTAGAAGGCCAAATCCAAACTTGTTCTATTCAATCTTGATTTTACTCTTCCTAATAGCTCTGTGAGTGGAATCCATCTGAGTTATTATTTTCCGTAGTTAGATAATTTAATTTTGGAATGTTGTGCCTAGGAGGATTTAGGAATACTATGAAAAGAAAACATGATTAAACCCCTCAAATCATTCGTTTATTTAATTGTTCGTAGAAATGATCAATCTTGTTATAATTATGGTTTCGGATTGTTATGATAATAAAAGAAAATCACGATTCTTGTTGTATGATTTTCTATGTTGTTTGGATTCCTTTTTGTTCTATTTTTAAGTAAATCCATATGTTTGATTTTTGTGCAAAAGGTTAAGATTTGGATAGATTTGTGAAGCTAATAGGTTTAAACCTCTATTTTTTTTAAATAGAGCATTTGAACGTATTATTTACAATACATTTAAATATTAAGGTTTCGTGTATAGACAAACATAAGAAAGGGATCTATTCAAAATAGGAATTATAAACATATATGTATATTTGATATCTGATGTAACATTTATCTTTTATTGTTGCAATAATCAAGTCAGTACCTGGGTTGCAAGTGTATATGTTATTAAGATTGTTTGTCCCATTTTATTGTCATATATTAATATGTACATTTATTCTATGACTGAGAAAAAATATGGAAATTACTTGTACAACTTTATAATTTAATTAAGATTGACATTTCAAATACGTGGTAAGGACACTAATCTCGTTCACTTAATTTATGTATTATATATATCTGTAACGTACTTGACATAATATTAATACGTATCAAGTGCGTAATAAATATGAATAATAAGGAATATAATTTGAATGTCCCTATAGGAATTTGTATGTTTGTACGTGTGTGTGAGTTAATGGATTAATTAATATTATTGACACGTGGACATGAGGTTAACCGTTACTTGTAGTAGAAATATACTCGATACCGATCAACATATCTAACGTCTACAAGTAAATTTGCTTAATGTGAAGGATCTAGGTGCTATGGGTGATTATAATTAGTGTACTATGCTGCGAGGTTAGGCCCAACTTGTAGAAGAAGCCTACCTACAGCCACTTGGCAAATCCAGCATCTACAAGTGGTAGGCCTAATGTGAGAAGTGTACTTGTAGTTAATGTAAACACAATTATCTCAAACAACACTTGGAACTGCAATAATAACTTGGTAGAACGCAATTTAGCAAATGAACTTGCAGAGAAAACTATTAATCCTAACAAGGATGAAGTCGAGTGGAAGCGGTCTGATGGAAAATTTATTCTTAAAATATTTGGGAGAGTATTAGACATGAGCATGAACAGGTACCTTGGAGCAAAGTGGTTTGTTCAAGGTTCTGTCCACCTAAAATGTCTCAAGTCCTATACAAAGCTATCCTAGACAGACTGCCTTCCAAAGGAAGACTACATAGTTGGGGGATCATAGATGAAGACATATTTTATCTTTGTAAGAAGGAATGGGAAACACTAAACCATCTTTTTTTCGAGTGTCAGTACAGTAGAAGGTTGTAGGTCATTCAAAAACTGAAATCCTTCAATTATGACCAAATTGGAAGCTTAGAGGAAGAAATCAATTACCTGCACGATGGGAGTAATATGTCGCAATTGATGATAGAGGTTGGCAAGGTTGTCCTCGCAACCACAGTGCGGCAGACATGGAGAGCACGCAACACCCGTGCTTTCAAGAAGAAAGAAAAGGATGTGTTAGCAAATGCTGCGGTGATTAATCGGTAAATTGCAATAATTATTGACAGAATCAAACTGAAATATCTCACCACTACAACGGAACGAGAGTTATTGCAATTGGAGAAGTGGAACCGGAGGGCAGTGACTGGAGGAAGGCGAAGAGAGAATCTGCGGCCACCATGAAAATTTGCTGATGCCCTAATTTTGACAATTAGGTGCTTTTTGTATACTTTTGCAAAGAATGTAGAATGAACGAAAAGTATTCAGTTGAATATATTATGTACCCGTAGCAGATCGGGCTTTGTAACATTTGGGCCGAGCCGACTTTAAGGGCTGAAATAAAAATCTAACCAATTTAAAAAAAATGTATTTATGTATGCATATGTTGTGTGTAGAGTAGGCCTGGCCTTGGGAAAAAGGTATTAAGTGGATGACATATATTTTGTTGTTTATTAAGTGGTTATTACTAGGTTCATTCCTAAGGTTCACTCCTTGGTTAAGGACTCAAGTCATTAGACCCGACCTTAGAGAATTAAATGGTTATTGGATATGCCTTTCTTCTATAAGATATTAAATGGTCCCAGTAGATAAAGTGTGCAGGGCAGTTCTCCAAGTAATGTCTGCTGCTAATCTTAGGGCTAATGAGAGATGAACTAGGAACAGATTATTTATACATGGCCTAAGGAACCACCGATTAAGTGACTAAGAGTTCACCTGTAGGGATAGCTAGATAGTAACAAGAGGGTTCGCCAGAGGGGTTCTTCTTAAATGAAGTTGTGTTCCTGACCCAAATCTGGGTATTAAGTAGCCTTACTATTTCTCTACCTATAAGGGAAGTTATTACTTATAACGTTAACACTAGAACGGGGTCTTAAGTGGTTTTGGTCCACCACTGGGTATTAAGTGACCGGAGGGATGTCCACCCTAAATAAACTAAGAATTGGTATTAAGTGACCATAAGGATGTCCGTCCTTAAATTAGCTTTGGGGTATTAAGTGACTTCTAGGATGCCTACGTCTTATGTTTGTATTGTCTGTTTGTTACACTGACACAACATGAGAAGTTTACAACTGCCAAATATAGGAAATAACCTTCTTAACTTAAATGTATTTCATTTACCAGAACTTTATGTTCTGACCTTCCTCCTCTTAACATTACTAGGTTAGTAGGTGAGACCGTTGACTAAGGATGGAGGATGATCTCTTGGAGGAGGAGCCTCTTGAAGATCTAGTTATTATAACTATTGCTTTATTACTATTATTGTTATATAACTAGTATGAATAATGATGTACCTTTTTATTCTGTGAGACACGTTGTAATTGACAATTCAGGTTTTTAATGGTACATCCTATATTTATGCTATTATATTTTGTCCCTTCCGCTGTGTGAGATGTTGATTTTCATTTTAGATTGCTATGTACATCTGTTTAAGTAAATCCTTATAGGAACCAACGATATATTTAGAGTGGCTCTATGTTCCGATGGGCCATTTCTTGGTCGGAATTTAAGCTCATACCGAGCGACTTGTTATACCAAGAAATGTGGAGTGTAGTAGGAATAAAGAAACAAATCATGAAGACTAAGATTCACAAGATACGGTGAAAGATTTAAATTAAAACATAACTTATTATTTCAAAAGTCAATTTCCGTATCAAAATAAAATACCAAGTCACAAAAAGAACATGTCTTATAAATAAAAACTTTGTCCTATAGAAATCAGAGTAAACATATAATAATCCTCTCATAAGTTCCATAACAACCAAACAAACTAAAAAGGATGTAAGCAGAAGAATACATCAACAACAAGATAGAGAATCCAAAATGTCTGAATCAACCAATCTCAGCTCTGCGAGCCTAATAGGGAAGAAAAGGAAGAAAGAGGAGTGCACCAAGCATAAAGTCCGATGAATGAAGTAATTACTAACATAATTAAGCATAGCAAAGATAATAGACTTAGCAGAAGTTCCGATGTCATAAGGAAATGTGTAGATGCTCAACTTAAAATAGTTCCTATGGAAATAAGGTTATCTATCAAGTTTAACCTAAAATGAATATTATATTATTTGCACCGTTCTATTACTATGAAAATCCGATTAGTATTAGTTTTCCTAATCCAACCTATCGATTGACTTTTCCTAATTACCAGCTTTTGATATCGCGCCACTGCGAACCTACATCCATGAAAAAAGATACGAACTAGGTCATGGACGCAACAACGAATTATTTACCATATTCGATGTCCTGCATTTATAGTCATCGTGTTAGTACACAGTGTCTTAAAGTCGCATCTCTTTGACCTCTTATTTACCCTATTCTGCACAAGTATTCCCAATCTTCCTGAGATCATCAGTCCTCGATTAAAAGGGATGCAACCAATACAAGTCCCTAACAATCGGTTATCTAATTGCATACCCAACAAGTACTTGTTCTTTCGATCACTTGTATACCATAGCCACCATAAGCATTCCCAATCTTCCTGAGATCATTAGTCCTCGAATGAAAGGGAATGTTATCGGTACTGGACCTATTTGATAATATTTGTTCTTGGTTCTTAGCCCAGTCCAGATCTGATCTCAACCTATTAACTCAGTCCCTGACCTAAGCTTATGATATTTTATTTTATCATAATAGGTTGTATTGTCTTCTTTTGATTACGATGTTTTAACATGTCAATCTAGTTTTCATTTATCATAATAAGCCATTCAGTTTTTTTACTTCTTAGATTATAATGTTTGTAATAATTTACTACAAATCCCTATATATTTGCCTAATTAAGTCTGATTCCTTTTTATCACAGATCTATAATCTATGCAGATGCCTTGTAAATTTAGTATTATTTTATTAATCAAATTCATGAAGTTTACACTTTTTCCTTTTTTTCACATGCAAAAAGAGCATTAAATCTACATTTTAATCTAACATTTATAGATCTATGCATTTCTAAGAACAGATGTAAATAATTACAAAAAACTATAAATAGTTGAAGGAAATAAATAACTATAAGGGAAAAGACTATAAAATTAGCTTGTAGAAACTAACTAAAAACTGTAAGAAAAGACAGAAAAATACTTACAGAAAAATAGATCAAAACTATAATTATTAAGAACCATATTTCTTTAAATTACATAAAAATATGAATAATTACAACACTAATCTGTAATACTTAGCTCTTAAGTTCGGCCTTCCCAGATTTCATCCCTAGGCTGATTATAAAAATTTATTTCTATAGGTCTCTTCCAAAAATATTTAATTTAAGGTTTTGCCTCAGGTAAAAGGAATCCAAAAGGAAAATATTTGTGCTATGATGACTAGCTAAGCCTTGAGTTGTATATATAATGGAGCTAGGGGATCTCCGACCGTAAGATTAGTTGAATTTGGTCCAGAAACATCACTAAATCAATTTCAATCATCAGATAACTTAAACAATAATCCAGATTTAACCAAAAATAGCTTAAAACTCGCTCGTCTCGTACTTGATCATTTCTCATTATGAATATTTTACGAGTCGACCCAACACTATCCTTGGTCGACCCTTATGGGCCTATTTTTTATATTAAATTTTCTGAATTATCATATTATTTTGATTTCGTATTTCTTTGATAACATTTTCATGCTAACTCGGACTTTGATAAGTTACACATGTAAAGAGCCCTGGAAATTGCTATGGACTCAATGTGTAACTCCCATGGCTAAAATTTGACAATTTTACAAATTTATTCATTTCTTAATTAATTCTTTAATTAGTTATTATTTCTTAAATTTTAGGGATGTTACCAACATGCTAAAATCGTTTTTGCGTTGGGTCAAATCAGTATCAGAACTATGCCACTTTCAGACCCAAACTATAATATTCGTGTGTGATAGCATACTGTAGACACTATGAATGAAGATAGCCAAGTCTTATTGCCATGTGCTATTTGAATTCAAACAATGAATGTCGCCTGAAAAATTCAAGTGATATGCGTTCATTGATTTCAAGTATAGAAAAATTTGATTATTGGGTCAAATAAATACCATTACCATTACACTTTCTATCATATGCAATAATGCCCGAATTTTACAAGACACTGTAGCCACTCTTGAATCCAAATAATCAAGTCTTTTTTCCATTAGCTCCTTGAAAACAGATGAATGTTGCCAAAGAGAATGTGCAACGTGGCTATATGATCCAATTGTGATAGTACATTGTAACTGCTTTGAATACAAATAACCAAGTTTTGTTATCATGTGCTCTTTGCATCAGATAATGAGCATTACCAATAGAATTCAAGTGCAATGTGCTCCTCATGTACTGGGATTCTCTACAGTGTTAGGTGAAACGACTGTCTGAATCATGCAACTTTAACCAAATAGTTTGCCATAATATGTAATTTTAGTAGTATATAAATGTAGTTTCCATAATGTATTGAATTTAATTTTGATTTTTTTTATGTTTTATGGAAATTTATAGTTTCATGCATCCCATATTAAGATAGTTGAATAAATATGGATAACTTAGGAAATCAAAAATGACGCATTAGCAAAACATTGGTGATCACGGAGAAGCATAATGTGAATCTGTTCCTCAAACTACGTTAGAGCCAATATCTCAAAGTATTGTTGTTGATCCAATTAGCCACAAATTCAGAGTGATACAATCACCACAGCTAATTTGCCACCATGAAATTGGATTTGCAAAAATTATTTTTAAGAGTAAGAAAAATGCAGGGTATCGTTGCTGTAACACCCCGTAATTCTGTAACATTAAGTTTCGCAAATTAAAGTAAAATTAAATTTTAAAATAAGAATCAAGGGAAACGGGTTGCGCCATTGCGTTCGTCTCGAAATTCTGCTTGTAAACGAGTCCGAGTTTTCGAGAAACGGAGTCCGTATGAGGAAGATATGACCCTCCGAAGTTTCAGAGATTTTCAGAATAAAAAACAGCTCGAAAATTCGAATTCAAATTCTAATTCAAAACCCATAATAGGCTGGGCGGGAAATTTCCCACCCAGGACCAGGTCGACCATAGTGTCGACCTCCCAGGGACCAGGTCGACCATAGTGTCGACCTGGGGGTCGACCTGGTGCCGAATTCCAGTTTTTGAACTTGGTGCATTGCGATGTATTTAGACGTGTTTTCTGACTAGATTCATAATCCTAAACCTATATAAACCTCCCCTAATCCCCACTACTCCTCACACCATTCTTCTCTATCCTTATGTTGCACAAATTCTTAATGAACAAAATGACTTCTTCTTCTCCAAAGACCACATGATTCAATTAAAACTAGATTAATCAAATTAAGAGAGTCCTTCTACCTTCTTCTTCAAGCAACACGAGATTCGCAAATTGGAGATTCAAATCAAGTTAAAGCTTTAAGAAGGGAAGCAAAGACTAACTCAACGGCTTCGAGAAACGCGCGCGAATCATAGCAAATCACCTCAACAATATCTTATTATCCTTTTCTAAAACCGATCAATGTAAGTCAGTTACTTTTTAGATTTGAACGCCTAGATCTATTTGTGACATGTAATTAAATGGATATGAGAATATGCCTAATCTTTTCGTTTGAATTGGTGCTTGTATATGCCTTTGGATCTGATTCTCGATTATGGCCTAGAACTTATTGTGGCTAATTGCCAATGACTATGATTATGGGACTTTTTGCCTAAGACTACGACTATGAAACCATGGCCTATGAAACTATTTCCTATGACTACGAACATAAGACTATGCCTATGACTATGAACATAAGACCATTGCCTACGACCATGATTCATGACTATGAGATTTTTGGTTATGATTATGAACATAAGACTATTGTCTATGACCATGACTTTGAAATTATTACAGTTAATTGCCTATGACTATTTAGGATAATTGCCTAGGACTATTTTGGTTAATTATCCATGACTATTGTGGTTAATAGCCCATGATTCATAACTATGAGACCATGACTATGACTATTGTGGTTAATTGCCTAGGACTATTTTGTGGTTAATTGCCTAGGACTATTGTGGTTAACTGCCTATGACTATTATGGTTAGTTGCTTATGCCCATAACATTATAGTTACAGATCATGATTGTATACCGAACTGGCATTATGTTAGAACAAATCACCTATGATTATGTTCGATCTCAAACTTAGGGTGTAATTTGCTTAGTTTATTCTGGTTCGCTATTATGTACACCAAACCCACTGGATCCATTATCTTTGTATTTGTGTATTTTGGTTCGCATTTTTTTCATACCTATTCTCTTATGTCAATTCTCGTGCTTATCCCCTATTCCTTTTGTTAGTTTCATTTCATGAGTACCTAGAAACTTGTGAAATCATGTTATACGTACGACTACGGCGGGGAATTTGGGCGTAGCTTAATTTATATAATTTGGCATAACAAATATGTTGGCTATAATAGTAAATATTAGACTTGGGCATATAATGGTAAATTGTTAATTGGCCGCAAAGTATGCAATTGGCATGTAAACCAAGTTTTGGGCATAAACTGTAAACTAGAATATTGAATCTAGTTTTAACATGAACTGGTCTAATTTGGCATAAATTGCAAGTTGGGTTAAATGATAGGTAAATCAAGATTTGGGCCTAGAATATAAGTATGTTAGTGGGCATGACAAATGAATATGATATAGGAAAAATTTGTTTAAAAGAGTTGTTAGCAATTTACATATAAACAAAAAGGATAAATATGTAAATCTAGGAAAGACGAATATGCCTAATCCGAGGTTAGATTGTGTTACTGTAGAAGACTGCCCGGAACCGCCCGGCAAATCCAGCAACCGTAACAATACCTATCTAATGTGGGTGGTTAGAGCATTGAGCCCAAAAGGACCCGAGGTTAGACTGAGTTGCGGTGTAAATCTGCCCGGAACCGACCGACACATCCAGTGACCGCAACAATATCTGTCTAATGTGAGTGGTTGGTGCTTTAAATGAATAATTTAAAGCTAAGAAACAGTTAAGCTAGAATGGGAGGGTTAAGTCCATAGGAACACTTAACCAACTTAACATGTTAACAAGACAAGACTTGTAGGGGTTAAATACCGTTATAACATGTTGACTAGACAAGTGGGTGAGGTTAAGAAAAGGTTTAACCGTCATAACATGTTAACTAGACTAGAAGGTGGGGTTAAGTAAAATACACTTAGCCAATTTAACATGTTAATTAGACTAGAAGGTGGAGTTAAGTAAAATACACTTAGCCATCATAGTGTGACAAATGAACAAGGTTAAGTTAAAACATGAAGGGACAATACTTAACCATTAGAACATGTGAATTAAACAGATGTTAGGGTTAAGTTAACTAAGAGAACACTTAACCGTTATAGCATGTTAGCTAAACAGATGGGCAGGGTTAAGTTAAAGGGGACACTTAACCAACACAAGATGAAGGGGTGGGGTTAAGTAATAAGAAATACTTAACCAATATAACTTGATTTGTGGTAAGGTTAAGTCAGCATGAACTATTGATAACACTTAACCAGTCTAACTTGACAAATGAATGGGTTAAGTTAACTTGAATTGACAAATGACACTTAACCAATCCAACTTGACGAGAAAAAGAACTAAGTAGTAAACCTTAGTTAAGTGGACTAAGTTGTAAACCTTAGTTAAGAAAACGACGATTCAGGAAACTAAGTAGTAAACCTTAGTTAAGGGAACTAAGTAGTAAACCTTAGTAGAATACGAGAAGGAGCGAATGTCCATCTGATCTTAAAGAAGGCTCCAACAAACTGGGTTACGAAGCACGCGACTTCGAGGGGACATGAGGGTACTCTTGGTATCCCTCTGTGAGGCTACAGATGATCCTCCTGGGCTCACAGAGTTTAATGTCTGCGTTAGAAGAACCAAGGGTATGGCTTGGTTGCAATATAAGGCAACCTAAAGACTAGGATGGACCAGCATGATTCGGTGAGACCAGTAGCCCTATGATAGCAACTCGTCGTCTACCTACCATCTTGAGTCAATCAAGATACGTGAAGCGGAAAGGCGGAGAACTACAAAAAACCATATACTTGCTATCTAGTCATGGTGTGGATGGCCATAGGTTAGTAGGGCATAGGGGGCTTGCGTATAGTTCTCATTTTTTCAAGGTGTGCCTTTCATTAGTTGAGGGAGGGGTCAAGTGGGACCATAGCCACTGGAAAAACAGACCTTAGCATCTGCATTGACAGATATCTGAAAGCTCCCGACCGAGTTCCGTGTTTCTTGATTTGCCCTGCCACGAGACTCGGGTCGCACATATAGAGGACATGTGCATCTAGACAGCGATAACGATCCACGACACATACGTGGGGAAAGTCTAGGAACATATACCACTCTGGGTAGTGTGTCCTAGATTAGGGGCGTCGTTTGATAGGTAGCATAATCCCTAGTTGGACCTAGGTTGCGTAAACCCTAAAATCTGAGAAACGTTCAATAGGTAGCATAAACCCCAGTAGCCCTGGGTAGCGTAAACCCTGGTTGAATATAGAATGCGCTCGATAGAAAACCCTAGATTAGATCTAGGTAATAAACAGTAGATGTACACCTGAAACAACCACAATTACGGGGATTGGGATTATGTTATTGTTTTATCAGTTTATGCAGATTACTAGTTAGGTGGTGCAGAGATATAGAAATTAGAATAACAAGGTAGTAGCGAAGCAGAGAAAGTATAGAAGTGCATCCAGTTTATCTTACCTTATCATATCTTGTGCTAACCTTATGATTCCCGTCATCATGGTGTTGTCTTGTATTCAATTAAATTCATGTCATGTTGCTTTTACCTGTTCACATGTTGAAAGTTATTGAACTTACCAGACTTTATGTCTGACTCTGTTTTCTTTCGCTTTCTTGTCTTCCATCCCCCCCCCTCCAAGGTTCGTAGGAAGGGAATATTACTACTTAGCCCAGTTTACTTTCCAAGCTGAAGATTAGTCGAAGTTTTGCTTGGATTCTCTTTTCCATTGCTATGGCTGGCTCACGCTACATTGGGGAATATAAATGTTATTTTATGCTTCTTTATTTTGTAAGACAGATATTCTGGTATTGGAAAATAATTGTTGTACGAACTATTTTATCAATAAAGTAAAGTTCTATTTTCCGTTGTTTTAATTTTGTCAGTCTTGTAATTTATCTATATATTTTACCTATAACTCTCCACCGAAGTTAAGGCATTCCCTTTGTGAGTAACCTTAACGGATGTGGGGTGTTACACGTGGTATCAGAGCTAAAGGTTACCGAATCAGATAAAAGATTTGAAAAATTATTTTCAACGGTTTTAAAAGAAGCATTTTCAAAAGAAAAGTTTTGTTTTAAAGGCATATTCCCCAAAAGCCATACGCACTATCTTCTGATCCTCTGTTTGAATTCTTGTCCCCTTCTTTCTTGAGTCTTCGGGGCTCCTAGCTTTCTGGGAGGTAACCTCATCGCGGCACAGTTCCGTAGGCTTGATAAGACTATGATACCTATTGAAGGGCAAAGTAGTGCCCGACTTCCATCTATAGCCATAGTAGTTTCACCTGCAGCTAGTTTTCTTTCAAGCATTGATGGGTTTTCCGTGCGAGGGAGGCAGCTTTTGAGAAACTTGTCAATATTATTACATTGGGATGGGAAAGATGAGGATGAGGGAGTTTGGCTAGGGAGCTCAACACAAGGATGAGAAATTCATGGATATAAATTCGACTCACGAAGAAAGAAGGAATTATAAAACCTAAGACGAGAGGAAGTATCTTTGTGATGACCCCAAACTCCCACGGAATGAAAGTAAGGGATAATCATTTGGAATATAGCATAAATATAACAATACAGATCACAGATACAACATAGCAAAGGAAAACCATAGAATAATAACATCATAGCAGCGGAATATGAATGTCATAAAACATAGAATCCCACAGTCACAAAGTACCAACTTATTACATCAAGTTTTTAGCAAAAAGGAAATAAGTTCCAACTTCCAAATTAGAACAACTGGAAACAAAATAAGTCTGGATGTCTCAGAGTCTAAGAAAAATGTAAACAAAAAGATAAATAATAGATAGTCTTCGTGGTCCAACATAAACACCTCCAAGTAAGCAACACCAAGAAAGCTCCAAAGACAGCAACTCCAAAGAAAGCCAAACCTGTTACTTGGCTGCCCGTGTGGAAAAGAGGGCACCCGAGTTTGCAAAGGTGAAAACAAACTACAGGTCAGTCATGGGACTGGTGTGAGAATTCTTAACTAATTTAACTACTAGTAATAAGGAAAATCCAAGGACCACGCCACTAACGCAGAACGGGTTTACCCCAATGGATTGTCGTGCATAATTTAAAGTGACGGAACAAACAATAAGTGAATCGTAAAACAATGCTATGCTTTTGAGAAAAATGGAATCACCATAAGACCCAAGTCCCATCACACAATGTAACACAAACCAGAGGATAGGGTTTTACCTTATGATGATTAAACATGCTAAATACGGTAAATACGAATCTAATATTATTATTATTAGTGTATATAGAAAAAACATTTCAAAATAAATGTATCAATCCTAGGAAGCATAGCTACCATATACTATGCCTCCGTACTAGTAATACAATCAAATTCGTAGGGTCGTATTTGGAATTTGGTTTCCATCATGAGTCAAGGCTAGGGAGGAGCTCCTTACCGATTCGAGACACTCTAGCTAATGTCTCAGGATCCCCCGCAGAGAACCCTTGGATCATGCAGGGCCGGTCCACACTTGCAGTTTGTGGATTGGCAATTCCTGAACACACATTTCCCGATCCTATAGGACCTATCATCCGAGGCGCCTCATTCCATCATCCACATAAGTAAAATATCAGCCAGTTTAAGCACCGACGCTACTTCTAGCTAGAAAGAAACGTGCTGCTCTCCCTGCGTTCCCTTCTCCCGTTTTAGACTCCACCGGGTTGTGAGGCTCGTGAAGTTACGTAATACACAAAGCTAGCTTATTCAAGCTATGCTTATTCAAGCTGTGCTTTGATCATCACCACAAGGTTCTGCTTTTCAATAAGAAACCTTGGTCATTGCATCTTAGTATGCCACATTGTCACTCCATATCACACTACCAATCCTTTTTCGAAATATATGAAAGGGTGTTAAGCAAGAGAATGAATTCTCTGCCACCAATCATTCGTACATTCGACAGAAAATTAATAACATGATATTTAACGGAGTACGATGTCAGACACACAATCCATTTATTAGCTTATGCTCTGGGTCTGAGCGAAAACCAAACCCGTGAAATCAACATGTTCGTTTGGGCAATGACTATGACCCTTGATTTGGGAGCAAATCAAATCAGGGCCTCGATCGTTGTCCTCTCGATGGAAGATTCACGGTCTTCATACGCCGTCTTCATACTTCGATTTTTAACGTCGTTTGATTATTTAGAATAAAAGAAACTCGGACTTTCCAAATAATTCTCGTATATATATATATATACACATATTTAAAATCCTTCTTATTCGTTAATATCATTTTATAACGATTAATTCCTATTTAATTATTTATAATGATTAAATTTTATATAATGACGCCTCGAGTCAATGGGCGACTATGGCACTGCTTTCAACCAATTTTGATTTTCACATTTCTCAAAATCTAACCGTTGGATCTTAACGTAGTTTATATCGTTGGAAACTTCCCAAGACGGTCCTACCGGTTTCGGTTTTGGGAAATTCCGACGGTCGGATCTTTTGGTATAGTCGTTTGAAAGATACGATTGCAAAATGCGAATTACCGCGCCCGATTCGATTAATTTTAATTATATTTTTATTTATATATATATATAATCATTCAACCTCAATAAAGTCGTTCGATTTAACAACGAACTAAACAACTACCGATCTCCATTAAATTTTAATTCATTTAAAATGAAGACAATATTTCAACATCTTAAATACATTCTTTTTCCCCTTTATTTACATTAAAAATGTAAATTATAATTCAAAGTCCAAAATTTCCTTATTCTTTAATTTACGTTAGAAATGTAAATTTCATCCCTTACATCACACTATAAAACTCTCTTTGTAATTACATTTAAAATGTAAATTAACAGTGTAAATTTCTGTCTTTTGATTTGTCTCTTAACTTACAATATAAAATCATACTTTTAATTACATTAAAAAAAAATGTAATTTGCATTACATGTCAAATTTTGTCTTTTTAATTTGCGAGGTAAAATCCTACCTGTAATTACATATAAAAATGAAACTTTATTTTCCGATCAAATTTTCATTCTTAGTTTACATATAAAAAGTGACATTTAATCTATCATGTAAATTCTTCACTTTAATTTCATAAATAAAGTATGTAACCTACATTTGCAATGTTAATCCTTTTACTTAATCTACATATAAAATGTTTTTTAATTTCAATGTAAATTCTCATCTTAATTACATAATAAAAATGTAACTTATATTTGCAGTGTGAATCCTATTCTAAGTTTACATATAAAAAGTAAATTTAGTTACAATGCAATTTCCTACTCTTTATTTACATGTAAAAAATGTAAATTTCAATACATTGCAAATTTCTACTTTCTAGTCATATGTAAAAATGTAAATTTTAATACATTGCAAAATCCTACTTTTAATTCACATGTAAAAATGTAAATTTTAATACATTGCAAAATCCTACTTTTAATTCACATGTAAAAATGTAAATTTTAATACATTGCAAAATCCTACTTTTATTTCACATGTAAAAATGTAAATTTACATTGCAAAATCCTACTTTTAATTCACATGTAAAAATGTAAATTTTAATACATTGCAAAATCCTACTTTTAATTCACATGTAAAAATGTAAATTTTAATACATTGCAAAATCCTACTTTTAATTCACATGTAAAAATGTAAATTTTAATACATTGCAAAATCATACTTTCATTTCACATGTAAAAATGTAAATTCTAATACATTGCAAAATCCTACTTTTAATTCACATGTAAAAATGTAAATTTTAATTACATTGCAAAATCCAACTTTTAATTCACATGTAAAAATGAAAATTTTAATTACATTGCAAAATCCTACTTTTATTTCACATGTAAAAATGTAAATTTTAATACATTGCAAAATCCTACTTTTAATTCACATGTAAAAATGTAAATTTAATTACAATGTACTTTATCATAATGGTGAAAAATTCCATCTTTATAAATACATTAAAAATGTAATTTATATTACACCGTCCAAATCTGCTTTTTTTATTTTTATATTAAAATATGTAATTTTATTTACATTGTGAATTACT
This sequence comes from Allium sativum, assembly GCA_030737875.1. Taxonomy (NCBI): domain Eukaryota; kingdom Viridiplantae; phylum Streptophyta; class Magnoliopsida; order Asparagales; family Amaryllidaceae; genus Allium; species Allium sativum. Next base: position 711,067,216 of record CM060916.1, on the reverse strand, counting down.
CTTCTCTAATTACATAAAAATGTGATTTTTAATCACAATGTAAATTCTCATTTCTAATTATATATAAAAATGTACTTTTTAACTTATGGTGTAAATTGTCATTTCTAATTACATATAAAAGGTACTCTTTATTTTACAATGTAAATTCACTTTTCTAATTACATATAAAAAAAATGTAATTCTTATTTTAATTTATGTCCAATATTTCATGTCCAACCCAACCACAAACAATATTTTAAATAATAAAAGGGATCAAATCGAATTAATAACATGAAGTTAATCTCGAGTTGAGAGTTCTAGTTCAATTCTGAGAATAACTAAGGGTGTGTTCTTACATGTAGACATATGGTCCGTGAATATCAACAAACCATGATTGACAAGATTAACTAATAAATGATCCTAATAAATCACCAAACTCAGATCTAACACTTAAATTTTCAGATCTAATATCATAACATCACAAACAATTCAGATCCATAACTTAGAATAACATCCATCGCAGATCCATTTATATTTTCCATTCAAACTTCACATAACGCAAGAATAATAATTAAATTAATTAAATTTAATTAAAAATAAATTATCTCTTTGCTTGGATTTGAAATGAAGGTTCGAACTCGATCAGATCTCGTGTTCAAAGTCACGGCGGTTTTGGATCTGAAAGATTTCAATTTGAAGTTCATATGTATAAATTAGAAACCAACTTTTTACAATTGTTACTGCGATATTTAAAAGCGTCGCAAATCTGAAATTGAAATTTACCTTGAATTTCAGAAAGTTCAAAACTTTGAATTCGATTTTCGGGAGATGTAGTTGATGGTTTTCAGAACGGTTTGTTGGAGATGGACTGGCTTGGAGTGGCGCACGTGCGCCAGGAAGGGGGTGGGGTGCAGCGCAGCGTGGTGGGGCCGAGGGGGATGCGAAGGCGGCGGGCTTAGGGGGTCGGGGCGGCGGCTACGGGTGATGAGAGGTGGTGATTTCAGTATGGAATCGAAGAGCTCGGAAATCTCTTCGAAAGTTGGGCTACGGCGAAGAATTTCGTTGAGAAATGAGAGATAAATCGAAGCTTGAAGTTTTGAGGAGTTATGGGTTTTGGCGGCTTGAACGAGAGGAAGAAGGAGACGTATACGGACCCGTATTTATACAGTATTCTTAGTTTTTTTTAATTTAATTAATTCCAGAAATTTGGGGTTTTCGTCTAATCTCCAAACGGAGCCCAACGACTGTCAAAAAATAGGTTTTGACGTCTTCTGAACGCAATGGCGCTAGTGTCGAAGTCAAATTCGGAAGTTTACAGCATGTTTCCTTTATTTTTAAAATAAATCTTTTATATTTAATTCGAACGTACTTTCTAATTTTACCGGGGTCACATACAAACTCAGAAAAATCCGAAAAAAATATTTTTGGTTATGTTTTGACGATACGGTCCTAACAAAACTAATTTCGTCGAATTCTGAGATCGTTTGGAAAATGTCCATTTTCTGGTCGATCCAATTTGACTGTAATTGACCAAAACGCATTTTCCTTTGCCACGGTCACATATTAACTTCAAAAAATATGAAACTTGAAACCTAGCAATAATTTGACATAACGGATCCAACAAAAGTGGTTTCGTCGAATTCCGAGGTCGTATGCAAAATGTCTATTTTCAAGGGCGATATAATCTCTATAGCGACCTTTCTGAAAATTCATTTGGCCATAACTTTTGATTCCCGCTATGAAACTTCGATTTTTCAGATTCGTTAGAAAAATATTCATTAACAGATTTAAATATTTTTGGTTTTACCAAAATCCGATTTATCCTGCATCTTGTACAGTCAGTCAAAGTTCAGATTTGACTTTTCAAACTACCGTGCTATTTCTAATTCCTTTTATAATTAAATTAAATATATTCATATTAAGCCCCAAATTCAGGGTTGTTACAATCTTTTCCATGGTATAATGGGGCATATAATTAAGGACAAGGGCAAGGACGAGGGACAAGATTTTCAGAAGGGAGAGTGCATGCTTTCACCACCAGAATACCTAAGAGAGAGATAGTAAAAGTCTCTGTTGGAAAAGTTTAGCTTTTCGTTTTGATCAACCAGTTAGTACTCTTTTGATCTTAGCACTTCGCATTTGTTCATATCTACTTCCATAGTTGAGTCTCTGCACCTTAGTACTTGTATAGTAGAATATCCCATTAATGTCTCAAATCTAATTGGTGGTTCGGCCCGTTTACCTTTAGTTTGTAAGGATTTGAGAATAACTATATTAAGTGTTGAGTTTAAGCGTAATGCTTATGTTTTTGGTACCATGGGCTATGAGTTGATTCTATGCATGGGTTAGTTGGTTAATAATTCTGAAAGGAGGGTAGTTAGACTTTTGACTTGCTTTGGAAATACCCTCAAGATTCCGTGTAAAGAATCAGTTAGGCTTAGCTAGCTAGAATCGCTTAATGCATTTATCAACGATTTGCAATCCGTTAGGGTAGTCCTTGAGTACGCAGATGTTTTTGATTAGGTTAGGAGTTTACCCCTAAAACGCGGGATAGACTTCCGCATGTATCCAGTTGACAATGAAAAGCCAGCTATCCGATCAACGACAGTTTTGGAAATGGAGGTCAAGAAGCTTCGCAATCATGAAGATTAATTAAATAAGGTACAAAATAGTGAAGCTCAAGAAGATGCGACTTATAAGATTGAAGACTAGATACACGCATCATACCCTTTTTCTTAAGGGTACATCCTTGATCTCTTTTTCTAGGAATTTTATGCATATTTTCTAGCTTTCAAGGTATATCCTCTAGGGCGTATCATCGATCCTTAGGTAGAAGCCAATGGATGTAAACATGTATTTGAAACATGTTATGATTGATGGTTGAAAATGGTTGCTCGTGGATGCATATACACACCATAGGCGCTAGAATGATTCAGTCACTTTCATATTGCATTCGCATATATGTATTTGCTTAACAGATTTAACTTGAAATGTTATCGCATGGATGTTGCATATAGATGAATGGCTATGCACACATGTAGTATTTACATAACTAGGGATGCTTGCATACATGATTGGACGCACGACACTGACATAATTCGCATTAAGGAGGTCAACTGAATCAGTAAGACCGCCTGATTTGGCATTAGATAAAGACATATACACACACTATGCATATGAACATGAAAGCATTAGAAATATTTTTAAGGACAATGAATGCCTGTGATTGAATGGTAGAGTAGATGGGTGATTGGATGGTAGGAAACATTCTTCCTAATTTGAAGATTTCAGGGACGAAATCCTTTTAAGAGGGGGAGAATGTAACACCTCGTAATTCTGTACCATTAAGTTTCGTAAATTAAAGTATAATTAAATTTTAAAGTAAGAATCAAGGGAAACATGTTGCGCCATTGCGTTCGTCTCGAAATTCTTCTTGGAAACGATTCTGAGTTTTCGAGAAACGGAGTCCGTATGAGAAAGATATGACCCTCCGAATTTTCAGAGATTTTCAGAATAAAAAACAGCTCGAAAATTCGAATTCAAAACCCAGAACAAGCTGGGCGGGAAATTTCCCGCCCAGGACCAGATCGACCTGGGGGTCGACCTGGTGCCGAATTCTAGTTTTTGAACCTGGTGCATTGCGATGTATTTAGATGTGTTCTCTGAGTAGATTCGTAATCCTAAACCTATATAAACCTCCCCTAATGCCCACTACTCCTCACACCTTTCTTCTCTATCCTTATGCTGCACAAATTCTTAATGAACAAGATGACTTCTTCTTCTCCAAAGACTACATGATTCAATTAAAACAAGATTAATCAAATTAAGAGAGTCCTTCTACCTTCTTCTTCAAGCAACGCGAGATTCGCAAATTGGAGATTCAAATCAAGTTAAAGCTTCAAGAAGGGAAGCAAAGGCTAATTCAACGGCTTCGAGCAAAGTCGCGCGAATCATAGCAAATCACCTCAACGATATCTTATTATCCTTTTCTAAAACCAATCAATGTAAGTCAGTTACTTTTTAGATTTGAACGCCTAGATCTATTTGTGACATGTAATTAAATGGATATGAGAATATACCTAATCTTTTCGTCTGAATCGATGCTTGTATATGCCTTTGGATCTGATTCTCGATTATGGCCTAGAACTTATTGTGACTAATTGTCAATGACTATGATTATGGGACTTTTTGCCTAAAACTACGACTATGAAACCGTGGACTATGAAACTATTGCCTATGACTACGAACATAAGACTATGCCTATGACTATGAACATAAGACCATTGCCTACGACCATGATTCATGACTATGAGATTTTTGGTTATGATTATGAACATAAGACTATTGTCTATGACCATGACTTTGAAATTATTACAGTTAATTGCCTATGACTATTTAGGATAATTGCATAGGACTATTTTGGTTAATTATCCATGACTATAGTGGTTACTTGCCTATGATTCATAACTATGAGACCATAACTATGACTATTGTGGTTAATTGCCTAGGACTACTTTGTGGTTAATTGCCTAGGACTATTGTGTTTAATTGCCTATGACTATTATGGTTAGTTGCTTATGCCAATAACATTATAGATACATATCATGATTGTATACCGAACTGGCATTATGTTGGATCAAATCACCTATGATTATGTTGGATCTCATACTTAGGGTGTAATTTGCTTAGTTTATTCCGGTTCGCTATTACGTACACCAAACCCACTGGATCCATTATCTTTGTATTTGTGTATTTTGGTTCGCTTTTTTTTTCATGCCTATTCTTTTATGTCAATTCTCATGCCTATCCCCTGTTCCTTTTGTTAGTTTCATTTCATGAGTACCTAGAAATTTGCGAAATCATGTTATACGTACGACTACGGCAGGGGAATTTGGGCGTAGCTTAATTTATATAATTTGGCATAACAAATATGTTGGCTATAATAGTAAATATTAGAGTTGGGCGTATAATGGTAAATTGTTAATTGGCCACAAATTATGCAATTGGCATGTAAACCAAGTTTTGGGCATAGACTGTAAACTAGAATATTGAATCTAGTTTTAACATGAACTGGTCAAATTTGGCATAAATTGCAAGTTGGGTTAAATGATAGGTAAATCAAGATTTGGGCCTAGAATATAGGTATGTTAGTGGGCATGACAAATGAATATGATATAGGCCAAATTTGTTTAAAAGAGTTGTTAGCAATTTACATATAGACAAAAAGGATAAATATGTAAATCTAGGAAAGACGAATATGCCTAACCCGAGGTTAGATTGAGTTACGGTATAAGACTGCCCGGAACCGCCCGGCAAATCCAGCAACCATAACAATACCTATCTAATGTGGGTGGTTAGAGCATTGAGCCCAAAAGGACCCGAGTTTAGACTGAGTTGCGGTGTAAATCTGCCCGAAACCGACCGACACATCCAGTGACCGCAACAATATCCGTCTAATGTGAGTGGTTGGTGCTTTAAATGAATAATTTAAAGCTAAGAAACAGTTAAGCTAGAATGGGAGGGTTAAGTCCATAGGAACACTAAACCAACTTAACATGTTAACAAGACAAGACTTGTAGGGGTTAAATATTCGTTATAACATGTTGACTAGACAAGTGGGTGAGGTTAAGAAAAGGTTTAACCGTCATAACATGTTAACTGGACTTGAAGGTGGGGTTAAGTAAAATACACTTAGCCAATTTAACATGTTAACTAGACTAGAAGGTGGAGTTAAGTAAAATACACTTAGCGATCATAAGGTGACAAATGAACAAGGTTAAGTTAAAACATGAAAGGACAATACTTAACCTTTAGAACATGTGAATAAAACAGATGTTAGGGTTAAATTAACTAAGAGAACACTTAACCGTTATAGCATGTTAGCTTAACAGATAGGCAGGGTTAAGTTAAAGGGGACACTTAACCAATACAGGATGAAGGAGTGGGTTAAGTAATAAGAAATACTTAACTAATATAACTTGATTTGTGGTAAGGTTAAGTCAACATGAACTATTGGTAACACTTAACCAGTTTAACATGACAAATGAATGGGTTAAGTTAACTTGAATTGACAAATGACACTTAACCAATCCAACTTGACGAGAAAAAGAACTAAGTAGTAAACCTTAGTTAAGAGGACTAAGTTGTAAACCTTAGTTAAGAGGACTAAGTTGTAAACCTTAGTTAAGAAAACGACGATTCAGGAAACTAAGTAGTAAACCTTAGTTAAGGGAACTAAGTAGTAAACCTTAGTAGAATACGAGAAGGAGCGAACGTCCATCTGATCTTAAAGAAGGCTCCAACAAACTGGGTTATGAAGCACGCGGCTTCGAGGGGACGTGAGGATACTCTTGGTATCCCTCTATGAGGCTGCAGATGATTCTCCTGGGCTCACAGAGGTTATGGTCTGCGTTAGAAGAACCGAGGGTATGCCTTGGTTGCATTATAAGGCAACCTAAAGACTAGGACGGACCAGCGTGATTCGGCGAGACCAGTAGCCCTGTGATAACAACTCGTCGTCTACCTACCATCTTGAGTCAATCGAGATACGTGAAGCGGAAAGGCGGAGAACTCTAAAAGACCATATGCTTGCTATCTAGTTATGGTTGCGGATGGCCATATGTTAGTGGGGCATAGGGGGCCTGCGTATAGTTCTCATTTTTTCAAGGCGTGCCTTTCATTAGTTGAGGGAGGGATCAAGTGGGACCATAGGGACTAGAAAAACAAACCTTAGCATCTGCATCGGCAGATATCTGAAAGCCCCGACCGAGTTTCGTGTTTCTTGATTTGCCTTGCCACGATACTCGGGTCACACATATAGAGGACATGTGCATATAGACAACGATAACGATCCACGACATATACGTGGGCAAATTCTAGGAACATATACCACTCTGGGTAGTGTGTCCTAGATTAGGGGCGTCGTTCGATAGGTAGCATAATCCCTAGTTGGACTTAGGTCGCGTAAACCCTAAAATCTGAGAAACGTTCAATAGGTAACATAACCCCAGTAGCCCTGGGTAGCGTAAACCCTGGTTGGATCTAGAATGTGCTCGATAGAAAACCCTAGATTAGATCTAGGTAATAAACAGTAGATGTACACCTGAAACAACCACAATTACGGGGATAGGGATCACGTTAGTGTTTTATCAGTTTATGCAGATTACTAGTTAGGTGGTGCAGAGATATAGAAATTAGAATAACAAGGTAGTAGCGAAGTAGAGAAAGTATAGAAGTGCATCCAGTTTATCTTACCTTATCATATCTTGTGCTAACCTTATGATTCCCGTCATCATGGTGTTGTCTTGTATTCAGTTAAATTCATGTCATGTTGCTTTTACCTGTTCACATGCTGAAAGTTACTGAACTTATCAGACTTTATGTCTGACTCTGTTTTCTTTCGCTTTCTTGTCTTCCATTCCCCCCCAAGGTTCACAGGAAGGGAATATTACTACTTAGCCCAGTTTTCTTTCCAAGCTGAAGATTTGTCGAAGTTTTGCTTGGATTCTCTTTTCCATTGCTATGACTGGCTCACGCTACATTGGGGAATATAAATGGTATTTTATGCTTCTTTATTTTGTAAGACAGATATTCTGGTATGGGAAAATAATTGTTGTACAAACTATTTTATCAATAAAGTAAAGTTCTATTTTCCGCTGTTTTAATTTTGTCTGTCTTGTAATTTATCTGTATCTTTTACCTATAACTCTCCACCGAAGTTAAGGCATTCCCTTTGTGAGTGACCTTAACGGATGTGGGGTGTTACAGTTGCTATGGATTTACATGATTTCAAATTGATAGGTTCAAAAGGAATAATGTTGCTTGCTATGAATTCTTAGAACAAATAGATTATGAGTCATATTAGAAAGGAATGGAATATGCTTAAGACACGCAAGCCAAAGCGAGTCGACTAGAAAAAAAGCTAGAATGCTACGAGTAACACCCCACAATTTCAAATAACTGAAATAACTATAAATAGAAAAAATAAACATTTTTGGAATTACCACAATTTGGCCTCGTTATTTATACCATTATGTTCATAATGATTTTCTGATCTATTTTCATATATAATATGTTTCGAACTAAGTTTGTGCGGAGAAGTTATTGACGTTCGAAGTTTCATATCGAAAAATAATTATATGTGTAGAAAAACATGTATATTTATATTTTATTTTATAAATATGTGAATTTCGAAAATAATACACATTTAAATTTAAAAAGTTGAGCGTGCAGAATAAATGAGAACTAAATGAAAAGTTAACATTATGTAAGCATAACGTTACAGAAATATAAATTGAATAAATCAATGTTAATGTTATACAAAGGTAGCGTTATAAAGTAATAAATGTGATTTAATAAATGTTAGCATTATATAAATGTAACGTTATAGAATAGTTAATGGAAGCTAATAAAAAGATAATGTTATATAATTGTAATGTTATAAGATAATAAATATAATGTATATATAAGGATTAATTCAAGAGTAATAACACCAATGTAAACACACCTATATATATTATAAATATATACAGGTTTAAATTATAGAAATAATGGTGTTTGAGTTTGGAAAGATAACTCGTTATAAATGGAACTGAATCACAAAATAATAAAAGTTAATTAACATTTAAACATAACATTAAAGAAAATTAATATGCGTAATAAAAAACAAGCAAGATATGTCAACGACGTGTAATAAACGTGTTAGGGGCCGACCCCCAGAATGTCCTGGTTGACCCATTAATCAACCTATAAAGAGGTCATATTGACTCGAACATATCATTTTGACGTGATTTTCCTGCTATGAATGGATAGGTATTTAGTCCATTAATTACCAACAGACGATATAATTTCGGGCACCTATAAAAAAACGTGCAGGGTTAGCCCCTAGACCCAAATTTTTCAGGATGGGCATGGAAGCTCTTCCTTTTTCTTTTCTCCTCCAATTATTCACAAAATAAATATATTAGATCTAGGCTTTCTAATTTACAATATGAAGGTGGAAACTGTAAATATAGGAAAATAGACATCCAATTTAAGCTGTCTGTATGAGGTAAGTTTTACATATCTAATTTCTAGTTAGTTAATTTTTATTTTAGATATGCATTTATAAATTCATGTGAATTCCAGTTTTTGGATCCAAATAGGGTTGCAAAGGGAAGGCTATGAATAATAGAATTAGATTCAAACCAGATCTAAAACTTGGAGTGCTTTTTCCAGGTAATTGGATTTAAATTATATATCTTTTGCAATAATGATATGCAGTATCGTTATATTCCCATTAGACTAATTAATTTAACATTATTTGATTTGAACTAATTGCAGTAAGTAGTTATGTAAGTTATATGTATTGTAATTGTACTTACATGTTGTTAGCACCAAAAATCCCTTAGTGAAAACAAGCTTCGGAATCAAAGTGAATGGGTGTCCAAGACAAGAAGGCCTTCAGCAGTTTGAAAGTTCACCGCTACCAGTAAGCCAATTCCAAAGCAAAAGCTAGATAATACTATAGGCAAAGATCTCTTGAGCTTAGCATAAGCTTCATGCCATAGGAACCACTTTTGGGAAGCACACCTTTTCTTCTAAAAGTCAAAGAGAGTACGCTTCTTCAAAGCCTACTAGAGTACTTCCGACATAAGCTGGAAGCCTGCATAAGCGTGCACCTTCGCAAAAGTCGAACCAACATTCTAGTAAAAATGGCCCAAGGACACCATAAGCAAGCCAATCGCCATTGTAAATGCTTCCGTGAAACATTCAGATTTACTTCTGGAAGAATGTACGAAACATGTCACAATATGAATGAAACCCCTCTTTTTCCACTTATAGCCGAAAGGTCTGAAGAAACAAAAAAACACTTACATATACCGTTAATCTAAAACCTCCTAAATCCTTTTGTATTGATGGTTAACTAAGATAATCGAAAAGGAATGTGAACAACATCTGAAAGAACTTAATGTTAGACTTCCGGAACAATCTAAGAAATAAACCAACATGAAAGATCACCATAAGGGTTGGGTTCACTAAATAACAGTCACAAAGGTTCCTGGACCACCTGAAAGGCCATCCCTAGAACTTCTGACTAGCCATCTAAGGAATCCTCTGTAATCAAAGCCAAGAGCTTCATCCTTGAGAACTCTCACCTACTTGCTATTTATCTTCTGATTATTCAAGCCTATTTTTTTGTAGGAATATGCTTTCGAAACTAAAATAAAAATTCCTACAGGAATTTTTATAACAGAATGGTATCCTTGTTAATTCCTCCCTTTCATAAGCATAGTAATCGCAAGAATACACTACTTAGGGTGTTAACCATATATTTAGCTAACATTTTTGGTGTTAGAAGGAGGGACCTAAACCTCTGATCCCCATTCTTACCTCCTTGTATCATTGATATTTATTCTTAAGAAAGTGAACAAATAGGAATTAAGTATGAAAGAACTTGTAATGGATTGCAAAATATCACAAGAACATAGAAGGAAATTTCATGTAAGCCAAAGAATAAGGTTTACAAAAAAGAGAATTTTTTTATGAAATAAGAAAATGTTCTTGCAGGGCAAGGTGTCTGCCAAAAAGGTATATATAAACACCTCCATAATATAACAAAGGAAAAGAGGTTGCAACTCCTTCCTATTATAAATGTAGAAATATCCAAGGAGAATTAGGAGTAAAGCTAAAATAGTTTCTAAAGAAAGAGAGGATGTTGTTCCCCCTACTTTTCTGGCATAGATAATTAAGTGATTAAATCGAAGAAAGGATCTTCTAAACCATATGAAAATGAAATATATTATATGTATTTAAGGTTTCATGATTAATAAATGTTACGAATGAGAGCTCTGGGTATAATCAATCAAAAGAAAGTAAAAGCCTATGAACCAGGAAATTAAAGGATAAACACACCCCAAAGAGAATCAATATCATTACCTACTTATGAGTTGGGTATAGAACAAGACACCAAGTTATTCCATCAAGTTAAATGAGAAATACAATCCTATTCACAAGGAACAACCTTTGAGGAAGAAATAATAAGAGACAATGAAGCTTTCTCCCAAAAATGATAGATTGGCATGGTAAGGCTTCTAACAAACAACAACCAATATGATTTGGAAGGAAGGATACGTACTACCAAAAAGCCTTTCAACAAAATTTGCAGGAGGCTAGCTCAAAGAAAATACTAGATAATAGGAATTAAGAATCATGGACAGAAAAATAAAAAAAATCAAGGCTTAATTTCCCCTCAGAATATGAATTAGCTACGTCAATGGAAAATGCATTTTGCTTGACCAATGAAGGAACTTGATTACTGGCCGCCAAGGAAAAAAGGAATAGGATATGAATGGAATAAAGGAGGCAGTTATTGCTATTACCACTTAATGAATGAGCATGAAACCAATGAGTGTAAAGCCCTTCAAAAAAAAAGTGATATTTCGTTTCTATTGACAAGGAAAATTAAGAAAGTACTTAAAGAATTATAGATATGTTTTTAAAGTGAAATTTAATTCTGAAGGAAAAACTCTTGTATGGGACTAAAAAAAAATAGCCTTAAGGGAAAGGAAAAGGAATTTTATTTTAAAATAAGGTTGTCTGCGTAAAATATAGATAAAAACCAACATTAAAATAAGAGGTCCTACTTAGTCGGGGATATGAAATTCCCTTTTATGGGTTAACCTAAAAATTCCTAAGTATATTTCTCGTCGTTTCCCCAAAAAGGGAAGGGGGTAAGCCTAGGGCATCGTGAGCCAGGCTCCAAGCAACGAGTATATCCTGGGCTCCTCTTGGAGAGAAGAGGGTAAGCCCAAGACATATGAGCCTAGGCCCGTAGCTCATAACGATGTTAAGGCGTCCTATGGAGGATGGATGGGTAATCACCAGTGTATAAGCCCAGTTTCGAATGAAGCATGCCCTGCTTTTTACCCTTTTAAGATCAAACCCTACCCCTCATTCGACATAAACATGCACTACCTACGTTTATGTCTCATCCCACAGAAGGGAATGAAAGCTCGAAAAGAGCACTAAAGCATGCCTAACCTCTAACTTAGAAAAAGCTTAAAATGGAAAAATATCTATCAAAACCGAAAGCGCTTTCGTACCTATGACCTTCCAGAAGAAGTCTTCTAAATTCTATCTAAATACCTAAATCTGGGTTTCAGGTCTTCTACGCAGAAAAAGGCTTCATATATATTCCTTCTGGATGAGGGTTTCTAAATTCTATCTAAAAAAATTAATCTGGGTTTCGGATCTTCTAAGATGAAAAAGGCTTCACATATATTCGTTCAAGAGGAAGGTTTCTAAATTCTATCTAAATAGCTGAATATGGGTTTTGGGTCTTCTAAGCCAAAAAAGGCTTCGTAAATATTCCTTCTAGAGAAAGGGCTCTAAATTTTATTTACACCTAAATCTGGGTTTTCGGTCTTCCAATCCAAAAGAGGCTTCGAATGCTTTATGCCCAAAAGTGGAACCCTGGGCTTCTATTATCTAAATACTCGAACTTTGAGTCTTTTGAGTCGAAAGAGCCCTTGTAGGCTTTCCATAACATGATTTCTGAAGTTCTATTAATTTAGTACCTGAATCTGAGTTTGGGATCTTCCTAGCCAAAAGGGATCTTTAATCCCTATGATTCATTACCTAAATGAGGGTTCCGAATTAATCGAATATGGGTTCTGGGATCTCTAAGGATCAAAAGGCATCTTGATTCCCCCTTTTCTAAAAAGGGCAGGTTTTTTGATACTAGAATTTTTAAATTATGGTTGTTGAAACGATAAGGAATTCCGCTCGATCCGAATCGATCGTTAAACTGACCAAGACCGTTCGAAACCCCTGATTGTTTTGAGAACACGACAAATTGGAACGCAAACAGAAGAACATTTCATTGTTAATTACAACAATTCATCAGAATACAAGAATATAAAGAGTATGAATAAATATTACACATTCGATAAATATCAGAGATTACAATACATTACATAGCAGCGGAAAAATAATACAAAACACAACTGAAAGTAATACACGGATACAGATCTTTCCGAATATCGTTCCAGCTGTAAACCAGGTTCCTATGAATATAAATCTGCAAAACCAAAACTACTAGCTGCCCTTGCGGAAATAGGGGCACCCAGAGTTTAGGTTAAAACAATAAAATCCAGGTCAGTCGTGTGACTGGTGTGAGAACTAAAACAATTATTAATCTTTATTTTAAAGTTAGGTAAATCAAGGGACCACGCCATTTAACACGGAACGGGTTTCGTCCCAAGAATACCAGTGAATAAAACAACAGCGCAATGCTAAATAAAGAAATAATGAAGCTATTATAAGACTCATGTCCCATCACACAATGCAACCAAGCCGGAGGATAGGTTTTTACCTTATAATAGCCAAAGAATGCTTGATATGCTAAATTTCATCTTTTATTACTATAAGTGTATAGTGTCAAAACAATTTCAATCATAAGTATCAATCATAAACGGCATAAGTGCCCCATACCACTATTTCACCATATATAGGTTTACAATCAAAACCGCAATTGTCACGTATTGGAAATTGGATTTCCGTCTGTGAACCGAGGCCAAGGATCGTCCTCTACCGATTCGAGACTGTCTAGCTCGAGCCTCAGGACCCAGACTATAACGACCCGGATTTTTGGTCGATTTATTTTAAATATTTAGTATGGTTTTAAATATTGAATTTATAATATAAATAGTATTTTATTGGGTTATCGATTAAATGATCGAGATACGATTTATTTTGATAATCATCGTAATACGAGAATTTAAAATAATTCAATTCGAAGTTAGAATTAAAACAAAACAATTCAGATGATCAGTGTTAATTGTATTTGAATATAGATGATAATAAAAATATTTTATTATCAGAGAATTTATTTGTTTTTGAATTTAAATTATATTATATATTAATTTAATATGGTTATTTTATATATACATTTAAATTAAATTCATAATATATTCTGTTCAGTTCAGAACAGCGTTATACTATTGAAAACATCGGTCGGTACATTAAAATAGCGATTCGTGGTTTAAATTAATGAACCCCGAGAAATTTGATTGTGGATAGGATCAAAATCAAATCGATATCTATTTAAAAAGAAATAAAAATCTCTTTATTTCAAATCATATTAAATACAAATCAAATCACACCTCATGTTTCCCATTTCCGTTTATAAAATCATCGTAACCTCCTTGTTGCTCATTCATTCTTTCAGCAATAACCGAAGCTGAAAGTTTTGGAATAAAATGGCCGACTCCTTCCTCACTAAATCAAGATTGAACAAAGCCACTCCTCTTTCCTATTTTAATTCCCGTTCGTTCATTTCCTCAGACCAAAATCGAATCCACCTACAGATCAAAAGAGAAGGATCGAGATGGAAATCGATTTCGATTTCGAATTCGAAGGCAGGATCTTGGAGCAACACGAAGACAACTTCAATTTAAAGCAACAGTTATGGGCTCGATGGAAGTTGGGTTCGCCTCGGTCACGGCTACGGTCGGAGTTGGGCATTTCGAGGTCAGCGTCGATAGGGCTTTTCGATTTAGGGGAGTTGCGCGTTGATTTATTGGGAGTTCAACTTCTTCTTTATTGAGAAAGGATTGAGTTGCGAACAACAGAAGAGGTGCGATGTCGATAACTGGAGCTCGCAAGTGATTGCGACTCGGTGATGTCAGAGCCGGAAATAAATGGATGCGATGGGGGTTGTCGTGGTCTGTTGGAGGTCGCTGAAGGGGATTCTGACTCCATTTAGGAGTTCGACGCATTGATGAAATAGGGGGTTCTATGCTGAAGATTTGGATTTGTTTAGTGCAGATAATGCGACTGAATGGAGTGGTAATGGAGGGTAGTCGGCAATGCACTGACAACATTTGAGATTACCAAAATTATCTTTTTGAAAGTAATGCATAGAACGATTTGGGGATAGTCAGGGATATGAACTTTTCCAGGGAAAACAAGTTTGGCGAGGAGTTGTCAGGAAAGGGATTTGGGTTTACAAAGGCTGGCGATGATGGGTTTATGCGGATTTGTTCAGCTATTGATG
This sequence comes from Allium sativum, assembly GCA_030737875.1. NCBI lineage: Eukaryota > Viridiplantae > Streptophyta > Magnoliopsida > Asparagales > Amaryllidaceae > Allium > Allium sativum. Next base: position 711,052,200 of record CM060916.1, on the reverse strand, counting down.
TTGAGGAAGGTAATTAAATTTGTTGATTATTTATTTAGGTAAACGTTAAATTTATAAAAATTTTAATGTTTAAAATATACATAGATTAGTTTAACTTATTTGTTAAGCAAAAATTTTTAGTAACCAAAGGGATATAATATAGGAAAGTTATTTATTCGTTTAAATAGTTATTTAAATAAATAAATGTTTAATCGGTAAATTTAAATTAAATTATCGTAGGTGCAAATTCATTCGAGAAGGTTCGTAGTAGATGATTGAGAAATAAACAGGATATTTGACAGCTAAAATCACGGTGAGTAAATCTCACTCACCTTTTATTTAGAATTATTTTTATATCATTAAAAATAATTGTTTTGTTGGTTGTTGAATGCTTTCTGATTGTTTGATATATATTAGTTATTTACGGTTGAGTATTATATATATATATATATATATATATATATATATATATTGGGTTGATGGTTGGATTGATTCCCGCAGTTTCATTAGCGGATGCCCGCGGTACCATTAGCGGATGATTACCCTATACGTCCAACGCTATGATAGTGTATGACCTTCATACCGCGATATCCTGCCACGAAGCAGGATGAGTATTATTTCTGTTGACTAACGTTTGTGGATGCAGGAAAAACAGGTTGGAGGGATCCAACTGGATTCCTCAAAAATATTATTATTTGTTTGTTTCCACATATATTATCATATATGATTTGTTGATTGAAAATTTAGTGGTTTGATTGTTTAATTACCACTGGGCCTGAATGCTGATCTATAAAAATATTGTAAAAGAGATTTTGAGATTTTAAACGGGAAATTCTATTTTTCAAATAATAGAATTTGAAGTCGAATGGATTAAAAATATTGACTTGTTTTGAATAGGTAAAACAAGTACTGAAATTTATAAACAATGTTATATATATATAGGAGATGGAAGTATTGAAATTTACAAATGACGTTTGTAAATTGGAAATTGCAGGGGGATTGAATTGAATTTATAAACAAGGTTTATAAATGTAGCGGGAAAAATTATCATTTGATAATATTGAACATTTATATTCAAATGTGAATTTAAAAATAAATGGGGAAATCGTTTAAAGAAATAAACGATGGAAGTTATTCTGATGTTCAGAATACAAATTGAACTAAAATAAATCCGTAAGGATTTATTATTTGAATTCGATTAATTTGAATTTATTTTAGTAGAAGTTAAATTGAATATGAAAATAAATTGGGTGTTATATTTATAAGTTATTATAAATAGAAATTTCCAAAATCATATTTTGGGTTTTTAAAAAGAAATTTGAAAGGGGAACTTGTTTAAATATTAAACAAGGAAATTTGCAAAATGGTGTTTATAAATAAAATGAATAAGTTATCAAGAGATAATTTGAATATAAAAATTTAAAGAGAATTAAAATAGAATTTGAATTTAGATATTCAAATGGGATTTAAATATAGATTTTGAATACAGATATTCAAATGGGATTTAAATATAGAATTTGAATATAGAAATTGAATCTAGAAATTCAAATGGGATTCAAATATAGAATTTAAATAGAGTTAAAATGGAATTCAAATATAGAATTCAAATAGAGTTAAAATGGAATTTGAATATTGTATTCAAATAGAATTGGAATGGGATTTGAATATAAAAGATCGAAGTATAAATAAATTTATTTACGAGCGAGAAAAAATCGACAATTTTAGATAATCGAAAATAGTAAGTTGAATTTGGAAAATTGGTTTAAAATATATAAAATATATCAGATTGGAGTTGGAATTTATATATAAATGAAGCTTAAACGTTGATATATATAAATATAATTAAAACGAACTCGCCTCAGCGCTGCAGTTCAGTAATTGGCGTTTTGAACTTCAATTGAGTATACAGAGCTCAATTGAAGTCGGAATTCTTTGAAACAAGAAACATCAGGACCGATTTGATAATAGTTTTCTAATGAAGGAGAAAAAACTGAATTTCGTCGTATATATTTTGAGTTATGTCAAAATCAATTTTTTAGAAAAGCAGCGCCATAACCATTTAAAAACCATAACGGTTTATTTAATTTTATAAAAGGATTTTAAGCGAATAAAATCCGAATTTCGATTTAGAAAATTTCAGATTTTGAGTTGTAAATTATATGTGAATACAGGTGGAGTAATGAATTGCTTTTTGAAATAGAAATCAGATTTTTAATTTTTGAATAAAATTAACTAATTGAATAGAAATTAGTTAATGAGATTTTGAATTGATATTGGGCTTTGAATAAGTGAATCCGATTTGAAAGTTTATATTCGAAATCGAAAAGGAAACTGGAATTGAAATTGAAAATTAAATTTGGTTATGAGCAAGTTAAATATTTTATTTGAACATGTTATGTTCAAACAAAGAAGTGAAATAGGCAAAATAGCTAATTAAAGGATAAATGAGCGAAACTGAATTCAAACGATTGGATAGTGTTGAATTGAAAACAGGTGAGCATGTGTTAGACATGTATGGGATGAAGTACATGAAGATTTTAATTTATGTGCCCGACAAAAAGGTACATGTTTAAATTCATATATGAGATTTTATGCGCTGTATCGGCAAGCCGCTTGGCTTTTTTCTTTTTCTTTTGGATTGGTGAGTACCATGGGAGGCTATTTGAAATATCTCGATGCTCCCGGTACAAGGGAGGTTATGGCGAATTTTTCCGGGAATTTAAGGAGTTAGAATATTTTTAAGATAATTTGATAGTTAGTTACCAATGTATCGATATATATAGAATTCAATAAGGAAACAAAATCAAAAATAGAATATTGTAAAAAAAAAGGGAAATCTATAAATTAGAAATAGAAAGCGAACCATATACATGTTTTAAAAATGAATAATTGGGTTTTATAGTGTGTTTATTCGAGGTAAGTGCCGTTTTGAAGTTGAGGATGTTTTCAGTCAAGGTCTGAGAGGTAATTTTACCCCAACTTGATTGATTTCATTTTTAATTGATAAATAGCAGGATCCAGTCTCGAAGAGAAGTGTTTGAATAATATTTAGTTGAATAAAATAATTTGGGTTGTTGTAACGATGTTTTATATAACATTCGTTTTAACCCAAGTGATGGAATTTTGGAAATATAAAAGTAAATATTTCCTAAGTATAATTAAAGTAGTCAGGAAAGAGATAAGTGATTGGAATTGTTTTCAATTACAAATAGAATATATTTTCTAACTATAGAAAATAATAGAAGGCGATATATGGAAATGTTTTCCAAATAGCGTAAGAGGCCAAGAAGATTATCGAAATTATTTGGTTAACAAATATTTGAAAAGGGGATGAAGAAATGATTTAATTAGTAAAAATATTAATTAACAGGCCCAGTGATTTTTTGATGTTTTGAATGGATGTTTGTTTATTTTTCTTCGATAGTTAAATAACCGACTATCGAAGTGTTTGCCAATATCGTTGTCAATATGGAGAGACCGGTTGGATTGTTATCCGTGAACCACTCTGTATTGGCAGTAGCGTTGCGAATCAGATTATATGAAGATAATCGAAGATGGAGTAAAGTGCAAGGGCTTTTTCTATTAATAGAAATTGTGCCTTCGGTTTCGTTCAATCCCAGAACGAACGAAAATGGATGAATGTCTGACAAAGTATTTCCAATGATCTAATGGGTTGGTTTGTATAAATATATATGGTTGAACGGATTTATTCCCTTAGCATAACATCCAAAATATTTGTGCAAATCAATTAGTGATTAACGGATCTGACGATGTGGCATTCAAAGTGATTGTGCTATCAATGAATTGCAAGAAATCGTAGCCTCAGGCCTCAACAACCGGGAAATGATAAAAATCGGGCAGGTAGCATGGCTATGTGGGTCGCTCCCATTAGGGTGTATTATCACCTATCTAGAGATTCATTTAATTTCTTATTCTATTCGATGCTGTCCCATTCGGGAAATAGTTGCTGATCCCAACCGTTGGTGATATACATTCGATACACTCAAGCGAAATGAGTGGTCGGTCATGTATAGGCCGGGTTGCAAGATGTTCTTGTTGAACCCAGTGTATTCCTCTCTAGAGATACACTATCGGAAGGTGGTTCCATACCTTGTCATAGTCGGAATCCAATCTCCAATAAGCACCATGCGGTTTTTGATTTTATACTATGTATGTGGAGCGTGAGATGCAAGCGTTCCGCTAGATTCTATTTATTTGATTAGACATTATTATAATATCACTGGATTTTTTATCAAAGTGTTTTGGGTTATAGTAAGGTAAAAACCGTCCATGTTTATGTGTGGCTGGTCTTACCATTATCATTTCTTTAGAAAGGATTTTAAAGTTAAACAAATAGTTGGAGTTTACTCACACCAGTCCCATGACTGACCCAGAGTTTATTTTTTTGTTTTCCCTAAACTCTTGGGTGCCCAAATTTGTACGGGCTGTCAAGTAGTCGGGATTTTTCAAATTCACTTGGAAGAGCTGGAAGCAGGAGGCTTCACCAGTTAGCTATAGACTATCATATATTCTGCTGTAAACCATGTTTGTATCTGGAAACAGGTGTTTATAACTGTTCCAAGAATAACTGTTGTGCTCTGATAATGGTATGTATATAAAGTTACTTATTTGTATTTCAAAAGTTATGTTATATAATGTATTTTATTCGTTCCGCTGTGAGATTTTTCTTCTTTGTTTTCTTCTATTCTAATATTTCTTTCTTTCTATTTCTCATCCTCTAACTTCTTTCTAATAATGATTCGTATTTCTGTACAATTTGGGTTGGACGTGTGGTGTTATTAGTCAACTCAGATAGTACGGATTTGCGGGTCGTTACAGTTGGTATCAAAGCTTAGATTGAGTGAATACCTAGGCTTTGGTGGAATGTGCATATTAGAGATAGGGTCAGTAGTACCCTAGAATGAGTTGAGTATATATATACGAGACAACATATTTGTAAATTGATATAAAAGTTGTTTTATATTGTGTTGGTTAGTCTGTTGAGTGGTTTATGAATTCTGATCGAATAGTGGGACGCCACAAGTCGATAGGAATTTCTAAACACTTGTACAGAAGATTGAACACGATATTGTTTTAAAGTAGGTGAATGAAATTATTTTACCCAAAATTCTATTTTGATATAGAAAGAATAATTTTTGAAATTATTATAATATATGGATGTGTTGGTTGTTATCGTTATAATCAAATTTGATTATAAAAATTGGAATGGTTATATACAACCAAAATAAAATTTGTATATGAATAACATATAAAAATGAAACGAATTGAAACTGAATTCAAACCAGAATTTGAAATTTAAATCCTGGGAAGCTTGAAATATTTTTCGAAGTATATTAGGACCATATAGCTTTGTTTTAAAAGGTTTTTGAATGGATTTTGAAATTTGTTTAAGCACTGAACTCACTTCGGTGGCTGGGAAATAATTCTGATGATGGTCGCGACATCATCAGTGTTCATTTTTGAGTTTCTAAGTGATGGATTGCTACCTTAGAAATTTTTTGATGAGAATTTGTTTGAAAGAAAACAAGTTTAGTTGGAAAATTCAAATATTTTGAATTTGAAAGGATTATAAATATATGTACATGTTTAAGTGATTTCAAAAGGATTTGAAATGAAAACCCTAGGATTTGGATTTTGGAAGTGGAATTTAACTTAAGCTAGTTAAATGGATCGAAGTGAATCTATTGACTAGAATCAATTTGAATAGGTTTAATGGAACATAGATTAGATATAAATGGATTGATCATAGATCATTCGAATTAAATGAAGGAAGACCAAAAGTTTTGGTGGAATTAAATTTGTCGAAATATGAGGAGTTGAGTTTCAACATAAGTGAATTGTTGAAAAGTAATGAGTTTGTACCATTTTTCCTACCTTAGCAATTTCGAGGACGAAATTATTTTAAGGGGGGAAGAATGTAACGACCCGGATTTTTGGTCGATTTATTTTAAATATTTAGTATAGTTTTAAATATTGAATTTATAATATAAATGGTATTTTATTAGGTTATCGATTAAATAATCGAGATACGATTTATTTTGATAATCATCGTAATACGAGAATTTAAAATAATTCAATTCGAAGTTAGGATTAAAACAAAACAATTCAGATGATCAGTGTTAATTGTATTTGAATATAGATGATAATAAAAATATTTTATTATCAAAGAATTTATTTGTTTTTGAATTTAAATTATATTATATATTAATTTAATATGGTTATTTTATATATATGTTTAAATTAAATTCATAATATATTATGTTCAGTTCAGAACAACATTATACTATTGAAAACATCGGTCGGTATGTTAAAATAGCGGTTCGTGGTTAAAATTAATGAACCCTGAGATATTTGATTGTAGATAGGATCAAAATCAAATCAATATCTGTTTAAAAAGAAATAAAAATCTCTTTATTTCAAATCATATTAAATACAAATCAAATCACACCTCATGTTTCTCATTTCCGTTTATAAAATCATCGTAACCTCCTTGTTGCTCATTCATTCTTTCAGCAATAACCGAAGCTGAAAGTTTCAGAATAAAATGGCCAGCGCCTTCCTCACTAAATCAAGACCGAACTAAGCCACTCCTTTTTCCTATTTTAATTCCCGTTCGTTCATTTCGTCAGACCAAAATCGAATCCACCTACAGATCAAAAGAGAAGGATCGAGATGGAAATCGAGTTCAATTTTGAATTCGAAGGCAGGATCTTGGAGCAACACGAAGACAACTTCAATTTAAAGCAACAGTTATGGGCTCGATGGAAGTAGGGTTCGCCTCGGTCACGGATACGGTCGGATTTGGGCATTTCGAGGTCGGCATCGATAGGGCTTTTCGATTTAGGGGTGTTGTACGTTGATTTATTGGGAGTTCGACTTCTTCTTTGTTGAGAAAGGATCGAGTTCCGAACAACAGAAGAGCTGCGATGTCGATAACTAGAGCTCGCAAGTGATTGCGACTCGGTGATGTCAGAGCCGAAAATAAAGGGATGCGATGGGGGTTGTCGTGGTCTGTTGGAGGTCGCTGAAGGGGATTCTGACTCCATTTAGGAGTTCGACGCATTGATGAAATAGGGGGTTCTATGCTGAAGATTTGGATTTGTTTAGTGTAGATAATGCGACTGAATGGAGTGGTAATGGAGGGTAGTCGGCAACGCACTGACAACATTTGAGATTAACAAAATTATGTTTTTGAAAGTAATGCATAGAACGATTTGGGGATAGTCAGGGATATGAACTTTTCTAGGGAAAACAAGTTTGGCGAGGAGTTGTCAGGAAAGGGATTTGGGTTTACAAAGGCTGGCGATGATGGGTTTATGCGGATTTGTTCAGCTATTGATGTTGAGGAAGGTAATTAAATTTGTTAATTATTTATTTAGGTAAACGTTAAATTTATAAATTGTTTAATGTTTAAAATATACATAGATTAGTTTAAATAATTTATTAAGCTAAAATTTTTAGTAACCAAAGGGAAATAATATTGGAAAGTTATTTATTCGTTTAAATAGTTATTTAAATAAATAAATGTTTAATTAGTAAATTTAAATTAAATTATCGTAGGTGCGAATTTATTCGAGAAGGTTCGTAGTCGATGATTGAGAAATAAACAGGATATTTGACAGCTAAAATCACGGTGAGTAAATCTCACTCACCTTTTATTTAGAATTATTTTTATATCGTTAAAAATATTTGTTTTGTTACTTGTTGAATGCTTTCTGATTGTTTGATATATATTAGTTATTTAGGGTTGACTATTATATATATATATATATATATATATATATATATATATATTGGGTTGATGGTTGGATTGATTCCCGCAGTTTCATTAGCGGATGCCCGCGGTACCATTAGCGGATGATTACCCTATACGCCCCACGCTATGATAGTGGATGACCTTCATACCGCGATATCCTGCCACGAAGCAGGATGGGTATTATTTCTGTTGACTAACGTTTGTGGATGCAGGAAAAACAGGTTGGAGGGATCCAACTGGATTCCTCAAAAATATTATTATTTGTTTGTTTCCACATATATTATCATATATGATTTATTGATTGAAAATTTTGTGGTTTGATTGTTTAATTACCACTGGGCCTGAATGTTGATCTATAAAAACATTGTAAAAGAGATTTTGAGATTTTAAACGGGAAATTCTATTTTTCTATTAATAGAATTTGAAGTCGAATGGATTAAAAATATTGACTTGTTTTGAATAGATAAAACAAGTACTGAAATTTATAAACAATGTTATAAATATATATATATATAGGAGATGGAAGTATTGAAATTTACAAACGATGATTGTAAATTGGAAATTGCAGAGGAATTAAATTGAATTTATAAACAAGGTTTATAAATGTAGCGGGAAAAAATATCATTTGATAATATTGAACATTTAAATTCAAATGTGAATTTAAAAATAAATGGGGAAATCGTTTAAAGAAATAAACGATGGAAGTTATTCTGATGTTCAGAATACAAATTGAACTAAAATAAATCCGTAAGGATTTATGATTTGAATTCGATTAATTCGAATTTATTTAAGTAGAAGTTAAATTGAATATGAAAATAAATTGGGTGTTATATTTATAAGTTTTTATAAATAGAAATTTCCAAAATGAGATTTTGGGTTTTTAAAAAGAAGTTTGAAAGGGGAACTTGTTTAAATATTAAACAAGGAAATTTGCAAAATGGTGTTTACAAATAAAATGAATAAGTTATCAAGAGATAATTTGAATATAAAAATTTAAGGAGAATTAAAATAAAATTTGAATTTAGATATTCAAATTGGATTTAAATAAAGAATTTGAGTATAGATATTCAAATGGGATTTAAATATAGAATTTGAATATAGAAATTGAATCTAGAAATTCAAATGGAATTCAAATATAGAATTCAAATGGAGTTAAAATGGAATTCAAATATAGAATTAAAATTGAGTTAAAATGGAATTTGAATATTGAATTCAAATAGAATTGAAATGGGATTTGAATATAAAAGATCGAAGTATAAATAAATTTATTTACGAGTTAGGAAAAATCGGCAATTTTAGATAATCGAAAATAGTAAGTTGAATTTGGAAAATTGGTTTAAAATATATAAAATATATCAGATTGGAGTTGGAATTTATATATAAATGAAGTTTAAACGTTTATATATATAAATATAATTAAAACGAACTCACGCAGCGCTGCAGTTTGTGAATTGGCGTTTCGAACTTCAATTGAGTATACAGAGCTCAATTGAAGTCGGAATTCTTTAAAACAAGAAACGTCAGGACCGATTTGATAATAGTTTTCTAATGAAGGAGAAAAATATGAATTTTGTCGTATATATTTTGAGTTATGTCAAAATCAAATTTTTAGAAAAGCAGCGCCATAACCATTTAAAAACTATAACGGTTTATTTAATTTTATAAAAGGATTTTAAGCGAATAAAATCCGAGTTTCGATTTAGAAAATTTTAGATTTTGAGTTGTAAATTATATGTGAACTCAAGTGGAGTAATGAATTGCTTTTTGAAACAGAAATCATATTTTTAATTTTTGAATAAAATTAACTAATTGAATAGAAATTAGTTAATTAGATTTTGAATTAATATTGGGCTTTGAATAAGTGACTCCGATTTGAAAGTTTATATTAGAAATCGAAAAGGAAACTAGAATTGAAATTGAAAATTCAATTTGGTTATGAGCAAGTTAAATATTTTATTTGAACATGTTATGTTCAAACCAAGAAGTGAAATAGGCAAAATAGCTAATTAAAGGATAAATGAGCGAAACTGAATTCAAACGATTGGATAGTGTGGAATTGAATTGAAAACAGGTGAGCATGTGTTAGACAGGTATGGGATGAAGTATATGAAGATTTTAGTTTATGTGCCCTACAAAAAGGTACATGTTTAAATTCATATATGAGATTTTATGCGCCGTATCGGCAAGCCGCTTGGCTTTTTCCTTTTGGATTGGTGAGGGCCATGGGAGGCTATTTGAAATATCCCGATGCTCCTAGTACAAGGGAGGTTATGGCGAATTTTTCCGGGAATTTAAGGAGTTAGAATATTTTTAAGATAATTTGATAGTTAGTAACCAATGTATCGATATATATAGAATTCAATAAGGAAACGAAATCAAAAATAGAATATTGTAAACAAAAAGGGAAATCTATAAATTAGAAATAGAAAGCGAACCATATACATGTTTTAAAAATGAATAATTGGGTTTTATAGTGTGTTTATTCGAGGTAAGTGGTTTTGCCGTTTTGAAGTTGAGGATGTTTTCAGTCAAGGTTGGAGAGGTTATTTTACCCCAACTTGATTGATTTCATTTTTAATTGATAAATAGCAGGATCCAGTCTCGAAGAGAAGTGTTTGAATAATATTTAGTTGAATAAAATAATTTGGGTTGTTGTAACGATGTTTTATATAACATTCGTTTTAACCCAAGTGATGGAATTTTGGAAATATAAAAGTAAATATTTCCTAAGTATAATTAAAGTAGTCAGGAAAGAGATAAGTGATTGGAATTGTTTTCAATTACAAATAGAATATATTTTCTAACTATAGAAAATAATAGAAGGCGATATATGGAAATGTTTTCCAAATAGCGTAAGAGGCCAAGAAGATTATCGAAATTATTTGGTTAACAAATATTTGAAAAGGGAATGAAGAAATGATTTAATTAGTAAAAATATTAATTAACAGGCCCAATGATTTTTTGATGTTTTGAATGGATGTTTGTTTATTTTTCTTCGATAGTTAAATAACCGACTATCGAAGTGTTTGCCAATATCGTTGTCAATATGGAGAGACCGGTTGGATTGTTATCCGTGAACCACTCTGTATTGGCAGTAGCATTGCAAATCAGATTATATGAAGATAATCGAAGACGGAGTAAATTGCAAGGGATTTTTCTATTAATAGAAATTGTGCCTTCGGTTTCGTTCAATCCTAAAACGAACGAAAATGGACGAATGTCTGACAAAGTATTTCCAATGATCTAATGGGTTGGTCTGTATAAATATATATGGTTGCAACGGATTTATTCCCTTAGCATAACATCTAGAATATTTGTGCAAATCAATTAGTGATTAACGGATCTGACGATGTGGCATTCAAAGTGATTGTGCTATCAATGAATTGCAAGAAATCGTAGCCTCAGGCCTCAACAACCGGGAAATGACAAAAATCGGGCAGGCAGCATGGCTATGTGGGTCGCTCCCATTAGGGTGTATTATCACCTGTCTAGAGATTCATTTAATTTCTTATTCTATTCGATGCTGTCCCATTTGGGAAACGGTTGCTGATCCCAACCGTTGGTGATATACATTCGATACACTCAAGCGAAATGAGTGGTCGGTCATGTATAGGCCGGGTTGCAAGATGTTCTTGTTGAACCCAGTGTATTCCTCTCTAGAGATACACTATCGGAAGGTGGTTCCATACCTTGTCATAGTCGGAATCCAATCTCCAATAAGCGCCATGCGATTTTTGATTTTATCCTATGTTGTGGAGCGTGAGATGCAAGCGTTCCGCTAGATTCTATTTATTTGATTAGACATTATTATAATATCACTGGATTTTTGTATCAAAGTGTTTTGGGTTATAGTAAGGTAAAAACCGTCCACGTTTATGTGTGGCTGGTCTTACTATTATCATTTCTTTAGAAAGGATTTTAAAGTTAAACAAATAGTTGGAGTTTACTCACACCCGTCCCAAGACTGACCCAGAGTTTATTTTGTTTGTTTTCCCTAAACTCTTGGGTGCCCAAATTTGTACGGGCAGTCAAGTAGTCGGGATTTTTCAGATTCACTTGGAAGAGCTGGAAGCAGGAGGCTTCACCAGTTAGCTATAGACTATCATATATTCCGCTGTAAACCATGTTTGTTTCTGGAAACAGGTGTTTATAACTGTTCCAAGAATAACTGTTGTGCTCTGATAATGGTATGTATATAAAGTTACTGATTTGTATTTCAAAAGTTATGTTATATAAAATATTTTATTCGTTCCATTGTGAGATTTGTCTTCTTTGTTTTCTTCTATTCTATATTTCTTTCTTTCTATTTCTCATCCTCTAACTTCTTTCTGATAATGATTCGTATTTCTGTGCAATTTGGATTTGACTTGTGGTGTTATTAGTCAACTGAGATAGTACGGATTTGCGGGTCGTTACACAGACACAGGTGAGCCCTTGGATCGTCAGGGCCGGTCCAATGATGTGGATTAAAATGCCTGAACACTGCTTTTCCCCACTCTTTGGGGCGTAAATGAGCCAAATGACTCCATCGGCTCCGCACTTTCACCGATATATCCAAGGCGCCTTGCAACAGCAACAACCACACAGGTGAAAATAATATAAATGTCAGGGCTGGTAGGTCACTGACACCACCCTAGCTAGAAGGAAACTTATGCCCTCCCTGATGTCCTCTCTCGTTTCTAGTTCACAACCGGGATGTGAGGCTCGCGAATCAACGTTACACAAAGCTATGCCACACAGGCGGTGCTTTGATCATCAACCACAAGACTTTGCTTTTCAACAGAAGCCTTGATCAATTGCCACTTAGGCATGCCACACAGGCAATTCACTCCATGCGATGGATATCCATCAATATATAACCCCTGAGCTCGTACGTCTCAGAGAAGGGCGTTAAGCAAGAGAATAAATTTTCCACCGCCAAACAAATATATATTTAATAGAAATCAATCACACAGAATAAAATCCAATGTCAAATACACACTCCATTTACAAGTTCGTTCTGGGTCTGAACGAAACCGGAGGCACCTTGTACCTCGCATATCCATCGATCTCCAAGTACATCTGGACGATCACCAACTGATTCCTTCCTCTTGGGTGTACAGCCCAATCAAGATCATCAGTAACCACCCAAACTATGTGAAGACCTCCGGTCTTCAACCACCGTCTTCATCCTCGACACCACATCGAATCAGTTATTCAGAATGGGATAAACCCGGTCTTTCTGAAAAACTCGCATATATAATAAACAAGTGTTACACAAACACAACATACGCCTCATTCCAATTCAGAATATTCTTTTATTCAAATATTCTTATACTTTGGGAAAGGTTCCCATTAATTTTATCAAAGATAAGTTTCTTTAAATTTATTCTTTAATCTTCTTTTGAATATCAATTCAAAATAGTCGGGATTAGCGAACCACACCGAAGTAATCATTTATTTTATTTCCCAATCCCTACCTATTCATCCCATAAAGTATAAATGGTCATACTTCATATGTAACACCACGGTGTTATCAGTAAATTCAATTACCATTTCACGTTCAAATCTAATTAAAGATTTAACTATCGCTTGGAGCAAAACTGGTGATACTCCATTCTCGATTATTTCAATCTAATTAAAGATTCATTAAAACTCCACTTGGTTTTAATCTTCCCAAAAATCACTATCAATGATTATTTAACTTCATATCTAACACCACGGTGTTATCGGTAAATTCAATTACCATTTCAAGTTCAAATTTAATTAAAGATTTAACTATTGCCTAGAGCAAAACTGGTGATACTCCATTCTCGATTATTTCAATCTAATTAAAGATTCATTAAAACTCCACTTGGTTTTAATCTTCCCAAAAATCACTATCAAAGATTATTTAACTTGGGAAATCATATTCTGCCTTTAACTGGGTTAAAGAACCAATGTCATTTAAAACACTGTTCATGATAAACCCCAAAATCACATTCTATTCCATCAGCCTTTAACCGTAAATTAGCAAGTGAACAATTCCCTAAGTAATAACCCCGAAGGCCGAAACCAACATCAGATCAATACCCAAGAAACCATTCAACTTAACTAATCTCCAGTTAGTTTCTGATTTTCTTAATTCCGTTGGGTTTAAGAACAGTATTATTAAAGATACCGTTCGCGACAACCCAAAATCACCTTTGATATTAAATACAAGGCTCTGAATAGAAAATATATCAGCTTATATTCAATATCAAATTCTACGACCAACAAATATCGTATTGGAAATAACGATATCAATATATCTTTCAAATTTCCATAACAATATCTGTATAATCACGAAATCCAACATCGAAATATTCCAAAGACAATTTCAATTCAAATCCATTCCAATTCAATTATTGGAAATTCTGGTTATTTTTAAAACCATTTCAAATCCAATTTATTTATTTCAAAAATAAATGAATTATAATTCTAGTTCAAAACTAGTTCATTTCGATAAAAATCTATTTTTATCTTTTCAAATATGGAATGTTTCATCCCAATTCTTTCCAAATCATTTCTTATGATTCTACACAAATTATTACTATTTTTAATAATTTTATCAAGGCCCGTACAGTCGATTTCCATTAACGGCCATCGAACTGCACTTACAGCGACCTTTTCCAAATTTGATTTTGACATAATTCCAAATCTAACCATTAGATTTCAAATATCTAATATTCGTTAGAAAGCTCTTTTCGATACGAACCCAACGGTTCCAGTTTTAGGAGAATCCGATAGTTGGATCTCCCGTAACGTCCATTCGAAGTCAATGGTCAAAATTCGCGAACTGCAGCAGCGTGGCGCGTTCTATTAGGCCATTCTATATATATAATATATATTTTATATATTTCATCGATTTCCTTTTAAAACATATTTTATAAATCTTTATTAAATCGTTTTCAAAACGATTTCAACTTCATATTCAATTTCTAATCAAAATTGAATATTCCACATCATCGATATACAAATGATAATATTTTCAAAACGTTAAATTTTGAAATCACTTCGTTTTCTATAATCATTATAAAAATGAATATAATCGATATAAATATCGTTCACGTCAAAATGGCGCATATCTAACCAACACGGCTTTATATATTTCAATAACTACGTTATTCTATTCAACAAATGAATATTTTCTTCAACACATGAATAAATATTTTTATTCAACACATGAATATATAATTTATTCAACACATGAATTTATATTTTTATTCAACACACGAATATTTATTTTATTCAACAAATGAATTTATTTTATTCAACACATGAATTTTTATTCTATTCAACACATGAATTTTCTTTCTATTTAACACATGAATTTTCTTTTTATTCAACACATGAATTTTCTTTCTATTCAACACATGAATTTTCTTTTATAATATTCCTTATTTCCAAATTGGAATGAGGACCAATCAATTACCATATAATGTTACTTATATGGATTTTCTACTACACATGTATATAATAGCAACGATTAATCATTAACTATCACCCAGAGTGCACCACACAACTGCATAAGCATTAAATATAAATAATTAACACTTAACACAGTCTGTCAACCCATCGATTGACATGCAACTAAACAATCGGGATTAGTGTACGTCAAATATCATCCCAATACCCGTGTGGGGTTTCAAATCAACAAACACAGATTTTGATTCGTGCAGTTGGGCGATGTGTAAAATTTATCGTCCCAATCCATATCAGTCAAATCGGTGTACATAAACAAATCGTTCGATTTGTAAATGAATATTTATTTTACTTTAACAAATGAATATATATTTTATTTCAGCACATGAATATATATTTTATTTCAACACATGAATATATATTTTATTTCAACACATGAATATATATTTTTGTCAACACCTGAAAAATATTTTCTAGCTTCGTATTGACGATACGGTTCCAACAAAAATAATTTCGTCAAATTCTGAGATTGTTTGAAAAATGGTCATTTTCCAGTCGATTAAAATCAACTGAAACTGGTCAAATGCGTTTTACTTCGCCACGCTCACATATTGATTCGAAAAATTACGAATTTTGGAATCTAGCAATTATTCGACATCCCGGATCCAACAAAAGTGGCTTCGTCGAAAACCGAGGTCGTTTGCAAAATTTCCATTTTAAGGGCCAGAATTCCACAACGACTATTCTGAGTTTTCAATTGGACATAACTTTTTATCCCCGCTATGAAATTTAAATTTTTCGGATTCGTTGGAAAGATATTCTCAAATAGATTCAAATATTTTTGGTTTCACTAAAATCTGGTTTATTTTGAATCTTGTACATTCATTTGAATTTTGAAATCGAATTTTCAAACTACCGCGCCATTTTCAATTCCTTTTATAATTATAAATAATTATTTATATTCTAACGACGATTCAAATAAATATATATGTTCAAATTCTATTCAAAATAAATTTCTCATCGTTATTATTTAAAATAATTCATTTTAAATATTCAAAATTCATTAAAATTGCCAAAATAAAAATTTAAAATTGGCTCAGATTTCCGGGTTATTACAATCTCCCCCACTTAAAACTTTTCGTCCCCAAAAAGGAACGAAGCTGAAAGTTGTTTTACAAACCAACTCAACTTCCATTGTTTTCATTACGGCTTAAGTTATTCAACTTTTCAGTTTCTAAGAACTTTTCAAATTTTCCAAAAATTTGGCTAACACCCTAAATTTTCGAAAAATTTCGCCATAACCTCCCCTGCACCGGGAGCTTCGAGATATTTCAAATAGCCTCCCATGGCCCTCATCAATGCAAAAAGAAAAAGAAACAGCCAATCGACTCATAAAATCATCCAAAATCCAAGAAATTAGTAAACATGTACCTATTTGTCGGGCAAACAATTTTATTCCTCTTCTCTAGCCTCCTTGCTATGGCCTGTTCAATGTAAGTACATGTATATGTATGCAAATGCGACAAATTTTCAATACAACTCACTATTTGGTTCAATTTGGCTAAAGGTTCAACATTTAATTAATCGAACAATAATCAAACAACACAATCAACAATCAATTAGTTGATTATCTTTTCAAATTCATAATTTTGATACATATACAGAAAATCAAATTCTTGACACCAAATCACAACAATAAACCTATCTAGCTTTAGTTCTCACACCAGTCTAATGGAAACATATAGAAATCCCACTTTCGTCACTCGAACATAAATTCTGATGATGTTTCGAACCACCAACAGAACATCCACGAGCGACTAGAACGTGATTCTATATCTATCCAATATATTAAGACTTCAAATACACGCGGATCAGACGTATACGCAAAACCTTATATAATGGATTGTAAAAATTAAATATAAAATAAATAATTAAATATGAATAATTGATTTAAATTTTCAAAACAAAACTTGTTTTCATTTTTTTTATTTTTCAAATCAACGCTCTTTACACTCGCTCCAGGATAATACTGATCCCATCTCTAACGAGCCATTCTCATTAGATATTACTAATCCAATCTCTGATGAATTATTTCATTTGGTTCTAACGTGTCTTGTTCTCCGAGCTCTGTAAACCAAAGCTCTGATACCAAATAAAACGATAAGGAATTCCGCTCGAACCGAATCGATCGCTAAACCGACCAAGACCGTTCGAAACCCCTGATTGTTTTGAGAACACGACAAATTGGAATGCAAACAGAAGAACATTTCATTGTTAAGTACAACAATTCATCAAAATACAAGAATATACAGAGTATGAATAAATATTACACATTCGATAAATATCAGAGATTACAATACATTACATAGCAGCGGAAAAATAATACAAAACACAATTAAAAGTAATACACAGATACAGAGCTTTCCGAGTATCGTTCCAGCTATAAACCAGGTTCCTGTGAATATAATTCTGCAAAACCAAAACTACTAGCTGCCGTGCGGAAATAGGGGCACCCATAGTTTAGGTTAAAACAATAAACTCCAGGTCAGTCATGTGACTGGTGTGAGAACTAAAACAGTTATTAATCTTTATTTTAAAGTTAGGTAAATCAAGGGACCACGCCGTATAACACGGAACGGGTTTTCTCCCAAGAATACCAGTGCATAAAACAATAGCACAATGCAAAATAAAGAAATAATGAAGCTATTATAAGACCTAGGTCCCATCACATAATGCAACACAAGCTGAAGGATAGGGTTTTACCTTATAATAGCCAAAGAATGCTTGATACGCAAAATTTCATCTTTTATTACTATAAGTATATAGTGTCAAAACAATTTCAATCACAAGTATCAATCATAGATGGCATAGGTGCCCCATACCACTATGTCGCCATATATAGGTTTAGAATCAAAACCGCAACCTTCACATATTGGAAATTGAATTTCCGTCTATGAACCGAGGCCAGGGATCGTCCTCTACCAATTCGAGACTGTCTAGCCCGAGCCTCAGGACCAAGGCACAGGTGAGCCCTTGGATCGTCAGGGTCGGTCCACCGATGTGGATTATAATGCCTGAGCACTGTGTTTCCCCACCCTTTGGGGGCGTAAATGAGCGAAATGACTCCATCGGCCCCACACAGTCGCCGATATATCTGAGGCGCCTCGCAATATTAACAACCAAACAGGTGAAAATAATATAAATGTCAAGGCTGGTAGGTCACTGACACCACCCTAGATAGAAGGAAACACATGCACTCCCTGATGTCCTCTCCTGTTTCTGGTTCACAACCGGGGTGTGAGGCTCACGAATCAACGTTACACAAAGCTATGCCACACAGGCGGTGCTTTGATCATCAACCACAAGACTTTGCCTTTTAATTGAAGCCTTGATCAATTGCCACTTAGGAATGCCACACAGGCAATTCACTCCATGCGATTGATATCCATCAATATATAACCCCTGAGCTCGTACGTCTCAGAGAAGGGCGTTAAGCAAGAGAATAAATTCTCCGCCGCCAAACAAATATATATTTAATAGAAATCAATCACACAGAATAAAATCCAATGTCAGACACACAATCCATTTACAAGTTCGTTCTGGGTCTGAACGAAACCGGAGGAACCTTGTACCTCGCATATCCATCGATCTCCAAGTATGTCTGGACGATCACCAACTGATCCCTCCTCTTGGGTGTACATCCCAATCAAGATCATCAGTAATCACCCAAACGATGTGAAGACCTCCGGTCTTCAACCACCGTCTTCATCCTCAACACCACGTCAAATCAGTTATTCAGAATGGGATAAACCCGGTCTTTCTGAATAACTCGCGTATATAATAAACAAGTGTTACACAAACACAACATATGCCTCATTCCAATTCAGAATATTCTTTTATTCAAATATTCTTATACTTTGGGAAAGGTTCCCATTAATTTTATCAAAGATAAATTTCTTTAAATTTATTCTTTAATCTTCTTTTGAATATCAATTCAAATTAGTCGGGATTAGCGAACCACACCGAAGTAATCATTTATTTTATTTCCCAATCCCGACCTATTCAACCCATGAAGTAAAACTGGTCATACTTCGTATCTAACACAACGGTGTTATCAGTAAATTCAATTACCATTTCACGTTCAAATCTAATTAAAGATTTAACTATCGCCTGGAGCAAAACTGGTGATACTCCATTCTCGATTATTTCAATCTGATTAAAGATTCATTAAAACTCCACTTGGTTTTAATCTTCCCAAAAATCACTATCAATGATTATTTAACTTCATATCTAACACCACGGTGTTATCGGTAAATTCAATTACCATTTCACGTTCAAATCTAATTAAAGATTTAACTATCGCCTGGAGCAAAACTGGTGATACTCCATTCTCGATTATTTCAATCTAATTAAAGATTCATTAAAACTCCACTTGGTTTTAATCTTCCCAAAAATCACTATCAATGATTATTTAACTTGGGAAATCATATTTTGCCTTTAACTGGGTTAAAGAACCAATGTCATTTAAAACACGGTTCACGATAAACCTCCAAATCACATTCTATTCCATCAGCCTTTAACCGTAAATTAGCAAGTGAACAATTCCCTAATTAAGGCAGAACAAGAACATATGTATATATGTAAACAGAGTAAATAAGATAAGTAAAACAGCGGAAGATTTCAAACTATTTCAAAAACAAGTCTGGTACAACATAATGTCAACTTTCCAAATACACAAGTCTAGATAAAAACAACATCACCGGAAAACTGAAATACATAAGTACTATCCCCAAAATAAGTGATAACCATAGCTAGCTTCATGTCAAGACCGTACATGAGCTAAAATCCCACAAGCAAGCGATCAGAAAGCCAAGCTAAGCTCCAATATTCCCACCCTGAGAACCTGGGGGGGGGGGGGGGGGGAGGAAACGGAAGAAAAGAGGCGAAAGAAAACAGGTCAGTCAAAAAGACTGAGTAAGCCCTACTACAATCAATGTAAACTGATAAAGTTAACTGGCATGAGAAGCAGGGATGAACATAAGGATAATTACATACTAGCATGGTGAATATCTAACAGATAGTTCAAAGGGGTCATCACATAATCAATGTGAAGTTTTTCACCACAAGTGTACCAGCATTCTAACATGTCATGTATAAACAAGAATTTATCCCTTGGCCTAAACTTGGCCCAATATCAGGTGTTGGCCTAAGTCAAGATCCAACTTCTTAGTACCAATACTAGTATAATAGGATTAGGTGTTACCCTAATGTCTACGTCGAAACAGGACGGAACAGAATGGTCCATAGATAAAGTTCGGGAAAAATGGGCTTTTACCACCCTAACAGAACAGAGTACAGAAACGGAATACTACAATTAGGTGTACACTAGTAGTGGGCCTAACAAAACAGACGGTACCACGCAGACACAGACGGGTGTTACCACCCAACAAAACAGACGGTACCAACAGAATCAGACAGAGCTAAGTGTACCCTAAATCCTACCCAAGCGATCGGCTCCCTAATACATAAATACCCTATGTCGGCCCCACAATAGGGTGTATCACTCCCTAAAGTGGCAACCAATTGGCATAGACATATTTACAGATGTCACGGCGTCTTACATCCTCAGAAGCAGACCGGGATCCATGCACGCACATGACCCGGTTGGAACGCACCATCAACACCCATCGCCATTATCAGAATGAACCACTTATAATTAGTTCAGTAAGCGTGCCCGGACCCTACCTACAGTTGGGTCAAAGTTTTGATACCAGAAAGGGTTACTGACTAATATGGGTCCCAAACAACAAATGACACAAGTATTCCCCCTTGTGTCCCCAGACTATCAGATTCAGATTAACTTATTAACAGAGTTCAGACATACAAAGTTCAGACGATCAGTTTTCAGACTAACGGATAAGATAACAGATTTACAAACTTACCTAACTTGGTGTGGGTCCTACAGATCTGCAAAACAGGTTCGTTTAATTTATCAATCAAGTTAGTTTATCCAGACCAGGTATCAAATCGGTTCTCAGCCTTATCAAATTACTGAGTTGGATTGGTTAAGTATAGTTCAACTTAACCCCGTTAAATTACCGAGTTCAGATTGGTTAAGTGTAGATTAACTTAACCCTAACCACTAGTCGTATTTTACGGTTAAGTGTCATTAAGAAATCAAGCCCGGATTCACTTAACCTACCCATTCATGTCAAATTGGTTAAGTGTCATAAATCAAATTTACTTAACCTTATCATGTAGCATTAATTAATTTAATGCACCTTAACCTCTCACATTAGACCTCGTTGTGGTTACTAGTTAAGCCGGGCGGGTCCGGGTAGCTTTACACCACAACCTAGTCTAACCTCGGGTTCAAGCACAACTTGACCAACTTCTCACATTGGGTCCTATTGTTTGTAGCCACTAGTTAAGCCGGTTGGTTCCGGGTAGATTTATGCTACAAACTCAACCCAACCTCGAGTTGGCCACACTTATATTTTCTAAGTGTCATGTCCATTATGTTTCCAAAACATATTACACGTTTTTTTCAAGAATTTGGGTAGACCTAACTTAATAGGTAAATTCCCAATGGGTAGACCTAACTTAATAGGTAAATTCCCAATCTTATGTTTTTATGTCTTTTAAGTTTACCCAACCCCAAACGCAATCCCATCGCTTACATATCGCAATAGCGCATAAAGGATAGAAAGAGGGAACTTGGCATAATCATGACATAAAGGTGTTGAAGCCACAAGTTCAACATGGTGGCATATGAAATGTACATGTGTTCATATACTTGCATATTACATTTTTAGGCCTCAAAAGCATGCATAAAACCAAACTTAGCATATTGGTGATACATGGTGATAAATGACATGTAGAAATGGCCATAAGTTCGCATTTAGCCTCACATGCAAGTTATCATAAGAGATATGGTAACTTACATGTTGCCAAAATGCAACCTTTAGCATAAAGCTTGAAGCTTTAAGCTCATAAACCCAAGATAAGCTTGCATAACATGATAACATGAACAAAAGGATCAACCCAAACTTGCATAACATAACTTGCATATCATATGACAAACTTGCATATCAAACTTGCATAACATAACTTGCATATCATATGACAAACTTGCATATCAAACTTGCATAACATAACTTGCATATCATATGACAAACTTGCATATCAAACTTGCATAACATAACTTGCATATCATATGACAAACTTGCATATCAAACTTGCATAACATAATTTGATGAACTTGCATAACACATCATAGTAAACTTGCATAACACATCATAGTAAACTTGCATATCATAATGATCAAACACAACTTGCATCATTCATTAACTTTAGAGTTTAAGTATGAAAGTAGAAAAGGGCTTACAATGCTTATGAAGACACAAAAATATGACAAAGCCCTTATGCAATCAATTAGACCCAAAATGCAAGCTCTAATAGAAAAACCCTTGAGCCAAAATGATCAAAACCCTTGCTTTATGATGTAAATATGGAAACTTGACTTGAATGCAAGCTAATGATGCTCATACAAGCTTGAAAACACTTGTATGCATTGAAAATCTTTCATAGAAATAACTTAGGAATTTTTATGAAGAGAGTGGAGGCCATGAGAGGAATGATTTTGCCATAGTTTAGTTACTTGAATGAATAATGATGATTTAGGGTTAGGTTAGGGGCTTATTTATAGGATTATGATGTGTTTTAGACCCTTAGATTAACCCTAGGTTAGATTAGGACCATCAGATCTCGGAAGCTTCCAGAAAACAGCCCCAAAACACAGCCAAACCCAAAAATGGTGCATCAGGCCAAACTGGCCGAGCACCCCCTGTCGACACCTAAGTCGACAGGGCTGTCGACTTGGTCCTAGCCAAGTCAACTGCCCAGTCGACAGGCCTATCGACTGGGGTAGCTAGGCGGGAATTTTCCCACCTGCGCCCAATGGCCCCAATTTCGAAATTTGAACCTGAATTTTAAATCTGGTTTGAACTTTGAATTTTCAGAAAATTCTTCGGGCCTTAACTGGGTCATACGGACTCCGATTTTCGAAAACTCGGACTCTATTTCGCGTATTTTTCCGAGACGAACGCAATGGAATAGTCCATTTCCCTTGATTCAGATTTATAAATTAAATTCTGCCTCGATTTACGATATAACAGGTTATCAGAAATACGGGTTGTTACATTCTCCCCTCCTTAAAGGATTTCGTCCTCGAAATCTTCAAGTTAGGAAGAACGCATCCTACCATCCACCATCCATCTACTCAAATCATCATTCACGAGCAATCATTGTCCTTAAAGATTCTAATGCGGTATGAACATATGCAAAAGGTGTGTGTATATGTTCTTATCTAATGCAAAGATCCTCAATGCAAAGTATGTTAGTGAAATGAATCCATTATGTATGCAAATAGTCCTAATCATATAATACTATATGTGTGCACAAACATTCGTCCATATGCAACATCCATGTGCCGAATTAACCATCTTGCAACCATAAGAATTGAAAATGTACACACGTCCATATGCAATATGAGAGTGTATTTCAAGCCGATCTAGTGCCTAGTGTGTGTTTATGCATCCACGAGCAACCACTAGCAACCACTTGCATCCACTCGCAACCATCAAACATAACATGTCTCAAACACATGTTTACATCCATAGAATTCCTATCTCAACAAGATACAGTCGAGTGATGGAAGCGAGTACAGATAAAACAAAAACTTGGTACATATACTTACAGACTACTAGTACAGATCAGATTTTCCCCAAATGATTTTTAGGAAACTAAGCATGGTAGAAACCCAGAATGTATTCGTCATAGTCACCCTCATGCCCAACACAGATACTCTCAAACCCCAATTTATCACAAACAGATGAGTTATAACTCTCAGGGAGTTTGAGACTATTACCAGATCAGAAGCAAGACTAGCATTAAAGTACCGAGTTTCCATTACAGAATCAAAATACCAGAAAAAGAGTTTCAAACTGAAAATCAGACAAGGAAAATTAAACATCCTACAGACAAATTATTCTAGCCCTAATCTATTCACTCGCCATGCGAGTATTCACCGTTCCTTCCGATGTAGTCCCTTTCTTCTTCGGGCAGTCCCTAGTGAAGTGTCCCATCTCTCCACAGTTAAAGCAAGTGCCCTTCCTCTTTCTGCAATCCTTGTTTAGATGAGTTGAGCTTCCACAAGTAAAGCACTTCTTTTCCTTCTTATCTTCAGACTTCTCCTCCTTCTTTTGCATTTCCTTTTTGGGCGCCGTTTTCTTGTTTTGAGACTCATTCACCTTGACCTCCTTCTTTGCACTCTTGTTCTCTTCATTGAGTAGGGCCATATCTACCAAACTCTCAAACGTGGCCCCCATGGGCACATGAGACATAGCTAACTCCTGTAACGGCTCATTCAATCCTCTAGCAAAACGAAGAGCCTTCTTATGAGTAGTACTCACCATATCCAAGCCAAAACGAGCTAACTGATTGAACTTGTTCACATATTCTTTGACAGACATGTCTCCTTGCTTCAAAGCAATAAACCTCTCCATTTGCAAATTCTCTTCAGCAGAAGACAGAAACTTAAGCCCGAATCTTGTCCTGAAATCAGCCCAAGTCTCAACAGGCCTAGTCGCGGTGGTGATCTCCCACCAATAAGCGGCTTCATCCTTCATAAGCCAAACCGCCAACAAGATCTTTCTCTGATCATCTAATCCAAAGATAGCGAATAAATCCTCGGTCTCTTTCAACCAATTCCGGGTCTCTACAAAAGTCTTAGTACCTAGAAAGTTCTTGCCACCCATTGCTTTGAAGTCCTTGCAAATCTTCGTGAACTCTACTGGAGGATGCTGAGGGGGAGGAGGAGGAGGAACCTCAGCGACAGGAGGAGGAGGAACATTAACCACCGGAGGAGGAGTAACATTTGCGGGGCCGGCTTCGGTCGCCCTAGCCTCCATAAGTCTCCTGTACCAAACAGGAACTTGCACTCCCTCTGGGATAACAAAGTTATCTGTCATACTGAAATGAAGGAAAAGATAGATTCAGAACGAGGGAACTAAGAATAGATAGCTAAGGATTGTGCTAATGGCTTTTTGGGGAATAGCCTTTAAAATAAACTAGACTTTTCTTTGGAAAATACTTTATACTTGGTTTTGAAAATAGTTTTCCAAAAGTTTTCTAAAAACCTTTTTGTTCCTTCTCGTAAACCATATGCTCTGATACCAAATGTAACACCCCACCTCCGCCAGGGTGACTCTTGCAAGCACTCTGACTTTGGAGGGGTGTTTGAATCAGGTAAACATGCATAATGATATATCCAGGCAGAACAAGAACATATGTATATATGTAAACAGAGTAAAAAAGATAAGTAAAACAGCGGAAGATTTCAAACTATTTCAAAAACAAGTCTGGTACAACATAATGTCAACTTTCCAAATACACAAGTCTAGATAAAAACAACATCACCGGAAAACTGAAATACATAAGTACTATCCCCAAAATAAGTGATAACCATAGCTAGCTTCATGTCAAGACCGTACATGAGCTAAAATCCCACAAGCAAGCGATCAGAAAGCCAAGCTAAGCTCCAATATTCCCACCCTGAGAACCAGGGGGGAACGGAAGAAAAGAGGCGAAAGAAAACAGGTCAGTCAAAAAGACTGAGTAAGCCCTACTACAATCAATGTAAACTGATAAAGTTAACTGGCATGAGAAGCAGGGATGAACATAAGGATAATTACATACTAGCATGGTGAATATCTAACAGATAGTTCAAAGGGGTCATCACATAATCAAGGTGAAGTTTTTCACCACAGGTGTACCAGCATTCTAACATGTCATGTATAAACAAGAATTTATCCCTTGGCCTAAACTTGGCCCAATATCAGGTGTTGGCCTAAGTCAAGATCCAACTTCTTAGTACCAATACTAGTATAACAGGATTAGGTGTTACCTTAATGTCTACGTCGAAACAGGACGGAACAGAATGGTCCATAGATAAAGTTCGGGAAAAATGGGCTTTTACCACCCTAACAGAACAGAGTACAGAAACGGAATACTACAATTAGGTGTACACTAGTAGTGGGCCTAACAAAACAGACGGTACCACGCAGACACAGACGGGTGTTACCACCCAACAAAACAGACGGTACCAACAGAATCAGACAGAGCTAAGTGTACCCTAAATCCTACCCAAGCGATCGGCTCCCTAATACATAAATACCCTATGTCGGCCCCACGATAGGGTGTATCACTCCCTAAAGTGGCAACCAATTGGCACAGGCATATTTACAGATGTCACGGCGTCTTACATCCTCAGAAGCAGACCGGGATCCATGCACGCACATGACCCGGTTGGAACGCACCATCAACACCCATCGCCATTATCAGAATGAACCACTTATAATTAGTTCAGTAAGCGTGCCCGGACCCTACCTACAGTTGGGTCAAAGTTTTGATACCAGAAAGGGTTACTGACTAATATGGGTCCCAAACAACAAATGACACAAGTATTCCCCCTTGTGTCCCCAGACTATCAGATTCAGATTAACTTATTAACAGAGTTCAGACATACAAAGTTCAGACGATCAGTTTTCAGACTAACGGATCAAATAACAGATTTACAAACTTGCCTAACTTGGTGTGGGTCCTACAGATCCGCAAAACAGGTTCGTTTAATTTATCAATCAAGTTAGTTTATCCAGACTAGGTATCAAATCGGTTCTCAGCCTTATCAAATTACTGAGTTGGATTGGTTAAGTATAGTTCAACTTAACCCCGTTAAATTACCGAGTTCAGATTGGTTAAGTGTAGATTAACTTAACCCTAACCACTAGTCGTATTTTACAGTTAAGTGTCATTAAGAAATCAAGCCCGGATTCACTTAACCTACCCATTCATGTTAAATTGGTTAAGTGTCATAAATCAAATTTACTTAACCTTATCATGTAGCATTAATTAATTTAATGCACCTTAACCTCTCACATTAGACCTCGTTGTGGTTACTAGTTAAGCCGGGCGAGTCCGGGTAGCTTTACACCACAACCTAGTCTAACCTCGGGTTCAAGCACAACTTGACCAACTTCTCACATTGGGTCCTATTGTTTGTAGCCACTAGTTAAGCCGGTTGGTTCCGGGTAGATTTATGCTACAAACTCAACCCAACCTCGAGTTGGCCACACTTATATTTTCTAAGTGTCATGTCCATTATGTTTCCAAAACATATTACACGTTTTTTTCAAGAATTTGGGTAGACCTAACTTAATAGGTAAATTCCCAATGGGTAGACCTAACTTAATAGGTAAATTCCCAATCTTATGTTTTTATGTCTTTTAAGTTTACCCAACCCCAAACGCAATCCCATCGCTTACATATCGCAATAGCGCATAAAGGATAGAAAGAGGGAACTTGGCATAATCATGACATAAAGGTGTTGAAGCCACAAGTTCAACATGGTGGCATATGAAATGTACATGTGTTCATATACTTGTATATTACATTTTTAGGCCTCAAAAGCATGCATAAAACCAAACTTAGCATATTGGTGATACATGGTGATAAATGACATGTAGAAATGGCCATAAGTTCGCATTTAGCCTCACATGCAAGTTATCATAAGAGATATGATAACTTACATGTTGCCAAAATGCAACCTTTAGCATAAAGCTTGAAGCTTTAAGCTCATAAACCCAAGATAAGCTTGCATAACATGATAACATGAACAAAAGGATCAACCCAAACTTGCATAACATAACTTGCATATCATATGACAAACTTGCATATCAAACTTGCATAACATAACTTGCATATCATATGACAAACTTGCATATCAAACTTGCATAACATAACTTGCATATTATATGACAAACTTGCATATCAAACTTGCATAACATAACTTGCATATCATATGACAAACTTGCATATCAAACTTGCATAACATAATTTGATGAACTTGCATAACACATCATAGTAAACTTGCATAACACATCATAGTAAACTTGCATATCATAATGATCAAACACAACTTGCATCATTCATTAACTTTAGAGTTTAAGTATGAAAGTAGAAAAGGGCTTACAATGCTTATGAAGACACAAAAATATGACAAAGCCCTTATGCAATCAATTAGACCCAAAATGCAAG
Source organism: Allium sativum (assembly GCA_030737875.1). NCBI lineage: Eukaryota > Viridiplantae > Streptophyta > Magnoliopsida > Asparagales > Amaryllidaceae > Allium > Allium sativum. The sequence goes on along the minus strand of CM060916.1, from coordinate 711,023,867 downwards.
CTCTAATAGAAAAACCCTTGAGCCAAAATGATCAAAACCCTTGCTTTATGATGTAAATATGGAAACTTGACTTGAATGCAAGCTAATGATGCTCATACAAGCTTGAAAACACTTGTATGCATTGAAAATCTCTCATAGAAATAACTTAGGAATTTTTATGAAGAGAGTGGAGGCCATGAGAGGAATGATTTTGCCATAGTTTAGTTACTTGAATGAATAATGATGATTTAGGGTTAGGTTAGGGGCTTATTTATAGGATTAGGATGTGTTTTAGACCCTTAGATTAACCCTAGGTTAGATTAGGACCATCAGATCTCGGAAGCTTCCAGAAAACAGCCCCAAAACACAGCCAAACCCAAAAATGGTGCATCAGGCCAAACTGGCCGAGCACCCCCTGTCGACACCCAAGTCGACAGGGCTGTCGACTTGGTCCTAGCCAAGGCGACTGCCCAGTCGACAGGCCTGTCGACTGGGGTAGCTAGGCGGGAATTTTCCCACCTGCGCCCAATGGCCCCAATTTCGAAATTTGAACCTGAATTTTAAATCTGTTTTGAACTTTGAATTTTCAGAAAACTTCTTCGGGCCTTAATTGGGTCATACGGACTCCGATTTTCAAAAACTCGGACTCTATTTCGCGTATTTTTCCGAGGCGAATGCAATGGCATAGTCCATTTCCCTTGATTCAGATTTATAAATTAAATTCTGCCTCGATTTACGATATAACAGGTTATTAGAAATACGGGTTGTTACAGTTCACGACAACCTAAAATCACCTTTGATATTAAATACAAGGCTTTGAATAGAAAATATATCAGCTTATATTCAATATCAAATTCTACAACCGACAAATATTATATTGGAAATAACGACATCAATATATCTTTCAAATTTCCATAACAATATCTGTATAATCATGAAATCCAACATCGAAATATTCCAAAGACAATTTCGATTCAAATCCATTCCAATTCAATTATTGGAAATTCTGGTTATTTTTAAAACCATTTCAAATCCAATTTATTTATTTCAAAAATAAATGAATTATAATTCTAGTTCTAAACTAGTTCATTTCGATAAAAATCTATTTTTATCTTTTCAAATATGGAATGTTTCATCCCAATTCTTTCCAAATTATTTCTTATGATTTTACACAAATTATTACAATTTTTAATAATTTTATCAAGGCCCGTACAGTCAATTTCCAATAACGGCCATCGAACTGCACTTACAACGACGTTTTCCAAATTTTATTTGGACATAATTCCAAATCCAACCGTTAGATTTCAAATTTCTAATTTTCGTCAGAAAGCTCTTTTCGATTCGAACCCAACATTCCGGTTTTAGGAGAATCTGACGGTCGAATCTCCCGTAATGTCCATTCGAAGTCAATGGTCGAAATTCGTGAACTGCCGCAGCGCGGCGCGTTCTATTCAGGCCATTCTATATACATATAATATAAATTATATATATTTCATCGATTTCCTTTTAAAACGTATTTTATAAATCTTTTTAAATTTGTTTTCAAAACGATTTCAACTTCATATTCAATTTCTAATCAAAATTGAATATTCCACATCATCGATATACAAATGATAATATTTTCAAAACGTTATATTTTGAAATCACTTCGTTTTCTATAATCATTATAAAAATGAATATAATCAATATAAATATCATTCGCGTCAAAATGGCGCATATCTAACCAACACGGCTTTATATATTTCAATAACTTTGTTATTCTATTCAACAAATGAATATTTTCTTCAACACATGAATATATATTTTTATTCAACACATGAATATATATTTTATTCAACACATGAATATATATTTTATTTCCACACATGAATATATATTTTATTTCAACACATGAATATATATATTTTTCAACACCTGAATATATATTTTATTTCACAACCAACAGTCAATTTTCACAACACAAACAATCGCACAAGTCGTCCATGGTCTGTGGACGAAGGGGAGTAGTTTATATATGCGGTTATAAAATAAATAACTGAACAGAAAATTTTATTGAGTTCTCACCGAGGGTTCCACTCCTCCATTTAATTTCTGAAATTCAGAATAGTCTGGATTTGCCCGTACTTCCAACGTAGTCTTTTCCACGATGTTCATATTAAAAACACATATTTAATATGATATTCTATACATTAAAATTCATATTTTTATATACTCTACCAATATAAAAATCATATTTTTATTCTTTCTATAATATAAAAATCATATTTTTATTCTTTCTATAATATAAAAATCATATTTTTATACTTTCTATAATATAAAAATCATATTTTTATTCTTTCTATAATATAAAAATCATATTTTTATTCTATCAATAATATAAAAATCATATTTTTACATTATAAAAATCCCACCTTTGTATTAATATAAATATATATATTTTAAAAAAAATCAATGCTCTTTTATATTCAGAAACAATGCTAGTTTCATATTCAAACATAATCGTATTTTCATATTCAAAACAATCTTGTTTCATATCAAAACAATCTTGTTCCATATTTATATTTTCTAAAACAAAGCATATTTATATTTTTATACCAAACATTATATATTTAAAAACCCATATTTTTATTTATGCTATTTCCTTTTCTTTCTTTTAAAACTGAAAAGAAAGAATGTTGTTTTTATTTTCAAAAATAATTCTATCTTTTATTTTTCAAAAAAACAATCTATATTTTCTAACACAAAGTATATTTTTATTTATAAAGCTATTTTTATTTTACAAAACAATGCTAATTTGTAAATGAATTAAAGTAATTTACCCCAAAAAAAATCTAGCTTTTCCTTCCTCTAATCCTTCTTCTTCACGTTCTGTACCTTTCCAGGTTCCACGCAGAACCCATATCGCAAGCCCTAGGGCTCAAAACCGCTCCTCCCTTGCTCGTGGTGACTAAGATCAGGAGCTTCCACGACATCCGGCTATCAAACCCCACTCCATGCATTGAAAACGAGGCAACGCGATGGCCTCACGAGCTCCAGACTGGCGTGCGACTTTCGGGGGTTTGAGCGCAAAATTCATGTGCTGTACCTTACTAGAAACGATAACCTTCATAGCAAAAGGAAGCCCTTAGAAATCTCGTTAATATTTGATCTTGGATTTCAAAAATCATTGCTCGAACTGGAAAATTTTGAAGAAGTAAAATCGGCTATTCCTGGCCCTTGAAATTGCACGGCGGCAGCTGCTCAGAAATGTGAGGGGATCTAGGGTTTTGACTAGGTCTAAGGCCATATATAATAATATATTTAAATAATATTTAATTTAATAATTGTCTAGCTTATCATTTTCACATCCGAACTCTGAACTAAACCCAATAACTGTCGCCTCTAGCCAAATACCCCTACCTCGAACACCATGGGATATGTATCGTAAGCCAGTTTGGCTGTTTCGATCGGTTTCCATCAAAATCAAAATATAAATCTATATATTGAATTTGAACGCACATTTCAATTTACCGGGGCCACATACGGACTCTAAAAATTCCCGAAAAATATTTTCTTGCTTCGTATTGACGATACGGTTCCAACAAAAATAATTTCGTCAAATTCTGAGATTGTTTGAAAAATGGTCATTTTCCAGTCGATTAAAATCAACTAAAACTGGTCAAACGCGTTTTACTTCGCCACGCTCACATATTGATTCGAAAAATTACGAATTTTGGAATCTAGCAATAATTCGACATCCCGGATCCAACAAAATTGGTTTCGTCGAAAACCGAGGTCGTTTGCAAAATTTCCATCTAAGGGCCAGAATTCCACAACGACTATTCTGAGTTTTCAATTGGACATAACTTTTTATCCCCGCTATGAAATTTAAATTTTTCGGATTCGTTGGAAAGATATTCTCAAATAGATTCAAATATTTTTGGTTTCACTAAAATCTGGTTTATTTTGAATCTTGTACATTCATTTGAATTTTGAAATTGAATTTTCAAACTACCGCGCCATTTTCAATTCCTTTTATAATTTTAAATAATTATTTATATTCTAACGACGATTCAAATAAATATATACGTTCAAATTCTATTCAAAATAAATTTCTCATCGTTATTATTTAAAATAATTCATTTTAAATATTCAAAATTCATTAAAATTGCCAAAATAAAATTTTTAAATTGGCTTAGATTTCCGGGTTATTACAATCTCCCCCACTTAAAACTTTTCGTCCCCAAAAAGGAACGAAGCTGAAAGTTGTTTTACAAACCAACTCAACTTCCATTGTTTTCATTACGGCTTAAGTTCTTCAACTTTTCAGTTTCTAAGAACTTTTCAAATTTTCCAAAAATTTGGCTAACACCCTAAATTTTCGAAAAATTTCGCCATAACCTCCCCTGCACCGGGAGCTTCGAGATATTTCAAATAGCCTCCCATGGCCCTCATCAATGCAAAAAGAAAAAGAAAAAGCCAATCGACTCATAAAATCATCCAAAACCCAAGAAATTAGTAATCATGTACCTATTTGTTGGGCAAACAATTTTATTCCTCTTCTCTAGCCTCCTTGCTATGACCTGTTCAATGTAAGTACATGTATATGTATGCAAATGCGACAAATTTTCAATACAACTCACTATTTGGTTCAATTTGGCTAAAGGTTCAACATTTAATTAATCGAACAATAATCAAACAACACAATCAGCAATCAATTAGTTGGTTATCTTTTCAAATTCATAATTTTGATACATATACAGAAAATCAAATTCTTGACACCAAATCACAACAATAAACCTATCTAGCTTTGGTTCTCACACCAGTCTAATGGAAACATATAGAAATCCCACTTTCGTCACTCGAACATAAATTCTGATGATGTTTCGAACCACCAACAGAATATCCACGGGCGACTAGAGCGTGATTCTATATCTATCCGATATATTAAGACTTCAAATACACGCGGATCAGACGTATACGCAAAACCTTTATATACTGGATTATAAATATTAAATATAAAATAAATAATTAAATATGAATAATTGATTTAAATTTTCAAAACAAACTTGTTTTCATTTTTTTATTTTTCAAAACAACACTCTTTACACTCGCTCCAGGATAATACTGATCCCATCTCTAACGAGCCATTTACATTAGATATTACTAATCCAATCTCTGATGAATTCTTTCGTTTGGTTCTAATGTGTCTTGTTCTCCGAGCTCTGTAAACCAAATCTCTGATACCAAATGAAACGATAAGGAATTCCGCTCGAACCGAATCGATCACTAAACCGACCAAGACCGTTCGAAACCCCTGATTGTTTTGAGAACACGACAAATTGGAATGCAAACAGAAGAACATTGCATTGTTAATTACAACAAGTCATCAGAATACAAGAATATACAGAGTATGAATAAATATTACACATTCGATAAATATCAGAGATTACAATACATTACATAGCAGCGGAAAAATAATACAAAACACAACTGAAAGTAATACACAAATACGGAGCTTTCCGAGTATCGTTCCAGCTATAAACCAGGTTCCTGTGAATATAATTCTGCAAAACCAAAACTACTAGCTGCCCGTGCGGAAATAGGGGCACCCATAGTTTAGGTTAAAACAATAAACTCCAGGTCAGTCATGTGACTGGTGTGAGAACTAAAACAGTTATTAATATTTATTTTAAAGTTAGGTAAATCAAGGGACCACGCCATATAACACGGAACGGGTTTCCTCCCAAGAACACCAGTGCATAAAACAACAGCACAATGCAAAATAAAGAAATAATGAAGCTATTATAAGACCCAGGTCCCATCACATAATGCAACACAAGCTGGAGGATAGGGTTTTACCTTATAATAGCCAAAGAATGCTTGATACGCTAAATTTCATCTTTTATTACCATAAGTATATAGTGTCAAAACAATTTCAATCATAAGTATCAATCATAGATAGCATAAGTGCCCCATACCACTATGTCGCCATATATAGGTTTACAATCAAAACCGCAACTGTCACGTATTGGAAATTGAATTTCCGTCTATGAACCGAGGCCAGGGATTGTCCTCTACCAATTCGAGACTGTCTAGCCCGAGCCTCAGGACCCAGACACAGGTGAGCCCTTGGATCGTCAGGGTCGATCCACCGATGTGGATTATAATGCCTGAGCACTATGTTTCCCCACCCTTTGGGGGCGTAAATGAGCCAAATGACTCCATCGGCCCCACACAGTCACCGATATATCCGAGGCGCCTCACAACAGTAACAACCACACAGGTGAAAATAATATAAATGTCAGGGCTGGTAGGTCACTGACACCACCCTAGATAGAAGGAAACACATGCACTCCCTGATGTCCTCTCCTGTTTCTGGTTCACAACCGGGGTGTGAGGCTCACGAATCAACGTTACACAAAGCTGTGCCACACAGGCGGTGCTTTGATCATCAACCACAAGACTTTGCCTTTTAATAGAAGCCTTGATCAATTGCCACTTAGGCATGCCACATAGGCAATTCACTCCATACGATTGATATCCATCAATATATAACCCCTGAGCTCGTACGTCTCAGAGAAGGGCGTTAAGCAAGAGAATAAATTCTCCGCCGCCAAACAAATATATATTTAATAGAAATCAATCACACAAAATAAAATCCAATGTCAGACACACAGTCCATTTACAAGTTCGTTCTGGGTCTAAACGAAACCGGAGGCACATTGTACCTCGCAATTTCATCGATCTCCAAGTACGTTTGGACGATCACCAACTGATTCCCTCCTCTTGGGTGTACATCCCAATCAAGATCATCAGTAATCACCCAAACGATGTGAAGACCTCCGGTCTTCAACCACCGTCTTCATCCTCAACACCACGTCGAATCAGTTATTCAGAATGGGATAAACCCGGTCTTTCTGAATAACTCGCGTATATAATAAACAAGTGTTACACAAACACAACATATGCCTCATTCCAATTCAGAATATTCTTTTATTCAAATATTCTTATACTTTGGGAAAGGTTCCCGTTAATTTTATCAAAGATAAATTTCTTTAAATTTATTCTTTAATCTTCTTTTGAATATCAATTCAAATTAGTCGGGATTAACGAACCACACCGAAGTAATCATTTATTTTATTTCCCAATCCCGACCTATTCATCCCATGAAGTAAAACTGGTCATACTTCATATCTAACACCACGGTGGTATCAGTAAATTCAATTACCATTTCACGTTCAAATCTAATTAAAGATTTAACTACCGCCTGGAGCAAAACTGGTGATACTCCATTCTCGATTATTTCAATCTGATTAAAGATTCATTAAAACTCCACTTGGTTTTAATCTTCCCAAAAATCACTATCAATGATTATTTAACTTCATATCTAACCCCACGGTGTTATCGGTAAATTCAATTACCATTTCACGTTCAAATCTAATTAAAGATTTAACTATCGCCTGGAGCAAAACTGGTGATACTCCATTCTCGATTATTTCAATCTAATTAAAGATTCATTAAAACTCCACTTGGTTTTAATCTTCCCAAAAATCACTATCAATGATTATTTAACTTGGGAAATCATATTTTGCCTTTAACTGGGTTAAAGAACCAATGTCATTTAAAACACGGTTCACGATAAACCCCCAAATCACATTCTATTCCATCAGCCTTTAACCGTAAATTAGCAAGTGAACAATTCCCTAATTAATAACCCCGAAGGTCGAAACCAACATCAGATCAATACCCAAGAAATCATTCAACTTAACTAATCTCCAGTTAGTTTCTGATTTTCTTAACTCCGTTGGGTTTAAGAATAGTATTAATAAAGATACCGTTCACGACAACCTAAAATCACCTTTGATATTAAATACAAAGCTTTGAATAGAAAATATATCAGCTTATATTCAATATCAAATTCTACAACCAACAAATATTGTATTGGGAATAACGACATCAATATATCTTTCAAATTTCCATAACAATATCTGTATAATCACGAAATCCAACATCGAAATATTCCAAAGACAATTTCGATTCAAATTCATTCCAATTCAATTATTGGATATTCTGGTTATTTTTAAAACCATTTCAAATCCAATTTATTTATTTCAAAAATAAATGAATTATAATTCTAGTTCTAAACTAGTTCATTTCGATAAAAATCTATTTTTATCTTTTCAAATATTGAATGTTTCGTCCCAATTCTTTCCAAATCATTTCTTATGATTTTACACAAATTATTACAAATTTTAATAATTTTATCAAGGCCCGTACAGTCAATTTCCATTAACGGCCATCGAACTGCACTTACAACGACCTTTTCCAAATTTTATTTGGACATAATTCCAAATCCAACCGTTAGATTTCAAATCTCTAATATTCCTTAGAAAGCTCTTTTCGATACGAACCCAACGTTCCGGTTTTAGGAGAATCCGACGGTCGAATCTCCCGTAATGTCCATTCGAAGTCAGTGGTCGAAATTCGCGAACTGCCGCAGCGCGGCGCGTTCTATTCAGGCCATTCTATATATATATAATATATTATATATATTTCATCGATTTCCTTTTAAAACGTATTTTATAAATCTTTTTAAATTCGTTTTCAAAACGATTTCAACTTCATATTCAATTTCTAATCAAAATTGAATATTCCACATCATCGATATACAAATGATAATATTTTCAAAACGTTACATTTTGAAATCACTTCGTTTTATATAATCATTATAAAAACGAATATAATCAATATAAATATCATTCGCGTCAAAATGGCGCATATCTAACCATCACGGCTTTATATATTTCAATAACTTCGTTATTCTATTCAACAAATGAATATTTTCTTCAACACATGAATATATATTTTTATTCAACACATGAATATATATTTTATTCAACACATGAATTTATATTTTTATTCAACACATGAATATTTATTTTATTCAACACACGGATTTATTTTATTCAACACATGAATTTTTATTCTATTCAACACATGAGTTTTCTTTCTATTCAACACATGAATTTTCTTTTTATTCAACACATGAATTTTCTTTCTGTTCAACACATGAATTTTCTTTTTATTCAACACATGAATTTTCTTTCTATTCAACACATGAATTTTCTTTTATAATATTCCTTATTTTCCAAATTGGAATGAGGCCTAATCAATTACCATATAATGTTAATTATATGGATTTTCTACAACACATGTATATAATAGCAACGATAAATCATCAACCATCATCCAGAGTGCACCACACAACTGCATAAGCATTAAACATAAATAATTAACGCTTACACAGTCTGTCAAACCATCGATTGACATACAACAAAACAATCCGGATTAGTGTACGTCAAATATCATCCCAATACCCGTGTGGGGTTTCAAATCAACAAACACAGATTTTGATTTGTGCAGTTGGGCGATGTGTAAAATTTATCATCCCAATCCATATCAGTCAAATCGGTGTACATAAACAAATCGTTTGATTTGTAAATGAATATTTATTTTATTTCAACACATGAATATATATTTTATTTCAACACATGAATATATATTATATTTCAACACATGAATATATATTTTATTTCAACACATGAATATATATTTTATTTCAACACATGAATATATATTCTTCTCAACACCTGAATATATATTTTATTTCACAACCAACAGTCAATTTTCACAACACAAACAGTCACACAAGTCGTCCATGGTCTGTGGACGACGGGGAGTAGTTTATATATGCGGTTATAAAATAAATAACTGAACAGAAAATTTTAGTGAGGAGTTCTCGCCGAGGGTTCCTCTCCTCCATTTAATTTCTGAAATTCAGAACAGTCTGGATTTACCCGTACTTCCAACGTAGTCTTTTCCACGCTATTCATATTAAAAACACATATTTAATATGATATCTATACATTAAAAATCATATTTTTATATACTCTACCAATATAAAAATCATATTTTTATTCTTTCTATAATATAAAAATCATATTTTTATACTTTCTATAATATAAAAATCATATTTTTATTCTTTCTATAATATGAAAATCATAGTTTTATTCTTTCTATAATATAAAAATCATATTTTTACATTATAAAAATCCCACCTTTGTATTAATATATATATATATATATATAAATCAATGCTCTTTTATATTCAGAAACAATTCTAGTTTCATATTCAAACACAATCTTATTTTCATATTCAAAACAATCTTGTTTCATATCAAAACAATCTTGTTTCATATTTATATTTTCTAAAACAAAGAATATTTATATTTTATACCAAACATTATATATTTAAAAACCCATATTTTTATTTATGCTATTTCCTTTTCTTTCTTTTAAAACTGAAAAGAAACAATGTTGTTTTTATTTTCAAAAATAATTCTATCTTTTATTTTTCAAAAAAAAAAACAATCTATATTTTCTAACACAAAGTATATTTTTATTTATAAAGCTATTTTTATTTTAGAAAACAATGCTAATTTGTAAATCAATTAAACTAATTTACCCCAAAATAAATCTGGCTTTTCCTTCCTCTAATCCTTCTTCTTCACGTTCTGTACCCTTCTAGGTTCCACGCAGAACCCATATCGCAAGCCCTAGGGTTCAAAACCGCTCCTCCCTTGCTCGTGGTGACTAAGATCAGGAGCTTCCACGACATCCGGCTATCCAACCCCACTCCATGCATTGAAAATGAGGCAACGTGATGGCCTCTCAAGCTCCAGACCGGCGTGCGACTTTCGAGGGTTTAAGCGCAAAATTCATGCGTTGTACCTTACTAGAGACGAAAAATCATTGCTCGAATTGGAAAATTTTGAAGAAGTAAAATCGGCTATTCCAGGCCCTTGAAATCGCACGGCGGTGGCTGCTCAGAAATATGAGGGGATCTAGGGTTTTGACTAGGTCTAAGGCTATATATAATAATATATTTAAATAATATTTTATTTAATAATTGTCTAGCTTATCATTTTCACATTCGAACTCTAAACTAAACCCAACGACTGTCGCCCCTAGCCAAATACTCCTATCCCAACACCATGGGATATGTATCGTAAGCCAGTTTGGCTGTTTCGATTGGTGTCCGTCAAAATCAAAATATAAAACTATATATTTAATTTGAACGCACATTTCAATTTACCGGGGCCACATACAGACTCTAAAAATTCCCAAAAAATATTTTCTAGCTTCGTATTGATGATACGGTTCTAACAAAACTAATTTTGTCAATTTCTGAGATCGTTTGAAAAATGGTGATTTTCCAGTCGATTAAAATCAATTGAAACTGGTTAAACGCGTTTTACTTCACCAGGCTCACATATTGATTCGAAAAATTACGAATTTTGGAATCTAGCAATAATTCGACATTCCTGATCCAACAAAAGTGGTTTCGTCGAAAACCGAGGTCGTTTGCAAAATTTCCATTTTTAAGGGCCAGAATTCCACAACGACTATTCTGAATTTTCAATTGGACATAACTTTTTATCCCTGCTATGAAATTTCAATTTTTCGGATTCGTTGGAAAGATATTCTCAAATAGATCCAAATATTTTTGGTTTCACTAAAATCCGGTTTATTTTGAATCTTGTACATTCATTTGAATTTTGAAATCAAATTTTCAAACTACCGCGCCATTTTTAATTCCTTTTATAATTATAAATAATTATTTATATTCTAACGACGATTCAAATAAATATATATGTTCGAATTCTATTCAAAATAAATTTCATGTCATTATTATTTAAAATAATTCATTTTAAATATTCAAAATTCATTAAAATTGCCAAAATAAAAATTTTAAATTGGCTCAGATTTCCGGGTTATTACAGTTGTGAGCCAAAGGAAAATTTCTTACCAGTTGAAAATAAAAATTTGATCCTAGATTAAACAAACAAGGGAGGCTTCATTTTTTTTAAGTACCTCCAAAGAAAAACATACTATCCCCAAATGATAAACTCAATATGCTATGATTCACTAAAACAAGATAAATAGGTAAGTTACATGTAAGATATATTTTAAGATAAGCCGAAAGGTGATGAAAAATTATTTTAAGTTTACGATTATACAATTAGTTGAAGTACAAATAAATGAAAATTTTCATACAGGCGAGTAATATTAAAAATCATATTTTACGATCTGTTAAGTTTCTCTCCAAAAATTCCTAACAATATAGGGTGAGAATTATGCCTTAAAGCAATTTGAAGCAATCCCATGAGCATCGCTTACTTTCTATAACTTCATCACTACTGTTAATCGAGTTACTTTGAACATAAGCACTTTGTTGAATGCCTTATTGGTTCTAGTGAGAAACTTGTTCACTATTTAATACACAACATTCTATTCCTTGAAGCTATATATCTCTTTCTGTAAAATTTTGCCTTGATCAACATATTCGCAAATGCGACGATTGACGTCCTCTTTCACTTTTCATTAAAAATATTTACAATCTTCATGCCTCACTAGTTTGACCCAGTCCTTCATTAGTTCATTATATGAACCTTTCGAAGGGTTAATCAAATAGCGAAAGTGTTCGGAAATTTCTTTTTGTTTCGTTGTCATTTCAAAGGGTTCGGTAAAGCCTTTGAAGAAGACATCGAAAAATCAAGGGCACTACCATACAGGATGAATTCCAAGGATTAAAAAAAAGTTGGGATATTCTCTAATTAGAATGTGAGGTTGCAAACTAGGTCCTGAAGCAAATCAATGTCCTTATCAACATCTACGAAGGATTGGACTTCACTAGATTTTTAGTCATGACCAATTCTTTTTCTTGATGAATAAGTTTCTCCTCATGGCCCCTTTTCTTCTCTCGCAAACTCTGGACAATAACTCTCTAGTCATTAAACATTCCAAGCCACTCTGAGGAAAGAGGGTTACCCATAAGCTTAGTAGGGGTAGATTGAACAGAGGATTTCCCTACTTTGGAGCTAATCATGAGTTGGGTAGAAGGCACCTCCAAAGGATTAGATGAGACTGGGTAAGGACCCTGGTCATAGCGAAGAAGTATGACAATGATGCTCGTAAAAGGCCCGAAGACACAAAAGTTAACAAAAAGAGCACAAACTTGCTAAAAGAAAAGTTTTCCTTGTTATTTACATCAAAACACTTACAAAACCCTAAGGTGACTCATATAAAATAGAGCTCTTTAACATTTCTCAAATAAACCGGTCCCTGTAGTTTGAAATATTTTCAGGTAAAAGATCCAAAGGCAGTGTAAACACTTTAGAGAAGTCCCATATTCTCTTTGGATGCAGATCATGGACAAATTTTTTTATATACATCCAATGAAAGTACTAAAGCAGGCCCCTGTAAAGGTCCCCAAAAAACAAAAAAAAGTCATCTTTCGTATAATGACAGTAAGCCACTTAGAGGAAACGAGTCAAAAATTCCCTCTCCTCAATCAACATCTAGAAAAGCGCCACTAACTATTTGTTCCCTTGACTAAGATTTTCATTCTGGAGGCGTGCCTTCTTCAAGTAAGGACCCGCTTCACTGCTCTTAACAGATAGTAAGGTGGAGGCTCTTTTTTCAAGTTCAAGGTACTTCTCAGATGAGTTATTCTGATCTCCCACTTGTTTATATAATTCAGGCTAAAAGGAACATATTTCAACTTGCATCTTGCTAAGTATGCCTTTAAGAGGGGTAGGATTCCCTCTACGTATCTAAGAATTATGCAATTACTTAAACCACTAACAAAAAAGTGAGCAGTAGGGAAAACTAGTAGCATAACTGAGGAATAGGTTTTGAAGAAGCCGCAACAGAGAATACTCCAATGATTTTTCCAGATTTAGACAGAGGCATAACATGACTGGAGGGATCTACAAGACCCACAATGTTGACACCAGATGCTCCCTCATTTATTTTGGAAGAATTCTCTTTCTGTAAAGAGTGAGCATCACCTTATTGACCTTCATCCGGGTATGCTTCAGGGACTTCGGAATTGGGATGCCAAAATTTCCATTAGGATCCCCATCGTTGTTATCATCAGAAGAATCCTCCGAATGACCACATAATGTCTCATCAACTTCTTCCTCATCATCAGAAGTCTTATCCTCTTCGTCATTTTCCTCATCGGAAAATTCATTATCAAACTTTGGAACCCCAAAAGAGAGAAATCTTCCAACTTCGATAACTTCCACCTGAGGAAATTCACCTCACGTCTTCAAATCATCTACTTTCCTATGAAGCCTATCCATTATGGATGAAGGCAAGCTGGGGAAGATAATGTCTAGGCATTAATCTTTTATCAGAATAAGCGGTCATGAGAGCATCCACTAGGTTATTTTTCTTGACCTCACCAAATAAATAGGTTAGAAAGACATCAGCCTTCTTCTTAGCATCAGTAAAAAAAAAAAAGCAAGAACTCTTCGAAGAGATCTTTTCTTCCTTCGGATATTCTCCTTGAGACTAGAAAAAAAACATTTCGAAGATGAGTCCACTAGCTCTTTTCAAGACTTCTCTAACTCAGTGTTCAACATTAAATTTTGATTCGTAATATATGAACCCAAAGAGTCTTTATCTAAAAGAGAAGTTCTCGTGATGTCTAGGTCCTTCAGGGTTTCATCCCTCGTAGTCGATGATTCAGAATTATGAGCTTCCAAAGATTTATTTTCTTCCTTAAGAATAAGTAAATCAAAAATGTCTTTTTGAGAAGAAAACCAATGCCTAACAAGCTGAAAAGGCAAAGGGAATATGAGAAAGAAAGTAGATTAACTAAAAAACCATTGAAGGTTGAAAGACTATCGAAAGATGATGAGCAACAACTGCTTTTTGGTCATGAAAGAGTTTAGGGAGTTAAAATATAAGCAAAAGAGAGAGATTCAACTACCTTCATAACCAAATCAAAAAATGTGGCCTCTAGAGGAGGGATTGAGGAGGTTCTAACCGCATCAGCAAAGAAAGAAGGAAGTAGAGAAGGACCAAATGCGTTGTTTATATCTTCTACCCAAAAAGGGGAATCGTAAGACTGGAAGCATGATAATATGTCCATCATCATATGGGAAGACATTACTGGAATTTCTCCAACAAAGGTTTGTCGATTAGCTCCACAAGGCAGGGGAATTATAAGCATAGAAACTGTCAAATCCGAGCCCTCGCATCTTGTAACAGTCATATAAGTAGATTTAGTTACTTTTTCCTTTTTATTCGTTAGTTTTTCTGATAGGGATTATGCTAACCTCTTTCGTGCTGCTACCCTGAGATTATAGATATCATGCTTGCCTCCTTTATTTTGAGAAGGTACGAGAGCATGAGTAATGAAGGAAAGTTGAGCAACACTCAAAATATTAGAAGCAATAGCTGCATAAGAAAAATACAAGTTATAAAGCAAGACAAGGAGCCGACAAAAATTTACGAAGGGAGACTGAAAGCTTAGTGCTCATGGGAACACCAAGATGGATGGGAGACATAATGGAAAATCTATGTGGGTCTCCTCTCACTAAACTCCTCTTGCTCTTCTAAAATTCAAAGAGAGTATGCTTTTTTAAAGCCTTTGAGAGTACTTTCGCCACAAGCCAGAAGTATTCATCAACGTGCGCCTTCCGCAAAATCCTAGCTAACATTCCAGTAAAGCGGTCCAAGGACACAATAAGCAAGCCAATCGCCAATGTAAATGCTTCCATGAACTATAGTTACCTCCTAAAGAATGTGAAGATGTAGCCTGAAGAGCGAAAAAGGGTTGACCTGCAATTATAAATACGATCTAGAGGTCTAGAATCGGGATCAATTATCTCATTCTCAATCTAGTGCTCATAAGTTTGAGTTATAAATCCTAATTTGTAAATCTATTTGAGGAAAAGTGTCTGTAATTCCTGAAGTCTTAATTAAAGGAATTCAATCAAGCTCTTAAGGTAAATAAAGTTTATTTGCTTAAGTATTATACTATTTTGTTATTCTAACCTTGTAGGTTCATTCCATAAGTTATATGGTAAATGTAACAATATGAATGAAACACCGTTTTTCACTTTCCCCAAAGGGTTTGAAGCAACAAGATAATCAACTACATTTACTATTGATCCAAAACCTCCTAAAACCTTTTCTTTCGTTGGTTTACTAATATAATCGAAAAGGAATGTGAATAACATACAAAAGACCTTTATGTTAGACTTCCGAAACAAGCTAAGAAATAAATCAACATGATTGATCTCCATAAGGATTAGGTACACCGAATACCTATCTTAATGGTTCCCAGATCACCCGAAAGGCCATCCCCGGAACTTTTGAATAACTATCAAAGGATTCCTCTGTAATTGAAACCAAGAGCTTCATCCTAAAGATCTCTAACCCTACTTTCTATTTATCTTATGATTACTCCAACTTATTTTTCTATAACAATACGATTTTGGAACTAGAAGTAAAAGTTTCTACAGGAATTCTTTCACAAAACGATATCCTCATCAGTTCTTCCCTTTCGTATGCATAGGAATTGACAGGTGTACACCGCTTGGGGGGTTAAACATAAATTTTGCTAACATATGTTAATGTCATTCTTTTGGGTTTAAATTTAAATAAATATATGTTATATCAGGTTTAAGAATTATGGAGAAAGGCATAAATGTAACAACCCGAAAATCTGGGCCAGTTTAAAAATTTTATTTTGGCAATTTTAGCGAATTTTGAATATTTAAAATAGATTATTTTAAATAAAACGACGAGAAATTTATTTTGAACATAATTCAAACGTATATATTTATACGCGTCGTCGTTAGAATATAAATATTTATATATAATTATAAATAGAATTGAAAATGGCGCGGTAGTTCGATAATTCGATTTCAAACTTCAATTGAATGTACCGGGTGCTAAACAATTCGGATTTTAGTGAAACCAAAAATAATGGGATCTAATTGATAATATCTTTCCAACGAATCCGAATAATCAAATTTTCATAGCGGGGATCAAAAGATATGTCCAGTTGAAAATTCTGAATAGTCGCTATGGAATTCAGGCCCTTAAAAATGGACATTTTGCAAATGACCTCGGATTTCGACGAAACCAGTTTTGTTGGGTCCGTGATGTCAAGTTATTGCTAGATTCCAAATTTCATAATTTTTCGAATCAATATGTGAGCGTGGCAAAGGAAAACGCGTTTGACCAGTTTCAGTTGTTTTTAATCGACTGGAAAATGGCCATTTTTCCAACGATCTCAGAAATTTGACGAAATTAGTTTTGTTAGGACCGTATCGTCAATACGAAGCTAGAAAATATTTTTCGAGAATTTTTCGAGTTAGTATGTGACCCTGGTAATTTGAAATGTACGTTAAAAATGCAATATAATGATTTAAATGTAAATTTCGACGGAAACTGATCGAAACGTTCGAATCAGCGTATGATACATATCCCATTGTGTTCGGAATGGGGGTGATTAGCTAGGGGTGACAGTCATTGGGCCTCGATAGGTGTTCGAATTAAAATCCAACATTTAGGGCTTGGAAAAATAAAATAAATAATATATTCATTAACCCCCCCCTTCAAATTCCTTTTCCTCCTTCAGTTGTTTCCCCCGATAAAAAAAAAGAAAAAGAAAAAAAGAAATCGATCGTCGCCCCCTGACGCCTGACCCCGTCCATCGCGCCTCGTCCGGTGACGCCGCCTCCGCCCAGGCTTTCCCCCTCTCTCTCCCCTCCACCGCCTCTCCTATCTCTCGCTTCGATTTCATCCGAACCGCCGTTTGTGGCGATCTCGGGATCACCTCAGGCCGTCGAAGTGGCCAAGGTGGGTGGCGCCAGGAAGCTTGTGCGAAGGCCGACAACGAGAAGCCATCTGATCGACATCCAGTGTTTCGATTCGAGCGAAAATCCGAAACCCTACTTGTGAGCAAACTGAAAAACCGACGGCTTGATATCTGGAGGAAGAAAACGCATCAGTTTTGGAGCTGGAACGATTTCGAATGGCCAGATTTGTTTCCAAACATGATTAAGGTAAAAATTAGTTTATATTTATAAATAATTAATTAGTAATTATGTTATTAAATTCATTAAGGTAATTAACTTAGTATATGAAAACAAAAATGGTAATGTTTTGAAAATAAAATAGCTGTTTGAAAAAAATGATGCTTTTGAAAATGCAATACTTTGTTTGAAATTATAAATAGCCTTATTTTTGAAAATAGAAAATTATCGTTGTTTTAAAATAAAATACTTTGTTTTGAAAGAAAATAAAAAAGTGATTTTTGTATGAACATTACAAGAATATAGACGTGATTTTTAAAAGTGAAAAAATTAGATTTTTATATGAAAAATAAAAACTTTATTTTTATAAAGGCGAAAACTTTATTTTTATAAAGGCGAAAACTTCGTATTTGAAAAGGCGAAATCAATATTTTTGAAAAGGAATTTATATCTATATGGCATCGAAATAAAAATATGATTTTTATATATTGAATAGCGAAGTCAAAATTCGATTTTTATATATTGAATAGCGAAGTCAAAATTCGATTTTTATATATTGAATAGCGAAGTCAAAATTCGATTTTTATATATTGAATAGCGAAGTCAAAATTCGATTTTTATATATTGAATAGCGAAGTAAAAATTCGATTTTTACATATGTAGTGGCTACGGGCGACGAAAGATGCGATAACGATGAAGATTTCTGCAAAGAGGGGCCGAGGCGTCTGGTTTAGCAAATAGGTGAGAATTTCTCACCTTTCAATTTCTTTTTCTAGTTATATATATACTAGGATGCAGACGGTGCTTAGTAGCACCCGACACAATCGTCCACAGACCATGGACTTGTTTGTTTGGTTGCATAAATTAATTTGATGATTTGGTTTGAATTGAATTGTTTGGTGAGATGAAATTGATATGATTGATGTGTGAATGGCGTGGGCCTTCACTAGACCGGGGATAAGGCTAGGCCTTGTCCCGTTTCTAGTATCGTGCCGTTATGCCGCCGAAATTTTCTAAAATAAGTTAGAAAAATAAAAATAGCATTTTATTTAAAGAATGAACTGAATAGAAATTCATATGTTAAAATAAAATGTTTTATCGTTAAAAATATAATTTTTAACGTGAAGTGAATAAAATAAAATATTCATTTACAAACCGGACGGTTTGTTTATGTACACCTATTTGAAGGACATTGATTGGGTCGATAAATTTTACACATCGCCCAACTGCACAAATAAAATATTGTGTTTGGTTGTTTGAAACCCCACACGGGTGTTAGGATGAAATTTGAAGTTCACTCATCCTGATTGATTAAATATGTCGATCGATTGATTGACAGGCTGTTATAAGCGTTAGATATCTATATTTGATGCTTATACAGTGTAGTGCACTTTGGTTGATGGTTGATTATTTTTCAATGCTATTATATGTGTGTAATGTATGAAAATCCATATAATTAACTTTATATGGTAATTGATTGGGCCTCATTCCAATTTGAAAAATAAAGAATATTATAAAATAAAAGTTCATGTGTTGACAGTACTCATCCATTGAGATTGGTCATGTGTTGAACGAAATATTTTAGTAATAAAATTTACATCTTTATCGATATAAAATAAAAGTTCATGTGTTGACAGTACTCATCCATTGAGATTGGTCATTTGTTGAACGAAATATTTTAGTAATAAAATTTACATCTTTATCGATATAAAATAAAAGTTCATGTGTTGACAGTACTCATCCATTGAAACTGGTCATGTGTTGAACGAAATATTTTAGTAATAAAATTTACATCTTTATCGATATAAAATAAAAGTTCATGTGTTGACAGTACTCATCCATTGAGATTGGTCATGTGTTGAACGAAATATTTTGATAATAACAACTATTTTGAAAAAGAAATATTTGAAATAGAATATTTGAAAATAGAAATTTATGAAGCCGTGTTGATTAGTTTGACGCCATTTTGACGTGAACGATATTTATATCGATATATAACGATTTCGAAATGAATTGAATTGAAAACGATTTCGAAATGAATTGAATTGAAAACGATTTCGAAATGAATTGAATTGAAAACGATTTCGAAATGAATTGAATTGAAAACGATTTCGAAATGAATTGAATTGAAAACGATTTCGAAATGAATTGAATTGAAAACGATTTCGAAATGAATTGAAGTAAAAACGATTTCGAAATTAATTGAATTGAAAGAGAATTGAAATGAATTCAAATTAAATTGAAATTTGAATTGAATAGAAATGAATTTTAAAACGAATTTATAAAGAAGAATTCAATTTTGATTTGAATTGAAAAGAAAGTTGAAATTGCTTTTGAAAACGAATTTAAAACTATTTATATAATTCGTTTTAAATAGAAATCGATGAAATACATATTATATATATTATATATATAATATAATGGCCTGAATAGAAAGCGCCGCGCCGTGGCAGTTCGCGAATTTCGACCATTTCTTTCAAACGGACATTACGGGAGATCCGACCGTCGGATTCTCCTAAAACCGGAACCGTTGGGTTCGTATCAAAAAGAGCTTTCTAACGAATATTAGAAATTAGAAATCTAACGGTTGGATTTGGAGTTACGTCCAAATCAAATTTGAAAAAGGTCGTTATACGTGCAGTTCGATGGCCATTGGTGGAAATTGACTGTACGGGCCTTGATAAAATTGTTAAAAATAGTAATAATTTATGTAAAATCATAAGAAACGATTTAGAAAGAATTGGGATGAAAAACCCTATATTTGAAAAGATAAAAATAGATTTTTATCGAAATGAGCTAGTTTTGAACTAGAAATATAATTCTATTTATTTTTAAATAAATAAATTGGATTTGAAATGGTTTTGAGAATAACCAGAATTTCCAATGATTGCATTGGAGAGGATTTGAATCGAAATTGTCTTCGGAATATTTCGATGTTGGAATTCGGGATTATACAGATGTTGTTATGGAAATTTGAAAGATACATATTTATATCGTTATTTCCAATACGACATTTGTTAATCATAGAATTTGATATTGAATATAAGCCGATATATTTTCTATTCAGAGCCTTATATTAAATATCGAATGTGATTTGGGTTTGTCGTGAATGGTGTCTTCACTAACACTGTTCTTGAACCCAGTTGAGAAAAGATTAAATCTTTTTATTTAGATTTAATGAAGTGTACCAATTAAATAATATTTAATTGGAATTGAATTGATATTGATTTTTGGGTTTATCGTGAACTGTGTTTTTAAACAACACTCGTTCTTTAACCCGATAATTAATGAATGTGATTTTGGGTTTATCGTGAACTGTGTTTTTAAATGACACTGATTCTTTAACCCAGTTAAAGATTAAAACTAAGTGGAGTTTTAATGAATCTTTAATTAGATTGAAAAGATCGAAAATGGAGTACCACCAGTTTTGCTCCAGGCAATAGTTAAATCTTTAATTAGATTTGAACGTGAAATGGTAATTAAATTTACCGATAACACCGTGGTGTTAGATATGAAGTATTACCAGTTTTACTTCATGGGATGAATAGGTTGGGATTGGGGAATTAAAACCAATGATTACTACGGTAAGGTTCGCTAATTCCGACTAGTTGAATCGAAATGCAAAGGAAGATTAGAGAATAAATTCAAGAAATTATCTTGGATAAAATTAATGGGAACCTTTCCCTATGAATGTGAAATCAGAAACTAACTGTCGGTTAGCTAAGCAGAATGGTTTTCTGGATATTGATCTGATGTTGGTTTCGGCCTTCGGGGTTAATATTTGGGGAATTATTCTCTTGATTAATTTACGGTTAGTGACTGATGAATTGGAATGAGGCGTATGTTGTGTTTGTGTAACACTTATTTAAAATATACGCGAGTTATTCGGAAAGACCGGGTTTATCCCATTCTGAATAACTGATACGACGATAAGTCGAAGATGAAGACGATGGTCGAAGACCGGAAGTCTTCACGTCGTTTGGGTGATTACTGATGATCTTGATTGGGCTGTACACCCAAGAAGATGGAAACAGTTATTGATCGTCCAGACGTACTTGGAGATCGATGGATATGCGGGGTACTAGGTGCCTCCAGTTTCGTTCAGCCCCAGAACGGACTTGTAAGTGGACTGTGTGTCTGACATTGGATTTTAGTCCGTGTGATTGATCTCTATTAAATATATATCTGTTTGGCGGCGGAGGATTTATTCTCTTGCTTAACGCCCTTCTCTGAGACGTACGAGCTCAGGGGTTATATATTGATGGATATCAAACACATGGAGTGAATTGCCTGTGTGGCATGCCCAAGTGGCAATTGATCGAGGCTTCTGTTGAAAAGCAAAGCCTTGTGGTGATGATCAAAGCAAGGCCTTTGTGGCGTAGCTTTGTGTAACGTTTACTTCGCGTGTTTCACACCCGGTATGAACCAAAAACGGGAGAGGACTTCAGGGAGGGCATGCTTTTCTTTCTAGCTAGAAGTGGCGTCAGTGGTTTTACACGCCCTGACGAGTTTGACTTATGTGGTTGTTGCTGTTGCGAGGCGCCTCGGATTGATCGGTCGTTCTCGAACCGATGGAGTCATTTAGTTGGCTCACCTACGCCCCATAGGGCGGGGAAACGCATGTTCAGGGTTTAAGTTTAATCCACATCGGTGGACTGGCCCTGAGGATCCAAGGGTCACTCGAGCTCTGATCCTGAGACACGGGCTAGAGCGTCTCGAAGTCGGTGAGGACTATCTTTTGCCTCGGTTCATAGATGGAAATCCAGCTTCCAAATACGTGACATTTGCGGTTTTATTTGTAGAGCCTAGTATGGCGACATAGTGGGATGGGGCGCTCATGCCGCCTATGATTGATACTTATGATTTGAAGTTTTTTTATACACTATGCACTTATAATAGTATCAAAACGATTTGTTTTAACCGTATCAAGCATTCTTTGGCTGTTATAAGGGAAAACCCTATCCTCGGCTGCGTTGCATTGTGTGATGGGACCTGGGTCTTATAACAGCTTCATTTTTCTTTATTTAGCATTGCGCTGTTTGTTTTATGCACTGGTATTCTTGGGAGGAAACCCGTTCCGTGTTATACGGCGTGGTCCCTTGATTTACCTAATGATTTAAAATAAAGATTAACTGTTTTAGTTCTCACACCAGTCACATGACTGACCTGGAGTTTATTGTTTTAACCTAAACTCTGGGTGCCCTTATTTTGACACGGGCAGCTAGTAGTTTTGGTTTTGCAGATTTATATTCACAGGATCCTGGTTTACAGCTGGAACGGTATCCGGAAAGCTTTGTATCCGTATATCTCTTCTAGTTGTGTATTGTATTATCTTCCGCTGCGTTGTATTTAAATGTAATTTAAATCTCTGATATTTCTGTGTAATATTCATTTATACTCTGTATATTCTTGTAATCTGATGCATTGTTGTAATATACAATGAAATGTTCTTCTGTTTGCGTTCTGTTGTGGCTTGTTCTCGAACTATCCGACGCTTTCCTTTACGGGGAAGTTACGGGTTTTTACAGTTGGTATCAGAGCTTTGGTTTACAGAGCTCGAGAACAAGACACATTAGAACCATACGAAAGAATTCATCAGATATTGGATTAGTAATATCCAATTAGAATGACTCGTTAGAGATAGGATCAGTAGTATCCTAGAACGAGTGTGAAGAGTATATTTTTCAAATGAAAACAAATTTTGTTTTGAAAATTTAAATCAATTATTCGTATTTGATTATTTATTTATATTGATGTGGACAATCCAGAATATATAGATTTTGCGTATACGTCTGATCCGCGTGTATTCAAAATTTTATTATACTGGATAGATATAGAATCACATTCTAGTCGCCCGGAGATGTTCTGATGGTGGTTCGAAACATCATCAGCATTTATTTTCGAGTGACGAAGGTGTGATATCTATATATTTCCATTAGACTGGTGTGAGAACCAAAGCTTATATATATAAGATTTATTTGTTGTGATTTGACATCAAAAACATGATTTTTTGTATATATATCAAAATTATGAATTTGAAACGTTAAATCCACTAATTGATTGATGTTTGTGTTGTTTGTTTAATTGTTTGATAATTTTGAACCATTACGCCTAATTGTATCAAATAATGAATTGTATTGAAATTTGGTCGCATTTGCTTGCATATACTTGTACTTTCATTGAACAGGTCATAGCAAGGAGGCTAGAGCAGAGAATAAAATTTGTTTGCCCGACAAATAGGTACATGTTTACTACATAATTTACTGTTTTGTTTGGGTGATGATGATTTTATGAGCCTATTTGCTAGCCGCTTGGCTTTTTCTTTTTCTTTTTGAGATCTGAAGGACCGGGGAAGCTATTTGAAATTCCCCGATGCTCCCATTGCAGGGGAGGTTATGGCGAAATTTTAGGGTGTTAGCCAAATTTTTGAAAATTTGAAAATTCTCAGAAACTAAAGAGTTGGAGAATGGAAGCCAGATCGAGTGTAGAGCTTATTAATCAAACCACTTTCGACTTTGTTCCTTTTCGGGGACGAAAAGTTTTAAGTGGGGGAGATTGTAACAACCCGAAAATCTGGGCCAGTTTAAAATTTTTATTTTGGCAATTTTAGCGAATTTTGAATATTTAAAATAGATTATTTTAAATAAAACGACGAGAAATTTATTTTGAACATAATTCAAACGTATATATTTATACGCGTCGTCGTTAGAACATAAATATTTATATATAATTATAAATAGAATTGAAAATGGCGCGGTAGTTCGATAATTCGATTTCAAACTTCAATTGAATGTACCGGGTGCTAAACAATTCGGATTTTAGTGAAACCAAAAATAATGGGATCTAATTGATAATATCTTTCCAACGAATCCTAATAATCAAATTTTCATAGCGGGGATCAAAAGATATGTCCAGTTGAAAATTTTGAATAGTCGCTATGGAATTCAGGCCCTTAAAAATGGACATTTTGCAAATGACCTCGGATTTCGACGAAACCAGTTTTGTTGGGTCCGTGATGTCAAGTTATTGCTAGATTCCAAATTTCATAATTTTTCGAATCAATATGTGAGCGTGGCAAAGGAAAACGCGTTTGACCAGTTTCAGTTGTTTTTAATCGACTGGAAAATGGCCATTTTTCCAACGATCTCAGAAATTTGACGAAATTAGTTTTGTTAGGACCGTATCGTCAATACGAAGCTAGAAAATATTTTTCGAGAATTTTTCGAGTTAGTATGTGACCCTGGTAATTTGAAATGTACGTTAAAAATGCAATATAATGATTTAAATGTAAATTTCGACGGAAACTGATCGAAACGTTCGAATCAGCGTATGATACATATCCCATTGTGTTCGGAATGGGGGTGATTAGCTAGGGGCGACAGTCATTGGGCCTCGATAGGTGTTCGAATTAAAATCCAACATTTAGGGCTTGGAAAAATAAAATAAATAATATATTCATTAACCCCCCCCCTTCAAATTCCTTTTCCTCCTTCAGTTGTTTCCCCCGATAAAAAAAAAGAAAAAGAAAAAAAGAAATCGATCGTCGCCCCCTGACGCCTGACCCCGTCCATCGCGCCTCGTCCGGTGACGCCGCCTCCGCCCAGGCTTTCCCCCTCTCTCTCCCCTCCACCGCCTCTCCTATCTCTCGCTTCGATTTCATCCGAACCGCCGTTTGTGGCGATCTCGGGATCACCTCAGGCCGTCGAAGTGGCCAAGGTGGGTGGCGCCAGGAAGCTTGTGCGAAGGCCGACAACGAGAAGCCATCTGATCGACATCCAGTGTTTCGATTCGAGCGAAAATCCGAAACCCTACTTGTGAGCAAACTGAAAAACCGACGGCTTGATATCTGGAGGAAGAAAACGCATCAGTTTTGGAGCTGGAACGATTTCGAATGGCCAGATTTGTTTCCAAACATGATTAAGGTAAAAATTAGTTTATATTTATAAATAATTAATTAGTAATTATGTTATTAAATACATTAAGGTAATTAACTTAGTATATGAAAACAAAAATGGTAATGTTTTGAAAATAAAATAGCTGTTTGAAAAAATGTTGCTTTTGAAAATGCAATACTTTGTTTGAAATTATAAATAGCCTTATTTTTGAAAATAGAAAATTATCGTTGTTTTAAAATAAAATACTTTGTTTTGAAAGAAAATAAAAACGTGATTTTTGTATGAACATTACAAGAATATAGACGTGATTTTTAAAAGTGAAAAAATTAGATTTTTATATGAAAAATAAAAACTTTATTTTTATAAAGGCGAAAACTTTATTTTTATAAAGGCGAAAACTTCGTATTTGAAAAGGCGAAATCAATATTTTTGAAAAGGAATTTTTATCTATATGGCATCGAAATAAAAATATGATTTTTATATATTGAATAGCGAAGTCAAAATTCGATTTTTATATATTGAATAGCGAAGTCAAAATTCGATTTTTATATATTGAATAGCGAAGTCAAAATTCGATTTTTATATATTGAATAGCGAAGTCAAAATTCGATTTTTATATATTGAATAGCGAAGTAAAAATTCGATTTTTACATATGTAGTGGCTACGGGCGACGAAAGATGCGATAGCGATGAAGATTTCTGCAAAGAAGGGCCGAGGCGTCTGGTTTAGCAAATAGGTGAGAATTTCTCACCTTTCAATTTCTTTTTCTAGTTATATATATACTAGGATGCAGACGGTGCTTAGTAGCACCCGACACAATCGTCCATAGACCATGGACTTGTTCGTTTGGTTGCATAAATTAATTTGATGATTTGGTTTGAATTGAATTGTTTGGTGAGATGAAATTGATATGATTGATGTGTGAATGGCGTGGGCCTTCACTAGACCGGGGATAAGGCTAGGCCTTGTCCCGTTTCTAGTATCGTGCCGTTATGCCGCCGAAATTTTCTAAAATAAGTTAGAAAAATAAAAATAGCATTTTATTTAAAGAATGAACTGAATAGAAATTCATATGTTAAAATAAAATGTTTTATCGTTAAAAATATAATTTTTAACGTGAAGTGAATAAAATAAAATATTCATTTACAAACCGGACGGTTTGTTTATGTACACCAATTTGAAGGACATTGATTGGGTCGATAAATTTTACACATCGCCCAACTGCACAAATAAAATATTGTGTTTGGTTGTTTGAAACCCCACACGGGTGTTAGGATGAAATTTGAAGTTCACTCATCCTGATTGATTAAATATGTCGATCGATTGATTGACAGGTTGTTATAAGTGTTAGATATCTATATTTGATGCTTATACAGTGTAGTGCACTTTGGTTGATGGTTGATTATTTTTCAATGCTATTATATGTGTGTAATGTATGAAAATCCATATAATTAACTTTATATGGTAATTGATTGGGCCTCATTCCAATTTGAAAAATAAAGAATATTATAAAATAAAAGTTCATGTGTTGACAGTACTCATCCATTGAGATTGGTCATGTGTTGAACGAAATATTTTAGTAATAAAATTTACATCTTTATCGATATAAAATAAAAGTTCATGTGTTGACAGTACTCATCCATTGAGATTGGTCATGTGTTGAACGAAATATTTTAGTAATAAAATTTACATCTTTATCGATATAAAATAAAAGTTCATGTGTTGACAATACTCATCCATTGAGACTGGTCATGTGTTGAACGAAATATTTTAGTAATAAAATTTACATCTTTATCGATATAAAATAAAAGTTCATGTGTTGACAGTACTCATCCATTGAGATTGGTCATGTGTTGAACGAAATATTTTGATAATAACAACTATTTTGAAAAAGAAATATTTGAAATAGAATATTTGAAAATAGAAATTTATGAAGCCGTGTTGATTAGTTTGACGCCATTTTGACGTGAACGATATTTATATCGATATATCACGATTTCGAAATGAATTGAATTGAAAACGATTTCGAAATGAATTGAATTGAAAACGATTTCGAAATGAATTGAATTGAAAACGATTTCGAAATGAATTGAATTGAAAACGATTTCGAAATGAATTGAATTGAAAACGATTTCGACATGAATTGAATTGAAAACGATTTCGAAATGAATTGAAGTAAAAACGATTTCGAAATGAATTGAATTGAAAGCGAATTGAAATGAATTCAAATTGAATTGAAATTTGAATTGAATAGAAATGAATTTTGAAACGAATTTATAAAGAAGAATTCAATTTTGATTTGAATTGAAAAGAAAGTTGAAATTACTTTTGAAAACGAATTTAAAACTATTTATATAATTCGTTTTAAATAGAAATCGACGAAATATATATTATATATATATAATATAATGGCCTGAATAGAACGCGCTGCGCCGCGGCAGTTCGCGAATTTCGACCATTTCTTTCAAACGGACATTACGGGAGATCCGACCATCGGATTCTCCTAAAACCGGAACCGTTGGGTTCGTATCGAAAAGAGCTTTCTAACGAATATTAGAAATTAGAAATCTAACGGTTGGATTTGGAGTTACGTCCAAATCAAATTTGAAAAAGGTCGCTATACGTGCAGTTCGATGGCCATTGGTGGAAATCGACTGTACGGGCCTTGATAAAATTATTAAAAATAGTAATAATTTATGTAAAATCATAAGAAACGATTTAGAAAGAATTGGGATGAAAAACCCCATATTTGAAAAGATAAAAATAGATTTTTATCGAAATGAGCTAGTTTTGAACTAGAAATATAATTCTATTTATTTTTAAATAAATAAATTGGATTTGAAATGGTTTTGAGAATAACCAGAATTTCCAATGATTGCATTGGAGAGGATTTGAATCGAAATTGTCTTCGGAATATTTCGATGTTGGAATTCGGGATTATACAGATGTTGTTATGGAAATTTGAAAGATACATATTTATATCGTTATTTCCAATACGACATTTGTTAATCATAGAATTTGATATTGAATATAAGCCGATATATTTTCTATTCAGAGCCTTATATTGAATATCAAATGTGATTTGGGTTTGTCGTGAATGGTGTCTTCACTAACACTGTTCTTGAACCCAATTGAGAAAAGATTAAATCTTTTTATTTAGATTTAATGAAGTGTAACAATTAAATAATATTTAATTGGAATTGAATTGATATTGATTTTTGGGTTTATCGTGAACTGTGTTTTTAAACAACACTCGTTCTTTAACCCGATAATTAATGAATGTGATTTTGGGTTTATCGTGAACTGTGTTTTTAAATGACACTGATTCTTTAACCCAGTTAAAGATTAAAACTAAGTGGAGTTTTAATGAATCTTTAATAAGATTGAAAAGATCGAAAATGGAGTACCACCAGTTTTGCTCCAGGCGATAGTTAAATCTTTAATTAGATTTGAACGTGAAATGGTAATTAAATTTACCGATAACACCATGGTGTTAGATATGAAGTATTACCAGTTTTACTTCATGGGATGAATAGGTTGGGATTGGGGAATTAAAACCAATGATTACTACGGTAAGGTTCGCTAATTCCGACTAGTTGAATCGAAATGCAAAGGAAGATTAGAGAATAAATTCAAGAAATTATCTTGGATAAAATTAATGGGAACCTTTCCCTATGAATGTGAAATCAGAAACTAACTGTCGGTTAGCTAAGCAGAATGGTTTTCTGGATATTGATCTGATGTTGGTTTCGGCCTTCGGGGTTAATATTTGGGGAATTATTCTCTTGATTAATTTACGGTTAGTGACTGATGAATTAGAATGAGGCGTATGTTGTGTTTGTGTAACACTTATTTAAAATATACGCGAGTTATTCGGAAAGACTGGGTTTATCCCATTCTGAATAACTGATACGACGATAAGTCGAAGATGAAGACGATGGTCGAAGACCGGAAGTCTTCACGTTGTTTGGGTGATTACTGATGATCTTGATTGGGCTGTACACCCAAGAAGATGGAAACAGTTAGTGATCGTCCAGACGTACTTGGAGATCGATGGATATGCGGGGTACTAGGTGCCTCCAGTTTCGTTCAGCCCCAGAACGGACTTGTAAGTGGACTGTGTGTCTGACATTGGATTTTAGTCCGTGTGATTGATCTCTATTAAATATATATCTGTTTGGCGGCGGAGGATTTATTCTCTTGCTTAACGCCCTTCTCTGAGACGTACGAGCTCAGGGGTTATATATTGATGGATATCAAACACATGGAGTGAATTGCCTGTGTGGCATGCCCAAGTGGCAATTGATCGAGGCTTCTGTTGAAAAGCAAAGCCTTGTGGTGATGATCAAAGCAAGGCCTTTGTGGCGTAGCTTTGTGTAACGTTTACTTCACGTGTTTCACACCCGGTATGAACCAAAAACGGGAGAGGACGTCAGGGAGGGCATGCGTTTCTTTCTAGCTAGAAGTGGCGTCAGTGGTTTTACACGCCCTAACGAGTTTGACTTATGTGGTTGTTGCTGTTGCGAGGCGCCTCGGATTGATCGGTCGTTCTCGAACCGATGGAGTCATTTAGTTGGCTCACCTACGCCCCATAGGGCGGGGAAACGCATGTTCAGGGTTTAAGTTTAATCCACATCGGTGGACTGGCCCTGAGGATCCAAGGGTCACTCGAGCTCTGATCCTGAGACACGGGCTAGAGCGTCTCGAAGTCGGTGAGGACTATCTTTTGCCTCGGTTCATAGATGGAAATCCAGCTTCCAAATACGTGACATTTGCGGTTTTATTTGTAGAGCCTAGTATGGCGACATAGTGGGATGGGGCGCTCATGCCGCCTATGATTGATACTTATGATTTGAAGTTGTTTTATACACTATGCACTTATAATAGTATCAAAACGATTTGTTTTAACCGTATCAAGCATTCTTTGGCTGTTATAAGGGAAAACCCTATCCTCGGCTGCGTTGCATTGTGTGATGGGACCTGGGTCTTATAACAGCTTCATTTTTCTTTATTTAGCATTGCGCTATTTGTTTTATGCACTGGTATTCTTGGGAGGAAACCCGTTCCGTGTTATACAGCGTGGTCCCTTGATTTACCTAATGATTTAAAATAAAGATTAACTGTTTTAGTTCTCACACCAGTCACATGACTGACCTGGAGTTTATTGTTTTAACCTAAACTCTGGGTGCCCTTATTTTGACACGGGCAGCTAGTAGTTTTGGTTTTGCAGATTTATATTCACAGGATCCTGGTTTACAGCTGGAACGGTATCCGGAAAGCTTTGTATCCGTATATCTCTTCTAGTTGTGTATTGTATTATCTTCCACTACGTTGTATTTAAATGTAATTTAAATCTCTGATATTTCTGTGTAATATTCATTTATACTCTGTATATTCTTGTAATCTGATGCATTGTTGTAATATACAATGAAATGTTCTTCTGTTTGCGTTCTGTTGTGGCTTGTTCTCGAACTATCCGACGCTTTCCTTTACGGGGAAGTTACGGGTTTTTACAATAAACCCAAATATGAGAAATTTATAGTAATAATGCCAAGATTGAGAAATGGAATAGAAATGGAAAATTAATTTATAAATTGGTTATGAAATACAAATCGGAATTTAATGTATAACGTGATTTTGAAATAAGAATGGGAATTTATAATATAACTTGATATGGAAGGTAGTAATAGTTTAGTTGGTTGGTCGAGAAAAAGTGATATATTACCATAATTTAATATTATAAGAAATACGGTTAACGTAATTGCAAAAAAAGTAAAGGAAGTGAGATTATTGAAAAATAGGGGTTTTGATGTATTTTGCACTAAGAAATTAAGAAATTGTTAAAAGGAATATCCTGTAATTATGTGTTACTATCATGAAATTGTTTGATATTAAAATATGATAATATATTTTAGTACGGTTTTCATAACCAACCAAGTGGAATAGAGCTAACTTTCTTGAATAAAACTTACAAAGGCGGTAAGTAAAGAAATAATATAACGCAAAGGCGTTATAAAATGAGCAAAGTTAACAATCAAGTTAAGAGGAATTAATATAACAAAAAGGCATTTAAAAATGAGTAGAGGTAACAATCAAGTTAAATACTTGTTAAACCTAGAAAATAAAAAATAAAAAATGTGGCTAAGACCTCTATTTGATATGCAAGAAATAGAAATAAAGTAAAGCAATTATTATGAGAAATGATCTATGATAGGTAATCATAGTTTTAGGCTAAGATTGTCATATAATATAAGAAAACTAAAAGGGAGTTTAGTATCGTAATAAAAGATAAAAGTAAGCTTAAAGAAAAAGAGTAATATATAAACATGTGAGAAAATATTAAACGTGAGGTCTAATAAAAAGGTGAGGTGCATTAGCAGCGGTCCAAAGGGAATTGGATAAGGGTCTGACAAAGTTTTATCAAAGCAGATCCTTCAAAGTATGTTGATCACATAAGGTGCATTTTGTAGCAGTCTATAGGGAATATGGATGAGGGATTAACAAAGCTGTACCATCATAGATTCAATGAAAAAAGAAAGCATGTCCAAATGATGGATCAGATATTCGTAGGAGTAATAAATAAGTGACTTCAACGGGACGCAAGGATACTCTAAGATGATCCTTTGAGGGTAGGCCTTACAAAGTCGTACCCTATAGGAAGGCTTGTAGGGTCCATCAGAAGAGTATGCCTTGACTCCACTTGTGTTGTAGGCCAAACAAAGTTATGCTTTATAAGCAATCCAAAGGCTAATGGGTGGAGGAGGGTATTCATTTGACATTTGGACTCATGGCTTTATGAGTAGGTTTTTAGTGGGTGGGTACCATAAGGATAGTTACATACTGATACTGGCCATGTCAGTCAGTAAAGAGAACGAGAAAGGCTAGAGCTAAACCTAGGGACGACAATTTGAACCGAGAACCGAAAACCCGAACAGAACCGACCCGAAAAGGTAACGCGATGAGTCTCATGTCGGGTATAGATGATGAATAATACAATTAAGACCCCATCGAACCCAACCCAAATTGACCCGACCCAACCCAACCTAAACCCAACCCGAACCTGAACCGAAGCTTGGGTCGGGCCGGGTCCAGATTTTTGAAATGTATAGTTCAGACTTGACAAAACCCGACTCGTTTAGAATCGAGACCCGATCTGTAGGGTCTGGGTCCATCATGTTGGTATAATTTCCACCCCTAGCTAAACCAAAAGGCTAGTGATCTTTCACTATCGAGACGTTGGATAAGGGGCAACGAATGCTGAATATTTAGATTGTTTGCTGTAGAGCATGGCCATTTAATTCTTACGATGTCTTTCAACTAGTTGAGGGGGGAGAGGCTAGATGGATCCATAACCATGTTAAAAGAGATAAACCAAATAGAACATCTGTATTGTAGGACTAGCAAAGCCATCCTTTGTAGATGTAGAAAACCCCGTGACCGAGTTTCGTACAAGGTGGGTCTTATTAGCGGGACTCGGAGAGTATATAGAATGATTACGTGTCAGTCCTCAATGTATGCACTATGTGGTACATTGTGGATGTGTGAGCAATGGAGCGAGCCAATGTGGACACAAAATCATGTTTTCCTATTCGAAGATGGAACATCAATATTGTAGGCCTCATGAAGCTATTCTTTATAGACGTAGTTTTTGTACTTATTTGTAGCAAGGCGATGAAGTTCTATCGAAGAGGATACCGAGGGTATTATGGGTAGTCCCTAGGACCGAGGCGGTCCGAAGAAATATAGCTACATATATATTGGCTAATAAGTTTGGTCTACTACAAAGGAGATGGGTATGATTTATGCGTGGAGGCAAGAGTATTGCAACCTAAATGAACCTAATACGACCAAAATGGAAATAAAATGTATATGTAGTGTTATGATTAAAATTTTATAATTCGTCATTCAACATAACTATAGTTTTGACCCCTTCCTTATAACAATTCACATGTTAGATGGAAGGAAGAGTTTGTTCAGCTTAGAGACACTTGTTTAGATAAAGTTATTAACTTATACTTATATTATTTTAATCATTTCCACTGTGAGTTATTAATTTGAGCTCTGATATATTTACCTTTACTTATTTGTAGGATACTAGATACCCAACTTGAGCGTCAACTGACTTGGAATTTAGCATTTTGTGTGAAATCCAAACTCGTTGGGTTTTGAGTTGTTACGTTTGATGTCAAGGCTTAGGTTTAGTAGTCCTAAATAGATAGTGAGTGAAGGTATTTGTATTTTTAAAATACAAATATTATATATATATGTTTATATATATATTCATAGAGATAACCCACTTTTAAAAAGGAACGACATATGAAGATTTTTGACAATTTTGTACATTCAGATAGAGATTATTGAAAATTGAAGAGTTATAGGTCCTAGAGTGACCATTATTTAAGATGTACAGTAAGTTTTATAATAAGATAGGTGTCTACATGTGATATGCACGTAAAAAGGCACATTTATATTCACATATTTATTCTCGTTTAGTACTAATAAATGTCATATATGGGTATTTTATCATGTTTAAATAATAATTAAATTGATTTCAAAACATAATGCATTTATCATCATATAGGGGAAAAATGATCATTTTTGTGCTTATATTATTTTGAGAATGTTTACTTGGACATTTTTCATATTTTTACAGAAATTGGATGCATGCAGAAAAGGACTTCATAAAGATATATATGCATACAAAGAAAAAAAAGGGAAAGAAATCAATGGAGAGGGAATCAATTCAAAAGGAGGAAATCAATGCCTTGCCAAAAAAAAAATAATGAAAGGGAAATCAATCAATGGAGAGGAAATCAATTCAAATATAGAATTAATGGAGGACCCTATTTCACTCTCCTTCCTTCTTTAGTGGAGACACAAAATTATGGCTTCATGAATCACTATTGCTAAAAGACAAAATGCAACTTAAAGCGGGGCATTCTGGGTAGCACGCAAAAAGTTAATTTAGGGTTTTCCCTCATGTATAAATAACCCATGTATGATAACGCAAATATCATCTTGGAATTTTAGTTTAGAGTGAGGCTGAAATCAAAATATCTCTTTTTCTGCCATGGCTTCTTAGCCATTTCTTTTTTGTAATCTGTCACTTTAATGCAATATTAATTTGTTGTTTTTCATTTACATGTTATTTTCTCTTCTACAAGTATAATAGATTTTTATCTTTATTTGCTCTTTATTTTGTTCTCTTTTATAATGAAATATCTTTATGTTATCATTGAATCCATTATGAGTAGCTAAACCCCTTCAATTTAGGGGAAGTGAAGCTCTTATGATTCATGAATAATTAACATAAGAATTTCTTGTTTATAACTCTCTTATTTGAGCTTAATCTACAATTGGGTATTGATAAAGTAAAGATTTTATATGGTGAAAATTGATAGCACATGCTGGTTGATTATTCCCAAATGTGTTATACTCATATCATTAATAGAATCATACTTTATCACAATCTAATTCATATTAGAACTATTATTTTCTATGTGATAATTAGGGCATTAAGTTTGTATTCAAAATTGATGATTTATGTAGCTTGAATTTTCTAGCATATAAATCATGCTTGTAAGAATACAACACTTAATGTGCTAGTTATTAAAGAGAGTCAGAATAATTTTTTATGTTAATTAGATTGATGTTGATAGTGAATCTACTCCTAAATTGCCTCCTATTCTCATATTTTTATTCATTTTAACATTGTTAGTTTTCTTTTAGTTTATAGTTAGCAAGTTCACTCGCTTTCAGTTTAATTTGATTGAGTAAGATTAGAATAAATTCTTTCCCTGCGGATCGACTCGTATTCGCCACGTACTACGATTGTACGCCATGCGCTTGCGGTTATTATTAAAATATTTTGTTAACGGTTTTCTAATTCGATAGAAAATCCATTTGCAAACAAGTTTTTGGCGCCGTTGCCGGGGAAAAAAATAATTTTAGTTTTATTCTTCGAATTACTTTTCTAGTTTGCTCATTAAAACAAAATATTCTGCGCATTTGTGTTTTTGTTTTATTTGATCTTGTTTCAACTGCATTTGTGTGTGTTTTTTCTGTCCATTTTTGTTTGTTTATTATTCCTTTAAAAAAAACTAAAAATTGTGCTTTGTTCATTTTGTTTGTTTTTTATTTTGTGTGTGTTTGTGGTTGTCATATTTAGTTCTTCCTAAAAAAATTTAAAAATAATAATAATTAACACTTTCCTTGTGTTTTCAAATTCATTCCTGTTTCATTTCATTAATTTCCTTCCACCTTCATCTCATTTATTTCTTTCCCCTTTCTATTCATTTTCAATTCTTACAAATAATAAAAATCTTCCCATTTTTTCTCTTTTATTTATATCCTTTTTTTGATTTCTTTCCAACTTTTATCCAAAAATCTTTCCTTTCTTTACATATATATGTTTTCCTTTTCTTGTCCTCCCTCTTTAATATTCTTCTCTGCCTCTGTCTTATTTTGTTCACCACATTGTCCATCTCCATACCCCTCACCTTCTTCCACAATTCAATACCAACAAAATTTTACACAAAAACCTTCGTTAAACATCTACATCATTTACCTCACCAAGCTATACCACACTCCACAACAAATCCATCTTCCACCTCCTCTTTCCATCAACAACAGCCGCCTCTTACACTTCAAAACCACCCAATCCTCATCTTCCTCTGTCAAAGCTGCCACAAACCTTCCCTCACCTCATAGTCACCATACCATAAACTGTTCAAACGTTTAAGACATTTTAACGTCAGACCTTCCTTCATCTACCCAAACCTCTACAAGCAACCGAACCTTCCCATTCATGCCCCCCCCCAAAAAAAGAGAGAGAGAAAAAAGAAGAACTAAGTTCTTAGTTGTTCAAATCCACTGCTTTGGTTTGATTATAGAAGAAAAAAAGGTGGCGTCTTTGTTTGGTGAACGCGTGAAACCACTGGAAACTTCTGTATTTTGATTTGGCTTGCGTGTATTTAGGATTTAGGGTATTTTGAATTTGGAAACTTTTGTTTTGAGTTTTCTTTAAATAGAAGTGTGGTTTGATCAGTGTGTTTTGTGTTTTGCATTCTAGGCCCAGTGGATTGAATTTGACACGGTGGACTGCAAGACATGTTTTAATTGCTTGAGTGAACGACGGATTTTGTTTTAGAGTAAAATTTGTTTTTGTTTAGTTCCAATCGTAATCTAATTTTTGTTTAAGTTTAGATTAGGTTTTTTTTAGTTGAAGTTAGTCTTGCTTTTTATTTTATTTTTAGACTAGTCATTTTGTTTGTTTAGTTTTCATTTTATTTCTTCCTTCCGATTTATTTATTTTTATTTTTTATTTTTGCTTGTTTCTTTTCTCTCCTTCTCTTAAAAAAAAGGGCCAACAAAAAGCGAAATGACAGAATTCAATCAACAAACAAAGAAATTCAGCGAGCAAAGTCAAGCAAATTGCAGAAGTCAAATTATTGGAGCGGTTGCACACCAAGTGGGGTGCGAACGCGCTAGCGCTACTCAGTTGCACTGGATGGACTGCCGATCTAGGTGAGAATTTTCTAAACTCTACAGGGCTTGCTGCTGCTGCTTCTTTAAATATATATATATATATATACATATATATATATATAATTGCTTTAAAGATTTTTGTGTAGGTGCTGCTGCGGTTTGCTTGTAATTTTTTTTTCTACAATTTATTGTTCTGTAACTAATATTCTGTGACTGTTCTGAGATTGTTCGTTCTGTGATTGATTAAAATATTAAAAAAAAAGAGAAAAAAATTGTATCCATCTTAGTTTTGTTTTTATTTTCTAAGGACTTCATTATATTTTGACAAACTGGTTTATTTCTAACGGATTATTTCTCGGTGTCTAGACTACGGCAGAGTAATAACCACTTATAAATATTACGGTGATTCATAAATATTATATTGGTTGTTCCTCTGAAGGTACTTAAACATTCAGTCGCACTGCTAGGGTGATTCCTGGTGCACCGATAACTCCTGCCCGTTAACTGGTTGAGAAATCTTTTGTTGAAATCAATCTAACCGTCATTATATAATTCTAGAAAAATTGTAAATTGCATTAGATTCATCCATCCTTAAAAAAAAGCCAATAGTATTTTCCTTTTTGCACAAATTTAACTTTTCTCTCATTTAAAAAAAAATTCCGCTTCGATCCTTTTCTCAAATTTTTTCTTTCTTCTTTTCTCATCTTCTTTGCGCGAGTGCATGCGTAGTTGGACCCGTGATCCTTCTACTAATCGTTTATTCTGAACAAATATTCCTTTCACCATGGCCGAAGAAAACCCCCCTCAAACTCTTATGGATAGATACTTCCCTGAGCGAGTTTCTATTCCTTCCTGCATTATATTGCCCACCCCAATGGGTAACCACTTCGAAATTCATTCGAATCACATAAATAATCTTCCAAAATTTGGCAATCTTGAACGTGATGATCCTTACATTTTCTTAACCAAATTTGAACAAGTTTTTGCAACCATGAGATTTCAACAATTAAGTGACAATGGAATCAAACTTAGGTTAATTCCATTTGCACTTACCGATTTTCCCGAAAAATGGTTGTATAGCTTGCCTTCAAATACAATTGTAACTTGGAATGAATTTGTGAATGTTTTTCTAAAAAAAATTACCCCTTGGAA
Organism: Allium sativum; assembly: GCA_030737875.1. Taxonomy (NCBI): domain Eukaryota; kingdom Viridiplantae; phylum Streptophyta; class Magnoliopsida; order Asparagales; family Amaryllidaceae; genus Allium; species Allium sativum. Next base: position 710,985,468 of record CM060916.1, on the reverse strand, counting down.
AAAACATCTAAAATTAGAAATGAAATCGTTAATTTTCATCAATTTGTGGGTGAATCCTTTGCAAAATATTTCAAGAGATTTAAAGAACTTCTAGTCAAATGTCCACATCACATTTTCGAAAAATGGACACTTTGTCAAATTCTATATGATGGACTTGAAAATAACTCTCGAACCATGCTTGAATCGATGTGCCAAGGAAACTTTCTAGCCCTACATCATGATGCCACTTGGCAATTTCTTGAAAATTTGGCCGAAAAATCAGCTTAATGGGAAAGATCTAACAAGAAATCGATTTATTTCCGATCAAATGCTCATTCGGTAGGATCCTTAATGTCTTTAGAAGCTAAAATAGACGCGATGTTAACCAAATTTGATAATGTCCTTTCATCAAACCAAATAAATCAAGCTCATGCGTCTCATCCTTCTTGTTACAAATGTAACGATCCTAACCACATTGCCGATCAGTGCCCACATTCGTTAGAACAAATCAACGCATTCAACAAAGCTAGAAACGACCCCTTCTCCCCAACATTCAATCCGTGTTGGAGAAACCATCCTAACTTCTCTTGGGCCCAAAACAATGCAACTTATAATTTGGTTCGACCTCCTTTTCAACCATTTTCGAATAATCCTTCAAATCCTCCCTTTCAACAAAATCAATTCCAGAATTTTGCGCCACATTCTCAAAATCAAGCGCAACAATATTTTGTTTCACAAGACGATAAACGATTGACATCACTTGAAAAAACTCTCGAAGAATTGAGCAAAGCAACGACTCAAAATCTCCAATCAAATACCAATCTTCAAAATTTATTAACTTTACACATGCAAAACACGAGTCAATCTATCGCTAAACTTGAAATGCAAATGAGTCAGTTGGCTACTTCTGTAAGTGAACGTGGAAGAGGCACTTTCCCGAGTCAACCCATTCCAAAACCTAGGAATCAAAATCCTAATCCAAACCAAGCTCATGTCATCCAGGATAGCAATCAAACTCAGTTGAATGCTATCATAACTTTACGACCTAGTAAGAAAATCAATCATCAAGTTGAAAATCCAAAGAACTTACCGAGTGTCCCTCTCGACTCTTCTAAAACCACGAACGATCTGATCCAAATTTTGAGTCCAGTTCTGCTTCAACTCAAGTAGACCGACCTACTGAGTTTCGCGTTCCATTTCCTCATCGTCTTCGGCCAAAGAAACATTCCGACCAAATGGAAAAGATGTTGGAATTTTTTAAACAAGTGAAAGTTAACATCCCTCTTCTTGACATCATTCAACAAGTCCCCACTTACGCCAAATTGTCCCCACTTACGCCAAATTTCTCAAAGACTTGTGTACCCAAAAACAACACACTCATGCACCCAAGAAAGTCTTCTCAGCTGCTGGACTTGGCAAAGTCTTGACCCAATCAATCCCGATCAAATACAAAGATCCTAGATGCCCTACGATCTCATGCACGATAGGAGATAAAATAATTAATAAATGCCTAGTTGATTTAGGTGCAAGTGTCAATTTGATTCCATATTCTGTTTACCAACAACTTGGTTTGGGTGAACTTAGACCAACAAAAATAACTCTTCAATTTGTTGATCATTCAATTAAGGAACCTATTGGAGAATCGAGGACGTACTCATCAAAGTTGGTCAATTCATTTACCCTGTCGATTTCGTTGTTTTGGAAACTCAGCCTGTCAATAATCCAATGAGTCAAATTCCTTTGATTTTAGGTCGACCCTTTTTGGCTACTTCAAATGCTTTGATAAATTGTCACAATGGTTCAATGAAAATCTCATTTGGAAACATGACTTTAGATCTTAACATTTTCAATCTTGAAAGTCATTCGAATGAATCATGTAACCAAACCTTGGAAGTTAATGCCATCCACGAAAACTCTGAAAACGAATCCATTGACCTTAATGATGAGCGTGAGGCCGAGTACAAAAAAATGTTCCAAGACACTCCTAACGAAGTCGAATACACACTTCCTTTTGAATCACTTTCAGTTGAGTCCAAATCTCAACCAAGCTCTTTGATCGAGAAACCGCCAAAGTTGGATCTTAAACCTCTTCCCGATCACCTTAAGTATGTATACTTTGGTGATGACGAAACTTGTCCTGTCATAATTTCTTCAAATTTAACTCTTGATCAAGAAACTTCTCTTCTCTCAACTCTTTCTAAAAATAAAGATGCAATCGGTTGGTCCATTTCTGACATCAAGGGAATTAGCCCTGCAATAGTTCAATATCGTATTCAATTAATCGATGAAGCCAAACCCACTCGTGAAGCGCAACGTAGGCTTAACCCTAAGATGAAAGAGGTAGTTCGCGAAGAAATTCTTAAACTTCTTAACAACGGTATCATTTACCCCATTTCTGATAGCCTATGGGTTAGTCCCATTCACGTTGTTCCTAAAAAATCCGGACTCACCGTCGTCGCAAATGACCAAAATGAACTTCTTCCAACTCGTACTTAAACGGGTTGGCGTGTTTGCATCGGAAAATTGAATGCTGCAGCACATAAAGACCACTTTCCTCTTCCCTTCATCGATCAAATGCTCGAACGTTTAGCTGGTCACGAATTCTACTGCTTTCTTGATGGTTATTCTGGTTATAACCAAATTCCAATCGCTCCCGAAGATCAAGAAAAAACGACTTTCACATGTCCATTCGGTACCTTTGCTTACCGACGTATGCCTTTCGGTCTTTACAATGCTCCTGCAACTTTCCAACGATGTATGGTTGGAATTTTTTCTGATATGATCGAACGCTTTCTTGAACTCTTTATGGATGATTTTTCGATCTTTGGAGATTCTTTTTCATCTTGCTTACATCATCTTGAACTTGTTTTAAATCGATATAAAGCAAAACACTTAACGTTGAATTGGAAAAAATGCCACTTTATGGTCAAACAAGGCATTGTCCTTAGACATGTAATTTCAAATAATGGCATTGAGGCAGATAAAGCGAAATTTGACGTTATTTCAAAACAACCCATTCCAAAATGCGTTAAGGACATTCGTTTATTTCTTGGGCATGCTGGTTTCTACCGACGCTTTGTGAAAGATTTTAGAAAATATGCTCGTCCTTTGACTACTCTTCTAAGAACGGACATTCCATTCGAATTTAACTCTGAATGTGTCGCTTCTTTTAAACATCTCAAAAAAGAACTCATTTCAGCACCGATAATTTGTTCCCCCAATTGGGAACTTCCTTTTGAAATCATTTGTGACGCTTCTAACTTCGCGGTTGGCTCTGTCTTAGGACAACGCATCAAAAAAATTCTTTATGTCATTTACTACACAAGTATGACCATGAACGACGCTCAACCGAATTATATGACCACTGATAAAGAACTTTTAGCTGTCGTTTTTGCGCTAGAAAAGTTTCGATCTTACTTGATTGGTTCCCATGTCACGGTCTACACAGACCATTCTGCTCTTCAGCACCTTTTTGCTAAAAAGGATGCTAAGTCATGCTTAGTTCGATGGATCCTTTTGCTTCAAGAATTTGATTTTACAATCAAAGACAAAAAAGGATCCGATAATGTCATAGCCGATCACTTATCTCGTCTTCCTAACACACCATCTTCATTGCCAATCAATGAAAGCTTTCCTGATGGACAACTTCTTTCTGTTTCAATCGATCCTTGGTTCGCTGACATAGTGAACTATCTAGTCACTAATGAAACTCCCTCATTTTGGTCCGAACAAGATAAATACAAATTTCTTTCCCAATTTAAATACTTCTATTGGGACGACCCATACTTGTTTAAGTATTTTTCGGACCAAATCTTTCGTCGATGCGTTCCTGATAGCGAAATTAGGAGTGTTCTCTCATTCTGCCATGATCATGCATACGGTGGACATTTTGGTCCTAGGAAAATCGCTGAAAAGGTGCTTCGATGTTGTTTTTATTGGCCTGCTCTCTTTAAAGACTCGTTCGAATTCTGTAAAACTTGCAATCATTTCCAAATGCTAGGAAAGATTTCTCGACGGAATATGATGCCTTTGAACCCCATCCTTACGATCGAGCTCTTTGATGTATGGGGTATTGACTTTATGGGACCTTTCCCAAACTCCTTTGGAAACTTGTATATTCATCTCGCTGTTGATTACGTTTCGAAATGGGTCGAAGCCGTTCCATGTAGAAAAAATGATCATAAAATTGTTGTGAAATTTCTGAAAGAAAACATCTTTTCAAGGTTTGGTATACCTCGCACATTAATAAGCGACAATGGAATGCATTTCTATAATCGATCTTTTGAATCCTTAATGAAGAAATACTCAATAACCCACAAGTTATCCACTCCTTATCATCCGCAAACTTGTGGCCAAGTCGAAATTTCGAATCGTCAAATCAAACAAATTTTGGAGAAAACTGTAAATAAAAACCGAAAAGATTGGTCGCAAAAATTGACAGATGCACTTTGGGCTTACCGTACTGCTTTTAAAACTAATATTGGAATGTTCCCTTTCCGATTGGTTTACGGTAAAGCCTGTCATTTACCTGTTGAAATTGAACATAAAGCGCTTTGGGCAATAAAGAACGTAAACTTTGATCTTGAACAAGCTGGCGAAAACTGAAAATTACAACTCAATGAGTTAGAAGAAATTAGGAATGATGCATATGAAAACACAAAAACTTACCAGGAAAAAACCAAAGTTTTTCATGATAAGTCAATCCTAAGAAAAACGTTTTCGCCAGATCAAAAAGTTTTACTGTATGACTCACGACTTCATTTATTCCCTAGGAAATTAAAATCGAGATGGACCAGACCATATGTTGTTTGGATTGTTTTTCCACATGGTGCTATTGAAATAGAAAACCCGAGGAATGGATCCTTATTCAAAGTCAATGGTCAACGTCTAAAACCGTTCTTGGAATTGCCCACTGATCACGAGGAGGAGCTCATGATTCTTCATGAGCCATGCTACGTAAAGTAAGAAAGTTAAGTTTAATCCTTCTTTGTAAATATGTAAATATTTCTCTTCCGTTCAACTCATTGTGTCATGCATTGATTGTGGGGACACAGTCGAAATCAAGTGTGGAGGGAGTCTCATTTTCATTCTGTTTTGCATAGTTTAAGTTTGCAATTTTTTCCTTTGTCTCTTTTTGTATTTTTTTCCTTTTCTAAAAAAAAATCTCACTTCTATTTACTTTTAAATAAGACATGATGGAGTATAAACATATAATTTTGGTCGTTCGATTTAAATATTTGGAAATTTATTTCTCTTAGCAGATAACGAAAGGAAAGTTTGAATTATGAGCAAATTTGGTGTAACTGGTATATTGGGAAATTCATAGGTGATGAGTATGAAATGTTTTCTGAATTGTAATCCGATTAAATGAATGGTTGATTTTGACTACTTGCGACAACATTTTAGATCGTTTAAGTGAAGTTGTGCTAAGATATTCTCGCTTAACTCTCTCTCTCTCTCTTATGTAAAAAAAAAAGAGAGAAAAAAGTATATATATAATTATCCAAGGGTATCCAACATTGCTGGTACATCTGGCGTTGGTGTGCAAACCCACCAAGCTCTTACCGACACCTTGTTGACAAAGTCAGCGTCGGTATATCTTATTCTCATTTTATGAGTTGGACACCTAAGGATTACCAACATCTTGTTGACAAAGTCAGCGTTGGTCTGCACAATCCGCCAAGCTCTATCCCAAACTCTCACGTCAGTCCGCGAGGCAGGGCATGGGTGGTATACCTTGGTCTTTTTGGTTAGGTGATTGTAAGTAGTAATAATGTAAATATTTTGTAATAAAGAGAGATTAAAGCACTTGAAATCCAAGCACAATCTTCACTTATTCGACCTAACTTGTTAACAAAAAGGAAGTTGAGATTCCGTTTTACGATTGTTGATATCGATTACAGAATTCATTTCATATTTGCACTATGTTTCTACCAAAACAGCTAGCCGAGCTGGAGAAGTTTTTAACGATAACATGACTTTTGTTTGAAGTTCTGGTTAGTAACGGACTCAAATTTCATAGTGACGACCCAAATTTAGGTTAATTCATTCGTGTAATATTTAAAAGTAAATTATCCATTTGTAAATATTACTTTAAAAGCTTGCATTCATATTGTAAATATTTTCGAATCTTGCATTTTGTAAATATTTTTTTCATTTTACTTTTGGACTTTATGGGTAGTATTTGCTGTAAACCCTCACGAGACAACACTCGTCCTACCGGGGACACCCAGAGGTTTAACGGCATGTTACATACGCTCAATGCAATCGTGCTCCCTACGAAAATGGGTTTAGCTTAGTCTTTACTTTATTCGAGGACGAATAAAAAAATAAGTGTGGGGATATTTGATGTGCACGTAAAAATGCACATTTATATTCACATATTTATTCTCGTTTAGTAATAATATATGTCATATATGGGTATTTTCTCATATTTAAATAATAATTGAATTGATTTCAAAACATCATGCATTTATCATCATATAGGAGGAAAATGATCATTTTTGTGCTTATATTATCTTGAGAATGTTTACTTGGACATTTTTCATATTTTTACAGAAATTGGATGCATGCTGAAAAGGACTTCATAAAGATATATATGCATACAAAGAAAAAAAAAAGGGAAAGAAATCAATGGAGAGGGAATCAATTCAAAAGGAGGAAATCAATTCCTTGCCAAAAAAAACGATGAAAGGTAAATCAATCAATGGAGAGGAAATCAATTCAAATAGAGAATAAATGGAGGACCCTATTTCACTCTCCTTCCTTCTTTAGTGGAGACACAAAATTATGGCTTTATTAATCACTATTGCTAAAAGACAAAATGTAACTTAAAGCGGGGGCATTCTGGGTAGCACGCAAAAAGTTAATTTAGGGTTTTCCCTCATGTATAAATAACCCATGTATGATAATGTAAATATCATCTTGGAATTTTAGTTTAGAGTGAGGCTGAAATCAAAATCTCTCTTTTTCTACCATGGCTTCTTAGCCATTTCTTTTTTGTAATCTGTCGCTTTAATGCAATATTAATTTGTTTTTTTTCATTTACATGTTATTTTCTCTTATACAAGTAGAATAGATTTTTATCATTATTTGCTCTTTAATTTGTTCTCTTTTATAATGAAATATCTTTATGTTATCATTGAATCCATTATGAGTAGCTAAACCCCTACAATTTACGGGTAGTGAAGCTCTCATGATTCATGAATAATTAACATAAGAATTTCTTGTTTCTAACTCTCTTATTTGAGCTTACTCTACAATTGGATATTGATAAAGTAAAGATTTTATATGGTGAAAATTGATAGCACATGCTGGTTGATTATTCCCAAATGTGTTATACTCATATCATTAATAGAATCATACTTTATCACAATCTAATTCATATTTGAATTATTATTTTCTATGTGATAATTAGGGCTTTAAGTTTGTATTGAAAATTGATGATTTATGTAGCTTGAATTTTCTAGCATATAAATCATGCTTGTAAGAATACAACACTTAATGTACTAGTTATTAAAGAGAGTTAGAACCATTTTTTATGTTAATTAGATTGATGTTGATAGTGAATCTACTCCTAAATTGCCTCTATTCTCATATTTGTATTCATTTTAACATTGTTAGTTTTCTTTTAGCTTATAGTTAACAAGTTCACTCGCTTTCGGTTTAATTTGATTGAGTAAGATTATAATAAATTATTTCCCTGCGGATCGACCCGTATTCGCCACGTACTACGATTGTACGTCGTGCGCTTGCGTTAATTATTAAAATATATTGTTGACGGTTTTCTAATTCGATAGAAAATCCGTTTGCAAACAACACATTAAGTGTCTGATAATTTGGAATAATTTCATATTTGAGGATACGATAGTAGTACCGTAGAAAGAAAGGTAGAAGATGGATTAGGCATATTTATTATGCATGGATAGTCCTAGAAGCAGATTTCGGTTCAAAAATAGACAATCATTGAAAATTTATGTAAAGAAAAATTCAAGTGAGGACATGACAATTTGGAAAATAGGTCCAGTCAGGAAATTGAAAACCCACTTTGAGTCTAACCCCATAATATGATTTTTCTTTTTTAGCTTGAAAAAAAATATTTCGAAAGTTTTCAAGTTTTAAATTCAAAATACAAAGTTTTAAAACATTTGTTTAAAAATAAATAATTGTGCAAGTTTTAAGTTTAGGAGCAAATTTTTTAAAAATATAATAAAATATACATATATTTTGTGGGGTTAGACAAAACAACTAAAAAGGGAAGCTGAAATTTTTAGAAATAAGTTTTGAAAACTTTATTTTGTTAAATTGGAATAGAGTAGGTACTTCACAGAAGAATGATTAGAGTAGTGTAATTAAGAGCCTTAAACAACTATGCGAACTTAGTGTGGAAAAAATAGAAAGTTTTATAAGTAGGATGGGTTGTGACATGCTATGATCCATTAGGACTAGAGAGTTGTGAAATAATTCTTTTATGAATCGACAAGTTTTTTTGACATAAAAATACAATATATGTCAAATCAAAAGAGAAAATTATCCTTTCACCAGGGGCTCACAAAAATCAAGTCCGGAGGGTATATCATACACAACCAACTGAGAAAAACTAAGTGAAATGTAAAAACCGTGTAACATATACAAAAACAGCAAAGGAAAAGAGCCACGGAAACAGACTCATGAACAAGAAATAAATCAAGAAAGGCCTAAAAGAACTACAACATACCCTATAAACAAAGGCTCCTTCGTGGGATAAAAGCATCAAGACTCGGCCGAGGAAAACAAACAGGACGTGTAAAACACATTGTGGACCGAGTCTAAACAAAGATTCCATATTGAAGAGGAAATCTCTCCTAGAAACTCCAACAAATCTAGCTCCTTAAACTATACACCGAGATAGAAAACCCAAATAAACCAAGCCCAATGGAGCTCCATTCCATGAAAATCCCAAATAAACTATGCCCAATTATGCTCCAGCCAGAGAAAACTATAAAAAAAAATATAACCAACATCAGTCTGAGGACTAGAGTCAGAGAAATGGAGAGATCCCTAGAAAGAGATGATGAGGAAAGTTTGAGCGTGCCCCTAAGTGGTCTACCTCTGAACGCAAAGTAAATATTTTTATACCCCTTCCTTACTATAGAAGTATTCGCCATGGGCAACTCATCAAAAAAAGCTTTGCTTCGGGCACACCACATATGCCAGCAAATAAGGCAAGGAACTATACATGATAAAATAGAGCAAAGGTCCTTTCCACGCCCCCAGGCCTAGAGGTTCGAAGGGAGGAAACAATCGAGGGAGATGATCCTAGAAAACTGATAATCCTGCTAAAGTTGATTATACCAAGAAGACCTCTTCGTTATTCCAAAGAAGATATGAAAACATTTTCATAGACTCGGACCTACAACAACGACAATGAGAAGGAGGTGGAATACCAATGCGAATCAAGTTACTATCTAACGGTAGAACATCGTAAAGAATTTACCACATTATAAAAGACATCTCAAGGGTAATGTGCTTATCCCAAATAAAGAAGAAATCATGATTCCGAGGCATCGGGGTTCTCACGGAGTTCCACGCAACCTTAAGGGAGAAAGGCCTCTTATTCCAATCAAAACCACGCCCATGCAAATAGGAAGAAAACTTGACCGACCGCGTGTGTCTCAATGTCTCACTAGCATAAGTCGAGGTACTGAAAAAGTCTAAGGACAATAGTATTATGTACTTAGCTTGAAATAAAGAAGCTAATAAGGAGTCGTTGGCTCAAGACCGAGCCAAAAGATTGCAAGTGTAAGCCTTGCAAACATCTTGGGCCTTGCGTAGACCCAGCCCACCTTCTGTCCTAGGAAGACAAACAGTGTCCCAAGATGCCCAATGATATTTCCTTACATCCTCTTTTATTCCCTAGAATAAAGATGAAGCAAGAAACCTATCGACCAAAAAAAGAGGCTATAGAGGTTATGGCCTTAAAGACATGATATCCAAGGGAACCAAGGACAGACTTGACAAGGACCAACTAGCATGCTTAAGAAAGGAGGACAAGGTTACATTTAGATATTTTCCCCTTTCTTTATCAGAGAAGGATCGAATAAGGCATAAGTCTTACGCCCATGGTAGATCTTGATTCTAAGATATGACAAGGAAAGTGAGGATTACTGAAATCCAAGAAAGAAGGGATCCAAGAGACCCGCTTAGGGATTGGGTTTAGGAAGAGACGAAGCATCTTCTTGATACATTTATCAACTTCCTCGAACAAAGTTCATAGAGATAAAGAAAGACAGAAGGCAACATACGAATCAACGATGACCATTAGTGAAAATAATGATGCCATCCGCGAAAGGAAGGGATGAGATGACAGGGCATGCAAGGGGAATTGAGGATCAAGTGATTTCAGTTGTGATCGTAAGGGAATGAATTCCTCGAACTAAGGTCTCAGCCATGATAACAAAGAGTGAATGAGAGAGGGGGGTTGCCTTGTCGAACTCCCTTCCATGACTAAAAAAACTTTTTTCCACTCTGTTAATGGAACGAAGAACTATCAATTGGATACAAGATGCTAGAAAGGGTCAATCAGGGTTTCAGGGAAACCAAAAGTTCATAGGGAATGAATGATAAAGAATTCGGACATGTAATCATATTCCTTTGTCATGTCAAGCTTAATGTTCACGTTGGAACCATGAATCTTCTTATCAATTTGTGAAATCGATTCTTGGGCAAGCAAAATGTTATCAGTGACCAATCTACTTTTGACAAACCCAATTTTGGAAGAAGAGATGATATGATTCAACAGAGGCACGAGTCTGGAAGTGAAAGCCTTAGAAATGATCTTGTTCAACAAAATTGGAGAGACTAATAGGACGGAAATCCAGGCATGAAAGGGGATGATAGATTTTGTGACACCCCACGTCCGTTAATGTCACTCTTTATCAAAATGCATTAAATTTCGTGAAGCGTTATAGGTAAATAGAAACATTATAATACAGATATAAAATAAGAGCGGAATTAAAACTTTATTAAATAGAGATGCTTCGTGGTCCAAACCCAATTACATAATAAGTCTGAAATACTGAAAACTCATTACATCAACATAAAACTTCTATCTTGTACCAAAATCATCATGAGAGTACACTAATACATAAAAAGAGCATAATCCCCAAAATATAGCCATAGTAGAGAAGATAGGAAATCAAGCAGTACATCTAAGTAGCTCCAAAGAGAATGAAAGAAGAATCCTAATCAAGCTTGAGTATTCCTACCCTGAGAACCTTGGGGGGTGGGGATGGAAGAGGAGAGAAAAGGAAACAAAATGGGTCAGACATAAAGTCTGGCGAGTCCAATTACTTTTAGTATATAAATAATTAAAAGCATCATGACAGGCATATAAAGTGAATGAAAATAATAACTATTGTTAACGATATTTTTCGTCAACACCCAGAGTATATTATGTAATGTATGCATTCATGAAATTTTTCATGGTTATGACTCAGAGCTCTCAAGATATAATCTTGAATCTAGAATTGGTGGACCTCTTAGCCATGACAACGACATCATGTATTCCACTGAGAAGAAAACAGGCTAACGTTTCCCTTGAGTTCATAGATGAGGGCTTCTTAACATTCATTAACTCTGATAATCCTCTCATGTCAGATCTTCCCAAGAGAGGGGTCTGGATCACAACAGGGTTTGGGATACGAATTCGTATACGTTTTCGCCACATCAATGTTTAGGAAGCGTTAGGCTCAGCATGAGAGTATGGATCAATCACGGCGACCCCTTTTAGGAGAAGAGAAGGGGACTTCATGTTTCCGCAAAGCCCTCTTCTTCCGCGGCCGGAGCTCCCTGGTTGATCTCCTCATCAAAAAGGTTAGTGTCAACTCCCTGTTTCATCATTATGATACTACAAGATTAACAAATCGCAAGGTGTATGGGACTCGGAATTCTCCATTCATAGATTGTAGATATATTAAAAGAATTGATGATTTTCTCCCCTCAAGGAAGGAACTAAATTGAGAAATGAAAAGATTGTCCCCCTTTACAGAGTTTCTAGGGTCCTATTTATAGAGAATTCAAGGTCTTCCTATCAGTAGGATGTTGGGCCAGAACGATTCCTATCGGCCGTTATTTCTCTTGGTCTCGGGCATCTACTGTCGGTCCTTCTCATGGTGCAGGTTACAGTCTTTGAAGCGAGAGTTCCGGGTGAATTGGGGCCTCCTCTTAATGGAATGGAGTTTATTGCCAAGACGGATTGCGGAGGTGTTCCGAGTTTCTCAGTGGATGCCTCCAAGTGTTGTTCCTTGGTCGTAGGCTTTGGGATGTAGGCTTTCGGCTTTTTCACAGGTACTTGGAGGGGCTTGCCCTTATGATGTATGTGTATGTCTGCCGATTTAGAACCCTTGATGATTTAGGTACTAGGAAGATTAGTACCGGTAGCCTGTATCCTTGCTTGAGTCTCAGTTTAACCTTTTGATTTGGCTATTTGGAAAATAGATTTGGGTGATACAAAGGTAACCCCTTTTGTCACTTGTGGGGTCGTTCTTCAGGGGTTGGTTTCAGACCACCTTTATGATCTGATCTGATACTTTTCATTTTTTAATATGTTGGTGCCCATTGGTTGACTCTTGATGTGTAGACCCCGTCGGACAGACCCTTGCTGATGCCTGGTAGGTTTCGGGTCCCTTTTCTCTAGAGGTGGTATCAGCCTGAGTTTCTCACGAATTCTTCATTCCTCATTCATTTGACATCCCTTCACTGTCGTCTCGTGCTAAGATCATTTTGGTAGTAACATTTGCCCCCCTAGTGAAGGAGTGTCTTCGACTTTCCAAGTCAAGCTTCTTTTTCCAGGCTTTCTCCTATTTGTTAGCCAATTTCTTTCCAATGTTAAGTCATGCCATAAGTCATGCCAAAGAGATTAGCTTTCGACGTCTTGGGGGGGGGGGATGAAGTGACCTAGATTCAAGCCTTTATGGAAGATTGAAAACTCTTTCCAATAATGATGTTGAGTCGAATACTATCCAGACTCGTACGGATCAAGATTAAGGAGCTGAATCCACCCAGATTCGGGTAACTTTAGATTAAGGACCGGAAACCCTTCCGAAATTAATGAATAGCAGAATCCACCCAGATTCAGGTATTTTTAGATTAAGGACGGGAAACCCTTCCAGCATTAATGAAGAGCCGAATCCACCCAGATTCGGCTCTTTTTTAGATTAAGGATAGGAAACCCTTCCAGCATTAATGAAGAGCCGAATCCACCCAGATTCGGGTATTTTTAAGATTAAGGACGGGAAACCCTTCCGGCATTAATGAAGAGTCGAATCCACCTAGATTCGGGTATTTTTAGATTAAGGACTGGAAACGCTTCTGGCATTAATGAAGAGCCAAATCCACCTAGATTCGAGTATTTTTTAGATTAAGGACCGGAAATCCTTCCGACATTAATGAAGAGCCGAATCCACCCAGATTCAGATATTTTTAGATTAAGGACCGGAAACCCCTCTGGCATTAATGAAGAACTGAATCCACCCACATTCGAGTATTTTTTAGATTAAGGACTGAAAACCCTTCAGGCATTATTGAAGAGACGAATCGACCCAGATTCAAGTATTTTAGATTAAGGACTGGAAACCCTTCCGACATTAATGAAGAGCTGAATCCACCCTGATTCGGGTATTTTTTTTTATATTAAGGATCGGAAACCCTTCTCGCATTAATGAAGAGCCGAATCCACCCAGATTCAGGTATTTTTAGATTAACGAACAGAAACCCTTCTAGCATTAATGAAGAGCAGAATCCACCTAGATTCAGGTATTTTTAGGTTAAGGACCGGAAACCATTCCAGCATTAATGAAGAGCCGAATCCACTCAGATTTGGATATTTTAAGATTAAGGACCGGAAACCCTTCCGGCATTAATGAAGAGTCAAATCCACCTAGATTCGGGTATTTTTAGATTAAGGACCGGAAACCCTTCTGGCATTAATGAAGAGCCGAATCCACCTAGAATCGGGTATTTTTTAGATTAAGGACCAGAAACCCTTCTGGCATTAATGAAGAGCTGAATCCACCCAGACTCGAGTATTTTTGGATTAAGGACCAGAAACCCTTCCGACATTAATGAAGACCCGAATCCACCCAGATTTAGGTATAAGTGTGGGGAATCGGAACTCTCTTCGGCATTAGTAAATTGAGTATCCCCTTCAGTTTTGTTTTGGGAAGCATAGGTTGCATGTGCTTCTTGAGCCTCCCCTTGGGCTTTTGTTGTTAAAGCAAAGGATGTATGTGCTTTGTTGGCCACTCTCTGGGCCTGTGCATCCGGAGCGCTTGGTAGCTTATCCATAAGCAGGGCCCAAGGTGTAATGACCCGCATTGGCAGAGGTATAATAATTAATTTATTTAATTATTTAAAAGGCGATTAAAAGGATTTAATGGTCGTGGAATGGAATAATGGTGAATATTTAATTTAAAAATAATATATTTAATTCTGAAATAATCAAAATTGGCTGAAACGACGATATGTTGTGAACCGGATCATCCTGTATATTTAATTCAATTTAGAATTGAATTTGAATAACGAATATATTATTTGAACGATAGTTTGAACGTATAATTATAATATAATTAAAATAGAGCTCGAAATGGCGTGGCAGTTCGCTATTTGGCGATTTGAACTTCAACTGAATATACAAGGTTCGTTTTAAATCGGATTTCTGTGAAACAAGAAACGTGTGGAGCTGGTGGAGTATTTCTTTCTAGTGGAAGAGAAAAATTGGGAATTCATCGTGTATATTTTGAGTTATGTCCAAATCAAATTCTCAGAAATGCAGCGCCCTGACCATAACGATTTAATTATATTTTATATAAGGATTTAAATAGAAATCGAACATCGATATAACTCTGACGATGTAATATCGAGTTGTAAATCCATATAGGAATATTCTGGAGTTGTATGGTATTCCACTGTGAATATAGACGATAATATTTAATTTTAAATATTTAATTTAATTATGTTTAAATATATTTATATATTTAAATAGGCTATTTAGAGCTTTAAAAATAGCCACTTTTGCAAACGAAGTCGGAATTCGACGAAACTAATTTTGTTAGATCCGCAACATCAAATAGTTGTTAGATTTCCAGTTTCGTGATTTTTAGAGTCACTGTGTGGCCGTACGGATTTTTAGAGTGAAAAAAAAATTAGTATTTTGACAGTTAAAAATACACTATGTGAGCATATGGAGTCGGAATTCGACGAAACCAGTTTCGTTGGGACCGTAATGTCAAACTCTAGGTGCGTGTCCAGTTTGGTGATTTTTGGGTATCGTATGGGATCGTAGGGATTTTTAAGGACTAGAGACAAAGGGAAAATCGAATAAATAAAACAAATAAATCAATAAAAAAATATCCAAACATTTTCTTGGACCAGAGAGGAGCCACGCATCATCCCTCCGCAGCCACAACCACTACCAAAACAAACACAAATATATATATCGTAGATTCCAAACACAGCAAAGAAAAGGAAATGGAAAAAATTCAAGAAGAAATGAAAATAAATTCGTATAAATCCTAATCTATATCTAATTAGATTCACTGAGTGTTCCTCTTCTTTTTGCTATCGATTTTGGACTCTTCGATGGGGTGCCGTTCACTGTGTGTATCACGGTTGGAAACTAGGGTTGCCGATTTCAGTTTCTCCAAGCATCGATGGTTCAAACTAAGGTCATTTTCGAATCTATTAGGTGATTCCGCACACTTGCGTACAGGTTTTGGGGGATTCGACAATCCCTGGTGTCGATGCCTGCTACTGTGAAGCGACGACGGGATTCCGAGGATGAGCTCGAGTTGGTACTTTCTGGTATGGGGAAGGAGAATCCGAAAAGAGAAGTACAATGGTGGTCTCGGTTTGGGGAGAAACGAAGTGAAGATGGAGTTCGAATTCGGTGGAGTGGGTTTCCTGGAACCGGAAATGACAATGAGGAAGAAGGTGTGTTCGGGTGCGGGTTTTAATTAAGGGGAGATGGGCCAACGTATTTGCAAAGGGTAAATGCCCATAATTTATTTATAATTTAAGTTTAAATTTAATTTCAATAGTGTATTAACTTAGAAAATGTGTAATTATCTTATACGATATCAGATTGACGAACCGTAAGTTGCGTTGGGATCGTATGGACGGGAGAAACACAATGAGACTAACTGGGAGCGAATCTGAGCTCGTTACAATTTATTGCAAAATAAATTGTCTGTCGGAACCAAATCGGGCAATGGTTATCGTTATTAACGATGATCGTCCAATGTGAGTAAATCTCACTAACTCTGAACAGTTTATAATTTCATGTTGTATTTTTAGAACTGTTAAATATTGGTTGTTTGACTGTGTGTTGACTGTTTGATTGAACTACTAGTCAGTTAGTTGAAATTTCTAAATTGATTCTGTTTAACATAATATATCATATGGAACTGAAAGTGATGTTATCTATATTGTTTAACATCTGCGATGCAGGGAAACAGGTAGGAGGAATCCAACTGGATTCCTCAACATTTATTTTACTGTTTTTCATATATTGTGATATATGATGTGATGTATATCTGTTATGGATTATGTGTGTTAGAATGATGTTGATCATTGTTATTCTATATTTTTAAATATCATAAAAGACCCAGGGATGTAAAAAGAAGTATTTCAATGTATATTGAAATAAAGAGATTTTATAAAATCAACAGATGTTATAAAAGGAAATATTTCGAAAGTAAATAAAAGGGAAAAATGATTTTAAAACGAATAGAATTTTATAAAAGGGAAATCATTTGTAAAGTGAAGAACTGTTAATAAAAGTAAATCTTTATTAATGAATAGTTTAATCGAGTTAAAAGGAGTTGATCGATGTTAGTTTAATCGAAAGGAGTTAATCGATTAGAGAATAAAGTTAAAAGGAGTTAATCGATGTTAGTTTCATCGAAAGGAGTTAATCGATGTTAGTTTATCGATTAGAGAATAAAGTAAAAAGGAGTTAATTGATGTTAGTTAATCGATTAGAGAATAAAGTTAAAAGGAGTTAATCGATGTTAGTTAATCGATTAGAGGATAAAGTAAAAAGGAGTTAATCGATGTTAGTTAATCGATTAGAGAATAAAGTTAAAAGGAGTTAATCAGTGTTAGTTAATCGATTAGAGAATAAAGTTAAAAGGAGTTAATCGATGTTAGTTAATCGATTAGAGAATAAAGTTAAAAGGAGTTAATCGATGTTAGTTAATCGATTAGAGAATAAAGTAAAAAGGAGTTAATCGATGTTAGTTAATCGATTAGAGAATAAAGTTAAAAGGAGTTAATCGATGTTAGTTTAATCGAAAGGAGTTAATCGATGTTAGTTAATCGATTAGAGAATAAAGTTAAAAGGAGTTAATCGATGTTAGTTAATCGATTAGAGAATAAAGTTAAAAGGAGTTAATCGATGTTAGTTAATCGATTAGAGAATAAAGTTATAAGGAGTTAATCGATGTTAGTTAATCGATTAGAGAATAAAGTTAAAAGGAGTTAATCGATGTTAGTTAATCGATTAAAGAATAAAGTTAAAAGGAGTTAATCGATGTTAGTTAATCGATTAGAGAATAAAGTTAAAAGGAGTTAATCGATGTTAGTTAATCGATTAGAGTTAAAGTAAAAGGAGTTAATTGAATATAGTTTATTCGAAGAAAGTAAAAGGAGTTATCGAATATAATTTATTCGAAAGGAAGTTAGTGAAAGGGATATAAAGTGAACTTTGCCTATTTCAAAGTTAGAAATGTTGTTCAGTTAAGGTCTGAGAGGTAGTTCTACCCCAACTTGATTGGCTTCGTTTTTAACTAAGGAATAGATAAGGTTTGGCAGTAAAAGGAAATGGTTTGAGTTGGCATAGCGATGTTTGTTTAAACATCTATCTAAGTCCAATGAAGAAGCTTTGGAAATGTTTTCCAAATAAGAAACCAGAAATGTTTTCTAATAAAGAAAACAAGAAATGGAAATGTTTTCCATTGTTAATAACGTATATTTTCCAAATTTAGAAAATAAGAAATATTGAATATAGGGAAAACAGGAGATAGGTAAATTAATGAAATAAAGAGATAAATGTTGAATGATGTTTGATCGATACAAATTTCCATTTGGAAATAATATCGTTGTTTGCACACCTGTTTTTCTTCGATAGTTAAATCACAGACTATCGAAGTTTTGACCATTTTAACGTTGTTAATATGGAGAGACCGGTTGGATTATTATCCAAAGAACCACTCTGTATTGGCATAAGCGTTGCGAATCAAATATGCCAAAGGAAATTGAAGACGGAGTTATGCAAGGGCTATCCTGTTTACAGAATAGTGCCTTTGGTTAATCCTGTTCCTGGATGACTTGTATGGACGGATGTCTGAAAGAGTATGTCCAGACGATCACGTATATTGATTTCTCCAACCATACCAAGAGTGGAAGCAGAGAAGGAAACTTCTTTTAGCTAACACATAATGTATGGTTGAGGGCGTCAATCGGTGATTTGATGGATTTGACGATGTGACATTCAAAGTGAATCTGGTATGATGATAAAGCGTAGCTTCTAGCCTCATCATCCGGTAAATGACAGAAATCGGGCAGGCAGCATGGCTAAGTCGGTCGCACCGAAGTAGGGTGTATAATCACCTGATCTAGAGTTTCATTTACTTCTAAAAATCTATTGTTGAAGCTGTCCCATGCGGGAAACGGTTGCTGATCCCAACCGTTGGTGATATACATTCGATACACTCAAGCGAAATGAGTGGTCGGTAATGTGTGGCCGGGTTGCAAGATGTTCTTGTTGAACCCAGTGTATTACTCTCTAGAGGTACACTAGCGAAAGGTGGTTCCATACCTTGTCATAGTTGGAAATCCATTACCAAATACGTGCTTGCGGTTGTGATTGTATACTATATATGTAGAACGTGAGATGAAAGCGTTTCTGCTAGATGATTTTATATATACTGTGGTTGATAGACATTATTATAATATCAAAAGGTTTTTGATATAAAGATATTTCGGATTCTCATAAGGGAAAAACCCGTTCCATTATGCGGCGTGGTCTTATGAGATATCGTGTACTTGTTCGAACTGTTTTTAAATTTTTTTACTCATACCAGTCCCATGACTGACCCTGTGTTTACTTTGTTGTTTCCCTAAACTCTTGGGTGCCTAAATTTGTATAGGCAGTCAAGTAGTCGGGATTTACAGATATAGTTGAAGAGCTGGAGCAGGAGGCTTCAGGATCATATAGCTATAGTTATTTCCGCTGTGTTGTAAGTGATGTACTTTGATATTGATGTATATTCAAGTACAGATGTATATTTCAAGTTATGTTATATATATTATATGTTATTCGTTCCGCTGTGAGATTCGTGTTACTCTGATGTTATGTTCTTCTTCTTCTTCTATTCTAAGTTTCTATCTTATCTTTCCTCACCCTCTAATTTCTTTCACTAATTACCAGGATTTTTCGATGTTTTGGTTATCGACATCGTGTTTATGTCGATAACCAAAGTCGCTCAAAATCCGGGTCCTTACAGTTGGTATCAGAGCAAGGTTAAGTGAATTACCTTGGCTCTGTGGCGTTACTCGGTAGAGATAGGGTTAGTAATACCCTAGATTGAGTTTAAGTGTATATATACGAGTGAACGTATTTGTTATTTGATATAAAAAATTGTTTTATATTGTGGGGATTTATTGGTTGAGTTGTTTGTGAATTCTGGTCGATCAGTTTGATCCACTGTATCGGTAGGGATTTTGTAAACACTCGAATTCGATGAACCGTCATGGTCTATTTTGGAAAGTGGGTTAATGAAATAATGTTACCCAAATTATATTTTTGATATAAAGGATTTATATTGAAATGATTATAATATATTGGATATATTGGTTGTTATTATAATCGAGTAAGATTACAAATCAAATGGTTATGTAAATATCCAATCAGAATTCATATAAGTGAAATACGTGAAATCAGATGAGTTAAATCTGAAATTTTAACCAGAAATTGAATTAAAATTCTGGAAAACTGGATAAGTGTTTGTAAATGGATTTGGATTAAAAATAAGTAAAATTTAAGATCCTGGGAGATTTTAAATTGTTTTACAAGCAGTGTGAATTATATTTTGAAATGAATTTCAAAGTGGAAATGTTTAGAAATGGTTTTATAGTATTGAACTCGCTTCGATCGCTGGAAAATAGATTCTGATGATGACAGCTGCATCATCAGTATTCATTTTCGAGTTGTAAGTGACGAATTACTACCAGAGATACTGTTTTGATTTTTTTTTGGGAAAGACAAGTTGTGTTGAATTTCAAATATAGGATTTGAATATATAGAATTTGAATAATAGAATTTGAAATTTTAAATAGATTTGAAATATTAACTTGTTTTAAAAGAAATAAAACGAGAAGTTCCTTTACAAACGAAGTTTATAAATAGTTCTTTTATAAACGAAGTTTATAAATGAAGTGAAGAGAATTATCATTGGATAATTCAGAAATAAAAAACAAGTGTGAAATTGAAAGGGAAATCTATTTTCCAAAGGTAGAAATATCGATTTCAAAAGGAATTGAAATCGAGACTTATTTAAAGAATAAATAAAGATAGTTTGAAATGAAATTTGAATAAAGAAGATTCAAATAGAATTGAAAATGAAATTTGAATAAAGAAGATTCAAATAGAATTGAATTTGAAATTTGAATATAGAAGATTCAAATAGAATTGAAATGGAATTCAATTAGTTGATAAACAAGTTAAACTTATATTTGAACATGTATATTCAAATAAAAAGGTGAAATAGGTAAACCAGTTAATTAGCCATTAGTAAATGGATCTTGAATTGAAGTTGAACTTTAGATAAGTAAAGGGGACTGGTAAATTTATATTTGAAATCGAATATGAAACCTGAGTTTGAAAAAGTAGAATTTGATTAGTTTATACGTAAGTTAAAATATATTTGAACATGTCATGTTCAAATATAAAAGTGAAATAGACTAAAGAGTTAATTAACAAATTAATTAACGAATTGAGTTAAAACGATCAGGTATAGTTAAAATAGATTGGGCAGGTATAAATATACATGAGATAGGTATGGATAAGGTATGAAGGTATATAAATAGAATGCTCGACGAAAAGGTATGTAATTAATTCATATATGAGATTTTATGCGCCGTATCGGCTAGCCGCTTGACTTTTTCTTTTGGATTGGTGAGGGCCATGGGAGGCTATTTGAAATATCCTGATGCTCCCAGTACAAAGGAAGTTATGGCGAATTTTTCCAGGAATTTAAGGAGTTAGAATATTTTTAAGAAAATCTGATAACTAGAAATCTATATATCAATATATATAGAAGTCGACAAGGAAACGAACTTAGAAATAGAATAGTAAAATAAAAAGGAAGACTAAGAATAAAATCTAGTAAAAATAGAAAGAGGAAGCGTATACGTGTTTAGAAGTGAATAAGTAGTTGTATGGTATTCATTATTCGAGTAAGTAGTCATATCTGTTTTGATGTAATAAATGTTATTCAGTCAAGGTTTGAGAGGTAGTTATACCCCAACTTGATTGATTTCATTATTAACAAATAAGTAGTAAGATTTCAGGCTCAAAGATCAATGTTGAATAAGAGTTAGTTGAATATAGTATTTGGGTTGTCGTAACGATGTTTTACACAACATCCGTTTTAACCCAAATAAGTGTAAGCTTGGAAATATAATAAAGAATATTTCCTAAGTATAGAAATAAACGAGATCGGAAAGAGATAAGTAATTGGAATATTTTCCAATTATAAATAGCATATAGTTTCTAAAGTTTAGAAAATAAAGGAAGGCGATATTCGGAAATGTTTTCCAAATAACATAAAAGGCCAATATGGTAATTGAAATTATTTGGTTAACAAATATTGATAAAAAAATAGAGAAGTGATTTAACTAATGGAATATTAATTAAGGGCTCAGTGACATGTTCAAAAGGAAAATTTTGATTTTTGAAAAGAGTAAACTGTTTAAAACTCCCAGGGAAAGACGGTTTGAATTAAAGCCAAAATTTAACAAAAAGAAAAATTGAATTAAAGTAAAACCAGTAAAGTGGTAACTGAGATTGAATTAGAATGATATTAAGACAAATTGGATTGTGAGATTCAAATTTGAAGTGTAATGTGGTAATCAAGTTAAGATTTGGGAATCGAGAAGAAACTCGAGTTGAAATGATATTGGGCTCGGATATAAGCGAATGGTTGTGTGGTGGATAAAAGCAGATTAGAATTTGATTGGGATGACCCTTGTATCCGCTGAATTGGTAACAGGTGGAAAGGATATAATGATATGCCGACAAAAGGTACAAGTTTATATTTCTATTGGATATAAGATTAATGAGCCGAATTGGCAAGCCGCTTTGCTGTTTGATTTTCTTTTGGGATGGAAATGGCCCAGAGGGGCGAGTTGGAGTTTGACCGATTGACCAGTACAAAGGAGGTGCTGGCGAAATTTTTCGAAGAATAAGGAGTTAGAAAATTTTCAGGATTTTTGAAAATTTTCATTGATAAGAATTAAATAAATTTCTAATTGAAATTAAATTGGTTCAATTGAAACTGAAGTTAAGAAGTGAACAAATATGTTCTAATCAGTCGATAGGGTCGTCCCCTACCTTTTAAAAATTTCGAGGACGAAATTATTTTAAGTGGGAAAGATTGTAATGACCCGCATTGGTAGAGGTATAATAATTAATTTATTTAATTATTTAAAAGGTAATTAAAAGGATTTAATGGTCGTGGAATGGAATAATGGTGAATATTTAATTTAAAAATAATAAATTAAATAATATATTTAATTCTGAAATAATCAAAATTGGCTGAAATGACGATATGTTGTGAACTGGATCATCTGTGATATTTAATTCAGTTTAGAATTGAATTTGAATAACGAATATATTATTTGAACGACATTTTGAACGTATAATTATAATATAATTAAAATAGAGCTCGAAATGGCGCGGCAGTTCGCTATTTGGCGATTTGAACTTCAACTGAATATACAGGGTTCGTTTTAAATCGGATTTCTGTGAAACAAGAAACGTGTGGAGCTGGTGGAGTATATCTTTCTAGTGGAAGAGAAAAATCGGGATTTCGTCGTGTATATTTTGAGTTATGTCCAAATCAAATTCTCAGAAATGCAGCGCCCTGACCATAACGATTTAATTATATTTTATATAAGGATTTAAATAGAAATCGAACATCGATATAACTCTGACGATGTAATATCGAGTTGTAAATCCATAAAGGAATATTCTGGAGTTGTATGGTATTCCACTGTGAATATAGACGATAATATTTAATTTTAAATATTTAATTTAATTATGTTTAAATATATTTATATATTTAAATAGGCTATTTAGAGCTTTAAAAATAGCCACTTTTGCAAACGATGTCGGAATTCGACGAAACTAATTTTGTTAGATCCGCAACATCAAATAGTTGTTAGATTTCCAGTTTCGTGATTTTTAGAGTCACTGTGTGGCCGTACGGATTTTTAGAGTGAAAAAACAATAAGTATTTTGACAGTTAAAAATACACTGTGTGAGCATACGGAGTCGGAATTCGACGAAACCAGTTTCGTTGGGACCGTAATGTCAAACTCTAGGTGCTTGTCCAGTTTGGTGATTTTTGGGTATCGTATGGGATCGTAGGGAGTTTTAAGGACCAGAGATAAAGGGAAAATCGAATAAATAAAACAAATAAATCAATAAAAAAAATCCAAACATTTTCTTGGACCAGAGAGGAGCCACGCATCATCCCTCCGCAGCCACAACCACTACTAACCCAAACACAAATATATATATACCGTAGATTCCAAACACAACAAAGAAAAGGAAATGGAAAAAATTCAAGAAGAAATGGAAATAAATTCGTATAAATCCTAATCTATATCTAATTAGATTCACTGGGTGTTCCTCTTCATTTTGCTATCAATTTTGGGCTCTTCGATGGGGTGCCGTTCACTGTGCGTATCACGGTTGGAAACTAGGGTTACCGATTTCAGTTTCTCCAAGCATCGATGGTTCAAACTAAGGTCCGCACACTTGCGTACAGGTTTTGGGGGATTCGACAATCCCTGGTCTCGATGCCTGCTACTGTGAAGCGACGACGGGATTCCGAGGATGGGCTCGAGTTGGTACTTTCTGGTATGGGGAAGGAGAGTCCGAAAAGAGAAGTACAATGGTGGTCTCGGTTTGGGGAGAAACGAAGTGAAGATGGAGTTCGAATTCGGTGGAGTGGGTTTCCTGGAACCGGAAATGACAATGAGGAAGAAGGTGTGTTCGGGTGCGGGTTTTAATTAAGGGGAGATGGGCCAACGTATTTGCAAAGGGTAAAGGCCCATAATTTATTTATAATTTAAGTTTAAATTTAATTTCAATAGTGTATTAACTTAGAAAATGTGTAATTATCTCATACGATATCAGATTGACGAACCGTAAGTTGCGTTGGGATCGTATGGAAGGGAGCAACACAATGAGACTAACTGGGAGCGAATCTGAGCTCGTTACAATTTATTGCAAAATAAATTGTCCGTCGGAACCAAATCGAGCGATGATTATCGTTATTAACGATGATCGTCCAATGTGAGTAAATCTCACTAACTCTGAACAGTTTATAATTTCATGTTGTATTTTTAAAACTGTTAAATATTGGCTGTTTGACTGTGTGTTGACTGTTTGATTGAACTGCTAGTCAGTTAGTTGAAATTTCTATATTGATTCTGTTTAACAGAATATATCATATGGAACTGAAAGTGATGTTATCTATATTGTTTAACATCTGTGATGCAGGGAAACAGGTTGGAGGAATCCAACTGGATTCCTCAACATTTATTTTACTGTTTTTCATATATTGTGATATATGATGTGATGTATATCTGTTATGGATTATGTGTGTTAGAATGATGTTGATCATTGTTATTCGATATTTTTAAATATCATAAAAGACCCTGGGATGTAAAAAGAAGTATTTCAATGTATATTGAAATAAAGAGATTTTATAAAATCAACAGATGTTATAAAAAGAAATATTTCGAAAGTAAATAAAAGGGAAAAATGCTTTTAAAACGAATAGAATTTTATAAAAGGGAAATCATTTGTAAAGTGAAGAATTGTTACTAAAAGTAAATCTTTATCAATGAATAGTTTAATCGAGTGAAAAGGAGTTAATCGGTGTTAGTTTAATCGAAAGGAGTTAATCGATGTTAGTTAGTTGATTAGAGAATAAAGTTAAAAGGAGTTAATCGATGTTAGTTTCATCGAAAGGAGTTAATCGATGTTAATTAGTGAATAAAGTAAAAAGGAGTTAATCGATGTTAGTTAATCGATTAGAGAATAAAGTTAAAAGGAGTTAATCGATGTTAGTTAATCGATTAGAGGATAAAGTAAAAAGGAGTTAATCGATTAGAGAATAAAGTTAAAAGGAGTTAATCGATGTTAGTTAATCGATTAGAGAATAAAGTTAAAAGGAGTTAATCGATGTTAGTAAATCGATTAGAGAATAAAGTAAAAAGAAGTTAATCGATGTTAGTTAATCGATTAGAGAATAAAGTTAAAAGGAGTTAATCGATGTTAGTTTAGTCGAAAGGAGTTAATCGATGTTAGTTAATCGATTAGAGAATAAAGTTAAAAGGAGTTAATCGATGTTAGTTAATCGATTAGAGAATAAAGTTAAAAGGAGTTAATCGATATTAGTTAATCGATTAGAGAATAAAGTTAAAAGGAGTTAATCGATAAGAGAATAAAGTTAAAAGGAGTTAATCGATGTTAGTTAATCGATTAGAGAATAAAGTTAAAAGGAGTTAATCGATGTTAGTTAATCGATTAGAGAATAAAGTTAAAAGGAGTTAATCGATTAGAGTTAAAGTAAAAGGAGTTAATTGAATAAAGTTTATTCGAAGAAAGTAAAATGAGTTATCGAATATAATTTATTCGAAAGGAAGTTAGTGAAAGGGATATAAAGTGAACTTTGCCTATTTCAAAGTTAGAAATGTTGCTCAGTTAAGGTCTAAGAGGTAGTTCTACCCCAACTTGATTGGCTTCGTTTTTAACTAAGGAATAGTTATGGTTTGGCAATAAAAGGAAATGGTTTGAGTTGGCATAGCGATGTTTGTTTAAACATATGTCTAAGTCCAATGAAGAAGCTTTGGAAATGTTTTCCAAATAAGAAACCAGAAATGTTTTCTAATAAAGAAAACAAGAAATGGAAATGTTTTCCATTGTTAATAACGTATATTTTCCAAATTTAGAAAATAAGAAATATTGAATATAGGGAAAACAGGAGATAGGTAAATTAATGAAATAAAGAGATAAATGTTGAATGATGTTTGATCGATATAAATTTCCATTTGGAAATAATATCGTTGTTTGCACACCTGTTTTTCTTCGATAGTTAAATCACAGACTATCGAAGTTTTGACCATTTTAACGTTGTTAATATGGAGAGACCGGTTGGATTATTATCCAAAGAACCACTCTGTATTGGCATAAGCGTTGCGAATCAAATATGCCAAAGGAAATTGAAGACGGAGTTATGCAAGGGCTATCCTGTTTACAGAATAGTGCCTTCGGTTCATCCTGTTCCTGGATGACTTGTATGGACGGATGTCTGACAGAGTATGTCCAGACGATCACGTATATTGATTTCTCCAACCAAACCAAGAGTGGAAGCGGAGAAGGAAACTTCTTTTAGCTAACATATAATGTATGGTTGAGGACGTCAATCGGTGATTTGATGGATTTGACGATGTGGCATTCAAAGTGAATCTGGTATGATGATAAAGAGTAGCTTCTAGCCTCATCATCCGGTAAATGACAGAAATCGGGCAGGCAGCATGGCTAAGTCGGTCGCACCGAAGTAGGGTGTATAATCACCCGATCTAGAGTTTCATTTACTTATAAAAATCTATTGTTGATGTTGTCCCATTCGGGAAACGGTTGCTGATCCCAACCGTTGGTGATATACATTCGATACACTCAAGCGAAATGAGTGGTCGGTCATGTGTGGCCGGGTTGCAATATGTTCTTGTTGAACCCAGTGTATTCCTCTCTAGAGGTACACTAGCGAAAGGTGGTTTCATACCTTGTCATAGTTGGAAATCCATTACCCAATATGTGCTGGAGGTTGTGATTGTATACTATATATGTAGAACGTGAGATGAAAGCGTTTCTGCTAGATGATTTTATATATACTGTGGTTGATAGACATTATTATAATATCAAAAGGTTTTTGATATAAAGATATTTTGGATTCTCATAAGGGAAAAACCCGTTCCGTTATGCAGCGTGGTCTTATGAGATATCGTGTACTTGTTCGAACTATTTTTAAATTGTTTTACTCATACCAGTCCCATGACTGGCCCGGAGTTTACTTTGTTGTTTCCCTAAACTCTTGGGTGCCTAAATTTGTATGGGCAGTCAAGTAGTCGGGATTTACAGATATAGTTGAAGAGCTGGAGCAGGAGGCTTCAGGATCATATAGCTATAGTTATTTCCGCTGTGTTGTAAGTGATGTACTTTGATATTGATGTATATTCAAGTACAGATGTATATTTCAAGTTATGTTATATATATTATATGTTATTCGTTCCGCTGTGAGATTCGTGTTACTCTGATGTTGTGTTCTTTTTCTTCTTCTATTCTAAGTTTCTATCTTATCTTTCCTCACCCTCTAATTTCTTTCACTAATTACCAGGATTTCTCAATGTTTTGGTTATCGACATCGTGTTTATGTCGATAACCAAAGTCGCTCAAAATCCGGGTCATTACACAAGGACGTAGCCGACCTCCCTCCAGGAGGTGCCTTATCCTAACCATCGTAGGCGATGATAAGGGACTAGAAACTTAGACGGGGCCATTATAGGAATAAAACTAAGGTTTATTCTCTATATGGGCCATCGTAGACACTGATAGAGGCTTATACGCCACCACCCTCCAAGGAGTACCCTATCCTAACCATTGTAGGCGATGATAGGGGTTTGCGCTCCCTTCTACGGGTAATGCGGAACATAAGCAGAGGTAGGACGTGCTCTTCTGCGAGCAGAGGTAGGGTGTGCTTACTTCGAGCAGAGGCAGGGCGTTCTAATTTTTAGATACCTCCACGACCATCTCTGGTGTGAAACAACGGCTTACGCTTTCAATGCTTTAACCCTGCCCCCTCTGGTTTGGTCAAGGAGAAAGACTAAAACAATCACCCCTTCTGGTGGATGCCTCGCCCCAGCCAATTTGGCGATGACGAGGGATTCAATCCTTTTTCCAACTCAACCCCTTTTGGGTTTCTCATGAGCTATTGGGAGGCTTTCCATGCCCTTAGTGTATGACGATTTCTTGGGGGAAGATCTTGTCCTTTATTATTTTACAGTTGATAAATATGGTCTAAAATGTTCTGAGTTCCATGTCCTTTGAACAAGATCGCCATTGGGTCTACATAGCCGATATGTGCCGGGTATGACTTCTTAATGGACAGCAAGGGTCCTTCCCAATTTGGATCGAGAGGACCATCAGCCAGATTCTTGGTGTTAGCTATTACTCTTCGCAGTACTAATTCACCCTTAGTGAAAGTTCTAGCTTTGACCTTCGAATTGTAATACCTTATGATCCTTCTTTGGTATTCGGCGGTTCTGATTGTAGCCTCATCCCTTAGTCCCTGCATCAAGTCTAGTGACTCTTTTCTTAACTCCTGATAGGGGTCAAATGCGTATGCTACCTTTCTATGTGATGGAATTTCGACCTCAACCGGAAGCATAGCTTCACATCCATATGTCAGGGAAAAGGGGGTGTGTCCCGTAGCTATTTTTGTAGAAGTTCTGTATGCCCATAGTACTATAGGCAACTCCTTTGACCAATTTCCTTTAGCTTGATTTAGGAGTTTCTTAAGAATTGTCTTAATAGTCTTATTTGCAGCTTCCACAACTCCGTTAGCTTTCAGGTGGGCTACTGAGGAGAAACTTTTGATGATTCCATTTTTCTGACAAAACCAGGTGAACTCTTCGCTCTCAGATTATGTTCTGTTGTCTGATATGAACTTATGTGGGATTCCAAAGCGGGTAACGATATTTTTTATTATGAATTTTAATACCTTTTTGGATGTGATAATCGGAAGGGGTTCCGCCTCCACCCACTTAGTGAAGTTGTCGATAGCTACTACGACATATTTAGCTCCTTCCTTGGTGAGTGGTAAGGGCCCGATTAAATCAATCCCCCATATATTGAAAGGCCAAAGGCTCGACATAGTGGTTAGGTCGTTGGGAGGAAGTAGAGGCACCTTAGAGTACTTCTGACATTTATCGCATCTTTTGACTTATTCGGCCGCTTGACTAACCATCCGCGGCCAATAATAACCTTGTCGCATGATCCTTTTGGCCAACTTAACTCCACTGGAATGGTCCCCGCACCATTCTTCACGAGCTTCTCTTAATAGGCCGAGTCCATCTTCGAAACTTACACAACTTAAATAGGGAGTGAATATCCCTTTTTATAAAGGATGCCGTCTATGATCAAGAATGTGGGAGCTTGGTGTTTTATCTTTCTTATGTCTTGCTTACTAAGGGGTAATGTTCCTCTTAAGAGGTAGTCCTCTATCGGAATCATCCACGTAGCTCTTTGTTAGTGGGGTGTCTCTGTTACGGGGGATTCCCTCCCGGAGTCCACTTCTTGGTCTTCTGTCTTCCCTTCTTAAGTCTTGGGATCTGGTCAAAACTAGTAACTCCTTTCCCGCTTCTGATTCTTCCTGTTCAATGCTGGGCATCTCCTGATATCCCACCGGCACTACACGGGTTTCGGGAGCTCACCGGGAGCTAGCTAATTTGGCTAGTAAATCCGCCTGGTTATTCTCCCCGCGGGTTATTTGATGAACTAAGAAGTCCACAAATAGGGAAAGCATATTTACTACCTTATTCATGTATAAGATGAGTCGCTTTTCCTTGGTTTGACATGTCTGTTTTATTTGGTTTACCATTAACTGCGAGTGGCTGAAGATTTCTATCCTCGGTATCTTCAATTGTAATGCCAGATTCAGACCGGCTATCATGGATTCATATTCAACCACATTGTTATTTGCCGGGAATTCTAACTTCATGGCGTATAGTAAGCGGTGTCCGTCAGTGATGATTATAATGTATCCTTCCCCTGCTCCCTTCTCGTTAGAAGCTCCATCTACGAAGAGTTGACATCTGGTCTTTGAGCCATTTTCTTTAATCGACTGTTCCGAAATGAAATTTATGCACTCGTTCATGAAATCTACGAGAGCTTGCCCTTTGATTGCTGCTTGAGGATGGAACTCAATTTCGTATTGGCTAAGCTCGATACCCTATTTTATTAGCCTCCCCGAGGTTTCTAGCTTGCTGAACACTTGTTTAAGCGGGAAGCTAGTTAAAACTTTAATAGGGTGCACCTGGAAATACCCTTTGAGCTTTCGTGCAGTAAGGATTAAACAATACGCTAGTTTCTCCATGATGGGGTATCGGGTTTCCGCGTCCTTTATCCATCAGCTAGAATAATAAATAGGGTGTTGAATACCCTTGCCCTCTCTTATCAAGACTGAGCTCACTGCATATTCGGAGACAACCAGGTATAGGTATAGAGTTTCTCCCTTCTCGCTGCTGGACAAAACCGGAGGTGTTCAAATATAAACTTTCAATTCTTTCAATGCCTTCCTATACTCTTCGTTCCATTCGAAATTCTTCTTTTTCTTTATGACATAGAGGAAATGGACGCATTTATCGGTGGCCTTAGAAATGAACCTGCTGAGTGCCACTACCTTCCCATTTAGGCTTATAACTTCCTTGTTGGTTTTAGGTTCCTCCATGTCCCTAATAGCTTGTATTTGGTCGGGGCTAGATTCAATTCATTGCTTGCTTACCACATATCCTAGAAACGTCCCTGATTGAACTCCAAAGGAACACTTTTGAGGGTTTAGTTTCATTTGGTAATTTCTCAAGACACCAAACATTTCTTCAAGATCCTTTAGGTGATCCTCTGTTTCGGTGGATTTCACTAGCATGTCATCCACATATACCTCCATATTATGCCCTATCTGCTCTTGGAGCATCCGGTTTACCAGCCTTTGGTATATTGCCCTTGCATTTCTCAAATCGAAGGGAATTACTTTATAACAAATCGTTCCCCAGTCGATGATGAAGCTTATGTGTTCCTCGTCGGGTTTGTGCATCGGGATTTGGTTGTACCCCGAATAAGCGTCCATAAGGGATAGCATCTTGTGTCACTCGTGGCATCAACCAACTGATTGATCCATGGGAGAGGGTAACAATCTTTCAGACAAGCTTTGTTTAAATCTGTGTAATCAACACACGTCCTCCACTTTCCGTTGGACTTCTTCACGAGCACGGGATTGGCTAACCATTTCGTGTAGTGGGCCTCTCGGATAAAGCAGTTAGTTTCCAACCTTTTGACTTCCTCCTTCAAGGCCTCTACCCAGTCTCGATTATATTGTCTCTTCTTTTATCGAACCGGGGTTACCGAAGGGTCGATGTTTAAGGCGTGGCTCATAATTGAAGGATCGATAACAACCATGTCTGAATGGGTCCAGGTGAAAACATCTTTATTGAGATGAAGGAAGTGGATTAAGTCTCTTTGGAGAGGTTTCTTTAGCCTCTTCCCTATGTTGATGTCCTTTGATTTATCTTTCGGGTCGACGTTTACTTCTTCTACATCTTCTATTGGTTTTATCCTTTCGATATCTCCTTTAGAGTCTAAATCTGTGATAATTTCTCCTTCTTCAGTTGAGTTCACCTTAATGGACCTTTTCCTCTTCCTTTACAAAGAAGCTTACCTACCATTAGTGCATATGTCAGTCTTATTTATTTTTATCTTGGTTTCAAATGAGGGATGAAAGAATCCCTTATCTGAAGGCATAAAAACAGTAGAAGAATCAAAATGTGAAGAATACTCCTTTTGTGTTTTTCAACCGTTGCGAAGTACAACTCTCTGGAGCTAAACTGTTCTCCCCGGATGGTACCCCATCCCTGTTTGGTCAGAAATTTTAACATGAGATATTTGGAAGAAACAAAGGCATCCATTTCCTCTAAAGCTGGTCGTCCGAAGAAGGCGTTGTAATAGGACGGTTGATCAATCACAATGAAGAGAGTTTCGAAAGTCCTACGAAGAGGGGACAACGCTACTTGAACCAAGAGGTTGATTTGACCTATTGGGGTTGACCCTTTATTGTTGAACCCGAAAATTGGTTCGTTGCTAGGCTCCGGCTTCTTTTCGGAAATTCCCATCTGATCGAATGCGTGCTTGAAAATGACATTGGCAGCGCTTTCGCTATCCACCAATATTTTAGAAATGACCGAAAGACCTATCTGCGTTGTTATCATGAGGGGGTCGTTATGGGGGTGACGGACCCCTTTCTTCATTTCTTCCGAAGAGACCACGAGGTTATGCATTTTAAGGGCATAACGCGCGCTCTTCAATGATGGTTCCTGTTGGATGGAGAAGATCCAACCAAGGCTTCCTTCATGTATTGGTTCCTGGCCTTCGGACAACTTTCGGCAGGGTGTGGTCCTCCATGGATCACGTTGATTTGGTTTACAGGAGGCCCCAAATCCAAGCTATTCTCCCCTGGAGCGACTCCTATCGTGTTTACCGAAACCTTCTGTTGTCCTTCTCCACGTTGAGCTTGTGTTGCTTTATTTGAAACAAACTCCTTCAGGTGTCCCTATTCATAGGAGAATTGTTTCCATGTGTAAATGGTGTTTTCCCTATATTGGCAATACCACTTCGCCGCAGCCCCTTGGAAGGTTACCGGAAAGAGGCAGCACCTGACGGCTCCAAAAGCATGGTAAAGGTCCATCTGGGTGTCGAAAGCCATCAGATGATTGTCAGGGTCACTTGTTCCTACATATTTTATGGTAGGAACTTCGACTCTTGACGGTATGTATTCATAATTTCATCGATGAACAGTGCCACTCTTTCATTGTCATTAAACTTGTCATCCTAGGTTCTCTTCCCCTTGCTTCCCAACAAGTCCTTTACGGTCTTCTGAGTGACATCTCTGATATAAGCTTCCGTTTTGTCATAGTTTTCCCTTTTGGGATCATAGCCTTTGGAGGTGGAGCTCCCAGACTGTTCCTGCTCGCACTGATTCCCTAGATGATCTGCTCTCATCAGATGGGACTTCTTTTTATTGGAAGAAGTTGCCTGAGGCTTCCCTTTTGCTTCTGACTGTTGAACGGGAGCCTTCCTTTTTGAAGATTCATTCGTCTCTCTTACTAGATCTAGTGAGCCTTAAGGATTTTTATGCCTGGACAACGTTGATTTGAGCCTTCATTTCTTTAAGTTGCTTTCCCAAGACTAAGATTCTTACGACATTATCTTCCATGGCATTTGAGTCTGGTGGTTCTTGTGGATTGGGCGCGGCTCCTTTCTCATTATTATTCGGGTTGAGCGTTGGGCCCTCATTTCCTTTGAGGGTGATGTTGGGATCTGGCTCCTTGTTTTTTTCTTTCAGTTTATTCGACTTCAATGTTTCCTGCCATAGAACGATAAATTCACCCACTTAGCTTAAACAAATTAACCATAGGGTCGGAGGTTCAGGGACTTCCTTCTTACGCCAAAATGTTAACGATATTTTTCGTCAACACCCAAAGTATAGTATGTAATGTATGCGTTCATGAAATTTTCCGTGGTTATGACTCAGAGCTCTCAGGATATAATCCTGAATTTGGAATTGGTGGACCTCTAATCCATGACTACAACATCATGTATTCCATTGAGAAGAAAATAGGGTAACGCTTCCCTTGAGTTCATGGATAAGGGCGTTGTAACATTCATTAACTCCGATGATCCTCTCATGTCATATCTTCCCAAGAGAGGGGTCTGGATCACAACAGGGTTTAGGTTAGGAATTCATATACGATTTCGCCACATCAATGTTCAAGAAGCGTTAGGCTCAACATGAGAGTATGGATAAATCATGGCGACCCCTTTTAGGTGAAGAGAAGGGAACTTCATGTTTCCGCAAAGCCCTCTTCTTTTGCGGCTGGAGCGCCCTGTTTGATCTACTCATCAAAAAGGTTAGTGTCAACTCCCTGTTTCATTATTATGATACTACAAGATTAACAAATCGCAAGATGTATGGGACTCGGAATTCTCCATTCATAGATTGTAGATATATTACAAGAATTGATGATTTGCTCCCCTCAAGAAGGAAGGAACTAAATTGAGAAATGGAAAATCGTCCCCCTTTATGGAGTTTCTAGGGTCCTATTTATAGAGAATTCAAGGTCTTCCTATCAGTTGGGTGTTTGGCCGGAACGATTCTTGTCGGCTACTATTTATCTTAGTCTCGGGCATCTGCTGTCGATCCTCCTCATGGTGCCGGTTACAGTCTTTGAAGCGAGAGTTCTGGGTGAATTAGGGCCTCCTCTAAATGGAATGGAGTTTGTTGCTGAAACGGATTGCGGAGGCGTTTCGAGTTTCTCAGTGGATGCCTCCAAGTGTCGGTCCTTGGTCGTAGGCTTTCGAATGTAGACTTTCGGCTTTATAATGGGTACTTGGAGGGGCTTTCCCTTATGATGTACGTGTCTGTTTGCCGATTTAGAACCGTTGATGGTTCAGGTACTAGGCGGATTAGTACTAGTAGCCTGTATCCATGCTTGAGTCTCAGTTTAGTCTTTTGGTTTGGCTTCCTAGAAGATAGCTTTCGGTGATACAAAGGTAACCGCTTTTGTCACTTGTGGGGCCATTCTTTAGGGGTTGGTTTTGGACCACCTTTATGCTCTGATCTGATACTTTTCCCTTTTTAATGTTTTGGTGTCCATTGGTTGACTCTTGATGTGCAGACCCTGTCGGACGGACCTTTGTTGATGCTCGATAGGTTTCGGGTCCCTTTTCTCCAGAGGGGGTATCGGCCAGAGTTGCTTTGGAATTCTTCATTCCTCATTCATTTGACATCCCTTCACCGTCATCTCGTGCTAGGATCATTTCAGTAACACCCCGAATTTTTAATGACATTAAAGAGGATAAATTAAATTAATAAATTAATTTAATATTAAGAATTAAGGGAAATGGATTACGTCATTGTGTTCATCTCAAAATTCTGGTCAAGATTGACCCTGGTTTGCGTAAATCGGATAACGTATGGAGAAGCTACGGACGATAAAAGTTCAAAAATCAAAATCAGGTATAACTGGCGCACTTGTCAAGTGTGCCAAGGCAATTTTGCCCTGGCGCACCTGTAAAGTGTGCCCAGGACAGTTTTTGGGTATTCGGGCCTTTTTCAAGTGCGTGGCGACCCGTGACCTGACCCAATTCCCTTAGGGCTGAGGTGGCATCCGAATTTTGTAACCTAGCACCTATAAATATACCTCAATCCCTTTGTTTTTCTTCACTAAGAATCATTGCAGCCAAACTCGGTCGGAGTCTGAATTGAACTAGAGTCTGTCATCTTCTTCTATCAACTAAAGAAAATCAAATTCTAAGATTCAAGCATAGACTCGGCACCAACTTCTTTTCTATCATCTTAGCAATCCAATCACAATGAGTTCTAGTTGCTTTTAAGTTTAAATAAATAAAAGTAAGTTATGAAATAATGTGATTTGGATATGTGTAAACCTTGAATATATGATATTATCATATTTTATGCTATGTAATGATAGATCTATTTCTTTAGATCCAATTTACTTGTGATTATTCTGCTATGTCATGATAGATCTATTTCTTTAGATCTAATTCAATTGTGACTATTCTACTATATTATGATAGATCTATTTCTTTAGATCCAATTAAATTGTGATTAATCTACTATGTAATGATAGATCTATTACTTTAGATCCAATTCTATTTTGATTGTTCTATTATGTCATGATAGATCTATTTCTCTAGATCCAATTCAATTGTGATTATTCTACTATGTTATTATTGCGGATCTTGGTTTGTAACTATACTGTAGTTAATATAAACTTGTTAATTTGGACAGTTATATCATTGGATAGATCTAATCATTTATGTAAATCATGAACATATGTCACCTTGAATTGGTTAGGATTAAATATAAATCTTTATCTTAATTGTAACTTCTATGACATGCTATGAGGTGGATTTGTGTAGATCTACTTCTAAACTAGTGGATCTAATTTATGTGGACATTGAAACTGGTTATCATGTTAGATCTAAACTGATTGGACATCTAAATTGCTAATTTAGATCTTATTATGCTTATGTTGACATCATAGTTATGTTAGAATCAATTGACTGCCAACCGTTCATCAGTTTTGTGTCCACCTTGTTATGATGACAATTTCATGTCCATGCCAGTATGTATGATCACCTTATTATCATACTAGTTTATGTTTATGCCAAGATGATCATTTTAGTTATATTCCCATTATTTCCCCTATTATCGTTTATGACTAGTCTATTGTCTAGCCTAGACATGTTGCCAATTTTGTGAGGGAGCTAGTTAAAGAATGGGGGATAAAGGGTTAAAAATGGCATAATTTGAATATGAACATTTTTGGACATGTAATTCAAATTATTGGGTAAAATAGGTATTGACACCTATAAAGGGAAAGGTTCAATTAATTGATTAATTAACTAAAAATGGAATGTTTAGTAATTACAATTAGGAATTGTACTTATGACACAAGGTTAGGTTGCATTATTGGTGGAAGTATGCCCGAACCCGACTGACATATCCAGCAACCACTAATGTTGAACCTAATGTTGGAGGTCTAAGTACGTAAATACGAATTGGGCTAAGACATGAGGTTAGGCCCAACTGTGGAATAAGACTGCCCGGACCCGACCGGCATATCCAGCATCCACACATTGTAGGCCTAATGTGGGAGGTCTAGCCCATTATAAACCATAAATGGACATGGTAATAAATTGGACTACTTAAACTAAACTAATCCATAAAGGTTTGTATGAATATGAACTACTGTTTGGGTTGAGTAAAATTGCTTGAATCAGTGGGAGGGTTAAGTAAATCTTAGGTAGTTGGGTAATATCAGTATGTGTGTGTGTATATATATATATATAGGCCCATAAACTTAACTGTTAAATAAACATGCTTGAATCAGTGGGAGGGTTAAGTAAATCTTTGGTAGGTGGGTAATATTAGTATATATAGGCCCACAAACTTAACCGTTAAATAGAGATGCTTGAATCAGTGGGAGGGTTAAGTAAATCTTGGGTAGGTGGGTAATATTAGTATATATAGGCCCACAAACTTAACCGTTAAATAGACATGCTTGAATCAGTGGGAGGGTTAAGTAAATCTTGGGTAGGTGGATCATATTAGTGTATATAGGCCCACAAACTTAACCGTTAAATAAACATGCTTGAATCAGTGGGTGGATTAAGTATATTTAAGGGGCGGGTAATATTTACATATAGACCCACGAACTTAACCTAATAAGGTTATGTAACTAAAGACACCAAGTGGTATACATATTCGGTGGAAAATATTAAAGTTAAGTAATTAAAGACACCTTTTAGGGTAAACATAACTTGTAGAAATGATACGGTTATGTATTAAAGACACCTATAGGTAAGCATAACTGGTTGGAAGATTGGGGGTTATGTATTAAAGACACCTGTAGGTAAGCATAACCGGTAGAAAGATTGGAGTTATGTAATTAAAGACACCATTTAGGGTAAGCATTACTGTAGAAATAAATTAGGCTATGTAATTAAAGACACCTAATGGTATACATAGTTAGTGAAATCCTAGTGGGGGATAAAAGACAACGGGAGAGCTTGTAACATATTGTGTGGGACCCATGTCAGTCAGTAACCCGGAGTAGGTATCAAAGAAAGTACTTTGTACTAGGCGGAGAAGGGGCACGCTTACTGATTGATTGTAAGAGATCCAAACGTGGAGGACGGTGTGGACGGCCCAAACCAGCCAGGCCATGTGTGTGCATGAGCCGGGCAGGAGGGGATAAGACAACCGTGACACCTGTAGATGTGGTTGTGCACATTATTACGACAAAGGGCTGCTACTTTAGGAAGTTGTACCTCCTACCGTGGGGCCATCACAAGGTATCTACGGGGGTTAGGGAGCCGATCAATCAGGGTAGTAGTTAGGATACATTAGGACGTATACCTAAGTCTACCACCTTATAGTCGAAGGGATCATCTCTTTCTGGATATACTAGTAACAATGCAGAGTAATCATTAGAAGCATATACACCTTATCCTGTCTACCTTGTCACACCTGCCATTTATGTAGTGATCTCTCTTATCCACTTTATATGCCTATCATGTTACTTTTATTTATTTACTGGCTAAAAGTAACTAGACTCGCCAGACTTTATGTCTGACCTTTTTTGTTTCCTCTTCTTTCTTACGTTCACCCCTCCCCCCAGGTTCTAAAAGGAGGGAATTCTCAGGCTTAGTCAGGATTCTGCTATCGTCTTTCTTGGAGCTTCTAGATGTATTGCTCAAGCTTCTATCTTTGCTACTATGGCTCATGATTTGGTTATTATGATTTCTTTGTTATTGTACTCTGATATTTAAAGTACAAGACAGAATTTTTAATGATACACTAATTTTATGTATTTTCAGACATATGGTGTAACCATGCTTTATGATTCACAAAAGTTTTCAATTCCGCTGCTATTTTATATTTGTCTTGTAATGTTTCTGTTATGTTTACCTATAACGCTTCACGAAACTTAATGCATTCCCTTAGTGAGTGACATTAATGGATGTGAGGTTTCACACTTGGTATCAGAGCTGAAGGTTACCAGATTGGATAAAAAAAATTGAAAACTATTTTCAAAAAGGTTTTAGAAGGAAGCATTTTCAAAAGAAAAGTCAGTTTTGATAAACATATTCCCCAAAGCCATAGGAAGTATCTCTCGATTCTCTGCTTGGTTCCTTTTTCCTTTTTGTCTGGGGGACCGATTCTTCCCGAAAGGTGTCCCTATTCCGGCATAATGCCATAGGTATGTTTAATCTGCGGCACATATTGAAGGGTAATGAAGTGCCTAACCTCCATCTGAGGCTGCAGTGGTATCACCTACGGCTAATTTTCTCGAGCTTCTTAAGGATTTCCATGCGATGAAGGCAACTTTCGAGAGACTTGTTAGCTTGTTACACAAATATGGTAAAAAGGAGAATAAGGGAGTTAGGGCTAAGGAGCACAGCCTAAGGGTGATAAAGATGATGGCCCGGGAAGGGAATATAGATAAAGTTCAATTAAAGGTGAAAAGGAAAAAGTTAAGGTTGAGGAAACACAAAATAAAAAGGTATGGCCCAAGGAAGGATGGAAACAACAACATAAGAAGGGCGGAAAGAATGACAAGGCTAAGGGTAAGAGGAAGTGCCATAGTTGCGGGCGAGAGGATCACTTGGCCTAGGACTACAAGAAAGGGAAGAATGCTTGCTTCGTTTGTGAAGAGGTTGGACACTATTCTAGGGAGTGCCCAAGGAAGCAAGGGCAAGGTCAAAGAACATGAACCTCTAGAGGGCAAGCGAATGCTCTCGTGGCTAGTACACTAGATAGAGGTAGGAAAGTTTGCCTGGAAGGTTTGATTTCTCTTTCCAATCTTCCTATAGAACTCTTTTGGATTCTAGCGCTTCACATTCATTTATATCTAGTTCTGTAGTTGAATCTCTGCACTTAATTACAAGTATGGTAGTGGATCCCGTAGTTTCCTCAAACCCCATTGGTGGTTCGGCTCATTCATCTATGATTTGTCGGGGTTTGAGAATATCTGTGTTAGGCGTCGAGTTTAAGTGCAATGAATAAGTGCTCGGGTTTATGGGCTATGGATTGATTCTAAGAATGGACTGGCTTACCACATATGGTGCCATTCTGGATTGTGAGAGGAGGGTCGTTAGGCCTTTGACTTGTCATGGGAGGACCCTCGAGATTTCTTATGATCCACAAGGGTCGGTTATGCTTAGTTTCCTAGAGTCTCTTGATGCATATGTCAATGATATGCAATCTGTTCCAGTATTCCGAGATTATTCTGACGTTTTTGATGAGGTATGGGGCTTACCTCCAAGTAGCGAGATCGATTTTCATATATATCTGGTGGACAATGCAAAGCCGGTTGCATTATCAGTGCGCCATATGGCTCCAAGCGAAAGGAGGGAGCTGAGTAAGCAAGTATGGGAGCTAATTGAGAACGGGTTTTCTTTTAGGATGGGATAAAGAAAGATGTAGTAGCGTTGTTTCTCAATGTCTGATTTTCCAGCAAGTCAAAGCTGGGCAAAGGGATCCCTGTGGTTTACTTCATCCTTTAGAGGACTCGTAGTGGAAATGGGAGAGCGTCTCTATGGATATCATAGATGGTTTGCCTAGATCGAAGAAAGGCAACACCAGTATCTGGGTTGTGGTAGATAAACTCACTAAGAGCATTCATTTCATTCCCGTTAAGAGCAAGAGGACGGCAGCATGGTTGGCGGCACTTTATGTTCATGATATAGTTAATCTTCGTGTAGTACCTTCCAGTATCGTAAGAGATCGAGATTCCATTTTCACCAATGAATTTTCGGAGGAGCTTGCAAGAAGCATTAGGTACAAAGTTATGTTTGAGCACCGCTTATCATCCTCAGACCGATGGATAGGAGGAGAGGGTGAACAGAGTTCTAGAGGATCTTTTGAGGCTGTGTATCCTAGACTTCGGAGGGACTTGGGAAGAGAACCTTCCTTTAGTAGAGTTTTCCCATAACAACAGTTATCAAGATAGCATCAGCATGGCACCCTTCGAAGCATTGCACAAAAGACCCTGTAGATCACCAACTTGCTGGTGGGAATCTACAGAAAGATTATTACTTGGACCAAACATGGTTAGGGAAACGTCTGAAAAGATTGACCTTATTCGACGGCGGATGGAGAAAGTTCAAGATAGGTAGAAATCCTATGCATACAGGAGAAGGACTGACCTCGAATTTGAAGTAGGAGACTTGGTTTTAATCAAAGTTTCACCTCTAAAAAATGTGGTTTGCTTTGGATCGGTAGGGAAGTTGGTGCCTAGGTTTGTGGGACCATTTCCCATAACTGAGAGAATTGGCCAAATGGCATATAGAGTAAAGCTTTCAGAAAATCTATAAGGTGTTCATGATGTTTTCCACGTTTCCTATCTGCGGAAGTGCCTGCATGACACCGCAGAAGTTGTTGATCCGAGTGTTTTGGAAGAGGTAGAAATGGAACGAGAGGCGACAGTCAGGCAAGTTCCTTCCCGTATTCTTGGATCTGAAGTTAAGAAATTACAAAATAAAGAGATCAATTTGCTAAAGGTTC
This sequence comes from Allium sativum, assembly GCA_030737875.1. Taxonomy (NCBI): domain Eukaryota; kingdom Viridiplantae; phylum Streptophyta; class Magnoliopsida; order Asparagales; family Amaryllidaceae; genus Allium; species Allium sativum. Next base: position 710,944,231 of record CM060916.1, on the reverse strand, counting down.
AATGGGGAGACAACCAAGAGGATGCGACTTGGGGAGACCGAAGACAAGATTTTTGCGCTTTGTACCCTTTTCTTTTTAAGGGAATGTTCTTAACTTCTCTTCCAAAAGCTTTTATCCGTGCTTGCTTCTATCATCTGGTTATATCCTATCGATCGAATCTTGGAACTTTAAGGAGGAAATTCCATGATTGTAAACATATGTTTGAGACATGTTATGTTTGATGGATGCAAGTGGATGTTAGGGGTTGCCTGTGGATACATATACACACATTAGGCACTAGATCGGCTCAATCACTCTCATACTGCATATTTTTCTTTTCTTTTATGAATGGAAATGGACGAATTAGCATATGGATGAGGCATTTGGACGAATGAGTGTGCATACGTATAGAACTCACATGTTATAATAGGATTATTTGCATACATATTGGAAACATGGCACTAACATACATTGCATTAAGGAGGTCAACTGAATCAGTAGACCGCCTGATTTTCACATTAGTATTGGGAAATATACACACACCTTTGCATATGTTCATATAAGCATTAGAAAATTTTAATGTGACGGCCCGCCCGCACCAACCGACATTTACTCCAAAAGTGCGCTATACACATGTCCAGTTAGCACGGAACGGGTCGTCAGAAGAAAAAGGGGTGAAGGAAATGAACATATACAGAACCTGTAGAATGTCTCACAGCGCATAGAATAAAATATAATAATAACATACTTGACATAAAACAGGAGAGACAGTGCATAAGCTAAAAACCAGAACTAAGCATCATAGCAGCGGAAATCCAAAATATAGCTTATTACAACTTTTCAAACTGTCTCAAAGCAAAATCAAGATAAAGGAGGTACACTACTAATGCCCAAGTAGCGACCACCAATGACACAGGGAGAATGTGTATATATATATCATACGTGGAAGCCTCCTGCCGCCTCCGAATCAGCTACTCGCGCATCACCAGCTAACCTGTCTCTAGTCTGCTCGTGTGAGCACCCAGATTAATAAGAGGAGACATAAAACTCTGGGTCAGACACAAAGCCTGGTATGAGCGATAAGCATCTAAAGTGAACAATAATAGGTAGACTAAAACATACCTGAACCTGGACCTGCAACCAAAGAGTTAGCACTACATACTGTACAACACTCTAAGGTGCCATATCAAACAGTGTAAAGATACGGAGGTGGGGGAGGTGTGCATGTCATAGTGATGGCAAACAATCAAACATAGCATCCATCCTCACATCTCTCACTCAGTGCGTAAAGCATACGATATTCACCACTTCGATCACCCAACATACCTTGCTACGATCACTCTGCCCCATGAAGTCATAAATGGCTTCACTGCACTGATAACGTAGCCACAAATCCTTCGCTATGTCCACTTTGCCCCACGGAGTCACAAGAACCCCACTGCACTGGCTCATAGCCATACTAATCCTTACTTTATCCACTCTGCCCCATGGAGTCGTAATGACCCCACTGCACTGGCTTATAGTCTTACTACGCATCACTTTGCCCCTCGGGTCATAATGACCCTACTGCACTGATAACGTAGTCTTGCTACCATCACCTTGCCCCTCAGGTCATAATGACCCTACTGCACTGATGAGTAGCCATCATTCATTTCTAGTGGTGAATCGAAGTTATGAACGTCGACAACTCCTTAGCACACATCCCGCAGCAAAGTCCAACCATGAAGTGAACTCATCGGTTCCCAACTGGATCCTGAGCTCTAACTTCCCATATTGGACTACCTTTGCATCTCGGGTTATTGGTCAATACCGGGTCGGGTCGGGTTCCTCTTCAAGCCATCGGTTCGGGACAGGTATCCTCCATCTGTTCGGGTCGGGCCTTCTTCTGGTGCGGTTCGGGTCGGGTGTCCTCCATTGGTTCGGGTCGGGTGTTTCTCCTCGGTTCAGGTCGGGTGCCATTCCCCTCCAGTTCGTGCTTCCGCTCCGATCCGCCTCCTCATCCTTCACATGCTCCTATCCGATCCATCTTCATGCTTCCGCTCTGATCCGTCCCCCTTAATCCGATCCGATCCCAGTTCAGTTAGCGTAGCCTTCCTTTTTGCCAATTTTTTTTTTCTTTTCAAGTGTCAGGTTCCGATCCGATCGAATCCCTTGCCCAGTTCAACATATCCGATCCGAGCCCCATATCCAATCCGATCCGAACCCTGCACTGTTTTCTGAAACTATTCCAGCAAGTGTTTACGCCATTCGGCGATGTTTTCGACCATTCTAACTATTGAAATCAATCACAAAGCATTTCATACAGTCATAGCAACATATATAATCAACCACAAACATCAAAGCATCAATATGATAGGTTAAAATGGATCAAACATACCCAAAATCCCATATTTTCCCCTTAAGCATGTTTAGGTGAAACTAATGATAGGATTAGCAAAACTTAACCAAATTAACCCAAATTCATATCAGAGGTCTAAAACATCATTTAAGAATTTATGAACATTTTCCCCGAATTTTATCATGTTTAAATTCGCTAATTAGCACTAATTACCCTTAATTAGCCATAATTACTGCAAAACTATGCAAATCACTCACCTTATCCACAAATAAACTAAGATCTGAAATAAATCTCTGATTTGATGTGAATCCCAATGCTAAACAGCAGCTCCAATGTTGCTTCGGTGTAGATCTTCCTTGGTTAGAGGTTGCTAAGCCAAATCCTTGACCAAAAGGTGATTTGGAGGTGATTTAGAGTTTAGAGGCCATTTTTAGGGTTCCTTGGTGATAAGTGGAGGCTAGAAAACTGAAATGGAATGATTCTCTATCTCATTTCAGCCTTCCCATAACCCTAATCCCGAAATGGGTTATGAGCCTACTCACTAATCACCCGATTTGGCCCGGTTAAGCAGTTTTTCATCCTCCAAACCTTATTTCAGCCCTATCTCCCAAACGGTAAGTCCGTTTGGCTATTGTGACCACTCTACGGAAAGGTAAACCATCAAACGAATCTAATGGAAGTGGTTTCAGGTCAAAATTCCTTTCCAATCAAAAGTTATGACCAAAACAAGATCAACTAGGGGCAAAATGTTCATTTAAAAATCGACAAAAATCATAAGCATGGGAAATGACCCTAGTGGATGTTTCACAAAGTTACATGACCATACGACTTCATACGGGAAATAAATAAATATTCTACGATCCTCCGATGCGTTGAATGCGGGTCATTACATTTAAGGATAATGGATGCCCATGATTGGTGGATGAGTAGATGGACGAAGGATGGTAGGATACATTCTTCTTAACTTAGAGATTTCGGGGATGAAATCCTTTTATTAAGGGAGAATGTAACACCCCGAATTATTAACGACATCAAAGAGGATAAATTAAAAAAATAATTAATTTAATATTAAGAATTAAAGGAAATGGATTACGTCATTGCGTTCATCTCGAAATTCTGGTCAAGATTGACCCCTGGTTTGCGTAAATCGGATAACGTATGAAGAAGCTACGGACGATAAAAGTTCGAAAATCAAAACCAGGTATAACTAGCGCACATGTTAAGTGCGCCAAGGCAATTTTGCACTGGTGCACCTGTAAAGTGCACCCAGTACAGTTTTTGGGTATTCGGGCCTTTTTCGAGTGGGTGCGACCCGTGACCTGACCCAATTCCCTTAGGGCTGAGGTGGCATCCGAATTCTGTAACCTAGCAGTTATAAATATACCTCAATCCCTTTGTTTGTCTTCACTAAGAATAATGGCGGCCAAACTCTGCTAGAGTCTGAACTGAACTAAGGTCTCTCATATTCTTCTATCAACAAAACAAATCAAATTCTGAGATTCAAGCATAGACTCGGCACCAACTTCTTTACTATCATCTTACCAATCCAATCACAGTGAGTTCTAGTTGCTTTTAGGTTTAAATAAATAAAAGTAAATTATGAAAGACTGTGATTTGGATATGTGTAAACCATGAATCTATGTTATTATCATATCTTATGTTATGTCATGATAGATCTATTTCTTTAGATCCAATTCAGTTGTGATTATTCTGCTATATCATGATAGATCTATTTCTTTAGATCCAATTCAATTGTGATTATTCTATTATATTATGATAGATCTATTTCTTTAGATCCAATTCAATTGTAATTATTTTACTATGTTTTGATAGATCTATTTCTTTAGATCCAATTCAATTGTGATTGTTCGATTATGTCATGATAGATCTATTTCTCTAGATCCAATTCAATTGTGATTATTCTACTATGTTATTATTGCGGATCTTTGTTTGTAACTATACTGTGGTTAATATAAATATGTTAATTTGGACAGTTATATCATTGGATAGATCTAATCATTTATGTAAATCATGAACATATGTCACCTTGAATTGGTTAGGATTAGATCTAAATCTTTATCTTAATTGTAACTTCTATAACATGCTATGATGTGGATTTGTGTAGATCTATTTCTAAACTAGTAGATCTAATTTATGTGGACACTGAAATTATTAGTCAGATCTAGAATATCACCTTGTGTTATCATGTTAGATCTATTTTATGTGATCTAATTTATCACCTTGTGTTATCATGTTAGATCTATTTTGACCTCTAGATCTGAATTATGTGATCTAATTTATCACCTTGTGTTGTCATGTTAGATCTAAATGAATTGGACATCTAAACTGCTAATTTAGATCTTACTATGCTTATTGTGACATCATAGTTATGTTAGAATCAATTGACTGCCAACCGTTCATCAGTTTTATGTCCACCTTGTTATGATGACAATTTCATGTCCATGCCAGTATGTATGTTCACCTTATTATCATACTAGTTTATGTTTATGCCAAGATGATCATTTTAGTTATATTCCCATTATTTCCCCTATTATCATTTATGACTAGGCTATTGTCAAGCCTAGGCATGTTGCCAATTTTGCGAGGGCGCTAGTTAAGGAACGGGGGAAAAAGGGTTAAAAATGGCATAATTTGAATATGAACATTTATGGACATGTAATTCAAATTATTGGGTAAAATAGGTATTGACACCTATAAAAGGAAAGGTTCAATTAATTGATTAATTAATTAAAAATGAAATGTTTAGTAATTACAATTAGGAATTGTAATTGTACTTATGACACGAGGTTAGGTTGCATTAGTGGTGGAAGTCTGCCCGGACCCAACCGGCATATCCAGCAGCCACTAATGTTGAACCTAATGTGAGAGTTCTAAGTACGTAAATACGAATCAGGCTAAGACACGAGGTTAGGCCCAACTGTGGAATAAGACTGTCCGGACCCGACCGGCATATCCAGCATCAACACGTTGTCGGCGTAATGTGGGAGGTCTAGCCCATTATAAACCATAAATGGACATGGTAATAAATTCAACTACTTAACCTAATCTAATCCATAAGGGATTGTATGAATATGAACTAATGTTAGGGTTGAGTAAAATTGCTTGATTCAGTGGGAGGGTTAAGTAAATCTTAGGTAGGTGGGTAATATCTGTATATATAGGCCCACAAACTTAACCGTTAAATAGACATGCTTGAATCAGAGGGAAGGTTAAGTAAATCTTTGGTAGGAGGGTAATATTAGTATATATAAGCCCACAAACTTAACCGTTAAATAGACATGCTTGAATCAGTGGGAGGGTTAAGTAAATCTTTGGTAGGTGGGTAATATTAGTGTATATAGGCCCATAAACTTAACCGTTAAATAAATATGCTTGAATCAATGGGAGAGTTAAGTAAATCTTGGATAGGTGGGTAATATTAGTATATATACAGGCCCACAAACTTAACCGTTAAATAAACATGCTTGAATTAGTAGGTGGGTAAAGTAAATTTAAGGGGGTGGGTAATATTTACGTATAGACCCACGAGCTTAACCTATTACGGTTAAGTAATTAAAGACACCTAGTGGTATACATAACCGGTGGAAAATATAAAAGATAAGTAATTAAAGACACTTTTTAGAGTAAACATAACTTGTAGAAATGATAGGGTTATCTATTAAAGACACCTGTAGGTAAGCATAACCGGTTGGAAGATTGGGGGTTACGTATTAAAGACACCTGTAGGTAAGCATAACCGGTAGAAAGATTGGAGTTATGTAACTAAAGACACCCTTTAGGGTAAGCATAACTGGTAGAAACAAATGAGGCTATGTAATTAAAGACACCTAGTGGTATACATAGTCAGTGAAAACCTAGTGGGTGATACAAGACAAGGGGAGAGCTTGTATCATATTGTATGAGACCCATTTCAGTCTATAACCCGGAGTAGGTATCAAACAAAGTACTCCATACTAGGCGGAGAAGGTGCACACTTACTTACAGATTGTCAGAGATCCAAACGTGGAGGACGGTGTGGGCGGCGCAAACCGACTGGCCCTTGTGCATGCATGAGCCGGGCAGAAGGGGACAAGACGACCGTGACACCTGTAGATATGGTTGTGCACATTATTACGACAAGGGGCTGCCACTTTAGGAAGTGATACCTCCTACTGTAGGGCCAGCACATGGTATCTACGAGGGTTGGGGAGCCGATTGATCAGGGTAGTAGTTAGGATACATTAGGACTTATACCTATGTCTACCACCTTATAGTTGAAGGGATCATCTCTTTTTGGATATACTAGTAACAATGCAGAGTAATCATTAGAAGCATATACACCTTATCATGTCTACCTTGTCACACCTGCCATTTATGTAGTGATCTCTCTTATCCACTTTATATGCCTATCATGTTACTTTTATTTATTTACTGGCTAAAAGTAACTAGACTCGCCAGACTTTATGTCTGACCTTTTTTGTTTCCTCTTCTTTCTTCTGTTCCCTCCCAGGTTCTCAAGGGAGGGAATTCTCAAGCTTAGTTAGGATTCTGCTATCGTCTTGCTTGGAGCTTCTAGATGTATTGCTCAAGCTTTTATCTTTGCTACTATGGCTCATGATTTGGGGATTATGCTTTCTTTGTTATTGTGCTCTGATATTTAAAGTACAAGACAGAAGTTTTAATGATACACTGATTTTATGTATTTTCAGACATATGGTGTAACCATGCTTTATGATTAATAAAAGTTTTTAATTTCACTGCTATTTTATATCTGTCTTGTAATGTTTCTGTTCTGATTACCTATAACGCTTCACGAAACTTAATGCATTCCCTTAGTGAGTGACATTAATGGACGTAGGGTGTCACAATTTTGGTAGTAACAACTATATACAAGGCAGGTGTGACAGGATAAGCAAGATAGACAGAACAGAATATTTTACGCTTCTCTAATAGTTTTCTCTACACCAATACTAGTATAACGAGAACAAGATGATCCCCACCAGAACTAGATGGTAGACGTAGGTGTACTTGTAGTAACAGGTTTTACCCCAATAAGAATAACAGGTAGCCCCACAGGAATAACATGTATTACAACCAACAAGAATAACAGGCTCCCCAACAAGCAAGCCTAAACGTACCTTAATTGCTACCCCGATCGATCGGCTCCCTACTCCGTGGATACCCGTTCTGGCCCCACAGTAGTATGTATCACTTCCTAAAGTGGCAACCCCATTATTTCCAAGATGCATAGCTATATCTACGGATGCCACAACGTCTTATTTTCCCGAGAAAGCGGGCCCATTCATGCACATGACCCCGATGGAACGCGTCGTCAACACCCTTCACCCAAGTGACCTCTTATAATCAGCTCAGTAAGTGTGTCCAGACCCCGACCTAGTTCGGAGTACTCATTCGATACCTAGATGGGTTACTGACTGAAATGGATCTCACACAACAGATGATACAAGCTTCCCTCCTAGGCTTGCATCGAAACTACAAGGATTTTACCAGGTTATGCCTAACAATTTAACAAGGTTGCATAACCCCCACATGTAAAACATGATATGTTTGTCGGGTATATATATATATATATATATATATATATATATATATGTATGTATGTATATGTATATGTATATGTATGTATGTATGTATGTATAACCCGTCCCCACAGATTTAATAAGATTAACTTAACCCCCCTTGATTCAAACAAGTTTACTTGAAACCCTAATCTGTTTAACAGGTTCAGGTAACCCCCCTCATAGATTTAAACAGGTTAAACACTACAGACTAACAAGTTATCCATTGATGGTTGTTAATGGACTAGACCTCTCACATTAAGTCTACTACTTGTGGATGATGGTTATGTCGGGCGATCTACAAGTCGGACTTAACCTCGTGTCTTAGCACCTGTTAACACCAAAATTCGCACTGGCAAAGTATAAAGAAGCAGTAGCTCAAATACTAGAAAATGTAAAAGGAAAAGCCCTGGATACAACTATGTCAACACCAAAAGAAGAAGATGAAATATTGTTTCTTCTACAACTTTTGATTGGTGAGATATTAAGACCTGAAACCACTTCCATTGGATTTAGATGATGCTTCCCATTCCGTAGAATGGTCATATTAAACAAACGAACATATCGTTTGAGAGTAATGGCTGAAACAAGAAAGTCAGAGAAAGGTAGAGAACCAGCAATGTGGTCTAAGAAGCTTGAGAAAGCTAGAGAAAGCCAAAGAAAGGTAGAGAAAGGTAGACAAAGCCAAAGAAAGGTAGATAAAGGTAGTAAAAGCCATAGAAAGGTAGAGAAAGCCAGAGAAAGGTAGAGAAAGCCAGAGAAAGGTAGAGAAAGCCAAAGAAAGGTAGAGAAAGCCAGAGAAAGGTAGAGAAAGCCAGAGAAAGTTAGAGAAAGCCAGAGAAAGGCAGAGAAAGCCAGAGAAAGCTGGAGATAGCTAGAGAAAGCTAGAGAAAGGTAGAGAAAGCTAGAGACAACTAGAGAAAGCTAGAGAAAGCTGGAGGAAGCTGGAGACAGCCTGAGAAAGGTAGAGATATCTAGAGAAAGCTAGATAAAGCTGGAGACAGCCAAAGAAAGCTAGAGAAAGGTAGAAAAAGCTAGAAGATGCTAGAGAAAGCTAGAGAATGCTGGAGACAACCAAAGAAAGCTAAAGTAAGTTAGAGACAGCTAGAGACAACTAGAGAAAGCTGGAGAAAGCTAGAGACAGCAGACAACAAGGGGCAGGAACCTGCAACAGGGTGCAGGAACCGGCAGCAGGGTCCAAAACCGACAACAAAAGGCTGTAGGAAGCAGGAGAAAGGCAAAAAAGACAAAACCGATAGCAAAAGGCTGTAGGAAGCAGGAGAAAAGAAGAAAAAGACAAAACTGATAGCAGAAGGCTGTAGGATGCAGGAGAAAGGCAAAAAAGAAGGTTGTAGGAAGCAGGAGAAAGGCAGAAAAAGACAAAACTGACAGTAGAAGGCTGTAGGAAGCAAGAGAAAGGCAAAAAAAGACAAAATCTACAGTAGAAGGCTATAGGAAGCAAGAGAAGCAAGAAAAACAAAAAAATGAAAGCTAAAAGAGGGAACAAATGGGTGACACCAAAAAAAGTGGCCAAAAAACGGGCGGGGAAGAGAAGCAAAGGGGCCCAAAACCTCTATAAACAAGACTCAAGGGTCTCATTTTAAGGGGCTCTTTTTTCCACATTCTACAATCTTTCTCTCATTTTTCTAGAGATCAGACCTTATTTATAAATAAATTTAGGGAATTCTTATGTAACCTCCTCTATGAATAAAATCATAAAATCTATTAAAGTGGATGTAGTTTCAATTCGAATCAAACCACTATAAATTATGTGTTCTTACTTTCCTGCATATGATTTTGCTACTCAATGATTTTCTACTCATTTTCTGTTATGCCATCAGATGGCCAGGGTATCCTCGCTCAAGTCGTTAGGTTCTTAGCAACCTGATGCCTTCTACATGGTCCATTTCCATAGACCTATCTTCGATGTTGAGGAAAAATATCGTTAACAGCACCGTTGCTTGTACATTTATGCATTCGACCCCTCACATTAGATTAACCACTTTTGGTCGCTGAATTTGTCGGCGCGTTTGCATATTTCAGTAGCATGCCTAGGCTGGAAGGTAGCCTGGATATAAAAATAAAAGGGGAAGGAGAAAGGGAAGAGAACAAGAATAGGCATATTTATTAAACAAGCATATGATGATAAAATTTATCAAGATAGGCATAAAATGATAGAATTGGGCATATGAGAATTATAGATCTTGTGTACAAGTAATGGTAGATCTGATATGATTCAAATTATTAATAGGAATATGCTTAGATCCAATTCACAAACATGTCATGATAATTGTTTATATCAAAAAAATAACATAAACTCACTTTGATTGGATCTAAAGAACAGAGAATTAATCATAGATAATGTAGCACATATCTCTGAATTCGTATAACTTGTTGTTGAAGAAGAATAGGCTATTTTACTCTAAGTTGTTACAGCGCCTCGTTTTCGCCATTGATTTAGATGAATAAAACAATGGGATTAACGTCCTATTTATAGCCTAGGGTCAATGAATCCAGTCAAGATATGAGTCCATGTTCAAAATCAGAATTCTGCCCAGATCTCGGAGAGGTCAACACGGGGGGTCGACATGGGTGTCGACACCCTTATGTTGGTGTCGACCCATGGGTCGACACCCTTAGGGTGGGGTCGATCCCTAATGGGCCAACTCCCGCTCTCCCCCGCATTTCTGATTTTGAATTATTTTGAAATGTTTTGAATTGTTTTGTATATATATGGTTCTCTTGTGCATATACAAACTTTTAGGCTTAATAACTTCTTCATACGATGTCCGTTTTACGCAAAATCGGAGTCTAACTTAAGCAGAATTCTGAGACGAACGCAATGGCGCAATCCATTTTACTTAATTCCTAATATTTAATTAAGTATTTTCTAGTTTATCATTTTAGTGTCTTTTAAAACTACGGGGTGTTACATTCTCCCTACTTAAAGGATTTTGTCCCCGAAATCTCTAAGTTAAGAAGAATCTATATCCTAACATCTATCACCCATCTACTCATCCATCAATCATAGGCATCCATTGTCCTTAACAGATTTCTAATGCTTATATGAACATATGCAAAAGGGTGTGTGTGTATGTCCCTATACTAATGCGAAAGATCAAATGGTCTACTAATTCAGTTGACCTCCTTATTGCAATGTATGTCAGTGCCATGAATCCAACATGTATGCAAATAATCCTAATATATCTTATGAATGCTACATGCGTGCACAATCATCAATCCAAATGCAACATCCATATGATGATTCACACATTTTCATCCATAAAAAGAAGAAAAATGCACACACATCCATATGCAATATGAGAGTGATTGAGCTGATTTAGTGCCTAATGTGTGTGTATATACATCCATGAGAAACCGCTAGCAAACACTTGCATCCACTCGCATCCATCAAACATTACATGTCTCAAACACATGTTTACATCCGTGGGATTCCTATCTAAAGGTCAAAGATTCGATCGATAGGATAAACGATAGAAACAAGTACAAATAAAGATTTGGAAAAAGAAGTTAAGAACATACCCTTGAAAAGAAAAGGGTATGAAGCACTAATCTTGTCTTCAGTCTCCTAAGTTGGATCCTCATGGTCATCTTCCCATTGAACTTCCATCAACTTGACTTCTCAGTTGCGTAGCTTCCTAACCTCTGATCGAAGGATATAGGTAGGAACTCATCTAATTGTTGCTTCCCGTTCCCCCTCTACCTCCTCAAGCATACTCGACTCAACTACTTCTGCGGTGTCATGCAAACACTTCCGTAAATGAGAAACATGGAAAACATCATGAACACCGGACATTCTCCCTGGAAGCTTTACTCTATAGGCCATTTGGCCAATCCTTTCTGTTATGGGAAATGGCCCTACAAATCTCGATGCCAATTTCCCTATAGATCCAAAACGAACCACATTTCTCAAAGGTAACACCGTGATGAAAACCATGTCTCCGACTTCAAATTCAATATCGGTCCTTCTCTTATCCGCGTAGGACTTCTGCCTATCCTGGGCTATCTTCATACACCTGCGAATAAGATCTATCTTCTTTGAAGTTTCCCTAATCATCTCAGGTCTAAGCAGAATCCTTTCTGTAAACTCCCACCAACAAGTCGGTGATCTATATGGTCGTCCGTACAATGCTTCGAAGGGTGACATGCCAATGCTAGCCTGGTAACTATTGTTGTAGGCGAACTCTACTAAAGGAAGATGCTCTTCCTAAGTCCCTTCGAAGTCAAGGATACACAACCTTAAAAGATCTTCTACAACTCTATTCACCCTTTCAGTTTTCTCATTGGTCTGAGGGTGATAAGCAGTGCTTAAACACAACTGTGTACCTAATGCCTCTTGCAAGCTCCTCCAAAACTCACTGGTGAAAATGGGGTCACAATCATTTATGATACTGGAAGGTACTCCACGCAGACAGACTATCTCACGAAGATAAACTGCTGCCAACCATGCTACTTTCCTCTTACTCTTAACAGGAATGAAATGATTGCTCTTAGTAAGCCTGTCAACCACAACCCAAATACTAGTGTTTCCTTTACTTGATCTAGACAAACCATAAATGAAATCCATAGAGACGCTTATCCACTTCCACTGTGGGACTTCCAAAGGATGAAGTAAACCACAGGGCTTCCTTTGCTCAGCTTTGACTTTCTGGAAAATCAAATCAAACATCAAGAAACAAATTCTACTATATCTTTTTTTCATTCCAGCCTAAAAGAAAACCCTCTTCATATCCCTATACATCTTATCACCACTGGGATGAATAGTCTTCCTAGAATGTGGGCCTCCTCAAGGATTGTCTTCCACAAACTCCCAACCCGTGGAACACAAAGCCTTCCATCTCGTCGTAACCATCCTCTACCATCCATGGAATATCTACTAAGGTGACTGGAAGTCTACCCTTTGCCGAGCTTTTCCAAAATATCCTCTATATGTAGGTCATAACACTGCAAAGTTCCTATCTGATCCATCAGAGTAGGTCGCACTTCTAATGGTGCTAATAGACCAGGTGTAAACTCGGTAGGTGGCCTAAAATCAAAAATTGATATATACTCCAAGCTCTGCCTGTCTACAAATAGTGGAATCAAGGTCATCCTTTGTCTACTCAGTGCATCTGCAACCACATTACCCTTGCCAGGGGTATAAGCAATCTCAAAGTCATAAGATGCTAGGAACTCCACCCATCTTTGTTGTCTCAAATTGAGATCCTTCTATGAAAATAAATACTTGAGAGATTTTTGATTGGTGTACAACTAAAACTTCCCTCGAAGTAGATAATGGCGCCAAGTCTTAAGCGCAAATACTATGGCGGCCAATTCTAAGTCATGGGTAGGGCAGTTCTTTTCATGAACTCTTAATTGTCTACCTCCATAACATACTGCCCTTTCCTCTTGCATCAGAACCACACTAAGCCCTATACCACATGCATTAGTGTATACTGTGAACACCTTGTTCCCATCAGCAAAGTCAAGACTGGGGTTGTTGTCAGATCCCTCTTCAATCGCTGGAAAGCATCCTCACTATCTATATCCCAAGAAAATGTCAGATTCTTCTTCGTTAGTCTGGTGAGTGGGGTCAATATCTTTGTGAAGTCCTTAATGAACTTCCCAAAATAGCCCGCTAAGCCAAGAAAGCTTCTCACCTCCATTGCATTCTTTGGAACTTGCCAATCTTGAACTGCAACTACCTTCGTGGGAACTACTACTTTCCCATCTGTAGAGACTACATGCCCTAGAAATCCCACTTCCTTTATCCAAAAATGACATTTGTAGAATTTTGCTTTCAACTGGTGCACGCGGAGAGTTTTCGAAACCTCCCTTAAATGTAAGGCATACTCTTCCTCGCTCTTCGAGAAAATCAAGACCACGACGAACTTATTTAGGAACTCTCGAAACACCCTACTCATCTGATCAACAAAATAGGCGAGTGCATTCGTCAACCCAAAAGGCATGACGAGCCACTCAAAGAAACCGTCTGGAGTTCTAAAAGCGGTCTTGCCTATACTGCCCTTGGCTACCCTCAGCTGATGAAATCCTGCAACCAAGTCTAACTAAGAGAAAACAGATGCACCAACAAGCTGGTCAAACAAATCATCTATCCTCAGAAGTGGGTGCCAATTTTTCTTAGTGAGCTTATTCAACTCTCTATAATCCACACATAAGTGAAGAAAACCATCCTCCTTAGTGGCGAATACTACTGGAGCACCCCATTCAGATATTCTTCGCCTAATAAACCCTTTCTCAACTAGATCCCCTACTTGCTTTCTGAGATCCCTCCTTTTCTTGGAGCCATATGGTGCACAGGCAATGCAACTGGCTTTGCATTGTCCATTAAGTATATACAGAAATCAATCTCGCGCCTCGGAGGTAAACCCCAAACCTCCTTAAAACCATCAGGATACTCATAGACAACTGGTACAGATCGTAGATCATCGATAGATGCATCAAGCGATTCTAGGAAACTGAGCATGACAAACCCTTTAGGGTCACAAGAAATCTCGAGGGTCATCCCAAAGCAAGTCAAAAGTTTAACGACCCTCCTTTCACAATCTAGAATGTCACCATACATGGTTAGCCAATCCATCCATAGAATCAAACCATAGCCCATGAAACTAAGCACATAGGTGTCACACTCAAACTCGATGCCTAACACAGTTATTCTCAAACCTCGACAAACCATAGACAGATGAGCCTATCCCAATGGGGTTTCATACAACAACGGGATCCAAAACCATACTAGTACTAAGTTGTAGAGACTCAACCACAAATTCAGATATAAAAGAGTGCGAAGCGCCTGAATAAAAAAGAGTTCTAATAGGATGATTGGAAAGAGAAATCAAACCTTCAAAAGAAACTTTCCTACCTCTATCCGGTACACTGGGCACGAGAGCATGCACCTGCCCTCCATAAGATCTTGCCCCTTTGCCTTGTCCTCTATCCGGTACACTGGCCACGTGTCTTTGAGCTGTGTGGTTCTGACGATCTCTTAGTTAATCTAAGGGCTCTAATTAATCCTACACATCTATATAAGCACACATAAACCTAGACCCTATTCTAAACTAAATCCATCCATAAGCTGCCACGCTGCTGCATCCTAAACTAAGCTAGTCCCTTCTCTAACAAATTAAAGCTTAGGAATTGTGAAAGAGGAGAACGGTTCTAGAACAACAACAAACACCGAATCTATTCTTTCTTCTACTACAGTGAGTTCTAGTCACTTTTAGGTTTAAATAGATAAATGTGAATTGTGGTAGACTATGAATTGGGTATATGCTGTAAATCATGAACTTATGAAAGCATACTATGTCATTTCCCTAAGATCTAATATATGGACATTCTACTATGTTTCCTATGTGAATTGTAACGACCCAGAAAATCTGAACCAATTTAAAAATTTTAAATTGGCTAAAATGGTGGATTTTAAATATTTAAAATAAATATTTTAAATAATAGCAATGAAAAGTGAGTTTGAATCGACGTTTGAAAACGAATATAATTAATTCTAATTATAAATAAGGCCTGAAATGGCGCTGCAGTTTCAAAAATTGAATTCAAACTTTGTCGGTCTGTCGGGTGCAAACATAACGGATTTGAGTGAAACCAAAAATATTTAAATCTGTTAGTGAATACCTTTCTAACGAATCTGAAAATTCGAAGTTTCATAGCGGGATGCAAAAGTTATGGCCAAATGAATTTTCTGAAAGGTCGCTATGGAATTCATATAGCCCGTGAAATTGGCCATTTTGCATACGACCTCGGAATTCGACGAAACCACTTTTGTTGGATCCGGGATGTGAAGTTATTGCTAGGTTTCAAATTTCATAATTTTTGAAGCTAGTATGTAAGCGTGGCAAGGGAAAAAGTGTTTTGGTCAATTATAGTTAAATTGGATCGACCAGAAATGAGCCTTTTTGCAAACGGTTTCAGAATTCGATGAAACTAGTTTTGTTGGGACTGCATCGTCAAAACATAGCCAGATTTATTTTTCTGGAATTTTTAGAATCAGTATGTGGCCCCGACAAATTGAAATGTACGTTCAAATCAAATATTGAATGTTATATATTTTAAATTGAATGAAAACTGACTGAAACAGTCGAATGGGCCTACGAAACTTATCCCATTGTGTTCGGAATGGTGGTAAAACGCTAGGGACGACAGTCGTTGGGTTTGGATTGGAGTTCGTGTGCGAAAACCCTATTTTTCGAATTATAAATATCTCTCGACCAATCAGAATTAAAAAAAAAGAAAAATCCTCAGACCCCCCCCCCCCCGATCGACGACGGAAACGCCTCCATACCTTCCCGATCATTTTCCGACCGCCACGCGCGTCGATAGCCCTAGCTCCAGTACAACTTTTTGAAGCCCGTCCTCCCAGCTTCGAATCCATCCTGGTCTCGCTCATTATTGTGGAGCATTCGTCGAGTTCTAGGCTTACAAAGTTCGCCCGCGTCGGAGGAGATTCCGCCGCCACCTGGAGCTCGAGCTGAGCAAGACCCACCTCGTCGGGAAGCCCTCTCGTAGGCGGAGGTTGTGGTCAACCCCGATCAGCCCTTAGCGCAACGGATTTCGCGAGAGATCGAAACCTAGTTTCGAACAAAACAGTGGAGGTACGGTGTAAATTATATTAAAACTATTCTATAGCAGTTTAAAGCGCTACCGTTTTGATTTCACTGTAAAAATCATATCTTTTTCGTTTCTTGACGAAATTCAGTGAAACAAGAAACAGTGGACTCGTGTGGACGTCTTCTACATTCTAGAAGAGACCGCGTATTTTTCTAAGCCTTCTGCTATTTTTGGTGGAGTGGAACCCAATGTGAGATTTCTAATTTATAAACGATATGGAAAACAACGATGTATAAATTATATAGTCGATGTATGAGTTATATAAGCGTTGTACACCTCTTGTATAAGCATTGTATAAGTTGTACGTTCAATGTATAAGTTATATATGCGTTGTAAAAATTATATATGTTTTGAAATAGAAGTGAATTGCTATATATATACACACACGCCCCTCGTCCACAAACCATGGACGATATTTATTGGTTGTGATTGGTGTGAAAATTGATTGATAGCGAATGGTTGATTGGAATTGTTTTTGGTTGATATTGATTGATTGTGGTTGAAAAATACCCATTTGTGGTTGAGAAATATTTGGTTGAAACCACATAGGATTAGTTTGTGGAAATGAAATAAATATATACATAACGCCTGCGTGCGAACTAGATGCATGATTCCCCATTGTCAAAAACCGCGAGGTTTTAAGGTAGAGCGAGGAGCCGTACTAGGGACGGTCCCGGTTTTAACTACCCTGCCGTTATGCTGCCAAAATTTTGAATAATATTCATGTGTTTGAATTATTTTCATTTGTTGAAACTATATTTATTCATTGAATAGAAAGCCTTCATGTGTTGAGTCGATATTCATTCGTTGGATAGAAATTCATGTGTTGAATGGTATTCGTGTTTTAAATATAAAAATCACATTTTTATCTATATATAGAAACTATAGAAAACCTTCATGTGTTGAATCGATATTCATTCGTTGAATTGAAATTCATGTGTTGAATGGTATTCGTGTTTTAAATATAAAAATCACATTTTTATCTATATATAGAAACTATAGAAAACCTTCATGTGTTGAATCGATATTCATTCGTTAAATTGAAATTCATGTGTTGGATGGTATTCGTGTTTTAAATATAAAAATCATATTTTTATCGATATATATAAACTATAGAAAACCTTCATGTGTTGAATCGATATTCATTCGTTGAATTGAAATTCATGTGTTGAATGGTATTCATATTTTGAAATAAATTGTTTTATAATAAAAATCACATTTTATCATCTATATGAACTATATAAAATAATCATGTTTTGAAAGAAATTGTTTTAAAATAAAAATCCTATTTTTATTACCTATATGAACTATATAAAATAATATTGTTTTGAAATGAATTGTTTTACAATAAAAATCACATTTTTATTATATACATGAATTGCTAAATATAGTGAAGTGTTGAAATAGAAGACAGTTAGATAAAAATATCATTTTAATCAAATGTATGAAAAGAATATAGCTTTGAAATCGAAGAATCGATATATATATATAAATAGAATTAAAATATATCGAATAACGACGCTGCATTTCGTATTTTGAAACCGTGATTTCAAACGATTATACCGGGAGATCCGACCATCGGATTTTCCTGAAATCGCAACCGTTGGGTTCGCTTTGGAAATATCTTTCCAACGGCACCAACTTTGTAAAAATCCAACGGTTGGATTGTCTGGAATGTTTGATTCAAATCAGAAGAAAAACAGTGCCAGAATCGATTATATATATATATATAATTATATTTAATCGAATAACGACGCTGTAGTTCGTATTTTGAAATCGAAACTTCAAACGATTATACCGGGAGATCAGACCGTCAGATTTTCCCAAAACTGGAACCGTTGGATTCGTTTTGAAAAGATCTTTCTAGTGATGAAATTTTGTGGAGATCCAACGGTTAGATTTTCAGATATGTGTAAATCAAATCTGAAGAAAAACAGCGCCACGGCCGCGTTATGGCCCGAAGCGTCGTTTTGAATAAATTGGCTATTTTAAAATAAATAAAAATAACAATAAATCGTTATAAAATATTATAAACGATATGGATGTGAAATTTAGAAATTAACTGAAGGTTGGCTAAGTCGAATGGTTTCCTGGGTGTTGATCTGATGTTGGTTTCGGCCTTCGGGGTTAATATTTGGGAAATCGTTCTCTTACTGATTGACGGTTAGTGACTAATGAATTGAAATGATGCATGTGTATGTTAGTGTTGCACTTGTCTATTATATACATGAGTTGTTCAGAAAGACCGGGTTTATCCCATTCTAAATAACTGAATCGACGATAAGAAATCGAAGATGAAGACGGTGGTCGAAGACCGGAGATCTTCACCTCGTTTGGATGGTAACCGAGGTCCTGATTGGGAGGCATCCCGAAATATGGATAATGAGTGGTGATCGTCCAGACGTACGTGGTGATCGATGGGTTTGCGAGGTATATAGTGCCTCCGGTTTCGTTCAGACCCAGAACGGACTTGTAAATGGACTGTGTGTCTGACATTGGATTTTATTATGTGTTGATTGATCTTTGTTAAATATACATCTGTTTGACGGTGGAGAATTTATTCTTTTGCTTAACGCCCTTCTCTGAAACGCACGAGCTCAGAGGTTGTATATCGATGGACATCAGTCGCATGGCATGAATGGCTAGTGTGGCATGCCTAAGTGGCAAATGATCAGGGCTTCTGTTGAAATGCAAAGTCTTGTGGTAATGATCAAAGCACCGCTGTGTGGCGTAGCTTTGTGTTTAACGGGAATTCGTGAACCTCACACCCAGTATGAACCAGAAACGGGAGGAAGGACCTCAGAGAGGACATGCGTTTCTTTCTAGTTAGAAGTGGCGTCAGTGGTTTTACACGCCCTGACGAGTTTGACTTATGTGTGGTTGTTACTGTTGTGAGCCGCCTCGGTTATGTCGGACGATCCGGGTCCGATGGAGTCATTCGTTGGCTCATTTACGCCCCAAAGGGTGGGGAAACGCAGTGTTCAGGAATTTTAATCCACATCGGTGGACCGGCCCTGTTGCTCCAAGGGTCGATGCGCTCTGACCCTGAGGCTCGGGCTAGAGAGTCTCGAAGTCGGTAAGGACTATCTCTTGCCTTGGTTCATGACGGAAATCCAATTTCCAAATACGTGACTGTGCGATTTTGATTGTATACCTATATATGGCGACATAGTGGTATGGGGCATTAATGCCGTCTATGATTGATAGTTATGATTTGAAATTGTTTTCAAAACATATAAACACTAGCAATAATATCAAATGCCTTTGTTTTATTCGTATCAAGCATATTTTGGCCATTATAAGGTAAAAACTCTATCCTCCGGTTTGCGTTGCATTGTGTGATGGGAACTGAGTCTTATAATGGCTTCATTTTTATAAAAAGCATTGCGATGTTTAAAAGAATGATTTGTTTTAAAGCACTGGCAATCCAATGGAGTAAACCCGTTCCACGAAAGTGGCGTGGTCCTGTGATTAGCCATATTATAAATGTGTTGAGTAGATTTCTCATACCAATCTCATGACTGACTCGTAGTTTGTTTCACTTTCAAACTCGGGTGCCCCTTTTTCTACACGGGCAACCTTGTATTCAGGTTTAGCTGGCTTTCTCTGGATAGCTGGAGCTGAAGATGGATTCTATCATTTATCTCTTTTTATGCTGTTCAGCTCCTATTGTACATTATGTTTGTTTTTCCGCTGTAGACATATATGTATAGTTGAACTGTATTTGTACTAAGTAAGATCCTGTATACTGTGTAACTCTGATGATTACTTTTATCCAGTATATTCTATTGTTCATTATCTGGTGTATTTATTTAATTTTGTTCTGCTATTATCTGTTTCTGTGTTATATTCCAAAGATTACCCTTGTCTCCGTCTGTACGGAAAATGGGGTCGTCACATGAATCTTGAATTACAATTATGTTGTGGTACATGTGAACTTATTAATACAGATCTAACTTTCTAGATCTGATTATGGTGATTCGATATGACATTTATATGAACATTAATTTGTAACCATGTTAGGATGATAGTTCATCCATTAATTTGACATTACTTGGACCTAGAATTTGGTGTTAATCAACTTTCACTTGTTATATTGTGATACCTTGGTATATGTGGTAAACTTGACATGTGAATTTAAACTTGTTATTATGCCACCCTGTCTATACTAGATTTAGGTAACTGGACACCTAATATTGAATCTAGATCTCATTATGCTTGCCTAAACACAAGTTATTAATTTGATGTCCACTTTATTATGATAATTATCACATGTCTATCCACTTAGTTACTATGCCAGTTATGTTAATATTTATACCAAAACATGTTGGACAGTCACCCTTATCATGTTCCTTTTTATTGTTATGACGAGGCAACTTTATAGCCTCGATGCCGCCAAAATACGTGTGAATACGTTAGTTAGGAACGAAGACAAAAGGAATTTGTAATTGACATAGTTTATATTTATATGAAAATGAGCATATAATTCAAATGGGGAAACATAGAATTAATTACCTATAATGACATAGGTAAATTTGGGTAAAGATAAATTAATTACCTATAATGACATAGGTAAATTTGGGTAAAGATGAATTAATTACCTATAATGACATAGATAAAATTTGGGTAAAGATGAATTAATTACCTATAATGACATAGGTAAACTTGGATAAAGATAGAATGTTTAGTAATTAAAATTAAGAATTTTAATTGTACTTATGACACGAGGTTAGGTTACATTAGTGGCGGAAGTCTGCCCGAACCCGATCGGCATATCCAACAGCCACTAATGTTGAACCTAATGTGGGAGGTCTAAGTACGCAAATACGAATCGGTCTAAGACACGAGGTTAGGTCCAACTGTGGAATAAGACTGCCTGGACTCGACCGGCATATCCAGCATCCACACGTTGTAGGCCTAATGTTGGAGGTCTAGCCCATTATGACCATAATTGGACATGGTAAAGAAATGGACTACTTAACCTAATTTAATATGAATATGGACTTAAGTTAGGGTTAAGTAAGATTGGCTGAATAAAAGGGGAGGGTTAAGTAAATCTTGGGCAAGTGGGTAATATTAGTATATATAGGCCCACAAACTTAACCGTTAAATAAACTGCTTGAATCAGCGGGAGGGTTAAGTAAAATCTTAGGTAGCTGGATAATATTAGTATATAGGCCCACAAACTTAACCTGATACGGTTATGTAATTAAAGACAACTTTTAGGTAAACATAACCAGTTAAAAATCTAATAGCGGGGATGCAAGGCAAAGGGGAGAGCTTGCATCATCTTGTGTGGGACTCATTTCAGTAAGTAACCCTTAAAATAGGTATCAAACGGGTACTCCGAACTAGGTCGGAGTAGGGCACGCTTACTGAGCTGATTGTAAGAGATCCAAACATGGAGGCGGTACTAACGGCGCATTCCAATGGGGTCATGTGCGCGCATGACTCCTCCTACCGGGGAAGATAAGACGTTGTGACATCAGTAGATATGGTTGTGCACATCCGGAAAATAATGGGTTGCCACTTTAGGGAGTGATACACCCTACTATGGGGCAAGCACAGGGTATCTACAGAATAGGGGGCCGATCGATTGGGGGTAGTAAATAGGGTACATCTAGTCCTATCTATTTCTGTGGGGTACCTGTGTTTCTGTCTGGGCTAACAACCGTTATTTCTGTTTAGGTACCAGTTCTGTTTGGGTTAAAACCCGTTACCAGAGTACACTTAAAACTACCATTATATTTCTATTGGGATCGTCCTGTTATTGTTAAGCAATTAGGGAGTATGTAATCCTATTACATAACTGTTATACTAGTATTGTTGCAGAGCAAGGAAAGTATTAAGAAGCACTATCTATTCTATCATGTTGTCCTGTTTACCTTGTCATACCTGCCATTTATGTAGTGATCCCTCTTATCCCCTTTGTATGCCTATCATGTTACTTTTATTTATTTACTAGCTAAAAGTAACTAGATTAACCAGACTAATGTCTGACCTAGTTTGTTTCGCCTTCTTTCTTCCGTCCCCTCCCCCCTCCCGCCCCCTAGGTTCACAGGGAGGAAACACCCAGGCTTAGTCAGGATTCAGATATCATCTTATTAGGAGCTATTGCTGAAGAATGGATCAAGTTCTTGTCTCTACTATGGCTTAACTCTTTCATCTAGGGAATTATTCTTTTTATTTACTTATGTACTCTGATGATGCAAGACAAAAGTTATTTTGTTGTAATGGTTTTTGTGACTTATGAAATTATGGACCACGGTATTTTATTGAAATAAAAATTTAAATTTCATCTACTATCTTAATTATATATGTCTTGTAATTATTCTGTGTCTGATTACCTATAACGCATCATGGAACTTAATGCATTCCCTTAGTGAGTGACATTAACGGACGTGGACACTTGGTATCAGAGCTGAAGGTTACCAGATTAGATAAAAGTTTTTGAAAATTATTTTTCAAAAAGTTTTAAAAGAAAGTATTTTCAAGAAGAAAAGACTATTTTGAAAATATTCCCCCAAGAAGCCATATGAAGTATCCTTCAGTCCTTTATCTAAATTTCTTCCTTTTCCTTTTCTCAGTATGTCTGGGAAACAAAACATCCCTTATATCCCAAAGGGCGGCACTATACCCGAATGGTTCCGTAGGTATTTGGAGGCCACGGTGCCTGCCGAAAGCTAGAGAGATGTTCCTCCCCCAGCTGTACCAATCATTCCTCCTCCTCCCCCCCAAGAGCAGATAACTTCACAAAGATCTACAAAGACTTCCGTGCTATGGGAGGAAAGCCATTCCATGGGAATGAGACATTCGTTGAAGCTCGAAATTGGCTCAAGGAGACCGAGGACTTGTTCGTAATTTTTGAAGTAGAGGATTGGAGGAAGATTTAGTTAGCTGCTTGGCTATTAAAGGACGAAGCCTCATTTTGGTGGGAAGTCACCCAAGCTGGACGTCCGGTGAAAACATGGGAAGATTTTAGGCAAAGATTTGAAATGAAATTTCTTATGCAAGCAGAGAAAAGCATGCAGATGGAAAGGTTCTTAGCACTCAAACAAGGAAACTTGACGGTAAAAGAACATGTGAACAAATTCAACCAGCTAGCAAGGTTCGGGTTAGAATTGGTGGATACGCCGCATAAGAAGGCTTTGCGGTTTGCTAAAGGGCTAAATGAACACCTTCATGGGTAAGCCATGTCCTATATCCCAATCGGAGCCACTTTTGAAAAGTTTGTTGATATGGCCCTAATGCATGAGGAGGATAAGGGAGAAAAGATGGAAGTAAAGGCTGATACTGATTCCTGACTAAGTCTGAGTGTTTCCTCCTTGAGAACCTGAGGGGAAATGGAAGAAAGAAGGAGAAATAAAAAGGGTCAGACATAAAGTCTGGCAAGTCTAATTACTTTTAGAAAGTAAATAAATAAAAATAGCATGACAGACATATAAAGTGGATAAGACAGATCCCTACATAAATGGCAGGTGTGACAAGGTAGACAAGATAAGGTATATACGCGTCCTTAATGATTACTCTGCACTATTACTAGTATAACCAGAATGAGATGATCCCTTCCACTATAAAGGGTAGACTTAGGCATACGTCCAAATGTACCCTATCTACTACCATAATCGATCGGCTCCCTACTCCGTAGATACTCTTTGCCGGCCCCACAGTAGGATGTATCACGTCCTAAAGTGGCAACCCCTCGCTGATATGCAAATCCCTATATCTATAGGTGTCACAGTTGTTTTATCCCCTTTGGCCCAGCTCATGCACGCACATGGCCCTGTCGGTTTGCGCCGCCAACACCGCCTCCATGTTTGGATCTCTTACAATCATTCAGTAATCGTGTCCCTTCTCCGACCTTGTTCGGAGTTCTCTACTCGATACATACTCCGGGTTACTGTCTGAAACGGGCCCTACACAATATGATACAAGCTCTCCCCTTTTTCATGTATCCCCCACTAGGTTTTCCGCATGTTATATTTACCCTAGAGGTGTCTTTAATTATATAACCCCAATCTTTATACCGGTTATGCTTACCACTAGGTGTCTTTAATTACAAAACCTTATTGGGCAAAGTTTGTGGGCCTATATATATATATACTAATATTGCCCACCTACCCAAGATTTACTTAACCCTCCCACTAATCCAAGCATGTTTATTTAACGGTTAAGTTTGTGGGCCTATATATACTAATATTACCCACCTACCCAAGATTTACTTAACCCTCCCACTGATCCAAGCATGTTTATTTAACGGTTAAGTTTGTGGGCCTATATATACTAATATTACCCACCTACCCAAGATTTACTTAACCCCTAATCATGTTTATGTTCACACAATCTCTATGGATTCAACTGGGTTAAGTATTACAGACTAACAGGTTATCCCCAGTCACATTGACTGCTTTTTTCTTGCCAAAGTTTCACTTGCTTATTAATTTCATATAAATATAACTTAATCCATTAAAGTTCATTAATAAGCCCCATTACATGTTATTCTTTAGATTGTAATTAACAGAAGTAATCTTACAATCTTTCACCCCTGGATTGTAATTAACGAAAGTAATCTTACAATACCTCTCTATTATTCATTGTCTGATTCCATAATTACAATAACATGTTTTACCTAATATTTAATTAAGTATACTCCTTCTCAGTTCACCCATTTCCTATTTAACATATCACTAAAACTTGACGTTGTTTACTTATTAACTTAGTTTTCTTAACTAAGGTATACTAATAAGCTTTCTTTCCTTTTATTATAACTTATGTTATAATTTCCACTTGTCCCTAGGACAAGCCTACCTATTATATACAAAATTTTCATTAAGTAATTAATCATAATAGGTTACTATCATCCCTTATTTACTCCAATTCATTACCATGTCCATTTATGGTTATAATGGGCTAGGCCTCACACATTAGGCCTACAACTTGTGGATGCTAGATGTGCCAGTCGGGTCCAGGCAGACTTATTCCACATGTTGGGCCTAACCTCGTGTTTTAGCCCGATTCGTATTTGTGCACTTAGACCTCTCACATTAAGTTCAATATTTGTGGCTGTTGGATATGCCGGTCGGGTCCGAGCAGACTTCCACCACTAATGCAACCTAACCTTATGTCATAAGTGCAATTACAATGTCTAATTGTAATTATTAGACATTTCATTCTTATCCAATTCTTACCCATGTCTTTATAGGTGATTATGCCCCTATTTCCCCTTTTTGAATTATATGTCCAATTCATATAAACATTATTTAAATTATGCCAATTCTAATCTTTTTCCCCCATTCCCTAACTAATGCATTTACATATATTTGGCGGCATCTAGGTTAGAAAGTAGCCTAGTCATAAACAATAAAAAGGGAAAAGTGATGGGAATATGACAAGGGTGATTGTTTCGGCATAAACATAAACTAGCATGGTGATAAGGTGGACATATAAGCATAAATCTGATGAACTTGTGGCAGTTAACAAATTCTAACATAGCTATGATGTCATAATAAGCATAATAAGATCTAAATTAACAATTTAGATGTCCAGCTAGTTTAGATCTAATATGATAGACATAAGGTGATAAACCAGATCTGATTAATAATTTAAATTTACACATAATTCAGATCAAATAGTTAAAAACAGATCTAACACGAATAAGGTCAAGATCCACATCATTGTATGTCATAGAAATTACAATAGATCCGACAAGATAAATATTTAGATCCAATAGTTAGAAATAGATCTAACACATATAAGTTCAAGATCCATAGCATAGAATGCCACAAAAGTTACAATAGATCCGAATAAGAATTCATATGTCCAATAATAACAGATCTCAATTAATCACAATATGATGATCTAGATCTAAACAAAGGTTCACTTGTCCATATACTGATGGCCCCAAATTAACCACAAACTTGTCAAAGGTTCAGATCCACAAAGGTGACATGATAAATAAATCACGGGTGAATTAGATCTATAAAAAAATAGATCTAGCATAATGAAGTTTGAGATCCAAGAATAACATAGATTTATGATTCAAGGCAAACCGAAATCACAGTATTATCATGTTATACTTTTAGTCATTTAAATCTAAAAGTAACCTAGAACTCACAGTGTCTGGCTAAGAAGACTGAACTAGAAAACAAGCTCGTTGGGTTGTAGATCCACGCTTGAATCTCTAATTGATTTGCAAAGTTGATAGTTGTAAAAGATAGGATTAGATCCACTTTAGATACCGGTAGAGTTTGGCCACCATGAATTCTCAATGAAGAAAACAAGAGAAATGACCACGTATATATAACTGTTAGACCCACTGAAACTGACTACCACGTCAGCCCTAGTGGTGTCGACACCCCTATGGGTGGGTCGTGCCTGGTGTTGACACCCTTTAAAGGGGATCGACCTCGGAGTCGACACCCCTCAAGGGGGGTCAACCCCCTAGAGCGGGAAAACTGCCGCCACTTTTTCTTTTTCAAATTTGATTGGTTTTGGATAAATTCTGACTCATCCCTGACTCAAGTGTATATATACAATTCTTATGCACGTGTACAAACTTAAAACCCTCATAACTTCTTCATACAGTGTTCGTTTTACGTAAACCAAATGTCTATCTTGACCAGAATTTCGAGACGGACGCAGTGGCGCGGTCCATTATCCTTAATTTTGAATATTAAATTAATTATTATTTAATTTATCCTCTTTTAGCATCGTTGAAAAGAACACGTGGGTGTTACAATTAGTTTATATCCAATTTTCAAGCCCAACAATTTGTATGTTCATTCTATTTTAAATTTGAAAGGTAATCTTTTTAACTAACATGGAAATTCTTAGATTTACTATTTAACTTCGAATTTACTGTGCATAATATTAATTATGCCACGTTCAGAATTACCGAATCCTTTTTTGTTTATAATTTTGACCAAATTATGTTTCCCAATGCGCACAAACAAAAAAAGGATTATAATCAGTCATATAAATTAGGCGCATAATTTGATTTTGTATATATCAACATTTCAGGTTTATGTATGTTAGATCACAGGTTTTTGATTCATGATAAGGAAGAAGAGAAGATCAAAGGAAAAGTGATATAGGTTATGATTATCTATTTAATTGTGTCTTATAGGTTTTATATATTATTAAAATCTATCCTAAAATATATAGCATACACAAATGCACTTATGAAAAGACACTTCGCGTAAAGACACTTCGCGGAAAGACACTTCGCGAAAAGACACTTCATGAAAAGACACTTCGCGAAAAGACACTTCGTCACTTCGTGAAAAGACACTTCGCGAAAAGGCACTTTGCGAAAATACACTTCATGAAAAGACATTTCGCGAAAAGACACTTCATCACTTCGCGAAAAGACATTTCACGAAAGGACACTTCATGAAAAGACACTTCACGAAGAGATACTTCATATTTCCAACGGTCATATTTTACAACGGTCATATTTTACAACGACCATATTTTCTAACGGCCATATTTTCTAACGGTCATATTTCCTAATGGTCATATTTCCAACGGTCATATTTTACAACGACCATATTTTCTAAAAGGCATCATATTTCATGAAGAGATTCCTTTTCATTTCTAAAAGGAAATGGGTGCATCTCTTTGATAAAACTCTTCATGGAAGTTGACAACTCTTCAACGATTATATATACATCAAAGCATTTTTTTTCACATCACCAAATCTTCTCATATTTTTTGATCTTAAACTCTATACATTCTTGCATACTAAAAAGCTCTCCATTATTCAAATTACTTGTTGAATCGTTGAAATTATTTCATATCTCTTGATTCAATAAGTAATATACTTCCTTTTATCTTCACATACACGTTATATACTTGAGGATAAGATTATAGGAAGGGTGTACTCAACTGTTGGCTATTCAGTGTTATTCAAGAACACAATCAGAAGTCAAACTCTTGTTCTTTGTTGAAGCCCTCGGTGTTGTAAGAGGCAAATTGTGAAGTCCTCGTGTTGATAAAGGCATGAAATCTCGTTCGGCTGCTCGGGTGTTGTATACCTGTTCCTCCGGGTGAAGTGAGGTTGTTGATTAGTGAAAATCCAGATAGAAGTCTGAGACTGGACGTAGACGGTGCTCTGAACCAGTATAAAAATCCTTGGTGTGATTTTTCTATTTTTACTGCATTAACTATTATACAGTTCTGTGATTATCTATTACTTCATACTTGACTATTGTTTGTCATATTACACAATCTGTGTGTACTATATTACACACACACACACAATTTCAATGTATACTTTGCGCATAACAAAAATTGAATGAAAACTATATATATATATATGTACTGCAATGACACAAACTTGTGGAAAGATCCTTGCTTTGTGGGAGGTTCACTCATTGATACTCTTAGATGGGATTCCTTTTCGGCCGTTGGTTGCCCTAATGTAATAGTTGACACCATAATTCATAATAAACAATGGCATTTCTCTATTCCATGCAACCAAGAGCAAAAAAAGAAAATTGAAGACATGCTAATCAATTCTAACAATTCTTTTGACACATGATGCGCCCATGTCCAAGGCTGTGTTGAACAAATCACCCACTAAAAACAGATTACTCAAATAGGGGGTGGTGAACGCAAACACGTGTGTTTTGTGTGAACAACAAGAAGGAAGTCATGAACAATTATTTTTTGAATGCCCTTTGTCTAGAGTTGTATGGAGAAACTTTTGCGTAGCGAGTAGAATTCAACATATTGGCGATAAGTTATAGCAAATCATCACTGACCTGGAAATAATCGGGCAAAGCATAAGTTTGGAAACTAAAGTGAAGCATATTACTTTGGGAGTTGCTATTTGGACGATTTGGAAGGAGAGGAACACCAGAATTTACAAGCAAAAGAAGAAGATGGTAGAGTTAGTATGTAACTTCTCTGTCAAAGACACGATAATTGCCATGAAGAGGAGGAAGAAGCTTACCACACGAAGGGTACTTGAAGCAGATGATACTCCAGACGTGGATCTGTCGTAGGCATAGACTGCGAACCAAGATACAGGCAGCTCATACTCACTTTCCCACTTCAAGTTTCAGCCTCCATGAAGCTTTCGGAGGGTTTCAGAGAGATAGATCTGAAAAAATGTGTTATTTTGGATTTATGTAAGTATATTCTAAAGTGAATGTTTACTTTATCTTGTAACTTTCGGTCTTGGGCCGACAGTCTTCGTTTGGGCTTAAATGCCATCAGTAAAGCTTAAACCAAATTTCAGAATAATAATAATAATGCAACACAAAAGGGGGGAAAGAGGAAGAAAAGAACATATTATAAATTCTTATAGGAATTAAAAGATATTATATACTATTATAAGAAAATATAATTTAAATCCACTCACTTAAGATTGGCGCTCTAAGTTTTAGATCTGATTTGGATCTACATTTACTTTTGCCTTTTTTTCAATTTGAATTTACAGATTTATAGGATCTGGACATCTAAACCTTAAATCTACTATGTTTTCCCCCGCTTATCGAATTAAATATCCTAAATCTAAAATATGATTTATTTCTAAAGAGTTTGGAGGAGAAAAGAAATGGCAGAGCTCTGGCGCCCTCTCAAAAATATGAGTTGTCAGCTAAGCCATGCATGCTTATTTATAGTTGCCCCGAAGAACCACTCCGTCTGATTCATGAAGATTAAATCCGAGTCGTTCAAAATTATAAAACACGTCATATTTGGCCTAAATGGGTCGACTCATGCTCCAGCTAAGTCAACCCCTGGGTCGACACATCTTACAATTGATCGACCCATACACGTTATAAAAACGTGTATCATGTCAATTTTTTATGTGTAAATTGCATTGTTTTAAACGTTAACTTAACAATATTATTCCATAATCGATTCCATTGATTTTCGAATATTATTTCCTGTTTTGACGCGTGTTCTTATTTCAAATTTAAATGCGTAGTCAATATGCACATTAATAATTCTATCTTTTTACATTCTTGCGTGTTTACTTGTAAACATTATTTTTTTAACATTTATTTCTATTCTCAGTTTTATTTTATTTTCTACTATTTTTGATATGCATTTACTTTCAAATATAAACACGTATTGTTAATACATGCACGGTCAGTTAAAATTAAACTTTACTAAATTAACATCATTTCAATTTCCTTTTATTACACAGTTTTATAACATTTATGACACACATTTATTTTGTGTGTTACTTCTATAGTTTATGTCTAGATATATTTATACATGTGTTCACATGTGTGTCCACACTTAGAAATTAATTATATGCTTTCAAACTTTGACGTTATATCCCTTATTCCTATTTTAATGTCCTTTATGACAAGCATTGTTAACTTAAAGGAAATAGTGACATTTCAATATTAACTACTTTCTATCACACACATTTGTTTTCTATTTTTCTAAATGGTTAAATTTTTTAATATGTTAATATTGTTTGATTACTTTCAAATTCAAACACACAATGTTTATAAAATTTATGTGTGTGTATATTTTCTAATTATTTTATAATGTACCATTTATTAACTTCTATTCATTCTTCTATTTCTTTCTATTTAATTCTATATATACCACTGCAACTTTATGTTCGCCTAATGGAAAATTTTATTTATTGCTCAATTTACAACTGTAACGACCTGTATTTTACCGTATAATAATTAATTAATTTAATTATATAAGTAGGGATTGAGAGATTGAAATGGTCGTTGAATTAGATAATATTGAATATTTAATTAAAATAAATAATATAGTAATATATTTAATTTCTGAAATAGTTAGAAATAGTGGAATTCACAAAATAATGTTAATTGGATCATCTTTGATATTTAATTCAGTTTAGAATTGAATTAAAATAACGAATATATTATTTGAACGGCAGTTTTAGTGTATAATTTATAATATAATTATAATCGAGCTCGAAATGGTGCGGCAGTTCGCTATTTGGCGATTTAAACTTCAACTGAATGTACAAGATTTGTTTTAAATCAGATTTCTGTGAAACAAGAAACGTTAGGAGCTGGTGAAGTATATCTTTCTAATGAAAGAGAAAAATCAGGATTTCATTGTGT
This sequence comes from Allium sativum, assembly GCA_030737875.1. Taxonomy (NCBI): domain Eukaryota; kingdom Viridiplantae; phylum Streptophyta; class Magnoliopsida; order Asparagales; family Amaryllidaceae; genus Allium; species Allium sativum. The sequence continues at coordinate 710,912,627 of CM060916.1, read as the reverse complement.
AGATTTTGATTTATGTCCAAATCAAAATATAGGAAAAGTCGCTATGGAATTCCTTTATAATTTATATCGGTTTATTTATATTATAAAAGGATTTTTCAATATAAATTTGAATATCGATTCAACCGGGATTGAATATCGAGTTGTAAATCCTAGTGGAGCTATATGATATTATATTGTGAATATATACGATAATATTTATTTTTAAATATTAAATTTAATTGTTTTTAAATATATTTATATATTTAAAAGGGTTAATTAGAGCTTTAAAAATAGCCACTTTTGCAAACGAGGTTGGAATTCGATGAAACTAATTTTTTTGGATCAACAACATCAAATTATTGTTAGATGTCAAGTTTGGTGATTTTTGAAGTCAGTATGTGGCCATACAGGATTTTAATGTGAAAAACAGTCAGTATTTCGATGGTTAAAAATACGCTGTGTGAGCAAACGGAGTCGGAATTTGACGAAACCAGTTTCGTTCAGACCGTAATGTCGAACTGTATCTACAAGTTCACTTTCGTGATTCTTGTGTATCGTATGTGGTCACAGGAATTTTAGAGGACGAATACAAACAGCGCTTGCTTAAAATAAAATAAAATATTCAATTAAAAAAATATATTTTTTATTTCCTATAAATACACTACCAATCCCTTAACCTTAATTCTTTCCTCTTAAGTCAACAGACAATTGAGCTACCACAAAAATTTTCCTCTATAGTAAATGATTCACCTTTGAAAATGAATAGAAATTAATATAAATTCCTATAAATCCTGATACTTGTATATCCATGATCCCTGAGTCTTCCTCTTCGATTTGGTGTAGCTCTGGAGGGTTTCGGTGAAGATTTCCAATGGTCGAAATATATACAGTGAGAGTTCTTACGGGTTAGGGTTGATTGATTTGTGAATTAGAAGCTTTGATGTTTGTTTTGATGATTGTTTTTGGATCTAGCATGGAAGATAGGGTTTGTACGCAATGTTTGGTGAGGATCCGAGGGGGAAGCTATCACACGACTCCTGTAGCAGTGCTCCAAGACCTGGGTGACGCGATAATTGGGTGTTGGTGCGAGTTTGATTTGTATGGTATGAAATCGAAGAGATTTTGACGAGAGAAATTATGGTAATTTTTGTGAGATTTTTAAGTGGAAGGAAAAGGAGCGGTTGAGGATGAAGTAAACGTTGGGTTTGGCCATGAATATGGTACTGGAGAGCGGAGCATTTCAATTGGGGAGAATGAATACTGTAGGGGACGGGTCTGAATAGGGGAAAGTTAAGTTAAGCCTAAAAGTAAATAATTCATGTTTTATTTAATTTTAAATAGTGTACTAATTTGTTAATGGTATAACTTCATCATACGGTATCGGAATTGGACAAAACTGGATCCGTTAGGATCGTATGGACGGGAGCAACACCATGGAACTGACCGGTAATGAATTGAAGCTCGTTTGGATTTATGGTGAAATTTAATGCCTGGATCAAATCATTGACCGATATATCGTTATTTAACGATCACCGGCTAATGAGAGTAAACTCACTAACTCTACTATATTTATATTTTCATAAAATATTTTTAGAATTTATAAATAATGGTTGTTTTCTGTGTGTTGGCTGTTTGGTTGAACTGCTAGTCAGTTGATTGAAAATATAGATAACGATATAGATATAAATCGTTAATCGAATATAAATTCTGTTTATCAGAATACTTCACATCCGTGTTATTTATGTTGATTAACATATGTGGTTGCAGGGAAACAGGTCGGAGGGACCCAACTGGGTTCCTCAACATTTATTTTACATTTTTTCATATATTGTGTTATATGATGTGATACGAAATCTGTTGTTGGTTTTGTATGGTTGAATGATACCGATCATTGTTATATGGTACGTTAAATACCATAAAGAATACTGGAATGTTAAAAGGGAAAATTTCAATGTTATATTGAAAAAGCAATATGTATAAAATTAAAAGATTTTATAAAAAGAAAACTATTTATTTAGAAAATAAATAGATTAAAAAGGAATATTTATTTGGTAATCAAATGGATAGAATTGAAGGGAAATATTTGTAAAAAATTTACAAATAGAATTGAAAAAGAAATATTTGAAAACTATTTACAAATAGAATTGAAGAGGGGTATTTATTTGAAAAATAAATAGAACAGAAAGTGGAATTATTTGAAAAACAAATAGAAAAGGAAATAGTTAGATTATCAAAGGAATTACTTATAAAATCAATAGATTTTATAAATAGAAAATATTTTATAAAATAAATAGAATTATCAAAAAGGGGACTTATTTTGTAAATAAATGGATATTTAAAAGGAAATACCTGAAAGGTGACTAGAATTGTATAAAAGGAGAATTTTACATTTGAAAGATTTAAACCCGTGCTTCGCACACGCATATAACATGCTATGGATTTAAAGCAAAGATTTTAAATAGAGTCTATTTTAACAGATAAAGTAAGAAGGCATATTTATAAATAATATTTTATAAATTAAATAAAATGTTTATCATTGGATAAATAGAATATATAAGTCGGGACTTATATAGAGAAGTAAGAATCAATTTCAACATCGACAATTGAAACTAAATGGGGACGTAGAGTAAATCAAAGGAGTTAATCTATTAGAGTTAATCAGTTAGAGTTAATCAATTAGAGTTAATCAGTTAGAGTAAATCGATTAGAGTTAGAATTAATCGAATTAGAGAAAGTTGAACATAGTTAATCGAATTAGGATTTATTGAATATTAGTTATTCAATTAGAGTTGATTGAATATAGTTATTTGAGATAGAGTTAGTCAAACATAGTTATTTTGGATGTGTTGCCATTTCGTATGACTGCTAGCGTAATTCGCAGGGCTGCAGATAGCCTATGGCGGTCGGATGTTTCCTGAGGGAATCAGGCGTAACCATTGTGATCGTTGCGATCTAGAGTCAAGCAAATGGAGTTAAATTGAAGATTTAGCCATTCGAAATAAAGTTAAAACAGAAATAGTTTATTCGAATAAAATTAAAGGAGATTAATCGAATGTAAATCATTCGTAGAAAGTTAATCGAATGTAAATCATTCGAAGAAAGAGTTATCGAATATAGTTTATTCGAAAAGGAGCTATCGAATAGAGATTATTCGAAAAAGAAAACTATACATTGAATTCGATTATATCGAATTCGGGAAAGTAATATTTACTTTCTAGTTTAATCAAGATTTACTTATTTATTAATAGATTAGTGGTTTAGTTAATTAGTTAAATTAAGGAATAAAAGTTACTTTTGAAGTTGGATATTTAAGAAGAAGGGATTATAACGCTATAGTTATAATCAACGTTTTAAAATAAAGAAGTAGATTCATAAATAGAATCCGAGTTAAGTAAGGAAGTTGTTAAAGATTTACAAGTTGAACTTTGTCTATTTCGAGGTTGGGAATGTTGTTCAGTTAAGGTCTGAGAGGTAATTATACCCCAACTTGATTGACTTCGTTTTTAACTAAGGGATGGGTAAGGTTCAATAGTGAGGATTGATTAAGTGAATTTAGTTAATAAGTATGATGGTTTAAATTGGCTTAGTGATGTTTTATTTAAACATCTGTTTAAATCAAATGAATAAATTTTGGAAACCTTTTCCAAACATAATCAGAGATATTTTCTAATCATAGAAAATGAAATGTTAATGAGAAGGAATACTGGAGTGACAGTGATACGTGAAACAGAGATGGAAATGTTTTCCAATGATTGATGGCATAGATTTCCTAAATTTAGAAAATAAGAAATGTTGAGTTTATAGAAAAGAGTAAATGAATGATAAATTAAATTAAAAAAAGATGAATGTTGAATGTTGATTGATCGATAGAATTTCCATCTGGAAATAATATCGTTGTTTGCACACCTATTTTTCTTTAATAGTTAAATCACCAACTATGAAGTTTTTGACCATTATTACGTCGTCGATACGGAGAGACCGGGATCATATTTTTATTTGAAAACCACTTTGTACGGACGTTAGCATTGCGATCAATTATGATGAAGATAATTGAAGACGGAGTTATGCAAGGGCTATCCTGTTTACAGAATAGTGCCTTTGGTTTGTCCAGTCCCAGGGCAATGTAAATGGACGAATGTTTGACAGAGTATATCTAACAGCTCGCGTAAGTTGATCTCTTCAAACGTACTTACGTTTGGTGGCGGAGGAATTTGATTCTCTTAGCTTTATACCCGTGGTATTTTTAAGGGAATCAATTTGTGATTTGACGGGTATGACGATGTGGCATTCAGAGTAAATGAATGTATGAGCTGTCAAAAGATACGTCATGACCTCAAGCCTCATCAACCGGGAAATGACAGAAATCGGGCAGGAAGCATTGCTAAGTGGGTCGCTCCCATTAGGGTGTATATCACCTATCTAGAGAAAGTCCATTTCATTTTTTTATCTGTTTTCGATGTTGTCCCTTTTCGGGAAACGGTGGGTAGCTCCCAACCGTTGGTAAAATACATTTGATACACTCAAGCGAAATGAGTGATCGGTCATGTGAGGGCCGGGTTGCAAGATGTTCTTGTTGAACCCTGTGTATTCGCCTCTAGAGATACACTATTGGCAGGTGGTCCCATACCTTGTCATAGTCGGAATCCAATTTCCAATAAGTGCCCGCGGTTTTGTTTGTATACTATATATGTGGAAAGTGAGATGCAAGCGTTCTGCTAGATTGTTAATTACTTGTGATTAGACATTATTATAATATCAGAGAAGTATTGATTTCCAAAACTATTTTTGGTTATCGTAAGGTAAAAACCATCCGTGTTTATGTGTGGATCGGTCTTACGATTATCTTTTCTTTTGAAAAGGATTTTGAAAAGTTAAACCAAAATTATTTGAGTTTACTCACACCAGTCCCATGACTGACCCAGAGTTTATTTTGTTTTGTTTTCCCTAAACTCTTGGGTGCCCAAATTTGTATGGGCAGTCAAATAGTTCAGGTCTTTACAGATATACTTGGAGGAGCTTGAAGCATGTGGCTTCAGGATTATATAGCTATTGTTATTTCCGTTGTGTGTAAGTGTTGTACTCTGATATTGTCATTCTATATATATACCGTTTTATTGCAAGGTTATGTTTTATATTATATTTTATTCGTTCCGCTGTGAGATTCGGGTTTACTCTGATTGTGTTCTTCTTCTTCTATTCTAATTTTCTATCTTATCTATTCTCACCCTCTAACTTCTTTCTATTAATGATCTGGAATGTTCGATACCTGAATAGTCAACATGGGTTTTATGTTGATTTTCTGGGTCGAAAATCCCAGTTCGTTACAGTGGTATCAGAGCTGAAGGTTAAGTGATAACTGGCTCTGTGGCGTGACTCAGTAGAGATGGGGTTAGTAATACCCTAGATTGAGTTTGAGTGTATATATACGAGTGAACGTATTTGTAGATTAAATAAAAATGATTTTATAATGTGGAGATTTATTGGTTGGGTAGGTTGTGAATTCTGATCGATCAGTTTGATCCACTGTATCGATAGGAGTTTCTAAACACTCGAATATGATGAACCGACATAGTATGTTTTGAAAGAGGGCAAATGAAATAATTTTACCCAAATTAATTTTTGATATAAACAAAATATTAATATTTGAAGTATTATAGTACATTGGATGTGTTGGTTGTTATCTAAATCGAATGAAGCCTAAAGTGAGTTGGTTATGTATATATAACCAAATAAAAATCATATACATGTAATATATGGAAAAAGATGAAGTAAATCTGAAATTTAAATCAGAATTGGAATTGAAATTCCAAAAATGTGGACAAGTGTTTGTAAATGGATTTGGAATAAGTATATGAGAATTTTAAAATCCTAGGAGATTTTAAATTGTTTCCAAGCATTGAAAAGGATATTTTGAAATGAATTTCAAAATGGAAGTGTTTAGATATGGTTTTGAAAGTGATAAAGTATTGAACTCACTTCGATAGCTGGAAAATAACTCTGATGATGATGGCCACATCATCAGTGTTGTTTTCGAGTTGCTAAGTGACAGATTACTACCAAAGATTTTGTTTTCGAATTTTTTGGGAAAAGGAAGTTGTTTTGAATCCCGAAAAGGAATATTTGATTTTTGAAAGAGCTAAACTGTTTAAAAACTCCCAGGAGGGATTGTTTGAATAAAAATAAATTTAAACAGAAACTTGTGAAAGCAAGCTAGAATTGAATTGAAACCAATTAACTGTAAATTGAATTGAAATAGAACGATATCGAATAAAGTTGGAGTTGTGAGTTATGAATTGTGTAAGTATATTGGACGAGTAAGTAAAAGTTGAAATTGGTAATGGAATTTAAGATTGAGAATGAGATTTGGTTTGAAATAGGATGATTGGATTTGACAACAGATGATTGGAGATTGATTGGGATGACTTTGGTATATGCTGAATTGGCAGCAGAATGTAAGGATATAACGATATGCCCGACAAAGAGGTACAAGTTTATAATTTGTATGGGTTTGAGATTTTGATGAGCCGATTTGGTAAGACGCTTGGCTGTTTGATTTTCTTTTGGGTTGAAGAAGGCCTAGAGAGGCGAGTTGGGGTTTGAACTATTGACCGGTACAAAGGAGGTGCTGGCGAAATTTTTCGAAAATTTCGGGTGTTAGAAAATTTTCAGGATTTTAGAAAATTATCGTTAATTAATATTTTAATTGAAATTAAATTGTTTCTGTTGAAATTGAAGTTGATAAGTAAACAAATAAATTTGTACTAGTTAATAGGGTTTGTTCTCTACCTTTGCAATTTTGAGGACGAAATTATTTTAAGGGGGGAAGAATGTAACGACTTGTATTTTACCGTATAATAATTAATTTATTTAATTATATAAATAGGGATTGAGAGATTGAAATGGTCGTTGAATTCGATAATATTGAATATTTAATTAAAATAAATAATATAATAATCTATTTCATTTTTGAAATAGTCAGAAATAGTGGAATTCACAAAATAATGTGAATTGGATCATCTTTGATATTTAATTCAGTTTAGAATTGAATTAAAACAATGAATATATTATTTGAACGGCAGTTTGAATGTATAATTTATAATATAATTATAATCGAGCTCGAAATGGCGCGGCAGTTCGCTATTTGGCGATTTGAACTTCAACTGAATGTACAGGATTCGTTTTAAATCGAATTTCTATGAAACAAGAAACGTTAGGAGCTGGTGAAGTATATCTTTCTGATGGAAGAGAAAAATCGGGGTTTCATTGTGTAGATTTTGATTTATGTCCAAATCAAAATATAGGAAAAGTCGCTATGGAATTCCTTTATAATTTATATCGATTTATTTATATTATAAAAGGATTTTTCAATATAAATTTGAATATCAATTCAACCGGGATTTGAATATCGAGTTGTAAATCCCAGTGGAGCTGTTTGATATTCTATTGTGAATATATACGATAATATTTAATTTTAAATATTAAATTTAATTGTTTTTAAATATATTTATATATTTAAAAGGGTTAATTAGAGCTTTAAATATAGCCACTTTTGTAAACGAGGTCGGAATTCGATGAAACTAATTTTGTTGGATCTGCAACATCAAATTATTGTTAGATGTTAAGTTTCATGATTTTTGAAGTCAGTATGTGGCCGTACGGGATTTTAATGTGAAAAACAGTCAGTATTTCGACGGTTAAAAATACGTTGTGTGAGCAAATGGAGTCGGAATTCGACGAACCCAGTTTCTTTGATACCGTAATGTCGAATTGTAGATACATGTCCATTTTCGTGATTTTTGGGTATCATATGTGGTCACAGGAATTTTAGAGGACGAATACAAACAACGCTTTCTTAAAATAAAATAAAATATTCAATTAAAAAAATATTTTTTTTATTTCCTATAAATACACTACCAATTCCTTAACCCTAATTCTTTCCTCCTAAGTTAACAAACAATTGAGCCGCAACAATTTTTTTCCTCTACGGTACATGATTCACCTTTGAAAATGAATAGAGATTAATATAAATTATGATACTTGTATATCCATGATCCCTGAGTCTTCCTCTTCGATTTAGTGTAGCTCTGGAGGGTTTCGGTGAAGATTTCCGATGGTCGAAATATATACAGTGAGAGTTCTTATGGGTTAGGGTTGATCTATTTGTGAATTAGAAGCTTTGATGTTTGTTTTGATGATTGTTTTTGGATCTAGCATGGAAGATAGGGTTTGTACGCAATGTTTGGTGAGGATACGAGGGGGAAGGTGCCGCACGACTCCTGTAGCAGTGCTCCAAGACCTGGGTAACGCGATAATGGGTGTTGGTGCGAGTTTGATTTGTATGGTATGAGATCGAAGAGATTTTGACGAGAGAAATTATGGTAATTTTTGTGAGATTTTTAAGTGGAAGGAAAAGAAGCGGTTGAGGATGAAGTAAACGTCGGGTTTGGCCACGAATATGGTACTAGAGAGTGGAGCATTTCAATTGGGGAGGACGAATACTGTTGGGGACGGGTCTGAATAAAAGTAAATAATTCATGTTTTATTTAATTTTAAATACTGTACTAACTTGTGAATGTATAACTTCATCATACGGTATCGGAATTGGACAAAACTGGATCCGTTAGGATCGTACGGACGGGAGAAACACCATGGAACTAACCGGGAATGAATTGAAGCTCGTTTTGATTTATGGTGAAATTTAACGCCTGGATCAAATCAATGACCGATATATCGTTATTTAACGATCACCGACCAACTGAGTAAATCTCACTAACTCTACTCAATTTATATTTTCATAAAATATTTTTAGAATTTGTAAATAATGGTTGTTTGTTGTGTGTTGGCTGTTTAGTTGAACTGCTCCTCAGTTGATTGAAAATATAGATAATGATATAGATATAAATCGTTAATTGAATATAAATCATGTTTATCAGAATAATTCACATCCGTGTTATTTATGTTGATTAACATATGTGGTTGCTGCGAAACAGGTCGGAGGGACCCAACTGGGTTCCTTAACATTTATTTTACTGTTTTTCATATATTGTGTTATATGATGTTATATGAATACCGATCATTGTTTTATGGTACGTTAAATACCATAAAGAATACTGGAATGTTAAAAGGGAAAATTTCATTGTTATATTGAAAAAGCAATATGTATAAAATTAGAAGATTTTATAAAAAGAAAATTATTTATTGAGAAAATAAATAGATTAAAAAGGAATATTTATTTGGTAATCAAATAGATAGAATTGAAGGGAAATATTTGTAAAACATTTACAAATCGAATTGAAAAAGAAATATTTGTAAACTATTTACAAACAGAATTGAAGAGGGATATTTATTTGATAAATAAATAGAATATAAAGAGGAATTATTTGTAAAACAAATAGAAAAGAAAATAGTTAGATTATCAAAGGAATTACTTATAAAATCAATAGATTTTATAAATAGAAAATATTTTATAAAATAAATAGAATTATCCAAAAAGGGGACTTATTTTGTAAATAAATGGATTTTTTAAAGGAAATACTTGAAAGGTGACTAGAATTGTATAAAAGGAGAATTTCACATGTGAAAGATTTAAACTCGTGCTTCGCACACGGGTATAACATGCTATGGATTTAAAGAAAATATTTTAAATAGAATCTGTTTTAACAGATAAAGTAAGAAGATAAATTTATAAATAATATTTTATAAATAAAATAAAATGTTTATCATTGGATAAATAGAATATATAAGTCGAGACTTATATAGAGAAGTAAGAATTGATTTCAACGTTGACAATTGAAACTGAATGGGGACGTAGAGTAAATCAAAGGAGTAAATCAATTAAAGTTAATCAGTTAGAGTAAATCAATTAGAGTTAGAATTAATCGAATTAGAGAAAGTTGAACATAGTTAATCGAATTAGGATTTATTGAATATTAGTTATTCAATTAGAGTTGATCGAATATAGTTATTTGAGATAGAGTTAGTCAAACATAGTTATTTAGGATGTGTTGCCATTTCGTACGACTGCTAGCGTAATTCGCAAGGCTGCAAATAGCCTATGGCGGTCAGATGTTTCCTAAGGGAATCAGGCGTAACCATTGTGATCGCTGCGATCTAGAGTCAAGCAAATGGAGTTAAATCGAAGATTTAGCCATTCGAAATAAAGTTAAAACAGAAATAGTTTATTCGAATAAAATTAAAGGAGATTAATCGAATGTAAATCATTCGTAGAAAGTTAATCGAATGTAAATCATTCGAAGAAAGAGTTATCGAATATAGTTTATTCCAAAAGGAGCTATCGAATAGAGATTATTCGAAAAAGAAAACTATACATTGAATTCGATTATATCGAATTCGAGAAAGTAATATTTACTTTCTAGTTTAATCAAGATTAACTTATTTATTAATAGATTTGTGGTTTAGTTAATTAGTTAAATTAAGGAATAAAAGTTATTTTTGAAGTTGGATATTTAAGAAGAAGGGATTATAACGCTATAGTTATAATCAACGTTTTAAAATAAAGAAGTAGATTCATAAATAGAATCCTAGTTAAGTAAGGAAGTTGTTAAAGATTTACAAGTTGAACTTTGTCTATTTCGAGGTTGGGAATGTTGTTCAGTTAAGGTCTGAAAGGTAATTATACCCCAACTTGATTGACTTCGTTTTTAACTATGGGATGGGTAAGGTTCGATAGTGAGGATTGATTAAGTGAATTTAGTTAATAAGTATAATGGTTTAAATTAGCTTAGTGATGTTTTATTTAAACATCTGTTTAAATCAAATGAATGAATTTTGGAAACCTTTTCCAAACATAATCAGAGATATTTTCTAATCATAGAAAATGAAATGTTAATGAGAAGGAATACTGGAGTGACAGTGATACGTGAAACAGAGATGGAAATGTTTTCCAATGACTGATGATGTAGATTTCCTAAATATAGAAAATAAGAAATGTTGAGTATATAGAAAAGAGTAAATGAATAAATTAATGATAAATTAAATTAAAAAAAATGAATGTTAAATGTTGATTGATCGATAGAATTTCCATCTGGAAATAATATCGTTGTTTGCACACCTGTTTTTCTTTGATAGTTAAATCACCGACTATCAAAGTTTTGACCATTTTTACATCGTCGATACGGAGAGATCGGGATCAGATTTTTATCTGAAAACCACTCTGTATGGACATTAGCGTTGCGATCAATTATGATGAAGATAATTGAAGACGGAGTTATGCAAGGGCTATCATGTTTACAGAATAGTGCCTTCGGTTTGTCCAGTCCCAGGGCAACGTAAATGGACGAATGTCTGACAGAGTATATATAATAGCTCGCGTAAGTTGATCTCTTCAAACATACTTACGTTTGGTGGTGGAGGAATTTGTTTCTCTTAGCTTTATACCCATGGTATTTTTGAGGGAATCAATTTGTGATTTGATGGGTATGACGATGTGGCATTCAGAGTAAATGAATGTATGATCTGTCAAAAGATACATCATGACCTCAAGCCTCATCAACCGGGAAATGACAGAAATCGGGCAGGCAGCATGGCTAAGTGGGTCGCTCCCATTAGGGTGTATATCACCTATCTAGAGAAACTCCATTTCATTCTTTTATATGTTTTCGATGCTGTCCCTTTTCCGGAAACGGTGGGTAGCTCCCAACCGTTGGTGATATACATTCGATACACTCAAGCGAAATGAGTGGCTGGTCATGTGAGGGCTAGGTTGCAAGATGTTCTTGTTGAACCCTGTGTATTCGCCTCTAGAGATACACTATCGGTAGGTGGTTCCATACCTTGTCATAGTCGGAATCCAATTTCCAATAAGTACCTGCGGTTTTGTTTGTATACTATACGTGTGGAACATGAGATGCAAGCGTTCTGCTAGATTGTTAATTACTTGTGATTAGACATTATTATAATATCAGAGAAGTATTGATTTCCAAAACTATTTTGGGTTATCGTAAGGTAAAAACCATCCGTGTTTATGTGTGGATCGGTCTTACGATTATCTTTTCTTTTGAAAAGGATTTTGAAAAGTTAAACCAAAATGATTTGAGTTTACTCACACCAATCCCATGACTGACCCAGAGTTTATTTTGTTTTGTTTTGCCTAAACTCTTGGGTGTCCAAATTTGTACGGGCAGTCAAATAGTTCAGGTCTTTACAGATATACTTGGAGGAGCTTGAAGCAGGAGGCTTCAGGATTATATAGTTATTGTTATTTCCGCTGTGTGTAAGTGTTGTACTCTGATAATGTCATTCTATATATATAATGTTTTATTGCAAGGTTATGTTATATATTATATTTTATTCGTTCCGCTGTGAGATTCGGGTTTACTCTGATTGTGTTCTTCTTCTTCTTCTTCTTTTCTAATTTTCTATCTTATCTATTCTCACCCTCTAACTTCTTTTTATTAATGATCTGGAATGTTCGATACCTGAATAGTCAACATGGGTTTTATGTTGATTTTCTAGGTCAAAAATCCCAGTTCGTTACAATAACATGTGTTTGTTTTCGAATTTCAAATGCACATTACTAATGTAATTATTCTGATAATTTTACTACTTAAAATGCAGGGTGTTACAAGACACATCCACTGACTAATATGGTCTTACCTTCCTAAAAAAGAGATTCAAGAAGGATTAGTAGAATTGTTAAGCTTAAGGCAAGATAAAGTGTTCCTAGTTAGTTGAATAAGCTAACCATTAATAAGTAAGAACTCTTCTAAACTAAGGAGAGGAGCGGACAAGGAGGCAACAAAGGAAGAGAGATGAAGGGACGACGAGTGTTGACGTCTTGCATGACTGTGAAAATCATCTCCTTCATATAAATGTCACTAGATAGACAAATATGCAGAAAGGAGAACGACCAGGTCGACTTAAGGAAAAAATAAAAGGGTAACTGCCAACGTGGCTCCTAGAGAACCACCTAAGCTCAGACAAAAAAAATTCATCCGATTGAGAAACCCTGAGGAAGGAACACAGATAAAGCAACCATAATTACCGATAAAAAGGCAGCACCAACCGTAATAGCAAATCCACAAATGACCAGAAATCTAACCAATATCCGCCAGAAAGTAATATCGAACAAAAGCTATTGTTTGACTTCATGTGAGCGAGTAGGACACGAAAAAGAGCAATGTACCATGATCTGTGAAGACCAAGAGCTATGATCAATTTACGTACATCAACTAAAATCAATCACAAGCAACGAATGGACACAAAGAGGCACGGAAAAGGCCCCGACCAGCCAAAAAGAGTTTGGGGACAAAAGACAAAACCCAGAACTCAGCCTGTAACACCCCAAATTTTCTGAGAATATTAAAATTAACAAATTCAAAAACACTTAATTTTTGGAAGAAGAATTAAGTGAAATGGGTTGTGCAATTACGTTCATCTCAAAATTTTGGTCAAGATAGACATTTGGTTTGCATAAAACGGATACCTTATGAAGAAGTTATTAAACCTTGAAGTTTGTATGCATATGAGAAATATATATATATATAAATTAAATAAATAAATATGCAAAAAAGTTCAAAACAGCGAATCGGGAGGGGGAATAACCGAACCGGCCCATTTTTGAGGTCGACCCAAGCCCCGCTGGGTCGACTAGGGGTTGATTCAGGGTGTTTGGCTGTCAACCCGTGGGCCGATTCGCTCTAAGGCAGATGTGACATCTGATTGGTTCTCATGGTTCAGGGTTAATCTAATGGTCCTAAAACACTCTCTACAACTATATAAGGATACTAAACCTAAAACCTAATTCTATTATTCACTCTCATCTAAACCTAGTCTCCACTAAAACCAAAATCAAATTAAATCTAACCTAATTCAACTAAGAGAATTCAATGATCTACATCAAAGGCGAGAAATTCAATTTCAGAATACAGATCCTAGAACTCAAGAATTCCTTTTTGTTTGTATGTATAGTTACCTTTCAGATGTGAATAAATTAAAGACGTGATTTGTAATGAATTGGAAAATAGAATTTGAACCAAGTTGTATGTGATTGATGATGCGAATTCATGTCTAATTCTTGCGATAATTTGGTTATGTATGTCTTGGAATGATTGTGGTTTATTTGAACTTATTGTATCATGTGGAAATTAGTAATAAACTTATTATGATTTGGGGAATGAAACCATCATACCACATATAAGTTTGACAATCCTTTCATGATGTGTCATATGCAAGATACATGTTTTATGTTAGTCAAGAGTTATATATATGTTCATATGCAAGATACATGTTTTATGTTAGTAAAGATCCATATATATGTTCATATGCAAGATACATGTTTTATGTTAGTCAAGATCTATATATATGTTCATATGCAAGATACATTTTTTATGTTAGACCCAAGTCAAGGTCTATATATATATATATATATATATATATATATATATATGTATGTATGTATGTATGTGTGTGTGTGTGTTCATATGCAAGTTCCGTGTTCTTTGTTAGATCCAAAAATAAGATCTATATGTATATGCAAGTTTGTAAAGTGGATTCATGCAAGTTCATATGATCATTATTGTTAGATCTAGTTCACATCTACATGTTAAAGTTAAACTTATACATGCTCTGGAATGTACATGTCATGATTCTCCTAAATTATGCTAGTTTATAAACCAAGTTGTGTTCACCTATGCCCAGATCTACATGTTCACATTCTTAGGCTTATGCTAGTTTTATCCAATCTAATTACAAGTTTCGTGAGACATGTTAATTAAAATTTACATGACATATGTTTGATTAACTATTCCCTTCTTTTACCTCTTGTTTATAAATTGGGCTAATTTGCGGGCCCAATGACTTTATGTGATTAACGCGAACGTACAACGGGGGTAACATTGGGAAAAACTTGGAAATTACACATAACTGACATATTTGGCTCATAGTCATGTAATTAACGAGTGGCATAAAAATGGTATAGTTTTTATGCCAAAAACCATGAACTTGAATTAGAGGGAAAGTGGGACATGATAATAAATTGTTGACAAATTTACATATAAGCATAAAAGGATAAATATGTAAATTTAGAAAAGACGAATATGCCTAACCCGAGGTAAGACTGAGTTGCGGTGTAAAACTGGCCGGAACCGACCGGCACATCCAGTGACCACAACAATACCTATCTAATGTGGGTGGTTAGTGCATTGAGCCCAAAAAGGACCCGAGGTTAGACTGAGTTGTGGTGTAAAACTGCCCGGAGCCGACCGGCACATATAGTGACCATAACAATACCTGTCTAATGTGAGTGGTTGGTGCTTTAATAAAGCTAAGTCAAGATTGGTAGGGTTAAGTTAACTAAGGGAACACTTAACTAATTCAACATGTTAACTAAACTGATGGGTGAGGTTAAGTAAATTTAGAACACTTAACCGTTATAACATGTTAATTAGACAAGTGGGTGAGGTTAAGTAAATTTAGAACACTTAACAGTTATAACATGTTAATTGGACAAGTGGGTGAGGTTAAGTAAATTTAGAACACTTAACCGTTATAACATGTTAATTAGACAAGTGGGTGAGGTTAAGTAAATTTAGAACACTTAACCTTTATAACATGTTAATTAGACAAGTGGGTGAGGTTAAGTAAATTTAGAAACACTTAACCAATATAACTTGATTTATGGAAAGGTTAAGTTAAAATAAGAGGGCAACACTTAACCAATATAACTTGATTTGTAGTAGGGTTAAGTTAACACAAGAAGGCAACACTTAACCAAAGTAACATGACACGTAGGTGGGTTGAGTTAACTTGAATTGATTGATGATACTTAACCAATACAACAAGATGAATACGTGGAGTTAAGTTAACAAGAAACACTTGACCAATATAACTTGATGAATGAACGGAGTTAAGTTAATAGGAAAATAGGAAACACTTAACCGATCCAACATGATAAGTAAGGAGGGTCAAGTTAATAAGAAATTCTTAACCAACATGACATGATGAATGAGTGGGTTAAGTTAACATGAACGGACAACACTTAACCAATATGACGTAGTGCACGGGAGGGTTAAGTACATATCGGGTTGGTGGGTAATATTAGTAAATATAGGCCCACAAAACTTAACCGTTTAATAAACATGCTTGAATCAGTGGGAGGGTTAAGTACATCTTGTGTAGGTGGGTAATATTAGTACATATAGGCCTGTAAAACTTAACCGTTTAATAAACATGCTTGAATCGATGGGAGTGTTAAGTACATATCGGATTGGTGGGTAATATTATTAAATATAGGCCCATAAAACTTAACCAATAGGAAACCCTAGCAAAAGGGACCCATTTCAGCAGTAACCCACATAGATGTATCACGGGTGCGGCACGATTACTGGGCTGATTATAAATGGTCAAAATAGCGGCAGGGGGTACGCCAGTGTAGTTTCCGACAGTTTACGGGCATGCATGTACTCCGGAGTGGGAAAAAGCAAGCACAGAGTACCAGTAGTTATACAATGTGCATCTTGAATCGTGTCGGGTCGCTATCATAAGGATTGATACACCTTATGGTGGGGCCAGCACAGGGTATCTACACGCAAGAGAGGGCCGATTGACACAGACACATGGAACATGAATACAAGTAGGGAGCCGATCGATAGGGTTGTGAGGGTACATCTAACATGTTCATGGCAATTAGGCTGATTGAGGTGGAATCCTCACGATAGATGTACACCTGAAGGCTACCACAATTATGGGGATTGGGATCACATTATCATTTTATACAAATTACTAGTTGGGACACTAGTTAGGTGGTGCAGAGATAGATATAGAAATCAGATTAACAGAGTAATAGCGAAGCAGAGAAAAAGTAGAAGCGCATTCAGTTCACCTTGCACTTATCTTGTCTTTAGTTACCTTGTTTTTATGTTATTGTCCTATTTTCAGTTTATTCATATCATGATACTTTATCTTGTTTGCATGCTGAAAGATCACTGGACTTACCAGACTTATGTCTGACCTAGTTTGTTTTACGCCTCTTTCTTCCGTTCCCCCCCCCCAAGGTAGTCAGGGAGGGAATAGCTCAGCCTAGCTTGAACCTCTTCTCTTCCCAAGCTTGAAGATTAGTTGGTGTATTGCTTTGGACTCTCTCTCTTCCACTACTATGGCTGGTTCATGCTTTATTAGGGAATATCATTCTTTTTATGCTTCTTTTATTCTTGGAAGTTTTTAAATCAAGACAGAAGTTCTATGTATTACATTTAAGTATGATTGAGGAAATTTTTGTAAAAGCTTGACTGAATTAAGTTGTTTATAAAATGTATTTATTTTTCCGCTTCTTTATTTGTCTGTCGTTAATTTATCTGCATCTTTTACCTATATTGCTCCACCGAAGTTAAGGCATTCCCTTTGTGAGTGACGTTAACGGAGGTGGGGTGTTTCACTTGGTATCAAAGCTGAAGGTTACCAGATCAGATAAAAGATTTAAAATTTATTTTCAAAATGGTTTTAAAAGAAGAATTTTCAAAAGAAAAGTTTTGTTTTAAAGGCATATTCCCCAAAGCCATATGCACTATCTTTTTGATCCTCTGTTTGAATCCTTGTTTCCTTCTTTCCTGAGTCTCCGCGGCTCCTGGCTTTCTGGGAGGTAACCTCATCGCGGCACGGTTCCGTAGGCATGATGAGGCCACGACACTTGTTAAAGGGCAAATTAGCGCCCAACTTCCATCTATAGCCGCAGTAGTTTCACCTATGACTAATTTTTCTTTCGAGCTTTGTAGGATTTTCCGTGCGATGGAGGCAGCTTTCAAAAGACCTGTCAACAAGTTACACAAGGAAGGAAAAGATGAGAATGAGGGAGTTTGGCTAAGCAGCACAACCCAAGGATGAAGAACTCATAGATATAGACTTGGTTCACAAAGGAGGGGAGGAAAGAATAGTAAAACCTAAAACAAGAGGAAGTATCTTTATTTTGGTATAACGGGTCGTATAATTAAGGGCAAGGGCAAGAACAACAGACAAGATATTCCGGAAGGCAAGTGCATGCTCTCACCACCAGCATACCTGAGAGAGAGGTAGTAAGGTTTTTGTTGAAAAGTTTAGTTTTTCTTCTTGATCATCCGGCTAGTACTCTTTTTGATTTTTGCGCTTCGCATTCGTTTATATCTGCTTCCATAGTTGAGTCTCTGCACCCTAGAGCTTGTATAGTAGAGGATCCCATTATTGTCCCAAGTCCAATTTGTGGTTCGGCTCATTTATCTTTGGTTTGTATGGATTTGAGATACATATTTTTTTGGTTTCATGGGCTATGGGTTGATTCTAGGCATGGATTGGTTAGCTAGTAATTGTGAAAGGAGGGTAGTTAGACTTTCGACTTGCCTCGGGAATACCCTCGAAATTTTGTGCGATCCTAAGGGATCAGTTTGTCTTAGCTATCTAGAATCATTTTATGTAGTTATCGACGATTTTAGGTCCGTTAGAGCAGTCCATGAGCACGCAGACGTTTTTGATTAGGTTAAGGGTTCCCCCCCTAAAAACTCGAGATAGACTTCCGCATATATCCAGTTGACAATGCAAAGCCAGTTATGCGATCAACGATAGTTTTGGAGCAAGATTGGCGAGGATAGCCAGAGTTGGTTAAGTGCTCAATTGTTTGGTTGTTTTGCTAGTATCATCTCACATAGATCGTCCAAATTCGGTGGAGGTATTCCTTGGATGCTTGTCTGATATTGGTTTAGGCCTTTGGGGCTTGTACTTGAGGGATGCCAAGTTCGATTAGGATGGTTTGCGTGAGAGATATCGACCCTAAGATTTGTGACATGATAGATAAGCTAAGTAGAGGAGAGACCTCTAATCATCTTAGTATATACACTTGGTATCATGGTTAACTTCTGTTTATCTTGGAAAGATAGTTCGACAACATTAGATACCCTCTAGCATAGTAAATGATCGAGGTCCTATCTTTACTAGTGGGTTTTGGAAATGGAGGTCAAGAAGCTTCGCAATCGTAAAGTTAAATTAGTTAAGGTACAAAGGAGTGAAGCTCAAGAAGATGCGACTTAGAAGACTGAAGACTAGATACGTGCATCATACCCTTTTTGAGGGTATATCCTTGATTCCTCCTTTTTCTGTAATATTTATTTGCATGCTAGTCTTTATCTTTTAAGTATATCCTCTCGGTCCTATCCTCGATCCTTAGGTAGAAGCCAATGGATGAAAACATGTGTTTGAGACATGTTATGATTGATGGTTGTAAGTGGTTGCAAGTGTTTGCTAGTGGTTTCTCGTGGATGCATATACACACATTAGGCACTAGATCAGCTCAGTCACTTTCATATTGCATATGCATATGAATGCATTTGTATATGGATTGAAACTTGATGTGTTATCATATGGATGTTGCATATGGATGAGTGAATTTGCACACATATAGTATTTACATGATTAGGGATATTTACATACATATTGGACGCATGACACTCTCATGATTCGCATTAAGGTGGTCAACTGGATCAGTAGACCACCTGATTTTGCACTAGATAAGAGACATATACACACACTCTGCATATGTTCATATGGCATTAGAAGTCTTTTAAGGACAATGGATGCTTGTGGATGATGGATGAGTAGATGGATGATTATATGTTAGGTTGCATTCTTCTTAACTTGAAGATTTCGTGGACGAAATCCTTTAAGGAGGGAAGAATGTAACACCCCGAATTTTCTAAGAATATTAAAATTAACAAATTCAAGAACACTTAATTTTTAGAAGAAGAATTAAGTGAAATGGGTTGCGCTGTTACGTTCGTCTCAAAATTTTGGTCAAGATAGACATTTGGTTTGCATAAAACGGATACCTTATGAAGAAGTTATTAAGCCTCGAAGTTTGTATGCATATGAGAAAAATATATATATAGATATATATAAAATTTAAATAAATAAATATGCAAAAAAGTTCAAAACATCGAATCGAGAGGGGGAATAACCGAACCGACCGATTTTTGAGGTCGACCCAAGCCCCGCTGGGTCGACTAAGGGTTGATTCAGGGTGTTTGGCTGTCAACCCGTAGGTCGATTCGCTCAAAGGCAGATGTGACATCTGATTGGTTCTCATGGTTCAGGGTTAATCTAATGGTCCTAAAACACTCTCTACAACTATATAAGGACCCTAAACCTAAAACCTAATTCTATTATTCACTCTCATCTAAATCTAGCCGCCACTAAAACCAAAATCAAATTAAATCTAATCTAATTCAACTAAGAGAATTCAACGATCTACATCAAAGGCGAGCAATTCAATTTCAGAATACAGATCCCAGAACTCAAGAATTCCTTTTTGTTTGTAAGTATAGTTACCTTTCAGATGTGAATAAATTAAAGACGTGATTTGTAATGAATTGGAAAATAGAATTTGAACCAAGTTGTATGTGATTGATGATGCGAATTCATGTCTAATTCTTGCGATAATTTGGTCATGTATGTCTTGGAATGATTGTGGTTTATTTGAACTTATTGTATCATGTGGAAATTGGTGATAAACTTATTATGATTTGGGGAACGAAACCATCATACCACATATAAGTTTGACAATCCTTTCATGATGTGTCATATGCAAGATACATGTTTTATGTTAGTCAAGATCTATATATATGTTCATATGCAAGATACATGTTTTATGTTAGTCAAGATCTATATATATGTTCATATGCAAGATACATGTTTTATGTTATACCCAAGTCAAGATCTCTCTCTCTCTCCCTCTCTCTCTCTCTCTCTATATATATATATATATATATATATATATATCTGTGTGTGTGTGTGTGTGTTCATATGCAAGTTTCATGTTCTGTGTTAGATCCAAAAATTAGATCTATATTTATATGCAAGTTTGTAAAGTGGATTCATGCAAGTTCATATGATCATTATTGTTAGATCTAGTTCATATCTACATGTTAAAGTTAAACTTATACATGCTTTGGAATGTACATGTCATGGTTCTCCTAAATTATGCTAGTTTATAAACCAAGTTGTGTTCACCTATGCCTAGATCTACATGTTCACATGCTTAGGCTTATGCTAGTTCTATCCAATCTAATTGCAAGTTTCGTGAGACATGTTAATTTAAATTTACGTGGCATATGTTTGATTAAATGTTCCTTTCTTTTACCTCTTGTTTATAAATTGGGCTAATTTGCGGGCCCAATGACTTTATGTGATTAACGCGTACATACAACGGGGGTAACGTTGGGAAAAACTTGGAAATTACACATAACTGACATATTTGGCTCATAGTCATGTAATTAATGAGTGGCATAAAAATGGTATAGTTTTTATGCCAAAAACCATGAACTTGAATTAGAGGGAAAGTGAGACATGACAATAAATTGTTGACAAATTTACATATAAGTATTAAAGGACAAATATGTAAATTTAGAAAAGACGAATATGCCTAACCCGAGGTTAGACTGAGTTGTGGTGTAAAACTTCCCGGAACCGACCGGCACATCCAGTGACCACAACAATACCTGTATAATGTGGGTGGTTAGTGCATTGAGCCCAAAAAGGACCCGAGGTTAGACTGAGTTGTGGTGTAAAACTGCACGGAACCGACCGGCACATCCAGTGACCACAACAATACCTATCTAATGTGAGTGGTTGGTGCTTTAATAAAGCTAAGTCAAGATTGGTAGGGTTAAGTCAACTAAGGGAACACATAACCAATTCAACATGTTAACTAAACTGATGGGTGAGGTTAAGTAAATTTAGAACACTTAACCGTTATAACATATTAATTAGACAAGTGGGTGAGGTTAAGTAAATTTAGAACACATAACCTTTATAACATGTTAATTAGAAAAGTGGGTGAGGTTAAGTAAATTTAGAACACTTAACCATTATAACATGTTAATTAGACAAGTGGGTGAGGTTAAGCAAATTTAGAACACTTAACCTTTATAACATGTTAATTAGACAAGTGGATGAGCTTAAGTAAATTTAGAAACACTTAACCAATATAACTTGATTTATGGAAAGGTTAAGTTAAAATAAGAGGGCAACACCTAACCAATATAACTTGATTTGTAGTAGGGTTAAGTTAACACAAGAAGGCAACACTTAACCAAAGTAACATGACACATAGGTGGGTTAAGTTAACTAGAATTGATTGATGACACTTAACCAATACAACAAGTTGAATACGTGGGGTTAAGTTAATAAGAAACACTTGACCAATATAACTTGATGAACGAACGGGGTTAAGTTAACAGGAAACACTTAACCGATCCAACATGATAAGTAAGGAGGGTCAAGTTAATAAGAAATGCTTAACCAACATGACATGATGAATGAGTGGGTTAAGTTAACATGAACGAACAACACTTAACCAATATGACGTAATGCGTGAGAGGGTAAAGTACATCTCTTTTAGGTGGGTAATATTAGTACATATAGGCCCATAAAACTTAACCATTTAATAAACATGCTTGAATCGATGGGAGGGTTAAGTACATATCGGGTTGGTGGGTAATATTAGTAAATATAGGCCCACAAAACATAACCAATAGGAAACCCTAGTAACGGGGACCCATTTCAGTAGTAACCCACATAGATGTATCACGATACCCTAAACTAGGCAGGGTGGGGCATGATTACTGGGCTGATTATAAACGGTCAAAATAGCGACAGGGGTACGTCAGTGTAGGTTCCGACAGTTTACGGGCATGCACGTACTCCGGAGTGGGAAAAAGCAGGCACTGGGTACCAGTAGTTATACACTGTGCATCTTGAATCGTGTCGGGTCGCTATCATAAGGATTGATACACCTTATGGCGGGGCCAGCACAGGGTATCTACACGCAAGAGAGGGCCGATTGACACAGACACATGGAACATGAACACAAGTTGGGAGCTGTAGTGACCCGGATTTTCAGCGACTTTGGTTATCGACGTAAGCTCGACGTCGATAACCAAAACATCAAAAAATCCCGGTAATTAATGAAAGAAATTAGAAGGTGAGAATAGATAAGATAGGACTTATAGAATAGAAGAAGAAGAAGAACATCATCATAAGAGTAAACACGAATCTCACAGCGGAACGAATAAAATATAACATAACATATCTTTGAAATAACATCAGTATGTATACAATAACACTTATCAGAGTACAACACTTACTACAACAGCGGAAATAATAATAGCTATAGAATCCTGAAGCCTCCTGCTCCAAGCTCTCCAAGTGTATCTGTAAAATCCCGACTACTTGACTGCCCGTACAAATTTAGGCACCCAAGAGTTTAGGGAAAACAACAAAATAAACTCCGGGTCAGTCATGGGACTGGTGTGAATAAACTCAAATCATTTAAACAGGTATATGTTAACTCATAAGACCACGCCGTGAATACGGAACGGGTTTTTCCCTTATGAGAATCCAAATAACTTTTCAAAGCAATATCATTCTGATATTATAATAATGTCTAAGTACAAATAAATATCAATCTAGCAGAAACGCTTGCATCTCACGTTACTACATATATAGTATACAATCAAAATCGCAAGCACGTATTGGGTGATTGGATTTCCAACTATGACAAGGTATGGAACCACCTTCCGATCAGTGTACTCTAGGAACGATACACTGGAGTTCAACAAGAACATCTTGCAACTCAGCCACACATGACCGACCACTCATTTCGCTTGAGTGTATCGAATGTACATCACCAACGGTTGGGATCAGCAACCGTTCCCGTATATATATGGGACAGCATTGATAGATTTTAGAAACAAATGAATATTCTCTAGATAGGTGATTATACACCCTACTTCGGTGCGACCGACTTAGCCATGCTGCCTGCCCGATTTCTGTCATTTACCGGATGTGAGGCTAGAAGCTACGCTTTATCATCACAATAGATTCACTTCGAATGCCACATTGTCAGATCCATCGAAAATCACTAGTTGACGTCTACAACAATACATGACGTGTCAGCTAAAAGAAGTTTCCTTCTCCGCTTCCACTCTTGGTACGGTTGAAGAAATCAATGTACGTGACCTTTCTGGAAATACTATGTCAGACATCCATCTTTATTCACTTAGAAATGTCACATCGTCATACCCGCCAAATCACAAATTGACTTATCCAAAAATAACACGGGTATACAGTTAAGAGAAACGAATTCCTCCGCCACCAAACGTGAATACGTTTGAACAGATCAACTTACGCGATCCATTGGATATACTCTGTCAGACCTTCGTCCATACAAGTTGTCCTGGGACTGGACAAACCGAAGATACTATTCTGTAAACAGGATAGCCCTTGCATTTTACTCCGTCTTCAATTATCTTTGGCATATATGATTCGCGACGCTTATGCCAATACAGAGTGGTTCTTTGGATAATAATCCAACCGGTCTCTCCATATTAACAACGTTAAAATGGTCAAAACTTCGATAGTCGGTGAGTTAACTATCAAAGAAAAACAAGTGTGCAAACAACGATATTATTTCCAGATGGAAATTATATCGAACAAACATCATTTGACATAAATCTCTTTAGTTCATTTATTTACTTATCTCCTGTTTCCCTATATTCTAAATTCTTATTTTTCTTTTATCAGAAAACATTTCTGATTCTCGTTTGGAAAACATTTCCAAAACTCCTTTACGATCAAACCTTACCATTTCTTAGTTAAGAAGGAAGTCACTCAAGTTGGGGTATAATTACCTCTCAGACCTTAACTGAACAACGTTATAACTTCGAAATGGTCAAAGTTTATCTTTTAATCTTTAACAACCTCTTTACGCCTTTCTCGGATTAAATTTTACTAATCCACTTCTATATTTAAAACATTGGTTATAACGATAATGTTATAATCCCTACTTTCGAATTATCTAACTTTAATTTTAACTTCTATTCTTATTAGTGAATAATTAACCTAACACTTATTTATTTATAAATAAATAAATCTCTATTTAGACACTGGAAAGTATAAGTACTTTCCCGAATTCGATATAATCGAATTTTCCGATTAACTCTCTTCGAGAAATCTCTATTCGATTAACTCTTCTTCGAATAACCTATATTCGATTAACTTCTTCTCGAATAAACGATATTCGATAATCTCTCTTCGAATAACTAATATTCGATAACTCTTCCTTTTCAAATATCTCATATTTGAAAATCTCACTTCGATTAAACTATAATCGATAACTCCCTTCGATGAAACTAACATCGATAACTTTAACTCGACGAACTTAACTCGACTAACTTAACTTGATTCGACTAACGCGACTTACTTGGTTCGATTAACTAGGCTCGACTAGCTTGATTAACTTAACTCGACTTACTTGGTTCGACCAATTCGATTCGATTAACTAGTCTCGACTAACTTGACTAACTTAACTCGACTTACTTGGTTCGACCAATTCGATTCGATTAACTAGGCTCGACTAACTTGACTAACTTAACTCGACTTACTTGGTTCGACCAATTCGATTCGATTAACTAGGCTCGACTAACTTGACTAACTTAACTCGACTTACTTGGTTCGACCAATTCGATTCGATTAACTAGGCTCGACTAGCTTGGTCGAACCACCCGATCAACTCAACTTATTTAACTTTAACTGGTTTTACTTGGTTTGACTAACTCAATTTATTAACTCGACTGACTAATTCAACTCGATTAACCTAACTTGATTTACTTATCTTGATTAACTGAACTAATCACTTTGATTAACTCGACTAATTCACTTTGGTTAACTTAACCAATTCACTTAACTAATTCACTTAGTTTATCTTAACTAATTCACTTAACTCCTGTCGAATAAACTATATTCGATTAACTCCTTTACTCTATTCGAATAAACTATATTCGATTAACTCCTTTACTCTATTTAACTCCGTTTAACTCTATTCGAATAACAAATTCGATTAAATAACTTCGACTACCATATTCGATTAACTAACTTCGACTACCATATTCGATTAACTAACTTCGAATACCATATTCGATTAACTAACTTCGAATACCATATTCGATTTCTCCTTTCGAATGTCTATATTCGATTAACTTTATTCACTTAATAAAGATTTCCTTTTTAACAACGTTTTATTCATTTGAAAAGATTTACTTTTAAATAACGGTTCTACACTTTAAAAATGATTTCCTTTTTATAACGTTCCCTTTTCAATTCTATTTGTAAATGGTTTACAAATATTCCCTTTTCAAATTTTTTCTTGAAATATTCTAACTCCTTAAATTTTCGGGAAAATTCGCCATAACCTCCTTTGTAACGGGAGCATCGGGAAAATCCCCAAACTCGCCACACAGGCCATTCCATTCAAAAGAAATGTTTTGAATTTATTTCCTTTTCAAATATCTCCTATTTATAAATATTCCAATTTATAAACATTTCTTATTTATAAATATCCCACTTTATAAATATGCTGTTTTCAATATCACTTTGAAAATCTCCTTATCAACATCCCGTATGTTATGGTATTCAATCATATCAAATCACGATGTTCAATATCGTCCATACACACACAATCAACAACAGATTAAAAATCACGTCATATATCGCAATATATGAAAAATAATAAAATAACTGTTGAGGAATCCAGTCGGATTCCTCCAACCTGTTTCCCTGCATCCACAGATGTTACACAGTATAATATACATCAATTTCATCCCAACATGAAATATACTGATAATCAGAATCCATATTTGATTGACGGTTTTCTATATATAACTATATCTACGTTTTCAATCAAATCTATTTAACAGTCCAATTTAACAGTCCAATTTAACAATCAATACACAGAAATCAATCATTAAAAATAAAGTACAGTTTTATACAAATATAAACTGAACAGAGTTAGTGAGATTTACTCACATTGTTCGTTATCGTTAAATAACGAATAACGATTGTCCATTCTGATCAGTCAATTTATTCCACCATAAATTGTTACGAACTCCGAAACATTCCAGACCAGCCTGTATGTTGTCATTCCCGTCCATACGATCCCGATGGATCCATATTTGCGAAATTCTGATTTCGTATGGTCAAGATATGAGAATTACAAGGAAATACACTATTTAAATAAAAATTAAACTTTCTAATTAAATCCTTTTAAACAAATTTGGGCCTCACCCAATATGAAAAGCCCGTCACCAGACCAACCCGCACTACTTTCTTCCTCTTTCAAAAACCACGAACACTTCTGCTCCCGTAAAATCCAAACAAACGAAAATGGCCACCGTTGACCACCACGTTCTCCTCATCCGTGCCACCGTTCGACAAGCCGTCACCACCACTGGCCCTCTCTTCCCAAACCGCATCTCCCTGTACCCTCAAACCTAACCTCGGCGCCACCTTCATTTCCGCGACATCGACTGTCGACAGCAGGTCACCGACCCCAAACACCACCGAAAACCCCACAATCATGTCAACACCTTCGGTTTTGAACCCCAAGCCCAAATATCAAATCAGTTTCGCACCTCGATGCTTCAATTTGCGGTATGGTGGAACCCTAGCACCCACTGTAAAACGCCGAGCTCCCCAATGTGAAGTCGCACCCTTCGATTTACATACCAACTTGAAGAGTTTCGAGCAATGATTTCCATTATCCAAGTTTCAGGATTTATAAGAATTGTTTTGATTTTTGGTTAATTTTTGAAAATGGCCGATTGGTTTGTTTGAAGAGAAACATACGGCAGCTTTGTTTGTTGACTTCCAGAGAAATTTTCTAGGTTTAGAAATGTGTTAGGGGATATTTATAGAGGAGGTATAATGATTTTATATTCAAATATTATATTAATATAAAATCAACTGCTATTTGTATTGTCTTCTAAAAATTCCTGTACTCACATGTGATACCCAAAAATCACGAAACTGGACATGCAGATACAGTTCAACATTACGGTCCCAACGAAACTGGTTTCGTCGAATTCCGACTTCGTCTGCTCACACAGCGTATTTTTAACTGTCGAAATACTGACTGTTCTTCACTCTAAAAATCCGTACGGCCACACAGTGACTCTAAATATCACGAAACTTGACATCTAGCAACTATTTGATATTGCGGATCCAACAAAACTGGTTTCGTTGAATTCCGACTTCGTTTGCAAAAGTGGTTATTTTTAACGCTTTGAATAGCCCATTTAAATATATAAATATATTTAAATAAATTTAAATATATATTATTAATTTAATATTATCGTATATCTTCACATATGATATCGTACAGCTCCAGAATATCATATCAGAATATACAGTTTTGATATTTCAGATTTCAGATTTCAGATTATCTCGGTATTCAGTTTATATCGAAAATCCTTTTATAACGTATATAAAGCGTCGCAAATTATAAAGGAATTCTACAGCGACTTTTCTGAAATTTGATTTGGACGTAACTCAAAATCTACACGACGAAATCCCGATTTTTCTCTTCCACTAGAAAGATACACTCCACCAGCTCCACATGTTTCTTGTTTCATAGAAATCCGGCTTAAAATGAATCCTGTACATTCAGTTGAAGTCTGAATCGCCAAATAGCGAACTGCCGCGTCGTTTCAAGCTCTATTTTAATTATATTAAAATTATACGTTCAAACTGTCGTCGATTGAATATATTCGTCAATATAATCCAACTCTAAGTTGAATTACATCTTTGGGATGACCCCATTTACAGAATATTTGTATTTCCAATATTTTTGATTATTTCGACATTATAATATATTTTATTATATTATAATTATTAATTAAATATTCAATATTATTTAATTCACGTTCTCGATATCGATAAATCGATATTAAATAATTAAATAGATTAATTATTCAACCGCTAAAAAATGCGGGTTACTACAGGAGCCGATCGATAGGGTAGTAAGGGTACATCTAACATGTTCATGGCAATTAGGCTGATTGAGGTGAAATCCTCACGATAGATGTACGCCTGAAGGCTACCACAATTACGGGGATTGGGATCACGTTATCATTTTATAAAGATTACTAGTTCGGACACTAGTTAGGTGGTGCAGAGATAGATATAGAAATCAGATTAACAGAGTAGTAGCGAAGCAGAGAAAAAGTAGAAGCGCATTCAGTTCACCTTGCACTTATCTTGTCTTTAGTTACCTTGTTTTTATGGTATTGTCCTATTTTCAGTTTATTCATATCATGATACTTTATCTTGTTTGCATGCTGAAAGATCACTGGACTTACCAGACTTATGTCTGACCTAGTTTGTTTTTCGCCTCTTTTCTTCTGTCCCCCCCCCTCAGGTAATCAGGGAGGGAATAGCTCAGCCTAGCTTGGATCTCTTCTCTTTCCAAGCTTGAAAATTAGTTGGTGTATTGCTTTAGACTCTCTCTCTTCCATTGCTATGGCTGGTTCATGCTTTATTGGGGAATATCATTGTTTTTATGCTTCTTTTATTCTTGGAAGTTTTTAAATCAAGATAGAAGTTCTATGTATTACATTTAAGTATGATTGAGGAAATTGTTGTAAAAGCTTGACTGAATTAAGTTGTTTATAAAATGTCTTTATTTTTCCGCTGCTTTATTTGTCTGTCTTGTAATTTATCTGCATCTTTTACCTATAATGCTCCACCGAAGTTAAGGCATTCCCTTTGTGAGTTACCTTAACGGAGGTGGGGTGTTTCATAACCAAACAACAAAAAAGGAATAAACTATCAGGCAAAAGTTGTGTTGCTCACTGAATTTTGCGTTGCTCACTGAATAGGCTAGCAAGACGCTCCCAGTAACAATAATAAGGACTAGCTAGAGTGCCCATCAAGGAAAAAAGGTGGTGTCAAGGCAATGCGCTAAACAAAAATGCAGGAGAAAAGGAAGTATCAATGCTTGCCACCACAAAAACGCAAACGGAAATCAAGGCATCGTTTGCCTCGCCAATCAACTGAACTGATGGATGCAATCTATGATCCTTAGAGGATTAAAGTAAATCCAAGTAAACCCTCCAAACAACAAGGGAACAACAATGAAAAGAGAAAACACATAAGATACAAAATAAAGGAAAATAACCCGACACCCCGAAAGGAGGCAACGAAAGCCATAACCTCCCCAAATGAAAAAAGAACCAAACCTAGTAGCAAATAAAGAAAAGGAACCAATCAACATGCAACCCCTTAAGATACGAAAAAACCCCACACATGAAAAACTCCATAGAATGCTTATATCCCCAAACACCGGAAGAAAAAGAGATTGCCATCCCAAAATAAGATAGGAAACAAATAGCACCACTTACCCCAAGAAAGTCAAGCAACCTCGAGTCCAAAGAAAACCCCCACTAAGCACAACATACACTCCATACCTACAACAATGATAGATCACAATAAAACCATCCAGGAACCCAAAATAGATATAGTAAGAACAAAAACTAGTAACAGGAGGCGAAGGAAGACAAATCAGCAGGAGTTGAAGCAGAGAGAGCATGCAAGATCCAAGAACTGGATAGCATGGAGGAAGCCACCTCCTCAATATATGTTGCCTCGCCGGCCCCATCACTGACTAACTACAAAAGATTGACTGGATCGGCATGTACACCTAGAGGAGCCTCCTGCCTCAATGCTAAAAGGCATCGAAAAAGACTACCCCAAAGCCACATACGACCACCACAGGGTAGCACATATGGTTCTTCCAGCAGCACATCATAGGGACATGAAACCTCCCACTCCAACACATCACAAAAGGGATCAAATAATTTTAAAGTATCCAACGAGGGGAGGAGCATGGGCCTCGCTACCAAGAGGAGGGGAGGAGGGCCTAGCACTGGGCAGAGTGATGACTAGGTGGGGGAACGTTCAAGATGAGTGGTTAGGGGCATGCTTCCAAAATTTTGAAGTCAAATGGTTAACCAACGTTGAAAGTGCTTGAAGTGGCAACCGTTTCGATGCCTTCGGCAAGAAACAGGATATGGTCCATCATAAAAAATGGAAAAAGGGGCTGGCAGCAGCTACTGATGCTCATTCGACCTACTTGAAGCCAAGAAGGAGGAAATCAACGAATCATTAAAATGAACACTGCTTCAGAAAACAAATTTACAACTTTTAGAGAATCGGGACCAAATTCGAATAATTAACAACAGAAACGGACACGAAAAAACCATTCACAAGCAAGAAAAAAAGGAGCACAACATTAAGTTGAAATCAACAAGTCAACTCACTTGTAAGAGAATCGAGCAGGCATCTAAGGCAGTCAACGAGGCATAAACGTTCGAAGAAGAGCGGACAACTTAAAAAATCGAACACAAATCAGGGAAAACGCCACTAAACAAACCAATCACGAAAAAAATCCAAATTACGGTTAATTTCACCCTTGGAAATCAAGCAAGAAGCCCAATAACCGAGAAAGAAACACATAAACAAACAACTACAACCTAGGAAAGAACCAGGAGACAACGAAAGGGGATAATCCTAACGTGATAGAGAAGATGAAACACCCCACCTCCGTTAAGGTCACTCACAAAGGGAATGCCTTAATTTTGGTGGAGGTTTATAAGTAAAAGACACAGATAAAACACAAGACATATATAAACACATAAATAAGCAGTGGAAAAATCAACAGACTTTTATTATCATAAATACGTGTTCATACAGAACATTTCCAACATTGTCTCAAAACAAACTTCCAATTATTACAACCATAATACTGTCTTGATTTTAAAAGTTAAAGAAGCATGAAACATAAATAAAGCTGCATAATCCCCATAAATGATATCCAAAGCCATGGTCCAAATGAAAGAAATCCAAGTAATACATTCTCTCTCTTCAAGCTGGATGAAAAACTGACTAAGCTGCGGTGTTTCCTCCCTGTGGACCTGGGGGGGGGGGGGGACGGAAGAAAAGAAGACGAAAGGAAAATGGGTCAGACATAAGTCTGGTAAGTCTAGCTATATTCCTAGAATGTTAATAATAAAAAGATCATGACTTGCATAAAGTGAGAACAAGACGATATCAGGATAATAGACTATCCTAGAACTAGATAAGGTGCCCTAAAACGAACATCCCTTTACACCCTATTTTAAATCTCTATCTCTGCACCTACTAATTCTTATACCAACAGGCACCCGGTGATTGGGGTGAAGTGATCCCTTTCTCTTTCTTTAAAAGATCGGCTCCTACTCGTATATTCACATGTGTCCTACGGCCCTATATGGTAGATATCTATGCTGGTCCCACCATGGGGTGTATCAAGTCCCATGGTGGCGGCCCTGACACAATTCTAGCATGCATAGGGTATACTACTAATGCTCCAGTGCCCTGACTTGTCTGCTCCAGAGTGTGTGCACGCCCGCACTCTGTTAGAACCCACACTGTGCACCAACCGCCATCGCTTTTGACCGCTTACAATCAGCCTAGTAACCATGCCCCACCTTTCCTAGTTCAGGGTACCATGATACCTAATTGGGTTACTGCTTAAACGGGTCCCCGTTACTAGGTTTTCTAGTCAAACATGTTAAGTGGTTAAGTGTCTGAATGAACTTAACCCCCACCCATCCAAATTATTTAACATGTTGAATTTGGTTAAGTATTTATTAAATTGACTTAACCCTATCAGTCCTAATTCAGCTCTAATTGTCTTACTAGAGCACCAACCTCTCAGATTAGACAGATATTGTTGTGGCTGCCTGTATGCCGGTTGGGTCCGGGAAGTCTTACGCCACAACTCAGTTTAACCTCGGGTCTTTATTGCACCCCATGCCTTAACCTCTTACATTGGATAGCTATTGTTGTGACAACTGGACAACCGGGCGGGTCCGGGCAGGTTTACGTCACAACTCAATCCAACCTCGGGTTAAGCGCGTTCGTATTTTCTAATTTACATTTTAATTATGTAAATTATTAAAATTCAAATTACTGTCACATTCATTTCCAATTAATCTCATTAATTGAGGTAATTAATTCCTTTTTATGCCATAAATCACTTATGTGATTAATGACCAATATGTAAATTAGAAAATATTCAAATTACTGTCACATTCATTTCCAATTAATCTCATTAATTAAGGTAATTAATGCCTTTTTATGCCATAAATCACTTATGTGATTAATGACCAATTTATGGCAAGTTTTCCTAAAATTATCATTTTAACCCAAAGTTACCTCGTCCAATATTAGGCTAACCATCTCAGCCTAATTTACGTTCGCATGATTTTTGGTGTAAAGTATTAGGCTAAAAACTTAGCCTAATTTAATATACGCAAATTGGCATAAATTAGCATAAACATGACAAGGGTATAACTTTGGTATTGATGGCATAATCAATATGAACATAATAGGGTGTACTTGCAAAACAACTAACATGAACATTTTAGGGGTGAACTTGCAAAATAACTAACATGAACATCATAATGTCATAGGTACAAACTTGCAAAAAGACTAACATAAACATTATAATGTCATAGGTATGAACTTGCACTTATAGGCTAACTCAACATATATGTGTTTTTAACATAGGCCATATTAGCAACATACATGAGAATTAGCAATATGAACTAATCAACATACATATGTTAATTTGCAACATAGGCAAATCAACATACGTATATGTGAGTTAGCAACATAGGCTAATCAACATACACATGTGTTGATTAGTAACATAGATTTAAACATACTTGCAAATTAATCCCAACATATGATAAGTGTGAACATGGCATAAGTTTTGCATAAACATGAACATATAGATTTGACAATTGGTCGCATAACTTCACTACATAAACTT
Source organism: Allium sativum (assembly GCA_030737875.1). Lineage (NCBI taxonomy): Eukaryota > Viridiplantae > Streptophyta > Magnoliopsida > Asparagales > Amaryllidaceae > Allium > Allium sativum. Next base: position 710,878,963 of record CM060916.1, on the reverse strand, counting down.
GCATAATAAACTACACAATTCTCATAAGATGTTACAATCCAAGTCCATGCTTATACAAATAATCTAATCCAATAATCCCAAATTTAACATGATAATAGAATCAAGTCACTGGCATAGATTAATGTTATAAAACATAATTCAAATCACAAACGTATATTAATAACATAACGAGTATCGTACTATTATCATTTCATCGCAACACATGATATTCATATTAATTCGCATTCTAAAAATGTAGCTAAACTTACAATCGTAGACGGTCTTGTTTTCTGAGTTCTAAAATTCTGAATTTGCAAAGCTTTCCTTTGGGAAGACGTTGCTTTGAATCTAATTTGTTGTTGCTTTTTAATCTTTTAGTTTGTATTCGCTATGTTGATCGTCTCTTTCAAGTAGAGGCTCCCTCTAGTTCTCAGCAGACAGCATGGTGGCTCCAATTCTTATTATTATTTTGTGAATTTTTAGTTTGAGACCTAGGGTCTTTTTATAGAGTTGCAAGTTAATTTGAGCCGTCGATGAAGCTAGGGTTAACCAGAGCCGTCCGTTGTAAAGAGAAGCCAATTATGTTCACCATTTCTTTCTTAATGTACATTTACTATTATTTGTCAATCCATATAAATGCGTACGCATTAGATACATCTCCCCCTTTACACATTTATTATTATTCTTATATGCACATTAGATACATCTCCCCTTTACACATTTATTATTATTCTTGTATGCACATTAGATACATCTCCCCTTTACACATTTATTTTTGTATTAGCAACTTTAGTGTTAACAGAAATACGGGGTGTTACAGAAGAAGTAGGGGGAAAATAAATGTTAAACAAAGAGATTGCATGTAGCTATTCTTGTTACCATCAAAATCGTAGTTTGATTATCATTGAAATCATATGAATAGATAAGTTTGTAAGTAAATGTATTTTTGCTAAAGTAATAGGGAATGCATAATGAAATTGATGTACAAAATATAGTCAAAGCACTATACTTTGTGCTACCTATTTCTATAAAGAAAAAAATTATTACTACTTTACATGAAATGTAAAATCCTCATTGGAAAAGATTCATAGAAACTTAGTCTTAATAGTTCATCTTAAAAAAAAATAAGCATCTCTAATGTATTAAAGTGCATTACCTTTTGAGAAAAAAACGTAGTGACGGGTGGAAATGTAACATTCTGGATTTTTAGCCGATTTATTTTAAACATTTAATATTGTTTTAAATGTTGATTTCATAATACAAACGGATTTTTATTGAATTTATCGATTTAATAATCGAAATACGATATAATTTCGAATATATCGAATTATCAATGAACAATTGAATTCAGAGTAAAAAAATGAAGCAAAATGATCCAGTCGATCAATATAAATTTTATATTGAATTAGAACGATAATAAAAAAATATTATCGATGAATTAAGTTGTTTGAAATCAATTTATATTTTAAATCAAATTTAATTTAAATCGTTAATTTAAATTGTTATCTCTTTTATACAGTCGTATTGAATTTCAGAATTGGTTCCATTGAGTTCAGAATAGCGTTATGACCTTATAACATCAGTCATAAGTTAAAATAGGGGTTCATGGTTGAAGTTAGGAACCTCGAGATATTTTAGTGGATAAGCTCGAAATCAAATCGTAATCAAATTGCATTAAATAAAAATAAAATAAAACTAAACATGTTATGTACTTAGGCGGACATCCATTTAATTCACCACGTACATATGTCCCCTTTTTCCTTTATAAATCACAATACCCTCCCTCACTCTTTCTTCTAGAAAACCAAAATGGACAATCCTCTTTCAGAAATTGACATACTCAACTCAAAGCTGCTAAAAATAAAAATAATAAACCGCTCCTTCATTTCTCAAAAAGAAAAATTAAAGCTTCAGAAACATCGCCCTCTTCTCCTGTTTCACAATCGCCATCGACACATTAGCTCACCACCAAGTTGCAGTACCCGATGTTGCGCCCCTCCCCAGCGTCGGAGTTAGCCTTCCTAATCTCTCACGCGAAGTAACCCTCTTTTTTTCTATTCCAATCCTCAACGAAAAATTGAAGCTTTCAAAGAAAAAGGAAAGAGAAAAAGAAACCGCGAAACTTGGGATGTTGGGTTCGAACCACGAACGTGGGGCTGAGGCAAATCGCGAACGACAATGATCGTTGGGCTAGCTGAAGTTCAAATTGGGTTTTAGAAGATCGAAATTCTCATGTTCCCGACGATTGGTGAGTTTTCATGAGAATTTTGGACGTTGGTTCCCTATAGCTTGTGTGTTTGGGAGCTTGTTGCGATTTCGCTAAGAGTGAACTGAGAGATGATGGCCTGGCTAGTGGTATCGGGTTCAGGTCAATGGATGCGGGTGACGACGGTATTGTAGATTGTAGGAAGTTGGGAATACACAGCAGTAGCATGGAGCAGTTTATGGCAGTGGCTTTATGTTATAAAAGGAGATGGAGGAAGAAGCATTCGGTCATGATGCATGAGAAGGAGCAGCAGTGATGCACATCAGTTGTTCGATGAAATGCAGAGATGGAAATGGTAGTTCACTATGGGGATTGAATTGCAATTTAGATTGCTACAGTGATCGTTTTTGTAGTAATGAGAAGAAGGAAAGGTAAAGGGAGTAAAAGGAAGGATTGTTCAACTAAAATCCTTACTTAAATATTAGGTAATTCTAATAGTATAATTTATTTAAATAAACTAGTGTGAATAATATGGTAGTTGCAATTAATTAATCAATATTGTACGTAAATTACTAGGCCGAAATTATTCAACAAGTAAAGGGTTCGAAGTAGTGATGTAATGACCCGCATTGGCAGAGGTATTATAATTAATTTATTTAATTATTTAAAAGGTAATTAAAAGAATTTATTGGTCGAGGAATTAAATAATGGTGAATATTTAATTTAAAATAATAAATTAAATAATATATTTAATTTTGAAATAATCAAAATTGGTTGAAATGGCAATATGGTGTGAACTGGATCATCTGTGATATATAATTCAGTTTAGAATTTGAATTCGAATGACGAATATATTCAATCGACGACAGTTTGAACGTATAATTATAATATAATTAAAATAGAGCTTGAAATGGCGCGGCAGTTCGCTATTTGGCGATTTGAACTTCAATTGGATATACAGGGTTCGTTTTAAGCCGGATTTCTGTGAAACAAGAAATGTGTGGAGCTGGTGGAGTATATCTTTCTAGTGGAAGAGAAAAATCCGGATTTAGTCGTGTAGATTTTGAGATATGTCCAAATCAAATTTTAGAAAAGTCGCTGTGGAATTCCTTTATAATTTATAAAGGAATTATTTATATTTTAAAAAGGAATTTCAATATAAATCGAATATCGGGTTGACCCAGAAGTGAATATCGAGTTGGAAATTCATATAGGAATATTCTAGAGCTGTAGGGTATTCCACTGTGAGTATATACGATAATATAAATTTATTTATGTTTAATTTAACTATATTTAAATATATTTATATATTTAAATGGGTCATTCAGAGCTTTAAAAATAGCCACTTTTGCAAACGAAATCGGAATTCGACGAAACTAGTTTTGTTGGATCCGCAATGTCAAATAGATGTTAGATTTCCAGTTTTGTGATTTTTAGAGTCACTGTGTGGCCGTACGGATTTTTAGAGTGGAAACCAGTCAGTATTTTGACGGTTAAAAATATGCTGTGTGAGCGTACGAAGTCGAAATTCGACGAAACCAGTTTCGTTAGGACCGTAATGTCGAACTCTAGCTACATGTTCAGTTTCGTGATTTTTAGGTATCGTGTGTGACCACATGGATTTTTAGAAGTCAGAAAACTATAATTGAAAATAAAAATAAAATATCCAAATCTAATTGTGGACTAAACTAAGGCCACGCACACACTTTTCTCAACCACACATATAAAAATATGATCCCTATATAATTGTTCTTTGAGCCGCCGGTGTTGTTTTTGACAGTAAACCAAATCATGTCATTGAAAATCAAAAGAAAATCTAATATAAATCTATAAAATCCATGACACGTATACTTGGATTTGTCTTTCTTTTCTCTTCACGCTGATATGCTTTAGCATGAGTTCGATTCAGTTTTGGTCCACTGGTTTTTGGCAACGATCGACTAGGGTTCGATCTTTGAAGAAATTGGTGCATCAATTCGTGATTTCCATGTGATAATGGGGTTTAGGAGATCGATTAGAGGGTGTGTACGGTTTTGGGGAAAATTAAGTGATGTTCTTGTTCGATACCTTCACTGCCTGTGAACGAACGGAAATCGCAAAGTGCCATCGTCTTCTGCGTTGAGGATATAGGACGTTAGAGAAATGGAAGGGATAGAGGTTGGTGAAGAGTGTGGTGGATTCGGTGCTATAGAGAGGGGGGAACGAGGTGATCAAAATCCAAAAATGGCCGTTCGAGTTTTGATCTGGAGCAAACCAGTTTTGTCGGGGAAGAAGGGAATGAGTTGGGTGGGTTTGGGTTTGGTCTTAATGGGCCAAGGAAGAGAAATGGGTAAGGCCCAAAAGATTTTGAGTTTAGTTTTGTTTTTAGTTTAAATATCATATAACTTGTTTATAGCGTATCTAATCCATACGGTATCGAAATCAGACGGAACAAGATCCGTTGGGATCGTATGGATGGACACTACACGATGACACTGACTGGAAGTACATCCGAGCTCGTTACAATTTATAGCAAATTAAATTGTCCGTCTTAATCAAGCGACAATTATCGATAATTAACGATGATAGTCCAATGTGAGTAAATCTCACTAACTCTGAACAGTTTATAATTTCATGTTGTATTTTTAGAACTGTTAGATACTGGATGATTGACTGTGTGTTGACTGTTTGATTGAACTGCTAGACAGTTAGTTGAATTTCTATATTGATTCTGTTTAACAGAATATAACATATGGAACTGAAAGTGATGTAATCTATATTGTTTAACATCTGTGATGCAGGGAGACAGGTTGGAGGAATCCAACTGGATTCCTCAACATTTATTTTACTGTGATTCATATATTGTGGTATATGATGTGATATATAATCTGTTGTCGATTATATGTGTTTGGAAGATTTTGATCATCGTGATTTGATATGTTGAATACCATAACATACCGAATGTTGATAAAGGGGATTTTCAAAGTGTATTTTGAAAATGAAATATTTATATAAAATCGATGGATTTTATATAGAAAAGGAAAAGAATTTTTATAAAAGAAATATTTATAAAATCAAAGGATAAGTTAGAATAAAAGGAAATCATTTGTAAAGTGAAGAACCGTTACTAAAAGTAAATCTTTATAAATGAATAGTTTATTCGAAAAGAAGTTAATCGATGTTAGTTAATCGATTAGAGAATAAAGTAAAAGGAGTTAATCGATGTTAGTTAATCGATTAGAGGATAAAGGAAAAGGAGTTAATCGATGTTAGTTAATCGATTAGAGTTAAAGCAAAGGAGTTAATCGATTAGAGTTAAAGCAAAGGAGTTAATCGATGTTAGTTAATCGATTAGAGATAAAGTAAAAGGAGCTAATCGATGTTAGTTTAATCGATTAGAGTTAAAGCAAAGGAGTTAACCGATGTTAGTTTAATCGATTAGAGTTAAAGCAAAGGAGTTAATCGATGTTAGTTTAATCGATTAGAGTTAAAGCAAAGGAGTTAATCGATGTTAGTTAATCGATTAGAGTTAAAGTAAAAGGAGTTAATCGATGTTAGTTTAATCGATTAGAGTTAAAGTAAAAGGAGTTAATCGAATATAGTTTATTCGAAGAAAGAAAAAGGAGTTATCGAATATAGTTTATTCGAAAGGAGTTAAGTGAAATGAGTAAATCAATAGCGTTAGTCAAATAGAGTTAATCCAATAGTGTTAGTCCAATAGAGTTAATTGATAAGGGTTAATCGAATAGAGTTAAGTGAAAAGAGTCAATCAAATATAGCTATTCGAAGGAGGGTTAAGTAAGGAAGTTAGTAAAAGGAATATTAAGTGAACTTTGCCTATTTCAAAGTTAGAAATGTTGTTCAGTTAAGGTCTGAGAGGTAGTTCTACCCCAACTTGATTGACTTCATTTTTAACTAAGGAATAGTTAAGGTTCGGCAGTAAAGGAAAGGTTTTGAGTTGGCATCGCGATGGTTTGTTTAAAACATTTGTCTAAGTCCAATGAAGAAGCTTTGGAAATGTTTTCCAAATAAGAAACCAGAAATGTTTTCTAATAAAGAAAAAGAGAAATGGAAATGTTTTCCATTGTTAATAACGTATATTTTCCAAATTTAGAAAATAAGAAATATTGAATATAGGGAAACAGGAGATAAGTAAATTAATGAAATAAAGAGATAAATGTTGAATGATGTTTGATCGATATAAATTTCCATTTGGAAATAATATCGTTGTTTGCACACCTGTTTTTCTTCGATAGTTAAATCACAGACTATCGAAGTTTTGACCATTTTAACGTTGTTAATATGGAGAGACCGGTTGGATTATTATCCAAAGAACCACTCTGTATTTGCATAAGCGTTGCGAATCAAATATGCCAAAGGAAATTGAAGACGGTGTTATGCAAGGGCTATCCTGTTTACAGAATAGTGCCTTCGGTTAATCCTGTTCCTGGATGACTTGTATGGACGGATGTCTGACAGAGTATTTCCAGACGATCACATATATTGATTTCTCCAACCGTACCAAGAGTGGAAGCGGAGAAGGAAACTTCTTTTAGCTAACGCGTAATGTATGGTTGAGGACGTCAATCGGTGATTTGATGGATTTAACGATGTGGCATTTAAAGTGAATCTGGTATGATGATAAAGCGTAGCTTCTAGCCTCATCATCCGGTAAATGACAGAAATCGGGCAGGCAGCATGGCTAAGTCGGTCACACCGAAGTAGGGTGTATAGTCACCTGATCTAGAGTTTCATTTATTTCTAAAAATCTATTGTCGATACTGTCCCATTCGGGAAATGGTTGCTGATCCCAACTGTTGGTGATATACATTCGATACACTCAAGCGAAATGAGTGGTCGGTCATGTGTGGCCGGGTTGCAAAATATTCTTGTTGAACCCAGTGTATTCCTCTCTAGAGGTACACGAGCGAAAGGTGGTACCATACCTTGTCATAGTTGGAAATCCATTACCCAATACGTGCTTGCGGTTTTGATTGTATACTATATATGTAGAACGTGAGATGAAAACGTTTCTGCTAGATGATTATATATACTGTGGTTGATAGACATTATTATAATATCAAAAGGTTTTTGATATAAAGGTATTTTGGATTCTCATAAGGGAAAAACCCGTTCTGTTATGCGGCGTGGTCTTATGAGATATCGTTTACTTGTTCGAACTGTTTTTAAACTGTTTTACTCATACCAGTCCCATGACTGACCTAGAGTTTACTTTGTTGTTTTCCCTAAACTCTTGGGTGCCTAAATTTGTATGGGAAGTCAAGTAGTCGGGATTTACAGATACATTGAAGAGCTGGAGCAGGAGGCTTCAGGATTATATCGCTATTATTATTCCGTTGTGTTGTAAGTGCTAAACTTTGGTAATGATGTATATTTCAAGTTATGTTATATATATTATATGTTATTCGTTCCGCTGTGAGGTTCGTGTTACTCTGATGTTGTGTTCTTCGTCTTCTTCTATTCTAAGTTTCTATCTTATCTATTCTCACCCTCTAATTTCTTTCACTAATTACTAGGATTTTTCGATGTTTTTTTTATCGACATCGAGTTTATGTCGATAACCAAAGTCGCTCAAAATCCGGGTCATTACAGTTGGTATCAGAGCTTAAGTTAAGTGAATTACCTTGGCTCTGTGGCGTGACTCGGTAGAGATAGGGTTAGTAATACCCTAGATTGAGTTGAGTGTATATATACGAGTGAGCGTATTTGTTATTGATATAAAATTTGTTTTATATTGTGGAGATCCATTGGTTGAGTTGTTTGTGAATTCTGGTCGATCAGCTTGATCCACTGTATCGGTAGGAGTTAATAAACACTTGAATACGATGAACCGACACGATATGTTTTGAAAAAGGGTAAATTAAAATAAGTTTACCCAAGGTATATCTTGATATAGAAAAGATATATATATCAAAATTATAATATAGTGGACATATTGGTTGTTATTATAATCGAGTAAGATAATAAATTAAATGGTTATGTAAATAACCACTCAGAATTCATATAAGTGAAATACATGAAATCAGATGAGTTAAATCTGAAATTTAAATCAGAATTGGAATTAAAACTCTGGAAAATTGGATAAGTGTTTGTAAATGGATTTGGATTAAAAGTAAGGAAAATTTAAGATCCTAGGAGATTTTAAATTGTTTTACAAGAAGTGTGAATTATATTTTGAAACGAATTTCAAAGTGGAAATGTTTAGAAATGGTTTTATAGTATTGAACTCACTTCGATCGCTGGAAAATAGATTCTGATGATGACAGCAGCATCATCAGTATTCCTTTTCGAGTTGTAAGTGACGAATTACTACCATAGATACTATTTTGAATTTGTTTTGGGAAAGACAAGTTGTGTTGAATTTCAAAATGGGATTTATAATATAGAATTTGAATTTTTAAATAGATTTGAAACATTAACTTGTTTTAAAAGAAATAAAACAAGAAGTTCCTTTATAAACGAAGTTTATAAATAGTTCTTTTATAAACGAAGTTTATAAATCAAGTGAAGAGAATTATCATTGGATAATTCATAAATAAAAATACAAGTGTGAAATTGAAAGGGGAATCTATTTTCCAAAGGTAGAAATATCGATTTCAAAAGGAATGGAAATCGAGACTTATTTAAAGAATAAATAAATAAAGTTTGAAAAGGAATTTGAATAAAGGAAGTTCAAACATAGAATGTAAATATAGAAAATTCAAAGGGGATTTGAATATAGAAATTCAAATGAGATTTGAATAAAGAGGATTTAAATAATGGAAAATTGAATATAGAATTCAAATAGATTGAAATGGAATTTGAAAATAGAATTTCAAAATAGAATTTGAAATAGGAATTCGAATATAGAATTCAAATAGAGTTGAAATGGGAATTGGAATATATAATTCAATGGAGTTTGAAAATATAGGATTTGAATACCGAAAGTGAAATGGAATTTGAATATAGAAATTCAAAGGGAGTTTGAATATATGAAATTCAATGAAATTGAAATAGAGTTTGAATATAGAAATTCAAATGGAATTCAAATATATAATTTGAATATAGAAAATGTAAAGGAATTCAAATATAGGATTTGAATATCGGAATTGAAAATGAAATTTGAATAAAGAAGATTCAAATAGAATTGAATTTGAAATTTGAATATAGAAGATTCAAATAGGATTGAAATGAAATTCAAATATAGAATTTGAACAAGGAAATTGAAATGAAATTCAAATATAAAATTTGAATAAGAGATTTGAAATGAAATTCAAATACAGAATTTGAATAAGAGAATTGAAATGGAATTTGAATATAGGAAATTCAAATAGAATTGAAATGTAATTCAATTAGTTGATAAACAAGTTAAACTTATATTTGAACATGTATATTCAAATAAAAAGGGTGAAATAGGTAAACCAGTTAATTAGCCATTAGTAAATGGATCTTGAATTGAAGTTGAACTTTAGATAAGTAAAGGGGACTGGTAAATTTATATTTGAAATCGAATATAGAACTTAAATTTGAAATTTGGATTCAAATTAGTTAATAAGCAAGTTAAAATATATTTGAACATCTCATGTTCAAATATAAAAGTGGAATAGACTTAAGAGTTAATTAACAAATTAATTAACGAATTGAGTTAAAACGATCGGGTATAGTTAAAATAGATTGGGCAGGTATAAATATACAGGAGACATGTTTGGAATATAGTATAGAAGTGAAATAGATAGGAAGCCCGACAACAGGTATGTATTTAATTCATATATGAGATTTTATGCGCTGTATCGGCTAGCCGCTTGGCTTTTTCTTTTTCTTTTGGATTGGTGAGGGCCATGGGAGGCTATTTGAAATATCCTGATGCTCCCGGTACAAAGGAGGTTATGGAAAAATTTTCCGGGAATTTAAGGAGTTAGAATATTTTTAAGATAATTTGATAGCTAGAAATCTATATATCAATATATATAGAAGTCGATAAGGAAACGAACTTAGAAATAGAATAGTAAAATATAAAAGGAAGACTAAGAATAAAATCTAGTAAGAATAGAAAGAGAAAGTGTATACGTGTTTAAAAGTGAATAAGTAGTTGTATGGTATTGATTTTTCGAGTAAGTAGTCATATCTGTTTTGACGTTATAAATGTTATTCAGTCAAGGTCTGAGAGGTAGTTATACCCCAACTTGATTGATTTCATTATTAACAAATAAATGGTATGATTTCAGGCTCGAAGATCAATGATGAATAAGAGTTAGTTGAATATAGTATTTGAGTTGTCGTAACGATGTTTTACACAACATCCGTTTTAACCTAAATAAGTGTAAACTTGGAAATAGAATAAAGAATATTTCCTAAGTATAGAAATAAACGAGATCGGAAAAGTGATAAGTAATTGGAATATTTTCCAATCATAAATAGCATATATTTTCTAAAGTTTAGAAAATAAAGGAAGGCGATATTCGGAAGTGTTTTCCAAATAACATAAAAGCCAATATGGTTATTGAAAATATTTGGTTAACAAATATTGATAAAGAAATAGAGAAGTAATTTAACTAATGGAATATTAATTAAGGGCTCAGTGACATGTTCAAAAGGAAAATTTGATTTTTGAAAAGAGTAAACTGTTTAAAAACTCCCAGGGAAAGACTGTTTGAATTAAAAACATATTTAACAGAAATTTGTGAAAGCAAATTTGAATTAAAGTAAAGCCAGTAAAGTGGTAACTGAGATTGAATTAGAATGATATCAAGACAAATTGGATTGTGAGATTCAAATTTAAAGTGTAATGTGATAATCAAGTTAAGAGTGGGGAATCGAGAAGAAACTCGAGTTGAAATGATATTTGGCTCGGATATAAGAAAATGGTTGTGTCGTGGATAAAAGAAGATGGGGATTTGATTGGGATAACCCTTGTATCCGCTGAATTTAATAACAGGTGGAAGGGATATAATGATATGCCGACAAAAGGTACAAATTTATATTTCTATTGGATATAAGATTTATGAGCCGAATTGGCAAGCCGCTTGGCTGTTTGATTTTCTTTTGGGTTGGAGATGACCCAGAGAGGCGAGTTGGAGTTTGACCGATTGACCAGTACAAAGGAGGTGCTGGCGAAATTTTTCGAAGAGTTAAGGCGTTAGAAAATTTTCAAGATTTATGAAAATTTTCATTGATAAGAATTAATATTTAATTGAAATTAAATTGGTTTGGTTGAAACTGAAGTTAAGAAGTGAACAAATATGTTCTAACCAGTCGATAGGGTCGTCCTCTACCTTTTAGCAATTTCGAGGACGAAATTATTTTAAGTGGGGAAGATTGTAATGACCCGCATTGGCAGAGGTATTATAATGAATTTATTTAATTATTTAAAAGGTAATTAAAAGAATTTATTGGTCGAGGAATTAAATAATGGTGAATATTTAATTTAAAATAATAAATTAAATAATATATTTAATTCTGAAATAATCAAAATTGGTTGAAATGGCAATATGGTGTGAACTGGATCATCTGTGATATATAATTCGGTTTAGAATTTGAATTCAAATGATGAATATATTCAATCGACGACAGTTTGAAAGTATAATTATAATATAATTAAAAAAGAGCTTGAAATGGCGCGGTAGTTCGCTATTTGGCGATTTGAACTTCAATTGGATATACAGGGTTCGTTTTAAGCCGGATTTCTGTGAAACAAGAAATATGTTGAGCTGGTGGAGTATATCTTTCTAGTGGAAGAGAAAAATCAGGATTTCGTCGTGTAGATTTTGAGATATGTCCAAATCAAATTTTAGAAAAGTCGTTGTGGAATTCCTTTATAATTTATAAAGGAATTATTTATATTTTAAAAAGGAATTTCAATATAAATCGAATATCGGGTTGACCCAGAAGTGAATATCGAGTTGGAAATTCATATAGGAATATTCTAGAGCTATAGGGTATTCCACTATGAGTATATACGATAATATAAATTTATTTATATTTAATTTAATTATATTTAAATATATTTATATATTTATATATTTAAATGGGTCATTCAGAGCTTTAAAAATAGCCACTTTTGCAAACGAAATCGGAATTTGACGAAACTAGTTTGTTGGATCCGCAATGTCAAATAGTTGTTGGATTTCCAGTTTCGTGATTTTTAGAGTCACTGTGTGGCCGAAGGATTTTTAGAGTGCAAAACAGTCAGTATTTTGACGGTTAAAAATATGATGTGTGAGCGTACGGAGTCGGAATTCGACGAAACCAGTTTCGTTAGGACCATAATGTCGAACTCTAGCTACATGTTCAGTTTCGTGATTTTTAGGTATCGTGTGTGACCACACGGATTTTTAGAAGTCAGAAAACTATAATTGAAAATAAAAATAAAATATCCAAATCTAATTATGGACTAAACTAAGGCCACGCACACACTTTTCTCAACCACACATATAAAAATATGATCCCTATATAATTGTTCTTTGAGCCGCCGGTGTTGTTTTTGACAGTAAACCAAATCATGTCTTTGAAAATCAAAAGAAAATCTAATATAAATCTATAAAATCCATGACATGTATACTTGGATTTGTCTTGCTTTTCTCTTCACGCTGATATGCTTTAGCATGAGTTCGATTCAGTTTTGGTCCACTGGTTTTTGGCAACGATCGACTAGGGTTCGATCTTTGAAGAAATTGGTGCATCAATTCGTGATTTCGATGTGATAATGGGTTTGGGAGATCGATTAGAGGGTGTGTACGGTTTTGGGGAAAATTCGGTGATGTTCTTGTTCGATACCTTCACTGCCTGTGAATGAACGGAAATCGCAAAGTGTCATCGACTTCTGCGTTGAGGATATAGGACGGTAGAGAAGTGGAAGGGATAGAGGTTGGTGAAGAGTGTGGTGGATTCGGTGCTATAGAGAGGGGGGAACGAGGTGATCAAAATCCAAAAATGGCCATTCGAGTTTTGATCTGGAGCAAACCAGTTTTGTCGGGGAAGAAGGGAATGAGTTGGGTGGGTTTGGGTTTGCTCTTGATGGGCCGAGGAAGAGAAATGGGTAAGGCCCAAAAGATTTTGAATTTAGTTTTGTTTTTAGTTTAAATACCGTATAATTTGTTTATAGCATATCTAATCCATATGGTATCGAAATCAGACGAAACAAGATCCGTTGGGATCGTATGGACGGACACTACACGATGACACTGAATCGAAGTCCATCCGAGCTCGTGACAATTTATAGCAAATTAAATTGTCTGTATTAATCAAGCGACAATTATAGATAATTAACGATGATAGTCCAATGCGAGTAAATCTCACTAACTCTGAACAGTTTATAATTTCATGTTGTATTTTTAGAACCGTTAGATATTGGATGATTGACTGTGTGTTGACTGTTTGATTGAACTGCTAGACAGTTAGTTGAATTTCTATATTGATTCTGTTTAACAGAATATAACATATGGAACTGAAAGTGATGTAATCTATATTGTTTAACATCTGTGATGCAGGGAGACAAGTTGGAGGAATCCAACTGGATTCCTCAACATTTATTTTACTGTGATTCATATATTGTGGTATATGATGTGATATATAATCTGTTGTCAATTATATGTGTTTGGACGATTTTGATCATCGTGATTTGATATGTTGAATACCATAACATACCGAATGTTGATAAAGGGGATTTTCAAAGTGTATTTTGAAAATGAATTATTTATATAAAATCGATGGATTTTATATAGAAAAGAAAAAGAATTTTTATAAAAGAAATATTTATAAAATCAAAGGATAAGTTAGAATAAAAGGAAATCATTTGTAAAGTGAGGAACCGTTACTAAAAGTAAATCTTTATAAATGAATAGTTTATTCGAAAAGAAGTTAATCGATGTTAGTTAATCGATTAGAGAATAAAGTAAAAGGAGTTAATCGATGTTAGTTAATCGATTAGAGGATAAAGCAAAGGAGTTAATCGATTAGAGTTAAAGTAAAGGAGTTAATCGATGTTAGTTTAATTGATTAGAGTTAAACAAAGGAGTTAATCGATGTTAGTTAATCGATTAGAGTTAAAGTAAAAGGAGCTAATCGATGTTAGTTTAATCGATTAGAGTTAAAGCAAAGGAGTTAATCGATGTTAGTTTAATCGATTAGAGTTAAAGCAAAGGAGTTAATCGATGTTAGTTTAATCGATTAGAGTTAAAGCAAAGGAGTTAATCGATGTTAGTTAATCAATTTGAGTTAAAGTAAAAGGAGTTAATCGATGTTAGTTTAATCGATTAGAGTTAAAGTAAAAGGAGTTAATCGAATATAGTTTATTCGAAGAAAGAAAGAGGAGTTATCGAATATAGTTTATTCGAAAGGAGTTAAGTGAAATGAGTAAATCAATAGCGTTAGTCAAATAGAGTTAATCCAATAGTGTTAGTCCAATAGAGTTAATTGATAAGGGTTAATCGAATAGAGTTAAGTGAAAAGAGTCAATCGAATATAGCTATTCGAAGGAGGGTTAAGTAAGGAATTTAGTAAAAGGAATATAAAGTGAACTTTGCCTATTTCAAAGTTAGAAATGTTGTTCAGTTAAGGTCTGAGAGGTAGTTCTACCCCAACTTGATTGACTTCATTTTTAACTAAGGAATAGTTAAGGTTCGGCAGTAAAGGAAAGGGTTTGAGTTGGCATCGCGATGGTTTGTTTAAAACATCTGTCTAAGTCCAATCAAGAAGCTTTGGAAATGTTTTCCAAATAAGAAACCAGAAATGTTTTCTAATAAAGAAAAAGAGAAATGGAAATGTTTTCCATTGTTAATAACGTATATTTTCCAAATTTAGAAAATAAGAAATATTGAATATTGGGAAACAGGAGATAAGTAAATTAATGAAATAAAGAGATAAATGTTGAATGATGTTTGATCGATATAAATTTCCATTTGGAAATAATATCGTTGTTTGCACACCTGTTTTTCTTCGATAGTTAAATCACAGACTATCGAAGTTTTGACCATTTTAACGTTGTTAATATGGAGAGACCGGTTGGATTATTATCCAAAGAACCACTCTGTATTGGCATAAGCGTTGCGAATCATTTATGCCAAAGGAAATTGAAGACAGAGTTATGCAAGGGCTATCCTGTTTACAGAATAGTGCCTTCGATTCATCCTGTTCCTGGATGACTTGTATGGACGGATGTCTGACAGAGTATTTCCAGACGATCACGTATATTGATTTCTCCAACCGTACCAAGAGTGGAAGAGGAGAAGGAAACTTCTTTTAGCTAACGCGTAATGTATGGTTGAGGACGTCAATCGGTGATTTGATGTATTTAACGATGTGGCATTCAAAGTGAATCTGGTATGATGATAAAGCGTAGCTTCTAGCCTCATCATCCGGTATTGACAGAAATCGGGCAGGCAGCATGGCTAAGTCGGTCGCACCGAAGTAGGGTGTATAATCACATGATCTAGAGTTTCATTTATTTCTAAAAATCTATTGTTGATACTGTCCCATTCGGGAAACGGTTGCTGATCCCAACCGTTGGTGATATACATTCGATACACTCAAGCGAAATGAGTGGTCGGTCATGTGTGGTCGGGTTGCAAGATGTTCTTGTTGAACCCAGTGTATTCCTCTCTAGAGGTACACGAGCGAAAGGTGGTTCCATACCTTGTCATAGTTGGAAATCCATTACCCAATACGTGCTTGCGGTTTTGATTGTATACTATATATGTAGAACGTGAGATGAAAGCGTTTCTGCTAGATGATTATATATACTGTGGTTGATAGACATTATTATAATATCAAAAGGTTTTTGATATAAAGGTATTTTGGATTCTCATAAGGGAAAAACCCGTTCCGTTATGCGGCGTGGTCTTATGATATATCGTTTACTTGTTCGAACTGTTTTTAAACTGTTTTACTCATACCAGTCCCATGACTGACCCGGAGTTTACTTTGTTGTTTTCCCTAAACTCTTGGGTGCCTAAATTTGTATGGGCAGTCAAGTAGTCGGGATTTACAGATACATTGAAGAGCTGGAGCAGGAGGCTTCAGGATTATATCGCTATTATTATTCCGCTGTGTTGTATGTGCTAAACTTTGATAATGATGTATATTTCAAGTTATGTTATATATTATATGTTATTCGTTCCGCTGTGAGGTTCGTGTTACTCTGATGTTGTGTTCTTCTTCTTCTTCTATTCTAAGTT
Source organism: Allium sativum (assembly GCA_030737875.1). Lineage (NCBI taxonomy): Eukaryota > Viridiplantae > Streptophyta > Magnoliopsida > Asparagales > Amaryllidaceae > Allium > Allium sativum. Next base: position 710,862,628 of record CM060916.1, on the reverse strand, counting down.
TCTATCTTATCAATTCTCACCCTCTAATTTCTTTCACTAATTACCAGGATTTTTCGATGTTTTGGTTATCGACATCGAGTTTATGTCGATAACCAAAGTCGCTCAAAATCCGTGTCATTACAAGTGATATATATATCAGTGAAATTGAGTTGGATATTAGGAAAATAAATTGCTATTTGGCCAATTAAAAATAAAGGTTAGTAAACTCACTTTCTTGTTTGATTATAATTTATTATAATTGAATTTTTATTTAATACAAATATTTATATGCTATTTGTTGGTTGATTGGTTGCATTGTTGTTTATTGATAAATATTATTGTGGTTATTATACATATTAGTTATATTTAGGATTGGTGGTTGTGGCTAATATATACATATACATTAGATATTTCTCGCAGCACCATTAGTTGATGCCCGCAGTATCATTAGCAGATGACCCTATGCGCCCCACAATATATTATAGTGGATGACCTTCTATACCGCGATATCCTGCCTAGAAGCAGGATAGGTATTATTTATGTTGGCAAACATTTGTGGATGCAGGGAAAATAGGTTGGAGGGATCCAACTGGATTCCTCAAATTTATTTATTGTTGTTAATATATAGTTATATATGTGATGTGTTGAATTGAATTGATGGTTGTGTATTTGGATGTTTGAATATCATTGGCCCTAGATATTTATATATAAAAGTATTATGAAAAGGTATTTTTTCAGATGTATGAAGGAAATTTTAATTTTTTCGAAATAGAAATTGAAATTCGAATGGGTTAGAAAATATTAACTTGTTTTTAATAATAAAACAATTAGTCAAATTTATAAACAATGTTTATAGTTGTATAGAAAAATTATAATTGGATAATTTAGAAATGGAAACTCAAGTGTTAATTTTAAAAAGGGAATTTATTTTCCGAAAATGGAAATGGAATTTGAAATAGAAACTTTTCTAAATATCTAAAACAGGAAGTGAGATTTATAAACGATGTTTATAAAAAAAATAGAATTTTCATTGGATAATTTATAATTTAAATTCAATATGAATTTAAAAAGGGATTTATAATTTGAAATCGTTTCAAGGAAAGAAAACGATGGAGTTTATTCCGACGTTCGGAATATAAAATGAATTGAAAAAAATACATATGGATTTATAATTAGAATTCGACCATGTCGAATTTATAAACATAAATTATTTCCAGATAAGATATTGAGATTATATTGAATAAAAACTAAAATTTAAGATTTAAATATGAAAACAAATTCCATGTTAATTTATATATATATATAAGATTTTAAAATAAAATATTGCTAAATGGGAATTCGGTTTCAAATAGATGATAAAAGGGAAGTTTGTTTAAATAGAGAAGTTAATTTATAAACAACATTTATAAATGTGATGAAGTAATTTTCATCGAGTAATTTGGGAATAAATTTCCAAATGTAAGAAATGGGATAAAAGGTGAGATTTAAATCGAGTTTTTGTATTACAAGCATTTATCTATCTCAAGATAAGAACGTTGTCGGTCGTGGTCTGAGAGGTAAATTAAGTACCCCAACTTGAATGACTTCGCTATTATCAAGGGATGATATTAGTTTGTAATGGTAAAGGATGGTGAATTAATTGATTATCCCCATAAAAGATATTTTATAATTGTAATTCAGTTATATCAAACTTTTATAAAAATATTATGTTGAGGAAATTGGAATTTAATATAGAAGTTGAGTTGTGAATAATTTACAACCGAGTTATGAAATTTGAGTAAAGAAATCAACGATTTTGGAAAATTGAGACGTTAATTTAGGTTTGGAAAACTGATTTAATTTATATTTAAATATTAGAGAATGTAGTTGGATTTTATTTATATACGAAGTTTATAATTAGATTATAGTTAAAAGGAACTCGTCACAGCATGGTAGTTCATAATTTGGCATTTCGAACTTCAATTGGGTATATAGAACTCGATCTAAGTCGGTAAACAAGAAACACCTGGACCTATTCAATAATAATTTTCATATAGAAGATAAAAACCTGGATTTCGGCTTATAGATTTTGAATTATATCAAAATCAAATTTTCAGATAAACAATGCCATAATCATTTTATAGCGTAATGGTTTATTTAATAAAATAAAAGGATTTTGAGTGAATAAAAATCCGAATTTCCAATAGTAAAAATCCATATTTGAGTTATAAACTAAATATGAACTCAAGTGAAGCAGATGAAGTGATTTTTGGAACAAAAATCAAAATTTTAATTTATCGAATGAAGTTAACTAATTTCTTTGAAATTAGTGAATAGAGTTTTGGCCCGAATTTAACTTTGTTTAAGTGATTTAAATTTGTAATTGAACTTGGGAATCCAAGTATGGAATTTGAACTAAATTTTGTAATTTTACATGGACATTGAACTTGACTTATATATATATATAAGCGAATAAAAGTATATTTGAACGTGAGAGGTTCAATATGGAAGTGGATTAAGCAAAAAGGGTCAATTTGAAACAAAGTGGTAAAGTGAATGTAATTGAAATCTTAAAGTTGAAATTAGATGAGTATATGATAGGCAGGTATGGGATAAAGATTAGGAAGAGAGTTAGAATATTATAATTTAAGTTCCCGACAAAAAGTTACATGTTTAAATTTCCATATGAGATTTTATGAGCCTATTGGGCAAGCCGCTTGGCTTTATAACTTTCTATTTGAATGGAAAGGGCCTAGAGAGGCGTTTTGTAGTTGTACCGATTGAGCTGTACAAAGGAGGCGCTGGCGAAATTTCAGAAAATTTAAGGAGTAAGAATATTTTTAAGAAGTTTTGATAAACAAAAATTGATATATCGATATATATAGAATTCGATAAGGAAACTTAAAATAGAATAATAATTAGAAAGAGCCAGTGATTGTTTGATGAATGATTGTTTTCCTTTGATAGTTAAATCCACGGCTATCAAAGATCTTTTGACCATCGTTGCCAACAAGGAGAGATTGATTGGATTTATTATCTGAAAACCACTCCGTATAGGCACAGGCGTTGTGAATTAAATTATGTTGAAGATAATTGATGATAGAGTGAAATGCAAGGGCTGTTCTGTTTGTCCAGTACTAGAACAAATTGTATGAATGAATGTCTGACAGAGTATTCCTAACAGATCACATAAGACGATCTTTTCAAGATATTGCATTTGGTGATGGAGGAATTCGTTTATCTTAGCTTTTATAGCCGTAATTTTTTTGAAAGATCTACTAGTGATTTGACGGGTTTGACGATGTGACATTCAAAATAAATGGCGGACATATGTTCTGAAAAGATAAATGTAGCCTCAAGCCTCACAACCGGGAAAAGACAAAAATCTAGTAGACAGCAAGGCTTGTTAGGTCATACCCAAGCATGGTATATTTGTCACCGATCTAGAGAAAATTCATTATTTATTCTTCTTTCGATTTTGTATCTAACGAATTAAGGTTGGACGGCAGACAACCGTGGGTGACAATATATTCGGTACACTCAAGCTGAATGAGTAGCCGGTCATGTGTGGTCGAGTTACAAGATGTTCTTGCTGAACCCCAATGTATCCTTTATATAGTACACTGATCGGGAGGTGGTCACATACCTTGTCATAGTTGGAATCCAATCTCCAATAAGAGCCCAGCGGTTTTTGATTTTATATTATGTATATGGAGCATGAGATGCAAGCGTTCGGCTATTTGGTTATTTATTTGATTAGACATTATTATAATATTACCGGATTTTGATGTCAAAAATGTTTTGGGTTATAGTAAGGTAAAAACCGTCTATGTTTATGTGTGGGCTGGTCTTACTATTATCCTTTTCTTTAAAAAGGATTTTCAAAGTTAAACAATATGGTTGAAGTTTACTCACACCGATCCCATGAATGACCTAGAGTTTATTTTGTTTGTTTTTACCAAAACTCTTGGGTGCCCAAATTTGTACGGGCAATCAAGTGTTTCAGGCTCTTGCAGATACACTAAGAGGAGCTTGAAGCAGGAGGCTTCACCGTTAATTATTTTAGAGTTATTTCTGCTGTATCAAATATTGTATTGTGCTCTGATGATGGTATGTATATATGATACAAAAAATTGTATTTCATAGTTATGATATATGGTATTATATTTGTTCGGTTCCACAGTGAGATTCTGATATTTCTTTAATTCTTTTTCTATCTACTTCTATTTCTTTAACCCTAATGACTTTTATTTCTGTATTTTTTGGGTTTGAAGTATGTTGTTTAGTCAACTCAGATAGTACGGATTTGCAAGCCATCACATTTGGTATTAGAGCTTAGGTTGAGCGAACACCAAGGCTTTGTTGGGAGTTACTCATTAGAGATAGGGTCAGTAGTACCCTAGAATGAGTTGAGTGTATGTATACAAGAGAGTGTATTTGTATGTTGATATAAAAATTTGTTTTATTTTTTGTTGGCTTGTCTGTTGAGTTGTTTATGAATTCTGGTCGAACCGTGGGATGCCATGACATTGATAGGAGTTTCTAAACACTTGAACTGTGACGATCCCAAAACCCGTACGACGTTGTTAAGGATAATCATTTGAAATATAACACATTAATCATCATTAGCAGAGTACAGATAATAGCATAGACAACAAATAGAATAATTTTACACAAATATGACAGCGGAATCATAACATGTAACAACATATGAGTAGCACAGCGTAGGATATAACTTAGTGCATAAAAAGGGAATGATCAGTCAACATCGCCATAGGCGGAATCACATACATACAGAGAGACATAATAAAGTTATCAGTCTACATCGCCGGAGGCGGTACATATACATAAAGTAATACATGCTAGAAATAAATCAGTCTACATCGCCGTAGGCGGAATCATATACATAAGATAAGAATGGCGGAAAGTCAATAGCCAAAATACAAGTAAATCTAATCCTCACCATCAAGCCATAAACGCACTCCGTGTAGCAGTGCCAAGCCAAAATATCTTGTCATCTGTCAACTAGGCTGCCCGTGTGAAAATAAGGGCACCCGAGTTTGCAAAGTGAAACAAACAACGAGTCAGTCGTGGGACTGGTATGAGAAATCTACTTAACTGGTTAAACAACAGTAATAAGGCAAATCATAGGACCACGCCACTTTCACAGAACGGGTTTACTCCAGTGATTGCCAGTGCATTAAAACAAGATAAATCCTTTAAAACAACGCAATGCTTTTTAAAAAGAATGAAGCTGTTATAAGACTCAAGTCCCATCACACAATGCAACGCAAACTGGAGGATAGAGTTTTACCTTATAATGGCCAAAATATTCTTAATACGAGCAAAGCAAAATCAATTAATATTATTTCTAATGCATATATGTTTCAAAAGCAAATTCAATCATAAATATCTATCTTAGGCGGCATAGCTACCATCTACTATGTCGCCATACTAGTAATACAATCGCATCCGCAATTTCGTATTGGAAATTGGATTCCATCATGAGTCGAGGTAAGGGGAAAGCTCCTCTCCGCTTCGAGACACTCTAGCAAATGCCTCAGGACTACACACTCTGGGTAACCCTTGGATGCTTCAGATCCGGTCCTCTCTTAGTTTGAGGATTAATTATTCCTGAGCACACGTTTCCCAGTCCTAACAGACCTAAAATCGAGGCGCCTCATTCCAACAACCACATAGGTAAAAAATAATATAAATGTCAGCCAGTTTAAGCACTGACACTACCTTTAGCTAGAAAGAAACTTCGTGCTCTCCCTGTAGTCCTAATCCCGTTTTTAACTCATACCGAGGTGTGAGGCTCGCGAATCCATGCTATACACAAAGCCAGGCCACGTAGGCTGTGCTTTGATCATCAACCACAAGACTTTGCTTTGCAACAGAAGCCTTGATCACTGCATCTTGGCATGCCATACAGGCAATCCACTCCATACGACTGATTTCTATCGATATATAACCTCTAAGCTCGTACGTCTCAGAGAAGGGCGTAAAGCAAGAGAATAAATTCTCCGCCGCCAAACAGATATATATTTAATAGAGATCAATCAGCACAGAACAAAATCCAATGTCAGACACACAGTCCATTTACACGTCCGTTCTGGGTCTGAACGAAAACGAAGGCACCATATTCCTCGCATATCCGTACAATCAACACATGCGCCTAGACGGTTACTACTTCCGTCCCTACAAGGTAGCTACTCCAATCAGGAACCTCAGTAACGCCCATCCATCCGATATGAAAATCGTCGGTCTTGAATCGTCTTCATATCTTTGATTTCGAATCGTCAATCAATGTTTTGAAATGAGAATTAACTCGACCATTTCAAATAATTCACGTACATTTAGAATTCAAATCAATTCTTAACATGGTTAAATTATTCGACATTCACATTTCAGTTCTTTAGTATAATTTTCATGTCAAACACATTCAACCATCAAATATCAAGCAAACCAAGCAAAATTGGTTCATTTCCATTCCATATCTCTTATAATATTTTATAACGATTTTTTGCCATTTTTATTTACTTAAAAATGGCCATATTTAATTAAACGACGTTTCAGGTCGTGCCGAAGCACTGGCGTTGTTTTTCACTAAATTTGTTTTACACATATCTGAAAATCTGACCGTTGGATCTTCACAAATTTAGTATCATTAGAAAGATCTTTTCAAAACGAATCCAACGGTTTCAATTTTGGGAAAATCCGACGGTCGGATCTCCCGCACTAGTCGTTTGAAATTACGATTTCAAAATACGAACTGCAGCGTCGTTATTCGATTTAATTTAATTATATTTATATTTATATTTTTATATAAATATAATCGATTCCGGCGCTGTTTTTCCTCAGATTTGAATTAAACATTCCATACAGTCCAACCGTTGGATCTTTACAAAGTTGGCGCCGTTGGGAAGATATTTCCAAGGCGAACCCAACGGTTGGGGTTTCGGGAAAACCCAATGGTCGGATCTCCCGCACTAATGGTTTAAAATCACGGTTTCAAAACACGAGCTGCACGACCACGATTCGTTTTAATTTTACATATATATATATATGTATATATATATAAATATAGTTCATTCGGCGATTTCAATATCGTTTTCACTTCAAATATTTCACTAACACCTTTAAATTTTGGAAAATTTCGCCATAACCTCCTTTGTACGGGGAGGGCTGGGAAAATTCCCAAATAGCCACACGGGCATCTCATCTTAAAAAGAAAAAGAAAAAGCCAAGCGGCTATCCATTCGGCTCATAAAATCATCACCCAAGCAAAACAGTAAACATGCACCTATTTGTCGGGCCCACAATTTTATTCCTCTTTTCTAGCCTCTTTGCTATAACCTGTTCAATAAATATGCATGTACATATGTGCAATTCTTATCACTTATCATCTTCCATTCCATTTCATATTCGATTCGATTTGGTTTAAAGTCACCATTCGTTCTAATGTTGCATACATAAGCAAAAAATCATATCATTAGCTAATTAATGAATATTTCAACTCATGCATATTTATTTGAACAAGTGGTTATTTTTAACACTTCACATTTCATTTAAAAATGATATTCTTAGCAAACTAAAATATATTTCAACACATGACTATTTTATTTAGTTCCTATACATGTTAAAAATAATATTCATAGCAAACAATATTTATCTCAAAACTTGTATATTTTTAGCAAATAACGCACGTGATAAAAATGATATTTTTACCTTCCAAAATATTTATTCAACCCATAATTGTTTCTAACTCTTCATATTCTCAATAAAAATGTAATTTTTATTGTTCACTTCATATATTCAACACATGAATGTTTCAACTTCACTTATACGATAAAAATATAATTTTTATCGTTTTAGTCCTTTATTCAACAGATGAATGTTCTCTATAGTTCGTATATATAATAAAAATGTGATTTTTATTGTTAAAGCAATTTATTTAAAACACGAATACCATTCAACACATGAATTTCTATTCAACGAATGAATTTCTATTCAGCACATGAATGTCCTCTATAGTTTGTATATATAATAAAACTGTAACTTTTTGTTGTTAAAACAATTTATTTAAAACACGAATACCATTAAACACATGAATTTCTATTCAACGAATGAATTTTTATTCAACACATGAATGTCCTCTATAGTTTGTATATATAATAAAAATGTGATTTTTTATTGTTAAAACAATTTATTTAAAACACGAATAAAATTCAACACATGAATTTCTATTCAACGAATGAATTTCTATTCAACACATGAATGTAATTTCAACATATGAAAATAATTCTAACACATGAATATTATTCAAAATTTTGGCAGCATAACGGCAGGGTAGTTAAAACCGGCACCGTCCCGAGTACGGCTCCTCGCTCTACCTTAAAACCTGGCGGTTTTTGACAATGGGGATTTCATGCATCTAGTTCACACGCAGGCGGCATGTTTTATTTTCATTTCCACAATCCTATTCTAGTTTGTTTCAACCACAAGAGGGCATTTTTCAACCACAAAGGTATTTTTCAACCACAAACCAACAATATCAACCATAAACAATTATTTTCAACCATTCATCATACCACATATTTTCACGCCAATCACAAGCAATAAATATCGTCCATGGTTTGTGGATGAGGGGAGTATATATATATATATATTCGTATATAAATATATTTCACTTTCATTTCAACACAATTCCTATGCATATATGTTTCATACAACGCTCGTATAATTTATACATCACTCATGTAACTTATACAACACATGTGCATGAGGTATACAATGCGTATATAATTTATACTTCGCTTATATAATTTATACAACACGATTTCATTCACATTTGAATTCAGAATTCTCACATTGGTTTTTGAGGTGCTAAAAATCGTAGATAGCTCATAAAAATCTGCGGTCTCTTTTAGATTGTAGTGAGCCTCCTGCGGTCACGATGCCTCCTGTTTCATCGAATTTCGTCAACGTAGCAAAAATATACGATTTTTAAATGACGATCGAAATTAACAACACATAAAAGTGTTATTTTTCAGTTTAAATATTCAAAGCCGTTTACCTCCTGAATTCTTCGAAACTAGGTTTTCAATTTTTGATCAATTGGTGAAGCTTGGCCAAAATCTGATGGTGTTACGTGGTACAGCCCCGGGTGGCGCGCCTGGGCCTCCCCGCTCCGATGAACTCGACGCCGCCTAGGGGGTGGGAGGGAGCTTCGAACGACGGCACTTGCAGCGGGTGAATCGAAAGAAATACTTAACGATGGGAAGTGAAGTTTGTATGGATGTGAAGCCCTTGAGAATCTCTACAAAATCTTGAACTGGAGCTAGTGATTTTATTGAGTGTGGAAGGAAAAATCGAGGGGGGAAGTGGCGAACGATTTTCGCCGTTCAACGAGGGTTATCGGGGAAGAAATCGGGGAGAGAGAAAGTGGTTTGATCGGCCAGGATTTTTTTTATTTATATATTTTAAAAATCTCGAAAATACCCTCTTTCACACACGAACCCCAATCCAGACCCAACGACTGTCGCCCCTAGCTAAATACCCCCATTCCGAACACAATGGGATATGTTTCGTAGGCCCATTCGACTGTTACAGTCAGTTATTTTTCAAATTAAAGTATAAAACATTCAATATTCAATTTGAACGTACATTTCAATTTGCCAGGGCCACAAACTGACTCGAAAAATTCCAGAAAAATAAATCTATCAATGTTTTGACGCTACGGTCCCAACAAAACTGGTTTCGTCGAATTCTGAGGTCGTTTGAAAAATGGCCATTTTCTGGTCGATCCAATTTAACAGAAATTAACCAAACACGTTTTCTTTTGCCACGATCACATACTAGCTTCAAAAATTATGAAATTTGAAACCTAGACATAATTTGACCTCCCGGATCCAACAAAAGAGGTTTCGTCGAATTCCGAGGTCGTTTGCAAAATGTCTATTTTCAAGGGCTATATATTCTCTATAGCGACCTTTCTGAAAATTCATTTGGCCATAACTTTTGATTCCCGCTATGAAACTTCGATTTTTCAGATTCGTTAGATAGATATTCATAAATAGATTTAAATATTTTTGGTTTCACTAAAATCCGTTATATTTTGCACCCGGTGCAGTCAGTCAAAGTTTGAATTCAAATTTTCAAACTGCCGCACTATTTCTAATCCACTATTTTATTGAAATATTCTATTTTAATTGTTTAAATTCCTTTAAAATATCCAATTTAAAATTTTTACATTGGCTCGTATTTTCCGGGTTGTTACAGTCTCCCCTACTTATAAATTTTCGTCCCCGAAAAGAAAACAATAGCAAAGTAGGAAACAAAAATGTAAATGCAAAGTATTGTGAAGGTACCTTGCACTGGAGTTAGTCAGAGAAGTCCACTCTGCATTTGGGGTAAGCTTGCTTAATGCTTTCCTCAGTCTCCCAAGTACAGTCTCTAGGATCACTACTCCACTGCACTTTGACTAAATGAACCTTTTTGCTCCTTAGCTCTCTAGTTTCTTTGCCAACAATCTTTAATGGCTCTCTTCTGACTGCTAATTCTGGAATAATTTCCAAGTCCTGTTGCGCTGCTTCTTCTACAACAAGATCTGGATCATGCACATGTTTTCTAAGTTGAGATATGTGAAACACATCATGTACTCCGGGCAACTAATCAGGTAATTGAACTTTATAAGCAAGAGTTCCAATTCGTTCAAGAATAGGAAAGGGACCAATAAATCTCAGTGCCAATTTCCCAATTTTACCGAATCTGATTACTCCCCTCATCGGAGAAACTCTTATATAAACATAATCGCCAACAGGAAATGACAAATCTCTTCTTCTCGCATCAGCATAACTTTTCTATCGGCTTTGTGCAGTTTGTAATCGTTTCTTGATGAGGTCTACTTTGTCAGAAGCATCACGAATCATATCGGGTCCCAATACGAGTCTGTTTCCAGGTTCTACCCAACATGATGGAGATCTGCACGGTCTACCATATAATGCTTCAAATGGCGAAATTCCCAAACTTGCTTGATAGCTATTGTTATATGAGAATTCTTCCAAATGCAAGTGATCTTCCCATGACTCGCCAAAATCAATAAAACAAGCTCGCAATGAATCTTCTAAAATTCTGTTCACACGCTCAGTTTGGCCATCTGTCTGAGGGTGATAAGCGGTACTCAGATTCAACTTGGTTCCCAATTCTTTCTGGAATGCTTCCCAGAATTTGCTAGTAAATAGTGGATCTCTATCACTGACTATACTGAGCGGCACTCCATGTAGCTTAACAATTTCCTTGAAATAAATCTGCGCTAAACTTTGAGTCGTTCTATTGGATCTAACAGGTATGAAATAGGCGGTCTTCGTGAAGCGATCTACGATCACCCAAATACTGTCATTACCTTTCATGGTTCGAGGCAAACCATCTATGAAGTCCATAGAAATTTATTCCCACTTCCAACCTGGAACTTCCAACGGTTGCAACAATCCTGCTCGCTTTTGTTGGTCGTTTTTAACTTGTTGACAGGTGGGACACCGGCTAACATAAATTGAAATGTCCCTTTTTATTGCCCTCCACCAGAATGTGCGCTTGATATCATTATACATTTTGCTCACACCGGGATGGATACTAAGTTCGGACTTATGGCATTCATCCATGAGTTCTTTTCGAAGCTCTGGAAGATTTGGGATACAAATTCTGCCTTTTAACCTAAGAACTCCCTTGTCATCAAGCTGGAAACTTGTGGATTCACCTTCCTTGATTCTCTGACTGATCCTTTGAATAAATTCATCGTTTTTCTGAAGGACCGAAATCTTGTCAATCAATGAAGACGTAACGATAAAAATGGCGATGAATTCATTCTTTCTGTTGAGCGCGTCCGCCACAACATTGGCTTTCCCTGGGGTGTACAGAATCTCAAAATCGTATGCTGTAAGGAATTCTAACCAACGATGTTGTCTCAAGTTCAGATCTTTCTGAGTGAATAGGTACTTCAATGATTGATGATCAGTAAAAAGTTCGAACTTCTCACCCAATAAATAATTCCTCCAGATTCTCAAAGCAAACACAATGGCTAACAACTCAAGATCATGAGTTGCATAGTTCCATTCCTGCGGCTTCAGCTGACGGCTAGCATAAGCGACCACTTGGCCTCTTTGCATTAATACTGCACCAAGACCTCTAATAGAAGCATCCATCCATACCGTCAAGTCCTGATTGCCATCAATAATCGTTAATGCTGGAGCAGTTGTCAATTTCAGTTTCAGCTCTTGGAAAGCTTCCTCACATTTTGGAGTCCACTTGAATTTTTCATGCTTCTTTGTAAGCTTTGTTAATACACCGTATATCTTCGAAAAATCCTTAACGAATTTCCGATAGTAACTAGCCAATCCAAGGAAACTACGAACTTCTGTGGGGGTAGTAGGTTGTTTCCAATCTTGAATCGCTGTAATTTTGCTTGGATCAACAGCAATCCCTTCTTTTGATACGACATGGCCTAGGAACTTAACTTCATCTTGCCAAAAAATACACTTAGAAAATTTAGCTTTCAAGATATTCCTTCTCAGAATTTCCAACACTAGTTCTAAATGTTTCTCATGCTTACTTTTTGACTTAGAGTAGATTAAGATGTCATCGATGAAGACCAAAACAAATTTATTCAAGACACCACGGAACACTCTGTTCATTAAAGCGACGAAGTAGGCTGGAGCATTACACAAGCCGAACGACATTACTAACCATTCGTAGAATAAATCGGGACCCCTGAAGGGAGTTATCAGTATTTATCAAATCTCTTCCTATCTAACGGAACGCTATTGGATCAAATGGCAAAGCTAGCTTAAATTTCAATAGGTGAGACAGGGAGAAAGAGATGGCTTTTCCTGGATGAAATGAAATATTTGATTCATGTAACAGAGGAAAGATTTCCCATTCCTTAGCCGTAAAGATATGTGGCCATGAAAAGGGGATTAAGTAGAACAAAATTGGCCGGGTGGTAGAGTCGTGGAAACACTTGTTTATTCCATATTTTTGACCTTAGCTCCATGAAGCAATATGCTATTGCTGAAGCATGGAAGAATTGAAATCTTAGATCAAAACCAATATAAAAAAATGGATGATATGAACTGCCTAAACAAGAATTCTTGAACGGTGAATAACCAGAGGAAATCCTATTACTCACTACATCAAAGAATTTACATTAATTCAACCATGGAAATTCGTCGGAAAAGAAAAAATACGCATGAAATATATAGAAAAAATGAAAAAAGAAACGATTGTTGCTATCTGCTCCAATAACGAATAATTGGTTTAACTAAATAACTAAAGAAAATAGATAGACCTTTCTCTTTGTCTCAGGTCGATGGATCTTCTCAATTGGAAGATCTCCCATATGGATAATACATATTCCGGTTGTTATGTTTCACTCGCAATTAATATACTTCCTAATTCAAATTGTTTTGTTCCGAAGCAAAGATATCCATGGAGGTGGTTCGTCCTATTTACGACCAAGAGGTACTGGATTCTCTTTCGGATAGGCCCTAAAAAGAGAAGGAAAGCTGGAATGCCAACAGGCGTCGGTCTATCCTCTACTTCACCCGACCCGATAGTACCCATTTTGGGAACGTCCAGTGCCAAAGTCCTAGTATATTAATTTGGGTAAGTCGCCAATCCCTAAAATGTACCATGTAATGTACTTTATCCGCTGGGTTACGAGTACTGGTGGGTATTTTACTAGAGGTTTCTATCAATCTACCCATGTGTGATTCCTATTGAATCGTATACTTGGGGGGTGGCGCAGGGCGGACGATTTCCAAACGGACTCCTCATTCATTAGATAGAGAAGATCACCAATATTTCGTGATCTGCTGCCGAACCTGTTCCAATTCTAACAGCTCGGACTCGGCCAGTATATTAATTGGGGGATCGCTGGATTACTTCGTATCAACAGATAAGATACTCGGTATATCAATATTGATTAGGTCCGAAATCTGTTATTGAATTGCTCATTCAATGAGCATTCTCAATATTATGCCTTGAAGAGGACTCGAACCTCCACGCTATTTAGCACGAGATTTTGAGTCTCGCGTGTCTACGGTATATTCATTGGCCAGTATAAACATAGGCGCCAGTATAAACATTGGGGAGGTATATTAATTGGCGATCAACAGGAGTGTTAACGAATATATTAACTCGAGCCTAGTATTAGGAGTGACTCGGAATTTGAACTTCAGACTAATATAGATAACATTTGTAATTAATCTTCATGCTTCCCTCCGGTGTAACGACCCGTATTCTACGCATCATGGGATCATAGAATATTTATTTCTTTCACATATGAAGTCATATGGTCATGTAACTTTGGGAGACGACTATTGGGGTCATTTCCCATGTTCATGATTTTTGTTGATTTTTAAATGACCGTTTTGCCCCGGGTTGGTACTGTTTTGGCCATAACTTTTGACTGGAAAGGAATTTTGACCTGAGACCACTTCCATTGGATTCAAATGATGGTTTCTCTTTCCGTAGAGTGGTCATAATAGCCAAACGGACTTACCGTTTGGGAGATATGGCTGAAATAAGGTTTGGAAGGTGAAAAACTGCTTAACCGGGCCAAATAGGGTGATTAGTGGATAGGCCCATAACCCATTTCGGGATTAGGGTTATAGGGAGGCTGAAATGAGTTAGAGAATCATTTTCATTTCAGTTTTGAGCCACCACTTTCCTCCTTGAAACCCTAGTAATGGCCTCCACTTTCTAATTTCATCCCAAATCACCTTCTAATCACTTTCTAATCAAGTCTTGGCCTAATCTACAACAAATCAAGGCGGATTAGCATCAAATCAAGATAGGAGCTGCAGCTAAGCATTGGAATTCGACCCAAACAGAGAATCATTTCAGATCTATAGTTTACTTTGTGGCAAAGGTGAGTGATTTGCATTGTTTTTCACTAATTACGGCTAATTATGGTAATTAGCGAAGATTAGCGAAATTATGGCTCAGAAAAATCTAGAAAAAATTCCTAAAATTCTAAAACACCATTTTATGCCTCTGATATTAATTTGGGTTAATTTCGACTAATTTTGCAAATCCCGGAATTTGGGGGATTAAGGGGTGATTAGTGATAATTAGCGGATTTATGCATGTTAAAATTCTGGAAAAATGTTCAGAAATTCTGAAATATTGTTTTAGACCTCTGTTAGAAAATTTGGTTAATTTGGTTAAGTTTTGTTAATCCTATCGTCAGTTTTGCTTGAGCATGCTTAAGGGGAAAATATGGGTTTTTGGGTATGTTTGATCCATTTTACATGCCATGATTATTGTTTTGCTGTTAGTGGATGTCCATACATGTTGCTATGACTGTTTGGTATGATTTGTGATTGATTAGAATAGGTAAAATGGCCGAAAACGCCGTCGAGTGGCGTAAGTTGCTTGCTGGAAGAAGTGCAGGAGACCGGATCGGATCGGATAACCTGACCCGTTCATAAGGCCCCGACCCGATCCGTCCATGGAAGGTGACCACGAGTCGACCGACCCGACCCGTTCGTGGTATTCCCCTCCGACCCGACCCGCTTTCTTGGTGTGTGTCACGAAGGCAGAAGACCCTGATTGATACGTGACGAGCTGGAAGCCCCGATCCGAACCAAAGCCACGACCTGAAGGAAGATTGGCACGTCGACCTGATCCGCGTGGAGATGGAACCCGATCCGATGCACCCACGATCCACGAGTCGCGATCCGAAGCTGGTCACGATCCGACCTGGAGATGAAGCCACGAACCGACGCCAAGGAGCATAGAGCACGATCCGAAGGGGGGTCCACGATCCGATCGACCACGAGTGGAAGAAGGAGCCACGAACCGTGCTTGGGAAGGGAGAACTGCGATCCGAACCAGATGAGGCCGATCGCGATCCGACATTGATGGCCACGACCTGAAGCGAGGCGAACTGAATAAAGATCGATTCGGACGGAGATGACGACCAAACCCCGAGATGCAAAAGTAGTCCAAATGGAAGTTAGAGCTCAGGATCCAGATGGGAACCAATGAGTTCACTTCACGATTGGGCTTTGCTGCGGGACGTGTGCAAAGGGGTTGTCGGTATTCATAACTTTGGTTCACCACTGAGAGATGGATGGTGGGCTTGTAGTGATAGTTACACGGGATAGGATTCCGTCATGGCCTAAAGTATTAGGTGACCAAAGTAGTGGCTATCGTATCCTTTATGCACTGAGTGAGGGATGTGAGGATGATTGCTATGCTTGATTGTTTGACATCACTATGACATGCACACCCCCACCCCCGTTATCTTTACACCATTTGAAAGGGCACCTTAGAGTGTTGTACGGTATGTAGTGCTAACTCTTTGGTTGTAGGTCCAGGTTCAGGTATGATTGGATTATACCTGTTATTATTCTATTTAGATGCTTATCGCTCATACCAGGCTTTATGTCTGACCCAGATTTTTATGTCTCTTCTTATTACTCTGGGTGCTCACACGAGCAGACTAGAGACAGGTTAGCTGGTGATGCGCGAGTAGCTGATTCGGAGGCGAGCAGGAGGCTTCCACGTATGATATATAGATATTCTCCCTGTGTCGTTGGTGGTCGCTACTTGGGCATTAGTAGTGTACCTCCTTTATCTTACTTTTGCTTTTTGAGACAGTTTGGAAAGTTGTAATAAGCTGTATTTTGGATTTCCGCTGCTATGATGCTTAGTTTTGGTTTTCAGCTTATGCACTGTCTCTTCTGTTTTATGTCAAGTATGTTATTATTATATTTTGTTCTATGCGCTGTGAGACATTCTACAGGTTCCTTGTTAGTTCATTTCCTTCTTCCCTTTTTCTTCTGACGACCGTCCCGTGCTAACTGGACATGTGTACAGCGCACTTTTGGAGGAAATGTCGGTTGGTGCGGGGCGGGCCGTCACATTTGGTATCAGAGCTCTAGGTTGCGTAGTTAACCTAGGGAAAGACACCAGGGAGAGATAGTACATATATGAGAGCACGTATTTGTGATTAATTTGGTTTTCAAAAGCTATATATATATATATATATATACTATTAGTAGTATAAAGATGAAGTCGCACTGCACTAGCACCATTATGGGGTCGTTAATCGTTTCCCCTTTTACAGATTAACGATGAGCCGATATCCTAGAGGTGCTGGTAGAGGGACCAACCATGGGAATGCTCCTGACATGAGGACAATGTTCACTAACTTCATGAGAGACATGCTTAGAGATGTTCAGGGTGCAGTTCCCAATCCCGGAAATGGTGGTGGTCCAGTAGTGCAGGCGCCTAGGGTCGATTTCGCCAAGTTGTGCAAGGATTACACTAACCTTGGTGGGAAGCCGTTCCATGGAACGGAGTCGGCCACAGATGTTCAGGATTGGTTGGATAGCTGTGATCGTATCTTCGACGACTTGGGTCTTGAGGATGCGATGAACAGAAGGCTAGCGTCTCGTCAGCTGCAAGGGCGAGCGATGAATTGGTGGAATGCCATTAGAAAAGCTACTCCAGAAGATCAAGTTACTTGGAATCAGTTTAAGACTCGCTTTTGTGATAAGTTTATTCCAGCTGCTCATAAATCAGAACTGTTCAGGAAGTTCTTGGAGCTTAAGCAGAACGGTAGAGCAGTCTCGGAGTATATCGCTGAATTCGACACTTTATCGAAATATGGATGGTCCCTTATCGATACAGTCGAAAAGAAGAACGAGAAGTTCATAACTGTCTTGGATGGGTACTTGGGGGAAAGACTTATAAACCATATCGATGAGACGTTCGAGTCTATTGTAATAAAGGCATTAAGGTCAGAGAGCCTTTTCCCTAAGTCGAAGGCCGAAGTTGCTACGGCATCTGCAGAGGAGCCAAAGCCGCAAGCAGGCGGTGAAGGCAAGAAGAATTCTCTGAACAAGAGGAAGCAGAACCCGACCATGGATGGTCAGAATAAGAAAAATAAGAAAGATGGCGAATGCTTTAGTTGTGGTAAGAAGGGCCATTACGCCAGAGATTGTCGAGAAAAGCCTGGGGAAAGGAAGTGCTTTAACTGCGGCCAGGCGGGACATCACAAGGATGATTGCCCACAATCTCCTAGGGAGAAGCAGATTGTAAAAGCGTATGCTATCAACGCTATTCCTTCTTCGTCTAATGCCCCAACTGCGGCGCAGAAGGAAAAAGGTGTCGTTATTCGAGGTATGCTTTCTATTTAAGATATTTTGATCGGGTTTTGTTTGACAAACCTGAGTTAGTCGATAGACCTTTAGTAGTGACGAACCCGATTGGTGGTTCGACTAGTTTTGGCATGATTTGTTAATGTTGTCTTATCGAGTCATGGATGTATGTTTCCTTGTGATTGCTTTGTTTTGGGCTTTACTGGGTTTAGCATTATTTTGGGGAGTCGATTTACTCCAAAGGAATAGGATGGTATTAGGTACCTACCTAGTGATGGCGATAGTAACTGGAGTTAAGGAAGCTAAGAGGTTATTGTTGTAATAAATTCTAGTTGTCTCTGGGAGGCAAATGAGTACTCCAGTGCTAGATTGTTTTGCTAGTATCACCTCATGTGGATTGTCCGAACTCGGAGGAGACGTTCCTTGGGTGCTTGTCTGATATTGGTTTACGCCTTTGGGGCTTGTGCTTGGGGAATGTCGATTTCGACTAGGATGGGTTGCGTGAGGGGTAAATAGTTGTTGTGATTTTTCATTGGATGATATCTTGGTTTACTCGAGGAGTGATGGGAAGACGGAACATGATAAGACTGTTCAATGGTATAGACTGCCCAGAGTTAGACTCGATAGGGTTATGAGATTGCTCGAGTGGGACTCGAGAAAGATGCAAGGTAATGGATTGTTTAGGACCCTATGTTGATGTTCTCTATTGGATAGTAGAACTTTGAAGGAATAGGATGTGTTCATTGATCATGGAAGATACAACGAAGATTATAGCGATTCAAGTTGGACTTGACTCGTAAAAGAAAATGGGTGTTCGTTGATCTTGGAGATGCAACGAATAGGGAGACGACTCACGTTGGACTAGAGTTTGTCGGTACTCAAGACTGGGTCTGAGTTATAGATTGACTCGAGTTGGACTCGAGAAGGCTGCAAGGAATTGGATTCAGCTCGAGTTGCACTCGAGAGGGCAGCAAGATAATGGATAGACTTGGGTTGGACTCAAGTATTTTAGGAGGACTAAAAGCAGGGGTATCTGGGGACGCCCGTTACCTTGGATCCGTTGGACGTGATCTAGTTATCCTTGGAGGATAAACGTATGTTGGACGTACGGTAGTCCGATTGGAGGCTGGGCTTCCATTAGTTTAATTATCCTTGGAGGATAAACGTACGTTGGACGTACGGTAGTCCGAAGGGAGGCGGGGCTTCCATTGGCCTGGGATTGGTTGGACCAGTCAAGTAGGCATCGGTGTATGTATGGAGGCTGGGCTTCCATTAGTTATTGATGTTGGTTGGACCGGACAAACTAGAATCGACATATTGGGATTGGTTAGACCAGTCATGTAGGTGTCGATGTGTTTATGAATTTAGCAGGTGATAGGTAGGACTTGTTTGATGGATGTTATGGTTGCTATGTTTGTTCCTATCTTTCTTCTCTTGAGTAGACTATCACCTGTAGGGTTCCAGCGATGGGGAACAAAGTGATTGTAGTAGGACTATGAGCCAATGCAGTAGAGTCGTCATGACTCGAGGGGCAAAGTGGACATAGTAAATGATTAGTAAGACTATGAGCCAGTGCAGTGGAGTTGTTATGACTTCATGGGGCAGAGTGGACATAGCAAATGACTAGTGACTATGGATCAGTGCAGTGGAGTCGCCATGACTCCATGGGGCAGAGTGATCATAGTAAATGATTTGGGTGCGGTAATAGTTGCATTGAGTAGGAAACATGCCAGTTTAGGGGTTTTTCTAGGATGGAAGCAACTAAAGTATATCACAGGATATGATTTCGGGCCCAAGAGTGAATTGGATTCAGAATCACTAGTAAGCTTGACGATTAGATCGATTTTGATTGAGTGGATTGGTTCCAGTTAGAAGGACGATCCTAATCTATTGGAAACCATCTCTAGGGTAGAGATGGGTATCGATGGAAAGAGAATGATCAAGTAAGGATTTGGTCGAGAAGGGTGATTTCGAAAGAATAAGGGACTAGTTGTACCCAACATAGATGGACTGAGAGGTGAAGTGCTTAGAGCATATCATCACTCGAAATTGACTATACATCCCAGTGGTATCAAGATGTATTGAGACATAGAGCAGATATACTACTGGGAAGGGATAAAGATAGGCAGAAGGCTTATCTCGATAAGAGACGAAGAGATTTGGAATTCTTCGTTAACGACTTGGTGTTCGTCAAGATCTCTCCATAGAGAATGTGATTCAGATTGGTTGGAGAGGTAAGTTAGCACCAAGATTTGTTGGCCCATTCCCAGTCCTCGAGCAAGTTGGGAATTTGGCGTATGAAGTAGAGCTACCAGACAAGATGGCGGGAGTTCACAACGTATTTCATGTTTCCCAGTTAAGGAAGTTGTGCAAGACCCTAATGTGGCTATTTCACCAGATCAGTTGGATGATAGCGAAGTTGAACCCGAGGCGGTTGGGAACCGCAAGTCTATGCGTATCGTTGGGAATGATACGAAGCAGCTTCGAAGGAAGGCGATGAAACTAGTCAAAGTCTAGTGGGGTAAGAATGAAAAAGACTGTACTTGGGAAACAGAGGATGATATAAGGAAGAAGTATCCAGAACTCTTTGCCTGGTAAGGTTTTGGTAGTGATAGTTCCTTCCCTTGTTAGTAAACCGCATGCTAGGATAGACTTGTTTTGCATGTTGATTGTTGTTTTATGGTTGATAGGCATGAGGGACCCTTTGTGTGTTTTGATTAGGGAATTTCGGGGGCGAAATTTCTTAAGGGGGGGGAGAGTATAACGACCCGTATTCTACGCATCATGGGATCGTAGAATATTTCTTTCTTTCACATATGAAGTCATATGGTCATGTAACTTTGGGAGACGACTATTGGGGTCATTTCCCATGTTCATGATTTTTGTCGATTTTTAAATGACCGTTTTGCCCCGGGTTGGTACTATTTTGGCCATAACTTTTGACTGGAAAGGAATTTTGACCTGAAACCACTTTCATTGGATTCGAATGATGGTTTCTCTTTCCGTAGAGTGGTCATAATAGCCAAACGGACTTACCGTTTGGGAGATATGGCTGAAATAAGGTTTGGAAGGTGAAAAACTACTTAACCGGGCCAAATAGGGTGATTAGTGGATAGGCCCATAACCCATTTCGGGATTAGGGTTATGGGGAGGCTGAAATGAGTTAGAGAATCATTTTCATTTCAGTTTTGAGCCGCCACTTTCCTCCTTGAAACCCTAGTAATGGCCTCCACCTTCTAATTTCATCCCAAATCACCTTCTAATCACTTTCTAATCAAGTCTTGGCCTAATCTACATCAAATCAAGGCGGATTAGCATCAAATCAAGATAGGAGCTGCTGCTAAGCATTGGAATTCGACCCAAACAGAGAATCATTTCAGATCTATAGTTTACTTTGTGGCAAAGGTGAGTGATTTGCATTGTTTTTCACTAATTATGGCTAATTATGGTAATTAGCGAAGATTAGCGAAATTATGGCTCAGAAAAATCTAGAAAAAATTCCTAAAATTCTAAAACACCATTTTATGCCTCTGATATTAATTTGGGTTAATTTCGACTAATTTTGCAAATCCCGGAATTTGGGGGATTAAGGGGTGATTAGTGATAATTAGCGGATTTATGCATGTTAAAATTCTGGAAAAATGTTCAGAAATTCTGAAATATTGTTTTAGACCTCTGTTAGAAAATTTGGTTAATTTGGTTAAGTTTTGTTAATCCTATCGTCAGTTTTGCTTGAGCATGCTTAAGGGGAAAATATGGGTTTTTGGGTATGTTTGATCCATTTTACATGCCATGATTATTGTTTTGCTGTTAGTGGATGTCCATACATGTTGCTATGACTGTTTGGTATGATTTGTGATTGATTAGAATAGGTAGAATGGCCGAAAACGCCGTCGAGTGGCGTAAGTTGCTTGCTGGAAGAAGTGCAGGAGACCGGATCGGATCGGATAACCTGACCCGTTCATAAGGCCCCGACCCGATCCGTCCATGGAAGGTGACCACGAGTCGACCGACCCGACCCGTTCGTGGTATTCCCCTCCGACCCGACCCGCTTTCTTGGTGTGTGTCACGAAGGCAGAAGACCCTGATTGATACGTGACGAGCTGGAAGCCCCGATCCGAACCAAAGCCACGACCTGAAGGAAGATTGGCACGTCGACCTGATCCGCGTGGAGATGGAACCCGATCCGATGCACCCACGATCCACGAGTCGCGATCCGAAGCTGGTCACGATCCGACCTGGAGATGAAGCCACGAACCGACGCCAAGGAGCATAGAGCACGATCCGAAGGGGGGTCCACGATCCGATCGACCACGAGTGGAAGAAGGAGCCACGAACCGTGCTTGGGAAGGGAGAACTGCGATCCGAACCAGATGAGGCCGATCGCGATCCGACATTGATGGCCACGACCTGAAGCGAGGCGAACTGAATAAAGATCGATTCGGACGGAGATGACGACCAAACCCCGAGATGCAAAAGTAGTCCAAATGGAAGTTAGAGCTCAGGATCCAGATGGGAACCAATGAGTTCACTTCACGATTGGGCTTTGCTGCGGGACGTGTGCAAAGGGGTTGTCGGTATTCATAACTTTGGTTCACCACTGAGAGATGGATGGTGGGCTTGTAGTGATAGTTACACGGGATAGGATTCCGTCATGGCCTAAAGTATTAGGTGACCAAAGTAGTGGCTATCGTATCCTTTATGCACTGAGTGAGGGATGTGAGGATGATTGCTATGCTTGATTGTTTGACATCACTATGACATGCACACCCCCACCCCCGTTATCTTTACACCATTTGAAAGGGCACCTTAGAGTGTTGTAACCTTAGAGTGTTGTACGGTATGTAGTGCTAACTCTTTGGTTGTAGGTCCAGGTTCAGGTATGATTGGATTATACCTGTTATTATTCTATTTAGATGCTTATCGCTCATACCAGGCTTTATGTTTGACCCAGAGTTTTATGTCTCTTCTTATTACTCTGGGTGCTCACACGAGCAGACTAGAGACAGGTTAGCTGGTGATGCGCGAGTAGCTGATTCGGAGGCGAGCAGGAGGCTTCCACGTATGATATATAGATATTCTCCCTGTTTCGTTGGTGGTCGCTACTTGGGCATTAGTAGTGTACCTCCTTTATCTTACTTTTGCTTTTTGAGACAGTTTGGAAAGTTGTAATAAGCTGTATTTTGGATTTCCGCTACTATGATGCTTAGTTTTGGTTTTCAGCTTATGCACTGTCTCTCCTGTTTTATGTCAAGTATGTTATTATTATATTTTGTTCTATGCGCTGTGAGACATTCTATAGGTTCCTTGTTAGTTCATTTCCTTCTTCCCTTTTTCTTCTGACGACTGTCTCGTGCTAACTGGACATGTGTACAGCGCACTTTTGGAGGAAATGTCGGTTGGTGCGGGGCGTGCCGTCACATCCGGCCTCCCGGTACCTTCCTCTTCGTAATGTAACCCTCGGTTGGCGTAGCTAGGAGAATGCCGAGAATGGTTAGATGAGTTAGTTGCCTTGGCAGCCTAGGCGAGACACTCTTTTAGGAGTTTCGACTGGGGACGTTACCCGGAACAGCATCACTAGCATTAGCAGTATCGGTCGGTGCTGATCTTGGTATCAGAAACCTCTTCCATTCATTCAGTAGCCGAGAATCCATCACTGGAAAGTCCTTCATTTGGTTATGCGATCGTTTGGGTAGGTGGAAGAGGGGGAAAGATCATCTTTCAGCATGCGAACTCACCTATCTTAGATGCCCTTGAGTGCTGTGATGAGACATAAAGCCTCTCTAGAGGCAGGTATACTACTTGAGCCTCCCCTGATAGCTAAGCCTTCCATGCCTGTGTTCCCGCTACGCACCTCTGACATTGGAGAAGCGAGAAATTCTTTCAAGACCTCAGATTCTTTCTTATAACCGGGGACAGTTGAGTTAAAGAGGTAACTTCACCGCATCCATTCGCCTTGACCGTCGTTAGCGGAGTCCGCAACCGATCGGCCTTCTATCTAACTTCCTTCGATACAGGATTCCGAAAGGACAGATCCTATTACTTTGGAATGGAGCGAAGGCGCACCACTTTAGTCAACTCAAAGAAGAGGAAACGGAAGCAACCTTTCCGAAAGATTACCAGAATGTCAAAGGAACACAGTCTTCTGCTATACGTAATTGGTGGAAACCTGTAGCTAGGTCCATTCTGGAGAATACTCGCGCTCCATTCAATTGATCTAACAAATCATCGATTCGCGGCAATGGATATTTATTCTTTAGCGTCTGCTTATTGAGATCTCGGTAATCAACGCATAGTCGTAGAGTACCATCTGATTTCGGGACAAACACTACTACTGCTTCCCAATCTGAAAAGCTTGGCCTGATCAGACCTTTCCACAGCAATTCTCGTGTTTGGTTGCCCAACTCTTCCTTTTCTTTTGGAGCCATTCTTCGAATTGGATGTACCACTGGTCTGGCATTCGGAATTAGATCGATTCTGAACTCAATTTCTCTTTGCGGAGGTAAGTTTTCGACTTCTTCAAACACATCCGCATAGTTTTTAATGACAGGAATCTTTTCTAATGCAGTGGGAATAACTTTCAAAGCAGACCAAAATTCTTTTCTATCTGTTTCTGAGCTATGACATGGTGTATATATATATATATATATATATATATCCTAACTTTGTTTCAACTTTAATGATTCATTCCGCACATCTAACTTCGGCCTTATATTTTGTTAACCATTCTAGCCCGAGAATAACATCGAATTCAGAAAAATTCATGACAGTTAAGTTGATGGGAAACTTGTAAAAAGAGTAAGAGATAGGCACTCTGCAATATGAACTGAGAACAAGAGAGCCTCCTATCGGATTTTGAACTCTAATTGGTTCTTTAAGGTCTCTTACTTTTAATTTTAACTTACTAACAGTGTTACTAGAAATGAAGCTACGTGATGCACCAGTGTGAAAAAGTACAGAAACGGGAATATTTTTAATTGTAAGGGTACCTCCCAAGACATCGGGTTTACCTGATCCATCAGTGATAGCTGGCGGGTTTCCCCCGTCATAGACATGAGCTACCTGTGCATTCTTCTTCAAAGGACAATTTCTGCTAAAGTGCCCCTTCTGGTGGCAGTTGTAGCATTCAACCAAGTTGCGGGGGTTCGGATTTGAGCTTTGCGGGTTTGTCTTCAGTCGCTTTGGGGCGGTGCACACATTAGAATAATGCCCCTTCTTACCGCAATTGTAACAGCTCCCCTTGGGAGGCTTACTGGCTTGCTGAGTAGTGGCGGCTGCAGTGCTGGACTCAGGTTGATCTCCAGAAGCTTTGCGTTTGTTTCCAGCCTGATTCTTGGTGTGGTCAAGGCCAAGGTTCCTCGCATCTATGTCTTCGTAGTTACAGGCCATCTCTACCAGCTCTGAAAATGGAAGTTTAATGTTGCTCATGGCCATGTCCTGGTATTTGCGTTGTAGCCCCAGTATGAACCTCTTGTTCTTTGCTTTTGAGGTCAAGATAAGCTCTGGAGCATAACGTGAGAGCTGTGTGAACTTATTAAGATAATCTTGGACAGAGCGGTCTCCCTGTTGGAGATTAGCAAACTCATCTCGCATACGCTCCAATGCTTGCTCGGGGATGTACTTCTCCTTAAACATTGTCTTGAACTCCTCCCAAGTCCTTACTGTATCTTCCTCATCCTCAGAGGTGACGGCCTCCCACCATAATTCGACCTCCTCCTGTAAAAGCCAAGCGCCCATAAATGCTTTGTCGTGGGTTCCAAGTCTCATGCCACCAAAGATCTTTTCGCATGTCTTTAACCATGCTAAAGCCTCCGTCACTGTGCCGGTGCCAGAAAAAGTTTTGTCCCCGAGGTTTTTGTACCTCTTTGCTACTCGGTCCAATTCGAATTCCTGAAATGATGGTGGCTGTATCATAGGCCCTTCTGGAACAGGCATATTTCCCCGTCCTCCAGCTCGGCCTCATCGGCCTCCTCTCGCGGCTGCAGCTGCTCACGTAGCCATCTAGTCAAGTTCTGTACAAGCAAGAAAAGAGTCAAGCTCACAGAAATGATAACTTTCATATACGATAAAGCAGAAGAACATAAGGAAAGATAATGATGTATTGATCAAATTGTTTTGCTATTCTGCTTAGCTCATTCTAGGACATTACTTATCCTATCTCTAATGAGCTACTCGCCTTAGAACACTACTGATTCTATTCTGATGAGATGTTTAATGTGTTAAATTCCAGAACTAAGGTTAACCAAAGCTTTGATACCAACTGTGACGATCCCAAAACCCGTACGACGGTTTTGAGGATAATCATTTGAAATATAACACATTAATCATCATTAGCAGAGTACAAATAATATCATAGACAACAAATAGAATAATTTTACACAAATATGACAGCGGAATCATAACAAGTAAAAACATCAGAGTAGCACAGCGTAAGATATAACTTAGTGCATAAAAAGGGAATGATCAGTCAACATCGCCATAGGCGGAATCATATACATACAGAGAGACATAATAGAGGTATCAGTCTACATCGCCGGAGGCGGTACATATACATAAAGTAATACATGCTGGAAGTAAATCAGTCTACATCGCCGTAGGCGGAATCACATACATAAGATAAGAATGGAGGAAAGTCAATAGCCAAAATACAAGTAAATCTAATCCTTGCCATCGAGCCAAAAACGCACTCAGTGCAGCAGTGCCAAGCCAAAATATCCTGTCATCTGTCAACTAGGTTGCCCATGTGAAAATAAGGGCACCCAAGTTTGCAAAGTGAAACAAACAACGAGTCAGTCATGGGACTGGTATGAGAAATTTACTTAACTGGTTAAACAACAGTAATAAGGAAAATCATAAGACCACGCCACTTTCGCGGAACGGGTTTACTCCAGTGATTGGCAGCATTAAAACAAGATAAATCCTTTAAAACAACGCAATGCTTTTTAAAAAGAATGAAGCCGTTATAAGACTCAAGTCCCATCACACAATGCAACCCAAACCGGAGGATAGAGTTTTACCTTATAATGGCCAAAATATGCTTAATACGTGCAACGCAAAATCATTTAATATTATTTCTAGTGCATATATGTTTTAAAAGCAAATTCAATCATAAATATTAATCCTAGGCGGCATAGCTACCATCTACTATGTCGCCATACTAGTAATACAATCACATCCGCAATTTTGTATTGGAAATTGGATTCCATCATGATTCGAGGCAAGGGGCAAGCTCCTATCCGCTTCGAGACACTCTAGCAAATGCCTCAGGACTACACACTCTGGGTAACCCTTGGATACTTTAGGGTCGATCCTCTCTTACGTTTGAGGATTAATTATTCCTGAGCACACGTTTCCCGGTCCTAACAGACCTAAAATCGAGGCGCCTCATTTCAACAACCACATAGGTAAAAATAATATAAATGTCAGCCAGTTTAAGCACTGACACTACCTTTAGCTAGAAAGAAACGTCGTGCTCTCCCTGTAGTCCTAATCCCGTTTTTAACTCATATCGAGGTGTGAGGCTCGCGAATCCACGCTATACACAAAGCCAGACCACGTAGGCCGTGCTTTGATCATCAACCACAAGACTTTGCTTTTCAACAGAAGCCTTGATCACTGCATCTTGGCATGCCACACAGGAAATCCACTCCATACGACTAATTTCTATCGATATATAACCTCTAAGCTCGTACGTCTTAGAGAAGGGCGTTAAGCAAGAGAATAAATTCTCCGCCGCCAAACAGATATATATTTAATAGAGATCAATCAGCACAGAACAAAATCCAATGTCAGACACACAGTCCATTTACATGTATGTTATGGGTCTGAATGAAACCGGAGGCACCATATTCCTCGCATATCCGTACAATCAACACATGCATCTAGGCAACTACTACTTCCGTCCCTTCAAGGTAGCTACTCCAATCAGGAACCTCGGTAACGCCCATCCATCCGATATGAAAATCATCGGTCTTGAACCGTCTTCACATCTTTGATTTCGATTCGTCAACCAATTATTTGAAATGAGAATTAACTCGGCCTTTTCAAATAATTCACGTATATTTAGAATTCAAATCAATCCTTTCCTTGGTTAAATTATTCGACATTCACATTTCAGTTCCTTAGTATAATTTTCATGTCGAACACATTCAACCATCAAATATCAAGCAAACCAAGCAAAATTGGTTCATTTCCATTCCATATCACTTATAATATTTTATAACAATTTTTTGCCATTTTTATTTACTTAAAAATGGCCATATTTAATTAAACGACGTTTCAGGTTGTGCCGAAGCACTGGCACTGTTTTTCACTAAATTTGTTTTACACATATCTGAAAATCTGACCGTTGGATCTTCACAAATTTTATATCATTAGAAAGTTCTTTTCAAAACGAATCCAACGGTTTCAGTTTTGGGAAAATCCGACGGTCGGATCTCCCGCACTAGTCGTTTGAAATTACGATTTCAAAATATGAACTCATGCGTCGTTATTCAATTTAATTTAATTATATTTATATATAAATATAATCGATTCTGACGTTGTTTTTCTTCAGATTTGAATTAAACATTCCAGACAATCCAACCGTTGGATCTTTACAAAGTTGGCGCCGTTGGGAAGATATTTCCAAGGCGAACCCAACGGTTGGGGTTTCGGGAAAACCCGATGGTCGGATCTCCCGCACTAATCGTTTGAAATCACGGTTTCAAAACACGAACTGCATGGCCGTGATTCGTTTTAATTATATATATATATAGTTCATTCGGCGATTTCAATATCGTTTTCACTTCAAATATTTCACTAACGCCTTTAAATTTTAGAAAATTTCGCCATAACCTCCTTTGTACGGGGAGGGCTAGGAAAATTCCCAAATAGCCACACGGGCATCTCATCTCAAAAAGAAAAAGAAAAAGCCAAGTGGCTAGCCATTCGGCTCATAAAATCATCACCCAAGCAAAACAGTAAACATGTACCTATTTGTCGGGCCCACAATTTTGTTCCTCTTCTCTAGCCTCTTTGCTATAACCTGTTCAATAAATATTCATGTACGTATATGCAATTCTTATCACTTATCATCTTCCATTCCATTTCATATTCGATTCGTTCTAATGTTGCATACATAAGCAAAAAATCATATCATTAGCTAATTAATGAATATTTCAACTCATACATATTTATTTGAACAAGTGGTTATTTTTAACACTTCATATTTCATTTAAAAATGATATTCTTAGCGATCTAAAATATATTTCAATACATGACTATTTTATTTAGTTCCTATACATGTTAAAAATAATATTCATAGCAAACAATATTTATCTCAACACTTGTATATTTTTAGCAAATCACGCACGTGATAAAAATGATATTTTTACCTTCCAAAATACTTATTCAACCCATAAATGTTTTTAACTCTTCATATTCTCAATAAAAATGTAATTTTTATTGTTCACCTCATATATTCAACACATGAATGTTTCAACTTCACTTATACGATAAAAATATAATTTTTATCGTTCTAGTCCTTTATTCAACAGATGAATGTTCTCTATAGTTCGTATATATAATAAAAATGTGATTTTTATTGTTAAAGCAATTTATTTAAAACACAAATACCATTCAACACATGAATTTCTATTCAACGAATGAATTTCTATTCAACACATGAATGTCCTCTATAGTTTGTATATATAATAAAAATGTGATTTTTTATTGTTAAAACAATTTATTTAAAACACGAATACCATTAAACACATGAATTTCTATTCAACGAATGAATTTCTATTCAACACATGAATGTCCTCTATAGTTTGTATATATAATAAAAATGTGATTTTTTATTGTTAAAACAATTTCTTTAAAACACGAATACCATTCAACACATGAATTTCTATTCAACGAATGAATTTCTATTCAACACATGAATGTAATTTCAACATATGAAAATAATTCTAACACACGAATATTATTCAAAATTTCGGCAGCATAACGACAGGGTAGTTAAATCCGACACCGTCCCGAGTACGGCTCCTCGCTCTACCTTAAACCTGGCGGTTTTTGACAATGGGGATTTCATGCATCTAGTTCGCACGCAGGCGGCATGTTTTATTTTCATTTCCACAATCCTATTCTAATTTGTTTCAACCACAAGAGGGTATTTTTCAACCACAAAGGTATTTTTCAACCACAAACCAACAATATCAACCACAAACAATTATTTTCAACCTTTCGTCATACCACATATTTTCACGCCAATCACAAGCAATAAATATCATCCATGGTTTGTGGATGAGGGGAGTATATATATATATATAAATTTGTATATAAATATATTTCACTTTCATTTCAACATAATTCCTATGCATATATGTTTCATACAACGCTCGTATAATTTATACATCGCTCATATATCTTATACAACACATGTACATGAGGTATACAATGCGTATATAATTTATACTTCGCTTATATAATTTATACAACACGATTTCATTCACATTTGAATTCAGAATTCTCACATTGATTTTTGAGGTGCTAGAAATCGTAGATAGCTCAGAAAAATCCGCGGTCTCTTCTGGATTGTAGAGAGCCTCCTTGCGATCACGATGTCTCCTGTTTCATCGAATTTCATTAACGTAGCAAAAAGATACGATTTTTAAACGAAGATCGAAATTAAAAACACATAAAAGTGTTATTTTTCAGTTTAAATATTCAAACCCGTTTACCTCCTGAATTCTTCGAAACTAGGTTTTCAATTTTTGATCAATCGGTGAAGCTTGGCCAAAATCTGATGGTGTTACGTGGTACAGCCCCGAGAGGCGCGCTTGGGTCTCCCCGCTCCGATGAAATCGACGACGCCTAGAGGGTGGGAGGGAGCTTCGAACGGTGGCATTTGCAGCGGGTGAATCGAATGAAATACTTAACGATAGGAAGTGAAGTTTGTATGGATGTGAAGCCCTTGAGAATCTCTACAAAATCTTGAACTGGAGCTAGTGATTTTATTGAGTGTGGAAGGAGAAATCGAGGGGGGAAGTGGCAAACGATTTCCGCCGTTCAACGAAGGTTATCGGGGAAGAAAGCAGGGAGAGAGAAGGTGGTTTGATTGGCCAGGATTTTTTTTATTTATATATTTTTAAAATCTCGAAAATACCCTCTTTCACACACGAACCCCAATCCAGACCCAATGACTGTCACCCCCACTAAATACCCCCATTCCGAACACAATGGGATATGTTTCGTAGGCCCATTCGACTGTTACAGCCAGTTATTTTTCAAATTAAAAAATAAAACATTCAATATTCAATTTGAACGTACATTTCAATTTGCCAGGGCCACAAACTGATTCGAAAAATTCCAGAAAAATAAATCTAGCAATGTTTTGACGCTACGGTCCCAACAAAACTGGTTTCGTCGAATTCTGAGGTCATTTGAAAAATGGCCATTTTCCGGTCGATCCAATTTAACAAAAATTAACCAAACACGTTTTCTTTTTCCACGATCACATGCTAGCATAAAAAATTATGAAATTTGAAACCTAGCCATAATTTGACCTCCCGGATCCAACAAAAGTTGTTTCGTCGAATTCCGAGGTCGTTTGCAAAATGTATATTTTCAAGGGCTATATATTCTCTATAACGACCTTTCTGAAAATTCATTTGGCCATAACTTTTGATTCCTGCTATGAAACTTTGATTTTTCAGATTCGTTAGAAAGATATTCATAAACAGATTTAAATATGTTTGGTTTCACTAAAATCGTTATATTTTGCACCCGGTGCAGTCAGTCAAAGTTTGAATTCAAATTTTCAAACTGCCACACTATTTCTAATTCACTATTTTATTGAAATATTCTATTTCAATTGTTTAAATTCCTTTAAAATATCCAATTTAAAATTTTTAAATTAGCTCGTATTTTCCGGGTTGTTACAATAACAGAATAGTTGGACATAATATTGTCTAAAATGGGTAAATGAAATAATTTTACCCAAACTTATATTTTGATAAAAGTGAATAATTTTCTAAAACTATTTATATATGGGTGAGTTGGTTACTATTATTATTATATTCAAATGAGATTATAAAATTGGAATGGTTATACATAACCAAATAAAACTTGTATGTGAATAGTATATATAAATGAGATGAAATTGAATTGAATTCAAATCAAAATTTGGAATTTAAATCCTGGAAAGTTGGTAAATGTTTTTTTTTCAAAGTATATTAAAATAATATAGCTTTGTTTTGAAAAGATTTTGAATAAAAATCATTTTGAATGTATTTTGAAACAATAAAGCACTGAACTCACCTCAACAGTTGGAAAATAATTCTGATGGTGATCAGGACATTATCGGTGTTCAGTTTCGAGTTTCTAAGTGATGGATTGCTACCGTAGTAAAATTTCTAATGGGAATTTATTTCAAAACAAGTTGGTTTGAATTTGAGATGGTTATAAATGTATGTGTATATAATTATATGATTTTAAACAGAATTTGAAATAAAAACCGGGTATTTGAGTTCTGGAATTTAAAATGTAACCTACGCAAGTTAAATAAATTGAACTACTAAAAGTGAACTGAAGAATTGATTTGAAATTAATTAAAATTAGCCAAAAAATGGTTACTATATTAACCAGAGAATATCAAATATACATAACAAATTTTTCGTTGTCATAAACGAAATAAACAAATTGATTAGAATCAATTTAAATGAATTGGAATGAATATACATGGAATATAAGTCAAGTGTCAAATTTATTAGTTGTAAATCATTTGGATTGAATGAATGTAGGCATATATGGTGCATAATATGAATGAAATTAGGTATAAAATCAATGTTGGGACTTGTGTTAGCATGTACGTACTAAATATACATAGTATGATATGTTTGGAAATGAATCTGTGTGATTGACCAATCAAATGGATGAAAGTTATTGAAACTTCGTGTTTATGAAACTGATGAGTTTAAATAGATTAAGTATAGGTACATGGAGCTACCTGACTTGACTTTGGATATGCAAATTGCTTATATGCTAATCATGCGCGCTTAGTAAACGCTTGTATAAGGTAAACCTACACAAAATATCAAATTAGGATATATGAATTGTTTTCCGACCATGTGGGTTGATGTATACTTTTTCATATCTTTTGGTATATTGCAAAAGGTCCTCCGTACAGGATAGACTGCCAAATTTTTTCCAAAATTTAAGGAGTTAGAAAAAATTCAAGTTTTGAAAATTTTTGTAAAGATAAAAGCAATGATTTTCAAATAGAATTCAATTTGAAGGTTTTTGAACGGGAAATAGGAAATTAAATATTTTCATGAAACTTAAAGTTGTATGGGACTTAGTTATAGAACATGAAATACTAACTGACAACAAAGTGGGATTTTGAAAAGTTAACGGGTCTGTAGCATTTTGCTCTACCTTAGTAATTTCGAGGACGAAATTCTTTTAAGGGGAAAGGAATGTAAAGTCTTGGATTTTTACAGATTTATTTTAAACATTTAATATTGGTTTAAATGTTGATTTGATAATATAAATGGATTTTTATTTAATTTATCGATTTAATAATCGATATACGATATAATTTTCAATATATCGAATTATCAACAAACAATTGAATTTGGAGTTAAAACTAAATCAAAATGATTCATTCGATCAATATAAATTCTATATTGAATTAGAACGATAATAATAAATTATTATCAATGAATTAAATTGTTTAAAATCGATTTATATTTTAAATTGAATTTAATTTAAATTGTTATCTCTTCTATATAGTTGAATTAAATGTCGGAATCATTTCCATTGAGTTCAGAATAGCATTATAACCTTATAACGTCAGTCGTAAGTTAAAACAGGGGTTCATGGTTGAAGTTAGGAACCCTTAGATATTTTAGTGGATAAGCTCGAAATCAAATCGTAATCAAATTGCATTAAATAAAAATCAAATAAAACGAAACATGTTATGTACTTAGGTGGACATCCATTTAATTCACCACGTACGTCTATCCCCTTTTTCCTTTATAAATCACGATACCCTCACTCTTTCTTCTAGAAAACCAAAATGGCCGATTCTCTTTCAGAAATTGACATACTCAACTTGAAGCCTTTAATAATAATAATAATATACCGCTTCTTCATTTCTCAGAAAGAAAAATCAAATCTTCAAAATTTCGCCCTCTTCTCCTGTTTCTCAATCGCCATCGACACATTAGCTCACCACCAAGTCGCGGTACCCGATGTCGCGCCCCTCCCCAACGTCGGAGTTGGCCTTCCCAATCTAACACGCGAAGTAACCCTCCTTTTTTATTCCAGTCCTCAATTAAAAATCAAAGTTTTCAAAGAAAAAGGAAATAGAAAAACAAATTGCGAAACTTGGGCTGCTGGATTCAAACCGTGAACATAGGTCTGAGGCAAATCGTGAACGACAGTGATCGTTGGGCTAGTTGAAGTTCAAATTGGGTTTTAGAAGGTCGAAATTCTCCTTTCCCGATGATTGGTGACTTTCCATGAGAATTTTGAACGTTGGTTTCCTATAGCTTACGTGTCTGGGAGCCTATTGTGATTCTAATAAGGGTGAACTGAGAGACGATGGACTGGCTAGTGGTACCGGGTTCAGGTCAGTGGATGCGGGTGACGACAGTATTGTTGACTGTAGGGAAGTCGGAAATACACAGTAGTAGCGTGGAGCAGTTTCTGACAGTGGCTTTAGTTGATAAAAGGAGATGGAGGAAGAAGCATTTGGTTATGATGCATGAGAAGGAGCAGTAGTGATGCACATCAGTTGTTCGATAAAATGCAGAGATGGAAATGGTAGTTCACTGTGGGGGTTGATTTGCAATTTAGGTTGCTATATTGATCGTTTTTGTAGTAAAGAGTAGAAGGAAAGGAAAAGGGACTAAAAGGAAGGATTGTGCCCCTAAAATCCTTACACAAATATTAGGTAATTTTATTAGTATAATTTATTTAATTAACATATTGTGATTAATACGGTAGTTGCAATTAATTAATCAATATTGTACATTAATTATAAGGTCGAAATTATTCAACAAATAAAGGGTTCGAAGCAGTGATATATATCAGTGGAAATGAGTTGGATACTAAGAAAATAAATTGCTATTCGGCCAATTAAAAATCAAGGTGAGTAAACTCACTTTCTGGTTCGATTATAATTTATTATAATCGAATTTTTATTTAATTCAAATATTTATATGCTATTTGTTGGTTGATTGGTTGCATTGTTGTTTATTGATAAATATTATTGTGGTTATTATATATTAGTTATATTTTGGCTTGGTGGTTGTGGCTATTACATACATATATGTTGGATATTTCCCGCAGTACCATTAGCGGATCCCCGTAGTATCATTAGAAGATGACCCTATGCGCCCACAATACATTATAGTGGATGACCTTCTATACCACGATATCCTGCCTTGAAGCAGGATAGGTATTATTTATGTTGGCTAACATTTGTGGATGCAGGGAAAACAGGTTGGAGGGATCCAACTGGATTCTTTAAATTTATTTGTTGTTGTTTACATATTAATATATGTGATGTGTTGAATTGAATTGATGGTTTTGTATTTGGATGTTTGAATATCATTGGCCCTAGATATTTATATTTAAAAATATTATAGAAAGGAATTTTTTTTCAGATTTAAAAAGGAAGATTTATTTTTTTCGAAATAGAAATTGAATTTCGAATGGGTTAGAAAATATTTTCTTCTTTTTAATAATAAAACAAGTAGTCAAATTTATAAACAATGTTTATAATCGGATAGAAAAATTATCATTGAATAATTTAGAATTGGAAACTCAAGTGTTAATTTTAAACAGGGAATTTATTTTCCGAAAATGGAAATGGAATTTGAAAAAGAAACTTGTTTTAAATATTTAAAACAAGAAGTGAGATTTATAAATAATGTTTATTAAAAGGGGAGGAAATTTCAATGGATAATTTATAATTTAAATTCAAGATGAATTTAAAAAGCGATTTATAATTTGAAATCGTTTAGGGAAAGAAAACGATGGAGTTTATTCCAACGTTCGGAATGTAAAATGAATTGAAATAAATCCATATAGATTTATAATTGAATTCGACCATGTTGAATTTATACAAATAAATTATTTCTAGATAAGATATTGGGATTATATTGAATAAAAACTAAAATTTAAGATTTAAATATGAAAACAAATTCCATGTTAATTTATATATATATATATATAAGCTATTAAAATAAAATATTGCAAAATGGGAATTCAGTTTCAAATAGATAAGGTAGTTTTAACTTTGCAAACGTCATACTCATTCATAAGAGAGAGGGAGCAAATTCTCTAAAAGATTTTAGGCCTATCTCCCTTATTAATGTTTCTGTTAAGATCATATCTAAACTATTAGCTAACAGGCTCAGTACTAGGATGAACGATCTTATTGATTGTTCTCAAACTGCCTTCATTAAAGGTAGAAATATAGTTGATGGAGTGGCAGCGGTACAGGAATATATTAATGTCTGTTGTAAGAACAACTTTACTTGTGCCATTTTAAAGTTAGACTTTGAGAAGGCATTTGACTCTATTGATTGGGATTTCTTATGTGAACTATGTCTTGCTAGAGGTTTTAGTGTAAGATGGACCAACTGGATCTTATTATTGTTAAGATCTGGTTGCTCTAATATTGTTGTTAACGGGATAGTGGGAAAGAAGATTCAATCTAAGAGGGGCCTTAGACAAGGAGACCCCTTATCGCCTTTTTTGTTTAATTTAGCGGTGGATGTCTTCTCTAGAATTATTAAAAGAGCGGGTAGACTAGGGGTACTTGGTAGTGTAGGGAATGAGGAATTTAATAATGAATTATCTATTCTCCAATTTGCAGATGATACGTTATTATTCTCTTCCCACTTGCCAAAGCACATAATTACTCTTAAGTTTATACTTTACTATTTTGAAATGTTATCTGGTCTTAGGATTAATTTTGATAAAAGTGCGGTTATGGTATTTAATGATGTTAATAAGGTGGAGACATTGGTAGCTAATACCTTAAACTGCTCCATTATGAAATTTCCTTTTGATTACTTAGGATTTAAGATTAGACCTTCGAAGCTTAAAAAAAGAAGATTGGATAGTAATCGTTGATAAGATTAACAATAGACTACTTAGCTGGAATAACAGATTCCTGTCGAGAGCAGGTAGATTAGTTTTAGTTAATTCGGTGCTATCGGCTATACCTTCATATTGGATGGCTGTACATCGATTTCCTAAATGGGTCATAGAGAAGATTGATAGGATTAGACGTAATTTCCTTTGGAATGGTACTGCTTTGGGTAGAGTTCACAAATGTTTAGTTAATTGGGACATGTGTTGTAAACCTAAAAAAGACGGGGGTTTGGGAATTTTAAATTTATATAATTTTAATTCATCCATGCTTGCCAAATGGTTATGGAAATTTAGAAGTCCTGCGGTGATGTCATCGTGGAAGTGCATTGTAATTAAATCTTATTATTCTAGAGGGGAGTTTCTTATTGGGAATAGTGGTGTATGGGAAAATAGACTATCACACTTTTGGAAATCTGTCTTGAATTGCTTTCCCTTTTTCAAAATAGGTTACAAAGTAATAGTTCACTCAGGGGACATTACTTATTTCTGGCATGATCCCTGGATTTCTAATGTGCCACTAAAAATTGAATTCAATAAGCTTTATGATAATTGTAATTTTAAGAATGCAATTATTAAAGATGTATTTAGGGTGGATCAAAGCCCTCCGTGGGTGTTTTCTTTTGATAACATTTTAGAAGAAGACTTGTTAAGACAATTAGCACTTCTTAAAGCTAAGTTAGATATGTACAATTTGGATGAGCACGGGGATTCCCTAAGTTGGAGTTTAGATAAGAAACTAGTCTATACGGTTAACTCTATGTACAATTTTATTAACTTTTCTGGAGCTTCCACATTTCCTTTTAAATTCTTATGGAAGTCAAATGCTCCCCCAAAATCTAAGTTTCTTATGTGGTTGATCATACATAAGAAGCTTAATACGATCGAGCATTTGAAAAGAAAGAATATCATAATTGATAGCAAATGTTGCTTTTGTTATATTGGCGAGGAGCACGTGGATCATTTATTTTTCTCTTGTCACTTCACTTTTTCAATTTTTAACTCGATTCTATTTTTTTTTTACATTTGATGGTTTTAATGTTATGAATGATTATGCAGATTATTGGAATGGTATTAAATTAAGGTTTAATACTAGGCAGAGATATATATTGGATTCCTTAGTAGTAATCTCGTGTTGGTTTATTTGGTTAGAAAGAAACCAGAGATTATTTCATATTAAGTCTGACTCCGTTGATAATTTAATCACTAGTATTGTAAAATTTAGTCTGGATTGGATGTCTAATTCTCATTATAAGCTTTTTGGTAACTTACGTTTTGGTTGTTTTTTGTACAAGGTTAGATCAAATTTGGGCCTTTTTATTAGATTCACTAGATATTTCAGATATAATAGATTTCGTCTCTGTTGATTTTTGGTATTTGTTAGAACTTTCTCTATATGTTAGTTTGTTTTCTTTTTTATGGTATATATGATTATATGCTTGTACATATATACATGTTAATTTATACATATAAGTATAACTTTTTATACAAATATGTATATATACACATACATATATATGTATAGGTATATACTCATATATACAGGTCTGTTACTGATAGTTTTCTTTAGTATTTCAGATTACAGGTCATGGACTTAGCTTGGGAGCTTATGGGATTGTTGTCTGGATTGGGATTTATTGTTTGTTTAGTCATATATGTATTTAGTGTTGGAGTGATGTGGTTTTAGGGGTATGATTGACCTCCTTGTCTATTATTTTGATTGCCATATGTAAGGAAATAGATATACTCAATATCGGGTGGTGGCCTTGCCGGAATTCGATATTGTAGTATGATGGGTGGTGGCCTTGCCGGAACTCATCTATCTATTATCCTCTACTTTCTTTTGGCAATCTTGTTTGGCTTGGTGTTTGGATATTGTATCTTGTTCTTTTTCTCTATATATATATATACATGTGTGCTCTCTTCCTATTGGAGGATCACACATTATTTTGTTTTCAAAAAGTTTCAAATAGATTATAAAAGGGAAGTTTGTTTAAATAAGGGAGTTAATTTATAAACAACATTTATAAATGTGATAAAGTAATTTTCGTTGAGTAATTTGGAAATAAATTTCCAAATGTAAGAAATGGAATAAAAGGTGAGATTTAAATCGAGTTTTTGTATTGCAAGCTTTTATCTATCCCAATATACGAATGTTATCGGTCAAGGTCTGAGAGGTAATTAAAATACCCCAACTTGAACAACTTCACTATTATCAAGGGCTGATATTAGTTTGTAACGGTAAAGGATGGTGAATTAATTAATTTTCCCCATAAAATATATTTTATAATTGTAATTCGATTATATCGAATTTTTATAAAATAATTTATGTCGAGGAAATTGGAATTTAATATAGAAGTTGAGTTGTGAATAATTTACAACCGAGTTATGAGATTTGAGTAAAGAAATCAATGATTTAGGAAAATCGAGATCTTAAGTTTGGTTTGGAAAACTGATTTAATTTAATTTTAAAGAGTGGAGTTAGATTTCTTTTCTAGATGAAGTTTATAATTAAATTATAATTAAAACGAACTCGCCGCAGCACAATAGTTCATAATTTGGCATTTCGAACTTAAATGGGGTATATAAAACTCGATACAAGTCGAAATTCGGTGAAAAAAGAAACGCCTGGACGTATTCAATGGTAGTTTTCATATAGAAAAGACAAAACTGAATTTCGGCTTATAGATTTTGAGTTATATCAAAATCGAATTTTCAAAGAAACAGCGCCACAATCGGTTTAGACCATAACGGTTTATTTTATAAAATAAAAGGATTTTGAGTGAATAAAAATTTTAATTTCCAATAGTAAGCATCCATATTTGAGTTATAAATTAAATATGAACTCAAGTGGAGTAGATGAAGTGATTTTTGGAAACAAAAACCAAAATTTTAATTTATCGAATGAAGTTAACTAATTTTTTTGAAATTAGTAAATAGAGTTTTGGCACGAATTTAACTTTATTTAAGTGATTTAAATTTGTAATTGCATTTGGGAATCCGAGTATATGGAACTTGAATTAAATTTTGGAATTTTACATGGAGATTGAACTTGACTTATATATATAAGCGAATAGAAGTATATTTGAATGTGAGAGGTTCAATCTGAAAGTGGATTAAGAAAAAAGGGTCAATTGGAAATAAAGTGGCAAAGTGAATTTAACAACCCGAAATTTCAGGACCAGTTTTAAAATTTAATTTAAGCTATTTTGATGAATATTGAAGATAAATTGACCATTTTTGCTAAATAAAATTTGAGAATAATTTCAAAATTAGTTTTTATATTTTATTTGACTTAAAATGAACTCTGTAAAAAATTTAAAATGATTAATAAATTCAGAATTTAAAATTTTGATTTTTAAATCATCACATAGCCCATAAAAGGTAAAACTTTGATAGCAAGCTCAGAATTCGACGAGACCAATTTTGTTGGATTCGATATAGCAAACCATTGTTAAGTTTCAAATTTCATGACAAACGGTGTTAGTATGTGGTCATGCTCGATAAACCCGTTTGGCCTAAAACCGACGATCAATTTACAAAGGAACGTTGTTGAGACGATCTCAGAATTCAATTTCACTTTTTTCCGGATTCGTATCAATAAATAATGGAAGAATCTTAAGTTTCATTATTTATGGAATTGGCATTTGGGGGTATAAGAAGAAAAGGTATGATAAAATCGCATTTTTGGGGCTAATTTGAGCAAAATTGAGAATTTAATCGGAAGATTAAACGAGCTCGAAATTCGGTGAAACTTGATTCGTTAGATTCGTAATACCATGCATTTTCTTGTGCCATAATTTTGTAGCCAACGGAGATCGTTTTCAGTCGGGCAATCGAAGAGGGCGGAGAGAAAATTCCTACTTAAAACCTTTCTCTCCACTCTTTCCTCTCACTTTTCTCTCTTCTCTTCATTGCTTCTTTCCTCATTAATGGCCACCAAACCCTAGCCTCCCACACCCTAGCCGCACCCCTTACCCCCTACGGCATATCCCACACGTCAGCCCCCATACGCACGTGCACAAACTATAACGGACCGAATTTCCGTACTATATGAGTTGACTACATACGTCACACGTCCAACCCAAATATCACAGAAATACGAATCATTTTTTTAGAACAAAAAGGTAGAAGAAGAACAGAAATAACAACACAAAATCTCACATCGCAGCGGAACAAAATATAATATATTATAACTTTTGAAATACAAAATTTTAAATGTATAACATACAATTTTCAGAGTACAACACTTACAACACAGCGGAAATAAAAACACTATAAATTTAATACCGAAGCTTCCTGCTCCAAGCTCCTTTAGATAGATTTGAAAATCTTGAACTACTTGACTTCCCATACAAATTTGGGTACCTAAGAATTTAGGTAAAACAAAACAAAACAAACTCTGGGTCAGTCATGGGATTGGTATGAGTAAACAAATTAAAAATGTTTGAGAAAATAAACGATATCTCATAAGACCACGAAGTAAAACAAGGAACGGGTTTTTCCTTTATAAGAACCCAAAACACATGATTTAACTTTCAAAATCCTTTGGAAAGAAATGATAATCTTTATATCAAAACTTTTTTGATATTATAATAGTGTCTAAATCAAATAAATAACAATCTAATGGAACGTTTGCATCTCACGTTCCACATATATATAATATACAATCAAAACCGCGAGCACTTATTGGGTAATGAATTTCCAACTATGACAAGGTATGGAACTACCTTCCAATAGTGTATCTCTA
The DNA here is from genome assembly GCA_030737875.1 of Allium sativum. NCBI lineage: Eukaryota > Viridiplantae > Streptophyta > Magnoliopsida > Asparagales > Amaryllidaceae > Allium > Allium sativum. The sequence goes on along the minus strand of CM060916.1, from coordinate 710,820,598 downwards.
GAGGAGAATACACTGGGTTCAACAAGAACATCTTGTAACCCAGCCACACATGACCGACCACTCATTTTGCTTGAGTGTATCGAATGTATATCACCAACAGTTGGAATCAGCAACCGTTTTCCCGAATGGGACAACATCGAATAGATTAAAGAATGAAATGAAATGAATTTCTCTAGATAGGTGATAATACATTGAATAGATTAAAGAATGAAATGAAATGAATTTCTGTCATTTTCCGGTTGTTGAGGCCTAAGGCTACGATTGCTTACCATTCATTGATAGCACAATCACTTTGAATGCCACATTGTCAGATCCGTTAATCATTAATTGATATGCACAAATATATTCTGGATATTATGCTAAGAGAATAAATTCTCTGCCACCATATATATTTATACAGACCAACGTATGCGATCATTGGAAATACTCTGTCAGACATTTGTCTACATACATTCGTTCTGGGATTGAACGAAACCAATGGCACAGTTTCCGTTAATAGGAAAAGTCCTTGCACTTTACTCCGTCTTCGATTATCTTCATATAATCTGATTCGCAACACTACTACCAATACGGAGTGGTTCAGGAATAATAATCCAACCAGTCTCTCCATATTGGCAACGATATTGGCAAATACTTTGATAGTCAGTTATTAACTATCGAAGAAAAACAAACACTCGTTCACAGCATTAAACAATCATTGGACCCCTTAATTAATATTTCATTAATTAAATCATTTCTCCATTTCCTTATCAATATTTGTTAACCAAATGTTTTCAATAATCATCTTGGCCTCTTACGCTATTTAGAAAACATTTCCATATATCGCCTTCTTTTATTTTCTATACTTAGAAAATACCTTCTATTTGTAATTAGAAAATATTCCAATTACTTATCTCTTTCCCGAACTCAGTTATTTTTATACTTAGGAAATATTTATGATATATTTCCAAAATTCCACTTACTTGGGTTAAAACGAAGGTTTTGTAAAACATCATTAAAACAACTCAAAATATTTCATTCAACTAAATTTCTTTAAACATTTATTTCCGAGACTGAATCCTCCTATTTATCGATTAATAATTAAATCAGTCAAGTTGGGGTATAATTACCTCTCAGACCTTAACAGAAATCATCATTAACTTCAGAAAAGACAAGACCACTTGCCTTGAATAATCAACACCATACAAATCAATTATTCATTTTTAAACCTATATACGTTTCTCTTTCTGATTTTACCAGATTTAATTATAGATTTTTTTATAATATTCTATTTTAAGTTTGTTTCCTTATCGAATTCTATATATATATATATATATATATATATATATATATATCGAGACATTGATTTCTAACTATCAAAATTTCTTAAAAATATTCTAACTCCTCAATTTTTCGGAAAATTTCGCCATAGCCTCCTTTATACGGTACAACTACAAAACGCCTCTCTGGCCCTTTCCATTCAAAAAGAAAATTAAAAAGCCAAGCGGCTTGCCGATTCGACGCACAAAATCTCAAATGGAATTTAAACATGTATCTTTTTGTTGGGCACACAAATTATAATCTTCATACACTTCATTCCATATCTGTCTAACCCATATACGTCCATTCCTAATTTATTCCAACTCAATCTGGTCATTTTAACTCAATTCACTAATTTATTCTTTAATTAACTCTTTTGCCTATTTCACTTTTTATTTGAACATATCACGTTCAAATATATATTAATTTGTTTATAAAATAATCGAATGCCATTTCTAATTCAAGTTTCATATTCGATTTCGAATATGAATTTACAAACCCCTTTTTCTGATCCAAAGTCCAATTTCGATTTAACATTCCATTAACTAATTTTTCTTCAAATTAGTTAATTCTATTCTACAATTTAAACATCTGATTTGATTTTGTTTCAAAAATCATTTCATTACTCCACCTGAGTTCAAATATTATTTATAACTCAAATCTGAATTTTTCCTAAATGAAATTCGGATTTTATCTACTTAAAATCCTTTTATAAATTTAAACAAACCGTTATGGTTTTAAAATGGTTATAGCGCTGTTTTTCTGAAAATTTGATTTTGACATAACTCAAAATCTATAAGATGAAATCCAGATTTTTCTCTTCCATTAGAAAACTATTATTCAATCGGTCCTGACGATTCTTATTTCAAAGGATTCCGACATAAATTGAGTTCTATACTCAATTGTAGTTCGAAACGCCAATTTACGAACTGCCGTGCTACTGCAAGTTCGTTTTAATTATATTTAATATATAAATGTTTTAAACTTCATTTATATATATATATATATATTCCAGCTCCATTCTAATATATTATATATATATATATTAAATCCAGTTTTCAAATCCAACTTAATATTTCCGATTATCTCTAATCGTCGATTTTTCATTACTCGATTATCAATTCAAATACAACTCCATTTCTGTTATTATTTTCTAATTCCATTAGAAATAAACTATTGTATATAATTCATGAAACCGAATTCTAAATATATATATCCTTTGGATTTTTTCCAATTCAGTTTATATTCCGAATTCCGAAATAAAAACCGTTGTTCCCTTTTCGAAACGATTTCCAATTCACTTTCAAATTCATACTTGAATTTATAATTCCACTTTATCACATGATAATTATTCCACTTTATAAACATCGTTTATAAATTTTCTTCCTTGTTTTATACATTAAACAAGTTCCATTTCAAAACCCATTTGAAACCAAATTTCTATATTTGGAATACATTATTTATAATAAATTATATATGTACAGTGAATTTATTTTCATATTTAATATTTAAACTTCTATTTAATACAATCGAAATATTTTCTTTTTCTGAAAATATTTATATAAATCAATTCGATCTAATAGAATTCAAATCATAAATCCATACAGATTTATTTTAATTCAATTCTCATTCCAACCATTGGAATAATTTCCTCGTTCCTTATTAACATGATTCCCAATCCTCAATTTAAATTACCCAAATGATAATTTTTCCATTTTAGTTATAAACTCTGTTTTTAAATTCACTTTAATTCTCTGCATTTTCCAATGAAAATTATTCCATTTTATTTATAAACACCATTTATAAATTTACTTCAATTTTCTGCGTTATTTAATTTATAAACATCGTTTATAAATTCATCATTTCAATTTCCTGTATTATTTAATTTATAAACATTGTTTATAAATTCAATACTTTTTTTACTTATTCAAAACAAGTTAATATTTCTAGTCCATTCGAAATTCGAATTCTATTTTTAGAAAAAACCGATTTCCCTTTTAAATCTCAAAATATCCTTTTTACGATATTTTTATAAATCAAAAATTAGGCCCAGTAATATTTTAACATCCAAATCGCCCAATTATCAATCACAGGTTTTCTAACACATCATATATGATAATATATATGAAAACAAACAATAATAAATTTTGAGGAATCCAGTTGGATTACTCCAACTTGTTTTCCCTACATCCAAAAACGTTAGCCAACATAAATAATACCCATCCTACTTAGAGGCAGGATATCGCGGTATAGAAGGTCATCCACTATCATAGCGTGGGGTTTATAGGGTCATCCGCTAATGATACTGCGGGCATCCGCTAATGGTACTACGGGAATCCAACTACCAATATATATAATAACCACAATCACCAAGCCTAAATAGCTAATATATTTATATTTATATACATAATAGCCAACACTAATAAACAATTTATAAATGCATCCAAGACAACCAATAATTTATGTTTGACGATAAAAATAAATTTAAATAAATTTCTGAATGATAATTACTCATCGTGATTTTTAATTGCCGAATAGCGATTTGTTTCTGATTAAATCAAAAAAATGTTTAATTTAACCAGAAATTCCAACGGCCTCTAAACAACTCCAATTTAACTCTGAAACGTAGTGTTTTGTTGACACGATTCCGAGCACTTTGGTTTCGTCCAAACTGTTATCGCACAAATTCTACACAAGTATTACAAATTTGAAATAAATTAAATGTTATTAATTAAGTAAATTAATAGTTAAGTAATTTACTAAAATTACCTATTCCTTTCACAAAACTTCCTCTCAATGTCGAACAATATCACCACGACCATTGATGCATCTCCACTTTTTAATGCCTCAATAACGCCTACTTCACCGAGTCTGACTTCCCACAGTTTGCAACATCGCAACCGATACCTAATGAAACACTGTTGCCTCTTCCATACTCCTACCCTGGTATCAAAAAAATCACGATTTCCATGTTTCAACAAAATGAACCCAACACACAGAACCATGAAACCGCTTAGTAGGTCACGACTGTTAGCTCCCCTCGCCCTCATGCCCTAAATCTCATCGCGGATCACCTGCTTAACCAATGTCGATGAATTTTATCTCCTCCAACACGCTACTGAAAGTAGCGTATTTAATTTGCCTTAGATTCTGTCCAACCTAGTACAAACCATACACCTCCCCCCCCCCCCAGAAATTCCAAGCCAAAAAGGCAGGATTTTTAGGCGGTAGTGAGCACAGGAAGATCAGTAATTGCAGTGTATTGTTTCCTGATGGCTGGGGTGAGAGATTCTTGCCTTAATCTATATATTAGAGTAGTTTAATTAGTTATGAAAAATTAATTAGTTATGCATATTAAATTGCTAAGTAATGCGGTGAAAATTAGTAAGTTGCAAGTTAAAATTGTATCATGTTACAATTAGAATGACATGTAGAATTTTCATGTAGTTAGAGTACTCATTACATGTAATACCTCCTTTTGGAGATCAACACATGAACTCTTTACAAATCATTTGCATTAGAAGCGTTGTATGAATTTGTGACACTCACATTTCATACTCCGTGGATGGATACTTATGGCACAGCAAATGGCATTGAATGATTGGTTATGTTATAATATGGATGAGAATTAAAAATAATTAATTTATTCATAGAATTGTCACGTTATTTTTAGTAGAGAAATTTGAGTAAAAATACATTTACAAGTTGAATAACTTGTTTATGTTCACCTATTTCAATGAAAATCAATGTGATGAAATGAATGATTCATTAAACAATTGTTTGATGGTTGGAAACCGCACAACGGTCTGGGGATGATTTTGATTTGCACATCTCTATGGTTTGTAGTTCGTGTGTTAATCGTTTGGTTAAACAAGCGAGATAATCTTGAATAAAATATATTGAAGCTTATATGAGAATAAATGTACGTTGGATGCTAATTGAATGTCAAATAGTTGTTCGCAACTATTGTTGGATGTACTAGATTGGTATGAGAAATTTGCATGATGTTTGGTTGAATTTCGTTTCAATCCAGGATAAAAGGCATATTTTAATAACAGGAAAATGGACTTGAGGAAGTTTTGTTTTATTTTTTTGGGCCTACGGACGCGACTCTTTTTTTTCGTTTGAAGGACGCGGTATTTAAAATTTTGTTCAAAGGAAAAATAGTCAGGAAGATTTTTTTTTTTTTACTTTCTTCTAAACGTCATTGTTGATCATCTTCAACCTCCTTTCTCGATTAAAGACGACGCACTATTTTATTTTTGATTCGATTTCTCCATTGTCACTCGATCTTTGTCTTCTTTTTTTACTATAGATCTTCATTGACGATTTCGATCTTCATCAAACAATTTTGCTAAATTCAGTTATGTTGTTTTTGTTTCTTTCGATTATTTTTATTTTTCGTTTCATATAATTGTTGTTGATTAATAATCACATCTTCTTTCATCTAGGTTATATGGCAATTTCTTCTTCCAGTTACAAATCTCGACTTTGGATTTATATAAATGGAAAAGTAAGATTTTTATGTTTATTTTTATATTTCTTCACGTATGTTTATTGTTTTATAGTTTTATTGCATTCAATCGTTTTAGTGGATATTATTTGTGGTTTGTTAATTTATGTTATATTTATATAGCATTCTTTATTGTAGTATTTATGTTCAGTTTAATCTTGTTGTGATATGTTCATTTATCATATGCTTTTTAAATTAATTTATTCTTGTTTAATTCAGCAGTAAAATTGATTTTATTTTTTTATGATATGTTGATTTAACATTTGCTATTATTGTTCTGTTCATTATAGTATTTTAATTGGATTTTTTTTCTATTTCTGATATGATCAATAATGAAGCAAACAGTGTGCTGGTTATTTTTGAACATAACAAGAACTGTTATTTAACTCGACTTACCATGGGCTCTTTTTTTTTGGTGTTAAGAGTGAATTCTATGATATTTGGCCATACCTTAATTGGTTTTCCATTGATCTATCTTATGTTCTTGAGAATAAGAATATAATTATGGACACTGATTTTTAAGAAGAGTCAATATTATTTTCTTAGCATTTTTTGTTTTCTCATTTTTAAGAAGAGTTAATATTATAAGTTTATGGTTAAGGAGAATGTTGGTGCTACAAAAGCTGTTATTAGTGGCTATGGTTTAGGTTCTACATGTGTACAAAGCACTTCGATTGGCAGTAATTTTAAAACAAACTGTGAGTCACATGCCGATTCACCACATTATTTGAAAGATATGCTAAAGAAAGGTTCTCAGTGGATTTTCATGGTTTCTGTTTTAATAGGGCTAAGGATTTTAGGGAGTTTTTAATGGCGTATCAAATAAAGAATGGTTATGATTTAATTTTTGTTAGAAACTCTCCCGATAGAATTTATGTTAATTGCTCTTGGATTAAGAATGGTTGTAAGTTTTATCTTAATGCTTCTTCGGATCCGGGCTTACTCTCTCGGCTTTTTATTAAAATCTACAATTTTGATCATTTGTGTGGAGCGGGTCTTAGAGATTTCAATAAAGTTAATATTTCAAGTAGATTTGTTAAATCTTTAATTGTGGATCAAATTCGAGAGGCTCTTATGAAGAAGCCGAAGGATATCATGAAGGAATTTAGAAGAGAGTATAATTTCAATCTTTCATGCTATTATACATATAGCGGAAAGCAGTTGGCATTGAAAGAGTATATGGGGATGATGCAATGTCATATAATGATTTAGGTTGGTATATGGAAGCATTGCAAAAGTATAATCCTGGTAGTTATGTGTCTATAGATGTTGATTCATCAACCAATCAGTTTGAAAGAGTTTGTATTGCTTTTGTTGCTTGCTTGCTTGGTTTTAAACACTATCGACCATTAATATTTTTGGATGCTGCTCATTTGAAGGGAAGACCTGGAGTTTTGTTAACTACTACTTCTAAAAATGCCAAGGTATGTGTTTCATTTTACTTTTGTTTTCTTTTTCTTGGTTATTTTTTTAGTTATGATATATGAAACTATCATTGTTCTACACATCACTTAATTTTAATGCAACAATTCTTACAATAGATTTTTTAGATTTATTTATTACTGCTTCTATTGGAAGTGTTTGTAGTATTAATGTTTAGACTGTAAGGTGCTAAAAGACTGATATATTATATATGATATATTCATATATCATTTTGAGTCTAATTCAATTGTGTCTGTCATACATTACAATCATTTAATTCAAGTTTTGGTGTTTACTGTGATTCATGTATCTTTGTATTGAGAAGTCATTAATTATTTATTTTGCAGGTTTCTTTCCTCTTCCTATGGGTATTATTTCACATGAAAACGAATCTAATTGGTCCTGGTTTTTGTCCCATTTAAAACAAATGCTAAATGAAGACCGGTCTCTAGTTTTTATGTCTGATCGTCATTAGGCTCTCATTTTAGGTGCTCCTAAAATATTTCCTTCTTCATATCATAGCTATTGTTTGCTTCACATGGAACAAAATATTGGTAGTGTTGTGAAGGCGGCTAAAGGTGATTCTTCTGTTGTAGAGTTATTCAAACTTTGTGCTAGAGCTTCTAATATGTATGATTTTGAGCGATATCTTTCTAAATTTAAGGATATTAGGGGTATGGCTGTAGAAAATTTTCTACAAGATAAACCATTTCATAATTGGGCAGATTTGTTTTTTTCAAGAAAGCGGTATGGTGAATATTCTTTAAATGTTGTAGAAAGCTTCAACTCTTGGATTTTGGAAGATAGAGTAATGCCTATAACTTCTTGTTTGGATGGTATTCGAGTGAAAGTTATGGACCAAATGGCTAGACGAAGGGAGGAATGTCATTTGTGGACGACGACTCTTTATTCTGTTATGGAGGAACGCTTGTCTAAGTTAGTAGATGATGGCTTAGGTTGGGATCTTTACAAGTCTTCAGACTTTTTGTTTGGAGTAAAATCCCCTAAGTCTTATATTGTTGATCTCAAAAATCACTTATGTAGCTGTAATCAATAAAGAGTTACTGGTTATCCATGTGCACATGTAATTAAGTGTATTAATAAGTCTAGGTTATCAGTTTATGACTTCATGGAGGAATATTTTACCGTTTGTGCTTTCAGTTCTTCATATGCTTATACTATCAATCCAATTCCAGATTTTAATAAGCCAATGGTTATTGAAAATGATGTTTTGATTTGGCCTCCTAAATAAGTTCGTGGTGCAGGAAGACCATCTACAAAAGAGGCATGGTGGATTTGGATATTCTCAAAATAAAAGAAATAGATGCAGTCATTGTAATGAAGTTGGCCACAACAAAAGGAACTGTCTTGCTTCTTCTAAAATTTAAAGGAAAAAAATCATGTTATTTGTTAGTGTAATAGATTAATTTTTTTTATTGTAAATCTGCTACAGCTTATAGTAAATTGAAGTCAGTATTTGTGAATTTTTTGCAAAATAAAAAATGAAGTGTTATGTTGTCTGTTTTGTTTAATTTTTAATGTCTAATGTCTGTTGCTTTGAAGTCAGGTTTTTTTTAATTCAGGTTATTTTATCAGTGCTAACTGTACTTTAGTTCAATGCATGAGTTCAACATTTCATTTTTACCAATTCTTTTTTATGCTACCTGTACTTATCATTTCAGTTGAATGCTAGTTGTAACTAGCAATCCTTTATCATTAGTATGCATCTTTTATGAAATACTTTTAATGGATCAACCAATAGGCCTAATACTAAAAGCTTTTATATCTCATATGCTCTTTTATTAGAAAACTCTTTTAACTTATTTGAGGTTAAGTTGTGATGTGCTGGTATGGTGGACATCATGGGAAGCCTACTGCAAAAATGAATTAAATGTTTACAATATTTTGTGAATTTAAGGTTGTTTTGTTCAATTATAATTGTAATTTAGTTGAATTCATGAGTTTATTATACGAGCCTACCTATAGTTAGCATTCAGTCGAATGCTAAATTTAACGAGCATTCCATTATAAGTATGCATTTTACGTGACATATAATTTCAACATTGAAAACTCTAATCAGAGTTTCTGTTTACCATAATGATACTGAAATGTCACAGTAGAATTTTATTTTCACATAATGCTAGTTTTACATAGCATTTCAAAATAAACTATTGTCACCACATCAAAAATACAGAAAACGCATTTAAATTCACGTGACAATTACATTTGCATATACTCCCATTAGTTCATACAATGAAATTACAACTAAAACTTCAATCCATCAATTGCAATCCTATTTGAGCAGTTCATACACGCAAATTAAAATCAATAGAAAATTTGTAAGATTATCTAACATTAGTTGTTATCAGCAACAGCTTTACTCATCATCATGCTTACTGTTTGTCTGGTGACCAACTGTATTTCCTGTCACTTAGTACATCGAAAGCAACTGCAGCTCTTAGCTTTCTTATGGTCTTTTTGCGTAACTCGGAGGCAATTCTTCCATGTCCAATTTTTTCATGTTTGCCATCACGATGAAACCACAATCAAGTCTGCATAAAATGTATAGATATTAGTTAATATTACATTATAAACAAATGCTAAATTAAGTTATCATTCTTTACTTCAGAACTGTCATTTTGCATATTTATTCATTCTAGTAAAATTAAAAAATACAAATGACATTTTGGCTATCAGTTTGCATTTTAGTTTAGTCCAAATGTAAGGACCCGTAATTTCCCCGTGAAGGAAAGAGCGGATACTTCGAGAACAACCCACAACAGAATGCAGACGGAAAAACATTTCATTGTATATTACAACAATTCCATCAGAATACAAGAATATACAGAGTATGAATAAATATTAAACAAAAATATCAGAGATTTAAATTACATTTAAATACATCGCGACGGAAATAATACAAAACAAAACTAGAAGGAGATACACGGATACAAAGCTTTCCGGATATCGTTCCAGCTGTGAACCAGGATCCTGTGAATATAAATCTGCAAAACCAAAACTACTAGCTGCCCGTGTCAAAATAAGGGCACCCAGAGTTTACGTCAAAACAATAAACTCCAGGTCAGTTATGTGACTGGTGTGAGAACTAAAACAGTTATTAATCTTTATTTTTAAAGTTAAGTAAATCAAGGGACCACGCCGTATAACACGGAACGGGTTTCCTCCCAAGAATACCAGTGCCTAAAACAACAGCACAATGCTAAATAAAGAAAAATGAAGCTATTATAAGACCCAGGTCCTATCACAAAATGCAACGCAAGCCGGGGGATAGGGTTTTTACCTTATAATAGCCAAGAATGCTTGATACGTTTAAAACAAATCATTTGATACTATTATAAGTGCATAGTGTATAAAACAACTTCAAATCATAAGTATCAATCATAGACGGCATAAGTGCCCCATCCCACTATGTCGCCATATATAGGATTACAACTAAAATCGAAACGTCACGTATTGGAAGTTGGATTTCCATCTATGAACCGAGGCAAGGGATAGTCCTCTACCGATTCGAGACAATCTAGCCTACCATGTCTCAAAAACAGCCGCAACTACCCCGTGGATCGTCAGGGCCGGTCCACACGGAGTGGATTATTATGCCTGAACAATACGTCTCCCCGCCCTTTAGGGCGCAAATGAGCCAAAAAATGACTCCGTCGGACCCGGATCGTCCGATCAAACCGAGGCGCCTCGCAACATCAACAACCACATAAGTCAAACTCGTCAGGGCGTGTAAAACCACTGACACCACTTTTAGCTAGAAAGAAACGCATGCCCTCCCTGAGGTCCTTCTCCCGTTTCTGGTTCATACCGGGAGTGAAACTCGCGAGGTAAACGTTACACAAGGCTTCGCCACAAAGGCCATGCTTCGATCATCAACCACAAGACTTTGCTTTTCAACAGAAGCCTTGATCATTTGCCACTTAGGCATGCCACACAGGCAATTCACTCTATGCGTTTGATATCCATCAGTATATAACCCCAGAGCTCATACGTCTCAGAGAAGGGCGCTAAGCAAGAGAATAAATTCTCCGCCGCCAAACAGATATATATTTAATAGAAATCAATCACACAGACTAAAATCCAATGTCAGACACACAGTCCATTTACAAGTTCGTTCTGGGTCTGACCGAAACCGGAGGCACCTAGTACCCCGCATATCCATCGATCTCCAAGTACGTCTGGACGATCACCAACTGTTTCCATCTTCTTGGGTGTACATCCCAATCAAGATCATCAGTAATCACCCAAACGACGTGAAGACCTCTGGTCTTCGACCACCGTCTTCATCTTCGACTTATCGTCGTATCAGTTACTCAGAATGGGATAAACCCGGTCTTTCCGAATAACTCACGTATGTAATAAACAAGTGTTACACAAACACAACATACGCCTCATTCCAATTAATCGGTCACTAACCGTAAATTAATCAAGAGAATAATCCCCCGAATATTAACCCTGAAGGCCGAAACCAACATCAGATCAATATCCAGAAAACCATTCTGCTTAGCTAACCGACAGTTAGTTTCTATATTTCACATTCATAGGGAAAGGTTCCCATTAATTTTATCAAAGATAAATCCTTTAAATTTATTCTTTAATCTACTTTTGAATATCAATTCAAACTAGTCGGGATTAACGAACCTTACCGAAGTAATCGTTTGTTTTAATTTCCCAATCCCAACCTATTCATCCCATGAAGTAAAACGGGTCTTACTTCATATCTAACACCACGGTGTTATCGGTAAATTTAATTACCATTTCACGTTTAAATCTAATTAAAGATTTAACTATCGCCTGGAGCAAAACTGGTGATACTCCATTTTCGATCATTTCAATCTAATTAAAGATTCATTAAAACTCCACTTAGTTTTAATCTTTAACTGGGTTAAAGAATCAGTGTCATTTAAAACACAGTTCACTATAAACCCAAAATCACATTACATTTCAATCAGCCCCTAACCGTAAATTAGCAAGTGAGCAATTCCCTAAGTATTAACCCCGAAGGCCAAAACCAACATCAGATCAATACCCAAGAAATCATTCCACTTAACTAACCTCCAGTTAGTTTTTGATTTTCTTAACTCCTTTGGGTATAAGAACAATATTATTGAAGATACCGTTCATGACAATCCAAAATTCCCTTCCATTAATTATCGGGTTAAAGAACAAGTGTTATTTAAAACACTGTTCACGATAAACCCAAAAATCAATATCAATTCAATTCCAATTAAATATTATTTAATTGGTACACTTCATTAAATCTAAATAAAAAGATTTAATCTTTTCTCAACTGGGTTCAAGAACAGTGTTAATGAAGACACCATTCACGACAAACCCAAATCACATTTGATATTAAATACAAGGCTTTGAATAGAAAAATATACCAGCTTATATTCAATATCAAATTCTATGACCAACAAATATCGTATTGGAAATAACGATATATATATATATATATATATATATATATTTCAAATTCCCATAACAATATCTGTATCATCACGAAATCCAACATCGAAATATTCCGAAGACAATTTCGATTCAAATTCATTCCAATATAATTATTGGAAATTATGGTTATTTTCAAAACCATTTCAAATCCAATTTATTTATTTAAAAATAAATAGAATTATAATTCTAGTTCAAAACTAGTTCATTTCGAAAAAAATCTATTTTTATCTTTTCAAATATGGAGTTTTTCATCCCAATTCTTCCCAAATCATTTCTTATGATTTTACACAAATTATTACTATTTTTAACAATTTTATCAAGGCCCGTACAGTCGATTTCCATCAATGGCCATCGAACTGCACTTACAGCGATCTTTTCCAAATTTGATTTGGACATAACTCCAAATCCAACCGTTAGATTTCTAATTTCTAATATTCGTTAGAAAGCTCTTTTCGATATGAACCCAACGTCTCCAGTTTTAGGAGAATCCGACGGTTGGATCTCCCGCAATATCCATTTGAAGTCAATGGTCGAAATTCACGAACTACCGCAGCGCGGCGCGTTCTATTCAGGCCATTATATTATATATATAATATATATAATATATACTTCGTCGATTTCCTTTTAAAACGTGTTTTATAAATCGTTTTAAATTCGTTTTCAAAACGATTTCAACTTCCTTTTCAATTTCCCAATATAGATTCGTTTTAATTTCATTTCAATTCTATTTCAATTCAAATCTTTTTCAATTCAAATCGGTTTCAATTCAAATCAATTTCAGTTCAATTTATATACGTTTTAAAGTCAATTTAAAACGATTTCAATTCTATTTCAATCTCATTCGAATTTCAGTTCTATTCAGTTTAATTCGAATTTCATTTCAATTCAATTTAATTCGAATTTCAATTCCTTTCAAAATATCAGATTTTGAAATCACGTTCGATATTCATTGTAAAATGAATAAAATCGATATAAATATCGTTCACGTCAAAATGGCGTCAATCTAATCAACACGGCTTCATATATTTCTATTTTCAAATATTCTATTTGAAATATTTCTTTTTCAAATATTTCTATTTCAAATATTTCTTTTCCAAATATTTCTATTCAAATGTTTCTATTTCAAATATTTCTATTCCAAATATTTCTTTTCCAAATATTTCTATTCAAATGTTTCTATTTCAAATATTTCTATTCAAATATTTTATTTCAAATATTTTATTTCAAAACTGGAATGAGTCCCAATCAATTACCATATAATGTTAATTATATGGATTTTCTACCATACATATATAACAGCAACGATAAATCATCAACCATCATCCAAAGTGCGTTCTACACTGTATAAGCATCAAATATAAATATTTAACGCTTATAACAGTCTGTCAATCAATCGATCGACATACAACTAACTATTGGGATTAGTGTATGTCATATATCACCCCAATACCCATGTAGGGTTTTCAAACAATCAAACACAGATTTTATTTGTGCAGTTGGGCGATGTGTAAAATTTGTTGTCCCAATCAATATCAGTCAAATGTGTGTATATAAACAAATCGTCTGATTTGTTTATTTTTATTTTTATTTCATTTCATATACACGTTACAAATTCTATTTTTAACTATAAAATATTTTCAACTATATAAATATTTTATTTCATTTCACATCACATCACACAATAAACTACACATCAAAATCAAACAACCAAGCATACAAGCTGTCCATGGTCTGTGGACAACGGGTGTCGGGTGCTACTAAACACCGTCTGCATCCTAGTATATATTTTTAACTAGAAATTTAAATTAAAAGTGAGAAGTTCTCACTGAATAGCTAAACCAAACTCCATGACTCTTCATATGTAGGAAATCTTCATCGTGTTTGCTCTTCGTCACTTTCATCGCCCGTATTCACTACATATATAAAAATCACTTTTTTATATACCCTAGTGTATAAAAATCATATTTTTATACTTGCTATTATATAAAAATTATATTTTTATTCTTTTTATCATATAAAAATTATTTTTTTATTTTTTCTCTATAATATAAATATCATATTTTTATATTCATAAAAATTACGCCTTTATATTTTTAAAAATCTAATCTTTGTCAACAAATAAAAATTTAACCTTTGTTTAAAAATCACATCTTTTCTTTTTCAAAGATCAAATCTTTTCCCCAAACAAAGATCTAATCTTTTCACTTATAAAAATTTAATCTTTTCTATTTCAAAGATCTCATCTTTTCTTCATTAAAAATCACGTCTTTACTTCATTAAAAATCTAAACTTTCTTTGTATAAAAATCTATATTTTCTTCGTATAATAATCTATATTTTCTTCGTATAAAAATCATTACTTTATATGTTTTAAAAATCATATATTTTTATATATAAAAAGCAAATCTTCATAATATATATAAAAAAATCTAAACCCTAAAAAAAACTGAAACAAAATAGATAAATAAAAAAATGATAACAATACATAAAAAAAACTTACGGTTTGCAAAAAAAAAAAGGGGAGGAAAGAAAGCTGCTCACCGGCGCTGGGATTCCAACCTTCGGGGGAGGTGGCAAGGGCGGCTCGCTGCTTCGTCGGAGGGGGGGGATCGAGGGCATGGAATTGCGTTGGCCGATGGTGGTGTTGCGTGGGCCATGGTTCGAGATGGGGGGGTCGTGGAATAACATCGGGGTGCGTACAGGTGGGGGGGGGGGGGAGGGGAAGCGAGCGGCGGTGATCGGGTGGAGGCGCGCGATGGCGTAAAGAGGGGCCATGCGCGAGGTCAACGTAGGGATTTGGTGATCAGGTTTAATTTCGATTTCTTTTCTTTTGTTTTAAATGTGAACGAATGGGGAAGGGAGAATATAGGGGGGGTTTATAGGAAAGTATATATTATTTTATTTATTTAACTTAAAAAAACAACTTTTTATTTCGACCTCGAAATCGAACCCACCGCCTATCGTCCATAGCTAATTACCCCTATTCCGAACACAATGGGATATGTCACATAAGATGATTCGACTGTTGCGATCAGTTTTCGTCAAAATCAACATATAACTCTATATATTGAATTTGAACGTGCATTTCAATTAACAAGGGCCACATACTAACTAGAAAAATTCCTGAAAAATATTTTCTAGCTTCGTATTAACGATATGATCCTAACAAAACTAATTTCGCCCAATTCTGAGACCGTTTGAAAAATGGTCATTTTCCAGTCGATTAAAATCAACTAAAATTGGTCAAACGCGTTTTCCTTTACCACGCTCACATATTGATTCGAAAATTTACGAAATTTGAAACCTAGCAATAACTTGACATCACGGATCCAACAAAAGTGGTTTCGTCGAAATCCGAGGTCGTTTGCAAAATTTCCATTTTTAAGGGCCTGAATTCCATAGCGACTATTCAGAATTTTCGATTGGTCCTATCTTTTGATTCCCGCTATGAAATTTCAATTTTCCGGATTCGCTGGAAAGATATTCTCAATTAGATTCAAATATTTTTGGTTTCACTAGAATCCGGTTTAATTTGCACCCGGTACATTCATTTGAATTTTGAAATCGAATTATCGAACTACCTCGCCATTTTCAATTCCTTTTATATATATAAATAAATATTTATATTCTAACGACGATCTATATAAATATATACGTTCGAATTCCATTCAAAGTAAATTTCTCGTCGTTATTATTTAAAATAATTCATTTTAATTATTCAAAATTCGCTAAAATTGCCAAAATAAAAATTTAAAATTGGCTCGGATTTCCGGGTTATTACAATCTCCCCCACTTAAAACTTTTCGTCCCCGAAAAGGAACGAAGCCGAAAGTTGTTTCATTAATCAACTCAACTTTTGTTATTTTTCACTACGGCTTAAGTTCTTCAACTTTTCAGTTTCTAAGAACTTTTCAAATTTTTCAAAAATTTGGCTAACACCCTAAATTTTCGAAAAATTTCGCCATAACCTCCCCTGCACCGGGTGCACCGGGAAAATCCCGAAATTAGCATATAGGCCCTCTGATCTCAAAAAGAAAAAGAAAAAGGCAAGCGGCTAGCCAATCGGCTCATAAAATCATCATCACCCAAACAAAACAGTAAATTATGGTAAAGGTGTACCTATTTTTCAGGCAAACAAATTTTAGTCTTCTGCTCTAGCCTCCTTGCTATGACCTGTTCAATGTAAGTACATGTATATGCATGCAAATGCGACCAATTTTCAATACAATTCAATATTAGGTACAATTAGGCATAATGGTTCAAAATTATCAAACAAATAAACAAACAACACAAACATCAATCAATTAGTTGATTAGCTTTTCAAATTCATAACTTTGATATATAGTCAAAAATCACATTTTTGGTGTCAAATCACAACAATAGGCCCTATCTATTTTTGGTTCTCACATCAGTCTATGGAAATATATAGATATCACACTTTCTTCACTCGAAGATAAATCCTGACGATGAGTACTCAACCATCAGAATCATATTCGAGCCACTAGAGCATGATTCTATATCTATCCAGTATATTAAAACTTCGAATGCACGCGGATCAGACGTATACGCAAAATCTTTATATATTGGATTGTCCAAATTCAATATATATAAATAATCAAATACGAATAATTGATTTAAATTCTCAAAACAAAATTCATTTTCACTTTAAAAACATACTCTTCACACTCGTTCTAGGATACTACTGATCCCATCTATAACGAGTCATTCCAATTGGATATTACTAACCCAATATCTGATGAATTCTTTCGTATGGTTCTAGTGTGTCCTGTTCTCTGAGCTTTGTAAACCAAAGCTCTGATACTAAATGTAAGGACCTGTAACTTCCCCGTGAAGGAAAGAGCGGATACTTCGAGAACAACCCACAACAGAACGTGGACGGAAGAACATTTCATTGTATATTACCATAATTCCATCAGAATACAAGAATATACAGAGTATGAATAAATATTACACAGAAATATCAGAGATTTAAATTACATTTAAATACATCGCAGCGGAAATAATACAAAACACAACTAGAAGGAGATACACGGATACAAAGCTTTCCGGATATCGTTCCAGCTGTAAACCAGGATCCTGTGAATATAAATCTGCAAAACCAAAACTACTAGCTGCCCGTGTCAAAATAAGGGCACCCAGAGTTTAGGTCAAAACAATAAACTCCAGATCAGTCATGTGACTGGTGTGAGAAATAAAACAGTTATTAATCTTTATTTTAAAGTCAGGTAAATCAAGGGACCACGCCATATAACACGGAACGGGTTTCCTCCCAAGAATACCAGTGCCTAAAACAACAGCGCAATGCTAAATAAAGAAAAATGAAGCTATTATAAGACCCAGGTCCTATCACACAATGCAACGCAAGCCGGGGGATAGGGGTTTTACCTTATAATAGCCAAGAATGCTTGATACGTTTAAAACAAATTATTTGATACTATTATAAGTGCATAGTGTATAAAACAACTTCAAATCATAAGTATCAATCATAGACGGCATAAGTGCCCCATCCCACTATGTCGCCATATATAGGATTACAACTAAAATCAAAACGTCACGTATTGAAAGTTGGATTTCCATCTATGAACCGAGGCAAGGGATTGTCCTCTGCCGATTCGAGACAATCTAGCCTACAATGTCTCAGGAACAGCAGCAACTGCCCCATGGATCGTCAGGGCCGGTCCACACGGAGTGGATTATTATGCCTGAACAATAGGTCTCCCCGCCCTTTGGGGCGCAAATGAGCCAACAAATGACTCCATCGGACCCGGATCGTCCGATCAAACCGAGGCGCCTCGCAACAGCAACAACCACATAAGTCAAACTCGTCAGGGCGTGTAAAACCACTGACGTCACTTTTAGCTAGAAAGAAACGCATGCCCTCCCTGAGGTCCTTCTCTCGTTTATGGTTCATACCGGGTGTGAAACTCGCGAGGTAAACATTACACAAAGCTACGCCACAAAGGCCGTGCTTCGATCATCAACCGCAAGACTTTGCTTTTCAACAGAAGCCTTGATCATTTTCCACTTAGGCATGCCACACAGGCAATTCACTCTATGTGTTTGATATCCATCAGTATATAACCCCTGAGCTCGTACGTCTCAGAGTAGGGCGTTAAGCAAGAGAATAAATTCTCCGCCGCCGAACAGATATATATTTAATAGAAATCAGTCACACAGACTAAAATCCAATGTTAGGCACACAGTCCGTTTACAAGTTCGTTCTGGGTCTGAACGAAACCGGAGGCACCTAGTACCCCGCATATCCATCGATCTCCAAGTACGTCTGGACGATCACCAACTGTTTCCATCTTCTTGGGTGTACATCCCTATCAAGATCATCAGTAATCACCCAATCGACGTGAAGACCTCTGGTCTTCGACCACCGTCTTCATCTTTGACTTATCGTCGTATCAGTTACTCAGAATGGGATAAACCCGGTCTTTCCGAATAACTCGTGTATGTAATAAACAAGTGTTACACAAACACAACATACGCCTCATTCCAATTCATCAGTCACTAACCGTAAATTAATCAAGAGAATAATCCCCCAAATATTAACCCCGAAGGCCGAAACCAACATCAGATCAATATCCAGAAAACCATTCTGCTTAGCTAACCGACAGTTAGTTTCTATATTTCACATTCATAGGGAAAGGTTCCCATTAATTTTATCAAAGATAAATCCTTTAAATTTATTCTTTAATCTACTTTTGAACATCAATTCAAACTAGTCGGGATTAACGAACCTTACCAAAGTAATCGTTTGTTTTAATTTCCCAATCCCAACCTATTCATCCCATGAAGTAAAACGGGTCTTACTTCATATCTAACACCACGATGTTTTCAGTAAATTTAATTACCATTTCACGTTTAAATCTAATTAAAGATTTAACTATCGCCTGGAGCAAAACTGGTGATACTCCATTCTCGATCATTTTAATCTAATTAAAGATTCATTAAAACTCCACTTAGTTTTAATCTTTAACTGGGTTAAAGAATCAGTGTCATTTAAAACACGGTTCACTATAAACCCAAAATCACATTACATTTCAATCAGTCCCTAACCGTAAATTAGCAAGTGAGCAATTCCCTAAGTATTAACCCCGAAGACTGAAACCAACATCAGATCAATACCCAAGAAATCATTCCACTTAACTAACCTCCAGTTAGTTTTTGATTTTCTTAACTCCTTTGGGTCTAAGAACAATATTATTGAAGATACCGTTCACGACAACCCAAAATCTCATTCCATTAGTTATCGGGTTAAAGAACAAGTGTTATTTAAAACACTGTTCACGATAAACCCAAAAATCAATATCAATATCAATTCAATTCCAATTAAATATTATTTAATTGGTGCACTTCATTAAATCTAAATAAAAAGATTTAATCTTTTCTCAACTGGGTTCAAGAAGAGTGTTAATGAAGACACCATTCACGACAAACCCAAATCACATTTGATATTAAATACAAGGCTCTGAATAGAAAATATACCGGCTTATAATCAATATCAAATTCTATGACCAACAAATATCGTATTGGAAATAACGATATATATATATATATATCTTTCAAATTCCCATAACAACATCTGTATCATCACGAAATCCAACATCGAAATATTCCGAAGACAATATCGATTCAAATCCATTCCAATATAATTATTGGAAATTCTGGTTATTTTCAAAACCATTTCAAATCCAATTTATTTATTTAAAAATAAATAGAATTATAATTCTAGTTCAAAACTAGTTCATTTCGATAAAAATCTATTTTTATCTTTTCAAATATGAAGTTTTTCATCCCAATTCTTCCCAAATCATTTCTTATGATTTTACACAAATTATTACTATTTTTAATAATTTTATCAAGGCCCGTACAGTCGATTTCCATCAATGGCCGTCGAACTGCACTTACAGCGACCTTTTCCAAATTTGATTTGGACATAACTCCAAATCCAACCATTAGATTTATAATTTCTAATATTCGTTAGAAATCTCTTTTTGATACAAACCCAACGGTTCCGGTTTTAGGAGAATCCGACGGTCGGATCTCCCGCAATATCCATTTGAAGTCAATGGTCGAAATTCACGAACTACCGCAGCGCGGCGCGTTCTATTCAGGCCATTATATTATATATATAATATATATATAATATATACTTCGTCGATTTCCTTTTAAAACGTGTTTTATAAATCGTTTTAAATTCGTTTTCAAAACTATTTCAACTTCCTTTTCAATTTCAAATCAAAATTGAATTTTCCAATATAGATTCGTTTTAAATTTATTTCAATTCTATTTCAATTCAAATCTTTTTCAATTCAAATCGGTTTCAATTCAAATCAATTTCAGTTCAATTTCAATACGTTTTAAATTCAATTCAAAATGATTTCAATTCTATTTCAATCTCATTCGAATTTCAGTTCTATTCAGTTTAATTCGAATTTCATTTCAATTCAATTTAATTCGAATTTCAATTCCTTTCAAAATATCAGATTTTGAAATCACTTTCGATATTCATTGTAAAATGAATAAAATCGATATAAATATCATTCACGTCAAAATGGCGTCAATCTAATCAACACGGCTTCATATATTTCTATTTTCAAATATTCTATTTGAAATATTTCCTTTTCAAATATTTCTATTTCAAATATTTCTTTTCCAAATATTACTATTCAAATGTTTCTATTTCAAATATTTCTATTTCAAATATTTCTATTCCAAATATTTCTTTTCCAAATATTTCTATTCAAATGTTTCTATTTCAAATATTTCTATTCAAATATTTTATTTCAAATATTTTATTTCAAAATTGGAATGAGTCCCAATCAATTACCATATAATGTTAATTATATGGATTTTCTACCACACGTATATAACAACAACGATAAATCATCATCCAAAGTGTGTTCTACACTGTATAAGCATCAAATATAAATATTTAACGCTTATAACAGTCTGTCAATCAATCGATCGACATACAACTAACTATTGGGATTAGTGTGTGTCATATATCTCCCCAATACCCGTGTGGGGTTTTCAAACAATCAAACACAGATTTTATTTGTGCAGTTAGGCGATGTGTAAAATTTGTCGTCCCAATCAATATCAGTCAAATGTGTATATAAACAAATCGTCCGATTTGTTTATTTTTATTTTTATTTCATTTCATATACACGTTAAAAATTCTATTTTTAACTATAAAATATTTTCAACTATAAAATATTTTCAACTATATAAATATTTTATTTCATTTCACATCACATCACACAATAAACTACACATCAAAATCAAACAACCAAGCATACAAGCCGTCCATGGTCTGTGGACGACGGGTGTCGGGTGCTACTAAACACCGTCTACACCCTTGTATATATTTTTAACTAGAAATTTAAATTAAAAGTGAGAAGTTCTCACCGAATAGCTAAACCAAACTCCACGACTCTTCATATGTAGGAAATCTTCATCGTGTTTGCTCTTCGTCACTTTCGTCGCCCGTATTCACTACATATATAAAAATCACATTTTTATATACCCTAGTGTATAAAAATCATATTTTTATACTTGCTATTATATAAAAATTATATTTTTATTCTTTTTATCATATAAAAATTATATTTTTATTTTTTTCTCTATAATATAAATATCATATTTTTATATTCATAAAAATCACGCCTTTATATTTTTAAAAATCTAATCTTTGTTAACAAATAAAAATTTAACCTTTGTTTAAAAATCACATCTTTTCTTTTTCAAAGATCAAATCTTTTCCCCAAACAAAGATCTAATCTTTTCACTTATAAACATTTAATCTTTTCTATTTCAAAGATCTCATCTTTTCTTCATTAAAAATCACGTCTTTACTTCATTAAAAAACTAAACTTTCTTTGTATAAAAATCTATATTTTCTTCGTATAATAATCTATATTTTCTTCGTATAAAAATCATTACTTTATATGTTTTAAAAATCAAATATTTTTATATATAAAAAGCAAATCTTTATAATATATAAAAAAAATCTAAACCCTAAAAAAAATGAAACAAAATAGATAAATAAAAAAAAGATAACAATACATAAAAAAACTTACGGTTTGCAAAAAAAGGGGGGGGAGAAAGCTGCTCGCCGGCGCTGGGATTCCAACCTTCGGGGGAGGTGGCAAGGGCGGCTCGCTGCTTCGTCGGAGGGGGGGTCGAGGGCATGGCGTTGTGTTGGCCGATGGTGGTGTTGCGTGAGCCATGGTTCGAGATGGGGGGGGGGTCATGGAATAAAATCGGGGTGCGTACAGGTGGGGGGGAGGGGTGAGGGGAAGCGAGCGACGGTGATCGGGTGGAGGCGCGCGGTGGCGTAAGAGGGGCCAGGCGCGAGGTCAACGCAGGGAATTGGGGATCGAGTTTAATTTCGATTTTTTTTCTTTTGTTTTAAATGTGAACGAATGGGGAAGGGAGAATATAGGGGGGTTATAGGAAAGTATATATTATTTTATTTATTTAACTTCAAAAAAAACTTTTTATTTCGACCTCGAAATCGAACCCACCGCCTGTCGTCCATAGCTAATTACCACCATTCCGAACACAATGGGATATGTCACATAAGCTGATTCGACTGTTGCGATCAGTTTTCGTTAAAATCAACATATAACTCTATATATTGAATTTGAACGTGCATTTCAATTTACCAGGGCCACATACTAACTAGAAAAATTCCCAAAAAATATTTTTCTAGCTTCGTATTAACGATACGATCCTAACAAAACTAATTTCGCCCAATTCTGAGACCGTTTAAAAAATGGCCATTTCCAGTCGATTAAAATCAACTAAAATTGGTCAAACGCGTTTTCCTTTGCCACGCTCACATATTGATTCGAAAGTTTACGAAATTTGAAACCTAGCAATAACTTGACATCACGGATCCAACAAAAGTGGTTTCGTTGAAATCCGAGGTCGTTTGCAAAATTTCCATTTTTAAGGGCCTGAATTCCATAGCGACTATTCAGAATTTTCAACTGGGCCTATCTTTTGATTCCCGCTATGAAATTTCGATTTTCCGGATTCGCTGGAAAGATATTCTCAATTAGATTCAAATATTTTTGGTTTCACTAGAATCCAGTTTAATTTGCACCCGGTACATTCATTTGAATTTTGAAATCGAATTATCGAACTACCGCGCCATTTTCAATTCCTTTTATATATATAAATAAATATTTATATTCTAACAACGATCTATATAAATATTTACATTCGAATTCCATTCAAAGTAAATTTCTCGTCGTTATTATTTAAAATAATTCATTTCAAATATTCAAAATTCGCTAAAATTGCCAAAATAAAAATTTTAAATTGGCTCGGATTTCCGGGTTATTACAATCTCCCCCACTTAAAACTTTTCGTCCCCGAAAAGGAACGAAGCCGAAAGTTGTTTCATTAATCAACTCAACTTTCGTTATTTTTCACTACGGCTTAAGTTCTTCAACTTTTCAGTTTCTAAGAACTTTTCAAATTTTTCAAAAATTTGGCTAACACCCTAAATTTTCGAAAAATTTCGCCATAACCTCCCCTGCACCGGGAGCACCGGGAAAATCCCGAAATTGGCATATAGGCCCTCTGATCTCAAAAAGAAAAAGAAAAAGGCAAGCGGCTAGCCAATCGGCTCATAAAATCATCATCACCCAAACAAAACAGTAAATTATGGTAAACATGTACCTATTTGTCGGGCAAACAAATTTTATTCTTCTGCTCTAGCCTCCTTGCTATGACATGTTCAATGTAAGTGCATGTATATGCATGCAAATGCGACCAATTTTCAATATAGTTCAATATTAGGTACAATTAGGCATAATGGTTCAAAATTATCAAACAAATAAACAAACAACACAAACATCAATCAATTAGTTGATTAGCTTTTCAAATTCAAAACTTTGATACATAGTATTTTTATACACAATTTTATGCACAATGTATTTTTCAGTTGAATGTTTTGCTATTATTTTGATCATCACGCATTGTCAGATGTATTTTTCAGAATAAAAACAATAATTGGTTAAACATACACTATCATCTCATATTCTAATATGATTCATGTAAATCAAGGTATATATTGAATTATCATTCAATAACTGTACTTATAATTATTGTCTATAGTTTATTAAATATTGGTATTCTACTTTCATGTATTGTCTATCAATGCATCCTAAAACATACAGTTAATAAATTGAAAATAAAATAAGTTACTTACGAATCGGAATCTTGTGGTGGACTTTTAGGCTGCTGCACTGTTGGTTTGTTGAATTTCTTGTTCATTATACATTCTTTTACCCTTGCATCCTTGAACAGCGACTCAATCAAATTTTTCTGCAAAAAAAATATATGTATATTAGTGTTGACTTTTATTTGTAGAGTTTTTAAAAAAGTAAGAATTCTCTTACAGTGATGATGGCTTGGTTGTAGCTGGGGTTTGTTGTACTTGTTGATCTGGTTTTAGGTATTGTTGAGTCGTAATGACTTCATTGCATTGTTTCATAATTTAGTGCAATCAAGGTCCAATGGTTTCCGAAATGTAGAGGGAAGAAAATTTTATTGCACAACTCATCTTTGACAATCTTTTGTATTGTTTGCATGACTATGTCATTGATCACTGTTTTCTGATCATTTGTTATAGCATTCTGCATATTCATATGTATTAGACAGAGTTTTTTTAAAAGCATTCATAATTGAAGGCTTATACTTACCATCATGATTGTAGTGAAGTAATAACTATGCGGGTACATTTCCTGATTGTAGTAAAGCTAGTCAATCAGCTGTTTAACCAAAGAAAGTAAGTTTTTAGTTTTATCGAATAATTAATTTTTCTACCTTTTTAAATCAGGGTTTTTAATTCAGGAAAATAATCACAAGGACAAAATTAATGGCTTTTTTATTAATAAGGACAGCCCACTAAAATTTTACTCAGAAGGACAATACACTAATACATTTTATCCATCCTAAATCACGTGCTCTGTTTCTTCCCCGTCGCTTCTATCTCGCGTACTTTTTTTCCTCGATCATTTTTTCTCCAGCGCGAATTTAACTCCATGATTTGATTTTCAAACATCTCTCTTGTTCGATCATCTTCAGAATCGTTCGAGCTCCTCAATTTATTCGATTTGACCTAATTTTATCGTGTGAAAAGCTTCGTTGATTCATAAGGACACGCGGATTTTGATTCGATAGGCTGCAAAGATGATCTCGTGATTTTGATTTTGTGAATTCGTCGTACAAAATCGACCGAGAGATAGGAGCGACGGAGATGAACAACGGAAGTTACTTTTTTGGATGGTGAATTTAGTAGCAGTTCGTAGGTATCATTTTTCTATTTTTTAAGGTATCATTTTTCTTGTAATAACAGTGTTATGCTTCTGTTTTAATTTATTTTCTTGATATATTAGTTTTTTACTTGTACTGCTGCATTAACTTTGCAACTCAATCGAAATTATGTCATTTTAATCAATCAAAGTGGGATGTAAACATTTTTATTCATTAGTCTTAATTTAATTTATTAAAGTAGTTTTTAATTATCATTTTTATATTTTTTTAGGTATCATTTTTAGTTTTTCTAGTTGAATTTACATCGTAGCAGTTTTTAGGTATCATTTTTATTTTTTCTAGTTGAATTTACATCATAGCAGTTTTTAGGTATCATTTTTATATTTTTTTAGGTATCATTTTTATATTTTCAACATGAATGTACATCATAGTAGTTTTTAGTTATCATTTTTATATTTTTTTAGGTATCATTTTTATTTTTTCTAGTTGAATTTACATCACAGCAGTTTTGGGGTATCATTTTAATATTTTTTTAGGTATCATTTTTATTTTTTCTAGTTGAATTTACATCATAGCAGTTTTTAGGTATCATTTTTATATTTTTTTAGGTATCAATTTTATATTTTCAACATGCATGTACATCATAGCAGTTTCTAGTTGTCAATTCTATATTTTTTTAAGTATCAGTTTTATATTTTCTAGCTGAATTTCCAGTATTATGTTAGTATAAGTTTTGATTGTGTATGAAATACTTGCAGATACTACATGTTGGTGGAGATTACTTGAATTCAAGACTGGATTGCATACAAGTAAAAGTAAATACATGAATGCATGCTTGGAATGGGGAGCAGTGTTGTAACAACCCGTGTTTTTAACATGTTAAGACAAGAATCAAGGCAGAATTAAATGATAAAATCTGAATCAGGGAAAATGGGTTGCGCCATTGCGTTCGTCTCGGAAAAATACGCGAAATAGAGTCCGAAATTTCGTAAATCGGAGTCCGTATGACCAAGATATGGCCTCGCAAAGTTTCACGAAAAATTCAAATTCGAAAACAGATTCAAAATTTTCAGAATTCAGGGTAGGCGGGAAAGATACCGCCCAGACAGGTCGACAGGGGGGTCGACAATAGGGTCTACCTCCCCCCCAACCAGGTCGACACTAGAGTCGACCTGGGGGTCGAACTGTGTGTCGACCTCCCTGGTCGGCCTGGTGCACCTGTTTTGGCTCCTGGGTCTTGTTTTGGGGGCTTGTGACGATTTTGGATGGCTCAGACCTATTCTAGGATTAATCTAAAGGCTGAAATCAATTGCCTACAACTATAAAAGGACCCTAAGACCTAGCCTAAATCATACTATTTCATTTTAGCCTCATGCAGCCGCCATTAAACCTAAAACTCTAAATTAAAAATACAAAGAACAAAATTAAAGAAGACGAACGACGATTCTTGAAGGCTACAACTAGAAGCTACAACAACTACGACCCTTTAGACAACGGACTTGAGGCTATTTGATTTAAAGTTTTGATTTGGATTTCTTGCTTCATATTGTAAGTTCTATGTCACTTTTTAGGCAAAAACGCTAAAATAACATGGACATGCTATGAATTGAAACTGGATTTAGGAACTATTGTTAATACATGTTTATATTGTTTAACTTTGAATCATAATTTGGGAATATTGCTATGTTAATGCTGCAAGTTAAACTTATCATGATGTTGATGTTGTTATGAATCACTTGGGCTTAATTATATTGCAAGTTGAACTAATACATGTCCATGGAATCATTATGTTCATTGAAATCCTTATGATGATTAAATCATGCTTATGATGCTAATTAAACCATGTCTATGATGTTAATGAAACTATGCCTATGATGTTAATATACCTATCATGTTAATGACAAATTGGGAATTGCCAGGTTATGATGAAAAGTTGGAATCATTATGTTTATAATGCTAGATGAGAATCATTATGTTAAAAATGCTAAATTGGAATCCACTATGCCTATTAGAATTACCATGCCTTTAATGTTTCATGTTTGTAATAAAATTATTATTATGCCCGCAATGATTATCATGCCTATGATGTAAAGTTGAAATCATCATGTTAAACTAAGTTGGAACCATTACTATGCCAAGTTATCATCATGCTAGTATTGAAACTATGTGATATGTTATAGCCTGTTTATTATGCAAGTGATGTTGGAATTGTCACATATGCCTATCATTTGTTTGGTGTTATTCCCCTTTATCTCTTGAATTGTTTATGCTCGTGAATGAAGTACGTTTATATACGTTGGGGATACGATTGGGTAGAATAGGCAAAACTTGAATTGATTATAATCATAAACCGCGAAATTTGGCATAAGTAGAACATGAAATATGGCACGAAAACTTGACTTGAACATGCCATAACTTGACTTGAAACATGCCTTAGTTGGGCACGAAATTGACATATGAACATGCTATGAAAATAGCACGAACCTGATAAAAACATGGGCATGACTTTAGAAAACAAGAAAGTGGCCAACTCGAGGTTGGGTTGAGTTTGTAGTGTAAATCTGCCCGGAACCGCCCGGCAAATCCAGTTGCTACAAACAGTAGGATCCAATGTGGGAAGTTGGTCACATCGCGCTTGAAACCCGAGGTTGGATTGAGTTCGTAGCGTAAACCTGCTCAGAACCGCCCGGCAAATCCAGTGGCTACGAACAATATGATCCAATGTGAGTGGTTCGGTGCATTAACGAATCAATTAATGCCAATTAGGGTTAAGTCATGAACATGAAAAGACAACTTAACAACCTTGAACACGATTTGTAGGGCTAAGTCATGAACCTGAAACGACAACACTTAGCCAACTTGATATGACACGTAGGCGGGTTAAGTCACGAATTTAAATGACATACTTAACCATCTTGACATGACTGGACTGGAAAAGGATTAAGTCACGAATTACATGACTTAGTCTGTTAGGCGGGTTAAGTCACGAATTACATGACTTAATCTATTAGGCGAAACCCTAGACACGACCCTTTTCAGCAGTAACCCTCTAGATGTAACAAGGTACCCTGGGGCTAGGCCGGGTGGGGCACGATTACTGGGCTGATTGTAAGAGGTGAACGACGGAAGTGGGGTATGCCAATGTAGGTTCGGTGGACTACGGTCGTGCACGTATTCCGGGGCAGGCACTGGGTATCCGTAGATTTATCTGTGCATCTTGAATCGT
Organism: Allium sativum; assembly: GCA_030737875.1. Taxonomy (NCBI): domain Eukaryota; kingdom Viridiplantae; phylum Streptophyta; class Magnoliopsida; order Asparagales; family Amaryllidaceae; genus Allium; species Allium sativum. Next base: position 710,791,344 of record CM060916.1, on the reverse strand, counting down.
GTCAGGGGTTGACACCCTAGGGCTGATACACCCGAAGGTGGACCCAGCACAGGTGACTACATTCGTGATTAGCCGTATGACACGGACACTTGACGAGCTAGAACTTGTAGGGAGCCGATCGACTAGATAATCGCTTCGTAGGACCCCGTACTTGGGACAGACCCCGTTTCAGGGTCATTTCATGATATTGGGCCGTAGGATTTATTTCGGGATTAACTTGTGACATGGACCTAGTATACTAGTACAGTCGATGCAACGAATCTTGAACATGTGATGCTTTACATGACTTGTCTTGACTTATCATGATCACCTTAGTTTATCTTGTTCACCTTGATACCATTCTTAAGTTTAGTTCCAGTCCATACATGATCTGCTGTTTTAACCGTTTTTACACTGAAAGTCACTAGGACTTACTCAGTCTTTATGACTGACCCTTTTCCTTTCGCCTCTTTTTCTTTCGTTTCTTCCCCCTCAGGTTCTTAGGGAGGAAACACTAGCTCTTAGCTTGGACATCACTTGCTTTGGCTCAGCATGTACGGTTTGCTATGGCTGCTTCTTTTTACTGCACTTGGGGAATAAGCTGTTTTTCTGTTTTAAGTTATTGCTTCTTTGGCTATTATTACAAGACAGTTATAATGAAGTTGTTATTTGAAATGTTTGTAAGAGACATGGTTTACTTTGGAATAAAATAAAGTTCTGTTTTGCTCATAAATTCTTCCGCTGTTTACTTATTTATTTATTTATGTTCTGTCTTGTGATAATTCTGTGATGTTATCTCGATAATACCTTCCAAAACTAGTGCATTCCCTTTGTGAGTGACCCTAGCGGAGGTGGGGTGTTACAATTTGGTATCAGAGTAGAAGGTTACCAAGACTGGGCAAAAGTTTTGAATACCTTTTAAAAAAAACCATTTACAAAGAAGCACTTTTCAAGAAAAGTTGGTCTATTTTAAAAGGCTATTCCCTAAAAAGCCATTAGCACAATCTTTGTTTCCTCGTTTGAATCTTTTCCTTTTTCGTTTTCAGCTTATCATGGCCGACGATCTTAATCTTCCCGAGGGCATCAATATACCCACTTGGTTCCGTCGTTTCCTCGAGGCTCGGGCTAATATGACAGGCCCAGCCAATCCTCCTCCTCATCCTCCTCAACCTCCGCGAGAAACCGCTTTTTCAAAGATATGCAAGGACTTTAAGGCCATGAGCGGAAAGGATTTCCTAGGAACTGAGACTTTTGCTGAGGCACGGAATTGGTTGAAGGAAACCGAAGATTTGTTTGTTATCTTTGAGGTAGAGGACAATAGGAAAGTACAGTTGGCGGCGTGGCTCATGAAAGAGGAAGCTTCTTATTGGTGGGAAGTCACCAACGCTACTAGGCCTATTGAGACTTGGGCGGACTTTAGAGGGAGATTTGGGCTTAAGTTCTTGTCATCGGCAGAGGAGAGTCTCCAAATGGAACGGTTTCTGGCCCTTAAACAAGAAAATATGACAGTTAAAGAATACGTGAACCGTTTCAATCAGCTTGCTCGCTTCGGATTGGAGTTAGTCAACACTCCTCAGAAAAAGGCGCTACGTTTTGCACGAGGATTGAACGAGCCACTACATGGTTTGGCCATGACTCATGTGCCCATGGGGGCGACCTTTGAAAGCTTGGTGGATATGGCCCTACTATATGAGGAAGATAAGAAGGGCAAGAAAGAGGTCAAGCCCAACGATTCTCAGAATAAGAAGGTAGACTCCGAGAAAGGAGGCAAGAACGACAACTCACGTGATAAAAGGAAATACAATTTCTGTGGTACGGAAGGGCACATAGCCAAGGATTGTAGAAAGAGGAAGAGAAAGAAAGGTGAATGTTTTCATTGTGGGGAGACTGGACACATCAGCAAGGACTGCCCTAAGAAACAGACCGGACCTTTTGGGGGTACATCTTTAACTTCTTTTTCTAGATACTTTGTTTTATCTTGTTTCTCTCCTCGATCCTATCTTGAGAACCATAGGTAGAATCTTTTTGGATGTAAACATGTAATTGAAACATGTTATGATTGCGAAATTGTTGCAAGTGGTCGCAAGTGGTTGCTCGTGGATGCATGAATACACATTAGGCACTAGATCGGCTCAAACACATTTTCATGTTGCATATGCATGAGTGTTTATTTTGGAAACTTGGTTGTGCTATCATTTGGTTGTTGCATATGATTGAATGTTTGAGCACTCATGTAGAAATTATGAATTATAATAGGAAAAATTTGCATACATATTGGATTCATTTCACTAAACATATTTTGCAGATCAATCAAGCCTGATCATTTGCATTAGATAAGGAACATATACACACACTTTCTACATATGTTCATACAGCATTAGAAATCTTTTAAGGACAATGGCTGCCTATGGATGATGCATTGAGTAGATGGATGATGGATGGTAGGATACGTTCTTCCTAACTTGAAGATTTCGGGGACGAAATCCTTTAAGGAGGGGAGAATGTAACAACCCGTGTTTTTAACAACATGTTAAGACAAGAATCAAGGCAGAATTAAATGATAAAATCTGAATCAAGGAAAACGGGTTGTGCCATTGCGTTCGTCTCGGAAAAATACGCGAAATAGAGTCCGAAATTTTGTAAATCGGAGTCCGTATGACCAAGATATGGCCTCGCAAAGTTTCACGAAAAATTCAAATTCGAAAACAGATTCAAAATTTTCAGAATTCAGGGTAAGCGGGAAAGATCCCGCCCAGACAGGTCGACAAGGGGGTCGACACTAGGGTCGACCTCCCCCCCCCCCCCCAACCAGGTCGACACTAGAGTCGACCTGGGGGTCGACCTGTGTGTCGACCTCCCTGGTCGGCCAGGTCAGCCTGGTGCACCTGTTTTGGCTCCTGGGTCTTGTTTTGGGGGCTTGTGACGATTTTGGATGGCTCAGACCTATTCTGGGGTTAATCTAAAGGCTGAAATCAATTGCCTACAACTATAAAAGGACCCTAAGACCTAGCCTAAATCATACTATTTCATTTTAGCCTCATGCAGCGGCCACTAAACCTAAAACTCTAAATTAAAAATACAAAGAACAAAATTAAAGAAGACGAAGGACGATTCTTGAAGGCTACAACTAGAAGCTACAACAACTACGACGCTTTAGACAACGGATTTGGGGCTATTTGATTTAAAGTTTTGATTTGGATTGCTTGCTTCATATTGTAAGTTCTATGTCACTTTTTAGGAAAAAACGCTAAAATAGCATGGGCATGCTATGAATTGAAACCGGATTTAGGAACTATTGTTAATCCATGTTTATATTGTTTAACTTTGAATCATAATTTGGGAATATTGCTATGTTAATGCTGCAAGTTAAACTTATCATGATGTTGATGTTGTTATGAATCACTAGGGCTTAATTATATTGCAAGTTGAACTAATACATGTCCATGGAATCATTATGTTCATTGAAATCCTTATGTTGATTAAATCATGCCTATGATGCTAATTAAACCATGTCTATGATGTTAATGAAACTATGCCTGTGATGTTAATATACCTATCATGTTAATGACAAATTGGGAATTGCCAGGTTATGATGAAAAGTTGGAATCATTATGTTTATAATGCTAGATGAGAATCATTATGTTAAAAATGCTAAATTGGAATCCACTATGCCTATTAGAATTACCATGCCTTTAATGTTTCATGTTTGTAATAAAATTATTATTATGCCCGCAATGATTATCATGCCTATGATGTAAAGTTGAAATCATCATGTTAAACTAAGTTGGAACCATTACTATGCCAAGTTATCATCATGCTAGTATTGAAACTATGAGATATGTTATAGTCTGTTTATTATGCAAGTGATGTTGGAATTGTCACATATGCCTATCACTTGTTTGGTGTTATTCCCCTTTATCTCTTGAATTGTTTATGCTCGTGAACGAAGTACGTTTATATACGTTGGGGATACGATTGGGTAGAATAGGCAAAACTTGAATTGATTATAATCATAAACAGTGAAATTTGGCATAAGTAGAACATGAAATATTGCACGAAAACTTGACTTGAACATTCCATAACTTGACTTGAAACATGCCTTAGTTGGGCACGAAATTGACATATGAACATGCTATGAAAATAGCACGAATCTGATAAAAACATGGGCATGACTTTAGAAAACAAGAAAGTGGCCAACTCGAGGTTGGGTTGAGTTTGTAGTGTAAATCTGCCTGGAACCGCCCGGCAAATCCAGTTGCTACAAACAATAGGATCCAATGTGGGAAGTTGGTCACATCGCGCTTGAAACCCGAGCTTGGGTTGAGTTCGTAGCGTAAACCTGCCCGGAACCGCCCGGCAAATCCAGTGGCTACGAACAATAGGATCCAATGTGAGTGGTTCGGTGCATTAACGAATCAATTAATGCCAATAAGGGTTAAGTCATGAACATGAAAAGACAACTTAACCAACTTGAACACGATTTGTAGGGCTAAGTCATGAACCTGAAACGACAACACTTAGCCAACTTGACATGACACGTAGGCGGGTTAAGTCACGAATTTAAATGACATACTTAACCATCTTGACATGACTAGACTGGAAAAGGATTAAGTCACGAATTATATGACTTAGTCTGTTAGGCGGGTTAAGTCACGAATTACATGACTTAATCTATTAGGAGAAACCCTAGACACGATCCTTTTCAGCAGTAACCCTCTAGATGTATCAAGGTGCCCTGGGGCTAGGCCGGGTGGGGCACGATTACTGGGCTGATTGTAAGAGGTGAACGACGGCAGTGGGGTATGCCAGTGTAGGTTCGGTGGACTAAGGTCATGCACGTATTCCGGGGCAGGCACTGGGTATCCGTAGATTTATCTGTGCATCTTGAATCGTGTCAGGGGTTGACACCCTAGGGCTGATACACCCGAAGGTGGACCCAGCACAGGTGACTACATTCGTGATTAGCCGTATGACACGGACACTTGACGAGCTAGAACTTGTAGGGAGCCGATCGACTAGATAATCGCTCCGTAGGACCCCGTACTTGGGACAGACCCCGTTTTAGGGTCATTTCATGATATTGGGCCGTGGGATTTATTTCGGGATTAACTTGTGACATGGACTTAGTATACTAGTACAGTCGATGCAACGAATCTTGAGCATGTGATGCTTTACTTGACTTGTCTTGACTTATCATGATCACCTTAGTTTATCTTGTTCACCTTAATACCATTCTTAAGTTTAGTTCCAGTCCATACATGACCTGCTGTTTTAACCGTTTTTACACTGAAAGCCACTAGGACTTACTCAGTCTTTATGACTGACCCTTTTCCTTTCGCCTCTTTTTCTTTCGTTTCTTCCCCCTCAGGTTCTTAGGGAGGAAACACTAGCTCTTAGCTTGGACATCACTTGCTTTGGCTCAGCATGTACGGTTTGCTATGGCTGCTTCTTTTTACTGCACTTGGGGAATAAGCTGTTTTTCTGTTTTAAGTTATTTCTTCTTTGGCTATTATTACAAGACAGTTATAATGAAGTTGTTATTTGAAATGTTTGTAAGAGACATGGTTTACTTTGGAATAAAATAAAGTTCTGTTTTGCTCATAAATTCTTCCGCTGTTTACTTAATTATTTATTTATGTTCTGTCTTGTGATAATTCTGTGATGTTATCTCGATAATACCCCCCCAAAACTAGTGCATTCCCTTTGTGAGTGACCCTAGCGGAGGTGGGGTGTTACAATTTGGTATCAGAGCAGAAGGTTACCAAGACTGGGCAAAAGTTTTGAAAACCTTTTAAAAAAAACCATTTACAAAGAAGCACTTTTCAAGAAAAGTTGGTCTATTTTAAAAGGCTATTCCCTAAAAAGCCATTAGCACAATCTTTGTTTCCTCGTTTGAATCTTTTCCTTTTTCGTTTTCAGCTTATCATGGCCGACGATCTTAATCTTCCCGAGGGCGTCAATATACCCACTTGGTTCCATCGTTTCCTCGAGGCTCGGGCTAATATGACAGGCCCAGCCAATCCACCTCCTCATCCTCCTCATCCTCCTCATCCTCCGCGAGAAACCGCTTTTTCAAAGATATGCAAGGACTTTAAGGCCATGGGCGGAAAGGATTTCCTTGGAACTGAGACTTTTTTTGAGGCACGGAATTGGTTGAAGGAAACCGAAGATTTGTTTGTTATCTTTGAGGTAGAGGACAATAGGAAAGTACAGTTGGTGGTGTGGCTCATGAAAGAGGAAGCTTCTTATTGGTGGGAAGTCACCAACGCTACTAGGCCCATTGAGACTTGGGCGGACTTTAGAGGGAGATTTGGGCTTAAGTACTTGTCATCGGCAGAGGAGAGTCTCCAAATGGAACGGTTTCTGGCCCTTAAACAAGAAAATATGACAGTTAAAGAATACGTGAACCGTTTCAATCAGCTTGCTCGCTTCGGATTGGAGTTAGTCAACACTCCTCAGAAAAAGGCGCTACGTTTTGCACGAGGATTGAACGAGCCACTACATGGTTTGGCCATGACTCATGTGCCCATGGGGGCGACCTTTGAAAGCTTGGTGGATATGGCCCTACTGTATGAGGAAGATAAGAAGGGCAAGAAAGTGGTCAAGCCCAACGATTCTCAGAATAAGAAGGTAGACTCCGAGAAAGGAGGCAAGAACGACAACTCACGTGATAAAAGGAAATGCAATTTCTGTGGTACGGAAGGGCGCACAGCTAAGGATTGTAGAAAGAGGAAGAGAAAGCAAGGTGAATGTTTTCATTGTGGGGAGACTGGACACATCAGCAAGGACTGCCCTAAGAAACAGACCGGACCTTCTGGGGGTACATCTTTAACTTCTTTTTCTAGATACTTTGTTTTATCTTGTTTCTCTCCTCGATCCTATCTTGAGAACCATAGGTAGAATCTTTTTGGATGTAAACATGTAATTGAAACATGTTATGATTGCGAAATGGTTGCAAGTGGTCGCAAGTGGTTGCTCGTGGATGCATGAATACACAATAGGCACTAGATCGGCTCAGACACATTTTCATGTTGCATATGTATGAGTGTTTATTTTAGAAACTTGGTTGTGCTATCATTTGGTTGTTGCATATGATTGAATGTTTGAGCACTCATGTAGAAATTATGAATTATAATAGGAAAATTTTGCATACATATTGGATTCATTTCACTAAACATATTTTGCAGATCAATCGGGCCTGATCATTTGCATTAGATAAGGAACATATACACACACTTTCTGCATATGTTCATACAGCATTAGAAATCTTTTAAGGACAATGGCTGCCTGTGGATGATGCATTGAGTAGATGGATGATGGATGGTAGGATACGTTCTTCCTAACTTGAAGATTTCGGGGACGAAATCCTTTAAGGAGGGGAGAATGTAACAACCCGTGTTTTTAACAACATGTTAAGACAAGAATCAAGGCAGAATTAAATGATAAATTCTGAATCAGGGAAAACGGGTTGCGCCATTGCGTTCGTCTCAGAAAAATACACGAAATAGAGTCCGAAATTTCGTAAATCGGAGTCCGTATGACCAAGATATGGCCTCGCAAAGTTTCACGAAAAATTCAAATTCGAAAACAGATTCAAAATTTTCAGAATTCAGGGTAGGCAGGAAAGATCCCGCCCAGACAGGTCGACAGGGGGGTCGACACTAGGGTCGACCTCCCCCCCCCCCCCCCACCAACCAGGTCGACACTAGAGTCGACCTGGGGGTCGACCTGTGTGTCGACCTCCCTGGTCGGCCAGGTCGGCCTGGTGCACCTGTTTTGGCTCCTGGGTCTTGTTTTGGGGGCTTGTGACGATTTTGGATGGCTCAGACCTATTCTAGGGTTAATCCAAAGGCTGAAATCAATTGCCTACAATTATAAAAGGACCCTAAGACCTAGCCTAAATCATACTATTTCATTTTAGCCTCATGCAGCTGCCATTAAACCTAAAACTCTAGATTAAAAATACAAAGAACAAAATTAAAGAAGACGAAGGACGATTCTAAAAGGCTACAACTAGAAGCTACAACAACTACGACGCTTTAGACCACGGATTTGGGGCTATTTGATTTAAAGTTTTGATTTGGATTGCTTGCTTCATATTGTAAGTTCTATGTCACTTTTTAGGCAAAAACGCTAAAATAACATGGACATGCTATGAATTGAAAACGGATTTAGGAACTATTGTTAATCCATGTTTATATTGTTTAACTTTGAATCATAATTTGGGAATATTGCTATGTTAATGCTGCAAGTTAAACTTATCATGATGTTGATGTTGTTACGAATCACTTGGGCTTAATTATATTGCAGGTTGAACTAATACATGTCCATGGAATCATTATGTTCATTGAAATCCTTATGTTGATTAAATCATGCTTATGATGCTAATTAAACCATGTCTATGATGTTAATGAAACTATGACTGTGATGTTAATATACCTATCATGTTAATGACAAATTGGGAATTGCCAGGTTATGATGAAAAGTTGGAATCATTATGTTTATAATGCTAGATGAGAATCATTATGTTAAAAATGCTAAATTGGAATCCACTATGCCTATTAGAATTACCACGCCTTTAATGTTTCATGTTTGTAATAAAATTATTATTATGCCTGCAATGATTATCATGCCTATGATGTAAAGTTGAAATCATCATGTTAAACTAAGTTGGAACCATTACTATGCCAAGTTATCATCATGCTAGTATTGAAACTATGTGATATGTTATAGCCTGTTTATTATGCAAGTGATGTTGGAATTGTCACATATGCATATCACATGTTTGGTTTTATTCCCCTTTATTTCTTGAATTGTTTATGCTCGTGAACGAAGTACGTTTATATATGTTGGGGATACGATTGGGTAGAATAGGCAAAACTTGAATTGATTATAATCATAAACCGTGAAATTTGGCATAAGTAGAACATGAAATATGGCACAAAAACTTGACTTGAACATGCCATAACTTGACTTGAAACATGCCTTAGTTGGGCACGAAATTGACATATGAACATGATATGAAAATAGCACGAATCTGATAAAAACATGGGCATGACTTTGGAAAACAAGAAAGTGGCCGACTCGAGGTTGGGTTGAGTTTGTAGTGTAAATCTGCCCGGAACCGCCCGGCAAATCCAGTTGCTACAAACAATAGGATCCAATGTGGGAAGTTGGTCACATCGCGCTTGAAACCCGAGGTTGGGTTGAGTTCGTAGCGTAAACCTGCCCGGAACCGCCCGGCAAATCCAGTGGCTACGAACAATAGGATCCAATGTGAGTGGTTCGGTGCATTAACGAATCAATTAATGCCAATTAGGGTTAAGTCATGAACATGAAAAGAAAACTTAACCAACTTGAACACGATTTGTAGGGCTAAGTCATGAACCTGAAACGACAACACTTAGCCAACTTGACATGACACGTAGGCGGGTTAAGTCACGAATTTAAATGACATACTTAACCATCTTGACATGACAAGACTGGAAAAGGATTAAGTCACGAATTACATGACTTAGTCTGTTAGGCGGGTTAAGTCACGAATTACATGACTTAATCTATTAGGCGAAACCCTAGACACGACCCTTTTCAGCAGTAACCCTCTAGATGTATCAAGGTACCCTGGGGCTAGGCTGGGTGGGGCACGATTACTGGGCTGATTGTAAGAGGTGAACGACGGCAGTGGGTTATGCCAGTGTTGGTTCGGTGGACTACGGTCGTGCACGTATTCCGGGGCAGGCACTGGTTATCCGTAGATTTATCTATGCATCTTGAATCGTGCCAGGGGTTGACACCCTAGGGCTGATACACCCGAAGGTGGACCCAGCACAGGTGACTACATTTGTGATTAGCCGTATGACACGGACACTTGACGAGCTAGAATTTGTAGGGAGCCGATCGACTAGATAATCGCTCCGTAGGACCCCCGTACTTGGGACAGACCCCGTTTCAGGGTCATTTCATGATATTGGGCCGTGGGATTTATTTCGGGATTAACTTGTGACATGGACTTAGTATACTAGTACAGTCAATGCAACGAATCTTGAACATGTGATGCTTTACTTGAGTTGTCTTGACTTATCATGATCACCTTAGTTTATCTTGTTCACCTTGATACCATTCTTAAGTTTAGTTCCAGTCCATACATGACCTGTTGTTTTAACCGTTTTTAAACTGAAAGTCACTAGGACTTACTCAGTCTTTATGACTGACCCTTTTCCTTTCGCCTCTTTTTCTTTCGTTTCTTCCCCCTCAGGTTCTCAGGGAGGAAACACTAGCTCTTAGCTTGGACATCACTTGCTTTGGCTCAGCATGTACGGTTTGCTATGGCTGCTTCTTTTTACTGCACTTGGGGAATAAGCTGTTTTTCTGTTTTAAGTTATTGCTTCTTTGGCTATTATTACAAGACAGTTATAATGAAGTTGTTATTTGAAATGTTTGTAAGAGACATGGTTTACTTTGGAATAAAATAAAGTTCTGTTTTGCTCATAAATTCTTCCGCTGTTTACTTAATTATTTATTTATGTTCAGTCTTGTGATAATTCTATGATGTTATCTCGATAATACCCCTCCAAAACTAGTGCATTCCCTTTATGAGTGACCCTAGCGGAGGTGGGGTGTTACAAGTGTTCTATGTACTTAGATTGTGTAGGAAAAAATGTATCGTATTAAATCAGTTATGTATCATTGTAGGTATCATATGATATGATACAAGTGGGTATTATTGTGTATTACTGAGAATAATTTCATTTTTGTGACAATTGAATTTAATTGATTGCTATTATTTTTTTAATCAGTAGGTATTATTGTGAATAAATATTATTTTTGTGAGATTTGAATTGAGTAGGTGGGTCTTATTTTTTTAATCTGTGGGTATCAGTTAGAATTAATGTTGTGTATCAATAAAAGTCAATAACCAAAGCAAACAACACAAATCTACCTAAAAGCTGCAATGATGTAAATTCAACTAGAAAAATATAAAACTGATAACTAAAAAAATATAAAAATTATACCTAAAAATTGCTACAATGTAAATTCAACTAGAAAATATAAAACTGATACCTTAAAAAATATAAAAATGATAAATAAAAACTGCTTTAATATTTTAACGACAAAAGTAATACAAAAAATGTTTGAATCAAAATTTGGTTGTTTAAAATGAAATAAATTCGTTTGAGTAGCAAAACCGATGCAGCAATACAAGAACAAAATTAATACAATAATAAGAAGTAACTACAAAAAAACATAGCATAGTGAATACAGTAAAAATGATACCCAAAAAAATATAAAAATGATTAGTAAAAACTGCTCTACTGTTATAAATAAAAAGTAAAACAAAAAATACTTACATCACAATTCGGTTGATTATAACGAAATAATTTCGACTGTAATACATAGATAATGCAACAATACAACTACAAAATAAATACAACACTAAAAACATTACAAACGAATATAAAACAGTGTTAAATAAACAAAAATGATACCTAAAAAACTATAAAAATGATACCCACGCGCTGAAAAGTTAAACATTAAAATTGCAAAATCAAAAAAAAATCACGAATCACCTTGCGAAATAATCCTAAAACTAATCGGTAGAAATTATCATTAAATTATAATGATTATAGCAACAAATAAAAATCCAATCGAGGTTGATTTTTGAGATCGATTTCGTGCCCTAAATTTTGCTGTTTCTATAGATGATTGAGGTTCGACTGTAAGATATAGGCGGATTTGATTTGATTTGATTCGATCTCCGGTTGAGATGATTTCGTTAATTTTGATTTGCTGATTTTGTGGAAGAAGAAATCGGAGAGGAGAAAAATCTCTCCGTCGGCGGCGATTGAGTTGGGCGCGATTTCGTGGAAGAAGAAATCGGAGAAGATGAAATAATGGGTTTGTTTTGGGCTGGGCTAAATGTTGTCCTTCTGGAATAATATATTAGTGGTGTCCTTATGGATAAAATATTAAAATAATTTGTCCTTAAAAAAAATTCCCCTTTTTAATTCTTGTTTTCACTATCATTTACTTGTCTACTACACTGAATAATGCAAATGATAGTGTAACACCCCACCTCCGTTAAGGTCACTCACAAAGGGAATGCCTTAACTTTGGTGGAGCATTTTAGTAAACAGAACAGAAACTTACAAGACAGATAAAACAGTACTTGAAAAATTTTAACTTTATTACAGCGGAAACAGAAATTAATATGGTTACATCCTTTCAATTTCAGAATTCAAGTACAAAATATCAGTCTTGTACAAAAGCCTTCAAAATGCATAGTTTAAAATCATAATCCCCATGGAACGGAAGCTATACAGAGCCAAGCCATACTTTAAGCACTTCAAGCAAAGAGAAATCTGGATCAAGCTAAAGTATTTCCCTCCTTGGATAACCTGGGGGGGAAACGGAAGAAAGGAGGCGAAACAACAAGGGTCAGACAAAAAGTCTGGCAAGTCCAGTGACTTTCAGCATATGAACAGATAATAATAATATGATATGAACATAAAACTGGATGTGAGATAACTATAACAGGTGTAGCAGATATAACAGAAAAACAGAATGATATAAACTATTGTTTTACACCTCTCTGCACTAATACTAGTATAGTAGAATTAGGTGTCACCCTAATGTCTAAATTGAAGCAGGAACGGGTACAGAATACTTTAACAGAAACAGAATGCTAATAATGGGCCTTTACTACCCGATCAGAAACAGACAGAAGCAGGAACAGATTTATCTCTACGGAAACAGAATGGTGAATTAGGTGTACACTAGTAATGGGCCTTTACCACCCGAACAGACGGTACCACACAGAAACAGACAGGTGTTACCACCCAACAGAAACAGACGGTACCAACAGAAACAGACAGAACTAGGTGTACCCTAAAACCCTACCCCAAGCGATCGGCTCCCTAATACATAAATATCCTGTGTCGGCCCCACAGTAGGGTGTATCACTCCCTAAAGTGACAACCAATTGGCACAGACCTATTTACAGATGTCATGGCGTCTTACATCCTCGGAGGCAGACCGGGATCCATGCACGCACATGACCCGGTTGGAACGCACCATCAACACCCCTCGCCATTATCAGAATGAACCACTTATAATTAGTTCAGTAAGCGTGCCCGGACCCTACCTACTGTTGGGTCAAAGTTTTGATACCAGAAAGGGTTACTGACTAATATGGGTCCCAAACAACAGATGACACAAGTAATTCCCCTCCTAACCTTGTGTCCCCAGACTAACAGATTTCAGATTTACAAGTTCAGACATACAGAATTCAGATTTACTAATTCACAAATTAAGTTAACAAGTTTTCAGACTAACAGGTCAGATGTACAGATTTTTCAGATTTGTCTAACTTTGTATTGGGCCTACAGATTCATGGACGGGTTTTACTACATCTATTAATCCCTTTGGTTTAACCCTATTTTCCCCAATACGTTTTAGACGTCATTCTTATCTTAGATTTTGCATTAATTAATTATTAATGCACAGACCTCTCACATTAGGTCGGTAGCTTGTGGCCGCTGGATATGCCGGGCGGTTCCGGGCAGACTTCTGCCACAAGCCAGACCTAACCTCGTGTCTTACGCATGTTATGACTAACTTCTCACATTAGAACCTATTGTTTGCGGCCACTGGATGTGCCGGGCGGTTCCGGGCAGATTTACGCCGCAAACTCATTCTAACCTCGAGTTAGCCATGTTTATCTTTGCGGCCAATTAATTAATAATTTACCGTTTATGCGCACGCCCAATATATATGCCAATTCAGATTATATCAATAACAGGATGATTATATCAACATAGCAGATAGCAGATTTTATATGACTTAACGGATTTAACAGATTTAGCAACTTAGCAGATTTTGGCATATAACAGGTTAGGCATTTCAACCGACAAATTTAACAGATTAGGCATTTCAATCTAATTAGCAGTCTAGGCAATATAACAAAACTAGCAGTTTAGGCAACTTGGCAAATTAGCAGATTTAGCAAATTTAATATTTCTAAAGGTTCTATTTACATGCCTTGCCTAAACATAAGTTAGGCCTAAGTTCATATACCTAAATAATGTCATGATTCACAATATGATCATATACTTCCATGTTTGCATACATTTACATAGCGCAGAATATGGACATAATTTACCCTATAACATATGTTCCAATTTTTGTTAAACTAGCATTTTACAGCAGATTCACATATAAATTATACCAAATATAACCATTAATTCCAATGCATGCCATATATCCAAAAATCCCTATTTAGGTGTAATCACAATAATAGATATCCTAATTAATGCAAATCTTTTACACCTAAGCTTCCATATCTTCTTCTTTTTAAGTCATGAATCATTATGCAAACTATACCCAACAATCTAAATCTTTAAATCATATATCTTGACTTTTATATGCATTTTGTCCAAAGTCTCAAATCATATGTAATCTTACAATAGTTCCTCTTTTCTTCTATCATAGAATATGCATAGATCCAAATCTAGTTTACAACATATGCTCATTAATTACAATTCTAAATCACAACATAACTATGCATACAACATGCATAAATTACATGTTCATAGTCAAATTTATGCATATGTCCAATATGTTTTATGCCTCAGACCTAAAGTCATACATTCAATTTAGTCTTGTCAAATTTCGCATCATTCATCCCAAAATTTGCGTTCATACGTTCATCTCTTATGAGATTAGGCACAGGCTCGTGGTAGCCTGGCTATAAAAACAGAAAAGAAGAAAAGGGATACAGAAAAACAGATCTGACAGAAGAGAATATATATACAATCTCAGATTCAGAATCAAAAACATATCAAAATTATTATTAACGTTTATAGCGGAAAATAACTGTACTTGCCTTGATTGGATTAAAGAAAGAACTTTAACTTGTTGTAGAATCTTTGCAGAAACTTTAATCTCTAGTTTGAATTGAGTTGCTTAGGCTGGTGTTGATTATCTTCTAGTTTTAATTCCAGCAGAGCAGAGACGCCATTTTTATTTTTAATTAGAAGAAGAGAGCAATGGAGGCTAGAGAATTGTGTAAGAAACCTAGGTAGAGTCTAGGGTCATTTTATAGAGTTTATGAACTGATTAGGACCATCGATGTTGCTTGGATTGATCGTAGCCATTCATTCGCAAGAGGGACCAATTAGAGCCTGCCACCTAGCCCTAATGACAAAGCAGACCACATAAAATCGACCAACATAGAATAGGCCAGCCAGGGTGGACTGGGTTCGACCTGGGTCTGGACCAGGTCGACAGCCCTGTCGACAGCCCTGTCGACCTGGTTAGACCAGGTCGACAGCCCAGTCGACCTGGGTGTCTTAGGCGGGAGTTTTCCCGCCTTGGCCAATTGGGCCCGGTTTTAATTTTTAAACTGTTTTATTCTGTTCGAATTTTAAACTTAATTCAGAAACTTCCGGAGGTTATATCTTCTTCATACGGACTCCGTTTTTCGAAAACTCGGACTCTATTTCGCGTATTTTTCCGAGACGAATGCAATGGCGTATCCCGTTTCCCTTAGTTCTTTGATTTCAAATTAACGATACTTTAATTTGTTAATTCCACAGTTATAGAATACACGGGGTGTTACATTCTCCCCCACTTAAAAGGATTTCGTCCCCGAAATCTTCAAGTTAAGAAGAATGTGTCCTACCATCCAATCACCCATCTACTCAACCATCATCCACAAGCATCCATTGTCCTTAGAAAACTTCTAATGTTGTATGAACATATGCAAAAGTGTGTGTATATGTTCCTTATCTAATGCAAAGATCAGGCGGTCTACTGATTCAGTTGACCTCCTTAATGCGAATTATGTCAGTGCCATGAGTCCAACATGTATGCAATAGAATTATTTCTATATGAGTGCACAACCATTCACTCAAATGCAACATCCATGTGCTGAATCAACCATTTTGTATCCACAAGAACTGAAAAATGCTCACTCATCCATATGCAGTATGAGAGTGTTTTCGAGCCGATCTAGTGCCTAGTGTGTGTATATGCATCCACGGGCAACCACTAGCAACCACTTGCAACCATCAAACATAACATGTCTCAAACACATGTTTACACCCATTAGTTTCTACCTAAAGTTCGAAGATTCAATCGATAGGATACAGTCGAATGATGGAAGCGAGTACAGATAGAACGAAAATTTGGTTCCCATTAGACATGGGTCCTAAGTATCGGCCCCAAAGACCGAAACCAATATCAAATTGACACCCCACGAAAACTCAGAATGTATGCGTCATACTTGACGCCTAACACAGATATCCCTCAAACCCCAGTCTCAAACAGATGATCCATAACCCTTATGGGTCTGAGTCTATAGCGGAATTCAGAAATATTACTAGCATTAAAGTGCAAAGTATCGATTACAAAATCAAAATACCAAAATCAGAAAAAGTCACAATCAGATAAAGAAATTAAACCTACTATAGAAATTTTCTTATTTCTATCCTAGCCACTAGCCTCAAGAGTGTTTGCCTGCCCTCCTTGTCCTCGTCTCTTCGGGCAGTCCCTAGTGAAGTGTCCCATCTCCCCACAGTTGAAGCAAGCGCCCTTCCTTTTTCTGCAATCCTTGTTCAGATGAGTTGAGCTCCCACAAGTAAAGCACTTTTTCCCCTTCTTATCTTCAAACTTCTCATCCTTCTTTTGTGTTTCCTTTTTGGGCCCCGCTTTCTTATTCTGTGGTTCTTCCTTCTTTGTCTCTCTCGGGCCCTTGTCTTCCTCGTGCAGTAGTGCCATATCCACCAATTTCTCGTAAGTTGCTCCCATGGGTACATGGGTCATGGCTAGGCTGTGCAGTGGCTCATTCAATCCTTTAACAAAGCGGAGAGCCTTTTTATGCTGAGTGTTGACTAAATCCAATCCGAATCTTGCTAGTTGGTTGAACTGGTTGACGTATTCCTTGACCGTCATACTTCCTTGCTTAAGAGACAAGAACTTTTCCAATTGTAACTTCGTTCAGCTTGCGAGAGGAATTTTGTCTCAAACCTTGTTCTGAAATCCATCCATGTCTCAACCGGCCTCTCGGCGTTAGTGACTTCCCACCAGTAGGAAGCTTCGTCTTTGAGCAGCCATACTGCCAACTGTACCTTCTGCCTATCGTCCACTTCGAAGATAACGAATAGATCCTCAGTTTCTTTGAGCCAATTCCTTGCTTCTACGAATGATTCAGTTCCTTTGAAATCCTTCCCGCCCATGGCCCTAAAATCTCTACAGATTTTTGAGAAAGCAATAGCACGAGGAGGGGGTGGAGGAGGGGGATCGTTTGCTGGACCTGCTGCGGCGGTCCTAGCCTCAAGATATTGACGAAACCAACCGGGTACATGAACACCCTCTGGTATCTCAGATGCTTCAGACATGCTGGAACGAAAAAGGAAAGGTTCTATACAAAAAGGACTGAAAGAAAGATATATGGCTCTTGGGGATCATGTTTTTCAAAATAAGCTTTATTTTTGAAAATACTTCCTTTCAAAACCTTTTTGAAAACAGTTTTCAAAAACTTTACCCAATCTGGTAACCTTCAGCTCTGATACCAAGTGTAACACCCCACCTCCGTTAAGGTCACTCACAAAGGGAATGCCTTAACTTTGGTGGAGCATTTTAGTAAACAGAACAGAAACTTACAAGACAGATAAAACAGTACTTGAAAATTTTTAACTTTATTACAGCGGAAACAGAAATTAATATGGTTACATCCTTTCAATTTCAGAATTCAAGTACAAAATATCAGTCTTGTACAAAAGCCTTCAAAATGCATAGTTTAAAATCATAATCCCCATGGAACGGAAGCTATACAGAGCCAAGCCATACTTTAAGCACTTCAAGCAAAGAGAAATCCGGATCAAGCTAAAGTATTTCCCTCCTTGGATAACCTGGGGGGGAAACGGAAGAAAGGAGGCGAAACAACAAGGGTCAGACAAAAAGTCTGGCAAGTCCAGTGACTTTCAGCATATGAACAGATAATAATAATATGATATGAACATAAAACTGGATGTGAGATAACTATAACAGGTGTAGCAGATATAACAGAAAAACAGAATGATATAAACTATTGTTTTACACCTCTCTGCACTAATACTAGTATAGTAGAATTAGGTGTCACCCTAATGTCTAAATTGAAGCAGGAACGGGTACAGAATACTTTAACAGAAACAGAATGCTAATAATGGGCCTTTACTACCCGATCAGAAACAGACAGAAGCAGGAACAGATTTATCTCTACGGAAACAGAATGGTGAATTAGGTGTACACTAGTAATGGGCCTTTACCACCCGAACAGACGGTACCACACAGAAACAGACAGGTGTTACCACCCAACAGAAACAGACGGTACCAACAGAAACAGACAGAACTAGGTGTACCCTAAAACCCTACCCCAAGCGATCGGCTCCCTAATACATAAATATCCTGTGTCGGCCCCACAGTAGGGTGTATCACTCCCTAAAGTGACAACCAATTGGCACAGACCTATTTACAGATGTCATGGCGTCTTACATCCTCAGAGGCAGACCGGGATCCATGCACGCACATGACCCGGTTGGAACGCACCATCAACACCCCTCGCCATTATCAGAATGAACCACTTATAATTAGTTCAGTAAGCGTGCCCGGACCCTACCTACTGTTGGGTCAAAGTTTTGATACCAGAAAGGGTTACTGACTAATATGGGTCCCAAACAACAGATGACACAAGTAATTCCCCTCCTAACCTTGTGTCCCAGACTAACAGATTTCAGATTTACAAGTTCAGACATACAGAATTCAGATTTACTAATTCACAAATTAAGTTAACAAGTTTTCAGACTAACAGGTCAGATGTACAGATTTTTCAGATTTGTCTAACTTTGTATTGGGCCTACAGATTCATGGACGGGTTTTACTACATCTATTAATCCCTTTGGTTTAACCCTATTTTCCCCAATACGTTTTAGACGTCATTCTTATCTTAGATTTTGCATTAATTAATTATTAATGCACATACCTCTCACATTAGGTCGGTAGCTTGTGGCCGCTGGATATGCCGGGCGGTTCCGGGCAGACTTCTGCCACAAGCCAGACCTAACCTCGTGTCTTACGCATGTTATGACTAACTTCTCACATTAGAACCTATTGTTTGCGGCCACTGGATGTGCCGGGCGGTTCCGGGCAGATTTACGCCGCAAACTCATTCTAACCTCGAGTTAGCCATGTTTATCTTTGCGGCCAATTAATTAATAATTTACCGTTTATGCGCACGCCCAATATATATGCCAATTCAGATTATATCAATAACAGGATGATTATATCAACATAGCAGATAGCAGATTTTATATGACTTAACGGATTTAACAGATTTAGCAACTTAGCAGATTTTGGCATATAACAGGTTAGGCATTTCAACCGAC
Organism: Allium sativum; assembly: GCA_030737875.1. Classification (NCBI taxonomy): domain Eukaryota; kingdom Viridiplantae; phylum Streptophyta; class Magnoliopsida; order Asparagales; family Amaryllidaceae; genus Allium; species Allium sativum. Next base: position 710,771,944 of record CM060916.1, on the reverse strand, counting down.
AAATTTAACAGATTAGGCATTTCAATCTAATTAGCAGTCTAGGCAATATAACAAAACTAGCAGTTTAGGCAACTTGGCAAATTAGCAGATTTAGCAAATTTATTATTTCTAAAGGTTCTATTTACATGCCTTGCCTAAACATAAGTTAGGCCTAAGTTCATATACCTAAATAATGTCATGATTCACAATATGATCATATACTTCCATGTTTGCATACATTTACATAGCGCAGAATATGGACATAATTTACCCTATAACATATGTTCCAATTTTTGTTAAACTAGCATTTTACAGCAGATTCACATATAAATTATACCAAATATAACCATTAATTCCAATGCATGCCATATATCCAAAAATCCCTATTTAGGTGTAATCACAATAATAGATATCCTAATTAATGCAAATCTTTTACACCTAAGCTTCCATATCTTCTTCTTTTTAAGTCATGAATCATTATGCAAACTATACCCAACAATCTAAATCTTTAAATCATATATCTTGACTTTTATATGCATTTTGTCCAAAGTCTCAAATCATATGTAATCTTACAATAGTTCCTCTTTTCTTCTATCATAGAATATGCATAGATCCAAATCTAGTTTACAACATATGCTCATTAATTACAATTCTAAATCACAACATAACTATGCATACAACATGCATAAATTACATGTTCATAGTCAAATTTATGCATATGTCCAATATGTTTTATGCCTCAGACCTAAAGTCATACATTCAATTTAGTCTTGTCAAATTTCGCATCATTCATCCCAAAATTTGCGTTCATACGTTCATCTCTTATGAGATTAGGCACAGGCTCGTGGTAGCCTGGCTATAAAAACAGAAAAGAAGAAAAGGGATACAGAAAAACAGATCTGACAGAAGAGAATATATATACAGTCTCATATTCAGAATCAAAAACATATCAAAATTATTATTAATGTTTATAGCGGAAAATAACTGTACTTGCCTTGATTGGATTAAAGAAAGAACTTTAACTTGTTGTAGAATCTTTGCAGAAACTTTAATCTCTAGTTTGAATTGAGTTGCTTAGGCTGGTGTTGATTATCTTCTAGTTTTAATTCCAGCAGAGACGCCATTTTTATTTTTAATTAGAAGAAGAGAGCAATGGAGGCTAGAGAATTGTGTAAGAAACCTAGGTAGAGTCTAGGGTCATTTTATAGAGTTTATGAACTGATTAGGACCATCGATGTTGCTTGGATTGATCGTAGCCATTCATTCGCAAGAGGGACCAATTAGAGCCTGCCACCTAGCCCTAATGACAAAGCAGACCACATAAAATCGACCAACATAGAATAGGCCAGCCAGGGTGGACTGGGTTCGACCTGGGTCTGGACCAGGTCGACAGCCCTGTCGACCTGGTTAGACCAGGTCGACAGCCCAGTCGACCTGGGTGTCTTAGGCGGGAGTTTTCCCGCCTTGGCCAATTGGGCCCGGTTTTAATTTTTAAACTGTTTTATTCTGTTCGAATTTTAAACTTAATTCAGAAACTTCCGGAGGTTATATCTTCTTCATACGGACTCCGTTTTTCGAAAACTCGGACTCTATTTCGCGTATTTTTCCGAGACGAACGCAATGGCGTATCCCGTTTCCCTTAGTTCTTTGATTTCAAATTAACGATACTTTAATTTGTTAATTCCACAGTTATAGAATACACGGGGTGTTACAGATAGTTTAAACTAGCATCTTGGATATTCAATATACCTACATGCACTCAGTAAACTCTAATGCTACTGTTAACTCTCATTATGTTATTCAATACATTTACATTCAATTTGGAAGTCTGAATGCAAGTTCTAACTATCATTCTACAATCCTATACACATATGCATTACAAACTGTTAATGATAGTTTTAATTATCATTCTCCCATCCTATACATTTATAGTGATGCTACTTCTAGCTTTCATTCCCCCACTCAATTCATAAATACACTAAGAATACTGCTCAAAATCTATGAAAAGATAAATGATATGTTTATCAATAATTATCTAATTTTGTACACTATATTACTCTTTTTTACTGTCAAAATTCTAGTTTGATATATACCTGAACATCGGTAACCCCATTATAAAGAACATCCTCTAGCATTGATTTCACTATAGTTATTCCGCCTCGGTTTCCTTCGTCTTTGTGGTATGCCATAGTGCTGCAATTGATTATCAACGTTTTATAAGTTAGTTTTTTATTCAAAGCTTACTATGTTACAAATATAAAGAAAGAAAACAAGTTACAAATCTTCTCATTTTCCTTGAATTCGAAGAAAGTGATAATTTTTTGTTGTTGTGCTTTAGTCAATAATTTCAGGATATGGCTTTTGTGATATCTTTGCTTTTGTAACCTTTTCTTGTTGGCGAATATCTATCAATATCAATCATCTCTTCATTTTCATGTGCTTCAGATTCAGTTTCAGTTTCCTCTTCATAATCAGACTATTCATTTTTTTTTCTTTTTCTTGTTCAGTTTGGTCACTTTCTTCAGCTTCTTCAACCTCTTCAGCTTCTTTAAGCTCTTCGGCTTCTTCACGATCTTCACCTTCTTTATTTTTACCTACATCATCTTCTGCAACTTCGTCATCTTCACCTTCTTTATTTTCTTCAACTTTTGTTTTCTTCTTATTATAATTTTTTTCTTTGAATTAATTTGTACTGGGATTTTGAATTAAATGTACTTGTTCGTTTGCAATTTTTAACCCTTTGTACTAAAGAGCTTGGATTTTTCATTGGTTTTGCATTCTCTATCAGGACTTCCTTTTTTTTCGTTGAACTTTTGTGTTTATCCTCTTATTTTTTTCTAGTTTCAAGGGCTTCACCAGTTGTGTCTTATTTTTTTCCTTGTTCCAGCATTAGCATTTGTTGTGTTACATTAAGATTAAATGTTGGTGGTTCTACTTCTTGTATTTTTTTTGATACCAACACTGTTACTTTCTTTCTTAGCTCTACCACAAGGGCTCAACATCCCTTCTTTTCTGCTGTTCAATTTCAAATTCTTCTTCATTCTTCTTTAATTTTTGTTCTAAATCCTTATTATAATATTGCAAAGACTCTACTTGTTTGCTCAATGTCTCTATCAGATTATCTGTTGGTTACATATCCATATTTTCATTGGTTTCAATCTGAAGATGTTGATCATGTGGCCTTTCTTCAAGAAGAGCTTTTTCATCTTCTGATATGTTTCTCAATTCAACAAAAATCTGTATAATAACATATATAAAAATGACTGAGAAACACCCAATAAATTAACTAATGCTATGTGTAATTATCATTCTCCATTTGATGCTATATATAACTATCATTCTTCAAAAATAATTACATTGAATTCCTTTTCTTTTCGTTACACAGTAATATAAATAGGTTGTACATTTGATAATCGTAAGCCGCATGAAGATTTACATTCATGAATGTAAGGTGTAATAATCATGCTTTGTTAATGTGGAAACATTATTGAGACAAAGCGATCAAACTATGCCTTAGAGCCATCATTATATTAAATTTATCAACAACACTTACTAAAAGTTCAGTGCAAGTGTGCAACTCTACTCGCTACTTATCGTATGTCCTACATGATGAATTGAGTTTACACTATTCATGCTTGTTGAACCTATAAGATTTACTATGTTTACAGTAGAAATAATAAATAGTTCTAAACAATTATGGCATACACCTTTTCTTTTATACTGGTGGACTAAACTAAACGATTATTTTTCATTTCGTTACACGGTAATATAAATAGGCTGTATTATAACAATGATCACATCTCAAAAAGTTATGCCACCAATTTATCATGAACATTAATCTTAAATGATAGTTCAATATATCGTATTATTAGTTGCAAGCATCATACAGAAATATTGTATGCATAGTTGTAGAATGATTAGTAAACATAGCATAAATTAACCTATGCTATGTGTAGTTATCATTATCCATTTGATGCTATATATAACTATCATTCTTCATAAATAAGTACATTGAATTCTTTTTCTACATTAATGATACATGTAACTATCATTTAGACTATGAATGTATTATAATAACATCACTACTGTCACTATATTCTAAGTTAACATTTATTGTATGTATCTATTTTCTTTGTGTGTTAAAATATACCTTTTCATCATCCATGTTTGCTAAAATATTTCTTGATACAACCTTCTTTAAGCTTGAAATATTCCATCCTCCAAATCTTGGCAATGTTGAACAGTAGTTTGGCAACGGGGATATCAAACTAATGTGCTCACATAGAATAAACTGAAAATAAAATTTTATTTGTTAAAATGTAGAATATGCATAATTTAATTTACAGAAATAAATGCATGAATATAAAGTTAAAATGGTGTACTTACCATTGGAAGCATGGAACAACCCGACATGTTTCTTGGCTTTGTTTTAAAAGTCATCAAAGATCTAATCAAAGAATAATCGATTGAAACTGGCCAAGATATTGAGTTCAATTTCTTTATATCAATGATATAAGGAATGTATCCCCATAGCAAATATCTTTGATTATCGGGAAACAAGAAGGTGACCATTGCAAGAATTAAGACTGGTTTCGGAAAATCGGTTTCGTTTTCAGTTTTTTTGTCTCTAACACATTATTTATTTTAGAAATTGTAAGGTCTTTCGGGATACGCTCTATGACACCAAAATTTCTTAAAACAAAGTCTTTACAATTTTCAGGGAGAACTTGCAAACACATTTTAGGTACTGGAAATAAGTTAATTCCACACATATGTAATCCGAAAAGAATTGAAATATCCTCTGGTTTCAACTTTAGAAAAACATTCCCAATTTTGAAAGCTTGTTCCTCAATGGAAAATGTTTCTACTATATCGTCTATGGTTGTAGACGATTTAGTGAAAGCCGAAACAGTTAAATTTTTTTGAAAAAAACATGAACAAACTTTTCAAATGGGGTTTGGTTTAAAAAATTAAACTGATTTGCAAGATCATCACCTTTTTTGATTATTTTGTGGAAATTTTTTATCATAGGAAGCAAGCTACAATGATATTGAATTTTTTCTTGAGATGCCTTTTTTGCTTTTTCACTGTTGCTACCTTTGACTTCTTCATTCCTTTCCCTGTTGATTCCTGCACAGTATTTTTCTGAATGAATCAATGTATATATAATTAACCGTAATGATATTTATATCTATCATTAGTAAACAAGTATATGATATGTGAAACTATCATTTCTAATGTCATGTATATATCATTAGTAAACAATAATATGATATATGAAACTACCATTCCAAATGTCATTTGCATCTACCATTAACACCCAGTATATGATATATGAAACTATCGTTACAAATGTCAATTTCATTTATCATTAGAACCTTATATGATAAATTAAACTTTCATTCCAAATGTCATTTACATCTATCAACAGCACCCAAGTATAAGAAAAATGAAACTATCAGCTCAATTAAGTTACATCTATCATTAGTATCCAAGTAATAATGTGTAAAAAAAAGAGTAAAACTGTACAAAATTAGATAATGATTGATAAACATATCATTCATCTTTTCATAGATTTTGAGTAGTATTCTTAGTATATTTATGATTTGAATGAGGGAATGAAAGCTAGAAGTAGCATCACTATATGTTAAATATCTATAAATGTATAGGATGGGAGAATGATAATTAAAACTATCATTAATAGTTTATAGTGCGTATGTGTATAGGATTGTAGACTGATAGTTAGAACTTGCATTCAGACTTCCAAATTGAATGTAAATGTATTGAATAACAGAATGTGAGTTAAAAGAAGCATTAGTAGTCATTGAGTGCATGTAAGTATATTGAATATCCAAGATGCTAGTTTAAACTATCATTTGCATTATTCAGTGCAGTAGACAAGTAAATGATAGTGAAAACAAGAATTAAAAACCCTAATTTAAAAATGTAGAAAATTTAATTAGTCGATAAAACTTAAAAATTCCTTTCTTTGGTTAAACAGTTGATTGACTGGTTTTACTATAATCAAGAAATCTACCCGCATATTTATTACTTCACTACAATCATAATGGTAAGTATAAACCTTCAATTATAAATGCGTTTATAAAAAAACTCTGTTCTAATACATATGAATATGCAGAATGCTATAACAAATGATCAGAAAACAACGATCAATGAATAGTCGTGTATATAATACAAAAGATTGTTAAAGATGAGTTGTGCGATAAAATTTTCTTCCCTCTGGATTTTGGAAACAATTGGACCTTGATGGTACTAAATTATGAAACAATGCAATGTAGTCATTACGACTCAACAAAACCTAAAACCAGATCAATAATGACATCAAACCCCAGCTACAACCAAGCCACCATCACTGTAAGAGAATTCTTATTTTTTTTTTAAAAAAAAAACTCTACAATTAAAAGTCAACACTAATATATATTATTTTTTTGTAGAAAAATTTGATTGAGTCGCTGTTCAAGGATGCATGGGTAAAAGAACGTATAATGAACAAGAAATTCAACAAACCAACAGTGCCACAAGATTTCAATTCGTAAGTCCATGAGACATGAGACAAGACACAAACAGAAAAGAGGGGTCGTTTAGCAATCTGAACCCAGGGGTCTGCTTTTGGTGGGCAAAGTCGATCAAAACTGAAATCCAAATAAGGGAACGCGTGTTAATTCTTCATATTTGCCAAAAAAATATCGTAGATAATCTGAGAGTCACCGCGAGAAGGATTGGAATGAGCTTGGTTAGAGATGAGGCGAACGATAGTGGAAAACAAGGTTGTGGGAATCTAAGGTTAAGGAAAAAGACTGTCAATTAGTTCACAAAAACGAAAGCTAACAACAAGTCTGGAGAAGCGAAGAGAAGATTAGCGTGAGGGAAGATTTTAGGGAGAGTGGAACGAAGATTAAGATGTAGAGGGAATGAATAAGGGTGAAGTATCGTTAGTAAATGGATGATAAATATTAAGTTTATGGCTTTGGTTGCAAATATATAAGGATATTAGGTCGATAATTTTAGGCTTGTTGCCTTTATTTAATTCGTTATGGAGGATGAACTTACATAGTGCATGTTTTTACATGTGTATATGTCAATATGGGAAAAAAATAAGTTGATAACAAATGTACCTTATCTCCTTTTCCTTTCTTCAATTCAGTTGTCTTTTTTCCTTTTGAAGCTACTAGTGACACTTTGTCAAAACAACCTGATTTTTAGCTTCCATCATTAATCATTACACAATAAAAAACATCAAACAATGTGACATATTCAGCTATAAGTACATAATGCTATATTTGTCTACTATTTTTTTTCAAAGATGAATTTACTTATCAATCCATAACTATCCATCTAACTTTTATATATCGTTTTCCAAACATTGAATGATATGTTTGTATATCATTTCTCATACCCCATAGAGCACATAGCAAAACAATTTGATGTATTCAACTAAACTTTTTCCGTGATATATTTGTATATCATCTTTTAATGCTATGTTTACGAATCATTCTACAACTATGCATATAACATTTCTGTGTAATGCTTGCAACTAATAATATGATATATTGAACTATCATTTTAATAATAGGTATAATGCTTCTAAACATTGAATGATATGTTTGTATATCATTTCTCATACCCCATAGAGCACACAGCAAAACAATTTGATGTATTCAACTAAACTTTATCCATGATATATTTGTATACCACTTTTTTAATGCTATGTTTAGGAATCATTCTACAACTATGCATATAACATTTCTGTATAATGCTTGCAACTAATAATATGATATATTGAAATATCATATGATATATTTCTGTAAAAAATATAGATCTAATGTTATACCTTTGATTTCCTTTTCCTACTGATTATTTCATTGCACGGCTCTTGTTGCTTTAGTTGGTCTTGTTTCTAGGTCTCAGCTATGAATAATCTTCTCGATTTTCTTCTTTTCCCCTGAATATTACTCGAATCGACTGGTTTTGACGTTCGTGGAGAAGACCTAGCTCTTGGAGAAACTGGTTATGATGTTCGTGGAGAAGACCTAGTTCTTGGAGAAATCCTTGTTTTGGAGAGATTTGATTCTTTAGGTTCTTGTGTAAACTATGTGGAAGTCGGTGAATTCTCTTCCATTGCTAGAGTCGATTGTGTGAGAAATCTAGTTTATGATAACAGAACAATTTTAGAGCGAGGCTAGGGCTGCCATTTTTGTTGAAGACTGAAAAAGTAGTTTTGTAGAGGAATACAAAATGAATTAACACGATGGAGAATTTTCCACCTGTCCTTCAGACGGAAGTTAAAACTTAACATCGGTTAAATTTAAATATTATTAAAGTTTTTCCTTTAAACTAATTTTCTCTTTTAATAATATAAAAAAATGAGGTATAAACCGAAACTAAAGTCGATGTATGATTTTGGATGGACACGTTTATATCTAAATATAGATGAATATTCGTAACTGGGACGAATGATTTTGAAGTATTTATAATACACTTTTGGCAAAGTATTTGAATTTTAAATGAATAGTAACTTTTCAAAGTGAAGTTCGGTTAGAATATGTAGTAAATGTTTGAGAAGGAATTTTATTTCGGAAGTTTCTCTATTACTTTTATTATGACTACAAGGAAATTTTGGGCCTGAACGGAGAACTTTTGAAAAATAGTACTATTTTATTCCTTAGGATAATATAAAATTGGACCAAATGGTGAAATATTTTGAATTTTGAAATAAACGTCTAAAATAATTTTGTTTCATTAAATAAAGAAGTTTAGAAGTGTTTCGATTTATTTATAAATTATAAAATCGATACGGACTTGAATAGAAGGAGTCGTACAGCGATAGTTCATGAACGTCAACCCGTAACATAGAACAGACATAGCGGGAGATCCGACCATAGGATTCTCCTTATACTGGAACCATTGGGTTCGTATCGAAAATATCTTTCCAATGAATATAAGTGGTTTAAATTTGAACGGTTGCATCTTAAATTATATCCAATTCAGTTTTGAAAAAGGTTGCTACGGAGGCAGTTCGGAGGCCGATATTGGAAACCGACTGTAAGGGACTTGATAAAATTATTGAAAATATAAATAAATTATGGTAAATCATAATAAGTTATTTGGAAGGATTTTGAGTGAAATATTCCCCAATTTGAAAGATAAAGGTTATTTTTGTCTAAAATTTCCGTTTTAGCAATTACGGTGAGATTTAATATATGATGTAATGAATTAATTTGAGGTTCGTCGGGAATGGTATTTTTAGGAATATTGTTCTTGAACCCATCCATAAATAAAGGAAGGATCTCATAAAAGGAAAATTAGGAAATTCTCTTAAATTTATTAAATCAAACCAGATTTTTGAAATAGTGCATAATGAATGGAAAATGGAATTTTGGGGTTTACAGTGAACAAGGATTTTGAATAGCATTTGTTCTTTAACTCGGGTAAAATAAGATTAATATCTAATATTTGGTTAATCATTGAAATATGATTTTTGACATTTAAGAATTTATCTCTGATAAAGTCAATGAAAACCAATTTCTAAAGAGCATGAATGTTTAATTTAAAGAACATTCTGGATTGGAATGAAATGAGATTGATCTTTGCGGATTTGACATATGATTACAAAGATATGCAAGTTATTAGGAAAGACCGGGTTTTACCCATTCTAAATAATTATTATGATGATTAAGGGCAACGATGAAGACGACGGTTGAAGACCGGGGATCTTCACATCGTTTTGAGCTGCTGTCGATGTCTTGATTAGGTCGTACACCCAAGATAATGTAATAAGTGGTGGTAGTTTAAAACATACTTGGAATTCGGTCGGATATGCGACGACCTCTCTCCAGTATTGGACACATGGGACGAGGAATAAGGTGCCCTCGGTTTTATTCAGACCCAGAACGGACATGAAAATGGATTGTGTGTCTAATGTTGTAATTCTCGCTGTATTTGTTAATCTCTTCTAAATATATATCTATTTGGTGGCGGAAAATTTATTATCTTGCTTAACACCCTTCTCTAATACGTACGAGCTTAGAGGTTATATATTGGTAGATGATCAATGATGCGGTATGGATTGACAATGTAGCATGCTAATATGCAAATGATCAAGGCTTTTGTTGAAAAGCAGAGTCTTGTGGTTGATGATCAAAAAACAGCTTTAATTAGCATAGCTTTGCGTATAGCGTTAATTCGTGAGTCTCACACCCCGGTAAGAGTCAAAAACGGGATAGTGACTACAGGGAGTGCATGTGTTTCTTTCTAGCTAGAAGTGGTGTCATGGTATGGAGCCCAGAAATTTTTACTTATGTGGATGATGGATTGCGAGGCACCTCGGATATAGAGCCGACTAAAAGGCTCAAGTGATAGGTCCGATAGGACCGGGAAATGTATTGTTCAGGAATAACCAATCCACAAATGTTAGGTGTGTATCGGTCCTGAAGATCCAAGGGTTTCCCATAGGTGTGATCCTGAGGCATTTGCTAGAGTGTCTCGAAACTGGTGAGGAGATATCCCTTGCCTCGACTCATAACTGGGATCCAATTTCCAATACGTGATTTTTCAGTTTTAGTTGTAAACCTATATGGCGACCTAATATATGGTACATATGCCGTCTATGATTGATACATTTATATTCGAAGTTTTTTTGCCACACTATGCACTTATAGTATATCAAAATGATTTTTTTTAAACATACCAAGCATGTTCGACTATTATAAGGTAAAACTCTATCCTATGGCTTGCATTGCATTATGTGATGGGACCTGAGTCTTATAATGGCTTCATTTTCCCAAAAAGCATTGCGTTGTTTATAAATTTTTTTATTTCAAGTTTTGGTATACTTGGGAGAAAGCCCATTCCGTGTTATATGGTGTGGTCCCTAGATTTACCCAATATTAAAATAAAGTTAATAACTGTTTTAGTTACCACTCCAGTCCCATGACTGACTCGGAGTTTATTGTTTCCAACTAAACTCTGGGTGTCCATATTTTCCACATGGATAGCTAGTAGTTTTGGTTTTTGCAGATTGATTATTTTCACAGGATCCTGGATTACGGCTGGAGATATATTCAGAAAGCTCTGTATCTATGTATTGTTTTCAGCCGTGTTAGTCGATGTGTTTTCTTTGTGCATTGTATTTATACATTTTTATTTCCGCTGCTATGCATATTATTCTTTGATAATATTTTATTTCCGCTATGTAATATTTATTCGCACTCTGATATTCTTGTACTCTAATGTAAATTGTTGTAATAGCAATGAAAAGTTCCGTCAGTCATTGTTCTGATGCGTCGTGTTTTCACCCAATCTTCATTCCAGTTCGTTCTAGATCGGCCGGGGATTTCGGGTCGTGTCAGGCTTGGTATCATAGCTTTGGTTTACAGAGCTTTAGAACAGACACATTAGAACCAAACGAAAGAATTCATCAGAGATAGAATTAGTAACATTCTATTTTAGAATACTTATTAGAGATAGGGTCAGTAGTATCCTAGATTGAAAAAACCCATTAGAGAAGGGGTTAGGAATATCCCAGGATGAGTTAAGAGTTATATGTCCATGAGAAGATGTAATCATGACCATAACATGCACATAGTTTAATTTTCTATTTATATTTTATGAGTATCGAGAAATTATGCTTTGTTAACATTTATGAAATTTAATAATCCATGAACTACCTTCGCTTTCGATTTTTAATTATTTATTAAAGATATTTAAATTTGGATTGATTTAATAGAATTTTCAGCGATTTTGGACAGTCGATAAATTCTGAAATTCCCTGAGATTTAAATTGAAAGAAATATATTCACAATTTTGGACAGTGAGTATACATAAGCATTAGTTGTTTGTTTTTAAATGGTTTGATCTAAACCCGCTATCTAATTTAAATTTCTTTGTTTCGAATTCGTAGAGAGGTAAGGTTGCACCCCCTGGGCATCCCGAGCTCGTGTTTATTCTTTCTTCCTTATCCTCATATGGTAGCTCGTCTTTCAATGTTGGTGATAGTCCCCCAATTTCTTTACATACCGCAGAGAGTATCTATGGTCCTGGTAGCTCTGACAGCTCGACAGAGAGCTTAGGAAGTAGCCATTATGGTACTTACTATCATCACAGTACCCCCGCAGCTTCAGACCATGGTGGGGATGACGGATACGTTTTAGATGCCGCTTCTATTTTCGTACCCCCGGTCCTTCCAGATACAGATTTGAGCTCCGACTTAGAGGATATTTCTATGGCATCAGACACTCCAGAGCCTGAGGACTCGTCCGATTATGACGGGTGGATGTTGGAAGATGACAACGGATATGTTTAGGATGGGTATGGCCACGTGGTCATGGGAGACCCCATTCCTATGCCCCGTCCTGAGGAGGATGCGATGTTATTAGACCCACCCCTTCTGCTTTAGATGCCCTACCTGACTACAAGGAGATGATGGGTATGATGGTTGTTGATCCTGCTCAGCCCTTAGGACATATAGCATTACCTGCTTTGGATCTTGTCCCAAAACCATTAGCAGATGAGGAGCCGCTAGATGTTCCGTTACCTATAGAAGACGATGAGCCGGCTGAGGAGATTCCAATGGTAGATCAGGATGAGATTGAGATTGAGACGGAGGAAGAGATAAAGGAAGAAATAAAAGATGAGAAGGATGATACGACTGGCCTCTTCTCCCTCCAGGCTTTGGGGAGGATTTTTCCGAGGAGTTATCTTTATCGGGGCCCTCTGTGCAGAGCTCTAGCACATAGCAGTGATGGTAGTTAGTAGTCTTATGTATATATGTAGGGGATATCAGTGTGCTAGTCCCTTTTTGGTGCGATAGAGGCACGATAAGTATATTCTGGATATGTGATATATTATGAACCACCACAAGTACGTAGCATGTGATGACCACCCACGACCCCTGCACTTAACAAGAGGAATAATGCACTGAAAGGTGTGCCAAGCAGCTATGGACGATCATCAAGGTATGATACACAAGCGGAACCTATCGTAGAACTCACAGCGCAAGGATAAAATATAATAGAACATATACAACAGGCATTATTAGCGAAGTAGAAAACACTAATCTTTCATAACGACTAGAAAGTAATATCCATACACTTGGATTCAGCAGTAGTGTTTATAAAAAATTTCCTTGCTACAACACTCAGAGTAGGATAACAAACAGTGGAAACAAATACTAGATAGTAGGATTGATAGTACACTAGCCTCTTGCTTGCCTCCGAACTACAACATCATCCTCACTAAGCTACCACCTGTCACCTAGTTTGCCCATCCAACAATCGGATGAACAACCCAAGGTAATAAGAGAGAAACATAAAACCTTGAGTCAGACAACAGTTTTAGTGAGCGATAAAACCGTTAACAAACTTCAACAATAAAGTATATGAGAATGGGTAAATAAATGAACTAATTTACCCACATCACCAGAGAAGAACACAATTCTCATCTTCCCCACATCAGACAGTGATAGCCTTTACATCAAACATTTCAACCATTCATCAATGGAAACCACAGTGGCACCCAGAAGTAACCAACAATGGCACTCATAGTATCCAGATTATATATCTCACGTAAATCATCCTAATCAGATTCAACATCCCCCAAGTACAAGCCCCAAAGGCCTAAACCAATATCGGACAAGCACTTAAGGAACATCTCCTTCGACGTTGGATAATTTACATGAGATGGCACAAACAAAATATTCAGCATGCATGACAGACTCTAACTATCACCGATAATCCATCTTCGAAACCATCGTTAATCGTATGATTGGCCAAACAATTTTCCAACCATCATGGGCTAACGATAACCCCGGTTCTAGCAAAAAAACCATACGTCATACAATTTGACATATCTAGGCCATACACGACGCCCAGGGTACTCGACCTACAACCGGTCTTTTAGACGTCTCTATTTTACCCCTCCTTTGAGCCCTCTAGAACCTACGACAATGAAACTCTCTTAGCCTTCAATATCTCTAGTCGTCATCGATAACGACCATCAAACCATTATCACCTAACTCAGGACACCTTTGAGTTATAATCATACTCATTGCATCACAACTAGCAACTAACACTTCACATGTGACAGCCGCCCACAGTCCCCGCACTATACAAGAGAAATAATGCATTGAAGGGTGTGTCAGGAAGCTACGGACGATCATGAAGTTATGGTATATAAGCGGAACCTGTTGTAAACTCACAGCGCAAGGATAAAATATAATAGAACATATACAACAGGTAGTGATAGTGAAGCAGAAAACACTAAACTTTCATGGTAAATAGAAAGTATTTCCCATACACGTGGATAACATCAATAGTGTTTGTACAATTTGCCTCACTACAACACTCAGAGAAATAGCAAACAGCAGAAACAAATACTAGATAGTAATAAAACTGGTATGTGAGCCTCCTTCTTGCCATCGATAAGCATCGTCGTCCTCACTACTAAAGCAATACCTGCCACATGTTACTCAGTCTGCCCATCCATAACTGGATGAACATCCCAAGGTAATAAGAGGAAACATAAAACCTTGAGTCAGACAACAGTCTTAGTGAGAGATAAAACAACTAACAAACTTCATCAATAAAGTATACGAGAATGGGTAAATAATCAACTAATCTACCCAACTTCAGAAAAGAACTCTCAATTTCCTTCTCTATTACATGACAATAATAGCCTTTACAATCCATACACCCAAAGGAATAACAATTTAGTCATGGTAATTAAAGCATCCATTCATATATGGGAAAGCAACTCAATCAGGATCACAACATGCATTCAAACATCCATGATTGACTCTGGCTATCACCACCAACCTTGATTTGGAAAATTCGTTATCATATGCTAACTAGTAATTTGTCATCAATTGTCAAGGACCACACATTGACGCCCCGGTTCTAGCAAAACTCCACTTGTTATACTCAACACATGCTACACGCTATACTCAACACGTGTCTAGGCCACACATGACGCCCAAGGCACTCGACCTACAATTGGTCCTCAGTTGTACCTCTACTTTGAGTCTGTTAGTCACTACGACAACGATAATTCCTCGGTCTTCATCTCTCTAGTCATTATCAATTATGACTATTAACTAGCTCAGAACACCTTAGAACTGTCACTTCACACGAACTCAATACATCCTTGAGTTGTCTCCCCATTTGTTGCATACAATGAACAACAAACACTTTTCAACACTTCCAAACTTCCTAATTGAATTCACTTTGAAGTCACATCATCACCGGAAGTGCCCGAACAGAAATAGCCAACCAGAAATGGCAAAAATGGCATACCATAATAGGACGATCCACTTTGGTCTGACCCAACTTATGTCGGACCCAACTTTGGTCCGACCAAACTTTAGTCCGACCAAACTTCGGTTCGACCCAACTTCGGCCCGACCCAACTTCGGTCCGACCCAACTTCGGTCCGACCCAACTTCGGTCCGACCCCACGTTGGTCCGATCCGACTTTGGTCCGATCCAACTTTGGTCCGACCCAACTTTGGTCCGATCCAAAACCTGCATATTGCAATTCAACACCGATTTCGACCAAAACTTCGCCAAACGATAAATCCGAAGAAACTAACTTATCCAATTCATCCAAAAGGATTACAAGCATGTTATGAAATCACCAATATCATCAATATGACAATTCTATCCATGATAATGTCAAATTCACCCAAATCACCACAAATATGCATATGAACAAAAACCATGGATCTAACTTGCACACTCGTATAAAATATCATAGAAATTACCTATCTAAACTTGCTAAATCAGATCCTAGGGTGATGTAACGAACTGGGATTTTCGACCCAGAAAATCAACATAAAACCCATGTTAATTATTCAGGTATCGAACATTCCAGATCATTAATAGAAAGAAGTTAGAGGGTGAGAATAGATAAGATAGAAAATTAGAATAGAAGAATAAGAACACAATCAGAGTAAACACGAATCTCACAGCGGAACGAATAAAATATAATACATAAATTAACTTTGCAAATAAACAGTGTATATATATAGAATAACGTTATCAGAGTACAACACTTACATACAGCGGAAATAACAATATCTATAAAATCCTGAAGCCTCCTGCTTCAAGCTCCTCCAAGCATATCTGTAAAGACCTGAACTACTTGACTGTCCGTACAAATTTGGGCACCCAAGAGTTTAGGGAAAACAAAACAAAATAAAACTCTGGGTCAGTCGTGGGACTGGTGTGAGTAAACTCAAATCATTTGACTTAACTTTCAAAAATCATTTTCAAAAGAAAAGATAATCGTAAGACCAATCCACACATAAATACGAACGGTTTTTACCTTACGATAACCCAAAATAGCTTTCGAAATCAATACTTCTCTTGATATTATAATAATGTCTAATCACAAGTAATTAGAATATAGCAGAACGCTTGCATCTCACGTTCCACATATCTAGTATACAAACAAAAACCGCGGGCGCTTATTGGAAATTGGATTCCGACTTTGACAAGGTATGGGACCACATGCCGATAGTGTATCTCTAGAGGCGAATACACTGGGTTCAACAAGAACGTCTTGCCACTGGGCCCACACATGACCGACCACTCATTTTGCTTGAGTGTATCGAATGTATACCACCAACGGTTGGGAGCTACCCACCATCTCCCGAAAAGGGACAGCATCGATAACAGATAAAAGAATGAAATGGACTTTCTCTAGATAGGTGATATACACCCTAATGGGAGCGACCCACTTAGCCATGCTGCCTGCCCGATTTCTGTCATTTCCCGGTTGATGAGGCTTGAGGTCATAACGTATCTTTGGCAGATCATACATTCATTTACTTTGAATGCCACATAGTCATACCCGTCAATCATCATTCAAAGGTTTATTTCTTTTAATTAAATTATCATTAATTTATTTATTTACTCGTTTCTATATACTCAACATTTCTTATTTCCTAAATTTAGGAAATCTACGTCATCAATCATTGGAAAACATTTCCAATCTCTGTTTCCCGTATCACTGTCATTCCAGTATTCCTTCTCATCACATTTCATTTTCTATGATTAGAAAATATCTCTGATTATGTTTGGAAAATATTTCCAAAATTTATACATTTGATTTCAACAGATGTTTAAAATAAACATCACTAAGCCAATTTAAACCATTATACCCATTTACTAAATTCACTAAATCAATCTTCACTATCGAACCTTACCCATCTCTTAGTTAAAAACGAAGTCGATCAAGTTGGGGCATTATTACCTCTCAGACCTTAACTGAACAACATTCCTAACTTCGAAATAGACAAAGTTCACCTTTCAAACCCTTAACAACTTCCTTACGTAACTCGGACTCTATTTATGAGTCCCCTTCTTTAATTTAAAACATTGATTTTAACTATAGCATTATAATTCCCTTCTTCTTAAATATCTAACTTCAAAATGTAAATTTTATTCCTTAATTTAACTAAATAAATAAACCACTAATCTATTTCTAAATAAGTAAATTTTGATTTAACTGGAAAGTAAATATTACTTTCCCGAATTCAATATAATCGAGTTTAACGTATAATTCTGTTTCGAATAAACTTTATTCGATAACTCCTTTTCGAATAATATATTCGATAATCCTTCCTTCGAATAACTATATTCAATCATCTCTCTTCGAATGATTTACACTCGATTAATCTCCTTTCGAATAAACTATATTCGATTAACTCCTTTAACTCTATTCGAATAAACTATTTCGAATAACTCCTTTGGATTAACTCGGTTTAGTTAACTCATCTTGACTAACTCAACTCGATTAACTCAACCTAATTAACTTACTTTATTGACTCGACTTATTTAATTCCTATCGAATAACTAATATTCGATTAACTTATATTCGAATAACTATGTCTATTTTAACCTTATTTCGAATGGCTAATATTCGATTTAACGCCATTCGCCTTACTCTAGATCGCAGCGATCACAATGGTTACGCCTGAGTCCCTCAGGAAACATTCGACTGCCATAGGCTATCTGCAGCCCTACGAATTACGCTAGCAGTCGTACGAAATGGCAACACATCCTAAATAACTATGTTTGACTAACTCTATCTCAAATAACTACATTCGATCAACTCTAATTGAATAACTAATATTCAATTAATTCTAATTCGATTAACTTTATCTAATTAACTCTAACTGATTAACTCTAACTGATTAACTCTTTTGATTAATTCTACGTTTATTTAGTTTCAAATATCGATGTTGAAATCTATTCATACTTCTCTATATAAGTCCTGACCTATATATTCTATTTATCTAGTGATAAACATTTCATTTAATTATAAAATATTATTTATAAATTATTCTTCTTAATCTATTGGTCAGAATAGATTCTATTTAAAATCTTTACTTTAAATCCATAGCATGTTACACCCGTGTGCGAAGCACAGGTCTAAAACTTTTAAATGTAAAATTCTCCTTTTATACAATTCTAGTCACCTTTGAAATATTCCTTTTTTAAAATCAATTTATTTACCAAATAATTCCCTTTTTGATAATTCTATTTATTCTATAAAATATTTTCTATTTATAAAATCTATTGATTTTATAAGTAATTCCTTTGATAATCTAACTATTTTCCCTTTTCTATTTACTTTACACACATTTCCCCTTTCTATTCTATTTATTTTTCAAATAAATATCCCTTTTCAATCCTATTTATAAATAGTTTACAAATATTTCTTTTTAATTCCATTTGTAAATAGTTTTACAAATATTCCTTTTTCAATTCTATCTCTTTGATTTACAAATAAATATCCCCTTTTTAATCTATTTATTTCTAAATAAATAGTTTTCTTTTTATAAAATCTTCTGATTTTATAAATATTTCTTTTTCAATATAACATTGAAAATTTCCTTTTTCAACATTCGAGTATTCCCTATGGTATTTAACATACCATACAACAATTATCGGCATCATTCAATCATACAAAATCAATAACAGATTTCATATCACATCATATAACACAATATATGAAAAAAACTGTAAAATAAATGTTGAGGAACCCAGTTGGGTCCCTCCGACCTGTTTCCCTACATCCATAGGTGTTAAACAATAAAATTAACATCAATTTCATTTTACTATGAAATATTCTGCTAAACAGAATCAATATTTGATTAACGATTTATATCTATATCGTTATCTATATTTTCAATCAACTGACTAGCAGTTCAACCAAACAGCCAACACATAGCAAACAATTATCATTTATCATTTCTAAAAGTACTTTAGAAAAATATAACTGAGAAGAGTTAGTGAGTTTACTCACATTGGACGATCATCGTTAATAACGATAACCATCGCTTGATTCAGACGGACAATTTATTTTGCTATAAATTGTAACGAGCTCGGATTCACTCCCAACCAGTTTCATGGTGTATCACCCGTCCATACGATCCTAACGTGACTGACCGTTCGAATTTCTGATACAGTATGACCAAGATAACTACTGTACAAGTTAATACAATTTAAATTGAATTTAAACTAAACATTTATTAGCTAAACGGGCCCTCACCCCATTTAAACTTTGCGGCCCATACTCCAACCATACCAGGCCCGCTCAAACACTTTCTTCCCCAAACATAGAAATACGATCTCCCATATAATGCTCTATCACCGAAGTTTGTCACCTCCGATTCCACTTCATCCCTCCACCGATTAACACCAAACCACCTCCATTCTCTTCTCCTTCGCGACCTCTACCTCCCTATCCTATCACCTTCCAGCTAGCACTACCCAAAAGAACCCCGTCGCCCAGGTTGAACCGCACCTCAAATGTCACCATCGACACTTTTTTTGTTGTCGTTAATCCTTAAACATGCACACTAGGTGCGGATCCATCCCCCGATCCCAAAAACAACATCCATTGCTTGAATTAATCCCTCAAATTACCTTAAATCGCAAACCCTAGGTTGCGTTGAACTGACGTCGAACCCCCAATGTTTGATCGAGCCCAGTAATATTCACATGACCCTGAAGCTCTTCTTATAAGGGACTTGAAAACATAGGTTTTATAATTTTAGAAATTTCTTTTGATTTGTTGAGGATTTTACAAAGTTGCAATATTGGTTTGAGGAATGAAATAACTAGCGGCTCCATTTTTGACCAGATTGAAATTGGTCTAGGGTTAGGAAGGATTTTGGGTATATATAGAATAGTTTTAATATTTTTTTATTCGATTATTTTATTTTATTTTGAGCAAATGCTACTTTTCTGTGTCCTCTAAAATTTCTGTGATCACATACGATACCCAAAAATCACGAAACTGGACATGCACCTTCAGTTCGACATTACGGTCCCAATGAAACTGGTTTCGTCGAATTCCGACTCCGTATGCTCACACAGCGTATTTTTAACCGTCAGAATATCGACTGTTTTTCACATTAAAATCCAGTACGGCCACATAACGACTTCAAAAATCACGGAAATTGAAATCTAACAATAATTAAATATTGCGGATCCAACAAAATTAGTTTCGTCGAATTCTGAGGTCGTTTGCAAAACTGGTTGTTTTTAAAGCTCTACATAGCCCTTTTAAATATATAAATATATTTAAAAACATTTAAATTTAATATTTAAAAATAAATATTACCGTATATATTCACAACATAATATCATACAGCTACACCGGGATTTATAACTCGATATTTCAAATCCAGTGTTACATCGATATTCGATTTATATTTAAAAATCCATTTTAAAATATAAATAAATCGATATAAATTATAAAGGAATTCCACAGCGACTTTTCTAAAATTTGATTTGGACATAAATAAAAATCTACACGATGAAATCTCGATTTTTCTCTTCCATTAGAAAAATATACTCCACCAACTCCACACATTTCTTGTTTTACAGAAATCCAACTTAAAATGAACCCTGTATATTCAGTTGAAGTTCAAATCGCCAAATAGCGAACTACCGCGCCATTTCAAGCTCGATTATAATTATATTATAATTATACGTTCAAACTACCGTTCAAATAATATATTCGTTATTCTAATTTAATTCTAAACTGAATTAAATATCACAGTTGATCCAATTCACATCATTTTGTGAATTCCACTATTTCTGACTATTTATGAAATTAAATATATTATTATATTATTTATTTAATTAAATATTCAATATTATTCAATTCTGGTCATTTTAAATAGCCAAACCTTTATTCAAATAATTAAATAAATTAATTATATTGCTGAAAAATGCAGGTCGTTACATTCTTCCCCCTTAAAGTAATTTCGTCCTCAAAATTGCTAAGGTAGAAGACAAACCCTATTAACTGGTTTAAAAACTATTTGTTCACTTTTAACTTCAGTTTCAACTGAACCAATTTGTTTCAATTAAAATATTAATTAATTCTTATCAACGATAATTTTCTAAAATCCTGAAAATTTTCTAACACCTTAAATTTTCGAAAAATTTCGCCAGCACCTCCTTTGTATCGGTCAATAGTTCAAACCCCCACTCGCCTCTCTAGGCCCTTTCCTTTCAAAAAGAAAATCAAAAAGCCAAGCGACTTACCAAATCGGCCCATAAATCACCAAATCCATAAAATAAACATGTACCTTTTTGTCGGGCATATCATTATATTTTGCACTTGCTTCTACTCAATACCTGCTGATCATATATCCATCCATACCAGTCGATTTCCGATCAATTTCAATCAATCAAATCTCAACACAATTATTCGCTTATCCCAAAGCCAAATTCCATTTCAAACCAAAATCCAATTCTTGATTCCAACTCATATTTCATCATTCCAATACCATTTCAGATTCCCTATCTCATAATTCAAAATCTGATTCTACGGGATATATTATATTCCAATTCAATTTCCAGTTAATTGGTTTCAATTCAATTCATATTTGCTTTCACAAATTTCTTTAATTTGTTTTAATCCATGCTATCTTCCTGGGGATTTTAAACAGTTTAGTTTTTTCTAAAATAAATTATTCCCTTTTAGGATTCAAAACAACTTCCTTTCTCCAAACAATTTAAAAACAATCTCTTTGGTAGTAATCCGTCACTTACAACTCGAAAATGAACACTGATGATGTGGCCAGCATCATTAGCGTTATTTCCCAGTGATCAAAGTGAGTTCAATACTATATCACTTTCAAAACCATATCTAAACACTTCCATTTTGAAATTCATTTCAAAATACCATTCACAATGCTTGTAAACAATTTAAAATCTCAAGGATCTAAAATTCTCATATATTTAATCCACATCCATTTATAAACATTTATTCAATTTTCCAAGGTTTTAATTTCCATCTTGATTTAAATTCAGATTTAATTCATCTGATTCCATATTATCCGAACTCAAATTGGTTATTTATATAACCATTTTCATTATAATCAACCAACACATCCAACATACTATAATCATTTGAATATAAATATTTTCTTTATATCGAAATATACTTAGGGTAAAAATTATCTCATTTACCCTCTTTCGAAACATAATGTGTCGGCTTATCATATTTGAGTGTTTTGTAGCCCCTATCGATACAGTGGATCAAACTGATCGACCAGAATTCACAAACAACTCAACAAATAAATCTCCACAATATAAAAATCATTTTTATAGAATCTACAAATACGTTCACTCGTATATATACACTCAAACTCAATTTAGGGTATTACAAACCCCATCTCTACTGAGTCACACCACAGAGCCAAGGTAATCACTTAACCTCGCTCTGATACCACTGTAACGAACTGGGATTTTCGACCCAGAAAATCAACATAAAACCCATGTTAATTATTCAGGTATCGAACATTCCAGATCATTAATAGAAAGAAGTTAGAGGGTGAGAATAGATAAGATAGAAAAATAGAATAGAAGAAGAAGAAGAGAACAATCAGAGTAAACACGAATCTCACAGCGGAATGAATAAAATATAATACATGACATAACTTTGCAAATAAACAGTGTGTATATATATAGAATAACATTATTAGAGTACAACACTTACATACAGCGGAAATAACAATATCTATAAAATCCTGAAGCCTCCTGCTTCAAGCTCCTCCAAGCATATCTGTAAAGACCTGAACTACTTGACTGCCCATACAAATTTGGGCACCCAAGAGTTTAGGGAAAACAAAACAAAATAAAACTCTGGGTCAGTCTAGGGACTGGTGTGAGTAAACTCAAATCATTTGGCTTAACTTTCAAAAATCCTTTTCAAAAGAAAAGATAATCGTAAGACCGATCCACACATAAACACGGACGGTTTTTAACTTACGATAACCCAAAATAACTTTCAAAATCAATACTTCTCTTGATATTATAATAATGTCTACTCACAAGTAATTAGAATCTAGCAGAACGCTTGCATCTCATGTTCCACATATCTAGTATACAAACAAAAACCGCGGGTGCTTATTGGAAATTGGATTCCGACTTTGACAAGGTATGGGACCACCTGCCGATAGTGTATCTCTAGAGGCGAATACACTGGGTTCAGCAAGAATGTCTTGCCACCCGGCCCACACATGACCGACCACTCATTTCGCTTGAGTATATCGAATGTATACCACCAACGGTTGGGAGCTACCCACCGTCTCCGGAAAAGGGACAGCATCGATAACAGATAAAAGAATGAAATGGGCTTCCTCTAGATAGGTGATATACACCCTAATGGGAGTGACCCACTTAGCCATGCTGCCTGCCCGATTTCTGTCATTTCCCGGTTGATGAGGCTTGAGGTCATAACGTATCTTTGACAGATCATACATTCATTTACTTTGAATGCCACATCGTCATACCCGTAAAATCACAAATTGATTTCTCCAAAAATACCACGGGTATAAAGCTAAGAGAAACGAATTCCTCCGCCACCAAACGTAAGTATGTTTGAAGAGATCAACTTACGCGATCTATTAGATATACTCTGTCAGACATTTGTCCATTCACGTTTGTCCTATTACTGGACAAACCGAAGGCACTATTCTGTAAACAAGATAGTCCTTGCATAACTCCGTTTTCAATATTTGATTGCAATACTAACGTCCATACAGTGTGGTTTTTAGATAATGCATCTGATCCCAGTCTCTCCATATTGACGACGATAAAATGGTCAAAAACTTCGATAGTCGGTGATTTAACTATCAAAGAAAAACTGGTGTGCAAACAACGATATTATTTCCAGATGGAAATTCTATCGACCAATCATCATTCAAAGGTTTATTTCTTTTAATTAAATTATCATTAATTTATTTATTTACTCGTTTCTATATACTCAACATTTCTTATTTCCTAAATTTAGGAAATCTACGTCATCAATCATTGGAAAACATTTCCAATCTCTGTTTCCCGTATCACTGTCATTCCAGTATTCCTTCTCATCACATTTCATTTTCTATGATTAGAAAATATCTCTGATTATGTTTGGAAAATATTTCCAAAATTTATACATTTGATTTCAACAGATGTTTAAAATAAACATCACTAAGCCAATTTAAACCATTATACCCATTTACTAAATTCACTAAATCAATCTTCACTATCGAACCTTACCCATCTCTTAGTTAAAAACGAAGTCGATCAAGTTGGGGCATTATTACCTCTCAGACCTTAACTGAACAACATTCCTAACTTCGAAATAGACAAAGTTCACCTTTCAAACCCTTAACAACTTCCTTACGTAACTCGGACTCTATTTATGAGTCCCCTTCTTTAATTTAAAACATTGATTTTAACTATAGCATTATAATTCCCTTCTTCTTAAATATCTAACTTCAAAATGTAACTTTTATTCCTTAATTTAACTAAATAAATAAACCACTAATCTATTTCTAAATAAGTAAATTTTGATTTAACTGGAAAGTAAATATTACTTTCCCGAATTCAATATAATCGAGTTCAACGTATAATTCTGTTTCGAATAAACTTTACTCGATAACTCCTTTTCGAATACTATATTCGATAACCCTTCCTTCGAATAACTATAATCGATCATCTCTCTTCGAATGTTTTACATTCAATTAATCACCTTTCGAATAAACTATATTCGATTAACTCCTTTAACTCTATTCGAATAAACTATTTCGAATAACTCCTTTGGATTAATTCGGTTTGGTTAACTCATCTTGACCAACTCAACTCGATTAACTCAACCTAATTAACTTACTTGATTGACTCAACTTATTTAATTCCTATCGAATAACTAATATTCGATTAACTTATATTCGAATAACTATGTATATTTTAACTTTATTTCGAATGGCTAATATTCGATTTAACGCCATTTGCCTTACTCTAGATCGCAGCGATCACAATGGTTACGCCTGAGTCCCTCAGGAAACATCCGACCGCCATAGGCTATCTACAGCCCTGCGAATTACGCTAGCAGTCGTACGAAATGGCAACACATCCTAAATAACTATGTTTGTCTAACTCTATCTCAAATAACTACATTCGATCAACTCTAATTGAATAACTAATATTCAATTAATTCTAATTCGATTTACTTTATCTAATTAACTCTAACTGATTAACTCTAACTGATTAACTCTTTTGATAAATTCTACGTTTGTTCAGTTTCAAATATCGATGTTGAAATCGATTCATACTTCTCTATATAAGACCTGACCTATATATTCTATTTATCCAGTGATAAACATTTCATTTAATTATAAAACATTATTTATAAACTATTCTTCTCAATCTATTGGTCAGAATAGATTCTATTTAAAATCTTTACTTTAAATCCATAGCATGTTATACCCGTGTGCGAAGCACGGGTCTAAAACGTTCAAATGTAAAATTCTCCTTTTATACAATTCTAGTCACCTTTCAAATATTCCTTTTTTAAAATCAATTTATTTACCAAATAATTCCATTTTCGATAATTTTATTTATTCTATAAAATATTTTCTATTTATAAAATCTATTGATTTTATAAGTAATTCCTTTGATAATCTAACTATTTTCCCTTTTCTATTTACTTTACACACATTTCCCCTTTCTATTCTATTTATTTTTCAAATAAATATCCCTTTTCAATTCTAATTGTAAATAGTTTACAAATATTTCTTTTCAATTCCATTTGTAAATAGTTTTACAAATATTCCTTTTTTCAATTCTATCTCTTTGATTTACAAATAAATATCCCCTTTTTAATCTATTTTAAAATATAAATAAATCGATATAAATTATAAAGGAATTCCATATTGACTTTTCTAAAATTTGATTTGGACATAAATAAAAATCTACACGACGAAATCTCGATTTTTCTCTTCCATTAGAAAAATATACTCCACCAACTCCGCACCTTTCTTGTTTTACAGAAATCCGACTTAAAACGAACCCTGTATATTTAGTTGAAGTTCAAATCGCCAAATAGCGAACTGCCGCGCCATTTCAAGCTCGATTATAATTATATTATAATTATACGTTCAAACTGCCGTTCAAATAATATATTCGTTATTCTAATTTAATTCTAAACTGAATTAAATATCACAGTTGATCCAATTCACATCATTGTGTGAATTCCACTATTTCTGACTATTTCAGAAATTAAATATTTTATTATATTATTTATTTAATTAAATATTCAATATTATTCAATTCTGGTCATTTTAAATAACCAAACCATTATTCAAATAATTATATAAATTAATTATATTGCTGGAACATGCGGGTCGTTACAGGTGATCTATATGAAAATGAACTTACCAATGCATTGATCTAAGGAAAAAACTTGAATTTAATGAAAAACATGATATACTACCCATACACTTTATTGAATCTATGTTAGAGATGTAATCCACCCACCGATTCTCCAATACAAGCTAAAATGATAGAATTATGAATCCGGACAGTGAGCAATTCGAACCAAACTCCTCGATCCGATGAATTCACCTTTGAAATGATGTAGATCTAGCCTCAAATGGTGTATATATATGATTTCCCTCCTTAGATTTGGATTTTTAATGGTGGAAAGGTGTTAAAGGAAGAAGGAGATCAATGCCTCCAAATGAGAGAATGGGAAAGTAAACCTTTTCCCTCCACTCTCACCCACTATTTATAGGATTCCTGCACCCACTAATGGGCATCCCCAATTCATCCCATTAGGTTCTCCAAACCTGAACATCCAACTGAAAAACCTTAAAACAGCGATTTCTCCCAAACCGCTGAGCCAAATCCTTAATGTAACCACTCTACGGAAAGTCAATCATCAATTCCTTTCCAATGGCACGGGTCTCACCCTCTGATTCGACTGAGTCAAAAGTTATGCCCTATACAAGACTGACAAGGGCAAAATAATCACAAATAAAATTGGTAAAAATTATGGACATGTCTCACTCCCCATAAGCAACAAATTAAAAGATGAGAATGATCCAACCCTCGGGGAATAAAATAAAATATTTTACGATCTTTCGATACGTAAAAATGTGGGTTGTTACATTCTCCCCCATCCCTTAAGAATTTCACCCTCGAAACTCCAAGGAAACACAACAATTCCGCATTCCTACCCTCTATGAGAAGCAAATTCTATCATCCAAACTAGCAACCATCAAGCCATGCATCCATAGCCTAATCCTAGCATGCGGAATTCTATCAAACAATCAACAAGATAAAACTATATAACAATGGTACGATATCAAAGGGTCCTACCGATGAAGAGTTTTGGATGAGTCGCCATCATGCCCTCTTCCGTCTTCCACGTACAATTGTCGTCATCTTCACTCCATTGTACCTTGACTAGATTAATCGTCTTCCTTCTAAGTTGTTTCGTGTCATTCTCCACAACACGAAGCGGCTTACGAGGTCTTGCAACTGCGGTTTCCACTTCTAGGTCATCATACTGCTCTGGAGATACCACCTCATTCGAATCACGCACGAACTTCCATAAAAACGACACATGGAACACATTATGCACACTCGACATCTTCTCAGGTAACTCCAATCTATATGCGAGCTTTCCAATTCGCTCGACTATCGAAAATGGTCCAATGAACCTAGGAGCTAACTTTCCTTTACTTCCAAATCTCACCATATGCTTCAACGGTGAAACCCTCACGAAAACCATATCGCCTACATCGAATTCCAAGTCCTTACGATGCTTATCGGCGTAACTTTTCTGACGATCTGTAACTTTTCTAACGATCTTGGGCTGCCTTCATTCGTTGCCGAACGATTTCGATACAGTCTGAGGTCTCTCTTATCATTTCTGGCCCAAGTACCAACTTATCTCCATTTTCTAACCAACATGCTGGAGAATTGCACGGTCTCCCATACAACGCCTCATATGGTGCCATCCCAATGCTAGACTAGTACCTATTATTATATGCAAAATCAACCAGATGTAGATGATCTTCCCATGATCCCCCAAAATCCAATACATAAGCTCTTAGGAGATCTTCCAAAACTCGATTAACTCTCTCGGTCTGACCATCAGTTTGGGGATGATATGTAGTACTCAAGCACAACTCGGTTCCCAAAGCTTCTTGCAAACTTTTCCAAAATCCAATAGTGAATAACGGATCTCGATCACTCACTATACTCTTTGGGACGCCATGGAATCTAACAATCCATTTAACATAAAGTTTAGCTAGCTTCGACGTTGTCCTAATCGAATTGACAGGGATGAACCTTGCACTTTTGGTCAAGCGATCCACAATGACCCAAATCCCTTCATTTCCTATCCTGGTTCTAGGAAGTCCTTCGATAAAATCCATCGATACTTGTTCCCACTTCCATGTAGGAACTTCCAATGGCTGAAGCAAACCACTCGGCTTCTTCTGTTCAGCTTTCACTAATTGACAGTTCATGCACTTGGAAATGAACTTTCCAATATCTCGCTTCATCCGCTCGCAATAGTAGACTCGCTCCATGTCCTGATACATCTTGTTACCACCGGGATGCGTCGTCAACTTCGAGTGATGACATTCTCTCAGAACCTCATCTCTCAATCCATTAATATCAGGAACAACTAATCGCCCTTGCTTTCGAAGCCAACCTTCTCGATCGACTTCGAACTATTTATCTTCTGGTTCTAGCTTCTGGATAAACTCAACAAGCTTTACATCTCACTTTTGGATCTCGCCAATCCTTTTGATGAGAGTAGGTCTTATTGATAAGCTTGCCAACATTTCAAGTTCCAACTCATACCTTGGCCTGAAATCAAACCTTGCCAAATATTCAAGGCTCTTCCATTCCAAAAACATCGCTCCCAAAATTGCATGTCTTCGACTTAACGCATCTGCAACTGTGTTACCTTTACCACGAATATAGGCTGTATCAAAATCATACGATGCCAGAAACTCTAACCATCGTTGCTGCCGAAGATTCAAATAATTTTGGGAGAAAATATACTTCAACGACTTGTGATCCATAAACAACTCGAATCGGACTCCCAAAAGGTAACGTCTCCACATCTTCAAAGCAAACACAACCGCTGCCAACTCCAAATCATGAGTTGGGTAATTTTTCTCATGCGGCTTTAGCTATCGACTCACGTAGGCCACGACCTTATCCTTTTGCATTAGCACTTCTCCAAGCCTAGTACCACATGCATTGGTGTATACCACCATCTCTTCATTCCCACTTGGAATGGTCAACACAGGAGCACTTGTCAATCTCTCCTTCAAGATTTCGAATGCTTGTTCACACTTCACATCCCATGTGAACACTTGGCTCTTCTTTGTTAATCATGTCAACAGTGTAGCTATCTTGGAGAAATCCTTGATAAACCGTCGGTAATATCCTGCCAACCCAAGGAAACTCTGAGCGTCTGTCTCATTCTTAGGTCTATCCCAATCCTGAATTGCAACCACCTTAGCGGGGTCAACCGCTATCCCATTTCCAGAAACAACATGACCTAAGAACCTCACTTCATCCTTCCAGAAGTGACACTTCGAGAACTTGGCCTACAACTGATTCTTTTGGAAGATCTCTAACACAACTCTCAAGTGTATCCTGTGTTTTCCCTCATTCTTGGAGTAAACCAGAATATCATCCACGAACACAAGCACAAACTTATTCAACTGATCTCTGAATATCCTATTCATAAAATCCTCGAAACACGTTGGCGCATTAGTCAACCCGAATGGCATCACCAACCACTCGAAGCAACCGGATGGTGTCCTAAAAGCAGTCTTTGGCACACTATCCTTGGCCACCCTCAATTGGTGAAATCCTATTCCCAAATCCATCTGAGAAAACACTTTGGCTTCGTGAAGTTGATCGAACAAGTCATCAATCCTTGGCAACGGATACATGTTCTTCTTAGTCACCATGTTCAGCTCACGATAGTCCACACATAATCTTAACGAGTCATCTACCTTGGTTGAAAACATTACCGGTGCACCCCATTCGGAAAAACTTCTCTGAATGAATCCCTTCCTTAGAAGGTCACGAACTTGCACCTCCAACTCTCGTTGTTCCTTAGGCACCATCTGCCTAAGAGGCATAACTATTGGTCTAACACCCTCGACCAAATCGATCCTAAACTCGATCTCTTGATGTAGCGGCAACCCTTTAACCTCGTCAAAGACATCCTCATACTCATTAGCGATCAGCACAGATGACAAGTCTTCTTGTGGAATCACAAGTGAGTATAGATAGCTAACGAAGACACCCCCTTCACGCTTACACTTTATCAACACCTTTCGCCCTTCCACATCCCCAACTCTCACATCTAGCTTCTTGCAATTCACCCTTACCGCATACCTCTTGAGCCAATCCATGCCCAAGATAATCCCAAACCCAGCAAAGCTAAGAACAAAGCAATCACACACAAAAAAGCAACCATGACTGAAAACACTAGACCTCAGCAAATCATGCAAAGATTTGATGAACCCCCAATTGGATTAGTTACTATGAAAGGTCTATCACATATCTCGGGTTCCAAACCCAAGCGGCACACAAGCTCAGGAAATAGGCCACAACACCTAGGACATCCACCACAGCATTTAGAAGCGCTGCTAAAAACTCCTCCAACTTTACTGATCGGCCTGAATACTCGACCGACCCACTTGGACCCGACCGACCCAAAGATCCCAGGCCGACCGACCTAATGCTGCTTCTCACCAAAGCCTCACAACTGACCAACCTGCCTCTACCACTTGAGATCGATCTGCTTGCTCTTTAGAACCAGCCGACCCGAAACAAACATCTCAACACAGCCAACCTTGGTATGACCGACCTGATCCAACTCTTATGACCGACCCGGCCTGCTTCACTCAATTCATTTTCTACTCAGTTGGCCGATCCGACCCACTCCTCTATGGACCGACCCGACCCGGTACTAGACCGATCCGCTACTCATCCTTCGGACCAAACAGACCACCAACTGACCATGTCTTTGAAAATCCTAACACAAGTATCCATCCACCTCTGGACTTCTTCAACTAGCTCGGTGCCTTTGAACTGTTTTCCTCCCAATGAAGAAAAGTCATTGCATAGCTTTGCAAATTCTACAGCTCTAGGCACTTGGACTCCAACATCAACTGTAGCTGCCACTGGAGCGGGGTTCCTTCGAAGGCATACTTCAATCATAGCTTCAAATATGGCCGGGTAGTCTTGTTCCCCGCCATTACCACCTCCGGTATTAGCTTCCCTATAGCGTGTCTTGATGATCGTTTACTCATTCTAGATCTACAATTTAGAATAATTAGCCACTTCCAAGAAAAACTGCTAAAGAATACAGTCGCTACTACTATACATGCTAATATATATAGTAAGCATCCAACTGAAATCTACAAGTACGACTCTCATACATGATTACGTCTTAGAACTTTGGCTAAAATCGATAACCAGAGCTCAGATACCAAATGCGATGACCGCCCACAGCCCCCGCACTATACAAGAGAAATAATGCGCTGACGGGTGTGTCTGGCAGCTATGGACGATCATCAAGTTATGGTATATAAGCAAAACCTGTCGTAAACTCACAGCGCAAGGATAAAATATAATAGAACATATACAACAGGTAGTGATAGTAAAGCAGAAAACATTAAACTTTCATGACAACTAGAAAGTATTTCCCATACACGTGGATAACAACAAATGTGTTTGTACAATTTGCCTCACTACAACACTCAAAGAAATAGCAAACAACGAAAACAAATACTAGATAGTAATAAAACTAGTATGTGAGCCTCCTGCTCGCCATCGATCAGCATCATCGTCCTTACTAAAGCAATATCTTCCACCTGTTACTCAGTATGCCCATCCACAACCAGATGAACAGCCCAAGGTAATAAGAGGAAACATAAAACTTTGAGTCAGACAACAGTCTTAGTGAGCGATAATACAGCTAACAAAATTCATCAATAAAGTATATGAGAATGGGTAAATAATCAACTAATCTACCCAGCTTCAGAGACGAACTCTCAATTTCCTTCTCTATTAGATGACAATAATAGCCTTTACAATCCATACACCCAAAGGAATAACAATTCAGTCACGACAATTAAAGCATCCATTCATATATGGCAAAGCAACTCAATCATGATCACAACAGGCATTCAAACATCCATGACTGACTTTGGCTATCACCGCCAACCTTGCTTTGGAAACTTCATTATCATATGTCTGGCTAACAATTTTCCGTCAATTGTCAAGGACCACATACGACGCCCCGGTTCTAGCAAAACTCCACATGCTATACTCAACACATGCTACACGCTATACTCAACATGTGTCTAGGACATACACGACACCCAAGGCACTCGACCTACAATTGGTCCTTAATTATACCTCTGCTTTGAGTCCGCTAGAACCTATGACAACGACAATTCCTCGGCCTTCGTCTCTCTAGTCGTTATTAATTACGACTATTAATTAGCTCAGAACACCTTAGAACTGTCACTTCACAAGAATCAATACATCCTTGAGTTGTCTCCCCATTTGTTGCATACAATGAACAACAAACACTTTTCAACACTTCCAAACTTCTCAATTGAATTCACTTTGAAGTCACATCATCATCGGAAGTGTCCGACCAGAAATAGCCGACCAGAAATGGCAAAAATGGCTTACCAGAATAGGCCGACCCACTTTGGTTCGACCCAACTTATGTCCGACCCAACTTTGGTCCGACCCAAATTTAGTCCGACCCAACTTCGGTCCGACCCAACTTTGGTCCAACCCAACTTTGGTCCGACCCAACTTTGGTCCGATCCACTTTGGTCCGATCTAATTTTTGTCCGATACAACTTTGGTCCTATCCAAAACCTGCATATTGCAATTCAACTCCGATTTCAACCAAAACTTCGCCAAACGATAAATGCGACGAAACTAACTTATCCAATTAATCCAAAAGGATTACAAGCATGTCATGAAATCAACAATATCATCAATATGACAATTCTATTCATGATAATCTCAAATTCACCAAAATCACCACAAATATGCATATGAACAAAAGCCATGGATCTAACTTGCACATTCATATGAAATATCATAGAAATTACCTATCTAAACTTGCTAAATCGGATCCTAGGGTGATCTGTATGAAAATGAACTTACCAATGCATGGATCTAAGAAAAACACCTAAATTTGATGAAAAACATGATCTACTACCCATACACTTTAGTGAATCCATGTGAGAGATGTAATCCACTCACCGATTCTTCAATACAAGCTAAAATGATAGAATTATGAATCCGGATAGCGAGCAATTCGAACCAAACTCTTCGATCCGATGAATTCACCTTTGAAATGATGTAGATCTAGCCTCCAATGGTGGAGATCTATGATTTCCCTCCTTAGATTTGGATTTTAATGGTGGAAAGGTGTTAGAGGAAGAAGGAGATTAATGCCTCCAAATGAGAGAATGGGAAAGTAAACCTTTTCCCTCCACTCTCACCCCCTATTTATAGAATTCAACCAGCCCACTAATGGGCCTCCCCAATTCAGCCCATTAGGCTCTCCAAACCTGAACATCCAACTGAAAACCTTAAAACAACGATTTCTCCTAAACCGCTGAGCCAAATCCTTAATGTAACCACTCTACGGAAAGGCAATCATCAATTCCTTTCCAATGGCACAGGTCTCACGCTCTGATTCAACCTGAGTCAAAAAGTTATGCCCTATACAAGAATGAGAAGAGAAAAATGGTCACAAACAAAATCAGTAAAAATTATGGACATATCTCACATCCCCATAAGCAACATAGTAAAAGATGAGAATGATCCAACCCTCAAGGAATAAAATAAAAAAAAATACGATTCTCTGATACATAAAAATGCGGGCTGCTACATCACACTACTTCGACATTCCTTAGTGAATTCACTTCGAAATCACAACATTACTGAGCCAAATTACATCACTGCGCTGCGGCTAGGGTTCGGGGGGTTGCCCCGATTTTTTTTTCAAGCTCTTTTGTTCAAATCTTGGTCGTACCTGAAAAATATTTTTTTTCGGAAATGACCCTATGTGCTCGACCCCGGCCTGCTCGACCTTGGCGTGCTCGACCGACCACCCTAGTTTCGAACGACCTCAACATGCACGACCCCACTATGGTGCGACCCTGACCTGCTCGACCTAACCAGAACGACCCCTCTACTCGAGTCAGTGCTCGACCTGGCGCTACTCGACCTAAAACTCCTGCTCAACCAGAACGACTGCTCGACCCAACCAAGTCTTTGTTCGACCGACCCACTTTGGCTCGCTCGACCCGGCCACTTGTACTACATTTGTACCGTACTTGTACTACAAGCTCGACCCGTGGCCTGTACAGCCCCAACTCAAGTCCAATTTCGACCAAAACTTCGCCAATCGACTAAATATACTCATCTAATTCATTCAACACAACCATAACCATGTTATGAAATCCCTAACAATATGAATATGACAGTTATCACCACAATTACGCAAATTTTACCAAAATCATGATAAATGAACACGTGAACTAAATTATGTATCTAACTTCCATAAACATATTGAATTAACATAAAAAATACCGGTTTTAAGTTGCTAAATTAGATTCTATGGCGATTCATATGAAAATAAGCTTACCATGATGTAGATCTAAGGAAAACGACTTGTATTTGATGAAAAACATGATCAAGCACTCATATACTTGATTGAATAAGTGTGAGAGATGCATATCACTCACCAATTCTCCAAATCAAAGCAAAAACAGTGAAATTAGATTCTGTACAGCGAAGAACTTGATCCAATCCTTCGATTTGATGAACTCTCATTTTAAATGATGTAGATCTAGCTTCAAATAGTGTAGATCTTAGATTTCCTTCCTTAGATCTCGATTTTATTGGTGGAAAGGTGTTAGAGAAAGGAGGAATACAAGGCCACCAAATGAGAGAATGGAGAAAGTAAACTATTCTCCACACCTCTCACCCCCTATTTATAGCTTTACACCAGCCCACTAATGGACCTCCCCAAATCAGCCCATTATGGCTTCCCAAACCTGAACAACCAACTGTTAAACCTTAAAGCAGCGATTCCTCCCAAATCGCTGAACCAAACTTTAATGTGATCCCCCCACGGAAAGGGAAACATCATTTCCTTTCCAATGACACAAGTTTCAACACTAGATTCAACCTGAGTCAAAAGTTATGCCCTGTACAAGACTGACATATGTAAAATGGTCATAAACAAAATTGGTAAAAATTATAGACATGTCTCAAATCCCCATAAACAAGGTATTAAAATAAGAGAATGATCCAACCCTCAGGGAATAAAATAAAAATATTTTATGATCCTCAGATATGTAAAATGCGAGTCATTACATTCTCCCCCCTTAGGAATTTCGCCCCCGAAATCTCAACAAACATAAGCAACCAAAACAATTCTACATGCCTATCATCCATAAGTAGCTAATTCTATCACCCAAACTAGCAGCCATCAAGCCATGCATCCATACCCTTATCCTAGCACGCGGAATTCTAACACAAACACAATAGTACAAGCTACAATGATTTAAGGTGACACAATACTAATGGGTCATAATGAAGAACAGTTCTGGATGGGTCGCCTTCATGCTCTCTTCCGTCTCCCATATACAATCATCGCCGTCATCACTCCATTGTACCTTGACTAACTTAACTGTCTTCCTCCTAAGTTGTTTCGTGTCATTCCCCACCACAGGAAGCGGCTTACGAGGTCTCGCAAGTACAGTCTCTACTTCTAGGTCTTCGTACTGCTCTAGAGATACCACTACATTTGAATCATGAATGAACTTCCGTAGAAACGACATAGGGAAAACATTATGCACACTCGACATCTTCTCGGGCAACTCTAACCTATATGTGAGCTCTCCAATTCGCTCGACTATCGGAAATGGTCCAACGAATCTAGGAGATAACTTTCCTTTATTTCTGAACTAAACGACATGCTTTAGAGGAGAAATCTTCACGAAAACCATGTCGCCAATGTCGAATTCCAAATCTTTTCGTCATTTATCAGCATAACTCTTCTGACAATTTAGGGATGCCTTCATTCGTTGCCAAACATTCCCGATACAATTCGATGTCTCTCTTACCATCTCTGGCCCAAGTATTAACTTAACTTAAGTTTCTAACCAACATGCTAGAGAATTACATGGTCTACCATACAAAGCCATGTATGGTGCCATTCCAATGCTTGACTGGTAGCTGTTATTATAAGCAAACTCAACTAGATGTAGATGGTCTTCCCACGATTATCCAAAGTCTAACACATAAGCCCTCAGGAGATCTTCCAAAACCCGGTTAACCCTCTTGGTTGGACTGTCAATTTGGGGATGATAAGCTGTACTTAAACACAACTCGGTTCCCAAATATTCTTGTAGAATCTTCCAAAATCCACTCGTAAATAATGGATCATGGTCACTCACTATACTCTTTGGGATACCATGGAATCGAACAATCCATTTCACGTAAAGTTCAGCCAATTTCGATACTGTCCTGGTCGATCTGACTGGAATGAACCTTGCACTTTTGCTCAAACGATCCACGATGACCCAAATTCCTTCGTTTCCTGCCCTTATTCTAGGTAGTCCATCGATAAAATCCATCGATACCTACTCCCACTTCCACGTAGGAACTTCCAATGGCTGAAGCAATCCACTCAGCTTCTTCTATTCAGCTTTCACCAACTGACAGTTCATGCACTTGGAAATGAACTTTCTAATATCTCTTTTCATCCCTTCCCAGTAGTAGACTCGCTTCATGTCCCGATACATCTTATTACCACTGGGATGAATTGTCAACTTCAAATAATGACATTCCCTCAGAACCTCATCTCACAATCCATCAACATCAGGAACAACCAGTCGTCCTTGCTTTCGAAGCTGTAACAACCCGGAAATCTGGGCCAATTTAAAATTTTTATTTTGGCAATTTTAACGAATTTTGATTATTTAAAATGAATTATTTTAAATAATATCGACGAGAAATTTATTTTGAATAGAATTCGAACGTATATATTATATAGATCGTCGTTAGAAATATAAATATTTATTTATAATTATAAAAGGAATTGAAAATGGCGCGGTAGTTCAATAATTCGATTTCAAAATTCAAATGAATGTACCGGGTGCAAAATAAACCGGTTTTAGTGAAACCAAAAATATTTGAATCTAATTGATAATATCTTTCCAATGAATCCGAAAAATCAAAATTTCATAGCGGGGATAAAAAGATATGTCCAGTTGAAAATTCTGAATAGTCGATATGGAATTCAGGCCCTTAAAAATAGCCATTTTGCAAACGACCTCGGATTTCGACGAAACCACTTTTGTTGGAACCGCGATGTCAAATTATTGCTAGGTTTCAAATTTCATAATTTTTCGAATCAATATGTGAGCGTGGCAAAGGAAAACGCGTTTGACCAGTTTCAGTTGATTTTAATCGACTGGAAAATGGCCATTTTTCAAACGGTCTCAGAATTCGACGAAATTAGTTTTGTTAGGACCGTATCGTCAATACGAAGTTAGAAAATATTTTTCTGGAATTTTTCGAGTCAGTATGTGATCCCGGTAAATTGGAATGAGCGTTCAAATTCAATATATAGAGTTATATGTTGATTTTGACGAAAACTGATCGTAACAGTCGAATTGGCTAATGAAACATATCTCATTGTATCCAGAATGGGGGTATTTAGCTAGGGGCGACAGTCGTTGGGATTCGTTTAGAGTTAGTATGTGATGATTTGTTTTTAAAGAAATAATTAGAATTTAATATAATAAAATTATATATATATCTCCGGTCAAAACCCTAAGAAGGAAAATCCGTGGTCAAACCTTCATAAATCGCGCCTCCCTTTTCAACTACGAACGACGGAAAAAGCTTTAGGAAACAAAGGGGAAATTCTTCCAATCCTTCTCAAATTAATCCAAACTTCCTGAGCTAATAATGTGGAGAAATCTGTGCTCTTCAGATCTAGATTGGTCTCAGCAATTCTCGTGCTCGATTTAGGGTGGAATCGTCGTCCAAACTTCTGCTGTTTGCTGGCGATTTCAGCGCGCCTCCGGCCGACGAGTGGGCTGCCATTCAGCGCGGCGGTGGATGGCGTCGAGGACTACGACGTGTCTGGGTTCGATCATCTTCTGGCGGCGCCTGGCGTGAGTAACGGTGGTGGAATGGATTTGAGCGTGGCTAAGGGTCTCGTTCAAGAAGAAAGTGTAATGAAAACCTTTTATATATATATATATATATATTAAATCAAAATTATAAAAATCTGAAATTTATATATATAATAACATTATAAAATCTAAAAAAATTATATCTAATAGCATTTTTAAAAATCTAATTTTTCATAAATAGATAAGATTGTAATAAAAATGTAATTGCCTTGTTTTTAAAATATATATAAAGCATTGTTTAAATCAAAAATATAAATATATATATATATATACATCGTTTTTTAGAAATAAAAATGTGATTTTTTATCAAATAGAATTGTAAACAAAAATGTGATTTTTGCAAGTAGAAAGACGAGATTTTCCTAAATAAAAAGATGTGATTTTTAACAACATAAAAATTCGATTTTTATATATTGAATAGCGAAGTAAAAATTCGATTTTTATATATTGAATAGCGAAGTAAAAATATGATTTTTATATACTAGAGATTATAAAGATATGATTTTTATAAGATGGAGAATATAAAGATGCGTTTTTTTATAGATATAGCGAAATAAAAATTTGATTTTTATTATATATATAGTGGAATAAAAATGTGATTTTTATATATGTAGTGGCTACGGGTAACGAAAGTGACGAAAGGCGAGAACGGCGAAGACTTCTACATTTGCAAACGACCTCGGATTTCCGGGTTATTACAATCTCCCCCACTTAAAACTTTTCGTCCCCGAAAAGGAACGAAGCCGAAAGTTGTTTCATTAATCAACTCAACTTTCGTTATTTTTCACTACGGCTTAAGTTCTTCAACTTTTCAGTTTCTAAGAACTTTTCAAATTTTTCAAAAATTTGGCTAACACCCTAAATTTTCGAAAAATTTCGCCATAACCTCCCCTGCACCGGGAGCACCGGGAAAATCCCGAAATTGGCATATAGGCCCTCTGATCTCAAAAAGAAAAAGAAAAAGGCAAGCGGCTAGCCAATCGGCTCATAAAATCATCATCACCCAAACAAAACAGTAAATTATGGTAAACATGTACCTATTTGTCGGGCAAACAAATTTTATTCTTCTGCTCTAGCCTCCTTGCTATGACCTGTTCAATGTAAGTACATGTATATGCATGCAAATGCGACCA
Source organism: Allium sativum (assembly GCA_030737875.1). Taxonomy (NCBI): domain Eukaryota; kingdom Viridiplantae; phylum Streptophyta; class Magnoliopsida; order Asparagales; family Amaryllidaceae; genus Allium; species Allium sativum. Next base: position 710,732,224 of record CM060916.1, on the reverse strand, counting down.
ATTTTCAATATAGTTCAATATTAGGTACAATTAGGCATAATGGTTCAAAATTATCAAACAAATAAACAAACAACACAAACATCAATCAATTAGTTGATTAGCTTTTCAAATTCAAAACTTTGATACATAGTATTTTTATACACAATTTTATGCACAATGTATTTTTCAGTTGAATGTTTTGCTATTATTTTGATCATCACGCATTGTCAGATGTATTTTTCAGAATAAAAACAATAATTGGATAAACATACACTATCATCTCATATTCTAATATGATTCATGTAAATCAAGTGATATATTGAATTATCATTCAATAACTGTACTTATAATTATTGTCTACAGTTTATTAAATATTGGTATTCTACTTTCATGTATTGTCTATCAATGCATCCTAAAACATACAGTTAATAAATTGAAAATAAAATAAGTTACTTACGCATCGGAATCTTGTGGTGGACTTTTAGGCTGCTGCACTGTTGGTTTGTTGAATTTCTTGTTCATTATACATTCTTTTACCCTTGCATCCTTGAACAGCGACTCAATCAAATTTTTCTGCAAAAAAAATATATGTATATTAGTGTTGACTTTTATTTGTAGAGTTTTTAAAAAAGTAAGAATTCTCTTACAGTGATGATGGCTTGGTTGTAGCTGGGGTTTGATGTACTTGTTGATCTGGTTTTAGGTATTGTTGAGTCGTAATGACTTCATTGCATTGTTTCATAATTTAGTGCAATCAAGGTCCAATGGTTTCCGAAATGTAGAGGGAAGAAAATTTTATTGCACAACTCATCTTTGACAATCTTTTGTATTGTTTGCATGACTATGTCATTGATCACTGTTTTCTGATCATTTGTTATAGCATTCTGCATATTCATATGTATTAGACAGAGTTTTTTTAAAAGCATTCATAATTGAAGGCTTATACTTACCATCATGATTGTAGTGAAGTAATAACTATGCGGGTACATTTCCTGATTGTAGTAAAGCTAGTCAATCAGCTGTTTAACCAAAGAAAGTAAGTTTTTAGTTTTATCGAATAATTAATTTTTCTACCTTTTTAAATCAGGGTTTTTAATTCAGGAAAATAATCACAAGGACAAAATTAATGGCTTTTTTATTAATAAGGACAGCCCACTAAAATTTTATTCAGAAGGACAATACACTAATACATTTTATCCATCCTAAATCACGTGCTCTGTTTCTTCCCCGTCGCTTCTATCTCGCGTACTTTTTTTCCTCGATCATTTTTTCTCCAGCGCGAATTTAACTCCATGATTTGATTTTCAAACATCTCTCTTGTTCGATCATCTTCAGAATCGTTCGAGCTCCTCAATTTAATCGATTTGACCTAATTTTATCGTGTGAAAAGCTTCGTTGATTCATAAGGACACATGGATTTTGATTCGATAGGCTGCAAAGATGATCTCGTGATTTTGATTTTGTGAATTCGTCATACAAAATCGACCGAGAGATAGGAGCGACGGAGATGAACAACGGAAGTTACTTTTTTGGATGGTGAATTTAGTAGCAGTTCGTAGGTATCATTTTTCTATTTTTTAAGGTATCATTTTTCTTGTAATAACAGTGTTATGCTTCTGTTTTAATTTATTTTCTTGATATATTAGTTTTTTACTTGTACTGCTGCATTAACTTTGCAACTCAATCGAAATTATGTCATTTTAATCAATCAAAGTGGGATGTAAACATTTTTATTCATTAGTCTTAATTTAATTTATTAAAGTAGTTTTTAATTATCATTTTTATATTTTTTTAGGTATCATTTTTAGTTTTTCTAGTTGAATTTACATCGTAGCAGTTTTTAGGTATCATTTTTATTTTTTCTAGTTGAATTTACATCATAGCAGTTTTTAGGTATCATTTTTATATTTTTTTAGGTATCATTTTTATATTTTCAACATGAATGTACATCATAGCAGTTTTTAGTTATCATTTTTATATTTTTTTAGGTATCATTTTTATTTTTTCTAGTTGAATTTACATCACAGCAGTTTTGGGGTATCATTTTAATATTTTTTTAGGTATCATTTTTATTTTTTCTAGTTGAATTTACATCATAGCAGTTTTTAGGTATCATTTTTATATTTTTTTAGGTATCAATTTTATATTTTCAACATGCATGTACATCATAGCAGTTTCTAGTTGTCAATTCTATATTTTTTTAAGTATCAGTTTTATATTTTCTAGCTGAATTTCCAGTATTATGTTAGTATAAGTTTTGATTGTGTATGAAATACTTGCAGATACTACATGTTGGTGGAGATTACTTGAATTCAAGACTGGATTGCATACAAGTAAAAGTAAATACATGAATGCATGCTTGGAATGGGGAGCAGTGTTGTAACAACCCGTGTTTTTAACATGTTAAGACAAGAATCCAGGCAGAATTAAATGATAAAATCTGAATCAGGGAAAATGGGTTGCTCCATTGCGTTCGTCTCGGAAAAATACGCGAAATAGAGTCCGAAATTTCGTAAATCGGAGTCCGTATGACCAAGATATGGCCTCGCAAAGTTTCACGAAAAATTCAAATTCGAAAACAGATTCAAAATTTTCAGAATTCAGGGTAGGCGGGAAAGATACCGCCCAGACAGGTCGACAGGGGGGTCGACAATAGGGTCTACCTCCCCCCCAACCAGGTCGACACTAGAGTCGACCTGGGGGTCGAACTGTGTGTCGACCTCCCTGGTCGGCCTGGTGCACCTGTTTTGGCTCCTGGGTCTTGTTTTGGGGGCTTGTGACGATTTTGGATGGCTCAGACCTATTCTAGGGTTAATCTAAAGGCTGAAATCAATTGCCTACAACTATAAAAGGACCCTAAGACCTAGCCTAAATCATACTATTTCATTTTAGCCTCATGCAGCCGCCATTAAACCTAAAACTCTAAATTAAAAATACAAAGAACAAAATTAAAGAAGACGAACGACGATTCTTGAAGGCTACAACTAGAAGCTACAACAACTACGACCCTTTAGACAACGGACTTGAGGCTATTTGATTTAAAGTTTTGATTTGGATTTCTTGCTTCATATTGTAAGTTCTATGTCACTTTTTAGGCAAAAACGCTAAAATAACATGGACATGCTATGAATTGAAACTGGATTTAGGAACTATTGTTAATCCATGTTTATATTGTTTAACTTTGAATCATAATTTGGGAATATTGCTATGTTAATGCTGCAAGTTAAACTTATCATGATGTTGATGTTGTTATGAATCACTTGGGCTTAATTATATTGCAAGTTGAACTAATACATGTCCATGGAATCATTATGTTCATTGAAATCCTTATGATGATTAAATCATGCTTATGATGCTAATTAAACCATGTCTATGATGTTAATGAAACTATGCCTATGATGTTAATATACCTATCATGTTAATGACAAATTGGGTATTGCCAGGTTATGATGAAAAGTTGGAATCATTATGTTTATAATGCTAGATGAGAATCATTATGTTAAAAATGCTAAATTGGAATCCACTATGCCTATTAGAATTACCATGCCTTTAATGTTTCATGTTTGTAATAAAATTATTATTATGCCCGCAATGATTATCATGCCTATGATGTAAAGTTGAAATCATCATGTTAAACTAAGTTGGAACCATTACTATGCCAAGTTATCATCATGCTAGTATTGAAACTATGTGATATGTTATAGCCTGTTTATTATGCAAGTGATGTTGGAATTGTCACATATGCCTATCATTTGTTTGGTGTTATTCCCCTTTATCTCTTGAATTGTTTATGCTCGTGAATGAAGTACATTTATATACGTTGGGGATACGATTGGGTAGAATAGGCAAAACTTGAATTGATTATAATCATAAACCGCGAAATTTGGCATAAGTAGAACATGAAATATGGCACGAAAACTTGACTTGAACATGCCATAACTTGACTTGAAACATGCCTTAGTTGGGCACGAAATTGACATATGAACATGCTATGAAAATAGCACGAATCTGATAAAAACATGGGCATGACTTTAGAAAACAAGAAAGTGGCCAACTCGAGGTTGGGTTGAGTTTGTAGTGTAAATCTGCCCGGAACCGCCCGGCAAATCCAGTTGCTACAAACAGTAGGATCCAATGTGGGAAGTTGGTCACATCGCGCTTGAAACCCGAGGTTGGATTGAGTTCGTAGCGTAAACCTGCTCAGAACCGCCCGGCAAATCCAGTGGCTACGAACAATATGATCCAATGTGAGTGGTTCGGTGCATTAACGAATCAATTAATGCCAATTAGGGTTAAGTCATGAACATGAAAAGACAACTTAACCAACTTGAACACGATTTGTAGGGCTAAGTCATGAACCTGAAACGACAACACTTAGCCAACTTGACATGACACGTAGGCGGGTTAAGTCACGAATTTAAATGACATACTTAACCATCTTGACATGACTGGACTGGAAAAGGATTAAGTCACGAATTACATGACTTAGTCTGTTAGGCGGGTTAAGTCACGAATTACATGACTTAATCTATTAGGCGAAACCCTAGACACGACCCTTTTCAGCAGTAACCCTCTAGATGTATCAAGGTACCCTGGGGCTAGGCCGGGTGGGGCACGATTACTGGGCTGATTGTAAGAGGTGAACGACGGAAGTGGGGTATGCCAGTGTAGGTTCGGTGGACTACGGTCGTGCACGTATTCCGGGGCAGGCACTGGGTATCCGTAGATTTATCTGTGCATCTTGAATCGTGTCAGGGGTTGACACCCTAGGGCTGATACACCCGAAGGTGGACCCAGCACAGGTGACTACATTCGTGATTAGCCGTATGACACGGACACTTGACGAGCTAGAACTTGTAGGGAGCCGATCGACTAGATAATCGCTTCGTAGGACCCCGTACTTGGGACAGACCCCGTTTCAGGGTCATTTCATGATATTGGGCCGTAGGATTTATTTCGAGATTAACTTGTGACATGGACCTAGTATACTAGTACAGTCGATGCAACGAATCTTGAACATGTGATGCTTTACATGACTTGTCTTGACTTATCATGATCACCTTAGTTTATCTTGTTCACCTTGATACCATTCTTAAGTTTAGTTCCAGTCCATACATGACCTGTTGTTTTAACCGTTTTTACACTGAAAGTCACTAGGACTTACTCAGTCTTTATGACTGACCCTTTTCCTTTCGCCTCTTTTTCTTTCGTTTCTTCCCCCTCAGGTTCTTAGGGAGGAAACACTAGCTCTTAGCTTGGACATCACTTGCTTTGGCTCAGCATGTACGGTTTGCTATGGCTGCTTCTTTTTACTGCACTTGGGGAATAAGCTGTTTTTCTGTTTTAAGTTATTGCTTCTTTGGCTATTATTACAAGACAGTTATAATGAAGTTGTTATTTGAAATGTTTGTAAGAGACATGGTTTACTTTGGAATAAAATAAAGTTCTGTTTTGCTCATAAATTCTTCCGCTGTTTACTTATTTATTTATTTATTTATTTTCTGTCTTGTGATAATTCTGTGATGTTCTCTCGATAATACCCTCCAAAACTAGTGCATTCCCTTTGTGAGTGACCCTAGCGGAGGTGGGGTGTTACAATTTGGTATCAGAGCAGAAGGTTACCAAGACTGGGCAAAAGTTTTGAATACCTTTTAAAAAAAACCATTTACAAAGAAGCACTTTTCAAGAAAAGTTGGTCTATTTTAAAAGGCTATTCCCCAAAAAGCCATTAGCACGATCTTTGTTTCCTCGTTTGAATCTTTTCCTTTTTCGTTTTCAGCTTATCATGGCCGACGATCTTAATCTTCCCGAGGGCATCAATATACCCACTTGGTTCCGTCGTTTCCTCGAGGCTCGGGCTAATATGACAGGCCCAGCCAATCCTCCTCCTCATCCTCCTCAACCTCCGCGAGAAACCGCTTTTTCAAAGATATGCAAGGACTTTAAGGCCATGGGCGGAAAGGATTTCCTAGGAACTGAGACTTTTGTTGAGGCACGGAATTGGTTGAAGGAAACCGAAGATTTGTTTGTTATCTTTGAGGTAGAGGACAATAGGAAAGTACAGTTGGCGGCGTGGCTCATGAAAGAGGAAGCTTCTTATTGGTGGGAAGTCACCAACGCTACTAGGCCCATTGAGACTTGGGCGGACTTTAGAGGGAGATTTGGGCTTAAGTTCTTGTCATCGGCAGAGGAGAGTCTCCAAATGGAACGGTTTCTGGCCCTTAAACAAGAAAATATGACAGTTAAAGAATACGTGAACCGTTTCAATCAGCTTGCTCGCTTCGGATTGGAGTTAGTCAACACTCCTCAGAAAAAGGCGCTACGTTATGCACGAGGATTGAACGAGCCACTACATGGTTTGGCCATGACTCATGTGCCCATGGGGGCGACCTTTGAAAGCTTGGTGGATATGGCCCTACTGTATGAGGAAGATAAGAAGGGCAAGAAAGAGGTCAAGCCCAACGATTCTCAGAATAAGAAGGTAGACTCCGAGAAAGGAGGCAAGAACGACAACTCACGTGATAAAAGGAAATACAATTTCTGTGGTACGGAAGGGCACATAGCCAAGGATTGTAGAAAGAGGAAGAGAAAGAAAGGTGAATGTTTTCATTGTGGGGAGACTGGACACATCAGCAAGGACTGCCCTAAGAAACAGACCGGACCTTTTGGGGGTACATCTTTAACTTCTTTTTCTAGATACTTTGTTTTATCTTGTTTCTCTCCTCGATCCTATCTTGAGAACCATAGGTAGAATCTTTTTGGATGTAAACATGTAATTGAAACATGTTATGATTGCGAAATGGTTGCAAGTGGTCGCAAGTGGTTGCTCGTGGATGCATGAATACACATTAGGCACTAGATCGGCTCAAACACATTTTCATGTTGCATATGCATGAGTGTTTATTTTGGAAACTTGGTTGTGCTATCATTTGGTTGTTGCATATGATTGAATGTTTGAGCACTCATGTAGAAATTATGAATTATAATAGGAAAAATTTGCATACATATTGGATTCATTTCACTAAACATATTTTTGCAGATCAATCAAGCCTGATCATTTGCATTAGATAAGGAACATATACACACACTTTCTGCATATGTTCATACAGCATTAGAAATCTTTTAAGGACAATGGCTGCCTATGGATGATGCATTGAGTAGATGGATGATGGATGGTAGGATACGTTCTTCCTAACTTGAAGATTTCGGGGACGAAATCCTTTAAGGAGGGGAGAATGTAACAACCCGTGTTTTTAACACCATGTTAAGACAAGAATCAAGGCAGAATTAAATGATAAAATCTGAATCAAGGAAAACGGGTTGTGCCATTGCGTTCGTCTCGGAAAAATACGCGAAATAGAGTCCGAAATTTCGTAAATCGGAGTCCGTATGACCAAGATATGGCCTCGCAAAGTTTCACGAAAAATTCAAATTCGAAAACAGATTCAAAATTTTCAGAATTCAGGGTAAGCGGGAAAGATCCCGCCCAGACAGGTCGACAAGGGGGTCGACACTAGGGTCGACCTCCCCCCCCCCCCCCCCCCCAACCAGGTCGACACTAGAGTCGACCTGGGGGTCGACCTGTGTGTCGACCTGCCTGGTCGGCCAGGTCAGCGTGGTGCACCTGTTTTGGCTCCTGGGTCTTGTTTTGGGGGCTTGTGACGATTTTGGATGGCTCAGACCTATTCTGGGGTTAATCTAAAGGCTGAAATCAATTGCCTACAACTATAAAAGGACCCTAAGACCTAGCCTAAATCATACTATTTCATTTTAGCCTCATGCAGCGGCCACTAAACCTAAAACTCTAAATTAAAAATACAAAGAACAAAATTAAAGAAGACGAAGGACGATTCTTGAAGGCTACAACTAGAAGCTACAACAACTACGATGCTTTAGACAACGGATTTGGGGCTATTTGATTTAAAGTTTTGATTTGGATTGCTTGCTTCATATTGTAAGTTCTATGTCACTTTTTAGGGAAAAACGCTAAAATAACATGGGCATGCTATGAATTGAAACCGGATTTAGGAACTATTGTTAATCCATGTTTATATTGTTTAACTTTGAATCATAATTTGGGAATATTGCTATGTTAATGCTGCAAGTTAAACTTATCATGATGTTGATGTTGTTATGAATCACTAGGGCTTAATTATATTGCAAGTTGAACTAATACATGTCCATGGAATCATTATGTTCATTGAAATCCTTATGTTGATTAAATCATGCCTATGATGCTAATTAAACCATGTCTATGATGTTAATGAAACTATGCCTGTGATGTTAATATACCTATCATGTTAATGACAAATTGGGAATTGCCAGGTTATGATGAAAAGTTGGAATCATTATGTTTATAATGCTAGATGAGAATCATTATGTTAAAAATGCTAAATTGGAATCCACTATGCCTATTAGAATTACCATGCCTTTAATGTTTCATGTTTGTAATAAAATTATTATTATGCCCGCAATGATTATCATGCCTATGATGTAAAGTTGAAATCATCATGTTAAACTAAGTTGGAACCATTACTATGCCAAGTTATCATCATGCTAGTATTGAAACTATGAGATATGTTATAGCCTGTTTATTATGCAAGTGATGTTGGAATTGTCACATATGCCTATCACTTGTTTGGTGTTATTCCCCTTTATCTCTTGAATTGTTTATGCTCGTGAACGAAGTACGTTTATATACGTTGGGGATACGATTGGGTAGAATAGGCAAAACTTGAATTGATTATAATCATAAACCGTGAAATTTGGCATAAGTAGAACATGAAATATTGCACGAAAACTTGACTTGAACATTCCATAACTTGACTTGAAACATGCCTTAGTTGGGCACGAAATTGACATATGAACATGCTATGAAAATAGCACGAATCTGATAAAAACATGGGCATGACTTTAGAAAACAAGAAAGTGGCCAACTCGAGGTTGGGTTGAGTTTGTAGTGTAAATCTGCCCGGAACCGCCCGGCAAATCCAGTTGCTACAAACAATAGGATCCAATGTGGGAAGTTGGTCACATCGCGCTTGAAACCCGAGGTTGGGTTGAGTTCGTAGCGTAAACCTGCCCGGAACCGCCCGGCAAATCCAGTGGCTACGAACAATAGGATCCAATGTGAGTGGTTCGGTGCATTAACGAATCAATTAATGCCAATTAGGGTTAAGTCATGAACATGAAAAGACAACTTAACCAACTTGAACACGATTTGTAGGGCTAAGTCATGAACCTGAAACGACAACACTTAGCCAACTTGACATGACACGTAGGCGGGTTAAGTCACGAATTTAAATGACATACTTAACCATCTTAACATGACTAGACTGGAAAAGGATTAAGTCACGAATTACATGACTTAGTCTGTTAGGCGGGTTAAGTCACGAATTACATGACTTAATCTATTAGGAGAAACCCTAGACACGATCCTTTTCAGCAGTAACCCTCCAGATGTATCAAGGTGCCCTGGGGCTAGGCCGGGTGGGGCACGATTACTGGGCTGATTGTAAGAGGTGAACGACGGCAGTGGGGTATGCCAGTGTAGGTTCGGTGGACTAAGGTCATGCACGTATTCCGGGGCAGGCACTGGGTATCCGTAGATTTATCTGTGCATCTTGAATCGTGCCAGGGGTTGACACCCTAGGGCTGATACACCCGAAGGTGGACCCAGCACAGGTGACTACATTCGTGATTAGCCGTATGACACGGACACTTGACGAGCTAGAATTTGTAGGGAGCCGATCGACTAGATAATCGCTCCGTAGGACCCCGTACTTGGGACAGACCCCGTTTCAGGGTCATTTCATGATATTGGGCCGTGGGATTTATTTCGGGATTAACTTGTGACATGGACTTAGTATACTAGTACAGTCGATGCAACGAATCTTGAACATGTGATGCTTTACTTGAGTTGTCTTGACTTATCATGATCACCTTAGTTTATCTTGTTCACCTTGATACCATTCTTAAGTTTAGTTCCAGTCCATACATGACCTGTTGTTTTAACCGTTTTTAAACTGAAAGTCACTAGGACTTACTCAGTCTTTATGACTGACCCTTTTCCTTTCGCCTCTTTTTCTTTCGTTTCTTCCCCCTCAGGTTCTCAGGGAGGAAACACTAGCTCTTAGCTTGGACATCACTTGCTTTGGCTCAGCATGTACGGTTTGCTATGGCTGCTTCTTTTTACTGCACTTGGGGAATAAGCTGTTTTTCTGTTTTAAGTTATTGCTTCTTTGGCTATTATTACAAGACAGTTATAATGAAGTTGTTATTTGAAATGTTTGTAAGAGACATGGTTTACTTTGGAATAAAATAAAGTTCTGTTTTGCTCATAAATTCTTCCGCTGTTTACTTAATTATTTATTTATGTTCAGTCTTGTGATAATTCTATGATGTTATCTCGATAATACCCCTCCAAAACTAGTGCATTCCCTTTGTGAGTGACCCTAGCGGAGGTGGGTTGTTACAAGTGTTCTATGTACTTAGATTGTGTAGGAAAAAATGTATCGTATTAAATCAGTTATGTATCATTGTAGGTATCATATGATATGATACAAGTGGGTATTATTGTGTATTACTGAGAATAATTTCATTTTTGTGACAATTGAATTTAATTGATTGCTATTATTTTTTTAATCAGTAGGTATTATTGTGAATAAATATTATTTTTGTGAGATTTGAATTGAGTAGGTGGGTCTTATTTTTTTAATCTGTGGGTATCAGTTAGAATTAATGTTGTGTATCAATAAAAGTCAATAACCAAAGCAAACAACACAAATCTACCTAAAAGCTGCAATGATGTAAATTCAACTAGAAAAATATAAAACTGATAACTAAAAAAATATAAAAATGATACCTAAAAATTGCTACAATGTAAATTCAACTAGAAAATATAAAACTGATACCTTAAAAAATATAAAATTGATAAATAAAAACTGCTTTAATATTTTAACGACAAAAGTAATACAAAAAATGTTTGAATCAAAATTTGGTTGTTTAAAATGAAATAAATTCGTTTGAGTAGCAAAACTGATGCAGCAATACAAGAACAAAATTAATACAATAATAAGAAGTAACTACAAAAAAACATAGCATAGTGAATACAGTAAAAATGATACCCAAAAAAATATAAAAATGATTAGTAAAAACTGCTCTACTGTTATAAATAAAAAGTAAAACAAAAAATACTTACATCACAATTCGGTTGATTATAACGAAATAATTTCGACTGTAATACATAGATAATGCAACAATACAACTACAAAATAAATACAACATTAAAAACATTACAAACGAATATAAAACAGTGTTAAATAAACAAAAATGATACCTAAAAAACTATAAAAATGATACCCACGCGCTGAAAAGTTAAACATTAAAATTGCAAAATCAAAAAAATCACGAATCACCTTGCGAAATAATCCTAAAACTAATCGGTAGAAATTATCATTAAATTATAATGATTATAGCAACAAATAAAAATCCAATCGAGGTTGATTTTTGAAATCGATTTCGTGCCCTAAATTTTGCTGTTTCTATAGATGATTGAGGTTCGACTGTAAGATATAGGCGGATTTGATTTGATTCGATTTCCAGTTGAGATGATTTCGTTAATTTTGATTTGCTGATTTTGTGGAAGAAGAAATCGGAGAGGAGAAAAATCTCTCCGTCGGCGGCGATTGAGTTGGGCGCGATTTCGTGGAAGAAGAAATCGGAGAAGATGAAATAATGGGTTTGTTTTGGGCTGGGCTAAATGTTGTCCTTCTGGAATAATATATTAGTGGTGTCCTTATGGATAAAATATTAAACTAATTTGTCCTTAAAAAAAATTCCCCTTTTTAATTCTTGTTTTCACTATCATTTACTTGTCTACTACACTGAATAATGCAAATGATAGTGTAACACCCCACCTCCGTTAAGGTCACTCACAAAGGGAATGCCTTAACTTTGGTGGAGCATTTTAGTAAACAGAACAGAAACTTACAAGACAGATAAAACAGTACTTGAAAATTTTTAACTTTATTACAGCGGAAACAGAAATTAATATGGTTACATCCTTTCAATTTCAGAATTCAAGTACAAAATATCAGTCTTGTACAAATGCCTTCAAAATGCATAGTTTAAAATCATAATCCCCATGGAACGGAAGCTATACAGAGCCAAGCCATACTTTAAGCACTTCAAGCAAAGAGAAATCCGGATCAAGCTAAAGTATTTCCCTCCTTGGATAACCTGGGGGGAAACGGAAGAAAGGAGGCGAAACAACAAGGGTCAGACAAAAAGTCTGGCAAGTCCAGTGACTTTCAGCATATGAACAGATAATAATAATATGATATGAACATAAAACTGGATGTGAGATAACTATAACAGGTGTAGCAGATATAACAGAAAAACAGAATGATATAAACTATTGTTTTACACCTCTCAGCACTAATACTAGTATAGTAGAATTAGGTGTCACCCTAATGTCTAAATTGAAGCAGGAACGGGTACAGAATACTTTAACAGAAACAGAATGCTAATAATGGGCCTTTACTACCCGATCAGAAACAGACAGAAGCAGGAACAGATTTATCTCTACGGAAACAGAATGGTGAATTAGGTGTACACTAGTAATGGGCCTTTACCACCCGAACAGACGGTACCACACAGAAACAGACAGGTGTTACCACCCAACAGAAACAGACGGTACCAACAGAAACAGACAGAACTAGGTGTACCCTAAAACCCTACCCCAAGCGATCGGCTCCCTAATACATAAATATCCTGTGTCGGCCCCACAGTAGGGTGTATCACTCCCTAAAGTGACAACCAATTGGCACATACCTATTTACAGATGTCACGGCGTCTTACATCCTCAGAGGCAGACCGGGATCCATGCACGCACATGACCCGGTTGGAACGCACCATCAACACCCCTCGCCATTATCAGAATGAACCACTTATAATTAGTTCAGTAAGCGTGCCCGGACCCTACCTACTGTTGGGTCAAAGTTTTGATACCAGAAAGGGTTACTGACTAATATGGGTCCCAAACAACAGATGACACAAGTAATTCCCCTCCTAACCTTGTGTCCCCAGACTAACAGATTTCAGATTTACAAGTTCAGACATACAGAATTCAGATTTACTAATTCACAAATTAAGTTAACAAGTTTTCAGACTAACAGGTCAGATGTACAGATTTTTCAGATTTGTCTAACTTTGTATTGGGCCTACAGATTCATGGACGGGTTTTACTACATCTATTAATCCCTTTGGTTTAACCCTATTTTCCCCAATACGTTTTAGACGTCATTCTTATCTTAGATTTTGCATTAATTAATTATTAATGCACAGACCTCTCACATTAGGTCGGTAGCTTGTGGCCGCTGGATATGCCGGGCGGTACCGGGCAGACTTCTGCCACAAGCCAGACCTAACCTCGTGTCTTACGCATGTTATGACTAACTTCTCACATTAGAACCTATTGTTTGCGGCCACTGGATGTGCCGGGCGGTTCCGGGCAGATTTACGCCGCAAACTCATTCTAACCTCGAGTTAGCCATGTTTATCTTTGCGGCCAATTAATTAATAATTTACCGTTTATGTGCACGCCCAATATATATGCCAATTCAGATTATATCAATAACAGGATGATTATATCAACATAGCAGATAGCAGATTTTATATGACTTAACGGATTTAACAGATTTAGCAACTTAGCAGATTTTGGCATATAACAGGTTAGGCATTTCAACCGACAAATTTAACAGATTAGGCATTTCAATCTAATTAGCAGTCTAGGCAATATAACAAAACTAGCAGTTTAGGCAACTTGGCAAATTAGCAGATTTAACAAATTTAATATTTCTAAAGGTTCTATTTACATGCCTTGCCTAAACATAAGTTAGGCCTAAGTTCATATACCTAAATAATGTCATGATTCACAATATGTTCATATACTTCCATGTTTGCATACATTTACATAGCGCAGAATATGGACATAATTTACCCTATAACATATGTTCCAATTTTTGTTAAACTAGCATTTTACAGCAGATTCACATATAAATTATACCAAATATAACCATTAATTCCAATGCATGCCATATATCCAAAAATCCCTATTTAGGTGTAATCACAATAATAGATATCCTAATTAATGCAAATCTTTTACACCTAAGCTTCCATATCTTCTTCTTTTTAAGTCATGAATCATTATGCAAACTATACCCAACAATCTAAATCTTTAAATCATATATCTTGACTTTTATATGCATTTTGTCCAAAGTCTCAAATCATATGTAATCTTACAATAGTTCCTCTTTTCTTCTATCATAAAATATGCATAGATCCAAATCTAGTTTACAACATATGCTCATTAATTACAATTCTAAATCACAACATAACTATGCATACAACATGCATAAATTACATGTTCATAGTCAAATTTATGCATATGTCCAATATGTTTTATGCCTCAGACCTAAAGTCATACATTCAATTTAGTCTTGTCAAATTTTGCATCATTCATCCCAAAATTTGCGTTCATACGTTCATCTCTTATGAGATTAGGCACAGGCTCGTGGTAGCCTGGCTATAAAAACAGAAAAGAAGAAAAGGGATACAGAAAAACAGATCTGACAGAAGAGAATATATATACAATCTCATATTCAGAATCAAAAACATATCAAAATTATTATTAACGTTTATAGCGGAAAATAACTGTACTTGCCTTGATTGGATTAAAGAAAGAACTTTAACTTGTTGTAGAATCTTTGCAGAAACTTTAATCTCTAGTTTGAATTGAGTTGCTTAGGCTGGTGTTGATTATCTTCTAGTTTTAATTCCAGCAGAGCAGAGACGCCATTTTTATTTTTAATTAGAAGAAGAGAGCAATGGAGGCTAGAGAATTGTGTAAGAAACCTAGGTAGAGTCTAGGGTCATTTTATAGAGTTTATGAACTGATTAGGACCATCGATGTTGCTTGGATTGATCGTAGCCATTCATTCGCAAGAGGGACCAATTAGAGCCTGCCACCTAGCCCTAATGACAAAGCAGACCACATAAAATCGACCAACATAGAATAGGCCAGCCAGGGTGGACTGGGTTCGACCTGGGTCTGGACCAGGTCGACAGCCCTGTCGACCTGGTTAGACCAGGTCGACAGCCCAGTCGACCTGGGTGTCTTAGGCAGGAGTTTTCCCGCCTTGGCCAATTGGGCCCGGTTTTAATTTTTAAACTGTTTTATTCTGTTCGAATTTTAAACTTAATTCAGAAACTTCCGGAGGTTATATCTTCTTCATACGGACTCCGTTTTTCGAAAACTCGGACTCTATTTCGCGTATTTTTCCGAGACGAACGCAATGGCGTATCCCGTTTCCCTTAGTTCTTTGATTTCAAATTAACGATACTTTAATTTGTTAATTCCACAGTTATAGAATACACGGGGTGTTACATTCTCCCCCACTTAAAAGGATTTCGTCCCCGAAATCTTCAAGTTAAGAAGAATGTGTCCTACCATCCAATCACCCATCTACTCAACCATCATCCACAAGCATCCATTGTCCTTAGAAAACTTCTAATGTTGTATGAACATATGCAAAAGTGTGTGTATATGTTCCTTATCTAATGCAAAGATCAGGCGGTCTACTGATTCAGTTGACCTCCTTAATGCGAATTATGTCAGTGCCATGAGTCCAACATGTATGCAATAGAATTATTTCTATATGAGTGCACAACCATTCACTCAAATGCAACATCCATGTGCTGAATCAACCATTTTGTATCCACAAGAATTGAAAAATGCTCACTCATCCATATGCAGTATGAGAGTGTTTTCGAGCCGATCTAGTGCCTAGTGTGTGTATATGCATCCACGGGCAACCACTAGCAACCACTTGCAACCATCAAACATAACATGTCTCAAACACATGTTTACACCCATTAGTTTCTACCTAAAGTTCGAAGATTCAATCGATAGGATACAGTCGAATGATGGAAGCGAGTACAGATAGAACGAAAATTTGGTTCCCATTAGACATGGGTCCTAAGTATCGGCCCCAAAGACCGAAACCAATATCAAATTGACACCCCACGAAAACTCAGAATGTATGCGTCATACTTGACGCCTAACACAGATATCCCTCAAACCCCAGTCTCAAACAGATGATCCATAACCCTTATGGGTCTGAGTCTATAGCGGAATTCAGAAATAATACTAGCATTAAAGTGCAGAGTATCGATTACAAAATCAAAATACCAAAATCAGAAAAAGTCACAATCAGATAAAGAAATTAAACCTACTATAGAAATTTTCTTATTTCTATCCTAGCCACTAGCCTCAAGAGTGTTCGCCTGCCCTCCTTGTCCTCGTCTCTTCGGGCAGTCCCTAGTGAAGTGTCCCATCTCCCCACAGTTGAAGCAAGCGCCCTTCCTTTTTCTGCAATCCTTGTTCAGATGAGTTGAGCTCCCACAAGTAAAGCACTTTTTCCCCTTCTTATCTTCAAACTTCTCATCCTTCTTTTGTGTTTCCTTTTTGGGCCCCGCTTTCTTATTCTGTGGTTCTTCCTTCTTTGTCTCTCTCGGGCCCTTGTCTTCCTCGTGCAGTAGTGCCATATCCACCAATTTCTCGTAAGTTGCTCCCATGGGTACATGGGTCATGGCTAGGCTGTGCAGTGGCTCATTCAATCCTTTAACAAAGCGGAGAGCCTTTTTATGCTGAGTGTTGACTAAATCCAATCCGAATCTTGCTAGTTGGTTGAACTGGTTGACGTATTCCTTGACCGTCATACTTCCTTGCTTAAGAGACAAGAACTTTTCCAATTGTAACTTCGTTCAGCTTGCGAGAGGAATTTTGTCTCAAACCTTGTTCTGAAATCCATCCATGTCTCAACCGGCCTCTCGGCGTTAGTGACTTCCCACCAGTAGGAAGCTTCGTCTTTGAGCAGCCATACTGCCAACTGTACCTTCTGCCTATCGTCCACTTCGAAGATAACGAATAGATCCTCAGTTTCTTTGAGCCAATTCCTTGCTTCTACGAATGATTCAGTTCCTTTGAAATCCTTCCCACCCATGGCCCTAAAATCTCTACAGATTTTTGAGAAAGCAATAGCACGAGGAGGGGGTGGAGGAGGGGGATCGTTTGCTGGACCTGCAGCGGCGGTCCTAGCCTCAAGATATTGACGAAACCAACCGGGTACATGAACACCCTCTGGTATCTCAGATGCTTCAGACATGCTGGAACGAAAAAGGAAAGGTTCAATACAAAAAGGACTGAAAGAAAGATATATGGCTCTTGGGGATCATGTTTTTCAAAATAAGCTTTATTTTTGAAAATACTTCCTTTCAAAACCTTTTTGAAAACAGTTTTCAAAAACTTTACCCAATCTGGTAACCTTCAGCTCTGATACCAAGTGTAACACCCCACCTCCGTTAAGGTCACTCACAAAGGGAATGCCTTAACTTTGGTGGAGCATTTTAGTAAACAGAACAGAAACTTACAAGACAGATAAAACAGTACTTGAAAAATTTTAACTTTATTACAGCGGAAACAGAAATTAATATGGTTACATCCTTTCAATTTCAGAATTCAAGTACAAAATATCAGTCTTGTACAAAAGCCTTCAAAATGCATAGTTTAAAATCATAATCCCCATGGAACGGAAGCTATACAGAGCCAAGCCATACTTTAAGCACTTCAAGCAAAGAGAAATCCGGATCAAGCTAAAGTATTTCCCTCCTTGGATAACCTGGGGGGAAACGGAAGAAAGGAGGCGAAACAACAAGGGTCAGACAAAAAGTCTGGCAAGTCCAGTGACTTTCAGCATATGAACAGATAATAATAATATGATATGAACATAAAACTGGATGTGAGATAACTATAACAGGTGTAGCAGATATAACAGAAAAACAGAATGATATAAACTATTGTTTTACACCTCTCAGCACTAATACTAGTATAGTAGAATTAGGTGTCACCCTAATGTCTAAATTGAAGCAGGAACGGGTACAGAATACTTTAACAGAAACAGAATGCTAATAATGGGCCTTTACTACCCGATCAGAAACAGACAGAAGCAGGAACAGATTTATCTCTACGGAAACAGAATGGTGAATTAGGTATACACTAGTAATGGGCCTTTACCACCCGAACAGACGGTACCACACAGAAACAGATAGGTGTTACCACCCAACAGAAACAGACGGTACCAACAGAAACAGACAGAACTAGGTGTACCCTAAAACCCTACCCCAAGCGATCGGCTCCCTAATACATAAATATCCTGTGTCGGCCCCACAGTAGGGTGTATCACTCCCTAAAGTGACAACCAATTGGCACAGACCTATTTACAGATGTCACGGCGTCTTACATCCTCAGAGGCAGACCGGGATCCATGCACGCACATGACCCGGTTGGAACGCACCATCAACACCCCTCGCCATTATCAGAATGAACCACTTATAATTAGTTCAGTAAGCGTGCCCGGACCCTACCTACTGTTGGGTCAAAGTTTTGATACCAGAAAGGGTTACTGACTAATATGGGTCCCAAACAACAGATGACACAAGTAATTCCCCTCCTAACCTTGTGTCCCCAGACTAACAGATTTCAGATTTACAAGTTCAGACATACAGAATTCAGATTTACTAATTCACAAATTAAGTTAACAAGTTTTCAGACTAACAGGTCAGATGTACAGATTTTTCAGATTTGTCTAACTTTGTATTGGGCCTACAGATTCATGGACGGGTTTTACTACATCTATTAATCCCTTTGGTTTAACCCTATTTTCCCCAATACGTTTTAGACGTCATTCTTATCTTAGATTTTGCATTAATTAATTATTAATGCACAGACCTCTCACATTAGGTCGGTAGCTTGTGGCCGCTGGATATGCCGGGCGGTTCCGGGCAGACTTCTGCCACAAGCCAGACCTAACCTCGTGTCTTACGCATGTTATGACTAACTTCTCACATTAGAACCTATTGTTTGCGGCCACTGGATGTGCTGGGCGGTTCCGGGCAGATTTACGCCGCAAACTCATTCTAACCTCGAGTTAGCCATGTTTATCTTTGCGGCCAATTAATTAATAATTTACCGTTTATGCGCACGCCCAATATATATGCCAATTCAGATTATATCAATAACAGGATGATTATATCAACATAGCAGATAGCAGATTTTATATGACTTAACGGATTTAACAGATTTAGCAACTTAGCAGATTTTGGCATATAACAGGTTAGGCATTTCAACCGACAAATTTAACAGATTAGGCATTTCAATCTAATTAGCAGTCTAGGCAATATAACAAAACTAGCAGTTTAGGCAACTTGGCAAATTAGCAGATTTAGCAAATTTAATATTTCTAAAGGTTCTATTTACATGCCTTGCCTAAACATAAGTTAGGCCTAAGTTCATATACCTAAATAATGTCATGATTCACAATATGATCATATACTTCCATGTTTGCATACATTTACATAGCGCAGAATATGGACATAATTTACCCTATAACATATGTTCCAATTTTTGTTAAACTAGCATTTTACAGCAGATTCACATATAAATTATACCAAATATAACCATTAATTCCAATGCATGCCATATATCCAAAAATCCCTATTTAGGTGTAATCACAATAATAGATATCCTAATTAATGCAAATCTTTTACACCTAAGCTTCCATATCTTCTTCTTTTTAAGTCATGAATCATTATGCGAACTATACCCAACAATCTAAATCTTTAAATCATATATCTTGACTTTTATATGCATTTTGTCCAAAGTCTCAAATCATATGTAATCTTACAATAGTTCCTATTTTCTTCTATCATAGAATATGCATAGATCCAAATCTAGTTTACAACATATGCTCATTAATTACAATTCTAAATCACAACATAACTATGCATACAACATGCATAAATTACATGTTCATAGTCAAATTTATGCATATGTCCAATATGTTTTATGCCTCCGACCTAAAGTCATACATTCAATTTAGTCTTGTCAAATTTCGCATCATTCATCCCAAAATTTGCGTTCATACGTTCATCTCTTATGAGATTAGGCACAGGCTCGTGGTAGCCTGGCTATAAAAACAGAAAAGAAGAAAAGGGATACAGAAAAACAGATCTGACAGAAGAGAATATATATACAATCTCAGATTCAGAATCAAAAACATATCAAAATTATTATTAACGTTTATAGCGGAAAATAACTGTACTTGCCTTGATTGGATTAAAGAAAGAACTTTAACTTGTTGTAGAATCTTTGCAGAAACTTTAATCTCTAGTTTGAATTGAGTTGCTTAGGCTGGTGTTGATTATCTTCTAGTTTTAATTCCAGCAGAGCAGAGACGCCATTTTTATTTTTAATTAGAAGAAGAGAGCAATGGAGGCTAGAGAATTGTGTAAGAAACCTAGGTAGAGTCTAGGGTCATTTTATAGAGTTTATGAACTGATTAGGACCATCGATGTTGCTTGGATTGATCGTAGCCATTCATTCGCAAGAGGGACCAATTAGAGCCTGCCACCTAGCCCTAATGACAAAGCAGACCACAGAAAATCGACCAACATAGAATAGGCCAGCCAGGGTGGACTGGGTTCGACCTGGGTCTGGACCAGGTCGAAAGCCCTGTCGACCTGGTTAGACCAGGTCGACAGCCCAGTCGACCTGGGTGTCTTAGGCGGGAGTTTTCCCGCCTTGGCCAATTGGGCCCGGTTTTAATTTTTAAACTGTTTTATTCTGTTCGAATTTTAAACTTAATTCAGAAACTTCCGGAGGCTATATCTTCTTCATACGGACTCCGTTTTTCGAAAACTCGGACTCTATTTCGCGTATTTTTCCGAGACGAACGCAATGGCGTATCCTGTTTCCCTTAGTTCTTTGATTTCAAATTAACGATACTTTAATTTGTTAATTCCACAGTTATAGAATACACGGGGTGTTACAGATAGTTTAAACTAGCATCTTGGATATTCAATATACCTACATGCACTCAGTAAACTCTAATGCTACTGTTAACTCTCATTATGTTATTCAATACATTTACATTCAATTTGGAAGTCTGAATGCAAGTTCTAACTATCATTCTACAATCCTATACACATATGCATTACAAACTGTTAATGATAGTTTTAATTATCATTCTCCCATCCTATACATTTATAGTGATGCTACTTCTAGCTTTCATTCCCCCATTCAATTCATAAATACACTAAGAATACTGCTCAAAATCTATGAAAAGATAAATGATATGTTTATCAATAATTATCTAATTTTGTACACTATATTACTCTTTTTTACTGTCAAAATTCTAGTTTTATATATACCTGACCATCGGTAACCCCATTATAAAGAACATCCTCTAGCATTGATTTCACTATAGTTATTCCGCCTCGGTTTCCTTCGTCTTTGTGGTATGCCATAGTGCTGCAATTGATTATCAACATTTTATAAGTTAGTTTTTTATTCAAAGCTTACTATGTTACAAATATAAAGAAAGAAAACAAGTTACAAATCTTCTCATTTTCCTTGAATTCGAAGAAAGTGATAATTTTTTGTTGTTGTGCTTTAGTCAATAATTTCAGGATATGGCTTTTGTGATATCTTTGCTTTTGTAACCTTTTCTTGTTGGCGAATATCTATCAATATCAATCATCTCTTCATTTTCATGTGCTTCAGATTCAGTTTCAGTTTCCTCTTCATAATCAGACTATTCATTTTTTTTTCTTTTTCTTGTTCAGTTTGGTCACTTTCTTCAGCTTCTTCAACCTCTTCAGCTTCTTTAAGCTCTTCGGCTTCTTCACGATCTTCACCTTCTTTATTTTTACCTACATCATCTTCTGCAACTTCGTCATCTTCACCTTCTTTATTTTCTTCAACTTTTGTTTTCTTCTTATTATAATCTTTTTCTTTGAATTAATTTGTACTGGGATTTTGAATCAAATGTACTTGTTCGTTTGCAATTTTTAACCCTTTGTACTAAAGATCTTTGATTTTTCATTGGTTTTGCATTCTCTATCAGGACTTCCTTTTTTTTCGTTGAACTTTTGTGTTTATCCTCTTATTTTTTTCTAGTTTCAAGGGCTTCACCAGTTGTGTCTTATTTTTTTCCTTGTTCCAGCATTAGCATTTGTTGTGTTACATTAAGATTAAATGTTGGTGGTTCTACTTCTTGTATTTTTTTTGATACCAACACTGTTACTTTCTTTCTTAGCTCTACCACAAGGGCTCAACATCCCTTCTTTTCTGCTGTTCAATTTCAAATTCTTCTTCATTCTTCTTTAATTTTTGTTCTAAATCCTTATTATAATATTGCAAAGACTCTACTTGTTTGCTCAATGTCTCTATCAGATTATCTGTTGGTTACATATCCATATTTTCATTGGTTTCAATCTGAAGATGTTGATCATGTGGCCTTTCTTCAAGAAGAGCTTTTTCATCTTCTGATATGTTTCTCAATTCAACAAAAATCTGTATAATAACATATAAAAAAATGACTGAGAAACACCCAATAAATTAACTAATGCTATGTGTAATTATCATTCTCCATTTGATGCTATATATAACTATCATTCTTCAAAAATAATTACATTGAATTCCTTTTCTTTTCGTTACACAGTAATATAAATAGGTTGTACATTTGATAATCGTAAGCCGCATGAAGATTTACATTCATGAATGTAAGGTGTAATAATCATGCTTTGTTAATGTGGAAACATTATTGAGACAAAGCGATCAAACTATGCCTTAGAGCCATCATTATATTCAATTTATCAACAACACTTACTAAAAGTTCAGTGCAAGTGTGCAACTCTACTCGCTACTTATCGTATGTCCTACATGATGAATTGAGTTTACACTATTCATGCTTGTTGAACCTATAAGATTTACTATGTTTACAGTAGAAATAATAAATAGTTCTAAACAATTCTGGCATACACCTTTTCTTTTATACTGGTGGACTAAACTAAACGATTATTTTTCATTTCGTTACACGGTAATATAAATAGGCTGTATTATAACAATGATCACATCTCAAAAAGTTATGCCACCAATTTATCATGAACATTAATCTTAAATGATAGTTCAATATATCGTATTATTAGTTGCAAGCATCATACAGAAATATTGTATGCATAGTTGTAGAATGATTAGTAAACATAGCATAAATTAACCTATGCTATGTGTAGTTATCATTATCCATTTGATGCTATATATAACTATCATTCTTCATAAATAAGTACATTGAATTCTTTTTCTACATTAATGATACATGTAACTATCATTTAGACTATGAATGTATTATAATAACATCACTACTGTCACTATATTCTAAGTTAACATTTATTGTATGTATCTATTTTCTTTGTGTGTTAAAATATACCTTTTCATCATCCATGTTTGCTAAAATATTTCTTGATACAACCTTCTTTAAGCTTGAAATATTCCATCCTCCAAATCTTGGCAATGTTGAACAGTAGTTTGGCAATGGGGATATCAAACTAATGTGCTCACATAGAATAAACTGAAAATAAAATTTTATTTGTTAAAATGTAGAATATGCATAATTTAATTTACAGAAATAAATGCATGAATATAAAGTTAAAATGGTGTACTTACCATTGGAAGCATGGAACAACCCGACATGTTTCTTGGCTTTGTTTTAAAAGTCATCAAAGATCTAATCAAAGAATAATCGATTGAAACTGGCCAAGATATTGAGTTCAATTTCTTTATATCAATGATATAAGGAATGTATCCCCATAGCAAATATCTTTGATTATCGGGAAACAAGAAGGTGACCATTGCAAGAATTAAGATTGGTTTCGGAAAATCGGTTTCGTTTTCAGTTTTTTTGTCTCTAACACATTATTTATTTTAGAAATTGTAAGGTCTTTCGGGATACGCTCTATGACACCAAAATTTCTTAAAACAAAGTCTTTACAATTTTCAGGGAGAACTTGCAAACACATTTTAGGTACTGGAAATAAGTTAATTCCACACATATGTAATCCGAAAAGAATTGAAATATCCTCTGGTTTCAACTTTAGAAAAACATTCCCAATTTTGAAAGCTTGTTCCTCAATGGAAAATGTTTCTACTATATCGTCTATGGTTGTAGACGATTTAGTGAAAGCCGAAACAGTTAAATTTGTTTGAAAAAAACATGAACAAACTTTTCAAATGGGGTTTGGTTTAAAAAATTAAACTGATTTGCAAGATCATCACCTTTTTTGATTATTTTGTGGAAATTTTTTATCATAGGAAGCAAGCTACAATGATATTGAATTTTTTCTTGAGATGCCTTTTTTGCTTTTTCACTGTTGCTGCCTTTGACTTCTTCATTCCTTTCCCTGTTGATTCCTGCACAGTATTTTTCTGAATGAATCAATGTATATATAATTAACCGTAATGATATTTATATCTATCATTAGTAAACAAGTATATGATATGTGAAACTATCATTTCCAATGTCATGTATATATCATTAGTAAACAATAATATGATATATGAAACTACCATTCCAAATGTCATTTGCATCTACCATTAACACCCAGTATATGATATATGAAACTATCGTTACAAATGTCAATTTCATTTATCATTAGAACCTTATATGATAAATTAAACTTTCATTACAAATGTCATTTACATCTATCAACAGCACCCAAGTATAAGAAAAATGAAACTATCAGCTCAATTAAGTTACATCTATCATTAGTATCCAAGTAATAATGTGTAAAAAAAAAGAGTAAAACTGTACAAAATTAGATAATGATTGATAAACATATCATTCATCTTTTCATAGATTTTGAGCAGTATTCTTAGTATATTTATGATTTGAATGGGGGAATGAAAGCTAGAAGTAGCATCACTATATGTTAAATATCTATAAATGTATAGGATGGGAGAATGATAATTAAAACTATCATTAATAGTTTATAGTGCGTATGTGTATAGGATTGTAGACTGATAGTTAGAACTTGCATTCAGACTTCCAAATTGAATGTAAATGTATTGAATAACAGAATGTGAGTTAAAAGAAGCATTAGTAGTCATTGAGTGCATGTAAGTATATTGAATATCCAAGATGCTAGTTTAAACTATCATTTGCATTATTCAGTGCAGTAGACAAGTAAATGATAGTGAAAACAAGAATTAAAAACCCTAATTTAAAAATGTAGAAAATTTAATTAGTCGATAAAACTTAAAACTTCCTTTCTTTGGTTAAACAGTTGATTGACTGGTTTTACTACAATCAAGAAATCTACCCGCATATTTATTACTTCACTACAATCATAATGGTAAGTATAAACCTTCAATTATAAATGCGTTTATAAAAAAACTCTGTTCTAATACATATGAATATGCAGAATGCTATAACAAATGATCAGAAAACAACGATCAATGAATAGTCATGTCAATAATACAAAAGATTGTTAAAGATGAGTTGTGCGATAAAATTTTCTTCCCTCTGGATTTTGGAAACAATTGGACCTTGATGGTACTAAATTATGAAACAATGCAATGTAGTCATTACGACTCAACAAAACCTAAAACCGGATCAATAATGACATCAAACCCCAGCTACAACCAAGCCACCATCACTGTAAGAGAATTCTTAATTTTTTTTAAAAAAAAAACTCTACAATTAAAAGTCAACACTAATATATATTATTTTTTTGTAGAAAAATTTGATTGAGTCGCTGTTCAAGGATGCATGGGTAAAAGAACGTATAATGAACAAGAAATTCAACAAACCAACAGTGCCACAAGATTTCAATTCGTAAGTCCATGAGACATGAGACAAGACACAAACAGAAAAGAGGGGTCGTTTAGCAATCTGAACCCAGGGGTCTGCTTTTGGTGGGCAAAGTCGATCAAAACTGAAATCCAAATAAGGGAACGCGTGTTAATTCTTCATATTTGCCAAAAAAATATCGTAGATAATCTGAGAGTCACCGCGAGAAGGATTGGAATGAGCTTGGTTAGAGATGAGGCGAACGATAGTGGAAAACAAGGTTGTGGGAATCTAAGGTTAAGGAAAAAGACTGTCAATTAGTTCACAAAAACGAAAGCTAACAACAAGTCTGGAGAAGCGAAGAGAAGATTAGCGTGAGGGAAGATTTTAGGGAGAGTGGAACGAAGATTAAGATGTAGAGGGAATGAATAAGGGTGAAGTATCGTTAGTAAATGGATGATAAATATTAAGTTTATGGCTTTGGTTGCAAATATATAAGGATATTAGGTCGATAATTTTAGGCTTGTTGCCTTTATTTAATTCGTTATGGAGGATGAACTTACATAGTGCATGTTTTTACATGTGTATATGTCAATATGGGAAAAAAATAAGTTGATAACAAATGTACCTTATCTCCTTTTCCTTTCTTCAATTCAGTTGTCTTTTTTCCTTTTGAAGCTACTAGTGACACTTTGTCAAAACAACCTGATTTTTAGCTTCCATCATTAATCATCAAACAATGTGACATATTCAGCTATAAGTACATAATGCTATATTTGTCTACTATTTTTTTTCAAAGATGAATTTACTTATCAATCCATAACTATCCATCTAACTTTTATAGATCGTTTTCCAAACATTGAATGATATGTTTGTATATCATTTCTCATACCCCATAGAGCACATAGCAAAACAATTTGATGTATTCAACTAAACTTTTTCCGTGATATATTTGTATATCATCTTTTAATGCTATGTTTACGAATCATTCTACAACTATGCATATAACATTTCTGTGTAATGCTTGCAACTAATAATATGATATATTGAACTATCATTTTAATAATAGGTATAATGCTTCTAAACATTGAATGATATGTTTGTATATCATTTCTCATACCCCATAGAGCACACAGCAAAACAATTTGATGTATTCAACTAAACTTTATCCATGATATATTTGTATACCACTTTTTTAATGCTATGTTTAGGAATCATTCTACAACTATGCATATAACATTTCTGTATAATGCTTGCAACTAATAATATGATATATTGAAATATCATATGATATATTTCTGTAAAAAATATAGATCTAATGTTATACCTTTGATTTCCTTTTCCTACTGATTATTTCATTGCACGGCTCTTGTTGCTTTAGTTGGTCTTGTTTCTAGGTCTCAGCTATGAATAATCTTCTCGATTTTCTTCTTTTCCCCTGAATATTACTCGAATCGACTGGTTTTGACGTTCGTGGAGAAGACCTAGCTCTTGGAGAAACTGGTTATGATGTTCGTGGAGAAGACCTAGTTCTTGGAGAAATCCTTGTTTTGGAGAGATTTGATTCTTTAGGTTCTTGTGTAAACTATGTGGAAGTCGGTGAATTCTCTTCCATTGCTAGAGTCGATTGTGTGAGAAATCTAGTTTATGATAACAGAACAATTTTAGAGCGAGGCTAGGGCTGCCATTTTTGTTGAAGACTGAAAAAGTAGTTTTGTAGAGGAATACAAAATGAATTAACACGATGGAGAATTTTCCACCTGTCCTTCAGACGGAAGTTAAAACTTAACATCGGTTAAATTTAAATATTATTAAAGTTTTTCCTTTAAACTAATTTTCTCTTTTAATAATATAAAAAAATGAGGTATAAACCGAAACTAAAGTCGATGTATGATTTTGGATGGACACGTTTATATCTAAATATAGATGAATATTCGTAACTGGGACGAATGATTTTGAAGTATTTATAATACACTTTTGGCAAAGTATTTGAATTTTAAATGAATAGTAACTTTTCAAAGTGAAGTTCGGTTAGAATATGTAGTAAATGTTTGAGAAGGAATTTTCTTTCGAAAGTTTCTCTATTACTTTTATTATGACTACAAGGAAATTTTGGGCCTGAACGGAGAACTTTTGAAAAATAGTACTATTTTATTCCTTAGGATAATATAAAATTGGACCAAATGGTGAAATATTTTGAATTTTGAAATAAACGTCTAAAATAATTTTGTTTCATTAAATAAAGAAGTTTAGAAGTGTTTCGATTTATTTATAAATTATAAAATCGATATGGACTTGAATAGAAGGAGTCGTACAGCGATAGTTCATGAACGTCAACCCGTAACATAGAACAGACATAGCGGGAGATCCGACCATAGGATTCTCCTTATACTGGAACCATTGGGTTCGTATCGAACATATCTTTCCAATGAATATAAGTGGTTTAAATTTGAACGGTTGCATCTTAAATTATATCCAATTCAGTTTTGAAAAAGGTTGCTACGGAGGCAGTTCGGAGGCCGATATTGGAAACCGACTGTAAGGGACTTGATAAAATTATTGAAAATATAAATAAATTATGGTAAATCATAATAAGTTATTTGGAAGGATTTTGAGTGAAATATTCCCCAATTTGAAAGATAAAGGTTATTTTTGTCTAAAATTTCCGTTTTAGCAATTACGGTGAGATTTAATATATGATGTAATGAATTAATTTGAGGTTCGTCGGGAATGGTATTTTTAGGAATATTGTTCTTGAACCCATCCATAAATAAAGGAAGGATCTCATAAAAGGAAAATTAGGAAATTCTCTTAAATTTATTAAATCAAACCAGATTTTTGAAATAGTGCATAATGAATGGAAAATGGAATTTTGGGGTTTACAGTGAACAAGGATTTTGAATAGCATTTGTTCTTTAACTCGGGTAAAATAAGATTAATATCTAATATTTGGTTAATCATTGAAATATGATTTTTGACATTTAAGAATTTATCTCTGATAAAGTCAATGAAAACCAATTTCTAAAGAGCATGAATGTTTAATTTAAAGAACATTCTGGATTGGAATGAAATGAGATTGATCTTTGCGGATTTGACATATGATTACAAAGATACGCAAGTTATTTGGAAAGACCGGGTTTTAACCATTCTAAATAATTATTATGATGATTAAGGGCAACGATGAAGACGACGGTTGAAGACCGGGGATCTTCACATCGTTTTGAGCTGCTGTCGATGTCTTGATTAGGCCGTACACCCAAGATAATGTAATAAGTGGTGGTAGTTTAAAACATAATTGGAATTCGGTCGGATATGCGACGACCTCTCTCCAGTATTGGACACATGGGACGAGGAATAAGGTGCCCTCGGTTTTATTCAGACCCAGAACGAACATGAAAATGGATTGTGTGTCTAATGTTGTAATTCTCGCTGTATTTGTTAATCTCTTCTAAATATATATCTATTTGGTGGCGGAAAATTTGTTATCTTTCTTAACACCCTTCTCTAATACGTACGAGCTTAGAGGTTATATATTGGTAGATGATCAATGATGCGGTATGGATTGACAATGTAGCATGCTAATATGCAAATGATCAAGGCTTTTGTTGAAAAGCAGAGTCTTGTGGTTGATGATCAAAAAACAGCTTTAATTAGCATAGCTTTGCGTATAGCGTTAATTCGTGAGTCTCACACCCCGGTAAGAGTCAAAAACGGGATAGTGACTACAGGGAGTGCATGTGTTTCTTTCTAGCTAGAAGTGGTGTCATGGTATGGAGCCCAGAAATTTTTACTTATGTGGATGATGGATTGCGAGGCGCCTCGGATATAGAGCCGACTAAAAGGCTCAAGTGATAGGTCCGATAGGACTGGGAAATGTATTGTTCAGGAATAACCAATCCACAAATGTTAGGTGTGTATCGGTCCTGAAGATCCAAGGGTTTCCCATAGGTGTGATCCTGAGGCATTTGCTAGAGTGTCTCGAAACTGGTGAGGAGATATCCCTTGCCTCGACTCATAACTGGGATCCAATTTCCAATACGTGATTTTTCAGTTTTAGTTGTAAACCTATATGGCGACCTAATATATGGTACATATGCCGTCTATGATTGATACATTTATATTCGAAGTTTTTTTGCCACACTATGCACTTATAGTATATCAAAATGATTTTTTTTAAACATACCAAGCATGTTCGACTATTATAAGGTAAAACTCTATCCTATGGCTTGCATTGCATTATGTGATGGGACCTGAGTCTTATAATGGCTTCATTTTCCCAAAAAGCATTGTGTTGTTTATAAATTTTTTTATTTCAAGTTTTGGTATACTTGGGAGAAAGCCCGTTCCGTGTTATATGGTGTGGTCCCTAGATTTACCCAATATTAAAATAAAGTTAATAACTGTTTTAGTTACCACTCCAGTCCCATGACTGACTCGGAGTTTATTGTTTCCAACTAAACTCTGGGTGTCCATATTTTCCACATGGATAGCTAGTAGTTTTGGTTTTTGCAGATTGATTATTTTCACAGGATCCTGGATTACGGCTGGAGATATATTCAGAAAGCTCTGTATCTATGTATTGTTTTCAGCCGTGTTAGTCGATGTGTTTTCTTTGTGCATTGTATTTATACATTTTTATTTCCGCTGCTATGCATATTATTCTTTGATAATATTTTATTTCCGCTATGTAATATTTATTCGCACTCTGATATTCTTGTACTCTAATGTAAATTGTTGTAATAGCAATGAAAAGTTCCGTCAGTCATTGTTCTGATGCGTCGTGTTTTCACCCAATCTGCATTCCAGTTCGTTCTAGATCGGCCGGGGATTTCGGGTCGTGTCAGGCTTGGTATCATAGCTTTGGTTTACAGAGCTTTAGAACAGACACATTAGAACCAAACGAAAGAATTCATCAGAGATAGAATTAGTAACATTCTATTTTAGAATACTTATTAGAGACAGGGTCGGTAGTATCCTAGATTGAAAAAACCCATTAGAGAAGGGGTTAGGAATATCCCAGGATGAGTTAAGAGTTATATGTCCATGAGAAGATGTAATCATGACCATAACATGCACATAGTTTAATTTTCTATTTATATTTTATGAGTATCGAGAAATTATGCTTTGTTAACATTTATGAAATTTAATAATCCATGAACTACCTTCGCTTTCGATTTTTAATTATTTATTAAAGATATTTAAATTTGGATTGATTTAATAGAATTTTCAGCGATTTTGGACAGTCGATAAATTCTGAAATTCCCTGAGATTTAAATTGAAAGAAATATATTCACAATTTTGGACAGTGAGTATACAAAAGCATTAGTTGTTTGTTTTTAAATGGTTTGATCTAAACCCGCTATCTAATTTAAATTTCTTTGTTTCGAATTCGTAGAGAGGTAAGGTTGCACCCCCTGGGCATCCCGAGCTCATGTTTATTCTTTCTTCCTTATCCTCAGATGGTAGCTCGTCTTTCAATGTTGGTGATAGTCCCCCAATTTCTTTACATACCGCAGAGAGTATCTATGGTCCTGGTAGCTCTGACAGCTCGACAGAGAGCTTAGGAAGTAGCCATTATGGTACTTACTATCATCACAGTACCCCCGCAGCTTCAGACCATGGTGGGGATGACGGATACGTTTTAGATGCCGCTTCTATTTTCGTACCCCCGGTCCTTCCAGATACAGATTTGAGCTCCGACTTAGAGGATATTTCTATGGCATCAGACACTCCAGAGCCTGAGGACTCGTCCGATTATGACGGGTGGATGTTGGAAGATGACAACGGATATGTTTAGGATGGGTATGGCCACGTGGTCATGGGAGACCCCATTCCTATGCCCCGTCCTGAGGAGGATGCGATGTTATTAGACCCACCCCTTCTGCTTTAGATGACCTACCTGACTACAAGGAGATGATGGGTATGATGGTTGTTGATCCTGCTCAGCCCTTAGGACATATAGCATTACCTGCTTTGGATCTTGTCCCAAAACCATTAGCAGATGAGGAGCCGCTAGATGTTCCGTTACCTATAGAGGACGATGAGCCGGCTGAGGAGATTCCAATGGTAGATCAGGATGAGATTGAGATTGAGACGGAGGAAGAGATAAAGGAAGAAATAAAAGATGAGAAGGATGATACGACTGGCCTCTTCTCCCTCCAGGCTTTGGGGAGGATTTTTCCGAGGAGTTATCTTTATCGGGGCCCTCTGTGCAGAGCTCTAGCACATAGCAGTGATGGTAGTTAGTAGTCTTATGTATATATGTAGGGGATATCGGTGTGCTAGTCCCTTTTTGGTGCGATAGAGGCACGATAAGTATATTCTGGATATGTGATATATTATGAACCACCACAAGTATGTAGCATGTGATGACCACCCACGACCCCTGCACTTAACAAGAGGAATAATGCACTGAAAGGTGTGCCAAGCAGCTATGGACGATCATCAAGGTATGATACACAAGCGGAACCTATCGTAGAACTCACAGCGCAAGGATAAAATATAATAGAACATATACAACAGGCATTATTAGTGAAGTAGAAAACACTAATCTTTCATAACGACTAGAAAGTAATATCCATACACTTGGATTCAGCAGTAGTGTTTATAAAAAATTTCCTCGCTACAACACTCAGAGTAGGATAACAAACAGTGGAAACAAATACTAGATAGTAGGATTGATAGTACACCAGCCTCTTGCTTGCCTCTGAACTACAACATCATCCTCACTAAGCTACCACCTGTCACCTAGTTTGCCCATCCAACAATCGGATGAACAACCCAAGGTAATAAGAGGAAAACATAAAACCTTGAGTCAGACAACAGTTTTAGTGAGCGATAAAACCGTTAACAAACTTCAACAATAAAGTATATGAGAATGGGTAAATAAATGAACTAATTTACCCACATCACCAGAGAAGAACACAATTCTCATCTTCCCCACATCAGACAGTGATAGCCTTTACATCAAACATTTCAACCATTCATCAATGGAAACCACAGTGGCACCCGGAAGTAACCAACAATGGCACTCATAGTATCCAGATTATATATCTCACGTAAATCATCCTAATCAGATTCAACATCCCCCAAGTACAAGCCCTAAAGGCCTAAACCAATATCGGACAAGCACTTAAGGAACATCTCCTTCGACGTTGGATAATTTACATGAGATGGCACAAACAAAATATTCAGCATGCATGACAGACTCTAACTATCACCGATAATCCATCTTCGAAACCATCGTTAATCGTATGATTGGCCAAACAATTTTCCAACCATCATGGGCTAACGATAACCCCGGTTCTAGCAAAAAAACCATACGTCATACAATTTGACATATCTAGGCCATACACGACGCCCAGGGTACTCGACCTACAACCGGTCTTTTAGACGTCTCTATTTTACCCCTCCTTTGAGCCATCTAGAACCTACGACAACGAAACTCTCTTAGCCTTCAATATCTCTAGTCGTCATCGATAACGACCATCAAACCATTATCACCTAACTCAGGACACCTTTGAGTTATAATCATACTCATTGCATCACAACTAGCAACTAACACTTCACATGTGACAGCCGCCCACAGTCCCCGCACTATACAAGAGAAATAATGCATTGAAGGGTGTGTCAGGAAGCTACGGACGATCATGAAGTTATGGTATATAAGCGGAACCTGTTGTAAACTCACAGCGCAAGGATAAAATATAATAGAACATATACAACAGGTAGTGATAGTGAAGCAGAAAACACTAAACTTTCATGGTAACTAGAAAGTATTTCCCATACACGTGGATAACATCAATAGTGTTTGTACAATTTGCCTCACTACAACACTCAGAGAAATAGCAAACAGCAGAAACAAATACTAGATAGTAATAAAACTGGTATGTGAGCCTCCTGCTTGCCATCGATAAGCATCGTCGTCCTCACTACTAAAGCAATACCTGCCACATGTTACTCAGCTGCCCATCCATAACTGGATGAACATCCCAAGGTAATAAGAGGAAACATAAAACCTTGAGTCAGACAACAGTCTTAGTGAGAGATAAAACAACTAACAAACTTCATCAATAAAGTATACGAGAATGGGTAAATAATCAACTAATCTACCCAACTTCAGAAAAGAACTCTCAATTTCCTTCTCTATTACATGACAATAATAGCCTTTACAATCCATACACCCAAAGGAATAACAATTTAGTCATGGTAATTAAAGCATCCATTCATATATGGGAAAGCAACTCAATCAGGATCACAACATGCATTCAAACATCCATGATTGACTCTGGCTATCACCACCAACCTTGATTTGGAAAATTCGTTATCATATGCTAACTAATAATTTGTCATCAATTGTCAAGGACCACACATTGACGCCCCGGTTCTAGCAAAACTCCACATGTTATACTCAACACATGCTACACGTTATACTCAACACGTGTCTAGGCCACACATGACGCCCAAGGCACTCGACCTGCAATTGGTCCTCAGTTGTACCTCTACTTTGAGTCTGCTAGTCACTACGACAACGATAATTCCTCGGTCTTCATCTCTCTAGTCATTATCAATTATGACTATTAACTAGCTCAGAACACCTTAGAACTGTCACTTCACACGAACTCAATACATCCTTGAGTTGTCTCCCCATTTGTTGCATACAATGAACAACAAACACTTTTCAACACTTCCAAACTTCCTAATTGAATTCACTTTGAAGTCACATCATCACCGGAAGTGCCCGACCAGAAATAGCCAACCAGAAATGGCAAAAATGGCATACCATAATTGGACGATCCACTTTGGTCTGACCCAACTTATGTCGGACCCAACTTTGGTCCGACCAAACTTTAGTCCGACCAAACTTCGGTTCGACCCAACTTCGGCCCGACCCAACTTCGGTCCGACCCAACTTCGGTCCGACCCAACTTCGGTCCGACCCCACGTTGGTCCGATCCGACTTTGGTCCGATCCAACTTTGGTCCGACCCAACTTTGGTCCGATCCAAAACCTGCATATTGCAATTCAACACCGATTTCGACCAAAACTTCGCCAAACGATAAATCCGAAGAAACTAACTTATCCAATTCATCCAAAAGGATTACAAGCATGTTATGAAATCACCAATATCATCAATATGACAATTCTATCCATGATAATGTCAAATTCACCCAAATCACCACAAATATGCATATGAACAAAAACCATGGATCTAACTTGCACACTCGTATAAAATATCATAGAAATTACCTATCTAAACTTGCTAAATCAGATCCTAGGGTGATGTAACGAACTGGGATTTTCGACCCAGAAAATCAACATAAAACCCATGTTAATTATTCAGGTATCGAATATTCCAGATCATTAATAGAAAGAAGTTAGAGGGTGAGAATAGATAAGATAGAAAATTAGAATAGAAGAATAAGAACACAATCAGAGTAAACACGAATCTCACAGCGGAACGAATAAAATATAATACATAAATTAACTTTGCAAATAAACAGTGTATATATATAGAATAACGTTATCAGAGTACAACACTTACATACAGCGGAAATAACAATATCTATAAAATCCTGAAGCCTCCTGCTTCAAGCTCCTCCAAGCATATCTGTAAAGACCTGAACTACTTGACTGTCCGTACAAATTTGGGCACCCAAGAGTTTAGGGAAAACAAAACAAAATAAAACTCTGGGTCAGTCGTGGGACTGGTGTGAGTAAACTCAAATCATTTGACTTAACTTTCAAAAATCATTTTCAAAAGAAAAGATAATCGTAAGACCGATCCACACATAAATACGAACGGTTTTTACCTTACGATAACCCAAAATAGCTTTTGAAATCAATACTTCTCTTGATATTATAATAATGTCTAATCACAAGTAATTAGAATATAGCAGAACGCTTGCATCTCACGTTCCACATATCTAGTATACAAACAAAAACCGCGGGCGCTTATTGGAAATTGGATTCCGACTTTGACAAGGTATGGGACCACATGCCGATAGTGTATCTCTAGAGGCGAATACACTGGGTTCAACAAGAACGTCTTGCCACTGGGCCCACACATGACCGACCACTCATTTTGCTTGAGTGTATCGAATGTATACCACCAACGGTTGGGAGCTACCCACCATCTCCCGAAAAGGGACAGCATCGATAACAGATAAAAGAATGAAATGGACTTTCTCTAGATAGGTGATATACACCCTAATGGGAGCGACCCACTTAGCCATGCTGCCTGACCGATTTCTGTCATTTCCCGGTTGATGAGGCTTGAGGTCATAACGTATCTTTGGCAGATCATACATTCATTTACTTTGAATGCCACATAGTCATACCCGTCAAATCACAAATTGATTTCTCTAAAAATACCACGGGTATAAAGCAAAGAGAAACGAATTCCTCCGCCACCAAACGTAAGTACGTTTGAAGAGATCAACTTACGCGATCTATTAGATATACTCTGTTAGACATTCGTCCATTCACGTTTGTCCTGGGACTGGACAAATCGAAGGCACCATTCTGTAAACAAGATAGTCCTTGCATAACTTCGTTTTCAATATTTGATCGCAATGCTAACGTCCATACTGAGTGGTTTTCAGATAATGCATCTGATCCCGGTCTCTCCATATTAACGACGATAAAATGGTCAAAAACTTCGATAGTCGGTGATTTAACTATCAAAGAAAAATAGGTGTGCAAACAACGATATTATTTCCAGATGGAAATTCTATCGACCAATCATCATTCAAAGGTTTATTTCTTTTAATTAAATTATCATTAATTTATTCATTTACTATTTTCTATATACTCAACATTTCTTATTTCCTAAATTTAGGAAATCTACGTCATCAATCATTGGAAAACATTTCCAATCTTTGTTTCCCGTATCACTGTCATTCCAGTATTGCTTCTCATCGCATTTCATTTTTTATGATTAGAAAATATCTCTGATTATGTTTGGAAAATATTTCCAAAATTTATACATTTGATTTCAACAGTTGTTTAACATAAACATCACTAAGCCAATTTAAACCATTATACCCATTTACTAAATTCACTAAATCAATCTTTACTATCGAACCTTACCCATCTCTTAGTTAAAAACGAAGTCGATCAAGTTGGGGCATTATTACCTCTCAGACCTTAACTGAACAACATTCCTAACTTCGAAATAGACAAAGTTCACCTTTCAAACCCTTAACAACTTCCTTACATAACTCGGACTCTATTTATGAATCCCCTTCTTTAATTTAAAACATTGATTTTAACTATAGCATTGTAATTCCTTTCTTCTTAAATATCTAACTTCAAAATGTAACTTTTATTCCTTAATTTAACTAAATAAATAAACCACTAATCTATTTCTAAATAAGTAAATTTTGATTTAACTGGAAAGTAAATATTACTTTCCCGAATTCAATATAATCGAGTTTAACGTATAATTCTGTTTCGAATAAACTTTATTCGATAACTACTTTTCGAATAATATATTCGATAATCCTTCCTTCGAATAACTATATTCGATCATCTCTCTTCGAATGATTTACACTCGATTAATCTCCTTTCGAATAAACTATATTCGATTAACTCCTTTAACTCTATTCGAATAAACTATTTCGAATAACTCCTTTGGATTAACTCGGTTTAGTTAACTCATCTTGACCAACTCAACTCGATTAACTCAACCTAATTAACTTACTTTATTGACTCGACTTATTTAATTCCTATCGAATAACTAATATTCGATTAACATATATTCGAATAACTATGTCTATTTTAACCTTATTTCGAATGGCTAATATTCGATTTAACGCCATTCGCCTTACTCTAGATCGCAGCGATCACAATGGTTACGCCTGAGTCCCTCAGGAAACATCCGACCGCCATAGGCTATCTGCAGCCCTGCGAATTACGCTAGCAGTCGTACGAAATGGCAACACATCCTAAATAACTATGTTTGTCTAACTCTATCTCAAATAACTACATTCGATCAACTCTAATTGAATAACTAATATTCAATTAATTCTAATTCGATTTACTTTATCTAATTAACTCTAACTGATTAACTCTAACCGATTAACTCTTTTGATAAATTCTACGTTTGTTCAGTTTCAAATATCGATGTTGAAATCGATTCATACTTCTCTATATAAGACCTGACCTATATATTCTATTTATCCAGTGATAAACATTTCATTTAATTATAAAACATTATTTATAAATTATTCTTCTCAATCTATTGGTCAGAATAGATTCTATTTAAAATCTTTACTTTAAATCCATAGCATGTTATACCCGTGTGCGAAGCACGGGTCTAAAACGTTCAAATGTAAAATTCTCCTTTTATACAATTCTAGTCACCTTTCAAATATTCCTTTTTTAAAATCAATTTATTTACCAAATAATTCCATTTTCGATAATTTTATTTATTCTATAAAATATTTTCTATTTATAAAATCTATTGATTTTATAAGTAATTCCTTTGATAATCTGACTATTTTCCCTTTTCTATTTACTTTACACACATTTCCCCTTTCTATTCTATTTATTTTTCAAATAAATATCCCTTTTCAATTCTAATTGTAAATAGTTTACAAATATTTCTTTTCAATTCCATTTGTAAATAGTTTTACAAATATTCCTTTTTCAATTCTATCTCTTTGTTTTACAAATAAATATCCCCTTTTTAATCTATTTTAAAATATAAATAAATCGATATAAATTATAAAGGAATTCCATATTGACTTTTCTAAAATTTGATTTGGACATAAATAAAAATCTACATGACGAAATCTCGATTTTTCTCTTCCATTAGAAAAATATACTCCACCAACTCCGCACGTTTCTTGTTTTACAGAAATCCGACTTAAAACGAACCCTGTATATTTAGTTGAAGTTCAAATCGCCAAATAGCGAACTGCCGCGCCATTTCAAGCTCGATTATAATTATATTATAATTATACGTTCAAACTGCCGTTCAAATAATATATTCGTTATTCTAATTTAATTCTAAACTGAATTAAATATCACCGTTGATCCAATTCACATCATTGTGTGAATTCCACTATTTCTGACTATTTCAGAAATTAAATATATTATTATATTATTTATTTAATTAAATATTCAATATTATTCAATTCTGGTCATTTTAAATAACCAAACCATTATTCAAATAATTATATAAATTAATTATATTGCTGGAACATGCGGGTCGTTACAGGTGATCTATATGAAAATGAACTTACCAATGCATTGATCTAAGGAAAACACTTGAATTTAATGAAAAACATGATATACTACCCATACACTTTATTGAATCTATGTTAGAGATGTAATCCACCCACCGATTCTCCCATACAAGCTAAAATGATAGAATTATGAATCCGGACAGTGAGCAATTCGAACCAAACTCCTCGATCCGATGAATTCACCTTTGAAATGATGTAGATCTAGCCTCAAATGGTGTATATATATGATTTCCCTCCTTAGATTTGGATTTTTAATGGTGGAAAGGTTTTAAAGGAAGAAGGAGATCAATGCCTCCAAATGAGAGAATGGGAAAGTAAACCTTTTCCCTCCACTCTCACCCACTATTTATAGGATTCCTGCACCCACTAATGGGCATCCCCAATTCATCCCATTAGGTTCTCCAAACCTGAACATCCAACTGAAAAACCTTAAAACAGCGATTTCTCCCAAACCGCTGAGCCAAATCCTTAATGTAACCACTCTACGGAAAGTCAATCATCAATTCCTTTCCAATGGCACGGGTCTCACCCTCTGATTCGACTGAGTCAAAAGTTATGCCCTATACAAGACTGACAAGGGCAAAATGATCACAAATAAAATTGGTAAAAATTATGGACATGTCTCACTCCCCATAAGAAACAAATTAAAAGATGAGAATGATCCAACCCTCGGGGAATAAAATAAAATATTTTACGATCTTTCGATACGTAAAAATGCGGGTTGTTACATTCTCCCCCATCCCTTAAGAATTTCACCCTCGAAACTCCAAGGAAACACAACAATTCCGCATTCCTACCCTCTATGAGAAGAAAATTCAATCATCCAAACTAGCAACCATCAAGCCATGCATCCATAGCCTAATCCTAGCATGCGGAATTCTATCAAACAATCAACAAGATAAAACTATATAACAATGGTACGATATCAAAGGGTCCTACCGATGAAGAGTTTTGGATGAGTCGCCATCATGCCCTCTTCCGTCTTCCACGTACAATTGTCGTCATCTTCACTCCATTGTACCTTGACTAGATTAATCGTCTTCCTTCTAAGTTGTTTCGTGTCACTCTCCACAACACGAAGCGGCTTACGAGGTCTTGCAACTGCGGTTTCCACTTCTAGGTCATCATACTGCTCTGGAGATACCACCTCATTCGAATCACGCACGAACTTCCATAAAAACGACACATGGAACACATTATGCACACTCGACATCTTCTCAGGTAACTCCAATCTATATGCGAGCTTTCCAATTCGCTCGACTATCGAAAATGGTCCAATGAACCTAGGAGCTAACTTTCCTTTACTTCCAAATCTCACCATATGATTCAACGGTGAAACCCTCACGAAAACCATATCGCCTACATCGAATTCCAAGTCCTTACGATGCTTATCGGCGTAACTTTTCTGACGATCTGTAACTTTTCTAACGATCTTGGGCTGCCTTCATTCGTTGCCGAACGATTTCGATACAGTCTGAGGTCTCTCTTATCATTTCTGGCCCAAGTACCAACTTATCTCCATTTTCTAACCAACATGCTGGAGAATTGCACGGTCTCCCATACAACGCCTCATATGGTGCCATCCCAATGCTAGACTAGTACCTATTATTATATGCAAAATCAACCAGATGTAGATGATCTTCCCATGCTCCCCCAAAATCCAATACATAAGCTCTTAGGAGATCTTCCAAAACTCGATTAACTCTCTCGGTCTGACCATCAGTTTGGGGATGATATGTAGTACTCAAGCACAACTCGGTTCCCAAAGCTTCTTGCAAACTTTTCCAAAATCCAATAGTGAATAACGGATCTCGATCACTCACTATACTCTTTGGGACGCCATGGAATCTAACAATCCATTTAACATAAAGTTTAGCTAGCTTCGACGTTGTCCTAATCGAATTGACAGGGATGAACCTTGCACTTTTGGTCAAGCGATCCACAATGACCCAAATCCCTTCATTTCCTATCCTGGTTCTAGGAAGTCCTTTGATAAAATCCATCGATACTTGTTCCCACTTCCATGTAGGAACTTCCAATGGCTGAAGCAAACCACTCGGCTTCTTCTGTTCAGCTTTCACTAATTGACAGTTCATGCACTTGGAAATGAACTTTCCAATATCTCGCTTCATCCGCTCGCAATAGTAGACTCGCTCCATGTCCTGATACATCTTGTTACCACCGGGATGCGTCGTCAACTTCGAGTGATGACATTCTCTCAGAACCTCATCTCTCAATCCATTAATATCAGGAACAACTAATCGCCCTTGCTTTCGAAGCCAACCTTCTCGATCGACTTCGAACTATTTATCTTCTGGTTCTAGCTTCTGGATAAACTCAACAAGCTTTACATCTCGCTTTTGGCTCTCGCCAATCCTTTTGATGAGAGTAGGTCTTATTGATAAGCTTGCCAACATTTCAGGTTCCAACTCATACCTTGGCCTGAAATCAAACCTTGCCAAATATTCAAGGCTCTTCCATTCCAAAAACATCGCTCCCAAAATTGCATGTCTTCGACTTAACACATCTGCAACTGTGTTACCTTTACCACGAATATAGGCTGTATCAAAATCATACGATGCCAGAAACTCTAACCATCGTTGCTGCCGAAGATTCAAATAATTTTGGGAGAAAATATACTTCAACGACTTGTGATCCATAAACAACTCGAATCGGACTCCCAAAAGGTAACGTCTCCACATCTTCAAAGCAAACACAACCGATGCCAACTCCAAATCATGAGTTGGGTAATTTTTCTCATGCGGCTTTAGCTATCGACTCACGTAGGCCACGACCTTATCCTTTTGCATTAGCACTTCTCCAAGCCTAGTACCACATGCATTGGTGTATACCACCATCTCTTCATTCCCACTTGGAATGGTCAACACAGGAGCACTTGTCAATCTCTCCTTCAGGATTTCGAATGCTTGTTCACACTTCACATCCCATGTGAACACTTGGCTCTTCTTTGTTAATCATGTCAACAGTGTAGCTATCTTGGAGAAATCCTTGATAAACCGTCGGTAATATCCTGCCAACCCAAGGAAACTCTGAGCGTCTGTCTCATTCTTAGGTCTATCCCAATCCTGAATTGCAACCACCTTAGCGGGGTCAACCGCTATCCCATTTCCAGAAACAACATGACCTAAGAACCTCACTTCATCCTTCCAGAAGTGACACTTCGAGAACTTGGCCTACAACTGATTCTTTTGGAAGATCTCTAACACAACTCTCAAGTGTATCCTGTGTTTTCCCTCATTCTTGGAGTAAACCAGAATATCATCCACAAACACAAGCACAAACTTATTCAACTGATCTCTGAATATCCTATTCATAAAATCCTCGAAACACGTTGGCGCATTAGTCAACCCGAATGGCATCACCAACCACTCGAAGAAACCGGATGGTGTCCTAAAAGCAGTCTTTGGCACACTATCCTTGGCCACCCTCAATTGGTGAAATCCTATTCCCAAATCCATCTGAGAAAACACTTTGGCTTCGTGAAGCTGATCGAACAAGTCATCAATCCTTGGCAACGGATACATGTTCTTCTTAGTCACCATGTTCAGCTCACGATAGTCCACACATAATCTTAACGAGTCATCTACCTTGGTTGAAAACATTACCGGTGCACCCCATTCGGAAAAACTTCTCTGAATGAATCCCTTCCTTAGAAGGTCACGAACTTGCACCTCCAACTCTCGTTGTTCCTTAGGCACCATCTGCCTAAGAGGCATAACTATTGGTCTAACACCCTCGACCAAATCGATCCTAAACTCGATCTCTTGATGTAGCGGCAACCCTTTAACCTCGTCAAAGACATCCTCATACTCATTAGCGATCAGCACAGATGACAAGTCTTCTTGTGGAATCACAAGTGAGTATAGATAGCTAACGAAGACACCCCCTTCACGCTTACACTTTATCAACACCTTTCGCCCTTCCACATCCCCAACTCTCACATCTAGCTTCTTGCAATTCACCCTTACCGCATACCTCTTGAGCCAATCCATGCCCAAGATAATCCCAAACCCAGCAAAGCTAAGAACAAAGCAATCACACACAAAAAAGCAACCATGACTGAAAACACTAGACCTCAGCAAATCATGCAAAGATTTGATGAACCCCCAATTGGATTAGTTACTATGAAAGGTCTATCACATATCTCGGGTTCCAAACCCAAGCGGCACACAAGCTCAGGAAATAGGCCACAGCACCTAGGACATCCACCACAGCATTTAGAAGCGCTGCTGAAAACTCCTCCAACTTTACTGATCGGCCTGAATACTCGACCGACCCACTTGGACCCGACCGACCCAAAGATCCCAGGCCGACCGACCTAATGCTGCTTCTCACCAAAGCCTCACAACTGACCGACCTGCCTCTACCACTTGAGATCGATCTGCTTGCTCTTTAGAACCAGCCGACCCGAAACAAACATCTCAACACAGCCAACCTTGGTATGACCGACCTGATCCAACTCTTATGACCGACCCGGCCTGCTTCACTCAATTCATTTTCTACTCAGTTGGCCGATCCGACCCACTCCTCTATGGACCGACCCGACTCGGTACTAGACCGATCCGCTACTCATCCTTCGGACCCAACAGACCACCAACTGACCATGTCTTTGAAAATCCTAACACAAGTATCCATCCACCTCTGGACTTCTTCAACTAGCTCGGTGCCTTTGAACTGTTTTCCTCCCAATGAAGAAAAGTCTTTGCATAGCGTTGCAAATTCTACAGCTCTAGGCACTTGGACTCCAACATCAACTGTAGCTGCCACTGGAGCGGGGTTCCTTCGAAGGCATACTTCAATCATAGCTTCAAATATGGCCGGGTAGTCTTGTTCCCCGCCATTACCACCTCCGGTATTAGCTTCCCTATAGCGTGTCTTGATGATCGTTTACTCATTCTAGATCTACAATTTAGAATAATTAGCCACTTCCAAGAAAAACTGCTAAAGAATACAGTCGCTACTACTATACATGCT
The DNA here is from genome assembly GCA_030737875.1 of Allium sativum. Lineage (NCBI taxonomy): Eukaryota > Viridiplantae > Streptophyta > Magnoliopsida > Asparagales > Amaryllidaceae > Allium > Allium sativum. The sequence continues at coordinate 710,688,252 of CM060916.1, read as the reverse complement.
AATATATATAGTAAGCATCCAACTGAAATCTACAAGTACGACTCTCATACGTGATTACGTCTTAGAACTTTGGCTAAAATCGATAACCAGAGCTCAGATACCAAATGCGATGACCGCCCACAGCCCCCGCACTATACAAGAGAAATAATGCGCTGACGGGTGTGTCTGGCAGCTATGGACGATCATCAAGTTATGGTATATAAGCAAAACCTGTCGTAAACTCACAGCGCAAGGATAAAATATAATAGAACATATACAACAGGTAGTGATAGTAAAGCAGAAAACATTAAACTTTCATGACAACTAGAAAGTATTTCCCATACACGTGGATAACAACAAATGTGTTTGTATAATTTGCCTCACTACAACACTCAAAGAAATAGCAAACAACGGAAACAAATACTAGATAGTAATAAAACTAGTATGTGAGTCTCCTGCTCGCCATCGATCAGCATCATCGTCCTTACTAAAGCAATATCTTCCACCTGTTACTCAGTATGCCCATCCACAACCAGATGAACAGCCCAAGGTAATAAGAGGAAACATAAAACTTTGAGTCAGACAACAGTCTTAGTGAGCGATAATACAGCTAACAAAATTCATCAATAAAGTATATGAGAATGGGTAAATAATCAACTAATCTACCCAGCTTCAGAGACGAACTCTCAATTTCCTTCTCTATTAGATGACAATAATAGCCTTTACAATCCATACACCCAAAGGAATAACAATTTAGTCACGACAATTAAAGCATCGATTCATATATGGCAAAGCAACTCAATCATGATCACAACAGGCATTCAAACATCCATGACTGACTTTGGCTATCACCGCCAACCTTGCTTTGGAAACTTCATTATCATATGACTGGCTAACAATTTTCCGTCAATTGTCAAGGACCACATACGACGCCCCGGTTCTAGCAAAACTCCACATGCTATACTCAACACATGCTACACGCTATACTCAACATGTGTCTAGGACATACACGACACCCAAGACCTACAATTGGTCCTTAATTATACCTCTGCTTTGAGTCCGCTAGAACCTATGACAACGACAATTCCTCGGCCTTCGTCTCTCTAGTCGTTATTAATTACGACTATTAATTAGCTCAGAACACCTTAGAACTGTCACTTCACACGAATCAATACATCCTTGAGTTGTCTCCCCATTTGTTGCATACAATGAACAACAAACACTTTTCAACACTTCCAAACTTCCCAATTGAATTCACTTTGAAGTCATATCATCATCGGAAGTGTCCGACCAGAAATAGCCGACCAGAAATGGCAAAAATGGCTTACCAGAATAGGCCGACCCACTTTGGTTCGACCCAACTTATGTCCGACCCAACTTTGGTCCGACCCAAATTTAGTCCGACCCAACTTCGGTCCGACCCAACTTTGGTCCAACCCAACTTTGGTCCGACCCAACTTTGGTCCGATCCACTTTGGTCCGATCTAATTTTTGTCCGATACAACTTTGGTCCTATCCAAAACCTGCATATTGCAATTCAACTCCGATTTCAACCAAAACTTCGCCAAACGATAAATGCGACGAAACTAACTTATCCAATTAATCCAAAAGGATTACAAGCATGTCATGAAATCAACAATATCATCAATATGACAATTCTATTCATGATAATCTCAAATTCACCAAAATCACCACAAATATGCATATGAACAAAAGCCATGGATCTAACTTGCACATTCATATGAAATATCATAGAAATTACCTATCTAAACTTGCTAAATCGGATCCTAGGGTGATCTGTATGAAAATGAACTTACCAATGCATGGATCTAAGAAAAACACCTAAATTTGACGAAAAACATGATCTACTACCCATACACTTTAGTGAATCCATGTGAGAGATGTAATCCACTCACCGATTCTTCAATACAAGCTAAAATGATAGAATTATGAATCCGGATAGCGAGCAATTCGAACCAAACTCTTCGATCCGATGAATTCACCTTTGAAATGATATAGATCTAGCCTCCAATGGTGGAGATCTATGATTTCCCTCCTTAGATTTGGATTTTAATGGTGGAAAGGTGTTAGAGGAAGAAGGAGATTAATGCCTCCAAATGAGAGAATGGGAAAGTAAACCTTTTCCCTCCACTCTCACCCCCTATTTATAGAATTCAACCAGCCCACTAATGGGCCTCCCCAATTCAGCCCATTAGGCTCTCCAAACCTGAACATCCAACTGAAAACCTTAAAACAACGATTTCTCCTAAACCGCTGAGCCAAATCCTTAATGTAACCACTCTACGGAAAGGCAATCATCAATTCCTTTCCAATGGCACAGGTCTCACGCTCTGATTCAACCTGAGTCAAAAAGTTATGCCCTATACAAGAATGAGAAGAGAAAAATGGTCACAAACAAAATCAGTAAAAATTATGGACATATCTCACATCCCCATAAGCAACATAGTAAAAGATGAGAATGATCCAACCCTCAAGGAATAAAATAAAAAAAATTACGATTCTCTGATACATAAAAATGCGGGCTGCTACATCACACTACTTCGACATTCCTTAGTGAATTCACTTCGAAATCACAACATCACTGAGCCAAATTACATCACTGCGGCTAGGGTTCGGGCGGTTGCCCCGATTTTTTTTTCAAGCTCTTTTGTTCAAATCTTGGTCGTACCTAAAAAATATTTTTTTTCGGAAATGACCCTATGTGCTCGACCCCGGCCTGCTCGACCTTGGCGTGCTCGACCGACCACCCTAGTTTCGAACGACCTCAACATGCACGACCCCACTATGGTGCGACCCTGACCTGCTCGACCTAACCAGAACGACCCCTCTACTCGAGTCAGTGCTCGACCTGGCGCTACTCGACCTAAAACTCCTGCTCAACCAGAACGACTGCTCGACCCAACCAAGTCTTTGTTCGACCGACCCACTTTGGCTCGCTCGACCCGGCCACTTGTACTACATTTGTACCGCACTTGTACTACAAGCTCGACCCGTGGCCTGTACAGCCCCAACTCAAGTCCAATTTCGACCAAAACTTCGCCAATCGACTAAATATACTCATCTAATTCATTCAACACAACCATAACCATGTTATGAAATCCCTAACAATATGAATATGACAGTTATCACCACAATTACGCAAATTTTACCAAAATCATGATAAATGAACACGTGAACTAAATTATGTATCTAACTTCCATAAACATATTGAATTAACATAAAAAATACCGGTTTTAAGTTGCTAAATTAGATTCTATGGCGATTCATATGAAAATAAGCTTACCATGATGTAGATCTAAGGAAAACGACTTGTATTTGATGAAAAACATGATCAAGCACTCATATACTTGATTGAATAAGTGTGAGAGATGCATATCACTCACCAATTCTCCAAATCAAAGCAAAAACAGTGAAATTAGATTCCGTACAGCGAAGAACTTGATCCAATCCTTCGATTTGATGAACTCTCATTTTAAATGATGTAGATCTAGCTTCAAATAGTGTAGATCTTAGATTTCCTTCCTTAGATCTCGATTTTATTGGTGGAAAGGTGTTAGAGAAAGGAGGAATACAAGGCCACCAAATGAGAGAATGGAGAAAGTAAACTATTCTCCACACCTCTCACCCCCTATTTATAGCTTTACACCAGCCCACTAATGGACCTCCCCAAATCAGCCCATTATGGCTTCCCAAACCTGAACAACCAACTGTTAAACCTTAAAGCAGCGATTCCTCCCAAATCGCTGAACCAAACTTTAATGTGATCCCCCCACGGAAAGGGAAACATCATTTCCTTTCCAATGACACAAGTTTCAACACTAGATTCAACCTGAGTCAAAAGTTATGCCCTGTACAAGACTGACATATGTAAAATGGTCATAAACAAAATTGGTAAAAATTATAGACATGTCTCAAATCCCCATAAACAACGTATTAAAATAAGAGAATGATCCAACCCTCAGGGAATAAAATAAAAATATTTTATGATCCTCAGATATGTAAAATGCGAGTCATTACATTCTCCCCCCTTAGGAATTTCGCCCCCGAAATCTCAACAAACATAAGCAACCAAAACAATTCTACATGCCTATCATCCATAAGTAGCTAATTCTATCACCCAAACTAGCAGCAATAAAGCCATGCATCCATACCCTTATCCTAGCACGCGGAATTCTAAAACAAACACAATAGTACAAGCTACAATGATTTAAGGTGACACAATACTAATGGGTCATAATGAAGAAGAGTTCTGGATGGGTCACCTTCATGCTCTCTTCCGTCTCCCATATACAATCATCGCCGTCATCACTCCATTGTACCTTGACTAACTTAACTGTCTTCCTCCTAAGTTGTTTCGTGTCATTCCCCACCACAGGAAGCGGCTTACGAGGTCTCGCAAGTACAGTCTCTACTTCTAGGTCTTCGTACTGCTCTAGAGATACCACTACATTTGAATCATGAATGAACTTCCGTAGAAACGACATAGGGAAAACATTATGCACACTCGACATCTTCTCGGGCAACTCTAACCTATATGTGAGCTCTCCAATTCGCTCGACTATCGGAAATGGTCCAACGAATCTTGGAGATAACTTTCCTTTATTTCTGAACTAAGCGACATGCTTTAGAGGAGAAATCTTCACGAAAACCATGTCGCCAATGTCGAATTCCAAATCTTTTCGTCATTTATCAGCATAACTCTTCTGACAATTTAGGGATGCCTTCATTCGTTGCCAAACATTCCCGATACAATTCGATGTCTCTCTTACCATCTCTGGCCCAAGTATTAACTTAACTTAAGTTTCTAACCAACATGCTGGAGAATTACATGGTCTACCATACAAAGCCATGTATGGTGCCATTCCAATGCTTGACTGGTAGCTGTTATTATAAGCAAACTCAACTAGATGTAGATGGTCTTCCCACGATTATCCAAAGTCTAACACATAAGCCCTCAGGAGATCTTCCAAAACCCGGTTAACCCTCTTGGTTGGACTGTCAATTTGGGGATGATAAGCTGTACTTAAACACAACTCGGTTCCCAAAGCTTCTTATAGAATCTTCCAAAATCCACTCGTAAATAATGGATCATGGTCACTCACTATACTCTTTGGGATACCATGGAATCGAACAATCCATTTCACGTAAAGTTCAGCCAATTTCGATACTGTCCTGGTCGATCTGACTGGAATGAACCTTGCACTTTTGCTCAAACGATCCACGATGACCCAAATTCCTTCGTTTCCTGCCCTTATTCTAGGTAGTCCATCGATAAAATCCATCGATACCTACTCCCACTTCCACGTAGGAACTTCCAATGGCTGAAGCAATCCACTTAGCTTCTTCTATTCAGCTTTCACCAACTGACAGTTCATGCACTTGGAAATGAACTTTCTAATATCTCTTTTCATCCCTTCCCAGTAGTAGACTTGCTTCATGTCCCGATACATCTTATTACCACTGGGATGAATTGTCAACTTCAAATAATGACATTCCCTCAGAACCTCATCTCACAATCCATCAACATCAGGAACAACCAGTCGTCCTTGCTTTCGAAGCTGTAACAACCCGGAAATCTGGGCCAATTTAAAATTTTTATTTTGGCAATTTTAACGAATTTTGATTATTTAAAATGAATTATTTTAAATAATATCGACGAGAAATTTATTTTGAATAGAATTCGAACGTATATATTATATAGATCGTCGTTAGAAATATAAATATTTATTTATAATTATAAAAGGAATTGAAAATGGCGCGGTAGTTCAATAATTCGATTTCAAAATTCAAATGAATGTACCGGTTGCAAAATAAACCGGTTTTAGTGAAACCAAAAATATTTGAATCTAATTGATAATATCTTTCCAATGAATCCGAAAAATCAAAATTTCATAGCGGGGATAAAAAGATATGTCCAGTTGAAAATTCTGAATAGTCGATATGGAATTCAGGCCCTTAAAAATAGCCATTTTGCAAACGACCTCGGATTTCGACGAAACCACTTTTGTTGGAACCGCGATGTCAAATTATTGCTAGGTTTCAAATTTCATAATTTTTCGAATCAATATGTGAGCGTGGCAAAGGAAAACGCGTTTGACTAGTTTCAGTTGATTTTAATCGACTGGAAAATGGCCATTTTTCAAACGGTCTCAGAATTCGACGAAATTAGTTTTGTTAGGACCGTATCGTCAATACGAAGTTAGAAAATATTTTTCTGGAATTTTTCGAGTCAGTATGTGACCCCGGTAAATTGGAATGAGCGTTCAAATTCAATATATAGAGTTATATGTTGATTTTGACGAAAACTGATCGTAACAGTCGAATTGGCTAATGAAACATATCTCATTGTATCCAGAATGGGGGTATTCAGCTAGGGGCGACAGTCGTTGGGATTCGTTTAGAGTTAGTATGTGATGATTTGTTTTTAAAGAAATAATTAGAATTTAATATAATAAAATTATATATATATCTCCGGTCAAAACCCTAAGAAGGAAAATCCGTGGTCAAACCTTCATAAATCGCGCCTCCCTTTTCAACTACGAACGACGGAAAAAGCTTTAGGAAACAAAGGGGAAATTCTTCCAATCCTTCTAAAATTATTCCAAACTTCCTGAGCTAATAATGTGGAGAAATCTGTGCTCTTCAGATCTAGATTGGTCTCAGCAATTCTCGTGCTCGATTTAGGGTGGAATCGTCGTCCAAACTTCTGCTGTTTGCTGGCGATTTCAGCGCGCCTCAGGCCGACGAGTGGGCTGCCATTCAGCGCGGCGGTGGATGGCGTCGAGGACTACGACGTGTCTGGGTTCGATCATCTTCTGGCGGCGCCTGGCGTGAGTAACGGTGGTGGAATGGATTTGAGCGTGGCTAAGGGTCTCGTTCAAGAAGAAAGTGTAATGAAAACCTTTTATATATATATATATTAAATCAAAATTATAAAAATCTGAAATTTATATATATAATAACATTATAAAATCTAAAAAAATTATATCTAATAGCATTTTTAAAAATCTAATTTTTCATAAATAGATAAGATTGTAATAAAAATGTAATTGCCTTGTTTTTAAAATATATATAAAGCATTGTTTAAATCAAAAATATAAATATATATATATACATCGTTTTTTAGAAATAAAAATGTGATTTTTTATCAAATAGAATTGTAAACAAAAATGTGATTTTTGCAAGTAGAAAGACGAGATTTTCCTAAATAAAAAGATGTGATTTTTAACAACATAAAAATTCGATTTTTATATATTGAATAGCGAAGTAAAAATTCGATTTTTATATATTGAATAGCGAAGTAAAAATATGATTTTTATATAGTAGAGATTATAAAGATATGATTTTTATAAGATGGAGAATATAAAGATGCGTTTTTTTATAGATATAGCGAAATAAAAATTTGATTTTTATTATATATATAGTGGAATAAAAATGTGATTTTTATATATGTAGTGGCTACGGGTAACGAAAGTGACGAAAGGCGAGAACGGCGAAGACTTCTACATTTGAAGTGTCGTGGAGTTGGGATAGCTTTGGTGAGAACCTCTCACCTTTTAATTTTATTTCTAGTTTAAAATATATACTAGGATGCAGACGGTGTTTAGTAGCACCTGACACCCGTCGTCCACAGACCATGGACGGCTTGTATGCTTGTTTGTTTGATTTTGATGTGTAGTTGATTGTGTGATGTGAAGTGAAATGAAATAAAATATTTATATAGTTAAAAATATTTTATAATTAAAAATAGAATTTTTAACGTATATATGAAAGGAAACAAAAATAAACAAATCGGACAATTTTTTTTTTATATACACACATTTGACTGATATTGATTGGGACGATAAATTTTACACATCGCCCAACTGCACAAATAAAATATGTGTTTGATTGTTTGAAACCTCACACGGGTATTGGGATGATATTTGACGTACACTAATCCCGATTGTTTAGTTGTATATCGATCGATTGATTGACAGACTGTTATAAGCGTTAAATATTTATATTCGATGCTTATACAGTGTGGAATGCACTTTGGATGATGGTTGATTATACATCGTTGTTATTGTATACATGTGTTGTAGAAAATCCATATAATTAACATTATACGGTAATTGATTGGGCCTCATTCAATATTGGAAATAGAAATATTTAAAATAGAAATATTTGAAATAGGAATATTTGAAATAGAAATATTTGAAATAGAAATATTTGAAATAGAAATATTTGAAATAGAATATTTGAAAATAGAAATATATGAAGTCGTGTTGATTATTGACGCCATTTTGACGTGAACGATATTTATATCGATTTTATTCATTTTATAATGAATATCGATTTTATTCATTTTATAATGAATATCGGAAGTGATTTCAAAATCTGATATTTTGAAAAGAATTGAAATTCAAACTGAATTTGAATTAAATTTAATAGAAAATGAATTCGAATTGAATTGAATAGAAACGAATTCGAATTGAATTGAATAGAAACTGAATTTGAACTGAATTTAATAGAAAAAAATTTGAATTGAATGGAATAGAAAATGAATTTGAATTGAATTGAATAGAAACTGAATTTGAATTGAATTTAATAGAAAACGAATTCGAATTGAATTGAATAGAAAACGAATTTGAATTGAATTTAATAGAAAACGAATTTGAATTGAATTTAATAGAAAACGAATTCGAATTGAACTGAATAGAAAACGAATTCGAATTGAATTGAATAGAAACTGAATTTGAATTGAATTTAATAGAAAACGACTTTGAATTGAATTTAATAGAAAACGAATTGAATTCAATTCAATTGAAAACGAATTGAAATAGAATTGAAATCGATTTGAATTGAAATCAAATAGAAGTGAATGTAAAAAGAATTTATAAGGGTAAATTCAATTTTGATTTGAATTTGAAATAAAGGTTGAAATTGTTTTTGAAACAAATTTGAAATGATTTATAAAATTCGTTTTAAAAAGGAAATCGACGAAATATATATAATATATATATATTATATATATAATGGCCTGAATAGAACGCGCCGCGCCGCGGCAGTTCGTGAATTTCGACCATTGACTTCGAACGGACATTGCGGGAGATCCAACTGTCGGATTCTCCTAAAATCGGAACCGTTGGGTTCGTATCGAAAAGAGCTTTCTAACGAATATTAGAAATTTGAAATCTAACGGTTGGATTTGGAATTATGTCCAAATCAAATTTGGAAAAGGTCGCTGTAAGTGCAGTTCGATGGCCGTTGATGGAAATCGACTGTACGGGTCTTGATAAAATTATTAAAAATAGTAATAATTTGTGTAAAATCATAAGAAATGATTTGGGAAAATTGGGATGAAAAACTCCATATTTGAAAAGATAAAAATAGATTTTTATCGAAATGAACTAGTTTTGAACTAGAATCAAAATTCTATTTATTTTTAAATAAATAAATTGAATTTGAAGATGGTTTTGAAAATAACTAGAATTTCCAATAATTATATTGGAATGGATTTGAATCGAAATTGTCTTCGGAATATTTCGATGTTAGATTTCGTGATGATACAGATATTGTTATGGGAATTTGAAAGATATATATGTATATCGTTATTTCCAATACGATATTTGTTGGTCGTAGAATTTGATATTGAATATATGCCGATATATTTTCTATTCAGAGCCTTGTATTTAATATCAAATGTGATTTTGGTTTGTCGTGAATGGTGTCTTCATTAACACTGTTCTTAAGCCCAGTTGAGGAAAAGATTAAATCTTTTATTTAGATTTAATGAAGTGTACCAATTAAATGATATTTAATTGGAATTGAATTGGTATTGATTTTTGGGTTTATCCGGAACAGTGTTTTAAATAACACTTGTTCTTTAACCCGATAATTAATAGAATGTGATTTTGGGTTGTCGTGAACGGTATCTTCAATAATACTGTTCTTAGATCCAGAGGAGTTAAGAAAATCAGAAACTAACTGGAGATTAGTTAAGTTGAATGGTTTCTGGGGTATTGATCTGATGTTGGTTTCGGCCTTCGGGGTTAATACTTAGGGAATTGCTCACTTGCTAATTTATGGTTATGGTCTGATTGAAATGTAATGTGATTTTGGGTTTATAGTGAACCGTGTTTTAAATATCACTGATTCTTTAACCCAGTTAAAGATTAAAACTAAGTGGAGTTTTAATGAATCTTTAATTAGATTGAAAAGATAGAGAATGGAGTATCACCAGTTTTGCTCCAAAGAGATAGTTAAATCATTAATTAGATTTGGACGTGGAATGGTAATTAATTTTACCGATAACACCGTGGTATTAGATATGGAGTATTACCAGTTTTGCTTCATGGGATGAACAGGCTGGGATTGAGAAATAAAATAAATAATTACTTCGGTGTGGTTCGCTAATCCCGACTAGTTTGGAAAACCATAATTTGGTTTGAAATGATATCCAAAGGAAGATCAAAGAATAAAATTTAAAGAATTTATCTTTGATAAAATTAATGGGAACCTTTCCCTAAGAACGTGAAATTTAGAAACTAACTGTAGGTTAGCTAAGAAGGATGGTTTCCTGGGTATTGATCTGATGTAGGTTTCGGCCTTCGGGGTTAATATTTGGGGAATTGTTCTCTTGCTAATTTACGGTTAGTGACTACTGAATTGGAATGAGGTGTATGTTGTGTTTGTGTAACATTTGTTTATAATATACGCGGGTTGTTCGGAAAGGCCGGGTTTATACCCATTCTGAATAACCGATTCGACGATAAGTCGAAGATGATGACGGTGGTCGAAGACCGAAAGTCTTCACATCGTTTGGGTGATTACTGATGATCTTGATTGGGCTGTACACCCAAGATGAGGGAATCAGTTGGTGGTCGTCCAGACGTACTTGGAGATCGACGGATATGCGAGGAAAGTGCCTCCGGTTTCGTTCAGACCTAGAACGGACTTGTAAATGGATGGTGTGTCTGACATTGTATTCCTTTATATTGTATGTAACACCCCGTATATTCTATAACTGTGGAATTAACAAATTAAAGTATAATTAATTTGAAATCAAAGAACTAAGGAAAACGGGATACGCCATTGCGTTCGTCTCGGAAAAATACGCGAAATAGAGTCCGAGTTTTCGAAAAACGGAGTCCGTATGAAGAAGATATGGCCTTCGGAAGTTTCTGAATTAAGTTTAAAATTCAAATAGAATAAAATAGCTCAGAAAATCAAGTTTAAATTCCAAAATGGGGCCCAATGGGCCAAGGCGGAAGAACACCCGCCTAAGGCACCCAGGTCGACTGGGTTGTCGACCTGGTCTAGCCAGGTCGACAGGGCTGTCGACAGGGCTGTCGACCTGGTCCAGAGCCAAGTCGAACCCAGCCCAACCTGGCTGGCCTATTCTATGTTGGTCGATTTTCTGCAGTCTGCTTTGTTATTAGGGCTAGGTGGCAGGCTCTAATTGGTCTCTCCTTAGGATGAATGGCTACGATCAATCCAAGCAACATCGATGGTCCTAATCAGTTCATAAACTCTATAAAAATGACCCTAGACTCTACCTAGGTTTCTTACACAATTATCTAGCCTCCATTGCTCTCTTCTTCTAATAAAAAAATAAAAATGGCGTCGCTGCTCTGCTGGAATTAAAACTAGAAGATAATCAACATCAGCCTAAGCAACTCAATTCAAACTAGAGATTAAAGTTTCTGCAAAGATTCTACAACAAGTTAAAGTTCTTTCTTTAATCCAATCAAGGCAAGTACAGTTATTCTCCGCTATAAATGTTAATTATAATTTTGATATGCATTTAAAACTGAGTTTGAGGTTGTATATATATTCTCTTCTGTTGGATCTGTTTTCTGTGACTGTTCTGTATTCCTTTCTTCTTTTCTGTTTCTATAGCCAGGCTACCACGAGCCTGTGCCCAATCTCATAAAGAGATTAACGTATGAACGCAAAATTTGGGACAATTAATGAATGATGCGAAATTTGACAAGACTGAATTGAACGTATGACTTTAGATCTGAAGCATAAAATATATTGGACATGTGACTTGGGATTGGATGCATAAATTTGGCTATGAACATGTAATTTATATATTGCATGCATAGAGTATGTTGTAATTTAGATTTGTAACTAATTAGAGAAATGAACATATGTTATTTAGATCTGTAATTAATTAGAAAAATAAGCATATGTTATAAACTAGTTTTAGACCTATGCATATTCTGTGATAAAAGAAGAAGAGGAACCACTGTAAGATTACATATGATTTGAGACTTTGGACAAAATGCATATAAAAGTCAAGATTTGATTTTTAGAAGATATGATTTAAAGATTTAGATTGTTGGGTATAGTTTGCATAATGATTCATGACTTAAAAAGAAGAAGATATGGAAGCTTAGGTGTAAAAGATTTGCATTAATTAGGATATCTATTATTGTGATTACACCTAAATAGGGATTTTTGGATATATGGCATGCATTGGAATTAATGGTTATATTTGGTATAATTTATATGTGAATCTGTTGTAAAATGCTAGTTTAACAAAAATTGGAACATATGTTATAGGGTAAATTATGTCCATATTCTGCGCTATGTAAATGTATGCAAACATGGAAGTATATGATCATATTGTGAATCATGACATTATTTAGGCATATGAACTTAGGCCTAATTTATGTTTAGGCAAGGCATGTAAATAGAACCTTTAGAAATATTAAATTTGCTAAATCTGCTAATTTGCCAAGTTGCCTAAACTGCTAGTTTTGTTATATTGCCTAGACTGCTAATTAGATTGAAATGCCTAATCTGTTAAATTTGTCGGTTGAAATGCCTAACCTGTTATATGCCAAAATCTGCTAAGTTGCTAAATCTGTTAAATCCGTTAAGTCATATAAAATCTGTTATCTGCTATGTTGATATAATCATCCTGTTATTGATATAATCTGAATTGGCATATATATTGGGCGTGCGCAAAAACGGTAAATTATTTAATTAATTGGCCGCAAAGATAAACATGGCTAACTCGAGGTTAGAATGAGTTTGCGGCGTAATTCTGCCCGGAACCGCCCGGCACATCCAGTGGCCGCAAACAATAGGTTCTAACGTGAGAAGTTAGTCATAACCTGCTTAAGACACGAGGTTAGGTCTGGCTTGTGGCAGAAGTCTGCCCGGAACCGCCCGGCCCATCCAGCGGCCACAAGCTAGCGACCTAATGTGAGAGGTCTGGGCATTAATAATTAATTAATGCAAATCTAAGATAAGAATGACGTCTAAAACGTATTGGGGAAAATAGGGATAAACCAACGGGATTAATAGGTGTAGTAAACCCAAAGTTAGACAAATCTGAAAAATCTGTACATCAGATCCGTTAGTCTGAAAACTTGTTAACTTAATTTGTGAACTAGTAAATCTGAATTCTGTATGTCTGAACTTGTAAACAAATAAATCTGAAATCTGTTAGTCTGGGGGCACAAGGTTAGGAGGGGAATTACTTGTGTCATCTGTTGTTTGGGACCCATATTAGTCAGTAACCCTTTCTGGTATCAAAACTTTGACCCAACAGTAGGTAGGGTCCGGGCACGCTTACTGAACTAATTATAAGTGGTTCATTCTGATAATGGCGAGGGGTGTTGATGGTGCGTTCCAACCGGGTCATGTGCGTGCATGGATCCCGGTCTGCCTCTGAGGATGTAAGACGTCGTGACATCTGTAAATAGGTCTGTGCCAATTGGTTGTCACTTTAGGGAGTGATTGACCCTACTGTGGGGCCGACACATGATATTTATGTATTAGGGAGCCGATCGCTTGGGGTAGGGTTTTAGGGTACGCTTAGTTCTGTCTGTTTCTGTTGGTACCGTCTGTTTCTGTTGGGTGGTAACACCTGTCTGTTTCTGTGTGGTACCGTCTGTTCGGGTGGTAAAGGCCCATTACTAGTGTACACTTAATTCCACATTCTGTCTCCATAGGGATAAATCTGTTTCTTCTTCTGTCTGTTTCTGATCGGGTAGTAAAGGCCCATTATTGGCATTCTGTTTCTGTTAAAGTATTCTGTACCCGTTCCTGCTTCAATTTAGACATTAGGGTGACACCTAATTCTTCTATACTAGTATTAGTGCAGAAAAGTGTAAATCAATAGTTTATATCATTCTGTTTTTCTGTTATATCTGCTACACCTGTTATAGTTATCTCACATCCAGTTTTATGTTCATATCATATTATTATTATCTGTTCATATGCTGAAAGTCACTGGACTTGCCAGACTTTTTGTCCGACCCTTGTTGTTTCGCCTCCTTTCTTCCGTTTCCCCCCCCCCCCCCCAGGTTATCCAAGGAGGGAAATACTTTAGCTTGATCCGGATTTCTCTTTGCTTGAAGTGCTTAAAGTATGGCTTGGCTCTGTATAGCTTCCGTTCCATGGGGATTATGATTTTAAACTATGCATTTTGAAGGCTTTTGTACAAGACTGATATTTTGTACTTGAATTCTGAAATTGAAAGGATGTAACCATATTAATTTCTGTTTCCGCTGTAATAAAGTTAAAAATTTTCAAGTACTGTTTTATCTTTTTTGTAAGTTTCTGTTCTGTCTACTAAAATGCTCCACCAAAGTTAAGGCATTCCCTTTGTGAGTGACCTTAACGGAGGTGGGGTGTTACACGTGGTATCAGAGCTGAAGGTTACCAGATTGGGTAAAGTTTTTGAAAACTATTTTCAAAAAGGTTTTGGAAAGGAAGTATTTTCAAAAATAAAGCTTATTTTGAAAAACATGATCCCTAAGAGCCATATATCTTTCTTTCGGTCCTTTTTGTATTGAACCTTTCCTTTTTCGTTCCAGCATGTCTGAAGCATCTGAGATACCAGAGGATGTTCATGTACCCGGTTGGTTTCGTCAATATCTTGAGGCTAGGACCGCCGCTGCAGGTCCAGCGAATGATCCCCCTCCTCCACCCCCTCCTCGTGCTATTGCTTTCTCAAAAATCTGTAGAGATTTTAGGGCCATGGGTGGGAAGGATTTCAAAGGAACTGAATCATTCGTAGAAGCAAGGAATTGGCTCAAAGAAACTGAGGATCTATTCGTTATCTTCGAGGTGGACGATAGGCAGAAGGTACAGTTGGCAGTATGGCTGCTCAAAGACGAAGCTTCCTACTGGTGGGAAGTCACTAACGCCGAGAGGCCGGTTGAGACATGGATGGATTTCAGAACAAGGTTTGAGACAAAATTTCTCTCGCAAGCTGAACGAAGTTTACAATTGGAAAAGTTCTTGTCTCTTAAGCAAGGAAGTATGACGGTCAAGGAATACGTCAACCAGTTCAACCAACTAGCAAGATTCGGATTGGATTTAGTCAACACTCAGCATAAAAAGGCTCTCCGCTTTGTTAAAGGATTGAATGAGCCACTGCACAGCCTAGCCATGACCCATGTACCCATGGGAGCAACTTACGAGAAATTGGTGGATATGGCACTACTGCACGAGGAAGACAAGGGCCCGAAAGAGACAAAGAAGGAAGAACCACAGAATAAGAAAGCGGGGCCCAAAAAGGAAACACAAAAGAAGGATGAGAAGCCTGAAGATAAGAAGGGGAAAAAGTGCTTTACTTGTGGGAGCTCAACTCATCTGAACAAGGATTGCAGAAAAAGGAAGGGCGCTTGCTTCAACTGTGGGGAGATGGGACACTTCACTAGGGACTGCCCAAAGAGACGAGGACAAGGAGGGCAGGAGAACACTCTTGAGGCTAGTGGCTAGGATAGAAATAGGAAATTTTCTATAGTAGGTTTAATTTATTTATCTGATTATGAAGTCAAGACTTTTTCTGATTCTGGTATTTTGATTTTGTAATCGATACTCTGCACTTTAATACTAGTATTATTTCTGAATTCCGCTGTAGACTCAGACCCATAAGGGTTATGGATCATCTGTTTGAGACTGGGGTTTGAGTGATATCTGTGTTAGGCGACAAGTATGACGCATACATTCTGAGTTTTCGTGGGGTATCAATTTGATGTTGGTTTCGGTCTTTGGGGCCGATACTTAGGACCCATGTCTAATAGGAACCAAATTTTCGTTCTATCTGTACTCGCTTCCATCATTCGACTCTATCCTATCGATCGAATATTTGAACTTTAGGTAGAAACTAATGGGTGTAAACATGTGTTTGAGACATGTTATGTTTGATGGTTGCAAGTGGATGCAAGTGGTTGCTAGTGGTTGCCCGTGGATGCATATACACACACTAGGCACTAGATCGGCTCGAAAACACTCTCATACTGCATATGGATGGGTGAGCATTTTTCAATTCTTGTGGATGCAAAATGGTTGATTCAGCACATGGATGTTGCATTTGAGTGAATGGTTGTGCACTCATATAGAAATAATGTATATCATCAGAATTCTATTGCATACATGTTGGACTCATGGCACTGACATAATTCGCATTAAGGAGGTCAACTGAATCAGTAGACCGCCTGATCTTTGCATTAGATAAGGAACATATACACACACTTTTGCATATGTTCATACAACATTAGAAGTTTTCTAAGGACAATGGATGCTTGTGGATGATGGTTGAGTAGATGGATGATTGGATGGTAGGACACATTCTTCTTAACTTGAAGATTTCGGGGACGAAATCCTTTTAAGTGGGGGAGAATGTAACACCCCGTGTATTCTATAACTGTGGAATTAACAAATTAAAGTATAATTAATTTGAAATCAAAGAACTAAGGGAAACGGGATACGCCATTGCGTTCGTCTCGGAAAAATACGCGAAATAGAGTCCGAGTTTTCGAAAAACGGAGTCCGTATGAAGAAGATATGGCCTTCGGAAGTTTCTGAATTAAGTTTAAAATTCAAACAGAATAAAATAGCTCAGAAAATCAAGTTTAAATTCCAAAATGGGGCCCAATGGGCCAGGGCGGAAGAACACCCGCCTAAGGCACCCAGGTCGACTGGGCTGTCGACCTGGTCTAGCCAGGTCGACAGGGCTGTCGACAGGGCTGTCGACCTGGTCCAGAGCCAGGTCGAACCCAGCCCAACCTGGCTGGCCTATTCTATGTTGGTCGATTTTCTGCAGTCTGCTTTGTTATTAGGGCTAGGTGGCAGGCTCTAATTGGTCTCTCCTTAGGATGAATGGCTACGATCAATCCAAGCAACATCGATGGTCCTAATCAGTTCATAAACTCTATAAAAATGACCCTAGACTCTACCTAGGTTTCTTACACAATTCTCTAGCCTCCATTGCTCTCTTCTTCTAATAAAAAAATAAAAATGGCGTCGCTGCTCTGCTGGAATTAAAACTAGAAGATAATCAACATCAGCCTAAGCAACTCAATTCAAACTAGAGATTAAAGTTTCTGCAAAGATTCTACAACAAGTTAAAGTTCTTTCTTTAATCCAATCAAGGCAAGTACAGTTATTCTCCGCTATAAACGTTAATTATAATTTTGATATGCATTTAAAACTGAGTTTGAGGTTGTATATATATTCTCTTCTGTTGGATCTGTTTTCTGTGACTGTTCTGTATTCCTTTCTTCTTTTCTGTTTCTATAGCCAGGCTACCACGAGCCTGTGCCCAATCTCATAAAGAGATTAACGTATGAACGCAAAATTTGGGACAATTAATGAATGATGCGAAATTTGACAAGACTGAATTGAACGTATGACTTTAGATCTGAAGCATAAAATATATTGGACATGTGACTTGGGATTGGATGCATAAATTTGGCTATGAACATGTAATTTATATATTGCATGCATAGAGTATGTTGTAATTTAGATTTGTAACTAATTAGAGAAATGAACATTTGTTATTTAGATCTGTAATTAATTAGAAAAATAAGCATATGTTATAAACTAGTTTTAGACCTATGCATATTCTGTGATAAAAGAAGAAGAGGAACCACTGTAAGATTACATATGATTTGAGACTTTGGACAAAATGCATATAAAAGTCAAGATTTGATTTTTAGAAGATATGATTTAAAGATTTAGATTGTTGGGTATAGTTTGCATAATGATTCATGACTTAAAAAGAAGAAGATATGGAAGCTTAGGTGTAAAAGATTTGCATTAATTAGGATATCTATTATTGTGATTACACCTAAATAGGGATTTTTGGATATATGGCATGCATTGGAATTAATGGTTATATTTGGTATAATTTATATGTGAATCTGTTGTAAAATGCTAGTTTAACAAAAATTGGAACATATGTTATAGGGTAAATTATGTCCATATTCTGCGCTATGTAAATGTATGCAAACATGGAAGTATATGATCATATTGTGAATCATGACATTATTTAGGCATATGAACTTAGGCCTAATTTATGTTTAGGCAAGGCATGTAAATAGAACCTTTAGAAATATTAAATTTGCTAAATCTGCTAATTTGCCAAGTTGCCTAAACTGCTAGTTTTGTTATATTGCCTAGACTGCTAATTAGATTGAAATGCCTAATCTGTTAAATTTGTCGGTTGAAATGCCTAACCTGTTATATGCCAAAATCTGCTAAGTTGCTAAATCTGTTAAATCCGTTAAGTCATATAAAATCTGTTATCTGCTATGTTGATATAATCATCCTGTTATTGATATAATCTGAATTGGCATATATATTGGGCGTGCGCAAAAACGGTAAATTATTTAATTAATTGGCCGCAAAGATAAACATGGCTAACTCGAGGTTAGAATGAGTTTGCGGCGTAATTCTGCCCGGAACCGCCCGGCACATCCAGTGGCCGCAAACAATAGGTTCTAACGTGAGAAGTTAGTCATAACCTGCTTAAGACACGAGGTTAGGTCTGGCTTGTGGCAGAAGTCTGCCCGGAACCGCCCGGCCCATCCAGCGGCCACAAGCTAGCGACCTAATGTGAGAGGTCTGGGCATTAATAATTAATTAATGCAAATCTAAGATAAGAATGACGTCTAAAACGTATTGGGGAAAATAGGGATAAACCAACGGGATTAATAGGTGTAGTAAACCCAAAGTTAGACAAATCTGAAAAATCTGTACATCTGATCCGTTAGTCTGAAAACTTGTTAACTTAATTTGTGAACTAGTAAATCTGAATTCTGTATGTCTGAACTTGTAAACAAATAAATCTGAAATCTGTTAGTCTGGGGGCACAAGGTTAGGAGGGGAATTACTTGTGTCATCTGTTGTTTGGGACCCATATTAGTCAGTAACCCTTTCTGGTATCAAAACTTTGACCCAACAGTAGGTAGGGTCCGGGCACGCTTACTGAACTAATTATAAGTGGTTCATTCTGATAATGGCGAGGGGTGTTGATGGTGCGTTCCAACCGGGTCATGTGCGTGCATGGATCCCGGTCTGCCTCTGAGGATGTAAGACGTCGTGACATCTGTAAATAGGTCTGTGCCAATTGGTTGTCACTTTAGGGAGTGATACACCCTACTGTGGGGCCGACACAGGATATTTATGTATTAGGGAGCCGATCGCTTGGGGTAGGGTTTTAGGGTACGCTTAGTTCTGTCTGTTTCTGTTGGTACCGTCTGTTTCTGTTGGGTGGTAACACCTGTTTGTTTCTGTGTGGTACCGTCTGTTCGGGTGGTAAAGGCCCATTACTAGTGTACACTTAATTCCACATTCTGTCTCCATAGGGATAAATCTGTTTCTTCTTCTGTCTGTTTCTGATCGGGTAGTAAAGGCCCATTATTGGCATTCTGTTTCTGTTAAAGTATTCTGTACCCGTTCCTGCTTCAATTTAGACATTAGGGTGACACCTAATTCTGCTATACTAGTATTAGTGCAGAAAAGTGTAAATCAATAGTTTATATCATTCTGTTTTTCTGTTATATCTGCTACACCTGTTATAGTTATCTCACATCCAGTTTTATGTTCATATCATATTATTATTATCTGTTCATATGCTGAAAGTCACTGGACTTGCCAGACTTTTTGTCTGACCCTTGTTGTTTCGCCTCCTTTCTTCCGTTTCCCCCCCCCCCCCAGGTTATCCAAGGAGGGAAATACTTTAGCTTGATCCGGATTTCTCTTTGCTTGAAGTGCTTAAAGTATGGCTTGGCTCTGTATAGCTTCCGTTCCATGGGGATTATGATTTTAAACTATGCATTTTGAAGGCTTTTGTACAAGACTGATATTTTGTACTTGAATTCTGAAATTGAAAGGATGTAACCATATTAATTTCTGTTTCCGCTGTAATAAAGTTAAAAATTTTCAAGTACTGTTTTATCTTTTTTGTAAGTTTCTGTTCTGTCTACTAAAATGCTCCACCAAAGTTAAGGCATTCCCTTTGTGAGTGACCTTAACGGAGGTGGGGTGTTACACGTGGTATCAGAGCTGAAGGTTACCAGATTGGGTAAAGTTTTTGAAAACTATTTTCAAAAAGGTTTTGGAAAGGAAGTATTTTCAAAAATAAAGCTTATTTTGAAAAACATGATCCCCAAGAGCCATATATCTTTCTTTCGGTCCTTTTTGTATTGAACCTTTCCTTTTTCGTTCCAGCATGTCTGAAGCATCTGAGATACCAGAGGATGTTCATGTACCCGGTTGGTTTCGTCAATATCTTGAGGCTAGGACCGCCGCTGCAGGTCCAGCGAATGATCCCCCTCCTCCACCCCCTCCTCGTGCTATTGCTTTCTCAAAAATCTGTAGAGATTTTAGGGCCATGGGTGGGAAGGATTTCAAAGGAACTGAATCATTCGTAGAAGCAAGGAATTGGCTCAAAGAAACTGAGGATTTATTCGTTATCTTCGAGGTGGACGATAGGCAGAAGGTACAGTTGGCAGTATGGCTGCTCAAAGACGAAGCTTCCTACTGGTGGGAAGTCACTAACGCCGAGAGGCCGGTTGAGACATGGATGGATTTCAGAACAAGGTTTGAGACAAAATTTCTCTCGCAAGCTGAACGAAGTTTACAATTGGAAAAGTTCTTGTCTCTTAAGCAAGGAAGTATGACGGTCAAGGAATACGTCAACCAGTTCAACCAACTAGCAAGATTCGGATTGGATTTAGTCAACACTCAGCATAAAAAGGCTCTCCGCTTTGTTAAAGGATTGAATGAGCCACTGCACAGCCTAGCCATGACCCATGTACCCATGGGAGCAACTTACGAGAAATTGGTGGATATGGCACTACTGCACGAGGAAGACAAGGGCCCGAAAGAGACAAAGAAGGAAGAACCACAGAATAAGAAAGCGGGGCCCAAAAAGGAAACACAAAAGAAGGATGAGAAGCCTGAAGATAAGAAGGGGAAAAAGTGCTTTACTTGTGGGAGCTCAACTCATCTGAACAAGGATTGCAGAAAAAGGAAGGGCGCTTGCTTCAACTGTGGGGAGATGGGACACTTCACTAGGGACTGCCCAAAGAGACGAGGACAAGGAGGGCAGGCGAACACTCTTGAGGCTAGTGGCTAGGATAGAAATAGGAAATTTTCTATAGTAGGTTTAATTTATTTATCTGATTATGAAGTCAAGACTTTTTCTGATTCTGGTATTTTGATTTTGTAATCGATACTCTGCACTTTAATACTAGTATTATTTCTGAATTCCGCTGTAGACTCAGACCCATAAGGGTTATGGATCATCTGTTTGAGACTGGGGTTTGAGTGATATCTGTGTTAGGCGACAAGTATGACGCATACATTCTGAGTTTTCGTGGGGTATCAATTTGATGTTGGTTTCGGTCTTTGGGGCCGATACTTAGGACCCATGTCTAATAGGAACCAAATTTTCGTTCTATCTGTACTCGCTTCCATCATTCGACTCTATCCTATCGATCGAATATTTGAACTTTAGGTAGAAACTAATGGGTGTAAACATGTGTTTGAGACATGTTATGTTTGATGGTTGCAAGTGGATGCAAGTGGTTGCTAGTGGTTGCCCGTGGATGCATATACACACACTAGGCACTAGATCGGCTCGAAAACACTCTCATACTGCATATGGATGGGTGAGCATTTTTCAATTCTTGTGGATGCAAAATGGTTGATTCAGCACATGGATGTTGCATTTGAGTGAATGGTTGTGCACTCATATAGAAATAATGTATATCATCAGAATTCTATTGCATACATGTTGGACTCATGGCACTGACATAATTCGCATTAAGGAGGTCAACTGAATCAGTAGACCGCCTGATCTTTGCATTAGATAAGGAACATATACACACTTTTGCATATGTTCATACAACATTAGAAGTTTTCTAAGGACAATGGATGCTTGTGGATGATGGTTGAGTAGATGGATGATTGGATGGTAGGACACATTCTTCTTAACTTGAAGATTTCGGGGACGAAATCCTTTTAAGTGGGGGAGAATGTAACACCCCGTGTATTCTATAACTGTGGAATTAACAAATTAAAGTATAATTAATTTGAAATCAAAGAACTAAGGGAAACGGGATACGCCATTGCGTTCGTCTCGGAAAAATACGCGAAATAGAGTCCGAGTTTTCGAAAAACGGAGTCCGTATGAAGAAGATATGGCCTTCGGAAGTTTCTAATTAAGTTTAAAATTCAAACAGAATAAAATAGCTCAGAAAATCAAGTTTAAATTCCAAAATGGGGCCCAATGGGCCAGGGCGGAAGAACACCCGCCTAAGGCACCCAGGTCGACTGGGCTGTCGACCTGGTCTAGCCAGGTCGACAGGGCTGTCGACAGGGCTGTCGACCTGGTCCAGAGCCAGGTCGAACCCAGCCCAACCTGGCTGGCCTATTCTATGTTGGTCGATTTTCTGCAGTCTGCTTTGTTATTAGGGCTAGGTGGCAGGCTCTAATTGGTCTCTCCTTAGGATGAATGGCTACGATCAATCCAAGCAACATCGATGGTCCTAATCAGTTCATAAACTCTATAAAAATGACCCTAGACTCTACTTAGGTTTCTTACACAATTCTCTAGCCTCCATTGCTCTCTTCTTCTAATAAAAAAATAAAAATGGCGTCGCTGCTCTGCTGGAATTAAAACTAGAAGATAATCAACATCAGCCTAAGCAACTCAATTCAAACTAGAGATTAAAGTTTCTGCAAAGATTCTACAACAAGTTAAAATTCTTTCTTTAATCCAATCAAGGCAAGTACAGTTATTCTCCGCTATAAACGTTAATTATAATTTTGATATGCATTTAAAACTGAGTTTGAGGTTGTATATATATTCTCTTCTGTTGGATCTGTTTTCTGTGACTGTTCTGTATTCCTTTCTTCTTTTCTGTTTCTATAGCCAGGCTACCACGAGCCTGTGCCCAATCTCATAAAGAGATTAACGTATGAACGCAAAATTTGGGACAATTAATGAATGATGCGAAATTTGACAAGACTGAATTGAACGTATGACTTTAGATCTGAAGCATAAAATATATTGGACATGTGACTTGGGATTGGATGCATAAATTTGGCTATGAACATGTAATTTATATATTGCATGCATAGAGTATGTTGTAATTTAGATTTGTAACTAATTAGAGAAATGAACAATTGTTATTTAGATCTGTAATTAATTAGAAAAATAAGCATATGTTATAAACTAGTTTTAGACCTATGCATATTCTGTGATAAAAGAAGAAGAGGAACCACTGTAAGATTACATATGATTTGAGACTTTGGACAAAATGCATATAAAAGTCAAGATTTGATTTTTAGAAGATATGATTTAAAGATTTAGATTGTTGGGTATAGTTTGCATAATGATTCATGACTTAAAAAGAAGAAGATATGGAAGCTTAGGTGTAAAAGATTTGCATTAATTAGGATATCTATTATTGTGATTACACCTAAATAGGGATTTTTGGATATATGGCATGCATTGGAATTAATGGTTATATTTGGTATAATTTATATGTGAATCTGCTGTAAAATGCTAGTTTAACAAAAATTGGAACATATGTTATAGGGTAAATTATGTCCATATTCTGCGCTATGTAAATGTATGCAAACATGGAAGTATATGATCATATTGTGAATCATGACATTATTTAGGCATATGAACTTAGGCCTAATTTATGTTTAGGCAAGGCATGTAAATAGAACCTTTAGAAATATTAAATTTGCTAAATCTGCTAATTTGCCAAGTTGCCTAAACTGCTAGTTTTGTTATATTGCCTAGACTGCTAATTAGATTGAAATGCCTAATCTGTTAAATTTGTCGGTTGAAATGCCTAACCTGTTATATGCCAAAATCTGCTAAGTTGCTAAATCTGTTAAATCCGTTAAGTCATATAAAATCTGTTATCTGCTATGTTGATATAATCATCCTGTTATTGATATAATCTGAATTGGCATATATATTGGGCGTGCGCATAAACGGTAAATTATTTAATTAATTGGCCGCAAAGATAAACATGGCTAACTCGAGGTTAGAATGAGTTTGCGGCGTAATTCTGCCCGGAACCGCCCGGCACATCCAGTGGCCGCAAACAATAGGTTCTAATGTGAGAAGTTAGTCATAACCTGCTTAAGACACGAGGTTAGGTCTGGCTTGTGGCAGAAGTCTGCCCGGAACCGCCCGGCCCATCCAGCGGCCACAAGCTAGCGACCTAATGTGAGAGGTCTGGGCATTAATAATTAATTAATGCAAATCTAAGATAAGAATGACGTCTAAAACGTATTGGGGATAATAGGGATAAACCAACGGGATTAATAGGTGTAGTAAACCCAAAGTTAGACAAATCTGAAAAATCTGTACATCTGATCCGTTAGTCTGAAAACTTGTTAACTTAATTTGTGAACTAGTAAATCTGAATTCTGTATGTCTGAACTTGTAAACAAATAAATCTGAAATCTGTTAGTCTGGGGGCACAAGGTTAGGAGGGGAATTACTTGTGTCATCTGTTGTTTGGGACCCATATTAGTCAGTAACCCTTTCTGGTATCAAAACTTTGACCCAACAGTAGGTAGGGTCCGGGCACGCTTACTGAACTAATTATAAGTGGTTCATTCTGATAATGGCGAGGGGTGTTGATGGTGCGTTCCAACCGGGTCATGTGCGTGCATGGATCCCGGTCTGCCTCTGAGGATGTAAGACGCCGTGACTTCTGTAAATAGGTCTGTGCCAATTGGTTGTCACTTTAGGGAGTGATACACCCTACTGTGGGGCCGACACAGGATATTTATGTATTAGGGAGCCGATCGCTTGGGGTAGGGTTTTAGGGTACGCTTAGTTCTGTCTGTTTCTGTTGGTACCGTCTGTTTCTGTTGGGTGGTAACACCTGTCTGTTTCTGTGTGGTACCGTCTGTTCGGGTGGTAAAGGCCCATTACTAGTGTACACCTAATTCCACATTCTGTCTCCATAGGGATAAATCTGTTTCTTCTTCTGTCTGTTTCTGATCGGGTAGTAAAGGCCCATTATTGGCATTCTGTTTCTGTTAAAGTATTCTGTACCCGTTCCTGCTTCAATTTAGACATTAGGGTGACACCTAATTCTGCTATACTAGTATTAGTGCAGAAAAGTGTAAATCAATAGTTTATATCATTCTGTTTTTCTGTTATATCTGCTACACCTGTTATAGTTATCTCACATCCAGTTTTATGTTCATATCATATTATTATTATCTGTTCATATGCTAAAAGTCACTTGACTTGCCAGACTTTTTGTCTGACCCTTGTTGTTTCGCCTCCTTTCTTCCATTTCCCCCCCCCCCCCCCCAGGTTATCCAAGGAGGGAAATACTTTAGCTTGATCCGGATTTCTCTTTGCTTGAAGTGCTTAAAGTATGGCTTGGCTCTGTATAGCTTCCGTTCCATGGGGATTATGATTTTAAACTATGCATTTTGAAGGCTTTTGTACAAGACTGATATTTTGTACTTGAATTCTTAAATTGAAAGGATGTAACCATATTAATTTCTGTTTCCGCTGTAATAAAGTTAAAAATTTTCAAGTACTGTTTTATCTGTCTTGTAAGTTTCTGTTCTGTCTACTAAAATGCTCCACCAAAGTTAAGTCATTCCCTTTGTGAGTGACCTTAACGGAGGTGGGGTGTTACATTGTATTTGTTGATCTCTTCTAAATATATATCTGTTTGGCGGCGGGGAATTTATTCTCTTGCTTAACGCCCTTCTCTGAGACATACGAGCTCAGAGGTTATATATTGGCAGAAATCAGTGGTACGATATGGATTGATAGTGTGGCATGCTGAGATGCAGTGATCCAGACTTTTGTTGAAAAGCAAAGTTTGGTGGATGATGATCAAAGCGCAGCTTTAATATAGCATGGCTTTGTGTATAGCGTTGATTCGCGAGCCTCACACCTCGGTATGGTGGTAAACTGATGGTTTGATCAGTATGCTTTTTAGTGGATGGGCACCTTAGTGGTGTCGTGGATTCGGTCGACCGAGATGAGCTTAGTGCTCAGGGATATATAGAGTAAGCGGTGTTTTCTCTCGCTGGGACGTAAGCCGCGGTGATACTCTGGTCCCAAAAGTGCGGATGTGCAGACGGTGTTTTCTCTTGTTGGGACGTAAGCCGTGGGGAATTGCATTACGCGATCGATCTTTCGAATCAGGAGCCACCATGATGGAAATCCAACTTTCCAATACGTGTATTTCGGCTTTATTTGTAGAGCCTAGTATGGCGACATGATATATGGTACCCATGCCGTCTATGATTGATATTTATGATTGAAATTGTTTTGACACTATACACTTATTATAGTATCAAATGATTTGATTTTTAAAACGTACCAAGCATGTTTGGCTATTATAAGGGAAAACCCTATCCTCCGGCTGCGTTGCATTGTGTGATGGGACCTGGGTCTTATAATAGCTTCATTTTTTCCAAAACGCATTGCGCTGTTTTGTTATATGCACTGGTATTCTTGGGAGGAAACCCGTTCCGTGTTATACGGCGTGGTCCCTTGATTTACCTAACTTTAAAATAAAGATTTACAACTGTTTAATTTCTCACTCCAGTCCCATGACTGACCTGGAGTTTATTGTTTTAACCTAAACTCTGGGTGCCCTTATTTTGACACGGGAAGCTAGTAGTTTTGGTTTTGCAGATTTATATTCACCGGATCCTGGTTTACAGCTGGAATGATATCCGGAAAGCTTTGTATCCGTATATCTCTTCTAGTTGTGTATTGTATTATTTTCCACTACGATGTATTTAAATGTAATTTAAATCTCTGATATTTCTGTGTAATATTCATTTATACTCTGTATATTCTTGTATTCTGATGGAATTGTTGTAATAACAATGAAATGTTCTTCCGTTTGCGTTCTGTTGTGGCTTGTTCTCGAACTATCCGCGCTTTCCTCACCGAGGAAGTTACGGGTTTTCACAGAAGCTAACCTTCTCGATTGAGCTCGAACTACTTATCTTCTGGTTCCAATTTCTGGATAAACTCGACAAGCTTTGAATCTTTCTTTTGGCTCTCGCCAATCCTTTCGATGAGAGTAGGTCTTATCGATAAGCTTGCCAACATTTCAGGTTCCAATTCGCACCTTAGCCTGAAATCAAACCCCGCCAAGTACTCGAGGCTCTTCCATTCTGAAAACATCGCTCCTAAACTTGCATGTCTTCGACTCAAACGCATCAGCCACTGCGTTGCCTTTGCCAAGAGTATAGGCAATACCAAAGTCATATGACGCTAGAAACTCTAGCCACCTTTGCTGCCAAAGATTCAAATCCTTTTGAAAGAAAAGGTACTTCAACGACTTGTGATCCGTGAACAACTCGAATCGAGCTCCCAACAGGTAATGCCTCCACATCTTCAAAGCAAAAATAGTAGATGCCAACTCTAAATCATGAGTTGGGTAATTCCTTTCATGCGGTTTCAGCTGTCGACTCACATAGGCCACAACCTTATCCTTTTGCATCATCACTGCTCCAAGTCCAGTACCACATGCATTAGTATACACAATCGTCTCTTCATTCCCACTTGGAATGGTCAAAACAGAAGTACTTGTCAACCTCTCCTTTAGGATCCCAAACGCTTGTTCACACTTTGCATCCCATGTAAACACTTGGTTCTTCTTCGTCAATCCTGTCAACAGTGTAGCTTTCTTGGAGAAATCCTTGATAAACTGTTGGTAATAACCAGCAAACCCAAGGAAACTCTGAACAACCATCGCATTTTTAGGTTAATCCCAGTCCTAGATTACTACCACCTTAGCAGGGTCAACTGCTATCCCAATTTTAGAAACAACATGGCCTAAGAACCTCACTTCACTCTTCCAGAAGTGACACTTCAAAAATTTAGCTCTCAGCTGATGCTTTCACAAGATTTCCATCACAACTCTCAAGTGCATCTTGTGCCCTTCCTCATTCCGAGAGTAAACCAGAATATCATCCACGGACACAAGCACGAATTTGTTCAACTAATCTCGGAAAATTCTGTTTATAATATCCACAAAGTACATCGACGCATTGGTCAACTCGAATGGCATTACCAACCATTCGAAGAAATCAGATGGTGTCCTAAAGCAGTCTTTGGCACATCATCCTTTGCCACTCTCAACTGGTGAAATCCTGTTGCCAAATCCATCCGAGAAAACACTTTGTCTTCATGAAGCTAATCGAACAAGTCATCAATCCTCGGCAACGAATACTTGTTCTTCATGGTCACCTTGTTCAGCTCACGATAGTCCAAAAAAAATCTTAACGAGCCATCAGCTTTGGTTGTAAACACAACTGGTTCACCCTATACGGAAACACTTCTCCGAATGAATCCTTTTCCTAAATGGTCACGAACTTGCACCTCCAACTCTCGCTATTCCTTAGGCGCCATCCGCCTAAGAGGCATAACGATTGGTCTAGCACCCTCGACCAAATCGATCCTAAACTCGATCTCACGATGCAGTGGCAACCTTTTGATCTCATTAAAGACATCCTCATACTCATTAGCGATCATCACAGATGACAAGTCTTCCTATGGAATCACAAGCGAATATAAATAGCTCACGAAGACACCATCTTTGTGCTTACACCAAATCAAAACCTTTCGCTCTTCCACATCCCCAACTCTCACCTCTAGCTTCTCGCAATTCACCCTTGCCGCATACCTCTTGAGCCAATCCATGCCCAAGATGATCCCAAATCCAGCGAGGTTAAGAACAAAGCAATTACACACAAAAGAGCAACCATGACTCGACAACACTAGACCATGACAGTTCATGCAAAGATAGGACGAACCTCCAACTGGATTAGTCACTACGAAAGTTCTATCACAAATCTCGGGTTTCAAACCCAAGTGGCACACAAGCTCATTGCAAATGAAAGAATGCGATGCTCCAGTATCAAACAAAAATCGAATCGAAACACCACGAATAGAAAGAGTACCTTGAACGACGACACCCTTTCCCTTCTCCTCTTCAATAGGAGCACTCGAAGAAGATGGTACGACTTCCAAAGCATGCCTTCACAACCTGCTTGCCCTTAGCTGATTCTAGGCAGTCTTTCTTCTCATGCCCAGGCTTTCCACACTTGCAGCACTTCTTCTCAGCTTTGGGATTCTTGCACTCACTAGAGAAATGGCCCTTCTGCCAGCAGTTAAATCAAGTCACTTCGTCTTTCTACTTCTTCTGACCATCCTTTCCCTTCTTCTATTGCTGCTACCTTTTCTTATTATTACCGCCCTATTGTGGCTTTGGAGCTTCTCTTTCGGAAACAAGCTCATATGTCTCACGGATTTTTCCATAAGCTTCTCGAATAAGTCTTCAAGAAGTTCCACCAACGGTCTTCCTATGTATGCATCAAGACCTATAACAAACTTCTCGTTCTTCTGACAGCGTGTATCAATGTATGAACGAGCATATCTTGACATGGCTTCAAAGTCAGAAATGTAGTCAAGCACAGGACGACCATTCTTCTTCATTCCACGGATTTCTTGAACAGAGAAGACTTCTGAGCTGTGGAGATAAACTTTGCCTTGAACTTAGCTTAGAATTGTTCACATGAAATCTCTTCCTCTAGAGTCTCAAGTGTAACTGAATTCCACCATTCCAGGGCCCTGCCTTGTAGTTGCCTTGACGCAAGCTTTCTCTTGGTTGCATCATCCAACCCTAAGTCTCCAAAGATACGGATGCAAGAATCCATCCACCTCCGAACCTCTTCTGTTTTCTCAGTTCCTTTAATTCACTTTCCTCCTAGAGATGTATAATCTTTGCACAGCTTCACAAAATCCACAACCCTAGGCAACTGAACTCCCACATCTACCGTAGCTGCCACTGGAGCGGGTACTCTTCGCATGAATGCTTCCATCATGGCCTCAAACACGGTTGGGTAGTCTGGTACACCGCCATTACCCCTCCAGGCACAGCTCCTCCCTAGTAGTATGTCTTGTAGTTCGTCGACTCATTCTAAATCTGCAAATTAGAATTTTGCCTCGCTATAGCACTCAGAGTAGGATAACAAACAACGAAAACAAATAATAGATAGTAGGAAAGATAGTATGCTAGCCTCCTGCTCGCCTCCGAACTGCAACATTGTCCTCACTAAGCTATCACCTGTCACCTACCACCTAGTATTCCCATCTAACAATCAGATGAACAACCCATGGCAATAAGAGGGAAACATAAAACCTTGATTCAGACAACAGTCTTAGTGAGAGATAAAACAACTAACAAACTTCAACAATAAAGTATATGAGAATGGGTAAATAAACAAACTAATTTACCCATAACACCAGAGAAGAACACAACTCTCATCTTCCCCACATCGGACAGTGATAGCCTTTACATCAAACATTTCAACCATTCATCCATGGAAACCACAGTGGCAATCAGAAGTAACCAACATTAGCACTCATAGCATCCAGATTATATATCTCACGTAAACCATCCTAATCGGATTCAACATGCCCCAGGTACAAGCCCCAAAGGCCTAAACCAATATCAGACAAGCACTCAAGGAACATCTCCTTTGACGTTGGATAATTTACATGAGATGGCACAAACAGAACATCCAGCATGCATGACAGACTCTGGCTATCACTGCCTATCCTGCTTTGAAACCATCATTAATCTTATGATTAGCCAAACTATTTGCCTTCCATCAAGGGCTAATGGTAACCCCGGTTCTAGCAAAAAACCCATACATCATACAATTTGACACATTGAGGCTATACACGACGCCCAGGGTACTCGACCAACAACCTGTCTTTTAGACGTCTCTATTGTACCCCTACTTTGAGCCCGCTAGAACCTACGACAATGAAAGTCTCTTAGCCTTCAGTATCTATAGTCGTCATCGACGACGACCATCATACCATTATCACCCAACTCAGGACACCTTTGAGTTGTAATCATACTTGTTGCATCACAATTAACAACAAACACTTCACACCACATTGACATTCCTTATTGAATTCACTTCGAAGTCACAACATCACTTAGCCAAATTACATCATCGCGCTGCGGCTAGGGTTCGGAGGGTTGCCCCCGAATTTTTTTTATTCAAGCTCTTTTGTTCAAATCTGGGTCATACCCGAAAAATATAATTTTCAGAAACGACCCTATGTGCTCGACCTTGGCATGCTCGACCGACCACCCTAGTTTCGATTGACCTCCACATACATGACCCCACTATGGTGCGACCCTGGCCTGCTCGACCTAACCAGACCGACTCCTCTACTCGATTCCGTGCTCGACCTGGTGCTACTCGACCCAAAACTCCTGCTCGACCAAAACCACTGCTCGACCCAACCAAATCATCGCTCGACCGACCCACTTTGGCTCGCTCGACCCGGCCACTTGTACTACATTTTACTACACTTGTACTACATGCTTGACCCGTGGCCTGTACAACCCCAATTTAAGTCCAATTTTGAACAAAACTTCGCCAACCGACACAATCGACGAAATATACTGATCTGATTCATTCAATACAACCATAACTATCTTATGAAATCACTAACAACATGAATATGACGGTTATCACCAAAATTATGTAAATTTCACCAAAATCATGACAAATGAACATATGAACTAAATTATGGATCTAACTTGCATAAACATGTGAAATAGCATAAAAATTACCGGCTTTAAGTTGCTAAAATCGATCCTATGGAGATTCATATGAAAATAAGCTTACCATGATGTAGATCTAAGGAAAACGACTTGAATTTGATGAAAATCATGATCAAACATTCATATACTTGATTGAATCCATGTGAGAGATGCATATCACTCACCAATTCTCCAAATCAAAGCAAAAACGGTGAAATTAAATTCCGGATAGCAAAGAACTTGATCCAATCCTTCAATTTGATGAACTCCCACTTCAAATGATGTTGATCTAGCTTCAAATAGTGTAGATCTTGGATTCCCATTCTTAAATCTTGATTTAAATGGTGGAAAGGAGTTAGAGGAAGGAGGAACGCAAGGCCACCAAATAAGAGAATGGAGAAAGTAAACTATTCTCCATACCTCTCAGACCCTATTTATAGCTTTACACCAGCCTACTAATGGGCATCCCCAAATCAGCCCATTATGGCTTCTCAAACCTGAACAGCCAACTGTTAAACCTTAAAACAGCTATTCCTCCCAAATCGCTGAACCAAAACTTTAATGTGACCACTCTACGGAAAGGGACACATCATTTCCTTTCCAATGGCATAGGTTTCAACACATAATTCAACCTAAATCAAAAGTTACCCCGTGTACACGATTGACAGGGGCAAAATGGTCACAAACAAATTTGGTAAAAATTATGGTCATGTCTCACATCCCCATAAACAACATATTAAAATAACCCTCAGGGAATAAAATAAAAATATTTTACGATCCTCCAATACGTAAAATGTGGGTTGTTACATAGCAGTACTCGGGTGAGCATAGATATGGGTAGATAGATACATATACATGGTTTATACCTTAAGCGACACATCATGCCAGCATATATGATGTGTCTATGATATAGTTGATCTTTATTGGTGATGTTTCACTATGATATTTTATATGTGATATGATGATGGTTGTTGATCTTCTATTATGACTTGTTGGTGTTGATATACATGCTTGGATATTTGTGAGTTATGACTACGCCGCATAGCATATATTGTGAGTTATGTACCATCCATATGAGCCCATTGCTACTTGGCGCTTATGTGAAGAGGGACAGAAGGACCCTATGTTCAAAATAAAAACTTGGACACCTTATTTTCAATGAATGCATATATATACATATATCTGTTGAGCAGGTTATTGGCTTAGCGTTGATTAAAGAAATAAATTGCGTGCCCGACAAACAGGTGCAACTTTATGAGTTAGTTGCACAATTTTATTATTTATTATAACTACTGTGAATGATTTGGATGCGCTGCGATGGTTGCTCTGTGTGAACTCAAACATACGCCATTGGATAGTAACCAATAAATTATGAACTACACTGCATAACATACTACTGAAGACAACATAGCATATCATATTCCATATAAGCATTTGACGCTTATATGACGAGATTTGAATCACCATATGAGCAGGACGCTCGTATGGCGAGGACTGAATTACAGGTTGAACTGAAGACTGATTATGGATTTAATAACACATAAAGATAAATTGGCAAGAATAAATTACAAACCCTACATAGGTCAGGAGAAGACAAAAATACACTTGTCTCTTTTATTTTAGATATCGTGCATGGGTATGAGGGGGTGCAGGGAATATAAATCGTAATGGGTGAGCACAATTGTTTTGTATGTGATATATTGATTTATTGGGTGCCTAGTACGGCTTGATAAATTTTTCAGATCACCTCTTACAAAGGAGGTTATGGCAAAAAAATTAGAAGTTTAGGGTGTCAGCCAAATTTCAGAGAAATTAGGAAGTTCTTAGAAACTGAAAAATTGAAGAACTAAAGCCAAAATGAAAGTTGAGTTGGTTAGTTAAACAACTTTCATCTCCGTTTTCTTTTTCGGGACATCAAAGTTTTAAGTGTGGGAGGTTGTAACAACCCGGAAATTCAGGACCAATTTTAAAATTTAATTTAAGTTATTTTGATGAATATTTAAGATAGATTGACTATTTTTGCTAAATAAAATTTGAGAATAATTTCAAAATTAGTTTTTATATTTTATTTGACTAAATTGAACTTAGTAAAATTGTTAAAATGATTTATAAATTCGGAATTTAAAACTTTGATTTTTAAATTATCACATAACCCTTAAAAAGTGAAATTTTGATATTAAGCTTAGAATTCGATGAGACCAATTTTGTTGGAGTTGGGATAGCAAACCATTATTGAATTTCAAATTTCACTGGCCATGCTCGATATACCTGTTTGGGCTAAAACTGACGATCAATTTACAAAGGAACATTGTTGAGACGATCTCGAAATTCGATTTCACTTTTTTCCGGATTCGTATCGACAAATATTTTAAGAATCCTAAGTTTCATTATTTATGGAATTGCTATTTGGGCGTACAAAAGAAAAGGTATGCTAAAATCGCATTTATGGAATTGCTATTTCGACGAAACTTGATTCTTTGGATTCGTAATTCCTTGTATTTTCTTATGCCAAAATTTTATAGCCAACAGAGATCGTTTGCAATTGGGCAGTCGGAGAGAATGGAGAGAGAATTCCTACGTAAAACCTTTCTCTCCACTCTTCCTATCACTTTTCTCTCTTCCTCTTCATTGCTTCTTTCCTCATTAATAGCCACGAAACCCTAACCCTAGCTACCCCTACCCTAGGCGTATCCCTTACCCCACGCGTCATCCCTTTTCCCCTCCCTTCCCCCTCCCCCCCCAGCCCCCCTCTTGTCTCCTCTTTTCTTCTCCTCCTTGTCTCATGACATGAAAAGGTGGTTAATTTAGGGTCTGTAGCCTCATATACTACCCTTAGCTGTTCTTTGGTGAACCCTACATGCTTCGAAACAACTTGTAGGCATCTCCATTCACTTCTCCACTTCCGGACAGTGAAGACCCGAGCTCCAGAGGGTTCCAATCGGCCGAACCTCCTTCATTTCTTGCACCATTCACTTGTTATAGTGTATACCAAGGTTGCTGTGGAGTTTGAAGGCATTCCAAGCCAAAAATACGGGATTTTTTAAGCGGTAGTGAGCGCCGGAAGATTAGTAATTGCAGTGTATTGTTTTGTGATGGCTAGGGTGAGAGATTCTTGCCTTAATTAGTATATTAGAGTAGTTTAATTATGCATATTAAGTTGCTAAGTAATGCGGTGAAAATTATTAAGTTGCAAGTTAGAAATTGTATCATGTTACAATTAGAATGACATGTAGAATTTTCATGTAGTTATAGTACTCATTACATGTAATACCTCCTTCTGGGGTTCAACACATGAACTATTCACAAATCATTTGCATTAGAAGCGTTGTATGAATTTGTGACACTCACATTTCATACTCCGTGGATGGACACTTGTGGTGCCATAAATGGCATTGAATGATTGGTTATGTTGTAATATGTATGAGATTTAAAAATAATTAATTGATTGACAGAATTGTCATGTTATTTGCAGTAGGGAAATTTGAGTAAAAATACATATACAAGTTGAACAGCTTGTTTATGTTCACCTATTTCAATAAAAAACAATGTGATGAAATGAATGATTAATTAAATAATTGTTTGAAGGTTGGAAACCCCACACAGGTCTAGGGATGACTTTGATTTACACATCTCCCTGGTTTGTAGTTCGCTCGTTAATCGTTTGGTTAAACAAGCGAGATAAGCCTCAATAAAATATATTGAAGCTTATACGAGAATAAATGCACATTGAATGTTAATTGAATGTCAAATAGTTGTTCACAACTATTGTTTGATGTATCGGATTAGTATGAGAAAATTTGCATGATATTTGGTTGAATTTCGTTTCAATCCAAGATAAAAGGCATATTTTAATAATATAAAAATATGAGGTAAAAACCGAAAATAAAGTCGATGTCCGAATTTGGATGGACATGTTTACATCGAAATATAGATGAATATTTGTAACTGGGACGAATGATGTTGAAGTATTTTTAATACATTTTTGGCTATGCAAAGTATTCGAATTTTAAATGAATAGTAACTTTTCAAAATGAAGTTCGGTTAGAATATGCGGTAAATGTTTGAGAAAGGATTTACTTTCCAAAGTTTCTCGTTTATTTTTATTATGACTGTAAGGAAATTTTGGGCGTAAACGGAGAACTTTCGAAAAATAATATTATTTTATTTCTTAGGATTATATAAAATTGGACCAAATGGTGAAATATTTGAATTTTAAAATAACCGGCTGAAATAATTTTGTTTCATTAAATAAAGAAGTTTAGAAATGTCTCCGATTTATTTATAAATTATAAAATCGATTCGGGCTTGAATCGAGTCGTACAGCGATAGTTCGCGGACATCAACCCGTAACATTGAACTGACATAGTGGGAGATCCAACCGTCGGATTCTCCTTAAACTGGAACCGTTAGGTTCGTATAAAAAATATCTTTTCGATGAATATAAGTGGTTTAAATTTGAATAGTTAGATCTTAAACTATATCTAATTCAGTTCTGAAAAAGGTCGTTATGGAGGTAGCTCAATGGCCGATATTAAAAACCGATTGTAAGGGCCTAAATAAAGTTATTAAAAATATAAATAAATTATGATAAATCATAATAAGTGATTTGGAAGGAGTTTGGTTGAAATATTCCACAATTTGAAAAATAAAGTTATTTTTGTCTAAAATTTCCATTTTAGCAATTACGATGAGATTTAATATATGAACGTAATGAATTAATTTGAAGTTCATCAGGAATAGTATTTTTAGGAATATTGTTCTTGAACCCAACCAAAAAAAGGAAGCATCTCATAAAAGGAAAATTAGGAAATTATCTTAAATTTATGAAATCAAACCGAATTTTTGAAAGAGTCCATAATGAATGGAAAATGGCATTTTGTGGTTTACAGTGAACCAGGCTTTTGAATAGCAATTGTTCTTTAACCTAGGTAAAATAAGATTAATTTCTAATATTTGGTTAATCATTGAAATGTGATTTTTGAGATTTAATAATTTATCTCCGATAAAGTTAATGAAAACCAAATTTTAAAGAGCATAAATGTTTAATTTAAAGAATATTCTGGATTGGAATGAAATGAGGTTTATCTTTATGTATTTGACACATGATTACAAAGATACGCAAGTTATTTGGGAAGACCGGTTTCCCATTCTAAATAATTATTACGATGATTAAAGGCAACGATGAAGAAGGCAGTTGAAGACTGAGTATCTTCACATCGTTTTGAGCTGCTTCTGATGTCTTGATTGGGCCGTACACCCAAGACAAGGTAATAAATGGGGGTAGTTTAAAACATACTTGGAAATCGGTCAGATATCGAGGACCTCTCTCCTGTATTGGACATATGGGAAGAGGAATGAGGTGCCTCTGGTTTCGTTTAGACCCAGAACAGACATGAAAATGGATTATGTGCCTGACGTTGTAATTTGCGCTGTATTCGTTAATCTCTGCTATATATATATATATATATATATATATATATATATATATATATATATATGTTTGGTGGTGGAAAATTTATTCTCTTGCTTAACACCCTTCTCTGAGACGTACGAGCTTAGAAGTTATATATTGGTAGATGATCTATGATGCAGTGGAATGTGGCATGCTAATATGCAAATGATCAAGGCATTTGTTGAAAAGTAGAGTCTTGTGGTTGATGATCAAAGCACGACTTTAATTAGCATAGCTTTGTGTATAGCATTAATTCACGAGCCTCACACCTCGGTATGAGTAAAAAACGGGAAAATGACTGCAGGGAGTGCATGCGTTTCTTTCTAGCTAGAGGTGGTGTCATGGTATGGAGCTCAGGCATTTTTACTTATGTGGATGATGGATTGCGAGGCGCCTCAAATATAGAGCCGACTAAAAGGCTCAAGTGATAGGTCATATAGATCGGGAAATGTATTGTTCAGGAATAACCAATCCACAAACGTTAGGTGTTGGCCGACCCTAAAGATCCAAGGGTTGCCCATAATTGCGATCCTGAGGCATTTGCTAGAGTGTCTCGAAATCGGTGAGGAGACATCCTTTTCCTCAACTCATAGATGGAATCCAATTTCCAATATGTGATTTTTCGGTTTTAGCTGTAAACCTATATGGTAATATAATATATGGTACCTATGTCGTCTATGATTGATACATTTATATTTGAAGTTTTTTACCACACTATGCACTTATAGTATATCAAGATGATTTTTTTTAAAATGTACTAAGCATGTTTGGCAATTATAATGTAAAACTCTATCTTTCGGCTTGCGTTGCGTTGTGTGATGGGACCTGAGTCTTATAATGGCTTCATTTTTCCAAAAAGGATTGCATTGTTTATACATTGCTTTATTTCAATCTTTGGTATTATTGGGAGAAAACCCGTTCTGTGTTATACGACGTAGTCCCTTGATTTACCCAATATTAAAATAAAGTTAATAACTGTTTTAGTTCTCACACCAGTCCCATGACTGACTCGGAGTTTATTGTTTTACACTTAAACTATGGGTGCCCGTATTTTCCACACGGGGAGCTAGTAGTTTTGGTTTTTGCAGATTGATTATTTTCACATGATCCTGGATTATGGCTGCAGATATATTTGGAAAGCAATGTTTTTGTGTATTGTTTTCAACTGTGTTAGTTTATGTATTTTCGCTGTGCATTGTATTTATACATTTTTATTCCGCTGCTATGTATTTTATTGTTTGATAATATTTTATTTTCGCTATGTAATATTTATTCGCACTCTGATATTCTTGTACCTTGATGTAAGTTGTTGTAATAGCAATGAAAAAATTTGTCGGTCTGTGTTTTGATGTGTCGTGTTCTCACCCAGTCCTCGTTCCAGTTTGGTCTAGGCCGACCGGGGATTTCGAGCAGTGCCAGTGAATGTGATTTAAATCTTAAAGTTGAATGGAATTTGAAATTAGATGAGTATATTATAGACATGTATAGGATGAAGAGTAGGAATAGAGTTTGAAGATTATAATTTAAGTTTCCGCCAAAAAGGTACATGTTTAAATTTCCATATGAGATGTTATGGGCCTATTGGGCAAGCCACTTGGCTTCTTTATTTTATTTTTGAATGGAAAGGGCCTAGAGAGGCGTTTTGTAGTTGTACCGATTGAGCCGTACAAAGGAAGTGCTAGTGAAATTTTCCCGAAATTTAAGGAGTTAGACTATTTTTAAGAAGTTTTGATAACTAGAAATCGATATATCGATATATCTAGAATTCGATATGGAAACGTAAAATAGAATATTAATTAGAAAGGGCCAGTGATTGTTTGATGAATGTTTGTTTTCCTTTGATAGTTAAATCACCGGCTATCAAAAAAATTTTGACCATCGTTGTTAATACGGAGAGACTGGTTGGACTTATTATCCGAAAACCACTCCGTATAGGCATAGGCGTTGCGGATTAGATTATGTTGAGGATAATTAGAGATGGAGTGAAATGCAAGGATTGTTCTGTTTGTCCAGTCCCAGGACAACTTGAATGAACAAATGTCTGACGGAGTATTCCTAACATATCACATAAGACGATTTTTTCAAGATACGACGTTTGGTGGCAGAGGAATTAGTTTCTCTTAGCTTTTTATACCCATAATATTTTTGAAAGATCAACTAGTGATTTGACGGGTTTGACGATGTGACCTTCAAAGTAAATGGTGGACAGATGTTCTAAAAAGATAAACGTAGCATCAAGCCTCACAACCGGGAAATGACAAAAATGGTAGGCAACATGGCTAGTTGGGTCATACCCAAGCAGGGTATATTTTTAACCAATCTAGAGAAAATTCATTATTTGTTCTTCTTTTGATTCTGTATCTTACAGATTACGGTTGGACTGCGGACAACCGTGAGTGATAATATATTCGGTACACTCAAGCTGAATGAGTGGTCGGTCATGTGTGGCCGGGTTGCAAGATGTTCTTGCTGAACCCCAGTGTATCCCCTCTAGAGTACACGGATCGGGAGGTGGTCCCATACCTTGTCATAGTTGGAATCCAATCTCCAATAAGCGCCATGTTGTTTTTGATTTTATATTATGTATGTGGAGTGTGAGATGCAAGCATTCTGCTATTTCGCTATTTATTTGATTAGGCATTATTATAGTATCACTAGATTTTGATATCAAAAATGTTTTGGGTTATAGTAAAATAAAAATCGTCTGTGTTTATATGTGGGCTGGTCTTACTAATATTCTTTTCTTTAAAAAGGTTTTTCAAAGTTAAACAATATGTTGGAGTTTACTCACACCAGTCCCATGCCTAATCCAGAGTTTATTTTGGTTGTTTTTACCTAAACTCTTGGGTGCCCAAATTTGTACGGACAGTCAAGTGTTTCAGGCTTTTACAGATATACTTGGAGGAGCTTGAAGCAAGAGGCTTCACTGTTGGTTATTTTAAAGTTATTTCCGTTGTATCAAATATTGTATTGTACTCTAATGATGGTATGTATATATAATACAAAAATTTGTATTTCAAAGTTATGACATATGATATTATATTTTGTTTAGTTCCGCAGTGAGATTCTGATATTTCTTTAGTTCTTCTTCTATCTACTTCTATTTCTTTAATCCTAATGACTCGTGTTTCTGTATTATTTGGGTTGGACATGTGTTGTTTAGTTAACTCAGATATTACGGATTTGCGTGCTATCACAGGACTGAAGTAAATGAATAGGAAGCAGTTAACACTATCTACTCTAGTTTTTAGACCTATATAGTTTATGTGAAAAGGGTGGAAAGAGAGAGAGATTTCACATAAATACAGATGTAATAAAGAATGCATGTTTATTGAAAAAGATTGGTTATTAATTCGCATGAGAACTGAGCTCATATGTAAATCCATAATAAAATGAAAAATGAATGAATTAACAAAAATTCTTAAAACCTTTGGTCTATAATAAAAAGGGAATCGACTAAAAAGAGCAAGTTTTGGTTTCTTGCAAATAATTAATATAATATATTATAATTGAGAAAAGATTAAAAGTATATTAGTATGGTATCACTTCATGGTGAAGTAAGAACTAGTCCTATTATGACATTTAAGACTTGGTCATGGAGGTTGAGACAATAGATAAGGCTCAATCATGGGGATTAGGGCAGGAGCTTAGCTAGATTTTGGGTCTGAGGGGACCGATAGTAGATAGAGACTATCTTGGTGCACTACTACAGAAGTGGGCATATTCGACACTATTTTTCTGTGGCTGTAGATCAAAAAAGCATTGTCGTAGGCCATTTTTTC
Source organism: Allium sativum (assembly GCA_030737875.1). Lineage (NCBI taxonomy): Eukaryota > Viridiplantae > Streptophyta > Magnoliopsida > Asparagales > Amaryllidaceae > Allium > Allium sativum. The sequence continues at coordinate 710,647,123 of CM060916.1, read as the reverse complement.
AAATAGGCAACACCAGGGGGGCGTGGCACCCACGACCGTTGCATTAGCCATCTAAGACAACGCTTTTGCCCATCTATGGCCATGGAAAGAAAGTGTTGCATTATAACCCTATTGCAACAGTGTATGCATGTAATGCAACAACATACAACATTGCCTTAAGCAGAAGCCAGAGTCTGGCTTCTGGGTCATGGTAGTGGGGTCCACATGGACTTTCTATGTCAGCTGCCAAGGTGTCACATGCCACGTCAGCTTGCCACGTTAGCTGCACATGTGTCACATACCACGTCAGCTACCCACGTGGCGCCACGTAAGCTATGGCCCCACGTGCCGTACCATTGTGGAACTAATAATATTACACTTAATGCAACACCACAGCACAGTCTAATGCAACACCGCAACAGTCTAATGCAATACCACAGCACCATCTAATGCGATACCACAACAATCTAATGCAACACCAGAAAACAACAACTATAATGGTAAAAAATCAAATGCAACACCAGAAAAAATTAGCTACAACTGTAATACAACCCTGTAATTACATATTCTACAGTACATATATTCAATCCAAAACATTGTACCACATTCATATATACCAAAATATTCATACAACGGGTCCTCCCAAAACATTCATCACCACAGTCAGACCAACCAATTATATAAACCAACTCACAAGCGTCATCACTAACACATTCCACAAGTGCCATCACCAATGTTTTCCACAAGTGCCATCACGAACACATACCACAAATGCTATAATTTAAAAGAACAATCCGAATATATCACAAGCGCTAATACATACCATCCAAATACTTCAGTCAGTTGCCGAGGTTGCAGGAGTACAAATGTCATCTTCATCACTTGTTGTGGTGACACAAAAGTCTCCGACATCTAAATTAAAATTTGGATTGGCTTCACCAAGCGTTTTTAACACCCATGACACGTTTTCTTTCACTTTTCTGTTCACCTTTTCTTCGAAATCCGCCTCAAGCTCTTGCCTTATTTTTTTGGTCAGCTCTTGCACATAACTATCCGAAGAATTAGGAGTTGTTGGAGACTTTTCAGCCATTTTACCTCGCCTTCCTACAAGCTAGTTCCGCGTGTGGCTCTTCCCACCAGTAACAAGTGCATCTTCCTTAGCAATGTTTCATGCATCAACCATTGCTTGAACCTTCGCCTACAAAATGAAAACCAGGCAAGCATATAGATAAATAGACAGCTGGTAGGAATGAATTTATCAACAAAACTAGTTTTCTTTCAAACTAACTATGTGTTCGATTTAATAAGCAGCTCCAACAAACGTACAATGTGCCAATTATACTAACACAAGTATTGCTATTTCAGTAACTAATTATATATGTATTCATGTATTTGGCCTTTAGTTCATCCGTGTTAGTCTTGTAACTTCTACCATGTTCTCGTTTATATGTTTCCAAATAAACCAAGGCAGTGGATGGGTAGGCTTTTTCTAGGTCCTTTCTCTGTCAAGTATTAGGATTACCAAAAATTAAACACAATTTTTAACATTCAATGTTAAGAATTTACATATCTAGTCGATGCCTTTGAACATTGTGACAATGATATATAAAATATAATTCAATGATATAACAAATTAGAATTATCATGTGGCCAATTCAACTCGATCACAAAAAAAAAAAAAAAAACTTAAGTTCAAAAAAACACATACTATCTTTTCTTTGGCTACTGCATGAGTTTTGAGACCCATGGTATGTGTTCATTGTATGAATTACGATGCGCGGAATTAGTATTAGCTAGGGCCTGGAAATCCAAAAAAATCTAGCATTAAACAAGGATAATGCGAACTAGTAAAGAAAAGATTAGCACTAAACAAGATAATGTGAACTACTAAACATTATACAAATGTGAATATCATTAAAGTCATACCTGAACTGCTTCATCCCCCCAGTATTCCAAGAGCATTTTAAAATCCTCCAACATAATTGTACTGGTCCTATTTGCAAGCCTTTCCTCATCAGTTGAATATTTTCGATAATACCTTACTTTGATGCGAGACTTGTACTGCCTCCAAGAATCGTTAAGCGTGTTCAAGACCCACTTGTGTCCTTCTTCCGGAATGACATACCTAGTCTACAATATATCAATCACGAAATTTAGGAAACAAACTAATTAATTAAAACCAAACATTTAGGAAGTCAGTTGAACTGTATATGATTAAGGAAATTAGATTATACCACGGCATATTCCAACATTTGTCGCTTTAATTGATCAGGAACAACATGCCAATTGATGTAAATAAGAGACATATTATCCTTTGCTAGTGTCCCAAGAAAATTGCTTAACTCTTTATCAGATATTGGCTGACCTTCCTAATTCAACTCAATTACTACTTTATCATCAGGGGTTCTAGCATGCACCTTGGTCATTTTTTACTTCCCTCTAGGTTTTTTTGGACCTTGTACTTTATCTACCAGGTTCAAAAAAATGAATAGAAAATAGACACACTCAACACTGCAGTGCAATGCACAGATAAAGAAACATTATATTGTACCTGTACCTACTTCATCTTCCTGTGCAATCCATTCCTGCTCTAATCGATCAGTAAGATTTTCCATTATTGGAGGCACTTCAACATTCTGGTTTTGACGATTCCGCATCGCTAAATAAGCAGCAACTGAACCAGCAGCTTCACATGAATTGGTTGTTTGTTTGAACAATTTGCTGCATGTAGGTTTTAAAACAGATGGATGAGACGTTGTAGGTTTTAAAACTCCTAAAAAAGGCAGTGTAGGTTTCGTCAATTTCTTTAATGTTTCTGTGAATTTCTCCCGGTTATTGAGTTTCTTTGGAGTTGGAGTGTGTGTCATGATCAACTCCTTGTTAGAGCCTGCTTTCTTTGAAGGGAAGGTGCAGGTCACCAGTTCCTTCTCAATTTCAATGCCTGCATTAGTTCGCGAATGAGTTCTCGATCCAAGTAAAGGATCCTTTGACTTAACAATTTTGATTATCTAAAATTAAGTTGAAGTTCAAGATTTTTTACGTTCATAAAGGCAAAGACAATAAGTAATAAACAAATAACTTCTTTATACATCCGAATCCGATGAATCATCACTGACGTCTTCACCAGCATTTTCTGGGATGTATTTATCACGTCCATAAACATCTTTACCTTTATCTTTCCTATTTTGTGCGGCAGCCTCTTGCATACAACTAACCAATGAAGGTACCCCAAGTGATCTACTAACTGCATCATTTTCTTGCATTCGCACGATTCGCTCTTTTTCATACTTCGTCAAAAATGATGGTTGTGAGAACTACAAGCAAATTAGCATTATTACTCACCATCGATGATAAATTTAAGCTAGTTAACCAAATAGAGTCGACATATAAATAGTTCTTGCTATTTTGACAAAATGCATGCACAAAGAACAAATAGTTACTTGAATTAGTTGCATCCTTCATGGTCAGAAAAGGACATCGACATAGTAATAGAAACAACTAAAATCCAGTTCTTGCTTTTACGTGCAGAATTTTAATAAAAAGTAGTTTGAAATACAAGATTTCATCCAGATTAATAAAACTGAAAAATACCTGAACATTAGCTTCATTCTCTCGGGTATCATCATCATTATCTGTTTCATTTTCTACATTTAATTTCCTCTTGGTTCCTTTGTGCGTCACAGTAACATCTTCTTCATCATTATTCATATCAGGCTCTGGCGATAGTTTCTTCTGACCCACTTGAGTTGGGTTGTTCTTCATCACTTTGTGTTGCTGCTAAAGTCTATGTGCAGTAGTATACGTGCGCTTTGCTACAGGCTTTTTAGCGGAACCTGGAACAATAAAAATAATAACAATGGCCTCCTTCATAGTTCTTTACACACAGAGATATATATAAGAATGGATCTATATTACATATACATATATACCTTGAATTAGGTTTTTCCTTGGTCGTATGATTACATGTGGCTACAGTTGAATCAACGGCTCACTGTCTTTGTCAATGGTGTTGTCGATGTAAAAAACCACTTCTTCTTGCTTATTCCAGCCCTGTACGTACACTTTTACCTCCTTGTCATTCAATATTAGCTGCTAGCCACCACTCATTCCTTTGCTGATATAAACTCCTTCTATTTCAGTGTAATGGAGACAATCTTTAACAAAGTCCATAAGCACACTGTAAGAAAAGCGGTCTGCATCATATTTTGTTACTACAAAGGATTCTCCACCGACGTAACATGTCCTTAAAAACTGTCCGCGATGGTGCAGTCGGGTATTAATAAGTTCATCCATCCTGTACAAAATGAATACATTAGAACAAGTACATGCATGTTAAAGTGGACAAAAAACAACAACTATAACATTTTGGTCTATAACCAATTTAGATGACAGTAAAGAAAGACATTAAATCATAAGACATGTAAACTGTGTAGATTGCATTGTGAGAAAAGAGTGCCAGATACATTCATCAAAGATAATAATTTCTAGCTAATACAAAAAGTGCCAAATACATCATAAATTAGACCAAATTAAAGCAATAAGAAAGAGGAATTTTTCGTCCTAACGAGACGGAACAGGATCAGGAACTTCTGCTTCTAGTCCTGTTTCTAGTTGTATTATGGGGACATCATCCCTAATCCAACCCCCATCAACAATTTCTGCTTCTAGTTCACCACCTATGCCCATATCATGTGAATGTGTATTTCTCATGTCTTCATCCATTGCATTCTGATTTTCAATATCACACCAATCTCTCGACAATTTTTTAATAACGTAATGACTGTTCTTTTCAACTGCATCTTCCACATAAAATAATTGATGCACTTGCAAAGATAGGACATAAGGATCATTTCTATGTCACTTGCTAAAATTTACTCAAGTAACATATGAATCTTTTTCCTCTTGGTACCAGCAATACTTAAAAAGGACCATTGTGAAAGCTCCCCAATAATCAAGCTCAAAAATTTCTTCGATTGATCCGTAGTAATTGAATCACCCACTACTGGGTTTTGGTCTTTCGAACTTGCAAAACTGGTGGTTTTGGCAGTCAAAAATACACCACTATTTTGTGTGGTACATTGAGAATCTCTAAATTTTGTGTGGAATATATATCCATTTACTATATAACTGGTAAACTTCCTAGCTACTCGATTAAGACCTAATGCAAACACCTTAAAATCTGTTGAAATATCGTCCTTTTTCAGAACCACTTCTTTAAGCCAATTCCAAAACTCTTCGAAATGTTCTTGTTCACTCTTCCATCTTTTTGGATTTGCAAGACCATCCACAAAATCTCGATGAACCCTAAATAATAATTTAGGTCAAAAAACTACGAAATGCAAATGTTAATTTATAGTTAAGGAAAATGATACAGGAACTTAAAACTTACTCGATCAAACTCTCAATTTCTTTATTACCGAAATTGAACAGAATATAGCGATGCGTTGCCTTCCAATCAGAATCTTTCAAATTGAACATCTTTCCATCTTTATTCTTCTTTGTTCCAATATGATATTCCAAATTTGTTAGACATCTTCCAAAATCAATCGACGTGTTTTCTGTTCCTCCATCAATGCTTAAAAATCTTAAACAGAAGGTCACACACTCTTTTTCCAAGTAACCTTCTTCAATCGAACCTTCTGGTCTATTTCTATTTCGCACATAAGATTTCAACTTTCCTAGATATCGCTCAATTGGATACATGCATCTAAGATGTTCAGGCCCGCCGTATTTGATTTCTCTGCATAAATGAACAGGCAAGTGTACCATTATATCGAAAAAAGCCTATGGAAAAATAATTTCAAAATGACAAAGTATCTCGACAAATTCTTTTTGCAGCCTCTTGATATCATCCACTTCGATAACCTTGCTCCATAGTTCTCTAAGGAATGCATTAAATCTGATCATTGATAACGCAACCTTGGGTTTTGACGCTTTCTACATGGCAAACTGTAACAAATAGTGGAGTATGAAATGAGCATCATGGCTCTTATAACCCACAACCGTTCTCTCTTTTATGTGCATGTACCGACTAACATTTGAGGCACAACCGTAAGGCAGTTTGGCGTTCTTCAATACAGAGAAAAAGATTTCTTTTTCTTTATTTGTCATATCAGATATTATATCTCCAATTTCAACATGTTTTCCGTCACCACATTCAATAGGATGAAGGGCCTTCCTTATGGCAATTCCTGTAAATCCAAATGAGCGTTTAGGTGATCCTTCGACATGCGACCTATATTAAGTAAAGTACCTAATATTTTGTCGCATATGTTCTTCTCTATGTGCATGGCATCCAGGTTATGTCGAAGGGGATTATGACACCAATATGGTAAGTCAAACAGTATTGACCTTTTTTTAAAAGGTCCATCACTTTTACTAGGTTTCTTCGTCTTATCCCCAAACCGATTTTTGTACCCCTGCAATAACTCTTCAATATCATTTCTTGATAATATTTCTGGAATGCTCTCCATTTCAGTTTCTCCATTAAATTTCCTCTTATCCAGCCTCAACTTATGTGTCAGATCAAGAAACTTTCTATGGTAACACATTTTTTTGCTATACTTCAAATAATTTGAAGAAGTTTCATAATGGCATACTAGACACGCTAGTTTCACCTTTGTGCTCCAACCTGACAACATAGCAAATCTCGTAAAATTACTAATGATCCATAAGACGCTTGCACGTAAATTAAAATTTCCATCAGTCAAGGAATCATATGTTTCGACGCCAACATTCCATAACGCTTTCAATTCTACAATTAAAGGCTGCATATATACGTCAATACTGTTCTTTGGAGAATCTGGACCAGATATTAATGTTGAAAGAGTCAAATTCTCTTGTTTCATACATAATCAAGGTGGAAGATTGTTGTTTACCAACACAACTGGCCATGTACTATAACTTGAATTCATTGAACGATATGGATTAAATCCATCAGATGCTAGACCCAATCTAACATTACGATTTTCTGGTAAAAAATCAGGATAGCAGCATCCATCTTCTTCCATGCCACACCATTAGCCGGATGTCTTAGTTTTCCATCTTCTTTTTGTTCCACTTGGTGCCATCTCATAAGTTCGGAAAATTCTTTGCACATAAACATCCTTTGTAACCTTGGTCTTAGAGGAAAGAGCCTTATAACATTTGCCGACACTTTAGGAATTGACTTTGGTGGATCATCATTGTCAACGATGTCTTCTTTTTCTTTTACAGCCCAACTCAAAAAACCACAAATGTCACAAGCCTCTTTATCTTTATTCTCTACCCAATACAACATGCAATGGTTTGGGCAGGCATGTATTTTATGGTAATCAAGATCTAAATCCTTAATGATATTCTTTGCAGCGTAGGAAGACAAAGGCAGCTAGGCATCAGGAAATGCTTCTTTTATAAGCTTTAGTAATTCCCCAAACGCAAACTCGTTAATTTCAAAAGCACACTTTAAATGATAAAGCCTGGTCAAGAAACTTAGTCGAAAAAATTTAGTGTAGCTAGGATATAATGATTTTTTTCCTTCTTTACCATGCCGATAAAATTTCTCGGCCTCTGGATTTGGTTTTACTACAAAGTCCTGGGATTTTAACCAAATTTGTAACCCGCATATTTGAACATCACACCTAAATTATCCTCAAAATCCATCTCCGTTGAACAATCCATATGGTCATCAACACCTATTAATTTTGTCTGTGAAACTTCACAAATCCACCCGGTATGTAATGGAGAAGGGCCATTAAAAATAAGATGATCGTATATGACATTTTCACAATACCAACTACGTTCTGTACAGTTTTTGCAGGGGCACTTCATCTCATCACCTATTTTATAAATGGGAAATGCATTTCTTAGCTGTTACCCCTCTTACATATTTTGCACTCGAACTCAGAAGTCCTAACCATATGTAATACCCACTATACATTGCCACAATCTAACCACGGCCTAGTAAGACTGAATTTGATACCACTAATAGTTTCAAGATATGAACAAGGGCTACCTTATAAGGTTTGACTAAATTAGAAACGAAAACAAAACAAGTTAATAATTTACAAATATACATAATCAGTGTGATGATACAAAGACGATCGTTTTGATATGAATTATCACTAACTTTTGGAACTGAGTTATCAGGAGAATACATATAAGAAGCAACTAAGGATACTGAACACAAATTCATAACATTACATGACTGCACCAAAACAAAATAGTGCAGATATAAAGATTATACAGGTGATACAAAGATGATATAGTTGTACCTAATACAAAAAAATGCAATAATATAATTTTGTCTTCTAATGTTTAGCCCTTGAAGCTGGTCGTTAAGTCTACTAACGTCAGTTCAAAAACCAATAACTCGATCTTGCAGCGTTGTAAGTTGATGTTGTAATTCATTTGTGTACTCAGCGGCTCGACTTGCAAACTGTTGGTCAATCCACTACCAAAGGGTACACCCTGTAGGATAAACACGACGTCTAAAATAATGACGACCAATGTTGAATCCAATCGAAATAACATCTTCTACAGCGGAATACCCACAATCACACATTATGATTGGTGAGTCAGCTTGATGTTCGTTAACCACTTGGTTGTTCTGATGCTGATGACGCAAGGCAGCACGACTATGCCGTCGCATCGCCCTTTCTTCATGTCTTCTTCTTCTCGCCATTGTCTTTGGAGTTCTTCTTACTGTAGTTCATACTCAAGCAAATCATTGTAGTGCCTTTCTTGCATTTCTATATAAAAATCAATAGGAGTTTCTGGTGATGATGGGTTTGACAGTCGTAGATCACCCATGCCCAGGGTATCTTCGTAATCATACGATGTAGGAAGAGAAATAGGTATTATTTAACTACAAACAAAAATAGACATTTAAACATTTAAATTGGATTTCTTTTGTCCCCTGAATTTTGTTTCCACCTTTCGAAATAAGCATTATTTACCAATACGTCAATGGTTTGGTGAACATAAAAATACAGAACTTGCACAATTTCAACACATGCAAACATATAAATACAATACTTCAAGCATAAAAAACCCTAATTTAAGGCAATCGGTATACCCAAATCACCTAGAGACTTTGAACGTAGGCCAAAATAAGTTAGAGATGAAATCATCTAAATAAAACCAAAATGATGAAGCCCTAGCTACTTTTAATTATCCTAAATGATCCAAATCTGAGGTGTAAAGTTTGTAAAATAGGAGCAATTAGAGGTTTATAGTTTGTAACGACAGTAGAGTAGCAATCGGAGGTCTTCATGGATGAATTTCATGGAGAGAGAAACAGACAGAAGGAGGATTACGGGAGAAATTTGTTTGGGGGGGAAGTATTTCATGAATGGGAAAAAGATCGCACCAAATTTTCACTAAACTGAAGCAGGGGTACGTTTGAACCATTGGATTAATCAACATCTACGGTTATTTATTTGTTTAAATTTATAATGCGGATCGTTGACCTGACATGTATTTATGTAAAGCAACACTTTGAAATGATGTTGCATGCCACAGCATAAGAATTCCAACCGCAACACTGCATACATATCTAATGCAACAACATATGAATGTTGTTGCCGAAGATCAAAGAAAGCATAGCTTTTGCCACACTTTTCATGCAATACACACAAATTAGTGTCAAATATGCCCACTTTTGTAGTAGTGGTGATAGATAAGGGTCTAAGAGATTAAAGTGTGAGAAGCCTTTAGGAGGGGTTTCTAAATTATGATGGAGGTAGTTTCCAAGCTATAGTAAGTTTAAGATTTCATAGATGTATCATGAATTAGGATTTGTATTTTCCCTCTATTTCGTAGTACGTACTCATATCTAAGTGAAAGTCGGTGTTTATTAGTAAAGTACTCTTTTTTTTTATAATGATCACTCAAAAATATGGTAAACAAAAGGTGTAACTAGTAAGAAGCTAACAAAAGAAAACATAAACTAAAAGGAAAATGACAAGTCTAAGTATAAAGTTAAAAGGCAGTTACAATAATAAGAAATGAAAATTAGAAGAGAAAAAGAAATTCTTACATGCAAAGTTTAAAGAATTAAAAAAATATATGAAAACAATGCTTAGGAAAATATGATTTTTTTAACATAAAAAGTCGGATTTGGAAAATTATAATTGTCTAAATTCGAGTATTAAAGGTTTTGTAATAGGGTTTCGGATGCGAAAATTGGTTGAATTTTACTTCTATTCTGTAGAAGCATGAGAAAAATTGGATGAAAAGCTATGATTTTGACTTTTAAGATATTGCATTCATGTAGAATTGCAAGTATATTTAGGATGTTTTCATTGTATTTTAAAAAAAATTAAAAGAAAAAAACATGCATATTGGTGGTACTGCTTATTAGTTCATTCGCATTCATATGTTTTAGGATGTATTGCACTATGCATTGATGACACAAATAGTTGCAAAAATTTGACATACACAAGATGGATGTGATTGATGGGAGGAATTACGTAGTTTTACCTTTGTAGAATTTCGGGGATGAAATTTCCTAAAAGGTGGGAGAATGTGACACCCCACATTTTTAAATAACTGAAATAATTACAAACTGTGAAAATAAACATTTTTGGAATTGTCAGAATTTGACCGTGATATTTTTACAATTACACCTCACGATTTTCTGATCAATTTATGTGTATAATATGTTTCGAACAGAGTTTGTACAGAAAAATTATTGACGTTTGAAATTCCATGTTAGAAAATACTTGTATGTGTAAAAGAACGTGTATATTTTTTTTATTTTATAAATATATACACGTGTGAATTCCAGAAATAACATACGTTTGAATTTGAAAAGCTGAACGTGTAGAAGAACAAAATGAAAGGTTAATATTATTTAAGCATAACGTTAAATGAATTGATATATTTAAAATGTTAATGTCAAAGGTAAGGTTATAAAATAACAAATGAGATTCAATAAATGTCAACATTCTTATACATATATATGTGTGTGTGTGTGTGTGTGTGTGTGTGTGTCTATAACATTATAGAATAGTTAAAGAAAGTTAAATAAAAAGCAAACGTGATATAAGCATGATGTTATAAGATATTAAACATAATGTAACATTTTATAAGGTTTAATCCAACAGTAACAACATAACTCGCCAGGAATGGGATTAAATTTCGACCCGGAAAAGGCTCATCGAAACTTAGAACCACTCTAAACAGGTCATTGGTTCCTATAAGAAATTACATTTGCACATAATAACAGAGTAATATAACGAGATGGAATCTCACATGGTAGAAGGGATAAAATATAATAATGAGAAAGTAGACGCACCATTTAATTAGAACCCAATAATGTAGCTTACGACCATTATTCAGACAGTTACATCAAGTACATCAATTATTATCCCAAATACAATAATACTACCAATAATAAATATAACATAAAAAGATAAGTTCCTCCATCATCAAGCTCTCACCACTTCATCTCTCAGCATGAAGTCCAACCTATTATCCAGTAAGCATGTTAAGAGGAGGGAGGTCAGAACATGAAGTCCTGGTGAATGAAAACCACATATATTTGAAGGGTAACTACTCTTATACTTGGCAGGATAGGTTTTCATGATGTATCTACGTGAACAAGCATACACACACAAGGCAATAAATTTAATTAATGAGGTGGACATTCATACAGTCACTTAAGACATTTATTAACACTTTAGGGTGGATCCTCAATCACTTAAGACCCAACGAGGTGGACATTTTCGGTCACTTAAGGCCATGCTACTATATTAAATTTAGGGTGGATTCCTATAATCACTTAAGACCCTAAGGAAGGCCCTACCATTTAAGACCCCGTCATATCACATCAATCGTCAATATATATACATACATACATACTCTCATTTGAAATATGAGAAGTAGTAACTTGCTACTTAATACCGGTTTAGGGTAGACCCAGTTTGCCATTTAAGACCCCTCCAACGGACTCCCATTACTACTTAACGGGTATCACGGGTGAACTCCTATGCCACTTAAGGCTTCCCATAGATAGGTGGTCAAGTATAGTTGCATGCAGTGTCAAATACCAACCCATCCCTAGGTTAGCCCTCCCACAGCTCATAGAGGAAGTGGACAACTTCTGAAGAACTACCCCACTCGATGTTACCATTATATACAGTCCATTTTATAGAAGGAAGACCAAAGACCACTTAGAACCTAATAAGAGGGGGCCCATGACTTTGTCTAAACCAAGGAGTGAACCTTAGGAACATGCCCAGTCCTAACCACTTAAGACCCAAATTAGGTACGTCAACCACTTAAGACCTTCTCAAGGCAGGCACACCTACTCATACACACATACACACACACACACACACACATATATATATATATATACACACAAAAATACGCACCCACAAGACCTCTCACATTAAACAGGCTACTTGTAGTTGTTGGATTTGTCGGGCGGTTCCGGTCAGGCTTCTACTACAAGTGGGCTTAATCCTGTGCCTTAGTGTAATAATTATAATGGCACATGACACCTAGACCTATCATATTAACCAGGATTACTTGTAGATGCTAGATATGTTGGTCAGTTCCGGGCAGGCTTCTACTACAAGTGGTTAACCTCGTGTCTTTGTGTAATTAATTGCTATTTATAAAGCCATTAACACACATATGTACAAACAAGTTTCTATGGGGACATTTGAAATTCAAATTACTACTTTCCTAAACTAATTGGATTTACCATGCATTTATTATACGTTAATTACGTTATTATATATATGGAATTAATTAATATCCTGAGTTAAATGTAAATTAAACGTTCGAATTAACATTTCTAAACCATTGAAATGCCAATCCCTTACCAAAGAAAGGCATACAAGTTAAATACCTACATTTCACCAATCAAGTGTAGACATGTATATAAACCTATATCTAAATGGGAAACAAACAATAATAACATGTAAAACTTGTATCCTAGGCTTAACATATTGCTACAACAATAAAAGATAACAATTGTGAAATGTATCCAGACACACACACACACACACACATATATATATATATATATATAATTTTATGTTTCAAATCCACCTTTGAATAGGTTTATGTGTAAAACATTAATATTTGAATATTGTATAAATAAATACGTTGAAATAATCTATTTATATAAATAGATATTTAAACCTATTTTGATTCATACAAAAATCCAAATCCTTTATGTTTGACAATAAACAGTACATGAAATATAAGATATGAAATATGAATTTGACCCAAAATTATAATTATACAACACAACTTTATCATCTTCTCCACTGCTTTAACAACCACGAATTTACACAGATTGTACATTTCCGCCAATAAACATAAAATAGAGGAATTTGGGTGGCTTGTTATTTTTGATGTTTTCTTAGAAATCCCAAATCCTCTTAGGCATACAGATCCAAATCAATACTACTAAATAAAACAATAGCAACATAGGTAATTTCCACTTACAATGATTTAACTGTATGGAAATGACACGGATTTGATGATGTTTGCCCTATTAGATATGAAAACCTTGCAAGAATCATGAACATAGATATGAACTCTAATTATGTATTAATATATATAGGAACTAAACAATTAGAATTCTTACTTATAAATCTTGAATTCCAGATTCAAATCTATACCAAAGTCCTAAAAGAAAAGAGATTTGAAAGAATATAGATTAGAAGGCATGTAGAAGAAAACCTAATATTATATTTCTGGAGTTCAATGGCAAAGTGAAGCTATGGGATGGAGAAGATTAGGTTTAAGGGATGTAGAATGGAGTTTTATTTATAGGGGTGTGTGTATGTGCAAATAAGAGCCGTAGGATTAGTTAGACTAAATCCTGGCTGTTTATTTTATAATAATCACTCCAAAACCTAACCCAAATAAGCTTCACCACGCGCTGGTCGACCTCCACTCTAGGAGGGCAGTCGACTGGCGGTCGACCCCTAGGGGTCGACCCTTTAGGTGCCAAAATGCCCGGTGAATTTATTTTAAGGTAAGAAGGATGTAATTATTAAAACGTTTCTATTTGTTACTTATTACCTTCCTATTACTATATATTCTTGTCCCTTCTACGTGTATATATACACATGCGAGAAGAATTCTGTGGAATATTCCAATTATCCGTTAATTAAATGTCTATATTCCATATGTTTATTTATTTAATTCAAATTTCAAACGTTGTGTATATTTTATTTACGCACAACATAATCAAAGGTGAATTCTTCATACGAACTCTTTTCGACATATTATATATGAAAACGGATCAGAATTTCGCCATGAATACAACTATGATATTTTCGTGGCCAAATTCCCAATTTTACAAAATTCCATTTTTTAGCTTGATAATATTTCAATGTTTAATTTAACTTATTATTATTTATTAATTATCTTGTCTAATTAATTGATTTTTACAGGGTGTTACAAATAACATGCGTGTAAACGCATATGTATATATTTATTATTGTATATATATACATATATGTTACAAAAGTAACGCACGTTTGGATTTGAAAAGCTAACGTTTGTCATAAATGGAATTAAACCACAAAATAATGGAAGCTATTTAATATTTAAACATAATGTCAACCAAAATTAATACGTATAATGCAAAACAAGCCAAACACATCAATGACGTGTAATAAACGTGTAAGGGTCGACTCTATAGTAGCTAGGTGGACTCCTACGTCGGACTATAAAAAGGTCGGGTCGACCCGAACATGTCATTTATGAAGTGCTTTTCCTGCTTTGAACGATTAGATTTTAATACATTTAAAAGCAACGTATGATGCAATTTTGGACGTCCATAAATAAACGTGCAGGGATAGCCTCTAAACCCATATCTTTATAGATAGGCACGAAAGCTCCGCCATTTTCTTTTCTCCTCCAAATCTTCTTAAAATAAATATATTTGATATAGGCCTTTTGATTTGTAATCTAGAGGTAGAAAGTGTAGATCTACGAAAAGAGATGTCCAAATTAACCCGTCTGCATGATGTAAGTTTTACAAATCTAATTTCTATTTAATTTATTTTTATTTTAGATATGAATTTATAAATTCATATGAATTCCATCTTTTGGATCCAAATAAGGCAACAAAGGGGAAGGTTGCGGATCATAGAATTGAATTTAAATCAGATCTAGAACTTAGAGTGTTTTTCTAGGTAAATGGATTTAAATTATATTTATGTATTATGGTAATGGTATGGGGTCGTTATATTCTTGTTAAACCAATTAATTTGACATTGTTAGATTTGAACTAATTACAGTAATTAGTTGTGCAAGTTATTTTTACTGTAACTGTACTTAGATGTAAATGTCATTCTTTCGGGTTTGAATTTAGATAAATATAAGTAATCTTGGATTTAAAAATTATGGAGAAAGGCATAAGCCTAAATGTGAGAAATATACAGTAAAAATGTCAAGACTGAAAAATGGAATAGAAATGAGAATTTAATATATAACATGATTATCCAATAGAAATGGGAATTTAATGTATAACTTGATTTTGAAATAAAAATGGGAATTTTTTGTATAAACTGATTTGGAAGTTAGTAATAGTTTAGTTGGTTGTTTGAAAAAAGGGATATATTTTCACAATTTAATATTGTAAGAAACATGATAAATGTAATTGCAAGTGGGATTAGTGCAAAAAAGGGAATTTACTGTATTTTGTACTATCTAGCAATTAAGAAATTATTAAAAGAAATATCTTGCATTATGGATTACTATTTATGAGATTATTTTATATTAAAATATGGAAATAGTTTTTAGTAAGATTTCTATAACCATCAAGTGGAATAAAGCTAACTTCATATAATAAAACTTACAAAGGTGGTAAGTAAAGATACAATATAACAAAAACACGTTATAAAATGAATAGAGGTAACAATCAAGTTAAAATGAAATAATATTATGACAAGGTGTTATAAAATGAACTGAGGTAACAATCAAGTTAAATACTTAATAAACATATAAAAGAATAAATAATAAATTTGTTAAGACTAGTGTTTGATATATAGAAAATAGAAATAAAGTAAAGCAATTATTCTGGTAAATGGTTTGTACAATTAGGCATAAATTTAGGATGAGCTGTCATATAATATAAGAAACTAAAAGGGAGTCTACTGTCATAGTAAATGATAAAAGTAAGTGGAAAGAGAAAGAGTAACAAAGTAAACACGTAAAGAAAAGATTAGACGTAGGGTCTAATAAAAAGGCGAGGTGCCTTTGGAGTGTTCCAAAGGGAATTCAGATGAGAGCCTGACGAAGTTATATCGTTGAAAATCCTTTAGGGTGCGTTGATCTCACAAGGCGCGTTTTGTAGCAGTCCACTGGGAATCTGGATGAAGGCCTAATGAAGTTGTACCATTGCAGATTTTATGGAAAAGAGAAAGCACGTCCTAATAATGGACCAGATATTCGTCGGATCAGGGATAACCGAATTTTTATCAAAATTAATTATAAGTCCAGAAAGTATCTCAAAACAATAAAGAATAAATTTCAAAGCTATAATATGTTTGGGTAAATGCGAGGAAAATAAAAGAGTATCGTCAGCAAATTGAAGTATAGTTAAGTCATTACTAAAAACTCAATTACCTACCAAACCTAAAACTCCATTCCCCACTGCTCTCTTGATAATTCTGATGAATACATTAACAATGAGATAAAAAAAGAGGCGATAAAGGGTCACCATGTCTAAATCCTCTCTTAGACTGGATTTTCTTCCCTACAACCTCATTTACTACTATATTAGAACATCCAGATTTGAGTAATAAAATGATCCAATTAATCCATCTTATACTAAAACCCTAGCTAATAATAACTCATAAATAAAATCCCAATGTACTGAATCAAAGCCCTTTTCAAAATTTATTTTCAAAATAGTGCAAGAAAAATTGTTCTTACAACATAAATTAATATATTCTTATACAGCGGCTACACCATCGACTGTGTTTCTACCTTTTATAAATGCAGTCGGAGAACAATCAATAAGATCATTCATCTTTAAACTAAGTCTATTCGCTAATACTTTAGTAATAATCTTAATAGAACAGTTGATTAAGGAAATTGGCCTAAAATCTTTTAATTTATAGCTCATAATTTCTTACGAATAAGAATAAAATTTTCATAGTTAAATCTACCTATTTGTAAATTCCATTATAAAATTGGTTAAATAAATTTATTATATCATATTTCAGAACATCCCAAAATTGTTTATAAAAAAGAATATAAAAACCATCCGGAATAGGAGGTTTATCATTAGACATATCATTAATAGCCTTCCAAATCTCCTGTTCGGAGAACTGCATGTCTAAATCTAATAAATCAATCCTAGAATAAGAAGGATAAATGTCGTTCCATATAATATTAATTCTCCTCTTTATTTTTGATCCAAAAATTTGCTTATAATAGTTAGTAAAAGCTTAATTTAAGTCTTTTTTCACAACCAATACTATGTCGTCAACAAAAATAGAATGAATGAAATTGTTACATCTTCTCTTATTAGCTGCATTATGAAAAAACTTCGTATTATTATCACCCTCTTTAATCCATTATATACGAGCTCTTTGCTTCCACATGAACTCCTCTTTCTCTAGTGTCAACTTAAGGTCATTCTTAAGGCTGCACGGTTTTTCATTCTCATTAGGACTAAGTACCTATTCTCACTAACCTTATCTAAATCAAACATCCCACACATTATCTTATCTTTCCTAGTTCTAATACTACCAAATTCCTTTGACGGATTCTAAATCTTTAACTTTTAGTTGAGTTATAAGGCATTCTATCTAAGCTTTGCTTTATAAGTTTAAATTTTGATTAATAGACAAACCTGTTTAGCTTAGTGGCTAGGAAAAACAGAGGTTGGAAAGGAATTTGCTGCTTGACATATATTAAAAGGAATTAATCATGGATGGAACAACCTTATTAGTTTAGTGATAAAAAGGGTATTTTAGAAGATAAGAATTACCTAGATTGATTGGTTAAAAAAAGATGTATTTCTATAGTTGGGTTTGAAATTAACATCGAAAATGTCATTGCAAGAATGAATGGATTAGTGCGAAATAGGGATTTTTACTGTAGTGCGCACTATCCTCCAACTTAATGATAATTAAAAAAGAAATATCTTGCAATTACAGATTTCTATAAAATAGCTTGTCTTCTACTATGGAAATAATTTTTTTATTACATTTTGGTAACCAATTAATTAGGGAACTTCCAAAAAGATGAATTTAAGGATGGCAAGTAAAAGATCAACATGAGTATACTGATGTCAAAAGGATTATAGGGAACATATAAGCAGTAATAAATTGGACATTAAGAAAGAAATGGTAAAAGGCAAGGATTTATGGAAGAAAAAATGTTATCTATCTTTAGTTCTTGCTAGTTTTCCATTTTTGTTTAGGAAATTTTTTTCCTTTTTCCTTTGATATATTGGTGGGGTGGCTGCGAGGGGCCGTATCCACAACGGGTTGAGTCTTGTTTAGCTTCTGTATTGAAGGCTTATTAGAGCGGTCCTTTACAAATATAGTAAACCCCAAAGAGTGTGATGATAGAACTAGTGATTGTTTTGCACTTAGGTCAAGTAGTAGTTTCTAAACCCCATAGGGATCGGCTTGATTATCTGTTTATCTATCGTGAGTCGGGGTTGAAGCTATAAATCTTGATGTTTGGGGAATTTCCGGGTATGGATTAGGTTGTCATGATTAGGCCTCATATGACATATTGATCTACAATGAGGTGGTTAAATTATGAGCCTAAAATTTGACGTAGGTTTTAATATGACATATGGATTTATAGGGAAAAATTACGGGCCTAATATATGTTAAGTATTTCAGGGGGCTATTTTGACTGTAAGAAGAAAATAGTCAGTCTAGAACTAATTTTTGACTGCTTGCAACCCGAAGGATTAGTAATGTTGATATTCCTATATTTCTCAGTGCATCTCTAGGAAGCATCGGTTTAGTTCTCTAGTAGAGAGAGATTAGCTTTCAGATTTGTATTTGTAGCAATGATAAATTTGTAACATTTTTGCATAAAGCACAAGGTGTAAGCGAAAATTGAGTTTCATGGTTTTGGTTGGAATCTTTCCTAGCTATGGGAATATACCTTCAATGGATGGGTTGGAAGCTTAGGCAAGCTATTAGTATAATAAGTCGTCACAAATGTTGGAAGGAAAGTGAGTTTTCTTAGGGGTACTCGAGCTCCAATGTTGACCTGTGAAGGAATAGTTTGATTGGAATATTTTACTCTCTAAACCCTATCTTTTAAAAAGAATAGTGTGGCCCTTATGTTGGAACTTTCCGCATGTATTTCAAGGGAAGTAATCCGGCTTTAGTTGTAACAAAAAAGTTTTCGGAAAAAGCCGAGTAAAAGGATTTTTGAAATAGTTGTGTTCTAGACAAGAGTGTAACAAGGAGGTTTTTTATGGAAATTTGTGGAACCATTATTAGTCGAAACCCCATATGTATAATGTTTTAAGAAACAGGAGTTTTCGAAAGACTAATGTATTTTGATATGAAAATTGTATTTTGGAAATTTCATAAAAGCAACATATGTATATGTTTCAAAAGGAATTTTTGTGACTGAAATTTTGTCTCATTAAAATTTTTCAAATAAGGTTTTGAGCGATCATATATTTGAAAAGTGGAGCAGTAAGTCTTTATGGGGTTGGACAATATAAGCGGAATGAACCAAGAGACAACAGGGGTAAGGAGGAAAAGTGTGACTTTACTTGTAAGATTAAGGTAAGCTTTTGGATTAGTTCGCTTGAGAGTTTCTCGTCGTAGTAACTAAGATTAGCGAGATGAAAGAATTTCACTGTAACACACTGTAAAAATATATCTAAAACAAATTAATAATAAATAATGAAAATTAACAACAAAGTAATAATATTTTAATGGGTTGAAAAATGGAATTTTGCAGCATCAGGAATTTGGCCATGAAAATTCCGTAGTTGTATTCGTGACGAAATTCTGATCGATTTTCATATATAATATATCTAAATCCGAGTCCGTATGAAAGAATTACACTTAAAAGAAACTGTACATTAAAAATATATGTGAACAGTGTTTGAAATCCAAATTATAATATGAATATATGGAATAATATATGACCAATAAACGAGTATTTGGAATATTCCATTTAATTTGAATTTGTGTGTATATAAGTATACAACAGGAGATAACAATAATATTTAAAAGGCAAGAAATAAAGGAAATTAATAAACATTATACAATCTCTTCAGCCAAAAACGAGGGCCACTGGCCAAAATTACGACTAGGAGGCCGACCTCCCCCTAGAAGCGGTGTCGACCGCCGGTCGACCACCCTTCTAAGAGAGCGGTCGATCGCCTTGTGTGACCAATGCTCAGTTTGGGCTGGTTATGTTCAGGTTTTGGTGTTAGTTTATGAATTTAAATAGCCATGATTTAATCTAAATAATCCTACGGCTATTATTCACGCACACGCCTATAAATAACGCCTTAAACCTCAAACTTAAACCTAGCCTTCTTCTCCTTTCCAGCTTCCGCTCTGCCATTGATTCCAGAGAAAATATATTATAGGTTTTCTTCTTCCTCTCTTAAAATCTATTTTTCTAATCTCATTTCTTATATATTTGAATAGGATCTGAATCTGAAATTATAAGGTTTCTATATATAAGAATATTAATTGTTTAATTCTTATATATATATATATATATATATATATATACACACACACACACACACACACACACACATACATATACATATATTTCTAAGGGATCGGAGTTCGCATTCATATTTGTACTTGAAGATTTTCAGTTCTATTAGGCAAACACCGTCAAATTTATGTCATTTCCATACAGTCAAATCACTGTGAGGGGAAATAATAATTGTTTAGTCATATTCTATATTTTGTAGATTCTTATATGAATTAGTATGCCTAGATATATTTGGATTAACGATAATATCAAACTATAATACCCCCCAAATCTCCTATTTTTAAATGTTTCGCAAGAATTGTCAATAAATGTTGGGTTTGTGAATTTGTTTGAGTTATGGATGAAGAACATTTTCGGTGATTTACTTTTGCTTGATTTGATTCCTTTTTATTTAAAAGTATTTGTGATGTAAGAAGGTTCGAATTTGATTTAGTTTTATTATTGCAATAAGTTTAGATTTTCATTCTAAATGGATAATTTGAACGTATTCAGATTTGAAACAAATCAGATATGAACATTTTTATGTACAACATAGGAAAGGGTAAATTATTAAATAAAGGTCTATTGATATATATATATATATATATATATATATATATATATATATATATATATATATATATATATAATGTAAGAAATTTACACCTTGTTCTTGATTCATTACTTGAATTATTCTAACAAGCCTACGATGCAAGTTTTGATTGTTATGTTGTATTTTTCTCATTACCGTTATCATTAGTTATACCATTATGCCATTTATTTGGCGATATGATGTGGGAATTAACTTTTATGCTTTGTATGTAGCCCAAAACTGATAATTTACACCGTTAAAACGTTTCTTCGTTCATATGAAAAGTAGCTTTTATTATACGTATTAAATATTCTACTTATATAGCGTAATTAACGTAATCATCGTAGTAATGATGTAATAAATACGATTAGAATAAGGTTAGAATATAAAAAAATGATGCTTTGATAGCAATAATGAATAGCTTTCCCTGTAGTTCTTTTCAAACCCTTTGAAACGAAGTTCATTCAACGCTATTTGAGAATAAACCTGACGGATCAACCACTGTTCAAAGGCGCGAACTAAAATTATTTTGTGCGGGAACTAAAAATACGTGCTTTTTTGCCTTTCCCTTCGAAGAACACCCCTTTCCTTCTTATTTCACTTTATCGCCTCCTGAAGACAGCCGAAGACCTTAAAATCGCTAATCTTAACGTTGAATCATAGAATCCCAAACCCTCAATCGTCAAATTCCCCCGTCATCAACAGCTTATTCTGCAACTCTAAAGTTTGACTAGCCACGAGAGGTACTGCAAACTTATATATTATTTCTAATTTATTGATTAACTAATCTGAATCAACATACATATGTTGAAAACGATAGCAAATAATAGGCATATCCGGTTTCGATGTTTTGTACTTTATCCTCTTTTTCGTCAAGTTTATTTCTTTGTCCATTAATCTACATTAATGATTGTGGCCTCTATGTTCAATTTTTGAATTTACACGTGTTTTTCTAGCCAATTTAACAGATACTTCTTATGGTTATCAGAATATGGATAATGCCCATATTCATCATGTTAGATATCATCATTTCTTCTGCTGTTGCCTATTTTCATAGTGGAATTCAACAGAAAAATTAAGTAGTCAGATTAATTTTTGGTCATGAAAGATTTAATAAAAAATTTAGTTTTTTTGATATTCTTATCATGTTTGGGAAGAAAAAAGAACCTAGACCTAAGCTTTTGGATTATTTTTATTAATTCCAACATCATGTGCTCTTTAGCAAAAAAAATTAATAGACATGAAAATAATTTTTTTTTTATAATAGGAATGAGAACATTCTATGTTTTAAATACAATAATCGTACGTTCTGTTATCGTTTTTCTTTTTTTGAAAAGTTTGGATAGTCTGAAATGGTCAATATAAATATTGTGATTAATATAATACACAATTCAACCTAACCACTTTAACATAGTAAACTAACCATATTATTTTAAGTATTTGACATATGTTGTTTTGTGGTTTAGAAGACAAATTTCGTTTTGACGTGTCATTCTGCTGTTTGAACATAGGTCCAGAGCACTGTGTGTGCCACTTGCCAATTTTTATGTTCTCTGTTTGCAAAAGATTTATTTGATTTTTATATCGTTGAATGTCTGTTGTTTTAAAAAAAAAAAATTGGATTTATCTTGGCCTATGGATTAGGTTGTATTAAATTCTTTTTGACACTCCCATTGATATATTTAAAGTTGCAGCGTACATACGTAGAAAATGATGTTCATTCAGATCTGAAGGAGTTATTTTTTGAAAGTGATCAGTGATGTTTATTTGAAAATCTGATAAGCATCCCCGAAATAAACCACACCTACATCACCAAAGGTACCTGCGCAGCACATCCACTTGATTTCGCCCCAATCGATTCGCTTCCAACCCATCTGGATCTACCAGATTTGCCCCATAATTAGTTTTAAAAAGTATGATTTCATTTACTAATACTTTTGTCATTTATTTATTTTCGTAAATTCTAAGTGTCATTGGACGTAGTTTTAAAAAAAATCAATTTAGCTAGCTGATAGAGATCAGTTTTGACTATTCTACTTTGTGCATAGACACATACCAAAAACATAAGCATTAGCATGCAACATAGATCATATATAGTTACTTCTCTTTATGCAAGGATTTTAAGTTGGATTTTAAAACGATTGCCATTGAAGTTCATTACTCGTGCCAGATGACTGTAGAATTAATAAACTGATGTTTAACATGAAATAAGTGCAGTAAAGAGGGTTTGATGGCATCTTACTAAACAACCATAACAGAGCAAAGTGCCAGGCACAAAAAGAAAAGGAGTTGGTTAATGCACATATAACAGAGCAAAGTGCCAGGCACAAAAATTAAATTTGAACAAGTAAGATTTGTAGTTTCATCATTTATTCCTTACTTATTATACAACCACAATAATGATAATATATAATATTTTTCAAGTCTGGCATGAGGAGTTAGTTAATGTATATAAAAGTATAAAATATATAGACACATTTAGACATACAGAAAATTGTATGGAATATGCATACAAAGGGGCAAAAAGTAACTGTAAGAGTGCCAATGATGTATAAATACAACCTTTTTGTCCAGGCATGCAGATCCAAGAAAGACATAGAATGTCTCCATCCATTTCTTAAATTGTGAGCATTCTCTTGTTGATTCATTCATGCGCATGCCATGTTTATATTATCCCGTGTCGGCAACTTTGTCTCATCCTCATCAAATTTTAGCTTTATTTTATGTTTGCGTTTTTGTCATTTTCTATTCATCTTCATTTGCCTAATTTTGTGAAAATTTTCCGGCAATGATCATGTGAATAAGAAAACATAAGGAGTTGCACACTTCATTTACTTACAATACATCACATGTGCTTAAATCATTGGCAATGCCTTGGGGTCTGAAAGTTTTGTTTATGACTCATTACGTCATATTGGAAATTCAACTCAATTATATTTAGATCTGAATTACTACCATAATTAATATCTATGTAGACATGCTTATAATCGCTTTTAGGAATTTCATGTCATGCATGCCCATCTGTTGTTGGTCATTCAGAAATTTGTTTTTCTCCTAAAAGGAAGAAGGGGGGAAAATTACATAATGTCGAGGTAATTGTGTTATATATATATATATATATATATATATATATATATATATATATATATATATATAGACACACACACACACATGTGAATAGTGAAATTTTACTACTAGTCACCCTGCTTTTTACTTTATATGTGTTACATCCATGATTTTAAGTGGACTGCATATTGAGCTTATGTTATAAAAATCATTGTGGCCATTAACTTCTGAGGGTCAGCATCATTTGCAGGAACTATCACCTGTATATCTATCTAGTAGCCTGTTCAGACCAATCCAGTTTATAAAGTATCTTAATAGTTAAAACCTGCATCTTATTTCCACCTATAGTTTTGTAACCCTTCACTGTTTTATAAACACACAGAAGACGTTAAGGAATTCCTCTTCACTTGTTTATTAATTTCACAAAACAAAAGAAGCAATCATCTTCTCTCATTCTTGAAACTAAAAGGCTCCTTTTCTCTTGGTTTTTGAGTAACTTTTTATGAGGTATCATCGATGCAAGTCGAATTGATTCCAAATAAAGAAAAAAACAAGTCTAACAATTTAAATTGCAATAATGTAGACTATGGGCTCCATGGAATCTTGTGTGCCTCCAGGATTTCGCTACAATCCCACATATGAAGAATTGGTCAGTTACGACCTTACTAAGAAGATAACTTCGCAAAAAATAGACCTCGATGTAATCAGGGACATCGATCTCTATATAGAGCCTTGGGATCTCCAAAGTTAGCCTTAATTCATGTATATATAGTCATATACACATATATGCACATACACACACATATATGCACACATGCATATTCATATAATATACACAGACTTTAGTGACGACATGGTCATTTCTTTGGAATTGAAGAGAGGTGTAGGATGGGGTATGAAGAACAAACATGGTACTTCTTTAGTCATAAGGATAAGAAGTATCCAATATGCAGAAGGACAAACAGAGCGATAATGGCTAGGTCTAAAAAGCGACAGGTAGAGACAAGGCAGTGCATGATAAGAACAAGTTCATTGGGATGATAAAGACGCTTGTTTTCTATGTTGGA
The DNA here is from genome assembly GCA_030737875.1 of Allium sativum. NCBI lineage: Eukaryota > Viridiplantae > Streptophyta > Magnoliopsida > Asparagales > Amaryllidaceae > Allium > Allium sativum. Next base: position 710,621,749 of record CM060916.1, on the reverse strand, counting down.
AAGGCTCCTTATGGACAGAAGACTGATTGGATTATGCTTGAATATATACTAGAATCTGATGAAAATGCATGTATCCAGGCAAGTCTTTTTTAATTTTATCAACCTATTCATGTTATCAAAATTCATTTGATGATTGATATATCTGGGTGTTAGGGTACGTTTGGATACCATGCATTTTGATTGCAACTAGTTAATTCAGAGGCAAATAACTTCAGCGTTAATTTGATGGGACAGTAAAATGGCATTGTTTTAGTTCACTTTAGTAAACTTAAGTATACAGAGAAGACTAATTTACCTAATTATGTTAGTAGTCAGATGACATAATTTCTAAATATTGAGACTGAAGGTAAAATACAATCACAAGAAAAGTTGAATAAACAATTCAGGTGTCTTTAGTATAATAGATAGACATTCCATTGTTATATACAATGAATGAGATTTGATCTTTTGTCAAAGATGAATGCACATATACACCAAGTTGAAAATATAATACATTCTTTTGAATGGAATTATTAGACATAATATATCACTGAACACTGAACAGTTACTATATACCAAAAATAAACCTGAAGTAAAGTATTTCTGGATTATTTATGAGATATGATCATAGCGACATCAATTCTTCATCTTTTAAGGCTTTGATCGTCTGTTGGTTTTTCAAAGCTAGTTATATCAATAAATTTGTGAATACATAATTCATTATTGCGGACGAAATGATTAGATGATATATTAATAAACTCATAAAATGTAACAGTATAGTATATACCAAGAAAAGCTTAAGTAAAAGGGTTTTGAAATATTCGACTTTTAGTTTTATAAATTTTGATGCCTAAAATAGTAGTTAAGGCGCGCCTAGGCGCGTCTAAGGCGCAAGCGCATGGCCTGCACCTTGTTGATGATCGAGGTGCCTCCGTTAAGGGAGGCGCACGTAAAGCGCGCCTTTGTGCACTTATCTTCGAGGCGCCCAGGCTCAAAAAGCACGCCTCGAGAAAAACAAAGTTGCTTCGTTCGATTTTAGGTTTTTTTTTTTGAAATCGAAGTTGAAATCGCAACAACCTCTGTCGCCGCCGAAATCAAAATTCAATTTTAGGGTTTTTTTTTCAACTTCAATTTCGTGATTTTACATGGCAAAGGTACCGATTTCCTCGGAAAAAAACCGCAACAGCCTCTGCCGCCTTCGCTACACCTTGCTGCCGTCGCTACATCGTCTTTCACTCCTCTGTTGCAGTTTTTTTTTTTTTTTAAATATATGCGGTGCACTTTTTTAAAAAAGTCGCATAAAAAAGCCCAAGGCTCAAGCCGTGCGCCTTAACTACTATGATGCCTAATAAGTTGTGCTTGCATTTGAATAGACATAGACATAATCCTTTGTACATTCAACCATGCATTAAAGCCTAAAACAATAAGTAGATCAACGGTTATTGCTCTTCTGGTAAAAGGAACAAACATCTCATTTTCCCAATTACAAATTCCATTTTAAAATATTTTTCAATATCTTTATTTTCAACCTGTTCTTCTAGGTTCAATAACACACTATGTACGGTTGCGTAAGGTAATGCCAATCATTTTAGCTTTGGTTAATAAGAATAGACTTAGGGAAAGTGGTGGCATGCTTTGATAGAGTCTCATTAATTAATGGGTGTTACGTATTCTGTTTCATTTCTTTGAAAATATTTCTGAATTTTTTTTGTAACAACATCAAAGTATCAACAACCTTGATATCCTCAAAGTTTCTAAGTGGCAAATAGAATTCAGAAAGTGTTTGATATATTGTAATTTTCAGGCAAAAATAGTTGATTTACTAAGTTATAACTTTAGTTCTTCAATGGCTGTTAGGCACTGACAAAGTTATTAATGGCGCATGGCGCAAAAAGGTGCAACATCAGTCTGGAGCCTTGGCGCATGGCGCGGCAAATGGCGCGCGCATTTCTGAGTTACTGCACATTTTTGTTTTTTTAATTTAACATATAACAACAAATTTAAAAGTCCAGTATTTTATGCTAGAACATATACAATCAAAGGTTTTATTATTTTGCAAAAAGAAATATCATCATATTTGACATCATTAGCATAAAATTTCAAGCATAATAGTTTTTAAAATCCAAAATAATAATACATATTACTAATAAACTAGAATTCCGAATCTGATTCAACAATCATATTTTGCAAATCAACATCTGCATCATCGGATTCATAAGGACAATTAGATTATATCAAGTCTTTTTATTGTTACGATGATGTGGTTATACTTAGCAACACAAAGGACAATGGGTGAGGAAGAATAGCATATCGATTGATAATATTGTTTTCCTGATGCAATTGATAACTTTATGCAAGATAAAATAAAAATAAAGTGATAAATATTTATTGATAATCTATTTGGTGCATCTACAAACTGTTTGAAATAAAATACACAATCAATTGAAATACATGTTTTCTGTACAAGCAACATTACATTTGATATAAGAGTAGTACATAAAATAAAATATATTTTCAATATCGATATATTTGTTTCTCTTCAAGAAAAAAGAATTATAGAAAAGTTATCCATCAGAACCCACAAAATAAATAAAAACCAAACACAAAACGTTAGCAAGTGCAATAATATAATCAACAATACCGTAGAAAAGTCATCCATAAGAACCCACAAAATAAATAAAAACCAAATATAAAACGTTAGCAAACGCAATAATATGATCAACAATAATTTTATGTGAAATGCAAAAAAATGAAAAAATAAACAAAAAAACAAGCAAAAAACAAAACAAAAAGCGCGCCGTTTTGCACCGTGCACCTTTTTTGCGCCGCGCGCCTTTTGTTGTGCCTTCTCATATGCGCCGCAAGAAGAAATGGCGCAGATGCCGCGCCGCGCCGCGCCGTACCGCGCCATTCATAACTATGGGCACTGGTTTATTACTGAATAATGTCCGAGTTGTCCTTGTTGCTTTTTTTCTTCAGAGGTCAACTTTCCAACGTATGATGACTTTGAGTGCCACAGTGTATCACCCCATCCGACTTGAGGTAATATTTTGCTACCAATCTGTGCATTGTACAAAAAATGGAGATAGAAATAGTTCTATTGTTTCAATTGATGCGCATTTTATATTCGTGTTGCCTTTTTGAATGTTTGCGAATGAAGATGGACCAATGGTGGGTGGCTTGGGATGGGCAATTGATATTGCTGGATCTTGGATGTAGCAGTTCTGTCTGTTTGTATATTTATGTATCTTTTTATTATCAGGTACTTAAACATGAAAGGAGACAACCAAACCATGCTTATGTGGTAAGAGCAGAGCAGTCAATGGATGGGAGAAGGGTTTCCAAGAGCAGAGCAGTCAACGAATGCCTGGGTTGCACCTTTTGATTTTCCTGGATATTGGATGTAGCTGATAGCATTTCTGTGGTTTTAGGATAGGTGAAATATTTTTGAGTTCCTGTCCCCATAAAGGTATGTCTTGCTTTTATTTCATTTTACTCAATACTCTCATTTTGCTGGCGTAGTGCTTACTGGCACTAAGTAGTTAATCTATGTTTTTTTACTAGAGGGAGAAACACTAGATGAGTGTGTGTCCAGTGCAAGTCGAGTTGCTGTAAATTATACTCTAAAACAGGAATTCTTCTTCTTCTTTTTTTTTTTAAAAAAAAAAAAAAAAGAGGAATGTTACTCTTTTATTTTCTGATGTAAAAAAACTGAGTTTAGAATGTGATACTTAATTGTTCCCACAAACTGATGGAACTAAGAGGATAACACTGGACCTAATTTTGAGAACTGGTAACTTTTACTTCATTAGAGGCCCAAATTGCTTGTGCTTGAATATAATACAATTTCCAATGATCTCCGAGATTTTGAAGCCTATCTCTAATGGAGCTCTCATGATTTCATTGAATAATAGTTGAACTTTTCTCATTCAGTGTTCCATGTAGAGGTAGATCTTTCATCTTGCAGCTTTTTCAATTGTTCAGTTAATTTTAGCAATAATATCTCTTCTTTCCAGTGTTCTCTGAGACTCAAATTACCAGCATGGCATAGCAACTTCTCCTTTTAAGTCTGTCCTTTTCAGGCCTGCAACGATTTGTCCTTTTCGAACTTGGAGCTGAGCCCTTTTTGGCTTGACTCTCTTTGGCAGTTCAGGAGGCTTTTCCCCGTACTTTAGAGCATCAGTTTTCACAAGCTCATATTCTTCTTATTACCATGTCATATATATTTTATTATAATATCTATCGGCCTCTGGCAGCCGATTCTCATCATCAATAATAACTATAGTCATAGGATTTGATTTTAACAAAATAGAAGTGTAGTAGTCCCCCCCCCCCCCCCCCCCCCCAAAAAAAAAAAAAGGCAGAATAGAAGTGTAACCAAAGCAATTAAAATTTGGGAACTATGTCATAGAATTTTTTCTTTACTACCATATACGTGAATTGGCATAATTTTATCATTTTGACTAATTACACTATTTTACTCTTCTACTTGAAGCAGGTAAAATGGTTTGCAGCTTTGATTGGATATTGCTTAGTGTTTGTTCAAAGGTGATGTGCAGGAGTTGATGGTTGCAGTTATGTGGGTAGGGAGGGGATTTGTTTTCTGATTTCTATTCTTGTGATGGAGTTTTGCAGGTTGTGTTTTTATGGATTGGCAGAGGAAGAGCAGTTTGAAGTGGAAAGTTTTATTTCAGTAAGTGGAATTATTGAGATTGTTGAAGGTTGTCCAAGTGAGTTAGAGTTGCAGAAGTGAGGTTGTTTGACGTTTCAGGTGGAGGAAGGAGTGTCTGTTGTATTGTTGCAGTAGGAAGTGAGATGGTGAACGACATTCTGGAATTCCTCCTTTATTATTGATACAGGTTCACTTTTGTGCATTGTAAAAGACTAGTGTTTATTCTTGTTCAGTCCAGCCTTTAACGTCCTCTTGCTTATTGGAAACTGCCTCTACTTGTAATCACGCTATCTTGTTACTCATTTATCTACCATGCAAACATCAGATTATGCTTTTTCTTTCAATCTTTTATCTTTTTGAAATATTTATGTGTTGGTAGATTATGTTTAAATTCTGATGCACAGAAGTAACTAATCAGGGATGGTTTCCAGCTATAATATCTGAGTAATACAGCTAAAACATTTTGTGTGTGTATTTTTTCTTACAAAAAATAAAAATAGTTTATCGTTTTTTGCTTGAAAAAACGATTTAATTTTTATATCGGGTTATGAAACACCCCACCTCCGTTAAAGTCACTCACAAAGGGAATGCCTTAACTTTGGTGGAGGTTTATAAGTAAAAGCCACATAAACTCAAGACAGATATAAGTACATATGTTTTAAACAGCGGAAACCAAACAGACTTTTATTTCATCAATACGTGTTCAAACAAAACATTCCATAATTGTCTCAAAATACTTCCAACATTACAACCTTATTACTGTCTTGATTATTAAAAAAGCATAAAACATAAATAAAGTGACAAAAATCCCCATAGTGATATCCAAAGTCATAATCCGAGCAAAAGAGATCCAAATCATACATCTACGTTCTTAGAGCTTGTAAAGAGTCTGACTGAGCTGAGTTGTTTCCTTCCTGTGGACCTGGGGGGGGGGGGGGGGGGGAACGAAAGAAAAGAAGACGAAAAGAAAATAGAGTCAGACATAAAGCCTGAGTAAATCTAGTAACTCTTTAGTATGTGAATAAGAAAAAGGGCATGATAGACATAAACTGAAAATAGGAAAGTGTCACAAGCTAAGAAAGTGTCGAATGTACTATCGCACCCATACTATATCTCTGCACCTACTTGAGTTTATTCTAACTGGTACCCCATGCTAAGGGTGAAGTGATCCCCATTTTTATTTAAAGATCGGCTCCTACTCGCGTTAACATGTGTCATACGGCCCCCAAGAATTGTAGATATCTATGCTGGTCCCACCATGAGGTGTATCAAGACCCATGGTGGCGGCCTCGACACAAATTCTAGAAGGCATAGGTTATACTACTGGTGTCCCCAGTGCCCTGGTTGTCTGCTCCGGAGTGTGTGCACGTCCGCACCCCGTTAAACCTACACTGTCCACCCACCGCCGTCGTTTGACCGCTTACAATCAACCCAGTAATCGTGCCCCACCCTGCCTAGTTTCAGGGTACCATGATACCTAACTTGGGTTACTGCTGAAACGGGTCCCTTGTTAACAGGATTTTCTAGTCAAACATGTTAAGTGGTTAAGTGCCTGTATTTACCTAACTCCACCCATCAATTCTTGTTAACATGTTGAATTTGGTTAAGTGTTATAGTTGACTTAACCCTACCATCTGTTTTTAGCCTCTTAGAGCACCTGACCACTCACATTAGACAGATATTGCTACGGTTACTGGATGTGCCGGTCGGTTCCGGGCAGGTTTACACCGTAGCTCAGTCTAACCTCGGGTCATTATTGGGCTCAATGCTTAACCACCCACATTGGATAGGTATTGTTGTGACTACTGGACAGCCGGGCGGGTCCGGGCAGGTTTACATCACAACTCAATCCAACCTCGGGTTAAGCATATCGTGTTTTCTAAATTCACATATTTTATTATTTCACAATTATATATGTAAATGTCATATCTTTTATTCTTGGGTATATCAATTCATACCGCTTAAATGTCATTGTCGTTGGCATGTGCCAACCATGCCAATATATATTTTCATGTTTTACACCCAACGTTATTACCCTCGTTTGTTCGCAACATGTGTTGGGCTTGTCACAATTCAGCCCAACTTTATAAACGTGAGAAAAAAGGGAAATCAAGAACATGTAATACATAAAGGTGTGTGGCGCATGAACTTGCAATTTAGCGATACTAACATAAATGATGGGTCATGTGAACTTGTATTCAAATCAAAGTATAACTAAGTAGGTAACATATGAAATGGCATAGTTTAGGCTAATACAAACTTGTGTTTAAACATGTTTAACTTGGCATAATGTCAACCACAAAACTAGCACGTTGTATATTCACCAAAATGTCCAATTATAACATCAAATCACATAGCATATTTCAACATGAACTTGCATAGGTTATGAAACCCAAACGATACTTAACATAGATCCAATTATACTTGCAAATAAACATGAACTTGCATAGTTTATGAAACCCAAACGATACTTAACATAGATCCAGTTATACTTGCAAATAAACATGAGAATGATTTCATAGTTTTTGGGTCAAGTAGGCATAAAAGGTTTCAAATCTAGAACATGTTTACATAAACCTTAATTTAGACTTAGTGAATGTATATAGTCCATGCCATAGGTATAAACATAAAGGGATCAAATTCTAGTTTTTGCCACAAACTTGCAAGTGCCATTGTTTTCATATACATTTGTTCAATAGGCTTGCGTCAATCAAATTTATGCCACAAACATCAATACACAAGTCATGATAGAACCATTACAATACACATAATTTATACAATAACACAATTCTATTTTCATTTACATCGAATCACATCACAATTTTTATTCATATTCTGAAAGGTCACTATACTTACAACGAATGCAGAATCTTGAATTCTGGATTCTGAATTCTGAAATTGAGATGCGCTCCTCTGGGTAGACTAACGTTGCATTGATTAATTTGTTTAAACTTTAATCTTCTTCTTAATTTGATTCGTCTCTAAGCTTTTCTCTCTTGACGGCTATGCTCAATTCCTTCCTGGCAGCATGACGACTCCCATCTTATTTTTTTATGTGAATTTTCAATTGAGACTTAGGGTGTATTTATAGATTTTTAAATTGTTTTGAGCCGTCAGATGGAGACAGGAGGAATCTAGACCATACAGAGTTCAAAGAGCCAATCAAGAGGTGACATGTCAGCCCTAGTGACACACCGAGCCATAGAAATTCGAGCCAGAGTCAGACCAAGCCAGCCAGGTCGACCAGGCAGGTCGACTGGCAGGTCGACACCCAGGTCGACACTATGGTCGACCTGGGGTGGCCAGGTCGACACTATGGTCGAACTGGGGTGGCCAGGTTGACACCATGGTCGACCCTATGGTCGACCTGGTCTCTGGGCGGGAATTTTCCCGCCCAGTCCAATTTGAACCTGTTTTCGAATTTCGAATTTAAAACTGAGCAGTTTGAATTTAAATTTTATTCTGAAACTTCCGAAGGTCATAACTCCTTCATACGGAGTCCGATTCGCGCAAACTCGGACTCTATCTCAAGCAGAATTCCAAGACGAACGCAATGGAGTAACCCATTTCCCTTAATTCTTTCATTTAGAATTAATTACACTTTATTTTGTGAAGCTTAATGTTATAGAATTCACGGGGTGTTACATTCTCCCCCCTTAAAAGGATTTCGTCCCCGAAATCTTCAAGTTAGGAAGAATGTATATCCTACCATCCAACAGTCCATCTACTCAACCAACAAACACAGGCGTCCACTGTCCTTAAAAGACTTCTAATGCTTCGTGATTGTAACACCCCGTGAATTCTATAACGTTAAGCTTCACGAATTAACGTATAATTAATTATAAATGATGAAATCAAGGTAAATGGGTTACGCCATTGCGTTCGTCTCGAAATTCTGCTTTAGATAGAGTTCAAGTTTGCGTAAAATGGATATCGTATGAAGAAGATATGGACGAACGAAGTTGGGCAGAAAAACCGGAAAACGGGTCAGAATGCATTGGCGCACTTGTAAAGTGCGCCAGAACAAAGTTGAACTGGTGCACTTGGGAAGTGCGCCAGTACAATTTTGGCCTGGCGCACCTTCCAAGTGCGCCCTGGTCAGAAAGACCTGCTGGTCAGGCCCTGGCTGGCCTGGTCAGGGTCTGGTCGAATTCTGATGCTTGGCATAGTCACTAGGGCTTACATGTCTCTTTCTTATTGGCCTCTCTTGAGATGGATGGTCTGGATTCACCCTAGCTTCATCGACGGCTCAAAATAATTTAAAATTCTATAAATACAACTCAAGTCTAACCCTAAATTCACACAAATAATAGAATACAAAAGCCGTCATGCTGCTGGAGAGGAACTAGGAATGGCCGTCAATTAGAAAGCCTAGAGACAAGCCAACAAGCCTAAGAGACGAATCAAATCAGAAGAAGATTAAAGCTTAATCAAATCATTTAACGCAACTTTGCTACCCAAAGGAGAGCATCTTCAAATCAGAATAACAGAAATCAGAAAACAAGAATTCATCATACGTTGTAAGTATAGTGACCTTTCAAAATATGAATAAAAACTGTGATGTGATTCGATGTAAATGAAAATAGAATCGTGTTGTTATAATCTTTGTGTATTGTGATGGTTCTATCATGACTTGTGTATTGATGTTTGTGGCATAAATTGATTGATGTAAGCCTATTGAACAATTGTATATGAAAACATTGGCACTTGCAAGTTTGTGGCAAAAACTAGAAATTGATCCCTTTTTGTATATGTCGATGGCATGGACTGTGTATATTCCCTTAGTCTAAATTAGAATTTGTGTAGACATGTTATAGGCCTTTTATGCCTACATGACCCAAAACCTATGATATCATTCTTATGTTTATTGGCAAGTATAATTAGATCTATGTTTGCAAGTATAATTGGATCTATGTTTCATAAACTATGCAAGTTCATGTTTATTTGCAAAATATAATTGGTTCTATGTCAAACATCGTTTGGGTTTCATAAACTATGCAAGTTCATGTTGAAATAGGCTATATGATTAGATGTAAAAATTGTACATTTTGATGAATATATAACATGCTAGTTTTGTGGTCGATATTATGCCAAGTTAACATGTTTAAACACAAGTTTGTCTTTGCCTAAACTATGCCATTTCATATGTCACCTACTTAGTCATACTTTGATTCGAATGCAAGTTCACATGACCCATGTTATATGTTAGTTGAATCGCCAAATTGCAAGTTCATGCGCCACACACCTTTATGTATTACATGTTCTTGATTTCCCCTTTTCCTCACGTTTATAAAGTTGGGCTGAATTGTGACAAGCCCAACACATGTTATAACGTTGCGAACAAACGGGGGTAATAACGTTGGGTGTAAAATATGAAAATGTATGTTGGCATGTTTGGCACATGCCAATGATTATGACACATAAGCGGTATGAATTGAAATACCCAAAAATAAAAGATATGACATTTACATATAGTTGAAAAGTAATAAAATGTGTAAATTTAGAAAACACGATATGCTTAACCCGAGGTTGGATTGAGTTGTGATGTAAACTTGCCCGGACCCGCCCGGCTGTCCAGTAGTCACAACAATACCTATCCAATATGGGTGGTTAAGCATTGAGCCCAATAAGGACCCGAGGTTAGACTGAGCCACGGTGTAAACCTGCCCGGAACCGACCGACACATCCAGTAACCGTTACAATACCTGTCTAATGTGAGTGGTCTGGTGCTCCTAAGAGGCTAGGGACAGATGGTAGGGTTAAGTCAACTATAACACTTAACCAAATTCAACATGTTAACAAGAATTGATGGGTGGGGTTAGGTAAATACATACACTTAACCACTTAACATGTTTGACTAGGAAATCCTGGTAACGAGGGACCCGTTTCAGTAGTAACCCAAAGTTAGGTATCAACGGTACCCTGAAACTAGGCAGGGTGGGGCATGATTACTGGGCTAATTGTAAGCGGTCAAACGACGGCGGTGGGTGCACAGTGCAGGTTTAACGGGGTGCGGGCGTGCACACACTCCGGAGCAGACAACCAGGGCACTGGGGACACCAGTAGTATAACCTATGTCTTCTAGTTTCGTGTCGGGGCCGCCACCATGGGTCTTGATACACCCCATGGTGGGACCAGCATAGGTATCTACAATTCTTGGGGGTCGTATGACACATGTTAACGCGAGTAGGAGCCGATCTTTAATAAGAATGGGGATCACTTCACCCTCACCATGGGGTGCCAGTTAGAATGAATTCAAATAGGTGCAAAGATATAATATGGGTGTGATAGTAGATTCGACACTTCCTTAGCTTGTGACACTTTCCTATTTTTAGTTTACATCCATCATACCCTTTTCTTATTCACATATTGAAGAGTTACTAGATTTACTCAGGCTTTATGTCTGACCCTATTTTCTTTTCGTCTTCTTTTCTTTCGTTCCCCCCCTCCAGGTCCACAGGGAGGAAACAGCTCAACTCAGTCAGGCTCTTTACAAGCACTAAGAACGTAGATGTATGATTTGGATCTTTCTTGCTCGGATAATGGCTTTGGATATCACTATGGGGATTTTTGTCACTTTATTTATGTTTTCATGCTTCTTTAATAATCAAGGCAGTTATGAGGTTGTAATGTTGAAAGTATTTTCAGACAATTATGGAAATCTTTGTTTGATACACGTATTGATGAAATAAAAGTTTGTTTGGTTTCCGCTTTTTAAAATATGTGTATTTATATCTGTCTTGAGTTCATCTGTGGCTTTTACTTATAAACCTCCACCAAAGTTAAGGCATTCCCTTTGTGAGTGACCTTAATGGAGGTGGGGTGTTTCAGTGATCATATGCATAGTGTGTGTATATGTCCTTATCTAATGCAGAAATCAGGCGGTCTACTGATTCAGTTGACCTCCTTAATGCGAATCATGTAAGTGTCAGGAATCCATTATGTATGCAAATTTTTCCTACTCATAATTCTACATGAGTGCACAACTATTCATACAAATGGGACGACCATATGACAGCATATCAAGTTTCAACCATATACAAATGAGAATACATATATGCATATGCAATATGAAGTGACTGAGCCGATCTATAACCTAGGGTGTGTGTGTATATGCATCCACGAGCAACCACTAGCAATCACTAGCAACCATTTGCAGCCATCATCCATAACATGTTTTCAAATACATGTTTGCGTCCATTTGTTTTCTACCTAAGGAGTTAGGAAAAGGACCGAGGAGATATACCTAAAAAGATAGATAAAGCATAACTTAAGGAAAAAGAGAGATCAAAGATGTACCCTCAAAAAGAAGAGGGCAGGCAACGCGTATTCTGTCCTCAATTTCCCAAGTCGCGTCTTCCTCGGCGTCGCTCCACTGAACTTTAACGAGTTTGACTTCGCGGTTGCGTAGCTTTTTCACTTCAGTTCCTAAGATGCGGGTTGGAACTTTCCTCACAGTTGTTTCACGTTCCACTTCGGCTTCTTCTAGAATGCTAGGTTCCACCACTTCTGCAGACTCATGCAAACACTTCCGGAGGTGAGAAACATGAAAGACGTTGTGAACTCCGGCCAGTCTCTCGGGTAGCTCTAATCTATAAGCCATCTTCCCAACCTTCTCGATGATAGGAAACGGTCCTACGAATCTTGGTGTTAGCTTTCCTGCGGATTCAAAGCGAACGATGTTCCTTAAAGGAGATACCTTAAGAAAAACTCTGTCCCCAACCTCAAACTCAAGGTCGGTCCTTCTTTTGTCGGCGTAGGATTTTTGTCTGTCTTGGGCAGTCTTTATTCTCCTACGTATCAAGTCCACTTTCTCCGAAGTCTCTCGAATCATGTCTGGCCCAAGTATAAGCTTATCTGTAGACTCCCACCAACAAGTTGGTGATTTGCACGGTCTTCCATACAAGGCTTCGGAGGGTGCCATGCCTATGGTAGCTTGGTAGCTGTTGTTGTAGGCAAATTCTACTAAAGGAAGGTGATCCTCCCACGTCCCTCCAAAGTCAAGAACGCAAAGTCTTAAAAGATCCTCCAAAACTCTATTCACCCTTTCCGTCTGGCCATCGGTTTGGGGGTGATAGGACGTGCTCTAACATAACTGTGTGCCTACAGCTTCTTGCAGACTCCACCAAAACTCACTTGTGAAGATAGGGTCTCAGTCACTAACAATGCTGGAGGGTATCCTATGGAGTCGAACTATTTCCTTGAGATAAAGAGATGCTAGAGATGCGGCAGTCCTTCTACTCTTGATAGGTATAAAGTGGGCGCTTTTAGTAAGCCTATCCACTATTACCCAAATGCTAGTGTTGCCTCTTCTCGACCTAGGCAGTCCATCAATGAAGTCCATTGAAATGCTATCCCACTTCCACTGTGGGACCTCTAAAGGATGAAGTAGTCCTCCAGGCTTCTTCTGTTCCGCCTTGACCTGTTGGCAGGTCATGCACTTAGAAACGAAATCTGCCACGTCTTGCTTCATGCCGCTCCAAAAGAAAGTCCTTTTTATATCCTTGTACATCTTATCACCGCCAGGGTGTATAGTCATCTTGGAATGATGCGCTTCCTCGAGAACCTTCTTTGTTAACTCCCTTGCTTGTGGGACGCATAATATTCCATCTCGCCTCAGCCAACCCTTATCATCGATGGCGTATCTACTGAGGTGACTAGAAGTCTCACCCCTAATAAGTTTATCAATCACATCAACAAGATGAGGGTCTTCACGTTGTGCAGCCCCTATTGAGTCCAAGAGAGTAGGGCGTACTTCGAGAGATGCTAGTAAACCCGGTACGAAATCCGAGGAGGGCCTAAAGTTAAAACTGGCTACATACTCCAAGCTTTGCCTTTCCACAAAGAGAGGGCTTAAGGTCAGTTTCTTTCGGCTCAACGCGTCTGCTACCACGTTGCCTTTTCCGGGAGTATAGGAAATTTCAATGTCATACGAGGCAAGAAACTCCATCCATCTTTGCTGCCTCAAGTTCAGATCCTTCTGCGATAAGAGATATTTCAACGATTTATGGTTAGTGTATAATTCAAACTTCTCACCTAGGAGATAATGGCTCCAAGACTTAAGCACAAAGACGATGGCGGCTAACTCAAGATCGTGGGTTGGGTAGTTCTTTTCATGAACTTTCAATTGTCTTCCGCCATAAGCTACTACCCTTCCTTCTTGCATTAGAACAGCGCCTAGTCCCGTTCCACATGCATCCGTGTATACTGTGAACATTTTGCTTCCATCTGGCAAGGTCAGAACTGGGGCTGTTGTGAGAGCCCTTTTTAATCGTTGGAAAGCAAACTCGCAGTCCAAATCCCAAGTGAACGCCAGATTCTTCTTTGTTAGCCTTGTGAGTGGGGCTGAGATTTTCGCGAAATCCCTAATAAACTTTCGGTAAAAACCGGCTAGCCCAACAAAGCTTCGAACTTCGGTCGCATTTCTTGGTGTCTTCCAATCTTGTACCGCCACCACTTTCACGGGGTCCACAGCCAACCCCTCTTTGGACACTATATGCCCCAGAAATCTTACCTCCTTTCTCCAAAAGTGGCACTTGGAGAATTTGGCTTTTAGCTGATGTGAACGGAGAGTATCCATGATTTCTTTCAGATGCTGAGCATGCTCTTCCTCATTCTTTGAAAAGATTAAGATATCATCTATGAAGACAACCACGAATTTGTTGAGGAATTCTCTGAACACCCTGCTCATTAGGTCTACAAAATAAGCGGGTGCATTTGTCAAGCCGAAAGGCATGACAAGCCACTCGAAGAAACCGTCTGGGGTTCTGAACGCCGTCTTATCAATGCTATCTTCAGCTACTCTTAGCTGATGGAACCCAGTTGGCAGATCAAGTTGGGAGAAGACCGATGCTCCTACAAGCTGATCAAACAAATCGTCGATTCGGGGAAGAGGGTGCCTATTTTTCTTGGTCAATTTGTTTAACTCCCTATAGTCGACGCAAAGGCGAAGCGAACCGTCCGCTTTGGTTGCGAACACCACTGGAGCACCCCATTCCGTAATGCTCCGTCTAATGAACCCCTTTTTGAGAAGTTATTTAACCTGCTTGCTGAGCTCCTTTCTCTCCTTTGGAGCCATGTGTCTGACAGGTAAAGCTACAGGCTTTGCATTATCCACAAGATATATGAGGAAGTCTATTTCCCGCCTCGGAGGTAAGCCTTTCACCTCCTCAAAGACATCTGGATATTCCCGGACTACTCTAACTGATTGCAAATTCTCATCAGAAGCATCAAGCGACTCTAGATAACTAAGCATAACAGCATTCAAGGGATTACAAGAAATTTCTAGAGTGTTACCAAGCCGAGTCAAGAGTCTAACTACTCTTTTCTCACAATCAAGGATGGCCCCATTACTGGATAACCGGTCCATGCCTAAGATCAAACCATATCCCGAGAAGCCCAAAACAAAGGCGTTACAACTAAACTCAACGCTAAGAATAGAGATTTTCAAACCCAAACAAACCATTGACAAGTAAGTGGAGCCCCCAATTGGATTTGAAACTACTAAGGGATCTTCTACCATACTAGTGTCTAGATGCAGAGATTCTACTAAGGCAGATGAAATAAAAGAGTGTGATGCGCCAGAGTCAAAAAGTGTGCGAACTGGATGATCATAAAGATAAACTACACTTTCTACAGAAATATTACTACCTCGTTCCTGCTGAGGTGCTACTAGTGCATGAACCTGACCCCCTGAAGTGGATCCGGCTTTCTGTCCCTGCCCTTTCTTCCTTGGGCAGTCCTTAGCTTGGTGTCCAGTTTCTCCACAATGGAAGCAACCACCCATCTTCGCCTTCCTTTTTCGGCAGTCTTTTGATATATGTCCCACAATGCCACAGAAATTGCACCTTCTCTTCTCACGGGGCTTATTGTTCTTCCCTCCTTTCTTGAAGTTTGTTTTCTTTGTTTGTAGACCCTCTTTCTTCTCTTCCACCTTAGTTTCTTTCTTGCCATGGTCTTCCTCGTGTAGCAACGCCATGTCCACCAAGCTTTCATAAGTCGCTCCCGTAGATACATGGGTCATGGCAAGGCTGTGTAGAGGCTCATTCAAACCTTTGACGAAGTGAAGTGCCTTCTTGTGTTGGGTGTTTACTAAGTCTAGTCCAAATCTGGCCAACTGATTAAACTAATTAACATGCTCCCTGATTGTCATACTTCCCTGTTTCAGAGTTAGGAACTTCTCCATTTGTAGGCTTCTTTTAGCTTGGGAGAGGAATTTCATCTCAAACCTTGTCCTGAAGTCTTCCCATGTTTCCACCGCCCTCTGAGCATTGGTAATTTCCCACCAATAGGAAACTTCATCCTTAAGCAACCATACCGCTAGTTGTATCTTTTTCCTGTCATCAACTCCGAAGATGACAAACAGATCCTCAGTCTCCTTTAGCCAGTTTCTTGCTCCTACAAAGGATTCTGTCCCATAAAAGTCTTTCCCACCCATTGCCTTGAAGTCTCTGCATGTTTTTGCGAAGGCATTTCCACGAGGAGGAGAAGGAACCGCGGCCACTGGAGGAGGGATGTCTGCTGGGCCCGCGCCATTGGCCCTTGCTTCTAAATACCTCCTAAACCAGCCGGGTATCGGTACTCCTTCGGGAAGTTTAAGGTCTCCAGACATACTGAAACAGAAAGGAAAGATTCAAAACGAAGGATAGAGAGAGATAGTGCATATGGGTTTGGGGGATTATGTCTTTTAAAATATAACACTTTTTCTTGAAAAATGCTTCTTTAAACTTTTTTTTTTTTTGAAAATAATTTCAAAAACTTTTATCTTGTCTGGTAAACCTATGCTCTGATACCAAGTGAAACACCCCACCTCCGTTAAGGTCACTCACAAAGGGAATGCCTTAACTTTGGTGGAGGTTTATAAGTAAAAACCACAAATAAACTCAAGACAGATATAAATACACATATTTTAAACAGCGGAAACCAAACAGACTTTTATTTCATCAATACGTGTTCAAACAAAACATTCCATAATTGTCTCAAAATACTTCCAACATTACAACCTTATTACTGTCTTGATTATTAAAGAAGCATAAAACATAAATAAAGTGACAAAAATCCCCATAGTGATATCCAAAGCCATAATCCGAGCAAAAGAGATCCAAATCATACATCTACGTTCTTGGAGCTTGTAAAGAGTCTGACTGAGCTGAGTTGTTTCCTCCCTGTGGACCTGGGGGGGGGGGGGAACGAAAGAAAAGAAGACGAAAAGAAAATAGAGTCAGACATAAAGCCTGAGTAAATCTAGTAACTCTTCAGTATGTGAATAAGAAAAAGGGCATGATAGACATAAACTGTAAATAGGAAAGTGTCACAAGCTAAGGAAGTGTCGAATGTACTATCGCACCCATACTATATCTCTGCACCTACTTGAGTTTATTCTAACTGGCACCCCATGCTGAGGGTGAAGTGATCCCCATTTTTATTTAAAGATCGGCTCCTACTCGCGTTAACATGTGTCATACAGCCCCCAAGAATTGTAGATACCTATGCTGGTCCCACCATGGTGTGTATCAAGACCCATGGTGGCGGCCCCGACACAAATTCTAGAAGGCATAGGTTATACTACTGGTGTCCCCAGTGCCCTGGTTGTCTGCTCCGGAGTGTGTGCACGCCCGCACCCCGTTAGACCTACACTGTGCACCCACCGCCGTCGTTTGACCGCTTATAATCAGCCCAGTAATCGTGCCCCACCCTGCCTAGTTTCAGGGTACCATGATACCTAACTTGGGTTACTGCTGAAATAGGTCCCTCGTTACCAGGATTTTCTAGTCAAACATGTTAAGTGGTTAAGTGCCTGTACTTACATAACCCCACCCATCAATTATTGTTAACATGTTGACTTTGGTTAAGTGTTATAGTTGACTTAACCCTACCATCTGTCCTTAGCCTCTTAGAGCATCTGACCACTCACATTAGACAGATATTGCTACGGTTACTGGATGTGTCGGTCGGTTCCGGGCAGGTTTACACCGTAGCTCAGTCTAACCTCGGGTCATTATTGGGCTCAATGCTTAACCACCCACATTGGATAGGTATTGTTGTGACTACTGGACAGCCGGGCGGATCCGGGCAGGTTTACATCACAACTCAATCCAACCTCGGGTTAAGCCTATCGTGTTTTCTAAATTCACATATTTTATTATTTCACAATTATATATGTAAATGTCATATCTTTTATTCTTGGGTATATCAATTCATACCGCTTAAATGTCATTGTCGTTGGCATGTGCCAACCATGCCAATATATATTTTCATGTTTTACACCCAACGTTATTACCCCCGTTTGTTCGCAACATGTATTGGGCTTGTCACAATTCAGCCCAACTTTATAAACGTGAGAAAAAGGGGAAATCAAGAACATGTAATACATAAAGGTGTGTGGCGCATGAACTTGCAATTTAGCGATACTAACATAAATGATGGGTCATGTGAACTTGTATTCAAATCAAAGTATAACTAAGTAGGTAACATATGAAATGGCATAGTTTAGGCTAATACAAACTTGTGTTTAAACATGTTTAACTTGGCATAATGTCAACTACAAAACTAGCATGTTGTATATTCACCAAAATGTCCAATTATAACATCAAATCACATAGCCTATTTCAACATGAACTTGCATAGGTTATGAAACCCAAATGATACTTAACATAGATCCAATTATACTTGCAAATAAACATGAACTTGCATAGTTTATGAAACCCAAACGATACTTAACATAGATCCAATTATACTTGCAAATAAACATGAGAATGATATCATAGTTTTTGGGTCAAGTAGGCATAAAAGGTTTCAAATCTAGAACTTGTTTACATAAACCTTAATTTAGACATAGTGAATGTATATAGTCCATGCCATAGGTATAAACATAAAGGGATCAAATTCTAGTTTTTGCCACAAACTTGCAAGTGCCATTGTTTTCATATACAATTGTTCAATAGGCTTGCGTCAATCAAATTTATGCCACAAACATCAATACACAAGTCATGATAGAACCATTATAATACACAGAATTTATACAATAACATTATTCTATTTTCATTTACATCGAATCACATCATAGTTTTTATTCATATTCTGAAAGGTCACTATACTTACAACGAATGCAGAATCTTGAATTCTGGATTCTGAATTCTGAAATTGAGATGCACTCCTTTGGGTAGACTAACGTTGCGTTGATTAATTTGATTAAACTTTAATCTTCTTCTTAATTTGATTCGTCTCTAAGCTTTTCTCTCTTGACGGCTATGCTCAATTCCTTCCTGGCAGCATGAAGACTCCCATCTTATTTTTTTATGTGAATTTTCAATTGAGACTTAGGGTGTATTTATAGATTTTTAAATTGTTTTGAGCCGTCAGATGGAGACAGGAGGAATCTAGACCATACAGAGTTCAAAGAGCCAATCAAGAGGTGACATGTCAGCCCTAGTGACACACCGAGCCACAGAAATTCGAGCCAGAGCCAGACCTAGCCAGCCAGGTCGACTGGCAGGTCGACACCCAGGTCGACACTATGGTCGACCTGGGGTGGCCAGGTCGACACCATGGTCGGCCCCATGGTCAACCTGGTCTCTGGGCGGGAATTTTCCCGCCCAGCCCAGTTTGAACCTATTTTTGAATTTCGAATTTAAAACTGAGCTGTTTGAATTTAAATTTTATTCTGAAACTTCTGAAGGTCATAACTGCTTCATACGGAGTCCGATTCGCGCAAACTCGGACTCTATCTCAAGAAGAATTCCGAGACGAACGCAATGGCGTAACCCATTTCCCTTAATTCTTTCATTTAGAATTAATTACACTTTAATTTGTGAAGCTTAATGTTATAGAATTCACGGGGTGTTACAGGTTACCTTTTCGCAGGATGTAAAAGATAGGATTCTCATGGGAAGCATTCATGTAGGTTTGTCACAATTTTTTCAAATAGTTAGAGAGGGGAGGGATATAGATTGAGCTTACATGTTAGCATATGAAGTTGACAAGATGAATGTGAAATTTTGTAGTGGTTAGGAGGAAGGATAAGTGTCGTTGTGGAATATGGGTTAAAATGAGGGAGGGGGCTGTCAAGTGGACATGGAAAAGTTGGAAAACAATATGTATAAAATGCTAAGTTTGAGTACAAAAAGTTATTTGAATGATGTGCATGGAATGCTATAAAACAATATATATGAAAATAGCTAACATGACGATAAATAAAATCTATGCAATAGCATTTTATAAATGCTATAAACATATCACAATAAATGCTATAAAACAATACAAATAAACGCTATAAAAACATAAGTATTGGACAACATATTTCATAGCGTTTTTGGTTGAAAAGCAAACAAAAAACGCTATAGAATTATCGTTTTTCATAGCGTTTTAGTTTGTGCTATTTAAAGCAGAAGACCTAACATAGCATGTCATATATATGGCATTCTCTGAAACGCTATTTTAGGATACCATAGCATTTTTTAAACGCTATAGAAACACCAATTTGTTGTGTGTCCTCGTATATTGTTGTTTTTGTATGTATATAAAATGGCTTATCTGCAATAAATAAAAATACACAAACACGAGATTAGTCATTATTTGTGGTAGAAGTCTACCAAAAACCGAATGGAAAATCCAACAGCTACAAGTGAATCTGCCTAATGTGATAGGTCTGGGTGTCATGGGCTATTTAAATTAGAACACTATAAAATGAGGTTAAGTCCACTAGTAGTAGAAGTGTGCCTGGAACTGCCCGGCATATCCAGCATCTACAGGTAGACGGTTTAATGTAAGGGTTCTAGTGTATATATACCTATTACATGTGTAAATAGTTAGGTTTACTATGCCTTGAGAAGGTCATAAGTGGTTGACTCTCTTCTTATCTAGTTTGGATCTTAAGCGGTTAGGACTAGGACCATTCTGAAGGTTTATTCTTTGGATATGGACCAAAGTCATGGGACCCTCCCTTACTAGATTTGAAGTAGGTCTATGGGTCCTCCTCTAAACGTGGTTAAGTTATGGCAAAAGCGGACTAGTGTAGTTTACCAAAATATCCACTTCCTCTAGGAGCTTTGTGAAGGCCAACCTAAGGAGAGATTGAAAAGTCGACACACTCGACCTTTCATTTGGTATCAGAGCACGGTCATCATATAACCGTAACACAGTTATTTGATATATTCTAGTAATATGGCAAATAACGCAAGTACCAGCACTAACACTTACACTGAAGGTCAATCAACACAAAGACCTCCTTTCTTTAATGGCCTAAATTATAGTTATTGGGCAACACGTATGGCTTTCTATATGCAATCAACAAGTTATGATGCTTGGAATGCTACTCAGAAAGAAATAGTTAATCCAACTACTGAGTATGCAGAATGGACTCCTGCTGAGAAAACAGCAGCAGCAGTAAATGCAAAAGCAATAAATATGTTGTTTTGTGCATTAGACCAAAATGAGTATAACCGTGTTAGTATCTGTACCACTGCTTATCAAATTTGGCAAACGCTAAAAACAACTCATGAAGGTACTAACAAGGTTAAACAAGCAAAAATAGCTTTGTTGAAAAGTCAATTCCAAAATTTCAAAATGAAGCCAAATGAAACAATCAATGAGATGTATTCAAGGTTTCAAACTATTCATCATGCTCTTATTGGGTTAGGACAAAAATATTCTGACTTTGATGTAGTTTCAACAATCCTACACTCACTGACTAATGAATGGGAAGGAAAAGTATTAGCTATAGAAGAAGCTAATGATCTTTCTACCATGAAGCCAGATGAGTTGATAGGAAATCTAATGTCCTATGAAGCAAATTTACAGGCTAGAAGAGAACAAAAAGAAGAAAAGAAAAATGTTGCTTTTCATGCCGAAAAAGATGAAGACATTTCAGATTCTGAAGATGAAGACTTAGCACTTATTGCAAAAGGCTTTAAGAAGTTTTTGAAGCAAAGAAAAGCTAGTCGATACGACAAAAGGAAGTTTGGATCAAATAAACCATCATCTTCAAATATGGAATGTTTCAATTGTCACAAAAAGGGACATGTGCAAAAAGATTGTCCAGATAAAAAGAAGAATTCCGAAAAATTCAAGAAGGACAAATCAAAGAAGAGAGCTTTCTCAGTAACCTGGGATGATTCAGACTCATCTTCATCTGATAGCGAAAGTGACTCAGACACTGAACAAGCAAATGTATGTTTTATGGCAACAGAGGATGAGGTACGAATTCCTACTCTTGAGGATATGCTTGATATTTATGATAAAGTAATGATTAAACTTAAAGATACAAAATATCAGTTAAAAGAAGTCAAGACAATGTTGAATAGATCCGAATTAGAACGAGATATGTTAAAAGATGAGAAGAAAATATTAGAAGAAGAACTTGAAAAGGCTCAAGAATCGTCTTCTAATTCTAATTCTCAACTATCTCTTTTGACTCAAGAAATTGAAGTTCAAAAAGAGAAGAATGATATTCTCATTACTGAAAATCATGAGCTTAAAGCAAAAGTCAAGATTCTAGACCTTGAAAAAGCTAGTTTACAATCAAAATTAGATGACATTACAAAAAATGTTTCTAACTTTAACAAAGGTCGAAAAAATTTGACAAAACTTATTGAGAATTCACAATCAACTACAAATAAACAAGGATTGGGATATAAGAAACAAGTTATCAAGAAAAATCTTGGTAAAAGAAAAAGGAAAAATAAGGTAGTACAAGAAACTGAAGCTAAGAAAAATCTTAGTTTATTATATTCCAAACCTAAACCGATTGTGAAACTTCAAAAGAAGAATGTCGAATCTATAAAAGTATGGGTTCCTAAAACAAATAATAGTTTGATTAGGAACAAGTACATTCAAAATTTTTTAAGTACTGTACATCATAATTCAAATTATTTGTATAAAGGGGATACCGGACCCGTATGGGTTTGGACTCCTAAGACCTAACTCTTAGGACCCTATAAAAAGTGGGTACCATGAACTTAATATTATTTTTGCAGGTCCCACTAAAGAAAAGAGGAAAATGGATTTTGGACAGTGGTTGCTCAAAGCATATGACTGGAGACAAGAGCATATTGACGAATATTACATATTTTTATGGAGGCTCAGTCACATTTGGAGATAATTCAAAAGGCTTTATCATCGGAAAAGGCGATGCGAGCAATTACGGTACATCTAATTTACCTCTTATTACAAATATCATGCTAGTTAAAAATATAAAACATAACTTACTTAGTATAAGCCAATTATGTGACAAAGGGTTTACGATTTCTTTCTCAAACAATAAATGTAGTATACTGGACAAAGATCAAAAGTTAGTTTTTGAAGGATATAGAGACAGAAACATATATATTCTGAATATGAATATTAATCATAATTCAGATATGTGTCTTATCGCTAATGATAATGATCCATGGATATGGCACAAACGTTTCTGTCATATAAACTTTAAAACTATTGACAAGCTAGCTAAAAATAATCTAGTCAAAGGTCTACCGAAACTTAGTTTCAAAGTTGACAATCTTTGTGACGCATGCCAAATCAGAAAATTAACCAAGTCATCGTTTAAATCTAAGAAGGTTATCTCAACATTACAACCACTTGAACTATTACATTTGGATTTATTTGGACCTACTCAAATACAATCCATAAATCATAGTAGATATGTGTTTTTAATTGTTGATGACTACTCTCGATTCACTTGGACTATTTTCTTGAAAAATAAAAGTGAGACTTTTGAAAAATTCAAATCTTTCGTCAAACGTATTCAGAAATCGAAGGGACTTAAAGTCAAGAATATAAGAAGTGATCATGGCGGAGAATTCGAAAATAATGATTTTGAACATTTTTGTACAACAAAAGGTATCAATCATAATTTTTCGTTTCCTAGAACTCCACAACAAAATGGAGTTGTAGAACGGAAAAATCGAACATTACAAGAATGTGCAAGAACATTATTAAATGGAAGCACATTACCCAAACATTTCTGGGCAGAAGCTGTTGCAACTGCATGTTATGTTTTGAATCGTGTGTCTATTCGACCTCTGACTATAAATACATCATATGAGCTATTTAATCAAAGAAAACCGAATATCTCATACTTCAAAGTTTTTGGTTCAAAATGCTTTATTCTAAACACGAAAGATCACCTTGGTAAATTCGATTCAAAAGCTGATGAAGGAATATTTGTTGGTTATTCGGATCAAAGCAAGGCATATCGTGTATATAATAAAAGAACTAAAAATATTGAAGAATCACTTCATATATCATTCGATGAATATTATAAACATCAAAATACTTTTGATGATGAGGACGAAAATATTATCTCAAAAAATAATAGTGTCACAAATATAGATTCTGACTCAGAAATAATTGATAACAATATTCAACAAGAAGAGCCAAGATCTCCACCAAGAATACGTTCTCCAACAAGAATTTTAAGAGATCATCCAGTTCAAAATATAATTGGAGAAATATCGTCTCAAATAAGAACTAGAAGTCAACTTAACCAAATGGGACATGTTGCATTTATTTCAAATATCGAACCTAAGAATCCTAAAGAAGCTGCTACTGATGAATATTGGATCATTGCTATGCAAGAAGAACTAAATCAGTTCGAACGCAATGATGTATGGGAACTTGTTCCAAGGCCAACCGATCAATCAGTTATCGGAACTAAATGGGTTTACAAAAACAAGGCTGATGAACAAGGAAACATAACTCGTAACAAAGCACGGTTAGTAGCACAAGGATATAATCAAGAAGAGGGTATCGATTATGAAGAAACTTTTGCACCTGTCGCTAGACTAGAAGCAATTCGAATACTTTTATCTTTTGCTTGTCACCATAATTTTAAATTATATCAAATGGATGTCAAGAGTGTGTTCCTAAATGGGTTTATAAAAGAAAAAGTATATGTTGAACAACCACCATTATTTAAACATGAAAAATATCCAGATCATGTTTTCAAGCTCTGATACCAAATGAAAAGTCGGCACACTCGACCTTTCAGAGATTTGGTATAAGCGGGACGCAACATGCTATATATTTCACTAACTGTCTAAGGGAAGTCTTAAACGGCATAGGTGTTCTACTGTAATATCAGTTAAATAGTAACATGAGGCTTCCGCCAGAGGGGTCTTAAAGAGCTCTATACGGGCCTACCTTAAACTGGTACTAAGCAGCGAGATACTACTTCTCATATTACTTGTGAGAATATATATAGGAACGTTGATGTGCTAGGACGGGTTATTAAGTGGTTAGGGCCGCCTTTGGGTCATAAGTGATCATAAGAATCCACCCTTAATATATATGCTAGAATGGGCCTTAAGTGACCGAGAATGTCCACCTCATTGGGTCTCCACCCTAAATGCATCAATGAAGGTTATAAGTGATTGATTCATATATCCGCCTCATTGGTCAAATACTTCTTCGTATATGTGTGTGCTTGTGTGTTTCATAAACATAACTTGACATATATAACCTGCCAAATCTAGGGTATGGTCTTTAAGCAAATATTATTTTCAGTTATATATGACTTTATGTCCCGACCCCTCTCCATAACATATCTAACATTTCAGTAGGTGGGGTAGTGACTTAATGGACCAAACGATGATGAAGCCTAAATAAGGCGACGAGGATATTATGCTATTATTAGTTATTATTGTTGTTTTGCTTATGGAAACCGTATATTATGAACAATGATGATGTACCGGTTTGAATAATTGTATTTGACAGTTTGAATATGAATCTGCGACTTTTACTTAATGGTGCATCTTATTCTGGTAATATTTTTTTTGTTCCGCTGTGTGAGATTCTATAACGTTATGTTCTTTGTTATTTTGTGCAAATTTAATTCCTTATAGGAAACAACGATCTGTTTAGAGTGGCTCTAAGTTTTGATGGGCCTTTTCTTGGTTGAAATTTAGGCCCACTCTGGGTAGGTTGTTACAGTTGGTATCAGAGCATAGGTTACCCAAATATAGGGAAACTATATGTATAAGAGGCATATTTGTATTTTGAAAAAGTTTCTCAAACTATATATATAATATATATTTACTCCAATAGGCATACGCAATTTTATTAGGCAACTTTATCGTTTTTCTCTCTCTCTTTGCAGCTTAAATACTATCTCAGGAGTAACCACTGAAGGATTCTTCCTTTTCTTTTTCAAATAGTAGAATCGCAGATAATTATTCCGAATAGGGAAACTAGGCAAGACCTCGGTATTTTCCAGAATGGTTCCAAGAGTATCTTCGTACTATGGAACAAGTCCGTGTTGTTAATCCAGCCTCAGTAGTGCTTGCAGCTCCTAGCACTGAGGTAGCCTTTGATTTTCCTTGATTCTATAATAATTTCGCGAGCCTTAGTGGAATACCATTCTTAGGAATAGAAAGCTTTGTGGATGCTCAAGCTTGGATAATGGCCTGTGTAAGGATCTTTGAAACCAATGGATGGTCAGATGAAGTTAAAAGGAGAATTGCGGCTTGGCATTTAAAAGGAGAAGCCCTTGACTGGTGGAACCTAATAGCTAGAGAAAATGAGGGTCGAGTATTTACATGGGTCAAATTCAAGGCCCGCTTTAAAGCAAAATTTCTACCAAGTGCTGAGATGACAATCCAATTAGAGAAGTTTATCCATCTCAAACAAGGAAATATGAGTCTACGAGAGTATGTGGCTAAATTCACTGAATTATGTAAGTTTGGTAAGGGTTTGGTGGATACCCTTATGAGTAAAGCTCTAAGGTTTGTTAAGGGGTTGAACTCCCCGTTAAAGGACACTTTGTTAGCGCAAGTGACATTCAAAGCAACCTTTGAAACATTAGTGGAGAAGACCATTTTGTGCATAGCTGAAAGATCTAAGGAGAATAAAAATGGTGAGAAGGGAGAAGGAAATTATGATTCTAGTAAAAATAAGAAGAAAGAGTGGTGGAAGAATAAGAAGAAAGGTGGTAAGTTTAAGAATTAAACTGAGACTTGTACGAGATGCAACCGCAAGGTCCATAAGACCAAGGATTGCAGGACTGCTTCGGAAAAGAAAGAGTTTAAGGGAAAGTGCTACAATTGCCACGAGGAAGGAGACATGTTTAGAGATTGCCCAAATCTTAAGATTATTTAGAGTAGTCAGAATTATGCCTTGGAGGTAGCACCAATATAGAGCCGACCTCCAAGAGATCAAGGGTAACTCGCGCTTGAAGGTATAACTTCTATTTTAGGAATTTTCATATACACCTTGTTTAACTTATGAGCGACCCATTCTTTTATATCAAAGAGGCCAGTTGATTTGTTGAACCTTCCCTTATCTATCATTAGTAATCCGATAGAGGTGGCCAACCCTATCGGAGAAGCTAGGTATCTTGAGTTGATATGTAAAGACCAAGTATTGGATACCGATGATGTCAAATTCCTCTTCAAAGCATATGCATTGGATTTTGTGGGGTATGACCTTATCCTAAGTGTGGATTGGCTATAACTTTATGGGGCCATCCTAGATTGCGACAAGAGAATTTTTCATTTTAGGAGCCGGGGTGGACGTAGTCTAAAAATTCCTTATAACATTAGAAACAAGGATAAAGCCCTATTATATACCTTATCTCCTAGTTCTGAAGGACCATCTTCGGTCCCTATCGTATATGAGTTCTTGGACGTCTTTGAGGAAGTCATGGGACTTCCACCCCATAGAGAAATCCCTTTCGTATTGACCTAGAGAAGAATGCTAGACCAGTAGCTTTACCCTTAAGACATATGGCGCCAAAAGAAATGAGAGAATTGGGTAAACTGATTTCGGAATTGCTATAGAAAGACTTCATTCAACGAAATACATCAGAATGAGGTGCACCTGTTGTGTTTGCCACCACAGAGGATGGATCTCTAAGACTTTGCATGGATTATAGGGAGCTTAATAAGCTAACAAAAAAGAATAGGTACCCCTTACCAAGAACAGATAATATATTTGGCCACTTGGGAGGAGCCCCGGTATTTTCCCAATTAGACCTTGCAACTGGATTTCACCAGTTGAGAATTTCGAAGGACAGTAAGGACAAAACCGCGTTTAGGACGCCGGATGTACTGTTCCAATGGGAAGCTATGCCTTCGGACTGACAAATGCACTTGCTTTCTTTGTTGACCTAATGAGTAGATTGTTTAAGGTCATTCTAAATAAGATTGTGGTAGTTTTCGTAGATGATATCCTTATATTTTCTAAGGACCATAAAAAGCATGAAAATCACTTGAGACAGGTCCTAGGATATTAAGAGAGAACCAGTTGAAAGCCAAATTTTCAAAGTGTCGTTTATGGAGAGAAGAAGTTAGAATTTTGGGACATATCATGTCGAGCAAAATCTTAGCAGTAGATCCCGCGAAAATTGAGGCAATTAAGGAATGGAGAGTACCTCGAAATGTTATGGAGGTGAGAAGCTTCCTTGGATTGACTGGATATTACCGAAAGTTTATTAAAGACTTCAGAAAGATTGCTACTCCTTTGACTCAACTAACAATGAAGATCTTGGTATTTTCTTGGAGTAATAAGTGCGATGTGGTCTTTAAAAAATTGAAGGAAGTATCGACTAGTGCGCCAGTTTTTATTATACCCAATGGCTCAACGATGTTCACAGTTTACACTGACGCATGTGGAACTGGTTTAGGAGCGGTTCTTACGCAAGAAGGAAGATTTGTTTCTTATGCCAATAGACAACTCAAGGACCTCGAGAAGAGATATCTAGTTTTAGGCCTAGAGCTAGCCGCAGTAGTGTTCGCCTTAAAGATGTAGAGGCATTATCTTTTAGGGGAGAAGTTTGAACTTTTTACTGACCATAAATCACTAAAGTATTTATTCTCTCAACGTGACCCTAATTTAAGACAACAACGATGGATGGAGTACATTTCCTCTTTTGATTTCATGATCCAGTATACCCCCAAGAAAGGAGAAAGTCATAGCGGATGCATTGAGTAGGAAGCATGCATCTTTGAGTGCAATTTTGGAATGGAAACAGATGGAGTTTCTCTCTAACTTTAACCTGCAACCCTTGCCAGCAACTTCTAGTATTTTTCTTGGAGTTATGCTTGTTAGACCCACTCTGAGAGAAAAGGTTCAAGGTAGGCAAGACCTTGACGAAGAAATAAGAAACTTAAAGGAGAAAGTGTGGAAGAAGTAGGCCTTTCCCGATTCAATCAGATATTAACTGGGCGACGACAGAAATTTGCTTAGTGATGGACGACTTTGCGTCCATAAGGATGAGGAGTTAAGAAAGGAAATTTTTAGAGGAGTGCCATAGTTCGAGGATGACCATACACCTCGGTGGAGATAAAATGTATAAAGGTATGAAGAGGAATCTCCATTGGGAAGGGATGAAAAGGGAGATAGTTGAGTTTGTAGCCAAGTGTTTAACTTGCCAAAAAGTAAAAGCGGAGAAAGGAAGACCCAAAGGATTACTGTTACCATTATAAATTCCCATGTGGAAGTGGGAACATATTTCTGTGGATTTTGTGGATGAGCTTTCAAAAATTCAGAAGGGAAATGAGGCTATTTGGGTTATAGTAGACCATTTAACCAAGAGTGCTCACTTTATACTGATCAAAAAGAATAGAACGGCAACTTCATTGGCCCACTTGTATGTTAAAGAGATAATCATATTGCTCGGTATCCCATCTAGTATGGTGAGCAATCAAGACCCCTTATTCACAAGTGAATTTTGGAGAACTTCACAAGCAACATTAGGAACGACCTTCAACTTAAGTACAACTTATCACCAGCTAACCGATGGCCAAATAGAAAGAGTAAATCAGATCTTAAAATAATTGCTCAGAGCTTGCACTATCGATTTTGGAGGAGTTTGGTAGCAGCACCTACCACTTGTGGAGTTTACCTATAATAATAGTTTTCAAGTGACGATTGGTATGGCCCCTTTTGAAGTGTGTTATGGGAGGCCATGAAAATTGCCAACTTGTTGGTGTGAAACTACCGACAAGGTTCTACTCGAACTAGACTTTGTCCGTGATTCCACAGAGAAAATTTCTTTGATAGGCAGAGGATAAAGGCAACCCAAGACCGCTAGAAATCATGTGCGGATAAAAGGAAGAAGGAACTTGAGTTCAATGTAGGAGACTTGGTATTTGTAAAGGTTCCCCCTCTCAAAAAGACTGTTCGGTTTCGAAAGATTAGGAAGTTGGCTCCCAGATTTATTGGGCCTTTCCACATCAACGAGAGGATAAGTCTTTGGCCTATCGAGTGGATCTCCCAGAACACCTATCGGGAATCCATAACATTTTTATGTATCATATCTGAGGAAATGCCTTCATGATTCTGTTATCAGAGTCGAGCTTGATGAAATTAAGGACATAGGAAAACTTAAGTTGGAGTCCAGGGTGCCCAGTGCCACTGCAAAGATTATAGAGCACGGAATCAAGAGACTCGGCGATAAAGCCGTTCACCTCATCTGAGTACAATGGGGAAATGATCCTGTGGAAAGCACATAGGAGACTGAAGATAAGATGAGACAGACCCGTATAGATCTTTTCTCAGGTAATTTTTCCTCTAAATTATGTTTATGGATGCATCGTGGTTGCTAGATTGGATGTTAGGGAAATGAATGCGACACAATTGCATATCGTACTCATATAGAAATATATGCATATAATGATGTTTAGCATACATATGCATTACTTATTTCACACACACACACACACTAGGATTGAGCTCACTTTAGTGAGTCTACAGTTCATAATCACTGCAAGTCATGGACTAGTTAAAAATAACATGGGTGCACAATATGGATGTTTAAAGCGAGTTGTGTTTTTCGCCCCTTCAAACAGATTTCGGGACGAAATCTATTTTAAGGGAGGAGAATGTAACTCCCCGTAAAAAATATACCTAAAACAAACTAATAATAATAAATAATGAAAATTAACAACAAATAATAATATATTAATGGGCTGAAAAATGGAATTCTGCACCATTAGGAATTTTTCCATGAAAATAGCGTAGTTGTATTCATGACGAAATTCTGATCGATATTCATAAATAATATATCAGAATCCAAGCACGTATGAAAAAAATACATTTACAAGAAATTGTAAGTTAACTATATATGTAACAGCATTCGAAATTCAAATTATAATATGAATATATGGATAATATATGACTACTAATTGAGGGATTGGAATATTCCATCCAATTTGAATTTGTATGTATATATATAAGTATACAACAAGGGACAACAATAACGTTTAAATGGCTAGAAATAAACGAGATTAATAAACGTTATATAAAATATCTCTTCAGCCAAAATTACGACCAGGAGGTCGACCTCCCCGTAGAAGGGGTGTCGACCGCCGGTAAACTGCCCTTCTAGGGGAGCAGTCGACTGCCTGGTGTGGCCAATGCCTAGTTTGGGCTGGTTTTAGTGCTAGTTTATAAATTTAAATGGCCAGAATTTAATCTAAATAATCCTATGACTATTATTCATGCACACACCTATAAATAACACCCTAAACCTCAAACCTAAACTAGCCTTCTTCTCCTTCCGAGCTTCCATTCTGCCATTGACTCCAAAGAAAATTTATTATAGGTTTTCTTCTTCCTCTCTTAAAATCTATTTTTCTAATCTCTTTTCTTATAGATTTGAATAGGATTTGAATCTGGAATAATAAGATTTATGTATATAAGAATTCTAACTGCTTAATTCTTTTATATATATATATATATATATATATATATATATATATATATATATATAAGGGATCAAAGTTCACATTCGCATTCGTTCTTGACGATTTTCAGTTCTATTAGGTAAACACTGTCAAATATGTGCCACTCAAATCACTATGAGTGGAAATAATAATTGTTTAAGCATATTCTATATTTCGTAGATTCTTATATGAATTAGTATGCCTAGGGACATTTGGATTAACGATAAAATCAAACTGTAAAACCCCATAAATCTCCTATTTTTATATGTTTCACAAGAATTGTCAATTAATGTTGGGTTTGTGAATTTGTTTGAGTTATGGATGAAGAACATTCTGGGTGGTTTACTTTTATTTGATTTGATTTATCCTTTTTATTTAAAAAAAATTCTGATGTAAAAAGGTTCGGATTTGATTTAGTTTTATTATTTGAATAGGTTTGGATTTTCATTCTAAATGGATAATTTGAACGTATTCAAATTTGAAACAAATCAGATATCAATGTTTTTATGTACAACATAGGAAAGGGAAAATTAGATTAAAGGTCTATGTATATATATATATATATATATATATGATGTAGGAAATTTACACCTTTTTCTCGATTCATTATTTGAATTATTCTAACAAGCCTAGAATGCAAGTTTTGATTGTTATGTTATATTTTTTTTCCATTATTGCTATCATTAGTTATGCCATAATGCTATGTATTTAGCGGTCTGATGTGGGAATTAACTTGTATGCCTTGAATGTGACCAAATTGACAATTTACACCGTTAAAACGTTTCTTCGTTCATATGAAAATTAGCGTTTATTATTCATATTAAATATTTTACTTATATAGCGCAATTAACGTAATCAACATAGTAATGATGTAATAAATACGATTAGAATTTGAAATGTCCCCATATAAATTATTATTTGTGTGTATATAAAATGGCTTATCTATACAATAAACAATGACACACAAGCACGAGGTTAGTTGTCATTTGTGGTAGAAGTCTGCTTGGTGTTGATTCATGAAGTTTTTGATTCATGACAACGGAAATGAAGATCAATTGAAAAGTTACTATACATACATACATACATATATATATGTATATATATATTTGTGTTTAGTGTGTTAGATGATTGTTAAAATCTATCCTCATTTTATATAACACATATACACGAAATTTGAAATATATATATATATATATATATATATATGAATGGCTAAAAAACAGCCATTATTGGGGTTAATACCCTGGACCAGTCGACTGGTCCATATCCAACCAGTCGACTGTTAAGGGAATAAATTCCCAATAACGGCTATTTTCTGCCTTTATATATATATATATATATATATATATATATATATATATATATATATATTATTTGTAACACCCCGAATTTTAGTCAATACTAAAATTCACTAATTACAGGATAAATAATCTCAGATGCGGGAATTGGGGGTAACGGGCTGCGTTATTGCGTTCGTCTCGGAAAAATACGCGAAATAGAGTCCGAGTTTTTGAGAATCGGAGTCCGTATGGCCCGGTTATGGCCCAAAGAAGTTTGCTGAAAATTTAAAGCTAAAAACAGATTTAGAAACTTAAATTCAGATTTTAAATTAGAACCAGCGGGGCCAGGCGGGAAGATTCCCGCCCTAAGCATGTCGACAGGGCTGTCGACAGGGGTGTCGACTTGCCTGTCGACACGGCGTCTCGAGCCAGAAGTTTGGGTGCACCAGATCTGGTTTTCTGGCTAGGGCTGGGCTGGGTTCTAGAGATTTCCTAAATCTAACGGACCTAAATTAATCTAGGGTTAATCTAAGGGCCTAAAACACTCTCTTAATCTATAAATACACCCTAAACCTACCTTAATCCATACTAAAAATAGAAATGAAGGCCTCATGCCGCCAAATTAAATCCTAGAAGGAGTCTCCATTAATCTAAGAAGGAAGTTTCAAGCTAATCCCTCTCAAATCATTCTCTAATCATCACCATCTTCATAATTGGCAACTAATTCCTCTTCATAAGTTGGTTAATTTTGGGTTTGGTGAGTTTCTATCACTTTAACATCAATTGTTAAAGTAAGTAGATTGGGTGTAATGAGACTTATGGTCTTAAATGCGGATTAGTGAGTTTGAATCATTTATAATGATATGTTACTCTATGTTGTTCTATGTTTATGCATGTTTGACAAGTTGGTTTATGCATGCTTAATAAGTTGATTTATGCATGTTTAACAAGTTGGTTTATGCATGTTTAACAAGTGGGTTTATGCATATTTAACGAGTGGAATTATGCATGTTTAACAAAGTGAGTTATGCAAGTTAAGTATATGTTTAAATGCAAGTTTAATGTGATATGCAAGTTATGCATGCTTATGCAAGTGTATGGATGCTTATGCAAGTCATGTATATGTTTAAATGCAAGATTTATGTTATATGCAAGTTATGCATGCTTATACGAGTATATGAATGCTTATGCAAGATATGTATATGCTTAAATGACATGATATGCAAGTTATGCATGTTTATGCAAGTATGTGAATGCTTATGCAAGTATGTGGATGCTTATGCAAGTATGTGAATGCTTATGCAAGTTATGTGTATGCTTAAATGCATGTTTAACATGTTATGCAAGTTATGAGAATGCCTATATGCAAGTTCAACATGTTATGCAAGATATGTGTATGATAATATGCAAGCTCATATGCAACATGTTATGCAAATCATATGTATGATAATATGCAAGTTTGGGTTATATGTAGTTGGGTTAATATATGCTCATATATGCAAGTTGACATCCTCTTAGCCCATGACAAAGTTGTATGTTAAACCCATGATATTTGTGATGATCTTCCCCTTATTTATGTCATGAAATAAGAACGATTTACGTGGGGAACGATGGGGTTGGTAAATATGTTAATAAATGAATGATTGGGTATGATTAAGCATACCATAAAAATAAATTACCATAAGTGGGAATTTACCTATTGAGTTAGGTCTACCCCATGGGAATTTACCTATTGAGTTAGGTCTACCCATGTTATGGAAAACTTGATATTAATTAGGGATAATTAATATGGGGGTGATTAATTAGGTGTAATTAATCGACTAAGACACGAGGTTGGACTCATTTGTAGTGTAAAACTGCCCGGACCCGACCGGCTTAACCAGTTGCTACAAATGTCAGCCCAATGTGAGAGGTCTTAGCCATGAATTAAATACGTGATTAAAGTAAAGACACGAGGTTAGGCTCTGTTATGACGTAAGACTGCCTGGACTCTACCGGCTTAACCAGGCGGTCATAACAGCCAGTCTAATGTGGGAGGTCTTTATGGGGGATCACGGTCTTAATTAATTAAGAAACACTTAACCATATTAGCATGTGGTGGGACATGAGGGGTTAAGTGGGTGCCTTGGGTGGCATGTGGAAATTTAATGGTTGCCTTGGGTGGCATGTGGAATCTAGTGGGTTGCCTTGGGTGGCAATAGAAAATACGATTAGAATACTTAACCAAGTGGAAACATGTAATTAAACATGATTAAAGGGTTAAGTGGGATACACTAGATATATGACAAGCTTAGGTGGGTAGCTTGTTGGGGGCCCATTTCAACCAATATCCCAAACGTATCTTTGTGGGCTCGACCCATGTCGAGTGACGGGACACGCATATTGGGCTTGATTATAAGAGGCCAAAACGGGTTAGCGGTGGCAACGCAAGTCCAACGGGTTTCATGTGCGTGTGTGGGCCCGGGCTGGTAGATAAGCCGTTGTTGCATCGTGTAGATATAAAGCCGTGCACCGTTAGTATTGGGTAGCCACTTTAGGGGAGTGATACACCCCACTGTGGGACCAGCACGGGTATCTACGGTAGGGAGCCGATCGCTTGGGGAGTAGTGGGTACACCTAATGAAGATAGAGGCAGACGGCACCTATGTAGGGGTACACGAAACTACTGGGTAAGAATTACTGAGTACACCTAGTGGAGATAGGGGCAGACGGCACCTATGTAGTGGGCTAGGAGTACATGAAACTACTGGGGAAATTTTCTAAGTCCTTGGAAGGGATCAACCTTTAAGTGGGAATGACTGGTGTGGTGCAGTTAGTAATTATCCTTGAGTGGGTAGATGCGTCCTGACGGTTATCTTAGTTTATCCTAAGTCTACCAAGCTGCTTAGTGTAGCCATTCATCCCCAGATATTACCGTAAGGTCAAGTTTATGTCTTCTCTGGTTACTTTAATGATTGTATTGTTAAAGTTATAGGACTCACTCAGACTTATGTCTGACCCCGTTGTTTTTATCTTTTTCCCAACCCTCAGGTCCTACGGTGGATCCTAGCGGTAGTAGAGCTTGATCGGATTGCTGTTCCAGTCTTTAGGAGCTTGGGTAGATGTAAAGCTCCAGTTATCCAGTTATCTTTTCTTTTGTTATGGCTATTGTATGAGAGAGTGGGATTATGTACTTCTTTATTTTGATGGATATTGTACTTGACTTTTATCGTGGTTTTATGATGTAACCAGACATGTTTATTTCCGCTGTTGTGAGATGATATTTTTAAATTTCAAGTACTAATTATATCTGTCTTGTTGTAATTTTTCTGTTCTATATTCACTAAAATACTCCACCGATGCTATGGCATTCCCTTAGTGAGTGACCATAGCGGGCGTGGGGTGTTACACGTGGTATCAGAGCAAAGGTTACCGGAACAGATAAAATTTTTAGAAAACTATTTTTCTAAAACATTTTTGGAAAAGATATTTTCAAAAACATGTCTTTTAAGAGAAAAGTTTTTGAAAGAAAAGCATAATCCCCAATAGCCATATCTATATCCTTCGAATTCTCCGTTTTGAATCTTTCCTTTTTCGTTTCAGCATGGCCGAGAATCTTAATCTTCCGGAGGGTGTGACGGTACCAGTATGGTATAGGAGATTGATGGAGGCTAGGGCCACCACTACGGGTCCAGCAAATGTTCCTCCACCAACCGTAGCACCCGATCTTCCTCCTCCCCCTCCTCCTCGCACGGATACTTTTGCTAAGACTTGCAAGGAATGTAAAGCTATGGGAGGGAAACCTTTTCAAGGATCTGAAACTTTTGTGGAGGCTAGAGATTGGCTTAAGGAGGTGGAAGAGTTGATAGATATCTTTGAGATGGAAGAAGGGAAGAAAGTCAAGTTGGCTACTTGGTTAATGAAGGGAGAGGCCTCATTCTGGTGGGAGGTCACTAATGGAGAACGCCCCGTTGACTCTTGGGCGGATTTTAGGCAAAGATTTGTGGCAAAGTTTCTCTCAAGGGCGGAGGAAAACTTGTATATGGAAAGATTCTTGACTCTAAAGCAAGGAAATCTCTCGGTGAAGGAATATGTCAACAAGTTTAATCA
This sequence comes from Allium sativum, assembly GCA_030737875.1. Lineage (NCBI taxonomy): Eukaryota > Viridiplantae > Streptophyta > Magnoliopsida > Asparagales > Amaryllidaceae > Allium > Allium sativum. Next base: position 710,585,072 of record CM060916.1, on the reverse strand, counting down.
ATTGGCAAGGTTTGGCCTAGATATGGTGAATACACCGGAGAAGAAGGCTTTGCGGTTCGTGAAAGGCTTGAATGAACCTATGCATGGGTTGGCTATGACTCATATCCCTATGGGGGCCACCTTTGAGAAGCTAGTTGACATGGCACTCATGTATGAAGAAGAGAAGGGTCCTAATGCTAATAAGGCACCCGAGAAGAAGGGGGATCAAAAGAGACCTCAGCAACAACAAAGCAAAGGTGGGAAAGGCAACGGTGGCAAGGGCAAGAAGAAGAAGTGTTTCAATTGTGGGACACCTGGCCACCTAAGCAAGGATTGTCGCAAGAAGAAGAAGACTGGCTGCTTCCACTGTGGCGAAGCAGGGCATTTAGTGAAGGATTGCCCTAAGAAGGGGCAAAGGACGGGATCTACCTCAGGAGGACAGGTGCAAGCTCTTATGGCACCGAGCCAGGCTAGGGGGCAAGTACAGGCTCTCGCGGTTCCACCGATTCAGGAGAGAGGTAGAACTATTTCCGTTGAAAGTCTGGTTTTTCTATTTGACCATCCTGTCCGTACATTGTTTGATTCAGGCGCATCGCATTCGTTTATTTCATCATCATTAGTTGAGTTACTACACTTAGACACCAGTCTGGTAGATGATCCCTTGGTTGTTTCAAATCCAATTGGGGGCTCCACTTATTTGTCCATGATATGTTTGGGTTTGAAGATTTCTATACTTAGCATTGAGTTTAGATGTGATGCTTTTGTATTGGGCTTCACGGGCTATGGGTTGATTTTGGGCATGGACTGGTTATCCAGTAATGGTGCCGTTCTTGATTGCGAAAGGAGAGTTGTTAGGCTCATGACCCGCTTGGGTAACACTCTCGAGATTTCTTGTAATCCCAGGGACTCTGTTATGCTAAGTTATCTTGAATCGCTTGACGCTTCGGTCGAGAGTTTGCAATCTGTTAGAGTGGTCCGGGAATATCCGGATGTGTTTGAGGAGGTGAAGGGCTTACCTCCGAAGCGGGAGATTGACTTCCGAATATATTTGGTGGATAATGCTAAACCGGTATCTTTACCAGTGCGCCACATGGCTCCTCGTGAGAGGAGGGAACGCCATAAGCAAGTAGGGGAGTTACTTGAGAAGGGGTTCATAAGACGGAGTATATCGGAGTGGGGTGCTCCAGTAGTATTTGCTACAAAGGCGGATGGGTCCCTCAGACTTTGTGTAGACTATAGAGAACTCAACAAGCTCACAAAGAAGAATAGACACCCATTGCCGAGAATAGATGATCTTTTCGATCAGTTGGTTGGCGCTTCAGTATTTTCTCAGTTGGACTTGGCCACGGGGTTTCATCAGTTGAGGGTGGCTGAGGATAGCATAGACAAGACTGCCTTTAGAACTCCGGATGGTTTCTATGAGTGGCTGGTGATGCCATTTGGGTTGACGAACGCCCCTGCATAATTTGTTGATTTGATGAGTAGGGTGTTCAGGGAGTTCCTTAATAAATTCGTGGTGGTCTTTGTGGATGATATCTTAGTATTTTCTAAGAGTGAAGAAGAGCATGCCCTACATCTTGGGGAAGTGTTGAAGACTCTTCGAGCACATAGCCTTAAGGCTAAATTCTCTAAATGTCACTTCTGGAGGAAGGAAGTACGGTTCTTGGGGCACGTGGTCTCCAAGGAAGGGATAGCTGTGGATCCCGCGAAGGTAGTATCAATTCAGGATTGGAAGGTTCCGAAGAATGCTACCGAAGTAAGAAGTTTCTTGGGGTTGGCGGGTTATTATAGGAAGTTTATTAAAGACTTCGCGAAGATATCAGCCCCATTAACCCGCTTAACAAAGAAGAATCTTGTTTTTGCATGGGACGTAGATTGTGATGATGCGTTCCGACGGTTAAAGAGAGCTTTAACCACGGCTCCAGTTTTAGTGTTGCCAGATGGGAGCAAGCCATTTGTTGTCTATACCGATGCCTGTGGGACAGGACTTGGCGCAGTCTTAATGCAAGAGGGAAGGGTAATAGCCTATGGTGGAAGGCAGTTGAGGGCACATGAGAAAAATTACCCTACCCATGATCTAGAGCTGGCCGCTATTGTTTTTGCGCTTAAGATTTGGCGCCATTATCTTCTTGGTGAGAGATTCGAGTTGTTCACTGACCATAAATCATTGAAGTACTTATTCTCTCAGAAAGATTTAAACTTAAGACAGCAAAGGTGGATGGAGTTTTTAGCATCCTATGATTTCGAGATAGCGTATACCCCTGGCAAGGGTAACGTGGTGGCGGACGCCTTGAGCAGGAAGAGGTTGTCCTTGAGTCCATTGTTCGTGGAACGACAAAGCTTGGAATTTATCTCGATGTTTGATTTCAGACCTTCCGTTGACTATGTACCCGGTTTGCTAGCATCCTTGGAGGTCAGACCTACTCTTTTGGGGCGGATTCGAGAAGCCCAGAGGGACGACCCACAGTTGGTTGAGTTAGTAGAGAAGCTCATGAGGGGGGAGTCGTCCAGCCATTTGAGTAGGTACACCCTAGACGATAGGGGGTGCTTGCGTAGAGACGGTAGACTTTGCGTACCGCAAGACGAGGGTTTGAGGAAGGCTATTCTTGATGATGCACACCGTTCTAGGATGACCATTCATCCCGGTGGGGATAAGATGTACCAAGACATGAAGAGGGTTTTCTTCTGGGCCGGTATGAAGAAAGATGTGGCCGAGTATGTCGCTCGATGTTTGGTGTGCCAGCAAGTGAAGGCGGAGCAAAGGAAACCAGGTGGGTTGCTTCACCCATTGGAGGTTCCGCAATGGAAGTGGGATAGCGTCTCGATGGATTTTATTGACGGGTTACCCAGATCGAGGAAGGGTAATACAGGAATTTGGGTGGTGGTAGACAGACTTACTAAGAGCGCCCGTTTCATACCTGTGAAGAGTAAGAGGACTGCTCCATGGCTAGCTTCAGTATATCTTCGAGAGATAGTTCGATTACATGGGGTACCCTCTAGCATAGTAAGTGATCGAGATCCTATCTTCACTAGCGAGTACTGGAGAAGTTTGCAAGAAGCAGTGGGGACTCAATTGTGTCTGAGCACCGCATATCATCCTCAGACGGACGGCCAGACTGAGAGGGTGAATCGTGTTCTAGAAGACCTTTTGAGGCTTTGTATCTTAGATTTTGGAGGTACATGGGAAGAGCATCTTCCATTGGTGGAGTTCGCATATAATAACAGCTTTCAGTCCAGTATTGGTATGGCTCCTTTCGAAGCTCTCTATGGAAGGCCTTGTCGATCACCTACATGTTGGTGGGAATCTACGGATAAGATCTTGCTTGGGCCCGATATGGTTAGGGAGACTTCTGAGAAGATTGACTTGATTCGAAGAAGGATGAAAGCAGCGCAGGATAGGCAAAAATCTTATGCGGACAAGAGAAGGACGGATCTTGAGTTTGAGGTTGGGGATATGGTTTTTGTTAAGGTATCTCCGTTGAGAAATGTTGTTCGCTTCGGATCCGTTAGGAAGTTAGCACCGAGGTTTGTTGGGCCGTTTCCTATCAAGGAAAGGATTGGACGGATGGCATATAGGGTGGAGTTGCCCGACAGACTTAGTGGTGTTCATGATGTATTCCATGTATCACATCTGAGGAAGTGCTTACATGAGACGGCAGAGGTGGTAGAGCCGAGCTTGCTTAGAGATGTAGAGGTAGAGCGTGATGCGACTATTAGACGAGCTCCTACTCGCATCCTTGGGTCAGAGACTAGGAAGTTAAGAAACAGAGAGGTTCAACTAGTCAAGGTGCAATGGGGAGAAGATGAGAGCAACGCAACTTGGGAGACGGAAGCGAAGAAGCGTTCATTGTACCCATTTCTTTTTGAGGGTATGTCTTTACTTTCTCCTTTATCACTTGTCTAGTACTTATCTTATCTTTGGTATGTCCTCTCGTTAGTACCTTTGACCTTTAGATAGGGTAAACCTATGGTTGAAACATGTGTTTGAGACATGTTATGGTTGATGGATGCAAGTGGATGCAAGTGTTTGCTAGTGGTTGCTCGTGGAAGCATATACACACACTCTAGGCACTAGATCGGCTCAGTCACTTCATATTGCATATTGCATAAAATTGTGTGTAGGAAAATATATTTATGGATGTATAATGGTTGTGTTATCACATGGATGATGCATTTTGATGAATGATTGTGCACTCATGTAGATATTGTATGTGTCTATAGGGTTTTCTCGCATACATAATGGATGCATGGCACTATCATGGTTTGCATATGTTCATACATTAGATAGGGAACATATACACACACTGTTTGCATATGCTCATACATCATTAGAAACTGTTTAAGGACAATGGATGCGCGTGGTTGATGATTTGAGTAGATGGTTGTTTGGATGATAGGATATGCATTCTCCTTAGCTTAGAGATTTCGGGGACGAAATCCTTCAAGGAGGGGAGAATGAAACACCCCGAATTTTAGTCAATACTAAAATTCACTAATTACAGGATAAATAATCTCAGATGTGGGAATTGGGGGTAACGGGCTGCGTTATTGCGTTCGTCTCGGAAAAATACGCGAAATAGAGTCCGAGTTTTCGAGAATCGGAGTCCGTATGGCCCGGTTATGGCCCAAAGAAGTTTGCTGAAAATTTAAAGCTAAAAACAGATTTAGAAACTTAAATTCAGATTTTAAATTAGAACCAGCGGGGCCAGGCGGGAAGATTCCCGCCCTAAGCATGTCGACAGGGCTGTCGACAGGCCTGTCGACAGGGGTGTCGACTTGCCTGTCGACACGGCGTCTCGAGCCAGAAGTTTGGGTGCACCAGATCTGGTTTTCTAGCTAGGGCTGGGCTGGGTTCTAGAGATTTCCTAAATCTAACGGACCTAAATTAATCTAGGGTTAATCTAAGGGCCTAAAACACTCTCTTAATCTATAAATACACCCTAAACCTACCTTAATCCATACTAAAAATAGAAATGAAGGCCTCATGCCGCCAAATTAAATCCTAGAAGGAGTCTCCATTAATCTAAGAAGGAAGTTTCAAGCTAATCCCTCTCAAATCATTCTCTAATCATCACCATCTTCATAATTGGCAACTAATTCCTCTTCATAAGTTGGTTAATTTTGGGTTTGGTGAGTTTCTATCACTTTAACATCAATTGTTAAAGTAAGTAGATTGGGTGTAATGAGACTTATGGTCTTAAATGCGGATTAGTGAGTTTGAATCATTTATAATGATATGTTACTCTATGTTGTTCTATGTTTATGCATGTTTGACAAGTTGGTTTATGCATGCTTAATAAGTTGATTTATGCATGTTTAACAAGTTGGTTTATGCATGTTTAACAAGTGGGTTTATGCATATTTAACGAGTGGAATTATGCATGTTTAACAAAGTGAGTTATGCAAGTTAAGTATATGTTTAAATGCAAGTTTAATGTGATATGCAAGTTATGCATGCTTATGCAAGTGTATGGATGCTTATGCAAGTCATGTATATGTTTAAATGCAAGATTTATGTGATATGCAAGTTATGCATGCTTATGCGAGTATATGAATGCTTATGCAAGATATGTATATGCTTAAATGACATGATATGCAATTTATGCATGTTTATGCAAGTATGTGAATGCTTATGCAAGTATGTGGATGCTTATGCAAGTATGTGAATGCTTATGCAAGTTATGTGTATGCTTAAATGCATGTTTAACATGTTATGCAAGTTATGAGAATGCCTATATGCAAGTTCAACATGTTATGCAAGATATGTGTATGATAATATGCAAGCTCATATGCAACATGTTATGCAAATCATGTGTATGATAATATGCAAGTTTGGGTTATATGTAGTTGGGTTAATATATGCTCATATATGCAAGTTGACATCCTCTTAGCCCATGACAAAGTTGTATGCTAAACCCATGATATTTGTGATGATCTTCCCCTTATTTATGTCATGAAATAAGAACGATTTACGTGGGGAACGATGGGGTTGGTAAATATGTTAATAAATGAATGATTGGGTATGATTAAGCATACCATAAAAATAAATTACCATAAGTGGGAATTTACCTATTGAGTTAGGTCTACCCCATGGGAATTTACCTATTGAGTTAGGTCTACCCATGTTATGGAAAACTTGATATTAATTAGGGATAATTAATATGGGGGTGATTAATTAGGTGTAATTAATCGACTAAGACACGAGGTTGGACTCATTTGTAGTGTAAAACTGCCCGGACCCGACCGGCTTAACCAGTTGCTACAAATGTCAGCCCAATGTGAGAGGTCTTAGCCATGAATTAAATATGTGATTAAACTAAAGACACGAGGTTAGGCTCTGTTATGACGTAAGACTGCCCGGACTCTACCGGCTTAACCAGGCGGTCATAACATCCAGTCTAATGTGGGAGGTCTTTATGGGGGATCACGGTCTTAATTAATTAAGAAACACTTAACCATATTAGCATGTGGTGGGACATGAGGGGTTAAGTGGGTGCCTTGGGTGGCATGTGGAAATTTAATGGTTGCCTTGGGTGGCATGTGGAATCTAGTGGGTTGCCTTGGGTGGCAATAGAAAATACGATTAGAATACTTAACCAAGTGGAAACATGTAATTAAACATGATTAAAGGGTTAAGTGGGATACACTAGATATATGACAAGCTTAGGTGGGTAGCTTGTTGGGGGCCCATTTCAACCAATATCCCAAACGTATCTTTGTGGGCTCGACCCATGTCGAGTGACGGGACACGCATATTGGGCTTGATTATAAGAGGCCAAAACGGGTTAGCGGTGGCAACGCAAGTCCAACGGGTTTCATATGCGTGTGTGGGCCCGGGCTGGTAGATAAGCCGTTGTTGCATCGTGTAGATATAAAGCCGTGCACCGTTAGTATTGGGTAGCCACTTTAGGGGAGTGATACACCCCACTGTGGGACCAGCACGGGTATCTACGGTAGGGAGCCGATCGCTTGGGGAGTAGTGGGTACACCTAATGAAGATAGGGGCAGACGGCACCTATGTAGGGGTACACGAAACTACTGGGTAAGAATTACTGAGTACACCTAGTGGAGATAGGGGCAGACGGCACCTATGTAGTGGGCTAGGAGTACATGAAACTACTGGGGAAATTTTCTAAGTCCTTGGAAGGGATCAACCTTTAAGTGGGAATGACTGGTGTGGTGCAGTTAGTAATTATCCTTGAGTGGGTAGATGCGTCCTGACGGTTATCTTAGTTTATCCTAAGTCTACCAAGCTGCTTAGTGTAGCCATTCATCCCCAGATATTACCGTAAGGTCAAGTTTATGTCTTCTCTGGTTACTTTAATGATTGTATTGTTAAAGTTATAGGACTCACTCAGACTTATGTCTGACCCCGTTGTTTTTATCTTTTTCCCAACCCTCAGGTCCTACGGTGGATCCTAGCGGTAGTAGAGCTTGATTGGATTGTTGTTCCAGTCTTTAGGAGCTTGGGTAGATGTAAAGCTCCAGTTATCCAGTTATCTTTTCTTTTGTTATGGCTATTGTATGAGAGAGTGGGATTATGTACTTCTTTATTTTGATGGATATTGTACTTGACTTTTATCGTGGTTTTATGATGTAACCAGACATGTTTATTTCCGCTGTTGTGAGATGATATTTTTAAATTTCAAGTACTAATTATATCTGTCTTGTTGTAATTTTTCTGTTCTATATTCACTAAAATACTCCACCGATGCTATGGCATTCCCTTAGTGAGTGACCATAGCGGGCGTGGGGTGTTACATTATTCATATTTTCTACCAGTCGACTGACCCGACAATAACAGCCATATTTCTGAAGGGTCACTTTCTTTCATGAAGAGTTCTCTTTTGATTTCTAAAAGAAATGGTTGCTTCTTTTCAATAAAACTCTTCATGAACCTTGACTACTTTTCAACCACTATAAATATTGTACAAACTTGTTTTTCAAATCACCAATTCTTATTTATTCTATTCTAATTCTTGATCTACATTTCTAATCACTCTTTCATTCTAAAAAGCTCTCAAATATTTAAATTGCTTTTTGAATCATCGAATTTATTCCAAATCTCTTGATTCAAAAAGAAATATACTTCCTTCAATCTTCACTTACACGTTATATACTTGAGGATAAGATTATAGGAAGGGTGTACTCAATTGTTGGCTATTCAGTGTTGTTCAAGAACACAATCAGAAGTCAAACTCTTATTGTTTGTTAAAGTCCTATGTCATTGCTCAGGCGAGAAATCCTTGTTGGTGCTCAGATTGTTGTGAACTTGCTCCTCCAGGTGAAGAGAGGGTGTTGATAATAGAATTCCAGAAGGATTGTGGGACTGGACGTAGGACGAGAAGTCCGAACCAGTATAAAATTCTTGGTGTCACTTTTCTTACTGCATTTACTTATCTGTGATATCTTATATTGCTGAATATTTACTTGCATAAGTATTGTACTAGACAAGTTATTATATTATTTACTTCCGCATATTCCATACAGAAAGATCCTACTCTAATTTACAAGAGACATTACTTTTCATATGGTTACCTTCCATCTAACTCCTAGACCCCAACAAAGGAAGTGGGTATCAAAGTATATATATCATATGCTTTGTAGGTACACCACAACAAAAAGAAGGCTATTTTCGGTATCTCTAAATATCTGGGAAAACAACATTCAGTTTATCGAAAAGCACATGATGCAATATCTCCTGAAGGTGCTTTAATTATTTATGTTCTATGAACGGTTACTACTGTTTATCATGATAATATTCTTTTTAATCGATGACAAAGGGGGAGATAAATATATGCAAGCATACATTCAGGGAGATAAAGTAAATAATTCTGCACAAGTGCAAGAGGTTGTCATCAATCAAAAAAGGGGGAGAATATTGATTCATGAAGTTTTTGATTCACAACAACGGAAATGAAGATCAATTGAAAAGTTAGTGTGTGTGTGTGTATATATATATATATATTTGTGTGTTTAGTGTGTTAGATGATTGTTAAAATCTATCCTCATTTTATATAACACATATACAAGAAATTCGGAATATATATATATATATATATATATATAAATGAATGGTTGAAAAACAACCATTACTGGGGTTTATACCCTGGAACAGTCGATTGGTCCATATCCAACCAGTTGACTGGCAAGCGAATAAATTCCCAGTAACGGTTATTTTTCTGCCTTTTTTAAATATATATACGATTCATATTTTCTACCAGTTGACTGGTGTTTTTTATACCAGTCGACTGACTTGACAATAACAACCATATTTCTGAAGGGTCACTTTCTTTCATGAAGAGTTCTCTTTTGGTTTCTAAAAGAAATGGATGCTTCTTTTCAATAAAACTCTTCATGAACCTTAACTACTTTTGAACCACTATAAATACAATACAAACTTGTTTTTCAAATCACCAATTCTATTCTAATTTTTGATCTACATTTCTAATTACTCTTGCATTCTATAAAGCTCTCAATTATTCAAATTGCATTTTGAGTCATCGAATTTATTTCAAATCTCTTGATTTAGTAAGCAATATACTTCCTTCAATCTTCACATACACGTTATATACTTAAGGGTAAAATTATAGGAAGCGTTTACTCAATTGTTGGTTATTTAGTATTGTTCAAGAGCACAATCAAAAGTCAAACTCTTATTGTTTGTTAAAGTCCTGTGTTGGTGCTCAGGCGAGAAATCCTTGTTGGTGCTCGGATTGTTGTGAACTTGTTCCTCCGGGTGAAGATAGGGTGTTGATAGTAGAATTCCAGAAGGAGTCTGGGACTGGACATAGGACAGGAAGTCCGAACCAGTATAAAATTCCTAGTGTCACTTTTCTTATTGCATTTACTTATCTGTGATATCTTTTATTGCTGAATATTTACTTACGTAACTATTGTACTAGATAAGTTATTATATTTTTCACTTCTGCATATTCCATATAGAAATATCCTACTCTAAGTCACAAAAGACACAACTTTTCACTTGGAATCGGCCGGTAAATATAACGACCACAAGTGAACCTGGCTAATGTGAGAGGTCTGGGTGCCATTGGTCATTTAAATTAGTACATTATGACACGAGATTAAGCCCATTTGTAGTAGGAGTCTTCCCGGAACCGCCCGACATATCCGGCATCACTATTACAAAATAAGCTTGCTGCATCGCATCAGTTGAGTGAGTTGTACCAACAATCGATGTGAATAACATTAGTTGAGTCGGTCCCCCCTTAACTTTCGAAGCAATTGGCATAAGGGGAAGTAGTAAAAGAGTTAAAATGTATTTAGCGTCGGTTGTGTACCATTTTCGAAGCAAACAAGCAGAAGCATATGATTTTGGTTGCATGGCCAACACTAACAAATGACGCAAGTTTATTAATTTGCATGGGTTGCATATTTTTGAAGCAAACAATGAGAAGCGTCCGCTAACTTTTTTTTAATGAATAGCAGCAGCTAAGCTATCTTACTGCCGCCCAATTTTTCATTACCGCCGAATTTTCGTTTGCCTCAAATATTTGGCTTCAAAACATTTTCGTAATCCCTCTTCTTCCCCACATCCTAAAATTTTAGTTCACTATTTCATCGCTCCAGATTTCTTTCCCCTTCTCCAAATTTCAGCTCTTGCTCATCATCGGTTTGCTTGATAATCAACTGATGAACTGGTGCTCTCAAACCCACGACTTTACTACTGCAAGTTCGAGCTAGTTCATATCAAAATCCGAACACAAAACCCAAACAAAACTTTGCATCTCAAAACCCAAACACTATTTACACACATGATACCTTTTTGCACATTGACAACGAGTCTAATTACTCACGCAATAGCCTGTTCATGACACCACTACATTATACTCTTGCACCTGCATTGTGAGGATTTCTTTACGGCTTATATCAGTAGCTCCAATTGGGATACGTATTATTCATATTTAGTAACTACATGGATAAAACATTTTATGTCAAGTACTATTCATATATAGTGTATGATCAAATGTTCCATTTCAATATTTCAACGTGTTATTTACAGCACACGACAATTGTATTGGCTTCAAGGAAATTAATATTTTTAAAACTTCGACAACTAAGGAGATCCAACGTTTTGTCTTTAAGGTTTTATTTAAATTTTCAATATTTGAATTGTTGGAACCTTTGGCGCTTCGTTTCTTGACATCTTCTATATTTGTATCTCATAATAAGTCATAGAACAATGGCTCAACTTAAGCGACATACGCATAGCAGGAAATAAAAGTATGGAACGTTTACTTCAACAAGGTTATAAAGTGGCATTATTGAAAAAGGATTTCCTATGTTGTTACATTGCTTGTGCAGACTTGAGAAGGACCACAGCGTTCATCAACATTTAGATGCGATGCATAAAACTTGCTTCGGTATGCTTTCAACAAGTTTATATTGTATACTGCCTCGATGGATAATTTTATGTTGAAAAGCTCAATATTCCCATTTCATAAAACACTTAAGACACATTTATGCTTACTTTTTCATGGAGTAAAATCATTATCAAACTCATGAATAATATGTAAAGTTTGATTATTTTTTCCCCCATTGATTGAAATATATTAATGATACACATGTAGGTCTGTTGAACGTTAATGGATACTATGACTCTTTTTTCGTTCGTCGATTTTGCTGTTGATGAAGAATTTGTTTCTAGGAAAGCAAGAAGCATTATAGTTTCTGCACCATCTGCTAAAGAATTGATGAGGAAGTTGGAGGTATTTTACATTTTAACTCAGAAAGTGGAAGTGTCTTTACAGGGAACAAGAGCTTAGTGTGACTGATAAAATTAGGGCTTCAAACATTAATATTTGCATGAAAAATTTGCAGGAGCATGAACCAAATCCTGATTATCTTGTGAGGAAGTTGGTATGGGAAGTGGAGCATACAGTGAAGCTTATGACCGAAATTGATTCTGGCATAGCTTCTGAATTTTAAATTATACAGTGAAGTTTGACCTTTTGCTACTGTACGCTTAAGTACTTTGTATAATATAGAATTGTGTTGGGATAATGTTTTGTGCTCCTTAGCTGATAGTGATATAGCTAGGAGACTTTTTGTACTTACTTATGGATGGAAAATTGTGGTTTGAATTATTGTAAGCAAATGTAACCATGCTTAAATGAATTTTGATTTGTTTAAAATCAGTTTATGTTAAGAATTTTTTTCCGTTGAGTAACAATGGATATTACTATTATGTAGATATTTAATTTGTTGTAAACAGTCTACTTATTTTAGACTATATATGTTTGTTGTTATTAATTTTGTTATTAATTCAGCAAGTAATCGTTTGAATCATAAGATCAGATTTTATGTGTAACAATCCGTATTTTGAATAACATGTTATAACATTTATCAAGGCAGAATTAAATTTTAAAATCTAAATCAAGGGAAACAGGCTGCGCCATTGCGTTCGTCTCGGAAAAATACGCGAAATAGAGTCCGAGTTTTTGAAAATCAGAGTCCGTATGAAGAAGATATGGACGAACGAATTTAGGCAGAAAAACAGAAAACAAGCCAGAATGCACTGGCGCACTTGTGAAGTGCGCCAGTACAAAAATACACTGACGCACTTGGCAAGTGCGCCCAGGCCGAGCAGCGGCCTGCACAGCTTTCTGGTTTGACCCTGGCTGGCCTGGTGCACCTGTTTTGGTTCTCTGGTCTGTTCTGCTGGCCTGTGACGATTTTTGATGGTTTAGATCTAAACTGGGGTTAATCCTATGGCCTAAACTAGCTCCTACTTCTATAAAAACACCCTAAGACCTAGCCTAAATCACTAAAAACCATCCTAACAACTAAGTGCTGCCAAAATGTCTCTTGATCATGGCCTCCACCTTCATCTTCAAAGGACTAAGCATGCAAACTTGATTCAAGTCAAAGGAGGAAGCTTTCTACACCAAATCAAGGGTTTTGATCATCGTCTCAACATGGATTCTACGACAAGACGATTCATGCTCCTAAGTCTTTAAGCCACGCTATGTAAGTTCTAGCTACTTCTAGATCTAAACGGTAGTTTTAATGATGGCATGGAATAAAATGCGATGAAACATAAGTATGCTAGCCTATGTGAACTTAGTCATTGCCCCTTTCTTGAAACTATGACCTTGGGCTATGTTTTAGCGACTAAATCATGTTACACAAGTTGCATTTGGCTTAGTTTATCATGCAAGTTTGAATCTTTACTTAGGAAATGTTAGCATGAACCATTTTGACTTGTGAACTACTTGCATGAACTTGATTTGGGGCTTATGCATGTTAAGGAACCTAAACCCCTCATGATTATCAACATGCATATGATGAACCTATTATGCACATGTTAGGATTTCCACCCTATGTCATCATTTCCATGATAATCACCCTTTTTGCTAGATTTAGAATCATACACGTTTGAGGCCTATAATGCATATGCTAGTTGAGTGGTACACCTTGGTCTCAAATTGCACCATGATTGACTTGAACCCATATTTGACATCTTATACCCATCCTTGTTATATTATTCCTACTATGTTGACTCGCTTTCATTTGCGTTGGGAATACGATTTGGGTAGTCTAGGCAAACGTGAATATGACATGAAAACATGACTTGGAATATGACTTGAAAACTTGACATAGAATATTGGCATAGATTATACATGAGAACATGTTTATGATAAACTTGGACATGACACGTAGTAAAACATGAAAGTGGCCAACTCGAGGTTGGGTTGAGTTTGTAGCATAAATCTACCCGGAACCGACCGGCTTAACTAGTGGCTACAAACAATAGGACCCAATGTGAGTAGTTGGTCATATCGCACTTAAAACTCGAGGTTAGACTAGGTTGTGGTGTAAAGCTACCCGGACCCGCCCGGCTTAACTAGTAACCACAACAAAGTCAAATGTGAGAGGTTGGGGTGCATTAAGTTAATTAATGCCACATGATAAGGTTAAGTTAATTTGACTAATGACACTTAACCGATATGACATGAATGGGTAGGTTAAGTGAAACCGAACTTGATTTCTTAATGACACTTAAACATTATAATACGGTTAGGGGATGGGGTTAAGTTAACGTATACTTAACTGATCCGATTCGATAATTTGATGAGGTTAAGTTAACCAACACTTAACCAATCTAGCTTTGATAAATCAATGGGGTTAAGTTAACCAACACTTAACCAATCTAATTCGATGACTTGATGTGGTTAGGTTAAACTACACTTAACCAATCTAAACTCGATAATTTGATGAGGTTAAGTTAAACTACACTTAACCAATCTAAACTCGATAAATTGATGGGGTTAAGTTAAACACTTAACCAATCTAAACTTGATAATTCAATGAGATTAAGTAACTTACACTTAACCAATTTTATTTGATAATTCAATGGGGTTAAGTTAACCAATACTTAACCAATTTGACTCGATAATTCCATGGGGTTAAGTTGACCTACACTTAACGAATTTGGCAAGATAATTTGATAGGGTTAAGTCACGAACCACTTGAATATACTTAACCAATCCGACATGATGATTTGATAGGGTTAAGTCATGAATCGCTTGATATACTTAACCAACTTGACACATGGTTTGTAGGACTAAGTCTTGGACTTGAATACTTAGCCAATTTTGACATGATTTGTAGGCGGGTTAAGTCATGAACTCGAATGGCAACACTTAACCCATTAGACAAAACCCTAGTTCAGGGGACTAAGTGTAAAACCGTAGTTAACAAGGATAACGGGGAAAAGGAACTAAGTGATAAACCTTAGTTAAGGATAACTAAGTAATAATTCTTAGTCAAGGAAGTTGGACCAGTTCCTAAATAGATGAGTAACCCGATTCGGTAGGTCGTCGCTTCAGCAAATACACGAGGTGGAGCAATATCTGATTTAGATAAAGGCTCTAAAGAACTGGGTGACGAAGCGGTAGCTTCGGGGAACGTGAGGATACTCTTGGTATCCCTCTGTGAGATTGCGGATGGTCCATGAAACCTGGGCTCACAGAGGTTAAGGTCTGCGGTAGAAGAACCAAGGGTATGCCTTGGTTGCTGTGCGAGCAATGTAACACCCCGAATTTTTTGATAACACTAAAGTTGCAAAAATAATAATAAGTGTGTAAAGGGGGGATGTATCTAATGTGCATACAAAAATAATAATAAATATGTAAAGGGAGGATGTATCTAATGTACATACAAAAATAATAATAAGTGTGTAAAGGGGGGATGTATCTAATGTGCATACAAAAATAATAATAAGTGTGTAAAGGGGGATGTATCTAATGTGCATATAAAAATAATAATAAGTGTGTAAAGGGGGGATGTATCTAATGTGCATACAAAAATAATAATAAGTGTGAAAAGGGGGATGTATCTAATGTGTACGTATTTATATGGATTGACAAATAATAGTAAATGTACATTAAGAAAGAAATGGTGAACATAATTGGTTTCTCTTTAGAACGAACGGCTAGAATTAATCTTGGCTTCATTGACGGCTCTCATTTACTTGCAACTCTATATAAACAGCCCCTAGCCTCATTCTCTTTACACCATTCTTCTCTAACCTTATGATGCATAAATTCTCGGTGGACATGGCTTCTTCTCCTCCTCTAAATTAAATAAATAAAATAAAATATAAATCTAAGACAAGGAAATGCTGCTCAAATCTTTCAAGAGAAGTTTCAAAACAAGCTAGGATTCAAGTGAAGATTCAAACGACTTCAACGACTGTTTTTCTACGAATCTAATCTATGTAAGTTGGTTACTTTTTAGATCTGAACGTCTTTTTCTATTTGTGACATGAAATTAATGGATATAAGAAATATGCCTTATCATTTCATTGAATCTGTGCTTGTACATACCTTTGGATCTGATTCTTGATTTTGGCCTAGAACATATTGTGACTAAATTTCCAATGCCTAAGACTATGACTATGAAACTATGGACGTTGAAACCATATGCCTTTGACTATGAACATAAGCCTTTGAACATAAACCAATGCCTATGACTATGACAAAGACAATTGTGGATAATTACCTATGATTCATGAACATGATATTATTGCCTAGGATTATGACTGTGATATTGGATCTAAACCTGATTATGGATTCAGTCTATTCTTAATTATCCTTGGATCTTGATTATGGGAATTTGTCTATTAAGTTAGATGTACCCGTATACATGTACCTATGTTATTTATTCAACACTTTCCATGTCATAATATTATCAGATCTATAGGCCTTCGATGCTTAAAATCAATTGATTCAGTGTAATTTGTTAGATCTGAAATTAGTAAATTATCATCCTATGCCAGTTATTATATTTATCTTTTCATGGCATTTTGGTTCATTCCCTTTTTTTTCCATGAACCTAGATTTATCTATAATCTAGGATGAATCACGATTATACAAACGATGGGAATACGATTTGGGTATAACATGAAATTCATATTAATTGGAATAATTTGGAATGTGTATTATGACATGCCTATTAAAACGCAAGTTGGGAAATTTGACATAAATGATGGAATATGACATATTAAATTTAGTAATTTCAAGTAAGCTAAATTTTAGGCATAAAACTGTAAACTAGAATAATAATTCTAGTTTTGCCATAAACTGTGAATTAGGTTGTTAAATCAGAATTGGCTAAATTAAAGTTAATTTGGCATAATAAGTATATTAGCACAATTTTGAATTTAGTCATAATTGTGAGTAATTGTCATGTTTAGAATAATAATGGTTAGTGACACTTAATCTGGTATAATTTACATACCAAAAACTATAAATATGATAAATAGGAAAAATGGGCCATAATATTTGATGTGACAATGTACATTAAAAGAGTAATAATGGAATAAGTAAATTAGGAGTAATTTACTTATAGAATTTGTCACAAACGATAAATGGTTCATAGACTAAGTTTTGGCCATAAATTATAAACTAGAATATTAAATCTAGTTTTGACAATGAAATAAGAATATTAGACCTAAGTTGGCCTAAAACTGCAAGTTGGGTTAAATAATAGGTAAGTCAAGACTTGGGCCTAGAATATAAGTATACTAATGGGCATGGCAAACGAATATAGTATAGGCCAGATTTATTTAAAAAAAATGGACTTTGAGGTTAAATTGTTAACAATTTATTTATAGACAAAAGAAAGGTTTATTAATGACATCTCTTTTAATAAATACACCAGAAAGTTCTAGGGTGACAGAGAGGATAGTGTCTAGGCTTGGGTTTGGAAAATACAAGTTTCCTGCTCTCCCTGGCTATCCCTAACTGATCCGACGGACGGGATGGTTACTTTCAAAACCGGATTTGGAAATTAATCAAAACTCTTTTGAACTTTGAAAACACGAATACACCTAACCCGAGGTTAGACTGAGTTGCGATGTTAAAATGCCCGGAACCAACCGGCACATCCAGTAATCGCAACAATATCTGTCTAATGTGAGTGGTAGCGGCTTTAATTTATTTAATTAAAGCTAGAACAAGAATGGTAGGGTTAAGTTAACTAAAACACTTAACTAATTCAACATGATAACTAAACCGATGGGTGGTGTTAGGTTCATACAGACACTTAACACAGTTAAGCTAGAATGGGAGGGTTAAGTCCATAGGAACACTTAACCAACTTAACACAGTTAAGCTAGAATGGGAGGGTTAAGTCCATAGGAACACTTAACCAAATTTAACATGTTAACTAGACTAGAGGTTGGGGTTAAGTAAAGTTAATACACTTAGCCAATTTAACATGTTAACTAGACTAGAGGTTGGGGTTATGTAAATTTAATACACTTAGCCAATTTGATGTGTTAGCTGAACTAGACCATAGGGTTAAGTAAACTTGAACACTTAACCATCAGAGTGTGATAAATGAATAAGGTTAAGTTTAAAACATGAAGGGATAATACTTAACCATTAATATCATGTTAGTTAAAACAGATGGGCAAGGTTAAGTTAAAAAGGAACACTTAACCAATACAGGATGAATGGGTAGGGTTAAGTAATAAGAACTACTTAACCAATATAACTTGGTTTGTGGTGGGGTTAAGTCAACATGAATTACTGATAACACTTACCCAGTTTAACAGGATAAATAAAGAGGGTTAAGTTAGCTTGACTAATGACACTGAACCAATCCAACTTGACGAAAAAGAGAACTAAGTAGTAATTCTTAGTATAACACGAGAAGGAGCGAACGTCCATCTAATTTTAAAAAGAAGGCTCCAACGAATTGGGTTACGAAGCCCGAGGCTTCGAGGGGACGTGAGGGTACTCTTGGTATCCCTCTGTGAGGCTGCAGATGATCCGCCTGGGCCCACAGAGGTTAAGGTCTGCGCAGAAGAACCAGGGGTATGCCTTTGTTGCAATACATGGCAACCTAAAGACTAGGATGGACCGACGTGATTCGGCAAGCAAACGGTAGCCCTGTGATAGCGACTCGTCGTCTACCATCCATCTTGAGTCAATCGAGATACGTGAAGCGGAAAGGCGGAGAACTCCAAAAGACCATATACTTGCTATCTAGTTATGGGTGAGGATGGCCATAGGATAGTGGGGCACCAGGGGCCGGCGTATAGTTCTCATTTTACAAGGTGTGCCTTTCATTAGTTGAGGGAGGGGTCAAGTGGGACCATAGCCACTGGAATAAAAACAGACCCTAGCATCTGCATCGGCAGATATCTGAAAGCTCCCGACCGAAATCTGTATTCCTTGATTTGCCCTGTCACAGGACTCGGACCGCACATTACAAGACATGTGCATCTAGACAAGCGATAACGGTTCGCGATACATGCGTGGGGAAGTATAGGAACATATACCACTCTAGGTAGTGTGTCCTAGACTTGGGGGCATCGATTGGACTAGGGGGCATAAACCCTGAATCCGAAAAGCGTTCAGCAGACAGCGTTAACTCTAGTTGAATCTAGAAGGCACTTGGTAGAAAACCCTAAATTAAATCTAGGTAACAAATAAATAAATGGATGCCTGAAGGCGATGGAAAATACAGGGATTGGGATCACGTTATCGTTACTAGTTGGGACACTAGTTAGGTGGTGCAGAGATATAGAAACCAGTATAACAAGGAAATAGCGAAGCAGCGAAAGTATCAGAGCATATCCAGTTTATCTTAGCTTAGCATATCTTGTGTTAGTCTTGTCGAATCTTGCCAACCCTATCATCATGGTGTTATCTTGTATTCAGTTAATTCATGTCGTTCTGTTTTTCCATGTTCACATGCTAGAAGTTACTGAACTTACTCAGGCTTTATGTCTGACTCTGTTTTTCTTTCGTCTTCTTTTCTTCCGTTCCCCCCCCCCCCAGGTAGTAGAGGAGGGAATAGTAAAGCTCAGGTTAAGTTGGAATGTCACTCTTTCCCAGCTTGAAGATTTGTCGATGTTTTCTTGGATTCTCTTTCCAGATGCTATGGCTGGTTCTTGCTACATTGGGGAATATAAATGTATTTTTATGCTTCTTTATTTTGTAAGACAGATGACACTCTGATATTGTAAAGAAATCTTTGTACAAACTATTTTATCAATAAAGTAAAGTTTTATTTTCCGCTGTTTAATTTCTGTCTGTCTTGTAATTTATCTTCATCTTTTACCCTAAATGCTCCACAGATCTTAGTGCATTCCCTTTGTGAGTGACACTAAAGGATGTGGGGTGTTACAAGCAACCTAAAGACTGGGGTGGATTAGCGTGGGGTCGGCGATATCTTCACGGTAGCCCTAGATAGCACATCGTCGGCCACCTACCATCTTTAGTCAATTGTGAACGTACGGAAAGGCAGTGAACACCCAACATACCATATTTGCTATCTAGGTATGGGTGAGGTTGGCCGTCCGGGAAGGGGGCATCGATGGCCTTAGTGTAGTTCTCATACATGACTTTTCTTGTTTTGCCTTTCAGTAGTTGAGGGAGGGGTCACGTGGGACCATAGCCACGGATACAAAAACAGACCTTGATATCTGCATCGGCAGATGACTTAAAACTCCGGACCGAGTTCCGTATTTCTTGATTTGCCCTGGCACGGAACTCGGATGGCACATTGAGATAGATGTGCGTCTAGACATGGAAAACGATTCATGATTCATACGTGGGAGAAAAGGGCGCGGTTGATGGGTAGCATAATCCCTAGTAGCCCTAGGTGGCTAAAACCCAAACCGAGATACGAAAACGTTCATTAGGTAGCATAATCCCTAGCGGTCCTAAGTGGCATAAACCCTAGGTGAACACGCGATAGTTCATGGTAAGAAAACATAATCAGACCAAGGGTAGCTGTCCAAAACAACTTCAAGGATAAAATGGTACTACGTTGAGGTGGTATAGATTTACATGGGAAAGCCCGTACGGCCTACGGCAAAGGACTGAACTTATACATGGAAAGAAACATACGAGTTGGGAAAAACCTACATATGCTATATATTAGGTTGACATGGACCATTACATGGCATTGGGCAAGGGACATTCATAGTTAACACATGACGCGGGTTGGGATACTAGTACGAGAGGTGCAGAGCAATTATACATGATAAATACTATGGGATGTTATACATG
Organism: Allium sativum; assembly: GCA_030737875.1. Taxonomy (NCBI): domain Eukaryota; kingdom Viridiplantae; phylum Streptophyta; class Magnoliopsida; order Asparagales; family Amaryllidaceae; genus Allium; species Allium sativum. The sequence continues at coordinate 710,564,541 of CM060916.1, read as the reverse complement.
ATAGATACCTTGGGATTGTATACTTGATAGAAACCTGACGATGTGATACCTTGACACCGTAGTTTATCATGATACCTTAGTTTATCTTGCTACAATAGTTCATCCAGTTATCTTGGTTTACCTTATCTATCTTCTCGTCATTCTTATGTTTACTTTCAGTTTATGCATGTCATGTTACCTTTACCTGTTTTATACTGGAAGTAGATAGAACTTACCAGTCTTTATGACTGACCCCGTTTTGTTTCGCCTCTTTGTCTTCCGTTCCCCCCCCCCCCCAGGGTTTTAGGGAGGAAATGATGTTGTTTAGTTCGGACCTCTTATGCTTGAAGGTCATCATGTATAGCTTGGTCTTCTCTTGGCTATGGCTGCTTCACCGCTTTATTTTGGGGGGAAATTTATGAAAAGGTTTTATGCTTCTTTACTATTGCAAGACAGGTTTTGATGTATTCTGATGTAAAAGGCTTTAGACCTTATTTTATAAGGTAATGAAATTTGTTTTACTTCCGCTGTTTTATATATGTTCTGTCTTGTAATTTTTCTGTGCATGTTTACCTCGATAATGTTTCACCAAACCTAGTGCATTCCCTTTGTGAGTGACCCTAGCGGAGGTGGGGTGTTACATTTGGTATCAGAGCAGAAGGTTACCAGACTGGGCAAAAGTTTTTAAAACCTTCTGAAAACTATTTGAGAAACCGTTTACAAAGAAGCATTTTTCAAGAAAAGTTTTTAAAGGCTATTCCCCAAAAAGCCATCAGCATTATCCTTCGTTCCCTTGATTGAATCTCTTTTCCTTTCTTTCCTCCGCCTGTAGTCACTAATCATTTTCTAGCTATGTAAATGTTTTCCGTGCGATGGAGGAAGTTCTCAAGAGACTCGTTACCGCGTTATACAAGAGAGGATAGGAGTGGTTAAGGTGAATAAGGCTCAGTAAAATAAGGTAGTTAAGTACTATAGGACAAGGACATGGGCAAAGAACAAGATCATCGAGAGGGCAATGGTATGCTCTCACTATTAGCGTACCTAAGAAGGATGGTAACGTTTCTACGGAAGGTTTAGCTTTTCTTCTCTATCATCCCGTCAGGACTTTGATTTGACCACCGCATCATTTAAGTCTTTTTCGATAGTTGAGTCTCTGCACCTTCGTACTAGCATAGTAGAGGATTCCATTTTTGCCTCAAATCCTATTGAGGAATCGGTCCATTTATTCATGACTTGTTTGGATTTGAGGACGCCTATGACTTTTGGGAATAATGCTTATGTTTCTGAGCTATGGGTTGATTCTAGGGATGAAGTGGTCATCCCGTAAGGGTGCCGTCCTCAGGTCGGAAAAGAGGGTAGTTAGACTCTTGACTTGCCTCGGTAATACCCTCGAAGTCTCATGTAACCTTTAGGGTTCTGTCATGATTGGTTACCTAGAATCTCTTGATGCATTTGTTGGTAATCCGTTCGAGTAGAGTTCGCCACTAAGGCAGATGGTTCATTTCGCTTGTGCATGAGTTATGGAAATTACTCTAGTAAGTACACTTGGTAACATGGTTGACATCTGTTTGTTCTCGAGAGATAAGTTCTTCTGCGTGGAATGCCGTAGAGCGAGTAAACGAGATCCATGATTCACTAGTGAATTTTGGAGAGCTTGTATGAAAACCAAGAGTACACAGATATGGTTGAGCCCAATATACCATAGGGAGAATAAGTAAAAGTGGAACGAAAGGCGACAATGAAGTGACTTCCAGCTCATATTTGGAAATAGGAGTTAAGAGGCCACGAAATCATGAAGTTAAAGACGATCAAAGCACAATGGAGTTAAGCTCAAGGAAATGCGACTTAGAAGATTGAAGACAAGATACGCGCATCATATCTCTTTTTAAGAGTATATTCTTGATCCCTGTTTTCCTGTAGAGCTTACCCGCATGCTATCTTTTATGCATATCCTCTCGGTCCTATTTTCGATCTTATTTCTGTTGCAAAACTCCATAGGGGGTATGACTCATCAGTTAGTAATACATGTCAGGGTTTGAAGGTGTCCGTTAGGTTGACTAAAGCTTTTGGGATTTATAGGATATGGGTTGGGTATAGAAAGAGATTTCTTGTAATCCAAAAGGAGTTTATCTTGTTTATCTCCTCGATCCTATCTTGAGGACCTTAGGTAGAACCCTATGGATGCAAACATGTATTTAAAGCATGTTATGATTGATATGGTTGCAAATGGTTGCAAGTGGTTGCTAGTGGATGCGCGAATACACATTAGATACTAGATCGACTCAGTCACATTCCATATTTCATATGTATACGTGTTTATACTTGTTTATGGATGAATTTGAATGTGTTATCATGTGAATATTGCATATGGATGAATGGTTGTGCACACATATAGTGATTATGTGACTAGGACCATTTGCATACATGTGGATTCATGGCACTAAACATATTTTGCATCTAGAAGATCAATCAGGCCTGATCATTTGCATTAGATAAGGAACATATACACACACTTTCTGCATATGTTCATACAGCATTAGAAGTCTTTTAAGGACAATGGTTGCCTGTGGATGGTGCTTTAAGTAGATGGATGATTGGGTGGTAGGATACATCCTCCCTAACTTAGAGATTTCGGGGACGAAATCCTTAAAGGAGGGGAGAATGTAACAACCCGTATTTTGAATAACATGTTATAACATTTATCAAGGCAGAATTAAATTTTAAAATCTAAATCAAGGGAAACGGGCTGCGGCATTGCGTTCGTCTCGGAAAAATACGCGAAATAGAGTCCGAGTTTTCGAAAATCGGAGTCCGTATGAAGAAGATATGGACGAACGAATTTAGGCAGAAAAACAGGAAACAAGCCAGAATGCACTGGCACACTTGTGAAGTGCGCCAGTACAAAAATACACTGGCGCACTTGGCAAGTGCGCCCAGGCCGAGCAGCAGCCTGCACAGCTTTCTGGTTTGACCCTGGCTAGCCTGGTGCACCTGTTTTGGTTCTCTGGTCTGTTCTGCTGGCCTGTGACGATTTTTGATGGTTTAGATCTAAACTAGGGTTAATCCTATGGCCTAAACTAGCTCCTACTTCTATAAAAACACCCTAAGACCTAGCCTAAATCACTAAAAACCATCCTAACAACTAAGTGCTGCCAAAATGTCTCTTGATCATGGCCTCCACCTTCATCTTCAAAGGACTAAGCATGCAAACTTGATTCAAGTCAAATGAGCAAGCTTTCTACACCAAATGAAGGGTTTTGATCATCGTCTCAACATGGATTCTACGACAAGACGATTCATGCTCCTAAGTCTTTAAGCCACGCTATGTAAGTTCTAGCTACTTCTAGATCTAAACGGTAGTTTTAATGATGGCATGGAATAAAATGAGATGAAACATAAGTATGCTAGCCTATGTGAACTTAGTCATTGCCTCTTTCTTGAAACTATGACCTTGGGCTATGTTTTAGCGACTAAATCATGTTACACAAGTTGCATTTGGCTTAGTTTATCATGCAAGTTCGAATCTTTACTTAGGAAATGTTAGCATGAACCCTTGGGAACCATTTTGACTTGTGAACTACTTGCATGAACTTGATTTGGGGCTTATGCATGTTAAGGAACCTAAACCCCTCATGATTATCAACATGCATATGATGAACCTATTATGCACATGTTAGGATTTCCACCCTATGTCACCATTTCCATGATAATCACCCTTTTTGCTAGATTTGGAATCATACACGTTTGAGGCCTATAATGCATATGCTAGTTGAGTGGTACACCTTGGTCTCAAATTGCACTATGATTGACTTGAACCCATCTTTGACATCTTATACCCATCCTTGTTATATTATTCCTACTATGTTGACTCGCTTTCATTTGCATTGGGAATACGATTTGGGTAGTCTAGGCAAACGTGAATATGACATGAAAACATGACTTGGAATATGACTTGAAAACTTGACATAGAATATTGGCATAGATTATACATGAGAACATGTTTATGATAAACTTGGACATGACACGTAGTAAAATATGAAAGTGGCCAACTCGAGGTTGGGTTGAGTTTGTAGCGTAAATCTACCCGGAACCGACCGACTTAACTAGTGGCTACAAATAATAGGACCCAATGTGAGTAGTTGGTCATATCGCACTTAAAACCCGAGGTTAGACTAGGTTGTGGTGTAAAACTACCCGGACCCGCCCGGCTTAACTAGTAACCACAACAAAGTCAAATGTGAGAGGTTGGGGTGCATTAAGTTAATTAATGCCACATGATAAGGTTAAGTTAATTTGACTAATGACACTTAACCGATATGACATGAATGGGTAGGTTAAGTGAAACCGAACTTGATTTCTTAATGACACTTAACCATTATAATATGGTTAGGGGATGGGGTTAAGTTAACCTATACTTAACTAATCCGATTCGATAATTTGATGAGGTTAAGTTAACCAACACTTAACCAATCTAGCTTTGATAATTCAATGGGGTTAAGTTAAACAACACTTAACCAATCTAATTCGATGACTTGATGAGGTTAAGTTAAACTACACTTAACCAATCTAAACTCGATAATTTGATGAGGTTAAGTTAAACTACACTTAACCAATCTAAACTCGATAAATTGATGGGGTTAAGTTAAACACTTAACCAATCTAAACTTGATAATTCAATGAGATTAAGTAACTTACACTTAACCAATTTTATTTGATAATTCAATGGGGTTAAGTTAACCAATACTTAACCAATTTGACTCGATAATTCCATGGGGTTAAGTTGACCTACACTTAACCAATTTGGCAAGATAATTTGATAGGGTTAAGTCACGAACCACTTGAATATACTTAACCAATCCGAAAGGATGATTTGATAGGGTTAAGTCATGAACCGCTTGATATACTTAACCAACTTGACACATGGTTTGTAGGACTAAGTCTTGGACTTGAATACTTAGCCAATTTTGACATGATTTGTAGGCGGATTAAGTCATGAACTCGAATGACAACACTTAACCCATTAGACAAAACCCTAGTTCAGGGGACTAAGTGTAAAACCGTAGTTAACAAGGATAACGGGGAAAAGGAACTAAGTGATAAACCTTAGTTAAGGATAACTAAGTAATAATTCTTAGTCAAGGAAGGTTGACCAGTTCCTAAATAGATGAGTAACCCAATTCGGTAGGTCGTCGCTTCAGCAAATACACGAGGTGGAGCAATATCTGATTTAGATAAAGGCTCCAACGAACTGGGTGACGAAGCGGTAGCTTCGGGGAATGTGAGGATACTCTTGGTATCCCTCTGTGAGATTGCGGATGGTCCATGAAACCTGGGCTCATAGAGGTTAAGGTCTGCGGTAGAAGAACAAAGGGTATGCCTTGGTTGCTGTGCGAGCAACCTAAAGATTGGGGTGGATTAGCGTGGGGTCGGCAATATTTTCACGGTAGCCCTAGATAGCACATCGTCGGCCACCTACCATCTTTAGTCAATCGTGAACGTACAGAAAGGCAGAGAACACCCAACATACCATATTTTCTATCTAGGTATGGGTGAGGTTGGCCGTCCGGGAAAGGGGCATCGATGGCCTTAGTGTAGTTCTCATACATGACTTTTCTTGTTTTGCCTTTCAGTAGTTGAGGGAGGGGTCACGTGGGACAATAGCCACGGATACAAAAACAGACCTTGATATCTGCATCGGCAGATGACTTAAAACTCCCGACCGAGTTCCGTATTTCTTGATTTGCCCTGGCACGGAACTCGGATGGCACATTGAGATACATGTGCGTCTAGACATGGAAAACGATTCACGATTCATACGTGGGAGAAAAGGGCGCGGTTGACGGGTAGAATAATCCCTAGTAGCCCTAGGTGGCTGAAACCCAAACCGAGATACGAAAACGTTCATTAGGTAGCATAATCCCTAGCGGTCCTAAGTGGCATAAACCCTAGGTGAACACGCGATAGTTCATGGTAAGAAAACATAACCAGACCAAGGGTAGCAGTCCAAAACAACTTCAAGGATAAAATGGTACTACGTTGAGGTGGTATAGATTTACATGGGAAAGCCCGTACGGCCTACGGCAAAGGACTGAACTTATACATGGAAAGAAACATACGAGTTGGGAAAAACCTACATATGCTATATATTAGGTTGACATGGACCATTACATGGCATTGGGCAAGGGACATTCATAGTTAACACATGACGCGGGTTGGGATACTAGTACGAGAGGTGCAGAGCAATTATACATGATAAATACTGTGGGATGTTATACATGATAGATACCTTGGGATTGTATACTTGATAGAAACCTGACGATGTGATACCTTGACACCGTAGTTTATCATGATACCTTAGTTTATCTTGCTACAGTAGTTCATCCAGTTATCTTGGTTTACCTTATCTATCTTGTCGTCATTCTTATGTTTACTTTCAGTTTATGCATGTCATGTTACCTTTACTTGTTTTATACTGGAAGTAGATAGAACTTACCAGTCTTTATGACTGACCCCGTTTTGTTTCGCCTCTTTGTCTTCCGTTTCCCCCCAGGTTTTCAGGGAGGAAATGATGTTGTTTAGTTTGGACCTCTTATGCTTGAAGGTCATCATGTATAGCTTGGTTTTCTCTTGGCTATGGCTGCTTCACCGCTTTATTTTGGGGAGAAATTTATGAAAAGGTTTTATGCTTCTTTACTATTGCAAGACAGGTTTTGATGTATTCTGATGTAAAAGGCTTTAGACCTTATTTTATAAGGTAATGAAATTTGTTTTACTTCCGCTGTTTTATATATGTTCTGTCTTGTAATTTTTCTGTGCATGTTTACCTCGATAATGCTTCACCAAACCTAGTGCATTCCCTTTGTGAGTGAACCTAGCGGAGGTGGGGTGTTACATTATGTGCACATGAACTATGTTGATTGGTAATATAATTAAATTGTTGTTTGATCAGATTCGTGGTAATAATGCATGTGCAGAATTTTAAATTCCATTTGGTATTGTTTTAGGTTTAAAATTTTGGAATAGTGGAAATAAATTTATTTTTGCTTCGGATTAAATTTGCATCAGTTGTAACAACATAAGCGACTTATGCAATACACCAAGGTCATTACAATTTTTTTCTTGGCATTTTCTCAGTAGCATCGATCGTTTAAAAATCCCAATGCAATACATTCAGTCTTGAAAAACAACACCAGCCATTTGCATTTGCTATATGGCATCAGTTGTATCAAACAACCGATGCAAATCATCATCATTTGCATTGGTTGTTTAACTGATGCAACATAAATTTGTCGGTTGCATCAGCCTCATTTGCATCAGTTGAACAACCGACACAACAAAGGGTTAACAACCGATGCAAATAACCTGTTTTGTAGTAGTGCATCTACAGGTAGACGGTTAATGTGAGGGATCTAGTGTGTTTATATATACCTATTATGTGCGTAAATAGGTAGGTTTACTACGCTTTGAGAAGGTCTTAAGTGGCTGACTCTCTTCTTATCTAGTTTGGGTCTGAAGTGGTTAGGACTAGGACCATTCCGAAGGTTTATTCCTTGGATATGGACCAAATTCATGGGACCCTTATTAGATTTTAAGTAGGTCTATGGGTCCCGCTTCTCTAAAAGTGGTTTAGTTATGACAATAGTGGAGTAGGGTAGTTTACCAGAATGTCCACTTCCTCTAGGAGCTTTGTCAGGGCCAACCTAGGGACATATTTGGTATATGTGGGACGCAACGTGCTATCCATTTCACCAACTATCTAAGGAAAGTATTAGGTGGTATAGGTGATCTACCGTAATATCAGTCTAGTAGTAACATGAGGCATCCTACGGAGGGTCTTAAAAGGGATCTATACAAGCCTACCCTGAACCGGTACTAAGCGGCGAGATACTACTACTCATATTACTTGTGAGAATATATATATAGGAACGTTGACGTGCTAGGATGGGGTCTTAAGTGGCTAGGGTACGCCTGAGGGTCATAAGAGATCATTAGAATCCACCCTTGATATATATATATATATATATATATATATATATGTATGTATGTATGTATGTATATATGCTAGAATAGGCCTTAAGTGACCGAGAATGTCCACCTCGTTGGGTCTCCACCCTAAATGCACCAATAAAGGTCATAAGTGATTGATTCGGATATCCACCTTATTGGTCAAATATTATATGTGTTTGCTTGTGAGTTTCGTAGACATACCTTGACATATATATAACCTGCCAAAATTAGGGCATAGTCTTATTTTGCTTAATGGACCCCTCTCCTTAACATATCTAATAGGTCAGTAGGTGGGGTAGCGACTCAACGGACTAAATGATGATGGAGCATAAAGAAGGCAATGAGGATATTATGCTATTATTAGTTAATATTGCTATTTTTCTTATGGAAACCCTAGATTATGAACAATGATGATGTACCAGTTTGAATAATTGTATTTGACAGTTAGTATCTGAATCTGCGGCTTTTATTTAATAGTGCATCTTATTTTGGTATTATATTTTTTTGTTCCGTTGTGTGAGATTTCATAACGTTATGTTATCTATTATTCTGTGCAAATGTTATTCCTTATAGGAACCAACGAACCATTTATAGTAGCTCTAAGTTTCGATGGGCCTTTTCTGTGTCAAAATTTAGGCCCGCTCCGGGCGGGTTGCTACATTCACCGAGGGATTCAAGTTTCTTACCCGTATTATTTTTGATAAGTATTTCCTCTTTAATACCAACTATAACGACCCGCCTTTTTGCCCGGTTTTCACCGGTAATTAAACCAACTTAAACCGTTCATAAATAGAATGGTTATGGGTACTAACATATTTGAACATAAATAACACAACTTACCATTTCATCACAAAATTTTACATCAGAGTTATAAGGAATCAGAGTACAACATACGCTCAGCGGAGAAGTAAAGTCCGAACATAAATCTAGCCCTAAATTTGAATTTAGCTCTAAAGACTAAACCTGCATACTAAACTACTTGTTGCCCGTGCAAAATAATGGGCACCCAGAGCTTAGGTATGGGTACATAAACTCCAGGTCAGTCGTGAGACTGGTGTTAGAACTCAAAACAGTTATTAATTAGGGTTTATTTTAAAGTTCGGAAATTCACCAGACCACGCCGCTGACGTGGAATGGGTTTACTCCATGTGAATACTTGTGCATAGAAATTCGCTATGACTTTGGAAAAATGACGCTATCATAAGTTTGTCCTATAGCACACAATGCAAGAGCATACCAGATGGGCGAGTTTTGTCTTCTGATAACTAATAGTGCTTTAATACGTGAAAATCCTCTTTTAATACTATAAATTAATGCATAGTGTTGAAAACCATTTCACCAATAAATATATTAATCTTAGCAAGCATAGTAATTATGCCCACATACAAAGTTTACAAACAAAATGAAAGGCTCGTATTGGTTATTGGGTTTCTAGCATGATGGTTTCTTGCACGAAAGATCGATCGAGGCCACAAGAGATGTATCTCCCAGTTAACATCCAAATAAGGACACCGAATACAGAGTGCAAAGTACATATCGGTTTTCATCCATACTCGGACACCGTATATACTTTATTTTTTCAGGTTTCATAGGTAGATCTACCGCCGAAGCTATCGAGTTTCAATAGAGATTATGTATATGTGTACAACCTGACCGCATCTGGGGTGTTAGGTTCGTCGAGGTTACGATATACACAAAGCTACGCTTCAATAAGCAATGCTTTGATCATCACTAGCTCATTACATAACTCGAGTATGCCACATTGTCAATTCACAACATGTCACTGATTCCTATCAATACATAACCTCTCAGTTTATATATCTTAGAGACGGGAATAATTTATTGCCACGAATCCGATATATATTAACAGAAATCAGTGTTACGCAGTTAATTACAATGTCAGACACACAATCCATACAAGTTCGTTTTGGGTTTGAACGAAACAACAACCCAAAAATCTCCAAATATATTCAGATCTCATGCCACTTGTAACCTCGTATCGGGTATACGGCCTGATGCGAGACATCAGCAATCCATCTAAATACTCTGAAGATTCTCGGTCTTCATTCATCGTTTTCCCCAAATCTTGGATTGCTTTATAATGTCGTATTATTACTTGGAATGGTTTTCGGACTTATATCAGATCTCGGTCTTTCCAAGTAATAAGCTCTCTTTAAAAATCATAACTACGGACTACACATATTTTTAAATTCAAACCCGCTTCCAAATCGTTATCGATTCATTTACCAACTAGGTTGGGTTTATTTTAAATTCCTTAAACCTGTTACCATCTTGTTACTTCGAAATCTAACTTCATTTCCAATCTTATATTTCAAAATATAATTCTTTTATTCATCGTTATTCTTTCCATAAGTTTCCAGAATTACCAGATCTTAATTTGGTTTTAAATTCCCATTCACGATAATTCAAACGATTGATATTCTAAATATAGAGTTTTATCGACTTATATTCGATGTCAATTCACAAACTCAAGCAAATACTGGATATTCGACTAACCTGAACTTATTTCCTTTTACATTTTCAAACTTCCAATATCTTACTTAAAATCAGTATTATTTAAATAAATTTTATACGGAATAATTTTAAGATCTTTTAAATCTTTAAAAATATTTAACAAAATCCTTTTCCATAATATAAACAATAATTCATGGTCTATAATCCTCAAAACCAAATCATTTCAAAGAAATGTTATAATAATGTTAAAAGCATTACTGAAAGTGCTGAAAAATAGCTATTTAGAATAAATAGATTCAAAATTACTCAAAATTTAAATATTTCAATTCAAATCACTTTTAAATAATAAAATATGATTTATCATATTTTTCCAGAGTTTATTACTTTTTTAAAAACTTAATTTATTCGATTTTCCATTACGGTCGCTGAACTGCACGTATAGCGACCTTTTCCAAATCTGTTTTAAACATAACTTGAAAACCATACTTTATAATTTGAAATTTTATTTTCTATTGAAAAACTACTATTAATAGAAATCCGATGTTTTTCGTTTCACTTCACTCCGATTCAAAATGTTTGAGTTATAGTCATATGAAAATTTAAAATCGATATTAACAAACTATCGCTACGCGACGCGTTTGATTTAAACCATATAATGATTTGAATTATAAATCGTTCAAATCCTTTCCCAAATAATTTAATATTTCCACTTAGATTCTAAAACAACATAATCTCAAAACCATTATTCCAAATCTGTTTCCCAAAATAATATTTCATATTCCCAATTTGGTCGAAAATAACTTTACTTTAAAATCATCAGTTCAAATTCCCAAATTCTCATTTCAAATCAAATCGAATGTTTTCTTCAATTTCGCTTGATTATTTTCCCAAAATCTTTATCAAGTATTCGCATAAAATCCATTGTTTGAGTATATAATTCAAAAACATATTTCTTACAAAAATTTTAAACCAGTTTAATTTGGAGAAATCCAAAATTGTTCCGTCTTTTACACAATATCGTTTAGATTTTCAACAGTTTCAAATCTAAATAGAACTCTATTTCCACTCATTATTTTAATAATAAAATCTTCATTTAAGAATTTAAATCGATTATCGGTAAAATTTGCGACTACGGTCTGTGTGATGCAACCATAAACAAGTAATAACTCAGCCATATAACATACACTCATCCATCATAAACATAACAATAATTGAAACAACCAATTTTATTGTGCGCAAAGAGTTACGTCTAATAACACTTAGTGTTTTGTGTGTTTTTAACTGTATAACTGTCCATTCAAACATCACATACAACCATCCACATCTACACAAAATCAACCAGTATCAACTAATTATAATTATCAATTAATTAAAATTAACCATTACTTAAAAAATTATTATTTAAATTAGAGTTCTCGCCCAAAACTATCCAAATCTTTACTGACAAACCGGTATCAACTGCAAGCAAAATTCCGGACAATCACATATACTTTTTTTACGGACGTCGCTACGCACGCTCTTCTTTTCCGCAACTAACGTATGTATAAATATAACCATACGCACTTGGTTTCTTTTTCAACACAAAGGAAGGATCTATGGGATCATAGCAGAATTGAGAAGGAGTATGGGTGGAACTGAGTGGTCGGAGAGGTTATTGGCCGAGCTGACATGGCTTATGAGGAAGAGAGGAGGGAGAAAAGGTAGTGGGGATAATACTTGCGTGGGTTTTTAAGGGGGAATGGTTGTTTTTAAGGAGAGGAGAGGGAGGTGTGGCCACTAGGAAGGGGTCTGGGTGGTTGTCAGGTAATGGAGCAGGACGGCGGATTGTCGGCAGCGGAGATGGTTGCGGAACGGGCGGTGGATGGATAAAGCCGTGAGAAACTAAAGGGGAAAACTGCTGTTATTTGGAAGAAAGAGGAGCAAGTGGAGTGTGTTCGAATTGCTTGAAGAGGGAAGCAGATCCGTGGAGGCGATTATTGTAGGACAGGCGGATGTGGCGGCGGATTAGGAGCAAGGGCGGTGGTGCCTGAAGTGGGAAAGGGATAAGCGAGTTACTGGGGAAAGAGGTCTTGCGAAGGGAAAGGCTGTAAAACCAATGGGGTGGGCGTTGCTTTTTAACGGGGAAGGGGAGAGAACAGGGAAACGTGTCCAATGCATGCTGATGTTTTCAGAAGTTTTTTAACAAATATAAGAGCCTAAATTTAAAACAAGCGTACGTTTGAATCTTAGATGTTTAAAACTGGATTTTGTGTACACTTGAATACTTTAATTTCCCTTTCCATGAAACGCACGCAACATTGGAATATATGCGAATACAAGGGCAAAGGTTGAAAGTCTTAGTGACCGTGAACAAGTGTCCAAATAATTAAACAAAAAATTTTATTTACTGCAAACTATAGAAAATTAAAACTATAGTCATGTACAATAATGTGTACAGATCTCAAAACAAAAGTAAAAAAGACCAGTTGATTATTTCTGTAAAGTGTCAAAAGGACCATAGTTGCCCAAAATACGTTAGAAAAATATATGCTTATTTTCCAAATTAAAAATTACAGTAAAGTCTTATAAAAAAAATTAAGACTACGCACATAGAAATCGAATGATTATTTGAAGCGGACATCCAATTATAATTTATATTCGAACAGTGATCTTTTCAACAACTATGTTGCAAACCATTTAATGTTTTTCCAAAACGAACATTATTTTAACTAAATTAATTTAAATCAAAATATTATTGTATTTAGAATTTATATTTAACCAAAACAATTTTAAAAATTTAAATACGTAATCCATCTTCCTAAAATTTCATATATATATATATATATATATATATATATATATATATATATATATATATATATCTGTGTGTGTGTGTAACATTTTAAACCTTAATATTAAAATAGATTTGTAAAACTTATGTACAACATCTTTTAAAACAATACATACCTATATGTTTTAATATTATATATATAGTCAAAATTAGATAATATCATTGAAATAAATTTCCTTTTTCAAACTCATATTGATAAATAAGACAAAATATAAAAGATTATTAAATCAATATTTGTAGTAAATCTTATTAATTTCGATTTATATTTGGAAACCCAAATTATACAACAGAAATTCAATTATAAACTTATTTAAAATCCTGGTTTATTACATATTATATCAATAACTTCTTCCTTTGATTAGGGACTTCCTTCTAGTATATCCTTGGGAAGTGTAGATCATAGGACTTGGGCTTGTAGATGATAGGATATGGTTGAAACATGTGTTTGAGACATGTTATGTTTGATGGATGCAAGTGTTAGCTAGCAGATGTAGTGGATGCATACACACACACTAGACACTTGCTTATGGATCGACTCAAACACTTATATATGACATATGGATGTGTGTGCATTTTAATTTATTTTCACTATAGATGAAAAAAAATCATTGAATCATCACTTGGATGTTGCATTTTGGTGAATGGTTGTTGCACACATATAGAAATTTATATGTATCATTAGGATTCTTTGCATACATATTGGATGCATGGCATATACATGAATTGCATTAAGGAGGTCAACTGAATTAGTAGACCGCCTGATTTTCGCATTAGCTTAGGGACATATACACGACACCTTTGCATATGTTCATACAAAGCATTAGAAATTCTATGGACAAGGGATGACCGTTGAGTAAACGGGTGTTAGCATTCATAACATTCTTTTAGCCCTGGAGATTTCGGGGAAGAAATCCTTTAAGGAGGGGAGAATGTAACAACCCAAATTGTTAGTAAACAATAATTAATTAATGGATTAATTAATTGAGGAATAAACTGATAAAATATATATTAATCAGAAAAATATTAAGAATTGAACAAAATAGATTTTTCCATTGCATCCATCACAAAATTTCGATTCAGATAGACATATAGTTTGCCTAAATCAGACGAAAAATGAGCAAGTTATAATCAATCAAAGTTTGCAATTAAATTAGAGAATTTAATTAATAGTCAAGAAATAAAACAACAGTAAATAGGCGATCGAGCCCTTAACCGGGTCGACACATAAGTCGATCCAGGGGTCGACATTAGTGTTGATCCATGTCTTAGGTGGGTCGACCCACCATCGAGCCTAATTATGGATAATTGCTTATGTATTGCTGATGTGTAAAATACACTGAACTTGGACAATAAATCTAATGAACTTGGACACTAACTCTACTAAAAAAATTTAGAAACCCTCACTATTTTCCTACATGAATATTTCTTCATCTTCTTCCTCCACAAAGCTATGTTCTGAAATAAAATAAGAAAGGGGTTACGGTGCTATCAAAATGTAGACTAAAAGGATAATTTTTCCTCTACAACTATTTCAAAGGCCTTTTCTTGATCTACAATAATTGTAAGTGAGTACTACTGTTATTTTGATATTTCTTCTAAGTTATTATTAAAAAAAAATAGATACAATGGTTGTTGTAGTAATTCGAATAAAAAGAATTTTGACAGTAAAACATACTGGATCTGAAAGTATCAGTTTAATCGTATTGTTCATTTTAATTACTATCAATTACCTATTCCTTTTTAAGTTATTATTTGCTTCTATGTACATTCTTCTTTCTTATCCCCTTTCTGTCATTTTTTATTTGCAGTCTTATTATACCTTTACCGTTTGAGTTACCGAGAATTGGAATAATATGAAATAACGTTCAAAAAAGGAATTGGGCGTCTACGAATTATGGACTATAAATTGGGATTATTATAAAGAAGAATATGTAAACATGAATAGGTCAAACTTAAGTATATACTAAGTAGACATGTCATAGGTGAACATGTTATTTGACATTGATTTGTGAACATGACATTGATTTGGTGAACATGTTATTTGACATTGATTGTAAACATGTTTATATGGCATTGATTGGAAAACATATATTTGAAATTAATTTGTCGATATGATTAATATGGCATTGATTGGAAAACATGTAATTAATAGTAATTTATATATATGTTTATGTTAATTTGAGAAACATGTTAATGGACATTAAGGAAAATTTGTTAATTTGAGAAGCATGGTAATTTGTCATTCATGTTAATTACCATTAAGGAAAATATGTTAATTTGAGAAACATGGTAATTTATCATTTATGTTAATTGACACTAATTAGGAAGAATATGTTAATTGGAGAAAACATATAATTTGTCATTTATGTTCAATTGACATTAGTCGAGAAAATATGTTCAGTTGTCGTTTATGTTCATTTGATGTTAATTTGGGGAAAACATGTTAACTAGACATTTATGTTCATTTGATGTTAATTTGGAGAAAAAACATGTTAATTAGACATTTACGTTCATTTGATGTTAATTTGGTAAAAAACATGTTAGTCAGACATTTATGTTCATTTGATGTTAATTTGGGAAAACGTGTTGATTGGACATTTATGTTCATTTGGAAAAGCATGTTATTTGACATCAATTTGTAAATACGTATTTGACATAAATTTGTAAACATGTTAATTTGGCACCAACATTGGAAAACATGTTATTTGACATTAATTTGTAAACATATTGGTTTGACATGAAATCGGAAAATATGGTCAATTGATGTTAATTTGAAGAGTATGTTAATTTGATGTTAATACGTAAAACACGTTAATACACTTAATATGGCATTAAGTAATCTATATTGGAAAGCATGTTAATTGGAATTAATGATACTTAATTGTTCATTAACATGCAAATGGAAAGCATGTGAATGAGAATCAGATGTAAATTGAGTAAAACATGTTACTGTAATTAATATACATCTGAGTAAGTGCCTGTATGATTTGGGGAAGGGTTGTTATATTTAATAAATGTCATTTACAACCAGGAAATATAACATAGGGTTATATCATGCTTAATAATGTACTTAAACCTGCTACGTTAAACTTGTATGATTAATAAGCTAAGAGGTTCCACATCTGTTGTTAATATATCTTGGGGGTAACTCTTAAAATCCTATTTTACATGGGGACACAAGCCTAGGTGTGGCTTGTGTCAATCTTTTGTTTGCTTGGAATCTATATCAATTGGTATCCTCCTGTTATCAAACGAGTCCCGCACTAGGTAGGGACTTGGGCACACTTTACTGATGGATGATTGTAAGAGGTTCAAATTCTGGAGGTGGGTACGGGCGTGTTCTGGCAGAGTCATAAGCATGCATGGGTCTGATGAGGCAAGATAAGACGCTGCAAAACCCGCAGATACGCTTGTCCTTTGAGTTGATGAATTCAGGACTGATATCCCTGAATAGCACAGGCTATTCGTGTCTATTAGGGAGTCGATCAATGGTGTTTCTCTTATGTCAAGTAAATGTCAATTTCCCCGGCCTTGGCATTCCATAGACTGGTTTATCTAGGTTGGGCCAGAATAACTTACTCTCTCCAGACTGGGGCGATTGTCACCTTATATTTGGGGATTGATTTCACGAAGTCCTTAGGAAAAATCCTTCCTAATTATATGTCTCTGTTTGAATATGTAGAAGCGCAAAACATTCAATCTGCCTGATCTGATTATTATTATTGTTGTTATCATCATTGTCTTTTTATAAAAATAGTCAGTCCTTATTATCAGTTCATATCAGTTATTGATCACTTTTAGATATGTACAGACACTTGCCCTTTCATGACACTAGAACCACTATTTATCTGTTTTGCTTAACTTAGCAAGTCGAGCTGGTAATCACAACAACTTATCAGGCTTTATGTCTGACCCATTTCCTATCTTCCTTTCTCTTTTCTTTCCCCCAGGCTTACATAGAGAAAGTACATAGTTCAGATTTGTTTGTTAGCTTTGTCATGATGGATTTCTGCAAGTTGGATTACTTCTTGTTCTCTTTCCAATGTTAGGTTTTATCTTTTTTACTACAACCGAGGGATAATATTATTTTACTTTGATGTTGTTTTTGACTGAGATTTTGAGACATTGGATTTTGTAGCTGTTTGGTTAAATGAAACAAAAATGGTTTTGTATTTCATAAAATGAAAGTTTCTTCTTCCGCTGTAAATTTATTATTTTATGTCTTGTGAAATCTTAGTCTCTGTGATGTTTTATGTCTTTGTACCTACAATGCTACATACTTTCTTAATGAAATCCTCATACGTGTGAAATTAAGGAATGTAGGGTATTACACCAATAGATCTCCAACTCTCGAAAGATGAATTGCCAAAGCTGAACTCCTCAGTTTGACTCGAGCATCAAGTCAAAAATATAAAAAAAACATTCGAGTCAAGATTAGCATGTTCAAAAGTAAATTAACTCATGTGAAATGCTTAAATGAAATGCACAAGTAACTTAAAAAATGTTGGGATTCCATTTAAGGATCCATTAAACTAAATATCATATAATACAATACGCTATTATAATAGTGTCTTTGGTTGAATATACTATTGAAAATAACACAAGCAAGATTACATTTTTACCCTTACACCAGTAATAATGCTGTAGTCTATACAAATACGTAAATTCCACCGTAAACTAGTGGCTATCAAAGGGCACTCCATAGGTACGACACAAATCAAAATCATAGGGGGTTCGATTAGGAAAATATGATAAGACAATGAGGCTATACCCAATGGTTGGATTCTACCAGATTGGGCACTCAGGCTGGTGGTAACGCATAGTCGCAGCTACCACCCACCTCGGACAATATTTCCAAATCAAAGGGGCCCCGATCAAGTCACAAAGTAGTAGATGGTATCGAAGAAGCACGTCCGCTATGAGGAACTAACTCAATTGGCCAGGGTATGACTCCTATTTTAGTCATTTTAATTATGACCCAAAGGTCAAGGCAAACCATCATCGTTCTTATACTTCATTCCATTAGCGCTCTCTAAACCAATCTATTTCATTCTGGATTCTTCACCATGTCCACAATAGTTAAAATGGTATCGGTATTTTCAGAGAGTATGACAATACTGACTCCAGTCTCTTTGAATACCAAATGCCTATTTCACATCATGGTCATTTGTATTCAAAAATCATAATTAATAATCATAAATCAATATAATAACAACATTGCAATGTATAAAGTTAATTAAGTTCAGATATTTCAATGTCGTAAGTCGTATTTTAAGATATCACAAATCAAATAATTACAATATTGACTTATATTAAAATTATTAAGTCCAAATATTTCAGTGTCATCAATTATAATTCAAATCAAATCATTATTTGGTTAAATTCATAAATCATAAATCAATTCATAATCTGGTTAATTTCATAACTATAAATCAACTCATTATTGGTTAAAATAAAGATTCAGGTTTCACATTTACATAATTGTTTATTTACAACTTTTCATTACCATTTCATATTCCCATATCTTCAAATTTTATTTTTTTCTAAACATCTTTATTAACCTTTCGGATCCAATAGTTCAGACATTGTTTCAAAACCTTTATATTAAACATTTCGAATTCAATAGTTCGGACATTGAAATAGCTTTTAATTTAAAAACAATTAATGTGATATAAAATATTTTCATTTATATAAAATATTTTGATTTAAAAATAAATATTTGGAATATATAGCAATTTAGATTTTAAGATAATATAATATAATTAAAATTGTAATAGAAAATATAATTATTAGATTATATATACAAAATAGTTATAAAATAATTATTACATTATATAGTAAAATTATAATTTAGTTTAATGCAGGATAATTCAAATTCCAGATAATTCAAAATGGTCCAAATCCAAACCACTCATCTGTATTTCCACAGTTTAGTTTCATTAATTCGGATTCAACAAATTTACTTCAAATCAATTTTAAACTTTAAATAATAAATTGTTAAGTTCATTTCATTTTAAAATAGTATTCAAGTTAGTTTTATTCGATTTTATTCTTAATGATTCAAATTAAATTCAAATCACACTTTTAACAAAGTCCATATCAATTGAATCTAAATTTCTGTTAAATCAGCTATAAAATTTTAATTTCAACCGTATTCAGATTCAAAACATTTTCTAAATCAATTATTTTCAAATCAATTTATTTAGTTTCGTAATCATACTTAATTCATAAACCTGTTCATTTAATTAAATTCACATCTTAAAATCAATTTATCTTACTTGATAAATTACATTTCCATTATGTCATTTAACAAATCAAGTGATAATTAGATTTCTAACTTCTCTTTAAACATTTTATGTACCGATATTTTATGAAAAAACTATATTTATATAGTTTTAAAATTTAAATAATATTTATGCTATATTAAAAGACATATTAATTTACTTATAAAATAATAGTTTATATTATTTAAATTGTAAGCTAAATAATATTATAATTTAAAATCATAATTTATATTAAACATATATTAACTTATATATTTAAAATTTATAACGTGTAATTTTATTTTAAAAAACTAAATTTAAAGTTATATTAAATTATCAAAATATAAGTTTAAATAAAATTCTAAATTTAAATTTTGTAAAATACTTTTATCAAGCCATATCATTTTTATAAACTCAAAAAATACTTTCAAAACGGACCAGCATTGTCCGTATATAATTTTCTACATTGGCCAAGTAATAAGGATATATGATATTTCAGTTTGTTTAATATCCAATTAATGTGTATTTATCATTTCAACCCGCATCCCAGTAATTTTATTTTTAAATTCCTAAATATATACGGTGATTCGAGTATGTATCAATTCAACTCGCATCCTATTATTTCGGTTTTAAATTCCTAAATCTATACAATAATTCGGGTATGTATCATTGCAACCCATAACGGTTTTCCAGTCTACAGTGAACTTGCATTATAAGAACAAATAATATAACATTTTAATGAACCATCCATATCAGCACAAATCATCACAATTAATTTCATGTCATATATGTCATAAGTATGCGTGTCACATGTGCTCCAACAAATAATCAGTTTTCTAGAGCATTCCTAACACTTCATATGTCATTTCAAATTATAGCAATTTACAAATTAAAAATGTTAATCGTCACTGAGGATTCTCACCTTGCATGGCAAAATAGAAATAGACGATATAGGATGAAACAAACATGGAGGCTAACACGATAGCTGATAGAACATGATTGGATCAACGAATTGAATCACAAATTGAATCAACCCAAGCACAAATCGTTAATTCCAAATCAATAATTTTATTTTTCTATAAAATATGTATACATTCGCGTGAAGCAATATATATATATATATATATATATATTGTATAAAATACTTCAAACCGAAAACATCTCCAACTGGACACACTTAGGATTGAACCTTGCACCTCACACATCTCATCTCCTAGCACTACCACTATGCAGCCACAACTATTGGTTCCAACCACAACTCACACACAGAGTAACAAAAAGACACAGAAAAACACCACACAAACGAACAACAAGCGAGGAGGCTTCTGGTGGGGAAACCGCCCCAGGGGACACGTGCCGCTTGCTTCTAGCCTAGAGAAGGCTTAAGGTTGCAGCAACAAAAAAATATTTTTTTATAAAAGATGTACGAGTTTTGCAGGGAAGAGGAAGAAGGTGCGTCAGAGGTTGGAGTAGGGCTGCGCATGCAGCATGGTGGAATTATGGAGGGAGATTCAGGTCGGAGCAGGTCAGCCCGTGGAGGCATAGAGAGGGATGCCGCTATCACAGGTTTGGGCTTCATGCTTTTCGGGTATCAAGTCTTGGAAATTCTATGGTTAGGGTTCCTTGAGCTACGAGGAAGGCAAGGAGGAGGGGTAAGAGCAGGTGGCTAGAGGCAGGCACGGCTAAGAGCGACCAAGCACCGACAAGGTGGTGGAGGCAAGTGCGTGAATTGCTGGGTGGGTGACGTGCGGAAAGGGAAAGCCAAACATGAAAGATAATAGAAGAGAGAAAGGATGAAGAGAAAATGAACATGATTTTGATTTGGTTTGCTTTTTTTTTTACAATTAGATTTTGATTTCTATAAAATTTCATTGCTTTAATTCCGGATCGAAATCTATTACTTAAATTGTAAAGCAGGAATATAGCACATGTTATGTGGACCTCTTCCTAACTCCTTATATCAAAATACAACTATCCCGTGCAATCTCCGCTTTTTTAATCTTCACACTACCTCTTCAACAATACGTTCTCCTTCAAATTAACCATTGCAAAATTCCTGACACGTTCTCCTTCAAACTATTGTAACTGTTGCTCCATTTTCCTACGTAACTATTCCTTCCCAAATCGCACAGAAGAGTAATCACATCAGCATGCTGCTCCACCTTTTTCTCTCCAATTTTCCTTCCCAGATCGCACAGAAGATCAATCGCATCAACATGCTACCGCCCCCATCTACGCGATTATCTTCGACAGAATATTCAGACGAAATCAACACTTTCATGATTGATGACCTAATTATCTCAGAAAACCAATTTGTATAGCAAGGCTTTAACTACAGCTCCATGGGTGACCATGACCCAGGTAATTCATGCGTTAATTTCTCTCAACTTCCTGTCTAAATTTTACCCTCCGATCTATTTTGCTAAGCCATTCGTAATCTATATGTTCTTCATCTTTACTACATATTCACAATATAATATTTCGATTCTTCTACCTGCAGCGAATTTGTAATGACCTAATTACTCCTGTCAGCCAACCGTACAGCAAGTCGTTAAACTAAAACTTTCATGGCTGAATATGACTCAGGTGATTTGCATACTACTTTCTATCAATTTCTAATATGAATTTATCTCGATCTATTTTGCTAGCCATTTATATGCTGTGTTTCCATTTTCATTACTATGGACAGTGGTATTCATACATTAATATCTTCATTCTCCTTCCCGTCTGCATCGAATTTGTACTGTGAAATTAGAAACACAGGACTGGTTTGTTTAGAAAACGGTGTAAATTCCAATTTAATTAGGTAACTGTATAGCCCCCCATTAACACTAACTATTTTTAAGGATATATGTAGTGGTTGATGATTGTTGTGATTCATTTGTTTTTTGTTGTTGTCATGTTCAACTTTTTTTTTTCCTTCACCGGTTTTTTCAGCTACATTTTTGTAGATGTCATACTATACTGTGTTTTTCTGTATTGCGGAAATTCATGATCAACCCTTTCCAAAAAAAAAAATCCCATTTACCAACAGAAACTGCGCTCTTTGGATTCTCATTGTACTTTATGTGATAACATTCTATAAGTATTTGTAAATTATGTTATAATAGAAAAAAAATTCAACTATAACAATGGCTTGCGTATAGAGGATACATGCTTACATGGAATTGCTTATGTGTATAACAGTGCAATATACACAAACATGGAATTGCTTCAGCATAAAAAAAATAGTAATACATTGGCCTTGTTTAAAAAATCCCAAAGTTCAGCATTTTCTTATGTTGTACATCTTGGGATGTATGCTATAGAAAAATTTGTCTACTGTTTGTTCTGTTTTCCCATATATTTAAAACCCTGTAATAAAACTCATAACTAATTTATTTACCATTATCTTGATTATTATATCCTTTATAAGCACCCTTGCACCTAATTTGAGGTAAATTCCAAATTATATGTACGTTAAAAACCAACGTTTCATAGCAATAGGCAAACCTTCTAATATGTTTTTTCTTTTCGGTTTGCTTAGTTTGTTAATGTTGTGTGAAATACAATTTCAGGTAGGATTACAAAT
Organism: Allium sativum; assembly: GCA_030737875.1. Lineage (NCBI taxonomy): Eukaryota > Viridiplantae > Streptophyta > Magnoliopsida > Asparagales > Amaryllidaceae > Allium > Allium sativum. The sequence goes on along the minus strand of CM060916.1, from coordinate 710,541,416 downwards.
ATAGTCTTCTGTGTAACAAAATATATTTTAACCAATTGTATCATAAACTACTATGCAGAGAAAAAAATATAAATTATACAAATCAGTAAACAATCTATATTTGTCGCTTTAAATTTATAAATGATGATGGTAGCTTATTCATGCATCAAAATAGCATCTTCTTCCCTTATATTTACAGTTTTTGGTGTTCAGGTGATTTAGGCTAGAATAAGCCATATAAAAAGAGAAGTAACAGAAAAACTTTGGTTGTCTCAAACTCCATAAAAATCAAATGTATATCCTGCAACTAATCAGTAAACAAAAGATGTACGTTTGTATTATAACTCTTACAAATATTTTGGAACATCGCAATTTTTTGCATGTCAAGGATCACATAAAAGGGCATACTTGACTAATTTTCAAACTATTTGTAGCTTACATGTTGTTGTGATTCTTTTTGATATGTGCCTACGTGCATGCACGTAATGGTGATAGTTTTTCAGGTACTAATCAACTTGCTACTCTTCTTGAAGTTGAAGAAATTTCCCCTTCCCTTAAAATTGTTATTCTATTTATTTCAACTGAATTTTACATGCCTAAATCATTCGATGTACCCATTCCAGTTATTTTGACCGTGGTTATGGTAGATGTGCATGGATAACCCAATCGCTAAGCTGCTAAGCTTATTGCGGCTGTTTAATTTTTCAGTGCATTTATGTGAGTGTATCGACATATCTTGCAGTTTTAGTTTAGTCTTAATTAGGCACAGTTAGCAAATAATGGACAAAAAACATGAGACGTTCTCATATGTGATCTTAACAAAATGAATTAGATATGTGACATTTTACCCAGATAAACTGTGTTTTTTTTCATGTATGCTTGTGGTTTAAAGTACCAAAAATTACGTAGTGCTTAACCATTCCAACCAATCATGCTGGGGCAAGCAATGGGTTGAATTTAATAAGATGTTATGTTGGAAATGTTTCTCAAAAAGGAAGAGGAGAAGGATACTATTTATATAAAATAGACTGAATTCGTTATACCTGAGTTCTATGGGTGTAAAGCTTCTGTAATCATAATGTATGCATGTTTATATGTGTTGGCAATACAAAGCTAACTTACTTGCATACTTTATATTGCTGGTGGAACCTTGAAATCTACTATAAACATAACTCCAGCGGAACTATAAACATACTACAATTGCACATACACACACAGTTCTTCTTACTATTTTCACTAAGCAAGAGTAGATGGTTATGAGGGAGCTGGGGGTATAAGTAGACTATTATGTTTTATGTTTGGAAAGGTTGGTGACTAGGGTGGTCTTGCTGTTGCTTTCATTGATTAGGTCTATCTTTCTAACTTCATTTCATTTTTTTTATGAATAACTACAACATGCATAACTTTGATGGAAGGAAGAAGTTGGTTCTGTCAACTCCTACTTTGATTGTAGGAAAGGATGACTTTCTTCGTAGTGCCTATTTAGCCGTTGGTGGATTATGCTTCATTTTAGCAGCGGCCTTTGCACTTATTTACTTAGTGAAGCTAAGGAACCTTGGAGATCCTTCAAATTTGTCATGGAACAGAAGGTCACTACATACTTGCATGTATGGAAGCAGGCAGTGTGATTGTATGCTTAAAATATGATGTACACGAGACAAAAACAGGCTATCAATTTCTTCACGAAGACATTATGTATTAGTATTCCATGCATTCTAATTCATCATGCAAACTTCACAATGTCCTTTTCTTTTATGAGCTTAATGTTTAATTAAAAAGTTCCTTTCATTTGCGTCCTACATGCAAAAGCTTCCATTATGTCACTTTAAAGTTTTATCAACTAGAATTGAATTCAAGAGCATTTAAACGAAGTCACTGTTAGATATGCAATTCATGAACAAATAATGAGCTAATGTACAATAGAGCTAAATCCTATTATCTTACTACCATTACACCCATGTGCTTTCAATGACTGGTAATTGTTGGATCTAGATTAACCCTAGAGGGGGGGTGAATAGGGTTTATCACAGTTTTTAACTGAGTATATAATATTAAAAATATCACAGCACAAATAATGATCAGAGTAAATAAATGCTGTAAATAAATAACACATAGATATACCCAGCTTCGGCAACCCTGCCTACTGCTGCATTCCCCAAGGTTTCTATTATAGAATTATACAGACTCCCGCATACACAAACTTACAGACTCGCGACCCTCGCTAACCGCCTACACAGTTTTGTACACTCGCAATACCTGCTGTTGTACTAACCCTATACTAAAAACCCTGACTGATCTTTGTCCCCAAGATCAGATTTTCCCTGCCTACAACCCCGTAGTCAGTAACCCCTAGTTTGACAGACTAGTAAACTGTTCAGATTGGTTTACAAAAGAAATTACTAAAAAAATTACAAAACAAAATATGAAACCCTAGTTAATAAATATCAAAAGGAGTTAAATAAATAAAGGGTCATCCCCTTTCAAAATCTTGAACCCCCTTTGTAAAATGGCCGGCCTCTTTGGTTGTTGGTTGCACCATCCTTCATTTGTTTAACCCGATCCTTTTTATTCTCTGGAAAATCAAAAATGGCGGCTGCCCTAGGGTTTTCAATATTGAATCTCGGTTGCTTGAATTGGATTGATGAGATCTCTGATTGCTTTCTTCTTCGGTTGAATGCTTGGCTCTCTCTCTCTCTCTCGTCACCGATTTGGGATTTTTACCTCTGACTGTTGATCGAAAAACTTGTGAGTAGTATAAATTCGATTTTGCTCTTGAATTTTGTTGTTGTTTGTTTTCGATAGTTATGAGCCAGTGATGATATGGTGATTTATAAGGTAAAACGAAACCCAAATTACTCTCTGATTTCGTTTAATGACTTGCACTGATTTTTCGTTGCTTCCCCCTTTTGCTGTCCTTGATAAAATCGGCTTGTTTGTCTTGCGTGATTTTGTGATGAATCTGGACTTAATTCTAAGCCTCGTGAATTAGGAAATATATTGCCCCTTGAAAAATCTTGCGTGAATTCCCTGAAATCTTGAATGGTGAACCTGGTCTTGAATTTGCTCTTCGATGAAACTGGTGATTTTGGCTTTGTCAGATAAATTTGTCCCTGATTGTTTAATGCTCAGAAAAAGAATCTCTTGCCTTAAATCACCATGTTGATTTCCAAAATAGATTGAGTGATTTCAGGAAATGATTTAAACTGTTGCCAAATTTGTACATTGAGAAAACTGGTAATTATTGATTGATTACTTGTCAAGGATCGCTGAATTGAAGTTTCACATTTGAATATCTGGAAATCAAATCCTTGCCAAAAAAAAATTTGCATTCTTTAAATCCTAGATTTATACTGTGATTCTTTGCTGTGTGGCTTTACATGTAGGCTCGACATTCTTGTTTGCCTGCATATACTTGTGCTGCCATGTTTTGACCATTTGTATCTGCTATGTTCTTGAAACTTGAATCTGTTGTTGCATTCTACGTCACTTAAGTGTGCACCATGCAATATTGCCTCTGCCTTGAACATACTTGCTGATTTGCATGTGTACAATCTTATGTACATGTTGGGTTTCATTGACTCATGTATTGAGCTCCCAGTTCCATACTGTTGTGTACACTGAACTATCATATTTATGTGTAATGCTGATCTGAAAATTCTGCACCTCTCTTGATTTGCAAAACCATGTTAGCACTTGTTCATTTGAGCCATGACTTTGCTGCATATGCTTGGCTCGGCCTTGCCACTTTAATCATTGTTCATGTTGCTTCTTTGTTGAGCCTGCTTCACTTCTGGCTTGTACTTGTTGTTTGCACTGAGTTGAGTGAGTGTGTTTGAGTGTTCACCATGCTCTGTGAACCTGACTTGCTCCATTTGTGTATGGATCGACCACTTTTACTTTCCACTTTTGCATGTATTGATCTTTGTGTTGGTCTGCCTCTTACTTGTTGATTTTGAACTTATACTTGAGCTTTGCTGAACTTTGTTGATTTGAATTCCATGTGATATTTTGGACTTTCATGTTGCTTGACCATGTCGACTTGGCATGCACCACTATTTTGAACCATTTTTGCTGAAGCAATTTGCTGCTTGATTTATGGACTTGCTGTTTTCATGTTTGAGTTGTTTTGATCATGGTTCGACCACTCCATGCATATACATATACAATTTTGTATGTGTATATGTGTGTGTGTGGCTCGTGACATTTGTTTTGCTGTTTGAGTGTTGCACTGAGTCGAGATGGTCCACGTGGCTACTCCTCAGTCGCAACACTGATTGGCGAGGCAGTGCACACGTGTATATTCATGCACGTGTGTACATGCAGCCATTAGACGAGTTTTCCTGTCCCTGCACTGTAATATGTGTATATACATACACATGTATGTGTATACATGTATTGTGCGCGTGCTATATTTATATATCAGATCAAGTCATGAAAAATGTTGAGAAACACACCAGAAAACTGAGGCAAATAGCATTTTAAAAATAAAATTTATATTTGCACATATTCTGTTTCATTTCTATTGCAGTGTATTGTGTGTGTTTCATATGTGACAGGTAAGCAGGGATGTCTGGACTGACTGTGATGACTGGACTGGACAGAGAGCAGTGAAGACTGAAGATGAAAGCCAGTGAATGAAGTAGTGTTAGTAAAAAAAAATCTGTATATTGAGGCTGTGAATGTATAAGTGAAAAAGTACCGAGTGTTGAGTGATATAGTGAGGAGCTAATTTATATGAAAAAGTGATTGTACTGATTATTTGTAATAAACACAATCTGTTTGAAATAAAATATTATTTTATTGTTGTCAAACAGACTTGTTTATTCAATTCTGTTTATTTATAAGTACAAAAATATGAAGTGATTAAATAGTGGAGTTAATATAGATGTACTGTTTGAATGTTAGGAATATAATATTTATATTTTAAATAAAATACAGTAAATATTTGAATTTCTATACAGATGTATTTTATTTAAATATAAATATTACATTCCTGTCTGTGATGTAAATATAGAACAGTACAGTAACAAACACCGTTATAAAATATATTTGGTTGTTATCATCAAATAAAAATCATATAATTGTGTATACAACACCGTTATATACAACAATCTCCCCCTTTTGATGATGACAAACAAATAAAAGATTTTGAATGCAACAAATGTGTTTTACAGTGAAAATTGAACTCCCCCTATTTATTAGCTCCCCCTACAACAGAAAACTCCCCCTATAACTGTGCATGAGTGAATATGAACTGAATAATGAATTTTCAAAATTAAAAATATTTATAAAATATTCACTCATAAATCAAAATCTAAATCCATTCTCCCCCTTTTGTTATCATCAAAAGGATACAGAATTTAAAATACAGATGAAACACGACAAAAAATATAATTTCAGCATAAGAGGAAGAATAATCATCATAAATCTCAATCGGCCAAACAAAAATCATAATATTCTGAGAACAGGTGGCATATTTCACATTTTAGAGAATGACGGATTTACGATGGATTTCATACATAATGGAGAGAGTTTTAAAACAAATCATTTCCAATTATTTTCCAATAAAAATTTATAAAAATGAGACACAAAAACAGTGATGGATTTGGACTATAATTATAATTTCAATTTAAGTGACAATATCGTACAATCTCAAATCCCAATACCTATCAATCAACAAACCATAATGCGTCATAAGATTTCAACACATTTCACAGATTAGAAAGATGGATTGATAGGCTGGTTTTTATACACCAAGGAGAAATTAATTTCAATTTAGCATATTATTTCCTTATCTTTTATCTTTTATTTAAGAGCACCCTGACCACGCATAACCAGAGCTTGGATTTTTAAATGAGGTCAGTCGCAGCTTAAATTATAAGTTGTCTCTTAACCATGCATGACCAGAGCTTGGATTTTTAAATGAGGTTAGAGACACACTTATGTATTAATTATTTTTATCATTTCATTTTTAAAAGGAAAAGCTCCTTGGTATATACAACCAATATGAATGATAGAAGTGTGGTAGGTACAGAAATGGACTGTGAAATAAATTTCTATATTAATTATATTATGAAATATGACTAACTGTACCAGGATCATTGAAAATTCTCAATTTCACTAATTCTGAATAATAACATAACCACAATTCCATCACAAATATTTTCACTGTTTATTCAAGATAATATTAAAACATATTAACTCTCCATATTAATATAAAATTATCACGATGGATGGTAGAAAGATGAAAGATAATGAAGATGGTCATGAAATAATTGCCAGTTCAAAGATATTATAATAAATATTAACCATCATGAAAAATCTAAATAAAATTTCCTCTTGTTGTGAAATATATCGTAGTCACAATTCATCACAATTTCAAAATCTGTTAATTATTTTGATGAATTATAAATACAGTTCAATATGGATATTGATTTTGAATGAATAATCAATAAATAATCTTAAAATTGAAAATCAATTACAAGAGGAATATGAAGAGCTATACAAAGCACAAAAGGGATAAGAAAAATATATACATTATGAGAATAAGGAAAAAAAATTCAGCACTTCCTAATCTGATACCACTTGTAGTCTCTATTAATGAGGATTTTTAAAAAGACACTGGTGGCTAAACAATGGTATCTCAGTCAATAGAAAAGACTTAATTACAAAGTAAGCAACTCAAGCACACAAATTTCATTTATCTGAGCACGATAAACCTTTGATACCAAATCAAGCAGTCCTCAAAAACAAAATTTACAAATCAATTTCTTATCATTAGAGCAATATGATTCCAAAAACAAACATTTTTCAAAAACAGTATCAGAGCAGCACAGAAAAATCAATATCACAATAGACTTGTTAAACGATGTTTCTGAAGGTCACAAAAACAATATATTCCACGATCCATGATTATATCATTTGAAGAAATGTGAATATATCAGGATTTAATGAATCAATCACACAATATTATATTTCAGATTCAAGATATGTGTGCGATTCAATAAATCAATAATTTCAAATGATTTTAAACAAACATATATTAAAATCAAATAACCATGAAATAATAGAGAATTTTAAGACCATATTTTCAAAGAAATTTTCACAGGTATTTCTGACAAACCCATAAAACAAATCAGATCATTTACATCAGGTTTGATAGATATTCATGATCCAAAATAATTTATTTGAAATCACTTGAATCAATGTCAAGTTTTGAAATATAATGAATCAGTCACACAAGGTTGATAATTTCAAATTTAGGAGGTGTGTGATTATTCAAAATATTAATAATTTCAGATGATTTCAAACAAACAAATTCTAACCATGATGATCATGAATAACAATGATTTTCAAGATGTATCACTGAGATTCTAGACAATTTAAAATTTCCAAGCCAATCTGAAAAATAATGGAAATATCACTGCTGATAAATAATAGAGTGCTGTAATGAGTGTAATATTTCAAGTTTTTCTAAAATGAATTAGAAGAATCTCAAAACAACAATGATGTGTGAATTTCCATTAAACTTTCAGATCTTCAAAAATTTAGAATTCTAATTAACAGTGTTCAAGATTTGGCAAGAATACATCAACACTGTTATGAATTCATAAATCAGAAAATAAACTTCAAAACAATTGCAGATATTTGCAAGATTAACATCAAGATCTAGAAATAATTAACACATCAGAGTTCGATTCAAATAAAGCAAATTTCCACAAGATTATGAGAACTGCAATTGGAAGTTAAGAAAGCCCAAGAAAAAATAAAATTGCAGCTGTGACAAATCAAAGGAAATAGACAGAAGAGATAGAAGGAGGAAAATAAATAAAATTAAAAAATTAAAAACAAAGAATATACAAAAGAATGAGTGTAGAGATATACCTGAAATCCATGTAAGCAAATGAATCTCTAACTCAACTGATTTGGCTAAGGAACTGTGAATAACCTGATGATATGACGCAGTTTGAATTCAGTTTTTAGCACAGTTGTTCCTCAGCCTCCTTTGGTACCTAACTTTTTAGAGGATTGAGTGGTCTAACAAAAACAGTAAAACCACTCACAGTTGTATTTGCTCGTTTTGGTACCCAAACCTGTTTGTAAAGCAATCCATCTGAATTTACCTTTGTTCCCTTTGGAACCCATATCTGTTTGAATTTAATGACGTTTGTTTTATCTCTTTTTGGGATCCAGGATTGCTTAGATGGATTATTACAAAACAAATTCGCATTTTGCTTTCGATTCAAAAATCCTTTTGAATTAACAAAGTTCATATTATCAAGACGATACTTTTCAAAGAAGATTGAAGGATTTTTAAAATCGTTTGAACTTCTCTTTTCAAAGAAATCAGATTTCCCAAAACCAAGTCAAATTCTATTTCCTGATGAAAATTGACTTTTCAACAACATATTTAAAGATTTTTCACTGTTTGAAAATTTTGCCAAGGTTGTTTCAAGTTGTTGAAGTTTTGTTTTGAGATCACGGTTTTCATTTAATAAATCTGAACAACGATTTTTAGTGATCTTATATTTTTCAAAATCAGACTTCAAAACCAAATTTTCATCTTTAAGCAAATTAATTTTGGTTTGGGACTCAACAATCTCAGATTCAAAAAGTTTTTGTTTTTCAAACCCAAATTTCTTGGATTTTTTAATCTCGTTTTCCAGTTCATTCAAAATCAAGTCAGATTTCAACAAATTTTCCTTTTCAGCAATTTCAAATTTGGAATATATATCAGTCTTGAAAATTTCAAATTCCTTTTGTAGGAAATTGTTCAACCTTGACAACTCAATCTTGTTTTCTTTCAAGATCAGAATTTCCTTTTCAATCATTTGAATATTTTTACTAAGATGAACAAGATTGGTTTTCAATTTCAAACAATTTTTGCAATTTGAATTTGAAGAATTTTTAAGATGTTCAAGTTGTGATTCCAAATCATCAATTTTGCTGGTCAACCCAAGATTTTTAGATTTCAGAGATTTGTTTTTAAATTTGAGTTTATCAACAGACTTAGTTAAATCAAGACACATGTAAACCAGATCTTCATATGAGAAATTTTCTGTTTCAACATTTGTTGATTCTCCATCATCTAATCCTTCTGAATTTTCATTTGTAAATCCGGTTAAACAGAACTCTGAATCTGAGTTTACTTTCTCGGGTTTTGCGTTACCGTTGTCAGATCTTCCATACTTCGTATTGAGAGTATCCCAGATTTCCTGTGCAGATAAACAATGACAGGTAAGATTAAACTGTTCAGTATTAAGATAATCAAATATAATTTTCATAGCACGAGTATTGAAAGTATTATCTACACAATCAAAACCATTGATAACAACATCCCAACATTTAAGATTAACAGATTTTAAAAAAGATTCCATTTTGGATTTCCAGTTTAAAAAATCTGTTCCATCGAAAATAGTTGGAGATGAACTGGACTAACTCTCAGAAGACTGACAACAAGGATTCACCATTACTTTAGAGTTAAACACAAATACCTAGCTCTGATACCAGATGTTGGATCTAGATTAACCCTAGAGGGGGGTGATAGGGTTTATCACAGTTTTTAACTGAGTATATAATATTAAAAATATCACAGCACAAATAATGATTAGAGTAAATAAATGCTGTAAATAAATAACACACAGATATACCCAGCTTCGGCAACCCTGCCTACTGCTGCATTCCCCAAGGTTTCTATTATAGAATTATACAGACTCCCGCATACACAAACTTACAGACTCGCGACCCTCGCTAACCGCCTACACAGTTTTGTACACTCGCAATACCTGCTGCTGTACTAACCCTATACTAAAAACCCTGACTGATCTTTGTCCCCAAGATCAGATTTTCCCTGCCTACAACCCCGTAGTCGGTAACCCCTAGTTTGATAGACTAGTAAACTGTTCAGATTGGTTTACAAAAGAAATTACAAAAAAATTACAAAACAAAATATGAAACCCTAGTTAATAAATATCAAAAGGAGTTAAATAAATAAAGGGTCATCCCCTTTCAAAATCTTGAACCCCCTTTGTAAAATGGCCGGCCTCTTTGGTTGTTGGTTGCACCATCCTTCATTTGTTTAACCCGATCCTTTTTATTCTCTGGAAAATCAAAAATGGCGGCTGCCCTAGGGTTTTCAATATTGAATCTCGGTTGCTTGAATTGGATTGATGAGATCTCTGATTGCTTGCTTCTTCGGTTGAATGCTTGGCTCTCTCTCTCTCTCGTCACCGATTTGGGATTTTTACCTCTGACTGTTGATCGAAAAACTTGTGAGTAGTATAAATTCGATTTTGCTCTTGAATTTTTGTTGTTGTTTGTTTTCGATAGTTATGAGCCAATGATGATATGGTGATTTATAAGGTAAAAAGAAACCCAAATTACTCTCTGATTTCGTTTAATGACTTGCACTGATTTTTCGTTGCTTTCCCCTTTTGCTGTCCTTGATAAAATCGGCTTGTTTGTCTTGCGTGATTTTGTGATGAATCTGGACTTAATTCTAAGCCTCGTGAATTAGGAAATATATTGCCCCTTGAAAAATCTTGCGTGAATTCCCTGAAATCTTGAATGGTGAACCTGGTCTTGAATTTGCTCTTCGATGAAACTGGTGATTTTGGCTTTGTCAGATAAATTTGTCCCTGATTGTTTAATGCTCAGAAAAAGAATCTCTTGCCTTAATCACCATGTTGATTTCCAAAATAGATTGAGTGATTTCAGGAAATGATTTAAACTATTGCCAAATTTGTACATTGAGAAAACTGGTAATTATTGATTAATTACTTGTCAAGGATCGCTGAATTGAAGTTTCACATTTGAATATCTGGAAATCAAATCCTTGCCAAAAAAATTTGCATTCTTTAAATCCTAGATTTGTACTGTGATTCTTTGCTGTGTGGCTTGACATGTAGGCTCGACATTCTTGTTTGCCTGCATATACTTGTGCTGCCATGTTTTGACCATTTGTATCTGCTATGTTCTTGAAACTTGAATCTGCTGTTGCATTCTACGTCACTTAAGTGTGCACCATGCAATATTGCCTCTGCCTTGAACATACTTGCTGATTTGCATGTGTACATGCTTATGTACATGTCGGGTTTCATTGACTCATGTATTGAGCTCCCAGTTCCATACTGTTGTGTACACTGAACTATCACATTTATGTGTAATGCTGATCTGAAAATTCTACACCTCTCTTGATTTGCAAAACCATGTTAGCACTTGTTCATTTGAGCCATGACTTTGCTGCATATGCTTGGCTCAGCCTTGCCACTTTAATCATTGTTCATGTTGCTTCTTTGTTGAGCCTGCTTCACTTTTGGCTTGTACTTGTCATTTGCATTGAGTTGAGTGAGTGTGTTTGTGTGTTCACCATGCTCTGTGAACCTGACTTGCTCCATTTGTGTATGGATCGACCACTTTTACTTTCCACTTTTGCATGTATTGATCTTTGTGTTGGTTTGCCTCTTACTTGTTGATTTTGAACTTATACTTGAGCTTTGCTGAACTTTGTTGATTTGAATTCCATGTGATATTTTGGACTTTCATGTTGCTTGACCATGTCGACTTGGCATGCACCACTGTTTTGAACCATTTTTGCTGAAGCAATTTGCTGCTTGATTTATGGACTTGCTGTTTTCATGTTTGAGCTGTTTTGATCATGGTTCGACCACTCCATGCATATACATATACAATTTTGTATGTGTATATGTGTGTGTGTGGCTCGTGACATTTGTTTTGCTGTTTGAGTGTTGCACTGAGTCGAGATGGTCCACGTGGCTACTCCTCAGTCGCAACACTGATTGGCGAGGCAGTGCACACGTGTATATTCATGCACGTGTGTACATGCAGCCATCAGACGAGTTTTCCTGTCCCTGCACTGTAATATGTGTATATACATACACATGTATGTGTATACATGTATTGTGCGCGTGCTATATTTATATATCAGATCAAGTCATGAAAAATGATGAGAAACACACCAGAAAACTGAGGCAAATAGCATTTTAAAAATAAAATTTATATTTGCACATATTCTGTTTCATCTCTATTGCAGTGTACTGTGTGTGTGTTTCATATGTGACAAGTAAGCAGGGATGTCTGGACTGACTGTGATGACTGGACTGGACAGAGAGCAGTGAAGACTGAAGATGAAAGCCAGTGAATGAAGTAGTGTTAGTAAAAAAAAATCTGTATATTGAGGCTGTGAATGTATAAGTGAAAAAGTACCGAGTGTTGAGTGATATAGTGAGGAGCTAATTTATATGAAAAAGTGATTGTACTGATTATTTGTAATAAACACAATCTGTTTGAAATAAAATATTATTTCATTGTTGTCAAACAGACTTGTCTATTCTATTCTGTTTATTTATAAGTACAAAAATATGAAATGATTAAATAGTGGAGTTAATATAGATGTACTGTTTGAATGTTAGGAATATAATATTTATATTTTAAATAAAATATAGTAAATATTTGAATTTATGTACAGATGTATTTTATTTAAATATAAATATTACATTCCTGTCTGTGATGTAAATATAGAACAGTACAGTAACAAACACCGTTATAAAATATATTTGGTTGTTATCATCGAACAAAAATCATATAATTGTGTATACAACACCGTTATATACAACAGTAATTTGGTTTAAACATGATTACTATTAAACACATTTCTGTACTTGATGTTGTTCATAACAATGCAAATATAGTACGAACCTATTAGCAATCAATATATTGTCACTATCCAATTGTCACGTCAAGAATTGTTACTAATTTGAAGTAGAATTAAAATTAGCAATGGCAAAAAGCGTGACCAGATTTGCAACAGTAAAAAAACCATAGCAAAACAAAGAGCAGAAAGAAGTACCTGTCAGTAATGTCCGAGTCCAGAGTAAATCTGTTTCCTTGAAATAATTTTGCCCCCTCTACGGCGCTGAAGGTATATGAGCAATTGTTTCTCAAGAAGAAACGGAATGATCTCTGCAATGTATCGCTTACAGTTGCAGAGCAACGACAAACTCAAGTAAGTTATTTTAAGAACAGAGCAGCAGGGAAGAAGGAGGAGACAGAATGAACTAATTTTCTGGATGATCGGTGGCTTTGTCAGACCGTCCATATATAGCGGCGGAGGGGTTCCTTTTTGGGTAGCCGCGACTGTCCGTACAAGCACGCTGGTTCAAACTGTCGCATCTGATCACTGTTCAGGCGAACAGACGCATCCGTTGGTCCAAACGGTCACATTCGCATAAAAAGAAACCATTTTCCGCGTATTAAACAGTCGGCGGCCCATTGGATCACGAGATCCCAAGAGCCCCAAGGCCCTTATCTTTGACATTTTAATATTTAATATGAAAGCCCAATGCCTACATAGCCCATTCATTCAAGTCCTTATGTGCTCATGTCATTTGTTTGATATAACATGTGAGGCTTTGGTATTTATGGAGGTATATCCACAAAACATACACAATGTGGGACTTTGTTTCTTTGTATTTCTCTACTACCACATAACCTCTTCTTCCCTAACCTTCTCGTTCATTTCCAACAATCCCCCACATGAATGAGAGGTTACTTAATTTTGTTCTTAAATTTTGTGAAACATTTAACGTATCGGTAAAAGTAGCGCAATGGCCTTGAACTTTTCCTAGTGTTTATCGTTATAACCTACTGGCGAATCAGTGGACGAGATTGTCTTTGAACTATAAGCCTTCACACTAAGTGTTTCTAAACCCCTTGGTTCTCTGTTTGTGTTCGCTTTTGCCATGAACACCTGCTTAGTCTCATGAGTGTTTAAAGAATTCGACCTTACAATTCATTTTGAAGCGGCGCCTTCACACTCACGTAGGTGATTCTATAAAGAGTATCCCATAATACTCCACTTGGGTCTTTTATAACACCACAATATAGACATCATTAAAAGCTAAGCTTATCCTATTCTCCGACGGGTTGTGCACTGACTTATCATAGGAATGGTTTTTATTTTAATAGTGCCATTAAGTTTATCTATAAACTTAGTTGTCCCTTTGAACCTAGATCTTGGGATCTCCAGTCAACTAGGTAGGGTTTCCATTTAGAAAAACTTTTAGATTATAGGTCTTAAACCCATTCCCATCGATAAGGTTTAAACTTTCTCTCTAGGCGAGCCTTTAGTTAGTGGATCTGCAATGTTATCCTTTGACCTTACATAGTCTATAGTGATAACTCCATTAGAGAGAAGTTGTCTTATGGTTTTATGCCTACAACGAATATGTCTAGATTTACCATTATACAATGTACTATTCGCCCTTCCTATAGCGGATTGACTATCACAATGTATACATATACGACGTACTGGTTTTTCCCAATTTGGAATGTCCTCTAAAAACCCGTTAAGCCAATCTGCTTCTTCCGCGGCTTTATCCAAAGCAATGAACTCAGATTCCATTGTTGACCTTGCTATGCAAATCTGTTTGGATGATTTCCACGAAATTGCTCCATTTCCTAATGTAAACACATATCCACTTATGGATTTTGTGTCATTTGAGCCTGTTATCCAATTGGCATCACTATATCCTTCTACTACTGAAGGATACTTATCATATTGCAACACATATTTTTGTGTATACTTTAGATATCCTAGGACTCTGATTATTGCTTTCCAATGATTTTTACCAGGATTGCTGGTATATCTACTTAGCTTGCTTACAGCGTACTTAATATCAGGTCTAGTGCAATTCATGACATACATAATACTTCCCAGTATACGAGAGTATTCCACCTGATATATACTATCACAGTGTTCTTTACCCAATTTTGTTTCATATCTACTGGTGATTTAGCAGTAGATATATTATGCTACTTGAATTTTTCAAGAATTTTAGCAACGTAACGTGACTGAGATAACGCATATCCCTGTGGTGTCTTTATAATTTTTACACCCAAAATTACATCGGCCACTCCTAGGTCCTTCATATCAAATCTATAGGATAGCATGTCCTTTGTAGATTTTATTATGACCTTATTATTTCCTAGGATCAGTAAATCATCAACGTAGAGACAAACAATGGCATATCCTGCATCTGTACATTTTATATAGACGCATTTATCTGATTCATTTATTTTGAATCCATTTTATAACATTGTTTCATCAAATTTCTCATGCCATTGTTTTGGTGCTTGTTTAAGGCTATAAAGAGATTTCACTAACTTGCACACCTTATTTTCATTTCCTGGGCTTAGAAACCCTTTTGGTGCTGCATATATATTTCCTCTTCTAGTTCACAGTTCAAAAACGCAGTTTTCACATCCATTTGGTGTATTTCCAAATTCAATATAGATGCGATTGCAATAAGCATCCTAACTGATGTTATTCTGGTAACTGGTGAGTATGTATCAAAGTTATCCAGATCTTTCTTCTATCTGAATCCTTTTATTACAAGTCTTGCTTTATACTTGTCTATTGAGCCGTCAACCTTTAGTTTCTTCTTAAATATCCATTTGTACCCTAGTGGTTTTGATCCTTTAGGGAGATCCACTAGTTCCCACGTATGGTTTTGTAGAATGGATTCTATTTCACTATTGACGGCTTCTTTCCAATAAGGAGCATCGGGATATGACATTGCTTGTTGGTAAGTTAGAGGTTCATTTTCTATCATATATGCATAGAAATCAGGTCCAAAGGATTTAGAGGTCCTTTGTTGTTTGCTCCTTCTCGGTTCCTCTATCTAAGTTTCATCATTCATTTTTCTTTGATCAGCATTATCTTCGGGAGTATCTGGATCTCTTGGCCTCTTTTGAGCACTTGTTTCAATAGTTTTTAGAGGATAAATATGTTCAAAGAATCTTGCATTTCGAGACTCGATAATGGTGTTTTCATGAATGTCATCAATTTCATATTTATGCACCAAAAATCGATATGCACTACTATTATGAGCATATCCAATGAATATGCAATCTATAGTATTCGGTCCTATTTTGACCTTTTTCGGTTTTGGAATTTCTACTTTGGCAAGACACCCCCACACTTTTAAGTATTTGTAGGATGGTGGTTTGTTTTTGCAAAGTTCATGGGGAGTCTTAGACATTTTCTTTCATGGTATTTTATTTAAAATATGATTTGCCGAAAGAATAGCTTCTCTCCAAAAATTATCTGGCAAGCCAGAGCTTATTAATGAGGCATTCATCATTTCTATAAGAGTTCTATTTTTCCATTCGGCCATACCATTGGATTGAGGTGAATAAGGAGCTGTAGTTTGGTGTATTATACCATGCTCAACACAGAATTCCTCAAATGGAAACTCATATTCTCCTCCTCTATCACTTCTTAAAGCTTTAATTTTTCTATTGAGTTGATTCTCAACTTCTGCTTTATACTGTTTAAACATATTGAATGCCTCATCCTTACTTTTAAGGAGACATACATAACAGTATCTTGTACAATCATCTACAAAGGTGATGAAGTACCTTTTTCCTCTTCTAGTTTGACACATTTTCAAGTCGCATACATCAGTATGTATTAAGTCTAGAGGTTCGGTTTCTCTTTCAACATGATGAAATGAGGTACTTGTCAATTTGGCTTCAGCACAAATTTGACATTTGTAATTTGAATCAATTCTACACTTAGGTATGAATTCTAGATTGATCAGTTTTTGTAAAGTATCAAAATTCACATGACCTAGTCTAGAATGCCATAGATTAGGAGAGTCAACCATATAAGCAGAAGATTCAATTTTATTCATATCATTGTTTGGTACAATAGTGGTTATATTAGCCTTAAATAGGCCATCACATACATAATCCTTTCCTATGTACACTCCATTCTTAGACAACACAAATTTATCAGCCACAAATGTTAGTTTAAAGCCATGCTTGTTGAGCAATGATCCTGAAATTAGATTCTTGCGAATTTCTGGAACATGTCGAACATCATTTAGAGTGAGATCTTTTCCAGAAGTCAATTTCAGCATAATCTTTCCCTGCCTTCGACCTTTGATGTGGACGAGTTACCCATAAACAGTTGTTCTTCATTAGTAGCACTTTTGTAGTTTGTGAACATCCACTTATTCGAGCATATATGCCTAGTGGCTCCAGTATCTACAAACCACTCCTTGTTGTTGCCAACAAGGTTGCATTCTGAAACAACTGCACACAAGTCCATTTCAGAAACACCGTCTGAAACTTCCGCCACATTTGCTTCTGATTTCTTCTTTTTAGGTGGGCCGCGACATTCTGCAGCTTTATGACTCTTCTTTCCACAATATGGCATGACCCCTTGAATTTCTTTGACTTCTTAGGTTGGTTGTCACGTTTTCTCTTATTGGATCTGTCCGTCTCGACAACGTTTGCTTTGGCAACCACATTTTGAGAAATCTTCTTTTCAGAATTTCTATTATCTTCCTCAATTCTCAATTGAACTACAATTTCCTCCATTGTCATTTCTTTGCGCTTGTGCTTTAGGTAGTTCTTGAAGTCCTTCCACGATGGAGGAAGCTTCTCAATAGCAATGGCAACTTGAAAAGGTTCGCTAAGGGTCATCTTTTTCATCTTCTAGTTGACGAATGACAAGTTGCAGTTCTTGAATTTGGTTGATCATAGCTTTTGTATTGACCATTTTGAAGTCAAGAAATTTCCCAACGATGAATTTCTTCATGCCTGCATCTTCAGTTTTATACTTCTTTTCCAAAGCCAACCAGAGTTGTTTGGATGTTGTAACAGTGCAGTACACATTGTATAGACTGTTGTCGAGGCCATTCAAGATGTAATTTTTACACATGAAATCAGAATTTTTCCAAGCATTAAGGGCTTCAACTTTAACTGGATCTGGTTCCAATTCTGCAACGACTGCGGCATCTTTTGTAAGATACTTCGCGAGGCCCAATGTTGTAAAGTGAAATAGCATTTTTTGCTGCCAACGTTTGAAGTCTACTCCGGTGAACTTTTCTGGCCTTTCTCCGTGAGACAGTGCCATTGGTGTAACCACGGGTGCAAAAGGATTGGTTACAGGTGGTGTTGGCGCAGCAGTACCACTATTGCTTTTAGCCATTATCGTTTTCTGCAAAACGAAAATATTATTTTAAGATTGTTGTTCGTAACAATGCAAATATAGTACGAACCTAATAGCAATCAATATATTGTCACTATACAGTTGTCACATCAAGAAGTGTTACTAATTTGAAGTAGAATCAAAATTAGCAACGGCAAAAAGCGTGACCATATTTGCAATAGTAAAAAAACCGTAGCAAAACAAAGAGCAGAAAGAAGTACCTGTCAGTAATGTCCGAGTCCGGAGTAAATCTGTTTCCTTGAAACAATATTGCCCTCTCTACGGCGCTAAAGGTATATGAGCAATTATTTCCCAAGATGAAATGGACCGATCTCTGTAATGTAGCGCTTACAGTTGCAGAGCAACGACGAACTCAAGTAAGTTATTTTAAGAACAAAGCAGCAGGGAAGAAGAAGGAGATATAATGAACTAATTTTCTGGATGATCAGTGGCTCTGTCAGACCGTCCATATAGCGGCAGAGGGGTGCCTTTCTGGGTAGTCGCGACTGCCCGTACAGACGCGCTGGTTCAAACGGTCGCATCTAATCACTTCAGGCGAACAGACGCATACGCTGGTCCAAACGGTTGCATTCGCGTAAAAAGAAACCATTTTCCGCGTATTAAACAATCGGCGGCCCATTGGATCATGAGACCCCAAGACCATCTTTGACATTTTAATATTTAATATGAAAGCCCAATGCCTACATAGCCCATTCATTCAAGTCCTTATGTGCTCATGTCATTTATTTGATATAATATGTGGGGCTTTGGTATTTATGGAGACATATCCACAACACATACACAATGTGGGACTTTGTTTCTTTGTATTTCTCTGCTACCACATAACCTCTTCTTTCCTAACCTTCTCGTTCATTTCCAACACTTGATACCACTTTAATTATGAACCCTAAGAACATATTGTGTTAAATAACTATTTTGGAAGTTTATTACAAACTTATACACCATTTGGGTTTCCATCTTAAAAGCTATATCTGTATTTTTGCTAGAGTGGCACAATTCACAACTGTACTGGATTTTAGTTAAATATATTCACAATTGTGCTGCATTTTACGTCACATGATTCACAACCTGAGTGATATTTCCGGTAGTTACAAGGCACATCGGTAAGGCTGCTGAGGTTGTCCAATACACTTTTATTTAGTCCTAAGATATCAAAATGGTTATGGTTCTCTCTTTGAAACCAATGGTTAGCACATTCGTTGTAGTATATGATTTTTATTAGGTACTCAATTTCCTCATTACTGGGTGTCCTGCTCAAATAATTTACTCATATACCATAATATTTTCTCTATTACTAATTTGAAATTGTGTGAGCATCAGATTTAAAACATATCATTAATCTTGTGCTTGCAAGGTTAGCATGACAACAAAAAATAATGAGTATGACGTTGTCCGTGTACGAAGCACGGGGAACTCACTAGTCTAAAGAAGACAAGAAGATCGAGAAGTTTTCTGAGAGGAATGAGGAAGGAACAGAGGATACATGATTTTTTTGCACCAGAGAATAGTTAAAGAATTCTTAATTGAAAATTTAATAGGTGGGCCTTACAGATTCAATAACCCATTCAGATTCAAATCGTTATTAATGGTAATGAGAATGTCAAGGAGGACAAATATTAATTATAGATAAAAATACACATAACAACATTGTTATGTTTTGCTTATTTTTTTACAATTAAAAACGCGAATTCCAAACAAACAAAATTGAATTTCAATGAATCGAAAATTACTAAATGCTCAAAATTCCATATAGATTCATAAAAAAAGATAGATTCAAATTTTGACAACTTCTAATTTTTGATAAAATTACAAATTTGATCAAATTTGACATAAAACTGATTTTTTTTAGGAAATTTTATATTTTAACAGATTTGAGACGTCAAAATATTCGTTAATTCAATTTTACTATTTAAAATTTATTTTTTATAAATCTACTTAAATTTAAATAAAATAAGTTGAGTCATTTAAATAATTCAAATTTGACAGTTGTTTAATTTAATTGTTCAAACTGTACTTATTATTGTTTATTTACAAAAATCAAATTTAGTTATTTCATTCCTTCAGAGTACATTGAAGTTTTAAATATTAAAATTTTAAATTCCAATCAAATTACTAATTACAAATCTATTAAACATTCAGATTGTTACAAATTGACCTTTGAAAATTTAGCATGTGACCTCCAAAATTTTGTTTCTTATCAAAGTAATTGACAAAAGTAGTTTCTTACCGAATAGAATAGCATTTTCCAATAAACATTGAGTTATTTATGATGATTATGGTCTCCCTCTCTTCCATATAAAAAATTCATAACATATTTATGATGATTAACAAGTGTTTTTCTCTCTCTCTAAATATGACTCGGAAAATATACGAATGTGTTATGTGCCTGGACTTTAGGATCACATAGCACACACTAGTGTCGAAATGAAAAAAAAGCCTAATTGGTTGAAAAGCCTAATAATGAAAATGAAACGAGAACATATTCTCAAATTAAAAAATGGACAAGTGTAGAATAAAGGGGTCTATTTTATATCCCTCCTTGTAGATCCCCTTCTCACCGTCTCCATTTACTTATGCTTTAATTTTCCATGCTAAAATAAATTTTGTAATTAGTGATATTCATTAGCGAGATCGGTTGAACCATTCTAAAACATATAACGTAGGATTGTTTAACTAAATATTCTTAGCGGCCCATATTTATCTTGAAGGAAATAACATTTCAAAATGAATCAAATTTTGTGTAGATGACATCACTAATGAGGATAATCTACGTACTAAAATTCAGCTTTTGTTTTGTCTTTTGCGGGGGAGCGTGAAAAAGAAATTAATTTGGGGGTGGGATCTATATATTAATATTTTTAAAGATTAATTAGTATGTATACATCATGATATTAAGCCTGAATATTAAATTGAAATACGTGTTTGTTTCTTTTATCAACAAAATATGTTTGTGCTTGACTAGTCGCTAAATAGGCAGTACATTATTATTCTTTGACTGAAATATTTTGTTATACTAAGCATTTTTTTAATTTGTTCTGGGGGAAAACCGACCGAAATCGTAAGACCCTCTAGCGCACCTAGCTCGGTCCATGAGCACCAATATGTGGCTAATCTTAGCACATGCACTCTGTAAGCTTTAACCATGACTTTTCAGGTTTTGAACCCATGTCGTTGTTACCACGACGCAAAATCCTTAACCATAGGGCTAATGCTACGGACATTTGATCCCTATTTTGTAACATTCGATCCACATTTAATACAAGAACATCATTCTGATGAATTTTAAAATTAGTGTACATATTCTTCAGGTTCTTCTTTTAGCTAATCTCTATGTTTATTTTTAGAAGTTTGGGTTCGAATCTGCATTCGATGGTCAGTATTTTAGTGGATTTGAGGTTAGCAAGCATTACAATTGTAATAGCTACAATAACTATACTAGCATTAGTAGCGTAAGTATAGCATCAAGGGAGAATGATAATGCAAGGTCGATTAGAGGTAGTGAACTTGAAGCAGATACTGATTCTTGAGGATCCAAGAGGTATGTCTTTACATCAAAATCTTAACTTGAGAAAGATAACAATAGAATGGTAAATTTTTTCATCCCAAATATGCTCCTTTCTTCTTCTTTTAAATAAAATAAATTTGCATTTATTAATGTCCTTATATCATACCTTTATCATTTCCTCTAGCTAGTAAATTTTTTGTTGTTCTCAAAATGGTCTGCATTTTGACAGCACAAGCACAATCAACAAATGAAGATGAAACTATTGCAGGTTTGCAGCATGGGGGCACAATTTAAGTTGGAAATGTGTTTGTAGAGGGCATGTTTGTTTTTTGCTTTGAAACTTAGTAATCGGTGTTTAGGGGTTTTGATCCCAAAACTTATAGATATATATATACTTACTAATTGAGTCTTACTAATAGACTTGTGTGGCTTTGGGCAAGCATGCATTTGTTACATAGTGGCAGAAATGCAATTTGATATGTGCTCTAGTACAACTATATAAGAAAACAACTTTGGTACACCAAGGACTAATTATCTAATAGTGGATGCGGCTAAGAGGAAAGTTTTTTCTATAACTTATCATCATTAAACGGCTGATTCTGACTTTGAAATGGAAATGCATACCCTTAATCAGTTAATCACCATAATCTAAAAAGTGATGAAGAGTATTATTTCATCTTTGTAATGGTAGGCAAATTTCTCGCTTTAAAAAATTAGATTTTATTTATTTATATTTCTTTCTTCTTTAAAAAAGAGAAATAAAAACTATAATAAATAACATGTATTGACTTAAAACACACAAACCTATATAACTTCAATTTCTAGGTTTACCTGTCGATTTTTGGATGGAAGAAGGTATAAGTCATACAACATCAATTCTTGGTAATCCTATTAAGATGGATAAGTTTACAGAGGGGATTAAAAAGATTGCTTATGCACGTGTGCTTTTGCAGATGTCTAGCTCTTCTATCCATCCTAAAAAAATCCAATTTTATCTGAAGATGCTAAACTGATAATGCAAGAAGTCGAATATGAATGGTTTCCCTCTCAGCGCTTGAATTGTTTTAGTTTCGAACATTTAGAAAGTCATTATCAGTTTTCCAACGTTTATATTCTCAAGCATACGTTTACTCAAAGTGTTAGGGTGCGTTCTTTTAGGGCAAACGGTCTGTTTGCCCAACGGACGCGTCCCTTGGACAACGGGCCATTTTGCCCCGTTTGCCCAACGGCTCAAAATTGAGTTGTTGGGCCCCGACGCGTTAGACGCGTCAGATCCCAAACAGCTTAACTTTGAGTTGTTGGATATATAAATATATTTTTTATTTATTTAATTAATTATTTTAAGTTTTTATAAACTTTAAAAATTGATAATTTGTGCATATGAGATCCGTTTGAGACGCGGTTTTTTGCGTTGCGATCGTATCGAAGTGCTCTACATAATGGAGTTGGTTTGAACTGAAATGGAGCAACTTATAATTTTTTACATTATTTATTTATTTGTGTAAATTATTGATATATATTATTTATTAAAAACAAATGATAAATTAATTAACCGTTGATTAATTAAATTACAAAATATAAATAAAATGGTCCGCTTAAATACTCCGCTTAACGCGCCAAACGCATTCTCCGCTAACTATGTTTCTCCGCTTAAATTATTCGCTCAGATTCTCCGCTCAAATTATTTGCTTCCGCTTGCGCCAAACACACCCTTAATGCAAATTTTATTGAATATTGATCCTAATTTGCAGTCTTTGGAGTTTCCTAATTCTCAAAATCATCATCATGATCAAATAGCAGACTTAGCATTGGTTAATAGTGAAAATGAAACAAATCGTAATGCTTCAAATACTATTCTGCATAATGAAATTTCAGAGTAAATTGAAGTTTTAAATATTAAAATTTTAAATTCCAATCAAATTACTAATTACAAATCCATTAAACATTCAAATAGTAACAAATTGACCTTTGAAAATTATGGGTGTGACCTCCGAAATTTTGTTTCTTATCAAAGTAATTGACAAAAGTAGTTTCGGACGGAATAGAATAACATTTTCCAAAAAAAAAACACTGACTTATTTATGATTATTATGGTCTCCCTCTCTTCCGTATAACAAATCCATATCATATTTATGATGATTAACAAGTGTTTTTCTCTCTCTCTAAATATGACTCGGAAAATATACGAACGTGTTATGTGCCTAGACTTTAGGATCACATAGCGAGCACTAGTGTCAAAATGAAAAAAAGCCTAATTGGTAGAAAAGCCTAATAATGAAAATGAAACGAGAACATATTCTCAAAATAAAAAATGGACAACTGTTGAATAAATGGGACTAGTCTATATCCCTCATTCTAGATCCCCGTCTCACCGTCTTCATTAACTTATGCTTTAATTTTCCATGGTAAAATAAATTTTGTAGTTAGTAATATTCATTGGCGAGATCGGTTGAACCATTCTAAAACGTATAACGTAGGATGGTTTAACTAAATATTCTTAGAGGCCCATATTTATCTTGAAGGAATTAACATTTCAAAATGAATCCAAATTTTGTGTAGATGACATCACTAATGAGGATAATCTACGTACTAAAATTCAGCTTTTGTTTTGTCTTTTGCGGGGAGCGTGAAAAAGAAATTAATTTGGGGGTGGGATGTAGAACCCTTATATTAATATTTTAAAAGATTAATATGTATGTATACATCATGATATTAAGCCTGAATATTAAATAAAAATACATATTTGTTTGTTTTTCAACAAAATATGTTTGTACTTGACTGGTCGCTAAATAGGCAAAACATTATTATTCTTTGACTAATATATTTTGTTATACTAAGTTTTTTTTAATTTGTTTAGGGGAGGGGGGGGGGACCGACCAAAATCGTAAAACCCCTAGTGCACCTAGCTCGGCCCACGAGCACCAATATGTGGTTGATCTTAACGCATGCACATTGTAAGCTCTTAGCATGACTTTTCGGGTTTTGAACTCATGTGTTGTTACCATGACGCAAAGTCCTTAACCATTGGGCTAATGCTACGGACATTTGATCCATATTTTGTAAAATTCGATCCACATTTAATACAAGAATATCATTCTAATGATTTTGAAAATTAGTGTACATATTCTTCGGATTCATCTTTTAGCTAATCTCTATGTTTATTTTTAGAAGTTTGGGTTCGAATCTGCATTCAATGGTCAATATTTTACTGGATTTGACATTAGCAAGCGTTACAATTGTAATAGCTACAACAAGAATACAAGTATTAGTAGCGTAAGTAGAGCATCAAGGGAGAATGATAATGCAAGGTCAATTAGAGGTGGTGAATTTGAAGCAGATGCCGATTCTTGACGATCCAAGAGGTCTGTCTTTAAAGCACAACCAATAATGGCTTGTTCAGTTACTAAACAAGCCACGGAGCAACCAGGTATGGCTTGTTCAGTCGGTCGTGGATAGTCTGTGGCTGCTTTGGAGCGTGGTGGTGGCTGGTTCACTGAACAAGGGCTGGATAATATAACGGCAAACACTTTGCCGTTATAAGTTTATAAAGGCAAAGTCTTTGCCGCAAAGACTTTGCCGTTATAAACATATAATGGCAAAGTGTTTTCCATTATATTATACACCAATTGGCCAGCCCAACAGTTGAATTCCCTCCCCTATATAACAACCGATGGTTGTTCATTGACCCATATTTTGTAACTCGTGCTTGTATTGAATTGTTTAATGCACCTAGGAACGACCCTTACACATAGGTTACACAAGTGATAATAAGTTACAGATATGATAAGTTACACAAATGGTAGATTAGACAAACAATAGGTTACACAAATAAAATCAGCGTACATAACCTGAACGTTACACAGCTATTGGGTCATACTTCGTTCAAACTTCAGTGAAAGTTTTGAACTAAAATAAAGCATAAAGATACAAGTGATACGACGCGTAATGATACAATACGTAGTACGCATAACATAAAATATTTAAATCCTAATTTAATCCACGTTGCAGGAGATAATTTGCATTACTTAGGTCGTTTACTTGATTTCACAGCTTTCTTATTTCTTCCTCTAGTTCCAAAGCATACGTAATTGCTCAACGGGGAAAACCATCATTTATCCACTGTCCAAACCCGCATCCGTTAGTACGTACTGGACAAGTATAATATCGACGTCCAACGTCATTTCCATGACGGACGACTAGTTGTGGTGCTTCAAAACCACAAAAGCATACAATATTTGCAGATTTCACCTCGCCTTCTTCTATCGTAGATCTAATACGAGGAATTACAAGGTTAGACCTGCGGTCACGTTGTTGAGTTCGATTGTCTTGCTGATGTCCTATTTCCATTTGATGCATCCCTGCTTCAAGTTCTAATTATCGCACCTCGTCATTGTGTCACTCTTCCATTTCGATATACCACTCAGTTGGTTCTCTAGGAGCGGACGGATTAGGATTTGATGGTCCAGAGAGATGGTCTGTGTAATTGTAAGAAGATGGATACGAAATTGGCATTTTCCTTAGTTGAGATATAATTTTGACTTTGTATGGACTGGGTATTACTGAAGCAATGTTAGATATATATATATACACACACATATAGGAGGAGATTTATTTACCACCGCATAAGGAAATTACTTCCCGTTTTCAAAAGACATGGACTGTGAAAACCAATTGACAACGGGTAAAGTTTACGTTGGACTGTGCACTGTTTACTGTATACTCTGGTCCGAAAACTCTAAAAAAAGAATGACATGACTACACTCTAGAAAAAGAGTTTGTCGTTATAAACGTATAATGGAAAACTGTTTCCCGTTATATTTTATACCCGATGCACCACAAAGGCTAATGCAACGGTCGCATTCCCTCCCGTATATACCAATCTACCTCCTTCTTCTTCCACACAACCACACCACCTTCTCAACTTGAACTTCTAAAACAAAAAATGTCTTCTTTTCCACCCAAGCGAACTGGAAAAAAAACTGGAAGTAAGAAACCTATGTCCTAACCGCACTCGTTATCATATGCCATGCAACTTCCAATCCAACAGCAGCAATCGTTTCAGCCATCTCACGAATACGGATACTCGCCGTATTCAAATGACGATGACTCTTATGTTCATCAAAGATCTGGAAAAGAAATTGTACTTGAAGGGAAGGTTTCCGAGCCACTACGGACGATTGGATCCAACCCTATTTGTCGTTGTGGACAAGAATCAGTCGTAGTTGTTGACAAGAGCGAAACAAATGTCGGACGTCGATATTTCGGCTGTCAAGCCTACAACGACCACAAGAATTATCCTGATGAAATCGATTGTTGTTACTTTAAGCAGTGGATTGACCCTCCCATGTGCGAACGTGGACGTCAGTATGCACTGGAAGCACAAGCCGAAATAAGACGCTTGAGCAAGATTGTTGCCAATAAAAGTAGAGCTGGTCCTTTCTCTAAGTCGTGGTAGGTGTATGTGTTTGAATTTGATGCTTGTGTACTCAGTTGTTGTAGTTTGTATGTTTATGGTTTGGCATTTCTTTCCATTGTTGTAGTTGTTGTTGTTGTAGTTGTTGTAGTTGCTCAATTGTTATAGTTGTTATAATTGTCAATTTATGTAAGCTTCTAAGTTATGTAAGGAAGAATATTAAAATTCGTAGAAGTACGAGTTGTCATAAATTAAACAATACTATAAATAAGTCATGAAGAAGATGCAGGGTCATCTTTAAAAAAGAAAGCCCACTTCCTGATATATCAAAGCATTAATTGGGGCGAGTTGTCAACTCATTTGTATTTTTCTGTGGCGCATTTAATGCATCTGAGGACGACCCATTTTTTTTTAACTCTTACGTATATTGAAATGGTTAATGCACCCGAGGACGACCCCTTTTTTAACTCCTACTTGTAATTAATTGTTGAATGCACCCGGGGACGACCCCTATTTTTTAACTCCTACATATACACAAACTTGACACTATGACAAAACAATTCAGAATAATGTTTCCAAAGCCTGCTATAGTCAATGAAATGACTTGACTAGCGATCTGGTTCAATAGTGGGCACTGCCATGGTCTAACCAAAATGACTAGCAACCGCCACATGATCAGCTGCACGAAAACCCTGGCTAGGTTGGGTAATATCCTCGATAACAGATGGATGTATGTCGTGTCGTATAGCAGATGACCCTACTAAATCAATCGAAGTTTCATGTGTAATCGTGTCTGAGGACCCGGTGAAAAATCTATGCCAGAAGGCAAGGTATGTATGTCCGATGATAGCAAAGCTCTCGTCCGTCCACCAGCATGTTGTCCTGGCAAAATCTAGCTGCTAGGACGGGTAAATCATACATCGATAAGTATGTGGGTGTGGATCATCGGGAATAGCGTTGAAGTCAAACAACTGTCTCCAGCTCCTCTCACCAAGAAATCAATAAGCACCTAATGCCGAGGGATAAGATATGAGTGGAAATATCCATCCAGCAAGCATCCTAGCAATCTGTATGATATCAAGATCAAATGATGTTCTCTGCTCAAATGAATGCCATATAATCTGATCCTTATACATCCTTAGGTTGATCTGGCTGTGGGAAACTGAATACGCATGGCGTGACTCATTATCTCTGGGGCCCCGGTTGTCCGCAGTCCAAAACTGTAGACGTGGAAAAAAGGTCGAAGGGTCTGAAGTAATTGTGACGAAATGAAAGTTCCTAGAGTACTCAAAATACCAATACTGTAACAACTCCCAGAAACCATAAAAAGAAACCTGAGAATCAGAGATGGTGCACTGTATGTCGAGACATCTGTATAGGTATGCAAGGATAGGTGTGCCCCACTCATATAAATCGCCCCATCGTGATTTAACTGAGTTGCGACCTCAACAAATCCGACAGCCAAACTACCGCTCGTAGAACTAAAGAAAAGGTTACCCATAAGGTATAACACAAATAATCGAGCAAGCTCCAAGTCGTCATCACCAGAGTACTACGTGAGTATGCTATCCATGGCCGCACGGATGGCGCTCACTCTAATAGCACCTCCAGCCTAGTATGACGCATCGGAAACGTCTAAATGAGGCAGTAAATCATGAAGACGTGCACGATCATGCCATCGAACATCATCAAAAGGCAGTGCGGTATAAGCAGCTACTCCAATACTAATACCAGTAAGCATGGAGAAATCAAGTGGTGTAAGTCCTAATTCACCGCAAGGAAAGTGAAATGTATGGGCGGTTTTGTACCACCGCAGAGAAATGGCCATAAACAATTGAACATCAGCATTTATAACGTGGTTGATTACTAAAATTGTAAAGCGCTCAATAAGATAAAGTAGGACTAATAAATTATCCACTACTTTCATTAAAAGGTCATTAATATTACCCAGAAACAAGTGAAATCCAAGTGCATGTAACAGTTCTACGACACTCTCCTTATCCACCAATTGTGCATGATAATATCTAAGTGTATTCTCTAACGAACCACGTGAATGTATATTCCACGACTGTCAACAGTTCAATAAAAAGTTATATTATATACCCAATGTCTAATAATCAAAGAATATTATTTAAATAATACTAAAAATACTTACAGCCAAACTCGACTGCGTGCTAACGTGTACTTCGCCTTTTGGAAGCGTGCGAAAGTTGGATAGCATAGGAAGCTTCGCGGCGCTGAGATTCGGATTCACACAACCATCGAGATCGGTCTGTTTAGTGGAAACCGATCTCACCCCCTACGCGACCTGCCCACTCGTCCGCCTTTACAGCCGTCGTGTCCACGACGGCCGCCTTCCTCTGTGCCTACACCCAGGCCTTCCTCAGCGCCTACTTCTTTGGTCTCCATATTTTTGGCGAATGCAAGAAATTCTTCAATTCCGGGCACATACGATACGACTGGTTGTTCGCCACTACCACCTGCACCATTCCCGCCTGCGCCACTGCCTTCGGTGCCACGTTCGTCGCCGTGCATGAATTTTTTTGCAAATTTTTTTAGTAATCTAGACATATCTTTGAACGAATATCTCGAAAACAGTAGTTAATTTGGTTAGAAGGTGACGGATTGGTGATTTGGTGAAAAATTTTGGGTGAAAAATGAGGGTGGATTGGGTATTTTTGGATTGGGAAAATGGAGGAGGAAGGGGAATGAGGATGGAGTGGCGGTGGGTAGGGTTTTGCTGAGATGATTTATAACGGAAAAGTCTTTGTCGTTATAACTTTACAATGGCAAAGACTTTGTCGTTGTAAATTTACAACGACAAGGACTTTGCCGTTGTAATTTTATAATGGAAATGTCTTTGCCGTTATAAACCCTCCCCTGTCTAGCCCCGTGGCTGCTTCCCCCTTCTGCTTGCTCGGCTCGTTTGTTTAGTTGTAAAACAAGAAAGAGAATAAGTGAACAGAACGGATTGTAGCTTATGGTCTTACATCAAAAGCTTAACTTGAGAACGATAACAATAGAATGGTAAATTTTGTCATCCCAAATATGCTCCTTTCTTCTTCTTTTAATTAAAATAAATTTGCATTTATTATTGTCCTTATATCATACCATTATCATTTCCTATAGTCTGCGTTTTGACAGCACAAGCACAATCAACAAATGAAGATGAAACTGTTGCAGGTTTACAGCATAGGGGCACAATTTAAGTTGGAAATGTGTTTGTAGAGGGCATGTTTGTTTTTTTGCTTTGAAACTTAGTAATCGGTGTTTAGGGGTTTTGATCCCAAAACTTATATATATATATACTTTCTAATTGAGTCTTAATACTAGACTTGTGTGGCTTTGGGCAAGCATGCATTTGTTACGTAGTGGCAGAAATGCAACTTGATATGTGCTCTAGTACAACTATATAAGAAAACAACTTTGGTACACCAAGGACTAATTATCTAATAGTGGATGCGGCTAACAGGAAAGTTTTTTCTATAACTTATCATCATTAAAAGGCTGATTCTGACTTTGAAATGGAAATGCATACCCTTAATCAGTTAATCGCCATAATCTGAAAAGTGATGAAGAGTATTATTTCATCTTTGTAATGGTAGGCAAATTTCTCGCTTTAAAAAATTAGATTTTATTTATTTATATTTCTTTCTTCTTTAAAAAAGAGAAATAAAAACTATAATAAATAAACATGTATCAACTTAAAACACACAAACCTATATAACTTCAATTTCAAGGGTTACCTATTTATTTTTGGATGGAAGAAGGTACAAGTCGTACAACATCAATTCTTGGTAATCCTATTAAGATGGATAAGTTTACGGAGGGGACTAAAAAGATTGCTTATGCACGTGTACTTTTGCAGATGTCTAGCTCTTCTATCCATCCTAAACAAAATCCAATTTTATCTGAAGATGCTAAATTGATAATGCAAGAAGTCGAATACGAATGGTTTCCCTCTCAGCGCTTGAATTGTTTTAGTTTCGAAAATTTAGAAAGTCATTATCAGTTTTCCAAAATTTAGATTCTCAAGCATACGTTTACCCAAAGTGTTAATGCAAATTTTACTGAATATTGATCCTAATTTGCAATCTTCGGAGTTTCCTATTTCTCAAAGTCATCATCATGATCAGATAGCAGACCTAGCATTGGTTAATAGTGAAAATGAAACAAATCGTAATACTTCAAGTACTATTTTGCATAATGAAAGGTCTGAGAATCAATAACATCTTTCATTCCAACAAGAATGTGCTGAGGCTCCTCTTGCCTGTGGAGAAGTGCATGTTGAGGTGGTGGATGAGGTTATGAAGACTATAAATTCTAACACTTAATTTCAAGGCAACAAACTCCAAAATCTAAAGAAGCTCGTAAAATCCGATCGGATGAAGCTCCTTTTGAGTTTCAAGCAGCCTCAAGTCCTAATGTGAAAATCCGGTCTGAAATCCAATGGTTTTTTATCTCATGGGAAAAAGGTAAAAGGGGAAAGTTTAAATAATTAAAGTCTATTTCTCCTGGAGATCCCCGTGCTCCAAACAACTATTAAGGGATTTTCGTGTTCATCTTCTAGTTTTATACTGGTCTATGTGATTTAGGCTTTATCACAAGTCCTTCAGGCTTAGAATATATTACTATCTTGATTTTCACCTTTTACTTTGTGCAGTTGTTATCAGTATGAGTGAGGTTTTAGATCGAGTGTTGTTCACTTGTTTTGACGGCGTACACCCCTGAAATTATATATTTTAGTAATGAAGTACTAATTTTCTTAAAAAAAACATATACTGACTTACTCTAACACTTGTAGACTGAAGAATAATAAAGATTGAATAAAATTCAAGAAGAAATTGCAATAAGCAATTCAAAAGTCCAGATAGTGGAGGATAAGGTATATAATATGTTCTTCACCTTTACTTGTTCAAAAGTCCAGATGGTGGAGGATAAATAACATAAAATACTTTCCATATTCACTTGTTTGAGTAAAAAGAGAGTCTCAAAAAAGTAGAACTAAAAAAGTAGAATCAGAAATCAAAGACTTTATGGCTGCTTCGACTGATACACCTTAAGATATTTCAGAAGAGATAGTCGTCTCATATTGTACGTTTGCCTACCATTTGAAAGATGTAATTTCTTCATCGATTTCCAGATTATGGCATTTAACTTATTGCAGTAATCACCGAAATGAAAATCATCGAAAATTATGAATTTTTGTGGGTTGACATTTGAAAAGTTCTAGTGACATATGATGTTTGTTATAGGATAGAAGTTGGAAAATTACATCTAGTGTTGGATAGGTTTCTTAGTAAATTTGGATTTAACCAAGTTTCCATTCATATAAATTTGCGTTGACAAACGAATATATTTTCACGATAAGCAGAACATGTCAAGAGATTTTAAAATTAAATATTAATTGATTACAATAAAACAATTTCTTCTAGTTATGCCTTTTTTTTTGTGTGACTTGATTGACCAAGACATTCTGATGTAAAGACGTATGATACAATGGAGTATTAATTGAGATTGAGTTTGTCCACACTAGTGTGAACAAAACACTACCCCCAGATTGGTGGAAATCAGGGGGTCCCATATGAAATCCACTGATTTCCACCAATTAAAAGTGGTGTTTTGTTCACACTAGTGTGAACAAACTAGTATTTGTATTAATTGAAATGTTGTACGCGAAATCATTGTTAATCAAGGTCATATCAACCGGAATACTGTATAAAAAATATCAACTTATTGTGGAAATCTATGGATTTTAGAGTCATGTATGGCCCTTGTCCCGGTGGTATACAAACATACTTAGATTGGTTGGAATTTAGAACATAAATGTGAGATGGGCTTTGTTTATTGTATTGTTTTGTTTTTATATTATTATTATTTTTGTAATCGATCCATCAATTTCTAGTTTTCTGTCAACTAGGGGTCTCTAGTTATAGGATTTATAGCTAGTGTTTACGAGTTACTGGATTTCGAGGAGAATCTGATCTTGGGTATAAAGATCCGTACAAGGTTTTGAGCGTAGCATTAGAACAATTGGTAGCGGGAGTCGGGAGTTTATAGGAATTTTGTAAGCATAGAGATTGTTTTAATTCTAGTAGAAACCTTAGAAATGGAGCAGTAGACATGAGTTTGCCGAAGCTGGGTAAATCTGTGTCATTTACTTTCTGCATTTATTTTCTCTGTTGAAATATGTGCTGTGATACTTTTAATATCTTGTAAAACTGCAATAAACCCTATTCACCCCGTCTAAGGTTAATTTAGATCCAACAAGTGGTATTAGAGCCTGGTATTCTCATTAACTCTAAAGTCATGGTTTCCCCTAGTTGTCAGTCTAGCGAGAATCAGTCCAGTAATATTCTAATTATTTTCACTGGAACATATTTTCTAGTTTAGAAATCAAAAATTGTATTCTATTTAAAATATTTTAATTCTGAATATTGGAATATTATTGAAAATGCCGGTGATATGTTAGATAAAGGAACAAAGTTAACAACGCACTTGCTATGCATATCATTTATTTTTATTTTAGTAGTAATCAGCTTGATCATATCTCTCACTATTTAACTACGCAGGAAATCTGGAATACTCTCGATAGGAAGTATGGAAGAAATGACAATAGTAGCTCAAAACCCCGAAATGACAACTCAGATTCAGATTTGTGTCTAACAGGTTGTAAAGATGAAATTTTAGATGAATCAGACGATGGAGACTCAACAAACGATGAAGCAGGGGATTTCTCATATGAAAATTTAGTTTATTTTTGTACTGAGTTAGCAAAAGCTGTTGATAGTAAACTCTAAAATCTAAAAAGCTTGAGTTGAATATCAAAATTGATGTTTTGGAATTAAAACTTGAAAATGTCAGAAAATTAGAAAATACCGATTACAAAAATTGTTGAAATTTAAAAACTGATTTAGCTCATCTCAATATAAATTTTCAAAAGCTTGGAAAAGTTATTTTGATTTTAAAAGAGAACGAGATGAAGCTAAAAAGAAAAAACAAATTTTGGCAAGAGGAAATGGAGAATTTTAAGACAACAAAAAATTCCAAACATGAAATTTCTAGAATTTTTTTTTTGCCGAAAACTGAATCAATCTTAAAAGAGCTTGAAAAAGAAATTGAAATTTTCAAAGAATTTGAAAAACTTGAATTTTAAAATCAAAAATATTTTAAATCCGAGATTTCTGATTCCGAAGCCAAAATTAAATTGCTTGAAAACGAAATTTTGGTTTTGAAACAAAGTAATGTTGAAAAGAGAAAGGTCACTATAAATTGTTGTTCAAATTTAATGAAAGAAAATGGTGATCCTAAATCTAAAATTCAACAACTTGAATCAACTTTGGATAAATTTTCTAATGGGGAAAAATCATTGAATATATTGTTGCAAAACCGATTTTCTGTTGGAAATAAATACGGTCTTGGCTTTGGGAAAATTAATGATTTTGAAAATATGAATTCTAATGTTTTTAAAAATCCTTCAAATTGCTTTGGAAATGTTCAAATTGAAAATTTGGAATCTAAATTTTTTAAAGTATTTTTAGATCACAACGAGATGAATACTTGTTTAGTAATAATCCAAATAAACAAAGTTTGGTCCCAAAAGGAAATCAAACAAGCTTGTTCAAATTCAAAAAGATTTGGGTTCCTACGGGTACAAAGGTAAATTCAGATGGATTTTTATACAAACAAATTTGGGTACCTAAAGTCGTGAACATAGTTCGACGTGGTTTTACAAATTTTGTTAGACCACTCGACCCTCTAAACAGTCAGGTACCGGAGGTTGGCTGAGAAACGACTTTCTAGAAGAATCAAAGGTTGTTCCATTTTTGAATTGAAGCTATTCAATATATGTTCCTTAGCCAAGTTTGTTGAGTTAGAGAATCAACATCGTCTATTGTGAATCTGGTATGATCTCTAAACTCTTATCTGTTAATATTCCTTATTTTTATTTTCCTTTGTTTATTCCTCCTTCTACTCCTTTTTATTCTTCATTCTGATAATTCTAATTTGATTTCACACCGCCATATCATTTGTAACATTTCTTATGCTTTCTTAAACTTCAAATTGCAAAATTCTTGATCTTCTGGAAATTTGCTTCATTTGTATAAAACTCTCATGTTTTAATGATTTCCAATCTTGAATTTAAAATTGTAAATATTTATCCATTCTTTTGAAGTTTAATTTTTATGAATTCCTAACAGTGCTGAAGTATTCTTATCATATCTTGAACACTATTAATTTAAATTCTAAATTTTTGAAGATCTGAAAAACAAATGAAATTTCACACATCTCTGTTGTTTTTAGTTTCTTCTAATTTATTTTGGAAAGACTTAAAAATATTATATTCATTACAGCACACTACTATTTTCCAGTTGTGATAATTTCATTGGTTTTTGGATTGGCTTGACTATTTTGAATTGAAAATCTTTTGGCATAGATTCCTGTGTTGCATCTTGAAATTCGATTTTAATTCATGATCTTTTGGCTTAGATATTTGAGTATTTTGAAATCATTGATATATTGAATCTCACACTTCTTGGATTTGAAATTGATAATCTTGTGTGGCCGATTCATTGAATCTTGAAATTTACACATCTCTTCAAGTGATTTCAAATAAACTGCTTTTATCATTGGATCATGATCTGTCTCTTGTGCTTGTTAGAAGTAATTGTGAAAAATTCTCATGTAAATCTTGTTTTGAAATTGAATGACTGCTGCTCTGATAAAAAGGTATGAATTGTTTGATTTGTCTGCTTGAGCTTGATGTTTTAAACTGAAAATTATGTTTTTTGTTTTCATTGACCACCATGGATAATTAGGAGCTCGAAGTGGTATAGGTTCTAGAAGTGCTAGAAAAATCTTCTTATTCAATTGATTGATTTGTTTGAAATTGATTCTCATCTTGTAAATATCCTTCAGAATCCCTCTTACAATTGATTTTTTCAATTTTAAAATCATTTATTGATTATTTATTCAGAAATTGAAATCAATAACCAAATTGAACTGTATTTACAATTCATCAAACTTATTATTAGAGTTTTGAAATTATGATGAGTTGTGACTATTATATACTTCACAACAAAAGGAAATTTTATTTAATTTCTCAAGATGTTTTGAATAGTTTTTATAATATCTTTGAATTGACGCTTATTTCACGAACATTTTCTTTTACTATCATCCTTTTGTCATCCACATGGTTTTATATTAATATGGAGTGTTTATTTTTTAAATCATCTTAAATACACAGTTTCAAAATTTATGATGGAAATGTGATTATATTATTCTTTAGAAAAAGAGATAATTGAAAATTTTCAAAAAAACCCAGTACGATTAGGCATATTTTATAATATGGTTAATTTAGAAATTTATTTCACAACCAACTCTGTATCTACCACATTTCTATCATCCATTTTGGTTTAATATACTGAGGAGATTTTGTATAATAAGCGTTTCTCTAACCTCATTTAAAAATCCAAGATCTAGTCATGCATGGTTAACAGATTACTTATAATTTAAGTTGAGACTGACCTCATTTAAAAATCCAAGATATGGTTATGCGTGGTTAGCGTGCTCTTAAAATATAAAGAAAATAAAATATATAAAAATTTATATATATGAAATCTTCCTTGGTGTGTAAAAACCGACCTATCAATCCATCTTCTAAATTGTGAAATGTGTTAATATTTTATGATAAATTATGATTTGTTGATTAATAGTCATTAGGATTTGTGATTACTTGATTTTGTCACTTAATTTGAATTTGTAATCATAGTCCAAATCCATCACTATTTTGTGCTCATTTTTAAACTTTTCTGGACTTCATATGTTTTAAAACTCTCCATTTTATTAAATTAGTCGTAAATCCATCATTCTACAATGTGAAATTTGCTTCTAGTTCTTATAATATTATGATTTTTGTTTGATTGAATGGAATTTATGATATACATTCTCTATCTTGATCTGATTTTATATTTCTATCACTATTTTGATTTCAATATCCTTTCGATGATAACAAAAAGGGGAGAATGGTTAAGATTTTGATTAATGAGTGAATATTTCATGAATATTTTTTTTGTTGGAAATTCATTTCAGTTATTCTTATCACTCATATGCACATATTTAGGGGGAGTTTTGTTGTAGGGGGAGCATACATATAGGCGGAGTTCTATACTTCATTATCAAACACATTTATCGTATTCAAAATATTATTATATGTTTGTCATCATCAAAAGGGGGAGATTGTTGTATATAACATTATATGATTTCTGTTTGATGATAACAAACATATGTATATTATTATAAATGTGTTTGTAACTGTACCATTCTACTACATTACATACAAAAATAAATATTTTTATTTGAATAAAATACTACTGCATAAGAATTTAAATATTCAAACAATATTTAATTGAAATAAAATATTTTATTTCAACATTTGAATAGTGCATATTTTTTCTAACTCCACTTTTTGTACATCTCACTATAATATAATACATTCCATTTCATATTCAATTTCATATACAAAGCTCCTCACTACAATCTCTCAGTTTCACTCAGTTACTCAGTTACATTTCACTCTTTTGTACAAACTCATATACAGTCACTCGCTCATATACAGTTACACTCGCTTGTCTTCTGTCTGCTTCAGAGTCAGTTCAGTCACCTGCATACCTGTCACAGAAACACACACAATAAACTGGATAAAAATAGATTTAAATTCTAGCAGATACAATTTTATTTTAAAAAAAATTTGCCTCAGAATTTTGGTGTATTTCTCATCATATTTCTTGACTTGGTCTGATATGTGTGTGTGTATATATATATATATATATATTTGTGTCCGAGTGATTGTGATATTCACAGTGATACACTGTAAATATCATAAGGTAGACAACGTCTCTAGTGCTTACATATATAATCTGCACATGCACGATACATGTATACACATATGTATGTATATACACGTATATTTTGTGCAGGGGTAATATGGTCAAACATTGAAACAGCAAGGGACAAATATATCAAGTATGATACGTCCAAGTGAAGCTTGACAACACATGCATGCTGCAAGTATTTATGAACGCTCAAGTGCAACAATACAAGGCATGTTAATACACAAAATATAAGGACACACGTGTGTGTGTATATATATATATATATATATATATATATATATATATATATATATATATATATAGACACACACACATATACATATACATATGTATGTGTATGGGAGCATCACAAAGCACTTGAATGGAGTAGCAATGCGCACAACAACAGGTCAAATAACACATATAACATACACAATCACATAAGCAATTATGTACACTAGTGTGCATGGGACAAGTCATTCTTTTTAAGTGCAAAATAATACAGTTGAATCTAAATAGCATGGCAAGGTGGGTGAAACAAGAATCAAGTCGAGGCAGATTGAAACAAGAGCAAAAATGACATGATACACATACACATGTCAGAAATACGACTCAACGGCAAGGTCAAGCCAGTACAAGTTTACAAGTGCAACACTAAGAAATGTAGTTCAAGCATGCACAAAAAAGTGGCACATATGTTTCAAGCGCAAAACAACCAAAATTGGTTAAGCTCAGAATGAAAAGTCAGGTTCAACTGCATACATGCACAAAATACACTATATGATGCAGCAAGAAAGGTCATGAACACAACTGGACACAAGTGCAACAAAACAGATGGACTCACAATAAGGCAAAGATGACGAGTACATGGATTGGCAATTAACACGTTGCAAGAGGACCAGATTCAGCTTGCATGAAATGGCAAAGTGGAATTTGCAACAGGAAAAAACTCAATACATATGGAAGCAACTGACAAACATGTGAATAACATAAATATGAAAATGTTTCAATGGAAAATTCCAGAGAAATAATGGCGACCGCTTCTCAACTTTTCCCTAATTCTCGAAATAAGAAAGTTCTCATTTTCAATTCCGATTATAGATCAGCAATCCCTCCAGACTTAGATCCTTCTCAAGCACATGCAAATCGATTGCGTTCCAGTTCAAATCGAGATGTAATCAGAAGTCCAAATCTAAACTCTTACCTCAAATTTTCAGATTTTGTCTCAAAAGAACATAATACAAATAACTTCTAACAATCTAAATCCTTGATTGAGGCAGTTAAGGAGAGCAATTTGCACCAGAATGTGATTTAGTTAAATTTTTATGAGCCTAAAATTTAGGATAATCTTAATATCGCTGTAATTAGTGATAATCTGTCAATAAAGCTAGAGAAAAGTGGTTTAATTCCATTATCTTATATGTCTACGGAAGTAAGCCGTATTATAATTTTTTGAAAGATTACATAGATAGATCCTGGAATTTAAAAGGAGGTTATCAGCTTTTTTCTAGAGATAATGGGGTTTTTATAATCAAGTGCGATCTAGTTGAAGACTGTGAAAAAATTATAGCTTCTAGGCGGTACTATTACAACAAAAAACTGATTTTTGTGAAAAAGTGGCAACCTGGAATGAAATTGAATCGTGAACTACTCAATACCATCCCTATATGGATTAAACTCCCCAATTTAGATTTAGAATTCTAGACAGTTGAATATATAAGTAGAATTGCTTCCACTTTGGGTAATCGTATGAGACTAGACAATGTTACAGAAAGTTTATGTTGTATCTCATTCACTAAAGTCCTAGTTGAGGTTAAAATTGACTTTAAGTTTCCTGAAATGATACCAATTTAGTGTGAAAATGGTGTTATAGTTTGGCAAAGGGTTCAGTATGAGTGGGTTTCAACTGCATGTTCAAACGGTCGAGTATTCGGTCATTCTACTGATTTTTATAAGGCTTCTAAGATTTGGGCTCCCAAGAATAGTGTTAATTTATTTAGTGGGATGGATATAAATGAAGCTATAGATATTCCAGATATACAAACAAATGATGACGCTGATTTACAAGTACTATCACAGAAGGAAACTATTGATGGTACTAGTAGTAATTTAAACAGTAATATCAGGAAGCGGTCTAAGAATTCAGAAGTTTCTGAAGTGAAAAATCATTTATATGGTGATCAGGGTTTAAATCATAATAGTGTTGTAAATAATGCTAATCCTTTTAAAGCTCTTGAAGACAATAGTGTGAGCATGCAGGATAGTGAAGACGACACTGAGTAGGACTTGGCTCATAATGATAAAATGGATTTATTTCAAAGCAGTGGGAAAGAAATTAGGACCCCTTTGAATATGTCAACTTTATCTAAAGTGCACTTGCAAGAAAACAGCAAGCATACTTTTGAACAAAAAAAGTATATCAAAAATGGAGTTAACAAAGATGGGGTAGAAAATATGGTAGAAGTTGGAGAGTGCATTGAGATTCAAGACAACGATGGTGTTCCAAGTAAGGATTCTTTGATGGGGGATTCTGATAGCTTCTCAAGTAGTTTCAAGAAGAGGAAAATAAAGTTTGAAAACAACAAGTTAAAGGGGAGTAGTAGGATGATAAATGACAAACACTTGTTGAGACAAACGCCGAATGGGTTAAACTAATGTCCCAATATCAAACAAGATCGAAAACAAAACAAAAAACTAAGAGAGTGGCTTGACAGGTGGAGTCATCAGCGGTGGTATTTCTAAAAAGTAAGTTTTTATTCTGGGTTATGAGTTTGCAATTTTTTGTTGTTTGTTGATTTGGTCCTATCTTCAGTTTAATTTTCTGGATGCCTTTTGGACTAGTAGTGATAGTTTGGGGTTTTTGATTCAAAACTGTGTTGAGTCTGTTAGCAGTTTTAATATGGGTTGAAGCATGCGTAGGGTTTTGTCCCTTTGTTTGGTGGGTTCCATCCTCTGCTTTGTATTTGTGAGTTTGGTGTTGTTGATGGAGTTCATTGCTTCTGTTAGTGATAATTTGGAATTTTGTTCTTGTTCCTGGGGCATGTTGAGTTTTATGATAGGCATTGATGTTAGGAGCTTCTTCCTTGGAGATTTTCTGATGATCTCTACAGGTTTAGATTGCGGATTGGGTCTACATGGGTATTGTATTGAAGTTTGGAGGTTGTTGCTCTATGTCATCCTCTTTGTTTTTTTGTAGTGTGTTTGCTTGTGTATTATGTATTTTTCTACTTATGCTTGGTATTGTTTTGGGTTCGAGCTGGAGTTTGTTGGTTGTATAGTATTTGTTTGTAATAATATGTTGTATTTTGTTTCCAGCTTGAACCATCCTTGGTAAAATTTTATTGTTTTATAAGTACCCTTTCCTTTTAAAAAACATAAATATACATGCCAGTATGCCAAATTCAAGCCAAACAAAATATAACCAGCAAATAATGTACAAGTGCACCAACCATATGTCCATGTTCAAGTCAAATTCAGTGACAAGTATGCAACTACATAAGACAAGTATGTATACTGTTATGGTTTGTGATATTTATCGCATACATATTGAAGATGGAGAAATTGGAAGTTGCAGAATTTAAGGATATGCTGCGGATTTTATGGATCTATTGAGATATTTTGGGAAAGCTTTATTTTGAGCAAGTTTTAAGGAGTATTTATTTCTAAGATATTTTAGGGTCCAATTAGGTTTTAGACCTAGTCTTTCTATTTGCCTATATAAGCATCTCATTAGGGAGAAATTTTACTTGTACTTGAAGAAAAAAAAACTTGTTTTTTGGGATTGAGATAAATTCTCAATTATTTTTAGGTTTTCGTTGTAATCAATTGGTGGATTAATAAAAGTTTGTTTGGAGGAATTTTCTTGTTATTGTTATCTTCTTCTTCCCTCCTTCAAAATCTAGTTGTGTAGTGATCTTGCGGAAACCTAACAACTATTATGTAACGACGGTCAGAACAAAGCTCCCTTCCTTGCACGCATATGAGCTGGCACACAACTCCCATATAACAAAAGGAATACCTGATGTTACGTCCTTACCAACTCATATTTGTACTCGAATCCTTCAAATTATTCCAGTGTGACGGCCCGCCCCGCACCAGCTGGCATTTCCCTAAAATGCGTTGTACCGATGTGCAACCAACACGGGACGGTCGCCAAAGAAAGGAAAAGAAAGGAATTTGAACTAACAAGGAACCTGTAGAATGTCTCACAACGCATGGGATAAAATATAATAATAACATAACTTTGACTTAAAATAGGCAAGACAGTGCATAAGCTGACAACTAAACCATCATAGCAGCGGAAATCCAAAATACAGCTTATCATCCAAACCAACATTATTACAACTTTGAAATAGTGTCTCTAAAGCAAAAGAGGTACACTACTAATGCTCAAAGTAGTGACCAGCAACAACACAGGGAGAATATATATATATATCATACGTGGAAGCCTCATGCTCATCTCCGGTACAGCTACTCGTGCATAATCACCTGACCCGAATCTAGTCTGCCCGTTTAAGAGCACCCAGAGTAATAAGAAGAGACATAAAACTCTGGGTTAGACAAAAGTCTGGTATGAGCGATAAGCAGCAAAACAGAACAATAACAGGTATACATAACCATACCTGAACCTGGACTTGCAACCAAAGAGTTAGCGTAACAAGATGTACAATACTCTAAGGTGACACTAACACATGGTGTGAAAATAACGGGGAGGGGTGTGCAGGTCATAGCGATAACAAACATCAAACATAGTAATCATCCTCACATCTCTCACTTAGTGCGTAAAGTATACGATATCCACCACTTTGATCACCCAATCCTTTGTTACGATCACTTTGCCAGTGGAGTTACAATAACTCCACTGCACTGATCCATAGCCACTAATCCTTTGCTATGTCCACTCTGCCCCATGGGATCGTGAAATCTCCACTGCACTGGCTCATAGCCTTGCTACGATCACTCTGCCCCATGAAGTCATAACAACTTCACTGTACTGATCCATAGCCAATATCTGTCTCTCAGTGGTGAGTCAAAGCTATAGACATCGATAACCCCTTTGCACACGTCCCGCAGCAAAGTCCAATTCATGAATTTAAGTCGTTGGTTCCCGTCTGGATCTTGAGTTACAAC
Organism: Allium sativum; assembly: GCA_030737875.1. Lineage (NCBI taxonomy): Eukaryota > Viridiplantae > Streptophyta > Magnoliopsida > Asparagales > Amaryllidaceae > Allium > Allium sativum. Next base: position 710,498,475 of record CM060916.1, on the reverse strand, counting down.
TTCTCATTTGGACTACCTTTGCATCTCGGAATTGGTCTTCTCCGGATCAGTTCGGTCCTTCTCCTTGTCCTTGGTTCGGTTCGGTCGTGCATGCTCCAGGTCGATCCGTGATGCATACTCCCGTTCGTGATCCTCACCTTCTGGATCGGTTCGTGATGCCTTGGTGCTCTTCGATTCGTGACCATGTCGTCCTCACTAGTTCGACTTGTGGCTCGTGATAGCTCCTCCAAAGCATCGGATCAGTTCGGACTCCTCAGCTCGTGGATGCTCCGGTTTGTGGTCGGTCACTCGAGCGGGTCGGTTCGAGTACTGGAGCGGTTCGTGGGTCCCTAATGCGAGGGGATCGGTGGATCACAAGCGGGTCGGAGCGCTTCGGTTCGGGATAGTGGGCCCGAGTCGGTTCGTGATACATGCTCACGAGTGGGGGCGATCTGATCTGGTCCGGTCCATTTCCTGCGCTTCTTCCAACAAACTATTTACGCCTTACGACGGCGTTTTCGACCATTCTAACTGTTCTAAGAAATCATAAAACATTCCAAACCGTCACAACAACATGTATAATCAACCATAAACACTAAAACGACGAATAATCATGTCAATATGGATCAAACATACCCCAAAACCCATGTTTTTCCCTTAATCATGTTTAACCATAACTAATGATAGTATTAGCAAAACATATCCAATTTAACCCAAATTTCTAACAGAGGCTTAAAATAATATTTAAGAATTTCTAAACATTTTTCCAGAGTTTAATCATGTATAATTTTGTTAATTAACACTAATCACCTCTAATTAGCCGTAATTAATGAAAAACAATGCAAATCACTCACCTTAGCCAAGATATAAAATCAAATCTGAAATGGTTCTTTAAATGGCACGAATCCCAATGCACACAGCAGCCTTTGCCTCTAATTTGATGTTGATTAAACTTGGTTTGATGCTAATTAGCTTAATCTTCAATTAAAGTGATTTGGAGGTGTTCTAGAAAGTGGAGGCCATGGCTAGGGTTCAAGAGATGAAAAGTGGTAGCTGAAAAATGACAAAAACTGAATTCCCTAACCCTATCAGCCCTCCCATAATCCTAATCCTGAAATGGTTTATGGGCCTAGCTGCTAATCACCTTAATTAGGCCCGGTTAAGCTGTTTTTCACCTTCCAAACCTTACTTCAACCATATCTCCCAAATGGTAAGTCCATTTGATCAATGTGACCACTCTACGGAAAGATAAACCATCATCTGAATTCAATGGAACTGGTTTCAGGTCAAAACACCTTATCAATCAAAAGTTATAGGCGAAACAAGATTCGCTTAGGGCAAAACGGTCCTTTAAAAATTGGCAAAAATCATGAATATTGGAAATGACCTGAATAGTCGTTCCCTAAAGTTACACGACCAAACGACCTCATAAGAAAAGAAATAAATATTATACGATCCTCCGGTGCATAGAATGTGGGTTGTTACACTCTTCCTCCCTTAAGAAATTTTGCCTCCGAAATTCCTTAACCAAAAACATACAAAGGTACTCCACATGCCTATTAGTCATTTACAAACAATCGAATATACACAACAAGTACAACAAGCCTACCCTAGCATGCAATTTACCAACAGAACAAGAAACTATCATTATTAAAATCTTACCAGGCAAAGAGTTTTGGATACGCCTTCCTTATGCTCTCCTTTGTTTCCCAAGTACAGTCATTCTCATTCTCACCCCACTGAACCTTTACCAGTTTCACCGCCTTCCTTCGAAGTAGCTTCATATCGCTCTCGACAATATGGATCGGCTTGCGGTTCCCAACCGCCTTGGGTTCTACTTCGATGTCATCCAACTGATCTGGTGAAATAGTCATATCGGGGTTGTGCATGAACTTCCTTAACTGGGAAACATGAAATACATTGTTAACTCCCGCCATCTTGTCAGGTAATTCAACTTTATATGCTGAATTCCCAACTTGTTCGAGGACTGGGAATGAGCCAATAAATCTTGGTTTTAACTTGCCTCTCCTACCAAATCGAATCACGTTCTTTAACGGAGAAATCTTGACAAACACCAACGGAGAATTTTAAATCTCTTCGCCTCTTATCAGCATTACTCTTCTGTCTATCTTGGGCAGCCTTCATTCGCTTTTGGATAACCTTAATCTTATCTGAAGTTTCTCTTATCACATCTGGCCCAAGCACAAACTTCTCACTGGTTTCTAACCAAAATGATGTGAGTTTCACGGTCTTCCGTACAAAGCTTCAAACGGAGCCATACCAATACTGGACTGATAGCAATTATTATATGCGAATTCAACCAGATGAAAATGGTCGTCCCATGACCCTCCAAAGTCTAATATGCAAGCTCTCAAGAGACCTTCTAATACTCGATTCACCCTCTCTGTCTGACCGTTGATTTGAGGATGGTACGCGGTACTGTGATGTAATTCTGATCCTAAAGCCTCTTGGAAGCTCTTCCAAAATCCACTAGTGAAAACGGATCTCGGTCACTTACAATGCCTTTGGGTACTCCATGAAATCTCACTACCCACTTCATATACAGTTCCGCTAACTTAGTTGTTGTTCTATTCGACTTGACGGGTATAAACCTTGCAGTCTTGGTCAATCGGTACACAATCACCCAAATGCTATCATGGCCCGATCTAGTCTTGGTAAGCCATCAACCATTTGCATTCTGGAATTTCTAATTGTTGCAATAAATCACTAGGCTTCTTTTGCTCGGCTTTAACTAGCTGGCAATTCATGCATTTGGATATAAACTTCCCAACGTCACTTTTCATTCCTTTCAGTAGTAGGTCTACTTCATGTCTCGATACATTTTGTTACCACCTGGATGTATAGTCAGTTTTGAGTAATGACATTCTCTAAGCACTTCATCTCTCAATCCATTGACATTGGGTACAACTAGTCTACCATTCTTTCGAACCCATCCTTCTCGATCAAGCCCATACTTATTCATCTCCTCGTCGATACCCATCTCTAACTTGGAGATGATTTCCAATAGGTTACGATCATGCCTCTGACTGGAACCAATCCTCTCAATCAAAGTTGGTCTGATCGTCAAACTTGCTAATATCTCTGGATCCAATTCGCACTTTGGTCTGAAATCATACCCAGCGATGTACTCCAGTTGCTTCCATTCAAGAAACATAGCGCCTAAACTAGCATGTCTTTTACTCAATGCATCAGCTACCGCATTACCCTTTCCTGGTGTATATGCGATATTGAAATCATAAGAAGCCAAAAATTCTAACCATCTTTGCTGTCGGAGATTTAGATCCTTCTGAAAGAAAAGATACCTTAACGATTTATGATCGGTAAACAACTCGAATCTTTCTCCCAATAAATAATGTCTCCACATCTTCAATGCGAACATGATCGCTGCCAATTCCAAATCATGGGTAGGATATTTTTCTCATGCGGTTTCATTTTCCGACTTGCATAGGTTACAACCCTACCTCCTTGCATCAACACAACACCTAGTCCGATGCTACATGCATCCGTGTATACTGTCATCTCTTCATTCCCTTTAGGAACGACTAACATTGGTGCACACGTCAACTTTTCCTTTAGGTTCTTGAATGCATTTTTACACCTTCCGTCCCAGACGAAAGCTTGATTTTTCTTGGTCAACTGAGTTAACGGTGCTGCTATCTTGGAGAAGTCCTGGATAAACTTGCGACAATATCCAGCTAATCCCAAGAAAATTCTTTCGTCTATTGCATTCTTGGTCGTAGGCCAATCTTGTATCGTAGCCACCTTCGCAGGATCCACGACAATACCATTCTCTGAAACAACATGGCCCAAGAATCTCACTTCCCTCCTCCAGAAGTGACACTTAGAAAACTTTGCTTTCAATTGGTGTTTTCTCAACACCTCCATCACTACTCTCAAATGTTCCTTGTGTTCTTCCTCTGTCCTCGAGTAAACCAAGATATCGTCTACGAACACAAGAACAAACTTATTCAATTGATCCCTGAATACCCTATTCATAAGATCTAAAAAATATGCTGGTGCATTGGTCAACTCGAATGGCATGACCAACCACTAATAGAATCCAGACGGCGTCTGAAATGCCGTTTTAGCTATACTCTCATCTTCCACCCTGAGTTGATGAAATCCTGTCGCGATCCAACTAGGAAAATACTCTCGCTCCACTTAACTGATAAAACAAATCATCTATCCGCGGAAGAGGATACTTATTCTTCCTCGTCACCTTATTCAACTCATGATAGTCCAAACACAATCGAAGGGAACCATCTTCCTTCGTAGCAAACACAACTGGTGCTCCCCACTCGGAGACACTTCTTCTGATAAATCCCTTCTTCAAAAGATCACTTACTTGCACCCCGAGCTCTCGCTGCTCCCTTGGTGCCATACGATGAAGTGGCATCACTATAGGTCTGGCATCTTTCACTAAATAAACACGAAACTCAATTTCTCGGTGTGGTGGAAGTCTGGTCACTTCCTCGAAGATATCCGGATACTGGCCAACAATTGGAATTCCTGCTAACTCGTCCTACCGGATGTCGAGGGAATTTAGAAAAATAGTCATCACCTCATCACTAGGTAGGCCACCAAACACTACCCTCCGACTATCATCATCCCTAATAGTCACCGAAAACCCCTCATAGTCTACCACCACACCATATCTTTGGAGCCAATCGACTCCCAAAATAATGCCAAACCCAGTAAAGCCCAAAACAAAGCAAACATACATCCATGACTCGATAAGACCACATTACGAAAAATCATACTAATTAGTCGAACCACCAATCAGGTTCATCACCGCTAAAGGTCTATCGACTGTCTCGGGTTCCAATCCCAACCTATCTACTAGGTCACTAGATATGAAGGAACGGGAAGCCCCGATATCAAACAGTACTCGAACAGGAACATCATAAACAGAAAGCATACCTTGAATGACGACATTCTTTCCTTTCTCCACCGCAGTTGGGGCATTCGATGAAGATGGAACAACATTAATAGCATATTCTTTCACAATCTGCTTCTCTTTGGGAGGTTGTGGACATTTATCCTTATGATGTCCCACTTGGCCGCAGTTGAAGCACTTCCTGTCTGCTGGCTTTGCTCAACATTCTTTAGCATAGTAGCCCTTCTTGCAACAGCTAAAGCACTCAACATCTTTCTTACTTTTTTCTGACCATCCTTAGTATGATTCTGCTTCCTTTTGTTCTGAGAACTATTCTTGCCTCCACCGCTTGCCTGCGGCTTTGGCCCCTCTGCAGATGCAACAAAAACTTCAGTCTTGGGTTTAGGATAAAGGCTCTCTGATCTCAATGCTTTCCCAACAATCATTTCAAAAGTTTCATCAATATGGTTTATAAGCCTTTCCCCCAAGTACCGATCTAAGCCTGTTATGAACTTCTCATTCTTCTTCTCGGGAGTGTCTATAAGGGATAATCCATACTTTGATAAAGTATCAAATTCATCAATATACTTCGAGACTGCCCTACCATTCTGCTTAAGCTCCAAGAACTTCCTAAACAATTCTGATTTCTGAGCAGCCCGGATAAACTTATCACTGAATCGGGCCTTGAACCGATCCCAAGTAACTTGATCCTCAGGGGTAGCTGCCTTAATAGCATTCCACTAATTTATAGCCCGTCCTTGCAGTTGACGCGATGCTAGCTTCCTCTTCATGCATCTTTGATTCCTAGATCCTCGAAGATACACTCACAACTATCAAGCCAATCCTGAACTTCTGTAGCCGATTCCATTCGTGGAACGACTTCCCACCCAGACTAGTTTAGTCCTTATAGAACTTGGCGAAATCGGCCCTAGACGCCTGCACTGCTGCACCACCACCATTTGCAGCATTAGGAGCTGCCCTCTGAACATCCCCAAGCATCTCTCTCACGAAGTCGGTGAACATTGTCCTCATATCAGGAACATTCCTATTATTGGCCCCTGAACTCGTACCCCTCGTATATCGACACATCATTCAATCTGTAAAGAGAAAACGATTGACCATCCCTTTAGTGGTGCCAGTTAAGTGTGACTTCATCCTTAGATATACTAATTGTATATATAGCTTTTGAAAACCAAAATATCACAAATAAACGCTCTCATGCCTGGAGAAGTTTCGAAACCCTGTGTTCTTGAGAGGTACCTTGGCATTCCTCTTGCTGTAGGTAAGTGCATGTTTCCACTTCCCATTTGTCCCAGTAAATTGTTGCATTTCTCTACCCACTAGCCTGATGCTTACCATTTCTTTTACATGTCACATGCACGGAACATCCTGTGTGGCATTTGTCATACCCATGATATTTATTTCAGCAGATTGCACGGATTAATTTTGCTTTAATCATGTAATATATTGTCAGGATTAAATAATTGTATTTATATGTTTATTTCGAAATGACTGACTTGAAATGAGTTTAATCATGACCCAAGTGTTTGTGCTTTTGCATGGAATGCTCAGGTCGGCCCCTAGTGTTGTAGATGCAAAGATTTTGGTTCGTAAAGAGGAGAGGCATGAAAAGACGCATGCGCCCGCAAAGCCAGACTAAAAGTGTAAATTTTTATCATCTTAAAATTCATGTATATGTTTTATATATTTTTCCGCTGTATAAACATTGTAAAAGTGTGAAATTTGTATAAAAGTTTATGTTGTAATTATTGTGCGTTGTGATTTTGTGTTAAATTCCGTTTTAAACCCTGTAAGCCAATAACAATCCGTCGTTTTGAACATTTCAAGTTGCTTTAATCATCAATTTGGGGCGGTCAAAATGGCGGGCTGTTATAGTTGGTATAAGAGCTATTGTTTATATAAAATTTGGGTTTGTGTGTAACGACCCACATTCTACGCATAGGGTGATCGTAGAATAATTATTTCGTTTTCATATGAGGTCGAATAGTCGTGTAACTTTGGGGAACGACTATTGGGATTATTTCCCATGTTCATGATTTTTTCCAATTTATAAATGACTGTTTTGCCCCTGGTGAATCTTGTTACGCCTATAACTTTTGACTAGTAAGGAGTTTTGACCTGAAACCACTTTCATTGGATTCAGATGATGGTTTACCTTTCCGTAGAGTGGTCACAATAATCAAAAGGACGTACCGTTTGGGAGATATGGCTGAAATAGGGTTTGGAAGGTGAAAAACAGCTTAATTGGGCCTAATTAGGGTGATTAGCAGCTAGGCCCATTGGTGGATTTCAGGATTAAGGTTGCATAAGGGCTGAAAAGGGTTAGAGAAACCTTTCTTTGTCATTTTTACAGCCGCCACTTACCTCTCTTCAACCCTAACAATGGCCTCCACATTCTAAATCACTCCTAAATCACTTTCTAATAGCGTATTAGCTTAATCTACACCAAATCAAGGAAGATTAGTTTCAAATCAGAGTTGGACCTACTGTGTTGCATTAGAGACCACCCTAAAACAGTAGTAAAGTTCAGATCTATAATTCATTTGTGGCTAAGGTGAGTGATTTGCATTGTTTTTCACCAATTACGGATAATTAGGGGGTGATTAGTGATAATTAGCGAAATTATGTATGTTAAAATTCTAGAAAAATATGTAGAAATTCTTAAATATTATTTTAGGGCTTTGATAAAAATTTGGGTTAATTTGGACATATATTGCTAATCCTATTGTTAGATATGACTAAACATGATCAAGGGGAAAACATGGGTTTCAGGTATGTTTGATCCATATTGACATGTTAAAATCGTTGTTTTGGTGTTTATGGTCAATTCTATGTGTTACTATTACTATTTAGAATGATTTGTGATTGCATAGAAAAGTTAGATTTGTATACGACGTACATTGCTTGTTGGAAAAGTTGCAGAATTTGCTCAGACACCCCTTCGTGAGGCACCTATGCAACCCGCCCCGATCGTGACACCCCTCCCACGAGCCACCTACATCATCACAAATCGCTCCACTTCGAGAAACACGAGACGACTAGAAACTTGGAGTCGCGATCCGACCAGGAGCCATTCACGAGCCGATCGCCATGACGCACCACGACCAGGAGCTTGGTCATGACCCAATATATTGGCCACGAACTAGAGTCCGGAATCACGAACCATGAGCAGGCTATGAAGCCACAAGCTGGAGGAGTGTTCCACGACCCGAGTGTGGTCCACGAGCCGACCACGAGTCACGAACCAGAGCACCATGAATGAAGGAGTCACGAATTGAATGGAACTGAAGTGCTAACGGGATAATGACCAAAACCCGACATGCAAAGGTAGTCCAAATGAGAATTTGTAACTCAGGATCCCAATGGGAACCAATGGGTGAACTTTGCTATGGGATGTGTGCAAAGGGGTTATCGATGTCTATAGCTTTGACTCATCACTGAGAGATGGATATTGATTGGCTATGAATCAGTGTAGTGGAGTTGGTATGACTCCATGGGGCAAAGTGATCGTAGCAAGGCTATGAGCCAGTGAAGTGGAGTTGTCATGACTCCATGGGGACAGAGTTGACATAAAAGGATTAGTGGCTATGGGTCAGTGCAGTGGAGCCGTCATGACTTCATGGGGCAGAGTGATCGTAGCAATGAATTGGGTAACCAAAGTGGTAGAAATCGTATACTTTACGCACTGAGTGAGAGATGTAAGAATGATTGTTATGTCTGAAGTTTACTATCACTATAACACACACACACACCCTCCCCATTATTTCCACACCATGTGTTAGTGTCACCTTAGAATATTGTACATCCTGTTGTGCTAACTCTTTGGTTGCAGGTCCAGGTTCAGGTATGGTTATGTATACCTGTTATTGTTCTGTTTTTGCTGCTTATTGCTCATACCAGACTTTTGTCTGACCTAGAGTTTTATGTCTCTTCTTATTACTCTGGGTGCTCCTAAACGAGCAGACTAGAGACAGGTTAGCTGGTTATGCACGAGTAGCTATTTGGAGACGAGCAGGAGGCTTACACGTATTATTCCCATATATTCTCCCTTTGTTATTGTTGGTCACTACCTTGGGCATTAGTAGTGTACCTACCTGTTTTGCTTTAGAGACAGTTTTAAAAGTCATAATAAAGATGGTTTGGATCATAAGCTGTATTTTGAATTTTCCGCTACTATGGTGGTTTAGTTTTCAGCTTATGCACTGTCTCGCTTGTTTTATATCAAGTTATGTTATTATTATATTTTGTTCCATGCGCTATGAGATATACTACAAGTTCCTCAATAATTCATAGTTTCAAATTCCTTTTCCTTTGACGACCGTCCCGTGCTGGTTGGACATCGGCACAACGCATTTCATTGGAAATGTCGGTTGGTGCAGGGCGGGCTGTCACATTTGGTATCAGAGCATTAGGTTGTGTAGTTAACCTAGGTAAAGACACCATGGAGAGATAGTACATATATGAGAGCGCGTATTTGTTATATTTTGGGTTTTCAAAAGTTATATATATATGTATATGTGCTATTAGTATATCTAACGATGAAGTTGCATTGCACTGGCACCACTGAAGAGATGGTTAATCGTTTCTCTTTACAGATTGGACGATGAGCCGATATACGAGGAATACTGGTTCAGGAGCAATAATAGGAATGTCCCTGACATGAGGACAATATTTACTACCTTCATGCGAGAAATGCTGAGAGATGTTCAGGGAGCAGCTCCTAATGCTGCAAATGGTGGTGGTGTAGTGGTGTAGGCGCCTAGGGTCGATTTCGCCAAGCTCTGCAAGGACTACACTAGTCTTAGTGGGAAGCTTTTCCATGGAACGGAATCGGCTACGAATGTCCAAGATTGGCTTGATAGTTGTGAGCGCATCTTCGAGGAATTAGGGATTGATGATGCAATGAAGAGAAAGCTAGCATCCCGCCAACTGCAAGGATGGGCTATGAATTAGTGGAATGCTATTAAGGCAGCTACCCCTGAGGATCAAGTTACTTAGGATCAGTTTAAGACCCGATTCAATGATAAGTATATCCCAGCTGCCCAGAAGTTAGAGTTGTTTAGGAAGTTTTTGGAGCTTAAACAGAATGGTAGGGCAATCTCAGAATATATTGCTTAGTTCGATACTTTATCGAAGTACGGATTATCTCTTATTGACACTACCGAGAAGAAGAACGAGAAGTTCATAACTGGCTTAGATGGGTACTTGGGGGAAAGGCTTATAAACCACATCGATGAGACATTTGAATCCATTGTGGGCAAGGCATTGAGATCGGAGAGTCTTTACCTCAAGCCGAAGACCGAGGTTGTTGTTACATCTACAGGGGAGCCAAAGTCGCAGGCAAACGGTGGAGGCAAGAATAATTGATAGAATAAGAGGAAGCAGAACCAAGCTAAGGACAGTCAGAAAAGGAGTAAGAAAGATGTTGAGTGCTTTAGTTGTGGCAAGAAGGGCCACTATGCCAAAGAATGTCGGGAAAAGCCAGCAGACATGACGTGCTTCAATTGTGGCCAAGTGGGACATCATAAGGATAAAAGTCCACAACCTCCTAAAGGGAAGCAGATTGTGAAAGCCTATGCTATTAATGTTGTTCCTTCTTCGTTGAATGCCCCAATTGTGGCAGAGAAAGGAAAGAATGTCGTCATTCAAGGTATGCTTTCTATTTATGGTGTTCCTGTTCGAGTATTATTTGATACTGGGGCTTCCCATTCCTTCATATCTAGTAACCTGGTAGATAGATTAGGATTGGAACCCGAGATAGTCGATAGACCTTTAGTGGTAACGAACCCGATTGGTGGTTCGACTAGCCTTAGCATGATTTGTCGAAATTTCGTCTTATCGAGTCATGGATGTATCTTTGCTTGTGATTGCTTTTATTTGGGCTTTACTGGGTTTGGCATTATTTTGGGAGTCAATTGGCTCCAAAGGTAAGGGTGGTGGTAGGCTATAAGGGATTTTCGGTGACTATTAGGGCGGCCTACCTAGTGATGAGGTGATGGCTTGTTTTCTAAATTCCCTCGACATTCTGCAGGATGAGATATCAGGGGTTCCCATTGCTGGCCAATATCCCGTTATCTTAGAGGAAGTGACTAGACTTCCACGACACCGAGAGATTGAGTTCCGTATTGATTTATTGAAAGATGCCAGACCTATAGTGATGCCACTTCGTCGTATGGCACCAAGGGAGCAGTGAGAGATTGGGGTGCAAGTAAGCGATCTTTTGAAGAAGGGTTTTATCAGAAGAAGTGTTTCCGAGTGGGGAGCACCAGTTGTATTTTCCACTAAGGCCGATGGTTCCCTTCATTTATGTGTGGACTATCGCGAGTTGAATAAAGTGACTAGGAAGAATAAGTATCCTCTTCCACGGATAGATGATTTTTTTGATCAACTGGAAGGAGCAAGAGTGTTCTTCCAGTTGGACCTCGCGACAGGATTTCATCAGCTCCGAGTGGCAGTTGAGAATATTCCTAAAATGGCATTTCGGATGCCGTCTGGATTCTATGAGTGGTTGGTCAGGCCATTCGTCTTGACCAATGCACCAGCATATTTTGTGGATCTTATGAATAGGGTATTCAGGGATCAGTTGAATAAGTTTGTTCTTGTTTTCGTGGACGATATCTCGGTTTACTCGAGGACAGAGGAAGAACACAAGGAACATTTGAGGACAGTGATGGAGGTGTTGAGGAAACACCAGTTGAAAGCGAAATTTTCTAAGTGTCACTTCTGGAGGAGGGAAGTGAGGTTCTTGGGCCATGTTGTTTCAGAAAATGGGATTGTCGTGGACCCTTCGAAGGTGGCTACGGTACAAGATTGGTCTACGCCCAAGAATGCAATAGACGTAAGAAGTTTCTTAGGATTAGCTGGATATTATCGTAAGTTTATCCAAGACTTCTCCAAGATAGCGGCACCATTAACTCAGTTAACCAAGAAGAATCAAGCTTTCGTCTGGGATGGAAGGTGTGAAAATGCATTCAAGAGTCAAAAGGAAAAGTTGACGCGTGCGCCAGTGTTAGTCATTCCTAAAGGGAATGAAGAGATGACAATATACAGGGATGCATGTGGTACTGAACTAGGTGTTGTGTTGATGCAAGGAGGTAGGGTTGTAGCTTATGCTATTCGGCAACTGAAACCGAATGAGAAAAGATATCCTACCCATGATTTGGATTTGGCAGCGATCGTGTTCGCATTGAAGATGTGGAGACACTATCTCTTGGGAGAAAGATTCAAGTTGTTTACTGATCATAAGTCATTAAAGTATCTCTTCTCTCAGAAGTATCTAAATCTCCAACAACAAAGATGGTTATAATTTTTGGCTTCTTATGATTTCGACATCGCATATACACCATGAAAGGGAAATACGGTAGCTGATGCATTAAGTAGGAGATATGCCAGTTTAGGGGCTATGTTTATGGAATGGAAGCAACTGGAGTATATCGCTGGGTATGATTTCAGACCAAAGTGTGGGTTGGATCCAGAAATGTTAGCAAGTTTGACGATCAGACCCACTTTGATTGAGCGGATTGGTTCTAGTCAGAGGGATGATCCTAACCTATTGGAAATCATCTCCAAGTTAGAGATGGGTATCGACAGTGAGGAGATGAACAAGTATGGGCTTGATCGAGAAGGATGGCTTAGAAAGAATGGGAGACTAGTTGTGCCCAATGTTAATGGATTGAGAGATTAAGTGCTAAGATAATGTCATCACTCAAAACTGACTATACATCCTGGTGGTAACAAAATGTATCGAGACATGAAGCAGACCTACTATTGGGAAGGGATGAAAATAGAGGTTGGGAAGTTTATATCCAATTGCATGAATTGTCGACAAGTTAAAGCCGGGCAAAAGAAGCCTAGTGGTTTGCTACAACCATTGGAAATTCCAGAATTGAAATAGGAACAAGGCTCAATGGATTTCATTGATGGTTTGCCAAGGACTAGATCTGGTCATGATAGCATTTGGGTGATTGTGGATCGATTGACCAAAAGTGCAAGGTTTATATTGGTCAAGTCAAATAGAACGGCAGCGAAGTTAGCAGAACTGTATATGAAGTGGGTAGTGAGATTTCATGGAGTACCCAAAAGCATTGTGAGTGACCGAGAACCGTTGTTTACTAGTGGGTTTTGGAAGAGCTTACAAGTGGCTTTAGGTTCAGAATTACATCTCAGTACCACGTACTATCCTCAAACTGACGGTCAAACAGAGAGGGTGAATCGAGTATTAGAAGATATCTTGAGAGCTTGCATATTAGATTTTGGAGGGTCATGGGATGACCATTTGCATTTGGTTGAATTTGCATATAATAATAGTTATCAGTACGGTATTGGTATGGCTCCATTTGAAGATTTATACGGAAGACCATGCAACTCACCATCATATGGGTTAGAAACCGGTGAGAAATTTGTGCTTGGACCGGATGTAATAAGAGAAACCTCAGATAAGATTAAGGTTATCCAACAACAAATGAAGGTTGCCCAAGATAGGCAGAAGAGTTATGTTGATAAGAGACGAAGAGAACTGAAATTCTCCGTTGGCGACTTGGTGTTTGTCAACATTTCTCTGATAAAGAGCGTGATTCGATTTGGTAGGAGAGGCAAGCTAGCACCAAGATTTGTGGGTCCATTCCCAGTTCTCGGGCAAGCTGAGAATTTAGTGTATAAAGTTGGATTACCTGACAAGATGGCATGGGTTCACAAAGTATTTCATGTTTCCCAGTTAAGGAAGTTCATGCACGACCCCGATATGATTATTTCACCGGATCAGTTGGATGACATCGAAGTAGAACCTGAGGCGGTTGGGAACCGTAGGCCGATCTGTATTGTCGAATACGATACGAAGCAACTTCGAAGGAAGGCGGTGAAACTGGTCAGGGTTCAGTGAGGCGAGAACGGGAATGACTGTACTTGGGAAACAGAGGAGAGCAAAAGGAAGTTGCATCCAAAACTCTTTGCCTGGTAAGATTTTAATAGCGATGGTTATTCCCTTGTTAGTAAACCGCATGCTAGGATAGATTTGTTGTGCTATGATGTGTGTTTGATTATTTATAAATGGCTATTACGCATGCGGGACCCATTGTATGTTTTTATTAAGGAATTTCGGGGGTGAAATTTCTTAAGGGGGGAGAATGTAACAACCCGCATTCTACGCATCGGGTGATCGTAGAATATTTGTTTCGTTTTCATATGAGGTCGAATAGTCGTATAACTTTGGGGAACGACTACTGGGGTCATTTCCCATGTTCATGATTTTTTGCCAATTTTTAAATGATTGTTTTGCCCCTGGTGAATCTTGTTTTGCCTATAACTTTTGATTGGTAAGGAGTTTTGACCTGAAACCACTTCCATTTGATTTCAATGATGGTTTACCTTTCAGTAGAGTGGTCACATAAATCAAACGGACTTACCGTTTGAGAGATATGGCTAAAACAGGGTCTGGAAGGTGAAAAATAGCTTAACTGGGCTTAATTAGGGTGATTAGCAGCTAGGCCCATTGGGGGATTTCGGGATTAATGTTGCATAAGGGATGAAACGGGTTAGGGAAACCTTTCTTTGTCATTTTTACAGCCGCCACTTACCTCTCTTCAATCCTAACAATGGCCTCCACCTTCTAAATCAATCCCAAATCACTTTCTAATCGCGTATTAGATTAATCTACATTAAATCAAGGAAGATTAGTGTCAAATCAGAGTTGGAGCTACTGTGTTGCATTGGAGACCACCCTAAAATAGCAGTAAAGTTCAGATCTATAATTCATTTGTGGCTAAGGTGAGTGATTTGCATTGTTTTTCACTAATTACGCCTAACTAGGGTTGATTAGTGATAATTAGCGAAATTATGTATGTTAAAATTCTGGAAAAATATGTAAAAACTCTTAAATATTATTTTAGGGCTCTGATAAAAATTTGGGTTAATTTGGACATATTTTGCTAATCCTTTTGTTAGATTTGACTAAACATGATTAAGGGGAAAACATGGGTTTTGGGTATGTTTGATCTATACTGACATGTTAAAATCGTTTTTTGGTGTTTATGGTCAATTCTATGTGTTACTATTATTGTTTAGAATGATTTGTGATTGCATAAAAAAAGTTAGATTGGTCGAAAACGCCGTCGTATGGCGTAAATTGCTTGTTGGAAAAGTTATAGAATTTGGTCAGACACCCCGTTCGTGAGGCACCTATGCAACCCACCCCGATCGTGACGCCCTCCCACGAGCCACTTGCATCATTCACGAGCCGATCGCCATGACGCACCACGACCAGGAGCTTGGTCACGACCCGAGATGTTGGCCACGAACTGGAGTCCGGAATCACGAACCACGAGCAGGCCATGAAGCCACGAGCCATGAGCTGGAGGAGTGTTCCATGAACCAAGTGTGGTCCACGAGCCGACCACGAGTCACGAACCAGAGCGCCGCGAATGAAGGAGTCACGAACTGATGTGCGAACGGGATAATGACCAAAACCCGGGTTGCAAAGGTAGTCCGAATGAGAAGTTGTAACTCGGGATCCCGATGGGAACCAATGAGTGAACTTCATGTTTGGACTTTTCTGCGGGATGTTTGTCTATAGCTTTGACTCACCACTGAGAGATGGATATTGATTGGCTATGAATCAGTGTAGTGGAGTTGTTATGACTCCATGGGGCAAAGCGATCGTAGTAGGGTTATGAGCCAGTGAAGTGGAGTTGTCATGACTCCATGGGGCAGAGTGGATATAGAAAAGGATTCGTAGGTATGGATCAGTGCAGTGGAGCCGTCATGCAGGGCTATGAGCCAGTGCAGTGGATTTGTCATGACACCATGGGGCATAGTGGATATAGCAAATGATTAGTAGCTATGGATCAGTGCAGTGGAGTCGTCATGCACGGCTATGAGCCAGTGCAGTGGAGTTGTCATGACACTGTGGGGTAGAGTGGATATAGCAAAGGATTAGTAGATATGGATCAGTGTAGTGGAGCCGTCATGACTCCATGGGGCAGGGTGATCGTAGCAAAGAATTGAGTGATCAAAGTGGTAGATATCGTATACTTTACGCACTAAGTGAGAGATGTGAGGATGATTGCTATGTTTGATGTTTTCTATCACCATGACATGCACACCCCCTCCCCATTATTTCCACACCATGTGTTAGTGTCACCTTAGAGTATTGTACATCCTATTGTGCTAACTCTTTGGTTGTAGGTCTAGATTCAGGTATGGTTATGTATCCCTGTTATTGTTCTATTTTTGCTTCTTATCACTCATACCAGACTTTTGTCTGACCTAGAGTTTTATGTCTTTTCTTATTATTCTGGGTGCTCCTAAACGAGCAGACTAGAGACAGGTTAGCTGGTTATGCACGAGTAGTTGTCCGGAGACGAGCAGGAGGCTTACACGTATTATTCCCATATATTCTCCCCGTGTTGTTGCTGGTCACTACCTTGGGTATTAGTAGTGTACCTTCCTATTTTGCATTAGAGACAGTTTTAAAAGTTGTAATAAAGATGGTTTGGATCATAAGCTGTATTTTGAATTTTCCACTGCTAATGGTTTAGTTTTCAGCTTATGCGTTGTCTCGCCTATTTTATATCAAGTTATGTTATTATTATATTTTGTTCCATGCTTTGTGAGATATACAACAGGTACCACGATAATTCATAGTTTCAAATTCCTTTTCCATTGACGACCGTCCCATGCTGGTTGGACATCGACACAACACATTTCATTGGAAAAGTCAGTTGGTGTGGGGCGGGTCGTCACATTATGGGTTTAAAAACTCACTAGAGAAAGGGCGAAAATACCCTAGAATGAGCAGAACTGACACTGAATTCGCTTTTGAGAGAGCGGGTCTAACAACCCGGAAAATCAGAACCAATTTAAAATTTTTATTTTGGCAATTTTAATGAATTTTGAATATTTAAAATGATTTATTTTAAATAATAACGACTAGAAATTTATTTTGAATATATATTTTATTTGAATCGACTTTAGAATATAAATATTTATTTTAATTATAAAAGAAATTGGAAATAGCGCGGTAGTTTTAAATTTCGATTTCAAATTCCAAATGAATGTACAGGATTCAAAATAAACCGAATTTTAGCGAAACCAGAAATATTTGATTCTGTTTGAAAATATCTTTCCAACGAATCCAAAAAATCGAAATTTCATAGCTGGAATAAAAAGTTATGCCCAGTTGAAAATTCAGAATAGTCGCTATGGAAATATAGCCCTTAAAAATAGACATTTTGCGAACGACTTCCGTTTTCGATGAAACCACTTTCGTTAGATCCGGAATGTCAAGTTATTGTTAGATTTCAGTTTTCATAATTTTTGAAATCAATATGTGAGCATGGTAAAACGTATTTTGACAGTTTCAGTCAATTTGGATCGACCAGAAAATGAACATTTTTCAAACGGTCTTCAAATTTGACGAAATTGGTTTTGTTAGGACTATATCGTCAAAACATAGCAAGATTTATTTGTCTGGAATTTTTAGAGTTCGTATGTGGCCCCGGTAAATTAAAATGTACGTTAAAATCAATATTGACCGTTCTATTGATTTATATTTTAATTTTGGTAAAAACAGATCAAAACAGTCGAATTGGCCTACGAAACATACCCCATTTTGTTCGGAATGAGGGTAATTAGCTGGGGGCGATAGTCGTTGGATTTGATTTGGGGTTCGTGGCGGTTTTGACTTTTAAAACGAAATTAAGTAATAAAATAAAAATAATATATATATTCCCTCTTTGAACCAAACCCTAAGTCAAACTGAACAAACGTCAACCCAAATAAATCGTCGTCTCTATTGCGATTCAAAGGCGGAAAAAGGTTAAAAGGAAAATCTCGTTCGATGTTTAAATCCGAGCAATAATCCCAGAGGGTTTATAAACAAAAATCAATGGGCTACACGAGATTTATCTCATGTACGGGGGTGATGGAATCTGATGCGGCGGCTTTCTCGAATTGGGGGCTCGAAGTGGTTCCATTTGAACGGAAATGGTCAAGAGGTGGCGACTTCGGGTGAGGCAACGTTCAGGGAGGTGGTGGCGCAGGTCATGGCGGTCAAGAGGGGGTGCTCCGATGGTGGTCCATATCGACGGGTTGGCGTGCGTTTTAGGGTGAAGGGGGCGGTGCTTTTAGGGTTCTTCAATGTACAGAGAACGATAAAGGGGGATGCTTAAGGTAATTTAAACCTTGATTTTTCTTTATTATTAATTAGGCAATTAAATTATTTAAGCTTTAAGATAAAAATCAGATTTAGAATATTTCTAGTATTGATTTTAAATGTGATTTCTAAATAAAAATAACATTATTTTTGAAAATAAAAATAGCATTGTTGAAGAAAAATATAAATCCCTTTGATTTGAAAATATAAATCCCTTTGATTTGAAAATATAAATCCCTTTGATTTGAAAATATAAATCTCTTTGATTTGAAAATATAAATCCCTTTGATTTGAAAATATAAATCCCTTTGATTTGAAAATAAATCCCTTTGATTTGAAAATATAAATTTCTTTGATTTGAAAATATAAATCCCTTTAAATTGAAAATATAAATATCTTTGATATAAAAATATTATCTTTATTAATAGAAAAGCGATATAAAAATATTATCTTTATTAGAAGAAAAGCGATATAAAAATATTATCTTTATTAGAAGAAAAGCGATATGAAACTATTATCTTTATTAAAAGAAAAGCGATAAAAAAATATTATCTTTATTAGAAGAAAAGTGATATAAAAATATTATTTTTATTACAAGTAGAGCGATGTAAAAATATGATTTTTAATTAGATAAAAATATAATTTTTAGTTATATAAAAAACTATTTTTAAGTTAGAAGATATGATTTTTATTCATATAAAAATTTGATTTTTATGATATGAACATCGCTATTTAGATTTGATTTGTATGATATGAACACCGTTGTAAAAATATGATTATTATATAGAAAGTAGCGTTATAAAAATATAATTTTTATAACGAAGTAGCTATGTAAAAATAAGATTTTTATATATAAAGCTGAATAATAAAAATTTGATCATTACTATGAGCAGAGTGAAATAGGTTGCGATGGAACCAACTGGAATCAAATCAAAATCCGAACCGTTCAGAAATAAAGAATGGAGGAGTGGATCCCTAATTTGAGAACTTCTCACCAAAATTATTTTTATACAGTTATCTATTTCATAAATGCATATATGAACTATTCCCGGTCATCCATAGACCATGTATTGTGAAAATTGGTTGAGATGTGAAATGGATTAAATAAAATATTCATGTGTTGAATAAAATAAAATATTCATGTTTTGAATAAAATATTCATGTGTTGAATAAAATAATATATTCATGTGTTGAATAAAATAAATATTCATTTACAAATCAGACGATTTGTTTGTGTACATCCATTTGACTGATATGGATTGGGACGATAAATTTTACACATCGCCCAACTGCACAAATAAATTTTGTGTTTGTGGATTGAAACCCCACACGGGTGTTGGAATGATATTTGACGTACACTTATCCCAACTGTTTAGTTGTGTGTCAATCGATAGGTTGACAGACTGTTGTAAGCGTTAAATATTTATATTTAATGCCTATACAGTGTAGAATGCACTCTGAATGATGGTTGATTGTTTATCATGGCTCTTGTATACATGTGTTGTATGAAATCCATATAAACAACATTATATGGTGATAGATTGTGTCTGATTCCAGTTCAGAAAGAAGGAATATTTTAAAATAACGATTATTTTAAAATAATGAATATTTTAAAATAATGAATATTTTAAAATAATATTCAGTAAAAGATCAAAACCTGATTTTGATGTCCGATTTGGGATGGACACGAATATATATAAATATATAAAGCCGTGTTGATTGGATTAACGCCATTTTGACATGAACGATATTTATATCGATTTTATTCATTTTTATAATGAATACCGAAAAGGAATTGATTTCAAAATCTGAAGTTTGAAAATATTATCATTTATATATTAATGATATGGAATATTCAATTTTGATTTGAAATTGAATATGAAGTTGAAATCGTTTTGAAAACGAATTTAAAACGAATTATAAAATACGTTTTAAATGGAAATCGACGAAATATATATGGTATTTATATTATATATATATATTTAATGGCCTGAATAGAGCGCGTCGCGCCGCGGTAGTTCGCGAATTTTGACCATTGACTTCGAATTGACGTTACGGGAGATCCGACCGTCGGATTCTCCTAAAACCGGAGCCGTTGGGTTTGTATAGAAAAGAGCTTTCCAACGAATATTAGAAATTTGAAATCCAACTGTTGGATCGGGAATTATGTCCAAATCAAATTTGAAAAAGGTCGCTGTAAGTGCAGTTCGATGACCACTTATGGAAATCGACTGTACGGGCCTTGAAAAATTATTAAAAATATCAATAATTTGTGTAAAATCATAATGAATGATTTGGAATGAAAAATTCCACATTTGGAAAGATAAAAATATATTTTTATCAAAATGGACTAGTTACGAACTAGGATTATAATCCAATATTTTTAAATAAATAGATTGGATTTGAAATGGTTTTAAAAATAACCGGAATTTCCAATATATGAGTTAGAATGGATTTGAATCGAAATCATCTTCGGAATATTTCGATATTGGTGTAACAACCCAGAAAATCTAAACCAGGTTAAAAAATTTAATTTCGCTATTTTAGTGGATTTTAAGTATTTAAAATAAATTATTTTAAATAATAACGACGAAAAGCATGTTTGAATCGATGTTTGAAAATAAATATAATTATTTTAAATTATAAACAAGGCCTGAAAAGGCGTGGCAATATCAAATTTTGAATTCAAACTTTGACTGACTGTACCGGGTGCAAAATAAAACGGATTTTAGTGAAACCAAAAATATTTAAATCTGTTTATGAATATCTTTCTAATGAATCTGAAAAATCGAAGTTTCGTAGCGGAAATCAAAAGTTATGGCCAAATGAATTTTCTGAAAGGTCGCTATAGAAAATATATATAGCCCTTGAAAATAAACATTTTGCAAACGACCTCAGAATTCGACGAAACCACTTTTGTTGAATCTGGGATGTCGAATTATTACTAGGTTTCAAATTCCATAATTTTTGAAGTTAATATGTGAACGTGGCAACGGAAAATGTGTTTGGTCAATTTCTGTTAAATTGGATCGACCAGAAAATGGCCATTTTTCAAATGGTCTCAGAATTCGACGAAACTAGTTTTGTTGGGACCGTATCATCAAAACATAGCTAGATTTATTTTTTTGGAATTTTTGGGATCAGTATGTGGCCCCGACAAATTTAAATGTACATTCAAATAAAATATTGAATGTTTTATATTTTAATCTGAGGAAAAACTGACTGAAACGGTCGAATGGGCCTACGAAACATATCCCATTGTGTTTGGAATGGGGGTATTTAGCTAGGGGCGATAGTCGTTGGGTTTGGATTGGAGTTCATTTGGAGAATACCCTAATTTTTGAAATATATAAATCACGGGCCAATCAAATAATTTCTTTCATAAATTAAAAATACAAAAAAATCAAACCCCCCTTCCCCCCCGTTAACACGATCGACGATGGAAGCTATTCTCCCCTTCCCGGCCACTTTCCGATCAATCCACGCAACATTTGCCCCTGCCCCTTTTGAACTTTTTGAATCTCTCCCTTCGATCTTCAAATCCATGTAGAATACACCACCTCTCGTCGCTCCAATCGAGAGATCCGCCTGCTCGAACTCCAGAGGTTTGAAGCGCCGTCGCGGCTACCTGCTGACGTCGAGTTTGACGTTGTACCCACCCCAGCGTGGATTTTGAGGCCCTACCTCGTGGTGAAGTCCAATCGTGCAACCGCTACACGGTTTGATCAGAAAATCGAAACCTAGTTTCGAACAAATCAGAAAGTTAACGGCCTTTATTTTATTTTATTGTTTACAATACTTTAAAGCGCTACAGTTTATGATTTTACAATAAAAATCGTATCTTTCTTGTTTGTTGTCGAAATCCAGTGAAACAAGAGACAGTGGACTCGTGCGGACGTCTTCTACATTCTAGAAGAGACCGGATATTTTTCTGAGCCTTCTACAATTTTTGGTGGAGTGGAACCCAATGTGATATTTCTAAATTATAAACGATATGGAAATGACGATGTATAAATTATAAAGTCAATGTATGAGTTATATAAGCGTTGTACACCACATGTATAAGCGTTGTATAAGTTGTACGTTCGATGTAAAAGTTATATATGCGTTGTAAAAATAATATATGTGTTGAAATAAATTTAAATGAAATCGAAATATAGTTATATACGTATATCTATATATATATACACACACACACTCCCCTCGTCCACAGACCATGGACGATATATATTGGTTGTGATGTTGTTTAGATTGTTGGTTGATGTGAAATTTGGTGAGTATCATGAATGGTTGATTTGAAATAACTGATTGTGATTGAAATCCCAATAGGATTATTATATGGAAAATTCGTCTGCGTACGAACTAGATATTGAAAATCCCCAATGTCAAAAGCTATGAGGCTTTAAGGTAGAGCGAGGAGCCGTGCTCGGGACGGTGCCGGTTTTAACTACCCTGTCGTTATGCTACCGAAATTTTCAATAATATTCATGTGTTAGAATTATTTTCATGTGTTGAAACTATATTCATGTGTTGAATGAAGTTCATGTATTGAATAAATTCTTTGAAAAATAAAAATAACATTTTTATTATGTATATAGACTATATAAAATATTAGTGTTTTAAATAAATTGTTTTACAATAAAAATAACATTTTTACCTTATGTATAGACTATATAAAATATTAGTGTTTTAAATAAATTGTTTTACAATAAAAATCACATTTTTATTATATATATAAACTATAGAAAATATTCATGTGTTGAAAAAAAGACTAGAACGATAAAAATCAAATTTTTATCGTATGTGTGAAGTCGAAAACATTCATGTATTGAATATATAGATTGAACAATACACTCTACATTTTTATTGTGAATATGAAGTGCTAAAAAATTTCATGGGTTGAATAAATATTTTTGATGAAAAAAATATCATTTTTATCATGTAAACGACTCGCTAAAAATACACAAGTGTTGAATTAAATATTTGTTTGCTATGAATATTATTTTTAACATGTGTATGAACTAAATAAAATAGTCATAAATTGAAAGATATTTTTGTTCGCTAAAAATATCATTTTTATACGAAATATGAAGTGTTAAAAATGGCGATGTGTTGAAATAAATATCTACTGGATAAAAATATCATTGTTATCAAATATATGAAGTGAATATGGTTTTGAAATCGAAGAATGAATTATATTTTTATATATATAATTAAAATACATCGAATAACGAAGCTGTCGTTCGTGTTTAGAAACCGTGATTTCAAACGATTATTGCGGGAGATCCGACCATCGGATTTTCCCAAAACCGAAACCGTTGGGTTCGCTTTGGAAATATCTTTCCAACGACACCCCCTTTGTAAAGATCCAACGGTTGGATTGTCTGGAGTGTTTAGTTCAAATCTGAAGAAAAATAGCGCCAGAATCGATTATATATATATATATATAATTAATTAAATTAAATCGAATAACGACGTTGTAGTTCGTATTTTGAAATCGTAACTTCAAACAATTGTACCGGGAGATCCGACCATCGGATTTTCCCAAAACCGGAACCGTTGGATTCGTTGTGAAAAGATCTTTCTATTGATATTAAATTTGTGAAGATCCAACGGTTAGATTTTCAGATATGTGAAAATCAAATCTGAAGAAAAACAGCGCCACGACCGCGTTATGGCTTGAAACGTCGTTTGAATGAAATGGCTATTTTTAACTAAATAAAAATAGCGATAAATCGTGATAAAATATTATAAACGATATGGAATGGAAATAAACTGAATTTGCTCGGTTTATTTGATATTCGATGGTTGAATGTGTTTGGCGTAAAAATTACATTAAAGAACAGAATTATTGATGTCGAATAATCTAACCATTGAAATGAATTGATTTGAAATTCTAAATATACGTGAATTATTTGAAAAGGCCGAGTTAATTCTCATTTCAAATAATTGATCGACGGTTAGAAGTCGAAGATATGAAGACGGTGCAAGACCGATGATCTTCACGTCGAACAGAGGGGTGCTACTGATGCTCATGACAGGAGTAGCTACCTTGAAGGGGCTGAAGTGGTAGCCATCCGGACGTACTTGTTGATTGTACGGATGTGCGAGGTATAAAGTGCCTCCGGTTTCGTTCAGACCCAGGACGAACTTGTAAATGGACTGTGTGTTTGACATTGGATTTTGTTCTGTGCTGATTAATCTCTTTTAAATATATATCTATTTGGCGGCGGAGAATTTATTCTCTTGCTTAACGCCCTTCTCTGAGACGTACGAGCTCAGAGGTTATTTATCGATAGAAATCAGTCGCATGGAGTGAACTGCCTGTGTGGCATGCCTAAGTGGCAGATGATCAAGACTTCTGTTGAAAAGCAAAGTCTTGTGCTTGATGATCAAAGTGCGGTCTGTGTGGCATAGCTTTGTGTATAGCGTTGTTTCGCGAGCCTCACACCCCGGTATGAACCAGAAACGGGAGAAGACCTCAGGGAGGACATGTGTTTCCTTCTAGCTAGGGTGGTGTCAGTGACCTACCGACCCTGACATTTATATTATTTTCACCTTTGTGGTTATTGGATTGTGAGGCGCCTCGGATATATCGGTGACTATGTGGAGCCGATGGAGTCATAGGACTCATTTACGCCCCCAAAAGGCGGGGAAACACAGTGTTCAGGCATTTTAATCCACATCGATGGATCGGCCCTGATGATCCAAGGGTCACTCGAGCTCTGATCCTGAGGCTCGGGCTAGACAGTCTCGAATTCGGTAAGGACTATCTTTTGCCTTGGTTCATGACGGAAATCCAATTTCTAAATACGACATCGTGCGGTTTTGATTGTATACCTATATATGGCGACATAGTGGTATGGGGCATTAATGTCATCTATGATCGATACTTATGATTTGAAATTGTTTTTGAAACATATAAACACTAGTAATAATATCAAATGCTTTTGTTTTATTCGTATCATGCATATTTTGGCCATTATTAAGGTAAAACTCTATCCTCCGGTTTGTGTTGCATTGTGTGATGGGAACTGAGTCTTATAATGGCTTCATTTTTATAAAAAGCATTGCGATGTTTAAAAGATTTATTTGTTTTTAAGCACCGACAATCCAATGGAGTAAACCAGTTCCGCGAAAGTGGAGTGGTCATGTGATTGACCATATTGAAAAATATGTTAAGTGGATTTCTCATACCAGTCCTATGACTGACTCGTAGTTTGTTTCACTTGCAAACTCGGCTGCCCCTTTTTCTACACGGGCAGCCTTGTATTCAGGTTTTAGCAGACTCTTTCTGGGTAGCTGGAGCTGAAGATGGATTCTATCATTTATCTCTTTTTATGCTGTTCAGCTCCTATTGTACATATTATGTTTAGTTTCTGCTATAGACATTTTATATAAAGCTGAACTGTATTTTGTACTAAGTATGATCCTGTATACTGTGTAACTCTGATGTTTATGTTTATCCAGTGTATTCTATTGCACATTATCTGGTATATTTATTTATTTCTGTTCTGCTGTTATCTGTTTATGTGTTATATTCCAAAGATTACCCTTGCCACCGTGGAACGGGGTTTGGGGGCGTCACAAACGTGGTATCAGAGCTTTGGTTAAGCTTAGTTTTGGAATATAACATATTAACAAATTCGTCAGAAATAGAACCAGTAGTGTTCTAGGACGAATAACTCATTACAGATAGGATCATTAATATCCTAGTATGAGTATAGCAGAATGAAATACACCTCGATAGACATATTTACATTAATGTATATGTCTCTATGTTTTAAAAATATCTTTTCTGTTGACCTGACACTTGGTCTGCTATTTGCAGCAGTACTAGAAAAATGAGTGTCAGAAACAGGAGAAGGAATACAGAACCAGATCTAGAAGCTCTATTAAAGAAATATCGAAATCTAGGTGGAGTACTATTCTCGGGCAATGAATCCATTATCCAAACTCAAGCTTAGGTGAGTTTCGCTGAAATAATTTTTGAACGTTCCCAGTTGAGAGATGATCAGAAAAGATTAGTGGCATCTTGAGCGCGAAAAGATGAAGCTTTAATCTGATGGGAAACGGTTACTAAGAACAACCCAGAAGGTAATATTACCTGGGATAAACTTAAAGAGATTTTCATAGAAAGATTTACTCCTCCAGAAGCAACTGAGCAGCTATGTGATGAATTCTATTATCTGATACAAGGAGATATGACCATTCCGGAATATCATAAGTAATTCAATGAACTTTCTCATTTTGCCCCGCATCTAATTCAAAATCCGAAGAGGAAGAATCCGAGGTTTATTAATGGTCTTCAAAGAAAATACCAGAATAGTGTAATGGGGCATGTGAAGCTTCCTTTTTATGAAATGATATACATGGCTTATCAATATGAAGATCTTGATAAGCGAGGCCTTTTTGTCGATGAAGAGGAAGTCAGTTCTAGCTGTAAAAGGAAATTTAAAGCTGATAGCCCAGAGACAAGTACATAGCCTGAGGCCAGTACGACGTTTGGGGCCAGAAAGAGGCCTAGAATCAATAGGAAAAAAGGTTAAATCTGAAAAAGAACCAGTAATGACCGCCATATGCCTTAACTGCAATCAAAAGGGCCATCTGTCCAGGAAATGTAAATATTTGAAAATGCGGGGAAAGAATGGATCCAAATCCAAGGGCAAGTTTCAAGAGAATAGAAAATGCAGTCAATGCCATCAGGCTGGTCATCTTTCCAAGGCTTGCCAGCTATTCAAGAAATCTGAAAAGGCTCATGTAAATGAAGTAGCAGAAGTTCCTGGATCCTCATCTAGTCAGGAAAGGCCAGATGTTCTAGAAGGCACGCTTACGGTCAAAGATATTCCAGTTAAAGTATTGTTTGATACAGGCGCGTCACGAAGCTTTATTGCAAAGAATGCTGTTAAGAAAATGGATTTGAATTTGAAGAAGCTCAAAGCACCCATGACTGTTCATAATCCGGTTGGGGGTTCCCTAGATCTTAGTTGGATTTGTGGGGTGCCTGTCTCTTTTTCCCATTATCGTTTCCCTACTATAGAGATCGTCATGAATTTTACAGAATTCGATCTTATCTTGGGGTTAGACTGGTTAACCAAATATGAAGCTGAGGTTAAATGCGCCGACAGAGTCGTTAAGGCGAAGATTAAATCAGGTGACTATATAACCATTCCATGTGAAGGTTCGAATGTGGATAGAAAAGACTTCTGGGCAGCGTTAGATGTTTCTCCTGCTCAAACAGAACCTGTTCCTGTCGTTCCGGAGAATATTCCTGTCGACATTGAAAATATTCCTGTTGTCAAGAACTATGCGGATGGGTTCGAAGAAGTTGTTAGCTTACCTCCGCAGAGAGAAATTGATTTTAAAATCTCTTTAGTTCTGAATGCTAGGCCAGTAGTTCATGCTATTCAAAGAATGGCCTTGAAGGAAAAAAGAAGAGTTAGATAATCAAACTCGATAACTTATATGGAGGGGTCTGATCAGACCTAGTTACTCTGATTGGGGAGCAGCAGTGGTATTTGTACCAAAGTCAGACGGTACTCTCAGACTATGTGTAGATTATCGTGACTTGAATAAGCAGACGCTAAAGAACAAATATGCATTGCTGCGAATTGATGATTTGTTGGATCGATTGAATGGTGCTCAAGTGTTCTCACGAATGGACCTAGCTACGGGTTTCCACCAGCTTTGTATTACCGAAGAGTGTGTTCCTTTGACAGCATTCAGAGATCCAGACTTATTTTACGAGTGGTTAGTAATGTCGTTCGGCTTATGCAACGCTCCAACTTATTTTGTCGATCTAATGAACCGAGTATTCAGAGAAGTATTGAATAAATTTGTTCTGGTTTTCATTGATGATATATTGATCTTCTCTAAGTCAGAAAGCGAACATGAAAAACATTTGGAACAGGTGTCAGAAATTCTTAGAAAGAATGTTTTAAAAGCCAAATTTTCCAAATGTATATTTTGGCAAGAAGAAGTCAAATTTCTTGGCCACGTCGTGTCAAAGAAAGGAATTTCTATGGATCCCAATAAAATCACTGCTATTCAGAATTGGAAACGGCCTCATAAACCCACAGAAGTCCGAAGTTTTCTAGGATTGGCTAGTTATTATCAGAAATTCATTAAGGATTTTGCGAAGACATCTAGTTCCTTAACAAAGTTTACTAAGAAACATTCGAGATTCAACTGGACTCTCGAATGTGAGGCAGCTTTCCAGGAGCTGAAGTTAAAACTGACAACTGCTACAGTGTTAACAATTATTGATTGCAACCAAGACTTGAAAGTCTAGACTGATGCTTCTAAAGAAGGTCTTGGTGCAGAGTTAATGCAAAGAGGCCAAGTAGTCGCATATGCTAGCCGTCAATTGAAGCCACATGAAAAGAATTATGCGACTCATGATGTTGAGTTGTTAGCTATCGTGTTTGCTATGAAAATCTGGAGGCATTATCTATTGGGTGAGAAGTTTGAATTATACACTGATCATCAATCATTGAAGTATTTATTCACCCAGAAGGATCTGAATATGAGGCAGCAGCGTTGGTTAGAACTTCTCGCAGCATATGATCTAAATATTTTATATACTCCAGGGAAAGCCAATGTTGTGGCTGATGCGCTCAGCATGAAGAATGTGATCATCGCCAATATTATCATTACACCATCGTTGGTTGATAAAATAGCTATTCTTCAGAAAGACGATAGTTTTGTTAAAGAGATGATCAAAAGAATCCAAAAAGGCGAAGTCTCCAGTTTCCAAGTTGATAGCGCAGGAGTTCTGAGATTGAAAGGAAGGATTTGTGTTCCCGACAACCTTAAGCTCAAAAGAGAAATATTGGACGAGTGTCACAAGTCCAAGCTGTGTATCCACCCAGGGGTTAGTAAAATGTATAATGACCTCTAGCGAACTTTCTGGTGGAAGGCAATGAAAAGAGATATCTCTATATATGTTAGTCGGTGTCCTACTTATCAACAAGTCAAAAGCGATCAGCAGAAACTCGCTGGATTGTTGCAACATTTGGAAATTCCAGGTGGGAAGTTGGAACAGATTTCTATGGATTTCATAGATGGTTTGCCCAGAACCAGGAAAGGAAATGACAGTATTTGGGTGATCATAGATCGTCTCACGAAGACCGCCCATTTCATACTTGTCAGATCGAATAGAACTGCTCAGAGTCTGGCGCAGATTTATTTCAAGAAAATAGTTAGACTTCATGGGGTTCACATGAGCATTGTTAGTGATCGTGACCTGATTTTTGCTAGTAAATTCTGGGAAGCATTCCAAGCAGAATTGGGAACGAAACTGAACTTGAGCACCGCTTATCATCCTCAAACAGATGGTCAAACTGAGAGGGTGAATCGTATTCTATAAGATTTATTGCGGGCTTGTGTTATTGATTTTGGCGGATCATGGGAGGACCATTTGCATTTGGCTGAGTTCTCATACAACAACAGCTACCAAGCAAGCCTGACAATGTCACCATTCGAAGCGTTGTATGGTAGACCGTGCCGATCTCCTTCTTGTTGGGTAGAACCTGGTAATAAACTCGTATTGGGAACCGATATGATTCGCGAAGCTGTAGACAAATTCAAATTCGTTAAGAAATGATTACTAGCCGCACAAAGCCGACAGAAGAGCTATGCAGATGAGAGAAGAAGAGATATATCATTTGTTGTTGGCGACCACGTGTATTTGAATGTATCTCCGATGAGAGGAGTAATCCGGTTCGGTAAAACAGGGAAATTGGCACCCAAATTTATTGGTCTATTTCCTATTCTAGAACGAATTGGAACTCTCTCTTATAGGGTTCAATTACCAGATTGGTTGCCTGGAATACATAATGTATTTCACGCATCTCAACTTCGAAAGCATGTTCATGATCCAAATTTGATCGTGGAAGAAGAAGCGCAATGGGACATAGAAATTACTCCAGAATTGGCTGTGAGAAGAGAGCCTCTAAAGATAATTGGCAAAGAAACCAAAGAACTGAGGAACAAGAAGGTTCACTTAGTCAAAATGCAATGGAGTGGAGATCCGCGAGATTGTACTTGGGAAACTGAGGAGAGTATTAAGAAAGCCTATCCTAAGGGCAGGGTGGATATCTCTGATTGACTCCGGTGCAAGGTACATTTACCATATTTGGCATTTCTATTTTGTTCTCTACTTTTCTATTGTTTTCTATTCATGCATGTAAACTTTTTAATTATATAGTCCGAATGTTTTCAAAAGAGTACATGAATTATTTGGTATATTTTTGAAAAGTTAAAAACAAATTGATTGTTGGTTGCGTTGTGTGATTGTGGATTTGATTAATTAAATTATTAGAATGATCGTTAATTTAATCAATAAGAGAATGAAGTTAAATGTATGCAATTGAACAAGTATGGAACTGATTTAGAAATAGATTGAAATATATACATGTGCATTATATATGTGTGAACAGATTATGGATAAATTGCTAAGCGAAGGAATAAAATTGTTTGCCCGACAAATAGGTACATGTTTATTGTATTTCATGGGGATTTGATGATTTTATGAGCCGACTAGCTAGCCGCTTGGCTTTTCCTTTTTCTTTTGGATTGGTGAGGGCCATAGGAGGCTATTTGAAATATCCCGAAGCTCCCCGTACAAAGGAGGTTATGGCAAAAAAATTCGAAAATTTAGGGTGTTAACCAAATTTTTGAAGAAATTGAAAATTCTTAGAAACTGAAAAGTTGAAGAATGAAAGCCAGAATGAAAGTTGAGTTGGTTAATTAAACAACTTTCGACTTCGTTCCTTTTCGAGGACGAAAAGTTTTAAGTGGGGAAGATTGTAACAACCCGGAAAATCTGAACCAGTTTAAAATTTTTAATTTGGCTATTTTAGTGGATTTTAAATATTTAAAATAAATTATTTTAAATAATGATGATGAAAAGCATGTTTGAATCGATGTTTTAAAATAAATATAATTATTTTAAATTATAAACAAGGCCTGAAAAGGTGCGACAGTTTCAAATTTTGAATTCAAACTTTGACTGATTGTACCGGGTGCAAAATAAAACGGATTTTAGTGAAACCGAAAACATTTAAATTTGTTTATGAATATCTTTCTAATGAATCTGAAAAATCGAAGTTTCGTAGCGGGAATCAAAAGTTATGGCCAAATGAATTTTCTGAAAGGTCGCTATAGAGAATATACAGCCCTTGAAAATAGAGATTTTGAAAACGACCTCAGAATTCGACGAAACCACTTTTGTTGGATCCAGGATGTCGAATTATTGCTAGGTTTCAAATTCCATAATTTTTGAAGTTAATATGTGAGCATGGCGAAGGGAAATGTGTTTGGTTGATTTCTGTTAAATTGGATCGACCAAAAAATGGCCATTTTTCGAACGGTCTCAGAATTTGACGAAACTAGTTTTGTTGGGACCGTATCGTCAAAACATAACTATATTTATTTTTCTAGAATTTTTGGGATCAGTATGTGGCCCCGGCAAATTGAAATGTATGCTCAAATCAAATATTGAATGTTTTATATTTTAATTTGAGGAAAAACTGACTGAAACAGTCGAATGGGCCTACGAAACATATCCTATTGTGTTCGGAATGGGGGTATTTAGCTAGGGACAACAGTCGTTGGGTTTGGATTGGAGTTCGTTTGGAGAATACCCTAATTTTTGAAATATATAAATCACGGGACAATCAAATAATTTCTTTCATAAATTAAAAATATAAAAAAATCAAACACCCCCCCCATTAACACGATCGACTACGGAAGTTATTCTCCCCTTCCCGGCCACTTTTCGATCAATCCACGCAACATTAGCCCCTGCCCCTTTTGAACTTTTTGAAGCTCTCCCTTCGATCTTCAAATCCATGTAGGATACACCACCTCTCGTCGCTCCAATCGAGAGATTCGCCTGCTCGAACTCCGGAGGTTTGAAGCGTCGCCGCGGCTACTTGCTGACGTCGAGTTCGATGTTGCACCCACCTCCTGGCGTGGATTTCGAGGCCCTACCTCGTAGTGAAGTCCGATCGTGCGACCGCTACACGGTTTGATCAGAAAATCGAAACCTAGTTTCGAACAAATCAGAAAGGTAACGACCTTTATTTTATTTTATTGTTCATAACACTTTAAAGTGCTACGGTTTATGATTTTACAATAAAAATCATATCTTTCTCGTTTGTTGTCGAAATCCACTGAAACAAGAGACAGTGGACTCGTGCGGACGTCTTCTACATTCTAGAAGAGACCAGATATTTTTCTGAGCCTTCTACAATTTTTGGTGGAGTGGAACCCAATGTGAGATTTCCAAATTATAAACGATATGGAAACGATGATGTATAAATTATATAGTCGATGTATGAGTTATATAAGCGTTGTACACCACATGTATAAGCGTTGTATAAGTTGTATGTTCGATGTATAAGTTATATATGCGTTGTAAAAATAATATATGTGTTGAAATAAATTGAAATGATATTGAAATGAAATTGAAATATAGTTATATACGTGTATATATATATACACACACTCCCCTCGTCCACAGACCATGGATGATATATATTGGTTGTGATGTTGTTTAGATTATTGGTTGATGTGAAATTTGGTGAATATCATGAATGGTTGATTTGAAATGATTGATTGTGATTGAAATCCCAATAAAATTAGTATATGGGAAAATTTGTCTGCGTACGAACTAGATATTGAAAATCCCCATTGTCAAAAGCTGCGAGGCTTTAAGGAAGAGCGAGGGGTCGTACTCGGGACGGTGCCGGTTTTAACTACCCTGCCGTTATGCTGCCGAAATTTTCAATAATATTCGTGTCTTAGAATTATTTTCATGTGTTGAAACTATATTCATGTGTTGAATAGACATTCATGCGTTGAATAGAAATTCATGTGTTGAATGAAGTTCATGTATTGAATAAATTCTTTGAAAAATAAAAATAACATTTTTGTTATATATATATATATATATATACTATATAAAATATTAGTGTTTTAAATAAATTATTCTACAATAAAAATAACAATTTTACCTTATGTATAGACTATATAGAATATTAGTGTTTTAAATAAATTGTTTTACAATAAAAATCACATTTTTATTATATATATAAACTATAGAAAACATTCATGTGTTGAATAAAGAACTAGAACGATAAAAATCATATTTTTATCGTATGTGTGAAGTCGAAGACATTCATGTGTTGAGTATATAGATTGAACAATAAAATCTACATTTTTATTGTGAATATAAAGTGCTAAAAATATTCATGGGTTGAATAAATATTTTTTATGATAAAAATATCATTTCTATCATGTAAACGACTCGCTAAAAATACACAAGTGTTGAAATAAATATTTGTTTACTATGAATATTATTTTTAACATGTATATGAACTAAATAAAATAGTCATGAATTGAAAGATATTTTTGTTCGCTAAAAATATCATTTTTATACGAAATATGAAGTGTTAAAAATGGTGATGTGTTGAAATAAATATCTACTGGATAAAAATATCATTTTTATCAAATATATGAAGTGAATATGGTTTTGAAATCGAAGAATGAATTATATATATAATTAAAATATGTCGAATAACGAAGCTGCAGTTCGTGTTTAGAAACCGTGATTTCAAATGATTATTGCGGGAGATCCGGCCATCGGATTTTCCCGAAATCGAAACCGTTGGGTTCGCTTTGGAAATATCTTTCCAACGACACCCCCTTTGTAAAGATCCAACAGTAGGATTGTCTGGAATGTCTAATTCAAATATGAAGAAAACCAGCTCCAGAATCGATTATATATATATATATATAATTAAATTAAATTGAATAACGACGCTGCAGTTTGTATTTTGAAATCGTAACTTCAAACGATTGTACCAGGAGATCCGACCGTCGGATTTTCCCAAAACTGAAACCGTTGGATTCGTTGTGAAAAGATCTTTCCAATGATATAAAATTTGTGAAGATCCAACGGTTAGATTTTCAGATATGTGTAAATCAAATCTGAAGAAAAACAGCGCCACGACCGTGTTATGGCCTGAGGCGTCGTTGAATGAAATGGCTATTTTTAGAGGATTGTTAAAGGGACTCCACATTTGGTTAAGGGGGGATTAATTTTAAGAGGACTCCAGCTTTTTTTTTTGTTAAGGGGGGGTCTAGATTATTTTAAAAGAAAAGGAAACAGAGACCTAAATACCCCTGGCTCGTCACTTATGTTTATACCTAACGTACTAAATTCAACGCAAAATACAAAAGCGTGCTTCCAGAAATAATAAAAAAACATTTGCAAAAAAAATAATTCATTGACAAAATAAACAACAATATAAAATACGCAGCACATTAAATCAAAATTTTCATTTCAGGATTTAATTTAAATTAATTCTATGAAATTACAATTAATTACCTGATTCATTGCCTTCGAATCTCTCATGAAACTTTCTTATGTCTCCATTACATTAATTATATTCATTTTTTATTTTTATATGCAGTGTTAAATTATAAGTATTAATTAAGATTTATGTTTTATGATTTTTATTAATGAGGATTATAGGGTTAATATCGGAATTTTAATTAATATGTTTAAGTGAGGCTTATTTATTTTGCACCCCGCATGGTAATTATACATTAAATTAAAATTGGTCTCCCCCCTTAACCAAATGTGGAGCCCCTTTAACAATCCCCTATTTTTAAATATATAAAAATAGCGATAAATCGTGATAAAATATTATAAACGATATGGAATGGAAATAAACTGAATTTGCTCGGTTTATTTGATATTTGATGGTTGAATGTGTTTGGCTTGAAAATTACATTAAAGAACAGAATTATTGATGTCGAATAATTTAACCATTGAAATGAATTGATTTGAAATTCTAAATATACGTGAATTATTTGAAAAGGCCGAGTTAATTCTCATTTCAAATAATTGATCGACGGTTAGAAGTAGAAGATATGAAGACGGTGCAAGACCAATGATCTTCACGTCGATTGGAGGGGTGCTACTAATGCTCATCATAAGAGTAGCTACCTTGAAGGGGCTGAAGTGGTAGCCGTCCGGACATACTTGTTGATTGTACGGATGTGCGAGGTATAAGGTGCCTCCGGTTTCGTTCAGACCTAGAACGAACTTTTAAATGGACTGTGTGTCTGACATTGGATTTTGTTCCGTGCTGATTGATCTCTATTAAATATACATCTGTTTGGCGGCGGAGAATTTATTCTCTTTCTTAAAGCCCTTCTTTGAGACGTACGAGCTCAGAGGTTATATATCGATAGAAATCAGTCGCATGGAGTGAACTGCCTGTGTGGCATGCCTAAGTGGCAGATGATCAAGACTTCTGTTGAAAAGCAAAGTCTTGTGCTTGATGATCAAAGTGCGGCCTGTGTGGCATAGCTTTGTGTATAGCGTTGTTTCGCGAGCCTCACATCCCGGTATGAACCAGAAACGGGAGAGGACCTCAGGGAGGACATGCGTTTCCTTCTAGCTAGGGTGGTGTCAGTGACATACCAGCCCTGACATTTATATTATTTTCAACTGTGTAGTTGTTGGATTGCGAGGCGCCTCGGATATATCGGTGACTATGTGGAGCCGATGGAGTCATAGGACTCATTTATACCCTAAAGGGCGGGAAAACGCAGTGTTCAAGCATTTTAATCCACATCGGTGGACCGCCCCTGATGATCCAAGGGTCACTCGAGCTCTGATCCTGAGGCTCGGGCTAGACAGTCTCGAATTCGGTAAGGACCATCTTTTGCCTTGGTTCATGACGAAAATCCAATTTCCAAATACGACATCGTGCAGTTTTGATTGTATACCTATATATGGCGACATAGTGGTATGGGGCATTAATGCCGGCTACGATTGATATGAAATTGTTTTTGAAACATATAAACACTAGTAGTAATATCAAATGCTTTTGTTTTATTCGTATCAAGCATATTTTGGCCATTATAAGGTAAAACTCTATCCTCCGGTTTGTGTTGCATTGCATGATGGGAACTGAGTCTTATAATGGCTTCATTTTTATAAAAAGTATTGCAATGTTTAAAAGATTTACTTGTTTTGAAGCACTGGCGATCCAATGGAGTAAACCTGTTCCATGAAAGTGGCGTGGTCCTGTGATTGACCATATTGAAAAATATGTTAAGTAGATTTCTCATACCAGTCCCATGACTGACTCGTAGTTTGTTTCACTTGCAAACTCGGGTGCCCCTTTTTCTACACGGGCAGCCTTGTATTCAGGTTTTAGCAGACTCTTTCTGGATAGCTGGAGCTGAAGATGGATTCTATCATTTATCTCTTTTTATGCTGTTCAACTCCTATTGTACATATTATGTTTAGTTTCCGCTGTAGACATTTTATGTAAAGCTGAACTGTATTTTGTACTAAGTATGATCCTGTTTACTATGTAACTCTGATGTTTATGTTTATCCAGTGTATTCTATTGTACATTATCTGGTGTATTTATTTATTTCTGTTCTGCTGTTATTTGTTTATGTGTTATATTCCAAAGATTACCCTTGCCACTGTGGAACGGGGTTTGGGGGCGTCACAATTGGATTCCATGATTACAAGGATATTGTGGAGGAATTTGGAAGATATATATATCGTTATTCCAATACGATATTTTTTATTTTAGAATTTGATATTGAATATAAGACGATATATTTTCTATTCAGAACCTTGTATTTAATATCAAATGGGATTTTGGGTTTGTCATGAATGGTGTCTTCATTAACACTGTTCTTAAACCCAGTTGAGAAAGGATTAAATCTTTTTATTTAGATTTACTGAAGTATACCAATTAATCAATATTTAATTGGAATTGAATTGGAATTATTTTTTGGGTTTATCGTGAACATTGTTTTAAATAACACTTGTTCTTTAACCTGATTAACAATGGAATGAGATTTTGGGTTTATCGTGAATGGTATCTTTAATAATACTGTTCTTAAACCCAATGGAGTTAAGAAAATTAGAAAGTAACTGGAGATTAGTTAAGTTGAATGGTTTTCTAGGTATTGATCTGATGTTGGTTTCGGCCTTCGGGATAAATACTTATGGAATTGTTCTCTTACTAATTTACGATTAGGGACTAATGTAATGTGATTTTGGGTTTATCGTGAATAGTGTTTTAAAAGACATTGGTTTTTAACCCAATTAAAGATAAGATTAATTTCTTAGCTTTGAATAATCATTAAGTAATTATTTTTGGAGATTAAAACTGAATTAGAGTTTTAATGGATCTTTAATTAGATTAAAAAGTGAATGAGATAATTAAACTTATCGAATTCATGAAAGGATCGAGAATGGAGTATCACCAGTTTTCCTCCAAGCGATAGTTAAATCTTTAATTAGATTTGAACGTGAAATGGTAATTAAATTTACCTATAACACTGTGGTGTTAGATATGGGGTATTACCAGTTTTTCTCCATGGGATGAATAGGTTGGGATTGGGAAATATAATAAATGATTACTTTAGTAAGGTTCGCTAATCCCGACTAGTTTGGAAAACCATAATATGGTTTTGAAAATGTGTAAAGGATATTTGAATAAAAGAATATTCTGGATTGGAATGAGGCATATGTTGTGTTTGTGTAACACTTGTTTATAAAATACGCGAGTTATTCGGAAAGACCGGGTTTATCCCATTCTGAATAACTGATACGACGATAAGTCGAAGATGAAGACGGTGGTTGAAGACCGGAGGTCTTCACATCATTTGGATGATTACTGAGGTCTTGATTGGGATGTACACCCAAGACAAGGTAATAAGTGGTGATCATCTAGACGTACATGAAGATCGACCGGATATGCGAGGACCTTTCTCCTATATTGGACATACGGGATGAGGAATAAGGTGCCTCCGGTTTCGTTCAAACCCAAAACGAACTTGTAAATGGATGTGTGTCTGACATCGGATTTCATTCTGTGTGATTGATAGACATTATTTGCATAGCGTGAATTGCCTGTGGCATGCTGAGATGCAAAGGGTCTAGGCTTCTGTTGAAAAGCAGAGTCTTGTGGTTGATGATCAAAGCACAACTTTAATATAGCATAGCTTTGTGCAGCGTTAATTCGCGAGCCTCACACCCCGGTGTGAAACAGAAACGGGAGAGGACCTCAAGGAGGACATGCGTTTCCTTCTAGCTAGGAGTGGTGTCTGGGTTTTGCACGCCCAGATGTTTTACTTATGTGGATGATGGATAGCGAGGCGCCTCAGATACATCGGTCACTACGGTGCCGATGGTTTGGTCGAGATATGACCAGTTTATGCGCCATAGGGCGGGGAAACGCATTGTTCAGGCATTTTAATCCGTCTCCATGTGGACCGACCCTGACGCTCCAAGGGCCCACCTTTATTTGGGTCCTGAGGCTCGTGCTAGAGAGTCTCGAAGCGGTAAGGATGATCCCTTGCCTTGGTTCACAGGTGGAATCCAATTTCCAATACGTGATATTTCGGTTTTGATTGTAGAGCCTAGTATTGGCGACATAGTGGGATAGTGCGCTCATGATGTCTATGATCGATACGTTTATATTTGAAGTTGATTTCTTCACTTATAGTAATAATAAAAGATTAAATTTCGTGTATCAAGCATTATTTGGCTATTATAATGTAAAACTCTATCCTCCGACTTGCGTTGCATTATGTGATGGGACCTGAGTCTTATAATAGCTTCATCGTTATTTATTTAGCATTGCGCTATTTGATTTATGCACTGGTATTCTAGGGAGGAAACCTGTTTCGTGTTATACGGTGTGGCCCCTTGATTTACCTAACTTTAAAATAAAGATTAATAATTGTTTTAGTTCTCACGCCAGTCACATGACTGACCCAGAGTTTATTGTTTTAACCTAAACTCTAGGTGCCCCTCTTTTCCACATGGGCAGCTAGTAGTTTTGGATTTGTAGATTTATATTCACAGGATCCTGGTTTACAGCTGAAATGATATTCGGAAATATCTGTATCCATTTATCTCTTTCAGTTGTGTTTTGTATTATTTTCCACTGCATTGTAACTTGTAAATCTCTGATATTTATCAAATGTATATTATTTGTTAATACTCTGTATATTCTTGTACTCTGATGTAAATTGTTGTAATAAGTAATGAAATGTTCTTCTATTTGTGTTCTGATTCGTCTTGTCCTCAACTCAATCCGGGCTTTAATTCACGAGGAAGTTCGGGTCGTTTCAGTTGGTATCAGAGCTTTGGTTTACAGAGCTCGAGAACAAGACACATCAGAACCAAACGAAAGAATTAATCAGAGATTGGATTAGTAATATCCAATAAGAATAGCTCGTTAGAGATATGATCAGTAGGGTCCTAGAACGAGCGAGAAAAGTGAATTTTTAAATAAAAATGAAAACCAATTTTGTTTTGAAAATTTAAACTTTATTAAACGTATTTGACTATTTATTTATATTGAATTTGGATAATCTAGTATAGGTAGATTTTGAGTATAGGCCTGACGGGGCATATATTCGAAGCCTCAGATACTAGATAGATATAGAATCACACTCTAGTCGTCCGGAGATGATTCCGATGATTGAGTACTCATCATCAGAGTTTATGTTCGAGTTTCGAAGGTGTGATATTTGTATATTTCCATTAGACTGGTGTGAGAACCAAAACTAGATAGGATATATTGTTGTGACTTGGCATCAAAAGCATAATTTTTGACCATGTATTAAAGTTATGTGTTTGAAACGATAATCAACAAATTGATTGACATTTGTGTTCTATGATTCTTCGTTTAAACCAAACATGTAAGTGAAAGCTGAATTAGCCAAATCGAATCAAAATTTGAACTGAATTGAAAACTGTTTGAAATTGCATACATGTACATGCATATATATTGAACAGGTCATAGCAAGGAGGCTAGAGAAGAGGAATAAAATTGTATGCCCGACAAATAGGTACATGTTTACTATATTTCTTGGGTTTGGATGATTTTATGAGCCGATTAGCTAACCGCTTGGCTTTTTCTTTTTCTTTTTGAGATGAGAGGGCCTGTGTGGCAGTTTGGGGATTTTCCCGGTGCTCCCCGTACAAAGGAGGTTATGGCGAAAATTTTCGAAAATTTAGGGTGTTAGCCAAATTTTTGAAGAATTGGAAAATTCTTAGAAACTGAAAAGTTGAAGAATGAAAGCCAAATTGAAAGTTGAGTTGGTTAGTAAAACAACTTTCAGCTCCGTTCCTTTTCGAGGACGAAAAGATTTTAAGTGGGGGAGATTGTAACAACCCGGAAAATCAGAACCAATTTAAAATTTTTATTTTGGCAATTTTAATGAATTTTGAATATTTAAAATGATTTATTTTAAATAATAATGAATTGAAATTCATTTTGAATAGAATTAGAACGTATATATTTATTTGAATCGACGTTAGAATATAAATATTTATTTTAATTATAAAAGGAATTGGAAATGGCGCGGTAGTTTGAAATTTTGATTTCAAATTTCAAACGAATGTACAGGATTCAAAATAAACCGGATTTTAGCGAAACCAGAAATATTTGGATCTGTTTGAAAATATCTTTCCAACGAATCCGAAAAATTGAAATTTCATAGCAGGAATAAAAAGTTATGCCCTGTTGAAAATTCAGAATAGTCGCTATGAAAAATATAGCCCTAAAAAATAGCCATTTTGCAAACGAATTCCTTTTTCAACGAAACCACTTTTTTTGGATCCAGGATGTCAGGTTATTGCTAGATTTCAGTTTTCATAATTTTTGAAATCAATATGTGAGCATGGCAAAAGAAAACGTGTTTTGACAGTTTTAGTCAATTTGGATCGACTAGAAAATGGTCATTTTTCTAACGGCCTTTAGATTTGACGAAATTGGTTTTGTTAGGACCGTATCGTCAAAACATAGCCAGATTTATTTTTCTGGAATTTTTAGAGTCTGTATGTGGCCCCGGTAAATCAAAATGTACGTTAAAATCAATATTGACCGTTCTATTGATTTATATTTTAATTTTGATAAAAATAGATCGAAGTAGTCGAATTAGCCTATGAAACATACCCCATTGTGTTCGAAATGAGGGTGATTAGCTAGGGGCGATAGTCGTTGGATTTGATTTGGGGTTCGTGGCGGTTTTGACTTTTAAAACGAAATTAAATAATATATATATATATTCCCTCTTCGAACCAAACCCTAAGTCAAACTGAACAAACGATCAACCCAAATAAATTGCCATCTCTATTGCGATTCAAAGGCGTAAAAGGGTTCAAAGGAAAATCCCGTTCGATGTTTAAATCCAGGCAATAATCCTAGAGGGTTTATAAACAAAAATCAATGTGCTACACGAGATTTATCTTGTGTACAGGGGTGATGGAATCTGATGCGGCGGCTTTCTCGAATTGGGGGCTCTAAGTGGTTGCGTTTGAACGGAAATTGTGAGGAGGTGGCGGCTTCGTTTGAGGCAATGTTCAGGGAGGTGGTGGCGTAGGTCGTGGCGGTCAAGAGGGGGTGCTCCGATAGTGGTCCAGATCGGCGGGTTGGCATGCGTTTTAGGGTGAAGGGGGTGGTGCTTTTGGGGTTTTTCGATGGACAGAGAACGATAAAGGGGGATGCTTAAGGTAAATTAAACCTTGATTTTTCTTTGTTATTAATTAGGCAATTAAATTTTTTAAGCTTTAAAATAAAAATCAAATTTAGAATATTTCTAGTATTGTTTTAAAAAATGATTTCTAAATAAAAATAGCATTATTTTTGAAAATAAAAATAGCATTGTTATAGAAAAATATAAATCCCTTTGATTTGAAAATACAAATCCCTTTAATTTGAAAATATAAATCCCTTTGATCTGAAAATATAAATCTCTTTGATTTGAAAATATAAATCCCTTTGATTTGAAAATATAAATCCCTTTGATTTAAAAATATAAATCTCTTTGATTTGAAAATATAAATCCCTTTGATATGAAAATATAAATCCCTTTGATTTGAAAATATAGATCTCTTTGATTTGAAAATATAAATCCCTTTGAATTGAAAATATAAATATCTTTGATATAAAAATATTATCTTTATTAGTAGAAAAGTGATATATAAAAATATTATCTTTATTAGAAGAAAAGCGATATAAAAATATTATCTTTATTAGAAGAAAAACGATATAAAAATATTATTTTTATTAGAAGAAAGGCAATATAAAAATATTATCTTCATTAGAAGTAGAGTGATGTAAAAATATGATTTTTAATTAGATAAAAAAATAATTTTCAGTTATATAAAAATCTAATTTTTAGTTAGAAGAAGATATGATTTTTATTCATATAAAAATTTGATTTTTTGTGAACATCACTATTTAGATTTGATTTGTATGATATGAACACCGTTGTAAAAATATAATTTTTATATAGAAATTTGCATTATAAAAATATATAACGAAGTAGCGATGTAAAAATAATATTTTTATATATAAAGCTGAATAATAAAAATCTGATCTTTACTATGAACAGAGTGAAACAGGTTGCGATGGAACCGACTGGAATCAAATCCAAATCCGAACCATTCAGAAATAAAGAATGGAGGAGTGGATCCCTAATGTGAGAACTTCTCACAAAAATTATTTTTATACAGTTATCTATTTCATAACTGCATATATGAACTGTTTCCCGTCGTCCACAGACCATGGACGACTT
This sequence comes from Allium sativum, assembly GCA_030737875.1. Taxonomy (NCBI): domain Eukaryota; kingdom Viridiplantae; phylum Streptophyta; class Magnoliopsida; order Asparagales; family Amaryllidaceae; genus Allium; species Allium sativum. The sequence goes on along the minus strand of CM060916.1, from coordinate 710,455,786 downwards.
GTTTGTTTGATTGTGTTGTGAAAATTGGTTGAGATGTGAAATGGACTGAATAAAATATTCATGTCTTGAATAAAATAAAATATTCATGTGTTGAATAAAATAAAATAAAATAAAATATTCATGTGTTGAATAAAATAATATATTCATGTGTTGAATAAAATAAATATTCATTTATAAATCAGACTATTTGTTTATGTACACTCATTTGACTGATATGGATTGGGACGATAAATTTTACACATTGCCCAACTGCACAAATAAATTCTGTGTTTGTTGATTGAAACCCCACACGGGTGTTGGGATGATATTTGACGTACACTAATCCCAACTGTTTAATTGTATGTCAATCGATAGGTTGACAGACTGTTGTAAGCATTAAATATTTATATTTAATGCCTATACAATGTAGAATGCACATTGGATGATGGTTGATTGTTTATCATGGCTGTTGTATACATGTGTTGTATGAAATTCATATAAACAACATTATATGGTGATTGACTGTGTCTGATTCCAGTTCAGAAAGAAGGAATATTTTAAAATAACAATTATTTTAAAATAATGAATATTTTAAAATAATATTCAGTAAAAGATCAAAACCTGATTTTGATGTCCGATTTGGGATGAACACGAATATATATAAATATATAAAGCCATGTTGATTAGATTAACGCCATTTTGACGTAAACGATATTTATATCGATTTTATTCATTTTTATATTGAATATCGAAAAGGAATTGATTTCAAAATCTGAAGTTTGAAAATATTACCATTTATATATTAATGATATGAAATATTCAATTTTGATTTGAAATTGAATATGAAGTTGAAATCGTTTTGAAAACGAATTATAAAATACGTTTTAAATGGAAATCAACGAAATATATATATTATATATATTTAATGGCCTGAATAAATGCGCCCCGCCGCGGTAGTTCGCGAATTTTGACCATTGACTTTGAATTGACATTACGGGAGATCCGACCGTCGGATTCTCCTAAAACCGGAACCGTTGGGTATGTATCGAAAAGTGCTTTCCAACAAATATTAGAAATTTGAAATCCAATGGTTGGATCTGGAATTATGTCCAATTCAAATTTTGAAAAGGTCGTTGTAAGTGCAGTTCGATGACCGTTTATGGAAATCGACTGGTACGGGCCTTAAAAAAATATTAAAAATATCAATAATTTGTGTAAAATCATAATAAATGATTTGGAAAGAATTGGAACGAAAAAATTCCACAACTGGAAAGATAAAAATATATTTTTATTAAAATGAACTAGTTATGAACTAGGATTATAATCCAATATTTTTAAATAGATTGGATTTGAAATGGTTTTAAAAATAACCGGAATTTCCAATATATGAATTGGTATGGATTTGAATCATAATTATCTTCGGAATGTTTCGATATTGGATTTCGTGATTATATGGATATTATGGAGGAATTTGGAAGATATATATATCGTTATTCCAATACGATATTTGTTTATTTCAGAATTTGATATTGAATACAAGACGATATATTTTCTATTCAGAGCCTTGTATTTAATATCATATGGGATTTTGGGTTTGTCGTGAATGGTGTTTTCATTAACACTATTCTTAAACCCAGGTGAGAAAAGATTAAATCTTTTTATTTAGATTTAATGAAGTATATCAATTAATTAATATTTAATTGGAACTGAATTGGTATTGATTTTTTGGGTTTATCGTGAACGGTGTTTTAAATAACACTTGTTCTTTAACCCGATTAACAATGGAATGAGATTTTGGGTTTGTCATGAATGGTATCTTTAATAATACTGTTCTTAAATCCAATGGAGCTAAGAAAATTAGAAACTAACTGAAGATTAGTTAAGTTGAATGGTTTCCTGGGTATTGATCTGATGTTGGTTTCGGCCTTCAGGATTAATACTTAGGGAATTGTTCTCTTACTAATTTACGATTAGAGACTGATGGAATGTGATTTTGGGTTTATCGTGAACTGTGTTTTTAAAAGACACTGGTTCTTTAACCCAGTTAAAGACAAGATTAATTTCTTAGCTTTGAATAATCATTAAGTAATGATTTTTGGAGATTAAAACTGAATTAGAGTTTTAATGAATCTTTAATTAGATTGGAAAGTGAACGAGATAATTAAACTTATCGAATTCATGAAATGATCGAGAATGGAGTATCACCAGTTTTGCTCCAAGCGATATTTAAATCTTTAATTAGATTTGAACGTGAAATGGTAATTAAATTTACCGATAACACCGTGGTGTTAGATATGGGGTAGTACCAGTTTTGCTCCATAGGATGAATAGGTTGGGATTGGGAAATATAATAAATGATTACTTCAGTAAGATTCGCTAATCCCGACTAGTTTGGAAAACCTTAATATGTTTTTGAAAATGTGAAAAGGATATTTGAATAAAAGAATATTCTGGATTGGAATGAGGCGTATGTTGTGTTTGTGTAACACTTGTTTATAAAATATGCGAGTTATTCGGAAAGACCGGGTTTACCCCATTCTGAATAACTGATACGACAATAAGTCGAAGATAAAGACGGTGGTTGAAGCGGAGGTCTTCACATCGTTTGGATGATTACTGATGTCGTGATTGGGCTGTACACCCAAGACAAGGTAATAAGTGGTGATCGTCCAGACGTACTTGGAGATCGATCGGATATGCGATGACCTCTCTCCTGTATTCGACATACGAGACGAGGAATAAGATGCCTCCGGTTTCGTTCAGACCCAGAACGAACTTGTAAATGGATGTGTGTCTGACATCGGATTTCATTCTTGTGATTGATAGACATTAGTTGCATAGCATGAATTGCATGTGTGGCATGCTGAGATGCAAAGGATCAAGGCTTCTGTTGAAAAGCAGAGTCTTGTGGTTGATGATCAAAGCACGGCTTTAATATAGCATAGCTTTGTGTAGCGTTAATTCGCGAGCCTCACACCCCGGTGTGAACCAGAAACGGGAGAGGACCTCAAGGAGGACATGCGTTTCCTTCTAGCTAGGAGTGGTGTCTGGGTTTTGCACGCCCAGATGTTTTACTTATGTGGATGATGGATAGCGAGGCGCCTCAGATACATTGGTCACTACGGTGCCGATGGTTTGGTTGAGATATGACCAATTTACGCGCCATAGGGCGGGCAAACGCATTGTTCAGGCATTTTAATCCGTCTCCATGTGGACCGACCCTGACGCTCCAAGGGCCCACTGTATCTGGGTCCTGAGGCTCATGCTAGAGAGTCTCGAAGCGGTAAGGATGATCCCTTGCCTTGGTTCACAGGTGGAATCCAATTTCCAATACGTGATATTTCGGTTTTGATTGTAGAGCCTAGTATTGGCGACATAGTGGGATGGGGTGCCAATGCCGTCTATGGTCGATAAATTTATATTTAAAGTTGATTTCCTCACTTATAGTAATAATAAAAGATTAAATTTCGCGTATCAAGCATTATTTGGCTATTATAAGGTAAAACTCTATCCTCCGGCTTGCGTTACATTGTGTGATGGGACCTGAGTCTTATAACAGCTTCATTGTTCTTTTTTAGCATTACGCTTTTTGTTTTATGCACTGGTATTCTAGGGAGGAAACCAGTTCCGTGTTATACGGCGTGGTCCCTTGATTTATCTAACTTTAAAATAAAGATTAATAACAGTTTTAGTTCTCACATCAGTCACATGACTGATCTGGCATTTATCGTTTTAACCTAAACTCTGGGTGCCCCTATTTTCCACACGGGCAGCTAGTAGTTTTGGTTTTGCAGATTTATATTCACAGGATCCTGGTTTACAACTAGAATGATATTTAGAAAGCTCTGTATCTGTTTATCTCTTTCAGTTGTGTTTTGTATTATTTTCCGCTGCATTGTAACTTGTAAATCTCTGATATTTATCAAATGTATATTATTTGTTAATACTCTGTATATTCTTGTACTCTGATGTAAATTGTTGTAATAAGCAATGAAATGTTCTTATGTTTGTGTTCTAATTCGTTTTGTCCTCAACTCAATCCAGGCTTTCCTTCACGGGGAAGTTCAGGTCGTTTCAGCGCGGTTTGGGAAAAATAAATTACTTTGAAGAAATTTTGGAATAATAATAATAATGATGATGAAGGGAATACTTTTGAAATATATGTTTTTTTTGAAACTTCCACTTAAAAGATCTTTTTGATAAGAATTTTTCAAGTCATCGTCCAGAAGATGTGAGTTGAATTTGCCAAGTGTTTTCGAAATCTTTCGTGTAAATTTGAGAATTTTTGGTACTAAGTATGGATTTTTCTGAAAGGTACTTAGAAACTTGACTATGCGGAATGCGGACAATATTTGATTTGAGAAATGGGCGTCGAAACAAGGGCAGAACCGGTATTGTAATTTACTCGGATTGGATTGGTATAAAGTAAGAATACCGGTAATAATAACTAAATAATATAAACAACCAAGAGTAAATTAGTCATTTTTTCTTTGATGGACATATAGTTTGAATTAAACACAATTCTTATTGAGATTTATGTGAAATTCTGTATGATGAGGATTTTGAGTAAATGGATTTGTATTATCAAGTCATATGAGACGTTTGGTAATACTTTTCTGATTACTCTCTTGACTTCTTATATGGAATATTTGGTTGTTTCTGTACTCCCGGGTTGTGGGATTTGCTTCTTTATCATAATTATACTGGTAACATGATGTGATATAGGAGCATGTGTTATGTTTGAATAATTATTGTTTGAAAGTATACTTCAATTACTGAATTGAAGTGTTTTCTAAGTTGACATGCTTTATGTCATTAGTATGACGATACTTTTTGGTCTATATCACAACTAGTGTGATTTGATTTATTTTATCATATTGTTTTATATTTGATATTTATTATGAGTATCGTATTGATTGACATATGATACTCTGACTTAATTTATTTTATCATATTGTTTTTATATATGATAAAGTCAAATATCAAATCTGTTTTGTTTAATTTGGGTTGTGATTACAATTTTTCCTTGTATGAGTTGATTTATTTCTTCAAGACATGGTTAAGTTTTTAAAGTGCTTTGATGTTATAAACACTGTGAACTTCATGGCATATTTATAAAATAGCATTTCAAGAATGCTTTTGATTTTGGGATGGGATAGATTGGACTATATTGTGTCAATGGGCCAATACCGCATCATGGTCGACCTGATTCAGGATCGCTACCTGAATCGGTGGTTTAACTTTTGCCCTCTACCACCAAAGGTTAATGGTCTGCTACATTGGGCAATTTTTCGATCGAGATTCCCGATCGACGGGTCACGTACTATAATAGATGGAGGTATGGGGGTCCCATGTGTATTATCGTGAACAGGTAGCAAATGACCTTAGCCTCAGACCGCCTTGGTCATCCTGGGTTGATCGCCAGTTGTGTTATGGCGCTATGAATAGATTACGGTGCTGATGTCTCGATGCACGCTCGAGCTTGATTTACAAATTAGCGTCTGTTTATTTGGTATGTTATGAGTCGGGTTATATTTATCCCATATTCCCCTAATATTTTATTACATTACTATAATTGATTAGATTTATTATCATATTGATTTATATATGATAATTGTTATGAGTATCGTATTGATTTATATATGATAATTGTTATGAGTATCGTATTGATTTATATATGATACTTTGATTTGATTTATTATCATATTTATTTATATATGACAATTATTATAAGTGTCGTATTGATTTATATATGAAACTCTGATTTAATCCATCATATTATTTTACAAACAATAAATGCCATGAAAATTTTATCGACTTAATTGGTTATCATGAGATATTTATTATGAGTATTGCATTGATTTATATGTGGTACTCTGTTTTGATTCATTCTATCATATTGACAACTGTTATGCGAATCGTATTGATTTACATATGATACTTTGATTTGATCATATTGCTTTTACATGTGATAAGTGCCATGAAGATTTTATTGACTTGATTATTTATTATAAGTATCTTATTTTTTTGTATGCGTATTTGTCACGAGTATCGTATTGATTTATATATGGTACTCTGTTTTGGGTTATTTTATCATATTGCCTTTATAAATGATAAATATTAGACGGATTTCATTAGTTTATGATACTCTGACTTAATCATTATGAGTATCCTATTAATTTATATATGATTTATTGAGAGCTTCACATTGATTTATATGCGATACACTGTTTTTGTTTAATTTATCATATTGACTTATATATGATATTTGTTAAGATCAGCGCATTGATTTATGTGTGATACTCTGGTTAGATTTATTATAAATATCATATTGGTTTATATGTGGTATTTTAGCTAGGTTTATTTTATCATATTGCTTCATATATGATAAATGTCATAAAATGTTTGATTTATATAAGCTACTTTATTATAATTATTTTTACCATCTGGTTGTAATTGTTACGAGTATCGTTTTGATTTAGAAATGATACTCTGACCTAAAACTAATTCATTTTATCATATCATTTCATCAGTATCGTATTGATTTATATATGATACTCTGTTTTGGTTTATTCCATCATATTGCTTTTACAAATAATAAATGCAATGAAGGTTTTATTGATTTATATGTGATACCTTTACATTGAAAATGGGCAGTGGGTATCCTAATATATGTATTTTACCTGGGATACGAGTTGAAATTCTTACATTTAAATAATCAAGTTAAAATTTTCTGTTGTTATAATCTAAACAAGTTGGGGAAGATTACAGAAGTTTAAATTTCTACATGTTGGATACTTAAATTAAAGGTAGAAGTTAAGATGCGACGTAAGAATTTTTGTAATGTTGAATAATTAAATTGCGAGGGCACAATCTAAATTGGTGGGAAGGGGGGGGGAAGTCTGTAACAACTCGATTTTTTGAAGGGAGATGGCAATGGCCAAGAAATTTAATGTTTAAAATATAAATCGAATTAAGATTTAACGTTAAAATAAATTTTTATATTTGGATTTCGACATAGAGTTTTGGCTTTTATCTGTTTTGAGCATATTTTGAATGATAATCTCTTTTGTATGTTTAATATGAACATTTGTCAAAGCAAACGTTGTAACATTGTTTAGCTGATTGGAAATTACTGGGATACTGAAACTTGACCTCGAAATATAAACATTTGTCAAATAAACAATATTAACATATTTAACAAATTCTGAGTTGGTTAAATATTTGAAATTCAACGTTAGAACTAAAATCAACTTGGAAAAATATACATGTTGTAATTTAATTATGAAACGATTTATTTTAATATGAATTGATTTCGAGTGAAGAAATGGTTTGCGTAGAAGGAAAATATTTAGCCATTGTAATTTGAGAACTTGAAATCAAATTTATTTTTAAAGTATGGCTTTAAGTATAAAGTTTGAACTTCTAAATTTAACCGTTAATTAATCTTTTTGAGTAAAATGTTAAGTGTAAATTTATTTCAAAATGACAATACGGTTGATGTAACGAAAAGAAGATAATTATTTCATTATAAATGTTGCGATTGATCGGTGGAATATAAGTTGAAATTTTACTTAAAAATTTATTCAACTACCTTTAAACTTGAATTTAAATTTATAACGTGTTTAAAACGGGTACACAACGTCGTTGGCATATTTCATTTCAACCGTGTTCTGGTTTAGCCATTCGTTCAAACCATTTCCCTTCGTTCAGCCCAAACGTTCGTTCAACCGTTTATCATAGAATTTTGACCATTCGTTCAAACCATTTCCCATCGTTCAGCCCAAATGTTCGTTCAACTATATTCATATCATAGAATTTTGAATTTTACTGCTAAAAATTTGTACCACTTGTCTTCATTATACTGAAATTTATTGTCATTTGTCCTTTACCATTTGAATTGGGTACCACGTGTTATTTTGATCTGTAAATATCTAGATCATTCATTGATCCCTTCGTTGAGTTATAAAAGGTGTGTAACCCATTCTTTTGGGGGACAGAAGAAGAATATATCCTTTCCCTTATCTCGTTACTGTCTCCCCAAAAATTTAAATCACTCTGCCAAATTGATTTTTCCCCCAAATTTAAATTGGCCTTCACCACTGATCGGGCTCTGTTGACCATTGGCTTTGTCCTCCTCGCCCACGCCACTTGGCACGCAACCCACTGGCCACCATCGGTCTGTTGGAAAATTTGTGTAGCTCTGATACCACTTTGTTAGAATTTTATGTGGAGGAAGAGAAACAAATTATAAGAAAGTAGAATATTTTTTAAGGGAAGAAAAAAACTTTTATTGCTTGATTCTTTTTTCTTGCTTGATTATTGATTGGTACAACATATGAGAGAGTATCTATATATAACATGATAGTGTTCTACACTCTTCTCTCTCTAGATAATTCTATTGCATATTTTGATAGACCAAAATTTATTATCATTTATTTGATTTTGGCCTTTCCTAAAACAAGAATAGAATTTATTACATAATTGGCATTTACTTATAGAACCAAATTTATTTGTTTCCACTTAAAACCAAGTTTACTTTTCATTATCCCCCCGTAAACTTGGTTTTATTACTCCAAGCAAATTTCTCAACCTGATAAAATCTTCATACTTGAGCGGCTTGGTGAAAATATCAGCAATTTGATCATTGGACTTCACGTACTCTAGCTGCACTTCCTTTCTACTGATGCACTCTCTAATGTAGTGATAACGTGTGTCAATATGCTTGCTTTGATCACGAAAAACTGGATTTTTGGCCAAAGCAATTGCTGATTTGTTATCCACGAAAATCTTGGTTGGCTCCTTTTGTTGCAAATCTAATTCTTTTAGCAAGTTCCTTAGCCAAATTGTATGGCAAACACATGAAGTAGCCGCTACATACTCCGCTTCGCATGTAGAGAGCGTGACAATTTGTTGTTTTTTCGATATCCATGTGAAAGCTATGTCTCCCATGTAGAACACAAAACCACTTGTGTTTTTCCAGTCATCTATATCTCACTCCAATCGCTATCACTATATCCAGCAAGATCATAATTATCAGAAACAGAGTAGTACAAACCAAAGTTTGTTGTCCCTTTAACATAGCGAAGAATCCTCTTTGCTGCTTTCAAATGTGTTGTAGTTGGATTCTCCATGTATCGGCTTACAACTCCAACCGCATATAGAATGTCGGGCCATGTGCACGTTAAATATCTTAAGCTGCCAACTAAGCTCTTGAAAAGTGTAAAGTCTACCTTTTCTCCTTCTTCATGTCTTGATAATTTGATTCCACACTCAAGAAAATGGCTATGAATGGCGTAAAGACGTCAAAAGCATGTCGCAAATGGACAAAAAAACCTTTGCGAAATTAAAGCGGAATGATTACCGTGCTCTTTCTGTGATTGCTGAGAACGTCGATGAGAAATAGAAATGCCATAATTTCAACCAGGCTCTGATACCACTTTGTTGGAAAATTTGTGTAGCTCTGATACCACTTTGTTAGAATTTTATGTGGAGGAAGAGAAACAAATTAGAAGAAAGTAGAATATTTTTTAAGGGAAGAAAAAACCTTTTATTGCTTGATTCTTTTTTCTTGCTTGATTATTGATTGGTACAACATATGAGAGAGTATCTATATATAACAGTTCTACACTCTTCTCTCTCTAGATAATTCTATTGCATATTTTGATAGACCAAAATTTGTTATCATTTATTTGATTTTGGCCTTTCCTAAAACAAGTTTACTTTTCAACACGGTCAACCAAATCAACCGCAGCACCCCTCTCCGTCCTCTAGGTTTCAACTTCGTTCACTGACCCTGGACGCTGTCGAACCCCTGCGCCGCCTCAAACCAAAGATGCAGCTACCCTGACTCCACCTCGAAACCGTACCCCTCCTCACTCTTTTTCCCCTAATCCGAATTCAATCACGGTCAATGGATAGAACAAATGAGGGGTCTTTGCTGTTGTGAGCCGCTACCGTCATCTCCATTCGCTTCCTCAAACGGAAACCGTTCTGCACACAACATCTGCCTTTGAGTCGCCGGAACCAGTGACTGTTTCTTGCTTGTTTTCCCGCGATGTGACTGCAGCTTCTGTTGTTCTTTGCTGCTTCCTCCCGCATGTCGCGACATCGTTGATGAAGGTAAGTTTCAACTTACGATTAGTTTATTTCAAGCATATTAACTTCGGTAGGAACTGAAATTTAATATCTACTCGCAATTAATCTTTTTTGGTTTTTGTGTTAAACTGTCTGTCGCTTCCTTTGTTGAACTGTAGCTGTGCCAATTTCATGCATTTGATATTTAGGAACTGGAGGTCGAGACTGTTTGTTGTAGTTGTTGAGTAATTGTTTGATTATGTGTTCTCTTGAGTTTGTGCTTGCTTTCTCCCTTGCAGCATTAATACTGTCATTATGTTACTGCAGTGCTATTATACATCACATTTGAGTATCAAATAAATAAAAGGGTATATGTTTTTTTTAGAAGCTCTTGCTTCCATGAAATCCTAATACTCATGCATGGCTTGTTCCACGCCTGGGTTCATATAGGAAAAAAAACATGTCTGCATTCGGACTTCGGTGGAGTCTCTCCATACCGAAGTTTACATATGTATGGACCGTCGGTAGCATAGTTGAAGTATGCTTTGTTATTGAATTACAGTTACTGCATTCTAGTGTTTTCTAGCCTTCCTGTATTGGTATGCATGTTGCCTTGAATTTTTCTCACTAAAAATCTACGTGCAAAATTGCTATGTCCTCACCCAGTATAATGTAACCTTAACTGACACTATTGCTAAATATATTACTGCCTGGAAACTTGATTTACATCAGCATGGCTAAATGGTATATACATATGTACATTTTGCTCATAGAACTGCTTTACATCCCTACCTGGATTTTAAATTTAAACCTACCATTTGTTCAATGGTATTTGTCTATTTCACTGTTTTGGCAAACTTGAACCCATTTGTGCAAAACCGACATAAATATACTTTATTTACTTGTCGACACTGGGTACTTTATATTTGGTCGATTTACTTGTTGGTGAGCTGCACTGGTTTGGGTTGTCTTCATATGTTTATTCGTTAGCCACAATCATACTGGATTATCATTGCTGTTGTTCATATTCATGCTGAACGTATACTGCTTTTGATATTTGAAACTGTTACTACACCGTGAACCTACCCTCAGACTTGTAAATAACATAAGTATTATGATAATCATGTTATTGTTATGTGAACCTTGCATTGAAATAGCCGTAACGCTCTTGTTTACTCCCACTATTTAGAGAAGACATTAATTTTGAGATATTTTATTGATCAACCATCTCTTATGAAATCTTTTGTTTACAAGAGGAAAAAAACTAATTTAAGGATTGAATCCCTTGATTTAGATGAAGGATTGCATACCAAAAATTATGATGTTTTGACATGATTTTACATTGTTGCGTTTCTTTTTTTACATGATTGTCATTTTTTATGCATTCCTTTATTATAACATTATGGTTTCTTGCATGCTCCTGTCTTTGTATGATGAGCCTTTTCCTTCTATATATATTTCCATGCAAATTCTCGCACCTTGTATTACAATAATTTATTTGAGGAAACCACCTTGGCCACGTGCACCTCTCGTATTACAATAGTGTTGCATGTTGCCTGGAGAAGTTTCAAAACCCTGTGTTCTTGAGAGGTACCTTGGCATTCCTCTTGCTGTAGGTAAGTATGTGTTTCCACTTCCCATTTGTCACAGTAAATTGTAGCATTTCTCTACCAACCAACCTGATGCTTACCATTTCTTTTACATGCACACGCACGGAACATTCTGATACGGATATTTGGGGAAAATAAGAGGAAGATAAAGATCAGTAAGGAGAATTGCAGTTAAGAAGGAGAAGGAGTAGGCATTTTTAGGAGGAGGAGAGGAGTTATGCAGAGAAACAGAAAAAACAGAGAAAGAATTAGCAAATATTTTCTTCTATATCCTTTTAATGCCATGAGTACATCTATATAGCCTTGCTCCTCTAACAAACTTGAGGACGTGGCACTATTTTGGGCGCCAAAACATACACAGTAGCGCCAAAATAAAGCATATAATAGGATTTAAACATAGTGCTGCTAATAACAAATTTATAGTACCCTATTTATATGTCTAACCCATTATTATCATTGTTATATCATTACCGACACCTTGAAATTGACCTTGTCCTCAAGGTCATAAGTTGGCGCAAACAATCGCTTAACTTCGTTTTTCCACCCGGATCAAAGATGAATATTGTTCTTTCAAAAATCCCCTCGGCATCCCTTTTAAGCATAACATCAAACAGTTTATGCCCATACTGTTCAGTCCATGCAAAAGGATTTTGACTGCCAAATTGTATCTTCACTCCATCATCCAAATAAGAAACCAGCGGTGCATAAATGTTTACCTTTTCTAGCCGATCAATAGACAATTCCAATGGACTTTGTGTAGTTTTAAAGCTCACTAAAACTGCGGGTTTCTGACCATAGCAAACTGAAGGAGAGAAAAGAGGTGCGGGTCTAGTAGTGGTTGGAGGAGCTGCAGGTAACAGTATGTGCGTTCCAGCATGGCGTTTTGGCGGTGGTGATGTTTGTCGTAGAGCACGTGGTGAAGTTTCTTGGCTTGTGAGCTGCTCTGGAATTGCAGATTTAAGAATCTCCAAAGGTTGTTGCTCGATAAGTGGGTCTTCATCCGGCAATACGAGAATGATTCTTTTAATTGGACAATGATGGGTAGGAGTGTCTATGTCATTGCAGTTAAGACATAAATCACGATCTCGTCTTTGTTTCATTTCAATGTAAGTGAGGTACTTGATAGGGTATGATAGTGAGGGGAGTGCTGGTGTGTTTATGATATCGTGGTGGGTGGTGAGTTGTTGGATAACCTCTTTATATCGGGTCATGGTGAAGGAGTTTTGTTGGATATTTGGGGAGGATAAGGAAAGAGCAGATCTAGATGAGGAAGAGAATTGAGTTGAAGAGATTTGAAGGTAGTTTAGGGAGAGAGGAGGGGAGATCAATCGGTGAAAGCACCAAATTGATACGGCTCATTAGGTAGAACTCACCCCAAAAGCTAGCTTGTAAGAGTAGGGTGCCTAATGGCCTATATCCCGAACAATATTTCCCACATTAGTGGTATGGGACATATCATTTCACCGCTCTTCGAAAGTCCGACGTCCGCGTCGGCCTACTTTATCGACACTGACCCGACGGTAGCCCTTTTCTCTTTGGATTGCTTCACTCACCTATCAGTATTTTAATCCAGCCTATAGGTCGCCCCTTCTCACGGCACGAACTTCCGTCGAGCGATTCTCAGTGAAAGCACCAAATTGATACGGATATTTGGGGAAAATAAGAGGAAGATAAAGATCAGTAAGGAGAATTGCAGTTAAGAAGGAGAAGGAGTAGGCATTTTTAGGAGGAGGAGAGGAGTTATGCAGAGAAACAGAAAAAACAGAGAAAGAATTAGCAAATATTTTCTTCTATATCCTTTTTAATGCCATGAGTACATCTATATAGCCTTGCTCCTCTAACAAACTTGAGGACGTGGCACTATTTTGGGCGCTAAAACATACACAGTAGCGCCAAAATAAAGCATATAATAGGATTTAAACATAGTGCTGCTAATAACAACTTTATAGTACCCTATTGATATGTCTAACCAATTATTATCATTGTTATATCACATTCCCGTGTGGCATTTGTTATACCCATGATATTTATTTCTAGAGACGAAGCTTGGGGGGGAAGTAGGGGCCATCCCCCCTTGATTTATAAAATTATGTACAATAGACCCTTAATGTAAAGTTACGTACAATTGTACAATACAAAGAGCCAAACAAAAGAAAGTGAATTATTTATTAGTTGGTATTTTGTCAAGTACTGCTGTGACCAGTGTTGTTCTCCTTTTGTTTTGCTCTAATATTTTGGTTGTCTTTTGACTTTTGCTATGAGCTGTTCATGTGAAACATGATGATTCTTAATCTTTTGCATCTACCGACTTCAAATGGTATGCAATTGAATACGTATGCACTTTAGATGTCATATTTAATTATTATTTTGGTTATACAATGATACATTGATATTATGTGTGGTGTATATTGGTAGAATTGTATTAAAATTCTTGATTAGTTGTTTTGTCTTTTTATTTTTGAACATCTAATTTTATCATGGAATATTCTAGATAAATTTAGGTGGAGTTGCACTTAAATTCGTGGCTACAGACTAGCGGATTTGCTTTTTCGGAGGGTTTAATTTTACTGTGACACAAGTCATTAAAAAAAAAAAAAAAAAATAGGCCCCCCGTTGCTGAATTCCTGCCCCGTCCCTATTTATTTCAACGGATTTCACTGGATTATTTTTGCTTTAATCATGTAATATATTGTCAGGATTAAATAATTATATTTATATGCTTATATTGAAATGACCGACTTGAAATGAGTTCAATCCTGCCCTGAGTGTTTGTGTTTTTGCATGGAACGCTCGGGTCGGCCCCTAGTGTTGCAGATGCAAAGATTTTGGTTCATAAAGAGGAGAGGCACGAGAAGACGCATGCGCGCGCAAAGCCCGACTAAAAGTGTAAATTTTTATTCATCTTAAAATTCATGTATATGTTTTATATTTTTTTCCACTGTATAAACATTGTAAAATTCTGAAATTTGTATAAAAGTTTATGTTACAATTATTGTGCGTTGTGATTCTGTGTTAAATTCCGTTTTAAATCCTGTAAGCCAATAATAGTCCGTCATTTTGAACGTTTCAAGTTGGTTTAATCACCGATTTGGGACGGTCAAAATGGTGGGCTATTACAGCTCTACTATGTTTAAGAAAATTGCTCTCTAGACAAGCAAATATTGGATCATCCCTTACACCTGAAGTTGAATGGATGTTTTATGTTATTTGTGTTTTGTGCTAGTGGAGAACGCAGTTTACAATATTATGATATGAATTGTTTAGTTTAGTTTTTTATTATGGTATGGTGGCGTAAATTGTCTGGTTTTGTTAAATTTTGTTTTATGTGTTGTTAGTATTAACATGATGGTAGTATTATGATACCATTATGTTGCCAAAATAAAATAGTGCAACCAGCTTTTCTTTGATGATAATATATAAAAATAAAAATGGTGCTACGACATGTTTGTAGAATGAATGAATTTATATAGTCATCGGATGAAATTGTATTAATATAAGTTGTTGCACAAGCATTGTGGCACGTGCTTCATGCATGCGTTTTTTTACAAATTTTATATTTTTAACATATTTAAAATAAAATGATTCTCACACACACACAAACACACACACACACACTAGAATAATGTGATTTTTTTTAATTGCAAGATCTAATGTTTTTTAAGTTTGAGTCGCTATTTCAACTTTTTAGTTAACGAAGGATGAATTTATAAATAAAATTTATTTGTTAGATCCTAATCTGTTAAATAATATTAAAGCGGAAGAAGTCAAAACCCTCTCATTAATCGTAGAAGTTATTTTTATTCTCCTTAATTATCTCAAATATATATATATATATATATTTCATAAAGTGAAAATTTGGGAGGTATCCTTATTTTTAAAGTTTATACAACGTGACTCATTGTTTAAGTTTGAATGCAAATCGGGTCCCTATTTTCTATAGCAACGTATTCGCGCTGTTGTATAAAAAGAAATAAAAAAATTGTAAAAAATCAGGAGTAATTGTGCACAAAACTTTTTACTGAAATATCAGAAATTTTTGTGAGCAGTTGTAGCCATTTCTGCAATTATTCACACAATATATGCATACTTGAAAGACAGAAGAATAATTACTAATATATTAGCAATTATTTATAAATAATTGTTGATATATCAACAACTATATGGTTGATGTAACTAAAATGAAAAGGTTGCTGATATATAAGCAAATATTGCAAATAGTTGCATTATTTGCAGCAATTTATTGGAGATAAAATATTTTTCATTTGTATCCATTTTTTTTAATATTTTTACTGTTTTTCCTGCAATATTTGAATGTCTTAATAAGTATAGGCTTTGATTTTGAATTTTTCATGTAAATCAACAAAAGTTGCATAAAATTCTGCAATTTTTTGGTATAATTGTTGCAATGTCAACAATTATACGGAAAATTGCAGAAAATTTCTGCAGCGTGCGTATTTTTATTTTAGTTTGTTTTTAAATCATTTTTTTTTGTAGTTTTAATGCATGAATACAATGATGATTATGTATTGAATTAAAATTTGAAGTTTGGTAAATTTGTACGTTGTTTTTTGTTAATTTTCTTGATGATTTTCGAAAAACAGGGCCTAATTTATAAAAAAATTAGACATGGAGTTTTTTTGTATTTTGAATTTTAACATGGACCCGAGCCAAACCATCCCTTGAATTAATTGCATAATTTAAACGTTAAACTAATTGACAAAACCGAGTCCAATTATATATATTAATAAAGCCAAGAAAAATTCAAATATGTAAAACGCAAGCGCCTCAACTGATTTTAGTTTTAAGAACATCTAAGTAATAAATTTATATTTTGCAACATTACAATGATGTGAACTCGTAAATCACCAATAGAAATTAGATTATATAAACATTCTTACTTTGAACAGGGTATCAAACTATACCCAGCCCATAAGTCAACTAAATACTACGTAACATTATTACAATTGTCAATGTTGTAAGCATGATACTCCTGCAATAACATGGATTATACGGTTAACAACAAGGATAAAATTTGTTCAAAAGGAAAAGTAAATAATTGATAAAAGTTTATTGTATATAAGCTAACTAAGTTGCTCTTCTCAATTACAATTATGTACAAAACACTTATCAATTTTATTCAACCTTTTTATACTCAACTATTTATTTGTAATCAGTTTTATTGATCATTAACTCAAATTATTTAAATAAATTCAATTATTTTATGTTCGCTAATTCATTTATAAACTAAAAAATAAGACAACTCAAAATATATACAAAATCATGTTTAAAAAAATGGTAAAGTTATGTATTCACTCATACATATATAAAATATATATCATTTAACGTAAATTATTTACATATACAATATTAATAATTTTAGTTTATATTTTATTCTGAGTTTGGATGTTAAAGTTTTACAAAGGTATTTAGTCAACAAGGATTAAACCTTAAATTTTATATCAAAGAGTTGCATGCTATTTTAATTTATGATTAATAAAATTTATCATATGTTGTACAAAACAATATGTTTCTAATAATAATTAAAATATTATATTATTTTTTGCCCACATTAACATGTG
Organism: Allium sativum; assembly: GCA_030737875.1. Lineage (NCBI taxonomy): Eukaryota > Viridiplantae > Streptophyta > Magnoliopsida > Asparagales > Amaryllidaceae > Allium > Allium sativum. The sequence continues at coordinate 710,438,541 of CM060916.1, read as the reverse complement.
CAACGCATGAGTTACATGCTAGTTTTAAATTATATTAAAACTTGTCAATAATTACATACAGATGTTTTATACTCATTTGTATGTGCTTGTGAAAAATTCATATCAAAATATTAACAATATATTCTTCGTCTTAAGTTAGTTTATATGTACAATTCATATATACAGTTCATAAATTTTAACAAATATTTTATTTTGTTTTATATTAAACACTTTACCGGTCAAATTTTCCATCGTTGTATGGTTATACCCAGGGTCGGCCCTGAGTATTTATAGGTCTAGTGCGGGCCCAAAATTTTGAGCCTTTATTTTTTTTTTATGAAATTGAACTTAAGTGAAAATGTGCTTTTTCTATTGTGCATCTGTATTGAGAAAATTGCGCGTTTCAGCAAATTCATAAAGTTTTTACCCATATTTTCAATCTGTCAACTAGAGGTCCACACAAGCCACATCTCCATTTTAATATATTGATTGATGTCAACAAAGCATACAATCATATCTACTTTTGCATAGATAAATTACTATCATGTACACGCATCCTGACAAGAAAAAGCAGCTCTAGTAAAGGTAATACAGTTTTTTTTTGCCCCTGACCTAATGGGCCATGTGCGGTCGCACGGCTCGCACTAGGCCAGGGCCGGCCCTGGTTATACCAATTACATAGTATAAAAGTCGGATAACTCGGTTAACATTAATATCTACTAGAAGTCGGTCATCCAAATTACATACTTGGCTAGGGTCATAAACTAATATCCAACTACAAAATAGCACGTAAAGCCAACTTTGCAACTAGATGTAGAGCATCTCCAATCCTCATCTAGAAACAATGTAATGTCGATTGCTCATTATCAAAACATCAAATTAATTAAATTGTACTCTGCAATGTCAATGTTAATTAGTATGTCATGTTGATGTGACATAAAATTAATTAGACATCGCCAAGTGAAACCACTAGTTTTAGACATTCATCTTGACATCGTGAATAATAAAATGGAGTATAATTATTAAAAAGTATTATTTTACCAATAAATTTTATATATCCATGATATAATTGAGACATGTGGACAAAATTGTTTTTATAAACAAGTAACCTTGGAGTGCATGTTTTATAAAGAGTATTGTTAATATCACTCCAAAAACGTTTAGGAGGAGAGGGATGATCAATTTTTTTTTTAAAATTTACTAAGGGGAGGATCATTTAACATAGCCCCCCTTAACAATTTATAAAATATAGACCAAAATATCATTTTATTATTTTATCCTAATTATATTTTACTGCTCGTTAAACCTTAATCATCTTCTTCTTCCCAGAGTAAGCAATTAATCATTTTTTTTCATGGAAGAACCAATTTATAACGAAGTTTCTAACTTTGAAAAAGAAGAAAATATGATTTTTATTCAAAAAAGTGAACGGTATATTGAATTTTCTGAAGGAATCACCGAAAATGTAACATTTTACTGGAAAAAACGAAGACCCGTCTTCAATCATCTATTTTCGGCATGTTATTTTCAAACTTTATACTGAATTTCAGTATGTTCTTGTCGATTTTTAACGTGTTTTGTGTATTTGAATGAAGGGTAAATTTGGGTTTATTTATTTATTTTTTCATTGCGTTTGGCCCCTTTACCAATTTAATTTTTAATGGAATAAAAGTAAAATATGATCCTCCTTTATCTATTTTTGGAGTGACATTAACAATACTCATAAATCTACTAAGATGCTTTTGTATAGAATAAACATACCTTCGAAAAATTGTGGGTGTGAGCTTCCAAAATTTTGTTTCTTATCAAAGAAACTGACAAAAGCAGTTTCAGACAGAATAGAATAGCGTTTTCCCATAAAAGACCGACGCCAGTAAATCTGATCGACTTTTACGATGATAGCTATAAATTACCGTAGTCTCTCGCCGGCTTTGAAATATAAAACTAAAATCAATGTTTAAGCAAAATTTCAGTTGACGAAGAAAAGATCTGGAGCTATAGCGATTCTGCACTTATCTCCTCTACCTAGTCCCATAAATCTAGTAAAGATAAATAAATAATTAAACATATTCTAGCTTTGAATCCAGATCAATGGCGTCAAAGTTAGTAATCTTCAGTATACTCATTTTCGACTTAATCGCAATCGGTCTCGCTATTGCTTCAGAGCAGCGCAGAAGCAAGGTATTGACTAATCCGATTAAGATTCCTTTTTCGCATTTTAAATTAGTTACCCTTCTATTGTTGTTGATTTGTAATTTTAGGCGAAAGTGGTCCCGGATGCTGAGAAGAATTACACGTACTATGTATATGATTCCGATATCGCAACTGGATATGGAGTTGGTGCATTCCTATTCCTGATGCTAAGTCAAGTTATTATCATGGCCGTCAGTAAATGTTTCTGCTGTGGGAGAGCTCTTAAACCTACTGGGTCTCGTACTTGTGCTTTGATTCTCTTTCTTTTGTGCTGATATACATTTTTCTGCATGTTATGTTTTATTATCTGTGATTTTTTTGTTTTAGTTATGAAGTTTTGCTAGAAAAGTTGATTTACCGATGATACTTCTGATTATTTACATTCTTGATGGTTGTTTCATAGTTGTAGCTGTAGCATTGAATTAGATACAATATAAATGATTTTTTGCATACTTTTATTTGCTTATCTATCCCTAGTTTCTTATACTTTTATTATTTTACATTAGTTTCCTTCTCATTTTTTTGATTTTTTCCAACTCGTTTTCCCTTAATTATCTTTTTAGTTAATATAGGTATTGACGGCTATAAAAGGAAAGGATTAATTAATTGGTAAATTAATTAAAAATGGAATGCTAGTAATTACAATTAGAAATTGTAATTGTACTTATGACATGAGGTTAGGTTACGCTAGTGGTGGAAGTCTTCCCAGACCCGACCGGCATATCCAGCAGCCACTAATGTTGAACCTAATGTGGGGGGTCTAAGTACGTAAATACGAATCGGGCTAAGACACGAGGTTAGGCCCAACTATGGAATAAGACTGCCCGGACCCGATCGGCATATCCAACATCCACATGTTGCAGGCCTAATGTGGGAGGTCTAACCCAGTATGAAACCATAATTGGACATGGTAATAGAATTGGACTACTTAACCTAGTTTAATTCATAAAGATTTTATGACTATGAACTTAAGTTAGGGTTAAGTAAAACTGGATGAGTAGTGGGTGGGTTAAGTAAATTAGAAGGGGTGGGTAATATATAGATATATAGACCCACAAACTAAACCCAATAAGGTTACGTAATTAAAGACACCTGATGGTATACATATCCAGTGGAAAATAGAATAAAGTTATGTAATTAAAGACACTTTTAGGGTAAGCATAACTGATATAGGAGTATGTAATTTTTTTTGGCAAGGCCGACGGGGTTGAGTGGACCCCGACCACTTTTATTAATGCACCTTAGAAAAGGGGGGAAACACACACAAGAGTACGTAGAAACAAGGTACGTCAACAGGAAAGAGAGAGCAGAAAGAAAACACATATACACAAGAAAATTAGCTAATTAGCTGAGCGAATTAAAAATGCCCGGATCGAAGGTGAAGTTGAGCATTTTCAGGCCGTTCCTGATCTCCGCTCTCACGTACATCTTGAACTGCATATTGGTCTTTTTCTTGTGGGGTTGGAAAACTCTAGTATTCCTTTCATTCCATACAGCGGCAATGAATTTCTTAAGAGCATAATTAAGCAGTCTTCCTTTAGATCTCTTTCTACTTGTTTGGTTCTGCAACCTCTTCCATTCTGTCAGACTGTTACAACTTGCGCTTGCACTTCCCAAAGATTGCATAATGTCGTTCCAAGCTGGGTAGATATTTGCACATTCGAAAAAAATTTGGTCGACAGATTCATCACAAGCACCGCACATAACGCAAGCCATTTCAGTCAGCATGCCTCGACTGAACAGCTTATCTTTGGTGAGCAAAGCTTTGCGTACAACCTTCCATGTCAACAAGTTTTCTCTAGCCGGGTTGTCAGTTTGCCATATACGTTTACTCCAAATGCATCTTTGCAAACTAGCGTCATTTGTCAAACAGTTGTACATATTTTTAATAGAGAAACTATTCCCCTCAGACCCCCACTGGGTAACGTCATCACCTTCATTCCCCATCTTTATCCCTCTTGCTTTAGTCCAAACGTCATTTACTCGAGTGATGGAAGAAACTGGCAAGCTAAGTTCATCATGGCAAAGGAGGTCCTTGACGTCAGAAGCAGTGCTGATGCCAGACATTCGCCTTTCCAGATGCGAGAGGGCATTACACAGTAGTAATCCTTTCTCTAACCATGGATCATACCAAACTTCAACCGGAAATGTAGGCAAAATTCTGTAGCGTATGTGCGGCAGAGTGGTATCACGCAATTTAAAAATACTTCGCCAAGTCCAGCTAATTTTTTGCGGCTGGTTCGTTGTCCAAAAGTGCTTGTTTTTGACGATGTTCTTCTTCGACCAGTCGACCCAGACGCTTTGTCTGTCATTCAAAAAGTTGTCTAAGTGCTTGAGGAAAGCGGCTTTGTTCCATATGTTCATATTTACAATGCCAAGGCCTCCTTTGCTCACAGGAATTTCAACTCTTTTAAAAGCGATGGGAGCCAGATACCTTCCCTCGCATTTACCCGTCCAAAGGAATCTCATGTAAGAAGATCTAACCATTTTAATCAGTTTGGCAGGTAGAACATAAGTTCTAGCCCAATAAACCTGCATCGAGAAGACGACTGACTTGATCAACGTTAATCTACCTGCTTGACTGAGGAGACGCGATGTCCAATAGTTTAGGCGCGCTGTTATTCTGCTATGAAGTGGCAAACAATGGTGCAGAGAAATTTTGGCAGTTGTGAGTGGAAGACCCAGGTATGAAATACTGTTAGTATTGTTAGTTAAACCAGTCATCGTACAAAGGTGGTTGATGTCCGCTTCATTAACCCCCTTGCATTTCATATCAGATTTAGCAATATTGATTTTAAGACCCGTCATTTCGTAAAAACAGTCTAAGGTTTCAAAGATAGCTGCTATGGTGCTTGGTTGAGGTGTGCAAAAGATCACCAAGTCATCCGCAAACATTAATGAAGATATTCGTGGGTTTAAACACTTCGGGTGAAGCTTGAAGTGTCCGCTATCAATCTTTTTGTCTAACATTTATGTCAATAGTTCCATGACCATTATGAAGATATAGGCGGATAACGGATCCCCCTGCCGAATACCTTGTCTACTTCCGAAGTAGCCAGCTGGAGTACCGTTGACAATTATCGAGAAGTGAGCCGATGAGATACATGAGTAAATCCATGTTATAAAGTGAGGCGGAAAATTCATGCATGCCATAATTCTAACAATGGAGTCCCATTGCAAGGTGTCGAAAGCTTTCATAATGTCAAATTTAAACATTGCGCGAGGGGAGGCAGATTTGCTGTGATAACCATTGAGAAGCTCGTGCGATAGAAGGACGTTATCAAGGATGCTTCTACCAGGCAAGAAGGCGGATTGGTTAGGAGATATGATCTTTGGTAGCACATTTTTCAGCCTAGAAGCAATGATTTTGGAGATACATTTGTAAATTGAGTTGCAGCAGGCGATAGGGCGAAAGTCAGTGACCATGGTAGCATTACTTTTCTTTGGAATCAAAGCGATGTTTGTATTGTTGAAGTCCCTCCACAACTTGGCTTTTTTGAAAAAGTAAAGAACGGCCAAACACACATCATTCTGAATAATCTGCCAGCAACTTTGAAAGAAAAAGGAATTTAAGCCATCAGGGCCACAAGATGATTTACTGTTAAGAGAAAACATTGCAGCCCTAATCTCTTCATGAGTTACTACTTTGCATAGATCCAAGTAATCCTACGTATCAATTTTAGGCAAAATATATGGATCTATCGCCTCTATATTCAGAGCAAAGTTGTTCGAGTTGCCAAACAAATTAGAAAAATGAATAAGGAAAGCATTTTGTATCTCGTCAAGGTTAGTGGCAACATTATCGTGACTATCCATGATATTGACAAGGTTCTCTTTGCACTGCTTATCTTTAAGTGTTGCATGGAAGTAGGCACTGTTATTATCTCCGTCTAAATTCCACTTGAGCCTTGCTTTTTTGCTTCACCATTGCATCCTCTGTCGTCATCGCTTCACAGTAATTTTCGTTAATTTGTCTTTCCATTTCGGAGTAGTGACGGATGTCCGGGTTCTGCATCATAGAAATTTGCATCTCTTCTAGTTTACTCCTCCAGAACGTACTCATCTTATTGCCCTTCCCAAATTTTTCTCTGGACCACGTCCTCAATGCTTTTTTTGTTTCTTTCAATTTTGACTGCAAAATAAACATTGGGTTAACGTTATGTTGCTTAAGCCAAACAGCTCGTACAACATCATGAAAGTCAGCTTGATTAACCCAGACATTAAAAAATTTGAAACTAGAGGAAATTTTCATGTCCATCCCATTAAGCTGAAGGATGAGAGGCGAGTGGTCGGATAATAACGGGGGAGGAAGGTTACAGTTAATCAAGGGCCAAACGGTGAAGGATGCGGGGTTGCAAAGGGCATGGTCAATAAGTGAGTAGGTTCTAGGACCGTTTCTACTACAATTATTCCAGGAGAACGGCATGCCGGAGTGTTTAATGCTAACCAGGTTAGCAGCGTACATGGTTTCACGCAGGGGCTGAATCTCCCTTAGCGAAAGAGGGTTGCCACCATGTCTTTGGTTAACTTCAAAACAACAATTGAAGTCCCCCAAGATTATCCATGGAGTGATCGAAGAGCAGAGGGAAGGGATTTTATCATGGAGGATTTGTCTGGCAGTGGATGAGTTGGCAGCGTAAACAAAGGTGATAAGGAATGGCATTTGGTCCGGGATAGCTATAGCATTGCAATGAATCATCTGGGTAGAGGAATAGATAACAGAAAGCGTGTAAACATTGGGGTTATAGAGAATCAGGATTCTACCAAAGGGAGATTCGATGAGGTTGTTAAGCTGTAGCCAGTTTGGGTTAATGTATTTTGCGGCTCGGAGAGTGAGATCACGGTTAAGTTTTGTTTCAAGAACGGCGAGGATGCTAAGATTATAGTTGGCTATGTGGTCTTTACATTGATGGAGCTTGATATCGTCATGGCAGCCACGAATATTCCAAACTCCAACGTTTGTACACATTTAAACAGTTGGCGGAATGGAGCCGTCGTCTTGCGTACTCCTTAGCATGTACCTATGCGGTGCAGTGGCAGAAGTTGAAGTCTTGTTGGTTATCGGTTTAGGGGTAAAGGAATCATCAGGTGGTTTCTTGTAAGCTGCAGGCGGTTGCAAATGAGAGTATGGGTTAATTTGATTAGAAGGGTAGGCAGCGTTTTGAAGTAAAGGTTCTTGATGTATTATGTTTGGGTCAAAGACAAAAGATGTGGACGTGGGGGATTGCATGGGTTCTTTCTCATTAGCTTTAAGTGCAGACTTCACTTTTTCATGTATTGCGAATAATTGTTGTTCTGTGTTGCCTTTTCTTTCAATTCCTTCAATGTTGTTTCCATCCTGGTCTTTATTATGCAGCAAGGCCTCATTATTGATATGCTCTGTTATTCCTAGTTCCTGACCTACTTCTTTGTCGCAGTTTTCCATAACTATATTTCTCACCATGTCATAAATCCTTACTTCTTCAATTGCTTCATCAAGCAGTGCATTTTCTTCTTCGTCCTTTTTCCTTTGCAAATGCAGCATTTCGTTTGAGTTACTTTCAATTTGCTTCATCAATTCTTCGACGGTTGGCATCGCCATATTCCTAATTTCCTCAACGTCCATGTTTGCAAATTCGTCAACTTCACTACCTATTTCGTTATTCAGAATATCTGTCCCCTCAATCTCCCCTTCTTCTAAAACTTGGAAACTGTTTTCTTTACCAGTTCGTTGCGCCATATTCTTGTCACTCAGATTATTTTTCCTATGACCCCCTGTGTAATCATTGTAGTAGTTATTGCGCACACCCGGATAGTTCCTATACGTCTCATTCCTGCTTTTCTTATTGTTCACAATTTGCCATCTCTGTGGAGCGTTCCCTGATCCAGCATTAGTTCTTCTATACACAATTTCCCTTGTTTGTATTTCTTTATCAGCTGCAAAGTTACCTCTCTTTGTTACTTCCTTCTCTAAAGGCGGATTTATCACATTTGATGCTTCTTTCACCGCATCACACACAGATGTTACATGCCCAAATGATTTACATTTGACGCAAATGTCAGGCTTCCAAAGGTACTCTACATAAATACGTTGCACCCCGCCTTCAACGGTCTCGGCCAAAAAATCATTCACTAGTTCCTTGTCCGGTCTTACCTCGATTAAACACTTAGCATATTGTATCCGATCGCGACTCTCTGTCTTTTCATCTAAACACAACAGCTTACCCAGCATGCTACTAAGCCAATTAATACCAAAATTCGACCAAGCAAAAATAGGGATGTTGTATAGTTTCACCCACACTGGAACAGTTTTGACATTTCCACAGACATTACTAATGGTTGGCTCATATGTTTTAATGATGAAGATTTTCTTGTTCATAATAATTGGATCCGCCTTGAGTATCTTGTTTCTGTCTTCAGCACATGAAAAGGCAAAGAGGAATAAAACTCCATCCGATCTCACTTTCACTGATCCTTTGGGGTTCCATATGTTCTTTAATCTGGTTATAACAGCAGTGTAGGATAGGGGCCTATCCAAAAAGAAACCAACAATGAAATCACTCCAGGCTTCAGATCCTGCCTCTGTAACACCATTAGCTAAGGCTAGCGTTCCGTTAACAATAGTAGGAGTTAATTCAACTGGCTCGTACTTCCCGGCGTTCGTTGGTTTCCGCTTAAACAACGAAGTCCATGGCAGTTGAATTTCCTGGTCTGTAGGGGTGGACGATGCGGATGGGGGATCTGGGGATGGTTGCGAGAAGGAGGGGGGATCAGGGGGCAAAGGCGGCGGGTTATTCGGTGGGGGAATAGCTGGTGGTAGGCTCAATGTTGAGGACATGGTGGATGGGATGGGCGGGATGGGTTGCTCAGATGGAGAGGACATGAAAATTGACTTTTTTTTCAATAGTGCCTTTAGTACGAGCCATGGGTTGCTCAGATGGGATGGGTTGCTCAGATATAGGAGTATGTAATTAAAGATACCTAGGGGTATACATAGTCAGTGAAAAACCTAGTGGGGATACAAAACAAAGGGGAGAGCTTGTATCATATTGTATGAGACCTATTTCAATCAGTAACCCGGAGTAGGTATCAAATAAAGAACTCCGTACTAGGCGGAGATAAGGACACACTTACTGATTGATTGTAAGAAATCCAAACGGGATGGACGGTGTGGACGACGCAAACCGACTGGGGACATGTGCGTGCATGGGCCGGACAAAGGTGGCTAAGATGACCGTGACACCAGTAGATATGGTTGTGCACCTCTTGGGTTGCCACTTTAGGAAGTGATACCTCCTACTGTGGGGCCAGCATAGAGTATCTACGAAATAGGGAGCCGATCGATTAGGGTAGTGGTTAGGATACATTCGGACGTATACCCTAAGTCTACCAACTTATTGTAGAAGGGATGATCTAACTTTAGTTATACTAGTAATAGTGCAGAGTACTCATTAGTGAAGTATGTGTACACCTTACCTTATCTGCCTTGTCACGTCTGCCATTTATCTAGTGACCTCTCTTACCCCTTTGTTTTTCTCTCTCTCTTCCGTTTCCCTCCCCCCTAGGTTCTCAAGGAGGAAACACTCAGGCTTAGTCAGGACTTGGATATTATCTTGCTGGAAGCTACTTCTCGAGTATGTCTCAAGTCTTTGTCTCTACTATGACTTACTCTTTTTATTGGGGAATAATGTTTTTCTTTAATACCTATGTACTCTGATGATGCAAGACAGAAGTATTTTGTTGTAATGGTTTTATGACTTATGGTATTGTGAACTACGGTATTATATTTTATGTTGAAATAAAAATTTGAAATTTCCGCTGCTATCTTATTTATATCTGTCTTGTAATTATTCTGTATCTGTTTACCTACATCGCTTCACGAAACTTAATGCATCTCCTTAGTGAGTGACATTAACAGACGTAGGGTGTCACATACCCTCCACCAAGAAAAGGGGGAGCTCCGACCACCACGAAGTGCTGCTAAATTTTGTCCTTAGCCATTCCTTAAACAATCCAACCATGATCATCATTATCACCAAAAGATCTTTCATCCATTTGGCCATGGCGTCCGTTAAATTCTATAAATGCAAAAGATCGAAGACATCCTTCTGTTCCGTCGCCTATCCTTCCTTCTTCATCATAGATCCTGCCATTCCTCCATTGGATCTCGTGAATCTAAGCGAGATTTGTATTTAAAAGTGAGAGTATATTGAGAGAATAAGAAGATGTGTAAAGAACAAGAGTTGATATGTCTTGTAATCATCATCATGATAATGCAAACTCCATTCACAGTGGATGTAGGCCTAACACAAGGCTGAAACACTCTAAAACCTCGTCTTCATTTTGTTTCCTTGATATTTTTACTTTCAATTGTTGTTAAGTGCGGCTCCATTTATTTTCTAACCATATTGGTGAAGTACAATCTTTGTACCCTTGGTGTTTGAATCATTTTTGGTGAAAACACTTACAACATCTCCAATCCTCATATAAAAATAATGTAATATCGATTGCTCATCATCAAAACTTCAAATTATTTAAATTGTACTCTTCGATGTCAATGCTAAAATAGAATGTAATGTTGATGTGACATAAAAGTAATTAGACATTACCAAATAAAATGTCTAGTTTTAGACATTCAACTTGACATTGTGAATAATAAAATAAAGTATAAAAAGTATTATTTTACATATCTATGATATAATTGAGACATATGGACAAAATTGATTTTATAAATAAGTCAGCATTGAAGTGCACGTTTATTTTCAGTGTCATGCTTAACCATTCCACTTGGACAATCGTGAACTATATATTAATTGATATTACAGATTACTTGGTGGTTGGAGATGCTGTCGAACAGAATAAACAGACCTTCGAAAATTGTGGGTGTGAGCTTCGGCAATTTCGTTTCTTAACAAGGAAATTGACAAAGGTAGTTTCGGACAGAACAGAACAGTGTTTTCCAAAAAGAAACCGACGCCAGTAAATCTGCTTGACTTTTATGGTGACAGCTGTAAATTGCCGTAGTCTTTCGCCGGCTTTAAAATATGAAACTAAAATCAATGTTTAAGCAAAATTTTGGTTGACGAAGAAAAGAGCTGAAGCTTTAGCGATTCTGCACTAATCTCCTCTACTAGTCGCATAAATCTAGTAAAAATAAATAAATAATTAAACATATTCCAGCTCTGAATCCAGATCAATGGCGTCAAAGTTAGTAATCTTCAGTATACTCATTTTCGACTTAATCGCAATCGGTCTCGCTATTGCTGCAGAGCAGCGCAGAAGCAAGGTATTGACTAATCCGATTAAGATTCCTTTTTCACATTTTAAATTAGTTACCTTTTTATTGTTGTTGATTTGTAATTTTAGGCGAAAGTGGTCCCGGATGCGGAGAAGAATTACACGTACTGTGTATATGATTCCGATATCGCAACTGGATTTGGAGTTGGTGCATTCCTATTTCTGATGCTAAGCCAAGTTATTATCATGGCCGTCAGTAAATGTTTCTGCTGTGGGAGAGCTCTTAAACCTACTGGGTCTCGTGCTTGTGCTTTGATTCTCTTTCTTTTGTGCTGGTATACATTTTTCTGCATGTTATGTTTTATGATCTGTGATTTTTGTGTTTTAGTTGTGAAGTTTTGCTAGAAAAGTTGATTTACCGATGATACTTCTGATTATTTACATTCTTGAAGGTTGTTTCATAGTTGTAGCTGTAGCATTGAATTAGATACAATATAAATGATTTTTTGCATACTTTTATTTGCTTATCTATCCCTAGTTTCTTATACTTTTATTATTTTACATTAGTTTCCTTCTCATTTTTTTGATTTTTTCCAACTCGTTTTCCCTTAATTATCTTTTTAGTTTTTGCTTTAGTGCTATATATCCCCTTGCTTTAAAACCATTTAAACCTATTCATCATAGTTTCTATCAAATGTTGTGTAAAATTTAAACCATAATTTATTGTTACTTTTAAAGGTTCAGATTTTGTATTTCAAATTTGCCTGCAATGGTGAAAATATTATTTGTCATGTTTATGTTTGAATTTGTTAGTGATGGGTTATCTTATGATCCGTTCTCTTGCTTGTCTATGAGCATTGCGTCCATTTCATCATCATCTCGGGGTCCAATATCATTGAATTTTTTAGTGCAAAAAAACGCACATATCACTTGCTTCCCAAACCAAGCTTTTGTGTATGTGTTACACACACACAGACACACACACACACACACATATATATATATATATATATATATGTGTGTGTGTATGTGTTATATATATGAGGAGGGTTCCGCTACACCTCTTATATCGCACCTGAACTCTCCTCCTTGATCTCCACCACCCATTCCCCTACTCATTCTCTCTCTTCCCATTTCAATATTATTTCTTAGTAGGAAGAGAGAGAATGAGTGGGGGAATTGGTGGTGGAGATCAAGGGGGAGAGTTCACGTGCAATATAAGAGGTGTAGCGGAACCCTCCTTAGTCCTTATATATATATATATATATATATATATATATATATATATATATATATATATATATGAGGCACACTCTATGACACCCCTGTTTCCGAGCACTCCAATTGCCTCTAAATTTGGGTCACTCGTTTATATATTTAAATAAAGTTAGTTTCGGTCGGGAGCGGTAGTTAGCTGGTAGAAAGAAAAACGAGAATGCATGGTGACAATCAGAAGTGCTATAGGGATGCTGCATTATTTCAAGTTTCTAAGTCTTGAGTAGATAAGATGTAGTCGTCACTGTCTCTGAGTTGTACCTTTCTGTGCATGCTTTTACTTTAAAAATTCATTGAGTCACTTTTGTCTAAATAGTACGTACCTGGTATTTCCCAAAGATACAAAATTTATGTTTCAAGTTAAAATTTCATTCATTGATAGGCAACCATTGTCCATAAGTTACCAGTCTCCACGAGATGATTTTTTCTAAAAAAATTGTACAACCACCAAATATGGAATCGATCAGTACTCATTCATGGGATATCGATCGATACTTGTTGATACCTTTTTTAGAATTTTTTCTAGAATCTCTATAATATTATATTTTAGAAGAGGTAAAAAAAAGAGAGGAAAAAAACTCACAAATTTGTCTTATTCTTGTGGTTTGGAGTTAATTCTTGATATTTTCATGCTTCATACCCTGCTACAAACATGCGGTAGCAGCTCCACATCAATTTTAGGGCTGTAAATGAGCAACTTGAAACTTCGAAAGCAATCCACATGTGTATCCAAAAAATATAAAAATATTTGAAATCCATTAAATGGATATGGATACGATAATCTCCACATCTGAAAACTGTCCGTCCGAATTTTATCAAGGTAGTTGAGATTATGCATATTTTACCATATAGACTGATTAACGTTATATGTTTGATCATGGTAGTAATAACTTATAATTCATATTAAAATGTATAAATGAATATTTGCTATCAAAATTTGCTTATTATCATCATTTTTTTTTCTTTGTATCACAGGATTTATGTTGGATTAAAATATTTCATTTATTTTTTTGATTTTATTAATTATAAGTGGAATGGATAAACATCCTATTATCCATCCATATCAACAGATGCATATATTTGATATCCAAGAATGGTTTCGAATGCGGATATGACACTGTCCACATCCGAAAGCATCTGTTAACATGAACTCCGCGGTTGCCGATCTATATAAGTTGGCCTTGGGATTTTGCTGCTTTGGAAGCTAAACATGATGTGAATAAGCATTTAATGACAGGAAAAATAACTGTGTCTAAGGCAACTTGTAGCTAGCTACTTGTCCTTCGTACATATAATCATCCATCATGGTTTTCATTTGCATGATGCTAAATAGTTTTTTGATTCAAATTCCATTCCGCAAAATGCTAAGTTACAGGCTTAAAAATATAGTCAATTTTATCATTAGAAGTTGAAAAGCAACAAAGTATTTGTTTTAAATTAAGTAGAAATGTAATTTTTTGCACATCCATATTAGTGTTTAATTTTTCACTTTCGAATGCAGAAATGTTTCTGTTAAAAGTCAATAAAGGACCCCTTGATCTCTCGCTGTGTTTTAGTACCAAAACAAAGTATTTAGTCTCAAGGTTCCCAAAATGGTACTCAAATTGTTAGTTCAAAGTTCAAACTTTATTTTGAAACTAGATCTAAATCGTGAATAATAGATTTGAAGTGTTCATATTTCAATATTTTTTTATGCTTGTATGCTATTTTTAACTTTACGTAAGTTCTCAACAAAATTTAAAATGGGTCAAGTGTTGATTATTCTTCCTTTTTATAGTAATAATCAATATTTTGAGTTTATTTTTTACATTTGACTTTCACATCTGAACCTATAAGTTATCTCCCACTCTCATTTTATTTTTAATTTTGTTTACAAAACAATAGAATATGTATTGTAAACGTAGTATTTTAATATATTTTTTGTTTAGTATGGTTTGAATGATTTTTCTTTGCAATTATTTTGATTGAGATTGGGTTGGAATTTGAAAATCACTTTGTAACAAGATAGATCCAATTGGAAAGGAAATAGAATTGTAAGCTTTTTAGTAACAATGTTTAATATCATTTTTTTTCAAAAACTCAAGCTGTGATTGCATACAAGATATCGACGGCCACGTCTTTATGCCATTCCACATTAACTATTGGGGTGTCTGTCACTAGGAAAAAGCGCAGTAGGGGAAGCCAGTCCATGCCTATAGCTGGGGCTGCATTTTAATAGGATTTAAAAGTTTTACTGGAAAAAAAAAGAAAGAAAGAAAGATAAAAAAGGACACATTGAGCATTTTATTTTGCTTGCATGGAAAAAAAATTGACATGTCACTAAAAAGACATCCAAAGATAACACGTCAAAAGATAAAAAATTGTCTACTAAGCAAAAATATGTGCATGTAAAATGCATGAATGCTAAAAACAGCACATAACATAAGCAAGAATGTAAATTATGAACCGGCAGCACTAACAATAATAGGCTAGGACTGTTATATAATATAAATAAAGTATTGAAAGAAGTGCGAACTTGTTACAAATGTTAGAAACTGTTGGTCCGACATCTACATTTAAATTAAAATTTCCATTGCATTGTTAAAATGCTTTGTTCATTATCAGACCAATACGGAATCAAGATATATTCGATACAACATAGAAATAAAAAACATCCACTGTTCAAGCACTAAACCCTTTTTTAAAAGATGAATAAAAGCTGAACTGCAAAATGCAAATGATGGATAACTAACACACAATGATGATGCCGGTGTAACTTATATAAATTAGTGCATTCCTTAATTTCAAAATCACCCATATATAAAGCTGTACGACAATTTGGAACTTCCGATAGATTTAGAGATACTAACCCTTGTATGCCAGTATACATGGGAGTATTGGATTCAAAACTGGGGTTATTTGAATGGTTCTTTTCACTGTTTGGAAATGTGTTTAAATGACCATGCCAGACAGAAAAAAGCATCCATGGTTTCTGACTTCTACGTAGACAATTGAACAATCTGAGATGTGGGCTATATTTGAATAGGTGGGTCTGAGATCAGGTAAACTGACCAGATATGGATGAAATTAACTCAGACACTATTTGTTTATATGTGTGTGTGTGTGTGTGTGTGTATATATATATATATATATATATATATATATATATATATATATATATGGATAGGATCAGGGAACCTCCCTGAATTTCAGCCTCCCATTTGCACCCCAATTTCAGCCAGTCATTTATATTAAAAAAAGTGAATGGAAAATGAGTGGGAGGTGAGAGAATGAGTGGAAGGAGAGAGGGAGGAAATGTGTGGTGGAAAAGTGGTAGGCTAAAGCGGTGCTCACTATTTGGGGTGCCATTGAACCTGCCCTATATATATATATATATATATATATATATATATATATATAGAGAGAGAGAGAGAGAGAGAGAGAGAGAGAGAGAGATTCCAGTTAGCGCCTTATATCCTAGCCGAAGTGAACGAATGAACATCGCCCCATGGATAAGCGAGTTGGTGTGGTTGGTAATAATATATCCAGTTATGAAGGTAGAGTGTTATGCGATTCATGTTGGTGGTTAGGACCCTGTCCTTACAGGGTGGAGCTAGGATTTATAGCTTGAGGGCATCAACAAAAAACAATAAATAGCAAAAACTTGACATTTTGATTTTTCATAGTCTAAACTAATATGTCACTTTTGCGACCAACAACATATATAAAGTTGTGTCTTGCATACTTTTGGAGCATAAAGTCACTGTACAAGAATATCGAACATGTAAAGATTCTGTGAAGCTACTTTTGTTGTTATAAGGAATATTCACAGAGGTTTCCAGTTTCTTGAGATTGAACAATTTTTTTTTCCAAAATTTGAACTGTACGTTTTCCAATGTTGTAAATCTTGAAAATGACATGGAAGTGGTGACTCCAGGGGCAGAGCCAGTGTATGACTAGCTAAGAGCACATGCCCAGCTCAAATTTTAATTCCCTTTGTTATAATTGATTTTTCCAGTCTCAGAACGAACTCGGTTGGACTAAGTGATGAGGGAACGACTCCATAGACTTGGAAAGCTATCAAGATTGAAGAAACGAAGTAACTCTAGAACTGTGAAAGCAAAATGAGCAACAAAAATATATCGGTACCTAGGTGAAGTTTTCAGTGCAGAATCCACATAAGAGTTTTGGATGGGGTAAAGACTTGTAATAATATGTGCGAACTAGTGTTTAGGTGAAGCAAAAGAGCTCGGTGCCGACCACAAAGCGGTCGATACCTTGTCGCCTCAAGATTCATGCGATGTCACCATATCTTCCTATTGGATTTGTGGATCTTGAGTACTGAGAGAATTCTGGTCCAATTGCGAGATTGGAGGATGGAGTCACCTATAAATAGTAACCTAACTTGAACCAGAAAAAAGATCGACACTTTTGGATCTCAGTTCTATCTTCTTTTATCCTTAAACCTTTATAAACTGTAAAAATCCTAGATCCACTTGTTTGTAGTCGGGACCAATTGCATTCATTGTATTACAGAGAGAAAACCATCAGTCATAGATTCACAATGATCAAAGTGGATGAAGACTGAAATATTTCTTAAACTACTATAAATTTGCATGTTTTTTTTGCTTTCCTATCGGTTTGTTCATTTTTGGCGTTTCAATCGATCGTGGGGTGTCTTGTCATTTTCGAGCTTAACATTTGTTTTTTTTTAACTGAGAAAGATCTTGGATATGAAGTTTCAATTGATTTACAAGAACTATTACTGGAGCAAGTCAACAAGGGCATGGGGCAGGCAGATGTCCTCAAATTTAACCGAGGAAGAGCTAGGATCTGAAGTTTAAATTGATTTACAAGAACTATTACTGGAGCAAGTCAACAAGGGCATGTGGCAGGCAGGTGTCCTCAAATTTGGTTCCATCAGTCTGTGTGGATGGAGAAGAGATGATAATGAAAGAGATGCAAGATCAGATGGTAACACGGTAAGAGATGTTAAATTGATTTTTTTGACAGAGCAGAGTAACCAAGAACACCCAAAGCGGCTAGAATTGAAAACTGAATGCTAGAAAGTGGAGTAGATGCGCTAGGAGATAGAGTGCAACAAGCATGAGGTGTCACCCTTAACTGGTTTAGGTTAGTATCGACCTGATTAAGGCTGGAATCGATTAGATTAAAAACGAGCATTGTTGAATGCGATATTGGACGAGTCGTAAACCCAAGATCGAGCGATGTCGGAGTTAGAGATGTGAATTAGAATGCAAATGCACAGCAAAAGTAATATGTGCCTAAATTTGCCTATGGGAACTAATGGTAGAATGTAGTTATGGATTTTAGAGACCTCCGTTAGATAACAACCGAATAGCTGAGACTATCAGAAGAACGGTGAGAGGCGGCCTTTGAGACTGAAGTTTGGAGGACGTGGGTATGAGTTAATTTACCTCCAACATCAGGCATGTGAGAAATTCACTTGATTTCAAACTCTCAACGCTGGAACTATACAACAGGATGACAGATTCGACAACTAATTCGATGTGATGCATCTAACATATGTGGGAGTTGAGTGCTTTTTGAGGAAGTAATGGGACTTTGTTTCTCATTATACTTGATGGAGTTGGCTACTAAGTGGTTTAGAGAGTTAGAAAATGAGTCCATTAGCATGTGAGTCGGATTGGTAGACAGGCTCCCAAGATAGTTCATATTTCACATTTTTATGATTTCTTGACTAAAGAATGCGATGATGCTTTCGAGCATGAAGCAGAGGGTTAAAGAGATTATTTGGCTTGGTCTAAAGTAGAAGTCGTTGCAGTTTGCAAGCCGAATCCCTTGATTATTCCAATGGCTGTAGTGTTTGGACTAAATTGGACTGTCTTCAAAGTTGTTTTGAAAATAGATCCACTAACGGATTTTATGGAGAGTTCTACCATGAAGTTGAAAGATGCTTGCGTATGGAGGATGTTGAATCTGAGAACGTCGAAGTTAATACCGTACATGATGGTGGATCGTCCGGAGTATGATATAGTAAAAACGCAGGTAAGCAGAAGGCTGAAGATAACTTGGGAGGACTGAAGCGACAAAAGAGAAGAATAAAATTCTCTTTCTACGCTGGCCTAATTGAAATGCAGAAGAGAATTTACCTAGATGTTAGGTGGGAGATCCCCACCGGGAGCCAGCTAAAAGAGAACCCATAGATTGGGAAAAACATTTGCGAAGATTTGCATTTTCCATGAAATGGGCGGACATGAAAGAACGAGTGCACCACTTCCTGATTTAATATAATAGCACATTTGGAACAACCGACTACAACGATACGTGAGGAGCCAAATTGCAATGGTGCGACAAAGCTAGCTAATGAACACGTTTGGATGTGATCATGAAGCTGGGTCGAGAATTGTAACCCCTTGATTGAGATGAACGAGGGTCCAATTTGGTTCCTTACTTTGCTTCCTGTTTTGAACAAATAAGACAATAACCTCTAATAATTTGCATGTGTACGAGATCTCGACTGATATCTAGGTACGCTCTTAGTTGGATATCTAGGATGGATGCTTAGGTGTTTGTTTTTTCTTTGATTTCAATTTACAAATGAATTTTTATAAAACCATTGGAACGTTTGATTGATATTGATTGATATGGTAGTCATTGGTTGTAGAGATGGGGCAATGACCATAACTGTAAATCCCTTTGTTGGAAAGTCGATGGATTGACCTCATACAAATTGTTGCCCCCCTCGTCGGAGAGTGCGTGTATGTGTTAGCTAGAAAAGTAAGTCCCCTCATTAGAGAATGAGAGTGGACTTGTTTGGACGTTGGATTCCTTCCTGGGAGAGCGAGCAAACTGGGCTCAACATGGATTTAGAGATATCGGACCCTGAATTGAAAGCTGCATGATTCGAGAGATCGAACCTTAGATTGGATGTTGGACGATCTAAAGAAACTAGATCTTAGATTGGATGTTTTCTGCTTGACCCAAAAATATCTAGACCTAGTTTAGGGATGTCAATGAATATTCGAAAAATCCAAATTTCGTTTGCATCTGTATCCGAAAAAGGATATATATCCAATATTCGGAGAAACATATGCAAATGTGGGTACCAAGACATCTGCATCCAAAAATTGTCGATTTTTTTTTAAGATTGTAGCTTAAAATATGTGCATTTTAGTATAGTGGGAGATATTTATTATTTCATCATATTAGAAGCTTATATTATAAACACTTAATGTATATTAAGTGCTCAAAACTATATATTATCATCATATTTGTTTATCTCTAACATTTTGATTATCTGTGGTACTGAAAAAGAAAGCATGCTGAACTAAAAATTTCAATTTGTTTCTTATTTTATCAATCGTTAGTAGATAAGACAATTATCAGATATCCATCTGTATCCACGGATGTCGATATATGATATCTAAAAATGATTTCAGATTCAGATATGATATAATATGTATTTGAAAGTATAAGATGACAAGCCTTACATGGCCTTAAGATTTGAATGCTAATGGTATAAATATTTATTTATGATAACTCTGGCCGAACACCAGATGAGTTAGATAATGATATGTGATATGACCACTCTGAATGAACACAGAGCAATTATGCTTTGTGATTAATGCTTGACTAGAGATCCAGGCTATAATCATCTAGAACGACATTTGATTTGTAGGTGTGTCAGAAGGAATCAAATGATTCACTACAATTCAGATTGATAAATGGATGGCTTGACTGCTGATGATTAATATTTCCAATAACTTGTTTGTGAATAAAACCTTACATCTATCAGGTGTAATTTGGGAGGACAAGCATTATAATCAAAACTTTCACAATTCTAGAGTAGACTCAAATGAACGAATTGGAGCTTGGAAAGCTACGAGGAACGAAGAAATGAAGTAACTCCAGATATGTGGAAGCAAAATAAGCAATAAAAACATCTCGTTACTGATACTTCTTCATACTTCGCGGTAAGCACCGAGGTGAAGTTTTTGAGGTGGAGTCCACATAAGATCTTTAAAATATGAAGACTTGCAAGAACACGTGAATGCTTGTGTTGAGATGAAGCAAAAGGGTTCGGTACCGACCATCAAGTGGTTGGTAACGACATGATTTGCCGCCTTTGGATTCGTGCGATACCCCATTTTCCTGTTGGATTTCCGAATTTGAAAGATTTAGGTAAATTTTGACCCAATTGCGAGGCTGGAGGATGGATTCATTTGTAAATAGCAATTTCAACCTGAAAGGGATTGACACTTTTAGACCTAACTTCTATTTTCTTCTACTTTAAGCCCCTAAAAGCTTCTATAAAATCCGAGAACCACTAGATTGTGGTCGGATCTAATTGTATTTCGGAGAGAAAACAATCAATAACAAATATCAAAGTGGATTTAGATTGGAGAATTCATTGAACTACTATAAAACATGCTTGTTTTCTATTGTTTTCCGATCGATTTCTACATTTTGGTGCATTCAATCGACTTCGAGATGTGCTAATTTTATGCTCAACATCTCTCTACATAAAATTGTTATATGCTACCTAAACTGGTTAGGACATTTGAATATGGTGCAAGAGGTCATTAGTTCGTTTCGCACATTGCGTGGTCGAACCCACTTGCCATGTAGTTACATACCATCTAAACTTTATTTAGTACTTAATTGCAAAAAAAAAAAAAAAATTGTTATTTGAAGGTTTTGTCCTATGATTCCAATCTAAAATGGCTTGCCAGCCGTATTTAGTTCTTCGCCCTTTTTAAAATTGCTTTGTAGCTCCGCCTCTAGGAGGTTTTATATTAGAGCAGCAAAATATTTGGTTCCTCTTTTTGGTGAGGTTTATCTTGTATATGTCAGTTTCTATGGCAATCTTTTAGCCCTTGCCCAAACAATCAAGATGGTGGTATAATCATATGACTGGTTATGATGAACATATACATGTAATATTAGCTTCACAAGTTTGGGGATCAGTTCCAGATTAGAAAACTAACACATTAATTGGTATATGTACAGATTTGTATTCTGCATATCGAATAAATTAGAGAAAACTAAGGTAGTGATTGGACCTGTAAGACTTATGTGTGGTGTGGTCGAATGAGTATTTGAGGTAATTTGTCAATCGGAGTGGCCCATATCAAGCCTAGATCCTTTTCTTTTCTACAGCACTTAGTTCGTTAGTTTAAATGTCGCAAACCCTCTAAATGGATTTGCAGTTGGACTCAAAATCACTCATATTTTTTTTTCTTTTTCATAACAAAATTCACCACTCATTTTCCATCCTTTAAATTTTGTTATAAGCAACCTTTTAATCCTCAGAAATAGTTGCTTGTTTCTTTATTCAGTGTCAGTGAAGGAGTACTATTGTTTCAAGAAAATTCGTATTCGTTCATTTTGTTATTTTCATTAACTGCAAGCATCACTGTAAATATCAGTTAGTTTCTATGTTTTGCTTTGATTTAACATTGGAGCAATGTTTGTCAACTATTTACGCTTTTGGATAACCCAAGTAGGAGTGTCAGAGGCGGCCCTGGGGTAAGGCCACCAAGGCGGACCTCATATTTTGTAAATTTGGACATATTCCAGTAGCCTAGGGCCATCAATTTCCCTGTCCTCCTATTTCAGGGTCGGTGATGAGGGGTGTGAATGGGTCGGATCGGAGTTATGAAAGGCGCGCCGCGGCGCGCGCCATGGCGCACGGCGCGACGAGGCGCGGCGTTTGTGCCATTTTTGTTTGCGGCGCGACGCATATGAAAAGGCGCACCAAATGGCGCGCGGCGCATAAATGGAGCGCCTTTTCTTTATTTTATGGTTTTTTGTTTTTTTTCGCATTTCAAACTGCTATAACTACTACTACAAATACTCTTACCATCATTACAACCACCATCACAACTACTATTACCATTATTATCATAATGATATGAAATATGAAAAAATTTGTTAATATCTTTTTTTAGTTTTATGAAAACATAATTACATCATTATTATTTCCAGGCTTTTAAATCTCCCCGAGATCGCCGAGATGAAAAATCCGAGATATTAGCCAAAATCCGAGATTTGGCAGCTAGTTTAGTTATAAGTGTTTCAAATATCGCCCGAGATAGCCGAGATATTTTTCCGAGATATTGGCCAAAATCCGAGATTTAAAATCTTGATTATTTCCTATATGATTATCATCAGCGAGTTAATAAACTTACAATTATGTAATTGGCTGATCTTAGCATGACGATATTTAGAACTGACATATGTTTATTATCCAACTTAGTTTAAATTCCATTTAATATTATCAGAAGTATATAATTTAATGTATAAAAGATCATAAAATATTGTCTAGTATTGATGCAAAAGCAAATGAATGAAACTCTAAAACCGTGAACGATATATCAAGAGAAGCAATTTTGGAGGAAGAAAAAATATTCTCATAAGATAAGCATTCAAGCAGCTCTGAAACATACTCTTGGATTTTATTTTATTTTTGCATATACGTAAATATGTCCAATGTCTTTGTACGATTTGTCTATAACATAAAAATATTTCATGATTTGGCATTTGTTAAATACAATCGAGCATTAAAAAGAATGTATAATATTTGTGACACTGTTGGTCCAGTATTTTTGAATGATATTGATGATTGTAATTGATGGTTAACTGAATATATGGCCGATATTGAAGATGAGCTTGCGTTCGACGATGAGGATGACCTGACTTGGTGTGTTGCTGCTAGAGCAGCAAGAGTGGAGAGATTCAGTTTTTTAGCTCATCTTTAATGTGTATTATTATTTATGATTTGAAAACTGTTGTGCTTGAAATTTTATGCTTTATGTTTTTTTGTAAAATACATAAAAAAAAATTTGTTGCGTATATTTTAGCGAAAAATAGATTTTTTTTAAATCTTTTGTTAAAATATTAATTATATTAAAAAAAATAAACATGCGCAGTAAATTAAAAGGGCGCGCGCCATTTGCCGCGCCGTGCGCCAAGGCTCCAGAGAGGGTTTGCGCCTTTTTGCGCCGTGCGCCATTAATAACACCGAGTAGGTGTGTCATATCTCCGTTTTATAGGATATTTGGATGAACACAGACTATACAAATTTTAAGTTTGGATATTGTTCATATGAGCTGGGCAACGGACATACAATGTTCAAACAATAGAAAAATATTGGACATTTTTTCATGGACATTTTTTTGTACATTATTTCTTATTCTTATCCGTGTTGGAAAGTCATACAAAATTTACTGCCCTAACCCAAGCAACATGTTATCGCTTCAAGTCTTTATGCAAGAGTGTTCGACAAGCGACACAATGAAGTAATTCTTTATATGAAAGCTTGTGGAAGCCATTGAATGTACTGACCTCTGCATATCTTCTCCCCAGGGACCCTTGGAGCAAAGTCCATGAGTGCAACACAATATTTATTTTTTTAAATCATGGTTTAAAATTTTGACCAAAAATCCGAGATTTTGTTCGCCAGGGACCTTGGGAGCAAAAATCCGTGAGTGTAACACAATTTTTTTTTTTTAATCGTGGTTTGAAATTTTGACCAAATCATCGAGATTTGTTCGTTCCGTTATGGTTTTAGTTGGGATTGAGGCGAAACTAATTTGAAACACCGATTTAATCAAAGAAAGAAAAAGCTTTTGAAGATCAAATTATATAGAAGATCAAAACAAGAATCAGTTCTGAGTTTTAACTATATGAATATTCAAAATTTGAAATTTCAACTTCGTAAACATACGGAATCACCAAATATATAAATGGCGCATTTAGATAAAGTTGTAAACGAAGGATGACTAGACACATAAATATTTATAATTAACTAGCATTGGTTATGTATGTCTTTCTTTTTTAATAAATATAAAGCATACATTTAGTTTCAATAAATTAAACAATTATACGAGTAACTATGTGAAAAATAATTATAAAAAATAATTCTTAAAACTTGGTTTTTATTCATTTTTAGATACAAATTATTATTTGTTTTCTTTTTATTCAAGAACTGGTGATTGTTGTCAATGGGATTCAATCCCAGATCTTTAGATCTAAATTCTAGGGTCACCGCTGCTGTAAACTTCTGGTAGGTGTTTTATTTCTTCTGCTTTTCCTTCATGCTAACGTATCAATGCAACAATGTACACACGCATGCACGTGTGTTTGACACCTTTCGATTGAAGTAATCGTATCTTTTTCTGATGCTTATATTTTTGAAGTCTTTCTGCTTAACTGCACTAAATATGTCTATGGCAAGTCAAACAGTATGTGAACTAAGACTTCACAAAATAAACTAAGAAAAAGAAGAAGAAATATTTGGATGAATCACAATTGTTGCCATCTCTTGAAATATAAGTTATCCGCATTTAACCTTTTTTTTTGGGCAACATTGATAGGCTGACATTTTTGGTTGCGGAGTGTTGCTTGCTAGCGGGTGCTGTTAAGAATGCATACCACACCCGATACAGGACTCTTTATTTCGAAAGTGAACCATCTTGCCAGACTCTAAGAGAGGGAGTGTTTGCTGCTGGTGCTGCATTTGCATTCCTCACTATTATTTTCTCTGAATTCTACTACATTTCCTTCTCCAGTGCTTATGATTCAAATGGCCCAGAATATGAACGTACAAGCATCGGAATGAGTGCCATATAGCTTACTTTCGGTCATATATAATATTGTCACATATGATATCATGTAATGTTGGCGTAGATGCTTTTACTTTTGTTCTGTTTACAGGTGGTAAAGATTTCATTACAAAGTAATATAGTTGTTCAAAGTTGATATTGCTGCACATCCTAAGGATTTCATAGCAGACTTTAGTTGCTTGATGTTAGACTGTAATTTTTACCTCTCCTTGAGTTGAGGTTACGTTTGGATGGATGACTTATTCCTTCCAAGTTCCATAGCTGGTCTGTTCTCAAATACACCACACGTTCTAAAGTTCTTTACTGTAGTATTACAAACGCACTGATGTATATTTGCATGGCGTTTTGAGTTAGTTTGTGACACAGTCCTGCAGGCTTTGGATGCATCTTCAGTTATGGTGTGTTTGTAATGAACAATAGCAGAATCGTTTGAACGGAGGAGTTGACTAATTGAGAAATTTGTTTGACACAAATAAGGACCTATTTAAATTATGATTTTTAACTTGGTTGATTCACGGTTTATTACTATTTATTTTTGTTGTGTAATACAAAGTTAATAATTGTAAATAATGAAAATTAAATTGTTCAATTTTCCATTAAAACGAACTAATGTATTATAAATTTAAGTACGTTCAAAGAATAAACTAAAACCATATGTTATGACTACTGATACACCATACGCCTTTGTTAGTCATCAAAAGATAGTCTCCATAATATTCGCGTTTGCGAAATAATCGCGAAAGATCATCATAATTTCTCATCATTAAACAGGTATAACAACAAATATTATAACATAACGATGTTGCAGACTACGTTGGTGAAACGGTCTATCTGAACGAGCGATCGTGCGATAACATGCTTGTTTGAATTGTCATGCTTGATATGTCTACTTCCTCTGAGTTGAGCGCATACAGTATCACCAGCCATCTAATTGGAGTACAAATTTGTATCAACGGCGGTGAAAGGCTCACCGAGTAGAGTGGGACTTATTTTCAAATGTCATTTGCATCTTCAAAAGGCTGTTCCAACTCTTTAAATTTAAGGGGACTAATTGTTCTCTACATGTCGCATCTCTCTTTCCAGTCGTAGAAGTTTGTCATAGTCCAAGCACGCTTGAGGTTGTCTCATTTGCTCAACATCTACGTGTGGGACAAATCAAGTTTTAATCTGTCGTTAAATGCGTTCAGCAACGACGCATAAAACTCGCCGATTGAAGTCATTATGTGCGGTAGAAAATAAATCCATATATTTATGAGAAGTTCCTTACTTTGGGATGTCCATAAAACAATGAGCTGGAAGCGGAAATAGTGAGAACGGAAAAGCACGCCATATAGAAAATTGAGAATTGCAAAATATAGGAAAAAATCATAAAAACATATATTTGTGGTAGATATGAAAAAAATAAATAAACATATTAGCAAAAAAAAAAACCGATAAATAAGATCAAACAGTTTAGCAGAAATTAGTGTGGGGGGGAGGGGGGGGGGGGGGGAGGTAGGGGTTGTTTATAGAGGTTATTTAGTGCTGATGTAGGAAGAAGACAAAAGTGGAAGGTAAGATGGATTCATAGAAGAGGGCTAGGTGCCGGGAGTCAGGTTTGGCTGTTGGGTTGGGTTGTCTCGACGACCGCCTAAGGCCCAATTGGGAAGAGGAGTGTCGACCCGCCTTTTTACAAATCAGTCATACTTTGGAATTCTGGCTATTAGAGTGCTCAGAACTTGAGTATGGACTTGGGAAACCTGGAACGATTTGGACGAAGTTGCAGAATTCTCGAAAACTTAGATTGGTTAAGTGTTTCGGGATCTGTACGTATCCCCGAAACACATCAGGGATAGGTAGGAATCACGGAGGCTCAGAAGTTGGTGAAATTCACTAAATATCCCGGGATCGGTATAAGATTTTCTTATCCCGAGATCGGTTTTCGTATCCTTGGTTTGGCACGAATTTCTCTAAGGCATGGTGGATTGGTATTTTCGCATCTGTTTAGGATCGGTATTGATGGCATCCTCCGAGATCAGGGCGACTTCTAAGATCGCTAATGACTGTTTCGTACCCCCATATATGAATTGGATGTGGCAATTTGATTCAAGACTTTGAAGATGGACTGTGGAAAATGCTAAGGCATTGGGGTCAAGTACCCATCCTCGGGAAGGCGAATTTTAGGCTTCGACCCTACGCCCCTCTGCCTATAAATAGTCTTGTTCTGGGCCGGTTTCAAGATCTTTTGGCTCATTTTATGGACTCGACATTCTCGGACTTAGAGAGATTTTAATGGCTTCCTTAATGGCTTCATGGACTTTGGAATCTTCTTTGGACTTGTGAACTTCTTCTATATCGAGAGCTTGCTACTTGGACCCTTTCGTACATAGAAGCATCATTTTGGACTTTTGGACATTAGAGATGACTTGCTGACTTTAAGCAAGGTCTTTGCTATTGCTAACGCTTGACTTTGCAATCAAAAGGATTGTTCTTGTAACCATACAATACAAATATACGAAGTTATATCGAAGTGGACGTACGCACAACTTGCAGAACCACTATAAATCTCTGGTGTTATTTACTTTTTCTGCATCCTATGACTGGATTATTCAAACTTGGGTGTTGGTTTGGGAAGTGACAACTTTTGCACGTCAACATTTTGGCGTGCCAGGTAGGGGCTTGACAACGTTGGATTGCTAAGGAAACAGATTATTCTTGGATTTGACAATGGTGAAAAGGAAAAAGATTGACGTTACAACCGAGAAAGAAGGTGTCGGTTTCTAAGGAAGCCATGAGGTTTCCTTTATTGGGAATCACTTAATATATCTAACTGGAAAGAGATGGATGAGGTGATTAAGAAATTGCATTCTCGCATGCAATGGCAAGAGGAACTCTTCAGAAGGAAAAAGGAAACGATGAATACGTTTCTTACTCGAGTGGAAGGTTTTGGAAGGCCCACAAGCCAAGGAAATCAGGTTGGAACAAGCGCGCAAGGCGCTCAAGGTTTACAGGACTTGGGAGGGGGGGGGGGTATTTTCCCCAAATCAGCCCCAACGCAATCCGGCTCAACTAGGGGGCACCTCCCCTAATCCTGATGGAAGTGTGGTGCAGGATGTTTTGGTTCATTAGGCTATGGGATCAGGAGTTGGAACGGTCACTCAAACGCTGGTGTGCGAGAGCATAGATGCAAGAAGAACTTCTACGGCTCCCGAAGTTAGGTATGCACCTGAGACAACTTCTCGGATCAAGGATGTAGCAGATGTTAACGTTGAGATTCAGCAAATGGCTCAGGTGGGTTTAGACACCAGGGGCACCGGTGCTGGTTTGGAAGATTGAAGGCAATTGCTCGAAAATGGAAATTGAATTGCGCATGTGATTTGATGGTTCACTCGAGGCGGAGTGTCTCATTCGTATCTGTACTGTGTCAATCGCAACTCATTCACTCTGGCTATAGGAATTCTGAGAAACCCCCGGATTTCAAGTTATCGGTTTTGGATGCTTATGATGGTAAGAACAATCCTACCGTTCACTTGATGCGTTATATGCGCCACAAGGAGATACTAGCGGCGTCAAATAACGTCTTGGCAAAATGATTTGCACTTTATGTTACGGACATATCTATCATGTGGTTTCGACAGCTGGAATCAGAAAGTGTTGAAAGTTGGAATATTCTAGTTGAGAAATTCATCGAACAGTTAAGGGTCCACATTTCTCGACCCAAGAACGTTATGACTCTTACGACAATCAAGCAAAGGACTGGAGAAACTTTGCGGAAATTCTTGGAAAGGTTTACTGCAGTGGTGGCGTCGGTTGATCAACTAGACCTGTTCATGGTATTAATGGCTGATATTTCTGGAGTTTGGGATAAACAGATTTCAAGAGCTCGCTTCAGCGGGATCCACCACGGACCTTTGCAAAATTTACTTTGAAGCAGATATGTTTCTACAAGAAGAGGAAGCCAGACAAATAAGGAAATTATCAAAATTATTATGGTTAAGGGCGAAGGATCATCCAAATCTGGCAAGGATAAAGGGAAAGGAAAGGTCCCAGTTGGCTATGATCGGAATGCATTTCAACGGAGGGAGCCAAAATTCCCTTCGTACACAGAATTCACTTCTTCTTTGGAAGAAATTTATCTAGATGTTCACCTAATTGCTCCAAATATAAAGCCTCCCGAGAGGGACTCCACTCAGAAAAAAAGGGATTCCGGTAAACACTGTTTTTTATGAGCTTGATGGCATAATAAAAACAACTGCAGGTACCTTCCGGATATGATTGAGGAAGGTTTCAGATGTGTCCAGCTAACACAGTATGTTAGGAACCAGACTGCGATGGCAGAACATGTACGACTGTCTTCTCCGACTCGGGATAGGGACGATGTGGCCCATGTAGATTAATCATCGATTAACTCGGATTTCTATGTTTCCTTAGATACGTGGATTTTGGTTTTTGGTCACTTGGTTGTTGATACTTTTGGATAGGCTCTTTAGATTTTGGATTTGTGGTTACTTAGGCTTTGACTTTCTAGCATTCAAGTTTTATGGCTTTTGGATTCTATCTCTCTGGTTTCTCGACCTTTGGACTCTGGCACTTTAGTTATCTGGCTTTTGGATATTGGTCTTTGGTCTTTTAGCTTTGCATATGGCTCTTTGGCCTTTTGGTCTCTGGATGTTTTTTTTGGTTTTCTAGTTTTTGGTTTTGGATGGCTAAATTTTCTTACCTATGTACGGAATCCGACGAGACTCCTAGGCATGCTCTTTGCAGACGATAAACCATCTAATTTTTGATTAATAAATTTGTAATAAAAAATGACTACGTCGGTTCACTCATGTATAGGATTAGGACGTAGTCCATAGGAGTGCTCTGTGCTCGACTATAAACCATTAGGTTTTCTCTTGGATTTATAAAAACTAGAACTTTATGAATTTTAATGAGGTCACTTCACTTGTATGGACTATGCTTGTGACGTATGAAATCAGAAATTAGGATTTCTAAGCTTAAGGACTTGGTGAATATGGACTATGCTCATCTAGTATAAAACTCTTACTCTGACTCCCCAAGAATGGACTATGCTTGGGAAGGACTAGGTCGTCTTGTCAGGACTTGGCAATATCACTTGGTCAAGGCTTGGGCATAGACTATACTCGGCTGGATGTGAGTTGTTTTTTTAGGACTTGGCAAACTAATTCATTTGGTTTTTTGTAGGTACGGATTATACTTACTCAGGCTAGGCCCGGTGAGGCCGCAGATTTATCGAATTTCTTTGGTTCTCTAAACACTTAGTTTTTTTATTTGGATTTTAGATATACTGGATTTGAATTTTTTTATAATACGATCCAGGGAGATCGTTGGATTTCTATGGACTTCAAAATTTGGTTTGCGCCTGATATGATCCGACGTGATAATGGTTTCCTGCAATTTTGATTTTCGGCCATTGGTTTTCTTTTTGGATTTCATTCGGATTATGGCTTCTGGATTCATGGATTTCTGGACTATACAAAACATGTCTTCCACCAAAAAAAAAAAAATGTTTTGAGGGGCAAGTGTTGACTCGTTTTTAACAAGGCAGTCGCGCTTTGGAATTTTGGCCACTGAAGTGCTCAGGACTTGAGTATGGACTTGGGAAAACCTAGAGTGATTTGGACAAAGTCCCGGAATTCTGGAAAACTTGGATTTTTGCCTAAGTGTTTTGGTATCAGTACGTATCCTCGAAACACATCAGGGATCGGTAGGAATCACAGAAGCTTAGAAGTTGGTGAAATTCACCGACTATTCGGGGGTCGGTGTAAGATTTTTGTATCCCGAGATCGGTTTTCGTATCCCTGGTTTGGCACGAATTTCTCTAAGGCATTGTGGATTGGTATTATTGCATCGCTTTAGGATCGCTATTGATGGCATCCTCCGAGATCAGTGCAAATCAGGGCGACTTCCAAGATCGCTAATGATTGTTTTGTATCCCCAGATACGAATTGGATGTGGCAATTGGATTCAAGGCTTTGAAGATGGAGCATGGCAAATGCTAAGGCATTGAGGACCAGTAACCATCCTAGGAAGACGAATTTTGGGCTTCGACCCCACTCCCCTCTGCCTATAAACAGTCCTGTTTTGGGCCGGTTTCAAGATCTTTTGGCTTATTTTACGGACTCGACATTCTTGGAATTAGATAGATTTTAATGGCTTCCTTTATGACTTTATGGACTTTGGAATCTTCTTTGGACTTGTGAACTTCTTCAACTTTTAGAGCTTTACCTTGGACCCTTTCGTACTTAGAAGCATCATTTTGGACTTTTGGACATTGGAGATGACTTGTTACCTTTAAGCAAGGTCTTTGCAATTGCTAACACTTGACTTTGTAATCAAAAGGACTGTACTTGTAACCATACAATATAAATGTACGAAGTTATATCAAAGTGGACGTAGGCACAACTTGCGCAACCACCATAAATCTTTGGTGTTATTTACTTTTTCTGCTTCCTATGGCTGGATTATTCAAACTTGGGTGTTAGTTTGGGAAGTGACAACTTTTCCACGTCAAAATTTCGGCGTGCCGGACGGGGGCTTGACAACATTGGATTGCTAAGGAAACAAATTATTCTAGGATTTGACAATGATGAAAAGGAAAAAGACTAACGCTACAACCCAGACAGAAGGTGCCAGTTTGGAAGGAAGTCGTGAGGTTTCTTTTATTGGGAATCTCTCAATCTATCTAACTGGAAAGTGATGGATGAGGTAATTAAGAAATTGCATATGCACATGCAATGGCAAGAGGAATTCTTCAGAAGGAAAAAGGAAATGATGAATACATTTCTTGCTCGAGTTGAAGGTTTTGGCAGGCCGACAAGCCAAGGAACTCAGGTTGGAACAAGCGCGCAAGGTGCTCAAGGTTTGTAGGGGTAGTTCTCCCAAATCATCCCCAAGCCAATCTGGCTTAGCTAGGGGGCAACTTTCCCAATCCTGATGGAAGTGTGGTGCATAATGTTTTGGTTCGATAGGATATGGGATCGGGAGTTGGAGCCGTCACTCAAGCATCGGTGCGCGAGGGCATGGATGCAAGAAAAACTTCTATGGCTCCCGAAGTTAGGTTTGCACCTGCGACAACTTCTCGGATCAGGGATGAAGTGGATGTTAATGTCAAGATTCATCAAATGGCTCAGGTGGGTTTATACACCGGGGGAACCAGTGCTGGTTTGGAAGATTGGAGGCAATTGCTCGGAAATGGAAATTTAATTGTGGATATGATTCGACGGTTCACTCGAGGCGGAGCGTCTCATTTGGATCTGTACTGTGTCAATCACAACCCATTCACTCTAGCTATAGGAATTATGAGAAACCCCTTGATTTCAAGTTACGGTTTTGAATTTTTATGATGGTAAGAGGGATTCTTCCGTTCACTTGATGCATTATATGCGCCATATGAAGATACTAGCGGCATCAAATAATGTCATGGCAAAATACTTTCTACTTTATCTTATGGACATAGATACCATATGGTTTCGGCAGTTGGAATCAGAAAGTATTGAAGGTTGGAATATTCTAGTTGAGAAGTTCATCGAACAGTTAAGGGTCCACATTTCTCGACCTAATAATGTTATGACTCTTACGACAATCAAGCAAAGGAATGGAGAAATTTGGCGGAAATTCTTGGAAAGGTTTACTACAGCGGTGGCGTTGGTTGATCGACTAGACCCGTCCATAGTATTGATGGATGCTATTTCTAGAGTTTTGGATAAAACATATTTCTAGAGTTTGCTTCACCGGGATCCACCACGGACCTTTGCAAAATTTACTTTGAAGCAGATATGTTTCTACTGGAAGAGGAAGCCAAACAAATAAGGAAAATATCAAGATTAATATGGTTAAAGGCGAAGGATCGTCTGAATTTTGCAAGGATAAAGGGAAAGGAAATGTCCCGGTTGGCTATGATCGGAATGCATTTCAACGGAGGGAGTCAAATCCCTTCGTACACAGAATCACTTTTTCTTTGGAAGAAATTTATCTGGATGTTCACCTAACTGCTCCCTTCAGAAAATCTCCCAGGAGGGATTCCATCAGAAGAAAAGGGATTCTGGTAAACACTGTTTTTATGAGCTTGATGGCATAACTGCAGGTATCTTCGGGATATGATTGACGAAGCTATTAAATGTGGTCAGCTAGCATAGTATGTTAGGAATCATACTACGGTAGCGTAACAGGCACAGTTGCCTTCTCCGACTCGATATAGGGATGAGCCAGGACTTGGCCCATATGGATTGATCATCATTAACTCAGTTTTCTCTAGTTTCCCTGGATTTGTAGCTTTTGGTTTTTGGTTGTTGAGACTTTTGCTTCTTCTGGATTTAGGATCTTTGGATTCTGGATTTATGGTTACTTAGATCTCGACTTTCTGGCATTCCGGTTTTATGGCTTTTGGATTCTGTCTCTCTGGTTTCTCGACCTTTGGACTGTGCCACTTTAGTTATCTGGCTTTTGGATAATGCCTCTTCGGTCTTTTAGCTTTGCATATGGCTCTTTGGCTTTTTGGTATCTGGATGTTTGTTTTTGGTTTTCTAGTTTTTGGTTTTGGATGGTTAAATTTGCCTACCCATGTACGGAATCTGATGAGACTCTTAGGCATGCTCTTTGCGGACGATAAACCATCTAATACTTGGTTAATAATTTTGTAATAAAAAATTACTACGTCAGTTCATTCACGTACATAACTGGGAGGTAGTCCATTGGTGTGCTCTGCGTTCGATTATCAACCATTAGGTTTTCTCTTAAATTTATAAAAATTAGAACTTTACGAACTTTAGTGAGGTCACTTCACTTGTATGGACTATGCTTCTGAAGTATGAAACCCGAAATTGGGATTTCTAAATTTAAGGACTTGGTGAATATGGACTATGTTCATCAAGTATAAATGTAATGACCCAGAAATTTTCGATCTCGAAAATCGACACAAATACATCTCCTGTATAACCTGTCAACTATTCAAGTATCGGAAATACCGGATCATTAATAGAAAGAAGTTAGAGGGTGAGAAATAGAAAGATAGAAAAGTAGAAAAGAAGAAAAAGAAGAAAAAGAAGAATATAACAGAACAAAATCAGAGTAACACAAATCTTACAGCGGAATGGATAATATATATAACATCATTTGAAATACAAAATATTATTAGTACTTACATATGTCATCAGAGTACATCACATATACAATATAGCAGAAATAAACTCTATATATATCGACGAAGCCTCCTTCTCCAAGCTCCTGTAAAATCCTGAAATACTTGACTTCCTGTACAAATTTGGGCACCCAAGAGTTTAGAGAAGACATAGAAAAATAAACTCTGAGTCAGTCATGGGACTGGTGTGAGTAAACAATTTTAAACAGCTTGCTTAACTTGGAAAATTTCTTTTGAAAGAAAAGATAATCGTAAGACCGATCCACACATAAACACGGATGATTTTTATCTTATGATAACCTAAAACATTTTGAAATCAGAACTATTCTGATATTATAATAATGTCTAGGGTTTTCCACAAATATATTAGAATCTAGTGGAATGCTTGCATCTCACGCTCCACATATATAGCATACAATCAAAACCGCGGGTGCTTATTGGAGTTTGGATTCTGACTATGGCAAGGTATGGAACCACCTGCCGATAGTGTATCTCTAGAGGGGAATACATTGGGTTCAACAAGAACGTCTTGCAACCTGGCCCACACATGACCGACCACTCATTTCGCTTGAGTGTATCGAATGTATATCACCAACGGTTAGGACCAGCAACCGTTTCCCGAAAAGGGACAGCATCGAATAGATTAAAGAAGGAAATGAAATTTCTCTAGATAAGTGATTATACACCCTAATGGGAGCGACCCGCATAGCCATGCTACCTGTCAGATTTTTGTCATTTCCTAGTTGTAAGGCTTGATGTCATAACTTACCTTTTAGAACAGCAAATCTTCATTTACTTTGAATCCCACATTGTTAAACCCGTCAAATCACAAATTGATTTCCCCAAAACCATGGGTATAAAGCTAAGAGAAACGAATTTGGACACCAACAAAAATAGTTTTGAAGAGATCAACTTACGCGATTTGTTAGATATACTCTGTCAAACATTCGTCCATACAAGTTGTCCTGGGCCTGGACAAACCGAAGGCACTATTCTGTAAACAGAACAGCACTTGCACAAACTCCATCTCCAGGGGTCTTCATCTTGACTTTAAACTAATCCACACCTAGGTCGATACAAAGTGGTATTTGGATTTCATTAGAAAACCAATCCCGGTCTCTTTGAATCGATGAATGTTAATATCTTTTAAGGCTAAGTGATGATTAAAGTAATCAGGTATCATATTCAAAACAGATTTCAATACTAGTACGGGTTATCAGGACTTATCTGCTAAAAATCTATAAACTTCCAGATTTTAACAACAGTGTGATTATATCTAATTAAAACGTGTAAATGGTTAAATTAAACAAACAAGTTCACTAGGTCATACCACATCATTATAAAATATATCAAATCAGCAGATTAACCATTACAACGGATATTGTCTATCACAATTCAATAATTCAAATTCAATCAATAGTCATTCATACATTAGTCGATCTTGGAAAATAATTATTTCGAAATCATAATTATATAAGATTTTATTTAACTTAATAATCCTATTTATTTTCATTAATTATATAATATTATTAAAATTCATAGTTCAATCTATACGACTTATATATTATCTCATTAGCTTAAGTAATTCAATATATAATTTATTTTAAATTTTTATTTAAAGGGAAAGTAAATGATACTTCCCTAAATTCAACTTAGCCGACAACAGTTCAACGTCTCCTTTCCATTTATCACTCTTCCATTTATTTTTTTGGAACTCCGGAATAATCCCAATTGTTATCGTTCAACCATTTTCTCTTACCGATACTCTTTACAGCCATCCTCATCTGAAGAAACATTATCGACTTTGAATATTGTTTCTTCTCGACTCGTTCTTTTTAATCAACTTGATTTTATTTGAAATATTATTACAAGTGGTTTATCTAGTTATTTTAATCATTATTTTCTTTGATTTCTAATTCATTACCAGATTGTAGGACGATTATCAAATTATTTAAATTATTCGAAAGAATAATTAATTTTTTTACTTATTCTAAATGTGACTTAGATCAATGAATATACATATCAATTTTATTTCAAATCCATATCGACAGTTTCTGAAATCTATTTTTTTTGGCATCGATCCAATATGGTTGATATAATAACGATCTATTATATTATTATCTTTATATATTTTTTTAAACAAAATAAAATAAATTTGTAGAACAAAACTGTTTGTTTCACTTCAAATTTATCGATACTTCTCTTTCCTTTTCTTTCCTTTGCCTTTCTTTTCTTCTTTTATTTGTTTTATCCTTTTCTCTTGTTTTTATTTCTCCTATCTTCTTTAGGCTATACTTCAGCCCATTCCTTTCTCTTATTTTTTTTCCCTTATTTTTCTTTCCTAAAGCCCACGACCCAAATTATTGCTACAGCCCACGCCATCTCTTCTTTTCTTTTTCTTCCTCTATGTTTTATACTGCATCCCTTATTTTCTTCACATCTTTCTGCCGTTTTACCTTCTTCTTTGAATTTCTTTCTCCCAAATGCACCACATGCTGTGTGCACATGCACAGACCATCGCATGGTCCGGAACCCTTCCACAAGAACATCATCACCCCTTGATCTCATCTGAAATCCCCATTTCCACCTCGAACAGCTGGATCGTAATATGTGCTCAACTCAAAAACCCACTAGCAGCTCTACACATGTCGATCCAAGAAAATGTCTCGCAATACCACCATATACCACCGATCAATGCTAAACATTGGTTAGAGGTCGGCGACGACCCCCTCCATCTTTCCCTTCCGGTGCGCACGCTTCTAACCCCTTGACGGCGACGCAGTTCGCCATTAACTCCAGCAGTCAAAACAGGAAGAAAAATCCCAATTTGACCTCGTATACTCCAACCAGTTATTGGAAAAATTGTTTGACGTTTTTCCTTGATTCTCCAATCCTTCTAGTAGCCTCACGTAAAAGCCCATGGCCCCTAACTGCCCACGTTGACTGGTGTGACAGCCCGCCCCGCACCAACCGACATTTACTCCACAAGTGCGCTGTACACATGTCCAGTTAGCACGGAACGGGTCGCCAAAAGGAAAAGGAAGAAGGAAATGAACATATAAGGAACCTGTAGAATGTCTCACAACGCATAGAACAAAATATAATAATAACATACTTGACATAAAACAGGAGAGACAGTGCATAAGCTGAAAATCAGAACTAAACATCATAGCAGCGGAAATCCAAAATACAGCTTATTACAACTTTTCAACTGTCTCAAAGCAAAGTAAGGTAAATGAGGTACACTACTAATGCCCAAGTAGCGACCACCAACGACACAGGGAGAATGTGTATACATATATAATACGTGGAAGCCTCTTGCCCGCCTCCGAATCAGCTACTCGCACATCACCAGCTAACCTGTCTCTAGTCTGCTCGTGTGAGCACCCAGAGTAATAAGAGGAGACATAAAACTCTGGGTCAGACATAAAGCCTGGTATGAGCGATAAGCATCTAAAATGAACAATAACAGGTAGACTAAAACATACCTGAACCTGGACCTGCAACCAAAGAGTTAGCACTACATACTGTACAACACTCTAAGGTATCATATCAAACAGTGTAAAGATACGGAGGTAGGGGAGGTGTGCATGTCATAATGATGGCAAACAATCAAGCATAGCATCCATCCTCACATCTCTCACTCAGTGCATAAAGCATATGATATTCACCACTTCGATCACCCAACATTCCTTGCTACGATCACTTTGCCCCATGAAGTCATAAATGGCTTCACTGCACTGATAACGTAGCCACAAATCCTTTGCTATGTCCACTTTGCCCCATGGAGTCACAAGAACCCCACTGCACTGGCTCATAGCCTTATCAATCCTTACTATGTCCACTTTGCCCCATGGAGTCACAAGGACCCCACTGCACTGGCTCATAGTCTTACTACGCATCACCTTGCCCCTCGGGTCATAATGACCCTACTGCACTGATAACGTAGTCTTGCTACCATCACCTTGCCCCTCAGGTCGTAATGACCCTACTGCACTGATAAGTAGCCCATCATTCCTTTTAGTGGTGAATCGAAGTTATGAACGTCGACAACTCCTTAGCACACGTCCCGCAGCAAAGTCCAACCATGAAGTGAACTCATTTGTTCCCAACTGGTTCCGGGATCCTAAGCTCTAACTTCCCCTATTGGACTACCTTTGCATCTCGGGTTATTGGTCAATACTGGGTCGGGTCGGGTTCTTCCTCAAGTTATCGGTTCGGGTCGGTGTTCTTCATCCGTTCGGGTCGGGTCCCCCTTCTGGTGCGGTTCGGGTCGACATTCCTCTGGGTTGGGGTCAGACGCTTCTCTTCGGGTCGGGTCGGATGCTTCCCTTCGGGTCAGGTCGGGTGTTCTTCTGGTTCGCGTTTTCGATCCGTCTTCATGCTCCCTCCATATGCCCTTATCCGATCCGCTTCCGTGTTCCTGCTTTGATTCGTCTTCGTGCTTCCGATCCGATCCGTCCTCCTCGATCCGATCCGTCTTCCTCTATCCGATCCGATCCCAGTTCAGCTAGCGTGGCCCTCCTTTTTGCCACTTTTCCCAAGTGTTGGGTTCCGATCCGATCGGATTCTTTGCTCAGTTCTACATATCCGATCCGAGCCCCCTTATCCGATCCGATCCGAACTCTGCACTGTTTTCTGAAACTGTTCCAGCAAGTGTTTACGCCATTCGACGACGTTTTTGACCATTCTAACTATTGGAATCAATCACAAAGCATTTCATACAGTCATAGCAACATGCATAATCAACCACAAACATCATTCACATCAATATCATAGGTTAAAATGGATCAAACATACCCAAAATCCCATATTTTCCCTTAAGCATGTTTAGGTAAAACGAATGATAGGATTAGCAAAACTTAACCAAATTAACCCAAATTCATATCAGAGGTCTAAAACATCATTTAGGAATTTATGAACATTTTTCCCGAATTTTATCATGCTTAAATTCGCTAATTAGCACTAATCACCTCTAATTAGCCATAATTAGTGTAAAACTATGCAAATCACTCACCTTAGCCACAAAATAAACTAAGATCTGAAATGATTCTCTGATTTGATGTGAATCTCAATGCCAAAAGCAGCTCCTATGTTGATTTGGTGAAGATCTTCCTTGATTAGGGGTTGCTAAGCCAAATTCTTGACCAAAAGATGATTTGGAGGTGATTTAGAGGTTAGAGGCCATTTTTAGGGATCCTTGGTGATAAGTGGAGGCTAGAAAACTGAATTGAAATGATTCTCCATCTCATTTCAGCCCTCCCATAACCCTAATCCCGAAATGGGTTATGGGCCTACTCACTAATCACCCGATTTGGCCCGGTTAAGCAGTTTTTCACACTCCAAACCTTGTTTTAGCCATATCTCCCAAACGGTAAGTCCGTTTGGCTAATGTGACCACTCTACGGAAAGGTAAACCATCAAACGAATCAAATGGAAGTGGTTTCAGGTCAAAATTCCTTTTCTATCAAAAGTTATGGCCAAAACAGTACCAACTAGGGGCAAAATGGTCATTTAAAAATCGACAAAAATCATGAACATGGGAAATGACTCTAATAGATGTTTCCCAAAGTTACATGACCATACGACCTCACATGGGAAAGAAATAAATATTCTACGGTTCTATGATGTGTAGAATACGGGTCATTACACTCTTCCCCCCTTAAGAAATTTCGCCCCCGAAATTCCCTAATCCAAACATACACAAAGGTTCCCGCATGCCTATCAATCATAAAGCAACAATCAAACATGCAAAACAAGCTAAACAAATCTATCCTAGCATGCGGAAAACTAAATTGCAAAGTAAATCTTACCAGGTAAAGAGTTCTGGATGCATCTTCCTAATGCTCTCCTCTGTCTCCCAAGTACAATCATTCTCGTTCTCGCCCCACTGAACCTTGACTAGCTTCACTGCCTTCCTTCGAAGTTGCTTCGTATCGTGCCCCACAATACGAATCGGCTTGCGGTTCCCAACCGCCTCGGGTTCTACTTCGAAGTCCTCTAACTGATCAGGTGAAATAGTCACATCTGAGTCGTGAACAAACTTCCTTAATTGGGAAACATGAAATACACCGTGAACTCCCGCCATTTTCTCTGGTAAGCCAACTCTATATGCCAAATTCCCGACAAGTTCAAGAACAGGGAATGGGCCAACAAATCTTGGTGCCAACCTGCCTCTCCTGCCAAATCGTATCACGCTCTTTAACGGAGAGATCTTAACGAACACCAAGTCACCAACGGAGAATTTCAAGTCTCTTCTCCTCTTATCAGCATAACTCTTCTGCCTATCTTGGGCAGCTTTCATTCTTTGCTGAATGATCTTGATCTTATCCGAAGTTTCCCTCACCACATCTGGTCCAAGCACAAACTTCTCGCCAGTCTCTATCCAACATGATGGTGAGTTGCACGGTCTTCCGTACAAAGCTTCATATGGAGCCATACCAATACTGGATTGGTAGCTATTATTATATGCAAACTCTACTAGATGCAAATGGTCATCCCATGATCCACCAAAATCCAATATACAAGCTCTCAAGAGATCTTCCAATATACGATTCACCCTCTCCGTCTGACCGTCGGTCTGAGGATGATATGCGATACTGAGATGTAATCTTGACCCTAGAGCCTCTTGTAAGCTCTTCCAAAACCCACTAGTGAACAACGGGTCTCGGTCACTCACAATGCTTTTGGGTACTCCATGAAATCTCACTACCCACTTCATATACAATTCGGCCAACTTGGCCGCTGTTCTGGTCGATTTGACTGGTATAAATCTTGCGCTCTTAGTCAATCGATCCACAATTACCCAAATGCTGTCATATCCCGATATAGTCCTTGGTAGGCCATCGATGAAATCCATCGAGACTTGCTCCCATTTCCATTCGGGAATTTTTAATGGTTGCAACAACCCACTAGGCTTCTTTTGCTCGGCTTTAACTAGCTGGCAATTCATGCACTTGGATATAAACTTCCCAACGTCTCTTTTCATCCCTTCCCAGTAGTAGGTCTGTCTCATGTCTCGATACATCTTATTACCACCGGGATGTATAGTCAGTTTTGAGTGATGACATTCTCTAAGCACTTCATCTCTCAAACCATTCACGTTGGGCACAACTAGTCTTCCATTCTTCCGAAGCCATCCATCTCGATCAAGCCCATACACATTCATCTCCTCATCGATACCCATCTCTAACTTGGAGATGATTTCTAATAGGTTAGGATCGTCCCTCTGGCTAGAACCAATCCGCTCTATCAAAGTAGGTCTGATCGTCAAAC
This sequence comes from Allium sativum, assembly GCA_030737875.1. Taxonomy (NCBI): domain Eukaryota; kingdom Viridiplantae; phylum Streptophyta; class Magnoliopsida; order Asparagales; family Amaryllidaceae; genus Allium; species Allium sativum. The sequence goes on along the minus strand of CM060916.1, from coordinate 710,396,874 downwards.
TAGCTAGCATAACTGGATCCAACTCGCACTTTAGTCTGAAATCAAACCCCGCGATATACTCCAGTTGCTTCCATTCAAGAAACATTGCCCCTAAGCTGGCATGTCTCCTACTCAAGGCATCGGCTACCGCATTACCTTTCCCAGGTGTGTATGCGATATCAAAATCATACGAAGCTAAAAACTCTAACCATCTCTGCTGACAGAGATTTAAATCTTTCTGGGAGAAGAGATACTTTAACGATTTATGGTCGGTAAACAACTCAAATCTTTCTCCCAAGAGATAATGTCTCCACATCTTCAGCGCAAACACAATCGCTGCTAATTCCAAATCATGGGTAGGATACTTCTTCTCATGCGGCTTTAGCTGTCGACTAGCATAAGCTACAACCCTACCTCCTTGCATCAATACAGCACCCAGTCCGGTACCACAAGCATCCGTGTATACCGTCATCTCTTCATTCCCTTTAGGAATGACTAACACTGGCGCACGCATCAATTTCTCCTTTAGACTCATGAAGGCATCCTCACACACTTCGTCTCAGACGAAGGACTGATTCTTCTTAGTCAACTGAGTCAACGGTGCTGCTATCTTGGAGAAATCCTGGATAAACTTACGATAATATCCAGCTAATCCCAAGAAACTTCTTACATCTGTAGCATTCTTGGGTGTAGGCCAATCCTGTACCGTAGCTACCTTCGTAGGGTCCACGGCAATACCATTCTCTGAAACAACATGACCCAAGAATCTCACTTCCCTTCTCCAAAAATGACACTTAGAGAATTTCGCTTTCAATTGGTGTTTCCTCAACACCTCCATCACTATCCTCAAGTGTCCCTTGTGTTCCTCCTCTGTCCTTGAATAAACAAGGATATCATCCACGAACACAAGAACAAACTTATTCAACTGATCTTTGAATACTCGATTCATAAGATCCACAAAATAGGCTGGTGCATTGGTCAACCCAAATGGCATGACCAACCACTCATAAAATCCAGACGGCGTCCTAAATGCCATTTTCGGAACACTCTCATCTGCTACTCGAAGTTGATGAAATCCTGTCGCGAGGTCCAACTGGGAGAACACTCTAGCTCCTTCCAGCTGATCAAACAAATCATCTATCCGCGGTAGAGGATACTTATTCTTCCTCGTCACCTTATTCAACTCGCGATAGTCCACACACAAACGAAGGGAACCATCTGCCTTAGTGGCAAACACAACTGGTGCTCCCCACTCGGAGACACTCCTTCTAATAAATCCCTTCTTCAAAAGATTGCTGACTTGCACCCCGAGCTCTCGCTGCTCCCTTGGTGCCATACGACGAAGTGGCATCACTATAGGTCTGGCATCTTTCACTAAATCAATACGGAACTCAATCTCTCGGTGTGGTGGAAGCCCGGTCACCTCCTCGAAGACGTCCGGATACTGGCCAACCACGGGCACATCTGAGAACTCATCCTGCGGGATGTCGAAGGAATTTACAAAACTAGCCATAACCCCATCACTAGGTAGACTACCAAACACTACCCTCCGCCCATCATCCGCTCTCACTGTCACCAAAAAGCCCTCACAGTCTACCACCACCCCGTATCTTTGGAGCCAATCGACTCCCAATATAATGCCATACCCAGTAAAGCCCAAAACAAAGCAATCACATACAAACATACATCCATGACTCGATAAGACCAAATTCCTGCAAATCATACTAAGGCTAGTCGAACCACCAATCGGGTTCGTCACTATCAATGGTCTATCGACTATCTCGGGTTCCAGTCCCAACCTATCTACCAGGTCACTAGATATGAAGGAACGGGAAGCCCCAGTATCAAACAAAACTCGAACTGGTATATCATAAATAGAAAGCATACCTTGAATAACAACATTCTTTCCTTTCTCCGCCGCAGTTGGGGCATTCGACGAAGAAGGAACAACATCAATAACATATGCTTTCACAATCTGCTTCTCCTTAAGAGGTTGCGGACACTTATCTTTCTGATGTCCCACTTGGCCACAGTTGTAGCACTTCCTTTCCGCTGGCTTGGCTCGACATTCCTTAGCATAATGGCCTTTCTTTCCACAGCTGAAGCACTCAACATCTTTCTTGCTCTTTTTCTGGCCACCCTTTGATTGGTCCTGCTTCCTCTTATTCTGAGAATTATTCTTGCCTCCAACGCCTGCTTGCGGCTTTGGCCCTTCTGCAGATGCAGCCTCAGTCTTTGACTTAGGGTAAAGACTCTCTGATCTCAAAGCTTTCCCCACGATCGATTCAAAAGTCTCATCGATGTGATTAATAAGCCTCTCCCCCAAGTACCCATCCAAACCAGTGATGAACTTCTCATTCTTCTTCTCAGGAGTATCAATGAGAGACAATCCATACTTCGACAAAGTGTCGAACTCAGCAATATAATCAGAAACTGCCCTTCCGTTCTGCTTGAGTTCCAAGAACCTCTTAAACAATACTGACTTCTGGGCAGCTGGGATAAACTTCTCGCTAAAGCGAGCCTTGAACTGATCCCAAGTAACTTGATCCTCTGGAGTAGCTGTTCTGATAGCATTCCACCAATTCATCGCTCGCCCTTGCAGCTGACGAGATGCTAGCCTTCTCTTCATCGCATCCTCAAGACCCAAGTCATCAAAGATACGGTCACAGCTATCCATCCAATCTTGAACATCTGTGGCCGACTCCGTTCCGTGGAACGGCTTCCCACCAAGATTAGTGTAATCCTTGCACAACTTGGCGAAATCGACCCTAGGCGCCTGCACTACTGGGCCAACACCAACTCCGGGATTGGGAATTGCCCCTTGCACTTCTCTGAGCATGTCTCTCATGAGGTTAGTAAACATAGCCCTCATGTCAGCGACATTCCCTTGGTTGGTCCCTCTACCAGCACCCCTCGTGTCTCGGCTCATCGTCAATCTGAAAAAGGGAAACGATTAATGACCCCATAGTGGTGCTAGTGCAGTGCGACTTCATCTTCATACTATTAATAGTATATATATATAACTTTTGAAAACCAAAGTAATCACAAATACGCGCTCTCATATACGTACTATCTCTCCCTGGTGTCTTTCCCTAGGTTAACTACGCAACCAAGAGCTCTGATACCAAGTGTGACGGCCCGCCCCGCACCAACCGACATTTACTCCACAAGTGCGCTGTACACATGTCCAGTTAGCATGGAACGGGTCGCCAGAAGGAAAAGGAAGAAGGAAATGAACATATAAGGAACCTGTAGAATGTCTCACAACGCATAGAACAAAATATAATAATAACATACTTGACATAAAACAGGAGAGACAGTGCATAAGCTGAAAATCAGAACTAAACATCATAGCAGCGGAAATCCAAAATACAGCTTATTACAACTTTTCAACTGTCTCAAAGCAAAGTAAGGTAAATGAGGTACACTACTAATGCCCAAGTAGCGACCACCAACGACACAGGGAGAATGTGTATACATATATAATACGTGGAAGCCTCCTGCCCGCCTCCGAATCAGCTACTCGCACATCACCAGCTAACCTGTCTCTAGTCTGCTCGTGTGAGCACCCAGAGTAATAAGAGGAGACATAAAACTCTGGGTCAGACATAAAGCCTGGTATGAGCGATAAGCATCTAAAGTGAACAATAACAGGTAGACTAAAACATACCTGAACCTGGACCTGCAACCAAAGAGTTAGCACTACATACTGTACAACACTCTAAGGTATCATATCAAACAGTGTAAAGATACGGAGGTGGGGGAGGTGTGCATGTCATAATGATGGCAAACAATCAAGCATAGCATCCATCCTCACATCTCTCACTCAGTGCATAAAGCATACGATATTCACCACTTCGATCACCCAACATTCCTTGCTACGATCACTTTGCCCCATGAAGTCATAAATGGCTTCACTGCACTGATAACGTAGCCACAAATCCTTTGCAATGTCCACTTTGCCCCATGGAGTCACAAGAACCCCACTGCACTGGCTCATAGCCTTATCAATCCTTACTATGTCCACTTTGCCCCATGGAGTCACAAGGACCCCACTGCACTGGCTCATAGTCTTACTACGCATCACCTTGCCCCTCGGGTCATAATGACCCTACTGCACTGATAACGTAGTCTTGCTACCATCACCTTGCCCCTCAGGTCGTAATGACCCTACTGCACTGATAAGTAGCCCATCATTCCTTTTAGTGGTGAATCGAAGTTATGAACGTCGACAACTCCTTAGCACACGTCCCGCAGCAAAGTCCAACCATGAAGTGAACTCATTTGTTCCCAACTGGTTCCGGGATCCTGAGCTCTAACTTCCCCTATTGGACTACCTTTGCATCTCGGGTTATTGGTCAATACTGGGTCGGGTCGGGTTCTTCCTCAAGTTATCGGTTCGGGTCGGTGTTCTTCATCCGTTCGGGTCGGGTCCCCCTTCTGGTGCGGTTCGGGTCGGCATTCCTCTGGGTTCGGGTCAGACGCTTCTCTTCGGGTCGGGTCAGATGCTTCCCTTCGGGTCGGGTCGGGTGTCCTTCTGGTTCGCGTTTTCGATCCGTCTTCATGCTCCCTCCATATGCCCTTATCCGATCCGCTTCCGTGTTCCTGCTTTGATTCATCTTCGTGCTTCCGATCCGATCCGTCCTCCTCGATCCGATCAGTCTTCCTCTATCCGATCCGATCCCAGTTCAGCTAGCGTGGCCTTCCTTTTTGCCACTTTTCCCAAGTGTTGGGTTCCGATCCGATCGGATTCTTTGCTCAGTTCTACATATCCGATCCGAGCCCCCTTATCCGATCCGATCCGAACTCTGCACTGTTTTCTGAAGCTGTTCCAGCAAGTGTTTACGCCATTCGACGACGTTTTCGACCATTCTAACTATTGGAATCAATCACAAAGCATTTCATACAGTCATAGCAACATGCATAATCAACCACAAACATCATTCACATCAATATCATAGGTTAAAATGGATCAAACATACCCAAAATCCCATATTTTCCCTTAAGCATGTTTAGGTAAAACCAATGATAGGATTAGCAAAACTTAACCAAATTAACCCAAATTCATATCAGAGGTCTAAAACATCATTTAGGAATTTATGAACATTTTTCCCAAATTTTATCATGCTTAAATTCGCTAATTAGCACTAATCATCTCTAATTAGCCATAATTAGTGTAAAACTATGCAAATCACTCACCTTAGCCACAAAATAAACTAAGATCTGAAATGATTCTCTGATTTGATGTGAATCTCAATGCCAACAGCAGCTCCTATGTTGATTTGGTGAAGATCTTCCTTGATTAGGGGTTGCTAAGCCAAATCCTTGACCAAAAGATGATTTGGAGGTGATTTAGAGGTTATAGGCCATTTTTAGGGATCCTTGGTGATAAGTGGAGGCTAGAAAACTGAAATGGAATGATTCTCCATCTCATTTCAGCCCTCCCATAACCCTAATCCCGAAATGGGTTATGGGCCTACTCACTAATCACCCGATTTGGCCCGGTTAAGCAGTTTTTCACACTCCAAACCTTGTTTTAGCCATATCTCCCAAACGGTAAGTCCGTTTGGCTAATGTGACCACTCTACGGAAAGGTAAACCATCAAACGAATCAAATGGAAGTGGTTTTAAGTCAAAATTCCTTTCCTATCAAAAGTTATGGCCAAAACAGTACCAACTAGGGGCAAAATGGTCATTTAAAAATCGACAAAAATCATGAACATGGGAAATGACTCTAATAGATGTTTCCCAAAGTTACATGACCATACGACCTCACATGGGAAAGAAATAAATATTCTACGGTTCTATGATGTGTAGAATACGGGTCATTACAACTGGAAATGCCCTAAACCCTAATTCTGTTCATCTCTTGATAACTCGACCAACCCATCACTAAAAATCCTCATACTACTATCTAAAATCATGATTTTCGATAACAAATATGATCATGGACTTGAATCGCAAAATTATGATGATCGGAAATTTGTGTTTAAAAACTCTTTACTGTAATTTAAGTATATTTGGAAATATAGGGTTTTAATCAAGTTGAAATTATTTTTAAAACAAACTCCATATGTATAAAAACCACTTTCATGTATGTCTTAATTTCTATATCTAACTGGAAATCGAGTTATTGAATTTAAAGTGAGAAGTGAAAAGCTGAAGCTCCAGTTTTACATACACAAACCTACAATATTTGTTTAACATGCTTCAAATCAGATCAACATATCAATGTATGTATAATATGTGATGTAACACCTTAACAAACAAGCATATACACTTAAATGATTTGTATCATTCAGCACGCATCAAAAGATGGTTTAATTAGTGTAATAAGAGGGGTTATATTTACCAGAATATTCACTATCACTTGATTTTTCTTCTCTGTTTTTCCTTTTTGTTCTCAGTCTTTCAATCATGAAGACTGAATACTCAGTGCAACATATATATAAGTTTATATCACATTATATAACAATTTATAATATTAATGAGTGTTGAAAGAAGAGTTTGCTTATCAAAAATCTACTTCCGTTTCTTTGAATTTGTTTACTGGTTCTACTCCCAGTTTAGATGCTTCTGTCCAGGTTTGACATGTAGGTCTACTAATTCAATACAATACTATTTAAAAAGTATATATGCATGTGTATTTATATTTCTATATCATATTTTACAAAATCAAGTGATAGTTTAAAGAGCTTAAAAGGAAGTTTACTTCCAAAAATATCACTATGTTCTGTCTTTTACTATAACATTTTTCAAACAATAACAACTATAATCAACCATTTAACTTCATCAACCATTCTTACTTAGTAATATAACTTCATACAGATATATATATATATATCTTACATATTATCTAAGATAAGCTCTTACAAGTTACATGGAAACTGAGTAGAAGAGTGTTATACCATCATGTCAAGCAAAATATATTAAACTAACATGCATATGTGCCTTATCAGCAGTATGAAAAAGGACTAATTAGTGTTTACTCACATTCTACTTCCGGTTGTTGTTTCACTTCACTATTTCCAGATTTTCTCTTGCCAACCTTTTCTGCCATCTTATTCCATGTTTTCATTTCAATTTAGTTCGAAAGCTGATGGGTTTGTGTGAATCATATACAACAGTTAAGTGTATTTATAGATGAAGTAGAGAACAAACTATAGTATAACTTATAAGCTAAAACAGGGTAGATATAGGTTGCTTTGAGGTGTGTGAAGGCTGCGACAACAGGTGATTGGAAAGAAAAGATAACAACTCCATTTGATCTTCTAGAATATGCTATGCGCACCTAGTTCATAAAAGTTTTCCTTTTGTACCAACACATGTAGTTATGTGTTTTCAAACTACAAACTTAGCCTTTAAGTCTCGGCTGTCACAAGTATGTTGAAGGGATGTTATGAGTTGTCTTTCCTTGATTGAGAGGATGTTCAATTTCATTTGAAAAGGGCAGCAGCTACAGCTTGTTTTGGAGACTAAACAACTCACAACCATTCATCATATGACTACACAATTGTGTACTCTTCCATGTGTAAATTGTTATCAGGTCATAGCTGCAATTGGAAAAGTGTAGGCTGCATTTATGTAGCTGCTGCTGCATGTTCTTTGAGATGAAAGTGATGTATTGTTAAGTCTTATCACTATATATTTTACAGCCTATATCCAAGTCATGATTTAGAGATATCAATAGGCACATAAGGCCATGTGCTACAAGTAATAAAAATCATCCTTTGTTGCTAAGAAATCTCACACACTTAACCCTGTCTCATGCTGCACCAATATGTACATGGTTTGTACTAAATGTTTATATATATCAAACCTTAGTATCTAAGCAAACATATTTTTCTAAATGATTTGATTTATAGGTGTTAAGTCTTTCATAAATGCATATTTTCTTTGACTTCCTTTTTCATGAAGTTAACGATTATATTTATTTTCTTACATATGTTTTAAAACAACAAAATAAAATACAAATATTGTATAAAGTTCTACATACACGTATTTATTTTGAGGAACATTACGATATGTATCTATACATGTACACATGTTTAGGATTTTATAAAATGCTTATTTTGATTTTTCACAAATATTTAAATGCAAAAATAAAAATGTTAAAATAACATTTCCTTGTATGTATACAACTATATCAAAATTTAATTACAATGAATTTAAACAATTGCTTATTCAGAAATTTCTATAATATTTTCAACCTATATTCTCCAAAGATTGAAATAAATAAAAATATAAAACAAATGACCAAAATCTTACTTATTTGTTTTACACATATACATACAATGTTAAATAATTTTCAAACCATTAAAATATACACTTTGAAGTTTTCTAAATATATTATTCTAGATTTATTAAATTAAATCAATTTCTCAAAATAATTCATAATAAATTGTACTACAGAATTAACCAAAAGCGAGGTTGTTACAATAAAACTCTTACTCTGGCTCCCCAAGTATGGACTTTGCTTGGGAATAACTAGGCCATCTTGTCAGGACTTGGCAATATTGCTTGGTCCGGGCTTGGGTATAGACTATACTCGACTGGATGTGAGTTGCTTTTTTAGGACTTGGAAAAACAATTAATTTGGTTTTTGCAGGTACGGATTATACTTACTCAGGTTAGGCTATGGATTTATCCAATTTCTTTGTTTCTCTGGATACTTAGATTTTTCGAATTTGGATTTTGGATATTCTAGATTTGACTTTCTGTTATAATACGATCCAGAGAGATCGTGGGATTTCTATGGACTTCAGAGTCTGGTTTACGACTAATATGATCCGACATGATCGTGGTTTTCTGCAATTTTGGTTTTCGATCATGGGATTTATAATGGACTTCCTTCAGATTACGGTTTCTAGATTCATGGATTTCTGGACTATACTAAACATGTCTTCCACAAAAAACATGTTTTGAGGGGCAAGTGTTGACTCATTTTTAACAAGGCAGTTGCACTTTGGAATTTTGGCCATTGAAGTGCTCAAGACTTGAGTACGGACTTAGGGAAACCTAGAGCAATTTGTACTTCATTCCGAAATTCTCGAAAACTCGGATTTTTACCTAAATGTTTCGATATCGGTACGTATCCTCGAAACGCATCAGCGACCGGTAGGAACCAAGGAAACTTAGATTGGTGAAATTCACTAAGTATCCCAAGATCGGTATAAGCTTTTCGTATCCATAGTGTGGCACGAATTTCTATTAGGCATGGTGGATTAGTATTTTTGCATCTCTTCGAGATCGGCATTGATGGCATCCTCCGAGATCATTGCAAATCAGGGCAACTTCCAGGATCAGTAATGATTGTTTCATATCCTAATATATGAATTGGATGTGGCAATTAGATTCAAGGCTTTTAAGATGGAGCAAAAAAAATGCCAAGGCATTGGGACCACTACCGATCCAAGGATCAGTATCGACCCCCGAGGAGGCAAATTTTGGGCTTCGATCCCACTCCCTTTTTCCCATAAATATTCATGTTCTAGGCTGGTTTTAGGATATTTAGCTCATTTTATGGACTCAAGATTCTTGGACTTAAAGACATTTTAATGGCTTCCTTAATGGATTCATGGACTTTGGAATCATCTTTGGACTTGGAGAGCTTCACGCATGGCTTGTACTTGAACCCTTTTAGACATAGAAGCATCATCTTGAACTTTTAGACTTCTGGGCATTGGATAGGACTTGATGACTTTAAGTAAGGACTTTGCTATTGCTATCACTTGACTTTGTAATCAAAAGGACCGTAATTGTAACTATAAAATATAATTATATGAAGTTACATCAAAGCGGACGTAGGCATAACTTGCCGAACCACTATAAATCTCTGGTGTTATTTACATGTTTTGCATTCTGTAACAGGATTATTTAAACTAGGGTATTAGCTTGGGAAGTGACAACTTTTCTGTGACACCCCACGTCCATTAATGTCACTCTTTATCAGAATGCATTAAGTTTCGTGAAGCGTTATAGGTATATAGAAACATAATCACACAAGACAGATATAATAGCAGTGGAATTTAAAACTTCATTACTAGCAGAAAAACATCGTAGTCTCAAAACCAGTTACAACATCATACTAAAATACTGAAACCAAATACATGAAACCAAAGCATCTATCTTGCGTTAAATACCATCAGAGTACATAAATGTAAAATCAGAATCCCCAATAATAGCCATAATAAAGTAGACAAGTAGCCGAAGCGATACATCAAAGCAGATCCAAATCCAAGCAGAAACAGAAGAGAGAGAATCCTAATCAAGCCTGATTGTTCCCATCCTGAGAACCTAAGGGGGGTAGCAAGAGAGAGAAAAGGAAACAAAATGGGTCAGACATAAATTCTGGCGAGTCCAATGACTTTTAGCATATAAAGAAGTAAAAGTATCATGACAGGTGTAACACCCCGAATTTTCTATTAACACTAAAGTTGCTAAAATATTAATAAGTGTGTAAGAGAGGGGATGTATCTAATATGAATATAAAAATATTAATAAGTGTGTAAGAGAGGGGATGTATCTAATATGAATATAAAAATATTAATAAAGTGTGTAAGAGAGGGGATGTATCTAATATGAATATAAAAATATTAATAAGTGTGTGAGAGAGGGGATGTATCTAATATGTACATTGTAGAAAATATATATATATTTATGACATGAATAGAAGTTTATTAATATGCTGAGTGTTTGCTGAGTCACTTCTGACTCATTGCTGAGTCAACAAGATAAACCCCATCTTGTCTGAACGGCTGCGGTTATTTCTAGGTTAAATCTAATGGCCTAAATGAATTCTAAAATCTATAAATAAGTGGGTAGACCCTAGACCTAGATCACTTGTAAAATTAGAGAAGCTACCGTCATGCTGCTGCCATGGAGTTCAGCATAGCCGTCACAAACTAAGAAGAGGAAGCCTAATCATCTACAACTAAATTCTTCTCAACAAATCAAATCAAAAGATTCTTTCTCTAATCCTCTTCTTTAAACTGTGAGTATGATGATTCTCACAAGACTATTACAAACTAATTTGACTCAGTTATGAATGGATCACAAGAAAGTGATGTGATTTGTAATTGTAAATTCTATATATTGTGGATCTCTTATTATGTTATTATGTTGTCGTATGATGTAAATTATATATGCTATGTCATGCTATGTTGTAAATTCTCTTATGCTATGTCGTGCTATGTTGAGAATCATGTCAAGCTATGTTATACTATCATACTATGCCATGTTATAAATCATGTTATATTATGTTGGAAAATCATGTTGTTGGATCATGCTTAAAGTTATGTTTTTTTTTTCTTAATTTAAATGGATCTTGTTTATGGGAATTTGCCTATTAGGTTAGGTGTACCCATAAACTTGAAACTATAATTAAATAAAACTTGATTATGGGAATTTGCCTATTGAGTTAGGTGTACCGATATAAAACCATGTTGTTAAAAAATTAGATGATGTTGATTCACACATGTTCATATGTAAGTTTATGAAAATTGATTGAGATCATATTAGGTGAATTTTGAACAAGTTGACACCTTTAGATCCATGACATGTATAATCTATGCAAGTTGGACATATGCAAGTTTCACCCCTTATTATGATTCATTTGGTCACATATACATGTTGTTATTATGATAATCTCTTTTATGCTATGAGTTAGGCTATTCGAGTCTAACATATATTTTGCGAATAAACGTTCAAACGTGGGGTAGGGGTAATATTAGGAATTAATAAATTGGGTGCAATTTTGTAAGATTTTGCATACCATGAATGGATGTCCATAATTGAGTCAATTATGGACATTGTTAAAAATTGGAAGTAATTAATAATTCAAGTAGGGAATTATTAAAATTGGGGGAAAGTGGATTATTATTAATAATCAATGCTTAGGACACGAGGTTGGACCCGTTTGTGATGTAAACCTGCCCGGACCCGCCCGGCAAATCCAGTAGTCACAAATGTCGGCCCAATGTGAGAGGTCCTAGGCCCAAACTAAAGCATAACAGTTGTAAAGACACGAGGTTAGACTCTTTTATGGTGTAAGACTGCCCGGACCCGCCCGGCAAATCCAGCTGCCATAAATGCCAGTCTAATGTGAGAGGTCTTTATGAGGTTATGGCCTTAATGAACTAAGAAATACTTAACCAGATAATCATGTAAGGTGGGACATGGGGGTTAAGTAGGTGCCTTGGGTGGCATGAGGAATCTGGTGGTTGCCTTTAGAGGCATTTGAAATACGATTAGACTTAACCAAACACACATGTAAATGAACATGACTAAGTGGGTTAAGTGAGATGGACTAATGGGGACAAGCTTAGGTGGAATGCTTGTGGTAAATAGTGGGGGCCCATTTCAACCAGTATCCCAAAACGTATCTTTGTGGGCTCGACCCAAGTCGAGGACGGGACACGCATACTGGGTTTGACTATAAGAGGCCAAAACAGGGAGCGGTGGCAACGCAAGTCCAACGGGTTTCATATGCGTGTGTGGACCCGGGCTGGTAGGTAAGACGTTGTTGCATCGTGTAGGTATAAGCCGTGCATGTCCGTTGTATCAGGTTGCCACTTTAGGGGAGTGATACACCCCACTGTGGGGCCAGCACGGGTATCTACGAGTTAGGGAGCCGATCGAATAATGGGAAGTAGGGTACACCTAGTGGAGATAGGGGCAGGCGGCACCTATGTAGTCAGCTAGGGCTCCGTAAAGCCATTGGGAAAGTTTCTAAGTGAAGCTAAGTGGGATGAATCTTTAGGGTGACTGGTGTGGTGCAGTATAGTGTTTATCCTTTAGTATTTAGGAGCGCCTATAACGTTGCCTTTAGCGATTGTCTATGTCCTTAATCTGCTCTTCATAGACATTTTCTTGTTTTCCAGCTTATGCCTTAGTCCAGTTATTTTGGTAATAGTATTGTAGAATTATCATATTCACCATACTTTATGTCTGACCCCCTCTTTTCCATCCTTTTTCTCCCTTCAGGTCCGCAGGTTGGGCCAAGTTCTAGTGGAGTCTAGTTGGATCGCTTATCTTCTGGAAAGCTTGGACTGCTGAAGTAAAGTCCAGCTTGTTATCTTTCTTTTTAATGGCTATTCATGTAATGGGATTATGTACTTGTTTTATCAAGATAGATATTGTACTTGACATTGAATATGGTGTTATGATGTAATCAAACATGTTTTGACTTCTGCTACAATGAAATAAAGTTTTTGAATTTCTAAGTACTATTTTATATCTGTCTTGTTGTAATTTTACTGTTCTATATTCACTTAAAACCTCCATGGAAGTTAATGCATTCCCTTTGTGAGTGACATTAATGGACGTGGGGTGTTACTCGTGGTACCAGAGCATAAGGTTACCAGAACAGATAAAAAAATTTTTTAGAAAAATATTTTTTTTTCTCTAAAGTATTTTTGGAAGAAGTGCTTTCAAAAAAAAAAACATGTTATTTAAAGAGAGTTTTTATGAAAAACATAATCCCAAATAGCCACATCCTTATCTTTATCTTTCGAATTCTCCATTTTGAATCTTTCCTTTTTCGTTTCAGCATGGCTGAAGATCTTAATCTCCCAGAAGGTGTGACGATTCCAGGGTGGTTTAGGAGATACTTGGAGGCTAGGGCCACCACTGCAGGCCCAGCGGATACTCCTCCACCCCTAGTTGCACCCATTCCTCCTCCTCCTCCTCGTGTTGACACTTTTGCAAAGACGTGCAAGGAATTCAAGGCTATGGGAGGAAAAACTTTTCAAGGGACTGAGACGTTTGTGGAGGCCAGAGATTGGCTTAAGGAGACTGAGGAATTGTTGGATATCTTTGAAGTGGAAGATGGGAGGAAAGTCCGTTTAGCTGCTTGGTTAATGAAGGGAGAGGCCTCATTTTGGTGGGAGGTCACTAACGGGGAACGTCCAGTTGATTCATGGGCGGATTTCAGACGAAGGTTTGAGGCAAAGTTTCTTTCAAGGGCAGAGGAGAACTTAAATATGGAAAAATTCCTGGCACTAAAGCAAGGGAGCTCATCAGTAAAGGAATATGTCAATAAATTTAATCGGTTAGCAAGGTTTGGCTTGGAGTTGGTGAACACGCCAGAGAAGAAAGCTTTGAGGTTCGTTAGAGGCTTGAATGAACCGTTGCAAGGGTTGGCTATGACCCACATCCCTATGGGAGCCACCTTTGAAAAGCTAGTAGAAATGGCACTTATGCATGAGGATAAGGCAGTTGAAAAGAAAGGGGATCAGAAGAAACCCCAACAGCAAAATAAGAAGGGTGGTAAAAACAATAATGGCAAAGGGAAGAAGAAATGCTTCAATTGTGGGGTGCCTGGCCATCTCAGCAAAGATTGTAGAAAGAAAAAGAAGACTGGTTGTTTTCATTGTGGAGATGCGGGACATTTAGTGAAGGACTGTCCAAAGAAGGGGCAGAGGGCAGGGTCTACCTCGGGAGGACAGGTGCAGGCTCTTATGGCACCAGGGCAGGCAAGTGGGCAAGTTCAGGCTATTGCGGCCCCACCGCTGCAAGAAAGAGGTAGAACAATTTCTGTTGAAAGCTTAGTTTTTTTGTTTGATCATCCTGTCCGTACCTTATTCGATTCTGGCGCATCTCATTCGTTTATCTCTGCATCATTAGTTGAATCACTGCACTTGAACACCAGTTTAGTAGAGGATCCCTTAGTCGTTTCAAATCCAATTGGGGGTTCGGCTCATTTGACCATGATATGTTTGGATTTGAAAATCTCTATACTTAGCGTTGAATTTAGATGTGATGCTTATGTATTGGGCTTCACGGGCTATGGGCTAATTTTAGGAATGGATTGGTTGTCTAGAAATAGGGCCATTCTTGATTGTGAAAGGAGAGTAGTTAGGCTTGTGACTCGCCTTGGTAATGCTCTCGACATCTTTTGTAATCCCATAAATTCCGTTATGCTAAGTTATCTTGAATCGCTTGACGCGTCTGTAGAGAACCTGCGATCGGTAGAAGTGGTCCGGGAATATCCGGATGTGTTTGAGGAGGTGAAGGGCTTACCTCCAAAGCGGGAGATAGACTTTCGAATTTATCTTGTGGATAATGCTAAACCCGTATCTTTGCCAGTGCGCCACATGGCTCCTCGTGAAAGGAGGGAACTCAATAAGCAAGTAAAGGAGTTGCTTGAGAAGGGGTTCATAAGACGTAGTATATCGGAGTGGGGTGCTCCAGTAGTTTTTGCCACAAAGGCGGATGGGTCTCTTAGACTTTGTATGGACTATAGAGAACTAAACAAGCTTACTGAAAAGAACCGACACCCACTGCCGAGGATTGACGATCTCTTTGATCAGTTAGTTGGCGCCTCAGTGTTTTCGCAGTTGGACTTAGCCACTGGCTTTCATCAACTGAGAGTGGCTGAGGATAATATAGATAAGACTGCTTTTAGGACTCCTGACGGATTCTATGAATGGCTAGTGATGCCCTTTGGTTTGACAAACGCCCCTGCATATTTTGTTGATTTGATGAGTAGGGTGTTTAGGGAATACCTTAACAAATTCGTGGTAGTCTTTGTGGATGACATCTTAGTCTTTTCTAAGAATAAAGAAGAGCACTCCCTACATCTTAGGGAAGTGTTGGAAACCCTTCGAGCGCATAACCTTAAGGCAAAATTTTCTAAGTGTCACTTCTGGAGGAAGGAAGTACGGTTCTTAGGGCACGTGGTTTCCAAAGAAGGGATAGCAGTGGATCCCGCAAAGGTGGTGGCCATCCAAGATTGGAAGGTCCCTAAAAATGCAACCGAAGTAAGAAGTTTCTTGGGGTTGGCTGGCTATTATAGGAAGTTTATCAAAGACTTCGCAAAAATATCAGCTCCATTAACACGGTTAACGAAGAAGAACCTGGTTTTTACGTGGGACAAAGATTGCGATGATGCGTTCCAACGTTTAAAGAGAGCCTTAACTTCAGCCCCAGTCTTAGTGCTTCCAGACGGGAATAAACCGTTTACCATCTATACTGATGCTTGTGGGACGGGACTTGGCGCGGTCCTCATGCAAGAGGGAAGAGTAATAGCCTATGGTGGAAGGCAGTTGAGGGTTCATGAAAAGAATTACCCCACGCATGACTTAGAGCTAGCCGCAATTGTTTTCGCGCTTAAGTCTTGGCGTCACTATCTTCTTGGTGAGAAATTCGAACTGTTCACTGACCACAAATCATTAAAATACTTATTCTCTCAGAAGGATTTGAATTTAAGGCAGCAACGGTGGATGGAATTCTTAGCCTCCTACGATTTTGAAATAGCATATACCCCGGGCAAGGGTAACGTGGTGGCAGACGCCTTAAGTAGGAAAAGGTTGTCCTTGAGTCCGTTGTTTGTTGAACGACAAAGCTTAGAATTCATCTCTATGTTTGACTTTATACCCTCCGTTGACTTAGTACCCGGTCTGTTAGCATCCTTGGAGGTTAGACCTACACTTCTAGGACGGGTTGGTGAGGCACAGCGAGACGACCCACAGTTGGTTGAGATAGTAGAAAAGCTCAAAGGGGGGGAGTCGTCAAGCCATCTTCGTAGGTATACCCTAGACGATAAGGGTTGGTTACGAAGGGATAATAGACTTTGTGTACCACAAGACGAAGACTTAAGGAAGGCCATTCTTGATGATGCTCATCGCTCAAAAATGACCATTCATCCCGGCGGGGATAAGATGTACAAAGATATGAAGCGGGTTTTCTTTTGGGCCGGTATGAAAAAGGATGTGGCCGAGTACGTCGCTAGATGCTTGGTGTGCCAACGAGTTAAAGCAGAACAAAAGAAACCCGGTGGGTTGCTTCACCCATTAGAAGTTCCACTATGGAAATGGGAAAGCATCTCAATGGATTTTGTGGATGGATTACCAAGATCAAGGAAGGGTAACACGGGGATTTGGGTTATAGTAGATAGACTTACTAAAAGCGCCCATTTTATTCCCGTGAAAAGTAAGAGGACTGCTCCGTGGTTGGCTTCTGTATACATTAAGGAGATAGTTCGTTTGCACGGTATTCCTTCTAGTATAGTAAGCGACCGTGACCCCATCTTTACTAGCGAATTTTGGAAGAGTTTACAAGAGGCGGTAGGGACTCAGCTATGTTTGAGCACCGCATATCATCCTTAGACAGACGGCCAGACCGAGAGGGTGAATCGCATTCTAGAGGATCTTTTAAGGCTTTGTATCCTAGACTTTGGGGGTACATGGGAAGAGCACCTTCCGTTAGTAGAATTCGCATATAATAATAGCTTTCAGTCTAGTATTGGCATGGCACCTTTCGAAGCTCTTTATGGAAGGCCTTGCCGTTCGCCTACATGTTGGTGGGAATCTACCGATAAAATCCTACTTGGGCCCAATATGGTTAGGGAAACCTCGGAGAAGATTGAGTTGATTCGAAGGAGGATGAAAGCAGCACAAGATAGGCAAAAATCGTATGCTGATAAGAGGAGGACAGATCTTGAGTTTGACATTGGGGACATGGTTTTTATCAAAGTATCTCCGTTACAGAATGTTGTTCGCTTTGGGTCCGTGGGGAAATTAGCACCAAGGTTTGTAGGGCCGTTTCCTGTAAAAGACAGGATTGGGAAGATGGCATATAGGGTGGAGTTGCCTGAGAAACGTAGTGGAGTACACGACGTATTCCATGAGGAAGTGTTTGCACAAGACCGCGGAGGTGGTAGAGCCGAGCTTGCTTAAAGAGGTGGAAATAGAGCGTGATGCAACAATCAGACGAGCTCCTACATGCATTCTTGGGTCGGAGATCAAAAAGTTGAGGAATCGAGAGGTCAGACTGGTTAAAGTGCAATGGGGAGATGATGAGAGCAACGAACTTGGGAGACAGAAGAGAAGATGCGTTCGTTGTACCCTTTTCTTTTTGAGGGTATGTCTTTTAATTTCTCCTTTATCGCTTAGCTTATCTTATCTTATCTTTAGTATGTCCTCTCATTAGTATCTTTGACCTTTAGTTAGGATAATCCTATGGTTGAAACATGTGTTTGAGACATGTTATGTATGATGGATGCAAGTGTTTGCTAGTGGTTGCTCGTGGATGCATATATACACACACTTTAGGCACTAGATCGGCTCAGTCACTACATATTGCATATTGCATATATATGGATGTATTTAGTATAATGGATGTATAATGGTTGTACCATCATATGGATGCTGCATTCGGTTGAATGGGTGTGCACGCATATAGAAGTAGTATGTAAGCAATTAGGATCTTTTGCATACATAATGGATTCATGACACTTACATAATTTGCATTAAGGAGGTCAACTGAATCAGTAGACCGCCTGATTTCGCATTAGGTAAGGACATGTACACACACTTGCATATGATCATAAAGCATTAGAAGTTTTTTAAGGACAATGGATGCCTGTGTATGATGGATGAGTAGATGGACGTTTGGATGGTAGGATATACATTCTTCCAGACTTGAAGATTTCGGGGACGAAATCCTAAAAGGAGGGGAGAATGTAACACCCCGAATTTTCTATTAACACTAAAGTTGCTAAAATATTAATAAGTGTGTAAGAGAGGGGATGTATCTAATATGAATATAAAAATATTAATAAGTGTGTAAGAGAGGGGATGTATCTAATATGAATATAAAAATATTAATAAAGTGTGTAAGAGAGGGGATGTATCTAATATGAATATAAAAATATTAATAAGTGTGTGAGAGAGGGGATGTATCTAATATGTTCATTGTAGAAAATATATATATATTTATGACATGAATAGAAGTTTATTAATATGCTGAGTGTTTGCTGAGTCACTTCTGACTCATTGTTGAGTCAACAAGATAAACCCCATCTTGTCTGAACGGCTGCGGTTATTTCTAGGTTAAATCTAATGGCCTAAATGAATTCTAAAATCTATAAATAAGTGGGTAGACCCTAGACCTAGATCACTTGTAAAATTAGAGAAGCTACCGTCATGCTGCTGCCATGGAGTTCAGCATAGCCGTCACAAACTAAGAAGAGGAAGCCTAATCATCTACAACTAAATTCTTCTCAACAAATCAAATCAAAAGATTCTTTCTCTAATCCTCTTCTTTAAACTGTGAGTATGATGATTCTCACAAGACTATTACAAACTAATTTGACTCAGTTATGAATGGATCACAAGAAAGTGATGTGATTTGTAATTGTAAATTCTATATATTGTGGATCTCTTATTATGTTATTATGTTGTCGTATGATGTAAATTATATATGCTATGTCATGCTATGTTGTAAATTCTCTTATGCTATGTCGTGCTATGTTGAGAATCATGTCAAGCTATGTTATACTATCATACTATGCCATGTTATAAATCATGTTATATTATGTTGGAAAATCATGTTGTTGGATCATGCTTAAAGTTATGTTTTTTTTTTCTTAATTTAAATGGATCTTGTTTATGGGAATTTGCCTATTAGGTTAGGTGTACCCATAAACTTGAAACTATAATTAAATAAAACTTGATTATGGGAATTTGCCTATTGAGTTAGGTGTACCGATATAAAACCATGTTGTTAAAAAATTAGATGATGTTGATTCACACATGTTCATATGTAAGTTTATGAAAATTGATTGAGATCATATTAGGTGAATTTTGAACAAGTTGACACCTTTAGATCCATGACATGTATAATCTATGCAAGTTGGACATATGCAAGTTTCACCCCTTATTATGATTCATTTGGTCACATATACATGTTGTTATTATGATAATCTCTTTTATGCTATGAGTTAGGCTATTCGAGTCTAACATATATTTTGCGAATAAACGTTCAAACGTGGGGTAGGGGTAATATTAGGAATTAATAAATTGGGTGCAATTTTGTAAGATTTTGCATACCATGAATGGATGTCCATAATTGAGTCAATTATGGACATTGTTAAAAATTGGAAGTAATTAATAATTCAAGTAGGGAATTATTAAAATTGGGGGAAAGTGGATTATTATTAATAATCAATGCTTAGGACACGAGGTTGGACCCGTTTGTGATGTAAACCTGCCCGGACCCGCCCGGCAAATCCAGTAGTCACAAATGTCGGCCCAATGTGAGAGGTCCTAGGCCCAAACTAAAGCATAACAGTTGTAAAGACACGAGGTTAGACTCTTTTATGGTGTAAGACTGCCCGGACCCGCCCGGCAAATCCAGCTGCCATAAATGCCAGTCTAATGTGAGAGGTCTTTATGAGGTTATGGCCTTAATGAACTAAGAAATACTTAACCAGATAATCATGTAAGGTGGGACATGGGGGTTAAGTAGGTGCCTTGGGTGGCATGAGGAATCTGGTGGTTGCCTTTAGAGGCATTTGAAATACGATTAGACTTAACCAAACACACATGTAAATGAACATGACTAAGTGGGTTAAGTGAGATGGACTAATGGGGACAAGCTTAGGTGGAATGCTTGTGGTAAATAGTGGGGGCCCATTTCAACCAGTATCCCAAAACGTATCTTTGTGGGCTCGACCCAAGTCGAGGACGGGACACGCATACTGGGTTTGACTATAAGAGGCCAAAACAGGGAGCGGTGGCAACGCAAGTCCAACGGGTTTCATATGCGTGTGTGGACCCGGGCTGGTAGGTAAGACGTTGTTGCATCGTGTAGGTATAAGCCGTGCATGTCCGTTGTATCAGGTTGCCACTTTAGGGGAGTGATACACCCCACTGTGGGGCCAGCACGGGTATCTACGAGTTAGGGAGCCGATCGAATAATGGGAAGTAGGGTACACCTAGTGGAGATAGGGGCAGGCGGCACCTATGTAGTCAGCTAGGGCTCCGTAAAGCCATTGGGAAAGTTTCTAAGTGAAGCTAAGTGGGATGAATCTTTAGGGTGACTGGTGTGGTGCAGTATAGTGTTTATCCTTTAGTATTTAGGAGCGCCTATAACGTTGCCTTTAGCGATTGTCTATGTCCTTAATCTGCTCTTCATAGACATTTTCTTGTTTTCCAGCTTATGCCTTAGTCCAGTTATTTTGGTAATAGTATTGTAGAATTATCATATTCACCATACTTTATGTCTGACCCCCTCTTTTCCATCCTTTTTCTCCCTTCAGGTCCGCAGGTTGGGCCAAGTTCTAGTGGAGTCTAGTTGGATCGCTTATCTTCTGGAAAGCTTGGACTGCTGAAGTAAAGTCCAGCTTGTTATCTTTCTTTTTAATGGCTATTCATGTAATGGGATTATGTACTTGTTTTATCAAGATAGATATTGTACTTGACATTGAATATGGTGTTATGATGTAATCAAACATGTTTTGACTTCTGCTACAATGAAATAAAGTTTTTGAATTTCTAAGTACTATTTTATATCTGTCTTGTTGTAATTTTACTGTTCTATATTCACTTAAAACCTCCATGGAAGTTAATGCATTCCCTTTGTGAGTGACATTAATGGACGTGGGGTGTTACAACAGGCATATAAATTAGATGAGAGCTAACATTGTCATAAAAAAGGTATAAACAGGATGAACAAGATAAGCAGAATAAACAGGATAGGTTATGCTTCTCAAATATTTTTCTTTGCACCAATACTTGTATAACAAATATGTGACAGGATTACATATCCCCTAATTACTTAACGGAAACAGAATGATCCATACAGAATATAATGGTAGGATTAGGTGTCCTCTAGTAATGGGTTTTACCCAAACAGAAATAACAGGCACCTCAACAGAAATAATGGGTGTTACCCCAAACGGAAATAAGAGGTACCTCAACAGAAACAGACAGGACTAGATGTACCCTAATTACTACCCCCAAGCGTTCAACTCCCTAACATGTAAATACCCTATGTCGGCCCTACAATAGGGTGTATTACTTCCTAAAGTGACAACCTACAGAAGGACACAGACCTATTTACTGGTGCTACAGTGACTTATTTTCCCTTACAAACCGGACTCAAGCACGCACATGATTCTGTTGGAAGGCGCTCGTGTACACTCCCTTTTAGATGAACCTTTTACAATCAGTTCACTATGCGTACCCTGACCCCTACCTAGTGCGGGGCCTCGTTTAATACCAGAATGGGTTACTGACTGATATGGATCCCACACAGTAGATGGCACAAGTCAAACCCCTAAACTTGTGCCCCCAATTAACTATAATTTTTAATAGGTTAAGCCTACAAATTAACAGGTTCTCCTAACCCTCACAGATTAATAGGTTAAGTTTCATAGGTTAACAAGTTAATATAACCCCATGGACTAAACTGGTTTAGTTAACCCCAGCAAATTAAATAGGTTTACTTAACCCCATCAGATTAAACAAATTTACTTAACCCCAACAGATTAAATATGTTCCACAGGTTGTTTACAGTTTCATTATCATGTTCCACATAATCTATAAATTAAGCCTACAGATTTATATGCCCCGAATCTCAAGTCATAATTCATTGTATAAGATATTCCCCTAAATTATCATTCCCAAATTATCCTAATTTCGTTCGTATGTATGTTTCAGCGATATTGGCCTCGGCTCGAAGGTAGCATAGGCTATAAAAATAAAAAAGGGGAATGGGAGAGGGAGAAGAATAAAAATAAACATATAATAACGAAAATAGACATATAATGACAAAAATAGGCATATGATAACATAAATAGGCATATAAGAACCGAATAGTAGAATAGCTATACTGAAAATCACATGTAGTTATAGCAGAACCGTTTAGATATGAATCAGTTTCTTACCAGGCATAGGTACATATCCAGATTTATAAACATGTCAGGGTTACTGTTAAATTTTTATATCTAAAAGTAACATGAACTCACAGAGATTGGATCGATGTACAAGAAACGTATATGTATAGGCTGATGTTGAAGAAGATAGTCTTGATTCAATCCAAGATGAGGCAGCATCTCATTATCTCCATTGTTTTAGGTGTAGGAAAACAATAATAATGTTGTCCTTTATATAAACTATCATCCACGAATCTAGTCAACAAACAAGTCCAGATTTAGAAAAATGTACCCGGCCAGATCTCAGTTGGGTCAACCACCCCCACCTGGGTCGACCTATGGGTCGACCCACTTGCCTTTGGGTCGACCCAGACCAAGCATGGATCGACCCTTAATGGGACGATTTCCCGCCTTCTCCCGCCCCTTTTCCCGCTTCATATTTTGAAATGATTTAAATTCTGGTTTTGCATTATAAATATATAAGCCACTTGTGCGTATACAAACTTCTAGGCTTTATATCTTCCTCATACGATGTCCGTTTCATGCAAACTCGGAGTCTATCTTAAGTAGAATTCCGAGGAGAACGCAATGGTACAGTCCTTTTTATTTAATTCCCAATATATAATTAAGTATTCTTTGGTTTATTGTTAATAATGTCCTTTGAAATTACGGGGTGTTACATTCTCCCCTACTTAAAGGATTTCGTCCCCGAAATCTCCAAGTTAAGAAGAATATTTATCCTAACATCCATCTATAGCCAACTACTCATCCATTAATCACAGGCATCCATTGTCCTTGAGAGATTTCTAATACTTTAATGAACATATGCAAAGGTGTGTGTATATGTCCCTATGTCAATGCAAAAAATCAAGTGGTCTACTGATTCAGTCGACCTCCTTAATGCAATGTATGTTAGTGCCATGAATCCAAGATGTATGCAAATAGTCCTAGTATATCTTGTAAACGCTATATGTGTGCACAATCATCCATCCAAATGCAACATCCATATGATGATACATCCACTTCCATCCATTAAAAAGAAAAATGCACAAACATTCATGTGCAGTATAAGCATGCTTTGTGCCGATCTAGTGCCTAGTGTGTGTATATTCATTCACGAGCAACCACTAGCAAACACTTCCATCCATCAAACATAACACGTCTCAAATGCATGTTTACATCCATTGGTTTTCTACCTAAAGGTCGAAGATTTGATCAATAGGATATGCTCAAATGATAGAAGAAAGTACGAATAAAAGCTTGGAAAAAGAAGTTAAGAACATACCCTTGAAAAGAAAAGGGTATGAAGTGCGAATCTTGTCTTCAGTCTCCCAAGTTGCACCCTCACTGTCTTCACCCCATTGTACTTTCATTAACTTAACCTCTCTGTTGCGTAGCTTCTTAACCTCTGATCCAAGTATAAGGGTAGGAACTCGTTTAACTGTCACATCCCTTTCTACCTCTACTTCCTCAAGCATACTCGGCTCAACCACCTCTGCTGTATCGTGCATACATTTCCGCAAATGAGCAACGTAGAAAACATCATGAACACCCACCAATCTCTCTGGTAGTCTCACCCTATAGGCCATCTGACCTATCCTCTCTACTATGGGAAATGACCCTACAAATCTTGGTGCCAATTTCCCTACAGATCCAAAGTGAACCACATTCCTCAGAGGTGATACCTTGATGAAAATCATGTCTCCTACCTCAAACTCAATGTCAGTCATTCTCTTATCTGCGTAGGATTTCTGCTTATCCTGAGCTGTCTTCATGCATCGAAAGATAAGAACAATCTTTTCTGAAGTCTTTCTAGTCATCACAGGTCCAAGTAAACGCCTATCTGTAGACTCCCACCATCAAGTCGGTGATATGTAAGATCTTCCTTTTAGTGCCTCGACGGGTGACATGCCTATATTAGCTTGATAACTGTTGTTGTAGGCGAACTCAACCAATGGGAGATGCTCGTCTCAAGTCCATCCGAAGTCTAGGATACACAACCTCAAAAGATCCTCAACAACTCTATTCACCCACTCAGTCTGCCTATCAGTCTGAGGGTGATATGCGGTGCTCAAACATAACTGTGTACCTAATGCCTCTTGCAGGCTCTTCAAGAACACACTAGTGAAGATGGGGTCACGATCACTCATTATGCTAGAAGGTACTCCATGTAGACAGACTATCTCACGAAGATAAACTGATGCCAACTATGTTGTCATCCTCTTGCTTTTAATGGGAATGAAATGAGCACTCTTAGTAAGTTGTCTATTATAACCCAGATACTGGTGTTTCCATTCCTCGATCTAGGCAAACATCGATGAAATCCGTAGAGACGCTCTCCCATTTCCATTGTGAAACCTTCAAAGGATGAAGCAAACCGCCAGGCTTCTTGCTGGTAAACTAAGCATCGAGAGACAAACTCCGCTACATATTTCTTCATCCCAGCCCAAAAGAAAACCCTCTTCATATCTCTATACATCTTATCACTGCCCGAATGGATAGTCATCCTAGAATGATGGGCTTTCTCAAGGACTGTCTTCAACAGATTTCCCACTTGGGGAACACAAAGCCTCCTGTCCCTTTGTAGCCACCCTCTATCATTCATGGAATATCTGATAAGGTGACTAGAAGTCTCTCCTCCACTGAGTCTATCCAAGATGTCTGCTATCTGTGGGTCCTCTCGCTGCGAAGATCCTATCTGATCCATAAGAGTAGGTTGAAGCTCTAAGGATGCCAACAAATCAGGTGTAAGATCCATAAAAGGCCTAAAACCGAAGGTCGATATGTACTCCAAACTCCGCCCCTCTACAATAGATGACTCAAAGTCATCCTCTACCTACTCAACGCGTCCGTTACTACATTAACCTTGCCAGGGGTATAAGCAATCTCGAAATCATAAGACGCTAGGAACTCCCTCCATCTCTGCTGTCTCAAGTTGAGATCCTTTTGTGAGAACAAATACTTGAGAGATTTATGGTCCGTATATAACTCAAACCTCTCTCCAAGTAGATAATGTCGCCAAGACTTAAGTGCGAACACTGGAGCAACCAACTCTAAATCATGGATAGGGTAGTTCCTTTCATGCAGCGACAACTGTCTACCACCGAAGCATACTACCCTTCCCTCTTGCATCAAGACGACACCAAGCCCTGTACCACATGCATCAGTGTACACTGCGAACGCTTTGTTCCTACAGGCAAATTCAAGACTAGTGCTGTTGTCAAAGCCCTCTTCAACCGCTGGAAAGCATCCTCACAGTCAATGCTCCAAAAAAAGGTTAAAATTTTCTTCGTCAGTCTGCTGAGTGGGGATGATATCTTTGCGAAGTCCTTGATAAACTTTCTATAATGGCCCACCAAACCAAGAAAACTTCTCACCTCCTTTGCATTCTTTGGAAATTTCCAATCTTGAGCTGCAACCACTTTCGTAGGATTCACCGCTATCCCATCCTTGGAGACCACATGCTCTAGAAATCTTACCACCTCTCTCCAAAAGTGATATTTGGAGAATTTTGCCTTAAACTAGAGAGTCCTCAAAACATCCCCTAAATGTAGGGCATGCTCTTCCTCGCTCTTTGAGAAAATCAGAATGTCATCCATAAAGACCACAACGGATTTATTCAGAAACTCCTTGAACACCCTGCTCATCAAATCCACGAAATATGCGGGTGCATTCGTCAAACCAAAAGGCATGACTAACTACTAAAAGAAAACATTCGAGTTTTGAAAGCGGTCTTTTTTATACAGTCCTCGGCCACCCTCAACTGATGCAATCCCATGGCCAAATCTAACTGCGATAAAACAGATGCACCAAAAAGCCGGTCAAATAGATCGTCAGTCCTCGGAAGTGGGTGCCTATTCTTCTTGGTGAGTTTATTCAACTCCCTGTAGCCACACATAAACGAAGTGAACCATCTACATTAGTTGCAAAGATGACTGGAGCACCCCCATTCAGATATACTTCGCCTTATAAACCCCGTCTCAAGTAACTCCCCTACTTGCTTGCTAAGGTCCCTCCTTTCCCTAGGAACCATGTGGCGCACAGGCAATGCGACTGGCTTTGCATTATCCACCAAGTATATCTGGAAATCAATCTCACACCTCGGAGGTAAGCCCCTAACATCATCATAAACATAGGGATACTCATAGACTATAGGTACAAATCGCAAATCATCAACAGAAGCATCATGTGATTCAAGGAAGCTAAGCATAATAGACCCCTTTGAGTTATAGGAAATCTAGAGAGTCCTCCCTCGGCAAGTTAAAAGTCTAACGACTCTCCTCTCACAGTCTAGAATGACACCATACATGGCTAGTCAATCCATCCCTAGAATCAGAACATAGCCCATAAAACCAAGCACATACGCATCACACTCAAACTCGATGCCCAACACAGATATCCTCAAACCCCAACATATCATAGACAAATGAGCCGTGCCCCCAATGGGGTTTGAGACAATAACAGGATCAGAAACAATACTAGTACTAAGGTGCAGAGACTCAACAACATAATCATATATAAAAGAGTGAAATGAGATGGAATCAAAAAGAGTTCTAACTGGATGATCGGAAAGATAAATCAATCCTTCAACAGAAATTTTCCTACCTCAGTCTGGTGCATTGGCCTCGAGAGCATGCACCTGCCCTCCAGAAGAGCCTGACCGTTGGCCCTGTCCTTGCCTCTTCGGGCGCTCCTTAGTATAGTGTCCGACTTCACCACAGTTAAAGCAAGCATTCTTCCTTTTTCTACAATCTCTGACCAAATGACCCAAGCTCCCACAACCATGACACTTCTTGCCTTGAGCTTTGTCGTTCTTTCCACCCTTTTTTTGCTATTCTTTCTTGAGCCACACCTTCTTGTTTTGCATCTCATCAGTCTTAGCCTCCTTTTTCTCATCCTTACCATCTCGTGCATCAATGCCATATCAACTAGTCTCTCAAAAGTAGCCCCCATCGAAATGTGAGATAATGCCAATGCTTGAAGAGGTTGATTTAATCTTCTTGCAAAACTTAAAGCTTTCTAGTGTGGGGTATTTGCCAGCTCCATACCAAACCTTGCCAACTGATTAAATTTATTGACACACTCTTTAATAGACATGCTTCCTTGCTTAAGCGCCGAAAATCTCTCTATCTGCATACTCTCTTCTACCTGAGAGAGAAATTTCGTCTCGAATCTCTATCGAAAATCATCCCAAGTATCAACTAGATGCTCTGCTTGCATCACCTCCCACCAAAACGAAGCCTCATCCTTTATCTGCCATGTAGACAACTGTATCATCCTACGGTCGTTAACTTTGAAAAGCCTAAACAAGTTTTCTATATCTTTTAGCCAATTCCATGCTTCCATAAAGTTCTTAGTTCCCCGAAATGGCTTTCCTCCCATAGCACAGAAATCTTTGCATATCTTAGAGAAATTATCCACTCGTGGAGGAGGGGAACAACAGCTGTAGCCGGGGGATGGGCGTCTCCTTGGCCTCCGGCAGGCACGTAGCCTCAAGATATCTACGGAACCAAGCCGGTATCTGAATTCCCTAGGGAAGATTTGGTTCCCTAGACATGTTCAAAAGAAAAGGAAATGGGATTCAAATAGAGAATCGAAAGTTATATGGCTTTAGGGAATATGTTTTTTCAATAAAAGACTTTTTTTTGAAAATACTTTATTTTTGAAAACAATTTTCAAAACCTTTATACGATCTTGTAACCTTCATCTATAGTACCAAATGTGAAACCCCATGTCCATTAGTGTCACTCTTTATCAAAATGCATTAAGTTTCGTGACGCATTATAGATAAACAAAAATAGATTCTCATAAGACAGATATAATAATAACAACGGAATTTAAAACTTCATTACTAGCAGAAAAACATCGTAGTCTCAAAACCAGTTACAACATCAGGCTAAAATATTGAAACCAAATACTTGAAACCAAAACATCTATCTTGTGCTAAAAACCATTAGAGTACAAAAATGTAAAATCATAATCCCTAATAATAGCTATAATAAAGTAGAGAAGTAACGGAAGCGATACATCAAAGCAAATCCAAATCCAAGCGGAAACAGAAGAGAGAGAATCCTAATCAAGCCTGAGCATTCCGACCTTGAGAACCTGAGGGGTAGAAAGAGAGAGAAAACAAAACAAAACAGGTCAGACATAAAGTCTGTCAAGTCCAGTGACTTTAGCATATAAAGAAGTAAAATTATCATAATAGGCATATAAATTGGATGAGAGCTAACAATGTCATAAAACAGGTATAAATAGGATGAACAAGATAAGCAGAATAAACAAGATAGGTTTTGCTTTTCAAATACTTTTCTCTGCATCAATACTAGTATAATGGATACGTGATAGGATTAGGTATCCCCTAATTACTTAACGGGAATAGAATGATCTCCACAGAATATGAGGTAGGATTAGGTGTACCCTAGTAACGGGTTTTACCCAAACAGAAATAACAGGCACCTCAACAGAAATAACGAGTGTTACCCCAAACAGAAATAACAGGTACCTCAACAGAAACAGACAGGACTAGATGTACCCTAATTACTACCCCCAAGTGATCGGCTCCCTAACTTGTAAATACCCTATATCGGCCTCACACTAGGGTGTATTACTTTCTAAACTGGCAACCTACAGAAGGACACATACCGATTTACTGGTGCTACAACGACCTATTTTCCCACTACAAACTGGACTCATGCATGCGCATGATTCTGTTGGAACGCGCCCGTATACACCGCCTTTCAAATGAACCTCTTACAATCAGCTCAATATGCGTCCCGTAACCCCTACCTAGTGCGGGGTCCCCGTTCAATACCAGAATGGGTTATTGACTGATATGGGTCCCACACAACAGATGACACAAGTCAAATCCCTAAACTTGTGTCACCCAATTAACTAGGACTTTTAACAGGTTAAGCTTATAGATTAACAGGTTCGCCTAGCCCTAACAGTTTAACAGGTTAAGTTTCACAGTTTCATATAACCCCTGCAGACTAAACGGGTTCATTTAACCCCAACAGATTAAACAGGTTTACTTAACCCCAACAGATTAAACAGGTTTACTTAACCCCAACTGATTAAATCGGTTTCACAGGTCGTTTACAGTTTCATTATCATGTTCCACTTAATCCATAAATTAAGCCTACAGATTTATATGCCCCAAATCTCAAGTCATAATTCACAGTATAAGATATGCCCCCAAATTATCATTCCCAAATTATCCTAATTTCGTTTGTACGCATGTTTCATTGATATTGACCTAGGCTTGAAGGTAGCATAGGCTATAAAAATAAAAAAGGGAATGAGAGAGGGAGAAGAACAAAAATAGGCATATAATAACAGAAATAGGCATATGATAACAGAAAAAGCATATAAGAACCGAACAGTAGAACAAGTATACTGAAAATCACATGTAGTTATAGCAGAAATGTTTAGATATGAATCAATTTCTTAACAGGCATAGGTTCAGATCCAGATTTATAAACATGCTAGGGTTACTGTTAAATTTTCATATCTAAAAGTAACATGAACTCATAGAGATTGGATCGGTGTACAAGAAACGTATATGTATAGGCTGATGTTAAAGAAGGTAGCCTTGATTCAATCCAAGATAAGGCAACATCTCATTATCACCATTGTTTTAGGTATAGGAAAACAATAGAAATGTTGTCCTTTATATAGACTATCCTCAACGAACTAAGTCAACAAACAAGTCCAGATTCAGAAAAATGTACTCGGCCAAATGTCAGTTGGGTCGACCCACCCCCACCTGGGTCGACCCACTTGCCTTTGGGTCGACCAGTAGGTCGACCCAGACCAGGCATGGATCGACCCTTAACTGGTCGATTTACCGACTGCCCTTGCCCTTTTTTCCCGCTTCGTATTTTGAATTGATTTTAATTCCAATTTTGAATTATAAATATATAAGCCTCTTGTGTGTATACAAACTTCTAGGCTTTATATCTTCCTCATACGATGTCCGTTTTATGCGTACACGGAGTCTATCTTAAGCAGAATTCTGAGGCGAATGCAATGGTACAGTTTTTTACCTAATTCCTAATATTTAATTAAGCATTCTTTGGTTTATTGTTAATAATGTCCTTTAAAATTAAGGGGTGTTTCATTTTCCACCTTAACAAGGATTCTATGTTAGTTTACATTATAAAATAATCTCTTGCCTTAGCAATTAAGTTACGTTGTGTGATTAAGTTCTTGGATTTAAATTGAAGGGGATGGGTTCAAGTTTTTTCATCTGTGTTTTTTCCTTTCTATGCTTTCTGTTTTTTTGCTTGCAATTAATTTGTCTTGGTCCACGATTCAAAATTAGCTTGGACTGGGCATGCGGGGAATTGAAATGAAACTGTCAGTGGGGGGAAGAGACATGACATGCTCGATGCGTTGGATGCTAGTGTATCATTTTCCCGTAACTAGTCGAACAAATGTTTAACTCATTGGATGCTTCGTCAATGGTAACATGTTAAATTTCGTTCGTGAGCGCCATCTTAATGTTCTTTTAATGAAAATTGGGTACTTTATATGCAAGTCTAAATAGTATACCACATACTACATGAAAAATGGGTTAAGTCCCATAAAACAGGATTTGAACTCGTGACATCTCGCACTACGTTGATATGTCTTAACAACTTGGAAAATGATGTTTTTCTAGACATCTTAATGTTATAGCTATAATAGAACTGTTTATGTTAACCAGTTGATAGGAATTTGTGCTAAGTAATATCTTAATCAAGTCTATTCGAACAAACGACATTGCTTCTTAGGATTTCTGGCTGATTAACAATATTTATTCACAACTCGTTTGGAAGGTTCGAAATAATTTAAAGAATTTGATTTAGTCATCATTTTGATCATTGTAGTAACATTGGACAAGAACTTGGAGTAGGAGTAGCATTCAGGCCGATTTTTTATGTTCTAAACCACTTTGGTTTTTTAAGACCATATTTTGAACCCACTCTGTAGGCCTGATATGAGTTTAGAATTGGAAACCTAACCTGAAACATGTACGAGTCAGGGCTGACCCATCCTACCTCAAGACCCGATGAAGTTCCATGTATTAATTTCTAATTGCATAATAATGTGCGTACATTTAATTATTTACATTTTTTATCACTAAATGATAAATTAATATAAATAATATTTTGTTTACAATGATAATGGAATATTAGAAAATGAGATGTACAATAATATTCAAAAATGTGCATCTCTTATTTTACAATTACCAATGATGCTACTTATTACAATAATTTGTTTTATAGCATATTGGTTTAAACGTAATAATTTCCGTGTCATAATCACATATATTTAAGAATATTATAAAATTGTTAGTAACATAGCATTCTAATGAGATATCAACAATCCGAGTCTGGTTGGAACGGGTTAGTGGAACCCAAATTTATAGCCCTGAAGAGTTGGTCACTGGTCTACAATGATGACTCAATAGGACGGGTTAAAACGATCCAAAATATGAATGAACTTACCATGTTTGGATCCTATACCCGTTCCATTGCCATTTCTATGATCGGACAGAGAGTAGGACAACAAATTGAGGAAGCAGGTTTTAGATTTTTTATTGGAGGAATTGTTAAATAAAGAAGAAATCTGCTAAAGGAATGACATCTTAATGTTTTTTTTTGAAAATTGTGTATTTTATACACAGGTTTGAATGTGCAATAAGTTTTGGTCTTGAACAAAATTTTAATGCTTTTTAAGAATTGGGTACTGTTGATGTCCAATAGTTGGATCAACATCCAAAGATTTCCAAGATAATGAAAATACGTGTAAAATGAGAATTTAGTGAAGAATACAATAAAGTAATTGACATAGAGTTTATAGTGGTTTAATTCGTGAGAACCTATGTCCACTATGAAGGCTCTTACTCTTCATTCACTTTAAGTCAAGATTATAATGGTAGGATCAATATTCCCAAGTAGCTACAATGGCCATGGCAGAAAAAAGGTCCAAGAAGGAGCTTTATTTCTTCTTCCCAAAATGCCAAGGTGAGCCAAAAAGTCCAAGTGTCCAAGGTAGAGCTGAACTTCTTATGCCCGAAGTAATGGATTGAGCCAAAGAGTCTAAGGTGCTAAGAATTCTCCCCAAGGTGTCAAGAGATCAAGGAACCAACATTTGTCTCGTATCTGAAGGGGTATTTGCAGGAGAAGGAGAGTAGGTGTGTGGAAGAAAGCCTGGAAGCACGTGGCCCAAGTCCAAACGTGTCGAGATCGGTACCGAACCTAAAACACTTGTTGTTTTAGGGCTCGGATCACAACATGTTGTTCTGCTTCCTTTGCTTTACTTCTAGAAGGATTTTGGTTGGAAGAAGTTTAAAGGATTGGGAAGTATGAAGGGTTGAAGTTTGGATGTGGATATGGTGGTATTACGGATTCATACCGATCCTGCATACTCCATATTTTTCATTGATCCAGAAGAACTTGGTGAAAAACCTATGCGTAAGGCTTTGTGAAACACCCACCCCACAACACTTGTGTTTTCCTTGAGATTCTGGAGGAAGCTGGAAGAAGCACCGATCTCCTTGACATGGCATGATACGTATTGACCCCGGGTTACATTCGGGAGTTGTACCGATCCCAAAGATTTCGGGGATATGTACCGATCCCAAAAAACTTGGCATTTTTGCTGAGTAGTCTTGAGCTTGGGGATATTTACTAATCCTTAAAGAAGTTAAATATCAATCCCCGAACACTTATCCGTTTGTGAGCTGTTTTGATGAGCTAGGGCAACCCCACCTGCAAGACTCTAACTGGACTTAATTTCTGGGTGTTCGGATAAAACTTTTGAGTCGTTTAGCCATGCAATGGTTGAATCATGTCAGCTTGCATCGCTTTTGATAACCGGGCCAAAAGGCCGAGTAAAACTTTCTCCCCGAAGCATGTCTTGTGTTCACATGTCATGTTTTGAATAGGGATAAGTCTTTCTAGTAACTAGAAATATCTCCAAGTCATGTTTAGCGAATGGTTGCGACCTTTCCTTGGAGTAATGCATTCCAGGAAGTACATTGTTTTCTGAGCAGTCATGATGGTTTGTCGAAGTTCATTGTTATAAGCACGCAGTTCCAGCACTATTGAGAACTCTAGTTGCTTTGATCTTCATTGCTCGGACTAGAATCTGTTTGATTTCTCAGGTGAGTGTCTAATCTCTGCCGATTCAAGAAATAAAACATTAGTTGCTGACTCCCAATTACACCGAAGCGCCAACGAGTTGTTGTTGGCACAATTACGTATGCACTCACATGTTTGCGCGTGATTTGGCGCGATACTATCAGAGTTTACAATAAGAAAAATTATAGAAATGATGTGGTTCAGGTATACGATCGCGCAAGTTAGTTTTAAAAACATAATCGACTTTGGACTCAATCTTTTGGCGCGCACTCTTGAATCATTCAGATTAGTGAGTACACGATTAGTTAACAATTCAAGTTTGTTTCGACGATTGTAGTTTTGAAAACACGTTTGCATGATCGTAGCCATTGCTTGAGTTTTAGAAATCTTCACCGATCCCGAGAATGTTGAACTTTCCTCTCCTTTCTTATTTTTTTAAAAGGAAGATGAGTCGGGATCAAAACCGATCCGGGGGTCGGTAACGATCCTCAAATACTTCGGGATTTTTCCGTAATTCTGGCAAGTAAAAGTTCTTCTTCACTCCCTACATATACAAGTGGGATACATTCACATCATTTGTTCTTCTGCCATTTCGTGTCCTTGTTTACTTAGAGCATTTTCGAAGAACAAAAACTCCCAAACCCCTCTAAATCGTCGCCACTTGTCAAACCGTCCACCCTGGTCTCTCGATAACCCCAGCTACCGATCTCGACCAAACTCAGTTAATCT
The DNA here is from genome assembly GCA_030737875.1 of Allium sativum. Lineage (NCBI taxonomy): Eukaryota > Viridiplantae > Streptophyta > Magnoliopsida > Asparagales > Amaryllidaceae > Allium > Allium sativum. The sequence continues at coordinate 710,362,374 of CM060916.1, read as the reverse complement.
CAGGTAGGTTAACCTTTACGGGTTGCATTGGTTTTGTTTTGGATCAAATTGGGCTCGACTTAATTAGTATTGTGTGGAGATGAGTGGAGTGATGGCGAGGTTGATGGTGGCTGTGGAGTCGATGTAAGCGATAAGGCCATTAGCCATGGCGTAAATGTCTTCGTTCGGAGGAAATGAAGAAGAGGTGATGTTGGGTTGGAGTACGAAATTTTCAAAAAGGGAAGAGTATGAAAAATGTAGAGGATGAAGAAAAAATTGCAGGTCGAAGGGATACGAAATCTACATTTTGTATCCCAGAGGACTTAGATATTTTTACAAGTCTTGGGGATCCGAAATGAAGATTTCGTAATCTGAAGGACTTAATAAAAAAATTGTCTTAGCGAAGTGGCGAGACCTAGGATACGAAATTGGAGAAGGTGGTAGGATCAGTGGACTCTAGATACAAAAAGAAGGAGAGTGCAGGATCAGTGCAGAAGCTTTTGCAGCTGTGGAGGAGATTTGGAGAAAATCATAAGTGTTTTAGGATACAAAATTTAGAAGCTTTTGGAGCTTTTGAAGAGATTCCGAGAAAATCATAAATGTTTTAGGATACGAAATAAGTGTCGTATCTCGTAACACTTAGGATTTTAGAGGTTTACTTTCAGGAATTTGAATTTTTTTGGGAGTTCGAGGGATACGAAGTGAAATTTGTATCCATGAACACTTAGATAATTTTTAACTTTAAAAAATTGATTTTGAAAATTTGAATCATTTCGTGACGTCTCGCAGTTTGGTTGGGATTAAAAAAAACTTATCGTCGTTTAATGCTTTAACGCTCGAAAAATGAACTGTTCGGACCGATAATTAAGAGATGCACATAGGATCAGAGCATAAAATCGGACTATGGACATATGACTGAACCATCGATTCCAAGATTCGATCCCCGACCCAACCATGTCGTAATCTATACTCGACTTGAATTCCAAGATATCGGTTAGTGACAACGATGGTTTAAGTTTACGACACCATAAATTGTCGCCGCATCCCAAAATGTTTCAGCGTAATTGCATCAGCACGAACGATACTGCACGTTAGTTTACACCAACATAGAGGGTACAAATTTAAGTGTGATTATTAATGCAACTATCTTGAAAGTATAGTTTGCTATAGCAAAACAAAGCTCTATACGACTCCAAGGCTTGGCAGCCGAAGCCGTAGATCCGTCGTTAAGTTCACACGATCCTCGTATTATTCCAAGCGAACGGGAAATATGCGTGGGACTTCTGAAGCTTCCACCCCTTCCCAATAAGTGAGCTCTCCCAACACGCATGATCAATAGGAGAAATCCTATGGATCACAAAATTTACTCGAGCATGTGGATGAACTGATAGTTCAGGAAGAGGCGGAACCAACAAGAGTTGGCCTGTAGAAGGAGTGTAACGACCAAAGTTTTTAGTCATATAATTTAGAACATTTAAATTTGTTTTAAATGTTATATTGGAAATATAAAATGATTTTATAAGGAATTTATTTATTAAAAATGAAGTTCGAACGTATAATTTATAATTATATTTAAAACAAGCTCATAACGTCGCGGTAGTCCATAATATTACGATTTGAAATTCAACTGAATATACAGAATCCGATATAAGTCGAATTTCTTTGAAACAAGAAACGTTCAGATCTACTTGATTATATTTTCCTAATAAAAGAGAAAATTTGAGATTTCGTTTTATAGATTGTAGGTTATGTCCAAATCAAATTTTCAGAAAGTCACTGTGGAGTCGTGTATAAGCCATAACAGTTTATTTAATATAATTAAATATTGGTTTCGAATTTGGACAAGATTTTTGAGATGTAGTTATAATTTAATTTATAGAATTTTTCTGAAATTTTTATTTTGAAAAATAAGAAACATTTTACTTAAAGTATTTTACACCCTATATTAGCGTTTTGGGATATCACAATACAAGTTAACTTGTCTATGTTATTATATTTTTGGAATCATGGAACATCGCTTGACACAATATTTTTTTTTTAGTCTGTAGTAGTCCATAAGTGAGTAAAACTATGTGTAGTGGGGTACGCTAATGTTTAAATACTAAATAATATATTAATTAATCTTGAAGCTTCTGTCGAAAGCCAATGGTTCCTTCCACCTGAAGCCGCTATAAATCTTCAACAAGAAGCCTCTTTTCTCTTTATATAAATGTGCCTCATTTAACTCACGAGTAAGCTAATTGTTTCTGAATTTCTCTAAAATCCTTCTCGTAATCCATGAGCCCCGTTCTTCTTTCCCGTTCTTACATCTATTCCTCCCAATAAAAAAAACGAACGAAGAAGTCTTCTACTTCGAAAATCAGAAAAAAAAACAAATACTCAATGAAACAATTCAAACTCGAATCCGTTAAACTTCTATCATCATAAGCTTCAAACCAATATTAATTTCAAATGCTTCAACACCAAAATTAGTCGTTGTGTTTTTGAACAGCGCATCCATTAGTGACACATTCATGAAATTCATATGGAGACCGATGAAAGGGAGTTCACACTTGAATTCATGGTTCGATTTGGGGCTGGTATGTTTTTTTTGGGAATTTAATGGAAATAAAAAGTTCAGTATATTTTTCTAGGAGCATGAACTTCGGATGGAAGCCGCGACAACAAGGGCATCTTCGAGTTGAGCACGGTAGGGGTAGGACGATGGCGGGGGTTAGGGTTTGGGTAAGGAGCTTGGGGATTACGGTGGTTAAATTTGTAAAAGGTGGAGGGAATGATGTTGAGTTTGCTTGGGAAGAACAGGTTCAAATTTGTGAAGGTGATAAGTATTTTTTTATGTTGTAAAGATGATATGGTGGGTGTTGAGTGGGTCAATGTGGAGTTCTGGGCATTGCGTAGTCTGGTGATGGTGAAGTATGGTGATCAGAAGGTGGAGATGTGGTTGTGCTAAGACAATAGGGAGGTTGAGTGAGATAGCTATGTTTTAACATATGAGGTTATGAACTGAATCAAATTGAAAGCAGTGCAAATTAAAAACAGACCAAGGAACCAGTGAGCACTCTAATCATAAGAATTATGGTTAGCCAGTTTTAATGATTTCGGTGGTCTTTGGCAGTGTATAGGCAGCCCTAGGAGGAGATGATTGGGTTTTTTTTCATTCGTGTATGGGTTTGTGAGTTCGTTGTGTAGAAGATGATTAGTGTGCTTTAAAACAATTTATCAAGGGTAAGGTGAAGTAATTAACTCGATAAGGTCATTAGCGTTATAATTTATTTCAATTTCAAATTAGAAACTTATAACGCATGCAACTATCTTATTCGTGAACAGAATCCGATGAAACTGGTCACAATGGAATTGTAGCGGTGAAATCTATATAGGTGGAACTATTGTTGCTGAGAACAGGGCTATTGGAATTGCATAGAAAAATCAAACGACTATTTCATTTTAAATGAAACAAAAGCAGAATCATTGACTGCAAATAATGTGAGTAAACTCACTAACTCTGGCTCGTTTATATTTTTATATAAACGAGTTTTAAATTTATTTATAGTAATTTTATACTGTGTGATAGTTGTTTGGATGAATGGTTGATAAAATAGGTTGAAATGGTTAGTATATTTATACCGTTAATCGATTATCAATTCAGTTCATTATGATATTTTGTATTGATGTGAAATTAATATTATTGATGTTATTTATGTTGATTAACAATTGTGGATGCAGGGTAATAGGTTGGAGGGATACAACTGGATTCCTCAATATTTTATATACTGTTTTATTTATTTATTGTGATATATGGGATGTATGATCACTGTTTGATTATGTTGTGTTGAATTGCACTGGCCTTAGGATTTTGGTATCTAAATACCATAAACATTTTTTAATGTAGAAAAGAAATGTTAATATTTAAAAAGGGAATTTATTTCAAAAATAGAAATTTAATTTCGAATAGACCTAGTAATAGAAACTTGTTTTAAATGAATAAAACAAGAAGTTGAGTATAAACGACGTTTATAAATTTAGTAAAATATTTATCATTGGATAAATTAAAAATATAAATTCAAGATAGAAAAGTGGAAGTCGGTTTTTAAACCGACATTTGTAAATGAGAATTGAACTTAGTGATTTCAAAGGAAATTATAAATGAGATTTTAATGAATGGAATAAAAATAGAATTTTACCTGAATAATCCTACCAATAAAAGTAAATGAATGGAATTTGGACTGGAGACACTATAAAATCAAATAGATTAATATATATAAAAGAAATATTATTTACGATTGAAGTAAATAATGTTGTAAGACGAATATTTTATAATTTAAGATATTAACAAAGGTGTTTGAGTTGGAAATATAAATTCAAATAGAAATTTGGATGAGAAGAAAAGGGAAAATCGTTTTCAAAAGAAAATGATGGATTTTATTTTAAAGTTGGAATATAAAATAAATTTAGATAAATTCAAGGGGTTTATATTTAGAATTTGACAATATTGAATCTTATTATAATGATTTATTTTAGAAAAATATTTAAACTCTAGTTAGGGTGAATCTATAATTTAAATGCAATATGTTAAGAAACTAATATTTCAGTGTTTATAGCTATGTAAATAAAATTATATGTTTGACATAATTTAATCTTATTTTAAACTAGATTTATAAAACAAGAATGGAATTATAGAAATCAAATAAAGTGATTTCAGAAGTATAGAGCGTATAGCTCGTTAATACGTTTTAAAGGAAAATTGAATTGTTTTATATTAAAAAAAGAGGTGTTAGTGGTCGTTTTATAAATGAAAAATTATAAAAATGATGAGGGTTTATAAAGTAACTCGATTTAAATATGAAATCATATTTTCAAATAAAATCAACTTAGGTTGATTACAGGTCTATATTCCTATTAAGGAAAATTATTCAACTTTGAAAGTTAATAACGATTTGGAAGAAAAAAAATTTGCAAATGGAAATATTTATAAAGTGAAATCCGAGTAAACCCGAAATAGTAGAAATATTCCAAAGTTCGGAATATTAATTGAATATAGGATATTCTAAGTGGAATTATTTATAAAAATTCGGTTATATCGAATATAAAGAAGTATCTTTTAATTTCCATTTTAATCAATATTTATGTATTTATTCAGATTACTAAATTAAAGTTATATTTTAAATTTAATATTTAGGAAGCAGGGATTATAATCCCATCGTTATAAATCAATGTTTTCCGTGAAAGATGTGGACTATTGAATTAAATCCAAGAGTTGCATAAGTAAATGTTTGTTAAGATTTAAGTGTGAGCTTTGACTATTTCGAAATTAAGAATGTTATTCAGTTAAGGTCTGAGAGGTAATTATGCCTCAACTTGATTGACTGCATGTTTGACGGGGAAATGGTTAAGGTTCGGTAGCAAGGATTGGTTAGTGATACCGTTAGTTAATGAATGATTTATGAGTCGAGTTATAATGACGACTATTATATAACATCGGTTAAATTTAAAAGGATCTTGAAAACGTTTTCCCAGTATAATTAGAGATGTTTTCTAAAAATAGGAAATGAAATGATTTGGTTAATGAGAAGTTATGAGATGGAAATTGGAAGCGCTTTCAAATGTTAATAATAGATATTTTCTAAATGTAGGAAATAAGAGATGTGAAGAGTTGGAAATATTTTCTGATGTTAATAACATATATTTTATGAAATATGGGAAAATAAGAGTTCATATTATTTGGAAATGTTTTCTAAGAATCGTGAGAGGCTAAAACAAGTTTTGAGAAATATCTGGGAAGATATGAGAGATTGGAAAATGATAATTTAATAAGAAACTGATTTAAAGGCGGCCAATATTGTTTGATGGTTGATCGGTAGAAATTCCATTTGGAATGTAGGATCGTTGATTGAATGAATGTTCCTTTGATAGTTAAATCACTAAGTATCAAAGTTTTAGTTTATTTTATACCTCCGTTGTCAAACGGAGAGGCCGGAATCAAATTTAATATCTAAAAACCACTCCGTATTGGCATAAGCGTTACGAATCAACTTATGCTGAAGTTAATTGAAGACGGAGTAAAATGCAAGGGACGTTCTGTTAGTCCTAGGTAGAAATTTCGCAAGATGGATTGATGGGATGGTGCCTTCGGTTTTCCATTCCCAGGACAACGTATATGGATGGATCTGACAAGGTGACATTCAATGGAAATGGTGGCAAGATGTTCTAAAAAGAAAATCGTGACCTCAAGCCTCATCAGCCGGAAAATGACAGAAATCGGGCAGGCAGCATGGCCAAATGGGTCATTCCCATTAGGGGTATTATCACCTGATCTAAAGAAATTTCATTTGCTTCTTATTCTATTCCTTGTTGTATGCTTTTGGTAACGGTTGCTGATCACAACCGTTGGTGATAATATGCTCGGTACACTCAAGTTAAATGAGTGACCAGTCATGTGTGGTCGGATTGCAAGATGTTCTTGTTGAACCCAGTGTATTCTCTAGAGATACACTATCAAAAGGTGGTTCCAAACCTTGTCATAGTTGGAAATCCATTCTCTAATAAGCGCCCTGCGGTTTTTGGTTTTATATTATATATGGAGCGTGAGATGCAAGCGTTCCGCTAGAATGCTATTTATTTGATTTTGACCCTATTATAATATCATCGGATTTGATATCAAAAAGGTTTTGGGTTATCGTAAAGTAAAAACCATCTGTGTTTATGTGTGGATTGGTCTTATGATTATCTTTTCTTTCGAAAGATTTTTGAAAGTTAAACAAATGGTTGGAGTTTACTCACACCAGTCCCATAACTGACCCATAGTTTATTTTGTTTTGTTTTCCCTAAACTCTTGGTTGCCCAAATTTTTACGGGCAGTCAAGTAGTCAGGATTTTACAAGTTCACTTGGAGGAGTTTGAACCAGGAGGCTTCACCAGTTAGCTATAGACTATCATATTTTCCATTGTGTACTTTGTTTATATCTGGAAATAGGTGTTTATAACTGTTCCAAATATAGCTGTTGTGCTCTGATGATGGTATGTATATACAATTCTGATTTGTATTTCAAAAGTTATGCTATATAATATATTTTATTCGTTCCGCTGTGTGATTGTGTTCTTAGTTTTCTTCTATTCAAACTTTTCTTTCTTTCTATTTCTCATCCTCTAACTTCTTTCTAGTAGTGATTCGTATTTCTATACAATTTGGGTTGGACGCGTGGTGTAATAAGTCAACTCAAAGGGTACAAAAATTCGGGCCATTACAAGGAGGAGGATGTAGGTGGCGAACATGAAGGCATTCCTATTGCAGCAGATATAACGGGAGATCCTATTATTTTTAAGAATCCCTCTAATTCTATCATCTCGCAAATCGATGAACCTACATTGAGAATAATTTATGCAAAGTACGTAGTATCTGGGGATGATATACTAGTTCTCAGATGAGATGATACAACGCATGCACCTCCAGAGGAGTATACCGCTTGGAACATGCACATGTGCTTTGTCGAGTGCATGCCCTTGTCATGCTTATACATCCGAGATATATGTTCTTCTTTCGCCTAGCGCCCACGCAGTTTCATCCAAATGTGTATGTCCTTCTGCTTGACACCTATATCTTATATATAGAGAACTTGGGCGTGGAGAGATTGGCGGAAGACATCCGATATATTTACTCCCTAAAGATAAGAAGCATCTCGCATTTCCTAGTCTATATAGAGGCGTAGTCCAACAGTCACTTCATCATGGAGGTATGGAACAAGCTCAGCTACTTCAAACAAGATTGGTTCTATGTTCGATGCCCTCTAGGATTTGCGAGGAGATGGATTGTATGTTGTAAGTGCTTTAATACTTATGATGTACTTTAAGTTAATTGAGTCCTAAGCTCTAAAATAACTTGAAACTTTATGTGGTGGGTATCTTGACCAAGTCTTGGCATATAGGAATACTGTGAATGCATTTCGTGATGCCCAGACTCTGCTGTCAGATCATCTCCTCCATGTATTATGATTACTTCCCAAAGGTTGCTCGACGAGTCGTAAGGATGACGATGAAGAAGAGGAAGAAGTAGTGGAAGCTGAGGGAGGAGATGTTTCTCTGGGTTGGCAAATGGAAATGCCTCATGTCGTGCTTCCCGACGTGCCTCTAGAGGAAGAGAAGGTGGATAGAGTTTAGGGGGAATTTAGCACTCATGACGGCGGTGATGAGGAGGAGCTCATCGGAGGAGATGGTTTGCAAACCACTCCCGTTCCCTCTTCGACAGAGGAGACGTGGTTGGGAGAAGCTTCCATAAAAAAAATTCATCTCTCAACCTTAGAGATCACTGTGTCAATGGAGGTGGAGGGTTAGTTTAAAGATATGAACATGGTCTCCAATGAAACGTCTTCATTTGCGCTTAGCAAAACGAACTTGAAAAATTGTTGCTAAATGTTAGGGAGGTTAGCCCTTCAAGCAATCAGACCACTAGTATACCGGGGGGGGACACTAGGATACACACGCTCATAAGCATTGAATGATACAACAGTTAACTAGTGCATGCATAGGATTTTTGATTCTAATTCAAGATTTGCTTTATACAGGTGCCATGATTAGAGAAGGCAATAGAGGTCAGGACCGGGAGTTATCAACGCACAAGAGCTCCTTTCTCAAGATTATGGAGTTGAGAGATTCAAAGTCCAAAAGGCCCCACTATTATGAGAGCAGTCGTTGCCATCGAGACTATCCTCGGCGCTCGGTATCTCCGCCACTAAGCACAGGTCAACTAGTGTGGAAATACGAACAGAGTCCATGAGCATGAAGTAGTCTGCTACTCTTGTTTCTCCTCCTTGTGTTCCAATGACAAATTATATCCCCATGCACCGGTGATTAAAGGCGTAGACAGGGAAAGGACCGACAGTGGATAGGGAGTAGGAGGAAGACGAGAGCAAAGGCCTAGTCATGTAATTGAGAGGACCTCTGAGCTCCCAGAGATGTCTCGAGAGGAGAGGAAAGCTTACCTGATGAAGTATTTCCTATGTTTCTATTTCAAAGAGATGATATGGATGCCTGATTTGCATCTCTTCCCAATGAAGACTGATAAAGAAACATGGACTCGAGTATTCGACGTTTATAACTATTGCCGGGTTACGAAGCGGTACAGTAATGACTCTCTGAGTTGGTTTTTTAGAAAAATGCTTAAATTAGAGGTTTGAAGCATGTGGCAAATGCTGGTAAGGAGAGGATCCTATTTCGAGATGCAGAAATAGGTAATCCAAGACTCTAGCTAGTATCCTCGAATAACATGCCTAATGAGATTATTATGTGCTGACTCTTTGATGCCAAAATAGGTGAGCTAAGGAAAGAACCGAAAGCTGCGAATAAGACAACGGAGGAGGTTCGCATAACGTGGCTTGGATTAAGGATCAGCACAAAGATGTAATAGCCACTCTCTTGGCTCGAGTTGCCGCAGTGGAGAAAGATAAGAAAGTGCTTACTGAAAAGAACCTCCTGCTGCGAGAAGATGAGGAGGTTGAGCGGCCTAGAAAAGAAAACCAAACGCTGATTGAAGAGAACTAGAGGCAACAAAGGGAGAATGAAGAGGCTCAGTAATTTATGAGGGAGAGTAAGGAGCTCACGAAGACTATTGAAACAAATCATGCTGATCTTGAATATGCGAGGAAAGAAAGGGAGGCGACAAAGGAATCCAACATAGAGGTGTTGGGCCAGGCTGAAGGGGTGGGGGCAGAATTCGAGGCCCGACTAGCGGAGCTTTGGGACTAAGCTAGAGAGGCGGAGGCAGAGAGGGCGATTGAGCCAACCATCTTGGCACTTACGTTAAAACCCTTCGGCACCGCGAAATATCATGGGTCGACTTTGGAAGCTCGCTCTGGCCTGGGGGAAACTGTCGGAAGATGAGGTTGTTGCCAGGAATGTGGATGTGGAGATGGTGGATGATGCCAGGTATTGGCAAAAGGGAAGGTTATGCTTTAGGAAGACGCCAAAGATGAAGTGGTTTCTACAGAAAAGGGGCATCATTACCGAAGGCATCATAGTTGCTCATGAAACTAAAAGTGGTGCTTCTCAGCAAATAATCATTCTACCCGCTTCCACTAGTGGCCCATCCACACTAGCTCCTAAAGACATGGAGTTTGATCCCAAGCATTCAGGACTAAGCACCGAGAGTTTCCTTCCGCCAATAGCTGAAGGTGCAACGTCAACAGAGGCCACTCATCAAATGCTTGAAGGTATATCCGCTCTCTCTCTAGTGTTTGAAAGGATGATAGCAAAAATAAAAGTAAACTAACACGTCTTCCTCTCCAACATGGAGGTATTCTTCAAATAGGGATCCCAGCCGAATTTGAAACCACAACGACTGTTGGGCCTGGATTTGTTGTTGAGGCGTATAAGAGGCAGATAAGTGAAGAGTTTAGGCCTGTCTATGCGAGACTGGGTCGGAATGAAACTTATCTAAGCTGACTGTTTGGGGAGATGGCAGAGTTCTCCTACATTTTTAAGGAGGATAAAAGGAAGGATGAGGTGGATCCCAAGACGGTTGGACAGACGAAAGCAAGTGGGTCGTCGATGCATGATTTTGTTGAACAACCACCGACCCAAATACTAGTGAAGTATGAAGAGATTAAAGAGAAGAGGAGGGCATATGATGAAGCGACCCGAACTTCCCCGGTCTCCGAAGAGAAGAGGAAGAACGGATTGTCTGAGAACAAGACTAATCAGAACGCAAACAAAAGAACATTTCATTGTTATTACAACAATTTACATCAGAATACAAGAATATACAAAGTATGAACAAATAATATACATTTGAAAAATATCAGAGATTTACAAATTACAATGCAGCGGAAAAATAATACAAAACATAACTGAAAGAAATACATGGATACAGAGCTTTCCGAGTATAGTTCCAGCTGTAAATCAAGATCCTGTGAATATACATTTGCAAAAACCCAACTACTAGTTGCCCGTGTTGTAAATAGGGGCATCCAGAGTTTAGGTTAAAACAATAAACACCAGGTCAGTCATGTGATTGGTGTGAGAACTAAAGACAGTTATTAATCTTTGTTTTAAAGTTCGGTAAATCAAGAGACCACGCCGTATGACACGGAACGGGTTTCCTCCCAATAATACTGGTGCATAAAACAAATAGCGCAATGCTAAATAAAGAACAGTGAAGCTATTATAAGACTCAGGTCCCATCACACAATGCAACACAAGCTAGAGGATAATTTTTTTACCTTATAATAGTAAAAAATGCTTGATACGTGAAATTTCATATTTTATTATTACTATAAGTGTATAGTGTCAAAACAATTTCAATCATAAGTATCAATCATAGACGGCATAAGTGCCCCATCCCATTATGTCGCTATATATAGGATTACAACTAAAACCGAAATGTCGTATTGGAAGTTGGATTCCATCTGTGAACCAAGGCAAAGGATCGTCCTTACCGAATTTGAGACGCTCTAGCCCGCCCCTCAAGATACAGCCGCAACTGCACCTTGGATCGTCAGGGCCGATCCACTCGATATGGATTAAAATGCCTGAACACTGTGTGTAACACCCCGTAATTTGAACATAAAAAAATTCACAAATTAAAGTATACTTAATTAAGTGAAATGGGTTGCGCAGAGAAATATATATATTGATATATATATATATATAATTGAAAAATAAATAAATAAATATGCAAAAATGTTCAAAACAGCGAATTGGGAGAGGGGAATAACGGAACCGGCCGATTTTTGTGGTCGACCCGAGCTCGCTGGGTCGACTAGGGGTTAATCCAGGGGGTTTGGCTGTCAACCCGTGGGCCGATTCGCTCAAATGCAGATTTGGCATTTGAACGGTTCTCATGGTTCAGCTTTAATCTAAAGACCGTAGATGGTTCCTACACTTGACTTCTTCCCCAAGACATGCTTTGATGGCTTGGATTGAATCTAGGGTTAATCCTATGGCTAATACTATCCTAATCCTCTATAAAAAGACCCCTAAACCTAGCCTAAATCACCATTATTCAATCCTACAACTAAACTATGCCAAAATGATTCCTCATCATGGCCTCCACTTCAACCCATGGCCTCCATCTTCTTCTTCATGATAGCTTAAGTGTTCTAAGCTAGTTTCAAAGTAAAGGAGCCTCTTTTCTTCATTCATTAGAGATTCTATGATCATTTGAGTGATTTCATGTTTGTATGAGAGTTCATAAGTTGCATTCTAGCCAAAGTTGCAACCTTTTCTTGACCAAAAAGCAAGGATCTTGCATGAGAGCTCATAAGCTTCATTCAAAGCCAAAGTTGAAACCTTTCTTCTTCAAAGCAAGGATTTTTATTGATATTTGCTCAAGGGTTTCATTTGGAGCTTGTTCTTTTGGGGTTTTTGGGTGATAGCATGAATGGCTTCGTCTCAATCTTTGTTTTATATGTTGATTTGTGCCTTCATAGCATTGTAAGCCCCCTACTACTCTTAGATATTAACTATAAAGTTAAATGAATGTTGCAAGTTTGGGTTTGATCATTAAGTATGATACATGCTATCATGTTATGCAAGTCTATAAAGTCATTACCTTGATCTTGTGGGTTAAAAGCTATAACCTTTATGTTGAAATGTTGCATTATGCAACATGAGAACCCTCATAACCTTTAGGTTAACTTGCATATGAAGTCATAACCCTTATGTGATGTTATATGCGAGTTACATGTCATCATTTCATGTCATCTATGACCATGTATCACCTATTTGCCAAGTTTGAATGTTATGCATGTTTTTGAGGCTTGACAATGTAACATGCAAGTTTGTGAGCACATTTATGCCTCATTTCCACCATGTTTAACTTGTGGCCTTATACCCTTTTTTTTCATGCCTTTGCCAAGTTCCTTCTTTTAAAACATTATACGTTGTTGCGAATGTATATGCGAGTTTAAAAGCGTTGGGGTTATGTTATGGGTAAACTTTAATGACATGAAACATGATTTGGGTAAATTGGTATAAACGTGACAACATGTAACTTTGGCTATGAGCATGGGACTTGGAAACTTGACACGTATAGGTTGTAAGTGTAACAAGACACTAGACCAAACATGAAAATGGCCAACTCGAGGTTGGGTTGAGTTTTTAGCATAAATCTACCCGGACCCGCCCGGCTTAACTAGTGGCTAAAAACAATAAGATCCAATGTGAGAAGTTGGTCATGTCGCGCTTAAGACCCGAGGTTAGACTAGGTTGTGGTGTAAAACTACCCGGACTCGCCCGACTTAACTAGTAACCACAACAAGGTCTAATGTGAGAGGTTAAGAGTGCATTAATTAAATTAATGCCACATGATAAGGTTAAGTAAATTTGACTAATGACACTTAACCGATATGACACGAATGGGTAGGTTAAGTGGGTCCAGGCTTGATTTCTTAATGACACTTAACCATACAAGACAATTAGGGGATGGGGTTAAGTAATTTACGCTTAACTAATCCGACTGGGTAATTAGATGGGGTTAAGTAATCCACACTTAACTAATCTAAACACGGTAATTAGATGGGGTTAAGTAACTTAGACTTAACTAATCTAAACACGGTAATTAGATGGGGTTAAGTAACTTAGACTTAACTAATCTAAACACGGTAATTAGATGGGGTTAAGTAACCTTCACTTAACTAATCTAAACACGGTAATTCGGTGGGGTTAAGTTAAACACTTAACCAATCTAAATGCGTTAATTCAATGAGGTTAAGTAACCAATACTTAACCAATTTAACACGGTAATTTAATGGGGTTAAGTAACTTATACTTAACCAATTATACGTGATGATTTGATGAGGTTAAGTAACCTATACTTAACCAATCTAATAGGTGGACCTGATAGGGTTAAGTCACAAGACTTTTAAAAGTAGGCTTAACCATTGTAATACGATTAGTGGATGGGGTTAAGCTAACCCATGCTTAACCAATCCGACTCGATAATCTGATGGGATTAAGATAATCTATGCTTAATCAATCTAACATGATAATCTGATAGGGTTAAGACAAATAAATACTTAACCAATTTGACTTGATAAGGTTAAGTCATGAGCTTCTTGGTACACTTAACCAACCTGTAGGGCTAAGCATTGAACTTGAGTACTTAGCCAATCTGCGGGTTAAGTCATGAACTTGGATAACAACACTTAACCCATTTGACAAAACCCTAGCTCTGGGGACTAGGTTGGAAATCGTAGTTAACAAGGATAGTGGAAAGAGGGGCTAAGTGGTAAACCTTAGTTAAGGGTAACTAAGTAATAATTCTTTGCTAAGGACATGGACTAGTTCACAAAGAGATGAGTAACCTGGTACGGTAGGTCATCGCTTAGTATACGAGGAGGAGCAAGTTATCTGACTTGGATAAAAGCTCCAGCGAACTGGGTGACGAAGCGGAAGCTTCGGGGAACGTGAGGGTACTCTTGGTATCCCTCTGTGAGGTGGCGTGTGGTCCATGAAACCCGGCCTCACAGAGGTTAAGGTCTGCGGTAGAAGAGCCAAGAGTATGCCTTGGTTGCTATGCGAGCGACCTAAAGACTAGGATGGATTAGCGTGGAGTCGACGATACTTGATTTTGCCCCGGGATAGCATGTCGCCGACTACCTACCATCTTTAGTCAATCGTGTACGTACAGAAAGGCAGGGAACTCCCAAAAGACCATATACTAGCTATCAAGTTATGGGTGAGGTTGGCTATCTGGAAGTGGGCATCGATGGGCCTTAGTGTAGTTCTCATACATGATTTTTCTTGGATTGCCTTTCAGTAGTTGAGGGAGGGGTCACGTGGGACCATAGCCACGGGTACAAAAATAGACCTTGATATCTGCATCAGCAGACGACTTAAAGCTCCCGACCGAGTTCCGTATTTCTTGATTTGCCCTGGCACAGAACTCGGATGGCACATTGAGGAACATGTGCATCTAGACGTGGAAAACGATTCACGATACATACATGGGATAAAGAGCGCGGTTGACAGGTGGCATAATCCCTAGTGGCCCTAGGTGGCTGAACCCAAACCGAGACACGGAAACGTTCATTAGGTAGCATAATCCCTAGTGGTCCTAGGTGGCATAAATCCTAAGTGGACACGCGATAGTTCATGGTAAGGAAACATAACTAGATCGAGGGTAGCAGTCCAAAATAACTTCAAGGATAAAACGTTTACATGGGAAAGCCCGTATGGCCTACGGCAAAGGACTGAACTTATACATGGAAGGAAACATACGAGTTGGAAAAAACCTACATATGCTATATATATTAGGGTGACATGGACCATTACATGACATTGGGCAAGAGACATTCATAGTTGACACATGACACGGGTTAGGATACTAGTACGAGGGGTGCAGAGCAAATATACATGATACATACCTTAGGATGTTATACATGGTAGATACCTTGGGATAGTATACTTGATAGAAACCTGATGATGTGGTACCTTGATTTATCTTGACACCGTAGTTTATCATGACACACTCGTTTATCTTGGTACAGTAGTTCATCCTGTTATTTTGGTTTAGCTTATCTATCTTGTCATCATACTTATGTTCATCTCAGTTCCTCATGCCAGTTAACTTTACTAGTTTATATACTGATAGTAGATAGGGCTTACCAGTCTTTATGACTGACCCTGTTTTCTTTCACCTCTTGTCTTCCGTTTCCCCCCAGGTTACAGAGGGGAAATGCTATTGTTAGTTTGGGACTTCTTCTGTTTGAAGGTCATCACGCATGGCTTGGACTTCTCTTGGCTATGGCTACTTTACTGTTTTACTTGGGGAATAATTTATGAAATGGCTTTATGCTTCTTTATTATTGCAAGACAGGTTTTGATGTATTTTGTTGTAAAAGGCTTTAGACCTTATTTTACAAGGTAATGAAATTTGTTTTACTTCCGCTGTTATATATATATATATATATATATATATATATATATATATATATATGTTCTGTCTTGTAATATTTCTGTACATGTTTACCAATAATACCCCTCTAAAGCTAGTGCATTCCTTTGCGAGTGACCCTAGCGGAGGTGGGGTGTTACATTTGGTATCAGAGCAGAAGGTTACCAGACTGGGCAAAAGTTTTTAAAACCTTCTGAAAACTATTTGAGAAACCGTTTTACAAAGAAGCATTTTTCAAGAAAAGTTTGTTTTAAAAGGCTATTCCCCAAAGGCCATTAGCATTATCCTTTGATTCCTTGATTGCATCTCCTTTCCTTTCTTTCCTCCATCTGTGGTCGCAGTTGTTCTAACTGTGACTAATCTTTGTCTAGCCACGTAGGTGTTTTCCCATACGATGGAGGTGGTTCTCGAGAGACCTGTTGCCGTGGTAAAAGGAAGGATAAGAAGAGTAGGGATAAAGGACAAGAGCTTAAGGATAAGCAACTGTTGCTATGGCTTAGTCCATCAAGGAGGATAAGGACAAGATCATCGGAGAGGGCAATTGTACGCTCCCATTTCTAGGGTACCTAAAAGAAATGGTACTGTTTCTGGTAAAGGTTTAGTCGTTCTTTTCTATCATCCCGTCCAGACTTTGTCTTGATCATCGTATCATTTAAGTCTGCTTGGATAGTTGAGTCTCTGCACCTTAGTACTAGCATGGTAGAGGATCCCAGTTTTTGTCCCAAAATCTGGTTGGAGAGTCGGTCCATTTATTCATGACTTGTTGGATTTGAGAACGTCTATGCCAAGTGTTGAGATTAGAAGCAATACTTCTATTGTTGAGCCATGGATGGATTCTAGGGGTAAAGTGGTTATCCAGTAAGGAATACCATTCTCGGTTTTTGAAAAGAGGGTAGTCAGACTCTTGGCTTGCTTTGGTAATACCTTTGAAGTCTCGTGTAACCTTTTGGGTTCTGTCATGGTTAGTTAACTAGAATCTCTTGATGCATTTATCGGAAATCTCTGATCCAATCGAGTAACGTCCGCCAATAAGACGGATGGTTCATTCCGCTTAAGCATGGGTTATAGGAATCACCCTAGTAAGTGCATGTGGTAACATGGATTGGCATCGGTGAACGAGATCCAGAATTCACTAGTGAATTTTGGAGAGCTTGCATGAGTACGTAGATATGGTTGAGCCAAGTATACTAGGGAAAGAATAAATGAAAGTGGAACGAGAGGCGATAGTGAAAAGAGTTCCGACTCATACCTTAGAAATTGGAATCAAGGAACTACGAAATCATGAAGTCAAAGGCAGTCAAGGCACACTGGAATTAGGCTCAAGGAAATGCGGATTAGACACGCGCATCGTGTCTCTTTTTAAGAGTATATCTTTGATCCTTGGTTCACCTGTAGAGCTTGCTTGCATGCTATCGCTTAGTGGATATCCTCTCAAACCTGTTTCTGTTACAAACCCCGTAAGGAGTTTGTCTTGTTTATCTCCTCAATCTTATCTTGGGAACCTTAGATAGAACTCTATGGATGTAAACATGTATTTGAAACATGTTATGATTGATATGGTTGCAAATGGTTGCAAGTGGTTGCTCGTGGATGCGCGAATACACATTAGATACTAGATTGACGCGGTCACGTTTCATGTTGCATATGCACGAGTATTTATACTTGTTTATGGATGAAATTGAATGTGTTATCATACGGATGTTGCATATGAATGAATGTTTGTGCACGCATATAGTACTTATATGACTAGGACTATTCACATACATGTTGGACTCATGGCACTAAACATATTTTGCATTAGAAAGATCATTCAGGCCTGATCATTAGCATTAGCTAAGGAGCATATACACACACGTTCTGCATATGTTCACATGGCATTAGAAATCGTCTAAGGACAATGGTTGCCTGTGGATGATGTTTTGAGTAGATGGATGATGGATGGTAGGATACGTTCTTCCTAACTTGGAGATTTCGGGGACGAAATCCTTTAAGGAGGGGAAAATGTAACACCCCGTAATTTGAACATACAAAAATTCACAAATTAAAGTATACTTAATTAAGTGAAATGGGTTGCGCATAGAAATATATATATATTGATATATATATAATTGAAAAATAAATAAATAAATATGCAAAAATGTTCAAAACAGCGAATTGGGAAAGGGGAATAACGGAACCGGCCGATTTTTGAGGTCGACCCGAGCTCCCTGGGTCGACTAGGGGTTAATCCAGGGGGTTTGGCCGTCAACCCGTGGGCCGATTCGCTCAAATGCAGATTTTGCATTTGAATGGTTCTCATGGTTCAGCTTTAATCTAAAGGCCCTAGATGGTTCCTACACTTGACTTCTTCCCCAAGACATGCTTTGATTGCTTGGATTGAATCTAGGGTTAATCCTATGGCTAATACTATCCTAATCCTCTATAAAAAGACCCCTAAACCTAGCCTAAATCACCATTATTCAATCCTACAACTAAACTATGCCAAAATGATTCCTCATCATGGCCTCCACTTCAACCCATGGCCTCCATCTTCTTCTTCATGATAGCTTAAGTGTTCTAAGCTAGTTTCAAAGTAAAGGAGCCTCTTTTCTTCATTCATGAGAGATTCTATGATCATTTGAGTGATTTCATGTTTGTATGAGAGTTAATAAGTTGCATTCTAGCCAAAGTTGCAACCTTTTCTTGACCAAAAAGCAAGGATCTTGCATGAGAGCTCATAAGCTTCATTCAAAGCCAAAGTTGAAACCTTTCTTCTTCAAAGCAAGGATTTTTATTGATATTTGCTCAAGGGTTTCATTTGGAGCTTGTTCTTTTGGGGTTTTTTGGGTGATAGCATGAATGGCTTCGTCTCAATCTTTGTTTTATATGTTGATTTGTGCCTTCATAGCATTGTAAGCCCCCTCCTACTCTTAGATATTAACTATAAAGTTTAATGAATGTTGCAAGTTTGGGTTTGATCATTAAGTATGATACATGCTATCATGTTATGCAAGTCTATAAAGTCATTACCTTGATCTTGTGGGTTAAAAGCTATAACCTTTATGTTGAAATGTTACATTATGCAACATGAGAACCCTCATAACCTTTAGGTTAACTTGCATATGAAGTCATAACCCTTATGTGATGTTATATGCGAGTTACATGTCATCATTTCATGTCATCTATGACCATGTATCACCTATTTGCCAAGTTTGAATGTTATGCATGTTTTTGAGGCTTGACAATGTAACATGCAAGTTTGTGAGCACATTTATGCCTCATTTCCACCATGTTTAACTTGTGTCCTTATACCCTTTTTTTTCATGCCTTTGCCAAGTTCCTTCTTTTAAAACATTATACGTTGTTGCGAATGTATATGCGAGTTTAAAAGCGTTGGGGTTATGTTATGGGTAAACTTTAATGACATGAAACATGATTTGGGTAAATTGGTATAAACGTGACAACATGTAACTTTGGCTATGAGCATGGGACTTGGAAACTTGACACGTATAGGTTGTAAGTGTAACAAGACACTAGACCAAACATGAAAATGGCCAACTCGAGGTTGGGTTGAGTTTGTAGCATAAATCTACCCGTACCCGCCCGGCTTAACTAGTGGCTACAAATAATAGGATCCAATGTGAGAAGTTGGTCATGTCGCGCTTAAGACCCGAGGTTAGACTAGGTTGTGATGTAAAACTACCCGGACCCGCCCGGCTTAACTAGTAACCACAACAAGGTCTAATGTGAGAGGTTAAGAGTGCATTAATTAAATTAATGCCACATGATAAGGTTAAGTAAATTTGACTAATGACACTTAACCGATATGACACGAATGGGTAGGTTAAGTGGGACCGGGCTTGATTTCTTAATGACACTTAACCATACAAGACAATTAGGGGATGGGGTTAAGTAATTTACGCTTAACTAATCCGACTGGGTAATTAGATGGGGTTAAGTAATCCACACTTAACTAATCTAAACACGGTAATTAGATGGGGTTAAGTAACTTAGACTTAACTAATCTAAACACGGTAATTAGATGGGGTTAAGTAACTTAGACTTAACTAATCTAAACACGGTAATTAGATGGGGTTAAGTAACCTTCACTTAACTAATCTAAACATGGTAATTCGGTGGGGTTAAGTTAAACACTTAACCAATCTAAATGCGTTAATTCAATGAGGTTAAGTAATCAATACTTAACCAATTTAACACGGTAATTTAATGGGGTTAAGTAACTTATACTTAACTAATTATACGTGATGATTTGATGAGGTTAAGTAACCTATACTTAACCAATCTAATAGGTGGACCTGATAGGGTTAAGTCACAAGACTTTTAAAAGTAGGCTTAACCATTGTAATACGATTAGTGGATGGGGTTAAGCTAACCCATGCTTAACCAATCCGACTCGATAATCTGATGGGATTAAGATAATTTATGCTTAATCAATCTAACATGATATTCTGATAGGGTTAAGACAAATAAATACTTAACCAATTTGACTTGATAAGGTTAAGTCATGAGCTTCTTGGTACACTTAACCAACCTGTAGGGCTAAGCCTTGAACTTGAGTAATTAGCCAATCTTAACATGATTCGTAGGCGGGTTAAGTCATGTACTTGGATAACAACACTTAACCCATTTGACAAAACCCTAGCTTAGGGGACTAGGTTGGAAATTGTAGTTAACAAGGATAGTGGAAAGAGGGGCTAAGTGGTAAACCTTAGTTAGGGGTAACTAAGTAATAATTCTTAGCTAAGGACATGGACTAGTTCAAAAAGAGATGAGTAACCTGGTACGGTAGGTCATCGCTTAGTATACGAGGAGGAGCAAGTTATCTGACTTGGATAAAAGCTCCAGCGAACTGGGTGACGAAGCGGAAGCTTCGGCGAACGTGAGGGTACTCTTGGTATCCCTCTGTGAGGTGGCGTGTGGTCCATGAAACCCGGCCTCACAGAGGTTAAGGTCTGCGGTAGAAGTGCCAGGAGTATGCCTTGGTTGCTATGCGAGCGGCCTAAAGACTAGGATGGATTAGCGTGGAGTCGACGATACTTGATTTTGCCTCGGGATAGCATGTCGCCGACTACCTACCATCTTTAGTCAATCGTGTACGTACGGAAAGGCAGGGAACTCCCAAAAGACCATATACTAGCTATCAAGTTATGGGTGAGGTTGGCTATCTGGAAGTGGGCATCGATGGGGCTTAGTGTAGTTCTCATACATGATTTTTCTTGGATTGCCTTTCAGTAGTTGAGGGAGGGGTCACGTGGGACCATAGCCACGGGTACAAAAATAGACCTTGATATCTGCATCAGCAGACGACTTAAAGCTCCCGACCGAGTTCCGTATTTCTTGATTTGCCCTGGCACGGAACTCGGATGGCACATTGAGGAACATGTGCATCTAGACATGGAAAACGATTCACGATACATACGTGGGATAAAGGGCGCGGTTGATGGGTGGCATAATCCCTAGTGGCCCTAGGGGGCTGAACCCAAACCGAGACACGGAAACGTTCATTAGGTAGCATAATCCCTAGTGGTCCTAGGTGGCATAAATCCTAAGTGGACACGCGATAGTTCATGGTAAGGAAACATAACTAGATCGAGGGTAGCAGTCCAAAATAACTTCAAGGATAAAACGTTTACATGGGAAAGCCCGTATGGCCTACGGCAAAGGACTGAACTTATACATGGAAGGAAACATACGAGTTGGAAAAAACCTACATATGCTATATATATTAGGGTGACATGGACCATTACATGACATTGGGCAAGAGACATTCATAGTTGACACATGACACGGGTTGGGATACTAGTACGAGGGGTGCAGAGCAAATATACATGATACATACCTTAGGATGTTATACATGGTAGATACCTTGGGATAGTATACTTGATAGAAACCTGACGATGTGGTACCTTGATTTATCTTGACACCGTAGTTTATCATGACACACTCGTTTATCTTGGTACAGTAGTTCATCCTGTTATTTTGGTTTAGCTTATCTATCTTGTCATCATACTTATGTTCATCTCAGTTCCTCACGCCAGTTAACTTTACTAGTTTATATACTGATAGTAGATAGGGCTTACCAGTCTTTATGACTGACCCTGTTTTCTTTCGCCTCTTGTCTTCATTTCCCCCCCAGGTTACAGAGAGGAAATGCTATTGTTAGTTTGGGACTTCTTCTGTTTGAAGGTCATCACGCATGGCTTGGACTTCTCTTGGCTATGGCTACTTTACTGTTTTACTTGGGGAATAATTTATGAAATGAATTTATGCTTCTTTATTATTGCAAGACAGGTTTTGATGTATTTTGTTGTAAAAGGCTTTAGATCTTATTTTACAAGGTAATGAAATTTGTTTTACTTCCGCTGTTTTATATATATATATATGTTCTGTCTTGTAATATTTCTGTACATGTTTACCAATAATACCCCTCTAAAGCTAGTGCATTCCTCTGCGAGTGACCCTAGCGGAGGTGGGGTGTTACATTTGGTATCAGAGCAGAAGGTTACCAGACCGGGCAAAAGTTTTTAAAACCTTTTGAAAACTATTTGAGAAACCATTTTACAAAGTAGCATTTTTTCAAGAAAAGTTTGTTTTAAAAGGCTATTCCCCAAAGGCCATTAGCATTATCCTTTGATTCCTTGATTGAATCTCCTTTCCTTTCTTTCCTCCATCCGTGGTCGCAGTTGTTCTAACTATGACTAATCTTTGTCTAGCCACGTAGGTGTTTTCCCATACGATGGAGGTGGTTCTCGAGAGACCTGTTGCCGTGGTACAAGGAAGGATAAGAAGAGTAGGGATAAAGGACGAGAGCTTAAGGATAAGCAACTGTTGCTATGGCTTAGTCCATCAAGGAGGATAAGGACAAGATCATCGGAGAGGGCAATTGTACGCCCCCATTTCTAGGGTACCTAAAAGAAATGGTACCGTTTCTGGTAAAGGTTTAGTCGTTCTTTTCTATCATCCCGTCCAGACTTTGTCTTGATCATCGTATCATTTAAGTCTGCTTGGATAGTTGAGTCTCTGCACCTTAGTACTGGCATGGTAGAGGATCCCAGTTTTTGTCCCAAAATCTGGTTGGAGAGTCGGTCCATTTATTCATGACTTGTTGGATTTGAGAACGTCTATGCCAAGTGTTGAGATTAGAAGCAATACTTCTATTGTTGAGCCATGGATGGATTCTAGGGGTAAAGTGGTTATCCAGTAAGGAATACCATTCTCGGTTTTTGAAAAGAGGGTAGTCAGACTCTTGGCTTGCTTTGGTAATACCTTTGAAGTCTCGTGTAACCTTTTGGGTTCTGTCATGGTTGGTTAACTAGAATCTCTTGATGCATTTATCGGAAATCTCTGATCCAATCGAGTAACGTCCGCCAATAAGACGGATGGTTCATTCCGCTTAAGCATGGGTTATAGGAATCACCCTAGTAAGTGCATGTGGTAACATGGATTGGCATCGGTGAACGAGATCCAGAATTCACTAGTGAATTTTGGAGAGCTTGCATGAGTACGTAGATATGGTTGAGCCAAGTATACTAGGGAAAGAATAAATGAAAGTGGAACGAGAGGCGATAGTGAAAAGAGTTCCGACTCATACCTTGGAAATAGGAATCAAGGAACTACGAAATCATGAAGTCAAAGGCAGTCAAGGCACACTGGAATTAGGCTCAAGGAAATGCGGATTAGACGCGCGCATCGTGTCTCTTTTTAAGAGTATATCTTTGATCCTTGGTTCACCCGTAGAGCTTGCTTGCATGCTATCGCTTAGTGGATATCCTCTCAAACCTGTTTCTGTTACAAACCCCGTAAGGAGTTTGTCTTGTTTATCTCCTCGATCTTATCTTGGGAACCTTAGATAGAACTCTATGGATGTAAACATGTATTTGAAACATGTTATGATTGATATGGTTGCAAATGGTTGCAAGTGGTTGCTCGTGGATGCGCGAATACACATTAGATACTAGATTGACGCGGTCACGTTTCATGTTGCATATGCACGAGTATTTATACTTGTTTATGGATGAAATTGAATGTGTTATCATGCGGATGTTGCATATGAATGAATGTTTGTGCACGCATATAGTACTTATATGACTAGGACTATTCACATACATGTTGGACTCATGGCACTAAACATATTTTGCATTAGAAAGATCATTCAGGCCTGATCATTAGCATTAGCTAAGGAGCATATACACACACGTTCTGCATATGTTCACATGGCATTAGAAATCGTCTAAGGACAATGGTTGCCTGTGGATGATGTTTTGAGTAGATGGATGATGGATGGTAGGATACGTTCTTCCTAACTTGGAGATTTCGGGGACGAAATCCTTTAAGGAGGGGAAAATGTAACACCCCGTAATTTGAACATACAAAAATTCACAAATTAAAGTATACTTAATTAAGTGAAATGGGTTGCGCAGAGAAATATATATATTGATATATATATATAATTGAAAAATAAATAAATAAATATGCAAAAATGTTCAAAACAGCGAATTGGGAGAGGGGAATAACGGAACCGGCCGATTTTTGAGGTCGACCCGAGCTCCCTGGGTCGACTAGGGGTTAATCTAGGGGATTTGGCTGTCAACCCGTGGGCCGATTCACTCAAATGCAGATTTTGCATTTGAATGGTTCTCATGGTTCAGCTTTAATCTAAAGGCCCTAGATGGTTCCTACACTTGACTTCTTCCCCAAGACATGCTTTGATGGCTTGGATTGAATCTAGGGTTAATCCTATGGCTAATACTATCCTAATCCTCTATAAAAAGACCCCTAAACCTAGCCTAAATCACCATTATTCAATCCTACAACTAAACTATGCCAAAATGATTCCTCATCATGGCCTCCACTTCAACCCATGGCCTCCATCTTCTTCTTCATGATAGCTTAAGTGTTCTAAGCTAGTTTCAAAGTAAAGGAGCCTCTTTTCTTCATTCATGAGAGATTCTATGATCATTTGAGTGATTTCATGTTTGTATGAGAGTTCATAAGTTGCATTCTAGCCAAAGTTGCAACCTTTTCTTGACCAAAAAGCAAGGATCTTGCATGAGAGCTCATAAGCTTCATTCAAAGCCAAAGTTGAAACCTTACTTCTTCAAAGCAAGGATTTTTATTGATATTTGCTCAAGGGTTTCATTTGGAGCTTGTTCTTTTGGGGTTTTTGGGTGATAGCATGAATGGCTTCGTCTCAATCTTTGTTTTATATGTTGATTTGTGCCTTCATAGCATTGTAAGCCCCCTCCTACTCTTAGATATTAACTATAAAGTTAAATGAATGTTGCAAGTTTGGGTTTGATCATTAAGTATGATACATGCTATCATGTTATGCAAGTCTATAAAGTCATTACCTTGATCTTGTGGGTTAAAAGCTATAACCTTTATGTTGAAATGTTGCATTATGCAACATGAGAACCCTCGTAACATTTAGGTTAACTTGCATATGAAGTCATAACCCTTATGTGATGTTATATGCGAGTTACATGTCATCATTTCATGTCATCTATGACCATGTATCACCTATTTGCCAAGTTTGAATGTTATGCATGTTTTTGAGGCTTGACAATGTAACATGCAAGTTTGTGAGCACATTTATGCCTCATTTCCACCATGTTTAACTTGTGGCCTTATACCCTTTTTTTTCATGCCTTTGCCAAGTTCCTTCTTTTAAAACATTATACGTTGTTGCGAATGTATATGCGAGTTTAAAAGCGTTGGGGTTATGTTATGGGTAAACTTTAATGACATGAAACATGATTTGGGTAAATTGGTATAAACGTGACAACATGTAACTTTGGCTATGAGCATGGGACTTGGAAACTTGACACGTATAGGTTGTAAGTGTAACAAGACACTAGACCAAACATGAAAATGGCCAACTCGAGGTTGGGTTGAGTTTGTAGCATAAATCTACCCGGACCCGCCCAGCTTAACTAGTGGCTACAAACAATAGGATCTAATGTGAGAAGTTGGTCATGTCGCGCTTAAGACCCGAGGTTAGACTAGGTTGTGGTGTAAAACTACCCGAACCCGCCCGGCTTAACTAGTAACCACAACAAGGTCTAATGTGAGAGGTTAAGAGTGCATTAATTAAATTAATGCCACATGATAAGGTTAAGTAAATTTGACTAATGACAATTAACCGATATGACATGAATGGGTAGGTTAAGTGGGACCGGGCTTGATTTCTTAATGACACTTAACCATACAAGACAATTAGGGGATGGGGTTAAGTAATTTACGCTTAACTAATCCGACTGGATAATTAGATGGGGTTAAGTAATCCACACTTAACTAATCTAAACACGGTAATTAGATGGGGTTAAGTAACTTAGACTTAACTAATCTAAACACGGTAATTAGATGGGGTTAAGTAACTTAGACTTAACTAATCTAAACGCGGTAATTAGATGGGGTTAAGTAACCTTCACTTAACTAATCTAAACACGGTAATTCGGTGGGGTTAAGTTAAACACTTAACCAATCTAAATGCGTTAATTCAATGAGGTTAAGTAACCAATGCTTAACCAATTTAACACGGTAATTTAATGGGGTTAAGTAACTTATACTTAACCAATTATACGTGATGATTTGATGAGGTTAAGTAACCTATACTTAACCAATCTAATAGGTGGACCTGATAGGGTTAAGTCACAAGACTTTTAAAAGTAGGCTTAACCATTGTAATATGATTAGTGGATGGGGTTAAGCTAACCCATGCTTAACCAATCCGACTCGATAATCTGATGGGATTAAGATAATCTATGCTTAATCAATCTAACATGATAATCTGATAGGGTTAAGATAAATAAATACTTAACCAATTTGACTTGATAAGGTTAAGTCATGAGCTTCTTGGTACACTTAACCAACCTGTAGGGCTAAGCCTTGAACTTGAGTAATTAGCCAATCTTAACATGATTCGTAGGCGGGTTAAGTCATGAACTTGGATAACAACACTTAACCCATTTGACAAAACCCTAGCTCAGGGGACTAGGTTGGAAATTGTAGTTAACAAGGATAGTGGAAAGAGGGGCTAAGTGGTAAACCTTAGTTAGGGGTAACTAAGTAATAATTCTTAGCTAAGGACATGGACTAGTTCATAAAGAGATGAGTAACCTGGTACGGTAGGTCATCGCTTAGTATACGAGGAGGAGCAAGTTATCTGACTTGGATAAAAGCTCCAGCGAACTGGGTGACGAAGCGGAAGCTTCGGGGAACGTGAGGGTACTCTTGGTATCCCTCTGTGAGGTGGCGTGTGGTCCATGAAACTCGGCCTCACAGAGGTTAAGGTCTGCGGTAGAAGAGCCAAGAGTATGCCTTGGTTGCTATGCGAGCGACCTAAAGACTAGGATGGATTAGCGTGGAGTCGACGATACTTGATTTTGCCCCGGGATAGCATGTCGCCGACTACCTACCATCTTTAGTCAATCGTGTACGTACGGAAAGGCAGGGAACTCCCAAAAGACCATATACTAGCTATCAAGTTATGGGTGAGGTTGGCTATCTGGAAGTGGGCATCGATGGGCCTTAGTGTAGTTCTCATACATGATTTTTCTTGGATTGCCTTTCAGTAGTTGAGGGAGGGGTCACGTGGGACCATAGCCACGGGTACAAAAATAGACCTTGATATCTGCATCAGCAGAAGACTTAAATCTCCCGACCGAGTTCCGTATTTCTTGATTTGCCCTGGCACGGAACTCGGATGGCACATTGAGGAACATGTGCATATAGACATGGAAAACGATTCACGATACATACGTGGGATAAAGGGCGCGGTTGACGGGTGGCATAATCCCTAGTGGCCCTAGATGGCTGTACCCAAACTGAGACACAGAAACGTTCATTAGGTAGCATAATCCCTAGTGGTCCTAGGTGGCATAAATCCTAAGTGGACACACGATAGTTCATGGTAAGGAAACATAACTAGATCGAGGGTAGCAGTCCAAAATAACTTCAAGGATAAAACGTTTACATGGGAAAGCCCGTATGGCCTACGGCAAAGGACTGAACTTATACATGGAAGGAAACATACGAGTTGGAAAAAACCTACATATGCTATATATATTAGGGTGACATGGACCATTACATGACATTGGGCAAGAGACATTCATAGTTGACACATGACATGGGTTGGGATACTAGTACGAGGGGTGCAGAGAAAATATACATGATACATACCTTAGGATGTTATACATGGTAGATACCTTGGGATAGTATACTTGATAGAAACCTGACGATGTGGTACCTTGATTTATCTTGACACCATAGTTTATCATGACACACTCGTTTATCTTGGTACAGTAGTTCATTCTGTTATTTTGGTTTAGCTTATCTATCTTGTCATCATACTTATGTTCATCTCAGTTCCTCATGCCAGTTAACTTTACTAGTTTATATACTGATAGTAGATAGGGCTTACCAGTCTTTATGGCTGACCCTGTTTTCTTTCGCCTCTTGTCTTCCGTTTCCCCCCCAGGTTACAGAGAGGAAATGCTATTGTTAGTTTGGGACTTCTTCTGTTTGAAGGTCATCACGCATGGCTTGGACTTCTCTTGGCTATGGCTACTTTACTGTTTTACTTGGGGAATAATTTATGAAATGGCTTTATGCTTCTTTATTATTGCAAGACAGGTTTTGATGTATTTTGTTGTAAAAGGCTTTAGACCTTATTTCACAAGGTAATGAAATTTGTTTTACTTCCGCTGTTATATATATATATATATATATATATATATATATATATATATATATGTTCTGTCTTGTAATATTTCTGTACATGTTTACCAATAATACCCCTCTAAAGCTAGTGCATTCCTTTGCGAGTGACCCTAGCGGAGGTGGGGTGTTACATTTGGTATCAGAGCAGAAGGTTACCAGACTGGGCAAAAGTTTTTAAAACCTTCTGAAAACTATTTGAGAAACCGTTTTACAAAGAAGCATTTTTCAAGAAAAGTTTGTTTTAAAAGGCTATTCCCCAAAGGCCATTAGCATTATCCTTTGATTCCTTGATTGAATCTCCTTTCCTTTCTTTCCTCCATCCGTGGTCGCAGTTGTTCTAACTGTGACTAATCTTTGTCTAGCCACGTAGGTGTTTTCCCATACGATGGAGGTGGTTCTCGAGAGACCTGTTGCCGTGGTACAAGGAAGGATAAGAAGAGTAGGGATAAAGGACGAGAGCTTAAGGATAAGCAACTGTTGCTATGGCTTAGTCCATCAAGGAGGATAAGGACAAGATCATCGGAGAGGGCAATTGTACGCTCCCATTTCTAGGGTACCTAAAAGAAATGGTACTGTTTCTGGTAAAGGTTTAGTCGTTCTTTTTTATCATCCCGTCCAGACTTTGTCTTGATCATCGTATCATTTAAGTCTGCTTGGATAGTTGAGTCTCTGCACCTTAGTACTAGCATGGTAGAGGATCCCAGTTTTTGTCTCAAAATCTGGTTGGAGAGTCGGTCCATTTATTCATGACTTGTTGGATTTTAGAACGTCTATGCCAAGTGTTGAGATTAGAAGCAATACTTCTATTGTTGAGCCAGGGATGGATTCTAGGGGTAAAGTGGTTATCCAGTAAGGAATACCATTCTCGGTTTTTGAAAAGAGGATAGTCAGACTCTTGGCTTGCTTTGGTAATACCTTTGAAGTCTCGTGTAACCTTTTGGGTTCTGTCATGGTTGGTTAACTAGAATCTCTTGATGCATTTATCGGAAATCTCTGATCTAATCGAGTAACGTCCGCCAATAAGACGGATGGTTCATTCCGCTTAAGCATGGGTTATAGGAATCACCCTAGTAAGTGCATGTGGTAACATGGATTGGCATCAGTGAACGAGATCCAGAATTCACTAGTGAATTTTGGAGAGCTTGCATGAGTACGTAGATATGGTTGAGCCAAGTATACTAGGGAAAGAATAAATGAAAGTGGAACGAGAGGCGATAGTGAAAAGAGTTCCGACTCATACCTTGGAAATAGGAATCAAGGAACTACGAAATCATGAAGTCAAAGGCAGTCAAGGCACACTGGAATTAGGCTCAAGGAAATGCGGATTAGACGCGCGCATCGTGTCTCTTTTTAAGAGTATATCTTTGATCCTTGGTTCACCTGTAGAGCTTGCTTGCATGCTATCGCTTAGTGGATATCCTCTCAAACCTGTTTCTGTTACAAACCCCGTAAGGAGTTTGTCTTGTTTATCTCCTCGATCTTATCTTGGGAACCTTAGATAGAACTCTATGGATGTAAACATGTATTTGAAACATGTTATGATTGATATGGTTGCAAATGGTTGCAAGTGGTTGCTCGTGGATGCGCGAATACACATTAGATACTAGATTGACGCGGTCACGTTTCATGTTGCATATGCACGAGTATTTATACTTGTTTATGGATGAAATTGAATGTGTTATCATGCGGATGTTGCATATGAATGAATGTTTGTGCACGCATATAGTACTTATATGACTAGGACTATTCACATACATGTTGGACTCATGGCACTAAACATATTTTGCATTAGAAAGATCATTCAGGCCTGATCATTAGCATTAGCTAAGGAGCATATACACACACGTTCTGCATATGTTCACATGGCATTAGAAATCGTCTAAGGACAATGGTTGCCTGTGGATGATGTTTTGAGTAGATGGATGATGGATGGTAGGATACGTTCTTCCAAACTTGGAGATTTCGGGGACGAAATCCTTTAAGGAGGGGAAAATGTAACACCCCGTAATTTGAACATACAAAAATTCACAAATTAAAGTATACTTAATTAAGTGAAATGGGTTGCGCAGAGAAATATATATATATTGATATATATAATTGAAAAATAAATAAATAAATATGCAAAAATGTTCAAAACAGCGAATTGGGAGAGGGGAATAACGGAACCGGCCGATTTTTGAGGTCGACCCGAGCTCCCTGGGTCGACTAGGGGTTAATCCAGGGGGTTTGGCTGTCAACCCGTGGGCCGATTCACTCAAATGCAGATTTTGCATTTGAATGGTTCTCATGGTTCAGCTTTAATCTAAAGGCCCTAGATGGTTCCTACACTTGACTTCTTCCCCAAGACATGCTTTGATGGCTTGGATTGAATCTAGGGTTAATCCTATGGCTAATACTATCCTAATCCTCTATAAAAAGACCCCTAAACCTAGCCTAAATCACCATTATTCAATCCTACAACTAAACTATGCCAAAATGATTCCTCATCATGGCCTCCACTTCAACCCATGGCCTCCATCTTCTTCTTCATGATAGCTTAAGTGTTCTAAGCTAGTTTCAAAGTAAAGGAGCCTCTTTTCTTCATTCATGAGAGATTCTATGATCATTTGAGTGATTTCATGTTTGTATGAGAGTTCATAAGTTGCATTCTAGCCAAAGTTGCAACCTTTTCTTGACCAAAAAGCAAGGATCTTGCATGAGAGCTCATAAGCTTCATTCAAAGCCAAAGTTGAAACCTTTCTTCTTCTCAGCAAGGATTTTTATTGATATTTGCTCAAGGGTTTCATTTGGAGCTTGTTCTTTTGGGGTTTTTGGGTGATAGCATGAATGGCTTCGTCTCAATCTTTGTTTTATATGTTGATTTGTGCCTTCATAGCATTGTAAGCCCCCTCCTACTCTTAGATATTAACTATAAAGTTAAATGAATGTTGCAAGTTTGGGTTTGATCATTAAGTATGATACATTCTATCATGTTATGCAAGTCTATAAAGTCACTACCTTGATCTTGTGGGTTAAAAGCTATAACCTTTATGTTGAAATGTTGCATTATGCAACATGAGAACCCTCATAACCTTTAGGTTAACTTGCATATGAAGTCATAACCCTTATGTGATGTTATATGCGAGTTACATGTCATCATTTCATGTCATCTATGACCATGTATCACCTATTTGCCAAGTTTCAATGTTATGCATGTTTTTTAGGCTTGACAATGTAACATGCAAGTTTGTGAGCACATTTATGCCTCATTTCCACCATGTTTAACTTGTGGCCTTATACCCTTTTTTTTCATGCCTTTGCCAAGTTCCTTCTTTTAAAACATTATACGTTGTTGCGAATGTATATGCGAGTTTAAAAGCGTTGGGGTTATGTTATGGGTAAACTTTAATGACATGAAACATGATTTGGGTAAATTGGTATAAACGTGACAACATGTAACTTTGGCTATGAGCATGGGACTTGGAAACTTGACACGTATAGGTTGTAAGTGTACCAAGACACTAGACCAAACATGAAAATGGCCAACTCGAGGTTGGGTTGAGTTTGTAGCATAAATCTACCTGGACCCGCCCGGCTTAACTAGTGGCTACAAACAATAGGATCCAATGTGAGAAGTTGGTCATGTCGCGCTTAAGACCCGAGGTTAGACTAGGTTGTGGTGTAAAACTACCCAGACCCGCCCGACTTAACTAGTAACCACAACAAGGTCTAATGTGAGAGGTTAAGAGTGCATTAATTAAATTAATGCCACATGATAAGGTTAAGTAAATTTGACTAATGACACTTAACCGATATGACACGAATGGGTAGGTTAAGTGGTACCGGGCTTGATTTCTTAATGACACTTAACCATACAAGACAATTAGGGGATGGGGTTAAGTAATTTACGCTTAACTAATCCGACTGGGTAATTAGATGGGGTTAAGTAATCCACACTTAACTAATCTAAACACGGTAATTAGATGGGGTTAAGTAACTTAGACTTAACTAATCTAAACACGGTAATTAGATGGGGTTAAGTAACTTAGACTTAACTAATCTAAACACGGTAATTAGATGGGGTTAAGTAACCTTCACTTAACTAATCTAAACACGGTAATTCGGTGGGGTTAAGTTAAACACTTAACCAATCTAAATGCGTTAATTCAATGAGGTTAAGTAACCAATACTTAACCAATTTAACACGGTAATTTAATGGGGTTAAGTAACTTATACTTAACCAATTATACGTGATGATTTGATGAGGTTAAGTAACCTATACTTAACCAATCTAATAGGTGGACCTGATAGGGTTAAGTCACAAGACTTTTAAAAGTAGGCTTAACCATTGTAATACGATTAGTGGATGGGGTTAAGCTAACCCATGCTTAACCAATCCGACTCGATAATCTGATGGGATTAAGATAATCTATGCTTAATCAATCTAACATGATAATCTGATAGGGTTAAGACAAATAAATACTTAACCAATTTGACTTGATAAGGTTAAGTCATGAGCTTCTTGGTACACTTAACCAACCTGTAGGGCTAAGCCTTAAACTTGAGTACTTAGCCAATCTTAACATGATTCGTAGGCGGTTTAAGTCATGAACTTGGATAACAACACTTAACCCATTTGACAAAACCCTAGCTCAGGGGACTAGGTTGGAAATCGTAGTTAACAAGGATAGTGGAAAGAGGGGCTAAGTGGTAAACCTTAGTTAAGGGTAACTAAGTAATAATTCTTAGCTAAGGACATGGATTAGTTCATAAAGAGATGAGTAACCTGGTATGGTAGGTCATCGCTTAGTATACGAGGAGGAGCAAGTTATCTGACTTGGATAAAAGCTCCAGCGAACTGGGTGACGAAGCGGAAGCTTCGGGGAACGTGAGGGTACTCTTGGTATCCCTCTGTGAGGTGGCGTGTGGTCCATGAAACCCGGCCTCACAGAGGTTAAGGTCTGCGGTAGAAGAGCCAAGAGTATGCCTTGGTTGCTATGCGAGCGACCTAAAGACTAGGATGGATTAGCGTGAAGTCGACGATACTTGATTTTGCCCCGGGATAGCATGTCGCCGACTACCTACCATCTTTAGTCAATCGTGTACGTACGGAAAGGCAGGGAACTCCCAAAAGACCATATACTAGCTATCAAGTTATGGGTGAGGTTGGCTATCTGGAAGTGGGCATCGATGGGCCTTAGTGTAGTTCTCTACATGATTTTTCTTGGATTGCCTTTCAGTAGTTGAGGGAGGGGTCACGTGGGACCATAGCCACGGGTACAAAAATAGACCTTGATATCTGCATCAGTAGACGACTTAAAGCTCCCGACCGAGTTCCGTATTTCTTGATTTGCCCTGGCACGGAACTCGGATGGCACATTGAGGAACATGTGCATCTAGACATGGAAAACGATTCACGATACATACGTGGGATAAAGGGCGCGGTTGACGGGTGGCATAATCCCTAGTGGCCCTAGGTGGCTGAACCCAAACCGAGACACGGAAACGTTCATTAGGTAGCATAATCCCTAGTGGTCCTAGGTGGCATAAATCCTAAGTGGACACGCGATAGTTCATGGTAAGGAAACATAACTAGATCGAGGGTAGCAGTCCAAAATAACTTCAAGGATAAAACGTTTACATGGGAAAGCCCGTATGGCCTACGGCAAAGGACTGAACTTATACATGGAAGGAAACATACAAGTTGGAAAAAACCTACATATGCTATATATATTAGGGTGACATGGACCATTACATGACATTGGGCAAGAGACATTCATAGTTGACACATGACACGGGTTAGGATACTAGTACAAGGGGTGCAGAGCAAATATACATGATACATACCTTAGGATGTTATACATGGTAGATACCTTGGGATAGTATACTTGATAGAAAACTGACGATGTGGTACCTTGATTTATCTTGACACCGTAGTTTATCATGACACACTCGTTTATCTTGGTACAGTAGTTCATCCTGTTATTTTGGTTTAGCTTATCTATCTTGTCATCATACTTATGTTCATCTCAGTTCCTCACGCCAGTTAACTTTACTAGTTTATATACTGATAGTAGATAGGGCTTACCAGTCTTTATGACTGACCCTGTTTTCTTTCGCCTCTTGTCTTCATTTTCCCCCCCAGGTTACAGAGAGGAAATGCTATTGTTAGTTTGGGACTTCTTCTGTTTGAAGGTCATCACGCATGGCTTGGACTTCTCTTCGCTATGGCTACTTTACTGTTTTACTTGGGGAATAATTTATGAAATGAATTTATGCTTCTTTATTATTGCAAGACAGGTTTTGATGTATTTTGTTGTAAAAGGCTTTAGACCTTATTTTACAAGGTAATGAAATTTGTTTTACTTCCGCTGTTTTATATATATATATGTTCTGTCTTGTAATATTTCTGTACATGTTTACCAATAATACCCCTCTAAAGCTAGTGCATTCCTTTGCGAGTGACCCTAGCGGAGGTGGGGTGTTACACTGCGTTTCTCCATCCTATGGGGCGTCAATCTGGTTTGTATAAAGACCATCCTTCGGCTCCGCAGAGACCGAAATAACCGAGGCGCCTCGCTATCCATCATCCACATAAGTAAAACGTCAGGGCTTGCAAAACGCTGACAGCACTCCTAGCTAGAAGGAAATGCATGCCTACCTGAGGTCCTCTCCCGTTTCTGGTTCACACTGGGGTGTGAGGCTCGCGAATTAACGCTACACAAAGCTACGCTGTATTAAAGCTGTGCTTTGATCATCAACCACAAGACTCTGCTTTTCAACAGAAGCCTTGATCATTTGCATCTCAACATGCCACACAGACAATTCACACCATACAACCGATGTATATCAATCACACAAAATGAAATCCAATGTCAGACACACATCCATTTAAAAGTTCGTTCTGGGTCTGAACAAAACCGGAGGCACCTTATTCCTCGTCCCGTATGTCCAATACAGGAGAGAGGCCCTCACATATCCGGTCGATCTCCAAGTACGTTTGGACGAGCACAACTTATACCTTATCTTGGGTGTACAGCCCAATCAAGACATCAGTAATCATCCAAACGATGTGAAGACCTCCGGTCTTGAACCACCGTCTTCATCCTTGACATATCGTCGAATCAGTTATTCAGAATGGGATAAACTCGGTCTTTTGGAATAACTCGCTTATATAATAAAAAAGTTTTATAAAAACACAACATACGCCTTATTCCAATCCAGAGTATTCCTTTATTCAAATATTCTTTTACTTTGGGAAAGGTTCCCATTAATTTTATCAAAGATAATTTCTTTAAATTTGTTTTTTAATCTTCCTTTGAATATCAATTTAAACCAAATTATGGTTTATCCAAACTAGTCGGGATTAGCAATCCTTACCCGAAGTTATCATTTGTTTAATTTCCCAATCCCAACCTATTCATCCCATGAAGCAAAACTGATAATACTTCATATCTAACACCGCGGTGTTATCAGTAAAATTAATTACCATTACGCGTTCAAATCTAATTAAAGATTTAACTATCGCCTGAAGCAAAACTGGTGATACTCCATTCTCGATCATTTCAATCTAATTAAAGATTCATTAAAACTCCACTTGGTTTTAATCTTCCCAAAAATCAATATTAATGATGGTTTAACTTGGAAATCATATCCTGTCTTTAACTGGGTTAAAGAACCAATGTCCTTTTAAAACACGGTTCACGATAAACCCAAAATCACATTCCATTCCATCAGCCTTTAACCGTAAATTAGCAAGTGAACAATTCCCTAAGCATTAACCCCGAAGGCT
The DNA here is from genome assembly GCA_030737875.1 of Allium sativum. Taxonomy (NCBI): domain Eukaryota; kingdom Viridiplantae; phylum Streptophyta; class Magnoliopsida; order Asparagales; family Amaryllidaceae; genus Allium; species Allium sativum. The sequence continues at coordinate 710,326,021 of CM060916.1, read as the reverse complement.
AAAACCAACATCAGATCAATACCCATGAAACCATTCAACTTAACTAATCTCCAGTTAGTTTCTGATTTTCTTAACTTCATTTGGTCTAAGAACAGTATTATTAAAGATACCATTAACGACAACCCAAAATCTTATTCCATCGTTAATCAAGTTAAAGAACAAATGTTATTTAAAACACCGTTCACGATAAACCCAAAGACCAATTTCAATTCAGTTCCAATTAAATATTAATTGATTGGTATACTTCATTAAATCTAAATAAAAAGATTTAATCTTTCCTCAACTGGGTTCAAGAACAGTGTTAATGAAGACACCATTCACGACAAACCCAAAATCACATTTGATATTAAATACAAGACTCTAAATAGAAAATATATCGGCTTATATTCAATATCAAATTCTGGAATCAACAAATACTGTATTGGAATAATGATATATATATATATATATCTTCCAAATTCCTCCACAATATCCGTATAATCACGAAATCCAATATCGAAATATTCCGATGATAATTTCGATTCAAATCCATTCCGATTCATATATTGGAAATTCTGGTTATTTTTAAAACCATTTCAAATCCAATTTATTTATTTAAAAATATTGGATTTCATAATTCTAGTTCATAACTAGTTCATTTCGATAAAAATATATTTTTATCTTTTCAAGTGTGGAATTTTCATCCCAATTCTTTTCAAATAATTTATTATGATTTTACACAAATTATTGATATTTTTAATATTTTTATCAAGGCCCGTACAGTCGATTTCCATAAACGGTTGTCAAACTGCACTTACAGTGACCTTTTCCAAATTTGATTTGGACATAATTCCAAATCCAACCGTTAGATTTCAAATCTCTAGTATTCGTTAGAAAGCTCTTTTCGATACGAACCCAACAGTTCTGGTTTTAGGAGAATCCGATGGTCGGATCTCCCGTAATGTCCATTCGAAGTCAATGGTCGAAATTCACGAACTGCCGCGTTGCGGCGCATTCTATTCAGGCCATTATATTATACATATAATATATATTTTGTCGATTTCATTTAAAACGTATTTTATAAATCGTTTTAAATTCGTTTTCAAAATGATTTCAACTTCATATTCAATTTCGAATCAAAATTGAATATTCCATATCATCAATATATATATATATATATATATATAAATGATAATATTTTCAAAACATTATATTTCAAAATCATTTCCTTTTCGATATTCATTATAAAAATGAAATAAATCGATATAAATATCGTGCACGTCAAAATGGCGTCAATCTAATCAACACGACTTTATATATTTAAATATTTTCGTGTCCATCCCAAATCGGACATCAAAATCAGATTTTGATCTTTTATTGAATATTATTTTAAAACATTCATCATTTTAAAATATTAGTTATTTTAAAATATTCATTCTTTCTGAACTGGAATCAGACACAGCAATTACCATATAATGTGATTATATGGATTTCATACAACACACGTACAGAACAACAATCAAACACAGTCAACCATCATACAGAGTGCATTGTACACTGCATAAGCATCAAATATAAATATTTAATGCTTATAACAGTCTGTCAACCAATCAATTGACATACAGCTAATTATTGGGACTACTGTATGTCATATATCATCCAAGTACCCATGTGGGGTTTCAAACAACAAACACAGATTTATTTGTGCAGTTAGGCAATGTGTAAAATTTATCGTCCCAATCAATATCAGGCGAATGTGTTTACATAAACAAATCGTCCGATTTGTTTATGAATATTTATTTTATTCATATACACGTTAAAAATTATATTAAATATTTTATTCCATTCCACAACACACAATCAATTTTCACAACACAACCAATCAAACAAACAAGTCGTCCATGGTTTGTTGACGACGGGTGTCGGTTACTGCTAAGCACCGTCTGCATCCTAGTATATATTTCTAACTAGAAAATAAATTAAAGTGAGAAGTTCTCACCTTGGGGTTCCACTCCGTCATAGCGGACGATGGTTTGGATTTATCCGACATTCCAACTCCATCTTTCAATGCTGTTCATAAATAAAAATCACATTTTTATTTCACCACTACCTGGATAAAAATCACATTTTTATCATTTCGCTATATTTATAAAAATCAAATTTTTATAGCGCTAAAAATCGAATTTTTATATAACTAAAAATCAAATCTTTTTGCTATAACATATATAAAAAAAAATGAATCTTTATATTATGAAAAATCATAATTTTCTCGCCACTTCATATAAATAAAAATCATATTTTTATTTCAAATCTATATATGTAAAAATCGTATTTTTATATCGCTACATCTATAAAGATCATATTTTCAATTCTCTACTTGTATAAAAATAATATTTTTATATCCTCTATATAATAAAAATCATATTTTTATATCGCTACTTCATATAAATAAAAATCAAATTTTTATCTTCTCAAAAATAAATCCATAATATGACTACTTCATTCATGACATTCATATGATAAAAATCATATTTTTATCCACTAAAAATCATATTTTTAATTCACTATTATACATATAAAAATCAAATCTTTATATAATTAAAAATCATAGCTTTATGTATTTAAAAATCAAATCTTTTTAGTTTTTAAAAATCAAAACTTTTCCAAAATAAAAATCTAATCTTTTCTAAAATAAAATCTAAATAAAAATCTAATATTTTTATGCTATATATATAAATAAAAATAACGTCGCTATTTATAAAAAAAAAACTGATTTTTATAACTAATAATATAGAAGATAAATAAACAAATTTTATTTATATTTTCAAAGCAATGTCAATTTCAATTTCAAAAACAGTGTTGTTTTTATTTGAAAAACATTGTCAATTTCAGTTTTTAAACAATGTAATTTCAGATTTCAAAAACAATGTAATTTCAGATTTCAAAAACAATGTAATTTCAGTTTTTAAACAATGTTATTTTAGTTTTTAAACAATGTAATTACACTAATAAACTAGGTTAAGATAATAATTAACCTTTCTTCTTCAGTTTAACACTGTCGTGTTTAAACCCAAAGCTCCAAACTAGGGTTCACTTTTGTCGTCGCCACCGTCGCCTGGAGGATGATCGGCGATGCACCCTCCCTCGATCTTCGCGTTGCCCATCTATGCCCAGACCATCAGCCCTTCCGGTGGTCCCCTGATCTTCTAAAGTGCATACGACGGCGGCCTGTTTGGGCGGGGTTTTCACACTCCACGCGATACGATAATCGTCCCAACCTATACGGATTTGAAGATGGTGGAAGCCCATTCGATTTTGCCTTCAGAACCATTATCTAATTCATAGTGGATTTCGCGAAAATTTGGGATGAAAATTTGAGCGGTTTTCTGTGAAGACCCGCAACTTCCCCGTAAAGGAAAGCGTCGGATAGTTCGAGAACAAACCACAACAGGACGCATACAGAAGAACGCTTCATTGTATATTACAACAATGCATCAGATTACAAGAATATACAGAGTATAAATGAATATTACACAGAAATATCAGAGATTCAAATTACATTTAAATACATAGCAGCGGAAAATAATACAAAGCACAACTAGAAGAGATATACGGATACAAAGCTTTCCGGATATCGTTCCAGCTGTAAACCAGGATCCTGTGAATATAAATCTGCAAAACCAAAACTACTAGCTGCCCGTGTCGAAAATAAGGACACCCAGAGTTTAGGTTAAAACAATAAACTCCAGGTCAGTCATGTGACTGGTGTGAGAACTAAAACAGTTATTAATCTTTATTTTAAATCATTAGGTAAATCAAGGGACCACGCCGTATAACGCGGAACGGGTTTCCTCCCAAGAATACCAGTGCATAAAACAACAGCGCAATGCTAAATAAAGAAGAATGAAGCTGTTATAAGACCCAGGTCCCATCACACAATGCAACGCAGTCGAGGATAGGGTTTTCCCTTATAACAGCCAAAGAATGCTTGATACGTTTAAAACAAATCATTTGATACTATAATAAGTGCATAGTGTATAAAACAACTTCAAATCATAAGTATCAATTATAGACGACATGAGCGTCCCATGCCACTATGTCGCCATATATAGGTTTACAAATAAAACCGCAGAGTCGCGTATTTGGAAATTGGATTTCCATCTATGAACCGAGGCAAAAGATAGTCCTCAACCGATTCGAGACGCTCTAGCCCGCCCCTCAGGAACAGCCGCAACTGCCCCCTGGATCCTCAGGGCCGGTCCACACGGAGTGGATTATTATGCCTGAACAATACGTCTCCCCACCCTATGGGGTGTAAGTCTGGTCCGTCAGCCGACCAGAATGCATTCGGCCGAAACCGATATAACCGAGGCGCCTCGCAACAACAACAACCACATAAGTCAAACTCGTCAGGGCGTGTAAAACCACTGACGCCACTTCTAGCTAGAAAGAAACGCATGCCCTCCCTGACGTCCGTCTCCCGTTTTTGGTTCATACCTGGTGTGAAACACGCGAGGTAAACGTTACACAAAGCTACGCCACAAAGGCCGTGCTTTGATCATCACCACAAGACTTTGCTTTTCAACAGAAGCCTTGATCATTTGCATCTTAGCATGCCACACAGGCAAACCATCCTATGCAACCGATATCAGTCACACAGAATGAAATCCGATGTCAGACACACAGTCCATTTACAAGTCCGTTCTGGGTCTGAACGAAACCGGAGGCACCTAGTACCCCGCATATCCGTCGATCTCCAAGTACGTCTGGACGATCACTAACTGTTTCCATCTTCTTGGGTGTACAGCCCAATCAAGATCATCAGTAATCACCCAAACGACGTGAAGACTTCCGGTCTTCAACCACCGTCTTCATCTTCGACTTATCGTCGTATCAGTTATTCAGAATGGGATAAACCCGGTCTTTCCGAATAACTCGCGTATATTTTAAATAAGTGTTACACAAACACAACATACGCCTCATTCCAATTCATTAGTCACTAACCGTAAATTAATCAAGAGAATAATTCCCCAAATATTAACCCCGAAGGCCGAAACCAACATCAGATCAATATCCAGAAAACCATTCTGCTTGGCTAACCGACAGTTAGTTTCTAAATTTCACGTTCAAATCTAATTAAAGATTTAACTATCGCCTGGAGCAAAACTGGTGATACTCCATTCTCGATCTTTTCAATCTAATTAAAGATTCATTAAAACTCCACTTAGTTTTAATCATTATCTGGGTTAAAGAATCAGTGTCATTTAAAAACACGATTCACGATAAACCCAAAATCACATTCCATTAATTATCGGGTTAAAGAACAAGTGTTATTTAAAACACTGTTCACGATAAACCCAAAAATCAATACCAATTCAATTCCAATTAAATATCATTTAATTGGTACACTTCATTAAATCTAAATAAAAAGATTTAATCTTTTCTCAACTGGGTTCAAGAACAGTGTTAGTGAAGACACCATTCACGACAAACCCAAATCACATTCGATATTCAATACAAGGCTCTAAATAGAAAATATATCGGCTTATATTCAATATCGAATTCTACGACTAACAAATGTCGTATTGGAAATAACGATACAAATATATATCTTTCAAATTTCCATAACAACACCTGTAATATCACGAATTCCAACATCGAAATATTCCGAAGACAATTTCGATTCAAATCCACTCCAATGCAATCATTGGAAATTTTGGTTATTTTCAAAACCATTTCAAATTCAATTTATTTATTTAAAAATAAATAGAATTATAATTCTAGTTCAAAACTAGTTCATTTCGATAAAAATCTATTTTTATCTTTTCAAATATGGAGTTTTTCATCTCAAACTTTCACAAATCATTTCTTATGATTTTACACAAATTATTACTATTTTTAATAATTTTATCAAGGCCCGTACAGTCGATTTCCAACAACGGCCATCGAACTACACTTACAGCGACCTTTTTCGAATTTAATTTGGACGTATCTCCAAATCCAACCGTTAGATTTCAAATTTCTAACATTCATTAGAAAGCTCTTTTCGATACGAACCCAACGGTTCCGGTTTTAGGAGAATCCGACGGTCGGATCTCCCGTAATGTCCGTTTGAAATAAATGGTCGAAATTCGCGAACTGCCGCGGCGCGGCGCGTTCTATTCAGGCCATTATATTATATATATAATATATATAATATATATTTCGTCGATTCCTATTTAAAACGAATTATATAAATAGTTTTGAATTCGTTTCAAAAGCAATTTCAACTTCCTTTTCAATTCAAATCAAAATTGAATTCTTCTTTATAAATTCGTTTCAAAATTCATTTCTATTCAATTCAAATTTCAATTCAATTTGAATTCATTTTCAATTCATTTCAAAGTCGTTTTCAATTCAATTCATTTCGAAATCGTTTTCAATTCAATTCATTTCGAAATCGTTTTCAATTCAATTCATTTCGAAATCGTTTTCAATTCAATTCATTTCGAAATCGTTTTCAATTCAATTCATTTCGAAATCGTTTTCAATTCAATTCATTTCGAAATCGTTTTCAATTCAATTCATTTCGAAATCGTTTTCAATTCATTTCATTTCGAAATCGTTTTCAATTCATTTCATTTCGAAATCGTTTTCAATTCAATTCATTTCGAAATCGTTTTCAATTCAATTCATTTCTCAATGAATAAAATCGATATAAATATCGTTCACGTCAAAATGGCGTCGATCTAATCAACACGGCTTCATATATTCCTTTATTTTCAAATATTCTATTTCAAATATTTCTTTTTAAAAACTGGAATGAGGCCCAATCAATTACCATATAAAATTAATTATATGGGTTTTCATACAACACATGTATCATAGCATTGAAAAATAATCAACCATCAACCAAAGTGCACTACACTGTATAAGCATCAAATATAGATATCTAACGCTTATAACAGCCTGTCAATCAATCGATCGACATATTTAATCAATCAGGATGAGTGAACTTCAAATTTCATCCCAACACCCGTGTGGGGTTTCAAACAATCAAACACTGATTTTAGTTGTGCAGTTGGGCGATGTGTAAAATTTATCGTCCCAATCAATGTCATTCAAATAAGTGTACATAAACAAACCGTCTGGTTTGTAAATGAATATTTATTTACTCACATTCACGTTAAAAATTATATTTTTAACGACAAAACATTTTATTTCAACCTATGAATTTCTATTCAATTCATTTACACAATAAAATGATATTTTTTTTCTAACACTTTTTAGAAAATTTCGGCGGCATAACGGCACGATACTAGAAACGGGACGAGGCCTAGCCTTATCCCCGGTCTAGTGAAGGCCCACGCCATTCACACATCAATCGAATTCACTTTCGTTATGCAAACCACAAAATTTGGAGTAAGGGTCTAACCTAGCCTTACTCCTTCGCCTTATAACGGCGCACGTCTAATCCTAACCAATTTATCGATTCGATTTTTCACACCACAAACCACATTCAAACCAATATCACAATCAATAACCAAACAGCCAAACAAACAAGTCCATGGTCTGTGGACGATTGTGTCGGGTGCTACTAAGCACCGTCTGCATCCTAGTATATATATATAACTAGAAAAATAGAATTTGAGTGAGAAGTTCTCACCTATAGCTATCCTAGCTCCACGGCACTTCACTGATAGAAAACTTCATCGCTATCGCACCTTCGTCATCTTCGTTGCCCGTAGCCACTACATATGTAAAAATCGAATTTTTATTTCGCTATTCAGTATATATAAATCGAATTTTTATTTCAAAGTTCAATATATAAAAATCGAATTTTCAGTTCGCTATTCAATATATAAAAATCGAATTTTCAGTTCGCTATTCAATATATAAAAATCGAATTTTTAGTTCGCTATTCAATATATAAAAATCGAATTTTTAGTTCGCTATTCAATATATAAAAATCGAATTTTTAGTTCGCTATTCAATATATAAAAATCGAATTTTTAGTTCGCTATTCAATATATAAAAATCGAATTTTTAGTTCGCTATTCAATATATAAAAATCGAATTTTTAGTTCGCTATTCAATATATAAAAATCGAATTTTTAGTTCGCTATTCAATATATAAAAATCGAGTTTTTAGTTCGCTATTCAATATATAAAAATCGAATTTTTATTTCAAAGTTCAATATATAAAAATCGAATTTTTACTTCGAAGTTCAATACATAAAAATCATATTTTTATTGCGAAGTCATATAGATAAAAATTCCATTTCAAAAATATAGACTTCGCCTTTTCTGATAAAAAGTTTTCCTCTTTTCTAATAAAGATCAAATCTTTTTCCTTTTAAAGTTAAAACCTTTTCTATTTCAAAGTTAAAACCTTTTCCTTATTTTAAACCTTAAGATAAAATCAGTTTTTCCTTCTTTATTAAAAATTCAGTTTTTCTACTTTATTAAAAATTCATTTTTTTCTATTCATAATCAAATTCAGTTTTTTTTTATATTCATAATCAAATTCAGTTTTGAATTCTTTTTAAACATAAATCAGTTTTTTTTTCTATTTAAACCAAAATCAGTTTTTTTTTTTTTTCCTTTTCAAGAAAAATCAGTTTTCCTTTTCACGATAATCAGTTTTATAATCTTTTAAAAACAGAATTTAAATACATAAAAATCAGTTTTTAAGTCACTTCTAAAATCAGTTTTAAACCCCTTTTAAAATCAATATTTAAACCCTAAAAAAAAAGAGTATTCTTCCTAATAAATAAAATATATAAAAAGAAGCTTACTGAGTTTTGGGAGGTGGAGATGGCTGTGGTGGGGCCTGCACCGGCGGCAGGAGGTGCTGGAGGGTGGTCCAGTGTCGCGGAAGGGGGCCTGGGGGTGCCAGCGGCGGTCTCGGTGGGTTTGGGCTCGAGTTTCAGAAGGGGGAGAGAATGGAGGCGAGCGAAGAGGAGGAGGGGCTGAGGGGGTCGGTCTGAGGTGGGGGAGGCGGAGCGCGGCCTGAGACGACGCCAGGGTGGGCGGCGTTGGCGAATGGGAGGGGCGGGTTTTTCTCTTTTTTTTTTTTTTTTTTATTCGATTTCTGTGTGAAAGATAAGAGGGGGGGGCCAGAGGATATAAGAAAGGTGTTTTTTTTTTATTATTTAATTATTTAATATTTTTTCATTCAAAAAGTTGACTTTTACATACGACCACTAAACGAGGCCCACCGCCTGCCGTCCATAGCGTTTTACCCCTATCCCGAACACAATGGGATATGTATCGCAAGCTGAATCGACCGTTTCGATCAGTTTCCGTTGCATTTACATTTAAATCAGTTTATTTAATTTTAAACGTACATTTCAAATTACCGGGGTCACATACTAACTAGAAAAATTCCAGAAAAATATTTTCTAGCTTCGTATTGACGATACGGTCCTAACAAAACTAGTTTCGTCGAAATCCGAGGTCATTTGCAAAATGTCCATTTTTAAGGGCCTGAATTCCATAGCGACTATTCAGAATTTTCAACTGGACATATCTTTTAATTTTTAAAGTGAAATCTCAGTTTCTTACATCCGTTAGAAAGATATCATCAATTAGATCCTAATGTTTTTGGTTTCATTAAAATCCGGATTGTTTTGCACCCGGTACATTCAATTGAAGTTTGAAATCGAATTATCGAACTACCGCGCCATTTTCAATTCTATTTATAATTATATATAAATATTTATATTCTAACGACGACGTATATAAATATATACGTCGAATTATATTCAAAATAAATTTTCTCGTCGATATTATTTAAAATAATTCATTTTAAATATTCAAATTCAGCTAAAATTACCAAAATAAAAATTTCAAACTGGCTCGCATTTTACGGGTTGTTACAATCTCCCCCACTTAAAACTTTTCGTCCCCGAAAAGGAACAAAGTCGAAAGTGGTTTGATTAATCAACTCTACGATCGATCAGGCTTCCATTCTCCAACTTTTCAGTTTCTGAGAATTTTCTAAAATTTCAAAAATTTGGCTAACACCCTAAATTTTCGAAAAATTTCGCCATAACCTCCCCTGCACCGGGAGCATCGGGGAATTTCAAATAGCTTCCCCGGTCCTTCAGATCTCAAAAAGAAAAAGAAAAAGCCAAGCGGCTAGCCAATAGGCTCACAAAATCATCATCACCCAAACAAAACAGTAAATTATGTAATAAACATGTACCTATTTGTCGGGCAAACAAATTTTATTATCTGGCTCTAGCCTCCTTGCTATGACCTGTTCAATGATATATGTGTATGCAAGCAAATGCGACTAATTTTCAATATAATTCAATATTTGGTTCAACTAGGCTAAATGGTTCACAATTATCAAACAATTAAACAAACAACACAAACATCAATCAATTAGTGAATTAGAATTTTCAAATTCCTAATTTTGATACATATACAAAAAATCATGTTCTTGATGCCAATTCACAACAATGTATTCTAGCTATATATAAGTTTTGGTTCTCACACCAGCCTAATGGAAATATATAGAAAATCACACCTTCGAAACTCGAACATAAATACTGATGATGTGGCCACATCATCAGAATTATCCCCGGGTGTCTAGAATGTGACTCTATATCTATCCAGTATATTAAAAGTTCGAACATACGTTCATGACGCGTATATGCAAAATCTTTATATACTCGATTGTCCAACTCAATATAAAGAGATAATCAAATACGAATAACTGATTTCAATTTTCAAAACAAAAATTTGTTTTCATTTGAAAAATATACTCTTCACACTCGTTCTAGGATACTACTGATCCCATCTCTAACGAGTCATCCCCATTGGATATTACTAATCCAATATCTGATGAATTCTTTCGTATGGTTCTAATGTGCCTTGTTCTCTGAGCTTTGTAAACCAAAGCTCTGATACCAACTGTGAAGACCCGCAACTTCCCCGTAAAGGAAAGCGTCGGATAGTTCGAGAACAAACCACAACAGGACGCATACAGAAGAACGCTTCATTGTATATTACAACAATGCATCAGATTACAAGAATATACAGAGTATAAATGAATATTACACAGAAATATCAGAGATTCAAATTACATTTAAATACATAGCAGCGGAAAATAATACAAAGCACAACTAGAAGAGATATACGGATACAAAGCTTTCCGGATATCGTTCCAGCTGTAAACCAGGATCCTGTGAATATAAATCTGCAAAACCAAAACTACTAGCTGCCCGTGTCGAAAATAAGGACACCCAGAGTTTAGGTTAAAACAATAAACTCCAGGTTAGTCATGTGACTGGTGTGAGAACTAAAACAGTTATTAATCTTTATTTTAAATCATTAGGTAAATCAAGGGACCACGCCGTATAACGCGGAACGGGTTTCCTCCCAAGAATACCAGTGCATAAAACAACAGCGCAATGCTAAATAAAGAAGAATGAAGCTGTTATAAGACCCAGGTCCCATCACACAATGCAACGCAGTCGAGGATAGGGTTTTCCCTTATAACAGCCAAAGAATGCTTGATACGTTTAAAACAAATCATTTGATACTATAATAAGTGCATAGTGTATAAAACAACTTCAAATCATAAGTATCAATTATAGACGACATGAGCGTCCCATGCCACTATGTCGCCATATATAGGTTTACAAATAAAACCGCAGAGTCGCGTATTTGGAAATTGGATTTCCATCTATGAACCGAGGCAAAAGATAGTCCTCAACCGATTCGAGACGCTCTAGCCCGCCCCTCAGGAACAGCCGCAACTGCCCCCTGGATCCTCAGGGCCGGTCCATACGGAGTGGATTATTATGCCTGAACAATACGTCTCCCCACCCTATGGGGTGTAAGTCTGGTCCGTCAGCCGACCAGAATGCATTCGGCCGAAACCGATATAACCGAGGCGCCTCGCAACAACAACAACCACATAAGTCAAACTCGTCAGGGCGTGTAAAACCACTGACGCCACTTCTAGCTAGAAAGAAACGCATGCCCTCCCTGACGTCCGTCTCCCGTTTTTGGTTCATACCTGGTGTGAAACACGCGAGGTAAACGTTACACAAAGCTACGCCACAAAGGCCGTGCTTTGATCATCACCACAAGACTTTGCTTTTCAACAGAAGCCTTGATCATTTGCATCTTAGCATGCCACACAGGCAAACCATCCTATGCAACCGATATCAGTCACACAGAATGAAATCCGATGTCAAACACACAGTCCATTTACAAGTCCGTTCTGGGTCTGAACGAACCGGAGGCACCTAGTACCCCGCATATCCGTCGATCTCCAAGTACGTCTGGACGATCACTAACTGTTTCCATCTTCTTGGGTGTACAGCCCAATCAAGATCATCAGTAATCACCCAAACGACGTGAAGACTTCCGGTCTTCAACCACCGTCTTCATCTTCGACTTATCGTCGTATCAGTTATTCAGAATGGGATAAACCCGGTCTTTCCGAATAACTCGCGTATATTTTAAATAAGTGTTACACAAACACAACATACGCCTCATTCCAATTCATTAGTCACTAACCGTAAATTAATCAAGAGAATAATTCCCCAAATATTAACCCCGAAGGCCGAAACCAACATCAGATCAATATCCAGAAAACCATTCTGCTTGGCTAACCGACAGTTAGTTTCTAAATTTCACGTTCAAATCTAATTAAAGATTTAACTATCGCCTGGAGCAAAACTGGTGATACTCCATTCTCGATCTTTTCAATCTAATTAAAGATTCATTAAAACTCCACTTAGTTTTAATCATTATCTGGGTTAAAGAATCAGTGTCATTTAAAAACACGATTCACGATAAACCCAAAATCACATTCCATTAATTATCGGGTTAAAGAACAAGTGTTATTTAAAACACTGTTCACGATAAACCCAAAAATCAATACCAATTCAATTCCAATTAAATATCATTTAATTGGTACACTTCATTAAATCTAAATAAAAAGATTTAATCTTTTCTCAACTGGGTTCAAGAACAGTGTTAGTGAAGACACCATTCACGACAAACCCAAATCACATTCGATATTCAATACAAGGCTCTAAATAGAAAATATATCGGCTTATATTCAATATCGAATTCTACGACTAACAAATGTCGTATTGGAAATAACGATACAAATATATATCTTTCAAATTTCCATAACAACACCTGTAATATCACGAATTCCAACATCGAAATATTCCGAAGACAATTTCGATTCAAATCCACTCCAATGCAATCATTGGAAATTTTGGTTATTTTCAAAACCATTTCAAATTCAATTTATTTATTTAAAAATAAATAGAATTATAATTCTAGTTCAAAACTAGTTCATTTCGATAAAAATCTATTTTTATCTTTTCAAATATGGAGTTTTTCATCTCAAACTTTCACAAATCATTTCTTATGATTTTACACAAATTATTACTATTTTTAATAATTTTATCAAGGCCCGTACAGTCGATTTCCAACAACGGCCATCGAACTACACTTACAGCGACCTTTTTCGAATTTAATTTGGACGTATCTCCAAATCCAACCGTTAGATTTCAAATTTCTAACATTCATTAGAAAGCTCTTTTCGATACGAACCCAACGGTTCCGGTTTTAGGAGAATCCGACGGTCGGATCTCCCGTAATGTCCGTTTGAAATAAATGGTCGAAATTCGCGAACTGCCGCGGCGCGGCGCGTTCTATTCAGGCCATTATATTATATATATAATATATATAATATATATTTCGTCGATTCCTATTTAAAACGAATTATATAAATAGTTTTGAATTCGTTTCAAAAGCAATTTCAACTTCCTTTTCAATTCAAATCAAAATTGAATTCTTCTTTATAAATTCGTTTCAAAATTCATTTCTATTCAATTCAAATTTCAATTCAATTTGAATTCATTTTCAATTCATTTCAAAGTCGTTTTCAATTCAATTCATTTCGAAATCGTTTTCAATTCAATTCATTTCGAAATCGTTTTCAATTCAATTCATTTCGAAATCGTTTTCAATTCAATTCATTTCGAAATCGTTTTCAATTCAATTCATTTCGAAATCGTTTTCAATTCAATTCATTTCGAAATCGTTTTCAATTCAATTCATTTCGAAATCGTTTTCAATTCATTTCATTTCGAAATCGTTTTCAATTCATTTCATTTCGAAATCGTTTTCAATTCAATTCATTTCGAAATCGTTTTCAATTCAATTCATTTCTCAATGAATAAAATCGATATAAATATCGTTCACGTCAAAATGGCGTCGATCTAATCAACACGGCTTCATATATTCCTTTATTTTCAAATATTCTATTTCAAATATTTCTTTTTAAAAACTGGAATGAGGCCCAATCAATTACCATATAAAATTAATTATATGGGTTTTCATACAACACATGTATCATAGCATTGAAAAATAATCAACCATCAACCAAAGTGCACTACACTGTATAAGCATCAAATATAGATATCTAACGCTTATAACAGCCTGTCAATCAATCGATCGACATATTTAATCAATCAGGATGAGTGAACTTCAAATTTCATCCCAACACCCGTGTGGGGTTTCAAACAATCAAACACTGATTTTAGTTGTGCAGTTGGGCGATGTGTAAAATTTATCGTCCCAATCAATGTCATTCAAATAAGTGTACATAAACAAACCGTCTGGTTTGTAAATGAATATTTATTTACTCACATTCACGTTAAAAATTATATTTTTAACGACAAAACATTTTATTTCAACCTATGAATTTCTATTCAATTCATTTACACAATAAAATGATATTTTTTTTCTAACACTTTTTAGAAAATTTCGGCGGCATAACGGCACGATACTAGAAACGGGACGAGGCCTAGCCTTATCCCCGGTCTAGTGAAGGCCCACGCCATTCACACATCAATCGAATTCACTTTCGTTATGCAAACCACAAAATTTGGAGTAAGGGTCTAACCTAGCCTTACTCCTTCGCCTTATAACGGCGCACGTCTAATCCTAACCAATTTATCGATTCGATTTTTCACACCACAAACCACATTCAAACCAATATCACAATCAATAACCAAACAGCCAAACAAACAAGTCCATGGTCTGTGGACGATTGTGTCGGGTGCTACTAAGCACCGTCTGCATCCTAGTATATATATATAACTAGAAAAATAGAATTTGAGTGAGAAGTTCTCACCTATAGCTATCCTAGCTCCACGGCACTTCACTGATAGAAAACTTCATCGCTATCGCACCTTCGTCATCTTCGTTGCCCGTAGCCACTACATATGTAAAAATCGAATTTTTATTTCGCTATTCAGTATATATAAATCGAATTTTTATTTCAAAGTTCAATATATAAAAATCGAATTTTCAGTTCGCTATTCAATATATAAAAATCGAATTTTCAGTTCGCTATTCAATATATAAAAATCGAATTTTTAGTTCGCTATTCAATATATAAAAATCGAATTTTTAGTTCGCTATTCAATATATAAAAATCGAATTTTTAGTTCGCTATTCAATATATAAAAATCGAATTTTTAGTTCGCTATTCAATATATAAAAATCGAATTTTTAGTTCGCTATTCAATATATAAAAATCGAATTTTTAGTTTGCTATTCAATATATAAAAATCGAATTTTTAGTTCGCTATTCAATATATAAAAATCGAATTTTTAGTTCGCTATTCAATATATAAAAATCGAGTTTTTAGTTCGCTATTCAATATATAAAAATCGAATTTTTATTTCAAAGTTCAATATATAAAAATCGAATTTTTACTTCGAAGTTCAATACATAAAAATCATATTTTTATTGCGAAGTCATATAGATAAAAATTCCATTTCAAAAATATAGACTTCACCTTTTCTAATAAAAAGTTTTCCTCTTTTCTAATAAAGATCAAATCTTTTTCCTTTTAAAGTTAAAACCTTTTCTATTTCAAAGTTAAAACCTTTTCCTTATTTTAAACCTTAAGATAAAATCAGTTTTTTCCTTCTTTATTAAAAATTCAGTTTTTCTACTTTATTAAAAATTCATTTTTTTCTATTCATAATCAAATTCAGTTTTTTTTTTTATATTCATAATCAAATTCAGTTTTGAATTCTTTTTAAACATAAATCAGTTTTTTTTTCTATTTAAACCAAAATCAGTTTTTTTTTTTCCTTTTCAAGAAAAATCAGTTTTCCTTTTCACGATAATCAGTTTTATAATCTTTTAAAAACAGAATTTAAATACATAAAAATCAGTTTTTAAGTCACTTCTAAAATCAGTTTTAAACCCCTTTTAAAATCAATATTTAAACCCTAAAAAAAAAAGAGTATTCTTCCTAATAAATAAAATATATAAAAAGAAGCTTACTGAGTTTTGGGAGGTGGAGATGGCTGTGGTGGGGCCTGCACCGGCGGCAGGAGGTGCTGGAGGGTGGTCCAGTGTCGCGGAAGGGGGCCTGGGGGTGCCAGCGGCGGTCTCGGTGGGTTTGGGCTCGAGTTTCAGAAGGGGGAGAGAATGGAGGCGAGCGAAGAGGAGGAGGGGCTGAGGGGGTCGGTCTGAGGTGGGGGAGGCGGAGCGCGGCCTGAGACGACGCCAGGGTGGGCGGCGTTGGCGAATGGGAGGGGCGGGTTTTTCTCTTTTTTTTTTTTTATTCGATTTCTGTGTGAAAGATAAGAGGGGGGGGCCAGAGGATATAAGAAAGGTGTTTTTTTTTATTATTTAATTATTTAATATTTTTTCATTCAAAAAGTTGACTTTTACATACGACCACTAAACGAGGCCCACCGCCTGCCGTCCATAGCGTTTTACCCCCATCCCGAACACAATGGGATATGTATCGCAAGCTGAATCGACCGTTTCGATCAGTTTCCGTTGCATTTACATTTAAATCAGTTTATTTAATTTTAAACGTACATTTCAAATTACCGGGGTCACATACTAACTAGAAAAATTCCAGAAAAATATTTTCTAGCTTCGTATTGACGATACGGTCCTAACAAAACTAGTTTCGTCGAAATCCGAGGTCATTTGCAAAATGTCCATTTTTAAGGGCCTGAATTCCATAGCGACTATTCAGAATTTTCAACTGGACATATCTTTTAATTTTTAAAGTGAAATCTCAGTTTCTTACATCCGTTAGAAAGATATCATCAATTAGATCCTAATGTTTTTGGTTTCATTAAAATCCGGATTGTTTTGCACCCGGTACATTCAATTGAAGTTTGAAATCGAATTATCGAACTACCGCGTCATTTTCAATTCTATTTATAATTATATATAAATATTTATATTCTAACGACGACGTATATAAATATATACGTCGAATTATATTCAAAATAAATTTTCTCGTCGATATTATTTAAAATAATTCATTTTAAATATTCAAATTCAGCTAAAATTACCAAAATAAAAATTTCAAACTGGCTCGCATTTTACGGGTTGTTACATTTTCGCCCTTCACTGGGCTGACGGCGGGTTTTTGAAATTTGGGGGAAAGTGAAAATTTACGGTTTTTAGTTTCTATTTATATATAATTTATTTTCCATAAAAGGAAACTTTCCCATTCGAACTCCAAATCGAACTCACCGACTGTCGCCCCTAGCTAATTACCCATATTCCGAACGCAATGGGATATGTTTCGTAACCCAATTCGGTTGTTACGATCAGTTTTCTTTTACATTAAAATATAAATCTATATATATTCAATTCAAACGTACATTTCATTTTACCGGGGCCACATACTAACTCTAAAAATTCCAAAAAATTTACTTCTAGCTTCGTATTGACAATATGGTCCTAACAAAACTAATTTCGTCAAATTTGAAGGCCGTTTAAAAAATGGCCAATTTCTGGTCGATCCAAATTGACTAAAACTATATAAAACACATTTTCTTTTGCCACGCTCACATATTAATCCCAAAAATTATAAATTTTGGAATCTAGTAATATTTTGACATCTTGGATCCAACAAAAGTGGTTTCGTCAAAAACGGAGGTCGTTTGCAAAATTTCCATTTTTAAGGGCTATATTTTCCATAGCGACTATTCCGAATTTTCAATTGGGCATAACTTTTTATTCCCGCTATGAAATTTCAATTTTTCGAATTCGTTGGAAAGATATTTTCAAACAGATTCAAATATTTTTGGTTTCGCTAAAATCCGGTTTATTTTGAATCTTGTACATTCATTTGAAATCGAATTTTCAAACTTCCATGCCATTTCTAATTCCTTTTATAATTAAAAATAAATATTTTTATTCTAACGTCAATTCGTATAAATATATATGTTCTAATTCTATTCAAAATAAATTTCTCATCATTATTATTTAAAATAAATCATTTTAAATATTCAAAATTCATTAAATTAACCAAAATAAATTTTTTAAATTGGTTCTGATTTTCCGGGTTGTTACATATGAGGAGGCATTACTCAAAGCTCAAGAGGAGGCCAGCGAAAAGCCGAAGCGGAGGCCAAGGCCAGAGTCCTAGAAGAGGCCCGTAAGAAGGCTGAGGAAGATGCAGCTCAGAAAAGAGAAAAGGAGGAGACCAAGAAGAAGAAGGCCATTGAGGACGCAAAGAGGAAGGCCAAGGAGGAAACTTGGAAAAAAGTTGAGAAGGTGGCCGAGAAGGAAGGTCAATGGAAAGCAAAAATGGAAGCTAAGAAAGCACAGACCTCTGGAGCCATGGTCAAAGCTAATCCTCCTCCTTTGAAGGTCATACTCCCCTTACACGCAGTGAATTTTTTTTCTGATGAAGAAGTTGTTGGAGAATGGAATGTTGATGGTGTTTTGATGACAACAACCTTGTTTCAATCACTGTCATTATTAATTAAAAAATATATGCTAACACTTTTATCTAGATTATACATATATATATATACATACATATATATATATAGAGAGGATTTATATGCAGGTAATAGATATTGAAGACTGTGCAGTTAAGAGATTCAAGATTTCAAAGGAGAATTAAGACTTATGAGTATCAAGATATCAAGAACTCAAGATTTCAAGACTATAAGGGTAATAGAGTCTAGATGTTATGTAAAACTCTGAATAACACTCAAACTCTGTTTTTAAATTATTTGTTTTCAATTTTTTTCAAACTCCTCTCAAAATAATTTTTCATCCAAGGATTTCAAACGTATGATTTCAAAATATATATTCCTAATTTATAAGTTTCTTATGATTATATAGTTTATATATATATATATAAGTTTATAATTTTATTTTATAGATTTTATATCACTTATATATATATAGTTTTTAATCATATGTTTAAATCATATTTTATTATGTTTTTATACTTGAAAAATAATATTTTAACAACTAGTTTTATTTCAGGAATTTCCAAAATACATATATTAGTTTAAATACTTTAAAAATGATTTAAAAATTAAAAAATATAATATGTATGTCACCATACACATTTTAACATGTTGACATATAACAATAGCTTTTTTAAATAAAAAAAGATGTGTCTTTTCATTTTTAAAACATTTCAGAAATGGTTGCACCCTTTGGAACACTATATAAAGGCCTTAAAATCGAATTTTTTTCATAACTTATCATCATCTTCTTCCTCCCTTAACATACCACCATTATTCTTCTTTAAATCCCAAGATTATACACTTATACTTCGCTGATATCAAGATAAATTATATCATTCTTCTTCTATTCTCATTTTCTATCAAATACTCTATGTTTGGAAGTGCTACATAAGAGTTCTAGGGCAATTGTAATCAAAAATAAGTTGGGTGTATTCCTTTATCTCGTAAATCGAGGAAAGGCAGGGTTGTGTTCCTTGTAGCCCGTAAATCAAGGAAAGAAATGGTGTTAACCTTGTAGCCTGGAAATTAAGGATGTTGTAATTGGATAATGATATTAATAAATTTTTGCACAATCTAGCGTTATATGGGACTTGATGTAGGAGCAATCCGAATCAGTATAAAATCTAGTGTGTTCTTTCCTTTTTTGCACTTTACTTTTGTTTATATTTGCATTTGTGACTATTTCTATTATAATATTCATTCTATGACTCATATTTTAGTTTGAGTAATCGGTAATTGGTTAAGATATCTATAAATTCTTTAAAACACAATTCACCCCCTCTATTGTTTGTTTTCCTTAGGATCCTTGATCCTCAACCCTAACAGAAGTAAAGGAGATCAAGTTGGACCCAACCAAAGGCTTTAAGCTGAGGACTCGTCCTACGCCAACCTGCCAAAAGAGCCAAATAGATCTGGGGGTAGGGGAGAGAAGAGGAAGAAGGATGAGGATGATACTCCCAAGTCTGAGAAGAAGAAGAAAAAGGGTGGTTTGTTCAAGTGATTTTCATATAATATAGTTTCTCTTTTGTAGGCTGATAGGATATCCAAGTACGACCCTCAATTTTGGAGGCACTATGCGGTTTTTATGTACATCGTGTCATTAGAAAGAAATATATTTTGACTTGTGAATAGAAGTTGACTTTGTTTATATCACATATTGCTCTAAGTGTTCGAGTTCCTTTTATGCTTTCTAGTCATTATACTTACGTAATGTACTCGTCGTTATACTTAGATTCAAGTTGTTCAAAACTTCAATCCTGAGAAATTTAAGTCACGTGAAGTCTGAGTTTGTTGACTCCAATCTCGAGACTTCCGTTCAGTCGTTGATCTCGGGTCATATGGAGTCTAAGTATGGGAACATAGCTATTGAGACTTCCTTTCGATCGTTAGTCCTTCTGTTCACTAGTCTTGACTCATGCAAAGTTCAGGTTTGATAACCCGGGACCTCCTTGCGGTCATTGATCCCTAGTCATGAGGAGTTATAGGTGGACGTTGTTGGTTCATCGTTCATAATCTCCCTTCGTTCTGATCAAGTTAGTTTCAAGGGCTTCATTGTTTCAGCCGTTTATTCTCAAATACAAATTATGAGGATCAGAATTAGCCAAGTCAATGGTTTGTATCACACTCACTCAACTTGTGGGTTACCCCTAAGTCCGAAGACCGAAGGACGGAGTTGAACACTTAAATTAATTAGCTTTGCGAGTTATTTGTACTCAGCCTCATCTTTTGTTTGATACTCGAGCTGACTTGTGGAGTGAGAACTTCTCCACAAGTTTTGAGTCTAAGTAAAGACTCAAGGTAATGGATTGATTACAAGCTCCAAGATGTCGATCCAGTGTTGTGCGCTTGTGCATGTAAGTCAGTTGTTATCATAGCTTTAACATACTGTGAAAAAAGTAAATATGGAGATATGAAAGCCTTTACTAATATTGTTGGTGATAATAGCCTATTTACAATGACCGAATTGAAGAAAAAAAACATTTGTGGAATCAATAAGTCTATACAGTAAGCTAAGTGAAATAGCGGTAAAGATGCTTGTTGTTCCATGCTCTTGAAAGTTTGGCTCCATCAACGGTCGTTAACTTGAAAGTATCATTTCCAAACCTCTATTGAATGGCGTACAAACCTTCCCAGTGAGGACCGAGACCGGTTGGTGTTGGAAAGATACGCTTAAGGACGAGGTCGTGATGTCAACGTGCTTTGGATGAACTTTGGAGTTGAAGTATTGGGTGGCTTGTTGGTGTTGTGCAACCGCTCTGATTTCGGACCCATCCCTTTTCTTTTCGAGTAAGTCGAGAGATTCCAAGAGGAGATCTCTATTGGTTCTTATATCATAATAAGTGACTCGATGAGATTGCAGTTCAAGCTCGATGGAATTATGGCTTCAGATCCATGTTAAGAGAATGAAGTATGGACGGTCGTTGACTTATGGGCAGTTCGATATGCCCAAAGGGCTAAAGTAAGTTCATATACACACTTGTCTCCAACCTTTTCCTAACCTTTCTTGATGAAGTATTTGATGACCTTGTTGATAGCTTCAACTTGACCATTGGCTTGAGGATGAGCTACTGCCGAGAATCATTTCTCAATGCGATGGCGGCGACATAAGTCTTTGAACTCAAAACCTTCGAATCAAGTTTCATTATCAAAAATGTTAGTCTTGGGAACTGTAAAATGAAAAATGTTGTTGTGGACAACAAAGTTGATTACTTTCTTGGTCGTGATTGTTGTGAGAGGCTCATCTTTAACCTATTTGGTGAAGTAATCAACAATGACTATAGCATTTCGAGTTTGCCATCGGAATATTTCTGATGATGTCTATTCTTCACATTGCAAATGACCATGGACTGACCATTTTGTGTATGCTCTGCACATAGGGCTCTAGTAATTTTTTAGAATCTCTGGCATTTGTCACATTTACAGGTGTAGTAAGCTGCATGTTGTTCAAGAGTTGGCCAAAATAGCCATTGCGAAGATTTTTTTGCTAGAGTTTGCCCTCAGTGTGGTCACCACACTCGCCTTCGTGGACATCCAACAGAACACTATGGCATCATTGTGGGCTATACACTAGAGTAGTGGAATAGAGAATCCTTTTTGGTATAACATTTCATCTTGAATGATGTAGTGAGAAGCTTTGCGAATGAGCAATATTTTTTCATTCCAGTTGTCAGAGAGGATTCCATGTTGCAAGTAGTTTTTGACTGGAGTCATCCACGACTCTAGTTCGGGTTCAGGCTCCATCGTTAATATCGCATCACTCTCCATCTTATCGATACTCGAAAAATCAAGCACTATGGCTGGGACAATTCCCAAAAGTTGAGCATCCCCGGAACTTGCTAGTTTGGCCAAAGAGTCTTCCTTCTCGTTTTGTTCTCGACGGATGTGATGATGACGTAGTGCTCAAACCCACTAAGTAGTTCATGAACCAGAGCAAGGTAAGGAACGAGCCGCAATCCTTTGGCTTGATATTCTCCATGCACTTAGAAAACGATGAGTTTTGAATCTTATAAGATTTTGATGGCCGTGATGTTGAGTTCTTTGGCAATGCTATGTCTAGCAACCAATCCCTCATATTTTGCATCGTTGTGGTGGCAGGGAAGTTGAGCTTTAGAGCATAACAAATCGAGCATTCCTTAGGAGTAGTAAGTATAACTCCAGTGCCAGAACACTGATTTTTTGATGATATATAGCTTCCATTGGATGTTAGGAGGCTCACTGTTCTCCAATGGATCTTCGGTAGTAGTGAACTCGACTATGAAATTTGCTACAACTTGTCCTAGGATGGATCTTCGAGGAATGTAGGTCAAGTCGAACTGACTCAGCTCAATGTTCCATTTCAAGTGTCTTTTAGACACCTCAGGTCGTTGAAGGACCTATCGTAGCGGCTTGTTAGTGTAAACCTTGATAGAATGTGATTGAAAATATGGGCGAAGCTTCCGAGAAGAGATCAACAGGAAGTATGTGAGCTTCTCGATCTTTGGATAATATCTTTCAGCACTTGTCAATCTCTTGTTGGTGTAGTAAACTGTCCTTTGGACATGATCTTCTTCACGTACAAGCGCCGAGCTAATGGCCTATATAGAAACAACCAAACAGATAAATAAGTCATCGTGGTCCACAGGTTTTGATAGAATATTTAGCTCTTCAGCTGATTCAGAAGGTCCTGGAATGCGAAAACACATTTTGTTGTCCATGTAAAGTCGTGCTTCCCCTTCTTAATCAGATCAGATAAAGGAATACACTTATCGGTTGTTCTAAAAATAAATCGACTTAAAGGAGCCACTTTTCCATTTAAGCTTTGAACAACTTTGGTGTTATCTGGAATTTTGATGCCCTGGATAGCTTCGATCTTGTCTTTATTGGCTTCAATTCCTCTGAGTTGACAATGAAGCCCAATAATTTTTTCGATACAACGCCGAAAGATCATTTCAAGTGATTGATTTTCATGCCATATTCGCGAAGAACACTGAACATATTCACGAGGACTGACGTGGTCATTCGACAGTCATGTTTTCACGAGCATGTCGTCCATGTAGACCTCAATAGATCTCCTGATTCGGTCTTTAAACATTCGATTGACGAGTCATTGATAGTTGGCTCAAGCATTCTTGAGATCGAAGGGCATGACAACAAAGCTGTAGAGCCTAAGATCGGTATTGAAGGAAATGTGTTCCTAATCAGGGACATACATTGAAATCTGATTATATATTGAATATGCTTCCATAAATGATAGAAGATGGTGACCGGCAGTAGAGTCAATGAGTTGGTCATCTTCAAAAGCGAGAAGCTGCCTTTTGGGCATGCTTTATCCAAGTTGGAATAATCGATGCATGTCTGTCGTTTTCCGTTCGTTTTCTTTACCAAATCCAGATTGGAGACCTATTCTAAATAGAGAGCATTGTCGATATAACTGTTATCAAGTATCATATCCACCTCATCTCTAAGTGTCACTGATCTTTCTAATCCCAAGATTCAATGTTTCTATTTCATAGGAAAGAACTTTGGGTCAATACCAGGCATGTGAAAAGTGATTCCTGGGTCGATGCCATACATATCAGAGTGGGTCCAAGCGAATACATCTAGGTTGGCCTATAGAATCTCAATAAGTTCTTTCCTGATAGTTGGGTGGAGCTGTGATCTAATCTTTAAGACCTGAGATTGGTCGGTGGGAATGTTAATGGTTTGCTCCACCGGAGTAGCCCACTCATACTTGAGCTCTTCGTCCTTCCAAGGTCCGGGGAAAGACGACTGTGGAATCTGAGCCAAGAGTTAGACTTCAATGGTTGCTAAGCACTGAGGATTTTGGTGTAGAAATTTGTATTTTCACCTTTACCCTTCTCCTTGTTGAGGGCGTATTTCCATTCAGCGAGATAGTAGGATTGCACAGTGGCTTGGTCGCCTTGGATGATTCTGATTCCGCCTTCCATCGGAAATTTCAAGAGTATGCATAAGGCGCCCCGCAGATTCGAACTCAGTGAGGGTTGGAATCCTAAGAATACATTATAAGGAGAGGGGATGTCAATGATGATGAAGGTGAGGATCGTGATCCTACTATTATCCCACTTACGAATTGTGCCGACAGCTTAATAAGACATACTACCAGTTAAAAGCACCATTGAATCTGTGAAATGTAGCCTTACACAAGTTTAGGTCTTTGGCCTCCAGCTTCATTTGATCGTGGACATGTTTAAAGAAAATGTTCACGAAACTTCCCGAGTCAACGAGGACCTTTTTAACATAAGCCAAGACTATGTCAGGAGAGATGAGAAGAGGATCAATTGAGGAAGCTTCCACTTCGATTTCATCCTTTTCTCAGAAGATTATGTCATCCCTCATAGTCTTATGTAGCTTTGCAGGCATAATATCATCCTTGGTGGAGCACCCCTAAAGGTCGGCATGCTTGATAGAGTTAATGTACTCCTCCATACGTCGAAAGTTGTCACTTGCAGGGTGAGGACCACAATAAATGGTGTTGATCACAATACCCCTTTGAGGGGGTCTTGGTTTGGACATTCCATGTGCTGCTTGTATTTGAGGAGGACCGGGCATTGAAGGACCCACGACTGCTTCCTTTGGAGTAGAGCACTTGATGTACCATTCGAAACGCTTTACACGGGTAAGCTTTTTGATTGTGTCTTGCAGGTGTTGGCAGTCATTAGTGTTATGGACGAACTTGTCATGGAATCTGCATTATTTTCTAGAGTTCTTCTCTTTGCCGATAGATACCCTTGATGTCGGGTTCTTGCACTGCATTGTATTATAGGTCTCGAGGTAGATTGTCTCCAACTGAGTATTCAGTGGAGTGTAGACCTTGTAGGAAGGAAAGTGATAATGTTTTTTAGAATCCTTCTCTTGAGTACATCCCCTAGGCTTCCCGTTGTTTGGTTTGAACTTGAATTTGGAGATCCCTTCCTTGATCTTTCTCTGGTCCACTTCGCCATGACACTGTCTTACACAACGCCGTGATGTGGGTTATTAGGATAGCCGCTTTGACTAGCCCGTTCCTGTGCGCTTCTTCCTAGAATAAGAACTGGCTAGCTTTCTCATAGGAAACCTCCAAAGACTTAGGATATTTTTTATCAATCCAAACCCTAAATTCTGAATCTAGTAGTACCCCCTTAGCAAGTTAATCAAGGACAGTACTAGGCTTAGGGTCTTCTACTTCTTATAGGACATTTTTGAATCTTTCGAGGTAGCTCTTAAGAGTTTCTCCAGTGTCTTGGTGGATGTTTGAGATTGTCAGGATGTATTTGGGCCTCATGACATGCATCCTAAATTACTTGATCAACTCCCTAGCAGGTCGATCGAAAGCCGATATGGTTCTTGGTGGAAGTCGAGAGAACCATAATAGAGCTACGCCTTCAAGGAAAATGAGGAAGCATTTACATTTCACTGCGTATATGACGTAGCTGGAGTCCATATGTCATTCGTATAAATCTATGGGGATTGGTCTTGCCTGAGCAAGCCGTGAGTTGCGGCATACTGAATACTCTTAGCCATTCGACATTGAGAACATATTGAGTGAATGGCTTACTAGTTGTTGGTGGCGTGCCCACGTGATTCTCTCATGATCTCTGCTGAATTCCAGCAGTCATGATACAACTTTAGAGTGCGGGGACTAGGACTCCTCTTATGGTGGACGTCCTCATCCATTTGAGAATAATCAATTTCAACCTATTAGTTTCACAGAGGTGGGATGGGAGCAACTTGGGCCTGAATATTGGTTTTAAACATAGGCACCAATTTGTCAGCAGTGAGAGGCAGAGGTAGTCTGGTAGCAGGTTAAGCACTAATTCCTAGAGCATTACTAAGGCCCAACCAGGAGCGATCAGAATGACGGGCCTCCTCTTTGATGGTGAGTGCAACAACATCATTGTTAATCATCCGCTTTTGGATACAGTTAATGTGGAGGGTGCCGAAAGAAGGGATTTTCGAAATGTAGAGAGATGGGTTAGCATTCCTATTGGCTTGAAGGCAGGTAATATCACTATGGGTATTCTCTTAGAGCCTTTCCATCAAGTCAATATTTTGCTTAATTTGGTCATTAAGCAATCTCTGGTTTCCTCCAATTTCTTAATTACTTCAAAGAACGAAGTTTGAGTAACCTAAGCTTTAGGATTGGAAGAGGTAGCCATGT
The DNA here is from genome assembly GCA_030737875.1 of Allium sativum. Taxonomy (NCBI): domain Eukaryota; kingdom Viridiplantae; phylum Streptophyta; class Magnoliopsida; order Asparagales; family Amaryllidaceae; genus Allium; species Allium sativum. Next base: position 710,299,119 of record CM060916.1, on the reverse strand, counting down.
CCATAGTGGTAGGAGCTTCAAAGGGTTACTGTTGGAGAGAGGTTTCTTAGTCAGCAATAGAAGGTCCATCCATGGAAGCTTTTCCTTTCACTAGCATTTTCTGCAAATTTGGTAGGTAGATCTAAGAAGATATGAGTACCACTCCAAGTTTGATGGAAGAACAATAGGAAAAAGATGAGATTTGCTTGAATTTCTTAGTGGAAGCAACAAAATGTTGATGTCAAAAAGTTGGCACAACACCTAAAGATTTCCAAGATAATGAAATAAACGTAAAATGGTGATTTAGTGAAGAATGCAAAAAAGTAATTGACACGAATTTTATAGTGAACCGATTCGTGAGAACCTACATCCACTATGAAGGGTTATGCTCTTTATTTACTTCTAAGTTAAGAGTAAATTGGTAGGATCAATATTCCCAAGTAGCACAGTGACAATGGTGGAAAAAAGGTTCAAAGAGGTCCAAGAAGGAGCTTTATTTCTTCTTCTCGAAATGCCATGGTGAGCCAAAAAGTCCAAATGTCCAAGGTGGAGTTGAACTTCTTCTTCCCAAAGTGGAGTGAGCCAAAGAGTCCAAGGTGCCAAGAATTCTTCCTAAGGTGACAAGAAAGCAAGGAACCAACCCCTGTCTCATATCTGAAGGGGGTATTTATTGTACCAGAGGAGTAGATGAGTGTAAGGAGGCCAAAAAGCATGTGACCCAAGTCCCAAAGTATCAGGATCGGTATCGATCCTGATTCACTTATTGTTTGGGACTTGGGTCACATCATGTTGTTCTGCTTCCTTTGCATTGCTTCTGGATTGATTTTGGTCGAATAAGTTTGAAGGATCAAGAAGTATGAAGGATTGAAGTTTAGACGTGGAAAAGGTGGCGTTTAGGATTCACACTGATCCTGCATACTTTATGTTTTGCACTGATCCTGAAGAACTTGATGAAAATTCCGATCCGTAAGGCTTCGAGAAATACCGACCCTGTAGCACTTGTGTTTTTCTTTAGATTTTAGGGAAAATTAGAAGAAGCGTCGATCCCGAGGACATGCCATGGTACGTACCGACCTCGAGTTGCACTGGGAGTTGTACCGATCTCGAAGATTTTAAGGATATGCACTGATCTCAAAGGTCTTGACATATTTGTAGAGTAGTCTCGAGATTGGGGATATGCACCAATTCCTGAAGGAGTTAAATACTGATCCTTGAACACTTAGCCATTTAAGAGCTATTTTGATGAGTTACGACGACCCTAACTGCACGACTCCAATTGGACTTAACTTTTAGGTGTTCGGATAACACTTTTGAGTCGTTTAACAAAGCCATGGTTGAGTGTGTCGACCTGGATGGCTTATGGTATCCGGACATAAAGGCTAGGAAACAGGTACTTTTAATGCAAGTCTAGATTGTATAACATACTACGTGGCATGTGGGTTTAAGTCTCACAGGGTGGGATTTGAATCTCTGACATCACTACGTCAATATATCTTAATTACTTGGATAAATTATGCTTTTCTTGACATCTTAATGCTAACTATAGTAGAACTGTTTATGATAACCAACTGATAGGAAGTCGTTCTAAGTAGTGTACCAATCAAGTCTATCAGAGCAAATGGCATTGCATCTCATGATTTATGGTTGATTAATTGTGTTTCTTCACAACTCGTCTGGAAGGTTTTGATATAGTCATCATTTTGACCATTATAGTAGCATAAGATGAGTGTTTGGAGTGGGAATAGCAGAAGGATCATTTTTTTGTGTCCCAGGTCGCTCTAGTTTTTCAGACCATATTTCAGATTTGCTCTGTATACCTGATATAGGTTTAGAATTCTGCTATTAACCCGAAACATGTACGAGTTAAGGTGGACCTATCACGTCTCAAGACCCGATGATGTTCCACGTATTAATCTACAATTGCATACCAATATGCATACATTTAATTTTTTATATTTGTTATCATTAAATGATAAACTAAATACAACAACAATTTGTTTACAATGATAAGGGAATATAAAAGAAACGAGATATGCAATAATATTTCAAAAAAATATTCATCTCTTATTTTACTGTTTTTAGTGATGCTACTTATTGCTATAATTTATTTTATAGCTTATTGATTTAAATATGATAATGTCCATGTCATAATCACTTATATTTAATAAGATTAGCAAATTCTTTGTAGTACAACATTCTAATGAAATCTCAACACTACGAGACAGGTTAAAACAGATTAGTGGAGCCTACCTATAGCTCTAAATAAAGTGTCGTTGGTCTAACACGATGAATCAATAGGAAGGATTATAATGATCCAAAATATGAACGGGCTTATCGGATTTGGATCCTAAACCCATACCATTGTTATTCCAATGATCGAAAATGCAATCGGAATGCAAAGAAATTAGGGATAGGAATAAACCGCACCGCAATACGGAAACCTCCCAGACTGTATCGCAGAAACGGTGAGGAAAACTAAACTAAATCCTTTATTTAGAGCAAATACCCCAAACCGAACTGATGCGCAATGATATGGTTCGGTTGTGGTTTAAACTGTTGACCCAACCGTATTAAACCAAACCGAACCAGATACTTCACTAATAATCTTGTGACAAAAATATAGCTAATTCCTATCTAATTTTTTATTTTGATGATGTATATTTTATTTTCAGCATATGTTGTTGTTATATTAATAATAATCATTATCACGGAGTAAAAATTTATAGTTTCAGTATAATAGTTTCCATAACATATTTTTGGATAATGCTAATTATAATCTTATTTGAGTTATCTTACTTAATGTTTATGCATTAATTAATGTTGGTGTTTGGTTAATGTACTCAAATAATTTTACTTTTCATTAAACGTAAAATTGAACTGTTCATACAGCTAGAAACTAATCTTTCAATTCAGGACAACATTTTTTGTTTTAACCTTTAAGTAACAATGTCACACAATTGTAATTTGACTGTTGATGGAAGTAATTCTCTTATTTCATATTTAATACGGGTTCAAACCGCCCTGAACCAAAATCAGACTTACTACAATAAAACCAAACCGAAACTAAACCATTTGAATAGTGAGTGTAATGATTTGTATTTTTGATTAACTATTTGATGTGGTGCCGAAGCGGTTTAGACTCAAAGCCGCACCAGACCGAATCGTGCATGCTCTCCTAAAAGAAATGCAACAATTAGGAACGCAGTAAAATAAAATAAGAGAACTGGATAGCAAACCGAGGAAGAAAATTTTGGATATTTTTATATTGATGAAGTTGTTAAAGAAAGAAGTATTCTACTAAAGGAACTGATTTTTTTGTTATTCATTCACTAAAATGCTAAAGGTCAACAAAAATAAAGCAGCATTAACCCTCTTGATATTTTCATAATCATATTTGCTTGCTCTTCGTTTCATATGCGGAGCAATGATTATTACTTTTTCCTCTTCAAAGATCTAAAATCCCCTTACTCAAAAAAAAAAAAAAAAAAATCTAAAATCCTAGTTTCTGACTTTTAAATTTAAAAGTTAAGATTATGGAAGATTATCCATCTCGGTCTCTACTATTAATTGAAAAGTTTCACCAATGTAATATAATATGAATATCAATAAGGGAGTATGGATATTCAATATTCCTATATTATCATCTTTAATATTAACTAATTAACAACAATAATTTAATGCGTCACTTTGGATAGAATCCAACTGTGTTTTTTTGCATTATCATAAATACTCTTCTTCATTCTATTTTATCTGTTCTTCTCTCATTCTGTTCGCATCTTCTCCATCTCATTTTGCCATAAACAATTTCTCCATGGCATTTCAACACCATCACAATCATTCAACTTAATTTGTGATACAGATCATAATTCACATGTCTCAAGCACTGTAGCACATACACCTAACAACATCTCCAAAAGAGATCCAAAATTACAAATGTGTAATATATACACCCATTTCCCCCTCCAACAAAGTGCACATTTTGTAATTAATCAAAAATTTGGCCTTTTTGGTTACAAATACGTAATCAAAAGAGGCGCTGGTTGAACATGCACCCAGGGTGGAACCCTGTTCAACAGGTGCCTGATATCTTTTATTCATTGATCGGGGCCCTAGAGCACAGGCAGTTATTCAACAAGCGCCTGAAGCTTATTCTGTTGGGGAAAATTTAAAATTACATCGATGAGAATGTAATTTTGGATGGTGAAATTGTTGGAGATGCTGCAAGAGGAATGCACGAGTACCAACTAGGCTAAAGGATTAGCCATTTGCTACTATAGAATATTTGAATCCAACAATAGTTCTTCTTGAAGCTTACATGGATCATTGTAAAAGCATAGATTACAACACCCTGCAAGAAACAAATAATTTAGTTTATTATATATATAGTTAATTTTTTTTACAAAGGTGAGACACTTGCCCTTGCTATAACGCACCAATTGTTCTGTCCCTAAATTCAGTGTCCCACCCAATCAGAGCCCCTGATTTCCACCTTTTACACTTAAACCCCTAAATTGTTTGGTGATTTAAATGCAAAATAACAAAAATCAGGGGATCTGATTGGAGGGACACGGGGGACAGTGGGAATGGGGAAAGAAGTATTGGTCTCTATAACAATGTGTAATACCTATATATGCACTAAAATTATGGAAAAGAAAGAATGAATTTTTAGTAGTCATTTTCTTATATTGCTCAATTTCGCTTCTGCATCTTATCTATCCTTTTCATTTTTTCACTTCTTCCTTTACTCAGCAAGTAATTTTCATCATAGACATTCAGTAACATATCAATTCATTGGTATATTTGCTTATCTGTTAACAACTATAATCCTTACTAGCCTAACTTGATTCTAACGCTGATCTCTACTAATTATAAAGGCAGTTCCCCTATTCTTTCCCTGCATCATCCTAAATTAAAGATTTTTCTTATCCAGCCAAGCTGAAAACCATTATTTATTCAACTATGGAAAGCACGCTGAACCTCTTACTCTTATCGCCAACACCGCATAGCAACTTCTTTTTGTGTTTCCATCATATTCTATTTTAACTCCTATTTCATATTTGTTCAACTATGGAAAGCACGTTGAACTTCTTCTTCCCAAAGTGATGGAATGAGCCAAAGAGTTAAGGGTACTAAGAATTCATCCCAAGGTGTCAAGAGAGCACGGAACCAACCCTGTCTTGTATCTAAAGAGAGTATTTATAGGAGCAGGGGAGTAGATGAGTGGAAGGAGGCCAAGAAGCACGTGACCAAGTCCTAAAGTGTTAGGATTGGTACTGATCCCAAAACACTTGTTGTTTTGGGACTCGGGTCATGACATGTTGTTCTGCTTCCTGTGTTTTAGATGGATTTTGGTTTGAAGAAGATTGAAGGATCGGGAAGTATGAAGGGTTGAAGTTTGGATGTGGAAATGGTGGTGCTGAGGATTCACACCGATCCTGCACACTTAATGTTTTGCACTGATCCAGAAGAACTTGGTGAAAATACCGATCGGGAAGGCTAGGAGAAATACAAACCTCGTAGCACTTGGTTTTCCTTGAGATTCTGGAGGAAGTTGGAAGAAGCACCAGTCCTGAGGACATGCCATGGTATAAACAGATCCCGGCTTGCATTGAGGAATCGTACTGATCCCGAAGATTTCGGGATACATACCATCTTAAAGGACTTGACATATTTGCAGAGTAGTCTTAAGCTTAGGGATACGCACCGATCCCTGAAGAAGTTAAATACCAATCCCTGAGCACTTAGTCATTTGTGAGCTCTTTTGATGAGCTGGGATGAACATACCTGCACGACTCCAACTGGACCTAACTTTTGGGTGTTTAGATAACAATTCTGAGTCGTTTAGGAACACGATGGTTGAGTCGTGTCGGCCTAGGTTACTTTTGGTAACTAGGCCAAAAAGTCAGGTAATAAGTACTTTTTATACAAGTCTAGATAATATATAACATACTAAGTGGCATATGAGTTTAACTCTCAGAAGGCGGGATTTAAACCCCTGACATCTCACTACGTCAGTGTGTCTTAATCACTTGGACATATGATGCTTTTCTTGACGTCTTAATTTTATAACTATAGTAGATTTTTTTATGCTAACAATTGATAGGAAGTCGTGCTAAGTAGTAAATCAATCAAGTTTATCCGAACAAATGGCATTGATTATCAAGATTTCTAACCGATTAACGATGTTTCTTTGCAACTCATCTAGAATGTTCAAAATAATTTGAAGACTTTGATCTATTCATCATTTTGACCATTATAGTAACATTGGATGAGAATTTGATGTAGGAATAATAAAAGGGCCGGTTTTTGTGTCCCAAGCTGCTCTATATTTTTTCAGACCATATTTCAGATCCATTCCGTAGACTTGATACAGGTCTAGAATTTTGCTATTAACCCGAAACATATATGAGTCAGGGTAGATCCATCCCGTCTCAAGACCCGATGATGTTCCATGTATTAATTTAAAATTTCATATCAATGTGCATACATTTAATTGTTTACATTTGTTATCGCTAAATGACAAACTAAATACAAACAACAAAATGTTTACAATGATAAGGGAATAGTAAAAAACAATATATACAACAATAGTTCAAAAAAATGCATCTCTTATTTTATAGTTATCAATTACGCTACTTATTACTAAAATTTTATTTTATAGCTTATTGATTTAAACATTGCAATGTCCATGTCGTAATCACCGATATTTAATAAGATTAGCCAGTTGTTAGTAGTACCACATTTTAATGAAATCTCGACACTGCGAGTCAAGTTAGCACATATTAATGGAGCCTAAATCTATAGCTCTAAATAACATGTCATTGGTTAACAACTATGACTCAATAGGACAGATTAAAACGATCCAAAATATGAATGGACTTATGAGATTGGGATCCTAGACCACCCATCCCACTATCATTCCTATGATCGAAAATGCAACCAGAATGCAAAGAAATACAAAAATCAGGAACACAGTAAAATGAAAATCAGATAACTGTACAGCAAATCGAGGAAGAAAGTTTTGGATTTTTTTATTGAAGAACAAAATTTAAGTAGTCATTTTCTTATATGATTAAGTGTGAAACGAATTTTTTATATGATTTGTTGGATTCTTCTACGAGGTTGTTGTAGAATTGTTGTAAAATAGAACCGAATTATTAGTAACCAATGAACACATCACTATAAATTCAAAATTCCACCTTATAGAAGCTAATTTACAAAAGTTGTACAAGTTGCGAAAAGATATATTCACCTAGTAGTCTGGAGGATTGCGACATCTTACGCTTGAATCAAAAAATATATCAAGACTTATACAATGTTTTTCGTCGATGGATTTAAATTCAACACCAAAGGTCATGATACTGAAAAATCAACATATAATAGTGGTGTATTTGTCAGATGAATTAACGATCCACATAAGCATATAAAATACTTTTATGACATCTTAACACAGGTTTTAGAGTTGACATATTATGCACAACCCACTGAAAATATATTTTTTACTCAAATGCAACTGATTCAGCAATGTTCCTGATTATGGAATCAATGCGCACAAGGATAATAAGCTTATAGAAGTAAAATAGACATCACATTAGTATAAGTATGACCCTTTAGTATTAGCCAAGAAAATATTATAAGTTTATTTTGCTTTGTATCTTCCTTAAAAAGGGATAAAGCAAATTGCTATGTTGTATTTAAAACAAACACATGGTTTACATTTGATGAAATTGCTATCTCATAGAATGCAGTGTATAACCGGATCTAAAGCAAAACGATGAAATAAAAATAACTGATGATATTGATTTAGTGTCGTTGAATGATGGATCAAATTTTCAATAGAAACATCTGAGAGTACAGAAGAAAACGATAAAGAATACGAGACTAAGACTAAATCAGAAAACGACGAAAAATGATAATATTTGTATCATTTGTTGTATAAATATATTCTAAATTTTAACTATGTTGTAAGCTATGCTGTACAATGATATGTTTTCTAGTAACGAATTGATATTATGTTTCGAGTTCATGAATTGATATTTGGGTTTGTGGACTAGTTAATGTATGATATTAATTTTATGTGATAATGAATATATTTATGAGCATGTTTTGAGTTTATCAACAGATATATATATTTATATATGTGTGTGTGTGTGTATTATTATTATGTGAAATGATATGTTTGTGATAGATATTCCCCCTAAGCATCAGCCCACCCACTCTCCTTCTACAGGTGGGAAAGCACAACACCGATTTACGTCAAGTCGCTCATGCCTAAGTGTGCAGGAAAAATATCTAATTTATTAAATGATTTATTTAAAATTTATTAAATGCTTACATTATATTTTCTGCATGGCATTTGACATTCAGCCTGTAGATTTTATTTTATCTACTCCTAGGCGGATTTATATCAGCAGGCCGACAAATTGTTTGGCTCAATGCGACAGGATTCCTGCTTATGCCAGGAATGGCATCCTCGCTGAAGTGTTGGTAAGTATAATTTATATTTCATTTGAAAATTAATATAATGTATGTTATACAATTTTTTTAAATATGCAGGCTACTGTTTGGGTTGAGCCACAAGATTGGATATCTTTCTTAACCACTGAAATAAGAAGATGCGAAGGAATTATAAAGACATCTTATACAAAGCAAAAAGTAAGGGAAATAAGCCAGTCTGGATGAGCGAGGAGGTATGAGTAAGGTTTCTTCAGCTGTAAGAGACATCCAGGGCGAAGGTAAATTATATAAACTCATTTTAAATTTCTATTTTGTTTCAGTTTTTTATATAAATTAAGTTAATCGTATATTTTAATATACTGGAGGTTTTAGAGCGAAACTTGGAAACCAAGAATAAAAACCTTGGTTTGCATCGTGGAAGCTCTGAGTCCTTCTAGCAACATCGGTGGGAACTGGTACGTATCATAAATTGCATTTGTAAGTATTTGTAACATTATTTAATCATATTTAATCATATTGGTAACATTGTTCATTTGTATATCTTCAAAAGTTAACTCTTCAACATGAGCCTACACCCGCTAAGGTTTTTACTTGGATTCACGCCATCGGGCAGATCGACAAGGAGGGTAACGTCCCCTATACTTGGATGGACGCTAAGTCCCAGCATATGATGGTATGCGTTCTTATTTTTTTTCTATTTCACAATCGGTATATTTAAAGTTGAATATTTAACGTGTGAATTCACCGTTCGCTATCGTACGAGAGATACCAGGCCGAGACTTCTTTAGTGGCACAGTTCTCAGGCCGTGAGCCGACCCTAGAGGGATGCAACCGTATCTAGGACGCTATCATTGATCTGCCTACTTGGATTAGGCAGTGTGGCTTCAACAATATGGAGGTAAAGTATTTTATTAACTAAATTATAAATTATATTTAATCCTGAATCCTAAATTAAAACTCATAATAAAATAAATTAGTAGCAACGACCCAAGCCGCTTGTTGGAGATCCCAAAAGGAGGAGGAGATAACTATGCTCTATCAGAAGATGACTAAGTTTCAAGTCCGAAGGAAGAGTGGACTGGCTACTATGCTTGATGAGCAGATCGCTGCATACTTATACGAGTTTGGAAGGATGCTTGAGGATCTGGTTAGATTAGGGGATGTGGAGGATAACGAGGATGAAGATGGTGGTGCCGACGAGTAGAAGCTAGTCACGTATTTTGTTTTGTAAATATAAACATATATTATTGGATGTTTTTGGGTTTATGGATATTTTTTTGGAAGATATGAGTTATTGTGGATATTTTGGCTTAGTATGTGAATGTATTATATTGGTATTTTTGGTATATATTTGATTTAATAGTAATTTTGTTTGGTTTTTGAGATTTAGATGGATGTGTGTTGTGAAACTGAGTATATCTTGTATGTGGGATTATTGGATATGGAAATGTGGAATTGATATATATGATTTATGGAATGATTGGATATGAGTATTGCGAGTACCATATAGTTGGATGGCAGTAAGTAAATTTAATTGCAGATAATCAATTTTAGATTTATGATGGCTAACGATGGCTAGTGTCGGATTATGTTTGCAGGAGCTACAATTAGCAACGACTATTGTCGGATTATATTCCCAGGCTTGCTACGGTTAGCAATAGAAACCAAAGACCCCACAAATTGCCATGTGTCACCTTGAGCCATAACCAGTCGTCTCTAATCTATAAACGAAAGCCGAACCTATAGGCGTTGCTATTTCATTAACGCCAGGGTAAATAGCAACAAACTTTTGAGTCAGATGGCGACGACTGTCAATGGGTTTAATCGTCGCTAGTTGTAGATATTCTTATAGTGCAAGGACATCGATTTCATCGACTACACGGATGTTACAAAATTGATTTTTATATGCCCTCGTGGATGAAATCAGAAGTCACATCCCAAATGACCTTGAGGTATTTATAATGATATGTAATTACTTCTTACTATAAATTGAAATTGAATTAATGCATAATATACATTGTTTAAGCGTTAACATTGTCTTTTCACTATTCCTTTTAATAATTGTTGTGTAATGTTTTTCAACTATACTAGGTTTTTATTGAGAAAAATCATATACAACTAAATTTGCAGGCATCTTTATTTTGATGGTCTCTTTATTTGATACATAACACTATTTTTGGGGTTTAGCTTTTTCAATGATAATCTTCGTTTGATGATAACTATGTTTAAACTATGAAATCTTCAATCAATGGTAGCTACATTTGAAGTTTATAAGAAGATATCTTGATTTTTAAAGTTATTCTTAAGATTAACTAGAATTAGTTAAACAAAGAATGTTTTTTTATGTGTTAAAAATTCCCTTGTTTCAAAATTAACTATTATTTTTCCTATATTTGTCAAGAAATCATTTTGATTTTAATATCATTACTAATGTAATAAAAAATATATGCATAAGTTATTTGCTTTGATTTTATCTTATTGTTACTAATATGATTAAAAATATGCATAAGTTATTTGTTGTAATGTAAAATAAAACACATAATAACATTGGTGTGCTTGCTACGTTGCTTCTTAATGAATGAAATACCCTCGCTCAATTAATTGCATTATTATATTTTATTGTATCGAGTAATCCGAGTTCTTGCTTTAGTTTATATATTTCGGGCCAATTATTGTATCTAATAGTCCGAGTTCTTTCTTTAGTTTATATAAATGGCTATTTCGGGCCAAGTTTATTAATTAAATCATGCACAAATAAGTTGTAGATTGAAACTCTTGAGTTATATGAATATGGAGCTCTATATTAAGTCAACAATATAATTCATTACCATATTTTTTGATTAAATTATTAAATACACTTGAGTCTTGACCTCTATTGTTTTTTTCGAACTCTTAATGATTTATAGTGATTTGTGTGCATTTAATAAAGCTAAAGAGAAAGTATATAAATGTATAGTACCTTTTTATGATTTGCGATAGATTAGCTTTATAGTCAGGTTCAAAGAAAATTGGCATTTTTTGTAATTAACCGCTCGGAATGGGCCTAGATCCCAACCCATATAAGGCCCATTGGAACTTCGAGCCATTATAAATGGATCATTAGTTCCTATAAGGATTACGTAAACATAGCCAAACCGGAATCTCATAGTGAAAGGTATAAAATATAATAACTGAAAATAGATGTACCATTAAATAAAACCACAATAATGTTCATTACATCAATTTCAACTGTCGTAAAAGGTACGTCAATAATAATATCCCACGAATACAATAAACTGCCAAACATGATGATGATGATGATAATAGTAATAATAATAAACAATTGACTTTAAGTAAAAACAACTAACTGAAATGGAACAAAAATGGCGGCCTATCCTTGCGATTTTGTCCTCTGCCTCTCTCCGTTTCTTTCATCCTCCTCTCATCTAAACACTTCTCAGTCACAAACTTCCATCCCTCTGCCTCTCACCTTCAAACTCAATGCCCAAAAACAAGAAAACAAAGCCTCGTTTCAATGCTAGTGTCACTAGATCTAGATGAATATTCTCATATCTGAACATATCTACAGTCTCGACGAACGCTCTACAAGATCTAGCTCAAGACATGGCAACAGAAGTTACTGCTACATCCCTTACTGGATTTAACACGATGGAGTCTTCTCCAGTAACCACTCTACTTGCTGGAGCCAAAACTAAAGATCGATGGACTGACGCCTACATTCAGCAAATTATGAAGCTATAACCAATCTGAATCAAAGCACTGTAAGTCACTCAAACCTAATCTAGGAAGTTGAGACGGAAAAGGAATTACTGACTTGGGTATAGAAAGACTGAAAATGGTTAACAAGAATGAAAAATGTGGTATTGGTTATGCAAATAAAAATGGAATGTCAGTAGGAAATGTAATTTTGCCACCCAAGGTCATAGATGCCCATATACTCCTCAATTATAGATTGCACGCCAAGTGCTCAGGCAAATTCCGCATTGGAGAGAGGGGGAGGGGATGTCAAATGGGTCATTTAGGGTTGTATAAGGGTGAAGCAAAATTTTGATCCAACCCTTTTGCAACCCATTTATTTTGACCCTTTTAACATTACGTTTTACCTGACCCAACCACATATTATGTGGGTTACCCATTTAACCCACACACTAAAAAGTATTACTTTAAAATAACGATTTTGAAAACTAAAAATGTCAAAATTACGAAAATACACTTTATTTTGGAAAAAGTGAAAAAAAGGAAAAAAAAATTAGAAAATCCAAAAAATTACGAAATGAAAAGTAAAAAAAGAATTATTTTAAAATAACGATTTTTAAAGCTAAAAATGCAAAAATTACAAAAATGGCCTTCATATTGGAAAAAGTGAAAAAATGAAAAAATTTCAGAAAATCCAGAAAATTACGAAATGAAAAAGTAAAAAAAGAATTATTTTAAAATAACGATTTTTAAACCTAAAAATGATAAAATTACGAAAATGCCCTTTATATTGGAAAAAGTGAAAAAAATGAAAAAAATGAAAAAATGAAAAATAAAAAAGGAATTATTTTAAAATAACGATTTTTGAAGCTAAAAATGCTAAAATTATGAAAATGCCCTTCATATTGGAAAAGTGAAAAAAATTCAGAAAATTACGAAATGAAAAGCAAAAAAAGAATTATTTTAAAATAACAATTTTTAAAGCTAAAAATGCTAAAATTACGAAAATGCCCTTCATTTCGAAAAAAGTTTAAAAATTCAGCAAATCCAGAAAATTAAGAAATGAAAAGTATAAAAAATTATTATTTTTTCATAATTTTTTGGATTTTTTTAAATTTATTATTGTTTTCACCTTTTTCAACATGAATGGCATTTTCGTAATTTTGCCATATTTAGCTTTAAAAATCGTAATTTTTGAATAATTGTTTTTTTACTTTTCACGTCGTAATTTTTTGGATTTTTTTAATTTTTTTTTTCAATTTTTCCAACAATAAGGGCATTTTCGTAATTTTGGCCTTTAAAATTTATTATTTTCAAATAATTCTTTATTACTTTTCATTTCATAATTTTCTGAATATTTTGATTTTTTTTATTTTTCCGATATGAAGGGTATTTTCGTAATTTTTACATTTTTAGCTTTAGAAATCGTAATTTTCGAATAATTATGTTTTAACTTTTCATTTCGTAATTTTCTGGATTTTTTGAAAATTTTTCATTTTTTTCAAATGAAGGGTATTTTCGTAATTTTGGCCTTTTTAACTTTAAAAATTATTATTTTCGAATAATTCTTTTATTACTTTTCATTTCATAATTTTCTGGATTTTTTGCACTTTTTTTATTTTTTTCATTTTTGCCGATATGAAGGGTATTTCGTAATTTTTACATTTTTAGCTTTAGAAATCATAATTTATGAATAATTATTTTTACTTTTCATTTCGTAATTTTCTGAATTTTTTTCACTTTTTTCAAAATGAAGGGTATTTTCGTAATTTTGGCCTTTTTAATTTTAAAAATTATTATTTTTGAATAATTCTTTATTATTCCTAATTTCATAATTTTGGCCTTTTATTAGAAATAGTTCTTTTATTTTCCCCAATTTTTAATATTGGAAAATGTGGAATTTTCCCCAATTTTTAATATTACAAAAAAATTGCGACTTTGTATGTAAGTAGAGTTAAATGGATAAATGGGTCACCCATTTGTAACCTTTTTAAAAATGGGTCAACCCTTTTATGACCCATTTAATAAAAAATTATAAATGGGTTGACCCAACAGGGTTGTAATTAGGGTAAAATAGGTTGGGTAAATGGGTACGGTCATATTTTGACAAGTAATGGGACCTACTTTGCTATCGCCTGTAAAATCCCAGAAACCGTTTGAGCCATCTCTGTGACATTAAAGACTGTGAATCCTTTAATCCTTTCATCTGAATTTCCCCAATTAAATGTCAAGCATTCCTATTCGAATGTCAAAAAGACCTACTCCTCTCTTTTTTTGCCTCTCTTCCATGATGCGCCAGACAATATACTCTTCGAGATTTCACCTCATCCAAAGAAAATCTAATTCCTCCTGAAATAGTTCAAGAGGGGGTTAATTATTGGAAAGATCATCTTGTTGGTTTTTTTCTAGACTCAAAGATTCTGTATCTCAATGTTCGTAACCATGGTCGTAGGGCTTGGAACCTGAAAGGCGGACTAGGTGTTAATTCTATGATTGGAATGTTTTACTTCAAATTTACAAATATGGAAGAGAGAAGAAAAGTGCTAAAATCAGACCCCGCATTTATTGGAGGAAACCCATTAATTATAACATCTTGGAGTAGTCTGTTGAGAATGTTAGAGAGCGAGTGCCTTCAATTCCAGTTTGGACAATATTTACCAGAATGCCTTTAGTCATACAGACGCTCCCACATTTGAATTGATTAGCAAGTAAAATTGGAAAATTTAAATGTTTTGATGCAAATACGGATGCTAGGAAAAATCTTTTCTTTGCAAAATCCTTGATAGAAATAACTCCGAGTAATCAATTACCGAAAAGGCTCAAAGTCTCAATTGATGGCTATGATTCATTTGTTGAAGTACAATACTCATGGCAAGCAAAAATATGCACAAAATGCCACTCCTTTTCTCACCTTTGTGAATCTTGTAAGCTAGTTAGTCCTTCGCAGTCTCGTTCCCCTCTTATGAAGCCTCCCCCTAGAATTTGGGGTCAAAAGCCAAAAGTTGATGAAAATCTAGTTGTTGAGGATTTGAAAATAGAAAAAGAAATGCATAGCCCATTACAGACAACGAGTACTCCATCCGAGGAAGATATTTTGGTAGACAGTGATAGTTCATGGGAAGAGGACGACGGTAGCTTTTGGCAATCTGGTGACTGCGCATGGCTTCATAACAATTCAGGAATGAGATATGATCCAAGGGAAAACATGTATTATATATATATATGTTAGAAATTTAAATGATGATCATAGAAGACTGTTTTATAAAGTTGTAGGGAAGGTTTTGAGTTTATTGAGGATGGTGAGATAGATGAGTGGAACAGGTCTCTGTTTTATGATACTACATGGGATTAGGCACGTGAATTTCGTTGTCCTAACCCTTATTATGTTCCTAACCTTGTCGTACTCTTTTTGGAGTATGTAAATGTTATAGGATCTTCTGGTAGCACTAACTGTTCCTCTGCTGAGGAATGATTGTGAGGTTTTTATAGTTGTAGTAGCTTCATTCTACTCTCCTATTTTGTAATGTAGTGTTCTGGCACTTCAAACCAGATAAAGTTTCTGTGCTTGTGCAGAACTCAATTTTCTTTAACCATATTCTAATTAAGCGGTACGACCACTATAAAACCGGCATGGGCCTTGACAAAAAAAGCTATAGAATCTCCTATGCCAGGCTGCACTCTCCATGACTTCGTAAATCAAGCATTCCCACCTACAAACTTATTTAGTTGTTAAGAGGAGAGAGGTCAGAACAACAAGTTCTGGTGAACGAACATCAAATAAGTTTAAGAAATGTCTATTTACTATACTTGACAGTATGAATTAATCAAATTACGTCTATGTAAATTTAATGCACAATTAAATACATTATACATGTATTAATTTAGCGGACTACCCTATAGTCACTTCAAACCATTATGTTTATATAAGAGCAGATTTCTGTTATCACTAATACCCTACAAGGTAGACAACCACTCAGTTACTTAAAGCCATTATATATATATTTATTTATAGGAAAATTCATACTATCATTTAATACCCTATGGAAGACCCCAGTCACTTAAGACCTCGTCTTCTAATTATCATTGCTATTAAATATAATCTCAACGTAAATCGAGAGACGATAACCTGCCACTTAATATCGGGTTATAGGTAGACACTCATCGCCATCTATCACCCTCTCGGTGGACCCATGATTTACTATCTAGCTGTCATTATAGGTGAACTCTTAGCCACTTAATATTCCTTTAGACAAACTGTCTCATTACATGTTCTTTAGGACTATTATTTGCCCGTCCCTACGTGCGCCCTCATATAGCCCCTAGATAAGAAGTATACAACTTCAGATTAACTACCTCCCTCGTACGTCTACCTTTAATTAGGACAATTTAATACCTTATAAGAGAAAGAAAGGCTAAATGACCACTTAAATCTAATAACAGCGGGTTCCATGACTTTAGTCTAAAACAAAGGAGTGAACTTAGAAACGGACCTTGTACTAACCACTTAATACCCAAACAAGGTAGGTCAGCCACTTAATACCTTCTCGAGACAGACCTACTTCACACACAGACACACACACATAAATATACATATATACACACATACACACAAAAGACATCCACATTAAACCGACTACTTATAGATGTTGGATTTGCCAAACGATTCCTGCCAAAATTCTACTACAAGATGGGCTTAATCTCGCGTCTTTGTGGACTAATTATAATAGCCCATGGCATCTAGACCTATCGCATTAACTCGAATTCCTTGTAGAAGCTAGATATTCTAGTTGGTTTCGGGCAGGTTTCTACTACAAGTATGGGTTAACCTCGTGTCTATGTGTCACTAATATTAATTAATAGCCATTAATACTCACACACAAGCAAATTTCCTGTAGGTCATTTAAAATTCTAGTTTCCTAATTAAATGTATTTAGTATGCATTTAATATGCATTTACAATACATTAATTATGTTATAAATAGTAATAAATATAATGTAAATTGAGCATACGTAACGTCCTAGAATGTAGAAATATCATTCCTAACCAGTTTACAAGTTCATTTCCTTAACATAGCAAAAAACGTTTATATCAACATTCAAATCAGACGTTGGGAAATAACAACATACACAAAATAGTTTGCAACCTAGGTTTAAGAGATTACTTCAATAATAAAATAAAGATAAGGTGCAATATGCCAAATATATGTATAATCCCTTTTTGGTACTGCTTCACATTTCATATGATTTTATAGGAAAACAAAGACTTTGGTGACTTGTGTTATAATACGTTCAAATTATCTATTTTAAAAACAGATGCTTAAGCCTATTTAAATTACAACACCAAATCTGATGCTTTTGCACATATATGAGATTCACAAGAAAGTGAATTAGATAATTATCAAAACTATAAAACACCCAAAGTTCAACCTTTATTACATTCATAACCAAAACTCAATGTACATCAAATGATTAACCATTTCCATAATTTATAAGGGATTTGGAGGATTTGTTAATTTTTTTAATGAAAATCCAAACCCCTTTAGGGATAATAATCTAAATCTACATTATAAAGATAGAAAAATAACAAAATCATAAGATTTCCACTCGCAATAATACATGGAGAAGGATGAAGATGATGTGTAGAATTAGTTTTTGAATTGTTTCCTCGTCGTTACCGTTTTTCAATCTTCCTCCTAAACCAATATATACATATAAGATTTAAATTAAAGTCTTATACAAATTTATGTATCCTAATTGTAGATTATAATATGAAAAATAAATTAGAAGAAGTAGAGACGTATATTAGAGAAGAAGAAGAATCCTAACCTGTCTATTTTTTGGAATTAAGAATAATGGTGGAAAAATAGAGTGGAGGAAGAGAATGGGTATATGGGTTAAGGGATATGATAAGGGTTTATTTATAGTTATTAGAGTATTTGTAGGTAGTAGGATTAGTTATATAAAACCTGGACGGTCTGTTTGAGCAAAACATAATAAAACCTCCTTAGAAAATGAGACACTTCCCTCTTTTCGACCAGAAAGGTGATCAACCTCCTCAGAGGTGGGTATTCGACCCCTTAAAGGGGAGCGATCAACCCTCTCTTGTTCAGGGCATGGGAAGATTGTTTTCCCTTGTCGTTATATTTTAATTAATACGTTAGTTAATTCCATTGATTCTTTTCGTTATTTCTTTATTCTTGTCTCCTCTTATATATTTACACACAAATTCAATTTATTAATGAATATTCCATTATGCCCAAAAGTAGATTGGTTTATTCTTGATTCTACATTCTTACAGAGTGAATTTAGATTCTATATATATTATTTTCATATAACTTGTTTTATTCATAATTTTTTCAAATGGACTCCGTTTTCGACAAATAAAATATGAAAACCGGCCATAATCTTGCCAAAAATACAATAGTAATACTTTCATAGCCAAATTCTCAATTACTCAAAATTCTTATTTTTGGCCCATTAATATTTTATTAATTCATTATTGTTTTTTTATAAATTTATTTATCTATGTCTATTTGGGGTATATTTTACGAGGTGTTGCATTCTCCACCCAAAAGAGATTTCATCCCGAAATCATTTTAAAGGGGCAAAAACACAATTAATTCTAACAAACATGTTACACATCCATGTTATTTATTAGAGATCCATAAAACATCCAAACTCAATATGATTATGTAGTGCAGACTTGCGAAAGTGAGCTCATTCCTTGCGTGAAAGTGTAACATGGATGTTATACGTATGCAAAACACTCTAATATGCATATAATTTTTTTATGAATGTTTGGTGCATTTATGTTGCAAACAATTCCTAACATCCTATCTAGGAACCGCAATGCAACCATAAATGAAATTTAGAGGAAATGATTACACGTGAAAAACTCTGGATGAGTTGCCTTGTCTTTTCTTCCGTCTTCCATGTGCTTTCTGCAGGATTATGTCCCCATTGTACTCGGATGAGGTTGATGGATTTGTTGCGAAGCTGTTTGATTTCTTGCTCCACAATCCTTGTAGTGGGATGGGGCACCCTAGGCTCCAACTCAAAGCTCCCTATGTCCCTAGTATTATCAAGCTCGAGTCTAATAGTTGCGTCATGAAAGCACTTCATAAGGCGAGAAACATGGAAAACCGTTGATGACAAAAAATGTCATAAACACCAAAGATTCCTATTACTAGGAATAGTTAATTTGATCGCAAGACTAAGCAAGAGAAAGCGGTAAATGACACGAGAATTTATAGTGGTTCGGCCGCGGATTATGCCTACGTCCACTTTGGAAGGATGTTGAACTTTTATTAATCACTTAAGAATTACAAGGTAGAGCCATGCTCATTACATTCACTTTTATAATTGCCATATTCTAGGTATTTGGGAAAAAGAATATTTAATTCTTCTTCTTCCTCAAATAGGAGATGCCATTAATGAGGCTCATGAAGCTCTAGGAAGGTCTCAAGTGAAGAAAATCCAACCCCTTTGGTAGGTAGGAGTAGCTAGAAATAGGGGACCACTACCAAAATATCGAACCCACCGCCTGCGCGCCTCAGAATTTCGAACCCGGGTACGGGTTTGAAATTTTGAGCCTGTTGGGTTCTCAACTTCGAACCCAGGCACGGGTGGGAAATCTCGCTCCTACTGGGTTCGGAATATCGAACCCAGCCATGGGTGCGAGATTTCGAACCCAGGCATGGGTTCGAAATTTTGAACCCAGGCATGGGTGCGAGATTTCGCACCCGGCTGTGTGCGGATTCCACGTCATGCCTGGCGTGAAGTCCTTCTGAGGGGCGCGAGGATTCCAGGACTGGGTGATTGAGGCTCGTAGCAGCTTCGGGGTCCGAGGCATTCGTTTGCGTATGTCTTCTGGATGTCGTGAGGTTACAAGCGGTGTAATCCCTTCTTGATCCTTTTTCGTTCACTCTTGATCGTCCCCTTTCGGCCTCAGCTTCACGAGGTACGTCGAGTTGAGCGTGTCTGATGCTCTCCTGGGAACCGAACCAAAAAGCTTGTTAACATTTGCCCCACAAAGTACGTCTTGTCTTTGACATGATGTGCTTTGTATAGGTTGAGGTAGTGGCGAAGCTGTTAATTTTTCCTGTAATTCAAAAGGCGAATAAATGTTAGCTGTGGGGGCTCGTTCTCCTTGGCGGTGTAGATGAGCTGCCGTTCGGAGGATGCACCGCACTCAAATCGTTCGGTGCCCGATGTGCATAGCCTCCGTGGATGCACGGGAGTCAGCATGCACATGCGCGGAGTACATATACGAGAGGGATTGTCATGGCGGTTCCGATCCTGGAGGTGTGACCATCGTCACCATCATCATTTTTTTTGGGTCAGAAATTTTGAGCCCAGGGGGATCGAAATTTCGAGCCCAGGGGAATCGAAATTTCGAGCCCAGGGGGATCGAAAGTTTGAGCCTAGGGTCTCGGAAATTCGATCACCTGGGGTTCGAAATTTCAAGCCTAGGGTATCGAAATTTCAAGCCTAGGAGTTCGGACATTCGATCCCCTGGTGGTTTGAAAATTTCGAACCCGTGCTGGAATGCAAAGAGGCACGTTTTTCTTTTATAAATAGGACCCCCCTTCACTTTTTTCCTTCTATTTTTCTTTCTTTGGCTGCCATTGCTGAACGCTTCGAACCCGATAATTTTGAACCGAGCTAGGTGAGGCCTTGAATCGAAGAGCTGAGAAGGGGAGGAGGTCGAAGGGCCACGATGGAGACCTCAAGACCTCGTGGGTTCGATTTTTTGAACCCAGCCAGGTTCGACGCCTCGAACCCCTCGTGGGTTCAAACTTTCGAAACTCAGTGGGTTCGAATTTTTGAACCCACCAGGTTCGAAGTCTCGAACCCTCACGGGTTCAAATTTTTGAACTCGGGGAGTTCGAATCATCGAATCCTTCTGGGTTCGGATCTTCAAACCCCGTGGGTTCGAATTCTCGAGCCCCCTGTCTGGTTTCGAAATTTCGAACCCGGAGGGGTTCGAGTTTTCGAACCCAGGTTGGTTCAGAATTTTGAACCCTTCTGGGTTCGAAATTTCGAACATGGAGCTCGAAATTTCGAGCCCGACATGGTTGGGGACATGGTCTTTTACGTGTCGGGTTTCCAATTTGTCACACCGATGGACTTTGACTTTCGAATATTCGCCTTTGAATTTGCGTGCTTCGCGTCGATGCATATATGGTTAACCGCGCGAGTGGGGTTTAGGACTGTTCACATAGGGTAGAGCATACAACCGGACTGAGACTTGGACTATTACGAATCGTTCTGAACTTTCTTTGTGTAGCTTATCCTTGCATAGCATTACACGCACATATTAGTTGTCACCAACACGAGGGGTACAGGTCACTATACTGCCCGTTCTAACACTGATGCGTTAAAGTATAGCTAGAGATGCAGACCGTATCAAGGACCGGAAAGACTATGGAATCCGAGGCTTCCTACCCCGCCTTACATGCATCCGACCCTAACCCTTGAGGTAGCTCGTCTGGCAACGAGCTTGGGACCACCAAAGGATCGAATCCTTCTCATTCGACCAGCTCGCCTAAAACATATGAACACGGGGAGCAACTTGAGCGGCAATATTCCCCGGTCGTGATTAGAGTCCAAGAATGTAGATATCATGGGTGAGGACGCGCCTGCACCTCCAGTGGCACCGGACATGTTGCCTAATTCAGTGATTTTGGAGAATCCTACTGACTCAGTGCATTCGTGTATGGATGCTACAACAGTCAGGAAAATGGCGGCACGATTTAACATACCGGTAGATGATGCCCATGCCCATGGGAGAGATGGCAGAGCCTATGTGCCGCCCGAGGGTTTTACTTCCTGGAATCGACAAGTTTGCCTTACTGGGTGCATGCCCCTGGCTAACAACTTCATTCGGGATATTTGTTCTACTTCCATCTTGCTCCATCACAACCACGCCCTAATGATTGTGCCTCTTTCCTGGGTACTTTTGTTCTCTTCAGTGAGTTTTTGCACAGGGAGCCCACTGGGGAAGATATTTGATACTTCTTCCACCAAAAGAAAATGAGCAACGCCTCCCCCTCTCAATGGTCTCTGGAAGCGAAAGCCGCCACAAAATTCTTCGTCGGGACGCGGTCCAGGCTGTCAATGTTTAAGAGCGAGTGGTTTTTCATTAGTTGCCCTCCTGGATTTGCCACAAGGTGGATTGAGGGAAGTAAGTGTTTCTCTAACTCCGTTCCTTGCCGTAATTTTAGATTCCTTCCTTTATTCATGGTTTTAAATGGGATATGATAGGAAATCCAAAGGCGCCCACGAGGGATGAATATCGACAACGCCTCAATGCTTTGCGGGCGATACCAGAGAATCTCCGCGATACCAGTACCATGACAAGTCAGGATTGCCTCCGCCACGCTGGGTTGCTATCGGACAACTGGGCTATTATCAGGCTTACGGTTTCTATTAGTGTGCCAAAGGAGGGAGTTGCGGCATGCTCTACCCCTATTGGGCGGAAGAGGAAAATGCCCTTAGTGGGAGGAGAACCGCAAAGGACTACTCCGCCTCAAGGAGATGTGCGCGGAGGCGAGGTTCATGGTCAAGAGGAGGTTGCCAGAGATGAGGGGTTAACAAGAACTCCCATCCTGCCTTTGACAAGGGAGGGGGAAGGAGTGTTGGCTAGACCGCAGTCTCCAGCGACTTGCCTAGGGACCACTGCCTCGCTCGAACCCGCGAATCAGTTTGATGGCTTAAAGGGACTTGCTTTAGTAGTGACTCCATTTCCAAATACGACGAGCGTGGAAGAACTTTCCTGTGCTGCTGAGGGGTTAACTCCCTCGATCGGACCGTAATCTGGTTTGTTGAGAGAACACTTAGGGCATACATCCATAACACTGCATAGCATAGACGTTTGCCTACGTGAGTTACTTGACTAACTTTGGCTTGTTCCATTGGCAGGTGTCATGGCAGGAGGACGTGGTGGATGAAGTTATGGGCGTGGGGATCGCCAGCCTCCCCAGAGTTCTTCTTTCGAGAGATTCCGAAGATCTGCCAGCTTGTATGGTGCTCCACCTCCATTAGAACAAGGCAGCGGTTATCGAGACTGGGATCGATCTAGGCAATATCTGACACCCCCTCCCCCTCCTCCTATTCGCGTGCCTGCGGGGGATGTTCGGCTCAACGTAGGTGGATCTCGATCTATGCCTTCGACAACTCCCCCGTCGGCCGCCCCTTCGGCTCCCGTTCAACCTGCTATGGAGAGGGAGCTGCTGTTTGGTCAACTAAGGCCGGGCATGGAAGTCATGACGGGAATGCAAAATCTGACAGAGTCCCAAATCCGAGCGTTTTCTGTAGAGGAGAGGAGGACGTTTTTGAAGCTGTACTTCCCTCAATATCATTTTGACGAGCTGCCATCTCTCCCTAATCTCCATCCTGCTCCCAGTAGGGAATTCAGAGATATATGGATACATGTACAGGCTGCATATCACCAGGCCAATGAACTTACTAAGTATTCCCTCCATCTCTCTTAGTTGATCAAGAGGAAATGTCTGGAGCTCATCAACTGTCAACTGACTATTGATGATGAAAAGACCTCGGTTACCTACTTGGAAGCCGAGATAGGTGGGTTTGTAATGACCCGCACTTCCAGGGGTATAATAATTAATTAATTTAATTATTTAAATAGTGGTTTAGAGAATTAAAAGGTCGTTAATTAAATTTTAATGAATATTTAATTAAATTAAATAATAGAATAATATATTTAATTCAGAAATAATCAAAAATAGTGGAATTCAGACTACAGTGTGAATTGGATTTTACATAAGGTATAATTCAGTTTAGAATTGAATTAGATTTAACGAATATAATTAAATAACGTCAGTTTGATGGTATAATTATATTATAATTAAAACCGAGCTCGAAATGCCGCTGCAGTTCGTAATTTGGCGATTTGAACTTCGATTGGATATACAGAAGCCATTTCAAGTTGGATTTCTGTGAAACAAGAAACGTTTGGAGCTGGTGAAGTATATCTTTCTAGTGGAAGAGAAAAATCGGGATTTCGTCGTGTAGATTTTGATTTACGTCCAAATCAAATTTCAGAAAAGTCGCTGTGAAATTCCTTTATAATTCGTAACGCTTTATATGCGTTATAAAAAGGTTTTTCAATGTAAAATTGAATATCGATTCAATTTGGACTCGGAATAGCGAATATATAATTACGCTGGAGCTGTATGATATTCCTAAGTGAATATATACGATAATATAAATTTATTTATATTTAATTTAATTATATTTAAATATATTTACATATTTAAACGGGTCATCCAAAGCTTTAAAAATAACCACTTTTGCAAACGAAGTCGGAATTCGACGAAACTAATTTTGTTGGATTCGCAATGTTAATATATTGCTAGATGTCAGTTTCCATGATTTTTAGAGTTACTATGTGGACGTACGGATTTTTAGAGTGAAAAACAGTCAGTATTTTGACATTTAAAAATACGTTGTGTGAGCGGAATTCGACGAAACCAGTTTCGTTGGGACCGTAATGTCAAACTGTGGCTGCATGTCCAATTTCGTGATTTTTAGGTATCGTATGTGATCATGGGGATTTTTAAAGCCGAACAGAAGAAGCGGTTGGTTATAAATTAATATTTAATTCGAATATTAAAATATTTATTTTCCTCTATAAATAACCGTTCATACCCTTAAACCCTAATTACATCCTTCTTTTGGTCAACGCGATATTTTTTCCGCCGTTGGTTACTTCCAGAAAAGTTTGATCTCAAAGAAATCAAAACAAATGCAAATAAAATCAAACAAATCTCAAAACACATATTTTTGGGATCCCTGGGTCTTCCTCTACATTTCTATGTTTAATTCATGAAGTCCGAACTTTGGTTTTTGACCTCTCGAAGAAACAGCGTGAGTTTCATAGGAGCGGCTCGAGCCCGTGAGAAACTCGCACCTCTCCTTATAGCCTAACTCCACCCGAAGCAATGGCAATCCCAAACCCTAGATCTCGCGTATAAACTTCCAACGAACGGAAACAACATCAAACCCATAGAAATCAGTATAGGAACGAAGAGCAGCACTCCAGGGATCCACATATACATATAGATTGATTTATAGAATTTTCTTTGATTTCTTGAGGATAGTTGTGGATGAAATACTAGCGACACATTTTTACTTTGCTCAGTAGAAGAATGAACGGTGATTTTTAGGTCTTAAGGAATGCTAAAGGGGGGTATTTATAAGGATTGGGATTAGATATTTTCTTTAGATATTTTGTTAGGGTATTTTATATTATTCGTATCCGTCTTCTAAAAATCCGTACGATCACATACGATACCTAAAAATCACGAAACTGGACATGCAGCTACAGTTCGACATTACGGTCCCAACGAAACTGGTTTCGTTGAATTCCGACTTCATATGCTCACACAGCGTATTTTTAACTGTCAAAATACTGACTGTTTTTCACTCTAAAAATCGGTACGACCACATATTGACTTCAAAAATCACCGAAACTGAACTCTAGCAATAATTTAATATTGCTGATCCAACAAAATTAGTTTCGTCGAATTCTGAGGTCGTTTGCAAAACTGGCTATTTTTAAAGCTCTAAATAACCCTTTTAAATATATAAATATAATTAAATTTAATATTAAGAATTAAATATTATCGTCTATATTCACAGTGGAATACCATACAGTTCAGAAAACCCTATATGGATTTCTAACTCGATATTTTAAAACAGGGTCAACCCGATATTCGATTTATATTGAAATTCCTTTTTAAAATATAAATAATTCCTTTATAAATTATAAAGGAATTCCACAGCGACTTTTCTAAAACTTGATTTGGACATAAATCAAAATCTACATGACGAAATACCGATTTTTCTCTTCCACTAGAAAGATATACTCCACCAGCTCCTAACGTTTCTTGTTTCACAAAAATCCGATTTGAAACGGCTTCTGTATATTCGTTTGAAGTTCGAATCGCCAAATTACGAACTGCAGCGCCATTTCAAGCTCGATTTTAATTATATTATAACTCTACGTTCAAACTGTCGTTATTTAAATATATTCGTTATTCTAATTCAATTCTAAACTGAAATACATCTTTTGAATTGACCAGTTCACACGATATCGCCATTTCGGCTAATTCTGATTATTTCAGAATTAAATATATTATTTAATTATTATATTAATTAAATATTCAAAGTTATTTAATTAAGCGACCATTTAAATTCTCTAAACCACTCTTTAAATAATTAAATAAATTAATTATTATACCGCTGAAGATGCGGGTCATTACATTACTATTTCTCTGCACCTACTTACAAGTGTTTCAAGTAGCATCATGTGTTCAAGACAAATGATCCGCTTTATCGGTCGGCTCCTACTCGTATACGTTTACCATTTGTGTCATTTGGCCCCACTTGATTGTAGATACCTGTGTTGGTCCCACCATGGGGTGTATCAAATCCTATGGTGGCAACCCGACACAATTCAAGATGCACAGTGTATAACTACTAATGCCCAATGCCTGCTTTTTCCACTCCGGAGTACGTGCACACCCGCACTCCGTCGGAACTTACACTAACGCACCACCCGTCGTTGTTTTGACCGCTTATAATCAGCCCAGTAATCATGCCCTACCCTGCCTAGTTCAGGGTACCATGATACATCTATGTGGGTTACTACTGAAATGGGTCCCTGTTACTTGGGTTTCCTGATCAACATGTTAAATTGGTTAAGTGTTCTCAAATTAACATAACCCCACCCATCAATTTAGTTAACATGTTGTATTGGTTAAGTGTTGCCTTAATTAACTTAACCCTACCATTCCTATCTTAGCTTTAATTCATTTATTAAAGCACCAACCACTCACATTAGATATGTATTGTTGCGGTCACTGAATGTGCCGGTCGGTTCCCGGCAGTCTTACACCGCAACTCAATCTAACCTCGGGGTCTTTTGGGCTTGATGCGCTAACCTCTCACATTATATCTATATTGTAACGGTTGCTGGATGTGCCGAGCGGTTCCGGGCAGTCTTACACCGTAACTCAATCTAACCTCGGGTTAGGCATATTAGTCTTTTACTAATTTACATATTTACCTTTCATATTTATATGTAAATAATCCACAACTATTGCCATTCAAGTCATGCCCCATTTACCCTCTAAATCATATTCAAAAAATTTAGGTATATAAATTATACCATTTTTATGCCACTAATCATTCATATATTTACGGGCCAAATTATGCCAATAATATGAAATTTAAGGTTTTTCCCAACGTTACCCCCGTTATACATTCGCAAAATTCACATAGAATGTTAGGCTCGCAACTTAGCCTAACTTATATACAAAAGGGGAAAGAAGGGAGCATGTACCACTCCTACAACATAAATTAATAAGGATCCAACTAAACATGTGTCGTATAAATTTGGCATAAAACAGTGAACTTGCATTTTTTGGATCCAATTAACATGAATCTTAAGCCTATAGAATTACACAAATCCAACTAGGCATGTAAGTGTAAACTTTTATTTTGGATTCAATAAACATGAATCTTATGCACATTGAATTACACAAATCCAACTAGGCATGTAAATGTAAACTTTTATTTTAGATCCAATAAACATAGATCTAGACATATGAAAATGTAGATCTAAACATATATAGGACTCAGCCTAAAAACTTGCTTGTAACATAACATGAAAGAGCCACCAATTTATATAATACACGATTGGTTTAACATACAACATAATGAGTCCAATAAACCACAATAGCCTCATAGGCATATATGATAGAATCGTTACAAGAATAGACATGAATCAACATCACCATTATCTTACAACTAGGCATACCTCTAGTTTTCACTTTATTACAAATCATAACTTTTAATTGTTCACATCTAAATAATAACAGGACTTACAAACAAAAGAAAGTCTTGTTTTCTGGGATCTGTTTTCTAAAACTAAAAAGCAATCCCTTGACATAGACTATCGATTCTCTAAATTAGATTTGATTCGTAGCTTCTAACTTTCTTTCTAGTTTGATTCCTAGTTGAAGAAGAAATGGTGGCTAGGCTAGGTCGACCATGGAGAGCATGGTGGCTCCTTGGAATGAAATTGTGTGATTTAGGATTGAGGATTAGGGTTGCTTTTATAGAGGTTTAGACTTATGTGAACCATTAGATCAACTAGGAGAAATCAAAACCATCCAGACAAGATAGAGCTATCCAGAAATTGCCACCTCTGCCCTAGTAACTCAGCAACAACTCAGAAATCATCACTTTTTGGATCTGGGCGAGGGGGTCGACCCCTATAGGGGGGTCGACCCCTATAGGGGGGTCGACACCCCAGTCGACACGCCTTTTAGGGGGTCGACACCTATGTCGACCCCCCTGGGGGAAGTCGACCCCTATGGGCGGGAGTTTTCCCGCCCAGTTGATCTATGTGATTTTTGAAATTTGAACACTTTTTTTATTTAATTATTTAATTATATAATTTTCTGTTTAAACATGAAATCTTCTGAACTCCATAACTTCTTCATACGAAGTCCGATTCATGCAAAATCAGACTTTGTCTCAAGCAGAATTCCGAGATGAACGCAATGGCATAACCCATTTCCCTTAATTATCACTTTTACAATTTAGTGTTCTATAATTCGTTACTTTAATAAACATATAAAATACAGGGTGTTACATTCTCCTCTCCTTAAAGGATTTCGTCCCCGAAATCTTCAAGTCACGAAGAATGTATATCCTACCATCCAATCTTCCATCTACTCAACCATCAAACACCGACATCCATTGTCCTTAAAAGATTTCTAATGCTTTCATGATTGTATGCGTAGTGTGTGCATATATATGTCCTTATCTAATGCAAAATCAGGTGGTCTACTGATTCAGTTGACCTCCTTAATGCAAATTATGTCAGTGCCATGAGTCCATTATGCATGCGATTATTCCTAATCATACTTTCTACATGAGTGCACAATCATCCATACAAATGCAACGTCCATATGATAACATTCCAAGTTCTCAATCCAAATACAAATACATGTATGCATATGCAATATGAAAGTGACTGAGCCGATCTAGTACCTAATGTGTGTATGTGTATATGCATCCACGAGCAATCACTAGCAATTACTTGCAACCACTTGCAACCATCAACCATAATATGTTTCAAATACATGTTTACATCCATTGGTTTCTACCTAAGGATCAAGAATAGGACCGAGGAGATATACTTAAAAAGGTAGATATAAGCATGCATAAACTTATGGAAAAAGAGATCAAGGAGGTACCCTCAAAAAGAAAAGGGTAGGCTGCGCGTATTTTTCTCTCAGTTTCCCAAGTTGCGTCTTCCTCAGCGTCACTCCATTGAACTTTAACAAGCTTGACTTCACGTTTGCGTAGCTTTTTGACTTCCGTACCCAAGATACGAGTTGGAACTCTTCTCACAGTCGCTTCTCGTTCCACTTCTACTTCCTCTAGTATACTTGGCTGCACAACTTCCAATGACTCATGTAAGCACTTTCGTAGTTGAGAAACATGAAAAACATTATGAACTCCAGCCAGTCTTTCGGGTAGCTCTACTCTGTAAGCCATCGTCCCAATCCTTTCAATGATAGGAAATGGTCCTACAAATCTTGGTGCCAACTTTCCTACGGACCCAAAGCGAATGACATTCCTCAAAGTAGATACTTTAAGGAACACCCTATCTCCAACCTCAAACTAAAGGCCGGTCCTTCTTTTGTCTGCGTAGGACTTCTGCTTATCTTGTGCGGTCTTCATTCATCTTCTTATTAAGTCTACCTTCTCTGAAGTTTCTTTGATCATGTCTGGCCCAAGTACGAGCTTGTCTGTAGACTCCCACCAACAAGTTGGTGATTGACATGGTCTTCCATATAAAGCCTCGAAGGGTGTCATGCCTATGGTGGCTTGGTAGCTATTGTTGTAAGCGAATTCCACCAAAGGAAGATGATCCTCCCATGTTCCTCCAAAGTAAAGAATGTACAATATCAAGAGGTCTTCTAATACTCTGTTCACCCTTTCCGTCTGACCATCGGTTTGGGGGTGATAGGTCGTGCTTAAGCATAATTGTGTGCCTACAGCCTCCTGCAAACTCCTCCAAAACTCGCTCGTAAAGATAGGATCTCGATCAGTCACTATGCTGAAGGGTATCCCATGGAGTTGAACTATCTATTTAAGATAAATGGATGCTAAAGACGAGGCAGTTCTTCTACTCTTAACAGGTATAAAGTCAGCGCTTTTAGTGAGCCTGTCCACTATTACCCAAATACTGGTATTGCCCCTTCTTGACCTAGGCAACCCATCAACGAAGTCCATCGAAATGCTATCCCATTTCCACTGTGGGACCTCTAGAGGATGAAGCAAACCACCAGGCTTCTTCTGCTTCGCTTTGACTTACTGGTATATCAAGCACTTAGCAACGAACTCAACTACATCCCTCTTCATGCCATTCCAAAAGGAAACCCATTTTATGTCTTTATACATCTTGTCTCCACCTAGGTGTATGGTCAGCTTAAAATGGTGTTCTTCTTCGAGAACCGTCTTCACCAAATCCCTTGCTTGTGGGATGCATAGTCTTCCATCCTGTCTCAACCAACCCTTATCATCGATGGAGTATCTATTGAGGTGACTAGAAGTCTCACCCCTAATTAGCATATCCATCATATCAACTAGCTGAGGGTCTCCTCGTTGCGCGGTTCCTATTGAGTCCAAAAGAGTAGGCCGCACCTCTAACGATGCTAACAGACTAGGTACAATTTCATAGGAGGGTCTAAAATCAAAGTTTGCTATGTACTCCAAGTTTTTCCTTTCTACAAAGAGAGGACTTAAGGTCAGCTTCTTTCTACTCAAGGCATCTGCTACTACATTGCCCTTGCCAGGGGTATAGGAAATTTCAAAATCATAAGAGGCCAGAAATTCCATCCACCTTTGTTGTCTTAAGTTAAGATCTTTCTAAGAGAAAATGTACTTTAATGATTTATGGTCAGTAAACAATTCAAACCTTTCTCCTAGCAGGTAATGACGCTATGACTTAAGAGCGAAAACAATGGCAGCTAGCTCCAAATCATGAGTTGGGTAGTTCATCTCATGTGCCTTCAATTTCCTTCCCCCATAACAAACTACCTTGCCTTCTTACATCATGATAGCGCCTAATCCTGTACCGCATGCGTCTGTGTATGCGGTAAACATTTTGCTCCCATCAGGCATTGTCAGAACTGGGGCTGTTGTTAGAGCCTTTTTCAAACGTTGGAAAGCAGCATCGCAATCCAAATCCCAAAGGAAAGTTAGGTTCTTCTTTGTCAATCTTGTGAGTGGGGCTGAGATTTTCGCAAAGTCTTTAATGAATTTCATTAAAATCCCTCTAGCCAAAGAAAGCTTCGGACTTCGGTTGCATTCCGTGGAACCTTCCAATCTTGCACCGCAACTACTTTTGCGGGGTCCACAGCTATCCCCTCTTTGGACACCACATGTCCAAGAAACCTTACTTCTCTCCAAAAATGACATTTGGAGAATTTGTCTTTCAGTTGATGTGCACGAAGAGTGTCCATGGCTTCCCTTAAATGCAAAGCATGCTCTTCTTCATTCTTCGAGAAAATCAAAATGTCGTCTACGAAGACCACCACAAACTTATTAAGGAACTCCCTGAACACCCTGCCCATCAAGTCAACGAAATAAGAGGGTGCGTTTGTCAAGCCGAAAGGCATGACAAGCCATTCGCAGAAACCATCCAGGGTTCTGAACGCGGTCTTATCAATGCTGTCTTCAAACACTCTTAGCTGATGAAACCCGGTAGCCAGATCTAGTTGGGAGAAAACCGATGCGCCTCCAAGTTGATCAAATAAGTCGTCTATTCTTGGAAGTGGCTGTCTATTCTTCTTGGTCAGTTTGTTTAACTCCCTATTGTCAACGCATAGGCGAAGGGAACCATTTTGGTTGCAAATACTACTAGAGCACCCCATTCATAAATACTCCTCCTTATGAACCCTTTTTCGAGCAGCTCTTTAACTTGCTTGTTGATCTCTTTCCTCTCCCTTGGAGCCATGTGTTTAACGGGTAGAGCTACGGGTTTTGCATTATCAACAATGTATATGCAGAAGTCTATCTCCCGCTTCGGAAGTAAGCCCTCCACTTCTTCAAATACATCTGAGTATTCACGGACTATTCTAACAGACTACCAGTTTTCAACAGACGCATCAAGAGATTCTAGGTAGCTAAGCATAACAGAATGCATGGGATTACAAGAGATTTCGAGAGTGTTACTGAGGTGAGTCATAAGTCTAACCACTCTCTTTTCACAATCGAGGATGGCACCATTACTGGATAACCAATCCATGCCTAGAATCAACCCATAGCCCGTGAAGCCCAAAACATAGGCATTACATCTAAACCCAACGCTTAGTATAGAAATTTCCAGATCCAAACAAATCATTGACAAATAAGTCGAGCCCCCAATCGGATTTGAAACAACCAAGGGATCCTCTACTATACCGGTGTCTAGGTGCAGAGATTCAACTAAAGCAGTAGATATAAAAGAGCGCGATGCACCATAATCAAAGACTGTACGAAAAGGATGATCAAAAAGATAAATTAAACTCTCAATAGAAATATTTCTACCTCGTTCTTGCGGAGGTGCTATGAGAGCGTGAACCTTCCCTCCAGAAGTAGATCCAGTCCTCTGCCCTTGCCCTTGCTTTCTTGGGTAGTCCTTAGCCATGTATCATGTCTCACCACAGTGAAAACAACCACCCATCTTCCTCTTTTTCTTTCTATAGTCCTTAATCAGATGTCTAGGAATTCCACAAAAATTACACTTCCTCTTGTCACAAGGTTTGTTGTTCTTCCCGCCCTTCTTTGAATCTGTCTTCTTATTCTATGATCCCTCTGCCTTCTTATCTTGAGGTACGTCCACCTTTGTCTCTTTCTTGGCATCCTTGTCTTCCTCCTTTGACAGTGCCATGTCCACCAGTCTCTCATAAGTCGCACCCATAGGTATATAGGATATAGCTAGGCTGTGCAGTGGCTCATTCAACCCTTTAACAAAACGAAGAGCCTTCTTATGGGGTGTGTTCACTAACTCCAGCCCGAATCTAGCCAGCTGGTTGAATTGGTTGACATATTCCTTGACCGACATACTTCCCTGTTTGAGAGATAAGAACTTCTCCATCTGTAGGCTTCGTTCAGCTTGTGGGAGGAATTTTATTTCAAACCTCATTTTGAAATCCTCCCAAGTTTCAATTGGTCTCTCAGCATTAGTAACTTCCCACCAATAAGAGGCTTCATCTTTAAGCAACCATACGGTCAACCGTGTCTTCTGCCTATCGTCCACTTCGAAGATAACAAACAAATCCTCGGTTTCTTTTAGCCAGTTTCTTGCTTCTACAAATGACTCGGTCCCATTAAAGTTCTTTCCACCCATGGCTCGAAAATCTCTACATATCTTGGAGAAAGCAGTTGCACGAGGAGGAGGAGGAGGAAGAGGAACAGCTGCAACTGGGGGAGGAGGAACGACTGCTGGGCCTACATCATTAGCCCCAGCCTCTAGGTACCTTTTGAACCAACCAGGTATCGGTATGTCCTCTGGAAGGTTAAGATTGTAATAACCCGGAAATCTGAGCCAATTTAAAAAATTTATTTTGGTGATTTTAATGAATTTTGAATATTTAAAATGAATTATTTTAAATAATAACGACGAGAAATTTATTTTGAATAGAATTAGAACGTATATATTTATTTGAATCGACCTTAGAATATAAATAATTATTTATAATTATAAAAGGAATTGAAAATGGCGCGGTAGTTTGAAAATTCGATTTCAAAATTCAAATGAATGTACATGATTCAAAATAAACCGGATTTTAGCGAAACCAAAAATATTAGAATCTATTTGAAAATATCTTTCCGACGAATCCGAAAAATTGAAATTTCATAGCGGGAACAAAAAGTTATGCCCAGTTGAAAATTCAGAATAGTCACTATGGAATTCTGACCCTTAAAAATGGAAATTTTGCAAACGACCTTGGTTTTCGACGAAACCACTTTTGTTCGATCCATGATGTTAAGTTATTGCTAGATTTCAAAATTCATAATTTTCTGAATCAATATGTGAGCGTGGCAAAGGAAAACGTGTTTTAACAGTTTCAGTCAATTTCGATCGACTGGAAAATGACCATTTTTCAAACGGTCCCGGAATTTGACGATATTAGTTTCGTTAGAACAGTATCATCAATACAAAGCTAGAAAATATTTTTCGAGAATTTTTAGAGCCTGTATGTTACCCCAGTAAATTAAAATGTGCATATAAAATAATTATATAATGATTTATATATTAATTTAAAGGAAAACTGATCGTAACAGCCGAATTGGGTTACGAAACATATCCCGTTGTGTTCAGAATGGGGGTAATTAGCTAGGGACGACAGTCGTTGGGTCCGATTTGGAGTTCGATTTAAAACGCAATTTTTTGGAGATATATATATATATATATATATATATAAATTAATATATATACTCTCATATACCCTCACCCCTCACTCTCTCTCCCCGACCACCAGATCCAAAAAGAAATTTCCACGAAGCCTCCCATCGCCCCATTTTTTCCACCGCCACCACCCAGAACGGCATCCGCCAAGCCGCGCGACCCCTTCCCACCTCCAGCGAGACCCCACCTCCGACCAACTGCCCTCTCCGTCGCCCTCCTTCCATCTTGAACCCCCAAACCCTCCTCCGCTCAAATCAGCACTGATCGCCACCGTGAGCCGCCATACGACTAGCCGCCGACCCCACCTCCCCTTCTGACCGCCTCTCCTTCTCTCCCCTACCCCAGTTCGAAGCCACTGCCCCCAAAACCCCCGGAAACCCTAGCTCCAGCCCCTGATTCGCCCGTCGTGGCCCCCACACCGCCTGTGCCATCACCCGCGTCCGTCGTGACTCCACTGCGCCGCGCAAGCTTTGACAGCCCCCTCTTCCGATCGATTTAAAAGTGAGTCTTTCTTTTCTTTTTATTTTAAATTGTATTTAAAAATAATTTTGCATATAGACAAGATAAAAATAGGATTCTTATATGATAGAAAGTTATAATTTTTGAAAATAGAAAGTTAAGATTTTTAAACATAGAAAGTTAAGATTTTTAATGTAGAAAAGACGATATTTTTAAATTAGAAAAGGTATGATCTTTATAGTAGGAAAGCTTTGATTTTTATTGTATAAAGGTAGGATTTTTATATATGTATGATAATAAAAATATAATTTTTATTAATGTAGAGTAATAAAAATATGGTTTTTATTAAGATAGAGAAGTAAAAATATAATTTTTATACAAGTAGAGATATAAAAATATAATTTTTATATATGAAACGAAATAAAAATTCGATCTTTATATAAGAAGTAGAGATACATATTTAATAGAAAGAGGCGTGGTAAAAATATGATTTTTATGTATGTAGCATTGAAATAAAAATGTGATTTTTAATAATCAACTGCGTGAAACAGATGGCGATGGATCAGGCTGAAATCAAAACGAAATCTGAATCGTTTAGAAATATAGAATGGCAGAGTGGAAACCCAATGTGAGGACTTCTCACTTTAATTCTTGTTTTCTAGTTAAAATATATACTAGGATGCAGATGGTGCTTAGCAGCACCCGACACCCGTCGTCCACAGACCATGGACGACTTGTTTGATTTTGTTGTATGGTGAAAATTGATTGTGATGTGGAATGAATGAAAATATATATTCATGTGTTGAAATAAATTATTTACTGTTAAAAATATAATTTTTAACGTGAATGCGAATAAATAAATATTCATTTACAAATCAGATGATTTGTTTATGTACACCTATTTGAAGGATATTGATTGG
The DNA here is from genome assembly GCA_030737875.1 of Allium sativum. Classification (NCBI taxonomy): domain Eukaryota; kingdom Viridiplantae; phylum Streptophyta; class Magnoliopsida; order Asparagales; family Amaryllidaceae; genus Allium; species Allium sativum. Next base: position 710,263,108 of record CM060916.1, on the reverse strand, counting down.
GACGATAAATTTTACACATCACTCAACAACACAAATAAAAATATTTGTTTGTGGATTGAATCCCCACACAGGTGTTGGAATGATATTTGACGTACACTAATCCCAATTGTTTAGTGGTATGTCGATCGTTTGATTGACAGACTGTGTAAGCGTTAATTAATTATATTTAATGCTTATGCAGTTGTGTCGTGCACTTTGGATGATGGTTGATTATTTATCATTGTTATTATATACATGTGTTGTATGGAATCCATATAATTAACATTATATGGTAATTGATTGGGTCTCATTCCAATTTGGAAAATAAATAATATTATAAAATAAAGATTCATGTGTTGAATAGAATAAATAGTCATGTGTTGACGATATTCATGTGTTGAGTAAAATATTTTAACAATTAATTTTACATCTTTATCATATATAAAATTAGAAACTAATTGGAAACTAGTTAAGATGAGTGGTTTCCTGGGTATTGATCGGATGTTGGTTTCGGCCTTCGGGGTTAATACATAGGGAATCGTTCTCTTACTAATTTATGGTTGGAGTCTGATTAAGAATTAAACGATAGAAATCATAATTTTATAAAACATATTAAGTAACAAAAATATAGTCATGTGTTGACGGTACTCATGTGTTGAGAATATTCATGTGTTGAAAGAAATATATATTCATGTGTTGAATAGAGAAAATATTCATGTGTTGAATAGAATAACGAAGTTATTGAAATATATAAAGCCGTGTTGATTAGATATGCGACATTTTGACACGATCGATATCTATATCGATTATATTCGTTTTTATAATGAATATAGAAATGGAAGTGATTTCAAAATCTAATATTTTGAAAATATTATCATGTATATATTAATGATATGAAATATTCAATTTTGATTTGAAATCGAATATGAAGTTGAAATTGTTTTCAAAACGAACTTAAAACGAATTATAAAATACGTTTTGAATTGAAATCAACAAAATATATATAATATATATATTATATATATTAAATGGCCTGAATAGAACGCATCGCGCCGCGGTAGTTCATGAATTTCGACCATTGACTTCGAATTGACGTTGCGGGAGATCCAACCGTCGGATTCTCCTAAAACCAGAACCGTTTGGTTCGTACTGAAAAGAACTTTCTAAAGAATATTAGAGATTTGAAATCTAACGGTTGGATTTGGAAATATGTCCAAATCAAATTTGGAAAAGGTCGTTGTAAGTGCAGTTCGATGGCCGTTGATGGAAATCGACTGTACGGGCCTTGATAAAATTATTAAAAATAGTAATAATTTGTGTAAAATTATAAGAAATGATTTAGAAAGAATTGGGATGAAAAACTCCATATTTGAAAAGATAAAAATGGATTTTTATCGAAATGAACTAGTTTTGTACTAGAATTATAATCCCATTTGTTTTTAAAATAAATAAAGTGGATTTGAAATGGTTTTGAAAATAACCAGAATTTCCAATATATAAAGTGGAAATGGATTTGAATCGAAATTGTCTTTGGAATATTTCGATGTTGGATTTCGTGATTATACAGACATTGTTATGGAAATTTGAATGATATATTCATATCGTTATTTCCAATACGATATTTGTTGGTCTTAGAATTTGATATTGAATATAAGCCGATATATTTTCTATTCAGAGCCTTGTATTTAATATCAAATGGGATTTGGGTTTGTCATGAATGGTGTCTTCACTAACACTGTTCTTAAACCCAGTTGAGAAAAAGATTAAATCTTTTTATTTAGATTTAATGAAGTATACCAATTAAGTGGTATTTAATTGGAATTGAATAGAATGTGATTTTGGGTTTATCGTGAACCGTGTTTCAAATGACATTGGTTCTTTAACCCAGTAAAAGACAGGATGGGATTTCCCAAGTTAAATAATCATTGATAGCGATTATTGGGAAGACTAAAACCAAGTGGAGTTTTAATGAATCTTTAATTAGATTGAAATGATCGAGAATGGAGTATCACCATTTTTGCTCCAGGCAATAGTTAAATCTTTAATTAGATTTGAACGTTAAATGGTAATTGAATTTACCGATAACACCGTGGTGTTAGATATGAAGTATTACCTGTTTTACTTCATGGGATGAATAGGTTGGGATTAGGAAATAAAATAAACGATTACTTCGGTGTGGTTCGCTAATCCCGACTAATTTGAATTGATATTCAAAGGAAGATTAAAGAATAAATTTAAAGAGTTTATCTTTGATAAAATTAATGGGAACTTTTCCCAAAGTGTAAGAATATTTGAATAAAAGAATATTCTGAATTGGAATGAGGCGTATGTTGTGTTTGTGTAACACTTGTTTATTATATACGCGAGTTATTCAGAAAGACCGGGTTTATCCCATTCTGAATAACTGATTCGACGATGTGTTGAGGATGAAGACGGTGGTCGAAGACCGGAGGTCTTCACATCGTTTGAGTGATTACTGATGATCTTGATTGGGCTGTACACCCAAGAGGAGGGAATCGGTTGGTGATCGTCCAGATGTACTTGGAGATCGATGGATATGCGAGGTACAAGGTGCCTCCGGTTTCGTTCAGACCCAGAACGGACTTGTAAATGGACTGTGTGTCAGACATTGGATATCATTCTGTGTGATTGATGGATATTGTTTGCATGGAGTGGTTTGCCTGTGTGGCATGCTAAGATGCAAATGATCAAGGCTTTTGTTGAAAAGCAGAGTCTTGTGGTTGATGATCAAAGTACCGCCTGTGTGGCATAGCTTTGTGTAGCGTTGATTCGCGAGCCTCACACCCCGGTTGTGAACCAGAAACGGGAGAGGACTTCAGGGAGGGCATGCGTTTCTTTCTAGCTTGGGCGATGTCAGTGATCTACCAGTCCTGACATTTATGTTATTTTCACCTGTGTGGTTGTTGCTATTGCGAGGCGCCTCGGATATGGAGTCATTTGGCTCATTTATGCCCCACAGGGTGGGGAGACGTAGTGTCCAAGGTTTCAGTTTAATCCACATCGAGTGGACCGACCCTGTTGCTCCGAGGCTTGCCTGCGCGCTTGCTTGAGACATGGTAGCCTAGATTGTCTCGAATCGGTTTAGGACGGTCCCTGGCCTCGGTTCACAGACGGAAATCCAATTTCCAATACGTGACAATTGCGGTTTTGATTGTAAACCTATATATGGCGACATAGTGGTATGGGGCACTTATGCCGTCTATGATTGATACTTATGATTGAAATTGATTTCTTCACTTATAGTAATAATAAAAGATGAAATTTAGCGTATCAATCATTCTTTGGCTATTATAAGGTAAAACCCTATCCTCTGGCTTGTGTTGCATTGTGTGATGGGACCTGGGTCTTATAATAGCTTCATTGTTCTTTATTTAGCATTGCGCTATTGTTTTTATGCACTGGTATTCTTGGGAGGAAACCCGTTCCGTGTTATACGGCGTGGTCCCTTGATTTACCTAACTTTAAAATAAAGATTAATAACTGTTTTAGTTCTCACACCAGTCACATGAGTGACCTGGAGTTTATTGTTTTAACCTAAACTCTGGGTGCCCTTATTTTGACACGGGCAGCTAGTAGTTTTGGTTTTGCAGATTTATATTCACAGGAACCTGGTTTACAGCTGGAATTACATCTGGAAAGCTCTGTATCCGTATACCTCTTTCAGTTGAGTTTTGTATTATTTTCCGCTGCTATGTAATGTATTGTAATCTCTGATATTTTATGATGTGTAATATTGATTCATACTCTATATATTCTTGTAATCTGATGAAATTGTTGTAATATACAATGAAATGTTCTTCTGTTTGCGTTCTGATGTGTGTTGTCCTCAAAGCAATCCTTGCTTTCCTTACCGAGGAAGTTACGGGTGCTTACAAAGATCCCCAGACATGCTGAAACGAAAAAGAAAAGATTCAAAATAAAGGATAGAAAAGATAGTGCATATGGCTTTGGGGGGGATTATGCCTTTTAAAACAACACTTTTTCTTGAAAATGCTTCTTTAAACTTCTTTTTGAAAATTAGTTTCCAAAAATTTTATCTGATCTGGCAACCATCGGCTCTGATACCAAGTGAAACACCCCACCTCCGTTAAGGTTACTCACCAAGGGAATGCCTTAACTTCAGTGGAGCATTATAGGTAAAAGATACAGATAAATTTACAATACAGACATATGAATAGTGGAAAAACTAAATTTATTTCACAATTATGCGGTTCAGTTAAAACATTACAACAACTGTCTCAAACCAACTTCCGAATTATTACAACAAAATCTTTGTTTTGATTAAAACATAAAGAAGCATAAAATAACAATAAGGTAGCATAAATCTTCGATAAGAGTGTATTCAAAGCCATAGCCCATGGAAAGTGAATCCAAGCAATATATCTACTCTGTTCAAGCTGAAAATGGTCCAAACTAAGCTAAAGTATTCCCTCCCTACAGACCGGGGGGGGGGGGACAGAAGAAAATAAGACAAAAGAAAATGGGTCAGACATGAGTCTGGTAAGTCCAGTGATTATTTAGCATGTAAACAGGAAAAAAGATTATGACATGAATAAACTGAACCTAGGACAGCACCCTAGAAATAAGATAATAAGACTTAATATGCTATCGCACTCATTACTATTTCTCTACACCTACTTACAAGTGTTTCAACTAGCACCATGTGTTCAATACAAATGAACCCCTTTATCGATTGGCTCCTACTCGTATACGTTTACCACTTGTGTCATTCGGCCCCGCTTAATTGTAGATACCTGTGCTGGTTCCACCATGGGGTGCACTCTATCGGAACTTACACTGACGCACCACCCGCCGTTGTTTTAACCGCTTATAATCAGCCCAGTAATTGTGCCCCAACCTTCCTAGTTCAGGTTACCATGATAAATCTATGTGGGTTACTGCTTGAAATGGGTCCTCGCTACTAGGGTTTCCTAATCAACATGTTAAAATGGTTAAGTGTTCTCAAATTAACCTAACCCCACCCATCAGTTTAGTTAACATGTTGTATTAGTTAAGTGTTGCCTTAATTAACTTAACCCTACCATTCTTGTCTTAGATTTAATTCATTTATTAAAGCACCAACCACTCACATTAGATATGTATTGTTGCGGTCGCTAGATGTGCCTGTCGGTTCCGGGAAGTCTTACACCGCAACTCAATCTAACCTCAGGTTCTTTTGGGCTTGATGCGCTAATCTCTCACATTAGATCTATATTGTTACGGTTGCTGTAACACACCGTATTTCTGTTAACACTAAATTAAAAAAATTAAAGAATAACTAATCTCAGATGTGAGAACTAAGGGAAATGGGTAATGCCATTGTGTTCGTCTCGGAATTCTGGTTGAGATAGAGTCCGAGTTTGTGTGATTTGGACTTCGTATGAAGAAGTTATGGCCATCGGAAGTTTCAGAAAATTCAAAACAGATTTCAAAAATTCAAATTTCAGAGTCGGAATGGGCCAGGCGGGAAATTTCCCGCCAGGGCCAGGTCGACCATAAGGTCGACCTGGGGGTCAACCTGCCCCCCCCCTCGGGGTAGATTTGATTGTTGACCTGTTTATGACTGTATGCTGACTCATTAGGGTTTCTGATCTGCTCTGAATGGCTGGGGTTAATTCTGGGTTGATCAAACGGCTTAAATTAATCCTAAACTCTATAAAAAGACATGTAGACTCAAAACCTAAAATCAAATTAAAATTAGATTCATGGCCTCCATGCCGTCACCTAGCAACCTAGAATAGCCACCACCAATTAGAGAGGAAGAAAGCTAATCAAGTTCAATTCTATTCAACTCTAACAACGAATCTACTAAAAAGGAAAGCTAATTCAACTTCAGAACTCAAATTTCAGAACTCAAGACCTTCTTTGAGTTGTGAGTTCGATTTCTTTAATAAAATAATTAACAATTTAATTGGATTGAGATATGATGTGGATTATATGGTTATGTTGTGAATTATTGACCGCATGTTATCATCTATGTTGTAAAGTTGTGATGTTATCATCTATGTTGTAATTCTATGATTGACTTATGTATAATCAATTCATGATGTTGTTTCATATGCTCGTTTGGTTATGTTATTGGAACTAATTCATATGATAAATCATATGTATGTATGCAAGTTTAGAGGTTAATTTAGATATGAATCATATGCAAGTTAATGAAATTATGTACAACCTTACATGTTTCATAACATCTATTTTATGTGTAAATTGGATCTAAAGTTAGGCTATGACATGTGTGAGTTATATGTTAAATTCTATATGCTAGTTTACATGTTTAGATGCAAGTTCACACCATCGTTATGTTGCGTAAATCACATATGCAAGTATATGTATATATATATGTTTGGAGTATGAATCATATAAGTTTGTGGTTATTACTTATGCAAGTTTACACCTTATGATTAGATCTATGACATACATGGTTTGTGCAAGTTCGTGACTATTACCTAAACAAGTTCACACCTTTAAATTTAGATCTATGACATATGTAGTTTTATGCAAGTTTGTGACTTTGCCCTATGCAAGTTTTAGATGAAGAACCTTATTCACACATGCAAGTTCACCCTTTAAGTTTAGATCTAGTTTTATCTATATGTATGTTGTGAAGTTTTCTCTTTGTTCCATAAGTTAGACTATTCGAGCCTAACGTATATTTTACGTTAAACGAACGAACGTACAACGTGGGGCATGGGATAATATTAAAAGATTTAATATTGAGAATTGGCATAAATGCCATAAATGGCATAAAATAAATTTGTGAAGTTAATTGGTATGATTTTACATACCATAAATAGATGGACATGATTGAGTCAATTATGGACATAGTTAAATTTGGAATTGAATGATAATTTGAATACGGAAATTAATTCGAATTGTGGGAATAATTAATTTTGTGTAATTAATCGTCTAAGACACGAGGTTAGGCTCTTTTGTGGTGTAAGACTGCCCGAACCCACCCGGCAAATCCAGCTGCCACAAATGCCAGTCTAATGTGGGAGGTCTTAGGCATAAATTAAATGTGTAATAGTTGCAAAGACACGAGGTTAGGCTCGTTTGTGGTGTAAGACTACCCGGACCCACCCGGCAAATCCAGCTGCCACAAACGCCAGTCTAATGTGGGTGGTCTTTACAAGGTTACGGTGTTAATGAATCAAGAAACACTTAACCAGATAAATATGTTGGTGGGACATAGGGGTTAAGTGGGTGCCTTGGGTGGCATATGGAATTTAGAGGGTGCCTTGGGTGGCATTTGTAACCAAAATTGAAACATGTAAGTGAACATGAATAAGAAGAGGGTTAAGTGGGATGTACTAGAGAGGACCAAGCTTAGGTGGATAGCTTGTGTCAAGTAATGGGGGTCCGTTTCAACCAGTAACCCATAAGTATCTTTGTGGGCTCGACCCAAGTCAAGGACGGGACACGCGTACTGGTCTTGACTGTAAGAGGCCAAAACGGGTTAGCGGTGGCAACGCAAGTCCAACGGGTTCATATATGCGTGTGTGGGCCCGGACTGGTAGGTAAGACGTTGTTGCCTCTTGTAGGTATAAGCCGTGCATTATCGGTGGTATCGGGTTGCCATTTTGGGGAGTAATACACCCCATTGTGGGGCCAACACAGGTATCTACGAGTTAGGGAGCCGATCGCATGGGGTAGTGGTTACACCTAGTGGAGATAGGGGCAGGCGGCACCTATGAAGGCAACTAGAGGTACACGAAACTACCATTATCATTATTAAAGTCTAGTAGGCGGGATCAACTTTTAGGGTGTTTGGTGTGGTGCAGTGTAGTAATTATCTTATAGTGGTTTAGGTGCGCCTTTAACATTATCTTTGTTCATCTTATTTCCTTTAGTTTGCTCTGCCATGCTCAATTGTTCACAGTCATTTCCATATTTTCCAACTTATGCCTTAGCCTAGTTATTTTGGTAATTATATTGTTAAAGTTATCGCACTTGCCAGACTTCATGTCTGGCCCCCTTTGTTTCCACCTCTTTTCTTCCTTTCCCCCAAGGTGCTCAGTGTGGAACTAGCACCAGTGGAGCTTGATTTTGGACATCTGTATCACTTGCTTTTAGAAGTTGCTTGGATCGCTGAAGTAAAAGTTCAGCCTATCTTATTTATGGCTATTTTGTATTGGGGTTATGTCTTTCAATTTATGTACTCTGATTTAATCAAGATGGATATTATGTACTTTGACTCTGGTTTTTGATGATTTAATCAAACCTATGTGTTTACCGCTGCAATGAATAAAATTTTGAAGTTTTAAGTACTGTTTATATCTGTCTTGTTGTTAAGTTTCTGTTCTATACACACTTAAAACGCACCATAGAAATTAATGCATTCCCTTTGTGAGTGACATTAATGGACGTGGGGTGTTACACGTGGTATCAGAGCTGAAGGTTACCAGAACAGATATGAATTTTGAAAAACTGTTTTTCAAAAACACTTTTATAAAGAAGTACCTTCAAAAGTATGTTTCACGGAAAGTATGTTCAAGAGAAAAGCTTATTTTAGAAAGCATAACCCCAAGAGCCATATATCTTTCCTTCGGTTCTTTTGTATTGAATCTTTCCTTTTTCGTTTTAGTATGTCTGGAATTCCCGAGATACCCGAGGGGACACCGATACCAGTATGGTTTAGGAGGTATTTGGAGACTAGGGCCACCACCGCAGGTCCAGCAAATCCTCCTCCCCCTCGCCCTCCTCCTCGTGTCGATACTTTTGCTAAGATATGTAAGGACTTTCGGGCAATGGGTGGAAAACCTTTTCACGGGACAGAGACATTTGTTGAAGCTCGAAATTGGCTAAAGGAGGTGGAAGAATTGTTTGGGATCTTTGAAGCGGAAGATGGAAGAAAGGTCCAGTTGGCTGCCTGGCTAATGAAGGATGAGGCCTCATTTTGGTGGGAGGTCACTAATGGGGAGCGTCCAGTTGATACATGGCCAGATTTCAGGCGGAGGTTTGAGGCAAAGTTTCTCTCACGAGCTGAAGTGAATCTATACATGGAAAGATTTTTGGCGTTGAAGCAAGGGAATCTATCGGTGAAAAAATACGTCAACAAGTTCAATCAGTTGGTGAGATTTGGCTTGGACTTGGTGAATACACCATAAAAGAAGGCCCTGAGATTTGTTAAGGGTTTGAACGAGCCGCTTCATGGGTTAGCTATGACCCCACATCCCCATGGGGTCTACCTTTGAGAGACTAGTTGACATGGCGCTTATGCATGAAGAGGAGAAGGGCGCCAATGCTAATAAGGCACCCGAGAAGAAAGGGGACCAAAAGAAACCGTAACAGCAACAACAGAACAAGAAAGGTGGTAAAGGCAACAATGGTAAGGGAAAGAAGAGATGCTTTAACTGTGGGACACCAGGCCATCTAAGCAAAGATTGTAGGAAGAAAAAGAAGACTGGCTGTTTCTACTGTGGCGAAGCTGGACATCTGATTAAGGACTGCCCAAGGAAAGGGCAGAGGGCAGGGTCTACCTCGAGAGCACAGGTGTAGGCTCTTATGGCACCAGGGCAGGCAAGGGGGCAAGTTCAGGCTCTCGTGGTCCCACCGTTGCAAGAACGAGGTAGAGAAATTTCCGTTGAAAGTTTAGTTTTTCTGTTTGATCAATATGTCCGTACTTTATTCGATTCTGGCGCATCATATTCGTTTATCTCTACATCATTAGTTGAAACATTGCACCTAAATACTAATTTAGTTACAGATCCCTTAGTAGTCTCAAATCCTGTTGGTGGTTCGGCTCATCTTTCTATGTTTTGTTGGGATTTGAGAGTGTCTATCTTGGGCGTTGGGTTCGAATGCAACGCCTTTGTTCTTGGCTTCATGGGCTACGGCTTGATTCTAGGTATGGATTTGCTAACTAGATACGGGGCCATCCTAGATTGTGAAAGAAGGGTAGTTAGATTATTGACTCGTTGTGGAAAGACCCTTAATATTTCTTGTGACCCTAGAGGTCCAGTAATGCTTAGCTACCTAGAATCCCTTGACGCATCCGATGATGATTTACATTCTGTTCGTATAGTCCGTGACTATGTGGATGTCTTCGATGAGGTGAGGGGTTTACCCCCAAAACGTGAGATAGACTTTCGAATATATCTAGTAGATAATGCAAAGCCAGTTGCATTGCCAGTGCGCCACATGGCTCCAAGAGATAGAAGAGAACTCAGTAAGCAAGTGAAAGAATTGCTTGAGAAGGGGTTCATAAGATGTAGTATATCGGAGTGGGGTGCTCCAGTAGTATTTGCCATGAAGGCAGATGGGTCCCTTAGACTTTGTGTGGACTATAGAGAACTTAATAAGCTTACTAAGAAAAATAGGCACCCATTGCCGAGGATTTACGATCACTTTGATCAGTTAGTTGGCGCCTCAGTATTTTTGCGGTTGGACATAGCCACGGGTTTCCATTAGTTGAGAGTGGCTGAGGACAGCATAGACAAGACTTCCTTTAGGACTCCAGACGGCTTCTTCGAGTGGCTTGTGATGCCCTTCGGTTTGAAAAACGCCCCCGCATATTTTGTTGACTTGATGAGTAGGGTATTTAGGGAGTACCTTAATAAATTCGTGGTAGTCTTTGTGGACGACATCTTGATCTTTTCTAAAAGCGAGGAAGAGCATGCCCTACATCTTAGGGAAGTGTTGGAGACTCTTCGAATGCATAGCCTTAAAGCTAAATTTTCTAAATGTCACTTTTGGAGGAAGGAAGTGTGATTCTTAGGGCACGTGGTTTCTAAAGAGGGGATAGCTGTGGATCCTGCGAAGGTAGTGACCATCCAAGATTGGAAGGTCCCTAAAAATGCTACCGAGGTGAGCAGTTTCTTAGGGTTGGCTGGCTACTATAGGAAGTTTATCAAAGACTTCGCAAAAATTTCAGCCCCATTAACAAGCTTGATGAAGAAGAACTTAATTTTCATGTGGGATGTAGATTGTGACGATGTGTTCCAACGTTTAAAGAGAGCTTTGACCACAGCCCCAGTCTTAATGTTGCCAGATGGGAGTAAGCCATTTACCATTTATACCGATGCTTGTGGAACAGGACTAGGCGCAGTCTTAATGCAAGAGGGAAGGGTAATAGCCTATGGAGGAAGGCAGTTGAGAGTGCATGAGAGAAATTACCCTACACATGACCAAGAGTTGGCCGCTATCGTTTTCGCGCTTAAGTCTTGGCGCCATTATCTTCTTGGCGAGAAATTCGAATTGTTCACTGACCACAAATTGCTAAAATACTTATTCTCTCGGAAGGACTTGAACTTAAGGCAGCAAAGGTGGATGGAATTCTTAGCGTCTTACGATTTCGAGATAACATATACCCCTGGCAAGGGTAACGTGGGGGCAGACGCCTTAAGTTGGAAAAGGTTATCCTTCAGTCCGTTGTTTGTTGAGCGGCGAAGCTTAGAGTTCATCTCTACGTTTGACTTTAGACCTTCCATTGACTTTGTACCCGGTTTGCTAGCATCCTTAGAGGTTAGACCTACGCTTTTGGGATGGATTAGTGAGGCACAACGAGATGACCCATAGTTGGTTGTGTTAGTAGAGAAGCTTAAAGGGGGGAGTCATTGAGCCATCTCAGTTGGTATACCCTAGATGATAAGGGTTGGTAGTTAGGGACGATAGACTTTGTGTACCACAGGACGAAAATTTGAGGAAGACCATTCTTGATGATGCACATCGTTTGAAGATGACCATCCATCCCGGCGGGGACAAGATGTACATGGACATGAGACGAGTTTACTTTTGGGCCGGTATGAAGAGGGATGTGGCTGAGTTTGTCGCTAGATGCTTGGTATGCCAATAAGTAAAAGCAGAGCAAAAGAATCCCGGCGCGTTGCTTCACCCATTGGAGGTCCCACAACGGAAGTGGGAAAGTGTCTCGATGGACTTTATTAATGGGTTATCGAGATCGAGGAAGGGTAATACGGGGATTTGGGTCATGGTAGACAGACTTACTAAGAGCGCCCGTTTCATTCCCGTGAAGAGTAAGAGGACTGCTCCATGGTTAGCCTCCGCATACATTCGAGAGATAGTTCGCTTGCACGGTGTTCCTTCTAGCATAGTGAGCGACCGCGATCCTATCTTTACTAGCGAGTTTTGTAAGAGCTTGCAAGAGGCGGTAGGGACTCAGTTATGTTTAAGCACCGCATATCATCCTCGGACGGGCGGCTAGACTGAGAGGGTGAATCATATTCTAGAGGACCTATTGAGGTTGTGTGTCTTAGACTTCGGAGGTACATGGGAGGAACATCTTCCATTGGTGGAGTTCGCATATAATAATAGTTTTCAGTCTAGCATTGGCATGGCACCGTTCGAGGCTCTTTATGGACGACTGTGTCGTTCGCCTACATGTTGGTGGGAATCTACAGATAAGATCTTGCTTGGGCCCGATATGATTAGAGAGACTTCGGAAAAGATCGATTTGATTAGAAGAAAGATGAAGACGGCGCAAGATAGGCAGAAATCTTATGCGGACAAGAGGAGGATAGATCTTGAGTTTGATATTGGGGACATGGTCTTTGTCAAGGTTTCTCCATTATGGAATGTTGTTCGCTTTGGGTCCGTTGGGAAGTTAACACCAAGGTTCGTAGGGTCGTTTCCTATTAAGGAGAGGATTGGGCAGATGGCGTATAGAGTGGAGTTGCCCGAGAGACTTAGTGGTGTACACGATGTATTCCATGTATCACATTTGTGGAAGTGCTTGCATGAGACAGGGGAAGCAGTAGAGCCGAGCTTGCTTAGAGAGGTGGAGATAGAGCGTGATGCGACGATTCGATGAGCTCCTACATGCATTCTTGGGTCGGAGATTAAGAAGTTGAGTAATCGAGAGGTCAAGCTAGTCAAAGTGCAATGGGGAGATGACGAGAGCAACACTACTTGGGAGACGAAAGAGAAGATGCGTTCATTGTACCCTTTCTTTTCGAGGGTATGTCTTTTAATTTCTCCTTTATCGCTTAGCTTGTACTTGTTTATCCTTTGGTATGTCCTCTCGCTAGTATCTTTGACCTTTAGATAGGGGAGTCCTATGGTTGAAACATGTGTTTGAGACATGTTATGTATGATGGATGCATGTGGATGCAAGTGTTTGCTAGTGGTTGCTCGTGGATGCATATACACACACCTTAGGCACTAGATCGGCTCAGTCACTTCATATTGCATATTGCATACAAATGTGTGTGCATATTTAAGTAAATGGATGTATAATGGTTATGTTATCATATGGATGCTGCATTTTGGTGAATGGTTGTGCACACATGTAGAAATAATATGTATCGATAGGATTCTTTCGCATACATAATGGACGCATGACACTATCATGGTTTGCATTAAGGAGGTCAACTGAATCAGTAGACCGCCTGATTTTGCATTATATAAAGAACATATACACACACTTCTTGCATATGTTCATATAGCATTAGGAATTTTTTAAGGACAATGGATGCCTGTATTTGATGGTTGAGTAGATGGTTGATTGGATGTTAGGATATGCATTCTCCTTAACTTGGAGATTTCGAGGGCGAAATCCTTTAAGGAGGGGAGAATGTATCACCCTGTATTTCTGTTAACACTAAAGTAACAAATTAAAGAATAACTAATCTCAGATGTGAGAATTAAGGGAAACGGGTTGAGCCATTGTGTTCGTCTCGGAATTCTAGTTGAGATAGAGTCCGAGTTTGCGTGAATTGGACTTCGTATGAAGAAGTTATGGTCATCGGAAGTTTCAGAAAATTCAAAACAGATTTCAAAAATTCAAATTTCAGAGTCAGAATGGGTCAGGCGGGAAATTTCCCGCCAGGGCCAGGTCAACCATAGGGTTGACATGGGGGTCGACCTACCCTCACCAGGTCGACTATAGGGTCGACCTGCCCCTCCCCCCCCCCCCCCCGGGGCAGATTTGATTGATGACCTGTTTATGACTGTATGTTGACTCATTAGGGTTTCTGATCTGCTCTAAATGGATGGGATTAATTCTAGGTTGATCAGACGGCTTAAATTAATACTAAACTCTATAAAAAGACATGTAGACTCAAACCCTAAAATCAAATTAATATTAGATTCATGGCCTCCATGCCGTCACCTAGCAACCTAGAATAGCCACCACCAATTAGAGAGGAAGAAAGCAAATCAAATTCAATTCTATTCAACTCTAACAACGATTCTACTACAGAGGAAAGCTAATTCAACTTCAAAACTCAGATTTCAGAACTCAAGACCTTCTTTGAGTTGTGAGTTCGATTTCTTTAATAAAATAATTAACAATTTAATTGGATTGAGATATGAAGTGGATTATATGGTTATGTTGTGAATTATTGACCGCATGTTATCATCTATGTTGTAAAGTTGTGATGTTATCATCTATGTTGTAAAGTTGTGATGTTATCATCTATGTTGTAATTCTATGATTGGCTTATGTATAATCAATCCATGATGTTGTTTCATATGCTGGTTTGGTTATGTTGTTGGAACTAATTCATATGATAAATCATATGTGTGTATGCAAGTTTAGAGGTTAATTTAGATATGAATCATATGCAAGTTAATGAAATTGTGTACAACCTTACATGTTTCATGACATCTATTTTATGTGTAAACTGGATCTAAAGTTAGGCTATGACATGTGTGAGTTATATGTTAAATTCTATAGGCTAGTTTACATGTTTAAATGCAAGTTCACACCATCGTTATGTTGCATAAATCACATATGCAAGTATATGTATATATATGTTTGGACTATGAATCATATAAGTTTGTGGTTATTACTTATTTAAGTTTACACCCTATGATTAGATCTATGACATACATGGTTTATGCAAGTTCGTGACTATTACCTAAACAAGTTCACACCTTTAAACTTAGATCTATGACATATGTAGTTTTATGCAAGTTTGTGACTTTGGCCTATGCAAGTTTTAGATGAAGAACCTTATTCACACATGCAAGTTCACCCCTTATGTTTAGATCTAGTTTTATCTATATGTATGTTGTGATGTTTTCTCTTTATTCCATAAGTTAGACGATTCGAGTCTAACGTATATTTTACATTAAACGAACGTACAACGTGGGGCATGGGGTAATATTAAAAGATTTAATATTGAGAATTGGCATAAATGCCTTAAATGGCATAAAATAAATTTGTGATGTTAGTTGGTATGATTTTACATACCATAAATAGATGGATATAATTGAGTCAATTATGGCCATAGTTAAATTTGGAATTGATTGATAATTTGAATAGGGAAATTAATTCAAATTGGGGGAATAATTAATTTTGTGTAATTAATCGTCTAAGACATGAGGTTAGGCTCTTTTGTGGTGTAAGACTGCTCGGAACTGCCCGGCAAATCCAGCTGCCACAAATTCCAGTCTAATGTGGGAGGTCTTAGGCATAAATTAAATGCGTAACAGTTGTAATGACACGAGGTTAGGCTCGTTTGTGGTGTAAGACTGCCCGGACTCGCCCGACAAATCCAGCTGCCACAAACGCCAGTCTAATGTTGGAGGTCTTTACAAGGTTATGGTGTTAATGAATTAAGAAACACTTAACCAGATAAATATGTTGGGGGGACATATGGTTTAAGTGGGTGCCTTGGGTGGCATGTGGAATTTAGAGGGTGCCTTAGGTGGCATTTGAAATACGATTAGATGCACTGAACCAAAATTGAAACATGTAAGTGAACATGAATAAGAAGAGGGTTAAGTGGGATGTACTAGAGGGGACCAAGCTTAGGTGGATAACTTGTGTCAAGTAATGGGGACCGTTTCAACTAGTAACCCATAAGTATCTTTGTGGGCTCGACCCAAGTCGAGGACGGGACACGCGTACTGGGTTTGACTGTAAGAGGCCAAAACGGGTTAGCGGTGGCATCGCAAGTCCAACGGGTTCATATGCATGTGTGGACCCGGGCTGGTAGGTAAGACGTTGCATCGTTTAGGTATAAGCCGTGCATTATTGGTGGTATCGGGTTGCCACTTTGGGGAGTGATACACCCCACTGTGGGGCCAGCACTGGTATCTACGAGTTAGGGAGCCGATCGCATGGGGGTAGTGGGTACACCTAGTGGAGATAGGGGAAGGTGGCACCTATGAAGGCAACTAGGGGTACATGAAACTACCATTATCATTATTAAAGTCTAGTAGGCGGGATCAACTTTTAGGGTGTTTGGTGTGGTGCAGTGTAGTAATTATCTTATAGTGGTTTAGGTGCGCCTTTAACGTTATCTTTGTTCATCTTATTTCCTTTAGTTTGCTTGCCATGCTCAATTGTTCACAGTCATTTCCATATTTTCCAACTTATGCCTTAGCCTAGTTATTTTGGTAATTATATTGTTAAAGTTATCGCACTCGCCAGCTTTATGTCTGACCCCCTTTGTTTCCACCTCTTTTCTTCCTTTCCCGCCAGGTGCTCAGGGTGGAACTAGCACCAGTGGAGCTTGATTTTGGACAGCTGTATCACTTGCTTTTAGAAGTTGCTTGGATCGCTGAAGTAAAAGTTCAGCCTATCTTATTTATAGCTATTTTGTATTGGGGTTATGTCTTTCAATTTATGTACTCTGATTTAGTCAAGATTGATATTATGTACTTTGACTCTGGTTTTTGATGATGTAATCAAACCTATGTGTTTACCGCTGCAATGAATAAAATTTTAAAGTTTTAAGTACAATTTATATCTTCCTTGTTGTTAAGTTTCTTTTCTATACACACTTAAAACGCTCCATAGAAGTTAATGCATTCCCTTTGTGAGTGACATTAATGGACGTGGGGTGTTACAGTTGCTGGATGTGCCGGGCAGTCTTACACCGTAACTCAATCTAACCTCGGGTTAGGCATATTCGTCTTTTACTTAATCTACATATTTACCTTTCATATTTATATGTAAATTATCCACAACTATTGCCATTCAAGTCCTGCCCCATTTACCCTCTAAATCATATTCAAAAAATTTTGGTATATAAATTATACCATTTTTATGCCACTAATCATTCATATATTTATGGGCCAAATTATGCCAATAACATGAAACTTAAGGTTTTTCCCAACGTTACCCCCGTTATACGTTCGCAAAATTCACATAGAATGTTAGGCTCGCAACTTAGCCTAACTTATATACAAAAGGGGAAAGAAGGGAGCATGTACCATTCCTACAACATAAAGTAATAAGGATCCAACTAAACATGTGTCGTATAAATTTAGCATAAAACAATGAACTTTCATTTTTGGATCCAATTAACATGAATCTTAAGCATATAGAATTACACAAATCCAACTAGGCATGTAAATGTAAACTTTTATTTTGGATCCAATAAACATGAATCTTAAGCACATAGAATTACACAAATCCAACTAGGCATGTAAATGTAAACTTTTATTTTGGATCCAATAAACATACATCTAGACATATGAAAATGTAGATCTAAACATATATAGGATTCAGCCTAAAAACTTGCATATAACATAACATGAAAGAGTCACCAATTTATATAATACCCGATTGGTTTAACATACAACATAATGAGTCCAATAAACCACAATAGTCTCATAGGCATATATGATAGAATCGTTACAAGAATAGACATGAATCAGCATCACCATTATCTTACAACTAGGCATACCTCTAGTTTTCACTTTATTACAAATCATAACTTTTAATTGTTCACATCTAAATAATAATCGGACTTACAAACAAAAGAAAGTCTTGTTTTCTGGGATCTGTTTTCTGAAACTGAAAAAGCAATCCCTTGACATAGACTATCGATTCTCTAAATTAGATTTGATTTGTAGCTTCTAACTTGCTTTCTAGTTTGCTTCCTAGTTGAAGAAGAAATGGTGGCTAGGCTAGGTCGACCATGGACAGCATGGTGGCTCCTTGGAATGAAATTGTGTGATTTAGGGTTGAGGATTAGGGTTGCTTTTATAGAGGTTTAGACTTATGTGAACCATTAGATCAACTAGGAGCAATCACAACCATCCAAACAAGATAGAGCTATCCAGAAATTTCCACCTCTGCCCTAGTGACTCTGCAACAACTCAGAAATCGTCACTGTTTGGATCTGGGTGAGGAGGTCGACCCCTATAGGGGGGTCGTGTAATGACCCGCATTGGCAGGGGTATTATGATTTGATTATTTAATTATATCAAGGGTGATATAGTGAATTAACTGGTTGAGGAATTTAAGTAATGATGAATATTTAATTTAAAATAATAAATTGAATAATATATTTAATTTATTAATAAACAGAATTGGCTGAAATGACGATATGGTGTGAATCGGATCATCTGGGATATTTAATTCAGTTTAGAATTGAATTAGAATAACGAATATATTATGTGAATGATAGTTTGAACGTATAATTATATTATAATTATAATCGAATTCGAAATGGCGCTGCAGTTCGTAAATTGGCGATTTGAACTTCTACTGAATGTACATGATTCGTTTTAAATCGGATTTCTGTGAAACAAGAAATGCGTGGAGCTGGTGGAGTATATCTTTCTAGTGGAAGAGAAAAATTGGGATTTCGTCGTGTAGATTTTGATGTATGTCCAAATCAAATTTTAGAAAAGTCGCTGTGGAATTCCTTTATAATTTGCAACGCTTTATTTATGTTAAAAAAGGGTTTTTTCAAAATATTTGGATATCGGGTTTAAATATAGACAAGGTTCTTTTGAGACATAACGATAAATTAATTTTTAGAATTTTACTGTAATTTTTAATTAATTAAATAAGCAACTTTTTATTTGGGGTATTTTGCACCCTGTAATCAACATTTTTGAAGTTTCAAAATATGAGTCCACCTACCGGTATTATTATATTTTTGGAGTCGGGACACCTCGCTCGTCACGATGGTGTATTTGATTCTGTCGATAGCCATTTGTAATTAACGAAGTTTTATAAAATGAGATGACCGAAATGTTATAATTAAAATATCCTCTATCCCTATCCTATATAAACACTTTGAATCGATCAAAAGGAGGCCACGCATCATTTTTCCTCAGCCGCCCATTTTCTTTGGTCTCAAAAACCCAAAACGTGGTCCTCAGGAAAATCAAAACAAAAGCCACGTTTCTTCTTCGCAAACCGCCATTCTTCTGTGGACTCAAAATGAAGTTGTGGCTCCACAACTCCTGCAAATAAAAGTTTATAAAATACACACACCCAAGCAAAAATTCATTTTTTCTTTCTTCTCCTAAAACAAAGCCGACGAACTCCATTCTTTTTCCTTTTTGCTTCAGAGAGCCTCAGGCTTTAAAGTTTTCAAAGGGGCTTCAACAATCATTTTAAAACTAGTTACACTACAAGAAGATTGCAAAG
Organism: Allium sativum; assembly: GCA_030737875.1. Taxonomy (NCBI): domain Eukaryota; kingdom Viridiplantae; phylum Streptophyta; class Magnoliopsida; order Asparagales; family Amaryllidaceae; genus Allium; species Allium sativum. The sequence continues at coordinate 710,243,805 of CM060916.1, read as the reverse complement.
ACTACGTATACCGAATCCTTGAAAACATGCTCGCTCTTCTGGAACCAACATTTTGGGTTGCAACGCAGTTTCAGCTCGTTGGTAGGTAGGGCGACAACCTAAGGTTCATTTTGATGAGGGAGAAATACAAGAACTCGCGTTTGTTAAGGAAGCACGCACTGTACTGAGTGGGGGCCTAAATGGGAACGTTGCAATACAAATGTTTGTACAGGATGGCAAGGACGTAAATGGAAACAGGGATGGCCATGCGTGTACGTGTGGAAGTTGAGACACGTTGGAGGTGATTCCAGCATATATTTATCCGCTACTTTACAGTAGATGGCAAAGTCAAGCTGAAAACGCAGCAAGTGTAGTGATGCGAGTTGTACACGTTGAGAGAATGGAATGGGAAGAGATTTTGATGGTATGAACTTTAGTAATGTTTGTTTGAATTTTAAAGGCCTTAGAGGAGGAGAACGAGTTGTTCTTTGAATTGGGAGTGGTCATGATTTCTTGCGTTGGGTTGTTTACTGGAGGGAACGATTTGGGAGAGAAGCAATAGTGGGTGCGGGTCTGGGCACTAAACGTTAGGAGATGGGCTTCATTTAAGGGTAAGGCCCAACTATAAAAGAAAAAAGGAATGTTTAATTAAATTTTCAAATAGTGTATAAACTTATATAATCAATATCTTGGCCATACTGTATCAGAATCGAGAACCGTAAGTTGCGTTAGGATCGTATGGACGGGAGCAACATAATGAGACTAGCCGGGGGTGAATCCGAGCTCGTTACAATTTATGGAGAAATAAATTGTCCGACTGAATCAAATAACGTAAACCGTTATTTAACGGTTAACGCGCCAATGTGAGTAAATCTCACTAACTCTGAACAGTTTATAATTTCATGTTATATTTTTAGAACTGTTAGATATTGGCTGATTGACTGTATGTTGACTGTTTGATTGAACTGCTAGTCAGTTAGTTGAATTTCTATATTGATTCTGCTTAACAGAATATATCATATGGAACTGAAAGTGATGTTATCTATATTGTTTAACATCTGTGATGTAGGGAAACAGGTTAGAGGAATCCAACTGGATTCCTCAACATTTATTTTACTGTTTTCATATATTGTGATATATGATGTGTTATATAATCTGTTATGGATTATGGGTGTGGGAATGATATTGATCATTGTTTTCCGATATTGTAAATATCATAAAAGACCCTGGGATGTAAAAAGAAGTATTTCAATGTATATTGAAATAAAGGAATTTTATAAAATCACAGGATTTTATAAAAGGAATTTTTTATAAAACGAACACGGTTTTATAAAAGGGATATTTATTTAGAAAATAAATAGAAATAGAAAACGGATATTTATTTAGAAAATAAATAGAAGTTATAAATAGGAAATATTTGTAACGGTAAATAGAAGTTATAAATAGGAAATATTTGTAACGGTAAGTAAACGTTATAAAAAGGAAATAGTTGTAACGGAAAACGTAGTTTATAGCAAAAGAAGTTAATCGATGTTAGTTAATCGATTAGTGTTAAAGTAAAAGAAGTTAATCGATGTTAGTTAATCGATTAGTGTTAAAGTAAAAGGAGATAATCGATGTTAGTTTAATCGATTAGTGTTAAAGTAAAAGGAGATAATCGATGTTAGATAATCGATGTTAGTTAATCGATTAGAGTTAAAGAAAATGAGTTAATCGAATATAGTTATTCGAATAGAAGCAAATGAGTTAATCGAATATAGTTATTCGAATAGAAGCGAATGAGTTAATCGAATATGGTTATTCGAATAGAAAGTAAAAGGAATTATCGAATATAGTTTATTCGAAAAGAGTAAGTGAAATGAGTAAATAAATAGCGTTAGTTAAATATTGTTAGTCCAATAGAGTTAATTGATAAGAGTCAATCGAATATAGTTATTCGAAGGAGGGTTAAGTAAGGAAGTTTGTTAAAGAAATATAAAGTGAACTTTGTCTATTTCAAAGTTAGAAATGTTGTTCAGTTAAGGTCTGAGAGGTAGTTCTACCCCAACTTGATTGACTTCATTTTTAACTAAGGAATAGTTAAGGTTCGACTGTAAAGGAAATGGTTTGAGTTGGCATCGCGATGGTTTGTTTAAACATATGTCTAAGTCCAATTAAGAAGCTTTGGAAATGTTTTCCAAAGAAGAAACCAGAAATGTTTTCTAATAAAGAAAACAAGAAATGGAAATGTTTTCCATTGTTAATAACGTATATTTTCCAAATTTAGAAAATAAGAAATATTGAATATAGGGAAACAGGAGATTAGTAAAATTATGAACTAAGGAGATGAATGTTGAATGATGTTTGATTGATATAATTTCCATCTGGAAATAATATCATTGGTTGCACACCTGTTTTTATTCGATAGTTAAATCACAGACTATCGAAGTTTTGACCATTTTAACGTTGTTAATATGGAGAGACCGGTTGGATTATTATCCAAAGAACCACTCTGTATTGGCATAAGCGTTGCAAATCATATATGCCAAAGGATATTGAAGACGGAGTTATGCAAGGGCTATCCTGTTTATAGAATAGTGCCTTCGGTTCATCCTGTTCCTGGATGACTTGTATGGACGGATGTCTGACAGAGTATGTCGAGACGATCACATATATTGATTTCTCCAACTGTACCAAGAGTGGAAGCGGAGAAGGAAACTTCTTTTAGCTAACACATAATGTATGGTTGAGGACGTCAATCGGTGATTTGATGGATTTGATGATGTGACATTCAAAGTGAATCGGGTATGATGTTAAAGCGTAGCTTCTAGCCTCAACATCCGGTAAATGACAGAAATCGGGCAGGCAGCATGGCTAAGTCGGTCGCACCGAAGTAGGGTGTATAATCACCTGATCTAGAGTTTCATTTACTTCCAAAAATCTATTGTTGATGCTGTCCCATTCGGGAAACGGTTGTTGATCCCAACTGTTGGTGATATACATTCGATACACTCAAGCGAAATGAGTGGTCGGTCATGTGTGGCCGGGTTGCAAGATGTTCTTGTTGAACCCAGTGTATTCCTCTCTAGAGGTACACGAGCGAAAGGTGGATCCATACCTTGTCATAGTTGGAAATCCATTACCCAATACGTGCTTGCGGTTTTGATTGTATACTATATATGTAGAACGTGAGATGAAAGCGTTTCTACTAGATGATTATTATAGCTGTGGTTGATAGACATTATTATAATATCAAAAGGTTTTTGATATAAAGATATTTTGGATTCTCATAAGGGAAAAACCCGTTCCGTTATGCGGCGTGGTCTTATGAGATATCATATACCTGTATAACTGCTTTAAACTGTTTTACTCACACCAGTCCCATGACTGACCCGGAGTTTACTTTGTTGTTTTCCCTAAACTCTTGGGTGCCTAAATTTGTACGGGCAGTCAAGTATTCGGGATTTTACAGATATACTGGAAGAGCTTGGAGCAGGAGGCTTCAGGATCATATAGCTATAGTTATTTCCGCTGTGTTGTAAGTGCTGTACTCTGATAATGTATTGTATACATATAATGATTTATTTCAAGGATATGTTATCTATTATATGTTATTCGTTCCGCTGTGAGATTCGTGTTACTCTGATGTTGTGTTCTTCTTCTTCTTCTATTCTAAGTTTCTATCTTATCTTTCCTCACCCTCTAATTTCTTTCACTAATTACCAGGATTTTTCGATGTTTTGGTTATCGACATCGTGCTTATGTCGATAACCAAAGTCGCCGAAAATCCGGGTCGTTACAGGTCGACACCCCAGTCGACACCCCTCTTGGGGGGTCGACAACTATGTCGACCCCCCGGGGGGAGTCGACCCCTATGGGCGGGATTTTTCCATCCCAGCTGATCTACGTGATTTTTGAAATTCGAACACTTTTGTTTATTTAATTATATAATTTTCTGTTTAAACATGAAATCTTCTGAACTCCATAACTTCTTCATACGGAGTCCGATTCACGCAAACTCGGACTCTATATCAAGCAAAATTCCGAGATGAACGCAATGGATTAACCCATTTCCCTTAATTATCACTTTTACAATTTAGTGTTCTATAATTCGTTACTCTAATAAACATAGAAAATACAGGGTATTACAAGTTTCATATAGTGATGCTAATTTTGGAGGATCACGAACGGATTGCAAAAGTACAAGCAGAACATGTCATTTTATCGGTAAATCACTTACATCATGGTTCGACAACAAACAAAATTGTGTTTCACTATCAACATGCGAAGCCGAATACATATCTACTGCGCTAGCTTGTGCTCAGATATTATATATGCAGCAAACACTAAAAGATTTCAACGTAAATTTGTCAAATTTCATAAATTATTGTGACAATACAAGCGCAATAAATTTATCTAAGAATCCGGTAAACCACTCAAGAACTAAACACATTTATATCATACATAAATTCTTGAGAGATAATATTTAAAAACAAACAATTAATTTAGAATTTATTAACTCAAAAAATCAAATTGCTAATATCTTTACTAAACCCCTTTTAGAGAATTCTTTCATTAGACTCCGACGAGAACTAGGAATTGTATCTTTCAAAGATCTCTAATTTGTTATTTGATTATTCTATGCTTATTATTCTACCCTTAATTTCTTTTTAATCAATGACAAAGGGGGAGAAATATCTCTCATGCTATTTATGTTATATACCATTTTATGGTTCCATGTTAATATATTCTTATGTTTTCCATACTATTGGAAAATTTGTGCTAACAATCGTTAGTGCAGGAATCAAATGGTAAGGTTATAAAATTATGAACTAACAAATTTGTGCAGAAATTCAAGGGGAGCTAATATTCAAGGGGAGAAAATCCAAAGTGTTGTCATCAACCAAAAAGGGGAGAATGTTGATAACAAGATTTTGATCGATGCCAATGAATGAAGTTGCAATAGGAATCATATAATAGAGATAAGGTTTTATATATATATATATATATATATATATATATATATATATACACATATGCACGTTGAGTCGTGTTAGAATTATGTTAAAATCCATCATCAAGTATACACGAATGTGCAAAACAATGTAATATATATATATATATTTATAAACCTTCAAAAGCAAGATATGTATAGAAACTGGCTACCAGTCGATTGGTAGAAAAAGTACCAATCGACTGGTCAGCCTGTTTTTGTATATAACAGTTAGTTTTTTAAAGATTTTATATGTACGATATATTTCAACCAATCAACTGATGATTTTTAACCAGTCGATTGATTCGACCTAGAAACTATTTTGTGAAATGTCACCATCTTTCATGAAGAGATTCCTCTTCATTAATCAAAGGAAATGGACATACCTTTTTATAGGAACTCTTCATGAAGGATTTCTACTCTTATACTATTATATAAACAATATATCAAACATGGTTTACAATCACCAAATTTTACCAATTTTACTGATCATTATTCTATTCTCTCCGTTTACGTTCTTTGCAAACAAAAGCTCTCCTAATTCAAATACTTGTTGAATCCTTGATTTGATTTTTAATATCACTTGATTCAACAAGCAATTTTCTTCCTTAAACCTTTGCATTCAAATCATATACTCGAGGATCAGATTATTGGAAGGTTGTACTTAAACTATTGGCTATCTGTGTTGATTAAAGAACACAAATCAAAAGTAAAAACTTGTAATTGTTGAAGACCTGTGTAGTTGCTCAGGCGAGAGGCATCCTTGTTTGGGCTCGGGTGTATGACCTATTCCTCTGGGTTAAGAGAGGGCATTGTTACTGAATTCCGAAGAGGAGCTTCAGGTCTGGATGTAGGGCGGAAAGTCTGAACTAGTATAAAATTCTGGGTGTCACTTTACTTTATTTACTGCATTTATTTACTTGTGATATATCTCTATAACTTAGATTTTTTACTTGCGTAACAATTGCATATTAAAAAGTTAGCATATCATCTACATTTCCGCTATATCCATATAGATCATGCTTAAGTCGTACACATCAACTTTTCAATATATGTCGCACTCAAACTCGACGCCCAGAACAAAAATCTTCAAACCTCTACATATCATAGAAAGGTAAGTTGTACCTCCTATGGGGTTCAACTACAGGATCAAGACTATACAATTATCTAGGTGTAGAGTATCGATAGCAGAGTTAGATATGAAAGATCAAGAAGCACTAGAATCGAGCAAAGTCCTAATAGGAGAGTCAGAAAGAGAGATCAAACCTTCTACGGTGACTTTCCTACCTCGGTCCTAACTATCAGTTTGAGTTGCCTCAAGTGCATGAACTTGTGCCCCGGATGATCCTGCCCCCGACCCTGTTTTTGAGGGTATTGCTTGCTATAATTTCCCTTCTGTCTGCAATTGAAACAAGCACACTTAGTCTTCCTATAGTCTCTTGATAAAGTGTCCCGCCCGTCCATAGCCATGACACCTAACATTTGTCTTGATTTGTGCCTTCTCATGTTTCCCTTTTTTCTAGTTGAACCCTTCTTGGGCCACCTCCTTTTCTTTCCCATATTGGGCTTAGCCTCTTCGACCTTTTCCTCCTGCTTGCTGACTTTCCCATCCTCATGCATTAGGAACATATCCACTAGCCTCTCATATATAGCTCACATAGGAATATGTGTCATCGCCATTCCTTGGAGGGATTAGACCAGTCGTCTCACAAATCTTAAAGCCTTTTTCTGAGGAGTATTAACTAGATTCGGGCCAAATCTTTCCAATTTATTATAATTATTCGCATACTCTTTCACTGTCATGATCCCTTTCTTTAGACTTAATAACTTCTCTAATTTCATTCCTTCTTCAGCTCGTGATAAGAACTTCATTTCAAATTTGTCCTTGAACTCATCCCACGTTGCCACCATATGACGTGCCTGAGTTACCTCCCACCAATACGATGCTTCCTCTTTCATCTGCCAAGCGGCCACCTAAATCCTCCTCTGGTCATCTAGATCCAACAATCCAAACACATGCTCCATCTCCCTAAGTCAACTGCGAGCCCCCATGTAACTCATAATTAACTACTAGATTGGGTGGAACTACCGTGGCTGCAGTTGGGAATGGGGCATTTCCTTGCACTTTGGAAGGTGTCGTAGCTTCTACATATCTACAGAACCATGTTGGAATGGGAATTCCTTCTAGAAAATTAGGAGCCTCAGACATGCTGAAAAGAGAAGAGACAAGGATTCAAAAATAGATCAAAGGAATATTGTAATTGACCTGAGGAAATGTATTTTCAAAAATAGGTTTTACTTGAAAATTCTATGCTTTGAAAACACCTTTTCAAAAACTTTTCTATGATCCTGTAACCTTAGGCTCTGATACCAACTGTGGCACCCCACATCCCTTAATGTCACCTATATAAGGATTTATTAGGATCTGTGAAGCGCAATAGGTATAAAGTAACAAACATAGAGACTAAAATTCATAAGACAGAATGTAAAACACAACGGAAATATTTAAAACCATATATTATTATTGAATCAGTCACAAATTTCATTTTCATAAAACAAGATGTCTCATGTAAATAAAAACATCATAGTAAGAGAATAAAACCACAAAAGTCATCTCCCTCATAAGTTACTACAATAGACATAAAGCAAGTACTGAAGTAATTCATGAAGTCAAAAATGGTCCTAGTCCAAGCTGAATCAAAAGATCAAAAGTCACCATTGCGATCCTCCTCCCTATGAGCCTAGGAGGAAAGGAAGTTAGAGAAAAAACTAACTAGGTCAGACATATGTCTGGCGAGTTCCAGTGATTTTTAGCATAAGAAAAAAAAGTATTCTGGTAGACGAAATGTAATTGACATGAAAATACAGTATAATAGAAAACACAAAACAAGATAATGATAAGCTTCTCACTCATATCCACAAATTTTTGCACCAACTACCAGACTATCAAGATTAGTTTTTACCTAATTTCTACCTAGTGATTGGCTTGCGATCCTCCTTCCTAAGAGCCTAAGGGGAAAGGAAGAGAGAAAAAAAAACTAGGTCAGACATATGTCAGGCGAGTTCCAGTGATTTTTAGCATAAGCATAAGATAAAAAAGTATTCTGACATATGAAATGTAATTGATGTGAAAATACAGTATAGTAGAAAACACGAAATAAGACAACGATAAGCTTCTCATTCATATCCATAAATTTTTGCACCAACTATCAGACTATCAAGATTAGTTTTTACCTAATTTCTACTCAGTGATCGGCTTCTTAATCAGGATGTGAATAATTCGTGCCAGCTATGACCATCGGGGTCATCAGTCCTGAACTCATCAACTAAAAAGAAAGATATAGCCTTAATCATAGGCGTTACAACATCTTATCTTCCTTTGTCGGATCCATGCACACTCATGACTCCGCCAGAGCATTCGTACCCACTTCTTGTTTGTACCTCTTACTATCTAGTTTAGTATAAGCATGCCTTAGCCCCTACCTAGTGTGAGGCCTAGTGATAACCAAGGAATACTGAGTGATATGGGTTCCCACACAAAATGCAATTAACACAAGCCACCCAAATCTTGGTCCCCAATTTTTAACTAAGATTTTTATGAGCCCTTTATATCTCAAAGGAATGGACCCCTTTCGTTTACTAATCATACAAATTTAACTTAGCACGTTTAAGTTCATTAGTAAACCTGATGTAACCATTTGTTATATTTCTAGATTGTAATTAACGAAAGTAATCTACAACCTTTTTAATTAATGAAAGTAATATACAACATTTTTAATTTTGGACTGTAATTAATGAAAGTAATCTACAATCCCTTTACCCTTGATTATAATTAATGAAAGTAATCTACAATCTTTTAATCCTAGATTGTAATTAATGAAAGTAATGTACAACCCCTTTACCCCTATATTGTAATTAACGAATGTAATCTACAACCTTTTAATCCTGGCTTGTAATTAACGAAAGTAACCCACAACCCCCTTTACCTCTAAATTGTAATTAATGAAAGTAATCTACAACCTTTTAATTACCATCCTACTTATTGTCAGTTACAAGCCACAAGTTATAGGTTACAAGTTATAAGTTTACTTAATGTACAATTAAGTATGTTTTATCCCAGTCCACATGTTTTCTATTAACACGTTACTTAATATATAACTAAGTACAGCCTATTCCATTTCATAAGTTTATCCCCAATTATAGACAATAATTCAAGTGCAAAACTAACTGATTCCCAATATGCCCAAAAATCCTCATTTTTTTCATTTTATCCCAATTTTATGCAAATTAAACGGTAAACGCCTAGGCTCTCGATGGCCTGAACTCAACGCAAAACAAAAGAAAAAAGAGAAATAGGCATTGTAAGACTATAAATAGAATAATAACAGAGAAGGGGATAAAGAAGAAGAAAATAATAACAAGTAAATAGGGATAAATAATAGATAGTAAATAAAATGAACAATAACATGTAAAGATAAACTTGTAAATACTGTAATTGTCAAACTTTCATATTGAATCCATTTTATTGTCTTAATCCTTTTTGTTTAGATTGTTAATCTAAAAATGACATATAACCCACAGAGAATTTTTGTACATTCAGAAAAGGCCTTCGGAAAAGAAGTAGAAGCAGAATATCCTTTCAGATCTATAATTTGGAAGCACCCAGACTTTTCCCAAAATTTTAATTTTATTTTAGAACATTATACAGTGTAGGCTAGGAAGATGAAGATGAATAGGTGTGGGGAAAGAGTGAGGGTTGGTAGTCTATTTAAAGGTGTGATAGGATAGTTTAGGCCAAAGGATATTAAGGTTTTAATCCAAACCATAGAAAACAACTCAGCATAAGTCGGCAAAAAGAATATTCTAGAAACAAGTGTGTTTGGCCAGGTATAGTTCATTCCTAGCTCGAAGTGGGTTGACCCACCTTCTATGTTGGTCAACCTCTGTGTCGATCCAAGGGTCAACCCATACAGAGCCTGGGTCCCCCATTTACCGTTGCACTATTATGTCTTGTTTAATTAAATTAAATTTATTTAATTTAACTTTAAACTTTGATTAATCATACCTTGCTCATTTCTAGTCCAATTTATGCAAACTGAAAGTTTATCTGAATAGGAATTTCGTAACGAACGCAATGGTGAAGTTCATTTTGTCCAATTCTGAATATTTTATTAATTAATATTTGATTTATTAGTCTTCTTCATATAATAATTTTTTACAAAAATATGGGGTGTTACATTTACTATTTATTTCTTGAACTCTTGTTACTAATTAGTCTTGTATCTTGAACGCCCCCTTCTTTGAAATTTTTAATCTCTAAACTGTACATTCTTCAATAATAAATACCTGCATATATTTCCTATATATACCTATATATACATACGTTCTAGGTAATAGTGTTAGTATATATTTTGTAACAATAATAGGTAAAACAAGGTTGTTGTCATCAAAACCATCATTACATCTATCTCAATCCCTAACTTCCCACACCTAGCCAAATTTGTAACATTTTTCCAGCTCATTCCAACGAGATATTCCAATGAATCCAATCGATTGTGAGTTTATAAGATCATCCACACTCGGTTCCAAGAAATCCAAATATATATGTACATGGTCGATCCAAGTCATATGAGTTTCGAATTCTAAGCATTCATTGATTCTGATGCTTAGACCCAGCATTTCCAATTTTTTGCATGTCTGCTCACAAGTCAGAGCAATTCAAATGTCCAAGTCTAAAACATAATAGCCTTGTCAAGAGGCAGATTAACTCTTGCCCCCTAAAACATGTCTTTCTATGGAAGATGCATTTTGCATAAGTCTATTATCTGCAATCTCTCTGGATTAATCGATCTTGAGCTTTATGGCCATTCTGAGCCTTAAATCAATATCTACGATCTTGCTAAATCATTCATGTGTCCAATAGCCTCTCTGAGAAAGCACTGATAGCTTCCCTAAGCTTTATTGAATTCCACAACCTCACCGGGTTGATGTTGAGTGTTGTTGACCATGTTGGGCCTATTCTTTACCAACCGCCATCCACACTTGACGATCCAATTTTTATACATACAAACCGTAATCATAGTTGGTGATCCAAGCCTTGTCGGTGTTTTAGTCGAGCAGAAGCCATAGTTGTTGCATTGTAAGCTCATCGTTTTTTGGTTATATATCATCCATACATGATAGATTGGAGCCTCATTGGGCCATCGCTAAGCATATTCCATATGCATTCAAAATTTGGGTTGATCCCCTTTAGACATCATCCTTACTCGATGGTTCATGATCGGATTGGACTACCAAGCATCATCCACACTTAACAGCTCATGGTTCTGGATTCTCGCGAAGCACCATCTATACTTGATGATTCACCATTTTGTTCGCTTTCTACTGCGCACGATCCATACTTGATAGTTTGTAGTCGATCCGAGCTCTTGCCAAGCATCATCCATACTTGATGATCCATAGCCTCTCTAGGTTCTTTCCTTGCATCATCCAAAAACGATAATCCGGTTAATTAAAGAGTTTATACTTAATGAGCATCATCCATACTTACCAGGTGATCAAAGTGACCTAAAATCAAGTTTTACATCTAGTAAGCATCATCCGTACTCACTGAATGGTGATATTATAATTGTTTAATTGGATGTTATATGCTTGTTGAGCAACATCCATATGCGTAAAACGATCTTATTAAAATGATAAACCATGAAATTCATGTCTGGCGAGCATCATCCATACATACCAAACAGTTTAATTGGAAAAAAGTAAATTTTACTGCAAAACTAAGAGGTTTATCACCATTAGAGCTTTCCTAGGGATATCTCCATTTCTCATACAAGAGTAAACATTTTATTCTTTATTACAACTTGATGGAAGACAAATAAGATAAGTTTGTTAAATTATCATCGTCCAAGACCATGCTTAGGGATCATGTCGGTTCTTGTACATAGGTATGAGGCTTAGCATTTATTGTTTACCAATTTCACTTGTCAATTAATGACAAGACCTCGACGGTAGTTAGGCTTGCTTATATCCCTCCCAACTAACAGCTACTCTTGTCCCTTGCTACTACTACCTTGTTTGTTCCTCACTTGCTCTTCAACGACATCTCGCAAGATCTACATTCATTCATTTCATATCCACCTATTTTATGAAACAAGCCTAATTTTTTGCAGGCTATGTGTTTCTCATTAGGCCCCTATCCAGTTTTCCTTCTCGTCGGAAGGCGGTTATTGATGTCCATGAAGTTTTGTTCCAAACTCAAATGCTGTAAGCGGGTTATATTTTGGCCCTTTTATGATTAGCTTCTTGGACCTAGATTGACATTGGCTTTACGATTTCCTTTACTATTTTCAAAGTTAGACGATTCTCTATCCTTAACATGGTTGACTTGGAGAGCTTTACATCTTTCTCTCTCATCTTCTTTTCTCAAAAAACTATCAGCTTCAGGGTAAAATTCCCCAAGATCCCATATGGGGTACATTTCCATTGAATTCTTGAACTCGGAGTTGTCAAAAATGCTAGGTGCTATAACCACTAGAACAATGAATGGATTTTTTTCCAATCCACTGAAGTTACCGCAACATTGAATATTTGCAGAAATTTATCCGGATTTTTTATGGTCCTCTGCCTAATAGTTTTGAGAATCGTCACATTTTTGGACCTAGCTATGTGGACGTGGAATTGCTCAACAAACCTTTCCATATCATTGCTCCAAATACTGATGGATTTTGACTCCAACTACCTGAACCATCATTACTTTCAATGTCGATAGCTTGAAGTATGTAACACGCCGCATTTTTCAATTAAATAATAAAATAAAATACATTTTTTTAATTTGGTCATAAAACTAGCGTCATTGTTTTTTTGGCGTTTTTTGATCAATTTGGGCTTATGGTTTGAAGAAAACAAACTTAAAACGAAGTAGATATCATTTAATGAAATTTTAGAACAAATATAAAAAAAGGAGCACACATAAAACTAAGGATTTCCAATGCTCTAATTTTGTGAACAAAAAGCAGTGTGGTTGAATGGTTGAGCACTTGCCTCCCAAGTTGTATTGCGAGGGTTCGAGTCCCATCAACATCATGTTTTGAAATCTTGAGAAGACCAACCAAAAAGATGCATGTTCTAAGAGAAAAGTATACGTGTATGTACATATAAGGAAATATTATATATAGATGAGTGTGTGTGTATATATGTATGTGTGTGTATACATATATAGACATGAAATTCCAAAGTAATATGAAATTAATCAAAACAAGTAAGAAATAAATTTCGCGATAGCGCTATTTGAATTTTGAAAATAGATAGATTTTTACATAGATATATGCACGCAGATTTAAATTTAGAATTTGAACTTATATTAAAAACGGAAAGAATCAATGAATTGATAATGTTAATAATAACGTTTAAGAAACAAAAATTAAGCAGCTATGAATGATTGAAATTTTATGAAGTTGTGCGTAAATATATACGTATAGATTTAAAATTGAAATTTAAAGTGGAAAATAAAATGGAAAATAATAAATTAATTGGAAAGAAATTAGGCAAGAAAATGATGTTATAGGAAAACGTTTTAATTAGAGCAACAATAACAAACGGACGACCTAGTATATGATTATTTCAATCGTATATAGGCCGAAAAACCCCAAAAGAGGGTTGACCAACTTAGGCACTTGGTCGACGCACCTGGGGTATGGGTCGAACCACTTCGGGTTAGGCAGCGTGGTTTTTTTGTTCTAAATGATTCGAACTTATTCGTATTAAATCGTATAGATGAATTTCTACTGAGCACCTATAAATAAATCATCAAAGCCTAACCTCGAACTCATATATGTGAGCTAGAGATCTTCCATTTCTTTTCTCCTCCAGATTCTCTAGAAAAAATATATGTTAGTTTTAGGATTTCTGATTCAAGATTTGGAGATAAAGATTGTAAATTCAAGCTATAGAAGCTCAAATCCCATGTCTAGATAGATCTATAAATCTGAACTGAAAAGAATCCAGAAAGCATTGCAGACCCAAATCAAATCCAAAATATTAGAGCGCAAATCTCAGATGAGTGGATTGAAGTCATATTTTTTGATAATGGTATATTGTATCATTTGATTCCTGTTGGAATTTACAGAATGTTCTTCTCTTTCTTCTTTTCTCCTCTTCTACATCAGAATATACAGTTTATATTAAATTTTAGTGATGAACAAATTGAATAAAATTGCGGTTATGCGCAAAATGAAAAAAGTTGTGGTTATACGCAAAATAAAAAAAATTATGGTTATGTGCAAGTTAAATTGAATTTTTATTATGATCAAAATAATTAAATTATGGTTAGGTGCAAATTAATTTAACTGTGGTTTTGCGCAATTAAAAGGGAATTGTAATAAAAATGAGGAGACTTGATGATTTAGGGTTAAATAAATATATAATGACAAAATTGAAATAAAAAGGGAAAATTAAAAGTAGGAAAACATGGTAAGCTTACTAATTTAATGTGAAAAAGATTAATATGGCATAATCAAAGTTATGTACAGTAAATTTGTAGCAAAAAGGGTAAGTCTGATAATTTTCATATTAATTGTAAGAAATAACTTTTCAGATTTAAAATGGAAATAATGTAGAAATTATAGGGATTGAAAGATAAAATGGGCATAAACCCATTTATGTCTAATTTTACCATAGTTATGCAAAATAAAAAGGAAAAAATAAGTTAGAGACAGGAATCAATGTATATCAATTAAATTAGGAAGTTACTAGTAGCCTAGATTGATTGGTTTGGAAAAAAGGGATATATTTCCATAATTTGGTAATTAAAAGAAGTGGAAGACATAATTGCAAATTTAAAAACAAATAAAGATGTGTATTAGTGCAAAATAAGGATTTTTTTTCTGTATTGCGCACTGCTCAATATCCTAAAAATAATTAAAAGGAATGTCTTACAACTATGGGTTTCCATTGCGGTAATTGCCTTAAGCTATGGAAATAGATTTTTTTTAAAGTTTTAACAACCAATTAATTAGGAATAAGTCTAATTTCCTAAAGAATAATTTTTAAAGACGAAAATAAAAGGGGGTAACATCAGTGAAAAGTATTATGTAGAGAAAAAGGAATAAGAAACCTGTGAAGTTTGTAATGAACAGGGAATGTAACCTATCAAATTTATTGTACAAGACAGGAATGTAATATAATATGTAAACTTGTCATAGGGACAAGTAGGATTATAACATACAAGATATAATTAAAAGACGAAATGGAAAGTAGGAGGCTTACTATAAATGAACCTAATCCACGGGAAATAAGTTTAATAAGCAACTACACGAAATTAATTGTGGTAATATTATAACACAACGTTATAATTGAATGGAAAAGAGTAGAGTAGGTTTATTATTTATAAACGTGTAATTGAAGAATTAAGTTCAATGAATATAATAATAAATAGTGGTCTGTTTTGGCAGTGAGAGATGATTAAGGAAAATAAGCGGTCAACTAAAGCTAATGAACAAATAACTTGAATGCAGAATAAACAAGTTAATGTTCAAATTAGCTGGCAATGTAGTTAGTATAGCAAGCGTGTAGTTGAAGATTAGACATAGGGTCTAATAACATAATGATGAGATGTGCTTGGACCAATCCGTATGTATTTAGGATGAAGAACTCAATGGGGCAGATCAATGTTGTGTGTTCGAAGACACGAGAGGAGCACGTCCGGCTTATTATTCGATGGGGCTGAAAGGAAGAAAAACGCTTCTACGGGACGTGAGGATACTTTGAGGATGCCCTTTGTGGTATGCCTTGGTTGTACCCATAGAGGCGTGGTTTGTGCGGTTCCATCAAGTAAGTATGCCTTGGTTGCATCTTTGATGGTGGAAATCCTGAAGATTGATGGGGATGATCTTAGGACGATTCAACGGTTCCCTCAAGGGAGAGACTTCATGGTTAGAACCCAACAAAGGATAGTAGATCATCGGATACCTATCATCATCAATCAAAGCATGTGATAGGTAGATATGAGCTAAGCCAGGAGGCCAATGACCTTTTTCTATAGGGTCACTGGATGAGGGACCACATGTTTGTCTACACTGGAAGGTAGGACAATCATTTAGCACTTTGAGTAGTCATTCACAAGTAGGAGATAGGCTGGGTGGGGCCTGGGAGGGCCACCGGAAGAGACAGGCCTATCTTTGTATATTTGTATTGCAGGCCTAACTAGGTTGTCCTTTATAAATATGTGTAAATCCCTCGACTGAGTTCCGTAAGGGAGCTTAGGAATTAGGGTGACTTTACGGCGTAGTGGTAGAGGCTTATTCTCTTTCACCGCATATCGTAGTATGCTTTCATGGCGTAGAATTGGAGGTCCAGTACGTTTTCGTAGTACGTCGATGGAGACCACTCGAGAAGGGTACTATGGGGAGTTCCTTGCTATATTAGGCATAAAGCTGCATATATATTATTTATTAGGTTAATCTACAGGGAGTTGATGGGTAAGATTTATGCGAAAAAAATTTAAAGTATATTGTGAGAAAAACTTGAGTAACTTAATAAATATAAATTAGCGATAGAACTGTATATGTTGTATTATTTGTAGGAAGTTTCATTTTCCCATTGATCAGAACTTTTGTTCTGACCCCTCCTCATAATAAACCCGCATGTTATACAAGTGGTTGAGATTTTGCAGCTTAGAGACACTTATTAGATAATGTCATTATATTTGTAAGTGTTACCTACAATTGCATTTTATTCCCTTCCACTATGAGATTTCTATTATGAGCTTTGATATATTTATCTTGAATTTCTACAGGATACCAGACAAACTAACTCGAGCTCCGACAGATTTGGATTTCTGAAAAAAAAATCCTGTCTATCAAAATTCGGATTGTTACATATGGTATCAGAGCTCGGTTTAGGATTCCTATAGAGATGATAAGTGAACATATTTGTATTTTTATAACATATTATATATAAAAATATACCTATATCTATAGAGGAACCCACTAATTTAGCGAGATGGCACATAGAGGAAGTTGGGATATTGGTTTTTTATACTAAGGAAATGGTTATGGAAGTCTGAGGATTATAGACCCATATGTGGCACGGGTGGAAAGCATATAAAATGTTTGAAAAAAATAAGATTGCATGTGTTAATATTTGAAATTTTGGTATTTCCGATTAGCGGATTGGGCGGTAGAGCCTTGTAAATTGAGAAAAGATAAAGAAAGAGAAAAATGAATTAGGAATTTTTATATATACACTTGGCACAAAAAACTGGCGTTAGTCTTATTCTTCAGTTCAGACATAGTTTGGTTGGAATTTTTTGTTAATGAGAAATTTAGAACAAAGATATGTAATTTTGCGGAAAGAATTTGGAAAATGCAAAAGTTAAAAAAAAAACACTTTTTTACTTAGCCCCGCAGTTAGAACTTTGAAAAAGAACTTGAAAAAAATGAAAATGTTTAAATAAATTTCTAGAACAAATTTCAAGTTCCAAAATTTAAAAGTTTAGAATTTTAGAAATTTACTAGTTTGTAATATTAAGAGTTGCATCAAAATGATTTTCAGAAAATTATGCAAACTTGTTTTCAAAGAGTATTGAATGCATGAGCGAGTTGTGGGGTTAGGCGATATAAGGGGTTAAGAGAAAGCGCGAAAAAAATGAATTGGTCATATGGGGTGCATAAGTAACCTTCAGTGAAATAAAACATAAATTTTTTCATAAAGGACGAATTGTGATACACTTTAACTTGTTGGAATAAGAAGAATTATAAGATAAGTTTTTATGAATAAATAAGTTTGTAAGCAATCATGTTTTGTTAAAGTGGAAAGGTAATGAAGCTTCCTTGTTACTTTATAAAAATTCAAAAGTTCTCTCCAGAAAAGATTCATAAAAATTTTATCTTATTTAATCAGAAAAAATTTAGTGAGAAGGGTCCCACTGGTGTGCTTGGACAGTAGTAAAGGTTTGAAGAAATTTTGAAAAGATGTTTCAAGTGGTTACTGTTTAATAGAAAGAAGTAAAGAGTAAATTTAAAACTTGCATGATTCAAGGGAGAAGGATAAGAGGAAATGAAAAAAAGCAAGTTGAAATTTTTATAAGTAAATTTATGACATGGTTAGTAATTAATAGAGATCCTTTTTAGCACCCCTTGAGGAAATAGAAAAGTTTTCTTTTAGTATAGATTTGCATTCCTCTATAGTTTTCTATTTTAGAAAAATAGAATAGTTTAATAGAATATTTTTTTCCTATGTGTTTGTGGTGATCACTAAGTGAGAACAAAAACATAGGATATGGTGCGTAAAATGAAAATGAAGGTAAAAGATGAACAATTAAAAGAAAAACAAATAAAAATGGCAACTACAAAAATTGAGAACAATAAAGAAAATGAATTCTTCCAAGTAATCTTGGAAATCTAAAAAGAATTTTTTTCTATCTAAAATGTGCTTGGAATAGAAAATAGGAATTATTGTAAGACTAGTAATTAAGGTTTTCAAAAGATGCGTAAAACTAGAAGAAAATATGTAATTTTCCATTTTTTACCTCTTTCTAACATAAGAAACTGAATTCACAAAATAAAACTTTTCTGAAATTCCCAAATTTAAAGTTAGTTGGTAGGATTTAGATGCAAAAAAAAAAAAAAAAGGAATGAACTACGCTTTACTATGAAAAATTGTGGGGAAAATTGGATGAAAAGGTATTTTTCATTTTCAAAATATTGCATTCATATAAAAATTGCCTGTATATTTAGGATGTGTGCACCATGTTTTCAAAAGATTTTCAAGAGAATTCACATTCATATAGGAGGTACCGCTTAGGCATTCATTGCATTCATGTATTTTTATGTTGTGTTACACTTTGCTCAAGTGCATAAATGGTTGCAAAATTTTGATGTATACATGTTGGTTGTAAACTATGCGAGGAGTTGCTTAATTTACCCCTACCAAATTATAGGGACGAAATTTCCTAAAGATGGGAATGTAAGACGCCACATTTTTGAATTAACTAATAAAATAATCTTCATAAACTTTTATGAGTTTGGTTATGGAACTAGCGTAATTGCATATGTGACCATTTTCTGATCAATTTAGACTTATGATTTGTAAATGAAAAAGATATCATTAAATTAAATTTCGGAACAGACACAAAAAAGAAGAAAATAAAAGGAACACACATAAAACTAAGGGTTTCTAATGTTCTAATTTTGTGAGGAAAAAGCAGTATGGTTCGGTGTTTGAGCATTTGCCTCCCAAGTTGTAGCGCGCGAGTTCGAATTCCACCAACGTCATACTTTTAAATCTTGAGAAGGCTAGCCTAAAAGATGCATGTTCTAAGAGAAAAGCATATGCGTATGTACATATAAGGAAAGATTATTGAAATGACCCAAACTCGCCCTTACGGGAAAGCCCGGATTGAGCTGAGAACACGGCAAATCAAAACAAGACAGAAGAACATTTCATTGCTATTACAACAATTTACATTAGAGTACAAGAACATATCAGAGTATAAATAAATATTACACATTGAAAAATATCAGAGATTACAATACATTACATCACAGCGGAAAAATAATACATAACACAGCTTAAAGAAATATATGGATACAGAGCATTCCGAATATAGCTGCAGTTGTAAACCAGGATCCTGTGAATATAATATCTGCAAAATCGAAACTACTAGTTGCACGTGTGGAAAATAGGGGCACCCAGAGTTTAGGTTAAAACAATAAACTCCAGGTCTGTCATGTGACTGGTGTGAGAACTAAAACAGTTATTTAAAACTTTAATTTAAAATAAAGTAAATCAAGGGTCCACGCCGTATAACACAGAACGGGTTTCCTCCCAAGAATACCAGTGCATATAACAAACAGTGCAATGCTTTTTGGAAAAATGAAGCTATTATAAGACTCAAGTCCTATCACATAATGCAACGCAAGCCGGAGGAAAGAGTTTTCCCTTATAATAGCCAAACATGCTTGGTACGTTTAAAACAAATCATTTTGATACTGTTATAAGTGTAAAGTGTATAAAACAACTTCAAATATAAATGTATCAATCATAGACGGCATAGTACCCTATCCTACTATGTCACCATACTAGGCTTTACAATGAAAACTGAAATGTTATGCATTGGAAATTGGATTTCATCTATGAGTCGAGGCCAGGGATGGCTCCTCACCGCTTCGAGACACTCTAGAAAATGTCTCAGGACTACACACTCTAGGCAACCCTTGGATCGGTTGGGCCGGTCCTCTCTTATGTTTGAGGATTGGTAATTCCTGAACACACGTTTGCCGGTCCTATCAGACCTATCCATCGGCTCCATAGTAACCGATATATCTGAGGCGCCTCGCTATCCATCATCCACATAGGTAAAAAATATAAATGTTTGGGCTCCATACCATGACACCACCCATAGTTAGAAAGAAACGTCATGTTCTCCCAATGGTCCGATCCCGTTTTGACTCACACCGAGGTGTTAGGCTCGTGAATTAACGCTATACACAAAGCTATGCCCTTTAAGGTCGTGCTTTGATCATCAACCACAAGACTCTGCTTTTCAACAGAAGCCTTGATCATTTTCATCTCAGCATGCCACACCTGTAATTCACACCATGCAACTGATGTCTATCGATATGTAACCTTTGAGCTCGTACGTCTCAGAGAAGGGCGTTAAGAAAGAGAATAAATTCTCCGCCGCCAAACAGATATATATTTAATAGATATCAATCAACACAGAACAAAATCCAATGTCAGACACACATCCTTTTATTAGTTTGTTCTGGGTCTGAACAAAACCGGAGGCACCTTATTCCTCGTCCCATATGTCCAATATAGGTGAGAGGTCCTTGCATATCCGGTCGATCTCCAAGTACGTCTGGACGATCACCACTTATTACCTTATCTTGGGTGTACAGCCCAATCAAGACATCAGTAATCATCCAAATGATATGAAGACCTCCGGTCTTCAACCACCGTCATCATTGTCGACTAATCGTCGAATCAGTTATTCAGAATGGGTATAAACCCGGCCTTTCCGAATAATTGACGTATATAATAAATAAGTGCTATATAAACACAACATATGCCTCATTCCAATTCTGAATATTCTTTTATTTAAATATTCGTATCCTTTGGGAAAGGTTCCCATTAATTTTATAAAACATAAATTCTTTAAATTTATTCTTTAATCTTCCTTTGAATATCAATTCAAACCAAATTAAGATTTATCCAAACTAGTCGGGATTAGTGCACCTTACTGAAATAATCATTTGTTTGATTTCCCAATCCCAACATATTTATCCCATGGTGCAAAACTGGTAATACTCCATAGCTAACACCACTGTGCTATCGGTAAATTTAATTACCATTTCACATTCAAATCTAATTAAAAATTTAACTATCGCTTGGAGTAAAACTGGTGCTACTCCATTCTCGATCATTTCCTGGATTTGATAATTTAAATTATCACATTCTCTTTTCAATCTAATTAAAGATTCATTAAAACTCCACTTAGTTTTAATCTTCCAAAAAATCAATATTAATGATTATTTAACTTTGGAAACACAAACATGTCGCATCGACAATCTACACTGTACTATTGATTTCTACCGATATATAACCTCTAAGCTCGTACGTCTTAAAGAAGGGTGTTAAGCAAGAGAATAAATTCTCCGCCACCAAACAGATATATATTTAGCAGAGATCAACCATATAGTTCGAAATACAATGTTAGACATGTAATCCTGTCATTAACTGGGTTAAAGAACTAATGTCATTTAAAACACAGTTCATGGTAAACCCAAAATCACATTCCATTAATTATGGAATCTTCAAGGAAAACAAATCGATATATATAATCGATATCAATTTCCGTATCTGACTAATAATATAAATGGAATAACGACCAAACCTTTTAAATTCCATATATATTAACAGTCTTCCTCCATAGAAGTTCATTTCGATTATTATCAAATCGAATTCCTTTTAATTCCAATTTATTATTTTAAATTGGAAAATTTTACTTTGGAAAATTCCATTAAATCTTAGAATAAAGATTTATATATTCCAAATCACATTTCACTGTAAATCGGGTTAAAGAACGAACGTCATTAAAACACAGTTCACAATAAACCCAATTCACATTCCATTTTATTCCAATTATTAAACATAATTAGAAACTCTAATAATCTTAATTAAAAGATTTATTCTTTTCTCAACAAGGTTTAAGAACAATGTTATTTAAGACACAATTCATGACAAACCCAAAATCCAATTCGATATCAAATACAAGGCTCTGAATAGAAATTATATCGGCTTATATTTAATATCAAATTCTGAAACCAACAAATATCGTATTGGAAATAACGATATAAAATATATCTTCCAAATTTCCATAACAATATCCATATAATCACGGAATCCAATATAAAACTATCCCAAAGATGATTTCCAGTCAAATCCAATCCAATTGTTATATTGGAAATTTCTGGTTATATTAAAACCATCCACAAATCCAATTTATTTTATTTAAAAATTATTGCATTTCAAATCTAGTTAATAACTAGTTCATTTCGATAAAAAATATTTTTATCTTTTCAAATATGGAATTTTTCATCCTAATTCTTTCCAAATTATTTATTATGATTTTACACAAATTATTAATATTTTTAATAATTTTATTAAGGCCCTTTCAGTCGATTTCCATAAACCGTCATCGAACTGCACTTACAACGACCTTTTCCAAATTTGATTTGGACATAATTCCAAATCCAGCCATTAGATTTCAAATCTCTTATATTCCTTGGAAAGCTCTTTTTGATACGAACCGAAAGTTCTGGTTTTAGGAGAATCTGATGATCGGATCTCCCGTAACATTAGTTCGAAATCAATGGTTGAAATTCACGAACGGTCGTGGCAAGTGCGTTCTCTTTAGGCCATTAAATATATATATTATATATATTTCGTCGATTTCCATTCAAAACGTATTTTATAAATCGTTTTAAATTCATTTTAAAAACGATTCTAACATCATTTTCAATTTTAATAATATATAAATGATAATATATTCAAAATATCAGATTTTGAAATCATTTCCTTTTCGATATTCATTATAAAATTGAATAAATACGATATAAATATCATTCATGTCAAAATGGCGTTAATTTAATCAACACGGCTTCGTATCTTTCAATATTTTCGTGTCCATCCCAAATCGGACATCAAAATCATATTTTGATCCATTACCGAATATCATTTTAAAACATTAGTTATTTTAAAATATTCATTATTCGTCATTTTAAAATATTCGTTAATTTAAAATATTCGTTATTTCTGAATTGGAATCAGACACAGTCAATTACCATATAATGTTATTTATATGGATTTCATACATACATATATACAACAATAATCAAACACAGTCAACCATCATCCAGAGTGCATTACACAACTGCATAAGCGTTAAATATAGATAATTAACGTTTACAACAGTCTGTCAACCCATCGGTTGACATACAACTAAACAATTGGGACTAGTGTACGTCTGTAGCGACCCGTAACTTCCCGGGTAAGGAAAGCCCGGATTGCTTTGAGGACAAGACGAACCAGAACACAAACAGAAGAACATTGCATTGTTTATCACAACAATTCCATCAGAATACAAGAATATATAGAGTATGAATAAATATTACACATTTCACAAATATCATAGATTTAAATTACATTTAAATACATCATAGTGGAAAATAATACAAAACACAACTAGAAGTAATACACGGATACAGAGCTTTCCAAGCATCGTTCTAGTTGTAACCCAGGATCCTGTAAATATGAATCTGCAAAACCAAAACTACTAGCTGCCTGTGTGGAAAATAGGGGCACCCAGAGTTTAGGTTAAAACAATATACTCCAGGTCAGCCATGTGACTGGTGTGAGAACTAAAACGGTTATTATTCTTTATTTTAAAGTTAGGTAAATCAAGGGACCACGCCGTATAACACGAAACGGGTTTCCTTCCAAGAATACCAGTGCATAAAACAAACAGCGCAACGCTAAATAAAGAAAAATGAAGCTATTATAAGACCCAGGTCCTATCACACAATGCAATGCAAGCCGGAGGATAGGGTTTTTACCTTATAATAGCCAAACATGCTTGGTACGTTTAAAACAAATCATTCGATACTATTATAAGTCTATAGTGTCAAAAAAATTTCAATCAAAAGTATCAATCATAGACGGCATAAGTGTCCCATACCACTTTGTCACCATACTAGGCTCTGCAAATAAAACCAAAAGTCACATATTGGAAATTGGATTCCATCATGAGTCGAGGCGAGGGGCAGTCCAGAACATCGTTAGTCTTCCGCTGTGTTACTTCATTTATTTTCCGCTGTGCATTGTATTACATTTGATGTAAATTAATCTTTCGTTGTATTATATTTCGATATACTCTGATATATTTTGTACTCTGATGTAACATTATTATGATGTTTATAGAAGTCTTATGTTATTTGTTCTGATGTGTTGTATGCCCAGAGTTAGCGTATACGGGATTCGAACGGTCTTGGTCGGTTTAGCGATCGACTCAGATCGAGCGAAATTCCTTATCGTTACAACGTCAAATATCATACCAATACCCATGTGGGGTTTCAACCAACAAATATTGAATATTATTTGTGTAGTTGGGCGATGTGTAAAATTATCATCCCAATCAATATCAGTTAAAATAGTGTACATAAACAAATCATCTGATTTGTAAATGAATATTTATTTTATTCATATACATGTTAAAAAATATATTTTTTACAATGAAAGATTTTATTCAACACATGAATATTTTATACGGTTCATGTATACAATAAAAGTGTTATTTTTAACTAACACGTTTTATTTTAGAAAATTTCGATAGCATAACGGAGCGATACTAGAACCAAAATAAGGTCTAGCCTTATCCCTCGCCTAATAATGTCTCGCGCTATATACAAAGCGAATTCTAATCAATTCAATTTACATCCCAAATCAAATTCAACCAATTTATCATTCAAAACAAACTACCAAACATCCATGGTTTCAATCAAAGATGTCGGGTGCTTCTAAGCACCGTCTGCATCCTAGTATATATTTTTAACTAGAAAATAAAATTAGAGTGAGAAGTTCTCACCTTTGGGAACAGTTTTATTTCTGAATTTCTAAACCGTTTGGATTTGCCCGAAATTCCAACTTAATTTTTTCCACGCTGTTCATAGTAAAAATCACATTTTTAATATGATGTTTATATATATTTAAAAATCGCATTTTTATACCCCTATATATATAAGATCACATTTTTATATCGCTATATATATATATAATAAAAATCATATTTTAATTTCGCTACACATATAAAAATCAAATCTTTATATCGTTAAAAATCAAATCTTTATATCTCTTTCTAGATAATAAAAATCATATTTTTAATTCGCTATTCATATAATAAAAATCACATTTTTATTATACTATAATATAAATAAAATCACATTTTTATGGTGCTACTATACAAATAAAAAATCTATTTTTATCCTACTAGTATATATATATAAATCATATTTCTATTACAAAATTATATATATATATATATATAAATTCTATTTTTATCATCCTAACGTTATATGTATTTTTTAAAATAAAAACTGATTTTTAAACTAATGATTTTTTTCAATATAAATAAAATAAAATAAGTTATTTAAATTAGAAATCACCTTGCGGGAAGTGGTGGCGTAGGGTTCGTCGGAGGGTCAAGGGGGTAGGCGGTTGTGTCCAGCGGCGGGCCCAGGAAGTGGAGGCGGCAGGTTGTGGAGGCTAGGGCATGGGTTTTCTTCGAATGGAGGGAGGAGAGAGGAAGCAGGTGGTCGGGGTTTGAGCGGCGGCGGCTGGCCGAGGTCGCGGCGGCGCGGCGTGGGCGGAGGCGCTACTGGAGGGGCGGCGACGGGATTCATCGACTGTAGGGTTTTTTTATTTCTAAATATGAAAGTCGGGGAGAGAGAAGAGGGAAAACAGGGGGAGGGTGTTATTATATAATTTATATATTTAATTAATTTATTTTCCAAAAAGTAACTTTTTCATTTGACCCCCAATTCAAGCCTAACGACTATCGTTCCTAGCTAATTACCCCCATTTTGAACATAATGGGATGTGTACCGTAAGCCAATTCGACTGTTTTAATCGGTTTTCATTTAAATTAAAATATAAATCAATATACATTCAATTTCAACGTACATTTTACTTTACCGAGGCAACATACTGACTCCAAAAATTCCAGAAAAATAATTTTGGCTATGTTTTGACGATACGGTCCTAGAAAAAACTAATTTCGTCGAATTTGGAGACCGTTTGAAAAATGGTCATTTTTCAGTCGATTAAATTCAAACTGAATTGACCAAACACGTTTAAATTCACCATGCTCACATATTGATTCCAAAAATTATGAAAATTGGAATCTAGCAAAAGCTTGACATTCCGGATCTAACAAAAGTGATCTCGTCGAAAAAGGAGGTCGTTTGCAAAATGGCTATTTTTAAGGGCTATATATTATATAAATTCCATAGCGACTATTCTGAATTTTCAACTGGACATAACTTTTTATTTCCATTATTAAATCTGGATTTTTCACTTTCATTGGAAATATATTTTCAAATAGATTCAAATATTTCTGGTTTTACTGAAATCCGATTTATTTTGAATCCTGTACATTCATTTGAAATTTGAAATTTGAAATCGAATTTTCAAATTGTCACGCCATTTCAGGCTCCTTATATAATTAAAATAAATTTATTCGTTCTAACTTCGATTTAAATAAATTTTAATCGTTATTATTTAAAATAAATCATTTTAAATATTCAAAATTCATTAAAATTTCCAAAATAAAAATTTTAAATTGGTTCCGATTTTCTGGGTTGTTACAATTATATATAGATAAGTGTGTGCGTATATATATATATATATATATATATATATATATATATATCTGTGTGTGTGTGTATGAAATTCAAAAGTAACACGCATTTAATCAAAAAAAGTAGTAAATGAATTTTGGGATAGCGCTGTTTGAATTTTGAAAATAGATGGAGTTGTACGTAGATATATACGTGTAGATTTAAATACGAAATTTGAACGTATATTAAAAATGAAAAGAATGAATAATCGATAACATCAATAATAACGTTTAGGAAATAAAAATTATGCAACTATTAATGGTTGAAATTTTATGAAGTTGTGCGTAAATATATATGCACGGATTTAAAATTGATATTTAAAGCGCAAAATTAAATGGAAAATAATAAATAGATTGGAAAGAGATAACATTATAGGTAAATGTTTTAATTGGAGACACAATCACGAATGGACGACCCAATATGTGATTATTTCAATCGTATATGGGTCAACCCACCATAGAAGCGGGTCAACCCACTTTGGGTCAGGCAACATGGTTTGTTTTGTTCTGAAAGGTTCGGATTTATTCATTTTAAATCATGTGGATGAGGTTCTTTTGAGCACCTATAAATAAAACAGTAGGGCCTAGCCTCCAACTCATATTTTCTGAGAGGGAATCAGAGCTCTACCATTTCTTTTCTCCTCCAAATTCTTTAGAAAATAAATATATATTAGTTTTAGGATTCCCGATTCTAGATTTGAAGATAGAGATTGTAGATTTAAACTTTAATTGCTCGGACCCTATGTCCAGATAGATATATAAACCCAAATTAAAAAGAAACCAGAAAATCGTGTAGATCCAAATCAGATTCAAAATATCACAGCGCATATCTCAAGTGAGTGGATTTAAATTATATTTTCTGATAATGGTATATTGTATCTTTGGATTCCAATTTGATTTTAAAATATGCTCTTCTTCTTTCCCCTATTCTACATCAGAATATACAGTTTATGTTAAATTTTAGTTATTCGCAATTAATTAAAATTGTGGTTATACGCAAACTGAATAAAATTGTGGTTATGCGCAAATTAAATTAAATTAAATTATGGTTATGTGCAAAATAATTAAATTATGGTTAGGCGCAAATTAATTGAATAAGTAATTGAATTGTGGTTATATGAAAATTAAAAAGGAATTGCAACAAAAAGGGAAGCCTTGATGATTTAGAGCTAAATGAATGTGTTATGCAAAAATTGAAATAAAAAATGGACAACTAAAAGTAGGAAAACGTGATAAGGCTTACTAAATTAATGTGACAAAGATTAATATGGCATAAGCAAAGTTATGTACAGTAAATTTGTAGCAAAAGGGTAAGTCTGAGAATTTCCATATTATTTGTAAGAAATCACTTTTCATATTTAAATTGGAAATAACGCAGAAATTGTATGAATTGAAAGAAAAAGGAGAATAAACCCAACTGTTTCCAATTTTACTATAGTTTTGCGAAACAAAATAGGGAAAATAAGTTAGAGAAAGAAATTAATGTATATAAATTAAATTATGACGTTAGTAGTAGCCTAGATTGATTAGTTAGGAAAAATGGGATATATTTCCGTAGTTTGGTTTTTAAAAGAAGTGGAAAACATAATTTCAAGCTTAAAAATAAGGGTGTGTTTTTTATAGGTTCCTGTTAAGGTTTTAAATTAGGCTCAGGTCCGGTCATAAACTTATTATAAATTTAGTCCCTATTTTTCGAAAATTCACTAAAAAGATAAAATTAAATTAAAAAAACGTAAATTCATATTTAAATTAAACATGCACTCGAAAAAAATTCAGATCAAAAAACCATCAAAGAAGGCATCAAAAACGAAAAAACAGCGAAACTGCAGTTAAATGCATAATAGTATGCATATATTTGAATTTTCCTTCATACATCAACGCAAGTATTCCATTCATGCGTCGTTGTTTGTTTTTGTTGCATACATTTGTGTGTATTGCATAATTATTGCATAAAACTGTGCAACAAATTCGTAGGCTAAATTTCACTTGAGTTTTCTTCACGCAAGACAGGCATATATGTGTGCAAGTATTTCAAATAGTTGCATACGTGTATGCATGTTTCGATCCAGATTTTCAAGCCAAAACAGCTTATGCAACAGTTGCACACATGTATGCAACTATTGGTAATAGTTGAATACATGTATGCAAATTTTTTTTAATTGTGTGGACTTCCGAGAATATTTCCAGAATTTAGAATTTTTTTTTATATGTCAGCGCCTCTTTTTTTGGCCAAAAAACGAAAATGGCGGAAGTTCAAAAATAGGGGGCGGGTTTGAATGTAAACTTAGGGCGGGATGTGAGCCTAATTAAGTTTGGTTTTAGGGATGTGTGCCTAATTTTCACTAAAAATAAATAGATATGTTGTAACATCCCACACTTTTCTACGTCCCAATTTTGACAAAAACCGAAACTCAAACATATCTAAGCATGGAGCATGTAATCTGATACCTGCAATAAGTGAGCATGAGCATAATCAGAGTACGATAAAAGAAAACTCATAGCAGAAACAGAATAGGATAACAAGTATTAACTGAAGTAACTACCTTTTTCAAAGTAAATCACTTTGCCAATACCAAGCACGAGAGAGAACGAGAATTGAAAGCCAAACTTAGTCATCTGGGAGAACCCGACCTTCTCTAAGAAACCTAGGAGGTTGTAATGAGGAAGGGGGTCAGAACAGCAAGTTCTGGTGACTAAGAAATTTACAACATATATTATAATACATAGATGTATCCCATTTGGTTCAACCCAAGATTAATGCCTAACAAGGTAAGTAATTCTAACATAACCTTGTTGCTGTTTATGAAAGACTTTACTACTCTCCTAAAGTAGTATTCCCGAAGTATAATAGCCAGATAGGACGTTTAAGCATATTTTTGGCAGGTTACCTATATCGAAGTATGTCTACACAACCCACAAGATTCACACAAACACCAAGTATTTAACCAATGAGTTGGATATCCAAGTCAATCGCTCATTAGTGTTTTTAGGGTGAAGACCCAACGAGGTGACATTCTCGGTCACTTATGGCCCTATTAAAGGTGGATTCTTATGATATCTTATAACCCTGAGGCGGACCTTAGTCCTTTAGGATCTCGTCCTAGTACGTCACTGTTCTTATTGTTTATACTCGCACTTGTAATATGAGAAGTAGTATTGTGAATGTTACTACTTAATTGATATTACCCGGTAGAACACCTATGTCTCTTAAGACTTTCCATAGACAGTTCATGAGCATGCAATGGCCACATATCCTTTATATACTAAGCCTATCCCTAGTTGAGCCCTTACAAGCTTCAAGAGGAAGTGGACATCCCCCGTGAACAACCTAGCTTAACCACTTTTAGAGAAGGAGGACCCATAGACTTACTTCAAATCTAATAAGGGTGGATACCACGAGTTTGGTTCCTCTCCAAGGCATAAACCTTCGGAAGGGATCCTAGTCCTAACCACTTAAGAACCAAACTAGATAAGAAGAGAGTCAGCCACTTAAGACCTTCTCAAGGTGTAGTAAACATACCTATTTTCACATGCAATAGACTTATATATATATATTCACGCACTTCATTATCTTCACGGGTTCATCTGGCTAATAATTAACCTACTAAGTTCAACTTTTATTTTTAATTATAAGTTCTATTAATATAAATAAGGAAGGTTATATCCTCTTTTACGTAGGATATTTGTTTGATTATTTCCCTAATTGGACTTAGTATTTAAACACAGCCAATATCCATTATCCCTTTATGACACCCATTTACCTCTCATTTCTTTGTTTGTTTCCCTTTATGACCATAACGATCATATTTTCCTAAGGGAACCATTTATCTTTAGTTTACATTGATTACAATTAATGTTATTTATGATCCTAACAGTCATAATTTTCTCAAGACATTAATTACAATGGAATATCCTTATTTTATTAGTCCCAAATATACTTAATTGTTGTACCCCCAATAGACATTTCCAATTTTATTTATTTATTTGTTGCCTACTATAAATGTATATATATATTTATGCACCAGGTGTGACGACCCCAAACCCCCGTTCCACGGTGGCAAGGGTAATCTTTGGAATATAACACATAAACAAATAACAGCAGAACAGAAATATTTAAATACACCAGATAATTTATAATATAATACACTGGATAAACATAATCATCAGAGTTACACAGTATACAGGATCACACTTAGTACAACATACAGTTTCCGCTTTATATAAAATGTCTACAGTGGAATCAAACATAATATACATAACAGGAGCTGAACAGCATAAAAGAAGTGATAGAATCCATCTTCAGCTCCATAGCTATCCAAATATAGCCTGTTAAAACCTGAATACAAGGTTGCCCATGTAGAAAATAGGGCGCCCAAGTTTGCAAGTGAAACAAACTACGAGTCAGTCATGGGACTGGCATGAGAAATCTACTTAACTTATTTACAAAAAGGCCAATCACAGGACCACGCCGCTAATGCGGAACGGGTTTACTCCATTGGATTGCCAGTGCTAAAAACAAGTAAATCATTTAAACATCGCAATGCTTTTTAGTAAAATTAAGCCATTATAAGACTCAGGTCCCATCACACAATGCAACGCAAGCCGGAGGATAGAGTTTTACCTTGTAATGGCCGAAATATGCTTGATACGTATAAAACAAAAGCATTTGATATTATTACTAGTGTTTGTATGTTTCAAAAACAATTTCAATCATAAATATCAATCATAGACGGCATGGGTACCATATATCATGTCGCCATATATAGGTTTAAAATCAAAACCGCACGATGTCGCATTTGGAAATTGGATTTCCGTCATGAACCAAGGCAAGGGATCGTCCTTACCGCTTCGAGACTCTCTAGCCCGAGCCTCAGGAACAGCCGCAACTGCATCTTGGATCTTCAGGGCTGGTCCATACGGAGTGGATTAAAATGCCTGAACACTACAATTCCCCACCCTATGGGGTGTAAATCTGGTCTGTATAAAGACCATCCATCGGCTCCGTAGAGACTGAAATAACCGAGGCGCCTCGCTATCCATCATCCACATAAGTAAAACATCCGGGCGTGTAAAACCCAAACACCACTCCTAGCTAGAAAGAAACGCATGTCCCTCCTGCAGTCCTCTCCCGTTTCTGGTTCATACCGGGGTGTGAGGCTCGCGAATTAACGTTATACACAAAGCTATGCAATTTAAAGTCGTGCTTTGATCATCAACCACAAGAATATGCTTTTCAACAAAAGCCTTGATCACAGCATCTCTATTGTATATGATGTAGTTGTATACACAATTATATGATTTTTGTTTGATGATAACAACCAAATAAATATTATTTTAAATGTGTTTTTACTGTACTGTTCTATATATACATCACAGACAGGAATAGAATATTTAAATAGAATACGACTGCATAGCCTTTCATACATTCATACTATATTTAAAATATAAATATTATATTTCAAACAGTCAAACAGTACAACTATTTATTACTCCACTGTTTAAACATTCACTTCATATTGTACTTGTATATAAACAGAATGTGATAGACAAATTTGTTTGACAACAATAAAAATTTATTTGCCTCAGAATTCTGTCTTCACAGTCCTTCGTTAGTCCAGTCTCCATACCTGTCACATGAAACAAACACACACAGTACAGTGCAACAGGAATAAAACAGAATACACGCAAATGTAAATTTTATTTGCCTCAGAATTTCGGTGTATTTTCTCATCATCTTTCATGACTTGATCTGATATATGAATGTAGCACATGTATGATACATGATACACACACATAGGTATGTATATACACATATTTCAGTGCAGGGACAGAAAAACTCGTCTGATGGCTGCATGTACACACGTGCATATATATACACGTGTGCACTGCCTCGCCAATTAGTGTGCAGTTGAGGAGTAGCCACGTGGACCATCTCGACTCAGTGCAACAATGCATAGTCAAAACAAAAAATTCAGAACAATGCAAATGAACAAAAGCAAGCCAAAGTGTCAAAATTAAACTGCTACAAGTCAGGTTTCAAGTTCAATGGCATCAACAAAATGGTGATCATATAAACAACAAGTTCATGCCTAAAGGCAGTAGTTCAGCATGATCAAAGTGTGGTACATAGCATTTTCAAAAGGGTAATCAATGCAGCATAATGGAAACATGTCTGCATGGTTAGCCAACATGGTGCATAAGCAATGGTGAACAAGCAAATAGCATGGTGTATGGAGTACTACAAGCACAAGTGATACATAGTGTTACAGGCAGCAGCTAAATTCATAGTGCATAATGAAGCAACTTTTTCAAATCCAAGTGTCAAGTCAAGCAAGTCAGAAATAGCAAGTTTTCTTGGTTGATGCAGCTACAAGAATTTCAAAACAGGTGTGAACAAGACAAAATGGCCGACCACATACACATGGCAGCCACAAAGAAAGTGCAAGCATGGTACAACATGGTTGTGGAAGGATGCTCATAGACAAACAAGACAACAAACATTCAAATGCAAATTATGGCCAAAGATGCAGAAGTAAAACATGATGGCAAATCTATGCAAGGGAGTACATGTTCAATGCAGCAATGGTTCGAGAAATACAATTCAGAGCGCAAAGGGTCAAGCCAGTAAACATAGATGGTGCATGATCATGTGAACAGATCATTTCAGCTCACATTGGAGTAACATAACTTATGGGCACATCAAAGGAGTTCAATGCCAACCAAGTTCAAGTTCTACACATCAAAACAGTTCAAACATTTCGAGTATTCTATCAGCACTTCAGATTTGAGGTAAAGCATATGATCAACACAGCAATGGTGAATATGTCAAGCAGTAATGTTTTTAGCAGTTATGAGTATTCAAGGAAAAAGCTTGAGTGAATATTGTTTTTCTGTCTAAATTGCATGATGGATCATATTACAAATAAGGAATAAAAATACAAACAACATTGACATGTATGTCAAGTTCATAAAGTATAGGCAAACTCAGGTGAAAGTGCAGCTATTGCAACGCAAAAATACTGGCATATGGATGTCAGTATGATAAAGCATGGTGGAACTGGCAAGTAAACATCTCATGTCAAAATAGTGTTCAGAAATGGTGCACAACAATTTTTGGCAAGCAATTCTTTTTCCATGGAATGATTAATGGAAATCAGGGAAATTTCAAATGTCAAAAATTTAGCAGTCATGATATGTCGCAAGTTTTTTGGAAAGCAACAATGAGCAAGGAATTTTTAAAAGCCAAGATAATCAATTTCGAAATGGAAATTTGTTCCCTGTTTTCCATTCTCAATTCAAATCATTTATTTCCTGAAAATCATTCATTTTTTTCTCGGCAATAAATCATGGCTACTACTCAAGAAATTCAAGGCAGTACAATATTGCTCAATCAATTTTAGGTAACATAATTGTAGTAACCCGTAACTTCCCCGTGAAGGAAAGAGCGGATACTTTGAGAACAACACACAAAAGAACGCAGACAGAAGAACATTTCATTGTTTATTACAATAATTTCATCAGAATACAAGAATATACAGAGTATGAATGAATATTACACATCATAAAATATCAGAGATTACAACACATTACATAGCAGCGGAAAATAATACAATACACAACTAAAAGTAATACACGGATACAGAGCTTTCCGAGTATCGTTCCAGCTGTACATCAGGATCCTATGAATATAAATCTGCAAAACCAAAACTACTAGTTGCCCGTGTCAAAATAAGGGCACCCAGAGTTTAGGTTAAAACAATAAACTCCAGGTCAGTCATGTGACTGGTGTGAGAACTAAAAAAGTTATTTAAAACTTTACTTTAAATCAGATATATCAAGAGACCACGCCGTATAATACGGAACGGGTTTCCTCCCAAGAATACCAGTGCATATAACAAAACAGCGCAATGCTTTATGGAAAAATGATGCTATTATAAGATCCAGGTCCTATCACACAATGCAACACAAGCCGGGGGATAGGGTGTTCCCTTATAATAGCCAAACATGCTTAGTACGTTTAAAACAAATCATTTGATACTATTATAAGTGCATAGTGTCAAAACAATTTCAATCATAAATATTAATCATAGACGGCATGGGTACCATATATCAGTCACCATACTAGTTCTACCATTAAAACCGCAAAGTCACGTATTTGGAAATTGGATTTCCATCTGTGAACCGAGGCAAAAGATAGTCCTCTACCGATTCGAGACTGTCTAGCCTGAGCCTCAGGACCCAGACACAGGTGAGCCCTTGGATCGTCAGGGCCGGTCCACCGATGTGGATTAAAATGCCTGAACACTGCGTTTCCTCACCCTTTGGGGCGTAAATGAGCCAACGAATGACTCCATCGGCTTCACATAGTCACCGATATATCCGAGGCACCTCGCAACAGCAACAACCACATAAGTCAAACTCGTCAGGGCATGTAAAACCATTGACGCCACTTTTAGCTAGAAGGAAACGCATGCCCTCCCTAATGTCCTCTCCCGTTTCCGGTTCACAACCGGGGTGTGAGGCTCGCGAATCAACGCTACACAAAGCTATGCCACACAGGCCGTGCTTTGATCATCAATCACAAGACTCTGCTTTTCAACAGAAGCCTTGATCATTTGCATCTTAGCATGCCACACAGCCAAACCACTCCATGCAACCGATATCCATCAATCACACAGAATGATATCCAATGTCAGACACACAGTCCATTTACAAGTCCGTTCTGGGTCTGAACGAAACCGGAGGCACCTTGTACCTCGCATATCCATCGATCTCGAAGTACGTCTGGACGATCACCAACTGATTCACTCCTCTTGGGTGTACGGCCCAATCAAGATCATCGGTAATCACCCAAACGACATGAATACCTCCGGTCTTCAACCACCGTCTTCAACTTCGACTTATCGTCGTATCAGTTATTCAGAATGGGATAAACCCGGTCTTTCCGAATAACTCGCGTATATAATAAACAAGCGTTACACAAACACAACATGCGTCTCATTCCAATTCATCAGTCACTAACCGTAAATTAGTAAGGGAACAATTCCCCAAATATTAACCCCGTAGGCCGAAACCAACATCAGATCAATACCCAGGAAACCATTCATCTTAGCCAATCTCCAGTTAGTTGCTAAATTTCACATTCTTAGGGATAGGTTCCCATTAATTTTATCAAAGATAAATTCCTTAAATTTATTATTTAATCTTCTTTTGAATGTCAATTCAACTAGTCGGGATTAGCGAACCACACCGAAGTAATCATTTATTTTATTTCCCAATCCCAACCTATTCATCCCATGAAGTAAAACCGGTAATACTTCATATCTAACACCACGGTGTTATCAGTAAATTCAATTACCATTTCACGTTCAAATCTAATTAAAGATTTAACTTTCGCCTGGAGCAAAACTGGTGATACTCCATTCTCGATCTTTCCAATCTAATTAAAGATTCATTAAAACTCCACTTAGTTTTAATCTTTAACTGGGTTAAAGAACCGATGTCATTTAAAACACGGCTCACGATAAACCTAAAATCACATTCCATTCTATCAGCTTTTAACCGTAAAATAGCAAGTGAACAATTCCCTAAGTATTAACCCCGAAGGCCAAAACCAACATCAGATCAATACCCAAGAAACCAATCAACTTAACTAATCTCCAGTTAGTTTCTAATTTTCTTAACTCCGTTGGGTGTAAGAACAGTATTATTGAAGACACCGTTCACGATAACCCAAAATCACATTTGATATTAAATAAAAGGCTTTGAATAGAAAATTTACCGACTTATATTCAATATCTAATTCTACGACCAACAAATATCGTATTGGAAATAACGATATAAATATATCTTTCAAATTCCCATAACAATATCTGTATCATCGCGAAATCCAACATCAAAATATTCCAAAGACAATTTCAATTCAAATCCATTCCAATTCAATTATTGGAACTTCTGGTTACTTTTAAAACCAATTCAAATCCACTTTATTTATTTTAAAAATAAATAGAATTATAATTCTAGTTCAAAACTAGTTCATTTCGATAAAAATCTACTTTTATCGTTTCAAATATAGAGTTTTTCATCCCAATTCTTCCCAAATCATTTCTTATGATTTTACACAAATTATTACTATTTTTAATAATTTTATCAAGGCCCGTACAGTCGATTTCCATCAACGGCCATCGAACTGCACTTACAGCGACCTTTTCCAAATTTGATTTGGACATAATTCCAAATCCAACCATTAGATTTTAAATCTCTAATATTAGTTAGAAAGTTCTTTTCGATACGATCCCAACGGTTCCGGTTTCAGGAGAATCCGACGGTCGGATCTCCCATAATGTCCGTTCGAAGTCAATGGTCGAAATTCGCGAACTGCCGCAACGCGGCGCGTTCTATTCAGGCCATTATATATATATATATATATATATTATATATTATATATGTTTCGTCGCTTTCCTTTTAAAACGTATTTTATAAATCGTTTTAAATTCGTTTTCAAAACGATTTCAACTTCCATCTCAAATTCAAATCAAAATTGAATTTTCCAATATAAATTAGTTATAAATTCGTTTCAACTCAATTTCAATTCAAATCGATTTCAGTTCAATTTCAATACGTTTTAAATTCAATTCAAAACGATTTCAATTCTATCTCAATCTAATTCGAATTTCAATTCTATTCAGTTTAATTCGAATTTTAATTCTTTTCAATTTAATTCG
This sequence comes from Allium sativum, assembly GCA_030737875.1. Lineage (NCBI taxonomy): Eukaryota > Viridiplantae > Streptophyta > Magnoliopsida > Asparagales > Amaryllidaceae > Allium > Allium sativum. Next base: position 710,206,175 of record CM060916.1, on the reverse strand, counting down.
AATTTCAATTCCTTTCAATTTAATTTGAATTTCAATTCTTTTCAATTTAATTCGAATTTCAATTCCTTTCAATTTAATTCGAATTTCAATTCTTTTCAAAATATCAGATTTTGAAATCACTTTCAATATTCATTGTAAAATGAATAAAATCGACAAAATTCTCGTTCGTGTTAAAATGGTGTTTAACTACTTAACACGGCTTCACATTTCAATATTCACTGAATATTATTTTAAAATATTCGATAATTCTGAACTGGAATCAGACACAGTCAATTACCATATAATGTGATTATATGGATTTCACACAACAAATGTGTATAACAATAACAAAAACAGCAATCCATCATCCAGAGTGCATTCTACACTGTATAAGCATTGAATATAAATATTCAACACTTACACAGCCTGTCAATCAATCGATCGACATACAACTAATTATTGGGATTAGTGTATGTCATATTTCATCCCAATACCCGTGTGGGGTTTCAAAACAACAAACACAGATTTTATTTGTGTAGTTGGGCGATGTGTAAAATTTATCGTCCCAATCAATATCAGTCAAATGTGTGTGTATAAACAAATCGTTCGATTTGTTTATAAATATTTTATTTTATATACACGTTAAAAATTATATTTTTAACTATAAAATATTTTCCACTATAAAATATTTTATTTCATTTCACATCACACAATCAACTACACATTAAAATCAAACAAACAAACATACAAGACGTCCATGGTCTGTGGACAACGGGTGTCGGGTGCTACTAAACACCGTCTGCATCCTAGTATATATTTTAACTAGAAAACAAGATTTAAAATGAGAAGTTATCACCGAGGGTTCCACTCCGCCATTCTTTCTTTCTGAACGGTTTGGATTTGCTCGAAATTCCAACACATCCTTTCCACTCTGATCATATATAAATAAAAATCACATTTTTCTTTTCCATTCATATATATATAAATCATAATTTTATCTTTGCTTTTTCTTTCTTCTTATATTTTCAAATCAAATTCTATTGTATATTTTCAAATCAAATTCTATTGTATATTTTCAAATCAAATTCTATTGTATATTTTCAAATCAAATTCTATTGTATATTTTCAAATCAGATTCTATTTTTAAACAATGTGTTATTTTTATTTTAAACTAATTCTATTTTATTTTTAAAAATAAAATCTTTAAACTAAAAGAAATATATATATATATATATAACCTTTTCTATTTAAAACTCTAATCTTAATTTTGTTAAAAACAATGTATATTTATTTTTAAAAACAATACATTTATTAACACATTAACCATATAAATTTTTATTGCTCCTTAATTAAACTAATTACGTAAATAAAGAATAATAAAATAAAAATAAAAAGGATTTAAAACCTTACTGTTAATCACGCCCCATCAAAACGTTGTCGTTCTCCTTCGTTGACCCCTGGAAGAAATCGAACAGCACATGCTGCCTAGGGTTGGTCCTTGCACGCTCAACGAGGCATCGGAGGTTGATCCAACGCCACATCAGGAAGCGTGCCACCCTCCCCTTCCACCGCCTACCATCTCGCGCAACTCGGAGGGGCCCATCGACGGGAGGACGACGACGAACAGTGGCCCTCTGAGGCCCGATTCCTCCCAAAATACTTTATGAAGATCGATCACCCAAGTGTGGATGTAAAGATCTCTGAGAGTTCTACAATCTTCGTTTTATGAATTTGATTTATTATAGAGACGATTGGAAAATTTTTGAGGGAGAAGGCTTGAAGAAATTCCGCTGTTGAAATGGGTTTGAGGTGGCTAACGGGTTTGACCTCGTGGAAATGAAGCAAGGGCTTTGACTAAGGTTTTATATAAATATTTAAATATTAATTTATTTCGTTAAAACAAGATTTTACATATAAATTCCAAATCAAACCCAACGACTATCGCCCCTAACTAAATACACCTATTTCGAACACAATGGGACATGTCCGGTAAGCCAATTCGACTGTTACGATCAGTTATTCTTCAAATTAAAATATAAAACATTCAAATATGGATTTGAACGTACATTTTAATTTGCCGGGGCCACATATGAACTCTAAAAATTCTAAAAAAATATTTTATAGCTTCGTATTGACGATACAGTCCTATCAAAACTAATTTTGTCGAATTCTGACACCGTTTGAAAAATGGCCATTTTCTGGTCGATCGAAATTGACTGAAACTATTAAAACACGTTTAACCTCGCCATGCTCACATATTGATTCAGAAAATTATGAATTTTGAAACCTAGCAATAATTTGACATCCCGGATCCAACAAAAGTGGTTTCGTCGAAAACCAAGGTCGTTTGCAAAATTTCCATTTTCAAAGGCCTTTATACATATTAAAAAATATATAAATTCCACAGCGACTTTTCTGAATTTTAAACTGGACATATCTTTCAACTTCTAATGTGAAATCTCAGTTTCTTACATCCTTTAGAAAGATATCGTCAAACCGATTTAGATATTTCTTGTTTTGTTCAATTCCGACTTATATTGAATTCTGTATATTCATTTTAAATTCGAAATCGAATTTTCAAACTACCACGTCATTTCAGACTCGAATTATAATTAAAATAAAATTCTTCGTTTTATCTTCATCGAAAATAAATTTTTCGTCGTTATTATTTAAAATATACCATTTTAAATATTCAAAATTCATAAAAAATGCCAAAATAAAAATTTTAAATTGGCCCAGATTTCCGGGTTATTACAATCTCCCCCACTTAAAACTTTTCGTCCCCGAAAAGGAACGAAGCCGAATGTTGTTTCACAAACCAACTCAACTTTCACCATTTTCATTACGGCTTAAGTTCTTCAACTTTTCAGTTTCTAAGAACTTTTCAAATTTTTCAAAAATTTGTCTAACACCCAAAATTTTCGAAAAAAGTCGCCATAACCTCCCCTGCACCGGGGACTTCAGGATATTTCATATAGCCTCCCATGGCCTTCTTCAATCCAAAATAAAAAGAAAAAGCCAAGCGGCTAGCCAATCGGCTCATAAAATCATCATCACCCAAACAAAACAGTAAATTATGGTAAACATGTACCTACTTGTCGGGCAAACAATTTTATTCTTCTGCTCTAGCCTCTTTGCTATGACCTGTTCAATGTAAGTACATGTATATGCATGCAAATGCGACAAATTTTCAATACAGTTCAAAATTTGGTTCAATTTGGTTATAGGTTCAACATTTAATTAATCAACCAATAATTATACAACACAATCAGCAGTCAATTAGTTGATTATCTTTTCAATCACATAACTTTGATACATAGTCTAAAAATCAGATTTTTGATGTCAAATCACAACAATAAGCCCTATCTAATTTTGGTTCTCACACCAATCAATTGGAATCATATAGATATCCCACCTTCGACACTCGAATATAAATGCTGATGATGATGCACCATCATCAGGATTATCCCCGGGTGACTAGAGTGTGATTCTATATCTATCCAGTATACTAAAACTTCGTACACACGTGGATTAGACGTATATACAAAATCTTTATATACTTGATTGTCCGAATCAATATAATATAAAATAAATAATCAAATACGAATAGTTGATTTAAATTTTCAAAACAAAATTTGTTTTCACTTTTATTTCAAAAACACTACTCTTCACACTCGTTCTAGGATACTACTGATCCCATCTCTAACGAGTCATTCTCATTGGATATTACTAATCCAATTTCTGATGAATTCTTTCGTATGGTTCTAATGTGCCATGTTCTCGAGCTTTGTAAACCAAAGCTCTGATACCAAATGTAGTAACCCGTAACTTCCCCGTGAAGGAAAGAGCGGATACTTTGAGAAAAATACACAAAAGAACGCAGACAGAAGAACATTTCATTGTTTATTACAACAATTTCATCAGAATACAAGAATATACAGAGTATGAATGAATATTACACATCATAAAATATCAGAGATTACAATACATTACATAGCAGCGGAAAATAATACAATACACAACTAGAAGTAATACACGGATATAGAGCTTTCCGAGTATCGTTCCAGCTGTACATCAGGATCTTGTGAATATAAATCTGCAAAACCAAAACTACTAGCTGCCCGTGTCAAAATAAGGGCACCCAGAGTTTAGGTTAAAACAATAAACTCCAGGTCAGTCTTGTGACTGGTGTGAGAACTAAAACAGTTATTTAAAACTTTACTTTAAATCAGATATATCAAGGGACCACGCCGTATAACACGGAACGGGTTTCCTCCCAAGAATACCAGTGCATATAACAAAACAACGTAATGCTTTTTGGAAAAATGAAGCTATTATAAGACCCAGGTCCTATCACACAATGCAACGCAAGCCGGGGGATAGGGTTTTCCCATATAATAGTCAAACATGCTTAGTACGTTTAAAACAAATCATTTGATACTATTATAAGTGCATAGTGTCAAAACAATTTCAATCATAAATACTAATCATAGACGGCATGGGTACCATATATCATGTCGCCATACTAGTTCTACAATTAAAACCGCAAAGTCACGTATTTGGAAATTGGATTTCCATCTATGAACCGAGGCAAAAGATAGTCCTCTATCGATTCAAGACTGTCTAGCCCGAGCCTCAGGACCGAGAAACAGGTGAGCCCTCGGATCGTCAGGGCCGGTCCACCGATGTGGATTAAAATGCCTGAACACTGCGTTTCCCCACCCTTTGGGGCGTAAATGAGCTAGAGAATGACTCCATCGGCTTCACATAGTCACCGATATATCCGAGGCGCCTCGCAACAGCAATAACCACATAAGTCAAACTCGTCAGGGCGTGTAAAACCACTGACGCCACTTTTAGCTAGAAGGAAACACATGCCCTCCCTGATGTCCTCTCCCGTTTCTGGTTCACAACCGGGGTGTGAGGCTCGCGAATCAACGCTACACAAAGCTATGCCACACAGGCCATGCTTTGATCATCAATCACAAGACTCTGCTTTTCAACAGAAGCCTTGATCATTTGCATCTTAGCATGCCACACAGCCAAACCACTCCATGCAACCGATATCCATCAATCACACAGAATGATATCCAATGTCAGACACACAGTCCATTTACAAGTCCGTTCTGGGTCTGAACAAAACCGAAGGCACCTAGTACCTCGCATATCCATCGATCTCCAAGTACGTCTGGACGATCACCAACTGATTCCCTCCTCTTGGGTGTACGGCCCAATCAAGATCATCAGTAATCACCCAAACAACGTGAAGACCTCCGGTCTTCAACCACCGTCTTCACCTTCGACTTATCGTCGAATCAATTATTCAGAATGGGATAAACCCGGTCTTTCCGAATAACTCGCGTATATAATAAATAAGCGTTACACAAACACAACATGCGTCTCATTCCAATTCATCAGTCACTAACCGTAAATTAGTAAGGGAACAATTCCCCAAATATTAACCCCGAAGGCCGAAACCAACATCAGATCAATACCCAGGAAACCATTCATCTTAGCCAATCTCCAGTTAGTTGCTAAATTTCACATTCTTAGGGATAGGTTCCCATTAATTTTATCAAAGATAAATTCCTTAAATTTATTCTTTAATCTTCTTTTGAATATCAATTCAACTAGTCAGGATTAGCGAACCACACCGAAGTAATCATTTATTTTTTTCCCAATCCCAACCTATTCATCCCATGAAGTAAAACTGGTAATACTTCATATCTAACACCACGGTGTTATCGGTAAATTCAATTACCATTTCACGTTCAAATCTAATTAAAGATTTAACTATCGCCTGGAGCAAAACTGGTGATAGTCCATTCTCGATCTTTCCAATCTAATTAAAGATTCATTAAAACTCCACTTACTTTTAATCTTTAACTGGGTTAAAGAACCGATGTCATTTAAAACACGGCTCACGATAAACCCAAAATCACATTCCATTATATCAGCTTTTAACCGTAAAATAGCAAGTGAACAATTCCCTATGTATTAACCCCGAAGGCCGAAACCAACATCAGATCAATACCCAACAAACCATTCAACTTAACTAATCTCCAGTTAGTTTCTGATTTTCTTAACTCCGTGGGTCTAAGAACAGTATTATTGAAGATACCGTTCACGACAACCCAAAATCACATTTGATATTAAATACAAGGCTCTGAATAGAAAATATACCGGCATATATTCAATATCTAATTCTACAACCAACAAATATCGTATTGGAAATAACGATATAAATATATCTTTCAAATTCCCATAACAATACCTGTATCATCGCGAAATCCAACATCGAAATATTCCAAAGACAATTTCGATTCAAATCAATTCCAATTCAATTATTGGAACTTCTGGTTACTTTTAAAATCATTTCAAATCCACTTTATTTATTTTAAAAATAAATAGAATTATATTTCTAGTTCAAAACTAGTCCATTTCGATAAAAATCTACTTTTATCTTTTCAAATATGGAGTTTTTCATCCCAATTCTTCCCAAATCATTTCTTATGATTTTACACAGATTATTACTATTTTTAATAATTTTATCAAGGCCCGTACAGTCGATTTCCATCAACGGCCATCAAACTGCTCTTACAACGACCTTTTCCAAATTTGATTTGGACATAATTACAAATCCAACCGTTAGATTTCAAATATCTAATATTCGTTAGAAAGTTCTTTTCGATACGAACCCAATGGTTCCAGTTTCAGGAGAATCCGACGGTCGGATCTCCCGTAATGTCCGTTCGAAGTCAATGGTCGAAATTTACGAACTACCGCAGCGCGGCGCGTTCTATTCAGGCCATTATATATATATAATATATATTATATATATATAACATATACTATATATATTTCGTCGCTTTCCTTTTAAAACGTATTTTATAAATCTTTTTAAATTCGTTTTCAAAACGATTTCAACTTCCACCTCAAATTCAAATCAAAATTGAATTTTCCAATATAAATTCGGTTTAAATTCATTTCAACTCGATTTCAATTCAAATCGGTTTCAATTCAAATCGATTTTAGTTCGATTTCAATACGTTTTAAATTCAATTCAAAACGATTTCAATTCTATTTCAATCTAATTCGAATTTCAATTCTATTCGGTTTAATTCGAATTTCAATTCTTTTCAATTTAATTCGAATTTCAATTCCTTTCAATTTAATTCAAATTTCAATTCTTTTCAATTTAATTCGAATTTCAATTCCTTTCAATTTAATTAGAATTTCAATTCTTTTCAAAATATCATATTTTGAAATCACTTTCGATATTCATTGTAAAATGAATAAAATCGACAAAATTCCCGTTCATGTTAAAATGGCGTTTAACTACTTAATACGGCTTCACATTTCAATATTCATTGAATATTATTTTAAAATATTCGTTAATTCTGAACTGGAATCAGACACAGTCAATTACCATATAATGTGATTATATGGATTTCACACAACAAATGTGTATAACAATAATGAAAACAGCAATCCGTCATCCAGAGTGCATTCTACACTGTATAAGCATTGAATATAAATATTCAACGCTTACACAGCCTGTCAATCAATCGATCGACATACAACTAATTACTGGGATTAGTGTATGTCATATTTCATCCTAATACCCGTGTGGGGTTTCAAAACAACAAACACAGATTTTATTTGTGAAGTTGGACGATGTGTAAAATTTATCATCCCAATCAATATCAGTCAAATGTGTGTATATAAACAAATCGTCCGATTTGTTTAAAAATATTTTATTTTATATACATGTTAAAAATTATATTTTTAACTATAAAATATTTTCCACTATAAAATATTTTATTTCATTTCACATCACACAATCAACTACACATCAAAATCAAATAAACAAACATACAAGCCGTCCATGGTCTATGGACGACGGGTGTCGGGTGCTACTAAACACCATCTGCATCCTAGTATATATTTTAACTAGAAAACAAGATTTAAAGTGAGAAGTTCTCACCAAGGGTTCCACTCCGCCATTCTTTCTTTCTGAACGGTTTGGATTTGCTCGAAATTCCAACACATCCTTTCCACTCTGATCATATATAAATAAAAATCACATTTTTATTTTCCATTCATATACATAAAAATCATAATTTTATCTTCGCTTTTTCTTTCTTCTTATATTTTCAAATCAAATTCTATTGTATATTTTCAAATCAAATTCTATTGTATATTTTCAGATCAAATTCTATTGTATATTTTCAAATCAAATTCTATTGTATATTTTCAAATCAAATTCTATTGTATATATTCAAATCAGATTCTATTTTTAAACAGTGTGTTATTTTAATTTTAAACTAATCCTATTTTATTTTTAAAAATCAAATCTTTAAACTAAAATATATATATATATATATATCACCTTTTCTATTTAAAACTCTAATCTTTATTTTGTTAAAAACAATGTATATTTATTTTTAAAAACAGTACATTTATTAACACATTAACCATATAAATTTTTATTGCTGCTTAATTAAACTAATTACATAAATAAAAAATAATAAAATAAAAATAAAAAGGATTTAAAACCTTACTGTTAATCACGCCCCATCAAAACGTTACCGTTCTCCTTCGTTGACCCCTGGAAGAAATTGAACAGCACACGCTGCCTAGGGTTGGTCCTTGCACGCTCAACGAGGCATCGGAGGTTGATCCAACGCCACATCAGGAAGCGTGCCACCCTCCCCGTCCACCGCCTACCATCTCGCGCAACTCGGAGGGGCCCATCGACGGGAGAACGACGACGAACTGTGTCCCTCTGAGGCCCGATTCCTCCCAAAATACTTTATGAAGATCGATCACCCAAGTGTGGATTTAAAGATCTCTGAGAGTTCTACAATATTCGTTTTATGAATTTGATTTATTATAGAAAGGATTGGAAGAATTTTGAGGGAGAAGCTTGAAGAAATTTCGCCATTGAAATGGGTTGGAGGCGGCTAACGGGTTTAACCTCGTGGAAATGAAGCAAGGGCTTTGACTAAGGTTTTATATAAATATTTAAATATTAATTTATTTCGTTAAAACGAGATTTTACATATAAATTCCAAATCAAACCCAATGACTTTCGCCCCTAGCTAAATACACCCATTCCGAACACAATGGGACATGTCCGGTAAGCCAATTCGACTGTTACGACCAGTTATTCTTCAAATTAAAATATAAAACATTCAAATATGGATTTGAACGTACATTTTAATTTGCCGGGGCCACATATGAACTCTATAAATTCTATAAAAATATTTTCTAGCTTCGTATTGACGATATGGTCCTATCAAAACAAATTTCGTCGAATTCTGAGACTGTTTGAAAAATGGCCATTTTCTGGTCGATCGAAATTGACTGAAACTGTTAAAACACGTTTAACTTCGCCACGCTCACACATTGATTCAGAAAATTATGAATTTTGAAACCTATCAATAATTTGACATCCTGGATCCAACAAAAGTGGTTTCGTCGAAAACCGAGGTCGTTTGCAAAATTTCCATTTTCAAAGGCCTTTATACATATTAAAATATATATAAATTCCACAGTGACTTTTCTGAATTTTAAACTGGACATATCTTTCAACTTCTAATGTGAAATCTCAGTTTCTTACATCCGTTAGAAAGATATCGCCAAACAGATTTAGATATTTCTTGTTTCGTCCAATTCCGACTTATATTGAATAATGTATATTCATTTGAAATTCAAAATCGAATTTTCAAACTACCGCGCCATTTCAGACTCGAATTATAATTAAAATAAAATTCTTTGTTTTAACTTCGTTGAAAATAAATTTTTCGTCGTTATTATTTAAAATATACCATTTTAAATATTCAAAATTCATTAAAATTACCAAAATAAAAAATTTAAATTGGCCTAGATTTCCGGGTTATTACAATAATTATGTTTCCAGATTTCCAAATGTTTATATGGCAATGTTTCATTACAGTCATAAAAGTGAGGTGCAATCAAATATTCGAAATCAACAGAGATGAATATTTTTGGCAAGCAATATTTTTTTCCAGGAAGGCAACATCTCAGAAAATTAATCAAGGGGCAAACAATTTTTCTAGATTAAATGAAGACCAAAATCATATCCAAGTTCACCTCAACAAATCACGCAATTCTTTATAGCTGAGAATATCAAAACAGGAAACATCACAAATTATCAGGGCAAGTCATTATCACGAAATCAGAGGTTTTAGGATTACGAGAATCCTATTTTATCACACCAATTCATCATAAGCAAGATATAGATCGAAACCACAAGCATCACAATTACAAGAAAAGATTTAAATCAGAAAACACACAATTCAAATTAGGTTTTTCGATCGCTAGAGAGAAATCCCAAACCGATTGATCAAAGAAATCAGACCACTTAAAGCATCCAACGATTCAAGGCATCACTGAAACAATTTCATTATCAAATCGACCTGGATTTGGGAGAATTTCCAAAACCCTAGCTGCTTCCATTTTTGATTCCAGATGAAAGGAGAGATCGGGTTAAACAATGAAGAGAATGGGCCGGCCTTGGTTGACTTGAATTTACAAACGGGATGACCCTTTAATTTAACTCCCAGGGTTTTGTTTTTATTTATTTTGTATTTTGCTTTTCTTGTGTAATCGTCTTTTGTTTTTCTAGTTTCAACTAAAACTAGAGTTTACAGATTACTGGTCTATAGTCTGGGAAAATCTGGTCTAGGGTACACGGACCAGTCTAGGGTTTTGAGCGTAGGGTCAGATTAGAGCAGGGTTTGCGAGTGTACATGGTCTTATATGCGGGATTTGTTCTATCACCAAGTAGAAACCTTAGGAATGCAGTAGTAGGAAGGGTTTTGCCGAAGCTGGGTATATCTGTGTGTGATTAATTTTCTACATTTCTGTTTCTGCTATATTCTGTGATCTGTTTATTATTATATATCCCGTTAGATTTTTAATTCAGTTAAAAATTGTGATAAACCCTATTCACCCCCCTCTAGGGTTAATCTAGATCCAACAAGTTGTATCAGAGCAGGTTATTTCATTAACTCTAGAGTCATGGATCATCCTAGTTGTCAACCGATAGAGAGTTAGTCCAGTTCATGTCCAACTATTTTCGGTGGAACAGATTTTTTAAACTGGAAATCCAAAATGAAATTTTATTTAAAATCTGTTAATATTAAATGTTGGGATGTTGTTATCAATGGGTTTAATAGTGTAGATATTACTTTCAATGCTCGTGCTATGAAAATTATATTTGATTATCTTAGTTTTGAACAGTTTAATCTTATCTGTCACTGTTTATCTGCACAGGAAATTTGGAATACCCTCAATACAAAGTATGGACAAGTTGACAACAACTGCTCAAAATCCCGAAATGTCAACTCTGATTCAGATCTATGCTTGACAAGTCATAGAGATGAAAGTTTAAATGGATCAGATGATGGAGAATCAACAAATGCTGAAACAGAAAATTTCTCATATGAAGATCTGGTTTACATGTGTCTTGATTTAACAAAATCTGTTGATAAACTCCAACTGAAAAATAAGTCTCTAAAATCCAAGAATTTTGGGTTGACCAGCAAAATTGATGATTTGGAATCACAACTTGAATATTTTAAACATTCCTCAAATGCAGACTACAAAAATTGTTTGAAATTGGAAACCAATCTTGTTCATCCCAATAAAAATATTCAAAAGTTTGAAAATGAAATTTTGATCTTAAAAGAGAACAAGATAAAGTTATCAAGTTCGAATAATTTTCTGCAAAAGGAATTTGAAATTTTTAAGACTGCTATAAATTCCAAACTTGAAATTGCTAAAAATGAAAATTTGGTGAAAAGTGATTTGATTTTGAAAGAACTTGAAAATGAGATTGAAAAATCCAAGAATTTTGAGTCTGAAAAACAAAAACGATTTGAATTTGAAATCTCGGAATCTCAAGCCAGAATTAAATTTCTTAAAGATGAAAATTTGGTTTTGAAAACTGATTTTGAAAAGAATAATATCACTAAAACCAGTTTTTTAGATTTAATGAAAGATAATGGTGATCTTAAATCTAAAGTTCAACAAATTGAAGCAACTTTGGTTAAATTTTCTAACGGTGAAAAATCTCTGAATATATTGTTGAAAAATCAATTTTCAAAGCGGACCCAACGGTTTCAGTTTCGGAAAAATCCGACGGTCAGATCTCCCGTCATAATCATTTAAAATCACAATTTCAAAATACGAACTACAGCGTCGTTATTCGTTTTATTTTAATTATATATATATATATATCTATATCTATATATATATAATCCGTTCTTCGATTCCCAAACCATTTTCATTTCACATATGTAGTAAAAATAATATTTTTAGCCAACAAATATTTATTCAACACATGACTATTTTTAACACTTCCTATCTATGATAAAAATATGATTTTCATTGTCAAAACAATTTATTTCAAACATGAATATTTTTAGCGATTCATATATATAATAAAAATGTGATTTTTATTGTTAAAACAATTTATTTCACATGTGAATATTTTATACACTTCATATACATGATAAAAATGTGATTTTTATCGTTCAAACAATTTATTTCAGACACGAACAGTTTATCAACACATGAATATATTTCAACATATGAATATAATTCAAACACATGAATATTACAGAAAATTTATGCAGCATAACGGCAGGCGGTTTAAAACCGGCACCGTCCCGAGTACGGCTCCTCGCATTACCTTACGCCTCACGGCGTTCCCTAAGGGGCTTATCCTTATAATCTAAATATTTCGATTCATTTTCATATCACAATGGATTTTTCCATAAACTATGCCAATTTTATTTCAATCACAAACAATCATTATCAACCATTCACATTTATCAACCAAATTTAACGTCAACCAAAATCCAAACAATCACAACCAATATATATCGTCCATGGTATGTGGACGAGGGGAGTGTGTATATATATATATACAAATATATTTCAATATCATTTCAATTTCATTTCAACTCTATTCAACGCACATATGATTTTGACAATGTATATATAACTTATACATCGCACATATAATTTATACAACGCTTATATCACTTATACATCGATTATATAATTTATACATAGCCATTCCATATCGTTTTGAATTTAGAAATCTCACAGTGGGTTCCACTCCTCCAAAAATTGTAGGAAACTCCAAAAATTCTCCAGTCTCTTCTAGAGTATAGAAGACGTCCTCACGGTCCCGGTGTCTCTTGTTTCACTGGATTTCGACAACATAGCAAAAAGATATGATTTTATTGTAAAATCATATTTCATAGCTCTTTAAAGTGTTATAATCTATTTTAAATTATATAAACCGTTACCTTCTAATATGGTTCAAAACTAGTTTTCGAATTTGTGCCAAATCTGAAGCACTTGAACGCGATCGGCCTGCGCCACGTCGATGGGATAGGAGAGGCACACCACCACTGGAGGAGGCATCAAACTCGATTGAGGTAGGAGGGAGGAAACGAGGGCGATACAGCGTGGTTTCTCGAGGGTGGTTCGATCGAAATAAGAAGCAATAACTTACAATACTTATATGGATTTGAAGATTGTTGATAGTACTACAAAATCCTGAACTGTGGCATTTGATTTTGCTGAGTGGATTGGCCAGAAATCAAGAGAGAAGGGGGAGAAAGCTTTCCTCCGTGCGATCTGGAGCGAGGAGAGAGAAAGTCAATTTTTTAATTTTTTTTAATTAATGAATGGAATTTTCTAATTCACCGATATTTATATAAATTCCAAAATTATTTGTTTTTCCAAACGAACTCTAATTCAAACCCAAAGACTCTCGTCTCTAGCTAATTACCCCCATTTCGGACACAATGGAATATGTTTTGTAGGCCCATTCGACTGTTTCAGTCAGTTATTTTTCAAATTAAAATATAAAACATTCAAATATGGATTTGAACGTACATTTCAATTTTCCAGGGCCACATACTGATTCCGAAAATTTCGGAAAAATAAATCTGGCTATGTTTGGACGATACAGTCCCAACAAAACTAGTTTCGTCGAATTTGGAGACCGTTTGAAAAATGGCAATTTTCAGGTCGATCCAAATTGACTAAAATTAACCAAACACGTTTTCCTTCGCCATGCTCACATAATTAATTCCAAAAATTATGGAATTTGGAATCTAGCAATAATTTGACATTCCGGATCCAACAAAAGTAGTTTCGTCGAAAACGGAGGTCATTTGCAAAATGTCTATTTTTAAGGGCTATATTTCTTTTGTAGCGACCTTTCTGAAAATTCATTTGGCCATAACTTTTGATTCCCGCTATGAAATTTCGATTTTTCAGATTTGTTAGAAAGATATTCTTAAACAGATTTAAATATTTTTGGTTTTGCTAAATCCATTTTATTTTGCATGCTGTACAGTCAGTCAAAGTTCGAATTCAATTTTCAAACTACCGCTCCATTTCCAACTCCTTTTAAAATTAAAATAAATATTTATATTCCAACATCGATTCAAATACATACATACATTCTAATTCTCTTCAAATTAAATTTTTATCATTATTATTTAAAATATTTCCTTTTAAATATTCAAAATTCATTAAAATTGCCAAAATAAAAAATTTAAATTGGTTCTGATTTTCCGGGTTGTTACACCAGGCCTCTCACGTTAAGTTGACAACTTGTGGATGCTGGATTTTTCGGTCGGTTCCGGGCAGGCTTCTACCGCAAGTTGAACTTAACCTCGTGCCTTAGTACATTTAGATTAACGCATTAGACCCCTTATATTAAGATGACTACCTGTGGTTGCTGGATTTGTCGGTCGGTTCCGGGCAGACTTATACCACAAGTGAGCTTAACCTCATATCTAAATGCGATTATAATTCGAATTTTTCTAATTGGGGTGTACAAAATTTATCCTAAATAAATTTAGGAATTGTAACCATTATCCTATCATAATCACATTCCTTATTCAACATTTGGTTAGAATTGTTATTTATTGATTTACGATCCTATTTGTAGAAATTTATTATATTGAATTCTAAAATTGTCACCACAAATATATTCATTTAATATGGAATACAATTTACATATATGATTCTTTAAATGAATACTATTCAAACATTCAATATCATGTATATTTTACCGTTTTACTCTAATTTGGACGGATAATATATATATATTTATGTTTTCAGTTTTCGTCTGGTTAACGTAGTTATTAATATTTTATTTTATTATTCTTCTTTTAAATTAATGATTTGGTATTAATCAATTAACCAAACGTTTAATAACCCGTAATTTCTGAACCATTTTTAAATTTTTATTTTAGCTATTTAATGGGTTTTGAATATTTAAAATGATTTATTTTAAATAATAACAACTAAAATTTTATTTAAATCGAAGTTAGAACATATAAATTTATATTAATTATAAAACGAACTCGAAATGGCATGGTAGTTCGAAAATTCGATTTTAAATTTCAAATGACTATACAGAATTCAATATAAGTCGGATTTCAGTAAAAGAAGAAAGTTGGAATATTTTGAACTATAATTTTCTAATGAATGTAGGAAACTTAGATTTCACTTTATAAATTATAAGTTATGTCCATTTTAAAATTTAGAATAGTCGCTATGGACTTTATATATATTTTAATATAATATATAGCTCTTAAAAATAGCTATTTTGCAGACGACCTCCGTTTTCGATGAAACCACTTTTGTTGGATTCAGAATGTCAAATTATTATTAGGTTTAAAATTTCATAATTTTTGGAATTAAAATGTGAGCGTGGTAAATTTAAACATGTTTTGAATTTTGGTTTAAATTTAATCGACTAGAAAAAGATCCATTTTTCAAATGGTCTGCAAATTCGACGAAATCAATTTTGTTATTTTTCCATAATTTTTAGAGTCAGTATATGGCCCCGGTAAATTAAAATGTACATTGAAATTCAATGTTGATCGTTATATTAATTTATATTTTAATTTTGGTAAAAACTTATCGAAATAGTCGATTTAGCTTACGGAACATATCCCATTGTGTCCGGAATGGGGGTATTTATCTAGGGACAATAGTCGTTAGATTTGATTTGGAGTTCGGAGATTAAACGTGATATTTTCGAATTAAAAATAACAAAATATATTATATATCTACCCTAAGTCAAACCCTAGGAGTAATCGTTGCGTGGTCAACCCTATTTATTTGCGCCTCCAACAGGAACCAACGACAGAAACCGCTCCAGAAATTATCCTCCAAATACTCCCAATCTACGCAATTATTTCAAGCAATTCAACACATAATTGGAAGAGATTTCCACAATCTTTATTTCTGTACGAGTTTGATTAAATTTCATTGTGTGAGTCAAGAGGAATCTCATCTGAAAATCTTGTTGTTTGGACCGGTTTTTGCGCTGCCACTGGTGATTGAGTTCGTCGTTGCTCAGCATGGAGGTCGGTGGCAAGAAACTCGACGACGTGGCATGAGTTGATCCCTCTCCAACGGCCTGGAGCGATGGCGGAGGTAGGCGTTTGAAGTCGAACAAGGGTTAGAGAGGGACTACGGGTTTTTGCAGATGGAAGAAGGATTAAGGTTTAATTAAACCTTAATTAATTAATTTAATCGCTTATTTAAATACCAAACTTATAAACTATTGTAACTTGTTGGTACCAAAACAGAATTCAACAAAACAAGTTGTAATGGGATCGTGACAACGATATCTACAACATGGAACTGACCAGAACTGAAACAGAGCAAGTTAGAATTGGGGGTGAATTAAAATCCAAATGATGCTAAATCGTCAATTAAAGAATGACGGAGTGGAAACCAAAGTGAGAACTCTCTCACCAAGCCGATATAATATCTATTCGGAGCCTGGTATTTAATATCAAATTGAATTTTGGGTTTGTCATGAATGGTGTCTTAAATAACACTGTTCTTATACCTAGCTGAGAAAGGAATAAATCTTTTAATTAAGATTAATGAAGTTTTCCAATTATATTTATAAATTGGAATTAAATGGAAAATGATTTTGGGTTCATTGTGAATGATGTTTTAAATAAGATTTGTTCTCAAAACCCAATTAACAGTGAAGATATGATTTGGAATGTATAAATCTTTTTATTAAGATTTAATGAAAATTTTCAAAAGTAAAGTTTTATGATTTAATATATTAAATGGGAATTGAATGGAATTCGATTTGGTAATAATCGAGATGAGCTTCTATGAAGGAAGACCGTTACTATATATGAAATTTAGAAGGCCTTGCAGCTATTCCATTTATAGTATTGATTCGATATGGAAATTTATATCGATTATATATTGATCTGATTTCTGTCAAGATTCCATATTTAATGGAAGATGATTTTGGGTCTATCGTGAAATTTGTTTTAAATGACATTAGTTCCTTGACCCAGTTAAAGACAAGATTAATTTCTTAAAGTTGAATAATCATTAAGTAATGATTTTTGAGATTAAAACTGAACTACAGTTTTAATGAAGTTTTAAGTAGATTAAAATGAGAATGGGATAATTAAATTTATCGAATTCATGAGATGATCAAGAATGGAGTAACACCAGTTTTACTCCAGGCAATAGTTAAATTTTTAAATAGATTTGAATGGGAAATGGTAAATAAATTTACCGATAACACCATGGGTGTTAGATATGGAGTACTACCAGTTTTAATCCATAGGATGAATAGGTTGGGATAGGGATTAATAAATGATTGCTTCGGTAAGGCTCGATAATCCCGACTAGTTTTATAAACCTTAATTTGGTTTAGAATTGTTAAAGGACAGAATAAAATCTTTTAAAAATAAATATCCAAAGGAAGATTTAAGAATAAGTCTAAATGAACTTATCTTTGATCAAATTAATGGGAATCTTTTCCTAAAGAAGTGAATATTTGAATAAAATAATATTCTGAATTGGAATGAGGCGTATGATGTGTTTTTATAGCACTTGATTATTGATTATAAAATACATGAGTTATTTGGAAAGATTGGGTTTAACGCACTCTGAATAACTAATACGACGACTAAAAGTCGACGATGAAGACGGTGGTTGAAGACCGGAGATCTTCACATCGTTTAATTGATTACTGATGTCTTGATTAGGATGTACACCCAAGGCAAGGTAATAATTGGTGATCGTCCAAACAAACTTGGAGATCGACCGGATATGTGAGGACCTCTCTCCTGTATTGGACATATGGGATGAGGGAAAGTTGCCTCCGGTTTCGTTCAGACCCAGAATGGACTTGTAAATGGATGTGTGTCTGACATTGGATTTCATTCTATGTTGATTGATTTCTATAAAATATATAACTGTTTGGTGGTGGAGAATTTATTTTCTTGCTTATTACCCTTCTCTAAGACGTATGAGCTTAGAGGTTATATATTGATAGACATCAGTTGTATGGCGTGAATTGTCAGTGTGACATGCTGAGATGAAAATGATCAAGGCTTTTGTTGAAAAACAGAGTTTTATGGTTGATGATCAAAGAACAGCTTTAAATAGCACAACTTTGTGTATAGTGTTAATTCGCGAGCCACATACCCGGTATTAGTCAAAAACGGAATAGTGACCATAGGGAGAACTTGCTTTTCTTTCAAGCTAGAAGTGGTGTCATAGTATGGAGCCCAGACGTTTTTACTTATGTGGATGATGGATTGTGAGGCGCCTCGGATATAGGGCTATATGCTCATAAGGTCGACGTACTGACCTGTTTAGAGGTCCGATAGGACCGGAAAATGTATTGTTTAGGAATTATTAATCCACTAAAGTAAGTGTGGACCATCCCTATCATTCCAAGGGTTCACTGCGGGAAATTCTTAGGCATATGCTAGAGTGTCTCGAATTGGGAGGAGCTATCCCTTGCCTTGACTCATAGATGGAATCCAATTTCCAATACGTGACTTTTCGGTTTTAGTTGTAAACCTATATGGCGACATAGTAGGATGGGGTACCATGCCGTCTATGATTGACACATTTATATTTGAAGTTGTTTTGATACTATACACTTGTAGTAATATCAAAATGATTTGTTTTAAAACGAAGCATGTTTGGCTATTATAAGGTAAAACTCTATCCTTCGGCCTGCGTTGCATTGTGTGATGGGACTTGAGTCTTATAGTAGCTTCATTTTTCAAAAACCATTGCATTGTTTATAAATTGTTTTATTTCAGAGTATTCATGGGAGTGAACCCGTTCCGTGTTATATGACATGGTCCCTTGATTTACCCAATTTTAAGTAAAAGTTTAATAAATGTTTTAGTTCTCACACCAGTCTCATGACTGACTCGGAGTTTATTGTTTCTACCTAAACTCTGGGTGCCCATATTTTCCACACGGGCACCTAGTAGTTTTGGTTTTCACAGATATTTCTTTTCCCAGGATCCTAGATTGCAGCTGGAGCTATATTCGAATAGCTTTGTATCCGTTTATTTCATTTAGTTGTGGTAGTTGATATTTTCTGCTGCACAGTATATTCATGTATTATATTTTCTGCTGCTTTGTAAGTTAAAACTCTAATATTTTCCACTATAAATTATTTATTCATACTCTGATGTATTCTTGTACTCTGATGTAAATTGTAGTAGCGATGAAATGTTCTATTCGTTTTATAAAATATAAGAAGAATACCCCTCAAAACCTAGTCGTCATTGGGCACTATAGGTCTGAAGCGGTCGACACCCCCCGGGGAGCGGTCGACACCCCCCGGGGAGCGGTCGACTGCCCTTCAGCCGAAATGCCCAATGTAGGCGAGTTAAAGAGGGAAAGGAATTTATTAATTATTCTCTTTATTTATTTCCTTCCATTTTTCATATTTCTTCCGTAACTTTTTCATACAGACTCCGTTCGCGAAACTCCAAATGTGAAAGTTGACCAGAATTCCAAGACAAATGCAATAGTTAAAGTTTCATGGTCAAATTCCATCATTTGCAGAAATTCCTATTTTTGAGCTTCTAATTAAATAACAATTTATTGTCCAAATTTTGGGTTGTTACATATGTGTAATAATGTGAAATAAGGATTTTTCTATATTGCGCACTGCTCAATAGCCTAAAAATAATTGAAAGAAATGTCTTGCAATTATGGGTTTCCACTAAGGTAATTTCTATAAGCTATGGAAATAGATTTTGTATTTTTTAACAACTAATCAATTAGAACTAAGTCTAATTTCCTAAAGAATAAATTGCAAAGACAAAAATAAAAAGGGGCAACATTAGTGAATAGAGAAAAAGGAATAAGAAACCCGTGAAGTATGTAATGAATGGGGAATGTAACCTATTATAAAAATTATATAAGATAGAAATGTAATATAATTGGTAAACTTATCATAGGGATATATAGGATTATAACATATAGGTTATATTTAAAAGATGAAATGGAATGTAAGAGGCTTATTATAAATGAACCTAGTCTATAGGAAATAAGTTTAATAAGCAAATCCACGAATATATTTGTGGTAATATAATAACACAGTGTTATAATTGAATGAAAAAGAGTAAAGTTGGCTTATTATTAATAAACTTATAATTGAGGAATTAGATTTAATGAATATAATAATAAGCAGTGGTCTATTCCGGCAGTGAGAGCTAATTAGGGAAAATAAGCGACCAACTAAAGCTAATGAACAAATAACTTGAATGTAGAATAAAATAGTGAATGTTTAAATTAATTAGCAATGTGGAACATAATGTAAGATGCGCTTAGACCAGCCCGTGGATATTTGGGATGAAGTGCTCAATGGGACAGATCATCGTGAGTGTTTGGAGACATGAGAGGAGCACATCCAGCTTATTATTCGGCAGGACTGGAAGAAAGTACGGGGCTTCCATGGGACGTGAGGATACTCTGTGAATGCCATCTTTGATGGTGGGTAGCTTAATGGCTAGTTAGGATGATGTTAGGATGATTCAGCAGTTGTCTCAAAGGGGAGGCTTCATAGTCGGGACCCAACAAAGGATAGTAGATCGTCAGATACCTGTCGTCATCACTCGGAGTGTGTGCGGGAAAGATTGGAGCTAAGCCAGGAGGCCAATGACCTTTTACTATTGGGTCATTGGATGAGGGACCACATGTTTTTTTACATTGGAAGGTAGGGGAGTCATTTAGCACTAGTCTTTCATTAATAGAGGTACGGTGGGTGCGGCGTTGAAGAGACATACCTACCTTTGGATATTTGTATTGTTGTCCTAACGAGGTTGTCCTTTACAGATATGTGTAAAGACCCCGATTGAGTTTCATGGGAAACTCAGGAATTAGGATGTCCTCATGGTGCAGCGGTAGAGGCTTATCCACTTTCGCTGCGTAACCTAGTACGCTTTCGTGGCATAGCGTTGGACGTCCAATACATTTTTGTAGTACGTCAATAGAGACCACTTGAGAAGGGTATTATGGGGAGTACCTTGATATATTGGGCATATAACTACATATATATTATTTATTAGGTTAATCTACTAGGAGTACATAGGTATGATTTATGTGGAAAAATTGAAAGTATATTGTGAGCTAAACCTGAGTAACTTAATAAATATGAATTAGTGATAGAATGGTATATGTAGTGTTTATTTGTAGAAAGAATAATTAGCCTCTTCACCAGAACTTTTGTTCTGACCCCATCCTTATAGCAAACCCGCATGTTAAACAGGCGGTTGAGATTTTGCAACTTAGAGGAACTTGTTAGATAATTTCTTTATATTGGTAAGTGTTTACCAACTATTATATTTTATTCCCTTCCGCTATGAGATTTCTATTATAAGCTTTGATATATTTATCTTTGATCTCTGCAGGATAACAGACAAACCAACTCGAGCTTTGACAAATTTGGATTTTTTTTAAAAAAAATCGGGTCTTTCAAAATTTGGGTTGTTACAAAGTCCAATGGATTTCGAAAGTTCTAGATCTTTTGACTGAATGGATTTTTATTTATTCCAAGTCCGATCAAGAAAGTCCATCTCTCAAAATCCTTCTTATCATGCCCATGATATGATTGTCGCTATTGAGCAGTTAATGTCAACCTCTAATTCAAAATCCAATGGATCAGATGTTTTGAGTATCAAATTCAAAGTTCATGCTTGAACATGCCTAACTTTCAGTATCCAAGTCTAGATTTCAAAGCTTAGAGGGAGTGAATGACAAGCTAGTAGTAACAGAGGGCTCATCTCCGCATTAGTGGGATCAGTATAGATCCTTGAGGTAGGGTCAATACTGACTCCTTTAGCCATGGTGACAGTTGCCTCCGATTCAGGCTGAGTCCATGATTTGTGCTGGGTCGAGCACCAATGGTTAGTTTTTGAATTCCAGATTTTTCGGGCTATCCAACCTAATTAAGGAACTTCATCATTATTTCCCCTTGTTGGTTTAGCTAGTTCTTCTGATGCTAGAAGCGGGTTTGCAAGTTGTTCACCACCTCATTCGTATCCTCCCTTATTAGATATAAGGAAGGATTCTCAATGGAAGAAGCCTCTTTGCTTCCTTCTTCCATAGTTGCGCCTTTTGGTTGTTTGTTGGTGTTCTTCTTCCTTACTGCAATTTCTTAAGAAAATAGATTACTTTTGGTTCAAGTAGTAGCCCCTTCTTGGCACGACAAATTGTTGACTCGCAATTTTTGTGAATCAGGTGATAACAATCGATTTGTATGCAAACCATAGATAGTAATCATAAAGCAACTGCAGATCACAGTCAAAAAGTACATGAACGCAAATGAAGGCATAACTTTTATAGTAGTTCTACAAATGTTGACCTATATCCACTTCGAGTATTATTTATTTATACTGCCGATTATGAATACAGTGATTCGTTGTATTAATGTAGAGAGAAGATGATGAAGCTATCTCTAAGTCGCAATAGAGCCTTAGTTGGAGAAGAAGATCCAAGGAAGAAGCAGATTCAAAAAGATCCAAGGAATAAGTAGATCCAAGGAAGAAGTTGATGAAAGAAGATCCTAAAGATAAGACCACTTAAGCCATTCGAGGTGTACTTATAGCCATTAGAAAATGTCAGATCGACAAGAAATCACACAGGGATGCCCACCAAGGGGTACGACCCAGCCACAAAGTGTGGTTGGGGTGCCATCAACTTTTAAGGGTCGGATACGATCCCTCGATATGTATCGGTACATATCCCTAGGCGTTGATATACCTATGATAGATGAAATATTCTATTAGATTTCACCACCAAACGACGATTCATCATTCTAACATACTATCTCAAGTTATTTGAAATACCGAATAACTGTCGAGTTATGAAGTTTTGAGTATCGAATATGTACCGATCCCTTAACAAAATCTTACTGATCCGTCAAGGGAGTCTCACCGATCACATAGTTAGACAAATTTAGAGAAATTTTCCAACTTATTCCAAAGAGATATTACAACTTATACCAATGCGATATTACAATGAATCCAATCGATTGTGAGTTTAGGTAATCATGCATACTCGATTATGAGAAATCCAAATGTCCGCTTACAGGACTGATACGAGTCGTGTAAGTTCTGAACTCCAATTATTTATTAATTACAACACTTAAACCTTGCGTTTTCGAGTTTTTGCATATCCATTCAAGTCATGAGCTATCCAGATGTCCAAGTTCAAAGCGTAACAACCTTGTCAAAAAGCAGGTTATTAGGAATAAATAGCATAAATAGGTTGCTTTTAATCTTCTATCACATTCTATGCAATATCCATCTTTGATTGTTATTTAAGTAGCATATATTACTTGTTACTACGTGCTAACTCTTTGGTTGCAAGGGAAGGTCAGATGTTAGACTTAAGAATATCTAGTATCATATTATGCAGTATAGCTATTAGTAGTCATTTATTGCTCACACAAGAATGTTGTCTAACCCAATGTTTTATGTTTCTTCTTATTATCTTAGGGTGCTCATCAACATTATTTCTTGTGAGTAGATAGAGTAACAGGTTTGGTACCGCTAATGTTGATCGAAGACGAGCTTGGAAAGTCTGATGTATACTCTAGTTGTAAATATTATCTTTCTATTGTTGGTATACCCTGAGAGTTCTATAGTGAGGCATTGCGTATATAGAGATTTGTGATATCGTGTATCAAAATCAGTGATTCTACATAGTGATAGGATTTTCTATTTTATCATGTTTCACATCTATTTTGTTGCATATGTTCTTATTATATTTTATCCATGCGTTGTACGATATATAATTGGTTTTGCTGGGGTTTCTTTTCCCGATGATTGGCCCATATCAACTTGGCATGGCTTTTAGTGCAACTTCTTTATCATATGGTGTAGATGTTATGAAGCGGTCATCACAGAACAAGTGATTGAGAAGCACACCAACTAACACTCCATATCGAGCATGTATTTTGCAATGGATGAACATTCAATATGATGGCATGCTAAAGAGGTACGCATGCTTTGGCAAACATATAATAGTACTAATTACACCTGGTCATTCTATTTCTCAATTATTTTTACCTATATAGGTGGAAAGACCGATAATAAGTTGAGTGTCAAGTCATGTGCTGTCGAAGATTGTTGAATGGAGATGAATATCACTAAGGAACGAGTAAAATGTATGTGACGAGTCATTCATTGATAGCTTGGTTGAGAGAGCTGGGCCATTGATTGATAGCTTGGAGGCAAATCAGGTTATGAGAAGTGGCCTATTTATGACTTACTAGTTAGATCTGGCCTTAGGCCAGGTTTTGATGTGCTAAATGTCTTAACCATTCTTGTGATATATTTGGATACAAGATTTTGATATGAATTTTGAAAAAAAATCAAATTGCAAAGTGGTTAATGATAGCATCAGGCATCACTTGCTGAAAAACTTCGCTAATGGATGTTGTTCACATCCTAACGAAGCTCAAATTTGACTAGGAACCGGATGTAATCAACCTTGAACAAGCTAATAATATTTGACTAGTTTCCACCCTAACATTTTCCTTTCTCACCTTTTTGAACAAATAAATAAAAACATAAAGATAAGATTAGTCTTCTTTCATATTCACTTATCAAATCGTAAACATACCAAATAGTGAAAGAATTACTTACTTTTGTATAATTCAAAATTGTAGGATTATTTGAAGACAATAGTTCAATAATGTATTTGTAGACTATAAGGAAGTAGATTAATATTTTAAGTTATAATGAAGTTCCCATGAAGATTGAGCAAACACTTAACATGATTGTTCGAAGAACAACCCCGATTGTATGTGGTCACTAGGGGGATCCTTCATTCTTAGACGTGGTTATTGAAGGGCAGAGCTTAACTTTGAGCAAGATTCCCTTAAAATCAAATCATAGCTTTATTATTACAAACTAGAAAATTAAAAAAAAAATTAACTTCCATTTTTTCTTCATGAATCAAAATGAGATGAAACGAACTTTATGCAAAATAAAATATAAACGTAGTATGGTAGTTTAATTTAGGTGGATGAGAAAGAAGCATATATAGGTAGTTACATGAGATGAGACATAACAGAGATGTAATTGATTTTGTTAAATAAGGAGTTGATGGATAAAATAATTTTTGAGTAGTAAAAGGGTTAAGCATGGTTTATTTATTGGGAGGTTTTTTTCAAATGCCATATATAAGTTTCAAAATATACTTTCACCCTCATCAAAACAACATTCATGAAAAACACAGTTTTAACAGAAAATGTGCTTTCTAAACTGAATGCAAATATTCATTTTACAAATATGTACATTTAAAACTAAAAACATTTGTGTCACCCACCACCCCTTGGCAAGCCCCCAAAGCAATCAAAAACTTTATAAAGACTAAGATTTACAAGACATGATAAAAAAAGCATTTTTACATCATAAATGAAATAAGTAGACCTTTCCAATAAGTTTCATTTCATAAATCATATCATAGCATCAAAGTACTAAAATCATTTATAATATCAAAGTGCATAACCATTGTATCAAAAGGTCCCTTGCTGAAATTCGATTACATTAAATTAAAGAACTAAATAAAAAAAGAAACCGAGAACACGTTAGAATGAAGCGCCAAGTCATGCTCCGAGCCTATCAAGAAATATGATATTTTCTTGTATGCCTATGGGGAAAGAGAAGAATAGAGAATGGGTCAGATATAAAGACCGGTGAAAAGAAGGGACTACTGAAAATTGAAGAATCAAGAGATAATAGATCGTTTGCTTAGTTGGTTGTTTAAGCTGATTATTTGCATTATGTTTGCTACCATAGAAGTACTATTAGAATTGATTCTTATTTCTACCCAAACGAACAACCTCCACTCTCTACCATGAAGCTAGCATGGTAGTTGCCCCTTACACTGACTGAAATCTCGCTCGGATGTGAAATCGCACTATACGAATCACCATCCATAGATCCTCCAGATGGATAGAAGAAATATTGAATTATCTACTTAATGATGCTGCATACTCGGTCATCATCGGTACACACTAACTGTCGTCCAATATTGACCACTTATTTACCTTATCGGCGTTGCGTGTCCCTTTTGCCATCGGTACAGGTTCAAGCTGCTTATTTACCATAATCAATATATGTATATGATATTCCGTTAGCAAGAGGCTCAATAAATAATAATCTATTTGCGCTCCTACCTCAATCTCCATGGTTGATTTCAGTCCACATGACTTAGTCTTATCTATCGATTACTTATTTAACCAAATTACCAGCGTGTGTCTGCCATCGTTACGGAACCCAACTATGCATATTACTATGATATCTTATTCTTTTTACTCCTTTTCTGCATCATGATAGTCCCTACTTTACTATGAACTAATATCATATTAGGTTTGTTTTGTTTTCCAACTTTTTCTTTAATTATAAGATATGCTATAATTTTCCTACAAGTCCTGAAACTTGTTTCTTTGCTTCGGTTTTTTTTATAATAGTTAATATTTTAGTTTCAATTTACATTACGTCTATTTTCACCTTTTCCAATAATTTTGTATTTTTTGCTTAACGTGAAATCTCACTTTTTCTTACCATTTGCATGTAATTTGAATGGATTTAAAACTACTTTTAAATCTAAACTTATAGAATTATGACTGCTTAATACACGTAATGGACAAATTTTCAAAATAGGCTAGTTTTCGAAACTAATCACACAAATAGACTAGTTTCAAAACTATTTGCATGTATAGGCTAGTTTTAGCCAGCTTAGCGACACTACAAGAAAACACTGATTTAGCGTCATATATTTAGAAGTGGAAATTTCCGTCGCTAATTTTTGACGGATTTCCATGTGATTTGCAAGGGATAGTTTTTTGTTTTTTCAAATTTTATTCTTTCATTTATTACCGTCGTCTTCTATCATCCCTCACTAGGTCATTGCAAAATTACGTCAAATTACCGATAGAAAAAATCTGCTGTTATTTTCCGCTGCAAATCCAGGCAGAATACCGACGAATATTTATTGAAGTTATTTTGCAGCAGAATTCCAACAGATTCGCAAGAGATGTTTAGATATACTTTAGAGTTATTTTATAATAATTATTAACATGTTCAATAATTAATAATTAACTTGTTCTAATTAATGTTATAAGTAATAATAAATAATAATTTACGTTCTATAATAAATAACTTAATCATTGCTTATTTAGAATTAGCAAAATAATCTTTGCTCATAACTAATGTAATTACTAAATTCTTAATTAAGTCCTTTGCTTTAATCACAAATTTCAGTTAGTATGCCAGTATATTTTACGCTAAGTCCCAAAATTTTAAAATTTTCTTTTACAATTATTCCCCTAAATAATAAAAATATCAGTTTATTGTAATAATTGTTTAATAATTAATGATAAAATTTAGTACTTATGAAATGATATCTAGTATTCAATAATTAATTTTAAATAATTGTATTTAATAATTATTTAGTTGATAACTATAGTTGATACCTATATTTTATAGTTATAGTTGATAATTATATTTTATATCTCGAAAAATTTAAAAATTTGAAATCATCTTGAATAAATTTGAAATAAATCATATTGTTTATAAAACCAATTATTGTTTGACACAAAATAACCAAAATTTCTAAACTTTAAAATATTAAAAAAGTTCATTTAATAGTTTAATTTAAATTGTATAATACTTAATATTTTAATCAGAGCAAATGCACATATTGGTAATTATAAACAATAACTTACATATGTCATTGTTTATAATTTATTAAATTTAACGATTACAAAAAATAAATTTTTAGTTAATAGCTATTACAAAAAGTCAAAAATTAATTTTATATTTTTAATATTATGATTAATTATTATTAAGTAGTAAATTATAGTTAATACTTCTTAATTACATTTAATAATTAATTTTAGTTAATAGCTTTGTGGTGTTGTCTTTTGTTTGAGTTGGCATTTTCATTTGTATGTATAGTATTTGTTGTGTGTGTGTTGTTGTATTTTTTCTTTGGCTAACTCAAATTGTCTATAACCCTATTATGTAATTAAGTACCTTGTTAATTAAAAAAAACTTAAATTATAGAAGATTGAAATGTTCTTTGACCACTTCATTAACCTGCACCACCATAAAGCAATGTTTCAGGAATTTGTCCGTGTATTCGGTTTTGCAAAACGGACGTTTCAGATGTTGCCAGCCTACTGATCCAAACTTGTTTGCATCGACCAATTGGAAAACATCTTCTGGATCAATTGAGAACGTTTTCTTCTCTTTCCTCCCCACCACCGATCCACTGGATCCCCAATTCTACTTCTTACGCTTCAGAACCCTAATTTGTTAGATTAAAAATGGCACCTAAAGTAAAGAAGAAACCCGTAGAGAAAAAAAAATTCAACTAGAGAACACCGAGAAATGCAGGGCATCGAAGTAACTTGATGGCAAGATACCGAAACCGAGAAGAAACTTTTCGGCTGCTCCAGAGTAGATAATTTGAAATTGATATCGCCTACTAAATACTAAAATTGGAATAGAAAACCCCAATGGCGAACAAGCAACTACTGAAAAGAGAGGACAATATCCTTCGTTCATCAATTTTTGGTACTTTTATTTTTTTTGATTTATATTTCTCTATTCCCAGATTTCTCCCTTTTCTATTGATATTTGCAGTTACTTTTGAATAAGGTGAAAGTGGTAAATCCGGAGGGAAATTGCTTGAAAGAAAAGCGAAGTTTGTTGATAATTTGGCAGGAAAGTTAAAAAATGTTGTTAATCATTACTTATTTAATTCAAGGGGAGTGAATCGTTTATGCAAGCGTACTTAGTTGTCAGGTAATTTTAGAGACATCAACAAAGTATGTTGTCACTGGGTTTCTTTTATGCTTCGGAATGTGAAATGGGAATCAAGTTAACTTACATTTATTTTTGTACATTATTTTCTGTTTGCAAGTTTTTTGTATTATTATGAATTTGAACCTCTAGAATGATCCAAATTGCCTGAAAACCACTGAATTTAGCAACCAAACCATGACACACAAGGGAAACAGGAAACCTGTATACACAAGATGTATATATTTGGATGGATACAGCATCAACATGTTAAGGAAAAAGCAAAAGAAATAACACACGAAAGCAAATAGGTTCATACGCGGTAAGTAAATGAAAGTTAATGAATGCAAAAATGGAAATGAACGCTACCATGCAAATTCGTGTTAATTGAATATTGCACGAAGGTTCCAATACTCCCTGCGAAGTAAATGAACGCTTCACAAATAAAACATGAAGGACTTGAAAACTAGCAAATGCAGGCAAGCACCTAAAAATATACGTTTACATACACAAATAAAAATGCATGCAAATTTGTATATATCTAAGGTATTATTGTCGGTACATCTATCAAAACACGAGGCTAACAAATGCTGCATGACTGACGAACATGTGTGAAATATGTGAAGATATGTTGTACGTGAATGCTTTTTAACTGGGTAGCACCTCTCAGGATGAGACTGGTGTTGCACAGCTATGGCTACCTTTATTTTTAACGCGAGGTGAATTCAGTTAAACATTGAACATGATGGCATCTATTTTTAGCGATTGCTAGAGGATCGTTATTGCATGATGGCTGTTGGGTGAAACACGGGATGACGTTTGTTTTTGGTTGGCAAGGATAAAAAATTTCAATGCATGATGACCTTTATTTTGATTCACAAAAAATAAGTAAACATTTCAAGGCACGATGGAATGAATTTTTTATATAATGCATTGTATTTGTCAATATCAACTCTTAATCTTCTTGTGTCAATTATGTTGATTTAGATATAATGTATTTTGATGGTCTTTTTGTAATGATATCAAATTAAGACTGCATATTCTTCAACTAAAAATAGTAACTATTCACATAATTATATACAATACTGTATCAACGACAAAGCATTAAAATTAAGACTGTTAACTATGAAAAGAGAAGATAAGTTGGTGCTCAAAATCAGGTTTTAGAACCTCCAAATTGTTATGCCTTAACTTTTTTCCTTAACTACAGTTAAGTTTTTCATGTTTTCTCCCAAATGATCCCACCTTATTTCTTAAGCATATACAATGCAATATTACGTCGATTGTACTAAGTGGAACATTTTTAAACCGTTCATACTACTATTATATTTGTCTATATTTGCACTGTTTATGAATAAATCATTTCATCTCATCACGTTAAAAGTCTTAAGCTGATGCTTCATGTGCAACATCCTTGAAAAATATTGGAAAGATTTGACAAATAGTTATTAATAAATCAGATTTTGAATTTTTTTCTTATAATTTATGTCTCATAGTTAAATGCATAATGGATTAATGTAGAGAATACGCTGGAGGTGCACTTTATGACTGTGTCCAAATACACATAGAAGGACTTTGAGCATCATCATCAATGAATAAACCTTATATGTCTTTATTTATTTTCCAAAATTAAGTTGACAGACATGTTATTCATATTTTCTCACAACGATGCCATTGGATTAATATTTTTTTTGATTTCCCTTTTTCGCTTAGTTGTGTTCAAATATTCCAGATTTATATGAACTGTGACTGTTAAATAGTATCCATGATTAAGTTATAACTTGAATGCTTAATCCTCTAAGTTTCATCAGTTATATTAGTAACACTTTGTTAAGGAATATGCATGATTAAGTAATAATCTAATACATAATCCCTTTATTATCAAGATCTCTCATACATGTGAAATTTGTTGTTGTAGATATTAGATGATTATGAACTATCATTTTATATGTATTTCAGAGTATTGTGATTTAATACAATCTACATCAAAAATATGATTGTTTTTTCAATAAATACTTTGCACAAGTGAAATTTCATGTTCATGCTAATTTTTTTAGTTGTCGGTTTGTTTACAAGTTTATGTTAATAAGTTTGATGAATACTTTTGTGTGTGTGTTTTTGTGTGTGTGTGTGTGTGTGTGTGTGTGTATGTTTGTAAACTCAGATCAAAAGTAGTAGTTGGAAGAATTTTGTTCCAAGTACTATAGTCACACATTTACTGAATAAATATATGAGGCATCCATTTCTTGGACAATATCACATTGCTCAAACCTAATTGAGAAGAGCCGATACCGGTAGACAAATTTGACAAGCAACAAGCAACTTAGCAAAATGCAAGAAGCAATCCAAAGATAAAACTACATCAATGATATGAACCTCTAAGTTTTATTTTCGTTTTGTACACGACCACTATATGACAATTAATGCTACTAATCCATTTTTTGAAATTAGAAAATGAGGATCCAAATAAATTGTAATTACCCAAAAAAAATCATTGATAACAAGCAGTACTTTCAGTTAAATGCACTGATTGGCCTGTAAGTCAAATTTTGATTAAGATTAGTTGTTTAAAGGTTCACCCATTATTGTTTTATTGTTTCTATGCGCATTTTCTTTATTTTATAATCATTGATAAATTGCATGTTATATTTTTTTCTGTGTGCATTTTCTTTATTTTATAATCATTTATGTCGGAATACATCAAACTAATGAAAGAAATTGAACTGGAAGGTTATAGACTTTCAGTGTTGTTCACTTTTGATTCCAGGTATGGTTAATGCTAGTAGTGGTTATAATATATGTTTATATCATTTTTTGTTAAAGATTTTTCTGTTTATATCGTAAAAAGTGTTTTATATATTTTAGCAATCACGTTCAGGTGGAAGAGTAAAATAAACCCAAAAGGCTCATTATGCAGTAAGTTTGATCAACCCAGTCATATTCAGATGGTACTTCTCTCTTGTTGAACTAAAGAAATTGCTTAAATAAATTTGTAATTTTATCATAGTCAGGATACCTTAGGTTTCTGTAAATGCCTTTTGTTTAAATCTTTACCCGAATTTTCATCAGATTAGTACGTGAAGTCTTGTGCGAATAATTTCTATTCGCCTTTTTTAGTGATCCGGGTACAGAAGTTGTTCCTCAAGCTTAAGATTACAAAAGTTTATTCAATCATTTATCATTTGGTGGAATATACAATGTTGTTGCATTGTTTGTTGTAAATGTTTTGTTGTGTACCCAGATATATACATGTATGGCCTACCATGGGTTTAGTTTCTATCATATTATTAAGTTTATTTACTATCATGGTCGATTTAATAAGATTCAACATCAGCTTGCTTAAAAATACTGTGAATATTTATCTTTTTACCATGTTGTCATTTGTAGCTTCTTACCAGAGTACCGAAGGAGCACAAACCGACAACGATCCTACTATTACAACTGTGTGTACTTTTCCAGTGCATTTGATTCGTACTTTGAGTTATATCCCTTTATCTCACTTGCACAATTATTGGTACAGATATTTGTCGTAGGCTTAGACACAAATGTTCCTAAAGAAGAGCTGCGTCGGCTTTTCGGCACGTACGAAGAATTGGTTCATGTTAAAATACCCTCAGGAAAGCGATGTGGCTTTTTCCAATTTGCTAACAGGTTGGTAGCTCATACAACGTTTGATCTTCGAACTATTTTGCCACTTGTAAGGATGTGCTATTGTACAATGGGTTGAAATATCTTTGACTTAAGATACCATATTATCTGGTTATATGAAGAATAGATGCACAATCTACTATTTCAACAATCTAAAGGTGAAAAATTCATATGTCACAAATATAAATAAAACTTTTGGAAAAGGCAGATCAGTTTTATGGGGTCTAACTGAGTACAGCTTAAGTACAACTACATAAAGAATACAGATTCAACAAAAGAAAAACTAATAGTTTAATGTTTCTATATTTTCTGTTCTTATTATTTTGGACCATTATGTTACATGAAGACATAGAACAAGCAACAATTTCAAGTTTCAGTTGTATATATACAAGTTTAGTACTCTGGTAATACACACATATGGATACAGTGTGTAAATCAGCCATTAGTTTGTATGGTTATCTATTTATAGAGTTAGCAATAAATCTAACTGAATTTTGAAGCTCCGTTTTCTATTGATATTTTCTTAACATTACAGGTGGCAAATGGGAAAGAGAAGATCTCAGACTGGAAAGAGTGGTTTGTAGCAATGCTAGGCAGAGAATGAGTAATTCATATATTTTGAATTTTGAGCTAAGAGATAAGTTATATGTTTATCCTAGCAATCTGGGCTGTAAAAAGAAGTGTGTTAGGTCGTGTACAATGTTACCAAATTCCAAAAACGTGTGTATTATATTGTACTATTTTAAGTTAAATAGTAATAAAATTGTGTATTGTACTCATAACTGTATTCTTTTTTCTTTTCTTTTTTGTTATGCTATTTGTTTTACTGTTGACTGTTGAACGATAGTAATTGATAAAGCTGAAAGCAGGAAACTTGGAACAATGTTTATTGGTGGAACAGAAAGGGAATAGCTGCGGATTACCTATCGAAAATGTTTGATCTAAAAAATATTTTGTTGCTAATCCCTTGCCAATTAGCAAGTGTTTACCGATATTTTTTTATAAATGATAAATTATTATAAATTAATTATCCGTCGGTAATCGGTCGATATATAAATTAAAATTAAATTAATGAAGAAAATTTTATTTTTATTATATAATTTGTAAAATGATGGAAAACCGTCGGAAAAATCATGCTAAATTCCATCGTAAAATCTGACACAATTACCGTCATGATTTTTACCGACCACAGTGTTATGCAGGAAATCCGTCGCTAAGACCAATATAGCGACAGATTAGAAGCGGATTTTTTCGCTACTATATGCAGTTTTTCTTGTAGTGCGAAGAGCTGACCAACATTTTTTTAAAAATACGGGGCGCACTTGCCAAGTGAGCCAGTACAAATTTATACTAGTGCACTTGGCAAGTGCGCTAGTGTATATTTACACTGCCGCACTTGTCAAATGCGCTAGTGTATATTTAATCATTTATTATAGTTAGTAATTACAAATATTATTTGTTATATATTTATTAGTAATTATTAGTATTATTTATTAATTAGTAGTTGTAGTTATATTATATTTATTAATTATATTTATTAATTATTAATTATAATTTTTTAATTAGTAATTAATAATTATTAATATTAAATCACTACTAGAAAACAGTTCAATTTCCTACGTAAATTTTCCTACACCATTCCTACGTCGTAATGCGGGGCGTAGGAAAGGCGTAGGAAATACGTGAAAAGAGTCCGTGGTGTAGGTAGGGCGTAGGAAACTTCTATGTCTTTTCTGCGTCCTTAATAAAAAATCCGGATATGGAAACGTCGTAGGAAGTTTCTACATCATTCCTACGCGAAAAAAACATCATTCCTACGCCAAAAAAATAAGGTGTCAAAAAACAATCCAAACCATCATCAAGTGTTAACATCCGACTGTTGGTTAGACATCAAAATCAACGGTTCAAATGGACAATCCACGCATTCTCCTGTGATTGGCAGAAATAAGTTAAAAATCTTTTTGCGTGCTTCAGATTGCATCCGCTCCCAACGAAAAAGTAAGCGTCAACAAAAAATCCCCAAAATAAAACCCTTTATCTCTCATGCCCGCTTCTAAATTGTCGTCTTCTGCCCCCAAACTACATCAGATCGACTATCGTCCACCTCCTACTGCTTTCGCATCGATACCCATCAATCATTGTCAATATCCGATTACCTCAGATCCAGATAATTTTACGGGTGTTCTGGTTCATTTCGCCATGAGTGGCAGAGACGGTGTGGTCACGTCTGTTTAGATCGGAATTCGAAATAGGTATTTTATACTACTTACTTGATTTTATGATTACCTGATGCTTGTATTTTAAGCAATGCTTGCCATAAATCATTTTTTAAACTGTCCCAACAATGCTTGAAAAACTTAGAATCAAACTGTCCCAATGATGTTTGTATGATCAATTACAGTATAAAAGGTTTATCCAATTCAATCTTGGTATTTTCAGTGAGGATATTTTTACAAATTTTGCCTGAAAATTTGACGAATAGCATAATTAGCATTGATCAAGCATGAGAAATATGGTACAACATCATTGGATCATCATTCTGATGCTGCCCTGAAGTTCCCATTTTGATCCAGAATTTTTTTCCTTGTAATTGATTTTAAAAAAAAAAAACTCTGAGAGCTTGTCATGGCAATTTTCCTATATAAATTAGCCAAATGAGTATCTTTTTTGGGTTTATATAATCTGATCAGATGAGTATTTTCCATGGTAATTATTTTTCATTCTGGCAAACCAGCTAGTCTTCCACAAGTTTGTTCAGAATATGAAAAGCAACAGCATAATAAGTATGTTAGTAGAGTGAAAAGGAATGCGAATGTACTGAGAACTAATAGAATATTAGATCAAGCGAGGAGGTAAAGTGAAGCTTCAGTCTATAATTACACCTTTATCTGAGTTTCGATCACTCTGTAAAAAGGCTATGCACTATATGATATATTTTGTTTAGTGTGCTGCTATTCACACCCCAATTTTCTCTTCTAGCCACCATAAAGAATATCATTTTCTTCTTTCAGCTACCGTGCGTTAAAAATATTAATATGAACAAGCACTCCACTACGGAACGAAAGCTTCGCTTTCTTCCTGCCAAATTTACGATCATATTTCGGTTGGTAGTAGCCGTACGGTTGCTTCCTACCGAATTTACATTGTTAATTCAGATGATTATGGTCGAATGAAGAAAAATGATCTGGTGGCCAGAAGTGTAAAAAATATAATCAAGTTTATTAAATTTTGTGTGGTGGTCAGAAGAGTAAATTGGGGTGTGAATAGCAGCACACTTTGTTTATAGTTATATATGTTTAGCCACTTCATTCTTTGACGTGCATTCATATGAAGTTGGGAATAAAAGCCACTTTTATTTTAAGGACACTAGTTGCACTCCTGTTCATTTCTATTAATAAACTGCCATACCGTATTGTATAGAGAAACAAAAGGTTACCGACCTTTGGAAGTTATATAGATTGGCTTATTTCAGTCAATAGGAATTGGCGTTTCAGTCAATATTTATTAATCATGAAGAAGAAGATTTTAGACATGTCCCCTTGAAAAATATTTTTTTAGGTATAACAAAATTTCCTAATATTTTCTTAGCTGTGTTTCTTGCAAACCATATGACAAGAAATTGTTAGTTTACTTTGGTACGCATTATTTCGATATCGATAGTAAACTAAGCTACAAACTTTCACCTTGAATGTTTCTTCTATGTCGGTGTTCATCAACTTGGCTACAAAATTTTATTTGACATGTTTATTAAGCAATAAATCCCTAATTACTGAAACTTGTTTATGTTAGAGTTCATCAAACTTGCATTTCATTTCTGGGTGCTGCATTTTCTAAAAGTGACCTACCGTAAGTGGCTTAGAAATAGTTTGATTTTGCTTATCTTTTAAGCAATTTTGTATTTCACCAAAAATAAACTGTATGGAACAACTGCGATAGTACACAGAGAGAAGAGGTATCAGCGGAAAACCACTGCTCAACCATGTTAGGATTTACGATGACGACACATCCATTGTGAAATTCGAAATAAAATAAAATTACAATTGTGATCATATGACTTAAATTTTTTTATTAGGTATGAACATGCTATGCTGAAAACCAGAAAGCAGGTGAATTAAATTGTAGCTTCAGACCATAGTAAAGTCATAAATATCCCTTCTGATGTTTTTAAATAGATTTGTGGTGATCATGGATTTTTTTGGGACAAATTAGAATAAAAAAAAAGGCATGGTGTGTGTGCATTTTCTTAAGATGTGTTTGAAATGTGAAGGTTAGTGGAAGAGCATAGAAGAATGCGAGCATTGGCAGGGTTGTTAACAATAATACGTCTTCAGTGTTTTAATTAGAAGTCATCTTAATTTATAGGTACATTGGTCAAAATCCAATCATTTACTATAAAATTACAAAACCAATCCAAAAATCATATCACATATGTAGTGGGGTGAAACTTCGTAATAAAATATAATATTTATACTACTTAACCCTTCCCTATGGAACCATCATTGAATAGGTACTAGCATAAATAAAACTCATCAAACAACCACATTATTACGTCATCTTCAGACACAATTTATTTTAAAAAGAAAATCATATACCGAAGTAGCAGCATCTATCATAAAATATATTAAAAATCCGACTGATGAATAAAAAATTAAGGTGGAAATCTTGAAATGGAGAGGAGGGATGGTCTAGGTTAATAAGAAAACATAATGAATTCTTTTCCATGAATTACATTAGGTAGTGAGAATTTTTGAATTCTTTATTTAACCGCATATAATTAATATGGGAGAAATTATGTTGCAGTATTTCATGGTCAAAAAAATCCCTTGAAATATAGATAAAGTTTAGAAAAATACTTGTCCATAGAATTCAACCGTAGCTTACCAACACACATATGTATCTGTGTGCAAAAAACTACCACACATCGTTATATGCCACCCTCTGTTTTGACTTGGTTGTATTTAAATATGGAAGACTTCCATTGAGTCATTCTGTAACCGGTCCAAACAAGCACAAGTATGTAACCCTTTCACCTTTGACGTCCACGGTGGTCGTATTCACGATTCATTGTATGAAGAGTTGTGTAAAAAACTACCACATGTCGTCATATGTCACCCTCTGTTTTGACTTGGTTACAAGTATGACGATATGGTAGTTTTTTGATTGTGTCTTCTTATTTGTTTTCGATGGGCTTTTAGCAGGGTCGAAAGAGTACAAGTGGGTGTTAAATGGGGCGATGGAGTATTATAAGAAGAGAACACTCTTTTCTCGCACCAGGTTTCTCCATTGATTTTTTCTTCGACCTGTTTTAGTTTATAGAAACGATCCAATCTACCTTTAGCTGTTGGTAATTTGGTATTAATTCGGTTTTGATAACGTACTCCATTTTTTGATAATCTCATGATTTGATATTTTTTTTATTTTTTTTTTACTTTTACTATTGTTCCCCTGTTTTGATGATCTTTTGATTTTCTTGGGGAACCAACTAAGTCACTTAAGTTATTAGAAACGGAGTTAAATTATCTTCTTTTATTTGGATCCATGAGGTATGAAGATTGTTTGTCATTCTTTTCATTAGTATGTCAGCACAAATACCGTAGGGTAAATGATTCCTATTGTTATGGTTTTAACTGTTTGTAAATATGCATTCAATTTACAGTGAAGTATTGAAAATTTTCAGTGCTATTGCTATATTTAACCTAGTACCTATGATAGCATGTATCTGTATCCTGCTACTTGCAGTACTAATGTTCTTATCCATACAGGGACATACTAGATGCTCCTGCGAAGCGTATTGATAAAATTCTTTCCTTGCCATGCTCAGTTTTTGATTTCAATGGTAGTGAATTACGTGCATCAGATGATGATCATTGGCTTTATGATGGAGAGGATGAGTTAAATGCAATAATTTGGGAGAGGCAAACAGAAATGGAAGCTTATGAGTATTAAAAGCATAGTTGGTTAAATGCACAGGCTACATGCTGTAGCAACAGCCGTACTTGAGGAATGCATATTTAGTCCGGAGGTTTCATGAATTTCTCAAGCAAACACGTGGAAGGGAAAAACTTCAAACCTGTATTTAATAGTTCTGATCTATCTCATAGAGTGATAATTGTAGTATAAATCAGAATTTCATTGCGAACTTCTTGCATGTAACTGTAACTTCGTTTGGATATTGTATGTTAATAATATGAAATTCATTTTGGACATGTCTGAGTGTTGATTGAAGCATGCTATTATTGTTAAAAGTTATTATCTTTTGTAAAAGGCTCATTCATTATATGGTATGTTTTTTATTCGTTGCGAAATACACTTTTTTCTTGTAGTGGAAATGACAGGCCATGCGTAGGGTGTAGGAAATAGTAGGGTGTAGGAAATAATAAGTTGTAGGAAATATCTGGCGTAGGAATGACGTAGGAGAAAAATTGGTCATGGTAATGGCGTAGGAAATATCCGACGACGTAGGAATGGCATGAGAAATAACTGGCACAAGGGAATATCTGGCGTAGGAAACATCTGGCGTAGGAATGGCTTAGGAAACATCTGGCGTAGGAACGACATAGAAAACCGTACTACGCATGGAGTAGGAAAGACGTAGAGAATATTTTTGCCATGCTAGATTTTTCGACGTTAGTTTTGGCGTAGATAGGGCGTAGGAAACTGTTGGTTCCTACGCCATACCTACGCCAAAATGACGTAGGAAAACCAAAAAATTCTTGTAGTGAATTATGTATTAAATAATAATTTCAAAGACAATCAACTATTAGTTAGTTAATGATAATAATTTAATAGCATTTAAAAATTAAATATTAAGTATCAAATATTAAGCATCAAATACTGATTATTAGTAGTTAGCTATTTAGTAGCATTTGTTAATTTTTAAAAAACCAATATTAGATATTAATTACTACATTTTTGTTATTTTATTAAAAGTAATTATTTAATGGTAATTGTTAACTATAAAAAATTAATTGCTAATTGTAAATATTAAATATTAGTCTTAATTGCTAAGTATCAGTTATTAACTATAACTTCTTAATTTTTCAATAGTAAATATTAATTATCAAATAATCGATATTATTCATTAAATATTATTTACTAATTGTTAATAGTTAACATTAGTTAATTATTATACATAAACTATTATTTGTTACTAATTTTAATTATTAACTGCTAATTGTTATTACTACTTAGTCATAATTAAATACTAATTAATTAATAAATGCTAATTATTTTGAATATGTTATCAAACTGCAATTATTATATGTATTTGATAGTGATAATGCAAAACTAAATACTATTTTGTTTGATATTTATGTATATGCGCTAGGAAATTAGAAGCTGTTATTTGACAAATATTTACACTGCGCCAGTGTAAATATACACTGGCGCACTTGCCAAGTGCGTCAGTGTAAATTTATGTTGGTGCACTTGACAAATGCGTCCCGTATTTTTTTAAAAAAAAGTTGGTTATTTCATTGCTGAGATGGCCAAAACTAATCTATATTTGCAAATAGTTTTGAAACTAGCTTATTTGCGCTATTAGTTTAAAAAATTGGCCGCTTTTGAAAATTTGTAATGTAAACTTTCTATAAATTAACTATACCTAATTGCAAAATTGCAGATTTACTGTGCTTAATTACAAAACTGCAGTTTTAATGTGCTTAATTGCAAAACTTGTCCATTATTTTAACTATATATCTATTAATTAATTTACCTAAACGTTTCAAAGGCTTGCTCTTTTCTATCTATTTTCTTTTTATCTACAGATCTACATGATTTACAAGTTTTTAGCATTTTCTATAAGTTCTGCGTCTTTTTATTTAATTTGTATTTCATGAAAACCACTCTCTTTTCCATTATTTCTCATGCAAGTTAAACGATTTTATCTACTTTTCAAATCTACCATTTACAGAATTATTAACTACGTTTACGTATATAAAAGAAACGTAAATAATCGTACGTAAACTATAGGATTAAGAATTATTGTAAAGAAATATGCCGAAAGTATGCTTGTATTGAAAATAAATTAGAAAACTAAAAACTGTAAACTATAACTGAAAGTATGTTTGGAACGTTCCGTTTCACTATTATCGTCATTGAGCTTGTAACATATTTGATTTTGATCTCTAACACTGTCTAAGTCGTCCATACGTGCTGGACATATTTTACTTCACCTAAAATGTGAGGTGATTTGGATTATTAACTTCTCAAGTTACTGTTATTTTGATGTACTTCCTTCTGTTGTGTTGTCTTAATTATTCTTTGTGGCATATGATCCTCACTGAATTATTGAACCAATTCTGTAATGATAATATTAATTGTTGGGAAATAATGGCTGAGTCGCGGACCAGGTCGCTTTCTTGAAGACGATTCGGCGATCTGGTCGATGGTGGAAAACCAGTTCGTACTTTCGCCGCTGCCTCTAGGATAAAACAGTCTCTCTGAAATTAATAACTGATCTGCTTTGCACAAACAGATCAGTCCAGATTTGCACTTTCGGATTTAACTGCTCGAAAATTTCTGTAAGAATATTTTAATGGCGGTGGAAGAGAAAAGAGAAAAACAGTTTATTTATTTATTTATTTATATATTAATCTCGTCTAATCTGAAGATAATAATATATAGACGAGGATTAGGTTATTCGAAAATACTGGTCAGTGGAGGAAAATAGGATCTGCGAAATACTTGGTCAAAAGTTTACCGTTTCAAATTAAATTCGGTTCAGAAATATTTTCTGTAATTAAAAAACGATTCGAAAAAATCAAGTTTTTCTGGTTTAAAAATATAAGTGTCTACACCACATAGCCAAGGCCCAAAGCCCAAGCCCAATACCGAACCGAACCGAACCGAGCCGGGCCAGGCCGGGCCGGGCCGGGTCGAGTCGAGTCGGTCGGTCGCGCGCGCGCGTGTGGTGGTCATGATGCATGGGCTCCCTCCTCACAACAAAGCATGTATTGGGAGCCCCAAGGCCCCATCAAAGCTTCTTAGAAACAAGTATAAATACTTGCTTCTTTCATATAATCCCATGATGTGGGACTATTCACATTTAGGAGCCATCATACACTTATTTCTATATTTTAAACAATTCACAAAAATTTCCAACAATCCCCCACTTGAATTTTTTAAAATATTATCGACCAGTTTCTAAAAACATAAGACTGTGCATAAACAAAGGTGTCATCCGACTTGAACCTTTGCGTAGTGAATAAGATTCAGTTTTTACTAGAGTGACACGTAGTCTTGAACTCTATTCCTGACATCAAACCACACACAATCTTTTCTATAGTGCAATCAAATAAGCCCGTGCGTTTATGGCCATGCACGTCTATCCCAGTTTAGTGAACACTCTAGAAGTTTTGCCCAAAACTCCATAGGAAACGGCCTCATTTCCACATTCACATAGGTGAGTCTATCAAGAGTACTCATGAAGGTAGGTACTCCACTCCAAATAGAGTATAGATCTCATTAAGAGTTTCTATTAACTCATCCTCTATCACTTCAGGAATACATGCTTCTTAATTTGTTAAATAGCATGTTCAACTTCTGTCACTACA
Organism: Allium sativum; assembly: GCA_030737875.1. Classification (NCBI taxonomy): domain Eukaryota; kingdom Viridiplantae; phylum Streptophyta; class Magnoliopsida; order Asparagales; family Amaryllidaceae; genus Allium; species Allium sativum. Next base: position 710,163,799 of record CM060916.1, on the reverse strand, counting down.
CAACTTGTTTTTACCCATTGAACCTAGTTCTTGGGATCTCCAGTCATTTAGGTCGGGTTACCATTGTGCGTGATTCCACAATCTTAGGGCAATAGTCCAATTCTTTTAGAATTATTAATGACTTTCTTTCTGGTCAGTCCTTTCGTCAAAGGATCTGCCAAATTATCATCACTTTATATGTGATGCCCTCTAACAATACTGTGTATACGACTTTCATTTCTTACCGTTGTAATATCGGTTCTGTTTTTCTTTCAATATCGTCAAATTTTTCATCACTATATATGTGATGTTCTTTTACAGTATTGTGCTTACGACGTCGTTTTCTACCGTTGTTATAACGGTTCTATACTTTTTTTAATAGCCGCGGAACTGTAACGACCCAGCGGATTTTCAGCCTTGAAAATCGACATAACACCTTTTCCATATCTCATGTCGATCCTCCAAGCACTGAAAAACACTGGATTGTCAATAGATAGAATTTAGAGGGTGAGAAAAGAAAGAAAGAATGTTAGAATAGAAGAAAGAAGAAGAACACATATCACAATCTCACAGTGGAACAAATAAAATATAACAAATCCTTTATACAAAACTGTATATACATACCAATCATCAGAGTACACATACATCAGTCACAACGGAATAATAACTTTGAATAACTAGCGGTGAAGCCGCCTGCCTCTAGCTCCTGAAACTCCAAGCGAAAACCTAACCTGGAACATACTCGGTCTGACCCGAGCACATTTGATTTAAAACAAAATACACCGGGTCAGTCTGGAATACTATCAGTGATAAATTCACAGAACACACAACTTGTTTAACTTTGGAAAATCCTTTCGAAATCAAAGGATAATAGTAAGACCAGTCCACACATAAACACGGACGGTTTTTACCTTACTATAACCCAAAACAGTTTTGAAATCATAGCTTGCTCTGATATTATCATAATGTCTAAATACAAATAAATATCAGTCTAGAGGAACGCTTGCATCTCACGCTCCACATATATAGTATACAATCGAAAACCGCGGGCGCTTATTGGATATTGGATTCCAACTTGACAAGGTATGGGACCACCTTCCGCACGTGTATCTCTAGAGGCGAATACACTGGGTTCAACAAGAACGTCTTGCAACCCGGCCCTCACATGATCGACTACTCATTTCGCTTGAGTGTATCGAATGTATATCACCGACGGTTGGGATCAGCAACCGCCACCCGAATAGGGTCAGCATCGAATAGATAAAGAAGCAAAAGGAATTTCTCTAGATAGGTGATCATACATCCTAATGGGAGCGACCCACATAGCCATGCTGTCTGCCCGATTTTTGTCATTTCCCGGTTGATGAGGCCTGAGGCTAGAACTTGACTTTAACATTTGGTCATCATACACTTTGAATGCCACATCGTCAGATCCGCCAGATCACACTTGATTGACGTCCACAAACATACTCTAGCTATCAGGCTAGAGAATAACCCTTTCTCCGCCATCAACCATGGTACGTTTGGAGAAATCAACGCATGTAATTCCTTTGGAAATACTCTGTCAGACATCCGTCCATACAAGTCACCCAGGAACAGGATGAACCGAAGGTACTCTCCTACTGCATCTCATATAGGAATCACCCCATGGATCAGTAGCGAGAAGTCCTTGCAACCTGTAGATTCCAACCACGACGGAACCACAGCTTATCTCTGGTTACGATCCAGAGGTTATTAGTGGTCCTTCCGTTTATGAAAATCCACAGTCTTCAATGCTCCATCACGGTCATCTTCAATATCCTCCCGTATTTGTTGGTCAGAATGGTTTTCGAATAAGAATTCGATCCCGGACTTTCCATACCAACAAGCGTATTGGTCAACTTCGATAGTCGGTGATTTAACTATCGAATAACAAATGTGTGAATACAATCAGTTTGTTTATTCAGCTCAAGACACAACTTTACCTCTTAAATGTATTTATTCCAAATAGTAAATTTACTTTTAAATCTCCTAATTAGTTTTGATTGATTAACCTTAACTTGACTAACTCGATTTATCTAACTCAACTGGACTAACTTGACTACTTCAATTGATTAACTAATATTCGACTTAACTCCATTCGCTCGACTCTAGATCACAACAATCACAATGGTTATGCCTGATTCCCTCAGGAAACATCCGACCGCCGTAGGCTATCTTCCGCCCTGCGAATCACGCTAGCAGTCGTACGTAATGGAAACTTCTATTGAGTAACTCTGTTTGACTAATTCTAACTCAAATACGATATTCGATCAACTCTAATTGAATAACGATATGTTTAATATAATTTGAAATCAATATTCTTATTTTCTTTTGAAACTAATATGGTAGTATTATTTAATTCCCAAAATCTTGCCTTGGAGTTTGATATTCCTCGTATAAGATAAATCCAATTTCAACACTTCCACTCACACCAAACTAATACCATTCCTCGATAATAGTGAAGCCAACCAAGTTGGGGTATTTTAGTTACCTCTCAGACCTTGATCAACTCGTTCTTACCTCAGAAAAATATTAGTTTGTCACTTAAACACCGATACTAAATCTCATTTCAAATCTTGATTTCAAACCTGGGTTTCCATAACTGTTTCTTACATTTGAAATCCTTGCTCAAAAATCATATTACTTAATTCCTTTAATTAAGGAAGTCTTCATTCAAAACACCATTTTAACGTAAAGCACAATTTCACTTATGAATCTTGTTTACAAAACCTTGTTTGGCAGCTTGGATCCTTAAAACTCTTTATAACCCTTTATAAATCTTTTTGGTCAAACCATATTGCCATTTCATTATATTCAATTGAATTCAATTTAAAGCCATCGCTTTAATTATTAAAATAACCATTTACATTAAGATTAACTACATTAACACTAAACAACTCGATAATCTCCTTTAACTTGGATTTGATTTCGGAATTCCATTTATCAATATTTAACACAAACCAACGGTATGTGTTTTTCCTTGCATCTTATTTTGGTCATCGCTTTGGTTATAAACCCTTTTGACTTGGATTACATTTCCACGAATCCTTTTATCAACTTCTTTTACGACCTCGCTTGAAACTTGGTTTTACAATCTCTATAAACTCTTATCGCTCCTTTCGATCATACCATATCGCCTTTTTTAACACTTCTCAAATGAATTTCAATTTAAAGCCATTATCATAAAATAATAATTAACTTCAAATATTAACTATAAAAATAGTTAACTATACTTTTACTCATAGAATTATTACCATTTTACAAGCTTAAATACTAATTAAATTCATTTACATTAAATAGTTTGAAAATTTTCCTTATTTAGTTAATCGGGAGATAACGAATGTTTAACACTAATCAATTCAAAAATTTCCTTTATTCATAGTTAATCAAAGATTAACTAATCATGATACTATTTGTTTCGTTCAACGAATATTTAAGTTAATTTAATCCCACTATTGGTTTCAGTTAAAAAAATGGTTGATTTCTACCAACCGTTCACTTCAGTTAACCATTAACTGATTTTCTTTGTCATTTCCCATTCAAATTAATTAAACAATTTAATTAATTTAAAAAAAATCACTATTTAATTGTTATAAAAACAATTATTCTATTTTAACAACCCGTAGGTAAATCCGTTGTTTTCTGCCTTTACAACTTGTTTAAAACATCTGAATAATTTCCTTTAACTTGATTAAAAATGTTTATTTATAATTTTCCAATTTAAATATTCATATAAAATGATTGAATAACTTTAATTCAGTTATAAATAAATTTATAACCTTTAGAACACGTCAATTCACTTAACAGTCGCACGACGGTAAAACAGTCCCCTTTGGTCCATTCAATGTCAATTGCCACATCAACGCTGTCGGTTGATTTTAAACACAACACCGGTGAATATACATTCAACCATCGACCTCCAAACAGGTTTTTGTGTCAGTCAGAGCAAACAATTCATATATATGCATAACAACCAAAAATACAGTTTATTTGAGGAATCCGGTCGGATCCCTCCAACCTGTCCTTCTCTGCATCACCGATGTTAGTTGATAAAAATATACGAATAAAATAATTGGCAGAATAATCGCAACCATCAACTAATAACAACCATTTGCATCCATCACATTCAATCAGCCAATTTGGACTGTAATATGTAAAATATATTTAACTGTGAATGTACCACATCACAGGATTCCAGAAGGTGTGAGAATTAACTCACCAGTGTTTGTTCTGGTCGACAGTTGACGCGTTTGTTGCTTTTAATCTTGAATGGACATTCAAAGTTAGCTGAATTTTCAACTATCTCAGATCAGAGCCTAGTCAGTGTCATCGCCTAGGTCTTGTCCCTGCGATCCCAACGGATCTAGTTTCGTCAAATTCCGTTATCGTATGTAAAAGATACACTTATTCGAAGTTGGGATAAATATACGAGTTTTAATTAATTAACTTATTAAAAATAAACAACTTTATTACCTTTAATTACCTAATAGCCTGCCACGTCACCCTTCCCAATGTTTTCCCTTCTCCGCTTCACTCGTTTTCACCTTTCCCCCCAAACAAACCCGTTCGTGCTTTCAATCCTCCTCTTCAAAAAAAAAAAAAACACGACGCCATCAACCTCGTCCCAGCGCCGCCTGGCCCCACCGAAGCCGCCACTCGACACGCCATCGTCACCGCCTGGCCGAGCTCCTCCTCCGCCTGCGAGCCCGCGACCCCGTTCAAACCCGTCCGCCTGCAATTTCAATCACCCCCAATTTGATTTAGCCTCCAAATTCGCCACCGTCGGACCACTACCGGTGACCAGACCACCGCCAACGTGACTGCCACGCCTTCCATGTAACACCCCACCTCCACCAAGGTGGCTCTTGCAAGCACTCTGACTTTGGAGGGGCGTTTGAATCAGGTAAACATGCATAATGATATATCAAGGCAGAACAAGAACATATGTATATATGTAAATAGAGTAAATAACATAGATAAAACAGCGGAAGATTTCAAAACATTTCAAAACAAGTCTGGTACAACATAGCTTTCCAAATAAACAAGTCTAGATAAAACAACATCAACTGAAAAACTGAAATAAATAAGTGTTATCCCCAATTAAGTGGTAACCATAGCTAGCTTCATGTCGAAACCGTACATGAGCTGAAATCCCACAAGCAAGCAATCCGAAATCCAAGCTAAGCTCCAGTATTCCCTCCCTGAGAACCTGGGGGGGGGGGGGGGGGGGGAAACGGAAGAAAAGAGGCGAAAGAAAACAGGTCAGTCAAAAAGACCGAGTAAGCCCTACTACAATCAATGTAAACTGATAAAGTTAACTGGCATGAGCAGCAGGGATGAACATAAGGATAACAATATACTAGCATGATGATTAACTAACAAGGTAGATAAAGGTGTCATCGCATAATCAGGATTAAGGTTTTGCACCACAGGTGTACTAGCAAACTAACATGACTTGAATAAACAAGTATTGATCCCTTGGCCCAAGCTTTGGCCCAATAACATGAAATGACCCTAATACAAGGTCCAACAAAACGGTCTAGTCGATCGGCTCCCTAAGCCTAACTCGTCACGTGTTGGTGTCAATACGGCCCAATCATAATTGTAGTCGAACTGTGCCGGGTCCACCCTTCGGGTGTATCAAGCCCTAGGGTGTCAACCCCTGGACACCATGAACATGAGTGCACAGTCCCGATCTACTGGTACCCGTGCATGTTTTCTCCGGCTACGGACTATGTGCACGACCAGAGTCCGCCCGGAACTACACCGGCGTACCCTCTGCCGTCGCTTTTGGTCACTTACCTCCAGTCCAGTAATCGTGCCCCCACCCTAGCCTAGTCCCTAGGGTCATGATGATACTAACTTGGGATCACTACTGGAGTGGGCCCCCATTGCTAGGATTTTTTAGTGGGTTAAGTACGGTTTAACCCTCTTGCTAATCCTGGATTAACTTGGTTAAGTGTAACGATGAGTTCACGACTTAACCCCGATTAATCTACCAAGCCCAAATTGGTTAAGTATTAAGTGGACCATGACTTAACCCTAATCACGAGGCATTAATTAATTTAATGCGCCTTAACCTCTCACATTAGACCTTGTTGTGGTTACTAGTTAAGCCGGGCGGGTCCGGGTAGCTTTACACCACAACTTGGTCTAACCTCGGGTTCAAGGTACAACATGACCAACTTCTCACATTGGGTCCTATTGTTTGTAGCAACTAGTTAAGCCGGTCGGTTTCGGGTAGGTTTACGCTACAAACTCAACCCAACCTCAAGTTGGCCACACTTATCTTTTCTAAGTGTCATGTCCATCATGTTTCCAAAACATGTTACAAGTTTTCAAGCAATTGGGTAGACCTAACTTAATAGGTAAATTCCCAATGGGTAGACCTAACTTAATAGGTAAATTCCCAAGCTTATGTTTTATGTCTTTTAAGTTTACCCAACCCCAAACGCAATCCCATCGCTTACATATCGCAATAGCGCATAAAGGATAGAAAGAGGGAACTCGGCATAATCATGACATAAAGGTATTGAAGCCACAAGCTTAACATGGTGGCATATGAAATGTTCATATGTTCATACACTTGCATATTACATTTTTAGGCCTCAAAAGCATGCATAAAACCAAACTTAGCATATTGGTGATACATGGTGCTAAATGACATGTAGAGATGGCCATAAGTTCGCATTTAGCCTCACATGCAAGTTATCATAAGAGATATGATAACTTACATGTTGCTAAAATGCTACCTTTGGCATAAAGCTTAAAGCTTTATGTTCATAAACCCAAAATAAGCTTGCATAACATGATAGCATGAACAAAATGTTCAACCCAAACTTGCATAACATAACTTGGCATACTTGCATATAAACTTGCATATCACAACATGATAAACTTGCATATAAACTTGCATATCACAACATGATAAACTTGCATATAAACTTGCATATCACAACATGATTAACTTGCATATCATACATTTAACTTTAGAGTTTAAGTATGAAAGTAAAATAGGGCTTACAATGCTTAAGAAGTCACAAAAATATGACAAAGCCCTTATGAAATCAATTAAACCCAAAATGCAAGCAAAACCCTTGAGCCAAAATGATCAAGACTCTTTCTTTATGATGCAAATATATAAACTTGACTTGAATGCAAGCTAATGATGCTCATACAAGTTTGAAAACACTTGTATGCATGGAAAATCACTTAGAAATTTATTTAGGAATTTTATGAAGAGAGTGGAGGCCATGAGAGGATTGATTTTGCCATAGTTTAGTTGTATGAATGAATAATGATGATTTAGGGTAGGTTAGGGTCTTATTTATAGATTAGGCAAGTGTTTTAGGCCATAGGATTAAACCTAGATTCAATCCAAGCCATCAAAGCATGTCTTGGGGAAGAAGTCAAGTGTAGGAACCATCTAGGGCCTTTAGATTAAAGATGAACCATGAGAACCATTCAAATGCAAAATCTGCATTTGAGCGAATCGGCCCACGGGTTGACAGCCAAACACCCTGGATTAACCCCTAGTCGACCCAGCGAGCTCGGGTCGACCTCAAAAATCGGCCGGTTCGGTTATTCCCCTCTCCCAATTCGCTGTTTTGAACATTTTTGCATATTTATTTATTTAATTTTCAATTATATATATATATATATCAATATATATATATTTCTCTGCGCAACCCATTTCACTTAATTAAGTATACTTTAATTTGGGAATTTTTCGTGAAACTTCGCGAGGCCATATCTTGGTCATACGGACTCCGATTTTCGAAAACTCGGACTCTATTTCGCGTATTTTTCCGAGACGAACGCAATGGCATAGCCCGTTTCCCTTGATTCAGATTTTACAGTTTAATTCTGCCTCCATTTATGTTATAACATGTTATTCAAAAATACGGGTTGTTACATTCTTCCTTCCTTAAAGGATTTCGTCCCCGAAATCTCGAAGTTAGGAAGAACGTATCCTACCATCCATCATCCATCTACTCAAAACATCATCCACGAGCAATCATTGTCCTTAAAAGGTTCTAAATGCTGTATGATCATATGCAAAGGTGTGTGTATATGTACTTATCTAATGCGAAAATCAGGAGGTTACTGATTCAGTAAACCCCCTTAATGCAAAATATGTTAGTGAAATGAGTCCATATGTATGCAAATTCCTAACATAATTTATAACCTCTTCATGAGTGCACATAACATTCATCCATATGCAACATCCACGTGATAGCATAACAAGTTTTCATCCATGAATAAGCATAAACACTCATGCATATGCGGTATGAAAGTGTGTGAGCCGATCTTTGTGCCTAACGTGTATTATGCATCCACGAGTATCCACTTGCAAACACTTGCAACCACTTGCAACCATCAAGCATAACATGTTTCAAACACTTGTTTCATCCAAAGGGTTTCTACCTAAGGTTCTCATGACAAGATTAACACGATAATCTAGATAAACATGGATAGCAAAGAGAAAGATATGCTAACAAAGAAAAGAGATTGAGAGTGTACCCTCAAAAAGGAATGGATAAAGCCCACGCATCTTCTCCTCGGTTTCCCAAGTTGTGTCTTCTTCGGCTTCACCCCATTGAACCTTCACCAATTTGACCTCTCGATTCCTTAGCTTCTTGGTCTCCGTCCCCAAGATACGAATCGGAGCTCTCCTCAAGGTAGCCTCTTTCTCCACTTCTACATCTTTTAGAACACTTGGCTCAACAACCTCTGCTGATTCATGTAAACACTTCCGGAGATGCGAGACATGAAAAACATCGTGTACTCCAGCAAGCTTCTCGGGCAACTTCACTCTATAAGCCATCTTCCCGATCCTCTCTATAATAGGGAATGGTCCAACAAACCTCGGTGCCAACTTCCCAACAGCTCCAAATCGGACCACATTCCGCAAAGGAGAAACCTTCGCGAAAACCATATCCCCAACATCAAACTCCAAATCCGTTCTTCGCTTATCAGCATAGGATTTCTGTCGGTCTTGGGCCGCTTTCATCCGTCTCCGAATCAACTCGATCTTCTCGGATGTATCTCTGATCATATCAGGCCCAAGTATAAGCTCATCTGTAGTCTCCCACCAACATGTAGGCGACTTGCACGACCTCCCATATAAAGCTTCAAATGGTGCCATCCCTATGCTTGCCTGATAACTGTTATTATATGCAAACTCAACAAGAGGAAGATGGTCTTCCCAAGTACCACCAAAATCCAGAATACAAAGCCTCAACAGATCCTCGAGTACCCTATTCACCCTTTCGGTTTGACCGTCCGTCTGTGGGTGATAAGCCGTACTTAGATTCAACCTTGTGCCCATAGCTTCTTGCAAGCTATTCCAGAATTGACTTGTAAAGATTGGGTCACGGTCACTGACTATACTAGAAGGGACTCCATGTAGTCTCACAATCTCACGAAGATATACAGACGCTAGCCAAGATGCGGTCCTCTTGCTCTTCACTGGAATGAAATGAGCACTCTTCGTAAGTCTATCCACAATAACCCAAATGCTCGTATTCCCTTTCCTTGACCTTGGTAGCCCATCGATAAAATCCAAGGAAATACTCTCCCACTTCCATAGTGGAACGTCTAGAGGATGCAATAGCCCACCGGGCTTCTTCGACTCGGCCTTAACTTGCTGGCAAATGATACATCTAGAGACAAATTCTGCCACATCCTTCTTCATCCCAGGCCAAAAGAAAATGCGCTTCATATCTTTATACATCTTATCTCCGCCCGGATGTATAGTCAACTTAGAGCGATGCGCTTCCTCAAGAACTCTTCTTACTAGATCTTCTACCATTGGAACACATAACATTCCGTCTCTCCTCAGCCAACCCTTGTCATCAATAGAATATCGAGCGAGATGACTAGACGTCTCTCCTCGAATTAGCTTATCCATAATCTCAACTATCTGAGGGTCTTCTCTCTGCGAAGCCCCAACTTGATCAAGAAGGGTAGGTCTGAGTTCCAGAGATGCTAAAGAACCGGTCATCGACTCAATCGCCAAAGAGAAATCAAAGGTTACCACATACTCTAAATTCTTCATCTCAACGAATAGAGGACTTAGGGTCAACCTTCTTCTACTCAATGCATCTGCTACCACATTCCCCTTGCCAGGGGTATAAGCTATCTCAAAATCGTAGGACGCCAAGAATTCCATCCATCTTTGTTGCCTCAGATTCAAATCTTTCTGAGAAAAGAGATACTTCAATGACTTGTGATCAGTATAAAGCTCAAATCTTTCTCCCAGAAGATAATGGCGCCAAGCCTTGAGTGCATATACTATTGCTGCCAACTCTAAGTCATGAGTGGGATAATTCTTCTCATGCACTTTGAGTTGTCTACCGCCAAAGCATATCACTCTTCCCTCTTGCATAAGAACAGCTCCTAACCCCGTGCCACATGCATCGGTGTATACGGTAAATAACTTCCCTCCATCGGGCAAAGCTAGAACAGGTGCTGATGTGAGGGCTCTCTTGAGCTTCTGAAAAGCAAGCTCGCATTCTATGCTCCAAGCAAAAACTAAATTCTTCTTCGTCAATTTAGTGAGAGGAGCGGATATCTTTGCGAAGTCCTTGATGAACTTCCGGTAAAAACCCGCAAGACCTAGAAAACTTCTCACTTCAGTTGCATTCTTTGGAGTCTTCCAATCCTGAACTGCCACTACCTTAGCGGGATCCACCGCTAAGCCTTGCTTAGATACTATATGCCCAAGGAATCTAACTTCCCTTCTCCAAAAGTGACACTTGGAGAACTTGGCCTTCAACTGATGCTCTCTAAGCGTATCCATCACCTCCATGAGATGCCTTGCGTGCTCTTCCTCATCCTTAGAGAAAATCAGAATATCATCTACGAAGACCACGACAAACTTGTTCAAGAACTCCCTGAACACCCTACTCATCAAGTCCACAAAATATGCGGGTGCATTAGTCAAGCCGAACGGCATGACAAGCCATTCGAAGAATCCATCTGAAGTTCTTAACGCAGTCTTGTCTATACTATCTTCAGCTACCCTGAGCTGATGGAACCCCGTAGCAAGATCAAGCTGAGAGAAAACAGAAGCACCGACAAGCTGGTCAAAGAGATCATCAATCCTCGGTAACGGGTGTCTGTTCTTCTTAGTCAGGTTATTCAACTCTCGATAGTCAACGCAAAGTCGGAGAGAACCATCCGCCTTGGTAGCAAATACCACAGGCGCTCCCCATTCAGATATACTTCGTCTAATGAAGTTCTTCTCAAGCAACTCTTTCACTTGCTTACTTAGCTCCCGCCTTTCATGCGGAGCCATGTGCCGAACGGGCAAAGAAACAGGCTTTGCATTATCCACCAGATAAATGCGGAAATCAATCTCTCGCTTAGGGGGCAACCCCCTAACTTCATCGAAAACATCCGGATACTCTTGAACCACTCTCACAGACTGAAGAGTTTCCATTGACGAGTCGAGTGATTCCAGATAGCACAACATGACGGGACCTCTCGGATCACAAGAAATCTCTAGGGTGTTTCCGAGGCGAGTCACGAGCCTCACAACCCTATGCTCACAATCAAGAATGGCTCCATATCTGGACAGCCAATCCATGCCCAATATCAATCCGTATCCCCTAAAACGAAGAACATAAGCACTGCACAAGAACTCTACACTCAGTATAGAGATCCTCAAATCCCCACATATCATAGACAAATGGGCGGAACCCCCTATAGGATTTGAGACACAGACGGAATCATCTACCAAGCTAGTACTAAGGTGCAAACTATCAACAAGATCAGATGAGATAAAGCTATGCGATGCACCAGAATCAAACAAGGTACGAACTGGAAAATCAGAAATATATACAAGGCTCTCAACAGAAATACTACCTCGATCGGGAACTGGAGCGACATTGAGAGCATGAACTTGCCCTCCTGAAGGTCCAGCACGCTGAGTCTGACCCTGGCCTTGCCCTTGCTTCCTCGGGCAATCCTTACTGAAATGTCCAGTCTCACCGCAGAAAAAGCATTCACCATTCTTCCTTTTCCTCTTCTTACAATCCTTAATAAGATGCCCAACTGAACCGCAATAATGGCACTTCCCCTTGTTGTTCTTGCCCTTGTTGTTATTGCCCTTGTTGTTGTTCCCCTTGTTGCCTTGACTCTTGTTCTTGTTCTGATTGCCTTGACTGCTCTGAACACTTGGATTACCCTGATTTCCTTTTCCTTGGGAATCAGTCTTCTTGGCTTGAGTATCATTCATCTTGGTTTCTTTCTTGACATCTCCCTGAAGTAACGCCATATCAACCAAACTCTCAAACGTGGCCCCATGGGGAATATGTGACATAGCCAATCCCTGCAACGGCTCATTCAATCCTCTAGCAAAACGAAGAGCCTTCTTCTGAGGAGTATTCACCATATCCAAGCCAAAACGAGCTAACTGATTGAACTTGTTCACATATTCTTTGACAGACATATCTCCTTGTTTCAAAGTTATGAACCTCTCCATTTGCAGATTCTCCTCAGCAGAAGATAGAAACTTAAGCATGAACCTTGCCCTGAAATCGGCCCAAGTCTCAACAGGCCTAGTACCATTGGTGACTTCCCACCAATAAGCGGCTTCATCCTTCATAAGCCAAACCGCCAACAAGAGCTTCCTCTGATCGTCTAACCCAAAGATAGCAAACAAATCCTCGGTCTCTTTCAACCAATTTCTGGCCTCTACAAAAGTCTCAGTGCCTTGAAAGTTCTTGCCACCCATTGCTTTGAAATCTTTGCAAGTCTTTGCGAAGTCCACTTGAGGATGCCGAGGGGGAGGAGGAAGAGGAACCTCAGCGACAGGAGGAGGAGGAACATTAACCACCGGAGGAGGAGGAGGAGGAACATTAACTACCGGAGGAGGAGGAGGAGGAACATCTGCGGGGCCGACTTCGGTCGCCCTAGCCTCCAAAAGTCTCCTATACCAAACAGGTACGTGTACTCCCTCCGGAATAGCAAAGTTATCGGCCATACTGAAAACAAAGAAAAAGACAGATTCAGAATGGAGAAAAACGAAGGAATTTTGCTAATGGCTTTTTGGGGAATAGCCTTTAAAATAAACTAGACTTTTCTTTGGAAAATACTTTATACTTGGTTTTGAAAATAGTTTTCCAAAAGTTTTCTAAAAGCCTTTTTGTTCCTTCTCGTACCATATGCTCTGATACCAAATGTAACAACCCACCTCCACCAGGGTGGCTCTTGCAAGCACTCTGACTTTGGAGGGGCGTTTGAATCAGTTAAACATGCATAATGATATATCAAGGCAGAATAAGAACATATGTATATATGTAAACAGAGTAAATAACATAGATAAAACAGCGGAAGATTTCAAAACAAGTCTGGTACAACATAGCTTTCCAAATAAACAAGTCTAGATAAAACAACATCAACTGAAATAAATAAGTGCTATCCCTAATTAAGTGGTAACCATAGCTAGCTTCATGTCGAAACCGTACATGAGCTGAAATCCCATAAGCAAGCAATCCGAAATCCAAGCTAAGCTCTAGTATTCCCTCCCTGAGAACCTGGGGGGGGGGGGGGGGGGGGGAAACGGAAGAAAAGAGGCGAAAGAAAACAGGTCAGTCAAAAAGACTGAGTAAGCCCTACTACAATCAATGTAAACTGATAAAGTTAACTGGCATGAGCAGCAGGGATGAACATAAGGATAACAATATACTAGCATGATGATTAACTAACAAGGTAGATAAAGGTGTCATCGCATAATCAGGATTAAGGTTTTGCACCACAGGTGTACTAGCAGACTAACATGACTTGAATAAACAAGTATTGATCCCTTGGCCCAAGCTTTGGCCCAATAACATGAAATGACCCTAATACAAGGTCCAACCAAATGGTCTAGTCGATCGGCTCCCTAAGCCTAACTCGTCACGTGTTGGTGTCAATACGGCCCAATCATAATTGTAGTCGAACTGTGTCGGGTCCACCCTTCGGGTGTATCAAGCCCTAGGGTGTCAACCCCTGGACACCATGAACATGAGTGCACAGTCCCGATCTACTGGTACCCGTGTATGTTTTCTCCGGCTACGGACTATGTGCACGACCAGAGTCCGCCCGGAACTACACGGGCGTACCCTCTGCTGTCGCTTTTGGTCACTTACCTCCAGTCCAGTAATCGTGCCCCCACCCTAGCCTAGTCCCTAGGGTCATGATGATACTAACTTGGGATTACTGCTGGAGTGGGCCCCCATTGCTAGGATTTTTCTAGTGGGTTAAGTACGGTTTAACCCTCTTGCTAATCCTGGATTAACTTGGTTAAGTGTAACGATGAGTTCACGACTTAACCCCGATTAATCTACCAAGCCCAAATTGGTTAAGTATTAAGTGGACCATGACTTAACCCTAATCACGAGGCATTAATTAATTTAATGCGCCTTAACCTCTCACATTAGACCTTGTTGTGGTTACTAGTTAAGCCGGGCGGGTCCGGGTAGCTTTACACCACAACTTGGTCTAACCTCGGGTTCAAGGTACAACATGACCAACTTCTCACATTGGGTCCTATTGTTTGTAGCAACTAGTTAAGCCGGTCGGTTCCGGGTAGGTTTATGCTACAAACTCAACCCAACCACCAGTTGGCCACACTTATCTTTTCTAAGTGTCATGTCCATCATGTTTCCAAAACATGTTACAAGTTTTCAAGCAATTGGGTAGACCTAACTTAATAGGTAAATTCCCAATGGGTAGACTTAACTTAATAGGTAAATTCCCAAGCTTATGTTTTATGTCTTTTAAGTTTACCCAACCCCAAACGCAATCCCATCGCTTACATATCGCAATAGCGCATAAAGGATAGAAAGAGGGAACTTGGCATAATCATGACATAAAGGTATTGAAGCCACAAGCTTAACATGGTGGCATATGAAATGTTCATATGTTCATACACTTGCATATTACATTTTTAGGCCTCAAAAGCATGCATAAAACCAAACTTAGCATATTGGTGATACATGGTGCTAAATGACATGTAGAGATGGCCATAAGTTCGCATTTAGCCTCACATGCAAGTTATCATAAGAGATATGATAACTTACATGTTGCTAAAATGCAACCTTTGGCATAAAGCTTAAAGCTTTATGTTCATAAACCCAAAATAAGCTTGCATAACATGATAGCATGAACAAAATGTTCAACCCAAACTTGCATAACACAACTTGGCATACTTGCATATAAACTTGCATATCACAACATGATAAACTTGCATATAAACTTGCATATCACAACATGATAAACTTGCATATCATAGATTTAACTTTAGAGTTTAAGTATGAAAGTAGAATAGGGCTTACAATGCTTAAGAAGTCACAAAAATATGACAAAGCCCTTATGAAATCAATTCAACCCAAAATGCAAGCAAAACCCTTGAGCCAAAATGATCAAGACTCTTTCTTTATGATGCAAATATATAAACTTGACTTGAATGCAAGCTAATGATGCTCATACAAGTTTGAAAACACTTGTATGCATGGAAAATCACTTAGGAATTTATTTAGGAATTTTATGAAGAGAGTGGAGGCCATGAGAGGATTGATTTTGCCATAGTTTAGTTGTATGAATGAATAATGATGATTTAGGGTAGGTTAGGGTCTTATTTATAGATTAGGCAAGTGTTTTAGGCCATAGGATTAAACCTAGATTCAATCCAAGCCATCAAAGCATGTCTTGGGGAAGAAGTCAAGTGTAGGAACCATCTAGGGCCTTTAGATTAAAGATGAACCATGAGAACCATTCAAATGCAAAATCTGCATTTGAGCGAATCGGCCCACGGGTTGACAGCCAAACACCCTGGATTAACCCCTAGTCGACCCAGCGAGCTCGGGTCGACCTCAAAAATCGGCCGGTTCGGTTATTCCCCTCTCCCAATTCGCTGTTTTGAACATTTTTGCATATTTATTTATTTAATTTTCAATTATATATATATATATATCAATATATATATATTTCTCTGCGCAACCCATTTCACTTAATTAAGTATACTTTAATTTGGGAATTTTTCGTGAAACTTCGCGAGGCCATATCTTGGTCATACGGACTCCAATTTTCGAAAAATCGGACTCTATTTCGCGTATTTTTCCGAGACGAACGCAATGGCATAGCCCGTTTCCCTTGATTCAGAATTTACAGTTTAATTCTGCCTCCATTTATGTTATAACATGTTATTCAAAAATACGGGTTGTTACATTCCAGCATCCATCCCGACATACCCCCGCCACCAACACTGATGAACTTCGCCGGAAAATGGCCAAATCTATTCGTTGCTTTTTAAAACCAAACCCAAAATAGACACCCACGTTCATCTCAGTAGTTCTCCCTCCTCCGACCACCAGAGGTCACGCCACCACCGCCAAAACAAAGGTATTTCTCCCCTCTACAAAAGCCCTAAGGCCCTGTCCCTCCAAATCGACTGAGTCTCTCGAATTTGGACCAAAACCGAAAGTGGTTTTCTGGCTTGTAACCCCGATTCCGACCACCATACTTGCCGAAACCACCCCAAATTTTTACAGGACGTAGACAACGAGCCGATCTACAACTTTTGTTCAGATCACCATAGCAAAATCATCCCGGATTGGAAAATATAATTGATTTTGTGTTGAGGGTCTTATTTGCAAATTTACATGGCTGAGGATGGTGAGGGCTGGAAAATTGTGATGGAGGGTGTTTATATAGTGTGGAGATAATATAGTTTAAGTTGATTTGACGACTGACAACGACCGACGATTTTTATTTCGTACCTATCGCTATTTTTAACACTATTTATTCGCTGCTGTGCTCACCTACGAACCCTGTTCGAGACGCGACTGGATGGCATCGTATAATTTGACGATACGGTCCTAACGAAACTTGTTTTGTCGAATTCCGTGTCCGTTTGCTCAAATAGCGTTTGTACACGTCCAATTAGATCGATTTATTTTACATTTTATTTTGCCACGCTCACAGAATAACCCCGATTGACGCGCCGTCAGAAAATCTGGCAATAATTTACCGTTACGGTCCCAACAAAATTTGTTTCGTCGAAAACAGAGGCCGTTTGAAAAATGGCCCTTTTATAACTGCCAAATTCAAATAAAATAGACCAAATTTAAAATACTTCAATATAATAATATCAAAATACTGCAATTGGTCATACACGACCAGAATTTGATATATTACCAAGGAAAAATATCCTGGGTTGAATTCGAAGCCAAATCGATATTCAAAATATTTAAAAACCGTTATTTTATATAAACGCAGCGCTATATATATAAAGGAATTACTGGCGCTGTCTTTCTCAGAATATGATTTGGACATAAAATAAAATCTATACAACGAAAACTGGATTTTTCTCTGCCATTGGAAAGATATCGTCAAACCGGTCCCGACGTTTCTTGTTTCGAGGAAATCCGACTTATTTTGAACTGGTACGACCAATTGAAGTTCAAAATGCCAAAACGCGAACTGCCGCGCCGCTGCAGCTCGTTATTTAATTAAATTATAAACTATATATATTCGTCATCGTTTTCAAAACGAATTATCACTAAAATTTCAGTATAAACAATATTTGACCACTTTAAACTGTCGGATCACAGTATATTTCAATTTCGACAATTTCCCATATTTTGGAAATTAAAATAATATTTATTATTTATTTTAAATAATATATTCACAATATAATCGTTAAATTCGATTATTCGACCTCAAGCCAATATTTTAAATAATTAAAATGATTAAAATAAACCAAATAAATAGGCGGATAATACGGGTCGTTACAGGAACTATCACAATCAATTACACCACTGGTGTCTATTTTTCCTTTATAGGAATCTCAAATAGCATATTTCTTTAGTTCTATGCTTCTTAACTAGCTGTAGCTAGTGCTATTATCTCAGTCACTATAGTATACTGAGTCAAGATATTTTGTTTCTTAGATTTCCAAGAAACAGTTCTTCCAGCAATGCTAAATATATAGCCACTGGTCGCAATAGAATCATCAGATAAAATATTCCAGTCAGCATCGGAATATCTTTCAAGTACAGCTTGAAATTTTTCATAATGTAATCCAAGGTTCATGGTTCGTTTAAGGTATCTCATGACCCTTTCAATATCATATCAATGCTTTATACTAGGTCTACTGGTAAACCTGCATAATGATCCGACGACATAGGCAATGTCGGGTCTAGTACATTCAGTGGCATACCGTAGGCTGCCAATGATGCTCGCAAAATCAGACTGTCTTACACCTTCATCAGTGTTCTTAAATAACTTTACACTGAGACCATATGGTGTACATGCAGGTTTACAGTCAAAATAACTGTATTTCTTTAGAGTATTCTCAATTTAATGAGATTGATCCAAAGAAAATCCTCTTTTTGACCCAGTAATCTTAATACCAAGGATTACACTCGCCGTACCTAGATCTTTCATATCAAAATTGGCACTTAATAAAGATTTGACTAAATTTATGGCATGAATGTTTGACCCAAAGATGAGTAGATCATCTACATAAGGCATATAATAGTACAAATGTCATTCTCAGATTTGTAATAAATGCATTTGTCACTTTCATTAACTTTAAAACCATGTGAAATGATTAAAGTTCTCAATTTTTTTTTCATGCCATTGTTAAAGTTCTTGTTTTAACCATATAATGATTTATCTAATTTGCATACTTTATGTTCTTGACCATGTATTACAAATCCTTCAGGCTGGTCCATATAAATTTCTTCGTCTAATTCACCGTTCAAAAAGACGGTTTTAACATCCATTTGGTGTATTCATAAATGGAAGCAAGTGAGATTAATACCTGAATGGATGTTATTCTAGTTACAGGTGAAAAAGTATCGAAGAAGTCTATATTTTCTTTTTGTCTAAAACCTTTAGCTACTAGTCTTGCTTTGTATTTATCTATAGTACCGTCAGGTTTTAGTTTCTTTTTAAGTACCCTTTTACAACCTATAGATTTACAACCAGGGGGCAAATCTATCAAATGCCAAGTCTTATTGGATTCAAGAGAATCCATCTCATCATTTATAGCCTCTCGCCAGAAATCGGCATCTAGTAAAGATAAGGCCTCTTGGAGGTTTAAGGGATCCTCCTCTATAGTAAAAGCGCTAAAATTCGAACCAAAATCTTTTACGGTTCTTGCTCTTTTACTTCTTCTAGGTTCAACTTCAGAACTTTTATCAAGTTCTGTTCTAATAGGCGTACTTGATGTGCCCCCACTATTCCTTAATTTAAAAGGAAATTTAGTTTCATAAAAATCGGCATCATTTGATTCAATTATATTATGTGCATTTAGATCATAAAATCTGTATGCTTTGCTATTAATAGCATAGCCTATAAATGCACATTCATATGCTCTACTTGCCAATTTTATTCTCTTAGGGTCTGGAATGCGAACATATGCTAAACAACCCCAAGTTCTAAAGTATGAGACATTGGGTTTATGATTCTTTAAAATTTCATAAGGTGAAATTTTATTCTTAGATTTAGGGATTCTATTTAGAACATAACATACAGTCTATAAAACATCCCCCCACTAATGTTAAGATGCACCAAAATTTAATAAAATGACAATTATTAATTCGGTAAAGGTCCTTTTTTTCAGCTTTACCGTTCATTTCAGGTGAATAGGGTGCAGTTCTCTTATGTACAATATATCACATAAAAAATACAGAATAGAATTTGATTCGTATTCTGTTCCTCTATCACTACGTAGTCTCTTAATTTTCTTATAAACTTGATTCTCAATTTCAGTTTTGAATGTTTTAAACATGTCAAATGCACCTCATCTTTTAAGAATCATTGTCTTTCTAATTATAAGCTTTATTTCCACATTACCAATCTCTATAGCTTTAATGGTGCGAGAATCTCACAACACACTTTCTGATCATCAACAACCATGTATATTGTGAATATATCACAATCATAGCAGACACGGCAAGAAACACCAATGTCTACCCACTAACCATCTAATCCACTAAAAAGTGAATCTCAGTAATCATAGCCGTTAGAGTCTTCTTATTCAGGTTTGTCTGCGGTGCAGGGCCTTACCTGTTCCTACATTTTCGTGTCATATGATCTGGTTTTTCACAGTTGTAACATAGAAACAACTGTCCAGAATCACTTTTTTGGGTTGGTTGCTGTTGTCCTTTATGGTTTCCTTGCGGATTCCCATTCTATTCTATACTGACTGGTCGTGGAAGCTTATTAATGTTAAAGATGTTCATATGTTTGAGAATTCATATTTTATCGTATAGAAAAATATACGTAAACTCAGAGACTAACATAAGTGAATCTCATAAAATATTATTTTCTGCATTTTCGAAAAAATTCAGCATGTTCTTTTGGTTTAGCTCAAGGAGTCACAATTTACATGTTGTCCTCCATATTAGGCTACAATGCAGTCAAACTCATGTAGAAATATTGAATACATATGTATGCAACAAAGATGTTCTATATTCTATTTTTTCACTTGTATGCATATAAACTATGTCAATTTATTTGATGCAAAAAACCTATTCATTCAATTAATGTCAATTCTTAAGGACATTATCAAATAACATACACATTCTATTAATGTCAAAAAAATTAGTGACATTTCCAAATAATATATGTGTTCTATTAATGTTAATTTTAATGACATTTTCATATAATCATATGTATTTCAGTAATGCCAAAATTTTAATGACATTTTCAACATAATTATGCACTTAAATAATGTCAATTTATAATAAAAACATTTTCACTATTTGCATTCAAATAGTGCCTCCTCTAATGACACTTTCAAAATAAAGCTCATTAAATCATATGATTTAGCTCAAAATAGATCTGAAATAATTAGCTGAAAAGAAAGGCGAAAACAGAACCTGAGCATGTAGATCTATGGTCAACAGTTCAGATTTCATCGCGTTCAATCGTTGCAAAGTGATTTCAGTCGTTCATTATGCCTGGCCGCGGCGATGATGCGACATCCAGCAGCAGCGAGATCTGTTACAATGGCTGATGACGCGCCAATGATCATCACGACTGTTCCATCCAGATCATTGTAGTGTCCTCCCATTGATTAATTGTCTGTAGGGTAGCAACCGCCTCCATCTAGGACTGTAATGAAGCCATTGTTTCTTGTCGTCTTCAAATTATTGGGAAACAATGGCTGAGTCGCGGACCAGGTCGCTTTCTTGAAGACGATTCGGCGATCTGGTCGATGGTGCAAAACCAGTTCGTACTTTCGCCGCCACCTCTAGGATAAAACAGCCTCTTTGAAATTAATAACTGATCTGCTTTGCACAAAAGATCAGTGCAGATTTGCACTTTCGGATTTAATTGGTCGAAAATTTCTGTAAGAATATTTTAATGGCGGTGGAAGGGAAAAGAGAAAAACAGTTTATTTATTTATTTATTTATATATTAATCTCGTCTAATCTGAAGATAATAATATATAGACAAGGATTAGGTTATTCGAAAATACTGGTCAGTGGAGGAAAATAGGATCTGCGAAATACTTGGTCAAAAGTTTACCGTTTCAAATTAAATTCGCCAAGGCCCAAAGCCCAAGCCCAATACCAAGCCGAGTCGAGTGCGCATGTGTGGTGGTCATGATGCATGGGCTCCCTCCTCACAACAAAGCATGTATTGGGAGCCCCAAGGCCCCATCAAAGCTTCTTAGAAACAAGTATAAATACTTGCTTCTTTCATATAATCCCATGATGTGGGACTATTCACATTTAGGAGCCATCATACACTTATTTCTATATTTTAAACAATTCACATAAATTTCCAACATTAATTTTGACCTAATGTTGGATAAAAGAACTTAGCTAACCATGTTCATTGAACACTATATGTAACAAACAGGAAACTCTAATCGATTTTCGGTGGTTTAGTAGGCTAATTTATGCTGAAATAAATGTTGGGTTTTCTGCTTCTTAACTTGGTTGATAATCTTGGATTCTTCAACTGGCACAATGTAAATTGGATACTTGTAGCCTACTTCTCTCCATCTCCATCTTCTTTTTATTTTATTTTATTAATTTATTCATTTTTAAAAACGAGTGTGCCTGTTACCTAACTTGAAGAAAATGAACTCTGAGTATGCTAGAACCAGGGAACCAGTTATTGTGTACTTCTATATCTCTATCGTACTAAAGTGTGCCTTATTAATTACAAACATGTAGCGTACTGCTCTTAACTCTTACCAATTTTTGTTATCTGAGTCATCTTGAAAATTCTGAAACTAACTTTTTTATTTTTATGATATTATTACATCTTCACATCATGTGCATATATATATATATATATATATATATATATATATATATATGTATCATAGTCAGTAGATACGTGTAAATTTAGCGAAGCCAATTCAGGTCACTTGTGTTTGCCGTTAGTTTATTTGTTCAGTGGTGGATAGCAAGGATGGGACAATCTCCGTGGCTTCTGCATTTCCTGGTCATCATGAAGGCAATAAATAATTAATGTTGTAGATTTGATTGATAATGTGAACTATAAATGATTAAATGAAACTGAATGCACTATAAATGCTTGAATGAAACTAAATGCACCAGATGTTCAGGATAGAGATTACAAATTTTTACCAAAAAGCAATAGATGAAGCATACAATGGAGTTGACTGCAGCGATGGAGGTCCATTTGGTGCAGTGATCGTTCACAATGAAGAAGTAATTGCTAGCTGCCACAACATGGTTTTGAAGACTACAGACCCTACTGCTCATGCTGAGGTTACAGCAATTAGAGAGGTAATTAAACTTTATTAATTCATCTTCTCAATATGATTTTGGAAATCATCTCTGTAACACAAGGAAATGCCTGAGGATGACATTATCATATTCAAGTACTAGAAAAATTCAAGTATTACATATGCATTACAGGTGCATAGATTCAAGTAAAATAAAAAAAATTCAAATACTACACTCTTATATTCTCAGGCCTGTAAAAAACTAGGAAAAATTGAGCTTTCTGATTGTGAAATCTATGCTTCACGTGAACCATGTCCGATGTGTTTCGGTGCAATTCATCTTTCTCGAATTAAGGTACACCACCCACATAAATAAAGTGTACTAACAACTTATTTGTAATTCCATTGCAACTGATGATACTTGTTACTGTTGAAATACTTGAACTATTCAGAGGCTTGTTTATGGGGCTCAGGCTGAAGCAGCAATAGCTATTGGATTTGATGATTTTATAGCTGATGCTTTGAGAGGCACTGGAGTTTACCAAAAAGCAGGTATGGAGATTAAGAGAGCTAATGGAAATGGAGCAATTAGAGCTGAACAAGTGTTTGAAAAGACCAAGGAGAAGTTTAGGATGTACTAAACTTCAAAAGTACTATAATAACATAGATGGTGAGGGTAAAAAGGATACAAGGATTGACATTCAAATTTAAATCTCAAATTTTACGAATACTATTAAATGGACGATGTACTTGTTTAATTGGATTATCTTTTCAATCCTCTGTTCTGAAATTATTTTCCTGATTCCATTTCTTAAGCTTGTTATAGACAATGGGTACGCCCTCGCTAGCCAAATGAATCCCAAAACCCACAACCCAGGTGGGCCCCCTTCTTAGAAAAGTGATAAGTGTAACTGTGTTTATATAAATGTATGTGTCTCGCCGCGCGCGCATATGTATGATTGTATGTATGTGTGTGTGTGTGTGTGTGTGTATATATATATATATATATATATATATATATATAGAGAGAGAGAGAGGTTTAATAGCATCCCAATAATGTTCCTCTTTTTCATCATATATTTCCACTCACTCTTTCATCTTCCACTAACTTAAACTAATATAAACGAAATGTGGTTAACGGGGGGACTAGTGGGGTGCTCCATTTTTAGGGTGTCATTGAACGCTTGTTATATATATGTATGTATGTATGTATGTGTGTGTGTGTGTATGTATATATTTGAATAAGCAAAAAACAAAGTTAAGACCCAAAGCCCAATAAAACATATCATCGGGTATATACAAACATGGATACCCGATTGCCACTCATATTACCAATATGAAACGCTAGCCGACATACAACATTTCCCCAAAATCATTTATTCTCCTTAAAAATAATGGCGATCGGAAAAAGGAGAATAATTAACTCCATCATCAAAGCTTCATGCTTCATGGTGGCATCCAGATGTAATCTTCGCTCTTCTTTGTCATCACTTTAGAGTAGCTAGGGTTAGCTAAATCAGCGCTAACCCTAAATTTCGATTCCTGTCCATGTTGAACTCTCGGATCTATACTTCCCAGTGATTATATTGCGGATGCAACTTTCTTTGTGTCTCTCTGAGCTCTGAGCTTCCTCAATCTTCCTGTGCCCACTGCTTTCTCCACTACTCCAGCAAGATAAGTGATAGATCTGGTAGTTTAACTTGCTTTTGTAGTGATTGCTTCCTACTTTAAGTAGAAATTGATGTGGATCTTCCACTTTTTTTCTTTTTTAGAGTTATGGGGCACTCTGGATCACTACTGGAAGGGTTGCATCTCTTCGTCTTTGCAACATGTAAGAATTTCGAATTACTGTCTAAATTATTGACAAAATGCACACTTTTTCTGACTAGATCATGTTTACTTCCCTTTAGGATCATTTTGTTGTAGTGATTAGGGTTGTATCCTCCAGGAAGGAAGTCAGGGCGCTCAGCTATATCTCTGTTGTCGTTATTCTTGTCTGACAGACAAAGTGATTTATCAGAAATCCTTTTATTCAGAGCAATGAAGTTTTCTGGATCATTACTGGATGGTTGACATCCTATTCTCTATGCATTAGGTAAACAACACATATTACTATTCATATTATTAATAACAGAAATTTTTTTAGTAACAATGTCCTGTTTACTTCCCTTGCGGTATTTACTAGTGTAGAGGTAAGAGTTGTTGCCACCAGGGAGGAAGTCAGAAAGCCCAGTTTTATTCCTGTTGCCCATTTCATGAGAAGCATGGCCTCTTAAGCTATGCTTGCCATTGAGTATGAAATCTTCAACTTGTTTATCATATCTTGCATCTTTACTATTTTTGGACCGATTGTGAGTACTTTCATTTTTATATCTGTTTGCTTTACCCATAATAATTTGGCAATCAACTATTATGCTTTTCCATAGCTGGTTAAAATTAGATTCCTTGTTTGTGTGGAGTCTCTGATTTTTCTCTTTTCAAATATAATAGATCATAGCAGTTAACAAAACACATGCTTTCTTGAAAATGAAGGACTTAGGCTTAAATGTTTTAAGAATGTAATAAATACTACTTCTAATATCAAGAGTGGGGATATATTATTGAATCCCAAAGTGCACTTGGCATTATACCAAATGTACTGGGAATAAGGACAATCAAAAAATAAATGATTGGAGCTTTCAATATCTATTTTACAAAAGAAGCAAAGATTTTCAGAATCAGATCCATTTGCAACATTTTTCTCTTGTGGGAAGTTTATTTCGAAGGGCAAAAAAGGCAAAGAGCCATTTTTGGGCAATTAGTTTTACACCATATCACTTTATGCCAATCCACCTTTATTTCATCTCCCCTAAGAAATTCCCATGTTTTTTTGAAAGAGAACTTTCCTTTTGAACTAATTTTTTGTTCCCAATTGTCTCTGAAACTGTTTTGATCTATGTGTATGTTGTGTATTGCTTCTTTAAAAATAATAGCAGCAGTACTATTTTGTAATCTCCAACAATTATTTGTAATAACTTTTTGAACATTGTCTTTTACCCCACCTATGAGATAAAGATTATTCCAACCAAGTAAATCAGTAAGAGAATTCCCACAAATCCACGGATCAAACCACAGAGTAGTTTGATTGTCATCTTTCAGTTTTCTATCAATTATTATTTTCCCAATTTTTCTGCAGTCTAAAATGTTATTCCACACATATGAGTGATGACTTTCTTTTCTAGTAATCCAAAAGTTTTTGCTCTTTAAATATTTGGCTTTCATCCATCTGGCCCATAGAGACTTGCCATCCAAGAATTTCCAGAATAATTTAAATTTACAAACTTCTGAAAGATCTCCTATGTTTCTAAGCAAAAGTCCACCAAATTTTTTTGGATTGCAAACTTTATCCCTTGCTATTTTGTGTTGCTTTCCTTTCCAAATGAAATTTGAACACAACTTTTCAATTTTTTGAATAACACTAATAGGAATGATGTGTGTTTGAATCCACTACATGATAAATGGTGTGATGACAGTATGTGTGAGTTCCATTTTACCAACTAGTGAAAGAAGTTTGCTAGACTAGCCTTCTAGTTTATTATGAATGATGTCAATTAGTATAGCACAGTCCCTATCTTTAACCTGATTAGTACTTAATGGAAGGCCAAGATATTTGACTGGAAGATTCCTTTCCTTATAATTCAAAATCTTTAGAATTTCTTCTTTATGCCTGGCCTCTTTGCTGAAATAAACCTTACTTTTACTTGAGTTAACCGTGAGACCAACATAATTATCCATGTTATCCAGAATTCTCTTAATAGAAATAGCATTATTCCTGTCAGCTTTCAAAATAAGAAGCATATCATCAGCATATAGTAAATGAGTAATATGTGGCTTATTTTTGTTTATTGGTTTAATGTTACCCCTAATCAATTCCATTTCCATTTGAATGGAGAAGTATTCCATGACAATTGAGAATAAGTGAGGAGACAAAGGGTCTCCTTGCCTAATACCTCTATTGTTGTGAATAGAACCTTTTGGGGAACTATTAATCATTACATAATAGGTTACATTAGTTATGCATTCTTTAACTAAAGCACAAAATTTCTCACTAAAATCCATTTGCTGTATAATGTATATAATGAAGTTCCATTTTATCTTATCAAAATCTTTATGTAAATCAATTTTGATGCATATAAGGTTTTTGTTTTTTTTATTAAAATCCCTTATTAGCTCATGAGCTAACAAAGTGTGTTCAGAAATTAACCTCCTAGAAATAAAGGCACTTTGATTTTCAGAAATAATAAACTTAAGAAAACATTTCAGCTTATTAGAAAGAATAGTGGAAATCATCTTATAAATAAAATTGCAACAAGCAATTGGTCTATAGTTATCTAATCCTAAAGGAGTTTCTACATTAAGAATTAGAGTTAAAAAAGTGTGATTGGTATTTTTCAGTAATTTACCAGAATTAAAAAAATTCTAATATGGAATCACACAAAATATTTTGCAAATCAGACCAATGTGTTTTGTAAAACTTAGCATCAAATCCATCAGGTTCAGGGCTGTTGTCATTATTAGCATTAAAAATGACATTTTTAATCTCATATATTCTAACAGGGGCTAATAAAAAATTATAGCAGTTAGAATTAACAGTGTATTTAAAAACAATGTTGGGAAGATTATTAGAATTGTTAGAAGTATTGTATAATGAACAAAAGTAATTAATGGCCTCCTTCTCAATATGAGATGCTTCATTAATTTGTTTACCATTACAGTCAATAATTTTCCCAATATCATTTCTATTTCTCCTATTCAACATTTTAGTATAGAAAAACTTGCTAGCTTCATCCCTAGTGGTTAACCAATTAATCTTGGCCTTTTGTTTAAGATTAATCGAGTTAACATGTAGGGGATTAACAAGATTGGCTTGTGCATTAAAAAATGATTCAGCCTTAACCTTGTCTGAGTAGTTATCATCTAGATCATTTCGGAGTCTTTCACATTCATTCCTAATGGCTTTAATATCACTTTTATTTCTGTTATTGTTCCAAATTTTGAGATTAGATTTAACAATTTGCAGAGTTGTACTAAATTTGTATTGGGCAGTGCCATACATATTATTAACAAAACTGCTAATAACAAATTCCTTATAATTGTCTTCATACACCCACCCATTTACAAATAAAAAAGGGGTATTGAAATTACCACTTTTATTAATGAGGAAGAAATCTAGGATAGGTGTATGATCACAGGTATTTTGGGGTAGAGTGTTGCATTTCATATTGGAGAAAAAATTAATGAAATCTTAGTTAAATAAAACCATATCCAGTTTATAGTGTATATTTCTGTATTCACCTGATTTCCAAGTGTATTTGTTACCATGAATAGTGGGTTCTATTAAACCAGATTTCAAAATAAACTTAGCAACTCTTTCCAATTTTTGAAATGGGATAGGGTTGCCACCTTTTTCTCATAATTGTGAAACACAGTATTGAAGTCCCCCATTAATATCCAAGGACTATCAATTGATAAGCTAAATTGCTTAATACAATCCACAAATTGATTCTGTCCACCTCAAAGTTTGAAGCACATATAAAAGTGATCCTAATAATCAGACCACCCTTATTTTTTAAAATACAGTGAATGTACTGGAGCTCTATAAAATAATTAATGAGAGACCATATATTAGGATTATGTAAAACCATAATCCTACCATTGCCTCCCATTAAATTATTCTTAATTAGATTCCAGTTAGAAAATTTCCTAAATTGAAGATCAGCTAATTTCTGGTCATTTAGCTTGTGTTCTAAAACACCAATTATACTAGGTTCGTACTTGTTCAAAAAATCAGAAAGGTCAAGCTGCCTTTCAGGGGAGTTAAGC
This sequence comes from Allium sativum, assembly GCA_030737875.1. Taxonomy (NCBI): domain Eukaryota; kingdom Viridiplantae; phylum Streptophyta; class Magnoliopsida; order Asparagales; family Amaryllidaceae; genus Allium; species Allium sativum. The sequence goes on along the minus strand of CM060916.1, from coordinate 710,135,226 downwards.
CCCCTTATATTCCAAACAACAATATCCATATAATAAAATATATAAAAGAAATTTTATTTGGATACAATTCCAATGATACAATACAGCTACAGTGGGTCACTGTGCTTGTTGCTATCCACTCTAACCTCAAGTTGTTTGCCACTTTTTTTGAAGCTAGTGTTGTATGTGGCCATTGAATGTTTTTCCCGTTTGCTGTTTTTTTTTCTATATATTTCTTTCTGAATTCATTATCATTGGCATCCTCTGTTTCTTCAGCTAAAGTGATGTATGTAAGACTTCTAGTTCCAGTCTTCTTCTTTCTTTTAACTAGAATTACAGGTTTTAAAGCAGAAAGAGTGTGACTTATTGCCTTTTGAATATCATCTTCAGAAATAGAAGATGATCTCTTAGGGGCAAGCCCATCAAAAATAAGAAAACTGTCTGTGAAAATGGTGTCAGTTGAAAGGAGAGAAGCACAGCTTACTATACCTTCTTTTAAAACATTCAATTTCTCTGTGTTTGTAAAATAACTTGGATCCTTCATGTCGGTGAAGGATTCAATGACCTGTTCTGTTGTTCCCACTTTTGTATTTTTATTTTTGCTGTAATTCGAATCTAAATACTCTTTCATGACTGACGGTGCTGCAGAGGACCCATCAGTTTTGTCCTGAGCATTTTTGGTCTGCAAGTTCTTAGAAATATCAGCAGACCCTAAATTTTGTTGAGATGAGATGTCCATATCAGAATTACCCAATTCTGCTGTATTGATTTTCCACATGGGCAGCTAGTAGTTTTGGTTTTCCCAGATGTTTCTTTTCACAGGATCATGGATTACAATTGGAGCCATATTCGGAAAGCTTTGTATCTGTATATCTCTTTCAGTTATGTCAGTTGTTATTTTCCGCTGCGTATTGTACTTATGTATTATTTTCTGCTGCTATGTAAATTCTTAATCTCTGATATTGTATTTACAATGCGTAATACTTATTCATACTTTGATATATTCTTATATTGTGATGTAAATTATTATAATAGCAATGAAATGTTCTATTGTTTGTGTTCTGATGAGTCGTATTCTCAAAGCAATCCGTTGTTTTCCATCTCTTTGGAGATCGGGGAATTTAGGATCGTTATAGTTGGTATCAGAGCTTTGGTTTACAAAGCTTGAGAACAAGGCATGTTAGAACCAAACGAAAGAATAACTCGTTAGAGATAAGGTTAGTAATACCCTAGACTGAGTTCGAAGAGTGCTATTCTTAAAAACAAAATTAATTTTGAAAATTATATCTTATGATATGTATTTGGATATTTTATTTTAAATTAATTTTGGACTATCGGGTATATGGAGATTTTAATATATGTCTGATCCACATGTATTTGAAGTCTCAAATATACTGGGTAGATATAGAATCACACTCTAGTCGCCAGGGGATAATTCTGGGGATGCCCGGGCATCATCAATATTTATGTTCGAGTTTCGAAAGTGGGATATCTATATATTTCCAATTGACTAGTGTGAGAACCAAACTTAGATAGGGTTATTGTTTGTGATTTAACACTAAAAATGTGATTTTTAGAGTATATATAAAATTATATATTTGAATAGTTAATCAACTAATTGATTGCTGGTTGTGTTGTTTGATAATTAATTTAACTAATTAAAACATTAGAACAATAAAACCAATAAGAGAATAAAAGGTAAAATTTAGCCAAATAGAATCAAATTTGAATTGAATTGAAATTAATTGGAATTACATATATGTACATGTATATACAATGAACAGGTCATAGCAAGGAAGCTAAGAAGAGAATAAAATTGTATGCCCGACAAATATGGGGAGATTGTAACGACCCGGAATTTCTGAACTAATTTAAAAAAAATTAAATTATTTTAGCTATTTTAATGTAATTTGAATATTTAAAATGATTTATTTTAAATAATAACGACTAAAAATTTATTTAAATCGAAGTTAGAATGTATAATTTAATTATAAAATGAGCCTGAAATGGCGCGGTAGTTTGAAAATTCGATTTTAAATTTCAATTGAATGTATAGGATTCAATATAAATCAAGTTTTGGTAAAACCAAAAAAATTTGAATCTGTTTAATAATATCTTTCTAATGAAGGAAAGAAATTGAGATTTCATATATAAATTGAAAGTTATATCCAGTTTAAAATTTAAAATTGTTGCTATGGAATTTATATATATTAATATAATGTATAGTCCTTAAAAATAGCCATTTTGCAAACGACCTCCGTTTTCGACGAAACCACTTTTGTTGGATCCGAAATGTCAAATTATTGTTAGGTTTCAAATTTCATAATTTTTGGAATTAGTATGTGAGCGTAGTAAATTTAAACGTGTTTTGTCAATTCAGTTTAAATTTAATCGACCAGAAAAAGGACATTTTTCAAATGGTCACCAAATTCGATGAAATTAGTTTTGTTAGGACTGTATCGTCAAAACATAGGTAGATTTATTTTTCTGGAATTTTTGGAGTCAGTATGTGGCCTCGGTAAATTAAAATGTAAGTTAAAATTCAATATTGATTGTTATATTAATTTATATTTTAATTTTAACGAAAACTAATCGAGACAGTTGAATTGCCTCACAAAATATATCCCATTGTGTCCGAAATGGGGGTAATTAGCTAGGAACGAATGTCAGTGGGCTCGATTTGGAGTTAGAACAGAAAAGTTGCTTTTTTATGAAAAATAAATTATATATATATATATATATATAATAATCCCTAACCCTAAATCACTCTCTCCAGAAATAAAAAAGAAAAGTGTAATGTCCCATGTTTTTGGTAGTCAAATATTTAATTTAATTTATTATTTTAAATATTAAATTTGGAATATTAATGGATTTTTAATATTGATTTCGTTTATTAAAATGAGTTTGAACGTTAAATTTATATATAAGTATAAAACAAGCTCGAAATGGCGTGGTAGTTCGTAATATTGAGTTTTGAACTTCAACTGAATATACAGGATCCGCTTTAAGTCGTATTTCTATGAAACAAGAAACGTTTGAATCTAGTTGATCATAATCTTCATAGGGAAGAGAAAAATCCAGATTTCGTGTTATAGATTGTTACTTATGTCCAATTCAAATTTTAAATCAGTCGCTATGGAAATCGTTATTAAATTATAACCTTATTTAATATATTCAAAAGAGTTTTAATATAAATTGGACATCGTTTAACTCAAAATTTGATAATATTGAGTTGTATAATTTATATTTGAAGCTATCGGTATATTCTATTTGAATATTTACAATAATAATAATTTATTATTATTATTATTATTATTATTATTATTATTTTTAATCTAATTATTTGAGAATTTATTTGTATTTATTTGATATTTTTATAGCTTTAAAAATAGTCATTTTGCAAACGGAGTCCGTTTCAACGAAATTTGTTTCAGTGGGATCGTACGTCAAGACGTAACCGTATATTTACTATCGTTGAGATTGAAGTTGGTATTTGGAGGTGCGTATATTAACGATAACGTTAAATAGTGGTATAATAAAATTTAAACCTACCATATACTAATCAAACCCATATGCTCACTACCTTATGTGTTACCAACCCAACTTGCTACCTGCGCTGTTACAGTCTAATTAAAATTGAATATGGCACATGTTAATGGATCGAAATATCCCACCTTCCCTAATACAAACTGATCAAAAATCAAACTCTCACGTAATCAGATAGCAAAAGAAAAAATAAAGCTGCCTCCCAGAGTACATACGAGTTCAAATCGAAATAAATACATATATAGCTAACCTACGCACTACGCACGTACCACAATCAGCTACCCACCTAGACTATAGAAGCCTTGCCGGCAAAGTATACACCATTGAAAACGACCCCTTAATAACGTGATGGCCACACTTCCTATCACTTTAAATACTAACGAGTGCCTTCATAGTTTGTTCTTCTGCATACAGAAACAAACACTATTCCTTTTCTTCTCACTTAAACCAACCGAAGCCTCCCCACTATATTCCCAGTGAACCAACATAACCTCCATTGCTTCCTCCTCTCGTGTATATATATACTTAAAATGCCATTTTCCCTTTCCAGACAAGTTGTTAGACCAAATACCCTCCCTTATATATATATAAAGAATACCGAACATCTTCCATGAAGTAAATCTTGATGGTAGCTGGTGCCTCGTCGGGACTGACCCGGTGTCAGGTGATGCCTGGATGCGTCGAAGTTTGGGTTGAAGTCGGGTTCAACTAGGATGGCGCGAGATGAAGTTGGTTGTGTAGAGGAGAAGGAACTCGGTTGTTGGGAAGATGGTAGTCGGGATAAAACGTTGAGGGGGGAGTACGTCAGTTCAGAGATGAAGATGAAGCAACGAGTACAAAATGAAGGGATGAATCACTGCGATTAGAAGAAAGCAGGACCTGAGGAATTTCGAACAAAGTATACAACAGTTTTTTTTGTGAGCAGTAGAAGTAAGTGGGATGTTGGAACGATAAAGCAGCAGGTGAGTTGATCTGTTGCGTGGAGAAGTGTGTGAGCAAGGAGGAGTCGGAGACAGCGAGGAAGACGTGGAAGTTTGTGGTGAAACATTGGGAAGGGAACATGGGTTTGCGGTGCAAGCTATCAAGTGAAGGAGCTCTACAGTATTTTTCCTGGTATATAATATATCTACCTAATCGGTTTTATAACGTGACTAATCACCTTAAATATTCCTAATGTATATAGTGTGGCCGATAACCAAGTTTCCACCTAAAAGTTTAAAATGACTTAGTCTATTAACTGATTGATTTCTTATCATTGGGATGATATAACTTTCACGATCTGATCCAGTATTTTCCATGAAATATATTTAATACAAATAAGAGCATTATACAATGTTTTTTCCACTTAGCAAGTACCGTGATTATATATACAATGCAATAATCTTCACAAACTGTTCGTCTCGTTTCAAGGCATTCATGTAGGTATAAGTACACCAGCAAGTTCCCACGTCCTCTAATAATAAAATGTAATTAATGTATACATATAATATTTAATGAGAATTAGTTTAAGTAAAATCGTAACTTATATAAAATATAATGTATCTGTATATCAACAGATATGGGCAAAACGGGAGCGTTGGAACTCTATCAGTGGGCACGATATTTTGGAGCTGTTTTAATTAGAACTAAACTTAGATGGGAGCTCGTAAAACAAATTGGTTTAGTGACGAATGAAATCAAAGGTGAGTTAAACTCACTCAGTTTTCCCCACTTATATTTTATATAAGTTGGGTTTTTATTTTTGTGTGCTATGGTTGCTAATGATTGACTGGTTGTTGATATATATTCATATATTGTTTGAACTGATGAAATTAAACGTCTTTTAATTTCAGTGAAACCCAAATCGTTATTTTAACGATTGGTCCCAATTAAGGTAACTTACCTAATTGGCCACGTTTATAAATAAAGGAGTTTAATCATTTAAATTGTTATGGTTGTGTGGAATAAATTAGTTGATATTGAATTGTCGATATTGACTGTTATAAGACCATTATTTATTGGAATTGAATTATTATATTGAGATAACATATTTGACGCAGGGAAGAACAGGTTGGAGGGATCCAATCGGATTCCTCAAACATATTAGATATTTTTTATATTATCATCATATGAACTGTTTTGATTAGATGGTTGATTTGGTTATTGAATGTTGACCTAAAATTCAATATTTGTTTTGTTTAAACCAATGGGTACTACTGGTTGAGAAATTGGCAGTATATGGCCTATAAATAATTCATTTTACAAATATCGATTTACAGTCAGGTAGATCAACTAAATGAAGTTATAAAATATATTTTATAACTGAAAATAGATTTTTAAATCTATTATTTTGAATAAAAGTTTATAAAAAGGAAATAATTATTTATTATTTATTAATTAAGTTTATAATTGATTTTTAAATGATTTATAAACAAGATTAATGATATTTATCAGATTTATAAGCGAATGAGCAGAAATTAACTTAATGTTATAGATTCGTATAATCGTTTTGAGGGATAAATAAAATGAAATTATTTAAATTAATTATATTATTAATTAATTTAAATAAAGGATTATTTGGAACTGGTTAATGAGGTAATCGTGTTTGATTTGGCGGAGTCAACCGTTTAACTGGATTGATTATTAGATCAGTTGTTTTGAATTAATCTAACGAGATGGGTTAACGAATAATTATTTAATTTTACTATGATTTTAAAAAGAATTTTATTATTTATTTAGCAAATAAATAAGTCAATCAATTATGCGGTAGTTAAAGGTGAAGTGAATTATTAAATTAATTAACAGATGTCCACTTAAATGATAATCACGTGTGAAAGTTAATCGGAGTGGCAATGAAACCTAATTGAGTTGTGAAAGGAATTTATGAAAGGGTTTTATATTAAAACCCGAATTCTTAAAACAAAGTTATGAAAAGGAATTTTAAGCAAATGCGAGTGCTTAAATTAATGCTTACTTAATGTTTGAATTAAGTAAAAAGGAAAGTGATAACAAAAGGGTTTATATTAAATCATGATTTATAAACGAAGTTTATAAAAAGGAAATAAGGTGTAAAGCATTAATAAATGTTACTTAATAAGGGAATTAAGTAAAATTGGTGAAATAAGACTTTAAGCGGAAGGATTAAAAGTGAATTTGGTAAAGAAGTAAGTAATAGGATTTTAACAAAAATCCGAATAGTAAAATGTATCGTTTAAAGAAGAAAAGGGGAATGTGATATTATAAATAATTTTCTTAATCAATGAATTAAGAAATCATGGTTATACTCGAAAAGGAAATATTAAAAAGGTTAGAAGTTTTATAAAATATATTTTAAATAAAATAGTTAGATAAGATGTATTTGGTACTAGAATAAATATCGGTTCTTGAATTACAGCTGATGTTTATCTAAAGATAAGAACGTTGTTGATCAAGGTCTGAGAGGTAAATAAATACCCCAACTTGAACGACTTCGGGATTATTTGAGGATGATATTAGTTTGTAATGAGAAAGAAGGTAAAAATAACTTATTATTTCCAAATGAGAGATAATAACGCAATGTAAATAAAAGAGTCAAGAATGTATAATGAGATTTCCTAAGTAATGAAAGTGGAAAGATTTGAGATTTATATGTATATACATCTATATAATGATATTTCTGAAGTAAAGGAAATAAAAAGAAGATTATGTGGAATTAAAATGGTATTTCCGTAGTAGAAGGAAATTGAAAAGTTAAGTTTTGAGAACGGATTTACTCTAAAAGGGAAAAAGGGGAGTTAATGTATTCAAGTAAGAAAACCAAAAGAGATTCCGTAACATTAATTTACGAATGATGGGTTGAGTTGATTTTCCCAGTATAGATAATGAATAATAAGGTAGTAAATGTTTTAAAACGATAGTAGAATAGGAAATTGAATATGATTATAGAATATTTTCCTATGTATGAAAATAAATAGTTTGAAATAACCTTACGTTAAATTAGAAATGAAAAGTTATGTTTGTAATATTGAAATATTAAAGAGTTTAAGATTTATTATCGTTAATCGTTTTTAATTAAAAGAGGCCAAGTACTACTGAATACTGAACTTGTAAACTCATTCCATTCTCATGATTATTTATTTGATAGTTAAATCACCGACTATCAAATCTGACATATACGATCGTTGGTATGGAAAGACCAGGATCGAATTCATATTCGAAAACCATTCCGACCAGCGAATATGTGAAAGAAGATTATTGAAGGTGGAGCAATTGAAGACCGTTGATCTTTACGAGCGGAAGAACTACCTGTTGAATTTCTCTGGCTTAGCGGCCGGAGAGATTATGACTCATGATTCTGTCGTGAGTGAAATCTTCGGATTTGCAAGGACTAATCGCTACTGATCTTTAGGGTGATACCTAGGATCTGGTAGGAGGGTTGTAACGATACAGATTTCGCCTGGGCCTAATCGATCGCTGAATCGACCAAGACCGTTCGAATCCTGTATACGCTAACTCTGGGCATACAACACATCAGAACAAATAACAGAAGACTTCTATAAACATCATAATAATGTTACATCATAGTACATAATATATCAGAGTATATCGAAATATAATACAGCGGAAGATTAATTTACATCAAATGTAATACAATTCACAGCGGAAGACTATCAATGCTCTGGACACAGCTTTAAGCTTCAATCCAGAACCCTGCTTATATATCTGCAACATAAACTACTCGACTTCCCGTGTGGAAAATAGGGGCACCCGAGTTTGCAAGGGAAAAGCAAACTATAGGTCAGTCATGGGACTGGTATGAGAAACTATAAACTGTTATAAACTTATGATAAGGCAAATCATAGGACCACGCCGCTAATGCGGAATGGGTTTACCCCCATGAATGCCAGTGTATAAACAACAATCAATATAGATATATGGTTCTACTATGCATCAATCAACATGCAATATCCCAATCTACCCGTTTAGATTAATCACCACACTTAGATTTGCCAAATCCAATTTAATTTACAGAAATTATTCCTTTGGACTTTATTTCCCGATTTCCATTTCAAATCATTTGAAATACATATCTAACTTTCTATAACAACGTAGATTTCACTTCGGAATCTCAAATCAAATCGTTTGGAAATGTGAATTCCAAAACATAACAATGCATACAAACAAGTATGCAACCAAATATCGGGCTCCCCCTAGACAAGGCAAAGGGCACGCACCTAAGAAACTCGATATATATATGTGCACCTCCCACTATGGAGCAGGCTACACCGACGATGCACCTCCCACCCATGGAAGCATACACCACCGATCTCACCCATACTTTTAGTCGTCCGGGTTACTCGAATCTCTAGCCACATACCAAATCATTTCATATCCCAAAGTAGGGAAAATCATTTCACAACATAATAATCACAAGTACTTTCAAAATATAGTACTTCACAACAGCTATTCACACATATGATTAGTCACTATTAATCACATAACCTTTGAGCTCGTACGTCTCAAAGAAGGGTGTTAAGCAAGAGAATAAATTCTCCGCCACCAAACAGATACATCATTGATAGCAACTAATCGAATATGTGATGAACTACAATGTAAAACCATAATACATTTCCAAATCATTGGGTTTTAGCCCTCGAAATCATTTCTGTTTTATAAAACATTTTTATAAAACATTCCCTGTCCAAAATCGGGAATACATTCTTTTCACTTAAGAAAAATATCATTTCACAGTCATTCATTAAATTTGAAATGAACACAACAACATCGCTACACATCTCATAGTCAAATCGTGAAGTGTTACACAAGATGTTAGCCTACCAGTATTTCTACCCAACCCAATGCTAAATGTAAAAGCATATCTTGCTCATAAACTGGTCGAGCACAATCCAAACAATCAATCAATCAAACACAATCAATATCAGCAACCAAGTGGATTTGGTTCAATCACATTTCATGTTTTGGTAATTTAATTACCATATATATATATTCACAATCTGTTTAAAGATTTATTCAAACTCCAATTGGTTTCAATCTCTAAAATCATTTCTTATTGATTGTTCAATTTTCTGGAAATTAATCCTGCTTTTACTTGGGTTAAAGAACTAATGTCATTTAAACACAGTTCACGGCAAACCCAAAATCCAATTTGATATTAAATACAAGGCTCTGAATAGAAAATATATCGTCTTATATTCAATATCAAATCCTGAAATCAACAAATATCGTATTGGAATAACGATATATATATATGTCTTCCAGATTCCTCCACAACGTCTGTATAATCACGGAATCCAATATCAAAATATTCCGAAAATAATTTCGATTCAAATCCATTCCAATTCTTATATTGGAAATTCTGGTTATTTTTAAAACCATTTCAAATCCAATTTATTTATTTCTAAAAATAAATAAATTATTATTCTAGTTAATAACTAGTTCATTTCGATAAAAATGTATTTTTATCTTTTCAAATATGGAATTTTTCATCCCAATTCTTTTCAAATCATTTCTTTTGATTTTACACAAATTATTAATATTTTTAATAATTTTACAAGGCCCGTACAGTTGATTTCCATAAACGATCATCGAACTGCACTTACAGCGACCTTTTCCAAATTTGATTTGGACATAATTCCAAATCCAACCGTTATATTTCTAATTTCTTGTATTTGTTAGAAAGCTCTTTTCGATACAAACCCAAGGTTCTGGTTTTAGGAGAATCCGATGGTCGGATCTCCCGTTATGTCCGTTCGAAGTCGATGGTTGAAATTCGCGAACTGCCGCAGCGCGGCGCATTCTTTTCAGGCCATTATATTATATATATAATATATATTTCATCGATTTCCATTTAAAACGTATTTTATAAATCGTTTGTAAATGATTTCAATTTTTATTCTGGCTCAAGTTCTTCAACTTTTCAGTTTCTAAGAACTTTCTAATTTTTCAAAAATTTGGCTAACACCCTAAATTTTTGATTTTTTTTGCCATAACCTCCCCTGCATGGGAGCACGGGGAAAATCCCGAAATCGCCATACAGGCCTCTCCAATCCAAAAAGAAAAAGAAACAGCCAAGCGGCTATCCAATCAGCTCATAAAATCATCATACCCCAAACAAAACAGTAAATATGTACCTATTTGTCGGGCATACAATTTTATTCCTCTTCCCAAGCCTCCTTACTATGACTTGTTCAATATATCGTATATGTATATTTTCGTACAACGCCATATATACATTTTCATATGACGCTTTTATATATTCATTCAACGCATATATAATTTCACACAACGCATATATAAGCAAACATAATATTATTAGCGAAATAATAATATTTCCATCGCATGACAATTTTATATATTCCATATATACGCTAAAAATGATAATTTTAGCGAATTAGTATTATTTCAAGGTATGACTATTTTATATACTCATATATGTGTTAAAAATGTTATTTTTAACAAACTAGAATCCATTTCAACGTATGACTATTTTTATTACTTCATATACATGATAAAAATGTTATTTTTATCGTTCAAAGAATTTTTTTTCAACACATGAATATTTCATATACTTCATACGTACAATAAAAATGTTATTTTTATTGTTCAAACAATTTATTCAACATATGAATATTTCATTTACTTCATATATATGATAAAATGTGAATTTTATCATTCAAACAATTTATTCAACATATGAATATTTTATTTACTTCATATATACAATAAAAATGTGCGGTTTGTCCAGTCCTAGGACAACTTGTATGGACGGATGTCTGACAGAGTATTTCCAAAGGGGTCACGTACGTTGACTTCTTCAAACGTATCATAGTTGGGTCGCTCCCAACCAGGGTATTTTTGTGGACGTCAATTAGTGATTTTCTGGAAGATCTGACGATGTGGCATTCAAAGTAAATGGTGGCCAGATGTTTCAAAGACAATTCAAACCTCAAGCCTCACAACCGGGAAATGACAAAAATCGGGCAGACAGCATGGCTATGTGGTCGCTCCTATTAGGGTGTATAATCACCTATCTAGAGAAATTCCTTTTGCTTCTTTAATCTGTCTATGTTATCCCTTTCGGGAAATGGTTGCTGATCCCAACCGTTGGTGACATACATTCGATACACTCAAGTGAAATGAATGGTCGGTCATGTGTGGGCCGGGTTGCAAGACGTTCTTATTGAACCCAGTGTATTCGCCACTAGAGATACACTATAGGCAGGTGGTTCCATACCTTGTCTAGTCGGAACCAAATTCCCAATAAGCGCCCGCTGTTTTGATTGTATACTATATATTTGGAGCGTGAGATGCAAACGTTCCGCTAGATTGCTATTTATTTGTACTTAGACACTATTGTAATATCAGATGATATATATGATTTAAAAATGTTTTGGGTTATCGTAAGGTAAAAACCATCCGTATTTATGCGTGGATTTGGTCTTATGATTATCCTTTTCTTTCAAAGATTTTGAACTTTAAAATCAAGTTAGAGGATTCCTCTTAAAACTTTGCGAGTTTGTCTCACTCTGGTTCACCAGACTGACCCGGTGTTTGAAATGCTCGGGTTAGACCGGGTTGTACAGGTCCAGGTATCGGGTACTGCGAAGTCTAGAGACGAGCTGGAGGAGTTCAGACGTATTATATGTGTTGGTGTGTATTCCGCTGTGTGTTGTATATGGGGCAGATTATTATAACTGTCTAGCTGTGTTAATGTACTCTGATGATTGTAAGTTTTATTTAAAGCTCTCAATAAAGATTTATTTCTATATTATATTTTATTCCGCTGCGGTGCGAGACTCTGTGTGGTGTTGGTTCTTCTTCTTCTTCTATTCTAAAATTTCTTTCTTATCTTATCCTCTAAATTCTTTCTATTAACGTTCCGGTGTTTGGAAGGTCGACATGAGTTGCAGCAAATGTATTCATGTTGATTTTCGAGGCCGAAAATTCGTGGGTTGTTACAAAAAGAAAAGAGAAACTCGTCGTTCCCCATTTCTTCAGCCGCCACCGCCGATTGCCAGCGCCGCCGCATCCCCAACCCGCCTCCGACCACTCCGCCGCCGCCGCCGCCCCCTTTAGCAAGCCCCTCCGACGGTCGCACCCCCTCCACCACCTCCTCTCTCAGTTCTCTTCCTCTCTTCTTATAAAACTACCCAAACCCGCTACCCAACCACCGTAGGACCGCCGCCGACCACCAGCACCACCCCCGCCGCCTGCACACACCCCGCCGCTGCCACTGACCCCCCCACCTCTGGCTGTGGGCCGATTTTTATCATTTTCAGTTTTTGCGTTTAACCCCCTGACCTTCCCACCTCAATATCTTCCAAACCATGCGCTTCTGGCCAAAACTCCACGGTCCCAAAATCAAAGAGCACGATTTTCTCTTTGATTTGAGTATATGGAAGCCATATTTTGGAATGCGGAGCCGCTCGGAAAATGCGTCCAAAGTCTGTTGTCCCATTACTGTCTTTTCGCGATTTCCGGTGAATTGGAACATTTTCAGAAGGAAGTCGGAATCCAATCCCCAATAAGTTTCCGCGGTTTTAATTGTATATTATATATGTAGAGCGTGAGATGCAAACGTTCTACTAGATTGATATTTACTTGTATTTAGACACTATTATAATATCAAAATAATATTGTTTTTAAAATGTTTTGGGTTATCGTATGGTAAAAACCATCTGTGTTTATGTGTGGATCGGTCTTACGATTATCTTTTCTTTTAAGAAGGATTTTGAAAAGTTAAACCGCACGGTTGGAGTTTACTCACATCAGTCCCATGACTAACACAGAGTTTATTTTATTTTTTTTGTTTTCCCTAAACTCTTGGGTGCCCAAATTTGTATGGGCAGTCAAGTTGTAACACCCCACCTCCACCAGGGTGGCTCTTGCAAGCACTCTGACGTTGGAGGGGCGTTTGAATCAGGTAAACATGCATAATGATATATTAAGGTAGAACAAGAACATATGTATATATGTAAACAGAGTAAATAACATAGATAGAACAGCGAAAGATTTCAAAACATTTCAAAACATGTCTGGTACAACATAGCTTTCCAAATAAACAAGTCTAGATAAAACAACATCAACTGAAAAACTGAAATAAATAAGTGCTATCCCCAATTAAGTGGTAACCATAGCTAGCTTCATGTCGAAACCGTACATGAGCTGAAATCCCACAAGCAAGCAATCCGAAATCCAAGCTAAGCTCCAGTATTCCCTCCCTGAGAACCTGGGGGGGCGGAACGGAAGAAAAGAGGCGAAAGAAAACAGGTCAGTCAAAAAGACTGAGTAAGCCCTACTACAATCAATGTAAACTGATAAAGTTAACTGGCATGAGCAGCAGGGATGAACATATGGATAACAATATACTAGCATGATGATTAACTAACAAGGTAGATAAAGGTGTCATCGCATAATCAGGATTAAGGTTTTGCACCACAGGTGTACTAGCAAACTAACATGACTTGAATAAACAAGTATTGATCCCTTGGCCCAAGCTTTGGCCCAATAACATGAAATGACCCTAATACAAGGTCCAACCAAACGGTCTAGTCGATCGGCTCCCTAAGCCTAACTCGTCACGAGTTGGTGTCAATACGGCCCAATCATAATTGTAGTCGAACTGTGCCGGGTCCACCCTTCGGGTGTATCAAGACCTAGGGTGTCAACCCCTGGACACCATGAACATGAGTGCACAGTCCCGATCTACTGGTACCCGTGCATGTTTTCTCCGGCTACGGACTATGTGCACGACCAGAGTCCGCCCGGAACTACACCGGCGTACCATCTGCCGTCGCTTTTGGTCACTTACCTCCAGTCCAGTAATCGTGCCCCCACCCTAGCCTAGTCCCTAGGGTCATGATGATACTAACTTGGGATTACTGCTGGAGTGGGCCCCCATTGCTTGGATTTTTCTAGTGGGTTGAGTACGGTTTAACCCTCTTGCTAATCCTGGATTAACTTGGTTAAGTGTAACGATGAGTTCACGACTTAACCCCGATTAATCTACCAAACCCAAATTGGTTAAGTATTAAGTGGACCATGACTTAACCCTAATCACGAGGCATTAATTAATTTAATGCGCCTTAACCTCTCACATTAGACCTTGTTGTGGTTACTAGTTAAGCCGGGCGGGTCCAGGTAGCTTTACACCATAACTTGGTCTAACCTCGGGTTCAAGGTACAACATGACCAACTTCTCACATTGGGTCCTATTGTTTGTAGCAACTAGTTAAGCCGGTCGGTTCCGGGTAGGTTTACGCCACAAACTCAACCCAACCTCGAGTTGGCCACACTTATCTTTTCTAAGTGTCATGTCCATCATGTTTCCAAAACATGTTACAAGTTTTCAAGCAATTGGGTAGACCTAACTTAATAGGTAAATTCCCAAGCTTATGTTTTATGTCTTTTAAGTTTACCCAACCCCAAACGCAATCCCATCGCTTACATATCGCAATAGCGCATAAAGGATAGAAAGAGGGAACTTGGCATAATCATGACATAAAGGTATTGAAGCCACAAGCTTAACATGGTGGCATATGAAATGTTCATATGTTCATACACTTGCATATTACATTTTTAGGCCTCAAAAGCATGCATAAAACCAAACTTAGCATATTGGTGATACATGGTGCTAAATGACATGTAGAGATGGCCATAAGTTCGCATTTAGCCTCACATGCAAGTTATCATAAGAGATATGATAACTTACATGTTGCTAAAATGCAACCTTTGGCATAAAGCTTAAAGCTTTATGTTCATAAACCCAAAATAAGCTTGCATAACATGATAGCATGAACAAAATGTTCAACCCAAACTTGCATAACATAACTTGGCATACTTGCATATAAACTTGCATATCACAACATGATAAACTTGCATATAAACTTGCATATCACAACATGATAAACTTGCATATAAACTTGCATATCACAACATGATAAACTTGCATATAAACTTGCATATCATACATTTAACTTTAGAGTTTAAGTATGAAAGTAGAATAGGGCTTACAATGCTTAAGAAGTCACAAAAATATGACAAAGCCCTTATGAAATCAATTAAACCCAAAATGCAAGCAAAACCCTTGAGCCAAAATGATCAAGACTCTTTCTTTATGATGCAAATATATAAACTTGACTTGAATGCAAGCTAATGATGCTCATACAAGTTTGAAAACACTTGTATGCATGGAAAATCACTTAGGAATTTATTTAGGAATTTTATGAAGAGAGTGGAGGCCATGAGAGGATTGATTTTGCCATAGTTTAGTTGTATGAATGAATAATGATGATTTAGGGTAGGTTAGGGTCTTATTTATAGATTAGGCAAGTGTTTTAGGCCATAGGATTAAACCTAGATTCAATCCAAGCCATCAAAGCATGTCTTGGGGAAGAAGTCAAGTGTAGGAACCATCTAGGGCCTTTAGATTAAAGATGAACCATGAGAACCATTCAAATGCAAAATCTTCATTTGAGCGAATCGACCCACGGGTTGACAGCCAAACACCCTGGATTAACCCCTAGTCGACCCAGCTAGCTCGGGTCGACCTCAAAAATCGGCCGGTTCGGTTATTCCCCTCTCCCAATTCGCTGTTTTGAACATTTTTGCATATTTATTTATTTAATTTTCAATTATATATATATATATCAATATATATATATATATATATATATATATATTTCTCTGCGCAACCCATTTCACTTAATTAAGTATAATTTAATTTGGGAATTTTTCGTGAAACTTCGCGAGGCCATATCTTGGTCATACGGACTCTGATTTTCGAAAACTCGGACTCTATTTCACGTATTTTTCCGAGACGAACGCAATGGCATAGCCCGTTTCCCTTGATTCAGATTTTACAGTTTAATTCTGCCTCCATTTATGTTATAACATGTTATTCAAAAATACGGGTTGTTACATTCTTCCCTCCTTAAAGGATTTCGTCCCCGAAATCTCCAAGTTAGGAAGAACGTATCCTACCTTCCATCATCCATCTACTCAAAACATCATCCACGAGCAATCATTGTCCTTAAAAGGTTCTAAATGCTGTATGATCATATGCAAAGGTGTGTGTATATGTACTTATCTAATGCGAAAATCAGGAGGTTACCGATTCAGTAAACCCCCTTAATGCAAAATATGTTAGTGAAATGAGTCCATATGTATGCAAATTCCTAACATAATTTATAATCTCTACATGAGTCTCAGTGCCTTGAAAGTTCTTGCCACCCATTGCTTTGAAATCTTTGCAAGTCTTTGCGAAGTCCACTTGAGGATGCTGAGGGGGAGGAGGAAGAGGAACCTCAGCGACAGGAGGAGGAGGAACATTAACCACCGGAGGAGGAGGAGGAGGAACATTAACTACCGGAGGAGGAGGAACATCTGCGGGGCCGGCTTCGGTCGCCCTAGCCTCCAAAAGTCTCCTATACCAAACAGGTTAGTGTACTCCCTCCGGAATAGCAAAGTTATTAGCCATACTGAAAACGAAGAAAAAGACAGATTCAGAATGGAGAAAAACGAAGGAATTTTTCTAATGGATTTTTGGGGAATAGCCTTTAAAATAAACTAGACTTTTCTTTGGAAAATACTTTATACTTGGTTTTGAAAATAGTTTTCCAAAAGTTTTCTAAAAGCCTTTTTGTTCCTTCTCGTACCATATGCTCTGATACCAAATGTAACACCCCACCTCCACCAGGGTGGCTCTTGCAAGCACTCTGACTTTGGAGGGGCGTTTGAATCAGGTAAACATGCATAATGATATATCAAGGCAGAACAAGAACATATGTATATATGTAAACAGAGTAAATAACATAGATAAAACAGCGGAAGATTTCAAAACATTTCAAAACAAGTCTGGTACAACATAGCTTTCCAAATAAACAAGTCTAGATAAAAAAACATCAACTGAAAAACTGAAATAAATAAGTGCTATCCCCAATTAAGTGGTAACCATAGCTAGCTTCATGTCGAAACCGTACATGAGCTGAAATCCCACAAGCAAGCAATCCGAAATCGAAGCTAAGCTCCAGTATTCCCTCCCTGAGAACCTGGGGGGGGGGGGGGGGGACGGAAGAAAAGAGGCGAAAGAAAACAGGTCAGTCAAAAAGACTGAGTAAGCCCTACTACAATCAATGTAAACTGATAAAGTTAACTGGCATGAGCAGCAGGGATGAACATATGGATAACAATATACGAGCATGATGATTAACTAACAAGGTAGATAAAGGTGTCATCGCATAATCAGGATTAAGGTTTTGCACCACAGGTGTACTAGCAAACTAACATGACTTGAATAAACAAGTATTGATCCCTTGGCCCAAGCTTTGGCCCAATAACATGAAATGACCCTAATACAAGGTCCAACCAAACGGTCTAGTCGATCGACTCCCTAAGCCTAACTCGTCACGTGTTGGTGTCAATACGACCCAATCATAATTGTAGTCGAACTGTGCCGGGTCCACCCTTCGGGTGTATCAAGACCTAGGGTGTCAACCCCTGGACACCATGAACATGAGTGCACAGTCCCGATCTACTGGTACCCGTGCATGTTTTCTCCGGCTACGGACTATGTGCACGACCAGAGTCCACCCGGAACTACACCTGCGTACCATCTGCCGTCGCTTTTGGTCACTTACCTCCAGTCCAGTAATCGTGCCCCCACCCTAGCCTAGTCCCTAGGGTCATGATGATACTAACTTGGGATTACTGCTGGAGTGGGCCCCCATTGCTAGGATTTTTCTAGTGGGTTAAGTACGGTTTAACCCTCTTGCTAATCCTGGATTAACTTGGTTAAGTGTAACGATGAGTTCACGACTTAACCCCGATTAATCTACCAAGCCCAAATTGGTTAAGTATTAAGTGGACCATGACTTAACCCTAATCACGAGGCATTAATTAATTTAATGCGCCTTAACCTCTCACATTAGACCTTGTTGTGGTTACTAGTTAAGCCGGGCGGGTCCGGGTAGCTTTACACCACAACTTGGTCTAACCTCGGGTTCAAGGTACAACATGACCAACTTCTCACATTGGGTCCTATTGTTTGTAGCAACTAGTTAAGCCGGTAGGTTCTGGGTAGGTTTACGCTACAAACTCAACCCAACCTCGAGTTGGCCACACTTATCTTTTCTAAGTGTCATGTCCATCATGTTTCCAAAACATGTTACAAGTTTTCAAGCAATTGGGTAGACCTAACTTAATAGGTAAATTCCCAAGCTTATGTTTTATGTCTTTTAAGTTTACCCAACCCCAAACGCAATCCCATCGCTTACATATCGCAATAGCGCATAAAGGATAGAAAGAGGGAACTTGGCATAATCATGACATAAAGGTATTGAAGCCACAAGCTTAACATGGTGGCATATGAAATGTTCATATGTTCATACACTTGCATATTACATTTTTAGGCCTCAAAAGCATGCATTAAACCAAACTTAGCATATTGGTGATACATGGTGCTAAATGACATGTAGAGATGGCCATAAGTTCGCATTTAGCCTCACATGCAAGTTATCATAAGAGATATGATAACTTACATGTTGCTAAAATGCAACCTTTGGCATAAAGCTTAAAGCTTTATGTTCATAAACCCAAAATAAGCTTGTATAACATGATAGCATGAACAAAATGTTCAACCCAAACTTGCATAACATAACTTGGCATACTTGCATATAAACTTGCATATCACAACATGATAAACTTGCATATCACAACATGATAAACTTGCATATAAACTTGCATATCACAACATGATAAACTTGCATATAAACTTGCATATCATACATTTAACTTTAGAGTTTAAGTATGAAAGTAGAATAGGGCTTACAATGCTTAAGAAGTCACAAAAATATGACAAAGCCATTATGAAATCAATTAAACCCAAAATGCAAGCAAAACCCTTGAGCCAAAATGATCAAGACTCTTTCTTTATGATGCAAATATATAAACTTGACTTGAATGCAAGCTAATGATGCTCATACAAGTTTGAAAACACTTGTATGCATGGAAAATCACTTAGGAATTTATTTAGGAATTTTATGAAGAGAGTGGAGGCCATGAGAGGATTGATTTTGCCATAGTTTAGTTGTATGAATGAATAATGATGATGTAGGGTAGGTTAGGGTCTTATTTATAGATTAGGCAAGTGTTTTAGGCCATAGGATTAAACCTAGATTCAATCCAAGCCATCAAAGCATGTCTTGGGGAAGAAGTCAAGTGTAGGAACCATCTAGGGCCTTTAGATTAAAGATGAACCATGAGAACCATTCAAATGCAAAATCTGCATTTGAGCGAATCGGCCCACGGGTTGACAGCCAAACACCTTGGATTAACCCCTAGTCGACCCAGCGAGCTCGGGTCGACCTCAAAAATCGGCCGGTTCGGTTATTCCCCTCTCCCAATTCGCTGTTTTGAACATTTTTGCATATTTATTTATTTAATTTTCAATTATATATATATATATCAATATATATATATTTCTCTGCGCGACCCATTTCACTTAATTAAGTATACTTTAATTTGGGACTTTTTCGTGAAACTTCGCGAGGCCATATCTTGGTCATACGGACTCCGATTTTCGAAAACTCGGACTCTATTTCGCGTATTTTTCCGAGACGAACGCAATGGCATAGCCCGTTTCCCTTGATTTAGATTTTATAGTTTAATTCTGCCTCCGTTTATGTTATAACATGTTATTCAAAAATACGGGTTGTTACACAAGTAGTCGGGATTTTACAGATATACTTGGAGAAGCTCGGAGCAGGAGGCTTCAACATTAGTTATATATAGAGTTTATTTTCACTGTGATGTTATGCGATAATGGTATGTATATACAGTTACAGTTTTGTATTTCAAAGTTATGTTATATAATATAGTTCATTTGTTCCGTTGTGAGATTCATGTTTACTATAATTTCGTTTTGTTATTCTTCCTTCTATTCTAATTTTCTTTCTTTCTATTTCTCACCCTCTAACTTCTTTCTATTAATGATCTGGTATTTCTGATACTTGAATAGTCGACATGGTGTTTATGTTGATTTTCAGGGTCGAAAATCCGTGGTCGTTACAGTGGTATCAGAGCTGAAGGTTAAGTGATTACCTTGGCTCTGTGGCGGGACTCAATAGTGATGGGGTTAGTAATGCCCTAGATTGAGTTTGAGTATATATATACGAGAGTGCGTATTTGTAGATTGATTAAAAATAGTTCTATACTGTATTGATTGATTTGTCGAGTAGTTTATGAATTCCGGTCGATACAATAAATCCGAACTGTGTCGATAGGCGTTTCTAAACTCTTGAACAGGGTAATTCGACATAGTTAGTTTTGAAATGAGAGTAAATAAAATAATTTTACCCAAAATATATTTTGATATAAAAGAAGTATTTATATTTAAATTATTATAATATATATATTGGATGTGTTGGTTGAAATTATAATCGAATCGGATTATAATCGAGATGGTTATAAATAACAGATCAAATGTAATGTATAAAATCAGATGAACTAAATATGGAATTAAATAAGAATTTGGAATTAAATTTTCAGAAACTGAAAATGGTGTTTGAAATTGAATTTTGAATTATATAAGGAAAATTTAAGAACCTGGGGGATTTGAAATGTCTTTCAAATATTTTAAAAAGTAGTTTGAATTGATTTCAAAAAGGAAGTATTTAAGAATATGTTTTGAAGTGAAATAGTATTGAGCTCACTTGGGTTGTCGGAAAATAATTCTGATGATGACGGCCACATCATCAGTGTCATTTTCGAGATTCTAAGTAACGGATTACTACCAAAGATATTGTTTTGAATTATTTTGAGGAAATAAGGTATTCAGAAATTCAAATGTTTTGAATTGCTATTATTATATGCAATATGTATGATTTCAAACTGATATAACCCAGGAATTTGAAATTAAAATTTAACTCATGAAGTTAAATGGATTTAAATGGTAAAGGTAAATAATAAATTAGAATTTTACTCAAACTAAGTTAAATATAATTAGATTGAATTAGAGATAATCTAGAATGGAATTGGATTATTGAGTAGGAATTTGGGATTGAGATTGGAATTGGAGTTTGAAATAAAATTTGGCTTGAGTATAAGAATTATTGGTTTGAGAATGGATTTTTGGTTTGGTATTAGCGAACAATTGGAGTTGAGGGTAAGTTGATTGGAGATTAACTAAGAATGCATTGGTTTATGTTGAATTAATAATAGATGGAAGTGATAGGGTTGAATGCCCGACAAAAAGGTACAAGTTTATATTTTATTTGAGTATGAGATTTTTGAGGCCGTTTGGCAAGCCATTTGGCTGTTTGATTTTATTTTAGATTGGAGAAGGCCTAAAGAGGCAAGTTGTAGCTGTACCGATTGAGCCGTGCAAAGGAGATGCTGACAATTTTTTTTGAAAACTAAATGAGTTTGAATAAGTAGAAATCGACTTGTCGATAGTAATTTAAAATTTGAAAATAAAAATGAATTAATAGAATTTAAAGAAGAATAATAAAAGTAATAAATTGATTTAAAATAAATTTAAATAGATGAGGAGATATGCAGTAGGGCACATGATTTGAAAATAAAGTGAAAATGATGGATTGTCCAAAAATGGTGGACATGTCAATTGGAATAATCATGAAAAGTTGAGTATGGAATAAGGATTAAAAAGTCTATGGAGGACTGTGTTGAGCACATGTGAAGTGTAAGGTTATAACCGAGTGGGTTGAGTGAAGTTAGAAGAGTTATAACATCTTTTCTGCTTAATAATCTCGGGGACTAAATTCTTTTAAGGGGGAAGTAATGTAACATCCCGAAATTTTAGCGATATAATAATCAATTTATTTAATTATTTGGTTTGATAATTTAAATGGTTTAAATTTAAATATTTCGAATATTTAATTAAAATGAATAATGGTGCAATAAAATTTAATTTCCAAAATAATCGAAAATAGCTGAATTGGCAATATTGTGTAAATTGGATAAATTAACAGATTTAAATCAGTCTAGAATTGAATTATTATAATGAATATATTATTTAAAATCGGTTGAACTTATTAATTATAATATAAATTATAATCAAGCTCGTAACATCGCGGTAGTTCGTATTATTGAATTTTGAACTTCAACTGGGTATACAGGGTTTGTTATAAGTCGGATTTCTTTAAAGCAAGAAACGTTCGAATCTATTGAACTTTGTTTTTCTAATAAAAGAGAAAAATCGAGATCTCGGCTTATAGGTTGTAAGTTATGTCCAATCAAATTTCCAGAAAATCGCCATGGAATTGTTTATAAACCATAACGATTATTCAATTATAATAAAATATTTATTCCAAATTTAGATGAGATTTTTGAGACGTAGTCATAATTTGAGTTTTAGAATTTCACTGTAATTTTTTTATTTTGTAAAATTAGCAACTTTTTATTTGAAGTATTCTACACCCTATATCAACATTTTGGGATTTCACAAAATAAGTTATCTTGTCTATTTTTTTATGTTCTTGGGATCGCGGCACATTGCTCGACACGATTGTATTTTTATCTATAGCAATTCATACATGAACGGAATTTTAGGCAAGGTGGTACCATAAAAATCAAACTTAAAACACGTATTATTGGTATATAATCTAATATGCAAATCCTCCTCTGCTGCTGCTTTCTTATTTTACCCGTACCCCCTTACTTCACGCACTTCTGTTTGATGCCACTCTATTCTTTCTTTTCCTTGTCCCCTTTACCTACAACCAAGTTGCTTTGCTTTGAAGTTAATATCAAATGTGTATTCTCACGCAAGTAAAGTAAAGCATTGGTCTATATTTCCGTACATGTACCGAGTATACTTCAAGCATTCTAACTACAATGTAAAGCCAAATGTTGGTTCCAACTAATATAATTTGGTAGCCACAACTTCTTTCGGTGATGCTCAATAATTTATTTTAGTTTTTTTATGAAGCGATATCATGTCTTCTATATGAAGCAACTGTACGTACTGGACACCACTGGAGACGTATGTACTATGAGACTGAAGCCATCCTACCCTAATTCTAACCTATCCGTAGGATTGTAGAAAATATGTGTACCCGGCTAACACTGAATGGATGCACACTATCCATGTTTCACGTGCTACCACTGAATGGATGCACACTATCCATGTTTCACGTGCTACCACTGAAACTTATATACCGTAGGTCCTCTTTCCCCATGCCCCTTACTGAAAACCTAATAGCTAAGTTCTAGATTCCAGCTAGCTGCTTACTGATCTTCATCAGACAATGTTATCACCATCACCTGCCATGTATTTTCACTTCCTACCTCAGAAAAACGCTGTCACCTACGTGCCTATTCCTTGGGAATCAAGGGTTCTGAATCTATAAATAAGCTGCGTTCGTTTCACTTTTCTTCACGATTTACATGAGAACTCCAAAAGTAAATTTAAACAAAATATACACAATAAGCTAGGCGTGAGTGAAATGTGTATGCAGCAATATGAGCAACACAGTAGAGACCTTCACTACTATAAATTCTCTTACCTGGAATCCACCAGTTGAAGACAAACTCAAAGAAATAGATAAGAAAAAAGAGGGACGTGGAGCATTTGAAGCGTTCATGAAAACAGTAGCTTGAGGGGTTCATTTTGACGTGGAGCAGCCTTTTAATACTTAGACAAGGGAATGTGAAGGGCTGCATGACCATGCATGGGGCATTATTTAGTGAAGTAGCATGTCGTGTTAAACCAGTTGGGTACTGACTGTAGCAAGACGAGAATGGCTTCAACATCGGATTCCAAATGGGGGCAGGTTTTATTTACGTGAATTATACTAGAGGCATGTGTTTATAATGATGAGGAAGGTCCTGTATAGGAATGATGCGGTGATGTCTTTAGGAATTGACATGGTTGTATAACTGGAGAACGATTCTTGTAAATGTGGAAAGAGGAACTGTGTGCGAGTGGAACGTTTTAGGTATGGGGACAAAGGGAAATCGGAGAGGAGAGAATTAGCGGGTGCGACTTTGAAAATCATAGAGAAATTGGGGAGAGACAGCGATCCGAAAGTTGGAAATGGAAAAAATTGTATACTGGAGCAAATAGAGTTTTGTTGGGGAAAGTGATACGAAGCGGTTCTGGGTGTTTCGAAAGGGGTATTGGGCCAACTCTTTATGACCACGCCCAAAGAGGAAAAGAAAAAAAAAAGAGGCCCAAAATGGAAGGCATGAATTTGCAGAAGGGTGAGGCCTTATTTCATGGAATGAAGTGAAGTGGAAAGAAATGTAGTGCAGCATGGGAATATAGAAGTGGATGCAGGTCGTCTACATTTTTTGGATGATGGGTGAGTTTACTTACAAATTTAAATAAGTTAGATTCAAATGATAAGTGCATGTTGGTATTATACTTCACTGCAATGCTTGGTTAAATTAAAGGCAAATATAAGTTAAGTTAGATTAGTTATATATATCAGTAAAATACTGACGGTTGAATTTCATTACGATAACGTAATTAAATAAATATATTATTGAGGACCTTTTTAATATTTACAAACTAATAAAATACATGACCCTCCCATATATTATCAGCATTGAGCACCGTCTGTCGCGTTGGGTTTGCATGGACACAAGCTTCAAATGGAACTAGTTGAAGCAAACTAGAGTTCTTTACAATTGATAGCAGATTAAACGCCTAATCTGATCTACCAACCCTTAATCGTTATTTAACGATTAACGACCAAGGTGAGTAATCTCACTAACTCTGTCCAGTTTCATAATTTTATAAACGTTATTTAATGTTGATAAAAATGATTGCATGCTGTGTGTGATGGTTGTTTGGATAATTTGCTAATTAATTGGTTGAAATTTATAGATATCATTATATATAGATCGTTAGTTGAATACTGATTCTATTTATTATAATATTTCATATTGATATGAAATTAGTGTAAATTAGCTTTGATCAACATTTGTGCATGCAAAGAAATAGGTCAGAGGGATCCAACTGGATTCCTCAAAAATTATATTGTTATTTTTCATGTATTACAATATATGATGTGACAAATAATCTGGTGTTGAGTATTGTGGGATTGAACAACATTGACCTGAAATGATTGGTATTTAAAATACCGTAAGGATATACGGAAAAGAATTCGAATTTGAAAATGAAAAGCTATTATTTATTATTTTTAAATAATAGAAATTGAATATGTATAGACTAGAATTTGATAACTTGTTTTTAATTATATAAAACAAGAAGTTTGGTCTATAAACGATGTTTGGAAATGAGATAGGATAATTTTTATTAAATATATTATGGAATGAAAACTTAAGGATGGATATTAGAAAGGGAAATGGAAATCGTTTTCAAAAGAAAATGATGAAATTTATTTTGATGTTCGAAACGTAAATATGAACTAAATGAATCTATAAGGATTTATAATTATAATATGACTGTGTCGAATATTAATTCAATAATTTATTTATAGAAATTATATATTATATAATTCATAATTTGACAAGAGGAGTAATATATGGGTTAAAAACCAATAATTTATAATCAAAGATGTAATCGAGATTTAGTTATAAACCCGGTATATAATTAACGAAGTGTTGACCTGAGAATGGAGTTATGGAGTGGAATACGAATATGAATTTATTTAAAGAACTAGATAGATGGGATTTTAAATGAAAATATTTATTTAAATCAAGATTTAATTTAATGAAATGAGTCCAGATTTCTTTAGAAGAACAATATTCACATCATAAAGTGAATAATGATTTTAGAGCAAATGGTTTGCTGATTAAAGGGATTATAGAAGGAAACTGATGATTAAGGTAAAGTGATCTCAAACATGAATTTAGAAATAAAGTTAATCTGAAATGGTGAGTTATTCCGACGTTCGGAAAGTTAATTGAATAGAGAATATTCAAAAGAGAGTTATACGTTGGGATTCGATTCTATCGAATTCAGGAAAGTACCATTTACTTTCAGGTTATAATCAAGATTTATGTATTTATCTAATTAATTAATTAATTGTTTATTTATGTAAATAAAAGATATATTTTTATTTCAAAAGCAGGGATTATAACGTAATCTTATAATAAAAGATTTGTATAAAAGAAGTGGATTCGTAAATTGAATACGAGAGTTGTGTAAGCAGTTTTGATAATAATAAATTAAGAAATGGAGTTAAGGAAATTAGGAACTAACTGGATATTAGTCAAGTTGAATGGCTTCTTGAGTGTTGACCTGATGTTGGTTTCGGCCTTCGGGGTAGATACTTAGGTAGTTATTTTCTTACTAATGTACGGCTAAGGATAAATGGATATGTAAGATTAGTGAAACGTAAATAGAAATGGAAATGTTTTCCAATGTTAAATTAACACATATTTTCTGAAATATAGAAAATAAATAGTTTAAATAGATGGAATCGTTTTCCAAGGGATCGTGAGAAGATAAGTGAGTTGGAGAGAATATTGGGTAAAGATAGCGAAGGGGAATTGGGAAATGAATAATTTAATGATAAATTAAATTAAAGGGGCTCAGTATTGATTGATGATTGCTCGATAAAATTTCAATTTGGAAATACAATTGTTGTGTGTATGTATGTTTTCCTTTGATAGTTAAATAACCGACTATCAAAGTTTTTGACCATTTTTCCGTTGTCAATACGAAGACACCGGAACCAGATTTATTATCTAAAAACCACTCCGTATAGGCATTAGCGTTGCGAATCAAATATGATGAAGATAATTGAAGAGGGAGTTTATGCAAGTGCTATTGTGGCGATCCTATGTAGAAATTTCCTAAGATGGATTTACAGAATAGTGCCTTTGGTTTGTCCAGACCCAGGACAACTTGTATGGACGAGTGTCTGACAGAGTATATCTAATAAATCATGTAAGTTGATCTTTTCAAACGTACTTACATTGGTGGTGGAGGAATTCGTTTCCCTTAGCTTTATACCCGAGGTATTTTTGGGGAAATTAATTTGTGATTTGGCGGGTATAACGATGTGGAATTCAAAGTGAATGGTGGCCAGGTGTTCTAAAATATATGTTATGACCTCAAGCCTCATCAACCGGGAAATGACAAAAATTCGGCAGGCAGCATGGCTATGTGGTTCGCTCCCATTAGGGTGTATTGTCACCATCTAGAGAATATTCAATTTTGTTCTTCTTTTCTCTTCTGTATCTCCCGGGAATGGTTATGTTGCTAGCAAATGTAAGGTGATAAGACATTCGATACACTCAAGAGAAATGAGTGGTCGGTCATGTGTGGCTGAGTTGCAAGATGTTCTTGTTGAACTCCAGTGTATCCCCTCTAGAGTACGCTGATCGGAATATGGTTCCATACCTTGTCATAGTCGGAATCCAATCCACAATAAGTTCCAGCGATATTTATTGTATATTATATATGTAGATCGTGAGATGCAAGCGTTCTGCTAGATTGATATTTACTTGTATTAGACACTATTATAATATCAGAATAATATTGTTTTTAAAATGTTTTGGGTTATCGTAAGGTAAAATCATCTGTGTTTATGTGTGAATCGTTCTTACGATTATCTTTTCTTTTGAGAAGGATTTTGAAAAGTTAAACCGCATGGTTCGAGTTTACTCACACCAATCCCATGACTGACCCAGAGTTTATTTTGTTTTGTTTGTTTTCCCTAAACTCTTGGGTTCCCAAATTTGTACGGGCAGTCAAGTAGTAGGGATTATACAGATATACTTGGAGGAGCACGGAGCAGGATTCTTCAACATTAGTTATATATAGAGTTTATTTCCGCTGTGATGTTATGTGATAATGGTACGTATATACAGTTACATATTTGTATTTCAAAGTTATGTTGTATAATATATTTTATTCGTTCCGTTATGAGATTCGTGTTACTCTGA
This sequence comes from Allium sativum, assembly GCA_030737875.1. Taxonomy (NCBI): domain Eukaryota; kingdom Viridiplantae; phylum Streptophyta; class Magnoliopsida; order Asparagales; family Amaryllidaceae; genus Allium; species Allium sativum. The sequence goes on along the minus strand of CM060916.1, from coordinate 710,106,843 downwards.
TTCTATTTTGTTATGTTCTTCTTCTTCTTCTATTCTATTTTCTTTCTATTTCGCACCCTCTAACTTCTTTCTATTAATGATCTGGTATTTCCCATACTTGAATAGTCGACATGGTGTTTATGTTGATTTTCAAGGTCGAAAATCCGTGGTTGTTACATCTAAAAATTCTCCGGTCACTTCTAGAATATAGCGCACGATGTCATAGTCCCAATGTCGCTTGTTTCACTAGATTTCTACAACATACAAAAAAGATATGATTTTTATTCGATAATCAAACTTTGCAACACTTTTTTATATGTTGTAATTAGTTGAAATTATAAACAGCCGTTACCTCAGTAATTCGTTCAAAACTAGGTTTTCAATTTTCACGCACTCCGAAGCACTTGAAGACGATCGGCTGGCACCACGTTGTCGGCCTTGGAGAGGGCTTCCCGGCGCTACAAGTGGCATTCAACTCACGACGGTGGGAAGGAGGATTTTGGCGATGAACGACGACTGTTCGTGGGGGTGGTTCGATTGAAATACTGAACGATGGGTCACGAAACTTATATGGATTTGAAAAGGAGGAAATTCTCTACAAAATCCTGTAAAGGTTCATTTGATTTTATTGCGTGGATTAAAAGGAATCGTGGAGAGATGGTTTGAAGCAATTTTGCCGTTCGTTCATGAACCTGGAGGCATGGGTTTGAAATGAATTAGGTTTAATAAAAATCCTAATTGGATAATTTATATATATATTTTATTTTTGATTCATTTAATTCCAAAAATAGTGTTTTCTTATTCGAACTCCAAATCAAACCCAATGACTGACGCCCCTAGCTAAATACCCACATTCCAGATACAATGGAATATGTTTCGTAAGCTCGTTCGACTGTTTCAGTCAGTTTTTCTCTAAATTAAAATATAAAACATTCAATATTAGATTTGAACGTACATTTTAATTTACTAGGGCCACGTGCTGATTCCAAAAATTGCCGAAAAATAAATCTAGCTATGTTTTGATGATACGGTCCTAACAAAATTAACTTCGTTGAATTTAAAGACCGCTTGAAAAATGGCCTTTTTAATGGTCGATCCAATTCAAACTGAAATTACCAAATGCATTTTAATTTACCAGGCTCACATAATAATTCTAACAATTATTGTATTTAAACCTAGCAATAATTTGGAATGCCAAATCCGACAAAAGTGGTTTTGTCGAAAACGGAGGTTGTTTGCAAACTGGTTATTTTTAAGGGCCATATATTTTTAAATTCCATAGTGAATCTTGTAAAATTTTAACTGGACATAACTTTCAATTCTCATCATGAAATCTGGATTTTTAACATTCGTTAGAAAGATATAATTAAACAGATTCAAATATTTCTAGTTCTACTGAAATCCGATTTATTTTGAATTATGTACATTCATTTGAAATTAGAAATCGAATTTTCAAACTACCGCGCCATTTCAGGCTTGTTTTATAATTAAAATAAATATATACGTTTTAACTTTCAATTAAATAAATTTTAAATCCTTATTATTTAAAATGAATTATTTTAAATATTCAAAATTCATTAAAATAGCAAAAATAAAAAAATTAAATTAGTTCTAATTTTCCGGGTTGTTACAAATGAAACGTTCTCTTGTTTGCGTTCTAATTTGTCGTATTCTCAAGTCAATCCGGGCTTTCCTTTATGGGCGAGTTTGGGCAGTTACATATCTAATCGATATTAATTTCCGTATCCAACTAATAATATTAATGGAATAATGGCAAAGCCTTTTAAATAGGGGGGTCAACGGCCATAGGTGGGAGCGCTGGGGGCGGCGCTGGGCTGAGGGGAGGTGGCAGGGGTGGTGTAGGTGGTGGCGCAAGCGGGGCAGTGGCAGGAGGCGGTGGATTTGGGTTCACCAACGGAGAAGGGGAAGAGGCAAAGGAGGGAGAAGGAGGTGCGGAGGGGAGAGGATGGGGAGGCGCGGCAGCCAGAGGCGGCGCCGGGGTGGGCTGAACGATGGCGATTGGGCGGTTTTTTTTTTTATATTTCGAAATCGTGCTTTGACAATGAAGAAAGGGGGAAGGGGTTATATAATTATATAATTTTTATTTCCAAAAAAGTTACTTTTTCCATTTGAACTCCAAATCGAACCCAACGACTATCGCCCCTCGCTAAACACTCCCATTCCGGACACAATGGGATATGTGCGGTAAGCCAATTCAACTGCTACGGTCAGTTTTTCTTGAAATTAAAATATAAATTAATATATTGTTCAAAATTGAATTCATTGTACATTTTAATTTACCGAGGCCACATACTGACTCCAAAAATTTAGAAAAATAAATTTAGCTATGTTTTGACGATACTGTCCAAACAAAACTAATTTCGTCGAATTCGGAGACCATTTGAAAAATGGTCATTTTCCAGTCGATTAAATTCAAACTGAAAGTACCAAACGCATTTAAATTCACCACGCTAACATATTAATTCCAAAAATTATGAAAGTTGGAATCTAGCATTAATTTGACATTCCAGATCCAACAAAAGTGGTTTTCTCGAAAACGGAGGTAGTTTGCAAAATGGCTATTTTTAAGGGCTATATATTATTTAAAATATATATAAATTCCATAGCGACTATTTTAAATTATAAACTGGACATAACTTTCAAATTATATTATGAAATCTGGATTTTTAACATTTGTTAGAAAGATCTAATTAAACCGATTCAAATATTTCTTGTTTTACCGAAATCCGATTTATATTGAATTTTGTATATTCATTTGAAATTTAAAATCGAATTTCCAAACTACCACGCCATTTCAACTTCGTTTTGTAATTAAAATAAATTTATTCTTTCTAACTTCGATTTAAATAAATTTTAAATCGTTATTATTTAAAATAAATCATTTTAAATATTCAAAATCCATTAAAATAGCTAAAATAAAATTTTTTAATTGGTTCTAAAAATCCAGGTGGTAACATTTTCCCCCACTTAAAATCTTTTCGTCCTCGATAAGGAACGGAGATGAAAGGCTTTTAACTAACCAACTCAACTTTCTTTCTGGCTTTCATTCTTCAACTTTTCAGTTTTTAAGAATTTTCTAATTTCTCAAAAATTTGGCTAACACCCTAAATTTTCAAAACATTTCGCCATAACCTCCTTTGTATGGGGAGACCTTTAAAACTGCTACTTGCCTCACAAGGCCCTCATCAATCCAAAAGAAAAAGAAAAAGTCAAGCGGCTAGCCAATCGGCTCATAAAATCATCAAAACCCAAGAAATACAATAAACATGTACCTATTTGTCGGGCATACAATTTAATTCCCCTTTTTAGCTCCCATGCGATGACCTGTTCAATTATATACATGTACATATATGCAATTCCAATCAATTTTCAGTTTATTTCAATATTTGATTCGATTTAGCTAAATTTAGCTTACATTTTCATATTGGTTAAATTAATTATTATTCCAATATTTTTATTAGTTAAGCTAATAATCAAACATCACAACCAACAATCAATTAGTTGATTACCTTTCAAACATATAATTTCTATATATACTCAAAAATCATGTTTTCAATGCCAAATCACAAACATTAACCCTATCTAAGTTTTAGTTCTCACACCAGTCAATTGAAAATATATAGATATCCCACATTCGAAACTCGAACATAAATACTGATGATGTCCGGACATCACCAGAATTATCCCCGAGAGACTAAAGTGTGATTCTATATCCATCCAGTATATTTGATACTTCATATACACGTGGATCAGATGCATATTAAAATCTCTATATACCCGATAGTCCAAAATCAATTTAAAATAAAATATTCACATACGTATAATAAGGTTTAAAAATAACACTCTTTGAAACTCATTCTAGGATACTACTGGTCCCATTTCTAACGAGTCATTCTCATTGGATATTACTAATCAAATCTTTGATGAATTCTTTCGTTCGGTTCAAATATGTCTTGTTCTCGAGCTCTGTAAACCAAAGCTCTGAAACCACGCTGAAACGATCCAAACTCGCCCTTACGGGAAAGTCCGGATTGCTTTGAGAACACGACAAATTAGAACATACACAATATAACATTTCATTGCTATTACAACAATTACATCAGAGTACCAGAATATAACGGAGTATGAATAAATAATACACATTGGAAATACAATATCAGAGATTAAAAATCACATAGCAGCGGAAAAATAATACATAACACAACTAAAAGAGATATACGGATACAAAGCTTTCCGAATATAGCTCCAGCGGTAAAACTAGGATCCTGTGAATATAATATCTGCAAAACCAAAACTACTAACTGCCCGTGTAGAAAATATGGGCACCCAAAGTTTAGGTTAAAACAATAAACTCAAGTCAGTCATGGGATTGGTACGACAACTAAAACAGCTATTAAATATTTTATTTAAAAATAAAGTAAATCAAGGGACCACGCCGTATAACACGCAACGGGTTTTCTCCCAAGAATACCCGTGCATAAAACTTACAGCGTTATGCTTTTTCAAAAAAAGAAGCTATTATAAGACTCAGGTCCCATCACACAATGCAACGCAAGCCGGAGGATAGAGTTTTCCCTTATAATAGCCAAACATGCTTGGTACGTTTAAAACAAATCATTTTGATATTACAATAAGTGTATAGTGTCTAGAACAACTTCAAATATAAATGTACCAATCATAGAAGGCATAACTACCGTATACTATGTCGCCATACTAGTTTTACAACTAAAACTGAAATGTCATGTATTGGAAATTGGATTTCCATCATGAGTCAAGGCAAGGGATTTACTCCTTGCCGGCTTCGAGACACTCTAGCAAATGCCTTAGGATCCCCCGTAGTGAACCCTTGGATTCTCCAAGGTCGGTCCTCCCTTACGTTTGAGGATTGGCAATTCCTGAACACACGTTTCCCGGTCCTATCGGACCTATCACTTGGCCATTAGGGACCAATATCCGAGGCACCTTTTAATCCATCATCCACACAGGTACAAATAAATAAATGTCTGGGATCCATACCATGACACCACCCATAGCTAGAAGGAAAGGTCATGCACTCCTTAGGTCCCTTATCCCGTTTTTGACTCATACCGAGGTTGAGGCTCGATAATGAACGCTATACACAAAGCTGTGCTATTTAAAGACGTGCTTTGATCATCAACCACAAGACTCTTCTTTTCAATAGAAGCCTTGATCACTTGCATCTCAGCAGGCCACACTGACAATTCACGCCATGCAACTGATGTCTATCAATATATAACCTCTAAGCTCGTACATCTCAGAGAAGTGTGTTAAGCAAGAGAATAAATTCTCCGCCACCAAAAAGATATATATTTACTAGAGATCAATCAACATAGAATAAAATCCAATGTTAGACACCCATTCATTTACTAGTCCATTCCGGATCTGAACAAAACCGGAGGCACTTATTCCTCGTCCCATATGTCCAATACAGGAGAGAGGTCCACGCTTGCCTGGTCGATATCCGCGTACATATGGATGATCAACACTTATTACCTTGTCTTGGGTGTACAACCCTATCAATCGTCCAAATGATGTGAAGACCTCCGGTCTTCAACCACCGCCTTCATCGTTGACTTATCGTCGAATCAATTATTCAGAATTGGTATAAACACGACCTTTCCGAATAATTCACGTATCTTATAATCAAGTGCTATAAAAACACAACATATGTCTCATTCCAATCCATAATATTCTTTTATTCACATCTTTAGGGATAGGTTCCCATTAATTTTATCAAATATAAATTCTTCTAAATTTGTTCTTTAATCTTCCTTTGGATATCAATTCTAAACCAAATTAAGGTTTATCAACCAGTCGAGATTATCGAGCCTTGCCGAAGTAATCATTTATTCATTAATCCCAATCCCAACCTATTCATCTCATGGAGAAAAACAAATAATACTCCATATCTAATACCACGGTGTTATCGGTAAATTTAATTACCATTTTACATTCAAATCTAATTAAAGATTTAACTATCGCCGGGATTAAACTGGTGGTACTCCATTCTCGATCATTTCCCAAATTTGATAAGTTAAATTATCCCATTCTCATTCAATCCAATTAAAGATTCATTAAAACTCTAATTTAGTTTTAATCTTATAAATCATTACTTAATGATTATTTAACTTTGGGAAATCAAACATGCCACACTCGACAAACTACACCGTACCATTGATTTCTGCCGATATATAACCTCTAAGCTCGTACGTCTCAAAGAAGGGTGTTAAGCAAGAGAATAAATTCTCCGCCACCAAACAGATATATATTTAGCAGAGATCAATAATACAATTCGAAATACAATGTTAGACATGTAATCCTGTCTTTAACTTGGTTAAAGAACTAATGTTATTTAAAACACAATTCACGATAAACCCAAAATCACATTCCATTAATTATGGAATCTTCATGGAAAACATTTCAATATCTAATCGTTATCAATTTCCGTATCCGACTAATAATATAAATGGAATAGTGACAAAGACTTTTAAATTCCATATATAGTATCCGTCTTCCTCCACAGAAGCACATCTCGATTATTACCAAATTGAATTCCATTCATTTCCAATTTAATATACTAAATTGGAATATTTTACTTTGGAAAATTCCATTAAATCTTAATAAAAAGATTTATAAATTCCAAATCACATTTCACTGTTAATCGGGATAAAGAACGAATGTCATAAAAAACACAATTCACAATAAACCCAATTCACATTCCATTTTATTCCAATTACTAAATATAATAGGAAACTCTTATAATCTTAATTAAAAGATTTATTCTTTTCACAAGGGATTTAAGAACAATGTTATTTAAGACACCATTCACGAAAAACCTAAAATCCAATTTGATATTAGATATAAGGCTTTAAACAGAAATTATATCAGCTTATATTCAATATCAAATTCTGAAACCAACACATATCGTATGGAGAATAACGATATATATCTATCTTCCAAATTCCGCCACAATATCCATATAGTCATGGAATCCAATGTCGAAATATCCCGAAGATGATTTCTATTCAAATCCATTCCAATTTATATATTGGAAATTTCTGGTTTTATTAATACCCTTTATAAATCCAATTTATCTATTTAAAAGTTATTGGATTTCAAATCTAGTTAACAACTAGTTCGTTTAGATAAAACTATATTTTTATCCTTTCAAATTTGAAAATTTTCATCCTAATTCTTTCCAAACAATTTATTATGATTTTACACAAATTATTAATATTTTTAATAATTTTATCAAGACCCATACAGTAGGTTTTCAATAACAGCCACCGAACTGCATCCATAACAACCTTTTCAAAATTTGATTTGGACATAATTCCAAATCCAACCATTCAATTTTAAATCTCCTATATTCATTGGAAATCTCTTTTCTTTACGAACCCAACAGTTCCTGTTTTAGGAGAATTCGATGGTCGGATCTCCCGTTATGTCAATTCGAAGTCAATGGTCGAAATTCTTGAACGGTCGCAGCGTGGCGCGTTCTATTCAGGCCATTAATATATATAGTATATATTTCGTTCAAAATGTATTTTATAAATTTGTTTTAAAAATGATTCCCACTTTCACTTCAATTTTGAATCAAAATTGAATACTCCTTATCATTATAATATTTAAATGATAATATTTTTTTCAAAATATTATATTTTGAAATAATTTCCCTTTGCGATATTCATTATAAAAATAAATATAATCGATATAAATATCGTTCGCATTAAAATGGCACATAACTAATTAACATGACTTCACACATTTCAATATTTTCGTGTCCATCCAAATCGGACATCAAATTCACATTTTAATCCTTCATTGAATATTATTTTAAAATATTCGTTATTTTAAAATATTTGTTCTTTCTGAGTTGGAATCAGACACTATCAATTACCATATAATGTTATTTATATGGATTTCATACACACATGTACACAACAATAATTATACACAGTCAACCATCATCCAGAGTACATTACACAACTGCATAAGCATTAAATTTAAATAATTAACGCTTACAACAATCTGTCAACCAATCTATTGACAAAAAACTAAACAATTGGGATTAGTGTACGCCAAATATCATCCTAATACCCGTGTGAGGTTTCACTCAACAAATACTGAATATTATTTGTGCAATTGGGCGATGTGTAAAATTTATCGTCCTAATCAGTATCAGTTAAATGGGTGTACATAAACAAATCGTCCGATTTGTAAATGAATATTCATTTTCATTTTAGGAAAATTTTATGCCGTTCATATATACATTAAAAATTATATTTTGGACGATAAAATATTTATTTCAACACATGAATATTTTTAATAGTTCATACCTTCAATAAAAATGATATTTTTATTATTCAAACATTTTATTCAACACATGAATATTTTATACGGTTTATATAAACATTAAAAATTATATTTTTAATGAACAATATTTATTTCAGAAAATTTCGGCATTATAACGGCGCGATATTAGAATCGGAGTAATGTCTAGCATTACTCCTCTCCTGATACCGGCTCGCACCATACACAATAATCAACCCAATCCACAAACCACAATACAATTCATTTCTCAACACAACCAAATTTACAACCACAATTCAATCCATACAAACAAACAATCATGGTTTGTACAATAAATAGTGTCGGGGGCTACTAATCCCTATCTGCAACTTAGTATATATTTAATTGTAAAATAAATTGAGTGAGAAGGTGTTCTCACTTTGGCATCCACTTCTCCATGCTTTTCTAACGTTCTGATTTGTTGTTCTGGTTCCAGAATTTACAAACGAGCTCCAATCTTCACACGGTCTTGTTTTCTCGCTTAAACGCGCCATTTTGGACAACTTTGGTCTAGTGGCCTTTCTTTTGAAATTGGTCCATTTTGCCAGAATTTGCGAAAAGACAGTATTTGGACATCAGACTTTGGACGCGTTTTCTGAACAACTCTGCAATCCAAAATATGGCTTCCATATACCCAAATCGAAGAGAAAATCATGCTCTTTGATTTTGGCATGTGGAGTTTTGGCCAGAAGCGCACCGTTTGAGAGTTATGGGCTGTGGAAGCTCAGGGTGTTATTTGCAAACACTGAAAATTTAAAAATCGAGTTTTTGGCGAATGGGGGGATCCACAGCCAGAGGTGGGGGTGGCCCTGGGCTGAGGGGAGGTGGCGGGGGTGGTGTAGGTGGCGGCGCTGGTGAGGCAGTGGCCGAAGACGACGGATTTGGGGGTTGTAGGGTTTGGGTTCACTAACGGAGAAGGGGAAGAGAGGAAGGAGGTGCGATGGGGGTGGCCAGAGGCGACGCCGGGGAGGGCTGAATGACGGTGACTGGGCGGTTTTCATTTCTTTTTTTATTTCCAAATCGTACTTTGACCATGAAGAAAGGGGGGGTTTATATAATTATATTATTTTAATTTCCAAAAAAGTTACTTTTTCATTTGAACTCCAAATCGAACCCAACGACTATCGCCCCTAGCTAAATATCCCCATTTCGAACACAATGGGATATGTCCGGTAAGTCATTTCTAGTGTTACAGTCAGTTTTTCCTTAAATTAAAATATAAATTAATATAACGTTCAAAATTGTATTCAGCGTACAATTTAATTTACCTGGGACACATACTGACTCCAAAAATTCTAGAAAAATAAATTTAGCTATCTTTTGACAATACGGTCCTAACAAAACTAATTTCATCAAATTTGGAGACCATTTGAAACATGGTCATTTTCCAGTCGATTAAATTCAAACTGAAAGTACCAAACGCATTTAAATTCACCACGCTAACATGTTAATTCCAAAAATTATGAAAATTGGAATCTAGCAAAAATTTGATATTCCGGATCCAACAAAAGTGGTTTCATCGAAAACGGAGGTCGTTTGCAAAATGACTATTTTTAAGGGCTTTATATTATATTAATATATATATATATATAAATTCCATAGCGACTATTTTAAATTTTAAATTGGACATAACTTTCAATTTATATTATGAAATCTGGATTTTTCGCATTCATTAGAAAGATCTAATTAATCCGATTCAAATATTTCTTGTTTTACCAAAATCCGATTTATATTGAATTCTGTATATTAATTTGAAATTTAAAATCGAATTTCTAAACTACAACTCCATTTCACGTTCGTTTTATAATTAAAATAAATTTATTCGTTCTAACTTTGATTTAAATAAATTTTAAGTCGTTATTATTTAAAATAAATCATTTTAAATATTCAAAATCCATTAATGTAGCTAAAATAAAAAAAAACTAAATTGGTTTTGAAATCTGGGTTGTTACAGATTACTTCGGTAAGGCTCGCTAATCCCGACTAGTTGATAAACCTTAATTTGGTTTAGAATTGGTAAAGGATAAAATCAAATCTTTTGAACTGATCTCAAAAGGAAGATTAAAGAATAATTTTAAAGGATTTTATCTTTGATAAAATTAATGGGAACCTTTGCCATAAGATGTAAATATTTGAATAAAAGAATATTCCGAATTGGAATGAGGCATATGATGTGTTTTTATAGCACTTGTTTATTGATTATAAAATACGTGAGTTATTCGGAAAGACCGGGTTTAACCCATTCTGAATAATTAATACGACGACTAAAAGTCGACGATGAAGACAGTGGTTGAAGACTGGAGTTCTTCACATCGTTTGGATGATTACTGATGTCTTGTTTGGGTTGTACACCCAAGACAAGGTAATAAGTGGTGATCGTCCAGATGTACTTGGAGATCGACCGGATATGCGAGGACCTCTCTCCTATTGGACATATGGGACGAGGAATAAGGTGCCTCCGGTTTCGTTCAGACCCAGAACAGACTTGTAAATGGATGTGTGTCTGACATTGGATTTCATTCTGTGTTGATTGATTTCTATTAAATATATATCTATTTGGTGGCGAAGAATTTATTCTCTTGCTTAACACCCTTCTCTGAGACGTACAAGCTTAGTGGTTATATATTGATAGACATAAGTTGCATGGCGTGAATTGTCAGTGTGACATACTGAGATGCAAATGATCAAGGCTTTTGTTGAAAAGCAAAGTCTTGTGGTTGATGATCAAAGCACGACTTTATATAGCATAGCTTTGTGTATAGCGTTAATTCGCGAGCCTCACACCCGGTATGAGTCAAAAATGGGATCGTGACTGCAGGGAGTGCACGACGTTTCTTTCTAGCTAGGAGTGGTATCATGGTATGGAGTCCAGACATTTTTACTTATATGGATAATGGAATGAAGGATATTGAGTCCCTAGTGGCTCAGAGATAGGTCCGATAGGACCGAGAAGCATGTGTTCAGGAATAATTAATCCACTAAAGTATGTGTGGACCGTCCCTGAAGATCCAAGGTTTTTCCAGCATCCGAATCCTTAGGCATTTTCTAGAGTGTCTCGAATCGGGAGGAGCCATCCCTTGCCTCGACTCATAGTTGGAAATACAATTTCCAATACGAAACTTTTCAGATTTAGTTGTAGAACTCGTATGGCGACATGATATATGGTACCCATGCTGTTTATGATTGATAAATTTATGTTGAAATTGTTTTATGAAACACTGTACACTTATAGTAATATCAAAATGATTTGTTTTAAACGTACCATGCATGTTTGGCTATTATAACGTAAAACTCTATCCTCAGGCTTGCGTTGCATTGTTTGATGGGACTTGAGTCTTATAATAGCTTTATTTTTCAAAAAGCATAGCGTTGTTTTATTTCTAAACTGAGATTCATGTGGAGTAAACACGTTCTGTAATAACCCGGAAATCCGAGCCAATTAAAAAATTTATTTTGGCAATTTTAGCGAATTTCGAATATTTAAAATAAATTATTTTAAATAATAACGACGAGAAATTTATTTTGAATAGAATTAGAACGTATATAGTTATATAGATCATCGTTAGAATATAAATATTTTATTTATAATTATAAAAGGAATTGAAAATGGCGCGGTAATTCAATAATTCGATTTCAAACTTCAAATGAACATACCGGGTGCAAAATAAACCGGATTTTAGAGAAACCAAAAATATTTGAATCTAATAGGGAATATCTTTCCAACGAATCCGAAAAATCGAAATTTCATAGCGGGAATCAAAAGATATGTCCAGTTGAAATTTTAGAATAGTCGCTATGGAATTTCGGCCCTCGAAAATAGCCATTTTGCAAACGACCTCGGATTTCAACGAAACCACTTTTGTTGGATCCGGGATGTAAAGTTATTGCTAGGTTTCAAATTTCATAATTTTCCGATTCAATATGTGAGCGTGGCAAAGAAAAATGCGTTTGACCAGTTTCAGTTGCTTTTAATCGACTGGAAAATGACCATTTTTCAAACGGTCTCAGAATTTGACGAAACTAGTTTTGTTAGGACCGTATCGTCAATACGAAACTAGAAAATATTTTTTTTGGAATTTTTCGAGTTCGTATGTGGCCTCGGTAAATTGAAATGCGCGTTCAAATTCAATATATAGATTTATATTTTGATTTTGACGAAAACTGATCGAAGCGATCAAATCAGCCTACGATACATATCCCATTGTGTTCGGAATGGGGTTAATTAGCTATGGACGATAGGCTGTGGGTCTCGTTTCGAGGTCGAAAATAAAAGTTGCTTTTTAGAATTTAAAATAATTATATATATATATATATATTATATTATATGATCCCCCGTTGACTCTCTCACCCTCTCCCCTCTCTTCATTTATAATCGAAATAAAAAAAAAGAAAACAAAAAAGAAAAAGGAAAAGGACGTCGCCTCCTCCAGCCTGTCCACCGCCGCGCACCACGTCAGGGAGCCGTCGCCGCTGCCCTTCTTCCACCCTCTTTCCCGCCCCTTCCACCGGAGAACAGCCGTGCCACCTCGATTGGAGCACCACCACCCCCCCTTCAGCGCGAGCGCGCCCTCCTCCTCGAACCCGACCCCCCTTCTTCTCCATCTCTCCACTTCTACGCGTCGTGACCGCCCCTGAACGAGACTCCGACACCCACCAGGACCCGCGAGCTCATCCTCCCCTCTCCTCAACAACGTGAAACCCTTCTCCCCCTTCTGGAAGTCCAAATAAGCTGTAAGTTTTAATTTTATTTTATTTTTTTCCTTGTTTTTACTTAAAGTAATTAGATTTAGAAATATAAATCAGTTTTGTTTCTCATTTATATGAAATCATTTTCTTTATATATATATAATATAAAGCTTAGATTTTTAATTAGAAAATTTAGATCTTTGTATAGAAAGAAAAGATGAGATCTTTATTTGCGATAAAGATTGGATTTTTGTAATGTTTTCATTGCAGTAAAAATTAAATTTTTCTTTAAAATGAATGTGAAGTAAAAATTCAATTTTTATATACATATGAAGTGAAGATAAAGATGTGATCTTTATAGTAGTAGCAAAATAAAGATGTGATTTTTATATTATAGAAATAATAAAGATGTGATTATTATATTATAGAAATAATAAAGATGTGATTTTTATATTATAGAAATAATAAAGATGTGATTTTTATATAGTAGAAATATTAAAAATACGTTTTTTTATATTATATAACTAGTAAAAATTAAATTTTTATATAATGTAGATAATAAAAATATAATTTTTATATAGAAAGAAGCATTGTAAAAATATATGAAGTAGAAATAAAAATATGATTTTTATTTATTGAATGAAACAATAAAAATATAATTTTTATATATGAACAGCTGGACAAGGACTGCATTAGAATTTCAAACCGATCTAGACGGTTCAACAGTTCGGAAGCAAAGCACGACGGAGTGGAACCCTCTATGAGAACTCCTCACTTTTAATTTATTTCTAGTTTAAAATATGTACTAGGTGCAGACGGTGTTTAGTAGCACCTGACACCCATCGTCCACAGACCATGGACGGCTTGTATGCTTGTTTGTTTGATTTTGATGTGTAGTTGATTGTGTGATGTGATGTGAAATGAAATAAAATATTTTATAGTGGAAAATATTATATAGTTAAAAATAGAATTTTTAACGTGTATATGAAATGAAATTAGTGTATATAAACAAATCGGAGATTTGTGTTTATATATACTGATTTGATTGATATTGATTGGGACGATAAATTTTGCACATCGCCCAATTGCACAAATAAAATCTGTGGTTGATTGTTTGAAACCCCACACGAGTATTGGGATGATATATGACATACACTAATCCCAATAATTAGTTGTATGTCGATCGATTGATTAACAGACTGTTATGAGCGTTAAATATTTATATTTGATGCTTATACAGTGTAGAACACACTCTGGATGATTGTTGATTATTTATTGTTGTTATTTTATGCATGTGTTGTAGAAAATCCGTATAATTAACATTATATGGTAATTGATTGGGCCTCATTCCAGTTTTGAAATAGAATATTTGAATAGAAATATTTGAAAATAGAAATATTTGAAAAAGAAATATTTGAAATAGAATGTTTGAAAATAGAAATATATGAAGCCGTGTTGATTAGATTGACGCCATTTTGACGTAAACGATATTTATATCGATTTTATTCAAATTGAAATGAATATTAAAGTGAATTGAAATTCAAAATAAACTGAAATGATTTGAAATTCGAATTAAATGGAAATAGAATTGAAATCGTTTTGAAATGAATTCGAATTGAAATTGAATAGAATCGAATTCGAATTGAAATTGAATAGAATTGAATTCGAATTGAAATTGAATAAAAATGAATTCGAATTGAAATTGAATTAATATGAAATTCAAATTGAATTGAAATTGAATTAAAAATCGATTTGAATTGAAATCAATTTGAAATGAATTTAAAACAAATTTGTAAGGGAAAATTCAATTTTGATTTGAATTTGAAAAGGAAGTTGAAATCGTTTTGAAAACGAATTTAAAACGATTTATAAAATACGTTTTAAAATGAAAATCGACGAAGTATATAATATATATATTATATATATATAATGGCCTGAATATAACGCGCCGCGCCGCGACAGTTCGCGAATTTCGACCATTGACTTCGAATGGATATTGCGGGAGATCAGACCGTCGGATTCTCCTAAAACCAGAACCGTTGGGTTCGTATCGAAAAAAGCTTTCTAACGAATATTAGAAATCTGAGATCTAACGGTTGGATTTGGAATTATGTCCAAATCAAATTTGGAAAAGGTCGCTGTAAGTGCAGTTCGATGGCCATTGATGGAAATCGACTGTACGGGCCTTGATAAAATTATTAAAAATATCAATAATTTGTGTAAAATCATAAGAAATGATTTGTGAAGAATTGGGATGAAAAACTCCATATTTGAAAAGGTAAAAATAGTTTTTTTTATCGAAATGAACTAGTTTTGAACTAGAATAATAATTTATTTATTTTTAAAATAAATAAATTGGATTTGAAATGGTTTTGAAAATAACCAGAACTTCCAATAATTAAATTGGAATGGATTTGAATCGAAATTGTCTTCGGAATATTTCGATGTTGGATTCGTGATGACACAGATATTGTTATGGGAATTTGAAAGATATATTAATATAGTTATTTCCAGTACGATATTTGTTGGTCGTAGAATTTGATATTGAATATAAGCCGATATATTTTCTATTCAGAGCCTTGTATTTAATATCAAATGTGATTTGGGTTTGTCGTGAATGGTGTCTTCATTAACACTGTTCTTAAGCCCAGTGGAGAAAAAGATTAAATCTTTTTATTTAGATTTAATGAAGTGTACCAATTAAATAATATTTAATTGGAATTGAGTTGGTATTGATTTTTGGGTTTATCGTGAACAGTGTTTTAAATAACACTTGTTCTTTAACCCGATAATTAATGGAATGTGATTTTGGGTTTATCGTGAACCGTGTTTTAAATGACACTGATTCTTTAACCCAGTTAAAGATTAAAACTAAGTGGAGTTTTAATGAATCTTTAATTAGATTGAAAAGATCGAGAATGGAGTATCACCAGTTTTGCTCCAGGCGATAGTTAAATCTTTAATTAGATTTGAACGTGAAATGGTAATTGAATTTACCGATAACACTGTGGTGTTGGATATGAAGTATGACCAGTTTTACTTCATGGGATGAATAGGTTAGGATTGGGAAATAAAATAAATGATTACTTCGGTGTGGTTCGCTAATCCCGACTAGTCTGAATTGATATTCAAAGAAGATTAAAGAATAAATTTAAAGAATTTATCTTTGATAAAATTAATGGGAACCTTTCCCAAAGTATACGAATATTTGAATAAAAGAATATTCTGAATTGGAATGAGGCGTATGTTGTGTTTGTGTAACACTTGTTTATTATATACGCGAGTTATTCAGAAAGACCGGGTTTATCCCATTCTGAGTAACTGATTCGACATGGTGTCGAGGATGAAGACGGTGGTCGAAGACCGGAGGTCTTCACCTCGTTTGGGTGATTACAGATGATCTTGATTGGGTCATACACCCAAGAGGAGGGAATCAGTTAGTGATCGTCCAGACGTACTTGGAGATCGATGGATATGCGGGGTACTAGGTGCCTCCGGTTTCGTTCAGACCCAGAACGGACTTGTAAATGGACTGTGTGTCTGACATTGGATTTTATTCTATGTGATTGATTTCTATTGAATATATATCTGTTTGGCGGCGGAGAATTTATTCTCTTGCTTAACGCCCTTCTCTGAGGCGTCCGAGCTCAGGGGTTATATATTGATGGATATCAAACGTATGGAGTGAATTGCCTGTGTGGCATGCCTAAGTGGCAATAGATCGAGGCTTCTGTTGAAAAGCAAAGTCTTGTGGTTGATGATCAAAGCACCGCCTGTGTGTCATAGCTTTGTGTAACGTGAATTCGTGAGCCTCACACCCGGTTGTGAACCAGAAACGGGAGAGGACCTCAGGGAGGGCATGCGTTTCCTTCTAGCTAGAAGTGGCGTCAGTGGTTTTACATGCCCTGACGAGTTTGACTTATGTGGTTGTTGCTGTTGCGAGGCGCCTCGGATATATCGGTCGATCCGGGACCGATGGAGTCATTCGTTGGCTCATTTACGCCCCAAAGGGTGGGGAAACGCAGTGTTCAGGCATTTTAATCGACATCTGTGGACCAGCCCTGATAATCCAAGGGTCACTCGAGCTCTGATTCTGAGGCTCGGGCTAGAGAGTCTCGAATTGGTACAAGACTATCTTTTGCCTCGGTTCACAGATGGAAATCCAATTTCCAAATACGTGATTTTGCGGTTTTAATTGTAGAACTAGTATGTCGACATGATATATGGTACCCATGCCGTCTATGATTGATACTTATGATTTGAAGTTGTTTTATACACTATGCACTTATAATAGTATCAAATGATTTGTTTTAAACGTACTAAGCATGTTTGGCTATTATAAGGGAAAACCCTATCCCCCGGCTTGCGTTGCATTGTGTGATAGGACCTGGGTCTTATAATAGCTTCATTTTTCCAAAAAGCATTGTGCTGTTTTGTTATATGCACTGGTATTCTTGGGAGGAAACCCGTTCCATGCTATACGGTGTGGTCCCTTGATTTACCTAACTTTAAAATAAAGATTAATAACCGATTTAGTTCTCACACCAGTCACATGACTGACCTGGAGTTTATTATTTTAACCTAAACTCTGAGTGCCCTTATTTTGACACGGGCAGCTAGTAGTTTTGGTTTTGTAGATTTATATTCACAGGATTCTGATTTACAGCTGGAACGATACTCGGAAAGCTCTGTATCCGTGTATTACTTCTAGTTGTGTATTGTATTATTTTCCGCTGCTATGTAATGTATTGTAATCTCTGATATTTTATGGTGTGTAATATTTATTCATACTCTATATATTCTTGTATTTTGATGGAATTGTTGTAATTAACAACGAAATGTTCTTCTGTCTGTGTTCTTTTGTGGCTTGTTCTCGAACAATCCGCGCTTTCCTTACCGGGGAAGTTACGGGTTTTCACAGTTGGTATCAGAGCTTTGGTTTACAAAGCTCAGAGAACAAGACACGTTAGAACCAAACAAAAGAATTCATCAGATATTGGATTAGTAATATCCAACGAGAATGACTCGTTAGAGATAGGATCAGTAGTATCCTAGAACGAGTGTGAAGAGTATATTTTTAAAAGTGAAAACAAATTTTGTTTTGAAAATTTAATTCAATTATTCGTATTTGAATATTTATTTATATTGATTTGGACTATCCGGTATATAAAGATTGTGCATATACGTCTGATCTGCATGTATTCGAAGTTTGAATATATTGGGTAGATATAGAATCACACTCTAGTCGCCCGGAGATGATTCTGATGATAGTCTAGACATCATCAGAATTGGTGTTCGAGTTTCGAAAGTGGGATTTCTATATATTTCCTATTGACTGGTGTATGAACCAAAATTATATAGGGCCTATTGTTGTGGTTTGGCATTAAAAATGAGATTTTGACTATACATCAAAATTATGAATTTGAAATGATAATTCACTAATTGATTGCTGATTGTGTTGTTTGATTAATTAAATGTTGAACCTATAACCAAATTGAATCAAATAGTGAATTGTATTGAAAATTTGTCGCATTTGCATACATGTGCATGTACTTACATTGAACAGGTCATAGCAAGGAGGCTAGAGAAGAGGAATAAAATTGTTTGCCCGACAAATAGGTACATGTTTATTGTATTTCTTGAGTTTTGGTTGATTTTATGAGCCGATTGGATAGCCGCTTGGCTTTTTCTTTTTCTTTTGGATTGAAGAAGGCCATGGGAGGCAATATGAAATATCCCGAAGTCCCCGGTGCAGGGGAGGTTATTGCGAAATTTTTCGAAAATTTAAGGTGTTTGCCAAATTTTTGAAAAATTTGAAAAGTTCTTAGAAACTAAAAAGTTGAAGAACTTAAGCCGTAGTGAAAGTTGAGTTGATTAGTTAAACAACTTTCGGCTTCTTTCCTTTTCGGGGATGAAAAGTTTTAAGTGGGGGATATTGTAATAACCCGGAAATCCGAGCCAAATAAAAATTTTTATTTTGGCAATTTTAGTGAATTTCAAATATTTAAAATGAATTATTTTAAATAATAACGATGAGAAATTTATTTTGAATAGAATTAGAACGTATATAGTAATATAGATCGTCGTTAGAATATAAATATTTTATTTATAATTATAAAAGGAATTGAAAATGGCGCGGTAGTTCGATAATTCGATTTCAAACTTCAAATGAACATACCGGGTGCAAAATAAACCGGATTTTAGCGAAACCAAAAATATTTGAATCTAATAGGGAATATCTTTCCAACGAATCCGAAAAATCGAAATTTCATAGCGGGAATCAAAAGATATGTCCAGTTGAAATTTTAGAATAGTCGCTATGGAATTTCGGCCCTCGAAAATAGCCATTTTGCAAACGACCTCGGATTTTGACGAAACCACTTTTGTTGGATCCGAGATGTAAAGTTATTGCTAGGTTTCAAATTTCATAATTTTTCGATTCAATATGTGAGCGTGGCATAGAAAAACGCGTTTGACCAGTTTCATTTGATTTTAATCGACTGGAAAATGGCCATTTTTCAAACGGTCTCAGAATTTGACGAAACTAGTTATGTTAGGACCGTATTGTCAATACGAAGCTAGAAAATATTTTTCTGGAATTTTTCGAGTTCGTATATGGCCTAGGTAAATTGAAATGCGCGTTCAAATTCAATATATAGATTTATATTTTGATTTTGACGAAAACTGATCGAAGCGATCAAATCAGCTTACGATACATATCCCATTGTGTTCGGAATGGGGGTAATTAGCTATGGACGATAGGCAGTGGGTCTCGTTTCGAGGTCGAAAATAAAAGTTGCATTTTAGAATTTAAAATAATTATATATATATATATATATATATATTATATAATACCCCGTTGACTCTCTCACCCTCTCCCTCTCTTCATTTATAATCGAAATAAAAAAAAAGAAACAAAAAAGAAAAAGGAAGAGGACACCGCCTCCTCCAGCATGTCCACCGCCGCGCACCACGTTAGGGAGCCGCCGCCGCCCTTCTTCCACCCCCTTTCCCTCCCCTCTCGCACGCTTCTTACTCCCATTCCAATCCACGAATCCCCAGGCCCCTCTTCCACCGGAGAATAGCCACACCACCTCGATTGGAGCGCCACCACCCCTCCTTCAGCGCGAGCGCGCCCTCCGCCTCGAACCCGACCCCCCTTCTTCTCCCTCTCTCCCCTTCTACGCGCCGTGACCCCCCCTGAACGAGACTGCCGACACCCACCAGGACCCGCGAGCTCATCCTCCCCTCTCCTCAACAACGTGAAACCCTTCTCCCCCTTCTGGAAATCCAAATAAGCTGTAAGTTTTAATTTTATTTTATTTTTTTCCTTGTTTTTACTTAAAGTAATTAGATTTAGAAATATAAATCAGTTTTGTTTCTCATTTATATGAAATCATTTTCTTTTTATATATATATATATATATATATATATATATAGAATATAAAGCTTAGATTTTTAATTAGAAAATTTAGATCTTTGTATAGAAAGAAAAGATGAGATCTTTATTTGCGATAAAGATTGGATTTTTGTAATGTTTTCATAGCAGTAAAAATTAATTTTTTCAATGAATGTGAAGTAAAAATTCAATTTTTATATACATATGAAGTGAAGGTAAAGATGTGATCTTTATAGTAGTAGCAAAATAAACATTTGATTTTTATATTATAGAAATAATAAAGATGTGATTATTATATTATAGAAATAATAAAGATGTGATTTTTATATTATAGAAATAATAAAGATGTGATTTTTATATAGTAGAAATATTAAAAATACGTTTTTTTATATTATATAACTAGTAAAAATTAAATTTTTATATAATGTAGATAATAAAAATATAATTTTTATATAGAAAGAAGCATTGTAAAAATATATGAAGTAGAAATAAAAATATGATTTTTATTTATTGAATGAAACAATAAAAATATAATTTTTATATATGAACAGCTCGACAAGGACTGCATTGGAATTTCAAACCGATCCAGACGGTTCAGCAGTTCAGAAGCAAAGCACGGCGGAGTGGAACCCTCTGTGAGAACTCCTCACTTTTAATTTATTTCTAGTTTAAAATATATACTAGGATGCAAACGGTGTTTAGTAGCACCCGACACCCGTCGTCCACAGACCATGGACGGCTTGTATGCTTGTTTGTTTGATTTTGATGTGTAGTTGATTGTGTGATGTGATGTGAAACGAAATAAAATATTTTATAGTGGAAAATATTATATAGTTAAAAATAGAATTTTTAACGTGTATATGAAATGAAATAAATTAATATAAACAAATCGGAGATTTGTTTATATACACTAATTTGATTGATATTGATTGGGACGATAAATTTTGCACATCGCCCAACTGCACAAATAAAATCTATGGTTGATTGTTTGAATCCCCACACGGGTATTAGGATGATATATGACATACACTAATCCCAATAATTAGTTGTATGTCGATCGATTGATTGACAGAATGTTATGAGCGTTAAATATTTATATTTGATGCTTATACAGTGTAGAACGAACTCTGGATGATGGTTGATTATTTATTGCTGTTATTTTATGCATGTGTTGTAGAAAATCCGTATAATTAACATTATATGGTAATTGATTGGGCCTCATTCCAGTTTTGAAATAGAATATTTGAATAGAAATATTTGAAAAAGAAATATTTGAAATAGAATGTTTGAAAATAGAAATATATGAAGCCGTGTTGATTAGATTGACGCTATTTTGACGTGAACGATATTTATATCGATTTTATTCAAATTGAAATGAATATTAAAGTGAATTGAAATTCGAAATAAACTGAAATGATTTGAAATTCGAATAGAATTGAAATTCGAATTAAATGGAAATAGAATTGAAATCGTTTTGAAATGAGTTCGAATTGAAATTGAATAGAATCGAATTCGAATTGAAAGTGAATTGAATTGAATTCGAATTGAAATTGAATAGAAATGAATTCGAATTGAAATTGAATTAATTTAAAATTCAAATTGAATTGAAAACGAATTGAAATTGAATTGAAAATCGATTTGAATTGAAATCAATTTGAAATGAATTTAAAACGAATTTGTAAGGGAAAATTCAATTTTGATTTGAATTTGAAAAGGAAGTTGAAATCGTTTTGAAAACGAATTTAAAACGATTTATAAAATACGTTTTAAAAGGAAAATCGACGAAGTATATAATATATATATATATATATATATTATATATATATAATGGCCTGAATAGAACGCGCCGCGGCAGTTCGCGAATTTCGACCATTGACTTCGAATGGATATTGCGGGAGACCCGACTGTCGAATTCTCCTAAAACCGGAACCGTTGGGTTCGTATCGAAAAGAGCTTTCTAACGAATATTAGAAATCTGAGATCTAACGGTTGGATTTGGAATTATGTCCAAATCAAATTTGGAAAAGGTTGCTGTAAGTGCAGTTCGATGGCCATTGATGGAAATCGACTGTAC
This sequence comes from Allium sativum, assembly GCA_030737875.1. NCBI lineage: Eukaryota > Viridiplantae > Streptophyta > Magnoliopsida > Asparagales > Amaryllidaceae > Allium > Allium sativum. The sequence continues at coordinate 710,084,310 of CM060916.1, read as the reverse complement.
GGGCCTTTATAAAATTATTAAAAATATCAATAATTTGTGTAAAATCATAAGAAATGATTTGTGAAAAATTGAGATGAAAAACTCCATATTTGAAAAGATAAAAATAGATTTTTATCGAAATGAACTAGTTTTGAACTAGAATAATAATTTATTTTTAAAATAAATAAATTGGATTTGAAATGGTTTTGAAAATAACCAGAACTTCCAATAATTAAATTGGAATGGATTTGAATCGAAATTGTCTTCGGAATATCTCGATGTTGGATTTCGTGATGATACAGATATTGTTATGGGAATTTGAAAGATATATTAATATCGTTATTTCCAATACGATATTTGTTAGTCGTAGAATTTGGTATTGAATATAAGCCGATATATTTTCTATTCAGAGCCTTGTATTTAATATCAAATGTGATTTGGGTTTGTCGTGAATGGTGTCTTCATTAACACTGTTCTTAAGCCCAGTGGAGAAAAAGATTAAATCATTTTATTTAGATTTAATGAAGTGTACCAATTAAATAATATTTAATTGGAATTGAATTGGTATTGATTTTTGGGTTTATCGTGAACAGTGTTTTAAATAACACTTGTTCTTTAACCCGATAATTAATGGAATGTGATTTTGGGTTTATCGTGAACCGTGTTTTAAATGACACTGATTCTTTAACCCAGTTAAAGATTAAAACTAAGTGGAGTTTTAATGAATCTTTAATTAGATTGAAAAGATCGAGAAAGGAGTATCACCAGTTTTGCTCCAGGCGATAGTTAAATCTTTAATTAGATTTGAACGTGAAATGGTAATTGAATTTACCGATAACACTGTGGTGTTGGATATGAAGTATGACCAGTTTTACTTCATGGGATGCATAGGTTGGGATTGGGAAATAAAATAAATGATTACTTCGGTGTGGTTCGCTAATCCCGACTAGTCTGAATTGATATTCAAAGAAGATTAAAGAATAGATTTAAAGAATTTATCTTTGATAAAATTAATGGGAACCTTTCCCAAAGTATACGAATATTTGAATAAAAGAATATTCTGAATTGGAATGAGGCGTATGTTGTGTTTGTGTAACACTTGTTTATTATATACGCGAGTTATTCAGAAAGACAGGGTTTATCCCATTCTGAGTAACTGATTCAGCATGGTGTCGAGGATGAAGACGGTGGTCGAAGACTAGAGGTCTTCACGTCGTTTGGGCGATTACTAATGATCTTGATTGGGCCGTACACCCAAGAGGAGTGAATCAGTTAGTGATCGTCCAGACGTACTTGGAGATCGATGGATATGCGGGGTACTAGGTGCCTCCGGTTTCGTTCAGACCCAGAACGGACTTGTAAATGGACTGTGTGTCTGACATTGGATTTTATTCTGTGTGATTGATTTCTATTAAATATATATCTATTTGGAGGTGGAGAATTTATTCTTTTGCTTAACGCCTTTCTCTGAGACGTACGAGCTCAGGGGTTATATATTGATGGATATCAAACGCATGGAGTGAATTGCCTGTGTGGCATGCCTAAGTGGCAATAGATCGAGGCTTCTGTTGAAAAGCAAAGTCTTGTGGTTGATGATCAAAGCACCGCCTGTGTGGCATAGCTTTGTGTAACGTGAATTCGCGAGCCTCACACCCCGGTTGTGAATCAGAAATGGGAGAGGACCTCAGGAAGGGCATGCGTTTCCTTCTAGAAGTTTCATCAGTGGTTTTACATGCCCTGACGAGTTTGACTTATGTGGTTGTTGCTGTTGCGAGGCGCCTCGGATATATCGGTCGATCTGGGACCGATGGAGTCATTCGTTGGCTCATTTACGCCCCAAATGGTGGGGAAACGCAGTGTTCAGGCATTTTAATCCACATCGGTGGACCAGCCCTGACGATCCAAGGGTCACTCGAGCTCTGATCCTGAGGCTCGGACTAGAGAGTCTCGAGTCGGTAGAGGACTATCTTTTGCCTCGGTTCACAGATGGAAATCCAATTTCCAAATACGTGATTTTGCGGTTTTAATAGTATAACTAGTATGACGACATGATATATGGTACCCATGCCGTCTATGATTGATACTTATGATTTGAAGTTGTTTTATACACTATGCACTTATAATAGTATCAAATGATTTGTTTTAAACGTACTAAGCATGTTTGGCTATTATAAGGGAAAACCCTATCCCCCGGCTTGCGTTGCATTGTGTGATAGGACCTGGGTCTTATAATAGCTTCATTTTTCCAAAAAGCATTGCGCTGTTTTGTTATATGCACTGGTATTTTGGGGAGGAAACCCGTTCCGTATTATACGGCGTGGTCCCTTGATTTAACTAACTTTAAAATAAAGATTAATAACTGTTTTAGTTCTCACACCAGTCACATGACTGACCTGGAGTTTATTATTTTAACCTAAACTCTGGTTGACCTTATTTTGACACGGGCAGCTAGTAGTTTTGGTTTTGCAGATTTATATTCACATGATTCTGATTTACAGCTGGAACGATACTCGGAAAGCTCTGTATCCGTGTATTACTTCTCGTTGTGTATTGTATTATTTTCCGCTGCTATGTAATGTATTGTAATCTCTGATATTTTATGGTGTGTAATATTTATTCATACTCTGTATATTCTTGTATTCTGATGGAATTGTTGTAATTAACAATGAAATGTTCTTCTGTCTACGTTCTTTTGTGGCTTGTTATCGAACAATCCGCGCTTTCCTTACCGGGGAAGTTACGGGTTTTCACACGTTCCGTGCTATACGGCGTGGTCCCATGATTTCTTAAATTTTGAAGTAAAAGTTTAATAACTGTTTTAGTTCTCACACCAGTCCCATGACTGTCTCGGAGTTTATTGTTTCTACCTAAACTCTGGGTGCCCATATTTTCCACAGGGGCAGCTAGTAGTTTTGGTTTTCGCAGATGTTTCTTTTCACGGGATCCTGGATTACAACTGGAGCCATATTCGGAAAGCTTTGTATCCGTATATTCCTTTCAGTTGTGTAATTTGTTATTTTCCGCAATGTATTGTACTTATGTATTATTTTCCGCTGCTATGTAAATTATTAATCTTTGATATTGTGTTTCCAATGTGTAATATTTATTCATAATCTGATATATTTTTGTACTCTGATGTAAATTGTTGTAATAGTAATGAAATTTTCTATTGTTTGTGTTCTGATGAGTCGTGTTCTCAAAGCAATCCGTTGTTTTCCATCTTTTTGGAGATCGGAAATTTAGGATCGTTATACAAGATGTTTTGAAGGCAAACGTGTTTTCTTTCATTGTTTGGTGACAGTAGGAAGATGCTCTAGTTTTCTAGTACTTCTACTTGGATGTATAATTGTTTTTTGATGAGTTTACTCGCTATTGAAATGTACATATTTGTTAGCATATAAAGTTACACCAATACCCAGAATATGTTGTAAGTAGAGAATAAATGAAGAAGAGTAAATAAAAAACTGAGAAACCAATAAAATAAATCACACATAACAATTATAGTGGTTTGATTAAGTATACCTATGTCAACTTTTAAAGATATTTCACTAGTATCACTGTAGATTTTACAAATACAACTTTTCTAATTAGTGTAGATTCGGAGTGATAAAATATGTTGAGTAAAAATTCAAGAGAAGGCTGGAAAATCCTTGAGAATACATGGTTACTCATATTTATGGGCAAGGAAGTATGAAATTTGCAGAAAGTGGAGTGGAAATTATGTGGGAGAATAAAGAACGTGGGCATGCCACATTCTTATGGAGATTATTCGGATCATTGTGGTTAACCTATCCTAATAGGTACCAATCCGGATCGTTCGGATCGATTGTGATCTAGATGAATGTGCTTTTGCATTGATCTGGATTTGTACACTACCTTCCCCACTTCTTCCACTCAGTTATCTTTTCTTCCCAATGGACTTCCTCATGCCATTGTTTGAAGGGTACATATTTATTAAGTTGATTTCTAGCTGAATAAATACCATATATAATCAAGTTATTAAGATATCTTCTCTGGGTATTTTTAGAGTTTCTCCAATCTAGATAGACGTCACTAGTAATTGTGTTGTCAATTGTTGGGCCAAACTTGTGTACATCTTCCGAGATGGCCTTGCTAAAAAGCAGGGTAACATTCCGCCCTCCAAAGTATATCCTATGCAACAAGAAATGCTCTGTATTTAGGTTGGATTTTGAAAAAATTTCATTCTATCTCTGAAACAATTGAGTATACACACTAGTCTCTCGCATCAACTCTGTTCCATTAAGTAATTATTTTGGATTGATATTCATTCAATAGCAATCCCTGAGCCTTATCAAACCGACCGTTAGGGAGGTTTCCTTACTTTAAGCCTTGCAAAATCCAATACCCTGAAGCCAATTATTTTCGGTCAAAATATCTGAATTTCGCGTTACAATAATCATTTCGATTCTTGCATCCTTTAATAAAATCAATGTCGATTCTTCCTCCTTTGCGCGATTTTCTCCAAAAACGCAATCCGTTTAACTTTAAAAATGCCCTACCTCTAAAAACACAATCCATCTTTTTTTAATCTTCCTTTTCCTTCAGAAAAACCCAATTCGTTTACCTCTAAAAACCCTACCTCCTCAACATCGGATTTGGGGTTAAATGTGTTGCGTATGTGCCCAATTTTTGTGAGAAAATCCGAATTGCATCTATTCTTCAAATTGGGAAGACATGTTATTTCCTGCGCCTTAGGCTTCAAGTGTTTTCTTTATATTTGTGGCATATCAAGCATGAGCAACATCAAACAAGCACAAAAAAGCTTTAAGCTGGTGCTTAACACTTTATGGCATTTAGGCGAATGCCTTGACAACACTGGTTTTGTAACACCCCGTATTTTCTATTAATGTTATAATAACGAATCCTAGAATACTTAATTTAAAATTTGAGAATTAAGGGAAACGGGTTACGCCATTGTGTTCGTCTCGGAATTCTGGTTGAGATAGAGTCCGAGTTTGCGTAAATTGGACTTCGTATGAAGAAGTTATGGCTGTCAAAAGTTTCCAGAAAATTCAAACAGCTCGAAAACGAATTCAAAATTGAAACAGAAGTCAAAAGAGGGCTGGGCGGGAAAATTCCCGCCCAAGCAGGTCGACCCTAGTGTCAACCTCCCCCCTAGAGGTCGACCTGGGGGTCGACCTGGCCCCCGGCCAGATCTGAATTTTGAACGACTGATGACTTGCTGCTGAGTCACTAGGGTTTCTGGATGGTCCTGATCTGGTCTGAGTGGCTGTGATTGACATTTGGTTCTTCCGACGGCTATAATTAAATTGGAATTCTATATAAACAACTTAATGCTCAACTTAAAAACACATAGAAAAATAATCCTAGAACTGAAATGCCGTCAGTAGAGAACTTGAAGTAGCCGTCGCCGTTTTCAATTCAAAGACGAGTTAAAAGCTTACATCTAAAATAAAATTAAAACGAGTCTAATTCAACGATCTTCATCAAAGGCGCACATCTCCAATTTTAGAATTCAGATTTCAGAACGCAAGAATTCCTTTTAGTTTGTAAGTTGGTTATTACGTAGATTTAAACATTCTTTCGATTGAATCATGACATGTTGTAATTGGGATACAGAATGATGCTTATGTATAAGATTTGATTCTCGTTTATCTTAAAGTATCGTTGTAATTAATCATGTTTATATGCTTACAGCGATGAACATGTAGTATATTTCATGTCTATATGCTTGTGGCGATGAACATGTTGTATATTAATCATGTCTATATGCTTATGGTGATGAACATATTGTATGTTATTGAAATCTATTATGATTTGGGTAATGTATTTATTTTTCCAATTAAATGGTAAAACATGTCCTGTTATAAATTGGTGGTTATTTGCAAGTTTATGATCTAAATCACATGCTTAAATTTTAGATTAACATTCATGAATATTTAGAACTTTGTCAAGTTGAATCTATTTATGTTGCAAGATTGGATTTGTAATCCTCTTATGTTTTAACACATAAGTTATCATGCCAAGTTGTGATTTGAATATGTTCATAGTGGTTTTCTTATGTTTTGACATACATAAGTTAGTATGCTAAATTGTGGTTTAAAATTTTTTTTATATGTTAAACCTCCATGTTAGATCCATATCAAGTTTACATGAAAATTAGATCCAACTTAGTCACAAGTTCACCTTTATCTGTTTAGTTAAGATAATGACACATCTATGCCAAGTTACATGTGATAAGTTAAATGTATGCTATTTTATGTTTATTTCATGTTCCTTGTTTATTTCCCCTTTTTGTTTATGGGTTTGGGCTAATTTGCTAGCCCAACATTTTATGTGATTCATACGTACGTTCTACGGGGATAACGATGGGAAAACATGAAAATTCACGGCATAGATTTGTTCATTAAATGGTATATTTGATATACCATTTATGGTGAGCATAATCAAAGGATAATTATGGCATTTAAATTTAATCTTCATAAAGAAATTAGACATATATATATATAAATATGAATTTCGAAACGACGAGTATGCCTAACCCGAGGTTAGACTGTGTTGTGGTGTAAATCTGCCCGGAACCGACCGACATATCTAGTGACCACAACAAGACCTGTCTAATGTGGGTGGTTAGTGCATCAAGCCCAAAAAGAGCCCGAGGTTAGACTGAGTTGTGGTGTAAATCTGCCCGGAACCGACCGGCACATCCAGTGACCACAACAAGACTTGTCTAATGTGAGTGGTTGGTGATTTAATAAATTAAAGCTAAGTCAGAATTGGTAGGGTTAAGTCAATTAGGGAAACACTTAACCGATTCAACATGTTAACTAAATGAATGGGTGGGGTTAGGTAAACTTGGACGCTTAACCAAATAAACATGTTGATTAGAAAACCCTAGTAACGGGGACCCATTTCAGCAGTAACCCACATAGATGTATCATGGTACCCTGAAATTAGGCAGGGTGGGGCACAATTACTGGGCTGAATTATAAGCGGTCAAAACGTCGGCGGTTGGTCGGCCAGTGTAGGTTCTGACGGAGTATGGGCGTGCACGTACTCCGAAGTGAAAATTCAGGCACTAGGCACCAGTAGTGTACAATGTGCATCTTGAATCGTGTCGGGTTGCCACCAAAGGGACTGATACACCCCATGGTGGGACCATCACAGGTGGCTACAGTCAAGCGGGGCCGAATGACACAGGACATGAATGCATGCGAGTAGGAGCCAATCATAAGGGGATCGTTTGTTATAAACACGTGGGGCTGGTTGAACCAACAGTTGGTAGGTGCAGAGACTATAGAAATGGGTGCGATCACATGTTCCTCTTATCTTATATTAGGGTATTGTCCTATGTTCTGTTATCACTATCATGATCCCTTTCCTTGTTTAAATACTAGTAATCACTGAACTTACCAGACTTATTGTCTGACCCATTTTCTCTCGTCCTCTTTTTTTCCGTCCCCCCCTCCCCAGGTCCACAGGGAGGGAATAATGCAGCTTAGTCAGACTCTTTGCAAGCTTCAAGAAATTAGATGTTTGATTTGGACTCTCTCCTACCTTGGCTATGGCTCTTGGACATTATCCTTGGGGATTTATGCATTTTCACTTTTGGTTTATGCTTCTTTATTGAATAATCAAGACAAAAATTATGGTGTAATGTTTTGAAGTTATTTTGAGACAATTTGATGTAATGCTTTTGTATTGAACTACGTATGCAATAAATGTTTGAATTTCAGCTTTTTAAATTTATCTGTCTTGTAAATTTTTCTATGTCTTGTACCTATAACCCTCCACCAAAGTTAAGGCATTCCCTTTGTGAGTGACCTTAACGGAGGTGGGGTGTTTCACTTGGTATCAGAGCAAAAGGTTTACCAGATCAGATAAGAATTTTTGTAAAACTATTTTCAAAAGAAACATAAAGAAGCATTTTTCAAGAAAAAGTGTTATTTTATTTTAAAGGCATAATTCCCCAAATCCATATGCCCTATCATTCTATCCTTTGTTTTGAATATTTTCTTTTTCGTTTCAGCATGTCTAGGAATCTTAACCTTCCATAGGGTGTACCGATACCTGGCTGGTTCAGGAGGTACTTAGAGGTTAGGGCCAATGACGCAGGCCCAGCAGATATTACTCCTCCAGCTGCAGCAGTTCCTCCTCCTCCTCCTCCTCCTCCTCGTGCAAATGCTTTCTCAAAGATTTGTAGAGACTTTAGGGCCATGGGTGGAAAGGATTTCAAGGGAACTGAATCATTCGTAGAAGCAAGCAACTGGATCAAATAAACTGAGGATCTGTTTGTTATCTTTGAGGTGGACGATAGGCAGAAGATACAGTTAGCTGTATGGTTGCTCAAAGAGGAAGCTTCCTATTGGTGGGAAGTCACTAACGCTGAAAGACCAGTTGACACATGGATGGATTTCAGAATAAGGTTTGAGGTGAAATTCCTCTCACAAGCTGAGTGAAGTCTACAGCTGGAAAAGTTCTTATCTCTTAAGCAAATAAGTATGACGGTCAAGGAGTACGTCAATCAATTCAATCAGCTGGCCCGATTCGGATTGGACTTAGTGAATACTCCTCATAAGAAGGCTCTCCGTTTTGTCAAAGGATTGAATGAGCCACTTCATAGCTTGGCTATGACCCATATACCTATGGGGGCTACTTACGAGAGGTTAGTGGATATGGTACTCTTACATGAGGAAGACAAGGGCAAGAATGAGGCAAAAGCGGAAGTGCCTCAAGATAAGAAGGGGCAAGGGTCGCAGAACAAGAAGGCTGATTCAAAGAAAGGCGGGAAGAACATAAAACCCCATGAAAAGAGAAAGTGTAATTTCTGTGGCATTCCTGGACATCTGATCAAAGACTACAAGAAGAAGAAAAGGAAGATGGGTGGCTGTTTCCACTATGGTGAGATAGGACACATGGCTAGGACCTGCCCAAGGAAGCAAGGGCAGCGAGCTGGACCTTCTTCTGGAGGACAAGTTTATGCTCTCATGGCATCTCCGCAAGAACGAGGTAGAAATATTTCTGTCAAAAGTTTAGTCTATCTTTTTATCATCCTGTTTGTACACTATTTGATTCTGGTGCATCACACTCTTTTATATCTACTGCTTTAGTGGAATCTCTGCACCTAGACACCAGTATAGTATAGGATCCCTTGGTTATTTCAAATCCAATTGGGGGCTCAGCCTATTTGTCAATGGTTTGTTTGGATTTGAAAATATCTATACTAAGCGTTGAGTTTAGATGTAACGCCTTTGTTTTGGGCTTCACGGGCTATGGTTGATTCTAGGCATGGACTGGCTATCCAGTAATGGTGCCGTCCTCGATTGTGAAAAGAGAGTGGTTAGACTCATGACTCGCCTCGGTAACACTCTCGAAATTTCTCGTAATCCCATGAACTCCGTTATGCTTAGTTATCTAGAATCTCTTGATGCGTCTGTTGAGAACTTGTAGTCTGTAAGGGTAGTCTGTGAATACTCGGATGTGTTTGAAGAGGTAAAGGGCTTACCTCCGAAGTGGGAGATAGACTTCCGCATATACCTCGTTGATAAAGCAAAGCCCATTGCTTTACCCGTTAGGCACATGGCCCCAAGGGATAGAAAGGAGCTCAACAAACAAATCAAAGAGTTGCTTGAAAAGGGGTTCATAAGATGGAGTATTTTTGAATGGGGTGCTTCGGTAGTGTTCGCAACCAAAGATGATGGTTCGCTTCGTTTGTGTGTTGATTATAGGGAGCTAAACAAGCTGACCAAGAAGAATAGGCACCCACTCCCGAGAATAGATGATTTGTTCGATCAGGTTGTAGGTGCATCGGTTTTCTCCCAATTAGATTTAGCTATCGGGTTTCACTAGCTAAGAGTGGCTGAGGACAACATTGATAAGATAACGTTCAGAACTCCAGATGGTTTCTTCGAGTGGCTTGTCATGCCTTTCGGCTTGACAAACGCACCTGCTTACTTCGTTGATTTGATGAGCATGGTGTTCAGGGAGTTCCTTAATAAGTTTGTGGTGGTCTTCGTGGATGATATTTTGATCTTCTCAAAAAGTGAGGAAGAACATGCTCAACACTTAAAGGAAGTCATGGATACTCTCCGTGCACATCAGTTGAAAGCCAAATTCTCCAAATGCCATTTCTGGAGAGAAGAAGTTAGGTACCTTGGACATGTGGTGTCCAAAGAGGGGATAGCTGTGGACCCCGCAAAAGTGGTTGCTGTGCAAGATTGGAAGGATTCTCGAAACGCAACCGAAGTCCGAAGCTTTATCGGGCTAGCAAGCTTTTATTGAAAGTTTATCAAATATTTTGCAAAAATCTCAGCTCCACTAACAAGATTGACAAAGAAGAACCTAGCTTTCAATTGGGATTTGGATTGCGATATTGCTTTCCAACGTTTGAAAAGGGCTCTAACAACAGCCCCAGTTCTGACATTGCCTGATGGAAGAAAGATGTTTATGGTTTACATAGATGCTTGCGGGACGGGACTAGGCGCTGTTTTGATGCAAGAAGGGAAGGTAGTAGCATATGGTGGAGGGCAGTTGAAAGTACACGAGAAAAACTACCCAACCCACGACCTAGAGTTGGCAGCCATTGTTTTTCCGCTTAAGTCTTGGCGCCGTTATCTCCTAGGTGAGAAATTTGAACTATATACTGACCATAAATCATTGAAGTACCTTTTCTCGCAGAAAGATCTCAATTTGAGGCAGCAAAGATGGATGGAGTTTCTTGCCTCGTATGATTTTGAGATTTCCTACACTCCTGGCAAGGGCAATGCAGCAGCAGACTCCTTAAGTAGAAAGAAGCTGGCCTTAAGCCCTCTCTTTGTGGAAGGGCAAAGCTTGGAGTTCATAGCAAGATTTAATTTCAGACCCTCCTCTGACTTTGTACCTGGCTTGCTAGCAACGCTAGAAGTGCGGCCAACTCTATTAGACTCAATCGGAGCCGCACAAAGAGAAGACCCTCAGCTAGCCGAAGTGATGGACAAGTTAATTGGGGGTGAGACTTCTAGTCACCTCAATAGATACTCCATTGACGCCAAGGGCTGGTTGAGATGAGATGGAAGACTATGTGTCCCACAAGCAAGGGGCTTGGTAAAGGCGGTTCTAGAAGAGGCACACCATTCCAAACTGACCATACACCCAGGTGGAGACAAAATGTATAAAGACGTCAAAAGAGTTTTCTTTTGGAGTGGCATGAAGAAAGACGTAGCTGAATTTGTTTCTAAGTGTTTAATATGCCAAAAAGTCAAGGCGGAGCAGAAGAAGCCTGGTTGTCTGCTTCATCCTCTAAAGGTCCCACAGTGGAAATGGGATAGCATCTCGATGGACTTTATAGATGGGTTGCCTAGGTCAAGAAGGGGCATTACCAGCATTTGGGTAATAGTGGACAGGCTCACAAAAAGCGTCCACTTTATACCCGTCAAGAGTAGAAGGACTGCCTCATCTCTAGCATCCATATATCTTAAGGAGATAGTTCGACTCCATGGGATACCCACCAGCATAGTGAGTGATCGATACCCTATCTTCACGAGCGAGTTTTGGAAGAGTTTACAAGAGGCTGTAGGCACACAGTTATGCTTAAGCACGGCCTATCACCCTCAAACTGATGGCAAAACGGAAAGAGTCAACAGAGTATCAGAAGACCTCTTGAGTATATGCATTATTGACGTCGGAGGAACATGGGAGGATCATCTACCTTTGGTGGAATTAGCTTACAACAATAGCTACCAAGACACACATACGCATGGCGCCTTTCGAAGCTTTATATGGAAGACCGTGCAGGTCACCAACTTGCTGGTGGGAGTCCACAGACAAGCTCATACTTGGACCAGACATGATTAGGGAAACTTCAGAGAAAGTGGACTTGATACGAAGAAGAATGAAGACTGCCCAAGATAGACAAAAGTCCTACGCAGACAAAAGAAGAACTAACCTTGAGTTCGAAGTTGGAGACAAGGTGTTGCTTAAAGTATCTCCTTTGAGGAACGTCATTCGCTTTGGATCTGCAGGGAAGTTAGCACCAAGATTTGTAGGGCCGTTCCCTATCACCGAGAAGATTGGGAAGATGGCTTATATGGTACAACTCCCCAAAAGGTTGGCCGGGGTTCATATTGTCTTTCATGTCTGTCACCTGCGGAAATGCTTACACGAATCTGCAGAAGTGGTAGAACCAAGCATGCTAGAGGAAGTTGAAGTTGAACGAGAAGCAACTGTGAGGAGAGTTCCAACCCATATCTTGGGAACAGAAGTCAAAAAGCTACGCAACTGTGAAGTTAAGCTCATCAAAGTTCAATGGAGCGGCACCGAGGAAGACGCGACTTGGGAAACTGAGGACAGAATACGTGCAACCTACCCTTTTCTTTTTGAGGGTACGTCTTTAATCTCTTTTTCCTCAAGTTTATGCTCGTATCTATCTTTTTAGGAATATCTCCTCGATCCTATCCTTTATCCTTAGGTAGGAACCCATTTGGATGTAAACATGTAATTGAAACATGTTATGATTGATGGTTGCAAGTGGTTGCTAGTGGTTGCTAGTGGATGCATATACACACATTAGGTATTAGATTGGCTCAGTCACTTCCATATTGCATATGCATATATGTATCGGTTTACGGATTAAAGTTTGATGTGTTATCATATGGACGTTGCATTTGTATGAATGGTTGTTCACTCATGTAAGAAATTTTGAGTAGGAAAAATTGCATTCATAATGGACTCATGGCACTAACATAATTTGCATTAAGGAGGTCAACTGAATCAGTAGACCGCCTGATTTTGCATTAGATAAGGGCATGTACACACACAATGCATATGATCATGAAGCATTAGAAATCTTTTAAGGACAATGGACGCATGTGTTTGATGGTTGAGTAGATGGGTGATTGGATGGTAGGATATAAGTTCTTCTCGACTTGAAGATTTCGGGGATGAAATCCTAAAAGGAGGGGATAATGTAACACCCAGTATTTTCTATTAACGTTATAATAACGAATCCTAGAATGCTTAATTTAAAATTTGAGAATTAAGGGAAACGGGTTATGCCATTGTGTTCATCTCGGAATTCTGGTTGAGATAGAGTCCGAGTTTGCGTAAATTGGACTTCGTATGAAGAAGTTATGACTGCCAGAAGTTTCCAGAAAATTCAAATAAATTCAAATAGCTCGAAAGCGAATTCAAAATTCAAACGGAAGTCAGAAGTGGGCTGGGCGGGAAAATTCCCGCCCAGGCAGGTCGACCAGGGGGTCGACCCTAGTGTCGACCTCCCCCCTAGAGGTCGACCTTAGGGTCGACCTGGCCCCCGGCCAGATCAGAATTTTGAACGACTGATGACCTGCTGCTGAGTCACTAGGGTTTCTGGATGGTCCTGATCTGGTCTGAGTGGCTGTGATTAACCCTAGGTTCATCCGACGACTATAATTAAACTGGAATTCTATATAAACAACTCAATGCTCAACCTAAAAACACATAGAAAAATAATCCTAGAACTGAAATGCCGTCAGTAGAGAACTTGGAGTAGCCGTCACCGTTTTCAATTCAAAGAGGAGTTAAAAGCTTACATCTAAAATCAAATTAAAACGAGTCTAATTCAACGATCTTCATCAAAGGCGCGTATCCCCAATTTCAAAATTCAGATTTCAGAACGCAATAATTCCTTTTAGTTTGTAAGTTGGTTATTACGTAGATTTAAACATTCTTTCGAATGAATCATGATATGTTGTAATTGGGATATAGAATGATGCTTATGTATAAGATTTGATTCTCGTTTGTCTTAAAGTATCGTTGTAATTAATCATGTCTATATGCTTACGGCGATGAACATGTTGTATATTTCATGTCTATATGCTTGTGGCGATGAACATGTTGTATATTAATCATGTCTATATGCTTGTGGTGATGAACATATTTTATTTTTTTGAAATCTATTATGATTTGGGTAATGGATTTATTTTACCAATTAAATGGTAAAACATGTCATGTTATAAATTGGTGGTTATTTGCAAGTTTATGATCTAAATCACATGCTTACATGTTAGATTAACATTCATGAATATTAAGAACTATGTCAAGTTGAATTTATTTATGTTGCAAGATTGGATTTGTAGTCCTCTTATGTTTTAACACATAAGTTATCATGCCAAGTTGTGATTTGAATATGTTCATAGTGGTTTTCTTATGTTTTGACATACATAAGTTAGTATGCTAAATTCTGGTTTAAATTTTTGTTTATATGTTAAACTTCCATGTTAGACCCATATCAAGTTTACATGAAAATTAGATCTAACTTAGTCACAAGTTCACCTTTACCTGTTTACTTAAGATAATGACACATCTATGCCAAGTTACATGTGATAAGTTAAATGTATGCTATTTTATGTTTATTTCATGTTCCTTGTTTATTTCCCCTTTTTGTTTATGGGTTTGGGCTAATTTGCTAGCCCAACATTTTATGTGATTCATACGTACGTTCTATGGGGATAACGATGGGAAAACATGAAAATTCATGACATAGATTTGTTCATTAAATGGTATATTTGACATACCATTTATGGTGAGCATAATCAAAGGATAATTATGGCATTTAAATTTAATCTTCATAAAGAAATTAGACATATATATAAAAATATGAATTTAGAAAAGACGAATATGCCTAATCCGAGGTTAGACTGTGTTGTGGTGTAAATCTGTCCGGAACCGACCGGCATATCCAGTGACCACAACAAGACCTATCTAATGTGGGTGGTTAGTGCATCAAGCCCGAAAAGAACCCGAGGTTAGACTGATTTGTGGTGTAAATCTGCCCGGAACAGACCGGTACTGTAACAACCCGAAAATCTGGGCCAGTTTAAAATTTTTATTTTGGCAATTTTAGCGAATTTTGATTATTTAAAATAGATTATTTTAAACAATATCGACGAGAAATTTAGTTTGAATATAATTCGACGTATATATTATACACGTCGTCGTTAGAATATATTATAATTATATATAATTATAAAAGGAATTGAAAATGGCGCGGTAGTTCGAAAATTCGATTTCTAATTTCAAATGAATATACAGAATTCAATATAAGTCAGAATTGAACGAAACAAGAAATATTTGAATCTGTATAACTATATCTTTGTAACGAAGTTAACAAACTGAGATTTCATTTTAGAAATGATAAGATATGTCCAGTTTAAAATTAGAAATAGTCGCTGTGGAATTTATATATATTTATATATATATAAGGCCCTTAAAAATAGCAATTTTGCAAACGACCTCGGATTTCGACGAAACCAGTTTTGTTGGGTCCGTGATGTTAAGTTATTGCTAGATTCCAAATTTCATAATTTTTCGAATCAATATGTGAGCGTGGCAAAGGAAAACGCGTTTGACCAGTTTCAGTTGATTTTAATCGACTGGAAAATGGCCATTTTTCCTACGGTCTCGGAATTCGACGAAACTAGTTTTGTTAGGACCGTATCGTCAATACGAAGCTAGAAAATATTTTTCTGGATAGTATGCGACCCCGGTAATTTGAAATGTACGTTTAAAATTCAATATAATGTTTTAAATGTAAATTTAACGGAAACTGATTCAAACAGTCGAATCAGCTAGCGATACATATCCCATTGTGTTCGGAATGGGGGTAAAACGCTATGGACGACAGGCGGTGGGCCTCGTTTAGAGGTCGTAAATAAAAGTTGCTTTTTAGTGGTAAATTAATTAATTAAATAAAAAAAAATATCTTCTCCCTTAACCAGGCCCCCCCTCCCAATCTCTTTTCATTTCAGATCGATGATAATAAAAAAAAAAAAAGGGGAGACGAGCGCCCTCGCGCTCGAACCCAGGGCGGCGGCGATGCTTCGCCGAACCCCCCTCCGACCAGAGCGCCGCCCCCTCTTCTTCTTCCCCGAGCTCCTCCTCTCCCTCCACTCTTCAAAACCGCCGAGCCCACAAAACCCACCGCCGACCGACGCTGCAGAGCCCGACCACCTCCCTGACCTCCGACGCAGTGAAGACCCCCCCCCCCTGTTTCTTCGGCAGTAAGTTTTTTTTTTCTACTTTGCTTTGTTTTATTTTTATTTTTTTCAATTCTGTAATTCTAATTTTAAAAAGCATTTAAAACTGGTTTTAAGGGGTTTAAAACTGAATTTGATTTATGTTTAAAACTGAATTTTATTTTAACTTAAAACTGTTTTTTTTTTCTTTCTAAGAAGAAATTAAAACTGCATTTTCTATAAGGATAAAAACTGCATTTTTATAAAAAAGAAAAACTGATTTTGTTTAAGATTGAAACTGATTTTTAAAAAGTTAGAAAACTGATTTTATTTAAGATTGAAAACTGATTTTAAAAAAAGATTGAAAACTGAATTTGTAAAAGAAAAAGATTTGAAAAGGAAAATATAATCTTTTATAGTGTCGAAAGGAAAATATAATCTTTTATAGTGTCGAAAGGAAAATATAATCTTTTATAGTGTCGAAATAAAAATATGATTTTTATCTATTGAACTTCGAATAAAAATATGATTTTTATATATTGAACTTCGATAGAAAAATGTGATTTTTATATATTTAACATCGAAGTAAAAAATTTGATTTTTATGTATTTAACATCGAAGTAAAAATATGATTTTTATATATTGAACTTCGATAGAAAAATGTGATTTTTACGTATGTAGTGAAAGCAGCAACGAAGGTGACAAAAAGGCGAACCGACGAAGACTTCTGCAAATGAAGTGCCGTGGAGCTTGGATAGCTTTCTGTGAGAATTTCTCACCTTTCAAATTTATTTTCTAGTTATATATATATATACTAGGATGCAGACGGTGCTTAGTAGCACCCGACACAATCGTCCACAGACCATGGACTTGTTTGTTTGACTGTTTGGTGATTGATTGCGATATTGGTTTGAATGTGGTTTGTGGTGTGAAAAATCGAATCGATAAATTGGTTAGGATTAGACGTGCGCCGTTATAAGGCGAAGGAGTAAGGCTAGGTTAGACCCTTACTCCAAATTTAGTGGTTTGCAAAATGAAATTGATATGATTGATGTGTGAATGGCGTGGGCCTTCACTAGACCGGGGATAAGGCTAGGCCTTGTCCCGTTTCTAGTATCGTGCCGTTATGCCGCCGAAATTTTCTAAAATGTGTTAGAAAAATAAAAATATCATTTTATTTAAAGAATGAACTGAATAGAAATGCATATGTTGGAATAAAATGTTTTATCGTTAAAAATGTAATTTTTTACGTGAAGAGAATAAAATAGAATATTCATTTACAAACCAGACGGTTTGTTTATGTACACCTATTTGAATGACATTGATTGGGACGATAAATTTTACACATCGCCCAACTGCACGAATAAAATATTTGTTTGATTGTTTGAAACCCCACACGGGTGTTGGGATGAAATTTGCAGTTCACTCATCCTGATTGATTAAATATGTCAATCGATTGATTGACAGGCTGTTATAAGCGTTGAATATCTATATTTGATGCTTATACAGTGTAGTGCACTTTGGTTGATGGTTGATTATTTTTCAATGCTATGATATACATGTGTTGTATGAAAATCCATATAATTAACTTTATATGGTAATTGATTGGGCCTCATTCCAATTTGAAAAATAAAGAATATTATAAAATAAAAGTTCATGTGTTGACAGTACTCATTCATTGAGATTGGTCATGTGTTGAACGAAATATTTTGATAATAACAACTATTTTGAAAATAGAAATTTATGAAGCCGTGTTGATTAGATTGACGCCATTTTGACGTGAACGATATTATATCGATTTATCGATTTCGAAATGAATTGAATTGAAAACGAATTCAAAATGAATTGAAAACGATTTCGAAATGAATTGAATTGAAACGATTTCGAAATGAATTGAATTGAAAACGATTTCGAAATGAATTGAAAACGATTTCAAATTGAATTGAAAGCGAATTGAAATGAATTCAAATTGAATTGAAATTTGAATTGAATAGAAATGAATTTTGAAACGAATTTATAAAGAAAAATTCAATTTTGCTTTGAATTGAAATGGAAGTTGAAATAGGTTTTGAAACGATTTTTAAACTATTTATATAATTCGTTTTGAATAGAAATCGACGAAATATATATTATATATATTATATATATATAATATAATGGCCTGAATAGAACGCGCCGCGCCGCGGCAGTTCGCGAATTTCGACCATTTATTTCAAACGGACATTACGGGAGATCCGACCGTCGGATTCTCCTAAAACCGGAACCGTTGGGTTCGTATCGAAAAGAGCTTTCTAATGAATGTTAGAAATTTGAAATCTAACGGTTGGATTTGGAGATACGTCCAAATCAAATTCGAAAAAGGTCGCAGTAAGTGCAGTTCGATGGCCGTTAATGGAAATCGACTGTACGGGCCTTGATAAAATTATTAAAAATAGTAATAATTTGTGTAAAATCATAAGAAATGATTTGTGAAAGTTTGGGATGAAAAACTCCATATTTGAAAAGATAAAAATAGATTTTTATCGAAATGAACTAGTTTTGAACTAGAATTATAATTCTATTTATTTTTAAATAAATAAATTGAATTCGAAATGGGTTTGAAAATAACCAAAATTTCCAATGAATGCATTGGAGTGGATTTGAATCGAAATTGTCTTCGGAATATTTCGATGTTGGAATTCGTGATTATACAGGTGGTGTTATGGAAATTTGAAAGATATATATTTATATCGTTATTTCCAATACGACATTTGTTAGTCGTAGAATTCGATATTGAATATAAGCCGATATATTTTCTATTCAGAGCCTTGTATTGAATATCGAATGTGATTTGGGTTTGTCGTGAATGGTGTCTTCACTAACACTGTTCTTGAACCCAGTTGAGAAAAGATTAAATCTTTTATTTAGATTTAATGAAGTGTACCAATTAAATGATATTTAATTGGAATTGAATTGGTATTGATTTTTGGGTTTATCGTGAACAGTGTTTTAAATAACACTTGTTCTTTAACCCGATAATTAATCGAATGTGATTTGGGTTTGTCGTGAATGGTGTCTTCACTAACACTGTTCTTGAACCCAGTTGAGAAAAGATTAAATCTTTTTATTTAGATTTAATGAAGTGTACCAATTAAATGATATTTAATTGGAATTGAATTGGTATTGATTTTTGGGTTTATCGTGAACAGTGTTTTAAATAACACTTGTTCTTTAACCCGATAATTAATCGAATGTGATTTGGGTTTGTCGTGAATGGTGTCTTCACTAACACTGTTCTTGAACCCAGTTGAGAAAAGATTAAATCTTTTATTTAGATTTAATGAAGTGTACCAATTAAATGATATTTAATTGGAATTGAATTGGTATTGATTTTTGGGTTTATCGTGAACAGTGTTTTAAATAACACTTGTTCTTTAACCCGATAATTAATGGAATGGGATTTTGGGTTTATCGTGAATCGTGTTTTAAATGACACTAATTCTTTAACCCAGATAATGATTAAAACTAAGTGGAGTTTTAATGAATCTTTAATTAGATTGAAAAGATCGAGAATGGAGTATCACCAGTTTTGCTCCAGGCGATAGTTAAATCTTTAATTAGATTTGAACGTGAAATTTAGAAACTAACTGTCGGCTAGCCAAGCAGAATGGTTTTCTGGATATTGATCTGATGTTGGTTTCGGCCTTCGGGGTTAATATTTGGGGAATTATTCTCCTGATTAATTTACGGTTAGTGACTAATGAATTGGAATGAGGCGTATGTTGTGTTTGTGTAACACTTATTTAAAATATACGCGAGTTATTCGGAAAGACCGGGTTTATCCCATTCTGAATAACTGATACGACGATAAGTCGAAGATGAAGACGATGGTCGAAGACCGGAGGTCTTCACGTCGTTTGGGTGATAACTGATGATCTTGATTGGGCTGTACACCCAAGAAGATGGAAACAGTTATTGATCGTCCAGACGTGCTTGGAGATCGATGGATATGCGGGGTACTAGGTGCCTTCGGTTTCGTTCAGACCCAGAACGGACTTGTAAATGGACTGTGTGTCTGACATCGGATTTCATTCTGTGTGACTGATATCGGTTGCATAGGATGGCTTGCCTGTGTGGCATGCTAAGATGCAAATGATCAAGGCTTCTGTTGAAAAGCAAAGTCTTGTGGTTGATGATCAAAGCACGGCCTTTGTGGCGTAGCTTTGTGTAACGTTTACCTCGCATGTTTCACACCAGGTATGAACCAAAAACGGGAGACGGACCTCAGGGAGGGCCTGCGTTTCCTCCTAGCTAGAAGTGGCGTCAGTGGTTTAACACGCCCTGACGAGATTGACTTATGTGGTTGTTGCTGTTGCGAGGCGCCTCGGTTAGATCGGACGATCCGGGTCCGATGGAGTCATTCGTTGGCTCGCTTACGCCCCAAAGGGCGGCGAAACGCAGTGTCCAGGGTTTAAGTTTAATCCACATCGGTGGACCGGCCCTGACGATCCAAGGGTCGATGCGTTCTGATCCTGAGACTCGGGCTAGGCAGTCTCGAATCGGTTGAGGACTATCTTTTGCCTCGGTTCATAGACGGAAATCCAATTTCCAAATACGTGACTTTGCGGTTTTATCTGTAAACCTATATATGGCGACATAGTGGCATGGGACGCTCATGCCGCCTATGATTGATACTTATGATTTGAAGTTGTTTTATACACTATGCACTTATTATAGTATCAAATGATTTGTTTTAAACGTATCAAGCATTCTTTGGCTGTTATAAGGGAAAACCCTATCCCCCGGCTTGCGTTTGCATTGTGTGATAGGACCTGGGTCTTATAACAGCTTCATTTTTCTTTATTTAGCATTGCGCTGTTTGTTTTATGCACTGGTATTCTTGGGAGGAAACCCGTTCCGTGTTATACGGCGTGGTCCCTTGATTTTCCTAACTTTTAAAATAAAGAATAATAACTGTTTTAGTTCTCACACCAGTCACATGACTGACCTGGAGTTTATTGTTTTAACCTAAACTCTGGGTGCCCCTTATTTTGACACGGGCAGCTAGTAGTTTTGGTTTTGCAGATTTATATTCACAGGATCCTGGTTTACAGCTGGAATGATATCCGGAAAGCTTTGTATCCGTATATCTCTTCTAGTTGTGTATTGTATTATTTTCCGCTGCTATGTACTTAAATGTAATTTAAATCTCTGGTATTTCTGTGTAATATTCATTTTTACTCTGTATATTCTTGTAATCTGATGCATTGTTGTAATATACGGTGTAATGTTCTTCTGTATGCGTTCTGCTGTGGTTTGTTCTCGAACTATCCGACGCTTTCCTTTACGGGGAAGTTTCGGGTCTTCACATTTGGTATCAGAGCCTTGGTTTACAAAGCTTAGAGAACAAGGCACATTAGAACCATACGAAAGAATTCATCAGATATTGGATTAGTAATATCCACCGAGAATGACTCGTTAGAGATGGGATCAGTAGTATCCTAGAACGAGTGTGAAGAGTATATTTTTCAAATGAAAACAAATTTTGTTTTGAAAATTTAAATCAACTATTCGTATTTGATTATTTGTTTATATTGATTTTGGACAATTCAGTATATAAAGAATTTGCATATACGCCTTGCAAACGTATATTCGAAGTTTTAATATACTGGATAGATATAGAGTCCCATTCTAGACACTCGGGGATAATTCTGATGATGTGGCCACATCATCAGTATTTATATTCGTGTTTCGAAGGTGTGATATCTATATATTTCCATTAGACTGGTGTGAGAACCAAATCTTATATAGCTAGAACACTTTGTTGTGAATTGGCATCAAAAACAAGATTTTCTGTATATGTATCAAAATTATGAATTTAAAACGTTAAATTCACTAATTGATTGATGTTTGTGTTGTTTGTTCATTTGTTTGCTAATTTTGAACCATTATGCCTAATTGAACCAAATATTGAATTATATTGAAAATTGGTCGCATTTGCTTGCATGTACATATACTTACATTGAACAGGTCATAGCAAGGAGGCTAGAGCAGAGAATAAAATTTGTTTGCCCGACAAATAGGTACATGTTTATTACATAATTTCCTGTTTTGTTTGGGTGATGATGATTTTGTGAGCCTATTGGCTAGCCGCTTGGCTTTTTCTTTTTCTTTTTGAGATCTGAAGGACCGGGGAAGCTATTTGAAATTCCCCGATGCTCCCATTGCAGGGGAGGTTATGGCGAAATTTTTCGAAAATTTAGGGTGTTAGCCAAATTTTTGAAATTTTGAAAATTCTCAGAAACTAAAGAGTTGGAGAATGGAAGCCAGATCGAGCGTAGAGTTGAATAATCAAACCACTTTCGACTTTGTTCCTTTTCGGGGACGAAAAGTTTTAAGTGGGGGAGATTGTAACAACCCGAAAATCTGGGCCAGTTTAAAATTTTTATTTTGGCAATTTTAGCGAATTTTGATTATTTAAAATAGATTATTTTAAACAATATCGACGAGAAATTTAGTTTGAATATAATTCGACGTATATATTATACACGTCGTCGTTAGAATATATTATAATTATATATAATTATAAAAGGAATTGAAAATGGCGCGGTAGTTCGAAAATTCGATTTCTAATTTCAAATGAATATACAGAATTCAATATAAGTCAGAATTGAACGAAACAAGAAATATTTGAATCTGTATAACTATATCTTTGTAACGAAGTTAACAAACTGAGATTTCATTTTAGAAATGATAAGATATGTCCAGTTTAAAATTAGAAATAGTCGCTGTGGAATTTATATATATTTATATATATATAAGGCCCTTAAAAATAGCAATTTTGCAAATGACCTCGGATTTCGACGAAACCAGTTTTGTTGGGTCCGTGATGTTAAGTTATTGCTAGATTCCAAATTTCATAATTTTTCGAATCAATATGTGAGCGTGGCAAAGGAAAACGCGTTTGACCAGTTTCAGTTGATTTTAATCGACTGGAAAATGGCCATTTTTCCTACGGTCTCGGAATTCGACGAAACTAGTTTTGTTAGGACCGTATCGTCAATACGAAGCTAGAAAATATTTTTCTGGAATTTTTCTGGTTAGTATGCGACCCCGGTAATTTGAAATGTACGTTTAAAATTCAATATAATGTTTTAAATGTAAATTTAACGGAAACTGATTCAAACAGTCGAATCAGCTAGCGATACATATCCCATTGTGTTCGGAATGGGGGTAAAACGCTATGGACGACAGGCGGTGGGCCTCGTTTAGAGGTCGTAAATAAAAGTTGCTTTTTAGTGGTAAATTAATTAATTAAATAAAAAAAAAATATCTTCTCCCTTAACCAGGCCCCCCCCTCCCAATCTCTTTTCATTTCAGATCGATGATAATAAAAAAAAAAAAAGGGGAGACGAGCGCCCTCGCGCTCGAACCCAGGGCGGCGGCGATGCTTCGCCGAACCCCCCTCCGACCAGAGCGCCGCCCCCTCTTCTTCTTCCCCGAGCTCCTCCTCTCCCTCCACTCTTCAAAACCGCCGAGCCCACAAAACCCACCGCCGACCGACGCTGCAGAGCCCGACCACCTCCCTGACCTCCGACGCAGTGAAGACCCCCCCCCCCTGTTTCTTCGGCAGTAAGTTTTTTTTTTTTTCTACTTTGCTTTGTTTTATTTTTATTTTTTTCAATTCTGTAATTCTAATTTTAAAAAGCATTTAAAACTGGTTTTAAGGGGTTTAAAACTGAATTTGATTTATGTTTAAAACTGAATTTTATTTTAACTTAAAACTGTTTTTTTTTTTTCTTTCTAAGAAGAAATTAAAACTGCATTTTCTATAAGGATAAAAACTGCATTTTTATAAAAAAGAAAAACTGATTTTGTTTAAGATTGAAACTGATTTTTAAAAAGTTAGAAAACTGATTTTATTTAAGATTGAAAACTGATTTTAAAAAAAGATTGAAAACTGAATTTGTAAAAGAAAAAGATTTGAAAAGGAAAATATAATCTTTTATAGTGTCGAAAGGAAAATATAATCTTTTATAGTGTCGAAAGGAAAATATAATCTTTTATAGTGTCGAAATAAAAATATGATTTTTATCTATTGAACTTCGAATAAAAATATGATTTTTATATATTGAACTTCGATAGAAAAATGTGATTTTTATATATTTAACATCGAAGTAAAAAATTTGATTTTTATGTATTTAACATCGAAGTAAAAATATGATTTTTATATATTGAACTTCGATAGAAAAATGTGATTTTTACGTATGTAGTGAAAGCAGCAACGAAGGTGACAAAAAGGCGAACCGACGAAGACTTCTGCAAATGAAGTGCCGTGGAGCTTGGATAGCTTTCTGTGAGAATTTCTCACCTTTCAAATTTATTTTCTAGTTATATATATATATACTAGGATGCAGACGGTGCTTAGTAGCACCCGACACAATCGTCCACAGACCATGGACTTGTTTGTTTGACTGTTTGGTGATTGATTGCGATATTGGTTTGAATGTGGTTTGTGGTGTGAAAAATCGAATCGATAAATTGGTTAGGATTAGACGTGCGCCGTTATAAGGCGAAGGAGTAAGGCTAGGTTAGACCCTTACTCCAAATTTAGTGGTTTGCAAAATGAAATTGATATGATTGATGTGTGAATGGCGTGGGCCTTCACTAGACCGGGGATAAGGCTAGGCCTTGTCCCGTTTCTAGTATCGTGCCGTTATGCCGCCGAAATTTTCTAAAATGTGTTAGAAAAATAAAAATATCATTTTATTTAAAGAATGAACTGAATAGAAATGCATATGTTGGAATAAAATGTTTTATCGTTAAAAATGTAATTTTTTACGTGAAGAGAATAAAATAGAATATTCATTTACAAACCAGACGGTTTGTTTATGTACACCTATTTGAATGACATTGATTGGGACGATAAATTTTACACATCGCCCAACTGCACGAATAAAATATTTGTTTGATTGTTTGAAACCCCACACGGGTGTTGGGATGAAATTTGCAGTTCACTCATCCTGATTGATTAAATATGTCAATCGATTGATTGACAGGCTGTTATAAGCGTTGAATATCTATATTTGATGCTTATACAGTGTAGTGCACTTTGGTTGATGGTTGATTATTTTTCAATGCTATGATATACATGTGTTGTATGAAAATCCATATAATTAACTTTATATGGTAATTGATTGGGCCTCATTCCAATTTGAAAAATAAAGAATATTATAAAATAAAAGTTCATGTGTTGACAGTACTCATTCATTGAGATTGGTCATGTGTTGAACGAAATATTTTGATAATAACAACTATTTTGAAAATAGAAATTTATGAAGCCGTGTTGATTAGATTGACGCCATTTTGACGTGAACGATATTATATCGATTTATCGATTTCGAAATGAATTGAATTGAAAACGAATTCAAAATGAATTGAAAACGATTTCGAAATGAATTGAATTGAAACGATTTCGAAATGAATTGAATTGAAAACGATTTCGAAATGAATTGAAAACGATTTCAAATTGAATTGAAAGCGAATTGAAATGAATTCAAATTGAATTGAAATTTGAATTGAATAGAAATGAATTTTGAAACGAATTTATAAAGAAAAATTCAATTTTGCTTTGAATTGAAATGGAAGTTGAAATAGGTTTTGAAACGATTTTTAAACTATTTATATAATTCGTTTTGAATAGAAATCGACGAAATATATATTATATATATTATATATATATAATATAATGGCCTGAATAGAACGCGCCGCGCCGCGGCAGTTCGCGAATTTCGACCATTTATTTCAAACGGACATTACGGGAGATCCGACCGTCGGATTCTCCTAAAACCGGAACCGTTGGGTTCGTATCGAAAAGAGCTTTCTAATGAATGTTAGAAATTTGAAATCTAACGGTTGGATTTGGAGATACGTCCAAATCAAATTCGAAAAAGGTCGCAGTAAGTGCAGTTCGATGGCCGTTAATGGAAATCGACTGTACGGGCCTTGATAAAATTATTAAAAATAGTAATAATTTGTGTAAAATCATAAGAAATGATTTGTGAAAGTTTGGGATGAAAAACTCCATATTTGAAAAGATAAAAATAGATTTTTATCGAAATGAACTAGTTTTGAACTAGAATTATAATTCTATTTATTTTTAAATAAATAAATTGAATTCGAAATGGGTTTGAAAATAACCAAAATTTCCAATGAATGCATTGGAGTGGATTTGAATCGAAATTGTCTTCGGAATATTTCGATGTTGGAATTCGTGATTATACAGGTGGTGTTATGGAAATTTGAAAGATATATATTTATATCGTTATTTCCAATACGACATTTGTTAGTCGTAGAATTCGATATTGAATATAAGCCGATATATTTTCTATTCAGAGCCTTGTATTGAATATCGAATGTGATTTGGGTTTGTCGTGAATGGTGTCTTCACTAACACTGTTCTTGAACCCAGTTGAGAAAAGATTAAATCTTTTATTTAGATTTAATGAAGTGTACCAATTAAATGATATTTAATTGGAATTGAATTGGTATTGATTTTTGGGTTTATCGTGAACAGTGTTTTAAATAACACTTGTTCTTTAACCCGATAATTAATCGAATGTGATTTGGGTTTGTCGTGAATGGTGTCTTCACTAACACTGTTCTTGAACCCAGTTGAGAAAAGATTAAATCTTTTTATTTAGATTTAATGAAGTGTACCAATTAAATGATATTTAATTGGAATTGAATTGGTATTGATTTTTGGGTTTATCGTGAACAGTGTTTTAAATAACACTTGTTCTTTAACCCGATAATTAATCGAATGTGATTTGGGTTTGTCGTGAATGGTGTCTTCACTAACACTGTTCTTGAACCCAGTTGAGAAAAGATTAAATCTTTTATTTAGATTTAATGAAGTGTACCAATTAAATGATATTTAATTGGAATTGAATTGGTATTGATTTTTGGGTTTATCGTGAACAGTGTTTTAAATAACACTTGTTCTTTAACCCGATAATTAATGGAATGGGATTTTGGGTTTATCGTGAATCGTGTTTTAAATGACACTAATTCTTTAACCCAGATAATGATTAAAACTAAGTGGAGTTTTAATGAATCTTTAATTAGATTGAAAAGATCGAGAATGGAGTATCACCAGTTTTGCTCCAGGCGATAGTTAAATCTTTAATTAGATTTGAACGTGAAATTTAGAAACTAACTGTCGGCTAGCCAAGCAGAATGGTTTTCTGGATATTGATCTGATGTTGGTTTCGGCCTTCGGGGTTAATATTTGGGGAATTATTCTCCTGATTAATTTACGGTTAGTGACTAATGAATTGGAATGAGGCGTATGTTGTGTTTGTGTAACACTTATTTAAAATATACGCGAGTTATTCGGAAAGACCGGGTTTATCCCATTCTGAATAACTGATACGACGATAAGTCGAAGATGAAGACGATGGTCGAAGACCAGAGGTCTTCACGTCGTTTGGGTGATAACTGATGATCTTGATTGGGCTGTACACCCAAGAAGATGGAAACAGTTAGTGATCGTCCAGACGTGCTTGGAGATCGATGGATATGCGGGGTACTAGGTGCCTCCGGTTTCGTTCAGACCCAGAACGGACTTGTAAATGGACTGTGTGTCTGACATCGGATTTCATTCTGTGTGACTGATATCGGTTGCATAGGATGGCTTGCCTGTGTGGCATGCTAAGATGCAAATGATCAAGGCTTCTGTTGAAAAGCAAAGTCTTGTGGTTGATGATCAAAGCACGGCCTTTGTGGCGTAGCTTTGTGTAACGTTTACCTCGCGTGTTTCACACCAGGTATGAACCAAAAACGGGAGACGGACCTCAGGGAGGGCCTGCGTTTCCTCCTAGCTAGAAGTGGCGTCAGTGGTTTTACACGCCCTGACGAGATTGACTTATGTGGTTGTTGCTGTTGCGAGGCGCCTCGGTTAGATCGGACGATCCGGGTCCGATGGAGTCATTCGTTGGCTCGCTTACGCCCCAAAGGGCGGCGAAACGCAGTGTCCAGGGTTTAAGTTTAATCCACATCGGTGGACCGGCCCTGACGATCCAAGGGTCGATGCGTTCTGATCCTGAGACTCGGGCTAGGCAGTCTCGAATCGGTTGAGGACTATCTTTTGCCTCGGTTCATAGACGGAAATCCAATTTCCAAATACGTGACTTTGCGGTTTTATCTGTAAACCTATATATGGCGACATAGTGGCATGGGACGCTCATGCCGCCTATGATTGATACTTATGATTTGAAGTTGTTTTATACACTATGCACTTATTATAGTATCAAATGATTTGTTTTAAACGTATCAAGCATTCTTTGGCTGTTATAAGGGAAAACCCTATCCCCCGGCTTGCGTTTGCATTGTGTGATAGGACCTGGGTCTTATAACAGCTTCATTTTTCTTTATTTAGCATTGCGCTGTTTGTTTTATGCACTGGTATTCTTGGGAGGAAACCCGTTCCGTGTTATACGGCGTGGTCCCTTGATTTTCCTAACTTTTAAAATAAAGAATAATAACTGTTTTAGTTCTCACACCAGTCACATGACTGACCTGGAGTTTATTGTTTTAACCTAAACTCTGGGTGCCCCTTATTTTGACACGGGCAGCTAGTAGTTTTGGTTTTGCAGATTTATATTCACAGGATCCTGGTTTACAGCTGGAATGATATCCGGAAAGCTTTGTATCCGTATATCTCTTCTAGTTGTGTATTGTATTATTTTCCGCTGCTATGTACTTAAATGTAATTTAAATCTCTGGTATTTCTGTGTAATATTCATTTTTACTCTGTATATTCTTGTAATCTGATGCATTGTTGTAATATACGGTGTAATGTTCTTCTGTATGCGTTCTGCTGTGGTTTGTTCTCGAACTATCCGACGCTTTCCTTTACGGGGAAGTTTCGGGTCTTCACAGGTACATCCAGTGACCACAACAAGACCTGTCTAATGTGAGTGGTTGGTGCTTTAATAAATTAAAGCTAAGTCAAAATTGGTAGGGTTAAGTCAATTAGGGAAACACTTAACTGATTCAACATGTTAACTAAACGAATGGGTGGGGTTAGGTAAACTTGGACACTTAACCAAATAAACATGTTGATTAGAAAACCCTAGTAACGAGGACCCATTTCAGCAGTAACCCACATAGATTTATCATGGTACCCTGAAACTAGGCAGGGTGGGGCACGATTACTGGGCTGCAACTTAGCTGTTTGTGTAGTCAGATTCCTTTTAAAAAAAAGATAGAGTTCCTTGACATGAGTTTTTTTTCGCTCTAGTTTGGCGTTAAATATGCCATGTTCAACATCCAATCCCTTAAAAATGATCTACAAGCCACATCATACCGACAATACTACGCCGCATAGAAGTGGCACATATTGCTAAATAGTAGCAATGTGACCGCTCCGACACACATCAAGGGTTTGATAATGCATAGCAACAGAATAGCTACTGCTATACCTGATTAGCACTAGCAGCATAGCTACGTAAGATGCTACTGCATCCCTTAAAAGAAAAGAAAAAAAATGTAATAACCCGGAAAATCAGAACCAATTAAATTTTTTTATTTTGGCAATTTTAATGAATTTTGAATATTTAAAATAATTTATTTTAAATAATAACGTCGAGTTGTTTTGAACAGTATTAGAACGTATAATTTATTTAAATCGAAGTTAGAATATAAATGTTTATTTTAATTATAAAAGGAATTGGAAATGACGCGGAGTTTGAAAATTCGATTCCAAATTTCAAATGAATGTACATGATTCAAAATAAATAGGATTTTAGTGAAACCAATAATATTAGAATCTGTTTGAAAGTATCTTTCCAATGAATCTAAAAAACCCAAATTTCATAATGGGAATAAAAAGTTATGCCCAGTTGAAAATTCAGAATAGTCGTTATGGAAATATAGCCCTTAAAAATAGTGAATTTGCAAACGACCTCCGTTTTCGACGAAACCACTTTTGTTGGATCCGAGATATCAAATTATTGCTAGATTCCAATTTTCATAATTTTTGGAATCAATATGTGAGCGTGATGGATTTAAACGTGTTTGGTCATTTTAGTTTGAATTTAATCAACTGAAAAATGATCGTTTTTCAAATGGTCTCCAAATTCGACGAAATTAGTTTTTTTGGACCGTATCATCGAAACATAAGCAGATTTATTTTTTAGGAATTTTTAGAATCAGTGTGTTGCCCCGGTAAATTGAAATGTATGTTCAAAATTCAATATAAAGATTTATATTTTGATTTAAATGAAAACTGATCAAAACTATAGAATTGGCCTACCGGACATATCCCATTGTGTTCGGAATAGGGGTAATTAGCTAGGGGTGACATTCATTAGGTCTCATTAGGAGTTTGGATACAAAATCACTTGTTGGAGAAAATAAATAAAAATAATTATATTATATATATAATCCCCCCCCCCCCAATTTCTCTAAACCTAAATCAGAATATTGCACCCTTTTTTGATTTCAAACCCATCGCTCCTCCCAACCCACCTCTGCCCGCGCCTCTCGTCGCTCCGCGCCGCCCCAGACAGGCCGACCTTCGCCAGCACCTCCCCCCTTCGCCTCTCCTCTCCCTTCTTCCTCCTATGATGCGCAAGCCCCAAAACCGCACCCCCAATCCACGTGCAACCGAGCCCCACAGCCGCTCCGGCTCCCTGACCGACCACCCACCGCCACACTGGCCTCCACCGCTGTAACAACCCGCACATTTCATGATAATAGATTTAAATATTTTATTTAAATCTATCGTCATATCCGATGTGTCACTCAAAATGTCGTTTTTCACAAACGATAAAATTAGGACTCGGGACCACTTCCATTGAGTCCGGCTCATCATTTACGACCTTTTTGACTATAAGCATCGATATGTTCCGAGCTTCGGAATTTTGGCATCTTGGCTAGGGCTTGGTTGAGCTAACCTAGCTCACTCCATATAACCAAATCAGCCCCCTTCTCTTCATTCATTCTCCAAACACTTAGGAAAATAGAAAATGGAGGAGGGAATGGGAAATAGAAATTCCCTAAGCTAGGGCTCTTGATTTCAAGCTCAATTCTTGTGTTAACTTGATTTCAAGACAAGGGTAAGCTTTCTACTCTCCCTCTCTACCCTATACTCCTCTCAATTTCATATTTTTAGTGTGCCCTAACACTCATGTATCTTCATTTTTGTTCATGAGGTGATTTCGGAGGTGCAATTGATGAAAGAGACGAGCTTTGCTCGTTTGGGTGCTTGTTCTTCCTTGTTGGAGCTTGTTCTTGATATTTAAGAGCGAAAGGTGAGTTCTTTTAGAACTCACATCTATGCCACAAGCCATTGGCTTGTAAAAGTGTAACCTAGTGTTCATTTGAGTTTGCATATGCTAGTAAATTGGTTATGTTAGTGTAATTTAGCCGACTCCATATTTTATGTTTCATTGAGTTGACAACTTATGATAAGGATTGTTCATAGGATCCAACGTATATGATATGAGTTGATTTAGTGATGTTGTGAAGCTCCGTTGTCCCCCGACACGTCCTTAGTCTTCACAAGTCGCTTGAATCGCTTTGATATGCTTTTGTTTGTTCGTTTGAAATAGAGATTATGACATATGTTATTCACACGATCAATACATATGATTTGAATTGATTAAGTGGTGTTGTGAAGTACCATTGTCACGCCCGACAAGTTCTAAGACTTCACAGTCCGCTTATATCACGTTTATTCGTTTTGGTTTGAAATTTTGTTCGTTTTAAAATCTATAATCCAGACCAACGCATTCGAGCTTTGCGAGTTGATACGATGGATTTCGGAGAGGTTTCATTGATGTCCCAAAGAAGTCATGAGCATCGACGATTGGCGCCGGACACTCGCAGGGGAGAATCCCCCTTAGTTTGGCCTGGGCAACTGCCCAGGCCTAAACCGGTCAACCAGTCAGAAATGAGGCGGTCGATCGGTTCTGCTTCTGGAAAATACGGTCGACCGCCCGTATTGACTGGTCACCCGGTCACCCTGAACCTGGGCTATTTTGTGCAGGTCTGACCCAATTCCGGTTGTACTCCTCCACGCACGATCACGTTGGTTTCTGGACTCCTCCTTGGCTCTCCTGTGCATGTCGATGGTCTTCGAATTCACCGGAGACCATCATAAAGTCGTGCACTCCTTTTGGTATATCGAATTTATTCGCTACTCTTGTTAAGATGATTCGCGCCATTAAAACATGGATTATCGACTCGATATCCTTCGAGCCTATTCTGATGTAGTTTAAAACCTTCAGGTGCTAGTTTGGGATTTCGACTTGTTCGTTGATCGAAATTACAGTCGTTATCCCTTTGATTTCCTGTATGTTGTTGTAATGTGAATTAGGCATTAGCGATAACCTTGGTGATCACTCTTTGATCTATGACCCCTGATTTTGTGTCCTTGTTTCATGTCGCTCCAGGGTGATTTCTAACCGTTTCTTAACGTCATTGGATTCACTAACGAGCTATATGTATATTCGATTTATCGAATTTACATCTGATGATTTATTACTTGGATTTATGTCATTATGACGTGAATCCTCTTGATTGATTTGCCTCGGCAATCGTACTATTGTTTATTGCCACTTTGAAATTATATAAAGAGGTTTTATGTTATTAGTAGATATCAAATTCTTGTACTAAAATGGTTTCCAATCTTATACGAAGCTAATTTACGAAATCGTTTTATGAACCTTCTGCAAATCTACTAGTATATATTTTATAAAACCTTTTCTCATTCGTATGAGAAATCTAATTAAACGTCTTAGTAAAGCAAGGACTATGAACCCTTGCTTTTGCTTCGATGGTTATTTCTTGGACTCGTCCGATCGAAAACCGTGGCAATGCTACTTCTATGATTTTCTCTATTTTGAATAGGAACCAATTACGGGTTCGTAAATATTCGAGAATAGCATGTGGTTATGGGACATGTCGCTATTTCCTTATATTAACTAGCTCGGAGTAATTTCTATTCACCGGATCGATGAGGTCGATTTATGACTTGTGTTTTGTGGTCCTTGATCGCCCTAGTGGGATTTACGATTCTTGGATTTCACTTCTGGGAATTCGGTCCAACTTTTATGATTTATGTTTTGTGGTCCTTGATTGCCCTAGTGGGATTTACGATTCTTGGATTTCACTTCTGGGACTTCGGTCCAACCTTTATGATTTATGTTTTTGTGGTCCTCGATTGCCTAAGAGGGATTTACGATTCTTGGATTTCACTCTCTGGGGTCACGACCCGGCTTCGTGGGGAGCTTCGGCTCAAACAAATAGGTTCGCTACTTAGAGATCGTTTCTCATCTATGAACAGACCTGCCCCCTCTTTATGATGTTTTCTAGAAATTTCATGATTTATGTGTTTTCTCTCTTCGGGGGTTACGACCTGGCTTCGTGGGGAGCTTCGGCTCAAACCTATAGGTTCACTACCTAGAGATCGTATCTCATCTATGAACAGTCTGCCCCTTTATGATGTTTTTTGGATTTCGAGTGATTTTTGGATTCTAGATTACTTTAACGCGATGCACGTCAATTTGAGAAATGATTTATGATTCTTGATTTACTTTGATGCGATGGTCATCAATTTGATGCGTATTTGGCATTCCGCTGTCATTTATGTGTTTAGTTTATTTGGCATTCCGCTGTCATTTCCTTTTGTGTGCTATTATTTGAATGTTGCATTCTATATTAGCTAGGAGATTATTTAGAGATATTTGTGTGCTGACATTCCATTATCATTTCCTGATTGTGTCGACATGCCATGTTCATGTCATCTTGTGTTATATCTCTTGTTATCTCAGTTTATTTGATAAGTACAGCTAGAATGGTCCGTTTATTGTTTATTTCCTTATAAATAATACCCGGGTCAGGCCGAATCATTTTAGGTACTCCTCTGTGACTCATCGTAGGATTGATCTTCCGCTTTCAGCTTGCTACTCTGTCTCCGCAGCTTTATGTTCTTCTGTACCTATGACATTATCTATCGTTGTGTACATATTCTATTATTTGGATCATGGTACCTGTATCTATTCTTTTGGGTTAAGTGGATCTTTGTTGACCACTAGCTTGTTGTACGCATTCTTGGTTTATTCATATCTATTCCGCCTTTGTGATATGATTATTCTATGTTAGGCTTTGAGATATATCATATTTATATTATTGTTGTTGTCTATTTTATACTGCTTTCCGGATTACATATAGCCATTATGTAGTTGCCCTATGTGCCGAATGGTCATGTCAAAATTTTAATCGGTATCAGAATTCGATATGCATTCCTCACATGGAGTAATCATACAATCGGTCACTGTTCACAAACCTTATTCTCCGTTATGGTCTACGAGATTTCTCTGAAATGAACTGGACGATAGTGGGTATAGAGGCGGGGCGTTACAATTGGTATCAGAGCCAACTTTCTGGAACAGTGTAAGATAGTATGACGATGGTATTGTGTTAAGCCTCTCTTGGGAATCGTGCATTAGGGTTTTAGTTAGAGTCTTAAGACCCATCATAGCTTATCTTCCAATACGATTCCATTTTGATTAAATTCGCATCGTTTGAATTCAACTTGAGACTAACTTTGTCTTCCTTCTTTTTCCTTAAAGAAGCGAAATAGTTGGTCGCAGCCAAGCAAGTGTCGGTTCACCCAGTGTACCTCCTACAGGAGGGGTGACTATGTCTCAAGTGGCCTATTCTTAGTCTTTTAGAATAGTTATAGACTCGTCTCCTTCGGGTTGATTTCTATAGTCCATCTAAGGCCCGTGTGCTCTAGTGGTGCTTCTGTTTCATTTTTGACTCGAGTTGCTAATCGATATCTGTTTGGCCTATTATGTATCACAATTATCTTGTTGATCATTTATGATCCTTGAAGTTGATTGATCATTGAATATCTTTCTCGTGCGTCGTTATGCACATCGTAAGTGCCTTTGATCCTGATATTTCTTGATTTCTAGTTAAGATTGTTTTGTACGTCGTTATGTACCTAACATGGTCTATTGATCACTTGTCGATCAGTATGGAGATACCATGTCGTTGTGATTAAATCTACTCCCTTGTTTTCAGCTATGTGGTTATGTTTGGTGTGAGATCACCAAGCCTTCAGGCTAAAACAACTCATTTGTTACCTCGTTGTGCCAGTGTGAGTTACCAAGCATTTGTGCTAAATTAACTCAACGAATGCGCAACGATACATTTGTGTTACCTCGTTGCGTTCCAAACTCAAGATCAACGAGGGAAAGCATCCCGCTTCTTGTGATCCCTCTTCTTGAGTCAGGGTACGTGTCATTAATTCCTTAATGTCAATTATCTTGTTCAGAGATTATTTTATTTATGTTCTTTTGATATATGTCGACCATGTTCTTCGTTATTAAAAGATATCAATTGTGTTTTATTCGTAAGTTGATAAAGGAATTTTATTTCCCTTATGCCGTTTCGAATGATTTATTGAATTTTTAAATTTTCGAGAGATCTACGCGAACGTTAGAAATTTTGAGGACTTTCTTGTGTTAACTTGTCCTCCGGGTGCGTTAAGGATCTCGAACAAGATATGGGACGCCATGTTGTAGTTCGAATTCCTAAACACCATTATGTGAAAATCCGACAATTGAAATGATCCCTAAAATTAAATTAACCGTTAATAAGTTAATCAAAATAATAATATTTTGGATTTTTGCGATTTTTCGTGATCGTTTGTTATCTTTCTAGATAATTTATTTCTAGATTTTCTTGAAGCAATTTCAAGAATTTGAGTGGTTTAAGATTTTTAATTAGAAATTATCTTGAATCTTTTCTTTGAGTAAATTAAACAACTCCAGGAACAACCCCAAGAGTTATTCATTTATGTCTCTTGTTGCTGGATTTCAGATCTTTAATTTTCGAGAATTCTTAGTGATTGAGAATCTCGTCTAATTCTTAATCCTTGTTTCGATTTGCTAAAGAGAATTTAGTATTCTTGTGATTCCATGGGTCTTCTTATTTTCTCTAGTGAACGATAACTCGAGAGAATGGGAGTCCCCGTTGGGGAAGGGAAATTTGAGTTTTTGCGATCCACGACAAACTCAATAATTCCTTTCTTCGAATCCATGATCTAGTCGATCATCCGGAAGTACTATAGTCAATTCACTTATGAACTTAGCCTTGCGTTGTTCTTAGAAATGAATATCGAAAGGATGAGCTCTTTTGATATTCATCCCTTGTTTGTTTGAATCATTTGGGTCGACAATTGTCTCCGCACATTTGTTAACCCTTGTGAATCAAATTTTTTGGGGATTACAACCTCTTTGGTTTAATCTCATCTTGTTATAGAAATTGTTTATTGCTTCTTTGATTTATTACTAATGTTTTTGCAATTTGAGATTTTTGGCGGAAAATTATCTTGAATCATGTTGTTCCAAAGTGATAAGTTGTGCACTCCTTATCCATCATCTTCTCGATCTTTCTGATTTTCTAAAATCGATACTCAAGTTTCTGAATATTGGGAATTTCGTATAATTCCTAATGATTTGTCCTTATGGTTACTAAATGAGGTTTAATAACTGGTTAGAAATCGATTTCCTCGTGTAGTTCATTGATATTCCGTTACCAATATTTGTTATTGATTTCTAGTTCATTGGTATTCCGTTACCAATATTTGATTATCGACTTGTAGTTCATTGGTATTACGTTACCAATATTTGTTTATCGATTTCTAGTTGGTAGGTATTCCGGTACCAACCTTGAATCGTTGATATTAAAATTGATTATTCCTTCGAAAATTGATTTACTTAGCTAAATTCGTTGGAATCTCTATGTTGTGCTTTTGTTGGTGTCAGCCACCTTGTCGTAGGACTGAAGCGCTCGGGTTCGATATTCGCTACATCGTCGTGATTGAGTTTGGGGATGGATTAGTCAACCATCATAAATTCCCATCTCATATCCTAAGAGAAATATCTACTATTGATATCTCGTGTCTATAGGACGCAGTCCCGTTGCTTCTTGAAATTCCAAATTAGATTCGCTTGGGTTTTGTACATTCTATCGATTCTCATTCCCTTGAGAATCACACAAAGAAAGGCGAGTCTATTTGAATTCATAGCGCTTATGAATTTTTCTGGAATTATTTTACCCGTTTGAGATGACTACCTTCATGGGTAATGAAGTTCGAGATCGAACTCTAGTTTTTATGATCTTGTGAAACGAAATTGGGATCTCACTTAGCCGTTGGTGTGACCATTTCATTTCGCGTCGGTTCTTGTGGTACCACCCCATGGTATTATTTTTGGTTGTTACATATTATTTCATTCTTAAGGAATTGCGGGGACACAATTCTTCTAATGGGGTAGTCTGTAACAACCCGCTCATTCCATGATAATAGATTTAAATATTTTATTTAAATCTATCGTCGTATCCGATGTATCACTCAAAATGTTGTTTTTCACAAACGATAAAATTAGGACTCGGGGCCACTTCCATTGACTCTGGATTATCGTGTACGACCTTTTTGACTATAAACATTGATATGTTCCGAGCTTCGGAATTTCGGCATCTTGGCTAGGGCTTGGTTGAGCTAACCTAGCTCACTCCATATAACCAAATCAGACCCCTTCTCTTCATTCATTCTCCAAACGCTTAGGAAAATAGAAAATGGAGGAGGGAATGGGAAATAGAAATTCCCTAAGTTAGGGCTCTTGATTTCAAGATCAATTCATGTGTTAACTTGATTTCAAGACATGGGTAAGCTCTCTACTCTCCCTCTCTACCCTATACTCCTCTCAATTTCGGATTTTTAGTGTGCGCTAACACTCATGTGTCTTCATTTGTGTTCATGAGGTGATTTCGGAGGTGCAATTGATGAAAGAGCAGAGCTTTGCTCGTTTAGGTGCTTGTTCTTCCTTGTTGGAGCTTGTTCTTGATATTCAAGAGCCAAAGGTGAGTTCTTTTTGAACTCACATCTATGCCACAAGCCATTGGCTTGTAAAAGTGTAACCTAGTGTTCATTTGAGTTTGCATATGCTAGTAAATTGGTTATGTTAGTGTAATTCAGCCGATTCCAAGTTTTATGTTTCATTGAGTTGACAACTTATGATAAGGATTGTTCATACGATCCAATGTATATGATATGAGTTGATTTGGTGATGTTATGAAGCTCTGTTGTCCCCGACACGCCCTAAGTCTTCACAAGTCGCTTGAATCGCTTTGATATGCTTTTGTTTGTTCGTTTGAAATAGAGATTATGACATATGTTGTTCACACGATCAGTACATATGATTTGAATTGATTAAGTGGTGTTGTGAAGTACCATTGTCGCGCCCGGCAAGTTCTATGACTTCTCAAACCGCTTATATCACGTTTATTCGTTTTGATTTGGAATTTTGTCCGTTTTAGAATCTATAATCCAAACAAATGCATTCGAGCTTTGCGAGTTGATACGGTGGAGCAGAGAGGTCTCATTGATGTCCCGAAGAAGTCACGAGCCTCGACGATCGGCGCTAGACAGTCGTAGGGAATGAATCCTCATTGGTTTGGCCTGGGAAACTGCCTAGGCCTAAACCGGTCGACCGGTCAGAAATGAGGCGGTCGACCAGTTCTGCTTCTGGGGAAAAACGGTCGACTGCCCGTATTGACCGGTCGACCGGTCACCCTGAACCTGGGCGATTTTGCCCAGGTCCGACACAATTCCGATTGTGCACCTTCGCGCACGATCACGCTAGTTTCTGGACTCCTCCTTGGCTCTCCCGTGCATGTCGATGGTCTTCGAATTCACCGGAGACCATCGTAAAGACGTGCGCTCCTTTTGGTATATCAAATTTATTCGATACTCTCTCTAAGATGATTCGCGCCATTAAAACGTGGATTATCGACTCGATATCCTCCTAGCCTATTCCGATGTAGTTAAAAACCTTCGGGTGCTAGTTTAGGATTTCGACTCGTTCGTTGATCGAAATTACAGCCGTTATCCCTTTGATTTCCTGTATGTTGTTGTAATGTGAATTACGCATTAGCGATCACCTTGGCGATCGCTCATTGATCTGCGGCACCAGATTTTGTGTCTTTGTTTCCTGTCGCTCTAGGGTGATTTCTAATCGTCTCTTAACATCATTGGATTCACTAACGAGCTATATGTATATTCGATTTATTGAATTTACATCTGATGATTTATTACTTGGATTTATGTCATTATGACGTGAATCCTCTTGATCGATCTGTCTCGGCAATCGTACTATTGTTTATTGCCACTTTGAAATTATATAAAGAGGTTTTATGTTATTAGTAGATATCAAATTCTTGTACTATAATGGTTTCCAATCTTATACAAAGCTAATTTATGAAATCGTTTTATGAACCTTCTGCAAATCTACTAGTATATATTTTATAAACCTTTTTCTCGTTCGTATGAGAAATCTAATTAAACGTCTTAGTAAAATCAAGGACTATGAACCCTTGCTTTTGCTTCGATGGTTAATTCTTGAACTCGTCCAATCGAAAACCGTGGCAATGCTCCTTCTATGATTTTCTCTATTTTGAATAGGAACCAATTACGGGTTCGTAAATATTCGAGAATAGCATGTGGTTATGGGACATGTCGCTATTTCCTTATATTAACTAGCTCGGAGTAATTTCTATTCATCGGATCGATGCGGTCCATTTATGACTTGTGTTTTGTGGTCCTTGATCGCCCTAGTGTGATATACAATTCTTGAATTTCACTTCTGGGACTTCGGTCCAACCTTTATGATTTATGTTTTGTGGTCCTTGATCGCCCTAGTGGGATTTACGATTCTTTGATTTCACTTGTGGGACTTCGGTCCAACCTTTATGATTTATGTTTTTGTGGTCCTCGATCGCCCGAGAGGGATTTACGATTCTTGGATTTCACTCTTCGGGGTCACGACCGGGCTTCGTGGGGAGCTTCGGCTCAAACAAATAGGTTCTCTACCTAGAGATCATTTCTCGTCTATGAACAGACCTGCCCCCTCTTTATGATGTTTTCTAGAGATTTCGTGATTTATGTGTTTTCTCTCTTCCGGGGTCACGACCCGGCTTCGTGGGGAGCTTCGGCTCAAACCTATGTGTTCGCTACCTAGAGATCATATCTCATCTATTAACAGGTCTGCCCATTTCTGATGTTTTCTCGATTTTGGGTGATTTTTGGATTCTTGATTACTTTGATGCACGTCAATTTGTGAAATGATTTATGATTCATGATTTACTTCGATGCGATGGTCATCAATTTGATGTGTATTTGACATTCCGCTGTCATTCATGTGTTTAGTTTATTTAGCATTCCGTTGTCATTTCCTGTTGTGTGCTATTATTTAAATGTTGTGTTCTATATTAGCTAGGAGATTATTTAGTGATATTTGTGTGCTAACATTCCATTGTCGTTTCCTGAGTGTGTCGACATGCCATGTTCATGTCATCCTGTCTTATATCTCTTGTTATCTCAGTTTATTTGACAAGTACAGCTAGACTGATCCGTTTATTGTTTATTTCCTTATAAATAATACTCAAATCAGGCCGAGTCATTTTAGATACTACTCTGGGACTCATCACACGATTGATCTTTCGCTTTCAGCTTGTTACTCTGTCTCCGCAGCTTTATGTACTTATGTACCTATGACATTGTTGTGTACATATTCTATTATTTGGATCGTGGTACCTGTATCTATTCTTTTGGGTTTAGTGGATCTTTGTTGACCACTAGCTTGTTATACACATTATTGGTTTATTCATATCTATTCCACCTTTGTGATATGATTATTCCGTGTCTGGCTTTGAGATATACCATATTTATATTATTGTTGTCATCTATTTTATACTGCTTTTCGGATTGCATATCGCCATTGTGTAGTTGCCCTATGTGCCGAATGGTCATGTCGAAATTTTAATCGGTATTAGAATTCGATGTGCATTCCTCATATGGAGTAATCATACAATCGGTCGCCCTTCACAAGCCTCATTCTCCATTATGGTCTACGACATTTCTCTGAAATGAACTTGACGATAGTAGGTATAGAGGCAGGGCGTTACAACTGCCGCTTGAGCCAACCTCCGACCACCCTCCGACGCGAGAACCGTAAGATTTTCCTTTTTTTATTATTTTCTTCCAGTTTTTTTATGTATTAATCTTTAAATAAAATCTGATTAATTTGTATAAAGTGTTGAATTTACTCTCCATTTTTAATGTAGTAAAAATAGGATTTTTATTATTTTTATATGTAAAACTGAATAATAAAAATATGATTTTTACTATGAAGATAGCGAGATAAAAATGGAATTTTTATTATCATGAAAGCGTAGTAAAAATGTGATCTTTATACATGAAGTGATATAATAAAAATTTGATGTTTATTATGAAGTTAACAAAATAAAATTATGATTTTTATTTAAATAACTTCAGTTTAAAAATGGGATTTTTATAAATATGATAACATGACAAAGATGAGATTTTTATATGAAGGAAGTTATTATTTTTATAAATAAAAAGATTCGATTTTTGAAAATGAAAAGATTTGATTTTGTTTATATAAAATGATATGATTTTTGTTTATAGAAAAGATTAGATTTTTCATTATAGAAAAATATGATTTTCATATATGTGAAGGCGATATAGAAATATGATTTTTATACTATAAACATCGATATAAAAATATGATTGTTAATATATATGAATAGCAGTAAAAAAATGTGATTTTTATCCGTATAGAGTTAAAATAAAAATGCGATTTTTAATATGAAAATTGTGTGAAACAAATTGCGATGGAACCGAGTGGAAGCAGAACGAAATCCAAACCGTTCAGAAAGAAAGAATGGAGGAGTGGAAACCCAAGGGAGAACTCTCTCACTGAATTCTTTGTACAGTTATTTATTTTATAACTGCATGTATGAATTGCTTCCTGTCGTCCACACACCATGGACGACTTGTTTGGTTGTGTGTTTGGACTGATTTGTTTGTGTGAATTTGGTTTGTGATGTGGAATGGAATATAAAATATTCATGTGTTGAATATAAAAATATTCATGTGTTGAAATAAAATATTTTATTATTAAAAATATAATTTTTAACGTGTATATGAATAAAATAAATATTCATTTACAAATCGGATGATTTGTAAATGTACACTTATTTGACTGATATGGATTGGGACGATAAATTTACACATCGCCTAACTGCACAAATAAAATATGTTTTTGTTGTTTGAAAACCCCACACGCGTATTGGGATGATATTTGACATACACTGATCCCAATAATTAGTAGTATGTCAATCGATGGGTTGACAGGCTGTGATGAGAATTA
Organism: Allium sativum; assembly: GCA_030737875.1. Lineage (NCBI taxonomy): Eukaryota > Viridiplantae > Streptophyta > Magnoliopsida > Asparagales > Amaryllidaceae > Allium > Allium sativum. The sequence continues at coordinate 710,042,087 of CM060916.1, read as the reverse complement.
TTTATTTATTTTTAACGCTTATACAGTTGTGTAATGCACTTTGGATGATGGTTGACTGTGTTTGATTACTATTATGTATATGTGTGTATGAAATCCATATAAATAAAATTAAATGGTAATTGACTATGTCTGATTTCAGTTCAGAATTAACGAATATTTTAAAATAATATTCAGTGAATATTGAAATGTGATGTCGTGTTAAGTAGTTAACCGCCATTTTAACAAGAACGGGAATTTTGTCGATTTTATTCATCTTATAATGAATATCGAAAAGTGATTTCAAAATTAAATATTTCGAAAATATTATCATTTAAATAATATAATGATAAGGAATATTCAAATTTGATTTGAAATGGAATTGAAATCGTTTTAAAATGAATTTAAAACGAATTTATTAAGGAATATTCAAATTTGATTTGAAATGGAATTGAAATCGTTTTAAAATGAATTTAAAACGAATTTATTATGGAATATTCAAATTTTATTTGAAATTTGAAATGGAATTGAAATCGTTTTAAAATGAATTTAAAATGAATTTATTAAGGAATATTCAAATTTGATTCAAAATGGAATTGAAATCAGTTTAAAATGAATTTAAAACGAATTTATTAAGGAATATTCAAATTTGATTTGAAATGGAATTGAAATCGTTTTAAAATGAATTTAAAACGAATTTTTTAAGGAATATTCAAATTTGATTTGAAATGGAATTGAAATCGTTTTAAAATGAATTTAAAACGAATTTATTAAGGAATATTCAAATTTGATTTGAAATGGAATTGAAATCATTTTAAAATGAATTTAAAACGAATTTATTAAGGAATATTCAAATTTGATTTGATATAAATGGAATTGAAATCATTTTAAAATGAATTTAAAACGAATTTAATAAGGAATATTCAAATTTGATTTGAAATTTAAAATGAAGTTGGATTCGTTTTAAGACAAATTTATAAAAAAATTATAAGATACATTTTTAAATGGAAATCAACGAAATATATAATATATATTATATATATTTAATGGCCTGAATAGAACGCGCCTCGCCGCGGCAGTTCGCGAATTTCGACCATTGACTTCGAATGGACATTACGGGAGATCCGACCATCGGATCCTCCTAAAACCGAAACCGATGGGTTCGTATAAAAAAGATCTTTCTAATGAATACAAGAAATTAGAAATCTAACGGTTGGATTTGGAACTATGCCCAAATCAAATTTGGAAAAGGTCGTTGTAAGTGCAGCTCGATGGCTGTTTATGGAAATCGACTGTACGGGCCTTGATAAAATTATTAAAAATATCAATAATTTGTGTAAAATCATAACAAATGATTTGGGATGAAAAATCCATATTTGAAAAGATAAAAAAAATATTTTTATTAAAATGAACAAGTTATGAACTAGAATTATAATCCAATATTTTTAAATAAATGAATTGGATTTAAGATGGTTTTAAAAATAACCAGAATTTCCAATATATGAATTGGAATGGAATTGAATCGAAATTGTCTTTGGAATATTTTGATGTTGGGTTTCGTGATTATACAGATATTGTTATGGAAATTTGAAAGATATATTTATATCGTTGTTTCCAATACGATATTTGTTGGTTGTAGAATTTGATATTGAATATAAGCCGATATATTTTCTATTCAGAGCCTTGTACTTAATATCGAATGGGATTTTGGGTTTGTCGTGAATGGTGTCTTTACTAACACTGTTCTTAAAACCAGCTGAGAAAAGAATAAATCTTTTAATTAAGATGTAGAGAAGAATTACCAATTAATTAACATTTAATTGGATGTGAAATGGAATGTGAATTAGGTTTATTATGAACTGTGTTTTTAACGACATTCGTTCTTTAACCCGGTTAACAATGGAATGTGATTTTGGGTTTGTCGTGAACGGTATCTTTAATAATACTGTTCTTAAACCCAATGGAGTTAAGGAAAATAGAAACTAGCTGGAGATTAGCTAAGTTGAATGGTTTAATAGGTATTGATCGGATGGTTTCGGCCTTCGGGATTAATACTTAGGGGATTGTTCTCTTACTAATTTACGGTTAGAGACTGATGGGATGGGGTCTTCAGTAACACTGTTCTTAAACCCCATATGAAAAGAATAAATCTTTTAATTAAGATGTAGATAAGAATTACCAGTTAATTAACATTTAATTGGATTTGAATTGGAATGTGAATTGGGTTTATTGTGAACTGTGTTTTTAACGACATTCGTTCTTTAACCCGATTAACAATGGAATGTGATTTTGGGTTTATCGTGAGCTGTGTTTTACATGACATTAGTTCTTTAACCCAGTGAAAGATAAGACTAATTTCTTAACTTGGAATAATCATTAAGTAATGATTTTTGGAGATTAAAATTGAATTATAGTTTTAATGAATCTTTAATTAGATTGAAAGGTGAATTTGATAACTAAAATCATCAAATTCGAGAAACGATCGAGAATGGAGTACCACCAGTTTTACTCTAGGCGATAGTTAAATCTTTAATTAGATTTGAATGAGAAATAGTAATTAACTTTACCGATAACACTGTGGTATTAGATATGGAGTACTACCAGTTTTGCTCCATGGGATGAATAGGTTGGGATTGGGAAATTAAACAAATGATTACTTCGGTAAGGATCGCTAATCCCGACTAGTTTGGATAAACTATAATTTGGTTTGGATTGATATCCAAAGGAAGATTAAAGAAAAAATTTAAAGGATTTATCTTTGATAAAATTAATGGGAACCTTTCCCAAAGGATATGAATATTTAAATAAAATAATATTCAAAATTGGAATGAGGCGTATGTTGTGTTTTTACAACACTTATTTATTATATAGGAACCTTTCCCAAAGGATATGAATATTTAAATAAAAGAATATTCAGAATTGGAATGAGGCATATGTTGTGTTTTTATAACACTTATTTAGTATATACGCGAGTTATTCGGAAAGGCCGGGTTCATACCCATTCTGAATAACTTATTCAACAATAAGTCGACGATGAAGACGGTGGTTGAAGACCGGAGGTCTTCACATCATTTGGATGATTACTGATGTATTGATTGGGCTGTACACCCAAGACAAGGTAATAAGTGGTGATCGTTCCAGACGTACTTGGAGATCGACCGGGTATGCGAGGACCTCTCTCCTGTATTGGACATACGGGACGAGGAATAAGATGCCTCCGATTTCGTTCAGACCCAGAACGAACTTGTAAATGGATGTGTGTCTGACATCGGATTTCATTTTGTGTGATTGATAGACATCGGTCGCATAGCGTGAATTTCCTGTGTGGCATGTTGAGATGCAAATGATCAAGGCTTCTGTTGAAAAGTAGAGTCTTGTAGTTAATGATCAAAGCACAGCTTTAATATAGTATGGCTTTGTGTATAACGTTAATTCGCGAGCCTCACACCCGGTGTGAACCAGAAACCGGAGAGGACCTCGGGGAGGACATGCGTTTCCTTCTAGCTAGGAGTGGTGTTTGGTTTTTGCATGCCCAGACATTTTACTTATGTGGATGATGGATAGCGAGGCGCCTCGGTTGTATCAGTCTCTGCGAAGCCTATGGATGGTATGGTCTTTATACAGACCAATTTTATGCCTCATAGGGCGGGGAAACGTAGTGTTCAGGCATTTTAATCCACATCGAGTGGACCGGCCCTGACGATCAAAGGCTTATCTGCGCGCTTGCCTGAGGCTCGGGCTGGAGAGTCTCGAACCGGTAAGGATGATCCCTTGCCTTGGTTCACAGATGGAAATCCAACTTCCAATACGTGACAATTTTGGTTTTGATTGTAGAGCCTAGTGTTGGCGACATGATATATGGTACCCATGCCGTCTAGGATTGATACATTTATATTTGAAGTTGTTTTATACACTATGCACTTATAATAGTATCAAATGATTCATTTTAAACGTACCAAGCATGTTTGGCTATTATAAGGGAAAACCCTATCCTCCGGCTTGCGTAGAATTGTATGATGGGACCTGGGTCTTATAATAGCTTCAATTTTCCAAAAAGCATTGCGTTGTTTTGTTATATGCACTGGTATTCTTGGGAGGAAACCCGTTCTGTAACACCCCACGTCCATTAATGTCACTCACAAGGGGAATGCATTAACTTCCATGGAGGTTTTAAGTGAATATAGAACAGAAAAATTACAACAAGACAGATAATAAGTAGTACTTGGAAATCTAAAACTTCATTTTATTGCAGCGGAAATCAAACATGTTTGTTACATCATAAAACCATAAATCAGAGTCAAGTACAATATCCATCTTCATGAAAACAAAATACATAATCCCATTACACAAATAGCCATTAAAGAAGATAACAAGCTGGACTTTACTTCAACGGTCCAAGCTTTCCAAGAGAGATAAAGCAATCCAATCAAACTCCACTAGAGCTGGGCCCAACCTGAGGACCTGGAGGGGGAAAAAGGATAGAAATGGAGGGGGTCAGACACAAAGTCTGGCGAGTATGATAATTCTAACAATACTACTATCAAAATAACTAGACTAAGGCATAAGCTGGAAGACAAGTAAATGTCTATGAACTATTAGGTATGGAAGAGCAGATAAAGATAACGTTTAAGATAACGTTAAAGATAACGTTAAAGGCACACCTAATTACTAACGAATAATTACTTCACTGCACCGCACATTACTACACCGCACCGCACCAGTCACCCTAAAGGTTGATCCCACTTGCTTCACACAGAAACTATATAAATAGCCTTACATACCCCTAGCTGACTACATAGGTGATGTCTGCCCCTATCTCCACTAGGTGTACCCCACTACCCACTTGCGATCGGCTCCCTACTCGTAGATACCCGTGCTGGCCCCACAGTGGGGTGTATCACTCCCCTAAAGTGGCAACCCGATACAACTTGAGAATGCACGGCTTATACCTACACGATGCAACAACGTCTTACCTACCAGCCCGGGTTCACACACGCATATGAAACCCGTTGGACTTACGTTGCCACCGCTCCCCGTTTTGGCCTCTTATAGTCAAACCCAGCATGCGTGTCCCGTCCTCGACTTGGGTTGATCCCACAAAGATACGTTTGGGATACTGGTTGAAATGGGCCCCCACAAGCTACCCACCTAAGCTTGTCCACTAGTACATCCCACTTAACCCTCTTAGTCATGTTCATTTACATGTTTGTTTGGTTAAGTCTTACTAATCGTATTTCACATGCCACTAAGGGCACCCACTAGATACCTCATGCCACCCAAGACACCCCCATGTCCCACCTTACATGCTTATCTGGTTAAGTATTTCTTAATTCATTCAGGCCATAACCTCATAAAGACCTCTCACATTAGACTGGCATTTATGGCAGCTGGATTTGTCGGGCGGGTCCGGGCAGTCTTACACCATAAAAGAGTCTAACCTCGTGTCTTTACAACTGTTATGCTTTAGTTTAGGCCTAGGACCTCTCACATTGGGCTGACATTTGTGACCACTGGATTTGCCGGGCGGGTCCGGGCAGGTTTACGTCACAACGAGTCCAACCTTGTGTCCTAAGCATTGATTATCACTTATAATCTTTTACCCCAGTTTTAATAATTCCCTATTCAAATTATTAATTAACTGCAATTTTAATGATGCCCATAATTGACTCAATTATGGTCATCCACTCATGGCATGCAAAATCATATCAATTGCACCCCAACTACTTATTATAAAATCCTTAATATTACCCCTACCCCACGTTTATATGTTCGCTTATTCAACGTAGAATATACACTAGACTCGAATAGTCTAACTCATAGCACAAAGATAAATTATCACAACATATAGACAAATAAAATAATCCAATCATAATAGGGGTGAAACTTGCATAAACTACACATGTTAAGGATCTAAAGGTGTTGTTAGCCTGCTTTGTGACCAGGCTACCCAAAGCAAAGATCATGAAGACACACCTCTGGGTAAATGTTGTCTCATATGGAATCTCTGGATAACATCGCTCCCTGGCATTGGAAGCATCGTCAGAAGACACAAGGCAGTTTGGTCAAAATCACAACATCAGTATAAACTGGACCAAAACCCCTATTAAATGACCTCATTTGGATCTACTTACCTCATACACTTGTAGCCCTTTGAATTAGCTTCAGTTTGAGCTTTGGTTTGGCTCAATCGGCCTTACGATTTGAAAGTTATGCTCGTTTCCGTGAATGGGTGTAATCTAGCATCGAAGACTCAGGCCATCGCATCGGATCGCTCCCATCAGCTCGCCCTCGATCAGATCGCCCCCCTCGGATCGCCCCTCACGCGTCACGATCCGACTCATCACCACCCTGCTCGCTCCCTCCGACCACGACCCATTCGTGGTGCGTACCGTGACCACGATCCAATCCCATTACCACGATCCGACCACCGAAACTGCAGATAAGCGCACTGTTTTGACCTATTCTTAAGGCTATTCCTGCTCCTACTTTCATGGATCGCCTGCCACGTGTCCTACCACGACCCAGTCCTCCCAGGAGCTTTCCTACAGCTATAAATACACCTTCAGATGGCATTTTCAGGGGACTTTTGGCATCTCCTCATTCATGGCTGCCATGGCCAACACTTCTCCATGAATAACCACTATCTTCCTCAATAAATTCAATGGATTCGGAGAGAATTATTCATTGAATTCAAGTGATTGAAAGACAATATTCATTGTAATTGTAATCTATGAGTGAAATGAGAAAATATGAAGTGGACGTAGGCTCGTTAACGCCGAACCACTATAAAAATCTCGTTGTCTTGCTTTTTTCTCTATTTTTCAGTTATTTCTTCATATCCTATGCTCAAAATACGACGATTTGGGTGTTAGGACCATTTTTTGGTCTAACATTTTGGTGCTTTCACTGAGAAACGAATGAGGATTATAAAGAAAATGCACAGGAGCAGGTTAGAGCAGGTGGCCGGTTCTCGGTTCGCGGTTCGCGGATCGCAGGAGCCATCACGATCCGATTCGCGGTTCGCGGAACGACCTCCACGAACGGAGCCCAAAGAGCCATCACGATCCGATTCGCGGTTCGCGGAACGACCTCCACGAACGGAGCCCAAAGAGCCATCACGATCCGATTCGTAGTTCGCGGAACCACCTCCACGACCCGGGCCCAGAGTGACCTTCACGACTCGACCTGGTGTAGGATCCGCGATCCGATCCGAAGATGTTGATTAATTGACGATCCGAGCCACGAACCAGACGATAGTAGCGAACCGCGACCCAGAAAAGTGGTGACGAACAAGGGTCGCGATCCGACCCAAAAAAGTGACATTTTTTGGAAAAAATGTAATTTTCAGATCATTTCAGAAAAGGCTCTATCTTCCAAAATCGAAAAAATCGTGCGGGACTGCGGGGCCCCGGACCCCCGCCGGCGCTGCGCCCGGACCCGCTGACGGCCTCGCCTTCGGCTCGGAGCACGGCTCGCCTTCGGCTCGGAGTACATTCTGACCCACAATTATCACAAATGCTTATCGACCAAGATTCGGTAGGTATTCTGAGGATTCTTTCCAGAAGCCATGACCTCTATCTACCGATGTTATTGAATGTGAGGAGTTGTTGAAAAGATTCGACACGCTGGCTATGGCAGTATACAAAATAATGATGGTCTCATAACAACCTCCTCTTCCAGAGCTCCAATGGTGTGCATATTTCCCAAATGCAACTGATGATGCTCCTGAGCGAATAGTGATCACCTAGTTTAGGTGACCTAAACTTGTCCTACAGGCGAAATCCCAGATGACATTGACATAGAGCAATCCGGATACTATTCTGAGGATGACTCAAAAGATCCCAATGACCATGATTCTCAACAATGGGATACCCGACGGCAAGTAAGGACCCTAGCACTGCAAAGTTACCCTTCGCTTGAATGGCATGGTGAAAAACGTATGTCCTACGGTTCACCTATTTGCCGTCAACCGCATCGAGATAGATTGATTTCCACGTGTCCAAGGGTTAGATCGATGTACTTTGGTCCCCAGAGTTAGGAACCAATTGAACCTCCGCAGGCCGTGATTGGATATATGGATCATTGCTGGGATGATAACAACTTGACTGCTCACCAGCCACCTTATGACATTGGTCAAGAAATGAGAACTTGAGATCAACGCAAATATGAATCAACCATTAACTCTCCACTTCATACAACAGTTGTGATAGGATATACGAACCTTACTTGAAGCCTTGCAAGCCATGCTATTGCATTCAAGCTTATCTGATCGTGGTCTCAACCAACCAGGTCTAGCGGAATTCAGAGCTTACATAGCATATGGGTGTTAACCGTTAAATATCCCTACCAAAGACGGAGTGAGACTGGTCTATGGTGACCAAGTTATTGGAGAAGCCGACTGATTAGGAAGGATGGAATATGCTACGCAACAGAGATTGCGTGAAACCCAAAGACGCATCCCCTCCAGATGAAATGGAGTGTGAAGGAGGTGTCAATGTTGCGAATAATGGGAGCATCGCAAAAGGAATTGCCAAACGGCCTGCCCGAAGACATAGATTCCAGAGAGGATGGTGATTCGGGATGAAGAAGGGTGACATCTAATAACACGACTGCACGTGTTCCGACTGGTGACGCCGACCTGACTAAGGTCTTCACATCGGATCTCCTTTAGACCTCTTCCGAACGAGAGAACTTATATGCTTTCTGTAGGCGAGCCTGGATGTGTTCGTTTGGACCAGTGCTAATATTTGCGGGATTTAATCCCAAATTATGAGTCATTTCTTGAGTATAAACCTGAAGTGTTCTCCTGTCAAGCAAATAAGACGTATGCAGTAAGTTCACTATCGCGGGATTTTATATGGAGTTGCCATTCGAAATGAAAGATGAAATCAAGCACCTGGAAATTGTATACAGACGGTGCAAGAAATGATCGGCAATCCGACGCCGAAGTTTTGCAGATAACCCCCGAAGGACGACTCGAAAGGAATTCCAGTTGGAGAAACCACAACTCGCAGCTTACCTAGAATGGGCAGAAGAGTTATTGGATGGATTGGAACGTTACAACATACCTCATATTTCATACACAGAAGATCTAAAGTCGAATCATCTGGTCGAATAAGAAAGTTCCGATAATCCAGAAAAGATAGAGATGATCCCCATCAAGACACTATGAAATACAACCATTGATAAAATGGAAGTTGATCCAACGTTGGAGACCAAACCCGGAGGAGAGTCATGGTTAACTCCATGATAAACTTCCTACAGCACAAAATGCATCTAACAAGGTGAAGTGAAAGGCGTGCAATCGTTCTTTATGCCTCGAGGTATGACATGCAATTCAACATTGCCTATTTATCTTGGAAGGTTGTCCCAAAACAAACACCAACGAATGCAATTGCCAAATTCACCGCCCTAAATGATTCGACCAAATCACCAGTCAGCCACCCATTAGATGGGAGATGTACATGAATGAAACTTCTGGCCAACGGCGTTCTGAAGTTAGAAAGTGAAGACTCATACTTCCACTCTTTTCATCGATTATCTGCCAAGTGACTCACTCCCCTAAGGCTGGGGGCAACTACAGATTTGAGCATAAATTGCTCGAGATTACATCATCTAATTCAGAGCTGATACATCGAGAATTTGCCTGGCCAATTGACTTAGTCTTGCCTGAAAGTTAGCGAGTTGAAGATCTAGAACGCTTACGCATGAAAGCTGATTGATTGTCGGCGCACCAACCCTTGTCCCCGATATGGGATCGAGAGTATATCAGCAAATTTATGTGATATGATTATCCCACCAGCAGTAATATCCTATTTCCTAGCATGGAAAGTGCAAAAATTTCTATAAGCATGAATCCATTGTTCTCATGCTAATTTACAACCTAACACCAATGCAAAGATGTGCTACCATTAGAAATCCAGTCATGACTTCCTGACACTCCATCCTTACCCTCAGAACGGGGGCAAAAAGACAATTTGAAGGAGATGCGACCTCATCACTCGCTTATAGTACCTACCTAGCCGCCTTTGCCATCTCAAGACCCAGACCAAGGTCTATTCATTTTTTGGGACTGCCACCCCCATGATAATCTGAAAAGATACCCCTCATCAACTAAAGGACTTTGGCAGCCCTTTATTGGCAGAGATAGGGCGAAGTAAAATGGACCTGCAATGAATATGAAACGCCATTTTTCAGTCAGAATGATACTCATTACTTTAACAGGATTATTCTATAACCATGACTCTTATATTTGCATGATTTATGAGTTATTGATGTAATTAACTCAGATGAATTAATATGTGGATGGTGTAGGTATCCAGGATTTGCTACCGATCAAACTTGTAACACCCGCACATAGAGCCATAGAGCAATACTATAACGAGCTCGACTGAACTGCTCGATTACAAAGCCACGCTCTTCGTCTAAAGAATGTTGTATAACTCAAGGTGGATCCGAGATGACCATCCAATCCTTGGCTCACACGTGGCAGACCACAAGACAATTGAACATAAATCATTGAGTTACAAAGTCATAGTCCGACTCCAGATGGACGCGGTGTGACCGCCTACATGGCTCGATCCTATGCTCGACGCCACCAAATTACATGAATTCAAATAAAGGAGGCAACACTGCCTCTTAATTTGCTTACTTTTCAATCATGAAATTTGCTTTCACATGCTCTCCGAGTTACTGACGTGACTAATTCGTGCGGTGTGAATAATGCAGGTACCCGAAGTCTGGTGCCAACCATTCCTCCCGTTGACTGTTCGAAGGAACTCAAAGCCTTGGCAAATGCTCCAACTGCTTGTCCGACTGGTTTTAATCCTCGGAGCTTGGATTAAAATGTAAACCTAGGACGAGTTTGATGAGCGTGCATGATTGCAGACCGCTTGATCCGTGACTCTAACTCTCCAGAGCTGAGAGAGAGTATAAAGGACGCGAAGATGACGTCCACAAGGCATGGCGGTGTACATTGATCGGAGCCGCCTAAGCAAAAGTCTAACCTTGGCAACCGCCAGGAGAATATAAAAGCGTCCATGATTTGGCGCTGAGAAAGGACTCTTACCCCGCTGAAGGATCGGGGAGCGATGGAACAGCTGAGTCCCAACTCTAACTCTCCAGAGTCGAGAGAGAGTATAAAAGCGTCTATGATTTAGCGCTGAGAACTTCTGCTCCGCTGAAGGATCGTTGAGCAGATCATGAACCGAGCTCGAACTCTAACCCGCTGAAGGATCGGGAGAGTATAAAAGCGCTAGAGATTCAGCGCCCCAGCAACTCTAACCCGCTGAAGGATCGGGAGAGTATAAAAGCGCTAGAGACTTAGCGCCTCGGGAAAATTCCTCCCCCGTTAAAGGATCGGGGGGGCAGGATGGAAGCTGAACCCAAATCCTCCATGTCCCGACATAGGGGCAACACAGTTATGGTCCTAATCAATCCTCAACAAGACCTGGCCGGGCACTAAGTTAATGATTGATTGAGGGCATGCCTATACATACATACTACTTTACAGCACTTTCACTTATAAGTTGCACTGATAACTTATAATGTTTCATGACTTGTTTGCTTATTTGCGTTTCAAATGTTTAAATGCATAACTAATTATGGAATGCTCGCAGGTGCAGGATAATGCGAAAGGACTCTCACCCCGCTGAAGGATCGGGGAGCGACTGAACAGCTGAGTCTGAACTCTAACCTTGGCGAACGCCAGGAGAGTATAAAAGCGTCTCCAATTGAGCGCTGAGAAAGAACTCTTACCCCGCTGAAGGATCAGGGAGCGACAGAACAACTGAGTTCGAACTCTAACCTTGGCGACCGCCAGGAGAGTATAAAAGTGTCTATGATTAAGCGCTGAGAGAGGTATTGGAGACTCAGCACCCCCCATAATTTCTGCTCCGTAGAAGGATCAGGAGAGCATAAATGCATGACGACATATGCCACTCAAGGGATCCTATCCCGTCACACGACTGGGACCAAGAATGAAAATGGAGCTCGAACCACTCGTTTCCGGGAATGGGGGGTAGCACACGAACACAGCAGTACAAAAAGAAATGGAATTTCATTCACTAAGTACAGGCTCACAAAACAAAGCTGGACAAAATGCGAGATCTGAACTCGCACAACAACAGCAGACCAGTAGGGAATAACTAAAGGGCCGCGTCCAGAAGGATGACGTAGGCGTATAATTCTAAGCTGCCTGTGCGACTCACGGCGACGACAGAAAAAGAAGCCTGGATAGTGAATTGTTCAGCGACATGTTATACAACTTCATACTCGCAACTGGAAGGACCTGGCGAGGCCTTGAGACTTTTTGATGTCTACCCTACCTTAGTACGATCTTGAGCGATCATTGATTCCTTGGCCTTAATACGATTCGACGTAATCGTGGAATTCTGGACATTTATGAATTACAGGCTTCTTGTACCGTCCCAAACACGTCCTACCCCATGCTTGGATAGTATGATCGCTTGAATTCTGAAAGTGACTTCCTCTTCTCATGTATACATGTCTGAATTCGAAAGGGAAGTGATCCGACCGCATGTCTTTCGCACTTACCCTATAACTGGGGCCATGGCTATTGAAAATATTTACAAACGGCATAACTTAAGTGCCTGTGTTTAACTTGTGTTGTGATCCTAACAGGCCCCCTTGAGGACCAAGAAACAAATGCAAAGAGAACGTCCATCTACTGATCCCAACTTCCTTCTAGAATGGGAAGCTCATATAAGGCTGGATATATCCCACGTAATAATTGAACATGATGTAACCATTTCGTCCCCGACCTTTCCCTTGATGCAAAGAGAAAACGGGAGCACTCGAGGCGACTACAATCTAACCCTTCACCACTTGATTTCTGTCCTCGGAGCTTGGATGGGAGACTAGGGCTTAGCATGGACTGAATACCAACAATTCATTTTTGCACTCAACTTCGGCTCTTGATGCGAGAAGTGAACATAAATCCAGAGAAGACATGAATTCGAAGTGTGCTGCTCAACAAAACCCCCTATGGATAGGGGGCACATAATACGAGCCTTGAGCAGCATAGTTCAATTACTCGATGCCTCCATTCCTAGCCGAATGACAAAAGCCTGATTGACGGCTAATGCTCATGTAGAATCAAGAAGCCCGAGGCCGACCTTCACCTATTTCAGGAATGAACTGGAAGGCCGAGCAACAATCATCAAATCACTGGAAATGATAAAATTGAAATTCAGGTAGTGACGAACTTGGCACAGTCAGATATCAACCATCAGCTTGGGTTGAACGCAAACCAATCAGCAGACGCGCAGCATGCGGTTTTGATTCCCTACGTCATGGATAGAAACACGGGCAATGGAACAACTACCTGCAACATCCTAGATGAGAATGCAAGAATTGCACCAAACTCAGACCATGCACGCCCAGTTTTAACTCCAACTTGAATGGATAATCGAGCGACATTTCATACTCAGCTCTAAGAAAGAACGCAACAATTCGAAAAACAGGAACCCGGTCAGGTCGAATGACTCGAACCATGACCCGGGGGCAATATCGACGTGGAAACAAGAAATCAGCAAAGACCCCCATTGTAATCTCAGATTCGATGCTGGGGGCACCAGCCAGGATCTTGATAATGTGCATCAATTCTTTGATGGCAACCTGCTCGCTAGTCTGACTCTCCGCCTCTCGAGAGGCGTCACTTCTCGAGATGATATGGATAACAACAATTACAGCCCTCACACGTGGGACGTCAGGATCCCCTGTTATTCCCCCGGACTTTAAATTTTCTCTCTAACAAGAGTTGTTTAGAAGCTTTGATGAATTCAACCCTGAGGTGGACATACTTCTATGATAAGAAGGTATTAATGTCGAGATAGAAAATCTCAATGCTTTTATGATAAAGGATGGAGCATCATCCGACTCCCGAACTGATAAGGACAAAGGAAAAGCCCTGGAAAACGATGACAAGAATGTGCAATTCCAAAGTGAATCTATATCACTTATTGAGCCCATGATCTTATTTGTCAAGCACAATTGAACCGAGCATGAGAAAGAGACTCAATAAGACTGTGATAAACATTTCGGACTAGGCTAAAGCATAAACGGTGGGGCCCAACTAACTTCATAACGACATTTGTTCACTCGCATTCAACAACCTTACTTGACTCCGCAACCGATCTGATGAGAATAACCGAAGTCGCTGATGCCCGATGTGGCAATCCTCACTATCTAACTAAAGAGAAGAGATGATATCAAAGCAAATGTGGTTCAACCATTCGCATATACAATTCCGATTTTTGCAAAATTGAGAAACAGTACCGAATGATCTGGGTCGGCTAAGATTGCTGAACCTGCAACTCTTACCAGATGCAACGACAGGAAGTATAAAATCTTCAAGATTAAATGCCTTATCGACTCAACTCAACCCCCATCGATACTGGGGGCATAAGTACTGACCTCGCTTATCCTCCGATGGCACTGGGAGCACAAGTGTCGGTTCATAGACTAACTTTGAAGACAATCCTGGCATGAAATGCGATTCAAAACATGTACGTCATGCCTCCGGAGTACAACCTTACTCATCTTTGCCGACCAAGAGAGCTAGCTTGTTGATCGAATGTGAACTTAAAGACTCAAACTACACCAAATGGAAGGTGTGACAAACCTATCTACTACCTTGCGATGGTGACAATCCTATAGGCACTGGTCCACATAATTTTAACAACATCCCTCACCGACTACTTCATATGTGAATATTGGATTAAGAAATGATCCGTAACAATTGTGGATTTCTCGACTACGATCTAGGGTGATCATGGCTTTTGAATTCCTTACTGTCACGATTCAATGCAATTTTAAGATCCTGGATTAATATCAAGATATCAAGATAGTTCGAACTTGAGTACAAACGACAAATTCATATGTTGATTCTGATGTGCTTTATCCCAACAGTCCAGTTGTTAGCTTAGAGCCCAAAGATTCTTACATCGCCCCATGATTTGGGTGGCTACTTCATTTATTGACTCATATGTAAAAGAAAGTCCAACCCTACCACGCGCTTGGCTTGCATAAAGCGATGATGTTGTTTGGCGACGACCTAGGCGTGTAGGATCACGCTCGAGAGCCGACAATTTAGCATGACTTCTGACGGATGAATTAGACCTCTTGATTTGACAAGGTTTAAACAATTTCTTGATCATCTCGAATACTCCTCTCATAGAACTTAGCCTGATTAGCTCCAATGGAAGCAATGCAACAATTGGATAAAGCCTTCTCAAGGATAAACGACGTCCCAGAGAGATTTAGCCCAACATATTCAAAGCACATCTCATCTTCGATAAGATGTACTTTGGGGGGCAAAATGTTAGCCTGCTTTGTGACCAGGCTACCCAAAGCAAAGATCATGAAGACACACCTCTGGGTAAATGTTGTCTCATATGGAATCTCTGGATAACATCGCTCCCTGGCATTGGAAGCATCGTCAGAAGACACAAGGCAGTTTGGTCAAAATCACAACATCAGTATAAACTGGACCGAAACCCCTATTAAATGACCTCATTTGGATCTACTTACCTCATACACTTGTAGCCCTTTGAATTAGCTTCAGTTTGAGCTTTGGTTTGGCTCAATCGGCCTTACGATTTGAAAGTTATGCTCGTTTCCGTGAATGGGTGTAATCTAGCATCGAAGACTCAGGCCATCGCATCGGATCGCTCCCATCAGCTCGCCCTCGATCGGATCGCCCCCCTCGGATCGCCCCTCACGCGTCACGATCCGACTCATCACCACCCTGCTCGCTCCCTCCGACCACGACCCATTCGTGGTGCGTACCGTGACCACGATCCAATCCCATTACCACGATCCGACCACCGAACCTGCAGATAAGCGCACTGTTTTGACCTATTCTTAAGGCTATTCCTGCTCCTACTTTCATGGATCGCCTGCCACGTGTCCTACCACGACCCAGTCCTCCCAGGAGCTTTCCTACAGCTATAAATACACCTTCAGATGGCATTTTCAGGGGACTTTTGGCATCTCCTCATTCATGGCTGCCATGGCCAACACTTCTCCATGAATAACCACTATCTTCCTCAATAAATTCAATGGATTCGGAGAGAATTATTCATTGAATTCAAGTGATTGAAAGACAATATTCATTGTAATTGTAATCTATGAGTGAAATGAGAAAATATGAAGTGGACGTAGGCTCGTTAATGCCGAACCACTATAAAAATCTCGTTGTCTTGCTTTTTTCTCTATTTTTCAGTTATTTCTTCATATCCTATGCTCAAAATACGACGATTTGGGTGTTAGGACCATTTTTTGGTCTAACAGGTGTCAACTTGTTAAATGTCACAATTTACATGATATGATCATAACCCAAATTTATGTATAATCTTGCATATGGGGTTTTAGGCAACATAATGATTGTGTGAACTAGCATAGAATTTCACATATGTCATAGCATAATTCTAGATGTCATAATAGATGTCATGGCATATGTTCATCACTTTTACTAATCAACCTAAACTTGCATATGTGACTTGTCATATAGATCAACATAGCCCAAATAGTATCAATATTATGATTTGATTAACATGAACTAATTAGCATAGATAGTAACATCATGGCTTTTTAACATGTATGATTCATCACAACTTAGCGTAGAAGCTCTCAACATACATAACATCATCATAGCATGATTTACAACATATAGGATATCATCACCACATAGCATAGGATTTATAACATACATGATAGCATAAGATTTACAACAACATATATGATAATTCACATCATCTACTCATAATCCATTCATAACTTAATCTAATTAAAATAATAATAATCTTGTTAAGATCATCATACTCACAATTAGAGAAGAAAAGAGAGTCTTGATTTGCTTTAGAGTTGAGTAGAATTAGGTTTTGATTAGCTTTTCTTCCTTCTTAGTTGGCGGCAGCTAGACTGAGTTCCATGGTGGCGGTATGACGGTAGCTATTCTATTTTTCATATGAATTTGGGTGAGAGACTACCTAGGTATTTATAGAGTTTAGGTTTTATTTAGACCGTCAGATCAACTCAGAACTAAACTGAACCGTTTAATTTGCCAACTCAGCCCTAAAGACACATCAGCAGCTCAGAATTGGGCTCAGTCAAAACCCAAGCCGACTGACCAGGTCGACACTATAGTCGACCTGGGGGGGGGGGGGGGAGGTCGACACTAGTGTCGACTCCCCAGTCGACCTGCCTGGGCGGGAATTTTTCCCGCCCAGCCCGCTTCTGCACTTTTTGTTTGAATTTTAAATTTCCTGCGAGCTGTTTTGAATTTTCTGAAACTTCCGATGGCCATAACTTCTTCATACGAAGTCCAATTCACGCAAACTCGGACTCTATTTCAACCAGAATTCCGAGACGAACACAATGGCGCAACCCGTTTCCCACAATTCTCACGTCTGAGATTAGTTATTCTTTAATTTGTGAATATTAATATTAACAGAATTACGGGGTGTTACATTCTCCCCTCCTTAAAGGATTTCGACCCTGAAATCTTCAAGTCAAGAAGAATGTATATCCTAACATCCAATCGTCCATCTACTCAACCATCAAACACAGGCATCCATTGTCCTTATAGACTTCTAATGCTTTCATGTTTAAATGCACAGTGTGTGTATATGTCTGTTATCTAATGCAAAATCAGGCGGTCCACTGATTCAGTTGACCTCCTTAATGCAAATCATGATAGTGCCATGCGTTCATTATGTATGCGAAAGAACCCTATCGATACATATTATTTCTACATGCGTGCACAACCATTCACCAAAATGCAGTATCCATATGATAGTACAACCATTATACATCCATTTTACTAAATACAGCCATTTATATGCAATATGCAGTATGAAGTGACTGAGCCGATCTAGTGCCTAATAGTGTGTGTATATGCGTCCACGAGCAACCACTAGCAACCACTAGCAACCACTTGCATCCACTTTGCATCCATCATACATAACATGTCTCAAACACATGTTTCAACCATAGGATTATCCTAACTAAAGGTCAAGGATACTAGCGAGAGGATACTCTAAAGGTAAGATAAGTACAAGATAAGCGATAAAGGAGAAATTAAAGGACATACCCTCAAAAATAAAAGGGTACAACGAACGCATCTTCTCTTCTGTCTCCCAAGTAGCATTGCTCTCATCATCTCCCCATTGTACTTTGACTAGTCTGCCCTCTCGATTTCTCAGCTTCTTGATCTCTGACCCAAGAATGCACGTAGGAGCTCGTCGAATCGTCGCGTCACGCTCGATCTCCACCTCTCTAAGCAAGCTCGGCTCTACCACTTCCGCGGTCTCGTGCAAGAACTTCCTTAAATGTGACACATGGAATACGTCGTGTACACCACTAAGTCTCTCGGGCAGCTCCACTCTATACGCCATCTGTCCAATCTTCTCCTTAATAGGAAATGGCCCTACGAACCTTGGTGCTAATTTCCCAATGGACACAAAGCAAACAACGTTCCGTAATGGAGACACTTTGATAAAGACCATGTCCCCAACTTCAAACTCGAGATCTGTCCTCCTCTTATCCCCAAAAGATTTCTGCCTATCTTGCGCTTCTTTCATCCTCCTTCGAATCAAGTCGATCTTCTCCGAATTCTCCCTAATCATATCGGGCTCAAGTAAGATCTTATCCATAGATTCCCACCAACATGTAGGTGAACGACACGGCCGTCCGTAAAGAGCTTCGAATGGTGCCATACCAATGCTAGACTAAAAGCTGTTATTATATGCGAACTCCACCAATGGAAGATGCTCTTCCCATGTACCCCCAAAGTCTAGGATACATAGCCTCAATAGGTCCTCTAGAATGCGATTCACCCTCTCGGTCTGGCCGTTCGTTTGAGGATGATATGCGGTGCTCAAACATAACTGAGTCCCTACCGCCTCTTGTAAGCTTCTCCAAAATTCGCTAGTGAAAATAGGACCGTGGTCGCTCACTATGCTAGAAGGAACACCGTGCAAACGAACTATTTCTCGGACATATACAGAAGCTAACCATGGAGCAGTCCTCTTACTCTTCACGGGAATGAAATGGGCATTCTTAGTAAGTCTATCTACTATAACCCAAATTCCCGTATTACCCTTCCTTGATCGCGGTAATCCATCCACAAAGTCCATCGAGACACTTTCCCACTTCCCTAGTGGAACCTCCAATGGGTGCAGCAACCCACCGAGTTTCTCCGCTTTTACTTGTTGGCACACCAAGCATCTAGCGACATACTCGGCCACATCCCTCTTCATACCGGCCCAAAAGAAAACTCGCTTCATGTCTTTGTACATCTTGTCCCCGCCGGGATGAATGGTCATCTTCGAACGATGTGCATCATCAAGAATGGTCTTCCTTAGGTCATCGTCTTTTGGTACACAATGTCTACCGTCCCTACGTAACCAAACCTTATCATCTAGGGTATACCTACGGAGATGGCTTGATGACTCCCCTCCTTTGAGCTTTTCTACTAACTTAACCAACTGTGGGTCGTCTCGCTGTGCCTCGCCAATCCGTCCCAAAAGTGTAGGTCTGACCTCCAAGGATGCTAGCAAACCGGGTACAAAGTCAACGGAAGGTCTAAAGTCAAACATCGAAATGAATTCTAAGCTTCGCTGCTCAACAAACAAAGGACTTAAGGATAATCCTTTTCTACTTAAGGCATCTGCCACCACGTTACCCTTGCCAGGGGTATATGCTATCTCGAAGTCGTAGGATGCTAAGAACTCCATCCACCTTTGCTGCCTTAAGTTCAAGTCCTTCTGAGAGAATAAGTATTTTAGCGATTTGTGGTCAGTGAATAATTCGAATCTCTCGCCAAGAAGATAATGACGCCAAGACTTAAGCGTGAAAACAATAGCGGCCAACTCTAGGTCATGTGTAAGGTAATTTTTCTCATGCGCTCTCAACTGCCTTCCACCATAGGCTATTACCCTTCCCTCTTGCATTAAGACTGCGCCTAGTCCTATCCCACAAGCGTCAGTATAAACGGTAAATGGCTTACTCCCGTCTGGCAGCACTAAGACTGGGGCTGAAGTCAAAGCTCTCTTCAAACGTTGGAACACATCATCACAATCTACGTCCCATGTGAAAACTAGGTTCTTCTTCGTCAAGCGTGTCAATGGAGCAGATATCTTTGCGAAGTCTTTGATAAACTTCCTATAGTAGCCAGCCAACCCCAAGAAACTTCTTACTTCGGTAGCATTTTTAGGGACCTTCCAATCTTGGATAGCCACCACCTTCGTGGGATCCACAGCTATCCCTTCCTTGGAAACCACGTGCCCTAAGAATAGTACTTCCTTCCTCCAGAAGTGACACTTAGAAAATTTGGCTTTAAGATTATGCGCTCGTAGGGTCTCCAACACTTCCCTAAGATGTAGGGCATGCTCTTCTTCATCCTTAGAAAAGATCAGGATGTCGTCTACAAAGACTACCACGAATTTGTTAAGGTACTCCCTAAACACCCTACTCATCAAATCAACAAAGTATGCGGGAGTGTTTGTCAAACCGAAGGGCATCACTAGCCATTCATAGAAACCGTCCGGAGTCCTAAAGGCAGTCTTGTCAATGATATCCTCAGCCACTCTCAACTGATGGAAACCAGTGGCTAAGTCCAACTGCGAAAACACTGAGGCGCCAACTAACTGATCGAAGAGATCGTCAATCCTCGGCAGTGGGTGTCTGTTCTTCTTAATAAGCTTATTAAGTTCTCTATAGTCCACACAAAGTCTAAGGGACCCAATCGCCTTCGTGGCAAATACTACTGGAGCACCCCACTTGTAATGACCCGCATTTCCGACCATTGAATAATTAATTTATTTAATTATTTAAATATCGTTTTGGCGATATCGATAACTGGAATTAAATAATATTGAATATTTAATTAATAATTTTAGTATAATAATATATTATAATGTCGAAATAGTCAAAAATAGCCGAATTCACAGTACGGTGTGAATTGGATTTTATATAAGGTGTAATTCAGTTTGGAATTGAATTTGAATAACGAATATATTATATAAACGACAGTTGAACGTATAATTATATTATAAATAAAATCGAGCTCGAAATGGCACAGCAGTTCGCTATTTGGCGATTTGAACTTCAACTGAATGTACAGAGTCCGTTTTAAGTCTGATTTCTGTGAAACAAGAACCGTCAGGACCGATTAGAAAATAGTTTTCTAATGGAAGAGAAAAATCAGGATTTCATCGTGTAGATTTTGATTTATGGCTAAATCAAATTTTGAAATAGTCGCTATGGAAAATCGTTATTTAATTATAGGCCTTTAAAATAGTCATCTTTCAAACGGACTCTGTTTTCGATTAAACCAGTTTCATTGGGACCGTAACGTTAAATTATTATATGGTGTTGAATTGCGTGACAAACCGACCTCGTATGTGACCATGGTAACAGTAAACGCCCGTTCATTTTAATTTAATCGATTTAATTGAATAGAGAGGTATTTGAGTGTAATTGGAGCAGACGATCGAATTAAGCCACGAAACCAGTTCCGTTGAGTTCGTATCGTTGATTAGAGTCAGAAAACATATACAGTTTATTATTTTTGAACATTGGAAATTTTGGTGTCCAAAGGAGCACTTAGGGTGCATAGAAAATAGCGTACCGGGAAACAGTCTCGGAATGCGATGAAATGTGTGCCATTGGGTTCGTATTAATTTATCGTTATAAGAAAGTCAAGTTTTGTGGCAAACCGATGATGTATGTGACTTTGGTGGCCAAGAACGCCTTATTTTTAGTTAACCATTTATACGTTTTAAACAGGGGTAACTTTATTTGAATGGTTAACCGGTCAAACGAACTCAGAATTCAACGAAACAAGTTTCATACGAAACCTTAGGAAGAGGTCTAGTGAAACGTCAAGGCCTCATATTTTTAGGATTTTTTCTGTAATTTAAATGAATTAATGCTCGGTGTTTTTCATCGATATTTTCTAAAGTATTTTCACAAACGGTGTCGGAATTCGACGAAACCTGTCCCATTGAATCCAGAATATTTTTCTATGCTAGGATTAGCTTAGTTTGTCAAAAACAGATATTGTATGAGGTTGTTTTTACGCGATACTTCAATGTTAAGTTATTATATAATAAAATATTATTAAAAAGGTCCAGCACTCCCTATATAAACAACAACCTAAACCTAATTTATTGCAAAGGAAAATAACGGGGTCAACCAAACAATTCAGCCGCCACCATAAGAAATCAACGAACCAAATTACACGATTTAATTTCCCCTTTAAACTCCTAATCCCGTCATCAATCCGAGGAAACCCAAACAGCAACCCTCTTCAACCCGTCGAGATGCTCTTTATGAACGGTGGTGATCTTGTTTCGGACGACGTGGTGGCGTGGATCTCGCATGGAAGCGGCGGTGTTCGTGGTGTAATCGCGGGCGATGGCGAGCTCGAAGGAGGTCAGGGTTCAGGGCGTAGGAGGTGGAGGCCGAGGCGCACCGACCAGCGTCAATGGATGGTATTCCGATGGTGGAACGTGGGCTCAGCGGTCCGGTTTTGCTTGTGAGTATGGGTTTCTGAATCATCGAAATTCTAGGTGTGAATCACATCTGGTATGATAATGCCGAGCTTGATGTTATGGGCATGAGGTTGTAGAGAATTTGGTGGGGAGTCGGGAGATGGTTTCAGTTTAAGTGTTTGCAATGGGAATCGTGGGAGGAGGATGAAAGAAGCAGCGGTAATGGTGAGTTTGGGAGTATCAGTAGGGATAGAAGCTGTCTGATGGAAGCAAGGGATTTATCAGATCGGTTGAAAGAGGAATTGAGGAGAAAAGTGTTGGTGAGTTTAATTTGGTTGTTAATGGAACAAGGAGGCAGATGGTGGAGTAAAGTATTTTGGCCATATTTTGAAAAACAGCACGTCAGCCTTTGGAGAAGAAGGATATGCGATGGGTATTAACGTTGGGCTGAGTGCAGAAAAGGTGGGCCGGGAATATAAAGTAAAGCCCAAATGGAGTTTTATTTAAGTTTTATTTAAAATTTCAAAATAGTGTATTAACTTCTAAATGGTATAACTTCGTCATACCTTATCAGAATTTGACGAAACAAGATCCGACAGGATCGTATGGACGGACACTACACGATGGAACTGACTGGGAGTGAATCCAAGCTCGTTACAATTTATAGCGAAATAAATTGTCCGTCTGAATCAAGCGATGGTTATCGTTATTAACGATGATCGTCCAATGTGAGTAAAACTCACCAACTCTGAACAGTTATATTTTTATAACGTATTTTAGGAACTGTTAATCGTCTGTTGATTGCTGTGTGTTGGTTGATTGATTGAACTGCTAGTCAGTTAGTGGAAAATATATATATATATAAATATATATATTTAAACCGTTAAATAGTTATATATTGATTCTGCTATCAGAATATTTCCTATCAAACTGAAAGTGATGTTGATTTTATTGTTTAACATCTGTGATGCAGGGAAACAGGTTGGAGGGACCCAACAGGGTTCCTCAATATTTATAATACTATTTTGTTCATATATTGTGTTATATGATGTGATATATAATCTGTTGTCGATTATATGTGTTTGGACGATATTTATCATCGTGATTTGATATGATTGAATACCATAACATACGGGATGTTGATAAGTAGATTTTCAAAGTGATATTGAAAACAGAATATTTATAAATTGGAATATTTATAAATAAGAGATATTTATAAATTTGAATATTTATAAATAAGGAATATTTATAAATTGGGATATTTATAAATAGGAGATATTTTAAAAAGGAAAATAAATTCAAAACATTTCTTTTTGAATGGAAAGGCCTGTGTGGCGGGTTTGGGGATTTTCCCGATGTTCCCGATACAAAGGAGGTTATGGCGAATTTTCCCGGAAATTTAAGGAGTTAGAATATTTTTAAGAATAGAATTGAAAAGGAAATATTTGCAAACCAATTGCAAATAGAATAAAATAGAAAAAGGAAATATTTGTAAACCATTTACAAATAGAATTGAAAAGGGAATATTTAGTAAATAAATAGAGTTAATAAAAAGGAAAACGTTATTAAAAGGACATTTATAAAGTGAAGAACCGTTACTAAAAAGTGAATCTTTATAAATGAATAAACGTTGTTAAAAGGGGATCTTTTTAAATGGATAAACGTTATAAAAAGTAGAAATCGAATATGGTATTCGAAGTTAGTTAATCGAATATGGTATTCGAAGTTAGTTAATCGAATATGGTATTCGAAGTTAGTTAATCGAATATGGTATTCGAAGTTAGTTAATCGAATATGGTATTCGAAGTTAGTTAATCGAATATGGTATTCGAAGTTAGTTAATCTAATATGGTATTCGAAGTTAGTTAATCGAATATGGTATTCGAAGTTAGTTAATCAAATATGTTATTCGAAAGGGGTTAGTCGAGTCGTGTTAGTCAAATAGAGTTAACCAGTTAGAGTTAATCAGTTAGGGTTAATCAGTTAGAGTTAACCAGTAGAGTTAATCAGTTAGAGTTAACCACTAGAGTTAATCAAGTGTAGTTATTTGAGTTAGAGTTAGTCAAATATAGTAATTCAGGATAAGTGTCATTCAGCACGACTGCTAGCATAATACGCAGGGCTGTAAATAGCCTAAGGCGGTCGGATGTTTCCTGAGAGAATCAGGCGTAACCATTGTGATCGCTGCGATCTAGAGTCAAGCGAATGGAGTTAAATCGAATATTAGTTATTCGAAATAAAGTTAAACAGGCATAGTAATTCGAATATAAGTTAATCGAATATTAGTTATTCGATAGGAGTTAAATAAGTCGAGTTAATTAGGTTAAGTTAGTCAAAATGAGTTAAGTAAACCGAGTAAATCTAAGTGAGTTGATTTAAAGGAGTTAGTCGAATATTGGTTATTCGAATAGTGTTAAAGGAGTTAGTCGAATATTGGTTATTCGAATAGAGTTTAAGGAGTTAGTCGAATATTGGTTATTCGAATAGAGTTTAAGGAGTTAGTCGAATATAGTTTATTCGAATAGAGTTAAAGAAAAGGAGTTATCGATTATAGTTTAATCGAAAGGAATTATCGATTATAGTTTAATCGAAAGGAATTATCGATTATAGTTTAATCGAAAGGAATTGTCGATTATAGTTTAAATCGAAAGGAGTTATCGATTAGTTAATCGAAAGGAGATTATCGAATATGGCGTATTCGAAAGAGAGAGATTTCGAATATAAGTTATTCGAAGAGAGATAATCAAATATAGGATATTCGAAGAAGAGTTAATCAAATAGAGATTACTCGAAAGAGAATTATACGTCGAATTCAATTATATCGAATTCGGGAAAGTAATATTTACTTTCCGGTTTTTAAATCAAGAATATACACTAATAAATTAGGGTTAGGTTTAATTATTCGAATTAAAGAATAAAGGTTATAATTAAAGTTTGATATTGCGAAAGTAGGGATTATAACGTTATCGTTATAATCAATGTTTTCAATAAAGAAGTGGATTCGTAAATTGAATCCGAGAGATACGTAAAGAAGTTGTTAAAGGTTTAAAAGATAAACTGTTACTATTTCGAAGTTATAACGTTGTTCAGTTAAGGTCTGAGAGGTAATTATACCCCAACTTGATTGACTTCCTTCTTAACTAAGGAATGGTAAGGTTTGATAGTGAATGATGGTTAAGTGAATTCAGTAAATAGTTTGAGTTTGCATAGCAATGTTTATTTAAACATCTATTTAAATCCAATGAAGGAACTTTGGAAATGTTTTCCAAATAAGAAATCAGAAATGTTTCTAATATAGAAAACAGGAAATATAAATGTTTTCCATTGTTAATAAAGTATATTTTCTAAAAATTAGAAAATAAGAGATTTAGAATATAGGGAAACAGGAGATAAGTGAATTAATGAACTAAAGAGATAAATGTTGAATGATGATTGATTGATATAATTTCCATCTGGAAATAATATCGTTGTTTGCACACGAGTTTTTCTTCGATAGTTAAAACACAGACTATCAATGTTTTGACCATTTTACGTTGTTAATATGGAGAGACCGGTTGGATTATTATCCAAAGAACCACTCTGTATTGGCATAAGCGTTGCGAATCATATATGCCAAAGATAATTGAAGACGGAGTAAAGTGCAAGGGCTATTGTATAAGTCTTAGATAACAGTGCCTAAGATGGATATACTGAATAGTGCCTTCGGTTCTTCCTGTTCCTGGATGACTTGTATAGATGAATGTCTGACAGAGTATTTCCAGGAAGGTCACGTACATTGATTTCTTCAACCGTACCAAGAGTGGAAGCGGGGAAGGAAACTTCTTTTAGCTGACATGTAATGTATGGTTGTAGACGTCAAATTAGTGATTTAGATGGATCTGACAATGTAGCATTCGAAGTGAATCTGATGTGATGATAAAGCGTAACCTCAAGCCTCATCAACCGGTAAATGACAGAAATCGGGCAGGCAACATGGCTAAGTCGGTCGCACCGAAGTAGGGTGTATAATCACCTATCTAGAGAATATTCATTTGCTTCTTTAATCTATCAATGTTGTCTCATATATATATATATATATATATATATATATATATGGGAAACGGTTGCTGATCCCAACCGTTGGTGATTACATTCGATACACTCAAGCAAAATGAGTGGTCGGTCATGTGTGGCTGAGTTGCAAGATGTTCTTGTTGAACTCCAGTGTATCATTCCTAGAGTACACTGATCGGAAGGTGGTTCCATACCTTGTCATAGTTGGAAATCCATTACCCAATACGTGCTTGCGGTTTTGATTGTATACTATATATGTAGAACGTGAGATGAAAGCGTTTCTGCTAGATTGATATCTAATTGTATTTAGACATTATTATAATATCATAATGATATTGCTTTACAAAGTTGTTTGGATTTTCATAAGGGAAAACCCGTTCGGTTTTCACGGTGTGGTCTTATGATATATCCGTTATTAAACCAAGTGTTAGGAGTTTTATTCACACCAGTCCCATGACTGACCCAGAGTTTATTTGTTTGTTTTCCCTAAACTCTTGGGTGCATAAATTTGTATGGGCAGTCAAGTAGTCGGGATTTTACAGATACACTTGGAGAGCTTGGAGCAGGAGGCTTCAGGATTCTATAGCTATTATTATTTCCGCTGTTGTTGTAAGTGCTGTACTCTGATAAGTGCTATTGTATATATAATTGTTTGTATTTCAAAAAGTTATGTTATATTTTATTCGTTCCGCTGTGAGATTCGTGTTTACTCTGATGATGATGCTCTTCTTCTTCTTCTATTCTACTAGTTCTACCTTATCTATCCTCACCCTCTATCTTCTTTCTATTAGTTTCTTGAATTTCAAGTGCAATTTGGGGTTGGACTTGTGTTATTTAGTCAGCTCAAATTGGACCGGATTTTCGGGTCACTACACCACTCCGATATACTACGTCTTATGAACCCCTTCTCAAGCAACTCCTTCACTTGCTTATCGAGTTCCCTCCTTTCACGTGGAGCCATGTGGCGCACTGGCAAAGATACTGGTTTTGCATTATCCACAAGATATATTCGAAAATCTATCTCCCGCTTCGGAGGCAAGCTCTTCACCTCCTCAAACACATCCGAGTATTCTCGGACCACTCTAACAGATTGTAGATTTTCCTCAGATGCGTCAAGCGATTCTAAATAACTTAGCATAACAGAATTTATGGGACTACAAAAGATTTCGAGAGCGTTACCAAGGCGAGTCATGAGCCTAACTACTCTCCTTTCACAATCAAGAACGGCCCCATTTCTGGATAACCAATCCATTCCTAAAATTAGCCCATAGCCCGCGAAGCCCAACACATAAGCTTCACATCTAAACTCAACGCTAAGTATAGAAATTTTCAAATCCAAACACATCATGGACAAATAAGCTGAGCCCCCAATTGGATTCGAAACAACTAAGGGATCCTCTACTAAGCTGGTGTTTAAGTGCAGTGATTCAACTAATGATGTAGAGATAAATGAATGCGATGCGCCCGAATCGAATAAGGTACGGACAGGATGATCAAACAGAAAAACTAAGCTTTCAACAGAAATGGTTCTACCTCGTTCTTGCAGCGGTGGGACCGCGAGAGCCTGAACTTGTCCCCTTGCCTGCCCTGGTGCCATAAGAGCCTGCACCTGTCCTCCCGAGGTAGCTCCTGTCCTCTGCCCCTTCTTTGGGCAGTCCTTCACTAGATGTCCCGCTTCGCCATAGTGAAAACAACCAGTCTTCTTTTTCTTTCGGCAATCCTTGCTGAGATGGCCTGGTGTCCCACAGTTAAAGCATTTCAGAATGTAGATACCTATGCTGGTCCCACCATGGGGTGTATCAAGTCCCATGGTGGCGGGCCCACATAATTCTAGAATGCATAGGTTATACTACTGGTGCCCCCAGTGCCCTGTTTGTCTGCTCCGAAGTGTATGCACACCCGCACTCCCTTAGAACCCACACTGTTGCACCCATCGCCGTCTCTTTTGACCGCTTACAATCAGCCCAGTACTCGTGCCTCACTCTGCCTAGTTTCAGGGTACCATGATACCTAATTGGGTTACTGCTGAAATGGGTCCCCGTTACTAGGGTTTTCTAGTCAAACATGTTAAGTGGTTAAGTGTCTGTATTTACCTAACCCCACCCATCAGTTTAATTAACATGTTGAATTGGTTAAGTGTTTTAGTTAACTTAACCCTATCATCCTGACTTGCCTGTCCTTAGCTTTTTAAAGCACCAACCAATCTCATTAGACAGATATTGTTACGGTTACTGGATGTGTCGGTCGGTTCCGGGCAGGTTTACACCGTAACTCAGTCTAACCTCGGGTCCTTATTGGGCTCAATGCCTAACCACCCACATTGGATAGGTATTGTTGTGACTACTGGAACGTCGGGCGGGTCCGGGCAGGTTTACATCACAACTCAATCCAACCTCGTGTTAAGCATATTCGTATTTTCTACATTTACATATTTGTCTTTATTACTTGTTATATGTAAATTTGCTAACAATTGAATGTTATGGCCCACTTTCCAAGTTTAACATTTTTGGTAAGAGAATTTATACCATTCAAGTGCTACCAATTTTGTCATGTGACAAACATGCCAATTTCATATATTTTCACCATTTACGTCAAGTTTTTCCAATATTCCCAACGTTACCCCGTTTAAATATTAGGCTAACAAGCTTAGCCTAATTTTCGTTCGCATGGTTTTTAACATATAATATTAGGCTAAAAACTTAGCCTAATTTAGCGTACACAAAACTGGCATTCATTAACATAAACATAAACATAAACATGACATAGGTGTAAACTTGGCATTATTGGCATCGTCAATAGGAACATCATAGGTGTGAACTTGCAAAATAGTCAACATACATATATGTGAATTTGCAACATAGACTAAATCATGGGTTTCAACTTATCATGTGAACTTGCATTAAAAAGGGGAATCTAACTAAACAGGTGTCACATGAATTAGCATATGATTTAGACAACATAAGCCTAAACATGTTTTAGATCTTGGCATAACATCGAACATCACTAGCATATGGCAAGAATATGACATGTTCAGTATGTATAATTTTATCACATGTGAACTAGATCCAAATCATATGTCCAACTACAACATGAAACATGTATTAAAGTGGATCTTGGCATGGATCCAATTAGGAACTTGCAACTTTTGTATAAACATAGGAACACGTATATGAACATAATCATTTAGGCATAGAGATTTTAGCATATATATACATGAAATCTTAATCACATACAACCTATATAATCACATAAACATATAGGTGTCGATTACAACATGAACTATACAACTTGCATGTGACTCTAAATGTACAATAGGATCAATATCAACTCAACTATACCACAAACATCACAATACCATAATCATTTCAATACATAGATATGAATTAACATCGTTGTTACACAATAACACAATTCCATTTTACATCGAATCAAATCCAAACTTTTATTCATATCAGAAAAATAACTATACTTACAACAAACGACGGTCTTGTTTTCTGATTTCTGAGTTCTGAATTTGAATTGCCTTGCTTTGGGAAGACAAACGTTGATTTGATTCTTGTTTTAACTTTAATTTTGGCTCGTCACTAAGCTTTTCTACAAGTGTAGGCTCCTCTTATTTTTCTCCCGACAGCATGGCGGCTCTAGTTCTATATTATTTGTGTGAATTTAGGTTGAGTGTTGAGTTATATTTATAGAATTTCAGATTGATTTGAGCCATCAGATGATCATAGATGAATCTAGACCATTCACTTCGAGAGTAGCCAACCAGAATGTGACAAATCAGCCCTAGTGACACAACCAAGCTCAGAAATTCGACCAGAAACCGACCAGGCAAGCCAGGGCCAAACCAAGTCGACTGGGCAGGTCGACCCCCAGGTCGCACCCAGGTCGACCCTATGGTCGACCTGGTCACCAAGGTCGACCCCTAGGTCGACCCTATGGTCGTCCTGGTGCCTGGGCGGGAATTTTCCCGCCCAGCCCAGTTTAGTCCTGAATTCAAAATTTGAACAGAATTTTGAACCGTTTGAATTTTAAATTGAATTCTGAAACTTCCGGAGGTCATAACTCCTTCATACGGAGTCCGATTCCCGCAAACTCGGACTCTATCTCAAGCAGAATTCCGAGATGAACGCAATGGCGTAACCCACTTCCCTTAATTCTTTCATTTAGAATTAATTATACTTTAATGTGTTAATTTACTGTTAACAGAAAATTCGGGGTGTTACGCCCTCTTACGCTATTTTAATATTTTATATTTAAACATAGACACTATTATAATAGCGTATTGTATTATATAGTATCTAGTTTAACGGATCCTTAGGAGATGGAAATTCCTGTATCATCTTTTAAGTTATTGCACTAATATTATCGCATGAATTTGATTTAACTAATATGAGAATATTTTAGTTCTGATCCAAGTATTTTTGTCTTTTCATTTTTGCTTGGGTCAGCCTGAGTTTTCAGTTACTGAAGATGACGTTATGAAGATGAAGATAGAGCTTGCCAGAAGTATAATTATTTATTTTCCATGCAAATATTGGTATGTTTATTATAGTTAACTTTGATAATTGTCGTAAAATTAAAGTTGCATGGCGTGAATTGTCACATCAGTTGCATGGCGTGAATTGCCAGTGTGGCATGCAGAGGTGCAGTGATCAAGGCTTCTGTTGAAAAGCAGAGTATGGTGGTTGATGATGAAAGCACGGCTTTAAATAGCATAGCTTTGTGTATAGCGTTAATTCGCGAGCCTTACACCCGGTATGAGTCAAAAAGGGGATAGGACTGCAGGGAGTGCACGACGTTTCTTTCTAGCTATGGGTGGTGTCATGGTATGCAGCCCAGAAATTTATATTTTTACCTATGTGGATGATGAATTGCGAGGCTCCTCAGATATATTGGTCACTACGGGGCTGATGGATAGGTCCGATAGGATCAGGAAACATGTGTTCAAGAATTAATAATCCTCAAACGTAAGGGAGGACCGACCCTGAAGCATCCAAGGATTCACTGCAAGGGATCCTGAGGCATTTTCTAGGTTGTCTCGAATAGGTGAGGAGCCATCCCCTACCTCAACTCATAGATGAAATCCAATTTCCAATATGTGACATTTCGATTTTAACTACCGAACTAGTACGGTGACATAGTAGGATAGGGTATTATGTTGTCTATGATTGATACATTTATATTTGAAGTGATTTTGACACCATACGCTTATAGTAATATCAAAATAATTTGTTTTAAAACGTACCAAGCATGTTTGGCTATTATAAGGTAAAAATCTATCCTCCTGCTTGCGTTGCATTATGTGATGGGACCTGAGTCTTATAATAGATTCATTTTTTCAAAAGGCATCATGCTGTTTGTTTTATGCACTGGTATCCTTGGGAGAAAACCCATTCCGTGTTATATGGCTTAGTCCCTCGATTTACTTTATTTTTAAAGTAAAGATTTAATAACTGTTTTAGTTCTCACACCAGTCCCATGACTGATCTGGAGTTTATTGTTTTAACCTAAACTCAGGGTGCCCCTATTTTCCACACGGGCAGCTAGTAGTTTTGGTTTTGCATATTTCTATTTTACAGGATCCTGGTTTACAGTTGGAGCTATATTTGGAAAGCCTTGTATCCATGTATCTCTTTCAGTTGTGTTATGTATTTTTTTTCCACTGCTATGTAATGTAATTTCAATCTCTGGTATTTTTCTGATGTATATTATGTATTCATACTCTATTATATTCTTGTACTCTGATGTAATTATTGTAACAACAATGAAGTGTTGTTCGGTTTGCATTCAAATTAGTCTTCTTCTCAAAGCAGTCCGCCTTCTTGTTCGGTTTAGGCCGGTCGGGAAGTTCGGGTTGCTTCAAACCCGAAGTTGAATTTTAAGTTTTGAATAGTTGATGAATTTCAAACGGTTGAAATGAACAAAAATTGAAATTATAGAAATCTTTGAATTATATAATAAGAAAATAAATTCAAGAGAGATATAATTAAAATAAAATTCTTTGTAGTTTAAAGTAATGAATTCATAATATATTGAACTATTGAACTTGTATAAATTAAACATTTCCATAACATATATATAACTTACCAATTAATCAAAAGTTACATGTTATAGGGTTAAAATTGGATAATATACGAGTATTGTTATGAATAATGAATGCTGAAAAAAAATTGATGGTTTATATATACGAATGAAATTTAAGTTATGAAATAAACTATGTATAGTTAGTTATTTTTGAAATTAAATTCAATATCTAATAAAAATAAACCGTGTCAATGAAATGAGCTAATGAAGTGAATTAATTGGTTATGAATTAAATTGTATTGCTATTGATGGTTAGATATTTAACGACTTAAGATAATCAATATTTCCAAGTCGAAAATAAATCTTTAACTTGTCTTGTGAAAATAAAAGTGAATTGGTTTATAAATTATAAATTTAAACGAAGATTGAACGAACTAATTAAATTTAATTAGAAGAGCTCGTCGTGAAGCTGCAGTTCGCAATTTTCTGAATTAAAGTTTAAATGAATGTATAGGGTCCAAAATAAGTCGAAATTCTTTGAAACAAAAATCTTTCGGATCAATTGGAGTGTAGAGTTCTAATAAAAGAGAAAAATTTAGATTTCGACTTGTAGATTTTAATATATGTGTAATTCAAATTTTCAGAAAAATCACGGTTTGGTAACTCATGACTTAGAATTAAATTATTAATGAAATTGGTTATGTAAACTAACAAACAAGACAAGTTGAATAAGAAATTATATGTAGAAACATATATAAATTGACAACTTTCTTACTACGCCTTTTCGACGACGAAAAGTTTTGAGTAGGGGAGAGTGTAACATCCCGGATTTTTTTTGATAATTTGAAATGTTAAATTTAATGTTATTTTTGAATGATAATGGTTTAAGGATAAAGTTAATGTTTTATTTTGTATATTGATATGATATGAATTTAATTAAATTTATCAAGCAAGGAATTTTAATGGCTATATATGATATTGACTTGCGTCTAATGATTTACTTATATTGGAATTGGAAGTAAATGGTGAATTTAAAATATATCATGGATTTACAAATTTGGAATTTCATATATATTGAAATTTTTAATGTTTTAAACATGATAATAATATAGATCCGTTATTTGTATAATTAATGTCAACTAATTAGAAATTTAATTATCGCCATGGATTGAAATTATAGTTATAGTTGTTTTGTACTGTAATTATTAGGCATTGGAATTTTATATTGAATTGTGTGAATTTAGTTTGATACAATAAATTTATAATTTAACTTTAATGACTCTATATTGAAAATTTATGGTGAAAACTTAATTGAATGTTTTTGGCGTGTATGTGTGATTTATGATTTCTTTGGATACTTATATCACATATTTACAATACTAAGAAAAACGTGAATAAATCTTTAAAAAAATGTTTTAAATACAAGGGTATCCTTATAACCTAATGCCTCATTTTCCTGTAACCGCCTCACCATGTTTCTTGTTCAAAAGAAAACGTCCGCCTCCTTTCAAATCTTCAACAAATTTAATAAAATTCAAATCTTCATGAAATCAAACGCCAACCGATTCATTAAACTCCTACTGAAGGGATCTTCATGCTCATATTTTTTTTGTTGGGTGCGATCGTGTTTGACATCTCGGGTTCGAACCTAGGGTGCGGGTTTTCTCACTGTATGTCAGAGAGTAGGGGGTTCTGATGCCGGCATTAGGCTTAGGGTGATGAGGTGCTTGCGGTCGAGGAGTTTGTGGCGATCTGAGAAAAATTAACGTCATAAGTCTGTAGGTTGGACCTGCTACTGTCGCAATCAAGGGAGGAGCTGTGAGCTTCAAGCTTTTGCGCGGAGGTGGAGTATTGACGAAGACAAAGATAATGGTGAAGTCTTGCGTTGGTTTTGTAGAGATTTGAGTTGGCGGTGAGTGAATGTCTTGCGCAGGCTTTAAAGGAGGAGCAGATTTATTTTTGAGAAGAAGAGCGTGACATGGCATAAGGTGATGTAGAAAAAGAATAAAGTGAGAATTTTAATTATATGTTTTGTTCAATTAGTTTCAGTTCAAATTTTAAATTGCGTAAACGCCTAAAACTTTTGCATAAAAATCAGATTGACCCGCAGTTTGTTCCACTAGGCTCGTATCGAAATTTCAGATAATATGGACCTATCGTGGACTAATTCCAAGACTGTTGATTTTGGGCCTTTATTTGGACTTCAAACCCATTCAAAAATCAACGTGAATGATTAAACCCACTCACATCTAACTAAAATATTTGATAATGAGTTAAATTAAATTCATGTCATGATATGATTGTATTGTTTGATGTTTGATCATTTAAGTTGCATATTTATGTTAAATCTACATAGATTGTATAATTTACTTTAAGTGTTATATAAATTGTACCGTTAGAGATTTATTTCTAGTTTTAATAATAAAAAAATAGAATCTCATAACTGATGACTAGTAACTGATATTATAGAAACTGTTTATATGTGTTAATTTTGATGTATGCCTTGAATTTATGTATTTAATGTATTGATATGAAATTTATCTTGTTATCGATATTGTTTATATATGTTATTGATTTCTGTTGTAATCCCAACTATTGCCCTAGATGTTACGGGCATCAAATAAACCCAGGATTAATCATTAAAATGAAATGAGAACGTAGGTTGAAATGATAAATAACTATGACCCTGATATGGATTGATATATATCCTTTCCCAAAATACTAAAATTAAATTTTAAGTATTACTTGGCTATAGGATAGAAAATCATATACGAACACTGGTTGGTTAAATAAAAATTGTTTTAATCTTGAATTTCGGAATATTATTTTACAGAAAAAATAAATGACATTATTAATCGATTTTCTTTAGATTTGGACTTCGAGCTTTGGAACTAAAATTTTCAATTTTAATAGAATTTGTAAATGTGAATAACCAAAGTTAAACTGAATTGAATATGAACTAAATTTATCAAAATTGAATTGTTTACCCATCTTTGATATTACTTTAAATAACCTGATTTATAGTAATAATTGAAATGTGAACTCGAGATTTCTTAAACAAATAATTCAAAGTGAGAATTATAATTGAAATTTAATTATTAAATCGAATTGTTTGAAATCAAACTGTTGAATCAAATTGAATATGAATGGGAAGTCAAATCCCTTTGAATTAAGATATCGAAATTTAGTCGAATTGATTTGAAACTGAAATATGATTTCCTGTTTGGTTAAATTTTGAAGATATGATTCTAATTCCAAATATATTAAAAAAAAACATTTTGTAAACTATTTTGTTTTATAATAATAATTTTCTTTATAAACTATTTAGCTTATAACTATTTTATTTTATTATTTATTTTAAATTAACTATTTTAATATTTAACTATTTATTTTATAAACTACTTTATTATTTTGACTATAGATTTTACTAAATTTGATTATTCTATTTTAATTACAAACTTTTTTTTCAAACTATTTAAATTATATATCTAAACTATTTCAAATATATTTTTAACTATTTTAATATTCAAATTATTTTAAAGTTGGAGTTGTTTCAAGATTTTAATTTAATTTAAATGTAGATTTTATGTTGAATAATATTCTCTCTTGAATATTGAAATGATCTTTGTGAAAATATGATATTTTGATATGAAGTATGAATATCTTTGAAATGTAAAAGAACCGACCGGCGTGAAAAATGTAAACGATTGGTTGTTAAAGAGACCGGGATCAGATATCGGCATACTCTCTGCCAAAACCGAAAAACACTTTAACAACTATGTACGCGGTGGAGTTCCAGAATGAAGTAGGTCATTTGGAGGTGATTACTGGATTTGAAGAAAGAGAACGATGATGGATGTCCTTGACCTTTGGGTCATAATTAAAATAACTAAAACAAGGCTATACCGGACCAAGTGGGGTTAGCTACCTCCATCGGCAACACTTCTTCCTTTATTACTATAGTCCCTCTACTTGATTGATTTGATTTGATGTGCATCCATGATTTGGGAGTGTTGTTCGAGGTGGGCGGTAGTCGCGGCTATGCGTTACCCCCAGTCCGAGCAGACAGCTAGTATATTCCTACTCTGGGCATTCCTCGTATGCCTTGTCATATTATTCTGATCGAGCCTCCTATGACTTTGATTTGTACCGTACCTATAGATTGCCCTCTTATAGCCACTACGTACTGTGGACTTTACGGTATGTGTATAGACAACGGTAGTATAAATGGTGTAAGGGTAATAATGATAATCCCGCTTACGCTATTTTAATATTTTATATTTAAACATAGACACTATTATAATAGCGCATTGTATTATATTGTATCTAGTTTAACGGATCCTTAGGAGATGGAAATTCCCGTATCATCTTTTAAGTTATTATACTCATATTATCGCATGAATTTGATTTAACTAATATGAGAATATTTTAGTCCTAATTCGAGTATTTTTGTCTTTTCATTTTTGCTCGGGTCAGCCTGAGTTTTCAGTTATTGAAGACGACGTTATGAAGAAGAAGATGGAGCTTGCCAAAAGTATAATTATTTATTTCTGCAGCAAACATTGGTATGTTTATTATACTTAATTCTGGTAATTGTCGTAAAATATAATCAAATGTATGTTTTAACAACTTCATGAACTGATATTTAATTATTATATTTTGTCCTTCCACTATGAGATTTTGTGTTTGTTTTTCTTCTTCTATTATTTTTCTTATATAAATACCAATAACTATCCATATTTTTTATTTTTTATGTCGACATTGAGGATCATTGTCGATTTGAATGGTCAAAATCTCAGATGTTACATTTGGTATCAGAGCTTTGGTTAGCTAAAAAACCTTGGCTCTATTTAGGATTAACTCATTAGAGATAGGGTAGTAATACTCTAGAATGAGTTTGAGCGCATATAAGAGAACGTATTGTAATTTTGATATAAAATTATTTTGTATTATGCCGGTTTATTCCGTTGAGTATTTATGAATTCTGGTCTGTACTTGGGTCGCCAAGGCATCGATAGGGATTTCTAAATACTCAAATAGGGCTTATTGACATAATATTTTTTTGAATTATAGTTTATTTATATATAGAATTATTTGAAAATATATGAATTTTGATTTTATTGATGATAATATTAAATTTTCATCATTTATTACTTGATTAATCAATAATTTAAAACTATTGGTTATTAAATGGTTTAAGAAATAAATTGATAATGAAAAGTTGAAATTTACTTTTTAATGAAATAAAAAGAAGTTATATATGAATTTGAGAATTTAATTTCGGGTGATTTTGTAATATTGATTTAAAAATGGTTCTGAAATAATATATTTATATTTTAAAAAGTTGTTTCATATAAAAATTGTTTACAAAGGAATTTTGAAATAAGTGTATATTTTCCCCTTTGCCTTTGGAAAATGATTTTGGTGACGAGTGCACGCATTATCTACATTATTTTCAAGAGATTAAGTGGGGAAGACCACTTAGCATTTTATACTTTACTTGGAAATTTGGATTTCATTTAAATCTTTTAAATTATGGTTTGTTATAAAGATTAAAATATATATTATTTATAGTGGATTTGGAAACGAACCCTGTAACAACCCGAAATTTCAGAACCAATTTAAAACTTTTATTTTAGTTATTTTAATGTATTTCGAATATTTAAAATGATTTATTTTAAATAATAACGACTAATAATTTATTTTAAATATAGAATGTATAAATTTATTTTAATTATAAAACGAGCCTGAAATGGCGTGGTTGTTTGAAAATTCGATTTTTAATTTCAAACGAATATATAGAATTCAATGTAAATCGGATTTCAGTGAAACAAGAAATATTTGAATCTGTTTAGCTATATCTTTCTAATGAATGCAAGAAAGTGTGATTTCATAGTATAAATTGAAAGTTATGTCCAGTTTAAAATTTAAAATAGTCGTTGTGGAATTTATATATGTGTTTTTAATATGTATAACCCTTAAAAAATAGCCATTTTGCAAACGACCTCCGTTTTCGACAAAACTACTTTTGTTGGATCCGTAATGTTAAATTATTGCTAGATTTCAATTTTCATAATTTTTGGAATTTATATGTGAGCATGGTGGATTTAAACATGTTTGGTAATTTCAATTTGAATTTAATCGACTGGAAAATGACCATTTTTCAAACGGTCTCCAACTTCAAAGAAATTAGTTTTGTTAGGATCGTATCATCAAAAAGTAGCTAGATTTATTTTTTTTTGGAATTTTTGGAGTCAGTATGTGGCCCCGGTAAATTAAAATGTACATTGAATTGAATTTTGAATGCTAAATTAATTTATATTTAAATTTTGATGACAACTGATCGAAATAGTCAAATTGGCTTACCAAACATGTCCCATTGTGTTCAGAATGGGGGTATTACACTAGGGGCAATAGCCGTTGGGTTTGATTTGGAGTTCAAATGGAAAAGTAACTTTTTGAAATTTAAATAAAATAAAAAATATATATTTATATATCCCTCTATCTCCCAGTCAACGCATATAAAAGAAAAAAGATGATCGAACCCCAATCGCTCCAGCACCCCTCCTCCGTCGCCGCCACCGTCGCACCCCTTCCCCTCGACCTCCGACCCCCTCCTCCTTCCTCCACCCCGCTCTCTCTCTCCCTCTAATTTAAATCCCCATGCCCAAAACCACCGTCACCCAAACCCTAGCCACCACCAGATCGCCAGCGCTGCCCCCTGCAACCACCAACAACCCACATCGCCCCTCCACCGTTGACTGTGGACCCCCTCCTCTTTTTAAAATCCGATTTTTATATTTTCAGTTTTAAATACATGGTCATTTCTCTTGTTTTCTTCATTGAGAATCCATGGAGGCCAAACTTTACCGGTGACTGAACTTAACCGAATCATTTTTCTTCTACAACAATCAAACTTAAAGACTCAAGTGTAGATCCAACCTCTGCTATTTTCTACCTTTTCTTTTAATCCAAACACTGTGAGTTAGTTACTTTTAGATTTAAATGATTAAGAGTAATTTGTAATATGACTGTGATTTGGATATATACATGCCTGCGGATGAATCATATTGGATCTATCATAATTTGTGAATCTATAATATTCTTAGAGCCTAGACCTTATCATGCTAGATCTATTTTATAGATCTAATTCTTTTGTGGTTAATTAATCATGTCACATATGTGGATCTTACCCTTTTTTTTAAAGCTTGTGGTGAATTTATCATGTCATGCTAGATCTACCTTTATAGATCTAATTCGCTTGTGGTTAATTTTTCATGTCACAATCATGAATCTTAAATTATTATCATGCTAGATCTACGTTTTTAGATCTAATTCGCTTGTGGTTAATTTATCATGTCATACAAGATCTGCCTTAATAGATCTAATTCGCTTGTGGTTAATTTATCATGTCATGCTAGATCTACCTTTATAGGTCTAATTCGCTTGTGGCTAATTTATCATGTCACATTTGTGGATCTAAAACTTTACCTATCATGTGGGGATTAATTTAGATCTATCAGTAATTGGAAATATGAATCCTTATTTATTCATGCCTATTATGACATCCTTGGTACGTTAGATCTAGTTTTATTATCACATGCTCACTAGATCTATTTTTATATGTCCACCTTATCACTATGCCAATTACATGTTTATGTCACTTTTGTTAACATAATCACTATTGTCATCTTTCCCTTTTATTGTTTATGGCTAGGCTACTTTCTATCCTAGACATGACGCCAAATATTTGAGAATGGGTTAGTTAGGGAACGGGGAAAAACATTAGAATTGGCATAACTTGAATGACAAGTATGAATTTGGACATATAATCCATTATGGATATAATTGGGTAAATGGGCATGAACACCTATAAAGACATAGGTATAATTAATTGGTTAATAATTAAAATGCCTAGGATTACAGTAATTAGAAACCTGTAATGGCACATATGACACGAGGTTAGATTGCATTTGTGGTGGAAGTCTTCCCGGACCCGACCGACATATCCAGCAACCGCAAATGTTGAATCTAATGTGAGGGGTCTAAGAGCACAAATACGAGATGGGCTAAGACACGAGGTTAGGCCTAACTTGTGGAAGAAGTCTGCCCGGACCCGACCGACATATCCAACATCCACAAGTTGTGGGTCTAATGTGGGAGGTCTAGCCCATTATAACCATAAATGGACATGGTAACGAATTGGATTACTTAACCTAGTTAAATCCATAAGGATTGTATGAACACGTTAGCTTGAATAGGGGTTAAGTAAATTTGATTAAAACAGTGGGTGGGTTGAGTAAATCTTGTGGCGGTGGGTAATATTTGTATATATAGGCCCACAAACTTAACCTATTTTATACTTTGGGGTTATGCAACTTTGTTGAGTAAACTTTCTTGGATCAGTGAGGGTTAAGTAAATCTTATGGCGGTGCGGTAATATTTACATATATAGGCCCGACAACTTAACATGTTTTACATGTTGGACTATTAGGCATAACCAGTTGAAATCCTACTAGTGGGGATACAAGCCTAGGCGGAGCTTGTATCATCTTGTGTGTGGGACCTGTTTCAACCAGTAACCCATCTAGGTATCAAACGAGTACTCTGAACTAGGTCGGAGTAGGGGCACGCTTACTGGGCTGATTGTAAGAGATCCAAAATGAAGAGGCGGTGTCAATAGTGCAGGAAACCAACGGAGTCATGTGCGTGCATGGGTCCGGCTTGTTATGGGAATTAAGACATTGTGACATCAATAGATATGGTTGTGCGCATCTTGGAAATGAAGTGTTGCCACTTTAGGAAGTGATACATCCTACTGGGGGGCCAGCAAAGGGTACTACAGAGTAGGGAGCTGATCGATTAGGGTAGTAGTTAGGGTACATCTAGACCCTGGTGAGTTTAGGAGTCTGTTATTGGGGATGCCTGTGGATTGTATGAGGTTAAAACCTCTCACCAGAAGTACGCCTAAGTCTACCATTTCATACATGTTGGGGATCATCTCATTCTGGATATACTAGTAATAGTGCATAGTAATCAATAGGAGCGCATACACCCTATCTTGTTTACCTTGTCATACCTTCCTTTTATGTAGTTATCTCTCTCTTATCCACTTTATATGTCTATCATGCTACCTTTATTTATTTACTTGCTAAAAGTAACTGGACTCTCTAGACTTTATGTCTGACCCTTTTTGTTTCCCCTTCTTTCTTCCGCCCACCTCCCATCCCCCACTCCCCCAGGTTCTCAAGGCGGGAACACTCAGGCTTGACCATGATTCTGCTTAATTTTGCTAGAGCTGCTGAGATGTATGGCTCAAGCTCCTATCCTTGTTGCTATTGATATATTTTGTTTTTGGGGAATTTTATTTCTTTTATGTACTTTGGTATTTTTGAAGTACAAGACAGTAGCTTTTATGTTGTAATAGGCTTTTGTATTTCAGACATGTGATATTTTTGGACCACGGTATCTTATGATAAATAAAGTTTTTATTCCCCTGTTATTTTATATGTCTGTCTTGTAATATTTCTATTTTGTTTACTATAATGCTCCATGAAAATTAATGCATTCCCTTTGTGAGTGACATTAACGGATGTGGGGTATCACACTACGCGAGGTATTCGGAAAGACCGGGTTTATGCCTATTCTGAATAACTGATCCGACGATAAGTCGACGATGGTTGAAGTCTGGAGTTCTTCACATCGTTTGGATTATTACTGATGTCTTGATTGGGTTGTACACCCAAGACAAGGTAATAAGTGGTGATCGTCCAGACGTACTTGGAGACTGACCGGATATGCGAGGACCTCTCTCTTGTATTGGACATATGGGACGAGGAATAAGGTGCCTTCGGTTTCGTTTAGACCCAGAACGAACTTGTAAATGGATGTGTGTCTGACATTGGATTTTATTCTATGTTGATTGATTTCTATTAAATATTGTTAACCGGCTTTTTGGTCCGGTTCCCAAAAGTACGCAAGGCACGCTCAACTCAACATATCGCATGATATTATAGCCCAGAAGTGTTGCCAACGACATCAAGGGTCTAGCACCAGACGACTCGAGCCGGGCCAATAACGGAATGTCGCATCCCTTGGGTATGACATCCATCGGCATTTATCTGCAGGCGAGCCGAAGGTGATCCGTCAACCAGGTCCGGGCGTAGAGCCGGTGGGGGTCGGGGTCCCACAGTCCCGGCGACGTTCGACCTAACCTGTTAGGTCGAAACAGTGGGCACTGCCTGATTCATCCATTTTCCGCCAACAAGTGTGTTTCCCAGAATCACCAGATCGACTCAAAGTTAGGATTCAGCCGACAACTTTCGCGAACCTCACCGCTCCTCCAAACACCCAGGCCTATAGCCTTCGTGCTTCTCCTAATGTGAACTTCGTACCACTCGGGGTGCAAAATTCGCACCCAGGCGGGAGCGGAATTCGCACCCAGCCGAGTGTGGAATTCACACCCAGCTGGGTGCGAAATTCGCACCGATCCATGTGCAAAATCCTCACCCATTAGGGTGCGAAGTTCGCAACCAGTATGGTGAAAAATTCGTGCCTTGGGTTCAAATTTCGTACCCCACGAGGTACGAATCTCGCACCCCCATGGGGTGCGAATTTCGCACCCCACGAGGTGCGAAAATTCGCACCCCAGGCTTGGGTGCGAAATTCTGGCATGCGCAGGCTCCAGGTGTGAATTTCTGGGTGTGGTCCCCAATTTTCACCTACTCCTACCTACTCCTACCTAACCACTACACTATAAATACCTCCTCACTTCCCACTTCAAAGATGTTGGTCTAAGCTCTCTCTCATGCTTTAATGGCTTCCATCTTCTTCCCCAAGGCCTCTTGGGCACCTCCCTTCATCATATAAGGGGGAAAATGAATATGCTTTGACCCATGAGCATACTTATGAAGGTCCAAGCATGACTTCGGACAAAAAGCCACCTTGGGACTTCATGAAACTCTAAAACACCATTAAAGACCTCCGCCTTCCTCTCCATGGCAATTGGACATGGCATGGGTCTCTAGAAGAAGAAGAAGGAAGAGGCCTCAGCTCTGCCTCCTTCGGACACCGAGCCTCCAGGTTCGAATTTCCTACCCCGAAGGGTTTGAAATTCGAACCTCTCCGGGTTCGAACTTCGTACCCCCAAGGGGTATGAAATTCGTACCTGGGAGAGGGGAGACACCGAGCCTCAACTCTGCCTCCCGCGGACCTCGGCTTCGACTCTACCTTATTCGGCCTTGACTCCGCCTCCCACGGAACTCGGCCTCGACTCTACCTTATTCGGCCTCGACTCCGCCTCCCGCAGACCTCGGTCTCGACTCCGCCTCCCACGGACCTTGGCCTCGACTCTACCTTACTTGGCCTCGACTCTGCCGACTCTGCCTTACTCGGCCTCAACTCCGCCTCCCACGGACCTCGGCCTTAACTTTGCCTCCTGCGGACCTCGGCCTCGACTCCACCTCCCGCGGAGTTTGGCCTCGACTCCGCCTCCCGCGGACCTCGGCCTTAAGTCTACCTTACTCAGCCTCGACTTCGCCTCCCACGGACCTCGGCCTCGACTCCACCTCCAACGGATGTCGGCCTTGACTCCTCCTCACTCGGCCTCGATTTCGCCTCCCACGGACCTCGGCCTCAACTCTGCCTGCCGCGAACCTCGGCCTCGACTCTACCTTACTCGGCCTCGACTTCCCTCCCACGGACCTTAATCTCGACTCGTCTCACTCGGCTACGCTACAACATCGACAACTCTTCGACTACGCTCGCTCAACAAAGAAGATCGATAATAAGAACTAAGAGGTTACTGTTAATCATTGTAGCTTCTTGTAATAGTCTTGTTGTACTTTGTTGTAATGGAATAAAATCTGTACAACCTTCAAAGTGGACGTAGGCCCCAATGGGCCGAACCACTATAAATAACTGTGTCCTTTACTTCCCCGCACATTATTACTGCATTTCTTATTATTCTCCGCTCTGGACTAAAAAGTTTCAAATTTTTGTAATTCTCTGGTGTTGATGACAATTTTTGGCTTCAACCTTTGGCGCGCTAGGAAAGGGGTAGTAAAGTGCGCGCCTATAGT
Organism: Allium sativum; assembly: GCA_030737875.1. Classification (NCBI taxonomy): domain Eukaryota; kingdom Viridiplantae; phylum Streptophyta; class Magnoliopsida; order Asparagales; family Amaryllidaceae; genus Allium; species Allium sativum. The sequence goes on along the minus strand of CM060916.1, from coordinate 709,997,431 downwards.
CAACTTTCTGTCACTTCCTTCGAGGAATCTAAACCTCACCTTTCCAAGACTTTGGATGCTACTTAAGTTTTCTCAAACTTACGAACCAAGCCCATCGGCAATGGTGAACTAAGGAAAGAGCCCCATAGCCGGACATTCCGCTGTCGATCCTCATTCAGAATTTCCTCCTCAACCTCCATCAAACAACACCTTTACTCAAACTTAACGAAGCCGATTTTTCCCACCAATTCTCAATCATAAGTTTGTTTATGCTACTCGGATTCCATCTTGCTCACTGAGTAGATCTCTCGACAGTAGCGAGAAAAGGGAAAATCCATCCTTGGTAGACCATCTAATGATAATCCAGTGGCTCTGGTCCATCGTCGATTTCTTTCCGACGTCTTAGCCACTGCTGATGTGGCATTACCTCCGTCCCCCGAGACCTTAGTGGCTCGAATATAACTTCTCCGCTTACCCTAAGATCGAAAGAAACCGAGCGGTGGCTTAAAGCCCTAATCATGAAAAACAGGGAATCAATTCATTGACACCCTCAATAAAGCATCGCCCGTTTCACGACAAGTAGAAGCTCTTCATGGAGAGAACTCGGATTTGTTTCTTTGTCGCAAATTTCCATATCGACTTCGAAACGCCTTATGTTCATCTATAACCTGCGGTCGAGTCTGCTCACAATGGCTAAGCAACAAAGAATCAAATGACAGAATGTTGGAGATATGTTCCTCCGGTCCATCTTCGGATTTCGTCTTCGGTTCTCGACTGCGACTTAAATACTCGCTTTTCATCATGATGTTTAAGCGTAGGAAGCTTGACGCTATAATCAAAGATCAAGGTATGGAAGGGGGAGGAAGTCAAGAACTCTCCTCGACTAGACCTCCATCGAATTACGTCACTCAGGGAGGTGTCGAAATAATGATCAAGAATCCTGCCATAGATTTGAAAGCTCGACTCGAGCGGTAGGAACAAGCTTTCAATACCTTCCTCGCCAAAGTTGAAGACAAGATAAGAAGCACTTCAGATCTGACTGGCCAAGCATACATTAATGAGGCAAGTACCAATGCTCCTCCACCCTCGACCCGGGACTTGGGGGAAACCTCGCAAACAAACCGGTTGGCCGACGCCGCTCCTCGGAACATTGTCGGTCCCGCTACACTCGGAGCACCCCTAATCCCGACATCTCTCCATCCCGATACACTTCGATTGGTCTGGTTGTAGGCTTCGCAGTTGGGAATTTTCCTCAAGCATCAAAGCACGCAGATGTGGATGGTACTTCTCCCATGGTTTCGCAAGTCAGAATTACACCCGATGTGGCCCCCAAGTTGGAATCCAACAAGACTTTCTTCTCAATCAACTGATTCCCAACTTGGATGTAAGCACTGGGGAACCAGTGCCACTTTGGGCAATCAAAATCAACTACTTGCTTTCGGAAATGGGTCAGAGATCGCGGGTGTCATCCGTCGGTACACTCCAGACATTATCCATTCACTAGGATCGTACGCGAAGCTGAGTATCCCTGACACTTCAACATGCCACATGTGGCATCCTATGATGGCATGACCGACCTCTAATCTCGGCAATGTCAGAATCACCATATGAAATGGAACGCGTCATCCCAGCCATCCTCGGCTTTGACGCTCGACCCTCCGCTAGGCGGACTCAAACTACTATGAGTCCGAACTTGTCGCCTATGCCTCTAGCATCCAACTGGGCCCATGTTCACTTCAATCGAATTCCAAAGAATCATGAAATCAAAGTTGGAGACTCGTAGATTGCGAAGACCTTCCATTAAGGAGGCGCGCTAGGCTCCAAAGTCCTAGGATGGATCACGACCTTTATAATGCGGCAGGAGCCCAACATTCGATTATCGCCGACATGATCCATTGAATCGTGAGGGAACCATGGAGGCACGCCCATGACGTCTGCAAAACCAGTACGAGGCATAACCCTTTCACTTCGGTTATCCTTAATACCGAATGACGCAAGCAATTCGACATGCCAACACTCACTCCTTACTTAACGAAGCCATGATTCTCAAAGCTTCATCAGCCGCCACGTATGGCACATGGGTTCATCATACGTCACCAATGCTATAAGTTGCAAGTTCTACCCATCCTTGTCCAAGATGGCTCTATTATGGTTCCCTCAACCTCCACCTTGAACTATCACAACTCTCGACTAACCGTCAGGAGATTGGTCGTGTGATCTAGGATGCACGCCGTGAGGCCCAGGGACATCCCCTCAGTCTCGAACATCTGCCAAGGCACCCGCGAAAACTCTCAAATACTATCTTGCAAGATCCAACACTGCCTTGGCCAAGGTCGAGAAACCTACTCCTTGAATCACACTCTTTCAGTTTACGAAGGGCATACCACCTAATTCCGAACGTGGAGCATGGACCCATCAAAAGCAATCAACAATTCAGGAGATCTTTGGCATGAAATATGACTACTTCCAATGCCAAAATTTAGCACAAAGGAATCAAGCTCCTACTCTCAACATCCTACCTCGTGACGACCCCTAGAGCTCCAACAACTCTAATTCTATCGCTCTGCACAATCTTGCTCACGCCGGCAACATCAAATGTAGTCGCAACAATGGACGGAATCATCTTCGACTCCCGTCTTTCCGCAGCATACGACTCTTAGCGAAACCTCCGAGAAAACCTATCTCGCAACCGGCAACTCCCAACCATGCAAAAGACCAAGAGTTGGAAGTTCGACAAGCGCACCAAGGGGCTTTATAGGACATTGTCGGTCCTACAGCATCCGCGGACACAACACGAACATGTTTCTCCACTTGCAGAACAACATCGAGGAACTCATCCGCATGGGAACTCCGAGCCACTCAACACTCATCAAAGATTCCTACTGCACAGGATCTTCGAGCGACTAGACGCTCATCGAGGGTTCCCACTACGTGGGACCTTCGAGCCACTCGACGCTCATCGGAGATCTGCACTGCATGGGATCTCCGAGCCACTCGACGCACATCCAAGATTCTCACTAAAAAAACCTCGACCGACAATAAATCCCTCAAGATCATCCCCCCGGCTTGTCAGGACTGTGGCAACAATGAGCATCCATGCCTCATAACTCACCTCACGTGGGTCGACTTTTGCACCGATCTAGTTGTTATCAGGCCTCAAGTGCTGCAAGCTATCCAAATGGCTTCTGTCCGACCTATAGTCAACCTTCATGGATAATTCGCATACACGAGCGTGCTACACTGGATCAACATCTCCGACCCGGGAACCGATCCCCTGGATCAAGCCTTAAATCAACAACGCGTAGCCCGATACTTCGACTCCAGAATCTGCTATAAGGACCTCAACATCGGCGACCTCATCTTAAAGCAGGTCTTTCCTCCACCAGCAGGCCTCGCTCCTCCTTAGGAAGGCCCATACTCATACAACTGAAGCTCAGTGATGGAACTTTCAAACTCTCAACCATGAACGGAGCCGAACTCCCGAGGGCATGGAAAAACGAACATCTCCGCCTATACTTTACATAACAGTGTACAATTGATTCACGCCTTCCAACTATGTTTTGCTTTCCTGCAATTCGAGGCATTGCAAAGGCTACTACTAGCGTTATCCAAAGGAACGAGGTTCAGTTTCCTTTCTCCCTTCCATATTTGCTCTGTGCATGACGTATTTGATTAATCCTGACAACCAGCTTACGTTCCAACTCCGAATCGCCGCATTACCATCCCAAGCATGGGAGCCAATGCCTCCATCCAAGCCTCAAGCCCACATCGAGGATAAACACCACTGGCTACGACCGGCACCCCGAGCATGGGAGACGGCAATGCTGCTCGAGTCCCTGGCCCGCGGCGCGACCGAGTATAAAAAACCATGAACTCGAATCTCGGCCTCGTGCCAAGACCGAGGATAAATCATTCTGCGCCCAAGTCCCAAGCGACTTGGGGCCACCCAACAGCCAGGCGAGAGTGATGTAAATCCCTCCCTTGGCTACGGGTACCGGTCGAATCTTGGCGCAGCACCGAGACCGACCCTTAAATCGTTTCTTCCCCGAAGCTCTCAAGGCTAAGGAGTAGCCCATGGCCACGATCGGACCCTACGGGATGATGATCCGGGCTTCTCTTCTCAGGTGAATAAACGACGTATGTGGCTCGCCTCAACCCGATGAATGACGGGAGAGCCACACTCCGGACGGAACGCACACCAGGCGCTCAGCCTAGCTTCGCAAACTACGGGTTTCCTGAGCTGAGGGAAACTTACTAGAAGCTTGCGCTCTATCACACCCCTCTGGAATAATTGACCCGGAGCACCATACAAAATCACACCCCTTTGGAATAATTGACCTAGAGTGCGACACACAATCGCTTTTTTGTTAGGTGTAACGATAAGTATGCTTATGCAAGTACGGGACGCTTGAAAACATAAGAAGAACATCCAAACACTTAACACAAATTTCGATTTTTACTAATTCATATTTCATTTCTACACACACACCCCGAATATACTACATGTCTAACATTTCTTCTTTACGATGACAAGGTGTTCATGAAAACCACACCATACCTTTAGGGACCGAAAGCGAGGGCCACGCTCGTATATACTATTGGTCTACCTAATCCAAAGTATCTATAATTTCTTTAACAATTATTGATGCTACTCATCCTTCTCTTGTCTTTTCTTTTTTCTGTACAGGTTCGGCACTTGGCAGGTCACCATCAACGATAAGCCCCTTCCTTCCGGAATCTCTTCCTCCACCTCTACTCTTCACAAGAATAACGGATTCATGAGACATCGATGTGTGCCTCCCGCCATCATCATCGCCGCTTGTAACTATCTTAACCTCCCTGAGGGCGATACATGGAAACGAATTAGGAATGATGCAAGAAGTAAGGACCAATGCAGCCTGGGTTTCTCCCTAAGCCTTCTTGGCGCCCAACTCTGCTCTCTTCTCATCATCTTCGGCGGTCTCCTGATCAGGTAGCTCCCCGGTCTAGAGTCACATAATTGCATGTGCTTTAAGTTTGCTAAGGGTCCCCTCGCCCTCTTTTGGTAGGCATCATCAACGGCTTTCCTTTTTCCTAGCCTACTCGGATGCCCTCTCCTTCTCTACTTCAACATCAGCCTACTTCTTCGCCACCGCAGCGGCAGATTTGTCCTCGGCACCCTGGCTAGCCTTTGCCCAGGCATCTTGTACGACAGCCTCATCGTCTCCCTCTTCCCCTCCAGCTCCATAGACTTTGCCACTAGCCGGGCTTCCTGATCTTCCACCTTAGCTTGCATCGCTTGCACGCTTACATCAGCCACGCCCGTCGCATGTGCACTTCGGTCAAACACAAATTCTCCTTCTCCGGAGAGACTCATATAAACATGTGATCCCGAAGCCACGGGTTCCCCTACTTCTCCAGACTATTCCCGTTGTAACTCCAACTGAGACCCGGACGCTTGAGGAAGCACGGGAGCAAAGCCTAGTGTTGCCTCCGCTCCATGGGGGGCTTCCCAGCAAAAGAAGCAACTATTTGAATTCTGAGGGTTCATCGCTCGCATCCTCTTCGGTCAGCAGGTACTCGAGCTTGGGGCAGTCCCCCTCTTATCCTTGCACCATCTTACTCATCATAGGACCTGAGGAGGATCTACACTAGCTTCTACACTGGCATTTCCATCGCCTTAACCTTCGGAGCAACCATTCTAAAGAGGGACCCCACCTCACCACGAGGAGGATCCAGACCCAAAAGCTCGGGTCTCAGAAACTTCTAACCTCCCGCCAATACTAAGAAGACCGGGAATAGAAGCCCGAGCCGAAGGACAAAGGGAGCACTACAATCACAGTCCCCGAAGGAACTGGAGAATTTAGACAACTTCTCGGTATGCGAAATAAAAATTCATGTCTCGATGACAAAAGCTTCCTACTCACAAGAGCATTGGAATGTGGTGACGACATCTAGTTTTAATAACTAAAATAATGATTACCGGTAACCATTAACACTATTTTCGTATTGGATAAAGGTAACGACGTGATTAGGTGGGGGACTAATGACTCGACTGTATGTTGACATCCTACGCATGTATCCGAGCGGTCAGTCCGAATAAGTCCATTTCTAGAATCATTCGCCAACCAGTGGTGTTACGTCCAACTTCAACTGCGTACTAGACATGAAACGTTAAGCAACGATCCGAACTTCCTAGCTCGTCCCTGACGTCGAGCAGAATCATTCAGATGCCAAGGCTTTGGGGCAACCCCCTACAGATTATTGTACCATCCTGGCAATCATAGACCCGATCAGATCCACTTCAGTCCCTGCCCCCTCATGGCATCCCTTAGAGCCACTGTCTTGAGAGCGCCTTCACCTTGCAACGAGGGCACTCCAAAGCCTAAGTCCAGGCCTTGGAGTTTTCTCAGCTTTCAAATAGTGCCTAGACTCCATAAAAGCAGACACTCCAAAACATGATGGCAACCTTTAGCCTCAACAACTAACGCTATGGCCATCACCAACCGCCAGCTCAATGCCTGAGTCAAGATGCAGTTGCGTCGTGGTTGGGTTATTGATCGGATTCCGAGACTAACAGCTCAACTATGTGTCGACATCCTACACACGCATTCAAGCCGCCAGTCTAGGCAAGCCCATTCTTTGAGAGCCGCATCGCAAGACCGCACCTCACTAATCATTGTCCGCACATCTGATGCCATGCAAAGGTTCAAGTTTACTAACTAAAGATCGAAGTCAAGGCTCAACAAAGTCATTAGAGTGCGAAGTTCTGTCTCGCGCCCCAGTGCACCGGCTTAGTGGTCATCTCCTCGAACAAGTTTTGAACTCCTGAAGAGCCTGAATGATTTAATAAGTGTTTGGGATACGAAGTCCAATCCCATATCTGCAAATACTTATCCTTGAATCCCTACTTTTTCTTCCTAGAATCTACCACTCCACGCTCTTGAGTGACAATCTCGGGAATCCTCTGGCTGTCCATATATCTCTTCCCTTCTCTGGAAACCTAAGGACAGCTCGAACGCACGAAGTCCAGAAGCATCATTTTGCATCCTCCCCGCCTCAAGAAGAATTACCGGCCGGGGAAGAGAAAAAAGGAAGCAACTACAATTAAGGGATCGGCATGCTCTAAACGAACGTTCCAGGATTGGAATTCGAGATCGTACACCAAGCTACGGTTACATCCACTTATCTTCGAAGCTCCAACTAGCAAATTAATCATGACTCAATGACCACTTGTGACTCAATAAGTACCTAATCATCAAAGTGCACATGCCCAGCATTTGGGTCTGACCTCGCCTCAAGGGAAAATCTATATGAAGACAGGACATGACATATGACAAGTATTGTCCTAACAATGGCATTCACACATATGAGTTGCCGAAACTTTGATCAATGGGACTAGCTTGAATCGTTAAACGACCTTAGGCAAACCAGTCCGAGTGGTTTAGCGGATATTCCAAATCATGAAGCTCCATCCCAACGACGTTTCAATAAATACTCAGGGCGATCGTGTGCCTAAGCCATGGCAGTGATCAGGCATGCACACTTTTGAAAGCTCGGTCGGGCAGACCAACTTGATTCGTTATCCAAATACGTACTCCCAAGCCTTAACGATCAAAGCGTACATGCCAAAAAGATCAACTCTTGATCAAAAAACTCTCTGAAATGCTAGGTTGCGTGATCACGAGCCCATGGCATGCAGTTTTCCTTCATGTTACCCATTCCAATTCAGATAGCATCGCACGAAACCATGTGCCAATTTGTGATTGCATATGCGATTATGACCCGATAACGAACCAATTGCACTTAACACTTATTGTCTTTAATGTATGGAAATTAGATGCCTTGGGTAGGTCCCAACCCAAGCAGCAAGATTCAAGCGAGTCGAAGCCCTTGACAATGCTGGAATCCTTACCCCGTACCAACACATTTTGACAAGGCGTCTCAACCACTCCAAAGCGATTCAGTCCTGGCGTACATCTCAAGGGAAAGGTCACAACCAATCACAAAGTGTAGCATGGATATCTTACTTCAAAGAACGCCCCGTTAACACGAGACATACTTTGAGGGGGCAAATGTTAACCAGCTTTTTGGTCCGGTTCCCGAAAGTACGCAAGGCACGCTTGACTCAACATATTGCATGATACTACAGCCTAGAAGTGTCGCCAACAACATCCAGGCTCTAGCACCAGAAGACTCGAGCCGGGCCACTAACGGAATGTCGCATTCCTTGGGTATGACATCCGTCGGCATTCATCCGCAGGTGAGCCGAAGGCAAGCCGTTAAGCGAGTCCGGACGCAACGCCGGTGGGGGTCCAGGGCTCTACAGTCCAAGTGGCGATCGACCTATCTGATTAGGTCGAAACAGTGGGCACCGCCCAATTCATCCATTTTCCACCAACAAGTGTGTTGTCCAGAATCACCAGATCGACTCAAAGTCAGGATTCAGCCGACAACTTCCGCGAACCTTGTAGTTCCTCCAAACACCCATACCTATGGCCTTCGCACTTCTCCTAATGTGAACTTCGTACCCCTCGGGGTGCGAATTTCGCACGCCTAAGGGTTGAGAAATTCGCACCCAGGCGGGAGCGGAATTCGCACCCAGCAGGGTGCGAAGTTCAGACCCAGCAGGATGAGAAATTCTTACCGTGGGTGTGAATTTCGCACCCTAAGAGGTACGAATCTCACACCCCTATGGGGTGCCAATTTCGCACCCTACGAGGTGTGAAAATTCGCACCCTAGTTCTGGGTGCGAAATTCTGGTATGTGTAGGCTCTAGGTGCGAATTGCTGGGTGTGGTCCCCTATTTTTACCTACTCCTACCTACTCGTACCTAGCCACTACACTATAAATATCCCCTCACTTCCCACTTCAAAGAGGTTGGTCTAAGCTCTCTCTCTCTCAAGCTTTAATGGCTTCCATCTTCTTCCCCAAGGCCTCTTAGGCACCTCCCTTCATCATAAAAGTGAAAAAATGAATATGCTTTGACCCATGAGCTTACTCATGAAGGTCCAAGCATGCCTTCGGACATAAAGCCACCTTGGGACTTCATGAAACTCTAAAACACCATTAAAGACCTCCGTCTTCCTCTCCATGGCCATTGTACATGGCATGGGTCTCTAGAAGAAGAAGAAGTAGGCCTCAGCCCCACCTCCTTCGGACACCGAGCCTCCGAGTTCGAATTTCGTACCCCCGAAGGGTTCGAAATTAGAACCTCTCTGGGTTCGAATTTCGTACCCCCAAGGGGTATGAAATTCGTACCTAGGAGAGGGGAGACACCGAGCCTCAACTCTGCCTCCCGCGGTCCTTGAGGCTCGACTCTACCTCCCACGGACCTCGGCCTCGACTCTACCTAACTCGAATTCGACTCTGCCTCCCGCGGACCTCGGCTTCGACTCCGTCTCTCGCGGACCTCGACCTCGAATCTACCTTACTCGGCCTTGACTCCGCCTCAACTCTGCCTCCCGCGGTCCTCATGTCTCGACACTGCCTCCCGCGAACCTCGGCCTCAACTCTACCTTACTCGACCTCGACTTTGCCTTCCGCAGACCTCGGCCTCGACTCCATCTCCTGCGGACCTCGGCCTCGAATCTACCTTACTCGACCTCGAATCCGCCTCCCGCAGACCTTGGCCTCGACTCCACCTTACTCGGCCTTGACTCTGCCTCCCGCGGACCTCAGCCTCGACTCCCCCTCCTGCGGACCTCGGCCACGACTCCGCCTCCGCCTCCCGTAGACCTCGGCCTCGACTCCGCCTCCCTCAGACCTCGGCCCTGAATCTACCTTACTCGGCCTCGACTCCACCTCCCGCGGACCTTGGCCTCGACTCCTCCTTACTCCGCCTCGACTCCGCCTCGCGCGGACGTCGGGCTCGACTCCGCCTTCCACTGACCTCAGCCTCGACTCTACCTTACTCGGCCTCGACTCCGCCTCCTGCGGACCTCGACCTCGAGTCTGCCTCACTCGGCTATGCTACAACATTGACAACTCTTCGACTACACTCGCTCAGCAAAGAAGACTGGTAACAAGGACTAAGAGGATATTGTTAATCATTGTAGCTTCTTGTAATAGTCTTGTTGTACTTTGTTGTAGTGGAATAAAATTAGTACAGCCTTCAAAGTGGATGTAACACCCCATGTCCATTAATGTCACTAACAAAGGGAATGCATTAATGTCCATGAAGCGTTATTGTTGTATAGAACATATAAATTACAAGAATAAATAAATAAAACAACATAGTGGAAGATAAAACTTATTTCATAGCATCATAACTCAAAACAAGCTTACATAAGTAGTTTCCAAAACCAATACAACAAGATCAATAGTCTTTTCCAAAAACTTCAAAGTACATAAAGAATAAAATACTTAAATAATATAAATGCATAAATCCCCACTGAGCATAAGCAAATCCATAAAGATGAGAGAGTTCAAAGCGATACATCTACTCTTTTCAAGCAACTGAAAGAAATCGGCACTAAGCTGTAGTATTCCCTCCTTGCAAACCGGAGGGGGGGAAAGGAAAGAAAAGAGGTGGAAACAAATCGGTCACACATAAAGTCTGGCGAGTCCAGTGATTTTATCAAATAATAGGTAAGGTAAATGATCAAGACATAAATAGGCATCATGATATGGCTGTAACATAGATAAGGTAGATAAAAAGGATGGACAAGATGATTTCGTTCCTAAGTACTAAGACAATCCTACACCTTGGCTAAGCGAACAACCCTCCAAGTACAAACCCCGAAGACCGAAGTCAACATCAGACTAGCACCCAAAGGACTATCCAACTCAACCAACATGTATTTCGTTACACCGCACTTTTTCTAAGTTACACCACATTACTTAATTACACCGCACATCTACTAGTCTCTTTTACTCAAGGTTGATCCCTTTCCACTAACTGTACCCACATGACAAACTTGGTAGTTACTTGTACCTAGCTGTTATCGTAGGTGCCGGCTTGCTCCTACCACCGCTAAGATACCCTTACTCTACCCATTTGATCGGCTCTCTAAACCCCGTAGGCACCCGTGCTGGCCCCACAGTGGGTTGTATCACTCCCCAAAGTGGCAACCCGGATACCAACATGAAATGCACGGCCATACCTACACGATGAAACAACGTCTTACCTACCAGCCCGGACCCATGCACACACATGAACCCGTTGGACTTGCGTTGCCACCGCTATTCACGTTTTGACCTCTTATATTCAAGCCCAGTAAGCGTGCACCAACCTCGGCCTAGTACCGGGCCCAATTAGATACTCAAATAGGTTACTGGTTGAAACGGGTCCCATTCCGACACAAGCCTCCCACCTATGCTTGGCCCCCACTAGGTTTTTCTCCCACTTAACCATTTTAATTTAAATGTCCATGTCTTACACATGCTACAGTTAAGTCCATACTTACATGTCATTATTTACATGCCTTATCTTATTCCGGTTAAGTCCATATTTACATGTCATAATTTACATGTCACCCCACTTAACCCTCTAACCATACCCATGTCTTATTATGGATAGTATTCCTTAATTCATTCCTTATGACGAATGGTGCATGACCTCCCACATTAGACCAAACAATTTGTGGCCGCTGGATTTGCCGGGCGGTTCCGGGCAGTCTTACGCCACAAACCGGGTCTAACCTCGTGTCACCCATCGTTACGCTTACAATTCATGCCTTTTACCTCTCACATTAGACGTCCAATTGTGGCAGCTGGATTTTCCGGGCGGTTTCGGGCAGTCTTACACCACAATTGCGCCTAACCTCGTGTCAAAGGTTTATTAATAATCGTATTTCACCCAAACCCCAATTTTCATGTCATGTGTTTCCAATTCAACATATAATCATGTTTACACTTTTTGCCTATTCCAACTTGTCGTTAATAATACTAATTACATATCAATTAGCCTCAATAACAAATTTCCAGTTATAGGCAATTTCATCAATTCCATGCAATTCATACCCAAATATGCCAATTTCACATATTATCCAATTATCCAATAATATCCAATTTTCCAAATTTCCCATATTCCAAATATTCCCCATCGTTCCCACGTATTCACATTCGCGCGTATTTTTAATATAGGATCGAAGGTAGCCTAGATCCACAAATAAAAGGAATAGGGGTAAGAAGAGAGAATCAATTCATAGAAAATTGGAATTAAACATCATCACGAATTAAAGAGGCATATAGACTGGCATAGAGGCATAATAAAAGATTCGACATGAATAAACTGATAAAAGGTATGAACTTTACATAGGAACATAGGCATATGATGACATGAATCAAAAAGGTGAAGACAGGGTGAGATTTTCATTACAAACATACATATGAATCCTTTTTACAACTTTTCCATGTTACTTTAAAACCTATTATATTGTGAAAATTATTGTACTTACCTTTCGTGGCAAAAGAAAAAAAATAAACTGAAATTGATGTAGAAACGTTGTGGTGATGTTGATTGATCTCCTTTAATTGTTGTTGAAGCTCTAAACTTTGCTTTGAATTGTGTATGAACACTTGAGATTTGATTTAGAGGTGGCGGCTAGGGTTCAAGAGAGAGTTTGATAGCATAATGGTGTCATAGTTAATATTTAATGAATTAGGGTTAGGTCTTAGGGTGTATATATAAGCGTAGATAATCATTTAGGGCCTTAGATTTTAACCTACAACCCATCCGGACCATCAGAATTCAGAAATCGACGTCACAAAGCAGATTTTCGGATGTGGAAAAACATGGGGAGGTCGACCCCCAGGTCGACCTGTATGGGAGGAGGTCGACCCCCAGGTCGACCCTATGGTCGACCTATCCGATTAGGTCGACCCCCTGGTCGACCTGGGTCCTGGGCGGGAATTTTCCCACCCAGCCCGGGTACGTGCGATTTCGAATTTTGAATTTAATTTGAATTTTTGGCTGGGTTTAACTTTAGATAATTTTGCTTAATTACTCAAACTTCCAAGGCGCATAACTTCCTCATGCGAAGTCCGATTTACGCAAACTCAGACTCTATCTCAAGCAGAATTCCGAGACGATCACAATGGCGCAACCCATTTCCCTTCATTCCTCTTGTAGAAAGTTAGTGTTCTTAAATTTAGTTAATTCAATCATTCAAAATTCGAGATGTTACATTCTCCCCTACTTAAAGGATTTCGTCCACGAAATCTCTAAGTCAAGAAGAACGTATCCTACCATCCAACCATCCATCTACTCAACCATCAACCACTAGCAACCATGGTCCTTAAAATATTTCTAATGCTTTTCATGTACATATGCATAGTGTGTGTATATGTTCGTATACTAATGCAAAATTAGGCGGTCCACTGATTCAGTCGACCTCCTTAATGCAAATAATGATAGTGCCATGTATCCATCATGTATGCAGAGAACCCTATACATATCATAATTACAAGTGTGCACAACCATTCATTTAAATGCAACATCCATATGATACACACATTCAATGTACATTCATTTTACTAAATACATCCATTTATATGCAATATGCAATATGAAAGTGACTGAGCCGATCTAGTACCTAAAGTGTGTGTATATGCAACCACTAGCAAACACTTGCATCCACATGCATCCACCATGCATAACATGTCTTTAACACATGTTTCAACCATAGGAATACCCTATCTAAAGGTCAAAGATACCAGTGAGAGGACATATTAAAGATAGAACAAGTACAAGCTAAGCGATAAAGGAGAAATTAAAAGACATACCCTCGAAAAGAAAAGGGTACAATGAACGCATCTTCTCTTCCGTCTCCCAAGTAGCGTCGCTCTCATCATCTCCCCATTGCACTTTGACTAGGTTGACCTCTCGATTCCTCAACTTCTTAATCTCTGACCCAAGAATGCATGTAGGAGCTCATCGAATCATCCCATCACGCTCTACCTCCACCTGTCTAAGCAAGCTCGGCTCTACCACTTCCGCGGTCTCATGCAAGCACTACCTCAAATGTGATACATGGAATATGTCGTGTATACCACTAAGTCTATCGGGCAACTCCACTCTATACGCCATCTGTTCAATCCTCTCCTTAATGGGAAACGGCCCTACGAACCTTGGTGCTAACTTCCAAACGGACCTAAAGCGAACAACATTCTGTAATGGAGACACCTTGATAAAGACCATGTCCCCAATATCAAATTCAAGATCTGTCCCCCTCTTGTCCACATACGATTTCTGCCTATCTTGTGTCGTCTTCATCATCCTTCAAATCAAATCGATCTTTTCCGAAGTCTCTCTAATTATATCGGGCCCAAGTAAGATCTTATCCGTAGATTCCCACCATCATGTAGGTGAACGACAAGCCCTTCCATAAAGAGCCTCGAAAGGTGCCATGCCAATGCTAGACTGAAAACTATTATTATACGCGAACTCCACAAAAGGAAGATGCTCCTCCCATGTACCTCCGAAGTCTAAAACACACAGCCTCAATAGGTCCTCTAGAATACGATTCATCCTCTCGGTCTGGCCATCCGTCTGAGGATGATATGCGGTGCTCAAACATAACTGAGTCCCTACCGCCTCTTGCAAGCTCTTCCAAAACTCGCTAGTAAAGATAGGATCGCGATCACTCACTATGCTAGAAGGAACACCGTGCAAACGAACTATCTCTCGAATGTATATGGAGGCTGACCATGGAGCAATCCTCTTACTCTTCAATGGAATGAAATGGGCGCTCTTAGTAAGTCTGTCTACCACAACCCAAATCCCCGTATTACCCTTCCTCGATCTCGGTAACCCATCCACAAAATCCATCGAGACACTCTCCCACTTCCATTGTGGGACCTCCAATGGGTGAAGCAACCCACCGGGCTTCTTTTGCTCTGCTTTTACTTGTTGGCACACCAAGCATCTAGCGACAAACTCGGCCACTTCCTTCTTCATAACGGCCCAAAAGTAAACTCGTCTCATGTCCATGTACATCTTGTCACCGCCGGGATGGATGGTCATCTTCGAACGATGTGCATCATCAAGAATGGTCTTCCTCAAGTTCTCGTCTCGTGGTACACAAAGTCTACCGTCCCTATGTAACCAACGCTTATCATCTAGGGTATACCTACTGAGATGGCTCGATGACTCCCCCTATATGAGCTTCTCTACCAACTCAACCAACTGTGGGTCATCTCGCTGTGCCTCACCAATCCTTCCCAAAAGCGTAGGTCTGACCTCTAAGGATGCTAGCAAACCAGGCACAAAGTCAATGGAAGGTCTAAAGTGAAACGTGGAGATGAACTCTAAGCTTTGCCGCTCAACAAACAATGGACTCAAGGACAACCTTTTCCTACTTAAGGCATCTGCCACCATGTTACCCTTACCAGGGGTATATGCTATCTCGAAATCGTAGGACGCTAAGAATTCCATCCACCTTTGCTGCCTTAAGTTCAATTCCTTCTAAGGGAACAAGTATTTTAGCGATTTATGGTCTGTGAACAATTCGAATTTCTTGCCAAGAAGATAATGGCGCCAAGACTTAAGCACGAAAACAATAGCGGCCAACTCTAGGTCATGTGTAGGGTAATTTCTCTCATGCACTCTCAACTGCCTTCCTCCATAGGCTATTACCCTCCCCTCTTGCATTAAGACTACGCCTAGTCCTGTCCCACAAGCATTGGTATTAACAGTAAATGGCTTACTCCCATCTGGCAACACTAAGACTGGGGCTGTGGTTAAAGCTCTCTTTAAACGTTGGAACGCATCATCACAATCTACGTCCCATGTGAAAACTAGGTTCTTCTTCGTCAAGCGTTTCAATGGGGCTGATATCTTTGTGAAGTCCTTGATAAACTTCCTATAGTAGCCTGCCAACCCCAAGAAACTCCTCACCTCGGTAGCATTTTTAGTGACCTTCTAATCTTGGATGGCCACCACCTTCGCGGGATCCACAGCTATCCCTTCTTTGGAAACCACGTGCCCTAAGAATCGCACTTCCTTCCTCCAAAAGTGACATTTAGAAAATTTAGCTTTAAGGTTATGCGCTCAAAGGGTCTCCAATACTTCCCTAAGATGTAGGGCATGCTCTTCCTCGCTCTTAGAAAAGATCAAGATGTCATCCACAAAGACCACCATGAATTTATTAAGGTATTCATCAAGTCAACAAAGTATGCGGGGGCGTTTGTCAAACCGAAGGGCATTACAAGCCACTCATAGAAACCATTCGGAGTCCTAAAGGCAGTATTATCTATGCTATCCTCAGCCACTCTCAACTGATGGAAACCAGTGGCAAAGTCCAACTTCGAAAACACTGAGGCGCCAACTAACTGATCGAAGAGATCGTCAATCCTCGGCAGTGGGTGCCTATTCTTCTTAGTAAGCTTATTAAGTTCTCTATAGTCCACACAAAGTCGAAGGGACCCATCCGCCTTCGTGGCAAATACTACTAGAGCACCCCACTCCGGTATACTACGTCTTATGAATCCCTTCTCAAGCAACTCTCCTACTTGCTTATTGAGCTCCCTCCTCTCACGAGGAGCCATGTGGCGTACTAGCAGAGATACTGGTTTTGTAATGTCAACAAGATAAATACGAAAGTCTATCTCACATTTTGGGGGTAGACCCCTCACCTCATCGAAGACATCAACATATTCACGGACTATACGAACAGAATATAAATCATCATTGGATGCATCAAGTGACTCAAGATAACTAAGCATCACCGATCCTCTAGGGTCGCAAGAAATACTAAGGGTCTTTCCAATACGAGTCAACAATTTTACTACCCTTCGTTCACAATCTAGGATGGCACCATATCTGGCTAGCCAATCCATCCCTAGAATCAACCCATAGCCCATGAAACCAAGCATAAAAGCATTACATTCAAAACCAACGCCTAAGATAGACAATCTCAAATCCCTACAAACCATGGATAAATGAGCCGACCCACCAATAGGATTTGAGACTACAATGGGATCCACAACGAGACTAGTATTTAAGTGCAGAGTTTCAACTAATGATGTAGAGATAAACGAATGTGATGCGCCAGAATCGAATAAAGTACAGACAGGATGATCAAACAAGAAAATCAGACTTTCGACAGAAATTTTTCTACCTTCTTCCTGTCCCGGAGCCATGAGAGCGTGAACCTGCCCTCCCAAAGTAGAACCTGCCCTCTGCCCTTGCTTCTTAGGACAGTCCTTCACAGCATGACCCGCATCACCACAATGACAACAAGCGAACTTCTCTTCTTCCTACAGTCTTTCTTCAAATGGTCGGGTATCCCACAGTTGTGACACTTCCTCTTTTCTTTACCACCTTTCTTTTGTTGTTGGGCTTTATTTGGATCCTCCTTCTTATCTTGCGGCCTAAAAGTACTTACACCCTTCTCTTCTTCATGCATGTATGCCATATCAACAAGCTTTTCATACGTAGCCCCCATTGGAATGTGGGACATAGCCAAACTGTGAAGCGGTTCATTTAGGCCCTTTGCAAACCTCAAGGCCTTCTTGTGATGCGTATTCACCAACTCTAGCCCAAATCTCGCCAACTTATTAAATTCGGTCACATACTCCTTCACGGTTAAGTTTTTCTGCTTCAATGTCAAGAACCTCTCCATGTACATACTCTCCTCAGCATGAGAAAGGAATTTCAACTCAAACCTTCCCTTAAAATCTGCCAATGTCTCTACAGCACGCTCTCCATTAGTAACCTCCCACCAAAACGAAGCTTCGTCCTTCATCAACTAAGCAACCAATTGGACCTTCCTACAATCGTCCAAATCAGAAATGCCAAATAGATCCTCCACATTTTTCAACCAATTTCTAGCTTCAACGAACGTTTCAGACCCACTAAAAGGTTTTCCACCCATCGAACGAAAGTCTTTACATATCTTGGAGAAAGCATCTCCACGCGGAGGAATGACTGGAGCTGGGGGAGGAGGAGGAGGAATGTCGGCCGGACCCATGGTAGCGGCCCTAGCCTCGAGATATTGACGAAACCAACCGGGTACATGAACACCCTCAGGTATCTCAGATGCTCCAGACATGCTGAAAAGAAAAAGAAAGAGTTTCAAAACAAGGGAAGCGAAAGAGAGGTGTATTGAAGCGACCCGAATTTCCATACTCTTTGAGTCGACTAATATCACTACACGTCCAACCCAAATCGCACAGAAACACGAATCATTATTAGAAAGAAGTTAAATGATGAGAAGTAGAAAGAAAGAAATATTAGAATAGAAGAAAACGAAGAAAACAAACTCACAGCGGAACGAATAAAATATATTAGATAACATAAACTTTGAAATACAATTCGGTAACCGTATATACATACCATCATCAGAGCACAATAGTTATTCCTGGAACAGTTATAAACTCCTGTTTCCAGATACAACATAGTACACAGTGGAAAATATGATAGTCTATCGCCAACTGATGAAGCCTCTTGCTTCGAACACTTCCAAGTGAATCTGTAACATCCTGACTACTTGACTGCCCGTACAAATTTGGGCACCCAAGAGTTTAGGGAAAACAAAACAAAATAAACTATGGGTCAGTCATGGGACTGGTGTGAGTAAACTCCAACCATTTGTTTAACTTTCAAAATCCTTTCGAAAGAAATGATAATCGTAAGACCGATCCACACATAAACACGGATGGCTTTTTCCTTACGATAACCAAAAATATTTTGATATCAAAATCTGGTGATATTATAATAGTGTCTACAACAAATAAATAGAATCTAGCGGAACGCTTGCATCTCACGCTCCATATATAATATAAAATCAAAAACCGCAGGCGCTTATTGGAGATTGGATTTCCAACATGACAAGGTATGGGACCACCTGCCGATAGTGTATCTCTAGAGACGAATACACTGGGTTCAACAAGAACTTCTTGCAACCCGGCCCACACATGACCGACCACTCATTTCACTTGAGTGTATCGAATGTATATCACCAATGGTTGGGATCAGCAACTGCTTCCCGAAAGGGACAGCATCGATAGATTAAAGAACAAATGGATTTTCTCTAGATAGGTGATTATACATCCTAATGGGAGCGACCCACTTAGCCATGCTGCCTGCCCGATTTTTTTCAATCCCGGGTTGTGAGGCTTGAGGTTTGAATTAACAGAACAACCCTTGCATTTTCTCCATCTTCATAATCTATTCAACATAAGTTGATTCGTAACGCTTAGGCCAATACGGAGAGGTTTTCAGATATTAAATCTGATCCCGGTCTCTCCGTATTGACGACGGAAAAACGGTCAAAAACTTTGATAGTCGGTGATTTAACTATCAAAGAAAAATAAGTGTACAACCAACGATCTTATTTCCAGGTAGGAATTCGATCAATCATCAATCAACATTAGCCTCTTTAAATAAATCCCTCATTATATTATCATTTAAATTCCTGTTTCCTTTATTCGAGGAAATATTTCTTATTCCAATTAGAAACATTTCTAAATATATTAACGAATCATTACTTTCTATATTTAGAAAACATACCTTATTAATATCAGAAAATATTTCCATATTTCATTTATAAATTCCTCGTTGACCAATTCATTTCATTTCCTATTCGTAGAAAATATCTCTCATTTTAATTGGGGAAAACATTTCAAATTCTCTTAAATT
The DNA here is from genome assembly GCA_030737875.1 of Allium sativum. NCBI lineage: Eukaryota > Viridiplantae > Streptophyta > Magnoliopsida > Asparagales > Amaryllidaceae > Allium > Allium sativum. The sequence goes on along the minus strand of CM060916.1, from coordinate 709,977,888 downwards.
AACGTGATGTTATAAACATCGTTATTATAACTTAAACATTAACCAACTATTAACTAACCAGAATGTTAACCAATCTTCACTATCGAATCTCAACCATTTCTTCATCAATCATGAAGTCAATCAAGTTGGGGTATGATTATCTCTCAGACCTTAATTGAACAACATTCTCAACTTCGAAATAGTCAAAACTCATAGCTTCATTGCTTACGCGACTTTTGGATTCAATCTAAGAACACACTTCCTTTACAGAAAAATATTGATTATAATGGTAGCGTTATAATTGTTGTTTCTAAATATTTAGTTTATAAAACATTGCTTTTTAACAACAGCGTTACAATCGCTGTCTAGAATTATAGAACATTTATTTTGACAATAGCGTTAAGATTGCATTATAACGGCAGCATTAAAATTGCTGTTTAGAATTTACAAAACATTTACTATAACAATAGCATTATAATTATTGTATAAGTTTATAAAAAAAATCATTCATTATAGCAGTAGCATTATAATCGCTGTTTTCAAATATTTGGTATATAAAAATATAACTTGTACTTATTAATTTCAATTAATAAGTAATTAATTAAATAATTAAATTTGATTCAAAACGGCAAGTAGAAATAACTACTTTCCTAAATTCGATATAATCAAATTCCAATAACTCTCTCTTGAATAATCTATATTCGATCATATTCCGAACTCCAGAATTTATCTACCATTTCACGTTAATTCAAATTCACAATTCCCTTTTGAATTCATGCTTTCCAAATCATTACGTTATCACCATCTATTTTATATTCCACATTTTGAAATAAAACTTATCGTTTTCTTTTAAATTGATCCCCCATTTTCTTTATCTCATTCAAACTCCAATTTGGATTCATATTCAAATCTGAATTTCCATTACATATATTTTATTTGCAAAATCTTTACTCTAAATCATTATTTACTTTAATCCTAAATATATTCCTTTCATGTACAATCGTTTGGTTTCGTTTTTATAAATATTCCTTTAAACCAAATTCCATTTATAACTTCTATTTACAAACGTTTATAAAAATCTCACTTTTAACTTCAAACATTTATAATCTCATTTATAATCCCCTTTAAAATCACTAAGATCAAATCCAATTACAACTATTGGTTTCAAAACCAACTTCCCCTTTTTCATATAAAATCAATTTAATCTAATGACAATATTTTTCTAAATTTATAACAGATGTTTATAATCAACTTCTTGTTTTATTTATTAAAACAAGTTCCTACCTTCAAGTTCATTTAAAAATTCAATTCTCTACTTTGGAACTAAATTTCTTTTTTTTTCAAACCCCCCTTTATATTCGAAAATATTTTACGGTATTAAAATACCAAATTTCTAGGGTCAGGGAAATCAACACAACATAATTTATCACAGTAAACAATAATATAAATGTTGAGGAACCCAGTTGGGTCCCTCCAACCTGTTTCCCTGCATCCACAGATGTTAATCAGCATCAATAATATTATTTCACATCAATATGAAATATCGGAACTAATCATCGATCAACGATGTAATCATATCAACCAATTTTATCAACCATTTCAACCAAGCAACTATTTCACAGTATAAAATAAATTTAAAATTCGTTTATATAAAAATATAAACGAAGCAGAGTTAGTGAGTTTACTCACTTTGGTTCACTGTTGACGATTCTGCTTTTGTTTCAGTTTAAAATCCAACAATATTTGATTTTATCACGGAATCCAAGTTACTTCGTTCTCAACCACATCAATTTCATATTGTGGATCTCATCGTTACGACTACGGTGTGACCGTTGTCATCTGATTCATGCCATTTAACTTAATCTGGCCGCCTCAAACTATATTCTTCTCTGATGGAAACCACATGGTCCAGACCTGCTACTGCAAATTTATATTATTATTTCTTTTGTTATGATTCAACTACCATTAGTTTAACTAATTTCTAATTAAAAATAATTACCCATTTAATCAGATCTATATGATTTTTTCCCTTAACAGATCAATTCCTTCGAACCCATTTTCTTTCTTGACAACGCTGCTCATCATCCCACCTTTACAAATGAACTCAGCATGTCCACCTTCTTTGAACACTACTACTAATCTTTTACCCTTCTTTACTCCTTACCACCCCTTAATACAAACGTTAGCTACTAAAACACGTCCTCATTATCTCTTCTCCCTCTTCGAACTATTACTGTAAACATCACACCATTTTTTCTTTTAAGTCCTTCTTATATATATGAATCCGTACCTCCGCTGCTTCACCCAACTTTCCTCCATGCTAACTATCCACGTCCATCCAAATTCCTTAATTAAGCCATTAGTATTTAAATACCTCATTAAGAATTTCTTAATGGTATATTAAGACTTAAACCAAAGCAAAAACCGCACCTGCCACTGTTTCTTGCTATGACATAATGGCCATGACTGTATATTCATCGATCAGCTCCTCCTTCCTACTCACAAATATCTCCAAACTAAAATCGATGCCACCATTTCAGACCACTAACCACCCCAACACCACAGGCTCCTATGTCCAACCAACCCGCCACCGTTGAGAGCGCCAGTGATCTAGCAACATATGATCATGAACTCGGCTCCCCATATTCACGTTTCCAATTGCTCACGTTATTCATGCTTCAGCTCCAGGCCCACTTTATTACCCACCTTTTCTGCTCTCCATTTAAAAACTCCATGAACACACAAGACAGCTTCAACTATACCCCCTTCCTTCATATCTTTATATATATAACGAAGGGCTAAAGCCCATCCACTTCCCTTCCTTATATTCATTTTCACCACCTAACGCAACCGCAACGCAACCCCGTACTGACCCCCACCACATCAATGTGTTGCCAGAACCGAGGCCTACCCCGAATCGCCTACCCCTCTTTAAAACAGTAACAGTCCATGCTCTCTTCCTCCTCACTCCATCACTAAACACTATATCGAACTCAGCTAATGCAATAACAACTTCAGTCTTCAACTCATTCAACACCCTGAGCATAGATTCGAATATCAGGTCTTTGATTGAAACACTAATCTTTCCAAACAATTCAACCTTAGGCTTGCGGTAGCCATGAAACAGCGAACTGAAATCTCGTGAAAACCCAATAGCTTACTTCGAATTGCAGCTCTCGTTTTAACAGGAGTAATGAATTCAAAAGTCGAATTTTCTATTGAGTATTTTATTTGTGATTGATTTTTAATTGGGTTTGAGGTAAATGAAATTTTAGTTTTGTTTCCCCCTTTAAAGAAATGATCACGCGACTGTATATTTATACAGTTGAGTGCCTTGGCTATCACGTATATAGAGTGGGATAGATGGTTCGCTTTTCAACTTAGCCCACTGTTTGATTTAAACATAGCGCGTGGGTTCATTTATTTGACGAGGACTTGATAGGCTTTGCACAGTTAAAACAGTAGGTGGGCTTATGGTTTTGCAGAAGCTATGTTTGCAAATAAATCATGTGCGTCGTACCCTTGTTAGCTGATAGGGCAGCAGACATTAGATCCTAGATATGTATGGAGGTTTTTAATTTAGGTCTGCGTTTTGGATAGCTTTACATGTGCTCATTTAATACGGATAGAACAACGCTGCAGAGATTTTTATTTCTCCAATTCTTACATGGTTCCTGAAACTGGCGTTGATTGCACATGGTTCTTGTTACCTGATCTTGCCAAATTTTCAAAGATTTACACCAGATTTAACCAATATTTCAGATAAGATTTGCTACAGTGTAAATATTTGCATCACACGGGATTTTGCAGATAAGATTTGAGTTAGATGGGTTCTCACTTTATATTTCCTATATAAATAAATGACACAAAAATATGTTCGTGTACGAGCCATTACGGACAGAAATAAGAACACGGTCATGTCCAGCGAGGTACCACGATCCTAAAAATATAATAATATCGGTAGTTTACCTTATATTATGAAACCCCAAAATATTGATATAGGGTGAAAAATACTCCAAATAAAAAGTTGCATATTTAATTATTTAAAAATTACAGTAAAATTCTAAAAATTAAATTATAACTACGCCTCAAAAGAACCTTGTACAAATTCAAGACCGATATTTAAATAAACCGTTATGTTCTATATGCGATTCCATAGAGACTTTCTGAAAATTTGATTTGGACATAACTTTTTATTCTTGCTATGAAATCTAGATTTTTCACATCCGTTGGAAAGATATTTTCAAATATTTCTTGTTTCGCTAAAATCCGATTTATTTGAATCCTGTACATTCATTTGAAATTTGAAATCGAAAATTCAAACTACCATGCCATTTTGAACTCGTTTTAAATTATATTATAAATTATACGTTTAAATATCGTTTTATTAAATGAATTACTATCTATAATTCAAATAAAATATTTAAAACAAATTTAAATATTCAAAACTCAATGATTGAAAAATCCGGGTCATTACATGTATGGCTTGCGGGGATTATGCTTTTCAAAGTAAACTTTCCTTGAAAATAGCTTCTTTAAAACAAGTTTTTGAAAATACTTTCTAGGAAAATAATACTTTTGAAAACACTTCTAAAACTTTTTTATCTATTCTTGTAACCATAGCTATGATACCACGTGTAACACCCCATGTCCATTAATGTCACTCACAAAGGGAATGCATCAATGTCCATGAAGCGTTATTGTTGTATAGAACAGATAAATTACAAGAATAAATAAATAAAACAACACAACGGAAGATAAAACTTATTTCATAGCATCATAACTCAAAACAAGCTTACATAAGTAGTTTCCAAAACCATTACAACAGGATCAATAGTCTTTTCCAAAAACTTCAAAGTACATAAAGAAGCAAATACTTAAATAACATAAATCCCTACTGAGCATAAGCAAAGCTATAAAGATGAGAGAGTCCAAAGCGATACATCTACTCTTTTCAAGCAACTGAAAGAAATCGTCACTAAGCTGTAGTATTCCCTCCTTGCAAACCTGAGGGGGGGAAAGGAAAGAAAAGAGGTGGAAACAAACGGGTCAGACATAAAGTCTGGCGAGTCCAGTGATTTTAACAAATAATAGGTAAGGTAAATGAACAAGACATAAATAGGCATCATGATATGGCTATAACATAGATAAGGTAGATAAAAAAGATGGACAAGATGATTTCGTTCCTAAGTACTAAGACAATCCTACACCTTGGCGAAGTGAACAACCCTCCAAGTACTAACCCCGAAGACCAAAGTCAACATCAGACTAGCATCCAAAGGACTATCCAACTCAACCAACATGTATTTCGTTACACCGCACTTTTGCAAAGGTACACCACATTACTTAATTACACCGCACATCTACTAGTCTCTTTTACTCAAGGTTGATCCATTCCCACTAACTGTACCCACATGACAAACTTGGTAGTTACTTGTACCTAGCTGCTATCGTAGGTGCCGGCTTGCTCCTACCACCGCTAAGGTACCCTTACTCTACCCATAGGCACCCGTGCTGGCCCGTAGGCACCCGTGCTGGCCCGTAGGCACCCGTGCTGGCCCCACAATGGGGTGTATCACTCCCCAAAGTGGCAACCTTGATACCGACATGAAATGCACGGCCATACCTACACGATGCAACAACGTCTTACCTACCAGCCCGGACCCATGCATGCACATGAACCCGTTGGACTTGCGTTGCCACCGCTATTCAAGTTTTGACCTCTTATATTCAAGCCCAATAAGCGTGCCCCAACCCCGGCCTAGTACCGGGCCCAATTAGATACTCAAACGGGTTACTGGTTGAAACGGGTCCCCTTCCGACACAAGCCTCCCACCTATGCTTGGCCCCCAGTAGGTGTTTCTCCCACTTAACCATTTTAATTTAAATGTCCATGTCTTACACATGCTACGGTTAAGTCCATACTTACATGTCATAATTTACATGCCTTATCTTATTCCGGTTAAGTCCATATTTACATGTCACCCCACTTAACCCTCTAACCATACCCATGACTTGTTATGTTTAGTATTCCTTAATTCATTCCTTATGACGAATGGTGCATGACCTCCCACATTAGACCGAACATTTTGTGGCCGCTGGATTTGTCGGGCGGTTCCGGGTAGTCTTACGCCACAAACCGGGTCTAACCTCATGTCACCCACTGTTACACCTACAATTCGTGCCTTTGACCTCTCACATTATACGTCCAATTGTGGCAGCTGGATTTGCCGGGCGGTTCCGGGCAGTCTTACACCACAATTGCGCCTAACCTCGTGCCAAAGGTTTATTAATAATCATATTTCACCCAAACCCCAATTTTCATGTCATGTGTTTCCAATTCAATATATAATCATGTTTACACTTTTTGCCTATTCCAACTTGTCATTAATTATACTAATTACATATTAATTAGCCTCAATTACAAATTTCCAATTATAGGCAATTTCATCAATTCCATGCAATTCATACCCAGATATGCCAATTTCACATATTATCCAATTATCCAATAATATCCAAATTTCCAAATTTCCCATGTTCCCAATATTCCCCATCGTTCCCATGTATTCGCATTCGCGCGTATTTTTAATATAGGCTCGAAGGTAGCCTACATCCACAAATAAAAGGAATAGGGGTAAGAAGAGAGAATCAATTCATAGAAAATTGGAATAAAACATCATCATGAAATAAAGAGGCATATAGACTGGCATAGAGGCATAATAAAAGATTCAACATGAATAAACTGATAAAAGGTATTAACTTTACATAGAAATATAGGCATATGATGACATGAATCAAAAAGGTGAAGACTTGGTGAGATTTTCATTACAAACATATATATGAATCCTTTTTACAACTTTTTCATGTTACTTTAAAACCTATTATATTGTGAAAATAACTGTACTCACCTTTCCTGGTTAAAGAAAAGAATTATAAACTGAAATTGATGTAGAAACATTGCGTTGATGTTGATTGATCTCCTTTAATTGTTGTTGAAGCTCTAAACTTTGCTTTGAATTGTGTATGAACACTTGAGATTTGATTTAGAGGCGGCGGCTAGGGTTTAAGAGAGAGTTTGATAGCATAATGGTGTCATAGTTAATATTTTATGAATTAGGGTTAGGTCTTAGGGTGTATATATAAGTGTAGAGAACCATTTAGGGCCTTAGATTTTAACCTAGAACCCATCCAGACCATTAGAATTCATAAATCGACGTCACAAAGCAGATTTTCGGATCTGGAAAAACATGGGGAAGTTGACCCCCAGGTCGACCTGTATGGGGGGAGGTCGACCCCCAGGTCGACCCTATGGTCGACCTATCCGATCAGGTCGACCTGGGTCCTGGGCGGGAATTTTCCCACCCAGCCCGGGTATGTGCGATTTCGAATTTCGAATTTAATTTGAATTTTTGGCTGGGTTTAACTTTAATCAATTCTGCTTAATTACTCAAACTTCCAAGGCCCATAACTTCCTCATACGAAGTCCGATTTACGCAAACTCGGACTCTATCTCAAGAAGAATTCCGAGGCGATAGCAATGGCACAACCCATTTCCCTTTATTCCTCTTTTAAAAATTTAGTGTTCTTAAATTTAGTTAATTCGATCATTCAAAATTCGGGGTGTCACAGTGGACGTAGGCCCCAACGGGCCGAACCACTATAAATAACTATGTCCTTTACTTCCCCGCACATTATTACTGCATTTCTTATGATTCTCCGCTCTGGACTAAAAAGTTTCTAATTTTTGGAATTCTCTGGTGTCGATGATAATTTTAGGCATCAACAAATATATATCTGTTTGGTGGGGAAGAATTTATTCTCTTGCTTAACACCCTTCTCTGAGACGTACGAGCTTAGAGGTTATATATTGATAGACATCACTTGCATGGCGTGAATTGTCAGTGTGGCATGCAGAGATGCAGTGATCAAGGCTTCTATTGAAAAGCAGAGTCTGGTGGTTGATGATGAAAGCACGGGTTTAAATAACATAGCTTTGTGTATAGCGTTAATTCGTGAGCCTCACACCCGGTATGAGTCAAAAACGGGATCGGACTACAGGGAGTGTACGACATTTCTTTCTAGCTATGGGGTGTGTCATGGTATGGAGCCTAGACATTTATATTTTTTAACTATGTGGATGATGGATTGCGAGGCGCATCGGATATAACGGTCACTACGGGGCCGATGGATAGGTCCGATAGGACCGGGAAACGTGTGTTCAGGAATAACTAATCCTCAAACATAAGGGGGGGACCGGCCATGAAGCATCCAAGGGTTCACTACGGGGGATTATGAGGCATTTGCTAGAGTGTCTCGAATCGGTGAAGTGTCATCCCTTGCCTCGACTCATAGATGGAATCCAATTTCCAATACGTGACATTTCGGTTTTAATTGCAGAACTAGTATGGCGACATAGTAGGATGGGGTATTATGTCGTCAATGATTGATACATTTATATTTGAAGTGATTTTGACACTATATACTTGTAGTAATATCAAAATGATTTGTTTTAAAATGTACCAAGCATGTTTGGCTATAATAAGGTAAAACTATACCCTGTGGCTTGCGTTGCATTATGTGATGGGATATGAGTATTATAATAGCTTCATTTTTCCAGAAAGCATCACGCTGTTTGTTTTATGCACTGGTATCCTTGGGAGAAAACTCGTTCCATGTTATATGGCGTGGACCCTTGATTTACTTTATTTTTAAAGCAAATATTTAATAACTGTTTTAGTTCTCACACCAGTCCCATGACTAACTTGGAGTTTATTGTTTTAACCTAAACTCTGGATACCCCTATTTTCCACATGGGCAGCTAGTAGTTTTGGTTTTGTGAATTTCTATTTTGCAGGATCCTGGTTTACAACTGGAGCTATATTCGAAAAGCTTTATATCTGTGTATCTCTTTCATTTGTGTTATGTATCATTTTTCCGCTACTATGTAATGTAATTTTAATCTCTGGTATTTTTATGATGTATATTATTTATTCATACGCTGTTATATTTTTGTACTCTGGTGTAATTGTTGTAACAGCAATGAATTGTTCTTCTGTTTGCATCCAGATTAGTCTTGTTCTCAAAGCATTCCGCCTTCTTTTTCGGTTTAAGCCAGCCGAAATTTCGGGTTGCTTCAGTTTTGTATCAGAGGTCTGGTTTACAGAGCTCGTGAACAAGACACATTAGAACCAAACGAAAAAATCATCAAAGATCGGATTAGTAATATCCAATAAGAATGACTCGTTAGAGATGGGATCAGTAGTATCCAAGAATGAGTTTCAAAGAGTGTTATTTTTAAAATTAAAATGAAAGCAAATTTTGTTTTGAAAATTTAAACCTTATTATACGTATTTGAATATTTTATTTTAAATTGATTTGGACCATCGAGTATATGGAGATTTTAATATACGTCTGATCCACGTATATTCGAAGTCTCAAATATACTAGATGGATATAGAATCACACTCTAGTCGCTCGGAGATGATTCTGATGATGGCATGTCATCATCAGCATTTATGTTCGAGTTTTAAAAGCCGGATAGCTATATGTTTCCAGTTGACTGGTGTGAGAACCAAAACTATGCTAGGATTTATTGTTGTGATTTGGCCTTAAAAATGTGATTTTTGAGTATGTATAAAATTATATATTTGAAAAGCTAATCAACTAATTGATTGCTGGTTGTGTCGTTTGATTATAAGTATAACTAATAAAAAAATATTGGAATGATAAAACCCATATGTGAATGAAAGGTAAATTTACCCAAATTGAATCAAATATTGAACTGAATCGAAAATTTGATTGGAATTGCATGTATATACAAGTATATATAATGAACAGGTCATAGCATGGAAGCTAAGAACAGGAATAAAATTGTGTTCCCAACAAATAGGTACATGTTTACTGTATTTCTTGGGTTCTGATGATTTTATGAGCCGATTGGCTAGCCGCTTGGCGTTTTCTTTTTATTTTGGATTGATGAGGGCCCTGTGAGGCTAGTTGCGGTTTTACCGGTCAGCCTGTACAAAGAAGCTTATGGTGAAAATTTTCGAAGATTTAAGGTGTTAGCCAAATTTTTGGAAAAAATATAAAATTCTTAGAAACTGAAAAGTTGAAGAATGAAAGCCAGAATGAAAGTTGAGTTGGTTAGTTAAACAACTTTCGACTCTATTCCTTTTCGAGGATGAAAAATTTTTATGTGGGGGAGATTGTAACAACCCCATATTTCAGAACCAATTTAAAAAAATTATTTTAGTTATTTTAATGTATTTTGAATATTTAAAATGATTTATTTTAAATAATAATGTCTAAAAATCTATTTTAAACATAATAAGAACGTATAAAATTATTTTAATTACAAAACGAGCCTGAAATGGCGTGGTAGTTAGAAAATTTGATTTTTAATTTCAAATGAATATATAGAATTCAATATAAATCAGATTTCAGCGAAATAAGAAATATTTGAATCTGTTTAGCTATATCTTTCTACCGAATGTAAGAAACTGAGATTTCATAATATAAATTGAAATTTATGTCCAGTTTAAAATTTTAAAATAGTTGCTATGGAATTTATATATATATTTTTATAAAATATATAGCCCTTAAAAAAAATAGCCATTTTGCAAACAACCTCTGTTATCGATGAAACCACTTTTTTTGGATTCAGAATGTCAAATTATTGCTAGATTCCAATTTTCAAAAATTTTGGAATAAATATGTAAGCGTAGGGGATTTGAACGTGTTTGGTAATTACAGTTTGAATTTAATCAACTGGAAAGTGACCATTTTTAAAATGGTCTCCAAATTCGACGAAATTAGTTTTGTTAGGACTGTATTGTCAAAACATAGCTATATTTATTTTTCTAGAATTTTTGAAGTCAGTATGTGGCCCCGGTAAATTAAAATGTACATTAAATCCAATTTTGAATGTTAAATTAATTTATATTTTAATTTTGACGAAAACTGATCGAAACAGTCGAATTGGCTTACCGGACATGTCCCGCTGTGTTCAAAATGGGTGTATTATGCTAGGCGTGACAGTCATTGGGTTTGATTTGGAGTTCGAATGGAAAAAGCAACTTTTTGGAATTTAAGTTAAATAATATATATATCCCTCTCTCTCTCAGTCAGCGCATATAAAAGAAAGAAAGAAACAATCGAACCCCCATCGCTCCGCCGCCCCTCCCCCCTCCCCCCCCCCCCCTCCACACGGTCGTCGTTGCCGTCACACCCCCAACCTCCGACCCATTCCTCCTTCCTCCGCCCTGTTCTCTCTCTCCCCCTTCTAATTTAAAGCCCCGCGCCCAAAACCACTGCCGCCCAAACCCTAGCCACCACCAAACCACCGGGGCCGCCCCCGCCACCACCAGCAGCCCATGCCGCCCCTTCTCAGCCTCCACCGCCGACTGTGGACCCCCCTCCTCTTTTAAAAATATGATTTTTATATTTTCAGTTTTATATTAAACACCCTGACCTTCCCACCTCAACAACTCTCCAACCGTGCGCTTCTGGCCAAAATCCACAATGCCAAAGTCGAATTAAAGAACGATTTGCACTTCGATTTGAGTATATGGAAGTCATATTTTGGATTGCGGAGTTGTTCAGAAAACGCGTCCAAAGTCTGTTGTCCAAATACTGTCGTTTTGCGATTTCTGGTGAAATGGAGCATTTTCGGAAGAAAGAGCGAAAGTTGTCCGGAATGGTGCGTTTAAGCTAAAATACAAGACTGTATGAAGATTGGAGCTCGTTTGCAAATTCTGGGATCAGAACAGCGAATCAGAGCGTTAGCAAATAACGACGGAGTGGATCCCAATGTGAGAACTCCTTCTCACTCAAATTATTTTACTGTTGTTATATCATAGGTTGCAGACGGGGCTTAGTAGCTCCTGACACTATTTTATTGTACAAACCATGGATGTTTGTTTGGATTGAATTGTGGTGTAATTGGCTGTATTGTGTTGAATGGATTGTATTGTGGTTTGGTTGATTATTGTGTATGGCGCGAGCCAATATCAGGAGAGGGGTAATGCTAGACATTACTCTGGTTCTAATATCGCGCCGTTATGATGCCGAAATTTTCTGAAATAAATATTTATTTATTAAAATTATCATTTTAAATGCGTAAATAAACTATAAAATATTCATGTATTTAAATACATATTTTATCGTTAAAAAAATAATTTTTAACGTATATATGAACGGCATAAAATTCTCCTGAAATGAAAATAAAAATTCATTTACAAATCAGACGATTTGTTTATGTACACCTATTTAACTGATATTGATTGGGATGATAAATTTTACACATTGTCCAACTGCACAAATAATAATCAGTGTTTGTTGATTGAAACCCCAGATGGGTATTGGGATGATATTTGGCGTACACTAATCCCAATTGTATAGTTTTATGTCAATCAATTGGCTGACAGACTGTAGTAAGCGTTAGCTATTTATATTTAATGCTTATGCAGTTGTGTAATGCACTCTGGATGATGGTTGATTGTGTATCATTATTATTGTGTACATGTGATGTGTGAAATCCATATAAATAACATTATGTGGTAACTGATTGTGTCTGATTCCAGTTCAAGAATAACGAATATTTTATAATAATATTCAGTAAAGGATTAAAATGTGAAGTTTATGTCCGATTTTGGATGGACATGAAAATATTGAAGTAGGTGAAGCCGTGTTGATTAGATATGCGCCATTTTAACGCAAACGATATTTATATCGATTTTATTCATTTTTATAATGAATATCGAAAAGGAAATGATTTCAAAATATGATATTTTGAAAATATTATCACTTAAATATTATAATGATAAGGAGTATTCAATTTGATTTAAAATTGAAATGAAAGTGGGAATTGTTTTCTAAAATGAATTCATAAAACACATTTTGAACAAAATATTATATATATATATATATATATATATTAATGGCTTGAATGGAACGCGTTGTGCTGTGACCGTTCGTGAATTTCAACCATTGACTTCAAATTGACATTACGGGAGATCCGACTGTTGGATTTTCCTAAACCCGGAACCATTGGTGTTAGCCTACTTTGTGAACTAGGTTACACAAAAGAGCAAACAGTGAGAAAGCCATCAACCGGTTCGGATCGGAGGAAGATAGCGCAGAAGGTAAGTAGAGATCAAGGACGTAGATACCATATCGGTTCGGTTCGGAGAAGTACGTCAGCAACATCAGAAGGTAGTAAGTGGCCTCATCGGATCGGATCGGAGGCAGCCGATCTGAACCCCTTTCTCTGAGCCTATGACCGTTGCTACACACGTTCCCTGAAGACTCGGACCAAGCATGACCGTTTCTCCCACGATCTCCCACTAAATCGATGCACTGTCACCATCTGGAAGCCTCGAACCCGACTCTTATGGGATGGGTGCCACGCAGTTCCGAACCGGACCCACTTCAAAGAGATTTTTCACCTATAAATACACCAGGCATTTGAAAGGATCTTTTGGCAAATTCTCAGTTCTAACTTCCTCCATAGCCGAATTTCATAACTACATTCAGATCAAAATCATCTCTTAAAGTCTATTTTTGAGAGATTTGAGTGAGTTTATGCATTGTAATTGTGAAGTTGAGTGAGAATTATTGCTATATTTGCATTCGAATCATCAATTAAAAGAATAGAAAGTGGACGTAGGCTCTTTAACGCCGAACCACTATAAATTGTGTGTTCTTCATTGCTTTTTAGTTCTATTTCATTAAATTCATAGCTCATTTAGGTGTTAGAACCAATTTTTGGTCTAACATTTTGGTGCTTTCATTGAGATACCTTCGAATTCTCAGCCTTTTTGGGATTATCATTCTACTATTTGGACTTTCAAGTTCAAAGAAGTTAATCCCTTCTCTCTGACATCTTTCCGTACTTGTTGACTAACCGTTGAAGAATCAAGTATTATGGCTAAGACCAAAGGAAAAGAAGTGCAAGGTGCTAGGGGAAATGATGCTAGAGAAGATCAGCAGGCCATTGTGTTAACAAGGTCACGCGCGCAAAGCTCTGGAGCAGCCTGCTCCGATCAGGAGGATCCGAACCGGATAGGAGGCGCCGATCCGAACCGGGTGGAAGGCACCAATCTGATCCGATCTGATAAGGTCGAGGGCACCCACTCTCTCCATCCGAACCGCCCCGACCAGGCTGTTGTGAACCGATCCGATCCGAACCAGAATGAAGCTGGAACTTCTACTCGAGCTCCCTCCAACGCTCCAATTCCAGCCACGATGACTAATGTTCAGCCTGATCCATCTTCACCAATTACCCAGGGAGACTTTTCACGTTTTCTTGACATGCTTTAGAGTACTAAAGAAGCATTGGAAGCCCAAAGGCGTGAAAACCTTCGCATGCAGGAAAACATGATCACTATGGGTAGAGAACTACAGGAGCTCCGGAGGCAGAAGACTCCTTCCCCAACACGCTGCCTTGCTACAGATGATTCTTCTTCTTCGGATAAAGAACGTCCCCGCGAGAGAAGGCCGCTTGAACGACCTCAGAACCTCGATCAATTGATTTTTGGATCTTTAGGATCCCGAGAAGACGCTGCTCGTGTATTGGGCCCTGATCACCCGAGCCTGCAACAGCCTATGCTGCTACCCATGCGCGGATCCCACGTCTTACCCAGGGATCCTAATGTTACCAACCCCACACAGCAATAGCTTCTCCAACCTATACCTCCTGAGATCGACCGGGAGCACAGAGAGCAACGTAGAGCAGCTGTCGCCAGAAACAGGAGGTTATCCCCTAACCAGGAACCCAGGGGTAATCCGAACATCAGATCTAGAGAGCCTGTGCAGACATTAACAAACGTCGATGTATGGGCAATGGTGCGCCAGATTATGTCCGAGAGCCAGCGGTATACTAATGAAGATTGGGGCATTGAACGAAGCCATACCCCCTTCACAGATGACATACTGAATTTCCAATTTCCCCGACGATTCAACTTGCCTCAGATGGATCGATATTCAGGAAGAACAGACCCAGGAAAGCATCTGATGAGATATGCATGGTTCATGAACACGGCAGCAGCTCCGGATGTCGTAAAATGAAAAGCTTTTCCAATCTATCTTGAAGATGTAGCGTTAATGTGGTTCACCCGACTCCCTCCTTGGTCGGTATCAAATTTCACAGAATTGAGTGAGCGCTTCATGAATCAATTTCGACTCCATGCCCAAAAGTCCAGGACCGTCATAGAATTGTCACGAATTAAACAGGCCCCAGGAGAATCTTTGAAGTCATATTTGGATCGCTTCAACCTGGCTATCACCGAAGTTAGCGATCCCCATGATCCCACTATCCTGATGGACCTGATAGAAGGGGTAGATCCTGACACAGAGTTCGGGGATTATTTGGCTGGAAAACCACCTCCTACTAGAGAATTGTTCTATGAAAAGGCTAATATCTGCTTAAGGCGAGAAGAGGCTAAGGCAAATCGGAAGAGAAAGTCCGAAGGGGCCTCGAAGGAAGGTGTCCAGAATAACGTTGCTGTGAAACAATCTGGTGACAGTTCAGGGAAGGTGGAAGTAAATGTTGGCAACCAGAGTGGGGTTAATAACAACAGAAATGGTAACGGCAATAGAAGGAACATAAATCGAGGGAATAGCTGTAATAAAAGACCCAGATTTCAGACTTTTGAAAATTACACGTCGTTAAATGATACGTTGGAGAACATTTATTTAGATACATATAGCATATTGCAGTACAAGAAACCACCATCTAGAGATTCTACAGAGAAAGAGATTGCAGCAGGAAAATTTTGCTTGTTTCATGGTACCCACGATCATTCCACCAATGAATGCCATCATTTGAGGGATATCGTTGAAAATTGCTACGATAGGGGAAGTTGGATGAGTACAAGGTCGTCCAAGAGACAAGGGGCAAGGAGGACAAGCCCCGAACCAAGACCAGCCTGCTTCAAAACCCACAGCCCAGCAAAAAGGTAAGAGGATCGTCATTAACACTATTATAGGCGGACCTCACTTAGTTGGTCGTAGTTTTAAAGCAATGGACCAGTACATCAACGCCGCTAAGCATTTTGAAGTAGGAGAATGCAGTAGCCTTGAAGAAATCACTCCAATAAAACAACAAAAAACGATGTCAGATGATGTCGTACTCCGCAATAGAGATGATTCTGGAGTTCAATCTCCAACCGACGATCCATTAGTGATTACCATGACAATTGGCCCTGCTTTAGTCCATAAGTGTTAGTGGAAAACGGGAGCGCGGTTAATATCCTCTTCAAGAAATCTTTCGAACAAATGAGACTCGAAGCAAAAGACTTAAGGCCATGTGAAGGATGGATACGTGGCTTTAACGGAGCATCTACAGCTCCGATGGGTTTTGTGGAGTTACCAGTCACACTAGGGTAGGGAGATCGCCAGAGAGTAAGAATTCTGCCGTTTGTAGTTTTGGATGTGGAGTCGCCTTACAATTCCTTCCTAGACCGACCGGCTCTTGCCGAATTTAGGGCATGTATTGCACCCTGGTGCTTGCTGCTTAAATTCCCGACTGACTCAGGAGTTGGGGTGATGAGGGGCGACCAAGCTACGGGACGAGCTTGTTACGTGATAGAGTTAAAGATGTTAATGAAGGGGTTGAATATAGATGCTAAAGATGATTCCGCCCCTGCAAAGGAGGCCTTGGCATAGCAATTAAGGGGTCCTGCCCCCAAGAGAGTCGCCCTCAGACGTGCTCGAGGATGTAGATCTCAGAGAGGATAGAGAACCCGGGGACAGGAAGGCAACTCCCAACAAAATAACAATCGATATACCTATTGATGGAACAGATCCAACAAAAGTACTAAAGATCGGCTCGCAATTGGACCCAGTTAGAGCGAGGGAATTAGCTGATTTCTTAAAGGCAAATCTGGACGTATTTTCCTGGACTCACGCTGACATGCGTGGGATTTCGCCTACTATCATGAGCCACTCTTTGTGTATTAATCCAAAGCACCCACCAGTCAAGCAGAAGAGGCGGATGTTAGGCCCAGAGCGGTCAGCAGCTTTGAAAGAAGAAGTAGAGAAATTAAAAGGCAATGGATTCATTAAGGATTCAAAATATCCCGACTGGATATCAAATCCTGTCCTAGTCAAAAAGTCAATCGGGAAACGGAGAACGTGCATTGGCTTTTCTGATTTGAACAAGGCTTGCCCGAAGGATAGCTTTCCTCTCCCCAGAATTGATCAACTAGTAGATTCGACGGCCAGGCATGAACTTTTATCCTTTATGAACGCCTATTCCGGGTACAATCAAATTCCCATGCACATACCAGATCAGGAGCGTACCAGCTTTATCACAGACTTGGGGTTGTATTGTTACGTGGTAATGCCATTTGGGTTAAAAAATGCGGGAGCCACGTATCAGCGCCTAGTCAACCGCATGTTTTACAATCAAATCGGGAAAACCATGGAAGTTTACGTGGATGATATGCTCATGAAATCCAAGCAATCTCCCGATCATACGAAGGACTTAGCAGAAATGTTCGGCATACTACGAAGGTATGGGATGTAGTTGAATCCCTTGAAGTGTTCTTTTGGAGTGGCGTTAGGCAAGTTCCTTGGCTTTATCGTGAGTTCCAGAGGAATTGAAATCAATCCGAACCAAATAGCAGCAATCCGAAATATAGAAGAGCCGCAGAAGATCAGGGATGTTCAAAGATTAGCTGGGAAGGTTGCAGCACTGGGCAGGTTCATCTCCAAGGTAACAGACAAGTGCGTACCTTTCTTCGATCTCATAAAACGGGGAAAGCGAAATTTTGAGTTGACTCCCGACTGTGTGGAGGAGTTCCAGAATCTGTTAGACTTCTTAGAAAAGCCTCCAATATTATCAAAGCCTGTGGAACATGAGGATTTGTTCGTCTACTTGGCGGTATCATCTCACGCCGTCAGCGCAGCATTAGTACGTGAAGAGGATAAATCCAGAAACCTGTGTATTACGTGAGCAAAAAACTGGCTGCTGTAGAACGTAACTATCCGAAGATAGAGAAGCTTGCTTATAGCCTCCTGATTGCTTCTCGCAAACTTCGCCATTTTTTTCAGGCACTCCCGATAGTTGTATATACCGATCAACCTTTGAGACAAGTGTTGCAGAAACCCGAAGCATCGGGGCGGTTGCTTAAATGGAATATCGAGCTGAGTCAGTTTGATTTGAACTTTCAGCCACGAAGATCAATAAGGGGGCAGGCCTTGGCTAATTTTATAGCTGAATTTACAATTCTTGAAGAGGAAATGGTGGGTGACAAGGTAGTTGCTTTGGATCGAGAGTTAGAGCTTAGTCCGTGGAAATTATATACGGACGGGGCCAAGAATGATAGAAAGTCCAGCGTCGGAGTTGTTTTGATAACTCCTGAAGGACGATCTATCTACTATGCATTACGGTTAGAGTTCGCTGCTACTAACAACGATTCCGAGTATGAAGCACTGATTGTTGGGCTGAAACTCGTCAAAGATTTGGGAGTGAAGACACTAGATATATATTGCGATTCGAAGATAGTTGTATGTCAAGTTCGGGAAGAATTTGCTGCTAAAGGACCTCGACTCATCACCTATCTCAAAAAGGTAAAGGAGTTATTGGAAGTTTTGGAGCATTATAGCATAACACACATCCCAAGAGCGAAAAATCAGAAAGCAGATCGATTGGCGAAGTTAGCAAGTTCTGATAATCCTAAAGAAACCGAAATGGTTCCGATAGAGGTGTTGGATTCACCAAGTTTCAACCTAATGGAAACAGAGCTAGCCTTGGAAGTTGAACCAGAAAGAGAATCCTGGATGACATCAATTAAGAATTTTTTCAAAAATGGAACTCTCCCGTTAAAGAAGAGCGAAAGACGAGCTGTAAGATGCAAGGGTTCAAGAAACGTTTTACAGGACGACGTCCTCTATCGTCAAGGGTTTTCAATGCCCCTATTATGGTGTATCGCACACGACAACATCAAATGTGTACTGCAAGAGGTGCATGAAGGTGAGTGTGGAGATCACACTGGGGGCCAAACCCTAGCAAAGAAAGTATTACGGTATGGATACTTTTGGCCTACCGTGAATAAAGACGCGACTGATTATTCATGACGCTGCGATCGATGTCAAAGATATGCCAAAGTTCCCAATGCGCCTCCGACTCAGCTCAAGTCGATGGTAAGTCCGTGGTCGTTTTCCATGTGGGGAATTGACATTATTGGAGTGCTACCTATTGCCAGAGGAGGAGCTAAGTACGCGATCGTTGTCATGGACTACTTCACAAAATGGGTGGAAGATGAACCTCTAACAACCATCACGGCGAGGAAGGTGATCAGTTTTGTGGTCAGAAACATTATTTTTCGATTTGGGATACCAAAGACCATCGTAACTGATAATAGGACGCAATTTGACAGCATCGAGTTCAAAAACTTCTTCCAGAAATATAAGATTGATAAACAATACACTGCAATAGCTCACCCGCAGTCAAATGGCCAGGTTGAAGCCGTAAATAAAGTCATTAAATCAATTCTAAAGAAGCAGTTGGAGCAGGCCAAAGCTAGATGGGTAGACGAGTTGCCATTAGCTTTATGGGCCTACAGGACAACCTTCAAGATGGCTACCGGCCATACTCCCTATTCACTTTCCTTTGGGTCAGAAGCAGTGATCCCGGTAGAATTGGAAGTCCCTTCTCATCGAGTTGCGTACTATGACCCGTTGACAAATAAAGCACTCCTCCTAGAATCTCTTGATATTATTGAAGAAAAAAGAGATGAAGTCGACTTGCGTGCCTCGAGACATCGACATCAAGTAGCACGTTATTATGACCGGAAGGTTCGCCTCAAAACCTTTGAACCAGGAGACCTAGTACTGAAACGAGTCTTCCCGCCTTCAACCCAATTGGGTTCAAAATGGGAAGGGCCATACACCATCCAATGTAAGCTTGATACAGGAGCATTCAAGCTAACGACCGTGGACGGTGAGGAGATTCCTAGAGCTTGGAACACTCAGCACTTACGACGATATCTGAGCTGAATACGAAATGTCATCCCTTTTTGTTTATATAAGCTATGTAAAAAGGCACGACTTGCCTTAAAAATTCCGTTTATGTGAACAAAGGATTATGAAGTGGATGTAGGCTACGACTTAGCTGAACCACTATAAAAATATCGTGTGTCATTTACTTTCCTGCATTATTTATATCTTCAACAATTATTCTATCATGACTGTGAAACACGAAATGTTAAATTAAATTTGGAAAGTTGGAGATGACCTATGCGCAGGAGCAAATAAAATGACTGTCTATACGATAAAACCCAGAAGAATGGGAAGACGACATTCTTAACTCTAACTCTCAAGAATCGAGAGAGTATAAAGGACGGGAAGACGACGTCCTCTGAGGCGTGAAGGTGCACCCAGATGAGAGACCACCTCAGCGATACTCTAACCTGGTTATGAGACAGGAGAGTATAAAGATGCTAGAAAGAATAGGCATAAACGACAAAAGGAATATGGCCCCGTCAGAGAATCGGGGGCAGTTGGATTTTTTAATTCAATCAATGTTGAATAATTCTTGCTCGGTTATCCAAGATTAACTGGGGGCATATATGTGCATACATATTCCCCTTAACAATGACTTCATTATATAACTTTAATTTGACATACTTTTATATTTTCACTTAAGTGTTGAACTAACGACAATTAGACATTGCAGGAAATAAACTATTTTTATTCACAAACATGTGAGTTTGTACAAGGAAAACAAGCAAAAAAGAAGATGCGAGGGCTGCACTCGCTGCAACAATTGCGGACCAATTGAGTATCAAGATGAAACAAAGCACTTCATCACTTGTGCTTTGGAGCGGGCTTGGATTTTTTGGTAGCCTTATGAGCATTCTTAGCCTCTTTTTCAGCATCTGTCAAAATGCGCTTTGGCTTTTTCTTCTCTGCAATCGAAGTGCTAGAGTCGGTTGATTTTTTTCCAGGAGTCAGAACACTGGAATCAAGAGAAGACTTTTTAGCAAGCTCTTCTGTAATAGACCTAGTTGTAAGCTTAACGACTAACCTTGATCCAGGATCCACCACTGCAAGAGGCTTAAGGCTTTCAGGATTCAGGTCTTCAACTTTTAGCTGCATGTATTTGTCTTGTTCGGCTTTCATTTCAACCAAAGTGATGTCATCGACGCTTTTTGAATCCCCGATTATAGCCACATCGGGATCTTCCTCATGCCCCTCGCTACCACCATCGTCTTTCAAGGCATCTAACATCTCGTCATCATGAGAAGTGTCGGCCTTAGACAGTTCAGCTCCCCCTCCTGACTCTACAGTAGTAGCCTTATCCTGTTCTCCTGGAGCCTTTTCCACGGATTTTACCCCGGTGGTGGTTCCGTGGGGCACGTCAGTCTTCTCGGTCGGTTCAACACCTATAGAATGAGAAGCAACAATTATCAACTCAGGAGAAAATAAATAATCCTCCGTCGGTTGCCCAATTATGTGGTGAAAAGTGGAGATAGCCTTGACGAATTGAGGTGAAAAGGTAGAAATACCTTCCGATGATTTCTCAGTTGGAGTGACTGCCGTCTCTGACGCTGACTCGGGTATGGGAGATAAAAGAGATGTCTGAGGGATCCCTGGGTTCTCGGGATCATATCCCTCGACCTCAGACATTTCAGCGGTAGTAGAAGAAGAACCAATCTGAGGGATATTCTTTTGTTTGGCCATCCGCTTCTCCTCCTCCATAGCAGCGGCGATGAGGGGACGCCCCTCGGCTAGACGTGCCAGCTCGTCATCACTTAGATATTTTTCCATAAGCTTATCTTCGTCGACGAAGTCTACCTTGAGTTCCTCTTTCTCCCATTCGATAATTTGACTCCATATGTGAACCAAGGTAGTTGGATAATCTTCAATCCAAGAGATGTTTCGGCGACGAATTATGTGCGCGAAGAATTCAATCAGTAATTCGCCGAAACCGTGCACTTCTTCCTGAGCCTCTAACAGCTGCTTGCGGGTCTCATCAGCAGACTTAATAACATTTTCCACATTCCCCTCCGCTAGGGAAGCCCTATTCTTGGCTTCCATTAACTTGGATTCCAAGTCAGCGTTTCATTTCTCCAATTCAGCATTTTTTCTCGCTAACTCGGCTTTTTCTCGCTCAAGAGTATTGTAAGCTAGTTGCATTTTGGCATTGTCCGACTTAGCATCTTCCGCTTGTTTCTTCAACTCCAAACGCTCTTGACTATGAGATTCGAGCAAGTCATGATAACGTTTTTGTAACTCTTCAAATTGCTGCTTGAAGTTGGTAGCATCTCGTTGAGCGATGACAAGTTGGGCCTGTGTGTCCTCAAGGTCCTTCCCCAAATTTTTCAAGGCCTTTGCGTTGGCATATACAGTCTTTTTCATCGAATTAACATCTGTAATTAAAGTTCGAATGATTCTGGAGAGATTACATGAATACTTGAACATCTCCGAATATTTCTTCTCGACTGCGTCAATCTTCGCTTTGGCCTCATCTGCCCACTTTGAGGAAATAAGCTCGAGAGCGAGTAAGAAAGTCATATTTTCAAAATAGTGGTCGGGGAACTGCTTCTCCAGATATGCCCGCTTAACTTTAGATTCAGCATCCAGTGGTGGAGGTTCGCAGTATGTTAGCTCAGTATCATTATGTTTAGTGGGCACGATGGTTGCATCACCCTTTCTAGGCCGCTTATCAGAGACCTTATGTTTGCCTCGTGAGTCGGTATCTTTCGGCGGGCTCCTTTCCCGACTGTGTTTGTCTTGAGGAGAAGTTCGGTCTTTAGGCTGCGATGTGTCTTCTCCTCGACGACTCTGATAGCTTTTATATTGGTCTGGATCCGACCAGACGGGGGAGCGAGAGCGCGAGGTGTGCGACTGATAAGAATCATGAGGCCTTCTATCCTCTCTACCCCGGCTTTCACGACGATCATGCTCGACATCGGAAGGGGGTCTGGACATGTTGCGACGTATTTTCCTTACGTTATAGTAGTGGCGAGACATTGTACCTGCGCAACAATGTAGGCGGAATTCATAATCAGTATTCTCATGAGAAGTAAGTACTGGGAAGTGTGGTGCTATTGTGTTAAGTGCATCCTAAGTGGTGTTCCCCCCGACAAACCTAAGTCCGAAGCCAGGCCAGTGCGAGTGGGCTCTTTGGCCTTAACGGGAGTAGTCTCCTCTGAAGAAGTGAAAACTAAAGGATTTGTGCCAAAATCCTATGAAGTGTAGATGATCTCAGGTAGGGGGAGATCTCCTAAACCTTGAAATATGGAATCATCGGTAGTGGGGACATCTCCTTGAGAATCATCTATTGGCAGTTCTTTAGGAGACATTGACTTCTCGAGAGAGATAGCATCATCAGGGACGGTGTACCCTTCTCTGTGCTTTTCGGCTATGTTGGCCAACTCATTGTCCTGAGTTGAAGATGGAGAAGGTGAAGTCCAAAGAGGCATTGTTGGACTTTTCGAGTCCTCGCCCGTTCCAGGAATTATGTCCACTGGGGGGATGTATACATATGGACCCGACCCATGACCTATGCTACGGGTAATGGATAATAACCCGTGATGATGGAGGTACTCATCCTTAAGAACTTCATCATGGTTAGAAATTTTTGATCGCCATTGAGAAGCCGGTGCATCCGGTCAAAGTACAACTGATCCGATATTTGTTTTGGATTATCAAATGCAAACAAAAGAGAAAGCGGGTTAATGTGTTGGCGTGAACATTCAAAATTGAGATCTAGACAATCGATGCCTTACTTGATTTCGTCCATCTCCTGGCGCACCCCGGCTGTTGCCTGATATAAAACCATTCTAGCTTGGAATCGCCGGTCTTGCGGCTAAATAGAGCTGAAATAATTTTCCTTTTTGGGACTGATTCGAAATAAGAGAAGGAAGGAGTTTCCCGAGTCCGATGCTTGAAATTATAAAAAAAAAGTGGACGTCGTCGAAAATGAGCTCTGTACCTAAAATCTCTCTGTATGCTATATATAAGGCATATAAATAAGCATAAGAATTGGGATGTAACTGCATGGGGGCAATCCACATCTGTCATAGAAAATTGACAACAAAAGGTGGAAATGGTGAAATAGCCCCAACCATACACATCAATCTGGTAATTGCTATAAATCCTTCCGGAGGATTGTGGGGACGATCAGCTTTCGATGGCACTAGGGTATCCCTTTTTAGTATCCCGTGCTTTAAACATATGCGAACAAGTCTGTCGTCATCGATCATCGATTCAACAGAGTCTTTGGGTAACTCCAAGATAATGTCAGACTCAAACTCATTAGGAGCTCGATTATCTCCTATCCCTCCTTCCTCTTCATCGCCCTAAGAGACTTCACTATCGGAAGGTGTTTCATTGTTATGTGTTCCTACTTCATAATCAGGGCCCTCATCGTCCCACTCAAGGTCTGAAGAAGAAGATATGTCATCAATGTTAACTTTCTCAGAAGTTCCTACAACTTCCATCTTCTTTGCTAACCTAGATGAACGTCTCTCGGCCATGATCACTAGACTATTGAAGAAACAATAGCAAGGATTATAGTAAAGTTGCCCGTGTCCCCCGTGTGTGTATGTGAACTAAAGTGTGTGCTACGTGTAACAAAGATGCAAAGTAAACACATGAGAGCGTGATATACAGATTCAAAAGAGTAACAATGGTTCGGAATAGTTCTTGATGTTTGTTATGTTCGTAAGGCACTATCCTAACTGTTCATCAAGTTGAAGGTTATGCCAAGCATTGATTAAGCTAGTTGGAAAAATTCTTGCACATTGAGTTAGACTGTTTCGGTTCGGTTCGGATATGTGTAATGGGATCGGATCAGGGGGCAAAGTCGTGTTTCGCTCTGAAGCAGATGTTCACACCCAGTGAGTAGAACCGGATCGGTTTGAATGTAGGCTTTTGGATTGGATCGGATCAGCTTGAATAATCCTTCTTCTCTTTGTCTCTTATTCCGATCCGACCCGATCAGGTAGGTTTTGTTTTCCCTTTTTTGCCTTTTCCTGCTCCGACCCGATCCGGTCTTGTGAACACCATCCGATCAGGTTTTACAAACAT
Organism: Allium sativum; assembly: GCA_030737875.1. NCBI lineage: Eukaryota > Viridiplantae > Streptophyta > Magnoliopsida > Asparagales > Amaryllidaceae > Allium > Allium sativum. The sequence goes on along the minus strand of CM060916.1, from coordinate 709,952,868 downwards.
CTTTCCCTTTCCTTCATTCCAACGTTTCTTCACCCGAACCGATCCCAGTTCCTCTCCTCTCCTTCATCTCCTTCATTTTCCACCTCGCTTAATCAATACCGAACCCAACTCCATTTCACAAACCCCAATTAAGTCCAAGCACTTACATGCTCAAATATACTGTAGAACCCTAATTCTTCCTCTCAACGCCTCGAGGTGGTGACAGAGCCACCAACGACGACGGCGAGGAGAGAGGAGGCCAAGGCATTGAAACTAGGCAAACGCCATGCTCGAATCGCCCAATTTGACCACAAATCTCGACTGAAATCAGTTATTACAAGGATAATCAAATCTTTTAACCTACCGAATTGTTTAATTTAAGGAAGAACGAGAGAGTTTTGGAGTTTTTGAAATTCTAGGGTTTTGATGCAAAGTTTGTTGGACGAGAATAATAAAAGAAGAAGAGGAAGAAGAAGACGGGAGGAAGATTTATATAAGTTTGTGGTGACTACTCGTATTCCCAGTCTTCTCTACCCCGTTCGGACCGGGATTCAAGCCCATAAAGGCACTCTGGCCTGTTAATCCATGATGAAGTAATACTAGAGGGCCCATCCGGGTGTGTCACTGGAGGAAATCCATTCGGATCGGAATCCGAACCGAAAGGGACCATATACACTGATTTGCCATGCAGGGCGAATTTGAGGAAAAGTAAAGAAAAATCTCACCTGGAAGAATCATTGGACATTAAAAGGTGCTCTCAAAGTTATTTGAAAATGAAGAAAGTAATTCATATGGTTTGCGAATACATATAAGCAGCAAAAGCCACGACTTTATGAAGTGACACAACACTACAAGTAAATGGAGGCGATTATTCAATGGTTCTAATTCAAAGGATGTTTCGTAAACTGCTTCGAAGCACACTTTATCTTAAATAAGAGTGTACTTCGAGGGAGCAAAATGTTAGCCTACTTTGTGAACTAGGCTACAAAAAAGAGCAAACAGTGAGAAAGCCATCAACCGGTTCGGATCGGAGGAAGATAGTGCAGGAGGTAAGTAGAGATCAAGGACGTAGATACCATATCAGTTCGGTTCGGAGAAGTACGTCAGCAACATCAGAAGATAGCAAGTGGCCTCATCGGATCGGATCGGAGGCAGCCGATCCGAACCCCTTTCTCTGAGCCTATGACCGTTGCTACACACATTCCCTGAAGACTTGGACCAAGCATGACCGTTTCTCCCACGATCTCCTACTAAATCGATGCGCTGTCACCATCTGGAAGCCTCCGAACCCGACTCTTATGGGATGGGTGCCACGCAATTCCGAACCGGACCCACTTCAAAGAGATTTTTCACCTATAAATACACCATTTAGAGGCATTTGAAAGGATCTTTTGGCAAATTCTTAGTTCTAATTCCTCCATAGCCGAATTTCATAACTACATTCAGATCAAAATCATCTCTTAAAGTCTATTTTTGAGAGATTTGAGTGAGTTTATGCATTGTAATTGTGAAGTTGAGTGAGAATCATTGATGTATTTGCATTCGAAACATCAATTAAAAGAATAGAAAGTGGTCGTAGGCTCTTTAACGCCGAACCACTATAAATCGTGTGTTCTTCGTTGCTTTTTAGTTCTATTTCATTAAATTCATAACTCATTTGGGTGTTAGAACCAATTTTCGGTCTAATAATTGGGTTCGTATCAAAAAGTGCTTTCCAATGAATATAAGAGATTTAATTTTGAACGGTTGGATTTGGAATTATGTCCAAATCAAATGTGGAAAAGGTCACTATGGATATAGTTCGGTGGCCGTTATTGGAAACCAACTATACGCGCCTTGATAAAATTATTGAAAATATTAATAATTTACGTAAAATAGTAATAAATGATTTGGAAAGAATTTGGATGAAAAATTCCAATTATGTAAAGATAAAAATATATTTTTATCAAAATGAACTTGTTATTAACTAGAAAGATAATCCAACATTTTTAAATAAATAAATTGGATTTGTGAATGGTTTTAATCTAAACAGAATTTTCCAATGTATGAATTGGGATGTGTTTGAATAGAAATCATCTTCGGGAGATTTCGATATTGGATTCCGTGACTATACGGATACTGTGGAGGAATTTGGAAGATAGATATATATATATCTTTATTCTCCATACAATATGTGTTAGTTTCAGAATTTGATATTGAATATAAGCCGATATAATTTCTGTTCAGGGCCTTATATTTAATATCAAATTGGACTTTGGGTTTGTCGTGAATGGTGTCTTAAATAACACTTTCTTAAACCCCATATGAAAAGAATAAATCTTTTAATTAAGATTATTAGAGTTTCCAATTATATTTAGTAATTGGAATAAAATGGAATGTGAATTGGGTTTATTGTGAACTGTGTTTTTAACGACATTCGTTCTTTAACTCGATTAATAGTGAAATGTGATTTGGAATTCATAAATCTTTTATTAATATTTAATGGAAATTTTCTGAAGTAAAGTTTTCCTATCAAATATATTAAATAGAAATTGAATGGAATTCGATTTAGTGATAATCGAAGTGAGCTTCTGTGGAGGAAGACTGCTAATATATATGGAATTTAAAAGGCTTTGTCATTATTCCATTTATATTATTAGTTAGATACGGAAATTTTATATATTGATTTGTTTTCCTTGAAGATTCCATAGTTAATGGAATATGATTTTGGGTTTATCGTGAACTGTGTTTTAAATGACGTTGGTTCTTTAACCCAGTTAAAGATAGGATTACATGTCTAACATTATATTTTGAACTGTATTGTTGATCTCTGCTAAATGTATATCGGTTTGGTGGCAGAGAATTTATTCTCTTGCTTAATACCCTTTTTTTGAGATTTATGAGCTTAGAGGTTATATATTGGCAAAAATCAGTGGTACGGTGTAGATTGTCGATGTGGCATGTTTGTGTTTCCAAAGTTAATTAATCATTAAATAATGATTGTTGGAATATTAAAACTAAGCGAAGTTTTAATGAATCTTTAATTAGAATGAAATGTGAAGGTGATAATTTAAATTTTCAAATTTGAGAAATAATCGAGAATGGAGTATCACCAGTTTTGCTCCAAGCGATAGTTAAATCTTTAATTAGATTTGAATGTGAAATGGTAATTAATTTTACCGATAACACCGTGGGTGTTAGGTATGGAGTGCTACCATTTTTGCTCCATGGGATGAATAGGTTGGGATTGCGAAATAAAATAAATGATTATTTTGTTAAGGTGCACTAATCCCACCTAGTTTGGAAAACCTTAATTTGGTTTAAATTGTGAAAAAAATATTTGAATAAAAGAATATTCTGGATTGGAATGAGGCGTATGTTGTGTTTGTGTAGCACTTGTTTATGAGATACGCAATTTATTCAAAAAGACCGGGTTTACACCCATTCTGAATAACTGATTCGACGATAAGTCAACGATGGAGACGGTGGTTGAAGACCGGAGTTCTTCACATCGTTTGGATGATTACTGATGTCTTGATTTGGCTGTACACCCAAGACAAGGTAATAAGTGGTGATCGTCCAGACGTACGTGGAAACCGACCAGATATGCGAGGACCTCTCTTCTATTTTGGACATATGGGACGAGGAATAAGGTGCCTCCGGTTTCATTCAGACCCAGAACAGACTTGTAAATGGATGTGTGTCTGACATTGGATTTTATTCTGTGTTGATTGATTTTTATTAAATATATATTTGTTTGGCGGCGGAGAATTTATTCTCTCTCTTAACACCCGTCTCTGAGATGTACAAGCTTAGAGGTTATATATTGATAGACATCAGTTGCATGGCGTGAATTGTCAGTGTGGCATGCAGAGGTGCAGTGATCAAGGATTCTGTTGAAAAGCAGAGTATGGTGGTTGATGATGAAAGCACGGCTTTAAATAGCATAGCTTTGTGTATAGCGTTAATTCGCGAGCCTTACACCCGGTATGAGTCAAAAAGGGGATAGGACTGCAGGGAGTGCACGACGTTTCTTTCTAGCTATGGGTGGTGTCATGGTATGCAGCCCAGAAATTTATATTTTTACCTATGTGGATGATGAATTGCGAGGCTCCTCAGATATATTGGTCACTACGGGGCTGATGGATAGGTCCGATAGGATCAGGAAACATGTGTTCAGGAATTAATAATCCTCAAACGTAAGGGAGGACCGACCCTGAAGCATCCAAGGATTCACTGCAAGGGATCCTGAGGCATTTTCTAGGTTGTCTCGAATAGGTGAGGAGCCATCCCCTACCTCAACTCATAGATGAAATCCAATTTCCAATATGTGACATTTCGATTTTAACTACCGAACTAGTACGGCGACATAGTAGGATAGGGTATTATGTCGTCTATGATTGATACATTTATATTTGAAGTGATTTTGACACAATACCCTTATAGTAATATCAAAATAATTTATTTTAAAACGTACCAAGCATGTTTGGCTATTATAAGGTAAAAATCTATCCTCTTGCTTGCGTTGCATTGTGTGATGGGACCTGAGTCTTATAATAGCTTCATTTTTTCAAAAGGCATCATGTTGTTTGTTTTATGCACTGGTATCCTTGGGAGAAAACCCATTCCGTGTTATATGGCTTAGTCCCTCGATTTACTTTATTTTTAAAGTAAAGATTTAATAACTGTTTTAGTTCTCACACCAGTCCCATGACTGATCTGGAGTTTATTGTTTTAACCTAAACTCAGGGTGCCCCTATTTTCCACACGGGCAGCTAGTAGTTTTGGTTTTGCAGATTTCTATTTTACAGGATCCTGGTTTACAGTTGGAGCTATATTTGGAAAGCCTTGTATCCATGTATCTCTTTCAGTTGTGTTATGTATTTTTTTTCCACTGCTATGTAATGTAATTTCAATCTCTGGTATTTTTCTGATGTATATTATGTATTCATACTCTGTTATATTCTTGTACTCTGATGTAATTATTGTAAAAGCAATGAAGTGTTGTTCGGTTTGCATTCAGATTAGTCTTCTTCTCAAAGCAGTCCGCCTTCTTGTTCGGTTTAGGCCGGTCGGGAAGTTCGGGTTGCTTCAAACCCGAAGTTGAATTTTAAGTTTTGAATAGTTGATGAATTTCAAACGGTTGAAATGAACAAAAATTGAAATTATAGAAATCTTTGAATTATATAATAAGAAAATAAATTCAAGAGAGATATAATTAAAATAAAATTCTTTGTAGTTTAAAGTAATGAATTCATAATATATTGAACTATTGAACTTGTATAAATTAAACATTTCCATAACATATATATAACTTACCAATTAATCAAAAGTTACATGTTATAGGGTTAAAATTGGATAATATACGAGTATTGTTATGAATAATGAATGCTGAAAAAAAATTGATGGTTTATATATATGAATGAAATTTAAGTTATGAAATAAACTATGTATAGTTCGTTATTTTTGAAATTAAATTCAATATCTAATAAAAATAAACCGTGTCAATGAAATGAGCTAATGAAGTGAATTAATTGGTAATGAATTAAATTGTATTGCTATTGATGGTTAGATATTTGACGACTTAAGATAATCAATATTTCCAAGTCGAAAATAAATCTTTAACTTGTCTTGTGAAAATAAAAGTGAATTGGTTTATAAATTATAAATTTAAACGAAGATTGAACGAACTAATTAAATTTAATTAGAATAGCTCGTCGTGAAGCTGCAGTTCGCAATTTTCTGAATTAAAGTTTAAATGAATGTATAGGGTCCAAAATAAGTCGAAATTCTTTGAAACAAAAATCTTTCGGATCAATTGGAGTGTAGAGTTCTAATAAAAGAGAAAAATTTAGATTTCGACTTGTAGATTTTAAGATATGTGTAATTCAAATTTTCAGAAAAATCGCGGTTTGGTAATTCATGACTTAGAATTAAATTATTAATGAAATTGGTTATGTAAACTAACAAACAAGACAAGTTGAATAAGAAATTATATGTAGAAACATATATAAATTGACAACTTTCTTTCTACGCCTTTTCGACGATGAAAAGTTTTGAGTAGGGGAGAGTGTAACTTCCCGGATTTTTTTTTGATAATTTGAAATGTTAAATTTAATGTTATTTTTGAATGATAATGGTTTAAGGATAAAGTTAATGTTTTATTTTGTATATTGATATGATACGAATTTAATTAAATTTATCAAGCAAGGAATTTTAATGGCTATATATGATATTGACTTGCGTCTAATGATTTACTTATATTGGAATTGGAAGTAAATGGTGAATTTAAAATATATCATGGATTTACAAATTTGGAATTTCATATATATTGAAATTTTTAATGTTTTAAACATGATAATAATATAGATCCGTTATTTGTATAATTAATGTCAACTAATTAGAAATTTAATTATCACCATGGATTGAAATTATAGTTATAGTTGGTTTGTACTGTAATTATTAGGCATTGGAATTTTATATTGAATTATGTGAATTTAGTTTGATACAATAAATTTATAATTTAACTTTAATGACTCTATATTGAAAATTTATGGTGAAAACTTAATTGAATGTTTTTGGCGTGTATGTGTGATTTATGATTTCTTTAGATACTTATATCACATATTTACAATACTAAGAAAAACGTGATTAAATCTTTCAAAAAATGTTTTAAATACAAGGGTATCCTTATAACCTAATGCCTCATTTTCCTGTAACCGCCTCACCATGTTTCTTGTTCAAAAGAAAACGTCCGCCTCCTTTCAAATCTTCAACAAATTTAATAAAATTCAAATCTTCATGAAATCAAACGCCAACCGATTCATTAAACTCCTACTGAAGGGATCTTCATGCTCATATTTTTTTGTTGGGTGCGATCGTGTTTGACATCTCGGGTTCGAACCTAGGGTGCGGGTTTTCTCACTGTATGTCAGAGAGTAGGGGGTTCTGATGCCGGAATTAGGCTTAGGGTGATGAGGTGCTTGCGGTCGAGGAGTTTGTGGCGATCTGAGAAAAATTAATGTCGTAAGTCTGTAGGTTAGACCTACTACTGTCGCAATCAAGGGAGGAGCTGTGAGCTTCATGCTTTTGCACGGAGGTGGAGTATTGACGAAGACAAAGATGATGGTGAAGTCTTGCGTAGGTTTTGTAGAGATTTGAGTTGGCGGTGAGTGAATGTCTTGCGCAGGCTTTAAAGGAGGAGCAGATTTATTTTTGAGAAGAAGAGCGTGACATGGCATAAGGTGATGTAGAAAAAGAATAAAGTGAGAATTTTAATTATATGTTTTGTTCAATTAGTTTCAGTTCAAATTTTAAATTGCGTAAACGCCTAAAACTTTTGCATAAAAATCAGATTGACCCGCGGTTTGTTCCGCTAGGCTCGTATCGAAATTTCAGATAATATGGACCTATCGTGGACTAATTCCAAGACTGTTGATTTTGGGCCTTTATTTGGACTTCAAACCCATTCAAAAATCAACGTGAATGATTAAACCCACTCACATCTAACTAAAATATTTGATAAAGAGTTAAATTAAATTCATGTCATAATATGATTGTATTGTTTGATGTTTGATCATTTAAATTGCATATTTATGTTAAATCTACATAGATTGTATAATTTACTTTAAGTGTTATATAAATTGTACCGTTAGAGATTTATTTCTAGTTTTAATAATAAAAAAATAAAATCTCATAACTGATGACTAGTAACTGATATTATAGAAACTGTTTATATGTGTTGATTTTGATGTATGCCTTGAATTTATGTATTTAATGTATTGATATGAAATTTATCTTGTTATCGATATTGTTTATATATGTTATTGATTTCTGTTGTAATCCCAACTATTGCCCTAGATGTTACGGGCATCAAATAAACCCAGGATTAATCATTAAAATGAAATGAGAACGTAGGTTGAAATGATAAATAACTATGACCCTGATATGGATTGATATATATCCTTTCCCAAAATACTAAAATTAAATTTTAAGTATTACTTGGCTATAGGATAGAAAATCATATACGGACACTGGTTGGTTAAATAAAAATTGTTTTAATCTTGAATTTCGGAATATTATTTTACAGACAAAATAAATGACATTATTAATCGATTTTCTTTAAATTTGGACTTCGAGCTTTGGAACTAAATTTTTCAATTTTAATAGAATTTGTAAATGTGAATAACCGAAGTTAAACTGAATTGAATATGAACTAAATTTATCAAAATTGAATTGTTTACCCATCTTTGATATTACTTTAAATAACCTGATTTATAGTAATAATTGAAATGTGAACTCGAGATTTCATAAACAAATAATTCAAAGTGAGAATTATAATTGAAATTTAATTATTAAATCTAATTGTTTGAAATCAAACTGTTGAATCAAATTGAATATGAATGGGAAGTCAAATCCTTTTGAATTAAGATATCGAAATTTAGTCGAATTGATTTGAAACTGAAATATGATTTCCTGTTTGGTTAAATTTTGAAGATATGATTCTAATTCCAAATATATTTTTAAAAAAAACCATTTTGTAAACTATTTTGTTTTATAATAATAATTTTCTTTATAAACTATTTATATTATAACTATTTTATTTTATTATTTATTTTAAATTAACTATTTTAATATTTAACTATTTATTTTATAAACTACTTTATTATTTTGACTATAGATTTTACTAAATTTGATTATTCTATTTTAATTACAAACTTTTTTTTCAAACTATTTAAATTATATATCTAAACTATTTCAAATATATTTTTAACTATTTTAATATTCAAATTATTTTAAAGTTGGAGTTGTTTCAAGATTTTAATTTAGTTTAAATGTAGATTTTATGTTGAATAATATTCTCTCTTGAGTATTGAAATGATCTTTGTGAAAATATGATATTTTGATATGAAGTATGAATATCTTTGAAATGTAAAAGAACCGACCGACATGAAAAATGTAAACGATTGGTTGTTAAAGAGACCGGGATCAGATATCGGCATACTCTCTGCCAAAACCGAAAAACACTTTAACAACTATGTACGCGGTGGAGTTCCAGAATGAAGTAGGTCATTTGGAGGTGATTACCGGATTTGAAGAAAGAGAGCGATGATGGATGTCCTTGACCTTTGGGTCATAATTAAAATAACTAAAACAAGGCTATACCGGACCAAGTGGGGTTAGCTACCTCCATCGGCAACACTTCTTCCTTTATTACTATAGTCCCTCAACTTGATTGATTTGATTTGATGTGCATCCATGATTTGGGAGTGTTGTTCAAGGTGGGCGGTAGTCGCGGCTATGCGTTACCCCCAGTTCGAGCAGGCAGCTAGTATATTCCTACTCTGGGCATTCCTCGTATGCCTTGTCATATTATTCTGATCGAGCCTCCTATGACTTTGATTTGTACCGTACCTATAGATTGCCCTCTTATAGCCACTACGTACTGTGGACTTTATGGTATGTGTATAGACAACGGTAATATAAATGGTGTAAGGGTAATAATGATAATCCCGCTTACGCTATTTTAATATTTTATATTTAAACATAGACACTATTATAATAGCGCATTGTATTATATTGTATCTAGTTTAACGGATCCTTAGGAGATGGAAATTCCCGTATCATCTTTTAAGTTATTATACTCATATTGTCGCATGAATTTGATTTAACTAATATGAGAATATTTTAGTCCTAATTCGAGTATTTTTGTCTTTTCATTTTTGCTCGGGTCAGCCTGAGTTTTCAGTTATTGAAGACGACGTTATGAAGAAGAAGATGGAGCTCGCCAAAAGTATAATTATTTATTTCCGCAGCAAACATTGGTATGTTTATTATACTTAATTCTGATAATTGTCGTAAAATATAATCAAATGTATGTTTTAACAGCTTCATGAACTGTTATTTAATTATTATATTTTGTCCTTCTGTTGTGAGATTCGGTATTTTTTTCTTCTTCTCTTCTTTGTCTTATATAAATCCCAATAACTATCCATATTTTTTATTTGTTTGTGTCGACATTGAGGATCATTGTCGATTTGATCGGTCAAAAATCTCGGATGTTACACATGTAACGGTGCTAAGACACGAGATTAAGTGAACTTGTGGAAGAAGTCTGCCCGGAACCGCCCAACAAATCCAGCATCCATAAGTGGTAGGCTTAATGTAAGAGGTCTAGTACATAAACATATATATAAATATATGTATATAAAAGGATAGAAATAAATGGAATTAATTGTAATTAATGGAAATGAATGGAATTGAAAAATAAATACAACAGTAAAAGAAGTGGAATGAACGGGGAATGATAATAACCTATTGTAAATAAATTACACTAATGAGAATGTTGTATAATACGTTGGCTTGTCCAAGTGACAAGTCGAAATTATAACTTAGGTTATAATAAACGATAAAAGAAATGGAGTAACTTATGTAATGGGATAAATTGTACTTGATTATAAATTAAGTTATATATAAGGACAACATAAGTTATATTTTTGGAGAGGAAACTTTTAATAAACCTTAGTTAAGAGAACTAAGTTAATAAGTAAACAACGATAAGTTGTAGTGACAGTATAAGATGGAATTATGCCTAAATGAGAAAGAATGAGGCAAACTAATGAAATAAAATAAGTTATATTTAATCATAAATAATAATTGACATGTTAAACATAAAACATGTGAACTGAGATATACTTAATTACATATTAAGTGGAACATGTTATTGTAACTATGAAATCAAACTAGAATCTAAAGGGATTGTGGATTACAGACCTTGGATCACAATCCAGAGAATAACATGTTGTGGGATTATTAATAAACTTAAATGGGACATTAAGTAATATAACTGAGATTAATAAGCAAGAGGAACTTGGTAACTTGAATAAGAAGTCAATGTAAATGGGAATAACCAAGTTAGATGAAAACCCGATAAGGTAGAGCAAGCGCATAACTGAATGTTTAGACATAGAGTCTAATAACAGATTATAACGAGGCGCTTGGACCAGTCCGCATGTTTGAGGGTGAATAACCCAACAGGGTAGATCATCTGTAACAACCCAGAATTTCTGAACCAATTTAAAATATTTATTTAGCTATTTTAATGTATTTTGAATATTTAAAATGATTTATTTTAAATAATAATGACTAATAATTTGTTTAAATCGAAGTTAGAATGTATAAATTTATTTTAATTATAAAACGAACTCGAAATGGCGCGGTAGTTTGAAAATTCGATTTAAAATTTCAATTGAACGTAAAGAATTCAATATAAGTCAGAATTGGACGAGACAAGAAACGTTGGAATCTATTTAATTATATTTTTCTAATGAATGTAAGAAATTGAGATTTCACTTTATAAATTGAAAGTTATGTCTAGTATAAAATTCAGAATAGTCGCTATGGAATTTATATTTTTTTTAAATATATATAGCCCTTTAAAATAGCCATTTTGCAAACGACCTCCGTTTTCGACAAAACCACTTTTGTTGGATCTGGAATGTCAAATTATTACTAGATTCTAATTTTCGTAATTTTTGGAGCTAGTATGTGGCCATGAGCAATTAATTGTGAATCGATCAGTCATTTAAGGCCAAAATATACCTTTTTGAGCAAACAGACTCATAATTCGACGAAACCAGATTTATTGGGACCGTATCATCAAGACATGGCAGCATGTTAACTTCCACCGTTAATGGAGTTCATGTGTGCTCGTGGCATCGATAATTGTCGATTGGAAAGAATGTGAGTTAGAGGATCAATACAGAATAATACAATACAACTATATAATATCATTTCCCCCACAAGCCTTCATTATTTCCATTCATTTAAATTTGGGCAACCAACCTCTCCCTCTTCAAAAAAAATTTGCAAAAAATCCCCCAAACACAAAATAATTTATATCTCTCAATCCATAAACAATTATCTCAAACGACTTTTGGGTTGTAGATCATGATGATCTCTACCTACCACAAAAATTCCACGGCCTATCGTCGCACGGATTCGTCAGAATCTCAATCCAAAGGCAGAAAAATAGTTTCGGTATTTGGCAATTTCTGGTCAATCCGATAAGTGTTACGTGATGGCACCTGAGGGAAAGTTGTAGCGAAGAGGAAGGGCTACAACTTTGCTTCGGTGAGTTTCGCCTGAATCGGCTAGTGGTGATCAGAAATTGGAGATGAATAGAGGGCAACGTTTAGGGGAAGATGGAACCCTATTTCTGCTCGCTGCCCTCGATGGGGGCTGTGTTGGCCAGAGGTGATCAAAGGATGGCGGTTCAGGGTGGCACGGCGGTTCTTTTCCAGGTGGTGGGGTTGGCTATGGCGGCGCGATGGCAGTGAATTCGGGTTCGAACCTGAATTAGGTCTACTGGCGATTTCTCGCTACCGACGACGAATTGGGGTGGGGCCAGATAGGCGGAGGCGCGGCGTGGACTGGGCAAGGCGGCGGTGGGGTCGGCCAGACCTCCGGTGGCCTATGGCGGCGGCGTTGGGGAGATAAACGGGGCGAATAACGGTGAATGATGGGTGAGGGTTTAAATTTAATTGTATTAATTATTTAATTACATGTTTAAACTTCGTACGCTAATAACTTTTTGCTATGAACTCCAAATTGCATGAAACTGGACTGTTGCGATCGTGGAGTCGAGAGCTTCACAACAAAACTGACTATGTCCAATTTGGAGCTTGTTTGAATTTGGGGAAAATACAAACCCAAACGGTGCCAAATCCGTCAATAAAAGACTGACGGAGTGGAAACCAAAGGTGAGAACTCTCTCACTAAAATCATTTTTGTTACGTCATTATATCCTAGGTTGCAAACGGAGCATAGTAGTTCCTGACACTACTTTTTGTACAAACCATGAATGATTTGTGTGATAAGATTATGTTATGGAAAAATTGATTGTGTTGTGGTATTATTGGATTGATTGATTGTTGTGTATGGTGCGAGCCAATATCAGGAGAGGGATAATGCTTGACATTATTTCAGTTCTAATATCGCGCCGTTATAATGTCGATTTTTTTTCTGAAACTGAAATATATAAATAATTTATATAAAAGGTATATAAATTTTCATAAAAACAAATTGAAATAAATATTCATTTTCAAGTCGGACATCTTGTTTATGTACACCTATTTATCTGATATTGATTGGGACGATAAATTTTACACATCACCCAACTGCACAAATAATAATCAGTATTTGTTGGTTGAAACCCCACACAGGTATTGGGATGATATTTAACATACACTAATCCCAATGTTTAGTCGTATGTCAATCGATGGGTTGACAGACTGTGGTGAGCGTTATTTATTTATTTTAATGCTCATACAGTTGTCGAATGCACTCTGGATGATGTTTGAATGTTTAATGATTATTTATCATTATTGTTGCATACATGCGATGTATGAAATCCATATAACTGAAATTATATGGTAACTGACTGATTCGCATTCCAATTTAAAAATAAAGAATATTTTATAACAACGAATATTTTAAAATAATGTTCAGTGAATAGTCAAATTATGATTTTGATGTCCGATTTTGGATGGACACGAAAATATATAAAAATATATGAAGCCAGGTTAAGTATAGAAATGCCATTTTAACCCGAATGGGTTTATCGATCGATTTTTATTCATTTTATAATGAATATCGAAAAGAATTGATTTTAAAATATGATATTTTAAAAATATTATCATTTTAATATTATAATGATATGGAATATTCAATTTTGATTTAAAATTGAAAATGAAGTTGGAATCGTTTTAGTGACACCCCACATCCATTAATGTCACTCACTAAGGGAATGCATTAAGTTCCGTGAAGCATTATAGGTAAAAAAGAACATAATAGCACAAGATAGACATGTAAAATAGCAGCGAAATTAAAAACTTTATTTAAATCAAAACATCATGGTCCCAAATACCGAGTTTACATCATAAGTAATTAATTACTTTAATAATGTGTCTTGCCAAAAATATCAAAGTACAAAAGCATAAAACCATATTTCCTTGCAAAGCCATAAGAGAGTTGACAAGAAGTCAAAGCAGTACATCTATATCCAAAATCCAAGCTAAGCTGAAAGAATACAAATCAACTCTAAGCACTTCCAGCTTGAGAACATGGGGGGAAACAGAAGAGAGAGAAGGGGAAACAAAAAGGGTCAGACATAAAGACCGGCGAGTCCGGTTACTTTTAAATATAAATAAATAAAAGTATCATAGCAGGTATATATAAAACTAGAAGAACAAGATAACAGTAACAATAACAAGTGTGAACTGAGCAAGATAAGATGAACAAGATATATTGCGCTTCTTAAATACATTTCTTTGCACCGCGCATATACTAGTATATCAGAAGTAGAATGTTCCCTACTAATACCGTTCCATTACATTTTCTTGATTATTTGGTTACTTGGGTTAATAACACTCAAGGCTTATACGCGCATCATACCCATTTACTTTCCCGTATATTCACCTAATACAAAATATGTAGCTATCTCTCAATATTGAGATACACCCCATGGTAACCCACTCGCACAGTCTCCACCGAAATGAACGCAGTCCCTCATCCTACGCCAGAGTGATGTACGGATCTCTATATAACAGTGTTTACATTCTGCATATATCTGTCATTACTATGCTACATAAGCGTACGGACTGCCACCATTGATCGAATCAGAATCTATATCGGAATAATGCCCTCTAGTCTACGATACACCATCCAAAGCAGATATGCATGTATCTAGACTATCCCACCTATGTACTGCAATTGTAGCTTGATGCCTCAATCGCACGTCCTCTAATGTGCACCGAGTTCCGTGGCAGGGCTAAATAAGAAACACGGAACTCGGCTGAGAGCTTTTCCATACCTGTACAGGCCGGCTTAAGTGCCTTCAAATACAGATATTCCTCAGGTCTGTTTTCTATGGTGGCTATGGCCCCACCTCGGCCCCTCCGTCAACTAGTAAAGACTACAAGAGCTAAGTGACCACCCTTAATAAACCAATCTAAACATCCATGTGGCGTCTACCCTCAACCCCGTACCTCGATAGTGAAAGGTGAAATGATATCTTTGGTTTAGCTCTAGTCTTTTTGCATCCCGCTGGCTATCGATGACGAATGTCTGATGGTCTACTATCCTTGTTGGTCGTGACCCTCTCTACTTCCTCGTGAGGCAACCGTCGAATCACCCTAGTGTTACCTCGCCACAGCATTCTAACTGCATAGCTACATCTGCAGTCAAGGCCCACCCACCTAGTAGTTACGCGCAGACCCAACCTCTGCGAGTACAACCTAAGACATTTATCACCGCACAGAGGACTACTAAGAGCACCTTACGTACTTCAGGAAGTTGCATGCTTCCCCTTCCAGTCCTTTGGAGTCGTCAAAACAATCAAATGAATGTGCGCTCCCCTCGTGACTTATAACACCTCGAAGATCCACCCCGTTGGGTTATTCACGTTCAAACGTATGGACTGGTCCAAGCGCCTTTCTTTAATATGTTGTTAGACCCTATGTTTAAACGTTCTTTTACCTGCTTACCTTACCTCACCAGGTTCTCATTTACTTGGTTATTCCCGTTCATATTGAATTCTTATTCAAATTACTAAGTTTCTCTTGCTTATTAATTTCAGTCATATAACTTAATCCATTTAAGTTTATTAATAAGCCCACAACATGTTATTTTCTATATTGTGGCCCAGGGTCTGTAATCCACAATCTATTTTATATTCTTGCTTGGTTACATCATTACAATAAGATGTTCTCCTTAATACGTTCTTAAGTATATCTCAATTCACATGTTTCCTAATTAACATGTCAGTTACCATTTATGATTAAATATAACTTATTTATATTACAAGTTTTCCTCATTCTTTCTCATTTAATCATAAATTAAATTTACACCGTCACTACAACTTATCACTGTTTACTTAACAAATTATTACGCATATCTAATTCTATCATTTCTACAAGTTATGATTACCCTATAAGGTGTCTTTAACTACATAACTTTATTATATTTTCCACCGGTTACGTATACCACCAGGTATCTTTAATTACATAACCTTATTGGGTTAAGTTCGTAGGTCTATATGTAAATATTACCCACCTCCTCTATTTCACTTAACCCATAGACTACCCATCGAAATTTACTTAACCCTAACTTAAGTTCATAATCATACAATTCTTATGGATTAAATTAGGTTAAGTAGTCCAATTATGGTTATAATGGGCTAGACCTCCCACGTTAGGCCTACAACGTGTGGATGCTGGATATGTCGGTCGGGTCCGGGCAGTCTTATTCCACAGTTGGGTCTAACCTCGTGTCTTAGCCCGATTCGTATTTGCACACTTAGACCTTTCACATTAAGTTCAACATTAGTGGCTGCTGGATATGTCGGTCGGGTCCAGGCAGATTTCCACCACTAATGCAACCTAACCTCGTGTCATAAGTGCAATTACAATTCCTAATTGTAAATACTAGATATTCCATTTTTATCCAAATCTACCTATGTCATTATAGGTGATTATTTCTCTTTTTCCCCATATTTAATTATATGCCCAATTCATTATTCAAATCATAGACTTTTACACCTCTTTTTAATTCACCTCTTAATTATGCACCATATGCTCTTTTTCCCAAGTTATAATCAAGGCATATACATATATATATATATATATATATATATATATATATATATATATATATATATATGTTATGCACAAACCCAAATCTACCTATTTTTTCAATTTATGTCCCTAGTCCATATTCACCCATTTCAATACAAGTTATACCCAAAACCATATTCGCATATTTTCCAATGTATGCCTAAAATTCATATTCACATACGTCCCAATTTATGTCCCAAATCATTACGTACACATGTCCCAATTTATGCTCAAATTATATTTTCCAACGTGTGCCTAAATTCATATTCATATTATCCAACACAATATATGCCCCCAAATTCATATTCGTATATTTCCAAATTCTATGCCCAAATTTAGATCAATATTTTCCAATTTCAATTATGATCCAAATTATGTCTTTCCCAATCGTTTCCAATTTCGTATGTTCTCATTTTTCAGCGTAAGGCCTAGGCTTGAAGGTAGCCTGGCTATATAAAAATAAAAAGGGAAAAAGAGGGAGAGAAGAGAATCAAGAATAGGCATAATAACGAATCAATAATAAACTGATAGAAATAGGCATAAACTGAATAGGCATATTATGACAAGATTTAACATGGTGGCGATATGAACATATAAAAGCAGATCTGATAATTATGTCATAATAGAGCTTATTATGCACCGATTCAAGATCCAGTTTTTATATACATATCAAGATTACTATTTAAATATTCAGATCTAAAAATAACATGAACTCACAGTGAACATATCTAAGGAAATGGATCCAAACTACTTCTAAGAACATGTTGAATAAGCTGTTGTAGCCATCGCTGAATTTCGTTGAATTTGTATAATGTTTGCTGAATTAGATTTGGAGTAGATTAGGCCATTCAATCTTCGTTGCAGCGGACCTTCGCCGTCACCATTATTTTTAGATGAATAAAACCTAAGTCTAGGGTCCTTTATATAGCCTAGGTTCATGAATCTAGCTCCAAAATCATCCAGGTTCAGAAAAGAAGTTTCCAGAGCCACGGGTGGGTCGACCCTCCTTCATGGGTGTCGACCCCTAGGCCGACCCTAGGGTCGGCCCCCGTGAGCCTGATTCGACCCTAGGTCGACCCAGTAGGGTCTCGCATAGACTTCAAAATGCCGTCCCTTCCTCGATTTACACGCTGGATTTTTGGTTTTGCTGATTTTTGAATATTTTTGAATTTTATATGTGTATATATCTTTCCTATATGCATACAAACTTCAAACTTTAATAACTTGTTCATACGGTGTCTGATTTACGCATACCAGTGTCTATCTTGACCAGAATTCCGAGATGGACGCAATGGCACGGTCTGTTTTACTTAATTATGAATATTTAATTAATTTTTACTTAATTAATTATTAATAGTGTATTTCACACTAATTATTCTTTAATTCATCATCTTTAGTGTTGTTAAATTTCCGGGGTGTTACATTCTCCCCTACTCAAAGGATTTCATCCCCGAAATCTCTGAGTTAAGAAGAACGTATATCCTAACATCCAACAATCATACATCCATCTAGCAATCACAGGCATCCATTGTACTTACGGAATTTCTAATGCTTTTATGAACATACATAATAGTGTGTATATGTCTATAAACTAATGCGAAAGATCAGGTGGTCTACTGATTCAGTTGACCTCATTAATGCAATGTATGTTTGTGCCATGCAACCAAAATGTATGCAAATCATCCTAATCCATGTATGTTCTATATGTGTGCACAATCATCCATCCAAATGCAACATCAATGTAACGATAATCCTTAAAAAATTAAAATGTACACACATCAATATGCAATATGTAACAAATTTTTGAATTTTTTTGAAAAAGTTCTTAGAAACTGAAAAGTTGAAGAACTTAAGCCGTAAAGAAAATAATGGAAGTTGGGTTGGTTCGTAAAACAACTTTCAGCTTCGTTCCTTTTCGGGGACGAAAAGTTTTAAGTGGGGGAGATTGTAATAACCCGGAAATGCGAGCCAATTTAAAATTTTTATTTTGGAAATTTTAATGAATTTTGATTATTTAAAATGAATTATTTTAAATAATAACGGCGAGAAATTTATTTTGAATAGAACTAGAATGTATATATTTATTTGAATCGTCGTTAGAATATAATTATTTATTTTTAATTATAAAAGGAATTGAAAATGGCGCGGTAGTTCGAAAATTCGATTTCTCATTTCAAATGAATGTACAGGATTCAAAATAAACTGGATTTTAGTGAAACCAAACATATTGTAATCTCTGATATTTGTCGAATGTGTAATATTTCCTTGGAGGTCAGACCTACGCTTTTGGGACGGATTGGCGAGGCACAGCGAGACGACCCGCAGATGGTTGAGTTAGTAGAAAAGCTCAAAGGAGGGGAGTCATCAAGCCATCTCCGTAGGTATACCCTAGATGATAAGGGTTGGTTACGTAGGGACGGTAGACTTTGTGTACCAAAAGACGATGACCTAAGGAAGACTATTCTTGACGAAGCACATCGTTCGAAGATGACCATTCATCTCGGCGGGGACAAGATGTACATGGACATGAGACGAGTTTACTTTTGGGCCGGCATGAAGAAAGATGTGGCCAAGTATGTCGCTAGATGCTTGGTGTGCCAACAAGTAAAAGCAGAGCAAAAGATACCCGGTGGGTTGCTTCACCCATTGGAGGTTCCACTATGGAAGTGGGAAAGTGTCTCGATGGATTTTGTGGATGGATTACCGCGATCAAGGAAGGGTAATACAGGGATTTGGATTATAGTAGATAGACTTACTAAGAGCGCCCATTTTATTCCCGTGAAAAGTAAGAGGACTGCTCCATGGTTAGCTTCTGTATACGTCCGAGAAATAGTTCGTTTGCATGGTGTTCCTTCTAACATAGTGAGCGACCGCGATCCTATTTTCACTAGCGAATTTTGGAGAAGCTTACAAGAGGCGGTAGGGACTCAGTTATGTTTGAGCGCCGCATATCATCCTCAGACGGACGGCCAAACCGAGAGTGTGAATCACATTCTAGAGGATCTTTTGAGGCTATGTATCCTAGACTTTGGGGGTACGTGGGAAGAGCATCTTCCATTGGTTGAGTTCGCATATAATAATAGCTTTCAGTCTAGCATTGGCATGGCACCTTTCGAAGCTCTTTATGGACGACCTTGTCGTTCACCTACATGTTGGTGGGAATGTACGGATAAGATCTTACTTGGGCCCGATTTGATTAGAGAGACTTCGGAAAAGATCGACTTGATTCGAAGAAGGATGAAGACGGCGCAAGATAGACAGAAATCTTATGCAGACAAAAGGAGGACAGATCTTGAGTTTGAAGTTGGGGACATGGTGTTGGCTCGCTTTTTGACCAAGCCACTCAGGATCATTCATAAGAAGAAAGCATGAAACCACATTCTCTAAGAATATGAAGGAATGGATCGCATCATCGACTCGCCCGATGACGGATCGCACGCTATCGACTCGCCCACCATCGGATCGCGTCTCGACGGATCGCCCCTATTTCATCAGCGAAACGACACCTCTATGCGATCCGATCCATGCATATGTTGTTCCCCAGTATTGATCGATCTGATCCCCTGATGCGTGGCGAACCCTCTGACCTGTTCAAGCGTGAGCTAGTCTTCAGCGATCCGAGACGCACGGATCTAGCGACACGTGTCCCTAACCGTCATTTGGACCAATTCTCCCCATCTGCACGATCCGATTTTCAAGCAGATCGCGACACCTGTCCACAACGGCTAATTTGATTATTTCCTCAACGGTGGCGATGCGATCCGATGTTCTCGGGATTCGTGCCACGTGTAACCACGACCCGCCTGACAAAATCAGCTATAAATAGCCCGGAGCTTGGCATTTTTTGGGATCTGTTTGGCAATATTGAGTACTGAATCCGCCATTGTTGTCAAAATACTAAAATATTGAGAGAAATCCTTGATTGTATTAGCTTTCAAAGTATAATCAATAATATATAAAGTGGACGTAGGCTCGTTAACGCCGAACCACTATAAATTCTGTGTGTTATTTCCTTTTTTCTCATTCTTCAGTTGAAACTCTATAAGCTTCAGAACAATTTGGGTGTTAGGTCCAAATTTTGATCTAACATTTTGGTGCTTTCACTGAGAAGACAATCTTAAAGTTTCACTATTCAGTTCTTTGAAGGTTCCAACGATTCGGGTATCATGGCTGGAAAAAGATCTAAGGAAGCACGAGCTTCGCAAACCAACGAAACAATTGAAGAGAGTGTGCACGAGCTGGGCAATGAAGAAACTTTGGATCGCGGGGCGCAGGGGGCGAACCGATCCGACGAAGACACCACGCTCCGAGTCGACGAGAACGAAGCGATCCGGACTGCTGAAGGGGTTGTTACTCGATCCTGAGGAAACGTCTCGCACCCTCCGCACACTGCGACCGCGAATCGACCTCAAGGGGGCGCTGCGAGCCGCCACCCACGAACCGCAGCGATCCGAATTGATGATCAGACCACAACTCGACCTGGAAAGGAGCCTATGGCTCGCTCCTACCGTCCTGGCCCCTCTGCTCGACCCGGCTAAAGCTCTTTGCGCATAAGAGAAGGTGATGACGATCAATATGATCCTGCTGCTCCCGTTACCGAGGGGGATCTCTCTCGCTTTTCTAAAATGTGGGAGAGGTTGTTTGATGAATTGGCTGCCCAAAGGCAGGAAAGCTCCGTCCTGCGACAAAATTTGACTGCTATGGATAGAAGACTTGATGAGCTTGCGAGGCAAAGAACATCGCCGGTTCGTCCACTCACTCCAGGATATTCTTCTTCGTCTGAAGAATCACCGAGACCTCTGCGACGACCGTATGAGAGAGCCGAAAACATAGAGCAGCTTCGGTTCAGAACCCTGCCATCACAGGAAGAAGAAACGCTGGGGGCGGGGCCCTCAAACCGTAATGTGAACAATCAAGTCGCAGCTCCCATGGCTCGAGATGTGGACAGTCCCGTACGTAACAGACTACCTCAGCCCCGTCGCTGCACACATACTCATGATAACATGGGGCAACGAAGCCCTATCCGAGCCCCGGACTTCGTGACAGCTCCCGGAAGAGAGATTAGAGAACCCCGCCGAGCCAGAGGCACTGACCTTGAACCACCTTTAACCAGTGCAAATGTTGCAGCCATGATCCACCAGATTCTGGCAGATAGCCGTGGACAACGGAATGAAGATTGGGGGATCGACCGCAGTCACACCCCTTTCACTGATGATATTTTGGATGCGACTTTTCCAAGGCATTTCAACATGCCACAAATGAACCGATATGCGGGTAGGTCTGATCCCGTCCAGCATCTAATGAGATACTCTTGGTCAATGACCGCTGCCGCAACCTCTGACGCTGTGAAGTGCAAAGCGTTTCCCATATTCCTGGAGGATGTGGCTTTGTTACGGTTTACTCGTTTGCCGGCGAGATCGATTTCTAGCTTCAGGGAGTTGAGTGAGAAGTTCGTAGAACAATTCCGTATCTACGCACAGAAGACAAAAAGTGTGATCGATTTGTTCCTTGTCAAGCAGCGACCAGGCGAGAGTTTAAGGGTGTACCTAGATCGTTTCAATTTGGCCGCTACTGAGGTTAAAGATCCCCATGAACCGACCGTTGTCGCAGCACTGATTGACGGAGTAGATAAGGACACTGAATTCGGGAGGTACCTGGCAGGCAAACCGCCCCACACTAGAGAGTTATTCTACGAGAAAGCCAACGTACATTTACGCCGGGAAGAGGTATATGCTAACCGAAAGGCAAAAACGACCAATAAGGAGGAAATCCAGAGCAATGTCGCCATTAAGTAGACGGGAGACAGCTCGGGGAAAGTTGAAGTAAATGTCGGAAATCAGAATCAGGGTGGTCGTTAGCCAGGTAACAACAATAATAATGGTAACGGCAACAACCGGAAGAGGAACCGAGGGAACGACTCCCAGAGAAGGACTCGTCCCAGGGACTTTGAAAGTTATACACCAATAAATGATTCTCTGGAAAATATCTTCATGGATGCGTATGAAGTCCTCCAGAATAAGAGGCCACCTCCCAGAGAGTCGACGGAGAAAGAGCGTGAAACAGGGAAGTTTTGTCTCTTTCATCAGATTCACGGCCATTCGACAAATGAATGCCGTCACCTAAGAGATGTAGTCGAAAGGCTGCTTCGAGAAGGAAAGTTAGATGAATACAGAGTAACGCCCAGAGACAGGGGGCAAGCAGTGCAGGCCCCAAATCAGAACCAGAATCAACTTGCTGCTAGGCCGACTGCCCAGCAAAAGGGAAAGAACATTGTTATCAATACCGTAATCGGAGGACTTCATCTCGCCGGGCATAGTTCCAAGGCATTGGATCAATACGTCAATGCAGCCAAACAACACCTCGAGGTAGGGGAGTGTAGCAGCCCCGAGGACAGTATCCCGGTGAAGCAGCAAAAGATGATGACCGACGATGTCGTCTTCCGAGAACGAGAAAGCATTGGAGTCCATGCTCCGACAGAAGATCCATTTGTAATTACGGTACCTATTGGTCCAGCCATTGTCCATAAGGTTTTAGTGGACAACGGGAGTTCTGTCAACATTCTTTTCAAAAGGACATTTGACCAGATGAACCTTGAAATAAAAGACTTGAAGCCCTGCCAAGGATGGATCCGTGGATTCAATGGAGCATCTACCGCTCCAATGGGTTATGTAGAGTTACCAGTTACGCTTGGGGAAGGAGAACGCCAGAGAGTGAGAATCCTTCCCTTCGTGGTTTTGGATGTTGAATCGCCTTACAATACCTTTTTGGGCCGACCGGCCCTCGCAAAGTTTAGAGCCTGTATAGCCCCCTGGTGCTTGTTATTGAAATTCCCCACAGAAACTGGCATTGGTATCGTCAGAGGGGATCAAGTTGCTGCGCGAGCATGTTATGTTGCCGAACTAAAGTTACTTCGCAATGGAGGTAATATTGAAACTAAAGGTCCCTCTCCCCCTTCGGGGGCGGAGACCCTATAGCAACTAAAGAGGATATTCGTTGGAGAGTCGCCCAGAGAGATGCCCGAGGATATAGATCCCAGAGAGGATCGAGAACCCGGGGGCAGAATGGCGACTCCTAACGAGACGACTGTGGATGTACCAATCGATGACAGTGACCCGGAGAAGGTCCTTAAGATTGGATCCCAGTTAAATCCGAATCTCGCTAAAGAATTGACGGATTTCTTAAAAAACAATTTGGATGTATTTGCTTGGACCCACGCGGACATGTGTGGGATATCCCCATCAATCATGAGCCATTCCTTAAGCATTGACCCTAAACATCCTCCAGTAAAGCAAAAAAGGCGAATGTTGGGCCCAGAGAGGTCCGCTGCCTTGAAAGAAGAAGTTGGAAAGCTAAAGAGTAATGGATTTATCAAAGACTCGACCTACCCAGACTGGATTTCGAATCCAGTCCTGGTAAAGAAGGCCAACGGGAAGTGGCGAACGTGTATCGACTTCTCGGATTTGAACAAAGCCTGTCCAAAAGATAGTTTCGTGTTGCCCCGGATTGACCAGTTGGTAGACTCGACGACAGGTCATGAGCTTCTCTCATTTATGGATGCTTATTCAGGATATAACCAGATTCCGATGCATGTTCCAGATCAAGAGCACACTAGTTTTATCACGGATCTGGGATTATATTGTTATGTGGTGATGCCCTTTGGCTTGAAGAATGCGGGCGCTACATATCAACGTTTAGTCAACAGAATGTTTTATAACCAGATCGGGAAAACCATGGAAGTATACGTCGACGATATGTTGGTTAAGTCCAAGCAATCTTCTCAACACACTACTGACTTGGCAGAGATGTTCGGCATTCTTCGAAAGTACGGAATGAAACTCAACCCAACGAAATGTTCGTTCGGTGTTGCCTCTGGAAAATTCTTGGGATTCATCGTCAGTTCCCGTGGTATTGAGATTAATCCAGACCAAATCGCGGCAATCAGAAACATTCAGGAACCTAGGCAAATTAGGGATGTGCAAAGTCTTGCCGGAAAAGTGGCCGCACTAAGCAGATTTATCTCCAGGGCTACGGATAAGTGCATCCCATTCTTCGAATTAATAAAACGAGGAAAACGACACTTCAAATGGACGCCCGACTGCGTAGAAGCGTTTCAGAATTTGCTCAGAAACCTGGAGAAACCTCCGATATTATCTAAGCCAGTGGATCACGAGGACTTATTCGTGTATCTGGCGGTGTCATCTCATGCAATCAGCTCAGCGTTGGTAAGAGAAGAGGATAAGATCCAAAGACCTGTGTATTACGTGAGCAAAAAATTAGCAGCGGCAGAGCGTAACTATCCAAGGATAGAAAAGTTGGCGTATAGTTTACGGATCGCCTCTAGAAAGCTTCGACATTATTTTCAGGCACATCCCATTACCGTATACACCGATCACCCGCTCAAGCAAGTCCTACAGAGACCAGAGGCATCTGGAAGGTTACTCAAATGGAATATTGAGCTAAGTCAATTTGATTTGAACTTTCAGCCCAGACGGTCAATTCGGGGGCAAGTGATAGCCGACTTCATAGCAGAGTTCACTGTCCCTGAGGAAGATATAGCAAACGAAGAAGTTGATCCTTCAAAAATACTTTTCGATCCCAATGCCTGGAGATTGTATACTGATGGCGCTAGGAATGACGAAAGATCCGGCGCTGGAATAGTGCTTGAAACCCCCGAGAAACGATTGATAACCTATGCAATCCGAATGGAGTTTCATGCCACTAACAACGATTCCAAATATGAAGCTCTGATAGCCGGATTAAAGATTGCAAAGGAACTAGAAGTCACAAAGCTGAACATCTTCTGCGACTCCAAGTTAGTTGTGAACCAAGTCACTGGAAAATTCCAAGCTAAAAGTGCAAGATTGATTTTATACTTAAAGAAAGTGAAAGAATTGCTGAACGATTTTGATCACTACAGCATATCTCATATTCCGCGGTCAGAGAATCAGCAGGCAGACAAGTTGGCAAAGATGGCTAGTTCCGACGATCCTGAAGTGACTGGGCTAGCCCCCGTTGAAGTACTTCGGTCCCCTAGCATAGATCAAATGGAAATCGACCTAGTACTAGAGACGGAACCAGAAAGGGAGTCCTGGATGCCCCCTCTAAAGAATTTCCTGATGAATGGAACGCTTCCGACCAAGAAAAGCGAGAGGCGTAAAGTAATTCGTAAAGTCGCCCGATACGTTCTGCAAGGCGGAGTTCTTTACAGACAAGGGTTTTCAATGCCCCTCCTTCGGTGTGTAGCCCACGATGACATCAAACGTGTACTGCAAGAAGTCCACAAAGGCGAATGTGGCGACCACACTGGAGGGCAAACTTTGGCAAAAAAGGTGTTGCGGCATGGTTATTTTTGGCCTACCATAAACAAGGATGCAGCAAGATACGCACGACGGTGTGATGCGTGCCAGAGATTTTCAAAGATACCTAGAGCACCTCCTAATCAGTTAAAAACGATGATGAGTCCATGGCCTTTCGCTATGTGGGGAATTGATATCATTGGAAGTCTCCCCATAGCAAGGGGCGGAGCAAAGTTCGCTATTGTGGCCGTAGATTATTTCACTAAGTGGGTCGAGGCTGAGCCACTAACTACGATTACAACCAAACGAGTGATCAACTTTATCGTGAGAAACATCATTTGCCGATTTGGGATTCCAAAGATTGTGATAACATATAACGGAACTCAGTTCGATAGCGCGGAATTCAGAAATTTCTGCCAAAAATACCATATTGAGAATCGATACACCTCTGTGGCACACCTGCAATCGAACGGACAAGTCGAAGCGGCGAATAAAGTGATTAAGTCCATTCTGAAAAGAAGACTGAAGCGGGCTAGAGCCATGTGGGCTGATGAATTGCCCTTGGCACTATGGGCATACCGGACAACATATAAATCGGCAACAGGACATACCCCGTTTTCCCTTGCCTTTGGAACAGAAGCAGTCATCCCGGTTGAGATAAAGGTACCTTCTCACCGGGTGACTTATTATGATCCGATGACCAATAATGAATTACTCCTAGAGTCCCTGGATATGATCGAAGAAAAGAGGGATGAGGCGGACCTGCGCGCCTTGAGATGCAAGCAATAGATCACTCGATATTACAACAAAAAGGTTCGAGCCCGAACTTGGGAACCCAGAGACTTGGTTCTGAAACGTGTCTTTCCACCCCCAACTCATATGGGAGCGAAGTGGGAAGGACCGTACTCCATTCTGAGCAAGCTTGATAATGGAACCTTCAAGCTGGCAACCGTAGATGGAAGGGAAATCCCCAGAGCGTGGAATGCCCAACATTTACGGCCATATTTAACATGAAAGTTTCAAATTTATTCTTTTGCTTTGTTAAAAAACCATGTACAAGGCATGACTTGCCTAGAATAGTCTGATTCCTTAAAGCAAAAGATTATAAAGTGGACGTAGGTCATGATTCGACCGAACCACTATAAAATATTGTGTGTCATTTACTTTTATTGCATCTTTATTTATCTGCCTATTTATTTTTATGGAAATCAAAAGAATAATGCAGGTACCCGAAGTCTGTTGCCAACCGTTCCTCCCGTAGACTGTTTGGGGGAACTTAAAGCCTTGGCAAGATCTCCAACTGCTTGTCCGACTGGTTTCAATCCTCGGAGCTTGGATTAAAATATACACCTAGGACGAGTTTGATGAACATACATGATTGCAGACTGCTTGATCCGTGACTCTAACTCTCCAGAATAGAGAGAGAGTATAAAGGACGCGAAGATGACGTCCACGAAACATGGCGGTGTACCATGATCGGAGCCACCTGAGCAAAAGTTTAACCTCGGCGACCGCCAGGAGAATATAAAAGCGTCTTTGATTGAGCGCTGAGAAAGAGCTCCTTCCCCGCTGAAGGATCGGGGAGCGAATGGATCGCTGAGCTCGAACTCTAACTCTCCAGAGAGAGAGAGAGAGTATAAAAGCGTCTCCGATTGAGCGCTGAGAAAGAGCTCCTTCCCCGCTGAAGGATCAGGGATCGAATGGATCGCTGAGCTCGAACTCTAACTCTCCAGAGAGAGAGAGGGAGTATAAAAGCATCTCCGATTGAGCGCTGAGAAAGAGCTCCTTCCCCGCTGAAGGATCAGGGAGCGAATGGATCGCTGAGCTCGAACTCTAACTCTCCAGAGAGAGAGAGAGAGTATAAAAGCGTCTCCGATCGAGCGCTGAGAAAGAATTTCTTCCCTGCTAAAGGATCGGGGACCGACTGAACCACTGAATTCGCACTCTAACCTTGGCAACCGTCAAGAGAGTACAAAGAAGTCTATGATTAAGCACTGCGAAAGGTGCCAAAAATTCGGTACCATTCGAACAGTCATCCAATGAAATCTTCTAAGTCCCCCATATTCAGAAATAGGGGGCAACCTACCGGCAAAACTAACCAATCCTTAGTAAACCCTAGTCAGGTGCCATGATAACAACTGACTAGGGGCACATACACTCATACACACATACTGAACTTTAATACAGCAACGCAGCACGAATATTTTTCTTTCTGTTGTTCGACTGATTTGTAATTAGATGGCCTATGACTAAACATGGAAAATTTATTTGAATACAGGTACATAAGGATGCAAAAAGAGATAAACTTTCATTTATATACTGTGAACTAACAAAGTGGAAAACAGCCTAGAAAAGAAAGTGAGGGCCAGTCTCACAATTACACTTCCTGGCCAGTGGAAAACCTAAAGACAAAATATTAACAAACATCCTATTTACGCTTTGGCCTCTTCTCTTGCTTCTGCCTCTCCAGCCTCGCCTTGTCGGCATCAGATGAATCCCCTTTCTTCCTCTTCCTTTTGTCTATGAGGGGAACATCTGACTCCTCTGAAGATTCCTCTTCCACCTCTTTTCTCTTACTTCTACCAGAGAGGGAAGCCTGGAAATCATCGGGGTTTGCAAAGTGAAGCTGTCGGCTGATGGATTTGGGCTGAATCTTCACAATCATCCCAGTTTTGGGATCGAATTCTGCAAGAGGGACTACGTCCAAAGCCTCATCTCCCACCTTCTTCGAAGCCAACTCTTTCTCCTGTCGGGCTTTTCGGCTGGCTAAGGTTTCCTCGTCATCATCGTCGGCCTTTTTGGCACCGATAATGTCTTCTTCATCATCTACATGGCGTCCATCCATGTCTTTCAAGGCTTCGATGGTCTCAGCATCTTTGGGTACATCAGTGCTAGGTGCCGGGATCCTTCATTCTGCTGTTGTGACCTCGGCCTGCTTTGATACATCAATACCAGCACCTGGCAAGACAGCCTCCTTCTCCACTTCCTTTTCTTTCTCAGCACCCTTGTCGACGGACTCGCCACCTGTATCAGGAGGAACACACATTACTAATTCAATTGGTTGTTCTACCAGACGACGATAATTTACAATTGCTTTGACAAATTGTAGGGAAGAGAGAGAAATACCTTCAGCAGATGCTCCTTCCTGAGTAGTTGCAGAGGCTCCAATGACCATGGGAGTTCGACCCAAAGGGATTAATGGATCATCGAGATGGTATTCCTCAACCCCAGAGGTCTTGGGCTCCACAGCCGAACTCGAGCCCTCATCAGCTTTGCCTTTACCCTTAGCCAGGGCCCTCTCCTTTTCCATCTCCGCCAGAATCAGGCGACGACCCTCTGCCAGGTCCTCAGGCTCATTGTCCCTTAAGATTCTCTTCATCAACTCATCCTCATCGATTTCTTCGACCCCCAATCTATTTTTTTACCCTCCACAATGGCATCCCATAAATTGGCCAAAGTAACATGGTAATCCGGGATCCACGAGATGTTGCGAGTTTTGAGAACCTGGCCAAGGAAATCGAAAATCATCTCTTCAAACCCCTCGATCTTCTTCTCTCTTGCGAGGAGCTTGTTGTTAGAAGTAGTGGCCAATTCGATGGCACTTTCAACGTTCTTTTCGGCGAGAGCTGCCCGTCTCTCCTCGTCCGAGACCTGATCATTTAAAATCGCCTTTTCTGCTTTAGCCAAAGCCAAACTTTCTTTTAAATTTGCCTTTTCTGCCTCCCAAGCAGCTCTCTCAGCTTCAAAATGGCCTTGTACTGTTTTCAATTCGATGTTGGCCATTTTGAGATCTTCAACCTCCTTCTTTAAAGCCATTTTTTCTTGGCTATTGGAATCAAGTTCCATATGAAAGCGTTGCTTAGCATTTTCTAATTCAATCTTATAATTTTCAGCGTCCCTCCGTGCTAAAGCAAGCTGAGATTGAGCATCTTCCAGGTCCTTCTCCATCTTGGTCCTGGCCCTCTCGTTGTTCTCAAGTTTCGCCTTGGATCTGTGTGCTTCTATTTCAAGCGATCGGATGACTTCAGAAAGGTTAACGGCATGTTTTTTCATCATCTCATATTGCCTGGCAACATGGCAGATATGCCCGACAACTTCGCTATCCCAGTTCTTGGGGACCGGTTCTAAGGCTGGAACAAATGTCATCTGGTCAAAGAATATGTCTGGGAATTGTTCCCGAAGCTTTTCCAGCCTGCCTTGAATCTCGGGACCATGCATGTAATCCCGTGACCCTGGAGCAGCCAACTCTGGCTGGTTGGAGGGGACGATGTCACTCCTCTCCTTTTCAGATTCTTTGGATGCATCTTTGCCCTTATCTTTAGATTCTTGATGCCTTTTTGACGACCGGCTGTGGGAAGGTGCACTCTTTGGAGGAGTTAACTCTTTAGGAAGTTTCTTTCCCCCCTGTAGGAACTGTCGGGTAGCTGGAAGGTTTGGTAGAGGTCGATTTTGGTGGAGACCGAGGTTGCGAGGAAGTCGGCCTGTGAGAAGGACTGCGAGAGCGCTCAGTATCCGGACGAAGGCTGGGTGTGCCCTCACGAAGAGAACGATACGAGTAAGATTTCCTACGGGACATCGTTCCTACAAAAAAGAAAAGATCATATTAAAACTTTGAATACCCACGATGTAAGAGTGTAGGGTCAGATAGTGTGTGTGATGTGTGCATCCCATATAATTCCCCCTAACAGACCCGGGCCTGAAGGCAGGCTCATCTGACCAGTTTCTCGTCCTTTAGTTGGAGCGATGGTCTCTTCAGAAGCAGGGAAGAAAGGCCCCTCTTCAAAGTCCTTCTCTGTATATACATCATCGGGTAGAGGGATTTTATTCAGCTCGTCAAATAACTGCTCTTCTGTCAAATCATCGGGAGCAACGGTTTCGATTGGAGCAGAAATAGGAATTTCCTTGGACACGTCACCGCGGACCTCATCCCCTCTGTATATGTTCAGGTCTTCATCGTCTTGGATGACTATCGGAGAAGGACTCTTGCGAAATTTAGTTGTTTCTATCGCTTGTGAAGTTCCCTCTCCCTCTGTTGGGGGCACGTACTTATAAGGTTTGCCGCCAGTGCCAAGTCCAAATCTTCTGTCCAGAAGACGATGCTTATGAAGATTGTCATCAGTAATGCATTTTTTGATCCTTAGAAAGTCGGATCTGCTTTGTAAAAGAATGGATAATCGATTGTTGTATAGAGGACCCTCCGTTTTCGGGAAGACATGATCTGTTTGAGACAAAGAAAAAGGGGGAAGAATGTTAACGCCTAAACTTCTTGAACAAGATATTCGATTAGAAGCTTAAAAGTTTACTTGATTTGAGCCATCTTCGTGAGCATCCGGCCTATTTTCTTATATAAAACCAATCAGACTTAGGATCCCCTATATTGTTATATCCATCGTACAGGACCTTCCTATTTGCCACCGATTCAAAGAAAGAGAAATTTGGAGTTGCCGAAGAACGGTGCTTGAAAAGAAAGAAGAATGTCAAATCTCTGAATTTAAGTTCGGCATGTAAGATCTCCGCGTATGCAATGTATAGGGTATATAGTGATGCGTAGGCGTTCGGATGAAGTTGCATCGGAGCAATTCCCGGTCGTCTTAAAGTTTCGATGGCGATCGGAGGGAACGGAGGAATAGCTCCTACCAAGCACATGGTTCGGCTGATCGCCATATATCCTTCCGGAGCTAGGTGGGGTCTATCTTCGCTTCCGGGCGTCAAGACATCATCCCAAGGAATCCCGTGCCTCAAGCAGATTCTTTTAAGCTTTATATCGTCGAGCTTAGACGCTAAAGAATCAGAAATTTTATCTATCCCAAGCGCCCCAGGAATCTCGTCGGGGGCTCGCCCATCTATCTCAGAATCGTCGCTAGACGAAGTACTTTCGGACGGATCTGATTCCGTGGCCTCGTACTCAGATCCAGAATCTTCACCTCCTGGATTAGTGGGAGGAATCTTGGGGTTGTATTTCTCAGGAACCTCGGATTCCGCTTCTGTTGTGGATCTTGAAGAAGAGTGATTATTCGACATTACTGCTAGGACGAGAAAACATGAACAATGAGATTAATACTACCCGATCCCCGTGTATGCAAGTGCCGGTGTGTGTACTTGTGTGTGCATTGAAAATAAAGCATGAAAGCAATCGAGATCATCAAAATATCAGTCGTCATATGCAGCCGAATTATGTAGTCATTTAGTCCAGAAAGTCCAACATCAGGGCCCTAACCTAACTGTTCAGAATTTTATGGTGACAAGGTGTCGATTAAAGTTTGAAATTTCTTCGCATCATCAACTATGAGTCGGATCGCAAGGCAGAGGGATCGCCCCCTTTCGGATCGCAAGGCAGAGGGGTCGCCCCCTTTCGGATCGCAAGGCAGAGAGATCGCCCCCCATCAAATCGCAGGGCAAAGGAATCGCTCCTTCACGAATCGTTGCAGCCCCCACGATACGCGCCTTTGCTGTCACCACGATCTTCCGTCTCGCCACTCACCTTCATCTTCTCCTCTCTTTGCCCACGATCCGAACCGGCCTTCCCTCTTCTTCTTCCTCCTTCGTTTTCCTCCTCTCCTTCCCATCCTCGAACTCCGAGCTCTACGCCAGTCAGCCATGGCGTTTTGATGAGTCCTTCAGAAAATCGCAAATTTCCGTCGTTTCTCCCTCAAACTAGTCGAAAAAGTTCATGAAAGAGCAGCGTTCACGAATTAGAATACTTTTTGTGGAGTTACCTTTCTAAAATTGAGGAAATGCTCGGATTTTCGAAGGTTTGAAAAGCTTGGGTTCGTTCTTCGATAGTGCAGGCGAAACGATACGACAGAAAGAAAGAAGAAGGAAAGTGAAGAGGGGAGGGTCGGCTTATATAGGCAAAGAGGGCGACCGTTTGTCTCCCCTTCTTTGTCCTATTCGATCCACGAAAGACCGGCGGGCCGCGAACCAAAAGCCCACCACGACTCGAGGAGGAGCCCGTTTCGTCCCGAGGCCCAAGTGCACACTCAAGAACGGAACGAATGTCTCGCTAACGGACCGCGACTCGAGCCCGCGATACGAATCGATAAATTCAGGAATGAGGATTCTGAAAAATCCCAGAAAGAGAATCGTTCTATGATCCGCGACTCGTTGAGAAAAGATGATTCTATAGCTTCGAAGCATGTTCCATCATCGATAAAACATACTTCGAGGGGGCAAAATGTTGGCTCGCTTTTTGACCAAGCCACTCAGGATCATTCATAAGAAGAAAGCATGAAACCACATTCTCTAAGAATATGAAGGAATGGATCGCATCATCGACTCGCCCGATGACGGATCGCACGCTATCGACTCGCCCACCATCGGATCGCGTCTCGACGGATCGCCCCTATTTCATCAGCGAAACGACACCTCTATGCGATCCGATCCATGCATATGTTGTTCCCCAGTATTGATCGATCTGATCCACTGATGCGTGGCGAACCCTCTGACCCGTTCAAGCGTGAGCTAGTCTTCAGTGATCCGAGATGCACGGATCTAGCGACACGTGTCCCTAACCTTCATTTGGACCAATTCTCCCCATCTGCACGATCCGATTTTCAAGCAGATCGCGACACCTGTCCACAACGGCTAATTTGACTATTTCCTCAACGGTGGCGATGCGATCTGATGTTCTCGGGATTCGTGCCACGTGTAACCACGACCCGCTTGACAAAATCAGCTATAAATAGCCCGGAGCTTGGCATTTTTTGGGATCTTTTTGGCAATATTGAGTATTGAATCCGCCATTGTTGTCAAAATACTAAAATATTGAGAGAAATCCTTGATTGTATTAGCTTTCAAAGTATAATCAATAATATATAAAGTGGACGTAGGCTCGTTAACGCCGAACCACTATAAATTCTGTGTGTTATTTCCTTTTTTCTCATTCTTCAGTTGAAACTCTATAAGCTTCAGAACAATTTGGGTGTTAGGTCCAAATTTTGATCTAACACATGGTCTTTGTCAAAGTGTCTCCATTACGGAACGTTGTTCGCTTTGGGTCCATTGGGAAATTAGCACCAAGGTTTGTAGGGTCGTTTCCTATTAAGGAGAGGATTGGACAGATGGCGTATAGAGTGGAGTTGCCCGAGAGGCTTAGTGGTGTACACGACGTATTCCATGTGTCACATTTGAGGAATTGCTTACACGAGACCGCGGAAGTGGTAGTGAGTGAAAATCAAAAATAAAAATAACAACAAAAGGAAATGAAATGATCCTCTTCTCTTTCTTTTTTTGAAAAATACAAAAAAAAACTAAACTAGACTAAATGGCAAAACAAAACAAGAAAACTAAAACAAAACAAAATGAAAATAGAATGGGAAGGGGGCAATAGAAAAATAAAAATGAGGCAAATCACAAACAAGTTCAATTACTCAAACAACAACAAAAAATTAGCTAAAAAGCCCAACTTACCAACTCAATATATACCCCACTTGTGATGCAAAGGAATACCGATACAACAATGCACTAACTCAATAACAAATATAACCCCAAAAATGCATGCCACGGTAACTACAATAAAACCACAGAGCTTTAATCAATAAACGCTCACAACTATTTCAGAAACACGGGTAATAAATGCTCGAATCAAACACAAATCTCACGACCACTATTCTCTCTCTTTTTTTTCTTCGAAATCAGGAATCAAGCGTGACTGTCGATGAGTTTTAGGGAAGATTGAATTCGGTTTCCAATCAGAGATTTGGTTTGATTGTGTGGTCGTGGGGATAGAAGGGTGTCTGAGTGGAGGGAGATCTTGTAAGGTTATTGAGAAGAGTTCTTGGAGTTTACACAGACCGTGAAGGACGGTTGATTGGTGGTTTGTTGTGCTTGGTGAAGTACATAAGATCGTTTTAAGAAGGGATGATAGTTTTGGTGAAACAGTTTGCGATGTGAAGGATGTATTGTGGGGGAGTGGTGAAGAGAAGATGGTTGTTGATGTTTTGGCTTTTAAAGATGAGAGAAGATGTAGATGATGGAAAGATGGTAGGAGACGGAAAATTGGATTAGAAATAAGGCAGAGAAGTTATGGGAGGGTTTTTGTTGCTTATGTAGAGAGAAAGAATTTGAACAGATTAAATGAAAAAGAATTTGCAAGGCAGGAAAAAGGAAACAACTAAAGATTTGCAGAAAGATTGGAAAGAAAAATAGAAACAAATAGAAAAAGTATATGGAAAAGAAATTGACAGAAAACTGGCAAGTTTTTTTTTATGTTTAGATATATAGAAATTAGAGAATTTGGGAAAGAAATGAAGAATTGGAAAGCAATAATTTGAGCGGTTATTGGAAATAAATGCAGAAAAACATTCAGTATTACAAACAATAAGTTTTAGACAACATTTTGTGTATTATTACATACTTAACCATTACAAAGCAACTGAGTACAAGCATAAGTTATCCATAAAAAATTGCATATCCTACCGGAGTACACTAGTCGAAGACAACAAAATATTTACGCCATTTACGTTTTTGGTGCAAGTTCACTGCAGTGATCAGAGTTGTTGCATAAGAATATGTCTGTTGTTAGAAAAAAGAACAAAAAGTGTTTTTTAGGCCAACAATACCAAATCTTAATAGCATTAAACTTAACTAGCATCCTATACACAAGCAATAAAACGCACACACGCGCGCACACACACACACATACACACACACAAACACACACACACACACACACACACACACACACACACATATATATATATATAAGAATCGAACAAATTGTTCTCTATGATTACATATTAATATTACCTAGTACCATTTATTATAGTTGTATTGGTATTAGGATTAATTTCAGACCATGTCAATTAATGATTTACGGATCTGGCAATGTGGCATTCAAAGTGGTTGTGCTATCAATGAATGGTAAGAAAACGTAGCCTCAGGCCTCAACAACTGGAAAATGACAAAAATCGGGCAGGCAGCATGGCTATGTGGGTCGCTCCCATTAGGGTGTATAGTCACCTACCTAGAGATTCATTTAATTCCTTATTATATTCTATGTTGTCCCATTCGGGAAATGGTTGCTGATCCCAACCGTTGGTGATATACATTCGATACACTCAAGCGAAACGAATGGTTGGTCATGTGTGCGCCGGGTTGCAAGATGTTCTTGTTGAACCCAGTGTATTCCCCACTAGAGATACATTATCGGAAGGTGGTTCCATACCTTGTCATGTTGGAAATCCAATCTCCAATAAGCGCCATGCGGTTTTTGATTTTATATTATATACGGAGCGTGAGATGCAAGCGTTCCGCTAGATTCTATTTATTCGATGTAGACATTGTTATAATATCATAGGATTTGATATCAAAAATATTTTGGCTTATCTTAAGGTAAAAACCATACGTGTTTATGTGTGGGTCGGTCTTACGATTATCATTTCTTTCGAAAGGATTTTTAAAGTTAAACAAATGATTGGAGTTTAATCACACCAGTCCCATGACTGACCCAGAGTTTATTTTGTTTTTGTTTTCCCTAAACTCTTGGATGCCCAAATTTGTATGGGCAGTCAAGTAGTCGGGATTTT
This sequence comes from Allium sativum, assembly GCA_030737875.1. Lineage (NCBI taxonomy): Eukaryota > Viridiplantae > Streptophyta > Magnoliopsida > Asparagales > Amaryllidaceae > Allium > Allium sativum. Next base: position 709,916,415 of record CM060916.1, on the reverse strand, counting down.
TTTCAGATTCACTTGGAAGAGCTTGAAGCAGGAGGCTTCACCAGTTAGCTATAGACTATCATATTTCCGCCGTGTACTATATTGTATTTGGAAACAGGTGTCTATAATTGTTCCAGGGATAACTGTTGTGCTCTGATAATGGTATGTATATACAGTTACATATTTGTATTTCAAAAGTTTTGTTATTTAATATATTTTATTCGTTCCAATGTGAGATTTGTGTTCTTCGTTTTTCTTCTATTCTAACTTTTCTTTCTTTCTATTCCTCATCCCCTAACTTCTTTCTACTAATGATTCGTATTTCTATGTCATTTGGGTTGGACGTGTGGTATTAATAGTCAACTCAGATAGTACGGATTTGCGGGCCATTACATTTGGTATCAGAGCTTAGGTTGGGCGAATACCTAGGCTTTGGTGGGATTGTGCTCATTAGAGATAGGGTCAGTAGTACCCTAGAATGAGTTGAGTGTATATACGAGAGAGCATATTTGTAATTTGATTTAAAAACTTTTTTATATTGTGTTGGCTAGTCTGGTTAGTGATTTATGAATTCTGATCGAATTGTAGGACGCCACAAAGTCGATAGGAATTTCTAAATGCTTGAACAGAAAAATTCGACATGATATTGTTTTAAAGTGGACAAATGAAATGATTTACCCAGAATTCTATTTTGACATAGAAAGAGATAATTTTTAAAATTATTATAATACTGGATGTGTTGATTGATATCATTATAATCAAATTAGGATTATAAAATTGAAATGGTTATATATAACCAAATAAAATTTCTATGTAAATGAATTATACAAATGAGATGAACTGGAACTGGATTTAAATCAGAGTTTGAAATTTAAATCCTAGGTGTTTGGAAAAATATTTTCAGAAAAAATGGTTCCCCTCCGAAATCTTCTTGTGTATATACATCATCGGGTATAGGGATCTTGTTCAATTCTTTGAATAACTGCTCCTCTGTTAAATCATCGGGAGCGGCAAGCTCAACCGATAGAGAGGCCCTTGAGGGGGAATCCCTCGGAGAGGCTGGGATTTCCTTAAGCTCGTCAGCACGGGCCTCATCTCCTCTATATACATTTAAATCTTCATCGTCCTGGTTAATCATCGGTGAAGGACTCTTATGAAGTTTAGTTGTCTCTAATTCCTGTGACGTTCCTTCTCCCTCAGCCGGGGGCACATATTTGTAAGGTTTGCCACCCGCGCCATGTCCAAATCTTATATCCAGAAGGCGGTGCCTGTGAAGATTCTCGTCAGTAATACATTTCTTGATCCTTAGGAAGTTAGATTTGCTTTTGTGAAGAAGGGATAGTCGATTACTATACACTGAGCCTTCCGTCTTTGGAAAGGTATTATCTGCATAGAGAAAAGAAGCATGTTAGCACTTCGATTTCTTAAACAGGTTATTCATTCAAAGGTTTAAAATTTAATTGATTTAAGCCATCTTCTCGCACACCCAGCCTGTCGCTTTATATAGAACGGCCTTGGGATCCCCTATGTTGTTGTAACCATCAGACAAGACCTTCCTATTGATTATCGACTCGAAGAAAGAAAAATTTGGGGTTGCTATAGAATGATGCTTAAAAAGGTAATAGAACTTCAAGACTTTAAACGTGAGCTCAGTTTGCAGGATTTCCGCATACGCGATGTATAAAGTGTATAGGGATGCATAGGCATTGGGATGAAGCTGCATCGGAGCAATACCCAATCGTTTTAAGGTTTCAATGACAATCGGAGGAAATGGAGGAATAGCGCCTACTCCGCACATGAGACGACTGACTGTCATATACCCTTCCGGAGCCAGATGAGGTCTATCTTCACTTCCAGGTGTTCTCACATCATCCCAGGGGATCCCGTGTTTCAAGCAGATTTTCTTAAGTTTTATTTCATCTAGTTTGGAAGCTAAAGAGTCATTGAATTTCTCAGTTTCTAGTGCACCAGGAATCTCATCGGGAGCTCGGTCATCCACTTCAGACTCCTCGGCGTGAGTAAGCCAACGAATGACTACTCCATCGGTCCTGGATCGACCGATATATCCGAGGCGTCTCGCAACAGCAACAACCACATAGGTGAAAATAGTATAAATGTCAGCCAGTTTAAGCACCGACACCACCTCTAGCTAGAAGGAAACGCATGCCCTCCCTGAGGTCCTTCTTCTGTTTCTAGTTCATACCGGGGTGTGAGGCTCGTGAATTCACGTTATACACAAAGCTACGCCACACAGGCGGTGCTTTGATCATCATCACAAGACTTTGCTTTTCAACAGAAGCCCTGGTCACTGCATCTTAGCATGCCACACAGGTAATTCATGCCATGCGACTGATGTCCATCGATATACAACCTCTGAGCTCGTGCGTCTTAGAGAAGGGCGTTAAGTCAAAGAATAAATTCTCTGCCGCCAAACAGATGTATATTTAATAGAGATCAATCAACACAGAATAAAATCCAATGTCAGACACACAGTCCATTTACAAGTCCATTATGGGTCTGAACGAAACCGGAGTCACTATATACCTCGCATACCCATCGATCTCCACGTACGTCTGGACGATCACCACTCATTATCCATATTTTGGGATGCCTCCCAATCAGGACATCAGTTACCATCCAAACGAGGTGAAGATTTCCGGTCTTCAACCACCGTCTTCATCTTCGATTTCTTATCGTCGATTTAGTTACTCCGAATGGGATAAACCCGGTCTTTCTGAGCAACTCGCGCATATAATAAAACAAGTGTTACACAAACACAACATACGCATCATTTCAATTCATTAGTCACTAACCGTAAATCAGTAAGAGAACGATTTCCCCAAATATTAACCCCCAAGGCCGAAACCAATATCAGATCAAAACCCAGGAAACCATTCGACTTAGCCCACCTTCAGTTAGTTTCTAAATTTCACATCCATATCGTTTATAATATTTTATAACGATTTATCGCTATTTTTATTTATTTTAAAATAGCCAATTTATTAAAACGACGCTTCGGGCCATAACGCGGCCGTGGCGCTGTTTTTCTTCAGATTTGATTTAAACATATCTGAAAATCTAACCGTTGGATCCTCACAAAATTTATATCTAGAAAGATCTTTTCAAAACGAATCCAACGGTTCCAGTTTTGGGAAAATCCGATGGTCGGATCTCCCGGTACACTCGTTTGAAGTTTTGATTTCAAAATACGAACTGCAGCATCGTTATTCGATTTAATTTAATCATATTTATATATATATATAAATATAATCGATTCTGGCGCTGTTTTTCTTCAGATTTGAATTAAATATTCCAGACAATCCAACCATTGGATCTTTGCAAAGTTGGTGTCGTTGGAAAGATATTTCCAAAGCGAACCCAATGGTTTCGGTTTCGGGAAAATCCGATGGTCGGATCTTCCGCACTAATCATTTGAAATCACGGTTATTTAGCTTCCTTATGTTGAGGATCGTTAGGATCTGCAACCTACTGGACATGATTTTCTCAATTCGGACTTGAAGAGGAAGAACCCGCATTTTCTGTATGAGCTGTTCGAGCAGATTTAGCACGAGCGTCATTCATGGTATTCGCCGTAGCAGTCTGCATGCAAACATAGACTCAAGTTTCTTCAGCATGGCATTGTTTGCAATATCCATTTGACTTGTTGGACCCACAACAACTTCATCCAACTTTATCCTTGTTACAGTCGTTCCATCCTTAGAAGATTCACCAACTTCGAATTGGTTGGTGAGTGGAGTAGCTCTGTTGTTAGCGACTTTGTTGGTCTTCGACAGTTTTACTAGCAGTCTTCTTTGATTGTTTACCCATGATTTCGGACAAGGACTTGAATTTGAAAGATAGTTCGTCGATTGGCCTAGATCGTAGACTTGTAGGATCTATGGTAGAAGTAGGCTTAGAATTCCAATGGTAAGTTCTTAAGATTGAGATAAGTGTGAAGGAAGGAGATGCGAATGTGGCCCCATGATGTGTGCCAAATGTTTAAACCAAAATTTGATTTCAACACCAAAGGTGTTATACAAACACTTAACCTAACAGTAAAAGTGAGAACACAATCGCAAAACAGAAAGCAAAAAATGAAGAACAAGGATTTTTATAGTGGTTCGATATAGGATAGATCTACGTCCACTTTGATTCCATTATCATATGAAAATTTACAAAGTTTGAATACTCTCTCATTACATAGATTTTCATCCTCACAAACTCTTCTCTTGATTTAATACAAAAAGCCAAAGGAATTAGGGAAATCCTCTAAATATAGAAATTCGAGAAGTAGATCTATGATTCTTCAAAATCCTGAGTGGGTTTCCATGATTTGATGGAGAATCCCATGCTTGATCTTGGATTGGAGATGATTGGAGATGTAGAAATCACTTAGAATTGTTGAGTAAATGGTGGGACAACCCTTCGGGATCATAAAATTCGGTCCCCATTAAAGTGATGTGCATGGGGTATTTATAGGAGTGAGTGGAGTGAAGATATGTAATGCAGAAATCCATGTCATTCAGTGACATGACTCATGTCGGTTGGGTGCTGGTTGGAGAATACTTGGCATGGGACAACCGGCGACAGCGTGGCTCTAACTATCAACGGGTTATGGTATAAGGGTATTGTTTATGTCGGCGCTAGTTCTAGTGGAAGTGGATCAATCACTCATGTCGATCGTGACTTGGATAAGTGTGACTTGTGGTTTGCTCTTCAGTAGCGTGCCCGCTCCTCCTATGTCGCCGAGCGACTTAAGCTTCTAATAGTGGTCACAACATGGCTTGAAAATGGCTTGGACTGCCACTCCTCCTGGCGACATGAGTTTGGAACAACATGGTGGTCTATGCAATATCGATTGAGCTGAATAAGGCTTGAAGCTATGCGACATGACTTTGCTTCGCTCCCGTGCTATGGTGTGTCAACGACATGATTCAAATGGGATTTTGCTCATTTGTTATATCCAAAGAATGATTCTTTGAGGGACGACATGGTGCATGGTTTGTTCATAATGACTTGTGCAAAACGACATGATATAAAATATCAATCATATATTTTATAAGTAAACATATGCTGAAAATATAAAGAACGACAACCTAATGCAAGTTTATACAGCATTTAGAATCTTTTAAGGACAATGACTGCTCGTGGATGATGTTTTGAGTAGATGGATGATGGATGGTAGGATATGTTCTTCCTAACTTGAAGATTTCGGGGACGAAATCCTTTAAGGTGGGGAGAATGTAACAACCCGTATTTTGAATAACATGTTATAACATAAATCAAGGCAGAATTAAATGTTAAAATCTGAATCAAGGGAAACGGGCTATGCCATTGCGTTCGTCTCAGAAAAATACGCGAAATAGAGTCCGAGTTTTCGAAAATCAAAGTCCGTATGACCAAGTTATGGCCCGTCTAAGTTTTCAGAAAATTTCAAGTTCAAAAACAGTTCAAATTTGAATTCAGAATTCAAATTCAGCCCAAGCAGGACAGGCGGGAAAATTCCCGCCAGCCCCAAGTCGACTGGGGAATCGACTTGGGAGTCGACACACCCCAGGTGGTGTCGACTGCCCAGTCGACACCCCTTTCGACTTGGGTGGTCGGCCAGTTTGGCCTGGTGCACCTGTTTTGGCTCCTGGGTCTTGTTTTATTGGCTAGTGACGTGATTTGATGGCTCAGATCTGAATTAGGGTTAATCCTATGGCCTAAACTAACCTAAACTTCTATAAAAGGACCCTAATACCTACTTAGTCCCAACCGAAGCTGGAGCAGGAATGGTCCATGATGACTAAGCCACTGGAAGAGCTTGCTATTTGGCTGAATGGAATATGCTACACAACAGAGATGGCGTGGAACCCAAAAACGCTTCCCCTGCTGGGGAGATGTAGTGTGAAAGATGCATGGGCTTAGCAAGCAAGGGACACATCGCAGAAAGGGTTGCTTGATGATCTGCCTAAAGACATAGATCTCAGAGAGGACGAAGACTCGGGATGCAGGAGGGCAACGTCCGAAACAGCTGCCCAAAGATTGAAAATGTAACGTCCCGCCTTTTTGACCGTTTTAAACCAGTAATTAAACCAATTCAAAGCATCCAAATCGACGGATCATTATTTAGCTTACAGAGTTTAAACATAGAATCAACACAGAAAACACAGAATAAAGAGTAACACAGTATTGAACAACAAAATAACTTCTATATATAATTAAAGTTTTTGTACAAGATTTTATATACAACAGAATTTAAAAACAAATTAAAAAAAAAATTTACTGTTTAACTTTAGAGTGCGACGTTTCTTGAAATCCCCAATTTCGTCAATCTTCGAATCCTAAGCTGTAATATGTAAATCTGAATTTCTCGGGTCTGACCCGAGCATCCCATGCAAAAACATAAAACACTCGAGTCAGGATTAATCATAGTTCAAGTAAATTAATTTCAATATAAACTGAAATAAATAATATTTAATACTAACATATGCAAAACATTTAGGGAAGTCGTATCCATTTTATGTCAGTGACAAAATCAAGTGTGGTATCCATTCGTATCAGTTATACCATCAGGGACCGGTTATCATGAGAGCTTGTCTATCCACACGTGTATACACGTATGGACAGGCCTCCGCTTCCCATATCGAACCTAATATAACCGCCTAACGACTTTGAATAAACAGATTCGAATGACACGTATATCTATATATACACGTATGCCGATAATACGTATATACACGTACTATAGTACATATATATATATACATATGCATTGACCACCACATACATACAAAAAACATACGTCGAATTAAAAAAGAAATGCACAACGGGTACGAAACAACATGTGTATCTCATCAGTGATCAACTATATGGAAGTAGACAAATTATGGTCAAGTACGTAGGCAATACTCACGCACGCACAACAGGGTTTAAACTGGAGATTTATGCATTATATATATATATATGAACAGAGAACATATAAGCTCTAGAAGTATCATAACAGAGATGAGAACCTATGTATAAATCAATAACTATATGTACACTTTAATTAACAGGGTTCGGCATGCTTCAAATAAACCAAATGCCAGATGCAACAGGGTATAAACGTGCGTACTTCATTTAAATATGGTTAGGCATGTTATGAAATCAAGGTACATAGTGACACATTAGGTCCATACAACATAGTATGGTTTTGGAGCAGTGCGAGCGTAACAGCCAACAAATACCCACCGTGATATGTAAATATATGCCTATACCGTGCTTATACTAGTGACAAGTAGGTGAAGACCAAAGTTATGAAGCCAGTTACAGGTAACATATGAATTTCACAATAATATGCAACAAGCTATTTTAACAAGTCTTGATTAATTGCAGGTATCAAAGTGGCAAAACAGCTAGTGTACAATAAACACCAGCAAAGGGTGGAGGGATGTTACATATAATTAGTGATTGCTTCCGCATAAAGCTGATCGAATTGTATCTATTTCAGTTAAGGTTGTGTATAAGAATTTGTATCTACATAACCCAATGGATACGGAGTCCTAACATAAGCTAAAATGTATAAAAGCAAAAGAAATATATACATGACATTTGGTTGTGCCCTACATCCCTGAAAGAAACACAAATGTGCAAAACCTAAACTGGTGTTTAGAATCTATCTCGCTTGAAAGTCATTTTGATATTTTCCAAAATTCTGAAACCACAAAACTCGGTCTTACTAAACTATTGGTTGGAGGCTTTATTTTTCTACTTGCAGATGGTAAAAGATAAGGTATTATAACTGTAGGTGTTGCATATCATCATTTATTTGTTTGGTGAAAATAATAAAATACTTACAAAACAAATGTTAGGTAAGTTCACAAAGACAGAAATTGGAAGTGGTTAGAACAACACTTCCAAGAGCATGTTCCTTACATGAAAAATATAGTAAGGTATTTCCAATGGTTTAAATGCAAGACTTTGCATTAGTTTTATACATATTCTACTGTATATATTAAATGTTCCTTTAAAACATATGTCCTTAAACCAACTTAGACATATATAGTTTAAACCAAGTATCAGTAACCCTTAAGGTTTCCTAATGTATACATATGTATAACACAACTTATGAGCAAAAAAATTTCTAAGCACTTGAAAAAAGGAGAAAAACAGAGCAATCCTAACATAATCAAAACCAATGAAACCAGTTTACCAAGTGGAGCTCTTATCTTAACGACTATCTATGGCATATAAGGTGGTAGTTCATCAAAGACTTTGCGAAAATCTCAGCTCCACTTACAAGGTTGACAAAGAAGAAACTAACTTTCAATTGGGATTTGGATTGCGATGTTGCTTTCCAATGATTGAAGAGGGCTCTAACAACAGCCACAGTTTTGACATTGCTGGATGGGAGCAAGATGTTTACCGTATACATGGATGCATGTGGTACGGGACTAGGTGCTGTCTTGATGCAAGAAGGGAAGGTAGTAGCTTATGGAGGCAGACAGTTGAAAGTACATGAGAAAAACTACCCAACCCACGATCTAGAGTTGGTTTCCATCGTCTATGCGCTTAAGTCTTGGCGCCATTATCTCCTAGGTGAGAAGTTTGAATTGTATACTGACCATAAATCGTTAAAGTACCTTTTCTGGTAGAAAGATCTTAACCTGAACCTACCCCCAATATTAAGGTACACCCCATGGTACCCCACTCGTAGGGTCTCCACTGTAACATCACAAAAATGTACGCGGTCCCTCATCCTACGCTGGAGTGACGTACGGATCTCTATATAACAATGCTACATTGCATATATCTTCCATTTCCTGCTACATATGCGTACGGACTGTCACCTTCGATCGAATCAAATTCCATCGTCGAGTAATGTCGTCGAGTCTATGATACACTAGGCAGAGCAGACGTGCACGTATATAGACTTTCCCACATACGTATCGTCAATCATACTTGATGCCATAACCGCACATATCCTGTAACACCCCGTATGTTGAATAACTTGTTATAATATAAATCAAGGAAGAATTAAATTTTAAAATCTGAATCAGGGGAAACGGGCTATGCCATTACGTTCGTCTCGGAAAAATACGCGAAATAGAGTCCGAGTTTTCGAAAATTGGAGTCCGTATGACCCAGTTAAGGCCCGAAGAAGTTTTCAGAAAATTCAAAACAGATTTAAAATATTCAGATTTCACATTTCAGAAGAGGCGGGAAAATTCCCGCCAGACAGAGGGTGTCGACCCTAGGGTCGACAAGGGTGTCGGCCCCCCCTAGGGGTCGACCCACGGGTCGACCCCCCCCCCCCTGTCGGTCAGATGGACCTGGGTGCACTGATTTGGGATTTGGGCTATGTTCTGGTGGCTTGTGACGAAATCTAACGGCTCTAACCTAATCTAGGGTTAATCTAAGGGCCTAAACTACATCCTAAATCTATAAATACACCCTAAGACTACCCTAATTCATACTAAAATTGGAGACAACGTCGTTATGCCGTCAAAATGCAACTAGAAGGAGCCACCAACAAATTAAAGAGGAAGATAGCTTCTCAAATCAACTTCTAATCAACTCTAGCAACTTAATCTTCTTCTTAGGAGTCCTAATCAACAAATTGTGAGTACTATAGCCTTGTTATGCAAGTTATGCAAGTTATGCAAATTCTTAGGAGTCTTAATCTTCTTCACAGATGTTATGCAAGTTATGCAAGTCATATGCTATGTGTTCATGATGTTATGCAAGTTATGCAAGTCATATGATATGTGTTCATGATGTTATGCAAGTTATGCAAGTTATATGCTATGAGTTCATGATGCTAGTTATGCAAATCACTATGATAAACATTGATCCATTATGTCACCATGATTATGCAAGTTTGGTGTTTGATTATATGCAAGTTCATATATGATATGTTATGCAAGTTTGGTGTTTGATTATATGCAAGTTCATATATGATATGTTATGCAAGTTTGGTGTTTGATTATATGCAAGTTCATATATGACATGTTATGCAAGTTTGGTGTTTGATTATATGCAAGTAACATGTGCAAGTTTACACCTTTGTATGATATGCATACATATGCAAGTTAACCCCTTTGTATGTCATACATACATATGCAAGTTTACCCCTTTGTATGACATAAGTAGCTTATGCAAGTTACCCTCTTTATGACATATGTGATTCATGCAAGTTTGGGTTGATTATTTATGCTAGTTGGGTTTGATGCTATATGCATGTTGACACCTTTAAAACCCATGTTGATGCTAATGTTATGCAAGTTGAACCCATTGTATTTGTGATGAATCTTCCCTTTTAAGTATGTCATGTTAGCGAATTACGTGGGGAATGATGGGGTTAATATTCAAGTTAATGAAATGGTGTGAAGTTGGTATGATTATGCATACCATAAAGTGGATGGACATAATTGAGTCAATTATGTACATCGTTAAATTTGTAATTAATTAGGGATAATTAATACAAATTATGGGGGTGATTAGTTAGGTGTAATTAATCGACTAAGACACGAGGTTGGACCCTTTTGTAGCATAAGACTGCCCGGAACCGACCGGCAAATCCAGCGGCTACAAATGATTGGCCCAACGTGAGAGGTTTTAGGCATAAACTAAATACGTGACAAGTGTAAAGACACGAGGTTAGACTCGGTTATGGCGTAAGGCTGCCCGGACCCGACCGGCAAATCCAGCTGCCATAAAAGATAGTCTAATGTGAGAGGTCTTTACAACGGTTACGTTCTTAATCAATTAAGAAACACTTAACTAGATAAGCATATAGTGGGGCATGAGGGGTTAAGTGGGTGCCTTGGGTGGCATGTGGAAATCAAGTAAGTGCCTTGGGTGGCATGTGGAAATCTAGTGGGTTGCCTTGGGTGGCAATAGAAAATACGATTAGAATACTTAACCAAGTGGAAACATGTAATTAAACATGATTAAAGGGTTAAGTGGGATGCACTAGAAAAAGGGACAAACTTAGGTGGGTAGCTTGTGGGGTCCCATTTCACCCAGTAACCCATATGTATCTTATTGGGCTCGACCCATGTCGAGGACGGGACACGCGTACTGGGCTTGACTATAAGAGGCCAAAACGGGTTAGCGGTGGCAACGCAAGTCCAACAGGTTTCATATGCGTGTGTGGACCCGGGCTGGTAGGTAAGACGTTTTTGCATCGTGTAGGTATAAGCCGTGCACCATTGATTGTATCGGGTTGCCACTTTGGGGAGTGATACACCCCACTGTGGGGCCAGCACGGGTATCTACGGTAGGGAGCCGATTGCTTGTGGAGTAGTGGGTACACCTAGTGGAGATAGGGGCAAACGACACCTATGTAGTCAGCTAGGGGTACACGAACTACTGGGTAAATTTTCTAAGTCCTTGGGTGGGATCAACCTTTAAGTAGGAATGACTGGTGTGGTGCAGTTAGTAATTACCCTTGGGTGGGTAGATGCGTCTTTACTGTTATCTTAGTTCATCCTATGTCTAGTTGGCTGCTTAGTGTAGTCATTTATCCCCAGTCATCACCGTACCAAGTTTATATCATACCCTAATTACTTTAATGATTGTATTGTTAAAGTTATAGGGCTCACTCAGACTTATGTATGACCCCGTTGTTTTTATCTTTTTCCCCCTCAGGTCCTCAGGTTGGGCCTAGCACTAGTGGGCTTTGATCAGATTTCTTTATCTATCTTTTGGAGCTTGGACCGTGATGTAAAGCCCAGCTTATCTTTTCTATTATGGCTATTAGTTACGTAGTGGGATTATGTACTTATGTTTTTATCATGATGGATATTTGGTACTTGACTCTTTTATGGTGTTGTAACTAAACATGTTTACCTTCTGCTGCAATGAAATGATGTTTTAGATTTTCAAGTATTATTTATATTTGTCTTGTTGTAATTTTTCTGTTCTATATTCACTTAAAATGCTCCACCGAAGTTAAGGCATTCCCTTAGTGAGTGACCTTAGCGGGTGTGGGGTGTTACACGTGGTATCAGAGCTGAAGCTTACCGGAACAGATAAAATTTTTAGAAAACTATTTTTCTAAAAACATTTTTGGAAGAAGTATTTTCAAAAACATGTCTTTTAAGAGAAAAGTTTTTGAAAGAAAAGCATAATCCCCAATAGCCATATCTTTATCTTTCGAATTCTCCGTTTTGAATCTTTCCTTTTTCGTTTCAGCATGGCTGAGGATCTTAACTTTCCGGAGGGTGTAGCGATACCAGTATGGTATAGGAGGTTGATGGAGGCTAGGCACGCCACTGCGGGTCCAGCAAATGTTCCTCCACCAACAGTAGCACCCGATCTTCCTCCTCCTCCTCCTCCTCGCACAGATACTTTTGCTAAGACTTGCAAGGAATTTAAGGCTATGGGAGGGAAACCTTTTCAAGGACCAAAAACTTTTGTAGAAGCTAGAGATTGGCTTAAGGAGGTGGAAGAGTTGATAGATATCTTTGAGATGGAAGAAGGAAAGAAAGTCAAGTTAGCTGCTTGGTTAATGAAGGGAGAGGCCTCGTTCTGGTGGGAGGTCACTAATGGAGAGCGCCCTGTTGACTCTTGGGCGGATTTCAGGCAAAGGTTTGTGGCAAAGTTTCTCTCAAGGGCGGAGGAAAACTTGTATATGGAAAGGTTCTTGACTCTAAAGCAAGGAAACCTATCAGTAAAGGAGTATGTCAACAAGTTTAATCAATTGGCAAGGTTTGGCATAGACATGGTGAATACACCGGAGAAGAAGGTTTTGAGGTTCGTTAAGGGCTTGAATGAACCAATGCATGGGTTGGCTATGACTCACATCCCTATGGGGGCCACCTTTGAGAAGCTAGTAGACATGGCACTCATGCATGAGGAAGAGAAGGGTCCCAATGCTAATAAGGCACCCGAGAAGAAAGGAGATCAGAAGAGACCTCAACAGCAACAACAAAACAAGGGTGGGAAAGGCAACGGTGGCAAGGGAAAGAAGAAGTGCTTCAATTGCGGGACACCAGGCCACCTAAGCAAAGATTGTCGGAAGAAGAAGAAGACTGGCTGCTTCCACTGTGGTGAAGCAGGGCATCTAGTGAAAGATTGCCCTAAGAAGGGGCAAAGGACGGGATCTACCTCAGGAGGACAGGTGCAAGCTCTTATGGCACCAGGTCAGGCAAGGGGCAAGTTCAGGCTCTCGCGGTTCCACCGATTCAGGAAAGAGGTAGAACTATTTCCGTTGAAAGTCTGGTTTTTCTGTTTGATCATCCTGTCCGTACTTTGTTTGACTCTGGCGCATCGCATTCGTTTATCTCATCATCATTAGTTGAGTCACTGCACTTAGACACCAGTCTAGTAGATGATCCCTTGGTTGTTTCAAACCCAATTGGGGGCTCCACTTATTTGTATATGATATGTTTGGGTTTGAAGATTTCTATACTTAGCGTTGAGTTTAGATGTGATGCTTTTGTTTTAGGCTTCACGGGCTATGGGTTGATTTTGGGCATGGACTGGTTATCCAGTAATGGTGCCGTTCTTGATTGTGAAAGGAGAGTTGTTAGGCTCATGACCTGCTTGGGGAACACTCTCGAGATCTCTTGTAATCCCATGGATTCTATTATGCTAAGTTATCTTGAATCGCTTGACGCTTCGGTCGAGAGTTTGCGGTCTGTTAGAGTGGTCCGGGAGTACTCGGATGTGTTTGAGGAGGTGAAGGGCTTACCTTCGAAGCGGGAGATAGACTTCCGAATATATCTGGTGGACAATGCTAAACCAGTATCTTTACCAGTGCGCCACATGGCTCCTCGTGAGAGGAGGGAACTCCATAAGCAAGTAGGGGAGTTGCTTGAGAAGGGGTTCATAAGACGAAGTATATCGGAGTGGGGTGCTCCAGTAGTTTTTGCCACGAAGGCGGATGGGTCCCTCAGACTTTGTGTAGACTATAGAGAACTCAACAAGCTCACAAAGAAGAATAGACACCCATTGTCGAGGATTGATGATCTCTTTGATCAGTTGGTTGGCGCCTCAGTATTTTCGCAGTTGGACTTAGCCACGGGGTTTCATCAGTTGAGAGTGGCTGAGGATAGCATAGACAAGACTTCCTTTAGGACTCCGGATGGTTTCTATGAGTGGCTTGTGATGCCATTTGGTTTGACGAACGCCCCTGCATACTTTGTTGATTTGATGAGTAGGGTGTTCAGGGAGTACCTTAATAAGTTCGTGGTGGTCTTTGTGGATGACATCTTAGTCTTTTCTAAGAGTGAAGAAGAGCATGCCCTACATCTTAGGGAAGTGTTGGAGACTCTTTGAGCACATAGCCTTAAGGCTAAATTCTCTAAATGTCACTTTTGGAGGAAGGAAGTGCGGTTCTTGGGGCACGTGGTCTCCAAGGAAGGGATAGTTGTGGTTCCCGCGAAGGTAGTGTCCATCCAAGATTGGAAGGTTCCGAAGAATGCTACCGAGGTGAGGAGTTTCTTGGGGTTGGCTGGCTACTATAGGAAGTTTATCAAGGACTTCGCAAAAATATCAGCCCCATTAACTCGCTTGACGAAGAAGAATCTGGTCTTCGCATGGGACATAGATTGTGATGATGCGTTCCAACGGTTAAAAAGAGCTTTAACCACGGCTCCAGTCTTAGTGTTGCCAGATGGGAGTAAGCCGTTTGTTGTCTATACCGATGCTTGTGGGACAGGAATGGGCGCAGTCTTAATGCAAGAGGGAAGGGTAATAGCCTACGGTGGAAGGCAGTTGAGAGCGCATGAGAAAAATTACCCTACCCATGATTTAGAGTTGGCCGCTATTGTTTTTGCGCTTAAGATTTGGCGCCATTATCTTCTTGGAGAGAGGTTCGAATTGTTCACTGACCACAAATCATTGAAGTACTTGTTTTCTCAAAAGGATTTGAACTTGAGACAACAAAGGTGGATGGAGTTCTTAGCATCCTATGATTTCGAGATAGCGTATACCCCTGGCAAGGGTAACGTGGTGGCAGACGCCTTGAGCAGAAAAAGGTTGTCCTTAAGTCCATTGTTCGTGGAACGACGAAGCTTGGAATTTATCTCAATGTTTGATTTTAGACCTTCCATTGACTTTATACCCGGTTTGCTTGCATCCTTAGAGGTCAGACCTACTCTTTTGGGACGGATTGGCGAGGCACAACGGGACGACCCACAGTTGGTTGAGTTGGTAGAGAGGCTCATAAAGGGGGAGTCGTCCAGCCATTTGAGTAGGTACACCCTAGATGATAGGGGGTGGTTGCGTAGAGACGGTAGACTTTGTGTACCACAAGACGAGGGTTTGAGGAAGGTTATTCTTGATGATGCGCATCGTTCAAAGATGACCATTCATCCTGGTGGGGATAAGATGTACCAAGACATGAAGCGAGTTTTCTTTTGGGCCGGTATGAAGAAAGATGTGGCCGAGTATGTCGCTAGATGCTTGGTGTGCCAACAAGTGAAAGTGGAGCAAAAGAAACCCGGTGGGTTGCTTCACCCATTGGAAGTTCCGCAATGGAAGTGGGATAGCGTCTCGATGGATTTTATTGATGGGTTACCGAGATCGAGGAAGGGTAATACGGGAATTTGGGTTGTGGTAGACAGACTTACTAAGATCGCTCATTTCATACCCGTGAAGAGCAAGAGGACTGCTCCATGGCTAGCTTCAGTTTACCTTCGAGAGATAGTTCGATTGCATGGGGTACCTTCTAGCATATTGAGTGATCGAGATCCTATCTTCACTAGCGAGTTTTGGAAGAGTTTGCAAGAGGCGGTAGGGACTCAGTTGTGTTTGAGCACCGCATATCATCCTCAGACGGACGGCCAGACCGAGAGGGTGAATCATGTTCTGGAAGAACTTTTGAGGCTATGTATCTTAGATTTTGGAGGTACATAGGAAGAGCATCTTCCATTGATGGAGTTCGCGTATAATAACAGCTTTCAGTCTAGTATTGGTATGGCTCCTTTCGAAGCTCTTTATGGAAGGCCTTGTCGATCACCTACATGTTGGTGGGAATCTACGGATAAGATCTTGCTTGGGCCTGATATGGTTAGAGAAACTTCGGAAAAGATTGATTTGATTCGAAGAAGGATGAAAGCAGCGCAAGACAGACAGAAATCTTACGCGGATAAGAGGAGGAAGGATCTGGAGTTTGATGTTGGGGACATGGTCTTTGTCAAAGTATCTTCATTACGTAATGTTGTTCCCTTTGGGTCCGTTGGGAAGTTAGCACCAAGATTTGTAGGACCGTTTCCTATTAAGGAAAGGATTGGACGGATGGCATATAGAGTGGATTTACCCGAGAGACTTAGTGGGGTACATGACGTATTCCATGTGTCACATTTGAGGAAGTGCCTACATGAGACCGCAGAGGTGGTAGAGCCGAGCTTGCTTAGAGAAGTGGAGGTAGAGCGTGATGCGACTATTCGACGAGCTCCTACCTGCATCCTTGGGTCAGAGATTAGGAAGTTGAGAAACAGAGAGGTTCGACTAGTCAAAGTGCAATGGGGAGAGGATGAGAGTAATGCTACTTGGGAGACAGAAGCGAAGATGCGTTCACTGTACCCATTCCTTTTTGAGGGTATGTCTTTTAACTTCTCCTTTATCGTTTGTCTAGTACTTATCTTATCTTTAGTATGTCCTCTCATTAGTACCTTTGACTTTTAGATAGGGTAAACCTATGGTTGAAACATGTGTTTGAGACATGTTATGATTGATGGATGCGTGTGGATGCAAGTGTTTGCTAGTGGTTGCTCGTGGATGCATATACACACACTTTAGACACTAGATCGGCTCAGTCACTTCATATTGCATATTGCATATAACTGTGTGTAGGTAGCTATTTTAATGGATGTATAATGGTTGTGTTATCATATGGATGATGCATTTTGGTGTATGATTGTGCACGCATGTAGAGATAGTATGTGTCGATAGGGTTCTTTCGCATACATATTGGATGCATGGCACTATCATGGTTTGCATAAAGGAGGTCAACTGAATCAGTAGACCGCCTGATTTTGCATTAGACAGGGAACATATACACACACTCTTTGCATATGTTCAAACAGCATTCGAAACTTTAAGGACAATGGATACCAGTGTTTGATGGTTTGAGTAGATGGTTGCTTGGTTGGTAGGATACGTTCTTCTTGACTTAGAGATTTCGGGGACGAAATCCTTTAAGTAGGGGAGAATGTAACACCCTGTATGTTGAATAACTTGTTATAATATAAATCAGGGCAGAATTAAATTTTAAAATCTGAATCAGGGGAAACGGGATATGCCATTACGTTCGTCTCGGAAAAATACGCGAAATAGAGTCCGAGTTTTCGAAAATCGGAGTCCGTATGACCCAGTTAAGGCCCGAAGAAGTTTTCAGAAAATTCAAAACAGATTTAAAATATTCAGATTTCACATTTCAGAAGAGGCGGGAAAATTCCCGCCAGACAGAGGGTGTCGACCCTAGGGTTGACATGGGTGTCGACCCCCCCCCCCCCCAGGGGTCGACCCATGGGTCGACCCCCCCTGTCGGTCAGATGGACCTGGGTGCACTGATTTGGGATTTGGGCTATGTTCTGGTGGCTTATGACGAAATCTGACGGCTCTAACCTAATCAACAAATTGTGAGTACTATAGCCTTAATGACCAATTGTTGAAATGATTATGATAGGATATAATGAGGTTATGGCTATGAATGTGGATCAATGCAAGTCATATGCTATGTGTTCATGATGTTATGCAAGTTATGCAAGTCATATGCTATGTATTCATGATGTTATGCAAGTTATGCAAGTCATATGATATGTGTTCATGATGTTATGCAAGTTATGCAAGTTATATGCTATGAGTTCATGATGCTAGTTATGAAAATCACTATGATAAACATTGATCCATTATGACACCATGATTATGCAAGTTTGGTGTTTGATTATATGCAAGTTCATATATGATATGTTATGCAAGTTTGGTGTTTGATTATATGCAAGTTCATATATGATATGTTATGCAAGTTTGGTGTTAGATTATATGCAAGTTCATATATGACATGTTATGCAAGTCTGGTGTTTGATTATATGCAAGTAACATGTGCAAGTTTACACCTTTGTATGATATGCATACATATGCAAGTTAACCCCTTTGTATGTCATACATACATATGCAAGTTTACCCCTTTGTATGACATAAGTAGCTTATGCAAGTTACCCTCTTTATGACATATGTGATTCATGCAAGTTTGGGTTGATTATTTATGCTAGTTGGGTTTGATGCTATATGTATGTTGACACCTTTAAAACCCATGTCGATGCTAATGTTATGCAAGTTGAACCCATTGTATTTGTGATGAATCTTCCCTTTTAAGTATGTCATGTTAGCGAATTACGTGGGGAACGATGGGGTTAATATTCAAGTTAATGAAATGGTGTGAAGTTGGTATGATTATGCATACCATAAAGTGGATGGACATAATTGAGTCAATTATGTACATCGTTAAATTTGTAATTAATTAGGGATAATTATACAAATTATGGGGGTGATTAATTAGGTGTAATTAATCGACTAAGACACGAGGTTGGACCCTTTTGTAGCATAAGACTGCCCGGAACCGACCGACAAATCCAGCGGCTACAAATGATTGGCCCAATGTGAGAGGTCTTAGGCATAAACTAAATACGTGACAAGTGTAAAGACACGAGGTTAGACTTGGTTATGGCGTAAGGCTGCCCGGACCCGACCGGCAAATCCAACTGCCATAAAAGATAGTCTAATGTGAGAGGTCTTTACAACGGTTACGTTCTTAATCAATTAAGAAACACTTAACTAGATAAGCATGTAGTGGGGCATGAGGGGTTAAGTGGGTGCTTTGGGTGGCATGTGGAAATCAAGCAAGTGCCTTGGGTGGCATGTGGAAATCAAGTGGGTTGCCTTGGGTGGCAATAGAAAATACGATTAGAATACTTAACCAAGTGGAAACATGTAATTAAACATGACTAAAGGATTAAGTGGGATGCACTAGAAAAAGGGACAAGCTTAGGTGGGTAGCTTGTGGGGGCCCAGTTCACCCAGTAACCCATATGTATCTTATTGGGCTCGACCCATGTCGAGGACGGGACACGCGTACTGGGCTTGACTATAAGAGGCCAAAACGGGTTAGCGGTGGCAACGCAAGTCCAACGGGTTTCATATGCATGTGTGGACCCGGGCTGGTAGGTAAGACGTTGTTGCATCGTGTAGGTATAATCCGTGCACCGTTGATTGTATCGGGTTGCCACTTTGGGGAGTGATACACCCCACTGTGGGGCCAGCATAGGTATCTACGGTAGGGAGCCGATCGCTTGGGGAGTAGTGGGTACACCTAGTGGAGATAGGGGAAGACGGCACCTATGTAGTCAGCTAGGGGTACACGAACTACTGGGTAAATTTTCTAAGTCCTTGGGTGGGATCAACCTTTAAGTAGGAATGACTGGTGTGGTGCAGTTAGTAATTACCCTTGGGTGGGTAGATGCGTCTTTACCGTTATCTTAGTTCATCCTATGTCTAGTTGGCTGCTTAGTGTGGTCATTTATCCCCAGTCATCACCGTACCAAGTTTATATCATACCCTAATTACTTTAATGATTGTATTGTTAAAGTTATAGGGCTCACTCAGACTTATGTCTGACCCCGTTGTTTTTATCTTTTTCCCCCTCAGGTCCTCAGGTTGAGCCTAGCACTAGTGCGCTTTGATCAGATTTCTTTATCTATCTTTTGGAGCTTGGACCGTGATGTAAAGCCCAGCTTATCTTTTCTATTATGGCTATTAGTTACGTAGTGGGATTATGTACTTATGTTTTTATCATGATGGATATTTGGTACTTGACTCTTTTATGGTGTTGTAACTAAACATGTTTACCTTCTGCTGCAATGAAATGATGTTTTAGATTTTCAAGTATTATTTATATCTGTCTTGTTGTAATTTTTCTGTTCTATATTCACTTAAAATGCTCCACCGAAGTTAAGGCATTCCCTTAGTGAGTGACCTTAGCGGGTGTGGGGTGTTACATATCCTCTATTGTGCACCAAGTCCTGTGGCAGGGCTGTGCAAGAAACATAGAACATGTGCGGGAGCTTTTTAGATATCTGTATACACAGATGCTAAGGTATGCATTTTCAGTGGCTATGGTCCAACTGATCCCACCCCCAACTAGTGAAAGACGAATAAGATTGAGAACTAGTGTCATGGTCCAAACAACAAATCCTAATTAGCCAGTCCCTCACCCATAGCCTTGATAGCAAAAGGTCTATGGTCTTTTGGTTTGGCTCTCCTCCTTTCTGCAATGCGCATCATATATCAAGCTGACTATCGATGGTAGGTACCTGGTGACTTGCTATCACCTAGGTTGG
Organism: Allium sativum; assembly: GCA_030737875.1. NCBI lineage: Eukaryota > Viridiplantae > Streptophyta > Magnoliopsida > Asparagales > Amaryllidaceae > Allium > Allium sativum. The sequence goes on along the minus strand of CM060916.1, from coordinate 709,896,121 downwards.
ACCTGTCAGTTACTCAAGAGTGGTCGTAACCTAGCCTAGTCACAAGGCTACTCAGATCATCGGATCACCTTTGCCACCCTACTATCTTTTGATTGCCCACTACCGTGGCAATCAAGGATTACTCACCGGTAGAAACGTGCAGACCTAACCACTATGAGCATAGGAGGATGCTGTCATAGCACAGAGGACTACTAGGAGTACCCTTCATGTCCTAGGAAGTCGCGAGCTTCCCTTTCCATTTCTTTGGAGCCAGCAGAATATCAATAGAACAACAGGCAGAGCAAATAGTATAGTCAAACGAATGTGCGCTCCCCTCGTGTCCTATGACACCACGCTGATCTACCCAGTTAGATTATTCACCTTCATACGTACAGACTAGTCCAAGCGCTTCAGGTTAACATGTTATCAGACCCTATGTCTGATCGTTTAATTACGCGCTTGCTCTTCCCTTTCATATTTCCATTAAACTTGGTTATTCCTAGTCATATTGACTTCTTATTCAAGTTACCAAGTTTCTCTTTCTTATTAATTCCAATTATAACTTAATCAATTTAAGTTTATTAAATAATAGAATACAATTTAAAAATGAAAACCCCCTTGGTTGTCCAGTAGTGATTAAACCCCATAAGATCGTATGAAATATTAGAGGTTCTTATTTATAAATATTCGAATTTATAAATATCTCTTATTTATAAATATTCCAGTTTATAAATATTATATTTTCAATATCACTTTGAAAATCCCCTTATCATCATCCCGTATGTTATGGTATTCAATCAGATCAAATCATGATGTTCAATATCGTCCAAGCACATATAATCGACCACGGATTCTATATCACAGTATATGAATCAAAACAGTATTATAAATATTGAGGAACCCAGTTGGGTCCCTCCAACTTGTTTTCCTGCATCCACAGATGTTACACAGTAAAATCAACATCACTTTCAGTTCAGTACTGATTATTCTGATAACAGCATCAATATAAATATATAAAGGTTTATATATATATATATATATATATATATAATTTCCACTAACTGACTAGCAGTTCAATCAATCAACCAACACATAGAAATCAACAGATGATTATCAGTTCTAAGAATACATTATAAAAATATAACTGTTCAGAGTTGGTGAGTTTTACTCACATTGGACTGTTATCGTTAAAACGATTAACTGTCTTTGATTTGATTCATATGGACAATTTATTTTACAATAAATTGTAGCGAGCTCGGATTCACTCCCGGTCTATCTCATTGTGTTGCTCCCGTCCATACGATCCCAACGCAACTTGCGGTTCGTCAATCTGATTTCGTATGACCGAGATATCGAATTACGAAGTTTAATCACTATTTAAACGAATTAAACACACACACACACACACATATATATATATATATATATAACTATTGGACCCTCACCCATTCATTTCTTGGCCTACTAAGGAGAATAGCCCGACCCGCCCCAATATCTCTTCTTCCTCCCATCGCAAAATCCCAATCCGCTCGTTCAACATCTAAATGGCCGAACTTTGGCAAAATCCAAGCTCTCTCCTTACCCACTTATAAATCAAACTAAAAATACCAACAGACTCCTCAACTCCAGATCAATCTCCTCCTACCAAGCATATGCAACTCGCACCTACCCTGTTAAATGCGTCCTCGACTTCCAGTTGTCGTCCCTAGCCCTGATGAACCGACATAGGGCATTAATGTTTACTTACAACCGTTAATCAAAGAATTCAAAAATATATGGTTTGAAGGAATTGAAACATATGACGTATCAAAAAAGAAAAAAATTTGGATGTTCGCTTCGTTGTTATGGACCATTAGTGATTTTCCTGCATAGGCAATGTTTACTTACATATATGGTTTGAAGGAATTGAAACATATGACGTATCCAAAGGAAGATTAAAGAATAAATTTAAAAGAATTTATCTTTGATAAAATTAATGGGAACCTTTCCCTAAAAATGTGAAAATTTGAATAAAAGAATATTCTGAATTGGAATGAGGCGTATGTTGCATTTGTGTAACACTTGTTTATTATATACGCGGGTTATTTGGAAAGGCCGGGTTTATACCCATTCGGAATAACTGATTCGACGACAAGTCGAAGATGAAGACGGTGGTTGAAGATCGGAAGGCTTCACATTGTTTGGATGATTATTGATGATCTTGATTGGGCTGTACACCCGAGAGGAGGGAATCAGTTGGTGATCATTCAAACGTACTTGGAGATCGATGGATATGCGAGGAAAGTGCCTCTGGTTTCGTTCAGACCCAGAACGAACTTGTAAATGGACTGTGTGATTTTATTCTGTGTTGATCGATCTCTATTAAATATACATCTGTTTGGCAGCAGAGAATTTCTTCTCTTGCTTAACGCCCTTCTCTGAGACGTATGAGTTTAGAGTTTGTATATCGATGGACATCAATCGCATGGAGTGAATTGCCTGTGTGGCATGCCTAAGTAGCAAACGATCAAGGCTTCTGTTGAAAAACAAAGTCTTGTGGTTGATGATCAAAGCACGGCCTATGTGGCATAGCTTTGTGTATAGCGTGAATTCGCGAGCCTCACACCTCGGTATGAGTCAAAAACGGGATAAGGACCGATGGGAGAACACGGCGTTTCTTTCTAGCTATGGGTGATGTCAGTGACCTACCAGCCTTGACATTTATATACTTTTTACCTATGTGGTTGTTGGAATGCGAGGCGCCTCGAATATATGGTCGATAACTGGCACTTTGTGAGCCGACGTACAGACCATTATATAGGTCCTATATGATAGTGAAACGTGTGTTCAGGAATTGTCAATCCTCAAAAGTAAGAGAGGACCGGCCTAACCGATTCCAAGGATCGCTGTGTGTGGTCATGAGACATTTGCTAGAGTGTCTCGAACGGAGAGGAGCTTGCCCCTTGCCTCAACTCATGACGGAAATCCAATTTCCAATACGTGACATTTCGGTTTTATTTGTAGAGCCTAGTATGGCGACATAGTGGTATGGGACACTTATGCCGTCTATGATTGATACTTATGATTGAAATTGTTTTGAAACTATACACTTATAGTAATATCAAAATAATCTGTTTTTAAACGCATCAAGCATTCTTTGGCTATTATAAGGTAAAATCCTATCCTCTGGCTTGCGCTGCATTGCGTAATGGGACCTGGGTCTTATAATAGCTTCATTTTTCTTTATTTAGCATTGCGCTATTTGTTTTATGCACTGGTATTCTTGGGAGGAAACCCGTTCCGTGTTATACGGCATGGTCCCTTGATTTACCTAACTTTAAAAATAAAGATTAATAACTGTTTTAGTTCTCACACCAGTCACATGACTAACCTGGAGTTTATTGTTTTAACCTAAACTCTGGGTGCCCCTATTTTCCACACGGGCAGCTAGTAGTTTTGGTTTTGCAAATTTATATTCACATGATCCTGGTTTACACCTGGAATGATACTCGGAAAGCTCTGTATCCGTGTATTTCTTTCAGTTGTGTGTTGTATTATTTTTCCGCTGCTATGTATTTAAATGTAATTTAAATCTCTGATATTCTCCGTTGTATAATATTTATTCTTACTCTATAATATTCTTGTACTTTGATGTAATTGTTGTAATAAGCAATGGAATGTTCTTCTGTTTGCGTTCCAATTTGTCGTGTTCTCAAAACAATCAGGGGTTTCGAACGGGATTAATATTGTTTAGTCATAAGTTAAATTAAAAATATAAATTTTAAATCCGATATAACTTTGATTCAAATCCATTCCAATTCATATATTGGAAATTCTCGTTATACTAAAACCATTTCTCAATCCATTTTATTTAATTAAAAACATTAGATTATTATTCTAGTTATAAACTAGTTCATTTTGATAAAATTATATTTTTATCTTTACAAACATGGAATTTTATATTCCAACTCTTCTCAAATCATTTGTTATGATTTTAGACAGATTACTGATATTTTTCATAATTTTATCAAGGCCCGTACAGTCGATTTTCACAAACGGTCATCGAACTGCACTTACAACGACCTTTTTCAAATTTGATTCGGACATAATTCCAAATTCAACCGTTATATTTCAAATCATTTATATTCTTTGGAAAGCTCTTTTCGATACGAACCCAACGGTTCCAGTTTCAGGAGAATCCGACGGTCGGATCTCCCGTAATCGCAATTCGAAGTCAATGGTCGAAATTCGCGAACGGTCGCTTCGCGGTGCGTTCTATTCAGGCCATTTAATATATATATAATATATATTATATATATATATCATCGATTTCCATTTAAACGTATTTTTTAAATCGTTTTAACTTTGTTTTAAAAATGATTCCAATTTCAGTTAATATCGTCTTCTTTAGCTCATTCCATAGGATGAAGCTTTCCATGGGCGATGTAAAAGCCTATCAGAACAAGGTCCATGGATTCACTGATCAAGTTGTTCAACCATTTGGTGTCATCAGTCTACTGGTGGAGCTTGGGGAAGGAGAGAAGAAAGCCACACGGGTACAGGACTTTGTTATAATCGATGAACCCTCTGCTTACAACGCCTTCCTAGTAAGACCTACTCTCGCAGCATTCAGAATAACTATGGCTCCGTGGCTCTGGTCCGAAAGTGATTTGTATTAACATATACACTCAGTATGAAACTAATTAAAATCAGTGGGTTTAAGGTTTTATTTATAGGTGGGTTAGAAGAACTAGGCCCTTAGGATTAAATAAAAAAACTCATCCAAATCGTCCACTTCACCCTAAAAGAACATTCCTGAACCTAGTCAACACAGCCAAGGTGCGTTGCACCCATAGACCATGCGTAGGTGAATGTGCTATTATTATATATATATATATATATCCCTTTTTATTTGAAATTTTTATTCATTGCACATAAATAAAATTTCAAGACAATCTTTTTTTTCTTTTTTTTGTTATTCCTTTGATCACGCGCTGCGCTAGTTTTAACTTATCTTCATTTATAATTCGCCATTGTGCGTAAACTAAGTAATTATACGTGAACAATTATATGGTTTATTCTTCACCTAATAAATTAGATTATTTATTTCTCTTTTTAACCTCCTCTCTACATAACCCCTTTCATACCATCCTTTTAATTAAACCATTTTTTAACTGCTTTCACACTACATTTCATATATCATTCTTTCTCCAATCAATTAATTTACCTTCATGCATTTAACTTTATTTTTATTTTGATTGCACATCCTTATTTTACAATTAATCAAGTTACCTTTAATGCATTTATTTATTTATTCATTTTAATTATTGCACTCTACTTTTATGCGCTCAATTTTTTTATTATTCTATGCACTAATAATATAACTTTCAATATATTAACTTATGCATAGATTCACATGCACATAATTAATTGTATGTTATTAATTCACCTCTTTCTTCCGTTTGCATTTTAATATATATATATAATATATATATATATACACACGCACACACACACACACACACACACATATATATATATATATATATATATATATATATATATACATATATATATATATGATGCACTGATTGTGATATCCTTTAATGCCTAAACATTCATTGCATGCAACTTAATACCTTTGCATGAAATCTATTTCTTTTTATCGCATGTATTGCATTGACACATTGCCTATTTTAATGTATTGAATTTTCTTTCATGCACTAATATTTTAATTGTAAATTCTATTGCATATTAATTTTTAACATTGCATTAATATATTCTTCTGCATTATTTTCGTATTAATTTTTCCTTCTTTATTAACCATTTTTATGCATGCGATCGATTCATTAATGTTTCTTTTTTTCTTTTTATATTATTACATGCGCTTTATTTCTTACATTGTTAACTTCCTCTTTTTTTCATGCATTAAAACTTTACATCTTTCCTTATTTTTATTGTTGCATGAAATTGTATCATTAATTTATCTTTTCTTATCTCTCTTTTTATATTAATGCATTTACACATTGATTTCTTCCTTTTACTTGCACATTTAATGCATTAACCTTTTTAAAATCAATGAATCTTTTTCTTTTAACATATATTCAAGCATTACCTTTATAACATTTTTTTTTAAAATTATCAATGGCCATGCATATATTTACATATACGCATAATCAAATATTTATAGAAATATCCGGGGTGTTACAAAAACTATCATGCATTTTTTCCTATCGCATGATAATGACAGTTGACATCGCGTTCCAGGAGAGAGTGGCAAGATGAGTAGTTGGGGTACGGGTTGATGGAGATTTGGAATAGGAATGGAATGGTTATGGTCTCGTGTGGTTTGATGGAGGATTGGAGGAGGAAAGGTTAGTGGGAAGTTGAAAGTGGTTCGTGTTAACGGTTATCATTACCATAAAATCCCTAAAACAGATCCTCTTTTAAGTATTACTATGATAATAAAGGTGTGAACCATACCATAGTTTTCAAAAACAGAGGTTAATCATACCACTTTCATTCCACAGTCCATAACTTCTCAATCTTCTTTGAGTACGTGCACTTCCACTACTCATCGTCAAACTCTAAAAGTACAGAACTGCATTGACGTTTGCAGTACAACTATCCAGAATGCGCATCATTGTTGTTCATAGGAGATGGTCTAAACATTCAACAACCTACCATAATCGTATCAAGGCCATTTAATAAAACAAAAAATATCCGATTTTCTTTGGATTGGTTTATATAAAAATAAGAAGCAAAGGTTAAGATGTAGAAAAATAATCTTAAAATACAAATGCTCGTAATATATGAAAAATCTTAAACAATGTTGCATTCGAATGAAACATCATTCAGAACCCTTTGTCAATCCTGGGAATAACACAATCGTATTGACATCCAGCTCTTGGTTTTGTGTATAGCATCCAAAAATAACACAAACTGACAAGTTGCGGAGACCCTATAATTACATGGAACAAAAAACATTGCATACTTACAATCATCGAATTATATCGTGCAAACACCATTGCGTTGGAAACCTGGAAGAAGGGAAACCCCTTTTTTAATCCCAAACTGAATTAGGAAATAGATGTACAAACTCATATCGCATACTTACAATCACCGAACTATATCGTACAAAAAGCAAATAATCACCATACCTTGACCACAGAAGAACAGATTACAACAACAGATTAATAGTCTTCTTTAAACGATGAAAGAGAATTGATTCCGACAACAGACGAGACGAGATCCAAAGTTAGCCGCAGCAGATTTGGGAGAAGGAAAACCTAATCGTTTTCTTTAATCGCTGAAAGTGGGTTTGTGTGATTTCTTTTAGATTTGGAAGCGTCGTAAACGAGAGAATAGCGAAATGACTATTTTACCCAAGGTACATGAATTAGTCACGAAATTCGATGAAACAGGAAACATCGTGACCGTGTGGACGTCTTCTACATTTTAGAAGAGACCGTGTATTTTTCTGAGCCTCTGCTATTTTTAGTGGAGTGGAACCCAATGTGAGATTTCTAATTTATAAACGATATGGAAAGCGACGATGTATAAATTATATGGTCGATGTATGGGTTATATAAGCGTTGTACACCTCATGTATAAGTGTTGAATGAGTTATACGTTCGATGTATAAATTATATATGCGTTGTAAAAATTATATATGTGTTGAAATAGAAGTGAATTGCTATATATATATATATATATATATATATATATATATACGCCCCTCGTCCACAAACCATGGACAATATTTATTGATTGTGATTGGTGTGAAAATTGATTGATAGCGAATGGTTGATTGTGATTGTTTGTGGTTGATATTGGTTGATTGTGGTTGAAAAATACCCATTTGTAGTTGAGAAATATTTGGTTGAAACCACATAGGATTATTTTGCGGAAATGAAGTAAATATACATGCCGCCTGCGTGCGAACTAGATGCATGATCTCCATTGTCAAAAACCGCGAGGTTTTAAGGTAGAGCGAGGAGCCGTACTAGGGACGGTCCCGGTTTTAACTACCCTGCCGTTATGCTGCCGAAATTTTGAATAATATTCATGTGTTTAAATTATTTTCATTTGTTGAAACTATATTCATTCGTTGAATTAAAATTCATGTGTTGAATGGTGTTTGTGTTTTAAATATAAAAATCACATTTTTATCATCTATATGAACTATATAAAATAATCTTGTCTTGAAAGAAATTGTTTTATAATAAAAATCCTATTTTTATTACCCATATGAACTATATAAAATAATAGGTTTTGAAATGAATTGTTTTACAATAAAAATCACATTTTTATTATATACATGAATTGTGAAATATGGTGAAGGGTTGAAATAGAAGACAGTTTGATGAAAATCTCATTTTTATCAAAAGTGTGAAATTCATATGGGTTTGGAATGGAAGAATCGATATATATATATATATTTAAATAGAATTGAAATATATCGAAAAACGACGCTGCAGTTCGTATTTTTAAACCGTGATTTCAAACTATTAGTGCGGGAAATCCGACCATCGGATTTTCTTGAAACCGCAACCGTTGGGTTCGCTTTGGAAATATCTTTCCAACGACACCAACTTTGTAAAAATCCAACGGTTGGATTGTCTGGAATGTTTAATTCAAATCTGAAGAAAAACAGCGCCATAATCGATTATATATATATACATACATATATATATATAATTATATTTAATCGAATAACGACACTACAGTTCTTATTTTGAAATCAAAACTTCAAACGATTATACCGGGAGATCCAACCGTCGGATTTTCCCGAAACTGGAACCGTTGGATTCGTTTTGAAAATATCTTTCTAATGATGTTAATTTTGTGAAGATCCAACGGTTAGATTTTCAGATATGTGTAAATCAAATCTGAAGAAAAATAGCGCCACGGCCGCGTTATGGCCCGAAGCGTCGTTTTGAATAAATTGGCTATTTTAAAATAAATAAAAATAGCGATAAATTGTTATAAAATATCACAAATGATATGGAATGGAAATAAACTGAATTTGCTCGATTTATGTGGTATTTGATGGTTGAATGTGTTTGGTGTGAAAATTACATTAAAGAACAAAATTGGTGTTGTCGAATGATTTAACCATTGAAATAAACTGATTTGAAATTCTAAATATCCGTGAATTGTTTGAAAAGGCCGAGTTAATTCTCATTTCAAATAATTGACCAGGATATTTGTTGTGCTTATGCCTATAAGCAATGGGTTAGGTTTGGAGAGAACAACTCCCTTTGGTCGACGTTCCTCCATACAAGTACCGTAGGCTTACTGATGAGAATTTTTCTAGTACGCCTTCCTATGCCAGTGAGACGTGGAAGCGTATGCAATCTGTGAAGGCTTTTATGGACGCTCATGAGGGTGGTGTCGTTTGGGACGACAGCCCCTTCTCGATTAAGGAAGCGTGGAATTCGACTAGAACTCCTAGTCCACGTCTCCTTGTTTTCAGCTCTATTTGGAATGTTTGTATCCTGGCGAAGGTTTCTCTCGTTATGTGGAAAGCCCTGCATGAGGGAAGACCCATTGAGGAGAAAATTCGGCGTATTGGTATTCCTCTAGTGTCCAAGTGCAGGTGTTGCAATTTTGGATGCTTAGAATCCTCTTTTCATTTATTGGTTTCCTGATCTTGTGCCAGGGTCATCTGGAATTACTTCGGAAATCTGATGGATTGCCGATTTATTGCCACTTTGTTGGAAGATTTGCTGAGACTCTGGTGGTCCGGCGTCTCAGGCAAATGGTTATGCACTATTCCCCAGCTTCTGATTCCATGTCTTGTCTGCTGGCACATTTGGTGTGCCAGGAATAAGGAAGTTTTCGATGATGTGAGGGTGGATCCGCCTACCAGAATCAGGAAAATTAGGAACAATGTGTTCCTTTATTTCCAAGGTAGCCTTTTAGGGGAGTTATTGGATCCCACTCTAGTAGGCTGTTACCTTTGATATTTTATTAGTGAACGCCACTCCTAGGGCATGAATTGGCTGAGCTTTGTTTTCTGCGGTTGTGTATGCTTTTGATTTACTTTACACTGCTTTATTGTTGCTTTTATCACTGCTTCCCCCCCCCCTCCTGATTTCATGATGTTTGTTGGTTGTGCAGATCATGGGTTTTAGGTGCTGAATTTGACTAGACTGGAGCTACTAGGAAGTATCAAGGAGATCCTCTAGAGCAGGTGCCGTTGAGGATGTTGGCAGAGCCGGAGGCTTTTTCTCTTTCCTTGTATTCTGGGAGATCCAGAGACGTCACTTAGGGGCTACCTTCAATTGCCCTTAGTCTACTGTGGAGACCTACATGATGATTCCGTACTATGTCTTTGCTCATGGTGTTTTGGTTCCCCTCGCGGTTCCTCCGCCTGCTGCGCTTTCATGCATCTTCCCGGATTTAGACTTCACTCATTGTTGTCTTTATTCTTTCTAGTGGGTTATTTGGTTGTGGCGTTGTATTTTTCCTTTTGTGTCTGAACGGTTCCCATTATTCAGATACAGTTTTTGTGAGCTGTTGGGAAATAGCTAGATAACTTGAAACACTCGATTGGAATTTGCTTCTGTCAACCGATCCATATTCCTAAGGTATCTATATAAGGGTATATGTACTTATGATCGGTTTTGATTGTATATATATTTGGTAATAATCGAAGTGAACTTCTGTAGAGGAAGAATGTTACTATATATGGAATTTAAGAGGCTTTGCTGTTATTCCGTTTATATTATCGGTTAGATATGGAAGTTTATATCAATTATACATATTGATCTATTTTCCGTGAAGATTCCATTGTTAATGGAACGTGAATTTTGGTTTATCGTGAGCTGTGTTTTAAGTGACATTAGAACTTTAACCTAGTTAAAGATAATATTAATTTCTTAACTTTGAATAATCATTAAGTAATGATTTTTGGAGATTAAAACTGAATTAGAGTTTTAGTGAATCTTTAATTAGATTGAAATGTGAATTGATAATTTAAATCATCAAATTTGGGAAATGATCGAGAAGGGAGTATCACCAGTTTTACTCCTAGCGATGGTTAAATCTTTAATTAGATTTGAACGGGAAATGGTAATTAATTTTACAGATAACACAGTGGTGTTAGACTATGTTAGTTATAGAGTATTACCAGTTTTGCTCCATGGGATGAATAGGTTGGGATTGGGAAATAAAACAAATGATTACTTCGGTAAGGTTCGCTAATCCCAACAAGTTTGGAAAACCCTAATTTGATTTAAATTGTAAGAAGAGTATTTAGATAAAAGAATATTCTGAATTGGAATGAGGCGTATGTTGTGTTTTTATAACACTTGTTTATAGGATACACGAGTTATTCGGAAAGACCGGGTTTATCCCATTCTGATTAACTGATTCGACGAGATGTCAACGATGAAGACAGTGGTTGAAGACCGGAGGTCTTCACATCGTTTGGATGACAACTGATGTCTTAATTGGGCTATACACCCAAGACGAGGTAATAAGTGGTGATCGTCCAGACGTACTTGGAGATCGACTGGATATGCAAGGACCTCTTTCCTGTATTGGACATATGGGACGAGGAATAAGGTGCCTCCGGTTTCGTTCAGACCCAGAACGAACTTTTGAATGGATGTGCGTCTGAAATTGGATTTCATTTCGTGTTGATTGATATCTATTAAACATATACCTGTTTGGTGGCGGAGAACTTATTCTCTTGCTTAACACCCTACTCTGAGACGTACGAGCTCAGAGGTTATATATCGATAGACATCAGTCGCATGGCGTGAATTGCCTGTGTGGCATGCTGAGATGCAAATGATCAAGGCTTCTATTGAAAAGCAGAATCTTGTGGTTGATGATCAAAGCACAGCTTTAATATAGCATAGCTTTGAGTATAGCGTTAATTTGCGAGCCTCACACGCTGGTGTGAACTAGAAACTAGAGAGGACCTCAGGAAGGACAGGGGTTTCCTTCTAGCTAGGAGTGGTGTCAGGGTTTTGCAAGCCCAGACGTTTTACTTATGTGGATGATGGATAGCAAGGCGCCTTGGATATATCGGTTACTACAGAGCTGATGGATATTGAGTCATCTGGCTCATTTACACCCCATAGGGCGGGGAAACGTAATGTTCAGGCATTTTAATCAACTCCGTGTGGATCGGCCCTGACGATCCAAGGGCCCACCTATGTATGGGTCCTGAGACATGGGCTAGATTGTCTCGAAGCTGTAAGGACGATCCCTTTCCTTGGTTCATAGATGGAAATCCAACTTCCAATACGACATTTTACGATTTTAGTTGTATACTATTGGCGACATAGTGGCATGGGACGCTAATGCTGTCTATGATTGATACATTTATATTTGAAGTGATTTTATACACTATGCACTTGTAATAATATCAAAATGATTTGTTTTAAACGTACCAAGCATATTTGGCTATTATAAGTTAAAACTGGCGGGTTCGCCCCGTCATAAACATGTGCAACTTCCGCCTTCTTAAGCAATGGACAATCTTTGACGAGATGTCCCGTTCGGTGGCAGTTGAAGCATGATCGAGAATTCTGAGAGTTCTGGCTTGAGCCTTGTGAGTTGGTCCTCTGCCGCTTTGGAGCTGTGCACACATTGGGGTAGTGTCCCATCTTTCCACAATTAAAACAGCTTCCCTTGGGCGGCTTGCTAGCTTGTTGATTTGTGGATGCTGCGTTGCTGGACTTAGGCTGGTTCATAGAAGTCTTGCGTTCGTTTCCCGCTTGACTCTTGGCGCAGTCTAGATTGAGGTTCCTCTGGTGCAAGTCTTCATAATTACAGGCCATTTTTGTAACACCCCGTAGTTTTGTAACATTGAGTTTCACAAATTAAAGTATAGTTAATTCTAAATGTGGGAATTAAGGGAAACGGGTTACGCCGTTGCGTTCGTCTCGGAATTATGCTTGAGATAGAATCCGAGTTTGCGTAAATCGGACTCCGTATGAAGGAGTTATGGCCTTCCAAAACATCAGAATTCGGTTTAAAATTCAAAACAGTTCAGAACGAAATTCGAAATTTGAAAAATAAGCTCAAATTGTGCTGGGCGGGAAAATTCCCGCCTAGGGACCAGGTCGACCATAGGGTCGACCATGGTGTCGACCTGGTCACCCCCAGGTCGACCATGGTGTCGACCTGGATGTCGACCAGCCTAGTCGGCCTGCTTTGTCTGGTTGGGTCCTGGCTCGAATTTCTGGGCCTGGTCTTGTCACTAGGGCTGAGTTGTCTTCTTTTGATTGGCTTCTCTTTAGAACGGATGGCTTTAATTAAACCTGGCTTCATTGACGGCTCTAATTAACTTGCAACTCTATAAAAACACCCTAGGTCTTCAACTAAAATTCATACAAAAATAAGAACTTTAGCCGCCATGATGTCAGAAGAAAACTAAGTAGAGCCTCCGCTTGAAAAGAGACGAACAACGATTCAAAAAACAAAAGTCTAACCTAATTTCTACGCAACGTTTTCTACCCCAAGGGAAAGCTTTGCAAATTCAGAATAACAGAAACCAGAAAACAAATTTCAGCGCCCGTTGTAAGTATAGTGGTTTTCTGAATATGAATAGAAATTGCGATGTGATTCGATGTAAATGAAATTGGGGTTTACTATTGTAAAATATTGATGTAAATTCTATGTATTGCGTTAATTATGTCATATTTTGTATTGGGTGTTGGTGGCATAAATTGGTTGATGCGAGCCTATTGACATTTGTATATGAAAATAAATATCACTTTGTAACAACCTGCAATCTACGCATCGGAGGATCACAGAATATTTATCTCTTTCCCATATGAAGTCGTATGGTCATGTAATTTTGGGAAACAACCATTAGAGTCATTTCCCATGTTCATGATTTTTGTCGATTTTTAAATGACCGTTTTGCCCCTAGCTGATCTTGTTTTGGCCATAACTTTTGATTGGAAAGGAATTTTGACCTGAAACCACTTCCATTAGATTCGTTTGATGGTTTACCTTTCCGTAGAGTGGTCACATGCGAGAAACGGACTTACCGTTTGGGAGATATGGCTGAAATAAGGTTTGGAAGGTGAAAAACTGCTTAATCGGGCCAAATAGGGTGATTAATGAATGAGCCCATAACCCATTTCGGGATTAGGGTTATGGGGAGGCTGAAAAGAGTTAGAGATTCATTCCATTTCAATTTTCTAGCCTCCACTTACCTCTAAGAAACCCTAAAAATGGCCTCCAACCTCTAAATCACCTACAAATCACCTTCTAATCAAGGATTAAGCTTAGCAACATCAAATTAAGGGAAATCTTCACCAAATCAAGATTAGAGCTGCTGTTTAGCATTGGGATTTGCACCAAATCAGAAATTTATTTCAGATCTAAGTATTATTTGTGGCTAAGGTGAGTGATTTGCATAGTTCCTCACTAATCATGGCTAATTAAGGGTAATTAGTGTTAATTAGCGAATTTAAACATGATAAAATTCTGGAAAAATACTTATAAATTCTTAAATAATGTTTTAGACTTCTAATATGAGTTTGGGTTAATTTGGTTAAGTTTTGCTAATCATATCATTAGTTTCACCTAAACATGATTAGGGGAAAATACGGGGTTTTGGGTATGTTTGATCCATTTTACATGCTATGATTATTGTTTTGATGTTTGTGGTCGATTATACATGTTGCTGTGACTGTATGGTATGCTTTGTGATTGATTAGAATAGTTGGATTGGTCGAAAACGCCGTCGAGTGGCGTAAACTTCTTGCTGGAAAAAGTGCAGGAAGACATCCGAACCGGGTCGGATCGGTTAGGAGGACCCGATCCGAACCCCCACTCGAATTCAGAAGCCCCGATCTGCTCTTACGCTCCACACCCCGATCCGAACAGAGGAGGACAACAAGAACTGGGGAAGCTTCTATCCACTTGCATTTCTCGTGGCATACATCATCCGATCCGACCCGCATGGTCACCTCCGAACCGAACCAACGCGTGGTGAATGGAATTGAAGAATCTGATCCGATCCCCCAGAGGCGACGTCTTCCATCAATTGGATTAATTTATGATACTTTCTAGTTTGACCACTATGTCAATTAATTTAGCCATTTCAATTGGATATCTACCCTTCCGCTCTATTTAGCTCTAATACCAAGATAAATGCTACGTGTTCGCCATACTAGTTACAATCAAAACCGCATGGTGTCGTATTGGAAGTTGGATTTCCATCATGAACCGAGGAAAGAGATAGTCCTCTTACGAATTCGAGACAATCTAGCCCATGTCTCAGGCTCAGCTGCAACCGCACCTTGGATCTTCAGGGACGGTCCCCAACTTAAGTTGGTGGATTAATAATGCCTGAACAATACGTTTCCCCGCCCTTTGGGGCGTAAATAGAGACACTAGGGACTCAAATAACCGAGGTGCCTCAAAATCCATCATCCACATGAGTCAAACTCGTCAGCCAGTTTAAGCACTGACGCCACTCCTAGCTAGAAAGAAACGTATGTCCTCCCTGCAGTCCTTACTCCCGTTTCTGGCTCATACCGGGGTGTGAAGCTCGCGAAGTAACGCTATACAAAGCTATGTTATTTAAAGCTATGCTCTGACCTTCAACCACAAGACTCTGCTTTTCAACAAAAGCCTTGATCCATGGATCTTGGCATGCCACATTGTCAATCCATACTATACCATTGATTTCTGTAAATATATAACCTCTAAGCTCGTAGGTCTTAGAGAAGGGTGTTAACCACCAAACAGATATATATTTAGCAGAGACCAACGAATACAATATAAAAACGTCAGACATACAATCCATTTACAAGTCCGTCCTGGGTCTGAATGAAACCGGAGGCACCCTATACCTCGCATATCCGGACAATCAACAATTCGTCCGGACAACTACTACTTCAACCCTGTCCTGGGAGCGACCCAGTCCACTGCATCAGTAGTCCTCATCCATTCGATGTAAAGATCGCCGGTCTTCAACCACCGTCTTCATCTTCGACTCTTGATCGTCGTAGTAATTATTCAGAATGGGTTAAACCCGATCTTTCTGAATAACTCGCGTATTTTATAATTAAAAACAAGTGCTATAAAAACACATCATACGCCACATTCCAACTCAGAATATTCTTTTAAATAAAATATTCACATTATTCTATCAAAGATAAATCCTTTATTCTTTAATCTTCTTTCTATCTCATTCCATTTCAATCTAATTAGGAATTCATTAAAATTCAAGTCTGGTTTTAATCACATAAATCATTACCTAATGATTATTCAAAATTAAGAAATTAATCTTAACTTTAATTGGGTTAAAGAACTAATGTCATAAAAAAACAGTTCACGATAAACCCAAAATCATCTTCCATTAAATATGGAATTTTATAGAAATCAAATCAATACATAATCGATATAACTTTCTGTATCCGACCAATAATATAAATGGAATAACGGCAAAGCCTTTTAAATTCCATATATAGTAACGACCTTCTTCTACAGAATCTCATCTCGATTATTATTAAATCGAATTCCATTAAATTCTAATTTAATATATTAAATTGGAAAACTCTACTTTTGGAAAATTTCCATCGAATCTTAATAAAAAGATTTATAAAATTCGAATTATCCTTCCACTGTAAATTGAGTTAAAGAACAAATGTTGTTAAAAACACCATTCACGATAAACCCAATTCACATTTCATTTTATTTCAACTATTAAATATAATTGAAAACTCTAATAATCTTAATTAAAAAATTTATTCTTTCATACTGGGTTTAAGAATAGTGTTATTTAAGACACTATTCACGACAACCCAAATCCAATTTATTTAATTTAATTCCAATTAAATATTAATTAATTGCAACTTCATTAAATCTTAATTTAATGATTTATTCTAATTAACAACTAGTTCATATCGATAAAAATATATTTTTATCTTTACAAAATTGGAATTTTTCATCTAAATTCTTTTCAAATCATTTATTATGATTTTACATAATTTTTCCATATTTTTAATAATTTTATTAAGGCCTGTACAGTCGATTTCCAATAACGGTCATCGAACTGCACTTACACCGACCTTTTCTAAAATTGATTTGGTCCATGAAGTAACGGAATTATATAAATTAGTAAAAGGGTATATTATTACACCCTTAAAAATATCTAAGTGATTCTAGGCCAAAAACAAGGCCACGAAATTCCTTGTTTCACCACCAGTTCGCTTGGTCCTCGAGACAATACATGGATCACAGAAGCTCGCATATCTCAAAAACACATCTCTCCTATAAATACCTGAACATCTTCCTAAACCTAGGAAAAATTCACTTAGAAGTCAACGAGGCATTCCGCCGTTTGTTTTTCCTCACAGCAAAATTTTCGAGCAAAATAAATCCGTATAAAATAGAAATAAAATTCCTAAATCCTCAAAACAATTATATACGGATTCAACAAGGGTTCCTCTTCATTTCTAGATGATTTTGGTTGGGTTCGGCGAACAAAGGGGTTCGTTGTATTTTATATGGTGGAGCTAGGGTTCGATTCGGTGGCTTCTGTGGTGGTTGTTGGTGGGATTGGAGATGTGGGATGAGTTAGTGAGGGCGAGGCGTGTCTGTCGCCGGAGTTTGGTACTCTCCGACGCTGTGGGAGGTCGTGCGATGCTTGTCCTCAACTGGAAGGGGTTGTCGACGGAAATCTGTTGGTGGCATCGAACAGGGTATTAAGGGTATGGGAAGAGAGAGATTGGAAAGGAGATTATGGTGGTGTTGTCTGTTTTGGGTTTCGATTGAGGGACGAAGGAGTTTGGGGTTGAAACCATACGGTAATGGTGATATGGGAGCAGGTCATGATATCTGGATTTGGGGAATAAAGTGTTTGAGTGGGTCTGGTATGGTTGGAGTATGGGCCACAAAGTTTAAATGGGGTGAGGGCCCGTTTAGCTAATAAATGTTTAGTTTAAATTCAATTTAAATTGTATTAACTTGTACAGTACATATCTTGGCCATACTGTATCAGAAATTCGAACGGTCAGTCACGTTAGGATCGTATGGACGGGAGCTACACCATGAAACTGACTGGGAGTGAATTCGAGCTTGTTACAATTTATAGCGAAATAAATTGTCTGTCTGAATCAAGCGATGGTTATCGTTATTAACGATGATCGTCCAATGTGAGTAAAACTCAACAACTCGCATTTCATTGTAAATCGCCATATTTAGGGATGAAGCTTGAAGGGGACGAAGTAATACCTTTTATGATTCTCTAGTACGTCATCACCATCAAAGAGTTTCTTTGAAGAAAATAGGTGAAGGGATGATCGAAGAAAGGATAAAAAGGCTAGTCCGACTAGTCCAGAATGTTCTTGCCACGTCAGCCTAGTCAAAATCAAATCTGCCTCGCTGTACAAGGATAATGACCCACCGAGCTCAACTTGCTCGAACCTCTATAAGGTAAATGTTCTAGGGCAACCTCAACCTTTTCCAGCCCTGAACGGTCGAAAGTCATGTGCGACCACCCCTTTAGAGAACAAAATTTCAATTTACCAGACTGTGTTATGATCAGTTATTTCAAAGCCTGTAATTTTTTGCAAAATAAAAATTAGAAACTGTAACACCCCGTATTTTCTGTGAACGTATAAGTAACAAATCAGAGAATAATTAGTTTTTAAAATAAGAATCAAGGGAAACGGCTTGCGCCATTGCGTTCGTATCGAAATTCTGCTTGAAAACGAGTCCGAGTTTATATAATCCTACTCGCGTCTGTTTGAAGAGATGCATCTTTCTTTATCACGCCCGTTTGGAAGATACCCGTTGCTATTTGAATTCAAACGGCAACGAGTATTAACGGGTTGCATCCGTTCAGTTTATCTGGGTCACACCCGTTTGCTTCTCTTGTTGGGTCGCACCCATTTTATTATCGCATTCATTCAAAAAACAAACCAGAAAAATGGTGACGTTTTTTGTAGCAAAAATAAGATTTCTGACCAAACCCAAACCCGACCCGACCCGGTTTGGTATGGGACGGGCAGGTGACGCGTGCGCGTGCGTGTGTGTTTGGTTCACATGATCTAAGCCCTCCCCCTCGCACAAAATTACCTGACCCTAAGGGCCAATATAGGGTGTTAGGAATAGGTATATATCCTTAAATCTTTTCTTCATTTTGCCGATGTGGGACTAAAGTAAATTTCATTCCTTTTCTTTGATTTCTAATAATCCCCCACATGAATGATAATATACTTTTCCCCCACACAAATTAAAATATCACTGACTACATATGGAATAATGCTTTATTTAGGGTAAGTAGATATTTTACTTTGAACTTTCCTTAGTTAAAACTTATCGGATATACTTGGCAATCGGTGAATTATTTCATCTTGAACCGTCTGCCGTTATTGTGTAACTAGACAATCTAGCTCAATATCCGTAAAATTAAAAGCTGTATCATTGGCAAGCTGAAATAACTGACTGGTCGAAAGGCTACTCAAGGCATAAGGAGAATAATCACTACCATATACAGAAATCATACCTGAGCCCAAGTCCGAATTGCTACTACTAACGATCGGACTCAGGGACCTACCTCGAAAAGGAGAGGAGCTAGATCTGATCCTAGCACTATGACGAATAACTCCAGAACTGGGGACTACTCTCTTGCGCCTCCCCCTCCTGGACGAAGAAGAGGGAGCAACTCTACTATGACAAAGAACCCCGCTAGGCTCCATCAAACCATCACTGCTCGAGATACTAGTGTCAACCTCAGAAATAATCATCGAGCGTAAAAAGGCTTCCTCCTAACCAAATATACCAGGGCTCGGTCTCAAATACATAAAAAGAAGTTTCACAAACTTCTCGCACACAACGACCAAGCAAAAATCTATGCCCCATGAGATTGTAATACAACACGACTGACAATCCAACACAGGATTGAAGCCTACTAAACCGTTAGCCGCAACATCTAAATCATCACTGGAAGGCAAGCTAATGACTGCACCAGCCTTACTATACAGCTCCATACCCTCATCGTTCTATCCTGTCCACTTTTCCACCACTACATTTTCCATAAGCTCGCTACCGTTCGTGAGCGCCACATCCACACTGTCCTCATTAACGTTATAGCCTGTATCCTTTGCCTTATTCTCATACATACCCAACTTTACCTTGTCTCGCTCACAACCACTATACCTCCTATCCTTCATTTGAAACACCCTCCCATATTTTAAACGTCTCACTGTAAAGCCCTTCCTCGACAAAGAGCCATACTTCGAGATAGGCACCGCTTTAGAATCCTCTATCCCCACCTTCCTCGAGACAATCCTATCATCACATTCCCCTAATACTTCAAAACTATTTGAAATATCCACCTCCTTTGCCACATACTAGTCAATCCCTTCCTCCACCTCTGAAACACAAAACGGCTCTAACTCAGTGAAACATTCTGGAACATAGTCCCCCATGTCCACCGCATCCACTCCTGTCATCACTTCCTTTTAACCATCCCATTAGTGTCAGTCATACCCCCCTTAAGCCCACCAATAAACGAATTCTCATCGCAGTGACCCAAACACTTCAGTACAAATGGATTGATTAACATCGGATCACACAACGACAACTAATACAAACCCACATCATCCCTTGTCTCTTCTACAAGAAAAGCCTCTCCAGCATTCACCAAATCAGAACTTGCACCCATCTCCGCATTAACTAGTACAAAACTTACAGGCTTATACTGTCTATCCCCAACATCACATTTAATGACAGTATTTAGGAAATCAAAATTCTATAGAATCTTATCCAACAACCGAAAAACTTCCCTCTTATTTCTGACATTCAAATCAGTGTACAATCTCCTCAATTTAATGAGATTCAAACTGAAAGCGAAGGCATGCTCTTTTCTTGTCAATGGATGAGGTAACGGAGGATAAACCTTCATGGTATCAACACACTTGTTGCAAAAAATTCCATCAACCAACCCTTCCAAATTCCACCCCAGTAACGGTATCAGATAAGCCCCTTTGTTCTTATTAACTGGAAAATCTAGTGAATACAATTCCAGTAAATCCATCATTCTCAGACAAATCATCAAACAATTGAAGTGCAAAAGCTCCTTAACTGTTTTACTAGAATATCTCGCAGGACAACTATCCTTACGGTGCCCCACTCCACCACAATTAAACCATCGCAACCCATTTCAACAATCCTTCGCTAGATGATATGAATCACCATAATGAAAGCAAAGACGGTCACCCACAAATTTCCGAAAAAACGAACCTTTTTAGATGAATTCCAGTTAGGCATATTGGACAGTGGTTGCCTTACCACTTCCGCAAAGGATCGATTAAAATTTGTATTAATCTAATGCGAATAACTAACCTTGCTTGATGAGTGTATAAGTAATACTTTACCTTGTCTGTATATATATAATAGCATGGAGTTGATAACAGAAAGGAGCAGTGGTAATTTTATGTATTGTTCATTTTGTATTTTTCTACAGAAGTTTAAGGCAGCCCTTCTATGGTTATATATATATATATATATATATATATATATATATATATATAAACGGATTGTGTATAATTCGAACAGGAAGGCGTAACGTGAACAGTGGGAAGATGGTGAGGGGAGTATTACGGGAAGATGGAATACAAAGAATGTGACTAACATTCAGAACATGAAATAAGGACAAGAAGCAGGAACTGGAAGCGAAGTGGGGAAGGGTATATGCTGCTTGGGTAATTAACAAAAAAGGGATTGACTTTATATGATTAAAACGATGCTGCATTAAGCAGGCAACATGAAGAGAGAACGCATTTGGCACCAATTTGTTTCAGATGGAAAGAAATTACAAAGTTGGGAAAAAACAAATTCAGGTTCTTAAACTACCACAAAAGGCGTGCATGGATGGGGAGTTTAAACCAAGGCAGTTAAGTATTAAAAGGATCTGGCATTCTGAGCAGGAAGAAAGAAAGGAGTCAAGACTGGTTTTTTAAAGTAATCTACTGATTTACTTTATAATTAAGATATTATCCTCATATTAATTAGAATCATATTCGCTAAAACGTCAATTGTTCGTAGGCGCGATATTGAGCTGAAGCATGAAGCGGGTGAAGAATTGTCTAGCCTGGCTAAAACACAAAGTAATTATGCAAGTTTAAAAATAAAATTTTGGATTAGTTAGTTATAATTAAATTTTATTAACTTGTGTAGATATATTCGGAATGGAATGAAACAAGTGATGCCAGAATCGTATTTTTGAACTCTACACTCTAGAACTGGATCTGATAGATTTGGAGATAGCAGGATTTTTTAGTAAAATTAAAAGACTATTTAATTTAACCGAGATCGAACCATTAATGATAAACGAAACCAAAATGAGTACAACTCACTCAGTTTTTACTCACTTATATTTTATTTAAGTCGGGATTTAATTTGTGTGCTATAGTTGATATATGTTTGCTATGTGCTGAATATTATTTATAAATTGGATGAATTGGTTAATTTAATGTTCGCTGAGTTTGAACGTAATCTAATCATTACTCTAACGATTATTTCTAAATGAGGTAACTTACCTTGTTGGTTACGTTTATTATAGTCTAAACGTATTGAATGAAAATATGGATGCTTATATTACTGTTATTTATTTATTGCAGAATATTACATCTGTTTGTTGAATTGAATAATACTATTTGAGGTAACGTATTTGGATGCAGCTAGAAACTGGTTAGAGGGATCCAACTGGATTCTTCAATTTATTTGTGTATTTTCATATTACCCTGATATGAACTGTATGATCAACCTGATTGGATGAATAATTTGTTTATTGATTGTTGAATCGAAATTCAACATTGTTATGGTATTAACCAATGGGTAATGTTGGTTGAGTAATTGGAGGCATATGGCTTAAAAATCAATCATTTTATAAAAATGGATTTACAGTCAGGTGAATCGGAAATGAAGTTATAAAATTTATTTTATAACTGAAGATATATTATTTTTAAATCTATAAATTTGAATAAAAGTTATTAGAAGGAAATGAATATTTATTATTTATTATAGTTATAAGTAATTATTAAATGGTTTTATAAGGAAATTTCTTATGTTAATAAGATTCGTAAGTAAATGAGCAGAAACTAACCTCAGGGTTAAGAATTGGATTAATTGTTTCCAAGAAAAAATTAAATAGAATTATAAATTAATTATATTATTAATTAATTTAATGGAAGAACTAATTAAAATCAGTTAACGAAATAACCGTGTTTTGAGTTGACTAAGTCGACCACTTTAACCGGGATTTGATTATTAAATTAAATTAGTTATTGTCAATTAATATATTGAAATAGCTTAACGAATATTTGTTTTAGATTTTAATAAGAGTTTAATATGAAATTATATATTTTAGTTAAAAATGTAGTTAACTACTTTTATGGTAGCTAATGATTTGGTAAATTATTATTTTAATTAATGAAAATTTAAGTGATTACTTCTTAAATGGATTTCATTTAAGTAAGTAATCGAGTTGGAATGAATCTAGTGAATTTGAGAAGAGTTGATGATCGGCTTTTATGGTAAGGCCGAATTGTTGTAACAAAGTTATAAAAGAGATGTTGAACTGATGCGATAACTTAAATAAAAGTTTTATTTAATCGTTGGGCTCATTTACGCCCCATAGGGTGGGGAGACGTATTGTCTAGGGTTTAAGTTTAATCCACATCGGTGGACCGGTCCTGTGCTCCAAGGGCCCACCTGAGTCTGGGTCCTAGAACACGGGCTAGAGCATCTCGAATTTGGTAAGGGCTATCTTTTGCCTTGGTTCATGATGGAAATCCAATTTCCAAATACGATACCGTGCGGTTTTGATTGTATACTTATATATGGCGACATGATATACGGTACCCATGCCGTCTATGATTGACACTTATGAATTGAAATTGTTTTTGAAACATATAAACACTAGTAATAATATAATATCAAATGATTTTGTTTTATTCGTATCAAGCATATTTTGGCCATTATAAGGTAAAACTCTATCCTACGGTTTGTGTTGCATTGTGTGATGGGAACTGAGTCTTATAATGGCTTCATTTTTATAAAAAGCATTGCGATGTTTAAAAGATTTACTTGTTTTAAAGCACTGGCAATCCAATGGATTAAACCCGTTCCACGAAAGTGGCGTGGTCCTGTGATTGGCCATATTATAAAGTAAGTTAAGTAGATTTCTCATACCAGTCCCATGACTAACTCGTAGTTTGTTTCACTTGCAAACTCGGGTGCCCCTATTTCTACAGAAGGTGGATGAACAACAACATTTCTTCAGGTCTTCATGTTTTAATCCAGTTCCGAAAATCATCATTCTTCTTGCACCAATTCTTCAAGCTTTTCAACAATTAAATGCATCAATCCATTCATCGTAAATAATCTGAAAACACAACTATAAATACACAGTATCAATTATTTTAAAGAGAAAATAAGATAAATAAGCGGATGAAATATACACATTTACGTGCATACCAATATCTGAACCAAGATGTTTGTGTGTTGAGTTTCATGGTCGTCTAGTTGCTTGTGGTACTACGATGTTGTGTACATGATTTCATTCATGTCCTTGAAACTGAAATGACCATAACTAATGTTGTTCAATTGTGCTTGTTCTTTGCTGCAACTTGAGTTATAAAGTGGTTTGCACTTGAGGTATGTCGCTTCCAGTTTTTCCAATAATGACCTTGTTACGCCAAATTCTTATGCCTTACGATTATACATGTTGATGCTGGTTGACCTGAGCTTGTGCTATAGTCCAGTGCCTATTCATGTGTCCATGCCACTGTGCTCTTTTTAAATTGTCGAGCTTGCTACCTTCATGTTGCTCCTTAGTTGCTTGTATATATTGGCACCTACCTCCTTTTAGCTTTTGCTGTGTCAACCATTACATGCCTGTGCTTCTCACTTCACTGATCTGAATTAGTTTGCTTGACTTGTTGTAATGTCCCATATATTTACGGCATTATAAATAATTTATTTGATTATTTAAATAATGGTTTGGTAACTTAAGGTTAGGAGGGGAATTACTTGTGTCATCTGTTGTTTGGGACCCATATAAGTCAGTAACCCTTTCTGGTATTAAAACTTTGACCCAACAGTAAGTAGGGTCCGGGCATGCTTACTGAACTAATTATAAGCGGTTCATTCTGATAATGGCGAGGGGTGTTGATGGTGCGTTCCAACCGGGTCATGTGCGTGCATGGACCCCGGTCTGCCTCTGAGGATGTAAGACGTCGTGACATCTATAAATAGGTCTGTGCCAACTGGTTGTCACTTTAGGGAGTGATACACCCTACTGTGGGGCCGACACAGGGTATTTATGTTTAGGGAGCCGATCGCTTGGGGTAGGGTTTTAGGGTACACTTAGTTTTGTCTGTTTCTGTTGGTACCGTCTGTTTCTGCTGGGTGGTAACACCTGTCTGTTTCTGTGTGGTACCGTCTGTTCAGGTGGTAAAGGCCCATTACTAGTGTAAACCTAATTCTACGTTCTGTTTCCGTAGGGATTAATCTGTTCTGCTTCTGTCTGTTTCTGTTCGGGTGGTAAAGGCCCATTACTAGCACTCTCTTCTGTGGAAATTATTCTGTACCCGTTTCTGTTTTCAGTTTAGACATTAGGGTGACACCTAATCCTGTTATACTAGTATTAGTGCAGAGAAGTGTAAAGAAATAGCTTATGTCATTCTGTTCTTCTGTTATATCTGCTACATCTGTTACAGTTATCTCTCATCCAGTTTTATTTTCATATCATGTTATTATTATTTGTTCATAACTGAAAATCACTGGACTTGCCAGACTTTTGTCTGACCCTTATTGTTTCGCCTCCTTTCTTCCGTTTCCCCCCCCCCCAGGTTTTGTAGAAGGGAATACTCTAGCTTGATCCAGATTTCTTCCGCTTGAAGTGCTTAAAGTATGGCATGTCTTCTTCTGTGGGGATTATGATTTTAAACTATGCATTCTGAAGGCTTTTGTACAAGACTGATATTTTGTACTTGAATTCTGATATTGTGATTTGAAAGGATGTAACCAAGCTTCTGTTGAAATAAAGATATAAATTTTTCAAGTACTGTTTTATCTGTCTTGTAAGTTTCTGTTTTGTTTACTAAAATGCTCAACCAAAGTAAAGGCATTCCCTTTGTGAGTGACCTTAACGGAGGTGGGGTGTTACAGTTACGATCTGTTTCCATTAAATTTAAAACATAAATCAATATATTTTAAATACAAACACACATTTGAATTTACCGGGGCCACATACTAACTCTAAAAATTCTAGAATAAATATTTCTAGCTTCGTATTGACGATACGGTCCTAACAAAACTAATTTCGTTGAATTCTGAGGCCGTTTGAAAAATGGTCATTTTCTAGTCGATTAAATTCAACTAAAATTGGACAAACGCGTTTAAATGCGCCACGCTCACATATTGATTTCAAAAATTATGAAAATTGGAATCTAGCAATAATTTGACATCCTGGATCCAACAAATGTGGTTTCGTCAGAAACTCATTCAACATAGGCGGGAGCGACCTCATAGCATAGCCATAAGGATAAACGGCGCCATACAAAGGCGACAAAAGGACGAACACCCTCGAGCCAAGAAGATCAGTCGAGCAGGTTACAAAGGAGAATCGATTCCAGTCCCGCATTCTACTCTTGTAAAGCTACCCAAAGCGCTCGCTCCTATGAAGTCGTCCGCTCAACTACCCGAAGCACTCGCTCCTATGGAACTGCTTGCACACGACAACTGGATACAGCTATGGATAGCTGGCTATAGATAGGCAGGGCTATGATTGCAATTAATGGGATGAGTAACCCGCAGCCTGCATATACAGATTTCAGATCATTTCCTGAGGGGAGCTCACTTATAAATACATCATAGTTGCCAACATTGAAGGGATCCAATCTTTAAACCACAAAGTGCTGGTAAATTCTATCCTCAATGACTCCTTAAATATTCTGAAAAGAAATCATCATTTCGATGCCTCAAAGAGACATCACTCATCTGGCCATGGCGTCAAGCACAATCCTATAATCAGGGGAAACGAAAACATCTACACTCTCAATCACTTACCCATCCTTCTCCTTTGCAGATTCTATCATTCTCTTGCAAAACCCAAAGGTTGAAATGTGTGAATGAGAGTGTGTTGGTTGGACATAAAGATGTATGAAAAGAGAGAGTTGATGTATTTTGTAATCCTCATTATAAGAATGCAAACTATCTTCATAGTGGATATAGGCCTAGTTTACGGCTGAACCACTCTAAATCTCGTCTCTGTTTTAACTTCCTCGCATTTTCACTTTCAATTGTTGGTAAACACGGCTCCGTTTATTTCCTTACCACATTGGTGAAGTACAGCTTTTGTACCTTGAGTGTTTAGACCAATTTTGGTGTAAACATGCCCCAACTCCGAGTAAAATAGCCTACTCTTCTCCAGCAACAAGTTATACGTATTCAGAGATCTGTGCTACAAAATCTACAATCAATTCTATGTTCTTTAGATCCATTCACAGTGAGTCTATGTTGTTTTTAGATATAAACACCTAAAAAGTAATTTTGAGATGTTTATATGTTTGGATCAAAGCCTATGCCTATTAGTAATCTGAATCACAATAGATATGTCATTATTTGTATATTTAAGTTACTGACCAGACCTCATATGCCTATTTATGACATCCTTATTTTGTTAATTTTGCCTAATCATGTCACCTTATGCCTATTAAGTTAGTTTTCCTAATCATGTCACCTAATGCCTATCATGTTAGTTTGCCTAATCATGTCATCTTATGCCTGTTTTATTTACGATGTCTATTCTTGTTTTCTTTTCTCTCTCCTTCCCTTTTTGGTTTTATAGCCAGGTTACCTTCGATCCTAGGCCTATCGCTGAAATACGCAAGCACACAAAATTGTGAACGATTGGGAATGATTAATTGGGGCATAATTCATATTATAAAACATGATTGGGGATTTTGGGCAAAATTTGTACCTTGAGCCAAAACTTTAGATTTGGGAACATAATCTATATCTTGACTTAAACCTTAATCTGGGAATAACTTGTATTGTAGATCGGATGGGGATTTGGGGCATAATGAACATGGTAATTGGTTAGTAATGAAGACGCCTAGATTTACAGTAATTAGAAATTGTAACCGCTCTTAGACATGAGGTTATATTACACTTGTGGTAGAAGTCTGTTCGGAACTGCCCGACACATCCAGCGTCCACAAGTGATAAATCTGATGTGAGGGGTCTAAGTGCATAAATATGTAACGTGCTAAGACACGAGGTTAAGTCCGACTTGTAGGAGAAGTCTGCCCGTACCTAACAGGCATATCCAGCATCCACAAGTTGTAGACTTAATGTGGGAGGTCTAACGCGTCATAATCATAAATGAATGAATGGTGATGAACTTGTAATACTTATCCTATTTGAACCTATATGGATTACATGAACTTGTTAGCTTGAGTATGAGATAGACCCTAAGTTTGCGTAAAATAGACATCATATAAAGAAGATATTAAGGTTTGAAGTTTATATACATACAAGACATTTATATATATATATAACTATTCCAGAATATCAACATTAAAGGCGGGAGAATTACGTGGGAAATCGACCCGTTAGGGATCGACCCCACCTGCAGAATTCCAAGATTAACGCAATGGCGTAGTCCATTTTACTTAATTCCCAATATTCAATTAAGTATTTCTTAGTTTATCATTTTAATGTGTTATAAAATTATGGGGTGTTACATTCTCCCCTACTCAAAGGATTTTGTCCCCGAAATCTCCAAGTTAAGAAAAACGTACATCCTAATATCCATCATCCATCTACTCATCCACCAATCACATGCATCCGTTGTCCTTAAAAAATTGATAATGCTTATATTAGCATATGCAAAGGTGTGTGTATATGTCCCTATACTAATGCAAAACATCAGGTGGTGCCATCAACCCAACATGTATGCAAATAATCCTATAATAACATGTAAGTTCAATATGTATGCGTAATCATTCATCCAAATGCAATATCCATACGATGATACACTAACTTTCATCCATTAAAAGAAGAAAAATGCACACACAACCATATGCAGTATGAGAGTGATTGAGCTGATCTAGTGCCTAATGTATATGCATCCATGAGCAACCACTGGCAAACACTTACTTCCACTTGCATCCATCAAACATAACATGTCTCAAACACATGTTTACATCCATGGGATTCCTACCTAAAGGTCGAAGATTCGATCGATAGAATATATTTAAACAATAGAAACAAGCATGAATAAAAGATTTGGAAAAAGGAAGCTAAGAATATACCCTTGAAAAGAAAAGGGTATACAGCATGAATCTTGTCTTCAGTCTCCCAAGTTGCATCCTCTTGGTTATCTTTCAATTGAACTTTCATCAACTTGACTTCTCGGTTGCGAAGCTTCTTAACTTCTGATCAAAGAATATGGGTAGGGATTCGTCTAACTGTCGCCTACCATTCCACCTCTACTTCTTCAAGCATACTCGGCTCAACTACTTCTGCGGTATCATGCAAGCACTTTAGTAAATGAGAAATTGAAATTAGAAGAGAAGTTGTTCAATAAATATAACTTTTCAATGCTACAGTGGCTACTACAGAGGATAAAGCATATGGATATTCCAAAGTCCATTAAAATCATAAGCAAACGTGCCATGATAGAAAGGATAATACCTATCATGGAATCATAGGTAACCGAAATTAATAGATTAATGAATAACATGAAGTCAAATTATATGTTTTTATATTATTTTGATTTTGGATTATGTTCATACAAATATGTTGTGGTCCATCCATGCATTTGCTGGGGCTTCATTAAATACTGCTTACGAAATGAAGTGGCCATTTTATCTCCATTGCAAGAAATACTATCATGAAATAAACATAATAGTACCTTATATGAGTTTACAAATGCATGCATCATTTATGGGACCTCATTCAATATATACAAATTTAAGGAAATCTTTCAAAAGGTTTATGAGGCTAGATAGGAGTCAAAGTTTGAAGCTACTAGAACGTGATAGGTTATAAGCACAAACTCAGTCTAGTTTTGCATTCAGGTTATTTAATTCTCTACAGGTGATTATTACTTTTTTTATGGCTATCATCCCTTATACTTTTTCAATGCTTTATTCAAACTGTATACATGTTTAGGAATCTTTTGTTATCCAAGTTATCCAGGCACCATTATCATATGGTATGTTTCTTTAATCTCTTTTCTTCCAATAAAAAGGGATAACTATCTTTAATTCCTTTAAAACATCTTATCATTATTCAGAATGGTTTTCAGATCCAGTTTTGATCCCTTTAACACTCAATATTTAACAAATATCATTTTAAAAGTATTACAAGAAGTGTTTCAAAATACTGATATTGGCTAGTTTAACTAAAATGAGTTTTGTGTTACCCAAAACTTCATGATTTTACCATAAATCACTTCTAAATAATTAAATATGATTTTACAAAAATTTCCATGTTTTTTTAAAATAATTTATAACCGCCATTAATGATTATAGTCAACTAACTCCACTTATATCGATCTTTTCTAAATTGTTTTAAACATAACTTGAAAACTATAAGTCGAAACTGAAAATTCTTTCTCTGATTTGAAAGCTCTTTTTAAAAGAAGGCAAACGTTTTTCATTTCAAGGAAATCCGATTTAAATTGCAAAAGTTATAACCGTTTAAGATTTGTAACTAAAATACACAAATTACTGTTGTGCGACAAGTTCTGTTTTGACTGCAAATAAAATTAATGCTAAATTTTGAATTAACCATCCCATTCGTAGGATCATCCTATCAAACTGATAAGGTGCATGAAGTATTTTCCTTAATATGGAATATATATCGCAGTGAATAAAGAATAATGGTTTACAACAGTAAATGGTTTAAATGGGGAATGATAATAGCCTATTATAAATAAATAATATTGACATGAATGTTGTATAATTGGTAGACTTGTCCTAGGGACAAGTGAATATTATAACTTAGGTTATAATAAACTAGTAAGGAAATGGGATAACTGGTGAAATTAGATAACGGACACTTAATTGTAAATTAAGTAATCAGTAAATGGGGAAAGCCTGAAACTAGTTGAGAAATGGGGGAAAATTTTATGAAATTTAAGAAGTGATACTTAATTATAACTTAAGTAATCTATATACTTGGAATCCGCCAATAAGAATAACATGTTTAGACTTGTCATAGGGACAAGAGGAAATTATAACATAGTTTATAATAAATGGGTAGAGAAACTTATTAATGGACCTCAATTAAGAGAACTAAGTTAATAAGTAAATAATGATAAGTTGTAGTGACAATGTAAATTGAATTTATGATTAAATGTGAAAGGATGAGGAAACTTATAAAATGAAATAAGTTATATTTGATCATAAATGGTAAGTGACATGTTAATTAGAAAACACGTGAATTGAGATATATTTTATTACATATTAAGTAGGACATGTTATTGTAATGATGAAATCAAGCAAGAATATAAAGGAGATTGTGGATTACACACCTTGGGCTACAATCTAGAGAATAACATGTTGTAGGCTTATTAATCAACTTAATGAATTAAGTTATATAACTGGAATTAATAAGCAAGAGGAATTTGGCAACTAGAATTAGAGTTCAATATGAATGGGAATAACCAGGTTAAATAGAAACCTGATGAGGTAAGGAAAGCGCGTAAAATAATGTTTAGACATAGGGTCTAACAACATATTAAAGGGAGGCGCTTGGACCAGTCCGCACGTTTGAGAGTGAATAACCCAAAAGGGTAGATCATCGTAGTGTTATAAGGCACGAGGGGAGCGCACATTCATCTGATTGTTCTAATAGCTTCGAAGGATTGGAAGGGGAAGCACGCGGCTTCCTGAGATGTGTAAGGTCCTCCTGGTAGTCCTTTATGCGGTGGCAGATGCTTAGGCTGTACTCGCAGGGGTTGGGTCCGCGCGTAACTACTAGGTGGGTGGGCCTTGACTGAAAAGTAGATATGCAGTCAGAATTTTGTGACGCGATGACACTAGGGTGATTCGGCGGTTGCCTCAACGGGGAGGCAAAGGGTCACGACCAACAAGGATAGTAGATCGTCGGATACCCGTCATCGGCAGCTAGTGGGATGCGGAAAGACTATAGCTAAAACCAATAGGCCATTCATCCTTCACTATCGGGGTACGCTGGTTGAGGGAAGACGCCAAATGGATGTTTAGATTTTTCTTCTTCTTTGGGGGCAGTCGTTTAGCTCTTATAGTCTTCA
Source organism: Allium sativum (assembly GCA_030737875.1). NCBI lineage: Eukaryota > Viridiplantae > Streptophyta > Magnoliopsida > Asparagales > Amaryllidaceae > Allium > Allium sativum. The sequence goes on along the minus strand of CM060916.1, from coordinate 709,863,879 downwards.
CTAGTTGACGGAGGGGCTGGGGTGGGGCCATTGCCACCGTGAAAGTAGACCCTAGGTATATTTGTACATAGAGGCTCTTAAAGACGGAACTATACAGATATGGAAAAGCTCCCGACTGAGTTATGTGTTTCTTGTATCACCCTACCATGGGACTCGATGAACATTAGAGGACGTGCGGTTAAGGCATCGAGCTAAAATTGATGATACGTATATGGGACTGTTTAGATACATGTATGACGACTCTGGGTGGTGTATCGTAGACTTAAGGGCATTATTCCGGTATGGAATTTTATTCGATTGACGATGGCAGTTTGTACGCTTATGTAGCGTAGTAATGACAGATATATGTGGAACGTTATATTGTTATGTAGAGATCCGTACGTCACTCCGGTGTAGGATGACGGACTGCGCTCCTTTCTATGGCATTACGGTGTAGACCGTGCGAGTGGGGTACTATGGGGTGTACCTCAGTATTGAGGGATAGCTACATATATACTATATTAGGTTAACCCACTAGGAAGTAAATGGGTACGATGTGTGTGTAAGCCTTGAGTGTTGTTAACCCGAGTAACCTAATAAGTAATAAAATATGATTGAACGGTATATGTAGTGTTATCCAAAGTGTATAATTTAAATACAGTCACCAGAACATTTGTTCATACCCCCTCCTCATAACATACTCGCTGGTTAGATTTGTGGCAGAGACATGATAGCCTTGGGTATTGGTTAGGCAGTATTATTATTACGGTAAGGCTACATTTTGATTATATTATATTTTGTCCATTCCGTTATGAGATATTTTCTGAGCTCTGACATGTTTTATGTCTCTGTCTTTTCGGCAGGATACTAGAGCACAACAGCTTGAGTTTCAATAGATTTGAATGTTGAAAGAAAAAAAAATCGGTCTGTCGAAATTCGAGTTGTTACATCTGGTATCAGAGCTTAGGTTTAGGATTCCTATATAAATAGTGAGTGAACGTATTTATATTTTTAAAAATATAAATATATTATATATACCTAGATCCAGAGAGAAAACCACTAAATAGAAAGAATATAATATGGTAAGAAATGGGATGTTTGTTTCGTACACTAAAGGAATGAATATGGAAATTTGAGACCATTAGAAAGTTTGGGTGGGAAGTGTACAATATACATTATATGGAACAAAGATAAATTCTATATGTTGTTATTTCGGATTAGTGGGTTTGGCGGTAAAACCTTATACATTGGAAAAGGTTGAAGAGAGAAAAATGGATTAGGAATATATATATATATATATATATATATATATATATATATACAATTGAGAAAATTGACCTTAGGGAGTGTCTAGGAAAGCCTAGAAAATTGGAAACTAATTAGAACCGAATGGACAAAATACCAGAGCCATATTAGTGAGTGGACACTCGGAAGTCGCATTCTTTTTTTTTTTTTTTGAATAATTTTGCACCAATGTAACTGTAATGTATTGGATATGAGTTATGCATAGATGAAGGAAAATTTTGTAAGTTCTAAAAAGTTTCCTTTCATAAAAACCGCTATATTTTCAAAAAATATTGGAATAATAAAGCCAATAAGAGATTAAAAGGTAAATTTAGCCAAATCGAATCGAATATTGAACTGAATTGAAAATTGATTCGAATTGGATATATGCACATGTATATATAATGAACAGGTCACAGCATGGAAGCTAAGAAGATGAATAAAATTGTATACCCGACAAATAGGTACATGTTTACTATATTCATTGGGTTTGATGATTTTATGAGTCGATTGGTAAGCCGCTTAGCTTTTTCTTTTTCTTTTTGATTGATGAGGGCCCTGTGAGGCAAGTTGTGGTTTTACCGATAGGGTTGTACAAAGGAAGTTATGGCGAAATTTTTCGAAAATTTAGGGTGTTAGCCAAATTTTTGAAAAATTAGAAAATCTTAGAAGCTGAAAAGTTGAAGAATGAAAGCCAGAATGAAAGTTGAGTTAGTTAGTTAAATAACTTTCAGCTCTATTCCTTTTCGAGGATGCAAAGGTTTTAAGTGGGGGAGATTGTAACAACCCGGGATTTTTGAACCAATTAAATTTTTTTATTTTAGCTATTTTAATGGATTTAGATTATTTAAAATGATTTATTTTGAATAATAACGACTAAAATTTTATTTAAATCAAAGTTAGAACGTATAAATTTAAAATTTAATTAAAACAAACTTGAAATGGCGCAATAGTATGAAAATTCGATTTCTAACTTCAAATGAATATACATAATTAAATATAAGTCAGAATTGGACGAAAAAAGAAACGTTAGAATCTGTTTAATAATATCTTTCTAACGGATGTGAAAAACTAAGATTTCACAATATAAATTGAAAGTTTTGTCCAGTTTAAAATTTAAAATAGTCGCTATGGAATTTTTATATATTTTAATATTATATATAGCCCTTAAAAATAGCCATTTTGCAAACGTACTCCGTTTTCGACGAAACCACTTTCGTTGGATCCGGAATGTCAAATTATTGCTAGATTTCAAATTTCATAAATTTTGGAATTAATATGTAAGTGTGGTAAATTTAAACATGTTTTCAATTTCAATTTAAATTTAATTGACCAGTTAAAAAGGCCATTTTTCAAACGGTCTCCAAATTCGCTGAAGTTGGTTTTGTTAGGACCAAACCATCAAAACATAGCTAGATTTATTTTTCTGTAATTTTTGGAGTCAGTATGTGGTCCTGGTAAATTAAAATTGCGTTTAAAGTTAGTATATATTGATTTGTATTTTAATTTTAACAAAAACTGATCTAAACAGTTGAACTAGCTTACGAAACATATCCCATTGTGTCCGGAATGAGGGAATTTAGCTAGGAACAACAGCCATTGGGTTTGATTAGGAGTTCTAATGTGAAGTCACGCTTTTTGGAATTAAAATATAATTAAATAAAAGGGTATAAACACCCATTCATTTGGTCAAACCCTGAATTGCAGTCACCCGTAGTCAACAATGCCTGGGACGTTTCTTGCGAATGAATGGCAGTAGGATTCTGAAATTCTTCTACATTTTAATCTGAATCCACACATTAATTTGAGAAATTATCAATTGCAAAATTGATCGGCTAGGGGAGCTTCACATTTTGAACGGCCATGATAATCTGATTTGGACCATCGTAGCCATGGCGGTGCTGCCAAGACCTAGCGTTTGATAGAAGTTCCAGGGGAGAGGAAGGTTGTGAGTTCCTCGAGGTTGAAGGGGTAGGGAGAGTAGGTTGGCACGTTTCTCGAGGTGGTAGCTGATCGGACTCCGGTGTCTCCTGTGATGTGCACAACGTGGAGGAAGAAGTCGAAGATGGGTTCATTTCAGCTGAGAAAGGGACGACGAAGAAAGGGAAAAAAAGGGAAATGAAATTAGTTAATTAATTTTAATTAATTTGATTATGTAATTAAAGTTTAAAATGCTATAACATGTGCAAACGACAACAGAATTCAGTGATTTTGGGTGCGTCAAAATTACAAAAATAAGAGCTTCACAGTGGAACTAACCAGAACAGATTTGGAGCAAGTGACAGTTTTTGGTTAAATTAAACGCTCTGTTTAGTTTAATCAGAATTATTGTTATTTAACGATTCTGAAACCAATCAATGTGAGAATTCTCTCACTAAAATATCGTACAGTTATTTATTTTATAACCGCATATATGAACTACCAGTATTGATTTTTATCAATTTTTAGTTATCACAAATGTTGTACGGTGCCTGTTAGCTCACCTCCCTTGTCTACAGATCATGGATGATTTAATTGACTGTATTGTGTTTTGTACTAGATATCTAAGGCTGATCAAGTTCTTACCATACTAAGCAGCCTCGATGACGAGTACGTGTCAATTGTAACCACGATATAATCTCAACCAATTACCCCACCATTACAGGAGGTTCACTCAGCACTCGTTGCCCGTGAGGGCAGGATTGATGCCAAGAAAGCAAAGCATAATGAATATAGTGTCAACTACGCCTCTACAAATAAAACAAGAATCAAGAAAGGTATTAGTCAAACAAGAATGATCAGAACAATCAAAGAAATGCCCAAAACTTTAGAGGCAGAAGAAGAGGAAGGTTTACAACTCAAATAGAGTCAAGTGCCAGTGCAAATCTATGAGAAATTCAGCCACACTGATGGGAAATGTTATTTCAGATTTAATCAAAGCTTTATCCTAAATTAGAAAAACAATAATAATTGGAGATCCAACTACCGAAAATCAAACTTTGCCCACTCCAATTCTGCATACAAAAGTCAGACTGACAACACAAAGAGTCAATGTGACATAGACATGTTCACCAGGGCTGATGACATCCAAAGCCAGGATTGGTTTTCGGACTCTGAAGCCACAAACCATATCACAAACAACCTGAACAATCCAAACATAGGTAACAAAGAATACAAAGGTGTGCAGCATTTACTTATGGATAATTGCACCACTACAAGTATTACACACAGAGGCAGTGCCTTACTTAAAAGTAAAGGAAACTTATTTTTAAACAATTTACTTAAGGTGCCAAATAATAGAAGAATTTACTTAGCATATCACAATTTGCCAATGATAAAAAAAGTCTACTCTGACTATTTTCCTGGCCACTATCTTGTTAAAAATTTACTAGATAAGGTAATTCCATTACATACTCTCATTTCACAATTGAATCCAAAGCTTTGACAACTCATATATGCGAATGCCATTGTTAGGACAATACTTGTCATATGTCGTGGCATGTAATCATATGGATTTCCTTTGAGGTGAGGCCGGACCCAAACGTTGGGCACGTGAACTTTGATGATTGAGCACTTGGTGAGTACACAAGTAGTCGCTGAGTCGTGATTGACTTGGTAGTTGGAGCTTCAAAGTTAAGTGACTATGATCGTAGCTTGGTGTACGATCCCGAATTCCGATCTCGGAACGTTCGCTTAGGGAATACTGATCCTCTTATTGTAGTTACTTCCTTTCTTCTTCGGATAGAAAATCATCGTAAGGCATGGAGGATGCCAAAATACTTCTTTTGTACTTTGGATACCAAAATACTTCATCATGCTATCCAAGAATTTTATATGTGATATAATTGACAGAAGATATATACTTAAAATATTATGTTCCAAGATTAGCCAAAGCTAACTCATGAGTTGATTAGATATGGATCTATATCACTAAAATATATATATGTGTATATATATAGAGAGAGAGAGAGAGGGATGCTTATTTGAGTGGAAGCACTTTTACTTTAATTATGTGTATATATATATATAAATATGAAGATGCAATGTTCTGGATAATTTTTTATTATCAAAATTTATATTTTTATTGAACATACATATTGCAATATCATTTATCATTATTTTATTATTTACTATTTCTTGTAGATATTAAATGGTAAATAACTCTAATAGTTTATCATTAAGAACGGTCCTTGAGAAGAATAAACTGAATTAAATCAAATTTCTTGAATGACATCGAAATTTGAGGATTGTCCTCAAACGAAAGGAAACATAATTGTTTTGCATATTTAGAGGATCTGCAATACAGATGGCGCACATGTGGATTTGGTAAGGACGCGTGTGTAGGGGTTGACGGACGTGTACATGTGCACACAAATGACATGCACAATGAAGTTTGAAGTAAAACATATGGTGAAGTTGTTCACGGCAGTGGAAAGTTAAAAGCTAGAGCGAACATCGTACATGGAGGAATAGAAAACTTGGACGGTTAGGAGTGATCACTGGAGATAGAGGTTTGGGGGCGGAGGAGCATGGTTCCACGACAGTGAGGGGTATAGAAGAAATATGTGTAAATAGAGAAGAGTAAACATTAGGAAATATAGTGTGAAGGAAAATTTAGCAGCAAGTCTCTGCATTTGTGGGGAGGACTGCGTGGACTTTTTGAATGAGGGGAGATCATGGACGGAGTGATCACCGAAACTGGAGGCTTGGACGGTGGAGCAGTAGTCTAGGGTACGGGAAAGAAGGAGGCATCAAAGTCCAACTGGAAGTGAAAGGCAGTAAGAAGATGAAAAAGAGACAAATGAAGAAATGGTGGAGACATCGAGAACAATTTGGGTTCCCTTGACACTACTCCGAAAAAAAATTCGTTGCCTTGATAAAATCCGCGATTGAGATTCGCATAGAACATCTTCACGAATTTGGGATAACATACTTCGTCGTTTTCACGAGAGTCAATTAGACTCAAGACTTCGTTGTGTAGGAAAAGAGAGGCGAGATCATAGATGGAAAGTCGCTAAAGACGGCGAAAGCACCTGTGTTAACTTTAACATTTGGTAAATAGTTACCATAGGTTTTGATGGCCTCTTTGTCATTGTAAAGAGAACCTTTTGTTGTTTTGGTTATCTTCAATTTCTGAGATGAACTTGAGGAAGCCATTGATATGATAATTTTGAAGAGAAAAGATATGAAGAATATTGTTTTGAGTTGTGAATAAAAGGTAAAAAGGATGGATATATATAGAAAACGAATAGATATGAATTGAATAGGCACAACTTTTCAGATTGAAAGGACACCTTTTCAGACCTTGGGAGTTGGTGAAAAGATTGGAGGAAAGTTTGAAAGTTTAAACGTTTGAAATTCAAAATTTAAATTTCAAAACCGTTAGATTTGTCGACATGTATATTTCTATATGTCAATATACAAGGATTATTTCAAAAGGAAATTGGCTTTTCAAGTTTTGAATTAAATTATTGATTTATATTTAAGGTTCAACGATTTCCTAAAATACTTCTAATCCTAATGAACATACAACAAATTTATTTTATTAATTTATTGGTTGTTTAATATTATATTATTATTTTGAATTTCAAAATTCGAACTTCAAATTTGAATTTCAAATTTCAAAAACTTATTTCCTGAAGTTTAAAATATAAACAAAATAAACAAAGAAACCATTCAATGAAATAAAATTAAAATTTAATTAATTTTTACCCGATTTTTTGATCCTTTTCTTCATGATGTTCTGAATTCTGAATTGTTGTAAAGCATATATTTGTATTTCCAGTTTCTGATTCTTCATTACTTGATGATGAATATGAATCATCTAATGTGGCTGTGTATGCTTATTTCTTTTCCTTGATGAATTGGCGTTGTCCATTTGTTGAGTAGATTTATCTGCATATGGACACATTCTCTTTATATGACCTATTTTGTTGCAGTCAAAAGTTTCCTCTTACTTCCCCTCCAGAATACTAGTACACCTGGTGCAAAACTTAACCTTGTATATGTGATGCCACACTTGATCTATCTTGTTAGCTTTTCACCATGCCAGTTATCATCCTATGTTTCATCCCTGTTTTACATGTCTAGTTAACTTTATTAGTTTTTATACTAATAGTAGGTAGGACTTACCAGTCTTTTTGACTGACCCGTTTTCTTTCGCCTCTTTTCTTCCGTTCCCCCCCCCCCCCCCCCCCCAGGTTCTCAGGGTGGGAACACTTGCACCTAGCTGGATCTTTAGCTTGCTTACTGGATAGCTCATGTACGGTTTGGACTTGAGCTCGCTATGGCTTACCACATCTACTTTGAGGATAGTTTACTTTATGTTATTTCCAGTTTTCAGTTTATGTTTCTAGACTTGTAGTAGTTGGAAAATAATGACTAAGTACTTTGACGTAACTTGACTATGGTTTTGAAATAGTAGTTTTATCCGCTTCTTTATTTACTCTGTTTTACTTATATGTTATGCCTTGTGATATCTTTATGCATGTTTACCTTGTCCAACACCCCTCCAAAGCCAGTGTACTTGCAAGAGTAACCCTGGCGGAGGTGGGGTGTTACAATAATACTCCCTCCGCTATACCCTTTACAGTGAAGACACCCTTCTTCTAGCATGTGCGTCTCTCCATTCAATCATGCACAGACCGCAAACTTGTTTTGTTCCAGACTCCCATCACTTCCGTGTGTTTAAAGCTCCCACCCACTTCTCGCTTACGTCCTACTCCCTCTCTCAACCATTGGTACATCGCCATGCATTCCTTCAGCTGTTCTCTCTTCCTCATACCAAACTTCCGCACCCTTTCTTCCATCCAACTCCCTCATCTCCCTATGGAACCGCCTGAAACCACCTGAGCTCCGTTCTCGGCCAGCACCAGTACGACATCGACACTTTCCAACCTCAAAACCAACCATCACGTGAACCTAGAGCTCGCACTTCTTCCCTCACCAAAATGGATAACCCGCTCCAGAATAATAACACCCTTATTCATTCCCAATGTCCCTCCTTCAACAAGTAGTACTCACGCTGGAACATTTTCAGTGGAAATAAATGCTCTCAAACCATTCGAAAGTTATATAGGATTTAAGAGGACGAGTCCAGGATCTTATATATATATAAATAATGTATTTATAGTGGAGGGTATACTTTCATTTGACACATTCAAAATGATTAAAAGCTTCAGCAAAACGTTTGGAAGGAAGAAGAAACAAGGAGAAAGCATATGTATTTATAGGATTTTTGTGGCTTAGCAGCCAAGGGATAGCGTGTAGGAAGTATACTAGGCTGTGAAGTAATTTCATTTCATTGTGTACTGTTTGATTGAATTAGAGGCCACGTTTTCTTTTTACATACGGTTTGCTGAAAGGAAGAAAATAGGGCACGTTAGCCCTTGTCTAACGGAAGGAAAATCTAGTTCTACCACTGAGTCTTTCAATATCGTTCGATCTACAATAATCTCTGGATTGTGCAAACACTTCCATAGATAAAAAAAATGAAAAACATTATAGACACCTAAAAGCTATGTGGTAACTCTACTCGATATGCAAGCCACTCTAATCAGATAGGAAATAGTTCAAAAAACTTTAATGCCAGTCTTTATGACTTCTTGAAATGAATTAAACCCTTCATTGGTGATACCTTAATGAAAACAAGATCTCCAATGGAAAACTCAAGATATCCATGCCTCTTACCTGCGTAACTCTTTCAACTGAGCTTTTTTCATCTTTCCTCGAATTAATAGACAAGTTTGTTTGACAACAATAAAATGATATTTTATTTCAATCAAACTTGTTTATTACAAACATCAGTACAATTCATATATATATACACAGCTCCTCACTCATACATACACTCAGTTTACATTTCAGTATACATTTTTTTTGATACAGACACTTTCACTGTTACACACACTGTATATTTTTCACTGTCAGTTTCTGTCTTCTGTCATCTTTTATCTTCTGTCTTCACAGCCTACAAGTCAGTCCAGTCTTCATACTGCTCAGTCCAGTCATCATCTTCATACTGCTCAGTCCAGTCATCATCTTCATACCTGTCACATGAAACATAAACACACACAGTACACTGCAATAGAATTTAAATTGAATAAATGCATTGTCTACTCATTGCCTCAAAGAAATTGAGACCATATTTCCAATCCCATCCAATAAAGGTCCCCACTGATCAGCCGCTAAGGCAAATTCTCTTCCGCCCGAAAACTTCTGGAAGGCTATTGAAATGGAACATCGAGCTTAGCCAATATGACATCACCTATCACCCTCGAAGAGCTATCAATGGGCAAGCTTTAGCAGATTTCATTAGTGAATTCATGGATAGAGGAGATGGAATTGAGGAACCAGCAAGAACGGTCTCTAGCTCGAAGTTGTACAATGATGGCTTAAGGAATGATTACTGTTCAGGGGCCGGAATTGTCTTAGAAACTCCAGAAGGCCATTCCTTGTGTTATGCGTTAAGATTGGAATTTCCGTCAACTAATAACAAGGTCGAATACGAAGCATTGATAAACGGATTGAAACTAGCAAAAGAGCTGAATCTAAAAACCATGCAGATCTTCAGTGATTCCCAATTAGTAGTAAGTCAGGTTCTTGGGGAATTCCAAGCCAAAGTTGGGAATCTCCCTTCTTATCTTTTAAAAGCTATGGAGCTTCTCAACAACCTTGATCACTACACCATATCTCACATTCCAAGAGAAGAAAATGCAAAAGCGGATTCTCATATATATGTTGAAGAGTAATAAAAATTCGATTTTTATATAGTAGCGATAAAAATTTGATTTTTGTATATATGAAGCAACAATAAAAATAGAATGTTTATCTATATAGTAATGGTATAAAAATAGAATGTTTGTCTATATAGTAGCGGTATAAAAATGTGATTTTTATCCATATAGAGTGATTATAAAAATGTGATTTTTAGATACATAGCAACAACATAAAAATGTGATTTTTATATATGTAGTAGCTACGGACAATGAAATTGACAAAAGGCGAGCACGACAAAGATTTCCTACATATGAAGAGTCGTGGCGTTTGGTTTAGCTAATCGGTGAGAACTTCTCACTTTAATTCTTGTTTTCTAGTTAAAATTATATACTAGGATGTAGACGGTGCTTAGCAGCACCCGACACCCGTCGTCCACAAACCATGAACGACTTGTTTGATTTTGTTGTGTTGTGAAAATTGATTGTGATGTGGAATGAACGAAAATAAATATTCATGTGTTGAAATAAATTATTTATAGTTAAAAATATAATTATTAACGTGAATGTGAATAAATAAATATTCATTTACAAATCAGATGATTTGTTTATGTACACCTATTTGAAGGACATTGATTGGGACGATAAATTTTACACATCGCCCAACTGCATAAATAATATTCGGTGTTTGTGGATTGAAACCCCATACGGGTGTTGGGATGATATTTGGCATACACTAATCCCAATTATTTAGTTGTATGTCGATCGATTGGTCGACAGACTGTGTAAGCGTTAATTATTTATGTTTAATGCTTATGCAGTTGTGTGGTGCACTTTGGATGATGGTTGATTATTTATTGTTGCTATTATATACATGTGTTGTATGGAATCCATATAATTAACATTATATGGTAATTGATTGGGCCTCATTTCAATTGGGAAAATAAAGAATATTATAAAATAAAGATTCATGTGTTGAAAGAAATATATATTCATGTGTTGAATAGAATAAATATTCATTTGTTGAATAGAATAACGAAGTTATTGAAATATATGAAGCCGTGTTGGTTAGATATGCGCCATTTCGACGCGAACGATATTTATATCAATTATATTCATTTTTATAATGAATATAGAAAAAGAAGTGATTTCAAAATATAACGTTTTGAAAATATTATCATTTATATATTAATGATATGAAATATTCAATTTTGATTTGAAATTGAATATGAAGTTGAAATTGTTTTGAAAACGAATTTAAAACGATTTATAAAATATGTTTTGAACTGAAATCGACGAAATATATATAATATATATTATATATATTAAATGGCCTGAATAGAACGCGCCACGGCAGTTCGCGAATTTCGACCATTGACTTCGAATTGACATTGCGGGAGATCCGACCGTCGGATTCTCCTAAAACCAGAACCGTTGGGTTCGTATCGAAAAGAGATTTCCAATGAATATTAGAAATTTGAAATCTAACGGTCGGATTTGGAATTATGTCCAAATCAAATTTGGAAAAGGTCGCTGTAAGTGCAGTTCGGTGGCCGTTATTGAAAACCGACTGTACGAGCCTTGATAAAAATATTAATAATTTGTGTAAAAGCATAATATATGAATTGGAAAGAGCTGGGATGAAAAATTCCACATTTGAAAGGATAGAAATATATTTTTATTGAAATGAACTAGTTTTGAACTAGAATTGAAATGGTTTTGAAAATAATCAGAATTTCCAGTACGTGAATTGGAATGGATTTGAATCGAAATTATCTTCGGAATATTTCGATGTTGGATTTCGTGATTATACAGATATGGTTGTGGAAATTTGAAAGATATACTTATATCGTTATTTCCAATACGATATTTGTTGGTTTCAGAATTTGATATTGAATATAAGACGATATATTTTCTATTCAGAACCTTGTATTTAATATCAAATGGGATTTTGGGTTCGTCGTGAATGGTGTCTTGAATAACACTGTCCTTGAACCCAGTTTAGAAAAGAATAATTCTTTTAATTAAGATTTAGTGAAATTGTCCAGTTAATTAGAATAAGTCTGGTCCCTTGAATGCTGTCATAGGAACACACTCTTCGGCAATACGAAGCTGATGGAAACCTGTAGCTAGGTCTATCCTTGAAAATACTTGTGCTCCATTCAGACGATCCAATAGATCATCGATTCGCGGAAATGTATATTTATTCTTTATTTTCTGTTTATTCAAATCTCGATAATCCACACATAGTCGCAGAGTACCGTCAGACTTTGGGACAAACACCACTGCTGCACCCCAATCAGAGAAACTAGGCCTGATCAGACCCTTCCATACAAGCTGTCGAGTTTGATTGTCTAGTTCTTCTTTCTTCTTTAGAGTCATCCTCCGAATAGCATGCACTACTGGCCTTGCATTCAGGATTAAAGCAATTTTGAAATCAATTTCCCTCTGCGGAGGTAAGCTGACAACTTCTTCGAACACATCTGCATAATTCTTTACAATAGGAATATCTTTGATGAGGTCGGGAACATTCTCTGTGATTACATGGATATTTTCTATTTGAGCAGGAGAAACATCTAGAGCTGCCCAGATGTCTTTTCTATTAGAATTCTGACCTTCACAGGGAATGGTTATATAGTCACCTGATTTAATCTTCGCCTTAACGACTCTATCGGCGCATTTGACCTCAGCTCCATATTTGGTCAACCAGTCTAACCCCAAGATAAGATCAAACTTTGTAAAATTCATGACGACCGCGATGGTAGGGAACCGATAACGAGAAAAAGAAACCGGCACCCCACAAACCCAACTAAGATCGAGGGAACCCCACATATGTGCTTGGTCATTGACGGAAATATACTAACGTGGTGTATTAGAGTTACTATTGCTGTAGCATTGAATCTGACCCAAAAAAATTAAAAAATAGAAATAAGGGAAAGCGCGGAATTTGGAATTTAAAAGATTCAAGAACGAAATGAAGGAATTAAAGCAAAAATTTCAAACATCGACGGTGAGAATGGGATGTGGAAAGAATTTGAAAAAAGAACTTATTACTAGCTTGAAAACTTTCAAGTAGACACTGTGAGAACGTTAAATTTGAAAACAAAAGGAATTGAAATTGAAAAAAAAAAGAACAAAACTTTAAATTTCTAACTAAGCTGCCATATTCTTTGAGTACCCGTTAATACTACTAAAATTTTACTATTATGTTGAGCATTGCACGAGAATATAAGGAGTTTGAATTCCCTAGAATGAAAATTGAATTTAGAAAATTTGCTAAATACTGGAAAAACTAGTATCCTCAGCATTAGAACATTAATTGTATGATATCAAAAATAATGGTTATCATAATAAATACCTTTCTAATTGGAATAATATTAATAATATTCAAATTGGAGGCAATGATAGGATAATAATTCTTTGGAATGCAAAGTATGGTGCATTAGTAATCGTACATTCAACATCTAATTTTTTCATTGTATAAGTATAAATAAGCGTGGGCTTCAGCTTGAAATCTCATTTAATTATGCATAACTTTTGAAAACGAGAGATTAAACCATTAGAACCAGCTTAAATATCTAAATGAAAATATTAAGCATCCTTGAATCATTTTAGGTGATTTTAGTACTATTAAGCAAGCATTTGGAAAATGAGGGGGTAACCCCATCCTCTTCAAAATTGGAATTCATAAATAACTTTTTTCTTAGAATTATGTTAGTTGATACAGTACTAACTGGAAGTAAGCTTACTTGGAATCATGAAAATATAACATCATTTATTGTAAATTAGATAGAACTCTTGTTAATCTTATTTCCTAAATATAAATATTATTCATTAATTCAGGCCACTAGTGATTGTACACGAATTTAGATTTAACTCATAAAAATTATGTTTTAAAAGAAGTCTACTTTTAGATTTATAAATGGATGGATTTATAAATACAAGTACCGAATATTATGAAAAATAGTTAAAAATTAAACATTAAAGGCAGTGCTAAATATAAGTTCCATAAATTTTTGCAATATATGAAAAATAATCTAAAAAAATAGAACAAAATAAGTAATAAGAATGGTACAAAACAAATAGAGAAGAGCATGTAAAATTTCAAAATGATCTTGCCAATTATTGCTCAGATAATAATATTATCAGCAGTTTCTTTTTGGCATCGAATAAACTTGTCGATTTTCTTTGTGTAAAATCTATTGATCTAAGGTAGAAAGTAGAAATTGTCTAGCTGACAATGGGGATAAAGCTAGTAATTTTTAATGCTAAAACGCCTGTTAGAAAACGTAGAATTGTTATTGGGAAATCGAACTATTCTAATGTTCTATTTCAAGTAATGTAACGGATATAGAAAGGGAATTTATTAATTATTTTTAAGTTATATAATTCTTTTTAATATAATTCTATCTTGCTAAATAGGAACACAAAATATTAAATGAAAGTAACCAAGATACACTTCTTACTCCAATATTATTGAAAGTGACTAAAAACATTGTTTTATTGCTAATATTGATAAGATAATTGGAAAAAGAAGTTCTCACGAGTAATTATATAATATGAGAATAAATTCTAGGATCTTAGAACTAGGGTTAAAGCCTCCAATGGCAAACTTTGAAAAAATAAATTCTCCACCATTTCAGCCTCCGCCAACCATTCCACCCCCCCTCCCCGATCAATCTCTCCTTGCCAAAAACAACTGTTTTTTGACATTTTAGTTTTTATACCAGTCTTTTCTAGATGAAATTTGAAGAATTCACATAAATAGCCTTAAAAAAATTAATTCCTCTGCTCGGCCTGGGCGCACTTGGCAGGTGTGCTGGTGCAAATTTGTACTGGCGCACTTTCCAAGTGCGCTAGTGCATTCTGGCCCATTTCTGGTTTTTCTGCCCAACTTTGTTCGTCAATATCTTCTTCATACGATATCCGTTTTACGTAAACTTGGACTCTATCTCAAGTGAAATTTCGAGACGAACGCAATGGCCTAGCCCATTTCCCTTAATTCCATCATTTAGAATTAATTATACTTTAATTTGTTAAATTACAGTTAACAGAAAAATTCGGGGTGTTACAGTATTCCTCTCTAGAGATACACTATCGGAAGGTGGTTCCATACCTTGTCATGTTGGAATTCCAATCTCCAATAAGCGCTATGCGGTTTTTGATTTTATATTATATATGGAACATGAGTTGCAAGCGTTCCACTAGATACCATTTATTTGATTTTGACATTATTATAATATCGCTGGATTTGATATCAGAAGTTTATTTGGGTTATCGTAAGGTAAAAACCATCTGTGTTTATGTGTGGATCGATATTACGATTATCATTAATTGACATGGTCTGAAATTAATCCTAATACCAATACAACTATAAGGTAAAATACCCCTCGCGATTTCACGTTATACACAAAGCTACGCCACACCGGCGGTGCTTTGATCATCACCACAAGACTTTGCTTTTCAACAGAAGCCCTGATCATTTGCATCTTAGCATGCCACACAGGCAATTCACACTGTGCAGCTGATGGCTATCAATCACACAGAATAAATTCCAATGTCAAACACACTGTCCATTTGCAAGTCCATTCTGGGTCTGAACGAAACCGGAGGCACTAAATACCTCGCAAACCCATCGATCACCACGTACGTCTGGACGATCACCACTCATTATCCATATTTCGGGATGCCTCCCAATCAGGACCTCGGTTACCATCCAAACGAGGTGAAGATCTCCGGTCTTCGACCACCGTCTTCATCTTCGTTGACCCATCCCCGCAGCCACGACCGTCGCCGCTCCTAGCCCACGACGCCCCCTTCCTACTCTGGCGCCGCCCCATTCTCTCACTCCCTCTCCATTTTACAGCACCCCAATCCATCCCAAACCCCTGTAAACCGCTGCTCTGCCTACTGCGCCCACCGCCGCCGACCATCGGAGCAAACCCCCGACCACCTCGGACCCCGACGCCCCTTTGGTCACCCTAGCCCCGACCATGAACCCTCCACCTCCTTCGATTTGCAACAGTGAGTTTTCTCTGCTTTAAAATTATGATTTTTATTTCTTTAAAGTTGTTATTTTTATTTCTTTAAAGTTGTGATTTTTAAAGTGGCAAAGAAGTGATTTTTAACATTACAAAGAAGTGATTTTTTTAACATTACAAAGAAGTGATTTTTAACATTGCAAAGAAGTGGTTTTTATCATTGCAAAGAAGTGTTTTTTAACATAATAAAGGCGTGATTTTTATAATGAAGTAGCGATAATAAAAATATGATTTTTATATTAGTAGAGTATTAAAAATAGGATTTTTATATTAGTAGAGTATTAAAAATATAATTTATATATATAATAAGCATATAAAAATATGATTTTTACAGAAATGGTTTAGAATAAAAATATGATTTTTATATATGAAGTAACAGTACTCGGATATCAATCGTGTTTCATCTCGGGAATTTCAGAGACTTGATCTCGTATCGGGGGAGATCTTGGATGAGATGAGTCTAACTTGGGGATTTGTCTCGGATTTCAATCTCGACTCTGAAAGCTTATATCGAAACAATCTCGAAATATATGATATTTTAAAAACTGACATTCTTGCGCTATAATTTTCATGGATGCTATTATCAAAATAACAACTTAGACTTGAATTGCAAAATCACTTCATTGACCATTTATATTCATAAATCACAATATGTTAGAAAAAACACAATACAAATAGACTAGTGCTAAAAATTTATGATCCATGAGAACGAATTATTGTTAGACAAAGAGCATAAAAAATATCCAAAATATTAAACAATGCAGCATAAATAGAACATAAAACATATAATTTCGTAGGTAACATACTAGTTAAAAAAATAATGAACATGAAAACTATAAGCATTGTAAAACATATATGGATACACGATATGGCGCTTTAACATGCAAAACATAAAATAACAGGAGATTATCATAACTAGATTTGAGTCTTTTTAATTATTATTCTAGTTTAGGAATGATTTTAAAATTTAACTAAAAAAACCGAAGATCTCAGATGATATTTTAGTATCTTGTCTCAGTTGATATATCATTCAATATTACAACATCTTGTACGATACATTCGAAATGAGATTTACGGTGATATTTGTTGTTTCATTTCGGGAGAAGCCCAAAGGAGATTTCGAAGGAAATTCCGGGAGATATTTCCGAAATTTTAAATAGTGATGCTTCATATAGTTGATGAAATCCAATAGCCAAATCCAACCAAGAAAATATTTTTTCTCCACTAAATTGATCGAACATATCATCTTTTCATGGTAAAGGATATGTATTCTTTACTGTCCTTTCATAAGCTTTCGATAATCAATACACAACCTCAATGATCAACATGGCATCCTTACAAACACCATAGCTTCTCCTCATGGCTAGCTCCTTAGTCAAATGAAACTTTATCTTTCCAATTCCACTTACCACACCTTCATTTCCTTCATCTTGATTGGTGACATCCTATTAGGCGGTCTACTGGCTGGTTTAGTGGCATTTGACTCGTGTTGATATAACCTACATATGTGGTGGTAACCCCATTTGTTATCACATATGTAGAGAATACGGGAAAAAAAAGTGACAAGAGGCAAGAAACGGCGAAGATTTCTACATAAGAAGAGTCGTGGGATTGGATTAGCTAATCGATGAGAACTTCTCACCTTTAATTTTATTTTTCTAGTTATAAATATATACTAGGATGCAGAAGGTGTTTAGTAGCACCCGACACCCGTCGTCCACAGACCATGGACGACTTGTATGCTTGTTTGTTTGATTTTGATGTGTAGTTGATTGTGTGATGTGATGTGAAATGAAATAAAATATTTATATAGTTAAAAATATTTTATAGTTAAAAATAGAATTTTTAACGTGTATATAAAATGAAATAAAAATAAACAAATCGAACAATTTGTTTATATACACACATTTGACTGATATTGATTAGGACGATAAATTTTACACATCGCCTAACTGCACAAATAAAATCTGTGTTTGATTGTTTGAAACCCCACACGGGTATTGGGTTGATATATGACATACACTAATCCCAATAATTAGTTGTATGTCGATCGATTGATCGACAGACTGTTATAAGCGTTAAATATTTATATTCGATGCTTATACAGTGTAGAATGCACTTTGGATGATGGTTGATTATTCATCGTTGTTATTGTATATGTGTGTTGTAGAAAATCCATATAATTAACATTATATGGTAATTGATTGGGCCTCATTCCATATTTGAAAAAGAAATATTTGAAATAAAAATATTGGAAAAAGAAATATTTGAAAAAAAAGAAATATTTGAAACAGAAATATTTGAAATAGAATATTTGAAAATAGAAATATATGAAGCCATGTTGATTAGATTGACGCCATTTTGACATGAAAGATATTTATATCGATTTTATTCATTTTATAATGAATATCGAAAGTGATTTCAAAATCTGATATTTTGAAAAGAATTGAAATTCGAATTAAATTGAATAGAAATGAATTCGAATAGAAATTGAATATAAATGAATTCGAATTGAAATTGAATATAAATGAATTCGAATTGAAATTGAATTGAATTGAAAACGAACTGAAATTGAATTAGAAATCCATTTGAATTGAAATCAATTTGAAATGAATTTAAAACGAATTTATAAGGAAAAATTCAATTTTGATTTGAATTAGAAATGAAGTTGAAATCGTTTTGAAAACAAATTATAAAAATACGTTTTAAAAGGAAATCGACGAAGTATATATTATATTATATATATATATATAATATAATGGCCTGAATAGAACGCGCCGCGCCGCGACAGTTCGCGAATTTCGACCATTGACTTCGAACAAATATTACGGGAGATCCCACTGTCAGATTCTCCTAAAACCGGAACCGTTGGGTTCGCATCGAAAAGATCTTTCTAACGAATATTAGAAATTAGAAATCTAACGGTTGGATTTGGAGTTATGTCCAAATCAAATTTGGAAAAGGTCGTTGTAAGTGCAGTTCGATGGTCGTTGTTGGAAATCGAGTGTACGGGCCTTGATAAAATTATTAAAAATAGTAATAATTTGTGTAAAATCATAAGAAATGATTTGGGAAGAATTGGGATGAAAAACTCCATATTTGAAAAGATAAAAATAGATTTTTATCGAAATGAACTAGTTTTGAACTAGAACTATAATTCTATTTATTTTTAAATAAATAAATTGAATTTGAAAAGGGTTTTAAAAGTAACCAGAATTTCCAATAATTGAATTGGAATGGATCTGAATCGAAATTGTCTTTGGATTATTTCGATGTTGGATTTCGTGATTACACAGATATTGTTATGGAAATTTGAAAGATATATATATATATCGTTTTTCCAATACGATATTTGTTGGTCGTAGAATTTGATATTGAATATAAGCCGATATATTTTCTATTCAGAACCTTGTATTTAATATCAAATGTGATTTGGGTTTGTCGTGAATGGTGTCTTCATTAACATTGGTCTTAAGCCCAGTTGAGAAATGATTAAATCTTTTTAGTTAGATTTAATGAAGTGTACCAATTAAATAATATTTAATTGGAATTGAATTCGAATTGATTCTTGGGTTTGTCGTGAACAGTGTTTTATATAACACTTGTTCTTTAACCCGATAATTAATGAAATGTGATTTTGGGTTGTCGTGAACAGTATCTTCAATAATACTGTTCTTAGACCCAAAAGGAGTTAAGAAAATCAGAAACTAACTGGAGGTTAGTTAAGTTGATTGGTTTCTGAGGTATTGATCTGATGTTGGTTTCGGCCTTCGTGGTTCATACTTAGGGAACTGCTCACTTGCTAATTTACGGTTAGGGACTGATTGAAATGTGATGTGATTTTGGGTTTATCGTGAACCGTGTTTTAAATGACACTGAATCTTTAACCCTGTCACAGATTAAAACTAAGTGGAGCTTTAATGAATCTTTAATTAGATTGAAATGATCGAGGATGGGTATCACCAGTTTTGCTCCAGGCGTTAGTTAAATCTTTAATTAGATTTGAACGTGAAATGGTAATTGAATTTACCGATAACACCGTGGTGTTAGATATGAAGTATAACCAGTTTTACTTCATGGGATGAATAGGTTGGGATTGGGAAATTAAAACAAATGATTACATCGGTAAGGTTCGTTAATCCCGACTAGTTGAATCGAAATTCAAAAGAAGATTAAAGAATAAATTCAAGGGATTTATCTTGGATAAAATTAATGGGAACCTTTCCTTATGAATGTGAAATTTAGAAACTAACTGTCGGTTAGCTAAGCAAAATGGTTTTCTGGATATTGATCTGATGTTGGTTTCGGCCTTCGGGGTTAATATTTGGGGAATTATTCTCTTGTTAATTTACGGTTAGTGACTGATGAATTGGAATGGGCGTATGTTGTGTTTGTGTAACATATGTTTATTATATACGCAAGTTATTCGGAAAGACCGGGTTTATCCCATTCTGAATAACTGATACGATGATAGGTCGAAGATGAAGACGGTGGTCGAAGACCGGAGATCTTCACGTCGTTTGGGTGATTACTGATGATCTTGATTGGGATGTACACCCAAGAAGATGGAAACAGTTGGTGATCGTCTAGACGTATTTGGATATCGATGGATTAGCCGTAGCATTGGGGGCACCTGGTTCATCGCCAACGCCATTAAGATATGGCTGGATAGCGACACAAACACCAGGCTTGTTGAACCAAAGACCTCCATGAGGGGCACCCATTTGATCGTCGACGCCAGTAATACATGGCTAGATAGCGATATAAACACAGGGTTTTCAGAGACCTCTTCGGAGGCATCTGCTCAGATGCTGGATTTTCCAAATCCAGCTATTGATTCTGGGTCTTCCAAACCCAGTTACTGACAGACCCAAAGACCTCTTCGGAGGCGTCCGACAAGTTCAACAAGCGTATGAATTATTCAGGCTCAACGAACAACGGATCAATGATCCTTTCGGAGGCATCCAATCGTAAACCGAATCTTTCAAATTCGGCTAGCGATGGAACCAAGAAAATTTCGTTAAAGTCATCTGACAAATTCTACAAGTAACTGGCCCGCTCTGTTACCAGGAATAACAGATTTCTTTATTTAACTATAAAGATCATGCCTAATTTTCAAAAAATTGAAACCAATTGTAGTATGGGAGTAACCACCATCGCATTAATGAAATTTAATAACGCCTTCTTAAACATACTACAATCTGGTCACAATTTCATGAAAACCCGACATTAGACCGATCCGACCAACAAAACTGGATTTTATGGAATGACTGGGATGAAATCAACGATCCCAATAAAATCCAGTAGAGCTGGTTGGACTAGCTCAGCCTGTCATAACAAAACATATAATTTATAATGCAGAATCTTATAATGAAGAATCTGCATTACAAATGCAAAACAGGAAGATACAACGAAGCTAAAAGTAAAAGCTTAAGTACGAGAGCAGAACACAACTTCATTCTAACATCATCAGACAACATAACATACACAACCAAAATTACATCATCCACCTAGCAAGTCAAACGCAGTGTCAAGCATATAAGATAAAGTCAAAAGCGAGGACTGGTAATCGCATAAAACAATCCAGTCTAATAATTTACATACATAAGATGACAACCCAAAAAGCAGAGCAGGAAAGTCCGGAACTACACCAATGAGGATTACGGCATTGAGCGAAGCCATACTCCTTTCACTGACGACATCCTCAATGCTCAGTTTCCCCGACGTTTTAACCTGCCGCAGATGGACAAGTACAATGGGAGAACCGATCCGGGACAGCATTTGATGCGATACGCATGGCTCATGAATGCTGCTGCTGCCCCTGACGCAGTGAAGTGTAAAGCCTTCCCAATCTATTTAGAAGATGTGGCGCTGCTATGGTTTACCCGACTTCCCCCTCGGTCGATATCGAATTTTAGGGAATTGAGCGAGCGTTTTATGAATCAGTTCCGACTCCATACCCGAAAGTCTAAGAGTGTTATTGAATTGTCAAGAATTAAGCAGGCGCCGGGAGAGTCTTTGAGGTCATATCTCGACCGTTTCAACTTAGCTGTGACAGAAGTCAGTGACCCGCACGAGCCCACCATCTTGATGGCTTTGATGGAAGGAGTCGATCCTGATTCTGAGTTTGGAGATTATCTTTCTGGGAAGCCACCTCCCACGAGAGAGTTATTCTATGAAAAGGCCGATATTCAGTTAAGATGAGAGGAGGCAAGGGAAAACCGAAAGAGAAAGTCTGGAGCGGCTTCAAAAGAAAATGTTCAGAGTAATGTCCTCGTGAAGCAGTCTGGAGAAAGTTCCGGAAAGGTTGAGGTGAATGTAGGAAACAAGAGTGGAAACGACAATAATGGAAACGGGGGCAACAACAACAACCGTAACGCAAATGGTAACAGAAGAAATAGGAATAGAGGAAGTGATCCTAACAAAAGACCCCGGTTCCAGACTTAAGAGAATTATACACCGTTGAACGACACTCTGGAGAACATTTACTTGGATACATACAATGTTTTGCAATATAAAAGACCGCCGCCTCGAGACTCAACGGAGAAAGAAATCGCGACTGGAAAGTTTTGTCTGTTTCATGGAACTCATGGGCATTCAACAAATGAATGTCGACATTTGAGAGATTTGATTGAGAAGCTGCTGCACGAAGGAAAATTGGATGAATATAAGGCTGCGCCAAGAGACAGGGGGCAAGGAGAACAGGCTCCAAACTAGATCCAATCTGCTCCCAAGCCTACAGCGCAGCAGAAAGGCAAGGGAATTGTTATCAACACCATAGTGGGTGGACCCCACCCAGCGATCCACAGTTTTAGAGCAATGGATCAATACGTAAATGCAGGTAAGCACGTAGATGTGGATGAATGTGATGATTTGGAAGATGCCACCCCTGTGAAACAACAGAGGACAATGTTAGATGACGTGGTATTCCGCAGCAGAGACAATGAATCCAGTCACCCACCGACGATCCGTTGGTCATTACCACCACCATCGGACCGGCATTGGTTCATAAGGTACTAGTAGACAACGGAAGCTCTGTTAATATTTTATTTAAAAAATCATTCGATCATATGAAGCTTGAGTCTGAAGATTTGAAGCCATGTGAAGGTTGGATTTGAGGCTTCAACGGAGTATCGACAACTCCGATGGGGTATATAGAATTGTCCGTAACATTGGGGCAAGGGGAACGCTGGAGAGTACGAATGCTTCAGTTTGGGATGAGCAATAGCAACTCTATAACTGAATAAAGTAGTAATAGGTATAAATAATCATACCTAATCCTGGACCTGCAACCAAAGAGTTAGCACAATAAGAAGTACAATACCCTAAGGTAACACTAACATATAGTGTAAATTGGGAGTGTGCGTGTCATAGTGATAGCAAACATGAAACATAGAAATCATCCTCACATCTCCCACTTAGTGCATAAAGCATACGATATCCATCGCTTTAATCACCATATCCATTGGGGCCATGATGGGTCCATGCCCTTTTGGACTCCATACAACTATTAAAATGACCATGCCCTTCTGATCTATAGTCAATAACCCTCCCCAGTGCAAATTTTCCTAGCTCTGGGGTATGGCTAACCAGTCCATACATCCTCTGGCTCTGGTTTGTCCACATGCCCCGATCTAACCGGTGAACCAAAGTTATAGATATTGATAACTCCTTTGCACACGTCTTGCAGCAAAGCCCAACTCTAGAAGTTAGCTCCTTGGTTCCCATCTGGATCCTGAGTGATAACTTCCTACTTGGACTTCCTTTGCAACTCGGGTTTTGTTTGAATTGGTGTTCGGTTCGGGTCTCCTCCTTCTATCCGGTTCGGTTTGGGTCTCCTCCTCCTTTCCGGTTCGATTTGGGTCTCCTTCTCCTATCCTCGTGCAAGCACTTCCTTAAATGTGACACACGGAATACGTCGTGTACACCACTAAGTCTCTCAGGCAACTCCACTCTATACGCCATTTGTCCAATCTTCTCCTTAATAGGAAACGACCCTACAAACCTTGGTGCTAATTTCCCAACGGACCCAAAGTGAACAACGTTCCGTAATGGAGACACTTTGATAAAGACCATGTCCCCAACATCAAACTCAAGATCTGTCCTCCTTTTGTCTGCATAAGATTTCTGCCTATCTTGCGTCGTCTTCATCCTCCTTCGAATCAAGTCGATCTTTTCCGAAGTCTCTCTAATCATATCGGGCCCAAGTAAGATCTTATCCGTAGATTCCCACCAACATGTAGGTGAACGACAAGGTCGTCCATAAAGAGCTTCGAAAGGTGCCATGCCAATGCTAGACTGAAAGCTATTATTATATGCGAACTCCACCAATGGAAGATGCTCTTCCCATGTACCCCCAAAGTCTATGATACATAGCCTCAAAAGGTCCTCTAGAATACGATTCACCCTCTCAGTCTGGCCGTCCGTCTGAGGATGATACGCGGTGCTCAAACATAACTGAGTCCCACTGCCTCCTGCAAGCTCTTCCAAAATTCGCTAGTGAAGATAGGATCATGGTCGCTTACTATGTTAGAAGGAACACCATGCAAACGAACTAACTCTCGAACGTATACAGAAGCTAACCATGGAGCAGTCCTCTTTACTCTTCACGGGAATGAAATGGGCACTCTTAGTAAGTCTATCTACTATAACCCAAATCCATGTATTACCCTTCCTTGATTTTGGTAATCCATCCACAAAGTCCATCGAGACCCTTTCCCACTTCCATAGTGGAACCTCCAATGGGTGAAGCAACCCACCGGGTTTCTTTTGCTCCGCTTTTACTTGTTGGCACACCAAGAATCTAGCGACATACTCGGCCACATCCCTCTTCATACCGGCCCAAAAGAAAACTCGCTTTATGTCTTTCTACATCTTGTCCCCGCCGGGATTAATGGTCATCTTCGGATGATGCACGTGATCACTAATAGTTATTAGAGGTTTAATACCACTATGTGGGCCCATTTCAGGATAACACCGTTCTTAAATCCCATTGATAAAAGAATAAATCTTTTATTTAAGATTTAAATGAAGTTTACCAACTAATTAATATTTACTTGGAATTGGATAAAGATTGCATTTTTTGGGTTTATCGTGAACGGTGTTTTGAATAACATTTGTTCTTTAACCCAATTAACGGCGAAGATATGATTTAGAATTTATAAATCTTTTATTAAGATATAATGGAATTTTCTAAAGTAAAGCTTTCCAATTTAATATATTAAATTGGAATTGAATGGAATTCGATTTGGTAATAATTGAGATGAGCTTCTGTAAAGGAAGACCGTTACTATATATGGAATTTAAAAGGCTTGGCCGTTATTCCATTTATATTATTAGTCCGATACAAAAATTTATATCGATTATATTTTGATTTGTTTTCCATGAAGATTCCATTTTGATGGAAGATGATTTTGGGTTTATCGTGAACTATGTTTTAAATGACATTGGTTTTAACCCAGTTAAAAGACAGGATTAATTTCTTAAAGTTGAATAATCATAAAGTAATGATTTTTGATATTAAACCCTGTAACACCCCGAATTTTCTATTAACAGTAAATTAACAAATTAAAGTATAATTAATTCTAAATGAAAGAATTAAGGGAAAGGGTTATTCCATTGCGTTCGTCTCGGAATTCTGCTTGAGATAGAGTCCTAGTTTGCATAAATCGGACTGCATATGAAGGAGTTATGACCTCCGGAAGTTTCAGAATTCGATTTAAAATTCAAACAGCCCGAAAACATGTTCAAAATTCAAAACTGGACCAGAACTGGGCTGGACGGGAATTTTCCCGCCTGGGACCCTGGTCGACCAGGGGGTTGACCTGGGAGTCGACCTGGGTACCCAGGTCGACTATGTAGTCGACCTACAGGTCAACCTGCTTGGTCGACCCGACCTGCTTGGTCTGGTCCTGGCTCGGTTTCTGGGGGTTGGTTGTGTCACTAGGGCTGATTTGTCACTTTCTGATTGGGTTCTCTTGAGACAGATGGCCTTGATTAACCCTAGCTTCATCGACGGCTCTAATTAGTTTGAAATTCTATATAAACAACCTTAATCTCCAACCTAAATTCACACAAATAAAATAGAGCTAGAGTCGTCATGCTGTTGGAAGGAAGCCAAGAGTAGCCTCCACTTGAAGAAAGATTAGAGAAGAGAAAAACTAAAGTAAAAACAAGAATCAAACAACGTTATCTACCCAAAGGAAAGCATTGCAAATTCAGAATCCAGAATTCAAGTTCGTCGTTTGCTGTAAGTATAGTGATTTTTCCGATGGGAATAAAATTAAGATTTTATTCGATGTAAAATGGAAATGGAATTGTGCTATTGTATAACGACAATGTTAATTCATGTGTTGCAATGATTGTGTTGTGAATGGTATTGGATGTTTGTGGTATAATTGACTTGATGTTGGATCCATTAGAATGTTTGTGGATTAATCTAGTTGATGTTGGATCTATTCAAATTCACATACAAGTTATTTGGTTCATATCTACACCTATATGTTTATGTGATTATATAGGTTATATGTGATTAAGATCTCATGTAAATACTTTATGCTAAACCTCTATGCCTAAATGATTAAGTTCATATACATGCTCATATGTTTATACAAAAGTTGCAAGTTCATAATTGGATCCATGCCAAGATCCACTTTAATACATGTTTCATGTTATAATTCGACATATGATTGGATCTAGTTCACACATGTGATAAAATTATACATTCTTTATGGACATGTCATATTCTTGTCATATGCTAGTGATGTTTGATGTTATGCCTAGATCTAAACATGTTTAGGCTTATGTTGTCTAAATCATATGCTAATTCATGTGACACCTATTTAGTTAGATCCCTATTTCAATGCAAGTTCACATATATATAAGTTGATTTAGCCTATTTTGCAAGTTCACATATATGTAAGTTGATTTAGCCTATGTTGCAAGTTCACATATATGTAAGTTGATTTAGCCTATGTTGCAAATTCACATATATGTAAGTTGATTTAGCCTATGTTGCAAATTCACATATATGTAAGTTGATTTAGCCTATGTTGCAAATTCACATATATGTAAGTTAATTTAGTCTATGTTGCAAGTTCATGTATATGTATGTTGATTTAGCCTATGTTGCAAGTTCACACCTATGATGTTCATATTGACTATGCCGATAGTGCCAAGTTTACACCTATGTCATGTTTATGTTAATGAATTTTTTTATGCCAATTTTGTGTACGCTAAATTAGGCTAAGTTTTTAGCCTAATATTATATGTTAAAAACCATATGGACGAAAAATTAGGCTAAGATTGTTAGCCTAATATTTAGACGGGTAACGTTGGGAAAAATTGGTAATTATAGGAAACTTGACATAAATTGGTGAAAATATATGTATTGGCATGTTTGGCACATGCCAATAATTGGTGGCACTTAAATGGTATAAAATTCTTATACCAAAATGATTAACTTGGAAAGTGGGCCACAATATTTAATTGTTAACAAATTTACATATAACAAGTAATAGAGACAAATATGTAAATTTAGAAAATACGAGTGTGCTTAACCCGAGGTTGGATTGAGTTGTGATGTAAACCTGCCCGGACCCGCCCGACTGTCCAGTAATCACAACAATACCTATCGAATGTGAGAGGTTAAGCATTGAGCCCAATAAGGACCCGAGGTTAGACTGACTTACGATGTAAACCTGCCCGGAACCGACCGGCACATCCAGTAACTGTAACAATACCTGTCTAATGTGAGTGGTCGGTGCTTTAAAAAGCTAAGGACAGACAAGTCAGGATGATAGGGTTAAGTTAACTAAAACACTTAACTAATTCAATATGTTAATTAAACTGATGGGTGGGGTTAGGTAAATACAGACACTTAACCACTTAACATGTTTGACTAGAAAACCCTAGTAATGGGGACCCATTTTGTAATGACCCGCATTTTCAGCAATATAATAATTAATTTATTTAATTATTTAAAAGGTGATAAAAAGGAATTCACAGTCGTTGAATTGAATAATGGTGAATATTTAATTAAAATAATAAATTAAATAATATATTTAATTCTGAAATTATCAAAATTGGCTGAAATGGCGATATGGTGTGAACTGGATCATCTGTGATATTTAATTCAGCTTGGAATGGAATTCGAATAACGAATATATTATATAAATGATAGTTTGAACGTAGAGTTATAATATAATTAAAATCGAGCTCGAAATGGCGCTGCAGTTCGTAAATTGGCGATTTGAACTTCAACTGAATGTACAGGATTCGTTTTAAGCCGGATTTCTGGGAAACAAGAAACGCAAGGAGCTGGTGGAGTATATCTTTCTAATAAAAGAGAAAAATATGGATTTCGTCGGGTAGATTTTGATTTACGTCCAAATCAAATTTTATAAAAGTCGCTGTGGAATTCCTTTATAATTTATAAAGGAATTAATTATATTTTTAAAAGGAATTTCATTTTAAATCGAATATCGATTTAATCGGGATTTGAAATATCAAGTTATAAATCCAATGAGAGTTGTATGATATTCTATTG
Organism: Allium sativum; assembly: GCA_030737875.1. Lineage (NCBI taxonomy): Eukaryota > Viridiplantae > Streptophyta > Magnoliopsida > Asparagales > Amaryllidaceae > Allium > Allium sativum. The sequence goes on along the minus strand of CM060916.1, from coordinate 709,835,335 downwards.
TGAATATATATATATATACGATAATATTTCATTATAAATATTTAATTTAATTATATTTAAATATATTCATATATTTAAAAGGGTCATTCAGAGCTTTAAAAATAGCCAGTTTTGCAAACGACCTCAGTTTTCGATGAAACCAATTTTGTTGGATCCGCAATATTAAATTATTGTTAGATTCCAAGTTCCATGATTTTTAGAGTCACTGTGTGGCTGTATGGATTTTTAGAGTGAAAAACAGTCAGTATTTTGACGGTTAAAAATATGCTGTGTGAGCATAAGGAGTCGGAATTCGAGAAACCAGTTTCGTTGGGATCGAAATATCGAACTGTAGCTTCATGCCGGTTTTCGTGATTTTTGGGTATCGTATGCAATCACGAGAATTTTTAGAAAGCAAAATGAATGTAGAAATGAGAATATACCGGGAATATTCCATTCTACAAAATATCTAGATATTTTCCTTACACTATAAATACACCACTCCATTCTCTAAACCTAAATTCTCTACTTCTGCGGTCAAAACATTTAGCCGTCGTGTTCTTCATTCCTCACAATAAAATACCAACTTTGAAATTTCAAACAAAAATCAAAGAAAATGTTATAAATCAAAATAAGTATATGGTTGGATTCAGAAAGGTATTCTCTTCAAATCCCTGTACTTATTACATGGTGCGACGCAGTTCGGGGGGGATTCGAAAACCAACAGTGATCCTAGGGCACGGCTTCTCTCGAAATAGAGACATCGATGGGGAAATCGAATGCTAGTTAGAGGTTTGTGAGGTGATTTAGCACTTCGTTGAGGAATTTGGTAAAGTTCGATTCACATTTGGTTCGGTGATTTTACTGGGTCGGTTGTTATTGGGTTTCGACGGAAATCGTATGGGGGCATCGAACTCAAGGCAGTGGGGTTCCGGAGATTGAGAAATGGAAGAGAAGTTCGATGATGATTTTAGTTCTCGAAATCGTTGAGTGATGAAGTGATATGGACGGAAGAGGACATGCGAGGATGGCCATTGTATGCTTCAGGAGTTCACGGCATTCAGGAATTGGGAGAGATGAATAGTGGCGGGCCTGGTATTTAAAAAGGTAATGGGCCGAGGAAGTTAAGCCCGATCATTTAAGGGAAATTAAATTTTTTATTTAATTTAAATAGTGCAGTAACTTGTGTGAATCATAACTATTGCATACTGTATCAGAAATTCGAACGGTCAGATCCATTAGGATCGTATGGACGGACACTACACGATGGAACTGACTGGAAGTCCATCGAAGCTCGTTACAATTTATAACAAAATAAATTGTCCGTTTGAATCAAACGATGGTTATCGTTATTAACGATGATAGTCCAATGTGAGTAAATCTCACAAACCCTTGACAGTTTATATTTTCATGTTGTATTTTTAGAACTATTAAATATTGGTTGATTAACTGTGTGTTGGCCATTTGATTGAAATGCTAGTCAGTTAGTTGACTTTCTATATTGATTCTGTTTATCAGAATATATCATAAGGAACTGAAAGTAATGTTGATTTTATTGTGTAACATCTGTGGATGTAGGGAAACAGGTTGGAGGAATCCGACTGGATTCCTAAACAGTTATTTTATTGTTTTTTTTCATATATTTTGATATATGATGTGAATTATAACATGTTGTTGATTGTGTGGGTATGGACGATATTGGACATCGTAATTTGATATGTTAAACACCATAACATACCGGGATTTGGAGAAAAGGGGAATTTGTCAAAGTGAATACTGAAAAGAGAATATTTATAAAATCAGAGGAATTTATAAAAGAGTATTTATAAATATAATATTTATAAATAGGAATATCTATAATATAGTGTGAAGGAAAAAAAACTAAAAAATTTGCCCAAAAGGACAAGAGGCAAAAAACTTGCCCAAAAGGACAATTTGTAGTGCAAAATTGTAACAACCCGGAAAATCTGGGCCAGTTTAAAAATTTTATTTTGGCAATTATAGGGAGTTTTGATTAGTTAAAATGAATTATTTTAAATAATATCGGCGAGAAATTTATTTTGAATAGAATTCGAACGTATATATTATACGCGTCGTCGTTAGAATATAAATAATTATATATAATTATAAAAGGAATTGAAAATGGCGCGGTAGTTCGAAAATTCGATTTCTAATTTCAAATGAATATACAGAATTCAATATAAGTCAGAATTGAACGAAACAAGAAATGTTTGAATCTGTATAACTATATCTTTGTAACGAAGTTGACAAACTGAGATTTCACTTTAGAAATGATAAGATATGTCCAGTAGAAAATTCAGAATAGTCGCTGTGGAATTTATATATATTTTATATAATATATAGCCCTTAAAAATAGCCGTTTTGCAAACGACCTCGGATTTCGACGAAACCAGTTTTGTTGGGTCCGTGGTGTCAAGTTATTGCTAGATTTCAAGTTTCATAATTTTTCGAATCAATATGTGAGCGTGGCAAAGGAAAACGCGTTTGACCAGTTTCAGTTGATTTTAATCGACTGGAAATTGGCCATTTTTCAAACGGTCTCAGAATTCGACGAAACTAGTTTTGTTAGGACCGTATCGTCAATACGAAGCTAGAAAATATTTTTCTGGAATTTTTCTAGTTAGTATGTGACCCCGGTAATTTGAAATGTACGTTTAAAATTCAATATAGTGATTTAAATGTAAATTCAAAAGGAAACTGACTGTAACGATCAAATCAGCTTGCGATACATATCCCATTGTGTTCAGAATGGGGGTATAACGCTATGGACGGCAGGCGGTGGGCCTCGCTTCGAGGTCGTATGTAGAAGTCAACCTTTTTACAAATTAAATTAAAAAAATATATATATATATTATTTTAATTTCCTTTTCCCTCCCTTTATCTTCACTGGCCCCCCGTTCCCTTTTATTTTCAGAAGAGAAAAAAAAAAACAAAAAACAAAACCTAATCGAATCGCCAGAGCCCCCCCCCCCCCGATCCCTCGAGCGCCGACGAAGAGCCACCGCCCTCCGATCTTCTCCCTCCTCCCACCTGAACCAATCACGAGCCCCCCCAAGCATCGAGGCGCCGCCACTGCCAGAAGACCCCCGTGCCCTCCGCTTCACCTGCTCCGCCTCCCGCCGCCGAGGCCTTTTCTCCCCCCCCCCCTCTTCGCAGGTAAAAGCAAGTGTTTTATTTTATTTTTATTTTTATTTTAATTCTTAAATACTGTGATTTGTTTAATAAGTATTAAACTGAATTTTATAAAAAGTTTAAAACCTAATTTTTTGAAAAAGGAGAAAAGAATATAAACTGATTTATTTTTAGAAATATAAACTGATTTATTTTTAAAAATAAAAACTTGAATTTTAAAACAGAGAAGAAAAAGAAATAAAACTGTTTTGTTTTTAAAGTTTAAAAAACCGATTTTGTTAAAGTTTAAAACTGAAATTTTTATAGAAGTATAACTGATTTCAAAAGTATTCAAAACTGATTTTAAAAGCAAGATAAAAACTGTTTTAAAAATAAAGAAATAAAACTGATTTATTTTATAAAGTATAAAACTGATTTCAAAAGTATTCAAAACTGATTTTAAAAGCAAGATAAAAACTGTTTTAAAAATAAAGAAATAAAACTGATTTATTTTATAAAGTATAAAACTGATTATAAAAGAATTTTTAAAACTGGGTTTTTGTAAAGAGAGCATAAAAACTGATTTTGTTTTTAAGATAAAAAAAACTGATTTTAAAAGCGAAGTAAAAATCATATTTTTATATGTTAAAAGCGAAGTAAAAATCATATTTTTATATGTTAAAAGCGAAGTAAAAATCATATTTTTATATGTTAAAAGCGAAGTAAAAATCATATTTTTATATGTTGAAAGCGAAGTAAAAATCATATTTTTATATGTTGAAAGCAAAAATAAAAATCATATTTTTATATATTGAATAGCGAAGTCGAAATTCGATTTTTATATATTGAATAGCATGGTAAAAATTCTATTTTTACATATGCAGAGAATACGGGTGAAAGCGACAAATAGGCGAAGATTTCTATTAGGAAGTGTCGTGCAGTTGGATAGCTATATGTGAGAATTTCTCACCTTTCAATTTCTTTTCTAGTTATATATATATACTAGGATGCAGACGGTGCTTATTAGAAGCACCCGACACCCGTCCACATACCATGGACTTGTTTGTTTGGTTGCGTAGTTGGTTAGGTTATTTGATTTGGATTTGATTGATTGGTTGAATTGGAAATTGATTAAAATTGATATGTGAATGGCGTGGGCCTTCACTAGACCGGGGATAAGGCTAGGCCTTGTCCCGTTTCTAGTATCGTGCCGTTATGCCGCCGAAATTTTCTAAAATATGTTAGAAAAATAAAAATATCATTTTTTTTAAAGAATGAACTGAATAGAAATTCATAGGTTGAAATAAAATGTTTTATCGTTAAAAATATAATTTTTAACGTGAAGTGAATAAAATAAATATTCATTTACAAACCAGACGGTTTGTTTATGTACACTTATTTGAATGACATTGATTGGGACGATAAATTTTACACATCGCCCAACTGCACAACCAAAAATCAGTGTTTGATTGTTTGAAACCCCACACGGGTGTTAGGATGAAATTTGAAGTTCACTCATCCTGATTGATTAAATATGTCGATCGATTGATTGACAAGCTGCTATAAGCGTTAAATGTCTATATTTGATGCTTATACAGTGTAGTGCACTTTGGTTGATGGTTGATTATTCATCGTTGTTGATATATACATGTATTGTAGAAAATCCATATAATTAACATTATATGGTAATTGATTGGGCCTCATTCCAGTTTCGGAAAAAAAGAAATATTTGAAATAGAAATATTTGAAATAGAAATATTTGAAATAGAATATTTGAAAATAGAAATATGTGAAGCCGTGAGGATTTGATTGACGCCATTTTGACGTGAACGATATTTATATTGAATTGAAAACGTTTTCGAAATGAATTGAATTGAAAACGTTTTCGAAATGAATTGAATTGAAAACGATTTCGAAATGAATTGAATTGAAAACGATTTCGAAATGAAATGAATTGAAAACGTTTTCGAAATGAAATGAATTGAAAACGTTTTCGAAATGAATTGAATTGAAAACGATTTCGAAATGAATTGAATTGAAAACGATTTCGAAATGAATTGAATTGAAAACGAATTCAAATTGAATTGAAAACGATTTCGAAATGAATTGAATTGAAAACGATTTCGAAATGAATTGAATTGAAAACGAATTCAAAATGAATTGAAAACGTTTTCGAAATGAATTGAATTGAAAACGATTTCGAAATGAATTGAATTGAAAACGATTTCGAAATGAATTGAATTGAAAACGAATTCAAAATGAATTGAAAACGATTTCGAAATGAATTGAATTGAAAACGAATTCAAATGGAATTGAAAGCGAATTGAAATGAATTCAAATTGAATTGAAATTCGAACTGAATAGAAATGAATTTTGAAACGAATTTATAAAGAAGAATTCAATTTTGCTTTGAATTGAAATGGAAGTTGAAATAGGTTTTGAAACGATTTTAAAACTATTTATATAATTCGTTTTGAATAGTAATCGACGAAATATATTATATATATATTATATATAATATAATGGCCTGAATAGAACGCGCCGCGCCGCGGCAGTTCGCGAATTTCGACCATATATTTCAAACGGACATTACGGGAGATCCGACCGTCGGATTCTCCTAAAACCGGAACCGTTGGGTTCGTATCGAAAAGAGCTTTCTAACGAATATTAGAAATTTGAAATCTAACGGTTGGATTTGGAGATATGTCCAAATCAAATTCGAAAAAGGTCGCTGTAAGTGCAGTTCGATGGCCATTGATGGAAATCGACTGTACGGGCCTTGATAAAATTATTAAAAATAGTAATAATTTGTGTAAAATCATAAGAAATGATTTGTGAAAGTCTGGGATGAAAAACTCCATATTTGAAAAGATAAAAATAGATTTTTATCGAAATGAACTAGTTTTGAACTAGAATTATAATTCTATTTATTTTTAAATAAATAAATTGAATTCGAAAAGGGTTTTAAAAGTAACCAAAATTCCAATGATTGCATTGGAGTGGATTTGAATCGAAATTGTCTTCGGAATATTTCGATGTTGGAATTCGTGATTATACAGGTGTTGTTATGGAAATTTGAAAGATATATATTTATATCGTTATTTCCAATACGACATTTGTTAATCGTAGAATTTGGTATTGAATATAAGCCGATATATTTTCTATTCAGAGCCTTGTATTGAATATCGAATGTGATTTGGGTTTGTCGTGAATGGTGTCTTCACTAACACTGTTCTTGAACCCAGTTGAGAAAAGATTAAATCTTTTTATTTAGATTTAATGAAGTGTACCAATTAAATGATATTTAATTGGAATTGAATTGGTATTGATTTTTGGGTTTATCGTGAACAGTGTTTTAAATAACACCTGTTCTTTAACCCGATAATTAATCGAATGTGATTTGGGTTTGTCGTGAATGGTGTCTTCACTAACACTGTTCTTGAACCCAGTTGAGAAAAGATTAAATCTTTTTATTTAGATTTAATGAAGTGTACCAATTAAATGATATTTAATTGGAATTGAATTGGTATTGATTTTTGGGTTTATCGTGAACAGTGTTTTAAATAACACTTGTTCTTTAACCCGATAATTAATGGAATGGGATTTTGGGTTTATCGTGAATCGTGTTTTAAATGACACTGGTTCTTTAACCCAGATAATGATTAAAACTAAGTGGAGTTTTAATGAATCTTTAATTAGATTGAAAAGATCGAGAATGGAGTATCACCAGTTTTGCTCCAGGCGATAGTTAAATCTTTAATTAGATTTGAACGTGAAATTTAGAAACTAACTGTCGGTTAGCCAAGCAGAATGGTTTTCTGGATATTGATCTGATGTTGGTTTCGGCCTTCGGGGTTAATATTTGGGGAATTATTCTCTTGATTAATTTACGGTTAGTGACTAATGAATTGGAATGAGGCGTATGTTGTGTTTGTGTAACACTTATTTAAAATATACGCGAGTTATTCGGAAAGACCGGGTTTATCCCATTCTGAATAACTGATACGACGATAAGTCGAAGATGAAGACGATGGTCGAAGACCGGAAGTCTTCACGTCGTTTGGGTGATAACTGATGATCTTGATTGGGCTGTACACCCAAGAAGATGGAAACAGTTGGTGATCGTCCAGACGTACTTGGAGATCGATGGATATGCGGGGTACTAGGTGCTCCCGGTTTCGTTCAGACCCAGAACGGACTTGTAAATGGACTGTGTGTCTGACATTGGATTTCATTCTGTGTGACTGATATCGGTTGCATAGAGTGGTTTGCCTGTGTGGCATGCTAAGATGCAAATGATCAAGGCTTTTGTTGAAAAGCAAAGTCTTGTGGTGATGATCAAAGCACGGCCTTTGTGGCGTAGCTTTGTGTAACGTTTACTTCGCGAGTTTCGCACCCGGTATGAACCAAAAACGGGAGAGGACATCAGGGAGGACTTGCGTTTCTTTCTAGCTAGAAGTGGCGTCAGTGGTTTTACACGCCCTGACGAGTTTGACTTATGTGGTTGTTGTGGTTGCGAGGCGCCTCGGTTATATCGGTTTCGGCCGAATGCATTCTGGTCGGCTGACGGACCAGACTTACACCCCATAGGGTGGGGAGACGTATTGTTCAGGTATAATAATCCACTCCGTGTGGACCGGCCCTGACGATCCAAGGGGCAGTTGCGGCTGTTCCTGAGGCTCGGGCTAGACAGTCTCGAATCGGTTGAGGACTATCTTTTGCCTCGGTTCATAGAAGGAAATCCAATTTCCAAATACGTGACTTTGCGGTTTGATTTGTAAACCTATATATGGCGACATGATATATGGTACCCATGCCGCCTATGATTGATACTTATGATTTGAAGTTGTTTTATACACTATGCACTTATTATAGTATCAAATGATTTGTTTTAAAACGTATCAAGCATTCTTTGGCTGTTATAAGGGAAAACCCTATCCCCCGGCTTGCGTTGCATTGTGTGATAGGACCTGGGTCTTATAACAGCTTCATTTTTCTTTATTTAGCATTGCGCTGTTTGTTTTATGCACTGGTATTCTTGGGAGGAAACCCGTTCCGTGTTATACGGCGTGGTCCCTTGATTTACCTAACTTTAAAAACAAAGATTAATAACTGTTTTAGTTCTCACACCAGTCACATGACTGACCTGGAGTTTATTGTTTTAACCTAAACTCTGGGTGCCCTTATTTTGACACGGGCAGCTAGTAGTTTTGGTTTTGCAGATTTATATTCACAGGATCCTGGTTTACAGCTGGAACGATATCCGGAAAGCTTTGTATCCGTATATCTCTTCTAGTTGTGTATTGTATTATTTTCCGCTGCGATGTATTTAAATGTAATTTAAATCTCTGATGTTTCTGTGTAATATTCATTTATACTCTGTATATTCTTGTAATCTGATGCATTGTGGTTATATACAATGAAATGTTCTTCTGTACGCGTTCTGCTGTGGCGTGTTCTCGAACTATCCGACGCTTTCCTTTACGGGGAAGTTGCGGGTCTTAACAGGTGGTATCAGAGCTTTGGTTTACAAAGCTAGAGAACAAGACACGTTAGAACCATACGAAAGAATTCATCAGATATTGGATTAGCAATATCCAATTGGAATGACTCGTTAGAGATGGGATCAGTAGTATCCTAGAACGAGTGTGAAGAGTATATTTTTGAAAGTGAAAACAAATTTTTGTTTTGAAAATTTAAATCAATTATTCGTATTTGATTATCTATTTATATTGAGTTGGACAGTCCAGTATATATAGATTTTGCGTATACGTCTGATCCGCGTGTATTCGAAGTTTTAATATACTGGATAGATATAGAATTACGCTCTAGTCGCCCGGGGGTGATTCTGATGATTGATATATCATCATCAGAATTTATATTCGAGTGACGAACGTGTAACGTCTATATATTTCCATTAGACTGGTGTGAGAACCAAAATCAGATAGGGCTTATTGTTGTGATTTGGCATCAAAAATCTGATTTTTGACTATGTATCAAAATTATGAATTTGAAACTCTAATTCACTAATTGATTGATGTTTGTGTTGTTTGTTTATTTGTTTGCTAATTTTTAGCCATTTAGCCTAATTGAATCACATATTGAATTGTATTGAAAATTGGTCGCATTTGCTTGCATATATGTACTTACCTTGAACAGGTCATAGCAAGGAGGCTAGAGCAGAGAATAAAATTTGTTTGCCCGACAAATAGGTACATGTTTACTACATAATTTCCTGTTTTGTTTGGGTGATGATGATTTTGTGAGCCTATTGGCTAGCCGCTTGGCTTTTTCTTTTTCTTTTTGAGATCTGAAGGACCGGGGAAGCTATTTGAAATTCCCCGATGCTCCCATTGCAGGGGAGGTTATGGCGAAATTTTTCAAAAATTTAGGGTGTTAGCCAAATTTTTGAAATTTTAGAAATTCTCAGAAACTAAAGAGTTGGAGAATAGAAGCCAGATCGAGCGTAGAGTTGAATAATCAAACCGCTTTCGACTTTGTTCCTTTTCGGGGACGAAAAGTTTTAAGTGGGGGAGATTGTAACAACCCGGAAAATCTGGGCCAGTTTAAAAATTTTATTTTGGCAATTATAGGGAGTTTTGATTAGTTAAAATGAATTATTTTAAATAATATCGGCGAGAAATTTATTTTGAATAGAATTCGAACGTATATATTATACGCGTCGTCGTTAGAATATAAATAATTATATATAATTATAAAAGGAATTGAAAATGGCGCGGTAGTTCGAAAATTCGATTTCTAATTTCAAATGAATATACAGAATTCAATATAAGTCAGAATTGAACGAAACAAGAAATGTTTGAATCTGTATAACTATATCTTTGTAACGAAGTTGACAAACTGAGATTTCACTTTAGAAATGATAAGATATGTCCAGTAGAAAATTCAGAATAGTCGCTGTGGAATTTATATATATTTTATATAATATATAGCCCTTAAAAATAGCCGTTTTGCAAACGACCTCGGATTTCGACGAAACCAGTTTTGTTGGGTCCGTGGTGTCAAGTTATTGCTAGATTTCAAGTTTCATAATTTTTCGAATCAATATGTGAGCGTGGCAAAGGAAAACGCGTTTGACCAGTTTCAGTTGATTTTAATCGACTGGAAATTGGCCATTTTTCAAACGGTCTCAGAATTCGACGAAACTAGTTTTGTTAGGACCGTATCGTCAATACGAAGCTAGAAAATATTTTTCTGGAATTTTTCTAGTTAGTATGTGACCCCGGTAATTTGAAATGTACGTTTAAAATTCAATATAGTGATTTAAATGTAAATTCAAAAGGAAACTGACTGTAACGATCAAATCAGCTTGCGATACATATCCCATTGTGTTCAGAATGGGGGTATAACGCTATGGACGGCAGGCGGTGGGCCTCGCTTCGAGGTCGTATGTAGAAGTCAACCTTTTTACAAATTAAATTTAAAAAAAAAATATATATATATATTATTTTAATTTCCTTTTCCCTCCCTTTATCTTCACTGGCCCCCCGTTCCCTTTTATTTTCAGAAGAGAAAAAAAAAAAAAAAAAACAAAACCTAATCGAATCGCCAGAGCCCCCCCCCCCCCCCCCGATCCCTCGAGCGCCGACGAAGAGCCACCGCCCTCCGATCTTCTCCCTCCTCCCACCTGAACCAATCACGAGCCCCCCCAAGCATCGAGGCGCCGCCACTGCCAGAAGACCCCCGTGCCCTCCGCTTCACCTGCTCCGCCTCCCGCCGCCGAGGCCTTTTCTCCCCCCCCCCCCCCCCCCCTCTTCGCAGGTAAAAGCAAGTGTTTTATTTTATTTTTATTTTTATTTTAATTCTTAAATACTGTGATTTGTTTAATAAGTATTAAACTGAATTTTATAAAAAGTTTAAAACCTGATTTTTTGAAAAAGGAAAAAAGAATATAAACTGATTTATTTTTAGAAATATAAACTGATTTATTTTTAAAAATAAAAACTTGAATTTTAAAACAGAGAAGAAAAAGAAATAAAACTGTTTTGTTTTTAAAGTTTAAAAAACCGATTTTGTTAAAGTTTAAAACTGAAATTTTTATAGAAGTATAACTGATTTCAAAAGTATTCAAAACTGATTTTAAAAGCAAGATAAAAACTGTTTTAAAAATAAAGAAATAAAACTGATTTATTTTATAAAGTATAAAACTGATTTCAAAAGTATTCAAAACTGATTTTAAAAGCAAGATAAAAACTGTTTTAAAAATAAAGAAATAAAACTGATTTATTTTATAAAGTATAAAACTGATTATAAAAGAATTTTTAAAACTGGGTTTTTGTAAAGAGAGCATAAAAACTGATTTTGTTTTTAAGATAAAAAAAACTGATTTTAAAAGCGAAGTAAAAATCATATTTTTATATGTTAAAAGCGAAGTAAAAATCATATTTTTATATGTTAAAAGCGAAGTAAAAATCATATTTTTATATGTTAAAAGTGAAGTAAAAATCATATTTTTATATGTTGAAAGCGAAGTAAAAATCATATTTTTATATGTTGAAAGCAAAAATAAAAATCATATTTTTATATATTGAATAGCGAAGTCGAAATTCGATTTTTATATATTGAATAGCATGGTAAAAATTCTATTTTTACATATGCAGAGAATACGGGTGAAAGCGACAAATAGGCGAAGATTTCTATTAGGAAGTGTCGTGCAGTTGGATAGCTATATGTGAGAATTTCTCACCTTTCAATTTCTTTTCTAGTTATATATATATACTAGGATGCAGACGGTGCTTATTAGAAGCACCCGACACCCGTCCACATACCATGGACTTGTTTGTTTGGTTGCGTAGTTGGTTAGGTTATTTGATTTGGATTTGATTGATTGGTTGAATTGGAAATTGATTAAAATTGATATGTGAATGGCGTGGGCCTTCACTAGACCGGGGATAAGGCTAGGCCTTGTCCCGTTTCTAGTATCGTGCCGTTATGCCGCCGAAATTTTCTAAAATATGTTAGAAAAATAAAAATATCATTTTTTTAAAGAATGAACTGAATAGAAATTCATAGGTTGAAATAAAATGTTTTATCGTTAAAAATATAATTTTTAACGTGAAGTGAATAAAATAAATATTCATTTACAAACCAGACGGTTTGTTTATGTACACTTATTTGAATGACATTGATTGGGACGATAAATTTTACACATCGCCCAACTGCACAACCAAAAATCAGTGTTTGATTGTTTGAAACCCCACACGGGTGTTAGGATGAAATTTGAAGTTCACTCATCCTGATTGATTAAATATGTCGATCGATTGATTGACAAGCTGCTATAAGCGTTAAATGTCTATATTTGATGCTTATACAGTGTAGTGCACTTTGGTTGATGGTTGATTATTCATCGTTGTTGATATATACATGTATTGTAGAAAATCCATATAATTAACATTATATGGTAATTGATTGGGCCTCATTCCAGTTTCGGAAAAAAAGAAATATTTGAAATAGAAATATTTGAAATAGAAATATTTGAAATAGAATATTTGAAAATAGAAATATGTGAAGCCGTGAGGATTTGATTGACGCCATTTTGACGTGAACGATATTTATATTGAATTGAAAACGTTTTCGAAATGAATTGAATTGAAAACGTTTTCGAAATGAATTGAATTGAAAACGATTTCGAAATGAATTGAATTGAAAACGATTTCGAAATGAAATGAATTGAAAACGTTTTCGAAATGAAATGAATTGAAAACGTTTTCGAAATGAATTGAATTGAAAACGATTTCGAAATGAATTGAATTGAAAACGATTTCGAAATGAATTGAATTGAAAACGAATTCAAATTGAATTGAAAACGATTTCGAAATGAATTGAATTGAAAACGATTTCGAAATGAATTGAATTGAAAACGAATTCAAAATGAATTGAAAACGTTTTCGAAATGAATTGAATTGAAAACGATTTCGAAATGAATTGAATTGAAAACGATTTCGAAATGAATTGAATTGAAAACGAATTCAAAATGAATTGAAAACGATTTCGAAATGAATTGAATTGAAAACGAATTCAAATGGAATTGAAAGCGAATTGAAATGAATTCAAATTGAATTGAAATTCGAACTGAATAGAAATGAATTTTGAAACGAATTTATAAAGAAGAATTCAATTTTGCTTTGAATTGAAATGGAAGTTGAAATAGGTTTTGAAACGATTTTAAAACTATTTATATAATTCGTTTTGAATAGTAATCGACGAAATATATTATATATATATTATATATAATATAATGGCCTGAATAGAACGCGCCGCGCCGCGGCAGTTCGCGAATTTCGACCATATATTTCAAACGGACATTACGGGAGATCCGACCGTCGGATTCTCCTAAAACCGGAACCGTTGGGTTCGTATCGAAAAGAGCTTTCTAACGAATATTAGAAATTTGAAATCTAACGGTTGGATTTGGAGATATGTCCAAATCAAATTCGAAAAAGGTCGCTGTAAGTGCAGTTCGATGGCCATTGATGGAAATCGACTGTACGGGCCTTGATAAAATTATTAAAAATAGTAATAATTTGTGTAAAATCATAAGAAATGATTTGTGAAAGTCTGGGATGAAAAACTCCATATTTGAAAAGATAAAAATAGATTTTTATCGAAATGAACTAGTTTTGAACTAGAATTATAATTCTATTTATTTTTAAATAAATAAATTGAATTCGAAAAGGGTTTTAAAAGTAACCAAAATTCCAATGATTGCATTGGAGTGGATTTGAATCGAAATTGTCTTCGGAATATTTCGATGTTGGAATTCGTGATTATACAGGTGTTGTTATGGAAATTTGAAAGATATATATTTATATCGTTATTTCCAATACGACATTTGTTAATCGTAGAATTTGGTATTGAATATAAGCCGATATATTTTCTATTCAGAGCCTTGTATTGAATATCGAATGTGATTTGGGTTTGTCGTGAATGGTGTCTTCACTAACACTGTTCTTGAACCCAGTTGAGAAAAGATTAAATCTTTTTATTTAGATTTAATGAAGTGTACCAATTAAATGATATTTAATTGGAATTGAATTGGTATTGATTTTTGGGTTTATCGTGAACAGTGTTTTAAATAACACCTGTTCTTTAACCCGATAATTAATCGAATGTGATTTGGGTTTGTCGTGAATGGTGTCTTCACTAACACTGTTCTTGAACCCAGTTGAGAAAAGATTAAATCTTTTTATTTAGATTTAATGAAGTGTACCAATTAAATGATATTTAATTGGAATTGAATTGGTATTGATTTTTGGGTTTATCGTGAACAGTGTTTTAAATAACACTTGTTCTTTAACCCGATAATTAATGGAATGGGATTTTGGGTTTATCGTGAATCGTGTTTTAAATGACACTGGTTCTTTAACCCAGATAATGATTAAAACTAAGTGGAGTTTTAATGAATCTTTAATTAGATTGAAAAGATCGAGAATGGAGTATCACCAGTTTTGCTCCAGGCGATAGTTAAATCTTTAATTAGATTTGAACGTGAAATTTAGAAACTAACTGTCGGTTAGCCAAGCAGAATGGTTTTCTGGATATTGATCTGATGTTGGTTTCGGCCTTCGGGGTTAATATTTGGGGAATTATTCTCTTGATTAATTTACGGTTAGTGACTAATGAATTGGAATGAGGCGTATGTTGTGTTTGTGTAACACTTATTTAAAATATACGCGAGTTATTCGGAAAGACCGGGTTTATCCCATTCTGAATAACTGATACGACGATAAGTCGAAGATGAAGACGATGGTCGAAGACCGGAAGTCTTCACGTCGTTTGGGTGATAACTGATGATCTTGATTGGGCTGTACACCCAAGAAGATGGAAACAGTTGGTGATCGTCCAGACGTACTTGGAGATCGATGGATATGCGGGGTACTAGGTGCTCCCGGTTTCGTTCAGACCCAGAACGGACTTGTAAATGGACTGTGTGTCTGACATTGGATTTCATTCTGTGTGACTGATATCGGTTGCATAGAGTGGTTTGCCTGTGTGGCATGCTAAGATGCAAATGATCAAGGCTTTTGTTGAAAAGCAAAGTCTTGTGGTGATGATCAAAGCACGGCCTTTGTGGCGTAGCTTTGTGTAACGTTTACTTCGCGAGTTTCGCACCCGGTATGAACCAAAAACGGGAGAGGACATCAGGGAGGACTTGCGTTTCTTTCTAGCTAGAAGTGGCGTCAGTGGTTTTACACGCCCTGACGAGTTTGACTTATGTGGTTGTTGTGGTTGCGAGGCGCCTCGGTTATATCGGTTTCGGCCGAATGCATTCTGGTCGGCTGACGGACCAGACTTACACCCCATAGGGTGGGGAGACGTATTGTTCAGGTATAATAATCCACTCCGTGTGGACCGGCCCTGACGATCCAAGGGGCAGTTGCGGCTGTTCCTGAGGCTCGGGCTAGACAGTCTCGAATCGGTTGAGGACTATCTTTTGCCTCGGTTCATAGAAGGAAATCCAATTTCCAAATACGTGACTTTGCGGTTTGATTTGTAAACCTATATATGGCGACATGATATATGGTACCCATGCCGCCTATGATTGATACTTATGATTTGAAGTTGTTTTATACACTATGCACTTATTATAGTATCAAATGATTTGTTTTAAAACGTATCAAGCATTCTTTGGCTGTTATAAGGGAAAACCCTATCCCCCGGCTTGCGTTGCATTGTGTGATAGGACCTGGGTCTTATAACAGCTTCATTTTTCTTTATTTAGCATTGCGCTGTTTGTTTTATGCACTGGTATTCTTGGGAGGAAACCCGTTCCGTGTTATACGGCGTGGTCCCTTGATTTACCTAACTTTAAAAACAAAGATTAATAACTGTTTTAGTTCTCACACCAGTCACATGACTGACCTGGAGTTTATTGTTTTAACCTAAACTCTGGGTGCCCTTATTTTGACACGGGCAGCTAGTAGTTTTGGTTTTGCAGATTTATATTCACAGGATCCTGGTTTACAGCTGGAACGATATCCGGAAAGCTTTGTATCCGTATATCTCTTCTAGTTGTGTATTGTATTATTTTCCGCTGCGATGTATTTAAATGTAATTTAAATCTCTGATGTTTCTGTGTAATATTCATTTATACTCTGTATATTCTTGTAATCTGATGCATTGTGGTTATATACAATGAAATGTTCTTCTGTACGCGTTCTGCTGTGGCGTGTTCTCGAACTATCCGACGCTTTCCTTTACGGGGAAGTTGCGGGTCTTAACAAAAATGAAAAAACATGGGACCCCCTGAATTTCACCATTTGCACTAAAAGTTGTCCTTTTGAGCAAGTTTTTTGCCTCTTGTCCTTTTGGGCAAATTTTTTGGTGACTTTGTCCTTGTGGCAAAAATCCCCTATTTGTAAATAGGAAATACGTTTAAGTGGGAATTTTAAATGAAGGAAATCTTTTTAAATAGAATATTTATAAAGTGGATTACTTACTTAGAAAATAAATAGGATAAGATAATGAGATATTTATTTGTTAAATAAATAAGATATGATTAATGGATTATTTATTTGTTAAAGTAATAGGTTAAGATAAAGAGATATTAGCTTAGAAATTTACTAAGTTAAACAAAGGATATTAACTTAGGAATTGAATAAGTTAAACAAAGGATATTAACTTAGGGATTGAATAAGTTAAACAAGGATATTGACTTAGGAAATTAAATAAGTTTTAAATAAGATATTTTTAGAGGAAATACTTAGAATAAATAAATAAGGTAATAAAGGAAACACTTAGAACTAAGTCATTAAAGAAGATATTTATTAAGGAATAAATAAGAGATTATAAAGGGAATATTTGCAAACTATTTGCAAATAAAATAAAAAGGGAAATATTTGTTCAAGAAAACAAACAGGGTTATAAAGGAAATATTTGTTTAGAAAACAAATAGATTATAAAGAAAATATTTATCCTTAGATAAATAGATATATATATATATAAGTCTGAACTTATATATGAAGAAGTAAACAGATAAAAGGAGAAGATTGATTTATAAATGAGATTTATAAATTAAGTTAAATATTATCATTTGATAAATGGAATATATAAGTCAGGACTTATATAAAGGAGTAAGAATCGATTTCAACATCTATGTTTGAAACTGAATAAGGATAAAGAGTTAACCAGTTGGGTTAAACCATTTGAGTTAACCAGTTAGGTTAAACCATTTGAGTTAACCAGTTAGGTTAAATCATTTGAGTTAACCAGTTAGGTTAAACCATTAGAGTTAACCAGTTAGGGTTATCCAGTTAGAAGTAATCAGTTAGAATTAACCATTAGAGATAACCAGTTAGGGTTATCCAGTTAGAAGTGATCAGTTAGAATTAATCAGTAGAGTTAACCGAGTTAGAGTTAGTCGAGTATTAGTTATCGAATATTAGTTTATTCGAAGAAGTGAGTTAATCGAATCAGAAATATTCGAGATGAGTTATCGATTTGAGATAATCGAAGGAGTTAATCGAATAATAGATACTCGAAGTGTGATAATCGAATAATAGATATTCGAAGTGAGATAATCGAATAATAGATATTCGAAGTGAGATAATTGAATAGTAGATATTCGAAGTAAGTTAATCAAATACAAGTTATTCGAATAAGTTATTCGAATAAGAGTTAATCCAGTAAGAGTTAAATAGAATAAAAGTTCATTGAATAAGAGTTATGCTTAGAGTTAAGCAAATAGGAGTTAATAAATTAGTTGATCGTTATATTATTCGAGTTAGGAAATAAAAGTCATATTTAAGATAATATATTTCGGATGCAGGAGATTTTAACACCATTGTTATAATCACGTAAACTTGTAAAAGAAGGGGGTTCGTAAATAGAATCCGAGGGTTCGTAAGGAAGTGTTAAAGAGTTAAAAAGGTGAATCTTATCTATTTCGAGATTTAAAGGGTTGTTCAGTTAAGGTCTGAGAGGTAGCTGTACCCCAACTTGATTGATTGCGTTTTTAATTAAGAAATGGTTACGGTTCGAGTGTGAAGTGGTTAAGTGGATTTAGTAATTTAGTATAGTGGTTTGAGTCATCATCGCAATATAGTTTTAAACATCTGTTTAAATCCCAATTAAGAAGTTTTGGAAATGTTTTCCAAACGAGAATCAGAAATGTTTTCTGATAATAGAAAATAAGAAATTTAGAATATATGGAAACAGAAGATAAGTAAATTAATGAAATAAAGAGATAAAGGTTGAATGATGATTGATCGATATAATTTCCTCCTGGAAATAATATCGTTGTTTGCACACCTGTTTTTCTTTGATGGTTAAATCACAGACTATCGAAGTTTTGACCATTTTAACGTTGTTAATATGGAGAGACCGGTTGGATTATTATCCAAAGAACCACTCTGTATTGGCATAAGCGTTGCGAATCATATATGCCAAAGAAAATTGAAGACGGAGTAAAGTGCAAGGGCTATTGTATAAGTCTTAGATAACAGTGCCTAAGATGGATGTATTGAATAGTGCCTTCGGTTCATCCTGTTCCTGGATGACTAGTATGGATGAATGTCTGACAGAGTATTTCCAGAAAGGTCACGTACATTGATTTCTTCAACCGTACCAAGAGTGGAAGCGGAGAAGGAAACTTCTTTAGCTAACACG
The DNA here is from genome assembly GCA_030737875.1 of Allium sativum. Classification (NCBI taxonomy): domain Eukaryota; kingdom Viridiplantae; phylum Streptophyta; class Magnoliopsida; order Asparagales; family Amaryllidaceae; genus Allium; species Allium sativum. The sequence goes on along the minus strand of CM060916.1, from coordinate 709,816,597 downwards.
TAATGTATTATTGTAGACGTCAATTAGTGATTTTTGATGGATCTGACAATGTGGCATTCGAAGTGAATCTGATGTAATGTTAAGGCGTAACCTCAAGCCTCATCAACCGGTAAATGGCAGAAATCGGGCAGGTAGCATGGCTATGTAGGTCGCACCTATTAGGGTGTATAATCACCTGATCTAGAGTTTCATTTACTTCAAAAAAATCTATTGTTGATGTTGTCCCATTCAGGAAACGGTTGTTGATCCCAACCGTTGGTGATATACATTCGATACACTCAAGCGAAATGAGTGGTCGGTCATGTGTGGCCAGGTTGCAAGATGTTCTTGTTGAACCCAGTGTATTCCTTTCTAGAGGTACACTAGCGAAAGGGGGTTCCATACCTTGTCATAGTTGGAAATCCATTACCCAATACGTGCTTGCGGTTTTGATTGTATACTATATATGTAGAACGTGAGATGGAAGCGATTCTGCTAGATGATTATTATATTGTGGTTGATAGACATTATTATAATATCAAAAGGTTTTAGATATAAAGATATTTTTGATTTTCATAAGGGAAAAACCCGTTCCGTTATACGGCGTGGTCTTATGAGATATCGTTTTGTTACTCAAACTGTTTTAAACTGTTTTACTCATACCAGTCCATGTTGCGTGCTTGGTGCATGTGTCGCATGATAGGGGGTTCTCGCTTTTCGTTAGGTGGCGAACGGGAGACTCTTACCCCCTACATGTCCCGAAAAAGAGGGATGGTTGTGAAGTCGAAAGGTTGGCCGTAAAATATGGTGCTAGGGTACCAATATAAGCCACTGTGGGGGTATTACCTTGCTGCTTTGGGGATTAGGGCAGAGGATGGTTGCAAAGCCTACTTGAACCAAATTTTCGGGTCATTACAGTTGGTATCAGAGCTTAAGGTTAATTGAATTACCTTGACTCTATGGCGTGACTCGGTAGAGATAGGGTTAGTAATACCCTAGATTGAGTTTGAGTGTATATATATACAAGTGCGTATTTGTAATTTGATATAAAGTGGTTTTATATTGTGGAGATTCATTGGTTGAGTAGTTTATGAATTCTGGTCGATCAGTTTGATCCACTGTATCGGTAGGGGTTTGTAAACACTTGAATACGATGGACCAACACAGTATGAATATGTGATATATTATCATATATAGGAAGTGTTGGTTGTGATTATAATCAGATAAGATTATAAAATGTGAAATGGTTATATATAACCAATCAGAATTTATATAAGTGAAATATATGGAATCGAAATGAATTAAATCTGAATTTAAATCAGAATTAGAATTAAAATCCAAGAATTTGGAAAAGTGTTTGTAAATGAATCGGGATTAAGTATAAGGAAAAATTAAAATCCTGGGAGATTTTAAATTGATTACAAACATTGAAAGGATATTTTGGATTGTATTTCAAAATGGATGTGTTAGAAATGGTTTTGAAAGTGATATAGTATTGAACTCACTTCTGTAGCTGGAAAATAATTATGATGATGACTGCAGCATCATCAGTGTTCATTTTCGAGTTGCTAAGTGACGGATTACTACCAAGGATTTTTGTTTTTGAATTGTTTGAGAAAAACAAGTTGTTAGAAATTCAAATGTTTTGAATTGGTATTTTGATTTCATTGAAATGAGCCCAGGAATTTAAATTCTGGAATTTAAATTTAACTTATAAAGTTAAATATATCAAGATGGTAAAAGTCAATAAAATTTAACTTGAATTAAGTTAAATAAGATCTAGATTTGATTATAGAATAATCTGGAACGGAATTGAGTTGATGAGTTAAGGATTTAAAAATCGAAAATGGAACTTTGATTTGAAATGGAATTCGACTTGGATATGAGCGAATGATTTGGTTTGAGGATATAAACCGATTTGGAGTTTGATTGGGATGACATTGTTATGTGCTGAATTGATAGCAGATGGAAATGATATAACGATATGCCCGATAAAAAGGTACAAGTTCATATTTGATATAGGCATGAGATTTATGAGCCGAATTAGCAAGCCGCTTGACTGTTTGATTTTCTTTTGGGTTGGAGAAGTCCTAAAGAGGCGAGTTAGAGTTTGACCTATTGACCTATACAAAGGAGATGCTGGCAAAAATTTTCGAAAAGTTAAAGTGTTAGAAAATTTTCAGAATTTTTGAAAATTTTCGTTGATAAGAATTAATGAATAATTTAATTGAAATTAAATTAGTCCAGTGAGAACTGAAGTTAAGAAGTGAACAAATATGTTCTAACCGGTCGAAAGGGTTTGTTTCCTAACTTAGCAATTTCGAGGACGAAATTATTTTAAGTGGGGAAGAATGTAATGACCCGCATTTTCAGCGATATAATAACTAATTTATTTAATTATTTAAAAGGTGATAAAACGGATTTCATGGTCGTTGAATTGAATAATGGTGAGTATTTAATTAAAATAATAAATTAAATAATATATTTAATTCTGAAATTATCAGAATTGGCTGAAATGGCGATATGGTGTGAACTGGATCATCTATGATATTTAATTCAGCTTGGAATTGAATTTGAATAAAGAATATATTATATAAACGACAGTTTGAACGTAGAGTTATAATATAATTAAAATTGAGCTCGAAATGGCGCTGTAGTTCGTAAATTGGCGATTCGAACTTCAACTGAATGTACAGGATTCGTTTTAAGCCGGATTTCTGGGAAACAAGAAACGTGTGGAGCTGGTGGAGTATATCTTTCTAATGGAAGAGAAAAATATGGATTTCGTCGGGTAGATTTTGATTTACATCCAAATCAAATTTTAGAAAAGTCGTTGTGGAACTCCTTTATAATTTATAAAGGAGTTATTAATATTTTTAAAAGGAATTTCATTTTAAATCGAATATCGATCTAATCGGGATTTGAAATATCGAGTTATAAATCCAATGAGAGCTGTATGATATTCTATTGTGAATATATATACGATAATATTTAATAATAAATATTTAATTTAATTATATTTAAATATATTTATATATTTAAAAGGGTCATTCAGAGCTTTAAAAATAGCCAGTTTTGCAAACGACCTCGGTTTTCGATGAAACCAATTTTGTTGGATCCTCAATATTAAATTATTATTAGATTCCAAGTTCTGTGATTTTTAGAGTCACTGTGTGGCCGTACAGATTTTTAGAGTGAAAAACAGTCATTATTTTGACGGTTAAAAATATGCTGTGTGAGCATACGGAGTCGGAATTCGACGAAACCAGTTTCGTTGGGACTGAATTGTCGAACTGTAGCTGCATGCCGGTTTCCATGATTTTTGGGTATCGTATGCAATCACGAGAATTTTTAGAAAGCAAAATGAATATAGAAATGAGAATATACCAGGAATATTCCATTCTACAAAATATCTAGATATTTTCCTTACACTATAAATACACCACTCCATTCTCTAAACCTAAATTCTCTACTTCTGCGGTCAAAACATTTAGCTGTCGTGTTCTTCATTCCTCACAGTAAAATACCAACTTTGAAATTTCAAACAAAAATCAAAGAAAATGTTATAAATCAAAATAAGTATATGGTTGGATTCAGAAAGGTATTCTCTTCAAAACCCTGCATTTATTACATGGTGCGACGCAGTTCGGGGGGGATTCGAAAACCAACAGTGATCCTAGGGCACGGCTTCTCTCGAAATAGAGACATCGATGGGGAAATCGAATGCTAGTTTGAGGTTTGTGGGGTGATTTAGCACTTTATTGAGGAATTTGGTGAAGTTCGATTCACATTTGGTTCGGTGATTTTACTGGGTTGGTTGTTATTGGATTTCGACAGAAATCGTATGGGGGCATCGAACTCAAGGCAGTGGGGTTCCGGATATTGAGAAATGGAAGAGAAGTTCGATGATGATTTTAGTTCTCGAAATCGTTGAGTGATGAAGTGATATGGACGGAAGAGGACATGCGAGGATGGCTATTGTATGCTTCAGGAGTTCACGACATTTAGGAATTGGGGGAGACGAATAGTGGCGGGCCTGGTATTTAAAAAGGTAATGGGCCGAGGAAGTTTAGCCCGATCATTTAAGGGAAATTAAAATTTTGATTTAATTTAAATAGTGCAGTAACTTATGTGAATCATAACTATTGCATACTGTATCAGAAATTCGAACGGTCAGATCTGTTAGGATTGTATGGACGGGCACTACACGATGGAACTGACTGGAAGTCCATCGAATCTCGTTACAATTTATAACAAAATAAATTGTCCGTCTGAATCAAACGATGGTTATCGTTATTAACAATGATAGTCCAATGTGAGTAAATTTCACAAACTCTGAACAATTTATATTTTCATGTTGTGTTTTTAGAACTGTTAAATATTGGCTAATTAACTATGTGTTGGCCGTTTGATTGAACTGCTAGTCAGTTAGTTGAATTTCTATATTGATTCTGTTTATCAGAATATATCATACGGAACTGAAAGTAATGTTGATTTTATTGTGTAACATCTGTGGATGCAGGGAAACAGGTTGGAGGAATTCGTCTGGGTTCCTCAACAGTTATTTTATTGTTTTTTTCATATATTTTGATGTATGATGTGAATTATAACCCGTTGTTGATTGTGTGGGTATGGACGATATTGGACATCGTAATTTGATATGTTAAACACCATAACATACCGAGATTTGGAGAAAAGGGGAATTTGTCAAAGTGAATACTGAAAAGAGAATATTTATAAAATCAGAGGATTTCATAAAAGAGTATTTATAAATAGAATATTTATAAATAGGAATATTTATAAATGGAATATTTATAAATAGGAAATACGTTCAAGTGGGAATTTTAAATGAAGGAAATCTTTTTAAATAGAATATTTATAAAGTGGATTACTTACATAGAAAATAAATAGGATAAGATAATGAGATATTTATTTGTTAAATAAATAAGATACGATTAATTGATTATTTATTTGTTAAAGTAATAGGTTAAGATAAAGAGATATTAGCTTAGAAATTTACTAGGTTAAACAAAGGATATTAACTTAGGAATTGAATAAGTTAAACAAAGGATATTAACTTAGGAATTGAATAAGTTAAACAATGATATTGAACTAGGAAATTGAATAAGTTTTAAATAAGATATTTTTAGAGGAAATACTTAGAATAAATAAATAAGGTAATAAAGGAAACACTTAGAACTAAGTCATTAAAGAAGATATTTATTAAGGAATAAATAAGAGATTATAAAGGGAATATTTGCAAACTATTTGCAAATAAAATAAAAAGGGAAATATTTGTTCAAGAAAACAAATAGGGTTATAAAGGAAATATTTGTTTAGTAAACAAATAGATTATAAAGAAAATATTTATCCTTAGATAAATAGATATATATATATATATATATATATTAGTCTGAACTTATATATGAAGAAGTAAACAGATAAAAGGAGCAGATTGATTTATAAATGAGATTTATAAATTAAGTTAAATATTATCATTTGATAAATGGAATATATAAGTCAAGACTTATATAAAGGAGTAAGAATCGATTTCAACATCGATGCTTGAAACTGAATATGGATAAAGATTTAACCAGTTAGGTAAAACCATTTGAGTTAACCAGTTAGGTTAAACCATTAGAGTTAACCAGTTAGGGTTATCCAGTTAGAAGTAATCAGTTAGAATTAACCATTAGAGTTAACCAGTTAGGGTTATCCAGTTAGACGTAATCAGTTAGAATTAATCAGTAGAGTTAACCGAGTTAGAGTTAGTCGAGTATTAGTTATCGAATATTAGTTTATTCGAAGAAGTGAGTTAATCGAATCAGAAATATTCGAGATGAGTTATCGATTTGAGTTAATCGAAGGAGTTAATCGAATAATAGATATTCGAAGTGAGATAATCGAATAATAGATATTCGAAGTGAGATAATCGAATAGTAGATATTCGAAGTAAGTTAATCAAATACAAGTTATTCGAATAAGTTATTCGAATAAGAGTTAATCCGGTAAGAGTTAAATAGAATAAAAGTTCATCGAATAAGAGTTATAGCTTAGAGTTAACCAAATAGGAGTTAATAAATTAGTTGATCGTTATATTATTCGAGTTAGGAAATAAAAGTCATATTTAAGATAATATATTTCGGATGCAGGAGATTTTAACACCGTTGTTATAATCACGTAAACTTGTAAAAGAAGGGGGTTCGTAAATAGAATCCGAGGGTTCGTAAGGAAGTGTTAAAGAGTTAAAAAGGTGAATCTTATCTATTTCGAGATTTGAAGGGTGGTTCAGTTAAGGTCTGAGAGGTAGCTATACCCCAACTTGATTGACTGCGTTTTTAATTAAGAAATGGTTACGGTTCGAGTGTGAAGTGGTTAAGTGGATTTAGTAATTTTGTATAGTGGTTTGAGTCATCATCGCAATATAGTTTTAAACATCTGTTTAAATCCCAATTAAGAAGTTTTGGAAATGTTTTCCAAACGAGAATCAGAAATGTTTTCTGATAATAGAAAATAAGAAATTTAGAATATATGGAAACAGAAGATAAGTAAATTAATGAAATAAAGAGATAAAGGTTGAATGATGATTGATCGATATAATTTCCTCCTGGAAATAATATCGTTGTTTGCACACCTGTTTTTCTTTGATGGTTAAATCACAGACTATCGAAGTTTTAACCATTTTAACGTTGTTAATTTGGAGAGACCAGTTGGATTGTTATCCAAAGAACTACTCTGTATTGGCGTAAGCGTTGCGAATCATATATGCCAAAGAAAATTGAAGACAGAGTAAAGTGCAAGGGCTATTGTATAAGTCTTAGATAACAGTGCCTAAGATGGATGTATTGAATAGTGCCTTCGGTTCATCCTGTTCCTGGATGACTTGTATGGATAAATGTCTGATAGAGTATTTCCAAAAACGTCACGTACATTGATTTCTTCAACCGTACCAAGAGTGGAAGCGGAGAAGGAAACTTCTTTAGCTAACACGTAATGTACTATTGTAGACGTCAATTAGTGATTTTCGATGGATCTGACAATGTGGCATTCGAAGTGAATCTGATGTAATGATAAGGCGTAACCTCAAGCCTCATCAACCGGCAAATGGCAGAAATCGGGCAGGCAGCATGGCTATGTAGATCGCACCTATTAGGGTGTATAATCACCTGAGCTAGAGTTTCATTTACTTCAAAAAAATCTATTGTTGATGCTGTCCCATTCGGGAAACGGTTGCTGATCCCAACCGTTGGTGATATACATTCGATACACTCAAGCGAAATGAATGGTCGGTCATGTGTGGTCGGGTTGCAAGATGTTCTTGTTGAACCCAGTGTATTCCTTTCTAGAGGTACACTAGCGAAAGGTGGTTCCATACCCTGTCATAGTTGGAAATCCATTACCTAATACGTGCTTGCGGTTTTGATTGTATACTATATATGTAGAACGTGAGATGGAAGCGTTTCTGCTAGATGATTATTATATTGTGGTTGATAGACATTATTATAATATCAAAAGGTTTTTTATATAAAGATATTTTTGATTCTCATAAGGGAAAAACCCGTTCCGTTATACGGCGTGGTCTTATGAGATATCGTTTTGTTGCTCAAACTGTTTTAAACTGTTTTACTCATACCAGTCCCATGACTGACCCGGAGTTTATTTTGTTTTGTTTTCCCTAAACTCTTGGGTGCCCAATTTTGTACGGGCAGTCAAGTAGTCGAGATTTACTGATACTTTAAGAGCTGGAGCAGGAGGCTTCAGGATCATATAGCTATTGTTTATTTCCGCTGTGTTATAAGTGATGTACTTGAAAATGATATGTATATTCAAGTAAAACCTTTATTTCAAGGATATGTTATCTATTATATGTTATTCGTTCCACTATGAGGTTCGTGTTACTCTGATTTTGTGTTCTTCTTTTTCTATTCTAAGTTTCTATCTTATCTATCCTCACCCTCTGTTTTCTTTCGTTAACTACCGATATTTTCGATCCTTGGATGTTCGATATGTGTTGTATATCGGATAACCAAGATCACAAATTTTTAGGTCGTTACACATTTCAGCAGTAACCCAATTAGGTATCATGGTACCCTGAAACTAGGCAGGGTGGGGCACGATTACTGGGCTGATTGTAAGTGGTCAAAAGCGATGGCGGTTGGTGCAGCAGTGTGGGTTCTAACGGAGTGCGGGCGTGCACACACTTCGGAGCAGACAAACAGGGCACTGGGCACCAGTAGTATAACCTATGCATTCTAGGATTGTGTCGGGCCGCCACCATGGGACTTGATGCACCCCATGGTGGGACCAGCATAGGTATCTACAATCATTGGGGGTCTTATGATACATATGATTTTGCGAGTAGGAGCCGATCTTTAGAAAGGGGATCACTTCACCCCAATCATGGGGTGCCAGTTGAGACAATACAAGTAGGTGCAGAGATATAGTGTGGGGTGCGATAGTATATTCTGTTCAAAACTGCTTTATCTTAGTTTATGATACTTTCCTATTTCCAGTTTATACCTATCATGCCCTTTTTCTTATTCTCATACTGAAGAGTCACTAGACTTACCAGGCTTTATGTCTGACTCTATTTTTCTTTCGTCTTCTTTTCTTCCGTTCCCCCCTCCCCCCCCCCCTCCCCCCAGGTCCACAGGGAGGAAACAACCTAGCTTAGTCAGACTCTTTGCAAGCTTCAAGATAGTAGATGTATGGTTTGGACTCTCTTTCCTTGGCTATGGCTTTTGGACACGTACTATGGGGATTTATGCAGCTTTTATTATGTTTTATGCTTATTTATTTAATAATCAAGACAGAAATGATGAAGTAATGTTTTGGAAGTTATTATGAGAAAATTATGGAAATGTTTTGTATGAACACGTATTTATGAAATGAAAGTCTGTTTGTTTTCCGCTGCTTATACATATGTGTTTATATCTGTCTTGTGTTTTATCTGTGACATTTACTTATAAACCTCCACCGAAGTTAAGGCATTCCCTTTGTGAGTGACCTTAATGGAGGTGGGGTGTTTCAAACCCAAAATTGGAGTTTTAATAAATCTTTAATTAGATTGAAATGGGAATAAGATAATTAAATTTAACGAATTCATGAAATGATCGAAAATGGAGTACCACCAGTTTTACTCCAGACGATAGTTAAATCTTTAATTAGATTTGAACGGGAAATGGTAATTAATTTTACCAATAACACAATGGGTGTTAGATATGGAGTACTACCAGTTTTGCTCCATGGGAGGAATAGGTTGGGACTGGGATTAATAAATAAATTATTACTTCGGTAAAGTTCGCTAATCCCGACTAGTGGATAAACCTTAATTTGGTATAGAATTGTGAAAAGATCAAATAAAATCTTTTGAATTGACATCAAAAGGAAGATTAAAGAAATAACTTAAAGGATTTTATCTTTGATAAAATTAATGGGAACCTTTCCCTAAAAATGTGAATACTTGAATAAAAGATATTCTGGATTGGAATGAGGCATATGATGTGTTTTTATAGCACTTGATTATTGATTATAATTCGGAAAGACCGAGTTTAACCCATTTTGAATAATTAATACGATGACTAAAAGTCGACGATGAAGACGGTGGTTGAAGACTGGAGATCTTCACATTGTTTGGATGATTACTGATGTCTTGACTGGGTTGTACACCCAAGACAAGGTTATAAGTGGTGATCGTCTAGACATACTTGGAGATCGACCGAATATGCGAGGACCTCTCTCCTGTATTAGACATATGGGACGAGGAATAAGGTGCCTCCAGTTTCGTTCAGACCCAGAACGGACTTGTAAATGGATGGTATGTATGACATTGTATTCCTTTATACTATATTCGTTGATCTCTACTTAACATACATTTGTTTGGTGATGGAGAATTTATTCCCTTGCTTAACACCCTTCTCTGAGATGTACGAGCTTAGAGGTTATATATTGGTGGAAAACAGTGGTAGGGTATGGATTGTCAGTGTGGCATGTTGAGATACAAATGATCAAGGCTTTTGTTGAAAAGAAAAGTCTTGTGGATGATGATCAAAGGACGGCTTTAATTAGCATAGCTTTGTGTATGGTGTAAATTCACGAGCCTCACACCCGGTATGAGTCAAAAACGGGATCGTGACTGTAGGGAGTGCACGACGTTTCCTTCTAGATAGGAGTGGTGTCATGGTATGGAGCCCAGACATTTTTACTTATGTGGATGATGAAATGAGGCACCTCGATTATTGAGTCCCTAGTGGCTTAGAGATAGATCCGATACCGAGAACGTGTGTTTAGGAATAAAGAATCCACTAATGTAAGTGTGGACCGACCCTGAAGATCCAAGGGTTGCCCGTAGGTGTGATCCCGAGACATATGCTAGAGTGTCTCGAATCGGGAGGAGCCATCCTTTGTCTCAACTCAAAGATGGAAATCCAATTTCCAATATGTGACTTTTCGGTTTTAGTTATAAAACTAGTATGGCGACATAGTAGGATGGGGTACTATACCGTCGATGATTGATACATTTACATTTAAAGTTGATTTTGACACTATATACTTATAGTAATATCAAAATGATTTGTTTTTAAAACGTACCAAACATGTTTGGCTATTATAAGGTAAAACTCTTTCCTCCGGCTTGCGTTGCATTGTGTGATGTGACCTGAGTCTTATAATAGCTTCATATTTCCAAAAAATCATTACTTTGTTTACAAACGTTTGTTTATGGTATTCTTGGGAGGAAACCCGTTTCATGTTATACGGCGTGGTCCCTTGAATTACCTAACTTCAAAATAAAGTTAATATTTGTTTTGAGTTCTCACACCAGTCTCATGACCGACTCGGAGTTTATTGTTTTAACCTAAACTCTGGGTGCCCATATTTTCCACACGGGCAGCTAATAGTTTTGGTTTTACAGAGATTTATTTTCATAGGATTCTGGATTACAGCTGGAGCTATATTCCGAAAGCTTTGTATCCGTGATTCAGTTGTGCTAGTTGTTGATTATTCTGTTGCATTATATTTATGTATACATTTTCCGCTGTTTTGTAATTTAAATCTCTGATATCTTCCATTGTAAATTATTTATTCATATTCAGTTATATTCTTATACTCTGATGTAATTGTTGTAATAGAATGAAATGTTCTGTTTTTTGTATTCTGATGAGTCGTGTTCTCAAAGCAATCCGGGCTTTCCCGATAGGGGAAGTTTGGGTCGTTTCATCGTGGTATCAGAGCTTTGGTTTACAAAGCTAGAGAACAAGACACATTAGAACCAAACGAAAGAATTCATTAGAGATAGGATTATTAACGTCCTATAAGAATAACTCGTTAGAGATAGGATTAGTAATACCCTAGAATGAGTTTGAAGAGTGCTATTTCTAAAAACAAATTTAGTTTTGTAATTCTATATCTATTATTCGTATTTGAATATTTTATTTTAAATTAATTTGGACTATCGGGTATATGAAGATTTTGAATTTTACGCGTAATTAACGTGTATTCTAAGTCTCAAATATACTGGGTAGATATAGAATCACACTCTAGTCGCCCGGAGATGATTTTGATGATGACCATGGCATCATCACTGTTTGTGTTCGAGTTTCGAAAGTGGGATATCTATATATTTCCAATTGACTGGTGCGAGAACCAAACTTAGTTAGATTTTATTATTTGTGATTTGGCACTAAAAATATGATTTTTGAGTATATAAAAGTTATATATATTTGAAAAGTTAACCAATTAATTGATTGATGGTTGTATTATATGATTATTAGTTCAACTAATTAAAATATTGGAATAATCAAACCAATAAGAGAATAAAAGGTAAATTTAGGAAAATAAAATCAAATATTGAACTGAATTGAAAATTGATTGAAATTGCATATATGTACATGTATATATAATGAACAGGTCATAGCATGAAAGCTAAGAAAGGAAATAAAATTGGATGCTCGACAAATAGGTACATATTTACTGTATTTATTGGGGTTTGATGATTTTATGAGCCGCTTGGCTTTTTCATTTTCTTTTGGATTGATGAGAGCCCTGTGAGGCAAGTTGCGGTTTTACCGATCAGCCCGTACAAAGGAGGTTATGGCGAAATTTTTTGAAAATTTAGGGTGTTAGCCAAATTTTTAAGAAATTTGAAAATTCTTAGAAACTGAAAAGTTGAAGAATGAAAGCCAGAATGAAAGTTGAGTTGGTTAGTTAAACAACTTTCAGCTCCGTTCCTATTCGAGGACGAAAAGATTTTAAGTGGGGGAGATTATAACAACCCGGAATTTATGAACCAATTTAAATTTTTTATTTTAGTTGTTTTAATATATTTTGAATATTTAAAATGATTTATTTTAATAATAACGACTAAAAATTATTTATATCGAAGTTAGAACGTATAAAATAATTTTAATTATAAAACGAACTCGAATTGGCGCGGTAGTTTGAAAATTCGCTTTTAAATTTCAATTAAATGTACAGAATTCAGTATAAGTCAGAATTGGACGAAACTAGAAACGTTGGAATCATTTAATTATATCTTTCTAACGAATGTAAGAAATTGAGATTTCACTTTATAAATTGAAAGTTATGTCCAGTTTAAAATTCAGAATAGTCGCTACGGAATTTATATATATTTTTAATATATATATATAGCCCTTAAAAATAGTCATTTTGCAAACGACCTCTGTTTTCGACAAAACTATTTTTGTTGGTCCCGGAATTTCAAATTATTGCTAGATTCCAATTTTTGAAATTTTTCGAGCTAGTATGTGGCTGTGAGCAATTAGTTGTGAATCGATCAGTCATTTAAGGCCAAAACAGAGCTTTTTGAGAAAACGGACTCAGAATTCGACGAAACTAGTATTATTGGGACTATATCGTCAAGACATAGCAACATGTCAATTTTCATTGCCAACGGAGTTTGTGTGTGACCATGGCATCAATAACTATCGATTGGAGAGAACCTGAGTTAGAGGATCAATACAGAATCATACATTACGACTATATAATATCTTTTTCTCCACAAACCCTCATTATTTCCATTCATTTAAATTTGGATAGCCAACCTCTCCCTCTTCAAAAACATTTTGTGAAAAAGCCCCCGAACACAAAACAATTTATATCTCTCAATCCGCAGACAACTATCTTAAACGGCATATGGGTATTGTAGATCATGATGATCTCTACCTACCACAAAAATTCCACGGCCTAGCGTCGTACAGATTCGTCGGAATCTCAATCCGAAGGTAGAAAAACAGTTTCGGTATTTGGCGATTTCTGGTCAAACCGATGAGTGTTAGGTGATGGCACCTGAGGGAAAGTTGTAGCCAAGAGGAAGGGCTACAACTTTACTTCAGCGAGTTTCACCTGAATCGGCTGTGGTGATCGGAAATTGGAGATGAATAGTAGGCAGCAATTAGGTGAAGCTGGAACCCTATTTTTGCTCACCACCGTCGATGGGGGCTGAGTTGGCAAGAGGTGATCAAAGGACGACGGTTCAGGGTAGCACGGCGGTTCTTTTCCAAGTGGTGGCATTGATTATGGCAGCGCGATTGCGGTGAATACGGGTTTAAACCCGAATTGGGTCTACTGGCGATTTCTCGCCAGCGACGGCGAATTGGGGTAGGGCCCATTGGGCGGAGGCGCGGCGTGGACTGGGCAAGGCGACGGTGGGGTCGGCCAGACCTTCGATGGCCTATGGCGGCGGCGTTGGGGAGATAAATGGGGTGAACAGCGGTGAATGATGGGTGAGGGTTTAAATTTAATTTTATTAATTAATTAGTTACATGTTTAAACTTCGTACGCTAATAACTCTTTGCTACGAACTCCAAGTTGCATTAAACTAGATCCGTTGCGATCTTGGAGTCGAGAGCTTCACAACAAAACTGACTAGGTCCAGTTTGGAGCTTGTTTGAATTTGGGGAAAATACAAATCCAAACGGTACCAAATCCGTCAATAAAAGACTGATGGAGTGGAAACCAAAGGTGAGAACTATCTCACTAAAATCATTTTTGTTACGTCATTATATCCTAGGATGCAGATGGGGCTTAGTAGCTCCTGACACTACTTTTTGTACAAACCATGGATGATTTGTGTGATACGATTGTGTTATGGAAAAATTGATTGTGTTGTGGTATTATCAGATTGATTCATTGTTGTGTATGGCGCGAGCAAGTATCAGGAGAGGGATAATGCATGACATTATTCCGGTTCTAATATCGCACCGTTATAATGCCGAATTTTTCACTGAAACTAAAATATATAAATTATTTATATAAAATGTATATAAATTGTTGACCCACCTTTTGGCAAGGCCGTCAACCCATGGACCCATCATAGGATCGCTTAGGACTCGAGCATGAGTCTGCACAAGCCCATACATTATAGGCCCGAGGCTCCTTGGCTCGAGGGCTTTTGGATAGAAGCACTTAAGCCCTAAAGACCTAGACTAAGAGGTCTTAAGATCATCTGCACTACAGCAATGATTTGGTCATGAGATCTATTTCATAGCCTACTTTCTTGGTCCAACTACCTATTCTAAAGCCTATAAACTCGCATCTAGCTACATATATGCTGCCACATATTAGAGGGAACTTCTCCACGTAATCAAGACTCGGCTCCATTATCTGCTATTCACATGGATCAACCGACACATGGCACCTCCAATTATTGAAGTCTACTGCCTATAAATACACCAAGCTATACAACAAAGAGAGGACGCTCGGCTCAGATTAGAGCATAACTCTTTGGACCATGCATAACTCAATCATGGCTGCCAACCACTTTCATCACGAAATACTTGTTATATTCCTCAAAAACGACTATGTAATAGAGACCCTGATGATCTCATTCATTGTATCTTCGACTTTATGATATTATTAAGAGATTATGAAGTGGACGTAGGCTCGTTAACGCCGAACCACTATAAAAATGCTGTTTTCTTGTTTTTCTCGCTTTTTCTGATATTTCTTCGTATATCACGCTCAAATCCACTTCTGGCCGTTGATGGCCACTTTTTGGCGTCAACAGTTTGGTGCTTTCACTGAGAAATGAATCTTCAACGTCTTAAGGGTTTTGCTCAACTTTTGGATCACCAAGTCCAAGACGAAATCCTAGTTGTAGTCATCTTCAACAGCCATGGTTTCCAATACTTATGTACAAGCTTTGGAAAGTAGAAGCAGCAACACCTGCATAAAAAAAACTATTTTTTTTCAGTTCTGGATTCGACCCTAGTCAGGTTGACCCTTCCTTGGTCGACATCAACCCGACCAGAGAACCAGCCAGTAGGAATTGCACTTTGGAAAGCTCCCAGTATGTAGCTTGGCCCAGAGCAGGTCATAGGTCGAGGTGAGATCAGTTCAAACAGCCAACGTCGTAACGATGTTCAAGTCCAGGTCGACCGACTCGTCTGAAGCTCTCCAGGTCGACCGACTCCTCTAAAGATCTCCAGGTCGACCTGCTTCAAACCAACTTTTTCAGATATATCGGCCCGGATTACTAGTCATTTCTAAAGTCTTGCACATCGACCTGAGACAAGGTCATTTTCAGAAAAAATACATTTTTCGGATCGTTTCAGAAAAGACTCCATCTTCCAAAATCGAAAAAAAAATCGTGCAGTGCCCGCATTTTCGACCTAACCGGCTAGGTCGATCGCCGCCGGGACTTTGGGGCCCCGGACCCCCACCGGCGCTGCGCCCGGACCCGCTTGGTGGCTCGCCTTCGGCTCGGCATATATTTTGGCCAACAATAATCATAAAGAATTAGCATCCAAGATTCGACGGATGGTCTGAGAATATCAACAGCAAGATGGCAACGACCGGGATTCTTCCAAGAGCCATCACCCTCATTTGTTGAGGTTATTCAATCCTGATCGACTGCTTCAGTCTTGCCCGAAGATCGACGAGTTAAAAGCTTCAAACACTTAAGCTGGGTTGCTGATTGATTGTCTATATATCGGCTCTCGTTCCCCGACGTGGAATCAAAGACATAACCGCGGATGGACGAGGCATGTCTACATTATTACCCTCCATATCCCACTTCCTGACATGGAAAAGACAAAGCTTCTATATGCATAGATCCATTGTTCTTCTGCCAATCAAAGCCTTAACACCCACAAGATGAGATACCGCCATTAGCAGTTCTGATCTGACTACCTGACCTTTAAGGCGATTCAAAGGAAACACACCCTGATCATTCACCCACAAAGGCCGCCTGATTGCCTTTATTATCCCAATACCCCAATCAAGGTCTGATCGTTCTTGGCATTGCCGCCCCATGAGTATTTGAAAAGACTTCCTTCATCAATTAAAGCTTCAACCGTCATCACCTATCAGAGATGGGACAAGTCAAAATGGGCTGGCAAAGGATATGTGATACCATTCTCATTCTGAATAATACTCATTCCCTTAACAGGATTATTTTTTACCTGTATCTTTTATCTTTACATGCTTTATGAGTAATTTATGTGACTAATAACTCTTATGAATTTATGTGTGAATGATATAGGTACCCAGAGTCTGGTACTGATCATACTTCCAATGCCTACATACAGAACTACAGGGCATTGCCATAACGAGCCCAACTGAACTACTCGTTTACAAAACCATGCCCACCGTTCGAGGAAAGTTATACAGCTCAAGGTGGATCTGACATGATCATCCACTACTCGGCTCATGCGTGGCACGATTCTAGACAATTGTGCATCGATCATTGCATTTCAAAGTCCAAATCCGACTCAAAATGGACGTGGTTCGACAATCCATATGGCCAGATCCTATGTTTGACATCATCGGATTTCGTGGATCCCAATAGAAGAGGCAGCGTCGCCCATCAACATACTTATTTTCCAATCATGCATTTTGCCTTTACATACTTCTTGAGTTATTGACATGATTAACTCATGCAAATTCTTATATGAATGTTGCAGGTACCCGAGGTTTGGTACGGACCACTCCTTCCATAGTTTGATCGGAGGAATGTAAAGCTTTGGCGAACGTGATTCGACCCTTCACCCGCTTACTATTGGCCTAACGACAACATTCTAAAGCAAATGAAGTTCGACCATTCATTCACCGACTTTTTTCCCTTGACGCGGGGGCAAGAGAGTAAATGCACACGAGTTCGACGTGTGTTATCCATATATGGACATACTAATGAGGCCTCCTCAGCATCTATCCATTAATTCGCCATGCAAGACATAGAAATGTATTCGAGTGTGACATAACCACTCAGTAGATTGACGACTCTATCCCTTGATCTGATGGGAAGAGTGCAACAGTGAAGGGTACAATACCATGAACGACATAACTTTTACCTTCGAAGTGGGGGCAAAAGAGATATGTTAAGACGAGGATGAGTATGACTCGACCGCTCTCTAACGAGGTATCTAACTCTTTCCCATGCTTCGGAAGGGAGGAGTATAAACTCAATAGGGGTGAGAACCGATCATCCTCGATGGCGACCTTTGCCCTTGACGTGGGAGCAAAGGGACGATGCCAAGGCAAATGTGACCCGACTGTTTGCCCGACTAACTCTAATCCTCAGAGTTTGGATATGAGTATAAACTTAGGACGAGTGTGACAGGCGCGCCAAGATTTAAAACCACTCGATCCACAACTCTAACCCAAACTGACTTTGGGAGAGTATAAATGACGAACCGCGACGTCCATAACTCTAACTCTCACGACTTGAGAGAGAGTATAAATCTGTTGGGTTAGTGTGAATGGTGCACCATGACTTAAGACCACTAAACCCATAACTCTAACTCTCACGACTTGGGAGAGAGTATAAAGGACAATGCTGCGACGTGCATGCAATCTTCATTGCCCTCCGACTGAGGAGAAGATTATAAAGGACTTACGGACCGGACATCCGAATGACTTAACCCGGTTCCCATCAACGCTGGGGGCACAGGCATAGATTTCTGAATTAACTTCAAACACGCTTCGGACGCGACCCGTGTTTCAAAGTTAAATGGAGGCTACAGACACTATACCTCCAAACTACGACACCTGACACTTTGACATTTAATAATTCTATGCTAGATAGATTAGCACTCAACATGTTTTCATTTCGAGTTACAATTGCTTGTGACTTAAAGATTGACTTAGTAGCTTGCAAGACTAAGCTAACTATTCTTTTTCGAATTGCAAGATTATGTACAGATACAAAGCAAAGACACGAGGGACACACTCGCATACAACAACAAAGAGGTTGTGTTCGAAGGAATGATGTTGGCTTCTAATGCTAAGCTTCCCACACGACTCAATGCAATGACAGAAAGGAGACCTTGAGAGTGGGATGTTCAATAACACATCACACGATTTAAAGAAACAACTGAAAGAGGGCTTCGAGAGTGATATCTAGAATCAACACACATACCCATATGTGACTGACTATAGCCCAAGAGCAATGACAAGTTTTCACATTGCAAGTACACTGAATAGAAGATGCATTAGCTCGAGCATTTGGAAGGCTGCATGTGGACCACGAAAGGGTGTAGAGTGTCCATCTATTGACTGATCCCAACCTACTTCCCAATTGGAAGGGGAAGAAAAATAGCATTCAAAGTGACAACTATCTGACCTCTCGCATCCCAACTTCGATCCTCAGAGCTTGGATGGGAGAGCAGAAACCGGTATGGGTTGAATACCAACAAATCATTTTGCATCTAACTCACGACATGATGAGGGAGTATGAATCCTGAGAAGACATGGATTTGACGTCCGCTACTCAGTCAAGCCCCAATGGCTAGGGACGAAGAGCACGAGCCATGAAAAGCATGAATCTACTACTCGACTACTCTATGCACATTTTCAACTTCTTAAAATTTCACAGGATCTCAAACTACAGCCAAAAATGATGACCTCAATGGAACCGAGCATGAAGAACAAACTCAACAAGAGTATAAAGGCCATTTTGGACTACGATAAAACATAAACAACAGGGATCGACCTAACTAGCTTGAATGATAAAAATAACTAAGTTCACTGGTGCTCGATGAGTCGATCCTCATTTTTTGACTAAAGTGAAGGAACGATGCCTAGGCAAATGAGATTCGATTGTTTGCGTGTTCAACTTTAACTCTCGCTGACTCGAGAGAGAGAGTATAAAACGACTTGGGTGGGTTAAGACCGCTAAACCTGCAACTCTATCTTGAAACAACAATGGAGAGTATGAAGACTTAAGGATTGGATGTCCGACTGACTTAGCTTGACCCCCACTGACGATGGGGGCAAGAGCACTGGCTTTGTTTGTGCCCCACCGACGTTGTAGGCTTGAGCGTCAGCTTACAGACTGGCTTTGAACACGTCCTTGACCTGACATGTGATTCAAATGATATATACTATACCTTCAGCCTATGACACAACTTGTCTTACTCATTCAAGCGAGACAGCTTATGAGTTCGACATGACTTTACTCATTCAAGTGAGACAGCTTATGAGTTAGGCCTGATATTGAAGACTAAAATCACGAATACATTGAATGGAGAGCGACACTAAGCTTTCTAATGCCTTATGATTTCGACAATATCTCGTACTGACTCGTACGTGATCATTTGGACCATAAAAACGATCCGGGGCGATCATGGATTTCTTTAAATATGGTCTGACGCGACCATGGATTTCTCGTCTTCTGTTAATACGATTCGAAGTGATCGTGGTTTTTTGGCTTTCTATCGGTAAGATACAGTGTGATCATGTATTCCTAGACTACTGTTCCAATGACCCGAGAAGGAAAAACCCATATGCGATGTCAAGTTCACATACCATTTCTGATTTTCCACACTATCTCATGACTTGGATAACCGAACCATGCACTGAATTGTGTGTGACTAATGGTCTGACTTGACCTTACACTTGACCATGCTTTTGACTTGCGTAAGAAGATGACACCATTTGGTGAAGACTATTTATGAACGATCATGTGCAGAAGCCAGCGGCCCAGCTTGACTTATGATGGTTTCATTCGACCTCTTGACTCGACGAGGCGTAAGTGATTAACTGATCATCTCAACTACTCTAGCCTCGAACTTTGGCTCGATAGGTACAACAGATGATGGTGTGACACATGACATGCTATTTTCACAAAGAAACGGAAAAAAAAGAATTCAAGATTCAGGACTACTCCCAAAGACATGACAATTCGACATTGCTTTCTCGAAGATGAATGACATTCCAAAGAGATGCAGTTCGATTTATTCAAAGTACATCCTGTCTGCCATACGATGTACTTTGGGGGGAAAAGTGTTGACCCGCCTTTTGGCAAGGACGTCAACCCATGGACCCATCATAGGATCGCTTAGGACTCGAGCATGAGTCTGCACAAGCCCATACATTATAGGCCCGAGGCTCCTTGGCTCGAGGGCTCTTGGATAGAAGCACTTCAGCCCTAAAGACCAAGGCTAGGTGGTCTTGAGATCATCTGCACTATAGCAATGACTTGGTCATGAGATCTATTTCATAGCCTACTTTCTTGGTCCAACTACCTATTCTAAAGCCTATAAACTCGGATCTAGCTACATTTATGCTGCCACATATTAGAGGGAACTTCTTCACGTATTCAAGACTCAGCTCCATTATTTGCTATTCACATGGATCAACCGACACATGGCACCTCCAATTATTGAAGCCTACTGCCTATAAATACACCAAGCTATACAACAAAGAGAGGACGCTCGGCTCAGATTAGAGCATAACTCTTTGGACCATGCATAACTCAATCATGGCTGCCAACCACTTTCATCACGAAATACTTGCTATATTC
Source organism: Allium sativum (assembly GCA_030737875.1). Classification (NCBI taxonomy): domain Eukaryota; kingdom Viridiplantae; phylum Streptophyta; class Magnoliopsida; order Asparagales; family Amaryllidaceae; genus Allium; species Allium sativum. The sequence goes on along the minus strand of CM060916.1, from coordinate 709,795,857 downwards.
CTTAAAAACAACTATGTAATAGAGACCCTGATGATCTCATTCATTGTATCTTCGACTTTATGATATTATTAAGAGATTATGAAGTGGGCGTAGGCTCGTTAACGCCGAACCACTATAAAAATACTGTTTTCTTGTTTTTTCTCGTTTTTTCTGATATTTCTTCATATATCACGCTCAAATCCGACTTTTGGCCGTTGATGACCACTTTTTGGCGTCAACATAAATTTTCATAAAAATAAATTGAAATAAATATTCATTTAAAAGTCGGACAGCTTGTTTGTGTACACCTATTTATTTGATATTGATTGGGCACATTGCCCAACTGCACAAATAATAATCAGTATTTGTTGGATGAAACCTCACATGGGTATTAGGATGATATTTGACATACACTAATCCCAATGTTTAGTCGTATGTCAATCGATGTGTTGATAGATTGTGGTGAGCGTTATTTATTTATTTTAATGCTCATACAGTTGTAGAATGCACTCTGGATGAGGTTTGAATGTTTAATGATTATTTATCATTATTGTTGCATACATGCGATGTATGAAATCCATATAACTGAAATTATATGGTAATTGATTGAGTCGCATTCTGATTAAAGAATATTTTAAAATAACGAATATTTTAAAATAATATTCAGTGAATAATCAAAATATAATTTTGATGTCCGATTTTTGACGAACACGAAAATATATAAAAATATATGAAGCCGGGTTAAGTATAGAACGCCATTTTAACCCGAATGTGTTTATCAATCAATTTTATTCATTTTATAATGAATATCGAAAAGAACTGATTTCAAAATATGATATTTTGAAAATATTGTCATTTTAATATTATAATGATATGGATATTCAATTTTGATTTAAAATTGAAAATGAAGTTGAAATTGTTTTAAAATGAATTTATAAACGATTTATAAAACATGTTTTAAATGGAAATCGATGATATATATTATATATATATAATGGCCTGAATAGAATGCGCCGCGCAGCGAACGTTCGCGAATTTCGACCATTAACTTCAAATTGATGTAACAGGAGTTCCGACCATTGGATTCTCCTAAACCCAAAACCGTTGAGTTCGTATCGAAAAAAGCTTCCCAATGATTATAAGAGATTTAAAATCTAATGGTTGGATTTTGAATTATGTCCAAATCAATTTTGTAAAAGGTCGCTATGAATGCAGTTCGGTGGCCGTTATTGGAAACTGACTGAAATGGCGATATTAAAATTATTAAAAATATGGAAAAATTGTGTAAAATCATAATAAATGATTTGGAAGGTTTTTGGATGAAAAATTCCAAGTTTGGAAAGATAAAAATATATTTTTATCGAAATGAACTAGTTATTAACTAGAATAATAATCCAATGTTTTTAAATACGTAAATTGGATTTGAAATGGTTTTGATATAACCAGAATTTTACGACCGATGAATGGGAATGGAAATAATGTTCAGAATATTTCGATATTGGATTCAGTGATTACGAGATATTGTTGAGGAATTTGGAAAATATATAAATATCGTTATTCCCAATACGATATTAGTTAGTTTCAGAATTTGATATTGAATATAAGCCGATAAAACTTCTATTCAGAGCCTTGTATTTAATATCAAATTGGATTTTGGGTTTGTCGTGAATGGTTTCTTAAATAACACAGTTCTTAAACCCCGTTGAGAAAAGAATAAATATTTTAACTAAGATTTAAAAGAAGTTTACCAATTAATTAATATTTACTTGGAATTGAATAAAAATAGGATTTTTGGGTTTATCGTGAACGGTGCTTTAAATAACATTTATTCTTTAACCCAATTAACAGTGAAGATATGATTTGGAATTTATAAATCTTTTATTAAGATTTAATGGAATTTTCCAAAGTAAAGATTTCCAATTTAATATATTAAATTGGAATTGAATGGAATTCGATTTGGTAATAATCAAGATGAGCTTCAGTGAAGGAAGACCGTTACTATATATGGAATTTAAAAGGCTTGGCCCTTATTCCATTTATATAATTAGTCTGATACGAAAATTTATATCGATTATATATTGATTTGTTTTCCGTGAAGATTCCATTTTGTTGGAAGATGATTTTGGGTTTATCGTGAACTGTATTTTAAATGACATCGGTTCTTTAACCCAGTTAAAAGATAAGATTAATTTCTTAAAGTTGAATAATCATAAAGTAATGATTTTTTATATTAAAACCAAAATTGGAGTTTTAATAAATCTTTAATTAGATTGAAATGGGAATAAGATAATTAAATTTATCGAATTCATGAAATGATCGAAAATGGAGTACCACCAGTTTTACTTCAAACGATAGTTATATCTTTAAATAGATTTGAACGAGAAACGGTAATTAATTTTACCAATAACACAGTGGGTGTTATATATGGAGTACTACCAGTTTTGCTCCATGGGAGGAATAGCTTGGGATTGGGATTAATGAATAAATTATTACTTCGGTAAAGTTGGCTAATCCCGACTAGTTGATAAACCTTAATTTGGTATAGAATTGTGAAAAAATTAAATAAAATCTTTTGAATTTACATCAAAAGGAAGATTAAAGAAATAACTTAAAGGATTTTATCTTTGACAAAATTAATGGGAACCTTTCCCTAAAAATGTGAATAATTGAATAAAAGAATATTCTGGATTGGAATGAGGAGTATGATGTGTTTTTATAGCACCTGATTATTGATTATAAAATATGCTAATTATTCGGAAAGACCGGGTTTAACCCATTTTGAATAATTAATACGATGACTAAAAGTCGACGATGAAGACGGTGGTTGAAGACCGGAGATCTTCACATCGTTTGGATGATTACTGATGTCTTGATTGGGCTGTACACCCAAGACAAGGTAATAAGTGGTGATCGTCCAGACGTACTTGGAGATCGACCGAATATGCGAGGACCCCTCTCTTGTATTGGACATATGGGACGAGGAATAAGGTGCCTCCGATTTCGTTCAGACCCATAACGGACTTGTAAATAGATGGTATGTCTGATATTGTATTCCTTTGTACTGTGTTCGTTGACCTCTACTTAATATATATATATATATATATGTATGTATGGTAGCGGAGAATTTATTCCCTCGCTCGACACCCTTCTCTGAGACGTACGAGCTTAGAGATTATATATTGGTGGAAATCAGTGGTACGGTATGGATTGTCAGTGTGGCATACTGAGATGCAAATGATCAAGGCTTTTGTTGAAAAGAAAAGTCTTGTGGATGATATTCAAAGCACGACTTTAATACCATAGCTTTGTATATAGCGTAAATTTGCGAGCCTCACACCCAGTATGAGTCAAAAACGGGATCGTGACTACAGGGAGTGCACGACGTTTCCTTTTAGCTAGGAGTGGTGTCATGGTATGGAGCCCAGAAATTTTTACTTATGTGGATGATGGAATGAGGCACCTCGATTACTGAGTCCCTAGTGGCTCAGAGATAGCTCCGATAGGACCGGGAAATGTGTGTTCAGGAATAATGAATCCACTAAAGTAAGTGTGGACCGGCCCTGAAGACCAAGGGTTGCCCGTAGGTGTGATCCTGAGACATGCGCTAGAGTGTCTCGAATCGGGAGGAGCCATGTAACGACACGGATTTCGCCCGGACCTAATCGATCGCTAAATCGACCAAGACCGTTCGAATCCCGCATACGCTAACTCTGGGCATACAACACATCAGAACAAATAACAGAAGACTTTTATAAAACACCATAATAATGTTACATCAGAGTACAGAATATCAGAGTATATCGAAATATAATACAGCGGAAGATTAATTTACATCAAATGTAATACAATGAACAGCGGAAATAAATAAATAACACAGCGGAAGACGATAAACGCACTGGAAACAGCTTTAAGCTTCGATCCGGAATCCTGCTTATATATCTGCAAAATAAACTACTCGACTGCCCGTGTGGAAAATAGGGGCACCCGAGTTTGCAAGGGAAAAGCAAACTACAGGTCAGTCATGGGACTGGTGTGAGAAACTCTAAACAGTTATAACCTTATATAAATCATATGGCATATCACGGGACCACGCCGCTAACGCGGAACGGGTTTACCCCCATGAATGCCAGTGTATAAACAACAATCAATATAGATATATGGATCTACTATGCATCAATCAACATGCAATACCCCAATCTACCCATTTAGATTAATCACCACACGCAGATTTTCCAAATCCAATTCAATTTACAGAAATTATTCCTTTGGATTTTATTCCCAATTTCTATTTCAAATCATTTGAAATACATATCTAACTTTCTATAACAAAGTAAATTTCACTTCGGGATCTCAAATCAAATCGTTTGGAAACGTGAATTCAAAAACATAACAACGCATACAAACAAGTATGCAACCAAATATCATGCTCCCCATCGATAAGGCAAAGGGTACGCACCTAGCAACTCGATATATAAATGTGCACCTACCGCACATAGGAGCAGGCTACACCGACGATGCACCTCCCACACATGGAGAGCATACACCGCCCTCTCACCCATACTTTTAGTCTCAGGGTTACCCGAATCTTTAGCCACATACTAAATCATTTCATATCCCGAAGTAGGGAAAATCATTTCAAAACATAATAATCACAAGTACTTTCAAAATATAGTACTTCACATCAATAATTCATACATATGATCAGTCACTATTAATCACATAACCTTTGAGCTCATACGTCTCAAAGAAGGGTGTTAAGCAAGAGAATAAATTCTCCGCCACCAAACAGATACATCATTAATAGCAACTAATCAAATATGTGATGAACCACAATGTAACACATAATTCATTTCAAAATCTCTTTGATAATATCGGGTTTAGGCCTCGAAATCCTTTCTGTTTTATAAAACATTCCCTGTTCAAAATCGGGAATACATTTCTTTTCACTTAAGAAAAATATATCATTTCACAATCATTCATTAAATTTGAAATGAACACAACATCGCTAAACACCTTATAGTCAAATCGTGAAGTGTTTCACAAGGTGTTAACACACAGATATTTTTACCCAACCCAATGCTAAATGTAAAAGCATATTCTGCTCATAAACTGGTCAAGCACCATCCAAACAATCAATCAGTCACAATCAATATCAACAACCACGTATATTTGGTTTACACTACATCTCATGGTTTGGTAAATTTAATCACCATTCATTCATTCAAATCTAATTAAAGATTTATTCAAACTCCAATTGGTTTCATCTCTAAATCATTTCTTATTGATTGTTCTACTTTTTGGAAATTAATCCTGCTTTTACTCGGGTTAAAGATCTAATGTCATTTAAACACAATTCACGACAAACCCCAAATCCAATTTGATATTAAATACAAGGCTCTGAATAGAAAATATATCGGCTTATATTCAACATCAAATTCTGAAACCAACAGATATCATATCGGGCATAACGATATCGATATCTTCCAAATTCCCATCACAATATCTGTATAATCACGGAATCCAATATCGAAATATTCTGAAGATAATTTCGATTCATATCCATTCCAATTCATATATTGGAAATTCTGGTTATTTTTAAAACCATTTCAAATCCAATTTATTTATTCAAAAATATTGGATTAATTTTTCTAGTTCAAAACTAGTTCATTTCGATAAAAATCTATTTTTATCTTTTCAAATATGGAATTTTTCATCCCAATTCTTTCCAAATCATTTCTTATGATTTTACACTAATTATTGATATTTTTAATAATTTTATGAAGGCCCGTACAGTCGGTTTCCAATAACGGCCACCGAACTGAACTTACATCGACCTTTTCTAAATTTGATTTGGACATAATTCCAAATCCAACCGTTGGATTTCAAATCTCTAATATTCGTTAGAAAGCTCTTTTCGATACGAACCCAGCAGTTCCGGTTTTAGGGGAATCCGACGATCGGATCTCCCGCAATATCAACTCGAAGTCAATGGTCGAAATTCGCTAACTGCCGCGGTGCGGCGCGTTCTATTCAGGCCATTATATATAATATATATATTTCGTCGATTTCCTTTTAAAACGTATTTTATAAATCGTTTTAAATTCGTTTTCGAAATGATTTCAACTTCATATTCAATTTCTAATCAAAATTGAATATTCCATATACACGACAATTTTATACAGTGTATATATATGTTAAAAAATATATTTTTAACAATCAAATCATTTTCACATTTCATCTATATATATATATATATATATATATATCGTTTTCATTTCATATATACATCGTTTTCACATTTCATATATATATCGTTTTCATTACATATATATATCGTTTTCATTTCATATATATATATTATTTCCACCTTTCATATATATAATATTTTCACTTTTCAATATATACGATATTTTCACTTTCAATATATACGATATTTTCACTTTTCAATATATACGATATTTTCACTTTCAATATATACGATATTTTCACTTTTCAATATATACGATATTTTCACTTTTCTATATATACGATATTTTCACTTTTCAATATATACGATATTTTCACTTTCAATATATACGATATTTTCACTTTTCAATATATACGATATTTTCACTTTTCAATATATACGATATTTTCACTTTCAATATATACGATATTTTCACTTTTCAATATATACGATATTTTCACTTTTCAATATATACGATATTTTCACTTTCAATATATACGATATTTTCACTTTTCATATATATTTCATTTCACTTCATGATAAATTTCACACAGAATACAATCAAACAAGTCGTCCATGGTCTGTGGACGACGGGGAGCAATTCATATATGCAGTTATACAATAAATAACTGTACAGAAATAATATAGTGAGAGAATTCTCACTTTGATTTTCCTCTTCGACAGTTTTATTTTTGAATTTCTGAACAGTCTAGATTTGAATTTGCCCGAAATTCCAACGTGCTCGGAATTGGACCCGGTCAGTTTTGTTGCGAAACTCTCGCCCCCACGATCGCAACGGATCCTGTTTCATGCGATTTTGAGTTCGTATTAGAAAGATACGCTTATTTGAAGGTTAATGACATTATAAAAATAATTAGTAAATTAATTAATTAGAAATTAAACCCCTTCCTTCTTCCTGGACATCGTTCCTCCGCCGAACCCATTAGCTCCAAACCATTGACTGACCCCCGCTCCTCCATCGTTACCCTGACTGACAATCCACTGGCACCACACTATCGGCCGTCGAGAGCTCCACTTGCGCACGCCAATAGGCCTACTCGGTGGACCCCATGCTCCGGAAACAGGCTGCGAAGTTGGCCCCTTTACACGCACGATTCTCCCTTGATAGCTCACGAAATCTGATGATCTGTATATGGATCGGTAGATCTCACTTAGTACTTTGATGTTTGTTTAATAACCTTGGATTGAAATGCATCGAGTTAGAAGAAATTGGGGTGAGAAATTTAGAGCAATTTCCGCCCTCTATTTGCTCAACAGCGGCTCTGGGGCGTTGACCTCGTATTGGATGAATTTGGGTTTGAATTTTTATATTTATATATATATTTTTATTTCCAAAAATAGCAACTTTTACATTCGACTTTTAAATATAACCCACCGACTATCGTCCTTAGCTAATTAACCCCATTCGAACACAATGGGATATGTTTCGTAGGCCCATTTGACTGTTTGAGTCAGTTTCTCTTCAAATTAAAATATAAAACATTCAATATTTGATTTGAACGTATATTTCAATTTGCTGGGGCCACATACTGATTCTAAAAATTCCAGAAAAATAAATCTAGCTATGTTTTGACGACATGGTCTCAACAAAACTAGTTTCGTCGAATTCTGAGACCGTTTTAAAAATGGCCCTTTTCTGTTCGATCCAATTTAATAGAAATCGACCAAACACATTTTCCTTTGCCACGCTCAGATACTAACTTCAAAAATTATGAAATTTGAAACCTAACAATAATTTGACATCCCGGATCCAACAAAAGTGGTTTCGTCGAATTATGAGGTCGTTTGCAAAATGGTCATTTTCACGGGCTATATAAACTCTATAACGACCTTTCAGGAAAAAAAATTGGCCATAATTTTTTCTTCCCGCTACGAAACTTCGATTTTTCAGATTCGTTAGAAAGATATTCACTAACATATTTAAATATTTTTGGTTTTACTAGAATCCGTTTTAATTTGCACCCGGTACAGTCAGTCAAAGTTTGAATTCAAATTTTGAAACTACCGCGCCATTTTAGGCCTTGTTTATAATTAGAAATAATTATATTCATTTTCAAACATCGATTCAAACTTACTTTTCATCGTTATTATTTAAAATAATTTATTTTAAATATTCAAAATCCACTAAAATAGCCAAATTAAAAATTTTAAACTGGCTCAGATTTTCCGGGTTGTTACAATCTCCCCCACTTAAAACTTTTCGTCCCCGAAAAGGAACAAAGTCAAAAGTTGTTTAATTAACCAACTCAACTTTCATTATTTTTATTATGGCTTAAGTTCTTTAACTTTTCAGTTTTTAAGAACTTTTCAAATTTTTCAAAAATTTGGCTAACACCCTAAATTTTCGAAAAATTTCGCCATAAAATCCTTTATACGGGGAGATTCGGGATGTTTCAAATAGCCTCCCATGGCCCTCACCAATCCAAAAAAAAGGGAAAGCCAATCGGCTCATAAAATCATCAAATCCCAAAAAATACAATAAACATGTACCTATTGGTCGGGCAAACAATTTAATTCCTCCTCTCTAGCCTCCTTGCTATGACCTGTTCACACATATATATGTATATGCATGCATTTCCAAACAATTTTCAATACAGTTCAATATTTGGTACAATTTGGCCTAAATTTACCTTTCATTCACTTATGGGTTTTATTGCTCCAATATTATAATTAATCAAACCAATAACCATACAATACAACCATCAATCAATTTGTTGATTAAATTTTCAAACATATACCTATCTATATATTCAAAATTCATATTTTCTAAGATCAGATTATATATATAATCACAAATATGTTAATTATAAACATATGATTCTCAACTCATTATGGGGCATTACTAACCCCATCTCTAATGAGTCACTCATTCTAGAATGCTACTGATTCTATCTCTAATGAGGATTCTTCTATAGGATATTACTAATCCTACCCCTGATGAGTCTTTTATTTAGTTCTAACGAGTTGTACCCCAAAGATTTGAGTTAACCAAAGCACTGATACCAGCTGTAATGACACGGATTTCGCCCGGACCTAATCGATCGCTAAATCGACCAAGACCGTTCGAATCCCGCATACGCTAACTCTGGGCATACAACACATCAGAACAAATAACAGAAGACTTTTATAAAACATCATAATAATGTTACATCAAAGTACAGAATATCAGAGTATATCGAAATATAATACAGCGGAAGATTAATTTACATCAAATGTTATACAATGCACAGCAAAAATAAATAAATAACACAGCGGAAGACGATAAACGCACTGGACACAGCTTTAAGCTTCGATCCAGAATCCTGCTTATATATCTGCAAAATAAACTACTCGACTGCCCGTGTGGAAAATAGGGGCACCCGAGTTTGCAAGGGAAAAGAAAACTACAGGTCAGTCATGGGACTGGTGTGAGAAACTCTAAACAGTTATAACCTTATATAAATCATATGGCATATCACGGGACCACGCCGCTAACGCGGAACGGGTTTACCCCCATGAATGCCAGTTTATAAACAACAATCAATATAGATATATGGATCTACTATGCATCAATCAACATGCAATATCCCAATCTACCCATTTAGATTAATCACCACACGCAGATTTTCCAAATCCAATTCAATTTACAGAAATTATTCCTTTGGATTTTATTCCCGATTTCTATTTCAAATCATTTGAAATACATATCTAACTTTCTATAACAAAGTAGATTTCACTTGGGGATCTCAAATCAAATCGTTTGGAAACGTGAATTCCAAAACATAACAACGCATGCAAACAAGTATGCAACCAAATATCATGCTCCCCATTGACAAGGCAAAGGGTACGCACCTAGAAACTCGATATATAAATGTGCACCTACCCCACATAGGAGCAGGCTACACCGACGATGCACCTCCCACACATGGAGAGCATACACCGCCCTCTCACCCATACTTTTAGTCTCATGGTTACCCGAATCTTTAGCCACATACTAAATCATTTCATATCCCGAAGTAGGGAAAATCATTTCACAACATAATAATCACAAGTACTTTCAAAATATAGTACTTCACATCAGTAACATCATTAATAGCAACTAATCAAATATGTGATGAACCACAATGTAACACATAATACATTTCAAAATCTCTTCGATAATATCGGGTTTAGGCCTCCAAATCCTTTCTGTTTTATAAAACATTTTTATAAAACATTCCCTGTCCAAAATCGGGAATACATTTCTTTTCACTTAAGAAAAATATATCATTTCACAATCATTCATTAAATTTGAAATGAACACAACATCGCTAAACACCTTATAGTCAAATCGTGAAGTGTTTCACAAGGTGTTAACACACAGATATTTTTACCCAACCCAATACTAAATGTAAAAGCATATTCTGCTCATAAACTGGTCAAGCACCATCCAAACAATCAATCAGTCACAATCAATATCAACAACCACGTATATTTGGTTTACACTACATCTCATGTTTTGGTAAATTTAATCACCATTCATTAATTCAAATCTAATTAAAGATTTATTCAAACTCCAATTGATTTCATCTCTAAAATCATTTCATATTGATTGTTCTACTTTTTGGAAATTAATCCTGCTTTTACTCGGGTTAAAGAACTAATGTCATTTAAACACAGTTCACGACAAACCCCAAATCCAATTTGATATTAAATACAAGGCTCTGAATAGAAAATATATCGGCTTATATTCAACATCAAATTCTGAAACCAACAGATAACATATCAGGCATAACGATATCGATATCTTCCAAATTCCCATCACAATATCCGTATAATCACGGAATCCAATATCGAAATATTCCGAAGATAATTTCGATTCAAATCCATTCCAATTCATATATTGGAAATTCTGGTTATTTTTAAAACCATTTCAAATCCAATTTATTTATTCAAACATATTGGATTAATTTTTCTAGTTCAAAACTAGTTCATTTCGATAAAAATCTATTTTTATCTTTTCAAATATGGAATTTTTCATCCCAATTCTTTCCAAATCATTTCTTATGATTTTACACTAATTATTGATATTTTTAATAATTTTATGAAGGCCCGTACAGTCGGTTTCCAATAACGGCCACCGAATTGCACTTACAGTGAGCTTTTCTAAATTTGATTTGGACATAATTCCAAATACAACTGTTGAATTTCAAATCTCTAATATTTGTTAGAAAGCTTTTTTCGATACGAACCCAACGGTTCCGGTTTTAGGAGAATCCGACGGTCGGATCTCCCGCAATATCCATTCGAAGTCAATGGTCGAAATTCGCGAACTACCGCGGCGCGACGCGTTCTATTCAGGCCATTATATATATATAATATATATTATATATATATTGTCGATTTCCTTTTAAAACGTATTTTATAAATCGTTTTAAATTCGTTTTTGAAACGATTTCAACTTCATATTCAATTTCAAATCAAAATTGAATATTCCATATACACGACAATTTTATACAGTGTATATATATGTTAAAAATTATATTTTTGACAATCAAATCATTTTCACATTTCATATATATATATCGTTTTCATTTCATATATACATCATTTTCACATTTCATATACATATCGTTTTCATTACATATATATATATATATCGTTTTCATTTCATATTTATATATATATATATATATATATATTATTTCCCCCTTTCATATATATAATATTTTCACTTTTCAATATATACGATATTTTCACTTTCAAAATATACGATATTTTCACTTTTCAATATATACGATATTTTCACTTTCAATATATACGATATTTTCACTTTTCAATATATACGATATTTTCACTTTTCAATATATACGATATTTTCACTTTCAATATATACGATATTTTCACTTTTCAATATATGCAATATTTTCACTTTCAATATATACGAAATTTTCACTTTTCAATATATACGATATTTTCACTTTTCAATATATACGATATTTTCACTTTCAATATATACGATATTTTCACTTTTCATATATATTTCATTTCACTTCACGATAAATTTTCACACAGAATACAATCAAACAAGTCGTCCATGGTCTGTGGACGACGGGGAGTAGTTCATATATGCAATTATACAATAAATAACTGTACAGAAATAATATAGTGAGAGAATTCTCACTTTTATTTTCCTCTTCGACAGTTTTATTTTTGAATTTCTGAACAGTCTAGATTTGAATTTGCCCGAAATTCCAACGTGCTCGGAATTGGACCCGGTCAGTTTTGTTGCGAAGCTCTCGCCCCTACGATCGCAACGGATCCTGTTTCATGCGATTTTGAGTTCGTACGAGAAAGATACGCTTATTTGAAGGTTAATGACATTATAAAAATAATTAGTAAATTAATTAATTAGAAATTAAACCCCTTCCTTCTTCCTGGACATCCTTCCTCCGCCAAACCCATTAGCTCCAAACCATTGACTGACCCCCGCTCCTCCATCGTTACCCTGACTGACGATCCACTGGCACCACACTATCGGCCGTCGAGAGCTCAACCTGCGCATGCCACGAGGCCCCACTCGGTGGACCCCATGCTCCGGAAACAAGCTGCGAAGTTGGCCCCTTTACACGCACGATTCTCCCTTGATAGCTCACGAAATCTAATGATCCGTATATGGATCGGTAGATCTCACTTAGTACTTCGATGTTTGTTTAATAAACATGGATTGAAATGCATCGGGTTGGAAGAAATTGGGGTGAGAAATTTAGAGCAATTTCCGCCCTGTATTTGCTCGACGGCGGCTCTGGGGCGTTGACCTCGTATTGAATGAATTAGGGTTTGAATTTTTATATTTATATATATTTTTATTTCCAAAAATAGCAACTTTTACATTCGACTTCTAAATCGAACCCACCGACTGTCGTCCTTAGCTAATTACCCCCATTCCGAACACAATGGGATATGTTTCGTAGGCCCATTTCGACTGTTTGAGTCAGTTTCTCTTCAAATTAAAATATAAAACATTCAATATTTGATTTGAACGTACATTTCAATTTGCCGGGGCCACATACTGATTCTAAAAATTCTAGAAAAATAAATCTAGCTATTTTTTGATGACACGGTCCCAACAAAACTAGTTTCGTCGAATTCTGAGACCGTTTGAAAAATGGCCCTTTTCTGGTCGATTCAATTTAATAGAAATCGACCAAACACATTTTCCTTTGTCACGCTCACATACTAACTTCAAAAATTATGAAAATTGAAACCTAGCAATAATTTGACATCCCAGATCCAACAAAATTTGTTTCGTCGAATTCTGAGGTCGTTTGCAAAATGGCCATTTTCACGGATATAAACTCTATAGCGACCTTTCTGAAAATTCTTTTGGCCATAACTTTTGCTTCCCGCTACGAAACTTTGATTTTTCAGATTCGTTAGAAAGATATTCACTAACAGATTTAAATATTTTTGGTGTCACTAGAATCCATTTTATTTTGCACCCGGTACAGTCAGTCAAAATTTGAATTCAAATTTTGAAACTACCGCGCCATTTTAGGCCTTGTTTATAATTAGAAATAATTATATTCATTTTCAAACATCGATTCAAACTTACTTTTCGTCATTATTATTTAAAATAATTTATTTTAAATATTCAAAATCCACTAAAATAGCCAAATTAAAAATTTTAAACTGGCTCAGATATTCCGGGTTGTTACAAGCCATCCCTTACCTCAACTCATAGATGGAAATCCAATTTCCAATACGTGACTTTTCAGTTTTAGTGGTAAAACTAGTATGGCGACATAGTAGGATGGGTACTATGTCGTCTATGATTGATACATTTATATTTAAAGTTAATTTTGACATTATATATTTATAGTAATATCATAATGATTTTTTTTTTAAAACGTACCAAACATGTTTGGCTATTATAAGGTAAAACTCTATCATCCAGCTTGCGTTGCATTTTGTGATGGGACCTGAGTCTTATAATAGCTTCATTTTTCCAAAAATCATAGCGTTGTTTACAAACTATTTGTTTATGGTGTTCTTTGGAAGAAACCCGTTCCGTGTTATACGGCGTGGTCCCTTGAATTACCTAACTTTAAAATAAAATTAATAACTGTTTTGATTTCTCACACCAGTCCCATGGCTGACTCGGAGTTTATTGTTTTAACCTAAACTCTGGGTACCCATATTTCCCACATGGGCAGCTTGTATATTTGGTTTTGTAGAGATTTATTTTCACAGGATCGTGGATTACAGCTGGAGCTATATTCAGAAAGATTTGTATCCGTGTATTTCATTCAGTTGTGTTAGTTGATGATTATTCCGCTGCATTATATTTATGTATACCTTTTCCGCTGTTTTGTAATTTAAATCTCTGATTTTTTCCGCTATAAATTATTTATTCATACTCAGTTATACTCTTGTACTCTGATGTAATTGTTGTAATAGCAGTGAAATGTTTTGTTGTTTGTGTTCTGATGAGTCGTGTTATCAAAGCAATCCGGGATTTCCCGATAGGGGAAGTTTGTGTTGTTTCATCATCAAGGTTTCATGAGGCATGAGGGGAGCGCATGTTCATCTGATTATTTTGTCGGCTCCAAAGGACTGGAAGGGGAAGCACACGGCTTCCTGAGACGTGGAAGGTTCCCCTGGTAGTCCTCAGTGGTGGTGTAGTATTCGGGTTGTACTCACAGAGGTTGGGTCTGCGCGTAACTACCCGGTGAGTGGCCTTGACTGCAAAAGTAGCTTTGTAGTCAGAAAGCTGTGATGAGGTGACACTAGGCTGATTCGGCGATCGCCTCAATAGGGATGTAGGGGTCACGACCAACAAGGATAATAGATCGTCGGGTACCCATCATTGGCAGCCAGTGAGATGCGAAAAGACTAGAGCTAAACCCAAGATGCCATCCACCTTTCACAATCGAGGCACGGTGGTTGAGGGGAGATGCCAACTAGATGTTTAGATTGTTTTTTAAGGGAAAATTGCTTAGCTCTTGTAGTATTTACTACTTGAGAGGAGGGCCGAGGTGGGGCCATAGCCCCCATGAAAAACATACCTGAAAGATATCTGTATTTTGAGGCTCTTAAAGGCGGGCTTGTACAGTTATGGAAAAGCTCCCGACCGAGTTATGTGTTTCTTGTATAGCCCTATCATGGAACTCGGTGCACATTAGAGGTTATGTGCGATTAAGGCATCGAATACGACTGATGATACATACGTAGGAAAGTCTAGATACATGCATGTCTGCTATGGGTGGTGTATCGTAGACTTGAGGGCATTACTTTGTGATGGAATCTGATTCGATTGAAGGTGGCAGTCCGTACGCTTACATAACGTAGTAATGGTAGATATATATGGAATGTAACATTGTTATATAGAGATCCGTATGTCACTCCGGCGTACGACGAGGGATTGCATACATTTCTGTGGCATTACGGTGGTTGAAGGAGATCGTGCAAGTGGGGTACCATGGGGTGTACCTTACTATTGGGGGTGGCTACATATATACTGAATTAGGTTAATCTACTGGGAGTAAATGGATACGACGTGTGTGTAAGCCTTAAGTGTTGTTAATGCAAGTAACCTAATAAATAAGAAAATGTGATTGAACGGTATATGTAGGGTTATCCAAAATGTATAGTTTAAATCCAGTCACCAAAACCTGTGTTCTGACCCCCTCCTCATCACATACTCGCAGGTTAGACTTGTGGCAGAGATATGATAGCTTTGGATACTGGTTAGGCAGTATTATAATTTGGGTAAGGCTATATTTTGATTATATTATAATTTATCCATTCCGCTATGAGATATTTTCTGAGGTCTGATATGTTTTATATCTCTGTCTTTTCTGCAAGATACCAAAGCAACCAACAAGAGTTTCGATGGATTAGAATTTTGAAAAAAAAATCGGTATGTCGGAATTCGGGTTGTTACATCTGGTATCAGAGCTTAGCTTTAGGATTTATGTATAAATAGTGACTGAACGTATTTGTACTTTTTAAAAAAAATATAATACCTAGATCCATGATGGAATCCATTAAATAGAAAGAGTATAGTATGGTAGGAATTGGGATGTCCGTTTTGTACACTAAAGGAATGAATACGGAAATCTGAGACCCTTAGGTAATTTGAGTGGGAAAGTGTACATTGTCCTTTATATGGAAGGAAGGTGAATCCCATATAATTAGTATTTTGGGGTTAGTGGGTTTGGTAGTAAAACCTTATAAATTTGGAAAAGTTAAAAAGAGAAAAATGGATCAGGAATATATATAGTTGAGAGAATTGACTTTGTGGGAGTGTCTAGGAAAGCCTAGAAAAATTGGAAACCCGTTTTAAGTCTAACCTCATTGTTAACTTTTAAGAACTTGAAATTGTAAAAGTTTTGGGAAAATGGTTTATGGTGTTTTCAAGTTTTAATCTTAAAAGTTATAGTTTTAAAAATATGTAAAGTACATATTGGGTTTTGAAGTAAAATGGGGTATATTTTGTAAATAGTGATTTATTGCGAAAATTTTGTCTAAAATAAAATTCTCTTAGTAAAACGTGCATAGTATGGAGCATGTATTGCTCACTGGTTTTCTTGTTATATTGCATGAAAGGAGTTAAATGCAAAACTTAGAAAATATTTCATTTTGTTAAAATTCTCAGTAAATAAAGTTTTGAAATCTCTATTCTTTTAACAATCATTTTGATAAAAAGATTAGCAAGAAATTTTGTAGGGTGGACAAAATAAGTTGTAGAAATTAAGAATAGAGTGGATGTTTGCACCTTGCAGTAATAGACTGAACTAACCTTATAGGCAAGAACTAGTCGTAAACGTGATTGAGAATTAGTTGTCCTTGTCCACTCCAGTTTTTGTGATTTGAAAAAAAAAATGATGAATGATGATTTACATTTTTTTTAGATATGTTTTTTTATGGTTTGGCAAAGGTAAGTTTTCATGAGGAAAATAAAGTTATGACACTTTCAAAAAAAAAAATCTAATGAAAAAGGGTCAAACCTTGTTTTAAAAGTATGGAGTGGGTAAGGATTAGTGCCTAGGGATGACGGGAAAAGTTTTGAGGCTATAAAGTAAATAGCGAAAATTATCTTGGAATAATGGTAAGTCCCTGTAGAATACATAAGCAATGAAAAGCCTAGGGTGTTGCTTGAAATAATTGTTTGTACACAGCTAGGACTAGTGGTGACTACTAGGTAGTAAAAGGCAAGTAAGTATTTAGATCCTATTGCTAATTTTCATGTTACGGGCACAACCTGTTATTACATCTCTGTTGCGATCGTTCCATTATTTTGTTCTTGTTGGGTAATTAGGGTAACACCTAAACCTGTCATGGATCCCATGGTTTGGACTTTTCTGTTTGAGGGGTGCATAGTCCTGAGATTCTTGGCCCTTAGTAGTAGTTGTGTAGGGTGTCTGTTTTCCTGTTTTAGTTGAAAAACTAGAAGGCTTATTTGAAAACTAAACTTAGATCAAATGATTAAATAAGCTAAGCAAAGAGTAAAGGCATAACTAAAAAGGAAACAGCAAATTCAGTAAAGCAACAAACATGACAGTTGAAGAAAAATGGGAAAAATATGAGAAAAGATGAATAAGAATAAAAATTTCCAAGGTAAGATGAAAAAGAAAATCAGTAACAAAGAAAATTTTCTTATATGGGTTGTGCTTGAATAGGAAAATAAGGAATCTTTATAAATGGTTACATAAAATCCAAGTACGGTTGGAAAAATGTACATAAAAGAAAATTGGAAAATGTGAAACTTTCCGTTTTCCACCTTTTTGTAACATAAGAAATCGAATTTAGAAAATTAGATTTTTTTTTTTTTTTGAATTTCAAAAAATAAAGTTGCTTGGTAGGACTTTGGACGCAAATATTGGATGAACTACGCTCTTTCTCAATAAGAGTATGGGAAAATTTGGATGAAAAAGCATTTTTTATTTTCAAAATATTGCATTCATGTAGAACTGCCAGTATATTTAGGATGTGAACATCATATTTTATAAGGATTTTTGAAAAGCTTGTATACCCATAGGAGGTGCTTCTTAGGCATACATGTATTATTATGTTGTATTTCACTTTGCACAAGCGCACAATATTTGCAAAAATTGGATGCACACATGATGGATGTATATTATACGAAAGGTTAATTGATTTTTACCCTTATCAAATTTCGAGGACGAAATTTTCTAAGGATAGGAGAATGTAACACCCCGCATTTTGTAACAATTAAATAATTAAACAATGCATAAGTGTATATATATATATATGCATAGGCATAAATGTTTAAAAGAAAAATATAATAATGATGATATGTGGTTGCATGTAATAAATACCTGCACTAAAAAAGAAGAAAACGATTAATGTAAATAAAAATGTAATGCATGCATTAAAAGAAAGAAAGGACTGGTTGCATGCAGTGCAAATGTGTTGCATGCGCTAATTTACAAATATGATGCATTAATAATAAAAGAGAAATAAAAGAAAAAGATGCATGCAAAATGATAAAGATGCATGCAATGGTTTAAATAAATGATTACAACAAATATGAAAAAGAGGAGTAAGAAAAAAACAATGACCACCATTGTTCTAAGCCTTGTTAACAAAAACCTTAGCAGTCCAGTTGGTTGGAACATGTGGCTTGCATACAAGAGGTACAAAATATACATATAAGAAGATTACATGTGAATATAATGTATAAATAAATTCCAGAAATTCAAACATTCGAAAATCAAACTTCTACGCCAAAACAGCTCGCGGGACCCATAAGAGGGTCGACACCCCTATAGGGTGTCGACACCGGGGTCGACACCCCTGTAGAGGGGTCGACACCCCTGTAGGGGGGTCGACACCCCCCTCCCCCAAACCCGACTAGATTCATCTGCGAACCTGTACTATTTTCTTAACTGGGTTCAATGCTGATTCAGCGATGCGTGTACGATAAGATCCTGAACACCTATAAATAGGCTAGTACGACCTAGCCTAAATCTCATATTTCTGAGACGAAATCTATACTCTGTCATTCTTCTTCCTCCTCAAATCTCTTTAGAAAAATAAGATAATTAGTTTAGGAAAATTCTAAATCAAGATCTGGAGGAAAAGAATGAATATTAATAGGAATATTTCAGAATCATATTCGAAGTAAGGTAATTTCTTAAATCTAGTTTATTCAATTTTCTTCCTCTTTCTTCCCTTTTTCTTTTAGTAAGAATTGTGGATCCATGGTTGTTAGGTTCTAAATCCAATTAGGGGAAACCATGGAATGTTAGATCTGAACCAGATTAAGGATTTGGAAAGCAAATTAGGTGAGTGGGTTTAAGTTATATCATTTTTGATAATAGTATATTATCGTTTGATATTCCCCATTAATATGCAATGTAAATATGCTAAAATGATTAAAGTGATGAAATGCTAATATGACATGTTGAAATATTAATATGCTAAAATATTAATATGTTGGAAAGTTCATATGTTGAAACGTTTAAAATGCTGAAATGTTCATATATTTAAGCGTAAACTTGTTAAAATATGAGTAGCGATTACTGTTGTATACATACATGTTCTAATTACATGATTAACTTGGGGCAAATTATGTACTTGAATTTCTAATGGTAGAATTGAGAAAATTGTGTGTTAATTGGTTAGATTTAAAAAATTACATGATTAAATGATTTTCATGTTAGAATAGAATTAATTACATGTTAGAAAGAACATGCGGCATAAATTGGGCTTAATATGAGACATGTAAAATATAGATTACAGTAAAAATTTAAAGAATGGACATATAGAAAATTTACAGTAAATAGAAAACTATAACTGCACTTAGACACGAGGTTAAATTCAATTTGTGGTAGAAGTTTGCCCGTAACCGCCCGACAAATCCAGCGTCCACAAGTTGTTAATTTAATGTGAGAGGTCCAGTGCGTAAATAAACATATACCGGTGCTAAGACACGAGGTTAAGTCAACTTGTGGAAGAAGTCTGCCCGGAACCGCCTGGCAAATCCAGCATCCACAAGTGGTAGGCTTAATGTGAGAGGTCTAGTACGTAAACATATATATATATATATATATATATATATAAGGATAGAAATAAATGGCATTAATTGTAATTAATGGAAATGAATGGAATTGAAAAATAAGTACAACAGTAAAAGAAGTGGAATGAACGGGGAATGATAATAAACTATTATAAATAAATTACATTAATGAGAATGTTGTATAATAGGTAGGCTTGTCCTAGGGACAAGTGGAAATTATAACTTAGGTTATAATAAACGAAAACGGAAGTGGAATAAATTATGTAATGGGATAAATCGTACTTGATTGTAAATTAAGTTATATATAAGGACAACATAAGTTATACTTATGGAGAGGAAACTTTTAGTAAACCTTAGTTAAGAGAACTAAGTTAATAAGTAAACAACGATAAGTTGTAGTGACAGTATAAGATGAAATTATGATTAAATGAGAAAGAATGAGACAAACTTATGAAATAAAATAAGTTATATTTAATCATAAATAATAAGTGACATGTTAAACAGAAAATATGTGAATTGAGATACTTAATTACATATAAGTAGAACATGTTATTGTAACTATGAAATCAAACAAGAATATAAAGAGATTGCGGATTACAGACCTTGGATCACAATCTAGAAAATAACATGTTGTGGGCTTGTTAATAAACTTAAATGGGTTATATGACTGAGATTAATAAGGAAAAGGAACTTGGTAACTTGAATAAGAAGTCAATGTGAATGGGAATAACCAAGTTAGATGAAAACCCGATAAGGTAGAGCAAGCGCATAACTGAATGTTTAGACATAGGGTCTAATAACAGATTATAATGAGGTGTTTGGACCAGTCCGCACGTTTGAGGGCAAATAACCCAACGGAGTAGATCATCGTGGTGTCATGAGGCACAAGGGAAGCGCATGTTTATATGATTATTCTGTCGGCTCTAATGGACTGGAAGGGGAAGCACGTGGCTTCCTGAGACGTGGATGGTGCCCCTGATAGTCCTTTGTGGTGGTGTAGTGTTCGGGTTGTGCCCACAAAGGTTGGGTCTACGCATAACTACCCAGTGAGTGGCCTTGACTGCAAAAGTAGCTTGCAGTCAGAAAGTTGTGACGAGGTGACACTAGGGTGATTCGACGATCGCCTCAACGGGGAGGTAGGGGTCACGACCAACAAGGATAGTAGATCGTCAGGTACCCATCATCGACAGCCAGTGGGATGCGAAAAGACTAGAGCTAAACCCAAGACGCCATCCACCTTTCACTATCGAGGCATGGTAGTTGAAGGGAGACGCCAACTGGATGTTTAGATTGTTTGTTAGGGGCAAGTTGCTTAGCTCTTGTAGTCTTTACTAGTTGAGGGAGAGGCCGAGGTGGGGCCATAGCCACCATGAAAAACAGACCCGAAGGATATCTGCATTTTGAGGCTCTTAAAGGCGGGCCTATACAGATATGAAAAAGCTCCCGACCGAGTTCCGTGTTTCTTGTATAGCTCTGCCACGGAACTTGGTGCACATTAGAGGTTATGTGCGGTTAAGGCATCGAATACGATTGACGATACGTACTGGAAAAGTCTAGATACATGCATGTCTGCTTTGGGTGGTGTATCGTAGACTTGAGGGCATTACTCTATGATGGAATCTGATTCGATCGAAGGTGGCAGTCTGTACGCTTACATAGTGTAGTAATGTCAGATATAGGCGGAACTTAACATTGTTATATAGAGATCCATACGTCACTCCGGCATAGGATGAGGGACTGCGTACATTTCTGTGGCATTACGGTGGTTGAGGGAGACCGTGCAAGTGGGGTACCATGAAGTGTACCTTAATATTGGGGGTAGCTACATATATACTGAATTAGGTTAATCCACTGGGAGTAAATGGATACGACGTGTGTGTAAGCCTTGAGTGTTGTTAACACAAGTAACCTAATAAATAAGAAAATGTGATTGAACGGTATATGTAGGGTTATCCAAAATGTGTAGCTTAAATCTAGTCACCACATCCTGTGTTCTGACCCCCCTCCTCATCAGATACTCACATGTTAGACTTGTGACAGAGATATGATAGCTTTGGATATTGGTGAGGCAGTATTATAACTTGGGTAAGACTATAGTTTGATTGTATTATATTTTATTCATTCCGCTGTGAGATATTTTCTGAGCATTGATATGTTTTATATCTCTGTCTTTTCTGCAGGATACTAGAGCGACCAACATGATTTTCAATGGATTAGAATTTAAAAAAAAATCGGTCTGTCGGAATTCGGGTTGTTACATGAAGCTTTTTATCTTATTAAATATGTGAAATAAGTATAATAAATAAGGGAAAGACGTCTAGCGTTGGATTTAGTTCAATGCGAAAATTTATATTGAAAACCATACAAATTAATATTCTTATAGAAAATTTATATTCATGCAGACCAGATTTATAGAAACCTCGAATCTTTGGTTTGTGATTGATATTGAACTTTTATCGTTTATAAGTGTTGGTATACCATATGTTTATTTTCAGCACTTCCTGTTAAAATGGAAAATATTAGAAGTATTCTTATGGGATTTATATCCATAAGGATAAACTAAACAAAAAAAATTATCCATAAGGACAAGAGACTAAAATTTTATTCACAAGAACATTTTTTAGTGAAAAGGGAGGAATTTAGAGACCCGCTATCATTTCATACTTTATAGTAAAGTTTGTCTTTATAGTTAAATTTTTTGTCCTTTGTCCTTAAAGATAAATTTTTTGTTAATTTTGCCCTTCATGGTATTTTCCTGTATTTTTATTTTACAATTATTTATCAGTTATTGCATAATCAAATATTATGGAAAAACTAAAATACTATGTAAAGCTACACAAGTTTTTTTCAAATATGTAGTAAGAATTGCATTTGATCGAATACCATAGTAGTATTTAGCAAGATATTTCATTAAACCATCACACATAAGCTCTTAGATATTGTGTAATGAAGAAATATAGTAAGATATTGTGTATTAAAGAAATATAATAAAATATAAGTGTAAGTGTGTAGGTTAACGTATAAGGTAGACAATCATTGTTGTGCAGCATATTGCAAACCATACTAATCAAATAGATAACTATTTTTATGAAGGCTATTTTATTGGATAGTGATTGACAAATTGTAATATGGTTGGAACATCCAGCCCCGATGAAGACTTCGGAATTGACTTGATTTTTACAACAACCAATAGATGTGTATGAAAAGAACTAATTTAAGATAGACTTAATTTGAGTATGGCTTAAAGAACCAGTAATTGATTCTTTAATTCTTGTGCAAACAAGTAAAACATTTTATATTTAGAAACGGAGGGAGTAGTTGTTGGACTTCATTTTGAAACAGCCGCAAGCCTCCAAGAGAAACTAAGGGGGCCCACTTCATAAAAAAGTTAAAAAAAAATACAGCAGACCTTTTGAATTTCTCTTATGAACCGCAACTTTTCCTAGCACAGCTCTTGCTATTTAATAAATTATGTTCAACTTAAATTCAACATCCAAACACGTTGATTTCCATGTTAATATTTGTAAATTGATACATATGCCATGGTTCAAGCATCTAAAATTTAACTCCAAATGTCAATAGATGCATAAAATTATGTTAGTACAAAAAATACCAATGTTTCTCAAATTTAAAAAGAGGATGCAACAACTGCAAGCATGGTCAATTTGCACAAACATGAAGAAACGCAGATTCTACCAGAGCATATAATAAGACCATAAAGTGCTGTTAGCTTGAGAAGCTGCCTAATATTATATTTTCCATTACGATTAAATGCTTTCTAGCTTGAAAAGCTGCCTAATATTATATTTTCCATTACGAAAAAGGATAATCCTTTCTAACCAAATTCATGAACTTACAACTGGCAAAAATAGGTAGTGTCCATTACAACTCAACATGAACTCTATCTTCCAAGTATAAGTTAAAAATTATAGGTAGTCTCTCAAATAGCACAAAAATTAGAAACCAAAAGATATAGGTATAACTTGATGAGCACCAAATATACATATATTTTAATGAATTCTTCTGGAGAGATTTGGCAAACCGCTACCACGACATTTAACTATAAGGGTGTTTGTTTCAGTATCGGGTTCAAACACAAATGTCACTCCCAGGAAATCTCTGATATGCCTTAGAGTGTCAATGCCATATTGTGTGAGCTTCGACACACGAACTTTTGAAAAATCCTCTGGGCATAGAGCACAAAGAAGAAATAACAAACCCTGCAAAGTATTGGACTCAACTGATCAGCACCAAAAAATAAATAACATAGTTGAGCTTTCCATACACATCAGACATAGACTTCAATTTTTGCAATGATACCCGATTGAAAAATTGAAGATAAACGAGTGACAGAAGAGTGATGCGGGAGAAAATGGATGTTCAAGGGCTATTTTTTCTATAACAGAGTAATAAAAGACTGATAAGAGAGTAATAAATAACTGTTGACAGCTGAAATCAGAGTTGTTTTTTCTTATATTTTAGGGTCATACAATTTGAGTTCATGTCACATATGCCTTTTTGTACAGGCATATACCAGCAATTGTGCTCTACGTAGTCTCCATACCATGGTTGCTGACCAAAATAGACCATAAAATTACTTATTTATGTTCATCCACACGTTCTCTAAAGCACAATAGCACTGTGAATATCTGAGATTTAATCTTTCAAACATCTGTTAACCAATCTTCGTATGCGAACAGTTTAACATATATTTCCACTTACTATCATTGTTCGATATAACATTAGAAGTTCCAAGGCTTATTAGTAACCAAAATTTAATGTTAATTTAGTCATGATGACTTACTTTACATGTTAAATGTAGTAATATACACAAAGGAGCACCTAATGGGATCCAAGTAAAATTATAATGCGCGATACTAATTTTTGTTTGATTTGTTTCCGAGATCTTAAGTGGTTCAATGCCTAGAATGTGTGTTACAAATTTTATTTTATTTCTTTTTTTTTTTTTTTTTTGGGTATAGTTGCTTTCAATGCCATAGTTTAGAGTACTTATTTTTAACCCTTTTTCTTAGCTCTATGGTCCATAATTCTCAAAATACTGTTTCATATATCCCTTTGGTACATATTATTTTATGATAGCTCACATGTTAACATGGTTATAAACAAGTCGATGCATACCCAATTCACAGTTCAAACCTTCAATAAATAAGAGAGTTTACCACTTTCACCATGGTTAACATCGAATATTCACCACTAAAAATAGATTAAGAAAATTAAATGAACGCTAAAAACTACCCAATTTGAATGGTTAACTATAGCTGACAATAAATAATCTCTTCCGAAGTTCAATTGTCATATTGGTACAAACAAAATAAATTGGATATGCTGTTATTTTCAATCTGCAAATGTTTAGCATGTTATACAAACTAAACAGAAGTTCTGATTCAATTACTTTTTGGAATAAACTGGAAAAAAAAAAAAGCAGTTGGTTTCAACATTTAAGATAAATGCTGACCTGGTCTGATGTTACATTATTCATTATGCTATGAGTTTCTTAATTGGTTTTCGAAGAGGGTAAACATAGTGTGTTGTTGTTACCTAGTGTAAAACATGGTGCAAATAAAATTGCTCAAGTAATGATGTTAGAAAAAGAAACACTGTTAATGAGATTCAAAAAAGGACAAGTATGCTTAATTGGTATCCAGGTTTACTTAAGTTTGCAATGGAAAAGTTCAACAATCATTTACTTGAATCATATGTCAATTTCTTGACTGAATGCATTTTCACTTTATAAGCCAAAATGAGAAAACGCAATATAAATATAAGCACACACAATGTTATCTGAGTTGGAATCATTATCTTGCTTGTTCCCAATTGCAAGAGGTCAATCACATGAATTCTTGTTTTCTGTTAAGTTCATGTCTTGTGTCATACCTCTGATTAAATATGCATACACACTACACAAGCGCGCGCACACACACTACAATAATGAGAATTCAATCAATGGAATTTCTACCCAATCTTTTTGAGATTCCAAAAATACCCAAGGTGGTATTCCTTCATAACCGCCGATCAAAGGAATCTCAACATCAGTTTATGGCCTCCACCATCATCAACTTTCCGACCACCCATCAACAATACCAACAAGACGCTTGAAACAAAAGTGTTTTGACCACTAAAACTTTTGCACTTACAGCCCACATCCCCATCGAATTTTATAAAATAAAAATTAAATACATTTGACTATTAAATGCACACACCCACACTACTAATAATGAGAATTCAATTAATGGAATTTCTACCCAATCATTTTGAGATTCCAAAAATACCCAAGGTGGTATTCCTTCATAACCGCCGATCAAAGGAATCTCAACCAGTGGTGAGCGTTTGGTTGGTTTGGTTTATCCGATGATGAAATATGTCAAACCAAACTAAAACCAATAAAAATGAAAACCAAACCAACAAAATTAAGGTTGGTTAGTTATCCGATTAAACCGAACTAAAAATATTTTGCAATTTGTGTTTGAAATATTCACTATAATTTGAAATAATTTAGAAATATATGATTAGAGTATAATTATTTATAGTTTTTATGCTTCCTAATATTAATTTTGACACATAGATAATGATTAAATTTTACTTAAATAACTAAACTAACCTAAAATATTTATTATAATATCGATAGTTTTGAAAATTTTAACTCCGCCTGTCTAGTTTTCTATGCAGTCTGTCCCAAGCCAGGGTAAAGGAGGAGGGTTGTGATAGACTTGGCGAGCCAACGTAAAAATTTAGCCACTATTATGGGTATGGAACCTTATGATATATCGTTGGAGCGTAACCCTCTTAGCGACGCGCTATATCGAGGCTCGGATATGGTGTTAAATATGCAAGGGCTGGGCAGCCATTCTCTTAGTGGCGCGCTACACCGACGCCCCGGTGTGGTGATAAGTGAGCAAGGGTCCTCGCATTTTTCTCGGCGGATGCGAGGGGCAAGGAAGCTAGTCGACGATAGTGGGGTTCGGTTAGGTAGTTGGAATGTAGGGTCCTTAACAGGAAAATTAAGAGAGATAGTGGATCCTATGATTAGAAGACGGGTTAACATCTTGTGCGTTCAAGAGACTAAATGGGTGGGTCAGAAGGCGAAGGAGGTGGAGAACACTGGCTTCAAATTGTGGTACACGGGAGAAGTACGTAACAAGAATGAGGTAGGCATATTGATTGACAAGAACCTTCAGAACAATGTGGTTGACGTCAGAAGACGAGGGGATAGGCTCATCTTATTAAGCTAGTAGTTGGCGAGACAGTTTTGAATGTCATTAGCGCATATGCCCCACAGGTAGGTCTAAGTGAAGAAGCCAAAAGAAAGTTCTGAGAAGACTTGGATGTCATGGTTAGGAACGTGCATAGTAGCGAGAAACTTTTTATAAGAGGAGACTTCAATGGCCATGTTGGCTCATCTAGCGGGGGTTTTGAGCGAGTGCGTGGTGGTTTTGGATTTGGCAGTAGGAACCAAGAGGGTGAAGATATTTTGAATTTCGCTCTCTCTTTTGATCTCATGATTGCTAATACCTTCTTTAGAAAGAGGCAATCACATCTGATCACCTTTAGTAGTGGCCAACAGGCTAGCCAGATTGACTTTGTCCTAACTAGAAGAGATAATAAACGAGATTGTGTTGATTGCAAGGTCACGCCTGGAGAATGTATCGTCTCACAACACCAGCTGTTGGTATGCGTGTTTCGTCTTCGGGTAGTGAAGGATAAGAAAGCGAAGATTAGCAGGACGAAATGGTGGAAACTCAAAGGAGATGCTTCACGGGTGTTTAAAGATAGAGTGATGGGAGAAAGAGCTTGGAATGTGGAAGGAAAAGCAAATGTCATGTGGAATGCGATGGCAACTTGCATTCGGAGAGTCACCACTGAGGTATTTGGGATAACAAGAGGAAGCAAGCAAGAACCCAAGGATTCGTGGTGGTGGAATGACGAGGTGCAAAATGCTATCAGAGAGAAGAAGGAATGCTAAAACGCATGTACCGTCATAGAAGCGAAGAGAACATGCACAGGTACAAAGTGGCAAAGAAGACTGCAAAGAGAGCAGTGAGTGAAGCAAGGGGACGAGCGTACGAAGATTTGTATCAAAGGCTAAGTACAAAGGAAGGCGAAAAAGACGTTTACAAAATAGCTAGGCTACGCGAGAGGAGGACAAGAGACTTCAATCAGGTTAAATGCATTAAGGATGAGAATGATAGACTTTTGGTGAAGTAAGATGAGATAAAGAATAGGTGGAGAGAATACTTTGATAAGCTTTTCAACGAAGAAAGTGATAGCTCTTCGATCGAGTTGGAAGACTTAGCCGATAGCACCAATAGACATTTTGTGCGGAGATTTCAAGAAGCTGAGGTAAAGGGGACGTTGAAACGTATGAAATCAGGCAAGTCGGTAGGGCCTGATGATATTCCTATTGAGGTGTGGTGATGCTTTGGAGATGCAGGGATAAGATGGCTAACTAAGTTGTTCAACAATATTTTCAAATCAAACAAAATGCCAGATAAGTGGAGGAGAAACAATTTAGTTTCAATCTTCAAGAATAAAGGAGATATTCAAAGTTGCACAAACTATAGAGGAATTAAGCTTATGAGTCATACAATGAAGCTTTGGGAGAGTTTGCGAGCAGCGTTTGAGGAGGTTGACAAGTGTTTCTAGGAATCAATTTGGTTTTATGCCGGGAATGTCAACCACTGAGGCGATTTTCTTGGTTAGGCAACTTATGGAGAGATACAGGGAGCAAAAGAAAGATCTCCACATGGTTTTTATTGATCTGGAGAAAGCTTATGACAGAGTACCGAGGAGGGTTATGTGGTGGGCGCTAGAAATGAAGAGAGTGCCATCAAAGTATATTACCCTTATTAAGGATATGTATGAGGGGGTTGTGACTAGTGTTAGGGCATGCGATGGTGAGGCCAGAGACTTCCCAATTAACATAGGGTTACATTAAGGTTCGGCTTTGAGCCCCTATATTTTTGCATTAGTGATGGATGAAATCACAAAAGATATACAAAGGGAGATTCCCTAATGTATGCTCTTTGCCGATGTTGTGCTGATTGATGAAAGTAGAATAGGGGTTAATCGACAACTGGAGTTGTGGAGGGAGACCTTGGAATCAAAGGGTTTCAGGCTTAGCAGAACTAAAACAGAGTATACGAAGTGTGAGTTTAGCAATGTCAGATCAGATGACGGAGATGTTACCCTGACCGGTAGAGTAGTACCCAAGAAGGAATCGTTTCGATACTTAGGATCTATGTTGCAGTTTGATGGAGAGATTGATAAGGATGTTAGTTTTAGAATTCAAACAGGATGGGTGAAATGGCGACTAGCATCTGGCATTCTCTGTAATCGGAAGATTCCTCAGAAGCTTAAAGGAAAGTTCTATAGAACAGCAATCAGACCTGCAATGTTATATGGTGCAGAATGTTGGCCTACTAAGAGACAACACGTCCAGAAGATAAGTATAGCAGAGATGTGAATGCTGCGTTGGAGCTGTGGGCATACCAGACGAGATCGGATTAGAAATGAGGATATTCGGGAAAAACTTGGAGTTGCACCTATTGAAGAGAAGTTAGTCCAATACCGCTTGAGATGGTTTGGACATATCCAACGTAGACCATACGATGCACCTGTACAAGCTGGAATTCTTGGTCGCGCCGAAGGCCCAAAGAGAGGTAGAGGTCGACCTAAAATGACATGGGAGGAGATAATAAAGAGAGATTTAAGTAACTGGAGTTTATCGGAAGAGCTGGTAGTTGATAAAAGTGCATGGAAATTGGCAATCCATGTACTAGAACCATAGTTTTTTTTTTTTACTTTATTTCACGTTTACTGAACCTTTTTACTTTTTATTTACTATTTTAGATTTTATTTCACTTTTATTGAACATTTTTACTTCTTATTATTATTTAAAAAAAACCTTTATCGGACGACTTTTTATTTGATTGGTTATTTTAAACCCTTTATATATATATATATATATTATCATCATTATTAATTTTATTTTATTTTACTTTTGGGTTCCATATCTAGCCAACCCCAACTTGTTTGGGATATATGGCTTTGTTGTTGTTATTGTATCGATAGTTTTGAAAATATAGTAAAAGTTTGGTTAATTTGGTTAAATCGATAGCCGAACTTAATATTTTTCCGGGTCAATTACAAACCGATTTAATTTCAAAACCGAACCAAACCGACCAAAACAAATTGGTTTGGTTGGTTTATTTGGTTTAACCGAATAATGCTCACCCCTAATCTCAACATCAGTTTATCGCCTCCACCATCATCAACTTTCCGACCACCCATCAACAATACCAACAAGACACTTGAAACAAAAGTGTTTTAACCACTAAAACTTGTGCACTTACATCCCACATCCCCATCGAATTTTAAATAAAAATTAAATACATTTGACTATTAAATGCACTTACGTGCAACATATTATACATCTTATGTATATGTATATACATACATACACATATGCATACATCTATTACTTAAATAGTAAAACAGGATCATTACACTGCTAATGTGGACATCTCACAACTCTTTATTTCAAAATACTGAACTCCCACGTATTTCCGCCTTTTCTTTTTTTACCTAACAGTTACGAAATGTTCCCCACAATCTATCTGATACCACCCACCTTCCCCAAAATCAATTTCTTCTTCCCCATTTCCGCTTCATTCATTTCCCTTATTCCGCAACGACGTGCGTTCCCGAGCGTTTTATTTTTAATTACCTCTTCCCTCACGTGACTGGAAACCGTGTCCCCTTTCCTGTTCCACTCTTCTTCCTCCACTCTCCATTTCTTCTGTTGTACGATAACTGCTCCCATCACCACATCAAATCTGACTTCCTAGCGTCGTTTCATCCGTCCATCATCGGATCAACCGATTTGTTCAACGCCTCCATGCTTTATCAAATTTTCTTGCCACCGAAGCCCTAATCTGACTTGCTTCCGACGTTCCCTCCGTCCATCATCGCATCAACCGATTCGTTCAACGCCTCCATGCTTTACCAAATTTTCATGCCACCAACGCCCTAATTTGTTCCCACCCCTTTTTCTATACCCAATGCCATCTGCCCTTATTCCAGGTAAATCTATTCTTTTTTCGTTTGATTACAGTTCCCTCATCAACGATTCTACTTTTATCGCACTCTCCAACTATTTGCTCCTATCTGCCGACTGTTTTATACTTTAAAATTGACAATTTTGTTTTTGTCAATTTCCTTCAGGTTTACAGGCATGGATACCACTCGATTGAAGCGTATTATTGATTTTCGACTTTGGTACCGACCAACAGCACACTGCAATTGTGTGGTAATTCCTCCTCTTCAATCTCTGGTTTAAACAGTAAAAGTAATAATTTAGTCAGCTTTTATTCTACTATAGATTTACTATGTCTTTTTTACCAACTCTAATTTAGTGACTAAACACCAGGTTGCATTTGTTCTAATTTTGATTTCATCTCCCTATCGTTTTATAGAGCCTCTCTGGTAGTGTCACGATTTTTGTATCAAAAATCACCTGTTCAACTAAATAATTCTACATGACTTTGCAATTTAATTATTGATGATGTTACCAAGTACATGCTAATTTCATATGTAATTTGTTCTGATATCATCCTATCAACTTTTTTTGATGTGTCATTCCTCTTGACAGAACTGAATATCTTTCATCGCATGTACTCACATATTTCTCAGTCGGTTCATTACCCAGTATGTTTATATTGAACACCACAGTTGTCATTACCGAGGTGAACAAAAAAGATGATTTTTTTTTGTAATCTTCGCTAAAAAGTTTTATGATTCACTATAACTTGTGTGTGATCCTGTAAACCAACATTAAATGTTGTGTCTGAACACATAGTTGTTTCCATATCACATAGCCGATTAGTTCTATAAATCTTGCTTACAACCAGAACATTGATCGTCAAAGTTTCCGAGTGCTGACTGTATACACTGTTTGTGCTACTACTGCTAAGTAATTTAATTCATTCAATTAAAGTGATTGGTACATATTGTAACTTGAAGTCTAATTACATACCTTAAAATGTAGGGGCACATGATTTGAAGTGGATGTGAGAAGATTTGGTGATACGGAAAGATACAGCGGAAGTTCTTATGCTGGTTAATGTGATTTGCTCGAAAAAAAGTTGTTGTTCCATTTCATTATCAACTTGGGTTACCGGTAAATACATTCTATGCATTTTACATTATAATATGACCGCACCTATAGTTTCTTTGCAAACCGGATATTATTGTTTGCCATCAACTTATTTTTGTCCAGAATTATACATTGTAATTCTTTTTTTGCTATGTCGTAATATTCGAACTTTTGTTCACAAAAAGTTAAACTTCTGTATGTCTCTTTTGTATTCTTTCATACGACAATTATTTAATGCTATATAGGTTTAACTGGATTAACACTCCGATCTATTGATTACTTAACAAAAGTTAATAATATGATAATCACCATATATTTGTTTTTTTTGTCGTTCACTGTTATTACTGTATCTTATCTTTTTACAAGATTTATCATCATACATTTGTATTTATCACCAACTGTTGTGCCAAATATCCAGCTACTGAAATTTCACATAGTTATGTGTTGTATTGTTTTTTGTCATTTTTACTTGCGCTTTGATATTTTAATTTACGAGTTAAGACTAATAACAAATAGTTGGAAAAGGAGTGCATGATTATGTTGCATTCCTTCTTTCAGCTGAACTAAATTGGAGAAATGTGTACTAGGCGACCATAGGTATTCATCATCTGTTATGAACACAATAATGTGTATACCTGTCTTTTTTTGGCAATTTTTGGTTCATAGTTTCATTATTACATTAAAAGACGTGTCGGGAATGAGGTCAACCATCAACACGAGGCTTTATACTAATTTTAAATCTTCAACAAACAAATTAATCAATTTTCAGTTTGTCCACAGTGAAATGCTAAACTGGAGATTGAATGCAAGATTGTTGATCAAATTAACAGTAAACCACAACTGACATTGCCATTATCACATAAGTCCACTAACATCATGTATTACTACTGTCGCTATATTGCCTATCTAACCAGTAAAAAGTTCAACTGCACTTTACTTTTCAGTTACTATGACAATATCAAACCTTTTTTTAGCTCTTTCTAAATACTAAATGAAATCATACAACGATTAACGATACATCACATGTAACAACCCGGAAAATCTAAACCAGTTTAAAAACTTTAAATTGGCTATCTTAGTGGATTTTAAATATTTAAAATAAAATATTTTAAATAATAAAGACGAAAAGTAGGTTTGAATCGATGTTTGAAAATAAGTATAATTATTTTAAATAATAAACAAGGCCTGAAATGGCGCGATAGTTTCAAAATTTCAATTCAAACTTTGATTGACTGTACCGGGTGCGAAATAAAACGGATTTTAGTGAAACAAAAAATATTTAAATCTGTTAGTGAATATCTTTCTAACGAATCTGAAAAATCGAAGTTTCATAGCGGAAATCAAAAGTTATGGTCAAATGAATTTTCAGAAAGGTCGCTATAAAGTATATATAGCCCTTGAAAATAGACATTTTGCAAACGACCTCAGAATTCGACGAAACCACTTTTGTTGGATCCGGGATGTCAAATTATTGCTAGGTTTAAAATTCCATAATTTTTGAAGTCAATATGTGAGCGTGGCAAAGGAAAATGTGTTTGGTCGATTTAAATTAAATTGGATTGACCAGAAAATGGTCATTTTTCAAACGGTCTCAGAATTCGACGAAACTAGTTTTGTTGGGACCGTATCGTCAAAACATAGCTAGATTTATTTTTCTGGAATTTTTGGGATCAGTATGTGGCCCCGGCAAATTGAAATGTACGTTCAAAACAAATATTGAATGTTTTATATTTTAATTTGAAGGAAAACTGACTGAAACGGTCGAATTGGCCAACGAAACATATTCCATTGTGTTCGGAATGGGGGTATTTAGCTAGGGTCGACAGTCGTTGAATTTGGATTGGAGTCCTGTGCGGAAGGAGGTATTTTTGAAATTATAAAACCACGGGCCAATCAGAAAATTTATAAAAAAATAAAAAAAAGGAAAACCGGCTTTTCTCTCTCCCCGACTCGCGATACACGGCAGAACCGTGCTCCTCCTTTCCCAGCCAATTTCCGGCGAATCCCTTCGCCAAAACCCATTGCCCCAGTTCAACTTTTTGTAGTACTCTTCCTCCTCTTCAAATCAAGACCAGTTGTACCCCAAACCATTGTGCCATCGCAGAGATCTGCCTCCTCGAAGTTTGGACCTTCAACCCACCGCCACGCCGCCTACAGGCCACCGAAGTGGGCCCCGCTTCAGGCGCCAGCGCGCCTCTCCTTCCTCTTCGTCGCTGCGAAGGTCGATCGTCGAATCACTTCACCGTTTGCACGAAAAATCCAAACCTAGTTTGGAACGATTTACTGAGAGGTACGGCTGAATTATTTTAAACTGTTTAATAGCACTTTAAAGCGCTACGGTTTATTATTTTACAATAAAAATCATATCTTTTTCGCTTGTGGTCGAAATCCAGTGAAACAAGAGATACCGGGACCGTGACGACGTCTTCTACATTTTAGAAGAGACCGGATATTTTTCTGAGCCTTCTACTACTTTTGGTGGAGTGGAACCCAATGTGAGATTTCTGAATTATAAACGATATGGAAATGACGATGTATAAATTATATAGTCGATGTATGAGTTATATAAGTTATATAAGCGTCGTACACCTCATGTATAAGCGTTGTATAAGTTGTATGTTCGATGTATAAGTTATGCGTTGTAAAAATTATATATGCGTTGAAATGATTGAAATGAAGTGAAATGAAATTGAAATATATTTATATACGAATATATATAGATACTCCCCTCGTCCACAGACCATGGACGATACATATTGGTTGCGATATTGTTTGGATCGGTTGATGTGAAATTTGGTGAATACCATGAATGGTTGATTGGAAATGATTGATTGTGATTGAAATCCCAATAGGATTAGAATATGGGAAAATTCGTCTGCGTACGAACTAGATATTGACATCCCCATTGTCCAAAACCGCGAGGTTTTAAGGTAGAGCGAGGAGCCGTACTCGGGAGGGTGCCGGTTTTTACTACCCTGCCGTTATGCTGCCGAAATTTTCTGAAATATTTTTGTGTTTGATTTATTTTCATGTGTTGAATAGAAATTCATGTGTTAAATGATAATCGTGTTTTGAAATAAATTGTTTTACAATAAAAATCACATTTTTACCTTATGTATGAACTATAGAAAATAATCGTATTTTGAAATAAATTATTTTACAATAAAAAACATATTTTTATTATATATATGAATTGTTAAAAATAGTGATGTGTGGAAATAAATATCTGTTGGATAAAAATATCATTTTTATCAAATATATGAAATGAATATGGTTTTGAAATCGAAGAATGAATTATATATATATATATATATATATATATATATATATATATATATATAATTATATTAAATCGAATAACGAATCTGCAGTTCGTATTTTGAAACCGTGATTTCAAATGATAATTGCGGGAGATCCGACCATCGGATTTTCCCGAAACCGCAACCGTTGGGTTCGCTTTGGAAATATCTTTCCAACAACACCAACTTTGTAAAGATCCAACGGTTGGATTGTCTGGAATGTTTAATTCAAATCTGAAGAAAAACAGCGCCAGAATCGATTATATATATATATATATAAAATTAAAATAAATCGAATAACGACGCTGCAGTTCGTATTTTGAAATCGTAACTTCAAACGATTGTACCGGAAGATCCGACCGTCGAATTTTCCCAAAACTGAAACCGTTGGATTCGTTTTGAAAAGATCTTTCTAATGATGTAAAATTTGTAAAGATCCAACGGTTGACTTTTCAGATATGTGTAAATCAAATCTGAAGAAAAACAGCGCCACGGCCGCGTTATGGCCTGAAGCGTCGTTTGAATGAATTGGCTATTTTTAAATAAATAAAAATAGCGATAAATCGTGATAAAATATTATAAACGATATGGAATGAAAATAAACTGAATTTGCTAGGTTTATTGGATATTTGATGGTTGAATGTGTTTGGCGTGAAAATTACATTAAAGAACAGAATTATTGATGTCGAATAATTTAACCATTGAAATGAACTGATTTGAAATATTAAATATACGTGAATTATTTGAAAAGTCCGAGTTAATTCTCATTTCAAATAATTGATCGACGATTAAAAGTCGAAGATATGAAGACGGTTCAAGACTGATGATTTTCACGTCGAATGGAGGGGTGCTACTGACGCTCATGATAGGAGTAGCTACCTTGAAGGGGCTGAAGTAGTAGCCGTCCGGA
Organism: Allium sativum; assembly: GCA_030737875.1. NCBI lineage: Eukaryota > Viridiplantae > Streptophyta > Magnoliopsida > Asparagales > Amaryllidaceae > Allium > Allium sativum. The sequence goes on along the minus strand of CM060916.1, from coordinate 709,759,245 downwards.
CGTACATGTTGATTGTACGAATGTGCGAGGAATAAAGATTCTCCGGTTTCGTTCAGATCCAGAACGGACTTGTAAATGGACTGTGTGTCTGACATTGGATTTCATTCTGTGTGATTGATAGACGTCAGTTGCATGGCGTGAATTGCCTGTGTGGCATGCTGAGATGCAGTGATCAAAACTTTTGTTGAGAAGCAGAGCTTTGTGGTTGATGATCAAAGCACGGCTTTGAAAAGCCAGCTTTGTGTTTAGCGTTGTTTCGCGAGCCTCACACCCCGGTATGAGCCAGAAACGGGAGAGGACCTCAGGAAGGACATGCGTTTCCTTCTAGCTAGGGTGGTGTCAGTGACCTACCAGCCCTGACATTTATATTATTTTCACCTGTGTGGTTGTTGTTGTTGCGAGGCGCCTCGGATATGGAGTCATTTGGCTCATTTTCGCCCCATAGGGCGGGGGAACGCAGTGTTAAGGGTTTAAGTTTAATCCACATCGAGTGGACCGGCCCTGACGATCCAAGGGTCACTCGAGCTCTGATCCTGAGACATGGTAGGCTAGATTGTCTCGAAGCGGTAAGGACGATCTTTGGCCTCGGTTCATGACGGAAATCCAATTTCGAAATACGACATCGTGCGGTTTTGATTGTATATATATATGGCGACATGATATATGGTACTCATGCCGTCTATGATTGATAGTTATGATTGAAATTGTTTTTGAAACATATAAACACTAGCAATAATATCAAATGATTTGTTTTGCTCGTATCAAGCATATTTTGGTCATTATAAGGTAAAACTCTATCCTCCGGTTTGTGTTGCATTGTATGATGGGAACTGAGTCTTATAATGGCTTCATTTTTATAAAAAGCATTGTGATGTTTAAATGATTTGCTTGTTTTAAAGCACTGGCAATCCAATGGAGTAAACTCGTTCCGCGTTAGCGGCGTGGTCCTGTGATTGGCCATATTGAAAAATAAGTTAAAGTAGATTTCTCATACCAGCCCCATGACTGACTCGTAGTTTGTTTCGCTTGCAAACTCGGGTGCCCCTTTTTCTACACGGGCAACCTTGTATTCAGGTTTTAGCATGCTCTTTCTAGATAGCTGGAGCTGAAGATGGATTCTATCATTTATCTCTTTTTATGTTGTTCAGCTCCTATTGTACATATTATGTTTTGTTTCCGCTGTAGACATTTGTGTATAGCTGAACTGTATTTGTACTAAGTATGATCCTGTATACTGTGTAACTCTGATGATTATTATATCCAGTATATTCTGTTGTACATTATCTGGTGTATTTATTTATTTCTGTTTTGCTGATGTCTGTTTATGTGTTATATTCCAAAGATTACCCTTGCCTCCGAGGTACAGGGTTTGGGTCGTCACATCACATATGCTTTCTTTTTTGAATTTTTGTATACATTATACAAAAAGAAAAATGTTTTAATTTTAATCTACGGCCTGTAGATTTGCCACCATTGAAAATGAAAGATTACTGATACAAACATCAAACTTATATTTCTCTGGAAGTATAAACATGTATGAAGGTATAACGCATGTAATAACAAAAGTAGTGACTGAATGGGTAATACAGAGCTCTACTATTCAGTTCCAATGATTTGAACCATTTTCTCCACTTGCACAATCCAAATTATTGGGTGATTAATGTGACAATTTTTTTAAATTGCTGTTGTTTATTCCCCATTATGTTTTTTTTTTTTTTTTTGAAGTTACACAGACAATTTTGGGAAAACTTTCTTTAACAGAATAAATGATATATGATATAAGCTAAACTTATCACTTTACAATTTTGCAACTACAGAAGCTAATACCGATACAAGCACCATACTGCTTTCAGCGGAGGAGAGTCATTACCTCCGCAACAACTAATCAAGTGAAACTGGCATCTTACTCTCAAATCATCAAATATTAGTGAGTGATTCTGTACAAATGTCAAATCCTCACCTGATCAAATGTTGAGCTCGGTTGTGCGAGCTTTTGATCAACTGAGGCAATAAAGTGATGGAATATTAGTTCATATTATTGGAATTGGGCACACAATGCAAGCTATTGGTCTGCATAATCCAAGTGATGGAATAATATCATTTATTTTACATTCATTATGTTTTAAAATACTTAAAAGATATTGCACACGTATTTTTCCTGCATTTTTTTCTGCATTCAAATATAATATTAGCGTACTATTGAGGATAAAGTTTTTACCTGTGTTTTATTTAAAAGATAAACTCAATATTATTTCTGATCTGAGAATGTAATTCAATAGAATAGAATGTAAAATGTTCAACTGATCGTGTATTTATATACACGTTATTGTAAATGTTGATTGCCGCATGGGCTGAATGCAAATACAAGAAATAAAGATAACGTGGGCTAGGCCCAGTTTGCTAAGCTTATATGATATCTTTTTCCTAATACGAGAAACCCTCTGTCATAATTTTATTATCATTGTATTTCTTAGTTAGTGCTGCTCATTCTGTAAATTAAGTCAATTATGCACTCGGCTGTTGATCAAAATTTTGGCACATGGCTTTGTTGTGGTTATAAATGAACTATTACCGTTTTGTGCAAGATATTCTTTTAGGTACGTATTTATCATGGTTCGAGGTTTTGACCAGAATACCAAAATTCTTCCTTTATTCACACACAGCTCCTGTTACAACGCACTGATATTAAGATCCTCAAACTTGGTATTCTATGTTTTATGCGAAGGTTCTTAATATTTTTACGATTTACTCATTTTTTATATTAATTTTTACTACACTGTACTTTGTCGACTCAACTAGCTTGCAGTTCTTAATATTTTTCCCTCTGTTGACATTAATCTCAACTATGTGCTAACCACTTTTGTATTTACTCATGTCCTATTATGCTTTCTTGTTGTCTTCAATCCATTACTACTCATGTTGTAACTGATTTCACTTATTACACGTTCAGTCCATCATACTGATACATGTCCGTACTTTGAACGACTTGGCAGTCTACTTTCTAATTACTGCCTCTGCGTTCTTTCGTCTGTGCTCACCTATTTTACAATTTGTCCATTGATATTCTTTACAATGCACAATGAACATTGTTCCCACTTCGTCAGTTTTAAACCAGTACATTTAAATTTCAGCACCATCATACTGTTTGACTGCAATTCCAGCAGATTCCAATAGCAGGAAGAAAAAAAATTTAACCAGACTTTATATCTATTAACTAATCTCAACTGTTCCTTTCATTTCTCTAATTCCGAATGAGTACTCACCAACAACTGTTCCCCTGTTATTTTTTTCTTTGAATCAGTATATCATAATTAACCATGGACATATAGTTGCCTAAGTTGTTTCAAAAAATGAACTTTCATAAACGTTAATATTAAATTAACTATATCTTTCGCTGATATTTTTACAACAATTTTACTTGGGCTTTGATATTTTAATTTACATTTGCTCAAATTGTTAATTATTGCGTAATTATTACACAGTAAAATTGATGTTTCCTCTTTTCGAGATTTTGTACTGAAATTCTTGATGCCCCTGTTTTCTTCAAGAACTCTGTTACTGACCCCTGAGAGGAGAAGGGGCTATCAAGGCAATCGATGGTGACATCCAAAATTGCATAAAATTTATGTTTGTCAATTGTAGTCCATGCATTACACAGTAAAAGGCTGGACAATAGTAAAACAGATTAGATGATGAGAAAAATGACACAATACCTGAACTTGCTTTTAAAAATTAATTTCTTTATACGGTACACTAATTAATTTTTGACAATAGTTAATTAATTTCTTATGCTGCTAACGGTTTTATAATGCATTACATGTACAAAACATGACAATGCAGGGTACGAGAAAGTGTATAGTGGAAAGCTACTTTATTTTTAAACTTCGGATTTGTTGAATTTATTAGTGATACAAAGCTTACATTGTTTTTCTTATCTGGAGCAATAAAATAAAAATATTAGTTCCGAACAATAAAATGAGCATCATCGTAGCTGCTTACTGGATCTGAAATTTGATACATTCCTAAACCTAACTGCAGTATTATTTACTAATTATCCTTTTCATGTTTCGAATTAAGGTTTCGTTTTTTTTTTTACTGTATTCGTTTAAGATTAACAATATTTTGTTCTAACTTAAATTGTAATGTTTGAAAATCAAAAAGGGAGAAGCAACTATAGAATCGTGAAAGCAGACCTGGACAAGTGATTGAAACAATGTCAGATTTTCGGTCCGTCCATTACTGCTGACAAGCTCAGTAAGTTATGTGCATAAGTTATGTACTATCTTCGATCCATTGTGATTTCCATCTGGGCGATTAAGATTGACAATTTTGGTCTATAACCTTATATCTTACTATTTGTATTCTGAAAAGGAAGAAGCAACTATAGAATCAAAAGCTGAGATCTTTCATGAGCCACCTTACAATTCATAAACCTACTGCTGGCTATTTGTTTACCATTTAGAAAATAATGTTTTACGTAGATTTTAAAATTTGGTAAACATGTTCCTGTTTATGTATTTTAATATACAAATAATTTGATAACTGACGTACCAGTTAACTTTTTTTAAATACTCTAATTTGTCAGACCTGTTTTGCATCTTAACATTCAAATTTAGTAAACCTGATATTTTTTTACGACCATTGTTTTTATTTTTATTTTTTACATTTCCATTTGATAAAATGCAGTTATTATACTTCACCTTAACTTTGATTTCAGGCAGCAAGTCTACTCTTTCCTGTTCAGCTCATTTTCTGTCAATTTGCAAGCAAATTTCTTTTACCTACATAGGATACACAAACCACTTCCATGATATGCCGATTATCATCTTCCATGATATAACATCGGCTGCTTTGTGACTTGTGAGAATGTTTTTTATATTCCTATCTTTGTATCCTACTGCTTTCTGCTGTCCATATTTTGACTTTTTTAATATGCAGATATATGTCACATGAAGCTTCACCGTTGGTGGTGCTGTATTGATGAATCAGGTTTCGATAAATGACAGTGTAGTTGAAGATGATTTGGAGGTTAAACAATAGCTGCAGTACATTACACAAACAAAATTTGCTTCACCTGTAATCAACAGAATTGGTTGTTGTCATCGCATCTTCACCACTGAATATGCCAAATCTATCTGTCTCTTGGTTGAAGTAAGAATATATTGGTCTACCTTTTTTAGTACTGTTTTTTCTTATTAGAATAGTTATTTGTAAAATAGGCGTGCATCCATGGTAAGCTAATTATGTTGATGGATTCACTTACTGTGTTGAATAATATCATAGGCAATGTACTTAAATTATTACATTTGAAAAACATAATGGAAATTCCATTGTGATAGTTGACAATTTGGTTCTTCTTCAGTTAACTAATTGAGCTTTCCAACATCGCCACTTATTGAGTAAAATATAACAAGATTTCCAAGTACACTGCCTGTTTACCTACTTATCAACTATCTATTTACCTTAAGATTGTTACTTCTATGTTCAACTATGATACCAAGTATTTATTAATTCTTCACCTGCTTAGATTCTATATTTATATTGGACATAGGTATGACTTATTAATGAAAATCCATTTTGTTTTCCTGCCAAAATAAGGTATAATTTTACCTAGGAATAAGTTATATGTACGAGCCGAAGTTGTGATATGTACTTCATTTCCTTTGGGGACACGAATCAGATCTCTTAATATAATTCACTTACCAAAAACCATACATTCAGAGGATTAATAGAAATATCATGCAACGTGTCTGTTCCAAAAATTAATTAAACTCATGGGCCAATTTGTTAATTTCGTATTCTATACCTGGAAATTTGGTTATCAACACGTGATTTTATGGTTCTAAAAGTTTAATTTTGACTGAAACTATCCATGCAAGTAGAAATAATTGGACGTCCCCATGTTAACATTGTCAGTTCTTTTTAAATACGCCTATTATCTCATTCTTGACATTACTCAGTTTCATGATTTCCCAACCACTCCAATACTACAATGGTTCTTGCATTGATATTTTCATGATAATCCACATAACCAAAAAATAACCTCCCAAGCCCTGCACCAACTTACCATCATCTCACATGAAAATCAACCATAAAAATATTGAATTTAACATAATTTAATGAAATCAGACAAAACAAGGACCGTATATTTACATCTAACATGAGAACTCATTGCAACACACTTGCTTCTAAACTCATACCATGAATTGCCCGTGTGCGTAGCACGAGCCACACACTTATTTACCAACTTATTAGGTTTGCTCCGATTAATATTTCCATCAATCGCAATTCCAACGCTGACGACCAAAATTATTTAACACCCTATTGCCATCATTATTTCTATTCTTTCAAATATAACATAAACTAAACACTACCGTGTGCGAAGCACGGGATACTCACTAGTAAATACATACATATCAGATCCTTTTTATATTTTCTTCATGTTAGTTTAGATACTTCTTCTTATATATATATTTCTTTTATGTACATGTAATTTCTCCCTCCACCAGTGCACATCCCTTGACTTTCTTTCTTTCTTTCCTGTGTTCTTTTTTGTGTGAACTCATACCATTTGAGTCTACTTTCCAATACTTCTAATATTCTTCCCACTTTCTCCTTTGTAACTCTAATTTTTCTAACAGTTCTTATCACTCTTTTCTACATTAATCTCGTTTTCTTGTTTCTTTTTACAAAATGACACTCATCTTCATACAATATAGTTGACATAATCAACATTCAATTTAATTTTTATTTCGGTTGGTTTCTTAATTTTTACCACACAAAATCATAGTTGTCAAGGCTAAAAAGCTTCAGGCCCTCGTCTAGCGCTTTTTTGCGCCTAGGGATTTTCTGCGACTTGACTGATTTTTCCCCCCAGTTTTCAGGTTTAAAACTGCAATTAAAAAACACAACAAAACACAATTTTTGTTTAAAAAAAAAAGCTTATAAAAGCAACATTAAAGCAAAACATCATACAATTAACATAAATCAAACTAAGAATGCACAAAGCCATTCAACTCAAGTCTATAAACAATTAAATACTTGAAATATAGAAATTACAAACAACATTACATCAAGTCTTAAATAGAGTTTTAACCTTCCATGAATTAGTAATTTTTTTAAACAGTTCGACGAAAGAAATTTATGGTTTTTTCCTCTTTGAGGGGTCAACAAAAGAAAAGCAGTGTTTCTTTAAAGAATATGCTCTAAATCAACAGTCAAGCAAAACAACTGTCAAGCTAGCACATTTTCTTACCATGTTGGATTTTCAGATCCCATTGGGTCTGAAATTTTCAATTTTCTACTCAAATGATGCAAAAGGCACGATTTTTTGCCGCTTCACAAAGCGAGCACTTTAGTGTCTTCAAGGCTTTTTTGGCGCCTAGGCATCCCCTAAAAGGTAAAAAAGTCCCAGGCTGGGGTCTAGGGCTTTTTCAAGCCTAGGCTCACCAAGGCGAAGGCTTTGATAACATAGCACAAAATGTCACTAGCATTTCCATTTTAACAAATTTGTGTTAACTGGGTTTGTTGCATCATTTATCCCTTCAATTTTTTGTATTATTGATCCAGTGATCCTGGACTTTAAAACTATTTTTTGCTTGCTTAATTGAATTTGTAGATATATTGTACAATTGTACCTAAATGATTTTCTGAAATTGCATGCCATGGAATCAAGTTTAGTCCAACTGAATTCCAACTTGTTTTTGTTTTGTTTTCCAAGTTGTACTTTAAATCAATGTCTACAAACATTTTATGCCTTCAAGCTTTTCGAAGTTGTACTTCTTTAAATCAGTGTCTCTTCCCCCCCAACCACCATGTCTCTGGTCGAATAAATAATTTTTCAATGATTTCTCCCAAAACTTCTTCGCTTTTTTACTTTCATGTAGTTTGCTATGTTTTCCCATAACTTAATCATCGCTGTTTATATAGCAATAGGGAGCATAAAAATTTCCTAATGGTTTCTTTAAATATATATATTTCAGCTTTCTTTAGATAACCTGCTATATTTTGATCAAGGTTCGAGAACTCAGTTTCAGTCTTGGTTTCGCTCAGTTGAAATTTTGATGCTTTTGATACATTTCGGGAGTTCCAGTATTAGTTTCGATTTTGGTCTCAATTGGCATAATATTAGTTTGATTTGTAATTATGTATCCAAAAGTTAAAATATAAAGCTTTAAATCTGATTATATATTATAACTTATTCGTAAATCTAAACTAGATCCATCTAAACGAAACCTGTCCGATTAATTAGAATGAACACTTTGCTTCGTTTATTTAATCTAGAGGGCCCAGGTATGTTTATTTTATCTTATAAGCCCACTTAACATCCTCTGCAATATCTAAACCTAGAATCACGTTCTTCCTGAAACATTCTCGATATTTTCTTCTTTCTAAAACTAAGTCCATCTTCCTCGATCTTTCAGCAGAGCTGATGTCGATTTCAGAAGAAAAAAATTGCTTTCTTTGCTGAGATTAAGCGGGATGAATTTTGCCCTAATTTCGTCTTGCCTCCGGCCGGAACCGAACCGAGATAGTCGGTATCTCGGGATTCCGGCCGGAACCTCAAACCTTTATTTCAATTCATTTTCTCGTTTAATGTTTTTATGCCCTGTAATACTGTTTGAGTAACTGAGGTACAAATGGGTTAAAAACTAAGTTTGAAAGTAGATACTGTTCTTCTTTTTCTTCCGATGTTAAAGGTTTGAATATAAGTCAGCATCAAATACAGAGAGAAAGATTTCCTTTGGAATCACTGTATGCTTTCTATTGAATCATGGGTCAATGTTATTTATCAAAGTCTCCTTCGACTTGTTAATGTCAACAAATTATTCTAAAAAATAATGGGTTTATTTGTACTTCAAATAGACGATCCACAAAATTATATTTGTTACCCAAACTGTACAACATAGATATGTGATCTGAACTAATTAAGTAAATACTACCGCAAGCAGCATTCAGTTTGTATTTAGCACTTTTAAATTTTACATGCACGTATATTGTTGGTATATAGACAAGGAGGAGTCATCCAAGCTACTATTTACTATGCTGTCTAATAGATGAGAAACATGTTCTAAAAAAAATTATGGGAACTGAAATTCAATTCCACTTTTCATCTATTTGCGGAGCGGGAGATCCCAGTTTCCTGAATGATGGTTACAGATTCTCATTCTGAAGTTTCTCTAGAGCTTTTTTTTTTTTTTTTTTTTTGGTTGATAAAAAACACCTTATGTAACATGTTGACAAAAATGGTGATATTAAGCAATGTAAGTACTTGTCTGCACATACAAATTAAATTAGCTAATGCACGAACTGACAACATAAAACAATGAAATGCAATAAGCTAATTTATTGAAAGCATGTTTAAGCAAGCTCAAACGATAGTCACACATTTACTGCTTCACATTCACAATTCGCTACAAAAGGACACTTAAGTATTCTTGAACATTAGATGACTTCCCTAAAGATGTAGATTACGCATAAAAAAGATAAGCTTGTTTTATATTATCTGTACACATCTAACCTAATTCATAAACATATTTCGAGGGAAGAAAAATTTGTAAATCTTTCTCAAGCTAAAATAGAATTCATGCCCAACGTTATGATTGTGGTTAATGATTTTCTTTTTCTTCTTTTCAGGTTATGAATTGGAACATAGAGTATGGTGTTTTTCTTTAGGAAGTTTAACGTTTTACACTCCTCTTTGTACCCAACAGCTTAATATTTGTATAATGGGAAGTTAATAACATCCCAAAAATAGAGTATGACGTAATTTTTGGGAGCTTAAGGCATTGCCCTCCTCTTTGTACACACCAGCACAATGTTTGTATATATCAAAGTTAATAACATCCTAAAGCTAACCGATGTTATCAGTAAGTATTACCTAAATCAGCACAACAGATTGTAAGAAATGAAGTGTTATTAAAAAAATTAATAACAAGAGCGATACTTAATTCAAACATTACATTTAATTTTGATGACTTAGGGAGATCGAACCCAAGGCCTCTAAAAAGCAACCTAGAGATCTTACCTATTGAGCAAGTGGTCGAAAAAATAATGTTGTTAAACAAAGCTTTAAGCACGTAATATATAGGAGATGTTAAACGAACCACTCATTTTTTGAGTTATGAAATTTCAAACCCTACCAAAGTTTGAGATATTTATCCATGCTAAGAATATTGTCAGCATAAAATATGAAATTATTTTTAAAAAAAAATCCCTGCAAATTTGGTCAATGTCAACGATTAAAATATATATATTTCAATCATTGATTTGATATATCAATAAGATTATGAGTTATTTCAATTATCAACGATTGGAACACATATTTCAATTATTTAAATAATAAGCCCTTTTATTTGGAAACTCGAACAACCAAGTTGTACACTCTGACAAATTACATGTTAAACTCACAACACAGGCTTCATGTAAAACGTAGGATGCTACGTCTGCCATCGCTACTGAGGCTTGCGTTGTATTTAGGTCTGTCAATTGTACGGGTTTCGGCCCGAGCCCATCCCAAACTGCCCTATTAATGCGGGTATGAGTTTTTCCTTTTGCTACCAGGCCCGACCTAGAACTGCTCCAGTTACCACTAGGGTCGGCTACGGTCTTATCGAAATTTAGTCTGGTTAAGGCCCGACCCGGTAATTAACTCTCTGTCGTATCAAAACATGAGTGCAGTGTTACTAATGGCACACGGCGCAAAAAGGCACACCCTCTTTAGAGCCTTGGCACACGGCACAGCAAATGGCGCGCGCTTTTTTACTTTACTACGCATGTTTAATTTTTTAAATAAATTTAATATTTTTATAAAAAAATCAATTTTTTTTGCTAAAATATATGCAACAAAGATTTTTATGTATTTTACAAAAAAACATAAAGCATAAAATTTCAAGCACAATAGTTTACAAATCCTAAATAATAATACACATTACTGATAAAGTAGAAATCTGAATCTGATCAAGCAATCATATTTTCCAAATCAATGTATGTATCATTAGATTCATAAGTTCCAGCATCTTTGTCATCCATATCATTCAAACTTATTTTTTCTTCGTGAATATGTAACGGATCTGAAGCAAGTGCTGAAAACCCTCTTAATGTGGATGTTCTTCTACTTGGATATCTAGCTTCTTCCACCTGCTGCTCTAGCAGCAACACCCCACGTCAGGTCATCATCATCGTCAAATACAAGCTCATCTTCAGCATTAGATGCATCATCCGTATTTTCAGCTAATCATTCATTACAATCTCATTATCATTCAAAGATATAGGATCAATGGTGTCACAAATATTATACATTCTTTTTAATGCTCGATTGCATTCAACAAATACCAAATCATTAAATATTTTTATGTTCTAGGCAAATCGTAAAAAGGTACTGGACATATTCACACATATGCACAAAAAAAAAAATCTATCCAAAGGTATGTTTCGAAACTGCTTGAATGTTTATTTTCTGAAAATGTTTTCTCTTTCTCCAAAGTTGCCTCTTTTAATTTATCGTTCATGGGTTCTTAGTCTCATTCATTTTCTTTTGCATCTATACTAGACAATATTTTATGTTCTTTTAAACATTACACTATATATTTATGAAAATATTAATATGAATTTAAAATATGTTGAATAGAAAAACATATGTCAGTTCTAAATGCTGACATGTTAAGATCAACCAATTGCATAATTGTAAGGTTGTTAACTTGCTAATGATAATCGAATAGGAAATAATAATGATGAAATTATGTTTTCATATAACTGAAAAAAGACATTAACAAAGTTCTTCACATTTCATGCCATTATGATAATAATAGCAATAGTAGCAACGATGGTGATTGTAGTGATGGTCAAAAGTATTTTTAGTAGTTATTGCAGTTTGAAATGCCAATAAACAAAAAAAATGAAAATAAATAAAGGAAAGGCGCACCATTTCGCGTCGTGCGCCATTTGGCACGCCATTTCATATGCCGCTCCGCAAGCAAAAATGGCGCAAACGCCACGCCGTGCCACACACCATGGTGCACGCCTAGGCGCACCTTTCACAACTATGCATGAGTGTATGTTATTTGTTTAACATTTTGTTTGTTTACATGTAGATGTTTTTGCATTTTTTTCGTTGTGAACTTAAACTACATCATCACCCAATTTATATGTTATCTTTGTTTGTATGCAAGTTTTACCAAAGTTGCAATTTTAAAATATTGTTTTAACATAAATATTTTGAGTTGGGCATACGGGTATTACCCAACAGGCTTAAAAAGCCCGACGGGCCAGGCTCGGGTATTAGTCTGAAATACTATGACGGTTCAAGCAGGGCCATAGTAGTTAAGGAGCTAAGGCGCAAAAAGGCGCACGGCTTGAGCCCGGGGCTTTTTTGTGCGACTTTTTAAAAAAAGGCGCACTGCATATATTTATTAAAAAAAAATCTGCAGCAAAGGAGAGGAGCCGCGGCAGAGAAAGAGGCGCGGTAGATGCTGTAGCGGCGGCGGAAGGGTGCAGCGATGGCGACATAGGCTGTTGCGGTATTTTTTTTTTTTTTTTTTTTTTTTTTTTTGAGCGTCAAAGTCGAACTGTAAAAGCTTGAAAGCTGGAAACCATAAAATCGAATGAAGTATTTCCATTTTTCTCGAGGCGCGCTTTTTGAGCCTTGGCGCCTCGAAGAAAAGCGCACAAAGGCACGCCTTATGTGCGCCTCCCTTAGCGGAGGCGCCTCAGTTATTGGCAAGGCGCAGACCTTGCGCCTGCGCGCGCCTAGGCGCACGCCTTAACTACTATAAGCAGGGCTTGGGTTCTAATTGTTGTGATCGGATTCGGGTTCGAGTTTAATGATGCATGGACCGAACACGGCTCATTGACAATTCTAGCGGTATCTTTGTCACTCAACTTTCTACACATATTCTATGTAAGACAACTCCTAATATCCTTTGAAATTTTGAACCACATTTCAAAATGCAAAATTTTGAATATTTTTCTTGTTATAACTTAGATCATCTTCACGATAGTTTAACGAGTAAGATAATATTAATGTCCCATACAATGATTAGAAATAAAATATTCCATCGGTTAATTTGAACTTCAATTTTGAAATGATTAATTTTCAAAATAATCAGTTTTGTGAAACTAATATAATTAATGGATCATAAATTGTGCTCTCTTTGTAAAACGTGAAGTCGTGTAGCTAAGAATGTGAGGAATGCAACAACGGATCCCCCCCCCCCTCTTCCCTCTTGATGTATGAGAAGAGACATGTACATGCTTTATATTTTGAAAAGCAAAGAAATGAACAAGCTCAGATAAGGAAGATAGCATGATTATTGCTTGGTCTTGCTTTTCAGAAAAAATAACATAGAGTGGGAATGATAAAAAATGATTTCTTTAATACAGGTCTAGAAGTGATTGACAGTTTTATACTTTAAACCGTAGTCTACTGATTTCGTTGATTCTAGTTGCACAATTTAGTACCAATGTTATGGATTTGATTAGCGTACTGAATCAACTACTCTTCCGAGGTCAAATTACATCGAATTTATAAGTGCTGGTTGGCGCATGCTTGCCAGTATACAATAGATAAAAAATACTAATCAATTTTTTCTTACGATTTCTGAACTGTATACCAAGTGACTAGTGCAGTGGCGCTTTAACCATTTCAGTCATTTCTACTTGCATGAACCAAAAGCTTCAGCTTATCATACCTGGTTTGCAGAATCGACGACTCCTACTTGATCGATTTCCTCTAATAATAAATGAGCAACATGGACTCCAAGCTCTTCAGGAGTTAAAAGTTGTGGTTTTTCCTCATCTTCATCCATTTCATCAACTTTTGGGTAACAAACAGTGGTATCTGCCGAAATGAAACATCCTGAATCAGTTTCGGCTACTAATGATATACCATAACTTTTGGACCTGCCAAAAAAAAACGTGTTATTAATTAATTTGTACTACTTAGGAATGAACCTGCACTACAGAATTTGTCGCTTCTAACTGAAGTTGAAATCAAATAACATTCTCAAAAACTATGTAGCAGTGGTTCTTGTCTACACTCTACCTACAAGAGGTAGAATCACAAAGAAATCTTTAACCAAAACCAACAAAATGAATCAGTTATAGCCAACTTTAACGTAAAAGTATATCTACATAATGAAGCAACATTATTATGTCAAGGGAAAAAAGGACTAAAAAATTAAGAAAATTTATGTTTTCTAACTTGCAATTCTGATATCTATTTTCCACAGCACAGCTGGCTATAAGTGTGACACCAGCTACCTAGCAACATGTAGTTTAACATAAATACAGTCAAATAAGAGAGAAAGGCGATAATGTCATGCTTCCATGTGATAGGAAGACAGAGAGGGGGGGGGGGGACATTATATGTATTCAATGGTTAAGTGCATCGCATTCAAAACTGAGATTATCTTATGGATTGACTAGCAATTTTACATAGCATAAGAAACACTTCACTTCCTACTTAGATGCCAATAGGACATATTGAACGACAGAACACAAACCTTCCAGCATGCTCCCCTTTTCTATGGTCCTTCTCTATGCGAACATCTGGAAGTATATCGTTGAAAACACCACGTGCAGCATGAATCATTTGATGATCAAACTGGGGTGATACATTAGTGGTGAATGCTATTCCTCTAATTCTCTTAACCCTGCCTTCATCAGTCCAGTTAACTGCCTGCATTTAATTTCAATAGTCCATAGCTGTTGACCATACATCTACATGCCCTATTAATAAATGACGATTGGAACTTACGGAAAAACTGGGAAGAGTCGGAACTTCTAAAAGAACTTCTCCACCGCCAAGTGGAGGAGAACCTCTACTAATTATATTAAGTCGTAATCCATCTTTAGGCACACCAAAACGCTCAAGTATATGAAATGTTGCTTGACTAAAAGTATCGATGCCAGGATCCTTTGGATCATTCGTGATTCCTATATAGTTGACAAAATCAGAAAACTAAATAGATCAGATTGTAAATATAGCAAAGACATCTATCTGGTGCAAACTAGTGTAGCAATCATATGCCTAAAAGAAAAACTTACATAGTTGTGTGTTTAGTAGTATAAAACACAATTAACAGGCATGAATGTATTTTATCCCATGCTTAAAAAAAAGGCGAAGCACTGTATGGTTGTCAGATGAGAGTAGAATAATGAGACCGGCACTGTATTCAAAGCACTATGTGTAAAGGAACGCCTTACATGTTCATAAGGACTTAATTACCATGTAGCAAAACAAAAATTACTCCTAAAGATTTACACGCTCGTATAGTTACGACCTTCTACAAAAAATTGATTGCAAAAATAAAGGCATGTAAGGCGATATCTATGTGAATCAACCTTATTTAACAAAATAATACAAAGGCACGCCTGCTAAACGTGGCCAAAGAAAATAGTGAGCACCTTCTTTATTACTGTTATCTTTGAAGGATAAGCTGCATGTGTGTTGTGTCTGTACAACAACTGGGTAATTATTCCCAAACAATGTTTTCAAAATGAGATTCAAATCGTAAATCGTAAAATTCAAACTATGAATCAAAATGGGATTTAAATCGTAAATCGTGGATTCAAAAAACATACATTTCAAAGTTTGCACACACTTTGAAGTTAATTTTGATGTTTAAGCTTCTACATCTAAATATAAAACGTCGTTTTCTCTCTTGTTCCAATTTTAATTTGTTTTTAAATGATTAAAATTCGAATTGTAGACCTAACAAGTATATTGAATATATTAATTTGAATTGAATGATATTTCTAATGTGTAGTATTAGCTTGTTTTGAATCGGAATATAAATCGGATCGTAAAGTGAGAGGTTCGATTTAAAACGAGATTCAAATCGTAGGATTTTAAGATTTTTGACAACAATGTTCCCAAATAGTTGGGGTCAGAAGAGATGGAACCCAAACTCAAATGGCAAAATCAACTTAAAAGTAATAATAGCAATAATGGATTTAAAGGTGAAAATAAGAATAAAGATTAAAAAAAGTAGAACAGCCAAACAAATAATAAGAATAATAATAATAAATAATAAACAAACAAAAAAAACTATGATAATAGTAATAATGATAATATTATTAATTGTAATAAAGACCGAAGACTAAACGCTACAATCTTAGGCTCCTATTTACTAGTCTTATAATCTAAAAATAATAACGCTACCCCTAAGCTAACCATATGCTCATGGTTCCGTACATAGATTGTTAACTTCCACACGCTCCTATCCGACACCAGCTTTTCAGATACAATCTAATCCCTCAAGTCTCTTCTTAATACTACTTCTCATATCGCACTCTATCGACTTCTACCTTTCTTTGAGCACTTGATGCGGACCTATAATTCCAACACATGTAGGTGCTTCGGAAGATCTCCGTTGAAGATGTCTAAATCATCTTAAGCGGTGTTGAACTAGCTTCTCTTCAATCGGTGCTACTCCCAGCTTGTCATATATATCATTTCTAATTTGATCACGCCTTGTATGACCATAGCTTCATCACAGTATATGCATTGTTGCTATGTTTATCTTCTAAATTTGTTTTGTAAAACAATGTGGGATTCTATAAAATACACAAATTTAATTTTGCAACAATAACGCTTCTATAGCACAAGGAGGGGATGTTTAATCTACAGAATCGTACCTTTAAGTGTAATTGATAGCGGTTTTTTCCCTCTGAGACCAAGAATAAGAAGGGGCTCCATAAAATAACCAATGCCTCTGGCAACGCCGCAGTCATGCACTAATTTTTTACCTCCCATTATTACCCCGGGTTTGTACTTCAGTTTCGTACCTGCAGTACAGTTCACCACCAATAGCATTGAGGTTAAGCACAAACACAGGAGATATCCTTCAATTTCAAATGAAAAAAAGATAGAACTTCCTACCAGTTTCATTGATTACAACTCTACCGTCATCCGAAATTTTCTCAATGAGTCTAAGGAGCGAAATTTCAAAAGACTTGAGACCAGGCGGCGATTCATCCGAACGAATATCCTCGATTATAATAGACCGTTGTGAAAGGGTTGAAAGTAAGAGGCGCTGTCGAAAGTGGCGGCTGCCTTTAAATTTCAGGTATGAAGTTTTCTCCATTGATTGATTGTTTGCCCGGTGAAAGCAAGTTGAATATTTTTGGGAAATGGAAAAGGAAGACGCTTGCTAACTGATTTCAGACCTTCTGGTTTTTACTTATTTTTGCTGCTTAAACCCTAATCCTTGTTTCGTGCGAGGTGGGTTGGGTACGTCCGGTTAACGGGTGTAGAGCCATCAAGTACGTTTGCCTTGAAATTCTTTTAATGCACTAATTACATATGCCTTGCTCTAGCCTTTGTTGGTAGTTTAAAGTACTCACAACGTATTCACATTTGAGTATTTCCACCTATGTTGTTGACCTAGTAAGTTATAGCAGTACACACATTGGTAAAAAAAATAGGATTTCACATGGGTTTTAATCGTAAACACTTGTTTGAAGATATTTTTTGTAGCATTTATCTAAATAAATTAAGAATAAACCTTCTTTAAAAAAATTATGAATGAACTTAAATGAAATGTAGCTGAAAAATTGCAAATATTTAACTTACATAAAGCAAGCATGCTTAACTTTTAATCCACGTTTTGACAAAACAACTTTGATTGGACTTAGAAGGCTCAAACAAGATCAGATTGGAACTAGTCTAGCAAAAGAACTTAAAAACATCAAGAAGTAACTTGATAAAAGTTGGGAAGATTTGGGGCAAGCAACTTGAGTAAGCATCGACTCATCCCATATGAATCGACAATGACTCATACTGGCTAGTGCAATGGGGGAATGACTCATGTATTATGCTTCTCTCTACCTCTGCATTGCATTTATGGAGTTTTGTTTGATTTGAATATGTATTGAGCAAGATATAGATGACTCTTCCTTAAACTTAAAAGGGATTGGATAATTTATGAAGATGGTGATCAAACCAACTCGAATTGCCTCAAGGTTGGAAGAGACAACGCAACTTGAAGCTAGGAAGATGGATCAGAAATCAAAACCCATAAATATTCTAACTTTATGACTAACTTCGACCCATCCCTTATAAATCGATATAGAGTCATATGTATGACTTGGATCAGTTGGCGAATGTAGGTGTTGACTAGGCATGATGTATAAGCTTTTTTTGCATCTTGGTGCGTAGCCCAATACCAAAAGAATTCATATATAAATACCATTCATCTGCAATTGGAAAAGTGATCATTACTTTATCAAATTTCCGCGTCTTCTTTACTTCTTACCTCTTCAAACACACGCCAACCGTTTGTAGCTTAGATATAAAGACTACTTAGCCAAGATCGAGGAGATCTAACTAAAAGAATCAATAAAAATATATTAAAGTGAACATAGGCCAGAGTCAATCAAACAACTATAAAAAAAATTGCATCTTCTCTAGTTTTCTGATTTTTACCTTTCATACTAAAATTTTGGGTTAATTACGTTTTTAAAGTTAGCCTTTACTTCTTCCATTGAGAAAGGAAGGAAAAGAACTTGGAAACTGGAGATCCAAAGAAAAGGCGAGATCTAAAGAAAAGGCAAAACCTAAAATCAAATCTAGAACTGAACAAAACTAATTCGAACATAGGGGAAGTCTTTTTTAACATCGAACAGATTTAGCTATGTCATGAGAGTGAGATGGAAAGGATGGTGAAAGAGATGCAAGATGGAATCTTAGAAATGCAACCGAAGATGAGAAACGATTTCATTCATATGATGGAAAGGTTAGGAACAATTAGGTCTGAGGGAAACTGATCAAAACCCCAGGATCAACAAGAGAGTTTCTAGAGCTGGATTATAACAAGTTAAAGTAGTTCACCGCAAATGCAACAGGTGATGCATAAGGGTAATATTGGAAATGGTGGAATTAATGCCAAGGGAACCGTTGACAATGTTCAAGTTAATGCTGGAATCGTTGTAACAGAACCCAGAACTAGTGGAACTAAAGCAATGAATAAAGATTAGAATGCAGAAGACCACGAACTGAAGAACGTGCATCGAAATGCACTAGAAGGAACAATGATCAGGAAATAGTTGGAGCTTGAATCAAAACTTGAACAGGTAGAGACAAGAGTACGTGCTTGAATTGTGCTTGGAATGTCATATAGGACTTGGGGTGGAATGTTGTTACGGATCGAATGTTTCAACCAAACAACATTAACCATATGACAGAGACGGTTAGGGGATGATTAAAGGTGGGTAACTGGATTAGAGCATTGAAGATAACACTAAAAACCCTTTCACTGCTAATTTCTAGAATGTTAGGATTTACCTTGATTTCAAGCTTTTGGCAGTAGATGCTTATGATGAAAATTAGATTCTACCATTCACTTGATGCGAAATATTCAACATATGAAAGTATTATGACCATTGGAAGAGATGATGGCATGTTTTATCTCGCTTTACTCGACTGATTTGGTGGTTATGTGATTTACTCATTTTTGGAGTGAGCTAATGGATAGATAATTAAGGTAGTTCAGAGTGCATCTCTCAAGATTTAAAAATGTAATGTCATTATTTAGTGTGAAACGAAGGCCAAGAGAGACCTAAGGAGTTATCTGGCGATGTTAAATGTTGCAATTGCCGCGGTTGATAGGTTGGATTTGTCAATCACTTTTATGATGGTCGTTTATGGAGTTGTTGGAAAGAATGTCTTCAAGGTGGATTTGGAAAGAGATCTATCATTAGATTTCGTAGAATTTTACAATAAAGCTAAAAAATACCTGCGATAGGAGAATGCAAAAGTCGAGGAAATTGATTTGTTCAAGGAAATCAATGTTGCGAAAGGCGAAGGATAGTCTGATGCTAAGTTCACAAAGGATAATTGAAAGAAGAAAGATGAAGATGATAGTGCAAATTTTAGGGAAGCCAAAAGCCAAGGGGAGAATTCGAAGAACCCAAGTTCACCACTTATACAGAGCTGAATTAGACCTCGAAGGGGATCTACTTGGCACTAGGGGTACCTCCCTGCCAAAAGCCAATGAGAAGGGAATCCTCAGACCAAGAAAGGGCATCTGGGAAATAATATTGCTATTCCATGTTGGATGGACATAACATAAATGATTACATGCATCTAAAGGACTTGATCAAGAAACAATCAAGAGCGAACATCATCAACAATATATTAGGAATCTAGTTGTAGTGGTGTAGGTAGAGAAACCAACATCTACAACCATAAATAACTAAGGATATTGTAACAACCCTGGTTTTTGACTATTTGTTACAATGATGTTTATAATTTATTAATTGAGAAAGTAAATATAAACTTAAAGAGGTTAACTCAAATAATCATGTAAGTTGAATAAACAGTGGGTATTGGTAATTATATGGTTTGAGGATTGAATTGAATTAAATACAATGATAAAAGAATTCAATTCAATATTTATTGCTTAAATTTAAGTATAACGAAAATAGAGTTCTGGAAACCTTATAATATGAGTTTGTGATAAATATACGTGTTAAGAATTTTATTTGTGAAAATGCAATAATTTTGTAAAGAATTGGTAACTGTAAATTGTGTTATAAAAAATATGTATCTTTAAATTTAATTTAGTTTAAACTTTTTTGGCAAAGCATCTTTAAATTTACTTGAGTTTCAAATAAAAATATAACTAGTGAAGTGTAACGTCCCAGATTTTTGAACGTTAATTACGAATATTTAAATCCGTTTTAAATATTGATTTAGAAATATAAATGAATCTTATATCAAATTTATTTATTAAAAATGGAGTTCGTGAATATCAGTATGAGTTTAGAACGTTCAACGTAAATTATGCTATATATATATATATACACACACACCAGGATAAGGCCTGTGCTCCGCACACTAGCAGACACTCGTATTTTCTGATTGAAAATATTAATTGGAAAACGTATAACTAATTTCTGCTATATTTTCAGTTTGGAGCCAAATGGAGTTGTTTTGGCGGTGCACAAAATTTAAAAGGTGAACCGATAATTTAAAATAACGTTGTTGTACAAATAGAGTCCGTTTTTAATGAAACCAGTTTCGTTGAGATCGGAACGTGAGACGTAGTGGTATATTTATTTTGAGTTGAATTTGAAGTTGGTATTTAGCAGTGCGAATTTAATGGTCAATGTTAAATAACGGTAGAATTGAAATAGCCGTATAAACTAAAAAAAACACCGAATGAAAGCAAATTTTATAAATAAAAATATACACAAATTATTCTTACATCAGAACAAAGTCATGATAAATATCATCTACTATTATCTCGCGTGTCACTGTATACTGAAATGTGCAGATCAACCAAGCCTATCCTAATTTTCAACGCATAGCCAACATGCGTATTTCTTTTCAAATTAAATAAAGTATGGACACCATCACCACTTCATTTCAAATTAATGCGCAACTTACTGAAGCCAAATCAAATAAATGAAAGCATGTTCTACCCCTAAGCCTAACTGTACCATTTAACATGACAGTATACTTATCTGTGGACCACTCTTTTCTATATAAACATGCACAATCTCTCCTCTTCTCCAGCATGAAGCAGTTTCTCTTTCTCTCTTCTTGTAAGAAAACAAACGACTCCTTCTCACATAAGAGAAAATAAAATAAAACATATGTTTCTCCTTCAAATAACTCATATAGAGCCTGAATACCCTATCCTAGTGGGAAGGTTAAGTTGAACGAAGCAAGGCGGCGGAGAACGCGGGCCAGAGGCCGAGTAGATGGGGGCGCGTTCATTGTTTTGAGGGGGTTCGAAGACATTTTATGTCGCATGAAAATAGAAAGTGGGGTCGATTTTTGAATCATTACCGAATTGGAGTGAAATTTCCTAAAGCGGAGTTTGTATTGGGTTTGGGCGCAAGGTGGTGTCGGGTAGCATTTTCACGTGGGGTTCGGTGATCAAGAAAGTCAGGATTGAACGAGAGTTTGATGATGGGTAAAAGGTGCGTGGTCTCTCAGGTTTTTGGAATGAAATGCATGGAAAAGGGGAATGGTGAAACATCGGAAATGAGACGCTACATGGAAGAAGCTGGCGGTTGTAAGATGGAAGGGGGAGAACGGAGATGTTTTAACGCGGAAAGATGACGGTATAAGGGAGGGACTGTACACTGTAGTGTAGAGGATACCTGGATTATAATGTAACATGGAAGAAAATTAAGGGAAGCCCTGAAGTGCGTAAGTTACTGATGCGAGTTCGAACAGAGTACATAACAGTGAGGGGAGAAAATATGGCAGCAGATAATATGGGACGTGGGGGACTGAACAGTTCAAAATGGAGGAATGTATGAGTTGCGAAGCAGTCTCTGGCATGGGAAAAATGTGGGCGGTGCTTGCGTGAAGTAACAGTAGCTTGGTATGTCATATCATCCCTTTGCACCGTGCCTGGTTAAGTTAGAACGCCCAATACATTTTGATATGAATGCCTGATACTAAAGATAACGTGACTTGTATATTTTCATAAGTAATTAAGGTAAGTATGGATTTTATAAAACGTGGGAGAGTGTAGGTGAATAGCAGAAGGTGGCTTAAAAATATATATTCATGCCCAGCAGTATTTTTGTGTCTAATATCTTGCTTAAACATACCTTGTTCGATGTACCACGGAGCCAACAATCCATAATAACGCGGCTAAAATACGCCACGTTTTTCCTAACCAGGTCTAAAGGAAAATAATAATATATAACTAAAGTACTAATAATATTATGAACACCGTATAAAATTTATTTTTTGGTCATACAGTGACTGAACCGGATAAAACAAGTGACGATGGAACCGTACCAACGAGCGTATCATTTTGAAGCTGATGAGGAAAGAGTTGGGCGCAGCTGAGAGTTTTAATTAAATTAAACGCTTGTTTAATTTAATTAAAATGGATTATTTCAACGTCGAAGGGAAACCCAAGATGAGTTCAACTCACTCAGTTTATCCCGCTTATATTTTCTATGAGCGGGTTTTTTATTTTGTGTACAATGTTTGCTAATGGTTGATGATTGGATGACTGTTTACTTAGTTGCTGAATATTTTGATATCCATTTATTAAATTAAACGTTTGTTTAATTTAATCAAATATATCTTTATTTTAACGATTATATTCCAAATGAGGTAACTTACCTTGTTGGTTACGTTTATAATAATATAGATGTATTTAATAAATAATTGAATGTTTGAATGGATGTTGTTGACTGACTGTTCACCGTACTAGTTAAACTATTTATTGTGCTAACCCATTGTGATGCTGGGAAGGACAGGTTGGAGGGATCCAATTGGATTCCTCAACATATTGTTTACTTTAATATTATATAAACTATCTGATCAATCTGATTGATTACTGATTGTTGAATCTTTTTCGATATTAATCAATGGGGGATATTGGTTGAGTAATTATCGGCAGATGGCCTAATAAAGAATCGGGTTATAAAGATGAATTTACCGTCAGGTAATTTAATGGAAATGAAGTTATAAATTTTGTTTTTTTAACTAAAGATAGATTTTGAAATCTATTTTATATATTATTTTAATTGAAAGTTCATTAAAGGAAATGAATAAATATTTTTACTATAAACTGAGTTTATTCTTATGTTAATATGTTCTATAGGCAAATGAGCATAAATTAACCAAATGGTTAAGGGTTTAATTAATTGTTTCAAATAAACAATTAAACGCAATTATTTAATTTAATTAGATGGTTAAGTATTTTATTATTTAAAATAACTTTTAAAGAAGATTTACTATTATATTAATAGTAAATAATGTAGTAAACTGTTTGCTTCAAAGGACGTTAATTAATTGACAAGGAGTTGATCCGTAAACGAGATTTTAAATAAAGTATGAGCATGAATTTATAAAGTGACTCGATTTGAATCTATAATAGCGTTTTCAATGAAATAAAGTTGTTTTAATATATCGAGTCCATATGTCTATAAAAGGGGAAGTTTTAAACATGATTTAATATGAGTTGAAACCAAACGAAAAATAAGTGAATTGAATTTGATTATAAAAGGTGAAGAATATTATGAACTGTGATTCGGAGAAGTTCAAGCTAAATAGGAAATTTGGAAATAAGAAGTGGAAAAAAGCGGTATTTCAAATGTTGGAAGTTTTAGGAATTTAATTAGAAACTGTTTAACTTAAGAGGCCAAGGGACACTGTATACTGAATCAATGAATCCATTTTATTTTTTGGATGAATGGTTGTTTTATTTTGATAGTTAAATAACTGACTATCAAAATCTGGCCAATGATTGTTGGTACGGAAAGACCGGGATCGAATTTATATTCGAAAACCATTCCGACCAGCAAATACGAAAAACGTTGAAGATGTTGATCAAGATGGAGCAATTGAAGACCGTGGATCTTCATGAGCGGAAGGATTACTAGTCGAATATTCTCTGTGTTGCAACACAGAGGTATCCTGAAGTGATTCGGTCGTAAGTGAGATTTTGCGGGTTTGTAAGGATTGCTCGCTACTGATCCTTTGGATGCAGTAGGAGGGTGCCTTCGGTTGTCCAGTCCCACGACAACTTGTATGGACGAATGTCTAACAGAGTAGGCCTAACAAATCACGTACGGTTGATCTCTTAAAGGTATTTCATCTGGTGGCGGAGGAATTCGTTTCTCTTAGCTTTTATACCCGTAATATTTTTAAGAAGTCGATTAGTGAATTGACGGGTTTGACGATGTGGCATTCAAAGTGAATGGTGGACAGGTGTTCTAGAAGATAAACGCAACCTCAGGCCTTACAACCAGAAAATGACAAAAATCGGGTAGGCAGCATGGCTAGGTGGGTCATTCCAAGCAGGGTGTGTCATCACCGATCTAGAGAAACTCCTTTTTTGTTCTTCTTTCGATTCTGTATCTCCGCAGATGAACGGTGGGCCCTTAAAACCATTGGGTGGTAATACATTCGCTACACTCAAGCTAAATGAGTGGGCGGTCATGTGTTGCCGGGTTGCAAGACGTTCTTGTTGAATCCCAATGTAATCCCTCTAGAGTACACTGATCGGAAGGTGGTCCCATACCTTGTCTAGTAGGAATCCAATCTCCAATAAGATCCCACGGTTTCTGATTTTATACTATATATGTATAGCGTGAGATGCAAGCATTCTATTACTTGGTTATTTACTTGATCTACATCACTGTTATAATATCAGACTAGTATTTATTTCAAAAACGTTTTGGTTATAGTAAGGTAAAAACCGTCCGTGTTTATGTGTGGGATGGTCTTACTATTACCATTTCTCTCCAGAGGTTTTCAAAGCTAAGCAATATGGATGTTAGCTATAAACTAAGTGGGGTTTTCTCACACTGGTTCACCAAATTGATCCGTGGCATTTGTAATGTCTCGGGTCAGCCGAGTTACAGGTTCAGGTTATCGGATGTTGTGAAGCTCAGAGACGAGCAGAAGGAGTCCAAACGTATAAATATTTATTCCGCGTGTATTATATGAGGACAGGATATCGTAACTGTCCAGAGTTGTCTGTCGTACTCTGATGTATGTAAGTATATTTATTCAAGTTCTTCATAAAGATTATTTCTATATTATATTTTGTTCCGTTGTGATGTGAGTTGGTTCCTCTTCATTCTAACTTTTCTTTCTTCCTTATCTCATCCTCTAATGTTCTTTCTATTAAAGTTCTGTATTTTCGTGCACCTTGCTTTGAATGTGTAGAATATTAGCCAGCTCAAATGGGTACGGATTTACGGGTTTTTACAAGTGTTATCAGAGCTAATGGTTGAGTAGTAACCTTGGCTCTGTGGCATAACTCGATAGAGATAGGGTTAGTAACACCCTAGATTGAGTTTGAGTGTATATATTTGAGAGAGCGTATTGTATATTTTATAAAAATGTTTTATATCGTGTTATTTGTTATTTAGTTGGTTCAATTTTGAACGGGCAGCTGATACGATATTGTTTTGTAAAGAGGGTAAATGAAATAATTTTGTCCAAACTATATTTTTGTAGAAAATGAAATAATTTTCTGTTTGGTTATTTTGCTCGATTTGATTGGAATTTGAATTGAATTATAAAATGAAATTGAATCAGTTAGAGAACTAATTAGTTAATTAAATGAGATTAGCTTGGCTAAGCGAAATGAAGTAAGGAATTGGAAATAGTATGGAATTAAATAAATTGGGATTTGAAAATCGAATGGACAATAATGAAAATTAATCGATTGATTTTAATATATGTTGAACCAAAGTAAATGCAGACCAATAATTATCGGTGTTGAATATAATTCAAATGATTTGGCCGATTGTTATTAAGAGTGGTTGAATCAAGATCATCAACTGGCTAATAAAGAAGTGATTGAACAAAGTCGGTAATGAAATGGAATTGGATGATTTGTCCCTGTGATTGTTATATGTATTGTAAATAGAGTTAAGTGCAGATATCAGAAGGCTATGGAAATTGGCTTGATTATAGAGATTGAAGTACGTATTGGAAGTACAAACAAAGAGCAGTTAGTTGATTTGCTTTGGAATTGGAATCGAGTTGCCCGACAAAGAGGTAAACCTTAATATATTGATTAGAGTGATTGATTTTATACCCCTGGGTTGGGTAGCCATTTGGTTTTTGGTTTTCTTTTGGTGAAGTTGAGGCCTAGAGTGACAGTTGTAGTTGTACCGATCGAACCACACAAAGGAGGCGTTGGCGAATTTTCGAAAATTTTAAAGAGTCTGAATTTGTTTTGAAGATAATTCAAAAATTATTATTTTAAAATAATTGGGTTTGGAGCATTCTTCTTACCTTGTAATTTCGGGGACGAAATTCTTTTAAGGGGGGAAGAATGTAACGTCCCAGATTTTTGAACGTTAATTACAAATATTTAAATCAGTTTTAAATATTGATTTGAAAATATAAATGGATCTTATATCGAATTTATTTATTAAAAATGGAGTTCGTGAATATCGGTACGAGTTTAGAACGTTTAACGTAAATTCTGCTATATATACACACACTAGGATAAGGCCCGTCCTCCTCACACGAGCAAACACTTGTATTTTCCGATTGAAAATATTAATTGGAAAACGTATAACTAATTTTTGCTATATTTTCGGTTTGGAACCAAATGGAGTTGTTTTGGCGGTACGCAAAATTTAAAAGGTGAACCGATAATTTAAAATAACGTCATTGTGCAAATAGAGTCCGTTTTTAGTGAAATCAGTTTCGTAGAGATCGGAATGTGAGACGTAGCGGTATATTTATTTTGAGTTGAATTTGAAGTTGGTATTTAGCGGTGCGAATTTAACTGTAACAACCCGTATTTCGATAACATGTTAAAACGAGAATCAAGGCAGAATTTAATTTTAAATTCTGAATCAAGTAAAACGGGCTATGTCATTGCGTTCGCCTCGGAAAAATACGCGAAATAGAGTCTGAGTTTTCGAGAATCGGAGTCCGTATGACCAAGTTATGGTCCGACGAAGTTTTCAGAAAATTCAAGTTCAAAAACGAGTTCTAATTTCGAAAATTAGGGGTGGAAGGCTAGGAGGGAAAAATTCCCGCCAGGCTCCCCAAGTCGACAGCCCTGTCGACTTGGGAGTCGACATGGCTTGACCCAAGTCGACAGCCCTGTCGACTTGGGGGTCGACCTATGGTGGCCGGGCAGTTTTGCCTGGTGCACCTATTTTCTGTCTTGGCTAGGTTTTTGGGCCTGGTTTGAAATTTGATGGTTCAGGTTGGTCCTAGGGTTAATCTAAGGGTCCTAACTAATCCTAATCTCTATAAATAAGCCCCTAACCCTCTCCTAAATCCTCATTATTCATTCATGCAACTAAACTATGGCAAAATTGCTCCTCTCATGGCCTCCACTCAAAATCCTAGCCTCCACTTCATTTCTATGAGAGGTTTCATGATCATGTGAGTGTTAGAGAGTCCCTATGTTAGTATGAGAGCTTCTCAAGTTGATTTCAAGGCTAAAGCTTTGACCTTTGTTCATCAAGATGGGGTTTTTATTAATTTGGAGCTTTCATCTTTGGGTTTTTGAATGATGGCATGCATAGGCTTTGTCTCAATCTTTAATTTAGTCGATTTGTGCCTTCATAGCAATGTAAGCCCTTTCCCTACTCTTAGATATTAACTATGAAGTTAAATGTTCATGTTGCAAGTTTGGGTTTGATCATTGAGTATGATACATGCTATCATGTCATGCAAGTTTATGAAGTCATTATCTTGATCTTGTGGGCTAAAAGCTACAACCTTTATGTTGAAATGTTGCATTATGCAACATGAGAACCCTCATAACCTTTATGTCAACTTGCATATGAAGTCATAACCCTTATATGATGATATATGCGAGTTACTAGTCATCATTCCATGTCTTTTGTCACCATGATTTGCTTATGTGCCAAGTTTGGGTTTATGCATGTTTTTGAGGCTTAAGAAGGTAACATGCAAGTTAATGAACACATTTGTGCCTCATTTGCCACCATGATTAACTTGTGGCTTAATATCCATTTTTGTCATGCCTTTGCCAAGTCTCTTCTTTTAATCCATTACGTTGTTGCGAATGTATATGCGAGTTTAAAAGCGTTGGGTTATGTTATGGGTAATTTCTAATGACATGAAATACAACTTGAAAACATGACTTGAAATATAACATGGAAGTTGACATGTGAGTATGCTTGAAAATATGAAATTGGGAATTTACCTATTAAGTTAGGTCTACCCATACTATGGAATTGGGAATTTACCTATTAAGTTAGGTCTACCCAAATCCTTGAAAACTTGTAATATGTGTTGGAAACATAATGGACATGACACTTAGATAATATAAGTGTGGCCAACTCGAGGTTGGGTTGAGTTTGCAACGTAAAACTACCCGGAACCGACCGGCCTAACTAGTAGTTGCAAACAATAGGACCCAATGTGAGAAGTTGGTCATGTTGTGCTTGAACCCGAGGTTAGACCAAGTTGTGGTGTAAAGCTACCCGGAACCGACCGGCTTAACTAGTAACCACAACAAAGTCTAATGTGAGAGGTTGAGGTGCATTAAGTAATTAATGCCACATGATAGGGTTAAGTTAATTTGATTAATGACTCTTAACCCAATATGACATGGACAAATGGGTTAAGTAATTTGATTAGGCTAATGATAGTTAACAAAACATGACAAGGTTGGGTAGGTTAAGTAACTTGATTTGCCTAATGGCACTTAACCATTTTTATACGACTAGTGGATGGGGTTAAGTTAACCAACACTTAATCAATCCAACACGATAATTTGGTAAGGTTAAGTAAGTTTTCTTAATGACACTTAACCGAAAGATACAGTTAATGGATGGGGTTAAGATTAGACTCAACTAGTCTAAACATGGAAATCGGATGGGGTTAAGTTAGCCTAGACTTAATTAATCCCACTTGGCAGTTTAATGGGGTTAAGTTAAACACTTAACTAATCTAACATGATGATTTGATGTGGTTAAGTGACCTATACTTAACCAATCTAACTCGTTAATTTATTGAGGTTAAGTTAACCTATATTTAACCAATCTAACGTGAAAACATGATAAGGCTAAGTCACGAATCGCTTAAATACGCTTGACCGATTTGACTCAGTAATTTGATAGGGTCAAGTTAATATATACTTAACCAACTTGAGCATGGTTTGTAGGGTTAAGTCTTGAACTTGGATACTTAGCCAATTTTGACATGATTTGTAGACGGGTTAAGTCATGAACTTAAGTGACACTTAATCCATTATGTAAACCCTAGTTCTGAGGATTAGGTGGATGACCGTAGTTAACAAGGATAACGGGAATAAGGCTAAGTGGTAAACCTTAGTTGAAGAATAACTAAGTAATGATTCTTAGTCAAGGAAATTTAGACCAGTTCATAGATAGATGAGTAACCTGATACGGTAGGTCATCGTTTAAGTATACGAGTAGGAGCAAGTATCTGATTTAGATAAAGGCTCCAGCGAACTGGGTAACAAAGCAGCGGCTTCGGGGAACGTGAGGATATTCTTGGTATCCCTCTGTGAGCTGCCAGGTGATCATACTAGGCTCATGAGAGGTTAAGGTCTGCGTTAGAAGAACCAAGAGTATGCCTTGGTTGCTATACGAGCGACCTTATGACGGGGATGGATAGGGGATAGTCGACGATACACGGTCGTACCCTAGATAGCATTTCGTCAGGCTACCTACCATCTTTGGTCAAGCGTGTACGTACGGAAAGGCAGAGAACACCCAAAAGACCATAATTGCTATCTAATTATGGTTGCGGTAAGGCTAGGATTGTGGGTTGGCCAGTAGTGTGTTCTCATACAGGATTTATCATGTCTTGTCTTTCACTAGTTGAGGGAGTGGTCTCGTGGGACCATAGCCACGTATAGAAAAAAACAGACCTTAGCATCTGCATCGGCAGATAAATCGAAAGCTCCCGACCGAGTCCTGTATTTCCTGGTCTGCCCTGTGATAGGACTCGGATGGCACGATGTGATACATGTGCATACAGTCATGGAAAAACGATTCACGATGAATGCATGGGAAAAAGGGCGCGGTTGACGGTTAGCGTAAATCCTAGTGGCCCTGGGTGGTTGAACCAAAACCGAGATACGAAAACGTGCAATAGGTAAGCATAATCCCTAGTAGTCCTAGGTAGCATAAGTCTTAGTTGTACAAACAATGATTCATGTTGAAAGACCCAAGTTAGACATAGGGTGACAATCCAAAACGATCTTAAGGATCATGGAACTATGTTAAAGTAATATAGAATCTCATGGGAAAGCCCGTATGGTCTACGGCAAGGGACTGAACATTTACATGGAATAAAACATACGAGTTGAGTAACCTATATATGCGATATATTAGGTTGACATAGACCATTACACGACTTTTGAGTAAGGGTCATTCATGGTTAACACATGATACGGTGGGGATACTAGTACGGTAGGTGCAGAGCTAAAAGACAGGATAGATACCATGGGATGTTACACGTGATAGATATCTTGGGGATATTATACTTGACAGGAACTTGACGATGGGATACCTTGTTTTATCTTGACACCGTAATTTATCATGACACCTTAGTTTATCTGAATTCAGTAGTTCATCCTGTTATTTTGATTTAGCTTATCTATCTTGTCATCATGCTTATGTTCATCTCAGTTTCTCATGTCAGTTAACTTTACTAGTTTTTATGCTGATAGTAGATAGGGCTTACTCAGTCTTTTTGACTGACCCGTTTTGTTTCGCCTCTTTTCTTCCGTTTCCCCCCCAGGTTACAGGGAGGAAATAATGTTGTTTAGTTCGGACTTCTTCTGCTTGAAGGTCATCATGGATGGCTTGGACTTTTCTTGGCTATGGCTACTTTACTGTTTTTACTTGGGGAATAATTTATGAAAAAGTCATTATGCTTCTTTACTATTGCGAGACAGGTTTTGATGTACTCTGATGTAAAAGGCTTTAGACCTTAATTATTGATGTTTATGAAAAGTTCGATTTTACTTCCGCTATTTTATATGTTCTGTCTTGTGATATTTCTGTGCATGTTTACCAATAATGCCCCTTTAAAGCTAGTGCATTCCTTTGCGAGTGACCCTAGCGGAGGCGGGGTGTTACACGTGGTATCAGAGCCGAAGGTTACCAGACTGGGCAAAAGTTTTTAAAGACCTTCTGAAAACTATTTGAAAATCGTTTACAAAGAAGCATTTTTCAAGAAAATTTTCTTTTAAAAGAAAAAAGGCTATTCCCCAAAGGCCATTAGCACTATCCTTGTTTCCTTAATTGAATCTCTTTTCCTTTCTTTCCTCCATCTGTAGTCACAGTGGTTTTAACTGCGACTAGTCTTTTCTATCTACGAAAGTACTTTCCATGCGATAGAGGTGGTTCTCGAGAGACCAGTGGCCGCGTTATATGAAAGGATAGCGAGAAAGAGGATAAAGGATACGAGCTTAAGGATGAGCAACTTGTGGTATGGCTTAGTCCTCAAAGGAGGGAGAAAGATGAACAATGAAACCCATGACGAGAGAGTACCTTTGGCATGGTAAAACGGGGCGGATAGTTAAGTATTATGGGACAAGGACAAGATCATCGGGAGGGCAGTAGTATGCTCTCATTTCTAGGGTACCTCGGAAGGAGGGTAACGATCTTGTTAAAGGTTTAGCTTTTCTTCTCTACCATCCCGTTAGGACTCCGTTTTTCGTATCATTTAAGTCTGCTTCGATAGTTGAGTCTCTGCACCTTAAGTACTAGCGTAATAGAGAATCCCATTTTTGTCTCAAAGTCCTATTGGGGAATCAGTCCATTTATATATGACTTGTTTGGATTTGAGAATGTCTATGCCAAGTGTTGAGTTTGGAAATAATGCTTATGTTTATAAGCTATGGATGGATTCTAGGGATGAAGTGGTTATCCAGTAGGGGGTGCCACTCTCGGTTTTGATAGGAGGGTAGTTAGACCTTTTGACTAGCCTTGGTAATACCCTCGAAGTATCGTGTAACCTTTTTGAGGTTCTGTCATGACTAGTTACTTAGAATCCCTTGATGCCCTTATTGGAAATTTGAAGCCCGATCGAGTGGTGTTCGCCAATAAGACGGATGGTTTACTTCATTTATGCATGGGTTATAGAGATCACCCTAGTAAGTACGCTTGATAACCTGGTTGACATCTGTTTACTTTCAAGAGAAAGTTCTTCTACATGGAATACCTTATAGTATATAAACGAGATCCAAGATTCACTAGTGAATTTTGGAAAGCTTGCATGAGATCATGAGTACGCAGTCATGTTTGCGCCAAGTATTCTAGAAAAAAGGATAAGTGCAAGTGGAACGAGAGGCGACGAAGAAATGAGTTCCAGCTCATGTTATGGAAACAGGAAATAAGAAGCTATGAAATCGCAAAGTTAAAAGACGGTCAAGGCACAATGGAATTAAGCTCGAGGAAATACAACTTTGATGGTCAAAGACTAGATACGCGCATGATATCTCTTTTTTCGGAGTATATCCTTGATCCCTGTTTTCTGTAGAGCTTACTTCTAGGCTATCTTTTGTGGACATCCTCTCGGTCCTATTTTCTGTTACAAACCCCGTAAGGAGTTTGTCTTGTTTATCTTCTCGACCCTGTTTCAGGGAATCCTAGGTAGAACCCTATGGATGTAAACATGTATTTGAAACATGTTATGATTGATATGGTTGCAAGTGGTTGCAAGTGGTTGCTCGTGGATGCGCGAATACACATTAGATACTAGCTCGACTCGGTCACATTTCATATTGCATATGCACGAGTATTTATACTTGTTTATGGATGAAATCGAATGTATTATCATGCGGTTGTTGCATATGGATGAATGATTGTGCACGCATATAGTATCTATATGACTAGGACTATTTGCATACATGTTGGATTCATGGCACTATACATATTTTGCATTAGAAAGATTATTCAGGCCTGATCATTAGCATTAGCTAAGGAACATGTACACACACGTTTTGCATATATTCATACAGCATTAGAAATCATCTAAGGACAATGGTTGCTTGTGGATGATGTTTTGAGTAGATGAATGATGGATGGTAGGATATGTTCTTCCTAACTTGGAGATTTCGGGGACGAAATCCTAAAAGGTGGGGAGAATGTAACAACCCGTATTTCGATAACATGTTAAAACGAGAATCAAGGCAGAATTTAATTTTAAATTCTGAATCAAGTAAAACGGGCTATGCCATTGCGTTCGTCTCGGAAAAATACGCGAAATAGAGTCTGAGTTTTCGAGAATCGGAGTCCGTATGACCAAGTTATGGTCCGACGAAGTTTTCAGAAAATTCAAGTTCAAAAACGAGTTCTAATTTCGAAAATTAGGGGTGGAAGGCTAGGCGGGAAAAATTCCCGCCAGGCTCCCCAAGTCGACAGCCCTGTCGACTTGGGAGTCGACATGGCTTGACCCAAGTCGACAACCCTGTCGACTTGGGGGTCGACCTATGGTGGCCGGGCAGTTTTGCCTGGTGCACCTATTTTCTGTCTTGGCTAGGTTTTTGGGCCTGGTTTGAAATCTGATGGTTCAGGTTGGTCCTAGGGTTAATCTAAGGGTCCTAACTAATCCTAATCTCTATAAATAAGCCCCTAACCCTCTCCTAAATCCTCATTATTCATTCATGCAACTAAACTATGGCAAAATTGCTCCTCTCATGGCCTCCACTCAAAATCCTAGCCTCCACTTCATTTCTATGAGAGGTTTCATGATCATGTGAGTGTTAGAGAGTCCCTATGTTAGTATGAGAGCTTCTCAAGTTGATTTCAAGGCTAAAGCTTTGACCTTCGTTCATCAAGATGGGTTTTTTATTGATTTGGAGCTTTCATCTTTGGGTTTTTGAATGATGGCATGCATAGGCTTTGTCTCAATCTTTAATTTAGTCGATTTGTGCCTTCATAGCAATGTAAGCCCTTTCCCTACTCTTAGATATTAACTATGAAGTTAAATGTTCATGTTGCAAGTTTGGGTTTGATCATTGAGTATGATACATGCTATCATGTCATGCAAGTTTATGAAGTCATTATCTTGATCTTGTGGGCTAAAAGCTACAACCTTTATGTTGAAATGTTGCATTATGCAACATGAGAACCCTCATAACCTTTATGTCAACTTGCATATGAAGCCATAACCCTTATATGATGATATATGCGAGTTACTAGTCATCATTCCATGTCTTTTGTCACCATGATTTGCTTATGTGCCAAGTTTGGGTTTATGCATGTTTTTGAGGCTTAAGAAGGTAACATGCAAGTTAATGAACACATTTGTGCCTCATTTGCCACCATGATTAACTTGTGGCTTAATATCCATTTTTGTCATGCCTTTGCCAAGTCTCTTCTTTTAATCCATTACGTTGTTGCGAACGTATATGCGAGTTTAAAAGCGTTGGGTTATGTTATGGGTAATTTCTAATGACATAAAATACAACTTGAAAACATGACTTGAAATATAACATGGAAGTTGACATGTGAGTATGCTTGAAAATATGAAATTGGGAATTTACCTATTAAGTTAGGTCTACCCATACTATGGAATTGGGAATTTACCTATTAAGTTAGGTCTACCCAAATCCTTGAAAACTTGTAATATGTGTTGGAAACATAATGGACATGACACTTAGATAATATAAGTGTGGCCAACTCGAGGTTGGGTTGAGTTTGCAACGTAAAACTACCCGGAACCGACCGGCCTAACTAGTAGTTGCAAACAATAGGACCCAATGGTAGAAGTTGGTCATGTTGTGCTTGAACCCGAGGTTAGACCAAGTTGTGGTGTAAAGCAACCCGGAACCGACCGACTTAACTAGTAACCACAACAAAGTCTAATGTGAGAGGTTGAGGTGCATTAAGTAATTAATGCCACATGATAAGGTTAAGTTAATTTGATTAATGACTCTTAACCCAATATGACATGGACAAATGGGTTAAGTAATTTGATTAGGCTAATGATACTTAACAAAACATGACAAGGTTGGGTAGGTTAAGTAACTTGATTTGCCTAATGGCACTTAACCATTTTTATACGACTAGTGGACGGGGTTAAGTTAACCAACACTTAATCAATCCAACACGATAATTTGGTAAGGTTAAGTAAGTTTTCTTAATGACACTTAACCGAAAGATACAGTTAATGGATGGGGTTAAGATTAGACTCAACTAGTCTAAACATGGAAATCGGATGGGGTTAAGTTAGCCTAGACTTAATTAATCCCACTTGGCAGTTTAATGGGGTTAAGTTAAACACTTAACTAATCTAACATGATGATTTGATGTGGTTAAGTGACCTATACTTAACCAATCTAACTCGTTAATTTATTGAGGTTAAGTTAACCTATACTTAACCAATCTAACGTGAAAACATGATAAGGCTAAGTCACGAATCGCTTAAATACGCTTGACCGATTTGACTCAGTAATTTGATAGGGTCAAGTTAATATATACTTAACCAACTTGAGCATGGTTTGTAGGGTTAAGTCTTGAACTTGGATACTTAGCCAATTTTGACATGATTTGTAGACGGGTTAAGTCATGAACTTAAGTGACACTTAATCCATTATGTAAACCCTAGTTCTGAGGATTATGTGGATGACCGTAGTTAACAAGGATAACGGGAATAAGGCTAAGTGGTAAACCTTAGTTGAAGAATAACTAAGTAATGATTTTTAGTCAAGGAAATTTAGACCAGTTCATAGATAGATGAGTAACCTGATACGGTAGGTCATCGTTTAAGTATACGAGTAGGAGCAAGTATCTGATTTAGATAAAGGCTCCAGCGAACTGGGTAACGAAGCAGCGGCTTCGGGGAACGTGAGGATATTCTTGGTATCCCTCTGTGAGCTGCCAGGTGATCATACTAGGCTCATGAGAGGTTAAGGTCTGCGTTAGAAGAACCAAGAGTATGCCTTGGTTGCTATACGAGCGACCTAAAGACGGGGATGGATAGGGGATAGTCGACGAGACACGGTCGTACCCTAGATAGCATTTCGTCAGGCTACCTACCATCTTTGGTCAAGCGTGTACGTACGGAAAGGCAGAGAACACCCAAAAGACCATAATTGCTATCTAATTATGGTTGCGGTAAGGCTAGGATTGTGGGTTGGCCAGTAGTGTGTTCTCATACAGGATTTATCCTGTCTTGTCTTTCACTAGTTGAGGGAGTGGTCTCGTGGGACCATAGCCACGTATAGAAAAAAATAGACCTTAGCATCTGCATCGGCAGATAAATCGAAAGCTCCCGACCGAGTCCTGTATTTCCTGGTCTGCCCTGTGACAGGACTCGGATGGCACGATGTGATACATGTGCATACAGTCATGGAAAAACGATTCACGATGAATGCGTGGGAAAAAGGGCATGGTTGACGGTTAGCGTAAATCCTAGTGGCCCTGGGTGGTTGAACCAAAACCGAGATACGAAAACGTGCAATAGGTAAGCATAATCCCTAGTAGTCCTAGGTAGCATAAGTCCTAGTTGTACAAACAATGATTCATGTTGAAAGACCCTAGTTAGATATAGGGTGACAATCCAAAACGATCTTAAGGATCATGGAACTATGTTAAAGTAATATAGAATCTCATGGGAAAGCCCGTATGGTCTACGACAAGGGACTGAACATTTACATGGAATAAAACATACGAGTTGAGTAACCTATATATGCGATATATTAGGTTGACATAGACCATTACACGACTTTTGAGTAAGGGTCATTCATGGTTAACACATGATACGGTGGGGATACTAGTACGGTAGGTGCAGAGCTGAAAGACAGGATAGATACCATGGGATGTTACACGTGATAGATATCTTGGGGATATTATACTTGACAGGAACTTGACGATGGGATACCTTGTTTTTTCTTGACACCGTAATTTATCATGACACCTTAGTTTATCTGAGTTCAGTAGTTCATCCTGTTATTTTGATTTAGCTTATCTATCTTGTCATCATGCTTATGTTCATCTCAGTTTCTCATGTCAGTTAACTTTACTAGTTTTTATGCTGATAGTAGATAGGGCTTACTCAGTCTTTTTGACTGACCCGTTTTGTTTCGCCTCTTTTCTTCCGTTCCCCCCCCCCCCAGGTTACAGGGAGGAAATACTGTTGTTTAGTTCGGACTTCTTCTGCTTGAAGGTCATCATGGATGGCTTGGACTTTTCTTGGCTATGGCTACTTTACTGTTTTTACTTGGGGAATAATTTTATGAAAAAGTCATTATGCTTCTTTACTATTGCGAGACAGGTTTTGATGTACTCTGATGTAAAAGGCTTTAGACCTTAATTATTGATGTTTATGAAAAGTTCGATTTTACTTCCGCTATTTTATATGTTCTGTCTTGTGATATTTCTGTGCATGTTTACCAATAATGCCCCTCTAAAGCTAGTGCATTCCTTTGCGAGTGACCCTAGCGGAGGCGGGGTGTTACATTAACGGTCAATGTTAAATAACGGTTGAATTGAAATAGCCGTATAAACTAAAAAAAACTCCGAATCAAAGCAAATTTTATAAATAAAAATATACACAAATTATTCTTACTTCAGAACAAAGTCATGATAAATATCATTTACTATTATCTCGCGCGTCACTGTATAATGAAATGTGCAGATCAATCAAGCCTATCCTAATTTTCAACGCATAGCCAACATGTGTATTTCTTTTCAAATTAAATGAAGGATGGACACTATCACCACTCCATTTCAAATTAATGCGCAGCTTACTAAAGCCAAATCAAATAAATTAAAGCATAGTCTACCCCTAAGCCTACATGTACCATTTAATATGACAGTATACTTATCTGCGGACCGCTCTTTTCTATATAAACATGCACAACCTCTCCTCTTCTCCAGCATGAAGCGGTTTCTCTTTCTCTCTTCTTATACGAAAACAACCGACTCCTTCTCACATAAGAGAAAATAAAATAAAACGTATGTTTCTCCTTTAAACAACTATATAGAGCCTCAATACCCCCTAGCGGGAAGGTTAAGTTGAATGAAGCAAGGCGGCGGAGACGCGGGCCGGAGGCCGAGTAGGTGGGGCACATTCATCGTTTTGAGGGCGTTCAAAGACATTTTGTGTCGCATGAAAATAGACAGTGGGGTCGATTTTGAATCATTAACGAATTGGAGTGAAATTTCCTAAAGCGGAGTTTGTACTGGGTTTGGGCGCAAGGTGGTGTCGGGTAGCGTTTTCACGTGGGGTTCGGTGATCAGCAAAGTTGGGGTTAAACGAGAGTTTGATGATGGGTAAAAGGTGCATGGTCTCTCAGGTTTTTGGAATGAAATGCATGGAAAAGGGGAATGGTGAAACATGGGAAATGGTACGCTGCATGGAAGGAGCTGGCGGTTGTAAGTCAATTCGTGGAATTTTTCACACAAGTATTCAATTAGTTCGGGCTTGCTTAGTATTGAATTGGGACCAAGAAAAAAATGCGAACAATAGGTGCTTGCGAAATAAGAAAGAGATTATTACCCACCTTAGACTACTAAGCCATCTCGAATTAGTTCTACGATAGAAGCCCCTCTAGTTTCATCAGGGAAACTACTGAAAATGAATCTGCTAATGAAGGTTACAGATTCGGTCAAGAGGAAGAAACTTATAACATCGTTTCTGCGAGGTTTTGTTTGCTACCACTTTAAGGTGTACGCAAGATGGAAGGAGGAGAATGGAGATGTTTTAATGCGGAAAGATGACAGTATCAAGTAGGGACTGTACATTATAGTGTAGAGGATACGTGGATTATAATGTAACGTGGAAGAAAATTAAGGGAAGCCCTAAAGTGCGTAAGTTACTGATGCGAGTTCGAACAGAGTACATAGCAGTGAGGGAAGAAAATATGGTAGCAAATAATATGGGACGTGGGGGATTGAACAGTTCAAGATGGAGGAATGTATGAGTTGCGAAGCAGTCTCTGGCATGGGAAAAATGTGGGCGGTGCTTGCGTGAAGTAACAGTAGCCTGGTATGTCATATCATCCCTTTACACCGTGCCTGGTTAAGTTAGAAAGCCCAATACATTTTGATCTGAATGCCTAATTCTAAAGATAACGTGACTTGTATATTTTCATAAGTAATTAAGGTAATTATGGGTTTTATAAAACATGGGAGGGTGTAGGTGAATAGCAGAAGGTGGCTTAAAAATATATATTCATGCCCAGTAGTATTTTTGTGTCTAATATCTTGCTTAAACATACCTTGTTCGATGTACCACTGACCAACTATCCATAATAACGCGGCTAAAATACGCCTCGTTTTGCCTAACCAGGTCTAAAGGAAAAATAATAATATAATTAAAGTACTAATAATATTATGAACACCGTATAAATTTTTTGTTTTGGTCATACAGTGACTGAACCGGACAAAACAAGTGACGATGGAACCGTACCAACGAGCGTACCATTTTGAAGCTGATGAGGACAAAGTTGGGCGCAGCTGAGAGTTTTAATTAAATTAAACACTTGTTTAATTTAATTAAAACAAATTATTTCAACGTCGAAGGGAAACCCAAGGTGAGTTCATGTAAAACCCGGATTTTCAGAACCAATTTAAAAAAATTTATTTTAGCTATTTTAATGAATTTTGAATATTTAAAATGATTTATTTTAAATAATAACGACTAAAAATTTATTTTAATCGAAGTTAGAACGTATAAATTTTTTTTAATTATAAATAGAGTTTGAAATGGCATGGTAGTTTGAAATGGCGTGGTAGTTTGAAAATTCGATTTTAAATTTCAAATGAATGTACAAAATTCATAATAAATCGAATTTCAGTAAAACCAAAAATATTTGAATCTATTTAATTATATCTTTCTAACAAATATGGAAAATTTAGATTTTATAATATAAATTGAAAGTTATGTCCAGTTTAAAATTTAAAATGGTCGCTATGGAATTTATATATATTATATAATATATAGCCCTTGAAAATAGCCATTTTGCAAACGACCTCCATTTTTGATGAAACCACTTTTGTTGGATCCAGAATGTGAAATTATTTCTAGATTCCAATTTTCATAATTTTTTAAATTTATATGTGAGCATGTTGAATTTAAACGTGTTTGGTAATTTCTGTTTGAATTTAATCGACTGAAAAAGGACCATTTTTCAAACAGTCTCCAAATTCGACGAAATTAGTTTTGTTAGGACCGTATCATCAAAACATAGCTAGAATTATTTTTCTGGAATTTTTGGAGTCAGTATGTGGCCCCGGTAAATTAAAATGTACGTTTAAATCAATTTTGAACGTTATATTAATTTATATTGTAAATTTAATGAAAACTGATTGAAATAGTCGTATCGGCTTACGGGACATATCCCATTATGTCCGAAATGGGGGTATCTAGCTAGGGGTGATAGTCATTGAGCTCGATTTGGAGCTCGAATTAAAAAGTAACTTTTTGAAACTAAAAATTATAAAATATATAAGTCAACCCCTCTCTCCTTCTCTCCTACATCGTTCAAAATCGAGTAAAAAAATGCTCAACCTCGTCGCCGCTTCGCTCCAGGCCGCCACGCCTCCACATTCGCCCCCTAGTCCACCGCCGGCAGCCGCTGACACCACCCTCTCTTCCCTCTTCCTCCTCCTTCTTCTACAACCCCAATCACTACAAGAAAATGGGGTCTTTACCTATCAATTGTAAGCGTATGTAAAACTAATATAATGGTAGGTAATATATTTTAGCTACCAATA
This sequence comes from Allium sativum, assembly GCA_030737875.1. NCBI lineage: Eukaryota > Viridiplantae > Streptophyta > Magnoliopsida > Asparagales > Amaryllidaceae > Allium > Allium sativum. The sequence continues at coordinate 709,718,106 of CM060916.1, read as the reverse complement.
TTGAATTGATAGAAACTGGTAGGTAAATGTTAGTAGAGAAAAACGTTTACCTACACTTATTGATATTGGTAGGTAAAAGAATCAGTGGACCCTACTACGTTATGACTCAAATGATGAGTTATCAGTTGATGTGTTTGATGATGTGTCATTCTACATGGCTGCTGACATGGCTGATGATGTTCATATACAAGGCCACTGACATGGTTGTTGTAGTAGCATACGCATGGCATGACACTTGGCATTTAATAGTTAGTTCATGTGTCAAACAATAATTTGTCCATGTGTCATTATTTGATTAGTGCATATGACATCATACTTTAGACCACATGGCATTATTTACTATAAATAAATATTTACAAGAATGGAATATTACGCATAATTTATTTTTAAACAAATAACAAATATTTATTCAAATAAATATTTATTACACTTCGAATAGTACACATATTGTTTTCTCGCTATTACATAATGACTTGTATATACAATTCCTCGCTACATTTCACTTGTATACATTGGCTCCTTACTACATACTTATTCACTCATATACATGTACACAATCACTCACCCTTTCACTCTAGTTTTAGTCATAGTTACATCACCGTTTATGCACCTTATTCTGGCAGCAAAGTAACCCTTCGACGACGTCTTTTACCTTCAAACCCTAAAATAAAAACTGGTAAATAATCAATTTATATGCTAAAAATAGTAAAACACACCAAATAATCAATTCAAAACCAATGTAACCAACATCAGTTCCACCAGCATAATAGTTTCAAAACCACAAATATACATACATCTTCTTTTCAGTAAAAGACTCCCAATTAAAACCCAAATTATTGTTTCTATCCCACAGACCTCTCACCCTTCACCACTGAATATCGCTATCTTCAAACTCCTACGGAATATCACGGTCCAGGTCGAAAAGATCTAAATCAGCAATGTATCATGCTTATCGCCAAAGTTGCCACCGTGACTTTTTTTTTTTGCGCAAAACAATCATGCAACCACTTAAAAAACATAATTTCAATTCAGTTGATTTATTTAATGATATACGACACCCAGCAGAACCATATTGCAAATGAATGCTAAAAAGTGCTAGGGCAATTCTGCATAAATTATCAATACAAGGATAAGTATAATTCAAAATAAAAAATTAGAAAAATAAATCAACAAATATAAGCTAAATGATACCCAGAAGCAGCAGCGGGGAGCATCATAATGATATCTCCATTCCCTACACCAATAGAACCCAATCGATCCGAGCAACGCTTTCACATTCTCCACCTAATAATTAACAAAAGAGGGAACAAATTCCACAAACAGGAAAAAAAATCTGACTTTAGCTAACAAAAGATCGTTTAAAACGAGCAACTTGCAATGAAAAAAAAAACTGACACAAAATTAAGGAATAAAAGCAATATCGCTTACAGATTCATTTATTTTTTGCGATTAACCTAATTCAAAATCTGAACTTTTATCAAATGGAAGAATATAGTCATCATCAATCACAAAACTTGCTAAATGCCCAAACTTTCAAATCACATAACAGAAAGACTGTAAAAAGAAACGATAAATCCAACTCTGTACCTCATCGAGTTTGTCGTTGGTAGCCAAAGCATTGGTCTGCTCCTTAGGTTTCCCAAACAACCGATTAAACATGTTCAAATTACAAATCTATGTCAATCGATGTTAGGGTCCAAGATCGATGATCAAATAAATCGAAAAACAATCGAGGAGAAACCGAGAAGATTGATCGCTTATAGATTCATTGGGATCTACATCAAGAGTGATGAACAGTTACAGTGATCTTCATAGCTTTGTTGAATTGATTGGATTTTATTTACTTTCCAGATTCTTGAAATGAAAAAATTTAGAGCGTAGCAGAAGAAATTGATTGGAGAATCTAACGCAGTTTATGTGATTTCAGGTGAGGAGGAATGGGGATAATGTTAACTAATTGGTGGAGAACGTGGTTGGTTTAAGGATGTGATTTGGCTGTTTTATTTCGTTTAAAAAAAGTATTCAAAGATGCCCTTTATTATGTGCGTGAATAAAGGGATAATTAGTAAGGATTTATGGCAGATTTTATCGGAAGATTTAGATGGATAATTTGTAAAGATTTATAGCATATTTTATTGGAAGATTTACTTTGTGTGAATATGTTATGGTAACCTATATATAAGATTAATAGTCTGTAATACTTATTTAGGTGCAATAAATACTTACTTATCATATATAAGACTGACAGTCTGTGATACATAAAAAAAGGAAGCATTCACAAATACTTTGAACACAAAGGAAACGATTGGAATATTCCATATCTTTGAATACTAAAAAGGCAAGTTGTATTCAAACACCATGATTTTTTTTAACTCACACCATGAGATTTTAAATAAAACTTTAGATCAAAATGTCTTTATTAAAAAAAAAAACTAAAAAATGGAAATCTTAGGCAATTCTTCTTGTTTCCATTGTGTATAGTCAGTATAACTTCTCTCACAAAGTTGCATACATGTATATTTAATTAAATTAAAATTAATATTTTTTCAAGCATTTAATTATGTTCATATCGTTAAGAGAAATATCTATATGTAGTCGATTTTAACCATTTTCATTCAATCAAATAAAATTTAAAATTAACTACGATTTTTTATTATTAAGAGCGCTAAATTCTTTAATCCTTTGTTTAAATCAAATCATGTTTAGCTTTAACATTAAACTCTAAATAATTTAACTTTTTAATGTATTCAAAAGAACAAATTCAAATTTATATACATAGATAACTAAATGGAAAATTCTATATGTACACCTTAAATTGCTCTATATATACACCAGTCTTTTTTTAATCATATACACCACTTTTTGCTTAGTATACACCATACATATTACTAAACAATCCTCAAGCCTGAATATAACAAAATAAGTTTCTCATTTAGTATACCTTAAATTATCTTTCTCATTTAGTTTCTCATTTATTTAATTATTCATAAATTTGAATTTAACTATATATTTTGAATAATAAAATATTAATCTACTTAAATTTTAATTTTAAATTAAAAACCAATTAAAATATAATAAAATATTGAGAACTTAATACACAATGAACCATATTAATTTTAGTACTTCATTTGCAAATTTATTTTTGTGACTAATTTGGAATGCATAATGTTAGAACTGATTATACATGAATATAACAAGAAAGATTATGAATAAAATTTAACGCTTCAATAGAAGTTAAATTAAATTCACTTGATAATACATAGAAATTTCAATTATTTTATAAAAGAATTTTAAAGATTGTGTATGATGTGGACATATGAAAATTTTATTATTTAATTTTATTTTGATTATTTTTCAATAAGGGTGTTTTTGTCTTTAATTTAATTTAAAAAGTTTAATGGTATAGGTAAAGTAATTTACGGTGTATGAATAGAATTTGCCTGATTAAATATCTTAATATCCATGTAGAGTTTATGATTTGAAGTATGCGCAAAAGTAAATTTATGGAATTTTGAAATTATGGCTTCTTGGTTTGATTAATGCATGATAGAGAAAGTTATTAAAAAGAGAAATAAATGCATATTTTATTCTAGAGGAGGATAGTTTTGGTAAATGTACGGTGCATATTAAGTAAGAAGTGGTGTATATGATGTTTAATTCTTATTTTGGTGTATGCAAGGTCATTTGCGATGTGCAAATAGAATATACCTACTAAAAATTTGATTTTTCATTATTAATGAAATTTTATGTCATCTTTGCATTTAATATCATATTATGCAGGTGGCCAATCAAAAGAGACTATGTGGATTGACGTCACAAAAGAGATCACGTGGATTGAGATATGTACCGTTAGATTTGATTTAAAATAAGCTATTAAATTTATAGTTGGAGAGGATGGTATGGATTGCGTCTCTGGGGAAATATGTTTTAGTCATTTCAGACGATAAAATATTAGTGTGAAATTGTGAAACATTTAAGAAAAAATTAAAGTTAAAACTTTTATATCAATTTTTTGAAAAAATTTACAATGCATGATAATATTAACGAATGATTATGTAATATTAATTATTTACAATTTAATTATTGTTTATCAATTCATTAACTGTTTATTATTTCATATTTCAAAATAATTATTAATAATTAATAAAGAAATGATTTTACAAAAAATATTGCTAGGATATGTAAACGAAATCTTCAATTCAAAAAAATTGCTAGAATATGCTTTTTTGACAGATCATCACACAACTCAACATTATTTTTAATGGAAGTTTAAAATGATATGAGAAAAATAGAGGATAATCGCAAAAAAACTTCCCCTTATGTATATGTGTAGATTATACATTTTATCTACCTATAATTATCGGTAGATAATCATCCTTCAACAATTTGATGAAACTGACAATATTTACCTACCAATAAATTTTACCATTAAAGATTGATAGATAAAGGTTCCCTTTACCTACCCATATTTATTGGTAGGTAAAGGTCAAATTTCTTGTAGTGAATTCAACCTAAACCCGTAACCCTAGCCGCCTGTGGGCCCACCGCCACCACTGGACAGCCGGTGCACCACCCCCGACCCACCAGCACCCCAGTGCCGCCACTGGACAGCCGCCCACCACCTCCGACCCAACAGCACCCCAGCGCCGCCTCTGACCCCCTCTAGCTTCGACCGTAGGCCCCTCCAAAAAAAATCCAATTTTTATATATTTTCAGTTTTACAAATAACACCCTGAGCTTCCACAGCCCATAACTCTCAAACGGTGCACTTCTGCCCAGAACTCCACAATGCCATAATCGAAGAGCATGATTTTCTCTTCGATTCGAGTATATGGAAGTTAGATTTTGGATTGCGGAGTTGTTCAGAAAACGCGTCCAAAGTCTGCTGTCCAAATACTATCTTTTTGCGATTTCTGGTGAAATGGACCAATTTCGGAAGAAAGGCCACTAGGCGAAAGTTATCCGGAATGGCGCGTTTAAGCTAGAAAAAAACGACGTGAAGATTGGAGCTCGTCAGCAAGTTCTGGAACCATAACAACAAATCAGAACGTCAGAAAAACAACGGCGGAGTGGATCCTAAAGTGAGAACTCCTTCTCACTCTAATTATTTTACAATTAAACATATATTAGAATGCAGACGGGGCTTAGAAGCCCCCGACACTATTTATTGTACAAACCATGATTGTGTGTTTGGATTGTATTGTGGAAATTTGGTTGTGTTGAAAATTGATTGGATTGTGGTGTATTTATTGAATTGATTATTGTGTATGGCGCGAGCCAGTATCAGGAGAGGGGTAATGCTAGACATTACTCCGGTTCTAATATCGCGCCGTTATAATGCCGAAATTTTCTAAAATAAATATATATTCATTAAAAATCTCATTTTTAATGTATATATGAACCGTATAAAATATTCATGTGTTGAATAAAATGTTTGAACAATAAAAATATCATTTTTATTGAACGTATGAACTATTAAAAATATTTATGTGTTGAAATAAATGTTTTATCGTTAAAAATATAATTTTTAACGTATATGTGAATGGCATAAAATTCTCTTGAAATGAAAATAAATGTTCATTTACAAATCGAACGATTTGTTTATGTACACTCATTTAACTGATATTGATTGGAACGATAAATTTTATACATCGCCCAACTGCACAAATAATATTATTCAGTATTTGTTGGTTGAAACCCCACACGGGTATTGGGATGATATTTGACGTGCACTAATCCCAATTGTTTAGTTGTATGTCAATCGACTTGTTGACAGCCTGTTGTAAGCGTTAATTATTTATATTTAATGCTTATGCAGTTGTGTAATTCACTCTGGATGATGGTTGATTGTGTATCATTGTTGTTATATACATATGTTGTATGAAATCCATATAAATAACATTATATGGTAATTGATTGGGTTTGATTCCAATTCAGGAATAACGAATATTTTAAAATAATATTCAGTAAAAGATTAAAATGTGAATTTGATGTCCGATTTTGGATGGACACAAAAATATTGAAATGTATGAAGCCGTGTTGATTAGTTATGCGCCATTTTGACGCAAACGATATTTATATCGATTTTATTCATTTTTATAATGAATATCGAAAAGGAAATGATATAAAAATCAGATATTTTGAAAATATTATCATTTATATATTAATGATATGGAATATTCAATTTTGATTTAAAATTGAACAGAAAGTGGGAATCGTTTTTAAAACGAATTTATAAAATAAGTTTTGAACGAAATATATATTTTATATATATTAATGGCTTGAATAGAACGCACCGCACCGCGACCGCTCGCGAATTTCAACCATTGACTTCGAATTGATATTACGGGAGATCCGACCGTCAGATCCTCAAAACTGGAACCGTTGGGTTCGTATCGAAAAGAGATTTCCAATGAATATAAGATATTTGAAATCTAATTGTTGGATTTGGAATTATATCCAAATCAAATTTGGAAAAGGTCGCTATGGATGCAGTTCGGTGGCCGTTATAGGAAACCGACTGTACGGGCCTTGATAAAATTATTAAAAATATTAATAATTTGTGTAAAATGGTAATAAATGATTTGGAAAGAATTTGGATGAAAAATTCCACGTTTGTAAAGATAAAAATATATTTTTATCAAAATGAACTAGTTATTAACTAGAATGATAATCCAACGTTTTTAAATAAATAAATTGGATTTGTGAATGGTTTTAATATAACCATAATTTTCCAATGTATGAATTGGAATGGATTTGAATAGAAATAATCTCCGGAATATTTCGATATTGGATTCCGTGACTATACAGATATTGTGGAGGAATTTGGAAGATTGATATATATTGTTATTCCCCATACGACATGTGTTGGTTTCATAATTTGATATTGAATATAAGCCGATATAATTTCTGTTTAGAGCCTTATATTTTATATCAAAGTGGATTTTGAGTTTGTAGTGAATGGTGTCTTTAGTAACACTGTTCTTAAACCCCGTGTGAAAAGAATAAATCTTTAGTTAAGATTATTAGAGTTTCCAGTTACATTTAGTAATTGGAATAAAATGGAATGTGAATTGGTTTTATTGTGAACTGTGTTTTTAATGACATTCGTTCTTTAACTCGATTAACAGTGGAACGGAATTTATAAATCTTTTTATTAAGATTTAATGGAAATTTCCAAAGTAAAGTTTTCCAATTTAATATATTAAATTGGAATTGAATGGAATTCGATTTGGTAATAATCGAAGTCAGTTTCTGTGGCGGAAGACAGTTACTATATACGGAATTTAAAAGGTTTTGTCGTTATTCCATTTATATTATTAGTCGGATACAAAAATTGATATCGATTATATATTGATCTGTTTTCCGTGAAGATTCCATGGTTAATGGAATGTGATTTTGGGTTTATCGAGAACTGTGTTTTAAATGACATTAGTTCTTTAACCCAGATAAAGACAGGATTAAAACTAACCGGAGTTTTAATGAATCTTTAATTAGATTGAAATGTGAATGTGATAATTTAAATTATCAAATTTGGGAAATGATCGAGAATGGAGTATCACCAGTTTTGCTCCAAGCGATAGTTAAATCTTTAATTAGATTTGAACGTGAAATGGTAATTAATTTTTACCGATAGCACAGTGGTGTTAAATATGGAGTACTACCAATTTTGCTCCATGGGATGAATAAGTTGGGAGGAATACAATAAATGATTACTTCGGTAAGGTTCGCTAATCCCGACTAGTTTGGAAAACCTTAATTTGGTTTAAATCGTGAAAAGAATATTTGAATAAATGAATATTCTGGATTGGAATGAGGCATATGTCGTGTTTTTATAGCACTTTTTATAAGATACACGAGTTATTCGGAAAGACCGGGTTTACCCCATTCTGAATAATTGATACGACGAAAAGTCGACGATGAAGACGGGGGTTGAAGACCGGAGATCTTCACATCGTTTGGATGATTACTGATGTCTTGATTAGGTTGTACACCCGAGACAAGGTAATATGTGGTGATCGTCCAGACGTACTTGGTGATCGACCGAATATGCGAGGACCTCTCTCCTGTTTTGGACATATGGGACGAGGAATAAGGTGCCTCCGGTTTCGTTCAGACCCAGAACAGACTTGCAAATGGATGGTATGTCTGACATTATATTCCTTTATACTGTATTCGTTGATCTCTGCTAAATATATATCTGTTTGGTGGCGGAGAATTTATTCTCTTGCTTAACACCCTTCTCTGAGACGTATGAGCTTAGAGGTTATATATTGGTGGAAATCAGTGGTACAGTGTGGATTGATAGTGTGGCATGCTTAATATCATGTGATCAAGGCTTTTGTTGAAAAGCAGGGCCTTGTGGTTGATGATCAATGCACAGCTTTAAATAGCATAGCTTTGTGTATAGCGTTAATTCGCGAGCCTCACACCCCGGTATGAACCAGAAATGCTAGAGGACCTCAGGTAGGACATGCGTTTCTTTCTAGTTAGGAGTGGTGTCATGGTATGGAGCCTAAACATTTTACTTATGTGGTTGATGGATAGCGAGGCGCCTCGGATATATCGGTCACTATGGGGCCGATGGATGCTATGGTCGACATACTGACCAGATTTACGTTTAGGAATTATCAATGCACTAACGTAAGTGTGGACCGGCCCTGACGCTCCAGGGGTCGATGCGTTCTAATCCTGATGCTCGGGCTAGAGAGTCTCAAATTCGGTAAGGACGATCCCTTGCCTTGGTTCATGATGGAAATCCAACTTCCAATACATGACTTTTCGGTTTTAATTGTAGATCCCAGTATGGCGACATGATATATGGTACCCATGCCGTCTATGATTGATACATTTATATTTGAAGTTATTTTTGACACTATACACTTATAGTAATAAAAGATGAAATTTCGCGTACCAAGCATTATTTGGCTATTATAAGGTAAAACTCTATCATCCGGCTTGCGTTGCATTGTGTGATGGGAACTGAGTCTTATAATAGCTTTATTTTCTTTAATTAGCATTGCGTTGTTTGTTTCATGCACTGGTATTCTTGGAGGTAAACCCGTTCCGTGTTATACGACGTGCTCCCTTGATTTATCTAACTTTAAAATCAAGCTAATAACTGTTTTAGTTCTCACACCAGTCCCATGATTGACCTGGATTTTATTGTTTTAACCTAAGCTCTGGGTTCCCCTATTTCCCACACGGGCAGCTAGTAGTTTTGGTTTTGCAGATTTCTATTTTACAAGATCCTGGTTTACAGCTGGAGATATATTCAGAAAGCTTTGTATTCTTGTATCTCTTTCAGTTGTGTTATGTATTACTTTTCCGCTGCTATGTAATGTATTTTAATCTCTGATATTTTTCTGATGTATACTATTTATTCATACTCTGTTTTATTCTTGTACTCTGATGTAAATTGTTGTAATAGCAATGAAATGTTCTTCTGTTTGTGTTCTGATTGTCGTGTTCTCAACTCAATCCGGGCTTTCCTTGACGGGGAGGTTTGGGTCATTTCAGATTTGGTATCAGAACTAGGAATGGCAAAGGGGCGGGTTGGAGCTGGTTTCTCGTGCCCCAGACCCGACCTGAACTTTCTAAACTCCGCCCCTGACCCGCCTCGTAGACCCGGTGCGGGTCTGGAATTTTGCCCCGTACCTGAAACCCGTACGGGTCAGGGTGGACCCGCCCCGCGACCTAGTGTTATTGTGTTCTGATGTACACAAATTTATATATTTATGTTTTTATCAATAAATGATAAATTATATACATATTACAATGTGTTCGCAATGATAAGAGAATATAATAAAATGAGTTGTAAGATAATAGTTCAAAATGTATGCATTTGTTATTGTACAATTATCATTGATGCAACCTAATACTATGAAAAATTTATAGTTTGTTGATTGAAAAAAAAATATCAAAGTTATAACTATGTATACCTAAGAAGATTGACAAGTAATAATTATAGTTATAAAGTGTTTTAATTATGTTCTATCATGCGGGTCGGGTTAGGGCGGGTTAGCCGTGTCCCAGACCCGGCCCTAGACCCGGACATCCAAAAGCGGGTCGCAGGTCTACCCGACCTGAAGACCCTATGGGGCGGGTCTAAATGGGTTGAAACAGGGTGGGTCAAGCGGGTTTGGAACCTAAACCTGCCCGCCCCATTGCCATTCCTAATCAGAACTTTGGTTTACAAAGCTCGAGAACAAGGCACATTAGAACCAAACGAAAGAATTCATCAGAGATTGGATTAGTAATATCCAATGAGAATAACTCGTTAGAGATGGGATCAGTGGTATCCTAGAATGAGTTTCGAAGAGTGTTCTTTTTAAAATAAAAGTGAAAACAAATTTTGTTTTGAAAATTTAAACCTTATTATGCGTATTTGAGTAATTTATTATAAATTGATTTTAGACAATCGAGTATATGAAGATTTTGCATATACGCCTTCCAAACGTGTATACGAAGTCTCAAATATACTGGATAGATACAGAATCACGCTCTAGTCGCCCGGGGATAATTCTGGTGATTGATCGATCATCATCAGTATTTATTCTCGAGTTTCAGAAGTGGGGTATCTATATATTTCCAATTGACTGGTGTGAAAACCAAAACTTAGTTAGAGTACATTGGTTGTAAATTGGCATCAAAAATGGATTTTTGAATATTAAAATTATATGTTTGAAAAGCTAATTAACTAATTGATTGCTGGTTGTGTTGTTTGATTATTAGTTCAACTAATAAAATTATTGAAACCAATAAAAGAATGAAAGGTAAATTAAGCCCAATCGAATCAAATATTGAACTGAACTGAAATTTGATTGAAATTGCATATATGTACATGTATATACATTGAACATGTCATAGCATGGAAGCTAAGAAGAGGAATAAAATTGTATGCCCGACAAATAGGTACATGTTTACTATTTTCTTGGGTTTTGACGATTTTATGAGCCGATTTGCTAGCCGCTTGACTTTTTCTTTTTCTTTTTTGGATTGATGAGGGCCCTGTGAGGCAAGTTGCGGTTTTAAAGGTCTCCCCGTACAAAGGAGGTTATGGCGAAATTTTTCAGAAATTTAGGGTGTTACCAAATTTTTGAAAAAATTGAAAATTCTTAGAAACTGAAAAGTTGAAGAATGAAAGTTGAATTGGTTAGTTAAACAACTTTCAGCTCCGTTCCTTTTCGAGGATGAAAAGATTTTAAGTGGGGGAGATCGTAACAACCCGGATTTTCAGAACCAATTTAAAATTTTTATTTTAGCTATTTTAATGAATTTTGAATATTTAAAATGATTTATTTTAAATAATAACGACTAAAAATTTATTTTAATCGAAGTTAGAACGGATAAATTTATTTTAATTATAAATAGAGTTTGAAATGGCGTGGTAGTTTGAAAATTCGATTTTAAATTTCAAATGAATGTACATAATACATAATAATCGGATTTTAGTAAAACCAGAAATATTTGAATTTGTTTAATTATATCTTTCTAGCGAATGTGGAAAATCTAGATTTCATAATATAAATTGAAAGTTATGTCTAGTTTAAAATTTAAAATGGTCGCTATGGAATTTATATATATTTAAAATGGTCGCTATAGAATTTAAAATGGTCGCTTTCCTCTCCCATGAGGGAGAGGAATGACGATTCCTTCTAAATAATGAATCCCTCATCCAGATCTGCCTCTCTGCAAACAAATTGGGGGCAAATTCACTTAGCAAAACGAGGGTTCATTCAATCGACTTCTGATCTTAAGTAAACCTGAACCGCTACTTACCAACGCGAAGACCTTTTCAGATCGTTTATGAATGCCATCCTACTGAAGATCAAGCCTCCCGCGGACATGAGAGATCTGGTGAAACATGTTTCAATCGCGACATCTCAAACCACTCCTCTAGTGTCCCCATAACCGATCTTCTTTAAACTGAACTACTTTTGACTCAGATCCGATTTTGAAAAGGTATGTTTCGTGACTAAGTTTGGCGATTTGGAGTGACTCATAGTTAGTCGATTACCCTTTTATTGGATTTGCTACAATTTATGGAGATTAGATTCATTGTAAATTTTGATTAGAAAATATCAGACTGATGTTCCAGTTAGTTGGTGATGAACCTTATTACATCTGAATTTCTATTTATGGAAAGCTTGTCTGGTTAACATCAGAATCGATATAAAGGCCGTTCTTCATCTGTTCATTGAAAACTTGTACCAATCTGAAGTTTTTAACAACCAGTTTTGGAATTATTTTGGATCGGTTTAATTGCTGTTGGACTAAGATATTTTACATGGCAAGGAGGTAGTACATGCCTGGATGTATCTTAGCGGATGCAAAATTTTCACATGACCTTTTTCATGCAAACTCAGTAACTCTATAGTTACTGTAAGCCAAATATTCAAGTACCTACTAGATGAAGTAGTGTGGGATTCATAGGTGTTTATACTCCTGACTGTAGTAGGAGCGTTAAAGAAATTTAATGAATTGGGAGATAGGAAAACAGTAACCTGATTACTGTAAGCCAATGGTATCTGCACATCAAACACAGAGTGTAATCATGACATTCAGACCGGATTTCTAAGTTTAAATAGAAGCAGTGTTTGGAAATACAGTTTACAAGGTTGCATAGATTCTTCAATCTACCGACAAGAAGATTTGCAACGATTTGCAAATTCTTCCTGAGAACAGTTTAAGCTTCATGGAATACAAACACGATTCTACGACATCAATCTGGTTTGACTACGTATCTTATTGACGTTGATGCAACAACTTTCAAACAGTTACACAAGTAAATTGAAGTCCTCCAAACTGCCACTTACTTGAGGACTGTTTCACGGGTAATTTTCCATATGATCATCGCTAATATGACCGAGAGGGTCGTGTCTATGCAAAGAAAGTGAAGTACGAGTGTTAAAGTGCAGGAATGGAGCACTTTTAGCAGTGGGAAGCTTTGACCTCATTATGGGTCTTCTTTTCTATGTTTTTATTTCACAACATTTGTGTTCTATTTATGTATGTTCTATTTGTAATTAAGGTTAGGGTGCTAACCTTGCTTTGTAATTTTCTTTGATATTAATAAAGCGTACCAAATTTCAAAAAAAAAACAGCCCTTGAAAATAGCCATTTTGCAAATGACCTCCGTTTTTGACGAAACCACTTTTATTGGATCCGGAATTTCAAATTATTGATAGAATCCAATTTTCATAATTTTTGGAATTGATATGTGAGCGTGGTGAATTTAAACGTGTTTGGTAATTTCAGTTTGAATTCAATCGACTGAAAAAGGACCATTTTTCAAATGGTCTCCAAATTCGACGAAATTAGTTTTTTTAGGACTGTATCATCAAAACATAGCTAGAGTTATTTTTCTGGAATTTTTGGAGTCAGTATGGGGCCCTGATAAATTAAAATGTACGTTAAAATCAATTTTGAACGTTATATTAATTTATATTGTAAATTTAATGAAAACTGATCGAAACAGTCATATCGGCTTACGAGACATATCCCATTGTGTCCGGAATGGGGGTATTTATCTAGGAGCGATAGACGTTGGGCTCGATTTGGAGGTCAAATTAAAAAGTTACTTTTTGAAATTAAAAATAATGAAATATATAAGTCAACCCCTCTCTCCTTCTCTCCTACATCGTTCAAAATCGAGTAAAAAAGAACAAAAAAACGCTCAACCTTGTCGCCGCTCCGCTCCAGGCCGTCGTGCCTCCTCCGTCGCCCCCCCAGTCCACCGCCGGCTGTTGCTGACGCCACCCTCTCTCCCTTCTTCCTCCTTCTTCTACAACCCCAAATCAACCTAAACCCGTAACCCTAGCCACCTGTGGGACCGCCGCCACCACTGGACAGTCGCCGCACCACCACCGACCCACCATCACCCCAGCGCAGCCTCTTACCCCATCTAGCTCCGACCGTGGGCCCCTCCTCCAATAAAAATCTAATTTTAATATATTTTCAATTTTGCAAATAACACCCAGAGCTTCCACAGCCCATAACTCTCAAACGATGTGCTTCTGTCCAAATCTCCACAATGCCAAAATCGAAGAGCACGAATTTCTCTTCGATTTTAGTATATAGAAGTCAGATTTTGGATTGCGGAGTTGTTCAGAAAACGCGTCCAAAGTCTGCTGTCCAAATACTGTCTTTTCGCGATTTCTGGCGAAATGGACCAATTTCGAAAGAAAGGCCACTAGGCGAAAGTTGTCCGAAATGGCGCGTTTAAGCTAGAAAAAAAAGATGGCGTGAATATTGGAGCTCGTCTGCAAGTTCTGGAACCAGAATAGCGAATCAGAACGTTAGAAAAACAACGGCGGAGTGGATCCCAAAGTGAGTACTCCTTCTCACTCTAATTATTTTACAGTTAAATATATACTAGGATGCAGACGGGGCTTAGAAGCCCCCGACACTATTTATTGTACAAACCATGATCATGTGTTTGGATTGTATTATGGAAATTTGGTTGTGTTGAAAATTGATTGGATTGTGGTGAATTGATTGGATTGATTATTGTGTATGGCGCGAGCCTGTATCAGGAGAGGGGTAATGCTAGACATTACTCCGATTCTAATATTTTCGCCGTTATAATACCGAAATTTTCTAAAATAAATATTATTCATTAAAAATCTCATTTTTAATGTATATATGAACCGTATAAAATATTCGTGTGTTGAATAAAATGTTTGAACAATGAAAATATCATTTTTATTGAACGTATGAACAATTAAAAATATTCATGTGTTGAAATAAATGTTTTATCGTTAAAAATCTAAATTTTAACGTATATGTGAACGACATAAAACTCTTCTGAAATGAAAATAAATATTCATTTACAAATCGGACGATTTGTTTATGTACACCCATTTAACTGATATTGATTGGGACGATAAATTTTACACATCGCCCAACTGCACAAATAATATTCAGTATTTGTTGGTTGAAACCCCACACGGGTATTGGGATGATATTTGACGTACACTAATCCTAATTGTTTAGTTGTATGTCAATTGATTGGTTGACAGCCTGTTGTAAGCGTTAATTATTTATATTTAATGCTTATGCAGTTGTGTAATGCACTTAGATGGTGGTTGATTGTGTATCATTGTTGTTATATACATGTATTGTATGAAATCCATATAAATAACATTATATGGTAATTGATTGGGTTTGATTCCAATTCAGGAATAACGAATATTTTAAAACAACGAATATTTTAAAATAATGAACATTTTAAAATAATATTCAGTAAAAGAACAAAATGTGAATTTGATGTCCGATTTTGGATGGACACGAAAATATTGAAATGTATGAAGCCGTGTTGATTAGTTACGCGCCATTTTGACGTAAACGATATTTATATTGATTTTATTCATTTTTATAATGAATATCGAAAAGGAAATGATTTAACAATCAGATATTTTGAAAATATTATCATTCATATATTAATGATATGGAATATTCAATTTTGATTTAAAATTGAAAAGACAGTGGGAATCATTTTTAAAACGAATTTATAAAATACGTTTTGAACGAAATATATTATATATATATATATATATATATATTAATGGCTTGAATGGAACGCGCCGCGCCGCGACCGTTCGCGAATTTCAACCATTGACTTCGAATTGACATTCCGGGAGATCCGACCGTCGGATCCTCCTAGAACTGGAACCATTGGGTTCGTATCGAAAAGAGCTTTCCAATGAATATAAGAGATTTGAAATCTAACGGTTGGATTTGGAATTATGTCCAAATCAAATTTGGAAAAGGTTGTTATGGATGCAGTTCAGTGGCCGTTATAGGAAACCAACTGTACGGGCCTTGATAAAATTATTAAAAATATTAATAATTTGTGTAAATTCATAATAAATGATTTGGAAAGAATTTGGATGAAAAATTCCACATTTGTAAAGATAAAAATATATTTTTTATCAAAATGAACTAATTATTAACTAGAATGATAATCCAACGTTTTTAAATAAATTATTTGGATTTGTGAATGGTTTTAATCTAACCATAATTTTCCAATGTATGAATTGGAATGAATTTGAATAGAAATAATCTCCGGAATATTTCGATATTGGATTCCGTGACTATACAGATATTGTGGAGGAATTTGAAAGATAGAAATATATCGTTATTCCCTGTACAATATGTGTTGGTTTTAGAATTTGATATTGAATATAAGCCGATATAATTTCTATTTAGAGCCTTATATTTAATATCAAAGTGGATTTTGAGTTTGTCGTGAATGGTGTCTTCAGTAACACTGTTCTTGTAACACCCCGGATTTTTCAATAATCAAATTAACTAAAATAAAGAATAATTAATCTCACACGTGAGAATTATGGGAATGGGGTTGCGCCATTGTGTTCGTCTCGGAATTCTGGTTGAAATAGAGTCCGAGTTTGCGGGAAACGGGTACCGGATGAAGGAGTTATGGACGAACGAAGATTGGTGGCAAAAGAAGGGGGAAAATGCACTGGCGCACTTGGGAAGTGCGCCAGTACATATTTGCACTGGCGCACCTGCCAAATGCACCCAGGCCGAGGCAGTGAGCCTGCACAGTTTTCTGGTTCAGGCTGACCCATGTTGCTGAGTCCTTTCTGACTCCTCGTTGAGTCATTAGGGCTGACTTGTCAACCTATCATGATTGAATGGTTTCGATTAACCCTAAGATCATCCGACGGCTTAAATTAATTCAAAACTCTATAAAAAGACCCATAGACTAAAACCCTAAATCAGAATTAAAACTGAAACTATGGGTGTCATGCTGTTGTCTTGAACCCTAGAGCAGTCGCCATCAAATTAAAGAAGAAGAACAGCAAATCAAATCAGAACTACTCAACCCTAACAGCGAATCTTCTTCAAAGGAGAGCTAATTCAACTCCAGAAATCAGAATTCAGAACTCAAGACTGCTTTTGAGTTGTGAGTTCGATAGTTTTAATAAAATAATTAGTAATTTAATTGGATTAAGTTATAATGCGGATTGTATGGATGTGATATGAATTATTGACTGTATGTTGTAATTATGTTGTAGAATTGTGTTGTAATTTCTATGATGTTATGTCATGATGCTATCATTTACGATGTGAAGTTATGATGCTATCACCCATGTTATAATCCTATGATTGGCTTATGTCTAGTTGAATCATCATGTTTCATATGCTAGTTTGGTTAGGGTTCATATGATAAAACATATGTATGCAAGTTTAGGTTTTGGTTTAAACATGAATCATATACAAGTTGGGTAGAATCATATGTGACCTTACATGGTTATGACACCTAGTTTATGTGAAAATTCAATTGAAAATTAGGCTATGACATGTGCAAAATTCTACATGATACTTTACATGTTAGATACTTGTTTACACCATTGTTGCGATGTATAAATCACATATGTAAGTTTATGAGTTGGATATGAATTATGCTATGCAAGTTTAGGATTATTACCTATGCAAGTTTATTCCTTTAGATCATACATGATTATGCAAGTTTGTGGCTATTTTCTCATCAAGTTCACACCTTTAGATTTGGATCCATGACATATGACTGTTTGTTCAAGTTTGTGGCCATTATCTCATCAAGTTCACACCTTTAGATTTGGATCCATGACATATGTTGTTTATGCAAGTTGTAACTTTGGTCTATGCAAGTTTTAGATGTAGAACAACATTCACATATGCAAGTTCACCCCTATGTTAGATCTATGTTTTAATTATGTGTATATTGTGATGTTTTCTCTTTATTCCATGAGTTAGACTATTCGAATCTAACGTATATTTTACGTTAAACGAACAAACGTACAACGTGGGGTAAAGGGGATAATATTAAAAAGATTTAATTGCCATAAATGCCTTAAAAGGCATAAAATATATTTGTGGTGAAAATTGGTATGATTTTACATACCATAAATGGATGGACATAATTGAGTCAATTATGGACATCGTTAAATTTGGAATTGATTGATAATTTGAATAGGGAAAGTAATTCAAATCGGGGAATGATTAATTAGGAGTAATTAATCGTCTAAGACACGAGGTTAGGCTCTTTTGTGGTGTAAGACTGCCCGGACCCGCCCGGCAAATCCAGCTGCCACAAATGCCAGTCTAATGTGAGAGGTATTAGGCATAAACTAAATACGTAACAATTGTAAAGACACGAGGTTAGGCTCTTTTGTGGTGTAAGACTGCCCGGACCCGCCCGGCAAATCCAGCTGCCACAAATGTCAGTCTAATGTGAGAGGTCTTTATGAGGTTACAGTCTTAATGAATTAAGAAACACTTAACCAGATAAACATGTAGTGGGACATGAGGGGGTTAAGTGGGTGGCATGTGGAATCTAGTGGGTGCCTTGGGTGGCATTTGGAAATACGATTAGAAACACTTAACCAAAATTGGAACATGTAATTGAAACATGAATAAGAAGTGGGTTAAGTGGGATGTACTAGAGGGGACCAAGCTTAGGTGGATAGCTTGTGTCAAGTAATGGGGCCCGTTTCAACCAGTAACCCATACGTATCTTTGTGGGCTCGACCCAAGTCGAGGACGGGACACGCATACTGGGCTTGACTGTAAGAGGCCAAACCGGGTTAGCGGTGGCAACGCAAGTCCAACGGGTTCATATGCGTGTGTGGACCCGGGCTGGTAGGTAAGACGTTGTTGCATCGTGTAGGTATAAGCCGTGCATTGTTGGTTGTATCGGGTTGCCACTTTGGGGAGTGATACACCCCACTGTGGGGCCAGCACGGGTATCTACGAGTTAGGGAGCCGATCGCTTGGGGGTAGTGGGTACACCTAGTGGAGATAGGGGCAGGCGGCACCTATGAAGGCAGCTAGGGGTGCACGAAACTACCATTATCATTATTTAAATCTGTAGGCGGCATCAACCTTAAGGTGACTAGTGGTGGTGCAGTATAGCAATTATCCTATAGTGTTGGTGTAGTTCAGTAATCATCCTATAGTGGTTTAGGTGCGCTTAACGATATCGTTGTTCATCCTGTTTCCTTATTTTCTCTGCCATACTCAATGGTTCATGATCATTTCATTATTTTCCAACTTATGTCTTAGCCTAGTTACTTTGTTAATTATATTGTTAAAGTTATCGCACTCGCCAGACTTTATGTCTGACCCCCCTTTGTTTCCTCCTCTTTTCTCCCTTCCCCCCCCCCCAGGTGCTCCGGTTGGAACTGCACCAGTGGAGCTTGATTTTGGACTGCTTTTAGAAGATTGCTTGGATCGCTGAAGTAAAGTTCAGCTTCTCTCTTATTTATGGCTATTTTGATGTTGGGGATTATGTCTTTCAGTTTATGTACTTTGTTTTATCAAGATGGATATTATGTACTTGACTTTGGTTTATGGTTTTGATGATGTAACCAAACATATTTACCTTCTGCTGCAATAAATAAAGTTTTAAATTTTCAAGTACTGCTTTATATCTGTCTTGTTGTGATTTTCTGTTCTATATTCACTTAAAATGCTCCATGGAAGTTAATGCATTCCCTTTGCGAGTGACATTAATGGACGTGGGGTGTTACACGTGGTATCAGAGCTGAAGGTTACCGGAACAGATATGAATTTTTGAAAGACTGTTTTTCAAAAACAATTTGTATAAAGAAGTACCTTCAATAGTAAATTTTAAGGAAAGTATTTTCAAGAGAAATTTATATTTTAGAAAGCATAACTCCAAGAGCCATATATCTTTCCTTCGGTTCTTTTGTATTGAATCTTTCCTTTTTCATTTCAGCATGTCTGAAGCATTTGAGATAACGGAGGGTGTTCACGTACCCGGTTGGTTTCGTCAATATCTTGAGGCTAGGGCCGCCACCGCAGGTCCAGCAAATACTCCTCCTCCTCCTCCCCCTCCTCCTCACGTCGATACTTTTGCTAAGATATGTAAGGACTTTAGAGCAATGGGTGGAAAACCTTTTCATGGGACAGAGTCGTTTGTTGAAGCTCGTAACTGGCTAAAGGAGGTGGAAGAATTGTTTAGAATCTTTGAAGTGGATGATCAAAGAAAAGTCCAGCTAGTCGTCTGGCTAATGAAAGATGAGGCCTCGTTTTGGTGGGAGGTCACTAATGGTGGACGTCCAGTCGATACATGGCCAGATTTTAGGCAGAGGTTCGAGGCGAAGTTTCTCTCGCGGGCTGAAGAGAATCTATACATGGAAAGGTTTTTGCCGCTGAAGCAAGGGAATCTATCGGTGAAAGAGTACGTCAACAAATTCAACCAATTGGCAAGGTTTGGCTTGGACTTGGTGAACACTCCAGAAAAGAAGGCTCTAAGATTTGTTAAGGGTTTAAACGAGCCGCTTCATGGGATAGCTATGACCCACATTCCCATGGGGGCTACCTTCGAGAGACTAGTTGACATGGCGCTCATGCATGAAGAGGAGAAGGGCGCCAATGCTAATAAGGCACCCGAGAAGAAAGGGGATCAAAAGAAGTCGCAACAGCAGCAACAGAACAATAAAGGTGGCAAAGGCAATAATGCTAAGGGGAAGAAGAAATGCTTTAACTGTGGGACACCCGGCCATCTAAGCAAAGATTGTAGGAAGAAAAGAAGACTGGTTGTTTCCACTGTGGCGAGGCGGGATATCTTATTAAGGACTGCCCAAAGAAAGGGTAGAGGGCAGGGTCTACCTCGGGAGGACAGGTGCAGGATCTTATGGCACCAGGGCAGGCAAGGGGACAAGTTCAGGCTCTCGTGGTCCCACCGCTGCAAGAACGAGGTGGAGCAATTTCCGTCGAAAGTTTAGTTTTTCTGTTTGATCATCATGTCCGTACTTTATTCGATTCAGGCACATCACATTCGTTAATTTCTACATCATTAGTTGAAACACTGCACCTTGACCCTAGTCTAGTTACTGATCCTTTAGTAGTCTCAAATCCTATTGGTGGTTCGGCTCATCTTTCTATGATTTGTCGGGATTTGAGAGTGTTTATCTTGGGCGTTGAGTTTGAGTGCAACGCTTTTGTTCTTGGCTTTATGGGCTACGGTTTAATTCTAGGTATGGACTGGCTAACTAGATATGGGGCCATCCTAGATTGTGAAAGAAGGGTAGTTAGATTGTTGACTCGTTCTGGAAAGACCCTTGATATTTCTTGTGACCCTAGAGGTTCGGTAATGCTTAGCTACCTAGAATCTCTTGACGCATCCGATGATGATTTACATTCTGTTCCCATAGTCCGTGAATATGCTAATGTCTTCGATGAGGTGAGGGGTTTAACCCCAAAACGTGAAATAGACTTTCGAATATATCTAGTAGATAATGCAAAGCCGGTTGGATTGCCAGTGCCCCACATGGCTCCAAGACAGAGGAGGGAACTCAATAAGCAAGTGAAGGAATTGCTTGAGAAGGGGTTCATCAGACGTAGTATATCGGAGTGGGGTGCTCCAGTAGTATTTGCCACGAAGGCAGATGGGTTCCTTAGACTTTGTGTGGACTATAGAGAACTTAATAAGCTTACTAAGAAGAATAGACACCACTTGTCGAGGATTCACGATCTCTTCGATCAGTTAGTTGGCGCCTCAGTGTTTTCGCAGTTGGACTTAGCCACGGGTTTCCATCAGTTGAGAGCGGCTGAGGATAACATAGACAAGACTGCCTTTAGGACTCCAGACGGTTTCTTCGAGTGGCTTGTGATGCCCTTTGGTTTGACAAATGCCCCCACATACTTTGTTGACTTGATGAGTAGGGTGTTTAGAGAGTACCTTAATAGATTCGTGGTAGTCATTGTGGATGGCATCTTGATCTTTTCTTAAAGCGAAGAGGAGCATGCCCTACATCTTAGGGAAGTGTTGGAAACTCTTCGAGCGCATAACCTTAAAGCTAAATTTTCTAAATGTCACTTTTGGAGGAAGGAAGTGCGATTTTTAGGGCACGTGGTTTCCAAAGAAGGGTTAGCTGTGGATCCCGCTAAGATAGTGGCCATCCAAGATTGGAAGGTTCCTAAAAATGCTACTGAGGTGAGGAGTTTCTTAGGGTTGGCTGGCTACTATAGGAAGTTCATCAAAGACTTCGCAAAAATATCAGCCCCATTAACATGCTTGACGAAGAAAAATCTAGTTTTTACGTAGGACGTAGATTGTGATGATGCGTTCCAACGTTTGAAGAGAGCTTTGACAACAGCCCCAGTCTTAGTGTTGCCAAATGGGAGTAAGCCATTTACCGTTTATACTGATGCTTGTGGGACAAGACTAGGCGCAGTCTTAATGCTAGAGGGAAGGGTAATAGCCTATGGTGGAAGGCAGTTGAGAGCGCATGAAAGAAATTACCCTACACATGACCTAGAGTTGGCCGCTATTGTCTTCGCACTTAAGTCTTGGCGTCATTATCTTCTTGGCGAAAAATTCGAATTATTCACTGACCACAAATCACTAAAATACGCATTCTCTCAGAAGGACTTGAACTTAAGGAAGCAAAGGTGGATGGAATTCTTAGCATCCTACGACTTCGAGATAGCATATACCTCTGGCAAGGGTAACGTGGTGGCAGATGCCTTAAGTAGAAAAAGGTTATCCTTGAGTCCGTTGTTTGTTGAGCGGCGAAGTTTAGAGTTCATCTCTACATTTGACTTTACACCTTCCATTGACTTCGTACCTGGTTTGCTAGCATCCTTAGAGGTCATACCTACGCTTTTGGGACGGATTGGCGAGGCACAGCGAGACGACCCACAGTTGGTTGAGTTAGTAGAGAAGCTCAAAGGAGGGGAGTCATCGAGCCATCTCCGTAGGTATACCCTAGATGATAAGGGTTGGTTACGTAGGGACGGTAGACTTTGTGTACCAAAAGACGATGACCTAAGGAAGACCATTCTTGATGATGCACATCGTTCGAAGATGACCATCCATCCCGGCGGGGACAAGATGTACATGGACATGAGACAAGTTTACTTTTGGGCCGATATGAAGAAGGATGTGGCCGAGTATGTCGCTAGATGCTTGGTGTGCCAACAAGTAAAAGCAGAGCAAAAGAAGCCCGGTGGATTGCTACACCCATTGGAGGTCCCACAATGGAAGTGGGAAAGTGTTTCGATGGACTTTGTTGACGGATTACCAAGATCAAGGAAGGGTAATACGGGGATTTGGATCGTGGTAGACAGACTTACTAAGAGCGCCCATTTCATTCACGTAAAGAGTAAGAGGACTGCTCCATGTTTAGCCTCCGTATACATTCGAGAGATAGTTCATTTGCACGGTATTCCATCTAGCATAGTGAGCGACCGTGATCCTATTTTTACTAGCGAATTTTGGAAGAGCTTACAAGAGGCGGTAGGGACTCAGTTATGTTTGAGCACCGCATATCATCCTCAGACGGACGGCCAGACCGAGAGGGTGAATCGTATTCTAGAGGACCTATTGAGGTTATGTGTCTTAGACTTCGGAGGTACATGGGAGGAACATCTTCCGTTGGTGTAGTTCGCATATAATAACAGCTTTCAGTCTAGCATTGGCATGGCACCGTTCGAGGCTCTTTATGGACGGTCGTGTCGTTCGCCTACATGTTGGTGGGAGTCTACAGACAAGATCTTGCTTGGACCCGATATGATTATAGAGACTTCAGAAAAGATCGATTTGATTCGAAGGAGGATGAAGACGGCGCAAGATAGGCAGAAATCTTATGCGGACAAGAGAAGGACAGATCTCGAGTTTGATATTGGGGACATGGTCTTTGTCAAGGTGTCTCCATTACGAAATGTCGTTCGCTTTGGGTCCGTTGGAAAGTTAGCACCAAGATTCGTAAGGTCATTTCCCATTAAGGAAAGGATTGGGCAGATGGTGTATAGAGTGGAGTTTCCCGAGAGACTTAGTGGTGTACACGACGTATTCCATGTATCACATTTGAGGAAGTGCTTACACGAGACCGCGGAAGTGGTAGAGCCGAGCTTGCTTAGAGAGGTGGAGATCGAGCGTGATGCGACGATTCGACGAGCTCCTACGCGCATTCTTGGGTCAGAGATTAGAAAGTTGAGGAATCGAGAGGTCAAGCTAGTCAAAGTGCAATGGGGAGATGATGATAGCAACACTACTTGGGAGACGGAAGCAAAGATGCGTTCATTATACCCTTTTATTTTCGAGGGTATGTCTTTTAAATTTCTCCTTTATCGCTTAGCTTGTACTTATCTTATCTTTAGTATGTCCTCTCGCTAGTATCTTTGACCTTTAGATAGGATAGTCCTATGGTTGAAACATGTGTTTGAGACATGTTATGTATGATGGATGCACGTGGATGCAAGTGGTTGCTCGTGGATGCATATACACACACTTTAGGCACTATACCGGCTCAGTCACTTCATGTTGCATATTGCATATAAATGTGTGTACATATTTAAGTAATGGATGTATAATGGTTGTACCATCATATGGATGTTGCATTTTGGTGAATGGTTGTCCACACATGTAGAAATAATATGTATCGATAGGGTTCTTTCGCATACATAATGGACGCATGGCACTATCATGGTTTGCATTAAGGAGGTCAACTGAATCAGTAGACCGCCTGATTTTGCATTAGATAAGGAACGTATACACACATTTCTTGCATATGTTCATACATCATTAGAAATATTATAAGGACAAAGGATGCCCGTGTTTGATGGTTGAGCAGATGGTTGTTTGGATGGTAGGATATGCATTCTCCTTAACTTGGATATTTCGGGGGAGAAATCCTTTAAGGAGGGGAGAATGTAACACCTTGGATTTTTGAATAATCAAATTAATTAAAATAAAGAATAATTAATCTCGGACATGAGAATTATGGGAATGGGGTTGCGCCATTGTGTTCGTCTCGGAATTCTGGTTGAAATAGAGTCCGAGTTTTCGGGAAACGGGTACCGGATGAAGGAGTTATGGACGAACGAAGATTGGTGGCAAAAGAAAAAAAAAAATGCACTGCCGCACTTGGGAAGTGCGCCAGTACATATATGCACTGGCGCACCTGCCAAGTGCGCCCAGGCCGAGGTAGTGAGCCTGCACAGTTTTCTGGTTCAGGCTGACCCATGTTGCTGAGTCCTTTCTGACTCCTCGCTGAGTCATTAGGGCTGACTTGTCACCCTATCATGATTGAATGGTTTCGATTAACCCTAAGATCATCCGACGGCTTAAATTAATTCAAAACTCTATAAAAAGACCCATAGACTAAAACCCTAAATCAGAATTAAAACTGAAACTATGGCTGTCATGCTGTTGTCTTGAACCCTAGAGCAGCCGCCATCAAATTAAAGAAGAAGAACAACAAATCAAATCGGAACTACTCAACCCTAACAGCGAATCTTCTTCAAAGGAGAGCTAATTCAACTCCAGAAATCAGAATTCAGAACTCAAGACTGCTTTTGAGTTGTGAGTTCGATAGTTTTAATTAAATAATTAGTAATTTAATTGGATTAAGTTATAATGCGGATTGTATGGATGTGATATGAATTATTGACTGTATGTTGTAATTATGTTGTAGAATTGTGTTGTAATTTCCATGATGTTATGTTATGATGTTATCATTTACGATGTGAATTTATGATGCTATCACCCATGTTACAATCCTATGATTGGCTTATGTCTAGTTGAATCATCATGTTTCATATGCTAGTTTGGTTAGGGTTTATATGATAAAACATATGTATGCAAGTTTAGGTTTTGGTTTAAACATGAATCATATACAAGTTGGGTAGAATCATATGTGACCTTACATGGTTATGGCACCTAGTTTATGTGAAAATTCAATTGAAAATTAGGCTATGACATGTGCAAAATTCTACATGATACTTTACATGTTAGATACTTGTTTACACCATTGTTGCGATGTATAAATCACATATGTAAGTTTATGAGTTGGATATGAATTATGTCATGCAAGTTTAGGATTATTACCTATGCAAGTTTATTCCTTTAGATATAGATCTACGACATACATGATTTATGCAAGTTTGTGGCTATTTTCTCATCAAGTTCACACCTTTAGATTTGGATCCATGACATATGACTGTTTGTGCAAGTTTGTGGCCATTATCTCATCAAGTTCACACCTTTAGATTTGGATCCATGACATATGTTGTTTATGCAAGTTGTAACTTTGGTCTATGCAAGTTTTAGATGTAGAACAACATTCACATATGCAAGTTCACCCCTATGTTAGATCTATGTTTTAATTATGTGTATATTGTGATGTTTTCTCTTTATTCCATGAGTTATACTATTCGATTCTAACGTATATTTTACGTTAAACGAACAAACGTACAACGTGGGGTAAAGGGGATAATATTAAAAAGATTTAATTGCCATAAATGCCTTAAAAGGCATAAAATATATTTGTGGTGAAAATTGGTATGATTTTACATACCATAAATGGATGGACATAATTGAGTCAATTATGGACATCGTTAAATTTGGAATTGATTGATAATTTGAATAGGGAAAGTAATTCAAATTGGGGAATGATTAATTAGGAGTAATTAATCGTCTAATACACGAGGTTAGGCTCTTTTGTGGTGTAAGACTTCCCGGACCCGCCCGGCAAATCCAGCTGCCACAAATGCCAGTCTAATGTGAGAGGTCTTAGGCATAAACTAAATACGTAACAATTGTAAAGACACGAGGTTAGGCTCTTTTATGGTGTAAGACTGCCCGGCCCCGCCCGGAAAATCCAGCTGCCACAAATGCCAATCTAATGTGAGAGGTCTTTATGAGGTTACAGTCTTAATGAATTAAGAAACACTTAACCAGATAAACATGTAGTGGGACATGAGGGGGTTAAGTGGGTGGCATGTGGAATCTAGTGGGTGCCTTGGGTGGCATTTGGAAATACGATTAGAAACACTTAACCAAAATTGAAACATGTAATTGAAACATGAATAAGAAGTGGGTTAAGTGGGATGTACTAGAGGGGACCAAGCTTAGGTGGATAGCTTGTGTCAAGTAATGGGGCCGGTTTCAACCAGTAACCCATACGTATCTTTGTGGGCTCGACCCAAGTCGAGGACGGGACACGCATACTGGGCTTGACTGTAAGAGGCCAAACCGGGTTAGCGGTGGCAACGCAAGTCCAACGGGTTCATATGCGTGTGTGGACCCGGGCTGGTAGGTAAGACGTTGTTGCATCGTGTAGGTATAAGCCGTGCATTGTTGGTTGTATCGGGTTGCCACTTTGGGGATTGATACACCCCACTGTGGGACCAGCACAGGTATTTACGAGTTAGGGAGCCGATCGCTTGGGGGTAGTGGGTACACCTAGTGGAGATAGGGGCAGGCGACACCTTTGAAGGCAGCTAGGGGTGCACGAAGCTACCCTTATCATTATTTAAGTCTGTAGGCGGGATCAACCTTAAGGTGACTAGTGGTGGTGCAGTATAGCAATTATCCAATAGTGTTGGTGTAGTTTAGTAATCATCCTATAGTGGTTTAGGTGCGCTTAACGATATCGTTGTTCATCCTGTTTCCTTATTTTCTCTGCCATACTCAATGGTTCATGATCATTTCCTTATTTTCCAACTTATGTCTTAGCCTAGTTACTTTGTTAATTATATTGTTAAAGTTATTGCACTCGCCAGACTTTATGTCTGACCCCCCTTTGTGTCCTCCTCTTTTCTCCCTTCCCCCCCCCAGGTGCTCAGGTTGGAACTGCACCTGTGGAGCTTGATTTTGGACTGCTTTTAGAAGATTGCTTGGATCGCTGAAGTAAAGTTCAGCTTCTCTCTTATTTATGGCTATTCTGATGTTGGGGATTATGTCTTTCAGTTTATGTACTTTGTTTTATCAAGATGGATATTATGTACTTGACTTTGGTTTATGGTTTTGATGATGTAACCAAACGTATTTACCTTCTGCTGCAATAAATAAAGTTTTAAATTTTCAAGTACTGCTTTATATCTGTCTTGTTGTGATTTTCTGTTCTATATTCACTTAAAATGCTCCATGGAAGTTAATGCATTCCCTTTGCGAGTGACATTAATGGACGTGGGGTGTTACACGTGGTATCAGAGCTGAAGGTTACCGGAACAGATATGAATTTTTGAAAGACTGTTTTTCAAAAACAATTTGTATAAAGAAGTACCTTCAATAGTAAATTTTAAGGAAAGTATTTTCAAGAGAAATTTATATTTTAGAAAGCATAACTCCAAGAGCCATATATCTTTCCTTCAGTTCTTTTGTATTGAATCTTTCCTTTTTCATTTCAGCATGTCTGAAGCATTTGAGATAACGGAGGGTGTTCACGTACCCGGTTGGTTTCGTCAATATCTTGAGGCTAGGGCCGCCACCGCAGGTCCAGCAAATACTCCTCCTCCTCCCCCTCCTCCTCACGTCGATACTTTTGCTAAGATATGTAAGGACTTTATAGCAATGGGTGGAAAACCTTTTCATGGGACGGAGACGTTTGTTGAAGCTCGTAACTGGCTAAAGAAGGTGGAAGAATTGTTTAGAATCTTTGAAGTGGATGATGAAAGAAAAGTCCAGCTAGCCGTCTGGTTAATGAAAGATGAGGCCTCGTTTTGGTGGGAGGTCACAAATGGTGGACGTCCAGTCGATACATGGCCAGATTTTAGGCAGAGGTTTGAGGCAAAGTTTCTCTCGCGGGCTGAAGAGAATCTATACATGGAAAGGTTTTTGCCGCTGAAGCAAGGGAATCTATCGGTGAAAGAGTACGTCAAAAAATTCAACCAATTGGCAAGGTTTGGCTTGGACTTGGTGAACACTCCAGAAAAGAAGGCTCTAAGATTTGTTAAGGGTTTAAACGAGCTGCTTCATGGGATAGTTATGACCCACATTCCCATGGGGGCTACCTTCGAGAGACTAGTTGACATGGCGCTCATGCATGAAGAGGAGAAGGGCGCCAATGCTAATAAGGCACCAGAGAAGAAAGGGGATCAAAAGAAGTCGCAACAGCAGCAACAGAACAAGAAAGGTGGCAAAGGCAATAATGCTAAGGGGAAGAAGAAATGCTTTAACTGTGGGACACCCGGCCATCTAAGCAAAGATTGTAGGATGAGAAAGAAGACTGGTTGTTTCCACTGTGGCGAGGCGGGACATCTTATTAAGGACTGCCCAAAGAAAGGGTAGAGGGCAGGGTCTACCTCGGGAGGACAGGTGCAGGCTCTTATGGCAACAGGGCAGGCAAGGGGACAAGTTCAGGCTCTCGTGGTCCCACCGCTGCAAGAACGAGGTGGAGCAATTTCCGTCGAAAGTTTAGTTTTTCTGTTTGATCATCATGTCCGTACTTTATTCGATTCTGGCGCATCACATTCGTTAATTTCTACATCATTAGTTGAAACACTGCACCTTGACCCTAGTCTAGTTACTGATCCTTTAGTAGTCTCAAATCCTATCGGTGGTTCGGCTCATCTTTCTATGATTTGTCGGGATTTGAGAGTGTTTATCTTGGGCGTTGAGTTTGAGTGCAACGCTTTTGTTCTTGGCTTCATGGGCTACGGTTTAATTCTAGGTATGGACTGGCTAACTAGATATGGGGCCATCCTAGATTGTGAAAGAAGGGTAGTTAGATTGTTGACTCGTTCTGGAAAGACCCTTGATATTTCTTGTGACCCTAGAGGTTCGATAATGCTTAGCTACCTAGAATCTCTTGACGCATCCGATGATGATTTACATTCTGTTCCCATAGTCCGTGAATATGCTGATGTCTTCGATGAGGTGAGGGGTTTACCCCCAAAATGTGAAATAGACTTTCGAATATATCTAGTAGATAATGCAAAGCCGGTTGCATTGCCAGTGCGCCACATGGCTCCAAGAGAGAGAGGAGGGAACTCAATAAGCAAGTGAACGAATTGCTTGAGAAGGGGTTCATCAGACGTAGTATATCGGAGTGGGGTGCTCCAGTAGTATTTGCCATGAAGGCAGATGGGTTCCTTAGACTTTTTGTGGACTATAGAGAACTTAATAAGCTTACTAAGAAGAATAGACACCCACTGTCGAGGATTGACGATCTCTTCGATCAGTTAGTTGGCGCCTCAGTGTTTTCGCAGTTGGACTTAGCCACGGGTTTCCATCAGTTGAGAGCGGCTGAGGATAACATAGGCAAGACTTCCTTTAGGACTCCAGACGGTTTCTTCGAGTGGCTTGTGATGCCCTTTGGTTTGACAAATGCCCCCGCATACTTTGTTGACTTGATGAGTAGGGTGTTTAGAGAGTACCTTAATAGATTCGTGGTAGTCTTTGTGGATGGCATCTTGATCTTTTCTAAAAGCGAAGAAGAGCATGCCCTACATCTTAGGGAAGTGTTGGAAACTCTTCGAGCGCATAACCTTAAAGCTAAATTTTCTAAATGTCACTTTTGGAGGAAGGAAGTGCGATTTTTAGGGCACGTGGTTTCCAAAGAAGGGTTAGCTGTGGATCCCGCTAAGATAGTGGCCATCCAAGATTGGAAGGTTCCTAAAAATGCTACTGAGGTGAGGAGTTTCTTAGGGTTGGCTGGCTACTATAGGAAGTTCATCAAAGACTTCGCAAAAATATCAGCCCCATTAACATGCTTGACGAAGAAAAATCTAGTTTTTACGTATGACGTAGATTGTGATGATGCGTTCCAACGTTTGAAGAGAGCTTTGACCACAACCCCAGTCTTAGTTTTGCCAAATGGGAGTAAGCCATTTACCGTTTATACCGATGCTTGTGGGACAGGACTAGGCGCAGTCTTAATGCTAGAGGGAAGGGTAATAGCCTATGGTGGAAGACAGTTGAGAGCGCATGAAAGAAATTACCCTACACATGACCTAGAGTTGGCCGCTATTGTCTTCGCACTTAAGTCTTGGCGTCATTATCTTCTTGGCGAAAAATTCGAATTATTCACTGACCACAAATCGCTAAAATACGTATTCTCTCGGAAGGACTTGAACTTAAGGAAGCAAAGGTGGATGGAATTCTTAGCATCCTACGACTTCGAGATAGCATATACCCCTGGCAAGGGTAACGTGGTGGCAGATGCCTTAAGTAGAAAAAGGTTATCCTTGAGTCCGTTGTTTGTTGAGCGGCGAAGTTTAGAGTTCATCTCTACGTTTGACTTTACACCTTCCATTGACTTCATACCTGGTTTGCTGGCATCCTTAGAGGTCATACCTACGCTTTTGGGACGGATTGGCGAGGCACAGCGAGACGACCCACAGTTGGTTGAGTTAGTAGAGAAGCTCAAAGGAGGGGAGTCATCGAGCCATCTCCGTAGGTATACCCTAGATGATAAGAGTTGGTTACGTAGGGACGGTAGACTTTGTGTACCAAAAGACGATGACCTAAGGAAGACCATTCTTGATGATGCATATCATTCGAAGATGACTATCCATCCCGGCGGGGACAAGATGTACATGGACATGAGACAAGTTTACTTTTGGGCCGATATGAAGAAGGATGTGGCCGAGTATGTCGCTAGATGCTTGGTGTGCCAACAAGTAAAAGCAGAGCCAAAGAAGCCCGGTGGATTGCTACACCCATTGGAGGTCCCACAATGGAAGTGGGAAAGTGTTTCGATGGACTTTGTTGACGGATTACCAAGATCAAGGAAGGGTAATACGGGGATTTGGATCGTGGTAGACAGACTTACTAAGAGCGCCCATTTCATTCCCGTAAAGAGTAAGAGGACTGCTCCATGGTTAGCCTCCGTATACATTCGAGAGATAGTTCGTTTGCACGGTGTTCCATCTAGCATAGTGAGCGACCGCGATCCTATTTTTACTAGCGAATTTTGGAAGAGCTTACAAGAGGCGGTAGGGACTCAGTTATGTTTGAGCACCGCATATCATCCTCAGACGGACGGCCAGACCGAGTGGGTGAATCGTATTCTAGAGGACCTATCGAGGTTATGTGTCTTAGACTTCGGAGGTACATGGGAGGAACATCTTCCGTTGGTGGAGTTCGCATATAATAATAGCTTTCAGTCTAGCATTGGCATGGCACCGTTCGAGGCTCTTTATGGACGGCCGTGTCGTTTGCCTACATGTTGGTGGGAGTCTATAGACAAGATCTTGCTTGGACCCGATATGATTAGAGAGACTTCAGAAAAGATCGATTTGATTCGAAGGAGGATGAAGACGGCGCAAGATAGGCAGAAATCTTATGCGGACAAGAGAAGGACAGATCTCGAGTTTGATATTGGGGACATGGTCTTTGTCAAGGTGTCTCCATTACGAAATGTCGTTCGCTTTGGGTCCGTTGGAAAGTTAGCACCAAGATTCGTAAGGTCGTTTCCCATTAAGGAAAGGATTGGGTAGATGGTGTATAGAGTGGAGTTTCCCGAGAGACTTAGTGGTGTACACGACGTATTCCATGTATCACATTTGAGGAAGTGCTTACACGAGACCGCGGAAGTGGTAGAGCCGAGCTTGCTTAGAGAGGTAGAGATCGAGCGTGATGCGACGATTCGACGAGCTCCTACGCGCATTCTTGGGTCGGAGATTAGAAAGTTGAGGAATCGAGAGGTCAAGCTAGTCAAAGTGCAATGGGGAGATGATGATAGCAACACTACTTGGGAGACGGAAGCAAAGATGCGTTCATTATACCCTTTTCTTTTCGAGGGTATGTCTTTTAAATTTCTCCTTTATCGCTTAGCTTGTACTTATCTTATCTTTAGTATGTCCTCTCGCTAGTATCTTTGACCTTTAGATAGGATAGTCCTATGGTTGAAACATGTGTTTGAGACATGTTATGTATGATGGATGCACGTGGATGCAAGTGGTTGCTCGTGGATGCATATACACACACTTTAGGCACTAGATCGGCTCAGTCACTTCATGTTGCATATTGCATATAAATGTGTGTACATATTTAAGTAATGGATGTATAATGGTTGTACCATCATATGGATGTTGCATTTTGGTGAATGGTTGTCCACACATGTAGAAATAATATGTATCGATAGGGTTCTTTCGCATACATAATGGACGCATGGCACTATCATGGTTTGCATTAAGGAGGTCAACTGAATCAGTAGACCGCCTGATTTTGCATTAGATAAGGAACGTATACACACACTTCTTGCATATGTTCATACATCATTAGAAATATTATAAGGACAATGGATGCCCGTGTTTGATGGTTGAGCAGATGGTTGTTTGGATGGTAGGATATGCATTCTCCTTAACTTGGAGATTTCGGGGGAGAAATCCTTTAAGGAGGGGAGAATGTAACACCTTGGATTTTTGAACAATCAAATTAACTAAAATAAAGAATAATTAATCTCGGATGTGAGAATTATGGGAATGGGGTTGCACCATTTTGTTCGTCTCGGAATTCTGGTTGAAATAGAGTCCGAGTTTTCGGGAAACGGGTACCGGATGAAGGACTTATGGACGAACGAAGATTGGTGGAAAAAGAAGAAGAAGAAAATGCACTGGCGCAGTTGGGAAGTGCGCCAGTACATATTTGCACTGGCGCACCTGCCAAGTGCGCCCAGGCCGAGGCAGTGAGCCTGCACAGTTTTCTGGTTCAGGCTGACCCATGTTGCTGAGTCCTTTCTGACTCCTTGCTGAGTCATTAGGGCTGACTTGTCACCCTATCATGATTGAATGGTTTTGATTAACCCTAAGATCATCCGACGACTTAAATTAATTCAAAACTCTATAAAAAGACCCATAGACTAAAACCCTAAATCAGAATTAAAACTGAAACTATGGCCGTCATGCTGTTGTCTTGAACCCTAGAGCAGCCGCCATCAAATTAAAGAAGAAGAACAGCAAATCAAATCAGAACTACTCAACCCTAACAGCGAATCTTCTTCAAAGGAGAGCTAATTCAACTCCAGAAATCAGAATTCAGAACTCAAGACTGCTTTTGAGTTGTGAGTTCGATAGTTTTAATAAAATAATTAGTAATTTAATTGGATTAAGTTATAATGCAGATTGTATGGATGTGATATGAATTATTGACTGTATGTTGTAATTATGTTGTAGAATTGTGTTGTAATTTCTATGATGTTATGTTATGATGCTATCATTTACGATGTGAAGTTATGATGCTATCACCCATGTTATAATCCTATGATTGGCTTATGTCTAGTTGAATCATCATGTTTCATATGCTAGTTTGGTTAGGGTTCATATGATAAAACATATGTATGCAAGTTTAGGTTTTGGTTTAAACATGAATCATATACAAGTTGGGTAGAATCATATGTGACCTTACATGGTTATGGCACCTAGTTTATGTGAAAATTCAATTGAAAATTAGGCTATGACATGTGCAAAATTCTACATGATAATTTACATGTTTGATACTTGTTTACACCATTGTTGCGATGTATAAATCACATATGTAAGTTTGTGAGTTGGATATGAATCATGTTATGCAAGTTTAAGATTATTACCTATGCAAGTTTATTCCTTTAGATATAGATCTATGACATACATGATTTATGCAAGTTTGTGGCTATTTTCTCATCAAGTTCACACCTTTAGATTTGGATCCACGACATATGACTGTTTATGCAAATTTGTGGCCATTATTTCATCAAGTTCACACCTTTAGATTTGGATCCATGACATATGTTGTTTATGCAAGTTGTAACTTTGGTCTATGCAAGTTTTAGATGTAGAACAACATTCACATATGCAAGTTCACCCCTATGTTAGATCTATGTTTTAATTATGTGTATATTGTGATGTTTTCTCTTTATTTCATGAGTTAGACTATTCGAGTCTAACGTATATTTTACGTTAAACGAACAAACGTACAACGTGGGGTAAAGGGGATAATATTAAAAAGATATAATTGCCATAAATGCCTTAAAAGGCATAAAATATAATTGTGGTGAAAATTGGTATGATTTTACATACCATAAATGGATGGACATAATTGAGTCAATTATGGACATCGTTAAATTTGGAATTGATTGATAATTTGAATAGGGAAAGTAATTCAAATTGGAGAATGATTAATTAGGAGTAATTAATCGTCTAAGACACGAGGTTAGGCTCTTTTGTGGTGTAAGACTGCCCGGACCCGCCCGGCAAATCCAGCTGCCACAAATGCCAGTCTAATGTGAGAGTTCTTAGGCATAAACTAAATACGTAACAATTGTAAATACAAGAAGTTAGGCTCTTTTCTGGTGTAAGATTGCCCGGACCGGCCCGGCAAATCCAGCTGCCACAAATGCCAGTCTAATGTGAGAGGTCTTTATGAGGTTACGGTCTTAATGAATTAAGAAACACTTAACCAGATAAACATGTAGTGGGACATGAGGGGGTTAAGTGGATGCCTTGGGTGGCATGTGGAATCTAGTGGGTGCCTTGGGTAGCATTTGGAAATACGATTAGAAACACTTAACCAAAATTGAAACATGTAATTGAAACATGAATAAGAAGTGGGTTAAGTGGGATGTACTAGAGGGGACCAAGCTTAGGTGGATAGCTTGTGTCAAGTAATGGGGGCCTGTTTCAACCAGTAACCCATACGTATCTTTGTGGGCTCGACCCAAGTTGAGGACGGGACACGCATACTGGGCTTGACTGTAAGAGGCCAAACCGGGTTAGCGGTGGCAACGCAAGTCCAACGGGTTCATATGCGTGTATGGAACCAGGCTGGTAGGTAAGACATTGTTGCATCGTGTAGGTATAAGCCGTGCATTGTTGGTTGTATCGGGTTGCCACTTTGGGGAGTGATACACCCCACTGTGGGGCCATCACGGGTATCTACGAGTTAGGGAGCCGATCGCTTGGGGGTAGTGGGTACACCTAGTGGAGATAGGGGAAGGCGGCACCTATGAAGGCAGCTAGGGGTGCACGAAACTACCATTATCATTATTTAAGTCTGTAGGCGGGATCAACCTTAAGGTGACTAGTGGTGGTGCAGTATAGCAATTATCCTATAGTGTTGGTGTAGTTTAGTAATCATCCTATAGTGGTTTAGGTGCGCTTAACGATATCGTTGTTCATCCTGTTTCCTTATTTTCTCTGCCATACTCAATGGTTCATGATCATTTCCTTATTTTCCAACTTATGCCTTAGCCTAGTTACTTTGTTAATTATATTGTTAAAGTTATCGCACTCGCCAGACTTTATGTCTGACCCCCTTTGTTTCCTCCTCTTTTCTCCTTTCCCCCCCCCCCCCAGGTGCTCAGGTTGGAACTAGCACCAGTGGAGCTTGATTTTGGACTGCTTTTAGAAGATTGCTTGGATTGCTGAAGTAAAGTTCTGCTTCTCTCTTATTTATGGCTATTCTAATGTTGGGGATTATGTCTTTCAGTTTATGTACTTTGTTTTATCAAGATGGATATTATGTACTTGACTTTGGTTTATGGTTTTGATGATGTAGCCAAACATATTTACCTTCTGCTGCAATAAATAAAGTTTTAAATTTTCAAGTACTGCTTTATATCTGTCTTGTTGTGATTTTCTGTTTTATATTCACTTAAAATGCTCCATGGAAGTTAATGCATTCCCTTTGCGAGTGACATTAGTGGACGTGGGGTGTTACAGTTCTTAAACCTCGTGTGAAAAGAATAAATCTTTTAATTAAGATTATTAGAGTTTCCATTTACATTTAGTAATTGGAATAAAATGGAATGTGAATTGGGTTTATTGTGAACTGTATTTTTAACGACATTTGTTCTTTAACCCGATCAACAATGGAATGTGATTTGGAATTTATAAATATTTTTATTAAGATTTAATGGAAATTTCCAAAGTAAAGTTTTCCAATTTAATATATTAATTGGAATTAAAAGGAATTCGATTTGGTAATAATCAAAGTGAGTTTCTGTGGAGGAAGACAGTTACTATATATGGAATTTAAAAGGATTTGCCGTTATTCCATTTATATTATTAGGCGGATACAGATATTGATCTCGATTATATATTGATCTGTTTTCCATGAAGATTCCAAGGTTAATGGAATGTGATTTTGGGTTTATTGTGAACTGTGTTTTAAATGACATTAGTTCTTTAACCCAGATAAAGACAGGATTAAAACTAAGCGGAGTTTTAATGAATCTTTAATTAGATTGAAATGTGAATGTAATAATTTAAATGATCAAATTTGGGAAATGGTCGAGAATGGAGTATCACCAGTTTTGCTCCAAGCGATAGTTAAATCTTTAATTAGATTTGAACGTGAAATGGTAATTAATTTTTACCGATAGCACAGTGGTGTTAAATATGGGGTACTACCAGCTTTGCTCCATGGGATGAATATGTTGGGATTGGAAAATATAATAAATGATTACTTCGATAAGGTTCCCTAATCCCGACTAGTTTGGAAAACCTTAATTTGGTTTAAATTATGAAATGAATATTTGAATAAAAGAATATTTTGGATTGGAATGAGGCATATGTTGTGTTTTTATAGCACTTGTATATAAGATGCGCGAGTTATTTGGAAAGACCGTGTTTATCCCATTCTGAATAATATATACGACGAAAAGTCGAAGATGAAGACGGTGGTTGAAGACCGGAGATCTTCACATCGTTTTGGTTGATTACTGATCTCTTGATTGGGCCGTACACCTGAGACAAGGTAATAAGTGGTGATCGTCCAGACGTACTTGGAGATCGACCAGATATGCGAGGACCTCTCTCCTGCATTGGACATATGGGATGAGGAATAAGGTGCCTCCGGTTTCGTTCAGACCCAGAACGGACTTGCAAATGGATGGTATGTCTGACATTGTATTTCTTTATACTGTATTCGTTGATCTCTGCTAAATATATATCTGTTTGGTGGCGGAGAATTTATTCTCTTGCTTAACACCCTTCTCTGAGATGTATGAGCTTAGAGGTTATATATTGGTGGAAATCAGCGGTACAGTATGGATTGACAGTGTGGCATGCTGAGTAGCATGTGATCAAGGATTTTGTTGAAAAGCAGGGCTTTGTGGTTAACGATCAAAGCACGACTTTAAATAGCATAGCTTTGTGTATAACGTTAATTCGCTAGCCTCACACCCCGGTATGAACCAGAAATGGGAGAGGACCTCAGGGAAGACATGCGTTTCTTTCTAGCTAGGAGTAGTGTCATGGTATGGAGCCCAGACATTTTACTTATGTGGATGATGGACAGCGAGGCGCCTCGGATATATCGATCACTATGGGGCCGATGGATGCTATGGTCGACATACTGGCCAGATTTACACCCATAGGGTCGATGCGTTCTGATCCTGAGGCTCGGGCTAGAGTGTCTCGAATTCGATAAGGACGATCCCTTGCCTTGGTTCATGATGGAAATCCAACGTCCAATACCGGACTTTTCGGTTTTAATTGTAGAGCCTAGTATGGAGACATGATATATGGTATTCATGTCGTCTATGATTGATACATCTACATTTGAAGTTGTTTTTGACACTATACACTTATAGTAATAATAAAAGATGAAATTTCGCGTACCAAGCATTATTTGGCTATTATAAGGTAAAACTCTATCCTTCGGCTTGTGTTGCATTGTGTGATGGGACTAGAGTCTTATAATAGCTTCATTTTCTTTAATTAGCATTGCTCTTTTTTTCATGCACTGGTATTCTTTGGGGTAAACCTGTTCCGTGTTATACGGCGTGGTCCCTTGATTTATCTAACTTTAAAATCAATCTAATAACTACTTTAATTCTCACACCAGTCCCATGATTGACTTGAGTTTATTTTTTTAACCTAAACTCTGGGTGCCCCTATTTTCCACACGGGCAACTAGTAGTTTTGGTTTTGCAGATTTCTATTTTACAGGATCCTGATTTACAGCTGGAGCTATATTCGATAGCTTTGTATCCGTGTATCTCTTTCAGTTGTGTTATGTATTACTTTTTCGCTGCTATGTAATGTATTTTAATATCTGATATTTTTCTGATGTATATTATTTATTCATACTCTATTACATTCTTGTACTCTGATGTAAATTGTTGTAATAGCAATGAAATGTTCTTCTGTTTGTGTTCTAATTGTCGTGTTTTCAACTCAATCCGGGCTTTCCTTGACAGGGAGGTTTGGGTCGTTTTTGTTTAACTCACTCAGTTTATTTCGCTTATATTTTCTATGAGCTGGGTTTTTATTTTGTGTGCAATGTTTGCTAATGGTTGATGATTGGATGATTGTTTGCTTGGTTGCCGAATATCTTGATATCCATTGATTAAATTAAACGTTTGTTTAATTTAATCAAATTATATCTTTATTTTAACAATTATATTCCAAACGAGGTAACTTACCTTATTGGTTACGTTTACAAATAGTATAGATGTATTTAATAAATAATTGAATGTTTGAATGGATGTTGTTGATTGATTGTTCACCGTATTAGTTAAACTATTTATTGTGCTAACCCATTGTGATGCTGGGAAGGACAGATTGGAGGGATCCAACCAGATTCCTCAACATATTGTTTATTTTAATATTATATAAACTATCTGATCAATCTGATTGATTATTGATTGTTGAATCTTTTTCGACATTAATCAATGGAGGATATTGGTTGAGTAATTATCGGCAGATAGCCTAATAAAGAATCGGGTTATAAAGATGAATTTACCGTCAGGTAATTTAATAGAAATGAAGTTATAAAATTTGTTTTATAACTAAAGATAGCTTTTGAAATCTATTTTATATATTATTTTAATCGAAAGTTCATTAAAGGAAATGAATAAATATTTTTATTATAAACTGAGTTTATTCTTATGTTAATAAGTTCTATAGGCAAATGAGCAGAAATTAACCAAATGGTTAAGGGTTTAATTAATTGTTTCAAAAAAACAATTAAAAACAATTATTTAATTTAATTAGATGGTTAAGTATTTTATTATTTAAAATAACTTTTAAAGAAGATTTACTATTATATTAATAGTAAATAATGTAGTAAACTGTTTGCTTCAAAGGACGTTAATTATTTGACAAGGAGTTGATCCATAAACGAGATTTTAAATAACGTATGAGCATGAATTTATAAAGTGACTCGATTTGAATCTATAATAGCGTTTTCAATGAAATAAAGTTGTTTTAATATATCAAGTCCATATGTCTATAAAAGGGGAAGTTTTAAACATGATTTAATATGAGTTGAAACCGAACGGAAAATAAGTGAACTGAATTTGATTATAAAAGGTGACGAATATTATGAACTGTGATTCGAAGAAGTTCAAGCAAAATAGGAAATTTGGAAATAAAGATTGGAAAAAACGGTATTTCAAATGTTGGAAGATTTAGGAATTTAATTAGAAGCTGTTTAACTTAAGAGGCCAAGGGACACTGTATACTGAACCAATGAATCCATTTTATTGTTCTATGGATGAATGGTTGTTTTATTTAGATAGTTAAATAACCGATTATTAAAATTTTGCCAATGATTGTTGGTACGGAAAGGCTGGGATCGAATTTGTATTCAAAAACCATTCCGACCAGCAAATACGAAAAACGTTGAAGATGTTGATCAAGATGGGGCAATTGAAGACCGTGGATCTTCATGAGCGGAAGGATTAATTGTCGAATATTCTCTATGTTGCAACATGGAGGTATCCTGACGTGATTCGGTCGTAAGTGAGATTTTGCGGGTTTGTAAGGACTGCTCGATACCGATCCTTCGGATGCAGTAGGAGGGTGCCTTCGGTTTTTCCAGTCCCAGGACAACTTGTATGCATGAATTTCTAACAGAGTAGGCCTAACAAATCACGTACGGTTGATCACTTAAAGGTATTTCGTCTGGTGGCGGAGGAATTCGTTTCTCTTAGCTTTTATACCCGTAATATTTTTAAGAAGTCGATTAGTGAATTGACGGGTTTGACGATGTGGCATTCAAAGTGAACGGTGGACAGGTGTTCTAGAAGATAAACGTAGCCTCAGGCCTCACAACCAGAAAATGACAAAAATCGGGTAGGTAGCATGGCTAAGTGGATCATTCCCAAGCAGGGTGTGTTATCACCAATCTAGAGAAACTCCTTATTTGTTCTTCTTTCGATTCTGTATCTCCACGGATGAACGGTGGGCCCTTAAAACCGTTGGGTGGTAATACATTCGCTACACTCAAGCTAAACGAGTTGGTGGTCATGTGTGGCCGGGTTGCAAAATATTCTTGTTGAACCCCAGTGTAATCCCTCTAGAGTACACTGATCGGAAGGTGGTCCCATACCTTATCTAGTAGGAATCCAATCTCCAATAAGAGCCCACGCTTTTTGATTTTATACTATATATGTAGAGTTTGAGATGCAAGCGTTCTACTACTTGGTTGTTTACTTGATCTACATCAATATTATAATATCAGACTAGTATTTATTTCAAAAACGTTTTGGTTATAGTAAGGTAAAAACCGTCTGTGTTTATGTGTGGGCTGGTCTTACTATTACCATTTCTTTCCAATGGTTTTCAATTCTATAAACTTAGTGCGTTTTTCTCACGCTGGTTCATTAGACTGATCCGTGGCGTTTGTAATGTCTCGGGTCAGCCGAGTTACAGGTGCAGGTTACCGGATGTTGTGAAGCTCAGAGACGAGTTGGGGGAGTCCAAACGTATAAATATTTGTTCCGCGTGTATTATATGAGGACAAGATATTGTAACTGTCCAGAGTTGTCTGTCGTACTCAGATGTATGTAAGTTTATTTATTCAAGTTCTTTATAAAGATTATTTCTATATTATATTTTGTTCCGCTGCGATATGAGTTGGTTCCTCTTCTTATTCTTCTATTCTAACATTTATTTCTTATCTCATCCTCTAATTTTCATTCTATTAAAGTTCTGTATTTTCATGCACCTTAGGTTGAATGTGTAGAATATTAGTCAGCTCAAATGAGTACGGATTTACGGACTTTTACATGAAGTGATAATTAAAAATTAATATTTAAGGTGTTAAAATATTTTAAAATATTTTAATATGGTTTGTACATTTATTTTGACAAGTAAATGAATTTTGTGTAACCTTTATGTTAAAAATGTAAGTTTTAAACGAGTAATATGTAAAACATGTATTTTACTAAGAATGTGAATTATAAGTTGTGTTCATATTGAAAATTGTGTTTAAATAGTTATAAATAAAAAATTTAACAAGTTGTTACAATTGAGTGAAGTTAAAACATAAGAATCGTGCATTATGTGTTGAGAATGGTAAAACCTGTGTTAAATACGTAGTCATTAACCTAGCTAAGCCCAATTAAACACACTTAGCCAGAATGGGTAGACTTAGAGCCCAAACCCAAAGCACACTTATTAAATTAAGTTAGGTAGAGAAGAAAATAACAGTATGCACTAATTCTTCTTCTTCGTGAAATAAAACCTGAGAAAAAATAGAACTTCCTCCTCCAAATTGCTAGATTCGAGCTATTTAAAAATTAAAATCAAGAGCGAAATTAGCTAGAGTGTAACAACCCAAGGATTTTCGACTTCTAAAATCGGCACAAACACCATGTCAAACATTCAAGCATCGAAAACACAGGAACGTTATTAGAAAGAGATTAGAGGGTGAGATAAGAAAGAAAGAAATATTAAAATAGAAGAAGAACCAACGCAGAATCAGAGTCTCACATCGCAGCGGAACAAAATATAATATAAAAATAAATCTTTACTGAGAGCTTGAAATAAAAACTAACAATCATCAAAGTACATCAACATATCTGGACAGTTATAATATCATGTCCTCATATACGACACACAGCGGAATAACAACTATATATCATACGTCTGGACTTCTGCAGCTCATCTCTGGACTTTGCAGCATCTGATAACCTGAACCTGTACAACCCGGTCTAACCCGAGCATTACAAACGTCGGATCAATCTGGTGAACCAGAGTGAGAAAAACACACTAAGTTTATTGGTATCACACAACTTGATTTTTAAGTCAAAATTCATTTGAAATAAAAGGATAATCGTAAGACCAAATCCACACATAAATACGGACAGTTTTTACCTTACGATAACCCAAAACATTTTTGAAATCAATATCTTTTCTGATATTATAATAGTGTCTAAATACAAATAAATATCAATCTAGCAGAATGCTTGCATCTCACGCTCAACGTACATAGTGTACAATCAAAACCGTAGGCTCTTATTAGAGAATGGATTTCCTGGCAAGGTATGGGACCACCTTCCGACAATGTACCTCTGGAGATGAATACATTGGGTGTTCAACAAGAACATCTTGCAACCCAGACTAAACATGACCGGCCCCTCACTTCTCTTGAGAGTACCGAATATATCATTACCACGGGTGGGGGCCAGCCAACCGAACCGATAACATTCATATAAAAATAAAAAGGGACAACCGAAGGCATTTAATTTCACCAGATTAGGTAATGATATACCTATTTGATGGGTGCGACCCACATAGCCATGCGACTACCCGATTTTGTGTCATTTCTCGGTTGATGAGGCTAGAGGTTAAGCTTATCCTTCAGAACATCACATCTCCTTCCACTTTGAATGCCACATCGTCAGAGCCGTTGGATATCACTTAATTAATTTCCACAAAAATACTCTGAGCGTTAAGCTAATGGAAAGCGTGCACCCTTCTCCACCACCAACAGAGATACGTGTCCATACAAGTCATCCAGCAACAAGATGAACCGAAGGCACCCTCCTACCACATCCTATATAGGTATCACCCAAGGATCAGTAGTGAGTAGTCCTTGCAATCCGAAAATTTCAACCACGACAGAATCACCGCTGAAATATCTCTGGCCGCTAAATTAGAGAAATTCAACAAGTGATTCTTCCGTTTATGAAGATCCACGGTCTTCAATGCTCCATCTTCACTTAACATCTTCCACGTTTTGCTAGTCGGAATGGTTTTCGGATATGATTCGATCCCGGTCTTTCCGTACCATCAATCGTATTTGGGCAGATTTGATAGTCAGTTATTTAACTATCAAATAAATAATCATGTGAATGAAATGAGTTTACTGATTCAGTACTCGGAATTAGTCGGCCTCTTTAATTAAACATCTGTTAATTATATTCTTTAAATCTTCTAATATTTGGAGTTTATCTTTTACTTCTTATAATATATAAGAATATTCTTAAGAATCATTTCATTCGCTTATAAACTTTTCAAATAAAGTTTTTAATATTATTTACGGAAATCATAACTTATGTTTCCTTCAATTTCTCTCGTGTATAAACTAATACCATTTTCCCTTAAAAACCTTGTTTAGATATCAACAACGTTTACTTAATTATTCTCTATTAATCTTTTATAATATTATACTCGAACTTCGATTCCATTATAAATGGAATCCTTTATAAAATTTCTTTACATCTCTTTATAAATACTCTTCAACTTGTTTGCAACAACAATACTATGTTGGTTTTAAATCATATATAACTTTCTTTAACAATCTAATATAAATATTTTTATGAATCTTATATAGTTTATCTTTTACAATTCTTATAATTGATGTCTCGAACTAATACTTATATTTACTTTTATCAAAACAATTCAACTTATCAACTGTAACAAACATTATAGATTTCATTTCAAAACTTTTTCGTTTCTTTATTTATATCCTTTTGAAATCATTCCGACAACTTATACGTTGTCTAAAATCACATAGCAATCTTTTTAAAGATCTTCAGTTCATAAATCAAATAGTTCAATTTATTATTTGTAACAATTGTCACGAATTCATTTTTCAAACCTCTTTCTTCAT
Source organism: Allium sativum (assembly GCA_030737875.1). Taxonomy (NCBI): domain Eukaryota; kingdom Viridiplantae; phylum Streptophyta; class Magnoliopsida; order Asparagales; family Amaryllidaceae; genus Allium; species Allium sativum. The sequence continues at coordinate 709,673,573 of CM060916.1, read as the reverse complement.
TTACAAATTCCACTTGTAAATTATTATCGAAAACTAATATTTCGATTACATTTCCACTCCTAACTTCCATTTACAAAATCGTTGTAAATCATTTACGACAACTTATATTCATTTCCATTTCCACAACCTTTTACTTAGCTTATACTCTCCACTCCGCTTAACACTCCGAACTTCGGAATATCACATTTCGAACCTCGGAATAAATCTCACTTCGTTATTTCATACCATTTCCCAATTTCTAAATTCCCTTTTTCTAACTTCAAATATTCAGTAAATATTTGATTCAAGCTATCAGATTCGTTTAAAATCCTTTTTACAACTTTGTTATAAAAACTCGGTTTTAATATAAAACCCGTTCATAAACTCCTTTCACAATTCAATTAGATTCATTTCACTTCGATCACTTTTTAAATGAATTTCAATTAAAAAGTAATCTCCTAAATTATTATTAATTTAAAATAATATTTTATTTCAATCATTAACTACTCTAACGGTAGTTAAACTAAAATAAATAGTAAATTCCTTTTTAAAATCTTATTAAAATTAAAACAATTATTCAATAAACTTATTTCCTTAGATTTATTCAAAACAATATAGTAATCAATCCTAGTTAAAACAGTTGACTTAGTCAAGTTAAAACACGATTAATTCGTTAACCAATTTCAATTATAGTCCTTCCTTTAAATTAATTAATATAATTTATTAATTTAAATAATTTCATTTAATTGTTTCTTAACAAAAACAACTATCCAACTCTTAACCGTCGGGTTAATTTCTATTCGTTTGCGTATTAATATTCTTAACATAAGAATTCTACTTTATAAAATTAGTTAATAATTAATTATAAACTTAGTTAGTAAATAATAAATATTTATTTTCTTTTATAAACTTTTATTCAAAATAATAGATTTTCAAAATCTATCTTCAGTTGTAAAATAAATTTTATAACTTCACTTTTATCGATTCACCTGACGGTACTTGGAAAACGATTGATTTATAGGCCATATACTGCCAATTACTCAACCAATATCGCCCATTGGTTTAAACAAAACAAATGTTGAATTTCAGATCCCGGTTAACAAATCATATCAATCATCCAATCAGAACAATTCATATAATGGTAATACGAAAATAAACAACATTAAATATATTTGAGGAATCCCGTTGGATCCCTCCAACCTGTTCTTTCCTGCATCAAAATAGATTATCTCACATAAATTCATGCAATTCAATCTTACGGATTAATTCTATAACAGTAAATAACGGCTATTTAACCCCAACCAATTAACAAAACAATTCAAACAATTTGACACGTTTATTTTAAAAACGTGACCAACAAGGTAAGTAACCTTCATTGGATCCAACCGTTAAAATAACGATTTGGTGTTTCACTAACATTAAACAATGTTTAATTTCATCAGTTCAGTCAATATATGAATATATATTTAACAAACAACAAACAGTCAATCATTAGCAACCATAGCACACAAAATAAAAACCCGACTTATATAAAATATAAATGGGGAATATTGAGTGAGTTTAACTCACCTTGATCTGATTCGACATTAGAACGATTGGTTTTAATTAAATTAAACGAATGTTTATTTTAATTAAAATTTTAGTTGGCTCCATACTTGTCCGACTTTGTTCCATAATGTAGATCTTGTCGAGATGATTCCAAAGTCACTTCGCTTGTCGAGTTCTGATAACACAGTCAAAAGACATTAACATTTTACTATATACATGATTTAATTCATAATTAAATCCTTAATTACATAATTATTTAAAATTAATTACTTTGTTTAAGGAAATAAATGGCCGATAACCTTTCTTCTTACTTGAAGTAGTCCGTTCCTACTGCATTATGAACCCTGCATCCATATACGTTTATAAACATTATAAGTTACAGTATAGGTTATATAATTTTACTTGCTTAATTTAGTTCTAAAAACTAATTTAATAAATTACTTCATTAGCCTATCATCTTTGTTCCGTCCCAGGAAGATAGCTCTAACTTCGACAACTCCTCCACCTAATACCAGTTCATGCATCCTTAAATTTGCCACAGTTTGTTAACTCGTTACCCAACTAATTCGTTTTACAATAAATTGGTCCACCTCAAAATGTATTCTTCCTGATGTTGATTTAAGAGTCTAACAATTTGAATTATGCTATCGTTAGCAGCATGATTAGGTTAAGATACTTAATTACTTAAAAATAAGTATCGGCCCCTTTCAAACCTTCCTCCCGTAAGCTTCGTTTGTTGTAACCTATCACGAACGCATCGAGTTTGTCCATCGCCAAGCCTCCACCTACCGCCGACACTCCATTCCCGACCACCCAGACCAGCGTCGTGACATCCTCCATCATCTACCCAAACACCGTCGAACTCGGCACTCTCCCTAGCCCCCAATTGTTCTTCGAACGTCATGGTTTTCATGTGGTATTCCGACCACCACACACAACGAAATCTGATCGCCGCTGTTGGTTTGGAGGATCTCGCCATGCTCTCGAAGTATGTAGTTGGACACTTCCTCGATTGATTCATGGATCTTAATATTAGAGAGGAAGGAAAGGGTGATTTTTTGGACGTTGATTAAGTGATATGGCGGCTGAGCATAAGGGTTGACCAACGAACTAAGTAATGTAGGGTTTGGGAATTTATACTTAAAGGTTATAATTTTATATTATTATTTGAAACTTTCATGGGAAGTAACATGCTAAAACACATACATACAACCTTCGTTCAAGATGAAACTCCTAATCTTAGCATAGAAAAATATTCCGGACAAGTTGGGACATATTTCTTCGAATTCCAAGGTCGTCTGTGAAAAGTCCTTTATGAATCAAAGGCTACAAATCACGCGTTCAAATTTCCCACGATCACACAATAAATCGAATCAACTTGAAACTTTAACATTCTACTAGAACTCTTCCTTATGGATCCAATAAAATTTATTTCGTTAACATTGGAGTTCATATGGCCAGCCATTTATTCATTTAAAGTTACCCCTATCGAAAATATATCCGATTAAATAAAAACAAGTGCGCCTGTTGCTGCCACGATCAAACGGTAAGTCCGATTGACACGAAAATCAAAATTTTATAATAATTAATTAATACAAATCTAATGGCACAAATTTCGTCGCATTCTGAGACTGTTTCCCGGTACGTTATTTTTATACACCAAACAACGTTATTTTGGACACCAAAATACCCGATGTTCAAAAATTACAAAGTACATGCCTATCTTGACTCTAAACATTGATACGAACTCAGCATAATTGGTTTCGTGGCTTAATTCGATCGTCTGCTCAAGTTATACACAAATACCCCTCTATTAAATTAAATAAATTTAATTACGTGCTATAGAAAATGACTGGGCGTTTACGGCTGTCGTTGTCACATATGACATCGGTTTGCCACGAGATTTAATACTGTACAATAGTTTAACGTTACGTTTCCAATGAAATTGATTTCATCGAAAACCGAGACCATTTGCAAAAATTGCTATTTTTAAGCCTTATAAAATATTACTTAAATTCCAAAAATAATCCAATTAAATAATAATAAATTATTATTATAATAAATACCCAACTGGAAAAATCATATAGCTTCAAATATAATTTATACAACTCAATATCATCAATTTTGAGTAAAACGATGTCCAAATTATATTAAAACCCTTTTAAATATATTAAATAAACGTTATAATTTAATAACGATTTCCATAACGACTATTTTAAAATTTGATTTGGACATAACTAACTATCTATAACACGAAATCTGGATTTATCTCTTCCATATGAAAATTATAATCAACAAGATTCTAACGTTTCTTGTTTCACAGGAATCTGACTTAAAACGGATTCTGAATGCTCAGTTAAAGTTCAAAACTCCATATTACGAACTACCGCGCCATTTCGAGCTAGTTTATAATTATTTATAAATTTAACGTTCAAACGTTATTTTTAATAATGAATTAAATATTAAAATCCACTAATATTCCAAATATAATATTTAAAGTAATAAATTAAATTAAATATTTGATTACCAAAAATACGAGATGTTACAATCTCCCCCCTTAAAAGAATTTCGTCCCCGAAATTACTAAGGTGAGAAAAATGTTAGAAACCATTACCATTTAAAAATCCAATTTATTTAAAATCGAAAACCAATTCATTATGGTAAAATAAAAATATCGAAAATATCGAAAATTTTCTAACACCTTAAACTCCCGGAAAAATCCGGCAGAGTCTCCTCTATACGGAGTGACAACTGCGATATCGCGGGAATAAATAATATATATACATCGACCCACACGGTCGAAAAACAAAATTCAAAACCCAAAAATTTATATTTTCGCGTAGGCGTACCTTTTACGAGCGCTATTGAGCATACTTGCTCAATTTACATGCAATCTACGCAAGCAAACTCAAATCTGTAGCCATGTGGCACCTGTACTTACTCAATTCAATATATAAGTAACACACACACACAGATATATATATATAAAATATTAAATAATATTTTACTAGTCATCAAGTATAACAACACGAATTCCAAAATCAAACAGGTAACATCAATTCATTTGCAAACATAAGGTTAGATCATAAATTTCAATTCATATGCATTTTCATTCCAATTTAATTATACTGGAATTTATTCTTTATTTTATAATTCATTAATTTCCATTAATTTGTTGATTATTTCTATTCAATCAATCTACCTTCCAATAACAAATAATTCACACTCAACAACCAATACACGATCAAATCAACCAAATCAATTGAATTGACATTCAATATTAATATTTATTTTGGTTTAACATATTTGAACATCTATCGATTAATATCCGATTGATTTCTATTTAATTATTATTCATTGAATTTCTAAATTCCAAATCTATGTAATTTAATTTCAAAATCATCTCTTAATTTAATTTCACTTAACCAAGTAAAGTTCCAATTCAAATTTTTAATTTGAATTTGAGTTCCATTCAAATCAATTAAGCACAAATATATCATAATAATAAAATTATTTCTTTTCTATAAAAAATATAATTCGGGGTTTCATTTACCCTCTTTGCAAAACAATATTGTATCCATTACCAGTTCAATGCTTCTCAACAATTGAACCGACCAACCAACACAATACAAAACATTTGCATACAAAATTTACAAATACGCTCTCTTATATATACACTCAACTTAATCTAGGGTATTACTAGCCCAATCTCTATCGAGTTATACCACAGAGCCAAGGTTATTACTAAACCAATAGCTCTAACACCACTGTAACGGTCCAAGGATTTTCGACTTTGAAAATCGACACAAAACACCATGTCAAACATTCATTCAACATCGAAAACACAGGAACATTATTAGAAAGAGATTAGAGGATGAGATAAGAAAGAAAGAAATATTAGAATATAAGAAGAAGAACTAACACAGAATCATAGTCTCACGTCGCAACAGAACAAAATATAATATAAAATAGATCTTTATTGAGAGCTTGAAATAAAAACTTACAATCATCAAAGTAGATCAACATATCTGGACAGTTATAATATCCTGTCCTCATATACAACAAACAACGGAATAACAACCATATATCATATGTTTGGACTTCTCCATCACATCTCTGGACTTCGCATCATCCGATAACCGGAACCTGTACAACTCGGTCTAACCTGACCATTATAAATGCCGGATTAGTCCGGTGAACCAGAGTGAGAAAAACACACTAAGTTTATGGGTATCACACAACTTGATTTTTTAAGTCAAAATTCTTTTGAAAGAAAAGGATAACCGTAAGACCAAATCCATACATAAATACGGATGATTTTTACCCTACGATAACCCAAAACATTTTTGAAATCAATATTTTTTCTGATATTGTAATAGTGTCTAAATATAAATAAATATCAATATAGCAGAACACTTGCATCTCACGCTCTACATACATAGTATACAATCAAAACCGTGCGCTCTTATTGGAGAATGGATTTTCTTGCAAGGTATGGGACCACCTTCTGACAATGTACCTCTGGAGATGAATACATTGGGGTTCAACAAGAACATCTTGCAACCCAGTCTAAACATGACTGACCCCTCACTTCTCTTGAGAGTACCGAATATATCATTACGACGGTTTGGGCCTAGCTAATCGAACCGATAGTATTCATATAAAAATAAAAAGGGACAACCGAAGGCATTTAATTTCACCAGATCAGGTAATGATATACCCTTTTGATGGGTGCGACCCACATAGTCATGCTACCTACCCAACTTTGTGACATTTCCCAGTTGACGAGGCTAGATGAAACGACCCAAACTTCCCCATGAAGGAAAGCACGAATTGCTTTGAGGACAAGACGAATCAGAACACAAACATAAGAACATTTCATTGCTTATTACAACAATTTACATCAGAGTTCAAGAATATTACAGAGTATGAATAAATATTATACATCAGGAAAATATCAGAGATTAAATAATTACAATGCAGCGAAAAAATAATACATAACACAACTGGAACAAATACATGGATACAGAGCTTTCCGTATATGGCTCCAGCTGTAAACCATGATCCTATGAATATAAATCTGCAAAACCCAACTACTAGCTGCTCGTGTGGAAAATAGGGGCACCCAGAGTTTAGGTTAAAACAATAAAATCCAGGTCAATCATGTGATTGGTGTGAGAACTAAAATAGTTATTAATTTGATTTTAAAGTAAGGTAAATCAAGGGACCACACCGTATAACACGGAACGGGTTTACCCCCAAGAATACCAGTGCATAAATAAACAGCACAATGCTAAATAAGAACAATGAAGCTATTATAAGACCCAGGTCCCATCACACAATGCAACGCAAGCCGGAGGATAGGGTTTTACCTTATAACAGCCAAATAAAGCTTGATACGCGAAAATTTAATCTTTTATTATTACTATAAGTGAAGAAAACAACTTCAAATATAAATATATCAATCATAGACGGCATAGTGCCTCATACCACTATGTCGCTATACTAGGCTCCACAAATGAAACCGAATGTCACGTATTGGAAATTGGATTCCATCATGAGTCGAGGCAAGTGATCGGCTCCTCACCGCTTCGAGACACTCTAGCAAATGCCTCAGGACTACACACTCTGGGTAACCCTTGGATCTTCAGGGCCGATCCTCCTTTACATTTGAGGATTAGTTATTCCTGAACACACGTTTCCCGGTCCTATCAGACCTATCTATCGGCTCCGTAGAGACCGATATATCCGAGGTGCCTCGCAATCCAACATCCACAAAGGTAAAAACATAAAATGTCAGGGCTTGTAAACGCTGACACCACCTATAGCTAGAAAGAAACGTCATGCACTCCCTGCAGTCACGATCCCGTTTTTGACTCATACCGAGGTGTGAGGCCTGCGAATTAACGCTATACACAAAGCGGCGCTATATTAAAGTTGTGCTTTTATCATCAACCACATGACTCTGCTTTTCAACAAAAGCCTTGATCACTGCATCTCAGCATGCCACACAGGCAATTTATGCCATGCGACTGATATCTATCGATATATAACCTCTGAGCTCGTACGTCTCAAAGAAGGGCGTTAAGCAAGAGAATAAATTCTCCGCCGCCAAACAGATATATATTTAATAGAAATCAATCAACACAGAATAAAATCCAATGTCAGACACACCATCCATTTATAAGTTCGTTCTGCGTCTGAACGAAACCGAAGGCACCTTATTCCTCGTCCCATATGTCCAATACAGGAGAGAGGCCCTCACATATTCGTCGATCTCCAAGTACGTCTGGACGATCACCACTTATTACCTCGTCTTAGGGGTACAGCCCAATCAAGACATCAGTAATCATCCAAACAATGTGAAGACCTCCGGTCTTCAACAACCGGCTTCATCGTCGACTTATTGTCGAAACAGTTATTAAGAATGAGTATAAACCCGACCTTTCTGAGTAACTCGTGTATATTATAAACAAGTGTTACACAAACACAACATACGCCTCATTCCAATTCAGAATATTCTTTTATTCAAATATTCACATCATTAGGGAAAGGTTCCCACTAATTTTATCAAAGATAAATTCTTTTAAATTTGTTCATTAATCTTCCTTTGGATGTCAATTCAAACCATATTAAGGTTTCCCAAACTAGTCGGGATTAGCGAACCACACCGAAGTAATTATTTATTTTATTTCCCAATCCCAACCTATTCATCCCATGGAGAAAAACTCGTAATACTCCATATCTAACACCACGGTGTTATCGGTAAATATTAATTACCTTTTCACGTTCAAATCTAATTAAAGATTTATCTATCGCTTGGAGCAAAACTGGTGATACTCCATTCTCGATCATTTTCCTGAATTGATAATTTTTAATTATCACATTCACTTTTCAATCTAATTAAAGATTCATTAAAACACTAATTCAGTTTTAATCTTTCAAAAATCAGTATTAATGATTTCTCAAATTCAGGAAATAAATCTTTTCTTTAAACTGGATTAAAGAATGAATGTCACTTAAAACTCAGTTCACGATAAACCCAAAATCACGTTCCATAAATTGTGGAATCTTCACGGAAAACAGATCAATTTATATAATCGATATGAACTTCCGTATACAACCAATAATATAAATGGAATAACGACAAAGCTTTTTAAATTCCATATATAGTAACGGTCTTCCTCCACAGAAGCTCACTTCGATTATTATCAATCGAATTTCATTCCATTCCAATTTATTAAATTGGAAAACTTTACTTTAGAAATTTTATGTTAAATCTTATTAAAAAGATTTATAAATTCCAAATCGCATTTCTCTTGTCAATTGGGTTAAAGAACGAATGTTGATAAAAACACAGTTCACAATAAGCCCAATTCACATTCCATTTCAATTCCAATTAAATGTTAATTAATTGGTTATTCTCCTTTAAATCTTAATTAAAAGATTTATTCTTTTCACACAGGGTTTAAGAACAGTGTTACTGAAGACACTATTCACGACAAACCCAAAATCCAATTCGATATTAAATACAAGACTCTGAATAGAAAATATATCGGCTTATATTCAATATCAAATTCTGAAATCAACAAATATTGTGTTGGAAATAACGATATATATATATATATCTTTCAAATTCCCATAACAATATCCGTATAATCACGAAATCCAATATCGAAATATTCCGAAGATAATTTCGATTCAAATCTATTCCAATATATTCATTGGAAATTTCTGGTTATTTAAAAACCATTTACAAATCCGATTTATTTAAAAATAATTGGATTATAATTCTAGTTCATAACTAGTTCATTTTGATAAAAAAAATATTTTTATCTTTTCAAATATGGAATTTTTCATCCCAATTCTTTCCAAATCATTTATTATGATTTTACACAAATTATTGATATTTTTAATAATTTTATCAAGGCCCGTACAGTCGATTTCCTTATATGGTCATCGAACTGCACTTACAGCGACCTTTTCCAAATTTGATTTGGACATAATTCCAAATCCAACTATTAGATTTCAAATCTCTAATATTCGTTGTAAAGCTCTTTTCGATACAAACCCAACGGTCCTGGTTTCAGGAGAATCCGACGGTCGGATCTCCCATAACGTCAATTCGAAGTCAATGGTCGAAATTCGCGAACTACCGCGGCGCGGCGCGTTCTATATAGGCCATTAAATATATATAATATATATATATTATATGTATTTCGTCGATCTCCTTTTTTTAAAACGTATTTTATAAATCGTTTTAACTTCGTTTTAAAAACGATTTCAACTTCATATTCAATTTCAAATCAAAATTGAATATTCCATATCATCGATATATATAAATGATAATATTTTCAAAATATTATATTTCGAAATCATTTCCTTTTCGATATTCATTATAAAAATGAATAAAATCGATATAAATATCGTTTACGTCAAAATGGCGTTAATCTAATCAACACGGCTTTATATATTCCAATATTTTCGTGTCCATCCCAAATTGGACATCAAAATTGTATTTTGATTCTTTTCTGAATATTATTTTAAAATATTCGTTATTTTAAAATATTCGTTATTTTAAAATACTCCTTCTTTCTGAACTGGAATCAGACACAGTCAACCACCATATAATGTTGATTATATGGATTTCCCATAACACATGTATACAACGACAGTGATAAATAATCATCCATCAACCAGAGTGCGTTCTACACTGTATAAGCATTAAATATAAATATTTAACGCTTACAACAGCCTGTCAACCAGTCGATCGACATACAATTAATTATTGGGACTAGTGTATGTCATATATCATCCCAATACCCGTGTGGGGTTTCGAACAATAAACAATGATTTTTATTTGTGCAGTTGGACGATGTGTAAAATTTATCCTCCTAATCAACATCAATCAAATGGGTGTACATTAACAAATCGTTCGATTTGTAAATGAATATTTATTTTATTCATATACGCGTTAAAAATTATATTTTTAACGATAAAATATTTATTCAGTTCATTTACACAATGAAAATGATATTTTTATTATTCTAACATATTTTAGAAAATTTTGGCAGCATAACGGCGTGATACTAGAAACAGGATAAGGTCTAGCCTTATCCCTCGCCTAATAATGGCGCACGTCATACACAAACCAAATTCTGATCAATTTCATATTCACACCACAAACCAAATCCAAACAAATACATCAATCAACACAAACAAACAAACAAGTCATCCATGGTCTGTGGACGACGGGGAACAGTTCATATTTGCAGTTATGAAATAAATAACTATATAAGAAATTTTAGTGAGAAGGAGTTCTCACCTTGAGGTTCCACTCCGTCATTCTCTGAACGGTCTGGATTCCGTTTGGCTTTCAGTCAGTTCCATCGCACTCTTTTTCTCGCTATTCATAATAAAAATCACATTTTTGTAGTGGTATTTATTTTATAAAAATTTCATTTTTATCTCAATGCTTTATATATAAAAATCGCATTATTATATCGCTACTCAAACAATAAAAATTATATTTTTATCGCTACTTCATATAAATAAAAATCGAATTTTTTTCTTCGCTGCTTCTTTATAAAAATCTAATCTTCTTAGTTTAAAAAAACTAATCTTCTTACTTTTAAAAATCGAATCGTCTTACTTTTAAAAATCGAATCTTCTTACTTTTTAAAAATCGTGCCTTTTCTTTTCATGAAAATCAATCTTTTTTCTTCATCGCTATTCATATATAAACATCATAACTTTTATCCCGCTATTCATACAATTAAAAATCACATTTTTAATTGCTTATATATATATAAAAATCTAATTTTTACATCGCTACTTATATGATAAAAATTGTATTTTTATCTTGCCATTATATATATATATATATAAATCTTATTTTTATATTCTCTACTTAATAAAAAAAAATTATATTGGATAAAAATCCTAGCTTTTCATAACTAAAGATCCTAGCTTTTCATAACTAAAGATCCGAGCTTTTCATTACTAAAGATCCTAGATTTTCATTTCATACATAAACATCATCATTTTAATTTCATGAATAAACAACAAAACAAAAAAAATGAAAGAAAAATAAATGGGAACAAAACTAACAGTTAGTAAAGGGGGAGGTGGTCTATGCGCTCAATGGAGATGTGGGGGCTTCAGGCGGTCGAGATGTCGATGGTGGTGGGCCAGCAGGGCGGCACGGCGGAGGGAGGCTGCGGGGTGCGAATTCGGGCACGGGGCTTTCATTTAGAGGAAGGGAGAGAGAAGAGAGAGGGGAAGAGGAAGGGAGGAGGCGCTTGTTGGCCATCCGACGGTGGAGGGAGGGGGTGATAGGCGATGGTGGCTAGGGTTAGGAGGAGCGACGGGGTTTTGAGAATAGGGGGCCGGGTTTTTTGTTCTGAACGATGGAAAAGGGATGGGGGTTAAGTATAAAAAAAGGGGTTATAAATATATTTATTTTTATTTAATTTATTTCTCCATAAAGTTGACTTTACATTTGAACTCCAAATCCAACTCAACGACTGTCGCCCTAAGCTATTAACCCCCATTTCGAACACAATGGGATATGTTTCGTAAGCCAATTCGATCGTTTCGATCCGTTTCCATTTAAATCAAAATTTAAATCTATATATTCTATTTTAAACGTACTTGTCAATTTACCGGGGCCACATACTGACTCTAAAAATTCCAGAAAAATTATTTCTAGCTTCGTATTGACGATACGGTCCTAACAAAACAAATTTCATCAAATTTGAAGACCGTTTGAAAAATGGCCATTTTCTAGTCGATCCAAATTGACTAAAACTGTTCAAACACGTTTTCTTATGCCACACTCACATATTAATCCCAGAAATTATGAATTTTGTAATCTAGCAATAATTTGACATTCCGGTTCCAGCAAAATTTGTTTCGTTGAAAACGGAGGTCGTTTGCAAAATGGCTATTTAATTGTTTCTTAACAAAAACAACTATCCAACTCTTAACCGTCGGGTTAATTTCTATTCGTCTGCGTATAAATCTTCTTAACGTAAGAATTCTACTTTATAAAATCAATTAATAATTAATTGTAAACTTAATTAGTAAATAATAAATATTTATTTTCTTTTATAAACTTTTATTCAAAATAATAGATTTTCAAAATCTATCATCAGTTATAAAATAAATTTTATAACTTCACTTTTATCGATTCACTTGACAGTATTTGGAAAACGATTGATTTATAGGCCATATACTGCCAATTACTCAACCAATATCCCCCATTGGTTTAAACATTGAATTTCAGATCCCGGTCAACGAATCAAATCAATCATTCAATCAGAATAGTTCATATAATGGTAATATGAAAATAAACAACATTAAATATATTTGAGGAATCCCGTTGGATCCCTCCAACCTGTTCTACTCTGCATCAAAATAGGTTATCTCACATAAATTCATTCAATTCAATTTAACGGATTAATTCTATAACAGTAAATAACGGCTATTTAACCCCAACCAATAAACAAAACAATTCACACAATTTAACATGTATATTTTATATACGTGACCAACAAGGTAAGTTACCTTCATTGGATCCAACCGTTAAAATAACAATTTGCTGTTTCATTGACATTAAACAATGTTTAATTTCATCAGTTCAATCAATATATGAATATATATTTAACGAACCACAGATAGTCAACCATTAGCAACCATAGCACACAAAATAAAAACATAACTTATATAAAATATAAGTGGGGAATACTGAGCAAGTTTAACTCACCTTGATTTGATTCGACGTTAAAACGATTGGTTTTAATTAAATTAAACGAGTGTTTAATTTAATTAAAATTTCAGTTGGTTCCATACTTGTCCGACTTTGTTCCATAATACGGATCTTGTCGAGATGATTCCAAAGTCACTTCGCTTGTCGAATTCTGATAACACAGTCAAAAGACATTAACATTTTACTACATACGTGATTTAATTTATAATTTAATCCTTAATTTCATAATTATTTAAAATTAATTACTTTGTTTAAGGAAATAAATGGCCGACGGTCTTTTTTCTTGCTTGAAATGGTCTGTTACTACTGCATTATGAACCCTGCATCTATATATGTTTATAAGCATTATAAGTTATAGTACAGGTTATATAATTTTACTTGCTTAATTTAGTTCTAAAACTAAATTAATAAATTACTTCATTAGCCCATCATCTTTGTTCCATCCTAGGAAGACAGCTCTAACTTTGACAACTGCTCCACCCAATACTAGTTCATGCATCCTTAAATTTGCCACAGTTTGTTAACTCATTACCCAACTAATTCGTTTTACAATAAATTGGTCTACCTCAAAACGTATTCTTCCTGATGTTGATTTAAGAGCCTAACAATTTGAATTATACTATCGTTAGCAGCATGATTAGGTTAAGATATTTAATTACTTAAACATAAGTATCGGCTCCTTTCAAACCTTCCTCCCGTAAGCTTCGTTTGCTGTAACCTATCATGCACGCATCGAGTTCGTCCATCGCCAAGCCCCCACCGACCGCCGACACTCCATTCCCGACCACCCAGACCAAGGCCGCGACATCCTCCATCATCTACCCAAACGTCGTCGAACTTGGCACTCTCCCTAGCCCATAATTGTTCTTCGAATGTCACGATTTTCAGGTGGTACTCCGACCACTACACACAACGAAATCCGATCGCCACTGTTGGTTTGGGGGATCTCGCCATTCTCTTGAAGTTTGTAGTTGGGCACTTCCTCGATTGATTCATGGATCTTAAGATTGGAGAGGAAGAAAAGGGTGAATTTTTGGACGTTGATTAAGTGATATGGCGGCTGAGCATAGGGGTTGACCAACGAACTAAGTAATGTAGGGTTTGGGTATTTATACTTAAAGGTTATAATTTTATATTATTATTTGAAACTTTCACGCGAAGTAACATGCTAAAACACATACATACAACCTCCGTTCGAGATAAAACTCCTAATCTTAGCATAGAAAATATTTCGGACACGAGGGAAAAGTTTCGTCGAATTCCGAGGTCGTCTGTGAAAAGACCTTTATGAATCACAGGCTAAAAATCACGTGCTTAAATTTCCCATGATCACACAATAAATCCAACCAACTTGAAACTTTAACATTCTACTAGACCTCTTCCTTACGGATCCATTGAAATTTATTTCGTTAAAATCGGAGTTCATATGGCCAGCCGTTCATTCATTTAAAGTTACCCATATCGAATATTATAACCGATTCAATAAAAACAAGGGCGTTTTACGCTGCCACGATCAAACGGTAAGTCTGATTAATACGAAAATCAAAATCATATAATAATTAATTAATACGAATCCAATGGCACAAGTTTCGTCGCATTCCGAGACTGTTTCCCCGTACGCTATTTTTATATGCCAAACAACGTTATTTTGGACACCAAAATACCCGATGTCCAAAAATAACAAACTACCTGCCTATCTTGACTCTAGACATCGATATGAACTCAACGGAGTTGGTTTTATGGCTTAATTCGATTGTTTTCTCAAGTTATACACAAATAGCCCTCTACTAAATTAAATAAATTTAATTACGCGCTATAGAAAATGACTGGGCGTTTACGGCTGCCGTTGTCATGTACGACATCGGTTTGCCACGAGATTTAATATCGTACAATACTTTAACGTTACGGTTCCAATGAAACTAATTTCATCGAAAACCGAGTCTGTTTGCAATAAGCCTTATAAAATATTACGTAAATTCCAAAATAATCCACTTAAATAATAATAAATTATTATTATCATAAATACCCAACTGGAAAAATCATGTAGCTTCAAATATTATTTATACAACTCAATATCTTCAATTTTGAGTTAAACGATGTCCAAATTATATTAAAACCCTTTTAAATGTATTAAATAAACGTTATAATTTAAAAACGATTTCCATAGCTACTATTTTAAAATTTGATTTGGACATAACTAACAATCTATAACACGTAATCTGGATTTTTCTCTTCCATATGAAAATTATATTCAACAGGATTCCAACGTTTCTTGTTTCATAGGAATCAGACTTAAAACAGATTCTGTATACTCAATTAAAGTTCAAAACTCCATATTACGAACTTCCGCGCCATTTCTAGCTTGTTTATAATTATATATAAATTTAACGTTCAAACGTCGTTTTAGTAATGAATTAGATATTAAAATTCATTAATATTCCAAATATAATATTTAAAATAATAAATTAAATTAAATATTTGACTACCAAAAATACGGGATATTACATAAAGTTGTTATAACATGCAAATAAACTCACACCCAGAGATCTATCCATCTAATTTCTGGAATTGGGGAAATTAATTCACTATAAGCTCTCTATTTTGTTTGCATGTTTGTATCCCTGAATCTATAAGTTCTTCTTTTTTCTGGCAAAGCCGACCGGTTTTTATAGTGTTTCATAACACTTATTATTATAACAAACAATAATTACAATAGTTATAGGAGTTTGGCAAGTCGTCAAACTACTATTCGGTTTTTAAAGTGGACTATCCACTACAAACGACATTTAGAGTGGTTTGTCCACCATATCTATTCTAGATTATAGTGGTGGAGCTAGTTAAAATTAAACTAGACTACTATATGGCACACCACGCAGGGTAGCTCGAATGAACATATCACCTATATAAGCTTACAAGCACATAATCCCATAGACTAGTACACCTATGACATATTTTCCAGCCACACAAACAAGCATGCAACAAATCCAAGAGTCAGATCCCTAACACTTACCATCACCAAATTAAATTCTTGCGCAGACTTCACATGCGAACTTTCCAAAGGAACTACACCCAAAAGCCGAGGGATAGTTAGCACATGGGGTGAAGTAGCTTACATGATCATGATTTCCATATGGACCAAGCACATAACAATAATATTGACCACGAGATTTCATACACAAAACACTGACACCCAAGCTCAACCGAAGCCAAGGCTTTCGCTGTGGAATGAGACAGTTGTGTAGCAACATGAAAAAGTCTGCAATATAGTCATCTACCCAGAGTAACATTGCAATGAGTAACAACTTTAATTATCCTTCTGACATATATAATACCATCCACGGTTCCATGAAGAGATAGCAGTAGCATTGCTTTGCCAAAACCAGGATGCAAAGTACCAATGCAAAGAGCACACTACCCAACACCCGAATAATATCCTCCTCGTAGACAAGTTATCGCCAAGAGGATACGACCGGAAGGCAGATCTCTACAATGGTACCAAGACAATAAAAAACAAGGGTTCACAACAAAACAACCTCAACACAGATTACACCAAGACATGAAAAACAGTACTAGATGCCAACTCCAGATTTAACCAAGACAAACCCAAAAGTTGTTCTTGAAGCTTTCTTGAGGTCATTTCAAGCCAGAAGCTCCATCTTTGTTTGCTAAAATCGTTGTCAATCATGCTAATCTTATTTGCTAAAATCATTATAAATCAAGCTAGAAACTGTCCCAAGCCTCTCATTTGTCGCAATCACAAGCAAGGGGGACATTTGTCTTCATCGTGCCTTAGACCTCCTAAGGGTCCTAATCCTGGAAAGCCTAATGCTGTGAATGCTTTTAGTGGATCTTCTCAACCAGAGGTACCTTCTCTTCTTGAAAGTCCCATTTTATTTCATGAATAATTTATTTGAGTTCTCTTCGATACGGGTATGTCACACTCATTCACATCGATGAAGCTTGTGCTCCTTTCGAAGTATCTTGCCTTGTGGCTTCTTTATCAATTGAAAATCTCAGTATAGGGTCTATAACTTATATCTTGCTTTGTGAAAATGTTGAGATTATTCTGTTTGGGTTGTATTCATGTGAATTTGCATGTTATTCACTAGTTTAGATTTAATATGATTTTGCATATGGATTGGATCATTCAATATGAAGTATGAATCCTATGTTTTGAAAGAATCTTGTATCTTCTGCATCTTACTTTGATTGATCAGTTATGTCTTCTACTTGGGGACATTGATTGTGATTTCGAAGTTTTTTATTTTCTCTTGAATCTTCAAATGATGATGACATATCTCAAATTCCCATTGCTTATGAATTTTCTACTATGTTTGAGCTTGTTTTAGGTTTTCCACTCGAGTAGGCAATTGAGTTTCACATTGATTTCATTCCTGGCGCTCATTTTGTTATTCGTCCTCCCATAAGGATGTCTGCTCAATAAAATGAAGAACTCAAGAAGTAGTCGTCGGAGCTTGATGTCAAGCTGTAACAACCTAGAATTTGGGTAATAAATAAATTAGTTATTTAATTAGATTCCAGGAATGAAATTTTTGCAAACGATGGAATTTGACCAAGAAACTTACACCATTGCGTTTGTGACAGAATTTTGGTTAACTTTCATGCTTGGAACTTCGCGAAGGGAGTCTGTATGAAAAATTACGGACGAAATATGAAAACGGACGGAAAATAAATACAAGAGATTACTTGGAAATTTAATACCATTTATAACCCAGCCTCACTGGCCAACTCGACCCAAAGCGGTCGATTGGGCGGTCGACCTAGGGGTCGACCCCTCCAGTTGAAAATGCCCAATGACGGCTAGGTTTTTTAGGGTATATATACAGATGGATTTACCTGGAATTCAATATAATAGTCTAGGGTCGCTTTATTATCTATAAATAAAGGGTTAGACCCCCATTCTTTTGCACGCAATTCTAAAAATAGTAGCGAGGGTCTGCCATTTTCGGTTCTCCCAATTATCTTCTAAAACTAAACTAAACATATGCAACTTAAATAAACATAGATTTGTGAGGATTGAAATCAAATTCTTGTGCAAAAGAGATGGTGCTATGAATAGGCAATCTTCCATTCATATTTCCATCCTCTTTCCTATTTTCTTGTAGATCTACAAATCTAAAAGAACCCCTTTTTTGAAATAATTATGGATCTGTAAGATTTGGGAATATTAGACCTAGAAGTTTTGTTCAGATTCATATTTGGATAGTGTAATAACCCGAAAATCTGGGCCAGTTTAAAATTTTTATTTTGGCTATTTTAGCGAATTTTGATTATTTAAAATGAATTATTTTAAATAATATCGATGAGAAATTTATTTTTAATAGAATCGAACGTATATATTATACGCGTCGTCGTTAGAATATAAATATTTATATATAATTATAAATAGAATTGAAAATGGCTCGGTAGTTCGATAATTCGATTTCAAACTTCAATTGAATGTACCGGGTGCAAAACAATCCGGATTTTAGTGAAACCAAAAATAATGGGATCTAATTGTGAATATCTTTCCAACGAATCCGAAAAATCAAGATTTCATATCGGGAATCAAAAGATATGTCCAGTTGAAAATTCTGAATAGTCGCTATGGAATTCAGGCCCTTAAAAATGGACATTTTGCAAACGACCTCGGATTTCGACGAAACCAGTTTTGTTGGATCCGCAGTGTCAAGTTATTGCTAGGTTTCAAATTTCATAATTTTCCGAATCAATATGTGAGCGTGGCAAAGGAAAATGCGTTTGACCATTTTCAGTGGATTTTAATCGACTGGAAATTGGCCATTTCTCAAACGGTCTCATAATTTGATGAAACTAGTTTTGTTAGGACCGTATCGTCAATAAGAAGCTAGAAAATATTTTTCTGGAATTTTTAAAGTTCGTATGTGACCTCGGTAATTTGAAATGCGCGTTTAAAATTCAATATATAGATTTAAATGTAAATTTAACGGAAACTGATTCAAACGATCGAATCAACTTGCGATACATATCCCATTGTGTTCGGAATGGGGGTAATTAGCTATGGACGACAGGCGGTGGGCCTCGTTTAGAGGTCGTATGAAAAAGTCAACTTTAGGACGAATAAAATAATTATATAAAAAAAAATATTTCCTCCTCTCTACATACCCTGGCCCCCCCCCCTAAAATTCATTTTCAGTCGAAAAAAAAAAAAAAAAAACCCGCCCTAGCCCTCGATCCCGTCGCCCCTGGACGCCACCGCCCGACGCCGCTCCACCTCCGCCTCCCCTCCAAGCAGTCGCCGTCCATCCCCGACCCTCCTCCCTTGACTGCGACCCTTCCCTTCTCCTCTCTCCTCCGTTCTCTCTTCTTCTCGCTCCAGCACCCAAACCCTACAACCGAGCGCCGCTTCATCGGACACCCACCTCCGCGCAGAGACCTGCAGCTCCGCCCCCCCCCCCTTCTTCTTCGATGCAGTAAGTTTTTTACTTTACTTTATTTTATTTTTATTTTTCAATTCTGAAATTCTAATTTTTAAAAGCTTTTCAAACTAATTTGTTTAAACGTTAAAACAGTTTTTTTTGAAAGATTTAAAAACTGATTTAAAAAAAAAGGGTTTTAAAAGAGTTGAATTTTGAAAAGTAAAAGATTTAAACTTTAAAAAGAAAAAGAAAAGATTTGATCTTTGAAATGGAAAAGGCAAGATCTATATTTTTGAAATTAGATTTTTATATATTGAAAGTCGAAATAAAAATTAGATTTTTATATATTGAAAGCGAAATAAAAATATGATTTTTGTATATATTGAATAGCGAAATAAAAATTCGATTTTTATATGTTGAACTTTGAAATAAAAATTCGATTTTTATACGTTGAACTTTGAAATAAAAATTCGATTTTTATACGTTGAACTTTGAAATAAAAATTCGATTTTTATATGTTGAACTTTGAAATAAAAATTCGATTTTTATATGTTGAACTTTGAAATAAAAATTCGATTTTTATATATTGAATAACGAAGTAAAAATTCGATTTTTCCATATGTAGTGGCTACAGCAACGAAGATGCGATAACGATGGAGATTTCTATCAAAGAAGAGTCAAGAGGATTGGATAGCTATCGGTGAGAACTTCTCACTCAAATTCTACTTATTCTAGTTATATATATATATATATATACTAGGATGCAGACGGTGCTTATTAGAAGCACCCGACACCCGTCCACAGACCATGGACTTGTTTGATTGGTTGTGTAATTGGTTAGATTATTTGATTTGGATTTGATTGTTTTGGTGAAATTGAAATTGATATGATTGATGTGTGAATGGCGTGGGCCTTCACTAGACCGGGGATAAGGCTAGGCCTTGTCCTGTTTCTAGTATCGTGCCGTTATGCCGCCGAAATTTTCTAAAATAAGTTAGAAAAATAAAAATATCATTTTATTGAATAAATGAATTGAATAGAAATTCATAGGTTGAAATAAAATGTTTTATCGTTAAAAATATAATTTTTAACGTGAAGTGAATAAAATAGAATATTCATTTACAAACCAGACGGTTTGTTTATGTACACCTATTTGAATGACATTGATTGGGACGATAAATTTTACACATCGCCCAACAACACAAATAAAATATGTGTTTGATTGTTTGAAACCCCACACGGGTGTTGGGATGAAATATGAATTTCACTCATCCTGATTGATTAAATATGTCGATCGATTGATTGACAGGCTGTTATAAGCGTTGAATATCTATATTTGATGCTTATACAGTGTAGTGCACTTTGGTTGATGGTTGATTATTTTTCAATGCTATTATATACATGTGTTGTATGGAAATCCATATAATTAATTTTTATATGGTAATTGATTGGGCCTCATTCCAATTTGAAAAATAAAGAAAATTTGAAAATAGAAATTTATGAAGCCGTGTTGATTAGATTGACGCCATTTTGACGTGAACGATATTTATATCGACTTTATTCATTTTAAAAATGAATATTGAAAAGTGAAATGGAAATCGACGATTTCGAAATGAATTGAAAACGATTTCGAAATAAATTGAATTGAAATTTGAATTGAATAGAAATGAATATTGAAAAGTGAAATGGAAATCGACGATTTCGAAATGAATTGAAAACGATTTCGAAATAAATTGAATTGAAATTTAAATTGAATAGAAATGAATATTGAAAAGTGAAATGGAAATCGACGATTTCGAATTGAATTGAAAACGATTTCGAAATGAATTGAATTGAAAACGATTTCGACATGAATTGAATTGAAAACGATTTCGAAATGAATTGAATTGAAAACGATTTCGAAATGAATTGAATTGAAAACGATTTCGAAATGAAATGAATTGAGAACGATTTCGAAATAAATTGAATTGAAAACGATTTCGAAATGAATTGAAAACGAATTCAAATTGAATTGAAAGCGAATTGAAATGAATTCAACTTGAATTGAAATTTGAATTGAATAGAAATGAATTTTGAAACGAATTTATAAAGAAGAATTCAATTTCGATTTGAATTGAAATGGAAGTTGAAATTGCTTTTGAAACGAATTTAAAACTATTTATATAATTCGTTTTAAATGGAAATCGACGATATATATATTATATATATTATATATATAATATAATGGCCTGAATAGAACGCGCCGCGCCGCGGCAGTTCGCGAATTTCGACCATTTATTTCAAACGGACATTACGGGAGATCCGACCGTCGGATTCTCCTAAAACCGGGTTCGTATCGAAAAGAGCTTTCTAACGAATGTTAGAAATTTGAAATCTAACGGTTGGATTTGGAGATACGTCCAAATCAAATTTGAAAAAGGTCGCTGTAAGTGCAGTTCGATGGCCATTGGTGGAAATCGACTGTACGGGCCTTGATAAAATTATTAAAAATAGTAATAATTTGTGTAAAATCATAAGAAATGATTTGTGAAGATTTGGGATGAAAAACTCCATATTTGAAAAGATAAAAATAGATTTTTATCGAAATGAACTAGTTTTGAACTAGAAATATAATTCTATTTATTTTTAAATAAATAAATTGAATTTGAAATGGTTTTGAAAATAACCAAAATTTCCAATGATTGCATTGGAGTGGATTTGAATCGAAATTGTCTTCGGAATATTTCGATGTTGGAATTCGTGATTATACAGGTGTGGTTATGGAAATTTGAAAGATATATATTTATATCGTTATTTCCGATACGACATTTGTTAGTCGTAGAATTCGATATTGAATATAAGCCGATATATTTTCTATTCAGAGCCTTGTATTGGATATCGAATGTGATTTGGGTTTGTCGTGAATGGTGTCTTCACTAACACTGTTCTTGAACCCAGTTGAGAAAAGATTAAATCTTTTTATTTAGATTTAATGAAGTGTACCAATTAAATAATATTTAATTGGAATTGAATGGATATTGATTTTTGGGTTTATCGTGAACAGTGTTTTAAACAACACTCGTTCTTTAACCCGATAATTAATGAATGTGACTTTGGGTTTATCGTGAACTGCGTTTTAAATGACACTGATTCTTTAACCCAGTCAAAGATTAAAACTAAGTGGAGTTTTAATGAATCTTTAAATAGATTGAAAAGATCGAGAATGGAGTATCACCAGTTTTACTCCAAGCGATAGTTAAATCTTTAATTAGATTTGAACGTGAAATGGTAATTGAGTTACCGATAACACTGTGGTGTTAGATATGAAGTACTACCAGTTTTACTTCATGGGATGAATAGGTTGGGATTGGGAAATAAAATAAATGATTACTTCGGTGTGGTTCGCTAATCCCGACTAGTTTGAATTGACATTCAAAGGAGATTAAAGAATAAATTTAAAGAATTTATCTTGGATAAAATTAATGGGAACTTTTCCCAAAGTATGGGAATATATGAATAAAAGAATATTCTGAAGTGGAATGAGGCGTATGTTGTGTTTGTGTAACACTTTTATAATATATACGCGAGTTATTCAGAAAGACCGGGTTTATCCCATTCTGAATAACTGATTCGACGTGGTGTCGAAGATGAAGACGGTGGTCGAAGACCGGAAGTCTTCACGTCGTTTGGGTGATTACTGATGATCTTGATTGGGCTGTACACCCAAGAAGATGGAAACAGTTGGTGATCGTCCAGACGTACTTGGAGATCGATGGATATGCGGGGTACTAGGTGCCTCCGGTTTCGTTCAGACCCAGAACGGACTTGTAAATGGACTGTGTGTCTGACATTGGATTTTAGTCTGTGTGATTGATTTCTATTAAATATATATCTGTTTGGCGGCGGAGAATTTATTCTCTTGCTTAACGCCCTTCTCTGAGACATACGAGCTCAGGGGTTATATACTGATGGATATCAAACACATAGAGTGAATTGCCTGTGTGGCATGCCTAAGTGGCAATAGATCGAGGCTTCTGTTGAAAAGCAAAGTCTTGTGGTGATGATCAAAGCACAACCTGTGTGGCACAGCTTTGTGTAACGTGAATTCGCGAGTTTCACACCCGGTATGAACCAGAAACGGGAGACGGACCTCAGGGAGGGCATGCGTTTCCTTCTAGCTAAAAAGTGGCGTCAGTGGTTTTACACGCCCTGACGAGTTTGACTTATGTGGTTGTTGCTGTTGCGAGGCGCCTCGGTTTGATCGGACGATCCGGGTCCGATGGAGTCATTTGTTGGCTCATTTACGCCCCAAAGGGCGGGGAAACGTAGTGTTCAGGCATAATAATCCACATCGGTGGACCGGCCCTGTCGCTCCATGGGGCAGTTGCGGCTGTTCCTGAGACATGGGCTAGATTGTCTCGAATCGTTTGAGGACTATCTTTTGCCTCGGTTCATAGACGGAAATCCAGCTTCCAAATACGTGACATTTGCGGTTTTATTTGTAGAGCCTAGTATGGCGACATAGTGGGATGGGGCATTCATGCCGCCTATGATTGATACTTATGATTTGAAGTTGTTTTATACACTATGCACTTGTAATAGTATCAAATGATTTGTTTTCAACGTATCAAGCATTCTTGGCTATTATAAGGTAAAAACCCTATCCTCCGGCTTGCGTTGCATTGTGTGATGGGAACTGGGTCTTATAATAGCTTCATTTTTCTTTATTTAGCATTGCGCTGTTTGTTTTATGCACTGGTATTCTTGGGAGGAAACCCGTTCCGTGTTATACGGCGTGGTCCCTTGATTTACCTAACTTTAAAATAAAGATTAATAACTGTTTTAGTTCTCACACCAGTCCCATGACTGACCTGGAGTTTATTGTTTTAACCTAAACTCTGGGTGCCCTTATTTTGACATGGGCAGCTAGTAGTTTTGGTTTTGCAGATTTATATTCACAGGATCCTGGTTTACAGCTGGAACGATATCCGGAAAGCTTTGTATCCGTATATCTCTTCTAGTTGTGTATTATATTATTTTCCGCTGCTATGTATTTAAATGTAATTTAAATCTCTGATATTTCTGTGTAATATTCATTTATACTCTGTATATTCTTGTAATCTGATGCATTGTTTTAATTAACAATGAAATGTTCTTTATATGCGTTCTATTTTGTCCTGTTCTCAAAAACAATTCGTTCTTTCTCTTCTCTTCGGAGACCGGGGAAGTTCGGGTCGTTTCATTTTGGTATCAGAGCTTTGGTTTACAAAGCAGAGAACAAGGCACATTAGAACCGTACGAAAGAATTCATCAGATATCGGATTAGCAAATATCCAATGAGAGTGACTCGTTAGAGATAGGATCAGTAGTATCCTAGAACGAGTGTGAAGAGTATATTTTTTAAAATGAAAACAATTTTGTTTTGAAAATTTAAATCAACTATTCGTATTTGATTATTTATTTATATTGATTTGGACAATCCGATATATAAAGATTTTGCATATGCGTCTTGCAAACGTGTATTCGAAGTTTTGATATACTGGATGGTTATAGAATCATACTCTAGTTGCCCGGGGATAATTCTGGTGATGGGGCACTGTCGCCAGTATTTATTTTCGAGCGACGAATGTGAGATTTCTATATATTTCCTATTGACTGGTGTGAGAACCAAAATTAGATAGGGCCTATTGTTGTGATTTGGCATCAAAAATCTGATTTTTGACTATGTATCAAAATTATGAATTTGAAACGTTAAATTCACTAATTGATTGATGTTTGTGTGGATTGTTTAAATTGTTTGCTAATTTTTAGCCATTTAGCCTAAACAGAACCAAATATTGAATTATATCGAAAATTGGTTGCGTTTGCTTGCATATACATATCTATCATTGAACAGGTCATAGCAAGGGGGCTAGAGCAGAGAATAAAATTTGTTTGCCCGACAAATAGGTACATGTTTACTACATAATTTCCTGTTTTGTTAGGGTGATGATGATTTTATGAGCCTATTGGCTAGCCGCTTGGTTTTTTCTTTTTCTTTTTGAGATCTAAAGGACCGGGGAAGCTATTTGAAATTCCCCGATGCTCCCGGTGCAGGGGAGGTTATGGCGAAATTTTTCAAAAATTTAGGGTGTTAGCCAAATTTTTGAGATTTTAGAAAATTCTCAGAAACTGAAAAGTTGGAGAATGGAAGCCAGATCGAACGTAGAGTTAATTAATCAAACCACTTTCGACTTTGTTCCTTTTCGGGGACGAAAAGTTTTAAGTGGGGGAGATTGTAATAACCCGAAAATCTGGGCCAGTTTAAATTTTTTATTTTGGCTATTTTAGCGAATTTTGATTATTTAAAATGAATTATTTTAAATAATATCGACGAGAAATTTATTTTGAATAGAATCGAACGTATATATTATACGCGTCGTCGTTAGAATATAAATATTTATATATAATTATAAATAGAATTGAAAATGGCGCGGTAGTTCGATAATTCGATTTCAAACTTCAATTGAATGTACCGGGTGCAAAACAATCCGGATTTTAGTGAAACCAAAAATAATGGGATCTAATTGTGAATATCTTTCCAACGAATCCGAAAAATCAAGATTTCATATTGGGAATCAAAAGATATGTCCAGTTGAAAATTCTGAATAGTCGCTATGGAATTCAGGCCCTTAAAAATGGACATTTTGCAAACGACCTCGGATTTCGACGAAACCAGTTTTGTTGGATCCGCAGTGTCAAGTTATTGCTAGGTTTCAAATTTCATAATTTTCCGAATCAATATGTGAGCGTGGCAAAGGAAAATGCGTTTGACCATTTTCAGTGGATTTTAATCGACTGGAAATTGGCCATTTCTCAAACGGTCTCAGAATTTGATGAAACTAGTTTTGTTAGGACCGTATCGTCAATAAGAAGCTAGAAAATATTTTTCTGGAATTTTTAAAGTTCGTATGTGACCTCGGTAATTTGAAATGCGCGTTTAAAATTCAATATATAGATTTAAATGTAAATTTAACGGAAACTGATTCAAACGATCGAATCAACTTGCGATACATATCCCATTGTGTTCGGAATGGGGGTAATTAGCTATGGACGACAGGCGGTGGGCCTCGTTTAGAGGTCGTATGAAAAAGTCAACTTTAGGACGAATAAAATAATTATATATATAAAAAAAAAAATTCCTCCTCTCTACATACCCTGCCCCCCCCCCTAAAATTCATTTTCAGTCGAAAATAAAAAAAGAAAAAAACCCGCCCTAGCCCTCGATCCCGTCGCCCCTGGACGCCACCGCCCGACGCCGCTCTACCTCCGCCTCCCCTCCAAGCAGTCGTCGTCCATCCCCGACCCTCCTCCCTTGACTGCGACCCTTCCCTTCTCCTCTCTCCTCCGTTCTCTCTTCTTCTCGCTCCAGCACCCAAACCCTACAACCGAGCGCCGCTTCATCGGACACCCACCTCCGCGCAGAGACCCGCAGCTCCGCCCCCCCCCTTCTTCTTCGATGCAGTAAGTTTTTTACTTTACTTTATTTTATTTTTATTTTTATTTTTCAATTCTGAAATTCTAATTTTTAAAAGCTTTTCAAACTGATTTGTTTAAACGTTAAAACAGTTTTTTTTTGAAAGATTTAAAAACTGATTTAAAAAAAAAGGGTTTTAAAAGAGTTGAATTTTGAAAAGTAAAAGATTTAAACTTTAAAAAGAAAAAGAAAAGATTTGATCTTTGAAATGGAAAAGGCAAGATCTATATTTTTGAAATTAGATTTTTATATATTGAAAGTCGAAATAAAAATTAGATTTTTATATATTGAAAGCGAAATAAAAATATGATTTTTGTATATATTGAATAGCAAAATAAAAATTCGATTTTTATATGTTGAACTTTGAAATAAAAATTCGATTTTTATATGTTGAACTTTGAAATAAAAATTCGATTTTTATATGTTGAACTTTGAAATAAAAATTCGATTTTTATATGTTGAACTTTGAAATAAAAATTCGATTTTTATATGTTGAACTTTGAAATAAAAATTCGATTTTTATATGTTGAATAACGAAGTAAAAATTCGATTTTTCCATATGTAGTGGCTATAGCAACGAAGATGCGATAACGATGGAGATTTCTATCAAAGAAGAGTCAAGAGGATTGGATAGCTATCGGTGAGAACTTCTCACTCAAATTCTACTTATTCTAGTTATATATATATATATATATATATATATATATATATATACAAGGATGCAGACGGTGCTTATTAGAAGCACCCGACACCCGTCCACAGACCATGGACTTGTTTGATTGGTTGTGTAGTTGGTTAGATTATTTGATTTGGATTTGATTGTTTTGGTGAAATTGAAATTGATATGATTGATGTGTGAATGGCGTGGGCCTTCACTAGACCGGGGATAAGGCTAGGCCTTGTCCTGTTTCTAGTATCGTGCCGTTATACCGCCGAAATTTTCTAAAATAAGTTAGAAAAATAAAAATATCATTTTATTGAATAAATGAATTGAATAGAAATTCATAGGTTGAAATAAAATGTTTTATCGTTAAAAATATAATTTTTAACGTGAAGTGAATAAAATAGAATATTCATTTACAAACCAGACGGTTTGTTTATGTACACCTATTTGAATGACATTGATTGGGACGATAAATTTTACACATCGCCCAACAGCACAAATAAAATATGTGTTTGATTGTTTGAAACCCCACACGGGTGTTGGGATGAAATATGAATTTCACTCATCCTGATTGATTAAATATGTCGATCGATTGATTGACAGGCTGTTATAAGCGTTGAATATCTATATTTGATGCTTATACAGTGTAGTGCACTTTGGTTGATGGTTGATTATTTTTCAATGCTATTATATACATGTGTTGTATGGAAATCCATATAATTAATTTTTATATGGTAATTGATTGGGCCTCATTCCAATTTGAAAAATAAAGAAAATTTGAAAATAGAAATTTATGAAGCCGTGTTGATTAGATTGACGCCATTTTGACGTGAACGATATTTATATCGACTTTATTCATTTTAAAAATGAATATTGAAAAGTGAAATGGAAATCGACGATTTCGAAATGAATTGAAAACGATTTCGAAATAAATTGAATTGAAATTTGAATTGAATAGAAATGAATATTGAAAAGTGAAATGGAAATCGACGATTTCGAAATGAATTGAAAACGATTTCGAAATAAATTGAATTGAAATTTAAATTGAATAGAAATGAATATTGAAAAGTGAAATGGAAATCGACGATTTCGTATTGAATTGAAAACGATTTCGAAATGAATTGAATTGAAAACGATTTCGACATGAATTGAATTGAAAACGATTTCGAAATGAATTGAATTGAAAACGATTTTGAAATGAATTGAATTGAAAACGATTTCGAAATGAATTGAATTGAAAACGATTTCGAAATGAAATGAATTGAGAACGATTTCGAAATAAATTGAATTGAAAACGATTTCGAAATGAATTGAAAACGAATTCAAATTGAATTGAAAGCGAATTGAAATAAATTCAACTTGAATTGAAATTTGAATTGAATAGAAATGAATTTTGAAACGAATTTATAAAGAAGAATTCAATTTCGATTTGAATTGAAATGGAAGTTGAAATTGCTTTTGAAACGAATTTAAAACTATTTATATAATTCGTTTTAAATGGAAATCGACGATATATATATTATATATATTATATATATAATATAATGGCCTGAATAGAACGCGCCGCGCCGCGGCAGTTCGCGAATTTCGACCATTTATTTCAAACGGACATTACGGGAGATCCGACCGTCGGATTCTCCTAAAACCGGAACCGTTGGGTTCGTATCGAAAAGAGCTTTCTAACGAATGTTAGAAATTTGAAATCTAACGGTTGGATTTGGAGATACGTCCAAATCAAATTTGAAAAAGGTCGCTGTAAGTGCAGTTCGATGGCCATTGGTGGAAATCGACTGTACGGGCCTTGATAAAATTATTAAAAATAGTAATAATTTGTGTAAAATCATAAGAAATGATTTGTGAAGATTTGGGATGAAAAACTCCATATTTGAAAAGATAAAAATAGATTTTTATCGAAATGAACTAGTTTTGAACTAGAAATATAATTCTATTTATTTTTAAATAAATAAATTGAATTTGAAATGGTTTTGAAAATAACCAAAATTTCCAATGATTGCATTGGAGTGGATTTGAATCGAAATTGTCTTCGGAATATTTCGATGTTGGAATTCGTGATTATACAGGTGTGGTTATGGAAATTTGAAAGATATATATTTATATCGTTATTTCCGATACGACATTTGTTAGTCGTAGAATTCGATATTGAATATAAGCCGATATATTTTCTATTCAGAGCCTTGTATTGGATATCGAATGTGATTTGGGTTTGTCGTGAATGGTGTCTTCACTAACACTGTTCTTGAACCCAGTTGAGAAAAGATTAAATCTTTTTATTTAGATTTAATGAAGTGTACCAATTAAATAATATTTAATTGGAATTGAATGGATATTGATTTTTGGGTTTATCGTGAACAGTGTTTTAAACAACACTCGTTCTTTAACCCGATAATTAATGAATGTGACTTTGGGTTTATCGTGAACTGCGTTTTAAATGACACTGATTCTTTAACCCAGTCAAAGATTAAAACTAAGTGGAGTTTTAATGAATCTTTAAATAGATTGAAAAGATCGAGAATGGAGTATCACCAGTTTTACTCCAAGCGATAGTTAAATCTTTAATTAGATTTGAACGTGAAATGGTAATTGAGTTACCGATAACACTGTGGTGTTAGATATGAAGTACTACCAGTTTTACTTCATGGGATGAATAGGTTGGGATTGGGAAATAAAATAAATGATTACGTCGGTGTGGTTCGCTAATCCCGACTAGTTTGAATTGACATTCAAAGGAGATTAAAGAATAAATTTAAAGAATTTATCTTGGATAAAATTAATGGGAACTTTTCCCAAAGTATGGGAATATTTGAATAAAAGAATATTCTGAAGTGGAATGAGGCGTATGTTGTGTTTGTGTAACACTTTTATAATATATACGCGAGTTATTCAGAAAGACCGGGTTTATCCCATTCTGAATAACTGATTCGACGTGGTGTCGAAGATGAAGACGGTGGTCGAAGACCGGAAGTCTTCACGTCGTTTGGGTGATTACTGATGATCTTGATTGGGCTGTACACCCAAGAAGATGGAAACAGTTGGTGATCGTCCAGACGTACTTGGAGATCGATGGATATGCGGGGTACTAGGTGCCTCCGGTTTCGTTCAGACCCAGAACGGACTTGTAAATGGACTGTGTGTCTGACATTGGATTTTAGTCTGTGTGATTGATTTCTATTAAATATATATCTGTTTGGCGGCGGAGAATTTATTCTCTTGCTTAACGCCCTTCTCTGAGACATACGAGCTCAGGGGTTATATACTGATGGATATCAAACACATAGAGTGAATTGCCTGTGTGGCATGCCTAAGTGGCAATAGATCGAGGCTTCTGTTGAAAAGCAAAGTCTTGTGGTGATGATCAAAGCACAGCCTGTGTGGCACAGCTTTGTGTAACGTGAATTCGCGAGTTTCACACCCGGTATGAACCAGAAACGGGAGACGGACCTCAGGGAGGGCATGCGTTTCCTTCTAGCTAAAAAGTGGCGTCAGTGGTTTTACACGCCCTGACGAGTTTGACTTATGTGGTTGTTGCTGTTGCGAGGCGCCTCGGTTTGATCGGACGATCCGGGTCCGATGGAGTCATTTGTTGGCTCATTTACGCCCCAAAGGGCGGGGAAACGTAGTGTTCAGGCATAATAATCCACATCGGTGGACCGGCCCTGTCGCTCCATGGGGCAGTTGCGGCTGTTCCTGAGACATGGGCTAGATTGTCTCGAATCGTTTGAGGACTATCTTTTGCCTCGGTTCATAGACGGAAATCCAGCTTCCAAATACGTGACATTTGCGGTTTTATTTGTAGAGCCTAGTATGGCGACATAGTGGGATGGGGCATTCATGCCGCCTATGATTGATACTTATGATTTGAAGTTGTTTTATACACTATGCACTTGTAATAGTATCAAATGATTTGTTTTCAACGTATCAAGCATTCTTGGCTATTATAAGGTAAAAACCCTATCCTCCGGCTTGCGTTGCATTGTGTGATGGGAACTGGGTCTTATAATAGCTTCATTTTTCTTTATTTAGCATTGCGCTGTTTGTTTTATGCACTGGTATTCTTGGGAGGAAACCCGTTCCGTGTTATACGGCGTGGTCCCTTGATTTACCTAACTTTAAAATAAAGATTAATAACTGTTTTAGTTCTCACACCAGTCCCATGACTGACCTGGAGTTTATTGTTTTAACCTAAACTCTGGGTGCCCTTATTTTGACATGGGCAGCTAGTAGTTTTGGTTTTGCAGATTTATATTCACAGGATCCTGGTTTACAGCTGGAACGATATCCGGAAAGCTTTGTATCCGTATATCTCTTCTAGTTGTGTATTATATTATTTTCCGCTGCTATGTATTTAAATGTAATTTAAATCTCTGATATTTCTGTGTAATATTCATTTATACTCTGTATATTCTTGTAATCTGATGCATTGTTTTAATTAACAATGAAATGTTCTTTATATGCGTTCTATTTTGTCCTGTTCTCAAAAACAATTCGTTCTTTCTCTTCTCTTCGGAGACCGGGGAAGTTCGGGTCGTTTCAGATAGTTTTCAGGAGAGTGTGAAATTTTATACATAATTTATAATAACCTATTTAATTCATTTGTGTAGATCTGAATTATATGCCTAAAAGTTATTAGATTTGTTGCCTTTTTTGGTTAATATGATCATTGGCTACAATTGTTCTTGGGTTTGTTGTGGTTATTGTGAACACCTTGGATTTTAAAATCAGTTCCAAAACCAATCTGAAATTGTAGCAATTGTTCCAAATCCTTGGATTTGGGTGTTGATTTAGAACTTGTGTAGTTTTTCAATTAAAAAGATATGTCATATTGTTTGGGACTTTACTTGGTTATTGTTAATATGGCATTTTTGTTTTTTTTAATAAAAAGGCATTATTTGGAATCAACAAGAAATATATACAAATCAAATAGGAAGGGATGTGTAAATTCACGTATATTTGTACGTAGCTTATAACAGTCATTCCAAAAATATACATATTTCATATATCTTGTGATTTGAAACATACTTATTCCTCTTTCAACTATTCTATGCAAAAATTTACAATAACAACAATTATTAACCTTTTGATAGGATTTTGAATCTTAAACAATATTAAACATAAAAAGGTTTGTTTTGGTCGTTAGTTTTGACCAAAACATAAATGGTTAGTAATAATAAATAAAACTTAGCAACTACGTTAACCGCGCTTAAAATATAATTATAAATGTATATATATCATATCCGTCCAAATCTATGTAAATAACACTAATATATAATATCGATAATGCTTGTTGTTTTTGATTGAATATTTTCCATTTTTATGTGGATGTATAGGAAAATATAACCCATATTGAATGGAATTGAATATTATGATTGTTGTAGCAATAAATTGACTTGATACAGATAAAAGGTCATAAGTAAAGTAATAAATATTGTAACAATGTTTTGAAAGGCAAGTAATCTTTATTAATTCCAAGAACAAATACAAGAAACATTACAGTAACTCAACACTGATTATACACAGACTTACAAAATAATACACTCAATGACCTAACTATACAATATTGAGAAGAAGAAAAACAATGTGAGAAATACAAGAGAAACCATGAAAAAAACTCAATACTGCTATATAATACCCAACTACACTTCCACTAGATTTCCAAAGCAAACTATGCTTCTATAATCTGCCATAATACCACTGTATCTACCATATAAAATGTTGCCAAAATAAAGCTTTTGAATTCACAAAGATTTCCAAATTCAAAGAGTTAAAAATCACAAGAGCCCTTCTACCAAACTACCAAAATCTTCTGTTCTTTCCAAATTACAATTTGCCATGGTTCTGGTGTAATAATCAATATCAACAAAACTACTATAGTGCAGAGTACAGCAGCCCACATTCTGTTGCCAAAACACAGCGCCAAAATAACTCATAACCGAAACAAACTCATAACAATCAGATGCCACCGGAGTCAATTCAAAATTGGGTCATAGAGAACACCTGGATTACTTCTCGTATGTTGTAAGTCGAATTCAGCAAATCATCATTTTGAAGTGCCTCATCTAGATCATTATCCATACTCTCACTCGGAGTATTACGCTCAGCTGCTTTTTCCATTTCGTGCATCTTTTACTACTTTTGGGTATGAATTTTGAAGTGCCACATTGAGCATCAACATTTCCATTAGGGGAAATATCAGAATTAGCAAGAGAGGAAGTTGCCACATTTGCATTATTAGAAGGCATTTCATCTGATTTATTCTCCACTATATCAACATTATCACCTAAATCCACATTATTCTCATTCTCCACATTAACCCCATTTCTATGATCATGAATTTACCAGCATCATCACCATTAAAATCATTACCCAAATTAATTTCATTAACAACATCACCATTAGCAAAAACATGAAAACCATAATTTACATTACCCATATCAGTAGCCCCATCACCATTAACCTCTTTCCCCTTATTAATTTCATTAACATCATTAAACAAAACCTCAAACTGATTGCTATTCACATTACCCATATCATCAGCTCCATCTGCATATTCTTTATTAACATCTTTCTTCTTGCAATATTGCTTTTTCTTTACAATTTTCCAGCTAACCTGATTTACAAAGGTATGAATGCTCCAATTCCTCTTACAATTATTGATATTTACACCATCAACCATACAATCATTATTCTGTTTTAAATTCCTCATTTTAGCCTTTGTATTAAACTCACAACTAATAGTATCATGGCCAAAAACCTTGCAAAATGTACAAATTTTTGGTTTCCAATCATGGGACAATTTTACAGAGGGGCATTTATCATGTAGGTCTATAAATTCTATTGATTCAGTAAGCTCAAAATCAAGGGAAATCTCCACTAGAGCCTTAGCATATCTAAAACGATGCATTCTCTCCTTACTGCTATCAAAGCAAATTAATTTTCCTATATGACAAACAAGCCAATTTAATCCTAAAAGAGTTCACAATATAATCGAAATTCTATAAAAGTGAATCCAAATCGGCACTTTCCTAATCTGAGATTGAGTATTTCCTATTGATGGATCCCAATTTGAGATTATAAACATTCTACCTCGAATAAAGATTGGATCAGATTTAAGGATCCTATCTCGATCTTCATCATTGGAAAACCTAAAGTAGAAATGAACACCATCATACTTAATATCAACCTCACCTCGTAACTTCCAAAATCGGTTCAAGAAATTGACCACTGAGAGATATGATAAGGATCCATCCAAGAAAAATCCTATCAGATGGCTACTCCGGTAATTTAAACCTTCATGCTTGACCAGATCTGGCACAGATTTCGGTAGTCCATCCCTTGGAATATCAAAATGTTGTGGTCGATAAACACCAACGTTCTTGGGAAGATACTTAAAGAGAGATGCATAGTCAATTTTAGTGAAAGAAGGATAAGAAAATTTTGACGATTGAAGATTAGGATTGACATTGGAAGATGGATTAGAAGAATTAGGGACATTGACATTAATATGAGCAAAGTTCGAAACTGGATCACAGGAATTTGTGGCTCTGAAATTATCAAGATTAGGGTTTGACGAACTCACACCCGAAAAAAGATTTGAGGAATTGGCAAAAGAGGGGATAACAGAAGAGGGATTTACCTTAGGAGGTGGAGGAATTAAAGGAGAGGGGGGCGATGGAAGAGGTGGAAAGTTGGTGTTGAAGGTGGAGGATGATGAAGAAAAAGCATTAGCCAACAACGCCACTAACGATCAATATTGTAACCATGTCTGTTTTGGGGAAAATGAAGTAATTAGGAAATGAATGCCTAAATGGTTACAATTTAAATGGTATTCAGGAATAGGGATTGTAACTTCAACCAGGGAAATTAATCGACACTTTCCTAGGAATTGGAAAAGCGCAAATTTTGAAATAAATTACTGCAATCGCACAGGTGTGTAGTATGCAGGTCGAACACAAGGAGAAAAATTAAATTTTATTATTTATATATTTCGTGGGCGAGTTAATCGAATTTGAGGATTTGATTAAAAACAATAAAATTAGGATTACCGTTGAATCTAATCAAACGGTCAATCACTAATGAAAATTAAAATTGCAAAGACAACTTGTGCTCTACCAAATCTTATTATACAGACGACAAGTTGCTTGAAAAATAAATTGCAGAAAAGAAATAAATGCAGAAAATAAAAGTGAAAAATAGAAATAATAAACGGAAATAAAAATTAGGATTACTGTTGAATCTAATCAGACGGTCAATCACTAATGAGAAAATAATTGCAATAGAAAATTGTGCTCTACCAAATCTAATTGAATAGACGACACAAATTTTCTTAATCCAAGCGGAGTATAGAAAAGAAAACTCTCAATTCATGGATAAAAGTTTACAATGGGATTACTTCTGTATTTATAGGGGATGTAGCCTCCTTTTTAGGTGGATATTGGGCCTAAGAAAAAACTATAAAATATTTTCTTACAAAACAAAAAGATATGATTGGACGAGATATTCCTTGGAGATCTCCCTCTTTGACATGTGGCAGCTGATTGGGCTTCCTTTTGGTAATGGTCTTATCAAATCTTCTTCTATATGACAATTAAATATGAAAGATTTCTGTTTGTTTTCTTTGAGAGGAATATGCCCAACTCTTCAAATCTTTATTAGTGCATATATTATGTACATACATATAAATATATATATGCTTTGCATATATATATAATATAATATAACACTAGTCCATATATTCTTCAGAGCAAAGGAGGCAGTGTGAATGTTCCTTTCTTCAACAAAAAGAGGGCTTGACATGGATTGAACTCAAGTCACTCTGTCTAAATTTTCCTGGCCTTTACCAGTGTGCAGCTTCCATTGTGATTGAAAACTTGTTGATATGAGAAAGTAGCTTTTTTTCTTAGCAATTGGTCATTAATTGAATGAAGAAGACATTTATAAAACCAGTGAAATCACATAAAAATTACCCAAAGTAATATTTATTTATTTACAAAAGATAAGATATAAGAGCATAAAATAAACACATTTCTATGTTAATTAAATACCCCCACACTTATCTTTTACTCGTCCTCGAGTAAAAAAATGAAAAACTAAACTAGATTGGTCACACTTTCGTAGGAAACACGATTGCATTGAGTGTATGCAACAAGCCGTTAAACCTCTAGGTGTCCATAGTAGGACGAGTGGTGTCACATGACGGTTTTCAGCGGATACTACCCACTAAATCCAAATGCAGTATGTTGTGGTTCTAATGCAACTACATGAATGCAATGGACATATGCAAATGAAAAAAATGAAAACATGACTTGTTTCAGGAAAGTAGTATAACAAATTAAGTTAACAATTTCTAGTCAGTTGATTTTATTTTAGATACCTTAACTTGTCACAAATTTTCAACATAATTCAAGTTTTTAAACTCTAGTTTGGCCAGTTGGTTCGGTTGATAACATAGTGCAGCCATCAAATAAATTCTTAGTTTGCTTGTCACAGTTCGCAAAGTGGTATTCTAATTTCATTGTGTATGACTAGTCAAATCAATAAGGTAAAGAAGTGCTTAGGCATCATTGCTTATTCTCTATCTCTATAAAAATTAAAATTTATGATTAATTACACACACCTAGCTTAAAATACCAAGGTATACCACCCATGCACTGCCTCACGGACTGACGGAGAGTTGGGAAAACGCTTGGCGGATTGTACAGATCGACGTTGACTTTGTCAACAAGACAACGATAATCCCTAAGTGTCCAACTCATAAAATGGGACCAAGGTATACCGACGCTGACTTTGTCAACAAGACATCGGAAAGAGCTTGGCAAGTTTGCACACCAACGCTAGATTTACAAAAATATTGGACATATTCACACATATACAAAAAAATCTAAGGGTATGTTTTGAAGCCGCTTGAATATTTATTTTCTGAAAATTCTTTCTCTTCCTCCAAAGCTGCTTCTTTTAATTTATCGTTCATGGGTTCTCAGTCTCATTCGTTTTCTTTTGCATCTATATAAGGCAATATTTTATGATCTTTTTATACATTACATTATATACTTCTGACAATATTAAAATGAATTTATACTATGCTGAATAACACAACATATGTCAGTTCTAAATGTCGGCATGTTAAGGTCAGCCAATTACATAATTGTAAGGTTGTTAACTCACTAATGATAATCGAATAGGAAATAATAATGATGTAATTATGTTTTCATATAACTGAAAATAGATATTAATAAAGTTCTTCACATTTCATGTCATTATGATAATAATAGTAATAGCAGCAGTGATTGTGATTGTAGTGATGGTTAAGATTATTTGTAGTAGTAGGTATTGCAGTTTTAAATGCCAAAAAACAAAAAAAATAAAGAAAAGGCACGTCATTTCGCGTCGTGCGCCATTTATGCATCGCACGCCACTTGGCACGCCTTTTCATATGCGTCGCACCGCAAGCAAAAATGGCGCAAACGCCACCCCGCGCGCTACAGGCCATGGCGGACGCCTAGGTGCGCCTTTCACAACTATGCATGAGTGTATGTTATTTGTTTAACATTTAGCTTGTTTACATGTAGATGTTTTTGCATTTTTTTCGTTGTGAACTTTAAACTACATCATCACCCAATTTATATGTTATCCTTGTTTGTATGATAGTTTTACCAAAGTTGCAGTTTTAAAATATTATTTTAACATAAATATTTTGAGTTGAGCAAACGGGTATTACCCAACAAAGCTTGAAAAGCTTGACGGGCCAGGCTCGGGTACTAGTTTGAAATACCAAGTCGATTCAAGCAAGGCTTGGGTTCTAATTGTTGTGATCGGATTCAGGTTCGAGTTTAATGATGCATGGACTGAACGCGGCTCATTGACAGTCCTAGCAATATCTTTCTCACTCAACTTTCTACACATATTCTATGTAAGACATATGTGACGGCCCGCCTCGCACCAGCCTGCATTTCCTCCAAAAGTGCGCTGTACACATGCCCGACTAGCACAAGACGGTCGTCAGAAGAAAGGAAAGAAGGGAATGAACTAATCAAGGAACCTGTAGAACGTCTCACAGCGCATGGGATAAAATATAATAATAACATATTTGACATAAAACAGGCGAGACAGTGCATAAGCTGATAACTAATAATTAATGTCAACATCAAAGCAGCGGAAATCCAAATACAGCTTATTACAACTTTCCAAATTTACTGTCTCTAAACAAAAGAAAGCTAAAATAGAAGATACACCAACAATGCCCAAGCAGTGATCTTCAACAACACAGGGAGAATATTATGTATATAGTACGTGGAAGCCTCCTGCTCGTCTCCGGATCATCTACCCGTGCATCACCAGCTAACCTGTCTCTAGTCTGCTCGTGTGAGCACCCAGAGTAATAAGAGGAGACATAAAACTCTGGGTCAGACATAAAGCCTGGTATGAGCGATAAGCATCTAAACAGAATAATAACAGGTATACTAAACCATACCTGAACCTGGACCTGCAACCAAAGAGTTAGTACCACATACCGTACGATGCTCTAAGGTGCCATAATAAATAGTGTAAGAATACGGGGGTGGGGTGTGCATGTCATAATGATAGCAAACAAATCATCCATAGCAACCATCCTCACATCTCTCACTCAGTGCGTAAAGCGTACGACATCTACCACTTTGGAACACTAGACAAACTGAGGTAACGACGAATCCCGACTTGTAGAAACCCTGCTATGACCAAGCCAAACACTTGGAGTCATGACCAAACATTTCAATGACCCACTTCATTGGTCGTAGCCCTTGGTTCTACCGATGCCATAATGGCCCTGAATCCGCCTTCGTACCTCCTACCATAGTGGTTCAAAGCTATAGACGTCGATAACTCCTTGGCACGCGTCCCGCAGCAAAGCCCAACCATGAAGCGAACTCATTGATTCCCATCTAAATCTTGAGCTCTAACTTCTCATCTGGACTTCCTTTGCATCTCGGGTTTTGATCGAATTGGAGTGGGTCTTCAGAAGAGTTGTCACGCAGTAACAGTCCTGGAATTCGGTTCGGTTCGGTAATCATTGCCCTCGTCTGTTCGGTTCGGGTTTCTTCACTCCGGGTCGGGTCGGTGTCCTCCTCCGGGTCGGGTCGGTGTCTTCCTCCGGGTCGGGTCGGGTTGCTATCCTCCTTCCAGCTCATGCTCCTTCTTCGATCAGCTCCCTCGTTTCCTTCTACTCCGATCCGATCCGATCACTTCGCTTTACTTCAGTCCGATCCGCTCCGCTCCCTTTTACTCCGATCCGATCCCCTTGTCCACTCCAACTCTAAGTAAACGGCCTTCCTTTTTGCTAAGTCTTTCATGTGCCAAACTCCAGTTCGGGTCGGGTTTCTTGCCCAGTTCACATTTCCGATCCGAGCCCCCATCCGATCCGATCCGAAGCCCTGCACAACTTTCTGCAACTTTTCCAGCAACTTGTTTACGCCGCTCGACGACGTTTTTGACAAATCTAACTATTCTAATCAATCACAATTCATGTCAAATAGTCATAACAACATAGCAAACTAACCACAAACACCAAAACAATGAATTCATATGTCAAAATGGATCAAATGTGCCCAAAACCTCACATTTTCCTATAATCCCCCTTAATCATGTTTAAGCATACGATTAGCAAAACACATCGAAATTAACCCAAATTTCTAACAGAGCCTTAAAACATTATTTTAGAATTTTAAGAATTTTTCCAGAATTTATTTACGTATAAATTCGCTAATCTTCACTAATTACCCTTAATTACCGTAATTAGTGCAAAAACTATGCAAATCACTCACCTTTGCCACAACTAGAACCCCAAAACTGAAATATGCTCTGATTTGGCGCTGTTCCCAATCTTATACAGCAGCTCCAACCTTGCTTTGGTGCTTTTTCTTCTAAATTTAATGTTTGCTAAGCCTAACCTTCAATTAGAAGGTGATTTTTGGGTGTTTTAGAGAGATTTAGAGAGTGGAGGCCATGACTAGGTTAAGAGGAATGAAAGTGGCGGCTCAAAACTGAAATGGAAGTGATAACCTAACCCTAATCAGTCCTCCTATACCTCTAAACCCGAAATTCCCCTGTGGGCCTAGCTGCTAATCACCCGGTTAAGCCCAATTAAGCTGTTTTTCACCATCTGAAACTTGTTTCAGCCATATCTCCCAAACGGTAAGTCCGTTTGGCTAATGCGACCACTCTACGGAAAGAGAAACCATCATCCGAAGCCAATGGAAGTGGTTTCAGGTCAAAATTCCTTTCCAGTCAAAAGTTATGGCCAAAACAGTGCCAACTAGGGGTAAAATGGTCATTTAAAAATCGGGAAAAATCATGAACATGGGAAATGACCCCAATAGTCGTCTCCCAAAGTTACATGACCATACGACTTCGTATGTGAAAGAAATAAATATCCTACGATCCTATGATGCGTAGAATGCGGGTCGTTACACTCTCCCCCCCTTAAGAAATTTCGCCCCCGAAATTCCGTAACCCAAAACATACAAGGGATCCCGCATGCCTAACAACCATATACAACAATCAAATATGCAAAACAAGCAAACAAGCTTATCCTAGCATGCGGAAAAACTAAATCGAAATTAAAATCTTACCAGACAAAGAGTTCTGGATACTTCTTCCTTATATCCTCCTCTGTTTCCCAAGTACAATCACTCTCGTCCTTGCTCCACCGTACTTTGACTAGCTTCACCGCCTTCCTTCGAAGTTGCTTCATGTCGTGCTCGACAATACGGGCCGGCTTGCGGTTCCCAACTGCCTCGGGTTCTACTTCGAAGTCCTCTAACTGATCAGGTGAAATAGTCATATCTGAGTCGTGAACGAACTTCCTTAGTTGGGAAACATGAAATACGTCATGAACTCCCGCCATCTTCTCTGGTAAGTCAATTCTATATGCCAAATTCCCGACTAGTTCAAGAACAGGAAATGGGCCAACGAATCTTGGTGCCAACTTGCCTTTCCTGCCAAATCGTATTACGCTCTTCAACGGAGAAATCTTAACAAACACCAAGTCGCCAACGGAGAATTTTAAGTCTCTTCTCCTCTTATCAGCATAACTCTTCTGTCTATCTTGGGCAGCCTTCATTCGTTGTTGAATGGTCTTGATTTTATCTGAAGTTTCCCTCACCACATCTGGTCCAAGCATAAACCTTTCGCCAGTCTCTATCCAACATGATGGTGAGTTGCATGGTCTTCCGTACAGAGCTTCAAACGGAGCCATACCGATACTGGATTGGTAGCTATTATTATATGCAAACTCTACTAGATGCAAATGGTCATCCCATGATCCACCAAAATCCAATATACATGCTCTCAAGAGGTCTTCCAAAATACGGTTCACCCTCTCCGTCTGACCGTCGGTCTGAGGATGATATGCGGTACTGAGATGTAACTCTGACCCTAGAGCCTCTTGTAAGCTCTTCCAAAACCCACTAGTGAACAACGGGTCTCGGTCGCTCACAATGCTTTTAGGTACTCCATGAAATCTCACTATCCACTTCATATACAATTCTGCTAACTTAGCTGCCGTTCTAGTCGATTTGACTGGTATAAACCTTGCACTTTTAGTCAGTCGATCTACAATTACCCAAATGCTGTCATATCTCGATCTAGTCCTTGGTAAACCATCGATGAAATCCATCGAGACTTGCTCCCATTTCCATTCGGGAGTTTCTAATGGTTGCAACAACCCACTAGGCTTCTTTTGCTCGGCTTTAACTAGCTGGCAATTCATGCACTTGGATATAAACTTCCCAACGTCTCT
This sequence comes from Allium sativum, assembly GCA_030737875.1. Lineage (NCBI taxonomy): Eukaryota > Viridiplantae > Streptophyta > Magnoliopsida > Asparagales > Amaryllidaceae > Allium > Allium sativum. Next base: position 709,630,931 of record CM060916.1, on the reverse strand, counting down.
TTTCATCCCTTCCCAGTAGTAAGTCTGCTTCATATCTCGATACATCTTATTACCACCGGGGTGTATAGTTAGCTTTGAGTGATGACATTCTCTAAGCACTTCATCTCTCAATCCATTGACATTGGGTACAACAAGCTTTCCATTCTTTCTAAGCCATCTTTCTCGATCAAGCCCATACTTGTTCATCTCCTCATCGATACCCATCTCTAACTTGGAGATGATCTCCAATAGGTTAGGATCGTCCCTCTGACTAGAGCCGATCCGTTCAATCAAAGTGGGTCTGATCGTCAAACTTGCTAACATTTCTGGATCCAATTCGCACTTTGGTCTGAAATCAAACCCCGCGATAAACTCCAGTTGCTTCCATTCAAGGAACATAGTCCCTAAGTTGGCATGTCTTCTACTCAATGCATCAGCCACCGCATTGCCCTTTCCTGGTGTGTATGCGATGTCAAAATCATAGGAAGCTAAGAACTCTAACCATCTCTGTTGACGGAGATTTAAATCCTTCTGGGAGAATAGATACTTTAACGACTTATGATCTGTAAATAGCTCAAATCTTTCTCCCAAGAGATAGTGTCTCCACATCTTTAACGCGAACACGATCGCTGCCAATTCTAAATCATGGGTAGGGTATCTTCTCTCGTGCGGTTTCAACTGCCGACTTGCGTAAGCTACAACCCTACCGCCTTGCATCAATACAGCACCCAGTCCGGTACCACAGGCATCCGTGTATACCGTCATCTCTTCATCCCCCTCTGGAATGACTAACACTGGTGCGCTTGTCAACTTGTCTTTTAGACTTCTGAATGCATTCTCGCACCTTTCATCCCAGACAAAAGCTTGATTCTTCTTGGTCAACTGGGTCAATGGTGCTGCTATCTTGGAGAAACCTTGGATAAACTTACGATAATATCCCGCTAACCCCAAGAAACTTCTTACATCTGTTGCATTCTTGGGCGTAGGCCAATCCTGTACCGTAGCCACCTTCGCCGGGTCCACGGCAATCCCATTTTCTGATACAACATGGCCCAAGAACCTCACTTCTCTTTTCCAGAAGTGACACTTAGAAAACTTTGCTTTTAATTGGTGTTTCCTCAACACCTCCATCACTACTCTTAAATGTTCCTTGTGTTCTTCCTCTGTCCTCGAATAGACCAAAATATCATCCACGAACACAAGAACAGACTTATTCAACTGATCTCTGAATACCCTATTCATAAGATCCACAAAGTATGCCGGGGCATTAGTCATCCCAAATGGCATAACCAACCATTCATAATACCCAGACGGCGTCCGAAATGCCGTTTTAGCTATACTCTCAGCTTCCACTCTAAGCTGATGAAAACCTGTCGCGAGATCCAACTGAGAGAACACTCTCGCGCCACTCAACTGATCGAACAAATCATCTATCCGCGGTAGAGGATACTTGTTCTTCCTCGTCACTTTATTCAACTCGCGGTAGTCTACACACAAACGAAGGGAACCATCCGCCTTGGTAGCAAACACAACTGGTGCTCCCCATTCAGAAACACTCCTTCTGATAAATCCCTTCTTCAAAAGATCGCTGACTTGCACCTCGAGCTCTCGCTGCTCTCTAGGTGCCATACGACGAAGTGGCATCACTATAGGTCTGGCATCTTTTACCAAATCAATACGAAACTCAATCTCTCGGTGTGGTGGAAGTCCGGTCACCTCTTCGAAAACATCCGGATACTGGCCAACCACGGGCAAACCTGACAACTCACTATGCGGACTGTCGAGGGAGTTTAGAAAACTAGCCAATACCCCCTTACTGGGTAGACCACCAAACACTATCCTCCGCCCATCATCCGCCCTAGCTGTCACCAACAAGCCCTCACAGTCTACCACCACCCCATATCTTTGGAGCCAATCTACTCCCAAAATAATGCCAAACCCAGTAAAGCCCAAAACAAAGCAATCACAAACAAACTTGCATCCATGACTCGATAGAACCACATTACGACAAATCATGCTAAGACTAGTCGAACCACCAATCGGGTTCGTCACTACTAAAGGCCTATCGACAATCTCGGGCTCCAATCCCAACCTATCTACCAGGTCACTAGATATGAAAGAACTGGAAGCTCCGGTATCAAACAAAACTCTAACAGGAACATCATAAACAGAAAGCATACCTTGAATGACGACATTCTTTCCCTTCTCCGCCGCAGTTGGGGCATTCGACGAAGAAGGAATAGCATTAAGGGCGTATGCTTTCACCATTTGCTTTTCTTTAGGGGGTTGCGGACACTTGTCCTTGTGATGTCCCAATTGGCCACAATTGAAGCACTTCCTATCCGCTGGCCTGGCCCGACAATTACTAGCATAATGGCCCTTCTTGCCACAGCTGAAGCACTCAACATCTTGTTTATTCTTTTTCTTCTGGCCATCCTTAGCTTGGTTCTGCTTTCTTTTATTCTGAGAACCACCTTTGCCCCCACCACTAGCTTGTGGCTTTGGCTCATCTGCGGATGCAACCTCAGTCTTCGACTTGGGGTAGAGACTTTCTGATCTTAACGCTTTCCCCACAATCGATTCAAACGTCTCGTCGATGTGGTTAATAAGTCTTTCCCCTAAGTACTGATCTAACCCAGTTATGAATTTCTCATTCTTCTTCTCGGCAGTATCAATAAGAGATAACCCATACTTTGACAAAGTATCGAATTCAGCAATGTACTCCGAGACAGCTCTGCCATTCTGCTTGAGCTCCAAGAATTTCTTAAACAGCACTGACTTCTGAGCAGCTGGAATGAACTTCTCGCTAAAGCGAGCTTTAAACTGCTCCCAAGTAATCTGATCTTCGGGAGTAGCTGCCTTTATAGCATTCCACCAATTCATTGCCCGCCCTTGCAGCTGACGGGACGCTAGCTTTCTCTTCATCGCATCTTCGATACCCAAATCCTCGAAGATACGTTCGCAACTATCCAACCAATCTTGAACATCCGTGGCCGACTCCGTTCCGTGGAACGGCTTCCCACCAAGGCTAGTATAATCCTTATTCAGCTTGGCGAAGTCGACTCTTGGCGCCTGCACTATTGGACCACCACCATTTCCACCATTGGGAGCTGCCCTCTGTACATCTCTAAGCATCTCTCTCATGAGGTCAGTAAACATCGTCCTCATGTCAGCAGCATTCCCATTATTAGCTCCTCCACCAGCACCTCTAGTATATCGGCTCATCGTCAATCTGAAAAAGGAAACGATTAACGACTCCATAGTGGTGCTAGTGCAGTACGACTTCATCTTTATACTAGTAATAGTATATATATATAGCTTTTAAAAACCAAAGTAATCACAAATACGCTCTCTCGTATACGTATATTATCTCTCCCTGATAACTTCCCTAGGTTAACTACGCAACCTAGAGCTCTGATACCAAGTGTGACGGCCCGCCTCGCACCAGCCTGCATTTCCTCCAAAAGTGCGCTGTACACATGCCCGACTAGCACAAGACGGTCGTCAGAAGAAAGGAAAGAAGGGAATGAACTAATCAAGGAACCTGTAGAACGTCTCACAGCGCATGGGATAAAATATAATAATAACATATTTGACATAAAACAGGCGAGACAGTGCATAAGCTGATAACTAATAATTAATGTCAACATCAAAGCAGCGGAAGTCCAAATACAGCTTATTACAACTTTCCAAATTTACTGTCTCTAAACAAAAGAAAGCTAAAATAGAAGATACACCAACAATGCCCAAGCAGTGATCTTCAACAACACAGGGAGAATATTATGTATATAGTACGTGGAAGCCTCCTGCTCGTCTCCGGATCATCTACCCGTGCATCACCAGTTAACCTGTCTCTAGTCTGCTCGTGTGAGCACCCAGAGTAATAAGAGGAGACATAAAACTCTGGGTCAGACATAAAGCCTGGTATGAGCGATAAGCATCTAAACAGAATAATAACAGGTATACTAAACCATACCTGAACCTGGACCTGCAACCAAAGAGTTAGTACCACATACCGTACGATGCTCTAAGGTGCCATAATAAATAGTGTAAGAATACGGGGGTGGGGTGTGCATGTCATAATGATAGCAAACAAATCATCCATAGCAACCATCCTCACATCTCTCACTCAGTGCGTAAAGCGTACGACATCTACCACTTTGGAACACTAGACAAACTGAGGTAACGACGAATCCCGACTTGTAGAAACCCTGCTATGACCAAGCCAAACACTTGGAGTCATAACCAAACATTTCAATGACCCACTTCATTGGTCGTAGCCCTTGGTTCTACCGATGCCATAATGGCCCTGAATCCGCCTTCGTACCTCCTACCATAGTGGTTCAAAGCTATAGACGTCGATAACTCCTTGGCACGCGTCCCGCAGCAAAGCCCAACCATGAAGCGAACTCATTGATTCCCATCTAAATCTTGAGCTCTAACTTCTCATCTGGACTTCCTTTGCATCTCGGGTTTTGATCGAATTGGAGTGGGTCTTCAGAAGAGTTGTCACGCAGTAACAGTCCTGGAATTCGGTTCGGTTCGGTAATCATTGCCCTCGTCTGTTCGGTTCGGGTTTCTTCACTCCGGGTCGGGTCGGTGTCCTCCTCCGGGTCGGGTCGGTGTCTTCCTCCGGGTCGGGTCGGGTTGCTATCCTCCTTCCAGCTCATGCTCCTTCTTCGATCAGCTCCCTCGTTTCCTTCTACTCCGATCCGATCCGATCACTTCGCTTTACTTCAGTCCGATCCGCTCCGCTCCCTTTTACTCCGATCCGATCCCCTTGTCCACTCCAACTCTAAGTAAACGGCCTTCCTTTTTGCTAAGTCTTTCATGTGCCAAACTCCAGTTCGGGTCGGGTTTCTTGCCCAGTTCACATTTCCGATCCGAGCCCCCATCCGATCCGATCCGAAGCCCTGCACAACTTTCTGCAACTTTTTCAGCAACTTGTTTACGCCGCTCGACGACGTTTTTGACAAATCTAACTATTCTAATCAATCACAATTCATGTCAAATAGTCATAACAACATAGCAAACTAACCACAAACACCAAAACAATGAATTCATATGTCAAAATGGATCAAATGTGCCCAAAACCTCACATTTTCCTATAATCCCCCTTAATCATGTTTAAGCATACGATTAGCAAAACACATCGAAATTAACCCAAATTTCTAACAGAGCCTTAAAACATTATTTTAGAATTTTAAGAATTTTTCCAGAATTTATTTACGTATAAATTCGCTAATCTTCACTAATTACCCTTAATTACCGTAATTAGTGCAAAAACTATGCAAATCACTCACCTTTGCCACAACTAGAACCCCAAAACTGAAATATGCTCTGATTTGGCGCTGTTCCCAATCTTATACAGCAGCTCCAACCTTGCTTTGGTGCTTTTTCTTCTAAATTTAATGTTTGCTAAGCCTAACCTTCAATTAGAAGGTGATTTTTGGGTGTTTTAGAGAGATTTAGAGAGTGGAGGCCATGACTAGGTTAAGAGGAATGAAAGTGGCGGCTCAAAACTGAAATGGAAGTGATAACCTAGCCCTAATCAGTCCTCCTATACCTCTAAACCCGAAATTCCCCTGTGGGCCTAGCTGCTAATCACCCGGTTAAGCCCAATTAAGCTGTTTTTCACCATCTGAAACTTGTTTCAGCCATATCTCCCAAACGGTAAGTCCGTTTGGCTAATGCGACCACTCTACGGAAAGAGAAACCATCATCCGAAGCCAATGGAAGTGGTTTTAGGTCAAAATTCCTTTCCAGTCAAAAGTTATGGCCAAAACAGTGCCAACTAGGGGTAAAATGGTCATTTAAAAATCGGGAAAAATCATGAACATGGGAAATGACCCCAATAGTCGTCTCCCAAAGTTACATGACCATACGACTTCGTATGTGAAAGAAATAAATATCCTACGATCCTATGATGCGTAGAATGCGGGTCGTTACAACATAACTCCTAATATCCTTTAAATTTTTGAACTACATTTCAAAATGCAAAATTTTGAATATTTTTCTTGTTATAACTTGGATCATCTTCATGATAGCTTAATGAGTAAGATAATATTAATGTCCCATACAATGCTTTCAAATAAAATATTATATCGGATTATTAGAACTTCAATTTTGAAATGATTAGTTTTCAAAATAATATCAGTTTTTTGAAATGAATATTACAAATGGATTATAAATTATTTAATGTGAAATTGTGTAGCTAAAAATGTGAGAATGCAACAATGGATCCCCCCTCTTGATGTATAAGAAGAGACATGTACATTCTTTATATTTTGAAAAGCAAAGAAATGAACAAGATCAAATAAGGAAGCTAGCATGATGATTGCTTGGTCTTTCTTTTCAGAAAAAATGACATAGAGTGGGAATGATAAAAAAAATGATTTCGTTAATACAAGTCTAGTAGTGATTGACAGTTTTACACTTTAAACCGATTCTAGTTGCACAATTTAGTAGCAATGTTATCGATTTGATTAGCGTACTTAATCAACTACTCTTCCTAGGTCAAACTACATCGAATGTATAAGTGTTGGTTAGCGCATGCTTGCCAGTATAGAATACATTAAAAATACTAATCAATTTTGTCTTATGCTTTCTGAACTGTATATCAAGTGACTAGTGCAGTGGCGCTTTAACCATTTCAGTCGTTTCTACTTGCATGAACCAAAAGCTTCAACTTATCATATATGGTTTGCAAAATCGACGACTCCTACTTGATCGATTTCCTCTAATAATAAATGAGCAACATAGACTCCAAGCTCTTCAGGGGTTAAAAGTTATGGTTTTTCCTCATCTTCATCCATTTCATCAACTTTTGGGTAACAAACAGTGGTATCTGCCAAAACGAAACAACCTGAATCAGTTTCGGCTACTAAAGAAATACTATAACTTTTGGACCTACCAAAAAAATATATGCTATAGGATCTGATTTAGCAAGTTTAAATCGGTAATTTCTATGCTATCTCATATGTTTATGCAAGTTAGATCCACAATTTAGATCATATGTCCATTTATTATGATTTTGGTGAAAATTGTATGATTGTGATGAAAATCGTCATATTCATGTTGTTAGTGATTTCATAACATGCTTATGGTCGTATTGGATGAATTAAATGAGTATATTTCGTCGATTGTATCGGTTGGTGAAGTTTTGGTCGAAATTGGACTTGGATTGAGACTGTACTGGCCATGGGTCGAGCGTTGTACAATGTGCAGTACAATAGGGGGTCGGTCCCACGTAGGCGGTCGAGTTATGCACGAGTAGGAGGTCGGCCGAGAAACATGGGATAGGTCACCAGGGGGTTCGGTTGTACTTCAGGGTCCGGTCGGTCGAACGAGTAGAGGGGTAGGTCGAGCAGGAAATGGTGGATCGAAGTGCCAAGATGGGATTGTTTTCTGGTCGATCGAGCATGGGCTCGAGCAAAGGAGGGTCGAGCATGAGCTCGAGAAAAGGAGGGTCGAGCATGAGGGCCGGGTCAGTCGTGCAAGGACTGGGTTCAGCAAAACAAGTGGTTCGGTCGGTCAGTGTATTTCTGGGCGAGAAGTTTGGGTCGGTCGCTTAGGAGCTGGTCGGTCATGTTTTGGTGCAAGTGATTTGGGTTGGTCACATAGGATGGTCGGTCGTGCACCCACTTTTAGGTCGGTCGGTCTGGTTCCAGGTTGGCTATGACATTGTAGTTGTTTCCGTAGCTATGTGATGAATACTATGGATTTACGGTGGACCGTATATTGATGTTTTTCTTTGGTTCGAGAGTGGAGATGGCTTCGAAGTAAATTCCGTGGGAATGTCGAAGTGGTAGGATGCGTTTGTTGATCGTGGAAATGCAACAAGGGTTAGTACGATTCAAGTTGGACTTGAACTCGTAAATACTGGTTGTTCGTTGATCGTGGAGATACAACGAATGCGAATCAAGTTGGACTTGAATTCATGGGTATTGGATATTCAAATTGGATTTGAGTGTGCTGATAATGGATACTCGAGACAAGGTCTGAGTTGTCTCTTGACCTATTGGATATGCCAGTTGTCTTTGGGAGGCAAAGTTACATTGGACACGCAGTAGTTTGGTTAGAACTAGGGTTACCATTAGCCCTTGATGTGTGTCAAGGTTGGCCATCATACAATTATTGATGTTTCAAAGCAGGATTGGCAGTGATAGCCAGAGTCTATCATGGATGATTGGTTTCTTTGTTTCTACCGTCTCATGTAGATTGTTCAACGTCGAAGGAGAAACTTCTTGGGTTCTTTCTGATATTGGTTTAGGCCTTTGGGGATTGTACTTGAGGAATGTTGAATTCGATTAGGGTGGTTTATGTGAGATATATAATTTGGATGCTATGAGTGTTATTGTTGGTTTCATATGATTGCCATGAATGAATGGTTATTATGGTTCCCATGAATGAATGGATGAATGAATGGTTATTATGGTTCCCATGAATGGACTTAATTACGATGTAGAAAAACAAAAATTACTCCTAAAGATTTAATACTCATATAGTTACGACCATCTAAAAAAATAGATTGGAAAAATAATGGCGCGAATATGATATCTACGTGAATTAACATTATTTAATAAAATAGTACGAAGTCTGCTAAACGTGGCCAAAGAAAATAATGAGCACCTTCTTTTTTATTGTTATATTTGAAAGAAGGATAAGCTGCATATGTGTTGTGTAACACCCCGAGAATTCTATAACTGTGAAATTCATGAATTAAAGTATAATCAAATTCAAATCAAAGAACTAAGGGAAACGGGATACGCCATTGCGTTCGTCTCAGAAAAATACGCAAAATAGAGTCCGAGTTTTCGAAAAACGGAGTCCGTATGAAGAAGATATGGCCTTCGGAAGTTTTGAATTAAATTTAAAATTCAAACAGAATAAAATAATTCGAAAAATGGGGCCCAATGGGCCAGGGCGGATAAACACCCGCCAAGGCCACCCAGGTCGACTGGGCTGTCGACCTGGGCTACCCATGTCGACAGGGCTGTCGACAGCCCTGTCGACAGGGGTGTCGACCTGGTCGAGCCCAGTCAACCTGGCTGGCCAGGTCTGTGTTTGGTCGAATTTATGTGGCCTGCTTTGTCACTAGGGCTAGGTGGCAAGTTCTAATTGGTCTCTCTATCTAATGAATGGCTATGATCAATCCAAGCAACATCAAGGGTCCTAATCAATTCCTAACCTCTATATAAACAACCCTAGACTAAACCCTAATCTATTCATTCAAAATTAAGAATATAGCCGCCATGTTGCTGAGGAACGACTAAGAATAGCCGCCAACTAGAGAGGGAATTAGGAAGAAGTTCTAAAGCCTAAAGCAATTCAAGCAACCTAAAGCCAATCAATTCAACAAAAGGAATCATATCTCTTAATTAGAGAATTCGCCGCAACCATTGTAAGTAGAGTATTACTTTGGTATGAATAAACAACTGTATTGATTTGTATGCTTGAATTGGGATAATAAAGTAGTTCATATTTGTGCAAGATTATGTTATTCATTATAAAGAACTACATGCGGTAGTTCTATGCAAGTATACGTTTGGGATATTGCGCAAATTGTATAATCTATGTTGAAGCTACATGTATGTAGTTGATTGAAATTCGTGCAAGTTTGGGGCTTTGTTATTATGCCATCTTGATGTATACTTTTGTGCATAAATCATTTTGCAAGTAATTGAAAAATGTTTGGTTGTTATAGTTCATATGAAACTATGTTGGAATTTTGACACCATAATCCATGTATTAAGTCATGCTTTTGCAAACTTATGAATATGACTAGGCTATGAATGATATTTGGCATAATTGAAATCCATGATTAAGTCTATCTTGTTTACAAGAATTATATGATGACATATGTGAGACATGGCTAGGTTAGACTCAAAAATCCCTTTTTGCAAGTTTAAAGCAAACACCATGATTAGGAATATTTATGCATAAGTATGTTTATACCATCGTTATGTGATTAGACTTAAACCATGATTAAGTTGAACTATGCTTTTGTGTTGGTAACAAAGTATCCCCTTTGTAAACATGTAGAAACCTTATGAACATGACTTGTTTATGTTTATGCCATGAACAAATTTAACTTTACTTATGCCATGCTTATGTTTGACATTATGCTATGCTTATGCTAGGAATATTTATGACATGCTTATGTTTGACATTATGCCCAAATAAGAATATAGGTTCATGTTGTAGTTAAACCTATGCAAGTTCACATGCTTTGATTCATGTCACCTATGTTGCCACTATGCAAGTACACCAATTTCTATTTTGTATTTCCAACGTCGTATTGCAAGTTCATGCGCTCACTTTCCCCTCTTTGTGTATACGCCATAAGCCTCCCCTTTTCGCATGGCTAAATTGGGCTTTAAAAAGGCTAAGCCCAACATATATAAACGGACGTGTAAAACGGGGGAAAATAACGTTGGGTTAAAATTAATTAATGAATGAAAATATAAAATAGAAGGGCCCAAGTTCAAGTATGGGTTGGGCCCGTGATTGGTGTAATCTTTACACCATTAACTTAATAATGGGCCGCAAATATTTACATATAAGAAATAAAGAAAAATGACAAGATATGTAAATGTGGAACATACGATGTGTTTAACCCGAGGTTGGATTGAGTTGTGATGTAAACCTGCCCGGAACCGCCCGGCTGTCCAGTAGTCACAACAATACCTATCCAATGTGGGAGGTTAAACATGGAGCCCAGCAAGGACCCGAGGTTAGACTGAGTTGTGGCGTAAGACTGCCCGGAACCAACCGGCAACAGGCAGCCACAACAATACCTGTCTAATGTGAGAGGTCAGGGCCTTAATAAGACAATTAAGGCTGAGTCAGGATTGTTAGGATTAAGTGAACTAAAGACTTAATCAAAATGGAACATGCTAAACTAAACGGACTGGTGGGGTTAGGTTAGGAAACACTTAACCAACTTAGCATGTTGGCTAGAGATAGAAAACCTAGTAACGGGGGACCCTTTTCAGTAGTAACCCTAAAAGGTGTATCAGGATACCCTGAAACTAGGCAGGGTGGGGCACGATTACTGGGCTGATTGTAAGAGGTCAAAGCGACGGCGGTGGTGTAGCAGTGTTGGTTCTAACGGAGTGCGGGCGTGCACACACTCCGGCGCAGAAAAATAAGGGACTGGACACCAGTAGCATACCTGTGCACTCTAAGGTTGTGTCGGGTTGCCACTATGGGACTTGATACACCCCATGGTGGGACCAGCATAGGTAACTACAGACATCGGGGGCCGTAAGACACATGTAACTATGCGAGTAGGAGCCGATCATCATAGAATGGATCACATCACCCCGATTATGGGGTGTAAATTGGAAACTAGTTTATATGGGTTCAGAGATTTACATGGGGTACGATAGTATATTCGACCCTAGACAACTTAACCAAGTTTAAAGTACCTTTCCACTTCTTGTTTATACTTATCATACCCAGTTCTTTATTCATAGACAAAATAGTACTAGACTTACTCAGGCTTTATGTCTGACTCTATTTTTCTTTCGTTTTCTTTCTTCCGTTTCCCCCCCCCCCCCCCGGTCCTCAGGGAGGGAACACAGCAGCTTGACCAACCTCAACATCCAGCTTGAAGAAGAGAAATGTATTGCTTGGACTTTCCTGTTTTGAACTATGGCTTTGGACAATCCACTATGGGGCTTTTGCAGTTTATCTATGTTTTATTTATGCTTCTTTAAATAATGTACTCAAGACAGATTATGAAAGTGTTATGATTGTTTTTGGAAAGGATGTTGTTGTAACACGTATTTGACTTTATGAAATAAAAGTTTGTTGTTCTTCCGCTGTTTACAAATATGTGTTCTTATATCTGTCTTGTATATCTGTGACTTGTACTTATAAACCTCCACCAAAATTAGGGCATTCCCTTTGAGAGTGACCCTAACGGAGGTGGGGTGTTTCACTTGGTATCAGAGCATAGGTTTACCAGATAAGATAAAAAGTTTTGAAAAAATTATTTTCAAAAAGGAAATTTAAAGAAGCATTTTTAAAGGAAAAATATTATTTTATTTTAAAAAGGCAAAGTCCACTCCCCAAAGCCATAGGAACTATCTCTTATCCTTCGTTTTGAATCTATCCTTTTTGTTTCAGCATGTCCCAAGAACTTAACTTGCCGGAAGGGGTGCCAATACCTGGTTGGTTTAGACGGTTCTTAGAAGCAAGGGCCACTCAGCCAGGTCCTACCGTTCCTCCTCCCCCAGCTGAAGGAAATCATCCAGCTGCAGCAACACCTTTTCCTCCACCTCCTCCTCGGGGAAACACTTTTGCTAAGATATGTAAAGATTTTAAAGCTATGGGAGGAAGGGATTTCCATGGAACTGAGTCCTTAGTAGCAGCTAGGAACTGGCTGAAAGAAACGGAGGACCTATTCATCATCTTTGAGGTAGAGGATAGACAAAAAGTACAACTGGCGGTGTGGCTATTGAAGGGCGAGGCTTCCTACTGGTGGGAAGTCACTAATGCTGAAAGACCAGTGGAGACATGGGAGGACTTTAGGGCAAGGTTTGAGACTAAATTTCTCTCAGATGCGGAAAGAAGTTTGCAGTTGGAAAAATTCTTATTTCTTAAGCAAGGAGACAAGACTGTCAGAGAGTATGTGAATCAGTTCGATGAGCTGGCTAGGTTTGGACTTGACCTAGTCAACACCCCGCACAAGAAGGCTCTCCGTTTCGTCAAAGGGTTAAATGAGCCATTACACAGTTTGGCCATGACCCATATACCCATGGGGGCCACGTATGAAAGATTGTCGCAAATGGCATTGCTGAATGAGGAGGATAAGGGCAAGAAGGAGACAAAGACAGAAAGCTCTCAAGGGAAGAAAGAGGGTTTGCAGCCTAAGAAGGCGGACTTTAAGAAAGGCGGAAAAGGCAACAAAGAGAAGAGGAAGTGCAATTTCCGTGGCAAAGTGGGGCACTTAGTAAAGGACTGCCGGAAAAAGAAGGCCAAGGAGAATGGTGGGTGCTTTTCATGCGGTCAGACAGGCCACAGGGCTAAGGACTGCCCAAAGAAACGAGGACAGGGGCAGGGAGCTGGATCCACCCCAGGGGCACAGGTTCATGTGCTAGAAGCGCCACCTCTGCAACAGCGAGGTATAAATACTTCTGTAGAAAGTGTAATTTATCTTTATGATCACCCCGTTCGCACTTTATTTGATTCCGGCGCATCACACTCCTTTATCTCGTCTGCTTTAGTAGAATCTCTGCACCTAAAAACTAGTATGGTAGAGGACCCCTTAATTGTTTCAAACCCAATTGGGGGCCCAGCTCATTTGTCTATGATCTGTTTGGATTTGAAAATTTCTATTCTAAGTGTTGAATTTCAATGTAGTGCCTTTGTTTTGGACTTTTCGGGTTATGGTTTGATTTTGGGTATGGATTGGCTATCCCGTAATGGGGCCATCCTTGATTGTGAGAAAAGGGTTGTTAGGCTCCTAACCCAGCTCGGTAATACTTTGGAAATTTCTTGTAATCCCTCGTATGCGGTTATGCTTAGTTATCTTGAATCGCTAGATGCCTCCGTTGAAAACTTGCAATCAGTTAGAGTGGTCCGGGAATATCCGGATGTCTTCGAAGAGGTGAAGGGCTTGCCTCCGAAGCGGGAAATAGACTTCCCCATATATCTTGTAGATAATGCAAAGCCCGTTGCGTTGCCCGTTAGACATATGGCTCCACGAGAAAGGAAAGAGCTCAGTAAACAGATTAAAGAGCTTCTAGAAAAGGGGTTCATTAGGAGGAGCATTTCAGAATGGGGCGCTCCGGTGGTGTTCGCTACAAAGGCGGATGGTTCACTCCGTCTATGTGTTGACTATAGGGAGCTCAACCAGCTAACGAAAAAGAATAGGCATCCTCTCCCTAGAATTGACGATTTATTTGACCAGCTTGTAGGAGCGTCTGTTTTCTCCCAACTCGATTTAGCAACCGGTTTTCATCAGCTAAGGGTGGCTGAAGATAGCATCGATAAAACGGCGTTCAGAACCCCAAACGGCTTCTTTGAATGGCTTGTCATGCCTTTCGGCTTGACAAATGCACCTGCTTACTTCGTGGACCTGATGAGTAGGGTATTTAGAGATTTCCTCAACAAATTCGTAGTGGTCTTCGTAGATGATATCCTTATCTTCTCAAAGAGTGAAGAGGAACATGCTCAGCACTTAAGGGCAATCATGGAAACTTTGCGAGTCCATCAACTAAAAGCCAAATTCTCCAAATGCCACTTTTGGAGAGAAGAGGTGAGGTTCCTTGGGCACATAGTATCCAAACAAGGGTTTGCGGTGGACCCTGCGAAGGTAGTGGCGGTACAGGATTGGAAGACACCAAGGAATGCAACTGAGGTCCAAAGCTTTCTAGGACTAGCAGGTTTCTATCGAAAATTTATAAGGGATTTTGCGAAAATCTCAGCTCCGCTCACGAAATTGACTAAGAAGAATCTAGTGTTCAATTGGGATTTGGATTGCGAGTTTGCTTTCCAACGACTAAAAAGGGCTCTCACAACAGCCCCAGTTTTGACGCTGCCAGATGGGAGCAAGATGTTCACTGTTTATACGGATGCATGTGGGACAGGGCTAGGCGCCGTCTTAATGCAAGAAGGAAGGGTAGTAGCTTATGGCGGGAGGCAGTTGAAGGTGCACGAAAAGAACTACCCAACCCACGATCTCGAGTTAGCCGCCATCGTCTTTGCACTCAAGTCTTGGCGACACTATCTCCTAGGTGAGAAGTTCGAACTTTACACTGACCATAAATCGTTGAAATATCTTTTCTCGCAGAAGGATCTTAACTTGAGGCAACAAAGATGGATGGAGTTTCTTGCCTCGTACGATTTCGAAATCTCCTTCACTCCGGGCAAAGGCAACGTAGTGGCAGACGCGTTGAGCCGAAAGAAATTGACCCTAAGCCCATTGTTTGTTGAAAGACAAAGCCTAGAGTTTATAGCCAGCTTCGACTTTAGGCCCTCCTCCGATTTCGTACCAGGCTTGCTAGCATCTCTCGAAGTGCGTCCAACTCTAGTGGATTCGGTAGGGGCAGCACAACGCGAAGACCCTCAACTTGTGGAAATAATTGATAGGCTAATTAGGGGTGAGACTTCAAGTCACCTCAACAGATACTCCATCGACGATAGGGGTTTGCTAAGGCGAGACGGAAGACTATGCGTCCCACAGACAAACGATTTAATAAAGAAGGTTCTCGAGGAAGCACATCACTCCAAGATGACGATACACCCAGGCGGGGATAAAATGTGCAAAGACATAAAAAGGACTTTCTTTTGGAATGGCATGAAAAAGGACGTGGCAGAATTCGTTTCTAAATGTATGGTGTGCCAACAGGTTAAGGCGGAACAGAAAAAGCCTGGCGGACTACTACATCCTCTGGAGGTCCCGCAGTGGAAGTGGGATAGCATCTCAATGGACTTCATCGATGGGCTGCCTAGGTCTAGGAGAGGCAACACTAGCATTTGGGTAATAGTGGATAGGCTTACTCAAAGCGCCCACTTTTTACCTGTCAAAAGTAAAAGAACTGCCTCATCCCTAGCATCACTTTACCTCAAGGAAATCGTTCGACTCCATGGAATACCATCTAGCATTGTTAGTGACCGAGACCCCATCTTCACCAGCGAATTTTGGCGGAGTCTGCAAGAAGAAGTAGGAACGCAGTTATGCTTAAGCACAGCCTATCATCCCCAAACCGACGGCCAAACAGAGAGAGTGAACAGAGTTTTGGAAGACCTCTTAAGACTGTGCATCCTTGACTTCGGAGGGACATGGGAAGACCACCTTCCTTTGGTGGAATTTGCCTACAACAACAGCTATCAAGCAACCATCGGAATGGCGCCCTTCGAAGCTTTATATGGAAGACCGTGCCGATTGCCCACTTGTTGGTGGGGGTCCACGGATAAGCTCATACTTGGACCAGACATGATCCGAGAGACTTCAGAGAAAGTAGACCTAATACGGAGAAGGATGAAGACGGCCCAAGACAGACAAAAGTCCTACGCCGACAAAAGGAGAACCGACCTTGAATTTGAAGTTGGAGACAGAGTTTTTCTCAAGGTATCACCGCTAAGAAACGTTGTTCGCTTTGGAACCACAGGAAAACTAGCACCAAGGTTCGTAGGGCCATTCCTTATTATCGAGAAAATCGGGAAAATGGCTTATAGATTAGAGCTACCCGAGAAGTTGGCTGGAGTCCACAACGTTTTTCACGTTTCACATCTCCGAAAATGTCTGCATGAGTCAGCTGAAGTGGTAGAGCCAAATATCCTCGAAGAGGCCGAAGTAGAACGCGAAGCAACCATAAGAAAAGTTCCAACCCGCATATTAGGAACGGAAGTGAAGAAGCTACGCAACCGCGAAGTCAAGCTCGTCAAAGTTCAGTGGAGCGACGCCGAGGGAGACGCGACTTGGGAAACTGAAGCTAGAATACGTACTGCCTACCCTTTTCTGTTCGAGGGTATATCCTTGATCTTTCCTTTTTCCTTAAGTTGCGCTTTTATCTATCTTTTTAGGTATATTTCCTCGACCGTATCTTTTAGATAGAATCTTTTTTTTTTGGATGGAAACATGTAGTTGAAACATGTTATGTATGATGGTTGCAGGTGGTTGCAAGTGATTGCTAGTGGTTGCTCGTGGTTGCATATACACACACAATCTAGGTTTTAGATCGGCTCAATCACTTCATATTGCATATGCATATATGTTTGTATTCGTATATGGTTGAACTTTAATGTGTTGTCATGTGGATGTTGCATTTGTATTGAATGATTGTGCACTCATGTAGAATCATGAATAGGAAAATTTGCATACATAATGGATTCATGGCACTTACATAATCCGCATTAAGGAGGTCAACTGAATCAGTAGACCGCCTGATTTTGCATTAGATAAGTACATGTACACACACACACACTTCGCATATGATCATGAAGCATTAGAAGTCTTTTAAGGACAATGGATGCTCGTGTTTGATGGATGAGTAGATGGATGATTTGGATGTTAGGATTTACATTCCTCCTAACTTGAAGATTTCGGGGACGAAATCCTTTTAAGTGGGGGAGAATGTAACACCCCGAGAATTCTATAACTGTGAAATTCATGAATTAAAGTATAATCAAATTCAAATCAAAGAACTAAGGGAAACGGGATACACAATTGCGTTCGTCTCAGAAAAATACGCAAAATAGAGTCCGAGTTTTCGAAAAACGGAGTCCGTATGAAGAAGATATGGCCTTCGGAAGTTTTGAATTAAATTTAAAATTCAAACAGAATAAAATAATTCGAAAAATGGGGCCCAATGGGCCAGGGCGGATAAACACCCGCCAAGGCCACCCAGGTCGACTGGGCTGTCGACCTGGGCTGCCCATGTCGACAGGGCTGTCGACAGCCCTGTCGACAGGGGTGTCGACCTGGTCGAGCCCAGTCAACCTGGCTGGCCAGGTCTGTGTTTGGTCGAATTTCTGTGGCCTGCTTTGTCACTAGGGCTAGGTGGCAAGTTCTAATTGGTCTCTCTATCTAATGAATGGCTATGATCAATCCAAGCAACATCAAGGGTCCTAATCAATTCCTAACCTCTATATAAACAACCCTAGACTAAACCCTAATTTATTCATTCAAAATTAAGAATATAGCCGCCATGTTGCTGAGGAACGACTAAGAATAGCCGCCAACTAGAGAGGGAATTAGGAAGAAGTTCTAAAGCCTAAAGCAATTCAAGCAACCTAAAGCCAATCAATTCAACAAAAGGAATCATATCTCTTAATTAGAGAATTCGCCGCAACCATTGTAAGTAGAGTATTACTTTGGTATGAATAAACAACTGTATTGATTTGTATGCTTGAATTGGGATAATAAAGTAGTTCATATTTGTGCAAGATTATGTTATTCATTATAAAGAACTACATGCGGTAGTTCTATGCAAGTATACGTTTGGGATATTGCGCAAATTGTATAATCTATGTTGAAGCTACATGTATGTAGTTGATTGAAATTCGTGCAAGTTTGGGGCTTTGTTATTATGCCATCTTGATGTATACTTTTGTGCATAAATCATTTTACAAGTAATTGAAAAATGTTTGGTTGTTATAGTTCATATGAAACTATGTTGGAATTTTGACACCATAATCCATGTATTAAGTCATGCTTTTGCAAACTTATGAATATGGCTAGGCTATGAATGATATTTGGCATAATTGAAATCCATGATTAAGTCTATCTTGTTTACAAGAATTATATGATGACATATGTGAGACATGGCTAGGTTAGACTCAAAAATCCCTTTTTGCAAGTTTAAAGCAAACACCATGATTAGGAATATTTATGCATAAGTATGTTTATACCATCGTTATGTGATTAGACTTAAACCATGATTAAGTTGAACTATGCTTTTGTGTTGGTAACAAAGTATCCCCTTTGTAAACATGTAGAAACCTTATGAACATGACTTGTTTATGTTTATGCCATGAACAAATTTAACTTTACTTATGCCATGCTTATGTTTGACATTATGCTATGCTTATGCTAGGAATATTTATGACATGCTTATGTTTGACATTATGCCTAAATAAGAATATAGGTTCATGTTGTATTTAAACCTATGCAAGTTCACATGCTTTGATTCATGTCACCAATGTTGCCACTATGCAAGTACACCAATTTCTATTTTGTATTTCCAACGTCGTATTCCAAGTTCATGCGCTCACTTTCCCCTCTTTGTGTATACGCCATA
Organism: Allium sativum; assembly: GCA_030737875.1. Lineage (NCBI taxonomy): Eukaryota > Viridiplantae > Streptophyta > Magnoliopsida > Asparagales > Amaryllidaceae > Allium > Allium sativum. The sequence continues at coordinate 709,612,197 of CM060916.1, read as the reverse complement.
AGCCTCCCCTTTTCGCATGGCTAAATTGGGCTTTAAAAAGGCTAAGCCCAATATATATAAACGGACGTGTAAAACGGGGGAAAATAACGTTGGGTTAAAATTAATTAATGAATGAAAATATAAAATAGAAGGGCCCAAGTTCAAGTATGGGTTGGGCCCGTGATTGGTGTAATCTTTACACCATTAACTTAATAATGGGCCGCAAATATTTACATATAAGAAATAAAGAAGAATGACAAGATATGTAAATGTGGAACATACGATGTGTTTAACCCGAGGTTGGATTGAGTTGTGATGTAAACCTGCCCGGAACCGCCCGGTTGTCCAGTATTCACAACAATACCTATCCAATGTGGGAGGTTAAACATGGAGCCCAGCAAGGACCCGAGGTTAGACTGAGTTGTGGCGTAAGACTGCCCGGAACCAACCGGCAACAGGCAGCCACAACAATACCTGTCTAATGTGAGAGGTCAGGGCCTTAATAAGACAATTAAGGCTGAGTCAGGATTGTTAGGATTAAGTGAACTAAAGACTTAATCAAAATGGAACATGCTAAACTAAACGGACTGGTGGGGTTAGGTTAGGAAACACTTAACCAACTTAGCATGTTGGCTAGAGATAGAAAACCTAGTAACGGGGGACCCTTTTCAGCAGTAACCCTAAAAGGTGTATCAGGATACCCTGAAACTAGGCAGGGTGGGGCACGATTACTGGGCTGATTGTAAGAGGTCAAAGCGACGGCGGTGGTGTAGCAGTGTAGGTTCTAACGGAGTGCGGGCGTGCACACACTCCGGCGCAGAAAAATAAGGAACTGGACACCAGTAGCATACCTGTGCACTCTAAGGTTGTGTCGGGTTGCCACTATGGGACTTGATACACCCCATGGTGGGACCAGCATAGGTAACTACAGACATCGGGGGCCGTAAGACACATGTAACTATGCGAGTAGGAGCCGATCATCATAGAATGGATCACATCACCTCGATTATGGGGTGTAAATTGGAAACTAGTTTATATGGGTTCAGAGATTTACATGGGGTACGATAGTATATTCGACCCTAGACAACTTAACCAAGTTTAAAGTACCTTTCCACTTCTTGTTTATACTTATCATACCCAGTTCTTTATTCATAGACAAAATAGTACTAGACTTACTCAGGCTTTATGTCTGACTCTATTTTTCTTTCGTCTTCTTTCTTCCGTTCCCCCCCCCCCCCAGGTCCTCAGGGAGGGAACACAGCAGCTTGACCAACCTCAACATCCAGCTTGAAGAAGAGAAATGTATTGCTTGGACTTTCCTGTTTTGAACTATGGCTTTGGACAATCCACTATGGGGCTTTTGCAGTTTATCTATGTTTTATTTATGCTTCTTTAAATAATGTACTCAAGACAGATTATGAAAGTGTTATGATTGTTTTTGGAAAGGATGTTGTTGTAACACGTATTTGACTTTATGAAATAAAAGTTTGTTGTTCTTCCGCTGTTTACAAATATGTGTTCTTATATCTGTCTTGTATATCTGTGACTTGTACTTATAAACCTCCACCAAAATTAGGGCATTCCCTTTGAGAGTGACCCTAACGGAGGTGGGGTGTTTCATGTTGTGTGTGTACAACAACTAATGGGTCATTATTCTCAAATAAGATGGGGTCAGAAGAGATGGAACTCAAACGTAAATGGCAAAATCAACTTAAAAGTAATAATAACAATAATGGATTTAAAGGTGAAAAAAAATAAAGATTAAAAAGAGTAAAACAACCAAACAAATAATAATAATAATACTACTAATAAATAATAAATAAACAAACAAAAATAAAAACCATGATAATAGTAATAATGATAATTTTAATTGTAATAAAGACCGAAAACCAAACACTACAATCCTAGGCCCCTATGTACTAATTTATAATCTAAAAATAATTACATTATCCTTAAGCTAACCATATGCTCATGTAGGGCTGTCAATTTCCTACACATCCCAAAACCCGACCCGAAACCCGCACGGAAATTAGAAGGTTAACCCGACTCGTTTAATTGGTGGGTCATTTTCGGGTCAACCCTAATTTGACCTGTTTATAAACGGGTGGGTTTAGGGTTGACCCGCTAACCCGATTTTGACCCGCCAAACCCGATTATACGATGTATCTCTTCCATAGGGTTAGTCTTTTATGTATGCTATTAGTGTTAGTCTTTTATGTATGCAGTAATCAATACACTCATATATTCTTGTGTAAGTTGTTATATTATACTAATTTACTCTTGTATGCTATTAGTTATTTTACTTATAACAACTGTATCTCTTCCATACAGTTAGTCGTTTATCAATGCAGTATGCTCATATATTCTTATGTATGGAGAATGATTTTTTGGATACGGTGATTTCATGCTTTATATATGTGTTGCCTTTTGGTGATTTTATAAGTTGTCGTATGTTGGTGATTATATAATAATGTTGCCTATTGGTGATTTGGTCCTTTTGTTGTTTATATTAACAGGCAAAATTTGTCAATGGGTCAACTGGGTAAACCCAACTCGACACCACCCAACATGATACGTTTAATTAAACGGGTTGGGTCTGGTCAACCCGTTTATAAACAAGTCGGGTTTGGGTTGGGAAAAAATAACCCATTTAATAAAAAGGATGGCCCGACCCGTTTATAAATCAACCTGAACCCGAATTGACCCGACACGACCCATTGACAACCCTAAGCTCATGATTTCGATGCATAAATTGTTAACTTTCACACGCTCATGTCCGACACCAGCTCTTCATATATAAATCTGATCCATCGAGTCTCTTCTTAATACTACTTCTTATATCACACTCTATCGACTTTTACCTTTCTTTGAGCACTTGATGTGGACCTATAATTCCAACACATGCAGGTTCTTCGAAAGACCTCTGTTGAAGATGTCCAAACCATTTTAAACAGTGTTGAACTAGCTTCTCTTCAATCGGTGCTACTCCCAGCTTCTTATATATATCGCCATTTTTAATTTGATCATGTCTTGTATGGCCACAACTGCATCACAGCATATGCATTTTTGCTATGTTTATCTTCTAAATTTGTTGCCTTTTAGTAAACCAACATCATGCACCATACAACATCGCAAGCCTGATAAACGATCTATAGGACTTTCTTTTAAGCTTTCGTAGGCTTTTTCCATCAAAGAGAACGTCTAACGCTAACCGTCCTTAAAGTTATTCCGCTCAAATTCTAAAACTAACAACTTCATCAGTCTTATCATCATACTGCAACATTGAACCTAAATATTGAAATGATTTCTTTTCGGGTACTACTTGTCCAGTCGAAGTTCTACAGAATGTCTGAACTAGTACTTCATACACTGTTTTAGTTATTAAGCCTAAAACGTTTTGTTTCTAAAATCTACCTCCATAACTCCAATTTTCTATCAACATCTATCATGTTTTTATCAATTAGCACAATATTATTAGCAAAGTGCATACACCGAGGAATCTCATCTTCGTGTACAGAGTAAAAATAATTCATTTCATCTATTCATTACATATTATTTAATATAGTAGTAGTTCCACGCGATTCCACAATCCAAGATTAGAGATTTATAATTTCAGTAGTGTTATGCCTCTCCTAGTAAACAAGGTGAAAAAGCACAAGAAAGCCAAAGGCTTAGGCTTTTTTGTGCCTTTGATGCACTTTTTTTGGTTGTTGCTACAGTTAAACTACATCTAAGGCCACTTGTTAATATGCACTCTACGATTTTATTTTTTCAATTTGGACTTCATATTTCTTTTTCGATTTCATTTCGAGTATTCGACTTCGATATTGATAAGAGGAGAGGGTTTTTGGGTATGGGCAGGGCTGAAAATTCTAATTTCATTTTTAAAAAAAAGGCATTTTCCCTTTGCGCTTTTTCGCAATTTGGGTTACCTTTGTGCCTTGAGTTGCAAAAGTGCCCACCAGTTGCGTGTTTTGCCTTTTTCATCTAGGCACGAGCCTTGACTTATCGTGCCTCTCCACTTGTATATCCACTCTATAGCTTTCAAAATTATAATCTTTTCCATTTTTGGTGCCCACATATGCCTCATTGAAGACCAGGCATCAATCACAGTGATCTGATTAACAATTGGGATCTTCCATACTTAAAAAAAACGATGCTTAACTGAGTGATTGAGATGTAGTTGATATGTGGAATCATGCAAAGTGGAGAAATAAGGAATTGAGCTCCAACTGCATTTCTCTTCACATAAACATCCAACTCTTTTTTAATAGGTATGTGTTCCACGAAAACATTTGTGAAACTTATATTTACACGTATAAACATACATAAACCAAGGTTTTAAATCTAAGGTATCGATCGTGTTTTCTCTTGGGATTTTAGAGACTTGATCTCGTACCAGAAAGATCTTAAATGAGATGAGTTTAACTCAGTGGTTTATCTCAAAATTCTAATCTCAAGTACGAAAGCTTATACTGAAACAATATTAGGATATTTGATACGTTGAAAACTAATATTCTTACACAATAATTTTTATGAATAATATTATAAAAATAGTAGCTTAAACTTAAATTGCTAGATCACTTCGATGTTCTTAATTTACGAAAGAACATTCATATCCATGATCACAATATGCTTAAAATAAAAATAACATAATACAAATAGATTAGTGCTTATAACTTATGATCCACGAATATGGATCATTGTTAGACCTAGAACATAAAAAAGATCCAAAACGTTAAACATTTCATCATAAGTTGAACGTAAAATACATAATTTCATAGATAACATACAAGTAAAAAATGATGAATATGAAAATCATAAGCATTATAGAACATATATGCAGTGTTTTAAATCTCGGCCATCTTGACCGATATATCGGCCATCTTGACCGATATATCGGCCATCTTGACCGATATATCGGCCAAGATCTCGGTTGAAGGCTGAAACGAAACAAAATTGAAGATATGGATTGATATTTCGTTTCTAATGCATCGGCCGATGTTTACAAATATCAATTGATATTTGAAGCATATGATATTCCGAGATGTTGGCTGATTTATTTATTTTTTTGACAAAATAAAGCACATCTGATTCTCTGCCCAACATCTATTGACACAAGCATTGGCTTGGTTATCCAATCCCTCTCAAAAGATCGATCTTTCTCATTAAATAATCAAATTCTCTCCTCTAACAAAAAAATGGTGCTCCATATTCTAAAAAAATCGAACTTCGCTTCCAACTCTCGACAATACGCGGTTTCTTCCGACTTTCTCCGACTAACTCTCGCTTCTTGATAATGCAGCTTCGCTCTCTACTCTCTACACGTATGTTAATTATGGTTTTTTCTATTTTAATGAATTTCTATTTGTCATGAAATTAAGTTTTACTTTGTAGTAAAGTTCGGTTTGTTACCATTTTCAAAGTATATATTTTTTCGATCAACAAACTTTATCAAATCCTTTGGACCAAAAATTATTTTTACCGCTAGTATTTGTAGCTTCTTGCCTTATGTTCTGTTAAGTACATTTATAGCTTCTAGCTAATAATATAAGAGGTTATGAAATGGACTCCATCTGATTTTAACATTTTTGTGGTGGACTTATTTACGGTAGCCTACGAATTGAACTTCCTGCTTTTTTGCACTTAATTCAATTATTCAGTAAATACTGAATAATTTGACTCTGTGTTTTATTTTTTATTAATTATGATGATGCATTATTGTTTCATTTACAAATCAAATAAGCCTAATTTTCTATATACTTTAGTAAATGTAAGTATTATTGTGTAATCAATTATTTTTTAACATAAAATATATTCCAATAGGTCCCACGATGAACTTTATGCCCCCAAGATGCAGTTTGATATTGACATCTGAGATGCACTTGACTCGTCTGAGCTGTCCCCCGATATGATATTAAATCACTAAAATCTCTAAGGTGAAACATGATCGATATCGGAGATTTAAAACATTGCATATATGAATATAAGATATGGTCATTTAATATGAAAATTATAAAATAGCAGAGATTATCGTGGCTAGATTTTAGTTTTTTCAATTAATTTTTGGTTCGGGAACGAGTTTAAACTTTGATTAGAAAAACCAATATTCAACCGATATTTCAATATCTCGTCTCGAGCGATATATCATTCCATATTGCGATATCTCAAACGATATATTCGAGACGAGATTTATAGTGAGATTTGTTGTTCCTTTTCAAGAGAAGCCCAAAATGAGATCTCAGACAATAACTACTTGTCTCTCTATTACATCTGCTTGCTACATCTACCTCTATTCGAACTGCGTCCTGCTTCTTTGCCAGATTTATAGGGTTTCACTTTTGGGGTTCTTCGTCGATGGCTAAATCTTACGATGCGTTTGAGGTTCGTGGTTCCTTTGTGTCCATTTGTCCTTCTATTGAAGCAATACTTGCCTTGATAGGGAAAGTTATTTCTGAACCACTTACTGTAGAACACTCTGGCACATCTGAGGTTATTGTAAAGCTAAGATCTTAGGCCTCCTATGAACTACTGCTGTGCTTCAAATTTCTTCTTGTTCTTGGTAGCTTCATGGAGTTAATGCCTATTTATACTGGTGACTTTGGTTTGAGTTTTTCCCCTCAAGGAAAAATGGGGTCATTGATCTTCTCAGCGACGATGGGCTTGATTCATGCATCTGAAATCAGACGGGAACATGAGGATTTAACCACCTCTTTTGTTCCTTGTTTGCATTTTAGGGGATCGAAAGTAAGTGGTGCTTGGTCGATTTCTGCTTTTTCTGTTGGCTCCGTCGTTTGAGGCAAGGTGTTTAGCACAATGGCTATGAGCTATTGTCTCCTTTCTTTACTGATTCCAGGGATTCGACCACCCCATCAAATATTGGAGTTGACACTGGTTGTTCTCCTGCGGCTATTAGCAATATCTGTTCTTTGTTGGATGCTCCTGTTATGCCCAGTTTTCATTGTGTGCAAGGTTCAGTGCAGTCCTATGTTGCCCAAAAGGGGTCCGTTGACTTGTTTTTTAGGGCAGCTAGAACCGGCAATGCTTCAGGAGCTCATGCTAGAAAATATTGGAGCAAATTGATATGTGCTCGACGCAGTCGTCATTCGCATCGTGGTAAGATTATTGCTCTAGTTTTGACAACATCAGGTTCGAATCTCATGATGTCTTCGCTGCTCTAGCTTCCCCTCTTGCCATCTGAATGGCTTTAGTAGCCTGTTGGCTGAGGCGGAGGATGTTATCGTGAGTTCGATGGGTTCGATGGTGGATGTTGTAGCTCCTATGGCTGTTGCTGATGAGCCGTGCTCGCTCTCAGACTTTGCCTGGCTTAAGGGAGCCTGTTATCGTCGTTGGCATGAGACATTGGTCACTGACTAGCGCTTGCAGCCAGAGACTTCTTCTCTTGGCAAGGCAATGCTGACCAGTGTACCGGTTGCCAAGCTTGGTTCATTTCTAGTGGGTTCTCCTGAGTTTGGATTTGTGTATTCTAGTTTGAGTGCAGCTAGCACGGGTCGGGATCTGGGCTCACCGTCGGGTTTTGATGATGTTACGTCGTTGATTGTTGATTTTGGCTTGGTTGTAGTGGTTTCACAGCCTTCGGGTTTAGGCTTGGTTGTTCTATTGCCTCTTCAGATGTTGCGGTTTGTTCTGACTATTCTTTGATAACTATACAATTATTGAATCATTGATTCAACAGTTGTGTACTCTGGTGCGGTCTTGGTTTTACTCTCTTTGTTCTTTTTATGTTTCTGGTGGGTTTTTTCTCTGGTTGTGTTGTGAAGCGATTTGCGTTGATATGAGCCTTGCCACTCGCTCGAGTGAGCTCCCTGGAACATTCCTTCCTCTTTTGGAAGAAGTTGTGCTGGGTCATGGGTGTGTTCTCTCCATTGTGGTTGCGTTTGCATGGCTATTCTACATTTATGCAGCTTCATTATGGTTGGACCTTGCATCAGTTTGTTTCGGTGTTGAGCATTAGTTACCTTGGTATGTTTTGACAATCGACTTTGATGGATTTGGATCTGTTTCGTTTGCGTTTGCCTTCGGTTTTTGCGACTTTTCGAGTCATTGAGAGGCCTTTACTATGTCGTTAGTGACTCGCGGCATCTGGTTTGGGTTTTTTTCCATAGCGTATTTCAACCATGACCTTTTGTGGAATGGATTTTTTGGGATGAGTGGTCTTCCTGTCGTAGGCGTATAGCGGCCCCCTTAGCAAACCACTATATGGTTTACTGGGGTGGTGGCCTCCCAACATTGGATTCTCATGTCAGTGGCTTTCGTTGTCCCCTCCTCAGATCTTTACCTTTGACGTGGGTCTGTCAATTTGTTGACAGATCAGTTTTGGTAAAGACCGCACAACAATTGGTGTCGCTCTTTACATGCAACTCCACATGTATTCACACTTTTCATGTGTATTTCCCGTTGTGTCCCCCTGCTTCTTGTTTCCCAATAGAGTCCCGTTCTTCTGTTTCTCCTCTGTTTGGTCCTTCTGCTTCTCCTATATCTGGTCCTTCTCCTCTATTTAGTAAGACCGAGATAGCAATCATAAATGATCGTCTACATCGGCTTACTAAGAATTCTTGTCCTTCTAGTTCTAGCAGGCATGTGTCTACTCCCGTCAATGGGGCTAGCCGCTCTCTGAGGTCCCCTGCTTCTTGCTTGTCTCCGATTAGGCTGACTTCTTGAGTCTCGCGTCATTGTCCTAGGTCGGTTCCCCGCACCCCCAGCACTATTTGCACACGCTCTATAGCGGCGTCCGAGCAGATCGTTGCATCTACTCGACACACTCTATATCTTATCTGAGATGAGCGGGTGCTTTTTGTCTGTCGCCTTCTTCTTGTGGGTCTTCTTGCTTTTTCTTGTTCTTTATGGTGAACTTTCTTTTTTGGAACGTTCGGAGTATTGGTATTTGGTAATGATGCATCGATAGCTAGGCTCAAGCGCATTGTTAAGAAGAATAGTCTTCGCCAAAAGGTGAGGATCAAATGGGTTGTTGAAGGCGATACGAACTCCCAAGTTTTTCACTCTCCATTCGTAAGAAGAACAGTCTTCCCACGATTATCCAGATTCAACGCCATGATCTCTCTTTTGCTTCTATCCCTGATGAAGACAAAGATTGTATTTAGTCCCATTTCTAATCCTTCCTTAGTTCTCCTTCTGTGTCGTTTTCTGACCCTTCCATTCTCGCTTTCATTTCTAGACTGATCCTCCCTTCGGATAGCTCCACGATTGCCGCACCCCATCCTCGGATAAAATACATGCTTGTGTATTTTATCTAAGTAAGGACAGTGCGTGTGGGCCGAATGGTTTCAACGGGTTTTTTTTACAGGAGTGTGTGGCCAATTATTCATGCAGACTTTTGTCTCGCCATTCAGTCCTTCTTCTCCGGTGGAGATCTCCTTGCGGGCTGGACCTCCACCAACTTGGTCTTCATCCCTAAATGTGACCATCCTAGCACTTGCGTGGATTTCTGTCCGATCAGTTTGTGCAACTTCTCTAACAAGGTCATGTTTAAGGTTCTAACCACTAGGTTAGCTCCATTTCTTGAGTGTCTCATCTCTTCCTCACAGATTAGGTTTGCAAAGGACGTTTGATCACTGATAACGGCCTTTTTGCTCAGGTTTTTTTCTCAGATAGATAGGAAGGTCCGAGGCTCAAATGTGGTTGTTAACTGGATATGGAAAAGGATAAGGACTGTATGTCCTTGTTCTTCATGATCGAGGTTCTAAGGGCTTTCGGTTTTCTAGAAATCCTTATCAATGTTGTTTGGAGGCTTATCTCCAACTGCTGGTTTTCTGTTCTCATCAACGGATCGACCCCGGTTATTTCAGGTTCGGGAAGGGTCTTCGCCAGGGAGACCCCCTTTCGCCTTCTCTTTTCTTCATCGCTGCTGAGGCTTTCTTTAGAGGATCGTATTCTCTAATGATAGCTGGGCAAATTCATAGGTTCAACATACCAAGGGGTTGTCCTCTTATCTCTTCTTTATCTTTTGTTGACGACAACATCATTTTTACTAATGGTAGTGGTCGATCCATTCGTAGCCTGTTGTGTCTTATTCGTCGGTATGAGAGATGCTCGGGGCAGCTCGTTAACTCCTCTAAAAGCTGTTTCATGCCCACTAAAGACTTGTTGGCGGTTAGATCGTCCTGGATTGAGACATCTACCGGTTTCACGACCGCCTCCACTTCCTTACCTCGATATTGTATTATATTGAGGTAGGAAGCTCAACGCCATCTTTGATCCCCTTACATACAAAGTCAGGGGGAAGATCATTCGTTAGAATGCTAGACTTCTCTCTCAGGCTGGCATACTAGTTCTTATCAAGTCTGTCCTTGTATCTATGGGATCTCATATCTTCGCTGCTATGACTCCCACTGCATCCTTCTTTCGCTCTTACCGGTCTTTTGCTTCTTCCTTTTTCTGGGGAACCAAGGACAACGCTTCTCGCCACCACTGGATTTCTTGGAACTTCATTTGTCGTTATAAAAGTGAGGGAGGCCTAGGCCTACGTAACCCTAAGGACATATGTTCGGCATTTTCTTGCAAGCTATAGGCTAGGGTTTGGAGCTAACGACTCCCTGTGGTCTTCGTTCCTCCACGCTAAGTACCGCAGGCTGGCTAGTACGAATTATACCGGTGTCACGTCCTATGCTAGTGAGACGTGGAAACGGATGCAATATGTGAAGGCCTTGTTGGATGCTCATGACGGTGGCACCATTTGGGACGGCGGTCCCTTCTCCCTTAAGGCGACTTAGGAGTCGGTGAGGACTCGAGTCCCCGTCTCCATCTTTTCTCTCTCGTTTGGAATGTCCGTATTCCTCGTAAGTTGTCTCTGTTTGTATGGAAAATCTTGCATAATGGTTTTCCAATAGATGAGAACCTTCAAAGAATCGGCATCCCTTATATATCCCGCTGCAGGTGCTGCACGTTTGGATGCTTGGAATCCTCCTTTCATTTGTTTTTTTGGGTCTTGTGCCAGCTCTATCTGGAACTACTTCAGGAACTTGCTGGGATGTCGAGGTAGTGCCACCTCGCTTGAAGATTGTAACAACCCGTAAAATCTGGGCCAGTTTAAAATTTTTATTTTGGCAATTTTAGCGAATTTTGATTATTTAAAATGAATTATTTTAAATAATATCGACGAGAAATTTATTTTGAATAGAATTCGAACGTATATATTATACGCGTCGTCGTTTGAATATAAATATTTATATATAATTATAAATAGAATTGAAAATGGCGCGGTAGTTCGATAATTCGATTTCAAACTTCAATTGAATGTACCGGGTGCAAAACAATCCGGATTTTAGTGAAACCAAAAATAATGGAATCTAATAGTGAATATCTTTCCAACGAATCCGAGAAATCAAGATTTCATATTGGGAATCAAAAGATATGTCCAGTTGAAAATTCTGAATAGTCGCTATGGAATTCAGGCCCTTAAAAATGGACATTTTGCAAATGACCTCGGATTTCGACGAAACCACTTTTGTTGGGTCCGCAGTGTAAAGTTATTGCTAGATTTCAAATTTCATAATTTTTCGAATCAATATGTGAGCGTGGTAAAGGAAAACGTGTTTTGACCATTTCAGTTGATTTTAATCGACTGGAAATTGGTCATTTTTCAAACGGTCTCAGAATTCGACGAAACTAGTTTTGTTAGGACCGTATCGTCGATACGAAGCTAGAAAATATTTTTCTGGAATTTTTCTAGTTAGTATGTGACCCCGGTAATTTGAAATGTACGTTTAAAATTCAATATAGTGATTTAAATGAAAATTCAAAAGGAAACTGATTGTAACGATCAAATCAGCTAGCGATACATATCCCATTGTGTTCGGAATGGGGGTAAAACGCTATGGACGACAGGTGGTGGGCCTCGTTTCGAGGTCATATGTAAAAGTCAACCTTTTGCGAAATTTAATAATTAAATAAAAAAAAATAATAAAAAAATAAATAAATATACTTTCCCTCCTTCTTGCCCCCCCCCCCCCCGATTCACAATCCAGAAAACAGAAAAAGAAAAAAAAACCCAAACCCTAAACCTAATCTCGTCGAGCGCCGCCTGGACCCTTGCCGCCGACGAACTCCTCCCACCACCGAACAACCCCTCGACGACCTCCTCCTTCCAGCGAAGACCTCGAACCGCATCTCGAAGTCGCCGACCACCCCGCAGCAACACCGCAGCTCCCTGAACCACACCACACCGCCGACGCTCCTTCCTCCCTCCTCCACGTCGAAATCTCGGTGAGCTTTTAGCTATTTTGTTTTTGTTTTATTTTTGTTTTACAGTAAAGTTTTAAAAACTGTATTTTTAAATAATTTAAAAACTGTTTTTTTTTAAAGAAAAGAAACTGATTTTTGTTTTAGGAATTTTAAAACTGTTTTAAAAGGATTTTAAAAACTGGATTTTAAAAAAAAAAAAAAAAAAAAAGGATAAAAACAGATTTTATAAAAGGTAAAAACTGATTGGTTAAAGCTTTAAAAACTGTTTTGAAAATAATTTAAAAACGGTTTTGAAAAGAAAATAAAAACTGTTTTGAAAATAATTTAAAAACGGTTTTGAAAAGAAAATAAAAACTGATTTGAAAAGGAAAAGAAAACTGATTTTATTTTAAACTTTGAAATTAAAAAGATTTAATCTTTCAGTAGAAAAAGATTTGAACTTTTAAAAATAAAGATCATATTTTTAAAAAAGAGAAAAGACAGAATTTTGTTAAGTAGAAGAAGTAAGATGTGATTCTTATATTTTTAAAGTAATAAAAATATAATTTTTACATCATAGAAATATTAAAAATATAATCTTTGTTTTTAAAATATAATCTTTATATATTGAATAACATAGTAAAAATTCGATTTTTACTTATGTAGAGAATAAGGGAAACGAAAGCGACAAGAAGACGAAATAGACGAAGATTTCCATAAAGGAAGAGTCGTGTGAGTGGATAGCTATTGGTGAGGATTTCTCACTCTTCAATTTCTTTTTATAATTTTATATATGTGTTGAAAGTGGAAGTGAATTGCTATATATAAATATCTATATATATATATATATATATACGCCCCTCGTCCACAAACCATGGACGATATTTATTGGTTGAAATTGTTGTGAAAATTGATTGATAGCGAAGTGAAATAACATATATATGAAAAGTGAAATTTATATATATAGCAAAGTGAAAATATCGAATATATGAAAAGTGAAATTTATATATATAGCAAAGTGAAATTATCGAATATATGAAAAGTGAAATTTATATATATAAAAGGAAGTGAAAATATCGAATATATGAAAAGTGAAATTTATATATATAGTGAAAGAGAAAATATCGAATATATTGAAAGTGAAAATATCGAATATATCGAAAGTGAAAATATTATATATATCGAAAGTGAAAATATTATATATAGTGAAAGAGAAAGTATCGAATATATTGAAAATGAATTGAATAGAAAACGAATTCGAATTGAACTGAATAGAAAACGAATTCGAAATGAATTGAATAGAAAACGAATTCGAAATGAATTGAATAGAAAACGAATTCGAATTGAATTGAATAGAAAACGAATTCGAAATGAATTGAATAGAAAACGAATTCGAATTGAATTGAATAGAAAACGAATTCGAAATGAATCGAATAGAAAACGAATTCGAAATGAATTGAATAGAAACCGAATTCGAATTGAATTGAATAGAAAACGAATTCGAATTGAACTGAATAGAAAACGAATTCGAATTGAACTGAATAGAAAACGAATTCGAATTGAACTGAATAGAAAACGAATTCGAATTGAACTGAATAGAAAACGAATTCGAAATGAATTGAATAGAAAACGAATTCGAAATGAATTGAATAGAAAACGAATTCGAAATGAATTGAATAGAAAACGAATTCGAAATGAATTGAATAGAAAACGAATTCGAATTGAATTGAATAGAAAACGAATTCGAAATGAATTGAATAGAAAACGAATTCGAAATGAATTGAATAGAAAACGAATTCGAATTGAATAACATAGAAAATGAATTCGAATTGAACTGAATAGAAAACGAATTCGAATTGAAATAAAATTGAAATCGATTTGAATTTAAATCAAATCGAAGTGAATGTTAAAAGAATTTATAAAGGAAGATTCAATTTTGATTTGAAATTGAAATAAAGGTTGAAATTGTTTTTGAAACAAATTTGAAATGATTAATAAAATTCGTTTTAAAAGGAAATCGACGAAATATATATTATATATATTATATATATAATATAATGGCCTGAATAGAACGCGCCGCGCCGCGGCAGTTCGTGAATTTCGACCATTGACTTCGAACGGACATTTCGGGAGATCCGACCGTCGGATTCTCCTGAAATCAGAACCGTTGGGTTCGTATCGAAAAGAGCTTTCTAAGGAATATTAGAAATTTGAGATCTAACGGTTGGATTTGGAATTACGTCCAAATCAAATTCGAAAAAGGTCGCTGTAAGTGCAGTTCGATGGCCGTTGATGGAAATCGACTGTACGGGCCTCGATAAAATTATTAAAAATAGTAATAATTTGTGTAAAATCATAAGAAATGATTTGTGAAGAATTGGGATGAAAAACTCCATATTTGAAAAGATAAAAATAGATTTTTATCGAAATGAACTAGTTATTAACTAGAAAAATAATCCAATGGTTAAAAATAAATAAATTGGATTAGATTTGAATTGAAATTATCAATGGATATTTTCGATATTGGATTCCGTGATTACAGATATTGTGATGGGAATTTGGAAGATATCGATATCGTTATTCCCGATATGATATCTGTTGGTTTCAGGATTTGATGTTAAATATAAGTCAATACTCTCTCTATTTAAAACCTTATATTTAATGTCAAATTTGATTGATTGATGGTTTGGATTGTGCTCGACCAGTTTATGAGCAGAATATGCTTCTACATTTAGCATTGGGTTGGGTTGAAAATATCTGTGTGCTAACGCCTTGTGAAACACTTCACGATTTGACGATAAGGTGTTTAGCGATGTTGTGTTCATTTCAAATTTAACGAATGATTGTGAAATGATATTTTTCTTAAGTGAAAAGAAATGTATTCCCGATTTTGGACAGGGAATGTTTTATAAAAATGTTTTATAAAACAGAAAGGATTTCGAGGCCCGAAACCCGATGATTTCTAAAGTGATTTAGAAAATGTATTATTTGTTACATTGTGGTTCATCGCGTATTCGATTAGTTGATATTGATGATGTATCTGTTTGGTGGCGGAGAATTTATTCTCTTGCTTAACACCCTTCTTTGAGACGTACGAGCTCAAAGGTTATGTGATTAATAGTGACTGATCATATGCGTGAATTACTGATGTGAAGTACTATATTTTGAAAGTACTTGTGATTATTATGTTGTGAAATGATTTTTCCTACTTCGGGATATGAAATGATTTAGTATGTGACTAAAGATTCGGGTAACCCTGAGACTAAAAGTATGGGTGAGAGGGCGGTGTATGCTCTCCTGAGTGGGAGGTGCATCGTCGGTGTAGCCTACTCCTATGTGGGGTAGGTGCACATATATATATCGAGTTGCGAGGTGCGTACCCTTTGCCTTGTCGATGGGGAGCACGATATTTGGTTGCATACTTGTTTGTATGCATTGTTATGTTTTGGAATTCACATTTCCAAATGATTTGATTTGAGATCCCGAAGTGAAATCTACTTTGATATAGAAAGTTAGATATGTATTTCAAATGATTTGAAATAAGAAATCGGGAATAAAATCCAAAGGAATAATTTCTGTAAATTGAATTGGATTTGGAAAATCTAAGTGTTGTGATTAATCTAAGTGGGTAGATTGGGATATTGCATGTTGTGTGATGCATAGTAGATCCATATATCTATATTGATTGTTGCTTATACACTGGCTTTCATGGGGGGTAAACCCGTTCCGCGAAAGTGGCGTGGTCCCGTGATTTGCCTTATTTTTAAACAAGTTTAACAACTGTTTTTGAGTTCTCACACCAGTCCCATGACTGACCTGTAGTTTGCTTTTCCCTTGCGAACTCGGGTGCCCCTATTTTCCACACGGGCAGTCGAGTAGTTTTATTTTGCAGATGTATTGAGCAGGATTCTGGATTGAAGCTTTAAGCTGTGTCCAGGCATTTACAGTCTTCCGCTGTGTAGTTTATATTTCCGCTGTGCACTGTTTTACATTTATGTAAATTTATCTTCCGCTGTGTATTATATTTCGATATACTCTGATGTTCTGTACTCTGATGTAACATTATTATGATGTTTATTGAAGTCTTTTGTTATTTGTTCTGATGTGTTGTATACCCAAAGTTAGCGTATACGGGATTCGAACGGTCTTGGTCGGTTTAGCGATCGATTAGGTCCGGGCGAAATCCGTGTCGTTACAACGTGGTATCAGAGCTTTGGTTAAACTCAAATCTTTGGGGTACAACTCATTAGAACTGAACAAAAGACTCATCAGAGGTAGGATTAGTAATGTCCTATAAAAGAATCCTCATTAGAGATAGAATCAGTAGCATTCTAGGATGAGTGACTCGTTAGAGATGGGGTTAGAAATGCCCCAGAATGAGTCGAGAGTTATTTGTTTATAAATAACGTATTTGTGATTATATATATAATCTGATTTTAGAAAATATGATTTTTAAATATATAAAATTATATATTTGAAAATATAATCAATTAATTGATTGATGTTTGTGTTGTTTGTTTACTTGTTTGATAATTTTTAACCATTTAGCCAATTGAACCAAATAGTAAACTGTATTGAAATTTGGTTGCAAATGCATGCATATACTTGCACTTACATTGAACAGGTCATAGCAAGGAGGCTAGAGCAGAGAATAAAATTTGTTTGCCCGACAAATAGGTACATGTTTACTACATAATTTCCTGTTTTGTTTGGGTGATGATGATTTTGTGAGCCTATTGGCTAGCCGCTTGGCTTTTTCTTTTTCTTTTTGAGATCTGAAGGACCGGGAACGCTATTTGCAATTTCCCGATGCTCCCATTGCAGGGGAGGTTATGGCGAAATTTTTCGAAAATTTAGGGTGTTAGCCAAATTTTTGAAATTTTGAAAATTCTCAGAAACTGAAAAGTTGGAGAATGGAAGCCAGGTCGAGCGTAGAGTTGAATTATCAAACCACTTTCGACTTTGTTCCTTTTCGGGGACGAAAAGTTTTAAGTGGGGGAGATTGTAACAACCCGTAAAATCTGGGCCAGTTTAAAATTTTTATTTTGGCAATTTTAGCGAATTTTGATTATTTAAAATGAATTATTTTAAATAATATCGACGAGAAATTTATTTTGAATAGAATTCGAACGTATATATTATACGCGTCGTCGTTTGAATATAAATATTTATATATAATTAT
Source organism: Allium sativum (assembly GCA_030737875.1). Lineage (NCBI taxonomy): Eukaryota > Viridiplantae > Streptophyta > Magnoliopsida > Asparagales > Amaryllidaceae > Allium > Allium sativum. Next base: position 709,594,835 of record CM060916.1, on the reverse strand, counting down.
AAATAGAATTGAAAATGGCGCGGTAGTTCGATAATTCGATTTCAAACTTCAATTGAATGTACCGGGTGCAAAACAATCCGGATTTTAGTGAAACCAAAAATAATGGAATCTAATAGTGAATATCTTTCCAACGAATCCGAGAAATCAAGATTTCATATCGGGAATCAAAAGATATGTCCAGTTGAAAATTCTGAATAGTCGCTATGGAATTCAGGCCCTTAAAAATGGACATTTTGCAAATGACCTCGGATTTCGACGAAACCACTTTTGTTGGGTCCGCAGTGTAAAGTTATTGCTAGATTTCAAATTTCATAATTTTTCGAATCAATATGTGAGCGTGGTAAAGGAAAACGTGTTTTGACCATTTCAGTTGATTTTAATCGACTGGAAATTGGTCATTTTTCAAACGGTCTCAGAATTCGACGAAACTAGTTTTGTTAGGACCGTATCGTCGATACGAAGCTAGAAAATATTTTTCTGGAATTTTTCTAGTTAGTATGTGACCCCGGTAATTTGAAATGTACGTTTAAAATTCAATATAGTGATTTAAATGAAAATTCAAAAGGAAACTGATTGTAACGATCAAATCAGCTAGCGATACATATCCCATTGTGTTCGGAATGGGGGTAAAACGCTATGGACGACAGGTGGTGGGCCTCGTTTCGAGGTCATATGTAAAAGTCAACCTTTTGCGAAATTTAATAATTAAATAAAAAAAATAATAATAAAAAAATAAATAAATATACTTTCCCTCCTTCTTGGCCCCCCCCCCCCCCCGATTCACAATCCAGAAAACAGAAAAAGAAAAAAAAAACCCAAACCCTAAACCTAATCTCGTCGAGCGCCGCCTGGACCCTTGCCGCCGACGAACTCCTCCCACCACCGAACAACCCCTCGACGACCTCCTCCTTCCAGCGAAGACCTCGAACCGCATCTCGAAGTCGCCGACCACCCCGCAGCAACACCGCAGCTCCCTGAACCACACCACACCGCCGACGCTCCTTCCTCCCTCCTCCACGTCGAAATCTCGGTGAGCTTTTAGCTATTTTGTTTTTGTTTTATTTTTGTTTTACAGTAAAGTTTTAAAAACTGTATTTTTAAATAATTTAAAAACTGTTTTTTTTTAAAGAAAAGAAACTGATTTTTGTTTTAGGAATTTTAAAACTGTTTTAAAAGGATTTTAAAAACTGGATTTTTAAAAAAAAAAAAAAAAAAAGGATAAAAACAGATTTTATAAAAGGTAAAAACTGATTGGTTAAAGCTTTAAAAACTGTTTTGAAAATAATTTAAAAACGGTTTTGAAAAGAAAATAAAAACTGTTTTGAAAATAATTTAAAAACGGTTTTGAAAAGAAAATAAAAACTGATTTGAAAAGGAAAAGAAAACTGATTTTATTTTAAACTTTGAAATTAAAAAGATTTAATCTTTCAGTAGAAAAAGATTTGAACTTTTAAAAATAAAGATCATATTTTTAAAAAAGAGAAAAGACAGAATTTTGTTAAGTAGAAGAAGTAAGATGTGATTCTTATATTTTTAAAGTAATAAAAATATAATTTTTACATCATAGAAATATTAAAAATATAATCTTTGTTTTTAAAATATAATCTTTATATATTGAATAACATAGTAAAAATTCGATTTTTACTTATGTAGAGAATAAGGGAAACGAAAGCGACAAGAAGACGAAATAGACGAAGATTTCCATAAAGGAAGAGTCGTGTGAGTGGATAGCTATTGGTGAGGATTTCTCACTCTTCAATTTCTTTTTATAATTTTATATATGTGTTGAAAGTGGAAGTGAATTGCTATATATAAATATCTATATATATATACGCCCCTCGTCCACAAACCATGGACGATATTTATTGGTTGAAATTGTTGTGAAAATTGATTGATAGCGAAGTGAAATAACATATATATGAAAAGTGAAATTTATATATATAGCAAAGTGAAAATATCGAATATATGAAAAGTGAAATTTATATATATAGCAAAGTGAAATTATCGAATATATGAAAAGTGAAATTTATATATATAAAAGGAAGTGAAAATATCGAATATATGAAAAGTGAAATTTATATATATAGTGAAAGAGAAAATATCGAATATATTGAAAGTGAAAATATCGAATATATCGAAAGTGAAAATATTATATATATCGAAAGTGAAAATATTATATATAGTGAAAGAGAAAGTATCGAATATATTGAAAATGAATTGAATAGAAAACGAATTCGAATTGAACTGAATAGAAAACGAATTCGAAATGAATTGAATAGAAAACGAATTCGAAATGAATTGAATAGAAAACGAATTCGAATTGAATTGAATAGAAAACGAATTCGAAATGAATTGAATAGAAAACGAATTCGAAATGAATTGAATAGAAACGAATTCGAAATGAATCGAATAGAAAACGAATTCGAAATGAATTGAATAGAAACCGAATTCGAAATGAATTGAATAGAAAACGAATTCGAATTGAATTGAATAGAAAACGAATTCGAATTGAACTGAATAGAAAACGAATTCGAATTGAACTGAATAGAAAACGAATTCGAATTGAACTGAATAGAAAACGAATTCGAAATGAATTGAATAGAAAACGAATTCGAAATGAATTGAATAGAAAACGAATTCGAAATGAATTGAATAGAAAACGAATTCGAAATGAATTGAATAGAAAACGAATTCGAATTGAATTGAATAGAAAACGAATTCGAAATGAATTGAATAGAAAACGAATTCGAAATGAATTGAATAGAAAACGAATTCGAATTGAATAACATAGAAAATGAATTCGAATTGAACTGAATAGAAAACGAATTCGAATTGAAATAAAATTGAAATCGATTTGAATTTAAATCAAATCGAAGTGAATGTTAAAAGAATTTATAAAGGAAGATTCAATTTTGATTTGAAATTGAAATAAAGGTTGAAATTGTTTTTGAAACAAATTTGAAATGATTAATAAAATTCGTTTTAAAAGGAAATCGACGAAATATATATTATATATATTATATATATAATATAATGGCCTGAATAGAACGCGCCGCGCCGCGGCAGTTCGTGAATTTCGACCATTGACTTCGAACGGACATTTCGGGAGATCCGACCGTCGGATTCTCCTGAAATCAGAACCGTTGGGTTCGTATCGAAAAGAGCTTTCTAAGGAATATTAGAAATTTGAGATCTAACGGTTGGATTTGGAATTACGTCCAAATCAAATTCGAAAAAGGTCGCTGTAAGTGCAGTTCGATGGCCGTTGATGGAAATCGACTGTACGGGCCTCGATAAAATTATTAAAAATAGTAATAATTTGTGTAAAATCATAAGAAATGATTTGTGAAGAATTGGGATGAAAAACTCCATATTTGAAAAGATAAAAATAGATTTTTATCGAAATGAACTAGTTATTAACTAGAAAAATAATCCAATGGTTAAAAATAAATAAATTGGATTAGATTTGAATTGAAATTATCAATGGATATTTTCGATATTGGATTCCGTGATTACAGATATTGTGATGGGAATTTGGAAGATATCGATATCGTTATTCCCGATATGATATCTGTTGGTTTCAGGATTTGATGTTAAATATAAGTCAATACTCTCTCTATTTAAAACCTTATATTTAATGTCAAATTTGATTGATTGATGGTTTGGATTGTGCTCGACCAGTTTATGAGCAGAATATGCTTCTACATTTAGCATTGGGTTGGGTTGAAAATATCTGTGTGCTAACGCCTTGTGAAACACTTCACGATTTGACGATAAGGTGTTTAGCGATGTTGTGTTCATTTCAAATTTAACGAATGATTGTGAAATGATATTTTTCTTAAGTGAAAAGAAATGTATTCCCGATTTTGGACAGGGAATGTTTTATAAAAATGTTTTATAAAACAGAAAGGATTTCGAGGCCCGAAACCCGATGATTTCTAAAGTGATTTAGAAAATGTATTATATGTTACATTGTGGTTCATCGCGTATTCGATTAGTTGCTATTGATGATGTATCTGTTTGGTGGCGGAGAATTTATTCTCTTGCTTAACACCCTTCTTTGAGACGTACGAGCTCAAAGGTTATGTGATTAATAGTGACTGATCATATGCGTGAATTACTGATGTGAAGTACTATATTTTGAAAGTACTTGTGATTATTATGTTGTGAAATGATTTTTCCTACTTCGGGATATGAAATGATTTAGTATGTGACTAAAGATTCGGGTAACCCTGAGACTAAAAGTATGGGTGAGAGGGCGGTGTATGCTCTCCTGAGTGGGAGGTGCATCGTCGGTGTAGCCTACTCCTATGTGGGGTAGGTGCACATATATATATCGAGTTGCGAGGTGCGTACCCTTTGCCTTGTCGATGGGGAGCACGATATTTGGTTGCATACTTGTTTGTATGCATTGTTATGTTTTGGAATTCACATTTCCAAATGATTTGATTTGAGATCCCGAAGTGAAATCTACTTTGATATAGAAAGTTAGATATGTATTTCAAATGATTTGAAATAAGAAATCGGGAATAAAATCCAAAGGAATAATTTCTGTAAATTGAATTGGATTTGGAAAATCTAAGTGTTGTGATTAATCTAAGTGGGTAGATTGGGATATTGCATGTTGTGTGATGCATAGTAGATCCATATATCTATATTGATTGTTGCTTATACACTGGCTTTCATGGGGGGTAAACCCGTTCCGCGAAAGTGGCATGGTCCCGTGATTTGCCTTATTTTTAAACAAGTTTAACAACTGTTTTTGAGTTCTCACACCAGTCCCATGACTGACCTGTAGTTTGCTTTTCCCTTGCGAACTCGGGTGCCCCTATTTTCCACACGGGCAGTCGAGTAGTTTTATTTTGCAGATGTATTGAGCAGGATTCTGGATTGAAGCTTTAAGCTGTGTCCAGGCATTTACAGTCTTCCGCTGTGTAGTTTATATTTCCGCTGTGCACTGTTTTACATTTATGTAAATTTATCTTCCGCTGTGTATTATATTTCGATATACTCTGATGTTCTGTACTCTGATGTAACATTATTATGATGTTTATTGAAGTCTTCTGTTATTTGTTCTGATGTGTTGTATACCCAAAGTTAGCGTATACGGGATTCGAACGGTCTTGGTCGGTTTAGCGATCGATTAGGTCCGGGCGAAATCCGTGTCGTTACAGATCTACTGCAATTCTGATGGTCTGGCATCTCAGGAAAATCTTTTCGTTCAATCCTGCTTCGTCTAATTCCTTGTCTGGCCTGCTGGCATATCTGTTGTGCGCGGAATAAGGTTGTTTTTGACTAAGTTGTTATGGATCCTCCTACCATTATATGGAGAGTAAGGAATGTTGTTTTCCTTGCGTTTAGTGGTAGGCCTTTTAGGGGTGTTTTTCGCTCCAGGTCTAGGAGGTTAGTTGTTACCTTTGGAGTTTCCACGGTGTCGGCCACTCCTAGGGCAGGTATTGGTTGATTTCTTATTTATATGTATCCTGCTGCTCATATCACTTTCCCATACTACCCTCCCCCTCCATTCTTATGTCGTTTTCTAATGCTGCAGGTCCTGGGTTATAGGTTTCCCGATTTGATCTTACTAGAGCAGATTGGTGCTTTGGTTGCTTTTTCCTAGCTGGGTTACTTAGAGCAGGTGGAGATGGAGTCTTAACTTGAGCTGGAAGTTTGGTGTTTTCTTCGGATGTTTCTTGCCACCTTGGTTGTGATGGAGCACGTAGAGCTGGATTTATCGAGCTTTGGAGCTTTCTGCTTCACTATTGTTTTGGAGCTTTCAGCGCCGCTCTTACCCTGGTGTCTGTCTGTAGAGGCATCGTCTTCTTTGCCTACTGGATGGTTTTCTTTGTTGGTTATGACCGAATTTTAGTCTTATTGTTGTATTTTCTACTGTTCCTTCTATTTGTGTGTGAGTGCACAATTTCTTCTTTATGTAGAAACTATTTTTGTGAGCCGTTGGAGAATGGCTAGATTCTCCCTTTTGTTATATTATATTTCTTTCCAAAAAAAAGATCTCGGACAATATTTTTGAGATTAGAAACAGTGACATAATCTATAGTACTCCAAGGCATGACATTTTATACATGATTCTACTATTTTGTCAACTTACATCATACTAAGATATTAACTATTTACTGGTATGCTTTTCATGTATGAATATCTTGTTTCTTTAGTGGCTTCGATGATCAGCTTTCGTATTTGATTTGTAATTTTTGGAGTAGGTGATCCTTTCCCCTAACTTGTGTGTTCATGGACATAAGGCAGTTAGTAGTGCATACACTTCTATTGCATGTACAACAAAAACAAATCAGTTATACCACAACAAAAACAAATCAGTTATACCACAATAAAACAAAAAATTATATAGAGCAACACAAAATTTCATATATTATTAGACACTATTAACGCCATAATTAAAGAAACATAAACAATTAAAACAAAACAAATCCAAGGCTCTCTACCTTAACCCCACCATTGACTTGTTCAATCACAACCACATCCGGTTTGACTTATAAGCCATCCTAAAGATAAAATCCTCATACACGATAGTTGCATTATTGTTAGCATCCACCTCCTTAGTGCACTCATCAAATCCTACGGGCTCGAGTTTGTCTGCAAAGCTTATCCTCACATGGCTTATATACGAAATTGCAATGGTAGTGGTCCCACCACCCTTGTCGAAAACTTAAACTGTGTTCTTCAACTACCAATAAATAATTCCATGCTTTGGGTGCATCTATATGTTAGAGCACAACCGACAACGGTTTATTTGGTTGAAAACTAACCACTATGAAACTAGATGTGGCTTGTTTTGTAACGACCCGGGTTTTCGCGATCCTGGTTATCGACATAAACACAATGTCGACTATCCAAGCATCGGAAATACCGAATAGTTAATGAAAGAAAATAGAAGGTGAGAATAGATAAGATAGAAAAGATAAGATAGAAACTTAGAATAGAAGAAGAAGAAGAACATACAACATAAGAGTAAACACGAATCTCACAGCGGAACGAATAAATATGTTTCACAACATAACTTTGAAATAAAACAGTACCTGTATACAATACCATTATTAGAGTATAACACTTACAACACAACGGAAATAACAATAGCTATATAATCCCGAAGCCTCCTGCTCCAGCTCTTCAAGTATATGTAAATACCGACTGCTTGACTGCCCGTACAAAATTGGGCACCCAAGAGTTTCGGGAAAGCAAAACAAAATAAACTCTGGGTTAGTCAGGTGACTGGTGTGAGTAAACTCCAACCATTTTTTTAACTTTTAAAATCCTTACTAAAGAAATGATAATCGTAAGACTGATCCGCACATAAACACGGATGGTTTTTACCTTACGATAACCCAAAACATTTCTTTATAATCAATACTCTTCTGATATTATAATAATGTCTAAATCAAGTAAATAACAATTTTGTAGAACGCTTTCATCTCACATTCTACATATATAACATACAATGAAAAACCGCAGACTCTTATTGGGTAATGGATTTCCAACTATGACAAGGTATGGAACAACCTTCCATCAGTGTACTCTAGAAGCGATACACTGGAGTTCAACAAGAACATCTTGTAACTCGGCCACACATGACCGGCCATTCATTTCTCTTGAATGTTTCGAATATATTATCACCTTACGGTTGGTATACCAACATAACCGTTCCCGGGAGATACATATATGAAAGAAGTAACAAATATGAATGTTCTCTAGATGGTGACAATATACCCTAATTGGGTGCAGCCCACTTAGCCATGTTGCCTGCCCGATTTCTGCCATTTCCCAGTTGATGAGGCTCGAGGTCATAACGTATATTTTGATAGATCACTACTTTATTTACTTTGAATGTCACATCGTCATACCCGTCAAATCACAAATTGATTTACCCAAAAATACCACGAGTATAAGCTAAGAGAAACGAATTCCTCCGCCACCATCGTAAATACATTTGAAACGATCAACTTACGCGATCTAACAGATATACTCTGTCATACATTCGTCTTTTCAAGTTGTCCTGGGACTGGACAAACCGAAAGCACTATTCTGTAAACAAGACATCCCTTGCATAAACTCTGTCTTTAATTATCCTCATTATTTGATTCGCAATGCTAACGCCCATACAGAGTGGTTTTCAGATAATAAATCTGATCCTGGTCTCTCCGTATTGACAATGGAAATGGTCAAGAACTTTGATAGTCGGTGATTTAACTATCAAAGAGAAACATGTGTGCAAACAACGATATTATTTCCAGATGGAAACTCTATCGATCAATCAACAATTATTCATTTCCCTATTTCTCGTTTCCATACATTCATCAAATCCTTATTTTCTAATTTTAGAAAATATACGTTATTAACTTTGGAAAACGTTTCCATTTCTGATTCACGCATCACTATCTTCTCACATATATCAGTCTCTAACTGTAAACTAGTACGAGAACATCCCCCCACGTATTAACCCCGAAGGCCGAAACCAACATCAGATGAATACCCAGACAGCTATTCATCTTAACTAATCTCCAATCGGTTTCTAATTCCTTTAACTACATTTTAATTCATATTTCAAACCCTATTTCCTTTATAAATATTTTATTAGCAAAATATTTACTTAATCCTTTATTCATACAAATGTAAATCTTCTTTGAAATCAAAATAGTTTGATTTCATATTTAAAACAATATCCCAAATCCAATTTCTGTTTATACTTCTAATTATAGAATTATTTATATACAATCTCACTTTATTCTTCTAACACTTATAATCCCATTTATAATCACCTTTATAAATGTTGCTCAAATTCCATTTAAAATATCGGTGTTAAAACTGATTCCTACTTCTCTACATAAATTCAGTCTTATATATTTTGTTTATCAAATGATAAATATTTTATTTAATTTATAAAACATTATTTATAAATTAATCTTCTCAATCTATTTGTTAAAACAGATTTCTATTTAATATCCACTTTAAACAATCTTCTCATAATTCTTTTATATTTCGTCAAATATTTCTTTTATACTTCTATTTATTTTCTATATAAATAATCCTTTTATAACTCTATTTATTTTCTATATAAATAATCCTTTTATAACTCTATTTATTTTCTGAATAAATAACCCATTTATAACTCTATTTATTTTCTAAATAAATAATCCTTTTATAAAATTCTTAGATTTTATAAATATCTCCTTTTCAATTTACACTTTGAAAATTCGCTTTTCACATTTCGGTATTTATTATGGTATTTAAAATACCAAATAACCATGATCGATATCATTCAAACACACATAATCAACAACAGATTATATATCACATCATATATTACAATTTGTGGAAATAAACAGTAATAATATTTGAGGAATCCGATTGGATCCCTCCAACCTGTTTCCCTGCATCCACAAATGTTAAACAATATAATTAACATCACTTTCATTTCAACATGAAATATTCTGATCGACATAATCCATATTTGATTAACGATATATATATATATATATATATATCACTAGATCTATAATTCCAACCAATCAATTGTCAGTTCAACCAAACAGTCAACACACAACAATCCATCATCATTTATCAATTCTAAAAATACGTTATAAAAATATAACTGTTCAGAGTTAGTGAGTTTTACTCACATTGGACGATCATCGTTAAATAATGATAAACTGTCTTTGATTTGAATTAGATCCGACAATTTATTTCGCTATAAATTGTAACAAGCTCAAATTCTCTTCCAGTCAGTTCCATGGTGTAGCCCTCGTCCATACGATCCCAACGGATCTTGTTTCGTTAAATTCTGATCATGTATAGCGAAGTTATGATCTATACAAGTTCTTATATTATTTAATTTAAATTAAACTTGAATATATTTTCAAATTGGGCTTTAACCTTTTGTTTCTCTCCGGCCCAATCACGCACACACCCACCATCTACAGTGATCCTCCTTCTCCAGACATACAAACCCGTGCTCCTCCCTTTTACAGGCCATTGTCGATGTCCTTCTTCTTCCATAACTCCTTTGTTCCTCAACCCAATTCAAAACAGAAAATACCTTAATCTTCTCCTACAAAATCTCATCAATCTCCTACCACTTATCCACATCTCGAGCCTCGTTTCTCCATCACTTCGAACAGCCTGACGCGGCTTTCCCCCATGAACAGTACGACATTTTTTTCTACCGAACCACTTCATTTTTTCCCCATCGATGCCAAATCCTCCCGTGAGCAAGCAAATAAACCCAAAAACAAGAATCGAAGTTTGAAATTGACGAATTTGTCAACCTTAAGATGAGAAATGAACGCTGTACAAAATCCCATCGGCTAAAAAGCTCATCGAATCCAACAAACTACACATGATGGAAGAGTTCATCACTACGAATACAAATATATTTACGTAGGAATTTATAGATTTTGGAATGAATTTATTTTGATTTTTCTTTGTTTGATTCCTCACGTTTTCCTCAAGAACAACGACGGCGGAAAAAAAGTTTGACTACTGAAGAAAAGTTTAGGGTTTAGGCAAATGTTAAGGGTTATATATAGGGAAAAATATTATTTTTATATTCATTCTTTAATTAATTTCTAAGCAATCGCTACTTGTACTTATCCTTAAAAATTCCTGTGACCGCATACGATACCCAAAAATCACGAAAATGGACATGTAGCTACAGTTCGACATTACAGTCCCAACGAAACTGGTTTCGTCGAATTCCGACTCCGTTTGCTCACATAGCTTATTTTTAAAGTCAAATTATCGACTGTTTTTCACATAAAAATCCCGTACGGCCACATACTATTTCTAAATATCACGGAAATTGAAATCTAGCAATAATTTAATACTGCGGATCCAACAAAATTAGTTTCGTCGAAAAGAAGGCCGTTTGCAAAACTGGCTATTTTTAAAGCTCTAAATAAACCCTTTTAAATATTTAATATATTTAAAAATATTTGAATCAAATAAAAATAAATTTATATTATCATATATATTCACATCGAATATCATATAGCTCCAATTGGATTTATAACTCGATATTCAAATCCCGGCTGAATCAATATTCAATTTATATCGAAAAATCCATTTATAATAGAAATAAATCGTTATAAATTATAAAGGAATTCCATAGCGACTTTTCAAAAATTTGATTTGGACTTAACTCAAAATCTACAGGACGAAATCTCGATTTTTATCTTCCATTAGAAAAATATACTTCACCAACTCTGAACGTTTCTTGTTTCACGGAAATCAGATTTAAAACGGCTTTTGTGTATTCGTTTAAAGCTCGAATCGCCAAATTACGAACTGTAGCGCCATTTCAAGCTCAATTATAATTATAATATAATTTATACGTTCAACCGTCGTTAATTAAATATATTCGTTATTAAAATTCAATTCTAAACTGAACCATATCTTATAAATAACCCAGTTCACAAAATGTTGTGAATTCAACTAAATTCTGATTATTTCAAAATTTTATATATTATTATATTAATTATATTAATTAAATATTCAATATTATTTAATTAAATGACCATTTAAATTTCTAAATCACTCTTTAAATAAATAAATAAATAATTATACCGTAAAAATACGGGACATTACATTCTTCCCCCTTAAAATAATTTCGTCCTCGAAATTGCTAAGGTAGGAGACAAACCCTATTAACTAGGTTAATAATTATTTGTTTACTTCTTAACTCCGGTTTCACAGAACCAATTTATTTTAATTAAATTTTTAATTTATTTCTATTAAGAAAAACTTTCAAAAATTCTGAAAATTTTCTAACACCTTAACTTTTCGATTTTTTTTGCCAGCACCTCCTTTGTACTGGTCAATAGCTCAAACTCCAACTCACCTTTCTAGGCCTTCTTCAACCCAAAAGAAAATCAAACAGCCAAGCGGCTTGCCAATTCGGCTCATCGAAATCTCAAACCCATATATAATATAAACTTGTACCTTTTTGTCGGGCATATCAATATATCATTTCCATGTGTTACCAATTCTGCATATACCAATGTCATCCCAATCGAACTCCAATCACTTTTATCTCCAACACAACCATTCGCTTATATCCAAGCCAAATATCATTTCAAACTCGAGTTTTATTCTAGTTCAATTTCAGTTACCACTTAACTGACTTTATTTTAATTCCAATTGGCTTTCCCAAATTTCAATTCAGTTTGGTTTTAACTCAAACAATCTTTCACTGGGAAGTTTAAATCACTTATCTTTTCAAAAATCAAATCTCTCTTTTTGGAATTCAAAACAACTTGTTTTCTCAAAACAAATTCAAAGTATTATCTTTGGTAGTAATCTGTCACTTAGAAACTCGAAAATGAACACCGATGATGGTCGACTTCATCATCAGAATTATTTTCCAGCGATCAAAGTGAGTTCAATATTATATCATTTCAAGACTCATTTTTAAACACTTCCATTTTGAAATTAGTTAAAAATATCATTAAAAATGCCTGAAAACATTTTAAGATTTCCCGGGATCTTAAAATTGCCATATATTTAATCCAGATCCATTTACAACCACTTCTCCAACTTTTAATTCCAAATATGATTTTAATTTCAGATTCAATTCATTTCATAACACTTATACGAATTTTATTTGGTTATATATATAACCAACTCAATTTTAATCTTATTCGATTAATATAACAACCAACACATCCAATATACTAATTTCAATATATATACTTCTTTATATCAAAATATAATTTGTGTAAAATTATTTCATTTACCCTCTTTTCAAAACATACAGTGTCGGTTCATCGTATTCAAGTGTTTAGAAACCCCTACCGATACAATGGATCAAACTGATCGACCAGAACTCATAAACAACTCAACCAATAAATCTCCACAATATAAAACAATTTTTATAAAGTCTACAAATGCGTTCACTCGTATATATACACTCAAACTCAATCTAGGGTATTACTAACCCCATCTCTACTGAGTCACGCCATAGAGCCAAGGTAATAACTTAACCTTAAGCTCTGATACCACTATAATGACCCGGGTTTTCGCGATCCTGGTTATCGACATAAACTCAATGTCGACTATCCAAGCATCAGAAATACCGAATAGTTCATTGAAGAAAATAGAGGGTGAGAATAGGTAAGAAAGAAACTTAGAATAGAAGAAGAAGAAGAACATATAACATCAGAGTAAACAAGAATCTCATAACGGAACGAATAAATATATTTCATAACATAAATTTGAAATAAACCAGTATCTATATATAATACCATTATTAGAGTATAATACTTACAACACAGCGGAAATAACAATAGCTATATAATCCTGAAGCCTCCTGCTCCAGCTCATCAAGTATATGTAAATCTCGACTACTTGATTGCCCGTACAAAATTGGGCACCCAAGAGTTTAGGGAAAACAAAACAAAATAAACTCTGGGTCAGTCATGTGACTGGTGTGAGTAAACTCCAACCATTTTTTTAACTTTTAAAATCCTTTCTAAAGAAATGATAATCGTAAGACCGATCCACACATAAACACGGATGGTTTTTACCTTACGATAACCCTAAACATTTCTTTATAATCAATACTCTTCTGATATTATAATAATGTCTAAATCAAGTAAATAACAATTTTGTAGAACGCTTTCATCTCACGTTCTACATATATAACATACAATCAAAAACCGCAGACTCTTATTGGGTAATGGATTTCCAACTATGACAAGGTATGGAACCACCTTCCGATCAGTGTACTCTAGAAGCGATACACTGGAGGTCAACAAGAACATCTTGTAACTCGGCCACACATGACCGGCCATTCATTTCTCTTGAATGTTCCGAATTTATTATCACCTTACGGTAGGTATACCAACATAACCATTCCAGGGAGATACAAAAATGAAAGAAGTAACAAATATGAATATTCTCTAGATGGTGACAATGTACCCTAATTGGGTGCGGCCCACTTAGCCATGCTGCTTGCCCGATTTCTGTCATTTCCCAGTTGATGAGGCTCGAGGTCATAACGTATCTTTTGACAGAACACTACTTTATTTACTTTGAATGTCACATCGTCATACCCGTCAAATCACAAATTGATTTCCCTAAAAATACCTTGGGTATAAGCTAAGAGAAACGAATTCCTCCGCCACCAACATAAATACGTTTGAAACAATCAACTTACGCAATCTAACAGATATACTCTGTCATACATTCGTCTTTTCAAGTTGTCCTGGGACTGCACAAACCGAAGGCACTATTCTGTAAACAGGACAGCCCTTGCATAAACTCTGTCTTCAATTATCTTCATCGTATTTGATTCGCAATGCTAACGCCCATACAGAGTGGTTTTCATATAATAAATCTGATCCCGGTCTCTCCGTATTGACAACGAAAATGGTCAAAAACTTTGATACTCGGTGATTTAACTATCAAAAAGAAACATGTGTGCAAACAACGATATTATTTCCAGATGGAAATTCTATCGATCAATCATCAATCAACATTTATTCATTTCCCTATTTCTCGTTTCCATATATTCATCAAATCCTTATTTTCTAATTTTAGAAAATATTCTTTATTATCTTTGGAAAACGTTTCCATTTCTGATTCACGCATCACTGTCTTCTCACATATATCAGTCTCTAATTGTAAACTAGTAACCCCGAAGGCCGAAACCAACATCAGATCAATACCCAGACAGCTGTTCAACTTAACTAATCTCCAGTCAGTTTCTAATTCCTTTAACTCCATTTTAATTCCTATTTCAAACCCTATTTCCTTTATAAATATTTTACTAGAAAAATATTTACTAAAATCCTTTATTCATATAAATGTAAATAATATTTCTTCTTTGAAATCAAAACAGTTTGATTTCGTATTTAAAACAATATCCCAAGTTCAATTTATATTTATACTTCTAATTATAGAATTATTTATATAAAATCTCATTTATTCTTCTAACACTTATAACTATTTATAATCACCTTTATAAATGTTGCTCAAATTCCATTTAAAATATCGGTGTTAAAACTGATTCCTACTTCTCTACATAAATTCAGTCTTATATATATTCTGTTTATCAAATGATAAATATTTTATTTAATTTATAAAACATTATTTATAAATTAATCTTCTTAATCTATTTGTTAAAACAGATTTCTATTTAATATCCACTTTAAACAATCTTCTCATAATTCTTTTATATCTCGTCAAATATTTCTTTTATACTTCTATTTGTTTTCTATATAAACAATCCTTTTATAACTCTATTTATTTTCTATATAAATAATCCTTATATAACTCTATTTATTTTCTAAATAAATAATCCTTTTATAACTCTATTTATTTTCTAAATAAATAATCCTTTTATAAAATTCTTAGATTTTATAAATATCTCCCTTTCAATTTACACTTTGAAAATTCCCTTTTCACATTCCGGTATTTATTATGGTATTTAAAATACCAAATAACCATGATCGATATCATTCAAACACACATAATCAACAACAGATTATATATCACATCATATATTACAATTTGTGGAAATAAACAGTAATAATATTTGAGGAATCCGATTGGATCGCTCCAACCTGTTTCCCTGCATCCACAGATGTTAAACAATATAATTTACATCACTTTCATTTCAACATGAAATATTCTAATCAACAGAATCCATATATAATTAACGATATATATATATCACTAGATCTATAATTTCAACCAATAAATTGTCAGTTCAACCAAATAGTCAACACACAACAATCGATCATCATTTATCAATTCAAAAAATACGTTATAAAAATATAACTGTTCAGAGTTAGTGAGTTTTACTCACATTGGACGATCATCGTTAAATAATGATAATCTGTCTTTGATTTGATTCAGATCCGACAATTTATTTCGCTATAAATCGTAACGAGCTCGAATTCACTCCCAGTCAGTTTCACGGTGTAGCCCTCGTCCATACGATCCCAATGGATCATGTTTCGTTAAATTCTGATCATGTATGGCGAAGTTATGATCTACACAAGTTCTTATATTATTTAATTTAAATTAAACTTGAATATATTTTCAAATTCGGCTTTAACCTTTTGTTTCTCTCCGGCCCAATCACGCACACACCCACCATCTACAGTGATCCTCCTTCTACAGACATACAAACCCGTGCTCTTCCCTTTTACAGGCCATTGTCGATGTCCTTCTTCTTCTATAACTCCTTTGTTCCTCAACTCAATTCAAAACAGAAAATACCTTAATCTTCTCCTACAAAATCTCATCAATCTCCTACCACTTATCCACATCTCGAGCCTCGTTTCTCCATCACGACATTTTTTTCTACCGAACCACTTCATTTTTCCCCATCGATGCCATATCCTTCCGTGAGCAAGAAAATAAACCCCAAAACAAGAATCGAAGTTTAAAATTGACGAATTTGTCAACACTAAGATGAGAAATGAACGCTGTCCAAAATCCCATCGGCTAAAAAGATCATCGAATCCAACAAAACTACACACGATGGAAGAGTTCATCACTACGAATACAAATATATTTACATAGGAATTTATAGATTTTTGAATGAATTTCTTTTGATTTTTCTTTGTTTGATTCCTCACGTTTTCCTCAAGAACAACGACGACGGAAAAAGAGTTTGACTACTGAAGAAAAGTTTAGGGTTTAGGCAAATGTTAAAGGTTATATATAGGGTAAAAATATTATTTTATATTCATTATTTAATTAATTTCTAAGCAACCACTACTTGAAATAGTCCTTAAAAATTCCTGTGACCACATACGATACCCAAAAATCACGAAAATGGACATCCAGCTACAGTTCGACATTACGGTCCCAACGAAACTGGTTCATCGATTCCGACTCCGTTTGCACACACAGCGTATTTTTAAAATCAAATTATTGACTGTTTTTCACATTAAAATCCTGTATGGCCACATACTCTTTCTAAAAATCACGGGAATTGAAATCTAGCAATAGTTTAATACTACGGATCCAACAAAATTAGTTTCGTCGAAAACGAAGGTCGTTTGCAAAACTGGCTATTTTTAAAGCTCTAAATAAACCCTTTTAAATATTTAATATATTTAAAAATATTTGAATTAAATATAAATAAATTTATATAATCGTATATATTCACACCGAATATCATATAGCTCCAATTGGATTTATAACTCGATATTCAAATCCCGATTGAATCGATATTCAATTTATATTAAAATCCATTTATAATATAAATAAATCATTATAAATTATAAAGGAATTCCATAGCAACTTTTCAAAAATTTGATTTGGACATAACTCAAAATCTACACGACGAAATCACGATTTTTCTCTTCCATTAGAAAAATATACTTCACCAACTCCGAATGTTTCTTGTTTCACAGAAATTCGATTTAAAACGGCTATGTATATTCGTTTAAAGCTCGGTTCGCCAAATTACGAACCGCAGCGCCAATTCAAGCTCGATTATAATTATAATATAATTTATACGTTCAACCATCGTTAATTAAATATATTCGTTATTATAATTCAATTCTAAACTGAACCATATCTTATAAATAACCCAGTTCACAAAATGCTATAAATTCAACTAAATTCTGATTATTTCGAAATTAAATATATTATTATATTATTTATATTAATTAAATATTCAATATTATTTAATTAAACGAGCATTTAAATTTCTAAATCACTCTTTAAATAATTGAATAAATAAATTACTATACCCTAAAAATACGGGATAATACGTGTTTAGTTTGTTATGACTAGTTTTACTTGATTTTGTGGCTAGTTCACTGAATATATATTTGGTTTTTAAAATGGAGAAAACATTGTCATTTTATTATGAAAATAAAATAAAATGGCGAAGTATTTTCCATTTTGACTATTTTTGCAATAAATGTCAAAGTCTTTTTCATTTTATTGCAAATTGAATAAAATGGCAAAGAGTTCACTATTTTATTTTTATTTTAGGACTAGTTTTGCGGCTTGATTTTCTTTCTTCTGGGTGCAAAGCTCGTTTGCTCAGTATAGAAGCAAGGGAAAGGGTTAGTGAACATGTCCTTTGTTGGTAATGGTCTTAGATATAGGAAACGGTTGAAGTCCAGTGACTTCACCTTTCCTGATGTTATTGTTATGCAAAAATTGCTCTGATACCAAACTGTTGTGATTTTTGTGCGCAGCCCCAATCACTTGAAGATGAATTTGATTGAAAAAACAAAAGAACAACACAAATAATATCGGAAATATGAACAAATGATATTCCACCCAACCACCCTTTTTATTGATTCACTAATAAAAAAATTGTTTACAATCAATCTCAACTATCATTACAAACAATTACAACTTGAACCAATAACCTTATTGAGAAATAGGTAGAGAATATCTAATAGCTAAATAATTTGAAGGAGAACACTCAATTTCGAATAGCTAGAATGATCACTTTTGGTGGCTCTCACCCACACCTATTGAAGATGATAGCTGGCCCTTTTTATAGAGTGAATTGCTTCATACCCAAGTAAATTTGGCATCCAAAGTATCTTCATATATTTCATAAATTTATTTGGATAAGCACCAAATATCCTTGTAATAAATGTCCACAAATATAGCAACCAATATCTCTCCACAAAATCTAGCACCAAAACTCTTCATCAAATCTAGCACCAAATCTCTTCATCAAATCTAGCACCAAATCTCTCTATAAAATCTAGCAAAAAAATTTCTCCACAAAATATGTAAGATTATTTGTTGCCCAAAATTGTGATTTGCGTATCACCAATTTCAACACTCCACCTTGATACCAAATCACAACATCTCCTCCACTCAAACAATAGCCCCTTAGCTCTCACTTTCAACCTCTTCTTTGTCAACTAACACCATCTTGATTTTAACGGCTACGAGATAAAACCATCCTGTCTTCTTTTCAAGTCCACGCTCAATTGATTTCCAGGCTCAATCACACCTTCTTGATTTCATCAGGCCACAAGATTGCCTAATTGATTTCCAGGATCAATCACACTTCCTCTTTATCGATATACACCTACCACTTGATCCCTCTTCATCTACATGGATCCCTCGAGAATTATCAACGTGAAGACAATAATCGATAACACGATCCTCAATGGATCCTCAGCAGTGATCAAAACCAACCTCTCTACCTTGCTGCGGACTAGGTTCTTCATTCCAAATTCTCAAAATCTCCTACTCCACAATAGCCATCCATGAAAGCAACATCATCTCCGGCATCTACAATCTTCAATCCAAAATCACTCCAAGCTATGTGATGAACTGAGCTCTGATATCAAACTATTATGCAAAAATTGCTCTGATACCAAACTGTTGTGATTTTTGTGCGCAGCCCCAATCACTTGAAGATGAATTTGATTGAAAAAACAAAAGAACAACACAAATAATATCGGAAATATGAACACACGATATTCCACCCAACCACCCTCTTTATTGATTCACTAATAAAAAAAATGTTTACAATCGATCTCAACTATCGTTACAAACAATTACAACTTGAACCAGTAACCTTATTGAGAAATAGGTAGAGAATATCTAATGGCTAAATAATTTGAAGGAGAACACACAATTTGGAATAGCTAGAATGATCACTTTTGGTGGCTCTCACCCACACCTAATGAAGATGATAGCTGGCCCTTTTTATAGAGTGAATTTCTTCATACCCAAGTAAATTTGGCATCCAAATTATCTTCATATATGTCATAAATTTATTTGGATAAGCACCAAATATCCTTGCAATAAATGTCCACAAATATAGCAACCAATATCTCTCCATAAAATCAAGCACCAAATCTCTTCATCAAATCTGGCACCAAATCTCTTCATCAAATCTAGCACCAAATCTCTCCATAAAATCTAGCAACAAATCTCTCCACAAAATATGTAAGATTATTTGTTGCCCAAAATTGTGATTTGCGTATCACCAATTTCCACAGTTATGATCTCCTAAAGTTAGGCTCACTTCTGGCACAACTGTGTTGCACCTCCCAACGATTTTAATTGACAACTTCCCCAAATTTAAATAGCATTAAGCTCGGTCACCACTGAAGGATTGTATCAAGATGAAGCAAACTCGTTATTTCTCCGTATTTTCTATTTTACTTTTTGATTTTATATTTGAGAATTGTGATTGAAGCGTGGAAATGGAAAAGGGGGATGCTTGCAAACTGATTTCAGACCAGTTCAACATTAAAGAAAAATATTGAGAAACTGCAAACTATATTAGTGTGTTGGCAGTAACTATCCCAGTACTCTCATCCCACATCACATTTTCCAAACTACTATATTTCAGCAACTTTGCAAAGAGATCTAACCGAGTACGATAGTAGTATAATTTGCAGCACTTCTCCTTAGCGTTAAACTATGCAAGCGTAAAGAGATCTAACCGAGTATGATATTCCAGTTCAAGTCCACAAACAAAAATACTTAAAATAAAAAAACTATCTGGTTTTTTCTAGAAGATATTGAAAGAATGATGATTTTTACTCTTCAATATTATCGAAGTCGAATAAACACTTTTTTGCTTGCTGTCCTATTTCAAAATGTAACTGGGTTCCATAATGGACCAAATAATGAAATTTTCTTCCTCTCAATATTGCTGCAAAAGGCTTGCTTTTTCAGGGCATCAAAGCCCAAATACATTGGTGCCTTCTAGGCTTTGTTAGTGCTTCGTGCATCGTTGGTGCTTTGATAGGTGAAAAAGCCTAAGGCTGGCGCCCATGGCTTTTTGGCGCCTAGGCAAGGGTTTAATAACTACAGTAACAACAAAAGCATCAAAACAAAGTATTACTATTGCAAGCTACAACATGGATAGCAAGTTCAGGAATGCATACTTGAACTTATAGAGAAACTAGGTCAAGGGTTTTCATGCCAAAGCTATGCAAAAAGGCAAATATATTATTGTTTTCAAGAGAAATGCTGAAAAATCTTTCTGTTAAGAAATGCTAAAGTTGGAAGAAAAATCAAGGGACCCCTGAATTCCACATTTTAGTTCGAAAATTATGTTTCTTTCTCTTACTTCATATTTCTTCGTAATAGGATTGTTATTTTTAAAGGGACTACAATGTATTTTAACATTTTTACAATGTGGGATTCTATAAAATACACAAATTTAGTTTTGTAATAATAATGCATCTATAGCAAAAGGAGGGAATGTTTAATCTACAGAATTATACCTTTAAGTGTAATTGTTAGCGGTTAGTTCCCTCTGAGTCCAAGAATAAGAAGGGGCTCCATAAAATAACTAATGCGTCTGGCAACGCCGCAGTCATGCACTAATTTTTTACCTCCCATCACTGCTCCGGGTTTGTAATTCAGTTTCGTACCTATAATACAGTTCACCACCAATAGCATTACGGTTAAGCACAAATACAGGCGCATACCTTCAATTTCAAATGAATAAAAGAAAGAACTTCCTACCAGTTTCATTGATTACAACTCTGCCGTCATCCGAAATTTTCTCAATGAGTCTAAGAAGCGAAATATCAAAAGACTTGAGACCAGGCGGCGATTCATCGGAACGAATATCCTCGATTATAATAGACCGTTGTGAAAGGGTTGAAAGTAAAAGGCGTTGTCGAAAGTGGCGGCTTCCTTTAAATCTCAGGTATGAAGTTTTCTCCATGGATTGTTTGGCCGTTGAAGAGCAAGCTAAATATTTCTGGGAAATAAGGGGAGCTTTTGGTTGTTTTTGCTTCTTAAACCCTAATATGCTTAGGTGCATGCGAGGTGGGTACGTCTGGCTTAATGGGTGTAGTTCTGATCTAACGAGTTTAGAAACGCAGCATGCAACAACCAATTTGTGCCTTCTTTTTTCTTTTTCGTTGTTTCCCTTTTTTCTTGAAAAGAAACATTTGGGTTTGTTTTTTCCTGTCTTTTTTGGTTATTTTATGAGAACAAATTTTGAAACTTCAAAGTTTTAAATTCTATTAATTTTAGGTTTATATTTTATAAAACGATCATTAATAAGACATTACATATGAATATTTATATTCCTGTTAGTTAGCTTTAAAACATTACTCAATTAAAACATGAGGGCTTCAATCAAAATTGCTAATGTATGTTGTTAAAATGGCTACATTTTTTGATAATTCGGTAAATTTTAGGAAACTTCATCTAAGTGAGAAAAGTGTTACGTATTATACTCCGCTGAATAAAATGATTTACAGTTTTACTTCCTACGTGATGCAATATTCGGAAATGTAGGAAAAACAAAGCAACCAATCCATTGGTAAGGCAAGATGGTAAAAGAGGAACAACCCAAATGACAAATTTGCAGCAGTCAATGTTGTGCTTGCCACCGCCTACTCTGACAAACGAGAGATCTTCTGCTTAAGACATTCGCCAATGAAATACAATTGTCCTTTGAAGGATATTATTTAAAGTAACCAGGTTCCAATTTCTATCCCTCTTCAATTTTATAATCCTACGGACCATGAAAATATGAGATATGCTGAATTGGACATCGAATTGACTCAAAAAGTACAAAATACCTTGGAAAACACAATAGTTCCATATGTAGTTGGTTCTCAGCCTCATTTTCCGTTTTTCAAAGCATATATTCATAGAGTATGGCAACCGTCAGGTGAATTTGGAATATATTCTAAAAAAGACGTGTTTTATATCATTAGATTTCAAAGCAAAGATGATTGCCATCGAATACATGCAAAAGATCCTTATTTTTATAATGGCCAGTTAATGGTGATGAAACGTTGGTATTTGGGTGCAAAGATTACTAAACATATGTTGAATTCAGTTCCTATCTTGGTTAGATTACACAATTTTCCTTTAGAATATTGGACAGTTGAAGCAATTAGCAGAATAGCTTCCGTCCTTGGTAATCCAATTAGACTCGATAAGGTGACAGAAGATATTCAGAAGATTGCATTTGCATGTGTTTTGGTTGAAATTCCTAGCTCGTGCACCATTCCTAGTCGAGTTCCAATTTTAACTGCGGATAAACAAATATTAATGCAAGACGTTGAATACTAGTGGAGGCCTGATGTATGTTTGAATTGTAACAGCTTTGGCCACAAAAGTAGAAACTGTCAATTTCCAAAAGTATGGGTTCCTAAGAAGGTCGATTTTCAGAATTGTAGAAGGCAGGATATGGATGTTGTTTTGGATACACAGCTGTATACATGTCAGGATTAGTATACTTCCTATTCACAGAACCAGGAGAATGAGTGCACGAATCAGGAAGGTGTTGTCGAAAGTGATTCAGCACAAAAGAAAGACAAGGAGTTACAGACGCAAGCGACTCTTCCAATGAATTTTTTATCTGACCAAATTCCAGATGTTTCTACTTTTATGGCTACTGAAGACGAAAAAGATAAAGAAACAAACATGGAAAATCAGGATGGAAAAAATTAGTCAATTCTAACTTAGGTCCGCGCACATCCAAACGTAAGGCAGTACGAAAGGTCAGTTACGATGAAGAGCCTTTTGAGTTTCAGGTGAATTCAGAATCTGGAGTCATGAACAACCCGGAATGGAACGCATTAATCACTAAACTGAAGGACAAGGAAAAGAAGAAGGATTATAAAAAGTTTAAAAAATTGGAGTCGCTACCTTCCTCTGGTCAAGGAGTCTCTTTAGGATAGTAGTGTTGAGAACACAATTCAGACGAAGTCATGTCTCATAGTAGTCTAGCAGTGTGACTTTTAGTTTGGGCTTTACTAGTCTTATTTAGGCTAATATTTGTCAATATGTTTTACATCTTTAGGTTGTGCAGTGTATTTCAGTACGAGTGAGTTTTCAGAGTGAGTAATATGTCACTTGTTTGAAATTGAACAACAGAAGATGTAAAATTTATATATATATAGTAATAAAGTACCAATTTTCTTAAAAAAAGAGAAAAGAAATAAGCCATATATATAAACATTATATATAATTTAATATCTCAGCCTCACATATGTTTATTGGGCACTTTAGCGACAAAAAGGTCGACACCCCTTTTAGAAGGGGTGTCGACTACCGGTCGACTGCCCTTCTAGAGGGGAGATCGACCGCTTGGCGGCTGAAACGCAAAATTAATGCTAGGTTTGGTTAGGATTTTAGGGGTGATATATATATAT
Source organism: Allium sativum (assembly GCA_030737875.1). Classification (NCBI taxonomy): domain Eukaryota; kingdom Viridiplantae; phylum Streptophyta; class Magnoliopsida; order Asparagales; family Amaryllidaceae; genus Allium; species Allium sativum. The sequence goes on along the minus strand of CM060916.1, from coordinate 709,570,719 downwards.
ATATATATATATATATATATATATATAAACGGACGACTAGGATTATATCTAAATAATCCTACGACCCTAACTTACACAAGCAACTATAAATAGACCCCTAGACCTCACAACTAAAGCCTATCCATTTTTCTCCATTGTGCCTTCATTCTACGTCTGCCCCCATTGATTTTAGAAATAGGTTCTTTTTCATCTTCTTATATAGATCTATTTATCTTTCTCTCTAATCTTTTCTCATTGATCTAGATTAGAATATATTCTTGGAATCAAAGGAAATATATATATATATATAAGATTTTAATTAGTTTATTCTTATCTATATAGATCTTTATAGTTGGAATTTACATCAAAAAGGCACAACAACGTCAGATCTACGCTCTTCCAATCAATATGAGAGGAATTAATATTTCCTTATGCATATTCTACATTTGTAGATTATCATATGGACTCGTATGCCCAAGAGGATTTGGCACAACGATAATATTAAAATGCAAAACCCCCCAAACCCTCCATTTTTATGTATTTTGCAAGAATTGTAAATTTATTGGGTTTGTGGATCTTGGTCTTAGTAGTAAATTGAGAACAATTGGGTAATATGCTTCTATTTTATATAATTTATCCCTTTGTCTAAATATTCGGTTGTAACCTAAAAAGGTTTAGATTTGGTTTGATTCATTATTTAATTAGGTTTGGGTTCTATTCTGAATCCAAACATATTCAGATTTGAAGCTAATCAATATGAACGTTTTTATGTGCAATATGTAAAAGGGGGTAAATTAGATAAATAAAGTCCATGTATATATATATAAGTGTGTGTGTGTATTTTTATATATATATATATATATGTCTATATGTGAAATTATACCTTATTCTTGGTCCATTACTAGAATCATTCCGAGCATATCCAACATCTACAGGTATACGGATCAATGTGAGAGGTCTAATGTGCTTATGTATATATGTATGTATGTATGTATAAACATATTGTGTGTGAATAGGCAGGTCTACTACATCTTGGGAAGGTCTTAAGTGGTTGTCTCTCTTCTTATCTAGTTTGGATCTTAAGTGGTTAGGACTAGGATCCCCTCCGAATGTTTATTCGTGGGAGAGGTTCCAAAGTCAAAGGACCCACTCTTATTAGATTTGAAATAAGTCTATGGGTCCTCCTTCTCTAAATTGGTTAGGCATAGTGGTAACGGAGTAGGGTAGTCCACGGGAGATGTCCACTTCCTCTCGAAGCTTGTAAGGGCTAAACTAAGGACAAGATTAGGTTATAAAAGATATGTAGCCATAGCATGCTCACGACTATCTAAGGAAGTCTTAAGCGAAATAAGTGTTCTACCGTAATATCAGTTAAGCAGTAAGGTTCGCAATACTACTTCTCATATTACAAGTGAGAGTATAGACTTAAGGACGTTGACTCATCAGGACGGGGTCTTAAGTGGCTATGGTCCGTCTCAGGTTTATAAGAGATCATAAGAATCCACCTTTAATAGGGCCATAAGTGACCAAGAATGCCCGCCTCCTTGGGTCTTTACCCTAAATATACTAATGAAGGCCTTAAGCGATTGACTTGGATATCCACCCCATTGGTTAGATACTTTGTGTGTTTGTGTGAATTTTCTGTGTTGCGTAGGAATACCTTGATATATGTAACCAGCTAAATCTAGGGTATGGACTTTAAGTAAATACTATATTTTAGTCACACAAGACTTATGTTCTTACCCCTCTCCTTAACATATCCACCATGTCAGTAGGTTGGGTAGATTCTATTGACGACGCAACGGTGGGGGCTGAAGACGAAGATAAAGATATTATGCTGTTATTAGTTATTTTTGCAGTACTTCTTATGGAAAATTTTGAAAATGAATTAATTGATGTACCTATGGAACAAATGTATTTTTGACAGTTTGTGTTTGGATTATGTGGTTTTAATAAAGTGGTACATCATATTTTAGTATTTTATTTTCTCATTCTACTGTGTGAGATTTCCATAATGAAATGTGTGTGTGTATATATATATATAAATTATATGCAAATGTAATTCCTTACAGGAACCAACGACCCGTTTAGAGTGGCTCTAAGTTTCGATGGACCTTAGCTGGGTTGAAATTTAGGCCCATTCTGGGCAGGTTGTTACATTTGGTATCAAAGCATAGGTTACTCGATTATAGGGAAAGTATATGTATGAGAGATGTATTTGTATTTTGAAAATGGTTTTTCAATATATATATATATATGTATGTATAATACGTTTACCCCTATGAGCATACGCATCCATATTAGGATACCTTATCGTTTTCATCCCTTTTCTGCTTAGATACTATCTCATGAGTATCCACTGAAGGGTTCTTCCTTTTATTTTCAGATAGTAAAATGATTGATAATCCTACCGAGCAGGTAAATTAGGCAAGGCCTTGATACTTGCCAGAATGGTTCCAACAATATCTTCGTACTGTAGAACAAGTCCATGTTGCTGCTCCTGCTACTGAGGTAGCCTTTGACTTTTCTCGTTTCTGCAGGAGCTTCGCGAATATTGGAGGGAAATCATTCACTGGAAAGGAGGGTTTTACTAGCGCCTAAAATTGGCTAACAGACTGCGAAAGAATTTTCGAAGCTACTGGGTGGCTCGATGAAGTAAAAATGAGATTTGCGGCCTGACACTTGAAAGAGGGGGCTCTTGAATGGTGGAACTTAGTATCTGGAGGGAATGAGGGTCAGATATTTACATGGGATGAATTCAAAACCCGTTTCGAAGCAAGGTTTCTACCAAAAGTCGAGATGACTATCCAGTTGGAGAAATTTATCCACCTCAAATCAAATTAAACTTGGGTTTAACTTGACTCAAAAATTCAGCTTGCTCCAAATTGGACCAAATTAGTTTTGTTGCGAAGCTCTCGACTTCACGATCGCAACAGATCCAGTTTCGCACGATTCTTAGTTGATATGTACAAGATATTAAGGTTCGAACATTGAACATACGAATTAAATAACCTTTAAATGCACCCTTCTTCTCCGTTGCCTCAACCCACTGTTTAACTCCATTTGAAGCTCCCTGTCGCCGCTATAGGGCCCGCGCAATCGACTTGGCTCACCGTCGGCAAGCCCCTTCCACCGCCGACCTTCATCGGCCGCCGCTTCGCCTTCCCTGCCGCCGTGTGCACTGAAATCGCCTACGAACCGAGCTTGGTTAGGGTTTGATTTCTCTATCCCCACTCAACCAAACATCACCAAATTTTTACAACAGCTCCATCTCGCTTCCACGCAACTTTTTCATGTAGAGGCCATCACGTGGAACCTCCTCGTTTGGCCGGAATTTATTAATATATGTTCGCTGTAACCAAAACATCCCATTTTCTGATGAACTCGATTTTCTGACAACCTCAGTCCGATTCAGGCCAAACTTTTCAAGCATTCTCCCATCTACAAATTTCCCTTTGGTGCCATCATCTAATACTCGATCGTTTGGCCACAATCTCAGCAAAACCGAAGTCAGTGTTCTAACTTTGAACTGAAATTTCAGCGAATCCGTGCAATGGTAGGTCATGAAATTTTTGTGATAGGTAGATATCATCATGTTCTACAACTTTTGTGTATTGAGTTTTGGCTAAATGTTTACGGATTGGAAGATATAAAATATTTAATGTTCGGGGTCTTTTTTGTAAAATGTGTAGAGAGTGGAGAGGGGGTTGGCTGCAATTTTGGAGGAAGAAGGAGAATTAGGGTTTTGGGAAGAGGAAAAGTTCTTATATAGTGGGGATTATTATTATTTTAATTATTTCTTCAGTTAGTGTTGTCTCCATTTGATAGTTATCGATGCTCTGAGCACACACGAACTCCGTTGGTGATGAAAATTGACACACAACTATGTTTTAATGATACGGTCCTAATGAAATTTGTTATGTCAAATTCCAAGTCCGTTTTCTCAAAAATCTCTATTTCGGGCTCAAATGACTGATGGGTTCACAATTTATCGCGCATGGCTACATACTAGCTCCAAAAATTACGAAATTTGGAGTTTAGAAATAATTTAATATTCTGGATCCAACAAAAGTGGTCTCGTAGAAAATGGAGGTCGTTTGCAAAACATCTATTTTTAAGGGCTCAAATAATATTAAAATATTAATAAATTCCATAGCGACTATTCTAAATGTTAATTTAGACATAACTTACATTTCATAAAGTGAAATCTCGATTTCTTACATTCGTTAGAAAGATATAGTTAAATAGATTCTAACGTTTCTTATTTCATCAAATTCTGTATATTCTTTTAAAGTTAAAATCGAATTTTCAAACTATCGCGCCATTTCAAGCTCGTTTTATATAAATTTTAAATTTATACGTTCTAACTTTGTTTTAAATAATATTTCGTCGTTAATTCTCGAAATAATTCATTAAAAATATTTAATTTCCATGAAAATCAATTAAAAGTAAATTTTTAATTGGTTCCAAAAATACGGCTTGTTATAGTAACACCCCGTAAAAGACATAAATATTAACATTAAATAAAATTAAACAATTTAATAATAAGGCTGGAAAATGAGATTTTGCAGCTTTAAGAATTTGGCTACGAAACTCTTTTATTTGAATTCGTGGCGAAATTCTGAATCGTTTTCATATATAATATGCTGAGAACGGTGAAAGTATGAAGAAGTTACAAGCAAATGAAATTGGACAGGAAAACGCATATATATATATAATCAGATAAGTTATATTTATATATATCCAAAATATAATGAAATGAAATATGGATGAGTTTGAAATTCAAACAGAGGATAAGATAGAGGGGCAGAGAATATTGTAAGTAAGGAAAGAGATTAAGCAAATAAAGCAATGTAATATATAATTAAATACCATAGCCCCATTTATATTCATTGGTCACTTCAGCGACAAAGAGGCCGGCCGGCCCCTAGAGGGGGTGTCGATTGCCGGTCGACTGCTCTTTTATGGGGTAGGTCGACCGCCTGGCGGTTGGAACGCCCAATGAATCTAGGTTTGGTTAGGTTTTTAGGGTCAATATATGGCCAGGATTACGTCTAAATAATCCAACGATCAAAGCTTACACAAGCGACTATATATAGACCCTCAAACATCACAACTAAACCCTAACCACTCTCTTTTCTCCACCTCCATATTGTCCTTCTGTCATTGCTGAATTCAAGAAAGCTTAGGAATCTCCCTTCTATTCCTCTAACCTCCATTCTTATCTTTTATTATAATCTAAATTCATATAGATTTGAGCATAAATTTTGGAATTTAGTTGTATATATGCATAAGATTCTAAAGATGATTCTTATATATATATATATATATTATAAGAATTGCAACACGTTTATCATGAAGGCTGAATCCAGATTTGAATCTACAACAAGAATCCTATTATTCTTTCTTTTAGATCTATAAGTGAAATATTGTGTTTCTTAGGCATATTCTAGTTTTTAATAGATTAACATGTTGATTTGTATACCTAAGAGGATTTGGCAAACAATAACATCAATACAAAAAACCCCAAATCCTCTATTTTATGTTCTACGTAAGAATTGTCAATTTATTGGGTTTGTGGATCTTAATCTTAATATTGAATTGAGAATAAAAAGTGGTGTTGTGTTTCTACTTTATGTAATTCATCCTTATGTCTAAATATTTGATTGTAACCTAAAAGGGTTTAGATTTGGTTTGATTCATGATTTGATTAGGTTTGGGTTCTATTCCGAATCCAAACATATTCATACTTGAAGTCTGTCAAATATAAACGTTTTTATGTGCAATATACCAAAAAGGGGTGAATTAAACAAAGTGGAGCCTATAAATATACATGTATATATATATATATATCTATATATATATATATATGTATATGTGTGTGTGTATAAATTTATATTATACTTTATTCTTGATCCATTATTAAAATCATTCCAATAAGCCTAGGATGCAAGTTAAATTTGTATGTATGTTGTATTTTCCATTCACTGCTATCTGTTATTATGATATTATGCCATCATGCCTAAAATGTAGCGTTCAAAATATGGAAATTAACTTGTATACCTTAATTTAGGACAAGTTGTCAATTTTTATCTCGTTAGAACATTCTCTCGTTCATACGAACATTATCGTTAATTATGCGGTATAATTATTATATTAATATAATGAAATCAACATAATTAACGTAATAACGATTAGGATACAATTCGAATTTTAAATGTCCCCATATATATTGGTTGCTTGTGTGTGTATAGAATGGACTTACATATATAAATAGTGACATACAAGCACGAGGTTAGTTGCCAATTGTGGTATAAGCCTACCCGGAACCAACTGGCAAATCCAGCAACCACAAGTAGGCCCAACTAATGTGAGAGGTCTGGGTGCCATGAGCCATTCGAACTTAGTACACTATGACATGAGGTTAAACCTACTTGTAGTAGAAGCCTGCCCGAAACCGCCCGGCATATCCAGCATCTACAAGTATACGGTTTAATGTGAGAGGTCTAGCGTATGTATGTATAACTATATATATATATATATGAGTCTATTATGTATGGAAATAGGCAGGTTTACTACGCCATGAGAAGGTGTTAAGTGATTGACTCTCTTCTTATCTAATTTGGGTCTTAAGTGGTTAGGACTAGGATCCCCTCGGAAGGTTTATTCCTTGGAGAGGAACCAAAGTCATAGGGCCCAACCTTATTCAATTCGAAGCAAGTCTATGGGTCCTCCTTCACTAAAAGTGGTTTGGCGTAAGCGGTAACAAAGTAGGGTAGTTCACGGGGGATGTCCACTTCCTTTAGAAGCTTATAGAGGTTCAACTAGGGACATGATTGGTATATATAAAAGATATGTGGCCATAGCTTGTTCACCAACTATCTAGGGGAAGTCTTAAGCGACATAGGTGTTCTGCCGTAATATAGGTTAAGTAGTAATGTTCGCCTCAGGGTCTTAAGAGGATAGGGTTTGCCTCAGGGTTATAAGCGATCATAAGAATCCACCTTTAATAGGGTCATAAGTGACCGAGAATGCCTGCCTCGTTGGGTCTTTACCCTAAAAACACTAATGAGCGATTGACTTGGATATCCACCTCATTGTTCTTTATAAATGTACGGATCTTTATTAAAGTTAATCAACGATCTAGGGCAATTCTAACCCCTATAAATAAAGGGTTAGACCCCATTCTTTTGCACACAATTCTGAAAGCGGTAGCTAGGCTCTGCAATTTTCTCTTCTCCTAAATCTCTTATAAAACAAATCTAAATATATACAAACTATAAAAAAAATGGAGAGGATTAGAATCAGATTCATTTGCAAAATATATAGTGCTATGAATAGGTGCCCTTACATTCAAATTTCCTTCCTCTTTCCTATTTTCTTGCAGAACTACAAATCTACAAGAATCCCCTTTTTGGAATAATTGTATATCCGTAAGATTTTGGAAATTTTAGGCCTAAAGGTTTATTCAGATTCATATTTGGATAGCTTTCAGGTGAGTGGGAAATTTATATACATCGTCTATAATTACCTGATTAGTTCCTTTGAAACATATCTAAAATGTATGCCCAAAAGTTTATCAGATTTGTTTATTATTTTTGTCAAATCTGAAATAGTAGGTTGTGGTTTGCAAAGCAGAATTTGTATGCCTATTTATTTTATTATTTCCTACAATTGTGTTTAGGTTGTTGTGGTTATTGTACACACCTTAGATATGGAAATAAATCCCAAAACCATTGTTAGAATTGTAGTTTTATTCCAGATCCTTAGCTTTAGTCTTGGTTTGTGGTTTTTAACATATTTGATTTAAAGATTTTGCATGTTTTGTTTGATGTTTTTGGGGCTTTACTTGGTTATTGTAAAAATGCTCTTTTGTGTTCTTTTTAATAAAAAAGGACATTGTTTCAAATCAGCGAAAAAATATGTATAAAACAATTAGGAAAGGATGTGTAAATTCATGTATGTTTTTACGTAGTTTACAACAACCACACCAAAAACATTTTTTTCTTATTTCTTGTGATTTTAAATGTGCATACATTCCCCTCATTGGATCTCAACGAGTTTTACCATGAAGATGATAGGTATTTGCGTCAAGAGGACGCGCAAACAAAGAGGAAAGTGGAAATAAATGTTGTGACAGGCAAGGAAGTATTTGAAGTGGATTTGAGGAAAGAAAAAGGTTGAAGGAAGAATTAAGTGAGCTTCAGGCAAAGGAAAGAGTAGGAGGGACCGAAATACACTTCGTATGCTATGTTGAATGAATCAGTTGAAAAGATTTATATAAATACTAAGGGCAACACTCCTACAAGAAATTAGCTGGTAGGGAGCTAATGTTTAGGTAAAGGAGATCTTGAAGAAAGCTTATGTTTATTTTATGAATTGGACAGGCATGTAATAGTTGAATGCAAGCACCTCAGAGAAGTAATAGAGGAGCATATATGAAATGGACAGCTCCAGTAGTGCATCAGGAATTGAGGGACAACATCGGAGCATAGATAGTCATCAATAGCAACCTGAGCAAGTCACGCTTGAGGAACAAAATGGCTATCTTTTAATGGTGATGATGTAAAGCTAGAATAATCGCTAGCTAGTTCCTAACAAAACAGCTTGATCACTTGCATATGCACAGGATTAGGATTTAGTCCTCAGAGTTAATGTTGAACCGCGAAGCTTGAATAGGCTTAGTTTAGCTTTCTTTTACTTTGTTTTTTTATAAGAGATGAATAAAATTGGTTGTGGTTACTTTAACTAGAGAGATGAAGTAATAACTGCAAGGTACATATTCCTTTGATCAAAGAGCAACTATATGACTTTATACGGATAAACTACAACCGAATCATCAACTTGAGAGTTAGGACTGAAATGACGATGATAATGACCATAAGTAAGTACATGACTGATCAAATTTTTTCATGAGTGGAGAATCGGGACCAGAGTGTAAGAAGTATTGTCGCTTTGTCAAAATGAAAAAGGTTCAAATTACTTGATATTAAACCCCTTCATTGAAAAATGATTGGACTGGGTTTAACTAGGTCCGAGAGAGGTCGCATTAGTTCGAGAGAACTAAGATATCACTATATGTTTCACGATGTGAAATTGGAGTGCATGAAGTAACGCTACATCGTTGGAGTGCGATAGGATCGGCTTGTTTTTTTGTTGAACTCCATTCACCAGAAGGTAACTGGACTGGGTTCAGCTATTGCCTGGAATGTCCGTATCGAATCGAGAGAGTTATGACATCACCATGTATCCCAGTACTTGTTGTAGGAGTGCAAAGGGCATAACGCTTCTCTAAAAGGAAACATAATCATATTATTTAGTCATCAAGTCTCATCAAAACTAATATGATTGGATTTAACAAGGGCCTTAAGAGACCAATGATCAGCTTGGAGAGGTCATGAGTATAGACATAGATCCTGAGAGATCGCAAGATAAGTGTTTACTTCCTTTGGATTTGGAAATCTCCTTGATGAAATCCCAAAAAGGCTAGGGTCATCAAGTGTGGATTACTCCCGATAAGAGCTCAGTGGAGCTATGGATCATGTATCGATTACACTTGACACGGTAAAGATGCGATCAAGAGTATGGACTATGCTCAATAAGGGTCCCGAGAGACTAAGGATTCACTTAGAGAGGCTGCGAATTTGGGTACTAACTTGCAGCAACCTTAAAATTTATAAGTGATATGATCCAAAGAGATCGTAGATTTTGGATCTATGTACATTTAAAAACACATGTACTATAAAAAGATATGTCTTGGAGGGAAAGCATTAACCTGCATTTTCACCAAGCCATTGCTTTTTGGATTCGTATTCACAGATTACTCAGTCATTAAGATGGATAGCCCAAAGAGATGGTTAGATAGCTCGGGAGTCGAGTATGGATGATTATATAAACCTATTGTAACACCCCACCTCCGTTAAGGTCACTCACAAAGGGAATGCCTCAACTTTGATGGAGCGTTTTAGTAGACAGAACAGAATATTACAAGACAGATAAGTAGTACTTGAAAATTTATAACTTTGCTACAGCAGAAGAAGAAATAAGTTTGGTTGCATCTTTCTAAATCACAATACCCAAACTCAAGCACACAATTATCAGTCTTATAAAAATCCTTCAGAATGTAAAGTTTCAAAGCCATAATCCGCAACATAAACTGCCATGAAAAGATAGAGTCAAAGCCAAGCAATATTCCAAGCACTTCAAGCAGAGAGAATCAGAATATAGCTCCTATGTTTCCACCCTGAGCACCTGGGGGGAACGGAAAGAAAAGGGGCGAAAACAAACGAGGTCAGACATAAAGTCTGGCGAGTCTAGTGACTTCCAGCATATAAACATATAATATTATCATGGCATGTAAATAAAGCTGGATAAGAGATTACATCAGCAGGAATAGCAGATATACTTTAAGTTAACAGAAGAAACAGAATGATGTAAACCAAGAATGATGTAAACAGAATGATGTAAACCAAGATATACTTTAAGTTATGTTCCTTACTTACATCTTACCAGAATGATGTAAATCAAGAATGATGTTACCACCTAACAGAAATAGACGGTACCAACAGAAACAGACAGAACTAAGTGTACCCTAAGTCCTACCCCAAGCGATCGGCTCCCTAATACATAAATACCCTGTGTCGGCCCAATAGTGGGGTGTATCACTCCCTAAAGTGGCAACCTATTGGCACAGACCTATTTACAGATGTTACGGTGCCTTACATCCTCAAAACAGACCGGATCCATGCACGCACATGACTCGGTTGGAACGCACCATCAACACCCCTCGCCATTATCATAATGAACCGCTTATAATTAGTTCAGTAAGCGTGCCCGGACCCCTACATAGCGTGGGGTCAAAGTTTTTGATACCAAAAAGGGTTACTGACTAATATGGGTCCCAAACAATAGATGGCACAAGTATTTCCCCTCCTAACCTTGTGTCCCCAGACTAACAGATTTCAGATTAACTTGTTTACAAGTTTCAGACATACAGAGTTCAGATTTTTCTAGTTCAAAGATCAGACAATCAAGTTAACAAGTTTTTAGACTAACGGATCAGATGTACATTTTTAACAGACTTACAGATTGTCTAACTTTGTATTGGGCCTACTGTAACACCCCACCTCCACCAATGCCACTCTTGCAAGTACACTAGCTTTGGAGGGGCGTCAAACGAGGTAAACATGCATGCAGATATCACAAGGCAGAACATATAAGTAAAACAGAGTAGTAAAGCATCGGATAAAACTAGCATTTCAAAACCATAGTCAAGTTACATCAAAGTACTTGGTCATTATTTTTCCATAAAACAAAGTCTAGAACATAAACCAAAAACTGGAAAAAACATAAAGTAACTATCCCCAAAGTAGAAATAAGGCCATAGCATGCTCAAACCATACATGAGCTATCCAGAAAAGCAGCTAAAGATCCAGCTAGGTACTAGTGTTCCCACCCTGCAAACCTGGGGGGGGGGGGCACGGAAGAAAAGAGGCGAAAGAAACCGGGTCAGTCAAAAAGACTGGTAAGTCCTATCTACTATTAGTATAAAAACTAATAAAGTTAACTGGACATGTAAAGCAGAGAAGAAACATAGGGTGATAACTGGCATGGTGAAAAATTAACAAGATAGATCAAGTGTGGCATCGCATATACAAGGTTAAGTTGCACCAGGTGCGTACTAGTATTCCAATCCATGTCAAGTATAAACAAGAAATGATCCCTTGGCCCAAAGCTGGCCCACATCATGAGATGACCTAAATCGAGGTCCAACTACTCGGTCTAGTCGATCGGCTCCCTAAAAGCCTAACTCGTCAAGTTTCGGCGTCATACGGCCCAATCACGAAGTGTAGTCAAACTATGCTAGGTACACCCTAGGGTGTATCAAGCCCTAGGGTGCCAACCACGGACACAAATCAAGCACGCACAGTCTAAACCTACGGGTGCCCGTGTCTGCTTTTTCAACTCCGGACCATGTGCACGACCATGATCCGCCTGAACCTACACCGGCGCACCTACTCAGCCGTCGTTTTGGTCGCTTACATGTCAAGCCAGTAATCGTGCCCCACCCTAGCCTAGTCCCTAGGGTATCATGATACAATCAAGAGGGTTACTGGTGAAAAGGACCACGTAACTAGGGTTTCTAACGGGTTAAATGTGGTTAACCCTACCCAGTCAAGTTGGTTAAGTGTACCCAAGGTTCATGACTTAACCCTATCAACCCATCGTGTTTAATTGGTTAAGTATTCAAGTGGTCCATGACTTAACCCTATCACGTGGCATTAATTAATTTAATGCACCCAACCTCTCACATTAGACCTTGTTGTGGTTACTAGTTAAGCCGGGCGGGTCCGGGTAGCTTTACACCACAACTTGGTCTAACCTCAGGTTTCAAGTGCGACATGACCAACTACTCACATTGGGTCCTATTGCTTGTAGCCACTAGTTAAGCCGGTCGGTTCCGGGTAGATTTATGCTACAAACTCAACCCAACCTCGAGTTGGCCACTCTCATATTTTCTAGAAGTCATGTCCAAATTCATGTTTCCAAACATAATCACAAGTCAATGTGCATGTCATATTTTAAAATCATGTTTCATGTCATTAATATTACCCAAACCCAATGCATTCCCCTCGCATGTACGTTTCGCATAACATAACATAGATCAAAAGAGGGAACTTGGCAAAACATGACAAAAAGGGCATAAGGTAATAAGGTTGGCCACTAGTTAAACATGGTGGCATATGAGGCATAAATATGTTCATAAACTTGCATATTACATCATAGGCCTCAAAATATGCATGATATCAAACTTAAGCAAATAGGTGAAACATGATCATAAATGACATAGGATGATGGCTAGTGATTCACATATAACATCATATGCAAGATAACACAAGGTTTATGAGAGTTTCTAGGTTGCTTTATGCAACATTTCCAATCAAAGCTCATAGCTTTCCATGCATAAGGCAAAGGTGATAGCTTTACAAACATGCATAACATGATAGGATCAAAGCACATATCATACTTAGGCCCAAACTCAACTTGCAACATGTCATATTTAACTTCATAGTTAGAATCTAAGAGTAGTATAGGGCTTACAATGCTATGAAGACTAGAATAAATATAAAATAAGATTGAGATGAAGCCACACTAGCAAATCCGCAACCAAAGACGATAAACTCCACTTCAAGACTTGAGAACAAGAAGGAATAACCCCAAAGACAAAGAAAGATGGCTCTTTTACTTAAGAAAGATGGCTCCTTTATGACATAGATTGATTTGAGACACTCATGTTCTCATGAAGAAGGTGGAGGCCATGATTAGTGAACATTTGGGCAGCATTTAGTTGTAGGGATGATTAATGAAGGTTTAGGCTAGGTCTAGGGGTCTTTTTATAGAGATTAGGGGTAGTTTAGACCATAGGATTAACCCTAAAACGAATCTGAACCATTAACTCCCGTCAGAAACCAACAAAGGAGGACCCAACATGCCAAAATGGTGCACCAGAAAAATTGGTCCGACCAGGCGGGGTCGACCCCTGGGTCGACATGGGTGTCGACCCATTTGGGGGGGGGGTCGACACTGGTGTCGACACCTGTGTCGACCCTGCCTGGGCGGGAAAATTCCCGCCCAGTCTGTTTTGGCTGAAATTCGATTCTGAATTCGAATTTGAACTGTTTTCGAGCTTAGAATTTTCTGAAAACTTCATTGGGCCATAACTTGGTCATACGGACTCCATTTTTCGAAAACTCGAACTCTATTTCGCGTATTTTTCCGAGACGAACACAATGGCACAGCCCGTTTCCCTTGATTCAAATTTTAGAATTTAATTCTGCCTTGATTTACATTATAACATGTTATTAAAAATACGGGTTGTTACATTCTCCCCTCCTTAAAGGATTTCGTCCCCGAAATCTCCAAGTTAGGAAGAACGTATCCTACCATCCATCGTCAATCTACTCAAAACATCATCCACAAGTAACCATTGTCCTTAAAAGGATTCTAAATGCTGTATGAACATATGCAAAAGGTGTGTGTATATGTACTTATCTAATGCAAAAATCAGGCGGTTACTGATTCAGTAAACCTCCTTAATGCAAAGTATGTTAGTGAAATGAGTCCATATGTATGCAAATTCCTAACATAATTTATAATCTCTACATGAGTGCACATAACATTCATTCATATGCAACATCCCCGTGATAGCACAACAAGTTTCATCCATGAATAAGTATCAGCACTCATGCATATGCAATATGAAAGTGTGTGAGCCGATCTTAGTGCCTAATGTGTGTCATGCATCCACGAGTATCCACTTGCAAACACTTGCAACCACTTTCAAACATCAAGCATAACATGTTTCAAATACATGTTTCATCCAAAGGGTTTCTACTTAAGGTTCTCATGACAAGGTTAACAAGATAAACGGGATAAACATGGATAGCAAAAAGAAAGATATGCTGATTAGGAAAGGAGATTGAGAATGTACCCTCAAAAAGGAATGGATAAAGCCCACGCATCTTCTCCTCGGTTTCCCAAGTTGCATCTTCATCGGCTTCACTCCACTGAACTTTCACCAATTTGACTTCTCGATTCCTTAACTTCTTGATTTCTGTTCCCAAGATACGAATCGGAGCTCTCCTCAAGGTTGCCTCTTTCTCTACCTCCACGTCTTCAAGCATGCTTGGTTCAACCACCTCAGCGGACTCATGTAGGCACTTTCGGAGATGCGAGACATGAAAGACATTATGCACTCCGGCTAGCTTCTCGGACAATTCCACCTTATAGGCCATCTTTCCAATTCTCTCTATGATAGGGAAGGGTCCTACAAACCTTGTTGCCAGTTTCCTAACTGCTCCAAAACGAACCACATTACGCAAAGGAGAAACCTTCACGAAAACCATGTCTCCCACTTCGAATTCCAAATCTGCCCTTCGCTTGTCAGCATAGGATTTCTGTCTATCTTGGGCCGCTTTCATCCGTCTTCTCACCAATTCAACTTTCTCGGATGTGTCCCGTATCATATCGGGCCCAAGTATAAGCCTATCCGTTGTCTCCCACCAACAAGATGGTGACCTACACGGCCTCCCATATAAAGCTTCAAATGGTGCCATCCCTATGCTGGCTTGATAGCTATTATTATAAGCAAACTCTACAAGAGGAAGGTGGTCTTCCCAAGTACCACCAAAGTCAAGAACACATAGCCTCAAAAGATCTTCTAGCACTCTATTCACCCTTTCGGTTTGGCCATCCGTCTGGGGGTGATAGGCTATACTCAGATTCAATCGCGTACCCATCGCTTCTTGCAAACTATTCCAGAACTGGCTAGTGAAAATTGGGTCACGATCGCTAACTATGCTAGAAGGAACTCCATTCAACCGCACTATCTCTCGAAGATAAATAGATGCTAGCCATGATGCGGTCCTCTTGCTCTTTACTAGAATGAAGTGAGCACTCTTCGTAAGTCTGTCAACTATGACCCATATGCTCGTGTTCCCTCTCCTTGACTTAGGCAATCCATCCACAAAATCCATAGAAATACTCTCCCACTTCCATTGTGGGACCTCCAATGGATGTAATAGCCCACCGGGTTTCTTCGACTCGGCTTTCACTTGTTGGCACACCATGCACTTTGAAACATACTCTGCCACATCTTTCTTCATTCCAGCCCAAAAGAAAATGCGCTTCATATCTCTATACATCTTATCTCCTCCAGGATGTATAGTCATCTTCGAGTGATGTGCTTCTTCGAGAACTTTATGCACCGAGTCTCCTACTTGTGGAACGCATAGCCTTCCATCACGCCTTAGCCAACCCTTGTCATCAATAGTATATCTAGCAAGGTGACTAGACGTCTCACCACGAATCAACTTGTCCATGACCTCGACTATTTGCGGGTCTCCTTTCTGGGAAGCCCCAACTTGATCAAGAAGTGTGGGTCTAAGCTCAAGGGATGCTAATGAACCCGTCATCGACTCAACAGCCGTCGTGAAATCAAAGGTTGCCAAGAACTCTAGGCTCCTCATTTCAACAAACAAGGGACTCAAAGTCAACCTACTTCTTCTTAGTGCATCTGCCACAACATTACCCTTGCCAGGGGTATAAGCTATCTCGAAGTCATATGATGCCAAGAATTTCATACACCTTTGCTGCCTTAGATTCAGATCTTTCTGCGAGAAGAGGTACTTGAGTGACTTGTGATCAGTATACAACTCAAACCTTTCGCCTAGAAGATAGTGGCGCCAGGATTTGAGTGCAAAGACGATTGCCGCCAACTCCAAATCATGAGTGGGATAGTTCTTCTCGTGAACTTTAAGTTGCCTACCCCCATAACATATCACCCTTCCCTCTTGCATCAGAACAGCACCTAACCCCCTGCCACATGCATCTATGTACACGGTAAACATCTTACCACTATCGGGTAATGCCAAAACTGGAGATGTGGTAAGGGCTCTCTTGAACCTTTGAAAAGCAAGCTCACACTCTAAGTCCCATGCAAAGACTAAGTTCTTCTTCGTCAACTTAGTAAGAGGGGCCGAAATCTTAGCGAAGTCCCTGATGAACTTCCTATAGTAGCTCGCCAGACCGAGAAAGCTTCTTACTTCGGTTGCATTCCTAGGAGTCTTCCAGTCTTGAACCACAACCACTTTCGCGGGATCCACCGCTATGCCTTGCTTAGAAACTATATGTCCAAGAAACCGAACTTCCCTTCTCCAAAAATGACATTTGGAGAACTTGGCTTTCAACTGATGCGCTCTAAGCATATCCATCACTTCCTTGAGATGCCTAGCATGCTCTTCCTCATCCTTTGAGAAGATCAGAATATCATCCACGAAGACAACATCAAACTTGTTAAGGAACTCCCTGAACACCCTACTCATCAAGTCTACGAAGTAGGCGGGTGCATTAGTCAAACCGAATGGCATGAAAAGCCATTCAAAGAATCCATCTGGAGTCCTAAACGCAGTCTTATCAATACTATCCTCAGCCACTCTAAGCTGATGGAATCCGGTGGCTAGATCGAGCTGAGAGAAAACAGAAGCACCAACAAGCTGGTCAAAGAGGTCATCAATCCTCGGTAATGGGTGCCTATTCTTCTTTGTCAGCTTGTTCAACTCTCGATAATCAACACATAGACGAAGCGAACCATCCACCTTAGTAGCGAATACCACCGGAGCACCCCATTCAGAAATGCTTCGCCTAATAAAAATTTTCTCAAGCAGCTCCTTGATTTGCTTACTGAGCTCTCTTCTTTCTCGTGGGGCCATGTGCCTAACGGGCAATGATACTGGCTTGGCATTATCAACAAGATAAATGCGAAAATCTATCTCTCGTTTAGGGGGTAACCCCTTAACCTCTTCAAAGACATCAGGATATTCCCAAACCACCCTTACAGATTGCAGATCATTGATGGACGAGTCAAGAGATTCAAGATAACATAGCATGACGGGATCCAGCGGGTTGTAAGAAATCTCTAGGGTATTACCGAGGCGAGTCATGAGCCTCACCACCCTATGCTCACAATCGAGAATGACTCCATAACTGGACAACCAATCCATGCCCAAAATCAACCCGTATCCCGTAAACCCGAGAACATAAGCATTACACGTGAATTCTACGGTCAAGATAGAAATCTTCAAATCCACACAAATCATAGATAAATGGGCGGAACCCCCAATTGGATTTGAAACACTGACGGGATCCTCAACTAGACTAGTACTTAGGTGCAAACTTTCAACAATGTCAGAAGAAATAAAGGTATGCGATGCGCCAGAATCAAATAAAGTGCGAACAGGAAAGTCAGAAATATAAACAAGACTTTCTACAGAAATACTAACTCGGTCCTGAGCTGGAGCAGTGTTGAGAGCATGCACTTGCCCTCCAGAAGGTCTTGCACGCAGGTTCTGCCCTTGCTTCTTGGGGCAATCCTTGCTAAAATGTCCGGTCTCTCCACAATGAAAGCATTCTCCCAACTTCCTCTTCTTCTTCCTACAATCTTTAGCTATGTGCCCAACAATCCCATAGAAGTTGCATTTTCTTGGGTCCTTTGCCTTGGCCTTGTTGCCCTTGTTGTTCTTGTTGCTCTTGTTGTTCTGATTGCTCTGGTTCCCTCCCCACTTGGAGTCCGTCTTCTTGGTTTGAGTCTCATTAGGCTTGACTTCTTTCTTGCCATTCTTATTGTCTCCTTGATGCAATGCCATGTCTACTAAGCCTTCAAAAGTAGCCCCCATGGGTATATGAGATAGGGCTAAACCTTGTAATGGCTCATTCAACCCTCGTGCAAAGCGTAAAGCCTTCTTATGGGGAGTATTAACCATGTCCAAACCGAATCGAGCGAGCTGGTTAAACTTATTCACATACTCCCTCACGGTCATGTCCCCTTGCTTCAAAGATATAAACTTCTCCAATTGCAGATTCGCCTCAGCTGATGATAGAAACTTAAGCCCAAACCTCGTCCTAAAGTCGGCCCAAGTCTCTATAGGCCTTGTAGCATTGGTGACCTCCCACCAATAAGCAGCTTCTTCTTTTAATAGCCATGCTGCTAATAAAACCTTTCTATGGTCTTCCACATCAAAGATAGCGAAAAGATCTTCAGTTTCTTTCAACCAATTTCATGCCTCCACAAAAGTCTCCGTCCCAATGAAATTCTTGCCACCCATCGCCTTAAAGTCCTTGCAAACCTTTGTGAAATCTGCTTGTGGATGCTGAGGAGGGGGAGGAGGAGGAGGAACCTCAGTTACGGTGGGGGTATTTGCTGGGCCCGCATCGTTGGCCCTAGCTTTCAAGTACCTCCGGAACCATCCGGGGATGGTCACTCCCTCGGGAAGATTAAGGTCGGCCATGCTGAAAAAGGAAAAGATAGATTTAGAACGAGGAAACGAAGGATAGTGCTAATGGCTTTTGGGGAATAGCCTTTAAAAATACTAGACTTTTCTTGGAAAATACTTAATTGGTTTTGAAAATAGTTTTCCAAAAAGGTAAGTTTTTAAAAACACTTTTGCTCAAATCTTGTAAACCTTATGCTCTGATACCAAATGTAACACCCCACCTCCACCAATGCCACTCTTGCAAGTACATTAGCTTTGGAGGGGCATCAAACGAGGTAAACATGCATGCAGATATCACAAGACAGAACATATAAGTAAAACAGAGTAGTAAAGCAGCGGATAAAACTAGCATTTCAAAACCATAGTCAAGTTACATCAAAGTACTTGGTCATTATTTTTCCATAAAACAAAGTCTAGAACATAAACTGAAAACTAGAAAAAACATAAAGTAACTATCCCCAAAGTAGAAATAAGGCCATAGCATGCTCAAACCATACATGGGCTATCCAGAAAAGCAGCTAAAGATCCAGCTAGGTACCAGTGTTCCCACCCTGCAAACCTGGGGGGGGGGACGGAAGAAAAGAGGCGAAAGAAACCGGGTCAGTCAAAAAGACTGGTAAGTCCTATCTACTATTAGTATAAAAACTAATAAAGTTAACTAGACATGTAAAGCAGAGATGAAACATAGGGTGACAACTGGCATGGTAAAAAATTAACAAGATAGATCAAGTGTGGCATCGCATATACAAGGCTAAGTTGCACCAGGTGTGTACTAGTATTCCAATCCATGTCAAGTATAAACAAGAAATGATCCCATGGCCCAAAGCTGGCCCACATCATGAGATGACCTAAATCGAGGTCCAACTACTCGGTCTAGTCGATCGGCTCCCTAAAAGCCTAACTCGTCAAGTGTCGGTGTCATACGGCCCAATCACGAAGTGTAGTCAAACTGTGCTAGGTCCACCCTAGGGTGCCAACCACGGACACAAATCAAGCACGCACAGTCTAAACCTACGGGTGCCCGTGTCTGCTTTTTCAACTCCGGACCATGTGCACGACCATGGTCCGCCTGAACCTACACCGGCGCACCTACTCAGCCGTCGTTTTGGTCGCTTACATGTCAAGCCAGTAATCGTGCCCCACCCTAGCCTAGTCCCTAGGGTATCATGATACAATCAAGAGGGTTACTGGTGAAAAGGACGACGTAACTAGGGTTTCTAACGGGTTAAATGTGGTTAACCCTACCTAGTCAAGTTGGTTAAGTGTACCCAAGGTTCATGATTTAACCCTATCAACCCATCGTGTTTAATTGGTTAAGTATTCAAGTGGTCCATGACTTAACCCTATCACGTGGCATTAATTAATTTAATGCACCCAACCTCTCACATTAGACCTTGTTGTGGTTACTAGTTAAGCCGGGCGGGTCCGGGTAGCTTTACACCACAACTTGGTCTAACCTCGGGTTTCAAGTGCGACATGACCAACTACTCACATTGGGTCCTATTGCTTGTAGCCACTAGTTAAGCCGGTCGGTTCCGGGTAGATTTATGCTACAAACTCAACCCAACCTCGAGTTGGCCACTCTCATATTTTCTAGAAGTCATGTCCAAATTCATGTTTACAAACATAATCACAAGTCAATGTGCATGTCATATTTTAAAATCATGTTTCATGTCATTAATATTACCCAAACCCAACGCATTCCCCTCGCATGTACGTTTCGCATAACATAACATAGATCAAAAGAGGGAACTTGGCAAAACATGAAAAAAGGGCATAAGGTAATAAGGTTGGCCACTAGTTAAACATGGTGGCATATGAGGCATAAATATGTTCATAAACTTGCATATTACATCATAGGCCTCAAAATATGCATGATATCAAACTTAAGCAAATAGGTGAAACATGATCATAAATGACATAGGATGATGGCTAGTGATTCGCATATAACATCATATGCAAGATAACACAAGGTTTATGAGAGTTTCTAGGTTGCTTTACGCAACATTTCCAATCAAAGCTCATAGCTTTCCATGCATAAGGCAAAGGTGATAGCTTTACAAACATGCATAACATGATAGGATCAAAGCACATATCATACTTAGGCCCAAACTCAACTTGCAACATGTCATATTTAACTTCATAGTTAGAATCTAAGAGTAGTATAGGGCTTACAATGCTATGAAGACTAGAATAAATATAAAATAAGATTGAGACGAAGCCACACTAGCAAATCCGCAACCAAAGACGATAAACTCCACTTCAAGACTTGAGAACAAGAATGAATAACCCCAAAGACAAAGAAAGATGGCTCTTTTACTTAAGAAAGATGGCTCCTTTACGACATAGATTGATTTGAGACACTCATGTTCTCATGAAGAAGGTGGAGGCCATGATTAGTGAACATTTGGGCAGCATTTAGTTGTAGGGATGATTAATGAAGGTTTAGGCTAGGTCTAGGGGTCTTTTTATAGAGATTAGGGGTAGTTTAGACCATAGGATTAACCCTAAAACGAATCTGAACCATTAACTCCCGTCAGAAACCAACAAAGGAGGACCCAACATTCCAAAATGGTGCACCAGAAAAATTGGTCCGACCGGGCGGGGTCGACCCCTGGGTCGACATGGGTGTCGACCCCTGGGTCGACATGGGTGTCGACCCATTTGGGGGGGGGGGGTCAACACTGGTGTCGACACCTATGTCGACCCTGCCTGGGCGGGAAAATTCCCGCCCAGTCTGTTTTGGCTGAAATTCGATTCTGAATTCGAATTTCAACTGTTTTCGGGCTTAGAATTTTCTAAAAACTTCATTGGGCCATAACTTGGTCATACGGACTCCGTTTTTCGAAAACTCGGACTCTATTTTGCGTATTTTTCCGAGACGAACGCAATGGCACAGCCCGTTTCCCTTGATTCAGATTTTAGAATTTAATTCTGCCTTGATTTACATTATAACATGTTATTAAAAATACGGGTTGTTACACCTACAGATTCACGGAACAGATTTGTTAAATTCATCAGTCCAGTTGGTTTAACCCTATCCACCCAACATGTTTTAGACATCATATTTATCTCAGATTTGCATTAATTAAATATTAATGCACAGACCTCTCACATTAGGTCGGTAGCTTGTGGCCGCTGGATATGCCGGGCAGTTCTGGGCAGACTTCTTCCACAAGCCAGACCTAACCTCATGTCTAAGCATATTTTAGTTATGCCTACGACCTCTCACATTAGACTGACAGTTTGCGGTCGCTGGTTAAGCCGGTTGGTTCCGGGCAGGCTTCTACCGCAAACGGAGTCTAACCTCGTGTCATAGCCACTTTATTCCATTACAGAAAATATCAGACTAATTATGTCCATTTAGCATATTTAACTTCTTTACAAGTTACGGCGGATTATCCAAAGTTCTATTAACATGTTTTGCTCAATTTTAGATCGAGCCTCCAAATTACAGTTATTCAGCTTTCAACAGATTAAGCAATTCAACAGATATAGCAGATAACAGATCTAGCAGATTAGGCAATTTAGCAGATTAGCAGAACAGACAATTCAACAGATTTAGTAGATTAGGCAATTTAGCAGATTAGCAGATTTAACATTTCTTAAAAATTCGATTTACATATCTTACCTAATCATAAATTAAGCCTAAACTTACATGCTTAAATCATGGTCATAATTCATAATACAATATATGACCCCGAATTTTCGTTAAACTTTGCACAGTACAGAACACTCTCTAAAAGCCCCAAATCATGATATGAATTATGCCAAATTATAGCCTTTAATGCCAATATCCAAAAATCCATATCTAGGCGCATTCACATTAATAGTTATCCTATTTTAATATAGGTCTTTACGCCTAAGTTTCATATTCCTTTTTCAAGTCATGAATCGTTATATAAAATATACCCAAAAATCTAGATCTTTAAATTATATCCTCTCAAAATCAGATCTTTACTTTTATATGCATTATGTCCCCAAGTTTCAAGTCATATGTTATCATTCAATGATTCCTCTTCTTCCAAATCACAGAGTATGCACAGATCTAGATCTAATTTACAACATATGTCCTTTTCTCAAATCAGTCACAGATCAGTCATGTCCAATTATGCATTATTCATTATTTATGCCAAAATTTAGCGTTCGTGAGTTAATCTCTTATGAGATTTGGCGCAGGCTCGTAGTAGCCTGGTTATAGAACAGAAAAAGAGAGAATAGTCATAGAAAAATAGATCTGACAGATAAGAATATGCATAACCTCAAATTCAGATTTATAACCATGTCAAGATCATAATTAAAGTTCATATCTGGAAATAACTGTACTCACAAAAAGGGAACAATTCTTGTATTCTGGAATCTGTATTCTGACACTGAATAGCTCCCCTTTGGCGTGACTATCGATTAGATTAGAAAATAGTTGTTCTCTTTTAGTTCTATTCAGATTAGAAGAAGATGCACTAGTTCTAGCTTAGATTTCAGCAGAGTAGCGACGCCATTATTTTATTTTATTTAGAATAGAGGCAGAGTATAGACAGAATGAAATTGTGTGGAGAGAAAGTGAGGTTTGGTGGGTGTTTTTATAGGATAATAGGGTGAATTAGAGCCTTCAGATCAGTCCAGAAGTCATCAGAACCATCCAGCTCGAAGACAGGTCATCCAGCCACTCAGAAGAAGACACGTCATCATAGAACACTCAGAAGAAGACACGTCAACACAGAACACTCCAAAATTCTGTGCTGGATCGGTATGGGCGCATTTGGCAGGTGCACCAGTGTATTTTTGTACTGGCGCACTTCACAAGTGCGCCTGTGTATTCTGGTCTATTTCCGGTTTTTCTGCCTAACTTCGTTCGTCCATATCTTCTTCATACGTTATCCGTTTTACGCAAACTCGGACTCTATCTCAAGCAGAATTTCGAGATGAACGCAATGGCGCAACCCGTTTCCCTTAATTCTTCTCCTAAAAATTAAGTATACTTTAATTTGTTACTTATACGTTCATAGAAAATACGGGGTGTTACATTCTCCCCTCCTTAAAGGATTTCGTCCCCGAAATCTTCAAGTTTAAGAAGAATGTGTCCTACCATCCAATCATCCATCTATTCAACCATCATCCACTAGCATCCATTGTCCTTACAAAACTTCTAATGTTGTATGAACATATGCAAAAGTGTGTGTATATGTCTCTTATCTAATGCAAAGATCAAGCGGTCTACTGATTCAGTTGACCTCCTCAATGCGAAACATGTTGGTGCCATGAGTCCAATTATGTATGCAAGAAATCCTATTTGATACACATCATTTCTATATGTGTGCATAACCATTCATCCAAATGCAACATCCATGTGATGAGTCAATCATTTGCATCCACAAAAATTGAAAAATGCGCATACATCCATATGCAGTATGAGAGTGTTTTTGAGTCGATCTAGTGCCTAGTGTGTGTATATGCATCCACGAGCAACCACTAGAAACCACTTGCATCCACTTGCAACCATCAAACATAACATGTCTCAAACACATGTTTACACCATTAGTTTCTACCTAAAGGTCGAAGACTCGATCGATAGGATACAGCTGAGTGATAGAAGCAAGTACAATTAAAACAAGAGCTTTGTTCCTATTAGACATCGGTTAAGAAAATAATTCCCTAAGTATCAACCCCAAAGACCGAAATCAACATCAGATTGACACCCATTGAACTACTCCCATTAAACAATGCCAAACTAGAAATCTACTTCATGCTTCGAGTAAAAACCCCTAACCTTATCAGAAATATTCAGATACTTACAGACTACTGGTACATATCAGATTATCAAATGATTCTTAGGAAACCAAGCATGATAAAAAACCAGAATGTATGCATCATAGTCAACTTACGCCCAACACAGATACCCTCAAACCCCAACTTATCACAAACAGACGAGTCATAACCCTTATGGGTTTGAGTCTATAGCGGGACCAGAAACAAGACTAGTATTAAAGTGCAGAGTATCAATTACAGAATCAAAATGCTAGAATCAGAAAGAGTTTTAACTCAACAATCAGATAAGGAAATTAAACCTTCTACAGATTTTTTTTCCTATTTCTATCCTATCCACCAGCCTCGAGGGTATTCGCCTGCACTCCAGAAGTAGGACTTGTCCTCTGCCATTGCCCTCGTTTCTTTGGGCAGTCCCTAGTGAAGTGTCCCATCTCACCACATTTGAAGCAAGTGCCCTTCCTCTTTCTGCAATCCTTGTTAAGATGAGTCGAGCTTCCACAAGTAAAGCACTTTTTCTCCTTCTTATCTTCGGACTTTTCATCCTTCTTTTGTGTTTCCTTTTTGGGCCCCGCCTTCTTGTCATGTGGTCCTTCGAGATTTTCCTCTTTCTTTTTACTTTCGGCTTCCTCTTCATGCATTAACGCCATGTCCACCAATTTCTCGAAGGTTTCCCCCAAAGGAATGTGGGACATCGCCAATCCGTGTAGCGGCTCATTCAAACCTTTAGCAAACCTCAATGCCTTTTTATGCGGTGTATTTACCAAATCTAAGCTGAATCTCGCCAACTGATTAAACTTGTTGACATACTCTCTCACTGATAAATCCCCCTGCTTCAACGCCAAGAACCTCTCTACCTATAGACTCTCTTCCGCTCGTGAGAGAAATTTCATCTCGAACCTATGCCTGAAATCCATCCATGTATCTACCGGACGCTCTCCATTTGTGACCTCCCACCAAAAAGAAGCTTCGTCCTTAAGCAACCATACCGCCAACTGTATCTTCTGCCAATCGTCCACCTCGAAGATAACAAACAAATCCTCAGTTTCTTTGAGCCAGTTCCTTGCCTCCACAAATGATTCAGTTCCATTAAAGTTCTTCCCACCCATGGCTCGAAAGTCTCTACATATCTTTGGGAAAGTATTCACGCGCGGAGGAGGAGGAGGAACCACTGCAGCTGGGGGAGGAGGAATATCTGCTGGGCCCGCGTCGTTGGCCCTAGCCTCTAGGTACCTCCTGAACCAATCAGGTATCGGTACCCCCTCTGGAAGGTTAAGATCCCCAGACATGCTGAAACAAAAAGGAAAGATTCAAAACGAAGGAAGGATAAATATATGGCTTTTAGGGATTATGTTTTTCAAAATAAACTTTACTTTTGAAAATACTTCCTTTTTAAAAACTTTTTGAAAATAGTTTTCAAAAACTTTTTATCAAATCTAGTAACCTTCATCTCTGATGCCAAGTGTAACACCCCACCTCCGTTAAGGTCACTCACAAAGGGAATGCCTCAACTTTGATGGAGCGTTTTAGTAGACAGAACAGAATATTACAAGACAGATAATAGCACTTGAAAAATTATAACTTTATTACAACAGAAGAAGAAATAAGTTCGGTTACATCTTTCTAAATTACAATACCCTAACTCAAATACACAATTATCAGGCTTATACAAAATCCTTCAGAATGTAAAGTTTCAAAGCCATAATCCCCAATATAAACTGCGATGAAAAGATAGAGTCAAAGCCAAGCAATACTCCAAGCACTTCAAGCAGAGAGAATCAGAATCAAGCTCCTATGTTTCCACCCTAAGCACCTAGGGGGAACGGAAAGAAAAGGGGTGAAAACAAACGAGGTCAGACATAAAGTCTGGCGAGTCTAGTGACTTCCAGCATATAAACAGATAATATTAGCATGACATGTAAATAAAGCTGGATAAGAGATTACATCAACAGGAATAGCAGATATACTTTAAGTTAACAGAAGAAACAGAATGATGTAAACCAAGTTATGTTCCTTACTTACATCTTACTTCTCTGCACTAATACTAGTATAACAGGATTAGGTGTTACCCCAATGTCTAAACTGAAACAAAATCGAAACAGAATAATATATACAGAAATAGAATGCTAGTAATGGGCCTTCACCACCCCAACAGACAGAAGGTAAAGAAGCAGAATACTAATAATGGGCCTTTACCACCCCAACAGATAGAAGGTACGGAAACAGAATCGGAAACGGAATCAGAGACGGAAACAGAATAATCCCTACGGAAATAGATTGTTAGAATTAGGTGTACACTAGTAATGAGCCTTTACCACCCCAACAGACGGTATCACACAGAAACAGATGGGTGTTACCACCTAACAGAAATAGACGGTACCAACAGAAACAGACAGAACTAAGTGTACCCTAAGTCCTACCCCAAGCGATCGGCTCCCTAATACATAAATACCCTGTGTCGGCCCAATAGTGGGGTGTATCACTCCCTAAAGTGGCAACCTATTGGCACAGACCTATTTACAGATGTCACGTTGTCTTACATCCTCAGAACAGACCGGATCCATGCACGCACATGACCTGGTTGGAACGCACCATCAACACCCCTCGCCATTATCAGAATGAACCGCTTATAATTAGTTCAGTAAGTGTGCCCGAACCCCTACATAGCGTGGGGTCAAATTTTTTGATACCATTAAGGGTTACTGACTAATATGGGTCCCAAGCAACAGATGACACAAGTATTTCCCCTCCTAACCTTGTGTCTCCAGACTAACAGATTTCAGATTAACTTGTTTACAAGTTTCAGACATACAGAGTTCATATTTTACTAGTTCACAGATCAGACGATCAAGTTAACAAGTTTTCAGACTAACGGATCAGATGTACAGTTTTAAGACACTTACAGACTGTCTAACTTTGTATTAGGCCTACAGATTCACGAAACGGATTTGTTAAATTCATCAGTCCAGTTGGTTTAACACTATCCATCCAACACGTTTTAGACATTATATTTATCTCAGATTTGCATTAATTAAATATTAATGCACAGACCTCTGACATTAGGTCGGTAGCTTGTGGCCGCTGTATATACCGGGCGGTTCCGGGCAGACTTCGGCCACAAGCCAGACCTACCCTCGTGTCTAAGCATATTTTAGTTATGCCTACGACCTCTCACATTAGACTAACAGTTTGTGGTCGCTGGTTAAGCTGGTTGGTTCCGGGCAGGCTTCTACCGCAAACGGAGTCTAACCTCGTGTCATAGCCACTTTATTCCACTACAGAAAATATCAGACTAATTATGTCCATTTAGCAGATTTAACTTCTTTACAAGTTACGACAGATTATCCAAAGTTCTATTAACATGTTTTGCTCAATTTTAGATCGAGCCTCCAAATTACAATTATACAGCTTTCAACAGATTAAGCAATTCAACAGATTTAGCAGATAACAGATCTAGCAGAATAGGCAATTTAGCAGATTAACAAAATAGACAATTCAACAAATGTAGCAGATTAGGCAATTCAGCAGATTAGCAGATTTAACATTTCTGAAAAATTCTATTTACATATCTTGCCTAATCATAAATTAAGCCTAAACTTACATGCTCAAATCATGGTCATAATTCATAATACAATATATGCTCCCAAATTTTCGTTAAACTTTGCACAGTACAGAACACTCTCTAAAAGCCCCAAATCATGATATGAATTATGCCAAATTATAGCCTTTAATGCCAATATCCAAAAATCCATATCTAGGCGCATTCACATTAATAGTTATCCTGTTTTAATATAGGTCTTTACGCCTAAGTTTCATATTCCTTTTTCAAGTCATGAATCGTTATATAAAATATACCCAAAAATCTAGATCTTTAAATTATATCCTCTCAAAACCAGATCTTAATTTTTATATGCATTATGTCCCCAAGTTTCAAGTCATATGTTATCATTCAATGATTCCTCTTCTTCCAAATCACAGAGTATGCACAGATCTAGATCTAATTTACAACATATGTCCTTTTCTCAAATCAGTCACAGATCAGTCATGTCCAATTATGCATTATTCATTATTTACCCCAAAATTTAGCGTTCGTGCGTTAATCTCTTATGAGATTTGGCGCAAGCTCGTAGTAGCCTGGCTATAGAACAGAAAAAAAAGGAATAGTTACAGAAAAACAGATCTGACAGATAAGAATATGCATAACCTCAAATTCAGATTTATAACCATGTCAAGATCATAATTAAAGTTCATATATGAAAATAAGTGTACTCACAAAAAGGGAACGATTACTCACAAAAAGGGAACGATTCTTGTATTCTGGAATTTGTATTCTGACACTGAATAGCTCTCCTTTGGCGTGACTATCGATTAGATTAGAAAATAGTTGTTCTCTTTTAGTTCTATTCAGATTGGAAGAAGATGCACTAGTTCTAGCTTAGATTTCAGCAGAGTAGCGACGCCATTATTTTATTTTAATTAGAATAGAGGCAGAGTATAGATAGAATGAAATTGTGTGGAGAGAAAGTGAGGTTTGGGGGTGTTTTTTTAGGAGAATAGGGTGATTTAGAGCCTTCAGATCAGTCCAGAAGTCATCAAAACCACCCAGCTCGAAGACAGGTCATCCAGCCACTCAGAAGAAGACACGTCATCACAGAACACTCCAAAATTCTGTACTGGATCGGTATGGGAGCACTTGGTAGGTGCGCCAGTGTATTTTTGTACTGACGCACTTCACAAGTGCGCCAGTGTATTCTGGTCTGTTTCCGGTTTTTCTGCCTAACTTCGTTCGTCCATATCTTCTTTATACGACATTCGTTTTACGCAAACTCGGACTCTATCTCAAGCAGAATTTTAAGACGAACGCAATGGCGCAACCCGTTTCCCTTAATTCTTCTCCTAAAAATTAAGTATACTTTAATTTGTTACTTATACGTTCATAGAAAATACGGGGTGTTACACCTATGGATATTCAAATTTTCATAGAAGAATCATTCGAGACTGGATAAAACACGGATGTCCTCAGGACTTGAGATTGAATTGGCCAAATGCAATGTCCAAGATTGGATCGACCTATTATGATTGAACTCTGGTCGGTTTGGCTGCACAACTCGGATCGACATGAGTAGAAGGACATGGGACTAGTACGACATTTAGAAAATATGAGGCACAAGGAATGGAATAGGTTCAAACTGATCACTCAACCTGGACCCGGATTGATGTCGATCCGAGGTACAAGCGTAGGCAATCTAACCCATGTTCTGCTGAGTTGGTCATGACTACTCCTTGGTTTTTCTTCAAAAATTTAGGTCAATCCGAGCTAAACAGCAACTCTAAATATAAGGGCATTACATACAAAAGAGATTTTTTTGCTAAACCTCTATCCACAACAACTTTTCCAAATCAAAATCTTAGCTTCTTTCGTCCACGTTTTTGTAGTTAAATTAGTACTATATTATAATCCAACATTATAAACAACAGATTACCTCATAGTGAATGTAAGCACATGTAACAACTCGGGTTTTTGGGTACCCAAGACAAACTGATTATAAATGTTTTGGAATTTGAAATTTTAGAATAAAAATACCAGTTTAAGAGCCTAATTCATATCATAATTTAAGCTGAGAAATAAAAAAATTGATATTTATAAAAAATTGTCTATATTGAAATAAACTAAATTCAAATAATATAATAAGGAAATTATTTCCAATATGTGTTTGCTAAATGAATCTATGATAAATATAATAAATTCGAGAAAAATTCATAAATTATGCTCAAAAGGTTCATTTTATAAAATGTAATAATTAGTAAATTATTGCTTAGCAACTTTTTTGGTTATTAAGATGAATATTAAAAGTATAAATATTGATTTGGAAATCAATGTTTAAATGTAAACATATTTAATATGAGTTTTAAGTTGTTTAATATGAAACAATAAGTGCTTGGGCAATTTTGTTGATTAACAGTTTAAAACTTTAAGTAATTAAATATGTAATGAAATAAATATTGATGAGTTTTTATTGTGTTATATTGCAATTAATTGCAATACACACACATGTGTATAATAAATTTTGTTGTAAGCTGTGTCTTGTAAATTAAAAATGAGTTGTACGTAATATTTAAAAATGTAAATATTTACGAAAATCATCGTACGTCTTAGGAAAGGGTGTTAAGCAAGCGAATAGATTCTTCGCCACCAAAAAGATATATATTTAGCAGAGATCAACTGTACAGTTCGAAATATAATAATAACATGTAATCCTATATTTAACTAGGTTAAAGACTAATGTCTTTTAAAACACAGTTCACGATAAACTCAAATCCTCTTCCATAAAAATGGAATCTTCACGGAAAAACAAATCAATATATAATCGATATCAATTTCCGTATCCGACTAATAATATAAATGGAATAACGACTAAGCCTTTTAAATTCCATATATATATATATATATATTAACAGTCTTCCTCCACAGAAGCTCACTTCGATTATTACCAGTTGAATTCCATTCAATTCCAACTTAATATATTAAATTGGAAAACTTTCCTTTGGAAAATCCCATTGAATCTTAACAAAAGATTTATATATTCCAAATCACGTTTCAGTTCAATTCATATACCAAAATAATTTTTAATATGATTGTACAAAATTATTTGTGTCAAAATAATAGGGTTTCTGCAATTCTTGGAATAAAGATGTGTGTTTTGTTTATAAAATAACAAAACGTACACATTGAATTGAAATTGTGAAATTTTGATGTTGGTATGTTAAAATATGTGTTGAACCTTGTTTTAAACAAATTAACACATTGTGTAATTTTTAATAGGCTTAAACAATGTTAAGTTTGTGTTTAAATATTAAATAAGTAAAACATAGTGTAAATTGTGTTGCATAACTTAACAAAGAAGATTTGCAACACTTTTAATTAGAGAAACTTATTATCGGGTAGAGAAGAAATCCCAAGCCCATTAGAGTATTATCTAGAAAAGGGAAAGGAAAGATATAAGAAACTTCTTTGTCTTTTCTTCCTTTTATAGTAAATTCATGGCCTCCTCTCTATGAAATTAAAAATCGAATCTTCTAAAGTAAACTAAAAATAAAATAAAGAGCTTAAATCCCCATTCTTCACAACAAGAGAGCAATTCCAACAAAAGAATCTAGGTTATTTCTCTTTAGATATCTAAAAAGGAATGATATACACGTAAATGTGTATATTTTATCTGCTTATTTATCTGTTTTCTATTTAAAATAATTAATATTGTGTATTTATAGCTGTGTTTTCAGATTGTTGATAAAAAGCATGGTTTAGAGCATTTGATGGATAAAGCATGAAGAATTGTCTTAAAAATAGTGAAGTTTGAAATTGCTAAAGCTTGAAGAGTTTAAAGCTTGAAGAACGGTTGCAAATAGAGTTCATTTAGAAAGATTTGGCTCAGTGAATACTCATGCCGTGTTCACATTAGCTCCTATGAAAGGCCTCTTACTCATGTTGCGTTCACATTAGCTCGTTTGTAAGACCACTCACTCTACAGCTACGTTCACACTAGCTTATGTGTTATTTGGACTAATTCTTTAGTCCCACGTTGCGTAATTTTCCAAGTAGCCTTTGTCATATCAGCTATAAATACACTTTATCTCATTCATTGTAAAAACACACTTAGTTTTATTCTGTAATTCTCTTCTTGGAATAAAACTCTTCTTCACCTTTCTCTCAGTTGTTGTTTTATTTTATATTTTATTTATGTTCATGTCTGTTATTTTCCTTTTCTCTTCTTCTTTAGCTATGTCTAGCTAATCCCCTTTGATTAGGGGGTGATGACGCTAACAGATATGGTTCAACATGAATCACATAGCCAATAGGTGAGGACTATATACATGTAGATCTGGATCTGAATAAAGGGTTAGATCTGAACCTTCATATTCTGTGTCGTTTAAGAGCTATGCTCCTTCACAGGGTATATTCGTGTTCGATCTAACAATTATCAGATGTAGATCTAATTTTAGGGTTTTAGAAATTAATTAGTGAATCTGTCCTGATAGTCTATGGTTGTTTAAGAGCTCAGCTCCTGCATAGGCTATGCTTGTCATTATTTACTTATTTGTTTCTAAGAATCTATTTATCGTTGATTCGTGTTTGTGACAGAAACATGAATTAGATCTATATTTATTTGTTGGCTATTGATGCGTGTGAATCTAATCTATGTCTTAATCCCCTAATTGATTTCTCCTATTATATAAATCTCTCTTTTTATTTAATTGCTGTTATTTTCTGTGTTTTCAATCAATCAAAATACTGGAATAACTTGATTGGATTTATTAATTAAAATATTTTTGGTCCCAGAGTTCGACACCCTCTACAACAATCCTTGTTGTTTAGGAAAGCCGAACAGATTAAACAATTGTATACAGTTGTATAATTTGTTCGCAAACAAATTTTGGCGCCGTTGCCGGGGACCAAAATAATTTTTATTTTTAAATCCTTCGGGTTATAATTTTTTTTTACTCTTTATTTTTCCTTCATAAAAAAATACATTTTTTTTTATTTTCTATTATAGATAGGAAAAATTTTCTTGTTAGGTGATTTGGTATTTGATCTGTGATACCGTAATCTACCAGATAGGAGAAAAAAAAATTAACTTGCAAATTTGGTTTGATTTATTTCCTGTGTTTAGTACAATTTCTTCCCGTTTCTTTCAATTACTTCTTTCCGCTTTTCTACAAATTTCTTTCCTTTTTGTCTCATTTATTTCCTTCCTATTTCTGATTTTTTTTTCAAATTCCCTACTCAATTACTTTCCTTTTACACATTTCAAAAAAAAATAAAAAAAAAAGAACAAAACTCTTGTTTTCCTTTTATTCCTTCTCACGCCTACAAATAATTCACCATCCATTTACAAGTGCCAACCGCAACATAAACCATCCATCTTGCTGCCGCAATAATTCCTGTGCAAACCGCCATCAATTACCAATCTGAAATCCAAATCTATTCTTTCAGTCACCTTCCAGCCATTAACGATCAAATCACCGTTCACCGGTCCTTCTCCACTTCACTAAATCATCACCATACTGCCATTCACACCACCTAAACCCTCCATCATCCACGCTTCTCGTCACAAGCCAAATTCCTGGGTCCATTACCAGCGTTGCCCTTCACTGCCGTGAACATCAAATTCCGACCATTCATTGCCCTTCAACATTACCACCAGCCTCCATTATCAACCAAGAAAATCATACAATTTTTACCAAATCCACACACTTCAGAAAACCACTACAATCAACAACATCACGTTTTGTCATCATCACTGAATCTACACAGACCCAAAATTATCACGTTCTTCTTCTACTTGACAAACAGACCATCTCCATCACGTCTACACAATGATTTTCTGATCAGTCTCCTACCTCACAAGACCCCCTTCAATCAACAACATCACACAAATTCCAAAACATTCACGCCCCTGTCTCCCTTCACCTGACATAACACTACCTCATAATCCAACAAAACCGATCACCAAACCAACATTCAATTCGTCCGTCAAGCCCAAAACGCACAACCTTACCTCTGTTCACAACTCCGACATCTGCCTCCACTTCTGACCCTATAACAATCTTCTCCACAGCCAAGAATACTATCCGAAAACCAGTCAACTATCACCTTTCATTCACCATCCATTCTCCTTCAACTTTCATCACATCCTCCAAACATTCACCTACAGCAAGCCATTCAACTCCTCCATACAGCAACACAAACTAACTTCCTCAATTTCCCTACCGTCATCTC
The DNA here is from genome assembly GCA_030737875.1 of Allium sativum. Taxonomy (NCBI): domain Eukaryota; kingdom Viridiplantae; phylum Streptophyta; class Magnoliopsida; order Asparagales; family Amaryllidaceae; genus Allium; species Allium sativum. The sequence continues at coordinate 709,536,369 of CM060916.1, read as the reverse complement.
TCCAAAAACTACCACCAGCAGAAACATCACATACTGCTTCACAACGCTCCACTGCTCTTACCATTTCTCACTACCCCAATCCTTCTTTATCTATTTTCATCAACCAATAATTCAAACTCCATCAATACCTGATGGTAAAAGATCCAAATTCCATCTTCTTCAAGCCATACAAACGCCATAACTTCTTCCAGTCACCCCAAAAATCAGATTCACAAACCCATAAAACCCCACATAGCAATTCCGAAACCAGTCGTTTAATACAACCGGAAAATAAAACGACAGCCATATTTCCACTGCAGTAACTCCTTTCAGCTTCTTCCAATACTACCCACAAACCACCCCAGCTTCAACCTCCTTTAATACTGATTTCACTAATCGACGTCCCCAATTCAAACCAAAGCCTCACCATCGGAACCCAGCTCCGATTCATTACCGATAATCGCAGCATCCCTCACGTTCAAGCCTAAAACCGAACTGCTATACACCCTTCTCGAACTCAACAAAGATACCCAAAAATCTTGCTCCGATCACCTCTAACCAGAACAGAGACCAAAAGCGGATTTCCATAGTGATTTTCGATTACAATTCTTCCTTCCATTTTTTTTAAGACTTGGATTTTGGGATTAAAAAAAGGAAATCGGGGATCTGGCTTTACCTATTTGGGTGATTTTGATATGGGCCGACAATCAAGGTGTTCAGTTATAATATAAAAAAAGGGGCTTAGTTGCTTTTGTTGGGCTATTAGGGTTTTGGGCCAAGTTTTTTATTAGATTTTGTTCTTTCTTTTCAGTCTTGTCTGGTTTAATTCTTTTAGTTTTGTTCCTTTTCTTTAGTACAACTCCTTTGATATCCTTTATAAAAAAAAGAAAAAAAAATGTTGGTTTGTTTGTTTAATTTGTGGCTTGACCAGTCTATTTTGTGTTAGGCTTGAATTTTTTCTCTCTCAAAAAAAAAGAGAGAGGATTTTTCGAAAACAGTTACAACGGCAATTTGAAAAAGGTCTTACAAAAAAAAAATCAGGCTCCTAGCCCGAACCCGTGCCGCGGCGCAGTCAAGCAATTAATAGGAGGCGACAACAACAAAATAACAGCGGACTACTCAGGGTTCGAGCGGTTGCACACCAAGTGGGGTGTGAACGCGCTAGCGTGACTCAATTGCACCGGACAGACCGCCGATCTAGGTGAGTATTTTCTAACTCTACAGGGACTGCTGCTGCAAAGGAAAGTATATAGAGATCGCTTGTAAAAATCTTCTGCAGAACATTGGCTTGCTTGTAAAAAAAATTATTTCTGCAATTTCCTGTTCTGTGACTGTTCTGAGATTGTTCATTCTGTGACTGAATATTTTGCCTATTGAGGTGTGGTTTAAAATTTTAAAACGAATGTGGGATTAATTGAAAAGTTTATTTTTGAAATCGAATCGAGGATTCTCCAAAGCTCATAGGACAAAATATTCGTTAAATTGACAATTAGGATTGATACTCTCTGAGGTGTCTAAGGAACGGTAGAGTCTAGAACTCAAACAGGTTCTTAAACCTTCAGTCGTGTTTCTACGGTGATTCGTGGCACATTGATAATCCCTGTCCGAACCTGGCTCAGACTTGTATTTATATAATCCAAAGTTGTTAATTTTAACATATTTTTAGGAGCTTCTTTAGAGCCACAACTTTGCAACTGATTTTTCGATGAAAAATTCTCTACTTCTAGTACATGCGCGCTTGCCCCATGTACAACCAAAATTGCAATTCTTTTCAAACTTTAAATGATTTTGGTTTCAATTCAAATCAGACTGAATTTCAAGCTGAAATTTTTTCAAATAATTTCCACCAATCTCATCAAACGGTTGTACCCCAGTATGAAAACTGTCATTCTATGATTAATGAGAATTTATCTGAGGCGAGACGACTATTAGCGCAAATGGCTAAGCAAAGTGCTGAAAATCAAAACAATTGCAACACAGGTTTTAACGAAACTTTTGAAAACCAAAATGATTTTCATAATACATGTGAATGTCAATGTTGGTTATCGAATATGAAAAATGTGTTGCGAACAAGCTAAATTTTTGGCGAGGTTTGTTTTGGAAAATAAATAATGGACGAATTCTAAGAGATGAGGTGGATGAATTTTTAAGGTCAGCCAGTGAGGAACACATAGAAACGACGAATCTAAAAAAAACATTTTAAAGTCTGGTGTGTTTACCAATTTGACAGAAGAGAGCCTGAGTGAAATTGATCAATTAATGCATGACATTTGGAATTGTCGCGAGGACATCAAGGAATGGGCACAAATTTTAGATGAAAAACAAGATTCTGAAAATAAATATATCGAAAACATGCGTAACATTGAACAACTGGCTCAATACACTATTAGACTTTGGCAAAATCTACAGAAGTTATTACTTGAGGGAATTGATGATGTTGATGAATTTGAGGATTTAATGAAACTTGGCTCGACTTACGTCGAAGAACTTGCTCAAAGAATAACAGACAGCAAACAAAGTTGCACTAGGATAGTTTATCACATTTCTCTTCTTCAAACTGAAGTTACGAACTTGTACAACAACTACAAATCCCAATCTAGTGACAAACGACTTTCTGTCAATGTTTCTTTTGAAACAAATAGTCAGCCATTAACTTCATAACAACAGTACATAACGATTATTGATGATTCTAACGATGTGACTATTGATGGAAATGAAAATTTTGAAAAATCTCTGGTGTAAAACTTTGATTTCTGCGAAACTGAAATTCAAACTCAAACTGATGCTTCTGCTGAAAATTCAACTCTTACTGAAATCGAAAATTTTCAACTAACAACTTTTGAAATTGATGAAAATCTTAATGAAGTTGTTGAAATCTCTGTAATTGATTTGAATTTAAATTCTCTCAAAAACAAAGACGTCAATCTTCAATTTGATCTTCCTCTCTCAGATTCGGAAAATTTTGAAAATTTAACAACTTTAGATTGTCAACTTGAATGAAATGACGAAGTTAGTAACAACTGTTTGAGTGAGGACGACTTTGATGAGCGAAAACTTCTTGAATTAATTGACGATAATGTTGTTGGGTCTAAAACTGAAAATGAAACTTTTGAAAACTTTGAAATTCTTGATTTTGAAAACTTTGAAATTCTTGATGTTGAAAACAACGAAACAGCTGAATGTGATCTTTAACACATTGACGATTTTTCTAAAATTATTGAAAATCCTTGCAACTTGATCATTTCAACCGAACCACACTGTGATCACTCGTTTTTCACTGATAAATTTCTGCAGTATATGAACTCCTTTTGGAATAACACTGTTTTTGAGAAAACACGATTTCGAAATTTACTGAAAATTCATTTGTTTGGTTTTAACTTTAGGTTTACGAATGAACCTTTAGTTAACAAAATTTCAAATATCAAAGCAAAACCGAACAATATTTCTCAAAACAAGTGCGAGGGTGAGAATGATGCACACGTCTCTCAATTTATACATCATATGAACAAATCAAATTTTGTTTTTGAAACTTTTACTGAACCCCAGCTCGATGACCTCACTTTAGTTGCTACAGAAATTCAATTTGATTTTAGGATCAAGTGTAAGCTCAAAATTTTAAAATTAGCAACTCAAACTTTTGAAAAAACAAAATTTGGTTTTCCAAATCTGACACGTAACATAAAATCCTTTATGATTTGGTTTTCAGTACTTCAGCTGTATATCATAATCTTAATGAGGCTGATCCATTGGTCCATTGTGGACCGGTTCATCTATTCGATGACTGCGTATTTTCTGCATGTGTACCCGGTAAGCCGTGCTGACCCTCTTATTTTATTTCCCTTTCACTAAGATATGTCTGATTAACGACTGTGAGGACACAGTCACACTCAAGTGTGGGGGGGGGGGGGGGGAGGGGGATTTACATTACATCAGCAATCAAATTTTATAAAGTAGGTCATTCATTGAACAAGGATTAACTTAAAATTCATAAATAACACCTTGGTTCTTGTTTGATAAGTTGAATTGTTGGGTGATGGGAATGAACATTATTTATTCATTGAATCGTAATGTGTCTTTTTAAGATGCTAGCTTGAGACTGTGCAGACGTTAGTCGTGTTCTGGAGTAAGCGTGTCAACCTTTGTTATACATGTTAGAATGTGCAAGTAAAAATAATCAAAAAAAAAAAGTGAGTTTGCACCTACATATGTTGGATTTTCTGAGTTCGTTTTCATGCATAATATTTTTCTCACTCAAAATTTCACACTTGTAAGATCTAAATTCCACTTGGCCCAATTAAGGAGAAATGACTCATTGTAGCGTTCTTCTTCGATACCCCCACATTATTCAAACCCAAGTTTTAGTCGAATTACATCCATGATTCGACAAGTTTTTCTTATATTGGTATACTTAAGAACCTTGTACTGATTTATTTTCAAAGGTTCAGAAACATCACTTTTTATACCAATATTACACTACCCACTCCGTACTTGTTTTAAGGTAGGATAACCATATACCACATCTTATTTTATATGGGTTATCTATCTTACGAAACTTTGCTTATCATTCCATTCAGCTTTTTACATAACATCAATCTAGACTTGTGTGTTGAATTAGGGTTATAGAAGTAGAGTAACTAGGGCACAAAACTTTCCTTTCATGAAGTGTTGGTTATGATTCGCTTAGTAGAGGAGGTATCAAATGAAATAATGTACGGTATCATTCCATTCCTTCTCCACTCATCATTAATCATGCAAAAAAAAACATGCAAAAAAAAAGAAGAAGCAATATAGAGAGAGTCTCTCAGAATAAAATAGTCATTTATCATTCTTGACTATGAAGCATCCATTTCCATTCCATCCACATCCATCATACCGTACTTAGATGCAAGGATTGTAGTTGAGGAGATGAAAGGAAACAAAACATCCCTATGTGCCTTAGTATTACTTTATCTTTTGTAGCTTGAAATTCAACTAATACACTTGCCCTCTTATCTAGAATATTTTTAGAACTTGCAAAATTTTCCTTCATCTATGCATAACTCATATCCAATACATTACAGTTACATTGGTGCAAAATTATTAAAAAAAGAAAAAGGAAAAAAAGAATAAAGAAATGATTGGGTGCACATTGTCGATGTGTAGAACTTTGGTTGACACCACGCTCTTAACCCTCAAGACAATTACAGTGTTATCAAGGAATTACGATTCAGCTTGAAAATTTTTGTTCATTTTTGCACTAATTATGGGATGGACAATTTGGGGCTAAATCGTTATTATTGAAGTTAGGTGAAATCCTTGGAATGTGAAAGACCTTAAATATATTGTTTGATTAATCCGCGTTCGTAAGACGCTTTGGATTTTGTGGGTAGTATCCGGTGAAAACCCTCACGAGACAACACTCGTCCTACTGGGGACACCCAGAGGTTTAACGGCTTGTTGCATACGCTAAATGCAATCGTGTATCCTACGAAAGTGTGACATATCTTAGTTTAGTTTATTCAAGGACGAATAAAAAGATAAGTGTGGGGGTATTTGATATACACGTAAATGTGTATATTTTATCCGCTTATTTATCTAGTTTTCTATTTAAAATAATTAATATTGTGTATTTATAGCTGTGTTTTCAGATTGTTGATAAAAACATAGTTTAGAGCATTTGATGGATAAAGCATGAAGAATTGTCTTAAAAATAGTGAAGTTTGAAATTGCTAAAGCTTGAAGAGTTTAAAGCTTGAAGAACGGTTGCAAATAGAGTTCATTTAGAAAGATTTGGCTCAGTGAATACTCATGTCGTGTTCACATTAGCTCCTATGAAAGGCCTCTTACTCATTTTGCGTTCACATTAGCTCGTTTGCAAGACCACTCACTCTACAGCTGCGTTCACACTAGCTTATGTGTTATTTGGGCTAATTCTTTAGTCCTACATTGTGTAATTTTCCAAGTAGCCTTTGTCATATCAGCTATAAATACACTTTATCTCATTCATTGTAAAAACACACTTAGTTTTATTCTGTAATTCTCTTCTTGGAATAAAACTCTTCTTCACCTTTCTCTCAGTTGTTATTTTATTTTATATTTTATTTATGTTCATGTCTGTTATTTTCCTTTTCTCTTCTTCTTTAGCTATGTCTAGCTAATCCCCTTTGATTAGGGGGTGATGACGCTAACAGATATGGTTCAACATGAATCACATAGCCAATAGGTGAGGACTGTATACATGTAGATCTGGATCTGAATAAAGGGTTAGATCTAAACCTTCATATTCTGTGTCGTTTAAGAGCTATGCTCCTTCACAGGGTATATTCGTGTTCGATCTAACAATTATCAGATGTAGATCTAATTTTAGGGTTTTAGAAATTAATTAGTGAATCTGTCCTGATAGTCTATGGTTGTTTAAGAGCTCAGCTCCTGCATAGGCTATGCTTGTCGTTATTCACTTATTTGTTTCTAAGAATCTATTTATCGTTGATTCGTGTTTGTGACAGAAACATGAATTAGATCTATATTTATTTGTTGGCTATTGATGCGTGTGAATCTAATCTATGTCATTATCCCCTAATTGATTTCTCCTATTATATAAATCTCTCTTTTTATTTAATTGCTGTTATTTTCTGTGTTTTCAATCAATCAAAATCCTGGAATAACTTGATTGGATTTGTTAATTAAAATATTTTTGGTCCCAGAGTTCGACACCCTCTACAACAATCCTTGTTGTTTAGGAAAGCCGAACAGATTAAACAATTGTTTACAGTTGTATAATTTGTTCGCAAACAAGGAAGATTGCAGTAGTTCAAAATTTGCATGTTTCTATTTCTCTATCCTTAAGGTGTTGAATGCTTCAAAACAAGGTTTTGCAACTCCAAATCATTGTGATCTCTCTAAAATCCAAGAAAAATGAGTTTTTACACTCACTCTATCTAGTTAAAACTTTTATTTGTGTTCAGTTTATGTTTTTTTGACGCAAGTTGTGATTTACAGTAAGCTATTTTCTGTAAAACCCGAGTTTGGTGGAAATAGTGCCTAGGTCCAACTTTGAGGCATTGTATCTCATTCAATCTTGGCTTGATTTGCATGATTCTTTTTCCATTGCAAAGTTTCAGTGTTGATCTTTATGTACGTCAATTTTTTTCTCATTTTAAGGCCATATAATTCATGTCTGAAAGAGGAACCGGAGATTCTCATATTATGTGTTCCTGCAAACATGGCCTGAGTCCTATTTTGAGGCAGCATATCTCTTTCAGTTTCTGTCGAAATTCATCGATTCATTTTTCAATTGAAATTTAAAGTTTTCTACTATAGGCATCAACTTTCAGTTCAATCCGAGGTCATTTTGTCATCTATTTCACGCCTGTAAGTTGAACTCTAGGGGGTTTTCATACCTAGGCAGAATTCACCATGACCCAAGTCCATGTTTAAAATTTCCTATCTTTGTCATTTCATGTCGGAACTTAGTGAATTTATTTCTATTTCATTGATAAATTTTTCTACTTTGTGCATATCAAGTATCATAACATTTCGAGGTCATCAAGCCAAACAATTTATGTTTGAAAGTTGAATCCAGGGGAGATTGCATCTGAGTTTAGAGTATTTTCCCTAAGTATTTTTCTATTGATTATGATGAATTCGAAGGTGATTTTATGAGATGCATTCTTAAGATTGATCCTTAAATATATGAGCCAATAGTGGCATCAATTCGTACATTGAATTGGTGAAGCTTTATGTGATTTCTACTATTGATTTCATGAGAAGTTTTAAGAGATTTCTAACACTATGCGTGTTTTATAAAATGATTTCAATACGGAATTTTGCATGTATATATATATATATATATATTGCTTTGAGACAAATAGTTTTCAATGTTTACTATATGCAGTATTTTTCAATACATAGTTTTTTTAAAGAAACAACCCAAATGATTTCAGAATCGTTTTGTAAACTCGTTTTCTCAAAATTAAATATTTTCAATATATAAAACTACTTGTTTTTACACACTTTGAGAGACCGAGGAAATGAATTAAACGGTGTGATAAACCTTGTGGTATGGGATATGAAGGTATATTATATCAGTTAATTCCGGACTCGTCACTTGAAGCTATTGTTTTCTTGTGTGGATTTGACTTATGAAGAGTTAATCAATAGTTAGAACATGTGGTATGGGACACATAGTTACCACTATTTGGGTCACTTTCTAAAAGTTTATTATAAGGTATTGCCAGTATATAACTTCAGGTCAATTTGAAACACTATGTCTTTCAGGCCGTTTGAGGAATCAGAAAAATTTATGACCTTCACCATTCTTGGATCTAAATATGAGTTATTTTCTAGATTATGAGCTTTTGATTATGATTTCACCATTCTTGGAGATGAATATTGTTGTTATTATATATATATATATATATCTTAGAGCTATATAAGACTATGTGTATATGGTGATTTTATTTCTGAGTTTTGAACTCTCAATTGAGTTGTTGAGTTTTGTGATTTCTGAGTTTTCCATCCTATGTTTATGTGATTGAAAATTTTAATTACCCTAATTGTGATTTGGGTTATCTTCATTGATATAAACATTTGAGTTTGTGTTCTTATCATTCATGAGTAATCTAAGTATTAAATCTATGAATTTTTCTTTTGGGAAATCTATTGTTTCGAGTTTATAATATTCCGTTCTAATAGAGAGCAATCATCTCTTCTGTATCTTGAGTTAGTCTATGATTGTGTGATTCCTTCTTCTTATAAAAAAGAAATTATTGTCCTATTGACGTTTTATTTCACTTGTCATATTATTACTGATATGTTTAAGCTAGAATAACCTGTGTATTTTATATTCAGGTTAGACTGAGTTATTTCAGGTAAATCTGGAGATTTAAGCTTGCTCCGCTTTCACTCTGGCTTTTTCTTTTGGAGCTGTAGCATGAATCATGTAGTCTAGTGTTTGATGTATATTCATTCGAGATTTATTGTATATGTATATGGTCTTTTGAACCATTCGAGTACGTACACATATATTGTTATGATTCCGTTGACTGTAAATAGTTTTGTGATCTGTTACAAGTGTTTGTGTTTATACTCGATTCTGAATATGATCTTTAGCCACTGTTATTCTATATTAGACATGAATTGAGTACATCGATCCACCTGAGGTAAGAAAGAAAATTTTATGCACTCAATCAACATATTCGATATTCCCCTAATACAAGACTACGGATGGTCGCTCCTAAGCTGTCATATTCTCCACTTTAATAGACGACATTACTCGTTAGTGCTCTTTATTATGGTGGGTCTCAGGGTGGGGAATTGCAACACATTTCCAAACCACTATAAATTATGTGCTCTCTTTGCTTTTTCTCTGCATTCTCTGCTATTTTTTATTTATGGATTTATTATTGTTTTGTGATTTGGAATAACTAGAGTGTTAGTGCTTTTGTATCAAGAACAAGTCTAACAATTAGAAAAGTGAGATAATATAAAATATACACATGCATATATTCAGTAGGGGTTATCTAACTTAGGGTAGGTTATATCATATTTAACATACATGAATATTTAATAGTTGTCATCATCTAATGAGGGAGGCTATTAATACCTTAGTTGTTGATTTTAGTGACAACAACCATATATAGTCATATAAAATGTAGATATGAGTATTTTATCAAGTTATATAGTATATAGCTCAAGATATTAGACAGTTGGTTGAACGAAGACAATATATTATAAAGAATCAAGATATAGACACGAAAAATCAAAAGATGCACATGAAAACTCATGAGTTCAAAGACGAATATATGAGGATTTTAAGACTATAATTTAGTGTATAGACTAGAGCAATAGCATATATTGTTAAAGTCCTTGGTTGCAGTCTTTGATATTCACCTCTTATTTTTAAATCTTTTATATTTAAAAAAAATCAAAAAATATTTTATACTTCTAACAAAAATAAATTTTCTGAATCTTTTTGTATTTTTAACTAAAATAAATTTTAAAGTATCTTTTATATTTTTAACCAAATAAATTCAAGAATAACTTTTAAAATTTCGAAATATATCTTAAAAAATATTTTATAAGAGTTTTCCAAAGTTCAAAATGTTTATGAACTATGTTCAAACTATTTTACAGCGTATCAAAATACTTTATAAAGGATAGAATTTTCAAAACAATTTAAAAAGAAATAGATTTTTAATTTACATATGTATATGTTGACGTATGGACATATAGTATATTAATATACATGTTACCAAATGGTTTTAGAATTTTGAAAGGAAGTGCCTATTCATAACAACTTTTCACAAACGAACACACCTGTTTATTAACTACATAAAAGGGAGTACAAACAATTTTTTAACTACTTTCTTCTCTCTTTTTACTCTCTTGAGAAATCTATTGATAAATATATTCATATCTCCTCAAGACAGAATAGAATCAAATTGAACTTCATTTAATGAATTCGTAGTGGTTACTCTTGGTTTGTAATCATCTCTTTCTTAATCAAAGATCAAAGTGCTACTCAAAGGCTATATGATACGTTATATCCAAAGAAAAAGAAATTGTCTTTTGAAAAACTATCAACTTTATTCAAATTCTCTTAGGTATGTTTGTAGCTTGTAGGTCAAGTGGATGTGCTTGTAGCGCGTACAAATTAAATGATGTACTTGTAGCTCATACAAATCAAGTGGTGAGCTTGCAGCCTATTCAAACCAAATAGGCTAACCTGAGCTCGGAAAATCAAAAGGATGCGTCTTGTAGGCTTGAAATCGAGATTGAATTTAGATTTTCCTCTATCCATTCAAAGAATGACATTTTGACAAGAAATCTATACAAGCATTTATATGGGTCTGGATATAGGAGAAATCTGAATCAGTATAAAATCTCTGGTGTCATCTCTCTAAAACTCTACTTTTTACTTCACAGCATATATTTTTATCTATGATTGCATATGTGATTGTTTGTTGGTGTAACTCTGTGTTTGTAATATGTGATTTGATATTAATCTTGAAAGAGCTTTGAAAAAATTCACATAAGTTATAAATACCATCCATCCTCCTTCTAGTGTTTAATTAGCCTTAAGATTCATAATTCCACAATCAACATATCGAAAAGGTCCATCGTCACTTTTATATTTATGTGTATACATGTTTTATATCAAGGCTATCCCGGCCAAGATCTCGACTGAAGGCTAAAACGAAACGAAACCGAAGATATCACTTAATCTCTCATTTCGAATATATCGACCGATATTTAAAAATATCCGCTGACATTTGGAGCGATACGATATTCGGAGATATCAGTCGATTTATTGTATTTTTGAAAAATAAAGCACATTTGATTCTCAACCTATCATCTATTGACACAAGCATTGGCTTTATTATCCAATTCCTCTCCTCAAAAGATCGACCTCTCTCATCAAATAATTGAATTATCTCCTCTCAGGAAAAAAATAGAACTTCATATTCTAAAAAAATCGAACTTCACTTCCAACTCTCGACAGCATGCGGTTTCTTTCGACTCTCGCTTCCGACAACGTAGCTTAGCTCTCTATTTCTCTACAGGTATGTTAATTATGAATTTTTTTTCTATTTTAATGAATTTCTATTTGTCATGAAGTTATGTTTTACTTCAGTAAAGTTTGGTTTGTTACCATTTTCAAAGTTTGTATTTCTTCTATAACCAGACTTTATTTAATCCTTTGGACCAAAAATTATTTTTGTTGTATGAATCTGTAGCTAGGGATGAGCATTCGGCCGGTTTGTTTAGTTTGAAGGTAAAAAAAATCAAACTGAATTAGAACCGAAAATTTTCCAACCCAAACCTAACCGAATTTATTTTGGTTAATTCGGTCGATAATCATTTAACCGAACTAGAAGGATGTATTACTATTCAAATGATGGATTCACTCAAAGTAAAATATAAATTCATGTATAGAGAAATTTTATATAATAAATTTTATGTTTATGATAAGATTTGATCTATTTGCAACAAATAACTTTGTATTTTATAACTAGACTAATTATTTAAAGTACTACAATCCCATTAAAGTAGATAATAAGTTAAAAGTTCAGTTAATTCAGTTAAACCGATAACCAAAAAAATTTATTTTATAAACCAAATTCAAACCGGTTTAGTTTTAAAATCGAACCGAATCGACCGAAATGAACCGGTTTGGTCAGTTAATTCGGTTTGAACTGAGTATTGCTCACACCTATCTGTAGCTTCTTGCCTTGTGTTCTATTAAGTACATTTTAGCTTCTAGCTAATAATATAAGAGCTTATGAAGCGAATTCTATCTAATTTCAACATTTTTGTGGTGGACTTATTTATAGCGACCTATGAATTGGACATCATGTTTTTTTGTACTTAATTCAATAATTCAGTGAATATCCAAAAAAAATTGACTCTGTGTTTTTTTATTATGAATTATGATGACGTGTTATTGTTACATTTACAAATCAAATAAGGCTAGTTTTCTATATACTTTAGTAAATGTAAGTATTATTGTATAGCCAAATAATTTTAAACATAAAATATACTTTGATATAGTCTCGAGATGAACTTTATGCGCCGAGATAAAAAAAATTGATATTGGCATCCGTGATGCACTCGTCTCATCGGAGGTCTTCCCGAATACGATATCGAATAGCTAAAATTTCCAAGATGAAACGCGACCGATATCTAAAATTTAAAACATTTCGTGTGTGTGTGTGTGTATATATGTATGTGTGTGTATATATATGTGTATCATACATATGTTTGTATGTTTTGATTTACATCTGTGTGTTCCCCTGGAAAATACTATAATATAAATTAGACATGCAAAGTTCATTATATATATTACATATGATCTACTAAAAGTCTAAAATAATTATAAGACAAATAATTTCAATTGAAGAACAAGTCATATAATATCAAACTAACATTAAATATGATTGGTGCAATGTAACAGCCCGCATTTTACGTATCGGAAGATTGTAAAATATTTTAATTTATTCTCTGAGGGTTGGATCATTCTCATATTTTGATATGTCGCTTATGGGGATGTGAGGCATGTCCATAATTTTTGCTAATTTTGTTTGTGATCATTATGCCTCTGTCAGTCTTGTACATGGCATAACTTTTGACTTAGGTCGAATCAGGTGATGAAACCTGTTCCATTGGAAAGGAAATGATGATTGCCTTTCCGTAGAGTGGTTACATTAAAGATTTGGCGCAGCGGTTTGGGAGGAATCACTGCTTTAAGGTTTAACAGTTGGTTGTCCAAGTTTATAAAGCCATAATGGGCTGATTTGGAGAGGCCCATTGGTGGGCTGGTGGAAGGCTATAAATCGGGGGTGGGAGGTATGGGAAATAGTTTACTTTCCCCATTCTCTTATTTGGAAGAGCCAAGGGATCCTCCATTCCTCCATTTCTCCATCTTTCCACCATTAAAGCTTGGAGAATCGAAGATCTACACCATTTGAGGCTAGGTCTACGCAAATCAAAGAGAGAGAGCATCGAGTTGAAGAGTTTGGATTGAATTCTTTGCTGTCCGGAATCATATTTCATTGCTTTTAGCTTGTTTTGGAGAATTAATGAGTGATATGCATCTCTCACACGGATTCAATCAAGTATATGAATGTTTGGTCATGTTTTTCATCAAATTCAAGCATTTTCTCATAAATCTACACCTTGGTGAGTCCATTTTTACATGAATCACTATAGGATCTGATTTAGCAAGTTTAAACCGGTAATTTCTATGCTATCTCATATGTTTATGCAATTTAGATCCATAATTTAGATCATATGTCCATTTATTATGATTTTGGTAAAAAAAATTATGATTGTGATGAAAATCATCATATTCGTGTTGTTAGTGATTTCATAACATGCTTATGGTTGTATTGGATGAATTAGACGAGTATATTTCGTCGATTGTATCGGTTGGTGAAATTTTGGTCGAAATTGGAGTTGGATTGGGGCTGTACATGCCACGGGTCGAGCGTAGTACAATGTGCAGTACAACCGGGGGTCAGTCGCACATAGGTGGTCGAGTTATGCACGAGTAGGAGGTCGGTCGAGCAACATGGGCTAGGTCACCAGGGGGTTTGGTCATACTCCAGGGTACGGTCGGTCGAATGAGTAGAGGGTTAGTCGAGCAGGAAATGGTGGATCAAAGTGCCAAGATGGGATTGGTTTCTGGTCGGTCGAGCATGGGCTCGAGCAAAGGAGGCTCGAGCATGGGCTCGAGCAAAGGAGGGTCGAGCAGAGGAGGGTCGAGCATGAGGGTTGGGTCGGTCGCGCAAGGACTTGGGTTCAGCAAAGCAAGTGTTTCGGTCGGTCAGTGTATTTCTGGGTGAGAAGTTTGGGTCGGTCGCTTAGGAGTTGGTCAGTCATGTTTTGGTGCAAGTGATTTGGGTCGGTCACGTAGGGTGGTCGGTCGTGCACCCACTTTTGGGTCGGTCGGTCTGGTTCCAGGCCGACTATGACATAGTAGTTGTTTCCGTAGCTATGTGATGAGTTCTATGGATTTACGGTGGACCATATTTTGATGTTTTTCTTTGGTTCGAGAGTGGAGATGGCTTCGAAGTAAATTCCATGGGAATGTCGAAGTGGTAGGATGTGTTTGTTGATTGTGGAGATGCAACTAGGGTTAGTACGATTCAGGTTGGACTTGAACTCGTAAATACTGGTATCGCGGGGATACAACAAATGTGAATCAAGTTGGACTTGAATTCGTAGGTATTGGATACTCAAATTGGATTTGAGTGTGCGGATAATGGATACTCGAGACTAGGTCTAAGTTGTCTCTGGACGTATTGGATAGGCCTAGTTGTCTTTGGGAGGCAAAGGTACGTTGGACGTGCAGTAGTTTGGTTAGAACTGGGGTTACCATTAGCCCTTGACATGTGTCAAGGTTGGCCGTCATACGGTTAACGAAGGTTACCATTTTCAAAGTATTTTTTCTTTAAGCGAACCTTATTAAATCCTTCGGACCAAAAATTATTTTTACCGTATGTATTTGTAGCTTCTTGCCTTCTGTTCTGTTAAGTACATTTATAGCTTCTAGCTAAGAATATAAGAGGTTATGAAATGGACTCCATCTGATTTTAACATTTTTATGGTGGACTTATTTGCGGCAACCTATGAATTGAACGTCCTTCTTTTTTGCACTTAATTCGGTTATTCATTAAATACTGAATAAACTTACTCTATGTTTTATTTGTTATCAATTATGATGATGTGTTACAAATCCAATAAGCCTAATTTTCTATATACTTTAGTAAATGTAAGTATTATTGTGTAATCAATTAATTTTTAACATAAAATATATTCCAATAGGTCCCGAGATGAACTTTATGCCCCTAAGATGCAATCTGATATTGACGTCTGAGATGCACTCGACTCGTCTGAGCTATCCCCCGATACGATATCAAATCACTAAAATCTCTGAGGTTAAAATACGATCGATGTCGGAGATTTATAACATTGCATATATGAATATAAGATATGGTCATTTAATATGAAAATTACAAAATAGCAGAGATTATTGTGGCTAGATTTTAGTTTTTTCAATTATGTTTTGGCTCGGGCACGAGTTTAAACTTTGACTAAAAAAACCAATATCTCAACCGATATTTCAATATCTCGTCTCGAGCGATATATCATTCGATATTGCGATATCTCAAACGATATATTCGAAACAAGATTTATAGTGAAATTTGTTGTTTCTTTTTAGGAGAAGCCCAAAATGAGATATCGGACAACTGCTACTTATTTCTCTATTACATCTGCTTGCTACATCTAGCTCTATTCGAACTGCATCCTGCTTCGTTGCCAGATTTATAGGGTTTCACTTTTGGGGTTCTACGTCGATGGCTAAATCTTACGACGCGTTTGAGGTTCGTGGTTCCTTTGTGTCCATTTGTCCTCTTATTAAAGCAATACTTGCCTCGATAGAGAAAGTTATTTCTGAACCACTTACTGTAGAGCGCTCTGGCACATCTAAGGTTATAGTAAAGCTAAGATCTTTGGCCTCCTTTGAACTACTGCTACGCTTCAAAAAATTTCTTGTTCTTGGTAGCTTCATGGAGTTAATGCCCATTTATACTACTGATTTTGGTTCAAGTTTTTTCCCTCAAGGAAAAATGGGGTCGTTGATCTTCTCAGCGGTGATGGGCTTGATTCATGCATCTGAAATCAGATGGGAACATGAGGATTTAACCACCTCTTTTGTTACTTGTTTGCGTTTTAGGGGATCGAAAGTAAGTGGTGCTTGGTCGATTTCTGCTTTTTCTGTTGGCTCCGTCGTTTGAGGCAGGGTGTTAGGCACGATGGCTGTGAGCTATTGTCTCCTTTCTTTACTGGTTTCGGGGATTTGACCACCCCATCCAATACTAGAGTTGACATTGGTTGTTCTCCTACGGTTATTAGCAGTATCTGTTCTTTGTTGGGTGCTCCCGTTATGCCCGGTTTTGGTTGTGTGCAAGGTTTGGTGCAGTCCTATGTCCCTAAAAAGGGGTCTATTAACTTGTTGTTTAGGGCAGCTAGAACCGGTGATGCTTCAGGAGCTCATGCTGGCAAATATTAGAGCAAATCAAAAAGTGCTCGACGTCGTCATCGTTCGCAGCGTGGTAAGATTATTGCTCCAGTTTTCAGGTTTTGAATCTCATGATGTCTTCACTGCTCCAGCGTCCCCTCTTGCATCTGAATGGATTTAGTAGCCTGTCGGCTGAGGCAGAGGATGTTTTCGTGAGTTCGGTGGGTTCAATGGTGGATGTTGCATCCCCTATAGCTGTTGATGATGAGTCGTGCTCGCTCTCTGACTCTGCATGGCTTAGGGGAGCTCGTTATCTTCATTGACGTAATACATTGGCCACTGACCAGCGCTTGTAGCCAGAGACTTCTTCTCTTGGCGAGGCAACGTTGACCAGTGTACCGGTTGCCAAGATTGGTTCTTTTCCAATGGGTTCTCCTAAGTCTGGATTTGTGTTTTCTAGTTTGAGTGCAGCGAGCACGGGTCGGGATCTAGGCTCACCATCGGGTTTTGATGATGTTACGTCATTGATTGTTGATTTTGGCTTGGTTGTAGTGGTTTCACAGCCTTCGGGTATTAGGCATGGCTGTTCTGTTGCCTCTTCTGATGTTGCGGCTTATTCTGACTATTCTTCGATAACTATACAATTGTTGAATCATTGATTCAACAGTTGTGTACTCAGGTGCAATCTCGGTTTTACTCTTCTTGTTCTTTTTATGTTTATGGTGGTTATTTTCTCTGCTTCTGGTTGTTTTGTGAAGCGGTTTGTGTTGATATGAGCCTTGTCACTCGCTTGAGTGAGCTCCATGGCACATTCCTTCCTCTTTTGGAAGAAGTTGGGCTGGGTCATGGGTGTGTTTTCTCTGTTGTGGTTGCGTTTGCGCGGCTGTTCTGCATTTCCGCAGCTTCATTATGGTTGGACCTTGCATTGGTTTGACATGTTGTTGAGCATTGGTTACCTCGGTATGTTTTTACAGTCGAATTCGATGGATTTGGATCCGTTTCATTAGCGTTTGTCTTTGGTTTTTGCGCCTTTTCGAGTCATTGCGAGGCCTTTACTATGCCGTTAGTGACTCGCGACATCTGGTTCTGGTTTTTTTCTATAGCGTATTTCATTTGCGACCTTTTGCGGAGCGGTTTTCTTCGGATGGGTGGTCTCCCTTTCGTAGACGTATATCAGCCCCCTCAGCGGACCACTATACGGTTTACTGGGGAGGTGGCCTCCCAACATTGGATACTCATGTCGGTGGCTTTCATTGTCCCCTCCTCAAATCTTTGCCTTTGACGCGGGTCTGTCAATTTGATGACAGATCGACTTTGGTAAAGATCGCACAACAATTGGTGTTGCTCTTTACATGCAACTAAACATGTATTCCTGCTTTTCATGTGTATTTCTCGTTGTGTCCCCCTGCTTCTTGTTTCCCGATAGAGTCTCGTTCTTCTGTTTGTCCTATGTCTGGTCCTTCAGTTTCTCCTATATCTGGTCCTTCTCCTCTTTTTAGTAAGACCGAGATAGCGATCATAAATGATCGTCTACATCGGCTTACTAAGAATTCTTGTCCTGGTAGTTCTAGCAGGCGTGTGTCTACTCCCGTCAGCGGGGCTATCCTCTCTCTGAGGTCCTTTCTTCCTGCGAGTCTACGATTAGGCCGAATTCTCGAGTCTCGTGTCGTTGTCCTAGGACAGTTCTCCGCACCCTCCGCACTATTCACACACGCGCTATAGCGGTGTCTACTCCCGTCAGCGGTGCTTGCTGTCTGTCGCTTTCTTCTTGTGGTTCTTCTTGCTTTTTCTTATTCTTTATGGCGAACTTTCTTTTCTGGAACATTCGGAGTATTGGTAACGATGCATCGGTAGCTAGCTCAAGCGCATTGTTAAGAAGAATAGTCTTCGCCAAAAGGCGAGGATCAAATGGGTTGTTGAAAGTGATACGAACTTCAAGTTTTTCACTCGTCCATTCGTAAGAAGAATAGTCTTCTCGCAATTATCCGGATTCGGTGCCATGATCTCTGTGATGACCGCCCATAACCCCCGCACTATATAAGAGGACTAATGCGCTGAAGGGTGTGCCAGGCAGCTATGGATGATCATCAAGGTATGATATATAAGTGGAACCTTTCGTTAACTCACAGCGCGAGGATAAAATATAGAACGTATACAACAGGTAGTGATAGTGAAGCAGAAAACACTAAATTTTCATGACAACTAGAAAGTAATTCCCATATACATGGATAACAACAACAGTGTTTGTACAATTTGCCTCACTACAACACTTAGAGAAATAGCAAACATTGGAAAAACAAAGGTACTAGATAGTAGTAAAATAGTACGCCAGCCACCTGCTCACCACCGAACAACAACCTCGCCCTCACTAAGCAATCACCTATCACCTGCCACCTAGTCTGACCATCCAAATAACCGAATGAACAACCCAAGGTAATAAGAGGAAACATAAAACCTTGAGTCATACAACAGTCTTAGTGAGCGATAAAACAACTAACAAACTTCATCAATAAAGTATATGAGAATGGGTAAATAAACAACTAATTTACCCAGCTCTAAATAAGAACTCTCGATTTCCTTCCCCACTACATGACAGTGATAGCCTTTACGATCCATACATCCAAAGGAATAACAATTCAGCCATGGCAACCAGGACAACCATTCATACATTGCAATAGCAACTTCAACCATCATCGCGTCAAGCATTCAAACATCCATGGATGACTCTGGCTATCACCGCCGACCTTGCTTTGAACGCTCGTTATCGTATGACTGGCTAACAACTTTCCATCAATTGTTAGGGACCATAAACAGCGACCCGGTTCTAGCAAAACTCCACACGCTGTACACAACACGTGTTTAAGCCATACACAATGCCCAGGATACTCGACCTACAACCGATCTTCAATTATACCCCTACATTGAGCCCGCTAGAACCTATGATAACGATAATTCCTCGGCCTTCTTGTCTCTAGCCGTTATTAATTATGACTATTCATAAGCTCCTTAGGTCTTGCTCCTTAGGTCTTGCCATTTTAGGTCTGGCTCCTTAGGTCTAAAAACGACCCAATACCTTAGACCTAACTCCTTAGGTATAAAAACGACCCAAGACATTAGATCTAACTCCTTAAATCTAAAAATGACCCAAGACGTTAGATCTAACTTCTTAGATCTAAGAACGACCCAAAACATTAGATCTAACTCCTTAGATATAAAAACTACACAAGATATTAGATCTAACTCCTTAGATCTAAAAATGACCCAAGACATTAGATCTAACTCCTTAGATCTAAAAGGGACCCAAGACATTAGATCTAACACATTAGAGCTAAAAACGACCCAAGACATTAGATCTAACTCCTTAGATCTAAAAACGACCCAAGACATGTATTCTCCAATGCAACTCCAATTTCGACCAAAACTTCGCCAAAACGATTCATTCGACGAAACTCATCCGATTCATCCAATATGACTACGATCATGATATGAAACCAACAATATCACCAATATGACAATTCCATCAATAATCATGTAAAATTCACCAAAATCACCTTAAATGTACATATGAACAAAACCATGGATCTAACTTGCACATTCACATGAAATATCATAGAAATTACCTATATAGACTTGTTAAATCAGATCATAGGGTTACTTGCATGAAAATGGACTTACCAATGCATAGATCTATGGAAAAACACTTGAATTGATGAAAAACATGCACAACTACTCATACACTTCATCAGATCCATGTGAGAGATGTAAACCACTCACCGATTCTCCCAAACAAGAAAAAATCAAACGAATATGAATCGGACAGCAAGCACCTCGCACCAAACACCTTGATTCGATAAACTCTTGCCTCAATTGAAGTATATCTAGCCTCAAATGGTATAGATCTTCAATTTCCCTCCTTGGATTATGATTTCTAATGGTGGAAAGGTTTTAGAGGAAGGAGGAGCTCAAGGCACCAAATGAGAGAATGAAAAACTAAAACCATTTCCCATATCCCTTACCCCCTATTTCTAGTTTCCACCAGCCCACAAATGGACCTCCCCCAAATCAGCCCATTAGGCTCCCAAAACCTGAACAGCCAACTGAAAAACCTTAAAACAGCGATTCCTCCCAAACCGCTGAGCCAAATTTGTAATGTAACCACTCTACGGAAAGGCAATCATCAAATCCTTTCCAATGGCACAGGTCTCACCCTCTAATTCGACCGGAGTCAAAAGTTATGCCCAGCGCAAGATGACAAAGGCAAAATGGCCACAAACAAAATTGGTAAAAATTATGGATATGTCTCACATCCCCATAAGCAACATATAAAAAGATGAGAATGATCCAACCCTCAGGGAATAAAATAAAAATATTTTACGATCTTCCGATACGTAAAATGCGGGATGTTACATCCCCCCTCCCCCGCTTAAGAATTTCACCCCCGAAATTCCAAGCAAAAACAAGCAATCGCAACAATCCGACATTCCTATCATCCATGAGAAGCCAATTATATCAACCAAACTAGCAACTATCAAGCCATGCATCCATAGCCTTATCCTAGCACACGGAATTCAATCAAACAACAACAAGATACAATGATACAACGATAATACGATATCATAGGGTCCTACCGATGAAGAGTTCTGGATGAGACACCCTCATGCTCTCTTCCGTCTCCCATGTACAATCGTCTCTATCTTCACTCTACTATACCTTGACTAGCTTAACCGTCTTCCTCCTAAGTTGTTTCGTGTCATTCCCCACAACACGAAGTGGCTTATGAGGTTTCTCAACTAAGGTTTCAACTTCCAAATCTTCATACTACTTTAGAGATACCACTACATTCAAATCATGCATGAATTTTCGTAGAAATGACACATGGAACACATTATGCACGCTCGACATCTTCTCGGGTAACTCCAATTTATATGCGAGCTTTCCAATCCGCTCAACTATCGGAAATGGTCCAACAAACCTTGAAGCTGATTTCCCATTGTTTCCAAATCGAACCACATGCTTTAATGGCGAAATCTTCACGAAAAACATTTCGCCAACGTTGAATTCCAAATCTTTTAAACGCTTATCGGCATAACTTTTCTGACGATCTTGGGATGCCTTCATTCGTTGCCGAATGAACTCGATACAATCCGAGGTTTCTCTAATCATCTCAGGCCCAAGTACCAACTTATCCCCAGTTTCTAACCAACAAGTTGGAGATTTGCACTGCCTCCCATACAACGCCTTGTACGGTGCCATCCCAATACTCGACTGGTAGCTATTATTATACGCAAACTCAACTAGATGTAGATGGTCTTCCCATGATCCACAGAAGTCTAACACACAAGCCCTCAGAAGATCTTCCAAAACTCGATTGACCCTCTCGGTCTGACCATCAGTTTAGGGATGATATGTCGTACTCAAGCACAATTCAGTTCCTAAAGATTCTTGTAGACTTCTCCAAAATCCTCTAGTGAACAACGGATCTTGGTCACTCGCTATACATTTTGGGATACTGTGGAATCGAACTATCCACTTCACATAAAGCTCAGCCAATTTCGATGTCGTCCTAGTCGACTTGAAAGGAATGAATCTCGCACTATTGGTCAAGCGATCCACAATGACCCAAATCCCTTCATTTCCTGCTCTGGTTCTAGGTAGCCCATCGATATTTTCTCCTACTTCCACGTAGGAACTTCCAATGGCTGAAGCAAACCACTCGGCTTCTTCTGTTTAGCTTTCACCAACTGACAGTTCATGCACTTGGAAAGGAACTTTCCAATATCCCGCTTCATCCCTTCCCAGTAGCAGACTCGCTTCATGTCCTGATACATCTTATTACCACCGGGATGAATCGTCAACTTCGAGTGATGACGTACTCTTAGAACCTCATCTCTCAATCCATCAATATCAGGAACCACTAATCGCCCTTGCTTTCGAAGCCAACCTTCTCGATCAACTTCGAACTCTTTATTCTCTGGTTCCAATCCCTGGATAAACTCGACAAGCTTAGTATCTCGCTTTTGGATCTCGCCAATCCTTTCGATGAGAGTAGGTCTTATCGATAAGCTTGCCAACATTTCAGGTTCTAACTCGCACCTTGGCCTGAAATCAAACCTTGCCAAATACTCGAGGCTCTTCCATTCCAAAAACATCACTCCCAAACTTGCGTGTCTTCGACTTAACGCATCTGTAACCGCATTACCTCTACCAGGAGTATAGGCTATATCGAAATCATATGATGCCAGAAACTCTAACCATCGTTGTTGCCGAAGATTCAAATCCTTTTGGGAGAAAAGATACTACAATGACTTGTGATCCGTCAACAACTCGAATCGAACTCCCAATAGATAATGTCTCCACATCTTCAGAGCAAACACGATCGCTGCCAACTCTAAATCATGAGTTGGGTAATTTCTCTCATGCGGCTTTAGCTATCGACTCGCGTAAGCCACAACCTTATCCTTCTGCATTAGCACTGCTCCAAGTGCAGTATCACATGCATCAGTGTATACCACCATCTCTTCATTCCCACTCGGAATGGTCAACACAGGTGCACTCGTCAATCTCTCCTTCAGGATTCCGAACGCTTGTTCACACTTTGCATCCCATGTAAACACTTGGTTCTTCTTCGTTAATCCTGTTAACGATGTTGCTCGCTTGGAAAAATCCTTGATAAACCGTTGGTAATAACCAGCCAACCCAAGGAAACTCCGAACACCCGTCGCATTATTAGATCTATCCCAGTCCTGGATTGCTGCCACTTTAGCGGGGTCAACCGCTATACCATTTCCAGAGACAACATGGCCTAAGAACCTCACTTCATTCTTCCAGAAGTGACACTTTGAAAACTTAGCTCTCAGCTGATGCTTTCGCAAGATCTCTAACACAACTCTCAAGTGCATCTTGTGTTTTTCCTCATTCCTGGAATAAACCAGAATATCATCCACAAACACAAGCACAAACTTGTTCAACTGATCTCTGAAAACTCTATTCATAAGATCTATAAAGTACGCTGGCACGTTAGTTAACCCAAATGGCATCACCAACCACTCGAAAAAACCGGATAGTATCCTAAAAGCAGTCTTTGGTACACTATCCTTCGCCATCCTCAACTGGTGAAATCCCGTTGCCAAATCCATTTGAGAAAACACTTTGGCTTCGTGAAGCTAATCGAACAAGTCATCAATCCTTGGCAACGGATACTTGTTCTTCTTAGTCACCTTGTTCAGCTCACGATAGTCCACACACAATCTTAACGAGCCATCTTCCTTGGTTGCAAATACGACTGGTGCACCCCATTCGGAAACACTTCTTCGAATGAATCCCTTCCTAAGAAGGTCTCGAACTTACACCTCCAACTCTCGTTGTTCCTTAGGCGCCATTCGCCTAAGTGGCATAACGATTGGTCTAACTCCCTTAACCAAATCGATCCTAAACATAATCTCACAATGCGGTGGTAACCCTTTGACCTCGCCAAAGACATCCTCATACTCATTAGCGATCAGCACAGGTGACAAGTCTTCTTGTGGAATCACAAGCGAATAAGATAGCTAACGAAGACGCCCTCTTCGCGCTTACACTTTATCAACACCTTTCGCCCTTCCACATCCCCGACTCTCACCTTTAGCTTCTTGCAGTTCACCCTTGCCGCATACCTCTTGAGCCAATCCATGCCCAAGATGATCCCAAACCCAGCGAAGTTAAGAACAAAGTAATCACACACAAAAGAGCAACCATGACTCGACGAATCTAAACCACAACACAACATGCATAAACTAGACGAACCCCCAACTGGATTAGTCATGATCAATGGTCTATCACAAATCCCGAATTCCAAACCCAAGTGACAAACAAGCTCATTGCAAATGAATGAATGCGATGCTCCAGTATCAAACAAAACTCGAACTGAAACACCATGAATAGAAAGAGTACCTTGCACCACGACACCCTTTCCCTTCTCCTCAGTAGTAGGAGCTTTCAAAGAAGATGGCACTGCCCCTAAATCATAAGCCTTAAGCGCTTGCTTCCCTTGAGCTGATTCTGGACAAGCTTTCTTCTTATGTCCCGGCTTCCCACACTTGAAGCACTTCTTCTCAGCTTTAGGATTCTTGCATTCACTAGAAAAATGGCACTTCTGCCAACAATTGAAGCAGGTCACTTCATTCTTCTGCTTCTTCTGGATATCCTTCCCTTTTTGCTGTTGTTGCTTCCTCTTCTTATTATTACCACCCTGTTGTAGTTTCTGAACCTCGTTGGTTACAGCGACAACATTTTCCTCCTTAGGAAACAAGATCTCATGGCGAATAGCTTTTTCCACAATCTTCTCGAATGAATCGTCGAGATGGTCCACCAACATCCTTCCAATATGGGTATCCAGACCCATAACGAACTTCTTGTTCTTCTAATAAGGTGTATCAATGTATGAACGAGCGTATTTAGACAAGGCTTCAAAGTCAAAAAATGTAGTCAAGCACTGATCTGCCATTCTGCTTCAGCTTTATGAACTTCTTGAAGAGAACAAATTTCTGAGCCATGGAAATGAATTTTGCTTCAAACTTAGTCTAGAATTGTTCCCATGAAATCTCTTCCTCTGGAGTCTCAAGCGTGATTGAATTCCACCATTCCATGGCCCTGCCTTGCAGTTTCCTTGATGCAAGCTTTCTCTTGGTTGCACCATCCAAACTCAAGTCTCCAAAGATACGAACACAGGAATCCATCCACCTCTGAACCCTTCAGCTGGCTCAGTTCCTTTGAATGGTTTTCCTCCTAGAGATTTATAATCCTTGCATAGCTTCGCAAAGTTCACATCCCTAGGCAACTGAACTCCTACGTCTACCGTAGCCACCACTGGAGCGTGGACCCTTCGCAGGAATGCCTTCATCATGGCTTCAAACATGGTAGGGTAGTCTGGTTCACATCCATTTCCCCCTCCGGTGTTAGCTCCCCTAGCAGTGTGTCTTCATGTTCGTCTACTCATTCTAAATCTGCAATTTAGAATAATTAGCCACTTCCAAGAAAACTGCTAAAAGAGAACAAACGCTACTACTATATATGCTAATATATATTAAGCTTCCAACTGAAATCTACAAGTATGTCTCTCATGTGTGATTACGTCTTCGAACTTTGGCCAAAATCGTTGACCATAGCTCTGATACCAAATGTGACGACCGCCCATAACCCCCGCACTATATAAGAGGAATAATGCACTAAATGGTGTGATAGGCAGCTATAGACGATCATCAAGGTATGATATATAAGCGGAACCTGTGGTTAACTCACAGCGCAAGGATAAAATATAATAGAACATATACAACAGGTAGTGATAGTGGAGCAGAAAACACTAAACTTTCATGACAACCAGAAAGTAATTCCCATACATGTGGATAACAACAATAGTGTTTGTACAATTTGCCTCACTACAACACTCATAGAAATAGCAAACAACGAAAAAACAAAGGTACTAGATAGTAGTAAAATAGTACGCCAGGCTCCTGCTCGCCACCGAACAGCAGCCTCGCCCTCACTAAGCAATCGGTCACCTGCCACATAGTCTGCCCATCCAAACAACCGGATGAACAACCCAAGGTAATAAGAGGAAACATAAAACCTTGAGTCAGACAACAATCTTAGTGAGCGATAAAACAACTAACAAACTTCATCAATAAAGTATATGAGAATGGGTAAATAAACAACCAATCTACCCAGCTCCAGAGAAGAACTCTCGATTTCCTTCCCCACTACATGACACTGATAGCCGTTACGATCCATACATCCAAAGGAATAACAATTCAGCTATGGCAACCAGGACAACCATTCATACATTACAATAGCAACTTCAACCATCATCACGTCAAGCATTCAAACATCCATTACTAACTCTGGCTATCACCGCCAACCTTGCTTTGAAACCCTCATTATCGTATGACTGGCTAACAACTTGCCATCAATTGTCAAGGACCATACATGGCGCCCCGGTTCTAGCAAAACTCCACACGCTATACACAACACGTGTTTAGGCCATACACGATGCCCAGGATACTCGACCAACATCGGTCTTTAATTATACCCCTACTTTGAGCCCGCTAAAACCTATGATAACGATAATTCCTCGGCCTTCTCGTCTCTAGCCGTTATCAATTACGACTATACATAAGCTCCTTAGGTCTTCTCCTTAGGTCTTCTCCTTAGGTCTTGCTCTTTAGGTCTTTCCCCTTTAGGTCTGGCTCCTTAGGTCTAAAAACAACCCAAGACCTTAGACCTAACTCCTTAGGTCTAAAAACGACCCAAGACATTAGATCTAACTCCTTAGATCTAAAAACGACTCAAGATGTTAGATCTAACTCCTTAGATATAAAAACGACCCAAGACGTTAGATCTAACTCCTTAGATCTAAAAAAGACCCAAAACGTTAGATCTAACTCCTTAGATCTAAAAAAGATACAAGCGTTGGATCTAACTCCTTAGATCTAAAACCGACCCAAGATATTAGACCTAACTCCTTACATCTAAAAATGACCCAAGACATTAGATCTAACACCTTAGATCTAAAAACGACGCAAGACATTAGATCTAACTTCTTAGATCTAAAAATGACCCAAGGCATGCATTCTCCGATGCAACTCCAATTTCGATCAAAACTTCGCCAAAACGATTCATTCGACAAAACCAACTCATCCAATATGACTACAAGCATGATATGAAACCAACAATATCACCAATATGAAATTCCATCAATAATCATGTAAAATTCACCATAATCACCTTAAATGTGCATATGAACAAAACCATGGATCTAACTTGCACATTCACATAAAATATCATAGAAATTACCTATCTAAACTTGCTAAATCAGATCATAGGGTGACTTACATGAAAATGGACTTACCAATGCGTAGATCTATGGAAAACACTTGAATTTGATGAAAAACATGCACAACTACTCATACACTTCATCCAATCCATGTGAGAGATGTAAACCACTCACCGATTCTTCCAAACAAGCAAAAATCAAAGGAATATGAATCCGGACAACAAGCACCTCACACCAAACACCTTGATCCAATGAACCCTTCCCTAAGTTGATGTAGATCTAGCCTCAAATGGTATAGATCTTCAATTTCCCTCCTTGGATTATGATTTCTAATGGTGGAAACGTGTTAGAGGAAGGAGGAGATCAAGGCACCAAATGAGAGAATGGCAAACTAAAACCATTTCCCATATCCCTTACCACCTGTTTGTAGTTTCGACCAGCCCACAAATGGGCATCCCCCAAATCAGCCCATTAGGCTCCCCAAACCTGAACAGTCAACTGAAAAACCTTAAAACAACGATTCCTCCCAAACCGCTGAGCTAAATCTGCAATGTAACCACTCTACGGAAAGGAAATCATCAATTTCTTTCCAATGGCACAGGTCTCACCCTCTAATTCGACCAGAGTCAAAAGTTATGCCCTGTGCAAGACTGACAGGGGCAAAATGGTCATAAACAAAATTGGTAAAAATTATGGACATGTCTCACATCCCCATAAGTAACATATAAAAAGATGAGAATGATCCAACCCTCAGGGAATAAAAAATATATTTTACGATCTTCTGATACGTAAAATGCGGGCTGTTATAATATCTCTTTTGCTTCTACCCCTGATGAAGTCAAAGATTGTTTTCTGTCCCATTTCCAATCCTTCCTTAGTTCTCCTTCTGTGTTGTTTTCTGACCCTTACGTTCTCGCTTTCATTCCTAGACTGATCCTCCCTTCGGATAGCTCCGCGCTTGTTGCACCCCCTTCCTTGGATGAAATACGTGCTTGTGTATTTTCTCTAAGTAATTACAGTGCGTGTGGGCCAAATGGTTTCAACGGGTTTTTTGCCAGGAGTATGTGGCCAGTTATTCAGGCAGACTTTTGTCTCGCCGTTCAGTCCTTCTTCCTCGGTGGAGTTCTCCCTGCGGGCTAGACCTCCACCAACTTGGTCTTCATCCCTAAATGTGACCATCCTAGCACTTGCGTGGATTTCGTCCGATCAGTTTGTGCAACTTATCTAACAAGGTCATATCTAAGGTTCTAACCACTAGGTTAGCTCTGTTTCTTGAGCGTCTCATCTCTTCCTCGCAGACTGGGTTTGTAAAAGGACGTTTGATCACTGATAACGTCCTTTTAGCTCAAGGGTTGATTTTTCAGATAGATAGGAAGGTCCGAGGCTCAAATGTGGTCGTCAAGTTGGATATGGAAAAGGATTACGACTGTATGTCCTGGTTCTACATCATCAAGGTTCTAAGGGCTTTTGGTTTTCCTGAAAACCTTATCGATGTTGCTTGGAGGCTTATCTCCAACTTCTGGTTTTCTGTTCTCATCCATGGATCGAGCACCGATTATTTCAGGTCCGGGAGGGGTCTTCACCAGGGAGACCCCCTTTCTCCTTCTCTTTTCATCGTCGCTGTTGAGACTTTTCGTTAGAGGATAGCGTTCTCTAACGATAGGTGGGCAAATTCATAGGTTCTGCATACCAAGAGGTTGTCCTCTTATCTCTTCTTTATCTTTTGCTGACGACATCATCATTTTTACTAATGGTAGTCGTCAATCCATTCGTAACCTGCTGTGTCTTATTCGTCGGTATGAGAGATGCTCGGGCAACTTGTTAACTCCTCTAAAATCTGTTTCATGCCCGCGAAAGACCTGTTGGCGGTTAGATCGTCCTGGATTGAGACATCTTCAGGTTTCACGACCGCCCCGCTTCCGCTTCCTTACCTCGATATTGTATTATATGGAGACAGGAAGCTCAACTCCATCTTTGATCCCCTTACAGACAAAGTCAGGGGGAAGATCATTCACTGGAATGCTACCCTTCTCTCTCAGGCTGGCAGATTGGTTCTTATTAAGTCTATCCTTGTCTTTATGGGATCTCATATCCTCATTGCTATGACTCCCACTGCATCCTTCTTTCTCTCTTATCGGTTTTTGGATTCTTCCTTTTTCTGGGGAACCAAGGACAACACTTCTCGCCACCACTGGATTTCTTGGAACTTCGTTTTTCGTTGCAAAAGTGAGGGAGGCCTCCGTAACCCTGAGGACATCTGTTCTGCATTTTCTTACAAACTATAGGTTAGGTTTTGGAGCTAACGACTCCCTATGGGATTCGCTCCTCCACGCTAAGTACCATAGGCTGGCTAGTACGAATTACACCGGTGTCACATCCTACGCTAGTGAGACGTGGAAACGGATGTAATCTGTGAAGGGCTTGTCGAATGCTCATGGCGGTGGCACCGTTTGGGACGGTGAGGACTTCGAGTCCCCATCTCCATCTTTTCTTTCTCGTTTGGAATGTATGTATTCCTCCTAAGGTGTCTCTGTTTATGTGAAAAATCTTGCATAACTATTTGCTAATAGATGAGAACCTTCAGGGAATCGGCATCCCTTATGTATCCCGCTGCAGGTGCTGCACGTCTGGATGCTCGGAGTTATCCTTTCATTCTTTTTTTGGGTCTTGTGCCAGTTCTGTCTGGAACTACTTCGGGAACCTGCTGGGATGCCGAGGTAGTTCCACCTCGCTTGAAGATCTGCTGAGACTCTGGTGGTCCGGCATCTCAGGAAATTTTTTTCGTTCAATCCTGCTTCGTCCAATTCCTTGTCTGTCCTGCTGGCATATCTGGTGTGCGTGGAATAAGGCCGTTTTTGACGAAGTTGTTATGTATCCTCCAACCATTATACGGAGAGTAAGGAATGATGTTTTCCTTGCATTTCGTGGTAGGCCTTTTAGGGGTGTTTTTCGCTCTAGGTCTAGGAGGTTGGCTGTTACCTTTGGAGTTTCCACGGTGTCAGCCACTCCTAGGGCAGGTATTGGTTGATTTCTTGCTTATATGTCTCATGCTGCTCATATCACTTTCCCACACTACTATCCCCCCTTCGTTCTTATGCCGTTTTCTAATGCTACAGGTCCTGGGTTATAGGTTTCCTGATTTGATCTTACTGGAGCAGGTTGGTGCTTTGGTTGCTTTTTCCCAACTGGGTTATTGAGAGTAGGTGGAGTTGGTGTCTTAGCTTGAGCTGGAAGTTCGGTGTTTTCTTTGGATGTTGCTTGCCACCTTGGCTATGATGCAGCGCGTAGAGCTGGATTTATCGAGCTCTGGAGCTTTCTGCTTCACTCTTGCTTTGGAGCTTTCAACGCCGCTCTTATCCTGGTGTCTGTCTATAGAGGCATCATCTGCTTTGCCTACTGGATGGTTTTCTTTGTTGGTTACGACCGTATTTTTTTTCTTATTGTTGTCTCTTTTATTGTTCCTTCTGTTTGTGTGTGAGTGCATGGTTTTTGCGTTCTGTAGAAACTGTTTTTGTGAGCCGTTGGAGAATGGTTAGATTCTCCCTTTTGTTATATTATATTTCTTTCCAAAAAAAGATCTCTGACAATATTTTTGAGATTAGAAACGGTGACAGAATCTATAGTACTCCAAGGCAAGACATTTTATACATGATTGTACTATTTTGTCAACTTACATCATACTAAGATATTAACTATTTGCTGGTATGCTTTTCATATATGAATATCTTATTTCTTTAGTGGCTTTGATGATCAGCTTTCTTGATTTGTAATTTTTGGAGTAGGTGATCCTTTCCCCTAACCTGTGTGTTCATGGACATAAGGCAGTTATTAGTGCATACACTTCTATTGCATGTACAACAAAAACAAATTAAATCAGTTATACCACAACAAAAACAAATCAGTTATACCACAACAAAACAAAAAATTACGAAGAGCAACACAAAATTTTATATATTATTAGACACTATTAACACCATAATTAAAGAAACATAAACAATTAAAATAAAACAAATCCAAGGCTCTCTACCTCAACCCCACCATTGACTTGTTCATCACAACCACATCCGGTTTGACTTATAAGCCATCCTAAAGATGAAATCCTCATATACGACATTTGCATTATTGTTAGCATCCACCTCCCTAGTCCACTCATCAAATCCTACGGGCTCGAGTTTGCATGCAAAGTTTATCCTCACATGACTTATATACGAAATTGCAATGGTAATGGTCCCACCACCCTAGTCGAAAACTTAATCTATGTTCTTCAACTTCAAATAAATGATTCCATTCTTTTGGTGCATCTATATGTTAGAACACAATCGATAATGGTTTATTTGGTTGAAGCTAACCATTACGAAACTAGATGTGGCTTGTTTAGTTTGTTATGACTAGTTTTACTTGATTTTGTGGCTAGTTCACTGAACATATATTTGTTTTTTAAAATAGCGAAAACATTGTCATTTTATTATGAAAATAAAATAAGATGGCTAAGTATTTTCCATTTTGACTATTTTTGCAATAAACGACAAAGTCTTTTTCATTTTATCGCAAATTGAATAAAATGGCAAAGACTTCACTATTTTATTTTATTTTTATTTTAGAACTAGTTTCACAGTTTGATTTTCTTTCTTCTGGGTGCAAAGCTCGTTTGTTCAGTGTAGAAGCAAGGGAAAGGGTAAGTGAACATGTCCTTTGTTGGTAATGGTCTTAGATCTAGGAAACGGTTGAAGTCCAGTGAATTCACCTTTTCCGAATTTATGATCTCCTAAAGTTAGGCTCGCGTCTGGCACAACTGCGTTGCACCTCCCAATGATTTTAATTGACAGCTTCCCCAAATTTAAATAGCATTAAGCTTGGTCACTGCTGAAGGATTGCATCAGAATGAAGCAAATTCGTTATTTCTCCGTATTTTCTATTTTATTTTTTGATTTTATATTTGACAATGGTGATCGAAGGGTGGAAATGGAAAAGGGGACGCTTGCAAACTGATTTCAGACTAGTTCAACATTAAAGAAAAATATTGAGAAACTGCAAACTATATTAGTGTGTTACCAGTGACTGTCCCAACACTCCCACATCACATTCCCAAACTACTATACTTCAGCAACTTTGCAAAGAGATCTAACCGAGTACGATAGTAGTATAATTTGCAGCACTTCTCCTCAACGTTAAACTATGCAAGCGTAAAGAGATCTAACTGAGTACGATACTCCAATTCAAGTCCACAAACAAAAATACTTAAAATAAAAAAATTGCCTATGGTTTTTCTAGAAGATATTGAAAGAATGATGATTTTTACTCTTCGATATTATCGAAATCGAATAAACACTTTTTTTTGCTTGTTGTCCGATTTCAAAATGTAACTGGGTTCCATAATGGGCCAAATAATGAAATTTTCTTCCTCTCAATATTGCTGCAAAAGGCTTGCTTTTTCGAAGCATCAAAGCCCAAATGCATTGGTGCCTTCTAGGCTTTGTTAGTGCCTTGTGCATCGTTGGTGCTTTGACAGGTGAAAAAGCCTAAGGCTGGCGCCCATGGCTTTTCGGCGACTAGGCAAGGGTTTAATAACTACAGTAACTGCAAAAGCTTCAAAAAAAGTATTACTATTGCAAGCTGCAACGTAGGTAGGCAAGTTCAAGAATGAATACTTGAACTTATAGAGAAACTAGGTCAAGGGTTTTTATGCCAAAGCTAGGCAAAAAGGAAAATATATTATTATTTCTAAGAGAAATGCTGAAAAATCTTTCTGTTAAGAAATGCTAAAGCCGAAAGAAAAATCAAGGGACCCTTTAATTGTAAATTATGCCTAAAATATTTAAAAGATGAATAAACATATTTCAAATCATAAGAAATATATAATATGTATGTTTACGGAATGGTTGATGTAAACTATGCACAAACATACATAAATCTATATTTGTACATGAATTTACACAACCCTTTCCTTTTTGTTTTTGTACGTATTTCTTATTGATTTCAAATAATGTCTTTTTATTGAAAAAGAACAAAAAGGAATATTTACAATAACCAAGTTAAAACCCAAACAAAACTTAACACAAACAGGCTTAAATCTTTTTAACAAAACTTACATGAACCACTAATCAACACCAAAATTACAGATCTGGAATAAAATTACATTTTAACAATGATTTATGGGACTGATCTCCAGATCTTTGGTGTTTACAACGACCGCAATATTTTTAAGTACAATTATAGGCAATAATATGAACAATCAAACAAGCCTACAAAATAATAATATTTAAAGCAAAAATATTCTTTTAAATCTGAAAAAAACTATAACTGTAACACCCCGAAATTTTAACAACATTAAAGAGGATAAATTAAGTAATAATTAATTTAATATTCAGAAATAAGGGAAATGGACTGCGCCATTGCGTCCATCTCGAAATTCTGGTCAAGATAGACATTTTCTTTGCGTAAAACGGACATCGTATGAAGAAGTTATGAGGGTTTGAAGTTTGTATACGCGTAGAAGAATTATATATATATATATATATATAATTAATCATAAATCAGAAAAACCAATTCAAAAATTGAATTTTTAAAAGGAGGCAAATTTCCCGCTCAGGGGAGTCGACCCCTTAAGGGGGGTGTCGAACCCTGGGTCGACCTCTCAAGGGGGGTGTCGACCCCAGGGTCGACCCCCTAAGGGTGGGTCAAACCCCTAAGGGTTGAGGTGGCAGTCGTATTTCTGGGGCTAGCAGCTATATATATAGGCTCCTTTCGCTTGTTTTCTTCACTGGAAATCAATGGAGGCCAAATGTTATCAGTGCCTGGACTAAATAGGATTCTTTTTCGTTCTTCTGCAATTAAATATTTAGAGATTCAAGTGTAGATGACTTGTTTGACCAGCTTGTTGGTGCACCAGTATTTTCTCAGTTGGATTTGGCCATAGGGTTCCATCAGTTGAGGGTGGCCGACGACAGTATAGATAAGACCACTTTAAGAACTCCAGATGGTTTCTTTGAATGACGTGTAATGCCTTTTGGATTGACAAACGCACCCGCCTATTTTGTTGATTTGATGAGTAGGGTGTTTCGGGAGTTTCTAAATAAATTTATCGTGGTCTTTGTTGATGTTATCTTTATCTTCTCAAAGAGTGAGAAAGAGCATGCCTTGCATATAAGGGAAGTTTTGAAGACTCTACGTGCGCATCAGCTTAAGGCAAAGTTCTCCAAATGCCATTTTTAGAGAAAAGAGGTGAGATTTCCAGGGCACGTGGTTTCTAAAGAAAGGATAACAGTAGATCCCGCAAAGGTAGTTGCAGTTCAGGATTGGCAGATCCCAAAGAATGCAACGGAGGTGAGAAGCTTTTTGGGGTTGGCAGGCTATTATCGGAAGTTCATTAAGGACTTCGCGAAGATATCAGCCCCACTCACCAGGCCTACGAAGAAAAATTTGGCATTTACATGGGATATAGATTATGATGTTGTTTTCCAAATACTGAAGAGGGCTATGACAACAGCCCCAGTCTTGACCTTTCCTGATGAAAATAAAGTGTTTACAGTATACACTGACGCATGTGGTACAGGGCTTGGTGTGGTTCTGATGCAAGAGGAAAGGGTAGTATGTTATGGAGGGAGACGGCTAAGGGTTCACGAGAAGAACTACCCTACCCACGACTTAGAGCTAGCTGCCATAGTATTCACGCTTAAGATGTGGCGTCATTGTTTTCTTGGACAGAAGTTCGAGTTGTACATTGATCATAAATCTCTCAAGTACTTGTTCTCACAAAAGGATCTTAATCTGAGGCAACAAAGGTGGATGGAGTTCTTAGCATCATACGACTTCGAGATTGCTTATACCCCTGGCAAGGGTAATGTAGTGGAAGACGCACTGAGTAGACAAAGGATGGTCTTAAGTCCTTTGTTTGTGGAAAGGAAAATTTTGGAATTTATATCGAATTTTGACTTTAGACCCTCCACCGAGCTTTTGCCTGGTTTGTTTGCATCGATGGAGATACGACCTACTTTTATGGATCAGATAGGAGCTTCGCAGCGAAACAATCCACAGATTTCAGACATCCTAGATAGGCTCAGTAAAGGGGAGACTTCAAGTCACCTCAATAGATATTCCATCAACGATAAAGGGTGGTTGCGATGAGATGGAAGGCTCTGTGTTCCCAGAATTGGGAGCTTGATAAAGACAGTCCTACAAAAAGCCCATCAGTCTAAGATGACCATTCATCCAGGTGGCGATAAGATGTATAAGGATATGAAGCGGGTTTTCTTTTGGGCTGGGATGAAGAGAGATGTGGCAGAGTTTGTTTCTCAATGTTTAGTTTGCCAGCAAGTTAAAGATGAGCAAAAGAAGCCCGATGGTTTACTTCATCCTTTGGAGGTTCCGCAATGGAAATGGGAGAGCGTCTCTATGGATTTCATAGATGGTTTGCCTAGATCAAAGAAAGGCAATACCAGTATTTGGATAGTAGTGGACAGATTAACTAAGTGCGCTCATTTCATTCTAGTCAAGAGTAAGAGGACGACATCATGGTTGGCAGCAGTTTACGTTCGTGAGATAGTTCGTCTTCATGGAATACCTTCCAACATCATAAGTGATCGTGACCCCATCTTTACTAGTGAATTTTGGAGGAGCTTGCAAGAAGAATTAGGTACACAGTTATGTTTGAGCACCACTTATCATCCTCAGACTGATGGACAAACGGAGAGGGTGAACAGAGTTCTAGAGGATCTTTTAAGGCTGTGTATCCTTGACTTTGGAGGTACTTGGGAAGAGCATATTCCTTTAGTAGAGTTCGCCAACAACAACCGTTATCAAGCTAACATTGGCATGACACCTTTTGAAGCATTATACGGACGACCCTGTAGGTCACCAACTTGTTGGTGGGAATCTACAGAAAGACTATTACTTAGACCAGATATGGTTAGAGAAACATCCGAGAAGATTGACCTCATTAGGCGATGAATGAAGACCGCTTAAGATAGGTAGAAGTCCTATGCAGACAAGAGGAGGACTAACATTGAATTTGAAGTAGGAGACATCGTTTTCATAAAGGTATCTCCATTGAGAAATGTGGTTCGCTTTGGATCTGTAGGGAAACTGGCCCCAAGATTTGTAGGGCCATGTCCCATAACAGAAAGGATTGGCGAAATGGCCTACAGAGTAAAGCAACCCAAGAGACTATCCGGCGCTCACGATGTTTTCCATGTTTCTCATTTGCGGAAGTGCTTGCATGATACTGCAGAAGTTGTTGAGCCAAGTATATTAGAAGAAGTGGAAGTGGAACGAGAGGCAATAGTAAGACAAGTTCCTACCCATATTCTTGGATCAGAAGTTAAGAAGCTACGCAATAAAGAAATCAAGTTGATGAAGGTTCAGTGGGTAGACAACCCTGAGGATGCGACTTGGGAGACCGAAGATAGGATTCGTTCTTCGTACCCTTTTCTTTTCGAGGGTATGTTCTTAACTCCTTTTCCAAAGCTTTTATCTATGCTTGTTTCTATCATTTAAGTATGTCCTATCGATCGAATCGGCCTTTAGGTAAGAGTCCCATTATTGTAAACACGTGTTTGTAACATGTTATGTTTGATGGATGCTAGTGTTTGCTAGTGGCTGCTCGTGGATGCATATACACACACATTAGGCACTAGATCGGCTCAATCACTCTCATACTGCATGTGAATGTGTGTGCATTTTTTTTAATGGATGAAATTAGATGTATCATCACATGGATGTTGCATTTGGATGAATGATTGTGCACACATATAGAACTGACATGTTATAATAGGATTATTTGCACATATATTGGATTCATGGCACTAACATACAATGCATTAAGGAGGTCGACTGAATTAGTAGACTGTCTGATTTTCGCATTAGTATTGGGACATATACAAACACCTTTGCATATGTTCATATAAACATTAGAAATCTTTAAGGATAATGGATGATTGTGGTTGATGGATGAGTAGATGGATGTGGATAGCAGGATACATTCTTCTTAACTTGAAGATTTCGGGGACGAAATCCTTTGAGTAGGGGAGAATGTAACACCCCGAAATTTTAACAATATTAAAGAGGATAAATTAAGTAATAATCGATTTAGTATTCAGAATTAAGGGAAATGGACTACGCCATTGCGTCCTTCCCGAAATTCTGGTCAAGATAGACATTTGGTTTGCGTAAAACGGACACCATATGAAGAAGTTATGAGGGTTTGAAGTTTGTATACACGTAAAAGAATTATATTTATATATAATTAATCAGAAATCAGAAAACCAATTCAAAAATCGAATTTTCATAAGGCGGCAAATTTCCCGCTCAGGGGAGTCGACCCCTCAAGGGGGATGTCGACCCTAGGGTCGACCCCCCTAGGGCTGAGGTGGCAGTCGAATTTCTGGGGCTGGCAGCTGTATATACAGGCTCATTTCTCTTATTTTCTTCACTGGAAATCAATGGAGGCCAAATGCTGTCAGTGCCTGGACTAAATCGGATTCTTTTTCCTCCTTCTGCAATTAAAGATTTAGAGATTCAAGTGTAGATCTGTTCTTCTTCTAGTTCTATTCCTCTAATCCAAACACCGTGAGTTCTAGGTTACTTTTAGATTTAAATGATTAAAAGTAAACATGATACGACTATAGTTTGGATCAGTTCCTATGACTAAATTATACCAGATCTATTGTAAATTGTGAATCTACGGCATCCTGAATTTGTTATGACTTGGATCTCAATCTTTATCATATCGGATCTATTGTAACTTGTGAATCTATGTCATTCTGATATAACTATGATGTGGATCTTAACCTTTACTATGCCAGATCAACATTTGATTATAGATCTAGTTTATTATTTAGATTACCTTGTGCCTATCATATTGGATCTGAACTAGTTGGACATCTAAATTATTATTTAGATCTTGTTATGTTTATTATGACATTCCTACCATGTTGGAACTAATTTAATTATCACTAGTTCACTAGATCTATTCTTATATGTCCACCTTATCACTATGCCAGTGTATATTTATGCCAGTTATGTTAGAATGATCACTATTGTCATCTTCCCATCACCTTTCCCTTTTGTTGTTTATGGCCAGGCTATTTTCTAGCCTAGGCCTGACTCCAAATATTTGCGAATGTTTTAGTTTGGGAACGGGGGAAAATATTAAAATTGACAAAACTTGAATAATGTTTATGAACATGAATCTGGACATATAATTCAATATGAACATAATGGGGAAAAAAGGACATGAACACCTATAAAGACATAGGTAAAATTGGATAATAATAAAATGTATAGGATTACAGTAATTAGAAACTGTAACTGCACTTATGACACGAGGTTAGATTGCACTTGCGGTGGAAGTCTGCCCGGAACCGACCGGCGTATCCAGCAACCGCAAATGTTGAATCGAATGTGAGAGGTCTAAGTGCACAAATACGAGAAGTGCTAAGACATGAGGTTAAGCCCCATTTGTGGAATAAGTCTGCCCGGACCCGACCGACATGTCTAGCATCCACAAATGGTAGGCTTAATGTAAGAGGTCTAACATACTGTAACCATAAATGAAAATATGGTAATAAATTGGAATACTTAACCTAGTTGAATCCATAGGGATTGTATGGATATAAACTTAAGTTGGGGTTAAGTAAACTTGATTGAACAATGGGTGGTTAAGTAAATCTGAGCGGTTGGGTAATATTTACATATAGGCCCACAAACTTAACCTGATAGGATTATGTAATTAAAGACACCTAGTGGTATACATAACCGATAGAAATAATAAAGTTATGTAATTAAGGACACCTTTTTAGGGTAAGCATAACCTGTAGAAATGATAGGGTTATGTAATCAAAGACACCTAGTGATATACATAACCAAATGGGAAACCTAGTGGGGGATACAAGACCAAGGGGAGAGATTGTATCATATTGTGTGGGACCCGTTTCAGTCAGTAACCCGGAGTAGGTATAAAACAAGTACTCCGAACTAGGTCGGAGTAGGGGCACGCTTACTGGACTGATTGTAAGAGATCCAAACGAGGACGGTGTGGGCGGCGTAAACCGAACGGGTCATGTGCGTGCATGGGCCGAGCAGAGGAGGATAAGACGACCGTGACACCTGTAGATATGGTTGTGCACATTATGAAAATGAGGGGTTGCCACTTTAGGAAGTGATACCTCCTAATGTGGGTCGGCACAAAGTATCTACACGGATTAGGGAGCCGATCGATTGGGGTAGTAGTTAGGATACATTTTGACGTATGCCTAAGTCTACCATTTGATAGCGTTGGGATCATCTCATTCTGGTTATACTAGTACTAGTGTAGAGTAATCATTAGGGAAGCACATACACTCCATCATGTTTACCTTGTCACACTTACCTTTTATGATGTTATTTTCCTTATATGTCTATCATGCTACTTTTAGTTATTTACTTGCTAAAAGTAACTGGACTCGCCATACTTTATGTCTGACCTTTTTTGCTTCCTCTTCTTTCTTCCGTTCCGCCCCTCCCCCCCAGGTTCTCAGGGTGGGAACACTCAGGCTTAGTCAGGACTCGGTTATCATCTTGCTAGGAGCTGCTTTCAAAGTATGGCTCAAGTTCTTTTCTCTACAATGGTTTTGTCTCTTTTTGGGGAATTATGCTTTTTAAGTATTTATGTACTCTGATGGTACAAGATAGAAGTTATATTATTGTAATGGATTTTATGTAGTTTCAGACTTATGGTATTTTGGACCACGATGTTATGATTTATGTTTGAAATAAAAATTTAAATTCCATTGTTTCTTTTATATCTGTCTTGTAATATTTCCGTTTCTGTTTACCTATAACGCTTCACGAATCCTAATGCATTCCCTTAGCGAGTGACATTAACGGACGTGGGGTGTCACACTAACAGATCTGCTAAATATATAGGCATATATTTCAGATTTAAAGCAAACGAAGTAATTAGATTATTGCACACTATGTATATAAATTTCTCACTCACCTTAAAGCATTCAAATCAGGATCTGATTAGTCTTTTAGGCCTACAATTCTTAAATTCTTATAGATCTACAGTTATTCTGAACAAGGGATACTTTCAGATTTATAGATTTGCAAGAAAATAAGAAAAGAGAGAAGAACGGCAATCCATACTTTTTTCCACTTGAATCTGATTAATCCCCTTAAATCCACATTATTTATGTTTGATTGAGTTCATATATTAATATATTTTGTTTTAGAATTTGTTTAAGGAGAAAATAAATAGCAAAGCTTCGCAGCTGCTCTCAGAAATATATGGAAAAGAATGGGGGACTAAGCCTTAATTTATAGGAGTTGAAATGGCCCTGAACTGTTAGATTTAACTTAAAAATATTCATTCATCTGTTTTATATATTATATAATAAAAACCCTTGCCGCCACCTACTGTGTTGACCCAAGTAGTCGACATAGTGGTCGACCGCTTCGGGTCGACCTGGAAGGTGGGGGTGGGTAATAAATAGTTTCCATATAAATATATATTATTCTATTTTAATTATTTTTTGTCCGTTTTCGTATTTTGTTCGTAACTTTTTCATACAAATTCCGTTCGCGAAACTCCAAACATGAAAGTTGACCAGAATTCCATGATGAACACAAAGGTGCATGTTTCTGGTCAAATTCCATCGTTTTCGTAAATACCTATTTTTGGAAATCTAATTAAATAATTAATTTACTTATTGGTTCGACGATGTAAAGTTCAGCAACGTAGATAGTAATGCTTTTAATTTGCGCATGAAATGTGTATCCTTATGGGTAATTTTTGTGCTTATTGTCTAAAAAGAAAAACGAGTTTGAATATTGGTTCTTCAGACAAAATACGCCTAAAAAGCATGAAATAATCGAAAATATAACCATTGTATTATCCAATATTTTTAATTCCAAGCAAGTATGCAAAGACAATTATTTTACTGTTACACACTAACTTATCTAGCATTGTTAATGCCGATTAAGTCAGTGACCTACAATTTTCCATCCAACCAACCATATTGGACACTTTTATTGATCTACTATCTAATGTGACCTAATATCGAACTACAAATTAGTCTACAAAGTTAAATTTATTAATTAGAAGCTTAAAATACGAGAATAAATCCGTTTACATAAGTATAATCACATAAGGATAGGATACCACTTGTTAAATTGTATAATAAAAATATATTTGTTAATTTCTTTTCTTAATTTTGAATTTAATACAGTTTACCATATTTAGAAAAAGTAATTGGAAAATTAAAGTCCAGTTACACTACGGATCATACATGTAAGCTTGTTTGATACTAAAATTATGCTATCAATATATTGATATGAACTACTAGCAACAACATACATACATATATATTATATCAATAAGGTTCAATATACTTTAACAAGCAAACTTTTTTAGCTCTAAATCATTACTTGATTTAAAAGATAAAAGGACATATCAAAAAAATGTTAGCTTAAAATATATCATCATATTTATGAATATTTAGTTAAAGAAGATAAAAAAAATACAATAATATATGTTATAAATCAACCACATTTACTAAACTACATATGACCCCGCTTTTTGACCAAAGCATCTTAAACCGAACATAGAGAGCTTATATGATCTCGATTCAACTTAAAATTTTCAATGGAAACTTAAAAGACGTAAAAGAACGCTTACAAGAAAAAAAAGATCATTTGGCCTAGCTAATAAGAAGACAACGATCTATAAGCTCTAGACCATCTTCAATGGGTGCCACAACTCGGGATCCATCTAATAGATCCCACATACCCTCTAAAGTGCATCTGCAAAATATCATGTCAATCGGATGAGTATTGAGTGAGATATGAACGGATCTTCTCAATAGAACTAAAATTACCTACAATTGGCTAAGTAGACGGATAAACATCTATCTATCCCCAATGAATAGTTATCAATTCATAAATATTAGGTGAGATCCATCAAGGGTTATTTCATCATGACCTCCAACACTCCATTAACCTAACTTCTAAGTTTGGTTGCAATTTGGTGTCTCTCATTGAAACTATTCATTTAAAGACGGTTCAACATGGCTAGATTCTCAAGTATATGAAAACGAAGTCTAAATCATATGAAACTTGAAAGTTAGAATCACAAGAGCATTATAAGATCAAAGAGGAAAGCAAGAATTAAAAATATACTAATTTCATGGACCAGTACAAATCTAATGGATCGGTGTTGATCCATAGTTATTGGACAAACTAAGGTGAAATATTGAGCAAAGCATTCTGACTTCTATATGGACCTACCCATGTGGTAACTTAGCCCAACCCATCTCGGAACACATACAAATACCCCTTATCTCCTACATATAAAGGAACTATTCTCTAGTCTCTCCATGCTTTCAAAATGCTTCTCCAACTCCTATCATCTCCAGAGACAGTAGGAATATTTCACTAACTAACAAGGTTATTGTGATCTACTTTAATAGTCCTTTGTACTTGTGAGATCTAGTTCATCAGTTAGAGGAGATTTATTCGAGTATTTATAATAGAAATCATTGTAATAGGCAGGAAGGAATGCAATCTAAACTTGTAAAATGGAGTAGGCTTAACTAACAGCCGAACCAATATGAATTTGGTGTCAT
Organism: Allium sativum; assembly: GCA_030737875.1. Lineage (NCBI taxonomy): Eukaryota > Viridiplantae > Streptophyta > Magnoliopsida > Asparagales > Amaryllidaceae > Allium > Allium sativum. The sequence continues at coordinate 709,493,480 of CM060916.1, read as the reverse complement.
TTTCTTTATGAGTTTGGTGTCATTTTCTTTTCCACTTCTTTGTTTTCTTTCAATTTTCATTACATTTCATTATCTATGTTGAATTCATGCATGATAGATCTATTTTTTTTTGTAAAAGGCTAGTGCTTTCACATAAATTTAGGGTTAATGCATATTTCTGGTGTTAACATTTGGTGCTTTCACTACGAACTCGAGCAAGACGCATACAACTAAGCTATCTACTTTAGATCTACAAGGTGGGGAAGTCGGATCTATAAACTAAGCTATTAAAAGGTTTATTTCTACTTTCAAATCGAACAGAAGGTCTTGCTCGAAGAAGAGAACACGTTCCAAAAAACAAGCGACACCGGAGTGATAAGAAAACTGGCATATGCATTTATAAAATCATAGGAAAAAAACTAGAAAATTTGGTTGCACAATTTACTAAGTAGATAGATCAACAGTGATCCACAAAGGTCCACTTTGTTATGCTTCTAATTTCATAAAAAGACTACACCACTCCACTACATTGCTTCCAAGAAGAAAAATAGAAACGATTCTCTAAGTGCATGAGCTGACACCAATCCATACGTTTAGATCGGCACTGATCCATACCCTATAGATCGACATCGATCCATAAAGACAAGTGAGACGACATATATGGCTTCATGGCTTGTTCCTCAACTCTACTACATTGCTTCTAGACAAATTCAAGTAAAAAAAGTTCATCTTTATTGATCAACACTAATTTATAAAAGGTGGATCGACGTTGATCCATCAAAGTGGACCAAATAGTTGTGAAACTCTTCGTGGTGACTCATCTTAGCTCATGCCTTCCTCTTTCCCAATAACATATATCGAACATATAGGTCATTAAAAAGGGATATAATAGATCCAAAATATTTGACACATCTAGCAGAAAAGGCTTTACAATGGAGGTGTAATGAAATGGTGAAAATCTTCTCCTTAAGGAAATTAGCAATGGAACCCTGAACTCCTTTAAGCAGAGTATTGATACACTGGAGACCATAACAAATGAATAGCTAGTTGAAGTAAAAAGATGGAGCAGGCTAAAAAAACATGAATGGATGGGACATATGCCTTGTGTAACATTCAATTTAAGAATCATGATGAATATGCAAGAAAAGGAAATAAAGAATGATCAAAGAATGCACATTCATGCTAGCCAAATTTTGTTATCGACCCAAAAAAGGGCTTACTACGTTAACTATTCCTTCCTACAATAGTACCATTGATTATTTCCTTTTGTAGATATCATTAAATTATGGATAGAGCGATGATAACTATTGCAATTCCCAGCAAGACCCTTAAGGATCATTAAAGATTGGAATGACCAACTACTTTAGATGAACCCCATAGGAAGGAAAACCAATTTAAAAGACTGAAAAAAGCTCAATCGCCCGAACGAACCTGATATTGTGAAAACAAAGGAAGAAGTCCAGAACCACGCCATAATGAGCATTACAAGCATTTGCGCTAAAGCAATGAGGTAGGACCAATATTTTGAAAAGTACCATCGCTTCGAAAAAGTCTATAAGAATGAATAAACTAAAGTTGGTGTTTGAAGAATCATCTGAATGACTAATAGGAAAAAGCTTTAGTGACTAGTCAAAGAAGCATTAAAGGGTGAAAGAGACATAAGACCTCAAGGAACTTTAGCTCAACCAAACCTGACAATACCTAATAATGAATAAACAACTAACAAAAGGATGATTATCAAATAACACACTAGTATGCTACCTAGCTATCTATAGAGGAACGGGACAACAAAGTAAAGCGGTCCTATTTCATTCATCCTGGAATAATTTTCCATACGGTAGGATGATGAAATAAGGAAAGATCGTTAAATTTACCATCAAAAAGAGACTTATGAAAATTAAAGGAGCCAGGGTTGATGAACTCCTACTTGGACTATGGGATTATCGAGCAACCTAAAAATTGACGACCAATCATATAACTTTTTCCCTTGCATACGCTTAGAAGCAATGATTTCAATGTAGTTGGAAGTCCCCACTCATCGCAAAAAGACTTCAACTAGACCGAAAATGTGCCAATGCTACTCAAAGCTCTTGATCAAGTCGATAAGAAGTAACATGAAACAAAGCTGAGAATCACATTACATCAAAGATGGGCAATACATCACTTCAATGCTAAAGTTCACCAACAAACCTTCGAACTTGAAGATCTGATTCTCAACTAGTCATGACAAATGTTAGAGTATGCAGGATGAACTGGAAAAGGCCCTGTGTAAATGGATAGAAGCTCCTGGATGGAACCTTTAAGCTCACAATAGTTGATGGAATTCCTATTCCCTAAGCTTGAAATAGGAATCTACTATGACTTTTTTATTCCAAAGATTTATACCCCTTTTACTTTCCTACAAAATAATCCACTCAACTTCACTGGGTGCATTATGTTTAAGCATTTTCCTTTCAATCATCAGTAAAATTTGCATCTAAACCAATGGAATTATGTGTCCTCATATGTCTAAATTTTAGATGCAAATTGCACGTTTGCAATATAAGAAGTTCTAGCATGTTCAAACTTTACAAAATTCAACATGCTCCGAAACAGTAGAAGTGACAAAATTGCCGACTATCAAATTGAAAGCCCTTTCACAAAAACAAAAAACATATTCCAAGAGCCAAAGTTACCTTGGAAAATTGTTGAACGCGAAATGAGATAGTAGAACAACCAGATGAAGTGCCACCAAACTCCATCTCAAAACTCATTGATGCTTTGAAATGCAGAGCCTTAGGGGACATAATCCCAAAATCAAGACTATGAACCGTAGAAAGCAAAGTGTAAGGGAAATCCGATAACACCAAGAATTCCTTGTCTTAGGGAACATAGCCTGAAACACCAACTATAGACCCTAAAAAAAGAATGCATGGAATGCCGAACACTTAAATCGATTAACATTATGAGCTCCTTGCCTTTGGGAATAGTAACGACCTAGATTTTTAACCGTTCAGTTAAACATTTAAAATTGATTTTAAAAGCTGATTTGGAAATTTAAATAATTCAAATTCTATAATTTTGAGTATTAATTCAATTAGAATAATAAAATAATAAATTTAATTCCAAAATATTTGAAAATAAGTTGGACTTGCAATACAGTATAAATAAGATAATATAAAAATATTTAATGAAGTTTAGATTTGAATTATAATAAGGAATTCGTTTATTAAACGAAGTTTGAACATATAACTTTTATTTATTTAAAACAAGCTCATAACGTCATGGTAGTTCGTAGTGTTACGTTTTGGACTTCAAATGAATATACAAAATCCAATACAAGTCGTAATTTTTTGAAACAAGAATTGTTCGGATCTACTGGATAATAATTTTCTAATGGAAAAGAAAAATCGAGTTATGTCCAAATCAAATTTCCAGGAAGTCGATATGGAATCGTTTATAAACCATAACGATTATTAAATAAAATAAAAGGATTTTTAATAAATTAAATATTGAAATAACCCTGAATTCAAAAACCAAGTTAAAATAGTTGAAGCTATATATTATTCTATTTTGAATATGTATACGATAATGACAATTTATTTAATTGTTGTGAAATCAATTTATATTTTATCGCTTTAATATGTAACTTAATAATAACCAATTTTCAAATGACTTCGGATTTTAACAAAACTAATTTTACAAAATCCGTAATGATTAATTATTGTAAGATTTTCAGTTTCAAATCAATTTGAGTATTTTCTGATCGTGCGCAGTATAAACGCATATCGATTCACGATGTGAAATTAAAAGGAAGTTTTACAAATGATCTCGGAATTCGACGAAACCAGTTCCACTATGTCCGAAATATTAAGTTATTACAGGATTACAAGTTTCATTGCGATTGGAGCTCGTATGTGGTCGTTTAAGCGTGATACTTCATATGTAAGTTTCGTATGAATATTTTAATAATAAACCTACTCTATATATACACCCTAAACTTACCTAAACCTAAGTCAAAATAATTCCCTGGTCAATAACATTTCCGTCGCCACTCTTTCATATACAATTACAAATCAAATTAAATCTTCTAAACCATTGTGAATTAGATAGAAGCACCAACATGAAAGTTATAGAGCTCGAAGAGGGCTTCGATCTGGTAGTGGACTTGGGTGGTGCGATGGACAAAGACGGCCAGAATCCAGTGATGAACGTGGTAGGGCTCAATTTGTAACTCTATAATTTTCATGAGGTGGTGGTGTCTGAAAGTCGAAGGTAGAGGGTGACGAGGCGGAGGCATTGGTGGAGGTGCGGTCACCTCCGACGATCGGTGATGGCTAAAATTTGATGAAGAAGGGTTTTCGATTGAAGGCTAATTATGGCGCGTTGGGGTGGAATTGGGGACCGGGTCGGTAGGCGAGTGGAGGCCTCGGTCAGGCAATGCCGGCGGTGGGTCGGAGGTCGGCCCAGGTGAAAGATGGTGGCGGCGTTGGCTGTTTAAAGGTGACGAAGTCTGTTCGAACAATAATTGTATTTGACTGGGAACGAAGGAGTAAGGGCTGTGGCCTTCGGATCTGAAATGAACTGGCCTGATTAATCAGGTTAATTTAATATATTTAATAATCTGAAATTATATTATAATAATAGTGTAACCTTATAAAATCAATAGCTTTGTGATACGAGGTCTAATCGAGATGAAACAAGAAGCATTGGAATTGTGGAGACGAATACTACGCATTGGAATTGATTTGGAATGATTAGGATTCAAATGGAATTTTATGTAATTTCAAACGTATGTTCGAAATTATGTGAAATGACCTGAATCGCTGGTTGGAAATAAAATGTGAGTTAGCTCACTCTTTCGGGAATCCTATGATGTGATAAAATTCATATAATTATAATCCATCATTGATAGTATAAATTGGATGTTTGGATGCCTTAGATGCTACTTGTTTATCAGCGATTAGCGTTATTTATATTTACATCGTTTAATTCATTCAATTGAAATTCCTATTTCATATGAATTATTAAATGTTATTATGAGCTGTGTTGCCGAGAAAAACAGGTTGGAGGGGTCCAACTGCATTCCTTAAAATATTTGGATGTTATTTGTTTTATATATAAACCATTATTTCCAAATAACGTTCCATCTTGTTTGGATGTTGATTGTTGAATGAAAATTCAACGTTGATGCATTTTTAATCAATAGACAATACTGATTAAGGGATTAGCAACAGGTGGCCTGAAATCCACCTTTTTAAGATGTTAATTCGCCATCAGACGAATCGACGTATTGGAAGTTATAAAATTATTTTTATAACTGAAACAAAGTTTTAAATTATATTTTTTATATAAAAATATAAGTTTATAAATAAATCAATATTTATAAATGATTTTTATTAAAATAGTTATAGAATACTTTATAGAGCAAATTTAATATTTTAATAAGTTGGGTAAGCATATAGGCCAGAATTTAACTTACGGGTTAATAATTTTGGGATGATTGTTTATAAGAAACAATTAAGCGATATTATTAAATTAATTATGTTATTAATTAATTTAAGAGAAAGAAGTAACAGAAATCAATTAACAAGTTAACTGATGATTTCAAGTTGACTAAGTCAACTGTTTTAATTAAAAGTGGCTATTAGATTAATTTGTCTTCAATTAATCTAATAAAAATAGTTTAACAAATAAGTTGTTTAAATTTATTAAGATTTCTTAAAATGTAATTTATCTTTTATTAATGATGTTAAAAGAATATTGATAATCATTAATGTAGTTAGTTACCATTTATTAATTTTAATTTAAAAAGTGATTAATTAACCTATTTTTTAGTTAATAATGAAGTGAACTACTTCTACTTCATTAAATTATGAAGTTATTTATTATTTTAATTAATAATTATTAAAGTGATTACTTCTTAAAAGAAATTCATTTAAAAAAGTAACCGAATTTGTAACAAAAAATAGTTGGACGTTCGTAAAGGTATTGTAAAGGGATTTTATAATAAAAATCAAAGTGTTATGGAAAGGATTTTTAAAGCTAAAGTAATAATTTTAAAAGTCGTTTACTTAATCATTAAATTAAGTATAATAACTAGAATCGGAAGTAAAATGTCAAAAAGGAAACAGAAGAAATGTTAAATAGAGTTGGTAAACAGATTTCAGTCAAAAAATCCAAATAAATTTTATAGAATATTAAATGGTTTTGGGTAAAGGACCTGGTAAATGGGTTATTGTAAATAGAATTGTATAAAGAAGTTTTAAAGAGAAAGGTTGGTGTTTTAGTAAACAATTTACTTAATCAATGAATTAAGTTAAATGGTTATAATTGAAAAAGAGATTTTCCAAAGTAAGAGATGGTTTATAAAATCCATGTTTCTAAATTGAACAACAAATAGAACTTGTGATATTATTAATATCATATTTTGAGTTACAAACTTTTATCTATCTTAAGATATGAACGTTGTGGACCAAGGTCTGAAAGGTAGTTAGAATACCCCAACTTGAACAACTTCACTATTATCAAGGGATGGTATTAGTTTGTAACGATAAAGGATGATGGAAATAATTTATTAATTATTTCCGTAAGATAATATTGCATTTTTATTTGAAAGGTTTTAGAAATTTAATAAAACTATTTGGTTTTAATTTAAACAATGTATCATTTGACATTGTTTGGCCTAGATTTGAAGTGTGACTATACTTATACCATTGAGTTAAGTGTATATAGCACTATTTTCTACGTAATGAAAATAGTAATATTTTTTGAATACACCTATTATAAGAAATAAGAATACAGCTATGGGTTTGAATAAATAAAATAAGAGATTGTACTGAAAAGAAATATTGGAAATGTAATTATTATTTCCACAAGTATTAATGTGATCTTAAATCTTCCAGGCTTGAAGTTGAATAAAAGTCGTTTGGGTCATATAATAAAGAATATGTCGTTTGACATTGTTTTAACCCAATAAGTTTGGTAATTAATCTTATACCAATTGGTTAGTTATATATAGCAATATTTCCAAAGTAAAGGAAATAGAAAGGAGTTTGTGAATATACAACGATATTCCCAAAGTAAAATAAACAGAATTGGTTTGCGAAATTATAACGATATTTTCGAAGTAAAGAAATATAAAGAAGAGGGTTTGGTAAATACGTTTATTTTGAAAAGATATATAAGTGTTGGGTATTGTTTTCAAAGTAACGAAAACAAAAGGAAATTGAAGAATATAATTATCCATGTTGAGATAAGTATATGTAATCGATTTTCAAGAATAGATAAAGCATTTTAATGAATGGTTTTGATAAAAAGGGCCTGAGATGTCTATGTACTTGACAATAATATTATGATTGATAGTCAAAATCTGATATCAATGAAATATCCTATTAGACTTTTAACGTGTTAATTCGAAGAGACCGGGATGAGAACTAGATCCAAAACAATTTCCAACCGACTTGGCGTTCGAAACTAACTTGCATGAATGCTTATAAAGATGGAGGATTGAATACTGTGGATCATCATAAAGCAGAAGAACCACTTAGAATCTCTGACTTGTAACTAGAGATAGACTGTGATTCTGTTGTAGTTGAAATCTAAGCATTGCTAGGACTACTCCCTACTTATCCTCAGGGTGATTCCTATATAAGATGCAGAGGATGGTGCCTTTGGTTCATCCCATTCTTGGATGACTTGTACAGACGAATGTCTGACAGAATATTTCCTAATAATCGCGTACATTGATTTTTACAAATATACCAAATTTGGTGGCGAAGAAGGCAACTTCTTTTATCTTAGAACCCAAAGTATGTTTGTGGATATCAATTAGTGATTTGATGGATCTAACAATGTGGTATTTAAAGTTAATGTGATATTCTAAAAAGGTAATCACAACCTCAAGCCTCATCAACCGGGAAAATAACAGAAATCGAGAAGGCAACATGATGACTATGTTGGTCATTCCCATTAGGGTGTATTGTCACCATCTAGAGAAAATTCATTTGTTCCTTCTTTTATCCCTTCTGTATGCTTATGGATAACGGTGGTTTGAGCCCAACCGTTAGTGACAATATATTCGGTACACTCAAGTTGAATAAGTGGTCGATCATGTGTGGTCGGGTTGCAAGATGTTCTTATTGAACTTCAATATTTCCCCTCTAGAGAACACTGATCGGGAGGCGGTCCCATGCTTTTTCATGTTGGAAATCCAAACTCCAATACGAGCCGTACGTGTTTAGATGTATACCAACTATGTTGGAAAGTGAGATGCAAGCTTTCTGGCTATATTACTATTTATTTGTGGATTGATAGACATTATTATAATAATTTTGATATAAAACGTATTTTGGTTATCGTAAGGTAAAAACAACACCATGTTTATGTGTGGTTGTGTCTTACGAGAGTTCCATTATTTCAAAGGTTTTTCTAATGTTAAGAAAGTTGTTGTGTTGCGAATTTTATCGTTGAAAGTCTTCCAGACTAAAAATCCGTGTGATTTTCCTTATCGCAAAATGGCCTCGATCAGGCCAAGTGAATTTTCCAAGTTGCATTAGGATTTGCACGGTGCTTCAAAAGAGGAGTCGAAGTCAAGACGTATACCTGTATTTTCTGCTATTAAAATTATTTCCGAGTGTGAATTGTTTTGCTCTATTATGTACTCTGATGTTGTAATCATATATATATATATATACAGTTTCTTTTGAGTAAAGAGTTGTTAAGATATGAATTTTTTCCATTCCGATGTGAGGTTCTATTTCTACTCTGATTCTGTAGTATTAGTGTTGTTATTCTTCTTCTTTTTATATTATAATATTTCTTTCTTTTTCTCACCCTCTAAATTCTTTCTTTTAACTATCCGGGTTTTTGATACTGTTTTGGCAAGTGAATACGGGATTATGTATTATTGTCGAAATTCGAGCGTCAGATTTCCCCAAGTCGTTACAAAAACGTAGCCAACCAACGCAGTCCATGGACTTTAGAAAGCAGAGGGAGGAAGCAACCAATAATATCAAAAATCCTTCACCACCGTTGAGGCAAGCATAATCCCTTACCACTACTGAGGCATGAAAAATAAATCGTCGAAGTCAATGCACAGTAAAAGCCCACGTCGAAGTCGAGGCACGGGAAAAAGCCCTCATCGAAGTCAAGGCATTAAAACGCCCCTTCCAAAGTTGAAGCATGAAAAATCCCTCGCCAAGTTGAGGCCCAAAAAATCCCACTACGTTGAGGCATAAGACCCGATTAAAACTGAAAGCTATCTGCTTACAGGAATATAGTCGATCAACACTGAGCATGAATCTTAGAAAGCAGAGGCAGAAATAAACTAATGGTGTAGAAATATTCTTCTCATGTGGCGAGGACTTCACAACGAGGCCAGCGGATCATTGGACATCGATCCAAAAAAAAATCTCGCGTAGCGACTTTACCCCGAGGTCGTCAGACCATCGGACATCAGTCCAAAATTCTTCTTGTGTAGTGAGGACTTCACCCTAAGGTTGCTGGATCGTCAGACAACAATCCAAAACTCTTCACGCATGGTGAGGACTTCACCTCGAGGTCGTCAGATCGTCGGATATCGATTCAAAAATCTTCTTAGACGGTGAGGACTTCACCCTGAGACCGTTGGATTGTCGTACATGGGCTCAAAACTCTTCTTCTGTGGCGAGAACTTCATCTTGAAGGCTATCTGATCGTCGGAAGTCGATCCAAAACTATTCCTGCATGCTGATGACTTCACTCCGAGGACATCAGCTTTACCCCTAAACCATCGGTAATTTCAGTTGGTGACATGAGATGGGGTAGGAGATGCTAGACAACCTGTTGCAGCTCCTACCTTACCTAATTCCTCAACACCTCCAAATATACCACAACCTGTTGCAAATTCTCCATCTCCTCCTACTCTGGTATCACCTTCAGCCTATGATAGCTTTACAACATCTTTGCTTCCCTTAGTTCCCAACCCAGCACCGGTTTCCTCACCAATAATTCACCAAACACCATCAGCTCCCTCTCAGACATTCCAGCAAACAACATCAACCCAATACGCTTACCCCCAGGCCTATGATGATACCAACCCAATCAACCGTACCACGCTCAACTCCAACGCAGACCTTCCGATTTCTATCTCCCTACCTCCACATACTGAAAATTTTAAGCAGCCCAAAAAGTATTTTCAACTCAGGCTCACGTCGCCTCCTCCAAGGAGCTTTCTCGAGAAACTCACTTCAGATCTGGCACGATCTAACCTGATGACTTATGGATCTGGAACCCAGAGTAGTGATTTCTATGACCTCGACGCTGAAAACATGGATCTCGATTTGAATAAATCAGAACAACGCTGTGACTTTCGATGCAAAGGAGGTTGGTTCACGTTCTCCAATGTTTCTTTAGTTGATTTAATAGCAAAAGAGAATGTATGGGCTGCACTAGCATGTACATATATGGTGCCACTTGCATCTTCATATGGTGATAAAGGGATTGCGCCAATAAGATGGAGAAGCAACAGAGCAATATTCTTTGTTTTTAATCACTCCACTCACTTAATGGGCTTTTATTGTTCTTTAGACCCAACAAAGTCTTCATTGGGCATTTTTATATTTGATCCAGGCGGTAAGAGAAAAACCAAGACCTTGTTTGTGGCACTGTTGACTCCTAGTGACACTCAACTCCAATATAATCTTGATATCACCTCTTCAAAATATCAATCACTAACTTACGACCTTGAGGACAAGGTCAGTTTCGAGCGGATGGTAATGATAAGGATGTGGCCATATGAATGCATGATGAAAAGCAAGATTTATGGACTAAATGCATTACCAAAGGAGAATGCTAGTTTGTTAGAAGAACGTGCAGATTTACTTTTTAATTTTCTTTATTTGAATTTTCTTCTTTGTTTGTTACAAGTTGGTTATATGGAGAAATAGCCTTGCCACGTAGGCTGAAGTTTGTTAGCAGCATGGCTATATAATATGTACTATTGTAACGAAAAGGATATAGAAAATTTTGCAAAATCTCTCTCTGTTTCCATTTCTCAACCATGTCTTCTTCTTCTTAAACTATATTTCTTCTTCCTGATTGTTCTCTCCTCCTATTTCCCCCTAATAACCATATCAGATTTCTCCCCGAGGCCGTCGGATTGTCGGACATTGATCCAACACTCTTTTGCGTGGTGTAGACTTCATCCGAGGCCGCCGAAGCATCAGACATTGATCCAAAACTCTTTTCACGTGGTGAGAACACGCCAAGGCCACCGAATCATCAGAAATCAATCCAAAATTCTCCTCGCATGGTAAGGACTCTGCCCTGAGGCCATCCGATCAGTAGACATCGACCCAAAACCCTTCTCGTACAATGAAGACTCCACCTCCAAGTTGTTAAACTTTAATCTAAAATCTTGTTCGCATGGTGAGAAATTCACCTTAAGACCATCGGATGATTAATCGTCGATCTAAACCAAAAGAATTCACACCTGTTGAGGTTGATTCCCAAAGATAGGAATGATTTAAAAAAAAAACTGATCTGATGAGTTCGATTCACAAAGATAGAAATCTTCTCCAAAAGAGAAGCCAACGCGCCTAGATTGACTATTGAAACTAGCTAATCCCGAAATAAGTTTTGCAAAAGCTATCTTACTCTCAATCAGGATTGCAGCTGAGTCAATTTAAGGCACATGAGTCAAAGAAATTTTGAATCTAAAAGATGAAATATCTAAACCTCCAAGTATGGGAACAAACTCAATTCTTAACAATCGCCATAGTGGACCGAGGGAAAGCAGACAACGTAAAGTCCAACATACGAGTCAAAACATGCAAATAGTCTATGGCATTAGGGGCGAAACACACTCAAATAGCTAAATGAACAATGCTGAGATGAACCATACCATAGTCCTGTTATGCTCAGTAAAGAATTCTAAGGTCAATTCAAACTACAACGTTGGCCATGTACACAAATAAAACAATCTCGGCCTAGTTGACTCAAGAAGGGAAATGTGTACCCTATACAACACGAATGGGAGAAAATATAGAACTAGGAGAATCAACTCACTACTCTTCTCCATTTCACTCGGACTTGTCTCCATATACAATATATAGTATTTTCTTCCTCCTGGATCTTTCATCTGAAATAGTCTCGCTGACCAAAGCAGTGATTGAGTGGTCGGATCCACATAAACGTTCAATACCTCTATCTTCGCATGCAGCCCCTTTCAATAAACTGCGCTTATGACACTTCGAGGAATCTTACCAAACTTAGGCTCCTCCCAGTTTTTTGCCTTTGATCTTCTCTATACACCTTTTTCTCCTCCATTGTTTTCCCTTTATCCAATGCTAGCACCATTCCCTTCTAATCACACCGACAGTGTAACATTCTGTTTTTTTACATAAATATTAAATGAAAATATTGATAATTTATGATTTTAGAATTTGGCCTCGAAACATATACCATTGTGTTCGTGGCAATTTTCTGATTCGTTTTGATATATGACTTGCCTCAAACAGAGTCCATATGGGAAAGTTATTGGTGAGTAAAGATTTAAAAGGTTGTATGCATATATATGCGTACAGATTCAAAATTTGAAATTAGATAAGCATACAAGTGGAAATTAATAATTCACTTGGGCAATATTAAGAAATGAAATGAACGTTAAACATAAGGTTATAATAAAATAAATGACCGTAGAAATCACATTCAGACCCCGGCCCTGGGTCGACCATAGTGTCGACACACCTATAAGGTGGGTCGACACTGGGGTTGACCCAGCCAGGGTCGGATTTGCTTTAGGTGCGACGTGTTTTTCCGATTTATACGGTTCAGATTTTATATCTGTGAATCCGACGGACCAGAATTCCCTGTACACCTATAAATAGATAAGCAGAGCCTAGCCTTCAACTCATATTTTTTTGAGACGATGCTATGGCTTAGCCATTTTCTTTCTTCTCCAAATCTTTCAGAAAATAGAATATTAGTTTTTAGGAGTTCTGATTCAAGATTTGAAGATAAAGAATGTAAATCTACAACATAGATGTAATAACCCTGAATTTTGGGGTAAATTTAAAAATTTATTTTAACTAATTTTAATGGGTTTTGATATTTAAAATAATTTATTTATAAATAGTAATGATTAAAAATTTATTTAAATCGAAGTTAGGATGAATAATTTAATTTTAATTATAAAAGGAGTTAGAAATAGCTCGGTAGTTTGAAAAGTCAAACTTGAACTTTGACTGACCGTACAGGATGCAAAATTTAACGGATTTTAGTGAAACCAAAAATATTAGAATCTCTTTTAAAATATCTTTCCAACGAATCCGAAAAATCAAAATTTTATAGCGGGAATCAAAAGTTATGGCCAGTTTAAATTTCAGAATAGTCGCTGTAGGATTTATATATATATATATATATAATATTAAAAATAGCCATTTTTCAAACGACCTCTGTTTTCGACGAAACCACTTTTGTTGGATTCAGAATGTTAAATTATTGCTAAGTTTAATTTTTCATAATTTTTAGAATTAATTTGTGACCGTGGCAAAAAGATTTGTGTTTTGTTAATTTCGGTCAATTTTAATCGACTTGGAAAAGGTCATTTTTCAAATAGGCTCAGTATTGAACGAAATTAATTTTCCTAGGTTCGCAGCGTCAAAACATAGCTAAATATATTTTTCGGGATTTTTCGAAGTTAATTTGTGGTCCCGGTGAATTTATTCGTACGGTTGAATTAAAAATAAAAGTAAAAATATTTTAAAATAAAGAAAACTAGGTCAAGAGAGTCATTTGGGCCTACAGGACATAGCTAGATGAGTCCGGAATAGGGGTTAATAGATAAGAACGACAGTCGTTGGGCTGGAATCGGAAAAAGTTGATAAACGGGCCTTAATGGGTAATTAGTAAATATTTATATTATTATATTCAGTGAGCTACAACATCCTTTGAGATGTATACCTCGGTTGTTGTTCACAGGTGGTAAGGGTGATGTAGAGCTAGAATGACTAAGGTCGTTTGAAATGAATGAAACCTATTTTAAAGCAAAGATGGAATAGTTAAGGTTGTACAACTGAAAGAAATCAATGGGTTATGAAGATCCAGTGGAATTTTGCAGGTTTTCCCTTTTCGCATAGAGGTACTTAAGGGTATATATATATATATATATATATATATATATATATATATATATATATATATCTGAAAGTGGAAGCAAAGTTAGCAATATCTCCTTTACAAGAGTAGTTTTTCCTCACTATTCATCGATAACCACCCGTCCTAGTACAATATACACAAAGAAAAAAAATAAAAAGCCATAGGACATTGACGAAGATTAGGCTAGTCTTTGCAACCTACTAAGTGCAACACAAAATTCAATTATCTCCTTTTGCAAAAGCTTCCACCCCAAACATCAAAAGCAGAAAATTTTTGTGCTAACCAAAAGGCACGATAAAGTCTATGAAGCATATGTTACATCGCAAAATAAAAGATGGAAAGTTATAATCAAGCCTAATTAGGAATTTGCAATATTCTAATCAGACTTAAGTTGAAGGTTAAGCAACCGCTGCTCATTGTCTAGAGATAGCTTAATCCCTCCTAATTCAAAAGAAGAAAATGCAATATAGAGAACAAGTGGAAGTGAGCATTGATCCATTAATAGGCACAAACCGATGGCAAGCTATGTGATCTAAAAGCAGTCTATAAGCGAAGCCACTTCTCAAAGGCAACTACACATCATCTTTTGGAACGTTAGGTTGAAGACAGGTGCTCCTTAGAATTTTAGTAGTAACTATTACATACTGCCCCTCCCCCCATGAGATGGATTGTGACTCTTAGATGGGAATGATAAGTTAATCATAGTAGCAGCCCGAACGACGACAACATTGTTGTCGAAGACTATGCCTTCGACGTAGTAGAACTACCCCCATCAGGCTTGAGTCAAACATAGCAACGACCCATTCTATACAATAAGACTTGTGTTTGGGATGACCAAGTATGGTTTAATTCGAAATAAAACCCTCAACGGAAAATGCTTAGAATTCAAAGAAAAATGTCTTGTGTTAGCCGATTGGATTCTAAGTGATTAACATGTAAAAGTGTTTATTTTTATGCTCATATTTTATCTCTATTGTATATAAATAAATATTACATTGATTATTTTATGTGTTTTCATAGATTACCGAATAAAAGTCTCCTTCACCTCAATAGAAGACCAATTGCAAAGAAAACACCACTTCCTCATCTTAATATTGGTTCAATCTCAAAGGATGTTGTAGCTGCGTTGAGACTTGATTCAACCGAGGAGTTTGGATACAACAATCTGTACGCTTACGTGACATAGCAATGATGGTTCTGTGCTTACGTGCCGTAATGATTTGGATTTTCGTATGTTGTTCGACATATGATGGATTTGGCATACGCTTTCATGGCATGATGGTGGAGACCGTACGAGGAGGGTATTATGGGGAGTACCTTAAGATGCGGGGTATAGGTGAAAATTGGGCACACATCCATAAAATGTTTGCAAATACAAACGACATCCTCCCCAAACTATATTATAAAGCGGGTCCCTATTTTGGTAGTTACGTGTTTTTCAAATAAAATTATGTGATGCACTATATAAAATAAAATAAAAATTCAAAAAATCGCAAATATTCCCAGAAAAAATCTAAAAAAACAAAAAAAAAATGCATACATGTATGTAATAATTGAGTTTTATTGCATACATGTATGCAACAATTCATGCAGTGTTTCTATTCGAAAAATCTGCATGAATTATTGCAGAAATGTATGCAATTATTCTCAATATATGCATACATGTATACAACAATTCATGCAGAGTTTCTATTGAAAAATCTGCATGAATTATTGCATATATATATATATATATATATATATATATGCAATTGTTGAGTTTTATTGCATTCATTATGCAAATAAGGATGAACTAATATGCACAGGCTACGAATTGTTGCAGAAATGTACGCATTTATTCTCAATATATGCATACACCTATGCATATAACCATCCAGAGTTTCTATTGAAAATTTGGATGAATATATGCATACATGTATGCAATTATTGAGTTTTATTACATACATCTATGCAAATAAAGATGAGCTAATATGCATAACTGCAATAGTTGCAGAAATGCATGAAACAATTGCAAATAAATGCATCATTTGATGCAATATACTGGAGATTCGTTGTTTTTTTTGTACTTTGATGCATTTTAAAGTGGTTTTAACATTTGAATTTGATGATGTTTACGTGTTTTATTTAATTATGAATATACATGATTTTATTTTTTGATGAATTTCCGAAAAATAGGGACCTAATTTATAAAAAGTTTAGGGGCGGATGTGACGTGAATTTTGAAACTTATTAAGGATGTGAGCCAAACTTACCATATTCTATATATGGTTAATCTACCGGGAAATAGATGGGTACGACGTGAGTGTAGATACTTGAGTG
This sequence comes from Allium sativum, assembly GCA_030737875.1. NCBI lineage: Eukaryota > Viridiplantae > Streptophyta > Magnoliopsida > Asparagales > Amaryllidaceae > Allium > Allium sativum. The sequence continues at coordinate 709,477,064 of CM060916.1, read as the reverse complement.
CTGTTAACCCAAAATAACCTAATGAATATGAAAATATAACTGAATGGTATATGTAGGGTTATTTCAGACTGTGTAATTTGTCCAGTCATCAGAACTTTGTGTTTTGACCCCCTCCACATAACATACTCGCAGGTTAGGTTTATGGTAGAGGTTTGATAGCTTTGGATAATGGTTAGACAGTATAATTACTTCGGTAAGGCTATATTCGATTACATATAATTTATTCAATCCGTTTTGAATGTTTACTGTAATAACCCGTATTTTAAATAGCATGTTATAACATAAATCAAGGCAGAATTAAATGATAAAATATGAATCAAGGGAAACGGGCTGTGCCATTGCGTTCGTCTCGGAAAAATACGCGAAATAGAGTCCGAGTTTTCGAAAATCGGAGTCCGTATGACCAAGTTATGGCTCGTCAAAGTTTTCAGAAAATTTCAAGTTCAAAAACAGTTCAAACTTGAATTCAGAATTCAAATTCAGCCAAGCAGGGCAGGCGGAAAAAAAAATTCCCACCACCCCCAAGTCGACTGGTGAGTCGACTTGGGAGTCGACACACCCCAGGTGGTGTCGACTGCCCAGTCGACTTGGGTGGTCGGCCAGTTTGGCCTGGTACACCTGACTTGTTCCTCAAGACATGTTTTAAGGATTGTGACGGATTTTAAAGGCCCAGATCTGAATTAGGGTTAATCCTATGGCCTAAACTAACCTAAACTTCTATAAAAGGACCCTAATACCTAGCCTAAACCATCATAAATCAATCCTACAACTAGGTTATGCCAAAATGTTTAATCATGGCCTCCACCCTCTTGTCATAGTCTCCATCTTCATTCATATGAGAGTTTCTAAGCTTGTTTGAGAGTTTCTAAGTTTGATTCAAGGCCAAAGTTCAATCTTTCTTCATCAAAGCAAGGATCTTCTTCTTGTTTCTCAAGGGTTTTCATTGGAGTTTATCATTTGGGAGTTTTTAGAGTTGGTAGTGGCTTCGTCTCAATCTTATTTTATTTTATAAGTCTTCATAGCATTGTAAGCCCTATTCTACTCTTAGATTCTAACTATGAAGTTAAATATGACATGTTGCAAGTTTGAGTTTGGGCCTAAGTATGATTTGTGCTTTGATTCTATCATGTTATGCATAGATTTATTCTATGCATGTTTGAAAAGCTATCACCTTGACTTTGTGCATAGAAAGTTATGAGCTTTGATTTGAAATGTTGCATAAAGCAACATAGAAACTCTCATAACCCTTATGTTATCTTGCATATGATGTTATATGCGAATCACTAGCTATCATCCTATGTCATTTATGACCATGTTTCATCTATTTTGCTAAAGTTGATATCATGCATGTTTTGAGGCTTATAATGTAATATGCAAGTTTATGAACATATTTGCCTCATATGCCACCATGTTTAACTTGTGGCCAAGCCTTATTAATTATGTCATGCTTCTAAGTTCCCTCTTTGAGATCTATTTGCGTTTATGCGAACTTACATGCGATGGGGTTACGTTATGGGTAAACTAAAATGACATAAAAACATGACTTGAAAAGATGACACGAAATATGACATGTGATTATGCTTGAAACATGAACATGAACTTGGACATGACTTCTAGAAAACATGAGAATGACCAACTCGAGGTTGGGTTGAGTTTGTAGCATAAATCTACCCGGAACCGACCGGCTTAACTAGTGGCTACAAGCAATAGGACCCAATGTGAGTAGTTGGTCATGTCGCACTTGAAACCCGAGGTTAGACTAAGTTGTGGTGTAAAGCTACCCGGACCCGCCCGACTTAACTAGTAACCACAACAAGGTCTAATGTGAGAGGTTGGGTGCATTAAATTAATTAATGCCACATGATAGGGTTAAGTCATGGACCACTTGAATACTTAACCAATTAAACACGATGGGTTGATGGGGTTAAGTCATGAACCTTGGGTACACTTAACCAATTTGATACTTGATTGGATAGGGTTAACCACGTTTAACCCGTTAGAAACCCTAGTTACGTGGTCCTTTTCACCAGTAACCCTCTTGGTTGTATCATGATACCCTAGGGACTAGGCTAGGGTGGGGCACGATTACTGGGCTGACATGTAAGCGACCAAAACGACGGCTGAGTAGGTGCGCCGGTGTAGGTTCAGGCGGACTATGGTCGTGCACATAGTCCGGAGTTGAAAAAGCAGACACGGGCACCAGTAGGTTTAGACTGTGCGTGCTTGATTTGTGTCCGTGGTTGGCACCCTAGGGCTTGATACACCCTAGGGTGGACCTAGCACAGTTTTACTACACTTCGTGGTTGGGCCGTATGACACCGACACTTGACGAGTTAGGCTTTTAGGGAGCCGATCGACTAGACCGTGTTGTTGGACCTTGATTTAGGTCATCTCGTGATATTGGGCCAAAATTGGGCCAAGGGATCACTTCTTGCTTATACTTGACATGGGTTGGAATACTAGTACACTTGGTGCAAAAACTTAACCTTGTATATGCGATGCCACACTTGATCTATCTTGTTAACTTTTCACCATGCCAGTTATCATCCTATGTTTCATCTCTGTTTTACATGTCCAGTTAACTTTATTAGTTTTTATACTAATAGTAGGTAGGACTTACCAGTCTCATGACTGACCCATTTTCTTTTGCCTCTTTTCTTTCGTCCCCCCCCCCCCCCCAGGTTTACAAGGTGGGAACACTATCACCTAGCTTGGATCTTTAGCTGCTTTTCTGGATAGCTCATGTACGGTTTGGACTTGAGCTTGCTATGGCTTTTATTCTACCTTGGGGATAGTTACTTTATGATTTTCTTTCTAGTTTTCAGTTTATGTTTCTAGACTTTGTTTTGTGGGAAAATAATGACCAAGTACTTTGATGTAACTTGACTATGGTTTTGAAATGTTAGTTTTTACCCGCTGCTTTATTTTCTCTGCTTTTACTTATATGTTCTGTCTTGTGATATCTGCATGCATGTTTACCTTGTTTAACGCCCCTCCAAAGCTAGTGTGCTTGCAAGAGTGGCATTGGCGGAGGTGGGGTGTTACATTTACCGAGCTCTGATATATTTATTATATCTGTCTTTTCTATAGGATACCAGACAAGCTGACTCGAGCTTCGATAGATTGAGATTTTGGAAAATAATCAATCTGTCAAAATTCAGGTTGTTACAGACAGGTCACCCAAGCTATAAAATACAATAATATACTTTGTGTAAGGCCCTAGATTTGAAGTAGAGACATGGATGGGGCGAGTAAATGTGATAAACACAACAATATTGGTAGCAAAGATAAAACTTGGGTCGGTGAATTCAGAAGGTGGCAGAAAAAACATTAAACTTTTAAGACCTCTGTCATTAGAGAAATAATCTGTTAACTCATCGGCTTCTTTTAAGATAAACATGAAGCCCTTGAGCTTAGAAATGGCTACACTACTTAAGGATAGTATGTGTTCAAGTCATTGTCACCCTAATTACGAATGGAATAGCTGCAACTAGAATAATACCTCGAGATGTAGTGTTGGATACTTAATGGCATTCACGTTCTAAAAATGCCCTACCAAATCCCTAAAAGGATGGAACTAATGGGAATATATTCCAAAGTGTTTACCACTGCTAAAACTTGAATCTCTAGGATATCCAATCCTTCCTGCTCTCTTTAGAACTTACATATATGGGTAATTTCTCTATAAGAAAGCTCAAAATTCCCTTACTCACCACAGTCAGGTATAAAAGATAAATTTTACGACGTTTGGATGTCCCATCATATGGCAACATGCTTTTAAAGTAGCCAAATCCAAAGTCCCATGTTAACCAAAGTCGACAAAGAAGATTGACTTTAACTAATAAGAAGGTTGATTGTGACCTACTAAAACTAATTACCATCCGAAGACATGCGACAACAAAGAATAGATCTCAACGCGGAATCAAACATCTCATAGCTGAATCAAACATGTATTTGCTACCTAAGATTGCATCCCTTATTCTAGAAATAAGAATGGATCCTAATGCAACCCGAAGACTGGCGGCATTATCCAAACTTTGCTTGGAGCCAAACAGTCGAATAATCAGTTCCTGTAGATAGGAACTGACCTGTTAAGAAAACAACTAAGATAATATTAATAGATATGTGGAACAATAATAGCTAGGCAGAAAATATACATGGAAAGATAACAAATAAATTGTTAATTCCCCAAAGTAGAAGTTAAAGTTATCAGGAGGGAAGTTTAAAACTTTCCCTTCTGATTTTACTCTACTACCTGATACCTAAAATAGGCAGCATTAAGAAGAAGCCCTAAATTCAAGTTGTTTGTATGTATGCTACAATTAGGAGTAACTGGGGTACCACTGGGGTTATAACGACGAACTAGGAAAACGTGATCATGATAAAGCAATCGAGGACAACGAGGACATAGAGATGGGATTCAAGCGATAGGAGTGCTAATTTCTAAGGATATGAACCACCGTACAAATCAAACAAGGGGAGCCCAAATGAATTACTTAGAATTTACAGTCTATTAACAAATACAAGAACTCTTGCATTCATAAAGACTTAGCTTTTCCTGCTGGAGCATGTGCGCCAGAACTTAGCTGAGATAAACTTGATGTAGACAAAATAGATATTGCTATGGAACTGGCTAAGCTAGGTAACCCAATAGTTCAGCTTTTCCAAACGAAGAATTTTAGCAACTAAAATAGAATTAAGCGATATAATATATTAACATTATTGCAGGAATGTTTTTCACATGTACGGAGATATGACAAATAATCACATCACATAGGAACAATATTATATAATATAAGAAACCGCTGCATATGAAATCATGTCATATACATAAGTAGTCATATGTAGTAAACAAAACATAGGAAAAGCATACATGTAAGATTACGTTAGAAAAACTAATATTCATTTGTCAAGATCTTTCATGCACAGGATAAATAACTAATGATGTACTCACGCAACCTTGGCCTGATCTAGACCACGGAAACAAAGAACAAACTCTGCTACAGTTAGGACATAAAGGAAAAGTGGAACCCGTGGAAGCTCAAAATTTTGGAGTCCATACCCTGATTTTTGAACTTCAAAATTAATGTGATCGCCCACACAGGTACTAATAACCAAGGAGGTGTATTTGGCTAAGTAAGAGCAATGATAAGAGAAGGAAACTAAAGCATAAACCATCAGACAATTCCAATCCAAGACGTGGACCAAACGACATACTTAGGTGGGTGCAACTGAATGAACCACCTCCTAACATTTGGCCACCACACGATCCGAGAATCCAAGTGTCTAGAGTATAGGCTCTATTAACAAAGTTCAGCTTGCGACGTATAAAGAGAAATGGTATACCTCGGTTGTTGTTCACAGGCAGTAAGGGTGATGTAGAGCTAGAATGACTAAGGTCGTTTGAAACGAATAAAACCTATTTTAAAGCAAAGATGGAATAGTTAAGGTTGTACAACCGAAAGAAATCAATGGGTTATGAAGATCCAGTGGAATTTTGCAGGTTTTCCCTTTTCGCATAGAGGTACTTAAGGGTATATATATATATATATATATATATATATATATATATATATATCTGAAAGTGGAAGTAAAGTTAGCAATATCTCCTTTACAAGAGTAGTTTTTCCTCACTATTCATCGATAACCACCCGTCCCAGTACAATATACACAAAGAAAAAAAATAAAAACCATAGGACATTGACGAAGATTAGGCTAGTCTTTGCAACCAACTAAGTGCAACACAAAATTCAATTATCTCCTTTTGCAAAAGCTTCCACCCCAAAAATCAAAAGCAGAAAATTTCTGTGCTAACCAAAAGGCACGATAAAGTCTATGAAGCACATGTTACATCGCAAAAAAAAAAGATGGAAAGCTATAATCAAGCCTGATTAGGAATTTGCAATATTCTAATCAGACTTAAGTTGAAGGTTAAGCAACCGCTGCTCATTGTCTAGAGATAGCTTAATCCCTCCTAATTCAAAAGAAGAAAATGCAACATAGAGAACAAGTGGAAGTGAGCATTGATCCATTAATAGGCACAAACCGATGGCAAGCTATGTGATCTAAAAGCAGTCTATAAGCGAAGCCACTTCTCAAAGGCAACTACTTATCATCTTTTGGAACGTTAGGTTAAAGACAGGTGCTCCTTAGAATTTTAGTAGTAACTATTACATACTGCCCCTCCCCCCATGAGATGGATTGTGACTCTTAGATGGGAATGATAAGTTAATCATAGTAGCAGCCCGAATGACGACAACAACATTGTTGTCGAAGACTATGCCTTCGACGTAATAGAATTATCCCCATCAGGCTTGAGTCAAACATAGCAACGACCCATTCTATACAATAAGACTTGTGTTCAGGATGACCAAGTACGGTTTAATTCGAAATAAAACCCTCAACGGAAAATGCTTAGAATTCAATGAAAAATGTCTTGTGTTAGCCGATTGGATTCTAAGTGATTAACATGTAAAAGTGTTTATTTTTATGCTCATATTTTATCTCTATTGTATATAAATAAATATTACATTGATTATTTTATGTGTTTTCATAGATTACTGAATAAAAGTCTCCTTCACCTCAATAGAAGACCAATTGCAAAGAAAACACCACTTCCTCATTTTAATATTGGTTCAATCTCAAAGGATGTTGTACCTCAATAATCAGTTCATATATATAGACACATATGTATGTACATGTGTGTGTATATACACTAATAAAGATATCAGGAATCATGCATATTTTCTAGTGGAAAACAAATATAATCGTAAACATTTACATTGATTTCAAATAGATTCCTTCCAATCTGTATATCATATCTTGATCTGCACCATTGATGATTTCCACGTGTTGAAGACCAGATGAAGGAAATCTTTAACTAAAATTTCCAATTCGTTATTATAAATAGAATAGTTCTTGTTCGCAAAGAAGACAATTCTGGAGGTTTTATCAAGCTCACATGCTCATGTAGAGAGCGATATATTTATATCCAATGTATTCACTTTAAAATTGTATTTTTTTTTCTTTTTTCTCCAACAATATTTTGTTTTTATTCTTTATTTTATTTTTGCATTTTCATGGTAATTTGTATTGTCTAATCAATTAGATTTGTTAGTACACAATTGCTATTTAATTTAATTTTTTTGATTAGCGATAGATCGTTCGATTAATTTCGACGATGATCCTAGTTTTTAATTTACTTTCTACTTATTTAATTTTGTTTTGCAACTTTTACTTTTAAGTCCAACATTTGTTTTATTGTTCGTTTTATTTTCAGTTTGTTTTCATTTACCTTTAGATTGATAATTGTTATTTAGCTGTTGATTCAATTAGTTATGTTTCAAACTAAGTTGCATGTTCAATTATTGCACTATCATCCAAAACTTTTATGACTCGCCTGAGATTTGAAGGCTGATATTTTATCAACTTTTAAGTCAAATCTCTGTATTCGACTTGCATACTGCACATATCTGCGTTTGCAGTAATTTTATAATAATATTGAACTTTTCTGATTCATGAAAAAGGAGCAAACAAGTCATTTTAGCACCGTTATCGGGATATATGCTTTAAGTTTTGAAATTTTATTTTAAGATCTATTTGTTTTATTGTTGATTTTTATTTAGTGAATTTTTTTTGTTGATTTGGTATTACATAGTGATACTACAGTATCTAAAAGAAGAGAAAACAACTTGCTAATTTTTCATTGATTATTTTACCTTTCTTTCCCTTTTCAATTCCATTTTCAGTTATTTACTTTCCTATCTACAAGCCAATTTAAAAAAACTAAAAAACTACAATTTTTTCCTTGCTTTGGATGTTTTTGACAGTCTCTTTAGTCTCGATTTCTTCTTCTTTATTAACATCAGAAAACCAAGTTTAAGGCCGTTTGGATGTCTTAAAATAAGCTATTTTTTTGGCTTTTTAAAATCCAAAGCCAAAAAGCCCGCATGGCTTCATCAAATACATGAGCTTTCAAAATTTGCTTTTCTACTTATCTGGAAAGTCAATTATTTTTGCTTTTGACTTCCGATCCAAAAGAAAGAAATGACTTCCAGGCCGCGTTTATTCTCCTCAAAGACGTTAGGGTTTTGGCAAATTTTCTCCTTTTGCTATCGCCATTTATTCTCTCTAATATTTCGGACAAAGGTACCATTTTTCTTCCCTTGTTCATTCTCAATACTCTAAATCTACTGCGATTTCATTTATTTGTTCTTCGTTCGATTGATACAGACGTTTATTCATTTGAGTTGGTGTTATATCCAAATTCGATTTACAGAGGTTTATTTATTTAATTTGTGATTTTTGGTGTTAGATGATATTCTGATTTGGCAAATCGTAATTGATTTGAGTTGTTATTATACCCAAATTCAGTACTGACAGTAGGAATTCTACTATAACAAATACATTTCTAGTTTCAAGTTTACATGAACATGAGAATGCATGACATTAGATGTATTGGAGCTTCTGCTATAACAAATAACAGCTGCATTTTCTAACTTACATCAAACATTGTCCTCCATTCTGAAGTCAAATTAGCATATATGGAACAATAGTGAATTTGCTACTTCTTTAGGCTGTCGTGGCGCAGATGTAATTCATTCATTTAGTAATGAAAATTAAAAGCCCTTGAACTAATGAGAGGAAAATGTGGTTCATATTGATGTTAGCTTTTAAATTTCAACTTTAATTATTGATATAGAGAATAACTGGTGCTACTGTGAAAAATAAAATAAAAAGGTAATTATGTTGGTTAGTTTTATTTCTTCCATATAACATTTAACATCAGGGTAGGAGTACAGGACAATTCATAGAGACATTTAATTTTGTTGACACTTCCATACAAATTCCTTGCAAATTGCAGAAAGATGCATATATGTAATAGAAGTAAATAGGGGTTGGTCTTCCATGAATCTAGATGACTAGATAGATTCATAAGATGGAAATATGCCTCGCTATATCTTAATTATTATGAAGTAGTCAGTTGATTTCATATTCCCATTACCTTTTCCAATTAGACATGGCAAGATGGATCCTATGTTAACCAGAGAGCACCATCATCAAATTTTTATCCCGAAGGGTTAAGCTAAAAGCCAAAAATCCTTGTGCTGCCTACTTGTTATAAGATATCCACCACCTCTCCTTTTCTTTCGAACTCCTAGTGTCAAACAACTCGAATTTTCTATACGGTAGTCAATGACGAGTCCATGTCTTAAAAAATAACATGGGTTGGTGTTGTCTGTGCAGATAATCTTACATATCAGCATACTTTAATGAGATCATGGTAGTCCTTAAATACATATGTTTTGCTTGTTTCATACATATTTTATATAGAGCCGATACAGCTGTTTCTTGATTTTGGCTAGAAGTTTACGCAGCATGAAAAAAATAACAATTAGAACTTCAGTTTGAACTCATCAGAGTTTCTTGCTTGGCAGAAATTCTTCAGTGAATACAGTAATGCATCCCTCCTAGAATCTACTCCTTTTTGGAGAAATGCCTAATATCAAACAATGAATCCAAATTCAAAACCATGAGAAGAGTCTTATAAAAAAAAAAAAAAAATATGAGAAGGGAGAATCAACAAAACAAAATAACTTTTGTTTCATATATTTGAACCATCCTATACATGTATGAACAACTCAAAGAATTATGTTGTTTGTTACCTCAAATCTATTGATTGCCTGACCTTTCTTATTTTTTAGTCTCAGTTAGAACAATTTTAAGCTCTACTGCGATAACTTATACCGGGTAAACTAGTAAAATCTAATAATGCATACTCTGATTATCTTTGTGTTGTCAACAATTATCTAAGTTTGAGTTCTAATGTGGTTAGTATAATTGCAAAGACCGTGCACTCCAACCGTATCCATATACTAACCACTAAGAGGTGTATAAGAAAAAAGCCTAAAAAATCTATGCATTCTTAAGTAATTTATGTATAGTAAATTATGTTCGTTTACTTTGAAATGAAATTGAGATCTCAATGACGTTGTAGTCAAGTTTCTTAAGTAATCTATGCATTTAAGGTTTGTTTGGTTGTTCTTTAAGGTGCATGCTGGTTTAGTTCCTGTGGCATGTTTTTTTCATTGCTTTGGTCTTCGATGGTATTTTGTGGTTTTTAAAAGGTAGCCTTCCTACAAAGTAATCCCATTAGACAGTGGTGGGAGAAAACTGAACTGATAGTTAACAACAATATAAGAGTGAAAGGCAAGCATATTATCATGTTCTAATATTAGTAGCTGTTGATTCTTCTCCAGATTAGATACCATGTTTTCTTTTCTTAATTTCCGGTATAATTTTTCCATGTATATGCGGTACTTAACTAAACATATATACAAATCAATTTCATATGACAATTTTAAACACTGATAAACAAGTTCATTTTAATTCAATATTAATTCAGCTATTTTATGCAATCTGCTTGTGATATATTATAAATTTTGTTATCCTATCAGACTTAGTTCTCTTTAGCAGTTGAACATGATACGGTAAAGTAAAAACTACAAGGCACTAATGAAATTGTTTTAGGACAAGCTGTTGATGAGTGCCCTGTGACCTATTATAATTTTTGTTATCCTATCAGACTTAGTTCTCTCTAGTAGTTGACATTTTTGCTGATTTTCTTTTGTTTTAGGACAAATGCTACTGTTGACAATTTTAATAAAACTTGAGATAACAGTAATATGTGTAAATACAACTTTTGTAGGCAGGTTCAAATAAATATTACAACTTTTGATAACAGTAATATGTGTAAATACAATTTTAATACAACTTTTGATAAATATTACATGCTACAGCAAGGATACTGTCTTTGACACTTTTGACATATTGTGCTTATCTTTAGAGTCTATGCAGTCATTTGGTTTTGACGATGAAAAATCCTCTTAAGTTGTACCATTTGCACTTTGGTTACCTTATAATTTTGTTCTTGTATTTTGTATAAGTTATGCACAAGTATACAATGGTCAAGGACTCTTACTCTTACCCATGTTGCTTTTCTAAATTTGCATCACTAGTGCTGTATTATTTGTTTGTGCTTAATTGTTCTGTTTTCTCTATGTATGTATAATGTAGTACTTGCAACTAAATTTTGATACAAGCTACATTTATTTGTGTAGGCAGGTTCTATGTGAGTTCTAAATGAAAGGAACCATTCATTGCTAGCTGCATCATTTCTTTGGAATCAGTAAGTAATTTATTTTGGTTAGTACCTGTCTTTTAAATTGAATCACTTCGTCATATGATATAAAGATATAAACTATGTTGCTATATATCATCGTATATTTCTATTTCATGTTTTTTGATAAATGTTATGATATAGCCACCTTAAGGGCAAGTGGTTCAAACAGAGATGTATAATTCGAACAACTACATGGCAATTTCTTTGAACAACTACGTGCCAATTTCTTTGAACAATCACATGCTCATTTTCTCTGCCTAATTTAATTTATGCATATTTTTACCTCAAATTCAATGGAACACCTTTTAGAAAAATAAAATAATAGATTCATGCAATGCTTCTATATTCATGTTTTCTAAATATATAAACCAATTAACCTCATAGTAACAGGAAGCCTTATCTATACTATATGATTTGTGTTTTCATTTGAATTGTCTTTAATTGCATTTTTAACTTGTTCAGTCATCTATAAAATAAATCTATTCAACATATAGGATATTGACAAATATGAGTTCAAGTAGCGAATCAAGTGGATCAAGTTCTTTGATATAATATTCAGTTCTGAAATAATATAATGCAGAAAATTTCCATTTGGTTTAAATACTACATAGGGTCAGTATTATTATTAGCAGTTTATTTGATTTGATTACTACTTCCTTGGTGAGATTGCCTTCTTTAAGCAGATGCAGTTGGGCCTATAGGAGTGCTAAAAAGGTGGAAGTTCTCTACCTTTACCGCAAAGCATTAGTAATAGGAGAAAGAAAAAATCAGAATAACACTGACCTCGGATTACATGTTTGTTGGGTATGTTTTGAGCATCTTAACACTGATCTCGGATCATCTCCTCGGCGATTGCCTCGACAACGAAGGAGTGTCAGCTACTTACACTTGATTGTTGGTATCTACTCAATTCTTGCAGCAGCTCTATGCAGTGCCCAGTTGTGATCCATGTCAAGCTATTGTTGTTTAGAAGACTTTTCCTGGGAGGTTCTTTGTCTATGCCATATGCCAGTGCATTGCTGGTACGTTTGTGGTGACCCCTCTTTTTGGTGGTTTCTCCCTTGTTCAGTGATCCTTCTAGACATTTTTTTTTCTTAACATTTATGTTTAGCAATAGAATTAAATCTTGTCTACCATATTGAAATTTGGTCAGTTTAGATCAATTTAGATATGCGCCTTTTTTTCTTTTTGAAATAGAATAGTGTAACTGTGATCATAGATAAGTTTATTATAGATAGTTGAATTTCTTCACCAATGTTATAATTTGTATGTAATTGAATTACTAGTTTAGAAATATTTTCAAACTTCATAGTGATATATAGGATTCTGAAACAAAATGCAGTAGTCTTTTACTTCTTAGGCGTGGTCCTGGATCAAAATAACATAGTCAATAATGTGCTTCAATATATGCTCCCAGAACTACCGGTGTTTCTGGTAAGTACAGGGCATAAATGTAATTGGATATACAAGCCACAGCTTGTGATGATAAATGATTAAGTTCTCTTTTAAATTTGGATTAATTGACATAAATAATCTGAAGTTTAACGTTTCTGCCCATATTAATCCCAAGTTTGCGTTATTTAAGAATAATCTCAAGTTTAGGGGGTGTCTTCCCATATTGATCCCAACTTCATGTTAACCTGTTATAGCAGGTTTCAACCCATCATAATTCACTAATTATCGTTTTGTTCTACCTTAAACATGCTTAACTCATCATAATCCATATTTCCAAACACTAACTATTCATTCTCCCACAAATCTTCGTTTCCTCAATCACGTGTTTTTTTAAAAAAAAAAAAAAAAACTTCATATCCTCAATCTCGTCTAATTTCCTCCGTATCCACCATCTTCACCATCTTGACCACCTTCAAATACCACACTGCAAGTCAATCGATTTCCCTTTCATTCAATTGCCATAAGCTCAATTCATCAAGCATGACCTTCCATACCAACCTGGTGATACCCGTATACCACCCAAATAACCACTCACCACCTGCCTTCATGTCTTCACAAACTCCTACCTGAACCTTCTTAGCAAGCACTATTTGTAAAAATCTGAAGCCCTCATCTCGCCTGAAGTAATTTGCGAGCCAATTCACAGAACCCCCAATCTCTTGAAGCCAGTGAGGAGAAGTTGAAACTGATTGGAAGGTTACAAACTTGCTAACCTCTTCAAAACAAAAACCATCTGCTTCTCGACAAGCAAAGAACACCCATCATCTTGCTTGCCTCATCAGTCTTCCACCATCCTCGAAGATCTCAATAGCAAACAAAAACTGAGCTACCTACCCGGACTACCCAATCACCAACCATCGCGCTATCCAATCATCGCTACTCGCCTGTATGACAACCAAACTAACTCGGCCTTCTTCAAATCACTATAACCCAAACATCCTTTTTGCGAACTCCACGGCACCGAATTCCCAAATCACACCCAAAACTTGATCTTTAAAACGCCTTGCTCCAGTCAAACAATCACGCAACCAAGCCGAATCAAATCACGATTGAAATTTTAGCAAAGGGGAGGGCGGGCGATTTTCAGCAGAGGGGAGGGCGCGTGAGCTCGATTTGGGCGAGAGAAGGTTGGTATTAATGGAGCTGGTTCGATTCTGGAGGTGGATTTCAGGATTGTGGTGCATTTGATTCTGGAGTGAAAATAGTCTGATTGATGGTGAACGATTTTTTCTGGAGTGAAAATAGTTTGGGGAAAATAATTTGCGATGCCGGCTACAACAAGTGAATAAGTCAACGGGATCAATTTGGGAAGACACCCCCTAAACTTGAGATTATTCTTAAATAACGGAAACTTGGGATTAATATGGACGAAAACGTTAAACTTCGGATTATTCTTGTCAATTAATCCTTTAAATTTTTATTGACCAAAGAAATAAATTCATATAGTAGGTAGGGGCTGTTAAATCTTTTGGTGTACCAGTTTCACTTCATAAATGCACTCATAGTCAAAGTTCTACCAGTTTCACTTCAAACCTTTTTGAAAATGTGAGTTACTTGAGTCAGAAGTTGCTTTTTAGGAAGTAAGCAGATGAAGTCCATGAAGTTCAACTTGTTAGCAGATGTGCAAGATTTTTATTGGATGTTGACAATCTGCAATGAAAATTTGGAATTTGTCAGCTCAGATACCCTCTTTGTTATGTTTCAGTTTTATTCCTTGACTTAATTTTACAATTATTTGTGTTTTCATTTGAATTTTCTTTAATTGCATTTTTAAGTTGTTCAGTCATCTATAAAATAAATCTATTCAACATATGGGATATTGACAAGTATGAGTTCAAGTAGCGAATCAATCGGATCAAGTTCGGTTGGAGCGGATTCAACTCAAGGAGAAAGACAAGATTTCAACAACAAAAGGAAACAAATCCGACGAAGCATGACCACTTTTTATCATTTGTCATATTAGATTCCATATGTTTTTTAGAAGTTTTTAATATTTCGATTGTAATGCTTGAAATTTGTGTAAAAGATCAACTTTTATCTATTGTGTGGTTTGTTGTTTGTTGTTTGATTTTGTAAGTTAAAATAGACTTATGCTTTTAAAAATCTGAATTGTCTTACATTTTATGTCAATATTGTAGTGTAAAAGTCAAATAGCTAAAAAAAATAATCCATACTGATTTTTCAACTTTTTGACTTATAAGTCGATACCGTGCCAAACGAATTTTTTGGTTTGTTAACCTTTTAGAAGTAAAAGCAATTATGTAAAAGCATAAACACTTTTGCTTTGGGTTGCCAAACTGACCCTTAATCAATCCTAACCCGATAACGTGCATCCTCACAAAAACCACAACATTACCTGCCCTCAACCATATCAAAGCCAATCTGCCAACCAGCTGAAAAGCAGCTCCACCCAAACCATCTTCAACAACGTATCAAGCATCTGCTCAGCAGCCAAGCTATCTAACTCCAACATCCACCTACCCACAGTTGACACATCCAAAGCCCTAAATCAATCTTCAATCTGCGTCTTGCCAAGCCTAACAGTTAATGACCTTCTAACCATGAAACCCGATCACCCACAATCCGAACCAGCAATCAAAAATCACGAGCGAACCACATCACCTCTTCCTATCTAAACCACCACCTCTCATCAAACTCGCATTTCACCTGCCCACTCTACTCCACCACGCATAGCTACAGCCTCAACAACATCCTACTTCAAACGTAACAGTATCATCTTCCCGAACATCGCCGCAATTCGCAGCAAGCAACTACATTGGATCACTGCCCTCTGCCCACCTCGTCTGCACCACAGACTGCCAAGCCAAACCGCACACTCATACCATGGCCAATAAACTGCAACCTACCTGAAATCTTCATCATCTTCATTAACAAGTCACGACACCAGAAACAACCTCACCGCATCCACGTCGACGTCGACTGTCCAACAGACCTGATCCACACCAAAACCATAACTGCAACATCATCACAATCTCATCTCCAAACCCAGCAGAACCAAAAAAAACCTAACTCCTCTTACGGCAAACCAAAATCTGGTTCAAACCCTAACCCATTTCGCAATCAAAGAAGCGAACGATCACCGCAATCTCATAGCCATGCCAATCAAAAAAAAACCTGATCGTACCCATTCGAAACTCATCTTATTCTCGAATCCAAACTAATAAGAAAGTTGAACCCTAAATCCAATTTTTTGTCCTTTTTGGAGTTCTACGAAACTGCAAAATTGCATATTTTATTCTCTGTTGAGTAAAGAGTAAGTGGGATTGTTTCTACAAAAATTACTGGGGCGAGTTTGTTTTTGTTTGGTGCGCCCCGCATTTGTTTTTGGGAGTACTATTTTAGTTGTTTTGATTGTTTAGTGCATTGGTTGTTTTGTTGAGTCTGACTTTCTCATCTTGGCAAGTCAGCTCATTTGTACGAGTAATTTTTTTTGTTTTGTTTTCTATTTTCTATTTTCTATTTACAAACTCTTTTTTTAATTCATTCTGATTTTTTTTCTTCCATTTTCCTTTAAACTAAATCACGAAAAATAGAAGGAGCGAAGTGAGAAAATAATTAAAGCAAAGCAAACTGGGATATAGAGGTCGAATGATTGCAAACAGTGAAATTGAATTGGTAGCACTACTCAATCGCTCTGAGTCTGGACGGATACCTGTATCCCAGTTGTAAAATTTATTTTACTGTACATGTGTTTCTACTTAAGAAAATTGCTTCTAAAAATAGGTGGTTATATTTCAAAAGTCGGTGTTGGTTGTACAATTTTTATTTTGCAATTATTGTTTCAATATTTTGGTTGCATATTGAAATAAATTTAGTTACAAGCAAAGCCCGTAACGAACATAAGGTGAGAAAGTCATTACTTTTCCTTGGTCGAAACAATTGAATTATGTCATTTGCATATATCTAGGACATGAAACTTGATTAGAGCACAACTAGAATCTATGTATAGAGGAAACTTATGTCTAAAGTGGCTGATGAAGTTTGGGAATTCTTAGAGGATTATTATGAAAAGGACATGCAATGAGAGTTAATTCATGTCCACTTCAGTGCTTCTACTAGAGAAGTTCATGCTGTAGATCTAAAATATCTTCTCATAGAAGCTCAAACTCCTCAAATAGGAGGACCACCTCACTATTACTCCCAAGACCAAGTCAATGAGATAGCTCAAAATAGTCCTTATACACATCCACATATAATCCCAACAGCAAGCATCATCCGAATTTCTCTTGGTCAGGTCCTAATAATTCGACGGATCCATCTCACATACAATCTACGATACCAAATCAAAATTATCAAGCTCCATTTCCTAACTCCCAAACTTCACAAGTTTCACCTCAATCCGAACCTCCGAGACAATCATATAGGCATCCTAACTTTCAGTCATCGACTCAATCTTCTCGACCTTCATTGGAAGTTGTTCGATTAGGGGAACAAATAAACAATCAATATGCTAAAATTATACAAATGATGAATATGATCAAGGGCGGACTGAGCACTATGCTCAGCTGGGCTATAGCCCAGTCTAAAAATGCATCCCATTTTTTTTTTTTTATGGTACTCAATAAATCAGCCCAGCCCAAGGCGGAAAGGAAAAAGCGCGGAGGGCAAAAACTGAAGCAACGAACGTGTTCTTCCACTCCAGGCTTCCAGCGCTTGTTCTCCACTTTCCTGCTAGGATGCGCACGAAAGAAAGAAAAAAAAACAAGACTCGTGAATCGCGATTCTCAAATCTTCAATTCAGCAGCAAGAGTAATCAATTCAGGTGATTTTCATTCTCTTTTAAATTATTAAATTAGAAATTGATTAGTTGAAAGAAAAACCCTAAATTTTTCCCTGTTTGTGAATTGTGATTTCAGGGATTACTGAATTGTTCTCCTAATTGCAACTCAGCAGTCAGCTCAGCTCGATAGATTCACAAATTTAGCCTATTCAGGTGATTTCCCTGTTTGTGATTTCAGCGCTCCAAATTGCATCTCAACCGTGAATTGATTTAAGTTTGGTTTTTATGGGACTAAAGTTTGATTAATCAATTTAAGTTTGATTTGTTTAAATTCAACAGTCTGTAATTATGTTTCATTTGTCATTCACGGTTGTTCAAATTGATTAAACAAATCAAACTTTAGTTTGTTTAAATCAATTTAAGTTTGTCATTCACGGTTGTTCAAATGTACTTTGATTTGTTTTTAAAAAAACACTAAAGTTTGATTTGTCTAAAGTAGTCAAAAAAAAACTGAAATGATTAATACTATTCAAAGAGGAAAATCAATTATCTTGTTGAGTTCATTTGTCTAATTGTCTTTAAATAAAAATATTATATTATTACCTTAGTTTGTTTGTTATTCTATTAGATCTGATAATGTCAAACTTTGCTAATTACTTCATATAACGTTTAATATGTCATTAGGTTGTATTAAAATGTCAAACAAACAACCAAGTAAGAAACCCAAAACTCTTCTATCTTTTTTAAAAAGGTGCAATGATGATGGACCATCAAATGAGCATTTAATATTGGAAGCTGATACACCTCAATTCAACTCTCAATCTTATGTTCAACCTCCTTCAGTCACCATCCCTCAGTCCAATTAAACAACGCTTGAACGGGATCCAACATTACGATCGCCGATTTGTGAAATTGAATCTCTTACTAAAAGAGATGAGGTTCGATGAGCTTATATTAATTTAGGACCATATCAGCCTAAATTGGCTGAATACCCTAAAAAGCTTGTTGGAAAGCAACATCGTCGATTTCAAGCTATGTGGTTCCAACAATTTCCTTGGTTGGAATATTCTTCTACAAATGATAGAGCATATTGTTTCCTTGCTATCTTTTTGGAGAGAAAAGTAGATCATTTGGGGTACAATCTGCCCTAACTTTAGATGGATTTAACTCATGGAAGAGGTTAATGATGGAGCAAAATGCGCATTTCAACAGCATGTTGGTCTTACCACTTCGTCACATAGCAAATGTGAGGAGTGCGTAAGAAATTTAAAAAATACTCTCCAACATATTGATAGAGTAATTAATTCTCAATCAAGGGAGGAAACTTTAAAGAACCAAACGCGGCTTAAAACAAGCATTAAAGCTGTTCGCTATCTTATGCCTCAAGCCGTCGGTTTTAGAGGACATGATGAAAGCCCAAGTTCATTAAACCGAGGAAATTTCATTGAATTATTAAAGTTCAAAGCAGAAGGAAATGATAGCCGTGCAAAAAATATATTGGATAATGCGCCTCAAAATGCTAAATACACTTCTCCTAGAATTCAAAAGGAGATCCTACATATCTTGGCCAATCGAGTGAGAAACATGATCCGTGATGAAACTGGGGATAACAAGTTTTGCATTCTTGTTGATGAATCTCAGGATGAAGCTAAAAGGGAACATATGGCTCTTGTGTTGAGATATGTCACATATGATGGTTTAATAGTAGAACGTTTTCTAGATATTATTGGTGTTGAGAGTACATCAGCATTATGTCTTAAAACTGAGATATCTAATATGCTTGGAAGATTTAATCTAACAATTCAAAATTTGAGGGGGCAAGGTTATGACGGTGCTAGTAATATGCGTGGAGAATGGAAAGGTTTACAAGCATTGTTCCTTAAAGATTGTTCGTCGGCTTATTATGTGCATTGCTTTGCTCACCAATTACAACTAGCATTAGTTGCAGCAGCAAAAGACGAATCTAATGTTTGGCAATTTTATTCTCATTTAACATGTGTTGTTAATCTTGTTGCTGCATCGCCAAAACGTCTTTGTGAGTTAAAGACTGCTCAGAAAAATGAGATTGAGAAAATGTTTCTTAGTGGATAACGACAAACAAATACAGGGGCTAATCAAATTGGTACTTTACACCGTCCTGGAGATACTCGTTGGAACTCACATTATGATTCCGTGAGAGATTTAATAAATATGTATGATGCTGCTTGCTTGGTTGTTGAATGTATTAAAAAGAGTGGACATCAAACAATAAGAGATCAAGCTTTCGGTATATTCAAAACGTTAAGAAGCTTTGATTTTCTATTTATTTTGCACTTGATGGATAAAATAATGGGCATCACTGATGGACTTTGCCAAGCATTACAACGCAAATCTCAAGATATTTTGAATGCGATGAAATTAGTTTCAACAACAAAAATTCTTCTTCAAAAGTTAAGATTGGAGCAATGGGATACATTTTTAAAGACTTTGTTAACTTTTTGTCATCGTCATGACATTGTACTTCCTAATATGAGTTCTCCATATAAAGAGGGTACAAGTCGTAGCTGTCAACAACGGGATGCCATCACGGTTGAACATCATTATCATTATGACATTTTTAACTCTACGATCGATTTCCAACTAATGGAGTTAGAAAATAGATTCAATGGTGCGGTGGTTGAGCTTCTTAATCTTAGTTCAGCTCTAGATCCTAGTGATGCCTTTAAGTCTTTTAATGCAGAAAATATATGAAAGCTTGCCGAAAAATTTTACTTCATGGATTTTAGTGAACAAGACATTCATGCTTTGCAATATCAATTGATGCATTATGAGCTAGATGTTAAAAGTGATCCTCGATTTGAAAATCTAACTACACTTGCTGGTTTATGTCAATCATTATTTGTGACGAAAAAGTTTGAAAACTATTATATGATTGATAAGTTGATCCGTCTTGTGCTAACACTTCCTGTCACTATCGCAACTACCGAAAGAGCATTTTCAGGTGTGAAACATGTGAAAACGGAGATCCGCAATGCTATGGGGGATGAATTTCTTACTGATTGCATGTCTCTTTATTTGGAGCGTGATTTTGCTTGGAAGATTGATTTGGATTCTGTAGTTAAGGAATTTGACTCTGCGAAGACCCGTCGTGCACAATTAAGCTAAATGTTATGTATTAAAAGTGAATATGAATCGACTTCTTATTATTTTAAATCTTTTTTTGTGTTGTTTTGTAGTAGTAATTGAAATTGCATTATAATTTTAAAAAATGGTTGCTTTAAATTTAGCCCACCCTAGTGGTAATTCCTGGATCCGCCCTTGAATATGATGAAGGAAGCAATGAAAAGTAACGAGAAAGAAAAATTATCTAGTCAACCCTAGATAAATTCAAAATATATTTCTCATGTTATGAATTCTTGTGAGTACGAAAACTATAATTCAGTTAATGTTGTTGCCAACCTCAGGTCTGTAAAGAGGATTGACAATAATGTCAACAATCCCGACAACCCTTAAATTTGGCCCGAATCCAAAAGCTTGACACTCATCTAATAGAACTAAGTCCAATTCTTCTAAATCTCTCAAATATTCATCATATACAAATGTTAACAAGTCCAACATCTCTTTCTTTAATGTTGGCAAACCCGACAACATCATTTCCTCTAATGTTAGCAGTCCCAACATCTCATCTTTTACACCCCACCTTCACTTTCCATGGCTGAAAAACTTCTTCAAATAATCAAATTACTGAAAGAGTCTATAAACTAGTAGCTTCATATCCTTACAGATTCAACAGTCACAAGGATGCAAATTTCTAAAAAGTTCCTAAAATCTTCAAAAAAAATTGTGACAATATTCCACTTTTGGATACCATCGAAAAATTTCATTAAAATGCCAAATGTTTTAATAGTGATGCACTCGAAAACGAGCCAATAACATTATGTGTTTTTGACTATGAAAACTAGCTCTATTCTTCCAAATTATGACTAATCAAGTATAAGGATCCCGACTGTCCTACAATCGGTTGCAAAATAGGTAACACTCACATCATTCATGCCCTATTTGATCTTGGTGCAAGCGTCAATATACTTCTTACACTGTTTATTGCTAATTTGGACTAGGAGAGATAAAACCAACAAACATCACAAATCAACTGGAACGATCAATTCATTAGAAAGCTATTATGCACAATTGAAGATGTTTTGAATCAAAATGAATAATGTTATTTCTTGAAACCAAACATGTTTCGGATCCCAATAGTTAAATTTCATTGGTGTTAGGTCCTCATTTAATAGCCACCTCAAATGCTACCATATATTGTAGAAGCATCCAACTTTTGCTATCTTTTAGGCATCTAACCACTGAAATGGATGTCTTTGATCTTAAAAATAAACCAAAAGATTCAGAAATAAAAGAAGTTAACATGGTAGAAACAATTTTGGATGACATGTCAGATTTATCTTTTTAGAAAGCTTGTCTTACTTCAACAGACAAATCTACTATATCTTTTGAATAACTTTTCGAAGATGAGCTTAAGTTTTTAACAATGAGAATGAACCTAGAGAATTCCTCGAGGATAATCTTAATTTCATATCATGAAAATAAATTATGGTTAAACATTCAAGTCTTAGGATTATAAAAATATCCTTCTGAGTAGTATAAATCAATGTTACAATAAAGTTTTCATAGGGCACGTTTTTTACAAAAATATATCAAAAGAAAAATGATCTACTTTTAATAAACAAACTCATTTTATTGGTTATTCAAATAGCAATTCTATACTTGCTAAAATCATTTATGTTGACTTTTCAAAAATACTAATTTTGATCTAACATGTATAAAACTCCACTACATCCTGAGAGTATAAATCCCTATATGATTCCAACTTTTTATTTAAAACTATGGGTTTCTTAAGAAAAATCAAGATCCAAAATACCAGGTGTCATGTCAATTTTTACTTGAAATTAAATTATACATTTTTAGCTATAGAACATATATATATGTATACATATATATAGCCTGAGTAACATCAAAATAATACTTAGGAGATAGGTATTACCAAATAGTAACTTACATTCCCTTACCAAGAAAGGTAATACTTAAGAGAAGTGTTTACCATCCGAATACATCTCCTACCCATTTTTAATAAAATTTCGAGTCACTTGAACTAGATAGCTTAAAATACTTTCCTTTTTCAAATCCCAATTTTGAAACAATATAATATAGATTCTCAAGTGTTTATTTTCTACTTGATTTAGGTTCATTCAGATTCGAACTCGTTTCGACCATATAATAATAAAGAGAATAATTTACTAAGTGCTCTACAAAATTAGCCTAAGTAAACATATGATTGTCACTAAGAAGGTTACTCAAATTACCCTTCTTATAGACGACCTAAAGAAAATAAATTTCATAAAATATGCATTTCTAAACTTCGTTATACTGACCAAATTTATTTCAAGAAATATTATTATTACTTCCATAACATTGAAAACTATTTCCAAAAATACCAAAATTTAAGTTCCCGAATATACTAAGTTCTCTTTATCTAAAACACACTTGCTTAAATTTAGTTTCACATAATTATTTCTAATATCAAATCAATATAACCTGACATCCTTAAGACTGTCTTTAATTAAATCAATCTTAATACAACAGTGATACGAAATGCCTTATGGTCAAGTCATGAAACTTAATTCACAGGGTGATAGTTTCATTGCTTCCATAATTTCTATTTATTCAACCAATTAGAAGGAAACAATCTCAAAACCTAAAAGCAGTTAATGCTCAGTCTACGTGAGTATGACAAAACTAATATATAATAATAAATATACTATTTTTAAAATTATTTTTGGTACATAAAATAATTTTAGGTAAGATATTTCATTTACACAATTTAAAATAATATTGTTTAAATTTTCCTTTTAAAGTGTTTAGAAATCCTTATTGATACGGGTGTATCTTCCTTACCAATCAGAGTTCATAACTGACTTAAAAGATAAAACAACACAATATAAAAATGTTTTTTGGCAGAGCCGACCGGTTTTAAAAGTGTTCGCAAACACTTATTATTATAATAAATATGTAATAACCCAGAAATCTGGGCCAATTTGAAATTTTTATTTTGGCAATTTTAGCGAATTTTGAATATTTAAAATGAATTATTTTAAATAATATCGACGAGAAATTTATTTTGAATAGAATTCGAGCGTATATATTATATAGTTCGTCGTTAGAATATAAATAATTATATATAATTATAAATAGAATTGAAAATGGCGCGGCAGTTCGATAATTCGATTTCAAACTTCAATTGAATGTACCGGGTGCAAAACAATCCGGATTTTAGTGAAACTAAAAACATTAGGATTTAATTGATGATATCTTTCCAACAAATCCGAAAAATCAAAATTTCATAGCGGGAATCAAAAGATATGTCCAGTTGAAAATTCTGAATAGTCGCTATGGAATTCATGCCCTTAAAAATGGGAGTTTTGCAAACGATCTCGGATTTCGACGAAACCACATTTGTTGGATCCGTGATGTCAAATTATTGCTAGGTTTCAAATTTCATAATTTTTCGAATCAATATGTGAGCGTGGAAAAGGAAAACGCGTTTGACCAGTTTTAGTTGATTTTAATCGACTGGAAAATGGCCATTTTTCAAACGGTCTCAGAATTCGACGAAACTAGTTTTGTTAGGACCGTATCGTCAATACGAAGCTAGAAAATATTTTTCTAGAATTTTTAGAGTTCGTATGTGACCCCGGTAAATTGAAATACGCGTTCAAATTCAATATATAGAGTTATATGTTGATTTTAACGGAAACTGATCGAAACGTTCGAATCAGCTTACGATACATATCCCATTGTGTTCGGAATGAGGGTGAAACGCTATGGACGACATGCGGTGGGCCTCATTTAGAGGTCGTATGTAAAAGTCAACTTTTTGAAATTAAAAAAAAACCTCTCCCCTTAAATCCCTCTGCCCCCCCTTCAGTTCGATCAAAACCCGATTTCTATATATAAAAAAAAAATCATCGCGCCAGGCGCGACGATCATCGTCGCCACCCAGCGCCGGGGCCGTGCCACCTCCGGCCTCCCTCCAACCGCAGCCCACGTCCGACGCCCCCCTCCCCATCTCGAATCGAAGAAGCCCCGTAGCCCCTTAACCCCCAAACCGAACCCTAGGCGACCATCACCAGGCCAGCGTCTGCCCCACCACCCCACGACCACCTGCTCGAGCCCGTACCCCCCCCCCCCCCCAACGCGATGGAAACCGCGCCGCCAGCCTGTGGGCCCACGCCACCACCTGGAAATTGCGACGCCGACTGATGAACGCAAAACCCCCTCTCGCTCAAGCCAATGTAAGTGTTTTAATTCGATTTTTAAACTGATTTTTAGTTAATTTTCAAAATAAAGAGATCAGAGTTTTCAAAACAAAAAGATTAGATTTTTCTTAAGTAAAAAGATGTGATTTTTGTTTTGAATAACGCTTTAGAAACAATTTTTATATAAACAAAGTTGCGATTTTTATATATTGTACAACGAAGTAAAAATTCGATTTTTATATATTGAACAACGAAGTAAAAATTCGATTTTTATATATTGAATAGCAAAGTAAAAATTCGATTTTTACATATGTAGTGGATACGGGCAACGAAAGTGACGAAAAGCGAGAACGACGAAGATTTCTATAAATGAAGTGTCGTGAAGTTGGGATAGCTATCGGTGAGAACTTCTCACTCTTCAATTTCTTTTTCTAGTTATATATGTACTAGGATGCAGACGGTGCTTAGCAGCACCCGACACCCGTCATCCACAGACCATGGATGGCTTGTTTGTTTAATTGTTTGGTTGTGTAGTTGGTTAGATTATTTGGTTTGAATTGAATTGTTTGGAGAAATGAAATTGATTTGATTGATGTGTGAATGGCGTGGGCCTTCACTAGACCGGGGATAAGGCTAGGCCTTGTCCCGTTTCTAGTATCGTGCCGTTATGCCGCCGAAATTTTCTAAAAATAAGTTAGAAAAATAAAGATAACATTTTATTTAATAAATGAACCGAATAGAAAATTCATAGGTTGAATAAAATAGTTTGATCGTTAAAAATATAATTTTTAACGTGAATGTGAATAAATAAATATCCATTTACAAATCGGACGGTTTGTTTATGTACACCTATTTGAAGGACATTGATTGGGACGATAAATTTTACACATCGCCCAACTGCACAAATAAAAATCTGTGTTGGATTGCTTGAAACCCCACACGGGTATTGGGATGATATTTGACGTACACTAATCCCGATTGTTTAGTTGTATGTCGATCGATTGATTGACAGGCTGTTATAAGCGTTGGATATTTATATTTGATGCTTATATAGTGTAGAATGCACTTTGGATGATGGTTGATTATTCATCGTTGTTGATATATACATGTGTTGTAGAAAATCCATATAATTAACATTATATGGTAATTGATTGGGTCTCATTCCAGTTTTAAAATAGAAATATTTGAAAAAGAAATATTTGAAATAGAATATTTGAAAATAGGAATATATGAAGCCGTATTGATTAGATTGACGCCATTTTGACGTGAACGATATTTATATCGATTTTATTCATTTTATAATGAATATCGAAAGTGATTTCAAAATCTGATATTTTAAAAAGAAATTGAATATAAATAAATTCGAATTGAAATTGAATATAAACGAATTCGAATTGAAATTGAATATAAATGAATTCGAATTGAAATTGAATATAAATGAATTCGAATTGAAATGGAATAGAAATGAATTCGAATTGAAATTGAATTGAATTGAAAACGAACTGAAATTGAATTAGAAATCAATTTGAATTGAAATCAATTTGAAATGAATTTAAAATGAATTTAAATTGGAATATTCAATTTTGATTTGAAATTGAATATGAAGTTGAAATCGTTTTGAAAATGAATTTAAAACGATTTACAAAGCACGTTTTGAATTGAAATCGACGAAGTATATATTATATATATAATATAATGGCCTGAATAGAACGCGCCGCGCCGCGGCAGTTCGCGAATTTCGACCATTGACTTCGAACGGATATTACGGGAGATCCGACCGTCGGATTCTCCTAAAACCGGAACCGTTGGGTTCGTATCGAAAAGAGCTTTCTAACGAATATTAGAAATTAGAAATCTAACGGTTGGATTTGGAATTATGTCCAAATCAAATTTGGAAAAGGTTGCTGTAAGTGCAGTTCGATGGCCATTGATGGAAATCGACTGTACGGGCCTTGATAAAATCATTAAAAATAATAATAATTTGTGTAAAATCATAAGAAATGATTTGGGAAGAATTGGGATAAAAAACTCCATATTTGAAAAGATAAAAATAGATTTCAATCGAAATGAACTAGTTTTGAACTAGAATTAAAATTCTATTTGTTTTTAAATAAATAAATTGAATTCGAAAAGGGTTTTAAAAATAACCAGAATTTCCAATGATTGCATTGGAGTGGATTTGAATCGAAATTGTCTTCGGAATATTTCGATGTTGGAATTCGAGATTATACAGATGTTGTTATGGAAATTTGAAAGATATATATTTATATCGTTATTTCCAATACGACATTTGTTAATCGCAGAATTTGATATTGAATATAAGCCGATATATTTTCTATTCAGAGCCTTGTATTGAATATCAAATGTGATTTGGGTTTGTCGTGAATGGTGTCTTCATTAACACTGCTCTTGAACCCAGTTGAGAAAAGATTAAATCTTTTTATTTAGATTTAATGAAGTGTACCAATTAAATAATAATTATTTAATTGAATTGATATTAATTTTTGGGTTTATCTTGGACAGTGTTTTAAATAACACTTGTTCTTTAACCCGATAATTAATGAATGTGATTTTGGGTTTATCGTGAACCGTGTTTCAAATGACACTGATTCTTTAACCTAGTCACAGATTAAAACTAAGTGGAGTTTTAATGAATCTTTAATTAGATTGAAAAGATCGAGAATGGAGTATCACCAGTTTTGCTCCAGGCGATAGTTAAATCTTTAATTAGATTTGAACGTGAAATGGTAATTGAATTTACCGATAACACTGTGGTGTTATATATGAAGTATTACCAGTTTTACTTCATGGGATGAATAGGTTGGGATTGGGAAATTAAAACCAACGATTACTTCGGTAAGGTTCGCTAATCTCGACTAGTTGAATCGAAATTAAAAAGGAGATTAGAGAATAAATTCAAGGAATTTTTCTTGGATAAAATTAATGGGAACCTTTCCCTATGAATGTAAAATTTAGAAACTAACTGTCGGTTAGCCAAGCAGAATGGTTTTCTGGATATTGATCTGATGTTGATTTCGGCCTTCGGGGTTAATATTTGAGGAATTATTCTCTTGATTAATTTACGGTTAGTGACTGATGAATTGGAATGAGGCGTATGTTGTGTTTGTGTAACACTTATTTAAAATATACGCGAGTTATTCGGAAAGACCGGGTTTATCCCATTCTGAATAACTGATACGAGGATAAGTCGAAGATGAAGACGGTGGTTGAAGACCGAAAGTCTTCACATCGTTTGGGTGATTACTGATGATCTTGATTGGGTTGTACACCCAAGATGAGGGAATCAATCGGGGGTCGTTCAGATGTGCTTGGAGATCGATGGATATGCGAGGAAAGTGCCTCCGGTTTCGTTCAGACCCAGAACGGACTTGTAAATGGACTGTGTGTCTGACATTGGATTTCATTCTGTGTGACTGATATCGGTTGCATAGAGTGGTTTGCCTGTGTGGCATGCTAAGATGCAATTGATCGAGGCTTCTATTGAAAAGCAAAGTCTTGTGGTGATGATCAAAGCACAGCCTGTGTGGCATAGCTTTGTGTAGCGTTGATTCGCGAGCCTCACACCCTGGTTGTGAACCAAAAACGGGAGACGGACCTCAGGGAGGGCATGCGTTTCTTTCTAGCTAGGGTGGTGTCAGTGACCTACCAGCCCTGACATTTATATACTTTTCACCTGTGTGGTTGTTGCTGTTGTGAGGCGCCTCGGTTTGATCGGGCGATCCAGGTCCGATGGAGTCATTCGTTGGCTCATTTACGCCCCAAAGGGCGGGAAAACGTAGTGTTCAGGCATAATAATCCACATCGGTGGATCGTCCCTGACGATCCAAGGGGCAGTTGCGGCTGTTCCTGAGGCTCGGGCTAGACAATCTCGAATCGGTTGAGGACTATCTTTTGCCTCGGTTCATAGATGGAAATCCAACTTCCAAATACGTGACATTTGCGGTATTATTTGTAGAGCCTAGTATGGCGACATAGTGGGATGGGGCGCTTATGCCGTCTATGATTGATACTTATGATTTGAAGTTGTTTTATACACTATGCACTTATAATAGTATCAAATGATTTGTTTTAAACGTATCAAGCATTCTTGGCTATTATAAGGTAAAAACCCTATCCTCCGGCTTGTGTTGCATTGTGTGATGGGAACTGGGTCTTATAATAGCTTCATTTTTCTTTATTTAGCATTGCGCTGTTTGTTGTTATGCACTGGTTCTTGGGAGGAAACCCGTTCCGTGTTATACGGCGTGGTCCCTTGATTTACCTAAATTTAAAATAAAGATTTATAACTGTTTTAGTTCTCACACCAGTCACATGACTGACCTGGAGTTTATTGTTTTAACCTAAACTCTGGGTGCCCTTATTTTGACACGAGCAGCTAGTAGTTTTGGTTTTGCAGATTTATATTCACAGGATCCTGGATTACAGCTGGAACGATATCCGGAAAGCTTTGTATCTGTATATCTCTTCTAGTTGTGTTTTGTATTATTTTCCGCTGCGATGTATTTAAATGTAATTTAAATCTCTGATATTTCTGTGTAATATTTATTCATTTATACTCTGTATATTCTTGTAATCTGATGCATTGTTGTAATATACAATGAAATGTTCTTCCGTCTGCGTTCTGTTGTGGCTTGTTCTCGAACTATCCGCTCTTTCCTTTACGGGGAAGTTACGGGTTTTCACAGTTGGTGTCAGAGCTTTGGTTTACAAAGCTCAGAGAACAAGACACATTAGAACCATACGAAAGGATTCATCAGATATTGGATTAGTAATATCCAATGGGAATGACTCGTTAGAGATGGGAACAGTAGTATTCTAGAACGAGTGTGAAGAGTATATTTTTGAAAATGAAAACAAATCATGTTTTGAAAATTTAAATCAATTATAAGTATTTGATTATTTATTTATATTGATTTGGACAATCAAATATATAGAGATTTTAGTATACGTCTGATCCACGTGGATTGAAGCCTCAAATATATTCGATAGATATAGAATCACACTCTAGTCGCTCGGACATGATTCTAATGATTGATGCGTCATCATTAGAATTTATTTTCGTGTTTCGAAGGTGAGATTTCTATATATTTCCAATTGACTGGTGTGAGAATCAAAATTAGATAGGGCCTATTGTTGTGATTTGACATCAAAAATGTGATTTTTGACTATATATCAAAATTATGAATTTGAAACTCTAATTCACTAATTGATTGATGTTTGTGTTGTTTGTTTATTTATTTGATAATTTTGGACCATTTAGCCTAATTGAATCAAATATTGAATTGTATTGAAAATTGGTCGCATTTGCTTGCATATACATGTACTTACATTGAATAGGTCATAGCAAAGAGGCTAGGGCAGAAGAATAAAATTGTTTGCCCGACAAATAGGTACATGTTTACTATATAATTTACTGTTTTGTTTGGGTGATGATGATTTTATGAGCCTATTGGCTAGCCGCTTGGCTTTTTCTTTTTGAGATCAGAAGGCCTATATGGCAATTTCGGGATTTTCGCGTGGCTCCTGGTGCAAAGGAGGTTATGGCGAAATTTTTCAAAAATTTAGGGTGTTAGCCAAATTTTTGAGAAATTTGAAAAGTTCTTAGAAACTGAAAAGTTGAAGAACTTAAGCCGTAGTGAAAACACTGGAAGTTGAGTTGATTTGTGAAACAACTTTCGGCTTTGTTCCTTTTCGGGGACGAAAAGTTTT
Source organism: Allium sativum (assembly GCA_030737875.1). Taxonomy (NCBI): domain Eukaryota; kingdom Viridiplantae; phylum Streptophyta; class Magnoliopsida; order Asparagales; family Amaryllidaceae; genus Allium; species Allium sativum. The sequence continues at coordinate 709,446,649 of CM060916.1, read as the reverse complement.
AAGTCGGGGAGATTGTAATAACCCGGAAATCTGGGCCAATTTGAAATTTTTATTTTGGCAATTTTAGCGAATTTTGAATATTTAAAATGAATTATTTTGAATAATATCGACGAGAAATTTATTTTGAATAGAATTCGAACGTATATATTATATAGTTCGTCGTTAGAATATAAATAATTATATATAATTATAAATAGAATTGAAAATGGCGCGGTAGTTCGATAATTCGATTTCAAACTTCAATTGAATGTACCGGGTGCAAAACAATCCGTATTTTAGTGAAACCAAAAACATTAGGATCTAATTGATGATATCTTTCCAACGAATCCAAAAAATCAAAATTTCATAGCGGGAATCAAAAGATATGTCCAGTTGAAAATTCTGAATAGTCGCTATGGAATTCAGGCCCTTAAAAATGGAAATTTTGCAAACGATCTCGGATTTCGACGAAACCACTTTTGTTGGATCCGTGATGTCAAATTATTGCTAGGTTTCAAATTTCATAATTTTTCGAATCAATATGTGAGCGTGGCAAAGGAAAACGCGTTTGACCAGTTTTAGTTGATTTTAATCGACTGGAAAATGGCCATTTTTCAAACGGTCTCAGAATTCGACGAAACTAGTTTTGTTAGGACCGTATCGTCAATACGAAGCTAGAAAATATTTTTCTAGAATTTTTAGAGTTCGTATGTGACCCCGGTAAATTGAAATACGCGTTCAAATTCAATATATAGAGTTATATGTTGATTTTAACGGAAACTGATCGAAACATTCGAATCAGCTTACGATACATATCCCATTGTGTTCGGAATGGGGGCGAAACGCTATGGACGACAGGCGGTGGGCCTCATTTAGAGGTCGTATGTAAAAGTCAACTTTTTGAAATTAAAATAATAAAAAAAATAAAACCTCTCCCCTTAAATCCCTCTGGCCCCCCCCCCTTTCGGTTCTATCAAAACCCGATTTCTATTAAAAAAAAAAAAGAAATTCATCGCGCCAGGCGCGACGATCATCGTCGCCACCCAGCGCCGGGGTCGTGCCACCTCCGGCCGGCCTCCCTCCAACCGCAGCCCACGTCCGACGCCCCCCTCCCCATCTCGAATCGAAGAAGCCCCGTAGCCCCTTAATCCCCAAACCGAACCCTAGGCGACATTCACCAGGCCAGCGCCTGCCCCACCACCCCACGACCACCTGCTCGAGCCCGTACCCCCCCCAACGCGATGGAAACCGCGCCGCCAGCCTGTGGGCCCACGCCACCACCTGGAAATTGCGACGTCGACTGATGAACGCAAAACACCCTCTCGCTCAAGCCAATGTAAGTGTTTTAATTCAATTTTTAAACTGATTTTTAGTTAATTTTCAAAATAAAGAGATCAGAGTTTTCAAAACAAAAAGATTAGATTTTTCTTAAGTAAAAAGATGTGATTTTTGTTTTGAATAACGCTTTAGAAACGATTTCTATATAAAGAAAGTTGCGATTTTTATATATTGAACAACGAAGTAAAAATTCGATTTTTATATATTGAACAACGAAGTAAAAATTCGATTTTTATATATTGAATAGCAAAGTAAAAATTCGATTTTTACATATGTAGTGGCTACGGGCAACGAAAGTGACGAAAAGCGAGAACGACGAAGATTTCTATAAATGAAGTGTCGTGAATTTAGGATAGCTATCGGTGAGAACTTCTCACTCTTCAATTTCTTTTTCTAGTTATATATATACTAGGATGCAGACGGTGCTTAGCAGCACCCGACACCCGTCATCCACAGACCATGGATGGCTTGATTGTTTGGTTGTGTAGTTGGTTAGATTATTTGGTTTGAATTGAATTGTTTGGTGAAATGAAATTGATTTGATTGATGTGTGAATGGCGTGGGCCTTCACTAGACCGGGGATAAGGCTAGGCCTTGTCCCGTTTCTAGTATCGTGCCGTTATGCCGCCGAAATTTTCTAAAAATAAGTTAGAAAAATAAAGATAACATTTTATTTAATAAATGAACCGAATAGAAAATTCATAGGTTGAATAAAATAGTTTGATCGTTAAAAATATAATTTTTAACGTGAATGTGAATAAATAAATATCCATTTACAAACCGGACGGTTTGTTTATGTACACCTATTTGAAGGACATTGATTGGGACGATAAATTTTACACATCGCCCAACTGCACAAATAAAAATCTGTGTTGGATTGCTTGAAACCCCACACGGGTATTGGGATGATATTTGACGTACACTAATCCCGATTGTTTAGTTGTATGTCGATCGATTGATTGACATGCTGTTATAAGCATTGGATATTTATATTTGATGCTTATACAGTGTAGAATGCACTTTGGATGATGGTTGATTATTCATCGTTGTTGATATATACATGTGTTGTAGAAAATCCATATAATTAACATTATATGATAATTGATTGGGCCTCATTCCAGTTTTAAAATAGAAATATTTGAAAAAGAAATATTTGAAATAGAATATTTGAAAATAGGAATATATGAAGCCGTATTGATTAGATTGACGCCATTTTGACATGAACGATATTTATATCGATTTTATTCATTTTATAATGAATATCGAAAGTGATTTCAAAATCTGATATTTTAAAAAGAAATTGAATATAAATAAATTCGAATTGAAATTGAATATAAACGAATTCGAATTGAAATTGAATATAAATGAATTCGAATTGAAATTGAATATAAATGAATTCGAATTGAAATGGAATAGAAATGAATTCGAATTGAAATTGAATTGAATTGAAAACGAACTGAAATTGAATTAGAAATCAATTTGAATTGAAATCAATTTGAAATGAATTTAAATTGGAATATTCAATTTTAATTTGAAATTGAATATGAAGTTGAAACCGTTTTGAAAATGAATTTAAAACGATTTATAAAGCACGTTTTGAATTGAAATCGACGAAGTATATATTATATATATATAATATAATGGCCTGAATAGAACGCGCCGCGTCGCGGCAGTTCGCGAATTTCGACCATTGACTTCGAACGGATAATACGGGAGATCCGACCGTCGGATTCTCCTAAAACTAGAATCGTTGGGTTCTTATCGAAAAGAGCTTTCTAACGAATATTAGAAATTAGAAATCTAACGGTTGGATTTGGAATTATGCCCAAATCAAATTTGGAAAATGTTGCTGTAAGTGCAGTTCGATGGCCATTGATGGAAATCGACTGTACGGGCCTTGATAAAATCATTAAAAATAATAATAATTTGTGTAAAATCATAAGGAATGATTTGGGAAGAATTGGGATAAAAAACTCCATATTTGAAAAGATAAAAATAGATTTCAATCGAAATGAACTAGTTTTGAACTAGAATTAAAATTCTATTTGTTTTTAAATAAATAAATTGAATTCGAAAAGGGTTTTAAAAATAACCAGAATTTCCAATGATTGCATTGGAGTGGATTTGAATCGAAATTGTCTTCGGAATATTTCGATGTTGGAATTCGAGATTATACAGATGTTGTTATGGAAATTTGAAAGATATATATTTATATCGTTATTTCCAATACGACATTTGTTAATCGTAGAATTTGATATTGAATATAAGCCGATATATTTTCTATTCAGAGCCTTGTATTGAATATCAAATGTGATTTGGGTTTGTCGTGAATGGTGTCTTCATTAACACTGCTCTTGAACCCAGTTGAGAAAAGATTAAATCTTTTTATTTAGATTTAATGAAGTGTACCAATTAAATAATAATTATTTAATTGAATTGATATTGATTTTTGGGTTTATCTTGGACAGTGTTTTAAATAACACTTGTTCTTTAACCCGATAATTAATGAATGTGATTTTGGGTTTATCGTGAACCGTGTTTCAAATGACACTGATTCTTTAACCCAGTCACAGATTAAAACTAAGTGGAGTTTTAATGAATCTTTAATTAGATTGAAAAGATCGAGAATGGAGTATCACCAGTTTTGCTCCAGGCGATAGTTAAATCTTTAATTAGATTTGAACGTGAAATGGTAATTGAATTTACCGATAACACTGTGGTGTTATATATGAAGTATTACCAGTTTTACTTCATGGGATGAATAGGTTGGGATTGGGAAATTAAAACCAACGATTACTTCGGTAAGGTTCGCTAATCTCGACTAGTTGAATCGAAATTAAAAAGGAGATTAGAGAATAAATTCAAGGAATTTTTCTTGGATAAAATTAATGGGAACCTTTCCCTATGAATGTAAAATTTAGAAACTAACTGTCGGTTAGCCAAGCAGAATGGTTTTCTGGATATTGATCTGATGTTGATTTCGGCCTTCGGGGTTAATATTTGAGGAATTATTCTCTTGATTAATTTACGGTTAGTGACTGATGAATTGGAATGAGGTGTATGTTGTGTTTGTGTAACACTTATTTAAAATATACGCGAGTTATTCGGAAAGACCGGGTTTATCCCATTCTGAATAACTGATACGACGATAAGTCGAAGATGAAGACGGTGGTTGAAGACCGAAAGTCTTCACATCATTTGGGTGATTACTGATGATCTTGATTGGGCTGTACACCCAAGATGAGGGAATCAATCGGGGGTCGTTCAGATGTGCTTGGAGATCGATGGATATGCGAGGAAAGTGCCTCCGGTTTCGTTCAGACCCAGAACGGACTTGTAAATGGACTGTGTGTCTGACATTGGATTTCATTCTGTGTGACTGATATCGGTTGCATAGAGTGGTTTGCCTGTGTGGCATGCTAAGATGCAATTGATCGAGGCTTCTGTTGAAAAGCAAAGTCTTGTGGTGATGATCAAAGCACAGCCTGTGTGGCATAGCTTTGTGTAGTGTTGATTCGCGAGCCTCACACCCCGGTTGTGAACCAAAAACGGGAGACGGACCTCAGGGAGGGCATGCGTTTCTTTCTAGCTAGGGTGGTGTCAGTGACCTACCAGCCCTGACATTTATATACTTTTTACCTGTGTGGTTGTTGCTGTTGCGAGGCGCCTCGGTTTGATCGGACGATCCGGGTCCGATGGAGTCATTCGTTGGCTCATTTACGCCCCAAAGGGCGGGGAAACGTAGTGTTCAGGCATAATAATCCACATCGATGGACCGGCCCTGACGATCCAAGGGGCAGTTGCGGCTGTTCCTGAGGCTCGGGCTAGACAGTCTCGAATCGGTTGAGGACTATCTTTTGCCTCGGTTCATAGATGGAAATCCAACTTCCAAATACGCGACATTTGCGGTTTTATTTGTAGAGCCTAGTATGGCGACATAGTGGGATGGGGCGCTTATGCCGTCTATGATTGATACTTATGATTTGAAGTTGTTTTATACACTATGCGCTTATAATAGTATCAAATGATTTGTTTTAAACGTATCAAGCATTCTTGGCTATTATAAGGTAAAAACCCTATCCTCCGGCTTGCGTTGCATTGTGTGATGGGAACTGGGTCCTATAATAGCTTCATTTTTCTTTATTTAGCATTGCGCTGTTTGTTGTTATGCACTGGTTCTTGGGAGGAAACCCGTTCCGTGTTATACGGCGTGGTCCCTTGATTTACCTAACTTTAAAATAAAGATTTATAACTGTTTTAGTTCTCACACCAGTCACATGACTGACCTGGAGTTTATTGTTTTAACCTAAACTCTGGGTGCCCTTATTTTGACACGGGCAGCTAGTAGTTTTGGTTTTGCAGATTTATATTCACAGGATCCTGGATTACAGCTGGAACGATATCCGGAAAGCTTTGTATCCGTATATCTCTTCTAGTTGTGTTTTGTATTATTTTCCGTTGCGATGTATTTAAATGTAATTTAAATCTCTGATATTTCTGTGTAATATTTATTCATTTATACTCTGTATATTCTTGTAATCTGATGCATTGTTGTAATATACAATGAAATGTTCTTCCGTCTGCGTTCTGTTGTGGCTTGTTCTCGAACTATCCGCTCTTTCCTTTACGGGGAAGTTACGGGTTTTCACAAAATAATACTTATAATATTGGGCCCGTTTTTCACAGGTTCCTATTAAGTTTCAAAATTAGGCTCACATCCGGTCTAACTTTTCATGTAAATTAGGTCCCTATTTTCCGTAAAATCATCAAAAAAATAAAAAAAATCACGAAAAATCATTATTAAATAAAAATGTTCACGCCAAAAAGACCAGGCGGAAAAACAATCAAAAACCACATCAAAACCCAAAATAACACAAAAACAGCGAAACAACAGGTTTTTGCATCAAAAGATGCACCTATTCGTAAATAGTTGCATACATTCATGCTTATATTTCATCCTTGCGCCCAACTGCAGTATAAATGCATACATATATGCAGCTAAATAGCATTATACGCATCCTTTTGTGCATATATTCAAATCTGGTCTGTTTTTCCGAGCATTCGTCGTTTTCAGACATTGTTGCACGCATCTATGCTCTTATACAGAATACACGCATACAGTCATGCGCATATTCACAAGCCGTCATCCCTTTTAAATTTGTTGCACACATGCATGCATATATATAGAATAGTTGCATTTATGTATGCAAGTTTTCGTAACACGTGAATTTCAGCTCAACTTTGTATGCATACATGTATGCAGTTATTTGGTAATAGTTGCATATATGTATGCGTATATTGGTCCATATTTTCAACATAAATACACTATATCATTATATGCATACATGTATGCTACTATAGGCAATAGTTTCACAGAAGTATGCAACTTTTTTTTTTGCGAATGCTTCTGGGAATATTTCTTATTTTTTTGAATTTTTTTTTAGTGGCTGGCGCATTTTTTTGGGCTCAGAATTAGAAAAAGGCAAAGGGGGAGAATCAAGAGGCGGAAGGGACAAAAAACATGGAGCGGCATCTCAATTTTAGGGACGGGGTTTGCATAAATCTTTGGGGTGAATGTGGCGTATATTTTGAAATGTTTTAGGGATGTGAGCCTAATTTTCACTATAATATTACAAGGGATTGACAGTTTACCAACCAACTAAATTCAGTTTTTAAGGTGGACCGATCACCACAGTCCTATCTAGGTTACAACAATGGAGCTAGACTCTTTATCTACACTACATCTCATACTCCACGTAGGGAGAAAAACAAATTACATCAAATTACACCAATGACTATACAGCCTCACAGAGCAGTAAAAGCATAGGTAACAATTGAGTTTGACATGGAGTGGGAACAACAAGTTACCTATTAGCCCAAAAATATCACTATTGCTTCTGACCTTGTAAAAAGCTCGGCACAGCAGCAATACCAGGCTAGATAAAGCATTATAGTAGGAAATGACAAATATAGTTCCATTGGGAATAACTTGAGAAGACATACAAGGAAATAGTAAGAGCTCTGCGGACCAAAAACCATGAAGCTCCTCTGTAGCCTAGGCTATCGCCGAGAGAGCCAGGTAAGTAGCAGAACAAAAATCAGAGACAGGTTGACAAGTCTGCCAAAAAGAACCAAGGCTGCAAAAAAAAACGTGGCACTACCAATCTCCATGCTCCCAAGTAAACATTCCCCCATATATACACTCCAAAATTGACCAACCACCCAATCTAAACAACATAATTAACAACTCGTTTCTAACAAGATGACTCTCAGACAGTCAAAACATCATGGATTGCCCAACATTGATCAGCCCACAAACCCGAGATGCCAATCAATTTCCCAGCAACTCATCAAGTAAGAGACAAAAAACTAACCCAAATTGCATACTTGGTATATAAAGGAATAAGCATACTAGGTTAAAGTCAGGAGAGTCGTGAAACAAACTAGAATGAATGACCAATCTGAGAACTCGACGTTAGAGCCGAGACTACCACACCATAGCAAGTCGAACCATTCTTGATTCTATTGAATGCCACCACCGTGTCCTTTGCAGGAACCCCACCAAATCCCCACCATCCCAGAACTCCTGGCTCTAGACAAACCACATGAGACAAAAACTCATGACTAGGCCATGAATGGAACCTAATTGCCTGGACACCTCAAGTGGTACATTATAGTTGGAGATGAAAGGGGTTCTCGACACCATAACTGAGAAGGACATAACGTAGGGGTTGCCAAAATCAGAAGGGAACACCGCGCTATAGAATAATAGCGTTGACTAGAGCTAGATACGTATCAATTATTGGAGGTGCCCAGGAATGAAAAAAGTAGGGGAAGACATAGATAGAAGGATTAGATCTGAGCTTTGAAATTAGGGTTCAGGGTTCCTTCACGCAGTTGAAAGCAAGGGTGGAATAGAGAGAAGATTTGGAACGAAGTGAGCAGAGTAGGAAATTTTAAGAAGATGAGAAGCAGAAAGCGAAGATAGGAGGAGGAAGTTAATCCTCTATCGCCATTAACGAAGGAACCCCAAGCCCAACCTCTATAAAATCATTTTTTCATAACACTAACAAATACGTGCTCATATATAATACATCCAAACTCATTCTACAGCAATACTGACCTTATCTATATTGAGTCGTACCCCACCAAAGCCTAGGTGTTCGCTTAACCTAAGCTCCGATTCCACTGTAATGAACTGTGCCTTCTTACCCCTAAAGACGCCACTTAATACATCATCGGTATTGTTATAACGATCGTTAGTTGTTCGAAAGACGGTTCATTTGGGGGCAGAAGAAAGAAATGGATAGAACAGAATCTTACAACGCAACACAAAATTAATAATATAACAAAAGACTTTACAAAAGAAAGATCTTTAATTTACATATCAGAGTACAATACTAATATATAATAGCTCTGGACAGTTATAGCAATCTATCCTTACATATACTAAACGCTAAACACCAATACATACACAGAAATAAAACTAAAATATGGAAGTACATCCTGGCTTCCAGCTATTTTCCTAATCTCCAAAAAACCTAAGCTAACCTAATAAAAATGCTCGGTCTAACCCGAGCTTTACCGCAAAATAACGCCTAGGTCAGGCTAGAAAACTAGGGTGAGTATCTAATCATGAAGAACTTGGTTTATTATATCTTCAAAACCATTTGAATATCAAGGGTATCTCGTAAGACCATGCCGCACATGAATTCAGACAGGCTTTTACCTTACGAAAACCAGACCACTTTTATAATAAATATCCAGAGATATTATAATAATATCTATATTTCAAAAGTAATTATATTAAAATATCGGAATGTTTGCATCTCATGCTCCAACATAATAGGTATACAATCAATACCAAGTTTGTATTAGAGAATGGATTAAAACTATGAAAGGGTAAGGGTCTACCCACCGAATCTGTACGTATCTAGATAAAATGTATGGGTGGCTGCATTAATTTGCACCTCATCTACGTAGGACCAGAACAATCATTATAAACTATATGATGTCGAATATGATCACCCCGATTGATAAACAACCATATAGGGGCCCCGAAGCATACAAAGGAAAAATCAAATCTAGATATGGAATGATCATATCCTAATAGGGGCAATCCACATGGCCCTACTGCTTTCCCCTTCTTTATTCATCTATCAGATGATGAGGCTAAAGGTTATATTTGTTGATTCATGACAATGAAGAAAAGAAGATCAACGGAAGAGTGATCTCGTATGATAATTTATTTGTGTTTTAGTTGTGTTAGAATCTGTTAAAATTTATCCTCAAATATCATAACAAAAAAACACAAACATATATATATATATATAGGAGAGTTCTGCTACACCTCTTATATTGCACGTGAACTCTCCTCGTGAATCTCAGCCCCACATTCCCCTACTCATTCCCTCTCTTCCAATTTGAAAATATTCCTTTTAGTGGGAAGAGAGAGAATTAGTGGAGGAATGGGTGGCTGAGATTCATGAGGAAAGTTCACATGCAATATAAGAGGTGTAGCGGAACTCTCACCTATATATATACATGTCTGTTGTGTGTGTGATAGCACACAAGTCTCTGGACTGTGCACTATGGCACAGACCAGTCAACTGGTGAATAATGAACCAATCGACTGGTTTGCACTAGAATGCATAGTCCAGTGAATTTGTATGTCCATATATATATACATGTTTTTCCAAATACTAGTTGACTTGTCATTTTTCCACCAGTCGACTGATCTGAACCTAACAGTCATATTTCTGAAAATACATCTCCTTTCATGAAAAGTTACAATCCATTTCTGAACAGAAATGATTGCTTCTTTCATGGAACCTCTTCATGAACAATTACCACTCTTCAAAGCTACTTATACATCACAAAATCCGCTTTCAAACTCACATATTCTCACTCTAATTTCTGAATCTTGTTTCTATATTCTCTTGCATTCTGAAAGCATTCAATTTCATACTTATTGCTTTGAATCGCTGAAACTATTTCACATTTCCCAATTCAATAAGCATTATACTTCCTTTAAATCTTTCCACACATATCAAATATCTAAGGATAATATTATCGGAATGGTGTACTTAATCCGTGACTAATTTTTGTTGCTTAAAACACATATTGAAGTCAAAACTCTTGTTGTATTGTTGAAGTCTTGTTCGGATGCTCAGGAGTGTTGTTGAAATCCTGTTTGGTTTGTTGAGGCGTGTAATCCCGTTCTGTTGCTTGGGTGTGTTGTTAACCTGTTCCTCCAGGTGAAGTGATGGTGTTGCTAGTGAAAAGCCAGAAGATGTCTGGAACTGGGTGTAGGACGGTACTTTGAACCAATATAAAAATCCCTGGTGTCATTTATTTTATTTTACTGCATTTACATACTACTTATATGTGATATAGTTATATTCTGTTTATTAAATTTTTTACTTGCATAACTATTGCATAATATATCACATTTTCTAAGCTTATGCATATTCATATCAATCCATATTACTCGATCCTACCCTAGCACTATTTTCATTTAGTATCAGAGCAGGACATCTTATAATTGTAAAACAGTTATTTGGTACTCGATAATACGGATAACAACACGAACACTAACTGTAACGTCCCGTATTTTCAGTGATATGATATTTAATATATTTTATTATATTAAATATTGAATTAGAATTATAAATGGATTTATTTCGGTTATTAAAACAAAGTTGAATATATATAATTTATAATATAATTTAAAACGAACTCGAAATGACGCGGTAGTTCGAAATTAACGATTTGAACTTCAAATGAATATGCAGAATCCGTTTTAAGTCGGAATTCTGTGAAACAAGAAACGTTAGGATCGATTTGATTAGAACTTTCTAATAGAAGAGAAAAATCGAGATTTTATCGGGTAGATTGTAAGTTACGTCTAATTCAAAATTTAAGATAGTCGCTGTGGAATCGTTTATAGGCCATAACGATTATTTAATTATAATTAAACATAAATTTCAAATTTGGGCAAGACCCTTGAGACGTAGGGATAATTTAATTTTTAGAATTTTACTGTAATTTTTAATTCGTAAAATAAGCAACTTTTTATTTGGAGTATTTTGCACCCTGTATCAGCATTTTAGGATTTCACAATATAAGTTGAACTACCGATATTATTATATTTTCGGGATCGTGGCACATTATTTGATACGACAGTATTTTTATTTCTGTCCGTAACGGCTCGGACATAAACAAAACCTTATGTAACGCGATACAAATAAAAATCTGGCAAACATATGTGCATAGCTCAACAGTCGTATAAAAGCAAATCGACATAACATATTTAAAAGGAAATATATATGTGGCCCAATCAATTTCAAAGTCTTGGGTGGTGTTGGTAAAAGTTGTCGACGAAGGATATAAATTTGTCGCTTCTCACCACTGATATTAACACGTTCCTCTTGTTTAATTGGACCACAGTTCTCTCCTTGTTTTTCAGTGAACCAAACAAAAATAGATAAAATGTCAAACACTACGCCAACCTAAGTTACTGTGTGTACTGAAGGAACCTCAATAGGAGCTTGTTCACATCTTTTTAACAGATGTGAACATAACACCAATAACGGTGTTAGTGGTGTGGGGCTATGATTGACCCCTGAATTCCACCTTTTAATCTCAGTCGCACAAATCTAACACTGTTAGTGGTGTGAACATAACATCAGTTAAATAAGTGTGAACAAACTTACTCTCGAAGGAACCTTCCCTTGTTTAAAACGCCTTACTTTCCCTTCCTTTGTCAAACAGAGTACAACTCAAAAGAGAATAAAATATAAATAAATATAGATATATAATAATATATAAAAAATGGGTGCTTACTCCATTACGTGTTCAGTATAAAACACGGCAGCTCTTCTTCCATTCGAAAACAGTAGACCAAAGAAAGAAAATCACCAACCTTTCATACAATCACTTTAAATCAAATATACAACAAAACTTGTCCTGTTTTTTTAACATGATAAAAGCATGTATATTTTATTTTAGACTTACTATTAACCTCATGTCTAAAGTAAGGCCAGTATGTCCACCCTAAACTTTATATTTCTTCCATGTTAAGTTTACAAACTACCTTCGCATGTGCCTAACCTAGCTTCTCCAGTCCCATCAATGAAGAACACAGCTAACAGCTATGACCTATCTACCAACTACTTGCATATTTTCCAAACTATGACTCCATGATGGCCAAGAAATCCAATACCGTGAGATCCAAGCTGTCTCCGCTTATATATGGCTTCCTTTACCCATTTGGTAGATACTCCGTGTTGGAAATCTATGTGAATTATTTAAAATATAGAAATAAGTGTATGATGGCTCCTATATGTGAATAGTCCCACATCATGGGATTATAAGAAAGATGCAAGTATTTATACTTGTTTCTAAGAAGTCATGTTGGGGCATTGGGCTCCCAATGCATGCTTTGTTGTGAGGAGGGAGACCATGCATCATGACCACCACACACGCGCACGCGACCGACCGACCCGACCCGGCCCGGTCCGGTTCGGGATTGGGCTTGGGCTTAGGCCTTGGCTATGTGGTGTAGACACTTATATTTTTGAATCAGAAAAAAGTTGTTTTTTTTCTGAACTGAATTTTAAAACAGGAGATTTTTTCTGAGCCGACTTTCCCATGAAGCGGTAAACTGTTGACCCGGTATTTTAGCAGATCCGATTTTCTCTCACTGCCCAATTCTTATCTATATATTATCTTCAGCTGTAGACGAAAATTAGAGAACAGGAAAAAATATTTTTTTTCTTCCTCCGCCATTAAAATATTCTTACAGAAATTTTCGAGCAGTTATTTATTTCGAAAGTGCAAATCTGCACTGATTTCTTGTGCAAGCAAATCAGTTACTGTTCTATGAGGCTGTTTTATCCTAGAGGCGGCGACGAGAGTATGAACTGGTTTTACACCACCGACCAGATCGCCGAATCGTCTTCAAGAGAGCGACCTGGTCCGCGACTCAGCCATTGTTTCCCAACGCTCTGTGAACTAAAAATAGCGTTCAGAACCTTAAACAAAACCGAACGCTCATATTTGTAAACTCCTTTAAAACATGAGCCGCAGGTTGATACCCTCTCGAGCTCGAACCCTTTTCCACGTTGGTTTCTTTTTGATAGGAGAGATGGGTTTTCATGTATACGCTTCAGACAACTTTCGAGATTCACGTGGAGTTGCGGGTCTGGTGATCGGAGAGGCTAGAAGTGGTGAAGTCTGGGGTTTGATGTTGTTGTCCGTACAGCGGGCAGTCGCTGGTGGAAGTTGGAAGGGATCGATTGTCTGCAGGGAAGTTGGTGCAGAACGAAGAGGAGTTATGTGTTTAACATGGAGCAGCTCGTGTACTGTGCGATGAAGTGGAAGGTGGCAGTTTCTGAAATGATTAATATAATGGTTTGGAAGTTTCGAATGGGAGTTGTAGCGACAGTTTGCAACATGTGGAGTTCGGACTTGTTGAAACGGTGGGAAGAAGCTTGAGTGTTTTTGGTCGTGGATGGCATGCAGAACATGGAACTGGATTGTTGAGGTTTATTGGTGGTGAATGGGTTAATGCTGGCATGTATTAACGTGAAGAAAGGGAGGTGGTTCTGGTGCAAGCGTCAGTTGTTTTTCACAGTGTAAGGGGTGGTTTGAAGTCGCGATCTACAGGCTTGAAGTGGGAAAAAATCATATACAAGAGGGAGGAACCGTGTGTGGATAAAGGGGGAATTGGCTCCAACGTTTTGCATGAGTTTCCTTTGGTATGTGCGGATTCACGATGGAGGACATGCGATGGTGGTGGACAGTTTGGAAGTGTGCGTGTAAATGGATGGTCTGTAAAGCCACATGGTAATGACGCAAACGTGAAAGTTGGCCTGTAGCAAAAGTTTAAGGATCACGTTAAATTTTGTGGTGGAGTTGGAAACTTAAATGGAGGAAAGAAAATAATTGGACGTGGTGTCAAAGTCCGCAAGCTAACAGACCGCTATTTCTAAAGTCCTTGAAGTGGAAGGACCTCGGTCTAAAAGAAAAAATTAAATTGTAATGAGTACAAAATGAAGTTGGCGGATTTTCAGTAAGTAAGGCATCATGGTCATATCAAGTTATCAACTATGAAGGATATAGTATACCCGTAGTGGGTAGAAAACGTGAAGGGGTATGTACGGAGGCCATAAAGATTAGTGTGGGCTGAGATGGGCTTTTAGTGGAAATATATATATATATCAAAGGAGGAGCGGAAGTACTGTACAGGAAGATAGCGCATCAGAGGTAAATGAGTATTAAACATTTTAATAAAATTAATTAAATATTTAGTTAATTAATGGAAAGTTAAAATATAATCGTAGCTTATAACTCGTACGTTAGTAATCAGAATGCGGTAAAACCGGAGTGGTTGGCATCAAGATGGTAAAACTGGAGGCATTGGAATGCAGTTGAGCTAATTTAGTGGGAATCAGACACAATCGGAATTTTGTTTAAATTTTAAACGGCTGTTTAAAATTAAATAAGAACAACAAGAAGCATCAACAGAGAATAAGGTGAGTTAATTCTCACACATTTCTGAAATGCAATGATGTGCTAAATTCATATAATTAAAATTTATTGTCGATATATATTGATTGATTGGATGCTTTGGATGCCTATTATTATTTGGATGGTTAACGTTAATTATATACTGTTATGAAATATTATAATGATCTGTGATGCAGGGAAGAACATGTAGGAGGAATCAAACCAGATTCCTCAAATATTTGGTATGCTGTTTATTTCATATTATATATTAACTGATTAAACCCCGTTGACTTTAAAACCTATTGGCTGTTGAATGTTGTTGAGTTTGAATCAATATATAGTATTGGTTGAGGAATTTATAGTAGATGGCCAAAAATACAAACTATTTTATAAAGATTGATTCATCGCCAGGTGAATCACAACAAATGATGTAATGAAATTTATTTTATAAACGAATATAGATTTTAAAATATATTATTTTAAATGAAGTTCTAAAAAGGAAATAAACCAACTATATATATTGATTGTTTTAATCAACAATCAACATCTTATACCAAAATCTACCGTGCGCGAAGCAAGTGTTTATTAAATGATTTTATTAAGCTAATTCAAGTGACCAGAATTACGTAACAATTAGAATGAGTTTATATTAATATTGATTATTATTTATTCAATAATAATCAAAGTGAATGGAATTATTTTAATTGATTATATTATTAAATAATGGAAAGCGCTAAGTGTAATTTATTAATGAATAGATCATGTTTAGAGGTTGCGTAAACTGAGATTGTTTTATTAAATTAGTTTATTAATATAATTGGATAGTTAATGGTGAAGTGAACCATTTTTATTTTAATAAATATTGAAACTTGATTTTTGGTTATTAATAATAATTGAAGGGATACTTGGGGAATGCAATTTTAGAAATGGAAGTGTGTAGAAGAATTAAATATTTTCTATTTATTTAATTAAGTTTATAAGGGATGTTTAAATGATTTAATAACGAAATTCTTATAGTAATAAGTTTGATAACCGAAGGGGTAGAAAATAACATAGCAATAAATAACCAAGATTTATTGTTTAAGTAATAATTAGAAATGAGGGTTGTATTGAAATGGATTATTATTTTAATAATAATCAAAGCGGAAATCTTGGGATTTAAAATATATTTAAAGAAATTATATGAAACCATAAGAAGCTAATTATGGTAAAGAGAAGGTTTTAAGCAAATTATATTAATTATAATATAAGCTAGGTTTAATTCGAAGTTTAAATAAATCCTTATTGAGGTTTTATTTTACGAAATCTAAGTTGGACGAAGTTATAAAATCCAAGATTTATTGAATATACTATTAGAACGAGTTATTAGAGATGACTTTTGAATGAAATAAAAGCCAGGATATACAATTAAAGAATTAGAACTTAACCGGGGTACAATTGAGATAAATGATTTTCTGAATATTAATCTGATGTTGGTTTCGGCCATCGAGGTTGATATTTAGGGAATTATTTTCTTACTGATTACGGTTAGGAACTAATGGGAATATGAAATGGAATCAAAGGAAAAACCAAGTTTGAATTAGAGTTGTTAAACTAGTTGATTTATAAAGATGCGATAAATTTTCCATAAAAGTAAAGAGATGAGATTTCATCGAGATATAACTAAAATGGGACTTATTTGATATTAGGAATGAAATATCGGGGTTTGTATTACAACTAATATTCATCTTAAGATAAGAACGTTGTTGATCAAGGTCTGAGAGGTAATTAGAATACCCCAACTTGAACAACTTCAGGATTATCGAAGGACAATATTAGTTGTAATGATGGGAATATTTTGAGAAACAATAACGTAACGTTATTGGAAAATGTTGGGAATATATAGATTAAAAGGGAATAAAAAGGGGTTAGAGAATATAAAATGATATTTCCCTAATAGAGGAAATTAAAAGGAGATTAGCAAAAATATAACGATATTTTCAAAGCAAGGAGATGGAGATTTGGAATGAGTTTAATCTGAAAAGGAAAGGGGTGATTATGATATTCAAATAACGAAGCCGAGGAGATGTCGTAACGATTGTTTTACGCTGATAAGTTGAACCGATTTCCAAATTATAGACAATACGGTAATGTTATAGCACATGTTTTGAAATGGTAATTAACGATGAGTTGGATACGATTTAAGATATTTTTCCAAGCACATAAATAAAATGATTTGAGAATATTATTATATTACAACTGATATACTATTTTTAAATGGCCAAGTGATGCTTGGTAATAAACCATTGGATCTGTTTCATTTTTTATGGTTGTTTATTTTGATAGTTAAATAACAGACTATCAAAATCTGACCCAACGTTATTGGTACGGAGAGACCGGGATCGAATTTATATTCGAAAACCATTCCGACCAATAAATACGAAAACGTGGAAGATGCTGATCAAGATGGAGCAATTGAAGATTGTGAATCTTCATGAGCGGAAGAACTACTTGTTGAATTTCTCTAGCTGATCCCTAGAGATATATATTTGACAGTGATTCGGTCGTGATTGAAATCTACGGATTGCAAGGACTACTCGCTACTGATATATAGGGTGATTCCTAGGATGTGGTAGGAGAGTGCCTTCAGTTCATCCTGTTCCTGGATGACGTGTATGGACGATGCGGGATTCAAAAGTGAATGGTGGCCAGATGTTCCAAAAGTCGATTATAACCTCAAGCCTCATCAACTTGGAAATGACAAAAATCGGGCAGGCAGCATGGCTATGTGGGTCGCCCCCATTAGGGTGTATTGTCATTTTCTAGAGAATATTCATATTTGTTACTTCTTTTCATTTCTGTATCTCCCGGGAAAACGGTAACTGCGCAGCCGTGAGGTTACAATATATTCGATACACTCAAGAGAAATGAGTGGTCGGTCATGTGTGGCCGGGTTGAAAGATGTTCTTGTTGAACCCAGTGTATTCCTCTCTAGAGATACACTATCGGCAGATGGATCCGTACCTTGTCATAGTCAGAATCCAATCTCCAATAAGCGCCTGCGGTTTTGATAGTATACTATATATGTGGAGCGTGAGATACAAGCGTTCTACTAGATCCTATCTACTTGTATTTAGACACTATTATAATATCAGAATATGATATTGGTTTCAAAATGTTTTGGGTTATAGTAAGGTAAAAACCATCCGTGTTTATGTGTGGATTGGTCTTACTATTATCCTTTTGTTTCAAAAAGGATTTTCAAAGTTAAGCAAGTTGTTTGTGTTATGAATTTATCACTGAAAGTATTCCAGACTGATCCGGGTGAATTTTACTTTGCTTCAAATGTGCTCGGGTCAGACCGAGTATATTATCTGGTCAGGTATCGCTTGGAGCTTCAGAAAAGGAGTTGAAGTCGAGACGTATTCCATATATTTTCTGGTACTAGTTTATTTCCGTTGTGTGTTGTATTGATCTGAATGTATACTCTGATGTGTAATCATATATATATACAAGTTCTTTTTGTATAAAGTATTATTGATTATTATATTGTGTCCATTCCGCTGAGAGACTCTGATCTTCTTATTATTCTATTCTAATATTTATTTCTCTCTTCCCTCATCCTCTAATTTCTTTCTATTAGCTTTCTGGGTTTTTCAATGCTGGAGTTTGGACACGAGGTGTATTAGTGTCTGAATTCGAGTGTCGAAATTTCCGGGTCGCTACAGTTGGTATCAGAGCAATGGTTTAGTGATAACCTTGGTTCTGTGGCGTATCTCAATAGAGATGGGGTTAGTAATACCCTAGATTAAGTTTGAATATATATATATACACACACATATATACGAGAGCGCGTATTTGTAATTTGATATAAAATTATTTTAAATTATTTTTTCCAAGATATTTTATAAAGGAGTTTTAATTTTCTTATAATATTATTTGTGTTGATTTGGGTTCGATTTTATTATGGAGTCCAAATGAGATTTGGGATTGTTTAGTATAAACTAGAAGAATTTGTGAATATGATACAGAATTTAACTTGAACTAAGTTAAATATGGGATGATTTGATTGTATTGTGAATTGTTTGATTTATTGGATGTTAGGTGATTAAATTTAATTCGTCAACGACTTAATAAGGAATTGAAATTGAATTGGTTAATTTAATGAGATTAGCTTGATTAAGTGAAATGAATTAGAAGTTGAATTTAAATCAAATAAATTTGGTGATTGAATGGATAATAACCGAATAGAACCCTTTACGAAATGGAATTGATCTGCTTAGAAACCAATTGGTTAATTGAATATGGAAGTAAGACTTAAACTGATTAAGTGGAATTAAGTAAAATAAATTGGGATTTGTAAATCAATCGAATATTAATCGACTGATATCAATGTATGTCAAATCAAAGAGTATGCAGACCAATAAGTATTAGTGTTGAATATAATTCAAGTAATTTGATATTGGATTGATTGAAGAAAATTCATCAGATAGTTTGAATGAAGCGGAAATAAATCTCGATATAATGAGTTGGGGATAGAATCGGTTACAAAATGAAACTGAATTATTTAATCTCGAATTATTATTTGCATTGTAAGTGAGATAAGTACAGATTCCAGAAGACCGTGGAGTTGATCTGGTTGCACAGATTGGAAGTATAGGTTGGAAAATGAAGGGAAGATACTTGGTTTAATTTCAAAATTGGAATCAAGTTGCCTGACAAATAGGTAAACCTTTATATATTGATTGGGTGATTGATTTTATACCCCTGAGTGGGATGGCAATTTGGCTTTTAGTTTTCTTTTTGGGGAAGTTAAGCCCGGAGTGGCAGTTGTAGTCGTACCGATAGAACCATGTAGCGGAGATGCTGGCAAAATTTTTGAAAATTTAATAGAAATTAAATTTGTTTTGATGATAATCCGAGAATAATTAATTTTAAATAACTGGGTTTGGAGCCTTTTTCTTACTGTGTAATTTCGAGGACGAAATTCTTTTAAAGGGGAAGGAATGTAACGTCCCGTATTTTCAGTGATATGATATTTAATATATTTTATTATATTAAATATTGAATTAGAATTATAAATGGATTTATTTCGTTTATTAAAATGAAGTTGAATATATATAATTTATAATACAATTTAAAACGAACTCGAAATGACGCGGTAGTTCGAAATTTACGATTTGAACTTCAAATGAATATACAGAATCCGTTTTAAGTCAGAATTCTGTGAAACAAGAAACGTTAGGATCAATTTGATTAGAAATTTCTAATAGAAGAGAAAAATCGAGATTTTATCATGTAGATTATAAGTTACGTCTAATTCAAAATTTAAGATAGTCGCTATGGAATCGTTTATAGGCCATAACGATTATTTAATTATAATTAAATATAAATTTTGAATTTGGGCAAGACCCTTGAGACGTAGTGATAATTTAATTTTTAGAATTTTACTGTAATTTTTAATTCGTAAAATAAGCAACTTTTTATTTGGAGTATTTTGCACCCTGTATCAGCATTTTAGAATTTCACAATATAAGTTGAACTACCGATATTATTATATTTTTGGGATTGTGGCACATTATTTGATACGACAGTATTTTTATTTCTGTCCGTAATGGCTCGGACATAAACAAAACCTTATGTAACGCAATACAAATAAAAATCTAGCAAACATATGTGCACAGCTCAACAGTCGTATAAAAGCAAATCGACGTAACATATTTAAAAGAAAATATATATGTGGCCCAATCAATTTCAAAGTCTTGGATGGTGTTGGTAAAAGTTGTCGACAAAGGATATAAATTTGTCGCTTTTCACCACTGATATTAACACGTTCCTCTTGTTTAATTGGACCACGGTTCTCTCCTTGTTTTTCAGTGAACCAAACAAAAATAGATAAAATGTCAAACACTATGCCATCCTAAGTTACTGTGTGTACTGAAGGAACCTTCCCTTGTTTAAAACGCCTTACTTTCCCTTCCTTTGTCAAACAGAGTACAACTCAAAAGAGAATAAAATATAAATAAATATAGATATATAATAATATAAAAAAGGGTGCTTACTCCATTGCGTGTTTAGTATAAAACGCGGCAGCTCTTCTTCCATTCGAAAGCAGTAGACCAGAGAAAGAAAACCACCAACCTTTCATAAAATCACTTTAAATCAAATATACGACAAAACTTGTCATGTTCTTTTAACATGATAAAAGCATGTATATTTTATTTCAGACTTACTATTAACCTCATGCCTAAAGTAAGGCCAGTATGTCCACCCTAAACTTTATATTTCTTCCATGTTAAGTTTACAAACTACCTTCGCATGTGCCTAACCTAGCTTCTCCAGTCCCATCAATGAAGAACACAGCTAACAGCTATGACCTATCTACCAACTACTTGTGTGTGTCCCAAACTATGACTCTGTGATGGCCAAGAAATCCAATACCGTGAGATCCAAGGTGTCTCCGCTATATATATGGCCTCCTTTACCCATTTGGTAGATACACAATGAACTAAAAATAGCGTTCAGAACCTTAAACAAAACCGAACGCTTATATTTTTAAACTCCTTTAAAACGTGAACCGCAGGTTGATACCCTCTCGAGTTCGAACCCTTTTCCACGTCGGTTTCTTTTTGACAGAAGAGATGGGTTTTCATGTATAAGCTTCAGACAACTTTCGAGAATCACGTGGAGTTGCGGGTCTGGTGATCGGAGAGGCTAGAAGTGGTGAAGTCTGGGGTTCGATGGTGTTGTCCGTACAACGGGCGGTCGCTGGTGGAAGTTGGAAGGGATGGATTGTCTGCAGGGAAGTTGGTGCAGAACGAAGAGGAGTTATGTGTTTAACATGGAGCAGCTCGTGTACTGTGCGATGAAGTGGAAGGTGGAAATTTCTGAAATGAAGAATATAATGGTTTGGAAGTTTCGAATGGGAGTTGTAGCGACAGTTTACCGCACATGGAGTTCGGACTTGTTGAAACGGTGGGAAGAAGCTTGAGTGTTTTTGGCCGTGGATGGCGTGCAGAACATGGAACTGGATCGTTGAGGTTTAGTGGTGGTGAATGGATTAATGCTGGCATGTATTAACGTGAAGATAGGGAGGTGGTTCTGGTGCAAGCGTCGGTTGTTTTTCACAGTGTAAGGGGTGGTTTGAAGTCGCGATCTACAGGCTTGAAGTGGGAAAAAAATCATATACAGGAGGGAGGAACCGTGCGTGGATAAAGGGGGAATTGGCTCCAATGTTTTGCATGAGTTTCCTTTGGTATGTGCGGATTCACGATGGAGGACATGTGATGGTGGACAGTTTGGAAGTGTGCGTGTAAATGGATGGTCTGTAAAGCCACATGGTGATGACGCAGAACGTGAAAGTTGGCCTGTACCAAAAGTTTAAGGATCACGTTAAATTTTGTGGTGGAGTTGGAAACTTAAATGGAGGAGAGAAAATAATTGGATGTGGTGACAAAGTCCGCATGCTAACAGACCGCTATTTCTAAAGTCGTTGAAGTGGATGGACCTTGGTCTAAAAGAAAAAAATTAAATTATAATGAGTAGAAAATCAAGGTGGCGGATTTTCAGTAAGTAAGGCATCATGGTCATATCTAGTTATCAACTATGAAGGATATAGTATACCCGTAGTGGGTAGAAAACGTGAAGGAGTATGTACGGAGGCCATAAAGATTGGTGTGGGCTGAGATGGGCTTTTAGTGGAAATTTATATATATGAAAGGAGGAGCGGAAGTACTGTACAGGAAGACAGCGCATCGGAGGTAAATGAGTATTAAACGTTTTAATAAAATTAATTAAATATTTATTTAATTAATGGAAAGTTAAAATATAATCGTAGCTTATAACTCGTACATTAGTAATCGGAATGCGGTAAAACCGGAGTGGTTGGCATCAAGATGGTAAAACTGGATGCATTGGAATGCAGTTGAGCTAATTTAGTGGGAATCAGATACAATCGGAATTTTGTTTAAATTTTAAACGACTATTTAAAATTAAACAAGAACAACGAGAAGCATCAACCGAGAATAAGGTGAGTTAATTCTCACACATTTCTGAAATGCAATGATGTGCTAAATTCATATAATTAAAATTTATCGTCGATATATATTGATTGATTGGATGCTTTGGATGCCTATTGTTGTTTGGATGGTTAATGTTAACTATATACTGTTATGAAATATTATAATGATCTGTGATGCAGGGAAGAACAGGTAGGAGGAATCAAACCAGATTCCTCAAATATTTCGTATGTTGTTTATTTCATTTTATATATGAACTGATTAAACCCCGTTGATTTTAACACCTATTGGTTATTGAATGTTGTTGAGTTTGAATCAATATATAGTATTGGCTGAGGAATTTATAGTAGATGGCCAAAAATACAAACTATTTTATAAAGATTGACTCATCTCCAGGTGAATCACTAGAAATGATGTAATGAAATTTGTTTTATAACCGAATATAGATTTTAAAATATATTATTTTAAATGAAGTTCTAAAAAGGAAATAAACCAAATATATATATTGATTGTTTTAATCAACAATCAACATCTTATACCAAAATCTACCGTGCGCGAAGCAAGTGCTTATTAAACGATTTTATTAAGCTAATTCAAGTGACCAGAATTAACGTAACAATTAGAATGGGTTTATATTAATATTGATTATTATTTATTCAATAATAATCAAAGTGAATGGAATTATTTTAATTGATTATATTATTAAATAATGGAAAGCGCTAAGTGTAATTTATTAATGAATAGATCATGTTTAGAGGCTGCGTGAACTAAGATTGTTTTATTAAATTAGTTTATTAATTTAATGGGATAGTTAATGGTGCAGTGAACCACTTTTATTTTAATAAATATTGAAACTTGATTTTTGGTTATTAATAATAATTGAAGGGATACTTGGGGAATGCAATTTTAGAAATGGAAGTGTGTAGAAGAATTAAATATTTTCTATTTATTTAATTAAGTTTATAAGGGATGTTTAAATGATTTAATAACGAAATTCTTATAGTAATAAGTTTGATAACCGAAGGGGTAGAAAATAACCTAGCAATAAATAACCAAGATTTATTGTTTAAGTAATAATTAGAAATGAGGGTTGTATTGAAATGGATTATTATTTTAATAATAATCAAAGCGGAAATCTTGAGATTTAAAATATATTTACAGAAATTATATGAAACCATAAGAAGCTAATTATGGTAAAGAGAAGGTTTTAAGCAAATTATATTAATTATAATATAAGCTAGGTTTAATTCGAAGTTTAAATAAATCCTTATTGAGGTTTTATTTTATGAAATCCAAGTTGGACGAAGTTATATAATCCAAGATTTATTGAATATACTATTGGAATGAGTTAATAGAGATGACATTTGAATGAAATAAAAGCCAGAATATAGAATTAAAGAATTAGAACTTAACCGGGGTACAATTGAGATAACAGTTTTCTGAATATTAATCTGATGTTGGTTTCGGCCTTCGGGGTTGATATTTAGGGAATTATTTTCTTACTGATTACGGTTAGGAACTAATGGGAATATGAAATGGAATCAAAGGAAAAACCAAGTTTGAATTAGAGTTGTTAAACGGGTTGAGTTATAAAGATGTGATAAATTCGCCATAAAAGTAAAGAGATGAGATTTCATCGAGATATAACTAAAATGGGACTTGTTTGATATTGGGAATGAAATATCGGGGTTTGTATTACAACTAATATTCATCTTAAGATAAGAACGTTGTTGATCAAGGCCTGAGAGGTAATTAGAATACCCCAACTTGAACAACTTCAGGATTATCGAAGGATAATATTAGTTGTAATGATGGGAATGTTTTGAGAAACAATAACGTGACGTTATTGGAAAATGTTGGGAATATATAGATTAAAAGGGAATAAAAAGGGGTTAGAGAATATAAAATGATATTTCCCTAATAGAGGAAATTAAAAGGAGATTAGCGAAAATATAACGATATTTTCAAAGCAAGGAGATGGAGATTTGGAATGAGTTTATTCTGAAAAGGAAAGGGGTGATTATGATATTCAAATAACGAAGCCGAGGAGATGTCGTAACGATTGTTTTATGCTGATAAGTTGAACCGATTTCCAAATTATAGATAATAAGGTAAAGTTATAGCACATGTTTTGAAATGGTAATTAACGATGAATTGGATACGATTTAAGATATTTTTCCAAGCACATAAATAAAATGATTTGAGAATATTATTATATTATAACTGATATACTATTTTTAAATGGCCAAGTGATGCTGGTTAATAAACCATTGGACCTGTTTCATTTTTTATGGTTGTTTATTTTGATAGTTAAATAACCGATTATCAAAATCTGACCCAATGTTATTGGTACGGAGAGACCGGGATCGAATTTATATTCGAAAACCATTCCGACCAATAAATACGAAAACGTGGAAGATGCTGATCAAGATGGAGCAATTGAAGAATGTGAATCTTCATGAGCGGAAGAACTACTTGTTGAATTTCTCTAGCTGATCCCTAGAGATATATATTTGATAGTGATTCGGTGGTGATTGAAATCTACGGATTGCAAAGACTACTCGCTACTGATCTATAGGGTGATTCCTAGGATGTGGTAGGAGAGTGCCTTATGTTCATCCTGTTCCTGGATGACGTGTATGGACGATGCGGGATTCAAAAGTGAATGGTGGCCAGATGTTCCAAAAGTCGATTTTAACCTCAATCCTCATCAACTGGGAAATGACAAAAATCGGGCAGGCAGCATGGCTATGTGGGTCGCCCCCATTAGGGTGTATTGTCATCATCTAGATAATATTCATATTTGTTACTTCTTTTCATTTCTGTATCTCCCGGGAAAACAGTAGCTGCGCAGCCGTGAGGTGACAATATATTCGATACACTCAAGAGAAATGAGTGGTCGGTCATGTGTGGCCGGGTTGCAAGACGTTCTTATTGAACCCAGTGTATTCCTTTCTAGAGACACACTATTGACAGGTGGATCCATACATTGTCATAGTCGGAATCCAATCTCCAATAAGCGCTCGCGGTTTTGATTGTATACTATATATGTGGAGCGTGAGATGCAAGCATTCTACGTGTTTATGTGTGGATTGGTCTTACTATTATCCTTTTGTTTCAAAAAGAATTTTCATAGTTAAGCAAGTTGTTTGTGTTATGAATTTATCACTGAAAGTATTCTAGACTGATCCGGGTGAATTTTGCTTTACTTCAAATGTGCTCGGGCCATACCGAGTATATTATCAGGTCAGGTATCGGTTGGAGCTTCAGAAAAGGAGTTGAAGTCGAGACGTATTCCATATATTTACTGGTATTAGTTTATTTCCGTTGTGTGTTGTATTGATCTGAATGCATACTCTGATGTGTAATCATATATATACGAGTTCTTTTTGTATAAAGTATTATTGATTATTATACTTTGTCCATTCCGCTGTGTGTTGTATTGATCTGAATGTATACTCTGATGTGTAATCATATATATACAAGTTCTTTTTGTATAAAGTATTATTGATTATTATACTTTGTCCATTCCGCTGTGAGACTCTGATTTTCTTATTCATTAATTCTAATATTTCTTTCTTTCTTCTCTCATCCTCTAATTTCTTTATATTAACTTTCTGGGTTTTTCGATACTGGAGTTTGGACACAAGGTCTATTAGTGTCTGAATTCGAGTGTCGAAATTTCCGGGTCGCTACACTAACACCAACAATAACACAAGTTTCATAGAAGGTCAATCTACTACACGATCTCCATTTTTCAATGGCATGAACTATAATTATTGGTCTACAGGTATGAGAATTTACCTGCAAGCAAATGGTTTTGGCTCTTGGAATATTACTCGAAAAGAATATACACCTCCGCTATTAATTATTCCGAGTGGCCAACCAATGAAAAAGCAGAAGCTACTGCTAATGCTAAAGCCATGAATTTGTTGCATTGTTCCTTGGCTAGAAATGAGTTTAACCGGATTTGTATGTGCAATACTGCATATGAAATTAGGCGAACACTCAAAGTAAAACACGAAGGAACTAGCAATGTTAAATAAAGCAAGATATCCATGCTTAAAAATCAATTTTAGAATTCTAAAATGAATGAAAACGAATCCATCTATGATATGTTCCTAGATTTCAAAATATTTATCATTCAATATTAGGCTTAGGAGAAAAATACTCTGACTTTGGTATAGTATCAAAATTCCTAAATTCTTTGATGGAAGATTGGGAAAGGAAGGTCTTGGCTATTGAAGAAGCCAATGATCTTTCAACCATGAAACCAGAAGAATTAATAAGAAATCTTATGTCGTATGAAGTTGATTTGCAGGAAAAAAAGGTTCATACTCAAGACAAAAAGAATTTTGCTTTCCACGCTGAAAAGGATGAATCATATTCAAATGAAGAAGAAGACTTGGCTTTCATTGCCAAAAATTTCAAAAAAATTATAAAATACAAGAAGGTATTCAAGAAAAATAGAAACAAAAATCACAAGAATAATAATAAAGTTGCTCCATCTTTAGTTAAATGTTTTGGTTGTCACAAAATGGGACATTACCAAAAGTATTGTCCGGAACAAAAGAAAGAACAACACAACAAAAACAAGAAGGCGAAAACTAAGAAACGAGCCTTCTCAATAACTTGGGATGATTCAGATTCTTCATCTTATGGAAGTGATAGTAAAAGTGATAATGAACAAGCTAATGCATGCTTCATGTCTAAATAAACTGAGGCTAGTGATTTTACTTTCAAAGATATGGTAGAAATTAATACGGAAATATTAGAATCTAGAAATAATTTTAAAAGGAAATTTAAACAAGCAAATGAGGATAAGAAAAAGGAAGAATTTGAAAGAGATTCATTGAAAGATGAAAAAGAGATATTAGAAGATGAATTAGAAAACTTCAACAATCTCTATCTAATGCAAATTCTCAGCTTTCCTTATTGAGTTAAGAAATTGAAACTCAAAAAGAAAAAAACAATCTGCTTTCTTCTGAAAATCATGCGTTAAATACTAGGATTAAAATTATAGAATTAGATAACTCTATTCCCAAAATTAAATTATATGATATTACTAGTAATATCACTAATTTTAATAAAGGTAGAGAGAATTTATCCAAAATTATAGAAATTTCTCAACCTACATCTATTAAAAATGGACTAGGATATATACAAAACACTAACATTTCTAAGAAATCCAAAAAAAAAGTATATAAACCTAACAAACCTAAAACTAGCAAACTAGTAACACCGTCTATAAAGAAATATGTTTCTAAACCTGTTAGTATATGGGTTCCTAAAACTAATATTTATTTGATTAGGAATAAGTATATAAAAACATTCATAGAAACAGTTCATAATAATAAGGATTATATTTTTAAAAGGGACACTGAACAATCATGGGTTTGGTTTCCTAAGACCTAACTCTTAGGACCCTAACGAAGGAAGTGGGTACCAGCATAATTATATATTTTGCAGGTCCTACTCAAGAAAAGAGGAAAATGTATACTCAACGGTGGTTGCTCAAAACATGTGATAGGAGACAAGGAAATGCTAACAAATATAATCTACTTAAAAGTAGGAACTGTCACATTTGGAGATAATTCCAATGGATATATCATCGGCAAAGGCGATGTGAGAAATTACGGTACATCTAATTTACCTCTTATTACTGATGTTCTATTAGTTAAGAATTTAAAACATAATCCGTTAAGTATTAGTCAATTATGCGATAAAGGTTTTAAAATATCGTTTTCTGAAAGTAAATGTAATATTTTTGATAAAAATCAAAATCTTATTTTCGAAGGTAATAGAGACAAAAATATTTATATTTCTTTTTTTTTGGCAAGGCCGACTGGTTTTTATACTGTTCCGTAACACTCTTTTATTTATTTCAAAATAAAAAATACAAATAAGTGCAGGTGATATGCTTTGTACATATCAACTAAATTCCGGTTTTTAAGGTGGACCGTCCACCATATTCGGAGTTTAAAGTGGCCCGTCCACTGTTTGACCTTTGCTCCACGCAGGGAACAACAATACAAATTACATTTAACCAGTACAAGACACACAATACATATCAGATAAGCATAGTACATTGTACAATTACTTTACCTTCGAAAATAAGATTTTGATTTTTATCAAAAATACTACATTTACTTTCAGAAAACGATATTTTAAAACCTTTATCGCATAATTGACTAATACTTAACGGATTATGTTTTAAATTCTTAACTAATAGAACATCAATAATAAGAGGTAAATTAGATGTACCGTAATTTCTCACATAGCCTTTGCCGATGATATATCCATTGGAATTATCTCCAAGTGTGACAGTTCCTACTTTTAAGTAGATTATATTTGTTAGCATTTCCTTGTCTCCTATCACATGGGACTGGTGTGAGAACTAAAACAGTTATTAATCTTTATTTCAAAGTTAGGTAAATCAAGGGACCACGCCGTATAACACGGAACGGGTTTTTACCCCAAGAATACCAGTGCTTATAACAAACAGCGCAATGCTAAATAAAGAACAACGAAGCTGTTATAAGACCCAGGTCCCATCACACAATGCAACGCAAGCCGGAGGATAGGGTTTTACCTTATAACAGCCAAAGAATGCTTGATACGCCAAAATTTCATCTTTTATTATTACTATAAATGTAAATTCTTAATCAGACTCCAACTGTAAATTAGTAAGAGAACGATTCCCTAAGTATTAACCTCGAAGGCCGAAACCAACATCAGACCAATACCCAGGAAACCATCCATCTTAGCTCGTTTTCAGTTAGTTTCTAATTTTATATACAATCATAAATATCAATCCTAGACGGCATGGGTACCATATGTCATGTCGCCATATATAGGTATACAATCAAAACCGCAATGTCACGTATTGGAAATTGGATTTCCATCTATGAACCGAGGCAAAAGATAGTCCTCAACCGATTCGAAACTCTCTAGCCCGAGCTTCAGGACCCAGACTCAGGTGGGCCCTTGGATCGTCAGGGCCATTTGGGAAATTATTCTCTTACTAATTTACGGTTAGTGACTGATGAATTGGAATAAGGCATATGTTGTGTTTGTGTAACACTTGTTTATTATATACGCGAGTTGTTTAGAAAGACCGGGTTTATCCCATTTTGAATAACTGACACGTCGATAAGTCGAAGATGAAGACGGTGGTTGAAGACCGGAGGCCTTCACGTCATTTGGATAATTACTGATGATCTTGATTGGGCTGTACACCCAAGAGGAGGGAATCAGTTGGTGGTCGTCCAGACGTATTTGAAGATCGATGGATATGCGAGGTACAAGGTGCCTCCGGTTTCGTTCAGACCCAGAACGGACTTGTAAATAGACTGTGTGTCTGACATTGGATTTCATTCTGTGTGACTGATATCGGTTGCATAGAGTGGTTTGCCTGTGTGGCATGCTAAGATGCAAATGATCAAGGCTTCTGTTGAAAAGCAGAGTCTTGTGGGTGATGAACAAAGCACGGTCTTTGTGACATCGCTTTGTGTAACGTTAATTCGCGAGCCTCATACCCCGGTATGAACCAAAAACGGGAGACGGACCTCAAGGATATGGACATATGCTGGTTTCTAGTTAGGAGTGGCGTCGGTGCTTAAACTGGCTGACGAGTTTGACTCATGTGGTTGTTGGAATTGGAGGCGCCTCGGATATATCGGTCGTTCTCGAACCGATGGAGTCAGTGGACTCATTTATGCCCCATAGGGCAGACTAGAATATAGTTCAGGCATTTTAATCCACTCAGTGTGCACCGGCCCTGACGATCCAAGGGCCCACCTGAGTCTGGGTCCTGAAGCTCGGGCTAGAGAGTTTCGAATCAGTTGAGGACTATCTTTTGCCTCGGTTCATAGATGGAAATCCAATTTCCAATACGTGACATTGCGGTTTTGATTGTATACCTATATATGGCGACATGACATATGGTACCCATGCCGTCTAGGATTGATATTTATGATTGTATATAAAATTAGAAACTAACTGGAAACGAGCTAAGATGGATGGTTTCCTGGGTATTGGTCTGATGTTGGTTTCGGCCTTCGGGGTTAATACTTAGGGAATCGTTCTCTTACTAATTTACAATTGGAGTCTGATTAAGAATTTACATTTATAGTAATAATAAAAGATGAAATTTAGCGTATCAAGCATTCTTTGGCTGTTATAAGGTAAAACCCTATCCTCCGGCTTGCGTTGCATTATGTGATGGGACCTGGGTCTTATAACAGCTTAATTATTCTTTATTTAGCATTGCGCTGTTTGTTATAAACACTGGTATTATATTCTTGGGGTAAAAACTCGTTCCGTGTTATACGGCGTGGTCCCTTGATTTACCTAACTTTGAAATAAAGATTAATAACTGTTTTAGTTCTCACACCAGTCCCATGACTGACCTGGAGTTTATTGTTTTAACCTAAACTCTGGGTGCCCTTATTTTGACACGGGCAGCTAGTAGTTGGGTTTTGCAGATTTATATTCACAGGATCCTGGTTTACAGCTGGAATGATACTCGGAAAGCTCTGTATCTGTGTATTTATTTCAGTTGTGTGTTGTATTATTTTTCCACTGCAGTATTGTATTTAAATCTCTGATGTTTTATTATGTGTAATATTTATTCATACTCTGTAATATCCTTGTATTCTGATGGAATTGTTGTAATTAACAATGAAATATTCTTCTGTTTGTGTTCTGATTTGTCGTGTTCTCAAAGCAATCCGGGCATAAGATATTTTGTCACATAAATTTTTAAACCATTAATAAAATTTCGAAAAATGAAATCGCAAAAGGTTTGCCAAAAATGAAGTTCAAAACTGAATATTAATGCGATGCTTGTCAGTTAGGAAAATTAACGAAATCATCGTCTAAATCTAAAAAGGTTATTTCAACTTTGCAACCGTTATGATTATTACTTATGAATTTATTTGGAACAACTCAAATTCAATCCAAAAATCACATTAGTTACATGTTTGTAATAGTTGATGATTTTTCTAGTTGTACCTGGACGATATTTTGAAAAAATAAAAGTGATACATTTGATTATTTTAAAATGTTTATAAAACGAATTCAAAATTTAAAAGATTTGAAAATTAAAAATGTATCAAGTGATCATGGAGGAGAATTTGAAAATGAGAATTTTGATTTATACTATAAAAAGAAAGGATTTTTCATAACATTTTGTTTCCTATAACTCCACAACAAAATGAAGTTGTAGAACGGAAAAATCGAACGTTATAAGAATATGCTAGAACATTGTTGAACAGAAGTTCGTTACCAAAATATTTCTAGGCAAAAGCAGTCACAACAGCCTGTTATGTTTTGAATCCTGTTTCCATTCGACCTCTTACGAAAAATACTCAGTATGAACTTTTTTACGGTAGAAAACCAAATATTTCATATTTTAAGGTTTTCGGTAATGTTTTATTTTAAATACCAAAAATCAGCTTGGCAAAATTCGATTTGAAATACGACGAAGGTATATTTCTAGGATATTAAGATCGAAGCAGAGCTTATCGTATTTTTAATAAAAGAACAAATAAAATAGAAGAATCACTTCACGTCTCTTTCGATGAACATCATATTCAGATTTCTTATATCGAAGTTTTGGGAAATAGAAATTCTCAAGATGAAGACAATATAATTTATAATTCTAGAGAAGATGAAAATATTGTTCATAATAATATAAATGAAAATATCACTGAAAATAAAGATATTTTTGATAATAATAATCAAACTGAAAACTTAGAAAAAAATAATGTTAATAATGAAAACATTATTCAAAATAACAACAAAATAAGATCTCCACCAACAATATTATGAAATCATCCAACTCAAAATATAATCGGAGAAATAAATTCAAACGTAAGTACTAGAAGTCAATTGAATTTATTAAGTCACGTCGCTTTCTTATACAATATCGAACCCAAAAATCCGAAAGAAGCGTCTACTGACGAAAAATGGATTATCGCAATGCAAGAAGAATTAAATCAGTTTGAACGTAATGAAGTCTGGGAATTAGTTCCAAGCCCAACTGATCAAGTTGTTATGGGAACAAAATGGATTTATAAAAATAAAGCAGACGAGTTAGGAAATATAACAAGAAATAAAGCTAGACTTGTCGCTCAAGAATATAATCAGGAAGAAGGAATAGACTATGAAGAAACATTTTCTCTAGTCGGTAGTTTAGAAGAAATTTGTATCTTATTAGACTATGTATGTCATCGTAATTTTAAATTATATCAGACGGACGTGAGAAGTGCATTTTTGAATGGTTATATAAAAGAAAGAGTTTACGTTGAACAACCACCCTTGTTTACACATGAAAAATATCCTGACCATGTTTATAAAATGAAAAAGGCCTTGTACAGATTAAAACAAGCACCACGTGCTTGATATGAACGCCTTAAAAATTATTTGGTCGGATCAGGATTTCAAATTGGAAAGGTTGATCAAACCTTAATTATAAAACGTGATAATAAAGATATTTTAATAAATCCAATTTATGTTGACGACATTACTTTTGGTTCCACTAATGAAAAATTATGTCAAGAATTTTATGAAATTATGACTAGCGAATTTGAAATGTCATATATGGGTGAATTGTCATATTTTCTGGGTTTACAAATTTAACAACTTCTTAACGGTATATTAATAAATCAAGAAAAATATTGTAATAATTTAATAAAACATTTTGGTATGGAAAATACGTAAAGTAAACCTACTCCCATGAGTATTACAATACGTTTAGAAAAAGATGAAAATGGTAAAAACGTCGATAAAAAAATTATACTGTAGTATGATAAGGATCATTATTATATTTAACAGCGAGTCGACCAGATATACTGATGAGTGTTTGTTTATGTGCTCTATTTCAATCCAATCCCAAAAAATCACACTTACGAGCAGTTAAACGTATATTGCATTATCTAAGCAACATCAAAGATTTTTGACTTTC
The DNA here is from genome assembly GCA_030737875.1 of Allium sativum. Classification (NCBI taxonomy): domain Eukaryota; kingdom Viridiplantae; phylum Streptophyta; class Magnoliopsida; order Asparagales; family Amaryllidaceae; genus Allium; species Allium sativum. The sequence goes on along the minus strand of CM060916.1, from coordinate 709,412,854 downwards.
TATCCGAAAGATTATTCCTTTGAATTAGTATTGTACAACGACACTTATTTTGGAGGATCACAGACGGATCGAAAAAGTACAAGCGGTACTTGTCATTTTATTGGCTAATCACTAATATCTTGGTTTGACAAGAAACAAAATTGTGTTTCACTATCGACGTGTGAAGCTGAATATATATCAGCAGCATTGGCTTATGCTCAAATAATATATATGCAATAAACACTTAAAGATTTTAACGTAAATTTATATAATTCAACTATTTATTATGACAACACAAGTGCAATAAATTTATCTAAAAATCGGTAAATCATTCGCAAACTAAACACACATATATATAAGACATCACTTTCTATGGGATAACATTGAAAAAGAAATTATAAACTTAGAATTCGTAAATTCTAAAAACCAAATTGCCGATATTTTTACTAAACCGCTACTGGAAAATACATTTATTAAACTTAGAAGAGAACTAGGAATAGTTTCATATAAGGATTTATTAAAAAAATTAAGTTTTACGTGCAAAAATGAACATTTCAAAAATAAAAAAATCATGCATCAACCGGCTCTCGAACCCTGGTGCTTTCATAGGTAGCTGAGTATACTTTCCATTGGGATATGTTATGTTGCTTGCTTAATTAAGGATACAGGTTAGTATTATAATTAAAGCTACTATAATCATCTATTCTAAACTAACTAATTAACAAACTTACTATATTAATAAATGGCTGAAACTTATCCTAGCTATCAACCATTCAACTTCTCCTGATACTAAGGAAAACTTTCTTATATAAACACTTGAAATTTTCATTGTTTTTTTACAAAGGAAAAATAAGTTTCTTATATTTATCTATCAAATTCAAGAGACAATAAAATCAAGTCGAATTCCAATAAATCATCATCTACAAAAAATTCTCCAACCAAAACAAATGAGAAAGAATCTACCGAATCAATTCAAATAGTCTCTGAATCCAGAGAAACAACTTGAATACAAATGGCAAGAATATCACACTGGTTATACACCAGGCTCGAAGAAAACAAAGCGACAGTTTTCCGTTTCTCCAAATACAAAATAAAAGATTGATGAAGTTCATCATTACCAACAACAACAACTCGATTTGCAGGGAGAACTCTATTTCGAACAAAAGGTGACATCTAGACGATTGATTTTCTTAGAGCAAATAGCAATAAGAGTATGCGGAAAACCAAATGTACTTGAACCACGTCATTATCCACTATCTACTACTCTGAATCAATTCAAATATACACCAACTCGCCCACAGTAGGCCCAAATTCGTGGGATAGAAATTACGAGGTGAATGAGGAATCTATAATGGAGACTCCGAAGAAAGAATCAACATCTTCGGATTCAGATTAAGAATCATTTCCCGTCATTGTTTGATTGTTCCTGCATTTAATAACGCTGCATTGATATTATCCAAAAGGAGTTGTATGTTGCTTTTCGTATTTCATGAATAAATATATATTTTTCATCAATCTAATCAATATAAACATGTTATATATTGTACTTATCTTGATTAACTACTCATATATATACACATAATATAACATTGTAAATATGAAAATATATTCATATATATAAAAAATACATTGCAAATTAATCCAGAAAACTGGATTGATAGTCACCAGTCGACTGATGCATTTCTACCAGTCGACTGGTAGACCAAAAAACAACCATTTTTTTGATCGTAGCCTACTTTAAACCCCCAAACCACTTTATTATTCCTTCATTTCAAAACTTCAACTCCTCAAATCGAAAACCCTAGAGTTCCAGCAAAATAAAAATCCAATTTTTCCCCAAAATGAAAACAAAAATGGCTCTTCCAACCAAGAAACCAAAGAGAGGCTCTTCTTCATCAACTCAAAAGCCAATTGACTCCTATGTAGCTAAATGGCTATACAATGAGATTGTTGTTGAACAATGGCACAAAATGGAGAAGCTCAAGTTTCTAGAAGAAGTATTTGTCAAATTTCCGGATTTCATTGCATACGGGTTACGAGGCTTGGCCAGAAGAGGAAGACTTGAGTCTTTGATGGACTAAAAGCAAAACAATTTGAAGAATAATGTTGTTATAATAAAATTGTTTCTTGAAAATTTAAATTTAGATCATCCGAGAAATCCAGATAATTGTGTATGGAGCTTGGTTTGTGGAAAACCGGTCTTCTTCTTCGTAGAAAGAATAGCCTATATTTTAAATTCACCTACCGATGGCATACCACTCGAAGATTTGAATCGTGAAATTCAAGTTCTTGATGAAGTAAGCCACTATTTTATCGATTACGATTCGGATGACTCAAAAACTAAGGGTTTGGGACCAAGTGCTTGGTTATTATATTATGCTTTAACGCGAACTATTTATCGAGAACCGACATGTTTGATTTGGTTTATACAAAAACATTTCGAGCCTTATATGCGATCTACAATGATGTACACATCAATTGGGTTCAAATAATCATGGATCACTTTCTATCATTCACTCAACGAACTCTGTGGTATGTTTACTATAGCGAATATCTTATGCGATTACTTACTAATCCCGAAGTTCTAAAACCAACTTCCGAAAAGCTAGAAGTGAAAATTTTAGACAGTAAAAATTTGAAAACGATTAAGTTTCCTCCGTCGAGTCTTAATATCGTGAGTTTAGATATGTGGAAACAAAGATTTTAACACCAAAATTTGCACTAGCCAAATATAAAGAAGCAGAAGGACAAGACGAAAGGTTTCGGGTAGTGAAGCCGTAACCAACCGGGAAAAGCTCCGGAAGCGAGCTTCTAAGGTTGCAAAGCCAGCACTGAAAGCAAGAAATCAGAAAGTGAATATTGGGAGCAAAAGGTTCATGGAATCAAAGCTGATACCGAAAGCTCAAGGGTATCGGTCCGACACCGAAAGTAGAGAATAAGCAACAACAATGAAGAAAGGGTGAAAGCATGGCGTCGGCACTAGCACATATTGTACTTCTATCCTAGTAACCACATCGAAACCCAGACAGAAAAGAGATTAGAAAGGAAAGACTGTGTTACTACCAAATTCAACACCAAAACCAACTATCGGTGAAGAGGTATCAGACTGCGACTAGCTAAAAATGATGATCCAGAAGCATGGAGCCAGCATTAGGCAATAGCCGAAAGCATAAGGAAGGTAAAATCAATTGAAGCCGGAATCATATAGGAAAGAAAGGACGAAAGCTTACAAACCGAAACTAAAGTCATGACAGGAAGTACTAAGCCTTACAAGGGGACACGAAAGGACTATCGGCACTAATATACTCAGTGTCGATACAAAAGGGGGTGAAGACATTAAAGGCATGAGAAGCTGAAACACTAGTAAAATATTCCAGAAGTTGGCTACCGGGTTCAGAGCTTATCAGCCACCGAGAGACAACTTCAGAGGTCATCAAGAGACATACCGAAAGCTCACATTCGGAAGACCGAAACCAACCCCGGAAGCTTAAAGCCGAAATCCATGCCCAAAGTTATCTATACCAACAGGCATGGTATCGATATGAAAGGTAGAGACAACATCACAGAGAAACTTCAAAGACCGAGACCAATTATCCGAGAGCTAATACCAACACGCCAGAGGCTATGGTACATCTATTAACAGTGTCAGAAAAGTAGCCGAAACACAATTTCCGGAACCAAAAGCTGTTATATGACCGAAAGCCTATCTCCGTATCTGAAAGAGTCTCCTGCTAAGCTAACGACAAAAGGGAGCCCGATTTGCCTATAAATAAGACCCCAGGGGTCTCAAGAGGATTGTTTCCCATTCCACAATTTTGTTCTCACTTCTAAGGGAGCTAACCCTAATTGTTAAATCAATTTGGGGATTTCTTATGTAATCTCCTCTATGAATAAAATCATCAAAGCCCTTAAAGTGTACGTAGGTTCAATCCGAACCGAACCACTATAAATCGTTTTGTTCTTACTATTTGCGCATATTATACTTTACTTTACTATACTTCTGATTGTATTCTGCTATACTTCCAAATGACCAAAATAACCCTTCCTATACCATTTATCTTTCCATTTGCAACGAGCTTATGAAACCCTTATCCCAAGGTAATTGTCGGTCCTTAAGTCTCGTAAGCGTAATACTCACCTCTTGAAGGAATAGTAACTAATCTTCGGGCTTAAGACCTTAATATCTAGGAAACGGTAAAATGACTCAAGCTTGTAGGAATTAAACAATCCCTAAGTACCCTTAGATCTATACCCATATTCCTTATTCGAGTGTTGACAATAAACATCGTCAACATTTTGGCGCTAGAAGGAGGGCCTGAACCTCCGTCCCCATTCCTACCTTTAACCTTTCAGATAACTTACCACATTTCTAACTATGTTGTTCTGTCCTGGGTTGGACAAAGATTTGAAGAAGCAAAATTATAGATAGAGTATCAACAAGGAGCTTTGAATACCGAATGGATACTTCAACATCATGGTCTAAGCTATTTGAAGAATATTATAACTTTGAACCCTCGACTTTATTTCTTATACTTCCGCCCTTGTGGCCAACGCTTAATTCTCCTACCTTCCGTACTTATCTTAAACCTTCCGACCTTATTTCGCATTCCATCATAACAAGATATTCTGAAAATCAATTAAAGGGCGATTCAATCGAGAAGGAGTTGTAAAGAAGGATCCAACACGTCATCCATTCTAGAAAACAACATCAACATAGCTAAACTAGAAACTTGAAGACCTTCAACTTTAACAAAAGATGAGTTGGAAATATTACACTTGGCTACGCAAATTGATACCACTAGGAGATTTATTGAAGTAGACTTGGTCTGAAGGTCCTCTGAAGTAGAACCCTATGATGCGGAATCAAAAATAATAGCACCTCAAAATCTTTATAACCAAAGTGAGCCTTCATCAAATCTACAGAGCAGTCCAGTTTCGTGGAGAAACAACCAAGCATCAAAAAGGTGGTCAGCTCAGAAGAAAATGAAAGCTAACATGGATAGAAGACAGGAAGTTGCAAGGAATCCCCTTCTCTAGAGAGATAATGATGGTGAAGGTTCCGTCTGAAATAAAAGAGAACAAACTTGCATATTATGGGACTACAGACCCTAAAGAATACCTTGCCATTTTCGAGAATTACATGGATACGTACAACACTTCTGAATCCCTTCGATGCAAGGTCTTCGTGACAACTCTTCGTGGAAGAGCTCTTAAATGGCGCAAGCATTATCATGGGCCAATCATTACAACATGGAAGAAATTGTCCGCCGCATTTAACATGCAATTCCATATGCAAAAAGACTCAGAAATTAGCATTTATGATTTAGCTAGAATGAAAAAAAGACCAGAGGAGTCGCTTAACTGCTATCTAAAGAGGTTTCACAATAAGTCACTCAAAGTGAAAGGGGCAACAGATAGAGAGAAGATAAGAGCTGTGCAATCAGGGCTTCTGCCATCATCCTTTTGGAAAGAACTTGTCTTAAATGAATGTGAAAGCTTGAATGATTTGTATTACAGAGCCGAAAATTCATTCATATGAAAGAAATACTTAACGCAAGAAAAAGCTTGAAGCGGGAACAGAAGGCAATAGGGCTTTGTTCCAATCCCCTTGCTGAAGGCTCTTCAAAATCAGGCAAAAGGAAAGATTATTGCTCTTATCACAAGATAAAAGGACACGAAACTAGTCAGCGTCATGGTTTGATGAAAAAGAAACTAAGCCAAAAAACAAAGAAAGACTAGTCGAGAAGCTTGGAGTATAACCATTAGTAAAAAGATGGTCAGAGGCAATGCAACATGGGATGAGAACACAACAATAAGTCTCCTATCTCAAATGATTACTTTTGTTAGTCGTTTAACTTTGACTTTTTACTTATGGTCAAATAGATACTGATGTAAGTTCGAGTGCTATTACAGGTAAAACCCAAACCCTGTTCAGGTCTATGCATACAATAAAAGATCAAAGGGAGAACCTACTGCTTATGTCTCGTCTCGCGGAAGGGAACGAAATCTCAAAGGGAGCACTTAAAGCATGTCCAATTTCTGTTTATGTCTCATCCCGTGGAAGGGAATGAAAGCTCAAATGGGAGCACTTAAGAACGCAATCATGACTTAATGCACAACAAAGTTACCAATCGATGGAAAGCTTTGATGGAAGCCGCCCCAAGGAATATGCAACAAAGAAACGATCAAATTCCAATCATTGCTTGGTTTAAATGAGATTGCTTAAAACCTTATGTTCTTTGTCCTAAAAATTTCATAAATATTTCTCGTCAAATGCATTATACTAATATATCTGAAAACCACTATGAAGGGTGAGGATCATACCTCTGATGAAGGTGAATCAATGAAGCCTTTGGTAGAAAAGGCAAACCAATAAAGCCTTCAGAGGGAAAGGCAAACCAATTAACATTTAGAAGAAAAGGCACATCAAATAAAGCTTTCGAGAGATGAAGCACCATCAAATATAGCTTTAGGGAAGGAAGCACCATCAAATATAGCTTCCGGGGAGAGAAGCACCGTCAAACAAAGCTTTTGAGAAGAGAAGCACCATCGAACAAAGCTTTCGAGAAGAGAAGCACAATCAAACGAGCTTCCAAGAAGAGAAGAAACGCCAATAAAGCTTTCGAGAGGAGAAGCAACAAAAAATAAACCCCCCAAGAAGAGAGGACACCAAATTCTCATGCTTCTACATTGGAGCTGCCCCCAGAGTAGGGCATAAATACTCTTAGGCTTCTACAAAGGAGCTACCCCCAGAGTAGGGATAAAATACTCTTAGGCTTCTACAATGGAGCTTCCCCCGGAGTAGGGCTAGAATACTCTCAGGCTTCTACAATGGAGATGCCCCTGGAGTAGGGCTGAAATACTCTCTGGCTTCTACAATGGAGCTGCCCCCAGAGTAGGGCTAAAACACTCTCAGGCTTCTATAGTGGAGCTGCATCCTAAGTCGGGATAGTTATGCATGCATCTACCCATAAAGGGACACGTGTCACTCTCTTATAGAGTAATCATTCATTTGCATTTCCTGGGGGTTAGGGATAAGACTAGACGTTAGACACCCTATGACTAAATAATCGAACGAAACTTCTCGGTAAATGGTTAATAGCCAAATGACCTGATGGAACTCCTCACTGAACGATTGCAGATTCAAATAAACAAACGGAACTACCTGTTGAACGATCGAACAATTGAAAATTTGGGCGATTGAATGGAACTGCTGCTGAATGGTTAAATGATGAAATAATTGAACGAAACTACTGCTGAATGGTCAAATGGTTTGAAAACTGAACGAAACTGCTGCTGAATGACTATTTGATTCAGGATAGGATTAATTTATTCCGAAAGCATTCCTCTACATATGCATTCGAGAAATTATTCCTCAATATATTTATGACTCTTTCGCTCGTGTGGTTTCTCTGAGTAAACTTCCGAGGAACCCTAAAATGATTTATGGTTGTTTGGTTGCTCTCCATGATGTATGATATGTTTAACATTGCTTGCATGGATAATCCTTGGATGACTTGTGATATTCTCATTGAATGATATTTGAGTGAACTATAAATAATTCTTTTATGCTTGTACTAAGGCATTTTACTTATAGCATTTTCCAATAATTTATGATTTCCATTTACCCGAGTGTGAGTCTCGGGGTTCCTATATGATTTCTAGTTTCTACTTACCCGAGTGTGAGTCTCGGGGTTTCTTTATGATTTATGTTTTCTATTTACCCGAGTGTAAGTCTTGGGGATTCTGTATGATTTCTGATTTCTACTTACTCGTGCATGAGTCTCGGGGTTTCTATGTGTTTTCCGACTTCCACTTACCCGAGTGTGAGCCTCGGGATTCTTTCCATATCCAAGTTTTCCTATTCTTATGGCACAAGTTCAATTCTAAGCCTTGAACCTTTTTTCCTTGCTATTTCCGAAGGAGTACTTTTAAACTTTCAAATATTTTCAGAAAATGATCCTATAGGTCTGCATTATTCTAACAACCAAGTTTAGTTAAGATTTTCTATGCTCATTCCCAAGAAAAATGTTTAAATTCCTTTTGTCATATTTGCATATAGAGTTCGGCTGTGCCACCATTGTTCCAAGATAAGAGTGCTTATTTTAGTGCCAAGGTGCTACTTTTGGTCTCCCATTCGAAGTTTATGATTCTTCGACACTTTACAAGAGGAAGTTCTTTTAAACTCATGACATACTTACCCTTAACATTCATAACTCTAATCTTTATTCAAAATTATGTTTAGTACACTATACAAGTCATATTACTTCTGCCGGTACATTCTGCTAGTTGACAATGAACTCCTGTTTCTCTATTGCAAGTATCTGAATGTATGTTTTGGATTTTATATCTCACTCTTCCGGGAGATAATTCTTGTTAAACTCCACATGGATACATGTGGTGGTTTGCACATTACGCGCAATTAGGTTTGTAAAGTTCATAATTTAGAGTTTGTATTCAAACTCTATTCATAACGAAAGTATGTGCTTTCCCTCACATCACCATCTTTGGTTATGCGAAACTAATACTAAAACTTGTTTGATGATTTTTAAGTTACAGATAAGCTGTACAGGGACCATAGGATCTTGTCCTAAAGAACAAAAGCTTCTTTATGCAAGGGGGATAATTGTTAACACCAAAATTTTCACTAGCCAAATATAAAGAATAGGAAGGACAAGAAGAAAGGTTTTGGGTAGTGAAGCCGGAACCAAGCGGGAAAAGCTCCGGAAGCAAGCTCCAAAGGTTGCGGAATTGGCACTGAAAGCAAGAAATCAGAAAGTGAACACTGGGAGAAAAAGGTTCAGGGAATCAAAGCTGATATCAAAAGCTCAAGGGCATCGGTCCGACACCGATAGTAGAGAAGAAGCAATAACAATAAAGAAAGGGTGAAACCATGGAGTCGGCACTAACACATAATGTACTTCTATCCTAGTGACAACATAGAAACCAAGACAATAAAGAGATTAGAAAGGGAAGACTATGTTACTACCAAATTCAACACCGAAACCAACTATCGGTGAAGGGGTATCAGATTGCACCTAGCTTAAAATGTTGATCCGGAAGCATGGAGCCGGCATCAGGCAATAGCCGAAAGCATAAGGAATGTAAAATCAATTGAAGTCGGAAGCAGATAGGAAAGAAAGGACGAAAGCTTACAAACTGAAACCAAAGTCATGACAGGAAGCACCATGCATAACAAGGGGGGATGAAAGGGATATCAACACCAATATACTTAGTGTCGATAAAAAAGGAGGTGAAGAAATTAAAGGCATGAGAAGCCGAAACACCAGTAAAATATTCCAGAAGTTAGCTATCGGATTAAAAGCTTGTCGGCCACCGAGAGATAACTTCAGAGGTCATCAAGAGACTACCGAAAGCTCACTATCGGAAGACCAAAACCAATCCCAGAAGCTTAAAGCCGAAAGCCATGCCCAAAGCTATATATACCAACGGGCTTGGTATTAATATGAAAGGTAGAGACAACATCAAAGAGAAACTCCATAGACCGAGACTAGCTATCTGAGAGTTAAGATCAACACGCCAGAGGCTATGGTATATCTATTAACAGTGTCAAAAAATCAGCTGAAACAAAATTTCCGAAAATAAAAGGTGTAATACGACCGAAAGCCTATGGCCGCATCCAAAAGAGTCTCCTCCTAAGCTAACGACAAAAGATGGCCCAATTTGCCTATAAATAAGACACCAAGGGTCTCATTGAAGAGGATTTTTTTTTCATTCCACAATCTTGTTGTAACACCCCGCATTTTTAATTAAGTAAAATAAAGTAAAATTTAAAGAGCTTCCAGAATTTAGTCATGGGATTAGCGTCATTGCGTCCGTGGAGATTTTCTGGTCAATTTAGACCTATAGATTGCAAAATACTGATTTAAGATGAAAGAGATACCTTTAAATGAAATATCGTAACAAACATGAAAAGAAGGTAAAAGAAAAAGAACAATGACCACCATTATTTTTAGTCTTGTTAACAAAAGCCTATGTAGTCCAGTTAGTAAGAGCATGTGACTTTCAAGAGAGTGGCGCGATTTCGGTCCCCACCAGCACCATATTTTTGTTTTAGGGGAACGGGTAAAATAATACATGTTCTAAGAAGGAAATAGTTATATATGCACATATAAGGGAAATTATAGATATAAGAAAGTATAAAAATATATGTATATGTAAATATATGCGTATATATGTGCAAGAATATATATACAGAAGAGAAATTCAAAATAAACCTACAATCAACGAAAACAGGAATAAATTAAATAACGGTATAACACTACTACAAAACTGGCATGTTGCTTCTGTTGTCCAACCCCTATTGCTTCTGTTCAACAACCGAAGCAACTGCAACCGAAGCAATAAACCTAAACCTGTTACTTCGGCTCGGTAACAGAAGCAAAAAAAAAACCTTTTGCTTCGGTTTCTTACCCCCTGTTGCTTTGGTTCAACATCAGAAGCGAATGAAGAACACGCAAATAGTTCCAAATTTGTTGCTTCTCGTACACAACTGAAGAAACAAAAACGTCATTTTTTGCTTCCGTTCCCAGCTGTCGAAGCAAAAAAGGGATAACAGGACCTTATTTGTCGTGCTTACATCAAAAGCAAAAAATTACATTTAACAAAAAATATATATATACCCTCTTTCAAATCACTATAATTCTCAAACAAGCAAGCAATCGATATATATTACAAATAATTATCTCTTGCAATTATATAATCGAACTATATAACAAAATAAATTGGACAATTGAATGTAATAATTTCATTGATATTATAATCCATTCACTTAAGAGCAACGACATAACAGAAAACAAAATAATTTAGTAATAATATTAATAATCTGGTTTTAACACAAGAAAACACCAAGTACAAACTTAGGACTACAACTTACTAATTATAAAATCACAGTTTTAAGATGGAGTGCGGTATTCACAAAATGCAGCTCTTACTATAATGCGAACTTTCAGAAAAAACCAAGCCTCGGTAAATATAGTTTCTCATCGTTTTCTTCAACATGTTGCTCTTTAATTGTTGGCTACAATTTGACATAGTGCAGTACCTGTACATCAAAGCAAAATAATTTTTTAGCGCCGATTTAATGCCACTCTAAAATTATACGTCTTTGAGATAAAAATTCATAGTATGCATACAACATGCTGACACAGAATATAAGTTGTTGAACATTTATCAATGCAGGAATAGGAAAGGAGTTGAGCTAATACCCTGCCTCTCACAAGTTAACTATGATTGTAATAGCAGCAGTACCGATTGACTATAACTATGCAGATAGTAAATTAGAATGACCCAATGTAGCATGTTGCGAAAAATAAACAGATCCATTATTTTATAGCATGGATCAATATATGTAAATCAAGACGTGGAACTTTCTACAAACTAGACCACTCCTTCTCTAACATTGAAGCTTTTAACACTTGGAATAATACACACAACCACTGAAAAGCAAAATCTATATTTAAAATTTTGAATATTTGGTATAATCAACATTATTTTCTAGATATTGCATTACAGGGCTGGCAAGTTCCTGCATCTGTTAATCCTATGTACATCTTACAAATGAAATTTAAGAACACCAAAAAACAAGCTCAAGGAGTGGGGTAGATCTAGATTTGGACATGGTTGTCAGGCTTTTGATGATCAAAGAATTCAACTCCAAAACATATAAAAGAACATGATCGATAACCCCCACAGTATTACCCTATCTGACAGAAAACATGAAATACAAAATGAAATAACCATTGCATTACAAATAGACTGAAATGACTAAACAAATATTTGGAAACAACCTCTTCATTAAAGATGATAGAAACATGTTTTTTCGTGCTACACTGATACTTCATCATGCCAAAAGCATGCATCAACACCATCCAAGATAGCAACTAAATACACATAATACCACAAATGATATTCAAAATGCCCTGCCTGACTACTTTACTTTCAAATTCTACAGAGATACCCCTAAGATTGAGAGACAACACATCAGGAAGTCTAACCTTCCCAATATCAATCATACCGAATGTTCAAGCCATATTACCAGACTTAAAGATGAAGAAATTTGATTTGCTTTGCATAAACTCAAGTCAAACGGTGAGACTAAAAATGCATTGAACTAAAGAAAGTGCCAGTGGTATGGAAATTAAAAATATCATTTCAGCCGTGGAGCTACTTCTGTCAATTCTATCATTTGTATTATTCTCATATGGCATATTTTAGTTATGAGGCATGCACAACATTGGATATTACATATAACATATTTTAGTTATGCAGGTTAACAATTACTATATTTATTATATTTATCTTAGTTTAACTACAAAGTTATACCTTCACACCATCTTTAGGGGTTCTAAAAATGCAAAGAGGAACTGTGAGACTGTTAACACATACATGATGGAGGGAAGAATATCGAAGTGAATAAACAGAAATACAGATCATGAATTACATATTACAGGTAGTGGTTAGCAGGTTCACTGAGACTTAAAAAATTATAATACTTAGTCAACTATAATAAACTTATTCAATATTTATAAATATTAGTTAACTTATTATTATTACTATAAATCTTAATTTATTATTATTAATATTATTATATAAGATTTAGTTATATTTTATAAATGAATAGATTTGTATACAATGACATTTAATTTGCAGTTTAAGTTGAATAATTAACATACAACTAGCATTTAACGTAAGCATATGAGTAATAGGCTAAGCTATTTGCATAAATTAAATTAAATGGTCATTACCCAAATGGTGTTGTAACATTTGGTAATAGGTGCAAGCTATTAATATATTTAATTAACTATTGCGGTATTAGTCAAAACTATATTTCTTCCTTTATTACCTATTATGATGGTACATTCAAATTTTCAATAAGCATTAATATATTATTAATAATAAAGTAATTTTCATTTTACTTAAGGAACCTTTCATATATTCCTTAAACTGCCATGATCTTATTATAGGTAATTTTAGTGAAAGTTAAATATTGCATGACTTTTCATCAAAGATGCAAGAAATCTGATAAACCTTAGAATAAATTAATATATTATTAATAATAAAGAAATTTTCATTTTACTTAAGGAACCTTTCATATTTTCCTTAAACTGCCATGATCTTATTATAGGAAATTCTCATCTACTAATATATATACTGCACATTCTAGCACAAGTCAAGTATTCTACTATCAAAAACGATTGCTTATGTGCTGCTGCAACATATACTTGCCTCATGATTTGTTTGTTTCCCATATGGTGAGACACAAAATTTAAACACTACAAATGAAAAATTAATTGCTCCATTAATAGCTACATAGGTGAAAGAAGAACAAAAAATGTAAAGTTACTAACCTTTTACCAGCAACATATAACATCCATTAATATGGTCTCATTATTGCTTCCACATTTATATCCAGTTTACATGCCTGATTTATCTGCATATATACAGCTTCATCGTGAATATATAAAGAAAAGTAGCAAACTTGACAAATAAAAAGTTGAAAATAATATAAAAGTGACTGAAGACAAAAGGGCCGAACCTCAACTATTCTTTTAGCAACATCCGGAAGTTATATCAATGGTTTTGATAGTTCGTTTCACAAATTAATTTGTTCATTTGATTTATCTCCAGGTGAGAAACAGTTTGCAAGAGCAGCCATCAGATATTGGTCAAGATCATTAAATGTAGCTGCCAAAATGTTGTCACATTAAACATTTTTCCATAAATGATTATCAAAACAAAAGGCTAAAAACATTGTGTCACCATCAACATGAGCTCTGTGACCAGTAGTTAATCTCCTGTGTCGATCAAACATGCAACATGCCCCTTCAATTGAACAACACCTTCAGCATTACGTGCCCAAGCATCTTCAGAAATTGTGAACAGTTTTTTAGGTCATTATGAATCTATTGCGTTGTAGGAAATAGTGCTTTCCAGTATCAGAATGGGAGCTAATTCGGTAATAGCCCTAGCATCAGATATATGGTTAAAATGTTTAATACATGTGAACAATTTATTGACATCAACATGAGAATATGTACATATTCTGTGCAACTTCCTCCCCTAAATATCATAAGCCTTTACTACCTATATATATGCCTTACAATTCATGTCCATCTTTACACAAAACAACTAACATGAGTACGTATAAAAGCATCGTCTTGCTAACATTATATGTTATTGTTGTTGCACTAGCTATCGGTATAAATCAAGTTGATGCATCAAGGCTCCATTTCAAATAACAGAAAGTAGGATTATTATTTAAATAATTTTTTTGGCTTCATTTCCTTCCTGTTCGACCTAAAAATGTGTTGCTGCAAGCATTCCATTCCAGCCAACAACGGAACCATGGAATGGTTGGAATTCCTTCATGTCGACCAAAATCTTGAACCATGGTCCAAATATGTTTAATCAAACATCGACCACCTTTAGCTAAATAAATTTTTTGACATTTCAGTAATAGTTTTTTGAATAATTTTTTATGATAGATAAAGAGATGATCCAAAAAGAAAGAACAAAGATGGAAGACAAGCTGAATATTATCTTCATTCTAATTGAAATCAACATTAAGCTGATTAACCTTGAACTGTAAACTTTATTTATGCAAATTCAGTATTATGCATAATTTCATAAATTAAAATCAAAAAGAGTTTCTTCAAATTAATGTTGAAAATTTATCGCTACATGGAGGATGAGCTAAATCGAATTTACTACACAAATTACAGATTTTAGGCATCATCACAATCAACAGATTATAAAATCAAGTTAACAATTTGATAAACTAGCAGCAGTGTGAAAAAAATGAATTTAGAATAGAAACTGAGTGTTAAATCCTTGTATTTATACGATTTATTACTGTAATGCAAACAAATGGTTATTAGTTTTTCTCATGTACATTTATCTGCCAAAATTGTTTCATAGGGAAACTAGCTTCTGGATAAAACCATAATGTAGATTACTTATATCTTGTTGTTAATTCAGTTATGCGTCTTAGAATAACCTATTTTAAGAAACAAGGATATAACACACAGTTGCTAAAACTGAAAAGTAAAATTAAAAATATATCATGTCTTTATAACCAATTTTGGATGGAGATCTATTTTCAGAATAAAATGTACATGTTATGAATGCCCGTACAAATAAAAGCCCTTAGGGCATATAATGTGCAATTCACGTTCATAGTCCTATTTTATGATTTAAATTTTAAACAAAACTAAAGCTTGAATTAGGGAAGGTCGTTCTCATGAAGGCTTTTACATTTTACCACAACCAAGAATCTATCACCTTACAAAGGCTAACTAGAACAAGTGTTTTATAGTGGGCTATTAACTGGACGAAACCTCATACTGAAAGTCAGAAAATTTTGAAAGCCAATGAAAATAAATTTTACTTGAATAAAAAAGTCTTTTTAAAGAAAAAACTACTTTCATTAAACGTTGTGCATGTTATGAATTAGAGGTTGAAATACAAACAGTTGTAAAGTACCCAAACTCTGGTTTATCTCTATTTGTTGTAATCCGTTATCAGAGTTGTTGCCTTCTATAGCATATCATACAATGTAAATGAATAATTTTATAGCATAAAGAAAAGGTGAAACAGAAAAATAATAAGTGTAACCGAAAGATGTAATGGATTTCAGTGGCTTTTATTTTGTTAAAATAAAAATTATCCTTACATGAAAATTCCCTCACAGTGAATCAATTATACCTTTTTCGTCCTGTTCAAACATATAACCAACTTGAAACCGCTGAATTGCTTGAGAGTAAACATACCAATAACCAAAAAAGATCCGTGCTTCTTTTAAATATCTTTTCAGCTCTAAAAAAATTCCCCTTCATCCTTATTTCTTCAAATTAAGGTTGAAATTTTACTGGTGCTAGTTTATCAAAGTGTTAACTCTAGTTTATTGTAAGCCCTGAATAGTTTTCTTTAATTATTTATGGTTTCATTTGAAAAAAGGAAAATTAGGCATATGATCATAATTAAATTCTCTAGAAGAATACTTGACATCTCCAATTCGTGTATTTATCATCAAACGCATAGGGATAAAGGAATATGAAAGCAATTTTTTATCAAGCATTATATACCTGAAGCAGAAAATCAACCGAATCGAAGCGATCCAGACTAGCAAATCTGTAAAGCGGCAGACCAAAATTAGCGATTAAGAAGAAATCTTCCGCCTTTGTCGATTGAAATTAGCGAAGCAATCCAATTTAGGGAAGATGTGAGTTGAAATTTTCCGCCTTGATGTCGATGAAGTATTCGATTTGAAAAAGCGGTGATTCGATGTAGATGTGGATATCGATGAAATCGATTTGAAAAGGCAGCGATGACAGAATAAGTCAATTGGAAATGGATTTATTTTCCCCTTTTTTTTAAACTCTCCTTTTGTGTTTTTCGGAAGGGTGACAGAAATTGGTTCGGGACAAAACATTTGGATACGGGCAAAATGGTATGCACCCGATAACTGGCTATTTAAAAGTCAAATTTGCTTCTGTTGTACAGTGATCTGAAGCAAAAAAAAAAATGAATTTGCTTCTGCATAATTACTTCCATTGCTACAAGAACGGAAGCAAATTTCTATATTTGAATTTTCTATTGCTTTTCCTGTACTAATTGCTTCTGTTGTAGTAGCGGAACAGAAGCAAATAATATTATTTGCTTCTTTTGCAAGCACAACAGAAGAAAATGAGGTGAAGCAACAAACGCTTTTTGTACTAGTGTAACGCCGTTTGAATTTTGAAAATGAAATAAAAATTGTGCGTATATATATACGTGTAAAATGGGCATTTGAAGTTTTGTATACATATAAGGAGATTATATGTACATAAGTCAAAGAAAGTATAATGAGATACTAATCAAACGTTTAAATTAAAAACGTTAAAATAGTAAGCATCGTGCCCAAAACTACTTGCGGGACCCAGTGGGTCGACCCACGTTTGCCTGGGTCAACCTGCAGGTCGACCCAGGGGTCGACGCACCCATAAGGGGGTCGACCTACCCTAGATCTGGGGAGAATCGTTTGACGAAAATAGACTGTTTTTCAAACCATATTCGTTGCTGACTCAGCGCTGCGTGTACAAGATCATATCCACTTTTGAGAACACCTATAAATAGGCTAGCAGAGCCTATCCTAAATCTCATATTTTCTAAGAGGATGTCTAGACTCAGCCATTCTTCTTCCTCCTCAAATCTCTTAAAAAATAGAATAATTAGTTTAAGGAAATTCCGAATCAAGATCTGGAGGAAAAGAATGTATATATACAAACGGGTGTTCAGAATTCTATTCGAAGTAAGGTAAATTCTTGGATTTGTCTATTTAAATATTTCCTCTTTCTTCCCTCTTTCTTTTAGTTGAGAATTGTGGATCCATCGTTATTTAGGTTCTAGATTCAGTTAGGATAGCCATGGAATGCTAGGTCTAGACCAGATTCATGAACTGGAAAGCTATTAGGTGACTGGATTTAAGTTATGCCTTTTTGATAATGGTATATTTATCGTTTGGCATTCCCCGTTAATATGTATGGTAAATTTGCTAAAATGTAAATCAGCTGAAATGTATAAACTTGTTAAAATACATGGAAAGGATTATTGTTGTATATAGAATGAACCCATTAATTGGCATATTATGTACATGAACCCTTTACTGTAAGAATTGGGATAATTACACGTTAATCTGTTAAATTCAAATAATTATATGATTAGATAATTACATTTTTTAAAGTTGGGTTAATTACATGTTAGGAAGAACATGCGACATGATAGTCAGTTAAAATGGACTAAACATGATATTAAGTATGACATAAAAAAATAGAATTATAGTAAAAATTTGGAAGAATGGATATGCCTAAATTATATGGAAAATTTACAGTTATTAAGAAATTGTAATCGCACTTAGACACGAGGTTAAATTCAACTTGTGGTAGAAGTCTGTCTGGAATCGCTCGGCAAATCCAACATCCATAAGTTGTTAATTTAATGTGAGGGGTCTAGTGCGTAAATATACATGTAATAGTGCTAAGACACGAGGTTAAGTCCAACTTGTGGTAGAAGTCTGCCTGGAACCGCCTGACAAATCCAGCATCCACAAGTGGTCGGCTTAATGTGAGAGGTCTGGTGCAAAAACATATATATGAATATATGTGTATAAAAGGATAGAAATAAATGGCACTAATTGGAATTAATGGAAATGAATTGAAATGTATGAAAGTTACAATAGTAAAAGAAGTGGAATGAACGGGGGATGATAATAACCTATTATGAATAAACCTGAAAGGGAAAAGGAAAAGATAATAGGTAGGTTTGCCATAGGGACAAGTGGAAATTATAACTTAGATTATAATAAACGATAAAGGGAATGTGATAACTTTTCTAATAAGATAAGTTGTACTTAATTATAAATAAAGTAATTTGTAAATCTGGAAACCTGAAACTTGTTGTTTGTAATAAGTAGAGAAAAAGTGGGGTAACTTATGAAATGCAATAAGTTGTACTTGATTGAACATTAAGCAATCTGTATACTTGAGAATCTGAATACTGCTGATAAGAAGAACATGTTATCCGTAAACTTGAGAATTTGAAATCTGCTGATAAGAATAACATGTTAAAGGCTTATTAATGAAATTTAAAGGGTTAAGTTATATAACTGAAATTAACAAGAAAGAGAAACTTGGTAACTTGAATAAGAAGTCAATATGACTTGGAATAACCAAGTTTAATGGAAAGGTGGAGCAGGCGCGTAACTAAATGATTAGACATACGGTTTAATAACACATTAACCCGAGGCCCTTGGACCATTCTGTACGTTTGAAGATGAATAACCCAACGGGGTAGATCATCATGGTGTCATGAGGCACGAGGAGAGCACACGTCTTATGTGCGGTGACAGCGTTTAGGCTGTGCTCGCAGAGGTTAGGTTTGCACGTTACTGCTCGGTGAGTATACCTTGACTGCCATGATAAAGGGCAGTTAGAAGGCTATAGGGTGGCATAGGTGATTCGACGATCTGGTTTCCATGTGACTAGGCAAGTTACAACCATTTTATCTGTTTTCCATTGGCGGGTCTAACCATCTGTTTGATAGCAGTCTTCGGGTACCAATCATCAACTGTCAACGTAATGCATGACGCGTGATGTGGAAAGACGGAGAGCTAAACCTACAGATCATTGACCTTTCGCTACCTAGGCTTTGGTTGCGGGATATACCAATTAGGATGTTGTTTGTTGTTTTTCTAGGCCACTCCACTAGCTCTCAATTCTGTTTGTCTTTCACTAGTTGATGGAGGGGTCGGGTGGGACCATAGCCACTGAAAATGCAGATAATAGCATCTGTGTATACATATATCTGGAAAGCTCCCGACCGAGTTCCGTGTTTCTTGTACAGCCCTGTTACGGAACTCGGTGCACAGTAGATAATACGTGCGGATACATGCATACCGTTTCTGAATGATGTAACGTAAAGGTTGAGGCATCGAATACGACTGATGATACGTACGTGAGAAAGTATAGATACATGCATGTCTGCTCTGGGTGGTATATCATAGACTCTAGGGCATTACTCTATGATGGAAGCTGATTCGATCGAAGGTGGCAGTCCGTACGCTTACATAGCATGGCGCTGGCAGTTCTATGCGGAACGTAGCGTTGTTATACATAGATCCATATGTCGTTCCGACGCAGGATGAGGGACTTTGTACATTTTTGTTATGTTACAGCGGAGACCATGCGAATGGGGGACCATGGGGTGTACCTTAATGATGGGGGTAGATACATATATACTGTATTATGTTAATGCACTAGGAAGTGGATGGGTATGACGTGTGTGTAAGCCTTGAGTGCTGTTAACCCGAGTAACCTAATAAATAAGAAATTGTAACTGAACGGTATATGTAGGGTTATCCAAAATGTGTAGTTTAAATCCAATCGCCAGAACTTGTGTTCTGACCCTCTCCTCATAACATACTCGTAGGTTAGATTTGTGACAGAGATATGATAGCTTTGGATAATGGTTGGGAAGTATTATTATATGGGTAAGGCTATTTTTTGATTATATTATATTTTATCCATTCCGCTGTGAGATATTATCTGAGCTTTGACATATTTTATATCTCTGTCTTTTCTGTAGGATACCAGACAAACCAACATGAGTTTTGATAGATTTGAATTTTGAAAAAAATTCGGTATGTCGGAATTTTGGTTGTTACATCTGGTATTAGAGACTAGGTTTAGGATTCCTGTATAGATAGTGAGTAAACCTATTTGTATTTTTAAAATATAAATATTATATATATATGTACCTAGATCCATAGAGGAACCGACTAAGCAGAAAGATCATAATATGGTAAAAATAGGGATATATGTTTTGTACACTAAAGGAACGAATATGGAAATCTGAGGCCCGTACGTAATTTGGGTGGGAAGTGTACAATACACTTTGTATGGAAGAAAGGTGAATCCCATGTGTTAGTATTTCAGGTTAGTGGGTTTGGTAGTAAAACCTTATAAATTTGAAAGGGTTAAAAAGAGAAAAATTGATTAGAAATATATATAGTTTAGAGAATTGACTTTGTGGGAGTGTTTAGGAAAGCGTAGATAAGTTGGAAATCCACTTTGAGTCTAACCCCGTTTTTTTACTTTTGAGAACTTGAAATTGTAAAAGCTTTTGAAAGATGGTCTAATGGAGTAGGAAAGAAGGCTTTACTAATAAACAGAATAAGGTTGATGCCGCTGCTTATAGCAATGCTAATGCAAACCAGTTTAATGTTTTGAATTCTGATGGTTTAGTGAATGAGGCTACTTTAGGAAATGATGTACCTTCTGGTGAGAGAACTGATATTAATGATAAACCATCTGCAGAGAAAACTGATATAAATGTTGATTCTGCTAACCTGAATGGAAAAGATGACGATAATGTACAAGCTGCAACCCAGTATGTGGATACTGAACAGGAAAAGTCTATGCCAGTAAATGCTGAAGTTGACTCTTTTTTGGTAATATATTTAAGGAAGCTGGTGATAAGGTAGATAGTGATAAAGTAACTCTAGAGGCTGCTGCAACTTTCAATGTAAGCAATTCCTCTAATTATGCTGGGTCCTTTTCTTTTGCAACAGGAAGTTCGTCTTCTCCTTCTTTGATCAATAATACTTCAGCTATGTTAAGAGCTTCTCCTTATGGACATATTAGGCCACCTTCTAACTTACATCTGCCATCTCCTATAATTGGATCTGGCCTTACATTTCCAGTGGTGGATCCTGCTTTGCTATCTCCTGCTAAACCAACTAGTTCATATCCTTCTTCAAAAGCAAAGAAGTTAAAGGGAAAGTTTTGGGATGATATGGATGATGGAATGGAGTATACTGCTGAGGATGTTTATCCTTTAAGCAATAAAATGAAATCTACTAAGAGACATACAAGGAGTAATCCCTCTCCTCTTTTCAACCCCATTCTCAACTGATGTTGAACTGTAATTGTGGGCTGTAGTTTTATTGGTGTAGGGTATTGATGATAAAGTTTGGGGTTGCACTTTTGAAGCTGCAACTGATGATAAGGATTGAAGCTTATGCTTATGACTTCTTTTTGATGCAGTATGAAGTTGTGTAAGGAATTTGCTCTTATTTTAGGGAGTTGAGTATAGAAATTTCAATTGATATATTAGTTCCTGTTTTAGTTTGTCTTAACAGGGTACTTAGGAATTATGTGTTGTTCTGGAGATGTTTTACAGTCTCTATGATGTAAGTATTGCTATGTATTAGCAAGTTGTGTTATCCTGTAATTTCAAAAGTAGAAATAAAATTGCGCTTAACTTTCAAAAAAAAAGTTTTGATCTTAAAAGTTATAGTTTTAAAAGTATGTAAAGAAGTACATGTTGAGTTTTAAAGTAAGATGGGGTGTATTTTGGAAATGGTGATTTCTTGTGATTTTTTTTTCTAAAATAAATTCTCTCAGTAAAAGGTGCATATTATAGGGCATGTATAACTCGCTAAGTTTTCAAGCTATATGGTATGAAAGGATTAAAAAGCAGAACATAGAAAATAATGCATTTTGATGTTGCAATTTATTGAAAACTAAAATTTCAGTAAAGACAGTTTTGAAATCTCTATTCTTTTGACAATCATTTTTGATAAATTGTTTTAACCAGAAACTTTTGTTAGGTGGACAAATAAGTTGTAGAAACTAAGAATAAAGTATATGATTGCACCTAGTTGAAAGTAAGAATAGTTGTAAATCTGATTGAGTAATAGTTGTCCATGTCTACTCCAGTTTTTGTGATTTGAAAAAAAAAATTTACATTTTTATGAGATGACATGTTTTTTATGGTTTGGCAAAAAGTAAGTTTTGGTGAGGAAAAAACAGTTTTGATACTTTTAACTTTTGGACAGGAAAATAAAATGAATAGGCCCAACCATGTTTTAAAAAGTATGGAGTAGGTAAGGATTAGTGCCTAGGGAAGACGTGAAAAGTTTTGAGGTTATGAAGTAGATAGCGAGAATTATCTTGGAATAATGGTAAGTTGCCATAGAATGTGTAGGCATTGAGAAGCCTAGGGTGTTGCTTGAAAATGACTGTTGATACACAGCTAGGACTAGTGGTGAATACTAGATAGTGAAGGGCAAGTAAATGTTTAGATCCCATTGCTAATTTTCCTGTTCGGGGTAAAACCCGTTATTACATTTCTACTGGGATCGTTTTGTTATTTTGTTCATGTTGGGTAGTTAGGGTAACACTGTAATGACCCACATTGTCAGAGGTATTATAATTAATTTATTTAATTATATGAATAGTGATTTAGGGAATTAAATCGTCGTTAATTTAATTATAGTGGTTATTTAATTAAATTAAATAACAAAATAATATATTTAATTCAGAAATAATCCAAAATATTGGAAATCACAATATTCTGTGAACTGGGTCATCCCTAAGATTTAATTCAACTTAGAGTTGAATTATATTGACGAATATATTCAATCGATGTCAGTTTGAACGTAGAATTATAATATAATTAAAATCGAGCTCGAAATGGCGCTGCAGTTCGTAAATTAGCAATTCGAACTTCAACTGAATGTACAGGATTCGTTTTAAGCCGGATTTCTGTGAAACAAGAAACGTGTGGAGCTGGTGGAGTATATCTTTCTAGTGGAAGAGAAAAATCAGTATTTCGTTGTATAGATTGTGAGCTGTGTCCAAATCAAATTTTAAAATAGTCGTTATAGAATCGATTATCGATCGTAACGGTTTATTCGATATAACTAAATACCGGTTTCGAATTTAGACAAGGTTCTTTTGAGACATAACGATAATTTAATTTTTAGAATTTTACTGTAATTTTTAATTAATTAAATAAGCAACTTTTTATTTGGAGTATTTTGCACCCTGTAATCAACATTTTGGGGTTCCACAATATGAGTTAATCTACCGGTATTTTTATATATTTGGGATCGTGACACATTGCTGATTTCAACGGTATGTTTAATTCTGTCCATTGCAGTCCGTAAAATTTCACTTTGGAAAGCAAAGCATACCCATGCTACAACGAACCCTAAACATATATATATACCACCGCTAATATGATAAACAATGCTTAGAGCCTAGGCTTTTTCTTAAAAATAAGAATTTCAATAATATGTCCATGTAATATTTTATTAAATATAGACAGAACAATATCTCCTAATCTTGATTACAATTCAACGATAAGGTAAATAGTTCTATATATATATATATTAACTAATTAGCCGTTGTTGACATCATCTATGTAACTATGTGGAGGGAACCATAGACATACATTAAATTGCTGAAGGATATAAGATTGGAAATGAAAGTGTACAGCCGGTCATATTTGTGTATGTTAGACACTAAAACGTGGATGCTTCTTCACCACACAAACAAATATCTAAACGTAAGTCCTATAAGTACCCCCTTATTTCCTCTAAACCTAAAGCTATTCACTCAGAAGTCAATACTCCAAGCCGCCGTCACTTTCTTACCTCTTCCAAAACGAAAGACAAAATCGATCAAAGAAAAATAAAATAAAAACCCTAAAATCCCCAAACCAATTCGTATGGATTCGTGAGGAAATCCTCTTCCTTCTCATGTGTGGGGTGCTGAGTTCGACGAAGAAGTTTTCGCGGGGTCGATCATCTTTTGGGGGCATCGGAGGATGTCGAGCTAGGCATGACTTGGGCTGGCGACTCAGTGAGGCGAGGGGGTGCTTTCGACGTGGTCAGATCGGGTACTGGTGGTTGGTGGGAGGTGCGATGGTGAGGTGGTTTCGAGCGTGGCCATTTTAGGGATCCGTAGACTTGAACGATGAGGGGTTTTGCAGTATTATAGGTGAGCTCGAGTTCACCAGCAACGGGGCTGCAGTTCGCAAAGACAGGGGAGGTTCGAATGAGGTATGTGGTGTTCGGATAGGAGGTATTCGCGAGGTGGTAGAGCTCGAAAATCCGTGGTAATGTCGAGTTCATCTATGTTGATTTGAGTGGGTTTGTGAGGCCAATGATGTGGTATTTTACAGTGACAGATCGAAGTTTGTAGGCAATGTTGGAAGAAGGTGACGAGTAGTATGAAACTAATGTAGTATGAAGTGGTTGGGAAGAGCTGTGATGTTTAAACTGTGGGGGTGAAGTGAAGATTTTTGGTGCTTTTAGCTTGATCTGTTGTGAAGGAAGGGAGGTGTTTAGGTGGGAAGTTATTCTCGAAAATGGTTTGTGAAGAAGTAAGAATGGAGATTATCTGTGTTGAAGTTTTCTGGAGTATGGATATTGGTTAACAAGGAAGAAGAGAGATCGAACGAATCGGGTGTGGGAAGTTAGTCCGTTCTTGGGTGTTCAAGGAAAGAGCAGTCTGGGCTTTTGAGTTTGGATGGGCCGAGGGATTTTGTATGGGTGAGATGTCCCATATCAATTGTGTAGTTAAAATTTAAACTATCTAAATGTTATATAAATGTGTTAATTTAATAATTATCTCATCTTATATCAGAATCAGACGAAATCGATAATATTGGAATCATAACGACGATATCTACGTTATGAAACTGCTTTGCAATGATTCGAAGCTTATCTCAATTTATGGAGAAATAAATTGCCTGATCTAAATCAACAAACCATAAATCGTTATTTAACGGTTAACGCGTCAATGTGAGTAAAACTCACCAACTCTGTACAGTTCTATTTTTACAACGTATTCTTAGAGCTGTTAAATATTGTCTGTTCGATTATGTATTGACTGTTTGATTGAAATGCTAGTCAGTTAGTGGAAACTATATATATACATATATGTATATATATATATATATATAAACCGTTAAATATTTATATGCTGATTCTGTTTATCAGAATATTTCACATCGAAGTGAAATCGATGTTAATTACGTTGTTTAACATCTGTGATGCAGGGAAACAGGTCGGAGGAATCTAACTGGATTCCTCAACATTTATTTTACTGTGATTTATATATTGTGATATATAATGTGATATATAATCTGACGTTGATTATGTGTGTTGGACGATATTTATCGTTGTTATATGGTGGGTTAAATACCATAAGAAATACCAGAGTGTGGAAAAGGAGATTTTCAAAAGTATATTTTGAAAATAATTTATTTATATAAAATCAATGGATTTTATATTATAAAAGAAAAAGGATTTTGAATAAAAGAAATATATTTGTAAATCAAATATAAGGGAATTATATTTGTAAATCAAATATAAGGGAATTATATTTGTTAATCAAATTTAAAGGAATTTATTTGTTAATCAAATATAAAGGAATTTATTTGTTAATCAAATATAAAGGAATTTATTTGTTAATCAAATATAGAAGGAATTTATTTATTAATCAAATATAAAGGAATTTATTTGTTAATCAAATATAGAAGGAATTTATTTGTTAATCAAATATAAAGGAATTTATTTGTTAATCAAATATAGAAGGAATTTATTTGTTAATCAAATATAAAGGAATATATTTGAAATCAAATATAAAGGAAATATATTTTAAAGCAAATATAAAGGAATATATTGGTAAAACATAAATAAAGAGTTAAAAGAATTTATTTATTTAGGAAATAAATAAAAGAAAAAGGGTTTATTTATTTAGGAAATAAATAAATATTTAAAGGAGATATTTATTTGTTAAATAAATAAAGATTAAAGGAGATATTTAATTGGTAAATAAATAGGATTAAAAGAAGATATTTACTTGTTAGAATAAATAGAATAAAAGGAATATTTATTTGATAAATAAATAGAACTAAATCAAAAGAATATTTAGAAGATGAATAGAAAATGGAAATCTGTTTTAACAGATAAATAGAAAGGATTTAATTTATAAATAACAGTTTATAAATTAAATGAATATTTATCATTCGATAAATGAAATATATAAGTATGAACTTATATAGATAAGAGTTATTGGTTTTAACACCGATAGTTTTAAATAGAATGGGTACACAACACTTGTATAAGTGAAGTAATGTTATTAAAGAGAACATTTATAAAGTGAAGAACCGTTACCAAAAGTAAATCTTTATAAATGAATAAACATTATCAAATAGGAGTATTCGAATAAGAGAAATCGACTAGAGTTAGAAATGATCAATTTGAGTTAGAATAAATCAATCTGAGTTAGAATAAATCAATTTGAGTTATAATTTAATCAGTTAGGGTTGACTAGTTAGAGATTACCAGTTAAAGTTAGAGTTAACTAAATAGAGTTAAACACAAAGGAGTTATCGATTATAGTTTAATCGAAGGGAGTTATCGATTATAGTTTAATCGAAAGGAGTTATCGATTATAGTTTAATCGAAGGGAGTTATCGATTATAGTTTAATCGAAAGGAGTTATCGATTAGTTAAATCGAAAGGGGTTATCGAATTTAGTTATTCGAAAAGGAGTTATCGATTTGTTAAATCGAAAGGGAAGATTATCGAATATCGTTTATTTGAGAGGAGATTTTCGAATATAGTTTATACGAAGGAGTTATCGATTATTAGTTAATCGAAGTGAGTTATAGAATATTAGTTAAATCGAAGGAGTTATCGAATATAGTTTATTCGATGGAGTTGATCGATTAGAGTTAAATCAAATAGAGTTAATCCAAAGGAGTTAATCGAATAGAGTTAAACACAAAGAAGTTGATCGAATATAGTTTATTCGAATAGAGTAAAGGAGTTGATCGAATATAGTTTATTCGAATAGAGTTAGAGGAGTTATCAAATATAGTTTATTCGACAGGAGTTAAGTGAATAGGGTTAATCAAATAGGGTTAATCAAATAGAGTAAATCAAATAGATTTAAGCAAATACAAAGGAGTTAATCGAATAGAGTTAATTGAAAAGAGTTAATCGAATATAGTTATTTGAAAGAAAGGTCATCGAATGTAGTTATTCGAATGGAGGAGTTATCGAATAGAGATTATTCGAAAGAGAATTTCGTAAGGAAGTTCGTTAAAGTTTTAAAGGATAAACCTTGTCTATCCCGAAGTTTAAACCGTTGTTCAGTTAAGGTCTGAGAGGTAATTATACCCCAACTTGATTGACTTCGTTTTTAACTAAGGAATGACTAAGGTTTGATAGTAAGTGATGGTTAAGTAAATATAGTTAATAAGTGTAATGGTTTGAGTTGGCATAGCGATGTTTTATCTAAAACATCTGTTTAATCCAAACATAGGAGTTTTGGAAATGTTTCCAAAGAAGAACCAGAAATGTTTTCTAATATAGCAAACAAGGAAATGGAAATGTTTTCCATTGTTAACAACGTATATTTTCTAAACTTAGAAAATAAGAAATATTGAATATAGGGAAACAGGAGATAAGTAAATAAATGAACTAAGGAGATTAATGTTAAATGATGTTTGTTCGATATAATTTCCATCTGGAAATAATATCGTTGTTTGCACACTTGTTTTTCTTTGATAGTTAACTCACAAACTATCGAAGTTTTGACCATTTTAACGTTGTTAATATGGAGAGACCGGTTGGATTATTATCCAAAGAACCACTCTGTATTGGCATAAGCGTCGCGAATCATATATGCCAAAGATAATTGAAGACGGAGTAAAATGCAAGGACTGTTGTATAAGTCTTAGATAACAGTGACTAAGATGGATATACGTAATAGTGCCTTCGGTTTGTCCAGTCCCAGGACAACTTGTATGGACGAAGGTCTGACAGAGTATATCCAATAGATCGCGTAAGTTGATCTGTTCAAACGTATTCACGTTTGGTGGCGGAGGAATTCGTTTCTCTAAGCTGTATACCCGTGTTATTTTTGGATAAATCAATTTGTGATTTGGCGGGTATGAAGATGTGACATTCTAAGTGAATGAGGATGACTTGTATGGATGAATGTCTGACAGAGTATTTCTAGAAAGGTCATGTACATTGGTTTCTTCAACCGTACCAAGAGTGGAAGCGGAGAAGGAAACTTCTTTAGCTAACACGTAATGTACTATTGTAGACATCAGTTAGTGATTTTCGATGGATCTGACAATGTGGCATTCGAAGTGAATCTGATGTGATGATAAAGCGTAGCTTCTAGCCTCATCAACCGGTAAATGACAGAAATCGGGCAGGCAGCATGGCTAAGTCGGTCGCACCGAAGTAGGGTGTATAATCACCTATCTAGAGAATATTCATTTGCTTCTTTAATCTATCAATGTTGTCCCATATATATACGGGAACAATTGCTGATCCCAGCCGTTGGTGATATACATTCGATACACTCAAGCAAAATGAGTGGTCTGTCATGTGTGGCTGAGTTACAAGATGTTCTTGTTGAACTCCAGTGTATCGTTCCTAGAGTACACTGATCAGAAGGTGGTTCCATACCTTGTCATAGTTGGAAATCCATTACCCAATACGTGCTTGCGGTTTTGATCGTATACTATATATGTAGAACGTGAGATGAAAGCGTTTCTGCTAGATGATTATTATATTGTGTTGATAGACATTATTATAATATCAAAAGGTTTTGATATAAAGATATTTTGAATTCTCATAAGGGAAAAACCCGTTCCGTTATACGACGTGGTCTTATGAGATATCATATACCTGTTCAACTGTTTTTAAACTGTTTTACTCATACCAGTCCATGACTGACCCGGAGTTTACTTTGTTTTGTTTTCCCTAAACTCTTGGGTGTCTAATTTATATGGGCAGTCAAGTAGTCGGGATTTTACAGACATACTTGGAGAGCTTGGAGCGGGAGGCTTCAAGATCATATAACTATAGTTATTTCCGCTGTGTTGTAAGTGCTATACTCTGATAAGTGCTATTGTATACATAACTGTTATATTTCAAAGTTATGTTATCTATTATATGTTATTCGTTCCGCTGCGAGATTCGTGTTACTCTGATGATGTAAGTTCTTCTTCTTCTATTCTAAGTTTCTATCTTATCTATCCTCACCCTCTAATTTCTTTCATTAACTACTGGGATTTTTCGATGTTTTGGTTATCGACATTGTGCTTATGTCGATAACCAAAGTCGCTCAAAATCCGGGTCGTTACAGTTGGTATCTGAGCTTAATTTAAGAATTTCCTTGGCTCTGTGGCGTGACTCGGTAGAGATAGGGTTAGTAATACCCTAGATTGAGTTTGAGTGTATATATACGAGTGCGTATTTGTATTTGATATAAAAATGGTTTTATATTGTGGAGATTCATTGGCTGAGTTGTTTATGAGTTCTGGTCGATCAGTTTGATCCACTGTATCGGTAGGAGTAAATAAACACTTGAATACGATGGACTGACACAGTATTGATATGTGATATATTATCATGTATAGGATGTGTTGGTAGTAATTATAATTAGATAAGATTACAAAATGTGAAATGGTTATATATAACCAATCAGAATTTATACAAGTAAATTATATGAAATTGAAATGAATTAAATCTGAATTTAGATCAGAATTGAAATTAAAACCTTGGAGATTTGGAAAGGTGTTTGTTAACAGATTTGGATTAAGTATAAGAGAATTTTAAAATACTAGGAGGTTTTAAATTGGTTTAAAGTATTGTGAATGGTATTTGAATAATATTCCAAAGTGGAAGTGTTTGAGAAATGGTTTTAAAGGTGATGTAGTATTGAACTCACTTCGATCGCTGGAAAATAAACTCTGATGATGACTGCAGCATCATCAGTGTTCATTTTCGAGTTGATAAGTGACGGAATACTACCAAGGATTTTGTTTTTGAATTGTTTGAGAAAAACAATTTGTTTTGGTACTTTGAAATAAACACTTTGATTTTTGATATGATAAAGTGATTTAAAATTCCCAGGAAAAGATTGTTGAATTAAAACCAATTTGAATTGAAGGTTGGAAAAGCAATTGGAATTAAAATTGAAATCAATTAGGTGAAAATTGAATTAAATTGGGTTAGAATGATATCAAGACAAATTGGATTGATGAGTTAAGAAATTGAAATCAAGAATTGGACTTTGATTTGAAATGAAATTCGACTTAGGCATAAGCGAATGGTTGAATTTGTGGATAAGAATTGATTGGAGTTTGATTGGAAATACAGTGGTATATGCTAAATTGACGGCAGGTGAAAGTGATAGGGATGATATGCCCAACAAAAAGGTACAAGTTTATATTTGATATAAGCATGAGATTTATGAGCCGAATTGGCAAGCCGCTTGGCTGTTTGATTTTCTTTTGGGTTGGAGATGGCCTAGAGAGGCGAGTTGTGGTTTTACCGATAGGGCTGTACAAAGGAGGTTATGGCGAAATTTATGAAAATTTAAAGTGTTAGAAAATTTTCAGAATTTTTGAAAAAGTTAGTTAGTCGGAAGGAATTAATATTTTAGTCGATATTAATTGGTTCAGAGAAACAAGAGATAAGGGGTAAACCGATAAGCTTTTACCAAATAGATAGGGTCGTCCTCTAACTTAACAATTTCGAGGACGAAATTATTTTAAGTGGGGAAGAATATAATGACCCGCATTGTCAGAGGTATTATAATTAATTTATTTAATTATATAAATAGTGATTTAGGGAATTAAATCATCGTTAATTTAATTATAGTGGTTATTTAATGAAATTAAATAAAATAATAATATATTTAATTCAGAAATAATCCAAAATATTGGAAATCACAATATTCTGTGAACTGGGTCATCCCTAAGATTTAATTCAACTTAGAGTTGAATTATATTGACGAATATATTCAATCGATGTCAGTTTGAACGTAGAATTATAATATAATTAAAATCGAGCTCGAAATGGCGCTGCAGTTCGTAAATTAGCAATTCGAACTTCAACTGAATGTACAGGATTCGTTTTAAGCCGGATTTCTGTGAAACAAGAAACGTGTGGAGCTGGTGGAGTATATCTTTCTAGTGGAAGAGAAAAATCAGTATTTCGTTGTATAGATTGTGAGCTGTGTCCAAATCAAATTTTAAAATAGTCGTTATAGAATCGATTATCGATCGTAACGGTTTATTCGATATAACTAAATACCGGTTTCGAATTTAGACAAGGTTCTTTTGAGACATAACGATAATTTAATTTTTAGAATTTTACTGTAATTTTTAATTAATTAAATAAGCAACTTTTTATTTGGAGTATTTTGCACCCTGTAATCAACATTTTGGGGTTCCACAATATGAGTTAATCTACCGGTATTTTTATATATTTGGGATCGTGACACATTGCTGATTTCAACGGTATGTTTAATTCTGTCCATTGCAGTCCGTAAAATTTCACTTTGGAAAGCAAAGCATACCCATGCTACAACGAACCCTAAACATATATATATACCACCGCTAATATGATAAACAATGCTTAGAGCCTAGGCTTTTTCTTAAAAATAAGAATTTCAATAATATGTCCATGTAATATTTTATTAAATATAGACAGAACAATATCTCCTGATCTTGATTACAATTCAACGATAAGGTAAATAGTTCTATATATATATATTAACTAATTAGCCGTTGTTGACATCATCTATGTAACCATGTGGAGGGAACCATAGACATACATTAAATTGCTGAAGGATATAAGATTGGAAATGAAAGTGTACAGCCGGTCATATTTGTGTATGTTAGACACTAAAACGTGGATGCTTCTTCACAACACAAACAAATATCTAAACGTAAGTCCTATAAGTACCCCCTTATTTCCTCTAAACCTAAAGCTATTCACTCAGAAGTCAATACTCCAAGCCGCCGTCACTTTCTTACCTCTTCCAAAACGAAAGACAAAATCGATCAAAGAAAAATAAAATAAAAACCCTAAAATCCCCAAACCAATTCGTATGGATTCGTGAGGAAATCCTCTTCCTTCTCATGTGTGGGGTGCTGAGTTCGACGAAGAAGTTTTCGCGGGGTCGATCATCTTTTGGGGGCATCGGAGGATGTCGAGCTAGGCATGACTTGGGCTGGCGACTCAGTGAGGCGAGGGGGTGCTTTCGACGTGGTCAGATCGGGTACTGGTGGTTGGTGGGAGGTGCGATGGTGAGGTGGTTTCGAGCGTGGCCATTTTAGGGATCCGTAGACTTGAACGATGAGGGGTTTTGCAGTATTATAGGTGAGCTCGAGTTCACCAGCAACGGGGCTGCAGTTCGCAAAGACAGGGGAGGTTCGAATGAGGTATGTGGTGTTCGGATAGGAGGTATTCGCGAGGTGGTAGAGCTCGAAAATCCGTGGTAATGTCGAGTTCATCTATGTTGATTTGAGTGGGTTTGTGAGGCCAATGATGTGGTATTTTACAGTGACAGATCGAAGTTTGTAGGCAATGTTGGAAGAAGGTGACGAGTAGTATGAAACTAATGTAGTATGAAGTGGTTGGGAAGAGCTGTGATGTTTAAACTGTGGGGGTGAAGTGAAGATTTTTGGTGCTTTTAGCTTGATCTGTTGTGAAGGAAGGGAGGTGTTTAGGTGGGAAGTTATTCTCGAAAATGGTTTGTGAAGAAGTAAGAATGGAGATTATCTGTGTTGAAGTTTTCTGGAGTATGGATATTGGTTAACAAGGAAGAAGAGAGATCGAACGAATCGGGTGTGGGAAGTTAGTCCGTTCTTGGGTGTTCAAGGAAAGAGCAGTCTGGGCTTTTGAGTTTGGATGGGCCGAGGGATTTTGTATGGGTGAGATGTCCCATATCAATTGTGTAGTTAAAATTTAAACTATCTAAATGTTATATAAATGTGTTAATTTAATAATTATCTCATCTTATATCAGAATCAGACGAAATCGATAATATTGGAATCATAACGACGATATCTACGTTATGAAACTGCTTTGCAATGATTCGAAGCTTATCTCAATTTATGGAGAAATAAATTGCCTGATCTAAATCAACAAACCATAAATCGTTATTTAACGGTTAACGCGTCAATGTGAGTAAAACTCACCAACTCTGTACAGTTCTATTTTTACAACGTATTCTTAGAGCTGTTAAATATTGTCTGTTCGATTATGTATTGACTGTTTGATTGAAATGCTAGTCAGTTAGTGGAAACTATATATATACATATATGTATATATATATATATATATATATATATATATATATAAACCGTTAAATATTTATATGCTGATTCTGTTTATCAGAATATTTCACATCGAAGTGAAATCGATGTTAATTACGTTGTTTAACATCTGTGATGCAGGGAAACAGGTCGGAGGAATCTAACTGGATTCCTCAACATTTATTTTACTGTGATTTATATATTGTGATATATAATGTGATATATAATCTGACGTTGATTATGTGTGTTGGACGATATTTATCGTTGTTATATGGTGGGTTAAATACCATAAGAAATACCAGAGTGTGGAAAAGGAGATTTTCAAAAGTATATTTTGAAAATAATTTATTTATATAAAATCAATGGATTTTATATTATAAAAGAAAAAGGATTTTGAATAAAAGAAATATATTTGTAAATCAAATATAAGGGAATTATATTTGTAAATCAAATATAAGGGAATTATATTTGTTAATCAAATTTAAAGGAATTTATTTGTTAATCAAATATAAAGGAATTTATTTGTTAATCAAATATAAAGGAATTTATTTGTTAATCAAATATAGAAGGAATTTATTTATTAATCAAATATAAAGGAATTTATTTGTTAATCAAATATAGAAGGAATTTATTTGTTAATCAAATATAAAGGAATTTATTTGTTAATCAAATATAGAAGGAATTTATTTGTTAATCAAATATAAAGGAATATATTTGAAATCAAATATAAAGGAAATATATTTGAAAGCAAATATAAAGGAATATATTGGTAAAACATAAATAAAGAGTTAAAAGAATTTATTTATTTAGGAAATAAATAAAAGAAAAAGGGTTTATTTATTTAGGAAATAAATAAATATTTAAAGGAGATATTTATTTGTTAAATAAATAAAGATTAAAGGAGATATTTAATTGGTAAATAAATAGGATTAAAAGAAGATATTTACTTGTTAGAATAAATAGAATAAAAGGAATATTTATTTGATAAATAAATAGAACTAAATCAAAAGAATATTTAGAAGATGAATAGAAAATGGAAATCTGTTTTAACAGATAAATAGAAAGGATTTAATTTATAAATAACAGTTTATAAATTAAATGAATATTTATCATTCGATAAATGAAATATATAAGTATGAACTTATATAGATAAGAGTTATTGGTTTTAACACCGATAGTTTTAAATAGAATGGGTACACAACACTTGTATAAGTGAAGTAATGTTATTAAAGAGAACATTTATAAAGTGAAGAACCGTTACCAAAAGTAAATCTTTATAAATGAATAAACATTATCAAATAGGAGTATTCGAATAAGAGAAATCGACTAGAGTTAGAAATGATCAATTTGAGTTAGAATAAATCAATCTGAGTTAGAATAAATCAATTTGAGTTATAATTTAATCAGTTAGGGTTGACTAGTTAGAGATTACCAGTTAAAGTTAGAGTTAACTAAATAGAGTTAAACACAAAGGAGTTATCGATTATAGTTTAATCGAAGGGAGTTATCGATTATAGTTTAATCGAAAGGAGTTATCGATTATAGTTTAATCGAAGGGAGTTATCGATTATAGTTTAATCGAAAGGAGTTATCGATTAGTTAAATCGAAAGGGGTTATCGAATTTAGTTATTCGAAAAGGAGTTATCGATTTGTTAAATCGAAAGGGAAGATTATCGAATATCGTTTATTTGAGAGGAGATTTTCGAATATAGTTTATACGAAGGAGTTATCGATTATTAGTTAATCGAAGTGAGTTATAGAATATTAGTTAAATCGAAGGAGTTATCGAATATAGTTTATTCGATGGAGTTGATCGATTAGAGTTAAATCAAATAGAGTTAATCCAAAGGAGTTAATCGAATAGAGTTAAACACAAAGAAGTTGATCGAATATAGTTTATTCGAATAGAGTAAAGGAGTTGATCGAATATAGTTTATTCGAATAGAGTTAGAGGAGTTATCAAATATAGTTTATTCGACAGGAGTTAAGTGAATAGGGTTAATCAAATAGGGTTAATCAAATAGAGTAAATCAAATAGATTTAAGCAAATACAAAGGAGTTAATCGAATAGAGTTAATTGAAAAGAGTTAATCGAATATAGTTATTTGAAAGAAAGGTCATCGAATGTAGTTATTCGAATGGAGGAGTTATCGAATAGAGATTATTCGAAAGAGAATTTCGTAAGGAAGTTCGTTAAAGTTTTAAAGGATAAACCTTGTCTATCCCGAAGTTTAAACCGTTGTTCAGTTAAGGTCTGAGAGGTAATTATACCCCAACTTGATTGACTTCGTTTTTAACTAAGGAATGACTAAGGTTTGATAGTAAGTGATGGTTAAGTAAATATAGTTAATAAGTGTAATGGTTTGAGTTGGCATAGCGATGTTTTATCTAAAACATCTGTTTAATCCAAACATAGGAGTTTTGGAAATGTTTCCAAAGAAGAACCAGAAATGTTTTCTAATATAGCAAACAAGGAAATGGAAATGTTTTCCATTGTTAACAACGTATATTTTCTAAACTTAGAAAATAAGAAATATTGAATATAGGGAAACAGGAGATAAGTAAATAAATGAACTAAGGAGATTAATGTTAAATGATGTTTGTTCGATATAATTTCCATCTGGAAATAATATCGTTGTTTGCACACTTGTTTTTCTTTGATAGTTAACTCACAAACTATCGAAGTTTTGACCATTTTAACGTTGTTAATATGGAGAGACCGGTTGGATTATTATCCAAAGAACCACTCTGTATTGGCATAAGCGTCACGAATCATATATGCCAAAGATAATTGAAGACGGAGTAAAATGCAAGGACTGTTGTATAAGTCTTAGATAACAGTGACTAAGATGGATATACGTAATAGTGCCTTCGGTTTGTCCAGTCCCAGGACAACTTGTATGGACGAAGGTCTGACAGAGTATATCCAATAGATCGCGTAAGTTGATCTGTTCAAACGTATTCACGTTTGGTGGCGGAGGAATTCGTTTCTCTAAGCTGTATACCCGTGTTATTTTTGGATAAATCAATTTGTGATTTGGCGGGTATGAAGATGTGACATTCTAAGTGAATGAGGATGACTTGTATGGATGAATGTCTGACAGAGTATTTCTAGAAAGGTCATGTACATTGGTTTCTTCAACCGTACCAAGAGTGGAAGCGGAGAAGGAAACTTCTTTAGCTAACACGTAATGTACTATTGTAGACATCAGTTAGTGATTTTCGATGGATCTGACAATGTGGCATTCGAAGTGAATCTGATGTGATGATAAAGCGTAGCTTCTAGCCTCATCAACCGGTAAATGACAGAAATCGGGCAGGCAGCATGGCTAAGTCGGTCGCACCGAAGTAGGGTGTATAATCACCTATCTAGAGAATATTCATTTGCTTCTTTAATCTATCAATGTTGTCCCATATATATACGGGAACAATTGCTGATCCCAGCCGTTGGTGATATACATTCGATACACTCAAGCAAAATGAGTGGTCTGTCATGTGTGGCTGAGTTACAAGATGTTCTTGTTGAACTCCAGTGTATCGTTCCTAGAGTACACTGATCAGAAGGTGGTTCCATACCTTGTCATAGTTGGAAATCCATTACCCAATACGTGCTTGCGGTTTTGATCGTATACTATATATGTAGAACGTGAGATGAAAGCGTTTCTGCTAGATGATTATTATATTGTGTTGATAGACATTATTATAATATCAAAAGGTTTTGATATAAAGATATTTTGAATTCTCATAAGGGAAAAACCCGTTCCGTTATACGACGTGGTCTTATGAGATATCATATACCTGTTCAACTGTTTTTAAACTGTTTTACTCATACCAGTCCATGACTGACCCGGAGTTTACTTTGTTTTGTTTTCCCTAAACTCTTGGGTGTCTAATTTATATGGGCAGTCAAGTAGTCGGGATTTTACAGACATACTTGGAGAGCTTGGAGCGGGAGGCTTCAAGATCATATAACTATAGTTATTTCCGCTGTGTTGTAAGTGCTATACTCTGATAAGTGCTATTGTATACATAACTGTTATATTTCAAAGTTATGTTATCTATTATATGTTATTCGTTCCGCTGCGAGATTCGTGTTACTCTGATGATGTAAGTTCTTCTTCTTCTATTCTAAGTTTCTATCTTATCTATCCTCACCCTCTAATTTCTTTCATTAACTACTGGGATTTTTCGATGTTTTGGTTATCGACATTGTGCTTATGTCGATAACCAAAGTCGCTCAAAATCCGGGTCGTTACAGTTGGTATCTGAGCTTAATTTAAGAATTTCCTTGGCTCTGTGGCGTGACTCGGTAGAGATAGGGTTAGTAATACCCTAGATTGAGTTTGAGTGTATATATACGAGTGCGTATTTGTATTTGATATAAAAATGGTTTTATATTGTGGAGATTCATTGGCTGAGTTGTTTATGAGTTCTGGTCGATCAGTTTGATCCACTGTATCGGTAGGAGTAAATAAACACTTGAATACGATGGACTGACACAGTATTGATATGTGATATATTATCATGTATAGGATGTGTTGGTAGTAATTATAATTAGATAAGATTACAAAATGTGAAATGGTTATATATAACCAATCAGAATTTATACAAGTAAATTATATGAAATTGAAATGAATTAAATCTGAATTTAGATCAGAATTGAAATTAAAACCTTGGAGATTTGGAAAGGTGTTTGTTAACAGATTTGGATTAAGTATAAGAGAATTTTAAAATACTAGGAGGTTTTAAATTGGTTTAAAGTATTGTGAATGGTATTTGAATAATATTCCAAAGTGGAAGTGTTTGAGAAATGGTTTTAAAGGTGATGTAGTATTGAACTCACTTCGATCGCTGGAAAATAAACTCTGATGATGACTGTAGCATCATCAGTGTTCATTTTCGAGTTGATAAGTGACGGAATACTACCAAGGATTTTGTTTTTGAATTGTTTGAGAAAAACAATTTGTTTTGGTACTTTGAAATAAACACTTTGATTTTTGATATGATAAAGTGATTTAAAATTCCCAGGAAAAGATTGTTGAATTAAAACCAATTTGAATTGAAGGTTGGAAAAGCAATTGGAATTAAAATTGAAATCAATTAGGTGAAAATTGAATTAAATTGGGTTAGAATGATATCAAGACAAATTGGATTGATGAGTTAAGAAATTGAAATCAAGAATTGGACTTTGATTTGAAATGAAATTCGACTTAGGCATAAGCGAATGGTTGAATTTGTGGATAAGAATTGATTGGAGTTTGATTGGAAATACAGTGGTATATGCTAAATTGACGGCAGGTGAAAGTGATAGGGATGATATGCCCAACAAAAAGGTACAAGTTTATATTTGATATAAGCATGAGATTTATGAGCCGAATTGGCAAGCCGCTTGGCTGTTTGATTTTCTTTTGGGTTGGAGATGGCCTAGAGAGGCGAGTTGTGGTTTTACCGATAGGGCTGTACAAAGGAGGTTATGGCGAAATTTATGAAAATTTAAAGTGTTGGAAAATTTTCAGAATTTTTGAAAAAGTTAGTTAGTCGGAAGGAATTAATATTTTAGTCGATATTAATTGGTTCAGAGAAACAAGAGATAAGGGGTAAACCGATAAGCTTTTACCAAATAGATAGGGTCGTCCTCTAACTTAACAATTTCGAGGACGAAATTATTTTAAGTGGGGAAGAATATAATGACCCGCATTGTCAGAGGTATTATAATTAATTTATTTAATTATATAAATAGTGATTTAGGGAATTAAATCATCGTTAATTTAATTATAGTGGTTATTTAATGAAATTAAATAAAATAATAATATATTTAATTCAGAAATAATCCAAAATATTGGAAATCACAATATTCTGTGAACTGGGTCATCCCTAAGATTTAATTCATCTTAGAGTTGAATTATATTGACGAATATATTCAATCGACGTCAGTTTGAACGTAGAATTATAATATAATTAAAATCGAGCTCGAAATGGTGCTGTAGTTCGTAAATTGGCAATTCGAACTTCAACTGAATGTACAGGATTCGTTTTAAGCTGGATTTCTGTGAAACAAGAAACGTGTGGAGCTGGTGGAGTATATCTTTCTAGTGGAAGAGAAAAATCAGGATTTCGTCGTATAGACTGTGAGTTGTGTCCAAATCAAATTTTAAAATAGTCGCTATAGAATCGATTATCGACCCTAATGGTTTATTCGATATAACTAAATACCGGTTTCGAATTTAGACAAGGTTCTTTTGAGACATAACGATAATTTAATTTTTAGAATTTTACTATAATTTTTAATTAATTAAATAAGCAACTTTTTATTTGGAGTATTTTGCACCCTGTAATCAACATTTTGGGGTTCCACAATATGAGTTAATCTACTAGTATTTTTATATATTTGGGATCGTGGCATTGCTGATT
Organism: Allium sativum; assembly: GCA_030737875.1. Taxonomy (NCBI): domain Eukaryota; kingdom Viridiplantae; phylum Streptophyta; class Magnoliopsida; order Asparagales; family Amaryllidaceae; genus Allium; species Allium sativum. The sequence goes on along the minus strand of CM060916.1, from coordinate 709,372,974 downwards.
TCAACGGTATGTTTAATTCTGTCCATAGCAGTCCGTAAAATTTCACTTTGGAAAGCAAAGCATACCCATGCTACAACGAACCCTAAACATATATATATATACCACAACTAATATGATAAACAATGCTTAGAGCCTAGGCTTTTTCTTAAAAATAAGAATTTCAATAATATGTCCATGTAATATTTTATTAAAAATAGACAGAACAATATCTCCTAATCTTGATTACAATTCAACGATAAGGTAAATAGTTCTAAATATATATATATATATATATATATATATATTAGCCGTTGTTGACATCATCTATGTAACTATGTGGAGGGAACCATAGACATACATTAAATTGCTGAAGGATATAAAATTGGAAATGAAAGTGTACAGCCGGTCATGTTTGTGTATGTTAGACACTAAAATGTGGAAGCTTCTTCACCACACAAACAAATATCTAAACGTAAGTCCTATAAGTACCCCCCTTATTTCCTCTAAACCTAAAGCTATTCACTCATAAGTCAATACTCCAAGCCGCCGTCACTTTCTTACCTCTTCCAAAACGAAAGACAAAATCGATCAAAGAAAAATAAAATAAAAACCCTAAAATTCCCAAACCAATTCGCATGGATTCGTGAGGAAATCCTCTTCCTTCTCATGTGTGGGGTGCTGAGTTCGACGAAGAAGTTTTCGCGGGGTCGATCATCTTTTGGGGGCATCGGAGGATGTCGAGCTGGGCATGACTTGGGCTGGAGACTCAGTGAGGCGAGGGGGTGCTTTCGACGTGGTCAGATCGGGTACTGGTGGTTGGTGGGAGGTGCGATGGTGAGGTGGTTTCGAGCGTGGCCAGTTTGGGGACCCGGAGACTTGAACGATGAGGGGTTTTGCAGTATTACAGGTGAGCTCGAGTTCACCAGCAACGGGGCTACAGTTTGCAAAGGACAAGGGATGTTCGAATGAGGTCTGTGGTGTTCGGATAGGAGGTATTCACGAAGTGGTAGATCTCGAAAATCCCTGGTAATGTCGAGTTTATCTATGTTGATTTGAGTGGGTTTGTGAGGCCAATGATGTGGTATTTTACAGTGACAGATCGAAGTTTGTAGGCAATGTTGGAAGAAGGTGACGAGTAGTATGAAACTAATGTAGTATGAAGTGGTTGGGAAGAGCTGTGATGTTTAAACTGTGGGGGTGAAGTGAAGATTTTTGGTGCTTTTAGCTCGATCTGTTGTGAAGGAAGGGAGGTGTTTAGGTGGGAAGTTATTCTCGAAAATGGTTTGTGAAGAAGTAAGAATGGAGATTATCTGTGTTGAAGTTTTCTGGAGTATGGAGATTGGTTAACAAGGAAGAAGGGAGATCAAACGAATCGGGTGTGAGAAGTTAGTCCGTTCTTGGGTGTTCAAGGAAAGAGCAGTCTGGGCTTTTGAGTTTGGATGGGCCGAGGGATTTTGTTTGGGTGAGATGTCCCATATCAATTGTGTAGTTAAAGATTAAACTATCTAAATGTTATATAAATGTGTTAGTTTAATAATTATCTCATCTTATATCAGAATCAGACGAAATCGATAACATTGGAATCATAACGACGATATCTACGTTATGAAACTGCTTTGGAATGATTCGAAGCTTATCTCAATTTATGGAGAAATAATTTGCCTGATCTAAATCAACAAACCATAAATCATTATTTAACGGTTAACGCGTCAATGTGAGTAAAACTCACCAACTCTGTACAGTTCTATTTTTACAACGTATTCTTAGAGCTGTTAAATATTGTCTGTTTGATTATGTGTTGACTGTTTGATTGAACTGCTAGTCAGTTAGTGGAAATTATATATATATATATATATATATACATATGTATATATATATATAAACCATTAAATATTTATATGCTGATTCTGTTTATCAGAATATTTCACATCGAAGTGAAATCGATGTTAATTACGTTGTTTAACATCTGTGATGCAGGGAAACATGTCGGAGGAATCTAACTGGATTTCTCAACATTTATTTTACTGTGATTTATATATTGTGATATATAATGTGATATATAATCTAACGTTGATTATGTGTGTTGGACGATATTTATCGTTGTTATATGGTGGGTTAAATACCATAAGAAATACCAGAGTGTGGAAAAGGAGATTTTCAAAAGTATATTTTGAAAATAATTTATTTAAATAAAATCAATGGATTTTATATTATAAAAGAAAAAGGATTTTTAATAAAAGAAATATATTTGTAAATCAAATATAAGGGAATTATATTTGTAAATCAAATATAAGGGAATTATATTTGTTAATCAAATATAAAGGAATTTATTTGTTAATCAAATATAAAGGAATTTATTAGTTAATCAAATATAAAGGAATTTATTTGTTAATCAAATATAGAAGGAATTTATTTGTTAATCAAATATAAAGGAATTTATTTGTTAATCAAATATAGAAGGAATTTATTTGTTAATCAAATATAAAGGAATTTATTTGTTAATCAAATATAGAAGGAATTTATTTGTTAATCAAATATAAAGGAATATATTTGAAATCAAATATAAAGGAAATATATTTGAAAGCAAATATAAAGGAATATATTGGTAAAACATAAATAAAGAGTTAAAAGAATTTATTTATTTAGGAAATAAATAAAAGAAAAAGGGTTTATTTATTTAGGAAATAAATAAAGATTTAAAGGAGATATTTATTTGTTAAATAAATAAAGATTAAAGGAGATATTTAATTGGTAAATAAATAGGATTAAAAGAAGATATTTACTTGATAGAATAAATAGAATAAAAGGAATATTTATTTGATAAATAAATAGAACTAAATCAAAAGAATATTTAGAAGATGAGTAGAAAATGGAAATCTGTTTTAACAGATAAATAGAAAGGATTTAATTTATAAATAACAGTTTATAAATTAAATGAATATTTATCATTCGATAAATGAAATATATAAGTCTGAACTTATATAGATAAGAGATATTGGATTTAACACCGATAGTTTTAAATAGAATGGGTACACAACACTTGTATAAGTGAAGTAATGTTATTAAAGAGAACATTTATAAAGTGAAGAACCGTTACCAAAAGTAAATCTTTATAAATGAATAAACATTATCAAATAGGAGTATTCGAACAAGAGAAATCGACTAGAGTTAGAAATGATCGATTTGAGTTAGAATAAATCAATCTGAGTTAGAATAAATCAATTTGAGTTATAATTTAATCAGTTAGGGTTGACTAGTTAGAGATTACCAGTTAAAGTTAGAGTTAACTAAATAGAGTTAAACACAAAGGAGTTATCGATTATAGTTTAATCGAAGGGAGTTATCGATTATAGTTTAATCGAAAGGAGTTATCGATTAGTTAAATCGAAAGGGGTTATCGAATTTAGTTATTCGAAAAGGAGTTATCGATTTGTTAAATCGAAAGGGAAGATTATCGAATATCGTTTATTTGAGAGGAGATTTTCGAATATAGTTTATACGAAGGAGTTATCGATTATTAGTTAATCGAAGTGAGTTATAGAATATTAGTTAAATCGAAGGAGTTATCGAATATAGTTTATTCGATGGAGTTGATCGATTAGAGTTAAATCAAATAGAGTTAATCCAAAGGAGTTAATCGAATAGAGTTAAACACAAAGAAGTTGATCGAATATAGTTTATTCGAATAAAGTAAATGAGTTGATCGAATATAGTTTATTCGAATAGAGTTAGAGGAGTTATCAAATATAGTTTATTCGACAGGAGTTAAGTGAATAGGGTTAATCAAATAGGGTTAATCAAATAGAGTAAATCAAATAGAGTTAACCAAATACAAAGGAGTTAATCGAATAGAGTTAATTGAAAAGAGTTAATCGAATATAGTTATTTGAAAGAAAGGTCATCGAATGTAGTTATTCGAATGGAGGAGTTATCGAATAGAGATTATTCAAAAGAGAATTTCGTAAGGAAGTTCGTTAAAGTTTTAAAGGATAAACCTTGTCTATCCCGAAGTTTAAACCGTTGTTCAGTTAAGGTCTGAGAGGTAATTATACCCCAACTTGATTGACTTCGTTTTTAACTAAGGAATGACTAAGGTTTGATAGTAAGTGATGGTTAAGTAAATATAGTTAATAAGTGTAATGGTTTGAGTTGGCATAGCGATGTTTTATCTAAAACATCTGTTTAATCCAAACGTAGGAGTTTTGGAAATGTTTCCAAAGAAGAACCAGAAATGTTTTCTAATATAGCAAACAAGGAAATGGAAATGTTTTCCATTGTTAACAACGTATATTTTCTAAACTTAGAAAATAAGAAATATTGAATATAGGGAAACAGGAGATAAGTAAATAAATGAACTAAGGAGATTAATGTTAAATGATGTTTGTTCGATATAATTTCCATCTGGAAATAATATCGTTGTTTGCACACTTGTTTTTCTTTGATAGTTAACTCACAGACTATCGAAGTTTTGACCATTTTAACGTTGTTAATATGGAGAGACCGGTTGGATTATTATCCAAAGAACCACTCTGTATTGGCATAAGCGTCGCGAATCATATATGCCAAAGATAATTGAAGACGGAGTAAAATGCAAGGACTGTTGTATAAGTCTTAGATAACAGTGACTATGATGGATATACGGAATAGTGCCTTCGGTTTGTCCAGTCCCAGGACAACTTGTATGGACGAAGGTCTGACAGAGTATATCCAATAGATCGCGTAAGTTGATCTGTTCAAACGTATTCACGTTTGGTGGCGGAGGAATTCGTTTCTCTAAGCTGTATACCCGTGTTATTTTTGGATAAATCAATTTGTGATTTGGCGGGTATGACGATGTGACATTCTAAGTGAATGAGGATGACTTGTATGGATGAAAGTCTGACAGAGTATTTCCAAAAAGGTCACGTACATTGGTTTCTTCAACCGTACCAATAGTGGAAGCGGAGAAGGAAACTTCTTTAGCTAACACGTAATGTACTATTGTAGACATCAGTTAGTGATTTTCGATGGATCTGACAATGTGGCATTCGAAGTGAATCTGATGTGATGATAAAGCCTAGCTTTTAGCCTCATCAACCGGTAAATGACAGAAATCGGGCAGGCAACATGGCTAAGACGGTCGCACTGAAGTAGGGTGTATAATCACCTATCTAGAGAATATTCATTTGCTTCTTTAATCTATCAATGCTGTCCCATATATATACGGGAACGGTTGCTGATCCCAACCGTTGGTGATATACATTCGATACACTCAAGCAAAATGAGTGGTCGGTCATGTGTGGCTGAGTTACAAGATGTTCTTGTTGAACTTCGGTGTATCGTTCCTAGAGTACACTGATCAGAAGGTGGTTCCATACCTTGTCATAGTTGGAAATCCATTACCCAATACGTGCTTGCAGTTTTGATCATATACTATATATGTAGAACGTGAGATGAAAGCGTTTCTGCTAGATGATTATTATATTGTGTTGATAGACATTATTATAATATCAAAAGGTTTTGATATAAAGATATTTTGAATTCTCATAAGGGAAAAACCCGTTCCGTTATACGGCGTGGTCTTATGAGATATCATATACCTGTTCAACTGTTTTACTCATACCAATCCATGACTGACCCGGAGTTTACTTTGTTTTGTTTTCCCTAAACTCTTGGGTGTCTAATTTATATGGGCAGTCAAGTAGTCGGGATTTTACAGACATACTTGGAGAGCTTGGAGCGGGAGGCTTCAAGATCATATAACTATAGTTATTTCCGCGGTGTTGTAAGTGCTGTACTCTGATAAGTGCTATTGTATACATAACTTTTATATTTCAAAGTTATGTTATCTATTATATGTTATTCGTTCCGCTGCGAGATTCGTGTTACTCTGATGATGTAAGTTCTTCTTCTTCTATTCTAAGTTTCTATCTTATCTATCCTCACCCTCTAATTTCTTTCATTAACTACTGGGATTTTTCGATGTTTTGGTTATCGACATCGTGCTTATGTCGATAACCAAAGTCGCTCAAAATCCGGGTCGTTACAAACACCTAAACTTGTCATTGATCCCGTGGTTTGAACTTTTTTGTTTGAGGGGGACATAGTCCTGAGATTCTTGACCCTTAATAGTAGCTGTGTAGAGCGTTTGTTTTCCTGTTTTAGTTGAAGGACTAGAAGTATTATTTGAATCTAAACTTAGATCAGAGGATTAAGTTAAATAAGCTAAGAAAAGAGTAATGATACAACTAAAAAAGGAAACAACAAATTCAGTAAAGCAACAAACATGACAGTTAAATAATAAATTTTTCCAAGATAAGTTGGAAAAAAAATCTATAACAAAGAAAGTTTTCTTATGTGGACTATGCTTGGACACGAAAATAGGGAATCTTTATAAAATAGTTGTATACAATGCTAGTACAAATAGGAATGGTGCATAAAAGTAAAACGGGGATGTGATCAATTTTCCACCCTTTTTGTAACATAAGAAATCGAATTTAGAAACCCAGATTTTTCTGAAATTCAAAAAATAAAGTTGCTTGGTAGGGTTTTGGATGCAAAAATTGGATGAACTACGCTCTTGCGCAGTAAGAGTGTGGGAAAATTTTGGATGAAAAGGTATTTTGGTTTTCAAATATTGCATTCATATAGAAATTGCCAGTATATTTAGGATGTGTGCATCATGTTTTCAATGAAATTTTGAAGAAAAATTTGCATTCATATAGGAGGTACCGCTTAGGCATTCATTTCATTCATGTATTATTATGTTGTATTACACTTTGCACGAATGCATAGATGTTTGCAAAAATTGGATGCACACATGATGGATGTATGTTACGCGAGGGGTTATTTAACTTTACCCTTATCAAATTTCGAAGACGAAATTTTCTAAGGGTGGAGAATGTAACACCCCGCATTTTTAATTAAGTAAAATAAAGTAGAATTTAAAAAGCTTCCAGAATTTTGTCATGGGATTAGCGTCATTGCATCCATGGCAATTTTCTGGTCAATTTAGACATATAGGTTGCAGAAAATTGATTTAAGATAAAAGAGATACTTTAAATGAAATATTGTAACAAATATGAAAATAAGATAAAAGAAAAAGAACAATGACCACCATTGTTTTTAGTCTTATTAACAAAAGCCTATGTAGTCCAGTTGGTAAGAGCATGTGACTTTCAAGAGAGTGACGCGAGTTCGATCCCCGCCGGCCCCATATTTTTGTTTTAGGAGAACAGCTGAAATAATACATGTTCTAAGAAGGAAATAGATATATAAGCACATATAAGGGAAATTATACATATATGAAAGTATAAAAATATATGTATATATGTATATGTAAATATATGCGTATATATGTGCAAGAATATATATACAGAAGAGAAATTCAAAATAAACCTACAATCAACGAAAACAGAAATGAATTAAATAACGACATAACGCCGTATGAATTTTGAAAATGAAATAAAAATTGTTCGTATATATACGTGTAAGATGGGCATTTGAAGTTTTGTATACATATAAGGAGATTATATAAATAAGTCAAAGAACGTATAACGGGATATTAATCAAACGTTTAAATTAAAAAAATTTAAAACCTCGCGGGACACAGGTTGGTCGACCCACGTTTGCCTAGGTCAACCTATAGGTCGACCCATCCCAGATCTGGGCAGATTCGTTTGACGAATTTGGACTGTTTTTCAAACCATATTTGTTGCTGATTCAACGTTACGTGTACAAGAAAATATTCACTGTCTAGAACACTTATAAATGGGCTAGTAGAGCCTAGCCTAAATCTCATATTTTCTGAGAGGATGTCTAGACTCTGCCATTCTTCTTCCTCCTCAAATCTCTTCAAAAAAAAATAGAATAATTAGTTTAAGGAAATTCTAAATCAAGATCTGGAGGAAAAGAATGTATATATGCAAATGGATGTTCAGAATTCTATTCGAAGTAAGGTAAATTCTTGGATTTGGTCAATTTAAATTTCTCCCCTTTCTTCCCCTTTTCTTTTAGTTGAGAATTGTGGGTCCATGGTTGTTTAGGTTCTAGAATCAGTTAGGGGAGCCATGTAATGCTAGGTCTGGACCAGATTCATGAATTGAAAAGCTATTAGGTGAGTGGATTTAAGTTATGCCTTTCTAATAATGGTATATTTATCGTTTTTCATTCCCTGTTAATATGTATAGTAAATTTGCTGAAATGTAAATCTGCTGAAACGTATAAACTAGTTTAAATACGTGGAAAGGATTACTGTTGTATATAGAACGAACCCATTCATTGGCATATTATGTACATGAACCCTTGACTGTAAGAATTGGGATAATTACATGTTAATCTGTTGAATTGGAATAATTATATGATTGGATAATTACATTCTTTTAAAGTTGGGTTAATTACATGTTAGAAGAACATGCAACATGATAGTCAGTTAAAATGGACTAAATATGATATTTAAGTATGACATGTAAAAATAGAATTACAGTAAAAATTTGGAAGAATGGACATGCCTAAATTATATGGAAAATTTACAGTAATTAAGAAAATGTAACCGCACTTAGACACGAGGTTAAATTCAACTTGCGGTAGAAGTCTCCCCGGAACCGCCCGGCAAATCCAGCATCCACAAGTTGTTAATTTAATGTGAGGGGTCTAGTGCGTAAATATACATGTAACGATGCTAAGACACGAGGTTAAGTCCAACTTGTGGAAGAAGTCTGCCTGGAACCGCCCGACAAATCCAGCATCCACTAGTGGTCGCCTTAATGTGAGAGGTCTGGTGCATAAACATATATATATATATATATATATATATATATATATACATATATGAATGTATAGAAGGATAGAAATAAATGGCACTAATTGGAATTAATGGAAATGAAGGGAAATGTACGAAAGTTACAACAGTAAAAGAAGTGGAATGAACGGGGAATGGTAATGACTTATTATGAATAAACCTGAAAGGGAAAAAGGAAAGATAATAGGTAGACTTGTCCTAGGGACAAGTGGAAATTATAACTTAGGTTATAATAAACGATAAAGGGAATATGATAGCTTATATGTAATAAGATAAGTTGTACTTAATTATAAATAAAATAATCTGTAAATCTGGAAACTTGAAACCTGTTGTTTGTAATAAGTAGAGAAAAAGGGGGAAACTTATGAAATGCAATAAGTTGTACTTGATTAAACATTAAGTAATCTGTAAACTTAAGAATCTGAATCCTGATGATAAGAAGAACATGTTATCCATAAACTTGAGAATCTGAAATCTGCTGATAAGAATATAATGTTAAAGGCTTATTAATGAACTTAAATGGGTTAAGTTATATAACTGAAATTAATAAGCAAGAGGAACTTGGAAACTTGAATAAGAAGTCAATATGACTTGGAACAACCAAGTTAAATGGAAAGGTAGATTAAGCGCGTAATTAAATGATCAGATATAGGGTCTAATAACACATTAACCCAAAGAGCTTGGACCAGTCCGTATGTTTAAAGGTGAATAACCCAACGGGGTAGATCATCATGGTGTCATGAGGCACAAGGGGAGCGCACGTCCATCTGATTATTCTACCAATTCTGCTGATATTCTGCTAGCTCCGAAGGACTGGAAGGTGAAGCACGCGGCTTCCTGGGACGTGGAGGGTACTCCTGGTAGTTCTCTGTGCGGTGACAGCGTTTAGGCTGTGCTCGCAGAGGTTAGGTCTGCACGTTACTACCCGGTGGGTATATGTTGACTACCATAATAGGGCGCATTAAGAAGGCTGTAGGGTGGCATAGATGATTCGACGATCTGGTTGCCTCGTGACTAGGCGAGTTACAACCGTTTTATCTGTTTGCCTTTGGCATGTCTAACCATCTATTTGATAGCAGCTGTTGGGTACCAACCATCGACAGTCAGTGTAACGAGTGATGCGTGATGCAGAAAGAAGGAGAGCTAAACCTATAGATGATCGACCTTTCGCTATCAAGGCTTTGGTTGCGGGATGGGCCAATTAGGATGTTGTTGTTTTTTTCTAGGCCACGTCACTAGCTCTCAATTTTGTTTGTCTTTCACTAGTTGAGGGAGGTGTCGGGTGGGACCATAGCCACTGAAAATGCAGACCATAGCATCTGTGTATAAAGATATATGAAAAGCTCCCAATCGAGTTATGTGTTTCTTGTACAACCCTGTTACGAAACTCGGTGCATAGTAGATAATATGTGCGGATACTTGCATACCGTTTCCGAATGGTGTATCGTAAAGGTTGAGGCATCGAGTACGACTGACGATACATACTGAGAAAGTCTAGATACATGCATGTCTCTCTGGGTGGTGTATCATATACTCTAGGGCATTACTCTACGATGGAAGCTGATTCGATCGAAGGTGGCAGTCTGTACGCTTACGTAGCATGGCGATGGCGGTTCTATGCGGAACGTAGCGTTGTTATACAAAGATCCATACGTTGTTCCGTTGTAGGATGGGGGACTGCGTATATTTCTGTGGCGTTTCGGCGAAGATTGTGCAAATAGGCGCCATGGGGTGTACCTTAATGTTGGGGGTAGATACATAAATATTGTATTAGGTTAATCCACTAGGAAGTGGATGAGTACGACGTGCGTGTAAGCCTTGCGTGTTGCTAACCCAGTAACCTAATAAATAAGAAATTGTAACTGAATGGTATATGTAGGGTTATCCAAAATGTGTAGTTTATATCCAATCACCAGAACTTGTGTTCTGACCCCCTCCTCATATCATACTCGCAGGTTAGATTTGTGGAAGAAATATGATAGCTTTGGATACTGGTTAGGTAGTATTATTATCTGCGTAAGACTATATATATTATATTTTATCCATTCCGCTGAGAGATATTTTCTGAGCTATGATATATTTTATATCTCTGTCTTTTATACAGGATACCAGACAGACAAACACGATTTTTGATAGATTAGAATTTTGAAAAAAATCCGGTCTGTCGGTATTCGGGTTGTTACATTTGTTCTCATTTCTAAGAGAGCTAACCCTAATTGGTAAAACAATTTGGGGATTTCTTTTGTAACCTCCTCTATGAATAAAATCATCAAAGCTCTTAAAGTGGACGTATGTTCAATCCAAACCGAACCACTATAAATCATTGTGTTCTTACTTGCGCATATTATACTTTACTTTACTATACTTCTGACTGTGTTCTTCCATACTTCTAAATGACCAAGATAACCCTTCCCATACCATTTAGCTTTCCACTTGCAATGAGCTTATGAAACCCATATCCCAAGGTAACTGTCGGTCCTTAAGTCTTGCAAGTGTGATACTCACCTCTTGAAGGAAGATTAACTAATCTTCGGGCTTAAGACCTTGATATCTAGGAAACGGTAAACTGACTCAAGCTTGCAAGAACTAAAAAATCCCTAAGTACCCTTAAATCTATACCCTTATTTCCTTTTTCGGGTGTTGACGAAAAATATCGTCAACAAAAGAGAAAGGGGTCAATCATATACCGCTCCTATTCATGCAAATCCTGAAGATATACGACTTACTACTACATCTCAATTGACTCATGACACTATTGATGTTGTGCCTAGGAATCGTCTCCAATTTGAAGCTTACCTCAAGAGGATGGATAAAAATATGGATAAGAAGTTTGACAAAATTAAGAATTTTTTTGGAAACATGTGGAATGCGATTACATGCTCGACATCTACGTCCACTCAGGCATAGAATCCAGGAAAGTGGCATGTTTCATCAATTCATTAGACCACTTCTGAGAGCACAAGTTCTGATGCCTTTTGATGATGGCATGGTTGTAAGTTTTTTATATATTGTTCATGAACAATTAAGAGACTTGTAGTAAATAGTCTCTCTTGCATTTTGATCATTATTATGTTTTGCTTGAAATGTTATCTAATATTTACTTATGAACTCAAGTATGTGATGGATATTATGTTACTTTTCATATAACTTGATCTTTTTAATCGATGACAAAGGGAGGGAATATTTTTGAAAGGTAAGTGCACTAATAAATTATTACAGGAGAAGTATAGCCATACATTCAGGAGGGGGATTAAATTTTCAACAAGAGGTTGTCATCAATCAAAAAAGGGGGAGAATGTTGATTCATGAGATTTTTTGATTCACGACAACGAAGAAAAGAAGATCAATGAAAGAGTGATTTAGTATGATAATTTATTTGTGTTTTAGTTGTGTTAGAATTTGTTAAAATATATCCTCAAATATCATAGCACGATACACAAACATGTGTGTGTGTGATAGCACACAGGTCTCTAGACTGTACAATATGGCATAGACCAGTCAACTGGTTTGCACCAGAATGCATAGTCCAGTGCATTTGCGTGCCAATATATATATATATATATATATATATATATATATACACACGTTTTTTCAAATACCAGTTGACTGGTCATTTTTCCACCAACCGACTGATCCGAACCTAACGGTCATATTTCTGAAAAGACATCTCCTTTCATGAAGAGTTACAATTCATTTCTGAACAGAAATGATTGCTTCTTTTCATGGAATCTCTTCATGAATGATTACCACTCTACAATGCTACTTATACATCACAAAATCAGCTTTCAAACTCACTAATTCTCACTCTAATTTTTGATCTTGTTTCTATATTCTCTTGCATTCAGAAAGCATTCTATTTCATACTTATTGCTTTGAATCGCTGATTCTATTTCACATTTCTCGACTCAATAAGAAATATACTTCCTTCAAATATTTACACACACAAAAAATATATGAGGATAATATTATAGGAAGGGTGTGCTTAATCCGGGACTAATCCGTGTTGCTTAGAACACATATTGAAGTCAAAACTCTTGTTGTATTGTTGAAGTCATGTTTGGTTGCTCAAGCGTGTTGTTGAAGTCCTGTTTGGTTTGCTCAGGCGTGAAATCCCGTTCGGTTGCTTAGGTGTATTGTTAACCTATTCCTCCGGGTGAAGTGAGGGCATTGCTAGTGAAAAGCCAGAAGAAGTCTGTGACTAGACATAGGACGGTGCTCCGAACCAGTATAAAAAATCTCTGGTTTCATTTATTTTGCTTTACTTCACTTACATACTTCTTATCTATGATATAGTTATATTTAGTTTATTAAATTTTTACTTGCATAACCATTGCATAAGTTTAATATATCACATTATTCAAGCTTTTGCATATTCATATCAATCCATATTACTCGATCCTACTCTAGCATTATTTACAATGTTTACCTTATAAATAGCAAAATATCATGGAATGCTAACATTGCCATATAGTGAGATGTATAATGCTAGCATTCATTCATACAAGTTTGTTTTATGCCTTAATGAAACCAAATAAATCAATCTTCAATCATCTTCAAAATATTTCCAGTTCAAACGCATCATCCAGATCGAAATGGTTTTCGAGAAAGCAGGCCCGATCCCGGTCTCTTTGGAATGACAATCGATGTTTTCGGAAAACTCAACTTCGGTTCTTTAGGAATAAACCGACAATACATAAGTGTGTGAGTTCACCTCCTGGCTATTTATGGAAACGGGTTCCCTCATCATTTATCGGATAAATTTGCAAAGTTAAAATGGCCAGATTTGTTTGGCGATTATTTAATTATCAAATAAACATACAATTAATTAATAAAAAGATTTATTTACCCATGATAATTACTAAACCTTTCTAAAATGAATATTTCATTTATAATAACATTTAAAAAATATTTATTAAATTATTCTTATACTTATCTTACCTACCTAAGTTTATTGAACAACCATTGTATTTTCAATACTTTGGAAATAAATTCATAACTTATATTATCAGTATAAGTATATTCAAAAAGCATTTAGAAAAGCTCTCTTATTTTCTGAATCATATTAAAGGATCAAACAAAGTTATTTAAAAAGAAAACATATATAAGAATAAACCCAAACATAATTCCTCTGGTGTTAAGTGTGGAACAAATGTCCATACCACCATTTTTAAGAAGATTACACTTAAGAAAACCAAACTCAATTCCTTTTATAAATATCTTCGATAAATCCTTTGATAATTTTTTATATTAAAACTAATATATAAAACCTTTTTATTTTAAAACAGTATCCAAGTTTAGTTGTAAAGCTCTTCGAATCAATATCCAGCTATTATAACTCTTTATAAGTATCACATAATCCTTTATAAACTTCCTTTATACATATTCAGAATCATATATAAAATGTATTTATAAATATCTAAATCGATTATAAAGTCCCTTAATACGTATCAAACCATTTTCAAAATTCCTTATAAGATCAAATGTTAATTCATCTATTCTTGATCTTAAAACCAATACTATTTCCCCGATAACAATGAAGAAAATCAAATTAGGGTATTTTATTTACCTTTCAGACCTTGACTCCACAACACTCTTACCCTTTGAAATAACTTAAAGTTTACCACCTCTAGTTAATTTATAAATTAATATATTTACCGATTTATATTAAATTTCTTTAGCGTAGGTCTATGAATCATTTTATTAAGTTCCAAATTTTATTTAATTACAAAATAATAATCAAACTAATATCTTTTATTAAATTCAAGTTAAATTCAAATAATAACTCATTTGAAAATTACATTTATAAACTTTGCTTCAAAACTAAGTTAAGGTAAAATGGCGTTGTAAAATATTAACCATATTAACTTATTTAGAAAGAGTTCATATACCTATTAAATTTGAAACAAAGCTTGGAAATTTCCAAAGGTCCTCATTTAATTGAGTTTAACTTATTCAAGTTACAACATGGGTGTTTACACATTACTAGATATGTATAAAGAATCAACTAATAGTAGTCAATCAACATAAAGGAAATATTTAAGTGATAATAGTACATGGTGATTTGTTCCGCCATATAGATGTCTAAGTTTACAATATAGTAATATGAGTTTTGATTCTTCTTAAAAGATGTCAACATAATCAACAACCGTGTTATTGTGGAATGGGATTATATTTTACTAGTAGATGTCTAACATAATAAACAATCAAGTTATAGTAGAATAGGGATATATTCTACGGGTAGATGTCCACAAATATCATTCAACACATGACATGTTAATACATATAAACATGTACAACAATAACAAAGTAAAAAAAGGATGATTTATCCTATTAAACATATATCCTAGATAAAATTCAGTTTTAGTAATAGAACGAGGTTTTATTCTGTTAACTAGTGTCTATACAATTCAATTAATTATACTAATAATAGAATGATGTTTTGTTTTGCTAAACAGATGTTTTTAATTACTAATCAAAGGAGGTTGCTTAAAGGTGATTGATAAAGAGATTCCTTGAAGTAAAACATCTTTTGAAAAATCATCATTGCAAAATAAGTCATTTAAATTTAAAGTAATATAAAACTTATTATTAAACAACTATCAAACCTCTAAATAAAAATTAATTATCATTCTAAATAATTTAATTACAGATAAATATTTGAATTAATAATTAAATAACTAAGAACCCTTTTAAATAAATAATTAAACCTTTATTTAATCCTTAAATAATAATTAATTAACCCTCAAAGAATAATTAAATAATAATTATTCCTTATCAAATAATTTATAAAACCTCAGTTAATAATTAAACAAACTTTAGTTAAGTTCTAAAATTTAACTTAACTTAATTAATAATAATTAATTATTTAAAAACTTATCCAATAATTAATTTAATAAAAATATTAATTAAGTAATTAATAATACTTAATCCAAAATTAAAGTCATTACATAATCATTAACTTTCATAAATTAAACAAATTAAAATCAAACTTACGTGATCAAACTTAAGTGTACTTAATTACATGGTAATTAAGTACTAACTACTCTATTAATCAAATTAAATAATCACTAGATAAATAATTAAGTATTAAATAAAAATAATTACTTGCTTAGTTTACAAATGAGTTTTGAAAACATTTTCAAAACTTATTTATGTTGAATACAAACTTACTTTAAAGAAAATAATTCGTTTTCACCAACTGCACTTATAGCGATTATCGCTATAAACCCATAATTTTAAGATCTTAACATTTAAACTTTCTTTTGAAACTTGCTAAAGAAAACTTACTAACTTTTTAAAACATAAAGAAAATGTTTAAATATGAAAACAAAGTTTGAACTTTAAAATGGTTTTGATTTCAAAAACATAAGCATGTTTTCAACCAAAGCTTCCATGTCATAAACCACATAATGGTTCTAACATTCTAAGCATACAACACAACATGACGCTTATAAAATTCATAACCAAAACATAGATACAAATAACCTAAAGATCTAAATATAAAAAAATTTAACAACATGAGAAATAAAATATTTTAAAGGTTAAAACTTTAAATTTAAAGCTATGAGTTTTACTCACTTTAAACCTACGCAAACCATTTCCAATTTCACCACGACTTGAGTCAACACTAATATATGCAATTCCCTCACAAAAAATGAACTTTGAAGGTTTCATGGCCAAATTGGCTTGGCCAAAGTGATGTGAAGAGAGTTTTGAGGACATGAAATATCAACAAATCAACAAAAATAAAGCCTGAAAATTAGTCTTTTCACTACACCAAATTAGTGATTTGGCTACATTAATATTTATAAATCTCTAACACTTATAAATGTTATAAGCTGCCAACATAAAAAAGTGTTATAAAGCTGAATAAGTGTTGGTAAAAATAAATTATCTTGTTTATAAATGTTAGAACATAAATAAGTGTTATAATGAGCCGCGTATAGCGTAAATAACTATGCCCTTCCGTAATTTTGCATTGTGACACTTATCCATCGCAGTCCAATTAATCGGCGGCACTTATTTCAATTCCTAAACTAGGGTTTTCTCATCTTAAGCTTCTCCCTACGTTAATGGCTCTCGACGTCAATGACCCTCAGTCAAACGCCACTTATCGCATAACCTAATTTAATTCATCTCGTCTCATTTTGTTATCAAACTAAAAGAAAATGAAACCCCCAAAAATTCAAATCCTAATTTACAAAGAAATATTGTTTTACCTCAACAATTGTAGGAGATCGAGTAGGACGTCGGGATGTACTGTTGCAGGTAGCAGGGGCATGAGGTTTTAGGCGACATCGAAGTACGTTTTGATGGTTTCAAACGATAGGCGACATCAAAGTATGTTCTTCCACCAGCTAACACTGAATCAAAATCTACCAATCGTATCTGCATATCTGCTAGGTAACTCCGCAAATTCATTTCGCGGATGGTGGTGGCAACCTGCAATTTTCGAGCAAATGCCGTCATTACGGCCCTGATAACAAAGGAAAACACGGTACAACTACCTTCTTCTCAGGTGAATTCCCTTCGCTCGATTTATTACATGTACCTTTCTTTTCTGTATAATTTCCTAAGTATATTGTGCAATTTGTATTACCGTAAAATTGTGCTGTGCAAATTTGACTTCATTTTATTTCGATCTGTGTCCGTCCATGTAAGCTGTTGTTAGTTTCTTTTTCCCTGCCCTATTGCATTTACTACTGCCTGGTATTGTTGGTCATCCCCTATGCAGATTGCTTAAGTAGACTGTTCTGAATAGACAGACTACTACATGTACCTTACCTTTCGATGAAATGCATAACCGAGACCTATTACCCAATGTTGCACTGAAATTGTGAACTGTTGATTTTCTTTCATGGTTTGTAATGCTTCTGCTTAATTTTGATTTGATACAGTTCAGCCGGATTTTTATCTACGGTGTACTATCCAAATTACGGAACTACTGTTAAATGCAGGCTTCTTAATATTGGTGTTAAACTTCTTTTTCCACTGTTTTGGATATAATTAAGAATGCTTTGTGAGTTGGATATGTACTTCTGCATGATAGATGTAAGAATGTCAGTTTTATCTACCTATATGTCATGAAGAGAGTTTTAGTGGTTTTATAGAATTTACCAAAAAATATATAACAGAAATACTTCATGTTTCACATAATATTGCATCTGAGTTCTGATATGAATTTTATTTTTTCACTAAAATTATTGTAGCACATAATTGTAAGTCAATAGTGGCTCCAAATATTGTCTGTTCTTCACTTTTCATTCTTATAGGCTTACAGATTGATTCATTGGGAAATGGGATAAACAATTATTTATAAATTTGTCTCAGTGTGAGCATCCTTTATCTATAACTTAAAATGCTTAGCCCGCTGAAATGTAAGCTCCACAATAATAACTCAGCTTTTGTCAACATTGAAATTTCAACATGCATATTTTTTTCCATAATATTTACATCATGTTTTCGCATTTAAAACAATGGTCTCTTACCAATGTAAAAAATGTATATTATTTTAACTAATTCACTAAGTATTGTTAGGGAAAAATTTACACCAGTATTCACTGCAGGTTGATTACATTTAAATTATTTTCTCAAAGGAATGTTTCAACGCAGTCTCAAATTGTGAACCGGTGTCAAGGACCTTAGAATTGTTACCTTTATTGATAGTTACCTGTCAATATATGTTTGAATTACACTAAGGAAGTTTCAAACATGTGCCTTCTAACACCAAATAATACATACACACGTATGTAATTGTACTAAGTACCGACCATTTAGATTCTAATGCAATTTATTATTCTTGTACTAAGTACTGAACAAATAATACATACACACATCTGTAAGCTAGTGCGGTGTGAATGGTAGCTCACCATGGACGTATGCTTGGTATGTTGCTGCAAAAAATAAAATGTTTATGGTAGGTCACCATAGACATAAGCTAGTGCGGTATGAGCTACCTTCCATTTCTCAAGATTCAGTGCATCCATGCCAACGTATAGAAAGATGAATGTCACTGCAATGAATGACAGCAATAAAAATGTGTGCCTCTGCTAGGTATATGTCTTTTACATCTTATATGTATATAACCTGCTTATGTAGACCCATACATATGGTACACTCCCCAGTTGTTGAGCTAAAAACTTCTTTTCTTTCAGCTCTGATTATAGCTCTGAAATCATATTTCTTATTGCAGGTTAGCTTAATTTGGGGATCTGCTTCTGGTTAAATCTTGGTAGAAAGCAATGATGGATGCTTCTGAAAGAGTTAATATTGAAATAGGATCTTTCTAACTTTCTTCCTTCCACCAATAGAATAGGGATAAATTTCTAGCAACATGGTTAGCTTAATTGGTTGTTTGAAGATGTTCTGCATTTATTTAAATTTGGTTCGATTGCCGATTGCCTTGATATCAAAATTTTCATCGCTAATCTGAATAACTTTGCACAAGAAATACTATTAAGTTAATATTGTATTATGTTATTTAAAAAAAAATATTTATACACTATAACAATAAATAATATGATTGATAAAATTTTACTCTCAATGAATTTTATTTGCTGCAAGGGTCTGCAAATTTTGGGAGTGAATGTCAGTAGTTTTTCATATATAGAGGATTTAGCTTTCGATTAAAATTTGGATACTTCATTTATTAGAGATTTATTGGTAAATCTTAAGCAACTAAGAGTTATACATGTTTTAGAACAATATGCCATGTTTTTTCCTGATACAATCTTCTTTCTTAAATAATCATGCTAATTCTTCGGTTGATAAATATACAAAAAAAAGCTTTACATATTATGTTATATTCTGTAAATTCTTTTTTTCTGCAAAGTTTTATATGGAAGAAACAATGAAATATACTATCGGCAAACTTGAGTTAATCTACTATATTATTGTATATAAAAGTGAATATCAAATTATTTGAATTCTCCCCATTAAATCAATTTCGAGTCATATACTTAATTACTTATCATTGCTTAATTATTCTAGCTAATCATCTACCCATATCACTTTAATTCAATTTGTATATAGATAATACTACAAATGGTTAGTCATATAGTGTCATTAATTTATTCTTGACATAACGACTAATACTACAAAACAATTTTATCGATAAATGTAACACCCCACGTCCGTTAATGTCACTCACAAAGGGAATGCATTAAGTTTCAAGGAGCGTTTAAGTAAACAAAACAAAATATTACATACAGGTTAACAAGTTTTCAGACTAGCGAATCATATGTACGGATTAACAGTCATATAGATTGTTTCACCTAACTTTGTATTGGGTCTACAGATTCACGAAACGGGTTTATTAGATTCATCATTCCAGTTGATTTAACCTTATCCACCCAACACATTTTAGGCATCATATTGATCTTAGATTTGCATTAATTAATTATTAATGCACAGACCTCTCACATTAGGTCGGTAGCTTGTGGCCGCTGGATGTGCCGGGCGGTTCCGGGCAGACTTCTGCCACAAGCCAGACCTAACCTCGTGTCTAGGCATCTTTTAGTTATGCCTACGACCTCTCACATTAGACTGACAGTTTGCGACTACTGGTTAGGCCGGTTGGTTCCGGGCAGGTTTCCACCGCAAACTGAGTCTAACCTCGTGTCTCAGCATTCTTATTATAGCTAAAATATTCATTCACATATTATGCCAATAACAGAATAATTATGCCAATATCAGACGAATTATGCCAATTCAACAAATTAACTTTTTACAAGTTACAACAGATTATTCAAACATGTTTTGCTCAATTTTAGATCGAGCCTACAGATGCATACTCAAATTACAGTATTCAGTCTCAACAGATTTAGCAGATTAGGCAGTTAAAACATCTCTCTAAAGTTCCATTTACATATCTTGCTTAATTATAAATTAAGCCTATAAATCTACATGCCCAAATTATGGTCATAATTCACAACATACATATGCCCCCGTATTTTAGTTAAATTTGCATAGTACAGAATATTCCCCAAAAACCCCAAAATCATGGTGCACAATATAAATTATGCCAAATTATAGCCTTTTATTACCGCATATGTCAATTATCCAAAAATCCAAATTAGGCGTATTCACATTAATAGTTATCCCTATTTTAATATAGGTTTTTCAGGCCTAAGTCACAAATCCTTTTTCTTTCAAATCATAAATTGTCATATAAAATATGCCCCAAATCTAGATCTTAAATTCAACATGTATTATGTCCTCAAAATCAGATCTTGAATTATAACATGCATTATGTCCCCAAATTACAAGTCATATGTTATCATATAACATTCCTCCTTCTTCCAAATCATGAACCGTCATATATATAGTATGCCCAGATCTAGATCTTAAATTACAACATGTGTTGTGTTCTCAAATCAGTCACAAATCAGTTATGCCCAATTATGCATCTTTCAATATTTTCCCCAAATTTAGCATTTATGCGTTCATCTCTTATGAGATTTGGCTCAGGCTCGTGGTAGCCTGGCTATAAAAACAGAAAGGTAGAAAAGAGGGAAAAGATACAGAACAGTCACAATAAATAAGATAGATTCACAGAAAAACAGATCTGATAAACAAAAATAGGCATCATCTCGGATTCAGATTCATTATCATGCTAGGATCATAATTTAATTTCATATCAGAAAATAACTGTACTTTCCTTGGTTGGATTCTAAAAGAAAAAGGTGTTGTAGCTGTTCTCTTTTAATCCTAATCAGAATTGGAGGAAGAAGAAGCACAAGTCTTAGCTTAGGTTTCAGCAGAGTAGAGAAGCCATTGATTTATTTTTTTGAGAAGAAGATAGCAATGGAGGCTAGAGAATTGTGTAAGAGATTTAGGTTTAGGTTAGGGATGTATTTATAGATGTCTAGAATCGATTAGAGCTCTTAGATTAACCCAGAAACCATCAGGACCACTCAGATGCCATATCAGCCCTTAGGGCGAATCGGGCCACGGGTTGATCGCCAAACACCCTGGATTGACCCCTAGTCGACCCAGCGGGGATTGGGTCGACTCCAAAAACGGTGCGGTTCGGTCATTCCCCCTCCCGATTCACTGTTTTGAACTTTTTTGAATATTTGTTTATTTAATTTATATATATATATATATATATATATATCTCATATGCATACAAACTTCAAGGCTTAATAACTTCTTCATAATTAACCATTTTCACACTAAGCCACTTTTTAGCCATTCCCCTAAAACAAAAATTTGGCGCTGGCGGGGATTGAACTCTGTACCTCTTGTATGCAAGTCACATGTTCTAACCAAATGAGCTACTAAGTCTTTTACTTACAAACCTTAGAACAATGCTAAACATCATTCTTTTCTCATTCCTCTTTTTCAAATAAATTACTCTTTAATTTGTTATTTTAATATTCTCAGAAAATACGGGGTGTTACATTCTCCCCTCCTTAAAGGATTTCGTCCCCGAAATCTCCAAGTTAAGGAGAATGTATACCCTACCATCCAATCATCCATCTACTCAATCATCAAACACAGGCATCCATTGTCCTTAAAAGACTTCTAATGCCATATGAACATATGCAAAATGTGTGTGTATATGTTCCTTATCACATGCAAAATCAGTTGGTCTACTGATTCAGTTGACCTTCTTAATGCAAATTATGATAGTTCCATGCGTCCATTATGTATGCAAAAGAACCCTATTGATACATGTCATTTCTATATGAGTGCGCAACCATACATTCAAATGCAACATCCATGTGAGGAGTCAATCATTCTGCATCCACAAAAATTGAAAAATGCACACACATCCATATGCAGTATGAGAGTGTTTTTGAGCCGATCTAATGCCTAGTGTGTGTATATGCATCCACGAGCATCCACTAGAAACCACTTGCATCCACTTGCAACCATCAATCATAACATGTCTCGAACACATGTTTACATCCATTAGATTCTACCTAAAGGTCGAAGACTCGATCGATAGGATACAGCCGAGTGATAGAAGCAAGTACAATTAAAACAAAAGCTCTGTTCCCATTAGACATCAGTTAAGAGAATAATTCCCTAAGTATCAACCCTGAAGACCGAAATCAACATTAGATTGACACTCAGTGAATTACTCCTATTAAACAATGTCAAAATTGGAAATCTACTTCACGCTTCGAGCAAAAACCCCTAACCTTATCAGAAATATTCAGATACTTACAGACTACTGGTACATATCAGATTATCAAATGATTCTTAGGAAACCAAGCATGATAAAAACCTAGAATGTATGTGTCATAGTCAACTTAACGCCCAACACAGATACCCTCAAACCCCAACTTATCACAAACAAATGAGTCATAACCCTTATGGGTTTGAGTCTACAGCGGGATCAGAAACAAGACTAGTATTAAAGTGCAGAGTATCAATTACATAATCAAAATGCCAGAATCAAAAAGAGTTTTAACTCAACAATCGGATAAGGAAATTAAACATTCTACAGAAAGTTTTCCTATTTCTATCCTATCCACTAGCCTCGAGGGTATTCGCCTACCCTCCAGAAGTAGGACCTGTCCTCTGCCCTTGCCTTCGTTTCTTCGGGCAGTCCCTAGTGAAGTGTCCCATCTCACCATAGTTGAAGCAAGTGCCCTTCCTCTTTCTACAATCCTTGTTCAGATGAGTCGAGCTTCCACAAGTAAAGCACTTTTTCTCCTTCTTATCTTCAGACTTCTCATCCTTCTTTTGTGTTTCCTTTTTGGTCCCCGCCTTCTTATTCTGTGGTCCTTCAAGATTTTCTTCTTTCTTCTCACTTTTGGTTTCCTCTTTATGCATCAATGTCATGTCAATTAATTTCTTGAAGGTAGCCCCCATAGGAATGTAGGACATTGCCAATCCGTGTAGTGGCTTGTTCAAACCTTTAGCAAACCTCAGTGCCTTCTTATGCGGTGTGTTTACCAGTTCTAAGCCGAATCTTGCCAACTGATTAAATTTGTTGACGTATTCCCTCACCGACAAATTCCCTTGCTTTAAAGCCAAAATCCTCTCTACGTATAGACTCTCTTCCGCTCGTGAGAGAAACTTCATCTCGAACCTATGCCTGAAATCTATCCATGTCTCCACCGGACGCTCTCCATTCGTGACCTTCCACCAATAAGAAGCTTCGTCCTTAAGCAACCATACCGCCAACTGTATCTTCTGTCTATCGTCTACCTCGAAGATAACAGACAAATCCTCAGTTTCTTTGAGCCAGTTCCTTGCTTCCACAAATGATTCAGTTCCAATAAAGTTCTTCCCACCCATGGCTCGAAAGTCCCTACATATCTTTGCGAAAGCATTTGCACGAGGAGGAGGAGGAGGAGGAACCGCTGCAGCTGGGGGAAGAGGAATGTCTGTTGGGCCCGCGTTAGTAGCCCTAGCTTCTAGGTACCTCCTGAACCAGCCAGATATCGGTACGCCCTCCGGAAGGTTAAGATCCCCAGACATGCTGAAACGAAAAAAAGGGATTCAGAACGGAGAAAAGATAGATAGATGGCTCTTGGGGATTATGTTTTTCAAAATAAACTTTACTTCGAAAATACTTCCTTTCAAAAACCTTTTTTTGAAAATAGTTTTCAAAAACTTTTTATCAAATCTGGTAACTTTCAGCTCTGATACCAAGTGTAACACCCCACGTCCGTTAATGTCACTTACAAAGGGAATGCATTAAGTTTCGAGGAGCGTTTAAGTGAACAGAATATTACAAGACAGATACATAAAATAGTACTTTAAAAACTTTATAACTTTATTGCAGCGGAAAACAGAAATAAGTTTGGTTACATCTTTCAAAATCATAGTACCAAAACTCAAGTACATAAATATCGGCCTTGTTCAAAAGCCATCAGAGTACAAAACTTTAAAATCATAATCCCTACAGAAGATGCCATAAAAAGGCAAGCCATACTTTAAGCACTTCAAGCAGAAGAAATCCGGATCAAGCTAGAGTATTCCCTCCTTGAAAACCTGGGGGGAAACGGAATAAAAGAGGCGAAACAACAAGGGTCAGACAAAAAGTCTGGCAAGTCCAGTGACTTTCAGCTATGAACATATAATAATGTCATGGCATGCAAATAAAACTAGATGAGAGATAACAACAACAGGAGTAGCAGATATACTTAGGTTAAACAGAAGAAACAGAATGATATAAGCTATTACTTTTCACTTCTCTGCACTAATACTAGTATAACAGGATTAGGTGTTACCCTAATGTCTAAATAGAAACAGGATCAGAAACAGAATAATCTCTACAGAAATAGAATGCTAGTAATGGGCCTTTACCACCCCAACAGAGACAGAAGGTGCAGAAAACAGAATATTAATAATGGGCCTTTACCACCCCAACAGACGGTACCACGAAGAAACAGACAGGTGTTACCACCCCAACAGAAACAGACGGTACCTCAACAGAAACCGGCAGAACTAGGTGTACCCTAAATTCTACCCCAAACGATCGGCTCCATAATACATAAATCCCTATGCCGGCTCCACAGAAGGGTGTATCATTCCCTAAAGTAGCAACCTATAGACACAGACCTATTTACAGATGTCACGGTGTCTTACATCCTCAGAGCAGACCGGATCCATGCACGCACATGACCCGGTTGGAATGCACCATCAATATCCCTCGCCATTATCAGAATGAACCGCTTATAATTAGTTCAGTAAGCGTCCCCGGACCCTACCTACTGTTGGGTCATAGTTTTGATACCAGAAAGGGTTACTGACTAATATGGGTCCCACACAACAGATGACACAAGTAATTACCCATCCTAACCTTGTGTCCCCAGACTAACAGATTTCAGATTAACTTGCTTATAGATTTCAGATGTAAAAAGTTCAGATTAACTAGTTCTCAGATCAGACATACAGGCTAACAAGTTTTCAGACTAGCGAATCAAATGTACGGATTAACAGTCTTATAGATTGTTTCACCTAACTATTAGATTGATTAGTCCAGTTGATTTAACCCTATCCACCCAACACGTTTTAGGCATCATATTTATCTTAGATTTGCATTAATTAATTATTAATGCACAGACCTCTCACATTAGGTCGGTAGCTTGTGGCCGCTGGATGTGCCGGGCGGTTCCGGGCGGACTTCTGCCACAAGCCAGACCTAACCTCGTGTCTAGGCATCTTTTAGTTATGCCTACGACCTCTCACATTAGACTGACAGTTTGCGACTACTGGTTAGGCCGGTTGGTTCCGGGCAGGTTTCCACCGCAAACTGAGTCTAACCTCGTGTCTCAGCATTCTTATTATAGCTAAAATATTCATTCACATATTATGCCAATAACAGAATAATTATGCCAATATCAGACGAATTATGCCAATTCAACAAATTAACTTCTTTACAAGTTACAACAGATTATTCAAACATGTTTTGCTCAATTTTAGATCGAGCCTACAGATGCATACTCAAATTACAGTATTCAGTCTCAACAGATTTAGCAGATTAGGCAGTTAAAACATCTCTCTAAAGTTCCATTTACATATCTTGCTTAATTATAAATTAAGCCTATAAATCTACATGCCCAAATTATGGTCATAATTCACAACATACATATGCCCCCGTATTTTAGTTAAATTTGCATAGTACAGAATATTCCCCAAAAACCCCAAAATCATGGTGCACAATATAAATTATGCCAAATTATAGCCTTTTATTACCGCATATGTCAATTATCCAAAAATCCAAATTAGGCGTATTCACATTAATAGTTATCCCTATTTTAATATAGGTTTTTCAGGCCTAAGTCACAAATCCTTTTTCTTTCAAATCATAAATTGTCATATAAAATATGCCCCAAATCTAGATCTTAAATTCAACATGTATTATGTCCTCAAAATCAGATCTTGAATTATAACATGCATTATGTCCCTAAATTACAAGTCATATGTTATCATATAACAATCTTCCTTCTTTCAAATCATGAACCGTCATATATATATAGTATGCCCAGATCTAGATCTTAAATTACAACATGTGTTGTGTTCTCAAATCAGTCACAAATCAGTTATGCCCAATTATGCATCATTCAATATTTTCCCCAAATTTAGCGTTTGTGCGTTCATCTCTTATGAGATTTGGCTTAGGCTCGTGGTAGCCTAGGTATAAAAACAGAAAGGACGAAAAGAGGGAAAAGATATAGAGCAGTCACAATAAATAAGATGGATTCACAGAAAAACAGATCTGATAAACAAAAATAGGCATCATCTCGGATTCAGATTCATTATCATGCTAGGATCATAATTAAATTTCATATCGTAAAATAACTGTACTTTCCTTGGTTGGATTCTAAAAGAAAAAGGTGATGTAGCTGTTCTCTTTTAATCCTAATCAGAATTGGAGGAAGAAGAAGCACAAGTCCTAGCTTAGGTTTCAGCAGAGCAGAGACGCCATTGATTTATTTTTTTGAGAAGAAGAGAGTAATGGAGGCTAGAGAATTGTGTAAGAGATTTAGGTTTAGGTTAGAGATGTATTTATAGATGTCTAGGATCGATTAGAGCTCTTAAATTAACCCAGAAACCATTAAGACCACTCAGATGCCATATCAGCTCTTAGGGCGAATCGGACCACGGGTTGACAGCCAAACACCCTGAATTGACCCCTAGTCGACGCAGCGGGGCTCGAGTCGACTCCAGAAATGGTGCGGTTCGGCTATTCCCCCTC
Source organism: Allium sativum (assembly GCA_030737875.1). Classification (NCBI taxonomy): domain Eukaryota; kingdom Viridiplantae; phylum Streptophyta; class Magnoliopsida; order Asparagales; family Amaryllidaceae; genus Allium; species Allium sativum. The sequence goes on along the minus strand of CM060916.1, from coordinate 709,345,552 downwards.
CTGATTCGCTGTTTTGAACTTTTTTGAATATTTATTTATATATATATATCTTTATATATATTTCTCTCATATGCATACAAACTTCTAGGCTTAATAACTTCTTCATAATTAACTATTTTCACACTAAGTCACTTTTTAGTCATTACCCTAAAACAAAAATATGACGCTGGTGGAGATCGAACTCTGTACCTCTTGTATGCAAGTCACATGTGCTAACCAAATAGGCTACTAAGTCTTTTTCTTACAAAACTTAGAACAATGCTAAACATCATTCTTTTCTCATTCCTCTTTTTTTCAAATAATTTATTCTTTAATTTGTTATTTTAATATTCTCAGAAAATACGGGGTGTTACAATAAATCACCATCGAAGTCCATTGTTTATTCAATGGTTTATCTCATTAACATGTGCAGTTTATATGTTAGTCTTATGTTCATGGTTTTTTTTTTTTTTTTTTTTTTTTTTTTTTTTTTTTTTTTTTTTTTTGGCTTGGCTTGGCTTATGGAAATGGCATAATAGCTTATCCTATTTGGTTTTTATTCAGTGTGTTGTTGGCAAGGTTTTAAATATCGGATATCGGTCACGTTTTGTCTCGGAGATTTTAGTGACTCGGTATCGTTTCGGGGGAGATCTCGGAAGAGACGAGTACATCTCGGGCGTCAGTATCGGATTAACATCTCGGAGTTTAAAGTTCATATCGGAACCATATCGATGTACATGCGACTGTTGAAGATAAATGTATTCCAAAAATGCATTAAATATGCATGCAAAGACAGAAGACAAACGCAAAGATAGAAATAATAAAATAACCTGCATGAAACACTTTTCGAAAACACTGCATGAAAAACAATAACCTGCATGAAAACACATGGGAATAAGCTGCATGAGAACACATGGGAATAACCTGCATGAAAAACAATAACCTACATGAAAAACACTTGAAAAGCAATAACCTGCATGAAAAAGGACAGAAACAGAAAAATAACCTGCATGAAAAAGACAGAAACAGAAAAATAACCTGTGTGAAAATGTTTTTTTTTTCTTTTCTAAGAGCAACGACTTTCGATTTTATTTGAGGAATATCAATGTTTCGATGAATAACGATGTTTTGAGAAGGGAAATAAACAGCAAAGAGGATCTATTTGTTGCTGATGGGCTGATATGGGCCTTGCTTATTAAAAAAAGAAAAAGAAATCGGGTGATATATCATGATTTCGTTTCGGTCAAGATATCGGCCGATATTTGTAAATATCGGCCTATATATTCGAAACGAGATACATAACGATATATTATATTTTGTCTCGTTTTGGCCTTAAAATGAGATCTCGTCTCGGCCGAGATGGCCGATATTTAAAACATTGGTTGTTGGTTTCTATAGCATTTGTCTTTATTTATGTTCCTCTCCTTTATTATAGGTGTATTTGCTGGTATATTTATGGGCAGCAACAAGGGTATAGTGCATAACAATATGGTCAACAAGCCCAAAATCCTAACATATATGCTTATGGAGCTTATTCTAACTACTAGCAATAGGCCAGTAACCTACAACTGGTAAATATTAACCCTTTATATTGTTCATTTGTCTTAGTTACAATTACTGGTTACTTGCGATGGTATCATGATTTGCATGTTTAACTAGTAAGTCAATTCAACAAATTTTGTGTCATTACTGTTATTAGTAATAATATGAGGAAAGCATGGATAAGGAGGAAAAAAATCCTGTGCAATTTACTTGTTGTAGAAGGTTAAAAGCCATAACCAATGTAGAAATATATTTCAATATAGATATAGTGCATTTAAATATATTGGGACTAATTAATCATGGTCTTGCATTAATGTCATAAATGATTTGAATGCTCTGTCCTTTAGTTATTACATCTATTTTCTTCTACATACTCGGATTTAATTTTATCTCTCTTTGTTATGCTGTGAGCTATGCGTCAACCGGGAAGTTGTTTTGCAGTCCGAGGTTTCTATATTAAACTTCAGGTTTATGCTTTTGATTAATCATTTGTGGGATTGGGCTAGACTACTAGATGCTTATTGTTTGTCTTTTTAATGTTACTTTTTATGCCTGATTGCATATTCAAAGTTAAGTGCCTTTTCTACGTTATTAACCGTATAGCTTTTTACGAACTTGTTAGATGAGTTTCAAGGTATTCTTTTGCATTTAGTTGTTTGATACAAAAAGGATTAACGTGCACAATGCGCTTTCTGCTATCTTTTTGCATGTTTGGTGCAAGATGCAGATTTTTATTTTGTTTTTTCGAAACTGGATACATAGATGATATTATGTGTAAATACTATTAAGTGTTGATATAAATTATAACTGCATGTTACTAAAGAGCAAGTAAATGGATTTGATAATATAAAAGAGCAAGTGATAAAATAACTTGAATTTTGTGTCCAATTATGCCAGTACCCTTTTTTTGATTTTCTCTTTTATGTCCACTTTCGTATTCTTCCTAAATAAGAACTATTAGGCATCTCCATCCTTGTTAGAACAGTCAGGTTATTTATTTGTTTATTTTTACTAATTATGATTTGCAGGAAGCATTGGATAAAGATTTAAGACTATTCAATTGAAAAATGGAAGTTTGTTTGGTTTATTTGACATATTATGTATTGCTAAGTGTCTATAGTCAAAGAAGTGAAGTATACCAGTCAACGTAGTTACAGATGAAAATTATATCAAAGAAAAATTTATTTTCGTACCATATTCGATAGCAGTTTCCAGCCAACGTAGTTACAGATGTTCCTTACCCTTACATATACCAGTCTTTATACCACAGAATGTAGTAAATGCACCTAAAAAATAAAAGGAAAAAACACACACACACACACACTCACATAAAACATGCCACTGTTTACTTTGATAATATATTAGTACACTCGATCTCATCAGGAAATCATCCCAGCAACTAGAATTCTCAGTTTCTCAATCAACTGCTCAAAATCATCTCTAGTCTTGATTAAACTCAAGCGTGCAAAACATTAGTCTACCTCAAGTTCAGCACCTCCTTCACTTTTGATTCCGCATTCTGTAAGTACTTTTTCACAATCCTCTTCAAGTCTACGGTTGAACCTTAGCCATGCAAAACCTGCCATTTATTCAAAAGGTACATACATTCGTTATTGATACTGCTTTTAGAATTAAAAAACAAAGACACATTTTCTACTTGGAGTAAGGCGTCTATATATTTTCATATATCTTCAGAGCTTTATAAATAAGTTAGCAATTTTCTTAGGGCATTTTAGTCACACAATATTATGCATCTTTACCATGTGTTTGGGGAATAGATTGTGACTTGCGAGTTAAGTGTGGTTATGATATGTCCCATACCACCAATATGGGAAATATTGTTTAGGATATAAGCCATTAGGCACCCTCTCCTTACAAGCTAGCTTTTAAGGGTGAGTTCTACCTAATGAGCTGTATCATTTAGTGCTTTCACCGAGAACCGCTCGACAGAATTTCGTACCGTGAAAAGGGGCGAACCTATAGGTTGGATTAAAATACTGATAGGTGAGTGAAGCCGTCCAAAGAGAAAAGGGCTACCGTCGGGTCAGTGTCGATAGAGTAGGCCGACGTAGACGTCAGACTTTCGAAGAGCGGTGAAATGATATGTCTCATACCACCAATATGGGAAATATCCTTTAGGATATAAGCCATTAGACACTCTCCCCTTACAAACTAGCTTTTAAGGGTGAGTTCTACCTTATGAGCTGTACTTAATTTTGAAGCAGTTGGATTTATTACCAATGAATCCAGTAAATTTCTACTAGTCACAGTCCATAACGTTATTTACAATCAAGTGAATTGGCGCAAGCAATTGTTCGATTCGATTCATGTCCAAATGCTAGTTGGGCAAAGAGTCAATTGCAAGAAAGATGCATATATAATAGATGTTGTCAACTTGACATTCAGTTTTATAAAAAAACCAATTATGAGGATAAAACTAAAAATTTACTGATGGAGAATGAATTTGCATCAGATTTGAATTTCATAAGAAATAAACTTAACGAGATGATGACTGTTATTGAGAGAATGCAAGATAGAATAAAATCAAGGAATTCTTTAATTCAAAAAAATTCTCATACAACATCTGATAGTTCTTTATTTTCTAGACCGAACTTGGATCTTGATATCATGAAATTGAAGTCATCTATAAGATCATCTTCAGTACCAATGTCATCATCCACTGTAGTTCCTACTCCTTGTCCAGTGGTATCACTAAGCATTGCACCTTCAAAGCAGGAGCTAAATATTCATCCCCATATTAAGTTGCTTGAGAGACCACCCTTCATATTTACTGCTCCAGCAGATGTTTGTTTTCCAGCAACGCTATATGCTGCAACATTATCCCATTTGTTGTTATCTACTTCAATAAAATTAGCTCCAGCAAAAGAATTTCCCTTAATGATAGAATGTGATCTATTGCGGTATGAATTAAATGAATATAAGATGTTCGACTTTATGCTGGAACAAAATGGCAGGAAGACTTGTGATCGGAGAGTATTCATATTTGATCCGGGTGGGAACCTTACCATGGAAGCTAAGTTGTTCGATGAAATTCTTAAAGGAATTTTTGCTGGGAAATATCACAATCATCTATGCATGACATTGGATACATTTAAAAGAGTTGAATTGACAAAAAGGAATGCTGGACAAGTTGTTTACCAACTTTTACTACAAGCAGCCCTTGTCCAACCAGTTCTCCACATCTCCATGCTTAAACTTTGTCCTAAGACCACAATCAACCATGGCTTGTTCAGTTACTAAACAAGCCACGGAGCAATCAGGTGTGGCTTGTTCACTCATCCGTGGCTGGTTTATGGCTAGTTTTGAGCTCCTTCGTGGCTGGTTCACTGAACAGAGGCTAGAGCTTATAACGGCAAAGAGAATACCGTTATAATCTTATAACGGCAAACTCTTTGCCGTTATAAGTTTATAACGGCAAAGAGTTTGCCGTTATAAGCTTATAACGGCAATCTCTTTGCCGTTATAATACATAGCCGTTACACTCCAACGGCTACCCCATTTTCCCCTCTAATACACCAACCTTCCTCCTTCTTCTTCCATACAACCACTCCACCTTCTCAACTTCAACTTCTTCAACAACAAAAATGTCTTCTTCCGCACCCAAGCGAAGCATCAAAAAATGCGGAAACAAGAATCCCATGTCCAAACCGCCCTCTTCATCGTATGCCATGCAACGGTCAGTCCAACAACATCAATCGTTGCAGCCATCTCACGAATATGGCTACTCGTCGTATTCAAATTATCCATATCGACCATCGTACCAACCGCTCGCTCCTCCTAACTTTCCTCCCGTCCATTCGTCCGCCCCGCCACATTTTTACCAACGACCGCCCGTGCCAGGCGTGTACGATGATCATTCGTCGTATATGTCAATGATGATGCAGACCGATCAAAGTCAACAACCTCACCTACCTCCGCAACAGACCGAGGTTCGTGACCGCGAAGGTACACAAAATCTGCAAAGACAGTTTTCGTACGGGTTTGTCTCTCCTAGTAATGAAGAAAATGTTGAAACTTCAACGGAGGAGCCGGAGGACGAAGATGCAAATGAGGATGCGAATGTTACAAATTCTGAAGAATTTAGTCAAGAATACACTGCACCTGTCAGTCCCGAATATAACCAAAAGAAGACGAAGTGGAAGTCTTTAAGCGGCATTTTCAGTAAACGACACCAAACCGAAGTTGAATCGGAGTCGGATCCCGGAATAGAAGATGTTGAGGATGATCATGCTGAAGAGGAAGAAATAGCAGCGGATGGAAGAAGAAAACAATGTAAGTTTACTTTCGAGCAGTACGTTTCACTTGCTAAATCGTGGATACGCATTTCACAAGACAGCATTGTTGGGAATAATATGAAAGGTCAGAAATTTTGGGAAAGAGTTGCAGATTTCTACAATTCGTTGGAAACGAGGAGTAGAACATGGGGATCACTTAGAGGCGGTTATAGAGTTATGAATGTTGCATGTCAGAACTATCTGGCAATACTGACAGGCTTGCAGAACAGGCAGCAAAGCGGTGCTGCACCTTATGACGTTGTAAGTATCGTAGATTACTTTTAAAAATAAGTTAGTATACTATGTTTGATTAGTTAGAAATGTCATACACTCATACAATTTCGACTTTATGTTACAGATTAAAGAGTCACGAACGGCCTACCAACGAAAGTATGGACTTCCATTTAAATTTAACGACTGTTTCGAGCTTCTATCTAGGTTGCCTAAGTGGAAGAACCCAAGCAACTTCATGGTTGAACAGCAGAACAAAGCTAGAAGGATGAACTACTCTGAATCTAGTCCAGGAAGTGACCCGAGCTCGCAAGAAAGAAAACCTTTATTTGGAACCAGTGACGGACGGCCTATTGGCAGAGCCAAGTCAATTCAGCTGGAGCAACGCGGTGCAGAGTTCTCTAGATTTATTGAAATAGTAGAGAATTCAGCTACGGAGACAAAAGAGCATAGACTTCGATTTTCGAAGCAAAGAAACCGCAGTGACGAAGAGTTCCACAAAGCAGTTAGTGTTGATAGAGAGCTTCGCAGACAACAACATACGGAGAAACAAGCCCTGTTACGAGCAAGGCTGGAGAAGAAGGAAGCACTGGTGCGGGAGAGCAATTATGTTAAAATGATTACATGTGATTTTTGTAAGCTTTCCCCTTTACAGCAAGAACTAGTAAAAGAGCAGATTGCAGAGTACAGAAGAAGCAAAGGAAGCGGAGGCGGAAGCTGTAGTGGCTCGTTTGAGGACTAGCTATGTATGTTGGGTTAAGTTGTAATATGACTGTGAACTGTTTGTAGTAGTTACATACTAGTGGGTATTTATGTACTAGCTAGGGTTTAGTTGTAATATGATTGTGTCCTATTTGTAGTATGTATGCAGTAGTTGTTTATGTAGTAGTTGTATATGTTGGGTTGAGTTGTAATATGATTGTGATCTGTTTGTAGTATTTATGTACTGGTTGTTGAAACAATGATACAATCGACAATATGATTGGAAACTAGATTTATTGACCCAACATACATACTGATACATAGTGAACGAGTGCAAACCGATACATAGTTCTAGTACCAACTACTGATTCCGACTATTTGTTCCTTTATGCGCCCACAAATGATCCACTAACTGGTCACGCAATTGGAAGTGTGCAGCTTGATCTTCAATATGTTGAACCATATCAACATACTCGTCCATTGAGTTTACATCTTTACGGGGTTTTGCATTTGACCCCGTAAACATGTCAGGATAATTAGACTTTTGATTCTTATACCCACCTCTTTCAGACTCCACAATCATGTTATGTATTATTATACAAGCGTACATGATTTCTGAAAGCACTCTTGCATCATGAAAACAAGCAGGATTGCGTAAAATATGAAATCGGGCTTATAGAACACCAAACGTACGTTCGATGTCCTTTCTGTAGCTAGCTACTTTCTCAGTGAAATAACGTTCTTTATCATTTGATGGTACTCTGTATCCTTGAATCAAAGTTCTCCACTTTGGGTATATTCCGTCCACTAGATAGTATCCAGTTTTGTGTTCGATATTACCAACGTTATATGAAACATCTGTTGACAGTCCGTTAGCAAGCTCTGTGAAAAGATATGATTGTTTTAAAACATTTATATCATTCAATGAACCTGGAACTCCAAAAAAGGCATGCCAAACCCATAAATCGTCTGTTGTTACTGCTTCAAGGATCATTGATGGCACTTTCTTATGTCCGGTGAACATTCCTTTCCATCCCGTTAGGCAGTTTTTCCAAGGCCAGTGCATGCAATCTAAACTTCCAAGCATACCTGGAAATCCTCTAGCTTCTCCCCTGCGTAGTATCCTGCTTATATCGTTTGGTCCAGGTGTCCGTAGATACTCGTTCCCGAACTCTTGAACAACTGTTATACAGAATTCTTTCAGACACTCTATTGCTGTTGATGCTGCAATTCTGAAATATTCATCCATTTGGTCGCCAACTGTTCCATAGCTTAACATGCTCAATGCCGTTGAAATTTTGATGTGGGGCGAATGGCCAATTTCTTGTGCTCCGTTCAGTCTATAAGTGAAATATGGATTTGACTGATTAAGTTTAAGATAAATTTTAGAGAAGATTGTCGGACTCATACGATAACGACGACGGAACAAAGTTATATCGTAGGTTGGATTGTCGATGAAGTAATCTCTCATTAGTCTTTCATGTCCAATCCTGTAGTCTCTCTTATACCACCGGTCACGCCGGCCAGGCATACTACCTCGATGGTTGCTAATTGAGCTTTCAGCGAAATTATTGGAATACCCAACCATTGTGTGTTGCTCCAGCTGCTCCTCCGTCTCTTCCTCATCTTCTAGGTCGTAATCTTCAGTTTGATTCATGTGGTAGTAATGGTGACGTAGATTTGGATCCATTGCTTGCTTTTTTTATAAATTGAGTTTCGTTGTTCTGCCTAAGTGTAGACGTACGACAGATATATATAAGCAATGATGGTTAACATATTTTAAATATATTTTTTGGCAATAATGGTTCCGACATAAAGGTTGGGATAGTAATGATTCTGTCATTGAGTAGTCAATTCAGAAAGTTGTTGTGCTATGAACGGTTGGCACTAATGGTTGGCAATAATGGTTCCGACATAAAGGTTGGGATAGTAATGATTCTGTCATTGAGTAGTCAATTCAGAAAGTTGTTGTGTTGTGAACGGTTGGCACTAATGGTTGGCAGATTGAGTAGGCAATAATGGTTTGGATAATATCTTTGCGTTGAGTAGTCAAATTCCTTTATAATGGTTTGGATAATATCTCTGCGTTGAGTTGTCAATTCGGACAGATGATGTGATATAAAGTGATATCCAAATATGTTTAAAATCTCCACTAAATCCAACCCGTGGAGTAGGATACGGGGATACAACAATTTATAAAGATACAACAATAAGCATAAAGATACAATAGTTTATAAAGGTACAACAACTGCCGACATAACATGCGAACTAGCTTCGTCAAAGTATGAAGTGAAAATTAGCAACTTCAGTAAACCCCATTTTACGTTTTAGTCTTATGGGAATCGCAGGATGTTCAATCGCAACTGGGCATTTTCACTTCGAACACGTCTATTCTCGCATTCGAGTTCGTTACAATATGCTATTCCCCGAGGACACAAAGGTTGGTCTATCCAGTCCGTGTAATTGCAACCATTTGGATAGGCTGGACATCGCTGCACGCGCCGACCTATATTGTTGCCCTCTGCTTGAACGACAACTTCAACCGCATACCCGCAATAGCAACGAACTGGATAAGAATCCACTACATGTTCATGCAGTGGTACATGAAAGAACTCTTCTTCTTGTGTTGATTGAGTGACCTCTTGTTGAGATGGAACTTGAACAGGGGGTACTGGGGTTTCATGTGGAGTTTGAACGTTCACTTGTTCGTACGACGATATAGTTTGCGGTTTCATTTGGTTTAGGAACTGAAGTTCGTCTTCAAGCTCCTGTAGCCTCATGTTTTCGTAAGCTTGTTCCTCGGAATCTGTAGATGTTGCCCACGAAGACATTTTCAGTGAGTGCGAATCAAAGGATGTGCTCTAAGAATGGGGAAGAAGTTGTTTGAGTTTTGCATGTTGTGAGTAAATTAACATATGTATATATAGCTGGAAGATGGGCAATGGTGTGAATGGTCAAAAGCTACACTGTAGGGAACACTAAATGGAATCTGGCAGATGACATGACTGCACTATGCGAAGTATGCAAGACTTGACCAGTCATTGCGCTATAGTTGGTTGACCCATTACGTTCTTACGTAGAATATGGGGTTATCTGCAAACCTTGTTATGTTGGCGCGTTATGTAAGAATTTTGCATTTGTAAACGAGAAGACGATAATCTTATTCACGATCAAATTGAAACAGTAATACATTCCAAACCACACTTACAGGAACCAGAACAACAGAACATAGCAACATCAAATTCAAAGTAGAGTAATAAATCTTCGATTCAAGAAAAATTAAATCCTAACAATTTCTGAGATAGCCAGATCTAGTTGCATCCGCAACAATCTTGTTCAACCGCCTTATTTCGGCTTGCGCTTCCAGTGCATATTGAAGTCCACGTTGGCACATTGGCGGGTCTATCCACTGCATAAAATTTCAACAGTGAATATCATTGGGGTAATACCTATGGTCTTCGAAGGCAGGACATCCGAAGAATCGGCGTCCAGCATTTTTTTCAGTTTTGGCAACAACAACAACTGATTCATCTCCGCAACAGCAAATAGGGTAAGCTCCACTAGGTAGCGTTGGACCGATCGGATGTAGGGGCTCGATTTCTTGTCCTTCGTATACGATCTGCTTACCAGGTCTTTGATTTGCTACAACTTCGCGCAATCGAGCGTTGAAAGATTTTGTTCTCGGCTTCACTGATTTAGAATGAACTTGTGCTCCTTCACCGAATTCCACCGTAGGCTTGTTGTGTTGTACACTATTCCTTGACCGTTCAAACTCTTCATAACACTTATTCATTTTTTCATCGTTAATATCCAAGTTGTCCATAGCTTCAATACAAAACAAATCGTTAATCAATTGAATTGGATGGGAAGTGTATGGAATTTTTGTTCTGTTAGAGATATTAACCTGGTGCATATTTATTGCTGCGTTTACACAAAAAGCAGGGCTAGATTTGTAAAAAGAAATGTTGAACTTCCCAACAGAAACAAAAAGTAGGTGATACCCGTGATAAATTTATGGTTTTGATATTTAATGCATCAACTTTTTCAGTAACATAATTACTGGTACTGTATCAATGTATAGTGTATCACTGTTTGCACTGTGTACTGTTTGACCGTTTCCGAAAAATGTTTGACATAAAGTATGCTGACCCTTTTTTTAAACTCCTACACGTATTGAAAAGGTTAATGCACCCGCGGACGACCCCTATTTTTAACTCGTAATCTCGAAAATGTGATAATAAGTTACAAATAATGATAAATTAAACGAACGGTAGATTATACAAACACTAGGTTCCGTGTAATTGTAAGATGGCCCTGAGAGACATGACCACACTCTGGTCAGAAAACCGTAGAAAAAGAGTGACCGGCCTGCACACTAGGAAAATATATATCATGTATTAAAATATAACGGCAAACTGTTTCCCGTTATATTTTTTGTCGTGGCACCACAGTGGCTACTTAATCGGTCGCATTCCCTCCCTTTATATACCAACCTACCTCCTCCTTGTTCCACACAACCAGACCACCTTCTCAAATTCTTTTTTGACAACCAGAAAAATGTCTTCGTCTGAACCGAAGCGTACCGGCAAAAAATCTGCAAGCAAGAAACCCATGGCCCAATCACACTCGTCATCGTATGTCATGCAATGTCCGGTCCAAGACCAGCAATCGTTTCGCCCAACTCACGAATACAGATACTCACCGTATTCAAATGAAGATGCCTCTTCCGTTCATCAAAGATCTGGAAAAGAGATTGTACTTGAAGGGAAGTTATCCGAGCCACTATGGACGATTGGATACAACCCTATTTTCCATTGTGGACAAGTGTCGGTCGTTGTTGTTGACGAGACCGAAACAAATGTCGGTCGTCGATTTTTCGGTTGTCAAGCCTTCGACGACCACATGAATTATCCTGGTGACATTGATTGTTGTTGCTTTAAGGAGTGGATTGACCCTCCCATTTGCAAACGTGGACGTCAGTATGCACTCGAAGCGCAAGCAGAAATAAGACGCTTGAGCAAGACTAAGGCGGGTACGACAAGAGATGGTCATTTCCCTAGACCATGGTAGGTGTACGTGTTTGAATATGATGCTTGTGTGCTCAGTTGTTGTAGTTTGTATGATTATGGTTTGGCATTTCCTTCTGTTGTACTAGTTGTCGTTATTTCAGTTGTTATAATTGCTCAATAGTTGTTATAATTGCTCAATAGTTGTACTAGTTGTTGAAGTTTGTATGAATATGGTTTGGCATTTCCTTCTGTTGTACTAGTTGTCGTGAATTGAAATGGTTAAAGCACTGGTGGACGACCCCTATTTTTAAACTCCTACATATACACAAAATTACCACCATGACAAAACAATTACGAATAATGCTTCCAAAGGCTGCTACAGTCAATGAAATGACTAGACACTGAGTCATACAACAATATTACATACTGCAATATCACTGTGAATTTAATACGAGTCACGTGTATGTAGAGTGTACCCTTTCACATGCATGTACGGCATGATTGGACCGGTCATTGAGAAGAAAAAATTAAAGACGCGTCTCCATCATTCGTAACTGTGATTCCATTAAAAGTCTCCATCTTTCGCTCACTGCATTGAGTAGTCTCTTCCGAATTAAATGACAACATTTCATGTGATGGCACCATTTTTCGTGCTGCAATGATGTGACCAGTCATTGTACAGAATCACCCATAATATCACGAGAACCCTATAACGGGTATTCTAGTATGTTGAATTGTAACTGTTGGTCGTACATTGCCCTTATAAGTACTCCATATCTGATAATCCATCTCATACCTTCTACAGCTTCAAGCTGCACCGTTGTAGACTAAAGTGAGAAAATTTATTTTCTTGTTGTCTTATAGGTAACGTTTATTATCAACAAAATTCGTACTTCTACTAACTCTACTTATTCTACTGATGCACAGGTTACATGGACGATTCAGAAATAAGTGATGAAGAAATGGGAAGGATTTTTGATGAGTACGAACGAAACTTAGTGAACGATAACGAAATTGGATTAGTTCATGATACACAAGTTGAAGAGGTGCCTGCCGCTATTCAGCATCGAGCGGTTACAGCTCCGCGTCCTTCTCCAGCAAATCAACGACCTAGTAATAGAGCTTGAACATTGAATTCTCCAACTTCAGAATTTTCTTCTAAGGATTTGCTGGCCCTCGTTAAATCCTATATTGAGGTTGAAAAGAGGGATGAGTTGCTAATGCAAAGTGGAGGGGGTTTAACATATGAAGAAAGATGGGCAATGATCACGAGGCTATACAACAACCATCGTTCCCGGCCCACTACACGAACATTGGTTGAAATCCAAATGGCTAATCGTCATTTTGCAGACGCTTGTGATCGGTACACAAAGATTATCGAAACTGTTAAAGACGAGAACATATTTAAAACAAATCAAGCGACATATGATTCTCGTTACCTTTTCGAGTATGGTGAGGAGTTCGTTGGTTACAAAGCGTATAAACTCCGCTACAGTTGGTTGACCCGCTATGGAACTGAGTAGACTTATGGTATTGTGATTTTATTGTTGTTTTACTGTCTATTTAATTTGATGTTTGTGCGTAGACTATGGAGTTATCTGCAAACCTTGTTATGTTGGCGTACTATTTAAGAATTTTGCATTTATACACGAGAAGAGGGAAACCTTGTTCAACATCAAATTCAAATGTTATTACATTCCAAACAACACTTACAGGAACTAGAACAACATAACATACCGGCTATACACAAAAACATTCTCTACACAAAAATACAGTCTCTCCACATAACCAAATGCAGTCTCTACACAGAAACATAATCAAAATGTTACAGCTCCGCAAAAAACCCCACAGGAACGCTACTGCTCGAAGAACTAAAGAAAAGGTTACCCATAAGGTATAACATAAATAATCGAGCAAGCTCCAAGTCGTCATCAACAGAGTAGTGATCGAGTATCCTGTCCATAGCCGCACGGATCGCGCTCACTCTAATAGCGCCTTCTGCCTGATACGACGTAGCAGAAACATCCAAATGAGGCAGTAGATCATGAACAAGTGCACGATCACGCCATCGACCATCGTCATAAGGCAGTGGGGGATAAGCACCTACTCCAATGCTAATACCAGTAAGCATGGAGAAATCAAGCGGTGTAAGTCCTAACTCACCACAAGGAAAGTGAAATGTGTGGGTGGTTTTGTACCACCGTAGAGCAATGGCCACACACAATTGGACATCGACATTTATAACATGATTTATTCCTAAAATAGCAAAGAGCACAATAAGATAAAATATGACTACTAAATTATCTACTTATTTCATTAAAAGGTCTATAATATTACCTAGAAAAAATTGAAATCCAAGAGCATGTAACAGTCCTGCGACCCCCTCCTTACTCGCCAAGTGTGCATAATAATATCTAAGTGTGGTCGCTAACGAACCACGTGGACGTATATTCCGCGACTGTTAACGGTTCAACAAAATGTTATACTATCTACCCAATATCTAACGCTCAAAGAATACTATTTAAATATTACTAAAAATACTTACAGCCAAACTCGACTGCGTGCTAACGTGTACTTCGTCATCTGGAAGAATGCGAAAGTTGGATAGCATAGGAAGCTTCGCCGCGCTGAGGTTCATATCCACATAGCCATCGAGATCGACCTGTCTAGCAGAAACCGATCCAACACCCCTACGCGCTCTGCCTGTTCGTCTGCCTCTACGCCCGCCACGTCCCCGATGGGCGCCTTCCTCGTGCGCCCCTATTTCTTCGTTATCCATGTTCTCGGCGGCTACAAGCAAGTCTTCTATTCCGAGCATTGGTTGTTCGCCACTACCCCCTGCACCACTCCCGCCTGCGCCACTTCCCCCGGTGCCACGATCGTCGCCGTGCATGAATTTTTTGGTGAATTTTTTTAGTAATCTAGCCATATTTTCGAACGAATATTTCAAATACGGTATTTAATTTGGTTAGAAGCTGACGGATTGGTGAATTGAAGGTAAAATTTAGGTGAAAAATGGGGGTTGGAAGATGGTTTTCGGGTTAGGAAAATGGAGGAAGGGGATAATGAAGCAGGAGGCGGCTGGGGGAGGGTTTTGATGGTTTGCTTATAACGGCAAACTCTTTGCCGTTATAAGTTATAACGGCAAAGAGTTTGTCGTTATAACGTTACAACGGCAAAGAGTTTGCCGTTGTAACCCCCTTCCCCAAACCAGTCTGTGGCTGGTTTGCCCTTTCTGGGTACTCGGCTCGTTGGACCAGTTGCAGAACATGAGAGAGAATAACAGAACGGATGGTTGGTTTTGGTCTAACCTTCATGAGGCAACCTCATTACCATCATCTTATACTATAAGCGTCCCATCTTCAAAGCTGGAATTAAATCATCATTCCTATCTTAAGTTGCTTGAGAGATCACCCTCCATATTTACTGCTCCAGCCGAAGTTTCTTTTTCAGCAACATCAAATGCTGCATCATTATCTCATTCGGTGTCCTCTACTCCAATGGAATTAGCTCCAGCGAAAGAATTTTCTTCAATGATAGAATGTGTTCCTTTGCAGATAATCCTGCTATCAGACTCTCATTTTATTAGTGGCTCATGTCTCACTGGCAATATACTATGTTTGGAAAGGAAAGTATTAATATTTAATCCGTGTGGCAATTTAAACTTGGATTCTCATTTGCAGTGCGGGTGATACAAGGTGATGCTAAACTTACTCATAATTCGAACTCCATCACTTGTTACCACTGCCACCAACGTCTGACCTTGAGGATAAGGTCGTTTTCAAGGGGTCGGTAATGATGCGGTGCAAATACCCAAAAGGCACCTGGATTGAAGCATGTGTAGAGATGAATGCAAGTTGTTAGCATAAACCTGCCTATTTTCTTTAAGTTTGTTATTTTTTATTTCCTTCTGCAAGCATGCTATTTCTCTTTTTGTACTTTCTTTTATGCAAGGTGATAGCCACGTCGGCAATATTGTTAGAAGATGGCTTTAAATATAGGCTGTGTAGAAATCGTAAAAGGCAATAAAGAAATATTTCAGCATTCTTCTTCTCTAAATTCTCTGTTTCTCCTCCTTTTTGTTCTTAATCTTCCCTCTCCCCCTAGCAGTGCCGTATCAGGTTATAACATTTCCAATGATACTGCTTCTAACAATTAAGACAATTCTGGATGCAACTTTGATAATATTCTAAGAAATTATGAAATATTGCGTTTCAAACTTCGTTTATGAATAATAACCTTTATTCATCAATCTAGTACTATGACATGCATTATATAACTTATAAATGACTATATTTTTGTTCTTATGGCATTTCTTATTATCTTAGCTGTGCAAATAAATTATCTTGTAAACTAAATTACTATATATTTGTCTATGAATATTATCTTGTTAACTAAATGATACTACTTCTACACTGATCTCGCTAAATGGGCAAGATCTTCTGGCTTTACTTCTTCTCGCTAAATGGTTATGTAATAAACTGAAAAGTGTTCATTTTTGAAAAAAAAAATTGTAGTTGAAAATGAACTTGAAAGCTTGATGTACTAAAACAGTGATAACTTACACTTACTAAACCCATTTGAGGTAAATTTTTACGGGTTAGAAAATAGATTCAATAGGCAACAATTCTTATTTTTTGTTGTTGGTTTCTAAACATTTGGAATACTTGTTACATCAAGATTTCAGCGGCAGCATACTAAACATTATCGGTTCAGTTCCACTTCGAAATATAAGTGGCATGACAAAGCAAAGTTATAAGTAATAAATCGTGCAACAAAATTCAAGCTCAATTGCATGTGAATTAGGAATAGTTAACTATACTTATGGCACATGAGATGAAGATTAGCAACACAAAATCTTGAAGATCACTTATATATATGAGATGAAAACTGAGTCGGAGCGACTTAGTTCCCAAAAACTGAGTCGCAGATTCGCGACTCAGTTTTATTTTTGCAAACTGAGGCGACTCAGTTTGCAAACTGAGTCGAGACTCAGTTTTTGCTAAGTGAGTTGAGCAGTTTTTGCAGTGCAAACCAAGTCAACGACTTAGTTTTTGCAATCTGGGTCGACGACTCGGTTTTGTTGTTTGTAAATACACTTGTTATTTATCAATTTTGCAATTTGTTATTTCTGTAGAAATGAGTGCATTTATATTTTGTAGGCACTTGTGGAGGAGGGAAAAAACAGAGTTTGAATGGAGGCTTTGTGATATGGTCCACGTTGCACCTTCGCAGTATCTAAAATTCTATGTATCTTTAGTAAAACTTTGTATTGCCTTTTATAATGTGAACATGATATTATGATATTTTTATATTGGAAGCATGTAACAAATATTTGAGCATTATGGGAATGTGACATTGTTGAATTTGAAATATGGAAGTGTACTAAATCTTATATTGAATTGATAGTTGAATTATATATGTGATTGGAAATCATACAGACATGTCATACCCATTTATAAGTGTTAGCAATATATGCATGCCAACATTTATAAGTGTTCGTAGGATGATGATACTGACATTTATAAGTGTTACTATATGTTACGGTTCCAACAATTATAAGTGTTAGCAATGAATATGTTTGTAACATTTATAAGTGTTATTATATCTTATGGTTCCAACATTTATAAGTGTTAGCAATGAATATGTTTGTAACACTTATAAGTGTTACAATATATTACATATAGCAATTATTCTGTTTGTAACACTTATAAGTGTTACAAATTTGACTGGCCAATTCCTCATAGGCCATTGGTAACACTTAAAAGTGTTTCTTTAATTATTTGTAACACTTATACTTGTTAGAAATAAGTGTTAGCAATGAATATGTTTGTAACACTTATGAGTGTTTCTTTAATCTTACTTAACATCACATCTTACTATATTAACTAAATTATTTACTTAATTAGCACTAATCTGAGTTCACTTGTTAAAATATTTATATATTATATTTATTGACATAATTTAAATAAAATTTTAAACAGCTTTTACATGATCAATAATCAATCTTTATGAAAAATTCATTCGGTCACATTTTCTACCTTTCTTTGAACTATTTATTTTTGTAAACCAAATTCAAAAATAATTTTCACATTATTTAATATAAGTTGAAAGAGGATATTTTAATTGTTTTTTAGATCAAGGGGATATTTTAATTATAAAACACCTATTTTTGAATATTTAAAATTAATTAAATATTCCATGTCGAAGAGATAAAATTATGGGTTGTTACAAAAATGCTACTTCAACATATTAACATTAGTTCAATCTTAAACTAGAAATAGTCATCGCTTTTCATTGCCAAACCAAGGAACGTCGAAGCTTACATGCCACCACCTTTTGATCTCTAATACTCTGGCGACGCCATTTGTAACAACCCGAATTCCGACAGACCAATTTTTTTTTATAATCCCAATCTACCGAAACCCGAGTTGGCTTGTCTGGTATCCTGCAGAAAAAACAAAGATATAAAGATATATCAAAGCTCAGAAAACATCTCACAGCGGAATGGAATAAAATATAGTTTTATCAAAGTAATAATACTGCCTAACCAGTATCCAAAGCTATCATATCTCTTCCATAAATCTAACCTGCGAGTGTGTTATGAGGAGGAGGTCAGAACACAAGTTATGGTGACTGGACTAAATTACACATTTTGAAATAACCCTACATATACCGTTCAATTATGTTTTCTTATTTGTTAATTTAGTTTGGGCAAACAATACTCAAGGCTTTATACTCACGCCGTACCCATCTACATCCCAATAGGTTAACCTATCATACTATATATGTAGCTACCCATAACATATCAAGGTACTTCCTATAGTACCCTCCTTGCACGGTCTACACCGTCATGCCACAGAAGCGTATCCTATACCGAGCGACATACGGAAATCTAAATCATAATGCCACACTACAACACAGAACCCACCTCGCTATGCTATGCAAGCGTACGGAGTATTGCCTTAACATCTACAATACACCACCCAGTGTGTGTACTTAGACCCTCACACGTACATTGCAACACCCCGCATTTTTATGACAATTAAATAATTAAATAATGCATATGTGTACATATATATGCATAGACATAAATATGAAAAAGAAGAATGAGAAAAGAACAATGACCACCATTTTTCTAAGCCTTTTTAACAATAGTCTTAGTAGTCCAGTTGATTAGAGCATGTGGCTTGCATATAAGAGGTACGGAGTTTGATCCTCACTAGCGTCATATTTTTGTTTTATGGGAACGGTTGAAATAACACTTGTTCTAAAGAGAAAATATGGATAAACGCACATATAAGGAAAAATATACATATAAGGAAGTAAAGAAAATATATGTATATATATGAGAATATGTCGACGTCAAAAGTTGGTCACCAGTGACGATCAACCCCCAATTGCGTGATCAACACACGAATAAAGACTAAAAATGCAATAAAAAGCAAAAGAACGAGGAAAACACATAGAATTTTAATAGTGGTTCGGCAAAGACGATGCCTACGTCCACTTTATATATTATTTCTCTTTTTTTATTACAAGTACAATGCTTTTTCTGTTTGAAGAAGAGAAAGAAAATGGCTATCTTTCCTTCTTCTTTTTGAGAGAGATTGGGAATGAGTTCCAGAATCTGGAGTTGTGAAGAAACGTAGAGGTGAGAAGTTGTGGAAAAATCCTCCTTTCCTCTTTAAGCTTGGAGGTATTTATAGGTAGAGAATGCAGCTTGGGATGTTTCGATATGGTCCGGCCATTTCGGGAAAGCCTGGACACGTGGAATCCATCTATTGGCTTGAATCGGCTGGAAGACTGATTCCACTGTTCATAAATAGTATCCTCGGAAGTTGTGACAGACGTGGCATCCACGGAGAGGTTTATTAAAAGTAGACCTTTGTCCGCATATGGTTTGACCGCCTTTATTGCCTTGAAAGTCAGGATATTAGGTGGACTAGCTCTGCAGAAATCTTCCACGCTGGCCCGAGATAATCGGTCGACGAGTTCTTTCTGGAAGCGAGAAACTCGGTCGTCCTGGTGAGCGATTCTTCCGGAATGCACAGTCAATCTGATTGAGTTGGACTTGGGATGATGTGTCATTGCTTTAGGTTGCGCCATTGCTGGGCCATCTGAAGCGCGACTTGTATCTGGTTGCGCGTTCGGGCTTTGGTCCTGTTCGTTGAGACTCTTGCCAAAAAGAGGGTTAACAGAATATATATATGTGCAGAAATATATATATATACAAGAGAAAAGTTCAAGATAAGGCTGCAATCAAAGAAATATGGCAAGAATTAAATAACGGTACAACACTGTTTGAATTTCGAAAACGAAATAAAAGTTGTGCATATATATATATATACACGCAAAATGGTCATTAGAAGATTTGTATACGTATAAGAAGATTACATGTGAATATAACAGTTAAAGAAATTCTAGAAATTCAAACATTCGAAAATCAAACTTTTGCGCCAAAATAGCTCATGGGACCCATAGGTGGGTCGACGCCCCTGGAGGGGGGTCGACACCCATAGATCCGGCTAGATTCATCTGCAAACCTGGACAATTTTCTTAATTCGGTTCAATGTTGACTCAGTGTTGCGCGTACGATAAGATCCTGAACACCTATAAATAGGCTAGGAGAGCCTAGCCTAAATCTCATATTTCTAAGGCGACATCTATACTCTGCCATTCTTCTTCCTCCTCAAATTTGTTCATAAAAATAAGATAATTATTTTAGGAAAATTCTGGATCAAGATCTGGAGGAAAAGAATGAATATTATTAAGAAGGTGTTCAGAATTATATTCGAAGTAAGGTAATTCCTTTGATCTGGTCTGTTCAATTTCCTTCCTCTTTCTTCCCATTTTCTTTTAGTAAGAGTTGTGGATACATGGTTGTTAGGTCCTAAATCCAGTTAGGGAAAACCATGGAATGCTAGAACTGGCCTAGATTCAGGATTTGGAAAGCAAATTAGGTGATTAGATTTAAGTTATATCATTTTTGATAAAGGTATATTATCGTTTGACATTCCCCGTTAATATGCAATGTAAAATCTGCTAGAATGATTAAAGTGCTGAAATGCTAATATGACATGTTGAAATATTAACATGTTAAAATATTAATATGGTTGAAATTTCATATGTTGAAACGTTTTAAATGCTGAAATGTTCATACATATAAACGTAAACTTGTTGAAATATAAGTAGCGGTTACTGTTGTATACATACATGTTCTAATAACATGATTAACTTGTGGCATATTAGGTACGTGAATTCTTAACGGTAGAATTGAGAAAATTATATGTTAATTGTTAGATTTGAACAATTAACTGATTAAATGATTACATGTTAGAATAGAATTAATTACATGTTAGAAAGAACATGCGACATAAAATGGGCTTAATATGATGACATGTAAAATATAGATTACAATAAAAATTTGAAAGAATAGTCATGCCTAAATTATATAGAAAATTTATAGAAAACTGTAACTGCACTTAGACATGAGGTTAAATTAACTTACGGTAGAAGTCTGCCCGGAACCGCCCGGCAAATCCAGCATCCACAAGTTGTTAATTCAATGTGATGGGTCTAGTGCATAAATAAAACATATAACGGTGTTAAGGCACGAGGTTAAGTCAACTTGTGGAAGAAGTCTGCCTGGAACCGCTAGGGAAATCCAGCATCCACAAGTGGTAGGCTTAATGTGAGAGGTCTAGTACGTAAACATATATATAAATATATGTATGTAAAAGGATAGAAATAAATGGCACCAATTGTAATTAATGGATATGAATGGAATTGAAAGATAATTACATCAGTAATAGAAGTGGAATGAACGGGGAACGATAATAACCTATTATAAATAAATTATATCAAAGGGAATGTTGTGTAATAGGTAGGCTTGTCCTAGGGACAAGTGGAAATTATAACTTAGGTTATAATTAATGATAAAGAAAAAGGAATAACTTATGTAATAAGATAAGTTGTACTTAATTGCAAATTAAGTTATCTGTGAGAACGAGAATCTGGAATATGTCGATAAGGACAACATAAGTTATATCTATGGAAAGGAAACTTATTAGTAAACCTTAGTTAAGAGAACTAAGTTAACAAGTAAACAACGATAAGTTGTAGTGATAGTATAAGATGGAATTATGATTAAATAAGAAAGAATGAGGAAAACTTATGAAATGAAATAAGTTATATTTAATCATAAATAATAAGTGACACGTTAAACAGAAAACACGTGAATTGAGATATACTTAATTACATATTAAGTAGAACATGTTATTGTAACTATGAAATCAAACAAGAATATAAAGGGATTGTGGATTACAGACCTTGGATCACAATCTAGAGAATAACATGTTGTGGGCTTATTAATAAACTTAAATGGGTTAAGTTTTGTGACTGAGGTTAATAAGCAAGAGGAACTTGGTAACTTGCATAAGAAGTCAATGTGAATGGGAATAACCAAGTTAGACGAAAACCTGATGAGGTAGAGCAAGCGCATAATTGAATGTTAAGACATAGGGTCTGATAACATATTAAAATGAGGTGTGCGGACCAGTCCGCACATTTGAGGGTGAATAACCAACGGGGTAGATCATCATGGTGTCATGAGGAAGGAGGGGAGAGCACGTTCATCTGATTATTCTGTCGGCTCCGAAGGACTGGAAGGGGAAGCACGCGGCTTCTTGAGACGTGGAAGGTTCCCTGGTAGTCCTCTGTGGTGGTGCAGTGTTCGGGCTGTGCTTACAAAGGTTGGGTGACTTGGGTCTGCATGTAACTACCCGGTGAGTAGCCCTGACTGCAAACGTAGCTATGCAGTTAGAAAGCTGTGACGAGGTGACACTAGGGTGATTCGGCGATTGCCTCAATGGGGAGGTAGGGGTCACGGCCAACAAGGATAGTAGATCGTCGGTTACCCGTCATCGGCAGCTAGTGGGATGCGAAAAGGCTAGAGCTAAACCCAAGACGCCATCCACTTTTCACTACCGAGGCACGATGGTTGAGGGAAGACGCCAACTAGATGTTTAGATTGTTTGTTAGGGGCAAGTCGCTTAGCTGTTGTAGTCTTTACTAATTGAGGGAGGGGCCAAGGTGGGGCCATAGCCACCATGAAAAACAGACATGAAGGATATCTGCATTTTGAGGCTCTTAAAGACGGGTCTGTACAGATACGTAAAAGCTCCCGACCGAGTTTCGTGTTTCTTGTACATCCCTACCACGGAACTCGGTGCACATTAGAGGTTATGTGCGGTTAAGGCATCGAAAACGCTTGACGATACGTACGTGGGAAAGTCTAGATACATGCATGTCTGCTCTGGGTGGTGTATCGTAGATTTGAGGATAGAATCTGATTCGATCGAAGGTGGCAGTTTGTACGCTTACTAGCAGAGTAATGTTAGATATATGCAGAACGTAACGTTGTTATCCGTACATCACTCTGGCGTAGGATGAGGGACTGCGTACATTTCTGTGACATTACGGCGGAGACCGTGCAAGTGGGGTACCATGGGGTGTACCTTAATTTGGGGATAGCTACATACATACTTTATTAGGTTAATCCACTAGGGAGTAAATGGGTACGGCGCGTGTGTAAGCCTTGAGTGATGTTAACCCAAGTAACCTAATAAATAAGAAAATGTGATTGAACGGTATATGTAGGGTTATCCAAAATGTATAATTTAAATTCAGTCACCAGAACCTGTGTTCTGACCCCCTCCTCATCACATACTCGCGGGTTAGACTTGTGGCAGAGATAAGATAGCACTGGATACTGGTTAGGCAGTATTATAATTTGGGTAAGGCTATATTTTGATTATATTTTATTTTATCCATTCCGCTGTGAGATATTTTCTGAGCTCTGATATATTTTATCTCTGTCTTTTATGCAGGATACCAGAGCAACTAACATGTGTTTCGATGGATTAGAGTTTTGAAAAAAAATCGGTCCGGCGGAATTCGGGTTGTTACATACGTCCTGTCTACTGTAACCCAAGTCCTATAATAAGGATGCGTCCAATGCATGGAACTCGGTCAGGAGCCTTTCCATATCTGTATAGGCCTACCTTTAAGGACTTATAATATAGATATCTAGTATGGTCTGTTTTTTCATGGTAGCTATGGCCCCACCCAAGCCCCTCCCTCAACTAGTGAAAGACTACAAGAGCTAATGACGTGCCCCTAACAACCAATCTATCATCCAATTTGGTGTGTCCCTCAACCACAATGCCTCGATAGTGAAAGGTCGATCGTATCTTGGTTTTTCTCTAGCCTTTCTGCATCCCGCTGACTGTCAAAGACAAGTACCCGACGATTACTATACTGTATTGGTCCCGACCCATCCTCCTTTCAAGGCAATCTCCGAATCACCCAACGCCATCCGCCATGGTCTTCTGACTAACAAGCTACAATTGCAGTCATGGTATACTCACCGGCGGTATTGCGCGGACCCCACCTCTACGAGTACATCATGAGCATGTACCATAACAGAGGACCCCCACGGAGTGCCCTACCATGTCCCTTCGAAGTTGCGTGCTTCCCTCCAGTCCCACCAAGAAATAAAGTCGTATGTCGAACCAAGTAATCAAGTGGTCGTGCTCCTCCCGTGTCTCTGGACACCCCGATGATCTATCCTGTTGGGTTCTTCAGCTTCAGACGTGCGGACTGGTCCAAGCGCCTCACTAACGTGTTATTAGACCTTATGTCTAATCTTTTCATCATGGGCTTGCTTTATCTTATCATCTTGCCAATTAACTTGATTATCCACATTTTATCTTTTGTTCAAGTTATCAGGTTTTTCTGAGCCCCTTATATCTCTAAGGAATGGACCCCTCTAGCTTATTAATTCAGTGATATAACTTAACTCATTTAAGTTCATTAATAAGACCATAACATGTTATTCCCTAGAATGCAATTAATGAAAGTAATCTACAATCTTTTTACATTGTTACCATGTCATTCATTGCTCAATTTCAGGTTTGCAGGTTACAATAACATGTTATACTTAATGTATAATTAAGTATATCTTATCCCAATCCACATGTTTTCTATTAACATGTTACTTAATATATATAATTAAACATAACTTATTTCATTCCATAAGTGTACCTCATTCTTATTTAATCATAATCTTACACTGTCATTACAACTTGTTGTTGTTGTTTACTTATTAACTTAGTTCTCTTAACTAAGGTTTATTAATAAGTTGTCTTTCTCATTTATTTTAGCCTACGTTATAATTTCCACTTGTCCCTAGGACAAGCCTACCTATTATATTCCATTCTCATTCATATAATCAGTTATAATAGGTTATATTCCCCGTTCATCACATTTTCCTTGATTCTTTAATGTTAACCAAACTTTACTATCGTGGACGCTGGATTTGCCGAGCGGTTCCAGGAATGCTTCTACCACAAGTTGAACTTAACCTCATGTCTTAGTGTGGTTATCTAAAATTTTCCAATTACTCTAAATTTTTCATACAAATTAGGCATACCTAATCTTTTTCTATTATTCCCAATTTTACTGTTGTGATCTTTCTTTCTTTATCCACTGTCACGCACGTTCCCTACTTCTTTAAGGAAAACATTGCATGTACCTTATTAGTTTGGTCTACAGAAAGATATATTAATTTATTTCCATAATGTACGCCTATCTAGATCCGTAGTTGCAAGTTATTTCTTTTATTTTTCACTATGGCTCTCTTGCAACTACGTTCTAAGAAATAGGTTACTTGGGTTCCTCCGAATCCAACTAACTCAGTCCACTACATCCCTTTCTTAGTCTCTGAGCTAGACATTTAATTTATGTTTCTTATACTTTTCACACTACTGTAATCTTTTCCCTTTAACCACAACAAGCATATTAAATCTTATTTTCCTGTTCACTTCTTAGTTCAGGTTTCGTGATTATAGCATTACAGAAGTTTCTCAATTCAGACGGAGGACATAGTAAAATTTATATCTATTACAACAGTAATAATTTCAACATATTCCCAATAGGTTTAATAGCCAATTTCCATAATTATTAATTGTTTAGCATATTAAATATAATGGGGAATGCAAACGATAAATATACCATTATTTAAAAAGGTGTAATTTAAATCCACTCACCTTACAGCTTTCCAATCCATGAATCTGATCCAGATTTGTTGTTCTGTGGCATCCCTAACTTAATCTATTATTAAAACAACCACGGATTCACAAATCTGATGCTAAAAGAAGAGGGAAAGAGAGAGAGAAACCTATATAAATTAGATTCAAGAACTTACCTCACGTTGATCAGAATTCTGAACATCTATTTGCAGATTTATATCTCTTATCTTCAAATTTTGAATCAGAACCCTAATGAACTAATATTCTAATTTTCTGAAAATATTTGGAGGAAGAAGAGAATGGCAGAGCTTAGGCAGCATTTCAGAAAATATGAGATTAAAGCTAGGCCTTGCTAGTCTATATATAGGTGCATGAGAAAGTATGGTCCATTAGATTTAATCCATTTAAATCCGTACCGCACATATCAAAATTCTGAGTCACATAAAACAGATTTGGGCCAACTCAGGTCGACCCCTGTGTTGACTGCGCCCTATAGGTGGGTCGACCCCTAGGTCGATCCATCCGGGTCTAGACGAGCTTTGTGCGGCGCTGTGATTACTGAACTTAACGTTTAATTAACAACATTAATTACTTGCATTATATACTTCTCTTGATTTATTTTATTCCTATTATAAACCATGGTTAAGTTTGAATTTCAAATCTACGTGTATATATATACACACAATCTCTTGATTATTTAATTTATCAATAACTTACCTTCCAATTCCTTGTCCTTTAATGGCTGCTTATTTAATGTAATTAATGACGCTATTAATTCATTGTTTTATTCCCCTTTTCAATGCATTGTCTTATTCCCTTTTTAATTGCATGCATTCTAATTTAATATGCAGCCAAATTTCCTGTCCACTTTTCATGCATGTATTTATTTATTTACGCATATATACATATTCATGCAATTTCATTTATTACCCATCTTATTATTTAATCAATGCGGGCTGTTACATTCTCCCATCCTTAGTAAACAAACCGACTCAGAACGTTCCCAAAGGCGAATTGTTGTTAGAATACAACGCATTAGAACAGAGTACAAAAGAAATATTCATTGCTATTACAATAACTTTACATCAGAGTACAAGAATATATCGGAGTACCGATAATCAATACGCAACGGAAAATTATCAGAGAATAAATTACAATACAACGGAAATATATATATATATATATATATATACAGCGGAAACATAAATTTATATATATACAGCGGAAACATAAATATATATATATATACAGTGGAAGACTCAAAATAATCTAGAGCATAGCTCCAACCATAATCCGGGATCCTGTTGAACAAATATCTGCAAAACCAAAACTACTGTCTACTCGTGTGGAAAATATAGGCACCTAGATTTTTTGTAGGAAACAATAAACTCTGAGTCAGTCAAGGGACTGTTGTGAGAACTAAAAATAGTTATTTAAAATTTATTTTAAAGTTGGATAATTCACGGGACCATACTGTATGAAACAGAATGGGTTTCCTCCACATGAATACCAGTAAATAAAACTTGTAATGCTTTTTGAAAAATGAAGCTATTATAAGACTTAGGTCCCATCACACAATGCAAGCGCAGGACAGAGGATAGAGTTTTACCTTATAATAACCAAACATGCTTGATACAGGAAATTTCTCTTTTATTATTACTAGTGTATAGTATGGAAAAACAATTTCGAAAGTATCTGTATCACTCTTAGAAGTCATAATACCACATCCTATTATGTTGCCACATAGGTTTACAACAAAAAACACAAGGTTCGTATTGAAAATTGGATTTCCATCATGAGCCGAGGAAAAGGATCTTCCTCAATCCAAACTTCGGAACATCTCTAATAAAATGTCCTAGGGAAACAACATACCTTTGGAGCGGCAGGGTCGGTCAGTAGTACGTCGCTGATTGGACAGTGCCTGAACAATACATTTCTCGGTTCTATCGGACCTCTTGGTCATTACAATGACCACCATGGTTATATCTGACCATATTTAAGGCGTCTCAATTCCAACATCCACATAAGTAAACTTCCTGGGCTACATATCATGGCATAACTTTTAGCTAGAAAGAAACGCATGTCCTCCCTATGGTTCTTCATCCCGTTTTTAGCTCATAACGGGGAGTGAAGCTCATCAAAGTCACGTCTCAACACAAAGGTACACTATATGAGCCATGCTTTGATCATCATTCACAAAGATCCGCTTTTCAACAAAAGCTTTGATCAATCATCATCATAGCATGACACATTGTCAATTCATACTATACAACTGATGTCTATTAATATATAACCTCTAAGCTCATACGTCTCAGAGAACGGTGTTAAGCTAAGAGAATAAATTCTCCGCCACCAAATAGATATATATTTAATAGAGATTAATTAATACAACATAAAATACAATGTTAGACAAACAATCCATTTGGAATATCGTTCTGGGTCTGAACGAAACCGAAGGCACCTTATTCCTCGCCCTATATGTCCAATATAGGAGAGAGGCCCTTGCATATCCGGTCGATCTCCAAGTACGTCTTGACAATCACTACTTATTACCTCGTCTTGGGTGTATGGCCCAATTGAGACATCGGTAATAATCCAAACGATGTGAAGATCTCCAGTCTTCAACCACCGTCTCCAATATCTTCGACTTTTAATCTTCGTATCAGTTATTTAGAATGGGTTAAACCCATTCTTCCGGAATAACTTGCGCATCTATAAAAATAAGTGATATGTAAAGATATCGAACATCTCATTCCAATCTAGAATATTCTTTTATTCAAATATTCATTGCATTGGGAATTACTCACACAAATCTTATCAAAGATTTATATCATTTAAACTTCTTGTTTAAATATTTCTTTGAAAATCATTACAAAAGATTATATAATCTTTTTTCTTTGCCAAATTAACTCAAATTAAGGTTTATAAGCCTTACTGGGATTACCGAGCCTTACAAACAGTAATTTCTCGTATCGTTATCCCATTCCCAACCTATTCATCCCGTCGAGCAAAACTGATGGTGCTCCATATCTAACACCCATCGTGTTTTCGGTAAATTTAATTACCATTTCAAATCTAATTAAAGATTCATTAAAACTCAATCACAGATTTAATACTCAAAAATCATTTTTCAATGAACATTCAACTTTAGGAATTAATCATGTCTCTAATTGGATTAAAGAACAAATGTTATTTAAAACATCATTCACGACAAACCCAAATTCCAATTTGACATCAAATACAAGGCTTTGAATAAAAATCATATCAACTTATATTCAATATCAAATTCTGAAACTAACAGATATCGTACAGGGAATAACAATATCTATATCTTCCAAATTTCTCAAACAGTATTTATATAATTATGGAATCCAATATTGAAATATCCAAAGATTATTTCCATTCAAATCCAATCCAATTTATACGTTGGAAAACCATGGTTATATTTAAATCATTTACAATCCAATATGTTAATTTAAAACCATTGGATCTTTTAACTTCATAAAACATCGTTTGATCTTAGTCTAATATCCGATGTCCTTTCGATTCTTCCCACCCCTCACCCAACGGAATAGTTTCTAGTTAGATCTCACGAGTGATACTAGACTGTACTCTCAGGAATCATCGCATATTCCTTTTGGTTCTTTACTCTAGTTGTTAACTAGCTCATTCAAATAAAAAATCTTATATCTTTTCGAACTTGGAGTAGTTCATCCAAAATCTTTTCAAATCATTTATTATGATTTAACATAATTTATTCATATTTTTAATAATTTTATTAAGGCCCTTACAGTCGGTTTCCAATTTCAGTCACCAAACTACATCCATAGTGACCTTTTCCAAAACATATTTGGACATATCTTAAAATCAAACCATTGGATTTTAAAACTTCTCATTTTATTTCGGACCCAACGTTTTTCGTTTCAGGAGAATCCGACGGTCGGACCTCCCCGTACGTCATTCTAAAGTTACGGGTCGAACTTCATGAACTGTCACTGTGCGACAAGTCCTATTCAGGCCCAAATCAATTTATAATTAAAAATAATTCGAAACGCTTCCAAAATAATTTATATTTATTACAATTATATATAATTATCATTGGAAATTCTATTTTAATTATTTCCCTACAAAACCAAATATTTCAATATTAAGTCATTTTAATACTATTTTAATCATTAAAATAATATTTTATTTGGAAACTCGTTATTTTAAGTCCAAAATTTCCTGACATTTGTTGTAAAAATAAATAAGAAACTTATTTTTAAAACGCTTTCTAGATAGCCTAAACGAATTTCACTTTCAATAGTTACTATTCATATCAAATTAAAAACTTTGTTAGGCCGAAACCATATGAAAATTAATTCAAAACCACTCAATTCAATTACGAAAATTCATCGATATTTTAATATATTCGCATCCATAAAAAGTCGTACATCAAGTTCAAACTTTAATATTTCACTAAATATTATATTATTAAAATATTCAATTTTATTTTGAATTGGAATGAAATTCAACCAATTACCATATAATTCCATTTATATGGATTTCACACATCATATACATCCAATAATAGTCATAAACAACTATCAACATCCAATTCACATCCAAAGTGAAATTCACCGTATATGCCTTAAATGGATAAATAATGCTTATACCGATCTGTCAATCAACTGATTGACAAGAAAATCAACACTTGGGATTAACGTTCATTATCATCCCAATACCCATGTGGGGTCTTCATCACATTTACAAACTAGTGATTATTATAAGCTACACACTTGGGAGACGTGTAAAATTATTATCACAATACCCATGTGGGGTTTACATCACAATCCATGTGAAATTATCTGCGCACTTAGGAGACGTGTAGGCTAATTAACATCCCAATACCCATGTGGGGTTTTCAACCAATTCAGATCAACCGTAGATTCAAACAACCAACCATAACTTGTTCATTTCAGGTTATTTTTCTACCAAGTCTATTTAACTTAAACAAATGATCATTAATGCATCGTTTGACTTATAAATGGGTGTTTAACCCTACAACAACTACCACAAATATTTTAATGGTGATTTAACATGTTAATTAAACCAAATTTTACTTTCAAATCACTTCGCATTTCAATACTAACTCAATCACATATCAACCAGACCAATTATACAACAATCAACTATTAAGCTGTATACTTACGATTTAACTAAAGAATTAAAATGATTTGAGTGAGAAGTTCTTACCAATAGCGATTCCATACCCACGACACTTCTTATGTAGGCTTTCAAGATTTCCATGAAACCAAGTTTGCATCTTTTCAATCCAATTCAACTCGCTATTTCACGAATACCCTCCAACGCACTTTAATTAGATATATTACGAGGAAAGTTGAGATTTTTAAGGTTTTTAGGGATTGAGGGGGACATGGGTGCCACAGCATGGGCTGTTAGGGGGCCCACACGTTGGTAGGTGGTGGTGGGGCCACGGCGTAGGCAGGTAGGGTCCACAGGAGAAGGATTAGGTGGTGTAAGCTTGAATTTAGGTTTAAAGGTGAAGTCTTTTGCAAATTAGAAAGGAAAGAGGGGTTTTGGCTTGAAGGAGGGACCCATGGCTAGAGGGGAGCTGGAGGAGGTTTGTCTGGTGCTGCACAAGGCTGGAGAGAGGCAGTGGTGCGTTGGTCTTGGGCGGTGTGAGCAAGAGGAGGAAGGGGAGAATGATAATGGTGTTTAGGTTTTCGGAAAGGAAGAAAAGGAATTAAAGAAATGAAATTAAAAATTAAAAGAAAAAGGATTAAGCCTTAAGTACAATGAAATGACCCCTTTATGAAGCATGTGACAAGTGTATTAAAGTACACTTAGTTGTCAAATTGTAGTTGCTTATAGATTTTAGTGTAAAGGGCTTAATTAATTCCTTAATTAATTAAACCTCGTAGACTTCTTTCTGGTCGTACGAATACATACAAAGTCCAAAAATTATGAAATTTGAAATCTCGCTATGTTACACAATTACGGTTCCAATAATCCTAGTCTTGTCGACTTCGGAGACTGTTTGAAAAATCACCTTATTTCTAGCTTTAACTGAAAATTGACTGAGTTTTCCACTTACGTTTACATATCGTATGCTTATATACTAAATCCATTTGACTTGAATTTTTAAATCCTACCATATTTTGAATTTCCCGATCCAACAAAAGTGGTTTTGTCGAATACCAAGAATTTCTCAAAAATGCTCCGCTTACAAGTCATCAATAGAGCCTTAAATATCGATTTTCAAAATCTTCACTTTAAACTGATTTAAAAAGTTTACTGACCTTGTTTTAAGTATAATAAAACACGAAACCAAGTTTAAAATGTATTTTCAATTTTTATAAATTCCAAATTTAGCATTTTCGATCTTAAAATTCATTAAAATTCAAATTTTAAATTGGCCAAAAATACGGGTTGTTACAATAACTCTTTGTCTACCGGTATCATAGGTAAAGATGCGCCTACAATGAACATAGTGGAAGACCTTATGGTTGCTTGTTCTGATGAGGGCATTTACAATGATATATTACAAGGAAAGGATGGGTTTCAGTGCAGTAGTGTTAATACTGCTATTTCAGAAGAGATATGCCACCTCATGCAACAATTGCTAGCCAAAGTTATCGATTTTGGCAACTCTTTGCATCCTGGTGATCTGGTTAGTGTTAAGCTTGATGATCATGAGTCTCCGTAGTGTTTTATGTCTGCTGGTTCGCTAAAGCCAGGGTTTTTGAACAAAATCTTTGCTACTAAGTCACCGAAGAATGTTTCAACTTCAAATGTTAGCCCTTCCTTGCTTGTCGTCTCTAAAGGGCTTGAAGCCACTCCTCCTCCATGAAGAAAAAAAATGAAAGGCTAAACTTTGGATTACGTACACCTCATACCACCATCTGCGTAAAAGCCACTACCTCCTCTCCCATCACTTGACAATGTTGCTTCCCCTTCATCTGCTTCGGTGCTGGGATTCAAAGAGACTACGGCCTTTATCACATGAAGCAAAAAAATGAACTGCTAAAGGGCGTACCTTTCAGCAATGATTAGCATATAGAACAGTGCAGTGTTGAGGCTCCTTTCAGCTCAAGGGAAACTCTATTGTCATTTATATTGTATTTCATGCTTTGGGATGTAATATTTGCTTTGTAATTCTAGCATTTGCTTTAGGTTGTACTTCCCTACATGGAAGGTTTTTATTGTATTTTATAGATATAGGTGTTGTGTATCACCAGTTCTTGCTTGTATTATTACTTAAATATAATAAAGGTGTTACAGATCACTTTAAAAACAGATCGACCTTGCCCAAAAAATAGTTCAATCTCAAAGGATGTTATGGATCACTGGTAAACCCTCCAAATTTAGACAAAGAGTGTAGAGTTAGATCCTCATCCATGCCTTATCTTTTCTGAAGAAAAGAAAGAGGGACATTACACCTTCCCCTTGAGGTGAAAAATATGCGGACACTTATAATATATTATATTTACATATGTGCATTCATGTGTATGTATGTATGTAGTATGTACACACATACATCATTTTCAAATATATAAATATATACTAACAAAGATATTGGGAATTAAGCATATTTTCTCACGAAAACCTAATATAATCATCTATGTTTACATTGATCTCAAATAGATTCCCTCCAATTAGCATATCACACCATTATCTGCACCATTGACGATTGCCAAATGTTAAAGATCAAAGTAGTGAAATCTTTAGTTAAAATCTCCAATCTGTCATCATGAGGAGAATATATTTTTTTGTATCAAATATATATGGAGATTTTATCATGGCCACATTATTATGTAGAGAGGAGATTCTATCCCCTATATATACTGATTATATTCATTGTAAAAATTTAGACTTTCTTCTTTTCTTCTTATTAATAAAGTTTTGTTTTCTTTCTTTATTTTATTTTTGCCTTTTCATGGAAATTTTTATTTTCTAGTCAATTAGATTTGTTAGACCACAATTGTTGTTTCATTTTAGTTTCTATTAGTCAATGATCGTTTGATTAGTTTTGAGGATAATCCTAACTTTTAACGGATAATTTATTTCTATTCCGCGACTTTCACTTTTAAGTGTAACATTTGTATTATTGTTCGTTTTGTTTTTAGTTTGTTTTTACTTACCTTCAAATTGGTAATCATAATCAAACTATTGATTCAATTATTTTTGTTTCAAGATAAATTGCAATTTAAATTATTGCACCATCATGCAAACCTTTTATAATTCGCCCAGGATTTTAAAATTAAAATTTTATAAACTTCTAAATCAAATCCTTGTGTTTAACCTATATACTACACACTTGTGCGCTTTGCAGTAATTTATAATAATTTTCACTTTTCTGGTTCATAGAAAAGGAGCAATCACAAGCAGTAACCAGGGCAGATGAAGTGCAGTGTGTTTGTAACAAAGTTTAATGGGTCTCAAACTTTACAAATGGAACATCCTAAATGAATAACTCATTTGTACCATAAAGACAACATATGTACTTTTCCCTTCTTCTTGTAGAGCTTACCTATTATTCATTGAAAAAACGGTAACGGGTCTGCTGCTAAATGTGGCTTGGAAAGCTTTTCGTTTTCAGAACCATTGGATATGCAGAAGCAACATTGAAAATAGAAAAACTACCAATATGCTCAAATTTTCTCATAACCATTCAGTAGCATGGAGCACTTACTCCCATTCAATTTCGATTGACTATATCCGAAGTCAAATCTAACCAACCACTTCGGTCCATATTAAAATCCTATCAAACCAATGTGGATGAAAAGAGTTCACTTTGAAACTCAAGTAGAAGGAGAATCATTCCAAAAGTTCCCTAAGTGTAAGACAAGTCATTCCTATGATCCAGAACCACTCTCTTAACCCACTTAGCATGGATTTCACATACATGATCTACTAACCATTATACAACACCCTAGAAAGTCCAATATCAAGTTTGCATTGTTATCACTAGCAAAGAGGATGTGAGTAAATAAGCTTAAGCACATAGCTATAAAGTCAAAGACAACTTCAAGGAGTTAAGTCTATATGATCAAATGCCAATAACTTAAAAGTGGTTTATTCCATAGTACATCTTGTTTCCAATGAAACATACTCTAATGGGCAAATAATAGCTCGTTTTTACCAAAGCAACTAAAACTGAACACAGATAACTCATACGACCTTGGATCGATTTGAATTTTGGAATAGAAACCTAAAAGACATAAAAGAAGACCCACAAGAAAAATGAAATCATTTGGCTTAGCCAACAAGAAATGACAATCTATAAGCTTTAACCCATATCCAGAAGGTCCTACAACTCGAGATCCATAAGGTAGGTCCCATATACCCACTAAAGAGCACTTGCAATTTTTCATACTAATTAGATAAGTATTGAGGGATATCTATATGGATCTTCTCATTACAACTAGAATGACCTAAAATTGGCTAAGTAGATGGATATGCACCTATCCATTCTCTATGGAAAGTACCAATTCGTAAATATTAGGTGAGATCCATCAAAGATCATTCCATCATGATCCCCATCACTCCAGTAGCCTCTCCTCTAAGTTTGGTTGCAATTCGATGCATTTAGCTTGAAATACTTGATGGACTGTACCATTTGAAGATAGTTCAACATGGAAAAAAGTTCAAATCCTATGTAACTTGACATATAGCATCACAGGAGCGTTAAAACACCAAAGAATAAAATGAGAACTGAAAATATACTAAGTTTATGGATCAGTACCGATCCACAACTATTGATCAGACTAAGGTGAAGAGCTTTGGACGAGGCATTCTGACTTCTGTATGAACCTACCTATGCAGTATCTTGGTCTAGCTCATCTCTAAACACCTATAAATATCCCCTACCTCATACATACAAAGAATTTAATCTCTCCTACATAAATGCTACTAAAGTTATTCTCCAACTCTAATTTCCTCCAAAGATGACAAGAATATTTCACCAACAGGACTATTGTAACCAATTGCAATAGTCCCTTGTACTTGTAAGATCATATTCATCAGTTTGAAGAGATTCATTCGAATACTTGTAAAAGCAATCATTGTAGTAGGCAAAAGAGAATGAAATCTAAACTTATAAGAAAGGTGCAGGCTTAATAATAGCCAAACCTCTATAAATCTGATGTTATTTTATTTTCCTCTTATTTTATTTTAATTTTCATTCACTTTCATTATCTATGTTGAATTCACACATGACAAATCTAATTACCTATAAAAGATTGGTGCTTTCACATAAATCTGGGGTTAATGCCATTTTTGGCATTAACAATACATTATTTAAATAAAACTCCTAAATTTATAACATTTTTACAAAAAAAACTAACATTTTTGAAATACAAAAATAAACTAAACTTTAGACTATGTATTATTGATATTTCTTCAAAGAAAAATATGATTTACCAAATAATCAATAATCGATCGAGATGTGACAATGATCTTTTGCTTTTTTCATTCAGGTAATCAATCTGGGAAACACCAATCCCGAAAAGACGAGAGACATATAACAACTCCATTAGTTTTTGTTCATATGTATATTTATCTTCCTCATTTTTAACCATACAAAATCATCAACATTGCAACCTATGATTCATAAGATACTTAGAACAAGGCTAATTATATCTGAAAGATGCTTACGTTAAGAAAACATACAATGATTTATAAACAATTAATAATGTGGATTCATAACCTACAATTTCCCTTTTGTGTAAGATATTTTTTAAGTCGGTTAATCTTTACAAAGTTGTATATGATTACAAGTATACAAGAGATCGCATCATCTACCCTTTCAACTGGTGAGCACAATTGGATCATATTCATTTTATATAGTACTGACTTCTTTTTTTTGCAGATCTAAGAGTTACTTTATAAATATGGTAAATTTATCGACACTTAGATATAGGATAATACTTGCTTAGAGTTGCATTAAACATTGGAGCCTGAATCCGGGTACCTTGTTAGTTTGAAGAAAGCAAGCATTATAACAATAAATAAATGATTGTACAATTGGTGAAAATATGTGACAACATCCACATACCTCTTGCACTAATATATAGGAAAAGTGCACTTTATGACATGCTAGCCCGATATAGGACGATCATCAAGGAAAATAAACAAAAACATAATCTATTGTTTAACTCACAATGCTTGGAAAATATACAATAATAAATATATAACATGATGTAGTAGTGAAGCATAACAAAGAAGAAAATCTCATCTCCATAAAATCTCAGAGTATCAAGTATAAAATATCTCTGTAACTGAATATTTGAATACATCATGCCTCTCTACATCCCCTATCAAAGTATATAACAAGAAAAACAGCAGAAAACATCAACATAGATATAAAGAAGGAATAGTAATACGCCATCCTCTTGCTCGTCGTCGCACAACAACATTGTCACCAAACCTGTCACCTACTACTCAGTCTACTCAAGGACATCATCGATGAGCATCTCAAGGTAATAAAAGAAGACATAAACCCTTAAGTTAGAAAGCAGTCGGGTATGAGAGATAAAAGACTATTAATAGCTACACAAGATAATATGATAATAGATAGTTTAAGTCTCACCCTACATGTCCCTACAACCAAAGAGTTAGCACATAATAATCTTATTAAGTATGCTACTCGAACCCATAGAAATAGACACTAGACAAATAGGATTCCCAATACCCACTTCTTTCCAGTATTCTATGGTGATAGCCTAACCAAAGAAATAGAAGAGAACACCCAAGCAACCATAGCATTCATAACACTGACTAAAGACTTGAATACATTGATATCGAATAACTGACCATTGTCATACGTCTAAAACCAATGGAAAACCCCAGTTCTATTTGGACTACCATACGTTCTATGTGCGTTTGTCTTCCCAAGACAAGTAGATCACTTCCTAAGCGATCCAGGGTACTCGATCTCTCAGATGATAATAGGTGTCCCCATGATACGCCTGCTTCGATTTCGCTAGAATCCTTTGACAAATCAATGATTTCTTGGCACTTCCAATCATATAAGTCATCCACGACTCCATCTTTCAGCTCGAATCCCACTCGAGTCAGTCCATTAACTCGCAACCTCATTCCACTTTGAACCGACTGTCACTTTCGCCTTCGACCAGTTACACCTGAGTTCACAATCGAAAAATCAACACTATGTTGATTATAACTTCCACCCCATAGATGTTACCGACTAACGGAGACCACCATCATGCTCCTGAAGACCCCTGCTTTTCATCCTAGGACTACCGACCCTAACTCATCAATGTGATGGACTGGTACCCGTTCATCACCTATGGATCGATACCGGTCCATACACTTAGCGAATTTTTGGCTTTGTTGGACCACTTAATTCTTCAGTTCGAATATATCTCTCCGGTCCATCTGTGTCTCGAATCGCCTTTCCGGAGCTTCATATGTCGGTCCATACCCATGCTCCCTAGCTATTTCGCTTTGATCCATCCAACTTACTTCAAACTTTGCACATGATCGGCTACCGACCCCATACTGCCACGCATGAAGTTTCTTCTTCCCTCGACCATCCATGATGTATCAGTACCGGTCCAAATGATATGGACCTGTACAGGTCAATTTTCTTAGAGTATTTTCGACCAAAAATTTCTAAGTGCAATCTCAATATCCTCTAGAGCGCCAAGTTTCGTCTAAATCCGATCATCTGATTTTCTTTATCCCTCAGTTCTATGTCCTATGACACATAATTTTAAAAAAAAAATCATGCATAACATATAATTCAACTACTCAAAAAGAAATTCATCCAATTTCGAACATGAACAATCATATAAACACATACAAACATGATTCATATCATAATAATCAAATATCTAGCATAATCTGACACTAATTGCACATTTAACATGACGGATCTAGCGAACTACATAATATATGATCAAATTAAGTTATCCTAAGATGTTTGAATTAGACATATATGATCTGGTTTTAGGGTAAAATTAGTAGATGTGATGTTTGATTAATCCAATTGACGCATACAATCCATATTAACCATACGAGAGATCTCTATCACTCACCAAAACCTAGATTCGATGCAAAGAGACAAGACAAATATGTACAATGAAGAAACAATGAAGAAAACTCTTGAATTCGATGCAAAGTAGCAAGATCCAAACTCCCTTGATGTAGATCTTGCATCTTGATGAGATATAGAATGATTTGAGAAAGAAATTAGGGTCTAAAGAGGTTAGGTTGAACGGGAGATTCTCAAGCTCTCAGCCTAATGTGTGGAATAAGGAGAAGAACCCTAATTATCTCCTTAAACCCAGTATTTATAATCCTAGGTCATTAGCCTAATGGGCTAACTAATCAACCCATTAGCTGTTAATTAACCTAGCCGGCAACAATGAAAAATTAAAACAACGATATCCCCTAAACTCCTATGCCAAACCTTTAACATGACCACTCTACAGAATGGCCAACCACCATCCCAATCCAATAATACCAATTATTGCACCGGCTTTGGTCCCTAGTAAAAGCCATAGCTAGAATAGTAAGTCACATGGGCAAAATAGTCACAAAACAATTCAGTAAAAATCATGAACATGTATCACATTCCCATGAATAACATATTGAATTTCAAAAATGATATATCCATAGTGAAATTAAATAGACTTAGTTTATGATCCTCTAATATGTAAAATACATGTCATTACATAATATTATTTATAACGTTAAGATTAAAAAAACTCACATCTTCGTTAGTGAGTTCTATATTAAGCACTCAATCGTACAATAGTGAAAATCGATTGGGTTATATATTTCTACTAATTTTATTAAATTCAATCAAACATACCACTACATAATTATTTACAAAATAACATCATTATGGGGAAAAAAGGTAATGCATAGAAATGACAATTTTTATCTAATAACTAATTGTCGGTATTAACATAATTGCATATAATACATATATAAGGCCATTGATAGTCACTTAATTTTGAAGCATTCTTATTCCTCTAAGACAATATCCAACCATTTAAAGATCGAAAATTACATTCAAACCTTTAAATTTTCAAACAAAGAGAGAACTTGGCGCTTATTCTTCAAACTCATAGGGTTTAGGCTTTGTTGAGCAAGCGTCTAGGTTCAAGATGCTCGTTCAATAAGCACGTAAATTTCTAAATGCATGTTGATCTAAAAGCGATAATTTTTTGAGTAAACATCTCATTGGACAAATGTCTAAACCTTAAGTGCTTGTTCAATAAGATTACGTTTTCTAAACCAGTTGACCTGAATTTTTAATCAATTACAAAATATACATGATTGGTTAAGGATTACTTAAAAGGGAAAAAAATTATAAGGACAAATTAATTTAATATTTTATTCAAAAGGACAGCACTAATATATTTTATCCAAAAGGACAAATAATAGCCCAGCCCATAATATGTCACGTTATTTCATTTTTGTTCCTAAACATCGTAACCCTTAATTTTCTCCGACGTAATTGAGAAATGTCCATAGAACCGCGATCGACGAATTCTCCGCCTACGGAGTCTCCTAAATCAAACCGAAACCCTAGCGACAAGACTGACAGCGAGTTAATGGAAAGAGTCGTGGAAAGGAATTTTGAAACCCTAGCTGATGCCGCCGAATTGTCCCAAAGTGGAGTCGAAACCCTAGTTATTGATGCCCAGAAGCAAATCGACAGTTCTGCAATGGATAAACACGCAGTTGACAGAGGAAATAATAACGTTGATTATCAATTTGTGGATGAAAGAGGAGCTAGTGGAAAAAATCAAACTGCAAATGTACAAACTGTTGAAAGAAATGAGGTTGAGAACCGGAGTGAAACAATAGAGGATATAAATGATGAAGAAGGTCTGTTGGGGGAAAAAATGATAATGTCAACGCTGAAAATGTAGAGCAAGCGAATTTTGGAAAAAGAAATGATAATGTTAATTGAAAAAATGATGGAAAAAAAACAGTCAGGAAAAGCACTGAAGTTGTAAGAAGGGAGACTCGGTCGAAAAGGTTCAATGATCCTAAATATGTTGCAGAAAAGTTGAAGAAAGAAATGAAAGACAAAAAAAGGTAAGTTCTATTCAGTATATTAAATTTTAGTAGTTTTTGTTTAAATTTGTAATAATATTTCTTTATTTGTGCAGGTTAAAGAAGGAAGAAAATCGAAAATAGTTGAAGAAAAGGATGGTGGAGGCAATGAAGAAAATTCTGTAAGTAAAAAATGCTAACTTCAATTATATATAAATGATAACTTCAATGGTATTAAAATGATATCTTGAGTTGAGATATTTATTAAAAATGATACTGTATATGTGTTAAAAATGATACCTTGATTATATTTAACTTGATTTTTTCTTAGTGCAGTTAAAAATGATACTGTACATTGTTAAAATGATAATGCAAAGTGGAAATGTAAAATTTTTAATTAGATTAATTAGCACTTACATTGTTAGTTAGATTAATTATGGTTTTTAATGAATGACATTCAATTGTGTCACTGATAAATAATTTTGTTCTCTACATTTTTTTTTTGTGGTTTTGATAACTAGGATGATGATTTTGAAATCCCAAGGCCCCGAGAAATCAAGTCTGGTACTATTTCAGTGGAGAGTAAAGAAGAGGTAGTTGTTGGTGAAAAAACCAGTTGTGCTACAGCTTACAGATGTGGGTTGCAATCGTCTTACAAGACGATCTGTTTGTTGAGAGATAAGAAAGCACTTACATCAAAGCAAATTGAGATTTTGAAACAAACTCCGTTCTATGATTTCTTTTTTGTTTTTTATGAGAAAAACATTTCACTAACAGAGTGAAAGAAAAAAGCAGAAAATTTGGATGTTGTATTTTCGTGCTA
This sequence comes from Allium sativum, assembly GCA_030737875.1. Lineage (NCBI taxonomy): Eukaryota > Viridiplantae > Streptophyta > Magnoliopsida > Asparagales > Amaryllidaceae > Allium > Allium sativum. The sequence continues at coordinate 709,303,839 of CM060916.1, read as the reverse complement.
CTCAGTGGAGAAAGAATGTTTTGTGTTTGGTGAAAGTGAAATGGAAATATGTCCAAAAGATATAAGTCTTCTATTTTACATGCCTTTGGAAGGTACTGATATAGACGACACACCAAAAATGACTAGTAGGACGATACCGACAAATTACAAGGAATTCGTGTCAAGAAACTTTGGGAAATCAACTATCATTGTAAGGAGTTTAATTGAAAAAAGAATTAAAGATGTAATAGGGAAGAAGAAGAAGGTGTTTGAAGAGGACTTGCCACTCCTTATGATTATGTTAATATTGCTTACATTTTTCTTTCCCAATAACCAACAAAAGTTTAGGTGGGGTTTCATTCCATACATTGTAGATGTGAAGAAAATGAGTTCAGTGTCATGGCCAAAAACCATTCATTCAGGTTTTAAAAAGTTTGTAAAAAGCTCCATAAAAAATCCGCGGGATATGGCTGGTTGTTCAATGATTCCTTTGGTCAATATTTTGAATAAAGTATTTTTTCTGTAAACACGACCAACTATTAATGAATTTAGTGTTAACATTGTTTTTTATGTTTATGCAGTATGTGATGTGTGAGAAGGTAAATCTAATTGCCCAGAGGAAGAAGTTTGAGAACAAAATCCCTCGTTTTGCTAGGTGGGATTTGAGGAAATTGAGTAAAATAGTGACGAAGGAATTTTTAGACACTTTCAAAGATGGACAGGTAAAAATATCTTTTCTATGTATTCGTAGGGTTCGTTTTTGTGTTGGTACCGTGTGTCGAAATTTTTCTGGTATCTTTTTTATAATTAGTTAGGGGTCATTTTTTTACTAATCTTACTTTCATAGTCCATGGGTATCTTTTTTCATTCACTGCAGATATCATTTTTGTGTTGAATTTTTAACTTCAGATTTAGGTTATCATTTTTGGGATATTGTAGATATCATTTTTACAGTTCATATAACTTAGCAGTTTCTGGATATCATTTTTTCTCAACTGTGGTTATCATTTTCTGTTTTTTGATTATTACACAACATTTCTCCACAAACACAAATAATTAGCCAAAAATATTGTTGTCAGTTCAGTATTTCATCATCCAATTTACTGACTACACTCTTTGATGATATTATTCACTTGTTCATTTTTCCAATTTAATCTGCTGAGTATTTAACATATGAAAAACCCATAGATATCATTTTTTAAACAATTCAGTTATCATTTAATTTGTACCTATGTTTATTCAATTTTAGATTATCATTTTGTATGTATTGCAGTTATCATATGTTGATGTCTTATCCACTGTACAATTTTTAGTTATCTTTTTCCAGCTGATGTAGTTATCATTTTTTACATTATGATAGTTGACATCAATTGTAAACGCATACAAAGTAGTGAGAAAGGAAAAAAATTCTGTTATACATTCATCTTTTTTAAATCCAATTCTGCAATGTGGCTAGTATGCAAATTGATTCATATAATGTGTCTTCCTAGGTAATGGAAATGGGAAAAATTGAGCTACATGAAACACTGCTGTTAGAGTGTAAGGAAAGTTTGGCAAATAGAGTTGCAATAAAAGGAAAAGCTGCACAAAACAAAAAAAGAAAGCGTGGTCAGCAAGTCCAAGTAGTGGAAACAGTTGGTTTGGACATGGAAAATAGAGTTCTGAACTATCGCATCACAGAGTTGGAGAAAGAAAACAAAGAATTTAAAAAGAAGTGGATGGAGGAAAGAAACTTGAGAAGAAAAGTAGAAGAAGAGTTATGTAGACTTAAAGAGCACATGAAAGAACAGAAAGCTGAAATGCAACATGAGAAAACGGAAGATAGAGTTGGTTTAGAAACGACAATGGTTGATGCGCATACAGATGATAATTTGGACTTTAATGAAGTAAGAAAAAATGAGGTGAATAATCTGAATCTGGATCAAGATAAATTGAACGATTGCATGACGAATGTTGAGGATAGGAGTTATGGAGAAGAAAGCCTACCAGCTGGTTTAGGGAATGAAAAAACGCCAGTCACAGTTAAAGATTCTGTCGATAACAGTGGGATTGGAAATAAGAATGTACAGTCAATTGACGACATTGAACCTCCGAGTTTTAGTTTTAGTTTGACTGCCGAGATTGCAAAGATGAAAGTCAGAAAAGGGAATTCCCAAAAATCAGGAAAAAAAATACTTAAAAAATCATCTTCCAAGTCAAAAAGTGCAAAACCACCTTCATACATACTTGAGAATGAGAGCAAGAAGAAGAACACAAAAAAGAAAAGAGGAGTATGAATATTATGTAAAAGCATGGAAGAAAGCACAGGTAACACAAAAGAAGGAGACTGAAGTTTCATGTGAAGGGAAAAATGATGAGTTACAACTTTCATTGATTCCATTTGATGATGAAAAATGTAGGAAAAAAAAGATAAATGGAGATAACGTGGAGCAGGAACAAAATGTTGAACTAGTAGAGCCAATAAATGTTGAAGAACCGTCATGGAAAGCCTTGAACTTATCAAAATGCAAAAAAGTGACAAAACATCTAGATGATGAGGAAGGTAGAATTGTAAGGAAATTTTATTCAATGTCAATAGCTGAAGAAAAGTGAGTATTACATTTTCATCTATACTTGTAAAACATAGAAATAATTTTATTAAATGTTTGACTTGTAAATAATGGACAGTCCAATAGCTTCGCAAGATGATGATATGGCAAGGGGAGGATGTGTTGTTACGAAGGACATGCTGACAGAATTGTTGAGAGGGTCGTTAACAGATGGGCAGGTAAACATATGTACAAAAATTTGTTATTGATAGCCATCTTACTTAAGTAGTTCATGGGTATCTTTTTTCCTTCACTGCAGATATCATTTTTTGTGTTGAATTCTTTACTTCAGATTTAGGTTATCATTTTTGGTTTATAGTAGATATCCTTTTTACAGTTCATATAACTTAACAGTTTCTGGATATCATTTTTTCTAAATTGTGGTTATCATTTTCTGTTATTTGATTTTTACACAACATTTCTCCACAAACACAAATACTTAAACAAAAATATTGTTGTCAGTTCAGTATTTCATCATCCAATTAACTGACTACACTCTTTGATGATATTATTCACTGGTGTATTTTTCCCATTTATTATGCTGAGTATTTAACCTAGGAAAAATCAGTAGATATCATGTTTAAAACAACTCAGGTATCATTTAGTTTCTACCTATGTTTATTCAATTTTAGAATATCACTTTGTATGTATTGTAGTTATATATTTTAATTTTTTAATTTCAAAGTACATGGGTATCTTTTTTCCTTCACGGCAGATATCATTATTGATTTGAATTTTTAACTTCAGATTTAGATTATCATTTTTTGTTTATTTTAGATATCATTTTAATAATTCATATCACTTAACTGTTTCTGGATATCTTTTTTTCTAAACTGTTGTTATCATTTTATGTTTTTTTGTTAATTACACAACATTTCTCTACATACACAAATTATTAGCCAAAAATATTGTTGTCGTACCAAATGTAAAACAGATAAAGTAAGATAATTAGAAAATGTAAAACATAGGTTCAAATAATGTCGTACCAAAATAGATAAATTTAAAGACGTAAATCTTTTATTAGTTGTTGTAGCATGTGTATTGACTTTATGTAATATATTGTTTTTTTTTGTATATTCAGATAATCGACTGGTGCACCCATAAATGTGATCTAGTCGATTACAATTACGCAATGTCTACACTTATGATAGTAAGTTGAATCACAATTTTAAAAAATTAATATTACAGTATTCACGTCTTCAGTACTTATTAAGATAAAGTTTACACTGAGCAGAAAGGAATAATGGAAGGCAGGAGTTCAATTATTAATTGTTTGGTTACTCCTTTCTTGAAAGAAGCAACTTTGCATAAGTATACAGAAAAAATTTACTTCCCATTACATTTTGACAACCATTGGACCATGTTGACATTAGCATATGCAAACTTGCAATGGGTTCACTATGATTCGAAGAGACCAAGAAGATCGAACAAGTCTAATAATCTTCATTTAAACGAAGCGTATGAAGTGGTAAGAAATTTCTATTATATTTTTTGTGAGTAAATTACTACTAAAAAATGTTAATTACAGCGAAAGAAAGTTGAAGAAATTCTGCAACAAATTTGGGTAGAAAATAAAATTGTGGATAAGAAAATTGTTGACAGAGAGATTTTTCAAGAACGATGTGCACAGCAGCACTCTGACAGGTTAATTTTTCTTCATGTTGTTTTTCTGCTGTTTCTGTCTTTTTAATTTATTTTCTCATTTGCCGAATACAAAAGAAGTAGTAGTTTGTCCCAATAATTGATTGGAACTGACATAGATGAGTTTGTGATGCACAACAATGATAACTGGAATTTTTTTTCTATTTTCTAATCAGCATTAGTTTTCATTTATACAGAGTGGATTGTGGGATATTTGTCATCTTAAATATAATTTCTGACAATAGAGCTGAAATTCCACTAAAGGTGTCAAAAGAGAATATGGATAAAATAAGAGCACTGATTGTACGTGAAGTCATTTCGAATCATGCATGCTGCTGGAATCTAGTTCGATTCGTCACTGGATTGACCAAAAAGAGTAGTAAAAAATCAATGAAAAAATGAGCGAAACAGTGCTGTGTGTTGTAGTTGGTTGGAAAACAGTTTATTTTCTGTTACGTTGAATTTTATGCAGATGTTATTGTTTAAAATTTCAGTAATGAATGGGTGTTTGTGTGAAATACTAGTGCTGAATAAATGACTGATGATGAATCTATGTACTAGCCAAATTCCAGATTTGGATTGGAAAAGTCTAAATTTGTAAAAGAATATTTTTTTTTCGTTCTCAGTATGTTGTATGTGTGCACAATTGATGTCAAGTATCAAAATGTAAAAAATGATAACTACATCAGCCAGAAAAAGATAACTAAAAACTGTAAAGTGGAGGAGATATCAAAAAATGATAACTACACTGCATAAAAAATGATATCCAGAAACTGTTAATTGATTTGATTTATAAAAATGATATCTAAAATATACGAAAAATCATAACCTTAATCTGAAGTTTTAAATCCAAAGAAAAAATGATATCTGCAGTGTAGGAAAAAAGATACCCATGGACTCTGAAAGTAAGATAAGTAAAAAATGACCCCTAAAATAATATAAAAATGATACCAGGAATTTTTTTACACATGGTAACTACACAAAACTGAACCCTACAAAGACATTGAAAAGATAATCAGCTAATCAAACATAAAGAGAAACATAAATAAATGCATGCAAAAAGTAAAAACAAATATTAAACATGCTGTAACAACCCGGAAAATCTGGGCCAGTTTAAAATTTTTATTTTGGCCATTTTAGCGAATTTTGAATATTTAAAATGGATTATTTTAAATAATATCGACGTGAAATTTATTTTGAATATAATTCGAACGTATATATTATACGCGTCGTCGTTAGAATATAAATAATTATATATAATTATAAATAGAATTGAAAATGGCGCGGTAGTTCGATAATTCGATTTCAAACTTCAATTGAATATACCGGGTGCAAAACAATCTGGATTTTAGTGAAACCAAAAACATTAGTATCTAATTGATGATATCTTTCTAACGAATCTGACCAATCGAAATTTGATAGCGGGAATCAAAAGATATGTCCAGTCAAAAATTCTGAATAGTCGCTATGGAATTCAGGCCCTTAAAAATGGACATTTTGCAAACGACCTCGGATTTCGACGAAACCACTTTTGTTAGATCCGCAGTGTCAAGTTATTGCTGGGTTTCAAATTTCATAATTTTTCGAATCAATATGTGAGCGTGGCAAAAGAAAACGCGTTTAACCAGTTTTTGTTGAATTTAATCGACTGGAAATTGGCCATTTTTCAAACGGTCTCAGAATTCGACGAAACTAGTTTTGTTAGGACCGTATCGTCAATACGAAGCTAGAAAATATTTTTCTGGAATTTTTCTAGTTAGTATGTGACCCCGGTAATTTGAAATGTGCGTTTAAAATTCAATATAATGATTTAAATGAAAATTCAAAAGGAAACTGATTGTAACGATCAAATCAGCTTGCGATACATATCCCATTGTGTTCGGAATGGGGGTTAAACGCTATGGACGACAGGCGGTGGGCCTCGTTTTGAGGTCATATGTAAAAGTCAACCGTTTTGCTAAATTTAATAATTAAATAATAATAATAATAAAAAAATCTATCTTTCCCTCCTTATCTCCTTTCTGCCCCCCCCCCCCCCCCCCCGATTCAGTTAAAACATAAATAAAAGAAAAAAAAAAAGAAGAAGAACCCTAGCGCCGATCCAGCCTCCCCCTCGCGAAGCAGTCGCCACCTCGAAGTTGACGCCGACGAACACCACCGCACCCCTCCGTCAGAGCTCCTTCCAGCGAAGGCGACGCAACCATCGAGCAACCCCCCCGAAGTCAACGCCTTCTCCGTCGAAACGAAGCCGCCGCCCGTTCGAAGCCATAGCGCCGCCCCTCGAAGCTTGCCGCCGACGAGCCACCAGAAACCCCCCCCTTCGCAGCAACATTCGGTGAGCAATTTTTTTTATATATTATTATTTTACTTTATTTTATTTATTCAGTAAAAACTGTTTTTTTTTAAATTAAAATCTGTTTTGAAAAAAAGTATAAAACTGATTTAATTTTAGAAGTGAAAACTGAATTTTATAAAAAGAAAAAAAACTGAGTTTTTATAAACAGAAATAAAACTGATTTTATAGAAGAATAAAAAAAATAAACTGATTTTGTAAAACCTTTTAAAAACTGATTTTTTTTGTAAAGAAAGAAAAAAAAAACTGATTTTTTTTGTAATATAAGAAAAAGGTTTTAAAAGATTTGAATTTTTAAAAGGTTTTAAAAGATTTGAATTTTTAAAAGGTAAAAGATTTAAACTTTGAAAAGTAAAAGAAAAGATTAGATCTTTGAAATGGAAAAGGCGGAATCTATATAACTAAAAATTCGATTTTTATATATTGAACTTTGAACTAAAAATTCGATTTTTATATATTGAACTTTGAACTAAAAATTCGATTTTTATATATTGAACTTTGAACTAAAAATTCGATTTTTATATATTGAACTTTGAACTAAAAATTCGATTTTTATATATTGAACTTTGAACTAAAAATTCGATTTTTATATATTGAACTTTGAACTAAAAATTCGATTTTTATATATTGAACTTTGAACTAAAAATTCGATTTTTATATATTGAACTTTGAACTAAAAATTCGATTTTTATATATTGAACTTTGAACTAAAAATTCGATTTTTATATATTGAACTTTGAACTAAAAATTCGATTTTTATATATTGAACTTTGAACTAAAAATTCGATTTTTATATATTGAATAGCGAAGTAAAAATGTGATTTTTACGTATGTAGTGGAAGCAGCAACGAAGGTGACAAAAAGGCGAAACGACGAAGACTTCTGCAAATGAAGAGCCGTGGAGCTAGGATAGCTATATGTGAGAATTTCTCACCTTTCAATTTAATTTTTCTAGTTATATATATATACTAGGATGCAGACGGTGCTTAGTAGCACCCGACACAATCGTCCACAGACCATGGACTTGTTTGTTTGACTGTTTGGTGATTGATTGCGATATTGGTTTGAATGTGGTTTGTGGTGTGAAAAATCGAATCGATAAATTGGTTAGGATTAGACGTGCGCCGTTATAAGGCGAAGGAGTAAGGCTAGGTTAGACTCTTACTCCAAATTTTGTGGTTTGCATAACGAATTGATTTGATTGATGTGTGAATGGCGTGGGCCTTCACTAGACCGGGGATAAGGCTAGGCCTCGTCCCGTTTCTAGTATCGTGCCGTTATGCCGCCGAAATTTTCTAAAATAAGTTAGAAAAATAAAAATATCATTTTATTGAATGAATAGAAATTCATAGGTTGAAATAAAATGTTTTATCGTTAAAAATATAAATTTTAACGTGAATATGAAAATAGTGAAGTGAATAAATAAATATTCATTTACAAACCAGATGGTTTGTTTATGTACACTTATTTGAATGACATAGATTGGGACGATAAATTTTACACATCGCCCAACAGCACAAATAAAATATGTGTTTGATTGTTTGAAACCCCACACGGGTGTTGGGATGAAATTTGAAGTTCACTCATCCTGATTGATTAAATATGTCGATCGATAGATTGACAGGCTGTTATAAGCGTTGAATATCTATATTTGATGCTTTTACAGTGTAGTGCACTTTGGTTGATGGTTGATTATTTTCAATGTTATTATATACATGTGTTGTATGAAAATCCATATAATTAACTTTATATGGTGATTGATTGGGCCTCATTCCAATTTGAAAAATAAAGAATATTATAAAATAAAAGTTCATGTGTTGACAGTACTCATTCATTGAGATTGGTCATGTGTTGAACGAAATATTTTGATAATAACAACTATTTTGAAAAAGAAATATTTGAAATAGAATATTTGAAAATAGAAATTTATGAAGCCGTGTTGATTAGATTGACGCCATTTTGACGTAAACGATATTTATATCGATTTTATTCATCTTAAAAATGAATATTGAAAAGTGATCTCGAAATCGAATAAAATGGATTGAATTGAAAACGATTTCGAAATGAATTGAATTGAAAACGATTTCGAAATGAATTGAATTGAAAACGATTTCGAAATGAATTGAATTGAAAACGATTTCGAAATGAATTGAATTGAAAACGATTTCGAAATGAATTGAATTGAAAACGATTTCGAAATGGATTGAATTGAAAACGATTTCGAAATGAATTGAATTGAAAACGATTTCGAAATGAATTGAATTGAAAACGATTTCGAAATGGATTGAATTGAAAACGATTTCGAAATGAATTGAATTGAAAACGATTTCAAAATGAATTGAATTGAAAACGATTTCGAAATGAATTGAATTGAATTGAAAACAAATTGAAATGAATTCAAATTGAATTGAAATTTGAATTGAATAGAAATGAATTTTGAAACGAATTTATAAAGAAGAATTCAATTTTGATTTGAATTGAAAAGGAGGTTGAAATTGCTTTTGAAACGAATTTAAAACTATTTATATAATTCGTTTTAAATAGAAATCGACGAAGTATATATTATATATATTATATATATAATATAATGGCCTGAATAGAACGCGCCGCGCCGCGGCAGTTCGTGAATTTCGACCATTTATTTCAAACGGACATTGCGGGAGATCCGACCGTCGGATTCTCCTAAAACCGGAACCGTTGGGTTCGTATCGAAAAGAGCTTTCTAATGAATGTTAGAAATTTGAAATCTAACGGTTGGATTTGGAGATACGTCCAAATCAAATTCGAAAAAGGTCGCTGTAAGTGCAGTTCGATGGCCGTTAATGGAAATCGACTGTACGGGCCTTGATAAAATTATTAAAAATAGTAATAATTTGTGTAAAATCATAAGAAATGATTTAGAAAGAATTGGGATGAAAAACTCCATATTTGAAAAGATAAAAATAGATTTTTATCGAAATAGACTAGTTTTGAACTAGAATTATAATTCTATTTATTTTTAAATAAATAAACTGAATTTGAAAAGGGTTTTAAAAGTAACCAGAATTTCCAATGATTGCATTGGAGTGGATTTGAATCGAAATTGTCTTCGGAATATTTCGATGTTGGAATTCGTGATTATACAGGTGTCGTTATGGAAATTTGAAAGATATATTAATATCGTTATTTTCAATACGACATTTGTTAATCGTAGGATTTGATATTGAATATAAGCCGATATATTTTCTATTCAGAGCCTTATATTGAATATCAAATGTGATTTGGGTTTGTCGTGAATGGTGTCTTCACTAACACTGTTCTTGAACCCAGTTGAGAAAAGATTAAATCTTTTTATTTAGATTTAATGAAGTGTACCAATTAAAAATGATATTTAATTGGAATTGAATTAGTATTGATTTTTGGGTTTATCGTGAACAGTGTTTTAAATAACACTTGTTCTTTAACCCGATAATTAATGGATTGATTTTTGGGTTTATCGTGGACAGTGTTTTTAAATAACACTTGTTCTTTAACCTGATAATTAATGGAATGATTTTTGGGTTTATCGTGGACAGTGTTTTTAAATAACACTTGTTCTTTAACCCGATGATTAATGAATGTGATTTTGGGTTTATCGTGAACCGTGTTTTTAAATGACACTGATTCTTTAACCCAGTCAAAGATTAAAACTAAGTGGAGTTTTAATGAATCTTTAATTAGATTGAAATGATCGAAAATGGAGTATCACCAGTTTTGCTCCAGGCGATAGTTAAATCTTTAATTAGATTTGAACGTGAAATGGTAATTGAATTTACCGATAACACTGTGGTGTTAGATATGAAGTATTACCGGTTTTACTTCATGGGATGAATAGGTTGGGATTGGGAAATTAAAACAAGTGATTACTTCGGTAAGTTTCGTTAATCCCGACTAGTTTGAATTGATATTCAAAAATAGATCTAAGAATAAATTCAAGGAATTTATCTTGGATAAAGTTAATGGGAACCTTTCCCTATGAATGTGAAATTTAGAAACTAACTGTCGGTTAGCCAAGCAGAAGGGTTTTCTGGATATTGATCTGATGTTGGTTTCGGCCTTCGGGGTTAATATTTGGGGAATTATTCTCTTGATTAATTTACGGTTAGTGACTAATGAATTGGAATGAGGCGTATGTTGTGTTTGTGTAACACTTTTATAAAATATACGCGAGTTATTCGGGAAGACCGGGTTTATCCCATTCTGAATAACTGATACGACGATAAGTCGAAGATGAAGACGATGGTCGAAGACCGGAAGTCTTCACGTCGTTTGGGTGATAACTGATGATCTTGATTGGGCTGTACACCCAAGAAGATGGAAACAGTTAGTGATCGTCCAGACGTACTTGGAGATCGATGGATATGCGGGGTACTAGGTGCCTCCGGTTTCGTTCAGACCCAGAACGGACTTGTAAAAGGACTGTGTGTCTGACATCGGATTTCATTCTGTGTGACTGATATCGGTTGCATAGGATGGTTTGCCTGTGTGGCATGCTAAGATGCAAATGATCAAGGCTTCTGTTGAAAAGCAAAGTCTTGTGGTGATGATCAAAGCACGGCCTTTGTGGCGTAGCTTTGTGTAACGTTTACTTCGCGAGTTTCACACCCGGTATGAACCAAAAACGGGAGAGGACTTCAGGGAGGACATGCGTTTCTTTCTAGCTAGAAGTGGCGTCAGTGGTTTTACACGCCCTGACGAGTTTGACTTATGTGGTTGTTGCTGTTGCGAGGCGCCTCGGATTGATCGGTCGTTCTCGAACCGATGGAGTCATTCGTTGGCTCATTTACGCCCCATAGGGCGGAGAGACGTATTGTTCAGGCACTATAATCCACTCCGTGTGGACCGGCCCTGTCGCTCCAAGGGGCAGTTGCGGCTGTTCCGGAGACATGGGCTAGATTGTCTCGAAGACGGTAAGGACGATCCCTGGCCTCGGTTCATAGAAGGAAATCCAATTTCCGAATACGTGACATTTGCGGTTTTAGTTGTAATCCTATATATGGCGACATAGTGGGATGGAGCGCTCATGCCGCCTATGATTGATACTTATGATTCGAAGTGTTTTATACACTATGCACTTATAATAGTATCAAATGATTTGTTTTAAACGTATCAAGCATTCTTTGGCTGTTATAAGGGAAAACCCTATCCTCGACTGCGTTGCATTGTGTGATGGGACCTGGGTCTTATAACAGCTTCATTTTTTTCTTTATTTAGCATTGCGCTGTTTGTTTTATGCACTGGTATTCTTGGGAGGAAACCCGTTCCGTGTTATACGGCGTGGTCCCTTGATTTACCTAATGATTTAAAATAAAGAATTATAACTGTTTTAGTTCTCACACCAGTCACATGACTGACCTGGAGTTTATTGTTTTAACCTAAACTCTGGGTGCCCTTATTTTTGACACGGGCAGCTAGTAGTTTTGGTTTTGCAGATTTATATTCACAGGATCCTGGTTTACAGCTGGAACGATATCCGGAAAGCTTTGTATCCGTATATCTACTTCTAGTTGTGTATTGTATTATTTTCCGCTGCTATGTATTTAAATGTAATTTAAATCTCTGATATTTCTGTGTAATATTTATTCATTTATACTCTGTATATTCTTGTAATCTGATGCATTGTTGTAATATACAATGAAATGTTCTTTTGTATGCGTTCTGTTTTGTCGTGTTCTCAAACGATAAGGCGTTTTCGAACGGTCTGGGTCGGTTTAGCGACTGGTTCGGACCGAGCGAGATTCCTTGCCGTCACATTTGGTATCAGAGCTTTGGTTTACAAAGCAGAGAACAAGGCACATTAGAACCTTACGAAAGAATTCATCAGATATTGGATTAGTAATATCCAATTAGAATGACTCGTTAGAGATAGGATCAGTAGTATCCTAGAACGAGTGTGAAGAGTATATTTTTGAAAACGAAAACAAATCTTTGGTTTTGAAAATTTAAATCAACTATTCGTAATTGATTATTTGTTTATATTGATTTGGACAATGCAGTATATAAAATTTTTGGGTATACGTCTGATCCACGTGTATTCGAAGTTTTAATATATTGGATAGATATAGCATCACACTCTAGTCGCCCGGAGATGATTCTACTGATGACTATATAGCATCAGTAGTGTGTGTTCGAGTTTCGAAGGTGTGATTTTCTATATATTTCCATTAGGCTGGTGTGAGAACCAAAACTTATATATAGCTAGAATTCATTGTTGTGATTTGGCATCAAAATTTGATTTTGTATATGTATCAAAATTATGAATTTGAAACTCTAAATCAACGAATTGATTGATGTTTGTGTTGTTGGTTTATTTGTTTGCTAATTTTGAACCATTATGCCTAACTGAATCAAATATTGAATTATATTGAAGTTTGGTCGCATTTGCTTGCATATACATATATATCATTGAACAGGTCATAGCAAGGAGGCTAGAGCCAGAGAATAAAATTTGTTTGCCCGACAAATAGGTACATGTTTACTACATAATTTACTGTTTTGTTTGGGTGATGATGATTTTGTGAGCCTATTGGCTAGCCGCTTGGCTTTTTCTTTTTCTTTTTGAGATCTGAAGGACCGGGGAAGCTATTTGAAATTCCCCGATGCTCCCGGTGCAGGGGAGGTTATGGCGAAATTTTTCAAAAATTTAGGGTGTTAGCCAAATTTTTGAAATTTTGAAATTCTCAGAAACTGAAAAGTTGGAGAATGGAAGTCAGATCGAGCGTAGTGTTGAATAATCAAACCACTTTCGACTTTGTTCCTTTTCGGGGACGAAAAGTTTTAAGTGGGGGAGATTGTAACAACCCGGAAAATCTGGGCCAGTTTAAAATTTTTATTTTGGCCATTTTAGCGAATTTTGAATATTTAAAATGGATTATTTTAAATAATATCGACGTGAAATTTATTTTGAATATAATTCGAACGTATATATTATACGCGTCGTCGTTAGAATATAAATAATTATATATAATTATAAATAGAATTGAAAATGGCGCGGTAGTTCGATAATTCGATTTCAAACTTCAATTGAATATACCGGGTGCAAAACAATCTGGATTTTAGTGAAACCAAAAACATTAGTATCTAATTGATGATATCTTTCTAACGAATCTGACCAATCGAAATTTGATAGCGGGAATCAAAAGATATGTCCAGTCAAAAATTCTGAATAGTCGCTATGGAATTCAGGCCCTTAAAAATGGACATTTTGCAAACGACCTCGGATTTCGACGAAACCTCTTTTGTTAGATCCGCAGTGTCAAGTTATTGCTGGGTTTCAAATTTCATAATTTTTCGAATCAATATGTGAGCGTGGCAAAAGAAAACGCGTTTAACCAGTTTCTGTTGAATTTAATCGACTGGAAATTGGCCATTTTTCAAACGGTCTCAGAATTCGACGAAACTAGTTTTGTTAGGACCGTATCGTCAATACGAAGCTAGAAAATATTTTTCTGGAATTTTTCTAGTTAGTATGTGACCCCGGTAATTTGAAATGTGCGTTTAAAATTCAATATAATGATTTAAATGAAAATTCAAAAGGAAACTGATTGTAACGATCAAATCAGCTTGCGATACATATCCCATTGTGTTCGGAATGGGGGTTAAACGCTATGGACGACAGGCGGTGGGCCTCGTTTTGAGGTCATATGTAAAAGTCAACCGTTTTGCTAAATTTAATAATTAAATAATAATAATAAAAAAAAAATCTATCTTTCCCTCCTTATCTCCTTTCTGCCCCCCCCCCCCCCCCGATTCAGTTAAAACATAAATAAAATAAGAAAAAAAAAAGAAGAAGAACCCTAGCGCCGATCCAGCCTCCCCCTCGCGAAGCAGTCGCCACCTCGAAGTTGACGCCGACGAACACCACCGCACCCCTCCGTCAGAGCTCCTTCCAGCGAAGGCGACGCAACCATCGAGCAACCCCCCCCCCCCGAAGTCAACGCCTTCTCCGTCGAAACGAAGCCGCCGCCCGTTCGAAGCCATAGCGCCGCCCCTCGAAGCTTGCCGCCGACGAGCCACCAGAAACCCCCCCCTTCGCAGCTACATTCGGTGAGCAATTTTTTATATATATTATTATTTTACTTTATTTTATTTATTCAGTAAAAACTGTTTTGTTTTAAATTAAAATCTGTTTTGAAAAAAAGTATAAAACTGATTTAATTTTAGAAGTGAAAACTGAATTTTATAAAAAGAAAAAAAACTGAGTTTTTATAAACAGAAATAAAACTGATTTTATAGAAGAATAAAAAAAATAAACTGATTTTGTAAAACCTTTTAAAAACTGATTTTTTTTGTAAAGAAAGAAAAAAAAAACTGATTTTTTTTGTAATATAAGAAAAAGGTTTTAAAAGATTTGAATTTTAAAAAGGTTTTAAAAGATTTGAATTTTTAAAAGGTAAAAGATTTAAACTTTGAAAAGTAAAAGAAAAGATTAGATCTTTGAAATGGAAAAGGCGGAATCTATATAACTAAAAATTCGATTTTTATATATTGAACTTTGAACTAAAAATTCGATTTTTATATATTGAACTTTGAACTAAAAATTCGATTTTTATATATTGAACTTTGAACTAAAAATTCGATTTTTATATATTGAACTTTGAACTAAAAATTCGATTTTTATATATTGAACTTTGAACTAAAAATTCGATTTTTATATATTGAACTTTGAACTAAAAATTCGATTTTTATATATTGAACTTTGAACTAAAAATTCGATTTTTATATATTGAACTTTGAACTAAAAATTCGATTTTTATATATTGAACTTTGAACTAAAAATTCGATTTTTATATATTGAACTTTGAACTAAAAATTCGATTTTTATATATTGAACTTTGAACTAAAAATTCGATTTTTATATATTGAACTTTGAACTAAAAATTCGATTTTTATATATTGAATAGCGAAGTAAAAATGTGATTTTTACGTATGTAGTGGAAGCAGCAACGAAGGTGACAAAAAGGCGAAACGACGAAGACTTCTGCAAATGAAGAGCCGTGGAGCTAGGATAGCTATATGTGAGAATTTCTCACCTTTCAATTTAATTTTTCTAGTTATATATATATACTAGGATGCAGACGGTGCTTAGTAGCACCCGACACAATCGTCCACAGACCATGGACTTGTTTGTTTGACTGTTTGGTGATTGATTGCGATATTGGTTTGAATGTGGTTTGTGGTGTGAAAAATCGAATCGATAAATTGGTTAGGATTAGACGTGCGTCGTTATAAGGCGAAGGAGTAAGGCTAGGTTAGACTCTTACTCCAAATTTTGTGGTTTGCATAACGAATTGATTTGATTGATGTGTGAATGGCGTGGGCCTTCACTAGACCGGGGATAAGGCTAGGCCTCGTCCCGTTTCTAGTATCGTGCCGTTATGCCGCCGAAATTTTCTAAAATAAGTTAGAAAAATAAAAATATCATTTTATTGAATGAATAGAAATTCATAGGTTGAAATAAAATGTTTTATCGTTAAAAATATAAATTTTAACGTGAATATGAAAATAGTGAAGTGAATAAATAAATATTCATTTACAAACCAGATGGTTTGTTTATGTACACTTATTTGAATGACATAGATTGGGACGATAAATTTTACACATCGCCCAACAGCACAAATAAAATATGTGTTTGATTGTTTGAAACCCCACACGGGTGTTGGGATGAAATTTGAAGTTCACTCATCCTGATTGATTAAATATGTCGATCGATAGATTGACAGGCTGTTATAAGCGTTGAATATCTATATTTGATGCTTTTACAGTGTAGTGCACTTTGGTTGATGGTTGATTATTTTCAATGTTATTATATACATGTGTTGTATGAAAATCCATATAATTAACTTTATATGGTGATTGATTGGGCCTCATTCCAATTTGAAAAATAAAGAATATTATAAAATAAAAGTTCATGTGTTGACAGTACTCATTCATTGAGATTGGTCATGTGTTGAACGAAATATTTTGATAATAACAACTATTTTGAAAAAGAAATATTTGAAATAGAATATTTGAAAATAGAAATTTATGAAGCCGTGTTGATTAGATTGACGCCATTTTGACGTAAACGATATTTATATCGATTTTATTCATCTTAAAAATGAATATTGAAAAGTGATCTCGAAATCGAATAAAATGGATTGAATTGAAAACGATTTCGAAATGAATTGAATTGAAAACGATTTCGAAATGAATTGAATTGAAAACGATTTCGAAATGAATTGAATTGAAAACGATTTCGAAATGAATTGAATTGAAAACGATTTCGAAATGAATTGAATTGAAAACGATTTCGAAATGGATTGAATTGAAAACGATTTCGAAATGAATTGAATTGAAAACGATTTCGAAATGAATTGAATTGAAAACGATTTCGAAATGGATTGAATTGAAAACGATTTCGAAATGAATTGAATTGAAAACGATTTCGAAATGAATTGAATTGAAAACGATTTCGAAATGAATTGAATTGAATTGAAAACAAATTGAAATGAATTCAAATTGAATTGAAATTTGAATTGAATAGAAATGAATTTTGAAACGAATTTATAAAGAAGAATTCAATTTTGATTTGAATTGAAAAGGAGGTTGAAATTGCTTTTGAAACGAATTTAAAACTATTTATATAATTCGTTTTAAATAGAAATCGACGAAGTATATATTATATATATTATATATATAATATAATGGCCTGAATAGAACGCGCCGCGCCGCGGCAGTTCGTGAATTTCGACCATTTATTTCAAACGGACATTGCGGGAGATCCGACCGTCGGATTCTCCTAAAACCGGAACCGTTGGGTTCGTATCGAAAAGAGCTTTCTAATGAATGTTAGAAATTTGAAATCTAACGGTTGGATTTGGAGATACGTCCAAATCAAATTCGAAAAAGGTCGCTGTAAGTGCAGTTCGATGGCCGTTAATGGAAATCGACTGTACGGGCCTTGATAAAATTATTAAAAATAGTAATAATTTGTGTAAAATCATAAGAAATGATTTAGAAAGAATTGGGATGAAAAACTCCATATTTGAAAAGATAAAAATAGATTTTTATCGAAATAGACTAGTTTTGAACTAGAATTATAATTCTATTTATTTTTAAATAAATAAACTGAATTTGAAAAGGGTTTTAAAAGTAACCAGAATTTCCAATGATTGCATTGGAGTGGATTTGAATCGAAATTGTCTTCGGAATATTTCGATGTTGGAATTCGTGATTATACAGGTGTCGTTATGGAAATTTGAAAGATATATTAATATCGTTATTTTCAATACGACATTTGTTAATCGTAGGATTTGATATTGAATATAAGCCGATATATTTTCTATTCAGAGCCTTATATTGAATATCAAATGTGATTTGGGTTTGTCGTGAATGGTGTCTTCACTAACACTGTTCTTGAACCCAGTTGAGAAAAGATTAAATCTTTTTATTTAGATTTAATGAAGTGTACCAATTAAAAATGATATTTAATTGGAATTGAATTAGTATTGATTTTTGGGTTTATCGTGAACAGTGTTTTAAATAACACTTGTTCTTTAACCCGATAATTAATGGATTGATTTTTGGGTTTATCGTGGACAGTGTTTTTAAATAACACTTGTTCTTTAACCTGATAATTAATGGAATGATTTTTGGGTTTATCGTGGACAGTGTTTTTAAATAACACTTGTTCTTTAACCCGATGATTAATGAATGTGATTTTGGGTTTATCGTGAACCGTGTTTTTAAATGACACTGATTCTTTAACCCAGTCAAAGATTAAAACTAAGTGGAGTTTTAATGAATCTTTAATTAGATTGAAATGATCGAAAATGGAGTATCACCAGTTTTGCTCCAGGCGATAGTTAAATCTTTAATTAGATTTGAACGTGAAATGGTAATTGAATTTACCGATAACACTGTGGTGTTAGATATGAAGTATTACCGGTTTTACTTCATGGGATGAATAGGTTGGGATTGGGAAATTAAAACAAGTGATTACTTCGGTAAGTTTCGTTAATCCCGACTAGTTTGAATTGATATTCAAAAATAGATCTAAGAATAAATTCAAGGAATTTATCTTGGATAAAGTTAATGGGAACCTTTCCCTATGAATGTGAAATTTAGAAACTAACTGTCGGTTAGCCAAGCAGAAGGGTTTTCTGGATATTGATCTGATGTTGGTTTCGGCCTTCGGGGTTAATATTTGGGGAATTATTCTCTTGATTAATTTACGGTTAGTGACTAATGAATTGGAATGAGGCGTATGTTGTGTTTGTGTAACACTTTTATAAAATATACGCGAGTTATTCGGGAAGACCGGGTTTATCCCATTCTGAATAACTGATACGACGATAAGTCGAAGATGAAGACGATGGTCGAAGACCGGAAGTCTTCACGTCGTTTGGGTGATAACTGATGATCTTGATTGGGCTGTACACCCAAGAAGATGGAAACAGTTAGTGATCGTCCAGACGTACTTGGAGATCGATGGATATGCGGGGTACTAGGTGCCTCCGGTTTCGTTCAGACCCAGAACGGACTTGTAAAAGGACTGTGTGTCTGACATCGGATTTCATTCTGTGTGACTGATATCGGTTGCATAGGATGGTTTGCCTGTGTGGCATGCTAAGATGCAAATGATCAAGGCTTCTGTTGAAAAGCAAAGTCTTGTGGTGATGATCAAAGCACGGCCTTTGTGGCGTAGCTTTGTGTAACGTTTACTTCGCGAGTTTCACACCCGGTATGAACCAAAAACGGGAGAGGACTTCAGGGAGGACATGCGTTTCTTTCTAGCTAGAAGTGGCGTCAGTGGTTTTACACGCCCTGACGAGTTTGACTTATGTGGTTGTTGCTGTTGCGAGGCGCCTCGGATTGATCGGTCGTTCTCGAACCGATGGAGTCATTCGTTGGCTCATTTACGCCCCATAGGGCGGAGAGACGTATTGTTCAGGCACTATAATCCACTCTGTGTGGACCGGCCCTGTCGCTCCAAGGGGCAGTTGCGGCTGTTCCGGAGACATGGGCTAGATTGTCTCGAAGACGGTAAGGACGATCCCTGGCCTCGGTTCATAGAAGGAAATCCAATTTCCGAATACGTGACATTTGCGGTTTTAGTTGTAATCCTATATATGGCGACATAGTGGGATGGAGCGCTCATGCCGCCTATGATTGATACTTATGATTCGAAGTGTTTTATACACTATGCACTTATAATAGTATCAAATGATTTGTTTTAAACGTATCAAGCATTCTTTGGCTGTTATAAGGGAAAACCCTATCCTCGACTGCGTTGCATTGTGTGATGGGACCTGGGTCTTATAACAGCTTCATTTTTTTCTTTATTTAGCATTGCGCTGTTTGTTTTATGCACTGGTATTCTTGGGAGGAAACCCGTTCCGTGTTATACGGCGTGGTCCCTTGATTTACCTAATGATTTAAAATAAAGAATTATAACTGTTTTAGTTCTCACACCAGTCACATGACTGACCTGGAGTTTATTGTTTTAACCTAAACTCTGGGTGCCCTTATTTTTGACACGGGCAGCTAGTAGTTTTGGTTTTGCAGATTTATATTCACAGGATCCTGGTTTACAGCTGGAACGATATCCGGAAAGCTTTGTATCCGTATATCTACTTCTAGTTGTGTATTGTATTATTTTCCGCTGCTATGTATTTAAATGTAATTTAAATCTCTGATATTTCTGTGTAATATTTATTCATTTATACTCTGTATATTCTTGTAATCTGATGCATTGTTGTAATATACAATGAAATGTTCTTTTGTATGCGTTCTGTTTTGTCGTGTTCTCAAACGATAAGGCGTTTTCGAACGGTCTGGGTCGGTTTAGCGACTGGTTCGGACCGAGCGAGATTCCTTGCCGTCACACATGCAGATCGAATGTCATTGATCATAGCAACCAAAAAAAGCATCAAACCAACAAAACATCAATGTTATAATAAAATATTAACAAAATAAGATAAGATTTTTTTTATTAAAAATGCAGATTGTTGCGTACATTTAAAGAGCATAATCAACTAAATTGCCAATGCATACAAGTTTACTTGACAAGTATATATGGAGATACAAATGATACATAGAAGAAATATAATGAATTTCATTTTTAATTTTTGGACGCTTGACAATTCCGCTTATTATGACCATATGCATTGCACACTCTACATCTGTTTTGCTTGTTTCAGAAATATGCAAATCCTCCTTTTCTTTTTGACGAAGGTCTACCAGCACCACGTTTATCCTTTGGTGGCTTAATTATTGCTTCAGTACTTGAATCAACATCCGGTTTGTCATATGTAGGTATAGGATTAATTGTATGACTATATGAAGATCGGTAAGCTTCGACCGTGAAATAGTGCTCAATGAAATTGTACACATTTAATTTCATTTTAGTAATGCATTTTATCGCATGAGCACATGGAAATCCCATAACTTTCCACTGGTTACAGCTACAAGTCCAGTCTTGTAGATCAACACGATGAGAAATTGGTGATCTAACTTCGAAAAGGTGTTCAGAAGCCCGTAATACATCCCAACCAAAACCTTCTTGAACTAGCACTTTTAATCGATTTTCCATTGTTGGACACAAAATGGTAGTCCATAAACGGGATTCTTCCCGACGTTTAGCCATTTGTTTCATGATTTTTATTCATATCCCGTCCAAACAAGATGTAATTGGTAAGGCCCGTTCTTATAAAATCCAGCTGTTGAAACTTTCAGTCACGTTGGAGCTGTACTCACCGTACCTTTTACCACGGAAAAAAAAATCAGCCCATTTATCAAAAGGTTTGTCTTTCAAAAAATTAACCGCTGCAGCACCACCAACTTGTAAAAACTTAGAATGAGCAACTTGAAACTCATGAACATTAGATGCTCGAGAACATGTGTAGAACAATTCCACAATCGAAATGTGTGCATTTTTGGACTTAACAGCAGACAACAAATTTTGTTCCATGTGAAGGTAGCAATAACTATGGTATGAAGTGGGAAAAACATCGTTAACACCCGAAATCAGACCTTGATGTCGATCGGACATAAAAACCAAATTACGATCTTCGTTAAGCATTTTCTTCAAATGATTTAAAAACCAACTCCAATTATCCACATTTTCAATTGAAACTACGACCATAACTAGAGGGAAGAAACCTGGAAAAAAATTTGAATATAAATTCATAAGGAATTCATCATTATAAGAAAAAATTATAGTTTCAGACATAAAAAAATGCTAATTAAATACTGTATAATACAAACTGATACCTGCAAATAACAAAAAATGATGCTTAAAAAGTGTTTGATATAAACTGATCCCTAAATACGTAGTAAAATGATACCTACAAACTGTGCATTGAAACATAACAGAAAATGATACCTAAATGGCAATAAAAATGGTAACTTAAATCTGCTTAAAAACTGTTTGATAAAAAATGATCCCTAGATACGTAGTAAAATGATACTTACAAACTGCAGATTGGAAATAGAGAAGAAAATGATACCATAATTTCAAAAAAAATGATAACTTAAATCAGTACAGCTAAACAATGATACTATAAAAAATAAAAAACTGATAAATCATAAAATGTACTAACTAAAACTGATCCAATAGAGGCCAAATGGTATCATAAAATAATACCTTGATTGCCATTCTTAGCTGTAGCACCCATCAAGACTCCTGGCCTCCCTTTCAAATGGGTACCATCTAAAAAAATCATAAGCCTACAATGTTTGAAGCCAAGAATACAAGCACCAAAACCAACAAACACTCGTTCAAACTGATTTGTGGAAGAGTCAACATCCATTGTGACATAAGAACCCGGGTTGTGGGTCTGTAGTGCACCTAAATACCAAGACAAATCATTGTACGGCATTGCATCATCGCCATACAATTCCTTTAAAGCCAGTTGCTTTCCTTTATAAGCATAAGGGTAAGATAAAGTAAGATTAAACTCTCTTCGAAAATCATTTATTAAGTCTTTCGGTTTCTTATTCGGACGATCTCTAATTTCATCAATGATCAATGATTTAACAAATTCGCTAGATAGAGCAGGTTTATTCGAATTTGTTAAACCACCTCCGCAAGAATGGTCAGCAATCAAATTTCTAATGAAAAACCTACTTAGTTGGCCAACATCAGAAGAGGCATGCCCTTTAAAAAGACAACCAGAAGACGAAGATGAGCAAATAGATGTGATCCTAGTAGCACTGTTCTTCAGAAATTGTAATTCATGACCTGATTTAATTTGATAGGCCATTAAGAATTGTCTGAACTTAGTAGCGCCTCCAAAACAAAAACCAGTAAAATCAGAAAATTTCAATGTTGATCCATTTTTCATAAAATCTTTTAAGTAACTCTTGCTATGTACAACAATGTTCGCACCCAAACATGGAACAGAAGACAAAGGAATTGAAACATTAGTAGAAAGTGCTGAGGAACCATCAACCACATTTTCCAATAGATACTCCTTCAACTTAACATCAAAGCAGAAAAAAGCAGTCCTCTTATGTAATTGAAATAAAATGATACTTTGAAGATCAGAGTCAGTTTCAACAATTTTATTTCTTTCCTCAAGCACGTAGCTTATTTCAATTGATTTAGGAGTAAGTTGAGACCATTACGCACATATTTCATTTTGCAAAGCGTACAATGAACAATTAACCGACAACCGAGTACTGAAAGAGGTATCGTTGAAGACAAGCACGATAAGAAGAGTGTCTTCACCACTGGAACACATTTTTAATGTGGACAATTCAGTTAGTCGAGTAAAAAGAGGTAAACATATACAGAAAACAATAAAACATGCGTAACACATTAAAAATGATACCTAAAAAAATATTAAAATGATATCTACAGAATACTGCACATTCAAAGGAAAGGGAAGAAAATGATAACCACAAAAATACTAAAATGATACCTAAAAACTGCAGTAGTTAATTTTTCATGAAAACAGAACAAACAAATTCCAATTTTACTCAAAAGTAACATTTATACTGATTGAATCAAAAATTGTTTTAATATAAAACAATATTAATTCGTCAATGCATTTACATTCCAATTATTGAATTTATAGTAAAAACAATCGAGATTAAAAACAAAGAATAACAGGAAAAAATAACAGAGATTCGAAAAAAGAAAAAAACCATACCTGCTTGTATCACAACGAGAATCCATGAATTTTCTGTATCATAAACGCACAATGAATCGACGAAATAAGCCCTGAACCTAATATGCAATTGATCGCGGTTCTGTATGATTGGCTTCTGATCAAATTTCCGTTGAAGAATTCTGCGTTGAATTAGGATTTCGGATTTGATTGGATTTATGAAATCAAATAAAAATTGAAATCGAAAATATGGAAGAATGAATCGAGATGAATGACGGCGAGATCCTGATAATTTTTCTACGACGAGAAAGATTTTATGAATTAAGGAATTGCGCGCGTGATATGCGGAAGATAATTTCGAGAAGTAATAAGAAATAGCGCACGTGAGATCAGAAAAGGAGGGTGTTGTCCTTATGAGTAAAATTTAAGTGGGCTGTCCTTATGGAGAAAAATGCCTTTAAATTTGTCCTCCTAAATATTTTCCTGTACTTAAAAATGTATTACATTTTTTGATTTCTACACCCTTATTGGGGATGCTCTAATATTACAATGGATATGAAAAATTAATGAATAAATCAAATAACTCATCTAAAAATATCACCTTATTTATAATTCTCTAGTTTAGTGACAAAAGTCGTTAATTCATAAATCTTAAATCAAAAAATTAAGCTTTTTTTAAGTACATTATTTTAATAAATAATCTTAACCTACAATGTTTAAAGTTAACAATCTAAACTTCATAATCTGCCATTTTTAAAACTGCTTCCAATAAACATCTTAATTCACTTGAATGTTTAATTGCAAAATTCTTGCAATTCATGCCAGTAAAAAATATGATTCTTTGAATATTCTATGTCAAGTGTACAAATATAAATAGTATTAGGTAGAAACCATTCATACAAGTTTTAATCGTTAAAAGGAGCATGAAACATTTCATAACATGATATCTAGTTATCATTCATGTCCAAAATGAAGCTTTCATGTAAGCATGCCTTCCTTAAATGCATCATAAGTTGGGACTCTCGGGGAGTGTTCGTCCGCCTAAAATGGGCCGTTAGCGTTTTTGAATATTTTCCTATGCTCCAATTTGCTGGAATTTAAATCCCAGTGAGGTCTTTTGTTATAATTTTCATAAATTTGCCCAAACAATAATGTTGGCATATATAAAAATTAAAAGTAATGAGTATTGTCTTATTTTGAATGGATAGTATAATCTACGTGCAAACACGGAAAATTACACATTACCTCCTTTACATTTTAAGTTTATTCTTTATAATTTTAAATATAGTCCTTCCTATGAGGAATGTCAAAATGGCTAATTTATAAAAATTAAACAAATACCTTTAAGCAAACCAAAACACGGTCATATTCGAATTAAAATGGCTAATAAAAATCCAATGTTTAAGTCTATTCCTTAATCTCATGCTTTAAGTTTTCATTCTTAAGGATGGCATTTCTTTCTCAAAATTAAACTTCTTTTCCAAGAATCGTAAGACCAACACACTTCCTCCTTGTAGGCTACCGGCCCATTTTGGATCGTTGTCGGATCCGTCTCCTCCCAACTGCCACATGTCGGCTCCTCCTCATCCTCTCCCTCTATATTGCTCCCTTTTTCTCCCTTCTCCTCCTTTACCATCTTCTTCAGCTCTCCTCTCTTCTCCATTTTCTTCTTCAGCACTTTCTTTAATGGCCAATTCAGGTTTAGACTTAGATGATTTGGATTCTGAAGATATGGAACATATCACTATCATTGGATCATATCTATGTGAAAGACACAATAAAAGAGCCCATCGGTTGCACATATCGAAGTATACCGATTTAATGTGGATAAATGTCATGTTAAACAGTCATCAACAATGGTGTTAAAGAAATTCCATATGAAACGGCTTTGTTTTCTTTTGTTATGCGTTAGGCTGCAAAATTATGATTTGGTTACAACAGATCGTGTTGGTGTTAGAGAAACGGTTGTCATATTTTTGTACACTATAGCTGCAGCTCTTTCGAATAGAAAAATGGCTAAAAAAATTCAGCGGTCAGGTAGCACAATCTCTCTTTGTTATCATGTTGTTTTGGATTTCGTTCAATTATTGGCTACTGATATTATTAAGCCTGCTGATCCTCAATTTAACATGAGTCCAGGTGAAATGAGAGCATCTAACCATTACTACCCTTACTTTAAAAACTGTGTTGGTTCCATCGACGGAACAAACGTAATGGCATACTTACCTCAAGATCGAGTTGTTCCGTATATAGGACAGAAAGGATACCCTACACAGAATATTTTAGCTGTATGCTCATTCGATTTACTGTTTATATATGATGTAGCTAAGTGGACAGGGACTGTGCATGAAAGTCAAATTTTTAATTCCGTTGTGAATGACATATCTTGCAATTTTCCTCATCCTCCTTCTGGACAATATTATGTGGTAGATTTTGGTTTTCCTCTTACTACTAGCTATGACCACCATACCATAATAATAGATATCATATTCCATAGTTTTATGCAACTACAAATCAAGCAAAGTCGAATAATGAAATATTTAATTTCTACCATTCGAGTTTACGTGTGGAAATTGAGAGAACATTTGGAATATGAAAGAAAAAATTGTCATACTGAAAAATATGCCAACATATGCATTGGAAACTGCAGCAAAAGTTTTTATTGCTACAATGGATATCCACAATTATGTACGCAAATACAACATGGGTGATCCAGGTTTTATGGCGTATAATGATGATCCAGATCTTATTCCAGAGGAGTACTTTGAAGAATATGCCGACTTGAGAATTACGAAAACAAAGAACTTGCACCGACTCAACGAAATCAAAACATTGAGATGACAATACTTCGAGATAGAATAAGAGGCGAACATGTTGCAGCGGGGTTGCACTGATTGATTTGTATTATGTTGAATCTTTGTATCTTGTCAGTTTCTGTATTATTATTATGTAGTGGACTGTTCTGTTTGGTTTACCATGTTATTCTGCTTTAATAATATTGTTCTATTTTAAATATAAATTAACAAAACTAAAAAACAAAAATAAAATGGTCCGCTTAAACTCGCAAATGCATTCTCCGTTTAACTAAATGGTCCGCTAAAATTGCCCGCTAAAATACCCCGCTTCCACTTACCGCAAACGCACCCCTGGAGTCGGTAAGTTAGAGGCTACAAGTCAAAAGTGACTCCAATACTAAGGATGGTTACAAATTGAAGAACAAAAACCAAGGACAAAAATAATGTGAATTTAATACTAAGGATGGTTATAGATTGAAAGAACAAAAACCAAGGGAAAAAATAATGTAAATGGTAAGAAATTAATTGGAATTACAACATAGGTCCAGTAATTCCATTTGTCGTACAACATTATTCCTCTTCACTACCATTATTCAGTAGAGTGTTCTATTTGTAGAATTATAACAATGTTAATGTGCCTAGTTTCACATATAAATAAACTAGTGCCCTTTTGGATCGACTAAAGCAAGTCTCTTTTTGACTAAATTAAAACTAACTTATTTTAGGTTTCAAAAAGAAAAAAAATGGCACATATAAACCGATCCAAATGGATCCGAAAAATATTTTAATCATTGAAGGACATGCACGTACAAATTGTTTTATTCATTTTTATTCACGATTTCAATTTTTCAAAGCATTGAGCCTTATGAGTTCTTAATACCATCTAAGTTACAAGAAGTTTAAGTTTCAACCACTCGCCTTGGGGTAATATTAAAAAATACCTTATTTGAAATTCCAACCGGAACCTTAGCGTTTCGCCCATCTCGTTAAAGTTTTGGTCAGCACCGAAACAAAATCAAGGTAAAAATTTTGTTCCGACCATAAGATATGAAAAATATATCTAAAAAGGTATAAAAGTGGTAGCTATTTTATTATGTAAATCAGAAACTCCTTGAAAACATAGAGCTAAAATATTAAAAGAAAAGAGGAAAGATGAAAATTTAGATGAGGAGAAACTAGAGAGTTGTCTTAGTTAGTGCATGTCCAACAAACGAGAAATTCAGATTCTGAATTCGAAATCGCCCAAAAAACCTCACCCAAAAGTGAATATTTGCCTGAATATTCAGGGGCTAATTCAAACTTCTGAATTGCCCTGGACACTGATTAAATCAGCGCCTTTTGTTGGGCACTGATTAAACCAGCGCCCAACGAAAGATGCTGATTTAATCAGCGCTCAAGCTAAAGAAATAAAGAACCACGAGTGTATCTGTTATCCTTTTAATGAGTTTGGACGCTGATCTAATCAACATCCTAAAGAAGGATGCTGATTAAATTAGTGCCCACGTTAGTACATTGATTTAATCAGTGCTCTTCTGTTGGGTTACGCATGTAATATTCAACTTGAATATCACATATCGTGAGATTACGAATTATAATATGTTGGTGATGCTCTTACTGCAAGTAGTGGACGTTATTATTTATTATTGATACATGAAGGACTTTACAATATATCTAATTGCAATTGATTACTTTGACTTCTATCGTCATGTGACTTGCAGTGCATAATTTATTAAAAGCTTTAAAGTTTAACTTTAACTTATGGCATATACTAATAAAGTTTTGATAAAATTTGACTACCTATATATCATGATATTTTTGTAAAAGAATGCAGTGGATTTATGCTATTATTCGATAATCAGTCTATTTGCAAAAGAAAAAAAATACTAGAATGGACAGACCCGAATTACAGTGGAATTTTCAAAATATCCAAACGAAATAGAAATTTTAAAAATTATCAAAGAACGAAAAAGAGGCAGAAAGTAAGGTAGTGTTTGGTTTATTTTTGTGTTTTGAGTTTTCAACATTGATTACGAAATGTGTGAAGATTTGAAGGACAACAGAGGTGATCAACCAAAGGTGGAGGGGATGACAGAGGGGACGAAGAGACAGTGGATGGATGAATTTGCTATCGTTCTTCTCTTGTTTCTTAAAATATGGAAAATAGTTAAAAAGTTAATTTTGTTTTGTGTGTTAAATTTGTTTTGTAATTAAGCAATCGTTTTTCGTGATATGTGTGTGTCATTCATACTTCTATATATATACGATAATTCATAAGGGAAATTTAACGATAAGGACAAAAGCCCACTAAAATTTATCCATAAGGACAGCTGACTAATATTTTATCCTAAAGGACAATACACTAAAAATAAAAATCGGCCGCTGCTTTCTTCTTCTCTCCTCTCGCGCGTAAGTCGAATTCATCAATAATCACAAAATCAAAAAATCACGAAATCATAATTGCGAAATCACGAATTTCAGAATATAAAAGAATCGAAATTCGAAATCGAATTCAAACATCACGAAATCAAAATCGATAAGGAGAGAATTCGAAACAAAAATCGCAAGAAACAGAAACCCTAGAAAAAAAATTGTCGAACAACATAAATCCATTGGAAATCACAATTGAATTGAATAGTAATATTTTTCTAACGATGGAAAACGCAGTTGAAGAAGTCGAAATTGTTGAAATAATTTTTTCATGATTGGAAATGTTTTTTTTTTCGTTACTTGTATAGCAGTTCGTAGGTATCATTTTTCTATTTTTTTAGGTATCATTTTTCCTATTTTAACTTTAAAACATAGCAGCAGTTTTTAGTTATCATTTTTCTATTTTTCTAGGTATCATTTTTACTGCAGTTTATGTGTTGTGTTAAACATCACAGCAGTTTTAAGGTATCATTTTATATTTTTTAAGGTATCATTTTTAATGTAATTTCTTTGTTATGTTACACATTACTGCAGTTTGAAGGTATCATTTTTATTATTTGTAAGTTATCATTTTTACTGTAATTTATGTGTTATGTTAAACATCGCAGCAGTTTTAACGTATCATTTTTATATTTTTATGGTATCATTTTTACTGCAGTTTATGTGTTATGTTAAACATCGTAACAGTTTGAATGTATCATTTTTATTTTTTAAGTTATCATTTTTACTATAATTTATGTGTTATGTTCATATACGTCTTTTTTTATGTGATAAATTTTGTGATGGTGTACTGTTGCAAAATTAACACAAGAACAAAATCACATGGAAAAAACACATAACACAATTACAACATGAAAACTGATAATTGAAAAAATAGAAACTGATACTTACAAACTCCATCAATGTTTTAAACATAAACCAATGCAAAAAATGTTTACAACACTGTTTGATTGAATATAATGAAATAAATTTGACTGAGTTAAAAAGTTGATGCAACAATATAACTTCAAAATTAACACAGCAATAAAATTGCATGGAAAAAAAGCATAACACAATTAATAACGTAAAACTGATATCTAAAAAATTACAAAATGATACCTATAAACTGCAGCAATGTTTTGAAGAAAAACTAATGGAAAAAAATTATATAACTAAAACATAAAATGATAACTACAAAAATATAGAAATGAAACATAAAATGAAATAAGTTGGACTGAGTGACGAAGTTGATGCAAAAATATAGTTTCAAAATTAACACAGCAATAAAATCACAACAAAACAACACATAACACTGTTAAAGCAGAAAAAATGATACCTAAAAAATTAGAAAAATGATACCTAAATACTGATGCAATGTTTTAAAGATAAAATAATGGGAAAAAAATTTATATCATAGATTTATTGATTAAAATGAAAAAAGTTCGACTTAGTTTCAAAGCTGATACAACAATATAACTTCAAAATTAACACAGCAACAAAATCTCATGAAAAAAAACATATAACACAGTTAAAACGGTAAAAATGATAACTAAAAAAATAGCAAACTTACCTAAAAACTGCTGCTACGTTTTAAAGTTGGAAACAAGAAAAATGATACCTACAAAAATAGAAAAATGATACCTAAAAACTGCTGCTATGTTTTAAAGTTAAAATAGGAAAAATGATAACTAAAAAAATAGAAAAATGATACCTACGAACTGTAGTAGTGGTAAAATGAAAAAAAAACATTTCCAACCTAAAAAAATTGTTTCAACCATTTCGTGTTCTTCATATATGCTTTCCATCATTTGAAAAATATTTTTATTCCATTCAATAGTGATTTCGAATGGATTTTTGTTGTTCGACCTATTTTTTTTCTAGGGTTTTTGTTTCAGCTGATTTATGGTCGTGATTTTGATTTCGTGATTTTTGTCTTCGATTGAGACGGCCGATTCTAATGTATTATCATATTTGTGATTTAAGCGAATTATGATTTCGTGATTTTGGTGATTTCGTGATAAATGATGAAATCGACAAAGAGGTGAGAGAGGGAGAAGAAGAAAGCAGCGGCCGAAATTAATTTTCAATGTATTGTCCTTCTGAGTAAAATTTAGTGGGCTGTCCTTATGGATAAAAAGGCCTTCACTTTTGTCCTTCTAAATATTTTCCTGAATTCATAATTATAAAATATACACCAAACGCAACCTAAAATTTTAAACCTTGTTAAATAAACACACTCACTTTGTGTAGTTGAGCTTCCATGCAAAATCATTGCCATCACATCTTTGGGCATCAGGCCGACTTTATTCAACATGTAAAGTAGGAATACTTAAGCCAACTACATCAATTAATGGCTTCAAAAACTCTCCTATATTAGCTTGATCTTGTTTCTACATTTTTTTTGAAGAACTAGTTATAGTAGGAAGAATATCATAAACAAGTGGCAAAAAGTCACATACCAATTTATAATTTGGGCACTATTGTACGGATAAAGGATAATGACCCCCTGGTAAATCCTTAAGCAACATAAAACATGTGAACCTAAATTTAAATAGAACAGTTTGCTTTAAGCATGTTATTAAATCTTGCCGGCTCTGCTATATCAATGTAAACTCTTTCAGAAAAATCCTACCATGATCAAATTTTGTTGATACTTTCATGCAATTTAAGTTATTTTATTCAAGATACTTTTGACTACTTCATGAAAATCAGAAAAATTGTTATGTCATATATTATGTCATATAAAGAAAAGGAGTATAAATTAGTTAGTTTAGTGTGAGTTTAAATATTAGAACAACATTTTAACATTTTGTATCAAAGCTTAGCTATGCAAAAACTTTCTTAATAAACTTGGACCAATTCTCCAATTTCTTATTATTGATAGCAAACAACCAATAAGCTAACACTACAAGGTCACTATAACCATCTTACTATTTATTTTATACTTAGGTATGTAATTATCTATGTTTGAAATGATTGATGATACTATATTAAATAGTTTACATCTTATTCAAAAGCTTGACATTTTAGTAGTAATGAAGTTCGACGGCGTATGAGTCGGGAAGTGTGAAGTGCAGCGACGTGAAATATAGTGGTGTGAATGGTGATGCTTTTTGTGACGGCCCGCCCCGCACAAGCCAACATTTCCCCGAAAATGCGTTGTGCCACTGCCCGACCAGCACGTGACGGTCGTCAAATGAAAAGGAATTTGAAACTATAAACTAACAAAGAACCTATTGTATATCTCACAGCGCATGGAATAAAATATAATAATAACATAACTTGACATAAAACAGGCGAGACAGTGCATAAGCTGAAAACTAAACCATCATAGCAGCGGAATCCAAATACAGCTTATGATCCAAACCATCATTATTACAATTTCAAAATACCGTCTCTAAAAGCAAAGTAGAAAAGATAAACTACTAATGCCCAAAGTAGTGACCAGCACAACACAGGGAGAATATATGTAAATAGTACGTGGAAGCCTCCTGCTCATCTTCGGACAGCTACTCGTGCATAAGCACCTAACCTGTCTCTAGTCTTCTCGTTTAGAAGCACCCAGAGTAATTGTAACACCCCGAATTTTCATTAACAGTAAATTAACAAATTAAAGTATAATTAATTTGAAATCAAAGAATTATGGGAAACGGGTTACACCACTGCGTTCGTCTCGGAATTCTGCTTGAAATAGAGTCTGAGTTTGTGTAAAACCGTTACCGTACGAAGAAGATATGGACGAACGAAGTTAGGCAGAAAAACCGGGGAAAAGCCAGAATGCACTGGCGCACTTGGGAAGTGCGCCAAAACAAAATTGCACTGGCGCACTTGGGAAGTGCGCCCATGTAATATTGCATTGGTGCACTTTGCAGGTGCGCCCATGTCGAGCCAGAAACCTGCCTGGTCAGCCTGGCTTGCCTGGTTGGGTCCTGGCTCGAATTTCTGGGCTCTGGAGTGTCACTAGGGCTGAGTTGTCTGCGTTTGATTGGCTTCTCTTTAGGACGGATGGCTCTGATTAACTTGGACTAAATCAACGGCTCTAATTAACTTACAACTCTATAAAAAGACCCTAAGACTCCAACTAAAATACACACAAAAATAAGATCGTGAGCCGCTATGCTGCTGGAAGAGAACTAAAGAGAGCCTCCATTTGCAAAGAGACGAACAACGAATCAACTTAATTCATAATAGAGATTAAAGTCTACGTATAATCTAAACAACGTCTACAACAAAGGATAGCATCACCAAATTCAGAATTCAGAATCCTGAATTGAAGATTCGTCATACGTTGTAAGTAGAGTGCTATACCGATATGAATAACAATTGGGACTTGATTTGTATAGAATGAAAGTGGAATCGTACTTTAATTGTAATGATGCTAGTTTATAATTGTATGTTGCTATGATTTTGTTATAAATGGATTTGGGATGTTGTAGTATAATTACCATGATTAATTGTGCGCTTGCAATGAAAAGTAACACACCTTACAAGTATGTGACTCATGTTGGAAATTGACTCTTACATGATTTTGGTTAATAAAAGTTGAATACATATTTTGTTACAACAAAGTTAAGACTTATGCAAGTATGATCCAGTATTATGACTACATGATTTAGACCCTTGTATGTATATTCCTATGATCATCTCTAGTGTAGTTGGATCCATTTGGATATTATGATTCATATAAGTTTATGTTGGAATAAGCCGCATAATTCTAGTTGAACCATACTTTTGTATTAGTAACAAAAGAAAGCACCTTTGTGAACATATAGTGACTTTATGAACATGACTAGCTTATGTTTGATATTATGCCTAAATAAAAATATAGGCTTATGTTGTAGTCAAGATCATAATAGTGACGTCTAATTAAGTTAGATCCTTACTGTAAATGCAAGTTTACATGATTAGATTGAAACATGGGATCCATGTTTAAGTTTATGCTTTATGTCCAAAGTATATGCTATTACAATGCAAGTTTACATGATTAGATTGAAACATAGGATTCATGTTTAAGTTTATGCTTTATGTCCAAAGTATATGCAATGCAAGTTTACATGATTAGATTGAAACATAGGATCCATGTTTAAGTTTATGCTTTATGTCCAAAGTATATACAATGCAAGTTTACATGATTAGATTGAAACCTAGGATCCATGTTTAAGTTTATGTTTTATGTCCAAAGTATATGCTATTACAATGCAAGTACACTAGTCTCTAATTTGTGATTAAATCGCTATGTGCAAGTTCATGCGTTCACACACCCCTTTTATGTTACTTAGAATATATACATCATGTTCTAAGCCTCCCCTTTTTCATGTGGCTAAGTTGGGCTTAAATGTTACGCCCAAACATATGTTATCATATAGCAAACAAGACGGGGGTAGTGACGTTGGGTTAAAAATAAAACATATGTGTTGGCATGTTTGACACATGCCAACGACTTGAGAACATTTAAGTGGTATAAATTATTATACCCAATAAGAATAATGGGCCGCAAATATTTACATATAAAATGAAAAGAGACAAAATATATGTAAACTTAGAAAATACGATGTGCTTAACCCGAGGTTGGATTGCGTTGTGACATAAACCTGCCCGGACCCGCCCGGCTGTCCAGTAGTCACAACAATACCTATCCAATGTGGGTGGTTAAGCGTTGAGCCCAATAAAGACCCGAGGTTAGACATGAGTTGTGGTGTAAACCTTCCCGGAACCGACCGGCTGTCCAGTTACCACAACAATACCTGTCTAATGTGAGTGGTTGGTGCTTTAATTAATAGATTAAGGCTGAGTCGGGATTGATAGGATTAAGTAAATTGCATTAATACTTAATCAAATTCAACATGTTAACTATATAGACTGATTGGGGGTTAGGCTTATACAGACCAATTTAATATGTTGACTAGGGGAGTGGGCAAGGTTAAGCAAATGTTTAACCATTATAACATGATTAACTGGACTAGTGATTGAGGTTAAGTTAATTAGAACACTTAACCATGGAAACATGCTAGTTAGACAAGTGATTGAGGTTAAGCAAAATTTGAACTCTTAACCATGATAACAAGTTGATTTGACAAGTGGGTTAGGTTAGGTAAGTTAGAAACACTTAACCACTGTAACAGGTTAGTTAAACGGATGGTGAGGTTAAGTTAACACCAGAAGGCAACACTTAACCAGAGTAACATGATAAGTAGGAGGGTTAAGTCAACTGGAATTTATTAATGACGCTTAACCAACTTAACACAGTTAAGCCAGAATGGGAGGGTTAAGTCCATAGGAACACTTAACCAACTTAACATGGTAATAAAACAAGACTTGTAGGGGTTAAGTAAATACACTTAGCCAATTTAACATGTTAACTAGACTAGAATGTGGGATTAAGTAAACTTAGAACACTTAACCATCATAGTGTGATGAATGAATAAGGGTTAAGTTAAAAACATGAAAGGGACAATACTTAACCATTAAAACATGTTAAGTAAACATATATTGGGGTTAAGTTAGAAAGAACACTTAACCAATACAAAATGAATGAGTAGGGTTAAGTAATGAGAAATACTTAACCAATATAACTTGGTCTGTGGTAGGGTTAAGTCAACATGAACTACTGATAACACTTAACCAGTTTAATATGATAAATGAATGGGTTAAGTTAACTTGAATTGACTAATGACACTTAATCAATCCAACTTGACAAGGAAGGGGACTAAGTAGTAAACCTTAGTTGAAAAGGGGCTAAGTAGTAAACCTTAGTTAAGATAACAACGATTCACGAAACTAAGTGGTAAACCTTAGTTAGGAAAACTAAGTAGCAATTCTTAGTATAACACGAGAAGGAGCGAACGTCCATCAAGATTTTAAAGAAGGCTCCAACGAATTGGGTTACGAAGCCCGAGGCTTCGAGGGGACGTGAGGGTACTCTTGGTATCCCTCTGTGAGGCTGCAGATGATCCTCCTGGGCTCACAGAAGTTAAGGTCTGCGTAAGAAGAACCAAGGGTATGCCTTGGTTGCAAAATATGGCAATCTAAAGACTAGGATGGACCAGCGTGATTCGACGAGAAAACGGTAGCCCTGTGATAGCAACTCGTCATCTACCTTCCATCCTCAGTCAATCGAGATACGTGAAGCGAGAAGGCGGAGAACTCCTACGGACCATATACTTGCTATCTAGTTATAGTTGCAGTTGCGGTTGGCCATAGGTTAGTGGGGCATAGAGGGGCCGACATATAGTTCTCATTTTCGAGGTTTGCCTTCCATTAGTTGAGGGAGGGGTCGAGTGGGACCATAGCCACTAGAAAAACAGACCTTAGCATCTGCATCGGCAGATATCTGAAAGCTCCTGACCGAGTTCCGTGTTTCTAGAGTAGCCCTACCACGGAACTCGGGCCGCACATTACAGGACATGTGCATCTAGACAAGCGATAACGATTCGCGATACATACGTGGGGAAAGTCTAGGAACATATACCACTCTAGGTAGTGTGTCCTAGACTAGAGGGCATCGTTCGACAGGTAGCATAATCCCTAGATGGACCTAGGTGGCATAAACCCTGAATCCGAGAAGCGTTCAGCAGATAGTGTAAACTCTAGTTGAATCTAGAAAGCACGTGATAGAAAACCCTAGATTAAATCTAGGTAATAAATAGTAAATGTATGCCTGAGGGCAACCAAAAATTACAGGGATTAGGATCACGTTATCATTACTAGTTGGGACACTAGTTAGGTGGTGCAGAGATTAGTATGGGGTACGATAGTATATTCGGTCCTAGACAACTTAACTTAGTTTATGGTGCTTTCCCATTTCCAGTTTATACTATCATGCTCGTTTTCTTATCCATAGACTGAATAGTCACTAGACTTACTCAGGCTTTATGTCTGACTCTTCTTTTCTTTCGTCTTCTTTTCTTCCGTCCCCCCCCCCCCCCAGGTAGTTGAGGAGGGAATAGTACAACTCAGGTTAGATTGGACCGCTGCTCTTTCCAAGCTCAAAGATTAATTGAAGTTTTGCTTAGATTCTCTTTTCCATTGCTATGGCTGGCTCATGCTATATCGGGGAGTAAAAATGTTATTTTATGCTTCTTTATTTTGTAAGACAGATGATACTCTGATATTGGAAAACAATTGTTGTACAAACTATTTTATCAATAAAGTAAAGCTTTATTTTCCGCTGTTTTAATTTTGCCTGTCTTGTAATTTATCTGCATCTTTTACCCTAAATGCTCCACAGAACTAAGTGCATTCCCTTTGTGAGTGACACTAACGGATGTGGGGTGTTACACGTGGTATCAGAGCTGAAGGTTACCGGATCAGATAAAGATTTGAAAAATTATTTTCAAAATAGTTTTAAAAGAAGCATTTTCAAAAGAAAAGTTTTGTTTTGAAGGCATATTCCCCAAAGCCATATGCACTATCTTTTGATTCTCTGTTTTAGTCCTTGTTTCCTTCTTTCTCGAGTCTCTGGGGCTCCTGGCTTTCTGGGAGGTAACCTCATCGATGGGCGAAGTAGTGCCCGACTTCCATCCATAGCCGTAGTTGTTTCACCTATGGCCAGTTTTCTTTTGAGCTTTGTAGGGTTTTCTGCACGATGGAGACAGCTTCGAGGGAGTTTTCAACACGTTTACACAAGGAAGAGGAGGAGGAGTTTTGCTAAGGAGCACATCCCAAGGATGAAGAATTCATGGATATGGACTTGGCTCACGAAGGAGGAAGGAATTATAAAACCTAAGACAAGAGGAAGTATCTTTACTATGGCAGAATATGGCATATAATTAAGAGCAAAGGACAAGATTTTCAGAAGGGTGAGTACATGCTTTCACTACTAAGCGTACCTAGGAGATAGGTAGTAAAGTTCTGCTGGAAGAGTCTAGTTTTTCTGTTCGTACTCTTTCCTTTGGTTTTAGTGCTTCGCATTTGTTCATATTTGAGTCTCTGCACCTAGGAACTTGTATAGTAAAAGATCCCAATTAGTGCTCAATTGTTGGTTGTTTTTTCTTATATCATCTCACGTAGATCGTCCAAATTCAGAGGAGATATTCCTTGGGTGCTTGTCTGATATTGGTTTTAGGCCTCTGGGGCTTGTACTCGAGGGATGTCGAGTTCGACTAGGATGGTTTGCGTAAGAGATAAATAGTTGTGGCAGGTGCTCTAAATAGAAAAAGACTGACCTTAAGAGAGGTAAAATGTACGTAGTAACCTTTAGCTTTTTGACCCTCATAGTTATGGCATGATGGATAAGCTAGGAGGAGAGACCTCTAATCATCCTAGTATATACACTTGGTATCATAATTGACATCTGTTTATTTTGGAAATGGAGGTCAAGAAATTTCGCAATCGTGAAGTTGAATTAGTTAAGGTATAGTGGAGTAAAGCTCAAGAAGACGCGATATGGGGGATGGAAGATAAGAACAACGCTCCATACTCTTTTTCTTAAGGATATATCGTTGATCTTTTTAGGAATTTTACGCATACTTGTTCCTCTCTTTCCAAAGTATATCCTCTAGGTCGTATCTTCGATCATTAGGTAGAAACTCTTTTGGATGTAAACATGTATTTGAAACATGTTATCGTTGATGGTTGCTAATGGTTGCTCGTGAATGCATATGCATACGTATTAGGCACTAGATCAGTTCGGACGCTTTCATATTGCATTTACAGATATGTATTTGTTTATGAATTAAACTTAATATGCTATCATATGGATGTTGCATTTGAGTGAATGGTTGTGCACTCATATAGAAATAATATGTATCATTAGGATTTGCATACATATTGGATGCATGGCACTGACATGATTTGCATTAAGGAGGTCAACTGAATCAGTAGACCGCCTGATTTGGCATTAGATAAGGACATATGCACACACTATGCATATGAACATGAAAGAATTAGATATCTTTTAAGGATGATGAATGCCTATGATTGAATGGTCGAGTAGATGGGTGATTGGATGGTAGGACACATTCTTCCTAACTTGAAGATTTCGGGGACGAAATCCTTTTAAGTGGGGGAGAATGTAACACCCCGAATTTTCATTAACAGTAAATTAACAAATTAAAGTATAATTAATTTGAAATCAAAGAATTAAGGGAAATGGGTTACACCACTGCGTTCGTCTCAGAATTCTGCTTGAAATAGAGTCTGAGTTTGTGTAAAACCGATACTGTACGAAGAAGATATGGACGAACGAAGTTAGGCAGAAAAACCGGGGAAAAGCCAGAATGCACTGGCGCACTTGGGAAGTGCGCCAGAACAAAATTGCACTGGCGCACTTGGGAAGTGCGCCCATGCAATATTGCATTGGTGCACTTTGCAGGTGCGCCCATGTCGAGCCAGAAACCTGCCTGGTCAGCCTGGCTTGCCTGGTTGGGTCCTGGCTCGAATTTCTGGGCTCTGGAGTGTCACTAGGGCTGAGTTGTCTGCGTTTGATTGGCTTCTCTTTAGGACGGATGGCTCTGATTAACTTGGACTAAATCAACGGCTCTAATTAACTTACAACTCTATAAAAAGACCCTAAGACTCCAACTAAAATACACACAAAAATAAGATCGTGAGCCGCTATGCTGCTGGAAGAGAACTAAAGAGAGCCTCCATTTGCAAAGAGACGAACAACGAATCAACTTAATTCATAATAGAGATTAAAGTCTACGTATAATCTAAACAACGTCTACAACAAAGGATAGCATCACCAAATTCAGAATTCAGAATCCTAAATTGAAGATTCGTCATACGTTGTAAGTAGAGTGCTATTCCGATATGAATAACAATTGGGACTTGATTTGTATAGAATGAAAGTGGAATCGTACTTTAATTGTAATGATGCTAGTTTATAATTGTATGTTGCTATGATTTTGTTATAAATGGATTTGGGATGTTGTAGTATAATTACCATGATTAATTGTGCGTTTGCAATGAAAAGTAACACACCTTACAAGTATGTGACTCATGTTGGAAATTGACTCTTACATGATTTTGGTTAATAAAAGTTGTATACATATTTTGTTACAACAAAGTTAAGACTTATGCAAGTATGATCCACTATTATGACTACATGATTTAGACCCTTGTATGTATATTCCTATGATCATCTCTAGTGTAGTTGGATCCATTTGGGTATTATGATTCATATAAGTTTATGTTGGAATAGGCCACATAATTCTAGTTGAACCATACTTTTGTATTAGTAACAAAAGTAAGCACCTTTGTGAACGTATAGTCACTTTATGAACATGACTAGCTTATGTTTGATATTATGCCTAAATAAAAATATAGGCTTATGTTGTAGTCAAGATCATAATAGTGACGTCTAATTAAGTTGGATCCTTATTGTAAATGCAAGTTTACATGATTAGATTGAAACATGGGATCCATGTTTAAGTTTATGCTTTATGTCCAAAGTATATGCTATTACAATGCAAGTTTACATGATTAGATTGAAACATAGGATCCATGTTTAAGTTTATGCTTTATGTCCAAAGTATATACAATGCAAGTTTACATGATTAGTTTGAAACATAGGATCCATGTTTAAGTTTATGCTTTATGTCCAAAGTATATACAATGCCAGTTTACATGATTAGATTGAAACCTAAGATCCATGTTTAAGTTTATGTTTTATGTCCAAAGTATATGCTATTACAATGCAAGTACACTAGTCTCTAATTTGTGATTAAATCGCTATGAGCAAGTTCATGCGTTCACACACCCCTTTTATGTTACTTAGAATATATACATCATGTTCTAAGCCTCCCCTTTTTCATGTGGCTAAGTTGGGCTTAAATCTTAAGCCCAAACATATGTTATCATATAGCAAACAAGACGGGGGTAGTGACGTTGGGTTAAAAATAAAACATATGTGTTGGCATATTTGACATATGCCAACGACTTGAGAACATTTAAGTGGTATAAATTATTATACCCAATAAGAATAATGGGCCGCAAATATTTACATATAAAATGAAAAGAGACAAAATATATGTAAATTTAGAAAATACGATGTGCTTAACCCGAGGTTGGATTGCGTTGTGACATAAACCTGCCCGGACC
This sequence comes from Allium sativum, assembly GCA_030737875.1. NCBI lineage: Eukaryota > Viridiplantae > Streptophyta > Magnoliopsida > Asparagales > Amaryllidaceae > Allium > Allium sativum. Next base: position 709,262,921 of record CM060916.1, on the reverse strand, counting down.
CGCCCGGCTGTCCAGTAGTCACAACAATACCTATCCAATGTGGGTGGTTAAGCGTTGAGCCCAATAAAGACCCGAGGTTAGACATGAGTTGTGGTGTAAACCTACCCAGAACCGACCGGCTGTCCAGTTACCACAACAATACCTGTCTAATATGAGTAGTTGGTGCTTTAATTAATAGATTAAGGCTGAGTCAGGATTGATAGGATTAAGTAAATTGCATTAATACTTAATCAAATTCAACATGTTAACTATATAGACTGATTGGGGGTTAGGCTTATACAGACCAATTTAATATGTTGACTAGGGGAGTGGGCAAGGTTAAGCAAATGTTTAACCATTATAACATGATTAACTGGACTAGTGATTGAGGTTAAGTTAATTAGAACACTTAACCATGGAAACATGCTAGTTAGACAAGTGATTGAGGTTAAGCAAAATTTGAACTCTTAACCATGATAACAAGTTGATTTGACAAGTGGGTTAGGTTAGGTAAGTTAGAAACACTTAACCACTGTAACAGGTTAGTTAAACGGATGGTGAGGTTAAGTTAACACCAGAAGGCAACACTTAACCAGAGTAACATGATAAGTAGGAGGGTTAAGTCAACTGGAATTTATTAATGACGCTTAACCAACTTAACACAGTTAAGCCAGAATGGGAGGGTTAAGTCCATAGGAACACTTAACCAACTTAACATGGTAATAAGACAAGACTTGTAGGGGTTAAGTAAATACACTTAGCCAATTTAACATGTTAACTAGACTAGAATGTGGGATTAAGTAAACTTAGAACACTTAACCATCATAGTGTGATGAATGAATAAGGGTTAAGTTAAAAACATGAAAGGGACAATACTTAACCATTAAAACATGTTAAGTAAACATATATTGGGGTTAAGTTAGAAAGAACACTTAACCAATACAAAATGAATGAGTAGGGTTAAGTAATGAGAAATACTTAACCAATAAAACTTGGTCTGTGGTAGGGTTAAGTCAACATGAACTACTGATAACACTTAACCAGTTTAATATGACAAATGGATGGGTTAAGTTAACTTGAATTGACTAATGACACTTAACCAATCCAACTTGACAAGGAAGGGGACTAAGTAGTAAACCTTAGTTGAAAAGGGGCTAAGTAGTAAACCTTAGTTAAGATAACAACGATTCACGAAACTAAGTGGTAAACCTTAGTTAGGAAAACTAAGTAGTAATTCTTAGTATAACACGAGAAGGAGCGAACGTCCATCAAGATTTTAAAGAAGGCTCCAACGAATTGGGTTACGAAGCCCGAGGCTTCTAGGGGACGTGAGGGTACTCTTGGTATCCCTCTGTGAGGCTGCAGATGATCCTCCTGGGCTCATAGAGGTTAAGGTCTGCGTAAGAAGAACCAAGGGTATGCCTTGGTTGCAAAATATGGCAATCTAAAGACTAGGATGGACCAGCGTGATTCGGCGAGAAAACGGTAGCCCTGTGATAGCAACTCGTCATCTACCTTCCATCCTCAGTCAATCGAGATACGTGAAGCGAGAAGGCGGAGAACTCCTACGGACCATATACTTGCTATCTAGTTATGGTTGCGGTTGCGGTTGGCCATAGGTTAGTGGGGCATAGAGGGGCCGACATATAGTTCTCATTTTCCGAGGTTTGCCTTCCATTAGTTGAGGGAGGGGTCGAGTGGGACCATAGCCACTAGAAAAACAAACCTTAGCATCTGCATCGGCAGATATCTGAAAGCTCCCGACCGAGTTCCGTGTTTCTAGAGTAGCCCTGCCACGGAACTCGGGCCGCACATTACAGGACATGTGCATCTAGACAAGCAATAACGATTCGCGATACATACGTGGGGAAAGTCTAGGAACATATACCACTCTAGGTAGTGTGTCCTAGACTAGAGGGCATCGTTCGACAGGTAGCATAATCCCTAGATGGACCTAGGTGGCATAAACCCTGAATCCGAGAAGCGTTCAGCAGATAGTGTAAACTCTAGTTGAATCTAGAAAGCATGTGATAGAAAACCCTAGATTAAATCTAGGTAATAAATAGTAAATGTATGCCTGAGGGCAACCAAAAATTACAGGGATTGGGATCACGTTATCATTACTAGTTGGGACACTAGTTAGGTGGTGCAGAGACTAGTATGGGGTACGATAGTATATTCGGTCCTAGACAACTTAACTTAGTTTATGGTGCTTTCCCATTTCCAGTTTATACTATCATGCTCTTTTTCTTATCCATAGACTAAATAGTCACTAGACTTACTCAGGCTTCATGTCTGACTCTTCTTTTCTTTCGTCTTCATTTCTTCCGTTCCCTCCCCCCAGGTAGTTGAGGAGGGAATAGTACAACTCAGGTTAGATTGGACCGCTGCTCTTTCCAAGCTCGAAGATTAATTGAAGTTTTGCTTGGATTCTCTTTTCCATTGCTGTGGCTGGCTCATGCTATATTGGGGAATAAAAATGTTATTTTGTGCTTCTTTATTTTGTAAGACAGATGATACTCTGATATTGGAAAACAATTGTTGTACAAACTATTTTATCAATAAAGTAAAGCTTTATTTTCCGCTGTTTTAATTTTGCCTGTCTTGTAATTTATCTGCATCTTTTACCCTAAATGCTACACAGAACTTAGTGCATTCCGTTTGTGAGTGACACTAACGGATGTGGGGTGTTACAGTAATAAGAAGAGACATAAAACTATGGGTCAGACAAAAGTTTGGTATGAGCGATAGTAGCAAAACAAAACAATAACAGGTATAAATAATCATACCTGAACCTGCAACCAAAGAGTTAGCATAACCAGATGTACAGTACTCTAAGGTAACACTAACATAAAGTGTAAAGTGGAAGTGTGCATGTCATGGTGATAGCAAACATCAAACATAGCAATCATCCTCACATCTCCCACTCAGTGTGTAAAGCATATGATATCCACCACTTTGATCACCCAATCCTTTGCTACGATCACTTTGCCCTTGGAAGTCACAATGACCCCATTGCACTAATCCATAGCCCATAGTCTGTCTCTCAGTGGTGAACCAAAATTATGGATATCGATAACCCCTTTGCACATGTCCCGCATCAAAGCCCAACTCTAAAAGGTAACTCATTGGTTCCCATCTGGATCTTGAGTAATAACTTCTCATTTGGACTTCCTTTGCATCTCGAGTTGTGGTTGAATTGTAGTTAATCTTCAGAAGAGTTCACAATTGTCGTCGCGTGACAGAAGTTTGAATCTGGCTCGGTTTGGAGTCATCATCTTGGCTCGGTCGTGGTCGGGGTCCTCGTCAGGGTCGGTTCGTGGCTCGTGACCCCCCCCGGTTCGTGACCACCCCCTTCGGTTCGTGACATCCCCTTGGTTCGTATAATGACCCGAAAATCCAGTCCAATTTGAGCTGACCAAATAACACAAATCTAACCCCAAATTGCACTGGAAATTCAAGAAATTAATAGAAAGAAGATAGAGGGTGAGGATGGATAAGATAGAACTATTAGAATAGAAGAAGAAGAAGAACAACAACATCAGAGTAACCACGAATCTCACAGCGGAACGAATAAAATATAACATAACTTTTGAAATATAAACAGTATATGTATACAATAACATTTCAGAGTACAACACTTACAACACAGTAGAAATAATAATAACTATAGAATCTTGAAGCCTCCTGCTCCAAGCTCTCCAAGTGTATCTGTAAAATCCCGACTACTTGACTGCCCGTACAAATTTAGGCACCCAAGAGTTTAGGGAAAACAAACAAATAAACTCCGGGTCAGTCATGGCACTGGTATGAGTAAAACAGTTTAAAACAGTTCGAACAAGTAAACGATATCTCATAAGACCACGCCGTATAACGGAACGGGTTTTTCCCTTATGAGAATCCAAAATATTATTATAACAAAAACCTTTTGATATTATAATAATGTCTATCAACCACAATATAATAATCATCTAGCAGAAACGCTTTCATCTCACGTTCTACATATATGGTATACAATCAAAACCGCAAGCATGTATTGGGTAATGGATTTCCAACTCTGACAAGGTATGGAACCACCTTCCGATCAGTGTACTCTAGGAACGATACACTGGAGTTCAACAAGAACATCTTGCAACTCAGCCACACATGACCGACCACTCATTTCGCTTGAGTGTATCGAATGTATATCACCAACGGTTGGGATCAGCAACCGTTTCCCATATATATGGGTCAGCATTGATAGATTTAAGAAGCAAATGAATATTCTCTAGATAGGTGATTATACACCCTACTTCGGAGCGACCGACTTAGCCATGCTGCCTGCCCGATTTTTGTCATTTACCGGATGTTGAGGCCAGAGGTTACGATTACTTTCCATTCATTGATAACACGATCACTTTGAATGCCACATTATCAAATCCATTAATCATTATTTGGTTTACACAAATATTTTGGATGTTATGCTAAGGGAATAAATCCATTGCAACCATATATATTTATACAGACCAACCCATTCGATCATTGGAAATACTTTGTCAGACATTCGTCCATTTACGTTCATTCTGGGACTGAACGAAACCGAAGGCACTATTCAGTACATCCATCTTAGTCACTGTTATCTAAGACTTATACAACAGCCCTTGCACTTTACTCCGTCTTCAATTTTCTTTGGCATATTCGCAACACTTATGCCAATACAGAGTGGTTCTTTGGATAAGAATCCAACCGGTCTCTCCATATTAACAATGTTAAAATGGTAAGAACTTCGATAGTCGGTGAGTTAACTAACAAAGAAAAACATGTCGGTGTTCACACAACGATCTTAATTCCAAATGGAACTATCGATCCAATCATCAAATATATATATATATATATATATCCTCATTTTCTATGTTTAGAAAATATACATTATTTACACTAGAAAACGTTCCCATCTGCTTATTTACAAATCACTATTCTCCCACAACTATCAGTCCCTAACTATAAACTAACAAGAGAACAATTTCTAAGTATAAACCCCGAAGGCTGAAACCAACATCAGATCGATACTCAAGAAACCATTCAACTTATTAATCTCTAGTCAGTTTCTGATTTTTGTTTAACTCTATATCTTTAACTCTATTTGATTAACTCTGTTTGGAAAACTCTAACTGTTTAACTCTAACTGATTAACTCTAAGTAATCAACTCTAATTAATTAACTCTAATTAATTAACTCTAATTAATTAACTCTATTTCCTTTTATAATATCGTATTTATTTTCTGAATAAATATTTCCTTTATAATCCTATTTATTTTCTAGATAAATAATCCTTTATTCTATTTATTTATTCCCTAAATAAATAAATAATCCCAATTACTCTATTTGTAATGTTCTACAAATATTTTCTTTTTATCTCTATTCTATTTGGTTGACAAATAGTTTCCTTTTATTTGATTTACAAATATATTTCCCTTATATTTGATTTACAAATATATTCCCCTTATAACTCTTTTGATTTATAATTATTTCCTTTATAAAAATCCTTTTTCCTTTAATATATAAAATCCATCGATTTTATATAAATAATTTATTTTTAAAAATCTACTTTGTAAATCTCCTTTCTATTTCCCCGTATTCCTTATGGTATTTTATATACCAAACCACAAAGATCGATATCATTTAAACACACAAAATCAAACAGCTTATATCACATCATATATTACAATATATGATAAACAGTAAAATAAGTGTTGAGGAATCCAGTCGGATTCCTCCAACCTGTTTCCCTGCATCACAGATGTTAAACAACATATATAACATCACTTTCAGTTCTGTATGAATTATTCTGATAAACAGAATCAATATATATATATATACATAACGGTTTATATATAGGGATATTAATTTATAAGGACAAAAGGCTACTATAATTTATCCATAAGGACACCCGCCTAATATTTTATCCATAAGGACAATACACAGAAATTAAATTTCGGCCGATGCTTCCATCTTCTCCCTCTGTCGCGTATCTCGTTTTCATCGTTTACCACGAAATCACAAAAATCACGAAATCATAAATCGATGAAATCACAAATATCATAAGACATTAGAATCGAAATTCTCAATCGAAGGCAAAAAACACGAAATCAAAATCATGACCAAAAATCAACCGAAGCAGAAACCCTAGAAAACAAAAAAATTGTCGAACAACAAAAATCCATTGGAAATCACAAGTGAATTGAATAAAAATGATTTTCAAACGATGGAAAACACAATTGAAGAAGTCGAAATTGTTGAAACAATTTTTTCGTTATCAGAAATGTTTTTTTTTCCTTTAATAGTATAGCAGGTCGTATGTATCATTTTTCTATTTTTTTAGTTATCATTTTTCCTATTTTAACTTTAAAACATAGCAGCAGTTTTTAGGTATCATTTTGCTATTTTTGTAGGTATCATTTTTCATGTTTTAACTATAGAACATAGCAGCAGTTTTTAGGTATCAGTTTGCTATTTTTTTAGGTATCATTTTTACCATTTTAACTGTGTTATATGTTTTTTTCATGAGATTTTGTTGCTGTGTTAATTTTGAAGTTATATTGTTGTATCAGCTTTGAAACTAAGTCGAACTTATTCCATTTTAATCAATCAAATTGCGATATTTTTTTTCTTCATTATTTTATCTTCAAAACATTGCATCAGTATGTAGGTATCATTTTTCTAATATTTTAGGTATCATTTTTTCTGTTTTAACTGTGTTATGTGTTGTTTTCATGTGATTTTATTGATGTGTTAATTTTGAAGTTATATTGTTGCAATATCAACTTTTTAGCTCAGTCAAATTTATTTAATTTTATACAATCAAACTGTGATGTAAACATTTTTTTCATTAGTTTTTCTTTAAAACATTGATGCAGTTTGTAGGTATCAGTTTCCTATTTTTTAAGTATTAGTTTTCATGTTTTAACTGAAAACATTGATGTTGTTTGCTTTGGTAATTGACTTTTTTTGATACACAACTTTAACTCTAACTGATACCCATTGATAAAAAAATTAACACCCACCTACTCAATTCAAATTTCACAAAAATAATATTTATTCTCACTAATACCGACTGATTAAAAAAACAATAGCACTCAATTCAATTATCACAAAAATGAGATTATTCACAATAATACACACTTGTATCATATCATATGATACCTACAACTATACATAACTGATATACCAGGATACATTGTTTTCCTACACAATATAAGTACATACAACACTACTCCACATTCCAAGCATGCATTCAAGCATTTACTTTTACTTGTACTCAAACCAGTCTTGAATTCAAGTAAATTCCAGCAGCATGCAGTATCTGCAAGAATTTCGTGCACAATCAAAACTTATATCAACATAATAAAGTAAATTCAGCAACAAAATATAAAACTGATAACTAGAAAAAATATAAAAATGATACCTAAAAACTGCTATGATGTAAATTCAGCTACAACATATAAAAATGATAACTAGAAAAATATAAAAATGATACCTAAAAACTGCTATGATATAAATTCATATTGAAAATATAAAAAGGATACCTAAAAAAATATAAAAATGATAACTAAAAACTGCTATGATGTAAATTCAGCTACAGCATATAAAAATGATAACTAGAAAAATAGAAAAATGATACCTAAAAACTGCTATGATTTAAACTCAACTAGAAAAAATAAAAATGATACCTAAAAAATAATATAAAAATGATACCTTAAAACTGCTTTGATATTTTAATGGAAAACTAATGAATAAAAATGTTTACATCCCACTTTGATTGATTAAAACGACATAATTTCGATTGAGTTGCAAATCTAATGCAACAGTACAATTACAAAACTGATATATCACGAAAATAAATTAACACACAAGCATAACACTATAATAACAAGAAATATGATACCTTAAAAAATGGTAAAATGATACCTACGAACTGCTACTAAATTCACCATCCAAAAAAGTAACTTCCGTCGTTCATCTCTGTCGTTCGTCTCTCTCGTTCGATTTTCTACGACGAATTAACAAAATCAAAATCACGAAATCATCTTTACTGTCTATCGAATCAAAATCAAAATCCGCGGCTTTGATTTGCTGTTCGATTGTTGAGATCGATTTCGTGCCCTAATTTTTGTTGTTCGATTTATGTCTGAGTTTCGACTGTAAGATAGTAGGCGGATTTGATTTCAGTTGATTTCCAGATGAGACGATTTCGTTATTTTTGATTTGCTGAGTTTGTGAAAGAAGAAATCGGAGAAGAGAGAAAGGAGCGGAAGAAGAAATCAGAGTAGAGAGAAAGGGGCAACGGAAATTTTTAGGGTTATGTTGTCCTTCTGGATAAAATGTTATGCGCGTGTCCTTATGGATAAAATATCAAGGCCGCTTGTCCTTGTAAGTAGTTCCCTGTTATATATATATATATAATTTCCACTAACTGACTAGCAGTTCAATCAACCAAATCAACACACAACAGTCAACAGATAATTAACAGTTCTAAAAATACGTTATAAAAATATAACTGTTCAGAGTTGGTGAGTTTTACTCACATTTGCAGTTCATCGTTAAAGAACGATAAACTGTTATTTGATTTGAATCAAACAGTTTATTTCGCCGTAAATTCATACGAGCCCCAATCCACTACTAGTCAGCTTCATTGTGAAGCTCCCGTCCACACGATCCCAATGGATCTTGTTTCGCTGAATTTCGATACCGTATGGGTAAGTTATAGCATTTACTAGTTAACGCAATTCAAACAAAATTAAAACAAAACTAAATAATTAAATTGGGCTCACACTTCGTAAAGCCCAAACCCATTTAACATACCCCCCTCCCCCCCCCCTCCCGTTAACCCTTCTTCCCCGAATAACCACTTCCTCCAGAATTTCGATTTGCCAATGGCCATCAATTCCGCATCTTTAGATTTCCATTCCTCTTCCATTTCAAAACTGAATTGAATGCCACCACCTCCATTTCGCTCCTCTACTCTTCCTCTCCATCCTCGACTAAACAGTATTCAACTCGCGCAGCTCACCTAATTTCCAACTCCACGCTTCAACTGGTCCCTAACAGAAGACCGTCGAACAAAATTCCATCGCACTACACAAAAATTATGCACGCACTTGCCATTTCCCACCACAAACACAAAACGAACCTATAATTTCAACAACGATGCCTCAAATCCGAGAATCTCCTAGCCCTACCATCGCTGTAAGTTTCGCGATGACCCAAACCATCACCGAACACCCTGAATCATACATCAGGTTGAAGCAAAACACTCTGCGATCATAGATATATAAACATCATGATTTATAGATTTTTTTTATGGTTTTTGTTTTGATTTTCAAATGATTTTCTAATCCCACAACTTTTGCTGTGTTCTTATTTCATGGAGGCGCAAATTTGTGTTGACTTCAGGATGTTAGAAATTAGGTTTAGGTTAGGATTTAAGGTGATTTTTATAGTAGAAGGATTTTAGATATGTTAATTTTTATATTCATTTAAAATCATGCGTGGTATGTATATGTCCTTTAAAATTCCTGTGACCACATACGATACCCAAAAATCATGAAAATTGACATGCACCTTCTGTTTGACAATACGGTCCCAACGAAACTGGTTTCGTCGAATTCCGACTCCGTTTGCTCACACAGCGTATTTTTAACTATCGAAATACTGACTGTTTTACACTCTAAAAATCCGTACGGCCACACAGTGACTCTAAAAATCACGAAACTTGACATCTAATAATAATTTGACATTGCGAATCCAATAAAATTAGTTTCGTCGAATTCCGACTTCGTTTGCAAAGTGGCTATTTTTTTAAAGCTGTGGATGACCCATTTAAATATATAAATATTTTAAATATAATTAAATAAAAAAATATTAATAAATTAATATTATCGTATATATTCACACCAGAATGCCATACAGCTCTAGAATATTCCTATATGAATTTCTAACTCGATATTTCAAATCTGGGTCAACCCGATATTCGGTTTATATTGAAATTCCTTTTTAAAATATAAATAATTCCTTTATAAATTATAAAGGAATTCCACAGTGACTTTTCTAAAATTTGATTTGGACATAAATCAAAATCTACACGATGAAATCCTGATTCTTCTCTTCCACTGGAAAGATATACTCCACCAGCTCCAAACATTTCTTGTTTCACGGGAATCCGATTTAAAACGAATCATGTACATTCAGTTGAAGTTCGAATCGCCAAAATACAAACTGCAGCGCCATTTCGAGCTCGATTTTAATTATATTATAAATTCTACGTTCAAACTGTCGTTTATATAATACATTCGTTATTCAAATTCAATTCTAAACTGAATTATATATTTTGAATCACCCAGTTCACATTAAAATGTCAATTCACTATTTCTGATTATTTCAGAAATTAAATATATTATTTAATTATTTTATTTAATTAAATATTCCATATAATTGAATTAACGACCATTTAATCCCCTTTTCACTATATAAATAATTAAATTCATCAATTATTATACCGCTGGAAATGCGGGTCATTACAGTTCGTGACATACCCCCTTCAGGAATCGTGAGGATACCCCCTTCAGGAATCGTGAGCATACCCCCTTCAGAAATCGTGAATCGTGAGCATACCCCCTTCAGGAATCGTGAGCATACCCCCTTCAGGAATCGTTTTTCTGCAGTTTTTCCAACAAGCTTATTTCGTCAAACGACGGTGTTTTCAACCATTCTAACCTTACTATGAAGTCACCAAACATACCAAGTAACAGTAGTAACATGTAGAATCAACCAAAATATCAATCACATGAAATATTTTAGATCAAACATACCCAAAAAGCATGATTTTCCCCTTAATCCCCTTAAGCATGTTTTAACTATAAGATTATCAAACTTAATCCAAATTAACCCAAACTTTCACCAATGACATAAAATAATATTTTAGAATTTCTAAATATTTTTCCAGATTTTTATGATGCATAATATCGCTAATTATCACTAATCACCCCTAATTAGTCGTAATTAGTGAACAAAAGTGCAAATCACTCACCTTAGCCACAAATAAATCTCAGATCTAAAATTCAACCTGATTTGGCATGGTTCTCAATGTATTCCAGTAGCTTTATCTCAATTTCTATGATAATCAGCCTTAATTTGATGTTGATTTGGCTAATATGTGATTAGAAAGTGATTTATGATGAATTTAGAAGGTGGAGGTCATTGTTAGCGTTGAAGAGAGGTAAGTGGCAGCTGTAAAAACGACAAAGAAAGGTTTCTCTAACCCTTTTCAGCCTTCATATAACCCTAATCCCGAAATTCCTAATGGGCTTATGTAACAACCCAGAAAATCAGAACCAATTTAAATTTATTATTTTGGCGATTTTAACGGATTTTGAATATTTAAAATGATTTATTTTAAATAATAATGACGAAAAATTTAATTTCGACGAAGTTAAAATGAATAAATTTATTTTAATTATATAACAAGACTGAAATGGAGCGGCAGTTTGAAAATTCGATTTCAAATCTCAAATGAATATACAGAATTCAATATAAGTCAGAATTGGACAAAAAAAGAAATATTTGAATCTGATTAACAATATCTTTCTAACGAATGTAAGAAATTGAGATTTCACTTTATAAATGACAAGTTACATCCAGTTTAAAATTCAGAAAAGTTGTTGTGGAATTTATATATATTTTTAATATATATAAAGGGAAACTCTGTTTAGACACAAAATTGCACACAATGAATCTCAACCACTGGATCCTCTCATGAATTCCACTCTCCACATAAAGACAAACAAATCCAACGGTGGAGGCTTTGTGTTTCTCTCTTTGTATCTAATTTTGTGTCCAAATAGCCAGCCCCATATATAAAGCCCTTAAAAATAGCAATTTTGCAAACGACCTCCATTTTCGATGGAACCACTTTAGTTGGATCAGGAATATCAATTTATTGCTAGGTTTAAAATTCCATAATTTTTGAAATTAATATGTGAGTGTGGCAAATGAAAACGTGTTTTGTCAATTTTAGTCAATTGGATTGACCAGAAAATGGTCATTTTTCAAACGGCCTCCAAATTCGACGAAATCAGTTTTATTGGGACCATATCGTCCCAACATAGCCAAATTTATTTTTCTGGAATTTTAGAATCAGTATGTGGCCCCGACAAATTAAAATGTACGTTCAAATCTAAAATTGAATGTTTTATATTTTAATTTGAAGAATAACTGACTGAAACAGTCGAATGGGCTTACGAAACATATTCCGTTGTGTCTGGAATGGGGGTATTCAGCTGGGGACGACAGTCGTTGGGTTTTGTTTGGAGTTCGTGGCATTTCACAAGATATTTTACGAATAAAATAAAATAAAATATATATAAATAAGGGTCAAACCCTCCTATTTATTCCCCGTGGTCAAACCCCCTTGTATCAGCCACCGTTCAAACGAAATGGAAGGCTGGTTTTGTTTGAAATTACTTCCTTGATTTTCATGAAATCCCCAAATCGAAATCACAAGCTTATGGAACAAAAACGCTTCGTCTAAGTGTGGTCTACGATCCTATACGGGTTTGAGAAAGTATCGTCGTCTAGTATCCTCGAAATTGCCACTCCAACTGCCATCGTTCGAACCGCTTTTTGGCACGATGGGGGAGCTCGAGTGCTGAGCTACGGAGGGCGGTAGGAGGAGGTGCCAAGGCGCTTCGGGGGGAATATTCCAATCATCCTCCGGCGTGTCAGTGGTGGTGCAAATCGAAGCCCTAGGGGCCGAAATTTTTGGAGCAACGGTTTGAACCTGGAACGCAATACAGAGAGGAAGAAAGGTCTTTTTTTACTTAAACCAATCATATTATTTAACTTATAAAATGATTGTTTTAAAAATCTAATTTGAACATGAAATCATTGTTTTAAAAAACTAATTTTTACATGAAAATCTTTGTTTTAAAAATATAATAATTATATTACATAGTTGAAAAATCGGATTTTTAATATAAATAGCATATGGGTTTTGAAATCAAAGTATAAAAATATGATGTATATATATATATATATATGTAGTTTTGAAATAAAAATGCAAATTAATATATATAAATATATATATATATATATATATATAGCATAGAGTAAAATTGTGTTTTTGAAAATAAAAAGAGAATTGTTTTAAAAATAAAAATAGAAAAGTTTCGATTTTTATTTGTTTGAAAAGCGATTAAAAATGTGATTTTTATTTGTTTGTTAGCGGCATAAAAATATAATTTTTATATATGAAATAGCGGTTTAAAGATATGATTTTTATATATAATATTACGTTATAAAAATATGATTTTTATATATGTAGAGAAATAAAAATATGATTTTTAATATATAAATAACGAAATAAAAATGTGATTTTTATCTATGTTGCATTAAAAGAAAAATGTGATTTTTTTTGAAAAAAAGAAAAATGTGATTTTTAATATCAATTTTCGTGAAACAGATTGCGTTAGAACCAAAACAGCGAATCTGAGCTACAATAAAGCATGGAGGAGTGGAACTCGAAGGTGAGAACTCCTCACTAAAATTTCTTGTTCAGTTATTTATTTTATAACTGCATATATGAACTGCTCCCCGTTGTCCATAGACCATGGACGACTTGTTTGATTATATTGCGTTGTGGAAATTGTTTATGATTGTGATATGGAATGAAAATAAAATATTCTTGTGTTGAAATAAATATTTTATCTTTAAAAATATAATTTTTAACGTCTATATGAATAAAATAAATATTCGTTTACAAATCGGATGTACACTCATTTGACAGATATTGATTGGGACGATATATTTTACACATCGCCCAACTGCACAAATAATATTCAGTATTTGTTTGTTGAAACCCTACACGGGTATTGGGATGATATTTGATGTACACTAACCCCAATTATTTATTTGTATGTTGATCAATTGGTTGACAGACTTTTGTAAGCGTTAATTATTTATATTTAATGATTATGCAGTTGTGTGATGCACTCTGGATGATGGATGATTATTTATCGCTGTTATTATATACATGTGTTGTATGTAATCCATGTAATTAACCTTATATGGTAATTGATTGGGCCTCATTCCAATGTGGAAAATAAAGAATATTTTAAAATAATATTCATGTGTTGAATAAAATATATTCATGTGTTGAATAAAATAATGAATATTTTAAAATAATATTTAGTAAAAGATCAAAATATGATTTTGATGTCCAATTTTGGATGAACATGAAAATATTTAAATATATGAAGTCGTGTTGATTAGATATGCGCCATTTTGACGCGAACGATATTTATATCAATTTTATTCATTTTTATAATGTATATAAAAAAGGAAGTGATTTCAAAATCTGATGTTTGAAAATATTATCATTTATATATTAATGATATGGAATATTCAATTTTGATTTAAAATTGAATATGAAGTTGAAATCGTTTTTAAAACGAATTAAAAATGATTTATAAAATACGTTTTAAATGGAAATCGATGAAATATACATAATATATATATATTATATATATAATGGCCTGAATAGAAAGCGCCGCACAGCGACCATTTACGAATTTCAACCATTGACTTCAAATGGACGTAACGGGAGATCCGACCGTCAGATTCTCCTAAATCTGGGACCGTTGGGTTCGTATCGAAAAGAGCTTTCTAACGAATATAAGAAATTTGAAATCTAATGGTTGGATTTGGAATTATGTCCAAATCAAATTTGGAAAAGGTCGCTGTAAGTGCAATTCGATGACCGTTTATGGAAATCGAGTGTACGGGCCTTGATAAAATTATTAAAAATATTAATAATTTGTGTAAAATCATAATAAATGCTTTGGAAAGAATTGGGATGAAAAATTCCTTATTTGAAAAGGTAAAAAATATTTTTTTTATCGAAATGAACTGGTTATTAACTAGAAAAATAATCCAATATTTTTAAATAAATAAATTGGATAGAGGAAATGGTTTTAATATAACTAGAAATTTCCTATATATGAATTGGAATGGATTTGAATCGAAATTATCTTCGGAATATTTCGATATTGGATTCCGTGATTATACGGACATTGTGGAGGAATTTGGAAGATATATATACCGTTATTCCAATACGATGTTTGTTTATTTCAGAATTTGATATTGAATATAAGCTGATATATTTTCTATTCAGAGCCTTGTATTTAATATAAAATGGGATTTTGGGTTTGTCGTGAACAATGTCTTCACTAACACTGTTCTTAAACCTAGTTGAGAAAAGATTAAATCTTTTTATTAAGATTTAATGAAGTTTACCAATTAATTAATATTTAATTGGAATTGAATTGAATTGGATTTTTAGGTTTGTCGTGAACGGTGTCTTCATTAACACTGTTCTTAAACCCAGTGTGAAAAGAATAAATCTTTCAACTAAGATTTAAAGAAGAATTACCAATGAATTAACATTTAATTGAAATTGAAATGGAATGTGAATTGGGTTTACTGTGAACAATGTTTTTAACAACATTTGTTCTTTAACCTGATTAACAGAGAAATGTGATTCGGAATATATGAATCTTATATTAAGATTTAATGAGTTTTTCCAAAGTAAAGTTTTCCAATTAATTAATATTTAATTGGAATGGAATGGAATTCGATTTGGTAATAATCGAAATGAGCTTCTGTGGTGGAAGACTGTTAATATATATATGGAATTTAAAAGACTTTGTCATTATTCCATTTATATTATTAGTTGGATACGGAAATTGATATCGATTATACATTGATCTGTTTTCCGTGAAGATTCCATAATTAACGGAATATGATTTTGGGTTTATCGTGAACCATGTTTTAAATGACATTGGTTCTTTAACCCAGTTAAAGACAGGATATGATTTCCTAAAGTTAAAAAATCATTAATATTGATTTTTGGGAGGATTAAAACTAACTAGAGTTTTAATGAATCTTTAATTAGATTGGAAAGTGAATAAGATAATTTAAATTATCGAATTCATGAAATGATCGAGAATGGAGTATCACCAGTTTTGCTCCAAGCGATAGTTAAATCTTTAAATAGATTTGAACGTTAAATGGTAATTAATATTTACTGATAACACAGTGGTGTTAGATATGGGGTACTACCAGTTTTACTCCATGGGATGAATAGGTTGGGATTGGGAAATTAAATGAATGATTACTTCGGTAAGGTTCACTAATCCCGATTAGTTTGGAAAACCTTAATACGGTTTAAATTGTGAAAATAATATTTGAATAAAATAATATTCTGGATTGGAATGAGGCATATATTGTGTTTTTAGAGCACTTGTTTATTATATACGCGAGTTATTCAGAAAGACCAGGTTTATCCCATTCTGAATAACTGAATCGCTGATAAGTCGGCGATGATGACGGTGGTTGAAGACCGGAGGTCTTCACATCGTTTGGATGATTACTGATGTCTTGATTGGGCTGTACACCCAAGACGAGGTAATAAGAGGTGATCGTCCAGACGTACTTGGAGATCGACGGATATGCGAGGGCCTCTCTCCTTTATTGGACATACGGGATGAGGAATAAGGTGCCACCGGTTTCATTCAAACCCAGAACGGACTTGTAAATGGACTGTGTGTCTGACATTGGATTTTATTCTGTGCTGATTGATCTCTATTAAATATACATCTGTTTGGTGGCGGAGAATTTATTCTCTTGCCTAACACCCTTCTCTGAGACGTATGAGCTCTGAGGTTATATATCATTAGTCATCAGTCGCATGCGTGAATTTCCTATGTGGCATGCTGAGATGCAGAGATCAAGGCTTTTGTTGAAAAGCAGAGCCTTGTGGTTGATGATCAAAGCACAAATTTAATATAGCGCCGCTTTGTATATAGCGTTAGTTCGCGACCCTCACACCCCGGTATGAACCAGAAATGGGAGAGGATCCAGGGAGGACATGCGTTTCTTTCTAGCTAGAGGTGGTGTCAGGGTTTTACACGCCCTGACATTTTTATATTTTTACCTATGTGGTTGTTGGAATGCAAGGTGCCTCAGATATATCGGCACTGCGGGGCCGATGGATTTACGCCCCATAGGGCGGGGAAACTCATGTTCAGGGAATTATTAATCCACTTAAAATGTGGACCTAGCCCTGTGGCTCCTAAGGGCCCACCTGAGTCTGGGTCCGAAGACTCGAGCTAGAGCGTCTCAAAGCGGTAAGGACGATCCCTTGCCTTGTTTCACAGATGGAAATCCAATTTCCAATATGACATTCCGGTTTTAGTTGTAATCCTATATATGGCGACATAGTGGGATGGGGCACTCATGCCGCCTATGATTGATACATTTATATTTGAAGTTGGCTTCTTCACTTATAGTAATAAAAAATATATGAAATTTCACGTATTAAGCATTATTTTGCTATTATAAGGTAAAACTTTATCCTCTGGCTTGCGTTGCATTGTGTGATGGGACCTGAGTCTTATAATAGCTTCAATATTCTTTATTTAGCATTGCGCTGTTTGTTTTATGCACTGGTATTCTTGGTAGGAAACCCGTTTCGTGTTATACGGCGTGGTTCCTTGAGTTACCTGACTTTAGAATAAAGATTAATAACTGTTTTAGTTCTCACACGAGTCACATGACTGACCTGGAGTTTATTGTTTTAACCTAAACTCTGGGTGCCCTTGTTTTCCACACGGGCAGCTAGTAGTTGGGTTTTGCAGATATTATATTCACAGGATCCTTGTTTACAGCTGGAACTATACTCGGAAAGCTCTGTATCCGTGTATTTCTTTCAGTTGTGTTTTGTATTATTTTTCCGCTGCTAATGTAATTTGATCTCTGATATTTATCAATTGTATAATATTTATTCATACTCTGTAATATTCTTGTACTCTGATGTAATTGTAGTAATAAGCAATGAAATGTTCTTCTGTTTATGTTCTGATTCGTCTTATCCTCAAAGCAATCCGTTGTTTCCCTTCTCTCCGGAGACCGGGGAAGTTCGGGTCGTTATATTTGGTATCGGAGCTTTGGTTTACAGAGCTTGAGAACAAGGCACGTTAGAACAAAACAAAAGAATTCATCAGAGATTGGATTAGTAATTTCCAATGAGAATGACTCGTTAGGGATAGGATCAACAGTATCCTAGAACGAGTGTGAAGAGTGATATTTTTAAAATAGGAATGAAAACAAATTTTGTTTTGAAAATTTAAACCCTATTATACGTATTTGAATATTTTATTTGTATTGAATTTGGACAATCCAATATATAAAGATTTTGCATATACGCCTTGCAAACGTATATTCGAAGTTCTAATATATTGGATAGATATAGAATCACACTCTAGTCGCCCGAAGATGAAACTATTGCTGACTGTACAGCATTAGTCATTTGTGTTCGAGTTTCGAAGGTGGGATATCTATATATTTCCTATTGACTGGTGTGAGAACCAAAACTAGATAGGTTTTTGTTGTGATTTGGCATCAAAAACATGATTTTGACTATATATGTAAAAGATACTTGTCTGAAAAGCTAATAAACTAATTGATTGCTGATTGTGTTGCTTGATTATTGGTTGACTAATAAAACCAACATATGTGAATGTAAGCTAAATTTAGCCAAATCGAATCAAATTTGAACTGAATTGCAAATTGGTTG
Source organism: Allium sativum (assembly GCA_030737875.1). NCBI lineage: Eukaryota > Viridiplantae > Streptophyta > Magnoliopsida > Asparagales > Amaryllidaceae > Allium > Allium sativum. The sequence continues at coordinate 709,244,275 of CM060916.1, read as the reverse complement.
GAAAAATTGCATGCATGTACATATATATATATGTGAACAGGTTATGAATAAACTGCTGAGAAGAGAAATAAAATTTTATGCCTGACAAATAGGTACGTGTTTACTAATTTTCTTTTCTTTTAAAGAGTTTATGAGCCTAAGGCTGGCCGCTTGGCATTTTCTTTTTCTTTTAAAGAGTTTATGAGCCTAAGGTTGGCCACTTGGCATTTTCTTTTTCTTTTAAAGAGTTTATGAGCCTAAGGCTGGCCGCTTGGCATTTTCTTTTTCCTTTGGATTGATGAGGGCCCTGTGAAGCTAGTTGCGGTTTTAAATGTCTCCCCGTACAAAGGAGGTTATGGCGAAATTTTTCGAAATTTTAGGGTGTTAGCCAAATTTTTGAAAAATTTGAAAATTCTTAGAAACTGAAAAGTTGAAGAATGAACGCCTATATGAAAGTTGATTTAATTAGTTAAACAACTTTCAGCTCCGTTCCTTTTCGAGGACGAAAAGATTTTAAGTGGGGGAGATTGTAACAACCCGGAAACTCAGAACCAATTTAAAATTTTTATTTTGGCGATTTTAACGGATTTTGAATATTTAAAATGATTTATTCTAAATAATAACGACGAAAATTTTAATTTCAATGAAGTTAAAACGAATAAATTTATTTTAATTATATAACGAGACTGAAATGGCACGGCAGTTTGAAAATTCGATTTCAAATCTCAAATGAATATATAGAATTCAATATAAGTCAGAATTGGACGAAACAAGAAATATTTGAATCTGATTAACAATATGTTTCTAACGAATATAAGAAATTGAGATTCCACTCTATAAATGACAAGTTACATCCAGTTTAAAATTCTGAAAAGTCGCTGTGGAATATATATATATATATTAATATATATAAAGCCCTTAAAAATAGCAATTTTGCAAACGATCTCCGTTTTCAATGAAACCACTTTGGTTGGATCCAGAATGTCAATTTATTGCTAAGTATAAAATTGCATAATTTTTGAAATTAATATGTAAGCGTGGCACAGGAAAACGTGTTTTGTCACTTTCAGTCAAATTGGATCGACCAGAAAATGACCATTTTTCAAACGGTCTCCAAATTCGACGAAATCAGTTTTGTTGGGACCGTATCGTCCCAACATAACCAGATTTATTTTTCTGGAATTTTTAGAATCGGTATGTGGCCTCGGCAAATTGAAATGTACTTTCAAATCTAAAATTGAATGTTTTATATTTTAATTTGAAGAATAACTGACTGAAACAATCGAATGGGCTTACGAAACATGTTCTATTGTGTTCGGAATGGGGGTATTTAGCTAGGGACGATAGTCGTTGGGTTTGGTTTGGAGTTCGTGGCATTTAACAAGATATTTTACGAATTAAATAAAATAAAATATATATAAATAAGGGTCAAACCCTCCTTCTTATCCCCATGGTCAAACCCCCTTGTATCATCCGCCGTTCAAACAAAATGGAAGTTTGCTTTTGTTCGAAATTACTTCCTTGATTTTCATGAAATCCCCAAATCGAAATCACAAGCTTATGAAACAAAAACGCTTCGTCTAAGTGTGGTCTACGATCCTATATGGGTTTGAAAAAGTATCACCGTCTGGTATCCTCGAAATTGCCACTCCAACTGGCATCGTTCAAACCGCTTTCTGGCACGATGGGGGAGCTCGATTGCTGAGCTACGGAGGGCGGTAGGAGGAGGTGTCAAGGCGCTTCGGGGGGAATATTCCGATCATCCTCAGGCGCGTCAGTGGTAGTGCAAATCGAAGTCCTAGGGGTCCACATTTTTGGAGCAACGGTTTGAACCTGGAACGCAATACAGAGAGGAAGAAAGGTCTTTTTTTATTTTATGTTTTTATTTAAACTAATCATATTATTTAACTTATAAAATCATTATTTTAAAAATCTAATTTGTACATGAAAATCATTGTTTTAAAAATCTAATTTTTACATGAAAATCATTGTTTTAGAAATCTAATTTTTACATGAAAATCATTGTTTTAAAATTATAATAATTATATTACATAGTTGAAAAATCGGATTTTTAATATAAATACCATATGGGTTTTGAAATCAAAGTATAAAAATATGGTTTGTATATATATATATATATATATATATATATATATATGTAGTTTTGAAATAAAATGCAAATTTATATATATATATATATATAGCATAGATTAAAAATGTGTTTTTGAAAATAAAAAGAGAATTGTTTTTAAAAATAAAAATAGAAAAGATTCGACTTTTATTTGTTTGAATAGCGATTAAAAATGTGATTTTTATTTGTTTGTTAGCGGCATAAAAAATATAATTTTTATATATGAAATAGCAGTTTAAAGATATGATTTTTATATATAATATAACGTTATAAAAATATGATTTTTATATATGTAGAGAAACAAAAATATGTTTTTTATTATCTAAATAATGAAATAAAAATGTGATTTTTATCTATGTAGCGTTAAAAGAAAAATGTGATTTTTAATATCAATTTTCGTGAAACAGATTGCGTTAGAATCAAAACAGCGAATCTGAGCAACAATAAAGCATGGCGGAGTGGAACCCGAAGGTGAGAACTCCTCACTAAAATTTCTTGTTCAGTTATTTATTTTATAACTGCATATATGAACTGCTCCCCGTCGTCCACAGACCATGGACGACTTGTTTGATTGTATTGCATTGTGGAAATTGTTTGTGATTGTGATGTGGAATGAAAATAAAATATTCATGTGTTGAAATAAATATTTTATCGTTAAAAATATATTTTTTAACGTGTATATGAATAAAATAAATATTCATTTACAAATCGGACGATTTGTTTATGTACACTCATTTGACTGATATTGATTGGGAATATATATTTTACACATTGCTCAACTGCACAAATAATATTCAGTATTTGTTGGTTGATAACCCACACGGGTATTGGGATGATATTTGATGTACACTAATCCCAATTATTTAGCTGTATGTCGATCAATTGGTTAACAGACTGTTGTAAGCGTTAATTATTTATATTTAATGATCATGCAGTTGTGTGATGCACTCTGGATGATGGATGATTGTTTATCGTTGTTATTATATACATGTGTTGTATGGAATCCATGTAATTAACCTTATATGTTAATTGATTGGGCCACATTCCAATGTGGAAAATAAAGAATATTTTAAAATAATATTCATGTATTGAATAAAAAATATTCATGTGTTGAATAAAATATATTCGTGTGTGGAAAAAAATAATGAATATTTTAAAATAATATTCGGTAAAAGATCAAAATATGATTTTGATGTCCGATTTTGGATGGACAGGAAAATATTTAAATATATGAAGCCGTGTTGATTAGGTATGCGCCATTTTGACACGAAAATATTTAAATATATGAAGCCGTGTTGATTAGGTATGCGCCATTTTGACGCGAACGATATTTATATCGATCTTATTCATTTTTATAATGAATATCGAAAAGGAAGTGATTTCAAAATCTGATGTTTGAAAATATTATCATTTATATATTAACGATATGGAGTATTCAATTTTGATTTAAAATTGAATATGAAGTTGAAATTGTTTTTAAAATGAATTTAAAACGATTTATAAAATACATTTTAAATGGAAATCGACGAAATATACATTCTATATATATATTATATATATAATGGCCTGAATAGAACGCGCCGCGCAGCGACCGTTCGCGAATTTCGACCATTGATTTCAAATGGACGTAACGGGAGATCCGACCATCGGATTTTCCTTAAACCGGGACTGTTGGGTTCGTATCGAAAAGAGCTTTCTAACGAATATAAGAAATTTGAAATCTAGTGGTTGGATTTGGAATTATGTCCAAATCAAATTTGGAAAAGGTCGTTGTATGTGCAGTTCGATGACCGTTTATGGAAATCGACTGTACCGGCCTTGATAAAATTATTTAAAATATTAATAATTTGTGTAAAATCATAATAAATGATTTGGAAAGAACTAGGATGAAAAATTCCTTATTTCAAAAGATAAAAATATATTTTTATCAAAATGAACTAGTTATTAACTGGAAAAATAATCCAATATTTTTAAATAAATAAATTGGATTGAGGAAATGGTTTTAACATAACCAGAAATTTCCAATATATGAATTGGAATGGATTTAAATCGAAATTATCTTCGGAATATTTCGATATTGGATTCCGTGATTATATGAACATTATGGAGGAATTTGGAAGATATATATATCGTTATTCCAATACGATATTTGTTGATTTCAGAATTTGATATTGAATATAAGCCGATATATTTTCTACTCAGAGCCTTGTATTTAATATCAAATAAGATTTTGTGTTTGTCGTGAATGGTATCTTCACTAATACTGTTCTTAAACCCAGTTGAGAAAAGAGTAATTCTTTTTATTAAGATTTAATGAAGTTTACCAATTAATTAATATTTAATTGGAATTGAATTGAATTGGATTTTTGGGTTCGTCGTGAACGGTGTCTTCATTAACACTATTCTTAAACACCGTGTGAAAAGAATAAATCTTTTAACTAAGATTTAAAGAAGAATTACCAATTAATTATCATTTAATTGGAATTGAAATGGAATGTGAATTGGGTTTATTATGAACTGTGTTTTTAACGACATTCGTTCTTTGACCCGATTTACAGAGAAATGTGATTTGGAATATATGAATCTTATATTAAGATTTAATGAGTTTTTCCAAAGTATAGTTTTCCAATTAATTAACATTTAATTAGAATGGAATGGAATTCGATTTGGTAATAATCGAAGTGAGCTTCTGTGTAGGAAGACTGCTAATATATATGGAATTTAAAAGACTTTGTCGTTATTCCATTTATATTATTAGTCGGATATGGAAATTGATATCGATTATATATTGATCTTTTTTCCATGAAGATTCCATAATTAATGGAATATGATTTTGGGTTTATCGTGAACCGTGTTTTAAATGACATTGGTTCTTTAACCCAGTTAAAGACAGGATATGATTTTCGGAAGTTAAATAATCATTAATATTGATTTTTGGGAGGATTAAAACTGAACAAGAGTTTTAATGAATCTTTAATTAGATTGGAAAGTGAATAAGATAATTTAAATTATCGAATTCATGAAATGATCGAGAATGGAGTATCACCAGTTTTGCTCCAAGCGATAGTTAAATCTCTAAATAGATTTGAACGTTAAATGGTAATTAATATTTAACGATAACACATTGGTGTTAGATATGGAGTACTACTAGTTTTACTCCATGGGATGAATACATAGGTTGGGATTGGGAAATTAAATGAATGATTACTTCGGTAAGGTTCGCTAATCCCGATTAGTTTGGAAAACCTTAATATGGTTTAAATTATGAAAAAAATATTTGAATAAAATAATATTCTAAATTGGAATGAGGCATATATTATGTTTTTAGAGCACTTGTTTATTATATACGCGAGTTATTCAGAAAGACCGGGTTTATCCCATTCTGAATAACTGAATCGACGAATAGTCGACGATAAAGACGGTGGTTGAAGACCGGAGGTCTTCACATCATTTGGATGATTACTGATGTCTTGATTGGGCTGTACTCCCAAGACGAGGTAATAAGTGGTCATCGTCCAGACATACTTGGAGATCGATGGATATTCGAGGGCCTCTCTCCTGTATTGGACATACGGGATGAGGAATAAGGCGCCTCCGGTTTCGTTCAGACCCAGAAAGAACTTGTAAATGGACTGTGTGTACGACATTGGATTTTATTCTGTGCCGATTGATCTCTATTAAATATACATCTATTTGGTAGCGGAGAATTTATTCTTTTGCCTAACACCCTTCTCTGAGATGTACGAGCTCTGAGGTTGTATATCGATAGACATCAGTCACATGCGTGAATTACCTGTGTGGCATGCTGAGATGCAGTGATCAAGGCTTTTGTTGAAAAGCAGAGCCTTGTGGTTGATGATCAAAGCACAGCTTTAATATAGCGCCGCTTTGTGTATAGCGTTAATTCGTGAGCCTCACACCCCAGTATGAACCAGAAATGGGAGAGGATCCAGGGAGGACATGCGTTTCTTTCTAGCTAGAGGTGGTGTCAGGGTTTTACACGCCCTGTCATTTTTATACTTTTACCTATGTGGTTGTTGGAATGCGAGGTGCCTCAGACATATCGGCACTGCGGAGCCGATGGATTTACGCCCCATAGGGCGGAGAAACGCATGCTCAGGGAATTATTAATCCACTTAAAATGTGGACCTGGCCCTGTGGTTCCTAAGGGCCCACCTGAGTCTAGGTCCTGAGACACGGGCTAGAGCGTCTCGAAGCGGTAAGGACGACCCTTTGCCTTGGTTCACAGATGGAAATCCAATTTCCAATACGACATTTCAGTTTTAGTTGTAATCCTATATATGGTGACATAGTGGGATGGGGCGCTCATGCCTCCTATGATTGATACATTTATATTTGAAGTTGATTTCTTCACTTATAGTAATAAAAAATATGAAATTTCACGTACCAAGCATTATTTTGCTATTATAAAGTAAATACTATCCTACGGCTTGCGTTGCATTATGTGATGGGCCCTGAGTCTTATAATAGCTTCAATATTCTTTATTCAGCATTGCGCTGTTTGTTTTATGCACCGGTATTCTTGGGAGGAAACCCGTTCCGTGTTATACTGCGTGGTCCCTTGAGTTACCTTACTTTAAAATAAAGATTAATAACTGTTTTAGTTCTCACACCAGTCACATGACTGACCTGGAGTTTATTGTTTTAACCTAAACTCTGGGTGCCCTTATTTTCCACGCAGTTAGCTAGTAGTTGGGTTTTGCAGATATTATATTCACAGGATTCTGGTTTACAGTTAGAACTATACTCGGAAAGCTCTGTATCCGTGTATTTCTTTCAGTTGTGTTTTGTATTATTTTTCCGCTGCTAATGTAATTTGATCTCTGATATTTATCAATAGTATAATATTTATTCATACTCTATAATATTCTTGTACTCTGATGTAGTTGTTGTAATAAGCAATGAAATGTTCTTCTGTTTGTGTTCTGATTCGTCTTGTCCTCAAAGCAATCCATTCTTTCTCTTCTCTTCGGAGACCGGGGAAGTTCGGGTCGTTATAGCTTAGCTGCTAATTACCCAATTAAGCCCAATTAAGCTGTTTTTCACCTTCCAAACCTTATTTCAGCCATATCTCCCAAACAGTAAGTCTGTTTGATTAATGTAACCACTCTACGGGAAGGTAAACCATCATCCGAATCCAATGGAAGTGGTTTCAGGTCAAAACTCCTTACCAATCAAAAGTTATAGGCGAAACAAGATTCGCCAGGGGAAAAACGGTCATTTAAAAAAAGGCAAAAATCATGAACATGGGAAATGACCCCAATAGTCATTGCCTAAAGTTACATGACTATACGACTTCGTATGAGAATAAAATAAATATTATACGACCCTCCGATGCGTAGAATGCGGGTCGTTACACTCCCCTCCCCCCCCCCCCCCTTTTAAGAAATTTCACCCCCGAAATTCCTTAACTAAGGAAACAACAAAGGTTCCCGCATGCCTATCAACCATTTACAATCAATCAAACATACTTTGCAAACACAACAAACCTATCTTAGCATGCGGAATAACTATATCGCTATTAAAACCTTACCAAGCAAAGAGTTCTGGATACGACTTCCTTATGTTCTCCTCTGTTTCCCAAGTGCAGTCATTCTCATTATCACACCACTTCATATACAATTCTGCTAACTTAGCCGCCGCTCTAATCGACTTAACGGGAACAAACCTTGCACTTTTGGTCAATCGATCCACAATTACCGAAATACAATCATGACCGGATCTAGTCCTTGGTAAACCATCGATGAAGTCCATTGAGACTTGTTCCCATTTCCATTCGGGAATTTCCAACGGTTGTAACAAACCACTAGACTTCTTTTGCTCAGCTTTAACTAACTGAAAATTCATGCACTTGGATATAAACTTCCCAACGTCTCTCTTCATCATTCAATCCTTTTACGTTGGGTACAAATAGCCTCATCATTTTTTTTCGAAGCCATCTTTCTCAATCAAGTCCTCACATGATCATTCTCTCGCCATCGATACCCATCTCTACCTTAGAGATGATTTAAAATAGGTTAGGATCGTCCCTCTGACTGGAACCAATCCGCTCAATCAAAATGGGTCTGATCGTCAAACTTGCTAACATTTCTGAATCTAATTCGTACTTAGTTCTGAAATCATATCATGTGATATACTCTAGTTGCTTCCATTCCAGAAACATAGCCCCCAAATTGGCATGTCTCCCACTCAATGCATCAGCAACCACATTTAGTCCGGTACCACAGGCATCCGTGTATATCGCCATCTCTTCATTTCCCATCGCCAGAATCCTATAGGTGATAGTCTACTCAAGAGAAGAAAAATAGGAACAACCATATCAACCATCAAACAAGTCCTATCTATCACCTGCTAAAGCCATTAATACGTCGATACTCATATGACTGGTCCAACCAAAATCAAGGGCCCATGGAAGCCTCGGTTCCAAACGGACTACCGCTGTCCAACGTATGTTTATCCTCCAAGGATAACTAGATCACGTCCAACGAATCCAAGGTAAATTGGCGTCCCCAGATACCCCTGCTTCGAGTCCGCCTAGAACACTCCAAACTATCAACGATTCCTTGGCATAACCACCTAACCTGTCTATAGTTTTCTCGTTTAGGAGCACCCAGAGTAATAAGAAGAGACATAAAACTCTGGATAAGACAAAAGTCTGGTATGAGCGATAGCAGCAAAATAAAACAATAACAGGTATAAATAATCACACCTAAACCTGGACCTGCAACCAAAGAATTAGCACAACAAGATGTACAGTACTCTAAGGTAACACTAACATAAAGGGTAAAGTGGAAGTGTGCATGTCATGGTGATAGCAAACATCAAACATAGCAATCATCCTCACAACTCTCACTCAGTGCGCAAAGCATACGATATCCACCACTTTGATCACTCAATCCTTTCCTACGATCACTTTGCCCTTGGAAGTCACAATGACCCCATTGCACTGATCCATAACCCATAATTTGTCTCTCAGTTGTGAACCAAAATTATGGATATCGATAACTCCTTTGCACACGTCCCGTAGAAAAGCCCAACTCTAAAAGTTAACTCATTGATTCCCATCTGGATTCCGAGTAATAACTTCTCATTTGGACTTCCTTTGCATCTCGGGTTTTGGTTGAATTGTAGTTAATCTTTAGAAGAGTTCACAATTGTCGTCGCGTGGCAGAAGTTTGAATCTGGTTCTTTTTGGAGTCATCATCTTGGTTCAGATCGTGGTCAGGGTCCTCGTCAGGGTCGGTTCGTGGCTCGTGACCCCCGGTTCATGACCACCCCCTCCCCCGGTTCGTGACCACCCCCTGGTTTGTAACATACCCCCTTCAGGAATCGTAAGCATACCCCCTTCAGGAATCGTGAGCATATCCCCTTCAGGAATCGTGAGCATACCCCCTTCAGGAATTGTGAGCATACCCCCTTCAGGAATCATGAGCATACCCCCCCTTCAGGAATCGTTTTTTTGCAGTTTTTCCAGCAAGCAAATTTTGCCAAACGATGCCATTTTCAACCATTCTAACCTTACTATGAAGTCACAAAACATACCAAACAACAGTAGTAACATGTAGAATCAACCAAAAACACCAAAATATCAATCGTATGAAATATTTTAGATCAAACATACCCAAAAAGCATGATTTTCCCCTTAATCCCCTTAAGCATGTTTTAACTATAAGATTTGCAAATTTAATCCAAATTAACCCAAATTTTCACCAGTGACATAAAATAATATTTTAGAATTTCTAAATATTTTTCCAGATTTTTATGATGCATAATATCTCTAATTATCACTAATTCCCCTAATTAGCCATAATTAGTGAAAAAAAGTGCAAATCGCTCACCTTAGCCACAAATAAATCTCAGATCTGAAACTCTACCTGATTTGGCACGGTTCCCAATGTATTCCAGCAGCTCTATCTCAATTTCTATGCTAATCTGCCTTAATTTGATGTTGATTTGGCTAATATGTGATTAGAAAGTGATTTAGGATGAATTTAGAAGGTGGAGGTCATTGTTAGGGTTGAAGAGAGGCAAGTGGCAACTGTAAAAATGACAAAGAAAGGTTTCTCCAACCCTTTTCAGCTCTTATATAACCCTAATCCCGAAATCCCCAGTGGGCTTAGCTGCTAATTAGCCAATTAAGCCCAATTAAGCTGTTTTTCACCTTCCAAACCATATTCATCCATATCTCCCAAATGGTAGGTCCGTTTGATTAATGTGACCGCTCTACAGAAAGGTAAACCATCATCTGAATCCAATGGAAGCGGTTTTAGGTCAAAACTCCTTACCAATCAAAAGTTATAGGCGAAACAAGATCCGCCAGGGGCAAATCGGTCATTTAAAAATCGACAAAAATCGTGAACATGGGAAATGACCCCAATAGTCGTTCCCTAAAGTTACACGACTATACGACTTCGTATGAGAATAAAATAAATATTCTACGACCCTCCGATATGTATAATGTGGGTCGTTACAGTTTTAGTTTGAGCGTGAAATATGTATCTATGTGGATAATTTTTATGTATGCTGCCTTAGAAGTCAAAAGACATTGCATATAGGTTCTTCAAACTAAATTACTATTGGAAAAATGTAACGATAAAGATAACACCATTGTCTTATTGACATTTTTAATTCTCTATAAGCATGCAACAATAACCATTTTACCGTTAGACACAAACTTATCTAGCACTATTAATATCGATCAGGTCATTAACTCACACGGTTGTCACTCAAGCAATCATATTAGTCACTTTTATTGATTTGCTCTCCAAGAGCCACCCAAGGGTTATTCATTTGTGATTGAACCCCAATAGGGGTAGCCAAACTAATATATGTGTTTACAACTGACTGCCAGGGTCGCTATCTTGATCCTAACAGTTAGTCGTTTTTTTCGACCTTATAAGATTGGGTAAGTAACCTGTGACAACCCGAATTCCGAAAGATCGGTTTTTTTTTCTTCAAAATTCCAATCTATCAAAACTCGGATTGGTTTGCTCTGGTATCCTGTAGAAAAGACAGAGACATAAAATATGTCAAAGCTCAGAAAAATCTCACAGCGGAATGGATAAAATATAATATACTCAAAGTATAGCCTTACCGTATTAATAATACTGCCTAGCCAGTATCCAAAGCTTTCATGTCTCTGCCACAAATCTAACCTGCGAGTATGTTATGAGGAGGGGGTCAGAACACAAGTTCCGGTGACTGGATTTAAATTATACACTTTGGATAACACTACATATACAGTTCAATCATATTTTGTTATTTATTAGATTACTTGGGTTAACAGCACTCAAGGCTTACACACACATCGTACCCATTTACTTCCCAGTGGATTAACCTAATACAGTATATATATGTAGCTACCCCCAATATTGAGATACACCCCATGGTACCCCACTCGCACGGTCTCTACCGTAACACCATCGAAATATACGCAGTCCCTCATCCTACGTCGTAGTGACGTACGGATAACAACACTATGTTCCACATATATCTTTCATTACTATGCTACGCGAACGTACGGACTTCCACCTTTGTTCGAACCATAATTCATACTAGAGTAATGCCCTCAAGTCTACGATACACCACCCAAACCCGACATGCATGTATCTAGACTGTCCACCATACGTATCTTCAATTGTAGCTCGATGCCTCAGTCGCACGTCCTCTAATGTGCACCGAGTTACATGGCAGGGCGATACAAGAAACACGGAACACGGTCGGGAGCTTTTCCATATCTGTACAGGCCCGTCTTTATGAGCCTCTATATACAGATATTCCTAGGGTCTGTTTTCACGGTGGCTACGGCCCTACCTAGGCCCCTCCCTCAACTAGTAAAGACTACAAGAGCTAAGCGATATGCCTCTAACAACAACCAATCTAAACATCCATTTGACATCTCCCCTCAACCCCTTACCCCGATAGTGAAGGGTGAACGGTATCTTGGGTTTAGCTATAGTCTTTTCGCATCCCACTGGCTGTCAATGATGGGTATTCGACGATCTACTATCCTTGTTGGTCGTGACCCTCCGCCTCCCGGTTGAGGCAACCGCCGAATCACCCTGGTGTCATCGCGTCACAACATTCTGACTGCATAGCTACATCTACAGTCAAGGCTCACCCACCTAGTAGTTACGCGCAGACCCAACCTCTACGAGCACAGCCTAAGACATCTGTCACTGCACAAGGACTACTAGGAGCACCTTAGGTACCTCAGGAAGTCGCATGCTTCCCCTTCCAGTCCTTTGGAGCCATCAGAATAATCAGATGAATGTGTGCTCCCCTCGTGCCTTATAACACCTCGATGATCTACCCCGTTGGGTTATTCACCCTCAACCGTACGGACTGGTCAAAGCGCCTTACTTTAGCATGTTGTTAGACCCTATGCCTAAACATTCTTTTATGCGCTTGTCTCACCTCATCGGGTTTCCAATTAACTTGGTTATTCCCATTCATATTGAATTCTTATTCAAATTACCAAGTTTCTCTTGCTTATTAATTTCAGTCATACAACTTAATCCATTTAAGTTTATTAATAAGCCCACAACATGTTATTCTCTAGACTGTGGCCTAAGGTCTATAATCCACAATCTCTTTTATATTCTTGTTGATTTCATCATTATAATAACATGTTTTACTTAATATGTAATTAAGTATATCCAATTCACATATTTTCTAATTAACATGTCACTTACCATTTATGATTAAATGTAACTTATTTCATTTAATAAGTTTTCCTCATCCTTTCTCATTTAATCATAATTCCATTTTACATTGTCAATACAACTTATTGTAGTTTACTTATTAACTTAGTTCTATTAACTAAGGCCCACTAATAAGTTTCTCTACCCATTTACTATAACCTATGTTATAATTTCCTCTTGTCCCTAGGACAAGTCTAAACATGTTATTCTTACCAATGGGTTTCAGACTTCCAAGTTTACAGTTTACTTAATGTATAATTAAGTACAACTTCTTATATTTCATATATTTTCCCCCTTTTCCCAACTGGTTTCCGGCTTTCCTCATTTCTGCTTACTTAATTTACAATTAAGTGTCCCGTATCTCAATTCACCAGCTATCCAATTTCCTTATTAGTTTATTATAACCTAAGTTATAATCCCCACTTGTCCCTAGGACAAGTCTACCTATTATGCAACATTTTCATTAACATTATTTATTTATAATAGGTGATTATCATTCCCCCTTTAAACCATTTTCTTTTACTGTTGCATTCCAGTATTCTTCATTCACTACAATGTATGTTCCTTATTTTGATTAAGGAAAACACTTCATGCACCTTATTAGTTTGATAAAAGGAATCAATGATTTATTTTCATAACATATTCCCATCTAAATCCGTGGTAGCAAGTAATTTCTTTACTTTTCTTATTTTAGTTACTGTATCTTACTTGCAACCACGTTCTCAGAAGTAGGTCATTTAGGGAAATACATCACTTTTCCTTCGTATCACACTAACTTAGTTCATTTCATCCCTTCCTTTCTTATTTTCTGAGTTAGACATTTAATTACCATTATTGCCATTTATTCATATCTTGTTATATGTATATATAAGCACTAGACCTCTCACATTAAGCCTACACTTGTGGACGTTGGATTTGCCGGGCGGGTCCAGGCAGACTTCTACCATAAGTTGACTTAACCTCGTGTCTTAGCACCATTACACGTTTTTAATTTTTGCACTTAGACCCCTCACATTAGATTTACCACTTGTGAATGCTGGATATGTCAAGCGGTTCCAGGTAGACTTCTATCACAAGTGAAATCTAACCTTGTGTCTAAGAGCATTATAGTGTCAAATTACTGTGAATCTAGGCATGTTCGTTCTTTAACAATTATTCCCATTTCATGAAAATTTTAGGCATGTTATCCTTCTTACTGTAATCGAGTTTACAGTAATCTAATTATATGTCGTCCAATTTTGCCTATATTTTGTCGCATGTCCTTTTCAACATATGTTTAATTCTAATTTTGACATGTAAACATTCAATCGGGTAATTATTCAAATTCAACAAGTTAAACATGTCGTCACTCAATAATATGCCATCAGTGAATCAAATAATTATAACCACAATAGTCAATGCCCATATTCTAACAAGTTTATTCAACAATGTAATCATTCCAATACTTTAACTGATTCAACGTATGAATTATTTATATTAACGCCTCAAGTTGTTATAACAATGATTTATAATTAACTGGCAATTTCACAATTTATTAAAAGGGGAATGCTAAACGATAATCATAATATTATCTAAAGGGTATAGCTTAAGCCCACTCACCTTTCATGCTTTCCCAAATTTTGGATCTGATCCCGTTTTAGCATCCATCATTTTTCCCTTAATCGGATTTACAACCTATCGATCACGGATTTATAATTTTCATTAAAAGAGAGAAGGGAAAGAAAGAATTAGAATGGATTAGATCTAGAATTTTACCTTGCTTTCATGATTCAATAATCTTTTATTAACGTTGATTCCCTCTTCCAGATCTGAATTCATAATTTTCCTAGGCTAATATTTTAATTTTCAAAACAGATTTGAGAAGAGAGAGAGGGAGAGTAATGGTAGAGTTCCAGCGTAGCCACCGAATTATGAGGCTTAGGGTTAGGTCTAGGGTCTTATTTATAGGTGTATGGAGCAACCAGGACCCTCAGATTTGCCCAAAAGCCATCTGAATCGTCAAAATATCAAAAACCCTAATCGCCAAAATCTGCCGTAGGTGGGTAGACACCCCTTTGAGGGGGTCGACACCCCTTTGAACGGGTCGACACCAGGGTCAACACCCCCTGGCGGGAAATCTGTCGCCTTTTGAAAATTCGAATTTTGAACCGATTTTCGAATTTCTGGACCCATTTTTGAATTCTGAACCTAATATATATATATATATATATATATATATATATATTCTCCCCGCGCGTATACAAACTTCGAACCTTAATAACTTCTTCATAGGGTGTTCGATTTACGCAAAGCAGGTGTCGATTTTGACCAGAATTTCGAGACGGACGCAATGGCGCACAGTCCATTTTACTTAATTCTGAATATTTAATTAAGTTATTCTTATTTTATTATCTTAAGTTAAAAATGCGGGGTGTTACATTCTTCCACCCTTCGGAAATTTCGTCCCTGAAATTTGATAAGGGTTAAATCAATTAACCCCTTGCCTAATATACATCCATAATGTGTGCATCCAATTCTTTCAAACATCATGCACTTGTGCAAAGTTATGCCTAAGCGGTACCTCCTATGTGTATGCAAATTTCTTAAAAATCCTTTTAAAGTATGATGCTCACATCTTAAATATACTGGCAGTTCTGCATGAATGCAATATTTTGAAAATCAAAAATGCTTTTTCATCCAAATTTTCCCACACTCTTACTGAGTAAGAGCGTAATTCATCCAATTGTTGCATCCATAATCCTACCAACCAACTTTATTTTTTTCGAATTTTAGAAAAATTTAATTTTCTAAATTCGTTTCTTATGTTTCAAAAAGGTGAAAAAACGGAAAATTTCACATCTTTCGTTTTTTTTTATGTACCCTTTTCCAACCATACTTGGATTTTATGTAACTATTTATAAAAATTCCGTATTTTCCTATCCAAGCACAGCCCACATAAGAAATTTTCTTTTTCATCTTATCTTAGAAAGTTTTATCTTTATCCAGCTTTTCTCATAATTTTTCATTTTTGTTGCTTTACTGAATTTTCTGTTTCCTTTTTAGTTGTACTATTTTTCTTTTCTTAGCTTATTTAATCATCTGATCTTAGTTTAAATTTAAATAAGCCTCTATTCTTTCAACTAAAACAGGAGAACAAACATCCTATACAGCTACTTCTAAGGGCCAAGAATCTCGGGACTATGTCCCCCTCTGTCAGAAAAGTCCAAACCATGGGCTCCACGACAAGTTCAGGTGTTACCCTAACTTCCGAACAAGAACAATATAATGGAACGATCCCAACCGAAATGTAGTAACGGGTTTTACCCTTAACTTGAAAATTAGGAACAAGATCTAAACACTTACTTGCCCTTTACTATCTAGTAGTCACTACTAATTCTAGCTGTGTACCAACAATTAGTTTAAGCAACACCCTAGGCTTTCCAATGCTTACGCATTCTACGGGAACTTGCTAATATTCCAAGAAAATTCTCGCTATTTACTTTATAGCCTCAAACTTTTCCTGTCTTTCCTAGGCACTAATCCTTACCTACTCCAGTCTTTTAAAACACGGTTTGGCCTTTCTTTTTCATTTAAATTTTCTTCCAAAAATTCAAAAGTGTCAAAATTTTATTTTCCTCATGAAAACTTACTTTTGCCAAACCATAAAAACATGTCATCTTAAAAATGTAAATCATCATTTTTTTTCAAATCACAAAACTGGAGTAGATACAGACAACTATTTTCTCCATCGGGTTTATGACTTGTTCTTATCTATAAGGTCGGTTTAGTCTCTTACTATAAGGTGCAAACATCCACTCTATTCTTAATTTCTACACTTATTTTGTCCACCCAACAAAATTATCTTATCAAAATAATTTATCCGAAAAGGGTTGTCATAAGAATAGAGATTTCAAATTTTTCTTTATTAAAAATTCTTGTATGGAATATAACAAGAAAACTGGCGAGCTATACATGCTCTATAATATGCACTTTTTTTACTAAGAGAACAAGTGTGAACCCGTGCTTCGCACACGGGAGTTCGTTATACTTGTGTTTTGTAACGTTAATCTAGATGTAATATCTTAAAAATATGTATTATGAAACAACCTTCTGCTGAAAAGTGTCAGTAAAAAATACAGCTGAATTAGAAGTAAGAACACTATTTTGATCATCAAATTGTATATTAGAGAGCTTGAAATTTAACTTCATCATCCATTTTAACTCGCTAGAAACCGAGTGGAGCAGATAGTAGTATATAAAATCAGTTACATGATTTAAGTTTGCAATGAGTAGAAAAGTAGAACAATTGTGTAGGCCTAAAAAATAGGAATCGTTCGTTAACTAAAGCACCTCAAAATCAAGAGAATACCAACATATCTTGGTCATATCAGAAGGCGAGCCACCATACCTTGTCACCGTAGATATCCATACATGAATATATTTTATTTCGTTTGTTTTAGTTGTTTGAAAATTCAGTGCAGTCATTACTATCCCAATTTCAATTAGAATGCCATTCACACTTCACAACAATTGATAATAGGAAAAACGAATATTATATCTCGTGCTATACATGCAGATGTCATTGCTCACACTTCACAATAATTGATAAAAGGAAAAATGAATACTATATCTCATGATATACATGCAGATGTCATTGCTATGCTGGTTGGTATAAATTAATGTATTCGATACATGTACTTAGCAGTACTCTATGTTAAAGAATGCTTGCAGATCTAGTACAGTCATTGTTGGTAGATGAATACTATTTGCCATAGTTTTTGCATATACTAATCCTAACAATTCAAAGCCTGAACAATCAAAGCTGACATACTGAAAATAAGCATGAAATGTGAGTATAATACCTGCAGTATAACTCGGGCGCAAATAGGTAAACATAATTTGATACAAATAAAATTGGCTAATGACAAATAAAAGTAATTGAAGCTGAACTTCATTGCATTTTGAAGAACATGTTAAAGAGGTTTGCAGCAGTACGTAACGGTACGATAACATATTATGTAATGTAGAAAAACATTGTAAATATTGCAGGCAGACGTAAGGCTGTTTGAACTTTTAGTGCTCTTCTATAACAGTTTGGTGACAACAGTTTGTTGTGGGCTGGATACCATAGCTTACCCTACATCATCACAGATCATCATACCCTGCTGATGATGCAAAATATTGGAGATTTATCTTTTGCAAAGCCCATGTCCGTCCAAGTACAATTTTAACATGCTTAACCTCCACATTTTGAAATCTATACATTTTCTTATCCGCTTAAAGGGACTTTTCAGGAAAAGCAATTGTAATTTATCATAAAATGAGTGCATCTAGTTATAAAATTGATGTGATGTAAAATTTTATCAATAAGATTATAACATTATAGTTTGGGTGTTACGGTTATGACAACCGTCAATTTTACCTCCAACAGTAACCGCAACCGTTGTTGACGGTTAGCAAATTTTATAACCGTTACCATAACACGTCTAACTGTTACCGTAAATTTACATTGTTATCCATAAATAATTCAAGTTCTAACATTTTTTTTAAGAATTAGTTTGTTTATCTATGAAATAAACCATCCATTTGCATGTTGTCTATAAATAAAAACGCAAATAATTTATACATATGTAATTTCTCTAGCTTAAGTTATTAAAAAACATATTTTTATTTTTTTTATGAAATACTACAAAAAAATCATGTGCGGTTGGTACTTTTTACCGCGTTTATCAAAATCCACAACTGTCACTGTTACCGTAGTAGATGGTAACCGTGTAAACAGTTAGTACGGTTTGACAGTTGAACGGTTCAACCATAACAACCCTAATTATATTACATGAAGGTGATTCTATAACCCAAACGTGAAGATTTTTATACATAGCATACATCTAAAAAGAATTAAGATCATATACTGAATTATTATGTGCATGTTAATAAAATCATTAAAAAAGCTAAGAATTTTTTAATACTGATTGAAAGTTCACTTTAATTACCATTTCAATTTGAATATAAAATTAAAGCTATTCAATTAAGTAACATTTATGTGAAATTACGCTTATTCTTATAATTTGCATTCTTACTGAATTACATGCAGTAAAGTCAGAATCAAAATTTTAATAGTCTCTAAATGATGAAAAAACTAAAAAAAAAAATGAGGTTATTCTTACTTTTGCTTATACTGGGGAATGTAGAGTAAATCTTCACATCAATGAAAGCAACATGCACTTGACATAATTAAGGATGCGCTGGGATGCTTCCTCCAAAAAATGTGTCTTTTGGTCACAATAACTAAAGCTGTAATTGGTTTATTTATAGAATGAGGCACACCAATGTTATCCTTTGCGGATTTGAAGAGCTCATCAAGAACTTCAGAAGAACTTCAGCTAAGGTTGGATGTGCGTGAACAACAAAAACTGTTTCCTAGATCTACAACCAAATTTATAGTAACTAAGTTATAAATTTAACCTAAACCCATGATAAATAAACTTTCAAGAAACCTCCAAATGGTCTTCTAGAAATAATTGCTAATTTTTTCAGTGCCAATACTAACATAACTTTAAGTATCTTGGTTCAAAATTCATGATATCGTCCTGTATAACAATTAGGGCAATAACTCTTGTAAAAACAAAGTAATAGAGAATGCTATTCTGATGTTATAGCACACGGAAATACAAATTGTACCCATGGAGTTATTGAGCAAACATCTACCGTGCATGACTCATAAAGTAATATATAACTTCCATTTGTATGATGGTATAATAAATAAACATACAAATGCTAACTTGTACTCTTTGAACAGTATTTTAAATCGTACAAATGCATCTACGGATACAAACCTATAGGTACATGGATATAGCGCCCAGGTCAAACAAAGGACAGAACTTCAAAGAAAATAATAAATAAACACATAGATTGAGAACCATGCGAAGATTTTATGCAAGTGTGGGAAGAGAAAGAGCATCCCAGACAACCGTATAAATTAGACAATGCTTGAGGCTGCCAGATCTAGGACGTAAGCTCAAAAGAGGAGAGATGCACAATTTGGATAAAGTATTACAGGAAAAAACATGTCAGCAAATAAAAACTGTTCATACATATAGAAATACACTGTCTAAGTGATATCAAAAAGCATCTACATGAACTTAAAGCCAAAATTACCAATTTCAAATCTTATTGGTCCATACTTCAAAATCGTAATTTCCTCCCAGGTAAAAAATACTATACAATTATAATAATCAACAGGGTCATAGTATTTCTGCCAACTGAGTCAATATCTTAACATCTTTGGATGATAATTGATCTCTAAAACTTCCAATCACAATTAATTGCATCATTCTACTCGAAACTATGTTAAGCCTCCTCTCATTAATACCAACTCTAGTCTGCTTTTATTTCATTGCATATCAATGTTCAGGGTACCCAAAGTAGTCACTATATGAAATTCCATTGGATACAGACCAAGATGACACTCAGTCATGATGTTCAAGCTAAAAAAACATAGTATAATTATCCGTGAGCATGTTCTTCCGAGGGTAATCGGCAAAATCCTTTTTGTTTCACAGATGCATGGTGATTTTTTTTAATGCGAATCATATTTAGGTCAATTAAAATTTATTTGAAAAATGGATGATTAATAGCGTTCATAACAAATGAGATGATTAATATTTATCATAACAATTAAAATTTATTTAAAAAACGGATGATTAATAACCTTCATAATGCAAGTTATTTATTGGTATCACCAAGTTATTTCATAGAGATAAAATTATTATCTTCCATCTGTTTCAAATGATAAATGACACTTCTTTCAACACGAATGGTGGAGAAAAAATCATGAATACAACCATATTACTGTAGGCCTTGTAGCGATATGGATGTCCATTTAAGTAGATTTTTATAATCACAAACCTCTCTAAAACTTTGAAATGCTTTGTGCTTTTCTTACATAATGATACAAATGTCACTTTGAGTAGATTGTTATAGTGACAAACCTGCATAAAACTTGATATCACTACAAGAAAAACTCAAATTGGTTACGGACCATAGCTACGGCTGGCGACGGCTAAAAAAGCGGCCCTGGCCAGCCGTTGCCTAAAAACAATAAAACCACGAGGCTACAGGAAGAATTATCATTCACGATCGCTCCCCAAATTAAAACCCTTACCGCCAAACCCTTCCACCTCACTGACCGCCGTCGCCAACCGCCACCTGCCGCCGCCGATCCAACGCCGCTGCCTGTCTCCGCCCCCCTCCGGTCTTCTCAACCCCTCTCCACTCCAAACCAATTGCTCTCTCTCTCTAAGGTATGATTTCTAACCTAATTTCATGAATTCATTACTTAATAATGATATACATGTATATGTTAGTTGGTTATACAATGATTGTTGAACTAATGTAGTTGATTTAGGAATAATTGGAACCCTAAATTGTTGATTTAGTTGTTTATTGGTGTGATGGTTGATTTTGTGCTAATTTATGTGTTAATGAACCGTTATTTTGTGCGTATGTAATTATTGGATATTGGATTGACATACATGTTGTTGGATATAGCTATTTAAAAGCGATGGTTCTGAAAATTTTGGGTTGTAGACGGGGCTTGAAAATGAATTGTATTATGGAAATTATTGGAATGGAATGACTATGTATGGCGCAAATAGGATTGTGGTTGATGGTTGATTTTGGTTGAAACCAAATAGGAATAGTTTGTGGAAAAAAATTCGTCTGCGTACGAAATAGATTATTGAAATCCCCCTTGTCAAAAGCTGCGAGGCTTTAAGTTAGCGCGAGGAGCCGTTACATTGGGACGGTGTCGGTTTTAATTACCCTACCATTGTGCTGCCGAAATTTTCAGAAATATTCATGTGTTTGAATTATTTTCATATGTTGAAGTATATCCATGTGTTGATAATTTATTCATGATAGAAATAAATTGCTTAGATAATAAAAATCACATTTTTATTATGTATGAACCACTAAAAATATTCATGTGTTGAATAAATTCTTTGAACAATAAAAATCACATTTTTATTGTATGTATGAAATACTAAAAATATTCATGTGTTGAATAAATTCTTTGAACAATAAGAATCACATTTTTATTATATATATGAACCACTAAAAATATTCATGTGTTGAATAAATTCTTTGAACAATAAAAATCACATTTTTATTGTATGTATGAACCACTAAAAATATTCACTGACATATATTTTTGAATCAGGAAAAATGTTCGATTATTACATTGACCGTAGTTGGATGTATGATGTTAGAATTGGAATGAAAGGCTCAGTGAAAGAACATTTCTATAATCGTGTAAATGAATTTGTTAGATTTGCAGTATCTAATAATCGAAATTCCGAGGAGCTTCGTTGTCTGTGTAGTAAGTGTAAACTGATGAGGTTTCATAAACCAGACATCGTTAAAGTACATTTGTATAAATCAGATTTTGTGCCAAATTATTATTTATGGGATCGTCAAGGAGAACTTGTTGTGCCTACAGTAAATCCTGTAGCGTCGGAGGTCGAATTAGTTATGATGAATCCAATAGAAGATATGGTGGAAGATGCAACACGGTCAATTTCCCTACCGGTCAGGTTGACGACGACGACGTCAATATTGAAGAAGAACCGAACACGGAAGCCAGAAAAATATATGATTTATTGGCTTCAGCTAAGCGGCCATTGTGGAATGGTTGTGAAAGTGGAACTGAATTATCGGTAACCGCTGAGTACATCACCATGAAATCAAAATTTAACCTTACAGAAGCTGCATTTACAGCGGTTGTACAAGCTGCGAAAAGACATATGCCACCCGATAATGTGCGATAGTCATTACAAAGTGAAAACACTAATGTCGGCTTTCAGTTTGCCATACCAAAAAATAGATACTTGTGTTAAAGGCTGCATGTTGTATTGGAAAGATGATATTAATCTTAGAAACTGTAAAAAATGTGGCGGGGAAAGGTATAAACCTAGAAAAAAGAAAGGTAAGGAAGTTCCGTATACAAGAATGCATTATTTACCAATCATCCCTAAACTACAACGGTTATATGCATCCTCAGTCACTGCATGTCATATGCGATGGCATAGTGTGCGAACACAAGAAGATGGAACTTTGACATATCCATCAGATGGAGAAGCATGGGAACATTTTGATAGGACGTATCCTACATTTGCCGCAGAGAGGCATAACATCAGACTTGGTTTATGTATAGATGGGTTTTCACCATTTTCTCAGTTTGGTAGTAAATATTCATCTTGGCCTATTATCGTTACTCCTTATATTTACCTCCATGGATGTGTATGAAAACTCCATATATGTTTCTCACTGCTGACGTTCCTGGTCCTAATGATCCAAAAAAAGGCATCATGTATATCTACAACCATTAACCGAAGAGTTGAAAAAACTATGGGATGATGGAGTTGAAACATACGACATTTCAAAAAAAAAAAAAAAGAATTTTCGTATGTTCGCTTCTTTGTTATGGACGATTAGTGATTTTCCTGCATATGGGATAGTTTCAGGTTGGAGTACGGCCGGTCGTCTATCTTGTCCTTTATACATGGAAGAAACACAAAGCATTTTTCTTACGGTATGGAAGGAAGCATTCGTGGTTTGATTGTCACCGTTGTTTTCTACATACCAATCATACTTTTAGAAGAGATAAAAAAACTTTAAAGCTAACAGCGGAATGACTGTGCAAGCACCCAAAATATGGACAAGTGAAGAAATATACGATATTGTAAAGGATTATCCCAAGATCCATGAGATTGGAGAGCAGACAGAAATTCCGGGTAAATCTGGCATTCATAATTGGTGTAAACAAAGCATATTCTGGGAGCTACCTTGTTGGAAAGATCTCAAACTTCGACATAATATCGACGTTATGCACAATGAAAAGAATGTATTTGATAACGTGTTTAATACTATTTTGAATGTCAAAGGAAAAACAAAGGATGATATATATTCGAGACATGACATAGAAGAATATTGTAAATGTCCAGAACTTCATATGAAGCCCAATGACAATAAAAAACCCAAAGCGTGCTATGAACTAGACAACAAACAAATAAAACTTGTACTGAAATGGATTGAGGAACTGAAATGTCCGGATGAGATTTCTTCTAATCTTCGTAGATGTGTTGACTATAAAAACAATAAATTGAGTGAGATGAAAATTCATGATTGTCATATCATTATGGAATATTTATTACCAGTGACGTTCAAAGAATTATTGCCTGTAATAGTGTGGGGTATTTTAACAGAGTTAAGCTTATTCTATAAACAGCTTTGTTCGGCAACATTAAAAATTGATCGTCTCCGTAAACTTGAAGTAGAAATTCCGATATTGATTTGCAAATTAGAGAAAATCTTCGCTCTAGGATTTTTTAATGTAATGGAGCATTTACCTATTCATCTTCCATCCGAAGCTATTCTTCAAGGTCCAGTGCAATATGGATGGATGTATCCTTTTGAAAGGTAAAAAGTACGTTTACAATTCAAAGTGACATTAGTGCATATAAATTGAATTAATTTTATTTTAGGTATTTGAATCATCTGAAGAAAAAAGTACGAGTTGAAGGTTCGATTTGCAAATCTTATCTTGAAGAACAAGCTTCGTTCTTTTTTTCTCATTACTTCAGTGATCATGTGAACCTATCATTTGTAAGTGGTCCTCATAATAATGAAACCGTGGAACCCAATTTTTGTCCGACAATGTTATATGTGTTTAGACAACATGGATGATCTTCTGGATAATGTGTAGAAATATGGTTAAATGATACAGATCACCATGTAGCATACACATATATTCTTCTAAATTGTGCTGAAGTTGCACCATTTGTTAGGTACTAAATTTTTAACTTTATTACAGTTATGCGTACATCAATTCTTAGTTAGTAATAAAATCATTTATATTTGCAGTATTTACGAATCAGAAAATCCAAATGGCAATCTCAGTAAAGATTTTGCTAAATGGTTCTCGAAGTACGTTTATGATCCAATAAACTACGTCAATGACGAGGGTTTGCACCATCTTGCGCTTGGACCAAAAAGAAATGTTAAGACTTATCCAGTATTCTTCATCAATGGGTTTAAATTAAACACCAAAGACCATGGTACTGACAGATTAACATATAACAGTGGTGTATTTGTCAAAGGTAGTGATGATCCCGAAGAGCATATAAAAGACTTTTATGGCATCTTGACACAGATTTTAGAGTTGACATATTATGTACAACCCATTGAAAAAGTTGTTCTATTCAAGTGCAACTGGTTCAGCAATGTTCCTGGTACTGGAATCAACGTGCATAAAGATTATAAGCTTATAGAAATAAAGCAGACATCACATTACTATAAGTATGATCCTTTTGTATTGGCAATGCAAGCATTACAAGTTTACTTTGCTCCGTATCTGTCCTTAAAAAGAGATAAAGCAGATTGGTCTGCTGTAATTAAAACAAAGGCAAGATTTACATTTGAAGGAATTGCTATTCCAGACGATGAAGCGTATCAAACGGATGCAAATCAAAATGATGAAATAATAATTGCTAATGATGTTAATTTAGAGTTTTTAAACGATGAATCAAATGAATTAATAGAAGCTTTTGAGAGTACAGAGGACAACGATATAGAGTATGAGACCGAGACTGAATCAAAAAATAAAGAAGAAGAATATTATTTGTATCGTTAGTTGTTTACATACGTACGTACAATAATTCAGACATAATGATATATGAGTTATGTTGTGCACTTATATGATGTTCTATGTTGTGAACTTATATGATGTGCTATGTTGTGAACTTATATGACGTGCTACAGTTATCTATTATCTGGTTCTTTTTTTATGTAAATGGGTTTTGTAGTTGCATTTGATAATATATGTTGTATGAGTTTATTTGATAATGGATGTGCATAATGGTAATATGAGTTATTATTATACGAAATAATATGTTTGTGACATATATGCCTCCTAGACGCCGACCTACCCACAGTTCAAAGGCAGGTGCGAGCAGTACAGCACCGAATACACGTTCGGTCGTAGAGCTCGTGCCCAAGTCCGTAGGGTAAGTTTTTAATTTCGTAAATGCTTAGTATTCAAAAGTTATTAAATGCTAATATCGTACATTCTGCAGGGGGTTTGATATTATTCCAGGAGAGGTTGTTTTACGTGTGTCTAGACAAGCATATGTCGCTAGGTGGACAAAGACGTGGCCTCACTGGGACGATATTCCTATACAGATAGGAATGCCATTCTCGCGGAGGTTCTTGTAAGTATAAATATATCTCTCATTTGCAAAATGATATAAAATATGTAATACAATTTGTTTGTTAATTTATAGTGTTCTGTACGGGTCCGAGATGAAGATATGGATGTTTTCCTCAACGCATGGAACCAGAAGATGAGGAAAAATTATTCAGGCAATGTATGCAAGGCAAAATCAGCGAAAAAGAGGCCTCAGTGGATGAGCGAGGAGGTCTATGCCGATTTCCAAAAATTATGGGCCACGGAAGCTGCGAGGGTAAATTAATTAAGCTTATTTTAAAATTCTATTTTGTATATCCATCAATTAATCATATAATTAAATATACAGGAGCTTTCAGAAAGAAATCGAGCAAACAGGCTCAAAAATCATGCTTTGCATCGGGCTGGGTCTAAGTCCTTCTCCCAGCATCGTTGCGAATTGGTACGAACGATAAATCACATTTATAAATAGTTCTAAACTTTTTAAATCATATTGATAAATTTCACATATATATTTTATCATTTCAGATGTCGACTCTCCAACGGGAGCCTACACTTGCTGAGGTATTTACACAGACTCATGCCGTCGAGCGGACAGATGAGGAGGGTAACACCTCATATACCTGGACGGACCCTAAGTCCTGTGAAACGATGGTTAGCATTTGTAATAATTTGTATTTCACATTGTTATTTTGAATTGAGTATTTAATGTATTCCATAATTATCCGCTATCGCAGGACAAATACAGGGCGGCCTTAGATGCTCGAACGACGCAGTTAGGTCAAGAGTCGGACGTGGAGGAGTGCAATCGCATTTGGAACAGAATCATCGACCCGCCTACCAGGGGTAGACGCTACGGCTTTGGAAACATAGAGGTAAAGCATTTTATTAAAGGATTTAAACATACCCAAGTGCTATTACTTAATATCACTTAGGTACTTAATCCACGTAAACAAATATTAATTACTGGCATGAATAATTACTACAAATTGGTTCCATTAATTGGTGTGCATTTTATATCGACAACTCTATTACAATAATTGTATAAACCATGTATAGTATCCAAAAAAAACTTTTGACAATGGTTTCTAACTATTTTAATATAATTACAGATAGCGGGGACTCAGGCCTCTTATACGAGGCGTCAGGATGAGGAGGAGATCAACATGCTTCGACAACAGGTTGCAGCTTTAGAGGATTTTCAGAAGAACAGGCTCGAGACCGTGCTGGATGCGCGGATTGCTGCATATCTTCAGGAGCATGGTGTGATGCCGCTGAGTGAGCCCGTGGAGGAGGACGATGAGGACGAGCAGAACAGAGAGAATGAGGATGATGAGGATGAGTAGGTAGGTACTTGTCTTTTTTTTGTTTTGGACTTGTTTTGTAAATACAAACTACTTTTTGGTGATGGACTTGAGATGTTTGTGGTGTTTTGTGGAGACGATGATGGTATTTTGGACTTGGTTTGTTTGATGTGGATGTGTTGATGATTTTTGGATTGTTTATCATGTTTATATCTATGGTTTTTGGACGTGTTGATGGTATTATAGCATTTATGAGGTGATTGAATGTGAATTTGAGGTGATGGAATGTGAAATTGATTGTATATGAGTTGCAGATGAACTGCGTTTTGAGTTTGTGTGGTTTGATGGCTTGTTTGCTACTGAAATGTAAAAAAAAAAAGTTATAGTTTGGCGACGGCTGGAGACGGGGTTATGGTCACCTGTGGCGACGACTAGCGACGGCTAGTGAGGGCTTTCTACCCAGTTTTGTCATGAATAATGACGGTTAGTGATGGCTCTTTTGACCAGTCATGCGACGTGTGGCGACGGCTGGCGACGGCTACATGGTGACGGTTTGTGACGGCTTTTAACCGTTTGTAGGAAGCATAACCGCTTGTCCACGTGGCAACTTTGCTGTCGCCAACTATCGCAAAACTGTTGTCCGCTGTTGTCGCCAAGGCCGTCGCTATTTGCTTAGCGTCCACATAATTTGTGACGGCGTTTGGCGACGGCCAGCGACGGCCGTCGACGGTTTTTTGCCGTCGCTATTTAGGCCGTTTCTTGTAGTATATGCTTCATCCTTTTCTTGTGAGAAATCAACAGGAAGGAAATTCCCATGCAGTGATACCTAAATAATAAATAACCCAAAATCAAATTGTATTGCTAGATGATAGAACTTATATTTAACTCTGAAGATTTGATGCATTTCCAGCCACTTTAAATGAATGGAGATCAATATAAATGAAAAATATACATTTGAAAGCATCACAATGCCCTATAGAATATCATCCAAAGAAATAAATGGGTAATACATAATCCCTCTACTATTAACATTATTTGCACTGTCCTAAAAACTAAAACTAAAAGCCTTGTCCCACAAACATGACTCAATATCCGCGTCAAAGCATTTAGTTTTACTGTTATTTTGAAATGTCAAATTTATTATGTTTTTATAGATACCTAAATGCATCAAATTTTCTTCCAACTGATCTTAATCATTATATGAACATTTGAAGTGATGTTACTCAAAATATGATAAAATCGCTAGTGAACTGCTCTAAATGAGGATATATATTCTGTAAAAGCGAAAGTAGAATATATGCCCTCAGATTTAGATAATGAATAGCGAAAATTCTTTGACAAAAAATAAAATAAAAAAAGAAATCAATGAAGAGCAATATTCTTTTAATAAATTAAAATCATCTAGGTACGAATTTAAAATTGCAAAAAGGAAAAAAAATTGTTCTACTTCTACATGCTATATAATATAATATTATACTAGAAGTATTGATCATCAAAAATATAATTAAAATAAATAATGCCAAAAAATATTCATAACTAAAGTTTTTTTATATATTTAAGTATTCCTTCATTTAAACCCTTGCAATTTACAAAAGTTAAACAAACCACAAAGACAAATACTACTGTTCAGTTAATTGTTAAAGTGAAACTAATTATTACTAATTTCTATAGTGGATCTGACATCACACTCAATTAAGCTTGCAAATGCCATGTAAAGGTACCTATAAAGATGAAAGCATTCGTTCCTATAAATTATCATGGACAAAGACTGCAATAATAACGGCAGTGAGCATCCTTTTATCTTTTCATTATAGGGAGAGTTTCTTCTTCAAACTTGAAAATGTAGCCACGTGTAGTCCAACTAATTATTTCATTAGATAGAGACAACTAATATACAATAATAGATTGCAAATTATGAATTTAATTAGCTAAATCAAAGTTATGAACACACGATTTTCATTGTTTCCAACTATGTCTACAAAATAATAAACCTTGTAAACAAATTAGCAGCCATCACAATATTATATATACGTGTGTGTGTCCGCGCGCATGTGTATATAAGGAATATGTGCTTTTGGTCATTTTATAGAGTGTCGGGCCCTATGAACATTACGTGAATTTTGCTTAAACATTAGATATTGAGATGAGGCATGGATATAGCCTACAAAGCATTAAAGTTAAGCTAATGAAGTATAATTCTTTGTGCTGAGTTTTATAAATCAAAACTATAAATTTTTGGCTATTATGCCATCTTAAACCATGATTTAGGTAAATTGCAAAGAGATATTTTTGGATTAAAATATACATCAAGCAAGAACATATAACGTAACTCTAATTTCATGTAATATTCTATCCATTTTCGAATCTATGTGCGCATATGAGTTGATGTATTATTTTGTTAACAATTATTATTCAATTTATATGTGGAAATATTACGATGAGCATTTTATTCTTGGAATTTAGAGATCCAATCAATGTCTTTTATTTATGAGTAGTATTTTTTCCCCAAAATATTGAGTTGTATTATAGTTCACGAAATATAACTGATTTTCAATCTTAAGGAATATGTCTGTTTGTATACTTAATAGTAAAATAGTGCATTGATACCTTGTCACTTCATTGAATTAGTTCCCAAAACATATTTTTAGGTTTAAGCATAAATTGCAGTAAACCTCCTTATTAAGTGTTGAAAACAAAATCTTTGCTGGATTATTTTAAGGCTTTATTACCATGTGCCCCATTTTATCTTTTATATTTTATTTTAGAGCTTTTCGAAGGGAAAAGGTTAAGGATTATTTTTGTGCTTATTTTGATTTTACTAATAACATCATCCGGGGCATTGAAATATATTCTGGTAAGTAAAATTTCATTTTCTAATCAAAGCCTTAAAAATTTAAGAAAATCCATCATTGTAAGCTCCGATTAATCCTACCGAAATTGATTTTTTCTGTATAGAGACTAAAATTAGATATGCTACCTCATATTGATAAACCTTCTGGTCCAGTTTGCATAAATATGTCAACGTAAATAATAATCTACTATCCAATTTCAAATTAAATCATATAAATAGACCGGAAAAAAAAAACCTGGAAACCTTTTTAACTCCATTACAACACCCAACTCATTATTTACCACTATAGATATAATGAAACAAAATACCAAATACGGACAAAAATAATGCCAACTTAGGAATCAAATTTGGTTCACTTGCATTTATAAACTACCCAGACCATACTGGCTCAATCTTCATTTTTATTAACCAAGCCGCTATACGCAAAAGTTAAAAGCATGCAAGTATTCTACAATAAAACCTTAGTATGCAAGTTACTGTACAACGATTGCAAAGGTACTACAAATGAAATCAGTATAAATACCAGTTAAGCAGGTAGATCTGTGAGCATTTTCTATCATCGAGCCTAAACTCATATAACTTATTTTTGAAACAATTATTTGTTAATGGTCAAAGCAAATGAAACTTTACCAAAAGTAGTAGTACTTCCTATCAGTGGGTTAACTAATCAGTCCTTGCACAAACAAACACTACTGTTAAACTCCCATTTGGTCTGAAAACCGAACACGTAATATTTTGCCTTTTTCGTTGATTAAATGCATTAGCGCACCACCAAACTCAAATTACATTTTCCATGCAATTATGAGTTGCCGAACTGGTGCTGACATAGGTTTAATTTGAACATGATGTTCATTAAACCGTACATCTGGCACACTGTCACTGCTTATTAAATTTTTATATGGATTCAAGGCTGCAAACAGCTGCAAATTAGTGTCAACAACAATGAGATTTAACCAAACAGTACGACTGGGAAGGAAAATAACAATATAAAGTTCAGGTGAGTTATTCGAATCTACTCAAACCCGTAGTCAAAGATAACCATATTCAAGCCAACTACCTTGTTGGTGCATTTATATATAACTTCAACAAAACGTTGTGCAATAGCGGGAAACATTGAGTGAATTCAACCATGGATGGAGATAAAAAGCAAGAACAATCCAAATTTCTCATGGCATTGTAAAACCATATAAAAGTATGAGAAAATTATAGAAGAAAAATGAGAAATAGGTATTGACAGTCTTTTCAAAAGTTGACCACTATGCTTCAAATGTGTATTATCATATATTTAAAAATATTATTTTAAGAGAATTAATAAAGGGACACAATCTCAAAATAATAATAATAATGGCACTACACATATTAAAATTTACCATGATTTGCACTTAGTCATCTATATTAGCTTTTATATAGCTATTTAGCAAACCGGTCATATAGGAAACAAAACATACATATATATATATTCTAATAATGATAACATGAGAGGGGTACGTGTAATTATGCAAGAACTATAAAACGATTGCATTTTTGTAGCACGTTACATGGCACTACAATTTATTTTCTCCAAGCGCATTGGAAATAGAACGATCTGTTGTAGCATGAACTTTAATTTTTCAACTGCATTTCCATATTTTCCAAAAGCATAGAAATTTGAGGTATTTAGAACAATATTAAGTTCAGAAAACTTTTCATGATAAAACTTTAAATTCATACTACATTACATAATGGCAAACAAATGATTCAGACGTTGGATGAAAAAAAAAAATTTATAAAATAGTTTCAAATATACATGCATATCAAGATATCTTTATTTAGGGTTTGTACTTTATATAAGTATTTAACAGTGCATAAACAAAGCAATTTTCTCACCATTAGGATAAGAATTTGGTGAATGAGGCGGAGCGACACCGAATCAACCTATAAAACTACAGGCTTGCCAAAGGGAATCAAGATGAGCATGGTTAAGAAAGCAGCTAGGAAAAGAGCAATGGAAATGGCCGTGACAAATTCTTCCTTCGCCTCATTAGAACTATTAACCTAAACCTGTAATGCCAGTGCAAATGAGCTACTAAATTTTGAACTGATGAACTTGGTACATTATATCAAGCAGGTTAGCAAAATATGTACAAACAAAGAGGGTAACAGACATCAAAAAGGCAAACATAAAAGGGTAACATTTGTATGTACATATTAGTTAACAAAATTTCTATGGTTACTTAATTAATAGTGAGTTTCTTAATACACAAAATAATAAAGTAAAGAAACGAAAGTAAATTCAGGGAACAGACGCGAAAAGTAAGGGAAGGGAATTCCGGTTTTCCTTCGCTAGATACCCAATCAAAACAATATTAAGGACAACAGTATTTACCTTCAATGATTTGAGTATTTAGTAACTTGTTGATTGTAAAAAATTCAATAAATATATAGCAATTACTCGAAAGAGTCAGTGCATCATTTACAAATGTGATCATGGACACAAAAATGACCCTAACATCTTATAGGAATCCTTAGCTGCCATAACGTTGAGTTATGTGGCATCTGCTAGACTGCTACATCAAATCTATGTATAACTGAATATAAATTTTTTAAAGAGACCAAATAGTGTATCGTTGAAATGTAAGAACCCTACAATAGATAAACACCTTTTATTGCTAAACAACCTGTAAATTTTAACTGATAAGAAAAAAGGTGACATGGTAGGGCATTGATGCTCGTACTGCACTAAATTACTATAAACTGCAACTAATTCCCAGATTAGCGGTAAAACTTATTAATTTGAGGGCAATCGTTATAATAAAAATTTACCTAAAATCGAGCGTTCAGAGGTTGCGATACAATATAGCTGGGAATGAATTAAGCAACCCGGGGGTAAGAAAGCTGGAGGAAGAACGTCTGAGGGAAGAGACACTTGGTTGTCAAAAGTCCAGAGCAATTGTGTCTCCTTCTATTCAAACTCAATAATAAGAATCAGGAGATTAGGTTAACGACGTTGATAGGTAGAGACGTTATCGGCAACAGGGAGGAAAGCTTGAATCAAGACAAGAAGGGAATAGATAGGGTTTATGCGGGAAAAAAAAGGGAATGAGAGAGACGTGGTAAAAAAAGAAGCCCGAAAGAGATGGCTGCGAAAAGAAATGGGAGAGTTGCAAAGGAAAAAAGTATTATAAAAGAGACGGTTGAGCTTTAGATAATCTCGAGAATGCCTATGAGTCTTCGAAACAAAACCCAGTAATTAATTATAATATAGTATAGATTTTACTTTAAAACTTAATATTTACTTCTTTACATATTTTTAAACTATAACTTTTAAGATTAAAACTTGAAAACACCATAAACCATTTTCCCAAATTTTTTACAAACTCAAGTTCTTAAAAGTTAACAATGGGGTTAGACTCAAAGCGGGTTTCCCATTTTCCAGGGTTTCATAGATATTCCCCAATATTAATTCTCTCAACTATATATATTCCTAATCCATTTTTCTCTTTCTAACCTTTTCCAATCTGTAAGGTTTTACTGCCAATCCCACTAACCCAAAATACTAATCATATGGGATTCACTTTCCTTCCATACATTGTACACTTTCCACCCTAATTACCTAAGGGTCTCTGATTTCCATATTCATTTCTTTAGTGTACAAAGCAAACATCCCATTTCTCACCATGTTATACTCTTTCTATTTAGTGGATTCCTCTATGGATCTAGGTATATATATATAATATATTTATATTCTTAAAAATACAAATACGTTCACTCACTATTTATATAGGAATCCTAAACCTAAGCTCTGATACCAGATGTGACAACCCGAATTCCCACAGACCGATTTTTTTTTTCAAAATTCCAATTTATCGAAACTCGGATTGGTTTGCTTCGGTATCCTGCAGAAAAGACAGAGACATAAAATATGTCATAGCTCAGAAAAATCTTACAGCGGAATGGATAAAATATAATATACTCAAAGCATAGTCTTACCGTATTAATAATATTGCCTAGCCAGTATCAAAAGCTATCATGTCTCTGCCACAAATCTAACCTGCGAGTATGTTATGAGGAGGGGGTCAGAACACAAGTTCTGGTGACTGGATTTAAATTATACACTTTGGATAACACTACATATACCGTTCAATCATATTTTGTTATTTATTAGGTTACTTGGGTTAACAGCACTCAAGGCTTACACACACGTCGTGACCCATTTACTTCCCAGTGGATTAACCTAATACAGTATATATATATAGCTACCCCAATGTTGAGATACACCCCATGGTACCCCACTCGCACGGTCTCCACCGTAACACCATCGAAATATATGTAGTCCCTCATCCTACGTTGTAGTGACGTACGGATAACAACACTATGTTCCGCATATATCTTTCATTACTATGATACACGAACGTACGGACTGTCACCTTTGTTCGAACCAGAATTCATACTAGAGTAATGCCCTGAAGTCTATGATACACCACCCAGAGCCGACATGCATGCATCTAGACTGTCCACCATATGTATCTTCAATTATAGCTCGATGCCTCGATCGCACGTCCTCTAATGTGCACCGAGTTCCATGGCAGGGCGATACAAGAAACAAGGAACTCGGTCGGGGGCTTTTCCATATCTGTACAGGCCTGTCTTTATGAGCCTCTATATGCAGATATTCCTAGGGTCTATTTTCACGGTAGCCATGGCCTCACCTAGGCCCCACCCTCAACTAGTAAAGACTACAAGAGATAAGCGACATGCCCCTAACAACAACCAATCTAAACTTCCATTTGGCATCTCCCCTCAACCCTTTACCCCGATAGTGAAGGGTAATGGTATCATGGGTTTAGCTCTAGTCTTTTCGCATCCCACTAGCTGTCGATGACGAGTATTCAACGATCTACTATACTTGTTGGTCGTGGCACTTCGCCTCCCCGTTGAGGCAACTGCCGAATCACCCTGGTGTCACCGCGTCACAGCATTCTGACTACATAGCTACATCTGCAGTCAAGGCCCACCCACTTAGTAGTTACGCACAGACCCAACCTCTGCGAGCACAGCCTAAGACATCTGTCACCACACAGACGACTACTGGGAGCACCTTAAGCACCTCAGGAAGTCGCGTGCTTCCCCTTCCAGTCCTTCAGAGCCGTCAGAACAATCAGATGAATGTGTGCTCCCCTCGTGCCTTATAACACCTCGATGACCTACCCCGTTGGGTTATTCACCCTCAACCGTACGGACTGGTCTAAGCGCCTTACTTTAGAATGTTGTTACACCCCATGTCTAAACATTCTTTTACGCGCTTGTCTCACCTCATCAGGTTTTGTAACACCCCACCTCCGCCAGGGTGGCTCTTGCAAGCAACTATGACTTTGGTGGGGCGTTTTAAAACAAGGTAAGCATGCATAATGATATAACAAGGCAGGACATGACATATATATATGTAAATAAACAGAGCAAGTAGATAGATAAAACAGCGGAAGAATTTTAAACCATTTCAAAAACAAGTCTGCTACATCATAATATCAATTTCCCAAATAAACAAGTCTAGTACATCATCTGAAACTGAAAAGGAAAACATAAAAGTAGCTATCCCCAAAGTGGAAAAACCATAGCGAGCTCAAGTCCAAAGCATACATGAGCTATCCAAGAAAGCAGCTAAGATCCAAGCTAGGCTCCTATATTCCCTCCCTGAGAACCTGGGGGGGGAAACGGAAGAAAAGAGGCGAAAGAAAACGGGTCAGTCAAAAAGACTGAGTAAGCCCTGCTACGATCAGTCTATCAACTAATAAAGTTAACATCATGATGGAAACTGAGATGATCATAGATAACAACATACTGGCATGGTAAATTAACTACAAGATAGAGGTGTCATCGCATAAACAAGGTTAAGTTTTGCACCACGGTGTACTAGCAAACCAACATAACAGGTATTGATCCCTTGGCCCAAGCTTTGACCCAATAACATGAAGTGACCTTAATATAAGGTCCAACCAAACGGTCTAGTCGATCGGCTCCCTATAAGCCTAACACGTCAAGTATTGGTGTCCATACGGCCCACATATGGATGTAGTCAGACTGTGCTGGGTCCACCTTCGGGTGTATCAAGCCCTCGGGTGTCAACCCCAGACACTGAAGCAATAATGCACAGTCTAAACCTACTGGTACCCGTGCCTCGAGTTTGTCCAACACCGGATTACGTGCACGTCCGTAGCCCGCCTGGACCCGCACCGCTGTACCACTCAGCCGTCGCTTTGGTCGCTTACATCAGTCCAGTAATCGTGCCCCGCCCTAGCCCAGCCTCTAGGGTTGTGATGATACCAAACTGGGATTACTGCTGGAACAGACCACGTTGCTAGGGTTTCCTAAGAGGGTTAAGTGTGATCTAACCCTTCACTAATCATGGATTAAATTGGTTAAGTGTAACCGACAGTTCACAACTTAACCCCATTTCAATCCCTCAAACCCCAAAATGGATTAAATTGGTTAAGTGTAACCGACAGTTCACAACTTAACCCCATTTCAATCCCTCGAATCCCCAAATTGGTTAAGTATTAGTGGGCCATGACTTAACCCTAATCATGAGGCATTAATTAATTTAATTGTGCCTTAACCTCTCACATTAGACTTTGTTGCGGTTACTAGTTAAGCCGGGCGGGTCCGGGTAGCTTTACACCACAACTTGGTCTAACCTCGGGTCCAAGGTACACATGACCAACTTCTCACATTGGGTCCTATTGTTTGTAGCCACTAGTTAAGCCGGAAGGTTCCGGGTAGAATTACGCTACAAACTCAACCCAACCTCGAGTTGGCCACACTTATGTTTTCTAAGTGTCATGTCCACCATGTTTCCAAAACACATTACAAGTTCAACAAATACTTGGGTAGACCTAACTTAATAGGTAAATTCCCAAGGGGTAGACCTAACTTAATAGGTAAATTCCCAAGCTCATGTTTTTATGTCCTTTAAGTTTACCCAACCCCAAACGCAATCCCATCGCTCACATATCGCAATAGCACATAAAGGATAGAAAGAGGGAACTTGGCATAATCATGACATAAAAGTGTTAGAGCCACAAGTTCAACATGGTGGCATATGAAAGATTCATGTGTTCATACACTTGCATATTACATTTTTAGGCCCAAAAGCATGCATAACATGTTAACATGAACCACATGACCATCCCAAACTTGCATAAGCATACTTGCATACCATATGACAACTTTGCATATCAAACTTGCATAATAAAACTTGCATATCATACTTGCATAACAAACTTGCATAAACAAACTTGCACAACATATGACACTTGCATATCATACTTGCATAACTTATGGCAACTTGCATATCATACTTGCATAACAATCTTGCATAAACAAACTTGCACAACATATGACACTTGCATATCATACTTGCATAAATAAACTTGCATAACTTATTAAACTTGCAAATCATGGCATAGTGAACTTGCATAAACATGCATAACTTGTTAAACTTGCAAATCATGGCATAGTGAACTTGCATGAACATGCATAACTTATCAAACATGTGTAACATAGCATAGTGAACTCGCATAAGCATGCATAACTTATTAAACATGCATAATCATAGCATAACGAACTCGCATAAGCATGCATAACTTATTAAACATGCATAAATCCCAACTTTCATCACATATTAACTTTAGAGTTTCTAAAATGAAGGTAAGAGGGCTTACAACGCTTATGCGAACTCAAATGAGTATAGCAAATGTAAGAAACCCCTTATGCAACAAAATAAAACCCCAAAATGCAAGCAAACTTGATCAAGACTCCTCCTTTATGATGATAATAGAGAAACAAGACTTTAATGCAAGTTAAGGAGGATCATACAAGCCTAAATATACTTGTATGCATGGAAATCTCTTATGAATTTGTTTAGGAATTGTATGAAGAGAGTGGAGGCCATGAGAGTTTTGATTTTGACATAGTTTAGTTGCTAGAATGAATAATGAGTGATTTAGGGTAGGTTAGGATCTTATTTATAGATTAGGCTAGTGATTTAGACCATAGGATTAACCCTAGGTTGAATTAGGTCCATCAGATTTCAGAATTCTCTAGAACCAAGCCACAAGACCAGACCAAACCCAAAATGGTGCGCCAGGCAAAACTGCCCGGCCACCCTGTGTCGACAGGGCTGTCGACACCCTGGGGACCCTGTCGACATGCCTGTCGACATGGGGGTCCTGGCGGGAATTTTCCCGCCTGCGCCAGTTTGCCCTAATTTCCCACTTTGAACTTGAAATTCAAATCTGTTTTTAATATGGAAATTTCTGAAAACTTCAATGGGCCTTAACTGGGTCATACGAACTCCGATTTTCGAAAACTCGGACTCTATTTCGCGTATTTTTCCGAGACGAACGCAATGGCATAGCCCGTTTCCATTGATTCATATTTTAGGATTAAATTCTGCCTCGATTTATGTTATAACAGGTTATTGAAAACACGGGTTGTTACATTCTCCCCTCCTTAAAGGATTTCGTCCCCGAAATCTTCAAGTTTAGGAAGAACGTATCCTACCATCCAATCATCCATCTACTCAAAGCATCATTCACGAGCAATCATTGTCCTTACAAGATTCTAAATGCTGGATGAACATATGCAGAGGTGTGTGTATATGTACTTATCTAATGCAAATATCATCAATGCGAATTATGTTGGTGAAATGAATCCATATGTATGCAATTTCTAACATAATGTATATCATCTATATGTGTGCACATAACATACACCCATATGCAACATCCATGTGATAACACACAATTTTTCATCCATGAATAAGCATAAACACTCATGCATATGCAATATGAGGAGTGTGCGAGCCGATCTAGTGCCTAATTGTGTGTAATGCATCCACGAGCAACCACTTGCAAACACTTGCAACCACTTGCAACCATCAAACATAACATGTCTCAAACACATGTTTCATCCAAAGGATTCTACCTAAGGTTCTCATGACAAGATAAACACGATAAACTAGATAAACATGGATAGAGAGATCTTAGAAGATAAGCAAGATAAACTCCTTTTTTGGATTACAAGAAATCCATTCAAACTCTGACATATAGTACTAACCGATGAGTCATAACTCCCTTATGGAGTTTACAACAGAAATAAGATCGAGAATGGGACCGAGAGGATATATAAAAAAGATAACTTGCAAGCAAGCTCCACAGGAAAACAAGGATCAAGGATGCACTCTTAAAAAGATATGATGCGCGTATCTAGTCTTCACTGTTCTTAGTCACGTTTCCTTGAGCTTAACTCCACTGTGCTTTGACCGTCTTTTACTTCATGATTTCTTGGCTTCCTAACTCCTATTTCCCAAATTCGAGTTGGAACTCATTTCATTATCGCCTCTCGTCTTCCTTTTCCACTTATTCTTCCTTCTGTATACTTGGCTTAAACATAACTGTAACCTCAAGATTTCATGCAAGCTCTCCAAAATTCACTAGTGAATCCTGGATCTCGTCTACTTACTATAAAGTATTCCACGCAGCAGAACTTTTCTTGAAAATACCAATCCACGTTGCCAATTGCCCTTATAAACGTGATTTTCTATAACTCATGCTTAATCGAAATGAACCATCCGCCTATGAGTGATAGGCCATACCTAGATTCAGTTGCCTACTCATGGCTTCCTGTAGGCTATTTCAAAACTGGCCAACTTCTTGAGGGTAAACCGTTGCTAACCATGATGCAGTCCTCTCGCTCTTCACCGGACTAAAATGAGCACTCTTCGTGAGTCTTCCTATTATGACCCACCTACCCGTATTCCCTTTCTTTGGTCTAGGTAATCTATCCACATAATCTATCGAGATGTTTCACACTTCCCTTGCGGAACCTCCAATGGAGGTAATGGCCCGCCGGGCTTCTATGACTTGGCCCTAACCTGGTGGCACAACATGCATCCTGAGACCAACTCGGCCACCTCCTCGAGTGATGCGCATCTTCAAGAACCTTCTTTACCAAGTCTTCCACTCGAGGAACACATAATCTCTCATCGCGCCTTAGTCATCCCTTGTCATCTATAATATATCTAGCGAGGTGACTTAACATCTCGCCTCGAATCAACTGGTCCATGTTCTTGACTAACTGCGGGTCTTCTTCCTGTGAAACCCCCTTCTTGATCCAGAAGAGTAAGTCTAAGCTCAGGGAATGCTAACTAACTAGCCAAACGGAGAAAGCTCCTTACTTCAATTGCCCCCCTTCAGGGTTTTCCGGTCTTAAACCGCAACCACTTTAGCGGAATCCACCGCTAAGCCTTACTCAGGAACTATGTGCCCAAGAAATCCAACTTCTTTCCTCCAAAGTGACATTTGGAGAACTTGACCTTCAACTGGTGGCTCTAAGCGTATCCACCACCTCCTTGAGATGTCTAGCATGCTCTTCCTCGTTCTTTTAAGGAGATCAAAATATCGTCTACGACGACCACGACAAACTTGTTCAAGGACTCCCTAAACACCCGACCCATCAAGTTCACGTAATATGCGGGTGCATTAGTCAAACCAAATAGCATGACTAGCCATTCTAAAAAAAATCCATCTAGAGTCCTAAACGCAGTCTTGTCAATTCCATCCTCAGCCATCCTAAGCTGATGGAATCCGGTAGCTAGATCAAAAGGAAACAGATGCTCCTACAAGCTGATCAAACAAATCATCGATCCTTGGTAACGGTTGTCTATTCTTCTCACGATAATCAACACACAAGCGAAGCAAACTGTCCACATTAGTAACGAATGCTACTGGAGCACCCTACTCGAAAATACTTCGTCTCAGGAAGTTCTTCTCAAGCAACTCCTTGACTTGCTTTCTTAACTCTCATCTCGTGAGGTCATGTGCCTAACCGGCCACGATACTGGCTTGGTATTACCAACCAGATAATGCGGAAATCTATACCACGTCTAGGGGTAACCCCCTTCACTTCACCCAAGATATCAGGATATTCTCGGACCACCCTCACAGATTGCAAACTATCGATAGACGAGTCGAGGGATTTCAAGATAACATAACATGACGGGATCCATAGGGTTACTAGAAATTTCTAGGGTATTACCGAGGCGGATCATGAGCCTCACAACCCTATGCACAAAAACCAAGAATGGCTCCAAAACAGGACAACCATTCCATGCCCAAAACCAACCCATATCCCCTGAAACCGAGAATATAAACATCCCACGAGAATTCTATACCCAATATAGAAATTTTCAAATCCACCCAGACCACAGACAATTGGGCGGAACCCCCAATTGGATTTGAAACACATACGGGATCATCAACTAGGCTAGTACTTAGGTGTAAACTTTCAACTAGATCAGATGAAATAAAACTATGCGATGTGCCAGAATCAAACAAAGTACGAACAGGGAAAATCAGAACAAGTCTTTCAACAGAAACACTACCTCTATCATGGTGTTGAGGGGATGAACTCGCCCTCCAGATAGTCCCGCACACTGAGTCTGACCTTGCCCTTGTTTTCTTCGGGCAATCTTTGCTGAGATGTTCACACTCACCACAATGAAAGCATTCGCCCCGCTTTCTCTTCTTCTTCCTACATTCCCTGGATATATGTCCAACTTTACCACAGAAGTTGCATTTCCTATTCTCTCTTGGCTTGTCCTTGCGGTTGTTGTTATTCTTGCCTCGTTTCCCGGAATTTACCCTCTTGCCTTGAGACTCATTCGCCTTGACCTCTTTCTTGTCATTGTTATCTTCTTCTTGAAGTAGGGCCGTATTCACCAAATTCCCGAAAGTCGCCCCCAAGGGTATATGAGACATGGCCAAACCATGTAATGGCTCGTTTAATCCTAGAGCAAAGTGTAGGGCCTTCTTCTGAGTTGTATTAACCAAGTCTAAATCGACCCGAGCCAGTTGATTAAACTTATCTATGTATTCCCTAATAGTCATGTCCCCTTGCTTCAGTGATAAGAACCTCAGTCCAAACCTTCCTCTAAAATCATCCCAAGTCTCAATTGGCCTAGTAGCGGTGGTGACTACCCACCAACGTGCAGCTTCTTCCTTTAGCAACCATACTGCTAATAAAACCTTCCTGCGGTCACCTATATCAAAGGTGGCTAAAAGATCCTCGGTCTCTTTCAACCAATTCCTTGCCTCTACAAAAGTCTCTGTTCCACTAAAATTCTTGCCACCCATCATCTTAAAGTTCTTACAAGTTTCCGCAAAATCCGCTTGTGGAGGCTGAGGGAGAAGAGGAACATCAGCTACGGAAGGAGGAGGAGGAACAACGGCCTTGACTGGAAAGACAACATTAGAGACACCCAGGACCGGTGCCGTGACTTCTAAGTACCGACGAAACCAATCGGGTATTGTTACTCCTCCGGGCAAGATGAGATTATCAAACATGCTGGAAACGAAAAGAAAAGAGTTCAAACGAGGGGTCAAAGGGTAGTGCTAATGGCTTTTGGGAAATAGCCTTTTTTTTAAAAAATAACTAGACTTTTCTTTGGAAAATACTTTATACTTGGTTTTGAAAATAGTTTTTCAAAAATTTTAAAAACCTTTTTATCCCTTCTCGTAAACCATATGCTCTGATACCAAATGTAACACCCCACCTCCGCCAGGGTGGCTCTTGCAAGCAACTCTGACTTTGGTGGGGCGTTTTAAAACAAGGTAAGCATGCATAATGATATAACAAGGCAGGACATGACATATATATATGTAAATAAACAGAGCAAGTAGATAGATAAAACAGCGGAAGAATTTTAAACCATTTCAAAAACAAGTCTGCTACATCATAATATCAATTTCCCAAATAAACAAGTCTAGTACATCATCTGAAACTGAAAAGGAAAACATAAAAGTAGCTATCCCCAAAGTGGAAAAACCATAGCGAGCTCAAGTCCAAAGCATACATGAGCTATCCAAGAAAGCAGCTAAGATCCAAGCTAGGCTCCTGTATTCCCTCCCTGAGAACCTGGGGGGGGGGGGGGGAAACGGAAGAAAAGAGGCGAAAGAAAACGGGTCAGTCAAAAAGACTGAGTAAGCCCTGCTACGATCAGTCTATAAACTAATAAAGTTAACATCATGATGGAAACTGAGATGATCATAGATAACAACATACTGGCATGGTAAATTAACTACAAGATAGATAGAGGTGTCATCGCATAAACAAGGTTAAGTTTTGCACCACGGTGTACTAGCAAACCAACATAACAGGTATTGATCCCTTGGCCCAAGCTTTGACCCAATAACATGAAGTGACCTTAATATAAGGTCCAACCAAATGGTCTAGTCGATCGGCTCCCTATAAGCCTAACACGTCAAGTATTGGTGTCCATACGGCCCACATATGGATGTAGTCAGACTGTGCTGGGTCCACCTTCGGGTGTATCAAGCCCTCGGGTGTCAACCCTAGACACTGAAGCAATAATGCACAGTCTAAACCTACTGGTACCCGTGCCTCGAGTTTGTCCAACACCGGATTACGTGCACGTCCGTAGCCCGCCTGGACCCGCACCGCTGTACCACTCAGCCGTCGCTTTGGTCGCTTACATCAGTCCAGTAATCGTGCCCCGCCCTAGCCCAGCCTCTAGGGTTGTGATGATACCAAACTGGGATTACTGCTGGAACAGACCACGTTGCTAGGGTTTCCTAAGAGGGTTAAGTGTGATCTAACCCTTCACTAATCATGGATTAAATTGGTTAAGTGTAACCGACAGTTCACAACTTAACCCCATTTCAATCCCTCAAACCCCAAAATGGATTAAATTGGTTAAGTGTAACCGACAGTTCACAACTTAACCCCATTTCAATCCCTCGAATCCCCAAATTGGTTAAGTATTAGTGGGCCATGACTTAACCCTAATCATGAGGCATTAATTAATTTAATTGTGCCTTAACCTCTCACATTAGACTTTGTTGCGGTTACTAGTTAAGCCGGGCGGG
The DNA here is from genome assembly GCA_030737875.1 of Allium sativum. Taxonomy (NCBI): domain Eukaryota; kingdom Viridiplantae; phylum Streptophyta; class Magnoliopsida; order Asparagales; family Amaryllidaceae; genus Allium; species Allium sativum. Next base: position 709,200,142 of record CM060916.1, on the reverse strand, counting down.
TCCGGGTAGCTTTACACCACAACTTGGTCTAACCTCGGGTCCAAGGTACACATGACCAACTTCTCACATTGGGTCCTATTGTTTGTAGCCACTAGTTAAGCCGGAAGGTTCCGGGTAGAATTACGCTACAAACTCAACCCAACCTCGAGTTGGCCACACTTATGTTTTCTAAGTGTCATGTCCACCATGTTTCCAAAACACATTACAAGTTCAACAAATACTTGGGTAGACCTAACTTAATAGGTAAATTCCCAAATGGTAGACCTAACTTAATAGGTAAATTCCCAAGCTCATGTTTTTATGTCCTTTAAGTTTACCCAACCCCAAACGCAATCCCATCGCTCACATATCGCAATAGCGCATAAAGGATAGAAAGAGGAAACTTGGCATAATCATGACATAAAAGTGTTAGAGCCACAAGTTCAACATGGTGGCATATGAAAGATTCATGTGTTCATACACTTGCATATTACATTTTTAGGCCCAAAAGCATGCATAACATGTTAACATGAACCATATGACCATCCCAAACTTGCATAAGCATACTTGCATACCATATGACAACTTTGCATATCAAACTTGCATAATAAAACTTGCATAACTTATGGCAACTTGCATATCATACTTGCATAACAAACTTGCATAAACAAACTTGCACAACATATGACACTTGCATATCATACTTGCATAAATAAACTTGCATAACTTATGGCAACTTGCATATCATACTTGCATAACAATCTTGCATAAACAAACTTGCACAACATATGACACTTGCATATCATACTTGCATAAATAAACTTGCATAACTTATTAAACTTGCAAATCATGGCATAGTGAACTTGCATAAACATGCATAACTTGTTAAACTTGCAAATCATGGCATAGTGAACTTGCATGAACATGCATAACTTATCAAACATGTGTAACATAGCATAGTGAACTCGCATAAGCATGCATAACTTATTAAACATGCATAATCATAGCATAACGAACTCGCATAAGCATGCATAACTTATTAAACATGCATAAATCCCAACTTTCATCACATATTAACTTTAGAGTTTCTAAAATGAAGGTAAGAGGGCTTACAACGCTTATGCGAACTCAAATGAGTATAGCAAATGTAAGAAACCCCTTATGCAACAAAATAAAACCCCAAAATGCAAGCAAACTTGATCAAGACTCCTCCTTTATGATGATAATAGAGAAACAAGACTTTAATGCAAGTTAAGGAGGATCATACAAGCCTAAATATACTTGTATGCATGGAAATCTCTTAGGAATTTGTTTAGGAATTGTATGAAGAGAGTGGAGGCCATGAGAGTTTTGATTTTGACATAGTTTAGTTGCTAGAATGAATAATGAGTGATTTAGGGTAGGTTAGGATCTTATTTATAGATTAGGCTAGTGATTTAGACCATAGGATTAACCCTAGGTTGAATTAGGTCCATCAGATTTCGGAATTCTCTAGAACCAAGCCACAAGACCAGACCAAACCCAAAATGGTGCACCAGGCAAAACTGCCCGGCCACCCTGTGTCGACAGGGCTGTCGACAGGGCTGTCGACACCCTGGGGACCCTGTCGACATGCCTGTCGACATGGGGGTCCTGGCGGGAATTTTCCCGCCTGCGCCAGTTTGCCCTAATTTCCTACTTCGAACTTGAAATTCAAATCTGTTTTTAATATGGAAATTTCTGAAAACTTCAATGGGCCTTAACTGGGTCATACGGACTCCGATTTTCGAAAACTCGGACTCTATTTCGCGTATTTTTCCGAGACGAACGCAATGGCATAGCCCGTTTCCCTTGATTCATATTTTAGGATTAAATTCTGCCTCGATTTATGTTATAACAGGTTATTGAAAACACGGGTTGTTACAGGTTTCCAGTTAACTTGGTTATTCCCATTCATATTGAATTCTTATTCAAATTACCAAGTTTCTCTTGCTTATTAATTTCAGTCATACAACTTAATCCATTTAAGTTTATTAATAAGCCCGCAATATGTTATTCTCTAGATTGTGGCCCAAGGTCTGTAATCCACAACCTCTTTTATATTCTTGTTGATTTCATCATTAAAATAACATGTTTTACTTAATATGTAATTAAGTATATCCAATTCACATGTTTTATAATTAACATGTCACTTACCATTTATGATTAAATATAACTTATTTCATTTCATAAGTTTTCCTCATCGTTTCTCATTTAATCATAATTCCATTTTACATTGTCAATACAACTTATCGCTGTTTACTTATTAACTTAGTTCTATTAACTAAGGCCCATTAATAAGTTTCTCTACCCATTTATTATAACCTATGTTATAATTTCCTCTTGTCCCTAGGACAAGTCTAAACATGTTATTCTTACCAACGGGTTTCAGACTTCCAAGTTTACAGTTTACTTAATTTATAATTAAGTACAACTTCTTATATTTCATACATTTTACCCCTTTTCCCAACTGGTTTCCGGCTTTCCCCATTTCTGCTTACTTAATTTACAATTAAGTGTCCTTTATCTCATTTCACCAGCTATCCAATTTCCTTATTAGTTTATTATAACCTAAGTTCTAATCCCCACTTGTTCCTAGAACAAGTCTACCTATTATACAACATTTTCGTTAATGTTACTTATTTATAATATGTGATTACCATTCCCCCTTTAAACCATTTTCTTTTACTGTTGCATTCCAGTATTCTTCATTCACTACAATGTATGTTCCTTATTTTGATTAAGGAAAACACTTCTTGCACCTTATCAGTTTGATAGAAGGAATCAGTGATTTATTTTCATAACGTATTCCCATCTAAATCCGTGGTAGCAAGTAATTTCTTTACTTTTCTTGCTTAATTACTGTGGCTTACTTGCAACCACGTTCTCAGAAGTAGGTCATTTAGGGAAATACATCACTTTTCCTTCGTACCACACTAACTCAGTTCATTTCATCCCTTCCTTTATTTTCTGAGTTAGACATTTGATTACCATTATTGCCATTTATTCATATCTTGTTATATACATATATATATATATAAGCACTAGACCTCTCACATTAAGCCTACACTTGTGGACGCTGGATTTGCCGGGCAGGTCCGGGCAGATTTCTACCACAAGTTGACTTAACGTCGTGTCTTAGAACCATTACACGTTTTTAATTTTTGCACTTAGACCCCTCACATTAGATTTACCACTTGTGAATGCTGGATATGCCAGCGGTTCCGGGCAGACTTCTGTCACAAGTGAAATTTAACCTCGTGTTTAAGTGCATTACAGTGTCAAATTACTGTGAATCTAGGCATGTTTGTTCTTTAACAATTATTCCCATTTCATGAAAATTTTAGGCATATTATCCTTTTTATTGTAATCTATTTTACAGTAATCTAAATTGCATGTCGTCCAGTTTTGCCTATATTTTGTCGCATGTCCTTTCAACATATGTTTAATTCTAATTTGACATGTAAACATTCAATCGGGTAATTATTCAAATTCAACAAGTTAAACATGTCGTCACTCAACAATATGCCATCAATGAATCATATAATTATAACCACAATAGTCAATGCCCATATTCTAATAAGTTTATTCAACAATGTAATCATTCTAATACTTTAACTGATTCAACGTATGAATTATTCATATTAACACCTCAACTTGTTATAACAATGATATATAATTAACTGGCAATTTCACAATTTATTAAAAGGGAAATGCTAAACGATAATCATAATATTATCGAAAGGGTATAGCTTAAACCCACTCACCTTTCATGCTTTCCCAAATTTTGGATCTGATCCCGTTTCAGCATCCATCGTTTTCCCCTTAATCGAATTTACAACCCATCGATCATGGATTTTTTATTTTCATTAAAAGAGAGAAGGGAAAGAAAGAATAAGAATTAGAATGGATTAGATCTAGAATTTTACCTTGCTTTCATGATTCAATAATCTTTTATTAACGTTGATTCCCTCTTCGAGATCTGAATTCATAATTTTCCTAGGCTAATATTTTAATTTTCAGAATAGATCTGAGAAGAGAGAGAGGGAGAGTAATGGTAGAGTTCCAGCGTAGCCACCGAATTATGATGCTTAGGGTTAGGTCTAGGGTCTTATTTATAGGTGTATGGAGCAACCAGGACCCTCAGATTTGCCCAAAAGCCATCTGAATCGTCAAAATATCAAAAACCCTAATCTGCCAAAATCTGCCGTAGGTGGGTGGACACCCCTTTGAGGGGGTCGACAACCCTTTGAGTGAGTCGACACCCCTTAGGGGGGTCGACACCCCTTGGCGGGAAATCTGCCGCCTTTTGAAAATTTGAATTTTGAACCGATTTTCGAATTTCTGGACCCATTTTTGAATTCTGAACCTAATATATATATATATATATATATATATATATATATGTATGTATGTATGTATATTCTTCCCGCGCGTATACAAACTTCGAACCTTAATAACTTCTTCATAGGGTGTCCGATTTACGCAAAGCAGGTGTCGATTTTGACCAGAATTTCGAGACAGACGCAATGACGCACAGTCCATTTTACTTAATTCTGAATATTTAATTAAGTTATTCTTATTTTATTATCTTAAGTTAAAAATGCGGGGTGTTACATACCCATCTTTAATAATGTTTGATAAATAGGGGTGTTGACTTCAACATATATAGTTTGCTAAGTTATATGGCCTTGTTAAAGTTGGGTAACTTGACAAAGTTGAATCTACATATATCATGTCTTCTAGATTTTTTCTGATTTGAAATTGTAAATGCTTTTAATTAAATAAGCTCAACTACAACACCCATCATTACTTGGTCATCTTCAGAGTTTCTTATACTGCTAAAATCCTACATAATTAAAGACAAACCATGGACAAGAAATTAAGTTGTGTAGAGGGTTGTGTGTGTAATCCATGAAGGACATTGAAACCTAATGAATAAATTTTACAATAATCATATAGGCTGTACAAGGAGGAGTTCAACTTTATAAACCAAAAATAACTTATGGCTATTTGCGATCGACATTGCAAAATAATTTAAGAGATTGAAAGTGAACATATTTAAAGTGGCTCGCTCTATTTTTGATATGCGTTATATATTAGAGTACTGAACAAAATTTATTAGTCACGAGGCATTTCAACTTCATTACAATTGGGTTACGTATTTTGGTTAACTATAAATTGCCTTATTGTATTTCTGTATGTTGTTTCTCTATTTTTGTATTTTGTTGGATTTTAATGAATTTTCCAAGTATTTATTATACTTATATTTTTAGTTAACATGATAAGATAGTAACTAAAAAAATAAGTTTAAATATTAACAGATACAAAGAAATTTGAAAGATACATAATAATTCCACTTGACACGATGTAGACAAACTCCTAGGTCGATCTTTACAAAGGCAGTTGTCTTCCTACATAATGTAATTGGGTTAAGTATGAAGCCTCTTGATCTCATCTTTCAATTCCAAAGTGTAACTATTCCAGTATCCAAAATAGCATTCGTTTAGGTAAATAGGATACCGAAAGTATCGACAATCAACATTATTCCTATGTCGAGCGATTAGAATCAGTGACTCTAAAAGTGAAAGAATGTAACATTTACGGACTATGTCCCATCAAATTCAGTTGCATTTTTGACTGAAGGTATTACCATATGTTACTATCGAGTACGACGTACTGATAGTGGTTGTTGAAGATGGACTATTTGCAATTGTTGCATCCTTGTTTCAAGATCTCGTTGTTGCATATCCTCGTAATGTGGCATTTCCATTTCAATGTTAATTAGTAGATATTCTAGGTGGATATGGCTTAGGATTTGATGGTTTAGATAGGTGATCAGTATAATCATATGATGGCGGAAAAGAAACATGCATTTTAAAAGCTCTTGGTTTAAATTTACATACCAAAATATCTCATTTTAAATTCATAGGCATTTATAAATGAGTAAAACATTCATCATGAACCGTGATTCTCTTTAAAACATGCTAGAATTTTTTTTGTTGGATCAAACCAGTATAATAATTGTGCCACTTTCTGACATACACTATAGTGTTCGGCTGTGACAGGGCATTATATAAAATTTAAATGTAGTTAACCAAGTCTTGTTGTTATGTGATATTTCAATTCTAACAATGAATGTTTCCTAGAGAATTCAAAAGTCATGTGCTCCTTGAGTTTAAGTGTACCGTGAATCTTTTCAGTGTTGGATCAGATCAATATCATAACCACTACACTTTCCTCTGCAGTAGTGCCAGAATTTCAAAAACATTATAGTTTCTCTTGGATCCAATCAACAAATTAAAGTCTTGTTGCCGTGAGGTATTCGAATTCAGATCGATGAATGCTGGCTAAGAAAACATGCAATATGTCCATAGTATTCGACTGTGACTGTACATCGTAGCTGTTTTGAATGTAGATAATCAAATTTTATTGCTAGTGCTCTTTGAATTAAAACAACGAGTGCTTCCAATAGAATTCAACTGCAATGTGCTCATAGCGTACTAAGATTCTATTCAGTATTCAGTCAAATCATCGTCTGATCCCTGCTTTTTAACGAAATGGTTTGCCATAATATATAATTTTAATTGTGTATAAATGTAGTTTTCCACAATGTCTTGAATTTAGTTTTTGAATTTTTGATGTTGATTTCTAGTTCCATACATTTTATAGTAAGATAGTCGAACAAACATGGATAATTGGTAAATTGAAGATGATGTATTGGTGGAACATTGTGATTAATGAGAAGCTGAATGTGAATTTATTTCTCAAAATTAGTTAGAGCCGATTCTTAAAGCATTGTTGTTGTTGATCAAATTAGCCGCAACATCGAAATGGGGCAATAATCATAGTCATGTGGAGTTGTATTTCCTATAAATACCACCATTTCCTTCCACTTTTTCATTCATTCTCATTTCTCTTCTTTCTTTCTTCTTCTTAAAGTTAAAGCCATGGTTTCCATGGCATAAATCTCCCTCTTTTCCACCACCACCTTGCCAAAGATCATCGTCATCCTCCTCCTACTCCTCTTATAATAGAAAGAAAAGGAGACAAGTATATATTATATTATATTTATTGTTGAAGAAGATGGTGCGCCGAAATACTGTCTGACGGTTCGCTTAACTAGGCTCGCATACCGTAAGATTGGAAAGCTATTTGGTGAGAACTCTTTAACCACAATTTATATATTTAATTAGTAATTAGACTAATTTAAATATTGTGATGAATTTTTAGTGGTTAATGATGGTTGATGGATGCGTAGTTTAGAGCACACACACTATTAAGCGTTAATGTTATAATGCTTGTGCACAGTTATGATTTATTTAATTATGTTGATGATGGCTGCTATGTATGTTTATAATGGTTATTGATGTTGTTTCGCACACACTATAACATAGCAATTATGGTATCACATTAGCGATAGGCAAATCTCCTTCGTAATTAGAAGCAATATTATTATTGAAATTGAAGGTTAATAATTGGAAAAGACCATATGTATGAATTCATATATATTGTTAAAGTTTCTTTAAAGGAATAAATAAGTATCAGAACGTTCTAGGATGACAGAGAGGATAGTGTCTAGGCTTGGGTTTGGAAGATATTGTTTCCTGCTCTGTTTGGCTATCCCTAACTGATCCGACGAATGGGATGGTTAATTTGAAGTTATTTGAATTTAGAAATGAATTGGAATTTGATTTATTAAGTGAAAAATAAAAATTGAATTTTGAACTCGAAATAATTTGGAAGGTCAATGTAAACTACTTTAAATGATTTTAAAAGTTTTATATAAGTATATAATGGTCTTCTAAGGTATTTTGAAGTAATGAAGAATAATGTTTATTTCGATCAAAATAGAGCTTGTCGCGTAAAGCCAATTCGCGTTTTTTAGTTACAAACTTTAAACGCTTATAACTTTTGCAATCTAAATCGGATTTCCATGAAACGAAAAACGTTTTATTTCCATTAACAAGAGCTTTCAAATGAGTGAAAGAAGATTTTAATTTCGAGTTATAATTTTCAAGTTATGTTTAAAACCGTTTTGGAAAAGGTCGTTATAAGAGCAGTTGTCGACCATAACTATAAACAACTGTTTTAAATGTTTTAAAAATATGTTTTTTTTGTAAAATCATTATAAATTATGTAAAAGTGTTTTCAATTGTAAAGTTTAATTTTTGCTAAGATAATTAAGTCAACTGTTTTATAACACTTTTGTAACTCTTTTGAAAACACTATTGTAACGCTTTCTTCGGAAACAGTCTATTTTGAAGTTTTTAACCTGCAAACTGTTTTCCGAACTATAACTAATCATTTGTAAATGATTGGTGGAATTTTTTCAAAGATTTAAAAGTATTGAAAATGTTTTATATGGAAATTAAATTGATTTATTTGATATAAAAATGGGGTTTTCAATTTTAAATAATTGGATATGGTTGGAGATAAATCTTCGGATGTTTGATATTAATTCGTAGATGACGACTCTTACTATTTGAGGAATTTAAAAGGGAGTTCACCGTTATTCCACTTATAGTGTGAGTTGGATACGGAGATTATTAGTGAGTATAAGTTGATATTTCTATCTAGATCTAATGTCAAAGAGTTGGACAAATCTTTTAATTAAGATACGAGTTTCCTAAATTGATTGGGATAAGTTGGATAGAAATAATCTTCGGATAGTTGATATGAAATTCTGTGGTGTAAACCTATACTATTTGAGGAATTTGGAAGATATTATTATTATATCGTTATTCCACTTATAGTATTCGTTGATTATGAGAATTGATATCGAATATAAGTAGATACAATTTCTGTGTAACTTATGTTCAATATCAATTGATTTGAGTTTTGTCGTGAATCATATCTTCAATAATATCATTCTTGAAACCCAATGAGATTGAGTTAGGGAAATTCATATCGTAATTTAGGGATTTAATCAAATCTTTGATTTGAGGAAATTAAAAATAAGGAATTGGGAAGGAAGTATAATCTTTTAGTTAAGATTACAGAATTGATGTTAGGAAGCCAATTTAATTGGCAATTAGGGTTGAAATGTAGGGTAAGGATTTTCAAAGGAAACTAGGTTTTTGATAACGAGTTATCAAATGGAAAGTTAATTAAGGTTTTGAGGCTAAATTATCTTTGACTTAAAGGGTGTGTTTTATAGGAGAAAGGTTAAATATGAATTTTGTTATAATTTGAGAATGGATTTAAAGAAGTTTAATATAACAAATCCAAGATGGAAGGAGATTTGGTTGAAAGCCTGTGTGTTCTATAATTGTGTTTTTAAAATTGCGCTTATTATTTGGAAAGAACGAGATCAGATGTATATCCGAAAACCATTCCAAGTAATAATACGACGTTGTGGAGCAGTTGAAGATATTGAAGACGACATTGAAGACCAGAACCCTTCATATTGTAAGGACGACTTGCTGAATATCTCGAATGGTTGGCTCCCATTCGCAGATGGATTTTATATCAGCTAAGTGGCAAGAAGCTCGAACGCATGTGAATGAATTCCGGATTGTGGTTTCATTCAGACCCAGAACGGACTTGTATGGATTGTTTGTCTTACATTGTAATTGACTGCATAACACTGATCTCTGTTAAATATATATCTGCTTGGTGGCGAAGAATTTATTCTCTTGCTTAACACCCTTCTCCAAGACGTATGAGCTTATAGGTTATATATTGATAGAAATTAGCGATGCATTGTGAATGGACAATGTGGCATACTTAAGTTATGTGATGAGCTATGGATGATCAAAACATGGCTTATTTAAGCGTAGCTTTGTATATATCGCAACCTCGACAAGCCTCACACCCCGGTAAATGGCCAAAACAGGAAGAAATGCAGCAAGGTTATGGGTTGTTGTCTTCTTTTAGATAAAAAGTGTACTATGGTATGGAGCCCAGGTATTAACCTATGTGGTAAAAACATCTGCTTTTGTTGTTGTTGTTGGCACGCGCTCGGAAAGATCGATAACGACTGGGAGATGATATACTCAGGTGTACTCTAAGTTACCTAGTTACAGAGGTAACCCGGCCTTGTGTTGGCATGAGGAGCATCACTGTTGATCCTTGGACATCCCTCTAGAGGTGTTCAAAATTCGGTTCGGAAGGAAGTTCCTTTGCTTGGTCATTGTTGGAAACCCAATCTCCGCTACGAGCCTGTACGATTTTAGTTGTATACCATACGTCAGTATAGTATATGGTACCTATGCTGACTAAGATTGATACATTTACTTTCGAAAGGATTTTTCACACTATATTATAGTATCGAAAGAGGATTTTACGTAACAAATACATTTTTGACTGCATAAGGAGAAACCTCGCCCATGTGTGCATTTGCATTGTGTGTGTACCGCGAGAACTTATGTTAGTTTCATTTTTCGAAAAGTCATTGCGAATTTCTATGCACGGGAATTCACATGGAGTAAACCCGCTCCGCGTTAACGGCGTGGTCCGGTGAATTATCTAACTTTAAAATAAACCCTAAAACAACTGTTTTGAGTTCTCACACCAGTCCTATGACTGACCTGGAGTTTATTGTTCCCACACCTAAACTCTGTGTGCCCATAATTTTTACATGGACAGTCTAGTAGTTTGGTTCGCATATTTAGCCTTGGAGTTGGTTGGAGCAGGATTCATGTTTTAGCCGGAGCTATTATATCTTGGAGCATGCATATTCTTCCACTGCGTTTAGTATCTTTTCCGCTGGGTAGTCGATTACTATGATGTATCTCTCGTAACTCTGATGTAATATTATTGTAATGATAATGGAAAAGTTCCTTTTATTTTGTACAAATGTTTAAGTACCCCTAACAATCCGTCTTTTGAACGGTTTAAGTTGGTTTAATTACAGGCGAAAACGGGCAAAAAGCCGGGCCGTTACACTTTATTCCCAGTAAACGATTCAACAAATAACCTTCTCAATCTCAGAAATTAAAACAGAAAGAAAAAGCATGTTCTTTCCTCTCTAAAGGATGTGGTAATAGGGGAAAAATGATTGAATTTACGTCGCAAGAAACCCTCTTTTGCCATACAATATCGTCCACTAATCCCTCAATATTCCACTCCAACATCAATACCAAATATGCACCCACCCCCTTTCAGATTCGAATCCCCCAATTCATACATACTCAGAAACGATATTACTTTGTGACATAATTGCAAGCAATTATAATGCAATAATTCGAATGTCGATTTACCTCTAAAGATCTCTGAACAAACACTTTTCCGATGTCCATACTTCCCACATTCAGAGCATTGAACCAAATTCCTGCATTCTTCTGCTATATGATTAGAATCTCTACACCGATAACTTTTTCGAACCCAGCTAACTCTCCCCTTCTTTGATCGATTTTGAGTAGGAACAAGATTCTGAAACTTGGATCGATACTAGGATTGAGACTTGAATCGAAACTGAGAAGATGAATTGCTCGTGAATAGGGATGGCAATGGCGCGGGTCTAGGGTCCAAACCCGCTTGACCCGCCCCTGTTTTAACCCAATTAGACCCGCCCCATAGGGTCATCGGGGCGGGTAGACCCGCGACCCGCATTTGGAAGTCCGGGTCTCGGGTCGGGTCTGGGGCACGGCTAACCCGCCCCAACCCGACCAGCACGATTTAAACATCATTAAAACACTTTATAACTATAATGATTACTTGTTAATCTTCTTAGGTATACATGGTTATAACTTGAATAATATTATTTTTTCAATCAACAAACTATAAAATTTTCATATTACTAAGTTGCATCAATGATAATTATATAATAACAAATGCATACATTTTGAATTATTATCTTACAGCTCATTTTTTAAAATTCTCTTATCATTGTGAACACATTATAATATGTATATAATTTATCATTTAATGATAAAAATATAAGTATATAAATTTGTGTATATTAGAACACAATATCACCGGGTGATGGGGCGGGTCGGGTCTACCCTGACCCGTACGGGTTTCGGGTACGGGGCGAAATTTCAGACCCGCACCGGATCTACGGGGCGGGTCTGGGGCAGGATTTAAAAATTCCGGGTCGGGTCTGAGGCGCGAGAAACCCGCCCCAACCCGCCCCATTGCCATTCCTACTCGTGAATGGACGAGAAATTGCATATAGGCACGATTTCTCCTTAATCACTTCCGTATAAGATTGATAATTTCCAAAAAACGGCTGAAAGAACAATGGATTAGAACGAGAATTATGTAAAAGAGAAGATGAAGATTGTTTTTTGGTCGCCATTTTCTTGGAGCTCGTAAAAAAACATAACAATTGAATTAGATAATTATTGTATTAATTCAAAATAACTGTAAAGTTGGTAATTTATAACCATCTCTCTCTTCTTCAACAATTATGTTGTGATGTACATATACAAGATTACATAATGTCAGATTTCACTTCAAGATCATGATAACATATTCTTTTTCTCAAATTATGAAATATACCCTATAAAACTCCAAAAGCACATTCAATATCTTTTCTTAAGCTAGCTTGTAGCCCAATAAATTAGCATCCTTTTTTTGTTATCATGCTTTTTATAACATTTGACTAAGTTTTTCAAATCGAATATATTCCTTCTACAAGATAGTACCCCATATCATGTTGACCATCACCTATCAGATAAGTACAAGCTGGTGCAATATCGTCAGACAATGAGCTAAGTAACAAAGAATGATATATAACATTATTATCGTTCAAAAATTCAGATATACCAAAAAGAAAAGCGTGCCAAATATATAAATCAAATGAAACAACTACTTCTAAAACCATTATTGCCTTGTTATAATGTCCACTATATTGTCATTGCATTACAACAGACAATTTTTTCAATGTCAATTCATACAACCTAAGCTACCAAATATATTTAGGGATCCACGCCATTTGTCCATAGCAGTTAGTTGACTGATGTCACTATCATTTGACGATCTAACGTACTCCACACCAAATATATGACGACGATTTTAACGAATTCTTTTAAGCATATGTTTGTAGCAAATTATTCAATTCAGATGTACTCGTCTGTCAGTTTGTTCTTCATGGACTAACATTCGTAAAACGCTTGTCCTTTTTTGATGCGACAAAAGGCCGAATCAACGACACGTGTCATGCCGCTGTGTGATATGCACGTTCATCCTAGCCAACCCAATCATATATACTCAAATATAATCTTAGATGTTCGATACCTTAATCTAAACTTCACAATGTCAAAGCATAGTCGTTATTATTAGTGTAATCTCTTTTGAATGAGGAAGAGGATAATCTTGATTTTGAAAACTTGCTGTAAATTGGTTTGAAGGCTTGTCGCGTTGAACACGAGAATACTCTCCATAGGGTTTAAAGTTGAATAACAGTTTTATCCAACTTTTATCGAATAAATAAATTTATGGTTCGTATCTCTCCTTCAATTTTACGTGGATTGCAGCTGTAAACTACCGTAGTCTGTCCCCGGCTTTGAAATATGAAAATCAACGCTCCAGCAGCAGACCCTTGGTTGACGAAGAAATGAGCTGAAGCTATAGCGATTTTCCCCTCATCTCCTCTACGCATTTAAGATAAATAAACATATTCCAGCTCTGATTCCAGATCAATGGCGTCAAAGTTAGTAATCTTCGCCATACTCATTTTCGACTTAATCGCATTCGGTCTCGCTGTTGCTGCAGAGCTGCGCAGAAGCAAGGTATTGACTATTCCGATTAAGGTTCCTTTTCCGCATTTTAAATTAGTTATCCTTTTATTGTTCTTGATTTATAATTTTAGGCGAAAGTGGTCCCGGATTCGGAGAGGAATTACACATACTGTTTGTATGATTCCGATATCGCAACTAGATATGGAGTTGGTGCATTCTTATTTCTGATGCTAAGTCAAGTTATTATCATGGCCGTTAGTAAATGTTTCTGCTGTGGGAGAGCCCTTAAACCTACTGGATCTCGTGCTTGTGCTTTAATTCTCTTTCTTTTGTGCTGGTATACATTTTTCTGCAAGTTTTTTTCTTATGATCTGTGATTTTTGTGTTTTAGTTATGAAGTTTTTCTAGAAAAGCTGATTTACTGATGATACTTCTGATTTTTTTACATTCATGCAAGTTGCTTATCTATTCCCAGTTTCTTACACTTTTATTATTTTACATTAGTTTCCTTCTCATTTTTGATTTTTTCCAACTCGTTTTCCCTTAATTATCTCTTAATTTTTGCATTGATTCTATATATCCCCTTGCATTAAAACCATTAAACTTAGGGTCCATCACTGCATCTATTAACACCCTGTAATTGCTCTTCACCCCCCAGTACAATAATTGAAATTTTATTTGGCTCCTTCTATTCGCACCTCAGTAATTGCTATTCGCACCCTACATAAAATTTTAAAAATTCAATACCAATTATACCCTTAAACCATGCCATTACCTAACGTGAAATAATGATAAACCATGCCATCTAGAGGCGTTGAAATTTAAATATAAACGCTGCACTCCAGCGTTGAAATATACTGAACCACGTAGGTTTGAAGAATGATAAATACCGATGCCAACTTAACGCGTAGAAAAATGTAAAACCACGTCATGGTCGCGCGTGGAAACATTTTATTCAATGTCATAACGAGGCATTGAAAATTCAAAAACAAGGCTTTGCTTCAGCGTTTATATATTTTATGCCACGTAAGTTTCAGGCCATGTACAAAAACGGAGTGAGAAGAGAGAACGAACATAGTTTGGATGACTATACTTTTTTGTTGAGGAAAAGATAAGGTTAGTTTAGAAATAAATGGGGTGAGAAAAGAAAAAAATGGGGTGAATTTATTTTACTAAGTTACCGGGGTGGGAAGAGCAATTACTGGGGTGCGAATAGATGTACCCATTTTATTTTCAGTTATACCCTTTAATAATAAATAACTTGTTTAATATGCTTATTTATCTTCCATCTTCATCTCACATCTTTACCTGTTGAAATTGTCATGACTCATGAACACTAAAACAAGCAAGACAACAAATTTTACAGATGATGTACGACCAAAGCAAATATGGTTCTTTCAGTCTATCCAAGAATAATGATATGAAAATGCAAATTTTTTGTTTTAGCACAAACAACAATTAAATCTAGAACAACACATACACCAGCTACCGTTAATAGTTAATAGGGTGCATTGCAGTGTCTGAGCAGTAGGATCAAGAAATTCCAAAGTGTACGTTTTAAAGAATAAAATCAATATCTATACCATGTTTGGTAACTATACACGAACATTAAGTATATGCGCATCTATATTAAAATGAAAGCGCTGCATCGAAGACTGGTTTATTCAAATATGATTATTATTTTTGTTTAATACGTCGATCGCCTAATTTTCTTGCCTCCATTGCTAAATTTTATGAAGTTGCAAATTTTTGAAAGGTAAAGCAACAAGTTATCGGGAGAATGAGAGAAAAGAAAAAGGAAGGAAAAGAAAAAATCAATGTGAATAAGAAAGAAAGATTATTTTTGAAATACATAGGGTGCATAGAGAAATAAATGGGATGTGTGTTTTATTTTGTCATTAGCAGGGGGTTAAGAGTAAATCATGGGGTGACGATAGACAGACCCTTAAACTTATTTATCATAATTTTTTTAATCTAATGTTGAGTAAAATTTAAATCATAATTTATCGTTATCTTTAAAGGTTTAGATTTGTATTTTAAATTTGTCTGCAATAGTGAAAATATTATTTGTCATGTTTTTATATTTAAATTTGTTACTGATGGGTATCTTATAATCCCTTGCTCTTGCTCATCTATGAGCTTTGTGTTCATTTCATCATCATCTAGGGGTCCAATATCATTGGAATTTTGTGTGCGAAAAACACTTGCTTCTCAAACCACGCTTATGTGCATAAAATAGGAGTTTGTTTGGAGACAAGCACTACAACATTGAGTAGATAACATGTAGCAATGAGACTGTTTCTATGGAAAGCTTTACCTTTCAAAGTACGCATTAACTGCAGAAAATAGTTCGTTAACTTTTGTTTGAATAGTACAAGAACTTGATATTTCCCAAAGATTCCAAATTTTTGTTTAAAGTAAGAATTTCACTCATCAATAGGCAACTATAGTCCATAAGTTGCCAAATGTAACAACCTACTTTTTTCGATCCTCAAAACTCAACACTAATACATCTACGATGCTCACATCAAGGTATATAACAAAATTTCATAGTGGAATGAATAAATACCGATCCTTACACAAAAAAGGAACTGATATATATATATATATATATACATATATATGTATGTATGTATGTATATGTATATGTATGTACAAACATACATACATCAGAGAACCAATCACAAACTCAGTTTAGATAGTTATAACAGCTTGCCCTTACAAAAGCTGATAAATAATCCAAACTAAACTAACCTATAAATGTACTTGGTATGATGCAAGTATTAGAACAAAATAACACTCGGATCAGTCTGGTAAGCCAACACAAGCAAACTCAAATCACAGGTAATTAATTCATTTAACTTTAAAAAAAATTTAAAATCAGAGGTATATTGTAAGCCTATGCCGCACATAAACACAAATGAGTATTTACTTTACGATAACCAAAACGTTTTTATTATAAATTTGATAATATTATAATAATGTTTAAAATTCACAAATAAATATATTAACATAGTTGAAATGCTTGCATTTCACGTTCTAGCATAGGAAGTATACAATCAAATCCTAAAACTCATATTGAAGAATGAATTCCAATTATGGAAGGGTAAGGGTCTATTCGTTGAACCCGTACATCTCTAAATAAAATGTACGAGAGGATACGATGCACCTAGCTACTTAGGACTAACCTATCGCTTAGTGGATAACACCGAATACGATAACCACGGTTGGCAATCAACCATAATGGGCTCGAAGCTTACAAAGAGATTGACACTAGATATGAGATGATTATACTGTGATGAGAGCGATCTACATAGCCTGCAACTTTTCCCTGGTTTATTGGGCTAAAAGTCATGTATTATTTTTTTAAATAGCAAATCATCTTGGAATGCTCGCATTCATCTATACATGTTCATTCTGGGTCTGAATGAAAACGGATAATTATATCTTCAATCATCTTCAAGATATCTCCAGTTTGAAATGCTTCAACCGGATCGAAGTGGTTTCAGATAACTAGGTCTGATCCTGTTCTCTTTAAAATTACAATAGATTATTTTCGAGAAGCTCAACTCTGGTTCTTTAGAAATAAACAAACAAATAATAGGAGCATAGTTCATCTCCTAACTGTTTGTGTAAAGGGTTTCCTTATATTCGTCATATATATTTCCAGAGTTAGAACTGATCAGATGTGATAGTTGGTGATTTAATCAAATATACAACTACAATCATCCAATGACTTAATTTTCCATAGCAATTCGCTAAGCCTCATTTAATTAACCTTTCATAAATTAAATCTCTTATACAATTGGAATTTTTTTATATGCTTATCTCAATATTACAAGTATGTTCACAAAGAAGTATATTCTCAATAGCTGGAAATATATCCATATACTTATCTCACCACCTTAACTATATTCACAAGACATTATATCTTCAAAATTTAGAAAATATATTATATACTTATTTTGCCAACCTAAATATATTTACAAAACATTTTGAAAAAATAATTCAAAATTGAATTCAAAGATTAGAACAAAGATTATTTAGAAAGAAATGGAGATAAATATAACCCAAGTAATATTCCCTCGGTGTTAAGCATTGAGCAAATGTCCACACCAGCATAATTAAGAAGGCCAACTTGGAAAAATCAATCTCAGTTTCTTTTATAAATTTCTTCGATAAATCCTTTTTATAAATCTCTGTATAAGTCCTTAAATAAAAATTTTAAATAAAGTAAAATATCATTTGTGAATTTTATTACAAAAATGTTATTCGAAAGTGATAAAAGCAATATAAAATCTATAAACACTTTATTTAAAATAAGTGGATCTTCTTTACCATTATAAATATAACAGAGTAATTAAATGATTTTCAAAACAATATTAAATAAATGACAAACTTCTAAAACATTAAACATAAATAACTAATTATCTAAAAAATTTATGAATAAAACAATTAAATAATTGGATAATTTTATAAATCCTCAAGCCATTATAAATAAATTATTATTAATTTTTAATCAGATAAATAAATAATCATTTAAATCTAAATCATCAATATAAATTGAAATAATTAATCTTTAAATCCTTAGCAAGTACAAATAATTAATCATCCTTTAAACAGAACAGAAGAATACTTATAATCATTATTTGTAAAACAAGTATTTAACTTTAAACATTATTATTACGATAATTAATTAACTTCAAATCTCATTAATGAAATAATTAGTTTACTTAGAATAAATTGCTTTTATTAACTCTTAAACTTCATTAATATAAAAATTAATTGATTCCAAACTATATCAATAATATAAATAACTTCAAATGGTATTGATAAATTAATTAATTTTAAATAATATTAAATAATAATTTACCTTTAAAAATTTCCTTAACTAAATAGTTAAGGACTTGCAACGTTTATTCCGATGGTCTTGGCGATCACAATAGTACTTAATAAGCTATCATTTATTCCATTTAATTTTCCATCATAACATGGGTATTTATATAAGCAGACATAATTAATCTTTAAATCCTTAGCAAGTACAAATAATTAATCATCCTTTAAACTGAATAGAAGAATACTTATAATCATTATTTGTAAAACAAGTATTTAACTTTAAACATTATTATTATGATAATTAATTAACTTCAAATCTCATTAATGAAATAATTAGTTTACTGTGAATAAATTGCTTTATTCACTCTTAAACTTCATTAATATAAAAATTAATTGATTGCAAACCGTATCAATAATATAAATAACTTCAAATGATATTGATAAATTAATTAATTAATTTTAAATAATAATTTACCTTTGATACTTCCTTAACTAAATAGTTAAGGACTTGAAATGTTTATTCTAATGGGCTTGGCGATCACAATAGTACTTAATAAGCTATCATATATTCCATTTAATTTTCCATCATAACATGGGTATTTATATAAGCATGCATATGCAAATAAGAAAACAATTTGCAATCAACAGTTAATATATCGCATTTCCCGTATTAATGAACTGGCATATACATAATTGTTTAAACTAATATAACAACAAACAAATATTTATTTAGTTAACTATGTCAATTTGAATAAGTTTACCCAAATTATTAGATGATATTTATTTGGTTAAAAAGATGGCACCTAGCATGTGATTTATTCAACTACATTAATTAAACAACACTATTAAATCAATACTATTTAACAATTCACAATAATGAAATACTTGCAATGAGTTTGAATGTAAAATAAATTCAAACAATATGTAATAGCGATTCAAGATGCTACATTGTGAACTTAGATAAAATTCAAACAGTCTAATGGCATTTTAAGATGCTATATCGCGATCCCAGATTTAACTCAACAATTAATCAATTTAATCATTTAAACATGTAATCAATACTACGACATTTCTAACCAATGTTACAAGTAGAAATTTCAACAATCAAGCAAATAATAAATAATTTAATCCAATTTATACTACACTGATCAATCATAAAAGTGAATCGTAATTCCAGTTGTCGCTTTCACGTTTTAGTTTCGTCAGATTTTCGAACAACGTTTGAAATTAACAGAACTCGTACAAGCTTCCAAATGCATCCAGTTCAGTAGCATAGTATAGATATCGTCATTACGAATCCAAAGCATCCGACTGCGTTGGAACTGGACCTAGTATCAAGTCTTTATTTGTTTTATAAGATTTCAAATTAATTAGTTAATTTCACTAATCGCAAATTCATATAGCTTAATTACTTCTTATATCTTATTAAATAATTACCCAATGCTTGAGGGCAAGAAACCAACAATGTCGACCCATTCTAACATCAATAACCCCCAACTGCACAACGAAATCAACCAACAATTTCACCTTTGAACTTCACTCCCAAAGCTCTACCTCCCAGTATCCGACAAATGAAACTTGATCATCAAGAGATAGACGCGACTTGCAGCAGCTCCTCTGACAGGAGTCGCACTGTCCAATAAGACGTCGCCCACCACAGTCTCTTGCCACTAGGTGCTACTTTCCACAACGAACGTCAATACATCATCCATTCCTCCAGTCGATCACTAGAACATGAAAAAAAATTCATAGCTATGGGTGTAACTGTCAGATCCTTCAAACCACACACGTAGGCTACACGAGAGTATGAGGTTGATGCCCTACCCATTTCAAGCTCAAAGATATGGCGTTGCTATTTTCTAGACTTTGTATATGATTTGATTTTGAATTAAAAATGGGAAACCTTACTTGTTTTTCCTTTATTTTTTTATATTTCTTAGTTCTTATAGGAAGAGTGAAGAAGAGATGAGGATTGGTAAATGAAAAGTGATGAATAAGCTTAACGTTAGTATACGTCATATTTACAGATTTCATCATTGTCCCGCACACGTTATATTTGCATATGAACTCCAAACGAATAAATAAAAATATTGCCGTGCTCAAAATGTTAATGCAATCTCAAATTCAATAATAATATATACTGGTTATAGGATTTTGAAAAATCACAAAAGCACTGCAATTTTGTTGAAAAATCATCTAACATAAATTTAATATTGGGGATTTTCACTTAAAGAGCCTATTTGTTCAGGGTAATAAGTTTTAAGGACAACACTTCTAAAAAATTAATTTTAAGGACTAGTTTGCACAAAAAGATAAAAGCGGTTATCTTTTTACGTTATACAGAAATATAGATTACCGCTTTTATCTTTTTCCTGTGTAACTTAAAAAGATAACCGCTTTTTTGTGTGTGCAGAATTATCCTTAAAACTTATTATTAGGAAGTGTTATCCTTAAAACTTATTATCCTACGAAAAGAAACCCTTTAACCTAATTTTCATTTTAATATTTTTCAAACTAAAAATTATGGAAAAAGTCAAATAAATTAATTGAAAATACATCAATATGTATCACGTGGAAATATCAAAAATAATGTTTTTGATTATTTGTTTAAATGATTCATTACTAAAATAAATTCATTGTTTCAATTTAAAATAACTTTATTGAAGCTTTTAACCTTTTTTTTGGTTCCATCTCTAGCCAACTCCAATTTGTTTGGGATTTATGGCTTAGTTGTTGTTGTTTCAATTTAAAATAAATTAATTCAAACTATTAGATCCATTAAATTAATATTCAATTCAAAACCCAAACATTTAAATCACTATTCAAGTATTAATTATATCAAATATTTTAAATATCTCAATATTAGGGGTGATAGTTATACCCGACCAGATGGACCTAGACCCGAGCCGGCGAGTCTCGGTTCTAAACGGGTTCGATTTTGTCGGGTTTGAACTATACTTTTCAAAAATCTAGACCTGACTCGAGCTTAGTTCGGGTTTGATTGGATAGTAACATTAAAAATACATATATTTCAATGTTTTTTGGTCGGGTGAATTCGGGTTGGGTTTGATCAGGTCTTAATTGTATTTTTCATCACCTAGACCCGACCCGAGACCCATCGGGTTCGGTTTAGGTTCGGGTCTATTCAGGTTGGTTCGGTTCGGGTTTTCGGTTCAAGTTCGGGTCTATTCGGGTTGGTTCGACTCGGGTTTTCGGTTCTCGGTTCTAATTGCTAGCCCTACTCAATATTTGGAATTTCAGTTATTTACTTGAAATTATTCCTACAATTGAATTCAAATCATCAAATCTTTTTAAACTAGTTAATTTAATATTTAAAATCAAAAGACCAAAATTCTGGGTCATTACACCAACTTTCGTAACATGATTTTTTTTCAAAAAAATTTGTGCAACCATCAATTGTGGGATGAATCGGTACCGATTGGTATCCGTCGATACCTTTGTTAGGGTTTTTCTAGAATATATGCAGAATTAAATTTTAGAAGAGATAAGAAATGAAGAAAAAATAACAAACACATATATTTCTTCAAAAAAAAAAACTTTATTAATTCACCAAAAGGATTATAATTTAATATTTGAAATCAATTCAATGTTCAAAATCAAAAGACCCAAATTCTGGGTCGTTACACCAACTTTCGTAGGATGATTTTTTTTTTTTCAAAAAAAATGTGCAACCATCAATTATGGGATCAATCGGTACCGATTCATAAGGTATCGATTGGTATCCATAGATACTTTTGTTGGGTTTTTTCTAGAATATTTGCGCAATTAGATTTTAGAAGAGATAAGAAATGAAGAAAAAAATAACAAACATACAAATTTCTTCAAAAAAAAAAAACCTTTATTAATTCACCAAAAAGATTAAAAAAGAGCTTTAAAATTAAAAAGAAATTTATGTCTCCAATATTTGAAGAAGATATGATTATCTCCGCATGTATAATGAACCATATACATGCCTACTTATATTAGCCTCAACAAAATAACTTTATTAATGAGCATTTGATTACTTTCATTCTTTTAAACAAATCTTTTCCGCATAGATAATTTGTTGCTTTCTTTAGTGCGATAAAAGGTGCAACAAATCACCACTTTAGGCATAATCCTATCTTAATTTAAATATCTCCATGATCTGTTTGTATATGGAATATCGTATCACTAAAATCTTAAATTTTTTACCTGTATAAGCCTACACTTAGAATTTTTTTCTTTACTCCTTCCTAGCGATTATCAACTCAAATCCAAGTGACCCCTATTGATCAAAATAGCTCAAAATTGTTTTCAGTCCTCATCAAATCCTACGAATTCGACTAGGTATTCAATTTACATCGATTTTCATATACATTTACACCAATCATCTAACGGTTCTTCATTGACCTTGACAAGCCTTAGCCAACTGATGGAAAACGATCAGTTCTTGTAGTTTAGAGTTAATTCTTGATATTTTCATGCTTCACACCCTACTACAAACTTGCGGTAGCGATCCCACATCGATTTTAGGGCTGTAAATGAGTAACTTAAAAATTCAAAAATCCATTCGCATATGTATCCAAAAGCGTAAAACTATTCGAAATCCACTAAATGGATGTGGATATGATAGTATTGATATCCGAAAATTATTCGTTCGATTTTTATAAGGATAGTTGGGGTTGTGCATACTTTGCCATATAAGCTGATTAATGCTATTTTTTTTTAATCATTGTTATAACTAATAATTCATATTAAAATGTATAAATGAAATTCTGCTTGTTATAATCATATCTATAATTTCTTGTATTAATGTTAGTGTTATTACATGATTTATGTTGGATTGAAACATTTCATTAATTTTTGATTTTATAATTATAAGCGGAGTGGATAAACATCCTATATTCATCTGTATCCATGGATGCAGATATCTGATATCAAAAATTGATTTTGAATGCGTATGCGAATTTGACACTGTCTGCATCCGAAAGCATCCGTTAACATGAATAATTGGCTTTGGCAGGGTCATATTGATTCTCTTAAACCCTAGTTCCACGGTTGCCGATCTATATAAGCTGGCCTTGGGATTATTATTATTTTGCTTTGGAAGCTAAACATGATGTGAAAAAGCAATCAATGGCAGAAAAAAATAACTGTGTCTATGGCGACTTGTAGCTAACTACCTGTTCTCCCTATATATAATTATACATCATGATTTTCATTTGCATGATGCTAAACAGTTTTTAAGATTCAAATTATATTCCGCAAAATGCTAAGTTACAAGTTTAAATAAATAGTCAATTTGATCATTTAAGTTGAAATCAAAAAGTATTAATTTAAATTAAGTAGAAATGTAACGTTTACACATCCGTTCTAGTTTCTAACTTTTCACTTTCAAATGCAAAAATGTTTCTTTTTAAAAGTTAATGAAGGACCCCTTGATCTCACGCTGCGCCTTAGTACCATAACAAAGTATTTAGTCTCAATGTTTCCCAAAACGGTTTTCAAATAGTAAGCTCAAAGTTCAAACTTTATTTTGAAACTAGATCTAAATTGTGAATAATAGATTAGAAGGGTTCATATTTTAATAGTCTTATGCTTGTATGCTATTTTTAACTTTATGTAAGTTCTCAAACAAAATTAAAAAAAGGGAAAAGTGTAAAAGTGTTGATTATTCTTTCTTTTTATAGTAATAATCTATATTTTTAAGATTATTTTTTCACTTGACTTCCACATCTGAGCCTATAAGTTATCTCCCACTCCCATTTTGTTCACAAAGCAATAAAATATGTACTGTAAATATAGCATATTAATATATTTTTAGTTTAGTATGATTTGAATGATTTTTCTTTGCAATAATTTCGATTGAGATTGGGGTTGGAATTTGAAAATCACTTTGTCACATGATAGATCCAATTTGAAAACGAAATAGAATTGTAAGCTTTTTGGTAAACAATATTTAATATCATTTTCTTCAAATACTCAACTAATGACTGTATACAAGATATTGGCGGTCATGTATTTATGTTATTCCCCATTAACTGTTGGGTTGTCTGTCATTAGGATAAGCGGCAGTAGCGGAAGCCAGTCCATGCCTTTAGTTGGGGCTTCATTTTAAGCATATCTAAAAATTTACTCAAAAAAGAAAAGAAAAGGAAAAAGGATACCCTGAACATTCCATTTTGCTCGCATGCAAAAAATTGACATATCACTAAAAAGACATCCAAAGATAACATTTCAAAAGGTAAACAATATCTAGTTAAACATAAATATATGCATGTGAAATGGATGAATGCAAAAGCCAGCACATAACATAAGCAAGTATGTAAACTATGAACCATCAGCACTAACAGCAATAGCATAGAACTGTCATATAATATAAATAAAGAGCATAAAAATAAAGTATTGTAAGAACTGTCATATAATCTACACTGTTAGGATGCAGTCCTTGCAGGGTGGAGCTAGGATTTACAGCTTGAGGGTATTGACAAAAAAACAATAAATAGCGGCAACTTCACATTTTGAATATTTCCCACAGTTTAAACTAATATGTCGCCTTTGTGACCAGAAACGTGTATAAAGTTGTGTCATGCATACTTTTGGAACATAAAAACACTATACAAGAATATCTAACATGTAAAGATTCTGTTAAGCTACTTTTGGTGCCATAAGGAATATTCACGGAGGTCTCCAGTTTCTAAAGAGTGAAAAAAAAAATTCTTGTGTTCTTGTGCTTTCTTATTATATTTTTAATGTTTCCAAAATTTGAACTGTACTGTTTTCAATGTTGTAAATCATGAAAATGACGTGGAAGCGGTGACTCCAAGGGCGGAGCCAGTGTATGACCCGCTAAGAGCACAAGCCCAGCTCAAATTTGTAATTCCTTTTGTTATAATAAAAAATTCCAGACTCAAAACAAACTCAAATGGATGGTTGGACATTAACGTGATGAGGGAACGACTTCATAGACTTGGAAGCTATCAAGATTGAAGAAATGAAGTAACTCCAGAAATGTGGAAGCAAAATGAGCAATAATAACATATCGATACCTAGGTGAAGTTTTCGAGGTAGAGTCCACATAAGAGCTTTGGAAGATTAAAACTTGTAAGAATAAGTGGAAACTCATGTCAAGATGAAGCGAAAGAGCTCAGTACTGACCACAAAGTTGTTGATACCCTGTCGCCTCGGGGATTCATGCGATGTGACCCAATCTTCCTATTGGATTTGCGGATCCTGAGTACTTGGACAAATTCTGGTCCAATTGCGAGATTGTAGGATGGAATCACCTACAAATAGTAACCTAAACTTCAACTAGAAAAAGAAGTGTGATATTAGATCTCATACTATCTCCTTTTACTTAAACCCCTAAAAACCGTATAAAATCCGAGATCACTAGTTTGTAGTCTGATCCATTTGTATTTCAAAGAGAAAACAATCAATAATAAAGATTAAAGTGGATGAATACCAAAATATTTGTTCGAACCACAATAAAAATTGTGTGTTTGTTTATTGCTTTCCTATTGATTTCTACATTCGATGTTTCAGATGACTTTAGGGTGTTGTGCCATTTTTAAGCTTAAAGTTTTTGTTTTTTCCACTGAGAAAGAGCTTGGATTTGATGTTTGGAGAAGATGAAGAGATTCTACTACAAGAACCATTGCTAGAGTAAGTCAACAAGGACATGAGGCAAGCAGGAGGTGCTCTCAATTAAGTTCCATCAGATATGTGGCTAAAGAAGAGATGATGATGAAAAAAATGCAAGATTAGGTGACGACTCAATAAGATATGTTAAATAATTTTTTTGGAAGAGCAAAGCAACCAAGAACAACAGAAGCAACCAAGAATTCAAAATCAGATGCCAGAACCTAGAGTAGATGCATTAGGAGATAAAGTGGAACAAGCAGGAGATGTCCCTTTTAAGAAATTCAGGTCGATACCAAACTGAATTAGGTTGGTATCTATTAGATTAGACATGAGGCATGGTTGAAGGTGATTTTGGACGAGATGTAAACCCAAAATCGAGCGATGCTGGAGTCAGAGACGTGAATCAAAATGCAAATTTGCAGCTAAAGGAATATGTGCCTAGATTTCTCTGTAGGAACTAGTGGCAGAATGTAGTTATGGATTAGAGAATTCAGTTAGATGACAAACAACCAAATACCTGAGATTATCAGAAAATAGTGGGAGGAGGCTCTTGAGATCAGAGTTTGGAAGACATGAATATGAATTCATTTACCTTGAACATCACAAGTATACGAGGAATTCACCTGATTTCAATTTGCCAACTTTGGAACTATAGAAAGAGGGGACAGATTCGACCAATCATCTAATGAGATACATCTGACATATGAGAGAGTTGGGTGCTTTTTGAGGAAGTAATGTGACATTTTCATTGTACTTGATGGAGTTGGCTATTATATGGTGCAGGCAGTTAGAACATGAGTTTGTAAGCATGCTGATTGGATTGGCAGATAGATTCATGAGACAGTTCATAGTTCGCATTTCTTGACTAAATAATATGATGACGCCTTCGAGTGTGAAGCAGAGGGATAGAGAGATGCTAAAGAGTTATTTGACTAAGTTTAACGCAGCAGGGGCTACGGTTCATAAGCCAAATCCATCAATTGTTTTGATGGTCGTAGCGTCTGGACTTGTAAGTAAGACTGATTTCAAAGTTGTTTTGGAAAAGGATCCACCAATGTATCTTATTGAGTTCTACCAAAAAGTTGAGGGATACTTGTTTATGGAAGTCGTTGAAGCTGAGAATGTTGAAGTTTATGCTGTAAGCGACTGTGGATCATCCAGAGCATGATAGAGAAAAATCATAGGAAAACGGATGGTTGAAGTTAACTTGGGAGGACTGAAAAAGCAAAGGAGAGGGGGCGAAATTCTATTTCTACACTGACCTAACTGAAATGTCGAAGAGGATTTACTTGGATATGTTGGGGAATGAACTTATTCGAAGCCAGCTAAGAGAGAACTCACAGATTAAGAATAAAGTTTTGGGAGATTTGCATTTTCCATGAGATGGACGGACATGAAACGAATGAGGGAACACCTTCATGATTTAATGGAAAAGCTCGTTCGAAATATCCAGCTACAACGGTAAGTGAGGAGCCAATAAATCGCAGCGGTGCAGCAGAAGCAACCACCATCTGTAACGAACATATCTGAATAATACGACCATGAAGCTTGTTTGAGAATTGTAATCCTTTGATCGGGATGAACGAAAGTCCAATTTGGTTCTTTAGTTTTGCTTTCTACTTTGAATAAATAAGACAATAATAATCTCGAGTTGCTTACACGTGTACGAGACTTCAATTGATATATACGCACGCTCTTAGTTGGATATCTAGGATTGATGGTTAGGTGTTTGTTTTTTCTTTGATTAGGATTTTACAAATGAATATTTAAAAAACCACAGAATGTGTGACTAATATCTAATGATTATTGTAGTCATGACCAAAGAGAGGGGGCAATAACCATAAATTGTAGATCCCTATGTCCAGAAGTGGGTGGATTAAACTTGTACAAATGGCTAGCTCTCTCGTTGGAGAGTGAGTGGATGTGCTAGCTAAGAATGTAAGTCCCATCATCAGAGTGAGAGGACGAACTTGCTTGGAAGTTGGACTCACTCGTCGGAGAGTGTGCGAATTAGGCTTAACATGGATTTAGAGAGACTAAACCTTGAATTGAAAGTTGAACTATTCAAAGAGATCGAACCCTGGGTTGGATGTTGGATGATCTAGAGGAATTAGATCCTAGATTGGATGTTGATTGCACGACCTGGAAATATCTAAACCCAGACTAGGGCTATCAATAAACATCCGAAATATATCTGCCCCTGTATCCGACAAAAGGATAAATAGTCAATATTCGGAGAAACATATGCGAATGCGGATACAAAGACATACTCAAAAATTATCCATCCAGTTTTTTTAAGATTGTAGCTTAAAATATGTGCATTTTAATTCAATGAAGAATTTTAATTCATTTTCTTATTAAATCAGAAGTTTATATTATAGGCACTTGCTGCATATTAAGTGCTTAAAACCATCTATTATCATCATATTTGTTTATTTCTAACATTTTGATTATCAGTGGTATTTGGAAAAGTTTATGTTAAACTAAAAAATTTCGTGTATGTTTATTGTTTTATCGATCGATAGTGGATATGATAATTATCCGATATCCATTAGTATCCGTAGACATAGATACTCGATATCCAGAAATGATTTCAAATACGGATATGACACATCAGTGTTTGAAAGTATCCATTGACAAACCTAACATAGCCTTAAGATTTGAATGCTAATGTTATAAATATTGATTTATGATAACTTAACTCGACGAACATGAGATGGCTTAGATAATGATGTATGATATGTCAACTTTGAATTGAAAGTGATGCGAATTGAAGATCTTAAGGCTGGATTAACACCAGAGGGAGAAGGGTGAATAGTGTTTTCTTAAATCTGTGAAACTTTTAAAAATCTTTTCAATTATGATTATGTGTATATGAATATAAAAATTACAGAGTCAAACAAGTCAATAAAAATGTAATAAAAGTAAAAAAACAGTAAAGAAAAGAACGCAACAAATTTTTTTATACTGGTTTAAAATTACCCTACATATGGTTCCGCACTGCGTACGGTCTTTATTAATATCAACAGTTGCGCTCCTTGATTTCAAAGCCACAAGGAGACACCCTCCAGAATATCGACCTTTGGGCAGGTCAATCTGATTTGCAGACCTAGATCCTCACCCAACTTGATTTTCGGACAAACAAGTCACTTTCAATTGCTTTAGACCGGTGCAATCAAATCCAACTAGATTTAGTGCTACCTAGTCAAACCCTTGTAGTAATTTTGAGTAGTCTGTATAAAGAATGCAAACTTGGATCTTTCGATCTTTGATTACAATTGTCTTATAACTCTGATTTGCACTTTGATCTTGATAAAAATGGAGAGAGTTTGAATAACTTTGGAGAAGAAATAATTTGATTCAGTTGATAAATCGATAGAGTATAGATAGTTATAGAAATTAAGATTTTTAAGAGGGGTAAAGAAAGTGAAGAAATATGGAGAAGATTGTTAAAAATCATTTCTGGAAGAAGGGTATTTATAATGGTGAAGGAACATGGCCGTTAGAAGCATAGACGCTTCCTTTCAAATTTAAATTTTGAAAATTTATGTTACATGTCGACATGTGTCATACCCCTATGTCGACGTGTACTAGTTAAAAATGAAAAGTATTTTGTTTTGAAAATGTAAATATGTATAATGTTTTGAAACTTTACAAGCATCTTTTATCAAAGTAAAAGTATAATTTAATCATAATAACACTTAAGAAAACTTGCTTTAAATATATTTAAAATAATTTAAGTAAAAATATAATAAAACTATATGTAATCAGATATATGAAACTGAAAATATAAATATGAAAACCATAAAAGTATTAGATCATAATGAATTAAAAATCAAAATCTTTAAATTATAAAGAATCTTTAAGCAAAATTGAAATATAAGTATAAAACCATAATATATTTATAAAAACCAAAGTATAAAACTATATATTTAAAATTTAAAGTAAGTATAAAATCAAAATTGCTTTAAAAGTATAGTAATAAGTATTAAAATCAAAGTATAAAAGTTTTAAGTATTAAGATTTCATAAGTACAAATATTTCAAAGTAAAGTTATTATAAAATTTTCTTTCTGAAAATCGTTGAATCTTGAAAGGAATATTTGAAAACTTTTTGTAAAGAGAATTTAAAAAGCGGAATTTGATTAAACAATATTTTGAAAACAGATGTTCAAAAACAGGAATATTTTTGAAAAATCTTTTCGATGGAGATCAGATGAGTGCAACCCGAGTTTTAACATAATTTTGCTAAGGCTCTATATTATCTTGAATTCTTGAAACTCAGGAGTCTTCATATTCTTGAATTAGTCTGGATCTTTAATCTTGATTTTTCAATCTTGATACCGTACAATCTTGATTATCAATTACATGCATAACATTCTGCAGTACATCCTGCATTATACAACATATATTTTGGATAATGATTAATACACGTTAAAATATAAAATATTCGTTACGTGAGGGTGCTATCATTAAAACTACCATCCACAATAATAACATGAATGATCACATAGCAATTACGATTTACGACTAACACTAAAGGACTAGAGTCCTTGGCTATAATTGTCTAGAACAACCTTTGATTTGTAGTCAAATTCGAAAGAATCGGATGATTCACTACAACTTAGATCAATAGATAGTTCGAGGGCTTGACTGTTGATGATTAATCTCTCCGGTAACTTGTTTTTGAGTAAAAACACCTTACATTCATCAGGTATAATTTGAGAGGGTAAGTATTATAATCAAAATTTTCGCAATTTCAGAGTAGACTTAAACCAATGGATTGGACTTCAGACAAATCCATAGACTCAGAAACCTACAAGGAATGAGGAAACAAAATAACTCCAGATACGTGAAAGCAAAATGAGCAATAAAGACATTTCGGCACTGATCACTTTCTCTTTGGTTTCGAAGTGAAGTTAATTTTTTTTTCAAAATTAAATATCACAGCCTTTCTAAATGGATTTCACAGTTGCGAATTTTTTTTTTTTCCAAAACAGAACTCACCACTCATTCTCCATCGTTTAAATTTTGTTATGACCAACCTTTTAATCCCAGATCTTTAAAGCTAAATTCTAATGTCATCAGCGCAGTAGAAACTTTTGACGTTGTTTTATTTCTTCTGATTTTCCTTGATACTAATGTGTTTGATACCTTTGAATCAAAGTAATTGGTCTGTTTTCGGCTTAGCTGTACTATATATCTAGAGCAAATCTAACAATATATGAACTAAGGGAAGGAAGAATGAATAAATATTTGGATGAATCACAATTGTTGCCATCTCTTGAAATATAAATCATCCGCATCTAACTTTTATTTTTTATGTTTAACAACATTGATAGGCTGACATTTTTGGTTGCGGAGTCTTGCTTGCTGTGGGTGCTGTTCGGAACGCATACCACACCCGGTACCGGGCTTTGTTCTCCGACACTGAACCATCTTGCCAGACTCTAGGAGAGGGAGTGTTTGCTGCTGGTGCTGCATTTGCATTCCTCACTATTATTTTCTCTGAATTCTACTACATTTCCTTCTCCAGTGCTTATGATTCAGATGTCTCAGAATATGAACGTGCACTCATTGGAATGAGTGCCGTATAACTTCGTTACCGTCATATATAAATATATAATATTGTCACGTCATGTATAAATATATAATATTGTCACATATAATATTATGTAATGTAACGTTGATATAGATGCTTTACTTCTGTTGTGGTTACGAGTTCTAAAGATTTCATACGAGTACTGTAATTGTTCAAAGTTCATATTTCTGCAGATCCTAAAGATTTCATTGTAAACTTTTGTTGCTTGATGTTGTTAATTTGTACTCCTCTTTACGTTGAGCCTACAGTCTACACTACAGTCGCATGGATTTGCCCATTCGGTCATTCCTTCCAGTTCTGATCTCAAATATGCTATTGGTTCTGAGCCTCTTAAGCTAGCATATTATTAAACACCGATGTATCCTTGGATGTTTTACGTTGCAATGATAAATATAGTTCTGTAGGCTCATGAGTCATGACGCATCTATATTTATTGATAATCTTCTAGAAATCGCAAATTTTTTATTCGATCATGAACTTCTAGAAATATACTTACTTATCTTTATGTTTATATAATCCTTAAAATTTAGATCTACCAACTAAACAATTTCTACAAATTCAAATGTTATTTTTTTTCTTAGCAAGGCAAAAACCGTTATTTTTTTCAAATATACTTAAACTATAGTATTTAATAAATAAAACTCATGTACGTCGTTCTTCATTGATTAATATGATAAATAAAAATTATAACTAATAACAATTTTTGTTTATTAATAGTTGTTTTGAAAGCACGAATTTTTGATCCGACTGCAAACTTACGGAAATTCCCTTATTAATTAATCAATATGAAGGCACGTCCGTTTGATGCGTGCATAACCAACTATGAGCTCATGTAGCAGAAGATTGAATAAGACATGATGC
Organism: Allium sativum; assembly: GCA_030737875.1. Classification (NCBI taxonomy): domain Eukaryota; kingdom Viridiplantae; phylum Streptophyta; class Magnoliopsida; order Asparagales; family Amaryllidaceae; genus Allium; species Allium sativum. The sequence continues at coordinate 709,167,593 of CM060916.1, read as the reverse complement.
CGATTAAATTTGTGTATGTATGGAAAAGGGATTGTTATTGACACTCTAAGTATTGTTAATGGGGATCAATTTAAAAAGAAAAAAGAATTTATTAAGTGGAGTATCATTGCAGAGAGCACCCCCTTAACAAATAAAGTTTATTTTACCAAATTAGCCTTATTTATAATAATCCTTTTTTAGTTGTTAATTAAAAAAATTTATTTTACGTTCTTCACTTGCGTCATTATTTCTCCCCAAATGATCGTTGCTTTTTTATTTGCAAATAATTTTGGTCTTTGTTTTTTTTTTATTCGAAATTGATTGAGATTTGGGATGCTAACTTTGTTATGATGTGAGTGTTTTTAAAATTTGACCGTTCTTAACAATATTTGGAGTGTCAATAACAACATCCTATAGAAATGTCAATGTTACCGGTGGTTGTGGAATTTAAAGTGCAAACAGAGGACGATCAAATAAAAAAGTTGAAAAGCATAAGAATTCTTTGTAGCGATTGGTCAGAAACATCATATATTACACTTCTGCAGACTTCAAATTAGTTAAAAGAGAAAATGATCGGCATTCCTCAGGATATCGGCACATATAGATTAAGAGAGGCAGGTCGTTTATATTTTCTTTTCTACTGTATTTGGGCTTAAAGCCCAAACGTCTATATATACACGCTATATTACATTATTCATTCAGTATTGTACTTAGTTTACAAATCAGTAAAGCAATAATACAAGCATTCTTTTCTCTACATAAATTTCATCTTCTCAAATATTATACAACTCTATCTTGGTAATGAAGTAGGATCGATCAAGCTTCACTGCATTGTATCAATAATCATCTACTGTGAGTGTTAAAATTGAATCCATCGAAGAAGTATCATCATTTGGATTTTTGACTCATCAAAGATTGCTAGAATCCCATCATTTGAGTTTATTTGAATGAAAGAACACAGCGTCTCGTCAAATTCATGGCTGCAACAGTGTTCTATCAAACAAATTGAGGAAAAACAAGTCTGACTCACTCACAACCGATCAAAGAAAGCAAAGTGTTCATAATCAAGAAGTATAAATCAAGGAAGATATCAAAAAACAGAAGTTCATTCAAAAATCAGTGAAAATCAACAATTTTATCATCATAAGCTATCAAGAATTGCCTTACTTGACCGCGAATCCATTCATTGCTAATTTCCAATCACTACAACAAAATACCTTTTTACAACACTGATTCTGCAACAGTTCATCGAAATATTGTAAAAATGGTAGACTTTTTCATAACATTTGTTAACAAAATGTTGTGATAGATTTTTCTAAACAACGTTCTTTATATGAAAGTTGTAGAATAAAAACTATCTATAATGTTTTTATAAACTGTTGCAGAAATAATTTTTAATAACGATTCAAGAATATTTAACAAATGTTGTAAACTCAAAGTTGAACAACAACAATAAATAGTTGTAAATTCTATTTATTTATTATTTTACAACATTAATGTTATGACAATTCATATTTAGAAAATTGTTTGTTATACGTTGTTATCATTATATAACTTTTGGTTGATGTTATTAATTCTAATATTTCAACTTGATGTATTTTTGTCTCAAAATAAAAAAGTTTTGGTAATATTGTAAAATATTTCGCATTGAATGTGTAACGACCTGCCTTTTTGACCGCTTTAAGTCGGTATTTAAACCAACTCAGAACGTTCAAGACGACAGATTGTTACTAAGCTTATCAAGTTTAAACAGAATAAACACAGAATCACAAACACAATATTTGCAACGGGAGATTTTTTTTTTATAAATAATATCAGAGTTGTACAAAATATTTATATAGCGGAAGATTTATAAGTACAGTACATGAATTTTTAAATAAATAAAAGTTTTACGGTTTTTGTCGAGCGCGCGCCATATGCGTCTTTACGTGCCACTCCACTTCGTTGCGAGCTGAAATTTTCTAAGCATGGAACACTTAGGACCTGACCCGGGCGTCCCATACAAAATACACAAAACACCCGAGTCAGGATTAAACTTATTTCAAGTTAGCACACTTCGATAAAATCACATAAATATAATGTTTAATCCCAACAGATTTATTTAAATGGTTCAAGAATACCCATCAATGACTGCCAAAATATACCAACATGGATCAAATTCTAGCATGTATCAAAAAGGTAGTACAATGCATGGAAATCTACGTTGTGGAAAAAGGGTAACGCAATGCTTGGAAATCAAAGTTGCAGCAAAAGGTAGTACCATGCATGGGTCATATTCAAGTAAGTGTATTAGCTGGGTTCAGGCGCACAGATCATAAATATTATAACTACAGGTTTTAATCCAACTTATAAGCACTGCATGTATGCCAATTTGGACCAGCAGCACGGAAAAAAAAAATCCATAGTAGTGACAAAGGACAGAACAAGGCATATACACTTTATCCCGTATGTCTAGGTTAAATAAGCGGCGCTTCCGAAATGAAATCAATAATATGTATAAGTTCCAGGCCATGCAAACTAATGGAGCAAAACGAACAAAGTAGACAGCAAAAGGGAATGTACAACCCTTATAAGGCACTCTAATGTTCACATGTCAAAACATAATAGGAAGGGGCTACAGCATGCAATATGAGTATGAAAATTAACAAGCTTGTGACAATCAGCAAATGAAAATGAGATTTTTTTTATTCTAGGTACCTTAAACTAATAAGCAAGACAGTAAAATCAAGTGGTGCCTAACAATATTGCATCATCATATCATAAGTGTAGTAACAAATTATCTGCCCAACAGTAAATAAAATGAGATTTGGGTGTCATCACAATATAGGTGTAAGATAAATATACAGTTCTTAAGTACCCAGACATCCTCTAATTTAGGTTGACATTATACTCGCGGATTGACTTTAACCTCCAATTTGACTATCTCTTGCAGTTTAGACAATAACAGACGACAACAGAAAGTTATCAGACAATTTACAGTATGCAAATTCAAGCCAAAATTACAACATCAAACCAGCAAGACAATTAACCAAATGACAACAACCAATAACAAATACATTCCCCAACAATCATACTTAGTGTGAATGCGAAGTAACCGAACGTGGAATAAGTTTAATCTATAAGCAAACTTACCTTAAGTAAATGGAGAAAACGCAGCGACAAAAAGGGCAGCATGCAATTGGTGCGGTGGAGTTTGCCGGACTTGAGACAGGACGAGGCGCGAGAGGGAAACTGAGGACAAGGTGCGGTCTACCGTTAACAGGCGAATGGAAGAAAACTTCGATTAGAAGGATGCGGTGGTTACAAGGCCGGTGAAATCACGCATGGCGCAGCGACGTTGGATGACGCTGCTCCGAGCTCTGGCTCTCGCTTGAAGAGGCTCGACGTTGCGGGTTTATTGGAAGAGGCGGAAGACTTGATTGGCGAAGGCGGTGACTTCCGTTGGTGGTTGCGCTCTTGTGGAGGCTGGGGTGTGAAGGAGCCAAACGTGGTTTGGTGGCGGCTTGCGAGTTCTGGGCCCACTTTCCTTGTCCTCATGTTTTGGCTGCATGTGCACGTTGTAGAGATGGTGCAAATCTATCTTTTCATGATCTTATTTCGCCATGGTTCAGGGCAGATAGCTATAGATAGACTTATTCACCTATCTTCAATCCAATTCCGGGTAGCAGATATTGGGATGAACATGACGGTCCTATCATACAGTCTCCGCCTACGCGTAGAAATACCGGAAAACCAAGGTCAACAAGAATCAGGAGTGTCATGGATGAGATGGGCGGACGAAAATAAGACAGATGTGGCCAATACGGTAACTTGGGTCATAAGAGAAGAACATGCGGAAAACCATAGCTCATTTAGTCTGCTTCACTTTTATTTTTAGCTCGTATGTAGCTTTGAATTTTAGAATGTCTGTAATATGTTCTAGTTCACTTTTATTTTTAGTTCGTATGTAGCTTTGAATTTGCGAAAGTCTGTAATATGGAACTTTAATTTTAGTTGTTATGTTATTGGATTGCATCTTATTTTGTATGCATATGTATTCCATATTTAGTACATGCATAACACAATTAATTAACACCAAAATAATGCATAAATCAATTTATACACTAAGATCCTACATTAATTACGGTGGTATAATAGCTGAGTAATACAACAAACAAGAAACACACAAAGCCAGACTAGGGTAATAGTTGATGTTACTACACCCTGCAACACTAGGGTAACGTGTTATAGGTTGTCCAACGAATAGAAACAACATGACTTGACAACTCATACTGATTAAAGATGACTTGACAACTCGTACTGATTAAAGATGACTTGACAACTCGTACTGATTAAAGACGACTTGACCACTGCTTTAATAAAGCAAAGCCAGAAACAAGATTCCTTAGTTTATGGGGTCGTCACGTGTAAAGTTAAATGGTATTGATCTTTTCATTTAAATACTAGATGATGGATTGCTCTTCTTTCGTAAATAACTCTGTAGGTTAAATGGCAGATTGGTATATAAGTGACGAACAAATGGAGCAAATGTTCGATGAGTGGGAACAAACCAAAGATCAAAATGAAGTAGGATTCGTGCCAGAAACTCAAATAAACGAGGTGCCTAAAGAGGTTCCTGCACCTCAAATACGAGCTACAATGCCACGACCTACAAGAAGCGTACAAGTTCAACTAGTTCGTGCTAACCATAGAGCCTCATCCTCCTTAGGTTCAACTAACGAATATTTTGCAGATGAATTATACATCCTCGTGAAAGCGTATATTGAAGTTGAACGTCGAGATACGTTATTGATTAAAGGAGGTGGAGGTTTAAGCCATGAAGAGTTTTGGACAATGATCGCAAGATTACATAACAGCCACCGTTGGTGTCCTGTTAGAAGATCAACAGTTGAAACCCATTCAGCTCACCGTCGTTTTGTAGAAGCTTACGATCGCTACCATACGATTGTCCAGACAGTGGAAGATGAAGACATACTTCAAGCATCTCAAGCAACTTTTGATGCTCGTTATCTGGCCGAACACGGGATGGATTTTGTGGTTCACTAAGCTTACAAGCTTCGCTATAGTTGGCTAAATCGATCACGGGATGAGTAGGTTTATATTGTATGTTTACTAAATTTCGTGCTTTAAATTAAGTCTGTCGTATTTTTAATTCTGGTTAGGAATTTCTATATTGCTATTTCTACCTTATTGTATCCTAGTTTAAATTTCTATGTTGCTATTTCTAGAATGTTGTAACCTAATTTCTGTGCTGGTTGTAATGTTTTGTGGGTCATAAATCAAATTTAATTAGTTTTGTCCACTCAAATTTAATTAGCTTTATGTCAATAGTAATGCAACTGTTGCTTTATATCAGTCATAAAGCAAATGTTGCTTTAAAAAAAGTGTTGCTTTATGTCAGTGATACAACCACTATAGCTTCATTTCAAACATTTGAATGGATATGCATGACAAAATGCGGTATCCAATGACAATCATACTGCGGTAACCAATGCATGCCACATTTTGGTATCCACTGTTGATCGTTTTTGTCTAGCTACATCTTCGTGTCTAAATTTCGGTGGAAGTAACATAAATATCACAAAATTTCATCATAGTAATTCACACGTATGTTAAATTTCAGAACTACCGCATGTTTCTACACTCCGTTGGACGCGATTTTGGGTGCGGATATCACAATTTCTGATATCCAAGCTTTTGTTGTATTGCCCTAAGTTGCTCAAAAATATATATCTAGCGCGACTATAAGTTGCCCATGTAAATTCTTTAGCGCATGCAAGTATGAGTTGCGCTCTGGAAAAATACATTAGCGCGACTATAAGTTGCTCGCATATAGAAAATGCTTTGCAATCCTCCAGCGCAACTCATAGTTGCGCTGTAGCAAAGATATCAAAAAAAAAAAAAAGTTCCTAGCGCAACTAACAATCGCGCTAAAGAAAAGAATTGAAAAAAAAATAGCGTAATTATGAATTGCGCAGCATCCGACAGTTACAAAATGCTGGTGTGTCAGCTGAGTTGGGACAAACAAACCACTTTTGATAATAAGTTTTCAAACCAGCCTTAAACGCGAAATAGTTTTTAAACAAGGCTCAACATAAAATTTGTCCTTTCTCGAATTGGGGCAAAACCAAATTGATTTGGGAAAGAAATTCTTATGAGGGAATAAAATAAGAGTGGGAGAATGTGCCCGTGTATATAAAAGAAACACAATATATCTTCACACGTCTCTTTGAATACGCCCACCGACTTAAAAAAAAGGACCTGACCTTAAAACTAGTTCTACTTAAACTACACGATCTATTCAGCGTTAAGATTTATTTTATGCTTTTACAAAAATATGCATATTCAGTACAGTTTACTATTAATGCTTATTTACTTTTACTACTCCCTCCGGTTCAAATTATAAGTCGTTCTAGGCTTTGGGTTATTTTGCAAAATATATGACGTTTTGAGAAAAATCAATGCAAGCACCTCTTTGTATTCATGTTGTTTTATTTATCCAATACATGTGGTTCCATGTCTGGAGTACAAGGCATGCATGCTATTTTCCAATCCAAGTGGTCCAATACAATCTTTAGAAGTTGCATGAAAATGCATACTTTATTGAAAAGGGAGACCATTAATTAATACAAAAGGACTAATTAAGGGATAAATGTGTCATTTTCGAATTTTCTTAATTTACGTGAGAAATCTCAAAACGACTTATAATTTGAACTGGAGGGAGTATTTGAAACCCATTTGTGGACTGTTTATATTTTCCTTTATTAAATGATGGCATAGGAAACGAGCAGCACTTTGGAAATGTAAAGACATGGAAATTATAGTGAAGAACCGCATGCATGCTTTCAGTGAAAAATGTGAAGACAAAATGAAATGCATGGGCTCGGAAATGAATAAACAAAGGTGTAACGTTAAAAAGAACTGAATAATTGCCCTTGGAATGGCTTTAGTTTTGGAAACATAAATAACTGAACGAAGGGTATAGTGCTTATGTTAATTTGTGATCCGAAATTCTCATTAGAATTGGTCCAGCTGATGCCACCTAAAAGATCTCATCTAGATCCTTAATTTACTCTCATGATTGAGATATTTTCAGCAACGTCGTTTAAAGGATAAAGGAGATCCTTAATTTACTCTCATGATTGAGATATTTTCAGCAACCTCATTTAAAGGATAAATAAGATCCTTAATTTACTCTCATGATTGAGATATTTTCAGCAACCTCATTTAAAGGATAAAGGAGATCCTTAATTTACTCTTTCTCACCTTATTTGGCTGCATGAAAGTAGAATATAAATTTTGATTGCTATGGTCTGTATGCAAGCAGCTTGTAAAAACTCCATCAATTAATTAATAAAATTTTCCCTTCTCCCGTGGTTTTTTCCCGAAAAGGGTTTTTCCACGTTAAATCTTGTGTGTGATTCTATTTTTGCTTGCTTCATTGATCATTTATTTATTAACAGCTTATGTAGCAAATGATATGCCCCTTCATGAAACCATACGTTACTTTTATTGTTTGTAAAATGAGTTAATAAAGTGAAGATATCATCACGTTGGAATCCAAGAAAAAGATGCCAGACGTTTGGAAAAACCAAAGAATAATGAGCTTTTGGGAAAATAGGAATGGACGTGGTTAGTTATACATGTAAATATAAAATGAATAGTTAATATTATGTGATCAAAGTGTCCGCTTACTACACTTTTAGAAAACAAAAAAATTAAACGGGTGATTAAGTAAAACAAAAGAACGGGTTTTGCAGACCCAATATATCTAAAAAAATATGCAGGATCCGAATAGGGACACATCGAACTTAAGCAGCTCTATTTCAAAAATGAACTGTGCAAGCCTTTTCGCAATTTCAGTGTGAACCGAGCACCGAAACTGACAAATGAATATATTGTGGTAATCAACACGACGAGACAGACACAATGGTTTATAATTTGCAGTGTCAGGATGCACCGTTCAAGAATGCGTTACGGACCCCTTTTAACGTAAAATGCGGACGGTAAACAGAGGTCAAAACGTCCGATTTTCGCGAAACGAATTTCACAATTCACCGTTGGATTACTGACAACGAATAGAATATTTTTCATGTTTTTCCGAACTGGATTCGAAGAGATTTCAAAATCGCTAAAATTTGAACTGATATGCGCAGCTTTGCACTGAAAATTGCGCGATCGACAAACATTCAAATTTTCTGACGAAATTAATTCCTACGCTATGTCTGATTAGATGCATCTCAAATATATTTTTTCGGATTTTTATTTTTATATTACATTTTCATTTTATTTGAGATATATCGGTTGCCGCTACCGCAAATAATCATCAAAAACTGAGTTCTAAACGAATAAAATAAAATAAAAACAAAATTTAAATTAAATAAAAATACATTTAAAATTCCGGGTTGTTACATTCTCCTCCACTTAAACATTTTCGTCCCCGAAAAGGAACATGACAGGAAAATAATAATTAATATATTTAAAACAATAGTTCAAATTTATTTTCATATCCATATATACTTTGAAAATTTGTATATTTAAATAAATGTTAAAATATTTACTAACATTTCAAAATAATTTTAAGTATTCACTCGACGTCTCGATTGGTGGTATATATATCTATCTCACTTTCGAAACCCGAAAATAGATATTGATGATGTTGCGCAGTCATCACCAGAATCATTTTCAAGCGACTAAAGTGTGACTCTATATCTATCAAATACTTATAGGATTTAACATATACGTTGATCAAACGTATACCCAAATCACTAGGTATTCAATAGGCCAATTTTAACGTCAGGTAAATACTCAAAACATGTTTCTATATTTAAACAGAATATATATCAAAATTTCAATACTACACTAAGGAAATTCTATATTATAATACTTTTTCAAAATAGTTATTTCAAATCAATATTTAGTAAAATGGGCTCGCTGGACTTACACTCTCCTTCTACTTCTTACCTTGTTGCGGACAAGGATAAGTCAAAAATTCAAGTTAAAAGCTGAACGAATGAAAGAACCTAATCAAAGAGGATGGATAAAGGAAGATGGAATCGAATGGAAAGGAAATTTCAGAAAAAGATTTAAATATTAAATAGAAATTTATATTCGAAAATATTTGATTTAAAAACATTTAAAATCTCTTTCTTAGTTTATTATGTTGAGGTTATATAAATTTAATTGTAGGTTATTGATTTGTTATTTAACGTTTGAAAACACTTGATAACTCGAAATTTAACAAGTCTACTGTCGTTCTTACAGACGTTAGGCATACGACGGCCAGGCATACAACCAAAATCTCTAAGTACTAAATATCCTTGTTTCAACTCCTAATGAAAATACTTAAAACATTTAAAATAGATATGGAAAATACTTCCCCCATGGATCGCGGTTACTCGGCGGTTGCGCTACTATCCCCGTAAAATCGCTTGTAACCGTAGGTATCACACCCCTAGAATTTCGTCATGGTTGTTGCCATAGATCGCAGTTACGCGGCGGTTATGCCACTATCCCAGTGGAATCGCTTGTAACTGTAGGCATCGCGCTCCCGAATTACGCTATGGCGTCTAGATCGCAATTACGCGGCGGTTACGTCACAATCCCAGTGAAATCGCTTGTAACTGTAGGCATCGCGCCCCCGAATTACACTAGAACAGATAAGTAATAATGATCAATGTGAACTCACCGAGTGAGATTCCAATATTCGTGGATACCCCAATCGACGGAGCACCAACGTAGCTACGATTTTCGATTTTAGATAGACACTCTCGACGAGCGCCAACGCAATCCCTCTCTCAGGAATTGCGATTTCAATGGAAGGTACTTCCCATATATTTATTTCGAAAACATATATACCATATGTATATATATATAGTACTTCATTTCACATTTCACGCATATCGCACTTACATAAATATCACATTATATAAGATTTCATTTTCAACATCATGTTTTCAAATATCTCATTCTTATATAAATTCCATTATATAAGGTTTCATTTTAAATCAATTAAGTTCCAAATCAAATAGCTTTCGAATTAATCATAATTCTTCTATACATCTTCCACATATATATAAGGTTCGAAAACTTCATATCAAATATTAAATATCAAAGATTCTCGAAATTTCATTTCAATACCAATTTAGTTTTCAATTTTTATAATAAATTTGAATATTCAATGTCATTCCAAATCTTGTTTACAAATGGTTGGATCATTCAAATAGTTGAATATATTTTTCAATTCAATAATTGGAAATCATGAGTTCAAACATTTTTTATCAAAACATCGCAAGATGTTCAATTACACTGTCCTAATATATAGGATTATCATTCGACCAAACTCGAGAATCAATTCCAGATTTTCTTTAAGTCATTCAAAATATACATATATGTGTATATCAAATCATGCTTCAATAATCAAGCTTCGTTGGGTAAACACGTAGAAAAGCTACCAAAGTGGATTCCATTCATATATTTTCTTTTCGAAAACATTTCATAAAATCATTTCAAACCTTTTATTCGAAAACACTTATATATACTACTAGTACTTTTTTCGAAAACCTTATAAATCAATTTCAAATAAGTATTCCGGAACCAATTCTCAAGTTGTAGTCAAATGATCTCCTTAGTTATAATAAATCAATTTATTCCACATCTTAACTTATACGCAATATTTACGTTTCTCATAATCTCGAAAACCGCAACAACCCGAAGATGGAATTCAAATGGGATCAAGATTCAAATCGAAGGAGAACTTAACAAAGAAAGCTACCGAAGAGAACGGGTTCGAAGAGTAGGAATTTTGAAAGGATTTGAATTTCAAAATACTTTACGTTCCAAAATAATTTATATTTTCAAAATACGCTCTCTAGAGTAATTCTGTGATAATTCCACTCATTCTAGGGCATCGCTACCCTATCTCTAATGAGCTTTTAAACCCGATGAGCTAAGCTTTTTATAAACCTGGCTATGATACCACTTGTAATGACCTGCCTTTTTGACCGCTTTAAGTCGGTATTTAAACCAACTCAGAACGTTCAAGACAACAGATTGTTATTTATCTTACCAAGTTTAAACAGAATAAACACAGAATCACAAACACAATATTTGCAGTGGAATAATTTTTTTATAAATAATATCAGAGTTGTACAAAATATTTATACATCGGAAGATTTATAAGTATAGTACATGAATTTTTAAATAAATAAAAGCTTTACGGTTTTTGTTGAGCACGCGCCATATGCGTCTTTACGTGCCACTCCACTTCGTTGCGAGCTGAAATTTTCTAAGCCTGGAACACTTAGGACCTGACCCGGGCGTCCCATGCAAAATACACAAAACACCCGAGTCAGGATTAAACTTATTTCAAGTTAGCACACTTCGATAAAATCACATAAATATAATGTTTAATCCCAACAGATTTATTTAAATGGTTCAAGCATACCCATCAATGACTACTAAAATATACCAACATGGATCAAATTATAGCATGTATCAAAAAGGTAATACAATGCATGGAAATCTAGGTTGCGAAAAAAGGGTAATGCAATGCTTGGAAATCAAAGTTGCAGCAAAAGGTAGTACCATGCATGGGTCATATTCAAGTAAGTGTATTAGCTGGGTTCAGGCGCACAGATCAAAAATATTATAACTACAGGTTTTAGTCCAACTTATATGCACTGCATGTATGCCAATTTGGACCAGCAGCACGGAAAAAAAAATCTATAGTAGTGACAAAGGACAGAACAAGGCATATACACTTTATCCCGTATGTCTAGGTTAAATAAGCGGCGCTTCCGAAATGAAATCAATAATATGTATAAGTTCCAGGCCATGCAAACTAATGGAGCAAAACGAACAAAGTAGACATCAAAAGGGAATGTACAACCCTTACAAGGCACTCTAATGTTCACATGTCAAAACATAATAGGAAGGGGCTACAGCATGCAATATGAGTATGAAAATTAACAAGCTTGTGACAATCAGCAAATGAAAATGAGATTTTTTTTATTCTAGGTACCGCAAAACTAATAAGCAAGACAGTAAAATCAAGTGGTACCTAACAATATTGCATCATCATATCATAAGTGTAGTAACAAATTATCTGCCCAACAGTAAATAAAATGAGATTTGGGTGTCATCACAATATAGGTGTAAGATAAATATACAGTTCCTAAGTACCCAGACATCCTCTAATTTAGGTTGACATTATACTCGCGGATTGACTTTAACCTCCAGTTTGACTATCTCTTGCAGTTTAGACAATAACAGACGACAGCAGAAAGTTATCAGACAATTTACAGTATGCAAATTCAAGCCAAAATTACAACATCAAACCAGCAAGACAATTAACCAAATGACAACAACCAATAACAAATACATTCCCCAACAATCATACTTAGTGTGAATGCGAAGTAACCGAACGTGGAATAAGTTTAATCTATAAGCATACTTACCTTAAGTAAATGGAGAAAACGCAACGACAAAAAGGGCAGCATGCAATTGGTGCGGTGGAGTTTGCCGGACTTGAGACAGGACGAGGCGCGAGAGGGAAACCGAGGACAAGGTGCAGTCTACCGTGAACAGGCGGATGGAAGAAAACTTCGATTAGAAGGATGCGGTGGTTACAAGGCCGATGAAATCATGCATGGCGCAGCGACGTTGGATGTCGCTGCTCCAAGCTCTGTCTCTCGCTTGAAGAGGCTCGACGCTGCGGGTTTATTGGAAGAGGCGGAAGATGTTACGACCCTGTTTTCTTGCCATGGTTCTGATATACATGCAGGTGGGATTTTGAGATAATGGTGCAGGGAATTTTCAGATTAATGAATAAGAGAAAGAAGGTGATTTCGAGACATTGCGCAGAAGACTTTAGGGGGGGGGGGTTGCTGAAGAGGTAATGGAGTTAAAGAGTGGTGAAATGGGGTTGAGAACTTGATGAAGTTAATAGAGAATTTGCAGAACACTTGGAAAAGAATATAGACAGAATTACAAGAGAATTACAGAAGAATTATGGAGGGGATATAGAAAAAGGAGATACAAGAAATTATTGGCAGAGATGCAGATATTAGAAGAGAAAAGATATTTTATTGAGAAATAGCAAATCATTCAACATACTGTTACAAACTGAATCCCATCCTATTTATACATGCTGGTAATGACCGATTACAACCATTACATAGAGTTAATGGGCCTCCACTCATTCAACTAAAACCAACATAAATTAGCCATTCTAAGCAGGCTTATGAACCTCAGTGCACAGCTTGTGCAAGTGTGCACATGCACACTTCATCCAAGCTTCTTCTCCTATGCAGGTCCATCTTCCAGCTTTTGTTCATGCCCTTAGTCTTCCATTCTTGTTAAAGCTTCGCCGCAGTTAGCCGAATTACCACCTGAATGTCGAGAATTGTGATACGCAAATCACAATTGTAGGCAACAAATTTTCTATGTAGATCCACTTTTGGTGGAGAGATTTTTTGCTACTTTTATGGGATATTTGGAAGTGAAGGCAAGGATTATTTGGTGCTTATCCAAATAGATATTTGACATATATGAAGATAACTTGAGTGTCAAGTTTGCTTGGGTACGAAGCCATTCACTCTATAAAAGGCCTAGTTGATATCTTCATTATATAGTGGAAAAATTTGTCATTGTTCTTCATTATCTTTCTTCTCAAATTATTTAGCCATTAGATATTCTCTACCTATTTCTCAATAAGGTTATTGATTCAAGTTGTGTTTGTTTGTAACGATAGTTGAGATCAGTTGTAAACAATATTTTGGTGAATCAATAAAGAGGGTGGTTGGGTGGAATATCGTGTGTTCATATTTCCGATATTTTTGTGTTGTTGTTTGTTTTTTCAATCACATTCATCTTCAAGTGATTGGGTGGAAAAGATTCATTTTGTTTTTGGGTGTTTTTTCAAAACTTCCGCTGCGCACAAAACACCAACAGTTGGTATCAAAGCTCAGATCATCGCATACTTGGAGTGTTTGTTGGATTAAAAGAAAAAAAAATGATTTTTTTAATGTCGGAGATGATGACCTTTTCGAAGATGACTATTTTGAATGGGAGGAATTGGGGTATATGGAAGCCGAAGATGGAGGACGTTCTATATCTCAATGATTTGCATGATCCCATTGATGGAGATGAGGTGAAGCCCTCAAATATGGATGAAGGAAAGTTGAAGAAAATGGACAAAAAGGAGATTGCATTGATTCACCAATATTTGGATAATTCTGTGTTCCACCATGTGGCTAGTTGTGAATCCGCGAAGGCGTTGTGGGACAAATTCATATCGCTATATGAGTCGAAGAGTGCTACAAGCAAGGCTTTTCTGGTTCGAAAGTTGGTGCAACTTCGATTGGATGAGGAGAAGTCTGTTGTAGAGCATTTGAACGAGTTTCAGGATGTCATCAATCAATTGGCAAACATGAAGGTCAATTTTGATGATGAGTTGCAGGCTCTTTTGTTGATGAGTTCTCTTTCGGAAAGTTGGGAGACTTTGGTTGTTTCATTGAGTAATTCCAACGCTAATGGAACTATCTCTTTGGAAACGGTTCGAAGCAGTCTTTTGAATGAGGAGCTAAGGAGAAAAGGGTCGGAGTTGAAATCGGTTCAAAATGAGGCGATGGTAGCAAGGGACTTGGGGAAAGATACAAGAAGAAAGAAGAAAGGTGCTAATGATAAAGGTGCTATCATTTGTCATTATTGTGGTAAGAAAGGTTACAAGCGCAATGATTGCTATTCATATATACGAGATATGAAGAAGAAGAAGGCGCAAGATGATAATAATAGTGATGAGGCATAGACAGGCTTTGCCGAAGGTACCGAAGGTGATTTTTCATGTGATGTCCTATTTAGTGTTGTGGAGCCTTGGAAGATGGATTCAGGAGCCAGTTTTCACATATATCGAGATGTGAAAAGTTTTTCTTCGTATGAGAAGAGTGTTGGCATGATAAAGACGGCCAATGGAGTAGAGCTACCAATTTGTGGAGTTGGAGCTGTTAGGTTTCGGATGCCTAATGGAGTGGTGAGAGAAGTTGCCTGTGTAAGGCACATACCCACTTGTTCGCATAACCTCATATCTCTCGGTCAGTTAGATCGCCGCGGTTGCACTTATGAGACTCGAGGTGGAGTTTTGAGAGTGAAGAAGGGTGGTCGTGTGATGATGCGAGGAGTTTTGGAGGAGGAAAACCTATATATTTTGGTCGGTTCGGTGGTCGACAGTGAAAGGCAAGTGACGGTTGAAGAATCTAGTCCACAGCAAGGTGGAGAGGTTAATATGGTCACCGCTGATGGTCCTAAGGTGGAGGATCATGGTATCGATAAGGGTCTATATGTTGATGATGCTCGAGGGATCCCGGAGATGAAGAGATCATGTCAAGCGGAAGACCGATGTCGAGTTGTGAAATCCACAGATGTTGATCTTTGTGGTATTACAAACGCTTTTGAAGATCGCTATTAGCGTGGTGTACGGATGAGGAAGGTGCACCATTAATGGGCAATGGTGGAGGTTTGTAATGATATTAATTGAGAAAAGAAGGTTGAAAGTGAGAGCTAAGTTGGCTAGTGTTGAGTGGAGGAGATGTTGTGATTTGGTATCAAGGTGTAGTGTTGAGAATTGTGATACGCAAATCACAATTGTAGGCAACAAATTTTCTATGTAGATCCACTTTTGGTGGAGAGATTTATTGCTACTTTTATGGGATATTTGGAAGTGAAGGCAAGGATTATTTGGTGCTTATCCAAATAGATATTTGACATATATGAAGATAACTTGAGTGTCAAGTTTACTTGGATGCCAAGTTTACTTGGGTATGAAGCCATTCACTCTATAAAAGGCCTAGTTGATATCTTCATTGTATGGTGGAAAAATTTGTCATTGTTCTTCATTATCTTTCTCCTCAAATTATTTAGCCATTAGATATTCTCTACCTATTTCTCAATAAGGTTATTGATTCAAGTTGTGTTTGTTTGTAATGATAGTTGAGATCGGTTGTAAACAATATTTTGGTGAATCAATAAAGAGGGTGGTTGGGTGGAATATCGTGTGTTCATATTTTCGATATTTTTGTGTTGTTGTTTGTTTTTTCAATCACATTCATCTTCAAGTGATTGGGTGAAAAAAATTCATTTTGTTTTTGGGTGTTTTGTCAAAACTTCCGCTGCGCACAAAACCCGAACACTGAAATCTCCATTGCTGACCAGCACTTGATATATATTGCTTCTTTGGAACTGCAAGTGTTTGATAAGATAATTCGGGCAATAACATTCCCTTTCCCTTCAAAATAACATTGTCCTCAAAGTTGAGTCGAAGTGTCTCCGGCAACCTCAGCGTCTTTACATTGATCAATGAACTACCGCCCGGATCAAATATAAGTATCTTCTTTTCACTGGCTTCTACATTATTCATTGCAGTAGAAAATTTTCTAGAAAAAGCATGCCCAAATGCAAACAATCGATCCTTTTCTATGGTTGGATTCATTTTAATTACGTATAGCAGACGCGGGACTTCACGGTCATAATTTTCAATTGCAGAAGCATATATGTCATCCAACAGTCCTTCATAAGAATTTTCCACATGGTGCTTCTATGTTGTAGCAGCAAAAGGAAGATGAAAGATCATCATTCCAAAAAGAGCATCACTAGATGAGACCCAAGTTTGTGTTGCACTTTTCGTTAAAGCTTTACCTATGAGTTCCTTCTCTTCAGACTCTATTGTAATATTAAGCTTCTTAAGCATAGGCCAGAGCTTAAAAGTAGTAGACCCTGTGTGCTTGATAGTCCACTTCTTGGTTACTGGCTCAAAGAAGTTTTCACTTCTGAGCCTTCCTATCAATTTTGCCTCATTAACTCCAAATTTTAATGCATACATTTTTGCAAAGCGGGTCGATGTAAAAGCCCACGCATGAAGTTCAACAGAAAATACAATAGTTCCTTTCTCTGTATAGACTTGAACATTCCCCAGAAGAGCATCTTCTTCATACGTTGCGATGATGGCATTTGCATTTTCAATAACATGGGAGAAGGTTTGGAATGCTTCTTCATCATCAACCTGAAGTTCCAAAGAACATCTGCCCATTTTGTTGATAGTTAAAGCTGGCCCGAGTCTTTCTCTCCAAGCTTGTTTGAAAGCAGTTTGAGTTTGTAGATAAACATTTTCAATGCAATCTACTAAAGCACCATCAGTTATACGAAGAGCAGCCATCACTTTGGATGAAAAATCAACATGTCCTGGACTAAATTTCTCAGGTGAAGATTGCATGGAGTAACTACAAATAAATTCTTTAGAAGGGATGATTTCAACATGGCTCCTGCGCCTAGGGCTAACAATAGAACTTGAAAACCCGCTTGACGGTGTACATTTAGCAACTACGGGTAATCTAAAGTTTACTACTTCAATTCCAGTTCCATTTTTAGCAAGAACGGGTTTCTCAAGTGATGTCAGCACTTCCGTGTATTTTGAGCCTTCTTTATGATCGTCTCTATCAAATTCTTGCACTTTTTTGAAAGACTTAGAAGATGTTGTCTGATATTGGCTAGTGAGTCTTCATATTGTTGAATTGTTGCTTTTTGAAGAATTTCTGTTGAAGACCTCCGATGTGGTGGTGTGTACAGAGCTCTCTCGCTTGCAAAATCTTCTTGGTTTTTTGAAGGCTGCACTGTTCTTGTACATTTTCCTGTGGTATTCACATTACTAGAGGTATCTTGAAAGCTGTTTCTTGAAGAAGGTCGTACCCTAACTTTCTTCTTGCAAGTCCTTTTGCATTCGAAAACTTTGGCAAGATCTACTGCTTCTATAAAATCAATAGGACGGAGAGCCAAAACATCACATATAATATCTTCCTTGAGCCCATCAATAATTTTCTCTAGTAAGAACTGGTCAGGTAAGGCATCACATTGCCCTTGTAATTCCTCAAATTTGGTAAGGTAGGCACGTACAGATGTAGTATGTTTTAGATTAGATATAGCTTCATATGGCCTTTGCAAATCCTCTGTGGCAAATCTAATTAACATCTCTTCCTTGAAGATTATCTATTGTTCAAAAAAATTCATCTTTTTTTTCAACCAGCCGTACCACAAATGAGCCTCACCTTTCAAATAAAATGAGCAAGTAGGAACCCATTCTAATACAGGAGTATTATGATAACGAAACAAATGTTCCACTTGTCTAATCCACTCGACAACGTTACCTTTTCCATTATAGGTTGGGAATTCTGACTTTATAATAGTATTTTGCAGCAATCTTGGTGGATTGGTAATCTGAGTACTAGTGTTTACCCGGCCTGGAGCACTTGCAAGAATTCCTATGGTGTTTCTTGACAAATCTATAGGTGAAGCAAGATTGACTCTTGATAGATTTGTTTGGTTTAGCTGCTGGGTTTCATTTCATTCAGAGATGCTTCAGTTTGAATTATATGGCTACTTCTTTGTGCAGGAGGTACATAAGGCATTTTAGGTTGGCTTTTGAATTCCTTTGTTAAACATTAAGTGCTTCACAGATGCTATCGAGTTTGGTGCTCAGTTCTTGAGTGTTTTCTTGAAGATCTCTTATGGCCAGTGAGTTCTTTGCATACCTACGATCTTGCCGGATTTGTTCGGGATCACCCTCATTCAACACACCAGTTAGTTGATCATCTTCACCATCAGAAGCATCATGTGGTGTTACTGGAGGGTCCGGCTCTGATACCAATTTGTTACGGCCCTGTTTTCTTGCCATGGTTCTGATATACATGAAGGTGGGATTTTAAGATAATGGTGCAGGGAATTTTTAGATTAATGAACAAGAGAAAGAAGGTGGTTTCGGGACATTGCGTAGAAGACTTTAGGGGGGGTTGCAGAAGAGGTAATGGGGTTAAAGAGTGGTGAAATGGGGTTGAGAACTTGATGAAGTTAATAGAGAATTTGCAGAACACTTGGAAAAGAATATAGAGAGAATTACAGGAGAATTACAGAAGAATTATGGAGGAGATATAGAAGAAGGAGATACAAGAAATTAGTGGCAGAGATGCAGATATTAGAAGAGAAAAGAGATTTTATTGAGAAATAGCAAATCATTCAACATACTGTTACAAGCTGAATCCCATCCTATTTATACATGCTGGTAACGACCGATTACAACCATTGCATAGAGTTAATGGGCCTCCACTCATTCAACTAAAACCAACAGAAATTAGCCATTCTAAGCAGGCTTATGAACCTCAGTGCACAGCCTGTGCAAGTGTGCACATGCACACTTCAGCCAAGCTTCTTCTCCTATGCAAGTCCATCTTCCAGCTTTTGTTCATGCCCTTAGTCTTCCATTCTTGTTGAAGCTTCGCCGCAGTTAGCCGAATTACCACCTAAAATCTCCATTGCTGACCAGCACTTGATATATATTGCTTCTTTGGAACTGCAAGTGTTTGATAAGATAATTCGGGTACTACTAGAAGACTTGATTGGCGAAGGCGGTGACTTCCATTGGTGGTGGCGCTGTTGTGGAGGCTGGGGTGTGAAGGAGCCAAACATGGTTTGGTGGCGGCTTGCGGGTTCAGTCCAGGCGGAAGCAAGAGGCGGTAAGCAACGACGGCAATGGAGGTGATTTTCGGTGGAGGAACGGACCCATTGCATGAGGCGTCAGCCATTATTTCTCGAACTGGGGCAAAACCAAATTTATTTGGGAAAGAAATTCTTTTGAGGGAATAAAATAAGAGTGGGAGAATGTGCCCGTATATATAAAAGAAACACAATATATCTTCACATGTCTCTTTGAATACGCCCACCGACTTAAAAAAAAAAGGACCTGACCTTAAAACTAGTTCTACTTAAACTACATGATCTATTCAGCGTTAATATTTATTTTATGCTTTTACAAAAATATGCATATTTAATACAATTTACTATTAATGCTTATTTACTTTTGCTATTTGAAACCCATTTGTGGACTGTTTATATTTTCCTTTATTAAATGATGGCATAGGAAACGAGCAGCACTTTGGAAATGTAAAGACATGGAAATTATAGTGAAGAACCGCATGCATGCTTTCAGTGAAAAATGTGAAGACAAAATGAAATGCATGGGCTTGGAAATGAATAAACAAAGGTGTAACGTTAAAAAGAACTGAATAATTTCCCTTGGAATGGCTTTAGTTTTGGAAACATAAATAACTGAACGAAGGGTATAGTGCTTATGTTAATCTATGATCCGAAATTCTCATTAGAATTGGTCCAGCTGATGTCACCTAAAAGATCTCATCAAGATCCTTAATTTACTCTCATGATTGAGATATTTTCAGCAACCTCATTTAAAGGATAAAGGAGATTCTTAATTTACTCTCATGATTGAGATATTTTCAGTAACCTCATTTAAAGGATAAAGGAATCCTTAATTTACTCTTTCTCTCCTTATTTGGCTACATGAAAGTAGAATATAAATTTTGATTGCTATGGTTTGTATGCAAGCAGCTTGTAAAAACTCCATCAATTAATTAATAAAGTTTGCCTTTCTCCCGTGGTTTTTTCCACGTTAAATCTTGTGTTTGATTCTATTTTTGCTTACTTCATTGATCATTTATTTATTAACAGCTTATGTAGCAAATGATATGCCCCTTCATGAAACCATATGTTACTTTTATTGTTTGTAAAATGTGTTAATAAAGTGAAGATATCATCACGTTGGAATCCATGAAAAAGATGCCAGATGTTTGGAAAAACCAAAGAATAAAGAGCTTTTGGGAAAATAGGAATGGACGTGGTTAGTTATACATGTAAATATAAAATGAATAGTTAATATTATGTGATCAAAGGGTCCACTTACTACACATTTAGAAGACAAAAAATTAAACGGGTGATTAAGTAAAACAAAAGAACGGGTTTTGCAGACCCAAAATTTCTAAAAAAATATGCAGGATTCGAATAGGGACACATCGAACTTAAGCAGCTCTATTTCAAAAATGAACTGTGCAAGTGAGACGACCCGAAATCCCGTTCTCACGGAAACAAGGGTTATCTTTGGAATATAACACAGAAACATATAATAGCAGAACAGAATTAAATAAATACACCAGATAATGAACAATAGAATATACTGGATAAAGTAATCATCAGAGTTACACAGTATACAGGATCTTACTTAGTACAAATACAGTTCAGCTATACATAAATGTCTACAGCGGAAATAAACAAAATATGTACAATAGGAGCTGAACAGCATAAAAGAGATAAATGATAGAATCCATCTTCAGCTCCAGCTATCCAGAAAGAACCAGCTAAACTTGAATACAAGGCTGCCCGTGTAGAAAAAGGGGCACCCGAGTTTGAAAGTGAAACAAACTACGAGTCAGTCATGGGACTGGTATGAGAAATCCACTCAACACATATATATAATTGGCTAATCACAGGACCACGCCACTTTCGTGGAACGGGTTTGCTCCATTGGATTGCCAGTGCTTTAAAACAAATCATTCCTTTAAACATCGCTATGCTTTTATAAAAAATGAAGCCGTTATAAGACTCAGTTCCCATCACACAATGCAACGCAAACCGGAGGATAGAGTTTTACCTTATAACGGCCAAAATATGCTTGATACGAACAAAACAAAGGCATTTGATATTATTGCTAGTGTCTATATGTTTGAAAACAATTTCAAATCATAACTATCAATCATAGACGACATGGGTACCATATATCATGTCGCCATATATATATACAATCAAAACCGCACGATGTCGTATTTGGAAATTGGATTTCCGTCATGAACCAAGGCAAAAGATAGTCCTTACCGAATTCGTGACTCTCTAGCCCGAGCCACAGGCAAGCGCGCAGGCAAGCCTTTAGATCGTCAGGGCCAGTCCACCGATGTGGATTATTATGCCTGAACAATACGTTTCCCCGCCCTTTGGGGCGTAAACGAGCCAACGAATGACTCCATCGGACCCGGATCGTCCGATCAAACCGAGGCGCCTCGCAACAGCAACAACCACATAGGTGAAAAGTATATAAATGTCAGGGCTGGTAGGTCACTGACACCACCTTAGCTAGAAAGAAACGCATGCCCTCCCTGATGTCCTCTCCCGTTTTAGGTTCATACCGAGGTGTGAGGCTCGCGAATTCACGTTATACACAAAGCTACGCCACACAGGCAGTGCTTTGATCATTACCACAAGACTTTGCTTTTCAACAGAAGCCCTGATCACTGCATCTTAGCATGCCACACAGGCAATTCATGCCATGCGACTGATGTCCATCGATATACAACCTCTGAGCTCGTGCGTCTCAGAGAAGGGCGTTAAGCGAAAGAATAAATTCTCCGCCGCCAAACAGATGTATATTTAATAGAGATCAATCAACACAGAATAAAATCCAATGTCAGACACACAGTCCATTTACAAGTCTGTTCTGGGTCTGAACGAAACCGGAGGCACTAAATACCTCGCAAACCCTTCGATCACCACGTACGTCTGGACGATCACCACTCATTATCCATATTTTGGGATGCCTCCCAATCAGGACCTCGGTTACCATCCAAACGAGGTGAAGATCTCCGGTCTTCGACCACCGTCTTCATCTTCGAATTTCAATCGTCGGTCAATTATTCGAAATGAGAATTAACTCGGCCTTTTCAAATAATTCACGTATATTTAGAATTTCAAATCGATTTATTTCAATGGTTAAATTATTCGACAACACCAATATTGTTCTTTAATGTAGTTTTCACACCAAACACATTCAACCATCAAATACAACATAAATCGAGCAAATTCAGTTTATTTCCATTCCATATCGCTTATGATATTTTATAACTAATTATCGCTATTTTTATTTATTTTAAAATAGCTAATTTATTCAAAACGACGCTTCGGGCCATAAGGCGGCCGTGGCGCTGTTTTTCTTCAGATTTGATTTACACATATCTGAAAATCTAACCGTTGGATCTTCACAAAATTTACATCATTAGAAAGGTCTTTTCAAAACGAATCCAACGGTTCCAGTTTCGGGAAAATCCGACGGTCGGATCTCCCGGTACAATCGTTTGAATTTTCTATTTCAAAATACGAACTGCAGCGTCGTTATTCGATTAAATATATAATTATATTTATATATATATATATAAATATAATCGCTTCTGGCGCTGTTTTTCTTCAGATTTGAATTAAACATTCCAGACAATCCAACCGTTGGATTTTTACAAGGTTGGTGCCGTTGGAAAGATATTTCCAAGGCGAACCCGACGGTTGAGAATTCGGGAAAATCCAATGGTCGGATTTCCCGCACTAGTCGTTTGAAATCATGGTTTCAAAATACGAACTGCACGGCTTCGTTTTGTTTTAATTTTATTTATATTTATATATTTATATAAATATAGTTCATTCAATGATTTCAATATCGTTTTCACTTCAAATATTTTTCTAACACCTTAAAATTTTGGAAAATTTCACCATAACCTCCCCTGCACTGGGAGCATCGGGAAATCGCAAATAGCTTTCCCGGTCCTTCTAATCTCAAAAAGAAAAAGAAAAAGCCAAGCGGCTAGCCAACAGGCTCATAAAATCATCACCCAAACAAAGCAGTAAATGTGTACCTATTTGTCGGGCACAAAATTTTATTCCTCTTCTCTAGCCCCTTTGCTATAACCTGTTCAATGAATATGCATGTACATATATATACAGTTCTTATCATTTATCAGTTTCTATTCAACTTCATATTTGATTTCTATTTGGTTTAAAAACACCATTCATTCTAATGTTACATAAATAGGTGCAAATCATTTCATTAGCTAATTAATGAATATTTCATCTCATATATGTTTATTTTGAACAAGTGGCTGTTTTTAACACTTCACATTTCAACGATTTATGCATACAATAAAAATGTGATTTTTATTGTAAAACAATTCATTTCTAAACACTATTTTTCTATATAGTTCATATAGGTGACAAAAATATGATTTTTATCATAAAACAATTTCTTTCAAAACGAGATTATTTTACACAGTTCATATAGTCGATAAAAGGTGATTTTTATTATCAAACAATTTATTTCAAAATATGAATACCATTCAACACATGAGTTTCTAATCAACGAATGAATATCAATTCAACACATGAATGTTTTCTATAGTTTCTATATATAGATAAAAGGTGATTTTTATTATTAAACAATTTATTTCAAAATATGAATACCATTCAACACATGAATTTCTAATCAACGAATGAATATCAATTCAACACATGAAGGTTTTCTATTCAATGAATAATTATAGTTTAAGCATATGAAAATAATTCAAACACACGAATATTATTCAAAATTTCGGCAGCATAACGGCAGGGTAGTTAAAACCGGGACCGTCCCTAGTACGGCTCCTCGCTCTACCTTAAAACCTCGCGGTTTTTGACAATGGGGATCATGCATCTAGTTCGCACGCAGGCGACATGTATATATTTATTTCATTTCCACAAACTAATCCTATGTGGTTTCAACCAAATATTTCTCAATCACAAACGGGTATTTTTCAACCACAATCAACCAATATCAATCACAAACAATCCCAAACAATCATTCGCTATCAATCAATTTTCACAACAATTTCAACCAATAAATATCGTCCATGGTTTGTGGACGAGGGGCGTATATATATATATATATATATATATATATATATATATATTTATATATAGCAATTCACTTTCATTTCACACATATATATATATTTTTAAATCAGAAATCTCACCAATAGCTATCCAATACCACGATTCTTCCTTTATAGAAATCTTCGCCAATCTCGCCTTTCGTCGCTTTCGTTGCCCGTATTCTCTACATATGTAAAAATCGAATTTTTACTATGTTATTCAATATATAAAAATCGAATTTTTATTATGCTATTCAATATATAAAAATCGAATTTCAAAAATATAGATTCCGCCTTTTCAAAAATAAAGATTATATTTTTAATATTCCTATGATGTAAAAATTATATTTTTATTACTTTAAAAATATAAAAATCATATCTTACTTCTTCTACTTAATAAAAATTCCGTCTTTTCTATTTTGAAAATATGATCTTTATTTTTCCAAGTTCAAATCTTTTTTTCTATTTAAAGTTCAAGCCTTTTTCTTTTTTAAAGTTTAAACCTTTTTCTTTTTAAAGTTAAAATTAAAATCAGTTTTAATCCTTTAGAAAAATTCAGTTTTAAACCTAATTAAAATTCAGTTTTAAAAATAAAAGTAAAACTAAAATAAATTAAAACAACTTACATCGAAGAAACGAAAGAGGGGGGGTTGGTTTTTCGTCAGGTGGCGGCGCAGGAGGCGTTGGAGGTGGGGTGGCCTTCAGCTCGTCGGCGGTGGCGTCTCGAACGGGGCTCGCGGATTTAGGGTGTCGCGATCGCTTAGGGGTGGTTCGGATTGAAGGAGGAGGAGGGAGCGAGAGCAAGGAAGAGGGGGGAGAAGATCAGAGGGCGCGGTGGAGGTCTGGTCAACGGCGAAGGCGGGCGTCGATCCTTTTTTTCTTTTCTTTTTTCTCTGAGCGAAATGGAGAGAGAAGAGGGAATGGGGGGGGGGGGGGTTTATATAAAATATATATATTTAATTATTTAATTTTGCAAAAAGTTGACTTTTACATACGACCTCTAAACGAGGCCTACCGCCTGTCGCCCATAGCGTTTTACCCCCATTCCGAACTCAATGGGATATGTATCGCAAGCTGATTTGATCGTTACAATCAGTTTCCGTTGAATTTACATTTAAATCACAATATTGAATTTTAAACGCACATTTCAAATTACCGGGGTCACATACTAACTCTAAAAATTCCCGAAAAATATTTCTAGCTTCGTATTGACGATACGGTCCTAACAAAACTAGTTTCGTCGAATTCTGAGACCGTTTGAAAAATGGCCAATTTCCAGTCGACTGAAATCAACTGAAACTGGTCAAACGCGTTTTCTTTTGCCACGCTCACATATTGATTCGAAAAATTATGAAATTTGAAACCTAGCAATAACTTGACACTGCGGATCCAACAAAAGTGGTTTCGTCGAAATCCGAGGTCATCTGCAAAATGTCCATTTTTAAGGGCCTGAATTCCATAGCGACTATTCAGAATTTTCAACTGGACATATCATTTGATTCCCGCTATCAAATTTCGATTGGTCAGATTCGTTGGAAATATATCATCAATTAGATCCTGATGTTTTTGGTTTCACTAAAATCCGGATTGTTTTGCACCCGGTATATTCAATTGAAGTTTGAAATCGAATTATCGAACTACCGCGCCATTTTCAATTCTATATATAATTATAATTAATTATATTCGTTTTCAAATGTCGATTCAAACTCAGTTTTCATTGCCATTATTTAAAATATTTATTTTAAATATTTAAAATCCATTATTTTAGCCAATTTAAAAATTTTAAATTGGTTCAGATTTTCTGGGTCGTTACAGCAAGCCTTTTCGCAATTTCTGTGCGAACCGAGCACCGAAACTGACAAATGAATATATTGTGGTAATCAGCACGACAAGACGGACACAACGGTTTATAATTTGCAATGTTAGGATGCACCGTTCAAGAATGCATTACGGACCCCTTTTAACGTAAAATGCGGACGGAAAACAGAGGTCAGAACGTCCGATTTTCACGAAACGAATTTCACCGTTGGATTACTGACAACGAATAGAATATTTTTCATGTTTGTCCGAACAGGATTCGAAGAGATTTCAAAATCGCTAAAATTTGAACTGATATGCGCAGCTTTGCACTGAAAATTGCGCGATCGACAAACATTCAAATTTTCTGACGAAATTAATTCCTATGCTATGTATGATTAGACGCATCTCAAATATTTTTTTTTCAGATTTTTATTTTTATATTACATTTTCATTTTTATTTGAGATATATCGGTTGCCGCTACCGTAAATTAAAACTGAGTTCTAAACGATTAAAATAAAATAAAAACAAAATTTAAATTAAATAATTAAATAAAAATACATTTAAAATTCCGGGTAGTTACACAATGATAACCGAAGTAATAATTTTTAAATCATTAGTATTGATTACTAATAAAGTAATAATAATTATTAATATATATACACTCAGACGTGCACATTTACTTATTATTAATAATATTAGATAACATATTTTATAAACATTTGCGAAGAAATACTAACATGCTGCTGGGTCAAAACAACAAATCAGATTACTAATAACTGCCATAAATTTTTCATAAATCCAACGGGTGATATTAGTAATCCGTGCCTTCAAAAATTCACTAAGCTTTCTTCTCCATGATAATCTTTCCTCACCACTCTTTTACCTCCAAATTCAAAACCCCTAATTAGTTTAAATCCTAAATTTGAAGCAACGAAGACAAGCGGCAAATCAACAAAAGGTTATTTTGCATGTCAAAGCCAATAAACATCCTCTTTGACTAGATGAAATCGGGACCTCTGGTCCACCGCAACCTCAATCCCGCAAACATCCTCCTTGATCACAACTGCACCAGCATAATCTGAGCATTAAGGATTGGGTAGAGGAGGAGCGATTGATGTTTCCAAATTTAGCGTTGAAGTATGCTGACATGACGAAGACAGATATGGCAAATCTAGGGTGCTATTGTTATCGACGACGTTCTAAAGTGCACCTTTTCCTTTTAAAGATTGGTTCTAATCATTCTTTTTGTAATGCTCAATATACGTGTTTCTTGACCAAACTGGCATATAACAAAGATGCCGCAATGACGTCAGCATTTTCTGATGTCTTTCCGATACCTTCATTTTAGCAATTCGTACCAACTTTTAAAGCAGATCCGAATCGTTTGTTCAAATTGACTGGTTCGAATCACACTATTTTTTAGGGGCTTAAATGAGAAAAATGTTTAATTAAAAAAGATCACATTCTCCTCCATTCCTAAATTCGATCTCTCGTGGTTTCTCCATCAAATCCCTAAACTACTATCCAGGGCCGGCTGGGAGGTTTGGATTGCCCTAGGCAATAAAGGGGGTGGAAAAAAAAAACAGCAAGAGGTTGCCCTGAATAGGGCTGTCAACGGATGCTTTCGGATACGGATAGTGCCATATCCGTATCCGCATCCGAAACCGTCTTCGGATATCGGATATCCGTATCCGCGGATACGGACGGATATCGGATAATTATCCGCTCCGCCAACAATCGATAAATCAATAAACATAAATGAACTTTTTTAGCTTAATATTAATCCTTTTCAACCTATTTGATTACTAAAGTGCTAAAAATAAATAAATATGATGATAATATACAATTTTGAGCAATTAATATGCATTTAGTAGACTTTTAATTTTGCAAATTAATAAATTAGTATATTTAATTATGTTAAAATACACATAATTTATGCTGTAATCGAAAAAAAAACGGATGGATAATTTTCGGATGCGGATATGCCTATATCCGCATCCGCATCCGCTTTTCGGGATATTTATCCGCTTTTCGGATACGAATGCGGACGGATTTCGGATTTTTCGGATATCCATTGACAGCTCTAGCCCTGAACGTGGGGAAAAAAGGGCAGCAAAAGCAATAAGGGAGAAAGCATACTCAGCAGCCTAAGGATTGAACTGCTGACCTCAAGCACCAAACATTCCACATAATGACTTGGACCAACCGAGCTATATATGCTTCTTAACAAAAAGAAGCAGTGACATTTTTAATACATCAATCCAGCTGATCACCACCACCTCCTCCCCGGCCGTTGCCCTTGGAGGTCGATTGCCCTATTCGGCGGCCTAGCCCGCCTAGCCCTTAAACCGGCCCTGCTACTATCTCTTGTAGGTGCTCCATGGTGGAACCACTTGGACCAACCTCCTCTGATAGTCTATCAAATAAAATCTTTTCCACTACCTTGCAATTGAAGTTAGACTCATCTACAACAATCCGAAATTGAGCTTCTCTGCAATTCGAGAGCCGCTACCACCAGAGTTGAGTTTCTATGTCATCATCGCCTTTGCATGCTATAGATACAGTAACCTAAATTCATTAAGGTTTTGATTTATTTACTACTTTTACCTAATTATTTTGATCTGAATATGGAGTAAACCTAACTACCTAATCAATTTGTTTGACAATCTGAATGTTTGATCATTTTTTAGCATTTATCACAAGAATTTTTTGCTATATTCCGTTCCACAATTTTTCTAATATTCCTTGAGAATTAAACAATTCAATGAAACAATTCACTATTCATTTGCAAGCATGTCTTTTTCAGTTGATAACTACCCTAGTTTGTTAATAAGGCTTTGTGGTTGTATTCTATTTTTATTATTTGACATCATTGCATGGAAATACTGAGAGCATTGATGCCCTTTAATTAGCTAGTTTATTTTTTCCTTGTAAATGTTTTCTGTTGCTTCGAATAATACAATTTATATTTTGAAACATCAAATTGTAAATAATTCTTTTGTGTTTAGAAGTTATAAAACAAGTATTATAGGAATGTTTTGGCTAGTAGAACAAAATATAATCAGCTAAACTGCGTCTTTTACCGAAAAACTATGTTATAAGTTCTTGTTGAAAAATCTTCCTTGTATGCAATTGATTTGTCTCTGTAACAATCAACAGTAATTTAAAATTAGAGTCTGTCATGCTTCTCTTTTAAATTAATTACTTCTGATTGAAAATAGAGTTACTAAGTGTTGTGCTGGTATGAAGAGTTGGAGTCCATTTGCAATCCAATAATAGCCAACATATATCAAGGAGAGGGATCCGATGGTATGGCTGCAATGGACCAGGATGTTCCTAGAGCTGGTGCGGGGGTGCTGGGTCTCAGATGGAAGAAGTTGATTTACCCTTTTTTATTGCTCTTAGCCATGTCATTAACTATTTTACTATATTTTTTTCAACGGCCTCACTACAAGAAAATGTTCTTTGTTCATAGCACTAAGAAATATAAAACAAAAGCGTTTAAATACTAAGTGCAATTGTTTCTCATTTAATAAACGAAACAAAATAATAACACGTTGTGAAATATTCTTGCAGAATAATAACAGTTTGAAATTAGTAGCTCTCCATAAGGGATTCGTGATCTTTATTCAATGACTCAACCACTGGAAGAAAAGTTTTAATACAAACATGGCATGGATGCCAAAAACAAAGCTGAGTATAAAGTGTTGGAAGGTACAATTTTGCATAGGTTAACAAATAGATTGACATTTTTATCCCCAAATGTCTTACATCCTTTATGTTGCATTACTCATTTTATGAAGGCCCCTATTCTTGTTTTCTAAAGCTATTATCTGTTATGTTTCTAAAGAGAATTACATCTGTTATGTCAAAGTTGGAAGAATAAATCTAGAATAATATCTTTTTTTCTTTGTTTTTTCCCTCATGTTTTGAATTAATTACTACCTTAGTTTTGCACTAATTGCTACCTTTCTTCATAGGTTTTTCCATGTTTTTGTCACACTGGCTCCAAAATGTTGAAACACTAATGATTTATTTCTATATTGAAACTTCTTTGCAGTCTTCATCTTCTTACACATTGTCCTCTGCAATTTTTGAATCATGTTTAATGTTATACAAGAAGTGCATCTAGTTTTTATATTTTCAGTCTGTCTAAACTTCCAATCTAGTTACATTTGTAAATGCTTTTCAATCTGCATTCTTCCTTATTTCAGATGATTGATTATTGATTTCTTTACATACCTTAAGCATTGCTAGCAACTTCAACAATTGACTAAGGACGACTACCATGAATGTGCACATACTTCGCAAACTTTTGATTTAGCTGTTCCAACTGCATAGTCTGAAGACGACTCTTGTCACGTAGTTGCTCAATCATAATTCTAAGCTCTTTAATTTCTTCTTTGTATTGAGTCCTCTTAAGTTGTCGAATCTGCAAATCGAATTCATAGTAAAAATGTTATTTCATCATATAAAATATTATAACACTGTATATTTAAACGTTAATTTATTGTATGCATACAAAAGTATTGTTTACCGTCAAATTCTTGAAGTCACTATTCCAACCACCACGTTGTTGAGAGTCAGCCATAATATACCTGTCATATTGATACATATGCAAATCATAGGTAATGTAATGTGAATAGTTGTGAAAATGCAATATTAAACATAAATTATAAATGTAATGTGAATAGTTGTGAAAATCACCAAATTTTACTCAGTCTTCGTCAATTTCTTCGTCGTTTTCTGATTCAGACTCGGTTTCGGGTTCTATGTCGTTTTCCTCTACACTCTCAAATGCATTAACTAATACATTTGCCTCATCATTTAAAGGTCCAAAATCAGTTTGATCGTCTGCAATTGTTATTTCAACATTTTCCTCTAGATCTGCTTGATAGGTTTGTTCATCAGGAATATTATGTCCATCGAACGTAAATCTTGCCTTGGTTTTAAAAACCGCATACCAATCTGCTTTATCCCTTTTCAGAGACGGATAAGGGGCATAATATATCTGTACATAAACCTAGTCTAACGTTGCGGCTTTCCGCTGCGAAATCAGGATATTTCTTATCAAAATATTTCCATGCTTCTCCATCCGATGGGTGTGTCAACGTACCTTCTTGAGGTGTTCTCACACTGTGCCATCTCATATGCTGCGCTGTTACGGATGATGCATATAATCTTTGAAGTCTAGGGGTGATGGGTAAATAATGCATACGCTTGTGCGGAACTTCTTTTCCTTTCTTTTTTCTTGGTTTGTATCTTTCTTGATTACAAAACTTACATTTTCTAAGATTGCTGTCTTCTTTCCAATACAACATGCAACCCTTTACACATGTATCTATTTTCTGATATGGCAAGCCAAAAGATGACATAAGTTTTTTCACTTCATAATAATTTTCGCACATTAAATTATCCGATGGCATATGACGTTTAGCCGCTTGAACAACAGCCGTAAACCCAGCTTCCGTAAGATTGTATTTTGATTTCATTGCAATGTATTCTGCAGTTACCGATAATTGAGTGCCACTTTCACATCCATTCCAAATGGGTTTTTTTAGCATTATTCAATAAATCATGTATTTTTTTAGCTTCAACATTTGACTCATCTTCTACGTTATCATCGTCGTTACCAATTTGAACGGTAGGAAACATTGATCGTGTAGCATCTTCGACCATATTTTCAATGAGATTCGTGCTAACTTCAACACTATTGACCTCCGTAGAATGTTCTTCAGTATTATGGGCTACAATTTCTCCATGACGATCCCACAACAAATAATTGGGTAGGAAACCGTATTGGCGCAAATGAATCTTAACCATACTCGGTATTAAATAGTTCAACAATTTGCATCTACTACATGGACAACGAATTTCTCTACTGTTTTCGATATTACTTATCGCAAAATCAATGAACAGTTTCACCCCATTTTCAAAATGTTCACTTATTGCACCACTAATTTCCCTTCTTTGATACATCCAGCTCCGCTCATTAAAGTAATTGGCCATTTTTCCTATACTTTAAAATCTATGATGAAATAAAAAATAATCGTTAATTTTATAGTTGTCTACAAACTTTATTTCAAAATAAATAACTATTGGTTCACTGACGCTTATATGTCTTCTTTGATGGTCGGTCATCCTACTTCCCATTACAAACACAATAGTAATTATATTTCGTAAATCATATCATTTTAAACGATTTCACAAAATTTCGACAGTATTTCCCCCGTGTTCCTTGTATCGTACACACTTGCGTGTACACAAGGAACGTAAAGGAAATGCCATCAAAGTTTCGTGAACCGTTTAAAGTGATATGATCTACGAAATATAATTACTTTATAGCATTTGTAACTTGTCCAATACAAGGACAAATCCGACAAATATTGTATCAGATGAATATAGAATTCCGTTTTGTAAAAGAACGAATATCCATATAACAATCATATACAACACTTGTCAGACGGGGCCAAATAATAACTAAGGGTTTAAATATTTATCTACATTAAATTTCAATATACAATTTGTAAATATTTTAACCGTTTTAGTACATATGTACAAAATTATATATTTTTGTAATTTACTTCGTGTTTGCACCAATTACATTATTTTAAATTACTTCGTATTTGTCAACATAATATAATCTTCGTGTTTGCATAAATTATATTATTAGCAAACACTATCACACACATATAACATTCACTAACTAAAGTTACCTAAATAAACACAATCAAACCCTAAATCAATTTAATCCCAAATAATTTAATCATTATTGTGACAATAACAACAATTAGAGGTTAACATGATGTAATATACACATACAAACAAGTAGAAATTAAGCAAATCATAAATTAAACCCGAAATCAATTAATACCTAAAAATTAGGTTTTATGAAATTACCTAATTTGGATAGCAAGAAGGGTGGAGATGCGTTGGAGAAGCACGTAGAGGGCGCCCAAAGAGATTGAAGTGATGGAGGAAGCCTTGGCAGCAAATTTGGAAGGGGAGGAAGGGTTGGAGGAGATGATTAATTGGTGGAGTAGGATGAAATGAAGCTCTCGGTTGGCTGTAGCAGGCAATATCCTGTCTTATTCCAACGGCTTCCAACGGCCGCCAACGGTATTTTTTCTAACGGCTTCCAATGGCTAATTAAACTATTGGCGGCCGTTGGAAACATGACGTCGGAATAAGCATCCACTCTAGTAGTGAGATTCATATAATTTGTGTGATAGGATGCAATCATCTAAAAAGCTAGATAAATTAGGATTTGTGTATGCAGGTTAGATCTTGTTAATTAGATAGTTGAGGGAAGTACGTTTAAATTTGAATAATTTGAAAGATGAATTTAGAAGAAAAAACCAAGAACAAAAAGGAATGTCTTGATGGTAGCTTTTGCAGGTTTTACTATTTTTAATTGGAGTGTAATTGTTTTAGGAGAGGAAAACATGATTTTTCTAGTAAGTTTGTATGGTGTGAGTTTATGGATATACCAGATGCACATAGCAATAACCATGAAGTAATACTTTCAAAAATCTTGTGATGTATTAATGGTAATACATGAATAATGAGCTCAAGGAAATATTATGATTATTAAACATTGATAAACAATACATTAATGGTGATCCTTTGATCCTTACAACTCAGATTTCTCACTGTACCTGTATGCTCGCTCGTATGGGTAAAAAAATGTAGTACACATTTGGATTTTTCGCTGTATACAAAACGCTGCTCTTTGACATTAAGATTTCTGGCCGTACATTCATCTCACTTTTATTTTCATGCAATCCTACATTCCTTCTGCACTTAGTAATATGCGATCAATTACAAATATGTGCTACTTTTATCACCTATATATAACTTTTTAGTATCATGATGCATTGAGAAAATGAAAAGATAGCCGCCACTCATGTAAAATTGGTTTAAAATGTGTAAAAATTGGCCTAACAATATTTTGTTTTTACCTTTTATTTTTACAGGAACATTGAGTCTGATTGGTAAAGCTAGTGAAATGAATTCTAAAAGGAACAATAATGGTTGCAATATATAAGATGAAAGTGATGCTTTGTTTTTTGACAACTTGACCTTATACAAGCACTGATATACTGAATCTGCCCAGGGCCGATCCTAAACGATTTGGTTCCCAAAGCCAATTATAAAACGGAGGCCTTGTTATCGTTAGCTAAATCAGCAAAATAAATCATGTTATTTATAAACAAATAGAAGAGGAACAAAAAAACTAACTTTATGCATAACAATAATTCTAATTATATAACACAATTAATAATATTTCTTATCCCAGATATGCTCTGAATGGATAACAAGAATACCAAACATCTTTTCAGCTATGATACCATATTGTCAATTTATCTCAACACACTTTCTTTTGCAATTAACAGGGAAAAAAACAAAGTTATAGATCAGTTTAAATTTTAGAAAAATCTTAACCGAAATTAACGGAGTTATCAGTACAAATATGGCTAATGTTATCTTATTTTATTTTCATCTAGTTGATCATAGTGGCACCAAAATAACAAAAGTGATAGTATGACAACAAAGTAGATAAAACTGTGTCCACTCCTCCACAAAATCAAGGTTTTCTGTAACACAAAAAACATCCATGAAACAAGAAAAAAAAGGGAAAATATATCAATAATGGTGCCCTTTTACATTACACTACTATAACGCAAGTGGCTCCTTAAAGGCCCGTTGATGGCCATTGCTATTTATTAAAGGGACTGAGAAAATAATAAAATCAAATGAGCAATCCCATTGCAGTTTATTTTAGCACCTAAAAATTTGAGTTTGTTACATAGATTCTTGGTTATGTATATAAACTAATACCAGATTTTTAAACAAAAAGCTGATAAATAACAAAAACCAGTTCTGAAATTATGTGATGGACAGATGAGTAGTGCCAAATTTACTGCCACATCTGATTGGGTCTTGTAGAGTTGTTGTCACCAGCGTCCGTTGGAGTTGTCGCTTTTGTTTCCGTCGTTTCCGTTCTGTTCTATGCTGTCGCCACTGTGAAGTTCCATATTTTAGTTCTTCTGCTTTGCAAGTGGTGCCCCTGTTTTGACGTGGCCCAAAGCCTATGCTTTGTCCGCTTCACTAAAAGGCCGGCTGTGAATCTGCCCATGTGTGATTGTAGCGCGCCTATGAATTTTATACAAGCACTAATATGTTGAATCTTCCCATGTGTGACTGTAGT
Organism: Allium sativum; assembly: GCA_030737875.1. NCBI lineage: Eukaryota > Viridiplantae > Streptophyta > Magnoliopsida > Asparagales > Amaryllidaceae > Allium > Allium sativum. Next base: position 709,131,994 of record CM060916.1, on the reverse strand, counting down.
GCATTAATAATGCTTATCTTATGAATTTTTATTATGGGATATTAGTCAAGGATGTGGATGGTGTTGAATTTAATTTGCGATTTTAGTAATAAGTTGATAATTTTGTTGTTTAGAATTTGATTAGTTGTACATAAATCAACGATTTATAATTGTGTTTTCATTTTTGTTATTGTTATTCGTTTTATACAGAAATGTAAATAAATTTATTGGTAATTTTATTGTTGAATGTAAATATTTTTAAGGCTATTGTAAACGTGAATTTATGAGAGAGAAAAAACATTTATAGTTATCGATGGAATGGAAAGTGAATGCTAGTAGAAAATACAAACAAAACTTACTATGATTAAAATAGTTTGGTTAACATAAACATCGTTATCCATTTGAATTTACAGGGTTCTTTTAAATGTGATTAAAATATAAAATATTACATTTGAAAATAGTTGTATAAAAGTAATCCATAATTTTTATTGAATAACGTAATGACGGTTCTACAATAGGTAAATAACATTGTTGAAATTAAATTACAACATACAAAAATCATTAAAAAAGTAGATGTTCAATATTTAAAAAAATGTTACAAATAGTTTTTCATTTATTTATTGGTGTTCTCACCATAATTATATTTTGTTGTAACCAATTTTTCCACAACGTTTTATACAACACTTAAGTAAACGTTGTGAAAGAGATCCCATCTTTCACAACTATGGATGTAACAACATTATGATAAATGTTGTTAAAATATATTAACTACGTTTATTTAGCGTTGTGAAATGGTAATTTTGTTGTAGTGAATTCAAAGTTGTAAGTATCAGAATTTGTTTACCTCTATTTTTTGTCTGAGCGTCATCATTGTTGATCTTCCATGCGCAAGACAACAATTCTGCATCTACAACCAATTCCAGTGCTTCTCAAGGAACAAATGTTTGACAACTCATGAAGACAGTTATCATCCCATAAAGCCACTTAATCACCATCCAACTTGATGAAACAAACTATCTTCTTTGGAGGCTTTAAGTTGAAACTGCAATCCAAGGGTATGGATTAGAAGGGTATGTTCTTGAAACCATACCAATTCCTCCCAAATTCATTACCGATGCTGCAAATACTATAGTCTATGACGAGGGACACAATAAGTATCACAGGCAAGAAAAGCTAATTAATGCATGACTATTATCCTCTATAAGTCCAAATTTATTATCTCGAGTTGTAGGATGTAAGACTACCAATGAAATATGGTCCACTGGTGAAAGAAATTTCAGTACACATTCTGCATTCAAAGCATTACATTATAAAAGGAAGTTGCAAAACTGCACGAAAGACAATTTGAGTTGAGTGAATACTTGGAAAAAGTCAAGAATTTCTATGATATGTTAAAGGCTGCTGGAAGTATTGTAGAAGAATCTGAACATGCTTTATATCTACTGAGTGGACTTAATGTTGAGTATGAAGCTGTAACAGCAATAATTACCTCTCAAAAGACCACACCTCCTCTAGATGATGTCCATGTTGTGCTTCTTGCTCATGAAGTAAGAATTGATAACTGAAAAACAACCGATAATGATTATTTTCCATTATGCTACAAGTAACAGAGGTCGTGGCCAAAATAATTCAAGAAATAACAATTCAAATCAAAGAGGAGGCTATACTAGCAGAGGTAGAGGAAGAGGCAGGTGGACTAACAATTACAAACCCAAAATGTCAGATTTGTGAAAAAGTAGGCCACACTGCATTCAAATGTTATTTCAAATTCGACAACAATTTTGTGCAAAATTAAGGTGAAAATAATCAGAAGACATCAAACCCTAATGTCAATATAGCACATGCACATAGTGATTCAACAAGTCATACATACAACAAAGGCTACAATCAATCTGAAAGTGACAAAATTGAACACATTTAGGATGAAAATTGGTACCCAGATTCAAGAACAACAAATCATATGGCAAACAATTTGGACAATCTCAATCTAGGAAACAAGGGGCATAGAGGTAAACAGTCAATAAGCATGGGAAATGGTAAGTACATCAAAATTTCTTATACTGGTAATGCTATCATCAAAGGAAAGAAACAACTATATCTGCATAATCTACTAAGGGTTCCTAAAATTAAAAAGAATTTAATGAGTGTGCCACAACTTGCCAAAGATAATAATGTGCATTTTGAATTCTTTCCAAATTATTCTTTTGTCAAGGACATTCTGACGGGTGATATTCTATTGCAGGGTGATGCAGTCAATGGGCTCTATAAATTCAGATTCAATGACCACATCAACCGGCAGCAAAGAGGCACTGCTACAGTTCCGTAATAAGTCAGAATTGCAATAATAAAAATACATTTGATCTTTGGCATTACAGATTGGGTCACCCTAGTGTAAACACTATGAAGAACATCCTTAGTAGAAATAATATACCATGTGATGATATTAGTTTATCATATATTTGCACTTATTGTCAAATAGGAAAGACTCATAAACTACCACTTAATGATTCTCTAACCAGACTCATAAACTACCACTTAATGATTCTCTAACCACATACAATAAATCATTTGATCTTGTTACTACTGGTCTATGGGGTCCTGCACCTGTATTTACTGACTATGGGTACAAGTATTATATATCTTTTGTAGATGCATGCTCTAGACATACTTGGATAAATTTCTTAAAATGCGAACCTGAAACTTATGAAGTAGTGATCAGTTATACAAAGATGATAGAAAACCAATTTAACACCAGAATTAAAGTCATTATGTCTGATGGTGGAGCAGAATATAAGAGTCTCAGTAATTATTTTAAAGACATGGGAATCATACATATAATAACAAGTCCTTATACATCTAAGCAGAATGGAATAGCTGAGAAGAAATGCATACACATAGTAGAATCAAGTTTGATACTTTTAGCAAAGGCTTTCACGCCACTTAGATTTTGGTCTGAATCTTTTAATACCGTTGTATACTTAATAAAGAGAATGTCAACTAAGGTGTTAAAAGATATCAATCCTCTAGAAGAACTATACAATGTTAAACCTGACTATCATAGCATAAAATCTTTTGGTTTTTTGTGTTTCCCATATCTAAGACCATATAATGCAAATAATTTGAATTTTAGGTCAAAACCCTATACATTTGTAGGGTACGATGTTAAGCATAAATGATACAGATGTATTGATGAAAATGGAAGAATATTCATAAGTATTATAATACCCTACATTCCTTAGTGTCACCCGTATGAGGATTTCATTAAGAAAATATGAAGCATTGTAGGTATAAAGACATAAAACATCACAAAGACTAAGATTTCACAAGACATAAAATAATAAATTTACAGCGAAATAAGAAACTTTCATCTCATAAAATACAAAACCATATTTTTTTTCAGTATTTTAAATAGTTACAAAATGTTATGTCTTAAAATCTCAGTCAAAGACAACATTAGAGTAAAATATTATCCTCCAAATATAGTGAAAAAGATACAACCTAATATTGGAAAGAGAACAGAGAGTAATCCAACTTGTAGAAATCCGTCACGACAAGGCTAACAAAGAAATTTGAACTATATACTTTCTCCCTGTAAGCCAAGGTTAAGGAAAAGAGAAAGGAAGAAAGGAAACGGGTCAGACATAAAGCCAGGTGAGCTGTTGTGATTACCAGCTCGATTTACTAAGTTAAATAAAACAGATAAATAATGGTTCTAGTGTCATAAAAGGTAAGTGTCTGTACATGTCTAAAGGTGAACAATAACTGATATGAACTGGTAATAAGGACCGACTATTCTTATAAACAGACAATGATGATAACAATAATATTAGTAGTCAGATCAGGCAGATTGACTGTTTTGCAATTCTACAGATTCAGACAGAAACAAGTAATTAGGAAGGATTTTTACTAATGCTACCCATCGATCGGCTCCCAACAGACACGAATAACTTATTCCAGCCACGATAGAATGGGATATCAGTCCCTAACCCATCAACTTTAAAGACACAGCCCTATCCGCCGGTGTTATAGCGTCTTAGTTTCCCCCATCGGACCCATGCATGCTCATGACTTCGCCGGAACGCGCTCGTACCCACTTACAAGATTTTGAACCTCTTACAATCCAGATCAGTAGAGCGTTCCCTGACCCCTACCTAGTGCGAGGCCCCAATATGATACCAAAAGGGATACTGACTGATACAGATCCTAAACAACAACAAGATTGACTCAAGCTACCCCTAGGCTTGTGCCCCTAAGTAAACTAGGATTTTAAGAGTCCTAAAACCGGATATAACAACAGACGTGAGACCTCTTAGCTTATTAATTAACAAGTTTAAGTTCATTAATAAGCATGGTTGTAAATGACATTTCCTATTAAATGTAATTATGTTTACAATACTTCCCGAAAACAGACAAGCATCTGCTCAGATGTATTTAGATTACAGTAACATGTTTTACTTAAACTTACATCTGATTCTCATATTTTCCCATGACATATTTACTTAATATTAAATTAAGTATAATGTGCATGTTCCCCATTTGCATGTTAATTTCCAATTAAATACCATTTATTCCAATTAACATGTCCCATACTGATTACTTAATGTCATATTAAGTATAACTCATTCTGATTAACATGTTTTCCAATAAGATTACTAAATGTCATATTAAGTACAATTAACGTGTTTTCCGTAATAACATAAAATTAACATACTTTTCAAGTTAAGGCAGAATAAACGTGTTTTCCATTTTAATGTCAAATGACAAGTTACATGTTTTCCGATATCAATGCCAAATTATCATGTTTACAAATCAGTGTAAAATAATATGTGATTCCAATATTAATGTCATGTTTACCCTATTAAATTAACATTAAATGAACATAAATGTCTAATTGACTTGTTTTTCCCAAATTAACATGAAATGAACATAAATGACAAATTACATGTTTTGTCCAATTAACATATTCTTCCTAATTAATGTCAATTAATATGAGTGCCTAATTACAATGTTTCTCAAATTAACATATCCTCCTTAATGTCAATTAACATGAATTACAAATTTCGATGTTTAACATATTTTCCTTAATGTCAACATGTTTCTCAAATTAACATAAACATATATACAGATTAATGTTAATTACATGTTTTCAATCAATGCAATATTAATATATCTACAAATTAATGCCAAATAAATGTCTATATTTAATATGTCTACAAGTTAATGTCAAATTCATGTTTACAAATGACATGTCTACTTTAATATAAAATTAAGTTTAACCTATTCACGTTTACATATCCTTCCTTTATAATAATCCCAATTTACAGTACAAATTCTAATATGCCCAATTTCCCTTTTTAACGTTATTTCATATTATTCCAATTCTATGCAACTCAAATTGTAAAGGCATACTAAAATGTAAATAAAATAAATGACAGAAAAAGGGATAAGGAAGAAAAACGTACATATAAACAGATAATCACTGAAAATGAACAGGTAATTGAAAGTAAGAATAATAACATATAAGAACAAACTTTTAAACACTGTTATTTTTCAGATTCAATGTATGTTTACTGTCAACATTCTTTTTATTTAGATTACAACAACAACAACTATTGTATCTATTTAACTTTAACTTAGAAGAAATACGGAAATTGTAGTAATACTCACAATAATTGTTGTAGATCCAGAAAATCCTCTAAATTGGTTGTTATAGAAGAAAAGAAAGAATTATCCCTTCAATCTAAGCTCCGGCAGCACCTCGACATTTTCTTAATTTTTATTTAGAAGTAACTTGGAGGAGGAAGAAGAAGAATGTTTGTGTGTAAGAAAATGGTGAGGCTGCTAGCCTGTTTATAGATTAGTTAGGATAAATCTAAACCATATGATATTAGGTTATTAAATCAAACCGTACATCTCAAGTTGAGTCAGCATATGCATATAGCACACAAACAGTCTAGATTCAGGCGCAAGAATCTGCCTGCTCTAAGGTTGGTCGACCCACCTTAGACATGGGTCGACCCATGTGTCGACCCAGCTAAGGGTTGGATCGCCCGTTTATCGTTGTTTTATTTACTGTTTATAAATTAAATTGTTTAATATAGTTCAAAATTCTTTTACTCATAACTTGTTCATTTCTTCTCCGATTTACGCAAACTAAAAGTCTATCTTAATCAGAATTTCGTAACGGACGCAATGGTAAAGTCTGTTTTACTTAATTCTCAATATTTTCTAATTAATATTTATTTATCATTTTATTTTTTAATTAATTAATCCATTAATTAATTATTGTTCGTTAAAAGTTTGGGTTGTTACATTCTCCCCTCCTTAAAGGATTTCGTCCCCGAAATCTTCCAGATTAGAAGAGTGTTATGAATGCTAACACCCATCTACTCAATCGTCTCCACTGGCATCCACTGTCCTTAGAATTTCTAGTGCTTTGTATGAACATATGTAAAGGTCTTGTGTATATGTCCCTTTGCTAATGCGAAAATCAGACGGTTTACTGATTCAGTTGATCTCCTTAATGCAACTCATGTTTGTGTTATGCATCCAATATGTATGAAAAAGAATCCTAATGATACATATAAAACTATATGTGTGCACAACCATTCACCAAAATGCAACATCCATGTGACTATTCAACCATTGAAAATTAAAATGCACACACATCCATATGCAATATGTAAGTGCTTGAGCCGATCTAGTGCCTAATGTGTGTGTATATGCATGCACTAGCAAACACTTGCATCCACTTACAACCATCAAACATAAAAATATCTCAAACACATGTTTTAACCATATCCTATCATCTATAAGCTCAAATCCTAAGATCTACACTTCCCAAGGATATGCTAGAAGGAAGCCCCTAATCAAAGATAGAAGCAGTAGACAGAATATCAAAGAGGAAATACTTATCAAGAGAATGCTGGTAAGAAACTTGAATCCCTTAGTGTGGTTCTACCATCTTATTCATCTTTAGTTACTTAGGGGAGAAACTCTCAAGTGAACTAATCCAAAAGCTTACCTTAATCTTACAAGTAAAGTTACACTTTTCCTCCTTTTTCGTCCTTAAATTTCTAGTCTTTACTTTACCTATCGTGTGTTCCTAGGCTCATTCCACTTATATTGTCCAACCCCATAAAGACTTACTTCCCGCCCCACTTTTTACATATATAATTTTCCAAAGTCTTATTTGAAAAATCTTAATGAGGCAATATTTTAATTGCAAAAATTTCATTTTGAAACATATATAGTTGCTTTTATGAACTTTCCAAAATACAAATTTCATATCAAAACACATTAGTCTTTCAAAATTCCTGCTCTTAAAACTTTATACGTATAGGGTTTTGACTCAAAGCGGTTACACACATTTCCATAAAATACCTCCTTGGTACACTCTTATCTAGGAACATAATTATTTCAAAAGTTCTTTTACTTGGCTTTTTCCAAAAAAAAATCATCAGAACTGATGTCCAATCACTTCCTTAAAATACATGCAGAAGGCTCTAACATAAGAGTTACACCATTATTTTCAAAAGATAGGTTTTAGGGAGTGAAATATTCCAATCCAACTAATCCTTCACAAGTCAACACTCGAGTTCGAGTACCCCTAAGAAAACCAATTTTCCTTCCAACATTTGAGACAACTTATTATACTGATAGCTTGCCTAAGCTTCCAACCCATCCATTGAGGGTATATTCTCATAGCTAGGAAAGATGCCAGTCGAAACCATGAAACTCAATTCTCACCTACACCATGTGCTTTATCCAAAAATGCTATAAATTTCGCATTGCTACAAATACATATCCGAAAACTAATCTCTCTCTCCTAGAGATAATCTTTCAATCACTTACTATTCGAAATATATCTAGCACAAAGAGAACTGAATCGATACTTCCTAGAGATGCACTGAGAAAAATAGGAATATCAACATGAACGATCGTTCGGGTCGCAAGAAGTCAAAAATTTGTCCTAGCCCGACTATTTCCTTTCTACAATCATAATAGCCTTCAGAAATACTTAACAGATATTAGGCCCGTAACTTTACCTTATAAGTCCATATGTCATATTAAAGACTACGCCATATTTTAGGCTCGTAATTTACCCCCTCGTTGTAAATCAATAGGTCATATGAGGCCTAATCATGGCAACCTAATCCATACTCGGAAATGCCCCAAACATCAAGATTTTAGTTTCAACTTGACTCACCATAGATAAACAGATAATCAAGCCGGTCCCTATGGGGGTTCAAGAACTACTACTGGTAGTCACTAGTGCTATCATCATACCCTCAGGTATTTACTACATATGTATAAAGGACCGCTCTAGTAAGCCTACAATATAGAAGTTATACAAGACCCAACTCATCATGGCTATTGCCCCACACAGCCACCCCAATCAATATATCAAAGGAAAATGGACAAAATATTCCTAAGAAAAGGAAAACTAGCAAGAACTAAAGATATATACCATTCTTTCTTCCACTAATCCTTTCTTTTCTACCATTTCTTTCTTAGTGTCCAATTTATTACTGCTTATATGTTCCATACAATCCTTTTGTCATGAGTATACTCATGTTTTCCTTTTATTTGTCATCCTTAATTTCACCTTTTTGGAAGTCCCCTAATTGGTTACTGAAAATGTTATAAAAATCTATTTCCATGGTATAAGACAATCTACTTTATAGAAATCCGTAATTGCAAGATATTTCACTAAAATAAATTGACCCTATTGCAACCATGGAAAACCGTTGTAGAATACTTTTTACAACGGTGGTATATCCGTCGTATATTAATAAGTTGTAATAGACTAAAATCTTTTACAACTGTTTTGCACTGTTACAACACAGTTGTAACATGTATATTTTACAACTGTTTTTCACCGTTGTAATAAACTTTATTACAACTGTTTTTCACTGCTGTAATAAACTTTATTACAACTATTATGCTCTGTTGTTATAATTTTTACAAACTATTTATAACCATTATGATATATTTTGTTACAACTATTATTTTACAATTGTAATATATGCATAAATTATATACATATTACTAATAAAAGAATTCATTCTAGAACAGCATCTACAAAACTGAAGATATCAAACAAACTTAAAACGTGAACCAAAATAATATATTAGTTTTTTCAAACTCTCATCATTTTTTTTACATAATACGCTGAATTTATAAATCATACAGGACATATATGGATAGTAGCATAAGTTCATAAAGAATCACACATGCATTAAACATGGAATTTCTCAAGAGTAACATGCAAGTCCATGATATCCATCACATTAAAATCTTCCTCCATATTTTGTTCAAAATCATGGTTGCAATGTTTAGAAAACTTGCTTGCATCTTATCATCAGCTAATAACATTAACAAAATAGCCGACAACATAAACATTTGATCCAATGAAAATTTTTCTAATGAGGAAGAGCCAACCTACTGCAAATAGAAGAGAAACATGAGGTGGTCCAAAAATAAAACAAACCAGATCTGGCATTTTTCATGAGCCTGGAATAATGCTTACTGATTAAAATGCACAACCGAAGTATTAACATAGAGGGCACCTTCAGTTCGTTCAAGAAAGGGTATTTTTCTAGAGTATTGTTAATGCCACTCCAAAAATGATTAAGGAAGGGTCACTTTTTGATTTTTTAAAATTTACTAAAGGGAGATATAGACCACAATGCCCTTTTATTATTTTACCTTAATTACATTTTATTGTTCATTAAACCCTAATCATCTTTTTCTCAGAGTAAACAATTAATCACTTTTTTCATGGAGCAATCAGTTTCTAACGAAATTTCTAACTTTGAAAAAAAAGACAACATGATTTTTACTCAAAAAACGAACGACATGTTGAATTTGTTAAAGAAATCACCGAAAAGGTAACAATTTAATGGAAAAATCGGATATCCGTTTTCGATCATCTACTTTCGGCATGTTATTTCAAAATTTTGTACTGAATTCATTATGTTTTTATCAATTTTTATCGTGATTTGTGTATTTGAACGGAGTGTAAAATCAGGTTCTTTTATTTATTTTTCCATTATGTTTGATCTCCCCTTAACAATTTAATTTTAATGGAGTGAAAATAAAATATGACCTCTCCTTATCCGTTTTTGAAGTGGCATTAACAATACTCTTTTTCTATGCGATATGAAATCATGCTGACTTTGAGGCATAGGAAATCATCTCTTAATCTGACAACTAAGCAGCCAACAAATTCTCTTTTAAGTACATGAGATCATTAAATACATTACTATCATTTCCAGTGTCTTCTGGATTATTAGGAAAATCAAAATTTCTATATCCATGCCTTTGCTTTTATCTGCTTCCCCTTCACTAAAATTTTGATTATACATAATTGTGCCCCACTGGCTAATGTTAGTGAACTCTTTATCTACAGGGTTTGCTGTAGCATCTACATTTCCTTCCAGAGCATTAGAAGTTGACATCTTGCTTTCATAATTCTCAGCTATATTCCAAGATCTTTTTGAATCTGATAAACATGAATTAAACAGCTAAATGACTGCATACCCATTCATGCATAATAGGACTGAAGGAATAAGAATTGAGTAGCAAAACGTAAAGTGTAAGGAATAGTTCAAAAACAATTCAAGTCATGCTAATATAGGCAAACTTCTCACAGGTCCAAAGCAAAACTATCATAGTTACAAACCATGATCAAATATTCAATCAAGATGCGTTAAGTATGAAATTGCTTGTCAGTGACGTACTATTGCAGCACTACCTAGCAAACATGTATGCATCACACAAAATATTTGTTTTATTATTAATACTTTTTATTACACGTAAGTATTCAGAGAAGAATATGCCGACCATAAGGTAAAAGAAAGAAAAAAGGATCATATTCATATACAAAGTACATGTCGTTATCACTCATCACTAGTTCTTTACTTGATTACCTTTATCTAATAAATAATATAAAATAGAAACCTTAGATTTAGGGCCTTGCTTCCAAGTGAAATACTGTATATATTTGGAATCCTGCCCATCTCTATTTGCTGCTATTTCACTTTTTCTATAATGTATTTCGTAATCCTGTAAATATTCATCAATGAAATACTAGTAACAACACAAGTGTTATATGTGTATTGATATTAAAGTCTGCCATGCGCTCCATCATTAACAATAAATGGTTTTAAGCAGACCATCCACTCTCTATGCTGCAACATAAAACCAAGCCATTGAAGAAAAAAATGGGACTGCCAATGCCTTTGACAAGTACAAATAAGTTATATTGAAAAATTGCATGAATAATTTTGCATTGATCTCCATAAAATCAAATTTTGTTGACTAAGCCAAAAGTATATGTAATAAATGCGTAAAAACTGGCTGGAACTAATTTCTTCAATTGCTTTTCATATGTTGCATATAATGCCTGCCGAAAGTAGGTGTATCATGTTTTGTTTATTATGCTAACCTTGAAAGGTATTTGCAACTAAGCTATTGATATCAATAAATTAATGCCAAGATAAATTTATGGGAAAATTATAGATATTTTATAATATGTCATGGCCATACATAGAGATACAATCGAACATTGGTAAATGGAAAATCACAGCAGCACAAACAATAGTTATTGAGTGATACTGACTTCCAATTGCACATCACATCATCTATTAGGGTGAAGGTTTGATTGGTTTAATTTATCCTATTTAACCGAACCAAAAGTGTCTTTCATTTTATGTTTGAAACATTCACTAACATTTGAAATAAAATATAAATATATGATAAAAGTATTATTATTAATGATACTTATGCTTTTCGAAGATAATTTGACACATAAGTGACGATTAGAATTAACTAGACAACTAAACTAAAATATTTATTATGACAGCGATAATTTTGAAGTTATAATAAAAATCCGGTTAGTTTGGTTCAACCAATAACCGAACTTAAAAAAACTTTTTTAGACCAATTATAAATCGATCTAATTTCAAAACTAAACCAAATCAAACCAACCAAAATAAATTAATTAAATTGATTTATTTAATTTAACCAAACAATGCTCTCGTCTGATGACCTATATATGTAAATTTGGAGCCATAGGCACTCTCCTGTAAGACTTTCATGGAGTCAAGACAGTGGTGTCATAAAATAACAAATCCCGTTGTCAGCCTCAAAAGCACAACAAGAAGACTCATTTCCCGTGTATAACAATGATGACAGTGACAGGGGAATATTACGGTAATGACATTACACGGTTGGTATTCATATGCATATATAATATTACAGTACAACAAGTTTGGTATATATGTATGTAGAAATTATACATAGTAACATGGAAGAAAATTGCAAGAGTAAATATCATAGGCTGAGTAAAAAAGTATTTCTATTATTTCACTTTTTTTATAACTTAGATTATGTACATTGGTTGTCAATATGACCTTCTAGAAATGTGTGCTAAGGTGACCAAAATCACAAATGAAGAAGATAAATGAAAATATACATAGAGAGAGAAATTTACCCAAACATATAACCTCTTCTACAAATTAGGCGGCAAACAGAAATTAGTCCAAAAGAATTTTTAGTTAAGGGCAGCAGTTAAGCTCTATGAAACTGATTTACACTAATGTACCCTATTAATGTTTATATTTATACCTGAGAGATGACCGAATAGAAAGCGCACATTGTGGGATTGACTACCGTGAAAGGCAAACTTTTGTCATGTATATTGGATAATTAGTCATGACCAACATGTGTATCAATAATAAATATGAAGTATACAGGAAAAAAATGGAGCTGTCAAATTGCTTCCGTATAACATAATCCTATAGTGAGTCAACAAACCTACGGTTAAGCTAACATGAACCAATCATTTATACAAACAACTTGTGTACATTTCAAAAATATTACAAATCGAAGCACAACATAAGAGTCATACCAGTTCAGTCACTGAATTTGGAAACAAGCTAAGCCAAACTATACCCCTTATAAACGAAACTGACGAAGTAAACTATGCTCCGGTAGATTGTAACAAATACAGATGGAAGAATTTGGCCATGCTATTTCCAGTCTGGTGCGCTTTCAAACAAGAACAAGCCATTAACTATAACAACCCAGATTTTTGACCGTTTAAATCGACAATAAACCACACATGTCGACCCAAACAAGTCGCTAATCCGGATAGTTATTGGGAAAAAGAAGAAAAAGAAGACCGAAAAGAAAACAATCACAGAATCTCACAGCGGAAGGATAACATATAATAGACAAATAAATATTCAAAAGCATTTAAACATATACATTCGAGTTACAACATTTAAATCATCAGAGTTATACACTTACATACAGTAATGCAACGGAAATAAAATATAGTGGATACATATACCAAACTCCATCTTCGATCTCCAAGGCCAAATAATCATCATTAACTGCAGCGACTGCTGACCCGAACACATTGCATAAAAGAAAACACAACAAACACTCGGATCAGCACTAAACAATCTCATATTAGTCAAAATTAAAATACGAAATAATATCAGTGTCATGGTGCAGTAACTCAAGAGATGTTACGGGATTTTTCCATCTCTCAAGGATCCGTTAAACTAATACATACATAGTATAATACGCTATTACAATAGTGTTTATTCAGTAAAGTATAATATCGAAAATAGCGTAAGCGGGATTACCATATTACCCTTACGCCGTTTATACCATTGCCGTACAGTTTGCATATAACACACCAGTACGTCGGTGGATAGGGATGCGCCGTGATACGACAACGTTAAATCGAAATCGTAGGGGCTCGATCAGGATAATATGACAAGGCACTGAGGAAATACCCCGGTAGGATTCTACCGAATTTGCGGCCCCCAGGCCGGTGGTAACGCATAGCCGCAACTACCGCCCACCTCGAACGACATTCCCATATTCAAAAGGTGCACCCAAATCAATCACAACAGTAATAGAGATGGTATCGAAGGAGTGCGTTCGATCAGAGATGCAATCTCATTAACCCGGGTATGGCTCCTGTTTTAGTCATTTCAATTATGACCCGAAGGTCAAGGCTAATCCATCATCGTTCTCTTTCTTCAAATCCCGTAATCGCCTCCATACCATCCTACTCCGGTTCTGGAACTTCCACCGCGTACACAGTTGTCAAAGTGGTATCGACACTGACAGAGAGTATGCCTTATGTCGACTCTGGTCTCCTTAACAACCAAACGTTTACATTTTTCACATCGGTCGGTTCTTTTACATTTCACAAAAGTTCGCTTTCATACCAAAATATCATATTTTGATTCGAGTCCAGTTTATATTCAAATAGAATAAAATTTTCATATCAAAATATTTCGATCATTCCCAAACCGATTATATTCCAAACCAGGATTTATTCCCATACCATTATATTATATTCATATATAATATTTCAAATCGACATATATATTCATACAGAATATACTTCATTCCAAACGATTTCAGTTATTCCAAATCAAATTACATTTGAACCCATTCATATTCAAATAGGGTATATATATATTTCCATATCTATTCATTTCAATTCTTGAAATCACCTTTCATATTCACATAGAATAAAATCTACCTTTTCCGAAAAAATCGATTTAAAATCAATTTATATTCAAAAAGAAAATATAACATTCTCTCGACTCCATTTGAACAAACGATTTAAAACCCAAACACTTTCCATTCGGAAGGAGAATAAAATTTATATAAAAATTTATAAAATATATATACTTAAGAATAAACCATATATAAAAACTTACTAATATAAATTATTAGAGTATACTGAGGAAATTCAAATTGCTATATATATATATATATAACAAGGTTTTACTAAATGATTTCAAAATAATAATGTATAAAAAAAACTTACTTGAAATAAGGTAGATATATATAGTTTAAAATAAAATAAAATAAAACAAATTAAAAATAGAATTTGAATTTAAATTATTTCTCCTTCCTAATTTCAGCACTCGAATCTAAATCTCAACCTCAAATGGAGTTACCCCATTTCAAAGTCTTGTTTCAAACCTCTTCAACCATTTTACGTTTCGAGAATTCAAACCATACTCGTATATAGTTTTTAAACAATTCAAATATCCACGATTTCCTTTATTCAATTTTTTTTTTAATTCAATAGAATTATTTACACTTGAGTCCAACTATTGGAATAAATCCCAAATTTTATTTAAATCCGAATTTCAAATTCCAAATTAATTTGGAGATTTTCCTTAATCTTTTCAAATGTCATCGAGAATCCATAATTTAAAAGAAAATAATAATTTATCGAAAATCGATACATTTCCTTTAAATGAAATTTCACATCGAATATATTTCAAATAATTTTAAAAATTATTTAACCAACCGATGTCCGTATATAATTTGCTATCCTATGGCCAAGTGATTTAATTTTTATTTCTCGATATTCAGGGATGGATCTATCATTTCAATCCAAATCAGGGTCACAGAGATGTATCATTTCACTCTGTGTTCTTAATTCATTTTATCGATAAATCCCGGGTTTATTCGATGCCCGTAACATCAAGGGTGAATGGGATTTATCATCACACCCACATGCAATACAACACACTGAAATGAAATATTAACAGTGTCTATATCAATTCAGAAATAAATACAACCAAACATCCATCACACAATTTATTCAACTGATCAGCATTAAACAGTTTCAGAATTTCCGAGGATTCGAATTTCCAACTAGAAATTTAATTTAATTAAATAACTAATTGTCGATCAATTTTTCATGTTAACCCACTGGTAAATCAAATTCAAGCAACCAATTCAACAGCCAATCACAACCATGCAACCAGATTACTTCATACTTTAATTCGATAAATATGGGATTAATTTAGTATTTCGTGAGCGAAGAAACACTCACCTTCGGTTTCAATTTGAATCGAACATCCAGAAAAGGCCCAAAATTTGACAGTCTCCAAACGCAGCCAGGTTAGTGTCAAAACGTCCGCAACTCCGCCACGATCCCAACGCAACAAACCGTGCGTCAATCCGAGTCCATATGAAGAAGTTATCAGCGTTTAATCACTTGAAATTTTAAATATATAAAATTAATAAATTAAATCTCCTCACTAATGAAAATCTGCCACGTCAGCAGGTCTTCATCTTCCCGCTCATCTCCTTGATCCGCTACAGTAACCGACGAATGGAAAAACCCATTCGTGACCAACTTTGACCGCACTTCGCCCTCACCTCCGACCGAATTGGCAGACCCGACCAACACCAAACCACCAGCGTCTCAAGCCGCATCCAACCATGGCGGTGCCACCACCTCCGGTGGCCCCCACCTCTGGCACGGCGGCTGCCCCAAACCGGGTTTTTAAACCCTAAAACGCCAAATTCAGGCGATACAAGCCCTTCCAGACTATGCGACGACCATTTTCCGACTCCCTACGACAAGATCTACAAAACCCATGTCTCCGATTCGTCAATTACGCCCAGAATGAAAAAGTCCCAACTCAACCCTAGAATTTTTGAAAATCCGAACCTTTGACCACAATTTCCGGCGAAACCGATCACTGCATGTCGCAATAGATCGTACCAGTAGCTTCGTATCGTCGAGAGCTTCGCATTGACATATAATAAGCTATAGTTTGGAGAAATTTTATTCTGGAGCTTGAATTTGTTTTAGGTCTAGGGTTTTGATTTTTCTTCAGCCATGGACATGAGAATTTGATGGAGAAATATACGTATAAGAAAATATGGGCTGATGGAAAGGAGAGGAATTTTATTTATATAATATATAAAGGCCGAAATAAGAGAACAACTAATTATCCTATTACACAAATCCCAAATCGCAATTTCTCCCGTACGATCAAACGACAAGTCCGAAAATTCTCAAAATTGGAATCCTACAATAATTCATCGTTCCGGTTCTGATGGCGCCAGTTTCGTCGAATTCCGAGACAGTCGTCAAAACAGTTAAATTTCACAGTTAAATAAATTAATAAAATATTCAAATTCAATTAACTGTTTAAATTCAAATTTAAATATTTGTAAATTCATATTTATACCAAATTACAATTTAGATAAATTTACAAATTTATTTCACATATATTTTAAATTCCACATTTAATTATTTTCAAATTTCAAACTTGAATATCAAATTAAATATAAACAAATAAAATTCCAACTTTAACTTAACTTTCAAATTAAATATCCTTAAAATTCAATTTAAATCAATTTATAACTTAAATAAAATTTTATAAATCAAATTCACATATTTTATATTCCCATATATATAATTATTTAAAATTTAACGAATCCATAATTCAAATTTTAATCGCAAACGCTTATAATTTCTTTATATAAATTCCATAGCGACCTTTCGAAATTTTGATTTAGTCATAACTTGCAATTTATCCGGTGAAATTTCAATTTCTTACATTCTCTGGAAAGATATGATAAATTCGATTCTAACGTTTCGAGTTTTACCCAATTCTGATTTAAAATGAATTTTATATATTTTTCCAAAGTTTAAAATCGAATTTTCAAACTACCGCGCCATTTCAGGCTCGTAATATAAATAAATATAAATTCAACCAATAGTATATAATATATTTAATTAAAATTTAAATTTTAAATATACAGAAATTATGGTTCGTTACATTCTCCCCCACTTAAAATCTTTTCGTCCTCGAAAAGAGAACGAACCGATATTAAGCGCATATAATTTCAAATCTAAACTTAAAAATAATATTTCCAAAACAAGTATAGTTGTAAAATCCGTAAATTTTTCTAACTCCCGAAATCACGGAAAATTTCGGCAGCATCTCCTTTGCACGGAGAGGTCCGGGAAAAATCCCAATACATATACGACTCAATATACATCTCACCCAATGATGAGGCATCCCAAAAGTGGGGAAAAACAAAATATAAAAACCCTCAAAACCATATACCACAAGTACGTACCTCTTTTAGCGTTATATTGCATTTTTATTTACCTTAGCATTTTGCATTTTAGCGCAAGCGAGCTTCAAAGTCGTAGCGCACACTCCGTACACCTGCCAAATACTTACCCATACATGAAAATCAAACATATATACAATATATAGCAAATGCATTCAACATACATATCAAAATTTCATCGTTTCAACTACAAAACCACCATATCCGTAATAGGCCAGCGAACAAATCGTTGATTATCACGCATCAAAGTTGGAATTTGACCAAAGCATACTAGGCAAAAGTTGTTGCTCTCGTTTCAGGCTTTCCGAAATATCCGGACTCATCGAATTTGGATAATCGGTTTAAAAGTTATTGCAGTTTTACCGCAAGTGAACGTTTCAGCCCGAGCGCTGAAAATGCAGGCCTGAATTGTTCAGGTCAGTTTTCAGCCCTCTAAATCTCAAAATTTCACTTAGCACATTAAGGAAAAGTTTTAGCTTACACTCTGGCCTTTCCGAATTGTACTCGCACACTAAAATCCGACGTTTCGTTTGGAAGTTATGATCAAAACAATATCGATGTACACCTCTGTTTTTAATTTCCTGTACATACAACTATGTCTAAAACTTGAATTTTAGCATAGTAAACATGAGAATTTCAACGGGCGCTAGTAACGAAAGTTTTAACTCAATCTCTAAGGTTTCCATAAAGTCCGGAGTTGTCAGATTCCGATCAGCCCATCAAAAGTTATAGTCATTTTAATTTCAGCTTATCGGCTATTTTGGATTTTCTCATAACGTT
This sequence comes from Allium sativum, assembly GCA_030737875.1. Taxonomy (NCBI): domain Eukaryota; kingdom Viridiplantae; phylum Streptophyta; class Magnoliopsida; order Asparagales; family Amaryllidaceae; genus Allium; species Allium sativum. The sequence goes on along the minus strand of CM060916.1, from coordinate 709,113,301 downwards.
GGTTTATTTCTATTTGAAATTTCAACCTTTCGATTCCAATACTTTGTAAATCCTTAACACTTAACGTTGTTATCACCTCATTTTCAATAATTGGATCTACATTCAATTGCTTACTTTATATTCGATATTCTTTCTATTCAATTTCCGGTTTTGTTTCAAGTATTATATTCCGATTAAACTTGAATTCACTTTAAAATTTTCGACGAATTGGATTCACTTGACCCCTATTCCGTTAACCAAATTTATTTATTCGACGTACAAGTCATGATTTGAATTAACGACTGTTCACGACTCAAATTCATACTTAATTCTCAAACTATCATTATTCGATTCCCTCTACTTAAATAAAGCTATACTTTATCTGATAAAATATTTTTACAATCCATCAAGAGTTCTGTGACGACCCCTCAGTTCTTAAGTCCATTCCAACATTTCAAAGTCTAAAATTTCAAGGAACCGAGAGTATTAACCTTGAATCGATGTCGCAAATTAGGACGAACTTAAATTGCTTGATTCTGGTTTTGTAACCTAAGTTCAAAATACATACGTATTTATAAATCCGTAGGAACATACCCTAAATTAAAATTCAACTTTAATTAATAAACAAAGAAATTTCAATCCTGTATAAATTTGAAAATACACTTTACATACCCATGGAAATTTAGATCCAAAATTCTTTTCAAACAGGTTATGAAAGTACAGAGTGATCTCCCCCACTTAGACACTTCATAATAAACGTCGATAATGCGTGCACTCATTATCGAAGTCAATTTCTAATGTCCGAGAAAGGATTACACACTTAGTTCTTTTGAAATCCTTTAAACCATTTCTTTCGTAAAGACTTATAATACGATATAATTTCAAAATTTGACAAAACTATCTCAAAAGCACCAGAATCAAACCCTCAAGTCCATTTCATTTAAATCGCAATTGTTTTGCCCCCCAATTGTATTCAACTGATTTTATTTCCAAATATTTTCCAAATTCATTAAATTTCCGTATTAGATTTATAATTTAATCAACCATAATTGGTAATAACTTTATATTATCACCCACTAAGACAAATACATACATAATTGAACCATAATATATATATATTTGATATATTTTAAAATATAATCGAAAACCGTATTATGTCAAGTCATTCTGTCCGATCATTTAGAAATTCCTATCGATTCTATGGCATCCCATATATCGACCAGAATCTATAAATATTCAACAGAACAATTAACACAACATAAAATCATTTTATATTCAAAATACAAATACGCTCTCTCATATATTCACCCGAACACATTCTAGGGCGTTACTAACCCCATCTCTAATGAGTTAATTCCCAAACAGAGCCAAGGTTATCGCTAACCATCGCTCTGATACCAACTGTAACAACCCAGATTTTTGACCGTTTAAACCGACAATAAACCACACATGTCGACCCAAACAAGTCACTAATCCGGATAGTTATTGGGAAAAAGAAGAAAAAGAAGACCAAAAAGAAAACAATCACAGAATCTCACAGCGGAAGGATAACATGTAATAGACAAATAAATATTCAAAAGCATTTAAACATATACATTCGAGTTACAACATTTAAATCATCAGAGTTATACACTTACATACAGTAATGCAGCGGAAATAAAATGTAGTGGATACATATACCAAACTCCGTCTTCGATCTCCAAGGCCAAATAATCATCATTAACTGCAGCGACTGCTGACCCGAACACATTGCATAAAAGAAAACACAACAAACACTCGGATCAGCACTAAACAATCTCATATTAGTCAAAATTAAAATACGAAATAATATCAGTGTCATGGTGCAGTAACTCAAGAGATGTTACGGGATTTTTCCATCTCTCAAGGATCCGTTAAACTAATACATACATAGTATAATACGCTATTACAATAGTGTTTATTCAGTAAAGTATAATATCGAAAATAGTGTAAGCGGGATTACCATATTACCCTTACGCCGTTTATACCATTGCCGTACAGTTTGCATATAACACACCAGTACGTCGGTGGATAGGTATGCGCCGTGATACGACAACGTTAAATTGAAATCGTAGGGGCTCGATCAGGATAATATGACAAGGCACTGAGGAAATACCCCGGTAGGATTCTACCGAATTTGCGGCCCCCAGGCCGGTGGTAACGCATAGCCGCAACTACCGCCCACCTCGAACGACATTCCCATATTCAAAAGGTGCACCCAAATCAATCACAACAGTAATAGAGATGGTATCGAAGGAGTGCGTTCGATCAGAGATGCGATCTCATTAACCCGGGTATGGCTCCTGTTTTAGTCATTTCAATTATGACCCGAAGGTCAAGGCTAATCCATCATCGTTCTCTTTCTTCAAATCCCGTAATCGCCTCCATACCATCCTACTCCGGTTCTGGAACTTCCACCGCGTACACAGTTGTCAAAGTGGTATCGACACTGACAGAGAGTATGCCTTATGTCGACTCCGGTCTCCTTAACAACCAAACGTTTACATTTTTCACATCGGTCGGTTCTTTTACATTTCACAAAAGTTCGCTTTCATACCAAAATATCATATTTTGATTCGAGTCCAGTTTATATTCAAATAGAATAAAATTTTCATATCAAAATATTTCGATCATTCCCAAACCGATTATATTCCAAACCAGGATTTATTTCCATACCATTATATTATATTCATATATAATATTTCAAATCGACATATATATTCATACAGAATATACTTCATTCCAAACGATTTCAGTTATTCCAAATCAAATTACATTTGAACCCATTCATATTCAAATAGGGTATATAAATATATTTCCATATCTATTCATTTCAATTCTTGAAATCACCTTTCATATTCACATAGAATAAAATCTACCTTTTCCGAAAAAATCGATTTAAAATCAATTTATATTCAAAAAGAAAATATAACATTCTCTCGACTCCATTTGAACCAACGATTTAAAACCCAAACACTTTCCATTCGGAAGGAGAATAAAATTTATATAAAAATTTATAAAATATATATACTTAAGAATAAACCATATATAAAAACTTACTGATATAAATTATTAGAGTATACTGAGGAAATTCAAATTGCTATATATATATAAAACAAGGTTTTACTAAATGATTTCAAAATAATAATGTATAAAAAAAACTTACTTGAAATAAGGTAGATATATATAGTTTAAAATAAAATAAAATAAAATAAAATAAAACAAATTAAAAATAGAATTTGAATTTAAATTATTTCTCCTTCCTAATTTCAGCACTCGAATCTAAATCTCAACCTCAAATGGAGTTACCCCATTTCAAAGTCTTGTTTCAAACCTCTTCAACCATTTTACGTTTCGAGAATTCAAACCATACTCGTATATAGTTTTTAAACAATTCAAATATCCACGATTTCCTTTATTCAAAAAAAAATTTTAATTCAAAAGAATTATTTACACTTGAGTCCAACTATTGGAATAAATCCCAAATTTTATTTAAATCCGAATTTCAAATTCCAAATTAATTTGGAGATTTTCCTTAATCTTTTCAAATGTCATCGAGAATCCATAATTTAAAATAAAATAATAATTTATCGAAAATCGATACATTTCCTTTAAATGAAATTTCACATCGAATATATTTCAAATAATTTTAAAAATTATTTAACCAACCGATGTCCGTATATAATTTGCTATCCTATGGCCAAGTGATTTAATTTTTATTTCTCGATATTCAGGGATGGATCTATCATTTCAATCCAAATCAGGGTCACAGAGATGTATCATTTCACTCTGTGTTCTTAATTCATTTTATCGATAAATCCCGGGTTTATTCGATGCCCGTAACATCAAGGGTGAATGGGATTTATCATCACACCCACATGCAATACAACACACTGAAATGAAATATTAACAGCTTCTATATCAATTCAGAAATAAATACAACCAAACATCCATCACACAATTTATTCAACTGATCAGCATTAAACAGTTTCAGAATTTCCGAGGATTTGAATTTCCAACTAGAAATTTAATTTAATTAAATAACTAATTGTCGATCAATTTTTCATGTTAACCCACTGGTAAATCAAATTCAAGCAACCAATTCAACAGCCAATCACAACCATGCAACCAGATTACTTCATACTTTAATTCGATAAATATGGGATTAATTTAGTATTTCGTGAGCGAAGAAACACTCACCTTCGGTTTCAATTTGAATCGAACATCCAGAAAAGGCCCAAAATTTGACAGTCTCCAAACGCAGCCAGGTTAGTGTCAAAACGTCCGCAACTCCGCCACGATCCCAACGCAACAAACCGTGCGTCAATCCGAGTCCGTATGAAGAAGTTATCAGCATTTAATCACTTGAAATTTTAAATATATAAAATTAATAAATTAAATCTCCTCACCAATGAAAATCCGCCACGTCGGCAGGTCTTCATCTTCCCGCTCATCTCCTTGATCCGCTACAGTAACCGACGAATGGAAAAACCCATTCGTGACCAACTTTGACCGCACTTCGCCCTCACCTCCGACCGAATTGGCAGACCCGACCAACACCAAACCACCAGCGTCTCAAGCCGCATCCAACCATGGCGGTGCCACCACCTTTGGTGGCCCCCACCTCTGGCACGGCGGCTGCCCCAAACCGGGTTTTTAAACCCTAAAACGCCAAATTCCGGCGATACAAGCCCTTCCAGACTATGCGACGACCATTTTCCGACTCCCTACGACAAGATCTACAAAACCCATGTCTCCGATTCGTCAATTACGCCCAGAATGAAAAAGTCCCAACTCAACCCTAGAATTTTTGAAAATCCGAACCTTTGACCACAATTTCCGGCGAAACCGATCACTGCATGTCGCAATAGATCGTACCAGTAGCTTCGTATCGTCGAGAGCTTCGCATTGACATATAATAAGCTATAGTTTGGAGAAATTTTATTCTGGAGCTTGAATTTGTTTTAGGTCTAGGGTTTTGATTTTTCTTCAGCCATGGACATGAGAATTTGATGGAGAAATATACGTATAAGAAAATATGGGCTGATGGAAAGGAGAGGAATTTTATTTATATAATATATAAAGGCCGAAATAAGAGAACAACTAATTATCCTATTACACAAATCCCAAATCGCAATTTCTCCCGTACGATCAAACGACAAGTCCGAAAATTCTCAAAATTGGAATCCTACAATAATTCATCGTTCCGGTTCTGATGGCGCCAGTTTCGTCGAATTCCGAGACAGTCGTCAAAATAGTTAAATTTCACAGTTAAATAAATTAATAAAATATTCAAATTCAATTAACTGTTTAAATTCAAATTTAAATATTTGTAAATTCATATTTATACCAAATTACAATTTAGATAAATTTACAAATTTATTTCACATATATTTTAAATTCCACATTTAATTATTTTCAAATTTCAAACTTGAATATCAAATTAAATATAAACAAATAAAATTCCAACTTTAACTTAACTTTCAAATTAAATATCCTTAAAATTCAATTTAAATCAATTTATAACTTAAATAAAATTTTATAAATCAAATTCACATATTTTATATTCCCATATATATAATTATTTAAAATTTAACGAATCCGGAATTCAAATTTTAATCGCAAACGCTTATAATTTCTTTATATAAATTCCATAGCGACCTTTCGAAATTTTGATTTAGTCATAACTTGCAATTTATCAGGCGAAATTTCAATTTCTTACATTCTCTGGAAAGATATGATAAATTCGATTCTAACGTTTCAAGTTTTACCCAATTCTGATTTAAAATGAATTTTATATATTTTTCCAAAGTTTAAAATCGAATTTTCAAACTACCGCGCCATTTCAGGCTCGTAATATAAATAAATATAAATTTAACCAATAGTATATAATATATTTAATTAAAATTTAAATTTTAAATATACAGAAATTATGGTTCGTTACATTAACTCGCCCCATTACTCTGATTAAAACCACCAATAGTCCACAGCAGTTTGTTTGAGGAAGTCTACTTCGCTCTCAAACAAAACCAATCTGGCGATAAGCGACAGGAGGTAGGCAGAAGCTAAACAAAGTCATCAAATCATTAAATTCGTTGATCCATCCATATTCAGCGGTAGCAATTAGAGTTTGTTGAGGCGTAAGCTTTCTGAGGAAGGAAGAATTGGGGATCGATGTTAATTTAGGAAAGACAAAAGGAAAGGTCGACACGGGAGTAGAAATAATTTGGAGTCACATTTTCACTTTTGTCGCCTCGATTTCGTGTTTCGCATTAACATACACCGCCAGTTTTTCATGTTTCGCCAAAATTTATACAATTAAATAGTGTAAGTTAGAAGTAATAAGTAAAAATTTATATTAATTTTAATATGGATTTCCTAAGAATTAGTTTTTCTTAAAATATTGAATATTACTTGCTAATGATAGTTATTATTAAATATTACTTATTTCTCCTTAGTTAGAACCGAATACTAATTATTAAAAGTTAATTATTATGTCAATGCTACTAGTTATTAATTATTAATTACTAAACAGTAATTATTAAAAAATAACGGTTATTTATTAATTATTTAATAGTAATTATTAATTATTATTAATTTGTAATGTTATTATTGAATATTAATTAACAATTATTCTTAAATATTACTATCACTAATTAATAAATATTAGTTATTACTAATATTTAATAGGCGTTTATTACAGCAAGCAGAAAACAGAACTGTTGAAAATAAGTTTAAAAAATTTCCAATAAAACTTTTTAACTGTTAATTATCAAAAATTAATTATTAAATATTAGATATTATTACTTGAGTATTTCTTCTTAATTATTAATATTACTGATTAGTTCTTAATTATTTGTTAAAAAATAACTATTAATTATTTAATAATAATTATTATTTATTATTCAAATTGTTAAAAATTATTAGTTATTTACTGAAAATAATTAATATTATTTATTAATTGTTATTATTACATTATTAGTTATTGATTGTAAATGATTTATTAATTATTGAGCATTATTATTTAAATACATTTATTAATTTATTATTATAATGTGCAAATGAAAAAGGTTAACAAGAGTCAATTACAACTATCAAAATAAAAAAGTTGTTAAAACATATTTATAACAACTATCATGAAATGACAGTTGCAAAAGACCTTTATTACAACTGACATTTTGTAGCAGTTGTAGAACTAAAGTTGTAATATGGTGTTTTTGTTGTAGTGAATTTCCTTTTAATTATCTTTAAGTTGGATGATAGTGTGCAATATGGCGAAAATTCCTATTTCGCACTAATCCATTCATTCTTGCAATGATGTTTTCTATTTTAATTTCAGACGTTTTCTATTTTAATTTCAAACCCTACTATGGAAATACATTCCTTTTTCTTAACTAATCAATCTAGATTATTCTTACATTTCAAATTATCCTTTTTATCACTAAGCTAATAAGGTGGCTTTATCCATGATGAACCCTTTTTATTACCTCTCAAACAACAAGTTCGTTTCTAACCTCAACCTGTTCCAACCACTGAACTAAACGGGTTTGTTCATTAGCCAAATTTCTTCCTATAAAGGAAAGCATAGATAGAATACCTTATAACTCAACTAAAAAGATGAAGTTTTAGAAAGACTCAAAGGACGGTTGTAACTGATTATAGGGGGACATTTTATTTTCAAAAGTAAATTTCAGTTTCTGAAAAATGCATTTTTTTTTAAAAAAAAATCTTTCTTTCAAAACAAAACTTTAGTCATCTTGGTAATCTTAGGCTCTGATACCAAATGTAACACCACACATTCCTTAATATCACCAGTATGAGGATTTCATTAAGAAAGTACGGAGCATTGTAGGTATAAAGATATAAAGCATCATAGAGACTAAGATTTCACAGGACATAAAATAATAAATTTACATTGGAAGAGGAAACTTTCTTTTCGTAAAATACAAAATCTTCTTTGTTTCATTTTTCCAAATAGTTACAAAATGTCATGTCTCAAAATCTCAGTCAAAGACAACATCAGAGTAAAATATTATCCACCAAATATTGTCAAAAAGATACAACCTAACATTGGAAAGAGAACAGGGAGTAATCCAACTTGTAGAAATCCATCACGACAAGGCTAGCAAAGAAATTTGAACTATATACTTTCTCCCTGTAAGCCTAGGGTAAGGAAAAGAGAAAGGAAGAAAGGAAACGGGTCAGACATAAAGCCTGGTGAGCTGTTGTGATTACCAGCTCGATTTACTAAGTTAAATAAAACAGATAAATAGTGGTTCTAGTGTCATAAAAGGTAAGTGTCTGTACATGTCTAAAGGTGAACAGTAACTAATATGAACTGGTAATAAGGACCGACTATTCTTATAAAAAGACGATGATGATAACAATAATATTAGTAGTCAGATCAGGCAGATTGACTGTTTTGCAATTCTACAGATTTAGACAGAAACAAGTAATTAGGAAGGATTTTTACTAATGCTACCCATTGATCGGCTCCCTACAGACACGAATAGCTTGTTCCAGCCACGATAGAATGGGATATCAGTCCCTAACCCGTCAAATTTAAAGAGACATCCCTATCCGCCGGTGTTATAGCGTCTTAGTTTCCCCCATCGGACCCATGCACGCTCATGACTCTGCCGGAACGCACTCGTACCCACTTCCAAGATTTAGAATCTCTTACAATCTAGATCAGTAGAGAGTGTCCGGACCCCTACCTAGTGCGAGGCCCCAATATGATACCAAAAGGGATACTGACTGATACAGATCCTAAACAACAACAAGATTGACACAACCTACCCCTAGGCTTGTGCCCCCAAGTAAACTTGGATTTTAAGAGTCCTAAAACCGGATATAACAACAGACGTGAGACCTGTTAGCTTATTAATTAACAAGTTTAAGTTCATTAATAAGCATGGTTGTGAATGACATTTCCTATTAAATGTAATTATGTTTACAATACTTCCCGAAAACAGACAAGCATTTGCTCAGATATATATAGATTACAGTAACATGTTTTACTTAAACTTACATCTGATTCTCATATTTTTCCCATGACATATTTACTTAATATTAAATTAAGTATAATGCGCATGTTCCCCATTTGTTTTTTAATTTCTAATTAAATACCATTTATTCCAATTAACATGTCCCATACTGATTACTTAATGACATATTAAGTATAACTCATTTTGATTAACATGTTTTCCAATAAGATTACTAAATGTCATATTAAGTACAATTAACGTGTTGTCCGTACTAACGTAAAATTAACGTACTTTTCAAGTTAAGGTTGAATAAACGTGTTTTCCATTTATTGTCAAATGACAAGTTACATGTTTTCCGATATCGATGCCAAATTATCATGTTTACAAATCAATGTAAAATAATATGTGATTCCAATATTAATGTCATGTTTACCCTATTAAATTAACACTAGATGAACATAAATGTCTAATTGCCTTGTTTTTCCCAAATTAACATGAAATGAACATAAATGACAAATTACATGTTTTCTCCAATTAACATATTCTTCCTAATTAATGTCAATTAATATGAGTGCCTAATTACAATGTTTCTCAAATTAACATATCCTCCTTAATGCCAATTAACATGAATTACAAATTTCGATGTTTAACATATTTTCCTTAATGTCAATATGTTACTCAAATTAACATAAACATATATACAGATTAATGTTAATTACATGTTTTCAATCAATGCAATATTAATATATGTAATAACCCGAAAAATCTGGGCCAGTTTAAAATTTTTATTTTGGCAATTTTAGCGAATTTTGAATATTTAAAATAGATTATTTTAAATAATATTGACGAGAAATTTGTTTTCGAATATAATTCGAACGTATATATTTATACGCGTCGTCGTTAGAATATAAATATTTATATATAATTATAAATAGAATTGAAAATGGCGCGGTAGTTCGATAATTCGATTTCAAATTTCAATTGAACGTACCGGGTGCAAAACAATCCGGATTTTAGTGAAACCAAAAACATTAGAATCTATTTGTGAATATCTTTCCAACGAATCCGAAAAATCGAAATTTTATAGCGGGAATCAAAAGATATGCCCAGTTGAAAATTCTGAATAGTCGCTATGGAATCCAGGCCCTTAAAAATAGACATTTTGCAAACGACCTCGGATTTCGACGAAACCATTTTTGTTGGGTCCGTGATGTCAAATTATTGCTAGGTTTCAAATTTCATAATTTTTTGAATCATTATGTGAGCGTGGCAAAGGAAAACGCGTTTGACCAGTTTCAGTTGATTTTAATCGACTGGAAAATGGCCATTTTTCCGACGGTCTCAGAATTCGACGAAACTAGTTTTGTTAGGACCGTATCGTCAATACGAAGCTAGAAAACATTTTTCTGGAATTTTTCGAGTTAGTATGTGACCCCGGTAAATTAAAATGCGCGTTCAGATTCAATATAAAGAGTTATATTTGGATTTTGACGGAAACTGATCGAAACAATCGAATCAGCTTGCGATACATATCCTATTGTGTTCGGAATGGGGGTAAAACATTATGGACGACAGGCGGTGGGCCTCGTTTCGAGGTCGAAAATAAAAGTCAACTTTTTGAATTAAATAATCAAATAAAAAAATATCCTTCTCTCCTCCCCTTAATTCATTCTGCCCCCCCCCCCTTTTTTCAAGCCCGATTTCAGAAATCAAAATAAAAAAAAGGAAGAAAAGAGGATCGACGGCGGGGGGGAAAACCGCCGCCGCCTCATCGCCCCCCCCCCCCCGATCCTCCTCCTCCCCTCAGCAAACCGCCCCACCTCCGCACCCACGACCTCCCTCCAGCGCCTGACGATGAAACCCCTCCCCCTTTTTTTTCCCGATCTACTGTAAGTTTTTTTTTATTGTAATTTATGTTCAGTTTTTTTTTAAATACATAACAAATGAAAAATGTGGTTTCGCCTTTCATATGAAATTAAAGTAGAAAGATGTACTTTCATTTAAATGAAGATTTGATTTCTCATTTAAATAAAGATTTGATTTTTTTTCTTTTATTTATTTATTTAGAAAAGGTTATGATTTTTCAAAATAGAAAAGCTTATTTTTTAGTGGAAAAAGGTTTGATAGGTATTGATCTAGAAATAGGATTTTTCTATACATGAATGATGGAAAGTGATTTTAGTTTGAAATAAAAATTCGATTTTTATATAATGGCGCTAATAAAAATATAATTTTTATAAGGTAGAGAATATAAAAATTCGATTTTTATATATGTAGCAAAGTAAAAATATAATTCTTTATATTTTTGAAAAGGCGAATTCTTTATATTTTTGAAAAGGCGAATTCTTTATATTTTTGAAAAGGCGAATTCTTTATATTTGAAAAGGCGAAATTATTATATGAACAACCATGTAAAAATAGAATTTTTATCTATGCTATCGAAGAAAAAATTCGATTTTTATATATTGAATAGCGAAGTAAAAATTCGATTTTTATATATTGAATAGCGAAGTAAAAATGTGATTTTTACATATGTAGAGAATACGGGCGACGAAAGTGATAAGAGACGAGAACGACGAAGATTTCTATAAATGAAGTGTCGAGATAGTTGGGATAGCTTTTGGTGAGAACTTCTCACTCTAAATTTCTTTTTCTAGTTATATATATACTAGGATGCAGACGGTGTTTAGTAGCACCCGACACCCGTTATCCACAGACCATGGATGGCTTATTTGTTTAATTGTTTAGTTGTGTAGTTGGTTAGATTATTTGGTTTCAATTGAATTGTATGGTGAAATGGAATGGATTTGATTGATGTGTGAATGGCGTGGGCCTTCACTAGACCGGGGATAAGGCTAGGCCTCGTCCCGTTTCTAGTATCATGCCGTTATGCCGCCGAAATTTTCTAAAATAAGTTAGAAAAATAAAAATATCATTTTATTTAAAGAATGAACTGAATAGAAATTCATATGTTGAAATAAAATGCTTTATCATTAAAAATATAATTTTTAACGTGAAAGTGAATAAATAAATATCTATAAATAAATCGGCCGATTTGTTTATATACACTGATTTGACTGATATTGATTGGGACGATAAATTTTACACATCGCCCAACTGCACAAATAAAATTTGTGTTTGATTGTTTGAAACCCCACACGGGTATTGGGATAATATATGAAATACACTAATCCCAGTAATTAGTTGCATGTCGATCGATGGATCGACAGGCTGTTATAAGCGTTAGATATCTATATTTGATGCTTATACAGTGTAGTGCACTTTGGATGATGGTTGACTATGTATCGTTGCTATTGTATACATGTGTTGTATGGAATCCATATAATTAACTTTATATGGTAATTGATTGGGCCTCATTCCAATTTAGAAAATAAAGAATATTATAAAATAAAGGTTCATGTGTTGACTGTACTCATCCGTTGAGATTAGTCATGTGTTGTACGAAAGATTTTAACAATAAAATTTATATCTTTATCACTATAAAATAAAGGTTCATGTGTTGACAGTACTCATCCGTTGAGATTAGTCATGTGTTGAACGAAATATTTTAATAATAAAATTTACATCTTCATCATATATATAATTAGAAATCAACTGGAAAATAGATGAGATGAGTGGTCTCCTGGATATTGATCTGATGTTGGTTTCGGCCTTCGGGGTTAATATTTAGGGAATCATTCTCTTACTAATTTACAGTTGGAGTCTGATTTGATATCAAACGATATATACCTTAATTTTCATAAAATATATTAAATAACAAAAACAGTCATACGTGGACAGTACTCATTCGTTGAGATTAGTCGTGTGTTGACAAAAATATAGATTCACATATTGAATAGAATAAATATTCATTTGTTGAATAGAATAACGAATTTATTGAAATATATAAAGCCATGTTGGTTAGAGATGCGCTATTTTGACGCGAGCGATATTTATATCGATTATATTCGTTTTTATAAATTGAACTGAATAGAAAACGAATTTGAATTGAATCGAATAGAAAACCCATTTGAATAGAATCGAATAGAAAACGAATTCGAATTGAATTGAATAGAAAACGAACTTGATTTGAATAGAAAACGAATTTGTATTGAATTGAATATATAACGAATTGAATTTGATTTGAATAGAAAACGAATTTGATTTGAATAGAAAACGAATTCGAATTGAATTGAAAACGAATTGAAATGAATTCAAATTGAACTGAAATTTGAATTGAATTCAAATGAACTTTAAAACGAATTTATAAGGAAAAATTCAATTTTGATTTGAATTGAAATGGAAGTTGAAATTGTTTTTGAAACGAATTTAAAACTATTTATATAATTCGTTTTAAATAGAAATCGACGAAATATTATATATATATATATATATATATAATATGATGGCCCGTCGGATTCTCCTAAAACCGGAACCGTTGGGTTCGTATCGAAAAGAGCTTTCTAACGAATATTAGAGATTCAAAATCTAACGGTTGGATTTGGAGATACGTCCAAATCAAATTCGAAAAAGGTCGCTGTAAGTGCAGTTCGATGGCCATTGATGGAAATCGACTGTACAGGCCTTGATAAAATTATTAAAAATATCAATAATTTGTGTAAAATCATAAGAAATGATTTGGGAAAAATTGGGATGAAAAACTCCATATTTGAAAAGATAAAAATAGATTTTTGTCGAAATGAACTAGTTTTGAACTAAAATTAAACTCATTTATTTTTAAATAAATAAATTGGATTGGAAACGGGTTTTAAATAGAATTGATTTGTGGGTTTGTCGTGAACTGTGTTTTAAATGACACTAATTCTTTAACCCAGTAAAAGGAGTTTTAATGAATCTGCAATTAGATTGAAATGTGCATTGATAATCTAAATTATCAAATTTGGAAAATAAGCAAGAATGGAGTATCACCAGTTTTGCTCCAAAGCGATAGTTAAATCTTCAATCAGATTTGAACGTGAAATGGTAATTAATTTTACCGATAACACTGTGGTGTTAAATATGGAGTATTACCAGTTTTGTTTCACGGGATGAATAGGTTGGGATTGAGAAATAAAATAAATAATTACTTCGGTGTGATTCGCTAATCTCGACTAGTTTGAAAAACCATAATTTGGTTTGAAATGACATCCAAAGGAAGATTAAAGGATAAATTTTAAAGAATTTATCTTGGATAAAATTAATGGGAACCTTTCCCTAAGAATTGGAATGAGGCGTATGTTGTGTTTGTGTAACATTTGTTTTTAATATACGCGGGTTGTTCGGAAAGGCCGGGTTTATACCCATTCTGAATAACAAATTCGACGATATGTCGAAGATGAAGACGGTGGTCGAAGGCCGGAAGTCTTCACATCATTTGGATAATTACTGACGATCCTGATTGGGCTGTACACCCAAGAGGATGGAAATAGTTAGTGGTCGTCCAGACGTACTTGGAGATGGATGGATATGCGAGGAAAGTGCCTCCGGTTTCGTTCAGACCCAGAACGAACTTGTAAATGGATTGTGTGTCTGACATTGGATTTTATTCTGTGTTGATTGATTTCTGTTAAATATATATCTGTTTGGCGGCGGAGAATTTATTCTCTTGCTTAACGCCCTTCTCTGAGACGTACGAGCTTAGAGGTTATATATCGATAGATATCAATCGCATGGCATGAACTGCCTGTGTGGCACGCTGAGTTGCACGGATCAAGGCTTCTGTTGAAAAGAAAAGTCTTGTGGTTGATGATCAAAGCACGGCCTTTGTGGCGTAGCTTTGTGTATAGCGTGAATTCGCGAGCCTCGCACCTCGGTATGAGTTAAAAACGGGATACGGACCGTTGGGAGAACATGACGTTTCTTTCTAGCTTTGGTGGTGTCAGTGACTTACCAGCCCTGACATTTATATACTTTTCACCTTTGTGGTTGTTGGAATGAGGCGCCTCGATTATAGGTCTGTAAGGACCGGGAAACGTGTGTTCAGGCATAATTAATCCTCTAACGTAAGTGAGGACCGGCCCAACCGATCCAGTGGCTACCCAGAGTGTGTAGTCCTGAGCATTTGCTAGAGTGTCTCGAAGCGGAGAGGAGCTTGCCCCTTGCCTCGACTCATGACGGAAATCCAATTTCCAATACGTGTATTGCGGTTTTAATTGTAGAACCTAGTATGGCGACATAGTAGCATGGGATGCTATGCCGTCTATGATTTATATTTATGATTGAAATTGTCTTGACACTATACACTTATTATAGTATCAAATGATTTGTTTTAAACGTACCAAGCATGTTTGGGTATTATAAGGGAAAACCCTATCCTCCGGCTTGCGTTGCATTGTGTGATGGGACCTGGGTCTTATAATAGCTTCATTTTTCGAAAAAGCATTGCGTTGTTTATCCTAAGCACTGGTATTCTTGGGAGGAAACCCGTTCCGTGTTATACGGCGTGGTCCCTTGAATTACTCTCTTTTAAAGTAAAGTTTTAAATACCTGTTTTAGTTCTCACACCAGTCACATGACTGACCTGGAGTTTATTGTTTTAACCTAAACTCTGGGTGCCCCTATTTTCCGCACGGGCAGCTAGTAGTTTTGGTTTTGCAGATTTATATTCACAGGATCCTGGTTTACAGCTGGAATGATATCCGGAAAGCTCTGTATCCGTATATCACCTTCAGTTGTGCTTTGTATTATTTTCCACTGCTATGTAATTTATTGTAATCTCTGATATTTATCGAATGTAATTTATTCATTTATACTCTGTATATTCTTGTATCTGATGGAATTGTTGTAATAACAATGAAATGTTCTTCCGTCTTCGTTCATTTGTGTGTTGTTCTCAAAGTATCCGCTCTTTCCTTAACGGGGAAGTAACGGGTCGTCACAATATATCTACAAATTAATGCCAAATACGTGTCTATATTAATATATCTACAAGTTAATGTCAAATTCATGTTTACAAATGACGTGTCTACTTAATATAAAATTAAGTTTAACTTATTCATGTTTACATATCCTTCCTTTATAATAATCCCAATTTTGCAAATTCTAATATGCCCAATTTCCCTTTTTAACGTTATTTGATATTATTCCAATTCTATGTAACTCAAACGGTAAAGGCATAATAAAATGTAAATAAAATAAATGACAGTAAAAGGGATAAGGAAGAAAAATGTACATATAAACAGATAATCACTGAAAATGAACCGGTAATTGAAAGTAAGAACAATAACATATAAGAACAAACTTTTAAACACTGTTATTTTTCAGATCCAATATATGTTTACTATCAAAATTCTTTTTATTTAGATTACTAAACCAACTATTGTATCTATTTAACTTTAACTTAGAAGAAATATGGAAATCATAGTAATACTCACAATAATTGTTGTAGATCCAGAAAATCCTCTAAAATGGTTGTTGTAGAAGAAAAGAAAGAATTATCCCTTCAATCTAAGCTCCAGCAGCACCTCGACATTTTCTTAATTTTTATTCAGAAGTAACTTGGAGGAGGAAGAAGAAGAATGTTTGTGTGTAAGAAACTGGTGAGGCTGCTAGCCTCTTTATAGATTAGTTAGGATAAATCTAAACCATATGATATTATGTTATTAAATCAAACCGTACACCTCAAGCCGAGTCAGCATATGTATATAGCACACAAAATAGTCTAGATTCAGGCGCAAGAATCTGCCTGCTCTAAGGTGGGTCGACCCACCTTAGACATGGGTCGACGCATGTGTCGACCCAGCTAAGGGTTGGATCGCCCATTTATTGTTGTTTGATTTACTGTTTATAAATTAAATTGTTTAATATAGTTCAAAATTCTTTTACTCATAACTTGTTCATTTCTTCTCCGATTTACGCAAACTAAAAGTCTATCTTAATCAGAATTTCGTAACGAACGCAATGGTAAAGTCTGTTTTACTTAATTCTCAATATTTTCTAATTAATATTTATTTATCATTTTATTTTTTAATTAATTAATCCATTAATTAATTATTCCATTAATTAATTATTGTTCATTAAAAGTTTGGGTTGTTACATTCTCCCCTCCTTAAAGGATTTCGTCCCCGAAATCTTCCAGATTAGAAGAGTGTTATGAATGCTATCACCCATCTACTCAATCATCTCCACTGGCGTCCACTGTCCTTAGAATTTCCAGTGCTTTGTATGAACATATGTAAAGGTGTTGTGTATACATCCCTATGTTAATGCGAAAATCAGGCGGTTTACTGATTCAGTTGATCTCCTTAATGCAACTCATGTTTGTGTTATGCATCCAATATGTATGAAAAATAATCCTAATGATACATATAAAACTATATGCGTGCACAACCGTTCACCAAAATGAAAAATCCATGTGACGATTCAACCATTGAAAATTAAAATGCACACACATCCATATGCAATATGTAAGTGCTTGAGCCGATCTAGTGCCTAATGTATGTGTATATGCATGCACTAGCAAACACTTGCATACACTTGCAACCATCAAAAATAAAATGTCTCAAACACATGTTTTAACCATATCCTATCATCTATAAGCTCAAATCCTAATATCTACACTTCCCAAGGATATACTAGAAGGAAGCCCCTAATCAAAGGTAGAAGCAATAGGCAGAATATCAAAGAGGAAATACTTATTAAGAGAATGCTGGTAAGAAACTTGAATCTCTTAGTGTGGTTCTACCATCTTATTCATCTTTAGTTACTTAGGGGAGAAACTCTCAAGTGAACTAATCCAAAAGCTTACCTTAATCTTACAAGTAAAGTTACACTTTTCCTCCTTTTTCGTCCTTGCAATGACATTTTCTATTTTAATTTCAAGCGTTTTCTATGTTAATTTCGAACCCTACTATGGAAATACATTCCTTTTTCTTAACCAATCAATCTAAATTATTCTTACTTTTAAAATTATCCTTTTTATCACTAAACTAATAAGGTGGCTTTATCCATGATGAACCCTTTTTAATACCTCTCAAACAAAAAGTTCGTTTCTAACCTCAACCCGTTCCAACCACTGAACTAAACGGGTTTGTTCATTAGCTAAATTTCTACCTATAAAGGAAAGCTTAGATAGAATACCTTATAACTCAACTAAAAAGATAAAGTTTTAGAAAGACTCAAAGGACGGTTGTAACTGATTATAGCGGGACATTTTATTTTCAAAAGTAAATTTCAGTTTCTGAAAAATGCGTTTTATTTATAAAAAAAAATCTTTCTTTCAAAACAATACTTTAGTGATCTTGGTAACCTTAGGCTCTGATACCAAATGTAACACCACACATTCCTTAATATCACCAGTATGAGGATTTCATTAAGAAAGTATGGAGCATTGTAGGTATAAAGATATAAAACATCACAGAGACTAAGATTTCACAAGACATAAAATAATAAATTTACAGCGGAAGAGGAAACTTTAATTTCATAAAATACAAAATTTTCTTTGTTTCATTTTTCCAAACAGTTACAAAATGTCATGTCTCAAAATCTCAGTCAAAGACAACATCAGAGTAAAATATTATCCCCAAATATTGTCAAAAAGATACAACCTAACCTTGGAAGGAGAACAAGGAGTAATCCAACTTGCATAAATTCATCATGACAAGACTAACAAATAAATTTGAACTATGTTCTTTTTCCTTGTAAGCCTGGGGGAAAGAAAAGAGAAAGGAAGAAAGGAAATGGTTCGAACATAAAGCATGGTGAGCTGCTGTGATTACCAGCTCGACTTACTCAGTTAAGTAAAACAGATAAATAGTGGTTCTAACGTTATAAAAGGTAAGTGTTTGTACATGTCTAAAGGTGAACTATAACTGATATGAACTGGTAAAAAGGACTGGCTATTCTTATTATAAAGACAATGATGATAACAATAATAATAGTAATCAGATCAGGAAGATTGACTGTTTTGCACTTCTACATATTCAGATAGGAACAAGTGATTAGGAAGGATTTTTCCTAATGCAACCCATCGATTGGCTCCCTACAAATACGAATAGCCTGTGCCAGTCATAACAGTAGGGGATACCAGACCTAACCCGTCAACTTTAAAGACACAACCCTATCCGCCGGTGTTATAACATCCTAGTTTCCCCTATCGGACCCATGCACGCTCATGACTCCGCCGGAACGCGCCTGTACCCACCTCTAAGATTTTGAACCACTTACAATCTAGATCAGTAAAGCGTGCCCTGACCCCTACCTAGTGCAAGGCCCCAATATGGTACCAACAGGGATTCCGACTGACAAGTGTTCCAAACAACAGCAAGATTGACACAAGCTACCCCTAGGCTTGTGCCTCCAAGTAAACTAGGATTTTAAGAGTCTCAAAACCGGATATAACAATAGATGTGGGACCTCTTAGCTTATTAATTAACAGGTTTAACTTAGCATGTTTATGTTCATTAATAATCTTGGTTGTAAATGACTCATCCTATTAAATGTAATTCTATGTACAACCCTTCCACCAAACAGACAAGCACCTGCTCAGATGTATATGGATTAGAACTTACACCTAATCCTCGTATTTTCGCATGACAGATTTACTTAATATTAAATTAAGTATAATTCACTTGTTCCCCATTTGCATGTTAATTTCCAGTTAAATATCATTTATTCCAATTAAAATGTTTTCCCATACCGATTACTTAATGTCATATTAAGTATAACTCATTCTGATTAACACGTTTTCCCTATACGATTACTTAATGTCATATTAAGTAGATTTAACGTGTTTTCCGTACTGACGTCAAATTAACATACTTTCCAAGTTAACGTTGAATGAACGTGTTTTCCGTTTTAATGTCAAATGACAAGTTGCATGTATTCCGATATCGATGTCAAATTATCGTATTTACAAATCAGTGTCAATTAACTTGTGATTCCAATACCAATGCCATGTTTACCATATTAAATTAACATTAAATGAACATAAATGTCTAATTGACATGGTTTTCCCAAACTAACATGAAATGAACATAAATGACAAATTACATGTTTTCTCTAATTAACACATTCTCCCTAATTAATGTCAATTAACATGAATCCCTAATTATCATGTTTATCAAATTAACATATCCTCCTTAATGTCAATTAACATGAATTACAAATTCTTATGTTTAACATATTCTCCTTAATGTCAACATGTTTCTCAAATTTACATAAACATATATACAGATTAATGTTAATTACAAGTTTTCCAATCAACGCCATATAAACATATTTATAAATTAATGCCAAATAAATGTTCACCATATCAATGTCTATATTAATATGTATGCAAATTAATGTCAAATTCATGTTTACAAATGACATGTCTACTTAATATAAAATTAAGCTTAACTTATTCATGTTTACATATCCTTCCTTTATAATAATCCCAATTTACAGTACGAATTCTAATATGGCCAATTTCTCTTTTTAAAGTTATTTCATATTATTCCAATTCTATGCAACTCAAACGGTAAAGGCATAATAAGACTGTAAATAAAACAAATGACAGAAAAGGGGATAAGGAAGAAAGATGTACATATGAACAGATAATCACTGAAAACGAATCGGTAATTGACAGTAAGAACAATAACATATAAGAATAAACTTATAAACATTGTTATTTTTCAGATCCAATATATATTTACTGTCAAAATTCTTTTTATTTAGATTAATACAACAACTAATGTATCTATTTAACTTTAACTTAGAAGAAATATGAAAATCACAGTAATACTCATAATAGTTGTTGTAGATCCAGAAAATCCTCTAAAATAGTTTTTATAGAAGAAAAGCAAGAATTATCCCTTCAATCTAAGCTCCGGCAGCACCTCGATATTTTCTTAATTTTTATTCAGAAATAACTTGGAGGAGGAAGAAGATGGAGAATGTTTGTGTGTAAGAAAATGGTAAGGCTGCTAGCCTATTTATAGATTAGTTAAAATAAATATAAACCATAGGATATTAGGTTATTAAATCAAACCGTACACCTCAAGCTGAGTCAGCATATGTATATAGCACACAAAACAGTCCAGATTTTGGCGTAGGAATCTGCCCGCTCTAAGGTGGGTCGGCCCACGTTTCGACCCAACTAAGGGTTGGGTCGCCCTTTTACCGTTGTTTTATTTCCTATTTATAAATTAAATTATTAAATGTAGTTCAAACTTCTTTTGATCATAACTTGTTCATTTCTTGTCCAATTTACGCCCACTAAAAGTCTATCCGAATCAGAATTTCGTAATGAACGCAATGGTAAAGTCTGTTTTACTCAATTCTCAATATTTTTCTGATTAATATCTATTTATCATTTTATTCCTCAATTAATTAATCCATTAATTATTTATTGTCTATAAGAAATTTGGGTTGTTATAAGTAGACATGTTGTATTTATTGAAAGTGTGTTCCCTTATAGTTCAACTGAGATAAAGACCACTAATAAAATTTACAATAGCAGTAGAAATATACTTGCTATAACAGTTTGTTCTAGAATACAACATGTTGTTAGTAAAAGAGTAACTACGGTTTCTTAAGAGCCATCAACTGCTGGCATAAATCAACCAGGTAGAGATGCAACTGAGCCATCCAACTTAGCCACCCCTTCACCTGCAAGATTAGAAGAAGGTGGCATTGTTAGTTCATAGGATCAACAGATATAGAATCAACAGACATAGAATCAAACAAATAATTCAAATACTGGCTCACCAACAACAAACAATGCTGCTTCTCAAATTGATCAACCTATTAACCATCCACCTATTCATACTGGTCATCACATGACAACCAGAGCTAAAAGTGGCATATTCAAGCCAAAAACTTACAATGCTGCAATCAATACTGAAGAGCCAGTGTCACATACAATCAAGCTGCAAATAACAAAGACTGGATGAGAGCTATGGATGAAGAGTTCAAGGCTCTTACCAAAAACAAAACCTGGAACTTGTCCACAAGCCAAACAATAAGAATTTGATAGGTTGCAAATGGACCTATAAACTCAGAAGAAATCCAGATGGGACTATAAACAGATACAAGGCCAGGCTGGTTGCCAAGGGATATACACAAGAATATAGATTTGACTGCATTGAAACATTCTCCCCAGTTGTTAAACCAACAACTATAAGATAGAATCTTACTATTTCTCTGAAGAATCAACGGAGTAATAAACATCTATATGTCAAT
This sequence comes from Allium sativum, assembly GCA_030737875.1. NCBI lineage: Eukaryota > Viridiplantae > Streptophyta > Magnoliopsida > Asparagales > Amaryllidaceae > Allium > Allium sativum. The sequence continues at coordinate 709,091,156 of CM060916.1, read as the reverse complement.
AATGCATTTCCTAATGGAATCTTACAAGAAGAAGTCTACATGCAGCAACCTGAGGGATATGTGAAGTCTTGTATGAAATTGAACAAGGCTATCTATGGATTAAAACAGGCATCAAGGGTGTGGTTTGATAGACTCAAGTGTTGACTAAAATGGGATATCAACCCACCAAATCTGATAATTCTTTATTTATCAAAATAAGTATCGATTCAACTTTATATATTCTAATATATGTTGATGATTTAATAGTGACAGGGAGCAATGAGACTGAAATAAGACAGATTACAGAATATCTTAATGTAGAGTTCGCCATTAAAGATCTAGGTGACATGTCATATTTTCTGGGAATAGAAGTTATAAGAGCATCAAAGTCAGAAATAATTTTATGCCAAAAGAAATACATCACTGAGTTACTAGTGAAAACTGAAATGTGCGAGGCCAAATCACAACCTACACCTATGATATCAAGCCATTATTACTCCAAATGTAGGGGAGAAGCCATAAATAATATTAAGCAATACAGGATCACTGTCAGAACATTACAATATGCCACCATAACCAGACAAGATATAGCGTTCAGCGTTAACAAAATATCTCAATTCTTGCAGGAACTAAAAAGTGAACACTAGAAGGCAGTTAAAAGGATTCAATGATATCTAAAGGGAACAATAAACTACGGGCTTACACTGAAAGGCAGCAAGGACTTAAAAATCACTGATACTCAGATTCAAATTGGGCAGCAGATCTAGATGACAGAAAATCTATCACTGGATACTACATTTATATTGGGGGCATTCTGGTCTCACAGAGCTCGAAAAAGCAATCAACTATATCAAAGTCAAGTACTGAAGCTGAATACAGAAGCATCTCTAGTGCAAAAGCTGAAATCCTATGGTTACAGTCAATACTTAAGGAGTTACAGTTGGATTCTAACACATAAACTACAATATTGTGTGACAATCAAAGTTCAATCTGCATGTCTGCAACCCTATTCAACATGCAAGGACTAAACATATCGAAATTAATATCTACTTTGTTCGTTAGTAAGTCAACAAAGGGAAATTGCGAGTAAATTATATACCATCAGCGAGCTGACATTCTTACTAAGGCACTACCAGCAATCAATTTCAGTCACCTTCGAGAAGATCTGAAGATTCAAAGTTGCAACCTACTCGTTTCCTCTCCTCCAGCAACTTAAGATACAGATTTACATGTCTTGCCTTTGATTCCATGTTTGATAGCCACAACGAGATGATCTTAACTTTACAACTTAACAGTGAAGAAATAAAGCTAACCCACCATCGTTTGCTCTCAATCATGAAGATCGAAGCTATAATTTGTTGCAAGACTAAAGCGTGAAGAGGCACCGCTTAATTTTCTCACAGCAATTTTGGGTTAAGAGAGAAATCCTAACCTTAAATTGAGAGGGGAAGTTAAAAAAGAAAATGATCTGCATTCCTCAGTATATCGGCACATATTGATTAAGAGAGGCGGGCCGTTTATATTTTATTTTCTACTGTGTTTGGTCTTAAACCCCAAACGTTTATATATACTTATAAATATAGTAGTAAACTGTATTACACTATTCATTTAATATTGTACTTAGTTTACAAATCATTAAAGCAATAATACAAGCATTCTTTTCTCTATAGAAATTTCATCTTCTCAAACATTATACAACTTTATCTAAATTTGTAAAAAGTTCATTCGTTATATATGGAAAGCCAGTAAGCTTTGTTAAGTGGAAGAAATGCATATAGAAAGGATAACATAGAAATGAACCATTATACATAGGAAAGTTAGTAAATTCTTGTAGACAAAGTCATAAAACTGTTCATTCGGTAACTGTTGAAAATGGTACAGTGATAACATTAAAAATCAATTACACAAAATTTGTACATTTCAGGAAAATCGAGATTAGGCATAAAACATATATATAACTGGAGCATAGCATATGATGGAAAATTATGTACTACGTATGTTAACTACTGCAACAGCTGGAGCACATGATTGATGGATACGGTGAACTAAAAGTAGTATTATTGGCATTGAAGCATATTGTCTATATTGGATTGTAGGTAGGAGCAAATTGAAAACTGAATCATCCTACAAATGAATATGTAAAATACTTTATATCAGAAGTCAACAATTATTAGAAAAGAAGAATAAAAATGTGCATGTTACATTTAACTTGTAGAACTTGTAAAAAAATATCCCCTTTTCCTGGCTTGAGACGGGAATCATAACAAAATAGTTACATATTACACACATTTATGCATTGTCAATTCTAAACTTAGTGTTCTATGCCCCCCTTTTTCATAAAAAAACAAAAATTAGTAGATGACCCATTGATGCTTTAAAAACTGGCACATGTTTCTATTTTCAATTGTCGATTTAGTTATTTGAGCTAAAGAAAATACCTAATATATGCAATGGTAATTATAAATCAAGGATTGACAAATATAAAATGTGTCTTAGTATATGTTTACATTTAAAAATGGGAAGGCATAAAATGGAGATGCACAAAAAGAATTTGTTGCATGATTTGTATTAGATAGGGCACTGAAAACCATTGTCGAAGGTTATAAATGACACATTGATGCTATAAGAGAATACGACTATTCCAATGGCTCAGAGCTGTTGGCGGTCGTTCAAAATTGTTGGAATATAATCAACGGATTTAAACGATTTCCAACAGATCCAATAGGACATTTCCAATGGCCTTTAACGGTTGGCAGCTATTGGAAACCATTCGAAATCCTTTGAAATATATGATTAATAAGCCGTTGGAAATCTAGGTAAACTTTTTTTTTTAACAACAAGCCTATTACCTTCCAGCCACGCTATTTCCAATTCATTCCATTTCCAATCCATTCCACACATATATAACACGTATATATCAATAACAATATAAACAATGAACATAAATCAAATAAACACCAATATAAACAAAATAAACCATCCAAACATCAAAAACCAACTCATCAATGTCATATGTAAACAAACCAAGTGCATACCATCGGAATATATCTAAAATATCATTCTCACCCACTTCGTACTAATATATACAATATCAAAACACAATCCTCACCATCTCCAAGTCAATTATACAGCGTACAATCACAAACACAAAAAACATACCTCAAGCATCTTCGTCATTTCTGGAAGTACCAAACGACGAAGGAAAAGAACCATGATTCTGCGCATACTCCATAAGATTTTGATTCAGCTGCTCCATATGTATAGCTTGAAGACGATTCTGCTCCAGCAGTTGCTCAATACATGTTCTAAGTTCTTTTATTTCAGCTTTGTCTTGGGCTTTTTGAGCTATCGAGCCTGCAAATAGAATGAATGACAAAAGGGTTATGTCAGTATATAAAATATTATAACACTATAGATCTACATGCTAATTTGTTGTATATATGCAAAAGGGTTAATTACCGTTAGGTTCCCAAATCCATAACGTCTACTCTGCTGCGGATCCATAAAAACGTCAAATAAGTTATCTTCCTCCTCTGGTGTCAACTCATCACGACTAAAGTCCTCAAGCACATGAGCCCGTGCCTCCTGAAACCTTGCATGTAATGCAAAAAACAATTAAAGTTGAAAAATAGTAGAATATTATTTTTATTTTACATAGCTAGTTGTTAACCCTGTTGTGAAAACGCGGTTCAAAATTATGAAGTATGAACGAACATTGGCACACGACTTCACTTAACCTGCAACAGCGTTTAGTCCGTGACTTCCATTTGGCTCGCAAACTTCAGGCCGCAAGTTTTGGCTCGTGCAGCATCTTTAAATCGTTATCATTCCGCCATACTTAGGTCGTCATCAGCACGATTAGTTCGCTTGAGTGAAAGCCCATTAGCTCGCTACCAAACCGTTTGTGCAAAATGTAGTTGAAACACAGATGGTCAAATACAGGACACGTAGCGAGTGCTAGCAAGCTAATGGGATATCAAAGCTAGATCGTTGCAGATAAGTAAAGTATGATTCTAGCTTGTATTGATGCTTTCCTTAACACTTGATGCTACAGGAACAACATGAATCAACGTGCATGCCATGACATAAAATATGGTCAGCTACCTTTAGGACATTTAAATACTCGCCATTAATAGGCCGTGGACCACCATTCAGATACCTTGACACATTTCTACAGGTCGTTGCCACTGTATGGAATTAGGTCGTCATTTCTAGACTGCCAGCTCAGCAGCATGTCAAACTATGTAAATGCTATGGGCCGTCCACAACATACTAAAATTGTTACAAGCTTGTGTGTATTTTAAGTCGTGTCCTCTTTAGCTCGTGAGTCGTGCATGTTGAAAGTTGGCTTCCAGGACATTGCATGGCATGAGCATGGAACGTGCTAAAAGCAAGCATGCTACAGGTCGTTAAAACAACATCGTTTGGACCGCCAGACATAATTGGAATGTGAGACATTATTTAACCCGCAAATTGCTTAGGTCGTTCTGTCATCGTTTGAGTCGTCCAAACCGGCACTGTTAGTTCGCTATGCTTAGTAAAGCATCCTTGCTTAGATCGTTCGATGGTACAAGAAGCCTTAAATCATGGACTGTTATAAAGGATAAGCACGGTTTTATAATGAAGTGGCAAATATGTAATAATTATCCCCATATACAAATAAAGCAAAGCAGCTCGAACCATTTGTAAAGGAGAGGGTGACAACTTTCACCATGTGGACCTTGTGAATACGTTTTAACTCATTCCAGAGAACATTTTTAGGTCGCTGGACCATTTGAAATGTTAGGTGATTGTTAGCTGTTCGATGCGATGAGAAGTTAGGCCGTTCACATTTGCGGACCATTTTATATAAATGTTAGGTCGTTCGTGCATATTATGTGGGGGGGGGGGGGGGTCGCGAGCTAAAGGATTCATTCTACATATGACAGCTGTACAATTTTGGATCGCATCTGCTATTTACAGTTATGCCACTCCCCTCAAAAACCAACTATAAATACCCCCTTATTTCTCCATAAAGGGAGACCGAATTTCATTCCTAGAAGGAGGTGCCGCCAAATTCAAAGCTTGTCTACAACTTCACTAATGACATCCACGGATCTAACAACTCTTCTCCAACTTCATGAGGATCAAATCCATCTCAATGATTATTAAAGCTCACTTCAATTGAATTGAAGCTCCTTGGATCTCATCGAAGCTACATGATAAACTTCTCCAATACAATTCAAACGGTCTTAGAATCTCTTTAATCCTCCCCGAAGTCTAGATTGAATGCTAATTCACTATGAAGTCTATGAAGATCATTCAAAGCACCCAAGTGATTGTGGATTGATACATCTATCATCGTAAAGCTAAAAGTTTCTTCATTTTATTCGCCAAATTCAAGTGAGATTAGATCATAAGGAGAGTGAAAATGAGTAAAATGAGAGAAATGAATGTAATGAGGGAAAACTCATATTTTGTAAGCTTAGATATCATAATGAGAATTGATAGTAAAGTGGATGTAGATTCATTTAGAATCGAACCACTATAAAAACTTCTTTGTCTTCCTTTTATACTTTTTATTTTGCAATAGCGCGGTTCCACATTTTAATCCTACCGAATCGGTGAAGTGCATCGTTTGCATATTTGGTGTTCATTCCAAATTTGGAGTAAACATTTGGCGCCCACCGTTGGGCCGGGTTCACATCACCTACCTCCTATCACACTCTCATAAAGTTGAACACCTTGCCATTAAAGTTCTAAACCGCATCTTTCTCCGAAATTATGGCTAAATCTAAGAATACTAATACTAATGCCGTTGAAGAAAATAATAATGTTATCAATAACGAAGCTACTCCACTCACTAATCGTTTCGAAGTTGGAGAAAATTCGATGTCCGGAGATGGAGTTACTAAAGCAGAATTAGATGTCGTCGTCACTAACTTGAGCCAACGAATGGAAATTTCCAATAAAGCCTTAATCGATGCTAATAAAACTCTTATGGATGCTAATCAAGCTTTGATGGATAAAGTAAGTGCTCTCCTAAACGCTCAAGCAAATCCCGTTCCTCCTCCGAAAATTCATGTCAACCTTGAAGAGAATGCAAACTCATTAGCCTCCGATCCTCACAATGATAACTTGGAAGGATTTGTTGACAAAGACGATGCTAATGTCGAAGACCCAAAGTTGAAAGCTATAAACCGTTCCGACCGAAATGACCGATGAGTTGCAAGTTCCATCAAGGGGGCACCTTCCCATAGTGGAAGTAAAAGAACTAGATCCTCTAAACGCAATCGTTCGCCAGGACGAGCATCTGGAAAAGAGATCGAAGTCCGTTCTCCGAAACAACACAACTCAAAGGAATATATCGTAGATGTGGTAAATCAAATCATCAAAGATAATATGCCTCGCAAGGATAGTGAAAGGGAATAGGACTTCTCCATCGGAAAAAATCCATTCACAAACAAGATCCGCATGGCTGAATTCCCCAAAAAGTTCACTCATCCCACTTTGCCTCCGTATAACGGAAATTCTGATCTGAATCACTTCCTATACAAATACGAGTGGCACATGAATGCAGCCAAGGCAACGGATGAGACTAAATGCTAGTGCTTCCCTCTCTATCTAGAAGGTGTCACATCGTTATGGTTTACGAGGCTATCGCCCAAATCCGTTGACCGATTTGATGATTTGACTCTGAAATTCAAAGAGCAGTTTAGGTTGCAGGCTACGAAAGCTAAGGACGTTATCTCTATTACGTCCATGAAGCAAAATCCAGGAGAATATGTCAAAGCTTTCCTTAAAAGGTTTAATGATGTTGTATCTGAAGTAGGCAACCCCGAACCTCGCATGATCTTAATGTCTCTAATTGGCGCTATAGACGAGAAGAGCAAATTTGGTAAACGGATTATAATGAAAGAGCCAAGCACACTCGAGAAATTTTATAAAAAAGCCGAGGAGTACATGAGAGTTGAAACTGGTCCAGTACCTCTTTAAATTATTGATGCTAACCCGCTTCTCGAAGCTCCCAAAAATACTGCTACTCTGTGCAATCAGAAAAATACCGGAGGTCAGAAAAGAGGAGGCGATGGAAAAGAAAATCGAGACGGCAAGAAGCTACGCTTTTCCAATTCATCCGAGCTAACACCCTTAAATGACACTCCAGAAAACATCTTTGCTGCAACCAAAGACACCGAAGACTATCCAATACCTAAGCCTCTGAAAATCAATAACCATCAAGCAAACTCTGGAAAGTTCTGCCGATTCCATAATCAGCTAGGCCACAACACGAACGAGTGTAGGCATCTGAAATCACTGATTGAAGAGCTGATTAGGAAGAATCGTCTACAACAATATGTGAAAAATCCACAATCCTCAAACACTGTTCCGAATCACCAGGGCCAAGGGGCAACAAACAACGAAGCTTTTGTTCAGACCATGCTAAGGCCGATCATCAACTGATAACTGCTGATTGTGATTCAATTCCAATAGCCCAGAATAAGCAATCAACATCATCACTACTTTACTTCATTCTCTGTTTCCTGCTTTAGTTCATGCTTTATTTCATGTTATACTTTCTGTTATATTCAAAACTTCTTGTAAACAATCTGTAATAACCTGCAAGTGATGTACTGAACTTCAGCTCTACGATTAAGAGCATATATGTCTGAATTAATTTCTAGCTTGCAAATCTTATGTTGAATCAAAGCTTGATTAAAAATGCTTCCATGTTGCAGGCTATCTGTCGAGCGCATGTTCCTTCAGAATCAGACGAAGCATAGCGACCCCAGCAACACTAACTCAAGTACCAAATGTTGTAAATGTCAACATGCACAAGTGCAATAATAGAAAAGCACCGCCTTGAGAAGTGAATGGGAAAAGTCGCAAAGATTCAAACAATGAACAAGTGCCACGACAAATAAACAAGAACATTGTAACTTTCATTGAAGGGGCATTCCTCTAAGTGAAAGTTTCAAAGCTTCGATCCCCAATCCGAAATAGCCCGCTAAGTCAAGCGGCCAACAAGGGAATCAGAGCCAACCCGGAGCTGGAATAACCAGCACCAAGTCAGAAGGACCGACAAACCTGATGTTGGAAGTACCAACATCAGGCCGGAAGGACCGGTAAACACGCTGGAAGGACCAGTACCAAGTCGGAAGGACCGACAAACCTAATGTTGGAAGTACCAACATCAGGCCGGAAGGACCGACACGCTGGAAGGGCCAGTACAAATCAAAGTCCTCTCCGAGGGAACCCAATTGATCGTTAGAATCAGGAAGCACCTGATCTGATAACGACAAACATTGGGGTTTCAACAAAGTCCTCCCTGGGGGCACCCAACTGATCGTCAGAATCAGGAAGCACCTGATCCGATAACAACAAACATTGGGGTTTCAACCAAAGTCCTCTCCGGGGGCACCCAATTAATCGTCAGAATCAGGAAGCACCTAATCTGATATCGACAAACATTGGGGTTTCAACCAAAGTCCTCTCCGGAGGCACCCAATTGATCGTCAGAATCAGGAAGCACCTGATCCGATAACGACAAACATTAGGGTTTCAACCAAAGTCCTCTCCGGGGGCACCTTATTGATCGTCAAAATCAGGAAGCACCTGATCCGATAACGACAAACATTGGAGTTTCAACCAAAGTCCTCTCTGGGGGCACCCATTTGATCATCAGAATCAGGAAGCACCTGATCCGATAACGACAAACATTGGGGTTTCAACCAAAGTCCTCTCCGGGGGCACCCAATTGATCGTCAGAATCAAGAAGTACCTGATGCGATAACAACAAATATTGAGGGTTGTAATCAAAGTACTTTCCCCGGGCATTCCTTCTAAAATTACCGATGCTTGGATTAATCAGTATAATTGAGTGGCAAAAGTCTCCAATGACTGAATTAACCAAGCCAGATTGCAAACAGAGTTTGATCATTAACCATTTAACTTGTGTAGTGTTTGAAAATCTCAAACACAACAGGTCCTAAATTTTAACCCGAAACGGGGGCATGAATGCCTAGAGCTTCTCCAAGAAGAAGCGGAAAATAAGTCACAACTACGAATTTCATAAATATGAAATATCGTGCAAGTCAGTTAGAATAACAACACTTGAAATCCACAGTCGAGTTATTTTGACTAGTAGATCTTAGGTGTCAGCACGAATCCAAGTTAGAGTGTCGTGTTTTTGCAGACAATATTCAATAGGTTTTTAAATCATTGAATAAAATGAGTCTGTGAAAACACTTCATTCAATGAAAATTCGTTATACCTAAATGTTTAGTTGACTAATCTGTTGTTGATTTGGGCAGTCGATAACAAAATATTAGCCCAAAAATATGCAATGTTTTTGTTGTTGTAAAACAGGTTGTAGTAGTGGAAAATAGCCCGAGTGAAAACCAAGGCAGTTGAACCCTAGCACAACAATGTTAAGCAACAAATTCTGAATTCAAAATTAAAGCGTCTGTATGCTAGTACAAACATCAACAAATAACAGATGCAAATCTCATATCAGATCAAGCAAGCCCAAGGATGTCAACAACAGCGCTCGTTTCGAAGCCCACATTTTCCGCAAGCATAAAATACAAGCTTCGAGGGGCAAATGTTAACCCCGTTGTGAAAACGCGGTTCAAAATTATGAAGTATGAACAAACATTGGCATGCGGCTTCACTTAGCTCGCAACGTCGTTCAGTCCGTAACTTCCATTTGGATCGCTAGCAAATTTAGCTCGTTGGCACCTTTAGGTCATCACCACGATATTCAGTCCGTGAGGCATCTTGGCTCTCACAACAGCTTGACCCGCAAACTTCAGGCCGCAAGTTTTGGCTCGTGCAACATCTTTAGATCGTTATCATTCCGCCATACTTGGGTCGTCATCAGCACAATTAGTTCGCTTGAGTGAAAGCCCTTTAGCTCGCTACCAAACCGTTTGTGCAAAATGTAGTTGAAACACAGATGGTCAAATACAGGACACGTAGCGAGTGCTAGCAAGCTAATGGGATATCAAAGCTAGATCGTTGCAGATAAGTAAAGTTTGATTCCAGCTTGTATTGATGCTTTCCTTAACGCTTGATGCTACAGGAACAACATGACTCAACGTGCATACCATGACATAAAATATGGTTAGCAACCTTTAGGACATTTAAATACTCGTCATTAATAGGTCGTGGAGCACCATTTAGATACCACGACGCATTTCTATAGGTCGTTGCCACTGTATGGAATTAGGTCGTCATTTCTAGACTGCCAGCTCAGCAGCATGTCAAACCATGTAAATGCTATAGGCCGTCCACAGCATACTAAAATTGTTACAAGCTTGTGTGTATTTTAAGTCGTGTCCTCTTTAGCTCGTGAGTCATGCATTTTGAAAGTTGGCTTCCAGGACGTTGCATGGCATGAGCATGGAACATGCTAAAAGCAAGCATGCTACAGGTCGTTAAAACAACATCGTTTGGACCGCCAGACAAAATTGGAATGTGAGACATTATTTAACCCGCAAATTCCTTAGGTCATTCTGTCATCGTTTGGGTTGTCCAAATCGCCACTGTTAGTTCGCTATGCTTAGTAAAGTATCCTTGCTTAGATCGTTCGATGGTATAAGAAGCCTTAAATCGTGGACTGTTATACAGGATAAGCAAAGTTTTATAATGAAGTGGCAAATTTGTATTAATTACCCCCATATACAAATAAAGCAAAGTAGCTCGAACCAGTTGTAAAGGAGAGGGTGACAATTGTCACCATGTGGACCTTGTGAATATGTTTTAGCTCATTCCAGAGAACAGTTTTAGGTCGTTGGACCATTTGAAATGTTAGGTGATTGTTAGCTGTTCGATGCGATGAGAAGTTAGGCCGTTCACATCTCTGGACCATTTTATATAAATGTTAGGTCGTTCGTGCATATTATGGGGGGGGGGGGGTTCGCGAGCTAAAGGATTCATTCTACATATGACAACTGTACAATTTTGGATCGCATCTGCTATTTACAGTTATGCCACTCCCCTCAAAAACCAACTATAAATAACCCCCTTGTTTCTCCATAAAGGGGGACCGAATTTCATTCCTAGAAGGAGGTGCCACCAAATTCAAAGCTTGTCTACGACTTCACTAATGGCATCCATGGTCTAACAACTCTTCTCCAACTTCATGAGGATCAAATCCATCTCAATGACTATTAAAGCTCACTTCAATTGAATTGAAGCTCCTTGGATCTCATCGAAGCTACATGATAAACTTCTCCAATACAATTCAAACGGTTTTGGAATCTCTTTAATCCTCTCCGAAGTCTAGACTGAATGCTAATTCACTATGAAGTCTATGAAGATCATTCAAAGCGCCCAAGTGATTGTGGATTGATACATCTATCATCACAAAGCTAAAAATTTCTTCATTTTGCTCGCCAAATTCAAGTGAGATTAGATCTTAAGGAGAGTGAAAATGAGTAAAACGAGAAAAATGAATGTAATGAGGGAAAACTCATATTTTGTAAGCTTAGATATCATTATGAGAATTGATAGTAAAGTGGATGTAGATTCATTTAGAATCGAAGCACTATAAAAACTTCTTTGTCTTCTTTTTATACTTTTTATTTTGCAATAGCGCGGTTCCACATCTTAATCCTACCGAATCGGTGAAGTGCATCGTTTGCATCTTTGGTGTTCATTCCAAATTGAGTAAACACTAGTAATTAATAAACTTATCGATATGAACAATAGAATTTAAAATACGTATAAATATGCACTTGTCACCCTATCTTAATCACCCCACTTATATGTGATGTTGCTAGCCTCATCAACTTGCCTTGATACGTAGGTTTGAGCAACTATGTTCATGTAGGACAAGGGATGTCCACGAGCTCGTTCCTGCAATTGATAATTCTACATAGCTCATTACTAAACCGATCAGTATACAAATATAATAGCTGACAAATTTACCAAGTCCTCACGGTGATGCTGGAAAGACTTGGACCTTCCACAATGAGTTATTAGATTCCTGCTCTTGTTTGTTGAGTTCCTTGCTGACTCCGCCTGGAAATTTACACTGAATAATTATTTAATAATCGCCAAAAATAATAATGAGATTCGTCGTAAATTTACCTTAAATTCATCAATGTTCTACCAGTCAACCCAGTTTTCCTATACAGCCGCGCTCATCCACTTTGATTTCTTTCCCAATTTTTTTATCTCTAACATTTTCTCCTTGTAGTTCTTAGCAATCTTTGAGTTCCAGTGTCGCTGAACTGGGCTGACGTCAGCCTCCTGCAGATCTACTTCGCCCTGTACAATTTGAAAATATTACTAATTATTTATTTGTATTTAATCATTTTGTAAAGCGATACGAACTTACAAGAAAGTCTTACCAAATGGCCTCTCTAACGGTGTCAGGGATCTTACTACAATTAGGCCAGAAATCGCTCATCCTAGCCATCTATACACATTCTTGGAAATGTTCAGAACCACTTCGATGGCTCCAACTCAAATCCTCTGTATCAAATATAAAATAGAACTTTAAACAATTATAATAGATATATCATGTACAAAAAATTAAATTGCTATGCTGCTAATTTTGATACTTAGGCATGATCAGACTTAGGTTGCAAGTAAACGAGTGGATGAGCTGGTGGCTCGCAATTTCTCTCACCAATCTGCTAGGAAGAGCTATGTCGCCGAGAGCCAAAGCCAAACATAATACCTGTCACATACATACATACACAACTCATACTAGTTATGATAGATGAACCATTAGAAAATATAATACATGTTATACATGCGTCATGTTGTGTATGTACTGTGTGTGTGAGTATACACTTGTTGTCATTAAAATTGTATAACTTGGATAAATTCAATATTAATCAAAGAAAAATGTAATGTGAATAGAGGATTTTGTTTTAAAGGACAAACTTTGCAAAACATTTGGTGAAAAGTATGGAGAGTTTCAAAATTAGGGAGAAGGACACATTTACACTAAAAGTGGAATTCAGGGGGCCCGCTATCAATTCCCCATTTACACTAACATTTGTCTTTCTCACTAAATTCTAAACTTTCCATACTTTTCACCAAAAATTTTTGTTAAGTTTGTCCTTCTCCCTATTTTCCACATGTGAATAATTGTAAAAATTACTGGATATTACTCAGTCCTTGTCATTTTCTGATTCAGACTCGGTTTCATGTTCTATGTCGTTTTCCTCTTCAATCTCAAATGCTTCGACTAATACATTTGTCTCATCATTTAAAGGTCTGAAATCAGTTTGATCATCTGTAATTTATATTTCAACATTTTCCTCCAGATCTTCTCGATAGGCTTATTCGTCTGGAATATTCTTTCCATCGAATGTAAATCTTGCCTTGGTATTAAAAGTTGCAGACCAATCAGCTTTATCTCTTTTTAGAGATGGATAAGGGGCGTAATAAACTTGTAGGGCTTGTTTAGCTAGTACAAAAGGTCATACTTCTGATAATGTGAGGTATGTTTAATTTCTATAAGATTATAATTTGGATGCACGTTAATACCAAAACCTAGAACATTGTTGAACCAGTTGCATCTAAACAAATAAACATCCTCCGCGGATCTTGTAAAATATGTCATTTGCAAAATCTGAGTTAACATGCCATACAAATCATTTATATGATTATTAGGATCATCATTGCCTTTAACAGATACACCAATATAGTTTGTTAAATTTTCAGCACCGTATTCTTTATTGTTGAATTTATATCCATTAACGAAAAATATTGGATACATTTTAATTTTTCTTTTCGGTCCAGACGCCAAATGTTTCAGCCCTTCATCGAGCACATGATTTGTGGGATTGGAAACGTAGTTCGAAAACCAAGTACTGAAATATTTGTTTAAATCTCCGCTTGGATTTTATGATTCATAAATACTGCAAACACAAACATAATATATTGCATTATTATTTATTTACATGTGTAGTATTAAATTTGACGAAACTTGTAATGTGATAATTACATAACAATTGGTGCAACTTCAGGATAATTAGGAAGAATATACATGTGTGCAACATGGTAATCTCTATCATCTAGCCATACTTCCATACATTTTCCAGCATGTCGGTCATGTTGATTAAAAATAGATTTCATTGATTTAGAAGAAGAATCTTGTTCGACGGCCTCATCATTACATGTAACACTTTCAAATGATACGTTCACATGGTCATTGAAATAATGAGAGAAAAAGAATGAAGCTTCTTCTTCGATATAGGTTTGTAAATGGGACCTTGAACTCGAGCTTTTTGTTTCATTTTTTCTTTAAATGATTTACGTACCTAATAAAAAATATTTTGGTTCAAATTAACTTTTATTTATAATTAAATTAACATTTGCATACTCAGTATAGTAACATATCTTTCAAATGGATACATCCATCCATGTTGCACAGGACATTGAAGACGTTATTTATATGGAAGATGAACATGTAAATGCTCCATTATATTAAAGAAACCCAAAGGAAATATTTTCTCCAATTTGCAGAGCAACATAGGGAATTCTACTTTAAGTTTAAGTAGACAATCAACTTTTACGTAGTTGAACAAATCTCCTTGTAAAATAAAGATAAACTAAGTTCTGTTACTACCTTCCAAACTTTTACGAGCGACAGTTCTTTCAAAGCGACAGGTAACAAAATTTCCATTATTAAATGACAATCATGCCTTTTTATTCCACTTTGTCCTCCGTTTTTGTAGTCGGCACATCTACGAAAATTAGAGGAAATTCCATCTGGAAATTGTAATCCTTCCACCCATTTTAACTGTACTTTAACTTGGTTGTTGTCAAGTTCATAGTATGCTTTGGGTTTTTACTATCATTGAACTTCATATGAAGCTCCGGACGATTGCGAATTTCCTCTATATCATGTCTAGATTTCATATCATCTTTAGACATGCCCTTGACATTCAAAACTGTACTAAACACATTATCAAATATGTTTTTTCTCATTATGCATCACGTCAATGTTATAAATTGGATTAATAGATTACTCCAATAAGGAAATTCCCAAAATATACTCTATTTGCACCAATTATGAACCGTCGATTTAACTTGAATTTCAGTATGTTGTCCGGTTTCGTGTATCTTTGGATATTCTTTAAAAAGTATATATATACACACACACACACACACACACACACATATATATATATATATATATATTCTCGTTTGACCAACCCGTTGGTGGTCGTAGAGTCTCATGTCTATTAGTTGTAAAGTTTTTTTTGTCTCTTCTAAAAGGATGATTAATATGAAGAAAATATCGATGACAATCAAACCATGAAATTTTCTTCCCATGCGGTAAGGAAAATGCTCGTCATACTTCCATGTAATAAGGACAAGCAAAACGATTGGTTGTACTCCAACCCAAAAGCATTGCATATGCAGGAAAATTGCTAATAGTCCATAACAAAGATGCAAACATCCGAGAATTACCGCACATTAAATTATCGGATGGCATATGACGTTTAGCAACTTAAACAACAACTGTAAATCCAGATTCCTTAAGATCATATTTTGATTTCATTGCAATATATTCTGCAGTTACCGATACTAGAGTGTCGCTTGTATATCCATTCCAAAGGTTTTTTTAGCATGATTCAATAAATCATATATTTTTTAGCTTCAAGATTCGGTTCCTCTTCGACGTTAACATCGTCGTTATCAATTTCAGTAGTAGGGGACATTGATCGTGCTGCATCTTCGACCATATGTTCTATGAGATTCGTCGTACTAACTTCATCATCAATGACCTCCACTGATTGTTTTTGATTATTTGGGTACGAAACCGTATTGGCACAAATGATCCATAACCATATTCTGTTTTAAATAGTTCAACAATTTGCACCTGCTACATGGACAACAAATTTCTTCATCGTTTCCAATATTACTTGAAGCAAATTCGATGAACTCATGTGCCCTGTTTAGAAAATGTTCACTTATTACGCAACTAATTTCCCTTCTTTGATACATCCAGCTTCGCTCAATAAAATAATTGACCATTTTTACTACTTTAAAACCTATGTTGAAAAGTAAAAAAATTATTAATCATTCATTTTATATTTTGTTTATATTTTAATTACTGCTTTGGTAAACATATACTAAATTTTATATTTTTTTTACAAACTTTATTTTAAATAAACAACTATTGGTTCATTGACACTTATGTTTCTTCTCTGATGGTCAGTCATCCTACTTCCTATTACAAGCACAATAGTAATTACATTCCGTAAATTATATCATTTTAAATGATTTCCTCATATAACGATCATATACAACATTTGTCAGATGGAGCCAAATAACATCTAAGAGTTTAAATATTTGTTTATACTAAATTTAAATATATAATTGTTTATATTTTCCCATTTTATTACATATGTACTAAATTATTATTTTTTCAATTTATTGAATTATAACTATGATGATTCGTATCAAAAATCATTTGAAGTCATCCAAAACTTATTATACACCAAATCAATTCGCGTGCTCACATAAGCACGAAAGTCGTTTCGCATAAATTATCCAAAACTACGATCAACCATAACATAATATATACTTCATGTTTGCATAAATTATACTATTTGCAAACCCTACCACACACCTATATTCAATAAAAACCAAATCATCCTAAACATACACAATATACTAAATTAGAAAATTTTGCAATTGGTAGTAATTTTATCATTATGATGGTAATAATTGCAATTAGGAGGTAATATGATGTAATAAACACACATTAGAAAATATGAATCAATTATAATCTAAATTAGGCCTTAAATATAAAAAGTGTACATAATAGGATTTAGGGAAATTGCCCGATTTTGAAAGCTTGGAGGGTGGAGAGGTGCTGCAACACGTCGTAGATGGCATTGGAGGTTGGTTGGAGCGGTGGCAGCGCTGGAGGAGGTGGGGAAATGGAGATTTGGGGGTTATTTTCATATTGGGGAAGACAATAGCTGAAGGTCACGAGTTCTGAAAATTATCTAGGAAATTTCCAGTGGCCGCAAATGACCCATATTCCAACGATTTTTAGCGGCTTCAGAAGGCTTGCTTAAAAATCAACGAGCCGTTGGATAAACTGTTGGCGACCGTTGGAATACACTATATTTCTAGTAGTGTGAAAATTCAACCAATAAAAGTACAATATGAGAAGCAATATGTTTAAGGTGGAAACTACTTTGACATATTATTGATAGCATGAACATAACAATAAGCAACATATATGTTTGATAATCAATTTATCTTTAATCTTTAGTAATAATGATACTAATTTTAATAGTTGTAGGTCATGACATCTATTTTAAAAAAATGAGTTATATAAGTGTGACAACTATTTCGAAATATTAATATTTTGTATGCATCCAACATTGCATAATGTATTTTGATTAGACATCCATTAAATTTATCATCTAAAATGTTTTGCAAGGTAGCCAATTTTCATAATCATGCAATGTCTAGTAGGAAAGTCTACCTCTTTGCAGCAATCAACTTTGCTACCATTTTATATTTTGTTTTATTTGTTCACCAACAAAATTGAAAACAACTTTGCACGTTGATTCAAAAGAGCATAAATCCAGAAAATATGGATTATGGAATAGTAAAAAAAAGGTCATGGATGTTTCAGTTTCCAATGCATCAACCATTTCCAATTTAAAGTATAATGCATTAACCATTTCAAGTTATTGTTATTTTCACACACTTCTGCTATGATGACTTTTCAAAATGCATCACACAATTTGAGTTCAACCACAAAATATTAACTGCACTAAACCTACAAATGTAAACCATTAAAGTATAGTAATATTGTCTAACAACCAAATTAAGAATACATAAGCTGCAAATGCATAAGATAACAGTAAAAGGTTCCATTTAATAACCTATGCTAAATTCAAATTTTGGTGTATTTATGTACCATTTTGGCCACTACACACATAATATCCATGAACTATAGTTGGGGGAGGGGTGTAAAATGATTTATTTGAAATACAATGTAACAACCATGAACTTGCTAAATGAAAGAGTAATGTATGATGTTTTTAATCAACTTAAATAGCTAGAAAAACCATCATCTTAAATAGCATGATAAACCTATCTTCCATAACCTAAATATATTGCAAGCAGTTTCCATCGAGTACATAATAACTATGGAAGAAGCTTAGCCCTAATTAACAAAAAATAAATCCAATCGGAGCATTATATGATTCAAATATTTAATCCTTTCAATTATTAGACTAAAGAAAATGAGATAAATAAGAAATGAAATTCGAGTTTGCTTACTTTTGACGAATTTGGGATAAAATCTAAAGAAGACAGTGATTTTGATCACCATCTAATTTCAATGTGAAATTTATAGGCAACACCCCTAAATCATATGATTACTCAATGTTAAACATTTCTATCTGGATCTGAAAATCATATGGACTGTAGTTTAAAGAACAAGGTAAGAAGTGGAATTATGAGAAGCGGCTAAGTCAGTGGAGGTGACGGAGGTAAAACTGGAAGGTAGGGAAAGAGTTACAGAGGTGAATCTTAGATGTTAGCAACGGTAAAAGGTTGGAGATTTTCGAAAAGTTGCGTATGTGATATGTTGAGAGAAAAAGGGAAGAAATGTGAGAGGAAATAGGAAGAAATTGACGCATTTAGTTCATGAGAGAACAACGATCGCAGAACGTGGATTAGTAGTGTTCAAAAGACGAAGCAACCAACAGAAAGTTTGATTGTCCAAATTTTATTAAGGTTATTTTGGGTATTTTAAAACATTAATTATTATTTGATTAAAACTTTAATTTCAAATGTTATTTTTTCAAATATGCTTAATATATGATCTAACATATATAAATTCTATACATCGTTTTTTATAATTAATAACCTAAAAAAAATCAAAACTAATATAGAATAATTATATATTTTAAATCTTAATATTACTCAAATATATGATCCAACAAATAAATTTCATTTAGTGATTCAAAATGACTGTCTACAAATATTATTCGATCATCAGATCACTTAAAAATTGGATCTTACACATAAACTTTATTTACAAATTCAAAACATTCATCTATAATCTTAATAAGTATTTCATATCACTTAAAAAAAGATATAAAAAATAATCTTTATATACAATAGAATTGAAGATTCACACATAAAAATCTTAAGATATCGCAACATCAAAATAAAGTAAAATAAACATGATTTTTATGCCAAAATATATAAGTAAATCATTTTATTTTGGATAGGTTTAACATATATTATTCGTAAACAAATAACTCACGCATAAAGCGCGTGCCATGACGCTCGTCTTCTTCTAATTAAAATAGCACTATTGATGTTAACCAATTGATAGGAATTCGTATTAAGTAGTATTTTAATAAAATCTACATGGATAAACGACATCGCTTCTCCATATTTCTTGCTGATTAACAACAAAAATGCTAGTATAACAGTAACAAGTTTTTATCAAACCTTATGTCAGATACATTATTTTAGGAAAGTCCATATGTTAAATTAACATACAACCCTCTGAATTCCTCTAAATACACTATTTTAGATTTTGACCTTTTTTAGTCATAGTAGCAATACTAGATTAACAATGTTCTTCACAATAGAAAGCAAATTTTTTAACATGGGTGTTAATCAGCAACATATGGAATATTGTTAAAGAAGTAATATGATAAACGAAGATTTTTTTTTAATAATGTCGATCATCAGGTAGTTTTATTAAAGGGAGACGAAAATAAAGAAAAACAGTATTTCATAGTTACATTTGTTCTCTCTTCTTTTCAAGTAGAGCCAAAATCGTTGTTGTTTTCTTCTTGTTGAAAGTTCTAAAATCCTATTTTTTTGACTAGAAATTTAAAAGGTTAGAATATGAAGGATGATTGTCTGTATCTCCACGTATCTACTATCTCAATCTCCATTTAGTTGGATTATTACAACATGATATGAATACCAATAAGTATCTTTATAAATGATTCCAATATCATTGCTCTAAGTAATGACATTTATAATTGAGGATATTATGTTAACTAATAATGATTATAAAAAATAATATATTAGCATTTATATCACATCAAACTTAGCTATCATGCTTATTAAAATAAGTATTATTCGTATTTAAAGCAGTAAATTATTAAATGTATTATAACATATAAAACAAAAGAGAAAACATAGATCGCTAAGAAAAATGACAAGGATATCTTGGGAAGGATGGAATATAGTTATGAAGAGAAATCAAAAATTGATAATCAATTATACGATGAAAATTTCTTTTATTATATTTTTGTTTAACTATCAATCTACCTTTAAACCAAGCAGACTTTTAGAACTCGTAAGATCAAAATGAGGACTAAATGATCACGACTTTGGAAACATGCTTAGAAGTGATTGAGCTAAGGCTATGTCTAGGGGTATTTACGTGACTTGCTACAGATATTTTTATCTCATTGATAAATCTTAGTTGTAATCAGAGATATTTTCTTTTAATTATATACTTAATATAATATGGTTATATTAATTAGTTAATTTATTTATTTTTGACAAAAATAACTGATCCTCTATTAATATAGGAGAACATTCATGTAATTTAATTCATTTAAAGAAAAACCTGTTAACATGTATGATATAATTCTAATACGATATGAAATAAATAAAATAAAACGTCCTTGATCCTGTGAAACTAAGGTCCACAATTAAAAAAAACAAAAATGCGAAAAAAGATCAAATCCTCCAAATCAGTCAAAATAATCAAGTTTAGAAGCTTTACATATAGCTGTCACTGTTGTAAAAAATTATTCTAGACCTGCTTAGGCCTTGCTTAGGCTCTAAGATAGCCTTATTGCGTAAGTTATTTCCCAGGCCTCATATCGCTTAGATGAGACTTTCTTTATTATTTACGCATATACACGGGTTTATAGACATCATCTATATACCAATTTAGGCTTGATGCATTTTATAAGCATCTTGTTTAAGCGATTTTCTCTCCATGGTTACTTCCACGTCCAATCAGATCCATGACATTTCATCACGGATCAGTAAATAATAAGCAAAATAATAAAATTTTATCCAAAATATATGAATTTATCAAAAATGACTAACTCGATTAATCCTCCCTTGGCGATTAATCTTCAATTCATGCTTACTATCTAGCATCCACTTAGTGACTTCTAACAACCCGTAAAATACACCATAAATAGATATATGTAATTAAATTAAGAATAATTAATAAAATAATAATAAGCTACAAATTCGAATATTTAATAATTGCAATTTGAAATATTATCATTGTGTTCGTGGCAAGATTCTCGCCCGTTTTCATATTTTATTTATCGAAAATGTAGTTCGTATAAAAAGATACATATAAATCAAGTTGGACAATAATAATATATATACAAGATTTGAATTTGAAATTATAAATGGAAATTTAGACTAAAATAAGTAGAAATGGTATAAGAGAACATTTCCTTTCAAATTCCAAGTTATGTATATATAAGCATGTAAGAGGGGACATCGTTTGAAAAGAAACGGAAAGAATTGAATGAAACTAATTAATAATTAATAACAAAACAGACATGCAAGTGAATTAAATTCACAACACCCCAGCCTTAAGTGGGTTCGATCGCCTCCCCTTAAGATGGGTGGACCTAGGGGTCAACCACCCACCTACGGAGGGTGTCCACCACCCTGTAAGGTTGTGGGTGTGGTGGGGTCTACGTTTATATAGGTTTTCGTATATAGTTTGTTGATTCGAATGGTATAGATTTTATATTTTAAATCCAATGTTCTCACACACTTCAGCAACTATAGAAGACCCTAGCCTCCTCTCTGTTGACGGCAAAATAGTCATCACATCCAAAGATTCTCTGAACTCGAGAATTAGCATTTCACGTATGGAAAATTAAAGTGCGAAAAGCAGAAAATATCACAGAGATTTATAATGGTTCAGTCCGTGAGGAACCTACGTCCACTTTGAAGGTATTTGGAGATTTTATTAATTATTGAGGGTTATAAGTACACATCATCATCGTAGGAATGTTGGTTAAGTACATGGAAGTCATATGTTTAATATGCTAAGTCTTGGGAGAAAAGTAAAGTTCTTCTTCTTCCTTGAGTTCTTGCCAACCATTAATGAGTTCCTATGACCTCGTACAGCTCTCAAATCCACCAAAATCCAACCCTTGGAAAGAATGAGGTAGGGGTATTTATAGGAAATGGAGTAGGTGGGAGTAGGTGAGATGTGGGGACCACATAACAGAATTTCGCATCCCAAGCTGCCTTCTAGATGAAAATCACATCCCTTCCTGGTTTATAAGAGAATACGCATTCCAATTCATGGGATACGAATTTTGCATCCCAGGGGATGTGAAATTCGCATCCTACGGGATGCAGCTCACCACTTCATGGGGATGCAGTACCCCGAGGGATGCGAAGTATCGCATCCTGAGGGACGTGCAGTATCACATCCCAAGGGATGCTACGCAAAGCGATGCGAGTAATGGGAGGTGAGGCCAGAGGGATATGATTCCATGGGGATGCGAGGAGAGTTGTGGGATGCAAAGCAATGTGATGTGGATAATCGGAGGTGAGGCCAGAGGGATTGGGAAATCCGTGGACTTAAAACCAGGGATGTGAGAGTTATATTTTGAGGTGTTGTGAGGCATACGCTTGCACATTTCCTTCTGGGCTTGGACCCTCGGTATTCTGGCGATACTTCGGGCTTTGATGCCACGCTACAGACCGAGTCGAGTAGGCCTGGGATGCTTTTGGGAACCGGACCAAAAGGCATGTAAACACTTGCCCTCCAAAGTACGCCTTGTCTTGACATGATGTGCTTTGAGTTGTAACTAACATCTTTAGAAGATGAAAAGATCCCTAAACTGCTTTGTTTGCTTGGTCGTTATCATTTTGTTTAGCATGTCGAGAATACCGATTCATTGGTAGCTCCTTTGAACATTTAATTCTTGTTTACTCATGAAACAAATGTTAGTTGTCGACTCTCGTTTACATCGTGAGGTAAATGAGTGGTTGTTGACGTATTGTCGCGTGTACGCTTACATGTTTTCATGTAATTCTACGTGGTGCGCTCGAATTCTGAGAATAAGATATGAGTAGTGAATGTATTGTTGGCTCAATACTACGCGGTTGGATTTCGAAAATAGGATCTCGAATCGTGGACTCGATCGCTTGTCGTACGTTCTCAAGTCATTTAGACTTGTGAGCATACTATTGGTTAGTAAATCGGGCCGGTGTCGATTGTTGTAACGTCGAAAACACTTGTGCGTGGTCGTAGTCAGAATCGCGAGTCAGAAATTTCTTGAAGTTTGGAAATTTCATTCTCGTTTACTCATTAAATTCATATACTTGTCTATGTACATATACATATGCAAATATATATATATATATATATATAAGCAATAGTTCATTGCCATCATTTTTTTTAAGAAACACCCCGCATCCCAGGGGGATACAAAATCTCGCATTCAGGAAGGGTGCGATATTTCGTATCCCTGGGTGGATGCGAAATTTCGCTTCCTTGAAGGGACGCGAAATTTCGTATCCTTGAAGGGATGCGAGTGCTCAACGAAGCCTGGCCCACTCCCTCCAGTCCCTGTATAAGCTAAATCGACACCTATCCTCTCCTACTTTACCCATATTTTTTCATCCGGACAACCGTGCTTTTTTCCTGTAGAACTCGAATGAACAGTTAGGTGGGTTTTAAATCCTTAGAACTTATAATTGGACATGGGTGCTTTGATCGAATCTAAATCCGAGCCTTGAGAGTGTCAAATTCCAACTATCGAGCTCGAGATTCGAGGTTGGGGGAGTTCAATTTTGAGTTATGAAGGTAGAAATGGGTGCGAAGGAGAGGGAGAAAGAGATAGGAGGAGGAGGAGATGGGGAGAGGAAATAGTGGCCAGCGTTTTGCATCCCTCTGGTGATGCGACGCATCGCATCAGAGCGATGTGCTCTTTCGCATCAGAGTGATGTGAAATTGCGCATTGCGAGGGATGTGAATCCCTGCATCCCAATGATGCGATTTTTTGCATCAAAGTGACGCGAAATTCTGCATGATGAGTAATGCGAAATTCCGCATCACAAGGGATGCAGATTTCGCATCACGAGATATGCGAAATTTCACATCCATGTGATGCAGTTTTTCGCACTTGAGTGATGCGAGATCTCGCATCTGGGTGATGCAGAGTGACCTAGACCGAAGTGTAATAGGCGAGGAGATGCGAATTTTCATGGGAAAGAGAAGGGGTGCAAAATTTTGAGCCGAAAAGGGATGCAGTTTTCCTTGGTTTTTCGGATGCGGTTATCGCATCCTTTAGATTTGGGAAATCTTAAGCCTTTCTGGTTAGGGCGCATCTGTCCTTTCTAGTGAAACATACCGTATCTCATTGGACTCATGATGTTTCCGTATCGTTTCATGACTAAATGAGATTTCTGCTTTGCAAATGGGATTTAGAGCATAAACTCAGGCTATGAATACAAGACCAGAACACCGAACTTTAGACTCATTTCCGAGTACCAATCACGACATAGTCGCGACTCGACGTGAATCTGTTGATATCGGTCGGCAACGACGATGGTTACAGCTTA
This sequence comes from Allium sativum, assembly GCA_030737875.1. NCBI lineage: Eukaryota > Viridiplantae > Streptophyta > Magnoliopsida > Asparagales > Amaryllidaceae > Allium > Allium sativum. Next base: position 709,066,598 of record CM060916.1, on the reverse strand, counting down.
AGAATTAATGATCGTCGTGTCCTGAGTTCCCTTATTATTATTGTATCAGTGTCGCACTTCATCACACATACATGTTAGCTTACACCAACACGAGGGGTATAGGTTTTCAATGCGATGTCTAATGCAACTGTATTAAATGTATAGCTTAGCAATGGAAACAAGATCATCCAAGAAACAATAAACTTTGGAAGCCAAAGCTTCTCGGAATTCTCCATCCCAATTAGGTTCGTCATGCCGTACCAACTTGGGGGACAGAAAGCTTGAGACTTCTGGTCAGTCCACCCCCTTTTAGCTCATAGGTTCACCGAAAGCACCCGACCAGGTTTGCAACCGAAAGATTCAGAACAAACGGCCGAGCACGCGACTGAACCGTCGGTGCCTAGAGGTACTCCTGCCACCGAGGAAAACCCCACGAAGGAAAAAGATGAAGATGTCATGGAGAGAGCACCCTAAAGGCGTCAGACATGATGGCGGATGTTGTTATTGTTGACAATCCACCGGATTCGGTGCCTTCGCATTTGGATGAAATTGCATTGAGGCGCATCTACACAAGATTTAGTAGATTTTAGGAAGACATTCACGTTCCCCGAAAGGAGTAAAGGGCGCACGCACCTCCAAAAGGGTATACTGCCTGGAATAGGTATATGTGTACTTCTGGATGCGCTCCCCCATCTTGCGACTTTATCCGAGATATGCTACGTCATTTTCGTTTAGCGTCAATGTAGTTTCATCTGAATGAGTATGCCTTTCTCCTCGGTACATGCGTCTTATTCAGGGAGCATATGCATGAGAACCCACAAGAGAGGACATCTGGTATCTGTTTTAGATTAAGAGGAGAGTTACCAGCGTGCCTTCCCTATATTACCTAGAGGCAATACATAACACCCAATTCATCAAGGGGTCGTAGATTATACTTGGTGTTTTCTAGTACGAGTGGTTCTTTGTCCGCTATCCTCCTAGATTTATGAGGCGTTGGTTGATCAGAAGCAAGTATCTTTTATTGCTTTGGGCTTGAAGTTAGTTGAGTCATGGGCTCTGAGTTAACTTTGAGCTTTTGTAACAGGAATTCCCCTAGCACACAAAAGCATAATGTACTAGGGGCGTCTCGAACTGTTGAGGGCCATCCCGACCAAAGATTGCTCTACGGAGAACATTTTGAATGAGGAGGCTCTTCACCGGATGGGATTACTCGCCACTAAACGTATAATGTTTCGGCCAACCACTGCTAGAAAAGGGAAGGCGGAGTCTAAGGGAGAAGGGAGGTCTCTGGGTCACAAAAGGAAGGCACCCCCTATCGTGTCCATGCGACACAAGGCCGCAAGACCCGGGATTGAACTAGTGGAGGCAACATTGGTGATGTGGAGATGGTTACCGAAGAAGAGGGTCTGCCGACCACCCCTGTCCCATCTCCGACTGTTGAGATGAGGGCGGGAGTGTCAACTAGGCTGGTTCCCCGGTTATTACCTCTGGGGACACCTCATCACTAGAAAGGGTGGATTTTAACGACTTGGACAAGGACCTAATTGATCTTATTATGTCTTATCCTAGCGAAACAAGTTCTGGAAGTCTTACACTGAATGTTGGGGAGATAGACCCTTCAAGCGGGCCTTAATTCGGTCTATGGAGAGTGCATTTCAGACACACACTCGTAAACACTGCATAACACAACATTTGTTTTTGTTTGTAGGGTTCTCGAGTCTAACCTTGAATCTATTTCGTGCAGGTGAAATGGTTCGAGATAGCGGCAGACAACGAGGTCAAGGGGTTGGAGGCCAAAGGCCACAAAGGAGCAGGGAGATAAGTAGTTTTAAGAAAGTAACCGATCTAATCCAATCTTTGTCCCGCTCTTAGGGCCATGGCAGTGGTCATCGATATCGAGATCAGCCAAGACACTCGGAATCCCCACCACCTATCATTCGTTCTTCTGGGGCAGATTCAAAGTTTTAGACTACGGGCACAAGACCGCAAACGTCGACATTTCCTTCTCATGCTCTTTCAGTAGTGCCTGCTCATAAATCTAAAGAGACAGACCGCATAACATCGACCATGGTTGTGTCGAAGAAGGGTTGCATTTTCATAAGGGGCCAGAGGCACAAAAGCATACTCCCAAACAGAAGAAAGCCGTATTGAAACCGTTGTATCCTAAGTTTTATTTTGAGAAGTTGAAATGGCTACTGGACATCAGTCCAAATCCCCGTGAGGACAATGACAAGGTGTGGAGGAAAGAACATGCTTCATTCTACTAGTGCAAAGAGTTTTGCAGATATGTGGGGCATCTCTCGGAGTTGATCTTCCAAAAGAATGTGGAGATTCAGGGCTTGGAGCTGGCCCTCGAAGTTGAGCGGGTTAGTGTCTGGAACCGGGACAATGCACTGGGTAAGACAAGTCCTTGGATCATAACTGTTTCCACGTATATGAGTGTCTAACTTAAGTGCTAACTCTTTGTTATTGAAACAACGGAACGGGAAGAGAAGTACAAGAAGCTGGAGAAAGGGGCTACAGGATCCTGAGACGACATTCAAAAACATAGTGGCCTTAGTGACGATCGACAATACAGTTCTCAAAGGAGAGAACCAAAGGATGGTAGTGGAGAATCATTGGCTACTTGAGGAAAACAAGGAAGTCCACCAGGTTTGCACGGACAATGAGGCCTTGGTCAGGGAGAACCAAAGGTTAAAAAATAAAAACAAAGAAGCCCAGAGGATTATAAATGAGAATGCCAAGCCGAAGAGGCTTCTGGATCAGGCTAAGAAAGACAAGAAAACCGCTAAGTCTACTACTACAGAGGTGCTGAGCCAGATTGATGGAAAAAGGCAGAGCATCAAAAAGTGGTAAAGGAGCTCAAGGATGAGATTGTGGATGCTGAAATTAAGGCCAAGGTGGCTCTAGAGCCATATGTCTGGGGATGTATATCAAAGCGCTTCAATTCCGCGGAATCTCATGGGTCAAGTCGAAGTAGACTCATAAGCCTTTTTCTTCACCGTGCAAGTCCCTCCGGAGTGGAAGTGACAACAAGCTTAGGACCAACATAGCCCACACAGCCCGAGATTGAAATGAAAGGCTTAGGGGAGCAGCCAGGTGAAGTAGGTGGTCATCTGGATACATTCTCTAATATTGAATTGGCTCTCTTCATGGACCTTCCTGGAGAAGGAGATGGAAAAGAAGTGAAGGTGGTTTTGTCGGTCGAGGCGAGAAAGCACATAATGCATGACTTGGTCGAAGAATAGAAAGCCCAGCTGCTTTCCAAGCCTGAGGAGAAGGAAAAGAAAATGGTAGCCGGCGAGCTGGCCCGGCAAACAATATAGGTAGAGGCTAGGCAGAAGGCTGAGAAGGAAGCTGCGGCCAAGGTGCAGAAGGAGATAAGGAAAAAAGGCTGATGCTGAGATTACCAAGAAGAAGGCTGACGACATATTTAAGAAGCTAAAGGAGGTTGAGGCCAAAAAGCTTTAGATTGGCAAGGTGGCATGGTAGAAGGAAGCTAGGAAGGCTGGGTAAAAGATAGGCGAGGGAATGCCTATGATACTTGTAACGGCCCGCAAATCCGTAATATAAGAGTTGACTACATACATCATACATCCAACCCAAATATCAAAAAAATACGAATCATTTTTTTAGAAGAAAAAGGTAGAAGAAGAACAGAAATAACACAGAATCTCACATCGTAGCGGAACAAAATATATAATATATCATAACTTTTGAAATACAAAATTCAACTGTATAACATACACTTATCAGAGTACAACACTTACAACACAACGGAACAAAACTCTATATAACTAACATTGAAGCCTCCTGCTCCAAGCTCCTTTAAATAGATCTGTAAATCCTGAACTAGTTGACTGCCCGTACCAAATTGGGCACCCAAGAGTTTAGGTAAAACAAAACAAAATAAACTCCGGGTCAGTCGTGGTACTGGTATGAGTAAACAGTTTAAAACAGTTTGAGAAAACAAATGATATCTCATAAGACCACGCCGTATAACACGGAACGGGTTTTTCCCTTATGAGAATCTCAAACACTTGATTTAATTTTCAAATTCCTTTGAAATAAAATGATAATCTTTATATCAAAACTCTTTTGATTTTATAATAGTGTCTAAATCAAATAAATAGAATCTAGTGGAACGTTTGCATCTCACATTTCACATATACAATATACAATCAAAACTGCAAGCACTTATTGGGGATTGGGTTTCCAACTATGAAAAGGTATGGAACCACCTGCTGCTGGTATATCTCTAGAGGAGAATACACCGAGTTCAACAAGAACATCTTGCAACTCAGCCACACATGACCGACCACTCATTTCGCTTGAGTGTATCGAATGTATACCACCAACGGTTGGGATCAGCAACCGTTTCCCGAATGGGACAGCATCAAATAGAATAAGGAATTGAATGAATCTCTAGAGAGGTGATAATACACCCTAATGGGGAGATAACCACATAGCCATGCTGCCTGCCCGATTTTTGTCATTTCCCGGTTGTTGAGGCCTGAGGCTACGATTACTTCTCTCATTGATAACACAATTACTTTGAATGCCACATTATCAGATCCGTTAATCATTAATTGGTTTACACAAATATTCTAGATGTTATGCTAAGGGAATAAATCCGTTGCAACCATATATATTTATATAGACCAACCTATTTGATCATTAGAAATACTTTGTCAGACATTCATCCATTTACGTTCGTTCTGGGATTAAACGAAACCGAAGGCACAATTTCTATTAATAGAAAAAATCCTTGCGCTCTACTCCGTCTTCAATTATCTTCATATAATCTGATTCGCAATGCTACTGCAAATACGGAGTAGTTCTTTGGATAATAATCCAACCGGTCTCTCTATATTAACAACGATGGTCAAAACTTCGATAGTCTGTGATTTAACTATCGAATAAAAACAAGTGTTCATTTAACATATTAAACAAATCACGGGGCTCTTTAATTAATATTTCATTAATTAAATCTTTTCTCCATTTCCTTATCAATATTTGTTAACCAAATATTTTCGATAATCATCTTGGCCTTTTACGTTAATTGGAAAACATTTCCATATATCGTCTTCTTTTATTTTCTGTACTTAGAAAATATCTTCTATTTATAACTGGAAAATATTCCAGTCACTTATCTCTTTCCTGAACTTGTTTATTTCTATACTTAGGAAATACTTATTGTTCTATTTCCAAGCTTACACTTATTTGGGTTAAAACGAATATTAAAAACATCGTCACGACCACCTAAAATACTGCATTCGACTAAATCTCTTTAAACATTTCTCTTCGAGACTGAATCTTGCTATTTCTCAACTAATAATGAAATCAATCGAGTTGGGGTATAATTACCTCTCAGACCTTAAATGAAAATATTATTAACTTCAAAACAGACAAGACCGCTTACCTTGAATAATCAATACCATAAAACCAATTATTCATTTTTAACGTATATATCTTTCTCTACTTATTTTTACTAGATTTAATTCATCGATTTCTTTTTTGTTTATACTATTCTATTTTTAAGATTGTTCCTTATCGATTCTATATATATCGATATATAGATTCTAGTTATCAAATTTTCTTAAAGATATTCTAACTCCTTAAATTTCTGGAAAAAATCGCCATAACCTCCTTTGTACCGGGAGCATCGGGAAAATCCCCAAACTGCCACACATGCCTCTCTATTCAAAAAGAAAAATCAAAAGCCAAGCGGCTTACCGATACGGCGCATGAAATCTCATATTCAATTTAAATACATACCTTTTTGTCGAGCATTCTATTTATATACCTTCATTAACCTTATCCATACATGTCTCCTGTATATCTCTACCTGTCCAATTTATTTCAACTATACCCGATCGTTTTAACTTAATTTGTTAATAAATTTGTTAATTAACTCTTTGTCGATTTCACTTTGAACATGACATGTTCAAATATATTTTAACTTTTGTATACTCTAATTGAATTCTATTTTTCAATTCAAGTTCCCTATTCGATTTCGAATATACATTTACAATTCCAATTCACTTTTCAAGGTCTTATTTCGATTCAATTTTTGATTAACTAATTTCTCTTCTACTTAGTTAATTCTATTCAATAATAAAAAAATATGATTATTGTTTCAAAAATCATTTCATTTACTTCACTTGAGTTCGTATATATTTTATGACTCAAGTCTAGATTTTTCTAATGAATATTCGGATTTTTATTTTCCTTAAAATTCTTTTATTTACTTAAATGAACCATTATAATTTATATAACGATTATGGCGCTGTTTTTCTAAAAAAAATGATTTTGACATAACTCAAAATCTATACGATGAAATCTAGATTTTTCTCTTCCATTTGAAAATTATTATCTAACTGGTCCTGATGGTTCTTGTTTCAAAGAATTCCGACTTAATTTGAGTTCTATATACTCAATTCAAGTCCGAAACGCCAATTTACGAATTGCTGCGCCGCGGCGAGTTCATTTTAATTATATTTAATATATAAACGTTCTAAACTTCGTTTGTATAGAAATTCCAACTCCATTCATATATATATATATATATATATATATATATATATATATATATATATATATATATATATACACATATATATTTCAAACCAATTTTCCACATTCAACTCATGATTCTGATTATTTAAAATCGCTGATTTTTCCTTACTCAGTTATACCTTTATTTATACTCGACTTGTTTATTTCAAATCCCAATTCCTTTTATAAATAAATTATAAAATTCGATATAATCGAATTCCAACTATAACTCCTTTGGATTTTCTCAATTCAGTTTATATTTCGAATTCCGAAATAAAACCAATAGTCTCATTTCAAAACACTTTCCAATTCATTTTTAAATTCGTTTTTGAATTTAAACTGCTACATTATCTCATGATAATTTATTTTCACCAGATTTATAAACATCGTTTATAATTTCAACTTCCTTGTTTTATATATATTTAAACAAGTTCCCTTTTCAAATTTCTATTTTAAATTCCATCCCTTTGATATTCCGAATTGCGGAATAAAACCGTTGTTCCCTTTCGAATGATTTCAAATGCTATTCTTTTATATTCACATTTGAATTTAAATATTCAAATTATCCAATGACAATTTTTCCATTTTATTTGTAAACACTTTTAATTTACTTGTATATATTTAGACAAGTCTCGATTTCAAATTCTATTTTTAATAAAATTTCTGCTTTGGAAAAAATAAATTTCCTTTTCTAAATTCACATTTGTGTTTATATTTCCTGAATTATCCAAATGATAATTCATTTTACTTCATTTATAAACTTCGTTTATAAATGAACTATTTATAAACTTCGTTTATAAAGGAACTACTTGATTTATTTTTCAAAATAAGTTTGTATTTCAAATCTATTTAAAAAATCAAATTCTATTTTAGAAAAATTGAATTTCCCCTTTTATATCTCAAATATCCCTTTCATGATATTTTTATAAATTAACACTTAGGCCCAGTGATATTTAAACACCAAACAACCAATTATCTATTACAGGTTTTCTAACACATCATATATGACAGTATATATGCAAACAAATAAAAAAACAGATAATATATTTTTGAGGAACCCAGTCGGACTCCTCCAACCTGTTTTCCTACATCCACAGACGTTAGTCAACATAGTAATACCCATCCTGCTTCGAGGCAGGATATCGCGGTATGAAGGTCATCCACTAATATATATTTGTGGGGCACATAGGGAAATCATCTGCTATGAAACTGCGGGCATCCGCTAATGAGACTGCGGGAATAATCCAATCATCAACCCAATATATATATAATAGTCAACCCTAAATAAGTAATATATTAAATCAACCAGAAAGCATTTAAACAAGCAACAACAGTTATTTTTACCAAATAAAAATAAATCCTAAATAACAGGTGAGAGAGATTTACTCACTGTGGTTTTTATTTTGCACTCGTATCACTTTCAGTTTATATTCATCAATTTCCGAGTCTTCGAACTTCATACGAATGACTCCATTCGACTTATCCTTACCTAGGAAAATTCCGAATTTTAAAGATAAGCTATCGAATTTCTCAGCAAAATTTTATCTTAAAGATATACAAAATTTAATTTTTCATCCATCTAATTTACTATATATATAATGGTTTATTAAACAACTTTCTCTTCTTATTTTCCAAATTCCCAATTAAAAGTGTCATTTGCTTTTCTCTTAGAAATATACAAATTTAGCTTCAACTGATATACTACTAAATAAATAAAAGCCTACTCTAATAAGGATTCACCTCTTGTAAGTTCAACCAAAAATCTACTAGCGTTTCCAGCCTTATGTCCTCCATGTTCATACCAAATTCCAATCTGTAGCCTCATATTTGTCACACTTGCTTTACCAGACCCAAAAACCAAACATCAAACTCCCTATTTGCCAAAATACAGACCCTTGCTCCCCTAGTTTACCAAGTTCATCATGAGCCAATTAGACTCAGCATCGGCCTTCTGAATTTTCAGCAATACTCCATCTCACTACATTGGAAATTACTTTGCCACTTAGCATGATCGATGACAGCTATACCCATTGAAAACGCAGCACCTCAAAACCCCCAAACACCAGATCGCAACTCCCATTCTCTGGCTCTCGGACAAGTATGAAATGCTTTTCTGGAACTTCATCCTAGTGACGCAACATCGCAACCTCTTCTCTTCGAATCAGCCTTCGAACAACGATTTTTGCCTCTTCCACATCCATCGCACAACTCAATAGCATCTCCCCCTTCGAACTCACCATTCGCGAACACTCCTCTGGTCCCCTAAATTGCAAACGAATAGCAACCGTAGGCTTCTATTCCCAAACCTGAACGATGTCGAACCCTAATCTACTTGTCGATAGATCGAGCTGCCCTCCCTTTCCTTTGAATTTGCCGAACCGATTTTGTTGAATCGCAAAAGTCACGGCATTTGATTTAGGGCGGACTTCCAACAAATAAAGCAAGAGGGGATCGATTTTTATAAGGAGAATGGTTGGAAAAAGGAAGGGCCGCGTTTGTGGATATAAAGAAGCCATGGTTTTGTTTCCGTTTGTGGATATAAAGAAGAACACGGTTTTTTTTGGTTTGTGGGGATAAAGAAGAATACGGTTTTTTTGGTTTGTGGAGATAAAGAAGAACACGGGTTTGTTTTCAGTCCACACAAAAAGAATTCACTTTAAAATAATTTATTTTATTTTAAATTCATTAAAAATTAGTATCCTTAAATTTAAATTACTTCGTGATACCTAACTCCTTTCTGAACCCAACAACAGTCCTTTCTAGGGTTAAACCACCATTCTAAACTCACTGGGACGGGTTTCAGAGCCTTATTCGATCATCTGCAGAAGATATTAATTTAAACTGATATAAATTAAATTTTAAAACAATTAATTCTTCGATAATCAATTGATATTATTATTCTAATTCAAATAGGAGTTTGAATTGATTATCTGAACTGTTTCCAATTCAGTGTTGACTTTGAATTCAAATAAATTCAATTTCGTATTTCGATAATTATATATATTCGAAATAAATCATATTTCGATTTTTAATTGATAACTAAATATAAAAATTCATTTATATTCTCAAATCAATATATAAAATAAATATTAAATATTCAAAATTAATCGGCCAGAAATCCGGGTTGTTACATTCTTCCCCTCTTAAAAGAATTTCTTCCCCGAAATTACTAAGTTAGGAAAAGTGCTACAAACCCATTAACTTATCGTAAACTTACTTATGTTGAACTCAACATTTCATACTCCTATGACTTTAATTCCAACCAAAACTTTTGGTTTCCATTCATATGCATCCTAATTCACTCAAATTGATTCTTATTCAATTTATTCACTTTGATTCATTTAACTTGTTTTAAGTTAAATTTAAACTTCAGAATTCAAATACCCGGGTTTTCATTTCAAAACCTTTGAAATAACATAAATATATACATATATTTATAATCTTTTCAAATTCAAAACATTTGAATTTTCCGACTAAACTTTTCTTTCAAACAAATTTCCATCAAAAACATTTCTAAGGCAGCAAGCTTTCACTTAGAAACTCGAAAATGAACACTGATGATGTTGCAGTCATCATCAGAATTATTTTCCAGCCATTGAAGTGAGTTCAGTGCTTAATTATTTTCCAGCCATTGAAGTGAGTTCAGTGCTTAATTACTTTCAAAAATCCATTCAAAACAAAGCTATATTATACTAATATACTTTAAGGAAAATATTCTTCTAAACACCCAGGATTTAAAATTCTAAATTCTGGTTTGAATTTAATTTTTCATATACAAATTCTCTTTTGGTTATCTATAACCATTCCAATTTTTATAATCTAATTTGATTATAATATTAACATTCAACACATCCATACATTATAATAATTTCAGAAAATTATTCCTTCTATATCAAAATAGAATTTTGGGTAAAATTATTTCATTTACCCACTTAAAAACAATATCATGTTCAATCTTCTGTTCAAGTATTTACAAACTCTTATCGACGTCGTGGCGTCCCACGATTCGACCAGAATTCATAAACCACTCAACAGACAAGTCAACACAATATAAAACAGTTTTTATATCAAACAACAAATACGGTCTCTCGTATTTATATATATACACACTCAACTCATTCTAGGGTCCTACTGACCCTATCTCTAATGAGCACATACACCCAAGCCTAGGTATTCGCTCAACCAAGTTCTGATACCAACTGTAACGGCCCGTAAATCCGTAATATCAGAGTTGACTACATACATCATACATATGAATCATTTTTTTATAGAAGAAAAAGGTAGAAGAAGAATAGAAATAACACAGAATCTCACATCGCCGCAGAACAAAATATATAATATATCATAACTTTTGAAATACAAAATTCAACTGTATAACATACACTTATCAGAGTACAACACTTACAACACAGCGGAACAAAACTCTATATAACCAACACTGAAGCCTCCTGCTCCAAGCTCCTTTAGATAGATCTGTAAATCCTGAACTACTTGACTGCCCGTACAAAATTGGGCACCCAAGAGTATAGGTAAAACAAAACAAAATAAACTCCAGGTCAGTCGTGGGACTAGTATGAGTAAACCGTTTAAAACAATTTGAGAAAACAAATGATATCTTATAAGACCACGCCGCATATCACTGAACGGGTTTTTCCCTTATGAGAATCTCAAAAACTTGATTTAACTTTCATATTCCTTTGAAAGAAAACGATAATCTTTATATCAAAACTCTTTTGATATTATAATAGTGTCTAAATCAAATAAATAGAATCTAGTGGAACGTTTGCATCTCACGTTCCACATATATAATATACAATCAAAACCGCAAGCACTTATTGGGGATTGGATTTCCAACTATGACAAGGTATGGAACCACCTGCTGCTGGTATATCTCTAGAGGAGAATACACCGAGTTCAACAAGAACATCTTGCAACTCAGCCACACATGACCGACCACTCATTTCGCTTGAGTGTATCGAATGTATACACCAACGGTTGGGATCAGCAACCGTTTCCCGAATGGGACAGCATCGAATAGAATAAGAAATTAAATAAATCTCTAGATAGGTGATAATACACCCTAATGGAAGCTAACCACATAGCCATGTTGCCTGCCCGATTTTTGTCATTTCCTGGTTGTTGAGGCCTGAGGCTACGATTACTTCTCTCATTGATAACACAATTACTTTGAATGCCACATTATCAGATCCGTTAATCATTAATTGGTTTACACAAATATTCTGGATGTTATACTAAGGGAATAAATCTGTTGCAACCATATATATTTATACAGACCAACCCATTTTATCATTGGAAATACTTTGTCAGACATCCGTCCATTTACGTTCGTTCTGGGATTGAACGAAACCGAAGGCACAATTTCTATTAATAGAAAAAGTTCTTGCACTCTACTCTGTCTTCTATTATCTTCATATAATTTGATTCGCAACGCTACTGCAAATACAGAGTGGTTCTTTGGATAATAATCCAACCGGTCTCTCCATATTAACAACGATGGTCAAAACTTCGATAGTCTATGATTTAACTATCGAATAAAAACAAGTGTTCATTCAACATATCAAACAAATCACTGGGCTCTTTAATTAGTATTTCATTAATTAAATCTCTTCTCCATTTCCTTATCAATATTTGTTAACCAAATATTTTCGATAATCATCTTGGCCTTTTACGTTAATTGGAAAACATTTCCATATATCATCTTCTTTTATTTTCTGTACTTAGAAAAAATCTTCTATTTATAATTGGAAAATATTCCAATTACTTATCTCTTTCCTGAACTTGTTTATTTCTATACTTAGGAAATACTTATTGTTCTATTTCCAAGCTACACTTATTTGGGTTAAAACGAATGTTATATAAAACATCGTCACGACAACCCAAAATACTGCATTCGACTAAATCTCTTTAAACATTTCTCTTCGAGATTGAATCTTGCTATTTCTCAGCTAATAATGAAATCAATCGAGTTGGGGTATAATTACCTCTCAGACCTTGACTGAAAATATTATTAACTTCAAAACAGACAAGACTGCTTACCTCGAATAATCAATACCATAAATCCAATTATTCATTTTTAACGTATATATATTTCTTTACTTGTTCTTACTAGATTTAATTTATCAATTTACTTTTTGTTTATACTATTCTATTTTAAAGATCTTTCCTTATCGATTCTATATATATCGATATATAGATTCTAGTTATCAAATTTTCTTAAAAATGTTCTAACTCCTTAAATTTTCGGAAAAAATCGCCACAACCTCCTTTGTACTGGGAGCATAGGGAAAATCCCCAAACCGCCACATAAGCCTCTCTATTCAAAAAGAAAAATCAAAAGCCAAGCGGCTTGCCAATACGGCGCATGAAATCTCATATTCAATTTAAATACAAACCTTTTTGTCGAGCATTCTATTTATATACCTTCATTAACCTTATCCGTACCTGTCTCCTATATATCTATACCTGTCCAATTTAGTTCAACTATACCCGATCGTTTTAACTTAATTTGTTAATAAATTTGCTAATTAACTCTTTGTCGATTTCACTTTGAACGTGACATGTTCAAATATATTTTAGCTTGTTTATACTCTAATTGAATTCTATTTTTCAATTCAAGTTCCCTATTCGATTTCGAATATACATTTACAATTCCAATTCACTTTTCAAGGTCTTATTTCGATTCAAACCTTGATTAACTAATTTCTCTTCTACTTAGTTAATTCTATTCAATAATTAAAAATATGATTATTGTTTCAAAAAACATTTCATTTACTTCCCTTGAGTTCATATATATTTTATAACTCAAGTTTAGATTTTTCTAATGAACATTCGGATTTTTATTTACCTTAAAATCCTTTTATTAACTTAAATGAACCGTTATAATTTATATAACGATTATGGCGCTGTTTTTCTGAAAAATTGATTTTGACATAACTCAAAATCTATACGACGAAATCTAGATTTTTCTCTTCTATTTGAAAACTATTATCTAATTGGTCCTGACGGTTCTTGTTTCAAAGAATTCCAACTTAATTTGAGTTCTATATACTCAATTGAAGTCCGTAATGCCAATTTACGACTTGCCGCGCCGCAGCGAGTTTGTTTTAATTATATTTAATATATAAACGTTCTAAACTTCATTTATATATAAATTCCAACTCCATTCATATATATATATATTTCAGACCAATTTTCCATACTCAACTCAATGATTCTGATTATTTAACATCGCTGATTTTTCCTTACTCAGTTATACCTTTATTTATACTCGACTTGTTTATTTCAAATCCCAATTCCTTTTATAAATAAATTATAAAATTCGATATAATCGAATTCCAATTATAACTCCTTTGGATTTTCTCAATTCAGTTTATATTTCGAATTCCGAAATAAAATCAATCGTCTCATTTCAAAACACTTTCCAATTCATTTTTAAATTCGTTTTTGAATTTAAACTGCTACATTATCTCATGATAATTTATTTTCACCAGATTTATAAACATTGTTTATAATTTCAACTTCCTTCTTTTATATATTTAAACAAGTTCCCTTTTCAAATTTCTATTTGAAATTCCATCCCTTTGATATTCCGAATTGCGGAATAAAACCATTGTTCCCTTTCGAATGATTTCAAATTCTTTTCTTTTAAATTCACATGAATTTAAATATTCAAATTATCCAATGATAATTTTTCCATTTTATTTATAAACACTTTTAATTTACTTGTATATATTTAGACAAGTCTCGATTTCAAATTCTATTTTTAATAAAATTTCTACTTTGGAAACAATAAATTTCCCTTTTCTAAATTCACACCTGTGTTTATATTTCCTGAATTATCCAAATGATAATTCATTTTACTTCATTTATAAACTTCGTTTATAAATGAACTATTTATAAACTTCATTTATAAAGGAACTACTTGTTTTATTTTTCAAAATAAGTTTATATTTCAAATCTATTTAAAAATTCAAATTCTATTTTAGAAAAATAGAATTTCCCCTTTTAAATCTCGAATATCCCTTTCATTATATTTTTATAAATAAACACTTAGGCCTAGTGATATTTAAATACCAAACAACCAATTATCTATTTCAGGTTTTCTGACACATCATAGATGACAGTATATATGCAAACAAATAAACATACAAATAATATATTTTTGAGGAATCCAGTCTGATTCCTCCAACCTGTTATCCTGCATCCACAGACGTTAGTCAACATAGTAATACCCATCCTGCTTCGAGGCAGGATATCGCGGTATGAAGGTCATCCACTAATATATATTTGTGGGGCGCATACGGAAATCATCCGCTATGAAACTGCGGCATCCGCTTATGAGACTGCGGGAACAATCAAATCATCAACCCAATATATATATATATATATATAATAGTCAACCCCAAATAACTAATATATTAAATCAACCAGAAAGCATTCAAATTAGCAACAACAATTATTTTTACCGAATAAAAATAAATCCTAAATAACAGGTGAGTGAGATTTACTTACCGTGGTTTTTATTTTGCACTCGTATCACTTTCAGTTTATATTCATCAATTTCCGAGTCTTCGAACTTCGTACGAATGACTCCATTCGACTTATCTTTACCTAAGAAAATTCCGAATTTTAAAGGTAAGCTATCGAATTTCTCAGCAAAATTTTATCTTAAAGATATACAAAATTTACTTTTTCGTCCATCTAATTTACTATATACATAATGGTTTATTAAACAACTTTCACTTCTTAGTTTCCAAATTCCTGATTAAAAGTGTCATTTGCTTTTATCTTATAAACATACAAATTTAGCTTCAACTGATATACTACTAAATAAATAAAAGCCTACTCTAATAAGGATTCACCTCTTGTAAGTTCAACCAAAAATCTGCTAGCGTTTCCGGCCTTCAATCCTCCATGTTCAGACCAATTTCCAATCTGCAGCCTCATTTTTGTCACACTTGCTTTACCAGACCCAAAAACCAAACATCAAACTCCCTATTTGCCAAAATACAGACCCCTGCTCCCCTAGTTTACCAAGTTCATCATGAGCCAGTTAGACTCAACATCGACCTCCTGAATGTTCAGCAATACTCCATCTCACTACATCGGAAATTACTTTGCCACTTAGCATGAATGATGATAGCTATACCCATTGAAAACCAGCACCTCAAAACCCCTAAACACCAGATCACAACTCCCATTCTCTGGCTCTCGGACAAGTATGAAATGCTTTTCTGGAATTTCATCCTAGTGACGCAACATCGCAACCTCTTCTCTTCGAATCAGACTTCGAACAATGATTTTTGCCTCTTCCACATCCATCGCACAACTCAATAGCATCTCCCCCTTCGAACTCACCATTCGCGAACACTCCTCTGGTCCCCTAAATTGCAAACGAATGGCAACCGTAGGCTTCTATTCCCAAACCTGAACGATGTCGAACCCTAATCTACTTGTCGATAGATCGAGCTGCCCTCCCTTTCCTTTGAATTTGCCGAACCAATTTTGTTGAATCGCAGAAGTCACACATTTGATTTAGGGCTGACTTCCAACAAATAAAGCAAGAGGGGATCGATTTTTATAAGGAGAATGGTTGGAAAAAGGAAGGGCCGCGTTTGTGGATATAAAGAAGCCATGGTTTTGTTTCCGTTTGTGGATATAAAGAAGAACACGGTTTTTTTTGGTTTGTGGAGATAAAGAAGAAAACGGTTTTTTTGGTTTGTGGAGATAAAGAAGAACACGGGTTTGTTTTCAGTCCACACAAAAAGAATTCACTTTAAAATATTTTATTCGATCATATGCAGAAGTCATTAATTTAAACTGATATAAATTAAATTTTAAAACAATTAATTCTTCAATAATCAATTAATATTATTATTCTAATTCAAACAGGAGTTTGAATTGATTATCTGAACTGTTTCCAATTCAGTGTTGACTTTGAATTCAAATAAATTCAATTTCGTATTTCGATAATTATATATATTTGAAATAAATCATATTTCGATTTTTAAATTGTTAACTAAATATAAAAATTCATTTATATTCTCAAATCAATATTTAAAATAAATATTCAAAATTAATCGACCAGAAATCCAGGTCATTACAACACTCGTGCTCTTCAGCGAGGTCACCCTCAAACCTATGAAGGAGATCCCTCCCGAAGGCGAAGAAGTCATAGAGACTTGGAGTGGTGATGATGAAGTGGGAGAGATTACACTAGCGGCCTTTAGGTTATCTTCTCCGACCAAGGGAAAAAAGGGAGTGGGGGAAGCGACTCCAGGAAGAGGAAGAAGAAGAAAGGTGATGAGCCGTCCAGCGGTGACTAGGGCAAGAAGAAGAAGAAGGAGACGGAGGAGGGCGACCCGCCAAAGTGATTATTATAGGAAAATTTTGGTTATGTAGGCTAATAGTAGACACGAGTACGACCCTCGCTTTTGGAGGCATGGTGTGGTTTCCACATACACCATGTCGTTAGATAGAAAGATAGACATATGTACTTTTCTTTTCTGTTATAAATGTAAGTGTTAGTTAACTTTATTATATTACATTTCATATTAAGTGTTCAAATGTTTGTCTACACTTTACAGTTTTTGTACTTGTGCAAACATACTTATTATTACACTTAAGAAAAAGTTGTCCAAGGCTTCGCTGTTGAGATTCCCAAGTCGTGCGAAGATTGTATGTGTCGACTCCACTCTTGGGACTTCCCTTGGTTGGGAGCTTCGAGTTATGCGTAGTTTGGGTTTGGTTCCTTCTCTCCTGGGGCCTCCTGAGGTCGTTGGTCCTGAGTCGTGAGAAGGTATGGACGTCGTTGATTCATCTTTCAGAATCTCCCGTCGTTTTGCTCACGTTAGAGTTCGACGGTGTCGTTGGTTCTCCAGTTGATGCTCGGATCCAGACCCATCGGGTCGGATGGATATGAATGAGTAGTTGATGTCATTCTCATTCGGCTGATGGGCTGTCCCCAAGTCTGAAGAATTAGGAACAAGGTTGGACACTCTAGTAAATGAGCACCCCGAGTTATTTATACTTGGACTCGTCGTTGATTCGAGACTCGAGTTGAGTAATTTATACTCAGTCTCATCGTTAATTTAAGACTCGAGTTGAGGGGGATTGATTCCAAGCTTTGGGGTTCCGATCTAGTATTGTGAGCTCATGTATGCACGTCAATTTTAATGGTTGCTCAAACATACTACGTAGAAAGTAAACACACCAAGAACATAAACATCTGAAACTTTCTTTACTGATAAATTTGGCAGTAACGGCCTTTACTTTACGATGCCTTGAATTTGAAGAAAACAAAACATTGTTGGAAAGTAGTAAATCTGTGCACTAAGCTATGTGAAGTAATGGTGGAGGTGTTCATTGTTCCATTGCACTTGGGAGTTTGGCACCATCAACGGTCGTTAGCTTGAAGGTTCCATCCCCAAGCCTCCATTGTATGACGTACGGACCTTCCCATCGAGGACTGAAACCAGTCTATGTGGGAATGATTCGCTTCCAGACAAGGTCAAGTGCTTTAGACGAACTTTGGAGTTGAAGTATCGGGCGAGTCATTAGTGCTGAGCAGGGTCTCTGACTTCAGCTTCGTCTCTTTTCCCTTTGAGTAAGTGGAGTGACTCCAAGAGGAGATTTTTATTGGTCTTTGGGATCATAGTAAGTGACTCGATGAGATTGGAGTTTGATCTCAATGGGAATGACGACTTCAGATCCATAGGTGAGAGCGAAAGGAGTATGGTCGGTCGCTAACTTATGGGTGGTCTAGTAAGCCCAAAGGTTAAAGGGAGCTCATCTACCCATAAGCCTTCGGCCTTTTCCAGACGCTTCTTGATGATGGATTTTATTACTTTGTTAACAACCTCGACTTGCCTATTAGTTTGAGAGTGAGCTACTGCCGATAACTTCTTTTCAATGTTGTGTCATTGGCAGAAGGTCTTGAACTTAGCGCTCTCGAACTGGGTCCCACTGTCTGAAATAATAGCTTAAGGGACCCATATCGAGTGATGATGTTGCGAACGACGAAATTGATTACCTTATTTGTAGTAACTGTAGTAAGAGCCTCGGCTTCAACCCATTTGGTGAAGTAATCAACTGCAATGATAGCATAGCTGTGCAGCCACTGACCATTGTAAGAGTTCTAATGATATTTATTCCCCACATGGCGAATGGCCAAGGACTGACCATTTGTGTCAGCTCGGTAGGCGGAGCTCTTGGAATCTTGGAAAACCTCTGGAATTTGTCGCACTTGCGGGCATAGTCCGTGGGATCTTGGTCGAGTGTGGGCCAGAAGCAACCATATTCGAGAATCTTCCTTGCTAGAGTTTACCCCTAGTGCAATCATCACACCCTCCTTCATGCACATCCAGCAGTATACGGTCGACGTCGTTGTGGGCTACACAATAGAGTAATGTAACAGAAAATCCTCTTCGGTAGAGCTCTCTATCTTGAATGATGTAGCGAAATGACTTGCGAATGATGCCCCTCTTTCCTTGTAGAGACCAGGGAGGATTCTATGTTGTAAGTAGCTTTCGATCGGTGTCATCCAAGACTCAGAATCGGGTTCGGGCCCGATTTCCGTCATTGCGACCAAATCATTTTGCATCTGATCGATTCTTGGTGAATCGAGCATTCCGATTGGGGTTAGCCCCAAGAGTTGCGCATCCCCAGAGCTTGCCAACTTGGCTAATGAATCAACTCTCCTGTTATATTCTCAAGGGATATGCGTGATGATGTAGTGGTCAAAGTTGGTGAGTAGTTCGTGGACCCGAGCAAGGCAGGGAGCAAGTCATGCCCCCTTAGCTTGGTATTCACCCTGCACTTGGCGTACGTTAAGCTGTGAGTCAAAGTACATTTGGAGAGGCTTAATGTTAAGTTCGATTGCAATTCGGAGTCCAGCAATCAAGGCTTCATATTCTACATCGTTATCGGTGGCAGGGAAGTCGAGCTTCAAAGCGTAAAAAATCGAACGTTCCTTAGGAGTAACGAGTACAACTCCGGTGCCGAAACACTGACTTTTGGATGATCCATCCACAAATTGCTTCCATTGAATGTTCAGAGGCTCACTATCTTCCGGAGGAGGCTCTTTGGAAATGGTGAACTCTGCTATGAAGTCTGCGAGGAACCGAGGTGGCTCGACCAGGGATGAAAGTAATCTTGAATTGACTTAGTTCTTTGTTCCCCTTCAAAAGTCGTCTAGACGCCTCAAGTCGTTGCAGGACCTGTCGTAGCTACTGGTCAGTGTAGACTTTGATTGGATGGGACTGAGAATATGGTCGTAGCTTCTGGGAAGATATCAACATGCAGTAAGCAAGTCTTTCCATTTTCGGATAATTCTTCTGTGCTCATGACAACCTCTTGATGATGTAGTGAATGTGTCGTTGGACACAATCGTCGATGCGCACAAGCATCGACTAATTTCCTGCATAGAAACAACCAAATGGAGATATAAGTCTTCGTGGTCCATGCGTTTTAACAAGATAGGTGGTCTCTATGAGTGTTTTAGGAGGTCTTGGAATGCGACAACTCACTCCAGAATCCATGTGAAGTTGCACTTCCCTTTTTTGCTTCCATTTTCTGAGCATGTCGAAAAAGGGAATGCATTTGTTAGTAGCTTTAGAGATGAATCGACTTAGGGTGGCCACTTTCCCGTTTAAACTTTGGACATCCTTGATGCTTTATGGTGTTCGAATATCCCGAATAGCCTGGATTTTTTTGATTGGCTTCGATGCCCCTTGAATTGATAATGAAACTAGGAATTTTCCCAACACAACACCAAAAGAGTATTTCAAGAGATTGAGTTTCATGTCATATTTACGAAGGACACCGAACATTTCAGCAAGGTCGTTGATGTGGTTGTTCGATACCCTTGTTTTCACGAGCATATCATCCACGTAAACTTCCACGGATCTCTGGATCTAGTTCTTGAGCATGCATATGACCAGTCGTTGATAGGTGGCTCCAGCATTCTTGGGACCGAAAGGCATGACGACATAACAATAAAGCCCAAGGTCGGTTATGAAAGAAGTGTGCTCCTGGTCTAGAAGGTACATAGGAATCTGATTGTAGCCTGAGTAAGCATCCATGAAGGAGAGAAGCTAGTAACCGACAGTTTAATCAACAAGTTGGTCGATCTTTGGAAGTGGAAAGCTTTCCTTTGGTTAGGCTTCATTCAATTCTGAGTAGTCGACATAGGTTCGCAACTTTCCATTTGCTTTCTTGACCAAGACCGGGTTGGAGACCTATTCGGGGTAGAGGGCATCACGGATAAAGCCATTTTCGAGTAGTGTATCCACCTACTCTTTAAGTGCAGTCGATCTTTCGATTCCTAAGATTCCACGTTTCTGTTTAACTAGAAAATGCTTTGGGTTGTTGTTGAGCATTTGGCAAGTGATTCTTGAGTCGATGCCACACATGTTTGAGTGAGTCTAAGAAAATATATCGAGGTTGGCACTTAAGAAGTCCACATACTATTCCTTTATTGCGGGGTGGAGTTGTGATCCAACTTTCAAGACCCTTGTCAAGTCATCAGGGTTGATCGGAATGTCCACAATTGGTTCTACCTGGGTATCCCTTTCGAAATCAAGCTCTCCGTCCCACCTCGAATCGAGATCGTCAGAAAGACGACAGTGGCGCCTGAGCCAGGACTCAAACACCTTTGATTTATATACATTGGCAGTCTTGGCGCAAGAGGGTGGAGGCACTGTCTTGCCTTTCACCTTATTGACGGCATCTTTCCACTCGGCACGGTAGCAGGCTCTCATAGTTTCTTGGTCGCCTTTGATTGTACTGATCTCATTCTCTGTCAGAAATTTCATTAGAAGGGACCGTGGTGACATGCAGATTCGAAACTCTACAAGGATGGGGCGTCCGAAGAAGACATTGTAGGGAGAGATGACATCGATCACCACGAATGTGAGGATTCAAACCCTTCTCCGATCCCCGTCTACAATTTCGACTGGCAGTTCAACCATGCCTACGGGTTGGTTGAAATAACCGTTGAAATCGTGGATCGTGGCATGGAAGGGCTTCAAGTTCTTGGCCTCAAGTTTCATTTGATCGTAGGACTCCTTGAAGATGACATTGACTAAGCTGCCTGAATCGATGAGGATCCTTCCGATATAGGCCGGGCCTATCTGTGCGGATATAATGAGAGGGTCTATGGTTGGGGTTTCAATTCCCATAGACTCTCTCTCGCGCGGAAGACGATATCTCCTCGCATTATCTTTTGAAGCTTGGTAGGGACATAATTTTCCAACGAGGAGCATGCTTCGTAGTTGGCATGCTTACTCTTCTATCTTCTGGAACTATCTTGTGCGGAGTGGGGCCCACCACAAATATTATTGATCATGATGCCACGTAATCTCCGGTAGGACGTGCCTGGGGCCGCGCCGGCTGAAGGTAGAGCAGGAGTTGAAGGTCCCACAGCTGCTTTAAGAGTAGCACGATTCTGAACGTACTGTTCTAGGCGTCTCTCATGGATGAGTTTTTCTATTGCATCCTTAAGGTGGGGACGGTCACTGGTGTTGTACCCAAACATATCATGGAATCTGCAATACTTGCCGGAGTTTTTCTCGCGGTTGGTAGATTCCCTGGTTTTGGGCTTTTTGTACTGGAGAGTGTTACAGGTTTCTAGGTAGATTGTCTCCAACTCTCGGTTGAGCGGATTGTAGTTCCTGTAAGTGGTATAGTGGTCGTGCTTCTTGGGATCTCCAGGAGCTTGGTTGTTATTGCGACCGCTGGGTTCGCCGTTCCTTGGCTTGAGCTTGTATGGGACGACCCCATTATCCTTGTCGGAAGATTCTCCGACATGTTTTCTTTTGATACTGTCTACGATAGTGCCTTAGTGTGGGTTATTGGGGTGGTCGCCATGAGCAATCCTATTGCGCCGTGCTTCCTCTTGACATAAGAACTGACCGACCTTCGCATAGAAAGCTTCCAAAGTCTTTGGCTGCTTTCTGTTGATCCACACTCCAAACTCAAAGCTGAGAAGGATGCCTTTGGCAAGCTGGACAAGGACCATACGAGGATCCAGGCCGTCAACCTCAGCGAGGGCGGTGTTTAAATGCTCAAGGTAGCTTTTTAGGGTTTCTGTCGGGCCTTGGTAGAGGTTGGACAGAGTGAGAGTATCCATCGGCCGGGAGACGTGCATCCTAAACATTTTGACCATTTCGAAAGCTAGTCAGTCGAAGGTGTTTATGGAGCGAGCTTAAACCAGAGTAGAGTTGTGCCTTCCGAGAAAATCGGGAAGCATTTGCACTTGATGACATATGTGGCCCAACTGGAGTCCATATGCCATTCATAGCGGTTTAAGAAGCTACAGGGTCAGTCTTCCCCCGTAAAGCGCCATTTGGGGAATATTAAAGCGTCGGGGCCACTCGGATTCATGCACGACCCTGGTGAAGGGAATGTCTCATGTTGGTTTCCCACATGTCTTCGACGTTCCCTTGCGTCTCTCTCGTGATCTGTTGGATCATGTCGGGGAGATACGCAGGTTGAACCTCTGTTGGAATCCGGCAGTCATGGTTCACCTCAGGGAACCTAGGCCATGGATATCCTCGGGGATATACATCGGGATCATCCTCATACATGTCATCACCATTTTTCGCCTGATTCTTGTATGGTTGATGATGCTGAGACGGTTGATTCTGATTAAGCGGAATTGGGGTCTGTTGGGTTGCTGGAAGCATAAGCACCAAGTTCAGAGCAACGATAGTTGGGTTCTGTCGAGGAGGGGGTCACTTACTGGGACATGGTTCATCATTAACCAACTAGGAACAGTCTCGTTGACGCGTTCCCTCGCTGAAAGTTACGGTAGTTCCATTACCATTTTCGTTGTCATTGCTATTGACATTGGCGTTAGTTTTGGCGAAGGCATTGGCATTAAGAGTCATCCTCCTTCTTTGGCTTCGACCTCGAGTGTCGGAAGAAGAACTTTCCAAGGAATTGAGCTGTAGCCGAGCGTTGTTTTGATTAAGATGGAGTTGAGCAACGAGACATTGACTTTCCTGAAGTTGATGCATCAGATCAATGTTCGTCTTCAACATGTCATTGAGCTCCCGAGTTCTATCCTCCAATTCCTTATTAAGCGCGAAGACTTGCGCTTGAGTTGCGGGAGCGTCAGGTCCATAGGAGGAATGATATCCATGTCGGTCCGGTTCCCCGTTGATTAAGGCTGTTAAGAAGCAGCAGTGTCGGCCACTACAGAGGGTCCGGCAATCAGATTCTTTGATCTCTTTACCATCGTAAGCGGACTCGAGCGGTAGGTTAAGAGGAAACCTGAATAGCTCGTCGAGGTCGAAATGGAAGTGCGCGAAAAGAAGTGAGTTTAAGTTCTTAGTGAAGGCACCAAAGTGATGACGGCAAAAATAGTCGTCACGCCAAAAGATTCTCTGAACTCGAGAATTAGCGTATCGCATATGGATAATCAAAGTGGGGAAATCATAAAATAACACAAAAATTTATGGTGGTTCGATCCGTGAGGAAACCATGTCCACTTTGAAGGTATTTGGGGATTTGATTGATTATTGAATTCTGTAAGTACATTCATCATCATAGGAATGTTGGCTAAGTACATGGAAGTCATATGTTTAATATGTTATGTCTTGGGAGAAAAGTAAAGTTCTTCTTCCTTGAGTTTTAGGTAGCCAGAAATGAGTTCCTATGACCTTGTAGAGCTCTTAAATCCATCAAAATCCAACCCTTGTGAAGAATAAGATATGGTGTATTTATAGGAAGTGGAGTAAGTGGGAGTATGTGAGATTTGGGGACCACACAACAGAATTTCGCATTATAGGCCGTCCTTTAGAAGAAAATTGCATCCCTTCTTGGTTTATAAAAGAATCGGCATCCCACTTTAGGGGATACAAATTTTGCATTCCAGGCGATGCGAAATTCGCATCCCAAGGGGATGTAGTTCACCACTTCATGGGGATGCAGTACACCGCATCCCTAGGGATGCGATATTTCTCATCCTGAGAGATGCAAATTATCTCATACTGAGGGATGCGAATTATCACATCCTGGAGGATGCGATTCAACGCACCCTGAGGGATGCGAATATCGCACCCGGGGGATGCAAATATTGCACCACGAGGGATGCGATGCGAGTAATGGGAGGCGATGCCAGAGGGATACGGTGCCATGGGGATGTGAGGTGAGGTGTGGGATGCAAAGTAATGCGATGCAGATAAGAGAGGCAAGACCAGAGGGATTCAGAATTCCATGGACTTGAAATCAGGGATGTGAGAGTTTTATTTTTAAGTGTTGTGAGGCTTACGCTCACACGACTCATTCCGGGCTTGGACCCTCAGTATTATGGCAACACTTCATGCTTTGGTGCCACATGACTGGCCGAGTCGAATGGGCTTGGTACACTTTTGGGAACCGGACTAAATGGCCGGTTAACACTCTCTAAACCTCACATTCTCCTCTAGACTCCGCCTCCATTCTTTCTCTTCTCTATTATGTTTAGTTCTATATTAGGTCAGGTTAGTTTACTTCTTCCTCAAATCTAACCTTTCTATTCTAAATTCTATTTAGGATTTCTAGATATAGATTTATATATGTTTATGATTTTAACTTTATTCCTATACACAAATAATAATTTAGGAGAAGGAATTGGAGTTCGCATATTTAAGGATGCGATCCAGAATTATGATATTTTCAATTTTCTTCTGCTTGTTGTTGCACTATGAGTGAGAATTCTTCCAAGTTTACTTATTTTTCTATAATTGATAATACGAATCTAGATTGGTTATTCCAATTGGAATTCGGGATTTTTCACCAAAAAAAACATATGTAAATCCCCTAAATCTCTAGTAAACCATAAATATTCAATCTTTGGATTATTGATGTAAATAAAGATCGATTTTTCGGTGTATGTGTATATTACCATATAATCTGTTTTAGTTTACATCATTCTATTGTAAAGTATAATAATTTGTGTTTGCTTAAATATATGTTTTTATAACATAGATGGTTTAAATGTAATAAAACACATGTGACTAAAACCCTTTTTCTTGTATAAAAATCACAGACGAAAGTGAAGTAGTACTTGAAGAAATATACATATATTGTTTTTATTCAAGTTTCCCCTTTTTATTTATTTAAATAATCTTAGAAGCCTAGGTTACAAGTTTACTTTATTTGTGTCATGTTATTTCCCTATTATTACTTCAAATTTGAAATTAAGAACTATATGTCATGTTGTAGAATTTGGGAAATATGACTTGTGAACCATGACTAAGAGTTAGGATTGACTTTTTAAAAGTTTAGCACTATTTCTTTACACGTGCCACTAATCATTCTCTTACATACATACATACATACATACATATATATATATATTAAATAGCGTAATTAACGTATCATAGATGTGTATTGAATGCATTTTAATTAGGAATTCGAATTAAATGTCCCCGTAGGAAAATTGTATGTTGTCTATGTATTAATGGCTTTTAAAATATTAAACGACCCATGGACGCAAGGTTAACCCCTACCTGTAGTAGAAGTCTACCCAGAACCAACTGGCAAATTCAACAACTACAATAAGTCGGGTTAAAGTGAGATGTCTAATGTCATGGGTTACTTATATAAGTACATATGAACGCGAAGTTAATACCACTTGTTGTAGAAGTTTTCCAGAACCGTCCGACAAATCCAGTAGCTACAAGAGGTCGGGTTAATGTGAGATGTCCAGTGTAATAGATAATTTGTGTGAAGTAAGCCTTCCTTAAGAAGGCACTAAGTGGATGATCCACCTTATTTTGGTATTAAGTGGTTAGGACTTGGTTCGTTCCTACGGTTCATTCATTGGATTTGGGATAAAGTCATAGGACCCGGCCTTATTAGGTATTAAGTGGTTCATGGCTCCGCCTTTCTCCAAAAATTATGAGGTATTAAATGGTCTTAATTAAAATGTTAAACAGTACATGAATGAGTGGAGTAGTTCTCCGATAGTTGTCTGCTTCTTATCTAGGGGCTATGTGAGGGTACATCTAGGGATGGACTGTAAGAGTTTCACTGAAAATGTAAGGGAAACTGCCTGCTTAAGGTAAGTATTATGTGACTAGGATTTCACCTGTAATGTCAGTTACATGGTAACGCATGGCCCGTCGGGAGAGTCATAAAGGACAATGAGTGTTTACCTAAACCCAGTATTAATTGGTTGATTACTGTCTAACATTACGTTTAGAGTATTTGTATAGCGAACTTTACTAGGAAATGAGGTCTTAAGTGATTGGGGTCCGCCAAAGTTTATTAAGTGATCATAGGAGTCCGCCTATAGGATATTAAGTTATCGTAAGAATCCATCCATATTTATGATGACCTTAAGTGACCAGAGTAGTTCATGTCTTTCCATAAAACGTGTAGTATATACGTGTGTTATATGTGCCAAGATATAAACTTGATAAGTTTATATTGCCAAGTATAGGAAGTAGGTTTTCTTTTAAACTTAAAGAATTTTATTCACTAGAACTGTTGTTCTGACTACCTCCTCTTAGCAGTGTAGGTCAGGTAAGGTGGTAATTGCTTGCATGACAATGGCATGGAGAAAGGAGCTTGATGATGGAGATGGAGATCTCTATCAGATTATTATTATTATTATATTTAGTGTTTGTTGTATCGGTGGAATATTTATGATGTACCTTATTTACGATATTGGGATTGGTTATGATGTAATCAAAATTTATTAGATTCACGTCAATTTAATTATTATATTTTGTCCATTCCACTGTGAGATTCTGATTTCATTTTAGTCTGGCTATGTTGTTTTATTTCTTATAGAAACAAATGACTTGCTTCGAATGGCTCTAAGTCTTGATGTTCCTTTTTTGGCTTGGGATTTAGGCTCATTCTGGGTGGGTGGTTACATTTGGTATCAGAGCTTAGGTTACCTGATTGCGGGAAAATATATGTATGAGAGACGTACTTGTTATTTCAAATAGGTTTTCAAATTACATACATACATACATACATACATACATATATATATATATATATATGTGTGTGTGTGTGTGTGTGTGTGTGTGTGCGCGCGCGTGTGTATTACACATTTAAGACATACACAATCGTACTAGGCAATGTCTCTTTCTTCTTTTTCTTTTGGATGGAATATTATCTTAGGAATTTCCACTAAAGGTTTTCCTCTTATAGATAGTAGAAATGACTGAAAATCAATTTGAGCAAGGGAATATGGTAAGACCTCAGTACCTACCCGAATGGTTCCAACTGTATTTAAGGGCTATAGAACAAGTTGACGTTGCCTTTGTAGCCTCAGTGGAACCAGCAGCTTAACCCATTGAGCTGGCTCTTAATTTTCCTCGTCTTTGTAAGGACTTCATTAATCTTGGAGGCAAATCCTTTCTCGGAATTGAAGGATTTTTTGGAGCCAAGTCATGGATATTGGAAAACGTCCGTATCTTTGAGGCTACTAGATGGGAAGACTAGTTGAAAAGAAGGATAACAATATGGCATCTCAAAGACAAAGCGTTGGAATTGTGGAATATGGTCTCAGAGCAGAGCACGGGTAGGGTATTCACTTTAAAGCCCGATTCGAGATTAAGTTTCTAGCTAATGCTGAAGTAAGTTTGCAAATGGAGAGGTTCGTATAACTCAAGCAAGAAAGTTCATCTTTAAAGGAGTATATCGCTAAGTTCAATGAGTTATCAAAGTTCGAAAGAAGCCTTTTGGACATGTCCATGAGTAAGGCATTGAGCTTTGTGAACGGACTCAATTCTCCTCTCAGAGTGACGTTGTTGGCTCAAGTACCTTTTAGACCAACATTTGATGTTCTTGTGGAAATTATTATTTTGAACTTTGTGGAAGAAGAGTAGGAGGTTAAGGCTACGAAGAATGAGGGTACCTCGAAATATGGAAAGAATAAGAAAACAAGTTTTTAATCCAATAACGAAAGATGGGAAAGTTCAAGAAGGAAGCTAAGGAATATGGGAGGTATCATAGGAAAGGCCATGAGGTTGAGGACTGTAGGATTAACCTAATGAGGAAAGAGTTCAAAGGAATGTATTATCATTGCTATAAGGAAGGACAACTTGCTAGGAACTGTCCAAAGTCCAAAGGGGACCAAGTGGACAAAATAATGCCTTGGATGTAGCACCCCCACATAGTCGATCACCAAAAGAAAAAGGACAGGCGACCTTTGAAGGTACCAATTCTATTTTCGGGACTTCTATTCATACTCTATTAGATTCTGGAGCATCCCATTCCTTCGTAGCTAGGAACGCTACAGATTTCTTGAAACTTCCTACTTTTATCACTAGTAGTCCGATAGCGGTTTCTAATCCTATCGGAGGAGCTAAGCAACTCCTATTGATTTTCAATGACCTGTGCTAGATATCGATGATGCTAATTTCTCGTGTAACGTGTAGATTCAAAATTTTAGGGTGTATGAGATTATTCTAGGGATGGATTGGCTATCATATTGTGGGGTCATCCTAGATTGCGATAGGAAGATTGTTTACATGAGGAGTTGTAATGGTCATAGTTAAGAAATTTCTAATACATGTAAAAATATAAGGGATTCAGCCTTATTACACCCTCTATCTTCTGATTTGGATGGGCCATCCACATTGCTCATTGTTTGCGAGTTCCCTGACGTCTTCGTGGAGTTGGTGGAACTTTCGCCCTACAAAGAGTTCCCATTTAGGATAGATCCCAAGAAGAATGCTAGATTAGTTGCATTTCCATTAAGGTATATGGCTCCTAAGGAAAGAAGGGAATTGGATGCACAGATTTCAAAGTTGCTATAGAAAGGATTCATCTAACAAAGTACCATGGAGTGGGAAGCACCCATGGTTTTTGTTACTAAGGCTGATGAATTATTAAGGTTGTACGTCGACTATAGCGAGCTTAATAAGTTGACTAAGAATAATATGTATCCTTTGCCTAGGATAGATGACCTACTTAATCATTTGGGAGGTGCTAAAGTCTTTTCTCAATTGGACCTAACAACATGATTTCACCAGTTGAGAACTTCTAAGGAAAGAAAAGCTACGACAACAATAAGGACACCTGATCGTTTGTTTGAATGGAAAGTGATGCCTTTTGGATTGACAAATGCTCCCGCTTTCTTTACGGATTTGATGAATCGAGTGTTTATTGGCATTCTTAATAAGATAGTCATGGAGCATGTTGACGACATACATATATTTTTTATGGATTATAAAGAGTATGACAATCACTTAAGGAAGGTCTTAGGAATTTTAAGGGAGAATCATCTCAAGGCTAAGTTCTCCGAGTGCCACTTTTGGAGAGAGGAAGTTAAGTTTCTTGGACATATAGTTTCAAGGAAAGGTTTGGTTGCGGACCCCGCAAAAGTTGAAGCTGCTCAAGGATGGAAGATTCCTTATAATGCATTGGAGGTTAGGAGTTTCTTAAGGTTAGCAGGATATTATAGGAAGTTCATTAAAGAGTTTGCAAGAGTAACAACCCCTTTAACCCATTTGACTAAGAAGAATCTCAAGTTTTCTTGAAGTGATAAATGTAGTAGAGCTTTTGAGAAGTTGAAGGAGTCTTTTACTAGTGCACCAATCCCTATCATCCTTGATGGGGCTAAATGTTTGTGGTTTTTACAGACGCTTATGATATAGGACTAGGAGCAGTGCTTATGAAAGAAGGTAGAGCAGTTTCCTATGCAAGAAGACAACTAAAGGATCATGAGAAGAGATACCCAGTTTACAATTTAGAGCTATCAGCCATAGTATTTGCCCTTAAGATGTGAAGACATTACCTCTTGGAAGATAAGTTTGAGCATTGTACTGATCACAAATCTCTCAAGTATTTATTTTCCTACTATGATTTGAATCTTAGGAAGCAGATGTGGATTGAGTATATAGCTTTGTTTGAGTTTGATATTTAGTACACTCCAAGAAAAAGTAACATTACTGCAGATGCTTTGAGTAGGAGACACACTACACTTAATGTTATCACTAAGTGGAGACAGTTGGAATTTCTTTTTGGTTTCAACCTTCAAGAGCTATTTAAGTCATCTCAATGATTTCTTGCAGTTTTGGAAGTAAGACCTGCCTTGATGGATAGGATTAAGTTTAAGCAAAGTCTTGATGAGGATTGCGAGTGTTGAAGGAAAAGATTGCCAGAGGAGTGCACTTCCCTATTTCAATAGATATTATGTGGATAATGATGGAAGTTTTGGACGGGACAGACAACTTTTTGTCCATAGTAATAGTAATTTAAGAGAAGAGGTCCTCAAAAAATGACATCATTCAAGGATGACCATACATCCAGGAGGGGATAAGATGTTTAAGGATATGAGAAGGAATGTCTATTGGAAAGGCATGAAGTAAGAAATTATTGATAGGGGTAGTCATAAACAACACCATAATACGAAAATCGCCTAGACCGGACCATAGAAACAGTGCGGAGAATCGGACGGAATCCTCTCTCTAAGGAAAATACCCTAAACCGAGCAGACCAACAATGATACAGTCAAGTACCAGGATTGGAAAATGGATAACTATGCAATATCGGGAGAAATATGCAATATTTCGAATGAGTTCAAATTTTGGATAGATGATAATACATATGTGGATTGACTATATACAATTTTTTGTTGGGTTTGAATAAGTGTAGCTCACGAATGAACATAGGTGCTAAATGGGGTGCTACAATACAGGGGTTCCCGAGAACCTTCCTCATATATATATTTGAAAATTATATATATGTATGTATGTATGCATGTATGAGATTGATGACACATAACAATAAATTTTTTTTCTATAATTAAAAGTTGTCATAAACATATTTATTCTCTAAGAGATGCACAGATATCCAATCAGGATGCTGACACTAGAGAGAACTTTACAGAAACATCAATTTTTGACGTTGATACCAAAAAATGTTTCGTTAAGTGGTTTTTCTTCATCTATGCTGGATGAAATGCACGTACAATGAAAAACACAATATCATATAATGATAAATATGTAATATTTCAGATTTTAACAAAAATCTGAAATTCGTCCACATCTGTATCCGATATGCAATGTTTGGAGAAATAGATGTAAATGCAGATATAAAGACATCCGCATTCAAATATTTAGGAAACCATTGTAATGTGTAGTTGCTATCGACTGGCTGTGGTAATCATGACTGAGAAGACGTAACAATGACCATAAACCGAAGACCCCTTTGTCGAAAGTAGATGGATTGAACTTGTACAAATGGTTAGCCCCTTCATCGAAGAGTGGGTAGATTTGTTAGCTTAGAAAGTAAGTCCACTTATTAGAGAGTGGAAGGATGAACCTACTTGGACTCACTTGTCCGAGCGGACAAATTAGGCTCAACATGGATCTCAAGAGATTGGACCCTGAATTGAAGGTTGAACGATTTAGAGTAATTGAACCCTAGGTTGGATAATCTAGAGAAATTAAATCCTAGATTGAATGTTGATTGCGTGACCTAGAAATATCTAGATTTGGTCTAGGGATGTCAATGAATGTGTCAAAATTTCATAATACGCTCACATCTGTGATTGAAAAAAGGATAAATATACAATATTCGGAGAAACTGATGCAAATGCGAATATAAAAACATCTGTATTTGAAAATTATCTATTCGACTTTTTTCAAGACTGTAGCTCTGAATATATACATTTAAATACAATAAAAGATATTTATTATTTTATCAAATTAGAAATTTATATTATAACCACCGAGTGCATATTAAGTGCTCAAAACTATTTATTATCATCGTATTTGTTTATTTTTAACATTCTGATTATCAATGGTATTGGAAATTTTATATTGAACTAAGACTTTTCATTATGTTTATTGATTTATCAATGATAGTGTATACGATAATTATCTGATATTCGTCTGTATCCGCAGATACATATATATGATATTTGGAAGTGATTTCGGATATGAGTATGACACTATCCGTGTTTGAAATTATCCGTTGACAAACGTAACATTCAATATGTGGAAGCAAAGTATCCAATAAAACATCTCGCTATCGATCTTAGGTGAAGTTTTTGAGGCGTGGTCCGCGTTAGATCTTTAAAAGGTTAAGACTTGCATAAGCATGTGGATGCTCGTGCTGAGGTAAAGCAAAAAAGCTCGGTAGTTCCATAAAGTGGTTGGTACAGACAAGATTTGTCCACTCTGTTGGAGAATGGAGTTTTGATGACAACAACCTTATTTCAATTATCATTGATTATAAAATATATGCTAACACTTTTTGTATAGAATATATATATATATGCAAGAAATATTACTGAAGACTGTACAGTTATAAAGATGATAGAGATTCAAAGATCAGAGAAATTTCAAGACTCATGAGTAATCAAGATTTCAAGAATTCAAGAGTTCAAGATTAATATAGTAATAGAGTCTAGATTTTGTAAGGCTCTAAATAGCACTCCAGGTTCAAATTTAAATTCTAATTTTCAAATTCTGATTTTCAATTCTATCCTCAATCCTCTCTATTTTATTCTTCTATTTTTATTTTTTATTCTTCTTTGTTTTCCAAACTTAAGTTTTATATATTTATATACTTTATATTTATATTCTTATACCTTATATTTATATAGTTTAAAAGTTTATAATTTTATAAATATATTTATATAGTTTAAATTTATGTTTTCATATGTTTCTCTATCATATAATATTAATTTACAACACTAGATTTTTACTCAAGAATT
Organism: Allium sativum; assembly: GCA_030737875.1. Classification (NCBI taxonomy): domain Eukaryota; kingdom Viridiplantae; phylum Streptophyta; class Magnoliopsida; order Asparagales; family Amaryllidaceae; genus Allium; species Allium sativum. The sequence continues at coordinate 709,033,366 of CM060916.1, read as the reverse complement.
TCCAGAATTATTTTCATATCAGAACACTTAAAAAATGCTTTGAAAATAAAAAATATACAAGGGTATGTCGACATACCAAAAACACCATGTCGACATACAACTGTCACTTTTTCAATTTTGAAAGGAAGTTTCACTATTTGAAACGATTCAGAACCGTTGCAACTTTCGTACTCTATAAAAAGGGGTTAAAACCGATTTTTTTATCCCATCTTATTCTCTAACTTCATCCTCTTTCTCTACATCATTATTCTTAATCATTTTTATGGTTTTTACACTTATACTCTGCCGAATTCAATTCCGTTTTGATCAGATTTCTTCTCTCTACACTCTCTACTCTTTACTCTCTAAATCAAGTGCTATTGAAGAGTTATAGGGCAGTTTGTAATTGCTTGGGTTGAGTAAAATAGGAATCGGTGTGTCCTTGTAGCCGTGAAATCAGGGAAATAGGAATCGGTGTGTCCTTGTAGCCATGAAATCAGGGAAGTAGGAATCGGTATGTCCTTGTAGCCGAGAAATCAAGGAAGTTGTACTTGATTATTGGAAATAGTAACAAAACTCTGCGCAATCCAGCGTTGTATGGGACTGGACGTAGGAGCAATCCGAACCAGTATAAAATCCGGTGTGTTCTTTCCTTTTCTACATCTTTATTTCTGTTTACTTTGCATTTGTGTTTGAATCTATGTTTTTGATTGTGTTTGTGGTGTTTAATTCATCTTGTAGTTCACATTAGTTTGAGATTTAGTTTAAATTCTTACAAACACTATTCACCCCCTAGTGTTTGCTTTGCCTTAACAATCCATTCCGCATTCCCTAACACACTATGGGTTCATGTGATACGTGATTTTACTATTTGATTTGCGGATTTGACAGACGTAAAATAAATTCTGATCTAATTGTGAGGCTGGAGGATGGATTCATTTATAAATAGCAACCTAATTTCAACTAGAAAAGGATCGACACTTTTAGACTTAAGTTCTATCTTCTTCTACCTTAAACCCCTAAAAACTCTATATAAAATCTGAAAACCACTAGATTGTGGTCGGATCTGATTGTACTAATTGTATTTTGGAGAGAAACCAATCAATAACAAATATCAAAGTGGACTTAGATCGGGGTGTTCTTTGAACTACTATAATACAAGCCCGTTTTCTATTGTTTTCCTATTGATTTCTACATTTTGGTGCTTTCAATCGACTTCGGGGTGTTGTACTAATTTTATGCACAACAACTTTATATATAAAATGTTATTTTGAAGGTTTTTTCCTATCTAAAATGGTTTGCTAGCCGTATTTAATCCGTTGCCCTTTGTAAAATTGTTGTATAGCTCCGCCACTCGGTGGTTCTATATTAGAGCAGCAGAATTTTTGGATACACTTTCTGGAGAGGCTTATATAAAAGGCTTCCCAGTGTATTTGAGTTTCTTTACACTTTTTTTTGAAGTGTGAACAAAACACTTTCCTACTATTGAAGAAATTTGGTGGTTCCCATATGGACCCCCTGAATTCCTTCAATGGAAGTCAAGTGTTATGTTCACATTATATAAAAAGTGTGAACAAACTCACATTCCAACCCAATGGGCTAGGTGAGTAGGTGGCTTGTATTTGACAGTTTCTACATCAATCTTGTAGCCATTGTCCAAACAATCATGATGGTGATATAATCACATGACTGGTTCCGATGATGTATACATGTAATATTAGCTTCACAAGTTTTGGGATCCGTTCCATACAGAATAAATTAGAGAAAACTAAGGTGGTGATAGGAGTTGTAAGACCCATGTGTGGCGTGGTCGAACGAGCATTTGAGGTGATTTGTCAATCGGAGTGGCCATATCTAGCCAACATATTTTGCTTTTCCAACTGCCATAATAATCATTAGTTTGCTAGTTTTAAATATCACAACCTTTCTGAATGGATTTCAAAGTTGGTCACGAAATGCACTATTTTTTTTCAAACAAAACTCACCACTCACTCTCCATCCTTTAAATTTTGCTATGAACAAACTTTTAATCCTCAGAAAAAGCTACCCGTTTTTTTAGCATCAGTGAAGGAGTGATACTGTTTCAAGGAAATTCTCGTTCGATCTTTTCGTAGTTGTTATGCAAAAATTGCTCTGATACCAACTGTTGGGGTTTTGTGCGCAATGGAAGTTTGACAAAATGGCAAGAAAAATATGATCTTTTTCACCCAATCACCTGAAGATAGATGTGATTGAAAAATAAACAAAACCACAAAAATATCGAAAATATGAACACAAGATATTTCACCCAAACACCCTCTTTATTGATTCACCAATAAAAAATTATTTACAATCGATCTCAACTATCGTCACAAACAATTACAACTTGAACCAATAATCTTATTGAGAAATAGGTAGAGAATATCTAATAGCTAAAAATTTGAGGAGAAAGGCAATGAAGAATAATGACAAATTTTTCACACCTAATGAAGATATTAGCTAGGTTTTTTATAGAGTGAATTGCTTCATACCCAAGTAAATTTGGCACCCCAATTATCTTCATATATGTTAAAAAAAAACTAGTTGGATAAACACCAAATATCGTTGCCTTAAATGTCCACAAATATAGCAATAAATCTCTCCATAAAATCTAGCAACAAATCTTTCCACAAAATATGTAAGATTATTTGTTGTCCAAAATTTTGATTTGCATATCACCAATTTCAACACTCCACCTTGATACCAAATCACAACACCTCCTCAAAACCAGCCAACTTAGCTCTCACTTTCAACCTTCTTTTCTCAATTAACATCACTACAAACCTCCATCATCGCCCACTAATGATGCACCTCCCTCCTCCGTGCACAATGCCAATAGCAATCTTCAAAAGCGTTTGTAATACCACGAAGACCTACATCTCGTCTTTGTGGATTTCACAACTCGACATCTGTCTTTTGTTTGACATGATCTCTTCATCTCCGGGATCCCTCGAGCATCATCAACATCTGGACCCTTGTCAATACCATGATCCTCCACCTTAGGACCATCAGCAGTGACCATATCAACCTCTCCACCTTGCTGTGGACTAGGTTCTTCAACCGTCACCCACCTTCCACTGTTGACTACCGAAACGACCAAACTATATAGGTTTCCCTCCTCCAAAACTCCTCGCATGCGGCTACCCTTCTTCACTCTCAAAACTCCACCTCGAGTCTAATAAGTGAAACCGCGGCGATCTAACTGACCGAAAGATATGAGGTTAGGTGAACAAGTGGGTATGTGCCTTACACCGGTCACTTCTCTCACCACTCCATCATGCATCCGAAACCTAACAGCTCCAACTCCACAAATTGGTAGCTCTACTCCATTGGTCGTCTTTATCATGCCAACACTCTTCTCATACGAAGAAAAACTTTTTGCATCACGGCATATGTGAAAACTGGCTTCTGAATCCATCTTCCAAGGCTCCACAACATTAAATAGGACATCACATGAAGAATCGCTTTCGGTACCTTCAACAAAGCCTGCTTGTGCCAAATCACTATTATTATCACCTTGTGCCTTCTTCATCTTCATATCTTATATATATGAATAACAACCATTGCACTTGTGACCTTCCTTCTTGCAATGGAAACAGGTGATTGCACCTTTGCCCTTCGCTCCCTTCTTCTTCCAAACTGTATCTTTCGAGTCCCTTGCTACTCTCGTCTCTGTAACGACCCGCATTCTACGTATCGGAGGATCATAGAAAATTTATTTTATTTTCATATGAAGTGGTATGGTCATGTAACTTTGGGAAATAACTATTGGGGTCATTTCCCATATTAAAGATTTTTGCTGAATTTTAAATGACCGTTTTGCCCCTAGAGAATCTTGTTTCGCCTATTACTTTTGATTGGTAAGGATTTTTGACCTGAAACCACTTCCATTGGATTCAAATGATGGTTTACCTTCCCGTAGAGTGGTCACATTAATCAAACGGACTCACCATTTGGGAGACATGGCTGAAATAAGGTTTGGAAGACGAAAAACAACTTAATCGGGCTTAATAAGGTGATTAGCAGCTAGACCCATAACCTATTTCGGGATTAGGGTAATGGGAGGGCTGAAAGGAGTTAGAGAATGATTCCTTTTCATTTACTCAGCTGCCACAAACATTCCTCTAACCCTATTAATGTCCTCAATCTTCTAAATCACTCCCAAATCACCTCTTAATCACATATTAAGCAAATCAACATCAAATCAAGTCAAACTAGCATCAAATCAGAGATAGAGCTGCAGCTATACATTGGGATCCGTGCCAAATCAGTTAAGATCACTCACAAAGGGAATGCCTTAACTTCGGTGGAGCATTATAGGTAAAAGACACAGATAATTTACAAGACAGATATATATAAGCAACGGAAAAATGAATTTTATTTCATACGTGGTTCATAACAAAAACATTACAGCAAACTATCTCAAAACAACTTCCAAATCATTACATCAAAATATCTGTCTTGATTAAAACATAAAGAAGCATAAAACCAAAATAAAGTAGCATCAAACCCTATTAAGAATGTGTCCAAAGCCATAGCCCAAGGAATGAGAATCCAAGCAATACATCTACTTTCTTCAAGCTTGTAAAGGGTCTGACTAAGCTGGAGTATTCCCTCCCTGTGGACCTGGGGGGAGGGGGAAACGGAAGAAAAGAATACGAAAGAAAAATGGGTCAGACATAAGTCTGGTAAGTCCAGTGATTTTTTAGTGTGTGAACAAGGAAAAGAATCATGACAGGAATAAACTGAAAATAGGACACTACCAGAATAACAAGCTAACATAAACCAAGATAAGGCAGTTTAAACCGAATATATATCACACCCATGTCTATTTCTCTGCGCCTACTTATACTCATTCCAACTGGCACCCCATATTCATGGTGAAATGATCCCCTTTTATCGATCGACTCCTACTCGTATGCATTTATCACGTGTGTCATTCGGCCCCCACTTGATTGTAGATACCTGTGCTGGTCCCACCATGGAGTGTATCAAATCCTATGGTGGCAACCCGACACGATTCAAGATGCATAGTGTATGACTACTGATGCCTAGTGCCTGCTTTTTCCACTCCGAAGTACGTGCACGCCCATACTCCGTCGGAACCTATACTGACGCACCTCCCGCCGTTGTTTTGACCTCTTATAATCAGCCCAGTAATCGTGCCCCACCCTGCCTAGTTCAGGGTACCATGATACATCTAAGTGGGTTACTGCTGAAATGGGTCCCCGTTACGAGGGTTTCCTAATCAACATGTTAAATTGGTTAAGTGTCCAAATTAACCTAACCCCACCCATTAGTTTAGTTAACATGTTGAATTGGTTAAGTGTTGCCTTATTTAACTTAACCCTACCAATCTTGACTTAGCTTTGATTTATTCATTAAAGCACCAACCACTCACATTAGATAGGTATTGTTGCGGTCACTAGATGTGCTGGTAGGTTCTGGGCAGCTTTACACCGCAATTCAGTCTAACCTCGGGTCCTTTTGGGCTCAATGCGCTAACCACCCACATTAGATCTATATTGGTATGGTTGCTGGATTTGTCGGGCGGTTCCGGGCAGTCTTATACCGTAACTCAATCTAACCTCGGGTTAGGCATATTCGTCTTTCGCTAAATTTACATATCTATCCTTTTATGTTTATATGTAAATTATCAACAATTTATTGTCATGGCCCACTTTCCCTCTAAATCAAGTTCATAATTTTTGGTATATAAATTATACCATTTTCATGCCACTTATCATGATTATGATTAGGTGCCAAACATGCCAATTACAAGTAATTTCATGTTTTCCCCAACGTTACCCCCGTTGTACGTTCGCAAAATTACATAGAATGTTAGGCTCGATATTTTAGCCTAACTCATAAATAAGAAGGGAAAAACAAAGAACATGAAATATTCCAACAGCATAAAAATATGGATCTAAATAACCATGTAGCATATAGATTAAGCATAGGATAATGAACTTGCATTTTTAGATCCAATTAACATGAATCATAAGCATATGAATTCACATAGAACTACACAAATTAAACTTGTCATATAAAGGTGAACTTGTATTGAATTGGATCTAATTAACATAGATTTTAAACATATAAAGTTGTAGATCTAAACATATAAGATTGTAGACCTAAACATGTAGTCATATGTGAACATTATTTATCCTAAGAGCTTGCATGTGACATAACATGATAAAATCACCAAACTTGCATATAACATGATAGTCTCTCATTCCCGAATTCCTACACAATATAATAGGTTTGTTCACCAAATTCTTCACAACATGATAGGTTCAATAAACCGCAATAGTGTTACAGGCATATATGATAGAATTATCACACAAAGAGACATGAATCGTCATCACTATTATCATACAACTTGATACAATTCTACTTTCATTTTATTACAAATCATGTCTTTAATTTATTCACATCTGAAAGATAACTGTACTTACAAACAAAAGGAAAATCTTTATTTCTGGGATCTGTATTCTGAAACTGAATTGCTCTCCTTTGATGTAGACAAGATAGAATAGCCACATAAGCCCTAATGAATCAGCAAAGAGTCAGAATCGTCAGTTTTCAGATCTGCCTGAGAGGGTAGGTCGACCCCCTGGTCGACCTGTATGGGGGGAGGTCGACCCCTTGGTTAACCTGGCCTTGGGCGAGAAAATTCCCGTCCAGCCCGCTTCTGCTTCTGAATTTTGAATTTTGAATTTCTGAACTGAGTTGTTTGAATTTATTTAAAATTCTGAAACTTATAAAGTACATAATTTCTTTATACGGAGTCCAATTCATGCAAACTCAGACTCTATGTCAAGCAGAATTCCGAGACGAACGCCATGGCGTAACCCGTTTCCCTTAATTTCCACATTTGAAATTATGTATTCTTTAATTCGTTATTTTAACGTTAATAGAAAATACGGTGTGTTACATTCTCCCCTCCTTAAAGGATTTCATCCTCGAAATCTCCAAGTCGAGAAGAACGTATATCCTACCATCCAATCGTCCATCTACTCAACCATCAAACACAGGCGTCCATTGTCCTTAAAAAGACTTATAATGCTTCATGATCATATGCATAGTGTGTGTACATGTCCTTATCTAATGCAAAATCAGGCGGTCTACTGATTCAGTTGACCTTCTTAATGCAAATTATGTCAATGTCATGAGTCCATGATGTATGCAATTATTCCTATTTATAACTCTACATGAGTGCACAATCATTCATACAAATGCAACGTCCATATGATAACACATCAAGTTTCAATCATATACAAATACACACACACACACACACACACACACATATATATATATATATATATGTGCATATGCAATATGAAAGTGACTGAGCCGATCTAACACCTAATGTGTGTGTATATGCATCCACAAGCAACCACTTGCAACCATCAACCATAACATGTTTTCAAATACATGATTACATCCATTGGTTCCTGCCTAAGGACAAAGAATAGGACCGAGGAGATATACTTAAAAAGGTGGATACAAGCATAAACTTATGGAAAAAGAGATCAAGGATGTACCCTCAAAAAGAAAAGGGTAGGCTGTGCGTATTCTGTTCTCGGTTTCCCAAGTCGCGTCTTCCTCAGCGTCGTTCCATTGAACTTTAACAAGCTTGACTTCACGGTTTCGTAGCTTTTTGACTTCTGTCCCCAAGATATGAGTTGGAACTCTCCTTACAGTTGCTTCTCGTTCTACTTCTACTTCCTCTAGTATGCTTGGTTCCACCACTTCCGCAGACTCATGTAAGCACTTCCGTAGGTGAGAAACATGAAAGACATTATGAACTCCAGCCAATCTTTCGGGAAGCTCTACTCTATAAGCCATCTTCCCAATCTTCTCGATGATAGGAAACAGCCCTACAAATCTTGGTGCCAACTTTCCTGTGGATCCAAAGCGAACGACGTTCCTCAAAGGAGATTCTTTAAGGAAAACCCTGTCTCCAACTTCAAACTCAAGGTTGGTCCTTCTTTTGTCTGCGTAGGACTTCTGTCTATCTTGGGCAGTCTTCATTCTTCTTCGTATCAAATCCACTTTCTCTAAAGTTTCTCTGATCATGTCTGGTCCAAGTATGAGCGTATCTGTAGACTCCCACCAACAAGTTGGTGATCAACATGGTCTTCCATACAAAGCTTCGAAAGGTGCCATGCCTATGGTGGCTTGGTAGCTATTGTTGTAGGCGAATGATTGACATAGAAATGTGTTTATTTTATGCTCTTATATCTTATCTTTTGTATATAAATAAATATTACTTGGGTATTGTTTTGTTATTTTTACAGATATTCCAACCCAGCCCGCATGCAACCAGAAATGTAGAGAAATAGATTCAATTTGCTGTGTATTTGCATTTTTGAAGAATTGTAGATGAAGATATCACATCTAGTTGCTGTTGGACAAGAAAAGGATTGATAACAAGGCTTTGCACATCACAAATCAATGAAGAAATGTCAAGGAAGCAAGAGGAAAAAGAGAAAAGGCCCAAAATTGCTTTAATTATCAAAGGCCCATTTATATTTTTCATTGTAAACTAATTAGTGATGTAATGACCAGGCCCATTTATCATTAGGGTTAGGGTTAGGGTTTGGCTATCTACCCTATATATACCCCTGTAATAACCTTGTAGCGACCATCTCATCTCTTATTCCATTGTTCTAATAAAAGTTCTTCTTTCTCTTTTATTTTCTGCATTTTTTTGTTTTCTTAGCAACTAGTGTTGTCTATACGATTAGATTCGGTAGAACACTATTTGTATTTTGCACTTATTTGCATTAGTGATTTACCGTCTGATTAGATTCAGCGGAAATCCTAATTTTAATTCTTGTTTGTTATTTCAATTTCTGCAATTTCAATTTCTGCTTTTATTATTTTCTTAGGTCAAATTGGATTTGATTAGATCCAAATCTAATTCATAGTTTTATTTCTTTTCCATTGAAATTGTGATCTGATCGTCGGTTCAGTTAGATCTGTTCTGAATCAAATCACAGTTTTAATTTTGTTTTGTTTTACTTTCAAAATCAACCTCCAAAGTTCGTCTAACACGCCCACGAAACATATAAATAATAAAATTTAACTTTCCTCCCTGTGTTCGACCTGTATGCTACACACCTGTATGCTTGCAGAATTTATTACAAATGTCGCGCTTTTCTAATTCATAGATTAGCGTCGATCAAGTTTTTGGCGCCGTTGCCGGGGAGGTAACGATTAAATTTTATTATTTATTTAATTTCTGATTCGTGTTAGTTTTTTTTTTTTTTCTTGTTTTTGCGTATTCAAAAAAAAAAACTTTTTGTTTTCGTTTATACATAGAAAAAAAATCTCATTTTGTTGATTTGGTATTAGTGTTGCGACAATCTTCTAAATAAATAAAAAAAATCTTGATTGGATTGATTTGGTATTGGTCAATGATGCTATAATCTTCTATATAAGAGAAAAAAATTCTTGCCACTTTTTTTCTTTCAATTTCTTTCTTCTTTTCTCTCATATTTCTTTCCTTTCTTTTTCAAATCTTATTTCTTTCCAAAAAAAAAAAAGAAAAAAAAACTTGCTGTTATTTATTTATTTATTTCCTTGCAAACTTCTTTTTTTGTCATCTATACAACTTCTTTTTTTTTATTTCTTTCCTTCTACAATCTTTTTCTCCTTTTGTACAAATTTCTGAAAAAAAAAAGACTCCACGCAACTTCAACAATTGCACAGCTCCACAAATCCTTCTTCCATCACATAATCCACGTTCAAACATCCCTCTGCCACCCTTCTCTCTCATCACTCCACTTCCATTAACCATACTGACCACTACTCCACAAAACCACCCAGTTCAAATCCAAAGCCTAAACCACACTTTGCCTTCATCACACTCTGCCTGTACCGACTACAACAGCACCATCCACATTTGCCATAGACTTCAACCAAAAAAAAAAAAAAAACATTGAGCAGCACCTCATAAACTCCCCTGGAAGTACCAAACAAACCAAAACTTCCCTTCAAACAAGTTCTGCTCTACCACCATCAACTTCATCCTACCACAACCCTTTCAAACCCAGACCACCTACCTCAACAATTTCCATCATCTTCCCCTATATCACGCACAAACCAGAATCGCGAACAATAACCCCAAATACACCGAAGCCGAACCCCAAATTCAACTCAAAATCCATTCATACATTTCTCCACGCGCATACACAAAACACCACCACGCAAGTAATATTCCCTGACCAAACAAACCACTTCAGCAAATCCAAAGTATCAGACTCCAACCCACAATCGCACCCACCAATTTGCCCTATATTTTTCTATATACCTTTCCCAAATCCCGCACTACATCGACAAGCTTCAGCCGTGCTTTCCACAAATCAAACCCACACCTGAGTTCTTCACTCTGTTGTCACAAATCCACTCACCGTTCTACCCAAATAGTTCATCGTACCACAACCGCAAATTAATCCCGTTCATTAAGTGGCAACCATCACTTCACCCGATCCAAAAAGACCTTTGTCACGAGACCGAAATCCTCAGGCTATTTCTAAACCCAACTACGATTTCGATTTGATTTTTAGTTTCCGTTCGAAGGGGGGAAGAAATTTCTAATTTGTCTGCGTTTTTTTTAGAGAAGGATATCCGATTTTCGCCTTTTCTTCTGTTGTGTTAGGAGGGTTTTTAGGGCTTTATTGAGCCACGTGAGCAACCCTTTTCATTGACCGATTTAGCCCTTCGTTTTCAACTTAGCTTTTTTTGATTTTAATTTTTTAGTTTAGTTCTTTTCTATTTTTTTTTTATAAAAAAAAAACAAAAAAAAAAGTTGAGTCTAGTTTTGTTTTCGGGTTCTTAATTTTGTTGAGTACATTTTCTTGTTTTTTTCTTTTTCTTCTTTCTGGATTCTAGTGTTATTGTTTCTTGTTATTTCGTTATTTTTGTCTTCCTTGTTAGTTTTTTTTTTAATCCTTCTACTTTTAGTTGTTTATTCAAAAAAAAAAAAGGGAGAATTTTTCAAAAACAGGTACAGCTGAAATTTAAAAAAAAAGGTCTTAAATTTTTTTTTTTCGGGCTCCTAGCCCGAACCCGTGCCGCAGCGCAGTCAAGCAATTAATAGAAGGGGACAACAACAGAAAGCAGCGGACGATTCAGATGGGTTGGAGCGGTTGCACACCAAGTGGGGTGTGAACGCGCTAGTGCTTCCCAAATTCACTGGAGGACTGCCGATCAAGGTGAAAACTTTTAAAACACTACAGGTGCTCTGCTGCAAAGAAAAAAAAATATCGACAATTGTTGTAAAAAATTTCTGCAGGGGCAGCGGCTTGCAATGTACAATTTTTAATTTTCTGTTGTTACTCTGTGATTGCTCTGTGACTGTTCTGTGACTGAATTTTCTGAATATATTTGGTGAGAAACGAATTTCCATTGCTACTGTCATCAATCTCATCGTTTTTCAACAATAAAATTTTGATTTTTCAAAATAATATAACTGAAAAGTGGTGTTTTGTGAAGTTGACTGTCTCGTATAATTGGATCGCGGATATATAGTAGTTCAATTTATTGAACTATTAGCAAAAGAGGTTGCATACTACCCGTAGAACATTGGTCGTATCCCTTAGTATTTATACTATACGTGAACGGCCATAAGACCCTCTTCCCCCTTCTAATTGAGTCAGTTAATTAATAGAGCACTACTCGACATTTTATATTATTTTGAAGTGAGAATAACTTATGTCTTACCCTAACTTCATTCAAATGTCTAATTCAAAAAAATCCTTGAGAGAAATGTGGGATAATAGTCGGAGTAGACGTCCTCTTGAAGAGTATGATTTTGAATTACAACTCATGAAGCAAGATTTTCCAAAAATTCGCGAGCCAAATGTCAACAATTTTCAGAATGACCAACATTTTCAATGTTATGATCGAAATGACGATTTCAATTCAAATTTCAATAATTTCGATTATGGGCCACATCCACATCAAAATGGCTTTGAATCCCAATATAGCTTTGATCCACATCAATATGGGGTTGGAAACCAATTCGAAAATAATTCTGAAAATGATTTTCAAATCGATCAAAATTTCCAAAACTACAACCCATACCCACATCTTGAGAATGACCAAAATTGGGATTTTCGCACCAATTTTAACAATTTTGGTTACGAACCTAATTTTCAAAATCAAAATGATTTCCAACCTCAATTTCAAATTTCTGAAAATTCAAACTATTTTGAAAATCAAGAAATCCAAATCAAGAGCTCGCAAATCAATGATTTTGAAGAATACCATCTTAACGTTTTTAGAGAGAGGGTAGAAAGGCTAGATAGACAGCTTAATGAAAATGATAGAAAGATGGATGAACTTCTTTGTTTAATGACAACTTTGAAAGAACAGCGAGAGCAACAAAATCAAATTAAAACATGTGATGAATCAGAAAATAGTCCATTCTTTACTGACATTGAAAATTTTCAAATAACGACTTTGGAAATTGAGAATAATCATCTTGATGAAGTTTTTCAAAATTCAACAAACGATTTGGACTTCAACTCTTTTCAGGAAAAAGATTTAAGCTTGGATTTTGATCTTCCTCTTTTGGGCTGTGAGAAACTTGAAATCTTTGAAATTGAACAGAATGAAAATGTTGAATTTTTCAATTCAAATGTGGAAAAGGATTTTAATGAGCAGGAATTTTTTGGATTGTACGAGGATGAATTGCCAAACGAGGAAGAAGTGGATTCACATCACGAGTTCGAAAAATTCGATTTTGAGGTTTCAAACGAACTGGAATTTGTCAATGTCAAAAATACGTTGTCAATTAACGAAATTGAGAAATGTGATCACACAGTCTTGAACACCACTCAGATGTCAAATTTCACTGAATTTACATACGATCACAAATTTTTGAAAAATTACACTGACAAATTTGTTGAATACATGAATTACTTTTGGAATGCTGGCTTGATTGAAAAACTTTAGGTTAGGACGACTCTAGATGTTTATCTCCTGGACTACAGATCGAGGTATAAAGATGAGATGGTTTTCAAAAACTCTTGCTTATTAGAAAACATGTTTAGGCATAGTGGGAATGGGACTCATAGGGCAAGAACCAAGTGCGGGGGAAAAAGTTGGTGGCAATCCTTGCGTCGCATGCATCGCAAACACATTTATCATTGTACATATGATCCTTTCTTACATATAGTTAAATTGCATTTCGTTTTACAAATCATTTTACATTTAATCCATCTTTGGGTTCTATCTTTTACATTTAGGAAACGTGTTTACAGTGTGGACATTGTTTAGTTCTAGTGTGGGGGGGGGGGGGGGGGGGGGAGTCTGCATTTCACTCATTTTCGTTTTTTTTTTCTTTCTTTTCATTTCCATCCATTTAAATAGGACCATCATGCATTTTAGACTGTAGTAACATGCCATATTTTTTTTTTGAAATACGACTCATTTTCAATTGATACAACAAAATAAGTTTACAATTTTTAGCCAGTTGATAGTATTTTTCTCTCTCAGCTAAAATCGAATTTGAAATATAATGAAAAGTTTAATTTTGAGGGATAATAGTGTAACCGGTACATAGGGAGATTCTTAGGTGATGGCCATGAAATCTATTCTATATTGTAGACTTTGTTTAAATAAGTGGAGGACTTAAAATACTTATATTGGCTTTCAAATCTTTAAAACTAAGTTGTGTTAAGTTGAATTCGTGTAACTCTCTTTTATGCTTATATTTTCGATAATAATAATAATAGTATTCCAAGGGTATCCAACATTGCTTGTATATCGAGCGTTGGTGTGCAAACCCGCCAAGCTCTATCCGACACGTTGTTGACAAAGTCAAAGTCGGAATATCTTGGTCTCATTTTATGAGATTGGACACCTAAGGATTACCGACACGTTGTTGACAAAGTCAAAGTCGGCCTGCACAATCCGCCAAGCTCTTTACCTACTCTCCGTTAGTCCGCGAGGCAGTGCATGGGTGGTAAACCTTGGTCTTTTTAGTTAGGTGTATGTACTTGAACATAAATTTTAAAATTTTATAGAATAAAGAATAAGCGATGATGCCCAAACACTTCTTGACCTTATTGATTTGACTAGCCTTACATGAGAAAATTAGAATACCACTTTGCAAACTGTGCCAAGCAAACTAAGAATTTATTTCATGGCTGCACTATGTTATCGACCGAACTAACTGGCCAAACTGGAATTTAACATTTGAAAACTTGAGTTATATTGAAAATTTGTGACAAGTTGAGGTATCTAAAATAAAATCAACAGATTAGAAATTATTAACTTAATTTGTTGTACCACTTTCCCGAAATAAGTCGTGTTTTCATCTTTCGTTTTTATTTGCATATGTCCATTGCATTCATGTAGTTTCATTAGAACCATATCATACTGCATTTGGATTTTGTGGGTAGTATCCGCTGAAAACCCTCACGAGACACCACTCGTCCTACTAGGGACACCTAGAGGTTTAACGGCTTGTTGCATACGCTCAATGTAATCGTGTTTCCTACGAAAGTGTGACCTATCTAGTTAGTTTTTCATTTTCTTTTTACTCGAGGACGAGTAAAAGATAAGTGTGGGGGTATTTGATTGACATAGAAATGTGTTTATTTTATGCTCTTATATCTTATCTTTTGTATATAAATAAATATTACTTGGGTATTGTTTTGTTATTTTTACAGATATTCCAACCCAGCCCGCATGCAACCAGAAATGTAGAGAAATAGATTCAATTTGCTGTGTATTTGCATTTTTGAAGAATTGTAGATGAAGATATCACATCTAGTTGCTGTTGGACAAGAAAAGGATTGATAACAAGGCTTTGCACATCACAAATCAATGAAGAAATGTCAAGGAAGCAAGAGGAAAAAGAGAAAAGGCCCAAAATTGCTTTAATTATCAAAGGCCCATTTATATTTTTCATTGTAAACTAATTAGTGATGTAATGACCAGGCCCATTTATCATTAGGGTTAGGGTTAGGGTTTGGCTATCTACCCTATATATACCCCTGTAATAACCTTGTAGCGACCATCTCATCTCTTATTCCATTGTTCTAATAAAAGTTCTTCTTTCTCTTTTATTTTCTGCATTTTTTTTGTTTTCTTAGCAACTAGTGTTGTCTATACGATTAGATTCGGTAGAACACTATTTGTATTTTGCACTTATTTGCATTAGTGATTTACCGTCTGATTAGATTCAGCGGAAATCCTAATTTTAATTCTTGTTTGTTATTTCAATTTCTGCAATTTCAATTTCTGCTTTTATTATTTTCTTAGGTCAAATTGGATTTGATTAGATTCAAATCTAATTCATAGTTTTATTTCTTTTCCATTGAAATTGTGATCTGATCGTCGGTTCAGTTAGATCTGTTCTGAATCAAATCACAGTTTTAATTTTGTTTTGTTTTACTTTCAAAATCAACCTCCAAAGTTCGTCTAACACGCCCACGAAACATATAAATAATAAAATTTAACTTTCCTCCCTGTGTTCGACCTGTATGCTACACACCTGTATGCTTGCAGAATTTATTACAAATGTCCCGCTTTTCTAATTCATAGATTAGCGTCGATCAGCGAACTCCGCCAAAGGAAGATGATCCTTCCATGTTCCTCCAAAGTCAAGAATGCACAGTATCAAGATATCTTCCAGTACTCTGTTCACCCTTTCCGTCTGACCATCGGTTTGAGGGTGATAGGCCGTGCTTAAGCATAACTGTGTGCCCACAGCCTCTTGCAAGCTCCTCCAAAATTCGCTCGTAAAGATAGGATCTCGATCACTCACTATGCTAGTGGGTATCCCATGGAGTCGAACTATTTCTTTAAGATAAATGGATGCTAGAGATGAGGCAGTCCTTCTACTCTTGACAGGTATAAAGTGAGCACTTTTTGTAAGCCTGTCCACTATTACCCAAATACTGGTATTGTCCCTTCTTAGCCTAGGCAACCCATCAATAAAGTCCATCAAAATGGTATCCCATTTCCACTGTGGAACCTCTAGAGGATAAAGCAAACCACCAGGCTTCTTCTGCTCCGCCTTAACTTGCTGGCATATCATGCGCTTATAAACGAATTTAGCTACGTCCCTCTTCATGCCATTCCAAAAGAAAACCCCTTTTACATCTTTATACATCTAGTCCCCTCCTGTGTGTATGGTCAACTTGGAATGGTGTGCCTCTTCGAGAACCTTCTTAACCAAATCCCTTGCTTGTGGGATGCATAGTCTTCCATCCCGTCTCAACCATCCCTTATCATTGATGGAGTATCTATTGAGGTGATTAGAAGTCTCACTCCTACTTAGCTTATCTATCACATCAACTAGCTGAGGGTCTTCACGTTGTGCGGTTCCTATTGAGTCCAGAAGTGTAGGTCGCACTTCCAGTGATGCTAACAAACTAGGTACAAATTCAGAGGAGGGTCTAAAGTCAAAGTTTGCTATGTACTCCAAGCTTTGCCTTTGTACAAAGAAAGGGCTTAGGGTCAGCTTCTTTCTACTCAAGGCGTCTGCTACCACATTGCCCTTGCCAGGGGTGTAGGAAATCTCAAAATATATGAGGCAAGAAACTCCATCCATCTTTGCTGCCTCAAGTTGAGATCTTTCTGTGAGAAAAGGTACTTCAACGATTCATGGTCAGTAAACAATTCAAACTTCTCACCTAGGAGATAATGGCGCCAAGACTTAAGCGCAAAAACGATGGCAGCCAACTCTAGATCGTAGGTTGGGTAGTTTTTCTCATGTACTTTCAACTATCTTCTACCATAAGCTACTACCTTCCATTCTTGCATCAAGATAACGCCTAATCCTGTACCGCATGCATCCGTGTATACTGTAAATATTTTGCTCCCATCAGGCAATGCCAAAACTGGGGCTGTTGTTAGAGCCCTCTTCAAACATTCGAAAGAAATATCGCAATCCAAATCCCAAGCGAAAGATAGTTTCTTCTTTGTCAACCTTTTAAGTGGAGCTGAGTATTAACTGGACTTTTGGTCCGGTCACCAAAAGTACTCAAGACACACTCTACTCAACCCATCGCGTGAAGCCAGGGCCAAGGGCAAAACTCAGGAAGTGCAGGGGCAAAGACCAAAGAAAGATCCTGCTAACAAGGACCTCGCACGTTCACCTCCACAATGTCGCACCGACGGAGTCAACTAGCCTCGACAACTCTTCTCATCAAAATCCGCTTCGCACCCAGCCAGGTGCGAAATTTCGCACCTCGCCCAGGTGCGAATTTCCGAAGGCCGATAACAGGAGGTGCGAATTTCTGGAAGATGGTCCTCATTCCTACCTACTCCTACCTAACCCCTACCTAACCACTTCCTATAAATACCCCATTGCCTCACACTTTAAAAGGATGGAATTCTTGAGCTTGGAAACCTCCATAAAGCTTCATTAATGGCATCTCCTCTTTGAGGAAGAAGAAGGACAAAATTGTCTTTTTCCTTATTATTCGATATATGATAATTATGACATCATATATCATGGAATATGGAACATGAATGTAATGAGATGTCATGTGATAATCTCAACCTTGTAATTTCTTTCAAGTGATTAATAATATTCCAACGACTCTTCAAAGTGCACGTAGGCCCTCACTGAGGCCGAACAACTATAAATCTCTTGTGTGATTTACTGCTTATGCTTTATTTATGTTCTTGTCTATGCGACCATATTTATAATTCCTAGTAATTGGGAATCTTTGGTGTTTGCGACATTTTTGCCGTCAACATTTGGTGCTTTCACTGAGAATTGAACTCAGGATATTGCGTCTTTCTTGCACATTACCATCTCGACTTCGCCGAGCTTAAGGTTCCTTTGTCAACCTGCCGTCGAGTCCGCTTACGATGGTAAAGAAGTCAAAGAACGCAATGATCGGCTCTTCAGCCGCAGCCGAGGCCTTTACATCTCGACAACCTCAACCGATGGACATCCCAGCCACTAATGAAACTGAACCTCCTATTGTGGACCCCGAAGCACCCGCAACCCAAGCGCAAATCCGCACGCCTAGTCCAAATTATGAGAATACAGCCGTCGAGCTTAATCAAGCGCTAAGGAATAACATCGAGCTTATGCGCCAACTTAATGAAAGTCAGCGCGTCGTCGCTCGACTACAACTAGCTCGAAACAATGCTCGACCTCGGCAACCAACATCGGAAACTTCCTCTTCCGAATCAAGGGGCCCATACCAAAGAAGAAGGTTTAGTCTCATCAACAACGTCGCCGTCCGAACTAATGCTCTCGACAACGGCAATGGATATGCCAACGGCAACGGCGACCGGACCACGGTTACCTATAGCGAGGGCGCCCAACCTCGGGATCATTCTCGCCTAGTCATCAATGAAGGACCGCTCCTACTAACCAACCTACTCCTCAACAAGACTCAACGGCCGCCCGTCGAGACAATGAACCCACTATCCAGGTGGCCCGTGCTTTTCCAGAACCAGACCTGTGTGACCCTGCCCCATATCATCACGCGCACCAGGATCCCATTATAGATGTCAAGAACATGGAAGAAGATGACATAGACGTCCACCCTAGAAGAAGCCCTCGTGCCAGAACTCAGGAACCTCGCCAAAACCCATGGATCCCGATGGCGGACCCTCATCCGACCTACCTTCCCGACATGGTCCGAAGAATCGTGAGGGAGATGCGAGGAAATGTGCATGATTCGTGGGAAGCGCACATTAGGCGCAAACCTTTCACTCAAAGAGTTAATGAAGTTGAATGGCCGCGACGCTTTAGCATGCCTCAGATGCCACTCTACGACGGCACCGCTGACCCTTGTGCTTTCGTAAACCGTTATGAGTGGAAAATGGACTCAAGCCGAGGCGACAATCCAGTCAAATGCAAATGCTTTTCGGTCTTCCTATCAGGGACTGCTCTCTTATGGTTCTCTCACCTTCCGCTTAATTCTATCAATAACTTCGGCCAATTAGCGACACAGTTGGTCAAGCAATTTAGAATGCACATCCCGACTCCGAAGAACGCCCTTGCTCTTTCCAACTTATACCAAGGACCTACGGAACCACTTAAAAGCTACCTTTCCAGGTTCAATATCGCCCTCGCCGAAGTCGAGGATCCGGATCCACGCGCCATACTCTTCCAGCTAGCTAAAGGCGTCCTTCCTACTTCCGAATTCGGGGCATGGATTGACCGAAAGCAACCAAAGAGCCTCGATGCTTTCTATGAGAAAGCGGGACAGTTCTTATGCAAGGAAGAAGCGAGGCGGAACCGCGTCTCCAACGCCATTCGCCCCACTAACCCTCGAACTGACGCCGCAAATAACTGCCCTCGAGGGTGAGAAGCAGGAGGACCCTCCAATCCGAACACGGGGGAAGGACGCCCCAGATAAAGACCAAGCAACATGGGGCAAGGCGGCCGGGGAAACAATCAGGTCCAAACAGAACCAAGGAGGCCTGGCCCATACCAAGCCTATGAGATGTACACTCCGTTAAATGAAGATCCAGAGACCATTTACTTGGAAACAGGCAACAGTTTTCCATATCCGAAGCCACACGCCAGGGAGTCGACCGACTCCGAGAAGAACTCGGTGGGATACTGCCGATATCACGACATGTACGGACATAACACAAATGAATGTCGATAGCTTCGAGATGCAATTGAAAAACTCATCCATGAGAAGCGGCTGGAACGATATGTTCAAGAGCCCTTTCCACACGGAGCCAATCCAAAACCTCCAGCGCCAACTCCTCAGACGGCCGCCAAGACGGCCCCTGGACCGTCTAACGCGAGGGGAGGGATCGTGATCAATACTATATGCAGTGGACCGAGCCCCACGCATGACAATTTCCGAAGAATGGAGGAATATGTGGGTTCCATTAAGCATGCAACCTACGATTCTTTCTCTACGCCCGATGAATTCATCCCGGCCAAGCTTCGAAAAACCATTCGGGACGACATCATTTTCCATGAAAGAGAGTCCACGGGAATTGAAATCCCGACCATCGATCTTTTGGTCATAACGGCCCAAATTGGCGCTGCAACCGTTCGAAAGATATTGGTCGATTCGGGAAGCTCGATCAGCATCATTTTCAAAGCCGCCTACGATCAGATGAAATTAGAAGCCAAATACCTCAAACCATGCCGCTCCACAATCCACGGCTTTAATGGGGCATCCAGCTGTCTGGCAGGAGTCATTGACCTACCCATCGAGCTCGGTACTGGGGATCGAAGCCGAATTCGAATCCTCACCTTCGTGGTCATCGACATTGTCTCGTCATACAACCTCTTCCTCGGACACCCCTTTCTCACAGAATTCCGCGTCTGCCTATCGCCATGGTCCCTCCTAATGAATTTTCCAATAGAAAACGGGATCGCAACAGTCAGAGGCGACCAAGTCAGTGCCAGGGAATGTTATGTGATAGAATGGAAGAATGCACGCAATAGGGACAAGGGTAAAGCAGTGCCCGCCCCCTTTTGTGCCAAGACCACCTCAGCATAGCAATCAGCGGCGTCTGAGCCCTGGATCAGGTGCCACTCCTGTCTTTCCGACGACCTTGACCCGAGGAAAGACGAAGAGCCCGAGTACGAGAGACCTACTCCAGTCGAGCCCACGATAGATGTTCCCGTTAGCCCCAACAACCCATCACGAGTATTAAAGATAGGGTCGCACCTTCACCTATCCATCAAAGATTACATTGTGGATTTCTTAAAAGCTAACTTGGACGTATTCGCATGGACTCATTTCGATATGAAGGGCATAGATCTCGCGATTGCTTGCAACTCTTTATGCATAGACCTTAAAATTCATCCAGTCTTGCAGAAGGTCCGTTTCCTGGGGCCCAAGAGATCCAAGGCACTCGAAGAAGAGGTTGATCGCCTGCTAAACAACAACTTCATCCATGAAGCCTACTACCCCGAGTGGGTCTCCAATCCGGTTCTGGTCAAAAGGCCAATGGTAAATGGCGGACGTGCATCGATTTCTCTTATTTGAACAAAGCTTGCCCGAAGGATAGCTTCCTACTCCCAAAGATCGACCAGCTAGTCGACTCAACCGCCGGATACCAACTACTATCTTTCATGGACGCCTACTCTGGTTACAACCAGATCTCGATGGATCCTCGTGACCAGGATCATACCTCCTTCATAACCGACCATGGACTTTACTGCTATCGCGTCATGCCTTTCAGCGTCAAAAATACCAGTGCTACATATTAGTGGATGGTTAATCGACTATTCAAAAATCAAATCGGGAAATCCATGGAGGTGTACGTGGACGACATGCTAGTTAAATCGAAAGTCTCTAGCAATCATGTCCACGACCTCTCCGCAATGTTCGATGTCCTACGCCAACACGACATGAAACTCAATCCTCTAAAATGTTCCTTTGGCATCGCCTCAGGAAAGTTTCTGGGTTTCATCGTCAACGCCCAGGGCATCGAAGCTAACCCTGAGAAAATCCAGGCCATTCGGGACATCTGAATCCCCGAGAACATCAAGGATGTTCATTGTTTAAATGGGAAGGTCGACGCTTTAAGTCGATTCATCTCTAAGGCCACCGACAAGTACATTCCTTTCTTCGATTTACTTCAAAAAGGGAAACGCAATTTCAAATGGACCCCTGAGTGTGTTTACTCTTTCAATGAACTCTTGAATCACTTAGAGCGACCACCCATCTTATCTAAGCCTATAGACCACGAGGACTTATAAGTTTACATGGTTGTTTCTCCACAGACAATTAGCTCGGCGTTAATACGACTCGAGGATCGCATCCAACGACCCGTCTACTACATAAGCAAATGACTGACAGGTGCAGAGAAGAACTACTCGAAGCTCGAAAAACTGGCATTCTGCTTACTAATCTCCTCCCGGAAGCTCTGGCCGTATTTCCAGGCTCATCCCATAAAAGTCTACACCGACCAACCGCTGCGTCCGGTCCTACAACGACTTGAGGCATCCGGCCGACTGCTGAAGTGGAGTATGGAACTAAGTCAATTCGAGATAACATTCATTCCCCGTCGAGCCATCCTCGGGCAATCCCTTGCCGACTTCATAGTTGAATTCACGACTCCCGAGGAGACCTCTGCGGAAGACGCTGAAACCCCCGACAACGAATGGAAGTTGTTTGTAGACGAATCCTCCAACATCAAGTGCTCAGGAGCAGGTATCGTACTCGTCACTCCCGAGGGACGCCCGATACACTATGCATTAAAGCTGAATTTCTCTGCTACCAGTAACAATGCGGAATATGAGGCATTGATAGCCGGGTTAAGAATCACAATCGAGCTCAAGCTAAGAACTATCCAAATCTTATCCAACTCGCAACTCGTCGTACGCCACGTGATAGAAGAGTATCAAACGAAGGCTGAACGACTCACTCTATACCTAACTCAAGTTCAGGAACTGCTCACCCACTTTGGCCACTTCACTATCACTCACATTCCGTGAGAGCAAAATGAAAAAGCCGATTCATTGGCCAGACTTGCAAGTTCTGAAGATCCACAGCTTTTGGGTTTCGCCCTCGTCGAAGTACTCAACTCTTCCAGTATCAAGCCAATCCAAACCAGCGCGGTCATGAATGCCGAACCAGAGCTGAAATCATGGATGACGCCAGTCAAGAGCTACCTGCGACATAGGATCCTCCCAGAGAGCCATAAGGAAAGGCGAGCGCTCACCCGCCAGTCAGCCCGTTACCTTTTCGTAGATGGGATATTGTATCAAAGAGGCTTCTCCGTCCCCTTATTTAGATGTGTGGCCCATGACGACTCCCAAAGAATTCTCACTAGCGTGCATGAAGGCGAATGCAGCGACCACATAGGGGGGCAAATACTGGCCAGGAAGATACTCCGGCACGGTTACTACTGGCCCACGCTCGACTAAGACGCCACTGACTATGCTCGTAAGTGCGACATATGCCAATGCTTCTTTAAGATCCCAAGAGCCCCGACGACGGAACTAACACAGATGACCAGCCCATGGCCATTCTCTATGTGGGGAATCGACATCATCGGAACTCTTCCCATGGCCAGAGGTGGGGCACAATACGCCATCGTCGCAGCTGATTATTTTACCAAATGGGAAGAGGCCTAAGCCCTCGCCACTATCACCACCAAGAAAATGATCAACTTCGTGGTACACAACATCATTACCCGATACGGGGTCCATCAAGGCATCATTTCAGACAACGACACTCAATTCGAGAGCACCGAATTCAAATCCTTCTGTCAGCGGCACGACATCGAAAAAAGGTTCTCAGCCGTAGCTCACCCCCAAGTCAACGGACAGGTCGAAGCAGTCAACAAAGTCATCAAGTCCATCATCAAGAAGCGCCTCGAGAAGGCCGGGGGCATGTGGGCAGACGAACTTCCTCTAGCCCTATGGGCCTACTGAACAACTCACAAGACAGCAACCGGTCATACGCCTTTCGCCCTTTCTTATGGGTTCGAAGCCGTCATCCCCATCGAGCTCGAGCTTCAGTCTCATCGTGTCACCTACTTCGATCCAAAGAAAAATCAAGACTTGCTTTTGGGGTCGCTCGATTTGCTCGAAGAAAAAAGAAACGAAGCCAACCTACGAGCTGCTTCCCAACGACAACGAGTCGCTCGGTACTTTAACTCTCGAGTCCGCCACAAGGACCTAAACTTCGGCGACCTCGTCCTATAATGGGTCTTTCCTCTGCCAGAAGGTCTCGCCTCTCGTTGGGAAAGGTCGTACTCCATACTGCGAAGACTCAGCGATGGAACTTTCAAGCTTGCCACCGTGGACGGAGCTGAACCACCAAGGGCTTGGAACAGTGAACATCTCCGCCGCTACTTCACATAACTTAGCATATGGTTGTTTACACTTTCAAGCAATGTTTTGTTTTGTAATGATTCAAGGCATTGTAAAGGCTATTCATGCCAAAAGTTATTAATGGAAATGATGTTCACCCTTCTATCTCCTTACTCTTTGTTTACTCCTCAAGTGACAAAATTAGCTAACCCTGACAGCTAGTTTCTATACACCGCCGTACCAACTCCCAACTTGGGGGTTGGCACCACCATCTCAACCGTGAACCAATCCCGCGGCCTAATCACATTGGCAACGACCGGCATCACAAACACGGGACCCCGACCATGCTACTCGAGTCACCAGCCCGCGACTCGACCGAGTATAAATAACCTCTGACTCGAACCTTGACCCAAGATCAAGGCCAAGGATAAATCATTCAACCACCCAATAGCTTGATGGGGCGATACAAGCTCCCCCTGAATTACGGGTATCGGTCGGACTTTGGCGCAGGACCAAAACCGACCCTTAAATCGTCGCATCCCCAAAGCTCTCAAGGCTGAGGGGTAGCCCACGGGCACGATTGGACCTTACGAGCTGATGATCCGAGCTTCTTTTTCCAGGCGAACGACAACGCCCTCAGGCTCGCCCCAACCCGATGAACAACGGGAGAGCCTATACCGGACGAACCGCATAGTGCGACGTCATACGCCTCCGCTACTCTTGAGGTTAATCCCGGGCAACCCAAGAAAAAACAGCAGGCGCTCAAGCCGGGCTTCACAAACTACGGGTCTCCTGAGCTGAGGGAGACTTACTAGAAGCCTGTGCACTGTCTTATGCCCCTCTGGAACTACAACCCAGAGCGCGACACTCAATCACACCCCTTAGAATCACCAGCCTGGGACACAACACTCACAATCGCTTTTTTGCTAAATGTAACGATAAGTATGCCTATGCAAGTACGGGACCCCCGAAAACATAGGAGGAACATCCGAACAGTTAACACAAAATGCGATCTTTACTAATTCATATTTCATTACAACACGCACACACAGTACAACCAACTACACTACTAATATCTTTCCTTCTAATGGCAGGATGTACATGAGTACCGCACCATGCCTTGAAAAACCAAAAGCAAGGGTCAAACTCGCATGAACTACCGACCTACACTACCAAAATGATCGCTAAAAATACCCCTAAGTGATTAATGCTAATCACACTTCCTCCTTTTGTCATTGTGCTTCTTCTTTGCAGATTCAGCACTCAACGGTTCATCCATGGAGCCGGGGCCCCTCTTGCTAGACCCTCCTTTCCCACTTTGGCTCCCTTTAGAAGTGGTCGACCCATGAGAAGTTGAGAGACGCCTCTCACCCGCCTTATCGCCATCAGAGATCTCAATAACATTAGCAAGGGCAACTGGCGGCACAAGAAGGGGGCACCTCTAGCGGGAAGACCGACCACGGCTACGCTTGCCTCCAGAATCCTTTTCTTATCCCGCTTGGCTTTCTCCTTGGCCTCTTTAGCGGCTTGACGATCGACGAGCTTCTGGGACTTATGCGCTGAATCGCCAGCCCAGGTTTTCTCACGGGTTTCAATAGCCCTTCGCTGGGCCTCTTCATCCTCCCATTTCTTCTGAGCCTCGTCGGTTACCCTTTTTCTCTCGGCTTCCTCATTAGTCTGCTCTTGAGCAACAGCCCTAGCAGCCCTCTCCGCAGTATCCTCCGTGACCTTTGCAACGATCTCTTTCCTAGGAGCATCATCCAGCCTCATCCTTTCCTCCACCGGACCTCGGGCGGTCCCACTCTGCCCTTCTACCTCCTCT
Source organism: Allium sativum (assembly GCA_030737875.1). Taxonomy (NCBI): domain Eukaryota; kingdom Viridiplantae; phylum Streptophyta; class Magnoliopsida; order Asparagales; family Amaryllidaceae; genus Allium; species Allium sativum. The sequence goes on along the minus strand of CM060916.1, from coordinate 709,007,810 downwards.
CCGTCGTCATCAAGAAGGCCTTCATAAACGCTGGGAGTTAGTCTAATCCTCGACAAGGTGTCAAGATGATCTCCCCTTTCTCCAAGATGAGTCTCCCCAAGTCCTTGCCCAGATTCAATTGTCTGGGGAATCGCAGAGGCAGGATCTGATGCCAAAGTTACTCCAGAAGGGGCTGCATAATAAAAACACGATCTTTTAATCCTCAAATTCGGTAATCACACCATCCTCGGGGATGCATTACAAAGAGAATTTACCTCCGACCAAGGGTGGCGCGGAAAGAGCCGAAGGAACATCCGGCACAGGAGGCAGCAGGAGCTCAGTACCTCTTGGGTCAGAATGCTCAATATCATGCTCGGTTGAAACTCAGGTCGAAGCAGTCAGGTCAATCGCAGTGACTGACCCAGGAGCAGGCAACCGATGAGAACTTCCTCCGTAAGGTCCACTGCTACCATAACACTTCCCGGCATGACAAACTTTCCCTTTTCCGCAGCGAGCCTCTCCAGTCTTTCTTTCTCCGCGTCCTTAAGCATCAACTTCCTACCCTCCTCTAATTTTTTACGCTCTTTCGCGGTCAAGAGGTCAGTCATAAGTTGTCGCTCGTCCAAAGTCCTGACATCCACCTTACACAAGAAAGCCTCGTATGGAACCAGTCTGTCCCAGGTTCGTGCCAACTCGTGGGAGTAGTCATTCATCCAAGAGATTCCGCGGAACCTTAGGGCTTTTACCAGCATGTCCTTGATATCCTCCTCCACAGTCGAATACGCCCGGAGCTCTGCATCCGCTAGCTCACTTCTTAATTGCTCCACCTCTCTCAGATGCTCAGCTTCGGACCCCTCTACGGTGCCCAACCCACTCGATTGCTGACTTCCGCATCCTCTTTCGCTTTCCTCGCCGCCTCAAGCTCCCTCCTTAGGCAATCATTCTCAGCTTGTAAAGCCTAATTATCTTCCTGAAGCTAGAAGATTTTGGCATTCTCTCTTTCCAACTCGATGCAGAACTGATCCACATCAGCCTTTTCCTTCTTCAGAGTCATGTTCTGAGTGGTCAAGTCAGTTATGGTCTCTGTGTACATAGAGCAAGAATCATCCGCCTCCTTTTTGAGTGTCTCGTACCCCTGCTTCAGCTCGGCTGGAAAACCACGAACTCCATGAGTCGGTATCCAAAGGAACAAGAGCAAATGACCCCAACAAACATAAAGAAGGGAAGAGGAAAACCTACCAATTTCAGTATTCAGATTGACAATGAAAGTCTTCTTAGCATCAATGACTATTTGCTGATCCAAAAGATGCAAGTTCTTCACCTTGACCAGATCTGATAAATGATGGGAGTATTTAGTGAGCTCGTTAACCTGGTCATACGTGGTTTTTACATGATTCCATTACCCTCCAGAGGCCCTATTGGGAGGCGGATGAAGATCTGGGAGACATGGCAGCTCGTCAAAATAGAGTCGAGGGAAATGATGCATCAAAAATGCTTTCTTCTCCTCTAGGGAGAGCTCTTGAACTTGAGATTCGGTCAAATCTTCCGTCTCTATCCTGTTTGACCTACTAGGCCTCGGCTGGTTAGACGATTCCCCTTTCCCTTCGTAGTCTGAACAGGAGCAGGCGGGACGGTGATGGACGAAGTCGCTAATGACATATGACTCAACTCTCCTAGACGAGGCCTCGAATCCCCACTGGACACTCAAATCGTAGGAGGAGGAGGAGGAAGAGTCATAGAAGATGAGGACCTATCTTGGTGACGACTCCCGCTACCATGACCTTGCGGTGGTGGGGGCATAACCATATAGGCGAGATCCCCTCCTGAAGGAGACGAAGATTAAAGATACTCACTTCCTTCTATCCATCTCCTCGCAAATCCGAGAGGGCAACGAACAAAGAACCAATCTTGCTTAATCACTGACGGTCTGGGCCACTTTCCGACAAAAAATTTAGTAGTAGGGGACACTTCCAAGAACCATTGTGAGGACAATGCGCCAGTTGACCGCCTAAAATGGAAGAGGAACCTAATGTCCTCTCCGGTAGGATCCCGATGTAGGAACTCTCGAAAGAGAACGCAAGTGCCCAAAGAGCGAAGAATAAGAATTCGGGTGCAACTATGAGGGTGCAAGGCGGAAATAGAATAGTATTTCCCGTATAAAATCATTGGCCGGGGGCACGCACCTCGCGACGCAAGCATGCTAATTCCAAGCAGTAAAGCTTTCAGGCGGCAAGTGGGCCCTTCCGCCCGATCCAGGGGAATGAGCCTCCCCCTCAGGGATATTAAACCACGAAGACACCTTTCTGACAGCCGCGGCACCTAAACGCGACGACACCGAATCCGGAGGATTGTCTAAGATAACTGCATCAGGAAGCATGTCAGGAGCCACTGGGGCAGGCGGCTCACCACCATCCATAATATCAACATTTTCCATCTCAGCATGTACGACTGGAGAATGTAACCTCTCGGTATGACTCCCGTGTTCCGACACTTCAGGCGAACTCCCTGTCTGAGAAGGAGTCGACCCTTCGTTAGTCTCAAGCTCGCTGCTTCCAGAGCTAGTGTTGTCCATAGAATCAGAAGTAGAATCAGAAGTGTTAGACTATGGCAGGGAAGCCTCGGCTCACAGAAGTTTCCCAGTCTGTGATCTTGTTTGCATAGCTCGCTATACTTCAATATACCAGTGTTAGACATCGTAGTGAAATAACCTATGTGAAACGTTAAGGATTTTAACAGTTCAGTCACAGTCCAGATATATGCTCTATCCTATGTGAAAATTCTAAGTTCCTATCCGCCCAGTTATCAATGACAACCAGGGTACATTCATACAATCGAACAAACAATGTATAAGTCTAAGGGCAGGGAGTCAGGAAATCAAAGTTCGAAGTGGCGAAAGCCGACATTCCGGCCAAGGCAAAGCACTCAACCGAACCTGGACGCCTCGAAAAATTTGAACCCTTTGGGGTTCGAAGTCTCGAACCTCGGCTGCTCAAAAACTCGAACCCCTCGGGTTCAAAAATTCGAGCCCTGATGGTTCGAAAATCCGAACCCTAGGGAGATCGAGAGCTCGAACCCTCGAGATCTGAGGATTCGAACCCCAGGGGGTCGAAGCCTCGAACCCTACAGGATTAGAAGGTTCGAGACCGCCAGATTCAAATTTAGGAACCTCCCATCGGGCTCGAGATCTCGAGCTTGCTCCGTCGCACATCGACCCCCTTCTCCCTTCCCTCAACTCGACCAAGTCCATTGCCTCATAAATTTTCAAGTCAAAGTGGTCGAGAATCGAAGTTTTCAGAACAACGACAGTCAACGCGAAATAGAAGAAGGAAGAAAAATGATGGGGGAGGGGCCTATATATAAAAAAAGGAGTAAACCTTTCGTATTCCAAGCCTAGGCTCGAAATTCAGGCTTGAGGGGTCGAAATTTCGAACCTCTTGGGTTCGAAATTTCGAACCTACGGCTCGAATTCTCGAGCCACTACAGTCCGATGATTCGAACCTGTAGGGTTCGAAATTTCGAACCCCTCCGGTTCGAAATTTCGAACCTCCCCCCCCCCCAAAAAAAATTATATGATAATGTTCTCGACCGTGTATGCTCATTTCCCGTCAAGGTCCCATCGCCTAAAACGCGCGATGATGACACCATGCGGGCACTCAGCTGCGCAAGTACAATGCCAATCCAACAACGGCTCGCTCACAATTCCATAACGAACAAGCCCGCTAGCCGATACATTTCTCTTTTTTCCAAATAACTTGCCGGATAAATCCGCAACCCAACTACCATCACAAATTTCATTCCAAAGCACATCATGTCGAGACCAGGTGTCAAGACAAGACGTACTTTTGAGGGAAAATGTTAACCGACCTTTTGGTCCGGTCACCAAAAGTACTCAAGACACGCTCTACTCAACCCATCGCGTGAAGCCAGGGTCAAGGGCGAAATTCAGGAAGTGTAGGGGCAAAGACCGAAGAAAGATCCTGCCAACAAGGACCTCGCACCTTCGCCTCCACAATGCTGCGCCGACGGAGTCAACTAGCCTCGACAACTCCTCTCATCAAAATCCGCTTCACACCCAGCCGGGTGCGAAATTTCGCACCTACCAGGTGCGAAATTTCGCACCTCGCCCAGGTGCGAATTTCCGAAGGCCGATAACAGGTGGTGCAAATTTCTGGAAAATGGTCCCCATTCCTACCTACTCATACCTAACCCCTACCTAACCACTTCCTATAAATACCCCATGGCCTCACACTTCAAAAGGATGGAATTCTTGAGCTTGGAAACCTCCATAAAGCTTCATTAATGGCATCTCCTCTTTGAGGAAGAAGAAGGACAAAATTGTCTTTTTCCTTATTATTCGATATATGATAATTATGACATCATATATATCATGGAACATGAATGTAATGAGATGTCATGTGATAGTCTCAACCTTGTAATTTCTTCCAAGTGATTAATAATATTCCAACGACTCTTCAAAGTGGACGTAGGCCCTCACTGAGGCCGAACCACTATAAATCTCTTGTGTGATTTACTGTTTATGCTTTATTTATGTTCTTGTCTATGCAACCATATTTATAATTCCTAGTAATTGGGAATCTTTGGTGTTTGCGACATTTTTTGCCGTCAACACTGGTATTTTCGCATAGTCTTTGATGAACTTTTGGGAAAAGTCCGCTAGCCCGAGAAAGCTTCGGACTTCGGTTGCATTCCGTGGATTCTTCCAATCTTGCACCGCAACTACTTTTGCGGGGTCCACATCTAACCCCTCTTTGGACACCACATGTCCAAGAAACCCTACTTGTTCTCTCCAGAAGTGGCATTTGGTGAATTTGGCTTTCAACTGATGTGCACGAAGGGTATCCATGACTTCCTCTAGGTGCAGAGAATGCTCTTCCTCACTCTTTGAGAAAATCAAAATGTTGTCCACGAAGACCACAACAAACTTATTGAGAAACTCCCTGAACACTCTGCTCATCAAGTCAATGAAATAAGCGGGTGCGTTTGTCAGGCCGAAAGGCTTGACAAGCCACTCGAAGAAACCATCCGGAGTTCTGAACGCGGTCTTATCAATGCTGTCTTCGGCCACTCTTAGCTGATGAAACCCGGTAGCCAGATCTAGTTGGGAGAAAACCGATGCACCTACAAGATGATCGAACAAGTCGTCTATTCTTGGGATTGGGTGCCTATTTTTCTTAGTCAGCTTGTTTAACTCCCTATAATCCACGCATAGGCGAAGCGAACCATCCGCTTTAGTTGCGAACACTACTGGAGCACCCCATTCAGAAATACTCCACCTTATAAACCCCTTCCCAAGCAACTCTTTAACTTGCTTGCTGGGTTCTTTCCTCTCCCTTGGAGCCATTTGTTTAACGGGTAAAGCAACGGGTTTTGCATTATCAACGAGGTATACGCGGAAGTCTTTTTCTTGCTTAGGAGGTAAGCCCTCCACCTCTATAAACACATTCGAGTATTCACAGACTACTCTGACAGACTGCAAGTTCTCAACAGACGCATCAAGAGATTCTAGATAGCAAAGCATAACAGAGTACATGGGATTACAAGAGATTTCAAGAGTTTTACCGAGGAGAGTCAAAAGTCTAACCACTCTCCTTTCACAATTGAGGACGGCACCATTAGTGGATAGCAAATCCATGCCTAGAATCAACCTATAGATCGTGAAGCCCAAAACATAGGCATTACATCTAAACCTAATGCTTAGTATAGAAATTTTCAAATCCAAACAAACCATTGACACATAAGCCGAGCCCCCAATTGGATTTGAAACAACCAAGGGATCCTCTACTATATTGGTGTCTAGGTGCAGAGATTCAACTAAAGCAGTAGATAAAAAAGAGTGCGATGCGCCAGAATCAAAGAGTGTACAAACAGGATGATCAAAAAGATAAACTAAACTCTCAACAGAAATATTTCTACCTCGTCCTTGCAGAGGTGCTATGAGAACGTGAACCTGCCCTCCAGAAGAAGACCTAGTCCTCTGCCCTTGCCCTTGCTTTCTTGGGCAGTCCTTAGCCATGTGTCCTGTCTCACCGCAATGAAAACAACCACCCATCTTCCTCTTCTTCTTTCTACAGTCTTTGACGAGATGTCCAGGAATGCCACAAAAATTACACTTCCTCTTTTTGCGGGGTTTGTTGTTCTTCCCGCCCTTCTTGGAATCCGTCTTCTTATTCTGTGATCCCTTCGCTTTCTTTTCTTGAGGAACTTACACCTTTGCCTCTTTCTTGCCATCCTTGTCTTCCTCGTGTAACAGTGCCATGTCTACCAATCTCTCATAAGTCGCACCCATGGGTACATGGGTCATAGCTAGGCTATGTAGTGTCTCATTCAACCCTTTGACGAAGCGAAGAGCCTTCTTATGTGGAGTGTTTACTAACTCCAGTCCGAATCTGGCCAGCTGATTAAATTGGTTGACATATTCCTTGACCGACATACTTCCCTGCTTAAGAGATAAGAACTTCTCCACATGTAGGCTTCGTTCAGCTTGTGAGAGGAATTTCATTTCAAACCTCATTCTAAAATCCTCCCAAGTTTCAACTGGTCTCTCAGCATTGGTAACTCCCACCAATAAGAAGCTTCATCTTTATGCAGCCACACCGCCAACTGTATCTTCTGCCCATCGTCTACCTCGAAGATAACGAACAAATCCTTAGTTTCTTTGAGCCAGTTCCTTGCTTCCACGAATGATTCAGTTCCATTAAAGTTCTTTCCACCCATGGTTCGAAAGTCTCTACATATCTTTGAGAAAGCATTTGCACGAGGAGGAGGAGGAGGAACCGCTGCAGCTGGGGAAGGAGGAATGTCTGCTGGGCCTGCGTCGTTGGCCCTAGCGTCTAGGTACCTTATGAACCAGCCAGGTACCGGTACACCCTTTGGAAGGTTAAGATCCCCAGACATGCTGAAACGAAAAAGGAAAGATTCAAAAAACAAAGGATAGAAAGATAGTGCATATGGCTTTGGGGGATTATGCCTTTTAAAAGATTTAACAAAACTTTTTCTTGAAAAATGCTTCTTTAAACTTCTTTCTGAAAAACAGTTTCCAAAATTTTTATCTAATCTGGTAAACATTCGCTCGGATACCAAGTGAAACACCCCACCTTCGTTAAGGTCACTCACAAAGGGAATGCCTTAACTTCGGTGGAGCATTATAGGTAAAAGACACAGATAATTTACAAGACAGATATATATATATATATATATAAGCAGCGGAAAAAAGAAATTTATTTCATACGTGGTTCATAGCAAAAACATTACAGCAAACTGTCTCAAAACAACTTCCAAATCATTACATCAAAATATTTGTCTTGATTAAAGCATAAAGAAGCATAAAACCAAAATAAAGTAGCGTAAATCCCCATTAAGAATGTGTCTAAAGCCATAGCCTAAGGAAAGAGAATCCAAGCAATACATCTACTTTCTTCAAGCTTGTAAAGGGTCTAACTAAGCTGGAGTATTCCCTCCCTGTGGACCTGGAGGGGGGACGGAAGAAAAGAAAACGAAAGAAAAATGGGTTAGACATAAGTCTGGTAAGTCCAATGATTTTTCAGTGTGTGAACAAGGAAAAGAATAATGACAGGAATAAACGGAAAATAGGACACTACCAGAATAACAAGCTAACATAAACCAAGATAAGGCAGTTTAAACCGAATATACATCGCACCCATGTCTATTTCTCTGGGCCTACTTATACTCGTTCCAACTGGCACCCAATATTCATGGTGAAATGATCCCCTTTTATCGATCGACTCCTACTTGCATGCATTTATCACGTGTGTCATTCGGCCCCCGCTTGATTGTAGATACCTGTACTGGTCCCACCATGGGGTGTATCAAATCCTATGGTGGCAACCCGACACGATTCAAGATGCACAGTGTATGACTACTGATGCTCAGTGCCTGCTTTTTCCACTCCGGAGTACGTGCACGTTCGTACTCCGTCGGAACCTACACTGACGCACCACCCGCCGTTGTTTTGACCGCTTGTAATCAACCCAGTAATCGTGCCCCACCCTGCCTAGTTCAGGGTACCATGATACATCTATGTGGGTTACTGCTGAAATGGGTCCCCATTACTAGGGTTTCCTAATCAACATGTTAAATTGGTTAAGTGTCCAAATTAACCTAAACCTACCCATCAGTTTAGTTAACATGTTGAATTGGTTAAATGTTGCCTTATTTAACTTAACCCTACCAATCTTGACTTAGCTTTAATTTATTCATTAAAGCACAAACCACTCACATTAGACAGGTATTGTTGCAGTCACTGGATGTGCCGGTCGGTTCCGGGCAGCTTTACACCGCAATTCAGTCTAACCTCGGGTCCTTTTGGGATCAATGCGCTAACCACCCACATTAGATCTATATTGTTACAGTTGCTGGATTTGCCGGGCGGTTCCCGGCTGTCTTATACCGTAACTCAATCTAACCTCGGGTTAGGCATATTCGTCTTTCGCTAAATTTACATTTCTATCCTTTTATGTTTATATGTAAATTATCAACAATTTTTTGTCATAGCCCACTTTCCCTCTAAATCAAGTTCATAATTTTTGGTATATAAATTATACCATTTTCATGCCACTTATCATGATTATGATTAGGTGCCAAACATGCCAATTACAAGTAATTTCATGTTTTCCCCAATGTTACCCCCATTATACGTTCGCAAAATTACATAGAATGTTAGGCTCGATATTTTAGCCTAACTCATAAATAAGAAGGGAAAAACAAAGAACATAAAATATTCCAACAGCATAAAAATATGGATCTAAATAAAAATGTGGCATATAGATTTGACATAGGATAATGAACTTGCATTTTTAGATACAATTAACATGAATCACAAGCATATGAATTCACATAGAACTACACAAATTAAACTTGTCATATAAAGGTGAACTTGTATTGAATTGGATCTAATTAACATAGATTTTAAACATATAAAGTTGTGAATCTAAACATATAAGGTTTAGATCTAAACATGTAGGCATATGTGAACATTATTTAGCCTAAGAGCTTGCATGTGACATAACATGATAAAATCACCAAACTTGCTTATAACATGATAGTCTCTCATTCCCAAATTCCTATACAATATAATAGGTTCATTCACCAAATTCTACACAACATGATAGGTTCAATAAACTGCAATAGTGTTACGGGCATATATGATTGAATTATCACACAAAGAGACATGAATCAGCATCACTATTATCATATAACTTGATAAAATTCTAGTTTCATTTTATTACAAATCATGTCTTTAATTTATTCACATCTGAAAGATAACTGTACTTACAAACAAAAGGAAAATCTTTATTTCTGGGATCTGTATTCTGAAACAGAATTGCTCTCCTTTGATGTAGACTAATTGTTGTTCTAATTTAGTTTTGATTTGATTTGATTCGTAGCTTCTATCTTGCTTTTGAGTTGAAGGGGAACGACGACTACTCTAGGTTGACCATTGACAGCATGACGCCTCTTGGTATGAATTTATGTGATTTAAGGTGAGGGTTGGGGTTTCTTTTATAGAGGTTTAATTAATTAAGAGCCATTAGATCAATCCTAGAAGCAATCAAGACCATCCAAACAAGATAGAATAGCCACATAAGCCCTAATGACTCAGTAAAGAGTCAGAATCGTCAGTTTTCAGATCTGCCCGAGGGGGTAGGTCGACCCCTAGGTCGACCCCCTGGTTGACCTGTATGGGGGGAGGTCGACCCCTGGTCGACCTGGCCTTGGGCGGGAAAATTCCCGCCCAGCCCGCTTCTGCTTCTGAATTTTGAATTTTGAATTTCTAAACTGAGCTGTTTGAATTTATTTAAAATTCTGAAACTTCTGAAGGCCATAACTTCTTCATACGGAGTCCAATTCATGCAAACTCAGACTATCTCAAGTAGAATTTTGAGACGAACGCAATGGCGTAACCCGTTTCCCTTAATTCCCACGTTTGAAGTTAAGTATTCTTTAATTCGTTATTTTAATGTTAACAGAAAATACGGGGTGTTACATAAGGACGATGTTTATCGCCTTCATGCGAGAGATGTTTAGGGAAGCTTAGGGAGCAGTTTCTAATGTTTATAATGGTGGTGGTGCAGTAGTGCAGGCACCTAGGGCCGATTTTGCCGAGCTTAATAAGGAGACCCAGAATAAGAGAAAGCATAACCAAACCAAGGCTGGCCAGAAAGAGAGGAATAAGAAAGATATCGAGTGCTTTAGTTGTGGCAAGAAGGGACACTATGCCAGAGACTGTCGAACGAAGCCAAGGGAAAGGAAGTGCTTCAATTGCGGCCAAGTGGGACATCTCAAGAAAGAATGTACACAACCCCCTGAAGAGAAGCGGGTCGTGAAAGCATATGCTATCAATGTTGTTCCTTCTTCATCGAATGCCTCAACTGCGGCGCAGAAGGGAAAGGGCGTCGTTATTCAAGGTATGCTTTCTATCTATGATGTTCTTGTTCGAGTATTGTTTGATACCGAAGCTTCCCATTCCTTCGTATCTAGTGACCTGGTAAATAGGTTGGAACCCGAGATTGTCGATAGACCTTTAGTTGTGACGAACCCTATTGGTGGTTCGACTAGCCTTTGTATGATTTGTCATAATCTGTTCTTATCGAGTCATGGATGCATGTTTGCATGTAATTTCTTTGTCTTGGGCTTTACTAAGTTTGGCATTATTTTTGGAGTCTATTGGCTCCAAAGGTATGTGGTGGTGGTAGACTGTGAGGGGTCTTCAGTGACCATTAGAGCGGATGATGGGCGGAGGGTATTGTTTGGTTGCTTACCTAGTGATGGGGTGATGGCTGGTTTTCTAAATTCCCTCGACATCCCACATGATGAGTTGTCAGATGTGCCTATTGCTGGCGAGTACCCGGACATCTTCGGGGAAGTGACCGGACTTCCAACACACCGAGAGATCGAGTTTCATATTGATTTAGTGAAAGATTCCAGACCTATAGGGATGCCCCTTCATCATATGGCGCCAAGGGAGCAGCAAGAGCTCGAGGTGCAAGTAAGCGATCTTTTAAATAAGTTATTTATCCGAAGAAGTGTTTCCAAGTGGGGAGCACCGGTTGTGTTTGCTACCAAGGCCGATGGTTCCCTTCGCTTATGTGTGGACTCGAGTTGAAGATGGAGTTGAGGATAGCTCTTCTAATGAGATTGCCAAGGAATCATCGACAGTTGGAGTGTTCTAGGTGGACTCGAAGCAGGGGTATCTAGGGACGCCCATTTACCTTGGATCCGTGGGACGTGATCTAGTTATCCTGGGAGGATAAACGTACGTTGGACGTGCGATAGTCCGTTTGGAGCCGGGGCTTCCATTAGCCCTTGATATTGGTGGGACCAGTCATCGAGTATCGACGTATTCATGGCTTTAGCAAGGGATGGATAGGACTTGTTTGATGGATCTTATGAATAGGGTATTCAGGGATCAATTAAATAAATTTGTTCTTGTGTTCGTGGACGATATCTTGGTTTACTCGAGGACATAGGAATAACACAAGGAACATTTGAGGACAGTGATGGAGGTGTTGAGGAAACACCAACCAAAAATGAAATTTTCTATGTGTCACTTCTGGAGCAGGGAAGTGAGATTCTTGGTCCATGTTGTTTCAGAGAATGGTATTGCCGTAGACCCTACGAAGGTAGATACGGTGCAAGATTGGTCTACGCCCAAGAATGCAACGGGCGTGAGAAGTTTCTTAGGGTTAGCTGGATATTATCGTAAGTTTATCCAAGACTTCTCTAAAATAGCAGCACCATTAACTCAGTTGACCAAGAAGAATCAAGTTTTCGTCTGGGACGAAAGGTGTGAGAATGTGTTTAAGAGTCTAAAGGAGAAGTTAACGTGCGCACCAGTGTTAGTTATTCCTAAAGGGAACGAAGAGATGATGGTATACACGGATGCCTGTGGTACCAGACTAGATGCTGTACTGATGCAAGGAGGTAGGGTTGTAGCTTATGCTAGTCGACAACTAACACCGCATGAGAAAAGATGTCCTACCCATGATTTGGAATTAGCACTGATTGTGCTCGCATTAAAGATTTGGAGACATTATCTCTTGGGAGAAAGATTCGAGTTGTTTACCAATCATAAGTCGTTAAAATATCTTTTCTCTCAAAAGGATTTAAATCTTCGTCAGCAGAGATGGTTAGAGTTCTTAGTTTCATATGATTTCAATATCGCATACGCACCCGGGAAAGGCAATGCGGTAGCTGATGCATTGAGTAAGAGACATGCCAGTTTAGGGGATGTTTCTTGAATGGAGCAACTACAGTATATCGCGGGATATGATTCCAGACCTAAGAGCGAATTGGATTCAGAGATGTTAGCAAGTTTGAAGATCATACCCACTTTAATTGAATGGATCGGTTCCAGTCAGAGGGACGATCCTAATGTTGAGTCAAAGGTTTCATAGCATATTTTGATTAATGACAAGAAGGAGCTTCATGATCGACAAAAAGAAGAATCGGCGTTTTCGTAAGTTAGAGGTTGATTATTTAGAGTTATAAATGTTAAAATCTATCCTCAAATAATCATACTCCTCATCATTTTTGAATATATACATAAATACACATTTTCTGTGCAAATTGACAAAAACCTGTCGACCTACAAAAAAAATCCTGTTGACCTTTTTCAAGACAGAGACAAAACCTGTCGACCTACAAAAAAATCTTGTCGACCTACAAAACCTGTCGACCTACAAAAAAATCCTGTCGACCTACAAAACCTGTCGACCTGTCTTTTTCAACCTGTCGACCTATTTCGGGAAAAATGCATAGCAAATGTCCATTCATGAATATAACGTATATATATATATATTCAAATACCTGTCTCCCTATCTTTTTCGACCTGTCAACAACTTTTCAAACAGCAAGCAACCTTTTGAAAAGTCATCTTCTTTCATCAAGAGATTTATCCATTTCTCTTCATCAAAAATCATCATTATTCATTGCAACTCTTCATCAATGATTACAACTCCTCATTCACTATAAATACATCTTGAATCATCATCCAAACAACCGATTCTTGCTCTAATTTCTGATCTTACTTTCTGAATACTCTTGCAGTCTAAAAGCTCCCAAATTCAAGTTACTTATTGAATCCTTGATAATATTTCTCATATCTTGATTCAACAAGCAACTAACTTCCTTTAAATCTTGGCATTCAATTCATATACTTGAGGATAAGATTATAGGAAGGGTGTACTCAATTATTGACTAATCAGTGTTGAAACAAGAACACATTCAAAAGTCAAACTCTTGTAATTGTTGAAGTCCTGTGTGGGTAAGCTTGTAGCCCGTGAAATCAAGTGGGTAAGCTTGTGGCCCGTGAAATCAAGTGGGTAAGCTTGTGGCCCGTAAATCAAGTAGTGTTGTGAACCTGTTCCTCCTGGTGAAGAGAGGGTGTTGTTTAGTGAAAAGCCGAAGAGGAGCTTCGGGACTGGACGTAGGACGAGAAGTCCGAACCAGTATAAAAATTCCTGGTGTTTTTACCTTGCTTTACTTTATCTTATTGCTTGTGTGTGATTTATCTTTCTAGATCATATTTACTTACATAGCTATTGTATAATACAAATTATCATATCATATTCCGCATAGCCATATTTAAAGATCCTGCATAAGTCGTGCACACCGACCTTTCAATTGGTATCAGAGCCTGGTGTTATAGAGATCATAACAACATCCTAGAACAAATGGCAATAAAGAAATCTAGTCAAGGCATTAGAAAATGGAAGAGCAACAAAGCAGAATCAGGAGAACAAGGAAAAATATGTCTCATGGCAAAAGTCAGATCACAATCGGTATGTACAGATTCTTTATATAAAGATCTTTTGTTAAACCATGAGAAATTATTGAAAGATTTCAAAACTTTGAGTAAACTCAATACTGTCATTATAGCTAAGTCAAAAATTTGCGAGCAAGAAAATTCCAAATTAAAAGAATATAACAATGTTCTTTTAAAGGAAATCAATCTTTTGCAAAATAGAAATAAATCTTTAGAAGATTCTTTAAATAATTATAGTTCTTTAATTTCGTCTCTTGAAAAAGAGAATGGAGCTTTAACTGAAAAGAATTTAGAATTATCTAAAGAATGTGAGTTCTTAAAGGTAAATAGTAATATTTTGCAAAATGAAATTTCTGACTCAAAAGAAAAATTACAATCATCTTTATATAATTCAGAATCTCAAATTTTAGGTCTCAAAACTGAGAATGATACTTTAAAAAGGAAAAATTCTGAATTAAATAAGGAAATTGATGATTTAAAGAATAACAAAATTTCTTTTGAAAATGTCAATAGCGACTTTGGAAATAAATTTGATAAGTGTGCAAATAAGTTCGCAAAATTCAATAAAGGTCAAAATGATTTAAATATGATTTTATCTAGATCTCGACCTTTACATGACAAAAGTGATTTAGGATATAATAAAACTAATCTTAGAAATAGTACTAGATATGCTTTCATGTACAATAAAAATATTATTGCTAGTACTAGTGCTCATCCTAGATCCAATTATTATAGAAATTCGAATACTTCTATGACTAGAGATCTATATAATAGATCTAGAAGTAAGAAAAGGAATATCAATAGAGATTACTTAAGTATTTGGGTTCCTGTAAGTTGGAAAAACAGAGAAAAATATATCGATGATTATTTTGATTCAGTAGTTAATAACGAAAATTTTATCTTTAAAGGTTCTGTTAAACCCTCTTGGGTATGGTTACCTTCCATCTAACCCATGGACCCAAACAAAGCAAGTGGGTACCAAACTATATATGTTATATTTTTTGTAGGTACACCACAACAAAGAGAAGGTTATTAGATATCTCCTAAAGAAATTCAGGGGGAGCTTTATATTTGGAGAGAGAAAATCCAAGGTGTTGTCATCAATCAAAAAGGGGGAGAATGTTGAGACACGAGAATTTCGATTGATAACAACAAAATGAAGATCAATGGAAATCATGACATGGAGCTAATATTATAGATATGTAGATGTTTAAGGAGGAGCATATATACAGGGGGAGATAACGATTACAATATTAAGCTATGTTGTCATCAATCAAAAAGGGGGAGAATGTTGAGTCGAAGGTTTCATAGCATATTTTGATTAATGACAAGAAGGAGCTTCATGATCGACAAAAAGAAGAATCGATGTTTTCGTAAGTTAGAGGTTGATTATTTAGAGTTATAAATGTTAAAATCTATCCTCAAATAATCATACACCTCATCATTTTTGAATATATACATAAATACACATTTTCTGTGCAAATTGACAAAAACCTGTCGACCTACAAAAAAATCCTGTTGACCTCAAGACAGAGACAAAACCTGTCGACCTACAAAAAAAACCTGTCGACCAACAAAACCTGTCGACCTACAAAAAAATCCTGTCGACCTACAAAACCTGTCGACCTACAAAAAATCCTGTCGACCTACAAAACCTGTCGACCTATCTTTTTCAACCTGTCGACCTCTTTCGGGAAAAATGCACAGCAAATGTCCATTCATGAATATAACATATATATATATATATATATATATATTCAAATACCTGTCTACCTATCTTTTTCGACCTGTCAACAACTTTTCAAACAACAAGCAACCTTTCGAAAAGTCTTCTTCTTTCATCAAGAGATTTATCCATTTCTCTTCATCAAAAATCATCATTATTCATTGCAACTCTTCATCAATGATTACAACTCCTCATTCACTATAAATACATCTTGAATCATCATCCAAACAACCGATTCTTGCTCTAATTTCTGATCTTACTTTCTAAATACTCTTGCATTCTAAAAGCTCCCAAATTCAAGTTACTTATTGAATCCTTGATAATATTTCTCATATCTTGATTCAAAAGCAACTAACTTCCTTTAAATCTTGGCATTCAATTCATATACTTGAGGATAAGATTATAGGAAGGGTGTACTCAATTATTGACTAATCAGTGTTGAAACAAGAACACATTCAAAAGTCAAACTCTTGTAATTGTTGAAGTCCTGTGTGGGTAAGCTTGTAGCCCGTGAAATCAAGTGTGTAAGCTAGTGGCCCGTGAAATCAAGTGGGTAAGCTTATGGCCCGTAAATCAAGTAGTGTTGTGAACCTGTTCCTCCAGGTGAAGAGAGGGTGTTGTTTAGTGAAAAGCCGAAGAGGAGCTTCGGGACTGGACGTAGGACGGGAAGTCCGAACCAGTATAAAAATTCCTGGTGTTTTTACCTTGCTTTACTTTATATTATTGCTTGTGTGTGATTTATCTTTCTAGATCATATTTACTTACATAGCTATTGTATAATACAAATTATCATATCATATTCCGCATAGCCATATTTAAAGATCCTGCATAAGTCGTGCACACCGACCTTTCACCTAACCTATTGGAAATCATCTCCAAGGTAGAGATGGATATCGATGGTGAGGAAATGATCAAGTATGGACTTGACCGAGAAAGATGGCTTCGAAAGAATGGGAGACTAGTTGTACCCAATGTTGATGGATTGAGAGATGAAGTGTTTAGAGAGTGTCATCACTTGAAACTGACTATACATCCCGGTGGTAACAAGATGTATCGAGACATGAAGTAGACATACTATTGGGAAGGGATGAAGAGAGACGTTGGGAAGTTTATATCCAAGTGCATGAACTGCCAGCTAGTTAAAGCCGAGAAAAAGAAGCCTAGTGGTTTGTGACAGCCATTAAAAATTCCCGAATGGAAATGGGAACAAGTCTCAATGGATTTCATCGATGGTTTACTGAGGACTAGTTCGGGTTATGATAGCATTTGGGTGATTGTGGATCGATTGACCAAGAGTACAAGGTTTATACCAGTCAAGTCGAATAGAACGACAACTAAATTAGCAGAATTGTATATGAAGTGGGTAGTGAGATTTCATGGAGTACCTAAAAGGTATTGTGAGTGACCGAGATCCATTATTTACTAGTGGGTTTTGGAAGAGCTTACAAGAGGCTTTAGGGTTAGAATTACATCTCAGTACCGCATACCATCCTCAAACCGACGGTCAAACAGAGAGGGTGAATCGTTTATTAGAGGATCTCTTGAGAGCTTTTATATTAGATTTTGGAGGATCATGGGATGACCATTTGCATCTGATTGAGTTCGCATATAGTAATAATTACCAGTCCAGTATTGGTATGGCTCCATTTGAAACTTTGTACGGATGACTGTGCAACTCACCATCATGTTGGTTGGAAACCGATGAGAAATTTGTGCTTGCGCCAGATGTAATAAGAGAAACTACTGATAAGATCAAGGTTATTCAATAGTGAATGAAGGCTACCCAAGATAGGCAGAAGAGCTATGCTGATAAAAAGCGAAGAGATTTGAAATTCTCCATCGGTGACTTGGTATTCGTCAAGATTTCTCCATTGAAGAGCGTGATTCGGTTTGGTAGGAGAGGTAAGTTGGCACCAAGGTTTGTTGGTCCATTTCCAATTCTCGAACAAGTTGGGAATTTAGCGAATAAAGTTGGATTGCCTGACAAGATGGCGGGAGTTCATGACGTATTTCATGTTTTCCAGTAAAGGAAGTTCGTGCACGATTCTGATATGACTATTTCACTAGATCAGTTGGATGATATCGAGGTAGAATCCGAGGCAGTTGGGAGCCGCAGGACGATTCGTATTGTCGGACACGATACGAAACAACTTGGAAGGAAGACGGTGGGACTAGTCAAGGTCCAGTGGGGAGATAATGAGAATGACTGTACTTGGGAAACAGAGGAGAGCATAAGGAATTCCTATCCAGAGCTCTTTGCTTGGTAAGATTTTATTGTGAGATAGTTATTCCCTCGTTAGTAAACTGCATGCTAGGATAGACTTGTTGTATTATTATGTATGATTGATTCTTTATTTGTAAATGGTTGATAGGCGTGCAGGACCCATTATTTTTTTCTTGGTTAAGGAATTTCGAGGGCGAAATTTCTTAAGAGGGGAGAGTGTAACGACCCGCATTCCACGTATTGGAGGATCATATAATATTTATTTTATTTTCATACAAAGTCGTATGGTCGTGTAACTTTGGGAAATAACTATTGGGGTCATTTCCCACATTCACGATTTTTGCCGAATTTTAAATGACTGTTTTGCCCTTGGCGAATCTTGTTTCGCCTATAACTTTTGATCGGTATAGAATTTTGACCTAAAACCACTTCCATTAGATTCGGATGATGGTTTAACTTTCTGTAGAGTGATCAAATTAATCAAACGGACTTACCGTTTGGGAGATATGACTGAAATAAGATTTGAAAGATGAAAAACAACTTAATTGGGATTAATAGGATGATTAGCAGCTAGACCCATGACCTATTTCGGGATTAGTGTTATAGGAGGGATGAAAGAAGTTAGAGAATGATTCCTTTTCATTTTCTCAGCAGCCACAAACATTTCTCTAACCCTAGTAATGGACTCCATCTTCTAAATCACTCCCAAATCACCTCTTAATCACATATTAAGCAAATCAACATTAAATCAAGTCAAATTAGCATCAAATCAGAGATAGAGCCGCTTCTATACATTGGTATCCATGCCAAATCAGTTAGAGTTTCATATCTGAAATTTATTTGTGGCTAAGGTGAGTGATTTGCATGTTTTTACACTAAGTACGGCTAATTAAGGGTGATTAGTGATAATTAGCGAAATTATGCATCATAAAAATCTAGAAAAATATGTAGTAATTCTAAAATATTATTTTATGTCATTGATATAAATTTGGGTTAATTTGGATAAAGTTTCCTAATCCCAAAATTTAGGGGATAAAGGGGAAAACCATGGATTTGGGTATATTTGATCCTAAATAACACACACTATTGATGTTTGTAATTGATTACATGTGTTATTACTGTTGTTCGGTATGATCTATGATTGCATAGTAAAGTTAAATGGTCGAAAACGCCGTCGAGAGGCGAAAAAATGGTTTGTTGGAAATAAGTACATGCTATGGGTCGAACGACCGACCCATAGATGCATGCTCGACCGACCAGGGATGTATGCTTGACCGACCCTACGATGATGTTCGACCGACCCTATGATGATGTTCGACCGACCAGAGATGTATGTTCGACCGACCCTACGATGATGTTCGACCAACCAGGGATGTATGTTCGACCAACCCTACGATGATATTCGACCGACCCTGGTGATGGTGCTCGACCGACCGGCCCATGGAGGATGAACGAACGACGATTGTGAACTCTTCTGAAGAATGATTCCGATCCAACTAAACCAGATATACAAAGGAAGTACAGATGAGAAGTAATGGCTCAGGATCCAAATGGGGATCGACGGGTTAACTTCTAAAGTTGGGCTTTGCTACGGGACGTGTGCAAAAGGGTTACCGATATCTATAACTTTGGTTCACCATTGTGAGGGGGTAAAGTTATTGACTGTGGACCAGATCAGTGGGGTCATAGGTGTATAGAGTAGGACTCCGTCAGGGCCCCGAAAGGCAAAGATGGTGGAGCTCCTAGGTCTGGTGTATGGTAGCAGATTAGCGTGGAGCACAAAAGGTGCATGGGTTCCAGTGGTCTCAAAGGGAAAGTGTGAAGCGTGGCCCCTGTAAAGGGGAAGTAAGTGTGTAACTGTGTTACTGGGAAAGAATTGGTGCGCATATTTCTGGAGCTACTGTGTTCAAAGAAGAAAAGGTGGTGGCGGCACTCGCGAGTTGTGGAGGAAGTTGGGTTAAAGTATGGCAAGGGTTGAGTGCAGCGGATCCGTTGATGGTGGCGGTTCCGGCATGAGTTAGGGAGTGGAGGTGTTAAGAAGTGAAAGGGGTATCGCATTTCTTTGGCAAACTGGGCAGTGTTACATGGGAGTTTTCAAAGCTTGTGTGGACGTTTGTGGTTGGCATGCCACGAACAAAACTGAACATGAGTATTGGGTTGGGTTCATGCGTGCTTGTTTGCGTGGGAAGGTTAGAGGTGCTCATGCAAAAGAGGAAGGTGATCTGTAAAGCATGGCAAGAAGGGATGAAAGGAAAAGTAATAAAGAAAAATATGAGAAGGGGAGAACCAAACTGGGATGATGTATGGAGTAACATGAAGTATATATACACTAAGTAAAATATGGGAGGTTCACGGTTGTGCAAGGAAGCTACGTACGGTAGCAGTTCTACATGGTCATGGAAGTAAAAATAACGTGAAGTGGTGAGTAAGTAGGGTAGTTCGGCCTTGACATTTGTGTGCTGAAGTGAAATGCTAGGAGAAACAAGGATTGAGTTGACATCAGGAACGATGTGCCGTGGACATTGAAGATGCATGTGGATAGCGTTGTTTACAGTGGTGGTAATTGTTTAAAACAATGGGCAAGGTCTTGTAGAGATTACATGGGAGAAAATGCAAAGGGGAGAGTAAGCAGGTTGTGGAGGCACGGGTGTCTGGCGCGGTGACTGTACCGAGTTGAAGCGGTAAAGCTGGAACAGAGTGAAACAAACGCGAATCGTCAAATCAAGGTGAGTTAATTCTCACACTTTTCTGAAATTCTCTACAGTGTTAAATTCATATAAAATATAATCCATCGTAGATAATAATAATTGGATGATTGCATGCCTTGCTTGATTGGTTGTTCAATAATTGTTGACAAATTATATTTGTCATATTGGATGATTTTGATTTAAATAATTATTTAAATATTATTTCAAATATTATTATCTGTGATACAGGGACGAACAGGCTAGAGGGATCCAACCGGATTCCTCAAAATACACTGTATGTTGTTATATTATTTAAATATAGAACTGTTTACCCCAAATAATGATATTGACTGAATATTTAATGTTGAATTGAAATTAAGCATTGATGTGATGTTTTTAAATCAATAGACGGTATTGATTAGGTATTTGGCAGCAAACGATCTAAGACCCTGTTTTAAATTGTTAATTCGCCAACGGGCGAATCGACGTACTTAAAGTTATTTGTAGGACTAAAGTGAAGTTTTAAATTATATAAACAGGAGTTTAAAAATAAGCTGATGTTTATAAGTCGTTCTTTATGGAAAGCAGTTTAATAAATAACGATATTTAAGTGGACTACATCAACTGTTGAATTAGAGTTGGTAATTAGATAAAATCGGTCGACAGTTAATATAATGAAATTGGTTCAACAAATATCTATTTCAATGATATTCATTAAATATCATTTGTCTTTTATTTAATGGTTTAAAAATGATTATTAAATAATAATCATTAATATAATTAACTATTATTAAGAAAGTGATTAACAAATATGTTTAATCACTAATAAAGTGAACTGTTTTTATTTTAATGGAGTTAGACGATAATAATTAAAATAATTTATTTCCAAATGGAATGGATTAGAAGTTAAAACGAATTTAAACTTAGATGATCAGTTAAAATAAGTATTTACTTAAGAAATAGAATTAAGTAAACAATTATAGGTTGGGAGGAGATTTGAAATGGAAATAAGCGACGTGTAATTTAACTCAAGTTTGAAGTATAGTTTTAGTTATAACTTAAATTGGGAATATAATGTTTTTACAAAGTATAAGAAATGGAAAAGATTAGATGAATAATGATGTTTCGAAGTAAAAGGATAAAGCGGAGTTTGTTGAGCGTTTTTATATAAAGATATGGTCATAATGTCCAACATAGCGAGAATATTGAGATTTGAAATAAGAATATAAATATTGTATTTAAGAAACAACAAAATGTTTTAATAAATGGGTTAAGTTAAAGGATCTGAGCTGCCAGTTTACTTGACCATACTGTTTTGACATTGATAGTTAAAACACCAAACTATCAGTGAAATATATTATACCCTTTTGACGTGTTGTTTCGAAGAGACCGGTATGGGAACTAGTCCCAAAACGACTTCGAATCAACGTTGGGTGCGAAACCAACTTGCGACGAATGAAGATGGAGCATTGAAGACTCGTAGAATTTCATAAGCGGAAGAACTACTTATAATCTCTGGGTCGCACCCAAATAAAAAGAGATACACTGTGATTCTGTCGTGGTTGGAATCTACGGATTGCAAGGACTTCTCGCTATTGATCCTTGGGGTGATCCTATACAAGATGCGGTAGGAGAATGACTTCGGTTCATCCTATTCCTGGATGACTTGTATGGACGAATGTATGACAGAATATCTCCAGCGATCACGACCGTTGATTTTTATGAATATACCAAGTTGGTAGGGAGAAGGCAACTTCTCTTTATTTTACACCTGGTGTGTAGTCGTATAATCAATATGTTGTTTACGGATTTGACAATGTAGCATTCAAAGTAAATGGCAGTGTATCTGTCATCACTCTAGATAAAATTCATATTTGTTCTTCTTTTCGATTATGTATCTATGATGGTAGGACGGCTGACAACTGTGGGTGACAATATATTCGCTACACTCAAGCTAAATGAGTGGGCGGTCATGTGAGGCCGGGTAGCAAGACGTACTTGTTGAACCACAGTGTATACCCTCTGGAGTACACTGATCGGAAGGTGTTCCCATACCTTGTCGATTGGAATCCAATCTCCAATAAAGAGCTCATGGTTTTTGATTATAAAATAAATATGTAGAGCGTGAGATGCAAGCATTCTACTACTTGGTTATTTATTTGTGATTGATAGACACTATTATAATATCACTGGATTTTGATATATGTTTACACCAAAAATGATCTAAACACCCAAGGCACAAAACTGTACTTCACCAATTCGGTAAAAAATAAGTGGAACCGTGTTTAAATGACAATAAAAAGTAACAAATGCAAGAAAAAGTAAAGTTGAGACGAGATTTAGAGTGGTTCAGCCGTTAACGAGGCATACGTCCATTATGAAGGTGATTTCCTGCATTTCAGTGAGAATTACAAAGTACATCAACCCTTTAACTTCGTACATCTTTATACTCACTCAACATACCCTCGTTTATATATTTTGATCTAGAGATCTATACAAGAGAATAATGGAGTTTGAGGAGGAGGACGGATGAGTGATTTGAAAGAGAAGATGCCTTCATTTGAAGAGGGTGCTCGACGCCATGACCGGATCTGTGGTTGAGTATGAAGTTTAGCAGCACTCCGTGGTTTTCCCCCCAAAAAGCCCCTTTTAATGTTGGTAGCCATGGTGTATTTATAGGTAAATACTCCTTGGTAAATGATCCGGAATTTGTTTATCCAGGCTGTGAGTCGTTCATTTTGCTAATTACGATCATGCCATTGGACAGCTGTAGCCAGCTGTCCGTGGTTGTATCCAGCGTTGTGTGCGGGTGATTTGTTGAGTGTCTTGTGTAGCTGAGCGGGTCCTCAAGTGCGGGAGCTCTGGGAGACTTCATAAGAGCTGAGATTGACCCTCCTTTGTTCCCTGTGCGACCGTTCCTCTCGAACCGAGGGCGCTCGTCTTCTTGCCATCTTTGCATGGTGCCGCTTGGCTTCATGGTTGTACTATGAGGTTGCTTTCGCCCGTGCAGAACGGACGACCTGTTCTTGTCTTAATGCTTAAGTGGTTTTCAGGATGTGCGGCCTTCACCTTTGTTGAGACGCGCTTCCTCATAGCCCGGTCATACTAGTAGGCTTGATCTGCTTTAGATCTTGCTTTGTGCGATTGCGTTGCGAACGATCGATCCTGATGATACCTGCTTTGTACTCTTTACCCAATATGCGTATGGTTTTTTAGGGATTAACACTTGCCCCTCGAAGCCGGTGATTACTTTTTGATGTGGAATTACTGGCTTCGACATTCTTGATCGCGCATTGGGTGGCGACTGTGCTCTGTCTTATGAGGGGTCGTTCGAGGTACCTCTTTGATTAGAGTGCGATTGGGTGAACTTAAAAATGCCAGTTGGGACTTGAGGAGACATCTTTAGTGTAATCGAGTGTTGAGGTGACGTGGAGAGAATGTACTGGATGAACTGGGTATAACATTATGTGCCCTTATATTTCAAAATTGGGATATTTTGACAACTGCTGGTTTTTGGGCATTTGGCGGGATATTTTCCGGGTGCGCTATACCGGATCACTAAGCCCTAATTGAGCTGTCATATCAGAAAAAGGGGCTTCTAGTTCTCTTAAGCGTTGTCTCTTCATTTTCCCGCTTTAGTATTTCCTTAATAAACTCATTTTAATGGCGGTTTCATTGTAGGAGACCTCGTTGTTGTCTCTCGAGACTTCGATTTCCCTTGACTGTCCCCCCCCCCCCCGGTCGACGGTCTTTCCCAACCTTATTTCCGGCTACAATACTCGATATTCCTCTCTTCAAGTTGAATTTCGCTTGTAAGTGATTTCCTCTTTCCTTATTTATAGCTCTGGGTTAATTTTCCTAGCTCTATAAGGAAGATTCTCTGTTGATAGCGTCGAATTGTTGGGATATATAGTTGTGATATTTGAGAAGCATTGATTTGACTAGGTTTGTATCTGAGCTTCAGGTAGAATCCTTTGGCGATAAACTCTAGCTCTTTTTATGCTGGCAAGTCGTTTATTGAAATGACTGGGAAACGACATTCCCTAATTTGCTACGCTTTAACTGGCTGTTCAATGGAGTACTTATGTCATGGCGACACTTCTACTCTTTCTTTGATTCTCAATAATTCAACTTGTAGTTTCCCCCTTTTTTTTGAAAGCATACTTATCTATGTTGATATGCGACTAATTGCCTATTCATCCCTTCCCTAGCTGATCCATTATGTCTGGGGAACGAGAGGATTTGGATTGAGCTAGGGAAGTTTCCCCGGTTACTAGTTCCGGTCTGGTTGTTAGTGATCCGTACCCCCAAACTCGCTCTTTCGATAGGGTGGCGACCGGCTGCTGTAAGTCGACGCTTCCTTTTGATTAGTTTTTACAAATGTGCAAGCTCTTTGGGCTTTCACAAGAAGAAACCAGATATCCAAGGAAGGAAGAGCTGGCAGACTGTCCGCCCTCTGGATATGTGGCAGTCAATTACCATATGCTGTCCAGCGGGGCGATTCCCACCTTCAATCCTTATCTTGAGTCCATTTTGCGGCGATTGGCCATTGCTCCGTATCAGCTTCATCCGAACGGCTATAAAATCTTGCTTGGGTTATACATACTTTTCATAAAGGTTCAACGACGGGAACCCACGTTCGCGGATATTTGTTCTTTATGTTCTTTTAAGAAGAAGGAGGTAGATGGTCCTTCTTCTTTCTGGAAAGTATACATGACAGAATTATCACTGGCTTGACGGAAGGAACTAGGGGTTTTCCGGATCAATATTTCTTTGTCCGGTGTCCTGCTAGATTCTACGGTCGATGGGCCGAAGGAGGTAACTACACTTTTGCTCCTAGAATTCTTGCCTCTTTTCTCTCCCTTATCCGTTTTTTTACCTTTGTAGTGGTTCCTTCCATTGCGGGACTTACTTTGGACCAGGATCTTCTTAATTCTTTAATCTCTATTGATAAGAGGGAAAGGAGAAGAGAGGTGTTGCTTTCGGAGGAGAACCTCCGTAAGTATCGACTAATTTACCCTACACGATCTCTTGGGAAAGCTTCTGTTCACTCTCAATGTTCTACTGGTAAATCTCTTGAAGTGAAGCGCATACTCCTTGATGTGAGCGATCATCCTTCTTTACTGATTACCGAAGGAGGTGATAAGCGAGTCGACGAGAATGCGCGTGGTTGGAGGACTGATATGACTCTCAGAACGACCGCCGGAAGTTCTGCATGTCCTGTCATCCAGGTGGAGGGTTCCTCAGAGACGTTTGGAGACTTAGGGGATTTGGATTCTGCCGAATACTAGAACCGGGGTGTTGTGGTGATGCCTGTCCCCACTGCACTTGACATGGGAGGAATGCGAGGGCCTGCCCCGCACCTCGAGAAGGCCCCTGTTTGCGTAGCATCCCCTGGAACTGGTTTTGATACTTAATTGTGGCATAATTTATCGTTTGTTCGCTGCTTTTTCGAATGCTTGTTGAACTTCGTATTTTATTTTCCAGGTGCAAACTTAGGTTGCTCACTATCGGAGAATTTCTCTCAACAGGCTGATCTTATTGATCCACAAAGTCTCCTACGATCTTTTTTTTCCAGTTATTCGAAGCGCCCCCAGCTGCCCCCTAGCTCTCAGAACCGACATACCCCTGGATTCTCGATGGTCGGCTCTTTAAAACGAGAGGTGCTTGACCAGGCTAAGAGGCTTACATCGGCTAAATCTTCTGGAGGGTCCATTGTTCCGACTCCTTCTCAGATTCGAATAATACGCGATCGTCCACCTTATAAAGTTCCTCCTGGGAATCCAGTACTTAAGGATCATTTTAACGACTGGGACTTGAGAGGAATGCCTTTCGGGCTGGACTTACACCCTCATGAAAAGCAAAAAAACGGTGAAAAACTTGGACGCCATAAAGAGCAGTGTGAGGAATCAACTTGGCGCTGTCATGAATCATTTTGATGCACAGTTGAATATGGTCATGAAAGATGTGGATAAGCAGCAGGAGCATTGGTTCAAATTCGGTTACGAATTTCAGAGATTAAATGCTCGACACCTTGATCATATTGAAATCTTGGAGAATGACAAGGCTGGCCTGATTCATCTGATTAAATTTCAAGAATCTGAGTTGACTTCTTTAAGGAACGGCCGTGCTAAGGAGAGCCACTTGGAAGCCAAGAATTGTAACACCCCGAATTTTCAGTTAACATTAAATTAACAAATTAAAGTATATTTAATTCAAAAGATAAGAATTATGGGAAACGGTTTATGCCATTGCGTTCGTCTCAGAATTCTGCTTGAGATAGAGTCTGAGTTTGCGTAAATTGGGCTCAGTATGAAGAAGTTATGGCCTTCAGAAGTTTCAATATTCAATTTAAAATTTCAAACAGCCCAGAACGAAGTTCAAAATTCGAAAACAGGGTAAAAATTGGGCTAGTCGGGAAAATTCCCGCCTAGGACCCAGGTCGACCAGGGGGTCGACCTACCCAGTCGACCTGGTCAGGTCTTGGCTGGCCTGGTCGGGTTCTGAGCGATTTTCTGAGTTCTGGTGTGTCATTGGGGCTGATTTATCACTTTCTGGTTGGCTCTTCTCGATATGAATGGTCTAGATTCATCTACGATCATCTGACGGCTCTAATTAAAATGAAATTCTATATAAACAACCTAACACTCAAACCTTAATCACAAAATTTAGAGACAAGGGCCGTCATACTGTCGGAGACGAATTGAGGAGCAACCGTCGTCGCAAATTAGAGATTAAAGCTACAACAACAATCAAATCAAATTAAAAACTAGGACAACTTGCTAGTCTTCTTCAAAGGCGAGCTTACCAACTTCAGAATACAGATTTCAGAACGCAAGAATTCCTTTGAGCTGTAAGTTTAGTTATGTTTTAGGATGCGAATCAAAATCAATATCATGACTTGAAATAAAATGATAATAGAACGATGTTAATTATGTTATATGTGAAATTGGAGGATATTGATCTATGTTGGTGGTTCTATTTTATTATCATGTTGAATGGGGAATTAATGGATAAGCCTATTCATATGCATATGAACTTGGAGTATAACCTATTATGACAAGTTGTGTAGTTTATCATGTTATGTAAGTTTTAGGTTGTAAAATCATAACACATATGTGACCAAATGTTAGATCTACATGTTTATGTGTATATGTTAAACCTATTTCATATTTCAAGTTCACGCTTATCCATATGTTCGTGATTGATTTGCAAGTTCACATATATGTAAGTTGATTTAGTCTATGTTGCAAATTCACATATATGTATGTTGATTTAGTCTACGTTGCAAGTTCACACCTATGATATTCATGTTGACTGTTTTGCAAGTTCACACCTATGATGTTCATATTGACTAGGCCGAAAATGCCAAGTTTACACCTATGTCATGTTTATGTTAGTGAATTATTTTTATTCCAATTTGGTGTATGCTAAGTTAGGCTAAGTTTTTAGCCTAATATTATATGTCAAAATCATGCGGACGGAAAATTAGGATAAGATTGTTAGCCTAATATTTAGACGGGGTAACGTTGCGTAAAAAAGGGTAATTATAGGAAAC
Source organism: Allium sativum (assembly GCA_030737875.1). NCBI lineage: Eukaryota > Viridiplantae > Streptophyta > Magnoliopsida > Asparagales > Amaryllidaceae > Allium > Allium sativum. The sequence goes on along the minus strand of CM060916.1, from coordinate 708,979,832 downwards.
TTGACATAAATTGGTTGAAAATCACATAGGTGATTTATGGCATGAAACGGTATAAATTATATACCTAAATTAATGGAATTGATTAGAAACAAATTTGGGCAATGACATGAATTTTGGATAATATACATAAATAAAAATGTAAATTAGAAAATAAGAATATGCTTAACCCGACGTTAGATTGAGTTGTGATGTAAACCTGCCCGGACCCGCCCGACTGTCCAGTAATCACAACAATACCTATCTAATGTGGGAGGTTAAGGCATTAAGCCCAATAAGGACCCGAGGTTAGACTGAGTTGTGGTGTAAACCTGCCCGGAACCGACCGGCACATCCAGTAACCGTAACAATACCTGTCTAATGTGAGTGGTTGGTGCTTTAACTAATGAAAGCTAAGGACAGACAAGTCAGGATGGTAGGGTTAAGTTAACTAAAAACACTTAACCAATTCAACATGTTAATTAAACTGATGGGTGGGGTTAGGTTAATACATACACTGAACCAACTTAGCATGTTAACTAGAAAACCCTAGTAACGGGGACCCATTTTAGCAGTAACCCACACAGGTGTATTATGGTACCCTGAAACTAGGCAGGGTGGGGCATGATTACTAGGCTGATTATAAGCGGTCAAAGCGACGACGAGTGGTGCAACATTGTAGGTTCTAACGGGGTGCGGGCGTGCACACACTCCGGAGCAGAAAAAGCAGGCATTGGGCACCCGTAGTATATAGTATGCATTCCAGAATTGTGTCCGGCCGCCACCATGGGACTTGATACACCCCATGGTGGGACCAGCATAGGTATCTATAATCATGTGGGGCCGTATGACACAGGAAGAAACGTTGCGAGTAGGAGCCGATCGAATAAGGGATCACCTTATCATGAACACGTGGTGGTATTTAGACTAGTTAGTAGGTGTAGAGAAGTAATAGTGAGTGTGTTTAGTATAGTTAGTATTTCCTGCCATATCTTGTCTTATATTCCGGTATTGTCCTGTTCTCAATTTATGCAAGTCATGATCTTTTTATTGTTCTCATGCTAGGAATATAATTAGACTTACCAGACTTATGTCTGACCCATTTTCCTTTCGCTTTCTTTTCTTCCGTTCCCCCCCCCCCCCAGGTCCACAGGGAGGAAACACCTCAGCTTAGTCAGATTTTTCATCCAGCTTGAAGAGAGAGAATGTATTGCTTGGATTTCTTTCGTTTGGGCTATGGCTTTGGATATCACTATGGGGATTTTTGTTTGCTTTATTTATGTTTCATGCTTCTTTAAGTTTTATATCAAGACAGTATTATGGTTGTAATAATTGGAAGTTTGTTTTGAGACAATCATGGAAATGTTTTGTATGAACACGTATTTATGATATGAAAGTCTGCTTGTTTTTCCGTTGCTTATATATATGTGTTTATATCTGTCTTGTAAATTTTCTTTTTCTTGTACCTATAACCCCCCACCAAAGTTAAGGCATTCCCTTTGTGAGTGATCTTACTGGAGGTGGGGTGTTTCTCTTGGTATCAGAGCATAGGTTTACCAGATCAGATAAAAGTTTTTGGAAACTATTTTCAAAAAGAAGTTTAAAGAGGCATTTTTCAAGAAAAGTGTTGTTTTATTTTAAAAAGGCAAAATCCCCCAAAGCCATATGCACTATCTCTATATCCTTCGTTTTGAATCTTTCCTTTTTGTTTCAGCATGTCTGGGGATCTTAACCTTCCAGAACGTGTACCGGTACCCGGCTGGTTTAGAAGGTACCTTGAGGCTAGGGCCAATGATGCAGGCCCAGTAGACATTCCTCCTCCCTCAGTGGCAGCGGTTCCTCCTCCTCCTCCTCGTGGAAATGCTTTCGCAAAGACATGTAGAGACTTCAAGGCTATGAGTGGAAAGGACTTTTATGGAACTGAATCTTTTGTGGCAGCAAGAAACTGGCTGAAGGAGACCGAAGATTTGTTCATCATCTTCGAAGTTGACGATAGGCAGAAGATACAGCTAGCAGTGTGGTTGCTTAAAGATGAAGCTTCTTATTTGTGGGAGGTCACCAACGCTGAGAGACCGGTGGAAACTTGGGGAAGATTTCAGGGTGAGATTTGAGATGAAATTCCTCTCCTAAGCTGAAAGAAGCCTGCAGATGGAGAAGTTCCTAACTCTTAAGCAAGGAAGTATGACGATCAAGGAATACGTCAACCAGTTTAATCAGTTGGCCAGATTTGGGCTGGATTTAGTGAACACCCAACACAAGAAGGCTCTTCGCTTCGTCAAAGGTCTGAATGAGCCACTACACAGCCTTGCTATGACCCATGTTCCCATGGGGGCGACTTATGAGAGCTTGGTGGACATGGCACTGCTACACGAGGAAGACAAGGGCAAGAAAGAGGCAAAGGTGGAAGTGCCTCAAGAAAAGAAAGAGGGTTTACAAGCTAAGAAAACGGACTTCAAGAAAGGAGGGAAGAACAACAAATCCCATGAAAAGAGAAAGTGTAATTTCTGTGGCATTGTTGGGCATGTGGTGAAAGACTGCAGAAAGAGGAAGGCGAAGATGAATGGTGGTTGCTTCCATTGCGGAGAGACTAGACACATGGCTAAGGACTGCCCAAAGAAGCGAGGTCAGGGACAGAGGGTTGGATCCACTTCAAGGGGATAGGTTCACGCACTGGTGGCACCTCTGCAGGAATGAGGTAGATATATTTCTGTAGAAAGTTTAGTTTATCTCTATGATCATCCAGTTCGCACTCTCTTTGATTATGGCGCATCACACTCCTTTATTTCATCTACTTTAGTAGAATCTCTGCAGCTAGACACTAGTATGGAGAGGATCCCTTGATTGTTTCAAATCCAATTTGGGGCTCAGCTTATTTGTCAATGGTTTGTTTGGATTTGAAAATCTCTATTCTAAGCGTTGAGTTTAGATGTAGTGCCTTTGTTTTGGGCTTCACGGGATATGGATTGATCTTAGGCATGGACTGGCTATCAAGTAATGGTGTCATCCTTTATTGTGAGAAGAGAGTGGTTAGGCTTTGACTTGGCTCGGTAACACTCTCGAAATTTCTTGTAATCCCTTGAACACTATTATGCTTAGTTATCTGGAGTCGCTTGACGCTTCTGTTGAGAATTTGCAGTCGGTTAGAGTGGTCCGTGAATATCCGGATGTCTTTGAAGAGGAGAAGGGCTTACCTCCGAGGCGGGAAATAGACTTCCGCATATACCTTGTTGATAATGCAAAGCCCGTAGCTTTACCTGTTAGACACATGGCTCCAAGGGAGAGGAAGGAGCTCGGTAAGCAAATTAAAGAGCTTCTCGAGAAGGGGTTCATTAGACGGAGCATTTCGGAATGGGGTGCTCCAGTGGTGTTCGCAACCAAAGCGGACGGTTCGCTTCGCCTATGCGTTGACTATATGGAGCTAAACAAGCTAACCAAGAAGAATAGACACCCTATTCCCAGAATAGACGATTTGTTTGATCAACTTGTAGGTGCGTCGGTTTTCTCCCAACTTGATATGGCTACCGGGTTTCATCAGCTAAGAGTGGCTGAAGATAGCATAGATAAGACGACGTTCAGAACCCCAGATCGTTTCTTCGGGTGGCTTGTCATGCCCTTCGGCTTGACAAACGCACCCGCTAATTTCGTAGACCTTATGAGCAGGGTGTTCAGAGAGTTCCTCAACAAGTTTCTGGTTGTCTTCGTAGACGATATTTTGATCTTCTCAAAGAGTGAGGAAGAGCATGCTCAGCATTTAAAGTAAATCGTGGATACTCTCCATGCGCATCAGCTAAAAGCCAAATTCTCCAAGTGCCACTTTTGGAGGGAGGAAGTAAGGTTTCTTGGGCATGTAGTGTCCAAAGAGGGGTTAGCTGTGGACCCCGCGAAAGTAGTGGCGGTGCAAGATTGGAAGATACCAAGGAACGCAACCGAAGTCTGAAGTTTTCTTGGGCTAGCAGGTTTTTACCGTAAGTTCATCAGAGATTTTGCGAAAATCTCAGCTCCACTTAGTAGGCTGACGAAGAAGATTTTGACTTTCGCTAGGGATTTGGATTGCGAGCTTGCTTTCCAACGGTTGAAAAGGGCTCTCACAACAGCCCCAGTTCTGATATTGCCAGATGGAAGCAAGATGTTTACAATATACACAGATGCATGCGATACAGGACTAGGCGCTGTTCTGATGCAAGAAGGGAAGGTAGTAGCTTATGGTGTAAGACAATTGAAAGTTCATGAAAGGAACTACCCCACCCACGATCTTGAGTTGGCCGCCATCGTCTTTGCGCTTAAGTCTTGGATCCATTATCTCCTAGGTGAGAAGTTCAAATTGTATATTGACCATAAATCGTTGAAGTATCTTTTCTCGCAGAAAGACCTTAACTTGAGATAACAAAGGTGGATGGAGTTTCTTGCCTCGTATGATTTTGAGATTTCCTATACTCCTGGCAAGGGTAATGTAGTAGCAGACGCCTTGAGTAGAAAGAAGCTGACCTTAAGCCCTCTCTTTGTAGAAAGGCAAAGCTAGGAGTATATAGCCAGTTTTGACTTTAGGCCCTCCCCTGATTTTGTACCCGGTTTGTTGGCATCACTGGAAGTGCGGCCCACTCTTTTGGATTCAATAGGGACCGCACAACGTGAAGACCCTCAGCTTGTTGATGTGATTGATAAACTAATTAGGGGTGAGGCTTCTAGTCACCTCAGTAGGTACTCCATCAATGAAAAGGGTTGGCTGAGGCGGGATGGAAGACTATGCGTCCCACAAGTAAGGGATTTGATAGAGATGGTTCTCAAGGAAGCACACCATTCCAAGATGACAATACACCCAGGCGGAGACAAGATGTACAAGGATATAAAAAGAGTTTTCTTTTGGAGCGGCATGAAAAGGGATGTGGCTGAATTTGTTTCCAAGTGCTTGATATGCCAACAAGTCAAGGCGGAGCAGAAGAAGCCTGGTGGTCTGCTCCATCCTCTAAAAGTCCCGCAATGGAAGTGGGATAGCATTTCAATGGACTTCATTGAAGGGTTGCCTAGATCAAGAAGGGGCAATACTAGCATTTGGGTAATAGTGGATAGGCTCACAAAAAGCGCCCACTTTATACCTGTCAAGAGTAGAAGGACTGCCTCATCTCTAGCATCTCTTTATCTCAAGGAAATAGTTCGACTCCATGGAATACCCTCCAGCATAGTGAGTGACCGAGATCCTATCTTTACAAGCGAGTTTTGGTGGAGTCTGCAAGAAGCTGTAGGCACACAGTTATGCTTGAGTACAGCCTATCACCCCCAAACCGATGGTTAGACGGAAAGGGTGAACAGAGTATTAGAAGATCTTTTGAGACTGTGCGTTCTTGACTTTGGAGGTACATGGGAGGATCATCTTCCTTTGGTGGAATTCGCCTACAACAACAGCAACCAAGCCACCATCGGCATGGCGCCCTTCGAAGCCTTGTATGAAAGACCGTGCCGATCACCAACTTGTTGGTGGGAGTCTACAGACAAGCTTATACTTGGGCCAGACATGACTAGAGAAACTTCAGAAAAAGTGGACTTGATACGAAGAAGGATGAAGACAGCCCAAGATAGACAGAAGTCCTACGCCGACAGAAGAAGGACCGACCATGAGTTTGAGGTTGGAGACAGGGTTTTCCTTAAGGTATCTCCTTTAAAGAACGTCGTTCGCTTTGGATCCGCAGGAAAGCTAGCACCAAGATTTATAGGACCTTTCCCCATCATCGAGAAGATTGGGAAGATGGCTTATAGAGTAGAGATACCCGAAAGGTTGGCTGGAGTTCACAATGTCTTTCATGTTTCTCACCTCCGAAAATGTTTACATGAGACTGCGGAAGTGGTGGAGCCAAGCATTCTAGAAGAGTTGAAATAGAACGATAAGCAATTTTGAGGAGAGTTCCAATTCGAATCTTAGGAACTGAAGTTAAAAAGCTACGCAACCGTGAAGTCAAACTTGTTAATGTCCAATGGAGCGATGCCAAGGAAGACGCGACTTGGGAAACTGAGGACAAAATATGCGTGGCCTACCCTTTTCTTTTTGAGGGTACATCTTTGATCTCTCTTTTTCCATAAGTTTATGCTTGTATCTACCTTTTAGTGTATCTCCTCAGTCCTTTTCCCTAACTCCTTAGGTAGAGACTAATGGATGCAAACATGTATTTGAAACATGTTATGATTGATGGCTGCAAGTGTTTGCAAGTGGTTGCTAGTGGTTGCTCGTGGATGCATATACACACACCCTAGGTATTAGATCGGCTCAGTCACTTCCATATTGCATATGCATATATGTAGTCATATTTGTATATGGTTGAAACTCGATGTGTTGTCATATGGATGTCGCATTTGTATGAATGGTTGCACACTCATGTAGAATTATATGTAGGGAAAAATTTGCATACATAATGGATTCATGACACCTACATGATTTGCATTAAGTAGGTCAACTGAATCAGTAGACCGTCTGATTTTGCATTAGATAAGAACATATACACACACTATGCATATGATCATGAAGCATTAGAAGTCTTTTAAGGACAATGGATGCATGTGTTTGTTGGTTGAGTAGATGGACGATTGGATGTTAGGATATACGTTCTTCTAGATTTGAAGATTTCGAGGATGAAATCCTTTAAGGAGGGGAGAATGCAACACCCCGAATTTTCAGTTAACATTAAATTAACAAATTAAAGTATATTTAATTCATAAGGTAAGAATTAAGAGAAACGGGTTACGCCATGCGTTCGTCTCGGAATTCTGCTTGAGATAGAGACAGAGTTTGCGTAAATCGGGCGCAATATGAAGAAGTTATGGCCTTTAAAAGTTTCAGAATTCAATTTAAAATTACAAACAGCCTAGAACGAAGTTCAAAATTCGAAAATAGGGTCAAAATTGGGCTGGGTGGGAAAATTCCCGCCCAAGACCCAGGTCGACTAGGGGGTCGACCTGGGGGTCGACCAGGGGGTCGACCTATGAGTCGACCTACCCAGCCGACCTGGTCAGGTCTTGGCTGGCTTGGTCGGGTTCTGAGCGATTTTCTGAGTTCTGGGGTGTCATTGGGGCTGATTTGTCACTTTCTGTTTGGCTCTTCTCGATATGAATGGTCTAGATTCATCTATGATCATCTAACAGCTCTAATTAAAATGAAATTCTATATAAACAACCTAACACTCAAACCTTAATCACGAAATTTAGAGACAAGGGCCGTCATGCTGTCGGAGACGAATTGAGGAGCAACCGTCATCGCAAATTAGAGATTAAAACTACAACAACGAAACAAATTAAATAAAAAACTAGGACAACTTGCTAGTCTTCTTCAAAGGCGATCTTACCAACTTTAGAATACAGATTTCAGAATGCAAGAATTCCTTTGAGTTGTAAGTTTAGTTATGTTTTAGGATACGAATCAAAATTAATATCATGACTTGAAATAAAATGATAATAGAACGATGTTAATTATGTTATATGTGAAATTGGAGGATATTAATCTATGTTTGTGGTTCTATTTTATTATCATGCTGAATGGGGAATTAATGGATAAGCCTATTCATATGTATATGAAGTTGGAGTATAACCTGTTATGACAAGTTGTGTAGTTTATCATGTTATGCAAGTTTTAGGTTTTAAAATCATAACACATATGTGACCAAATGTTAGATCTACATGTTTATGTGTATATGTTAAACCAATTTCATATTTCAAGTTCACAATTATCCATATGTTCGTGATTGATTTGCAAGTTCACATATATGTAAGTTGATTTAGTCTATGTTGCAAATTCACATATATGTATGTTGATTTAGTCTACGTTGCAAGTTCACACCTATGATATTCATGTTGACTATTTTGCAAGTTCACACTTATGATGTTATATTGACTAGGCCGAAAATGCCAAGTTTACACCTATGTCATGTTTATGTTAATGAATTATTTTTATGCCAATTTAGTGTACGCTAAGTTAGGTTAAGTTTTTAGCCTAATATTATATATCAAAATCATGCGGACGAAAAATTAGGCTAAGATTGTTAGCCTAATATTTAGACGGGGTAACGTTGGGTAAAAATAGGTAATTATAGGAAACTTGAAATAAATTGGTTGAAAATCACGTAGGTGATTTATGGCATGAAACGGTATAAATTATATACCTAAATTAATGGACTTGATTAGAAACAAATTTGGGCAATGACATGAATTTTGGATAATGTACATAAACAAAAATGTAAATTAGAAAATACGAATATGCTTAACTCGAGGTTAGATTGAGTTGTGATGTAAACCAGCCCGGACCCGCCCGGCTGTCTAGTAATCACAACAATACCTATCTAATGTGGGAGGTTAAGGCATTAAGCCCAATAAGGACCCGAGGTTAGACTGAGTTGCGGTGTAAACCTGCCCAGAACCGACCGGCACATCCAGTAACCATAACAATACCTGTCTAATGTGAGTGGTTGGTGCTTTAACTAATGAAAGCTAAGGATAGACAAGTCAGGATGGTAGGGTTAAGTTAACTAAAAACACTTAACCAATTCAACATGTTAATTAAACTGATGGGTGGGGTTAGGTTAATATAGACACTTAACCAACTTAGCATGTTAACTAGAAAACCCTAGTAACGGGGACCATTTCAGCAGTAACCCACACAAGTGTATTATGGTACCCTGAAACTAGGCAGGGTGGGGCATGATTACTAGGCTGATTATAAGCGGTCAAAGCGACAGCGAGTGGTGCAGCAGTGTAGGTTCTAATGGGGTGCGGGCGTGCACACACTCCGGAGCAGAAAAAGCAGGCACTGGGCACCAGTAGTGTACACTATGCATTCCAGAATTGTGTCCGACCGCCACCATGGGACTTGATACACCCCATGGTGGGACCAGCATAGGTATCTACAATCATGTAGGGCCGTTTGACACAGGAAGAAACATTGCAAGTAGGAGCCGATCGAATAAGGGATCACCTTGTCATGAACATGTGGTGCTAGTTAGACTAATTAGTAGGTGCAGAGAAGTAATAGTGAGTGCGTTTAGTATAGTTAGTATTGCTTGGATCTCTTTCGTTTGGGCTATGTCTTTGGATATCACTATGGGGATTTTTTTTTTGCTTTATTTATGTTTCATGCTTCTTTAAGTTTTATATCAAGACAGTATTATGGTTGTAATAATTGGAAGTTTGTTTTGAGACAATCATGGAAATGTTTTGTATGAACACGCATTTATGATATGAAAGTCTGCTTGTTTTTCCATTGCTTATATATATGTGTTTATATCTGTCTTGTAAATTTTCTGTGTCTTGTACCTATAACCCTCCACCAAAGTTAAGGCATTCTCTTTGTGAGTGACCTTAACGGAGGTGGGGTGTTTCAGGAATACTGAGCTAAAAAAGGAGTTGGAAAGCGCACGAGCGCAGTTGTTAGATGCTCGATCCGCTTGTCAGCTTGCTGAACGTCATATGGTTTCAGGAAAACAGGTTTTAATTTCTTTGGAATAGGAGAACATGGCTCTCGAAGGTCAACTTGCTTCTCAAAATGAAATACTTAGGACCCTTGAAAAGGATAAGATCAAGTTGCAAAAGGATCTTGATGAAGCCAGAAACGGAATCGACAACACTTTGTTTTACTTTTATGTTTGCAGTTGTATGAGTCGCGAAAGTTTGAGTTACTTCGACAAGGATTTCCCACGAACTCTGGCCCTCGTTTGGGAGCGAATACTTTCGTATTCCAACGACATTGATGACGAGTTACTTCAAGGGAAGCTTTTAGAGGAGAAAGATCGCGAATCTTTAGTTGAAGCCAAAAGGATGCTAGTGAACGAGCGAGCTCAATTGCTTACGAAGGATTGTTCGGACGTTATGATTTCTTGTGCCCCTTCTGGCTCTGTTGGGGTTAATGCTCCGAGCCCCTTTACTCTCCCGGCAGATTGTCCTACCTCTGATGTTGTTAGAGCTCAATCCGCTGTTGATTGTCCAGACCAAGAAGACGCTGTGGCACGGTGCGCGAATTACGGCTTCACCTCTTCAAATGTAGAAATCACGGAGATGACTTTGCATATCCAGCAGCTTCAGGTAAAATTGTCATCTATCAACCTGCCCTGGGTCTGGATTTCCTTATTTCTTCACCCGAGATTGCTGAGTTTAGTGCTTGTTGTCCTTTTGCATCAGGTGTGCTCCTGACCTCTCTTTTAGCTGTTGGTGGTGTGGTTACCCAGCCTGCTACCATCGACTCCATTTTGGTCTCTACCAGTATTAATCCTTCCACCATTCCTTCATCGAGTGATCCACTTTTACCAGATGCGTCTGATCTGGATGATGATGATGAGATTTGGAACACCAAGGCGGTGTCCACCCTGAAACGCAAAAGAAACTAGCTGGTTAATGATTGAGGAAAACACGCCTTATCTCTCTGGTGACTCTTTTGTGTGGTTGGGTCAGCAAAAGTCTGAACTATTGGTCTAGCTCACCCTGTATAGGAATAGCACTTTTGACCTTTGTGGTCAAGTTTCAATTTATTTTACTTTACACGTATTCAGACCGGTCGTTTACACGAGTACCGGCCCTCGCTTAACGTTTTAAATACGCGAGCTCACGTTTGTGTCGTTTAGGGGCTAACGTGATATTATAATTTTCATTATTATGGGTTGTATTTTAATTTATTGTTCGCGCAAGTCTTCTCATTTGAATTTTTCTCGCAATGAAGTTTTGATTAAGCCACGGTATGTCTTGAGTGGGCATTGGTGATTTTTTACACAATGGTGGTGTCCCCTTACCGAAGCTCCTTCTAGTTCCACATATTCTGTTGTTTTCGAATTGTAGTTTGATCGATTTATGATTTTATAGAAGTAACGTGTGGTTATTATGTGTTTTCTTTTGGGTGCCCCCATGGGAGGTATTGGGCTCCAATTTCGACCAAAGTTCGGCCTTATTAGTCCTGATTTTTCTAGGACTGAAAGACCTTGTTGGATAACCCCAAATGGCTAGGATTTATGATACCCCCTTACAGCTAGGATTTCTGCTATTGTAGTCCGTCCTTGGCTTTGTTTGACTTGGTTAACAACAAAGAACAAGGATAGCCATCGTCCTTTCGGTCGGGTTTTTTTTTTGTGTTGGCCCTTCCAGCATGTTTTGTCGGTCCTTCCGACACTAGGACTGATGTTTCCAGCCTAGGTATTTATCCGTGGGACATTTTTGCCATTTCCCTCGTATTTTCTTTTCTAAGAAGAAAAGCCCAATGTTAGTTTCTCCAGCAAATGCTTGCTTAGGGAGGTTTCGCCTTTTGGCTTGTTGTTTGTCTTTATATTGCATATCCAGTTAGGATGATGTGCCTGTACGTCTGATTTGGTTTGCACGTCTCTCGCGATGCTTTTGGATCATTTTGCTCAAGATATGCTTTAAGAGCCTTCCCTGTTAGGTTAGGATGAGGGTGATTGACAACTTCTATCACGCCTACATTTGAGAGATCAGTTTTTAGTGTACAGTAATGAGTTTGATACTCAAATGAGTACATGGTAACTTTTCTTTGCATAAGGAATTTGTAAATGATCCACCGTCAAACATGAATATAATAAGCGGCTGAACAAGGTAAAACGACTACTATCTCTTAAGCGAACAAAATACAAATGGTAAATAGTGTAGTAAGGCGAAGTCACGGGGATTCCAATTCAAAATTCCATGACCGGGACACCAATCGCTGATCCTTAATTACACATCAGCTTCAGGCTATTTTAGATCCTTCCGTCGGAGAGTTTGTTGTCCCCAGCTTGCGGAGAAATGGGATAGCGACCGCGCACATATTATTGCAGATGGTTCTTTCTGATCAGCTTTTCGATTACTGACTTCAAATGCCTGCATTCATTAGTATTGTGCCCTGGTTGGTCATGGAATTGGCAGAACCTTCCTGATTTCATAGTAGCATTCTTGATCTGCATCCGTTCTGGGACTGGATAATTTATAGTACCCTTTGTTGCTCTGAAGATATTCTCTGTGGTGTCATTGAGGGAGGTAAACTCAGAGTTTTTGAAAAACCGCGGTCTCCTCCTGTGATGCTTAGCTTCGCCTCTTGCACCTAAGACATACCTTCACTTTTCATCCCGTTCCGTGGAGTGAGCGCTTTTCTCCTCATCGGATCTTTGCCAGGATCCATAATTATGACAAGTGGCTGGTATGGCTTTAATGGTGGAGGTCTGGATAACGAGCATTGACTCGGTCTTCTTTACCAATGCTCATTTGCTACGGTTATTTGGTTCGCTATCCCTGCTACTGCTTCTTCTAACTCCTTCCTGGTTATGGCCATCTCGACCTGCGTTGGTTCCTTTTCTCCGGGATGAATGGTGGGTGATGTGTCGGTGCCGGAGATGCCACTGATTCTGTTGGCGGCAATTCTTCCTGGCATGCTCAAGACTTCAGATACCACGTTTCCCAGAGAATCTTGTCAGATCTGAATGGCAAAAGAAGTGAACACAACCCCATGGTGGGCGCCAAAATGTTTACACCAAAAATGGTCTAAACACCCAAGGTACAAAACTGTACTTCACCAATTCGGTAAGAAATAAGTGGAACCGTGTTTAAATGACAATAAAAAATAACAAATGCAAGAAAAAGTAAAGTTGAGACGAGATTTAGAGTGGTTCAGCCGTTAACGAGGCCTACATCCACTATGAAGGTGATTTCCTGCATTTAAGTGAGAATTACAAAGTACATCAACCCTTTAACTTCATACATCTCTATACTCACTCAATATACCCTCGTTTATATATTTTGATCTAGAGATCTATACAAGAGAATAATGGAGTTTGAGGAGGAGGACGGATGAGTGATTTGAAAGAGAAGATGCCTTCATTTGAAGAGGGTGCTCGACGCAATGGCCAGATCTGTGGTTGAGTATAAAGTTTAGCAGCACTCCGTGGGTTTTCCCCCAAAAACCCCCTTTAATTTTGGTAGCCATGGTGTATTTATAGTTAAATCCTCCTTGGTAAATGATCCGGAATTTGTTTATCCAGGCTGTGAGTCGTTCATTTTGCTAATTACGATCATGCCACTGGACAGCTGTAGCCAGCTGTCCGTGGTTGTATCCAGCGTTGTGTGCGGGTGATTTGTTGAGTGTCTTGAGTAGCTGAGCGGGTCCTCAAGTGCGGGAGCTCTGGGAGACTTCATAAGAGCTGAGATTGACCCTCATTTGTTCCCTGTGCGACCGTTCCTCTCGAACTGAGGGCGCTCGTCTTCTTACCATCTTTGCATGGTGCCGCTTGGCTTCATGGTTGTACTATGAGGTTGCTTTCGCCCGTGCAGATCGGACGACCTGTTCTTATCTTAATGCTTAAGCGGTTTTCAGGATGTGCGACCTTCACCTTTGTCGAGACGCGCTTCCTCATAGCCCAGTCATACTAGTAGGCTTGATCTGCTTTATATCTTTCTCTGTGCGATTGCGTTGCGAACGGCCGATCCTGGTGATACCCTCCTTGTACTCTTTACCCAATGTGCGTATGGTTGTTTAGGGATTAACAATATATCAGAACTGTTTTGGGTTATATTAAGGTAAAAACCGTTCGTGTTTATGTGTGGGCTGGCCTTACTATTTCCTTTTCTTCAAAAAGGATTTCTAAAATTAAGTAACTGTTATTGTGAATTTACCACTGAAAGTGTTCCAGACTGATCCGGGTGAATTTTGTTTTAAATCGAATGTGCTCGGGTCAGACCGAGTATATTTACAGGTTCGGTTCCTCTTGGAGTTCAAGAGCTGAAAGCAGGAAGCTTCAGCGCTAGTTATCTAGAGTTTATTTCCGTCGTGTCTGATATATGATGTACTCTGATGATTGGTATGTATATTTATAGTTTATTTTTGTGTAAAGAGATTTGATATATTATACTTTACTCGTTCCGCTGTGAGATTCTGATGTTCTTCTTCTTCTATTCTATTGGTTCTATCTTATCTTTCTCATCCTCTAACTTCTTTCGCTTAACATTCTGCTTTTCTGTATACTTTGGGTTGACTGTGGTAGTAAAATGTCAGCTTAAATCAGTACGGAAAAGTGGGACGTTACAGCGGCCGTTCGCGAATTTCGACTATTGACTTCGAATTGATATTATATGAGATCCGACCGTTAGATTCTCCGAAAACTGAAACCGTTGGGTTCGTATCAAAAAGAGATTTCCAACGAATATAAGAGATTTGAAATCTAACAGTTGGATTTGGAATTATGTCCAATTCAAATTTGGAAAAGGTCGCTATGGATGCAGTTCGGTGTCCGTTATTGGAAACGGACTGTACGGACCTTGATAAAATTATTAAAAATATCAATAATTTATGGAAAATCATAATAAATGATTTGAAAAGATTTTGGATGAAAAATTCCAAGTTTGAAAAGATAAAAATATATTTTTATCGAAATGAACTAGTTATTAACTAGAAATAATAATCCAATATTTTTAAACAAATAAATTGGATTGAAATGGTTTTGATATAACTAGAATTTTTCAATAAATAAATTGGAATGGAAATAATCTTCGGAATATTTCGGTATTGGATTCTGTGATTATACGGATATTGTTATGGGAATTTGAAAGATATATATATCGTTATTCCCAATACGATATTTGTTGATTTCAGAATTTGATATTGAATATAAGCCAATATTATTCTCTAGTTAGTGCCTTGTATTTAATATCAAATTGAATTTTGGGTTTATCGTGAATTGTGTCTTCATTAACACTGTTCTTAAACCTAGCTGAGAAAAGATTAAATCTTTTAATTAAGATTTAATGAAGTTTACCAATTAATTAGTATTTAATTGGAATTGAGTTGAAATTGGATTTTGGGTTTGTCGTGAATGATGTCTTCATTAACACTGTTCTTAAACCCAGTTGAGAAAAGAATAATCTTTTAAATAAGATTTAGAGAAGTTTACCGATTAATTAACATTTAATTGGAATAAAATGGAATGTGAATTGGGTTTATTGTGAACTGTGTTTTTAACGACATTCGTTCTTTAACCTAATAAACAGTGAAATGTGATTTGGAATATATAAATCTTTTTATTAAGATTTAATGGAAATTTTCCAAAGTAAAGTTTTCCAATTAATTAATATTTAATTGGAATGGAATGGAATTTGATTTGGTAATAATCGAAATGAGCTTCTATGGGGGAAGACTGTTAATATATATGGAATTTAAAAGGCTTTGTCGTTATTCCATTTATATTATTAGTCGGATACGGAAACTGGTATCTATTATATATATATTGAACCGTTTTCCGTGAAGATTCCATAGTTAATGGAATGTGATTTTGGGTTTATCACGAGTTGTGATTTAAATGACATTGGTTCTTTAACCCAGGTAAAGACAGGATTACATGTCTAACATTGTATTTCGAATTGTATTGTTGATCTCTGCTAAATATATATCTGTTTGGTGGCGCAGAATTTATATTTGTTTGTCTACTAAATATATGTCTAACATTGTATTTCGAATTGTATTGTTGATCTCTGCTAAATATATATCTATTTGGTAGCGCAGAAAATCGGCAGAAATCAATGGTACAGTGTAGATTGTCGATGCGGCATGTTTGATTTCCCAAAGTTAAATAATCTTTATTATTGATTTTTGGATAGATTAAAAGTAAGTGGAGTTTTAATGAACCTTTAATTAGATTGAAATGTGAATGTGATAATTTAAATTATCAAATTCAGGAAATGATCGAGAATGGAGTATCATCAGTTTTGCTCCAAGCGATAGTTAAATGTTTAATTAGATTTGAACGTAAAATGGTAATTAATTTTTGCCGATAACACTGTGGTATTAGATATGGAGTATTACCATTTTTGCTCCATGGGATGAATAGGTTGGGATTGGGAAATAAAGCAAAATGATTACTTCGGTAAGGTGGCTAATCCCGACTAGTTTGGAAAACCTTAATTTGGTTTAAATTATGAAAAGAATATTTGAATAACAGAATATTCTGGATTGGAATGAGGCATATGTTGTGTGTTTATATCACTTGATTATAATATACATGGGTTATTCGGAAAGGCCGGGTTTATACCCATTTTGAATAACTGATTCGACGATAAGTCGACGATGAAGACGGTGGTTGAAGACCGGAGATCTTCACATCGTTTGGACGATTACTGACGTCTTGATTGGGCTGTATACCCAAGACAAGGTAATAAGTGGTGATCGTCCAGACGTACTTGGAGATCGAACGGATATGCGAGGACCTCTCTCCTATATTGGACATATGGGACGAGGATTATGGTGCCTCCGGTTTCGTTCAGACCCAGAACGAACTTGTAAAAGGATGTGTGTCTGACATTGGATTTTATTCTTTGTTGATTGATCTCTATTAAATATATATATATATATATCTGTTTGGTTGTGGAGAATTTATTCTCTTGCTTAACACCCTTCTCTAAGACGTACGAGCTTAGAGGTTATATATCGATAGACTTCAGTCGCATGGCGTGAATTGCCTGTGTGGCATGCTGAGATGCAGATGATCAAGGTTTCTGTTGAAAAGCAGAGTCTTGTGGTTGATGATCAAAGCACGGCTTTAAATAGCATAGCTTTGTGTATAACGTTAATTCGCGAGCCTCACGCGTCAGTATGAGTCAAAAACGGGATGACGGACTGCAGGGAGTGCATGACGTTTCCTTCTAGCAATGGTTGGTGTCATGGTATGTAGCCTAGACATTTATATATTTTTTACCTATGTGGATGATGGATAGCGAGGCGCCTCAGATATATCGGTTACTATGGAGCCGATGGATAGGTCCAATAGGATCGGGAAACGTGTTTTCAGGAATAACCAATCCTCAAACGTAAGAAAGGACCGGCCCTGAAGCATCCAAGGGTTGCCTAGAATGTGTAACCCTGAGGCATTTCCTAGAGTGTCTCGAAGTCGGCGAGGAGTACATCCCTTGCCTCGACTCATGACGGAAATCCAATTTCCAAAACGTGACATTTCGGTTTTAATTGTAGAACTAGTATGGCGACATGATAGATGGTACCCATGCCGCATATGATTGATACATTTATATTTGAAGTTGATTTCTTCACTTATAGTAATAATAAAAGATAAAATTTCACATACCGAACATTATTTGGCTATTATAAGGTAAAACTCTATCCTCCTGCTTGCGTTGCAATGTGTGATGGGACCTGAGTCTTATAATAGCTTCATTTTCTTTAATTAGCATTGCGCTATTTGTTTCATGCACTGATATTCTTGGGGGTAAACCCGTTCCGGGTTATACGGCGTGGTCCCTTGATTTACCTAACTTTAAAATCAAGTTAATAACTGTTTTAATTCTCACACCAATCACATGACTGGCCTAGAGTTTATTGTTTTAATCTAAACTCTGGGTGCCCTTATTTTCCACACGGACGGCTAGTAGTTTTGGTTTTGCAGATTTATTCTTACAGGATCCTTGTTTACAGCTGAAGCTATATTCTGGAAGCTCTGTATCCATGTATTTTGTGTTATGTTCCGCTGCTATGTAATGTATTTAATCTCTAATATTTTTCTGATGTAAATTATTTCTTCATACTCTGTTATATTCTTGCATTCTGATGTAATTGTTGTAATAACATCAATGAAATGTTCTGTCGTTTACGTTCTGATATGTCGTGTTCTCAACTCAATCTGGGCTTTCCCGTAAGGGTGAGTTTGGGTCGTTTCAGCATAGAAATTAAAGAGACATAAGATAGAAATAAAAGAAAGAGGCTTCGAAGTCATTTTTATTCATTTGATCACTTACACTTTCATATCATAAAAAGAGGGATCCAAAATACATGAAACACATGGGTATATATACATGATCTAAAACCGTAATCATTCTTCTTAGAAATTCCCCAAAATGCCCATTCATGAAGCTTCTAATTGTCATTAGCCACTAATAAGTCATGTAGAATGCATGAGGCCTTTGTCTCATCCAATTAGTCTTTAATATGAAGTTTAAGAGGAAGTGGGTTAGTTGAAAGGTGGGGGCCTCCACTATCCATAGTATGAATTATTTCTTTGCCTCCTCTTGTGTATATGCATGCTTTCCTTTATATCTTCATGTGTATATATCATTTTTATTCCTAAATTCCTACAAGAGATAATTACGTGGAACAAGTAAATGTAATCTCAAACTAAAACATGCACATTTTACCGTTAAACCCATCGAAAGAGTGATGATTTTGAAAACATTTAAAACGTGGTTTGATCATATAAAATACCCAAAAATGTTCATTTATTCAACTAAAACAAGAATAAATATGTAAATATAAATGTGCATTTTTACATGCACATCAAATACTCCCACACTTATCTTTTTATTCGTCCTCGAATAAAGTAAAAAAACTAAGATAAATCCACTTTTGTAGGGAGCACGATTGCATTGAACGTATGCAATAAGTCATTAAACCTCTGGGTGTCCCCAGTAGGACGAGTGTTGCCTCGTGAGGGTTTTCAGCGGATACTACCCAAAAATCAAATGTTAAGTGCAAAAAATATTTACAAATTGCAAGATTTGAAAATATTTACAAGAAGAACGCAAGTTTTTAGAAGAGTATTTACAAATGGGTAATTTACTTTTAAATTTAACACGAAGGAGTTAATGCAAGTTGGGTCATCACTATGAAATTTCAGTTCGTTACTAATCAAAACTTCAAACAAAAGTCAGATTATCGTCACAAACTCCTCTAGCTTGACCAGTTATTTCAGTTTAAAACATAGTGCAAATATGAAATGAATTATATAATAGATATCAACAATCGTAAAATGGCATCTCAATTTCCTTTTGGTTAACAAGTTAGGTCAAATAAGTGAAGAAGGTGCTTGGATTTCAAGTGCTTACTCTCTCTTTATTATGAAAATTATTTACATTGTTATTATTTCCAAACACCTAGGTATACTACCCTTACACTGCATTACAACTTACGTGAGGGTCGGTAATCCTTAGGTGTCCAACTCATGAAATGAGACCAAAATATAACCAACGCACTGCATTACGACTTACGTGGGAGTTGGGACAGAGCTTGGCGAGTTTGCACACCAACACTAGATGTACTAGCATTGTTGGATACCCTTAAATCATTATTATATATATTCTTTCTTTTCTTTTTCTTTTTTTTGACATAAAAGAAAGAGTTAAGCGAGAATATCTTAACACAACTTCACTTAAAAGATCTAAAATGTTATCGAAAGTTGTCTAAATCAACCATTCAATTAATCGGATTACAATTTAGAAAACATTTCATACTCATCAACTACGAATCTTCTTATATACTAGTTACACCAAATTTGCTCATAATTCAATTTTTTCTTCTGTTATCCATTAAGAGAAGTAAATTTCCAAACAATTTAATCGAACAACCAAAATTGTATGTTAACTTCATCATGTCCTATTTAAAGTAAATAGAAATGCAAAACTTTTTATTTTGGTTTGATTTTTATTTGTTTTTTGTTTTAAAAAAAAAGGGAAAATTACAAACTTAAACCCCCCTCACACTTGATTTCGACTGTGTCCCCACAGTCAGTGCATGACAAAATGAGTGAACGGAAGAGAAATATTTAAATATTTACAACGGAGGGTTGAATTTAACTTCCTTACTTAGCATGGCTCGTGAAGAATCATGAGCTCCTCCACTCGATCAGTGGGCAATTCCAAGAATGGTTTTAGACGTTGGCCATTGACTTTGAATATGGATCCATCCCTTGGGTTTTCTATTTCGATGGCACCGTGTGGAAAAACAGTTCGAACAATATATAGTCCGATCCATCTCGACTTTAACTTCCCAAGGAATAAATGAAGTCGTGAGTCGTATAATAGAACTTTTTGGTCTAGCAAAAACATTTTTCTTAGGATTGACTTATCATGAAAAACTTTGGTTTATTCCTTGTAAATTTTCGCATTTTCGTATGCGTCATTCCTAAGTTCTTCTAATTCGTTGAGTTGCAATTTTTGATTTTCGCCGGCTTGTTCAAGATCAAAGTTTAAGTTCTTTATTGCCCAAAGAGCTTTATATTCAAGTTGAATGGGTAAATGACAGGCTTTACCGTAAACCAATTAGAAAGGGGACATTCCAAGATTAGTTTTAAAAGCAGTATGGTAAGCCCAAAGCGCATCGGTCAATTTCTGTGACCAATCTTTTCAATTTTTATTTACAGTTTTCTCCAAAATCTGTTTTACTTGACGATTCAAAACTTCGACTTGCCCACAAGTTTGCGGGTGATAAGGAGTGGATAACTTGTGGGTTATCGAGTATTTTTTTATTAAGGATTCAAAAGATTGATTATAGAAATGTGTCCCATTGTCACTTATTATTGTGTGAGGTATGCCGAACCTTGAAAAGAAATCTAGAAATTTCACAACAATTTTATGATCATTGGTTTTACATGGAACGACTTCGACCCATTTTTAAACGTAGTCGACAACAATAAGAATATACATATTTTCGAAAGAATTAAGGAATGGTCCCATGAAGTCAATACCCCATACGTCAAAGATTTCGATCGTAAGGATGGGGTTCAAAGGCATCATATTTCATTGAGAAATTTTTCCTGGCATTTGACAACGATTGCATGTTTTACAGAATTTGAACGAGTCTTTAAAAAGAGTAGGCCAAAAAAACCACATTGAAGCACCTTTTCAGTGGTCTTCCTAGGACCAAAATGTCCACAGAACGCATGATCATGGAAGAACGGGAGAACGCTCCTAATTTCGCTATCAGGAACGCATCGACAAATGATTTGGTCTGGACAATACTTAAATAAGTATGGGTCGTCCTAGTAGAAGTATTTCACTTGGGAAAGAAATTTGTATTTATAATGTTTGGACCAAAAAGAGGGAGTTTCCTTAGTGACTAGATAGTTCACTATGTCGGCGAACCAAGGATCGATTGAAATATAAAGGAATTGTTTGTCAGGAAAGTTTTCGTTGATTGGAAAAGAAGTTGGTGCGTTAGGAAGACGAGATAAGTGATCAGCTATGACGTTATCGGATCCTTTTTGTCTTTGATTGTAAGTTCGAATTCTTGAAGTAAAAGGAACCATCAAATTAAGCATGACTTAGCGTCCTTTTTAGCAAAAAGGTATCGAAGTGCATCGGTGTAGACCGTGATGTGGGAACCAATCAAGTAAGATCGAAACTTCTCGAGGGCAAAGACGACAGCTAAAAGTTCTTTTTCGGTGGTCGTGTAATTGAGTTAAGCCTTGTTCAAGGTCATACTCGCGTAGTAAATCACGTGAAGGATTTTGTTGATGCATTGTCCCAAGACAGCACCAACCGCAAAGTTAGAAGCGTCACACATGATTCCAAAAGGAAGTTCCCAATTGGGCGATCAAATTATAGAGCTAAAATGAGTTCTTTTTTAAGACGTTCAAAAGAAGCAACACATTCAGAGTTAACATCGAATGGGATGTCCTTTCCTAGAAGAGCAATCAAAGGACGAGCGATTTTTGCAAAAATCTTTCACAAAGTGTCGGTAATAGCCAACATGCCCAAGAAACTAACGAATGTCCTTAACACATTTTGGAATGGGTAGCTTTGAAATAACATCAACTTTCACTTTATCTACCTCAATATCATTATTCGAAATTACATATCCAAGGACAATGCCTTGTTTGACCATAAAGTGGCATTTCCCCAATTCAACGTTAGGTGTTTTTATTTACATCGATTTAAAACAATCTCAAGACGATGTAAGCAAGAGGAAAAAGAATCACCAAAGATTGAAAAATCATCCATAAAAACTTCAAGAAAGCGTTCAATCATATCAGAGTTGATGACAACCATACAACGTTGGAAAGTCGCAGGAGCATTCAAAGATCGAAAGGCATACGTCGATAAGCGAAGGTATCGAATGGAGATGTGAAAGTTGTTTTCTCTTGATCTTCGGGAGCGATTGGAATTTGGCTATAACTAGAATAACCATCAAGAAAGCAATAGAATTCATGACTAGCTAAACATGCGTGCATTTGATCGATGAAGGGAAGAGGAAAGTGATCTTTACGTGTTGCAACATTCAATTTTCGATAATCGATGCAAACACGCCAACCCATTTGAGTACGAGTTGGAAGAAGTTTGTTTTGTTCATTTGTGACAACAGTGAGTAAGGACTTTTTAGGAACAACGTGAATGGGGATGATCCATACACTACAACAAAAAGACCATACTTCAACTGCAATTTTACAACTGCCACAAAATGTCAGTTGTAGTAGAGGTTTTTTACAACTGTTTTACTAAAAAAGTTGTAATAGAATAATTTTCAACAACTCTTTTATTTAGCAAGTGGTAATAGATACATATTACAACTTTTCTTTTTTGCCAGTTGTAATAGATATTTATGCCAATAGTAATAAATGTCTATTACAACTGTTTTTGTCAGTTATAAAAGATGTCCATTTTCAACAACTCTTCTTTTTTTGTCTGTTGCAATATATGTCTATTACAACTCTTTTCGTCAATTGTAAAAGATGTTTGTTTTTAACAACTATTTTTTGTTAGTTAATATTATATTCTTAACATTTAATAATTATTTAATATTATTATTAACGTTTAAGAATAATTACTATTTAATAGTAACCTTACAAATAAATAATTACTATTAATTATTAGTATTTAATATTTAAAATTAATAAATAATTAATAACTTCGAATTATTACTACTAAGTATTTAATAATTGATAGTTGGTATGTACAAATATCAATCAACTTTCAATAATAAATATTAAATTTTAGTAATGATGTAATAAATAATAATTGAAAATTTATTAAGAAGAATAATTAACTCAAAACCGGTGATTAATTTTTGGAAGTTGTTTCAATTTTAGTATTTATTATTCACTAATTGTAGTTGAAAATTATAATTTATATCACGATAATTTTGAAAATTTGAAATTTGTTAATATATTTTGAAATATTCATAAAATAGTTAAATGAAATTTTGAATTTTTTTATTAAAATTTGAAGTAAATTAAAACTTTAGATAAATTTAAACTCAATAACGTATTCAAATTTCAGAAAACTCATAAACGAAAGTAAATTAAAAAATTTGAAATATATATAAACTGTGCTGTAAATTATTACTTCTACATGCATTTTGAGGTTTTTGTTTAGCAATAAATATATAATAATTTTTCATACAAAATAGTAATTACAAATAAAAAAATCAATATTAAATAAAAATAAAAATACTCTATAGTTAAATAATAACTATATATTAATATATAATAATTAAATATTGTTAAATAAGTATTAATATATAGTAATTAATAACTACCAATGAATAATAAATATTAATAGTTAATTTGGAAAATGAAATTATTTATATTAACAATTAGTAATTAACAATCGATAAGTAGTTAATAATTAATAATTAATTCATAATTATTTGATTAATAATCCATAATCAAAAATAAATATTAAACACCCAATTTAATTAATAATTAACAAATAATTCACAATTATAATTAATTTTTAATAATAAAATTTTATATTATGTAAAAGTAGTTGCAAGTTAAAATTCAATATTTACTAGTTATGGTAATAATCTGAACAAATAAGTAGACAATTATGTTGTAGGACTGATCTGAACGTTATCACGTAACTAAAGACAAGGTATTCATTGGCTCAAAAAAAAAAACATTTCGTTAGGCTCCGAAACAAATTTTCTAGGCTCCAAACCAAAATTTCAGATGCGGTCACCACCTTCTCTCTCATGTTCCTTATAAATTCCATCTACAGCTGCCAAACACTTTCTTCAAAACCCTAATCCAACTTCGAACCTGCTACACTTATCCGAACCCGTAATCCGCTGAAATTATCAAAATTCGAACCAAAAAGAATAAAGTCGGCCTCGTTGTGATTTTTGATTTAAGAGGAGACGGTGCTACTTCCTTTTTTGGTTTGGATTGTGAATCCTGTAATCTGCGGTGTATAAGTTTGAAGTGGCCGGATCTCAGGTATTTGGTTGAGGCTTTTAATGAAAACCTCGGTATTCCTCCAGTAGATTGCGCCTGCTGCTTACGCGTTTGATTTTGGTAATTTTTTTCTTTCTATTTCTTTTTGTATGATTCTATTTGGGTTTGATATGATGATTTAACTCTATTTGCTTTAGAAAATATGTGATACGATTGATCTTTAAACATTAGTTTACATGAATGAGTTGAGGATGTTCATTAACAATCCGTGTAAACTCTGCTTTTTTCATGTTTCGATATTCTCTCAGATTAAGGGACATCAAATCATATTTTCATTTATATGTTTATTTAAAATATAAATGTATTCCTCCCGCAGATTTTAATTTATATGTATTCCTCCAGCATATTTTCATGTTTCTATATAAAATATGTATTCCTCTAGTAGATTTTCATTTATATGTTTATTTTAACTAAAAATTATAGTTTCATTTATATGTTTCAATATTCTCTCAGATTTGTGTTTTGCTTTTTGATATTCTCAATAAGATCCGTGTAAAATCTGCTTGGTTTTTCATTTTGGATAACATTATTTTGTATAATCTTATGTGTCTTATATCTGACATTCCTCTAGCAGTTTTTCATTTCCTATATATGTTTATTTTAACTAAAAATCTCTAGTTGCAAAAGTAAAATATGTTTATACAAGCTCTTTGATTTTCGCTGCAACAAATCAGATATAAGGTGCATATGTTTATAAATAAATGTTGATATAACTATGACAAGTAGCTCAATTTTCAACTGTACAAGTGTGTGTATTTGTTTCGGAATTGCACCAACTATCTTTATAATATCTTTTCTGAAACCTATATCCAGTAATCTGCTTCGTTTATATGACTTAAAAAATACAAGAATCTATCCCCAAATTTGTTGTGTTTTCTATTTAATATCTTAGCCTTCCAGTTGAAGCAGCAGGAACCTATTGAATTAATCATGTTAAATAAAGTGAATACACGATAGAAAAATCATATATATATATATATAACTCAGAAGATTATTTACTGGTATGGAATAAACACATAGCATGAGCAGAGTGCACATTAATCAAATATATAATGAAGTCCAATACCGAGAGAAGTATCAACATAACCAATTTTAGACAGTACCGTTCATTACAAATATTTTGTTACTCAGGTAGCTTGTGCTATTTCACATGCTTTTACTTAAATAATACAAGATCAAGACATGTTGATAGATTCCATGTATTTTGTGTTATCCCAGCCATAGACCATTGATGAGTCTTTTCTGGATTGTTTTTTTAGTTTAATGCATGTCAAAATATTATTGTTTTTAGTATCTTATCTTTTTATTGTGCGTATCAGTCGATAATTTAGTGCTTATGAAATTAATTTAGCCGTGCTATCTGAGTACTCTATGTTACATTTACTACTAACATATTTTTTTTGTTTGCATCATTTAATTCTAGACATCATCACATCTATCGTACATGTTCGAATGTGAGTGTATTTATTTAATTAGTGAATTATTGATACCTACACTAACTTAGGTAATAAAAATATCTTTGATTGTACAACTTGACACTTGGGCAATGGGGAAGAGATGTACGATATAACAACTGCGAAAGAGGGAAGACGCACGTGATTGCGAGTTTGGGGGTGAACATTACAAATTGTTGTTGCTTCCATGATCAGAACTGTCAAATTGCTGCAGCAAAACATCAAGCTGTGTTGTGCAAGGTGTGATGGTGCTGCATGCTAAAGTAATGCTAATAATGAGGTGACAACAAGAATGGTGCACTTTAGCTTTGAAGCAAACACATTGAAGGTAGGCTGAGCATGGTTTGATGTGCAAAAAATGTTAAAGTTATACCTTACGGGGTTGGAATAGGTGAACTGATGAGTTGGAGATGGTCGATGAAGCTTGTCTTATAGTATACTAGAGTTTTTCTTGTATCACTATTTGTTTTTGAATTACATTGAGATGTAATAGACCTTGTTCTAATGTTATTTTGTTGAATTTGTCTATATTTAATTCTTGACCCATGCAGTTTTAGTTTTATGATTGGATTTCTATCAAGTAGAATATTTGGAATTTTATTTAGGTTTTTTTTTTAATTTTGCATTACTTTTAACAATAATCAGAAACAGTTGTAAACAAACCTCTTACAATTGTTAAAAACAGTTGTAATAAGTTTATTACAACTGCGTACATCAGTCGTTATACCCTAAGTTGTAATTGAATAGGATTCATTTTACAATAGTCTTTGGTGGTTGTAGAAAGATCTTTACAACTGCTTTTAGCAGTTGTAAAAGGACTATTTACAACTTCTGTAGACAGTTGTAAACAAATCTGACTCTAACACAACCTCGGATATAAGGACTGACGGGCGGCAGTTGTAATAGGTCTATTACAACTGTTTTTGGCAGTTGTAAAATGGTATTTCTGTTGTAGTGATAAGCTATCAGAAATGGTGTAAATGATACTGTTGTCAAGAAGTTTAAGAATTTCTTCGCGAACTACCTCTTTCATCTTAGGTTAAGCCTATGTTGCACTACGCGAGTGGGTTTGGCTTCGTCGATTAAGTGAATACGATGTTGAACGATTGAAGGGCTAATTCCCTTGATGTCAGAAATGAACCAACCGATTGCGTCTTTGTCTTTAGAAAGAGTCGAAAGAAGAGAAATTTCTTGGTCACGAGTTAAATTTAAAGAAATTATGATAGGACAAGTTTCGTTATCACCTAAGTAGACATACTTATGGTGATCAGGAAAAGGTTTAACATCTAACTTTTGTGGTTACTCGATCAAAGAACTTGGTTGAGATTTGGAATCGACTGAAAGCGGTTCAAATGGAAGCGTGTATTTGATTTCGTTAGGGGCATCTTGGCACAATTTTTCGTACTCGGCCTCATGTTCATCATTAAGGTCAATTGATTCGTTTTCAAAATTTTCGTGAATGGCATTTACTTCCAAGGTTTGTTCGCATGATTCATTTGATTGACTTTCAAGATTGAAAATATTAAGATCTAAAGTCATGTTTCCGAAAGAGATTTTCATTGAACCGTTGCGATAATTTATTAAAGCATTTGAAGTAGCCAAAAGGGGTCGGCCTAAAATCAATGGAATTTGACTTATTGGATTATTCACGGGTTGAGACTCCAAAGCGATGAAATCAACAGGAAATATAAATTCCCTGACTTTGATGAGTACGTCCTCGATTTCTCCAACAAGTTTCTTAATTGAACGATCAACAAATTGAAGAGTTATTTTCATTGGTTCAAGTTCACCCAAGCCAAGTTGTTGGTAAACTGAATAAGGAATCAAACTGACACTCGCACCCAAATCAACTAGGCATTTGTCAACTATTTTGTCACCTATTGTGCACGAGATTGTAGGACATCCAGGATCTTTGTATTTGACGGTGATCGATTGGGTCAAGACTTCGCTAAGTCCAGCAACTAAGAAGAATTTCTTGGGTACATGAGTGTGTCGTTTTTGGGTACACAAGTCTTTGAGAAATTTAGCGTAGGTCAGGACTTGTTGAATAATGTCCAAAAGAGGAATGTTGACTTTCACTTGTTTGAAAATTTCTAACATATTTTCCATTTGGTCCGAATGTTTCTTTGGTCGAAGACGATATGGAAATGGGGTATGAAACTCAGTAGGTCAGTCTACTTGAGTTGGAGAAGAATTAGACTTAGAATTTGGATCAGGGTAGGACTCATCATTTGGATTAGAAGAGTCGAGAGGAACATCAGGTACATTATTTGGATTTTCAACTTGATTATCGATTTTCTTATCGGACCATAAAGTCGTGATAGCATTCAATTGAGTTAGAATTATATCTTGAACAACATGAGCTTGGTTTGGATTTGGATTTGGATTTTGGCTCTTGGAATTTGGAACGGGTTGAGTCGGGAATGATCCTCTTTCCCGTTGGCTTAAAGAGGTGGCTAATTGACTCATTTGCATTTAGAGTTTTGTGATCGATTGATTCGTGTTTTGCATGTACGAAGTCAATAAATTTTGCAAATTTCTATTTGATTGGATATTTTGAGTCGTTTCTTTAGCCAATGATTCAAGACTTTTCTCAAGTGAAGTCAATCATTTATCGTCTTGGGGCGCAAAAGGTTGTTGCGCTTGATTTTGAGGTGGCGCAAAATTTTGGAATTGATTTTGTTGAAAGGGAGAATTCAAAGGATTATTCTAAATGGTTGAGAAGGGGGTCGAATCAAATTCAAGTGTGGGTTGTTCTGGGTCCAAGAGAAGTTAGATGATTTCTCCAACCATGGTTGTACATTAGAGAGAATGGATCGTTCCTAACTTTGTTGAAAGCGTTGAGTTGTTCTAACGAGTGTGGGCATTGATCAGCAAAATGGTTAGGATCATTACATTTGTAACACGAGGGTTGAGAAGCTTGATTCATTTGATTTGTTGAAAGAACCTTTGATTAACATCGCGTCGATTTTCGCTTCTAAGGCCAATGAAGATGAAGATCCTACCGAATGAGCGTTTGATCGGGAATAAATCTATTTCTCGTTAGAATATTCCCATTGAGACGATTTTCAGGCCAAGTTTTCAAGAAATTTCCAAGCGACATCGTGATCTTGGGCTAAAAAGTTTCCTTGGCACATTGATACGAGCACGGTTCGAGAGTTATTTTCAAGTCCATCGTATAAAATTTGGCAACGGTCCATTTTTCGAAATTGTGGTGTGGACAATTGACTAAAAGTTCTTTAAATCTCTCGAAATATTATGAAAAGGATTCACACCCAAATTGAAGAAAATTAACGATTTCGTTTCGAATTTTGGACAGTTTTTCCAAAGGGTAAAATTTCTTTACAAAAATTTTCACAAATTCCTGCCATGTTCCAATCGAATTTAATAGCTAGCTATATAACCATTTTTCAGCATAATCGGTAAGTGCAAATGGAATTTACCTAAGTTTGACTCCATCATCACTTAATTGTTGAAATTTCATGGTTGCGTAAACTTGTTCAAATTTGGTTAAGAAAATATAAGGGTCATCACGTTAAAGATTGCCGAATTTTGGAAGAGTATTTATGTGATTAGATTGAATTTCAAAATGATTACCCTTCGGGGCGGGCAATATGATGCAAGAAGGAATAGAAATTCGATCGGGGATAATTCTATCCATAAGAGTTTGATGTTTTTTTTGGCCCATGGTTAAAGGAACGTTTGTTCGAACTAAATGATTCGTGGAAGGGTCACGTGTCCAACTATTCGTAGAAGTGTCGTGAGTCCAAATACTCATGCATTAGCGAGAAGAATTAAAGTAGGCCTAACAAAGTTGTTCTTTACGGATATCGAAAGCTCCCGACTGAATTCCGTGCATTGGATACATCCCTATAGGTGTTAGGGCATTACTCTGTGTTGAGATATGATTCGACTAAGGAGTTCAGATATGAGGATCTGTATGCTTACATGGCATAGCGATGGTGGTTCTGTGCGATTATGTGGCATAACGATATAAACTTCGTACGCAATTTGGCGTAGGATGAAGGTTGTGCATACTTCCATGGTGTGACGGCGGAGACCGTACGAGGAGGGTACTATGGGAAGTACATTGAGATGTTGGGCATAACTACCTATATTATATTAGGTTTAATCTACTTGGGAGTAGATGGGTGCGATGTGTGTGCAGAACCTAGAGCGCTATTGAACCAAATAACCTTATAATTAAGAAAATGTAATTGAACGGTATATGTAGGGTTATTTCAGCATGTATAATTTGTCCTATCACCAGAACTTGTGTTTTGATCCCCTCTTCATAACATACTCGTAGGTTAGACTTATGACAGAGATTTGATAGCCTTTGGACACTTGTTTGACAGTGCTATTATTTCAATAAGGCTACATTTGATTATTATATTTTATCCATTCCGTTGTGAGATGTTTTATCAAGCAATGTTATATTTACTATCTCTGTCTTTTCTGCAGGATACTGGAAAAGCCAACTCGAGCTTCGATAGATTGAGATTTTTGAGAAAAAATCGGTCTATCGAAATTCGGGTTGTTTCAAAGAAAGTTTTCATTGATGGACAAAGAAGATGGTGCATTCAGAAGACGAGACAAGTGACCAGCTATAACATTATCGGTTCCTTTCTTATCTTTGATCATAAGGTCAAATTCTTGGAGAAAAGGAATCCAACAAATAGTGAGACTTAACACACTTTTTGGCATAAAGACACTTGAAGGTTAACTGTTCAGTGTAGATTGTGATGTGTGATGTTATCAAACATAGCATAAATTTTCAAGAGTTAAAATTATATCTAGAAGCTCTTTTACAATGCCTATCTAGTTGAGTCGAGCGTCATTTAGAGCAATAGCATAGTAAAATAAAGTGAAGGATTATTGTACTAAGACAAAAGCAACTGAAATGTTTAAAGCATCGCACATGATCTTGAACGGAAGATCCCTATTGGACAAGCAAATGATTAAAGCAGAAACAAGTTTGTTTTTGAGACGTTCGAAATAAGAGATACAATTCGAGTTAAAATCAAAGGGAATGTCTTTTTCCAAAAGAATAATCAATAGGCGAGCAATTTTCCTAAAAAATTTCAAAAACGTCAATAGAAACCAATGGGATCTGAGAATGATTAAATATTTTTAACACATTTGGCAATGCAAAGACTTGAAATAAGATCGATACTGGCTTTATCTACCTCAATGCCAATATTTTAAATGACATGTTCGAGGACTATATCGTTTTTGACCAAAAAATGGCATTTATTCCAATTTAAAGATAAATGTTTTTCTTTGCAGTGTGAACATTCAGAAAAAGAAATGCCAAAGACTGAAAATTGGTCTATAAAACCTTCAAGGAAGCGCTTGGTCCTGTCTGAAAATAAACCAACCATGCATCATTGGAAAGTTGCAGAGGCATTACAAAGCCCAAATAGCATCGCTGGTAAGCAATGGTTCCAAAGGGACATGTGAATGTTGTTTTCTTCTAATCTTCGGGATTGGTTATAGTTAGAGCAACTACCGACAAAGAAATGTAATTCATGACCGACTAACCGTTCAAGCATCAGGTAAACGAAGGAAAAAGGTGGTGATATTTACATGCTACAACATTCAATTTTCGATAATCAATGCAAACATGCTAACCCATTTGAGTACGAGTTGGAACTCATTTGTTTTGTTTATTTGTCGAACGTGAGCCCATTTTTTTGGCACGACATAAATAATGTTGATCCATGTGCTATCAAATAAGGGATAAATTATACAGTTATCAAGGAGCTAAATAATTTCATCTCACAACACATCTTTTATTTTAGGGTTAAGACATCATTGTGCATCACGTGTGGTTGGCCTCATCGATTAAATAAATGTGTGTTGGTCAAGAGACATACCGATTGAAATGATTATAAATCAAGTTTTTTTTAACCTAAGTAAGCATACTTTAGGTGAGATAAAAGAGGCTCAAGCTCTAATCTCAAGGGTTTTTCAATCAAAGGACTTGGTTGAGATTTGGACTTAACTATGAGATATTCAAAAGGAAGTGTGCATTTGATCTCATTAGGCATATCTTAAAGCATTGCTCATACTTGACTTCTTGCTCTTCATTAAGGTCAATCATTTCATTATTAAAGTTTTTGTGGATGGAAATAACTTCCAACGTTTGGCTAATTGATTCATTTGGTTGATTTTCCAAGTTAAAAATATTGAGATCCATTTAACATAAGAGTCATCGAACCATTCGATAGTTGATTAAAGCGTTTGAGGTGGTTAAGAATGGTTGTCCTAAAATGAATGGAACTTGACTCGCGAGGATTATTTACAGTTGTATTCCAAAATCGATTAAATCAATTGAGAACACGAAGTGTCTGTCTCTAATGAATACATACTCAATTTCTCATATGGGATTTTGAGTCGAACGTTCGACAAATTGTAGTATGACTTCCATTGGTCTGAGGAGCTAAGCCCAATTGTTCATATACAAAGTACGAGATCAAATTCATAATGGCACCTAAGTCTATCAAGTATTTATTAATTAATTTATCACATATAATACATTTGATTATGGCAGAGCAAGTATCTTTGTATTTCACAGGAATTGACTGAGATAAGAAATCTCTTGGACCGACCGCTGAGGAGACCTTTTCAGGTATTTGTGCGTGGTGTTTTCATATGCATAAGATTTTAAATATTTTTCATAGGTCAGCAATTGTTAAATTACATCTAAAAGAGGAATTTTTACTTTGAATCATTTAAAAACTTCGAGAAACCTTTTTCGTTTATTCCGAAGTGAAATGACCCTCTTCCTCGACCCTCAAAAATCGATACTAACTCACCCACGATATTCATGTGCTGCAAATCCAAGTACCGAAGAAGTGAACCATTTGTGATAAAAAACAAATAGAATGAGATACAAAGAATAGAATCTTGCCCATTGGGAAAATGTACATACGTTTTAGTATATAAAATCATTATAGTGGGAAACTCATCGTAAGTGCCAGAGTGTAATTAATACCATCATGGATAGTTATAAACCATGTACTTATAGTTGCTGAATAAATCAAAGTGTGAATATAGTAAATGTGAGAGTAGGTAATTATCTGCAGAAATTTTAGCTCCAAGCTCCATCCAATTTTCCTAATGGTTCCAAGTTAAACCTAAGCAACTAGGCTACCCAAAGAAAATAGGGAACTCAAATTTTTAAGGGGAAAGAAAAATAAGCTCTAAGCCAGTTACGAGACTAGTGTAAGAAACTTAAATATGAATTTTTGAGAACAAAATAGTATCCCATAAGGCCAGGAATGCACATAAACATAAAATAAAATTTTCCCTATTATAGACAAAACTGTGACACATAAAATTATCTAATATTATCTTTAATGATTTACGGGATAAAACCCATAAAGTAAATCAAATCAACTATGTGAAATTGTCACCATTATTAAATTCTACATATGTTAGGCCATACAAACAAAACTGCAAGCTCTTAAGGAGGATGGATTCCATACAATGGCAAGGTATATATGGAACTACCATTCTTACAATACACTTCTCGAGGGATGCACCGAGGACAAACTTCCCTTGGCCTTACTAGCAAGTCCGACGAGCTATTGACCCAAAAGTAGTGCACTAATAAAATATGAGATCACTTGAGTCGTACCGACCTATCCGGGATATCCCATAGCATAAACCATATATTCGACATATATATATTAATCTAAAAAGGTGATAATCATATTATAATGGGTGCTACCCATATAGCCTCATTACTTGCCATGTTTCTGTCATTACTTAGTGATGAAGCCAAAGGTCATCGATTACCTCACTAAGCACATCATTCATTTTGAATGCCATATTGTCAAATCTATCACACGAAATTGATTTCCACTATTGTACAACTTCTGAGCTCGCATGTCTCTGACAAGAGTATATATAGTGCATGAGAGTTACATCGCACACAGCCAAACAAATGTACATTTATGGAGATCAACAGGAGTGCATTAGAAGTGCAATATCAGACTTTCATCCATACAAGTCATCCAGGGGTTGGATAAATTGAAGGCAGTTCCTCTACCACGTCATGTGATTAGTAGGATATGTCCTTGCATCGAAGATTTGAATGAAAAATCGAAGTCAACTGTAATATGGGAATATTGACAAGGGTCACTAACATAAACCCTTCATTTAATTTTCATATCCTGATCATTCTATCTCTTCTACTATTAAAACGTAAATCTATTCAAAGTGATTTTCATATAGGAATCATCCAAATCCAATCCCGATCTCTTTGAATTAATTACCAAGAAAATAACATTTAAGTAGTTTTGGGTGTTTCACATTACTTAATTCATTTTCTAATAAAACATCTTTTAGGGATGTGAAACTTTCAAGTACTATTTCGGAATATATTAGAAATCATTAATTCTCCTTCATTCATTAAGTTATCTTGGACAGTAAATCTAATTTAGTAAGATAGATCAAAATAAACCACGCCCATTTTACTCGACATCAATTTCCATATTCAACCTCTACTATTCATCGAATAATAGTGAAACCACCTTTTAAATTCCCATAGAGAGTAAGAATTCCCTCCTTAGATTTTAATACTAAGTACAACTAGATCATCTCAAGGTAGTCCGATTCATTTAAATTTAGCAAGCTGGATCTTTTACACTTTGTCATTTCCAATACTTCAAAACTTATCCATCCTTCTTCTAGCAAAAATGATAGGTAAGCCAGGGCTCCAGTTGCTCCTGAACATATCCTAGTTAAGCACCCACATCAAGATCTCAGAAATAGTAAAATCAGGTTCAATCGTTAGCTTGTTAGAGTCGAGATTAAAACAATTGCATATGATAGCTTTTAATTCAAACTAATTATTAAAATGATTAAATAAGTCATAGAACATTTGATTGACCTTATATATATAATTAGTTAATCATTTGAAAATGTTCATAAGAGGTTTTGAGATGGGTTATTAATTTTAAAATATATTACAATTGTTATTAAAAAGTGCTATGAAAAGTTCCATGGAAAGTGCCATTTTAGCTTAAATGATTAAAGAGATTTTCTATCACTTGAAGGTTCTTCTATTAAAATCAAAACACTTTTAATTATTTTTAAATGATTTATAAGATTTGTTCCCTATTTTTCAAAGAATAAAAATCTCATTTCCAAAGAAGCGCAATTTCAGGATTCCGAACAGCATAATGGCGAAGATCTTCAAATTTGATTTAGCTCATATTTTAAAATCTACTCGAATGAAATCTAGATTTTTAAATTTGTTGGAAATATATTGTAACACCCCACATTCCTTAGTGTCACCCATATGAGGATTTCATTAAGAAAGTATGGAGCATTATAGGTATAAAGACAAAAAAACATCACAATGACTAAGATTTCACAAGACATTAAAACATAAGTTTACAACGGAAGAAGAAACTTTCGTTCTATAAAGTACAAAACATTTTTGTTTCATTTAACTAAACAGTTACAAAATACCACGTCTCAAAATGTCAGTTAAAAACAACATCATAGTAAAATAATATTATCCCCTAAATATAGTCAAAAAGATACAACCTGACCTTGGAAAGAAAACAAAAAGTAATATAACTTGTAGAAATCCATCACGACAAAGCTAACAAAGAAATATGAACTATGTACTTTCTCCTTGTAAGCCTGGGTAAAGAAAAGAGAAAGGAAGAAAGGAATTGGGTCAGACATAAAGCCTAGTGAGCTGCTGCGATTACCAGCTCGACTTGTTAAGTTAAGTAAAATAGATAAATAGTGGTTCTAGTGTCATAATAGGGTAAGTGTTTATACATATCTAAAGGTGAACAATAACTGATATGATCTGATAATGAGGACTGACTATTTTTATAAAAAAGACAATAATGATAACAACAACAATAATAATCAGATCAGGCAGATTGAAAAACGACGGAAACAAGTAATTAAGAGAGATTTTTCCTAATGCTACCAATTGATCGTCTCACTACAGACACGAATATCATGTGTCAACCATGGTATTCGGGGATGTCAGTCCTGAATCTATCAACTTATAAGGCACAACCCTATCCGCAGGTGTTACAACATCTTATCTTTCCCTATCGGACCCATGCATGCTTATGGCTCTGTCGGAACGCGTCCGTACCCACCTCCAAGAATTGAACCCTTACAACCATCCATCAATAAAGCGTGCCCTAGTCCCTACCTAGTGCGGGACTCGTTTGATAACAATAGGGTACTGATTGATATGGATTCCAAGCAACAACAAATTGACACAAGCCACCGCTAGGCTTGTGCCCCTAAGTAAACTAGGATTTTAAGAGTTTCCCCAAAAAAAATATTTACAGCAGACGTGGAACCTCTTAGCTTATTAATCAAACATTTTTAACATAGCAGGTTTAAGTTCATTAATCAGCATGATATAACCCTATGTTATATTTCCCGGTTGTAATTGACATTTATTTTATGTAACAACCCTTTTCCAAATCATGCAGGCACCTGCTCAGATGTATATAGATTACAGTAACATGTTTTACTTAATTTACATTTAATTCTCATTCATACGTTTTCCATTTGCATGTTAATGTCCAATTAAGCATCATTAATTCAAATTAACATGTTTTTCCATACAAATTACTTAATGTCATAATAAGTACAATTAACATGTTTTCTGTATTAACGTACTCTTCAAGTTAACATCAATTGAACATATTTTTCAATTTCATGTCAAACCAACATGTTTACAAATTAATGTCAAACAATATGTTTTCCAATGTCAGTGCCAAATATACATGTTTACAAATCGATGTCAAATACATGTTTACAAATGGATATCAAATAACATGCTTTTCCAAATGAACATAAATGCCTAATTAACATGTTCTCCCGAAATTAACAACAAATGAACATAAATGTATAATTAACATGGTTTTCCCAAATTAACATCAAATGAACGTAAATGTCTAATTAACATGTTTTTCACAAATTAACATCAAATGAACATAAATGTCTAATTAACATGTTTATCACAAATTAACATCAAATGAATATAAATGACAACTGAACATATTTTCCTCAATTAATGTCAATTGAACATAAATGACAAATTACATGTTTTCTCCAATTAGCATATTCTCCTTAATTAATGTCAATTAACATAAATGATAAGTTACCGTGCTTCTCAAATCAACATAGTCTCCTTAATGTCAATTAACATGTTTCTCAAATTAACATAAACATATATACAAAAAGTCAATTAAATGTTTTCCAATCGATGCCATATTAACATGTTTACAATCAATGTCAAATAAGTTGTTTACCTATGACATGCCTTCTTAATATATAATTAAGTTCAACCTGTTCAAATTAACATGTTTACAATTCTTCCTTTATAATTACCCCAATTATACAGTCAATAGTTCTCATATTCTAATATGCCCAAATCTCCTTTTTATTGACATTACATATTATTCCAATTTATCTCAGTATTTACGCAATTCTAATGGAAATAGGCCTAGGCTCTCGTTGACCTAGGCTCAGCGCAAAATAAAAGCAAAGGAGAAATATAACGAAATATAACCAAACTCATATACGAACAAACTGATGAAATAAGCATAATAAGACTATATATAAAATAGTAATAGGGAAGAAAGATGTACATAAACTAAACATGAACATGTAATTGACAACATTAAAAGAACAATAACTCATAAGAATAAACTTATAAACGTTGTTACTTTTCATATCCAATATATGTTCACTGTCTAAAATTCTTTTTATTTAGATTACTACAACAACTATTATATCTATTTAACTTTAACTTAGAAGAAATCTAAAAATCCCAGTAATACTCACTTAAAATTGTTGTTGATCCAGAATAAGGCCTTCGAAATAGTTGTAGAAGAATTATCTTTTCAATCTATGTCTTGACCGCACCTCAACATTTTATTTCAGAACATAAATTAGAGGAGAAAGTAGATGAAGAAATGTTTATGTAAGAAAATGGTGAGGTTGTTAGCCTATTTATAGATATGTTATGATAATATAAACCATAGGATATTAGGTTTTAAAATCACACCGTTAAAGACACATCACCGGTGAGTTAGCAAGGAATAAATCACATAAATCTTTCCAGGTTCATCTAGATTATTATCCATGTTCAACGTATTTTACACATAAGCAATTATCCAAAGCAGGCTCGAAGGTGGGTTGACCCACCTTAGACATGGGTCGACACTAGTGTCGACCCACCTTATACATAGGTCGACCGAGTTAAGGGTTGGATCGCCCATTTACCTTTGCTTTATTTTATATATATTAATTTTTATTTAAACTTAATTTGATCATAATATTTTGATAGTTGACCCGATTTACGCAAACTAAAAGTCTATCTGAATCAAAATTTTGTAACGGATGCAAGGTGAAATCCATTTTTCTCAATTCTCAATTATTTCTGATTAATATTTATTTTATCAGTTTATTCCTTAATTAATTAATCCATTAATTAATTATTTTTTGTTTCAAATTTGGGTTGTTACATTCTCCCCTCCTTAAAGGATTTTATGAATGTTAACACCCATCTACTCAACCATCATCCATTAGCATCAATTGTCTTTAGAATTTTTAATGCTTTGTATGAACATATGCAAAGGTGTCGTGTATATGTCCCTAAGCTAATGCGAAAATCAAGTGGCCTACTAATTCAGTTGGCCTCCTTTTGTCTGTTCCACACATCCAATATGTGTGCAAAAGAATCCTGATGATATATATAAAATTCTATATGTGTGCAACAACCATTCACCAAATGCAACATCCAAGTGATGATTCAACCATTTTTTCATCCATAGTGAAAATAAATTAAAATGTGCACACATCAATATGCAATATATAAGTGTTTGAGCTGATCCCTAATCTTGTGCCTAGTGTGTGTGTATGCATCCACTGCATCCACAAGCAAACACTTGCACCCACTTCCAAGCATCAAACATAACATGTCTCAAACACATGTTTCAATCATATCCTATCATCTATAAGATCAAATTCTAAGATCTACACTTTCCAAGGATATATTAGAGGGAAGCCCCTAATCAAAGCAAGAAGCGACATATAGAATATCAAAGAGGAAATACTTGTCAAAAAATGTGGGTAAGAAACTTGAATCCCTTGGTGTAGTCCTTTCATCTCACTTACATTAGTTATTTAGGGGAGAAATTCTCAAGTGAACCAATCCAAAAGCTCACCTTAATCTTAAGTAAAGTTACACTTTTCCTCCTTTTTGTCCTTAAATTTCTCATCTCTATTTTACCCATTTCGTGTTGCTTGGTTCATTCTACTTATATTTCCCAACCCCATAAAGACTCACTTTTTATATGTACAATTTTTCAAAACCTTATTTGAAAAATCTTAATCAGGCAAAATTTTAGTTGTAATTTTTTTGAAGCATATATAGTTGCTTTTATGAAATTTCCAAAATATAAATTTCATATCAAAATACCTTAGCCTTTCAAAATTAATGTTCTTTAAAACTTTATACATATCGGGTTTCAACTCAAAGTGGTTCCAAAAGTTTCCATAAAACACCTCCATGTTACAATCTTATATAGAAACACAATTATTTCAAAAATCTAAAAACTTTTCCATTACAACTGAAGACCAAATACATGCGAAAAGGTCCAACATAAGGGCCACACTATTCTTTTCAAAAGATAGATTTTAGGGAGAAAAATATTCCAATCCAACTAATCAATCACAGGTCAATACTCGAGTTCGAGTACCCCCAAGAAAACCCACTTTCCTTCCAATATCTAAGACGACTTATTATACTGATAACTTGCCTAAGCTTCCAACCCATCCATTAAGGGTATATTCCCATAGCTAGGAAAGATTCCAACCAAAACTATGAAACTCAATTCTCACTTACACCATGTGCTTTATCCAAAAATGATGCAAATTTAACATTGCTACAAATACATATCCAAAAATAATTTCTCTCTCTCTCTCTCTTAGAGATAATCTTTCAATCACTTACTATACCGAATATATATAGCACAAAGAGAACTGAACCGATACTTCTTTGAGCTGCACTAAGAAAAACAGGAATATCAACATGACTGACCCTTTGGGTCGTAAGTAGTCAAAAACTAGTCCTAGCCGGACTATTTTCTTTTTACAGTCAAAATAGCCCATAGGAATACCCAATAGATATTAGGCT
Organism: Allium sativum; assembly: GCA_030737875.1. Taxonomy (NCBI): domain Eukaryota; kingdom Viridiplantae; phylum Streptophyta; class Magnoliopsida; order Asparagales; family Amaryllidaceae; genus Allium; species Allium sativum. The sequence continues at coordinate 708,940,254 of CM060916.1, read as the reverse complement.
CATAACTTTTCCCTGTAAGTCCATATGTCATATTAAAGCCTATGCCATATTTTAGGCTCGTAATTTACCCCTTCATTGTATATCAATATGTCATATGAGGCCTAATCATGCTAACTTTATCCATAATCGGAAATTCCCCAAACACCAAGATTTTAGTTTCGACCCCGATTCACCATAGATAAATAGATAATCAAGTCGATCTCTACAGGGTTCAGAAACTACTACAGGGCCTAGGTGCAAAACAGTCACTAGTGTTATCATCGTACCCTTAGGGATTTACTGTAACGACCCGCATTCTACGCATTGGAGGATCGTAGGATTTTTTTTCTTCATATGAAGTCATATGGTAGTGTAACTTTGGGAGACGACTGTTGGGGTCATTTCCCATGTTCATGATTTTTGCCGATTTTTAAACGACCGTTTTGCCCCTAGCTGATCTTCTTTCGGCCATAACTTTTGATTGGTAAGGAGTTTTGACTTGAAACCACTTCCATTAGATCCGAATGATAGTCTAGCTTTTCGTAGTTTGGTCATATTTGCCAAACGAATTTACCGTTTGGGAGATATGGCTGAAATAAGGTTTAGAAGGTGAAAAATAGCTTAATTGGGCTTAACCGGGTGATTAGCAGCTAGGCCCAATGGGGGATTTCGGGATTAGAACTATATAAGGGCTGATTAGGGTTAGAGAAACCTTTTCTTTGTCATTTTCCAACCGCCACTTACCTCTCTTCAACCCTAACAATGGCCTCCAACACCCAAATCACCTTCTAATCACCGTTTAATCAAGTTTTAGCCTAATCTACATCAAATCAAGGAGAAATAGCACCAAATCAGAGTTGGAGCTGCTGCTAGGTATTAGAATTCGACCCAAATAGTGGAGTTTTCAGATTTGATATTTTATTTGTGGCTAAGGTGAGTGATTTGCATTGTTTTTCATTAATTACGACTAATTAGGGGTGATTAGTGTTAATTAGCGAAATTATAACTCAGAAAAATCCAGAAAGATTTGTAAAATTCTAAAATATTATTTTAGGGCTTTGATAGAAATTTGGGCAAATTTGATAAGTTTTTCTAATTGTACGCTTAAACATGATTAAGGGGAATTAAGGGGAAAATATGGGTTTTAGGTATGTTTGATCCATATTGACATACTAAAATTGTTGTTTTGGTGTTTATGGTTGATGTTATATGTTGCTATGACTGTTGGTATGATTTATGATTGCTTAGAACAGTTATAATGGTCGAAAACGCCGTCGTGTAGCGTAAACAGTTGCAGGAAACAGTCCAGGATTTTGACCCGAACCGGATCGGATCGGTGGGGACGAACCGACCCGCTCGTGGATCAACCCCTTCCCACGAAACGCCTCTTAGGACTGCTGCATCACGAACCAGAGCACGCGATCGAACCAATGCACCACAAGCGGATTGTCATGAATCGAGGAACTGGACTGACCCGGAGTGTATGCCTCGACCCGACCCTATGGGTGAGCATGACCCGAACCGCTTGGTGGACCACGAACCATGATTTTACACTCGGACCAACCCGATGCTCTGGAGTCAGGATCACGAACCAACCCGACCTAGAGAGGGATCCACGACCCGACCCTAACGAGGTTGACGACCGCGGACTGAACGAGGAGAAGAGGACTGATCCGAATGGAAATTTGCTTTCGAGCCAATCTGGAGGAGACCAAAACCCAAGATGCAAAGGTAGTCCAAATGGGAAGTATAACTCAGGATCCAGATGGGAACCAACGAGTTGACTTCATGATTGGACTTTGATGCGGGACGTGTGCAAAGGGGTTATCGACGTCTATAGCATTGACTCACCACTAAGAGACGAATATTGGCTATGGATCAGTGTAGTGAAGTTGTCATGATTTCATGGGGCAGAGTGATCGTAGAAAGGCTATGAGCCAGCGCAGTGGGGTTGTCATGACTCCATGAGGCAGAGTGGACATAGCAAAGGATTAGTGTCTATGGATCAGTGAAGCGGAGTCAATGTGACTCCATGGGGCAGAGTGATCATAGCAAAGCATTGGGTGATCAAAGTGGTAGTTATTGTATACTTTACACACTGAGTGAGAGATGTGAGGATGGTTGCTATGCTTGATTGTTTGCCATCACTATGACATGCACACCCCTCCCCCGTTCCTTTACACCATATGTTAGTGTCACCTCAGAGTACTGTACATCTTGTTGTGCTAACTCTTTGGTTGCAGGTCCAGCTTCAGGTATGGTTTAGTATACCTGTTATTGTTCTGTTTTGCTGCTTATCGCTCATACCAGACTTTTGTCTGACCTAGAGTTTTATGTCTCTTCTTATTACTCTGGGTGCTCTTAAACGGGCAGACTAGAGATAGGTTAGGTGGTATGCACGAGTAGCTGTACCGGAGACGAGCAGGAGGCTTCCACGTATGATATAGATAGATATCCTCCCTGTGTTGTTGCTGGTCACTACTTTGGGCATTAGTAGTGCACCTCTTTCATTTCTTTAGAGACAGTATGTTGGAGTTGTAATATGTTGTATTTTGGATTTCCGCTGCTATGATGATTATGGTTTAGTTTTCAGCTTGTGCACTGTCTTGCCAGTTTTATGTCAAGTATGTTATAATTATATTTTATTCCATGTGCTGTGAGACATTCTACAGGTTCTTTGTTAGTTCACCGTTAAGTTTCCTTTCTTCTGATGACCGTCCCGTGCCGGTTGGACATTGGTACAACACATTTCAGAGGAAATGTCGGCTGGTCTGGGACGGGCCGTCACACTTGGTATCAGAGCTCTAGGTTGCGTAGTTAACCTAGGGAAGTCACCAGGGGGAGATAGTATACGTATATGAGTGCGCGTATTTGTGATTATTTTGGTTTTCAAAAGCTATATATATACTATTCGTATATCTAATGATGAAGTCGCACTGCACTGACACCACAAAAAAGATGGTTAATCGTTTTCTCTTTACAGATTGAACGATGAGCCGATATACGAGGGGTACTGGTAGAGGAGCCAATAATGGGAATGCTCCTGATATGAGGACGATGTTCACTGACTTCAAGAGAGAGATGCTTAGAGATGTTCAGAGAGCAGTTCGTGATGCTGCTAACGGTGGTGGTGCAGCGATGTAGGCGCCTAGAGCCGATTTCGCCAAGCTTTGCCAGGATTATACTAGTCTTGGTAGGAAGCCGTTCCATGGAACGGAATCGGCTACGGAAGTTTAGGATTGGATGGATAGTTGTGAGCGCATCTTCGAGGATTTGGGAATCGATGATGCAATGAAGAGAAAGCTAGCATCGCGTCAATTTCAAGGACGGACTATGAATTGGTGGAATGCTATTAAGCAGCTACTCCTGAGGTTCAAGTTACTTGGAATCAGTTTAAGACCCGATTTAGTGATAAGTTTATCCTAGTTGCTTAGAAATCTGAATTGTTTGGGAAAGTTTTGGAACTTAAGCAGAATGGTAGGGAAGTCTCGGAATATATTGCTGAATTCGATACTTTATCGAAATATGGAATATCTCTTATAGATATTGCTGAGAAAAATAACGAGAAGTTCATAACTAGACTAGATGAGTACTTGGGAGAAAGACTCATAAACCATATCGATGAGACTTTTGAATTTATTATGGGAAAAGCATTGAGATCAGAGAGCCTTTACCCCAAGTCGAAGAACGAGGTTGTTGTTACATCTGCAGGGGAGCCAAAGCCGCAGGAAAGCGGTAGACGCAAGAATAATTCACAGAATAAGAGGAAACAGAACCAAGCTAGGGATGGTCAGAATAAGAATAAGAAAGATGTTGAGTGCTATAGCTGTGGAAAGAAGGGCCACTATGCCAAAGAATGTCGAGCAAAGCCAGCAGACAGGAAGTGCTTCATTTGTGGCCAAGTGGGACATCACAAGGATAAATGTCCACAACCTCCTAAATAGAAGTAGGTGGTGAAAGCATATGCTATCAATGTTGTTCCTTCTTCGTCGAATGTCCCAACCGCGGCGGAGAAAGGAAAGGGTGTCTTTATCCAAGGTATGCTTTCCATTTATGATGTTTCTGTTTGAGTATTGTTTGATACCGGGGATTCTCATTCCTTCGTATCTAGTGACCTGATAGATAGGTTGGGATTGGAACCCGAGTTTGTCGATAGACCTTTAGTTATGGCGAACCCGATTGGCGGTTCGACTAGCCTTAGAATGATTTGTCGTAATTTGGTCTTATCGAGTCATGGATGTATGTTTGCTAGTGATTTCTTTGTTTTGGGCTTTACTGGGTTTGGCATTATTTTGAGAGTCGATTGGCTCCAAAGATATAGGGTGGTGGTAGACTGTGAGGGGTCTTCGGTGACCATTAGAGCGGACGATGGGCGGAGTGTACTGTTTAGTTGCCTACCTAGTGATGGGGTGATGGCTAGTTTTCTAAATTCCCTCGACATCTCACATAATGAGTTTTCATATGTGCCTATTGCTAGGGAGTATTCGGACATCTTCGGGGAAGTGACCTGACTTCCACCACACCGAGAGATCGAATTTTGAAATGATTTAGTGAAAGATGCCAGACTTATAGTGATGCCTCTTCATCGTATGGCACCAAGGAAGCAGCGAGAGCTCGAGGTGCAAGTGAGCGATCTTTATCAGAAGGGATTTATCAGAAGAAGTTTTTCCAAGTGGGGAGCACCGGTTGTGTATGCTACCAAGGTCGATGGTTCCCTTCGATTGTGTGTAGACTACCGTGAATTGAACAAGGTGACAAGGAAGAATAAGTATCCTCTTCCGCGGATAGACAATTTGTTTGATCAGTTGAATGGAGCGAGAGTGTTTTCCCAGTTGGATCTCGCGACAGGTTTTCATCAGCTTAGAGTGGAAGCTGAGAGTATTCCTAAAATGGCATTTTGGACGCCATCTGGATTCTATGAGTGGTTGATCATGCCATTCGGGTTGACCAATGCACTCGCATATTTTGTGGATTTTATGAATAGAGTTTTCAGAGATCAGTTGAATAAGTTCGTTCTTGTGTTCGTGGATGATATCTTGGTTTACTCAATGACAGAGGAAAAACGCAAGGAACATTTGAGGATAGTGATGGAGGTGTTGAGAACACCAATTGAAAGAGAAGTTCTCTAAGTGTCACTTCTGGAGGAGGGAAGTGAGATTCTTGGGCCATGTTGTTTCTGAAAATGGTATTGTCGTGGACCCTGCGAAGGTGGCTATGGTACAAGATTGGTCTACGCCCAAGAATGCAACAGACATAAGAAGTTTCTTGGGATTAGCTGGATATTATCGTAAGTTTATCCAAGACTTCTCCAAGATAGCAGCACCATTGACTCAGTTGACCAAGAAGAATCAAGCTTTCGTCTGGGACGGAAGATGCGAGGATGTATTTAAGAGTCTAAAGGAAAAGTTAATGTGCGCACCAGTGTTAGTGATTCCTAAGGGGAATGAAGAGATGACGATATACACGGATGTCTGTGGTACCGGACTAGGTGTTGTATTAATGCAAGGGGGTAGGGTAGTAGCTTATGCAAGTCGGTAACTGAAACCGCATGAGAAGAGATATCCTATCCACCATTTGGAATTGGATGCGATCGTGTTTGCGTTGAAGATGTACAAACATTATCTCTTGGGAGAAAGATTCGTGTTGTTTACTGATCATAAATCATTAAAGTATCTTTTCTCTCAAAAGGATTTAAATCTTCGTCAGCAGAGATGATTAGAGTTCTTGGCTTCGTATGATTGCGATATCGCATATACACCAGGAAAAGGCAATGCAGTAGTTGATGCGTTGAGTAGGTGACATGCCAGTTTAGGGGCTATGTTTCTTGAATGGAAGCAACTGGAGTATATCACAGGGTATGATTTCAGACCAAAGTGTGAATTGGATCTAGTAATGTTAGCAAGTTTGACGATCAGACCCACTTTGATTGAGCGGATTGGCTCTGGTCAGAGGGACGATCCTATCCTTTTGGAAATCATCTCCAAGTTAGAAATAAACGTCGACGGCGAGGAGATGAACAAGTATGGGCTTGATCGAGATGGACGGCTTCGAAAGAATGGAAAGTTAGTTGTACCTAACGTGAATGGATTGAGAGATGAAGTGCTTAGAGAGTGTCTTCACTCAAAGCTGACCATATATCCCGGTGGTAACAAGATGTACTGAGACATGAAGCAGACCTACTACTGGGAAGGGATGAAAAGAGACGTTGGGAAGTTTATATCCAAGTGCATGAATTGCCAGCTAGTTAAAGCTGAGCAAAAGAAGCCTAGTCGATTGTTACAGCCGTTAGAGATTCCAGAATGGAAATGGGAACAAGTCTTGATGGATTTCATTGATGGTTTACCAAGGACTAGATCAGGCAACGATAGTATTTGGGTAATTGTGGATCGATTGACCAAAAGTGCAAGGTTTATACCAGTTAAATCGAATAGAACGACAACTAAGTTAGCTGAGCTGTATATGAAATGGATAGTGAGATTTCATGGAGTACCAAAAGGAATTGTGAGTAACCGAGATCCGTTATTTACTAGTGGATTTTGGAAGAGCTTATAAGAGGCTTTAGGATCACAACTACATCTCAGTACCGCATATCATCCTCAAACCGATGGTCAGACTAAGAGGGTGAATCGTGTATTAGAAGATCTTTTGAGAGCTTGTGTTTTGGATTTTGGTGGATCATGGGATGACCATTTGCATCTAGTAGAGTTTGCATATAATAACAGTTACCAATCCAGTATTGGTATGGCTCCGTTTGAAGCTTTGTATGGAAGACCATGCAACTCACCATCATGTTGGTTGGAAACAGGTGAGAAGTTTGTGCTTGGGCTAGATGTGATGAGAGAAACTTCAGACAAGATCAAGGTTATTCAACAACGAATGAAGGCTGCTCAAGATAGGCAGAAGAGTTATGCTGATAAGAGACGAAGAGAATTGAAATTCTCTGTTGGTGACTTGGTGTTTGTTAAGATTTCTCCGTTAAAGAGCGTGATTCGATTTGGTAGGAGAGGCAAGTTAGCACCAAGATTTGTTGGCCCATTCCCAGTTATCGAACAGGTTGGGAATTTGGCATATAAAGTTGAGTTACCAGACAAGATGGCGGGAGTTCACAACGTATTTCATGTTTTCCGGTTAAGAAAGTTTGTGCATGACACTAATGTGACTTTTTCACCAGATCAGTTAGACGATATCGAAGTAGAACCCGAGGTGGTTGGGAACCGCTGACCGATGCGTATTGTCGAGTACGCTACGAAGCAGCTTCGAAGGAAGTTGGTGAAACTAGTTAAAGTTCAGTGGGGTGATAATGAGAAAGACTATACTTGGGAAACAGAGGAGAACATAAGGAAGAAGTATCCAGAACTCTTTCCCTGGTAAGGTTTTATATATCGATATAGTACTCCCCTGTTAGTAAACGGCATGCTATATTAGGCTTGTTGTGTGTTTTGTATGCTTTATTGTTCGTAAATGATTGGTAGGCATGCGGGACACTTTGTATGTTTTGGTTAAGGAATTTCGGGGGCTAAAGTTCTTAAGGGGGGAGAGTGTAACGACCCGCATTCTACGCATCGGAGGATCGTAGGGCATTTATTTCTTTTTGGTTTGAAGTCGTTTGGTCGTGTAACTTTGGGAGACGACTATAGGGGCCATTTCCCATATTCACGATTTTTGCCGATTTTTAAACGACCATTTTGCCCCTAGCTGATCTTGTTTCGGCCATAACTTTTGATTGGTAAGGAGTTTTGACCTGAAACCACTTCCATTAGATCCGGATGATGGTTTACCTTTCTGTAGAGTGGTCACATTTGTCAAATGGATTTACCGTTTGGGAGATATGGCTGAAATAAGGTGTAGAAGGTGAAAAACAGCTTAATTGGGCTTAACCGGGTGATTAGCAGCTAGGCCCATTGGGGGATTTCGGGATTAGAACTATATAAGGGTTGATTAGGGTTAGAGAAACCTTTTCTTTGTCATTTTACCGCCGCCACTTACCTCTCTTCATCCCTAACAATGGCCTCCAACACCCAAATTACCTTCTAATCACCGTTTAATCAAATTTTAGCCTAATCTACATCAAATCAAGGAGAAATAGCACCAAATCAGAGTTGGAGCTGCTGCTAGGCATTAAAATTCGACCCAAATAGTGGAGTTTTCAAATTTGATATTTTATTTGTGGCTAAGGTGAGTGATTTGCATTGTTTTTCACTAATTACGGCTAATTAGGGGTGATTAGTGTTAATTAGCGAAATTATAACTCAGAAAAATCCAGAAAAATTTGTAAAATTCTAAAATATTATTTTAGGGCTCTGATAGAAATTTGGGCTAATTTGGATAAGTTTTGCTAATTGTATGCTTAAACATGTTTAAGGGGATTAAGGGGAAAATGTGGGTTTTGGGTATGTTTGATCCATATTGACATGCTAAAATTGTTGTTTTGGTGTTTATGGTTGATGTTATATGTTGCTATGATTTATGATTGCTTATAACAGTTAGAATGGTCGAAAACACCGTCATGTGGCGTAAACAGTTGCAGGAAACAGTGCAGGACTTTGACCCGAACCGGATCAGATCGCTGGGGGACGAACTGACCCGCTCGTGGAGCAACCCCTTCCCATGAACCGCCTCTCAGGACTGCTGCATCACGAACCAGAGCATGCGACCGAACCGATGCATCACAAGCAGATTGTCACGAATCGAGGAACTGGACCCGACCCAGAGTGTATGCCATAACCCGACCCGATGGGTGAGCACGACCCGAACTGCTTGGTGGACCACGAACCATGCTTGTACACTCGGACCGACCCGATGCTCTGGAGTCAGGATCACAAACCGACCCGACCTGGAGAGGGACCCACGACCCGACCCGAACGACGTTGATGACCACGGACTAAACGAGGAGAAGAGGACCAATCCGAATGGAAGTTTGCTTCCGAGCCGATCCGGAGGAGACCAAAACCCGAGATGTAAAGGTAGTCCAAATGGGAAGTATAACTCAGGATCCAGATGGGAACTAACGAGTTGACTTCATGATTGGACTTTGCTGCGGGACGTGTGCAAAGGGGTTATCGACGTCTATAGCTTTGACTCACCACTAAGAGACGGATATTGGCTATGCATCAGTGCAGTGAAGTTGTCATGACTTCATGGGGCAGAGTGATCGTAGCAAGGCTATGAGCCAGTGCAGTGGGGTTGTCATGACTCCAAGGGGCAGAGTGGACGTAGCAAAGGATTAATGGTTATGAATCAGTGTAGTGGAATCATTGTGACTCCATGGGGCAGAGTGATCATAGCAATGCATTGGGTGATCAAAGTGGAAGATATCGTATACTTTACGCACTGAGTGAGAGATGTGAGGATGGTTGCTATGCTTGATTGTTTGTCATCACTATGACATGCACACCCCTCCCTCGTATCTTTACACCATATGTTAGTGTCACCTTAGGGTACTATACATTTTGTTGTGCTAACTCTTTGGTTGCAGGTCCAAGTTCAGGTATGGTTTAGTATACCTGTTATTGTTCTGTTTTGCTGCTTATCGCTCATACCAAAATTTTGTCTGACCCAGAGTTTTATGTCTCTTCTTATTACTCTTGGTGCTCTTAAACGGACAGACAAGAGACAGGTTAAGTGGTATGCACGAGTAGCTGTACCGAAGACGAGCAGAAGGCTTCCACATATGATATAGATAGATATTCTCCCTGTGTTGTTGCTGGCCACTACTTTGGGCGTTAGTAGTGCACCTATTTCTTTGCTTTAGAGACAATATGTTGGAGTTGTAATAAGCTGTATTTTGGATTTCCACTACTATGATGACTATGGTTTAGTTTTCAGCTTATGCACTGTCTTGCCTGTTTTATGTCAAGTATGTTATTATTATATTTTATTCCATGCGCTGTGAGATATTCTACAGGTTCCTTCTTAGTTAAGTTTCCTTTCTTCTGACGACCGTCCCGTGCTGGTTGGACATTGCTACAACGCATTTCGGAGGAAATGTCGGCTGGTCTGGGGCGGGCCGTCACATTTACTAAATGTGTAAAGGACCGATCTAGTAAGCCTACATACAAAATCTATACAAGACTCAACTCATTGTGGGTATGGACCCACGCAGCCACCCCAACCAATATATCAAAGGAAAAGGGATAAAATATTCCTAAACAAAATAGGAAAAATAGCAAGAACTAAAGATAGATAACACTCTCTCTTCCACCGTTCCTTACCTTTTACCATTTCTCTCTTAATGTCTAATTTATTACGGCTTATATGTTCCCCATGATCCTTTTGTCATTAGTATACTTATGTTGACCTTTTTCTTACCATCCTTAATTTCACCTTTTTGGAAGTTCCCTAATTTGTTGGTTATCGAAAATGTATACAACGATAGTTCCATAGTATACGACAATCTATTTTATAGAAATCCGTAATTGCTGGATATTTCTTTTTTAATTTTCTTTAAGTCGACAATTAGTGCGCAATATGATGAAACCTCTATTCCACACCAATCCATTCATTCTTGTAATGACGTTTTCTATGTTAATATCAAACTCAACTATGGAAATACATTCCTTTTTCTTAACCAATCAATCTAGGTTATTCTTATCTTCCGAATTATCCTTTTTATCCCTGAACTAATAAGGTATTTTCATCCATGATTAACCCTTTTAAATATTTTATTATTTGTCAAGCAGCAAGTTCCTTTCTAACTTCGGCATTTCCCAACTACTAAGCTAAACGGGTTTGTCCATTAGTCAAATTTTAACCTATAAAGGAAAGTTTAGATAGAATGCCTTATAACTCAGCTAAAAAGATAAAGATTTAGAAAGAGTCAAATGAAGGTTGTAACTAACTATAAGGAATATTTTATTTTCAAAAGTAACTTTTGATTTCTGAAAAATGTGTTTTCTTTTGAAATATCTTTCTTTTAAAGTGAAGCTTTAATGATCTTGGTAATCTTAGGCTCTACTACTAAACGTAACATCCCATACTCCTTAATGTCACCCGTATGAGGATTTCATTAAGAAAGTATGGACCATTGTAGGTATAAAGACATAAAACATCATAGAGACTAAGATTTCACAAGACATAAAAACATAAATTTGCAGCGGAAGGAGAATCTTTTGTTTTATAAAATACAAAATCATCTTTGTTTCATTTAACCAAACAGTTACAAAATGCCATGTATCAAAATTTCAATTAAAAAAACATCAGAATAAAATAATATTATCCCCCAAATATAGTCAAAAGGATGCAACCTAACCTTGGAAAGAGAAAATGAAGTAATCCAACTTGCAAAAATCCATCACAACAAAGCTAACAAAGAAATCTGAACTATGTACTTTCTCCCTGTAAGCCTTGGGGGAAAAAAAGAGAAAGGAAGAAAGGAAATGGTCAACATAAAGCTTGGTAAGCTGCTGTGATTGCCAGCTTGACTTGCTAAGTCAAGTAAAACTGATAAATAGTGGTTCTAGAGTCATAAAATGGTAAGTATCTATACATATCTAAAGGTGAACAATAACTGACATAAATTGATAATAAGGACTTACTATTCTCATAAAAAAAGACAATGATGATAACAACAACAACAACAATAATAATCAGATCAGGCAGATTGATTGTTTTGCACTTCTACAGATTCAAATAGAAACAAGTAATCAGAAGGGATTTTTCCTAATGCTACCCATTGATTGGCACACCACAAACACGAATGGCATGTGCTAGCCATGGTATTCGGGGATATCAGTCCCGGACCCATCAACTTATAAGATGCAACCCTATCCGTCGGTGTTACAGCGACTTATCTTCCCTTATTGGACCCATGCACGCTTATGACTTCATCGGAACGCGTCCGTACCCACCTCCAAGATTTGAACCTCTTACAATCATCCATCAGTAAATCATGCCCAAGTCCCTGCCTAGTGCGGGACTCGTTTGATAACAGGAGGGTGCTGATTGATATGGATTCCAAGCAACAAGAGATTGACACAAGCCACCCCTAGGCCTGTGTCTCCAAGTAAACAAGGATTTTAAGAGTTCCCCAAAAATATATTTGCAGCAGACATGGAACCTCTTAGCTTATTAATCAAACAAGTTTAACTTAGCAGGTTTAAGTTCAATAATCATCATATATAACTCTATGTTATATTTCCTGATTGTAAATGACATTTATTAAATGTAACAACCCTTCCCCAAATCATTCAGGCACCTGCTCAGATGTATATCGATTACAGTAACATGTTTTACTTAATTTACATCTAATTCTCGTTCACACGTTTTCCATTTGCATGTTAATGTCCAATTAATCATCATTGATTCAAATTAATATGTTTTTCCATACAAATTACTTAATGCCATATTAATTACAATTAACGTGTTTTCCATATTAACGTACTCTTCAAATTAACGTCAATTAAACATATTTTCCAATTTCATGTCAAACCTACATGTTTACAAATTAATGTCAAACAATATGTTTTCCAATGTTAGTGCCAAATTGACATGTTTACAAATTGATGATAAATACATGTTTACAAACTTATGTCAAATAACATGCTTTTCCAAATGAACATAAATGCCTAATTAACATGTTTTCCACAAATTAACAACAAATGACCATAAACGTCTAATTAACATTTTATCTAAATTTACATTAAATGATTATAAATATAGGGTGAGCAATATTCGATTCAGACTGAATTAACTGACCAAACCAGTTCATTTCGGTCGGTTTGGTTCAGTTTTAAAACTATATCGCTTTGAACTCGATTTCTAAAATAATTTTTTTTGGTTATCGGTTTAACCGAATTAACCAAACTTCTAATTTATTATCTAAATTTATGTTGTAGTAGTGCTTTAAATAATTAGTTAATTTATATAATACAAAGACATTTGTAGTAAATAGATCAAATCTTATCATAAGCATAAATTTTACTATATTAAATTTCTCCAAACATAAATTTATGTTTTACGTTAAGTGAATCCATCATTTGAATAATAATACATCCTTCAAATTCGGTTAAATCGGTTACCAATCGAATTAACCGAAATTAATTCAGTTCTGTTTGGTTCGATTTGGAAAAAATTTGGTTTCAATTCGGTTTGAGATTTTTACCTCCAAACCAGCCGAGCCGACCGAACGCTCACCACTACATAAATGTCTAATTAACATATTTTCACAAATTAACATCAAATGAACATAAATGTCTAATTAACATGTTTTTCGAAAATTAACATCAAATGAACATAAATGACAACAGAAAATATTTTTCTCAAATAATGTCAATTGAACATAGATGACAAATTACATGTTTTCTCCAATTAACGTATTCTCCCTAATAAATGTCAATTAACATGAATGACAAATTACTATGTTTCTCAAATTAACGTATTCTCCTTAATATCAAATAATATGTTTCCCAAATTAACATAAACATATATACAAATTAATGTCAATTACATGTTTTCCAATCAATGTCATATTAACATGTTTACAATCAATGTCAAATAAGCTGTTTACTTATGTCATGCCTTCTTAATATATAATTAAGTTCAACCTATTCAGGTTAACATATTTATAATTCTTCCTTTATAATTACCCCATTTATACAGTCAATGGTTTTCATATTCTAATATGCGCAAATCTCCATCTTTATTGACATTACATACTATTCCAATTTATCCTAATTTTTACGCAATTCTAACGTAAAAATGCCTAGGCTCTCGTTGGCCTAGGCTCAACGCAAAATAAAAGAAAAGAAGAAATATAACCAAACTAAGATACGAACAAATTGATGAAATAAGCATAATAAGACTGTATATAAAATAGTGACAGAAAGAGGATAAGGAAGAAAGATGTACATATTGACAGATAATAACTAAAAATGAACAGGTAAGTTATAGTATTAAAATAACAATAACATATAAGAATTAACTTATAACACTGTTACTTTTTAGATCCAATATATATTTACTGTCAAAAATTCTTTTTATTTAGATTACTACAACAACTATTGTATCTATTTAACTTTAACTCAGAAGAAATCTGAAAATCACATTAATACTCACTTAAAATTAATGAAGATCCATAATAAGGCCTATGAAATAGTTGTTATAGAAGAATTACCTTTTCAGTCTATGTTTTGACCGCTCCTCGACATTTTCTTAATTTTATTTCAGAACATAACTTGGAGGAGGAAGAAGATGAGAAATGTTTGTGTAAGAAAATGGTAAGGTTGCTAGCCTATTTATAGATATGTTAGGATAATACAAACCATAGGATATTAGGTTTTAAAATTAAACCGTTAAAGACAAATCATCGTAGAGTTAGCAAGGAATAAAACACATAAATCTGTCCAGGTTCATTTAGATTATTGTCCAAGTTCAATGTATTTTACACATCAGTAATTATCCGCAACAGGATCGAAGGTCGGTCAACCCACCCAAGACATGGCTCGACACTAGAGTCGGCCCAGCTTAGACATGTGTTGACCTATGCGTCGACCCAGTTAAGGGCTAGGTCGCCCATTTATTGTTGCTTTATTTTCTAGTTATTATATTTTATTTAAACTTTGTTTGATCATAGCTTTTTAGTACTTAGCCCGATATACATAAACCAAAAGTCTATGTGAATCAGAATTTCGTAGCGAATGCAATGGTGAAATCCATTTTGCTCAATTCTCAATATATTTTTGATTAATATTTATTTTATTAATTGATTTATTTATTAATTATTGTTTTTTAAAAATTGACTTGTTACATATATCGTTTAAAAAGTTCATAAAAAGTTTATTTCAAGAATTTGGTTTCATATTTTGTCAAATGAAGAGTTTTTATTTTTCAAGGTATGTAATTGCGAATTACCATTACACGACGTGCCAAAATTTATTTAAATTTCAACTTATCTTGAACTTCATACAAACACTTTAGACTGAATATAAAATATTTCAAACTAATTTTAAGGGATTTATCAAACTTTATTTAATATTTCAAACTATTTCAAACTTCATACAAACACTTAGCGAGGCATTCACAGTCATGCACTTCAATTTCTCTGAACTGATTCACGCATGCCGTGGGAGGAAAGTGATTGAGTTTACCAAGCCCGGACTTTGTCATGGATTTGCACTTTGGATCGACTGGATGTTGAATGACAAAGAGTCCATGGTTTTGTCAACGGGCCCTAATTGTAGATACTGAAAACAAGGAGTGAAGCTTCTTAGTGTCCCAGTTGAAGTTAACTATGAAAGTTCCACTGAAATTGAGGTAATTTTTTATCCTGTTACAGGAGATCTCACTGTAAAATCTCAGTTCTCATAATTTATTTATTCATTATCTCATTTTTCATACTAGGATTATTGCCTTGGTTTACTTCACCATAAATTGAAGTGGACCACATGCCATATTAATACGTTAAAACAATATGTTAGGACCTTGCACATTGTTTGTAAAACTCATATTCTTCATATAATTATAGTGGATTGTATTAGTATCTTAAAAAGATAAGGATACTCAACCTATATGGATGTTATTCACCAACATTTAGTGAACAATTACGCTTTAGTTGTGGTCTTTTAAGAAGATATGCCAACTATATAAGGAGCTTTCTATGTTCACTTACAATTAAAAAAATTCAACCATCTTAATCTTTAAAAATGATAAAGCTGAAAACTTCTAATAAATAAATAAAAGTGAATTATAACCAATACAAAAATAGTTCTACCAAACATTTGTTGAAACTTGAATGTGGTCAACTATTTCACTATAATACAACACTATACAAGAACAGTTCTACCAAACTTGGAAGTGAACCTCGGTATTCTATTTTTTGTTCTGTTTGTTTTGATTTGTTTTATAGTTGGATATATATAATCAGAACTCATATAATGCAACACTATGTTTTCATCAATTACTAATATTTAATAATTCATGTATGTAGATGGAGAGGACATAGTTTCGTGTTTATCAACTAGTTCCGTATCAGTATGTCTAAATAAATGTTTAATCTACTTCATACCATGAAAAGAATACTATTTTGATTTAGGGTAGGAGATTCTTATCGTTTCTAATTTGTGAACATGATGATGATACAGTAAAATAAATATGTTGATTCTTGTTGAATTAGGTTTATAGTCAGCAAAAAAGTACAGCTATTGTTTTAGTTATGATTCTTCAAAAATATCAAATTTTAAAAAGTTATAATTCATGGATTTGATGCATAATGAAGTTTCCCCTGCTACACAAACTAATAATCACAGAGTTTCATCGAATGGTAGATTAGTCATGTCAACAATAATGCAGTACAAGTTACAAAAATCCCTTACTTTAATAAATGACTGGCGATTAATTTGTTTGGTTAATGTGGAATGTATTTCATGTATTTTCAGTTTTGTAAAACATTTGTTGTTTTCTTTGGTTGTGTATGTATTTTCTATTTGTAATGTTTTTAGGTTTTCCAGGGTATTTTTGGTATTTGTACAAGTGTATGTAACTCTTTTTGACTGTAGAGTGAAATCTGAGCGAGAAACATTATTTTCGTATCTTCTTTGTTCATGGTATCAAAGCCATGCGATTTTCTTTCTCCAAAACCTAATTCTACTTCGTAATGCCTGATTCAAGCCAAATCTCAAGTACTAACCCAGAGAATCTCGCGAACTCTGCGGTTAATTACAATGATCCCTATTTTCTTTCTCACGGTGATAACCCTAATTCCTAATTAGGTCAAATTGTGTTTGATGGAGACAATTATCTTAATTGGAGTCGTAGCGTTCGATTAGCTCTTGGAGCGAAGAATAAAATCGGATTTGTTGATGGATCTATTCCTCGACCTGCTGATGAGTCTCAAGATTTGCAAAAATGGATTCGGAATGATTACATGATCACTGCTTGGATTCTTTGCTCTATGGAGAAGAAGATTTCAGAGAGTTTTATTTTAAATTCATCCGCTAGACAGCTTTGGATTGAAATTCAAGAGAGGTATGGACATTCTAATGCTCCTCGGATCTATGAAATTCATAAGAAATTAATGACTATTCAACAAAATGATGATAGTATTGCTGCATACTATGCGAGTCTTAAACAAGTTTGGGATCAATTGCAAATCATAAAACCTTATCCTGATTGTACTTATGGAGCAATTCTTCAATGTTCATGCGGTTTGCTTAAGAAAATTTTAGAAGATGATCAATTAAGAAAGCTTATTTAGTTTATTTCTAGTCTGAACAAATCATATGATCAAGCCAAGATTAATCTTCTTAGTATGGATCCTTTACCAAACGTGAATAGAGCATATCATATGATGCAACAAATTGAAAGGCAGAATGCTCTTAATTTGGCACATCAGTCTAATGAGATAAGTGCTTTATTTTCTGCAAAGAAGGGTCAAGAATCTCGTAACTTCAATTCATCATTTCATAAGAAAGACTACAAGAAGGCTAATCTTGACAAGTTTTGTGATCACTGTATGTTTAAGGGTCATACCAAGGATCAGTGCTTTAAAATTGTTGGGTATCCTGACTAGTGGAAAGGGATGACAAATCAGAAGCAACAAAAATTTGCTAGAAATGTGCAAGAAAACTCTATTGTTTCTGGAATTCTTGGATCTGCACCTGCTAATTCACCTCTGGAACATGGCACTGAAGCAAATAGTACTTCAACTCAAGTTGATCCTCAAGTGTTTTCTGCTTTTATAAGGAATTTGTTAAGATGGTGCAATCTAATCAAGGCTTTTCTTCTTCTGAGGCTTATAATGTTGCAGTGAATTTTGCAGGTATTGTTTCTGCATTTAATGTGAATTTTTCATTTAAGCATGCAAACATTTATACATGGATAATTGATACAGGAGCTAGTGATCATATGGCTTTTGACATAAATATGTTTGACAAAACTCATATTCTTGAAAATCCTATAAAAATTCTTCTTCCTAGTGGTACATTGAAAACTGTTTCTATTATCGGTATCATTTCTATAAGTCCACACATTACTCTCAAAAATGTATTCTATGTCCCTGATTTCAAACATAACCTTTTATCTGTTGGAAGGTTATTGGATCAAAATAATTTAATTGCCAAATTTGAGAAACACTCTTGCTCTTTCCAGGACCTTACAACTGATCAGGTGAAGGCTGTTGGATTGAGACAAGGAGGTTTGTATAGATTTGTTAATCATCTGCCATATAATTCTGTTCCTTAAAAAATATTGTATCTGATTTCCATCCTATTGTTCTAGCTTCTAATACAAAAAATTATGTTGACTTGTTACATGCAAGGCTTGGACATGCCTCTGTAAGCAAATTGAAACATTTACCTTGTTTTTCTACATCTTTTCCAAATAATAATGAATTTCATTCTGAAGCATGTATTTGTGCAAAGCATCATAGGTTACCTTTTCCTGTATCAAATTCCATTGCAAATGCATGTTTTGAATTAATTCATATTGATTTTTGGGGAGCATATCGAATTCCTTCTATTTCCGGTGCAAGATATTTTTTAAAAATCTTAGATGATCATTCAAGAACTACATGGACTCATTTAATTCATCATAAAGATCAAGTTCCACAAGTGATAACTGCTTTTTTAGCATATATTGAAAATCAGTTTCAAAAGTCAGTTAAAATAATTAGATCAGATAATGGAACTGAAATAGTTCAGCATTCATGCACATCATTGTTTGCATCAAAAGGGATCATTCATCAAAAAAGTATTGTTGGAGTTCCACAACAAAATGGACGGGTAGAACGTAAACACAAGCATTTGGCTGAAACTGCTAGGGCTCTTAAGTTGCATGCAAATTTACCTAGTACATTTTGGGGAGATTGTTTTCTAACAGCAACATATTTGATAAATCTTATGCCTTCTTCTGTTCTAAATTGGAAAACACCATATGAAGTCTTGATGAACAAATCACCAGATTATTCACATTTGAGAGTCATGGGATGTTTAGCTTATCCAGTTGTGAAAACTAAGGATAAAATGGCTTCTAGATCAAAAAAAATCTATTCTGCTTGGTTATCCTTATGCTCAAAAGGGATATAAGCTTTATGACTTGGAAAATCATAATGTAATTTTGAGTAGAGATGTTATTTTCAAAGAAGATATTTTTCCTTTTCATTCGTCTACATTTGATTCTTCACAAACAGAACAAAGTGCTAAATTTCCTCTTGTTAATCCTGCTCTTTCTAATGATTTTAATCATAACATTTCAATTCCAACAAATTCTCAGTCACAACAAGATAACATTGAGAGTATTCCTCAATTTCCAAAAAGATTTTCTTCTACTCATTCTCCATATGTTCCTTCTTCATCCAATTCTCCTCCTCAACAATCTATTTTTTCTCCACAACAATCTTCTTCCTTAGCCAAAGATCTACCACTTAGAAAATCTATTTGACATATTCAATTGCCTAAAAAAATTGATCAGTTTGTTTTAGACAAGCACGTCAAACCCCCTACAACATGCTCCTTTGTTCAGCAGTTTCTCTCTAATCCAAGTTTGAATTATTTGAGTTCAGAATACATTAGCAGTTTAGCAAATGCCTTGTTTGTTCATGAACCAAGTTCATATGCTCAAGCTAAAAATGATCCAAACTGGATTGAAGCAATGGAGACAGAATTGAAGGCTCTTGAAAGCAACAAAACTTGGGAAATAGCTACTCTTCCTCCAAACAAAACTGCTATTGGAAGTAAGTGGGTATATAAGGCAAAGTTTAATCCAGATGGAACTCTTAATAAGTGTAAGGCAAGGGTTGTGGCAAGAGGGGACAAGCAAATTAAAGGTAAAGATTTTAAATATATGTTTAGTCCTGTTGCAAAATTTACTACTGTTCGAATTCTTATTGCTTTGACTGCTGTCAAAAATTGGGAGATTCATCAACTAGGCATAAATAATGCATTCTTACATGGATATGTTGAAGAAGAGTTATATATGAAGCCACCACCTGGTTATTCAAAAGCAAAAGCCGGGGAAGTGTGTAAACTGAAGAAATCGTTGTATGGTTTGAGGCAAGCTACAGGACAATGGAATGTGGATCTTAGTAAGCATTTAATTAATTTAGGTTTCCAGCAATCAAGGCAAGATTACTCTCTTTCTATTAAGT
Source organism: Allium sativum (assembly GCA_030737875.1). Lineage (NCBI taxonomy): Eukaryota > Viridiplantae > Streptophyta > Magnoliopsida > Asparagales > Amaryllidaceae > Allium > Allium sativum. The sequence goes on along the minus strand of CM060916.1, from coordinate 708,920,198 downwards.
CTGGTAATGGATCTGTTACTGCTGTGGTTGCTTATGTTGATGATTTTTTAGTTACTGGTAATTCTCTATCTGAGATTCAAGTTGTTAAACACTCTCTTCATTCAGTATTTACAATCAAAGATTTAGGTCAGTTGAGATATTTTTTGGGAATAGAGGTTTTTAGAATTGCAGAAGGAATTCTACTTAATCAAAGAAAATATATTTTGGATTTACCGAAAGACACAAACATGCTAGAATGTAAGTCTGTTCCAGTTCCTTTGCAAAAGAATTTAAGACTTAGTACTGAAGATGCACCTTTATTGGAAGATCCTGAAGTATATAGCAGACTCATTGATAAACTGTTGTATCTCAACATGACCAGACCTGACATTTCTTATGCTATTCAACAGCTTAGCCAGTTCTTGAATACACCTGCACAAACACATCTAAATGTTGCACTACATGTTCTTAAGTATCTAAAAGGACTTTGGATTTGGGACTTTTTTATTCTGCTAAGTCTGATCTTAATCTCTCAGCATACTGTGATGCTGATTGGGGAAGCTGTTCATTTTCTGCAAAATCACTTTCTGGTTATGTTGTGTTTTTGGGTGATTGTTTGATATCTTGGAAAACAAATAAACAGAAAATGATCTCAAAAAGTACTTGTGAAGCTGAATATCGTAGTATGAGTTATGTTACAAGCGAGTTAATTTGGCTTGATGGATTGTTATCTGATCTGCAGGTAAAAGTGCTTCTTCCAATTGATTTGTTTTGTGACAATACTGCAGCTAAATATCTGCAGAAAACAAAGTGTTTCAAGAAAGAACAAAACACTTAAGAGTTGATTGCCATTTTATTCGAGACTATGTAGATGCACAGTTCATCAATATTCTGCATGTAAGGTCAGCTCTTCAACTTGCAGATGTTCTTACAAAGCCATTGGGTGTAGAGCAACATGAATTTCTGTCGGCCAAGCTAGGACTTGTGTCTAAACCACCAAGTCCAGCTTGAGGGGGGGGGGATGTGGAATGTATTTCATGTATTTTCAGTTTTGTAAAACATTTGCTGTTTTATTTGGTTGTGTACGTATTTTCTATTTGTAACGTTTTTAGGTTTTCCAAGGTATTTTTGGTATTTGTACAAGTGTATATAACTCTTTTTTACTGTAGAGTGAAATCTGAGCGAGAAACATTATTTTCGTATCTTCTTTGTTCAGTTACCCACGTTACATCTTGCAAGAACACTAGTATTAAATCTGTCTTGTGATGTTCATACATTAGCAGTGCCTAAATGATATAATAACAAAAATTCTCATCTAGAATATAGAATCTGCAGTATACTTAGTAAATAATTACATATAATTTGTTTACTTATTGAAGATGTTGGAAAATAATTCCTTATTCCTAAAAGGTAACCATGCTTATATCACGTAAAGTAGTACAAAATAAAATTTCTTTTGAAGATTATGTACATATACGTAGTGAAAGTAGAGATGAGCAATACATGTAGCATTAATGTTCCACTTTCACTTGCATCAAGAAATAATTTGTGCGTACCAAGAGTAGATAAACATGAATAAAAGTAACGGTTAAATGAACAAATTATTTATGGTAGGCGACTAAACAATGTTCTGATTTCGACCGGTTCATTCTCAAACTAATTTTCTTTGGAATGACTGTTCAATTTTTAGCCATAAGTTTTGCTCTTTTTATTATATAATGCATATACATAAATGTTTGCCAATTCATTTATTCATTTTATTATGTGATGCATATATCTAAATGTTTGCTGATTCATTATAGGCAATGCACAAGTGCTAGGGAATTCTGAATACAAATATTTAGATCATTATGCATATGGTGGGATCGACAGATACAAGATTTTCATGCATATGTATTGGAACAGATTAGAAAATATATGAAGCATTTCTTGGTTCTAGGTGCATCCGAAGGAGTATGATGAGGCTACAATGTCCAGACCATAAATGCATCTAAATGAAAACACTGGAAGGTGGGTGAAAATATGTTTGAATTTAGATGAAGGCACTGGATATTGTAGAATCAGTTGAATGAAAATCTGAGTGTTGTAGAGGCATTTGAAATGATGGAGGTAGCAATAGGCATAGCATAGAAGATTTTAGCCGTGAGACTCTATAATACTAACTGTTGAGTCGGATACAGGTTTCAAATATGGAAATATGTTAGCTTCAGTAATGAAATATTGGACGTAATGCTGGCTGAGGCAGTGGGAATGAGAGAGAAATAACCGAAATCGGCTGGCTTTGATTGCTGAAATATTGGACGAACTGAAACAAACGCAAAACTATGCCATTTGACTAAGTGACAAATTCTGCGATACAAAAGCAATGAATGATCTAAAATGTTTTGGACCTGCTTATATAACATGAAGTCACATTTTTATAGGCCGCTTTTCATTGTCCCTTCCTTTGCTGTGAGTTAAAAATATATTGTAATATCTTTATTTTTTTTATATCTTCTTCAATAGTTTAATGACCGCTCAGCGATCGTCCAGACTTTAACTTATGTGTCCCCTCCCACACTTTCTCCCCCTCTCCTTACTATCCTTCCTAGCCCTGCTTGCAATGCCTCCGCTCAGCTACATTTGCATCTAATTTCCTACCCCGTGGGAGCTGCCTCCCTGTTAAATGCTCTCATGGTTGGCCTTGCAAGCTTATCATGTCGGAGCGGCTGAAGATCCTTGCTCTTAATGCTGATGCAACTTCATATTGTATTTTGGAGTTTAATGCTAAAGATGGTGATTTACTTTTAATTTGGAAGCGCAATCCGATTTGCCTAAACCGTCCAGTTCACCCTAAGCGTCAAGGTCATACTGTAAGTTGTCCGGTCTAGCACCTGTTGACGCATTTCTCTTCACATCATTCTTTGATGATGAGGGCTTCAGGAAAGGCATGTACTGACCTTCTTTTCTTCCTTCTAGTAGCTTATCTCATTCCCATCTTACTGTAAGTTCTACCACTCAAACTTGCTCCTCATAGTAGAAATTACCCTAACTATCCAAATAAGTGTGATTATGAAGTCAAATATGTTGAGGTCTCAACAGTTCAGGTGTTCTTGCTGCTGATTTTTCACCTTAAAGCTTTCCAATGATATTAAGGTGCACAAATAGTTAGCTTTGGGGTAATATTATTTAAGTACTTATTTATTTATCATTTTCAATGTATTTCCATTTCTTGTTGAAAACTCAACTGTTTAATTAAAAATTATAGGTGTGGATATAATCAAAATGGATCTAAGCGGGATTTAGCAGTAGATGAAATCCTTGGACTTGGATGTAGAAAACCTAGCATCATCTCACAATTAAATGACAAATAGATCATAAGAAATATTTTCGGGCATTGTTCAAGTAGAAAGAATGGTGGTTATATCTTTGGAGATGGTTTAGTTCCTACCACTGGGATAAATTGGGTTCACATGACTCCTATCCAATATGTGTAATTACGTAATTAAGATAGATATGCTTATTAGTAATTGTGAAATTACTAAACTTTTTTATGTTATCTTGGAGGTAGTCACTACTATTTTATACAGAACTCTAAGTTTTTACTATGGCAAAAAATATCTAGATATTAATAAACATACAAGTGTAATGTTTGACAGTGGGCTACATTTATATTTTTCATAGATCAAACGTACAAAGTAGTCCTCTTCGAGGTAATTCTTCTAATCACTATAGGTTTAATTAATATCTTGTGGCTAAATATATTTTCATTGACTCCTAAATAAACAAAAAAAATTGTATTACTTGCAGCTTGAGAAAATGAAACGAGCGACCGACTAGATGTAGTTTTCTGGAAAGGAGCAAAGTAATTTAAATCATCAGAAGATATCAAGAAGTAATTTAATATTTTGGTTTTAGTGTTTGCTGGCATGCAGTATAAAATACCGCATGAGAATCATTTTATCATCACAGTGAGCATTACCATTTACATATTGACATTAGTCTATTTAGCAACAATTTATTACTTTTGATTTAGGAACTTGGATGAGGGTAGTAGACATGGACTGAGTAATTTCAACCTTATTGGAGGTATGCTTATGTGAATGGTAGTTGATTAATATATGTAAACAGTTGCATATACAGGGCATCGTGTATTACTATTACTAATTCATTTATTATGTTTATCATGGCTTTTAAGTAAACACTGAATCGTATTTGAATTAGGCATAGTTCATATCTCTGAAATTGTCTCACTTTATATATGTGATAGCAAAAAAAAACCTTATAGACAATTAATTGTTAATACCAATTTTTTCAGTAACAAAGTATTATTTTGAAATCTTCAACAACTATGCACTTTACGGTTTACGGTTCAATATATGTTTTCTGGTGGTATAAGTATATTTAGGTAGTAACAATTTTTTCCCCCTTGTGATTGTTGGTTGCAGTGCTGTACAATTTATTCAAGTAATTAGTGGCTTAAGTTGAAGAAAACCGAAGCTTGATATGAGTTTCTACATATCTTCTAAGGTGTAGACACACAAACTGTTTTTTTTTTGTTTAGGCTGATTGTTTTTGTTTAAACTATAAATAGACTTGTATTTATCAACCTTTTTTGGCTATTAAATATACATATTGCAAAATTCTTATTTCTTGTTACAGTGTCATTGGTTCACCACGAATAAGTGATAAAATGAATTTACTTGCTAAACACCATGAAACAGGTTACACAGTTTGCACAGGTTGAACATGAATTTAGTTGATAAAATGAATTTTCTTATTACATTGGCTTACGACATCATATTTTAAGTTTTAGCTACATATTTTTTCTTCCTTAGGGACTATTTTAATTTGTGAATATTTGACATACCAATTACTAATATCTTGATTGTTTATTTGTATTTCAGCTTGCATTCCAGCTATGCATTTTAGCTCAATATTTCACCGGATTTTCATTTTAGTGCGCTTCCTTAACAGATTCTCGTAGTTTAGCAGCCTCGGTTATGATTTACTATCACCTTTTTTTAGTACAAGTTCACTGGTTTTAATGTATTTTTTTTGAGTTGACCATTGATCTATATTATTGGCATTTACCAATAGCTGGTTTGCTCTTCTAATTCTTGTTTTTTCTAATTTCTTTTTTACAGTAATTGCTAAATTATGAAAACTATGAAATTCTTGCTGGAAATCGCTGTTTACATGTACCTTCACTTTAGAAACCTATAGCTGTTCAGGTAAGCTATGAAACATTTGTAATTCCGACAAATATTATTGAGTACAGTAACTTTGGTAACATTGTGCTTATCTACGATTTTTAAACCATAACTCTCATAAACGTTGTTAATCATTAAAAGGCTACTTAGAACTGCCAGTTTCGGATCAATAAAAAATATTTCAAGAATTTTCCTAGTATTCGTTTTATAGTCAGGCATTTTTCTACTAATTTAAATCATTTTGATCAGATACGAACTTTAACACTGCCCATTGATGTTTTAAACACTGGATTATGTTATGATCTTTTGTGGTCTGATCCCATTAAAGATATTAAAGGATAGAGGATAATGAGTTTGTGTTAATGAATTAATCATTTAACTAGGATATTTTTTTATGAATTCTTCTTAGCTTTCAATGTCCGCTTCATGTTTGTTACCCTAATTTTCTTTTAACTGCAAAGACTGGTACACCAAATTGTGTATTGTTCTGTTGTTTAACTAGAAGAAAAAGAGAGCATCAATACAATTGAAGACGATTTTTTTTTAAACTGAGACCAATCTGGTTGGAACAATGGACGTGTAGAATGTACATTAAAAGTAGATGTAAAATAATACTACCCGTTCCACCTAATAAGAAGTATTGTATATGCACTAAGATGGTCAGTTCATGTAACCGGCAAAAGCTGATTAACTGAAATTGCAGAATAATTTTTTTATGATACTAAGAGACAGAAATTAAAATTAGGAAAGCCAGTCATAAATTGCTGACTTATAATAATTAGTAAGTATGAGATGGTAGGTTAGTTGTGTTGGACATGCAAACAACTGAAAACACATACACAAAAATATTATATATGTATAAATGTATATAATAATTAGGAAAGCTGATTTTGCTTACGTAATAAGCTTTGTATTCTTACCTTGCACAGCTTCATAAATTTAAGTTGAGCAGAAGAACTTAAATCATGAATTATAGTCCCAAATACCCCGACATACCCAAAATGATTCTGTGGGATTCTGATTTATTGAATTATTGAAGTATTTGGTTGATGGCCGAATCTAGCACAAAATTTAAGTTGCTCCACAGTATAATTTCAGTTTTTTCACACTGATCAAATACCTGGTGCTGTTATCATGCAACATGCTCTTTCATTGATGCCGATTTAGCTTACACTTTTATTGTCATATTGCTTATGTAATATGACCATTATATAAATCTGTAAACTATATTGCACAATGTAAAGCACATAGTATCTTATAAAACATGTTATGAAATTTTCTTTTCATGTTTACAGTGGTATATTGCTACTATGTATTATACTTCGAATGCACACCTTGATTGTTTATTTGACAATAGCAGGACTAATGTTGCTTATGTTGTTACGGAGGAAATATCAGAAGCAAAGAAAGTTTAAATCATTCTTTTGATTGCTTTGTAAGTGGTTTAATTTGTAAACAATGTGTATGAAATGCTAAGTTTGGCATGTGGAAAGTTGTTTGAATGATGTACGAAATACTAAATTTGGATATATGAAAGTTGTTTGAATGATATGTATGAAATATTTTGCTGTAATTTACATATTTGTTGTTTCTGAAAATATGTTACATCTATATGCATATAAGAAATGGGTAAACGTATATGTGGAAGAGGCGAAAGGGGGGCAAGCAGGACCTATTTATCAATATACCATATTATAGCATTTTAAAAACGCTATAAAATCTGATCATGAAAAACCTTTATTATATCACTATGTAAACGCTATGGAAATACAAAATAAATGCTATATAATTCTGTACACAAACGCTATGGAAACCTATATAAAAACGCTATAGTACATGAACAGAAAGCGCTATAGAAATAAAGGTCCGACACTTGTAAAACGCTATAAAAACTAAGTTTTACATAGCGTGTGTGTAACTGCTATTTAAAACAGAAGGTCTAACATAGCATGTCATTACATGGCGTTCTCTGAAACGCTATGGAAGAATATAATAGCGTTTTTAAAACGCTATGAAAAGTCTTTTTTGTTGTAGTGAATACAAGTGAGGAAGATAAACAACTTGCGGAAGGTTCACATAGTCTTGCTGCAAAGTATGAAGCTTATAGGAGGGTCACCTAGGCTTGCTGCAAGGTAGGAAGCTACACATCTTGCGGAAGGATATTTAGTGACTTAAGACTTAGGGAAATGTTGGTACGAAAAGGCTTATGTCGTATGGAAAGCATAAGGTAGCTAAGAAGCTAAACGGCTTATATAAGAGTATTTTGGTAATTCGATAGCATAGCAGAATACATACGGAAACATAGTAAAGAACAATATAATATGCAAAAAAGTAAGAACACACAATTTATAGTAGTTCGGTTTGGATTGAACCTACGTCCACTTTAAGGGTTTTGATGATTTTATTCATAGAGCAGGACACATAAGCAATCCCCAAATTGATTTACCAATTAGGGTTTGCTCTCTAAGAAATGAGGGAAAGATTGTAGGATGAGGAAAAGTCCCTAAAATGAGACCCTCGGGGTCTTATTTATAGACGTTTTGGGCCCCCTTTTGTTGCTTCTCTTTCCCGCCCTTTTTTGGTGTCACCTTTTTTCTCTTGTTTTTGGCTCCCGGTTTTGTGTTTTTGTGCTCTCGGTTTTGTCATTTTGTGATCCCGGTTTTGTCTTTTTCTGGCTATCTCCATCTTCCTCAAGCTGTCTCTAGTTGTCTCTAGCTTTATCTAATTATCTCTAGCTTTCTCTACCTTTCTCTGGCTTTCTCTAACTGTCTCCATCTTTCTCTAGCTGTCTCTAATTTTCTCTACTTTTCTCTGGCATTCCCTAGCTATCTCCAGCTTCCTCTAGCTGTCTCCAGCTTTCTCTAGCTCTCTCTAGATCTCTAGCTGTCTCCAGCTTTCTATAGCTTTCTCGAGCTGTCTCCAGCTTCATCTAGCTGTCTCCAGCTTCCTCTAGCTATCCCTAGCTTTCTCTAGTTGTCTCCAACTTCCTCTAGCTTTCTCTACCTTTCTCTGACTTTCTCTAGCTGTTTCCAGCTTCCTAGACCATGTTGCCAGTTCCTAGACCCCTTCTGCTGTCGGTTCCTAGACCCCTTCTGCTGTCGGTTCCTAGACCCCTTATGTTGTCGGTTCCAAGACCACTTCTGTTGTCGGCTCTTAGACCCCTTCTGCTGTCTGTTCCCAGCTTTCTCTATCTTTCTTGTTTCAGCCATTATTCTCAAACGATACATCCGTTTGTTTAATGTGACTAATCTACGGAATAGGAAACCATCATTTGAATCCAATGGAAGTAGTTTCAGGTCTTAATCTCTCACCAATCAAAAGTTATAGGAGAAACAAGATTTCATCTTCTTCTTTGGGTGTCGACATTGTTGTATCCAAGGCTTTTCATTTTATACTTTCTGGTACTGGAGCTTTTGCTTTTTTATATTTGGCCTGTGCGAATTTTGGTGTTAACAGTTAGCCCCCCCCCCTTAGTATAAACAAGCTTTTATTCTTTAGTACAAAATCATGTGGCTCCTGCATATCTTGCCTGTATCTCAAGAATCGTTATAAAACTTTGGTATTAGTTTCGTATAACCAAGAGTAATGATGCAAGGGGAAGCATAGACTTTCCTTAATCAAATAGGGCATGAACATGAACTCCAAGGTTATGAACTTATTTGTGGACATAGTGTGAAAATTCAAACATGTATTCACGTAGGATGATATGATTTAAAACACAATTTTTTTCTATAAATGTTGGATGAGTCTTACTATTGTTACTTAGACATTCAATTATCAAGAATTCATTCTTGAAAGTGTGATCTAACAAATCCAAATTTTGCATTTGGATATTTGCAATCAGATATTCATCGTTAACAAATATAATGTGTTAATAAAAGTTACATAACTTGCATAGTTAGTGATATTTCAGTTATAATGTGTGAAGCATTGTTTTTAATCCAAACCTTTAGCAACAGGATTTGGGATAAGAATAACATAAGTTCAGAAACTTCCCTTCGTTAGGCACCAAGAAACTATAACCTTTGCTTAGAGATTTCAAGTAAGGGACTAGAAATGTCAAGCCGAGTACTTATGATATAAGGTTAGAACCCTGCAAACTAGAATTAGTAAAAAACCCAAGATTCATACTTGGGTAAATAGGAATTATAAATCATATCTGAAAATAATAGAAACCCCAAGACTCAAACTTGGGTAAATAAAAGTCGGGTATCACATAGAAACCCCGAGACTCATACTTGGGTAAGAAAAAATTAGAAATCATATGGAAACCCCAATACTCATACTTGGGTAAGCAAAAATCAGAAATTATATGGAAACCCCAAGACTCACACTTGGTTAAATACAAATCAGAAATCATATGGAAACCCCAAGACTCATACTTGGGTAAAGCATAAATCAGAAATAATATGGAAACCTCAAGACTCATACTTGGGTAAAGCATAAATCAGAAATTCATATCAAAGAACCATATCTTTAACTGAGAGTTATTAAAGAATGTCCTAGCTAAATAAAATGCCGTAATAAAGGCATAAAAGAAACATAGAAGGTTAATTAAGGATCATCCAATGACATCATCACAAACCATCTAAAGACCATACATGTGTATAGTGTCAACCTATCCAAATATTATTGAAAGTGATCAAGCAACCATAGATTATGTGTGTGTTTCTCGGATTTTTGCTTAGAGAACATTTGGAAGAAAGAGTCTTAAATATTATGAGAAGTAATCTTCGGGTGTGTATATATAGAGGACTGCTTTCGTAATAAAATAACCCTATCCTGAGATGATTAGTCGTTTAGCAGGAGTTTCTCTCAGTTTTATAGCCATAGAATATCCAGCGTCTAGCCTTATTCCTAACCCATAGAATATGCAAATGAATGAATGCTCTCTAAGAGAGTGACATTGTTCCCTTTATGGGTAGATGCATATATTTTAACCAGCCCCACTTAGGAGGCAACTCCACTAGTTGGAGGTGGAAGTATTAGCCCTACTTCTGGGGCAGCTCCATTGTAGAAGTCTAAGAGTGTTTTATCCCTACTCCTGGGGCAGCTCCGTTGTAGAAGCCTGAGAGTATTTTAGCCCTACTACTGGGGTAGCTCCTTTTTAGAAGCCTAAGAGTGTTTTAGCCCTACTCCTGGGGCAACTCCTTTGTAGCAGCCTGAGAGTGTTTTAGACCTACTCCTGAGGCAGCTTCTTCGTAGAAGCGTGTGAATTTAGTGGCCTTTCTTCTTGAAGTCTTGATTTGTTTCTCTTCTTCTAGAGACTTTTGTTTGATGTTGCTTCACTTCCTGGAAGCTTTGTTTGATGCTCCTCTTCTGGAGGTTTTTGTTTATCGCTCCACTTCTAGAAGGTTGTGTTTGTTGTTGCTTCACTCTCTGAAAGCTTTGTTTGATGGTGCTTCTCTCCCTGGAAGCTTAGTTTGTTTATGGCTTCACTCCCCGGAAGCTTTATTTGTTGTGACTTCTCTTCTAAAGGCTTTATTGATTTGCCCTTCCTTCTGAAGACTTTGTTGGATATCCCTCATCAACGGTATGTTCCACACTATGATTGATGTTTAATCATTCCTTTGCAGCATATTTATCTGAGAAGCTTCCATCGAAGCTTGTTATTTATTGACAACTTTGTTGTGAACTTGTTCATGCATTGGGCTCTTTATGTGCTCCCTTTTGAGCTTTCGTTCCTTTCTACAGGACGAGTCATAGGCAGTGGTTGGGCGTGCTTTAGGTGCTCCTCCTGAGCTCTTGTTGTATGCATAAGCTTGAACAGGTTTTTTTATACCGGTAATAGCACTCGAACTTACATTAATATTTGTTTGACCATAAGTAAAATGACAAAGCTAAACAAATAATAAAAGTAATCATTTGAGATGGGACACTTATTGTTAAGTTTTCATTCCCGTATAGCGGTGTCTCAGAACGCCTTTGTAATGGTTATATTCCAAACTTCTCGATTAGTCTTTCTTTGTTTCTCGACTTAGTTTCCTTTTCATTAGACTACGACACTGAATAGTTTCATGTCCTGTTATCTTGTGGTAATAACAATAGTTTTTCTCTTTTCTTGATTTTGAAGAAACTTATGCAAGGGGATTTGAATCAGACTCTCCTGCCTTCTGACCCTGTTTCAAGATTTTCTTTGTTTAAGCATCTCTTCCATACAGATGAATTTTTGGCTTTAGAATAAAGATCGCCCAAGCTTCCGCATTCTCTTAAGGTAAGATCTTTCAGAAAGGGGGATGGTGCTAATAATCCCGATTGCACAACTATTAGTTTTTCTCTATCTGTTGCCCTTTGTACTTTGAGCGAATCATTATAAAATCTCTTCAGATAACAGTTTAGTGACTCCTCTGGTCTTTGTATAATTCTAGCTAGAACTTAGATGCTGATTGTTGAGTCTTTTTGTATATTAAAATGTGTGCTAAAAGCGGTGGATAATCATTTCCAGTAGTGATGACAGGGCCGCAATAATGTCTACACCATTTGATGGCCTCATCACGTAGCGTTGTTAGGAAGATCTTACAATGGAGTGTTTCGAAAACTTTGTACGCAGCCATGTAAATTTCAAAGACAGTGAGATGCTCTTCGGGGTCTGTAGTCCCATCATATGTGAGCTGTGGTACTTCGATACCAGGTGGAATTTCAGCCATCATTATTTCTTCAGAGAAGGGTATTCCTAGTAACTCCCTGTCTTCTAGCCACCCTAGGCTTTTGCTTTCTTCTGAACTGGCCACTTCTATTGACGATTTATTGTTTCCCCGCGAAAGTGGACTATCTTGTAGACTTGACGAAGGCTGAAGTTGGCTATAAAGCTCTCGAGGTTCCATTATCCTTGATTCTGCTTCATAGGATTTTGCTTTAGAGGACCTTCGGACTAAGTCTTCTTCATGAATTCTCTAGTTCCATCAATTCATTACTTCCTCTTTTCATTAAGGTTGAAGATCCTCCGGTTTCTAGTTTGGCTAAGTTGATGTTATTTTTTGGAATGGATGACGTGTTGAATCCTTCTTTGCCACTTCTTCCCGATTGAATCATCTTTTAATTGATGTACAGAGTATCTTGTTATGATGGGATGAGAAATAGGGTGGGAAGGTTTAAGATAAGTACATAGGGTTCTCAATAAGGATGTAGGTTCAGGGTTAAACTATTCTTCAAATAGCTCTTGGAACAGTGATGTCTGAAGTAATAACTTGGTATGCAGAAGCTCCTTGTTGGGACTCTCTATCTATAGTCTTGCTTCTTCAAAGCTTAGTCCAAACCAGGACGGAACAACACAGTTTGGAGCGTGGCAAGGTTACATAAAGGGTTAAAGGTAGGAATAGGGAATGGAGGTTCAGGACCCTCCCTCTAGCTCCAAAATATTAACTATATTTTTCATCAACATTGGAGATAGCTTTATGGAAATGGCCCTATGGGGAAAATAGGATTATTCAGTTCCTACAAGCTTGAGTTAGTTCACAGTTTCCTAGATATCAAGGTCTTAAGTCCGAAGATTAGTTACTCTTCCCTCAAGGGGTGAGTATCACGCTTCTGCAACTTGAGAGTCAACGGTTACCTTGGGATAAGGATTTCCTAAGAACAACACAAGTGAGGAAGCTAAACAGCTTGCGGAAGGTTCACCTAGGCTTGCTGCAAGGTAGGAAGCTTACGGAAGGGTCAACTAGGCTTGCTGCAAGGTAGGAAGCTACACATCTTGCGGAAGGATATTCAGTGACTTAAGACCTAGGTAAATGTTGGTACGGAAAGGGTTGTGTCGTATGGATAGCATAAGGTAGCTAAGAATCTAAACAACTTATATAAGGGTATTTTGGTAATTTGGTAGCATAGCAGATTACATATGGAAACATAGTAAAGAACAATATAATATGCGGAAAAGTAAGAACACACAATTTACAGTGGTTCAATTTGGATTGAACCAACGTCTGCTTTTAGGGCTTTGATGATTTTATTCATAGAGGAGGTTACATAAGAAATCTCCAAATTGATTTACTAATTAGGGTTTGCTCTTTAGGAAATGAGAGAAAGATTGTAGAATGAGGAAAATTCCCTAAAATGAGACCCTGGGGTCTTATTTATAGAGGTTTTGGGCCCCCTTTTGTTTCTTCTCTTTCCCGCCCTTTTTTGGCCACTTTTTTGGTGTCACCTTTTGCTCTCGTTTTTTGCTTCAGTTTTGTCTTTTTCTGCTCCCAGTTTTGTCTTTTTGTGCTCCCGGTTTTATCTTTTCCTGGCTGTCTCTAACTTCCTCTAGCTGTCTCTAGCTTTCTCAACCTGTCTTTAGCTTTCTCTACCTTTCTCTGGCTTTCTCTAGCTGTCTCCATCTTTCTCTTGCTGTCTCTAGCTTTCTCTACCTTTCTTTGGCTTTCTCCGACTTTCTCTAGCTATCTCCAGCTTTCTCTATCTTTCTCCAGCTTCCTCCCGCTGTCTCCAGCTTCCTCTAGCTATACCTATATTTCTCTACCTTTCTCTAGCTTCCTCTAGTTGTCTCCAGCTTCCTCTAGCTGTCTCTAGCTTTCTCCAGCTTCCTCTAGCTGTCGCTAGCTTTCTCTACCTTTCTCTAGCTGTCTCCAACTTCCCAGACCATGCTGTCGGTTCCTATACCCCTTCTGCTGTCGGTTCCTAGACCCTTTCTGATGTCGGTTCCTAGACCCCTTCTGTTGTCAGTTCCTAGACCCCTTCAGCTGTCGGTTCCCAGCTTTCTCTATCTTTCTTGTTTCAGCCATTACTCTCAAACGATACGTCCGTTTGTTTAATGTGACCACTCTACGGAATGGGAAACCATCATTTGAATCCAATGGAAGTGGTTTCAGGTCTAAATCTCTCACCAATCAAAATTTATAGAAGAAACAAGATTTCATCTTCTTCTTTTGGTGTCAACATAGCTGTATCCAAGGCTTTTCATTTTATACTTTCTGGTACTGGAGCTTCTGCTTCTATATAATTGGCCAGTGTGAATTTTGGTGTTAACACATCTGTTGTCATATTTCATCCATAACTTTTTCATACGGACTCCGTTCGTGAAACTTCAAGAATGAAAGTTGACCATAATTCCAAGACGAATGCATCAGTTAAAGTTTCGTGGTCAAATTGCATCTTTTACAGAAATTCAGAATTTTTAAATTTTAATAATTAAATCTTGTTGCCAAACTTCCGGGTTGTTACACAATCACATCTCAGGTTTCAACAAGTGTGTCCATAGACCATCACATTCAAAGCAGAATATTCATGTTGTAAAAGGAAGGAAAGGGTCTTTGCAAACCAGCGGTTTCGAGCAAAAGCTTCACATGTTGCCATAATTGCAAATGGACATTAACCAGAGCAGCAGTGACGGCTATACCTCCAAGAATAGCATAAGTAGCTCGACGAACAGAAGGATAAATCTGCTCCAAACTTCCCGTCTTCGGGATGATGTTGTGTTGTATGATGCGCCCAACTACTCGGGCGATGGGTCGCAGATTGACGGTGGTCCAGACTCTCGAGGCTTTGAGGAAGATATGCTAAAGGATATGAGGGTCCTCCATCTCGATACCATCAAGTTCGACTCCAACTGCCGAGATGCCCAAAATCTGAGCTAAGTCGTCATCGGTGAACTCGACGCGGGTGCCCATGACCTCAGATCGAATGATGCAAGACTCGTTATGGATGTCGGCATCCATCTTGGCATTAAAAAGACAGACATGGAGGCAGATACAGGTCGTGCTCAAAGGTGTCGAAGCTCAGGATTGGTCCTAAGCCTGCGGCGACAAAAAGCTCCTCCAAACCAAAACCAGCGAAGTCGGCAAACTTCACTGGTCGACCAATATGAAACTCAAAATTGGCCATGACCAAGTAGCGCTTAATCTTCTCCTCATCGCGGTCTAACCATGTGGCTTCCTAAGGCGTGAGGCCGGGGTGTTAGTGGTGACATTGTGAGGAGGTGCCATGGAGGAATCAACAAATTTGGGAAAGGAAATTGCAAATCTGGAGTATGATCGGGTAGAGATTTGCACGAGAAGGATTTTGGTGGTAATTAGGGACGATACAGAGTGGAGGTTGCTTGGATTGGAGCTTGAGAATGGAGGAGGGTTTGGGTTTGGTGAAAAATCGAGTTTGGGGAAGGAGAAGTCGGCTGGAACGATATATATATCGTTTCTTCCGAATCGGGTCGGGTTCGGGCCATAGCTCCTTAAGGGGAGCGGTCGACCTGGCCCATGAAGGGCTGTCGACTGCAAGGCCCTTAAAGGGCACGGTACGAACCTCGTCCCAATGACCCGTATATATTATATAAAAATTAAAATAAAATTCTTATTACATCAAAAATAACTTCCAACCCCAACCGAATTCTTGTATTGACTTCCACCACTCATTGATTTGAGAAATTTAATTTTTCAACGCCTTTTCCCTACCTCCAAAAGGTTTTGACCACCGAACGAACTTAAAATAGGAAATTAGCTAGAAATCCGAAATAAAATTAGAATGAATTTTCCTCTTACTAGCCGACATAAAACCAACGAGTCGAAATCAAAATACCCCAAAATTTGGACGAAGGATTTTTCTAAGCCTTTTCTAGAGAAAATTTAAAACTTTTCAAAAATGGAATTTATATAAACTAGTGGTTTTGTAATTATAAATCAATTTTATTATTTATCTTTATAAAACTAGGTTGTTATAAAACCATTTTCTGAAACTGTATTTCAAGAACTTTCAAAACTCATTTCATTTTTCTAAATAGTTTTAAAAATAAAATTTCTTTGAATACAAGGCCAAGAACTCAAATGAATATATCAATAAAGGAAGATTCGGAAATTCAACGAAGTAACGAATGGATATACTTCGTAATTATATTTCCGAAATGGATACGACATAATAACATGAACTTTTCCCGTTTTGGATTGAGCAGTAGTCTTAACTGGAACTACCAACGAAATCAAAACCCAAAACCGCGACTATCTCAATTATAGCTAGATTTTTTTATATTACTTTCCAGTCTTCAAACTCAAATCATCGTAATCCACCATATATCATCCTCACGTTCTTCTAGATGAAATCGCCAACGTGTTGTGGGGTAAAACAGAATTGGCTAGAAACCCGAGCTCAACATATTTACCCTCTTAGTCATTTAAAGTCCATTTTATATAATTAAGCCCACAACTAATTCATCGTTGAAATAAATAAAAGTTGAGTAAGAAAGATGAAGAAAAATAGAAAAGAGAATTGAATTACGTTCTCTCACGAGTCCTAATTTAACTAATTCCTTTGATCGTTTAACCCAAGCTCTAATACCAAATGTAACATCCCACACTTTTCTGTGCCAAAATTTCGACAAAAAACGAAACACGAACACATCCAAGCATGGATCGTATATCTGGTACCTAAAAATAAATGAGCACGAGCATAATCAGAGTATGAAAAGATAACTCACAGTGAAAACAAGATAGGATAAACCAGTACTGACTCAAGTAACTACCCTTTTAAAGCAAGTCACTTTGTCAATACCGAGCATGAGAGAGAATGAGAACTGAAAGCCAAACTTAACACCTGAGAGAACCTGGCCTTCTCTAGAAGACCTGGGTGGTTGTAATGGGAGGGGTCAGAAAAACAAGATTCTGGTGAACAGGAAATGTACAACACAGATTATAATATGCAGACATATCATGTTTGGTTCAATCCAAGATGTATGCCTATCAAGGTGAGTGTGTAACACCCCACCTCCGTTAAGGTCACTCACAAAGGGAATGCATTAACTTCAGTGGAGCATCATAAGTGTATAGAACAGATAAATTACAAAACAGACAAAAATTATACAGCGGAAAATAAATTAAACTTTACTTTTATTGATAAAACAACAGCTTAGTAAAACAGCTTGTACAAAGATTATTTTCCAACACCAAAACACCAATACCCATTACAACAAAGCATCGGTCTTGTTTAACAAAATAAAGAAGCATAAAGTGACAATGATATTCCCCAATAAAGCACGAGCCGGCCATAGCAGTGGAAAAGAGAGTTCAGAGCTATACATAGACTATCTTCGAGCTTGGAAAGAAAAATGAGCTAAGTGGTAATATTCCCTCCCTGTGAACCTGGAGGGGGACGGAAGAAAAGAGGCGAAACAAACTAGGTCAGACATAAGTCTGGTAAGTTCAGTGACTTTCAGCATGTAAATAGGTAAAAGCATCATGACATGAATAAAATGGATACAAGACATAACCATGATGATAAGCATAGTAAGACAACAAATGATGAGCGCTAGATATGACAAGGTACACAAGATAAAAAGGATATGATGGTTGTGCTTCTAATTATTAAGATATTTCCTACACCGCACCGTTCGATATGACAAGGCAAGATACACTGAATGTGCTTCGGTCCTTTCTTTGATTTCCTATTTTCTCTGCACCACCCAACTAGCATCCTAACTAGTGTCTTTTATAGAATGATTCGCATTCCCTACTCGTGTTCCAACTAGTATCCTGTGAAAAAGGATCCGTATCCCCTACTAGTGTCCCAACTAGTATCCTATGTTATATAATAAGGTGATCCCAACCCCGCAATTGTGGTAGCCTTCAGGTGTACATCTAGTATGAGGACCTTACCTCAATCAGCCTAATTGCCATTAAGATGTTAGATGTACCCTTACTACCCTATCGATCGGCTCCCTAACTCATATGTATTCATTACTTGTGTCATTCGGCCCCGCTCGTATGTAAATACCTGTGCTGGTCCCATCATGGGGTGTATCAATTCCCATGATGGCAACTCGACACAATTCAAGATGCACAGTGTATACCACTGATGCCCAGTGCCTGATTTTCCCGCTCCGGAGCATGCGCACCCCCGTACTCCGTCGAGACCTACACTGCCGCACCACCCGCCGCTATTTTGACCACTTATAATCAGCCCAGTAATCGTGCCCTACCCTGCCTAGTTCAGGGTACCATGATACATCTATGTGGGTTACTGCTGAAATGGGTCCCCGTTACTAGGGTTTCCTAATCAACATGTTAAAATGGTTAAGTGTTCTCGATTTAACTTAAACCCACCCATTTGCTTAATTAACATGTTGTACTGGTTAAGTGTTGCCTATTCATATGTTACTTAACCTTCCCACTGATTCACACACGTTTATATAACAGTTAAGTTTGTGGGCCTTTATATATACTAATATTGCCCACTTACCCAAGATTTACTTAACCCTTCCCCTTATCAAGTCCATATGTATTATTGGTTAAGCTTGCCTTAACCGTATCCACTTTGTAATATTGGTTAAGTTGTCATCTTACTCAGGTTAACTTAACCCACACACTTGTCATTTTACATTGGTTAAGTGTTGTCTTCTTGTGTTACTTAACCCTACCACACATCATGTTATATTGGTTAAGTGTTTCCCATTAACTTAACTCCACTTGTTCATCATGTTATATTGGTTAAGTGTTTCCCATTAACTTAACCACACTCGTTCATCATGTTATATTAGTTAAGTGTTTCTTATTAACTTAACCCTACTCATTCATCATGTTATATTGGTTAAGTGTTTCTTATTAACTTAACCCTGCTCATTCATCATGTTATATTGGTTAAGTGTCGCCTATTCATATGTTACTTAACCTTACCATTCTTAGCATTCCTTGTTTAATAGCATTAATCCATTCATCAATGCTTTAACCTCTCACATTAGAATTGTTGTTTGCGGTTACTGGATGTGTCGAGCGGTTCCGGACAGACTTCTACCGCAACCTCATTCTAACCTCGGGTTTTGGGCTAAATGCGCTAACCTCTCACGTTAGATCTGTGTTGTTGCAGTTACTGGATGTGCCGGGCGGTTCCGCGCAGTTTTACACCGCAACTCAATCTAACCTCGGGTTAGGCATGTTGATCTTTTAGCCAATTTACATATTTACCTACATGTCCAAGTCTAGATTTTATATGCTAATTATCCCAATTTCACAAAACTAGTCATGTTTCA
Organism: Allium sativum; assembly: GCA_030737875.1. Classification (NCBI taxonomy): domain Eukaryota; kingdom Viridiplantae; phylum Streptophyta; class Magnoliopsida; order Asparagales; family Amaryllidaceae; genus Allium; species Allium sativum. Next base: position 708,901,088 of record CM060916.1, on the reverse strand, counting down.
ATTCTCAAGTTATGCCCAACAAATTCAATTACAAGTTATTAATCAAAATAGGCTACACCCCATCTTCCCAAATTTTCAATAATAGTCATGCTCCAAAATCACAATATACATTATGCTTATGCCCAATCTGGATTTAATATTCCAGTTTACACCCAAAACTTGGTTTACATGCCAATTAACCCAAACTTGCAGTTATAATGATAATAATGTCCCAATATCATTTACAAGTTATGCCCAACAATTTCACCGAATATGTTATGCCCAATTATTTCACCAAATATGTTATGCCCAATATTTACCCAAAATAGGTTATACCCAAATATTCCCCGTATTCCAATCGTTCATATTTCGCGATTTCAGCCTAGGTTCAAAGGTAACCTAGGTTCATTAAAGAAAAAGGAAATAGGGAAGAGAGAGAAGAAGCATAAAATAAGAATATGCATAAAAATAGGCATGCAACAACAGACCTAATACAGGAAATTTAGATCCAACAAAGATAGATTCTTGAATGAACTGATACAATCATTATCGCAGACATAAGAATAACATCATGAACCAAAAAGGATTATATGCCTGATGTACAACAAAGATAGGCATGATTGAATCGATATAGTAACTTCTTAGGCATGTAAAAACATAGATTCAATAGAAGGATAGGGATAAATTTGAAAAGATTATCTTAAAATCAGGCATAGACCTGGATTTATTTTATTACATGTCAAGATTACAATCAGGTATTCAAATCTGAAAATAACGTGAACTTACATTGCTAGGATTAAGAAAAGATATTTGAATCGTTGTTGCTGTAGAAACTCTAATTTGATGTTGATTTATCTTCAAAATTGATTGTTGATGAAGAACTTCTAATATGATTTAGGATTTTAGAGGCGGCGTTTAAGAGAACTGAGAGTTCAGCAGCATAGAGGCGTCATAAGGAATTGTTATGAATTAGGGTTAGGGTTCGGTCTAGGCACTAATTTATAGGTGTAGCGAGTGTTTTAGGGCCTTTAGATCACCCTAAAAGCCATCAGGTCCGTCCAACGCATCAAAACACATCACATGAAGTCGCTCAGCCCGCTTGGGCTTGGATCAGAAAAGGGGTCGACCCCTCCCCTAGTGGGTCGACACCAGTGTCGACTCCCCTAAAGGGGGGTCGACACACCTGGGCGGGAGATTTCCCGCCCATCCTGCTCTCCTGGTTTCGAATATTTTTGAATTTTCTTCTGGGCTAGTTAATTAATTATTTAATTCTCTAAATTCTTATAATCTTTCGAGGCCCATAACTCCTCCATATGGAGTCAGATTTACGCAAACTCGGACTCTGTCTCAAGCAGAATTCCGAGACGAACGTAATGGCGCATCCCGTTTCCCTTAATTCCTCTTTTAAAAATTAAGTGTTCTTTAATCTGTTACTCTTAATATTTTAAAATTACGGGGTATTACAGAGTGATTCTAGCCTAACCTTGTAAATATGATTACGCATGACTCTAATCACCCTTCCCAGGTAGTATTCTCTAAAATATGATATCGAGATAGAACGTTTACGCATATATTTAGGAAGCCTTTATACCAGAACATGGCTTGTTATTTAATTGAGAGTGGACCCCTAATTACGGTGTTTCCATATATATATATATATATATATATATATATTCATTCGCTCATCCTTTATTGTTTAATGCCTCACTATTAGTGATAGATAGGGTGGATTCTCCCTGATTGCTTAAGACCTGAGGCGGACCTGTTGGTCACTTATTATTCCTCGATAATATATTCAACCTTAATATAAACTAGAGGGCACTAGCAACGGGCTCTACTAGTTAAGGCTTCCGTCATTCACGCATTAACCCATTCCTCGTGTAAGGTGAGAGATGGTATTTTATCGCTTGCTATACCATCTAGCTGACCTTATTGGATAACCTCCTCAGTCGCTTACTACTTCCCGTAGGATAGGTAGCCATATCTGATGTTTATAGTTTCTAGGTTTGGGTAGGCCCCACACACTCATGCCATTTAAGACACCTAAGCTGAAAGACCTACTCCCAGGTGGACTCTTCAATCCAGCCGCTAAAGACCCAGGAAGTAGACTATACACGAAGGTTATTAAGTTCGTACCCTATTAGCCTTTAATACCTTTCCTTACTGGGATAAAGCGGGCTACATTATTAAGTCCTTCCCATGTAGTTTCTCTTCACGAAAATACTATACGGACACGATTTATCGTCAAGGGATTATATGGTTAACCTACTAAATCCAACTCTAATTTCTAATTTCAAGTTCTATATTAACTAATATGAATATGGAAAGTTATATCCTCCTTGCCTAGAATATTTTTTTGATTATTTCCCTAATTGGACTAGGTACTTAAACAATCAATACCCATATCCCCTCAACACTAAATCTTTAATTTTCCTTTTATTTCCATTGATAATAATTAATGTCATTTATGAGCCTAACGACCATAATTTTCCTAGGACATTAATTCACAATGGATATCCTTACTTTATCAGTCCCGAAATATCTAGTTGTTGTACCTCAACAGACATTACTAAATTTATTTATTTATTTACTACCTGTTATGTATATATTTTCATGCGTCAAACCTCTCGTATTAAGCTAACCACATGTGGATGCTGGATTTTTCGGTCAGTTCCAGGCAGACCTTAACCACAAGTTGAACTTAACCTCGTGTCTTAGTACAATTATATTTATGCACTAGACCCCTCACATTAAGTTGACCACCTATGGATGCTGGATTTGCCGGTTGGTTCCGGGCAGACTTCTACCACAAGTTGAGCCTAACCTCATGTCTAAATGCATGCGAATTTAATTAAATTTCTTAATTGGGGTTTACAATATTAATCCTAATAAATCTTAGGAATTGTGACCGTTTTACTTGATTTCCTTATTAAGTCTACTTCCCCCAAATCAACATTTCTTACAATAGTCATTTATATATTTATGGCCCCATTTATAGCAATCAATTACATTGATTACTACAACGGTCACCACAAATATATTAGTTTACTATAGATTAAATTTATGTATATAATTCCATAATTGAATACATTCAAATATTCAAACATTTAATATAATGTACATATTGTCGCTTTACGTAGATTCGGACGGATTATGTGTATATATTTATATTTTTGCGCGGTCAACGTGGTTATCTTTCTTTATTATTTATTGTTAAATTTAATAATTTGGTTTGATTAATAACCAAACATTCCTTTTTGCATTCAATCTTGCCAAAAGGTTTGAAATCTTATAAAAAGACCATTGGCTATAGTTATTGTAAATTATGCCTGATTATTGGAATTGACATATTTTCAAATCACAAGAAATACACGTTAACGTATATTTTGGAATAGTTGATGCAAACTATGCACAAATATATATATATATATATATATGTTTATATTTATGCGTACATTTACACAACTTTTTCCTTTTTATGTCCTATCTCTTGTGAGTCCGAAATAATGTCTTTTTGAAAAAGAGGGAAACGACATATTTACCACAACTACGCCAGAACCCCCCAACAACATTGAACACAAATAGGCATATTTCTTTTAAAATTAAAATCACATGATTCACCATTGCATCTTTTTAATAAAAATCACATAATTTATCTTTCAGCACTGAAATTAGAGATTTGCAATAAAACTACATCTAAACAGTGTTATTGGGACTGATTCCAAATCCTCGGTGTTTTACCATAAGCTACAATATATTATCCAACAATATGTATAAAAAATTTAGTAAACCTACCATCAATATCACTCCTAACCACAATTTACAATTTCCAAGTTTTGACAATATTTATTAGCAGATCTGATAGGTGCCAGAACAGATCTTATGATAATAGGCATATATTTTAAGATCTAGTACAAACGAGATAAATATGTTATTATAACTTTGTATGTAAATTTCCCACTCACCTGAAAGCATCCAAATCCGCTATCTGAATTATCTTTTAGGCCTACAATTCCCAAATTCTGACGGATCTACAATTATTCTGAAAAAGGGATACTTTCAAATTTGTAGATTTGCAAGAAAATAGGAGGAGAGGGGAGAATCTGATGTAGAACACCTTAGAAGTCAGTTCATACCCTTTTCCATTTAGATCTGATAATCTCTCTCAATTCTATATGATTTGTATTTGATTGGTTGTATACGCATATATTTTTAATTAAGAAATTTGATTGGAAGGGAAATGGCAGAGCTTCGCTCTGCCTACAAAATTGTATGGAGAAGAGTGAGGCCTTACCACTTTATTTAAAGGAGTGGAATTGGCTATGAGCCGTTAGATTTATTTTAATTTATATCCGTCCATTCATTCGATATTTTAATATAAACTTAACCCTTTAACGTTAGCCGTCACGGGGCGTTCTGGCACCTAGTAGGTCGACCGTAAAGTTGCCAACCGCCGGTGAGGGTGGTTAAATATGGTATAATATATATATATTCTGATTTATTTATTTTCCATCCATTGTTGTATTTTGTCCATAACTTTTTCATACGAACTCCGTTAACGAAACTCCAAACATGAAAGTTGACCAGAATTCCGCGACGAACACATCGGTTAAAGTTTCTTAGTCAAATTCCATCATTTGCAGAAATTCAATCATGAAATTCTAATAATTAATTCATGTTGCCGAAATTTCGGGTTCTTACACAATCACACTCCTGGTTTCACACGGTGTGGCCATAGGCCATCACATTCAAAGCAGAGTATTCATGTCGTTGAAGGAAGGAAAGGATCTTTGCAAAACAGCAGTTTCAAGGAAAAGCTTCGCATGTTGCCATAATTGTAGGTGGACATTAAATAGAGCACTAGTACGAGCATGAAAGACTCAACCATGAAGCTGCATAACCGAATTACATGGACAGTTTCATAGACCAAAAATCATACTGACCCCAAATGCAGTTGAAAAGAGGCCACATTTGTACACAGTTGTCGAAAGCTAAAAAAGCTTCACCTATGCGCTGCACACAAGCACGACCCACAACTGATGACCAGAATTAGTACCATCAGTGATCAATCCCAAATACTAAATCCATAAACCAAGAAACGAACAAAAAACCCCCACAGACCACCCACACTCATACCCCAAATCTTTACCAACAGGTACACCAATCCACATTGAATAACATACACCCCAAAGATCCATCACAACCATAAAGGCGAAATGCGAGAGAAAGGAAATAAATGTAGTTACTACGAACCTAGATGTACCGTGTCAGTGTCGATCCTCACCATCCAATCAAATCGATACATCACCACATCTACTCCTGCCATGAGTCATAAACAAACTATATAGACACCTCTAACCCGCGACATCCCCAAATCACCCGATAAGGTCAGACAGACATCGATACGTTAAGACCAGGCAATGGAGCACGGAGTCGCCTGGAGTCCAGATGCACACATTATTGATCATCGTATGCATAGGTAGAAGCTATTGTGTAGTAGAGAGCAACCAATAGCAAGCGTAACTACAGTGATGCCACTACGGTAGGGAATGAAGGGAAGCACGTGACGGGGTAGGTGAAGGGTTAAAAGATGGATCTTGATGAAGAAAAAGTGATATGGGAAAATAGTGGGTTAGATCTGAAGTTAATACCTTAGTTTAGGGAAAAAACGCTATGCAAGCGAAAACAGGTGAGAGTAGATGAGGGAGAGAAGATTTGTGGAATGATTTGAGATGTTGCGGGAGGAAAGGATTGAAGAAAGCGGTGAAGAGAAGAAAAAATTGTAGAAAATTGTCGCCATTAATGGTGTATTCTCCATACCAGAAACCTTTGCTATATTAATAATCTCTGTATCTTTAATTAAGGTGATCAAATTTTGGGTTGTTACATAGTGTTTCTTAGCATAAAGTCTATGGGAAATAAAGCTCATAAGTTAGTAACTCAGACTAGGTGAGTTGGTAAAGCTTGCAATTTAGTATTGGAATCATTGTTCGATTCAACAAGTTCATTGGAATTTTTTGAAAATTTCAAAATATTTGGAGGAATTGGAGTTTTGGAAGTAATTTTCGGTAAGTCGTTAAGATTGATAACTTGATTATCGATTTACTTGGCAATTTCAAGTGGTGATGGGATTCATTTGGGTAACATTGTTGTCTTGAATGAGATGAGCTTAGTTTAGGTTAGCGTTCTTGTTCCTTGGGTTCAAAATTGGGTGACCGTGGGAAGTTCCTCTTTCTTGTTCACTTGTGTAAGTTTCCAACTGACTCATTTGCAATTCTAGTTTCTTAATCGAATGACTTGTGTTTTGCATATACGAGATCAACAAGTTTCGCAGACTTATTGTTTGATTGAAGATTTTGAGTTGTGGCCCTAGCCAAAGTTCCTAAACTTTTTTCAAGAGATGTCATTCCTTTATCATCTTAAGGAACGAAAGTTTCACCTGGTTTTCAGAAGATGGCACATAGTTTGATTGAAATTGATTAGGTTTAAGAGGAAAATTTGAAGGATTGTACAGAAATCCTTAAAAAGAGGTCGAACAAAATTTGTGTTTAAATTGTTTTTGTTCCGAGCAAAGTTTGGATTTCTCCAACCAGAATTGTATGTTATGGAGAATGGATTGTTCTTAACTTTGTTAAAGATATTTAGTTGTTCTAACGAATAATGGCATTGATCGATGGAGTGATTTGGATCATTAAATTTATAGCATAAAGGTTGAGGAGCTTGATTCATTTGATTATTTAGAAGAAAATCATCAAATTTGTTTATCATGGAATTAGTTTTCGCTTTTAAAGCCAGAGATGGTCCTATCGATTGACACTTGATCATGAGTAGATTGATTTTGAAAGTCTATATGAGTGGATCGTGTGTAGGAAAGTATGAATATATATACTAGAGTGATATAGTAAAGTAAATGTTAATAAGGAAAATGAACACCATAGTCTTTATGTTGGTTCGGACCTTGCGTTCTACGTCTAGTCCCGAAGCTCTCCTCTGGTATTCTACTATCACAAACGCTCGCTTCGTCCAGAGGATTAGGCTTAGATACAATAAGGTTTCTTGTCAAATGTGAGTTCTAGTATAACACGAATGTTGACTATTTAGTACACAATCTTCCAATATCCCCTTGAATAGTTATTGCTTTAAAGTGCATATGAATATGGAAGAGTAGTATGCGGTTGTGAATTGCTTAAGCGCTGATAGAATGCAAATAGATATATTAGAATGCAGAGAGTGTGGAGAGGTGATGTTCTCCTTGAGTTTTGATGCCTTAAATAATGTTGAGGAGTGGTAATTGTAGAGTAGTAGCCAATAGTGTTCATCCAAGAGTTGCCTTGATTGGTATTGAATAATTGCGATGAAGAGGAATGAAAGTGACCTTTCAAAAATATGATAGTTACTCCTTATTTTTTTGGTCGAACTCCTGGTCAGACATTTGGATTTAGTTCCAGATGTCTGAATGCTTCTTTAAACATATATTTTTTAACCCAGGAAAAATCAAGATGTCTGGATAAAATATCGTACGTTTGATCTTTATGTAGATGGTTTTCTGATTCTGAAATCAGACGTCTAGCAATATATCCAGACATGTGACACATCTGTGTCGCTGTGCATGTCTTGTCCTCTTTTTCTCCTTTCTTCGTGCATACTTCTCTTGCTTCTTGTATCCATTTCCTTGTTGTCAAGTCATGTTTTATGCTTTATGTTGAGTCGTTGTTGGATAATTATTTATATCTGTATACACTTATATTATATATATATATGACTTCCGTTGTGTAGTTGTCGTCATCGAAATCAAAGAATGGATTTTCTAACATTCTCCCCCTTTTCGATGATGACAACAACATAATGTACTTAAGTATATAAGTTCTATAACTCCCCCTTAATATATGACCTCCTCCAAAAAATATTCTCCCCCTTTGTCATTGTCGAAAAGGAGTGTGTGTGTGTGTGTATATATATATATATGCACACAAAGTAATTTTCTTTAGATAGCATGTACACACTATATTTCAAATGCATTAAAGTATTCTTTAGACAGTATGTATGCACCAATATAAGAAAATATAACCGAGCATATAATAAAGGAGAAACAATAAAGATGAACAAAATTAAAGTACCATTTCCACAACACATACCAAAATAATATCACTAAGTGTTTCACAACCATACCACACATCAACGTTAAAAGCACATTACAAAACAATATTACAACCATGTCACAAAATATTAGTTTAATATTTACATACTTTTAAGAATATGTTAATTAAGCATTGGCGTTTTTAGGTTCGATTCCCGCTTCTTTTGATTTGCTTTCCACCTCCTTATCTTCCACTTTCTCTTCTTTGTCACTAGAACGCTCTTGTTTAGAAGCCTTTTTTGGTGAGGATAATAGCGATGGTGGAGATAATGTTGGAGGTTGAATGATTAGTAGGAGTTCCTTTAAAGATAGCGCAACTCATCGTTTTCTCAACCGTTGCTAGACGAGACGCTAGACCAAATTTCATGTTCGCAATTTGATTTTATTATGGAATTTTTTGATTATGAATAACAACTTCACACAAAGATTCATTTAGAAGTATTTGCGTCTTGGGAGAAGTTATACCTTCGAATGTTTGACATTGAAAAGCATAGTGAGAGGAGGATTCCGGTATATCCTGGATATGCTCTTCTTGATGATGCTCTTGAGTCAAAGCTTGTTGCCCTTGATGTCTTTCTCTCCATTCGTTGAGAGTGAAAAAAGTAGGTGGTTCTTGTGGTAGATGCATCAAAGAGAAGAATTTTTTACCTGTTTCTTTAACTAGTATTTCCTCAAATGTCGATAGATAGGTCGGAACTTTTTTTGCCTTTAATAATCGCATAATGAAAGGTGCATATATGATTTACTGTCGAGACCGATTCCAAAAATCTTTTAGCTCATCAAAGATAAGTTAAGCTCAATTAACTTGAATACCGGCGAATATAACATAAAAAGATTTATGTTCTAAATCAAGAATCTTTTCATGACTACCAAGGCGAGGAAAGACTGTATTGATAAGGATTCGAGTAAGAAGTCTTGCTTTCGGCCTTAAGTATTAGTAGAAAATTAGGGCATATGGTTTTCCCAAATTTGGTGCGTAATGTTATCTCTAGGCTTATATCGCATATCGGGAATGTCATTTATGTTTATATCAGTGTTAGAACATTGCAATATATCTCCTATATCCTTAGCAATGAATCTAACCCCTGCAAACACTTGACCAAACCCAATCGTTTTCCACTTGAGGATTCCAAAAACCAGTACTATCTAGATTTGTGTAGAACAGAAATATGGACAGTTGGTACATGTGTAAATTGTTAGAAGAGAATGAGACAAATGATAGAAGTCCAGCATTTTGGCATATACTATTAATTCATATAAATAAAAGTCAAGGAGATTGTAGAATGGACAAGTATGTAGAATCTTCTTTTGGATTAACCCATATCTCTTTATTTCTAAGGGTGCTTGGTTCATCAACTTGTTGATTTTTAATTGTGAAACCACTCAAGGTGTTTCTTCAGTAATTAAAGGAGGATTTGACGTTTCTCCTTCTTCCCTTTTCAATTTTGATGAAGATTTTAATTTAGGAGCCATGATTTGGACCGAAATTGATATTTTAAGGTAGGGAATTTTAATTTTGATCGGTGAAATGAAGAAGTGAGGAAAATAAAATAGCGGTTATACATATATAAAAACTAACGTTTTGTATTTCGGACGTCTATTTAAAATCAAACATTTTATTTTGGGTTAGATTCAACCCGAGAAACATTTCAGAAGTATGGGCTATAATTCAGACGCCTTTTTGTGATCCTGAGTGAATTCCTAAAGCATTTTTCAGACATCTAGAAATAGTTTCAGACATATGTTTTAGATGTCTTTTAAACTAGAGAATATTTTAAGATGTCTGGTCTATTTTTCAGACGTCTTCTTGTTTTTTTATTTAACCGGGTCTTATTTCTGACGTCTGTATAATAATTTTAGACGTCAGTTTGACAATTTCAGACGTCTGTTTTGTAGGTTTGTTGTGAAATTAATGGTGTAAAATAATAGTGTTTATTTTAAGAATTTTAAAACAAGCATATCTTTATTACTTATATGAGCAAAGAACATATTCATAATATTTTTATTCTTGAATAGTACAATAGCTTTAAGTAATAAAAAAATTTAGTTTATTGGCGACCATGATGGTCATTTCGGAGAAGGAGATGATGGTCCGTCTTCCCGTATTTTCTCGAAAGTACGCTCTTTTTAGAGAGTTTCACAAAGACAAGGAGATTTCTTATGCAAACATATCTTTGTTGGAGAATGATTACGCATAGCGTAAAGCGCTCTTTCAAGGAAATTTAGATGTCGCATAGTTCCTTCTTGCTTGTATTATATTTCTCTTTGTACATCCATCATTTCACGTTGATAATGGGATATTTCATCTAGTTTCTCATCGATCGTCTTCTTCTCATTCCTTTTTAATCGTTTGAGTAATGGAGACAAACCCCACTTTTGGTTTGGAAAATCCGGAGTTGGAAGGAATTATGGAAGTGATGCTGTCCTTATTGGGCTTGAGTCGTGTCAAATGATTTGTTTAGAATCCATGATGTATTAGAGGATTAATTTTTTAATTTTATTGGTGATGGAGATACTTTTTATTTCATTGCTATTTATAGCATTTAAATTAGTTAAAATTTTATGGAGTAGAATTTCTTGGAACATTGAATGGTTATTAGATTTTGTTTATCCGTATATAATGGTATTCTATTTTCAGTTAATAAATTTTTATTTTTATTTTAATTCAGAATAGAAGCAAATTCCTAAGTCATGACATAATTTAACGAATGTTTGTTCTTTTAATGGTTTACTAAATATATTTCCAATTTGATTTTTGGTATTTACATATTCTAGAGTTATAATACATTTTTCTGCATTGTCTCCTAAAATGTGGTGTCGTATATCATTGTGTTCGGTTTTAGAATGGTTAACCAGATTTTTAGACAAGTTAATGGCACTTGTATTATCACAATAAATCGGTGATTTATCAATATTTTTTCCGTAATCCATAAGTGTTTGTTGCGTATATATTACCTGTGCATATGCTAGGGCAGCTAAATATATTCGACTTCGCATGTTGATAATGATACACATTTTTTTTACTAAACCATGATATTAGCGATTTTTCTATAAAATGACATGTATCGCTAGTACTTTTACGATCTGTTTTACATCCACCGAAATTAGCATCGTTATAGGATACCAATTCAAAAGACGAACCTTTAGGATAAGACAAACAATAACCACTTATATTAGATAAATATCTAGAATTCTTTTAACTGCTTGTTGATGAGATTCCTTTGGTTTTGCTTGAAATCTGTCCCATAAACATACACTCATCATAATATCGGATCTACTAGCCATTAAGTATAATAGAGAACCTATTATACTTCGATATAATTTTTCATCAACATCTTTTCCATTATCATCTTTTTCTAGATGAACACTAGTGCTCATGGGTGTTAGTTTACTTGACATTTTTTTTCCATACCAAAACGTTGTAATAAATTATTACAATATTTTTCTTGATGGATAAAAGTTCCATTTTCAAGTTGTTTTACTGGTAAACCTAAGAAAAAGTTCAATTCACCCATGTGTGACATTTCAAATTCATTTTTTCAATATATTTGAAAATTCTATACATAGATTTTCATTATTAGATCCAAAAATAATGTGGTCAACATATATTTGTACAACCAAAATATCATTATTTTCTCGTTTAATAAAGAGAGTGGTGTCTATCTTTCCTATTTGAAAACCAGATGATAATAAATGATTCTTTAGTCTTTCATACCAAGCTCGAGGAGCTTGTTTTAAACCATAAAGAACTTTATTAAGTTTGAAAACATGATCAGGGTAATTTTCATGAACAAAATGCAGTGGTTGTTCTACATATAAATTTTCTTTAATGAAACCATTTGAAAATGCACTTTTAACATCCATTTGATATAATTTAAATTCATGATGACACACAAAAGCTAATAAAGTTCGTATAGATTATAATCTAGCTATAGGTGCAAATGTTTCATCATAATTGATCCCTTCTTCTTGGTTATATCCCTGAGCTACTAACCGTGCTTTATTTCTAACAATATTTCCATTTTCATCTGATTTATTTTTATATACCCATTTTGTTCCAATAACAGATTAATTATCAGGTCGTGGAACTAATTCCCAAACGTTATTACATTCAAATTGATTTAATTCTTCTTGTATTGCTAATATCCAAAAATCATCATTAGCGTCTTCTTTATAATTTTTGGGTTCAAAAGTTGAAATAAACGCAATGTGACTCATCTGGTTTAATTGATGTAGTGTTGATACTCTTGTATTCAACTCTCCAATAATATTATTTGAAGGATGATCTTTTAAAATACGAGGAGGTGAGCTCAATATGTTTATTGACTCATTATTTGAAGTTGTATTATTCTTAGTAGATTGGATCATAACTTCTTCTTCAACAATACTTTTATTAATAAAAAAAATTCATCAGAAGTAACATGTAAACTTTATTTTATAATTTTAGTTCTTTTATTAAAAATTCTTTACGCTTTACTACCATCCGAATATCCAATAAATATTCCTTCGTCGACCTTAGGATCAAATTTTCCTAGATTATCCCTAGTGTTTAATATGAAACATTTAGATCCGGAAGTTCTAAAGTATGAAACTTATGGTTTTCTTTCAAAAAATAGTTCATAAGAAGAATTTTCAGTCATGGATCATATTGTTATTCAATTCAAAACATAGAAGGCTATTGCAGTAGCTTAATCCCCAAAAAAAAAATTGGTAAGTTACTACTACTTAAAGGTGTACGAGCACATTCTTGTAATGCACGATTTTTCCTTTCTACTACACTAATTTGTTGTGGTATGCGAGGAAAAGAAAAATTGCGACTTATTCCTTTTTTTTTTACAGAAATTAGTGAATAAGTCATTTTCGAATTCCCCGCTATGATCACTTCTAATATTTTTTTTATTTTTAAATCCATATGAGTTTTAATTCATTTGGCACAGATTTTAAACATACTAAAGGTATCACTTTTGTGTTTTAAGAATAATGTCCATGTATATCTAGAAAAGTCGTCAACTATTACAAAAACATATTTACTAATAAATCGTACTAATAAATCGTACTTGAGACGGGTCAAATAAATCTAAATGTAAAAGCTCTAATGGTTGATTTGAATAAATATTTTTCTAAGATTTAAACGAACCTTTCTTTAATTTTCCAAATTGACAAGCATCGCATAAATTAATAACTTTATATTTTATTTTAGGTAATTCTTTTACTAGTTCATATTTTGCTAATTTATTAATATATTTGAAATTAACATGACAAAATCGTTTATGCCATAACCAAGGATCGTCATGATTTACGGTTAAGCATAAATCAGAATTTTGTTTAACTTTCATATTTAAAATATATATGTTTTTATTTATAAATCCTTCGAAAACTAAATTTTTATTGTTATCAAGTATATTGCATTTATCCTTTTCAAAATTAGGTCGAAATCCTTTATCGCATAATTAACCAATACTTAAAAGATCATGATTTAAGTTTTTAACTAATAAAACATTAGAAATAATGGGAGAATTAGATATACCGATATTGATGACTTCACCAATACCAACGACGTATTCTTTTGAGTTATCACCAAATATTATCGTGCCACCATCCATATATGTGATATTTGATGACATGCTTTGGTTTCCCATCATGTGCTTGGAGCATCCACTGTCTAATACTCATTTCTCCTTTTGTTTTGTTTTGGGTACCTACAAGATAAGAAAATTTAATTGGTACCTACTTCCTTCGTTTGTGTCCTATATGTTAGGCGAAGAAGGCAGCCATACTCAGATGGGTTTGGGGACTTTAAAAACATAATTTTCATTATACGCTACATCTTGTAGTAAGTTTTTGACATATTTTTGCCTAATAAGTTTGTTATTGGATTTTGGAATCCATATTTTCAACTCTTTAGGTTTTAATGCTTTTTTATTAAAAGATTTCTTTTTAACCATTTTATAAGGAAAAGTATGCTTTTTAGATTTTATATTCCTTTTAAAACCTAATCCATTTTTATTTCCAGAAGGTTTGGAGCTTTTGATAATATTTTCCAAATTTTGTTTTACCTTGTTGAGTTGTGAAACATTTGTAGTAATCTTTTCTAACTCATCTTTGAGTTTTGAAATTTCAGAAAGCAAAATTTCTAGATTACTACTCAAAGTTATGTTTTTATTCAAAATGTCATTACTTTCTAGTTTAATTTTTCCTAACTCTTTTGACAATAAATAATTTTCAGAAATTAATTTTTTATGATCATTTTGAACATTTTCTAATTCTTCTTCTAAAATAACATTTCATCTTTTAATAATCCTATCTTAATTTCCAATATATTTATTCTAGTGATTTGACCCTTGTTCATTTTTTCTCTCTCAATACTTATCATCTAATTCCATACTAATTTCTAAAATTTCATTATAAGTAAGTTCAGGGCATACCTCATCTGTATCTACCATAAAGCATATATTTGCTTGTTCCATATCACTACCGCTCTCATTTTCTGATGAGAAGAATCAGAATTATCGCAAGTGACTTGGAAAGCTCTTCCTTTCTTTCTGAATTTTTCAACTCATTAAGAATCTTTGGACAATCTTTCTTCAAATGACCAAATTCGTTACATTCAGAGCATTTAATAGATGTTTGATTTCTGAGCTTGATTTCCTATCCTTTTGAAACCTTGTCATTTTCTAGAACTTCTTGAATTTGTTGTAATTTTTGGCTATGAAGACAATTTCATCTTCATGTAAATCAGAATCTCCTTTGTTTGCTTGAAAAGCTATATGTAATGTCCCGTATTTTTGGTAGTCAAATATTTAATTTAATTTATTATTTTAAATATTATATTTGGAATATTATTGGTTTTTAATATTGGATTCGTTTATAAAAACAAAGATTGAACGTTAAATTTATATTTAATTTAAAATGAACTCATAATGGCATGGTAGTTCGTAATATTGAGTTCTGAACTTCAATTGTATATACATGATCCGATATAAATCGGAATTCCATGAAACAAGAAACGTTTGAATCTTATTGACTTTAATTTTCATATGACAGAAAAAAATCCAAATTTCATGTTATAAATTGTTAGTTATGTCCAATTCAATTTTTAAAATAGTCGCTATGGAAATCGTTATTTAGAATATAATGCTTATTAATAAATTTATAAAGATTTTTAATATAATTTGGATACTGTTTAACTCAGAATGTTGATATTGAGTTATATAATCCATATTTATTTATAATTGAAGCTATATGATATTTCAATTTTGATATTTATGATAATAATAATTTATTATTATTTAATTAAATTATTTTGAAATTTAATTAATATTTTATCAATATTTTAATCGTTTTAAAAATATCCATTTTCCAACCGGTTTTAGTTTTTGATGAAATTAGTTTAATTGGAACTGCAACGTTAAATTATTGTACGAAACCAAATTTCGTCGTAAACTGATGTCGTACGTGACAACGGCAGCCGTAAACGTTCAGTCATTTTCTATATCGCGTAATTAAATTAATTTAATTTAATAGAGGGGTATTTGTGTATAACTTGAGCAGATGACCGAATTAAGCCATAAGACTAATTTTGTTGAGTTTGTATCGATGATTAGAGTCAAGATAGGCATGAAATTTGTTATTTTTGGACATCGGGTATTTTTGTGTCCAAAATAGCGTATTGGGAAATAGTCTCGGAATGTGACGAAACTTGTGCCGTTTGAATTCGTATTAGTTAGTTGTTGTAGGATTTCAATTTTCGTATTGATTGGACTTACCGTTTGATCATGGCTAAATTTTTATTTAATCATTTATATTTATTTGGCCAATTTAGACAGGGGTAACTTTGGAGAAATAAACAACTGGCCAAACGAACTCCTATTTTAACGAAACAAATTTCATTGATCCTTAAGGAAAAGGACTAGTAGAATTTCAAAGTTTCAAATTGATTGGATTTATTTTGTGATCATGGGAAATTTAAACGCGTGATTTTTAACTTGTGAATTATAAAGGGATTTTTACAAACGACCTCGGAATTCGATGAAACCTGTCCCATCGTATCCAGAATATTTTTTATGCTAGGATTGGGATTTTCATCTCGATCGGTGGTCATTTGTAGTTGTTTCTGTACGTTATTTCAGCCTGAAGTTTCGATAAATAATATTATATACTTCCTATTTATATATATAAACCATCAGCTAACCCTATTTCAATGCCTTCGCATGGTCAAACCCAAATTCCGCCTCCATCTAATGAAATCAATGGCTAATTCTTCACCTAATTAGATCCTCTTAATCTCTAAATCCACTCACTTAAATCAATTTCTTCTAACAGAAAAACTGAAGTGCTCAGCGAGGTCTATTATCTGACCGGTCATGATCGACGTTTGTGAAGTGGTTCGACCGGAATACCATCTAAAAGTAGTGGGTTTCAAGGAGTGTTTGCAGTCGATTGGGGTAACCGATTCCAACGAGATTCATGATGGAATAACGGTGGGGTGAGGCGCGTACGATGGAGGTACTTGATCAACCTACGATCATCAGGAGGTGGCGGCGCTGGCCATTGTCGTGCGATGGTTCTATTAGGAGAAGCCTGAACGAACGAGACACCATTAGGAAAGGAGAACAACCTACAGTAGTAATTATATGAAGTAATTTGTTTATATTAAATTATAACTAAGGGGTTTGTTAAAATTAATTTAAACATATGTTAAAGAGATTGTTGACCTATGCAGAATTACGAGAACAGCTGATGCGAAAAGGAGTAAACAAAGAAGGAAAGAAGAAAAGTAATCGTCCCTGGTTATCTTTAATAATGTAATTATAATGTGATTAATTTACACTAATTCAATGATTAATAAAAAACTTTTTAATTAAATTAGTTTTAACTCGTGCAAGTGAGAACAAAAGCATACATGAAAGGGTTAGAAGGGGGAAGCAATTTAGTTCCGGCCGAAATTTATGTAAAACGTAATTAAGATTAGTTAACTAATTATTTAAATAATTATTATATGATTAAGAATAAACTATTTAATTGAATTAGAAATTGATTTATGCAGATGGACACAAAGCAATGAAAGGAAAAAGGGGTGTCGAGCTATTCTTTGGGAACAGAAGTCGCTGTTAAACGTTGACATCCATGTAATTGATTAATTTGATTAGCAAAAAGATTTATAATTAAGAAGAATTATTTAATCATATTTAAAATCGTATGACTATAAATATTGATAACCAATTCATATCTGATTAGAATTGGACAAATAAGTGCCATTGGAGCCGTAGTGACAGAATTGGACAAATAAGTGCCACTGGAGCCGCAGTGATGAGCACTACACAATGGAACAGAACTGGACGGAATTGGAATTAACTGGATTTTTTAGTTAAAATAATTTTTTTTTGATTTAACTGAAACGAACCGTTTCAACATTAAATCAGATTAATGTGAGTTAAACTCACTCAGTTCTTCCCACTTATATTTTATATAATTCGAGTTTCATAATTTTGTGCTATGGTTGCAAACGGTTGACAGTTTGTTAATTTTATATTCATATATTGTTTGAATCGATGGAATCAAACGTTGTTTAATTTCAGTGAAAAACCAAATCGTTATTTTAACGATTAGACCCAATAGGGGTAACTTACCATGTTGGTCACGTTTATAAAATAAACGTGTTAAATTGTTTGAATTGATTTGTTAATTAGTTGATGTTAAATTGTCGTTATTTACTATTGTAGAAATAATCAGTTAAATTGATTTGAATGAATTTATGTGAGATAATCTATTTTGATGTAGAGAAGAATAGGTTGGAAGGATCCAACTGGATTCCTCAAATATATCAAATGTTATTCATTTTCATATTATCATTATATGAACTATTCTGATTGGATGATTGATTTGGTTGTTGACCGTTGACCTAAAATTCAATATTTTGTTTTGTTCAAACCAATGGGTAATATTGGTTGGGTAATTGGCAGTATATGGCATACAAATCAATCGTTTTATAAATATTGATTTACCGTCAGGTGAATCGATAGAAGTAAATTTATAAAATTTATTTTTATAACTGAAGATAGATTTTTAAATCTATTATTTTGAATAAAAGTTTATTAAAAGGAATTAAATATTTATTATTTATTATTTAAGTTTATAAGTAATTATTTATTGATTTTATAAAGCAAATTCTTATGTTAAGAAGATTTATAAACAAATGAGTAGAAATTAACCTAACGGTTAAGAGTTGGATAATTGTTTTTAAGGAATAATTAAATGGAATTTTTTAAATTAATTATATTGTTAATTAATTTAAATAAAGGACTAATTGAAATCGGTTAACGAGATAACCGTGTTTTGAGCTGACTAAACTAATCATTTTTAACTGAAATTGATTATTAAATCAGTTTGTTTTGAATTAATCTAATGAAATAATTTAACGAATATTTGCTTTAATTTTAATAAGATTTTTAAAAGGAATTTACTATTTATTTTAGTTAATAAAAAATTAACTATTTCTACCATAGTTACTGATTGAAGTAAATTATTATCTTAATTAATAATAATTTAAGTCAAGCTATAATGAAATCTAATTGAATTGGGAAAGAAATTTATGAAACGAGTTTTATAGTAAAACCCGAGTTTTTATAAAGAAGTTATAAAAGGAAATTTAAGCGAAAACGATAGCTTAAATTAAATGTTTACTTAATAGTTGAAGCTAGAAAAAAGAAATTGAGATAAAAAGGGTTTATATTGAAATTGAGTTTTATAAAAGAGATGTAGAGTTATAGCGGTAATTTTAAATTAACATTACTTAATAATGGAATTAAGTAAAACGGATGAAATAGAAATAAGATTCTAAAAAGAAAAATGGTTAAATGGATTGGAAAAGAAGATTTTTGAAATAGTATGGGGTAAAGGATTAAGAATAAGATTTTGTAATAAAAATCCGTGTTATAAAACAAATTGGTTAAAGGAATTTATAGTAAAAGGGAATGTTTAATAAGCATTTACGTAATCAATGGATTAAGTAATAATGGTATCCAAAAATAAGAAATGGATTATAAAATCATGATTGAAGTAAAATAGTTAAATGGAATTTGGTTTGATATTAAAATAAATATTAGTTTTTGAATTACAGCTCATATCTATCTTAAGATAAGAACGTTGTTGATCAAGGTCTGAGAGGTAAATAAATACCCCAACTTGAACGACTTCAGGATTATCTGCGGATGATATTAGTTTGTAAAGGGGAAAGAGGTTAAGAATAATTTATTATTTCCATATGTGAAATAATAACGCAATGTTAATCGCAAGATTTGAGAATATATATTGATATTTCCGAAGTAACGGAAATAAAAAGGATTTGAGAACACATAATGTAATTTCTAAGGTAATGGAAATGAGAAGATTCGAGAATATATATAATAATATTTCCTAAGTAAAGGAAGTTATAAAAGAGATTTATGTGAAATTATTTTGAGGTAAAGAAAATTAAAAATGGAGTTTTGAAATAGATTTATTCTAAAAGAATAAGAGTTGGATTGTTTTCAAATAATGAAACGAAGAGATTTCGTAACGTTGTTTTACGAGTGATAAGATAAATTGATTTCCCAATTATAGATAATGAGTAATGATGAGCAAGTGTTTTGGAAATGATAATAGAATAGAAAATTGGATATGATTATAGTACATTTTCCTAAGTATTAAATAAAATTAGTTTTGAAAATAATTTTATGTTAGATCAGAAGTGAAAAGCAATGTTCGAGATATTTAAATATTTAGAAGTTTAATTAACCATTCATAAATTATTATTAAAGAGGCCAAGTAATGACGAGTATTGAATCAGTGAACTCATTTAATTTTCATGATTGTTTATTCGATAGTTAAATAACCGACTATCAAATCTGACCCATAAACTGTTGGTACGGAAAGATCAAGATCGAATTTATATTCGAAAACCATTCTGAACCAGCAAATATGTGAAGATGTTGATTGAAGATGGATCAATTGAAGATCGTGAATCTTCGTAAGTGGAAGGACTACTTATCGAATTTCTCTGGCTTGCAATCAGAATTATTTGATTTGTGATTCTATCGTGGTTGAGATCTACGGATTGCAAGGACTACTCGCTACTAATCCATAGGATGATACCTAGGAAGTAGGAGGAGGGTGCCTTCGGTTCATCCTGTTCCTGAATGACTTGTATAGACGAACGTATGACAGAGTATGTCTTAAGAGTCACGTACATTAATTTTTACAAATGTATTACTGTTGGTGGCGTTAACACCCAGAATATTTTTGTAGACGCCAATTAGTGATTTGGCTGATTTGACGATGTGGCATTCAAAGTGAATGGTGACCAGATGTTCTAAAAAGTAAGTATGACCTCAAGTCTCATCAACCAGGAAATGGTATAAAATCGGGTAGGTCACATAGCTATGTGGGTCACACCCATTAGGGAATATCATTACCTGATCTGGATAAATCAAATGCCTTCGGTTGTCCCTTCTATTTTTGTATGCTTTCAGCGGTTGGCTGGCCCCAACCGTGGTAATGATATATTCGGTACTCTCAAGCGAAGTGAGGGGCCGACCATGTTTAGCCTGGGTTGCAAGATGTTCTTGTAGAATCCCAACGTATTCATCTCCGGAGGTACATTGTCGGAAATTCGGTTGCCTATACCTTGCCATAGAAATCCATTCTCCAATAAGAGCCCGCGATTTTGATTGTATACTATGTATGTGGAGCGTGAGATGCAAAAATTCCGCTAGATTGTTATATATTTGTATTAGACACTATCATAATATCAAACTAATATTGTTTCCAAAACGTTTTGGGTTATCGTAAGGTA
Source organism: Allium sativum (assembly GCA_030737875.1). Lineage (NCBI taxonomy): Eukaryota > Viridiplantae > Streptophyta > Magnoliopsida > Asparagales > Amaryllidaceae > Allium > Allium sativum. The sequence continues at coordinate 708,880,140 of CM060916.1, read as the reverse complement.
AAAACCATCTGTGTTTATGTGTGGATTGGTCTTACGATTATCCTTTTCTTTTGATAGGATTTTAACTTTAAAATCATGTTGTGTGATACCTTTAAACTTAGTGGTTTTTCTCACTCTAATTCACCAGACTGATCCGTCGTTTATAATGCTCGGGTAAGACCGAGTTGTACAGGTTCAGGTTATCGGGTGCTATGAAGAGACAAGCTGGATGGGTTCAGACATATGATATAATATTTTTCTGCTATTGGATGTATATGTGGACAGGTTAATATAGCTGTGCAGATGTGTGATGTACTCTGATGATTGTAAGTTTTATTTCAAGCTCTCAGTAAAGATTTCTATATTATATTTTGTTCTGCTACGATGTGAGACTCTGTATGGTGTTGGTTCTTCTTCTTCTCCTGTTCCAATATTTCTTTCGTTCTTATCTCACCATCTAACTTCTTTCTTTTAGCATTCTGGATTTCTGGTACTCGAGTTTAGACACGGGATGTTTTTGTGTCGAAAATTCGAGCATCGAATTTTCTGGTTTATTACTATACAATTATCTTTTCAATATTTTGTTCCTTTCGATCCTGTAAGTTAGCTTCATAGGATAACAAATTCCCAATTAATTCTTCAAGTTTGAATTGAGAAAGATTGTTTGCCTCTTCTATGGCTAAAACCTTTCTTTTCGAAACATTCGTCAAAGAATTTAAAATTCGTCTAACTAGATCAAAATCAGTGAACTTGACTCTGAGTGCCATAAGATCATGTGGTATAGTTTGGAATCTAGTGTGCATATCACTAACGGACTCATTTGCTTTCATTTTAAAAGATGAAAATTGATTTTGTAAAATTGAGAATTTTGTTTTCTTACCTTTTGTGGTACCTTCGTGAGTGATTCGTAAGGTACGCCATATATCATAGACGGTAGTGCACATTATGACACCTGAAATTAGTTTTTATCTAATGCAAAAAATAAAACATTTATTTCTTTTTAATTGTAAGAAGCTGCGGTTTTTTGAGCATCGATCCATGCACTCAATTCAGTATTTGGTGCTTCATATTGTTTTGAGTTGGTAGGCCAAATTTCCAAACTGTTTTCTTCCACAAGACTCAAACTAGTTGACCAACATGCATAATTTGACCCACTGAAAAGTGGAGGATGTTGTGTGGACTGACCTTCTTGAAATATACTTATACTTGCCATATTAAGTGATGAAAATACAAGTTACTATAATTTAATCAAACCATGCTCTGATACCAATCGAAAGTCTATATGAGTGGACCGTGTGTATGTAACAACCCGGAAATTCTGAGCCAATTTAATTTTTTTATTTTTGCGATTATAACGGATTTTGAATATTTAAAATGATTTATTTTAAATAATAACGACGGAAAATTTATTTTCGACGAAGTTAAAACGAATAAATTTATTTTAATTATATAACGAGCCTGAAATGGCGCGGCAGTTCGGAAATTCGATTTCGAATTTCAAATGAAGATACAAAATTCGTTTTAAGTCAGAATTGGACGAATCAAGAAATAATGGAATCTGTTTGATCCTATGTTTCTGACGGATGTAAGAAACTGAGATTTCACTTTATAGAGTGTAAGATATGTCCAGTTTAAAATTTAGAAAAGCCGCTGTGGAATTTATATATATATTTATATATATATATATATATATATATATCGATATATATAAAGGCCTTGAAAATAGCCATTTTGCAAACGACCTCTGTTTTCGACGAAACAACTTTTGCTAGATCCGGGATGTCAAATTATTGCTAGGTTTCAAAATTCATAATTTTCTGAATTAATATGCGAGCATGGCGGAGTTAAACGTGTTTTGGCAGTTTCAGTCAATTTCGATCGATCGGAAAATGGCCATTTTTCAAACGGTCTCAGAATTTGATGAAATTAGTTTTGTTAGCACCATATCGGCAATGCAAAGCTAGAAATAATTTTTCTGGAATTTTCTGAGTCAGTATGTGGCCCCAGTAAATTAAAATGTGCGTTCAAATAGAATATATACTAGTTTATATTTTAAATTAAACGAAAACTGATCGAAACCATGGAATTGGGTTATGAAACATATCCCACTGTGTTCGGAATGGGGATAATTAGCTAGGGGCGATAGTCGTTGGGTCTCTTTTGGTGTTCAAATTAAAAGTCAACTTTTAGGAATAAAATAAATTAAATATAAAATTTTACAAAAAACCCCTTCCCTTTACTTCTCTCACTCCCCGTTCAGATTTTAGAAGAAAAAAAACCAAAGCGGCGGAACCCAAAATCGCCATCGTCGGACTTCGACGCCCCACCCTCCGCCTAAGCGCCCCTCCTCTTCTCGATCCTCTCTCCTCCACCTGCTCGCAAAAACCCGCGACCCCCCTCCAAACCCAAATCCGCCGCGCTCTAGCCCCCTGAAACCCCACAACCGCGAGCTCGCCGCCTCCTCCTGGCCCCTGCGCCACCGCAGCAAGCCCCCCTCCTCTGAGCCTCCCTCTTCGCAGCGACGTGAGTTTCTTTGTTTTTATTTATTTTATTTTCTTTATAAGATCGAACATAGTTTAAATTCATATTTTAATGTATAATAACGTCGTTTAAACTTTAGATTCTCATGTATAAAAGAATACGATTTTTTTGTAGGTAAAAATCGTATTTTTATCGCTATAAAGATATGAAAATTTGACTTCGAGTTATGTAGATATATGAAGAGCATAGAGAATATAAAGATATTATTTTTATACGAGTAGCAGATTAAAAATAGGATTTTTATATTATATAAATAATAAAAATAGGACTTTTATATAGTATATATAATAAAAATATGATTTTTATATAGTATAAATTAAAAAATATAATTTTTATAAGATAGAGAAAATAAAAATACAATTTTTATATATGTAGAGGGGTAAAAATATAATTTTTAACATATACTTCGTGAAACGGACCGCGTTGGAAGCACGATGAAGATTTCCTACATATGAAGAGTCATGGCGTTTGGTTTAGCTCTTGGTGAGAACTTCTCACTTTAAATTTTCTTTTCTATTTAAAAATATATACTAGGATGCAGACGGTGCTTAGTAGCACCCGACACGATCGTCCACAGACCATGGACTTGTTTGTTTGGTTGTGTAGTTGGTTAGATTATTTGTTTGAATTTGATTGTTTGGGTGAAATCGAATTGATTAGATTGGTATGTGTATGGCGTGGGCCGTTATTAGACTGAGGATAAGGCTAGGCCTTGTCCCGTTTCTAGTATCGTGCCATTATGCCGTTGAAATTTTCTACAATAAGATAGAGAAATAAAAAGATCATTTTATTGAATAAATGAACTGAATAGAATATTCATAAGTTGAATATAATTTTTAACGTGTATGCGAATAAAAATAAATATCCATTTACAAATCAGACGATTTGTTTATGTACACTGATTTGACTAATATTGATTGGGACGATAAATTTTACACGTCGCCCAACTGCACAAATAAAATCGGTGTTTGTTGATTTGAAACCCCACGCGGGTATTGGGATGACGTTTGACGTACGCTAATCCCGATAATTAGTTGTATGTCAATCGATGGGTTGATAGACAGCTGTGTAGTGCACTTTGGATGATGGTTGATTATTTATCATTACTATTATATACATGTGTTGTATGGAATCCATATAATTAACATTATATGGTAATTGATTGGGCCTCATTCCAATTTAGAAAATAAAGAATATAATAAAATATATATTCATGTCTTGAAATAAAATATATATTCATGTGTTGGAATAAAATATATATTCATGTGTTGAAATAAAATATATATTCATGTGTTGAAATAAAATATATATTCATGTGTTGAAATAAAATATATATTCATGTGTTGAAGAAAATATTCATTTGTTGAATAGAATAACGAAGTTATTGAAATATATAAAGCCGTGTTGATTAGATTTGCGCCATTTTGATGTGAACGATATTTATATCGATTTTATTCGAATATCGAATAAGAAGTGGTTTAGAAATATAACGTTTTGAAAATATCATCATTTATATTGACGATATGGAATATTCAATTTTGATTTAAAATTGAATATGATGTTGAAGTCGTTTTTAAAATGAATTTAAAACGATTTATAAAATATGTTTTGAATTGAAATTGACGGAATATATAATATATATATATATATATTATATATATATTAATGGCCTGAATAAAACGCGCCGCGCCGCGGTAGTTTGCGAATTTCGACCATTGACTTCGAATTGACGTTATGAGAGATCCGTCCGTCGGATTCTCCTGAAACCGGAACCGTTGGGTTCGTATCGAAAAGTCCTTTCTAATGATAATTAGAAATTTGAAATCTAACGGTTGGATTTGGAGTTACATCCGAATCAAATTTGGAAAAGGTCGCTATAAGTGTAGTTCGGTGGCCGTTATTGGAAACCGACTGTACGGGCCTTGATAAAATTATTAAAAATATTAATAATTTGTGTAAAATCATAATAAATGATTTCGAGAGAACTGGGGTAAAAAATTCCCTATTTGAAAAGATAAAAATATATTTTTATCGAAATGAACTAGTTTTGAACTAGATTTGAAATGGTTTTAAAATAACCAGAAATTTCCAATATATGAGTTGGAAGGTATTTGAATCGAAATTATCTTCGAGATATTTCGATGTTGGATTTCGTGATTATATAGATATGGTTGTGGAAATTTGAAAGATATATCTATATCGTTATTTCCAATATGATATTTGTTGGTTTCAGAAATTGATATTGAATATAAGCCGATATATTTTCTATTCAAAGCCTTGTATTTAACATCAAATGGTATTTTGGGTTTGTCATGAACGGTATCTTTAATAATACTGTTCTTAAACCCAAATGGAGTTAAGAAAATTAGGAACTAACTGGGGATCAGTTAAGTTGAATGGTTTCTTGGATATTGATCTGATGTTGGTTTCGGCCTTCGGGGTTAATATTTAGGGAACTGTTCTCTTACTGATTTACGGTTAGAGACTGATAGAATGGAATGTGATACGGGTTTATCGTGAACCGTATTTTAAAAGACATTGGTTCTTTAACCCAGTTAAAGATTAGAACTAAGTGGAGTTTTAATGAATCTTTAATTAGATTGAAATGATCGAGAATGGAGTATCACCAGTTTTGCTCCAAGCGATAGTTAAATCTTTAATTAGATTTGAATGTGAAATGGTAATTAATTTTACCAATAACACCGTGGTGTTAGATATGGAGTATTACCAGTTTTGCTCCATGGGATAAATAGGTTGGGATTGGGAAATAAAATAAATAATTACTTCGGTGTGGTTCGCTAATCCCGACTAGTTTGAAATGATATTCAAAGGAAGATTAAAGAATAAATTTCAAAGAATTTATCTTTGATAAAATTAATGGGAACCTTTCCCTAAGAATGCGAAATTAGCAACTAACTGAAGATTAGTTAAGATGAATGGTTGCCTGGGTATTGATCTGATGTTGGTTTCGGCCTTCGGGGTTAATATTTGGGGAATTGTTCTCTTACTAATTAACAGTTAGTGACTGATGAATTGGAATGAGGCGTATGTTGTGTTTGTGTAACATTTGTTTATTATATATGCGGGTTATTTGGAAAGACCGGGTTTATACCCATTCTGAATAATCGATTCGACGATAAGTCGAAGATGAAGACGGTGGTTGAAGACCGGAGGTCTTCACATTGTTTGGGTGATTATTGATGATCTTGATTGGGCTGTACACCCAAGAGGAGGGAATCAGTTAGTGATCGTCCAGACGTACTTGGAGATCGAAGGATATGCGAGGAAAGTGCCTCCGGTTTCGTTCAGACCCAGAACAAACTTGTAAATGGACTGTGTGTCTGACATTGGATTTTATTCTGTGTGATTGATTTCTATTAAATATATATCTGTTTGGCGGCGGAGAATTTATTCTCTTGCTTAACGCCCTTCTCTGAGATGTACGAGCTCAGAGGTTATATATTGATGGATATCAATCGCATGGAGTGAAATGCCTGTGTGGCATGCCTAAGTGGCAAATGATCAAGGCTTCTGTTGAAAAGCAAAGTCTTGGGGTTGATGATCAAAGTACGGCCTACGTGGCATAGCTTTGTGTATAGCGTGGATTCGCGAGCCTCACACCCCGATGTGAACAAAAAACGGGAGAGGATCCAGGGAGGACATGCGTCTCTTTCTAGCTAGCGTGGTGTCAGTGACCTACCAGATCTGACAATTATATTATTTTCACCTGTGTGGTTGTTGCTGTTGCGAGGCGCCTCGGATATGGAGTCATTTGGCTTATTTACGCCCCAAAGGGCGAGGAGATATAGTGTTCAGGGTTTTATTTAATCCACATCGAGTGGACCGACCCTGTGGCTCCTAAGGGACGATGCGTTCTGTTCCTGAGACTCGAGCTAGACAGTCTCGAATCGGTGAGGACTATCTTTTGCCTCGGTTCACAGATGGAAATCCAAACTTCCAATACGACATCGTGCGGTTTTGATTGTGTATATATATATATATAAATATAAATATATGGCGACATGATATATGGTACCCATGCCGTCTATGATTGATATTTATGATTGTACAGAAAATTAGAAACTAACTAGAAACGAGCTAAGATGGGTGGTTTCCTGGGTATTGGTCTGATGTTGGTTTCGGCCTTCGGGGTTAATACTTAGGAAATCGTTCTCTTACTAATTTACGGTTGGAGTCTGATTAAGAATTAAACGATAAAATTTACATTTTAAGTGATTTTACTTTAAACGTATCAAGCATTCTTTGGCTATTATAAGGTAAAAACCCTATCCTCCGGCATGCGTTGCATTGTGTGATGGGACCTGTGTAACAACCCGTATTTTAATAACATATAAAAACCATAAATCAAGGCAGAATTAAATTTTAAAATTAGAATCAAGGGAAACGGGTTGCGCCATTGCGTTCGTCTCGAAATTCTGCTTGGAAACAAGTCTGAGTATTCGAGAATCGGAGTCCATATGAGGGAGATATGACCCTCCGAAGTTTCAGGAATTTTCAGAATAAAAAACAGCTTGAAATTCGAATTCAAAATTCAAATTCAAACTCCAGCGCAGACTGGGCGGGAATTTTCCTGCCCAAGACCAGGTCGACCTGGGGGTCGACACTATGGTCGACCTCCTAGGGACCAGGTCAACACTGTGGTCGACCTGGGGGTCGACCTGGTGCCAGAACCCAGTTTTGAAACTGGGTTCATTCTGATGTATCTGATCTCGTTTTCTGCCTAGATTCGTCCGCCTAATCCTATATAAACAGCCTCCTAGCCTCATTCTCTCTACACCATTTCATTCTGTCCTTATGCTGTCTCTGAGAAAATCAAAATAATAATATTAAAATAAAACAAGAGGACTATTTCTTGAAGACTACGGCTAGGAATTGCATATTGGGGATTTGCTTCTACAATCAAATCAAGATTCCTCGATTCAACTATTCGACGACTAGTTTATAGATTCAACTTCTACATCTCAATTTCTTAGACCACGATCTGTAAGTTTTAGTTACTTTGAGATCTAAACTTGTTAATTGTAATTTGGACATGAGATAAAGTGAAATTGGACTTAAGTATGATAATCGATTCACATCTATTCTAGTTTCCATCTTGGATCTTGACTTTTGGGAATATTGCTATAAAATCAATTTGGGTCTATTCATATTGTAAATCAAAACCCTTCATGTCCATAATATTATCATACCTGTGATGTTAAATCAGTTATTATTCACAAGTTTGGGACTATCACCTTATGACAACTTTTATCATGACTATCACCTTATCATGCTAGATTTGAGATCCTAATGTTTTGAGACTATTATTCCATATGCCAGTGATGTTGTAACCAATTATCATAAGTTATATCATGCTAGACTTGTAATCCCTTTTATCACTTTATGTTCCTCCTTTTGATGCTATTCCCTTATTCTAGACCTAGATTTATTTGTAATTTAGATCGATTCATGTTTACATGCGATGGGAATACGATTTGGGTAGATTAGGAAAAACATGAATTGGTTGTGAACATGAAACATGAACTTGATAATAGGCATAAGTTGAAACTTGACACGAACTTGACATGAAACTTGAACATGGGCATGGCACTTAGAATGAACTTGAACATGACCAACTCGAGGTTGGGTTGAGTTTGCAGTGTAAATCTGCCCGGAACCGCCCGGCGAATCCAGTGACTACAAGCAATAGGATCCAATGTGGGTAGTTGGTCATATCGCGCCTAAAACCCGAGGTTAGACTTGGTTGTGGTGTAAATCTGCCCGGAACCGCCCGGCATATCCAGTGACCACAACAACAAGTCTAATGTGAGAGGTTGGGGTGCATTAATTAATTAATGACACATGATAGGGTTAAGTCATGAACATGAAAGACAAAACTTAACCAACTTGACATGCTAGACTGATGGGGTTAAGTCACGAATTTAAATGACAACACTTAACCTATTAGACGGAAACCCTAGTTACGCGGTCCATTTCAGCAGTAACCCACATAGATGTATCACGATACCCTGGGACTAGGCAGGGTGGGGCACGATTACTGGGCTGATTGTAAGCGACCAGAACGACGGCTGAGTTGGTGCGCCATTGTAGGTTCAGGCGGACTATGGTCGTGCACGTAGTCCGGATTTGAAAAAGAAGGCATTGGGCATTAGTAGGTTCACACTGTGCGTGCTTGATTCGTGTCGGTGGTTGGCACCCTAGGGTTTGATACACCCTATGGTGGACCTAGCACAGATGACTACATTCATGATAGGGCCGTATGACACAGACACATGACAAGCTAGAACTTGTATGGAGCCGATCGATTAGTGGATCGTTTCGTAGGACCCCGAATGGGTTATTTCATGATATTGGGCCAAGGGATCATTTCATGATTAATATATATGACATGGGTTTGGGATACTAGTACAGTTGGTGCAGCGAACCTTGGATATGTGATGCCATATTTGAGTTATACTTGATTTATCATGTTTTCTTAGTCTATCTTATTCACCTTGACATCATCCTTATGTTTACTTTCAGTTTATACATGTCATGTTACCTTTACCTGTTTTTATGCTGAAAGTCACTAGGACTTACCAGTCTTTATGACTGACCCATTTTCTTTCGCCTCTTTTTCTTTCGTTTTCCCCCCAGGTTCTCGGGGAGGAAACTCTAGCACTTAACTTGGATGTCTCTTGCTTTCAGTCCAGCTCATGTACGGTTTGATCTTGAGCTATGCTATGGCTGCATTTCTGCTATCTTTGGGGAATTAAGCTACTTTTGTTGTTTTAAGTTTTATGCTTCTTTATTTATGTAAGACAGAATAAGTTGTAATGGAAAATGATGACTTTGGTTATTTGGTATCTTGGATGAAAAAGGCTTTGACTATTTTGAAAGTAATGAAATTTGTCTTTTGATTCTTCCGTTGTTTTACTTATGTTCTGTCTTATAATATTTCTGTGATGGTTTAACACGATAACGCTCCTCCAAAGGTGGGGTGTTACACTTGGTATCAGAGCCAAGTTTTATTTTTCCAATAAAACTTCTAAAACTATTTTCCAAAACCGTTTATAAAGAAGCATTTTTTTTCCAATAAAAGTTTTATTTTTAAGGCTATTCCCCAAAAGCCATTAGCACTTTCCTTTGTTTCCTCGTTTGAATCTCTTCTTTTTGTTTCAGCATGTCTGATCTTAACCTTCCTGAGGGAGTACCCGTACCTGGCTGGTTCTGAAGGTACTTAGAAGCTATGGCCAATGGCGCGGGCCCGACAGACATCCCTCCTCCTCCCCCAGTGGCTGCGGTTCCTCCTCCTCCTCCTGGTAACGCTTTCGCAAAGATATGCAAAGACTTTAAAGCGATGGGCGGCAAGAACTTCGTTGGAACTGAAACCTTCGTTGAAGCGCGAAACTAGCTAAAGGAGACTGAAGACTTGTTTGTTATCTTCGATGTAGAGGATCATAAGAAAGTTCAGTTGGCAGCATGGTTGTTGAAAGAGGAAGCTGCATTTTGGTGGGAAGTCACCAACGCTACCAGGCCAGTTGAGACTTGGGCAGACTTTAGAGGGAGGTTTGGGCTTAAGTTTTTATCGCCAGCAGAAGAGAATCTTCAGATGGAGAGGTTCCTAGCACTCAAGCAAGGGGACATGACTGTTAGGGAGTACGTGAATAAGTTTAACCAGCTTGTTAGGTTTGGATTGGACTTGGTCAACACGGCTCATAAGAAGGCTCTACGCTTTGCTCGAGGATTGAATGAGCCACTACACAGTTTGGTCATGACTCATATTCCCATGGGGGCAACCTTTGAGAGCTTGGCGATGAGGAAGACAAGAATGGCAAGAAGGAGATTAAGCCTAATGAGACTCAGAATAAGAAGGTTGACTTCAAGAAGGGAGGCATCAAGAATAACAAGAACAACAACAATAATAACAAATCACGTGAGACAAGGAAGTGCAACTTTTGTGGTATTACGGGGCATCTAGCCAAGGACTGTAGAAGGAAGAAGAGAAAGTTGGGTGAATGCTTTTATTGTGGAGAGACTGGACACATCAGCAAGGATTGCCCTAAGAAGCAAGGGCAGGGACAAGGGCATGCCCAGCGAGCAGGACCTTCTGGAGGGCAGTTGCATGCTCTCAACACCACTCCAGCACTTGACCGAGGTAGTAATATTTCCGTAGAAAGCCTTGTTTACATTTCTGATTTTCCTGTTCGAACCTTATTTGATTCTAGCACATTGCATACTTTTATCTCTTCTTATATTGTTGAAACTCTGCACCTAAGTACTAGTCTAGTTGAGGATCCCGTTATAGTTTCAAATCCAATTGGGGGCTCCGCTCATTTATCTATGATTTGTGTGGATTTGAGGATTTCTATCTTAAGCGTAGAATTCACGTGTAATGCTTGTGTTCTCGGATTTATCGGATACGGATTGATTCTAGGCATGGATTGGCTGTCCAATAATGGAGCCATTCTTGATTGTGAACGAAGGGTAGTGAGACTCATGGCTCGCCTTGGTAACACCCTTGAAATTTCTTGTAACCCTATGGGTTCGGTCATGTTGTGTTATCTTGAATCTCTTGACTCGTCCATCGATAATTTGTAATCTGTAAGAGTGGTCCAAGAATATCCCGATGTGTTTGATGAGGTGAAGGGGTTACCCCCTAAACGTGAGATAGATTTCCGTGTATATCTTGTTGATAATGCCAAGCCAGTTTCATTGCCCGTTAGACACATGGCTCCGCGAGAGAGAAAAGAGCTTAGTAAACAAATTAAGGAGTTGCTTGAGAAAAATTTCATAAGGCAAAGCATTTCTGAATGGGGTGCTCCGGTGGTATTCGCTACTAAGGCAGATGGATCGCTTCGTCTATGCGTAGATAATCGTGAGTTAAACAAGCTGACTAAGAAAAATAGGCACCCACTGCCAAGAATCGACGATTTGTTTGACCAGCTTGTAGGAGCATATGTTTTCTCTCAACTCGATCTAGCTACAGGATTCCATCAGCTTAGGGTGGCCGAGGATAGCATTGAAAAAACTGCGTTTAGGACTCTAGATGGTTTCTTCGAATGGCTCGTCATGCCGTTTGGTTTAAGGAATGCACCCGCGTACTTTGTAGATTTGAAGAGTAGGGTGTTTCGGGAGTTCCTTAACAAGTTTGTGGTGGTTTTCGTGGACGATATTTTGATCTTCTCTAAGGATGAAGAAGAGCATGCTAGACATCTCGAGGAAGTTATGGATACGCTTAGAGCACACGAGTTAAAGGCTAAGTTCTCCAAATGCCATTTTTGGAGGAAGGAAGTTTGGTTTCTTGGACATGTAGTTTCTAAGCAAGGTATAGCGGTGGATCCCGCAAAGGTAGTTGCGGTACAAGACTGGAAAGTTCCTAAGAACACAACGGAAGTGAGAAGCTTTCTCGGTTTGGCAGGCTACTATAGGAAGTTCATTAAGGACTTCGCTAAGATTTCAGCCCCTCTTACTAGGTTAACAAAGAAGAACCTAGCTTTTGCATGGGACATCGAGTGTGACGTTGCTTTTCAAAGGCTTAAGAGAGCCCTTACCACAGCTCCGGTTTTGGCATTACCCGACGGAGGTAAGATGTTTACGGTGTACACAGATGCGTGCGGCACAGGATTAGGCGCTGTCCTAATGCAAGAAGGGAAAGTGATATGCTACGGGGGGTAGACAACTTAAAGTTCATGAAAAAACTATCCCACGCATGACTTGGAGTTAGCCGCAATTGTTTTTGCGCTTAAGTCTTGGCGCTATTATCTTCTAGGTGAAAAGTTCGAGCTGTATACCGATCACAAATCACTTAAGTACCTCTTTTCGCAAAAAGATTTGAATCTAAGGCAACAGAGGTGGATGGAATTCTTGGCATCGTATGACTTCGATATAGCTTATACCCCTGGCAAGGGTAACGTGGTGGCGGATGCGCTAAGTAGGAAAAGGTTGATTTTGAGCCCCTTGTTTGTTGAAAGGAAAAGTCTGTAGTTTATAGCAACCTTTGATTTTACACCTGCTGTTGAGTCATTGACTGTTACATTATCATCTCTTGAGTTAAGACCTACACTTCTAGATCAAGTAGGGACTTCACAGAAGGAAGACCCACAGATAGTCGAGATCATGGACAAGGTGATTAGTGGGGAGACGTCAATTCACCTCGGTAGGTATCCCGTAGATGACAAGGGATGGCTAAGACGCGATGGAAGGCTATGTGTCCCACAAGTCGGAGACTTGGTAAGGAGAGTTCTCGAGGAGGCACATCACTTGAAGATGACCATACATTCCGGAGGGGATAAGATGTACAGAGACATGAAACGTGTTTTCTTTTGGATCGGAATGAAAAAGGACGTGGCGGAGTTTGTTTCAAAGTGCATGGTGTGCCAACAAGTAAAGGCCGAGTCAAAGAAGCCCGGTGGGCTATTACATCCGTTGGAAATTCCACAATGGAAGTGGGAGTATCTCGATGGATTTCGTCGATGGACTGCCTAAGTCAAGGAAGGGAAATACTAGCATATGGGTTATAGTAGATAGACTCACGAAAAGTGCTCACTTCATTCCCGTGAAGAGCAAGAGGACCACATCATGGCTAGCGTCTATTTACCTTCGAGAGATAGTACGGCTGCACGGGGTTCCTTCTAGTATAGTTAGTGATCGTGACCCGATTTTTACTAGCCAGTTTTGGAATAGTCTATAAGAAGCAATGGGTACACGACTAAGTTTAAGCACAGTCTATCACCCACAGACGGATGGACAAACCGAAAGGGTAAATAGGGTACTAGAGGATCTTTTGAGGCTATGCATTCTTGACTTTGGTGGTACTTGGGAAGATCATCTTACTCTCATGGCGTTTGCGTATAATAATAGTTACCAAGCTAGCATAGGAATGGCACCGTTCCAAGCCTTGTATGGAAGACCGTGCAAGTCACCAACTATTGGTGGGAGACGACAGACAAGCTTATACTTGGGTCCGACATGATAAGAGACACTTCCGAGAAGGTTGAGTTGATACGAAGACGGATGAAAACGGCCCAAGATAGACAGAATTCCTACACGGACAAGAGTAGGACAGACCTAAAGTTCGAAGTCGGAGATATGGTCTTTATAAAAGTTTCACCTTTACGCAATGTGGTTCGTTTTGGACCAGTTGGAAAGTTAGCACCGAGGTTCGTAGGACCGTTCCCTATCATTGAGAGGATCAGACAGATGGCCTATAAGGTAGAGTAACCCGAGAGGTTGGCCGGAGTACACAATGTCTTTCATGTCTCGCATCTCCGAAAGTGCTTACATGAGTCTACCGAAGTGGTTGAGCCAAGCATCCTTGAAGGCGTAGAAGTGGAAAGAGAAGCAACATTGAGGCGAGTTCTGATTCGTATCTTAGGAACGGAGATCAAGAAGCTAAGGAATCGAGAAGTCAAGCTAGTTAAAGTACAGTGGAGTGAAGCCCAAGAAGACACAACTTGGGAAACCGAAGAGAAGATACGCACGCTGTACCCATTTCTTTTTGAGGGTACATTCTCGATCTCTTTTCCTATAAGTTGCATACCTTTCATATCATGTACATTCTTTTGCTATCCATGTTTGTCTTATTATCTTCTCGATCCTGTCTTAAGAACCTTAGGTAGAACCCTATGGATGTAAACATGTGATTGAAACATGTTATGATTGATGTTTGCAAATGGTTGCAAGTGGTTGCTAGTGGTTGCATGACACACATTAGGCACTAGATCGGCTCAATCACAGTTTTCATATTGCATATGCATGAGTGCTTATACTTGTACATGGATGGAAACTTGATATGCTATCACTTGGATGCTGCATATGAATGAATGTTTGTGCACTCATGTAGAGATTATAAAGTATGTTAGGAAATTGCATACATATTGGACTCATTGCACTAGCATATTTTGAATTAGGGAGGTCTACTGAATTAGTAACCGCCTGATCTTATGCATTAGACAAGTACATATACACACACTTTCCGCATATGTACATACATCATTAGGAATCTTTTAATGACAATGGTTGCTTGTGAATGATGGTTGAGTAGATGGATGATTGGATGGTAGGATACATTCTTCCTAACTTAGAGATTTCGGGGACGAAATCCTTTAAGGAGGGGAGAATGTAACAACCTGTATTTTAATAACATATAAAAACCATAAATCAAGGCAGAATTAAATTTTAAAATCAAAATCAAGGGAAACGAGTTGCGCCATTGCGTTCAACTCGAAATACTGCTTGGAAACGAGTCAGAGTTTTCGAGAATCGGAGTCCGTATGAGGTAGATATGACCCTCTGAAGTTTCAGGAATTTTCAGAATAAAAAACAGCTCGAAATTCGAATTCAAAATTCAAATTCAAACTCCAGCGCAGACTGGGCGGGAATTTTCCCGCCCAGGACCAGGTCGACCTGGGGGTCGACACTATGGTCGACCTCCCAGGGACCAGGTCGACACTATGATCGACCTGGGGGTCGACCTGGTGCCAGAACCCAGTTTTGAACCTGGGTTCATTCTGATGTATCTGATCTCGTTTTCTGCCTAGATTCGTTCGCCTAATCCTATATAAACAGCCTTCTAGCCTCATTCTCTCTACACCATTTCATTCTGTCCTTATGCTGTCTCTGAGAAAATCAAAATAATAATATTAAAATAAAACAAGAGGACTATTTCTTGAAGACTACGGCTAGGAATTGCATATTGGAGATTTGTTTCTACAATCAAATCAAGATTCCTCGATTCAACTATTCGACGACTAGTTTATAGATTCAACTTCTGCATCTCAATTTTTTAGACCACGATATGTAAGTTCTAGTTACTTTGAGATCTAAACTTGTTAATTGTAATTTGGACATGAGAAAAAGTGAAATTGGACTTAAGTATGATAATCGATTCACATCTATTCTAGTTTCCATCTTGGATCTTGACTTTTGGGAATATTGCTATAAAATCGATTTGGGTCTATTCATATTGTAAATCAAAACCTTTCATGTCCATAATATTATCATACCTGTGATGTTAAATCAGTTATTATTCACAAGTTTGGGACTATCACCTTATGACAACTTTTATCATGACTATCACCTTATTATGCTAGATTTGAGATCCTAATGTTTTGAGACTATTATTCCATATTCCAGTGATGTTGTAACCAATTATCACAAGTAATATCATGCTAGGCTTGTAATCCCTTTTATCACTTTATGTTCGTCCTTTTGATGTTATTCCCTTATTCTGAACCTAGATTTATTTGTAATTTAGATCGATTCACGTTTACATGCGATGGGAATACGATTTGGGTAGATTAGGCAAAACATGAATTGGTTGTGAACAAGAAACATGAACTTGGTAATAGGCATAAGTTGAAACTTGACACGAACTTGACATGAAACTTGAACATGGGCATGACACTTAGAATGAACTTGAACATGGCCAACTCGAGGTTGGGTTGAGTTTGCAGTGTAAATCTGCCCGGAACCGCCCGGCGAATCCATTGACTGCAAACAATAGGATCCAATGTGGATAGTTGGTCATATCGCGCCTAAAACCCGAGGTTAGACTAGGTTGTGGTGTAAATCTGCCCGGAACCGCCCGGCATATCCAGTGACCACAACAACAAGTCTAATGTGAGAGGTTGGGGTGCATTAATTAATTAATGACACATGATAGGGTTAAGTCATGAACATGAAAGACAAAACTTAACCATCTTGACATGCTAGACTGATGGGGTTAAGTCACCAATTTAAATGACAACACTTAACCTATTAGACAGAAACCCTAGTTATGCGGTCCATTTTAGCAGTAACCTACATAGATGTATCACGATACCCTGGGACTAGGCAGGGTGGGGCACGATTACTGAGCTGGTTGTAAGCGACCAGAACGACGGTTGAGTTGGTGCGCCATTGTAAGTTCAGGCGGACTATGGTTGTGCACGTAGTCCGGATTTGAAAAAGCAGGCATTGGGCATCAGTAGGTTCACACTGTGCGTGCTTGATTCGTGTCGGTGGTTGGCACCCTAGGGCTTGATACACCCTATGGTGGACCTAGCACAGGTGACTACATTCATGATAGGGCCGTATGACACAGACACATGACGAGCTAGAACTTGTAGGGAGCCGATCGATTAGTGGATCGTATCGTAGGTTCCCGAAATGGGTCATTTCATGATATTTGGCCAAGGGATCATTTCACGATTAATATATATGACATGGGTTTGGGATACTAGTACAGTTGGTGCAGCGAACCTTGGATATGCGATGCCTTACTTGAGTTATACTTGATTTATCATGTTATCTTAGTCTATCTTATTCACCTTGACATCATCCTTATGTTTACTTTCAGTTTATACATGTCATGTTACCTTTACCTGTTTTTATGCTGAAAGTCACTAGGACTTACCAGTCTTTATGACTGACCCGTTTTCTTTTGCCTCTTTTTCTTTCGTTTTTCCCCCGGGTTCTCAGGGAGGAAACTCTAGCACTTAGCTTGGATTTCTCTTGCTTTCAGTCCAGCTCATGTACGGTTTGATCTTGAGCTATGCTATGGCTGCATTTCTGCTATCTTTGGGGAATTAAGCTACTTTTGTTGTTTTAAGTTTTATGCTTCTTTATTTATGTAAGACAGAATAAGTTGTAATGGAAAATGATGACTTTGGTTATTTGGTATCTTGGATGAAAAAGGCTTTGACTATTTTGAAAGTAATGAAATTTGTCTTTTGATTCTTCCGTTGTTTTACTTATGTTCTGTCTTATAATATTTCTGTGATGGTTTACCACGATAACGCTCCTCCAAAACTAGTGCATTCCCTTTGTGAGTGACCCTAGTGGAGGTGGGGTATTACAACCTGGGTCTTATAACAGCTTCATTGTTCTTTATTTAGCATTGCGCTGTTTGTTTAATGCACTGGTATTCTTGGGAGGAAACCTGTTATGTGTTATACGGCGTGGTCCCTTGATTTACCTAACTTTAAAATAAAGATTTATAACTGTTTTAGTTCTCACACCAGTCACATGACTGACCTGGAGTTTATTGTTTTGACCTAAACTCTAGGTGCCCTTATTTTCCGCACGGGCAGCTAGTAGTTTTGGTTTTGTAGATTTATTCTTACAGGATCCTTGTTTATAGCTGAAGTGATATTCGAAAAGTTCTGTATCCGTGTATTTCTTTCAGTTGTGTTTTGTATTATTTTTCCGCTGCAGTAATGTATTTAAATCTCTGATATTTTATGGTGTAATATTTATTCATTACTCTGTATATTCTCATATTCTGATGGAATTGTTGTAATAAGCAATGAAATGTTCTTCTGTTTGTGTTCTAATTCGTCTTGTCCTCAAAGCAATCCGGGCTTTCCTTCACGGGGAAGTTAGGGTCGTCTCATTATAGGCAAGAGTGAATACATATATACTAGAGTGATATAGTAAAGTAAATGCTAATAAGGAAAATGCACACCATAGTTTTTATACTGGTCCAGACCTCCCGTCCTACGTCCAGTCCCGTTGCACCCCTTCAGTATTCTACTATCACTAACCCTCGCTTCGCCCGAAGGAATAGGCTTAGATACAATAGAGTTTCTTGTCAAACGTGTGTTCTAGTATAACACAAATGTTGACTATTTACACAATCTTCCAATATCTCCTTGAATAGTTATTGCTTTAAAGTGCAGATGAATATGATATAGCAGTATGTGGTTGTGAATTACTTAAGCGTTGATAGAATGTAGATAGATATATTAGAATGTAGAGAGTGTGGAAAGGTGATGTTCTCCTTGAGTGTTGATTCCTTAAATAATGTTGAGGAGTAGTAATTGAAGAGTAGTAGCCATTAGTCTTCATCCAAGAGTTGCCTTGATTGGTATTGAAGAGTTGTGATGAAGAGGAATGAAAGTGACCTTTCAAAAGTATGAAAGTTGCTCCTTATTTTTTTTTTGGCCGAACTCCAGGCCAGATGTCTGGATTTTGTTCTAAATTTTGAATGCTTCTTTAAACATATATTATTTAATCCGGAAGAAAATCCAAACGTCTGGATAAAATATCGAACGTCTAATCTTTATGCAGATGGTTTTCTGATTTAGAAATCAGACATCTGGTAATATATCGAAACGTCTAACATATGTTAGTTGTGCATGTCTTGTCCTCTTTTTCTCCTTTCTTTGTGCATACTTCTCTTGCTTTTTGTATCCTTTTCCTTGTTGTCGAGTCATGTTTTATGCTTTATGTTGAGTCGTTCTTGGATAATTATCTGCATAAACTTATTATTATTATCATAATATATATATATATATATATATATATATATATATATATGATCTTCATTGTGTAGTTGTCGTCATCGGAATCAAAGAATGTGTTTCCTAATAGATTTCTCATTAGATCATTCCTATTGAGTTGATTTTTCAGCCAAGTTTTCTTGAAATTTCCAAGCGGCTTCGTAATGTTGTGCCAGAAAGATTCGATGACATATAGATTCAAGTAACTTTCATGAAATATTTTTAAGACCATCATATAGAATTCGGTTTAGTGTCCATTTTTCGAAATTGTGATGTGGACATTTGATTAAAAAATCCTTAAATCATTCAAAATATTTTCTAAAAGATTCACCCAAAATTGATGAAAATTGTTAATTTTATTTTGATTTTATTTTGTTTTTTCCATGTGATGATTTTTTTTAAAGAAAACTTACAAATTCTTGTCAACTCCTAATCGAATTTGAATGCAAGATATACAACCATTTTTCAACATGATCGGTAAGTGCAAATGGAATTAACTTAAGCTTTTCCATCATCAAATAATTTTTGAATTTTAATGGTTACATAAACTTGTTCGAATTTCGATAAAAAATATAAGGATCGCCGATTTCAAAATTTGAAAGCACGTTAATATGACTCAAATGAATTTCAAAGCAGTTTCGCCTTGTAGCGGGCAAAGAGATACATGAAGAGAAAGAAACTCGCTTGGCAAAGATCCATCCATAAGAGTTTGTGGGGGATTTTCGTTTGTCATTTAAGAAAAATTATTTGCTCGAGTTAATGTATTTGTCGACGTATCATGATTTTAAATACTCATGTACACTGGGGAAGAAAATAAGAGAGAGAAAGGTGAAAAACAAGGATAAGAGAATAAAATAGAAGTTGATTTTTTTGGCTTTTTAACAAATAAGTATGTTATTTTTTTCAATGGTCACTTTTTTGTGAAAAAAAGTATGCTTAGAAGAAAATGATTTTTGTTCTTCTAATATAGGATTTTTATTTTAATATTTGAATGGAGCTAATGCAACTAAATAAATGAAGAACTTGATTAGAGGTTTTTGTCCATAACAGCTCCAACTCAATTTTGTATTAAGATACTTTGATTTAAATTAACAAAATAATTCTTTACCAAGTAATAGACAGGGGATATCAGTGCACCATGAATCATCATAATATTGCGATTGATTGTTTAAGTAACTTTAGAGAAACAATCATTATGATATCAATGAATCACCATGGTAATTGTAAGTGATCGAGATTCTACTGTTTCCTTAGACACCAAAAGGGAGTTTCAATCAAACAAATCAAGTTATCGAAACACAGTTTTTCTTTAGATGAGCCCGTGATACCCTTAACTCCAACATTTAGTTTTTACCAATAGTTAATTTTCTATAATGAAATGTAATTTTTAGATCAAGGACGTGTTGTTAGCTTCCCACCATATGTGAATTTGGGTGTTATTCTTAGAAAAATAAAAACAGGGCAAAGTGAATGAAAAACAAAAATTAAACACTATTTAACAATGGAACTGTGGATGATTTTTTTTAGAAACGCTAACAACCAACAATGCAAGTGAAATTAAAACAGAGTCAAGAACGTGGTACTAGGACGTCTAGAGTTATTAGTTATTTATTTAAAAGCCATGACTTTTTTTAGCGTAGAGCAAGGTAACCTTTCTAATAAGCAATTTCTGGCCTTTTTTTTCAACCTGAAAAAGAAAATGAATAGACGAAAAATTCTTTAAAAAAAGAAGCCTCCCTTTTTCTAAAAAACAAGAGAAAAAATAAAACAAATACTAAATGAAAAAAAGAAAACATTTACTTTTAATTTCACCATAACACGTGGATTGAAAATAAAATAAAACCTCGTCCAATACAAACGCATCCCACCTTAAAAAATACATACCAAACTCACACTGTTTACTAAAACACTCGCAACGTCAAAATCCCAAAATCATAAACAAAAATTAAAGCACATTCTTTTTGTTCAGCATGCAGAATAGTTTAATTTTTGTGTTGCAGGGTTAAATTTTGTCGAAGGAGCATGCAGAATAGTTTAATTTGGTTGTTTGGTGGTGATCAGCTTATGGTTAGTCGAAAGGAAGTGTATGTAGAGGGTTTAGATGATGTGGCGGTGAAGAAAAATGGATGATTGCGCAGGCAATGAGTTGCCAAGTGTTGTCGAATGGATGATTGTGAAGTAAGAAGAATCGATAATGTTGCAATTCATAGAATTTAAGCAAAAGCGAAGGGTGATTTGTGGTAGAAAATGAATGAGCAAGCTATTTTTCATTTGTGAATGAGAACTATTAAACGTACACAGATTGGACATAACCATAGACTGTTGTAAACATACCGTAGTTGTGAAATTCAATGTTCAATGCAAACGAAAATAAATGAAATATAGCATTTGACCACAGAAATATAACAATACAGTAACAAGATGTAATGCATGATGAACGAGAAGACTATGCTCTATCACAGAGAACAAAAATAGCACAAAACCGAAATCCAATAATTTTTTTTTTTTTTTTTTTTTGTAAAATGCAATAAAATTGTTTTTGAATAGCACTAAATCAACAAAAGAACAAGTAAACAAATAGAATCCAAATGCACAAATGAATAAATACAAGATTTAACAGCAAAAGCACACTTTTTTTGTTTTCTTTAGAAACAAGAATAAACTATATTTTTTTATGAAAATAATCAAACATAAAAAACAAATGCTAGAAGTACAACAAGTGAACAACAAAACAGAAATACATACAACTCTTTTTTCATAGAAAACTAACTGAAAAAAACACAAATGAGATGAGAATTAATCTGAAGAGTAAATTAAATTAAATGTCTTTCCTCGGCGATGGTGCCAAAACTTTATTTGAGGTACTTTTGTTATTTATAAAAGCGTCGAACTTTCTAAAATTAAAATAACACAAACACATAACATAAAATTGACTACTTTGCGAGTACAGGTTAATCCACAAAGGAAGTATTAAATTTTAAAAATACTCAGTCAAACTAAGCTAAAGATTTTGAGAGTTTTGTTAACTGAAAATTGCAAATAATAGAAAAGATTTTGGGATTAAACTATGTGATGAGAAATTAATTTAGAGGCATACTCTCCTCATGATCATACAAATCAACATAGAATGATTTTATGATCTCTATTGATTATCATTTATGTTACTAGTGGATGCTTTTATTATAGCACGGTCTAATTTTGTTATTACCTAACATACTTTAAACCATCAAACTTTAATATAACCACTAACCTACTTTTCAACTCTCATGAAAAATGGCATGCAATTAAACTAAAATATACTATAATCCCAATTTATTTACTATGTATTAGTAATGTAGACCATTTAATTCCACTTTCATTGTCAAAATCATGATTAGATGAAATTGCAACTTTTGTTTTCATTGATTAAGCATAGTCTATTTGTTATGAGCTACATAAACCACCAAAATTTATAAACAACAAACTTACATAAACATATAATTTTTCATTGAGCCAAAAAGAAGATCATAAATGAAATCACTTATGTCAATCTTTCATGATTCATGAGAGCTTCATCATCCCTAAATTGAAGGAATTCAACTACTCAAAATTGAATTCATGAAAACATAAAAAGATTTCAGCATAAAAAAGAAGAAGAAGGAAATGATCATGAAATAAAAATAACTAACTAAGTTCCATTAAAAAAACCAAGTTAGTAACATAAAAAAATATAAGAGAGATTATCATAAAAGAAAAGAATATAAGAAAGAGCATTAAATAAAACATAAAAAAGTAAAGAAGAGACTCGGGAAGCCATTAAAGGAAATGCTCGCTTTGTTTCTTAATTTTGATTGCAACTTGCATAAAATAGAGCATATGATCCTTATATATGAACATAAAAGGATTATTTACACATGCCTAAAGCCATAGTACATTTTGAGGGTGCTACCAAAAATACCCTCTTTATTTAGTAGACTCCAAGTCGTGATTAACATTTAATAACTATTCACTAACTTATGCTTTTGCTTTTGATTTATTTTATGCTAGATAGTGGGTTTTCAAGCTCTTCCATGTTTTATGAATTCTTTTATTTTGATCACGTTTAAGCCTTAAGACCTTACGTACATATATATTCATTAAGCTTTTTCCAATTGCACTCATTTTTCTATAAAACAAAATACGAGCATGCAAGTAATTTTTCTCAAAAATAATTCATGCATAAAATAACCATTTTATATTTGTGTAGATGAGTGAACGATGACTTGAAAATAAATTTGTATTTTGGCTTAAAACATGTAAAAACATACCAATGTGACATGTAGATAATTAAATGAAGAATAAGTATATGAGTAAAAATATACTTTTTGTGCACATCAGACTTTAAATCATCTTTAGAAAACATTCCAAGTCTAATCTATTGCTACGACAGAGCCAAGAATCTGAAGAAAATTATCATAAGTTAAATGGATCTGAGAGATCTGATCGTTCTCCTTAGGTTTGAATCTATTCTCTTTTATTTCAAGCTTGGAAAATTTCAAAAACAAAAGGAGTCCACAGAAATATAAATCATTCTCTGACTGGAAAAGGCTGAAATGAGTTGGATCATGATACCTATTCTTAGTGTAACAACCTGTATTTACGGCCATTTAAGCTTTTGAATTTAATAAAATTTTGCTACGATTATGGTTAGAATTTAAAATTTTAATGATGTAATTATAGAAATGTATAATGTGAATTTAGTTTAATTGATTAAGAATGAATTTGAACAAATTATAATAATGATAACTTGAAATGATTGTAGTGAAACTACAATTTAGTTTATGTTGATAAATATTGAAATTTTAAATTCTTAAGACATTGAATATAATTGAATTAAAAGTATTTATAATGAGATCTATTGGATTTGGTTGATAATCAAAGTTGTAAATTAAATTTTATTTTGATTTGAGAAAAACCTACAAGTTTTAAAATTTAATTATTTAATTGGAGGAAAAATAGTTTAAATGGTTTGGTAATGTAATTAGAAATTTATACTGAAATTTTAAGAAAAAAAAAAGAATTGATTCTTTAGAATTAAATGCTAAATTGAGATTGTTGTAATTGAATTTGAATATACGTAATTTATTCCTATTACTTATCCCTATTTCAATTTAGAATAAATTAGAACATTGGGTATTGAATTAAGAATGAAAACGATAAAAATGGAATGCTTTGTTTGTTAATTAAACCATTGAAATTTCTTGCTTATAAATTACCATTAATTCTACCCTAACTCTCCTATGAAATAAACAAAAACCTAATCGATTTGTTGCTTTCTCCAGTAAACAAATACACTAGCCGACATGTTCATGTCATGTTCTAAAAAAAAATTCAAAACAATTTCAGTATACTAAAATCTTGAAAATTGTTCTGTTATGTTTCCTGAGTCGAGATCCACTTGCAACCGAGTTTCAGGAGGGTGCGAATTGGTTTTTGGAAGTATCGTGAGTGAAGCCGGCAACTAGGGTTTGGATCCTTGCTTAATATATATATATATATATATATATATATATATATATATTAATTAGAGATTTGGGAATCAAATTCGAACTCGTGACGGAAAGGAGAACAAGTTGGCAAATTTTGGTCGAGTTTGACATCATTTGATGTCGCAACCTGTAAGTGGTGATGGAAGGACGGATTTTGAAGGGGTGGCTCGAGTTGGGTATGTTGGTGACTGAGAGGTAGGGCACACAGAAACAAGATCAGTGGATCCATCCGTTCGTGATTTAATGAAGTGTAGAAGGAGATAAGTAAGAAAGAAGAATCAGAAATGGTGTGTTTTTCCTTGAGGCTTACATTTGGAAATATAGTGGAGAAGATGGAGAGCGTAGGGGTGTGCTTATGTGGCAAGAGGTGAGGTGGCTTTATCATTTATTTAATTTATTTTTTCAAATATTTAAACATGTATAACTTCTTCTTACGAGCTCCAATTGACATACGATTTGTTGTGTTAGAATCGTATCGACGAGCTCTTCGCGATGGCATTGATTGGGACAGATTCTGACGAAGTGAAATTTTGGGCTAAAATTTGGATTTCAATCGTGTTCAAAATCAAGGTGAGTGATTACACCCACTCACATCTAACTAAAATATTTGATTGTTAGTTAATTAAATTCATGTCATGATATGATTGTATTGTTTGTTGTTTGATCGTTTAAATTGCATATTTATGTTATTCTGCATAGACTGTATAATTTAATTTAAGTGTTATATAAGTTGTATTGTTAGAGAATAATTTCTAGCTTTAAAAAAGAATAGAATCTCATACCTAATGGCTAGTAACTGATATCATTGAACTGTTTAGATGTGTTGATTTTGATGTATGCCTTGAATTTATATATTTAATGTGTTAATATGTAAATCCATCTTGTTATCGACATTGTTTATATATGTTATTGATTTTTGCTGATTAATCCCAACTTTTACCCTAGATGTTACGGGGATCAAATAAACCCGGGATTAGTCATTAAAATGAATTAAGAATGTAGGTTGAAATGATAAATACCTATGACCCTGAAATGGATTGAAATGATATATATCCTTTCCCTAAATACTAAAATTAAATTTTAAGTATTACTTCGCCATTGTATAGAAAACTATATACGGACGTCGGTTGATTAAATAAAAACTATTTTTTTAATCTTGAATTTTTTAATATTATTTTAAAGTTAAAATAAATGACATTATTAATCGATTTTCTTTAAATCTGGACTTTAGGCTTTGAAATTAAAATTTTCAATTTTAATAGAATTCGTAAATGTAGATAGCTGAAGTTAAACTGAATTGAATATGAACTAAATTTATCAAAATTGAATTGTTTATCCATCTTTGATATTACTTTAAATTAACCTGATTTATAGTAATAATTGAACTGTGAACTCGAGTTTTTTTTATAAACGAATAATTCAAAGCGAGAATTATAATTGAAATTTAATTATTAAATCGAATGTTTTGAAATCAAACTGTTGAATTGAATTGAAATATAAATGGGAAGTAAAATCCTTTTGAATTAAGATATCGAAATTTTGTCGATTGATTTGAAACTGAAATATGATTTCCTATTTGGTTAAATTTTGAAGATATGATTCTAATTCCAACTATAGTATTTTTAAACCATTTTATAAAATATTTTATTTTATAATAATAATTTTCTTTATAAACTATTAACCTTATGACTATTTTATTTTAAATTAACTATTTTAATATTTAATTATTTATTTTATAAACTATTTTAATATTTTACCTATAGATTTTACTAAATCTGAAAATTCTATTTTAAATACAAATTATTTATTTTCAAACGTTTTCAATTATATATCTAAATTATTTAAATATATATATATATATATATATATTTAACTATGTTAATATTCAAATTATTTTAAAAGTTGGAATTATTTCAAGTTTTAAGTTTGGTTTTAAAAGGAGATTTTATTATGAAACGTTCTAATTTGACTATTGAACTGATTTTAAGAAAATCTGATATTTTGATATGAAGTACGAACCCCTTTGGAATGTAAAAGAACTGACTGGTGTAAAAAATGTAAACGATTGGTTGTTAAAGAGACCAGGATCGGATATTGTCATACTCTCTGCCAATACTGAAACCCACTTTAACTACTGTGTTAGCGGTGGGGTTCCAGAATGAAGTAGGTTGATTTGGAGGCGATTACTGGATTTGAAGAAAGAGAACGATGATGGAAGTCCTTGACCTTCGGGTCGTAATTAAAATGACTAAAATAGGGCTATAACGGACCAAGTGGGGTTAGCTACCTCCGTTGGCAACACTTTTTCCTTTATTACTATAGTCCCTCGGTTTGATTGATTTGATTTGATGCGCATCCCTGAGTTGGGAGTATTACTCGAGGTGGGCGGTAGTCGCGGCTATGCGTTACCACCAGTCCGGGCATGCAACTAGTATATTCGTACTCTTGGCATTCCTCGTGTGCCTTGTCATATTATCCAGATCGAGCCCCATACGACTTTGATTTGTACCATACCTATGGAGTACCCTCTGATAGCCACTACATACTGTGGACTTTACGGTATTTGTATAGACTACAGTATTATAAACGGTGTAAGGGTAACAATGGAAATCCCGCTTACGCTATTTTAATATTTTATATAAACATAGACACTATTATAATAGCGTATTGTATTATATAGTATCTAGTTTAACGGATCCTTAGGAGATGGAAATTCCTGTAACATCTCTGAAGTTATTGCGCTCATAGTATCACATGAAATTGATTTAACTGACATGAGAATATTTTAGTTATGATCCGAGTGTTTTTGCCTTTCATTTATGCTCAGGTCAGACTGAGTTTTTCAGTTATTGAAGAAACCATTATGGTGATGAAGATGGAGCTCAACAGACATATTTATTACTATTTATTCTGCTGCAAATATTATTATGTTTATTATAGTTAACTCTGATAAATATCGTAAAATATAATCAAATGTATGTTTTAATAGCTTCATGAACTGTTATTTAATTATTATATTTTGTCCTTCCGCTGTGAGATTCTGTGTTTGTTTTTCTTCTTCTCTTCTTTTTCGTATATAAATCCCAGTAACTATTTGTATTTTTGATTTGTTTATGTCAACATTGAGGATCATTATTGATTTGAACAGACAAAAATCCTAGATGTTACATTTGGTATCAGAGCTTTGGTGCAGCAAAAACCTTGGCTCTATTTGGGATTAACTCATTAGAGATAGAGTAGTAGTACTTTAAAATGAGTTTGAGCGTACACGAGAGGACGTACTTGTAATTTTTCTATAAAACGATTTTGTATTTTGTCGGTTTGTTCCGTTGAGTATTTATGAATTTTGGTCGGTGCTTGGGACGCCAAAGCATCGATAGGGATTTCTAAATACTTGAATAGGACTCATTGACATAATATTGTTTGAATTTTTTTATTTTATTTATATATAGAATTTTTTGAAAATATACGAATTTTGATTTTGTTGATGATAATATTAAATTTTCATCATTTATTACTCGATTAATCAATAATTTAAAACTATTGGGTATTGAATGATTTAAGAAATAAATATTGAAAATAAATTGATAATGAAATATTGAAAATTTATTGGTAATGAAATAAGAAGTTAAATATGAATTTGAGAATTTAATTTCGGGTGGTTTTGTAATATTGTTTTGCAAATGGTTTGAATTAATATAATTATATTTTAAAAGTTGTTTCATATAGAAATTGTTTTCAAATGAATTTTGAAATAAGTGTATACTTCCCCCCTATGCCTTTGGAAAATGATTTCGGTGATGAGTGCACACATTATCGGCATTATTTTCTAGAAACTAAGTGGGGGAGACCACTTAGAATTTTATACTTCGTTTGGAATTTTGGATTCCATTTAAATCCTTTAAATTATGGTTTGATATAAAAGATAAAATATATATTACTTTAAAGTTGATTTGGAAACGAACCCAAAGTTGAAATTTTGAAGTTCTTGAATAGTAAATGAATTTCAAGTTGTTGAAGTGAACTAAAATTGAAATTATAGAAATTTCTGAATTATATAATAAGAAAATGAATCCAAGAGAGTTATAATTAAAATAAAACTCTTTGTAGGTTGAAACAATGAATTCAAGATAAACTGAAACTAATGAACTTGTATAAAAAAACCGAACATTTCCATAGCATATATATAACTTACCAATTAATCAAAAGTTAACATGTTATTGGAATAATACTGGGTAATATACAAGTACTGGTATGAATAATGAATGTTGAAAAAAATTGATGCTTTATATATACGAAGGAACCTTAAGTTATGAAATAAACTATATATACTTAGTTCTGTTTGAAACAAAATTAAATATCTAATGAAAATATACTGTGTTAATGAAATGAGCTAATGAAGTGAATTAATTGGTTATGAATTAAATTGTATTGCTATTAATGGTTAGATATTCGATGACTTAAGATAATCTATATTTCCATGTCAAAGTAAATGTTTAACTCGTTTTGTGAAAATAAAAGTGAATTGGTTTATAATTTATGAATTAAACGACGGTTAAATGAATTAATTAAATTAAATTAAAACGAGCTCGTCGCATAGTGGCAGTTTGTAATTTTTCGAATTAAAGTTTAATGAATATATAGGATCCAAAATAAGTCAGGATTCTTTGAAACAAGAATCTTTTGGATCTATTGAAATATAATTTTCTAGTGAAAGAGAAAATTTTAAATTTCAACTTGTTGATATTAAAATATGTGTAATTCAAACTTTCAGAAAAATTGTGCTTTGGTAATTCACGATTCAGAACTAAGGTATTAATGAAATTAGTTATGTAAACTAACGAACGAGACAAGTTGGATAAGAAATTATATGGTTAAGCATATTAATTAACAACTTCCTTACAACGCCTTTTCGAGGACGAAAAGTTTTGAGTGGGGGAGAGTGTAACAACCCATATTTTCAGCCATTTAAGTTTTTGAATTTAATAAAATTTTGCTATGATTATATTTAGAATTTAAAATTTTAACGATGTAACTATGAAAATGTATAATGTGGATTTAATTTAATTGATTAAGAATGAATTTGAACAAATTATAATAATGATAACTTGAAATAGTTGTCCTGAAACTACAATTTAGTTTATGTTTTGAAATTTTAAATTCTTAAGACATTGAGTAAAATTGTATTAATAGTATTTATAATGAATTCTATTGGATTTGGTTGATAATCAAAGTTGGAAATTAAATTTTATTTTGATTTGAGAACAACCTACAAGTTTTGAAATTTAATCAAAATTTAATTATTTAATAGGAGGAAAAATAGTTTAAATGGTTTGGTAATGTAATTAGAAATTTATATTGAAATTTTAAGAAAAAAACGAATTGATTGCTTTAGAATTAAATACTAAATTGAGATTGTTGTAATTGAATTTGAATATACGTAATTTATTCCTATAACTAATATTATGCCTATTTCAAATTGGGAATAAATTAGAACGTTTGGTGTTGAATTATGGATGAAAACAATAAAAATGGAATGCTTTATTGGGTAATTAAACCATTGAAATTTCTTGCCTATAAATTACCATTGATTCTACCCTAAGTCTCCTATGAAATAAACAAAAACCTAATCGATTTGTTGCTTTCTCCAGTAAACAAATACAATACCCGCCGTGTTCATGTCATGTTCTAAAAAAAATTCAAAACAATTTCAGTATAAATTCTAAAATCGTGAAACTTGTTCTATTAAGTTGCTTGAGTCTAGATCCACTTGCAGCCGACTTTTAGGAGGGTGCGAGTTGTTTGCTAGAAGTATCGTGCGTGAAGTCGGCAACTAGGGTTCGGATCCTTGCTTAATATATATATTAATTAGAGATTTGGGAATCGAATTCGAACTCGTGACAGAAAGGAGAACAAGTTGGCAAATTTTGGTCGAGTTTGACATCATTTGATGTCACAACCTATAAGTGGCGATGGAAGGACGGATTTTTAAGGGGTGGCTCGAGTTGGGTATGTTGGTGACTGAGAGGTAGGGTTCGCAAAAAGAAGATCGGTGGATCCGTCCATTCGTGATTTAATGAAGTGTAGAAGGAGATAAGTAAGAAAGAAGAATCGAAAATGGTGTGTTTTTTCTAGGGCTTGCATTTGGAAATATAGTGAAGAAGAAGGAGAACATAGGGTTGTGCTGATGTGGCAAGAGGTGAGGTGGCTTTATCATTTTTTATTATTTAATTTAAATTTTCAAATATTTAAACGCGTATAACTTCTTCATACGAGCTCCAATTGATATACGGTTTGTTGCGTTAGAATCATATCAACGAGCCCTTCGCGATGGCACTGATTTGGACAGATTCTGAAACAGTTAAATTTTAGGCTAAAATTTGGAATTCAATCGCGTTCAAAAATCAAGGTGAGTGATTAAACCCACTCACATCTAACTAAAATATTTGATTGTTAGTTGAATTAAATTCATGTCATGATATGATTGTATTGTTTGTTGTTTGATCGTTTAAATTGCATATTTATATTAAATCTGCATAGACTGTATAATTTAATTTAACTATTATATAAATTGTACTATTAGAGATTAATTTCTAGTTTTAATAAAAAAATGGAATCTCATACCTGATGACTAGTAACTGATATTATTAAACGGTTTAGATGTGTTGATTTTGATGTATGCCTTGAATTTATATATGTAATGTGTTAATATGTAAATCCATCATGTTGTCGACATTGTTTACATATGTTATTGATTTTTGCTGATTAATCTCAACTTTTACCCTAGATGTTACGGGCATCAAATAAACCTGGGATTAATCATTAAAATGTTGGGACTGGTATGAGAAATCTACTCAACACATATATAATTTGGCAAATCACAGGACCACGCCACTTTCGTGGAACGGGTTTTCTCCATTGGATTGCCAGTGCTTTAAAACAAATCTTCCTTTTAAACAACGCTATGCTTTTTATAAAAATGAAACCGTTATAAGACTCAGTTCCCATCACACAATGCAACGCAAACCGGAGGATAGAGTTTTACCTTATAATGGCCAAAATATGATTGATACGAATAAAACAAAGGCATTTGATATTATTGCTAGTGTTTATATGTTTTGAAAACAATTTCAAATCATAACTATCAATCAAAGACGACATGAGCGTCCCATGCCACTATGTCGCCAAATATATATATACAATTGAAACCGCACGATGTCGTATTTGGAAATTGGATTTCCGTCATGAACCAAGGCAAAAGATAGTCCTTACCGAATTCGAGACGCTCTAGCCCGCCCCTCAGGATCAGAGCTCGAGTGACCCTTGGATCGTCAGGGCCGGTCCACCGATGTGGATTAAAATTCCTGAACACTGCGTTTCCCCACCCTTTGGGGTGTAAATGAGCCAACGAATGACTCCATCGGACCCGAATTGCCCGATCAAACCGAGGCGCCTCGCAACAGCAACAACCACATAGGTGAAAAATATATAAATGTCAGGGCTGGTAGGTCACTGACACCACCCTAGCTAGAAAGAAACGCAGGCCCTCCCTGATGTCCTCTCCCGTTTCTGGTCATTTCCGGGGTGTGAGGCTCGCGAATTTACGTTATACACAAAGCTACGCCACACAGGCGGTGCTTTGATCATCACCACAAGACTTTGCTTTTCAACAGAAGCCCTGATCACTGCATCTTAGCATGCCACACAGGCAATTCATGTCATGCGACTGATGTCCATCGATATACAACCTCTGAGCTCGTGCGTCTCAAAGAAGGGCGTTAAGCAAAAGAATAAATTCTCCGCCGCCAAACAGATGTATATTTAATAGAGATCAATCAACACAGAATAAAATCCAATGTCAAACACACAGTCCATTTACAAGTCCGTTCTGGGTCTGAACGAAACCGGAGGCACTAAATACCTCGCAAACCCATCGATCACCACGTACGTCTGGACGATCACCACTCATTATCCATATTTCGGGATGCCTCCCAATCAGGACCTCGGTTACCATCCAAACGACGTGAAGATCTTCGGTCATCGACCATCGTCTTCATCTTCGAATTTCAATCGTCGGTCAATTATTTGAAATGAGAATTAACTCGGCCTTTTCAAATAATTCACGTATATTTAGAATTTCAAATCAATTTATTTCAATGGTTAAATTATTTGACAACACCAATCTTGTTCTTTAATGTAATTTTCACACCAAACACATTCAACCATCAAAAGCCACGTAAATCGAGCAGATTCAGTTTATTTCCATTCCATATCGCTTATGATATTTTATAACTATTTATCGCTATTTTTATTTATTTTAAAATAGCTAATTTATTCAAAACGACGCTTCGGGCCATGGCACTGTTTTTCTTCAGATTTGATTTACACATATCTGAAAATCTAACCGTCGGATCTTCACAAAATTTACATCATTAGAAAGGTCTTTTCAAAACGAATCCAACGGTTCCAGTTTCGGGAAAATCCGACGGTCGGATCTCCCAGTACAATCGTTTGAAGTTTCGATTTCAAAATACGAACTGCAGCGTCGTTATTCGATTAAATATATAATTATATATATATATATATATATATATATATATAATCGCTTCTGGCGCTGTTTTTCATCAGATTTGAATTAAACATTCCAGACAATCCAACCGTTGGATTTTTACAAGGTTGGTGCCGTTGGAAAGATGTTTCCAAGGCGAACCCGACGGTTGAGGTTTCGGGAAAATCCAATGGTCGGATTTCCCGCACTAGTTGTTTGAAATCACGGTTTCAAAATACGAACTGCACGGCCTCGTTTCGTTTTAATTTTATTTATATTTATATATTTATATAAATATAGTTCATTCAATGATTTCAATATCGTTTTCACTTCAAATATTTCACTAACGCCTTAAAATTTTGGAAAATTTCGCCATAACCTCCCCTGCACCGGGAGCATCGGGAAATCGCAAATAGCTTTCCCGGTCCTTCTGATCTCAAAAAGAAAAAGAAAAAGCCAACAGGCTCATAAAATCATCACCCAAACAAAACAGTAAATGTGTACCTATTTGTCGGGCACAAAATTTTATTCCTCTTCTCTAGCCCCTTTGCTATAACCTGTTCAATGAATATGCATGTACATATATATAGTTCTTATCATTTATCATTTTCTATTCGACTTCATATTTAATTTCTATTTGGTTTAAAAAAACACCATTCATTCTAATGTTACATACATAGGTGCAAATCACTTCATTAGCTAATTAATGAATATTTCAACTCATATATGTTTATTTTGAACAAGTGGCTATTTTTAACACTTCACATTTCAACGATTCATGCATACAATAAAAATGTGATTTTTATTGTAAAACAATTCATTTCAAAACACTATTTTTCTATATAGTTCATATAGGTGACAAAAATAGGATTTTTATCATAAAACAATTTCTTTCAAAACGAGATTATTTTACACAGTTCATATAGTCGATAAAAAGTGATTTTTTTATTATCAAACAATTTATTTCAAAATATGAATACCATTCAACACATGAATTTCAATTCAACGAATGAATATCGATTCAACACATGAAGGTTTTCTATAGTTTCTATGTATAGATAGAAATGTGATTTTTATATTTAAAACGCGAATACCATTCAACACATGAATTTCTAATCAACGAATGAATGTCAATTCAACACATGAAGGTTTTCTATTCAATGAATAAATATAGTTTGAGCAAATGAAAATAATTCAAACACATGAATATTATTCAAAATTTCGGCAGCATAACGGCAGGGTAGTTAAAACCGGGACCGTCCCTAGTACGGCTCCTCGCTCTACCTTAAAACCTCGCGGTTTTTGACAATGGGGATCATGCATCTAGTTCGCACGCAGGCGGCATGTATATATTTATTTCATTTCCACAAACTAATCCTATGTGGTTTCAACCAAATATTTCTCAACCACAAATGGGTATTTTTCAACCACAATCAATCAATATCAACCACAAACAATCCCAAACAATCATTCGCTATCAATCAATTTTCACAACAATTTCAATCAATAAATATCGTCCATGGTTTGTGGACGAGGGGCGTATATATATATATTTATTTATATATAGCAATTCACTTTTATTTCAACATATATATATATAGCTAGAAAAAGAAATTGAAGAGTGAGAAATTCTCACCAATAGCTATCCAATACTACGACTCTTCCTTTATAGAAATCTTCGCCAATCTCGCCTTTTGTCGCTTTCGTTGCCCGTATTCTCTACATATGTAAAAATCGAATTTTTACTATGCTATTCAATATATAAAAATCGAATTTTTACTTTGTTATTCAATATATAAAAATCGAATTTTTACTTTGCTATTCAACATATAAAAATCAAATTTTTACTTTGTTATTCAGTATATAAAAATCGAATTTTTACTTTGCTATTCAATATATAAAAATCGAATTTTTATTTAGTTATTCAAGATATAAAAATCAAATTTTCACTTTGCTATTCAATATATAAAAATCGAATTTTTATTTAGTTATTCAAGATATAAAAATCGAATTTTCATGAACAAAAATCTCTACTTTGATCATGTTAAAAATCTCTCCTTTTACATGTTAAAAATCTAAACTTTGGCTATTTTACAAATTTAAACTTTTCGCTTTTAAAATCACTCCTTTTCCTTGTAAATAAAAATCCAAACTTTTTATTAATAAAAATCTAAACTTTTTGTTAATAAGAATCTGCTTTAATCTAAGTAAATAAATAAAAGTCAGTTTTTTTTTATCACAAAGGAAAATCAGTTTTATATTAAAAATAAAATCAATTAAAAAAACTCACTTTTTATTCACGCCGGAAGGGGAAGAAGGTCCGTCGGTCGTTGGTGGCTCGCTGCAGGTGGGTGGGTGGTCTGGGCTGACGCGCGATGGCCTTCCAGGGTGGTGGACTCCGTGGCGGCAGCTGCTACTACCAGAGGGGGCGCAAGGGCTTCGGGTCTAGGGTGTTTTGGGGGCTCGTGGGCCCTGCTAGGTGGAGGCGCCGGTGGTGAGTAGAAAGGGGCGGTCTCAGGCTTGGGGCATCGGGGTTTTTCAAAAGGGAACGGAGAGAGAGGGCGACTGCGAGCTGGGGGGGAATCTCCGGCGTCACGGCGAAGCCCGGGGGGAAGCTCGATGCGGTGGGCGGCCTGCTGAGGAGGAGCGACGTCGATCGCCTCCTTCCTCTTCTTTTGTTTTTTTTGTTTTCTGATTTGATTCGGGAGAAAGGTATACGGGGGGTGGGGGGGGTGAGTATATGCAGGGTGTTGACTTCTAATAATAATATTTATTTATTTAATTTAATTTTCAAAAAGCAACTTTCTATTTTAAACTCGAAACGAAACCCACCGCTTGTCGTCTATAGCGTTTTACCCCCATTTCGAACACAATGGGATATGTATCGTAAGCTGATTCGAACGTTTTGATCAGTTTCCGTTGAATTTATATTTAAATCACTATATTGAATTTCAAACGTACATTTCAAATTACCGGGGTCACATACTGACTCTAAAAATTCCAGAAAAATATTTTCTAGCTTCGTATTGACGATACGGTCCTAACAAAACTAGTTTCGTCGAATTCTGAGACCGTTTGAAAAATGGCCATTTTCCAGTCGATTAAAATCAACTAAAACTGGTCAAACGCGTTTTCCTTTGCCACGCTTACATATTGATTCGAAAAATTATGAAATTTGAAACCTAGCAATAACTTTACATCCCGGACCCAACAAAAGTGGTTTCGTCGAAATCCGAGGTCGTTTGCAAAATGTCCATTTTTAAGGGCCTGAATTCCATAGCGACTATTCAGAATTTTCAACTGGACATATCTTTTGATTCCCGCTATCAAATTTCGATTTTTCAGATTCGTTGGAAAGGTATTCACAAACAGATTTTAATATTTTTGGTTTCACTAAAATCCGGATTGTTTTGCACCCGGTATAGTCCGACAAAGTTTGAATTCAATTTTTGAAACTACAGCGCCATTTCAGGCCTTGTTTGTAATTATAATTAATTATATTCATTTTCAAATGTCGATTCAAACTCATTTTTCATCGCCATTATTTAAAATATTTATTTTAAATATTTAAAATCCATTATTTTAGCCAATTTAAAAAATTTAAATTGGTTCAGATTTTCTGGGTCGTTACAATTAAGAACGTAGGTTAAAATGATAAATACCTATGACCTTGATATGGATT
Organism: Allium sativum; assembly: GCA_030737875.1. Lineage (NCBI taxonomy): Eukaryota > Viridiplantae > Streptophyta > Magnoliopsida > Asparagales > Amaryllidaceae > Allium > Allium sativum. The sequence goes on along the minus strand of CM060916.1, from coordinate 708,843,618 downwards.
GAAATGATATATATCCTTTCCCAAAATACTAAAATTAAATTTTAAGTATTACTTGGCCATATGATAGAAAAGTATATACGGACACCGGTTGGTTAAATAAAAATTGTTTTTCTTTAATCTTGAATTGTTGTATATTATTTTAAAGACAATATAAATGACATTATTAATCGATTTCCTTTAAATTTGGACTTTGGGCTATGAAATTAAAATTTTCAATTTTAATAGAATTCGTAAATGTGGATAATTAAAGTTAAACTGAATTGAATGTGAACTAAATTTATCAAAATTGAATTGTTTATCCATCTTTGATATTACTTTAAATTAACCTGATTTATAGTAATAATTGAATTATGAACTCGAGTTTTTTATAAACGAATAATTCAAAGTGAGAATTATAATTGAAATTTAATTACTAAATCGAATTGTTTGAAATTGAACAGTTGAATTGAATTGAAATATAAATGGGAAGTCAAATCCTTTTGAATTAAGATATCGAAATTTAATCAATTGATTTGAAACTGAAATATGATTTCCTGTTTGGTTAAATTTTGAAGGTATGTGTAATGACCCGAAAATCCCGTCCAACTTGAGCTGACTAAATAACACAAGTCCAACCCAAATTGCACTGGAAATAAGGAAACTAATAGAAACAAGACAGAGGGTAAGGAAAGATAAGATAGAAACTTAGAATAGAAGAAGAAGAAGAACACAACATCAGAGTAACACGAACCTCACAGCGGAACGAATAACATATAATAGATAACATATCCTTGAAATAAAATCAGTATATGTATACAATAACATTATCAGAGTACAACACTTACAACGCAGCGAAAATAACTATAGCTATATGATCCTGAAGCCTCCTGCTCCAGCTCTTCAAGTATCTGTAAATCCCGACTACTTGACTGTTCGTACAAAATTGGACACCCAAGAGTTTAGGGAAAATAAAACAAAATAAAACTCTGGGTTAGTCATGGGACTGGTATGAGTAAACAGTTTAAAACAGCTTGAACAAGTAAACGATATCTCATAAGACCACGCCGTAAACGGAACGGGTTTTTCCCTTATGAGAATCCAAAATATCTTTATATCAAAAACCCTTTGATATTATTATAATGTCTATCAACCACAATATAATAATCATCTGGCGGAAACGCTTTCATCTCACGTTCTACATATATAGTATACAATCAAAACCGCAAACACATATTGGGTAATGGATTTCCAACTATGACAAGGTATGGAACCACCTTTCGCTAGTGTACCTATAGAGAGGAATACACTGGGTTCAACAAGAACATCCTGCAACCCGGCCACACATGACCGACCACTCATTTCGCTTGAGTGTATCGAATGTATATCACCAACGGTTGGGATCAGCAACCGTTTCCCGAACGGGATAGTATCAACAATAGATTTTTTTAGAAGTAAATGAAACTCTAGATCAGGTGATTATACACCCTAATAGGTGCGACCTACATAGCCATGCTGCCTGCCCGATTTCTGTCATTTACCGGTTGATGAGGCTTGAGGTTACGCTTTATCATCACATCAGATTCACTTCGAATGCCACATTGTCAGATCCATCAAAAATCACTAATTTGACGTCTACAACCGTACATTACATGTCAGCTAAAAGAAGTTTCCATCTCCGCTTCCACTCTTGGTACGGTTAAAGAAATCAATGTATGTGACATTTCTGAAAATACTCTGTCAGACATTCATCCATACAAGTCATCCAGGAACAGGATGAACCGAAGGCACTATTCAGTACATCCATCTTAGGCACTGTTATTTAAGATTTATACAACAGCTCTTACACTTTACTTTGTCTTCAATTATCTTTGGCATATATGATTAGCAACGCTTATGCCAATACAGAGTGGTTCTTTGGATAATAATCCAACCGGTCTCTCTATATTAACAACGTTAAAATGGTCAAAAACTTTGATAGTCGGTGAGCTAACTATCAAAGAAAAATACGTGTGCAAACAACGATATTATTTCCAAATAGAAATTCTATCAAATCAATCATCAATCATATATATATATATATATCTATATATATATATTCATATGTTCCTTATTTTCTATGTTTATAAAATATACGTTAACGCTGGAAAACATTTCCATGACTTCTTTACGTATCACTATTCTTCTACAACTATCAGTCTCTGATTGTAAACTAGTATAAGAATAATTTCCTAAGTACCAATCCCGAAGGTCGAAACCAACATCAGATAGACACTTAGGAAACCATTCAACTTAACAAGTCTCCAGTCAAATTCTGATTTAGCTTAACTCCATTTCTTAACTCCTTATACATGAACACTTCCTTTTCTAATTCATATTTCAAATTTCAATATTTGATTACGTCTCTGATTCTATTTGGAAAACATTCCCAAATCTTCTTTACTAGGATTTAATAGATGTTTAAATCAACATCGCGACGACACTCAAAACCACTATACTTATTTACTAAAATCACTTAACCACTTTCACTCTCGAACCTTAACCATTTCTAAATTAAAAACGAAGTCAATCAAGTTGGGGTATAACTACCTCTCAGACCTTAACTGAACAACATTTCCAATCTCGAAATAGGGTAAGTTCATCTTTTAACCCTTTAACACTTCCTTACGAACTCTCGGATTCTATTTACGAACCCCCTTCTTTTTCAAGTTTACGTGATTATAACAATGGTGTTATTATTTACTGCATCCGAAATATATTATCTTTAATATGACTTTTATTTCCTAACTCGAATAATATAACAACAACTAATTTATTTACTCCTATTCGGTTAACTCTAATCTATAACTCTTATTTGAATAACTCCAACCTAATTACTCTTACTGGATTAACTCTTATTCGAATAACTTATTCGAATAACTTATATTCGATTTGCTTACTTTCGAATACTTATATTCGATATAATCTCTTTCTTCAAATAAATCTTATTCGATTTAACTCCTGTCGAATAACTAGATTCAATCAACTCACTTAGAATATTTCTGATTCGATTATCTCACTTCGAATTTCTCTGATTCGATTATCTCACTTTGAATATCTACTATTCGATTATCTTACTTCGAATATTTCCGATTCAAATTACTTCTTCGAATAACTAAATTCGATTTACTCATTTCAACTCTATTCGAATAAACTAAATTCGATTAACTCCATTTGAATAACTCTAGTTCGATTTAACTCTATTCAATAAATCTAGTTCGATTTAACTCTATTCAACTAGCTTGACTCGACTAACTCCTTTCGAATAACATATTCGATTAACAAGTTTCGAATACAATATTCGATTAACTTCTTTCGAATAACATATTCGATTTAATTCCTTCAAATACTATATTCGATTAACTTTATTCGAATACCATATTCGATTAACTAACCTTATTCGCTTTATAAAGATTTCCTTTTAATAACGTTTGTTCATTTTTAAAGATTTACTTTTAGTAACGGTTCTTCACTTTAAAAACGTTTTCCTTTTTTTATAACATCTTATCCCGTAATAAACAATTTCCCTTTTTAACTCTATTTATTTTCTAAATATTTCCTTTTCAATTTTATTCTTAAAAATATTCTAACTCCTTAAATTCCCAAAAAAAATCGCCATAACCTCCATTGTATTGGGAGCATCGGGAAAATCCCCAAACCACCACACAGGCCGTTCCATTCAACAAGAAAAAATGGTTTGCAATTATTTCCTTTCTAAATTTCTCCTATTTATAATTATTCCAATTTATAAATATTTCTTATTTATAAATATTCCAATTTATAAATATTTCTTATTTATAAATATTCCCATTTATAAATATTTCTTATTTATAAATATTCCAAAAAAAATTATATTTTATTCTCAATATCACTTTGAAAAATCCCTTATCAACATTTCGGTATGTTATGGTATTTAACATACCATACAACAATGATCAGTATCATTCACACATGTATAACATCAATAGATTTCATATCACATCGTAGAACACAATATATAAAACAAAACAGTATTTATATATTGAGGAACCCTGTTGGGTCCCTCCAACCTGTTTCCCTGCATCCACAGATGTTACACAATAAAATCGACATCACTTTCAGTTCGGTATGAAATATTCTGATAGGATAATCAATATCTAAATATTTAACGGTTTTTTTATATATATATTTATATATATGTATATATATATAATTTCCACTAACTGACTAGCAGTTCAATCAATCAGTCAACACACAGTCAATCAGACAATTTCTAACAGTTCTAAAAATACAACATGAAATTATAAACTGTTCAGAGTTAGTGAGATTTACTCACATTGGACGATCATCGTTAATAACGATAACCATCGCTCGATTTGATTCAGACGGACAATTTATTTTGCGATAACTTGTAACGAGCTCGGATTCACTCCCAGTCAGCTCCATTAGGTAGCTCCCGTCCATACGATCCCAACGGATCTTGTTTCACTGAGTTTCGATAACGTATGAATAAGATACGATATTGCGAAGTTAACATACACTTTAAATTAAATAGAAACTTAGGATTTAAAATAATGGGCTTTACCCCTTTCCTCCGGCCCATTACCCATTCAAAAGCCCGCCCCACTACTTCCTCTTCTTCCCCAAATGATCTCGCTCCAGTAAACACACAAAAACCCGCACCATTCCATTTGTTTCCATCCTCAAATTATATCAACACCACTTCATTAAAACAAAGACAAGTCATACCATCAAACTTCCCTTCCCTTACTCGATCTCCTGGACCCCACCTTTCAGAACTCGGCTACCTCTCAGAAAACGCGTCGACGCCCTCCACCCTGTACAGGTATCGACGTCGAACCTCATCAATCCAACCCCAAATACCACAAACAATTCTAAACTCCTTCGTGAACATCACTACATACTCAAATTCGAGTATTACAGCTTCCATCTCACCAAAAGATAAACCCAAACGGCGCTGAGCTTATTTCCATCGTACAGAAAATGCGTCGAACCCATTTAAACTGATACTAACAAGAAGAGCTCCTCACTGGCAATCCAAATACATGTATAATTTGATTTATAGGAATTTATTTGAATTTTCTGTGATTTCCCTTTGGATTTCTCACGTTTTACTTCTGAGATAATGGCGGCTTAAAAATTGGTTATATAAGGGTGATGGTATTTTCTGTGGCTCAAAATGGAGAAGACGTGGCCTTGTTTAGGTCCACACAATTTTTAGGATATTTTACTAAATTTTATTTTCATTTTATATTTGTTTTCCACACTCTAAAAATTCCTACGAACACACACAATGTCTAAAAATCATGAAAATTGACATGCAGCTAGAGTTCGACATTACGGTCCCAACGAAACTGGTTTCGTCGAATTCTGACTCCGTTTGCTCACACAGCGTATTTTTAACCGTCAAAATACTGACTGTTTTTCACTCTAAAAATCCATACGGCCACATACTGACTTCAAAAATCACGGAAATTGAAACTAGAAATAATTTGACATTACAAATCCAACAAAATTGGTTTCGTTGAATTCTGAGGTCGTATGAAAAACAGGCTATTTTTAAAGCTCTGAATGACCCATTTAAGTATATAAATATATTTAAATATAATTAAATTAAGTATAAATAAATTTATATTATCGTATATATTCACAGTGGAATACCATTCAGCTTCGGAATAATGCTGTATGGATTTCTAACTCGATATTTCAATCTGGGTCAACCCGGTATTTGATTTATATTGAAATTCCTTTATAAAATATAAATAATTCCTTTATAAATTATTAAGGAATTCCACAGCGACTTTTCTAAAATTTGATTTGGACATAAATCAAAATCTACACGATGAAATCCCCATTTTTCGCTTCCACTAGAAAGATATACTCCACCAGCTCCACACGTTTCTTATTTCACAGAAATCCGATTTAAAACGAACCTTGTATATTCAGTTGAAGTTCGAATCGCCAATGTACGAACTGCAGCGCCATTTCGAGCTCGATTTTAATTATATTACAACTCTATGTTCAAACTGTCGTTTATATAATATATTCGTTATTCAAATTCAATTCCAAGCTGAATTAAATATCACAGATGATCCAGTTCACACCATATCGCCATTTCAGCCAATTCTGATTATTTCAGAATTAAATATATTATTTAATTTATTATTTTAATTAAATATTCACCATTATTTAATTCGACGACCATTAAATCCTTTTAATCACCTTTTAAATAATTAAATAAATTAATTATTATACCGCTGGAAATGCGGGTCATTACAGTATGATTCTAATTCCAACTATAGTATTTTTAAACCATTTTATACTAATATTTTTCTTTATAAACTATTTACCTTAGAACAATTTTATATTATTTTTTATTTTAAATTAACTATTTATTTCATATACTATTTTAATAATTTACCTATAGATTTTACTAAATTTGGAAATTCTATTTTAAATACAAATTATTTATTTTCAAACTATTTCAATTATATATCTAAATTATTTAAATATACATATATTTCACTATTTTAATATTCAAATTATTTTAAAAGTTGGAATTGATTTAAGATTTAAGTTTGGTTTTAAAAGGAGATTTTATTATGAAATGTTCTAATTTGACTATTGAAATGATTTTAAGAAAATCTGATATTTTGATATGAAGTACGAACCCTTTTGAAATGTAAAAGAACTGACCGGTGTGAAAAATGTAAATGATTGGTTGTTAAATAGACCGGGATCGGATATTGTCATACTCTCTGCCAATTCCGAAACCCACTTTAACAACTATGTACGCGGTGGAGTTCCACAATGAAGTAGGTTGACTTGGAGGCAATTAGTGGATTTGAAGAAAGAGAACGATGATGGATGTCCTTGACCTTCGGGTCATAATTAAAATGACTAAAATAGGGATATACCGGACCAAATGGGGTTAGCTACCTCCGTCGGCAACACTTCTTCCTTTATTACTATAGTCTCTTGGTTTGATTGATTTGATATTATGCGCATCTGTAACTTGGCAGTGTTGTTCGAGGTGGGAGGTAGTCATGGCTATGCGTTACCACCAGTCCGGGCATGCAACTAGTATATTCCTACTGTGAGCATTCCTCATGTGCCTTGTCATATTATCCTGATCGAACTCCCTACGACTTTGATTTGTATCGTACCTACGGAGTGCCCCCTGATAGCCACTATGTACTGTGGGCTTTACATTATCTGTATGGACTACGGTATTATAAACGGTGTAAGGGTAATAATGGTAATCCCGCTTACGCTATTTTAATATTTCATATTTAAACATAGACACTATTATAATAGTGTATCGTATTATATATTATCTAGTTTAACGGATCCTTAGGAGATGGAAATTCCCGTAACATCTCTGAACTTATTGCACTCATATTATCACATGAAATTGATTTAATTGACATGAGAATATTTTAGTTCTGATCCGAGTGTTTATGTCTTTTCAATTATGCTCGGGTCAACCTGAGTTTTTCAGTTATTGAAGATACCATTATGGAGATGAAGATGGAGCTGAACAGACGTATTTATTACTATTTATTCTGCTGTATATATTGGTATGTTTACTATAGTTAACTCTGATAAATATCGTAAAATATAATCAAATGTATGTTTTAACAGTTTCATGAACTATTATTTAATTATTATATTTTGTCCTTCCGTTGTGAGATTCTGTGTTTGTTTTTCTTCTTCTTTTTCTTGTATAAATCCTAATAACTATCCGTATTTTTGATTTGTTTATGTCGACATTGAGGATCATTGTCGATTTGAATGGTCAAAAATCCCGGATGTTACAATTAGAGTGCCAAACATTAGCACATCTGACCAACTTACCTTTCTTGGAGTTAGATTTATCATTAAGATTATCAAGAAGGGGCTATGATGACTAGTACAGTTAGCTATAATGGCACCTTTGACATTTAAGAATTTGTTTAAGCATGTTGATTAATCAATAACCTTCTAATTTGCATGATATTTTTTACTCTTACTGTTTCTCCATGTATATTTCAGGAAAAAATGGACATGTTCCAACAATCCTAATCCCACAACACAATTATTTAATTCAACAAGTTAAGAGACTCGTAACGTAAGTCCCCAAGACTTCTCCACCACTTTTAATATTGAGTTGAAATCTCCTCTGACTAGACATTGGATCTGAAGACTATTAGAAAGAGTTTTACTTTTCCTCTATAAGATAGCCCATTAGAGGCCATGTTACTAGCATAATCTATGGTTAAGTGGATACATAGGCCTCTATAGTTCTATGCACAAACTGTGATTTGTTGCCCATCTTTATTAACCAGTTGCAAATTCCATGTTGACTTACACCAGAATAAAAGAATATTATCCTTGCTCCAAATATTATTTTTATGTAAGTAGTACAACTCATCACCAACGAAGGTGGGGGGAAATCTCAAACTAGAACTCTAAACTACTCAGAATAGGAAGCAAGTAAGTCATTTAAAAATTGAAGAGCTCTAACTTATGAGTGTCACAATTTTGACCCCTTATATTCCAATTTATCATTAACATTTAGGGTTCGGGACGGTTTCTCCCCAGTTTCTGTTTAGAGAAGCTCGTTTAGTTGTATATAACAATATGATTTTGTTTGATGATAACAAACGTATATATTATTCTATAAATGTGTTTGTATTTTTGCTATCCAATTTCATCACATACAGAAATAAATATTTGTTATGAATAAACTGCTATTGCACAAGAATATAATATTCAAACGGTGTTTTATTCAAATAAATATTTTATTTCAACATTTGTAATAGTACAAACTTCTAACTCCACTATTGTACATTTATGTGTGATATAATACATTCAATTTCATATACATTTGGTTCCTCACTACATTTCACTCGGGTTACTCAGTTATATAAACAATTTCATGTATAGACACACATACAAACATAATTGTGTATATATTATATATTTTTGTGGATATGCAGGCAAAATAGAGTTGTCATGGCTGCTCAACAAAGCACATCAATACAACATAGGCAAAAGAGCATGTATGTGCATCATGTCAGTGAACAAGGGAAAGTGTAACAGCACTGCTCAAAATTGTGCGGTCAATGTAGATAACACATGCAGGAAAGTTAAATTGCATGGAGCAAAGCAACTGTACAAAGAAGCACATAGCAATTCATACACATGTGCACAGAATGGCACAATGGAGCAGCAATATGACATAAGTATTTCAAGAAGAGGGTTGAAAGAAATAAAACAAGAAATCCAAATACATGTAATGAACAACAATTGCAAATCAAACAAACCAGCAGTGAAAAAAAAGCAAGTGCAATATCAGTTTGTTCTTCTATGGCAAGTCAAATAAAGCAACTGTTCCTATCAGTGTATATCAGGCAACATGGCAACTGGACAAACTCAAGTGAAAGGGCAAATACATGTGCAGGTGATAAATACACATGAACCGATTAAGGCAATCAAACATAATGGAGCACCAAAGGAAATTCTTTCATGTTTGAATGGTTACTAAAGGAAAGGAACAGTTTGTTTCTTCAAACAAACAAAAATGATGACTGGTTCAAAAATTAAAAATGATCTCAAATCTTATGTTTGGCAAATGCATAATTAGCAAGGAAATGTTTGGACCAAGAATTTCAATTATGCATGTGCCAGAATTCACTACCAAGATGTTTTTGCAATTTATTTCTCAAATACAAAAAAGTGGCAGAATCAGCATAAATCTTTATTTTCAGAAAGGAGTGTAAATTTCATCAAGCATGCAACATGCAAGAAAAACTGGAAAGTGCTTAATTTGCATTCTTAGCATAAGTAAAATTTGGCAAGTAAATATTTGGACAAATCCAAGCATCAGTGCTAAGTGAATATTTTGTTTCAAGTATGCATGCATTGTATCAAAGGATTGATTCGAATGCAACATTATTTTTCATATGAATTTGGGAAGAAATTTTCTTCCTTAATAATAATTGTTTTTTCGAATTCAAAAATCAAAGGGAATTTTCCTAAAATGGCATGGCACATTTTTATTTGGCTTAAGAATTAAAAAAGATTAAATTTGCAAATGTAAATTTTGGCAAGAAATTATTTGGTCGAAACATTTCAATCATGCATGGTTTCATAGTTGCCGAAAAATCAATAGTGTAATGAATTAGCACTTTGTTCTAGAAATTCGCAGTGGCAAATACATGGCAAGCAATTAATTTAATGTTTCTAGAAATTTGGAAGCACCAAGAAAATAGTTCATAAGTTTCCAGAAATTGTCTGGGGCATTCATGGCAGTTTAATCAAGCAACAAACAAGCAATTCAATGTCGTAGGTAATCAAGCAAGATAAGGCAGAAGTAAAATTTACGTGGAATGTAAGGATCATTTCTGGAGAAAAGAAATTCATATCTAAATTCATTGGTTCAAATAAATAGAAAGAATTCAAATTTGCATCGGTTACATATATAATTTGGCAATTTGTTTTTTGCAAATTATTTCTCCAAATGGACAGCGTGTGTAAACATGATCGAATACAACAAGGAATTTTTGTTTAAGGAGTCTATCAACAAAATCAAAGGGTCTAGTTTGGGAAAGAAATAAATTCACGCTTGAAAACATTCCAAATATTCACGAATGCATCATTTTGGGCATAAATTTAAATCGGGTGTTTCCAGAAATCGAATGAACAAAGATGGCAAGTCTTAAAACGAAATCAGAGATATACGAGTTTCTAAACCCTATAAATTACCTGCGATTCATAATCGGTAAACATCGAAAAACCAAGCAATAATTTCAAATGTAAAAGAAATTAAAATCATAATTACTCACAAAGTTTTCTGATCGCAATCCACTAAATCGTTGACAAGAGAGGAATAAGCATCACAAGCCATTAGAGAAGCAACTTCATCAAAATTACAAGAGTCGCGATTTTGGGAAATAAACAAAAACCCTAATTTTGTTGACTGGTAGCCATTAAAGTGTCAAAGAGAGGAAGCCGCATTTACAAAGTGACAAAAGGGCCAACTATTCTATTTTACTTAAGGGTTTTTTTGGTTTTAAGTTGTTTTGTTTTTATATTTCTTTTGTAACTAATCCATTAGTTTTCAAGTTTTCTGTAAATAGAGTGTCTAGCTATAGGATTTATAGTTAGGGTTTACGAGTTATGAGTTTGTAATTCGAAGAAAATCTGATATTGAGGATATAGATCAGTGTAGAGTTTTGAGTGTAAAATTAGAACAGATGGGAGCGGGTGTCGTGAGTTTATAGGGAATTTGTAAGCAAAGAGATTGTTTTAATTATAGTAGAAACCTTGGGGAGTGCATTAGTAAGCAGGGTTGGTCGAAGCCGGGTAGAATCTGTCATTTATTTTTTGCGTTTATTTATACTACTGTGACCTGAGCTGTGATAATATTTATATTCCTCAAAACTACAATAAACCCTATTCACTCCTCTCTAGGGTTAACCTAGATCCTACATGTGGTATCAGAGCAGGTATTTACCATTAACTCTAGAGTCATGGATTCCCCAAGCTGTCAGTCTAGCGAGAGTCAGTCCAGTAATATTCCAACTATTTTCAATTAAACAATTTTTTTAAATTGGAAATCAAAAATGGAATTCTATTTAAAGTTTGTTCATATGAAATATTGGAATATTATTATTGTAACAACCCAGAAATTCTGAGCCAGTTTAAAATTTTTATTTTGGTTATTTTAATGAATTTTGATTATTTAAAATGGCTTATTTTAAATAAAAAGGACGGAAAATTTATTTTTGACGAAGTTAAAACAAATAATTTTATTTTAATTATATAATGAGCCTGAAATGGCGCGACAGTTCGAAATTTCGATTTCGAATTTCAAATGAATATACAGAATTCGTTTTAAGTCGGAATTGAACGAAACAAGAAATCTTTGAATCTGTTTGATCATGTCTTTCTGACAGATATAAGAAACTGAAATTTCACTTTAGAAGTTGAAAGATATGTCCAGTTTAAAATTCAGAAAAGCCGCTGTGGAATTTATATATATTTTAATATATATAAAGGCCCTTAGAAATGGAAATTTTGCAAACGACCTCGGTTTTCGACGAAACCAATTTTGTTGGATCCGGGAAGTCAAATTATTACTAAGTTTATTTTTGCATAATTTTCTGAATCAATATGTGAGCGTGGCGAAGTTAACCGTATTTTAACAGTTTCAGTCAAATTGGGTCGACCAGAAAATGACCATTTTTCAAACGGTCTCAGTATTTGATAAAATTAGTTTTGTTAGGACCGTATCGTCGATACGAAGCTAGAAATAATTTTTCTGGAATTTTTATAGACTGTATGTGGCCCCGGTAAATTAAAATGTACGTTTAAAATTGAATATATAGATTTATATTTTAATTTGAACGGGAACTGATCGTAATGATTGAATTGGCCTACGTGTCATATCCCATTGTGTTCGGAATGAGGGTAATTAGCTAGGGACGACAGTCGGTGGATTTGATTTTGAGTTCGAAATAAAAAGTTGCTTTTTGGATTTAATATTAAAATTAAGTATATATATTCCTACCTAAGTCAACCCTCTCCCTCACTACCTCTCTCCTCGTTCCAATCGAAATTAAACAGAAAAGAAAAAAAACCTCAACAACCACGAAGTCGTCTCCCCCCAGCGTGCCATCTCGCCTCCGCCATCCACCGATCGCTGTCGCAGGTCCGGCGTCACCTCCCTCCTCGAACCCCACCCCTCACGTGTTGTCCTCTCTCCCCCGTTCGATTTAACCCCCGCGAACCCTAGCCCCCAATTCGAACGGAATCCACCACCATAACCCGACTGACCACCGCCGACAGCAGAGGCCGCGCACCACCCTCCCCCTAGCCACGTCAGCCCACCGTGAGGTCCCTTACCAAGATGATTTTTAACAAGAAAAACACTGTTTTCTTTTCAGTTTATATAAATTGTATTGGATTTTCTTTTCTGATTTTATATAACAATGTATAATGAAGTTAAGATTTTTAAATATATAAATTCAGATTTTTTTTATAATGATAATGTTTTAAAAATCTGAATTTTTAATGGAATAATTTATGAAAGGTTAGATTTTTCAAGTAAGAAAGATTAGATTTTTCAGGTAGGAAAGATTAGATTTTTCAAATAGGAAAGATTAGATTTTTCAAGTAGAAAAGATTAGATTTTTATTCGCATAAAGATTTGATTTTTATATCATATAAAGAGATGATTTTTCTTTTAATAGAAATGAAATTATTTTTAGATAGTAAAAATAGGATTTTTATATTCTTAGCATAATAAAAATATAATTTTTAGTATATGAGGTGAAGTAAAAATATAATTTCTATGTATGTAGAGAAGTAAAAATAAAATCATTATATATAAAAAATGTGATTTTTACAGAAAAGGTTTAGAATAAAAATATAATCTTTATAAAGAAAACATCGTGTTAAAGATGCTATTTTTATCATCTTGAAGGCAAGGTAAAAATATGTGATTTTTATATATGTAGTGAATACGGGCAACGAAAGTGACAAAGGGCGAGAACGGCGAAGATTTCCTACATATGAAGAGTCGCGGCGTTTGGTTTAGCTTTTGGTGAGAACTTCTCACTTTAAATTTTCTAGTTATATATATATACTAGGATGCAGACGGTGCTTAGCAGCACCCGACGCCATCATCCACAGACCATGGACTTGTTTGTTTGATTGTTTGGTGATTGATTAGAATATTTATTGGAATTTTATTTGGGTGAAATGAAATTGATTAGATTGGAATGTGTATGGCGTAGGCCGTTATTAGACCGGGGATAAGGCTAGGCCTTGTCCCGTTTCTAGTATCGTGCCGTTATGCCGCCGAAATTTTCTAAAATAAGTTAAAAAAATAAAAATATTACTTTATTTAATAAATGAGCTGAATAGAAATTCATGTGTTGAATAAAATATTTTATCGTTAAAAATATAATTTTTGACGTGTGTGTGAATAAAATAAAATATTCATTTACAAATCAGACGATTTGTTTATGTACACTGATTTGACTGACATTGATTGGGACGATAAATTTTACACGTTTCCCAACTGCACAAATAGAATCTGTGTTTGTTGATGTGAAACCCCACACGGGTATTGGGATGATATTCGACGTACACTTGTCCCAATAATTAGTTGTATGTCGATCGATAGGTTGACAAACATTTGTGTTGTGCACTTTGGATGATGGTTAATTATTTATCGTTGTGACTATATACATGTGTTGTATGGAATCCATATAATTAACATTATATGGTAATTGATTGGGCCTCATTCCAATTTAGAAAATAAAGAATATTATAAAATATATATTCATGTGTTGAAATAAAATATATATTCAGGTGTTGAAATAAAATATATATTCAGGTGTTGAAAAAAAAAATATTCAGGTGCTGAAATAAAATATATATTCAGGTGTTGAAATAAAATATATATTCATGTGTTGAAATAAAATATATATTCAGGTGTTGAAGAAAATATATATTCAGGTGTTGAAGAAAATATTCATTTGTTGAATAGAATAACGAAGTTGTTGAAATATATAAAGCCGTGTTGATTAGATTTGCGCCATTTTGACGTGAACGATATTTATATTGATTCTATTCGAATATCGGAAAAGAATTGTTTTCGAAATATAACGTTTTGAAGATATTATCATTTATATATACTGATGATATGGAATATTCAATTTTGATTTGAAATTGAATATGAAGTTGAAATCGTTTTGAAAACGAATTTAAAACGATTTATAAAATATGTTTTAAAAGGAAATCGATGAAATATATATAATATATTATATATATATATTTAATGGCCTGAATAGAACGCGCCGCGCTGCGGTAGTTCGCGAATTTCGACCATTGACTTCGAATTGACGTTACGGGAGATCCGACCGTCGGATTCTTATGAAACCGAGACCGTTGGGTTCGTATCGAAAAGAGCTTTCCAATGAATGTTAGAAATTTGAAATCTAACGGTTGGATTTGGAGATACGTCCAAATCAAATTTATAAAAGGTCGTTGTAAGTGCAGTTCGACGACCGTTATTGGAAATCGACTGTACGGGCCTTGATAAAATTATTAAAAATATCTATAATTTGTGTAAAATCGTAATATATGAATTGGAAAGAACAGGGATGAAAAATTCCCTATTTGAAAGGATAAAAAATATTTTTATCGAAATGAACTAGTTATGAACTAGAATTTAAATCCAATATTTTTAAATAAATAAATTGGATTTGAAGTGGTTTTAAAAATAATCAGAATTTTCAATATACGTATTAGAATGGATTTGAATCGAAATTATCTTCGGAATATTTCGATGTTGGATTTCGTGATTATACAGATATGGTTATGGAAATTTGAAAGATATATTTATATCATTATTTCCAATACGATATTTGTTGGTTTCAGAATTTGATATTGAATATAAGCCGATATATTTTCTACTCGGAGCCTTGTATTTAATATCGAATGTGATTTGGGTTTGTAGTGAATGGTGTCTTCATTAACACTGTTTTTGAACCCAGGTGAGAAAAGATTAAATCTTTTTATTTAGATTTAATGAAGTAAACCAATTAATTTATATTTAATTGGAATTGAATTGAAATTGATTTTTGGGTTTATCGTGAACAGTGTTTTAAATAACACTTGTTCTTTAACCCGATTAACAATGGAATTAAGAAATTTAAAAACTAACTGTAGGTTAGTTAAGAAGAATGGTTTCCTGGGTATTGATCTGATGTTGGTTTCGGCCTTCGGGTTAATATTTGGGGAATTGTTCTCTTACTAATTTACGGTTAGTGACTGATGAATTGGAATGGGGCATATGTTGTGTTTGTGTAACATTTGTTTATTATATACGCGAGTTATTCAAAAAGACCGGGTTTATCCCATTCCGAATAACTGATAAGACGATAAGTCGAAGATGAAGACGGTGGTTGAAGACCGGAGGTCTTCACATCCTTTGGATAATTACTTATGATCTTGATTAGGCTGTACACCCAAGAGGAGGGAATCAGTTGGTGATCGTCCAGACGTATTTGGAGATCGATGGATATGCGAGGTACAAGGTGCCTCCGGTTTCATTCAGACCCAGAACGGACTTGAAAATGGACTGTGTGTCTGACATTGGATTTCATTCTTTGTGACTGATATCAGTGGCATAGAGTGGTTTGCCTGTGTGGCATGCTATGATGCAAATGATCAAGGCTTCTGTTGAAAAGCAGAGTCTTGTGGTTGATGATCAAAGCACGGCCTTTGTGGCATCGCTTTGTGTAGCGTTAATTCACGAGCCTCACACCCCGGTATGAACCAAAAACTCGAGAGGACCTCAGGGAGGATGTGATGACCCGCATTTTCAGGGGTATAATAATTAATTTATTTAATAATTTACCAGGTGATTTAAAAGAATTTAGTGATTGTGGAATTAAATAATGGTAAATATTTAATTTAAAATAATAAATTTAATAATATATTTAATCCTGAAATAATCAGAGTTGGCTGAAAAGGGCGACATGGTGTGAACTGTATCATCTGTGATATTTAATACAGCTTGGAATTTAATTTGAATAACAAATATATTATATAAACGACAGTTTGAACTTATAATTATATTATAATTAAAATTAAGCTCGAAATGGCGTTGCAATTCGTAAATTGGCGATTCGAACTTCAACTGAATATACAGGATTCGTTTTAAGCCGGATTTCTGTGAAACAAGAAACGTGTGGAGCTGGTGGAGTATATCTTTCTAGTGGAAGAGGAAAATCGGGATTTCGTCGTGTAGATTTTGATTTACGTCCAAATCAAATTTCAGAAAAGTCGCTGTGGAATTCCTTTATATTTTATAAAGGAATTAATTATATTTTTTTAAAAGGAATTTTGATATAAATCGAATATTGGGTTGACTCAGATTTGAAATATCAAGTTATAAATCCCAGTAGAGCTGTATGGCATTCCACTATGAATATAGACGATAATATTTAATTTTTAATATTAAATTTAATTATATTTAAATATATCTATATATTTAAATGGGCCATCAAGAGCTTTAAAAATAGCCACTTTTGCAAACGAATTCGGAATTCGACGAAACTAGTTTTTTTGGATCCGCAATGTTAAATTATTGCTAGATGTCAAGTTTCGTGATTTTTAGAGTCAGTATGTGGTCGTACGGATTTTTAGAGTGAAAAACAGTTAGTATTTCGACAATTAAAAATACGCTGTGTTAGAAAATGGAGCTGGAATTCGACGAAACCAATTTCGTTGGGACCGTAATGTCAAACTATAGCTGCATGTCCAGTTTCGTGATTTTTGGGTATTATATGTGATCACAGGAATTTTAAAGGATAAATAAAATCAATGGTTCATTAAATTTGAATATTTAAATTTACCTATAAATATACTTCCCTCTTTCCTAAACCTAGTTTTACATTTCCACAGTCAACAGCCGCCACAAAAATGTTCCAACAGCAAACAACGTCCTCAAAGAAAAATGGAAATCAATTCAAAATAAATTACTATAAATCTATATTCATATATATTCAAATTGCTGCGACAATCCTCTAAATACTCGTACAGGTTTTTATGGGTTCTTCGATCTTTGTGTTCGATGTCTTTGACACAGCGTCTGGTTTAAGCATCTAGGGCTCGAAACTTTGGGGGTTGTGAGCATCAATGGAAGTGCGGATGGGTATTTTTGAGGTTAGGAGAGAAAACCGAAGTTTTTGTGAAAGTTTGAAGTGATTTGGGTAATATAGATGTCGATACCAGCTGTGTATTTGGGGTTCGAAGAAAATAATTTGAGGAGCGCGAGTTTGGTGCTAAGTACATGAGGTTGGGGAGGAGTTGAAGAGAAGAGCTTCGGTGGTTTCAAATTAGTGAACTGTGGAGGAATGGTGGAGATGGGGATCAAAAAGCATCGGCCATGTTTTTGAGGTTCCTAGAAACTCACGATCGAGTTTTGGGGGAAGAAGGATGATAGTGGGCTGGTACTTGGATGAATGGGGCGAGGTATTTAAAGAGGGTGAGGCCCGTTAAAGAGTAATCCAAGTTTTAATCTATTTTAATGTATATTTAACTTCTAAATATCGTAACTCTTCCATGCAATGTCAGAATTGAGCGAAACAAAATCCGTTGGGATCGTATGGACGAACACTACGCAATGGAACTGACTGGAAGTGGATTGGGGCTTGTATGAATTTATGGCGAAATAAACTGTTTGATTCAAATCAAATAACAGTTTATCGTTCTTTAACGATGAACTGCAAATGTGAGTAAATCTCACTAACTCTGAACAGTTTATAATTTCATGTTCCATTTTTAGAACTGTTAGAAATTGTTTGATTGAATGTGTGTTGACTGATTGATTGAACTGCTAGTCAGTTAGTGGAAGTTATATATATGTGTATATATATAAACCGTTAAATATTTATATGTTGATTCTGCTATCAGAATATTCCATATAAAAGTGAAATCAATGTTAATCGTATTGTCTAACATCTGTGGATGCAGGGGAACAGGTTGGAGGAATCCAACTGGATTCCTCAACAGTTATTTCACTATGATTTATATATTGTGATATATAATGTGATATATAATTTTACGTTGATTATGTGTGTTTGGACGATATTTATCGTTGTTATATAATATGTTAAATACCATAAGAAATACCAGAATACACGAAGGGATTTTCAAAGTATATTTTGAAATAATTTACTTATATAAAACCAAGGGATTTTATATATAAAAGGAAAAAGGATTTTTATAAAGGAAATAATTTTAAAATCAAAAGAATTAAAAGGAATTTGTTTGATAATCAAATATAGAGGAAATATATTTGGTAATCAAATATAAAGGAAATATTTGTAAACCATTTAGAAAATAAATAGGATTATAAAGAAAATATTTATTTAGGAAATAAATAGATTATAAAAGAAATTCTTTAAAAAGAATAAACGTTATTAGCGAGTTAAGTTAATCAAATTGAGTTATCAGGTTAAGTTGATTAAAGTGAATTAGTTAAGTTAAACTAAGTGAATTGGTTAAGTTGATCTAAGTGAATTGGTTAGATTAATCAAAGTGAATTAGTTAAGTTAAACTAAGTGAATTAGTTAAGTTGATCAAAGTGAATTGATTAGATTAATCAAAATGAATTAGTTAAGTTAAACTAAGTGAATTAGTTAAGTTAAACTAAGTGAATTAGTTAAGTGAATTGGTTAAGTTAACCAAAGTGAATTAGTCGAGTTAATCAAAGTGATTAGTTTAGTTAATCGAGATAAGTAAATCAAGTTAGGTTAATCGAGTTGAATTAGTCAATCGAGTTAATCAATTGAGTTAGTCAAACCAAGTAAAACCAGTTAGAGTTAATTAATTAAGCTTGACTAGTTAGAGTTGATCGGTTAGAATTAACCGGTTAGAGTTAATCAATCAGAGTTAATCAAATAGAGTTAAGTAAAATTAGAACGGACTAGAGATTAGTAAATTGAATGGTTTTCTAAGTGTCTATCTAATGTTGGTTTCGACCTTCGGGATTTATACTTAGAGGATTGTTCTCATACTAGTTTAAAGTCAGGGACTGATAGTTGGGGAAGAATAGTGATTTGTAAATAAGCAGATGGAAACGTTTTCCAGTGTTAATAACATATATTTTCTAAACATAGAAAATAAGGCAATGTGAATATATATATAGATATATGTTGATGATTGATCGATATAATTTCCATCTGGAAATAATATCGTTGTTTGCACACTTTTTTTTCTTTGATAGTTAACTCACCGACTATCGAAGTTTTTGACCATTTTAACGTTGTTAATATGGAGAGACCGGTTGGATTATCATCCAAAGAACCACTCTGTATTGGCATAAGCATTGCGAATCATATATGCCAAAGATAATTGAAGACGGAGTAAAGTGCAAGGGCTATTGTATAAGTCTTAGATAACAGTGCCTAAGATGGATGTACTGAATAGTGCCTTCGGTTCATTCTGTTCCTGAATGACTTGTATGGAAGAATGTCTGACAGTATTTCCAGAAAGGTCACGTACATTGATTTCTTCAACCATACCAAGAGTGGAGGCGGGGAAGGAAAATTCTTTTAGCTAACACATAATGTATTGTTGTGAAAGTCAACGTGTGATTTTGATGGATCTGACGATGTAACATTCGAAGTAAATCTGGTGTGATGATAAAGCGTAACCTCAAGCCTCATCAACCGGTAAATGACAGAAATCGGGCAGGCAGCATGGCTAAGTCGGTCGCACCGAAGTAGAGTGTATAATCACCTATCTAGAGAATATTCATTTGCTTCTTTAATCTATCAATGCTGTCTCATATATATGGGAAACGGTTTCTGATCCCAACCGTTGGTGATATACATTCGATACACTCAAGCAAAATGAGTGGTCGGTCATGTGTGGCTAAGTTGCAAGATGTTCTTGTTGAACTCCAGTGTATCGTTCCTAGAGTACACTGATCGGAAGGTGGTTGCATACCTTGTCATAGTTGGAAATCCATTACCCAATACGTGCTTGCGGTTTTGATTGTATACTATATATGTAGAACGTGAGATGAAAGCGTTAATGCTATATGATTATTATACTGTGGTTGATAGACATTTATTACCTATAATAGAAAACAAAATAGCAAACATGCTAACGTGGATAGTCTGAAATCGCTTCTTTTTCTAATTTACGCATTCTCCGTTTTTTTTCTTTCCGTCTCTTCCCCAAAATAAAACCACTTCCTAACCCCAACGTTCTTCCCCTTTCCTTCCCTACCGCAATTATCTCGGCTCTTCTCCTATTGTCATTTTCCCTCCTCTCCTCAAATCTCATAAATGGCAGCAGATTCCAAATGACGAGCACCCCTATTGTACTCAACTCCAACCGATTCTCCTTTTCCGCCAATTCTTAACCCCCTATTTTTCAGCAACCAAAACCAAACTCCCTACTTTTAATTCCCCAATTTGCTAATCCTAAGGACTCATCGTACTACGGCAGCACTTACCAATTATCAATACAGCGACTGCTGTTTCGCTCTAAAAGGTACTAATTTTTTTCAATCCTCACTTCTTCCTAAATTAATTACTCAATTTGTATAGGTAAATTGTCCCTAGTTGTGTGCTCTACTATAGTTGAAATTGATATTCGTTTTCCACTTAGGCTATATTTCATCACATTTTCGTTTTCCACTTTTGATTTTGCTTGAAGAACCGATGGTTCAAACTTGACATGGAGTTCAACTTTTTTTCATCTTATGTCAACTAAGTGATAATCTTTTATACAAATTATGAATTATTATTCACAACAAGTGGTCTTCCTTTAGAACTGAAAACCAAAAAGAAAATAATACAATTGTGCTTCTTAGCTATGGTGACATAAGATTAGATACAGGGGAAAATACATGTTTTAGAATGCAAAATTAGTATACAAATTTTGCTTATTTACCTTTAAAATCTAAAGAAAGTGGTTAGACTTTCAAGTTGTGATTAGTTCACAATCACTCGTGTAGTTTGGAAAACGTATTTTTTCCATTAATGACTTGGTATAATAATCCCTCATATTTTTTCCCTTCTTTTGAATATAAAACTAACGGTTTCTACTAAATTGTTCGTGCTAAAAATAATCACCTATAATTGATCATACACCTTTACGCACCATGCAGGACAAAACTAAATGCTTGCTCATGAAGTTATCGACTTCTTCGAGTTATGTAATGTAGTCAACCTACACAAATTGCTATAACTTTGTATGTCAAGATAGGTTACCATATGATTGAATGATTCACTCAGTGGTGTATGCATTGATAGCGGAAGTATGCTTTGTGTGCATTGCAGATATAAGTTCAACATCAGTCAATTCTCTGATGACCTGAACCTACAACCTGAAATGATTCGAATTTTCATAACAATCAAAATCGCCGAAATTCCTTCCGCTATAAACATGCTAATGAAGATTACTAATTTACTATACAATATATATTACATATTCGACAATACTAATTTACTATAACTAATTCACTCCACATTGTTGCGCATGTACACATGAGGCATGTACGCCACTTACAAACCATTTCTCTCCATGCACACGTGAAGAACCCAACACCTGCATCCGTCTTCCCTCCCCATGCGTGTACAATGATGTACACACTTCTCTCGTTCATAAATCACAGAACACATGCACTACAACATACCCGTTCTCATGTGCACAACCCTTGACAATGCATCCATCCTCCTTCTGCCTTTTAGAATGCGATCTAAGACCAAAACCTTTTACCAAGCAAATATTCCCAACCCGCTAATTCATAACGCCACATTAAAAGGGGCTTTTATGCAAATTATCTTGAAATCAATAGTAATTCGTTTATGTTTCTATTGCATGCCTGCACACTTTTGTACTCTGCTAAACGTGCTTCCTTTCTTTCTTTCTTTTTTTCCTTTTTTTCCTTTTGCTTCTCCTATTTTACGCTTCACGTTTTATGCTTGAGTGGATATTAAGAGAATACTTCATTTGCAGAGAAAGGAAAAAATGTTTGTTGGCTCAAAAAATAAATAAATGAAAAAGGTTGTTGTGAAATATGTTGTCTCCAAATTCATGCATGTCTTCTTTGACAGAGAAGGGAACGTGGAAAAAAGAAAGTGTTTTCTCTGAGAGTGTTTGTAAAGAAACATATAGCGTGTTTCCTTTTCTTTTCGTGAATGTGAATGCGCTCGTGTATATAAAACAAATTTACTTCTAAACTAAGAAATCTTCAATACTTCAGCAATAAGAAATTAAGAGTTAACATGAACATGTGCATTTACAAAGATGTGACAATGACATAGTGCAAGAACGGAGTACGTCGGTGACTATACATTTATATTTGTTTTGAAAAAAATAAAGTTAGTTTCAACGTACTCCATTATACAAAGTTCCGTTCACGTGCGAGACGAACAGGATAAAAGTAAAAATATAATCACACCCAACAATGCGTTATGATAACAGAATGATAATAAAAAAGACAAGCTAACTTATTTTGTGAATTCCCAAAAACGTTGATATTGGGCCTAAAATATATCGAACAAAAGGTTAATTATTTTCCAAATTAAAAGTTATGAAAAGTTATATAAACTAAATTAAAAATACATCATTAAAAATCTTATCTAATTTTGAAAATAATATTTTATTATATTAAATTCAAATTCGACAACTAAAAACGAGGGTTGGTACACAACCATTGTGTTACCAACATAGGCATGCTCATGTACGTTGGTAACTTCACATGTTACAATATCCCTATAGTGGACATCTCTTGCAGTTATAGAATAGCACCATAATAATATGGATTTCTTTAGGAAAGTTGGCTATGTTCTTTACAATATTATTACAATACTCTATAATGCTTTTATTTATTCAATAATGGAAGTATTAAATACAATACTTGAACGGTAAATGCTAGCTACTTGCAAACTTGGTTCACTACACACACACACACACACAGATATATATATATATATATATATATATATATATATACACACACACACACATACATACACACACATATACATATATGTATAGTGTCTATTTAGACACAAAATGGTTATACAGGTTTAAACACATAAAATCTCGATCACTAGATCTTCTCCTGAATATTATCTTTCATATAAAGACAAACAAATCCAATTGTTTTGAATTTGTGTATCTAAATTTGTGTTAAATTTTGTTTCCAATAGTCACTCCGTCTGTACGTATCTGTGTGTGTGTGTGACTATATATGCATATAAACATATATATATATATATATATATGTTTGTGTGTGTATATATATATGTTTATGCTTATATGTATATATGGTAAAGTCTATATGGACATAGAAGTTTGACACAAGTTGGGAGACGCAAAATCTCAACAATTGGATTGCCCCCCGATTTGCACCTCTCATATAAGGACAAATTAATCATGTGGCTTGGATTTTGTCCTTAAATTTGTGTCAAATTTGTGTGTTCAAATAGTCGTTCCATATATATATATATATATATATATATGTGTGTGTGTGTGTGTGTGTGTGTGTGTGTGTGTGTGCGGGCGCGCGCGCACGCGCGCGTGTGCGTGTAGTCACACACACGTGTGTTTATATATGTATATATAGATTACACTTGTGATTTTTGGACCTTATACAGACAAATTCCTAATTTAGTAACACCTACAAAAAAATTAACTATTTACTTACTGCTTCAAATATAGGGAAAGCAACATCGAAACTAAAATTTTAAATTTACTTGCCAAACAACTAAATTGATGCATTTGTCGTTATAAAGGATTTTTCTACTCAATTGTTGTAGATGCAGTAATGCTTGACTGCAGTTGAGCAATTAGTAAGCGAGAGAACATGATTTCAAGTTGAGTGGCAACACCTTTGACATATCTTACCATTTGTTTTCACATGCACCATTATTTTAACTATCAATGGTTAACAAATTGCTCTGTTAATTTTTTTTAAAACTTTTATTACAATAACACACGTGTAACGTTTATTATATAAGATTTGTTTAAATGTATGATGATCCATTTCACTATAAAATGATGGGAAACCCGTTTTGAGTTGTAAGTCATTTACATATGCACATCATATTCATTCATTAAATTCTCAGCTCAAGATCCAATCACTACCTAAGGCATATTGTATCAGTTCCATATTATACACCATTTTCTATCAACACCTTTGAAAAACAATTGAACCTATACATGTAGTATTTATGTATATCTTGAACTGATTTATTATTTAGCCTGCCTAACTAATGTTTTGATTTATTATTTTTTAATTGAGGTTAATTAATGATTGATTGTGGATTGAAACAACAAAAATTCCACCGAATATGTTAGTGAGTTGTCAAGGGGATAGAAAGGTTAAAAGAAGGGACGAAAAACGAGGGATAGAGTCAATAATTGACAATGTATATCGTTGTACCAATTTTTGATCTATGAAGTTGGTTGCAACCATGCACAAAGTATAAGACTTTCAACTGATGGTTTTGCAACAACCACAACAATGAGAAAACTTCATCTAATTTGGGTTACCTCTCGCATGCACATTGAGATAATAAGTATCTTGCTTAAGAGTTTAATTTCTATATATTTCTACATTTTATGTGCTTTTATCATATTATAATTGCATGGAATCCAAAGTAATGGAATTATTGTGTTAGGGGTGATGTTGTTGAGATTGAGACATCATGTCAAGCGGAAGGTAAGATTGGTACAACTCGTGATTGGATCATCAAGGATGTGGCTACTGATAATATGATTGGCACAGCCACCAGGTAGGTCAATTTGAATAATACTAATACGGGAAATTGTGTTCTATTAAAATTACCAAGCTTTGGAAGTAGCACTCATGCATTTAATCATAAAATTTTCTTTCATTTGGTGCTTTTATATGATTTTCCAATTATATACTTTGGTATAAGCTATAGATCATATGATTTGCTTGCCACTAGATATAGCAGCACAGTTGCTTCTCGGTTCTGTTTATATTTGGATTCAAAAAATTGGACATTTGTGCTATGACTTTTTCACATGAAAAAACATATCATATATTTTGCCATCTGAAATTTATTTACTTTCATTCGGGATGACAGTTTATGTCAGGCATTTCCCTGCATCATTAATGATATAAGTTGTCTGAGAACGTTGATAACTTCATATTTTGGCATCTCTGTTACTCAATTCAGCAATATCGATTGCTTTTGGTGCAACATGCGAATAAATTTCCCGTATATATGGAAGATGAACATACAATATCATGAATTGTGGACTCCCTTCATATGTAAATACTAAATAGATATTTTTAAAATTATCGAAATGACAGGCCATACAGTGAGATGCTGATATATGCTACCCAGCTAATCTACATTATGTATGTTGATTGTGTGTTCACAATTGAAATGATAATTTTCAACACCCATTTGTCTGTCTGGACTCTTATAGTGACTATGTGCTGAACTAAACAATCAAATTAAAAATGATTGGTTACAACACAATATACATCATAAATCAAGAATGTGCACGTCTTTGTATTATCTGTATAGGCTTCTTTAGCATTGTAATAGTTTATTGCATAAGCTTTGTAAATGTGTCCTTACTGTGCATCCCAGTAAATGGGCGATGATGAAAATTTTATTAGTCTAATCTACACACAAAAAAGGGTGATCACATATTTCTAATCTATACATACTTCTGATCTGTCTTATTATGTTCTACATGGTTACCATTGTATGTTCGGGAGTAGTCAAACGCTAAACTACCTGTTAATATTCCAAATTGGTAGATTATTCATGCACTGTTATTTCTGTATCGTACCCAACTGCAATTATTAAGCAATGTTTACGTAGCCAAAACCATAATTCGTTTGGAACTACACAGCAACCTTTGTAACACTGTATTAAATTTGGCATATTCCCGGCGATGACCCAAAATAAATGCTACTTTATTTGCCTGCCTTCCTACTGCGACGATCGCCTCTCTGTGATTTGTTCGTATGTTTTATTTTTTTACATTTTAATGTGCAGTCCCTTTTGTTAGTTCTTCGCCACCCTACAGTCATAATAAGTAGCTGTTTTAATCAACGATGTCATCACTTCATTCTACTCATTTGCTGCCCTTCATTCGTCTAATATTTTTTATGTTGGTTTATCTAATTTGACATATCATTACGGTTTTCAACCTGCTTGTACCAACATCTACAAGTTGGACTATACATGTTGCTGAAATGTAGTACATGCTCTCTTCCCAACGCAAATTCGCTCCTCACTGTGCTATAATATTGTTTGTCCGTGCTTTGGAGCTGACAAAACCCAATAAAAAAATCGTATCAACACTTTTTTCCCTGCTGTATATTGGCAAGCGGTGTACTATCGTTAAAATACCCAGAAATTAATAAACTTAGTGACTGATTATATGCATGCCAAACACTCTTTGATTACAGTTATGCACTCACTAACATTATGATTACATGGACAGATTTCCTTTTGTTAATTTTGTCCCGAGATACGACGACAGGCAGCGTCCCCATTCGGCACACACGGGACTGTCAGTTGTGGGTAACAATTAAAACCTACTGTCGGCTTTTGTAACTTACTGTCTCTCTTGATTTTTTCATCCATTCATAGTTTCAATTAAATGCAACTATTGGTTGTTATCTGTCTACGATCTGTAAACCTGTTAAGCTGTATTTACTGTGCATTAGTCCTTCTGAAATAAAACTAATATTCACTTTACTTACTGACTTAAATCATTAAATATCATGAGTGGGTAAATACGAATATTTAGAAGATTGGAGCATCCTGTACATCCTGTAATTGCTTAGGGTTTAATTACTACTCCGAACCGTGAGCTCCTAATGCTAATTCTGTGTTCTAGTATGTCTGCCTATGGGGTGTGCACCAGTTACTATTAAATCTAACGCATACTACTTGATACTTAGTGACAACATGCTCAAACATCATTTTGTAGATAGGTGGAAAGTTTACACTGTAAAAGAATATCTTTGTTAACCATGTAGATTTATTGAAAGTTCATGTCAAAAGTTTCGTCTGATTGCACTTAGGTTTACGTCTACAATTATTTGGTAAATTTGTTGCTACTTACCATTTGTGATGACTGCTTTTGTACTTCACTGTCCAGTGATACCCATCTCATGTAATATACATGTCTACTTATTAGTATGTGATATTATTACTTATGCTAACTTCCTTTTGTTGCTTCTTCGCTACTATCCTTTTTCTTTACTATACTTTAGTGGATGTCAGGCTATGCAAAGTTACTTTTTTTATTTAACTGCTCTGCTTCTCCTATTTGGTTACATGTGTTATCTTCCTTTTTTGTAGATCTGATATTTCGTTAGCACAGTAAGACTGCAGAAAATTTGTCAATTGGAACTACAAAATCAAACATACAAGTAAGTTTTATTCTGGTCTACGTACCTCATTGTGTACTGTTATGCCTATTTGGTGGTTTGTATCATACTGTGTTTGGATGAAATATCGGTTAAGTTATTTCCCACCACTGACTGTGCAAACATTTACCACTCTGTCATGTATAAAATATCGCTCAGTGGAGCACTTTGTACTGAACCACTTAGAAGACGGCAAACAAGATGGCCACATAGCACATAATTTTAAATATATTTGTCACAACTTCAATATGTCCAATTTGTATGGTTATTAATTCAAAGTTAAGCAAAAATTTATCTTTTATGAACGCGACCATCTGTTTGAAAATAATGTCTTGATTTTTGAAAAGTATATCCTCGAAATTCACACAGTAAGTGTCTTCACTGTTTCTGAATTATGCTGTTAGTGTTTTCGTCTAACATATTCGTTTTCAATTAATAGCTTGATTTTTAGAACCATCCAAGCATATTGTAATGGGCCCCTTTTGGTTAATATGGGTGCTGATGATGACGCATTATAATTCTTCAATCAGTTACTGGATTATGTTCCCACTATGTTGCCACTCTTATATTTATTACAATAAATATTTAAACTGATTTTTCATGTAATTTGATAGATAGCGTTACAATTTATAATGGATGTATGATAACATTGTAAATGTGTAATTAACCATCAGTAACTCAAGACACCAGCTGAAAGGAGTCTTAAACAAACAAAAATTCTTTGGAAATATCAACTATCATAGATACATGCATAATAATAAGTCATTCGTATCAGACAATGTTAGGTTCTGGGAAGTAACCAGCTCAACCTAAAGAAGCATGAAGTATAAACAGTCGCACCTAAATGTTAATATTGAGCAAACAATATACAGATTATGGGGAAGAGGCTTACTTTAGCTCTGATGATACAGACACGGTAAAAAATCTTAGTGAAAATAAATTGAATTTATTCACATTGGTATTAAATGAGATATTAATAGCTATGTACATCCTAATACCATTCAACTAAGAACTAACGACTGAACATGTGGGCAACCAAATCATATGTGCAATATGCATCAGTATATCAGTATACAGACGACAGACTTCAAAATCAAAATAATTTAGGAAGGAAACACAATCCATCAGTTACAAAACAATAGGTCTGCCAACAGTATGGCATTTCTCTGTTCATAGGACAAATAATATATGAGCATTAGGAGAATAAAACAGCCAGAATGACCCATACAGACGTAGTAGTATGAGGACATACCCTATTAGTCGATACAATGTGATAGGCTAATGGGTCATTGCCAAATTCTAGGAGCGTATAGTCTAAAATCCCTCATATAAGTATCTTATTACAAAGCGAAAATATCCGTTCAAACTTCAACCAAAATTTTAAGTAACACGTACAATCAAACACGTAGACCGCTACCAAAAACTATCGTCGATTGAAAAAAATAAGGTCATACATCAACAGCTACATAGGTCAGAGATATGGGAAAAAACTTAGCCAAAGAGGAGAAACCTAACTTGGGCGAACTCGCTAATAATCCATAACGTAGCAATGTTCAGTCCAGATATCGTACAGTGATAGCCAAACATATGTAGGGAAGAATATGTACTAAATTGTAGATGTTCCTCCACAATGATCAGGTTACAAAGCAGGATGGCAGAAAAAGGTCTACGTCATGGAAGTAATTGTTGAGCTGATCGATTATCTGTTGAATCTCTAATTGTTGGTAATTTTATACTCACCAATTGATCACGACTAATTAAAATTTCATCCATATCTCACATTATTATGCTACTGAAATGAACTGTAGTAATGGGTGATGATGAATCAAGACACCGGAAAGCTTCAGAGAATAAGTGATGAAGTAAAGGAGAAATATCTCATCTTTTCCCACAGAAACTTAGGTATTCTTCTTATAATGAATCAAAATATGTATTTCAATGTGCAGTGTACTTAATTAATTATGTAAGACTTACTAAAAAAGCATGTATTAACAATTAATTAATTATATAAGACATATTGCAATATACTTACTGGTATGCTATATACAATTAGGCTTGCTTCTCCCAAGGAGGATAACATAGCTTGAAGAAAACCCCAAAGCTTGATGTACATAACTGTAATCAGTTTAATGGAAAATAAACATTACACTATCCATGAAATTCTTAGCTCTTGATTTTCAATGAGTTTAGTATTTTTTTTTTAATTTAAATGTCATAACACTCGATTTACATGCATACAATAATGTAGCAAGTTTACCTATGAAGTAGATGTAATGTCTAGCTCAATACAATTAGTGACAATGCCCGTGTATGTAATACGGGCCACACACTAAGATGAAAAACTAGAAATGGTCGGATATGATTTTAATTTTTATTACAAGTGCATATTTAGTTATTTATTTCCAGCTTCTTAAATTTAGTTACTGGCATCAATGTTTATGTTATGTGTGCACATATGTTTTCATAGTGCCTTATAATTTCCCTATTCCTAATTGAGATTTTCTTTTTAGATTTTTTCTTTCTTTCTAGTATTAGGTTATGTAACTCCGCCTGTGTAGTTTTCTACGCAGCCTGTCCTAAGCCAGGGTAAAGGAGGAGGGTTGTGATAGGAAGATTCCTCATAAGCTTAAAGGAAAGTTCTATAGGACAGCAATCAGACCCGCAATGTTATATGGTGCAGAATGTTGGCCTACTAAGAGGCAACACGTCCAGAAGATAAGTGTAGCAGAGATGCGGATGCTACGCTGGAGTTGTGGGCATACCAGACGAGATCGGATTAGAAATGAGGATATTCGGGAAAAACTTGGAGTTGCACCTATTGAAGAGAAGTTAGTCCAACACCGCTTGAGATGGTTTGGACATATCCAACGTAGACCATACGATGCAGCTGTGCGCGTTGGAATTATAGGCCGCACCGAAGGCCCAAAGAGAGGTAGAGGTCGACCTAAAATGACATGGGAGGAGATAATAAAGAGAGATTTAAGTAATTGGAGTATATCTGAAGAGCTGGTAATGGATAGAAGGGCATGGAAGTTGGCAATCCATGTACCAGAACCTTAGTTTTTTTTTCACTTTTGTTGAACTTTTTTACTTTTTTATTACTATTTTAGATTTATTTTACTTTTATTGAACCTTTTATCTGTTTGGTTATTTTGAATCCTTTTATATATATATTATTATCACTATTATTTCTTTTATTTTTATTTTATTTTTGGGTTCCATATCTAGCCAATCCCAACTTGTTTGGGATATATGGCTTTGTTGTTGTTGTCTTGTATTAGGTTATATATCATGTATCTTTCTGATTATGTTTTCTCTATCAGTAATATAGAGTATAGCCGATATGTGACAGTACGTATGTGTAGCACCAGTCTAAATTTAAAGGAGTCTAGGGCATGATAAAAAAAACATTTTGTATTATACATCTGTTTTTTTCCTTCCTCATGAGGTTGTTGGGAAAAATAGTTACAATGAAATAACACGTTAACTTCTATATTTGTGTGAGAACACATAATGAACATGTTTACGATGGATTTGCATGTTTCCTTTACTTGAGCATCTTGACCTGAAGATGTGGTCTCTTTGTATTCCCACATGGGATTTCCTTTATCATGATTTTCTTCTTTCATTCACTGCCGCTGCAAAGCTTAAGGACATATGGTGTTGTTAAATTAGTTTACACTTATGCAAGTATAACGTGGAGTGCACAATAAATTTATCGTATATGCAATTTATGCTGGAGTAATTATTGTTTAAGCAGAATATATCTATTATAAATTATAACTCATCACCATTATCTATCTTTAAACATGTATATAATGTGTGTTTATGCTTGACCAAAATATAGAAGGAAGATAATAAAGACTATGTTTGACATATGTTGTTTCCTAGGAGTGTATGCTAACATTGCTAAGCAGAAAATCTTATCCATAATGATGTTATATTGTTGTGATTGACAATGAACATAAATACTATGTATACAAATAACCGAGGTTGCAATTGCCACTTTTATAGCTTTTCTTCCACCTTTTGTAGAAAATGGAGATTTGTATGTAGGACCCTTAAACACAGGCCTAGCAAAATGATTTATATGAGACATGTTAACACTTTTTATCAATGTGCGTAGACATTCCTGATAGTATAGCATTTTTAGTGTATCCATTTATTTGTTAAGATATTAGGTCGTCTTTTAAGCCATATGTGTGAGCTTGATTTGGTCTTCAGTTTCCTTAACTATTTTTGTGATACTAGACGAGGTCATCCTAGCTTTCGAGTTGTAGTAAACCAGGAAGAGTATAAACCTTTGAAAGTGTCCTTTGTTTGAGGACAAAGAAAACATGTTGATATTGCGGATGTTGTATAGATGCAAATACATTGAAATTAAATTGTATATACAGTTCATCACCAAGCATTTCACATACACAAATACACGGAACCTTTGATATATTTTTTGTAAACTAGCTAAATCTTAAAAATATATATGAAATAGGATTCAGTCATCTTTGATCGTAAATACATGAACATAAATGTCTTTGTCCCTACTATTATCGTTGAAGTAAAACCTATGTACTTCATTTACTTGAACTTGGTCAGACTATATATTCAAGAATTGCTAACTTACTTGCCTGCATTTTGTTTAGGCAATTCTTGAGAGAATGAAAGAGCTAAGAAAATAAGATGAGATCTCATTCTGGAACTAAACATTGGCGTCTGTACCTTTTGTTAAAATGCAGACATCACCTTTCAAATTACCCAAATAACTGTATCATCCTATGCATTTTCCAGTTCAACTTCTCACCATCGTGGATTTTATAATTTGTAAACACCAACTTTAATATTTTATGTGTACAATGAACCTTTAACATTGCAAAAGCCCAAGTATTTGAGGTTGAAATATTTGTTTGCTGCTGTACTAAGATATATGCAACACAATAGCAGTGCTTACTTTGTCTTAGTTTTACTCTATATACTAATAACATTCGACTTTTGATCCTACTGAAATTTCCATCTGACTTATTATAAGTTTCTTCTTACATACTGTTTATCTGTAATTGATATATCAGTTAACACAAAAGCACATTCTAATAGTCCAGCTGCTATGAGATGTTTACCTTAATTTTACTACCTATCAAACTTCTATCTGATAAATAATACTGCAAACAAAGGTGGACAAAACTTATTGACACCACAATTTCAACCAAAACCTGTGCAACCAAGACCCGTGTGCGAAGCACGGGTCCCAACATAGTTATTATAATATCAAAATGTTTTTGATATAAAGATATTTTGGATTCTCATAAGGGAAAATCCCGTTCCGTTATACGGCGTGCTCTTATGAGATATCGTTTACTTGTTCAAACTGTTTTACTCATACCAGTCCCATGACTGACCCGGAGTTTATTTTGTTTTATTTTCCCTAAACTCTTGGGTGCCCAATTTTGTACGGGCAGTCAAATAGTCAGGAATTTACAGATACTTGAAGAGCTGGAGGCTTCAGGATCATATAGCTATAGTTATTTCCGCTGTGTTGTAAGTGTTGTACTCTGATAAATGTTATTATATACATATAATGATTTAATTTCAAGGATATATTATCTATTATATGTTATTCGTTCCGTTGTGAGGTTCGTGTTACTCTGATGTTGTGTTCTTCTTCTTCTTCTATTCTAAGTTTCTACCTTATCTATTCTCACCCTCTAATTTCTTCCATTAACTATTCGGTTATTTTCGATCCTTGGATGTTCGATATGTGTTGTATATCGGATAACCAAGATCGCAAAAATCCGGGTCGTTACAGTTGGTATCAAAGCTTAAGTTAAGAATTACCATGGCTCTGTGGCGTGACTCAGTAGAGATGGGGTTAGTAATACCCTAGATTGAGTTGAGTGTATATATACGAGTGAATGTATTTGTAGATGGTATAAAAATTTGTTTTATATTGTGGAGATTCATTGGTTGAGTTGTTTATGAGTTCTGGTCGATCAGTTTGATCCACTGTATCGGTAGGAGTTACTAAACACTTGAATACGATGGGTCGTCACGATATGTTTTGAAAAGAAGGTAAATCAAAATAAGTTTACCCAAGGTATATCTTGATATAGAGAAGATATATATATCAAAATTATAATATAGTGGACATGTTGGTTGTTATTATAATCGAGTAAGATTATAAATTAAATGGTTATGAAAATAACCAATCAGAATTCATATAAGTGAAATACGTGAAATCAGATGAGTAAAATCTGAAATTTAAATCAGAATTGAATTAAAACTCTGGGAAATCGGATAAGTGTTTGTAAATGGATTTGGATTAAAAATAAGGAAACTTTATGATCCTGCGAGATTTTAAATTGTTTTACAAGCAGTGTGAATTATATTTTGAAATGAATTTCAAAGTGGAAATGTTTAGAAATGGTTTTATAGTATTGAACTCACTTTGATCGCTAGAAAATAGATTCTGATGATGACAGCTGCATCATCAGTATCCATTTTCGAGTTGTAAGTGACGAATTACTACCAGAGATACTGTTTTCAATTTGTTTTGGGAAAGACAAGTTGTGCTGGATTTCAAAAAGGAAAATTTGATTTTTGAAAAGAGTAAACTGTTTAAAAACTCCCAGGGAAAGACTGTTTGAATTAAAAACAAATTTAACAGAAATTTGTGAAAGCAAATTTGAATTAAAGTAAAGCCAGTAAAGTGGTAACTGAGATTGAATTAGAATGATATCAAGACAAATTGGATTGTGAGGTTCAAATTTGAAGTGTAATGTGATAATCAAGTTAAGAGTTGGGAATCGAGATGAAACTCGAGTTGAGATGATATTTGGCTTGGATAAAAATGAATGGTTGTGTTGGAGATAAAACTGATTTGGAGTTTGAGTGGCATGACATTGGTATATGCTGAATTGATAGCAGACGTGAGGGATATAACGATATGCCCGACAAAAAGGTACAAGTTTATATTTCTATTGGATATAAGATTTATGAGACGAATTGGCAAGCTGCTTGGCTGTTTCTTTTGGGTTGGAGAAGGCCCAGAGAGGTGAGTTGGTGTTTGACTTATTGACCAGTACAAAGGAGGTGCTGGCGAAATTTTTCAAAAAGTTAAGGCGTTAGAAAATTTTCAGGATTTATGAAAATTTTCGTTGATAAGAATTAATTAATATTTTAATTAAAATTAAATTGGTTCAGTTGAAACTGAAGTTAAGAAGTGAACAAATATGTTCTAACCAGTCGATAGGGTCGTCCTCTACCTTAGCAATTTCGAGGACGAAATTATTTTAAGTGGGGAAGAATGTAATGACCCGCATTTTCAGGGGTATAATAATTAATTTATTTAATTATTTACCAGGTGATTTAAAAGAATTTGATGATTGTGGAATTAAATAATGGTAAATATTTAATTTAAAATAATAAATTTAATAATATATTTAATCCCGAAATAATCAGAGTTGGCTGAAAAGGGCAATATGGTGTGAACTGTATCATCTGTGATATTTAATACAGCTTGGAATTTAATTTGAATAACGAATATATTATATAAATGACAGTTTGAACGTATAATTATATTATGATTAAAATCGAGCTTGAAATGGCGCTGCAGTTCGTAAATTGGTGATTCGAACTTCAACTGAATGTACAGGATTTGTTTTAAGCCGGATTTCTGTGAAACAAGAAACGTGTGGAGCTGGTGGAGTATATCTTTCTAGTGTAAGAGGAAAATCGGGATTTCGTCATGTAGATTTTGATTTACGTCCAAATCAAATTTCAGAAAAGTCGCTGTGGAATTCCTTTATATTTTATAAAGGAATTAATCATATTTTTTTAAAAGGAATTTCGATATAAATCGAATATCGGGTTGACTCAGATTTGAAATATCAAGTTATAAATCCCAGTAGAGCTGTATGGTATTCCACTGTGAATATAGACGATAATATTTAATTTTTAATATTAAATTTAATTATATTTAAATATATTTATATATTTAAATGGGTCATCCAGAGCTTTAAAAATAGACACTTTTGCAAACGAAGTCGGAATTCGACGAAACTAGTTTTGTTGGATCCGCAATGTTAAATTATTGCAAGATGTCAAGTTTCGTGATTTTTAGAGTCAGTATGTGGCCGTACGGATTTTTAGAGTGAAAAACAGTCAGTATTTCGATAGTTAAAAATACGCTGTGTGAGCAAACGGAGCCGGAATTCGACGAAACCAGTTTCGTTGGGACTGTAATGTCAAACTGTAGCTGTATGTCCAGTTTCGTGATTTTTGGGTATTATAAGTGATCACAGGAATTTCAAAGGATAAATAAAATCAACGGTTCATTAAATCTGAATATTTAAATTAATATATAAATATTTAAATTTACCTATAAATATACTTCCCTCTTTCCTAAACCTAGTTTTACATTTCCACAGTCAACGGCCGCCACAAAAATCTTCCAACAGCAAATAACATCCTCAAAGAAAAATGGAAATCAATTCAAAATAAATTACTATAAATCTATATTCATATATATTCGAACTGCTGCGACAATCCTCTACATACTCGTACAGGTTTTTATGGGTTCTTCGATCTTTGTGTTCGATGCCTTTGACACAGCGTCTGGTTTAAGCATCTAGGGCTCGAAACTATGGGGGTTGTGAGCATCAAATGGGTATTTTTGAGGTTTGGAGAGAAAACCGAAGTTGTTTTGAAAGTTTGAAGTGATTTGGGTAATATTGATGTCGATACCTGTTGTGTATTTGGGGATCGACGCAAATCTCACTAACTCTGAACAGTTTATAATTTCATGTTGTATTTTTAGAACTGTTAGAAATTGTTTGATTGACTGTGTGTTGACTGATTGATTTAACTGCTAGTCAGTTAGTGGAAGTTATATATATATGCATATATATAAAAACCGTTAAGTATTTATATGTTGATTCTGCTATCAGAATATTCCATATCAAAGTGAAATCGATGTTAATCGTATTGTCTAACATCTGTGGATGCAGGGGAACAGGTTGGAGGAATCCAACTGGATTCCTCAACAGTTATTTCACTGTGATTTATATATTGTGATATATAATCTGACGTTGATTATGTGTGTTTGGACGATATTTATTGTTGTTATATAATATGTTAAATACCATAAGAAATACCAGAATACACGAAGCGATTTTCAAAGTATATTTTGAAATAATTTACTTATATAAAACCAAGGGATTTTATATATAAAAGGAAAAAGGATTTTTATAAAGGAAATAATTTTAAAATCAAAAGAATTAAAAGGAATTTGTTTGATAATCAAATATAGAGGAAATATATTTGGTAATCAAATATAAAGGAAATATTTGTAAACCATTTAGAAAATAAATAGGATTATAAAGAAAATATTTATTTAGGAAATAAATAGATTATAAAAGAAAATCTTTAAAAAGAATAAACGTTATTAGCGAGTTAAGTTAATCAAATTGAGTTATCAAGTTAAGTTGATCAAAGTGAATTAGTTAAGATAAACTAAGTGAATTAGTTAAGTTGATCTAAGTGAATTGGTTAGATTAATCAAAGTGAATTAGTCAAGTTAAACTAAGTGAATTAGTTAAGTTGATCAAAGTGAATTGATTAGATTAATCAAAATGAATTAGTTAAGTTAAACTAAGTGAATTAGTTAAGTTAAACTAAGTGAATTAGTTAAGTGAATTGGTTAAGTTAACCAAAGTGAATTAGTCGAGTTAATCAAAGTGATTAGTTCAGTTAATCGAGATAAGTAAATCAAGTTAGGTTAATCGAGTTGAATTAGTCAGTCGAGTTAATCAATTGAGTTAGTCAAACCAAGTAAAACCAGTTAGAGTTAATTAATTAAGGTTGACTAGTTAGAGTTGATCGGTTAGAATTAACCAGTTAGAGTTAATCAATCAAAGTTAATCAAATAGAGTTAAGCAAAATTAGAACTGACTAGAGATTCGTAAATTGAATGGTTTTCTAAGTGTCTATCTGATGTTGGTTTTGGCCTTCGGGACTTATACTTAGGGGATTGTTCTCATACTAGTTTACAGTCAGGGACCGATAGTTGGGGAAGAATAGTGATTTGTAAATAAGCAGATGGAAACGTTTTCCAGTGTTAATAACATATATTTTCTAAACATAGAAAATAAGGCAATGTGAATATATATATAGATATATGTTGATGATTGATCGATATAATTTCCATCTGGAAATAATATCGTTGTTTGCACACTTGTTTTTCTTTGATAGTTAACTCACCGACTATCGAAGTTTTTGACCATTTTAACGTTGTTAATATGGAGAGACCGGTTGGATTATCATCCAAAGAACCACTCTGTATTGGCATAAGCATTGCGAATCATATATGCCAAAGATAATTGAAGACGGAGTAAAGTGCAAGGGCTATTGTATAAGTCTTAGATAACAGTGCCTAAGATGGATGTACTGAATAGTGCCTTCGGTTCATTCTATTCTTGAATGACTTGTATGGAAGAATGTCTGACAGAGTATTTCCAGAAAGGTCACGTACATTGATTTCTTCAACC
The DNA here is from genome assembly GCA_030737875.1 of Allium sativum. Lineage (NCBI taxonomy): Eukaryota > Viridiplantae > Streptophyta > Magnoliopsida > Asparagales > Amaryllidaceae > Allium > Allium sativum. The sequence goes on along the minus strand of CM060916.1, from coordinate 708,805,110 downwards.
GTACCAAGAGTGGAGGCGAGGAAGGAAACTTCTTTTAGCTAACACATAATGTATTGTTGTGAAAGTCAATGTGTGATTTTGATGGATCTGACGATGTAACATTCGAAGTGAATCTGGTGTGATGATAAAGCGTAACCTCAAGCCTCATCAACTGGTAAATGACAGAAATCGGGCAGGCAGCATGGCTAAGTCGGTCGCACCCAAGTAGGGTGTATAATCACCTATCTAGAGAATATTCATTTTCTTCTTTAATCTATCAATGATGTCTCATATATATACGGGAAACGGTTGCTGATCCCAACCGTTGGTGATATACATTCGATACACTCAAGCAAAATGAGTGGTCGGTCATGTGTGGCAGAGTTGCAAGATGTTCTTGTTGAACTCCAGTGTATCGTTCCTAGAGTACACTGATCGGAAGGTGGTTCCATACCTTGTCATAGTTGGAAATCCATTACCCAATACGTGCTTGCGGTTTTGATTGTATACTATATATATATAACGTGAGATGAAAGCGTTTCTGCTAGATGATTATTATACTGTGGTTGATAGACATTATTATAATATCAAAATGTTTTTGATATAAAGATATTTTGGATTCTCATAAAGGAAAAACCCGTTTCGTTATACGGCGTGGTCTTATGAGATATCGTTTACTTGTTCAAACTGTTTTACTCATACCAGTCCCATGACTGAACCGGAGTTTATTTTGTTTTGTTTTCCCTAAACTCTTGGGTGCCCAATTTTGTACGGGCAGTCAAGTAGTCAGGAATTTACAGATACTTGAAGAGCCGGAGCAGGAGGCTTCAGGATCATATAGCTATAGTTATTTTCGCTGTGTTGTAAGTGTTGTACTCTGATAAATGTTATTGTATACATATAATGATTTTATTTCAAGGATATATTTTCTATTATATGTTATTCGTTCCGCTGTGAGGTTCGTGTTACTCTGATGTTGTGTTCTTCTTCTTCTTCTATACAAAGTTTCTACCTTATCTATTCTCACCCTCTAATTTCTTCCATTAACTATTTGGTTATTTTCGATCCTTGGATGTTCGATATGTGTTGTATATCGGATAACCAAGATCGCAAAAATCCGGGTCGTTACAGAGGACATGCGTTTCTTTCTAGTTAGGAGTGGCGTCAGTGCTTGAACTGGCTGACGAGTTTGACTCATGTGGTTGTTGGAATTGGAGGCGCCTCAGATATATCGGTAGTTCTCGAACCGATGGAGTCAGTGGACTCATTTACGCCCCATAGGGCGGGGAAACACATGTTCAGGCATTTTAATCCACTCCGTGTGGACCGACCCTGACGATCCAAGGGCCCACCTTAGTCTGGGTCCTGAGACACGGGCTAGAGCGTCTCGAATCGGTTGAGGACTATCTTTTGCCTCGGTTCATAGATGGAAATCCAATTTCCAATACGTGATTTTGCGGTTTTGATTGTATACCTATATATGCCGACATAGTGGTATGGGGCATTCATGCCGCCTATGATTGATACTTATGATTGAAATTGTTTTTGACACTATACACTTATAGTACTATCGAAATAATCTGTTTTAAACGTATCGAGCATTCTTTGGCTATTATAAGGTAAAAACCCTATCCTCCGGCTTGCGTTGAATTGTGTGATGGGACCTGGGTCTTATAATAGCTTCATTGTTCTTTATTTAGCATTGCGCTGTTTGTTTTATGCACTGGTATTCTTGGAAGGAAACCCGTTCCGTGTTATACGGCGTGGTCCCTTGATTTACCTAACTTTAAAAATAAAGATTTATAACTGTTTTAGTTCTCACACCAGTCACATGATTGACCTGGAGTTTATTGTTTTAACCTAAACTCTGGGTGCCCTTATTTTCCGCATGGGAAGCTAGTAGTTTTGGTTTTGCATATTTATTCTTACAGGACCCTGGATTACAGCTGGAACAATACTCGGAAAGCTCTGTATCCGTGTATTTATTTCAGTTGTGTTTTGTATTATTTTTCCGCTGCAGTAATATATTTAAATCTATGATATTTTATAATGTGTAATTTTTATTCATACTCTGTATATTCTTGTACTCTGATGGAATTGTTGTAATATATAATGAAATGTTCTTCTGTTTGTGTCCCGATGTGTACTGTTCTCAATTCAATCCATGCTTTCCTTACCGGGGAAGTTCGGGTCGTTTCAGCTTGGTATCAGAGCTTTGGTTTACAAAGCTCGAGAACAAGGCACATTAGAACCGAACAAAAGAATTCATCAGAGATTGGATTAGCAATATCCAATCAGAATTACTCGTTAGAAATAGGATCAATAGTATCCTAGAACGAGTGTGAAGAGTATATTTTTCAAATAAAAATGAAAACAAATTTTGTTTTGAAAATTAAATTCAATTATTCGTATTTGAATATTTTATTTGTATTGAAGTTGGACAATCTGGTATATGATTATTTTGCGTATACGCGTCATGAACATATATTCGAAGTTTTAATTTACTGGATAAATATAGAATCACACTCTAGTCGCCTGGAGATGATTCTGATGATTGATGCATCATCATCAGAGTTTGTGTTCGTGTTTCGAAGTTGTGATATCTATATATTTCCATCAGGCTGGTGTGAGAACCAAAACTAGATATGTTTATTGTTGTGATTTGGCATCAAAAACATGATTTTCTGTATATATCAAGATTATGAATTTGAAACGATAATCCACTAATTGATTGTTGATTGTATTGCTTGATTTTTGGTTGATTAATTAAAATTTTAAACCATTATGTGAATGTAAGGTATGTGTAACAAAATTGTGTCGAATGTTGAACTGGATTAAAAAAATGATTACAATTGTATGCATATACATGTATATCTATTAAACAGGTCATAGCAAGGAGGCTAAAGAAGAGGAATAAAATTGTTTGCTCGACAAATAGGTACACATTTACTGTTTTGTTTGGGGTTTGGATGATTTTATGAGCCGATTGGCTAACCGCTTGGCTTTTTCTTTTTCTTTTTGAGAGGAGAGGGCCTGTATGGCAGTTTGGGGATTTTCACGATGCTCCCGGTGCAGGGGAGGTTATGGCGAAATTTTTCGAAAATTCAGGGTGTTAGCCAAATTTTTGAAAAATTTGAAAGTTCTTAGAAACCGAAAAGTTGAAGAACTTAAGCCATAATTAAAATAATGAAAGTTGAGTTGATTAGGAAACAACTTTCAGCTTCGTTCCTTTTTTAGGACGAAAAGATTTTAAGTTGGGGAGATTGTAACAACCCGGAAATTCTGAGCCAGTTTAAAATTTTTATTTTGGTTATTTTAATGAATTTTGATTATTTAAAATGGCTTAGTTTAAATAAAAACGACGGAAAATTTATTTTCGATGAAGTTAAAACGAATAATTTTATTTTAATTATATAACGAGCCTGAAATGGCACGGCAGTTCGAAATTTCGATTTCGAATTTCAAATGAATATACAGAATTCGTTTTAAGTCGGAATTGAACGAAACAAGAAATCTTTGAATCTGTTTAATCATATCTTTCTGACAGATGTAAGAAACTGAAATTTCACTTAAGAAATTGAAAGATATGTCCAGTTTAAAATTCAGAAAAGTCGCTGTGGAATTTATATATATTTTAATATATATAAAGGCCCTTAGAAATGGAAATTTTGCAAACGACCTCGGTTTTCGACGAAACCACTTTTGTTGGATCCAGGAAGTCAAATTATTGCTAAGTTTATTTTTGCATAATTTTCTGAATCAATATGTGAGCGTGGCGAAGTTAAACGTGTTTTAACAGTTTCAGTCAAATTGGGTCGACCAGAAAATGACCATTTTTCAAACGGTCTTAGAATTTGATGAAATTAGTTTTGTTAGGACTGTATCGTCGATACGAAGCTAGAAATAATTTTTCTGGAATTTTTAGAGATTATATGTGGCCCCGGTAAATTAAAATGTACGTTTAAAATTGAATATATAGATTTATATTTTAATTTGAATGGAAACTGATCGTAACGATCGAATTGGCCTACGTGGCATATCGCATTGTGTTCGGAATGGGGGTAATTAGCTAGAGACGACAGTCGGTGGGTTTGATTTTGAGTTCTAAATAAAAAGTTGCTTTTTGGATTTAATATTAAAATTAAGTATATATATTCCTACCTAAGTCAACCCTCTCCGTCACTACCTCTCTCCTCGTTCCAATCGAAATTAAACAGAAAAGGAAAAAAAACCTCGACAACCACGAAGCCGTCTCCCTCCAGCGCGCCATCTCGCCTCCGCCATCCACCGATCGCCGTCGCAGGTCCGACGTCACCTCCCTCCTCGAACCCCACCCCTCGCGTGCTATCCTCTCTCCCCCGTTTGATTTAAACCCCGCGAACTCTAGCCCCCAATTCGAACGGAATCCTCCACCACAACCCGACTGGCCACCGCCGACAGCAGAGGCCGCGCACCACCCTCCCCCTAGCCACGTCAGCCCACCGTGAGGTCCCTTACCAAGGTGATTTTTAACAAGAAAAACACTGTTTTCTTTTCAGTTTATATAAATTGTATTGGATTTTCTTTCCTGATTTTATATAACAATGTATAATGAAGTTAAGATTTTTAAATATATAAAGTTGGATTTTTTTTTTATATATAATGATAATGTTTTAAAAATCTGAATTTTTAATGGAATAATTTATGAAAGGTTAGATTTTTCAAGTAAGAAAGATTAGATTTTTCAGGTAGGAAAGATTAGATTTTTCAAATAGGAAAGATTAGATTATTCAAGTAGAAAAGATTAGATTTTTATTCTCACAAAGATTTGATTTTTAAATCATATAAAGAGATGATTTTTCTTTTAATAGAAATGAAATTATTTTTAGATAATAAAAATAGGATTTTTATATTCTTAGCATAATAAAAATATAAATTTTAGTATATGAAGTGAAGTAAAAATATAATTTCTATGTATGTAGAGAAGTAAAAATATAATCTTTATATATAAAAAATGTGATTTTTACAGAAAAGGTTTAGAATAAAAATATAATCTTTATAAAGAAAACATTGTGTTAAAGATGCTATTTTTATCATCTTGAAGGCAAGGTAAAAATATGTGATTTTTATATATGTAGTGAATACGGGCAACGAAAATGACAAAGGGCGAGAACGACGAAGATTTCCTACATACGAAGAGTCGCGGCGTTTGGTTTAGCTTTTGGTGAGAACTTCTCACTTTAAATTTTCTTTTCTAGTTATATATATATATATATACTAGGATGCAGACGGTGCTTAGCAGCACCTGACGCCATCGTCCATAGACCATGGACTTGTTTGTTTGATTGTTTGGTGATTGATTAGAATATTTGTTGGAATTTTGTTTGGGTGAAATGAAATTGATTAGATTGGAATGTGTATGGCGTAGGCCGTTATTAGACCGGGGATAAGGCTAGGCCTTGTCCCGTTTCTAGTATCGTGCCGTTACGTCGCCGAAATTTTCTAAAATAAGTTAGAAAAATAAAAATATCATTTTATTTAATAAATGAGCTGAATAGAAATTCATGTGTTGAAATTAAATATTTTATCGTTAAAAATATAATTTTTAACGTGTGTGTGAATAAAATAAAATATTCATTTACAAATCAGACGATTTGTTTATGTACACTGATTTAACTGATATTGATTGGGACGATAAATTTTACACGTCGCCCAACTGCCCAAATAGAATCTGTGTTTGTTGATGTGAAACCCCACACGGGTATTGGGATGATATTCGACGTACACTAGTCCCAATAATTAGTTGTATGTCGATCGATAGGTTGACAGACAGTTGTGTTGTGCACTTTGGATGATGGTTGATTATTTATCGTTGTGATTATATACATGTGTCGTATGGAATCCATATAATTAACATTATATGGTAATTGATTGGGCCTCATTCCAATTTAGAAAATAAAGAATATTATAAAATATATATTCAGGTGTTGAAATAAAATATATATTCAGGTGTTGAAATAAAATATATATTCAGGTGTTGAAATAAAATATATATTCAGGTGTTGAAATAAAATATATATTCATGTGTTGAAATAAGATATATATTCAGGAGTTGAAATAAAATATATATTCAGGCATTGAAATAAAATATATATTCATGTGTTGAAATAAAATATATATTCAGGTGTTGAAGAAAATATTCATTTGTTGAATAGAATAACGAAGTTGTTGAAATATATAAAGCCGTGTAGATTAGATTTGCGCCATTTTGACACGAACGATATTTATATCGATTCTATTCGAATATCGAAAAAGAAGTGTTTTCGAAATATAACGTTTTGAAGATATTATCATTTATATATACTGATGATATGGAATATTCAATTTTGATTTGAAATTGAATATGAAGTTGAAATCGTTTTGAAAACGAATTTAAAACGATTTATAAAATACGTTTTAAAAGGAAATCGACGAAATATATATAATATATATTATATATATATTTAATGGCCTGAATAGAACGCACCGCGCTGCGCAGTTCGCGAATTTCGACCATTGACTTCGAATTGACGTTACGGGAGATCCGACCGTCGGATTCTTCTGAAACTGGGACCATTGGGTTCGTATCGAAAAGAGCTTTCCAATGAATATTAGAAATTTGAAATCTAACAGTTGGATTTGGAGATACGTCCAAATCAAATTTAGAAAAGGTCGCTGTAAGTGCAGTTCGACGACCGTTATTGGAAATCGACTGTACGAGCCTTGATAAAATTATTAAAAATATCTATAATTTGTGTAAAATCGTAATATATGAATTGGAAAGAACAGGGATGAAAAATTCCCTATTTGAAAGGATAAAAATATATTTTTGTCGAAATGAACTAGTTATGAACTAGAATTTAAATCCAATATTTTTAAATAAATAAATTGGATTTGAAGTGGTTTTAAAAATAATCAGAATTTCCAATATACGTATTGGAATAGATTTGAATCGAAATTATCTTCGGAATATTTCGATGTTGGATTTCGTGATTATACATATATGGTTATGGAAATTTGAAAGATATATTTATATCGTTATTTCCAATACGATATTTGTTGGTTTCAAAATTTGATATTGAATATAAGCCAATATATTTTCTATTCAGAGCTTTGTATTTAATATCGAACGTGATTTGGGTTTGTAGTGAATGGTGTCTTCATTAACACTGTTCTTGAACCCAGGTGAGAAAAGATTAAATCTTTTTATTTAGATTTAATGAAGTAAACCAATTAATTTATATTTAATTGGAATTGAATTGAAATTGATTTTTGGGTTTATCGTGAACAGTGTTTTAAATAACACTTGTTCTTTAACCAGATTAACAATGGAATTAAGAAATTTAGAAACTAACTGTAGGTTAGTTAAGAAGAATGGTTTCCTGGGTATTGATCTGATGTTGGTTTCGGCCTATGGGGTTAATATTTGGGGAATTGTTCTCTTACTAATTTACGGTTAGTGACTGATGAATTGGAATGAGGCGTATGTTGTGTTTGTGTAACATTTGTTTATTATATTCGCGAGTCATTCAAAAAGACCGGGTTTATCCCATTCTGAATAACTGATAAGACGATAAGTCGAAGATGAAGACAGTGGTTGAAGACCGGAGGACTTCACATCGTTTGGATAATTACTGATGATCTTGATTGGGCTGCACACCCAAGAGGAGGTAATCAGTTGGTGATCGTCCAGACGTATTTGGAGATCGATGGATATGCGAGGTACAAGGTGCCTCCGGTTTCATGCAGACCCAGAACGGACTTGAAAATGTACTGTGTGTCTGATATTGGATTTCATTCTGTGTGACTGATATCAGTGGCATAGAGTGGTTTGCCTGTGTGGCATGCTAAGATGCAAATAATCAAGGCTTCTGTTGAAAAGCAGAGTCTTGTGGTTGATGATCATAGCACAGCCTTTGTGGCATCGCTTTGTGTAGCGTTAATTCACGAGCCTCACACCCCGGTATGAACCAAAAACTAGAGAGGACCTCAGGGAGGACATGCGTTTCTTTCTAGTTAGGAGTGGCGTCAGTGCTTGAACTGGCTGAAGAGTTTGACTCATGCGGTTATTGGAATTGGAGGCGCCTCGGATATATCGGTCGTTCTCGAACCGATGGAGTCAGTGGACTAATTTACGCCCCATAGGGCGGGGAAACGCATGTTCAGGCATTTTAATCCACTCCATGTGGACCGGTCCTGACGATCCAAGGGCCCACCTGAGTCTGGGTCCGGAGACACGGTCTAGAGCGTCTCGAATCGGTTGAGGACTATCTTTTGCCTCGGTTCATAGATGGAAATCCAATTTCCAATATGTGATTTTGCGGTTTTGATTGTATACCTATATATGGCGACATAGTGGTATGGGGCATTCATGCCGCCTATGATTGATACTTATGATTGAAATTGTTTTTGACACTATACACTTATAGTACTATCAAAATAATCTGTTTTAAACATATCAAGCATTCTTTGGCTATTATAAGGTAAAAACCTTATCCTCCGGCTTGCGTTGCATTGTGTGATGGGACCTGGGTCTTATAATAGCTTCATTGTTCTTTATTTAGCATTGCGCTATTTGTTTTGTGCATTGGTATTCTTGGGAGGAAACCCGTTCCGTGTTACATGGCGTGGTCCCTTGATTTATCTAACTTTAAAAATAAAGATTTATAACTGTTTTAGTTCTCACACCAGTCATATGACTGACCTGGAGTTTATTGTTTTAACCTAAACTCTGGGTGCCCTTATTTTCCGCACGGACAGCTAGTAGTTTTGGTTTTGCAGATTTATTCTTACAGGACCCTGGTTTACAGCTGGAACAATACTCGGAAAGCTCTGTATCCATGTATTTATTTCAGTTGTGTTTTGTATTATTTTTCCGCTGTAGTAATGTATTTAAATCTCTGATATTTTATAATGTGTAATTTTTATTCATACTCTGTATATTCTTGTACTCTGATGGAATTGTTGTAATATACAATGAAATGTTCTTCTGGTTGTGTCCTGATGTGTACTGTTCTCAACTCAATTCGTGCTTTCCTTATTGGGGAAGTTCGGGTCGTTTCAATTATCAGTGGTGGAGATATGTTAAATGAAAAGAGTAAAGTTATCAATACTCGTGCTATGCATATTATTTATTCTTGTCTTAGCATTGATCGATTCAAACTTGTCTCCTATTGTTTAATTGCCCAGGATATCTAGAAAACTCTCGATGCAAAGTATGGACGAAAAGACAATTGCTTAAAACCCTCAAGGGCTAACTCAAGCTCATAATTATGCCTAATAAAATTTATAGATGATGGAGATACAACAGATGATGATTCAGAAAATGGAGACTTTTCATATGAAGATTTAATTCATCGTTGTAATGATTTAACAAATGTTGTAAATAGTCTTAAATATAAAAACAAAACTCTGAAATCTAAAAAAACTTGAGTTGATCACCAAAAATAATATTTTGCAACTAAAAGCTGAAAATGTCAAGAAATTTTCAAAATTCGATTGCACGAATTGTTTCAATTTGAAAAATGATTTAGCTCACCTCAAGGAAAATCTTCAAAAGCTTAGAAAACAAATAATGAGTTCAAAAGAAAAGGAGGATGAGCTAATCTGCACAAACAATACCTTGCAAAAAGAGTTGGAAAATTTTAAGATTTCCAAAAATTCCAAATATAAGATTGCTGAGAAAAAGAGTTTATTGAAAACCGGAAAAATTCTAAATGAGCTTGAAATTGAAACCGAGAGAATCATAAATCTCAAGTGCAATAACTATATGACTTTTCGAAAAGAACTATTTGAAATTAAAAAGAACCTCAATTCCCTTGAAAATGAAAATGTGATTTTGAAAAATGACAAATCTGAGATTATTCAAATAAATCACGATTTTGGAAAAAGTTAGAAAATTCAAGGAATTTGAAAAACATGAAATTGAAAAGCGTAATTGATTTGAAATTGAGATTTCTGAGTCTAAAGCCAAAATTGATGAAATGACCCAAACTTCCCCGTAAAGGAAAGCCCGGATTGCTTTGGGAACAACACACATCAAAACACAAACAGAAGAACATTTCATTGCTTGTTACAACAATTACATCAGAGTACAAGAATATTCAGAGTATGAATAAATATTACACAGAAAAATAATATCAGAGATTTAAATTACAAAGCAGCGGAAATAAAAAAATGTATAAATACAATGACTAACACAACTGAATGAAATACACGGATACCAAGCCTTCCGAATATAGCTCCAATTGTAAATCCAGGATCCTATGAAAATAAATCTGCAAAACCAAAACTACTAGCTGCCCGTGTGGAAAATATGGGCACCCAAAGTTTAGGTTAAAACAATAAACTCCAGGTCAGTCATGGGACTGGTATGAGAACTCAAAAACAATTATTAATTTGATTTTAAGGTTAGGTAGATCAAGGGACCACGCCGTATAACATGGAACGGGTTTACCCCCAAGAATACCAGTGCATAAAATAAAGAGCGCAATGCTAATTAAAGAAAAATGAAGCTATTGTAAGACTCAGGTCCCATCACACAATGCAACGCAAGCCGGAGGATAGAGTTTTACCTTAATAGCCAAATATGCTTGATACGCGAAATTTATCTTTTATTATTACTATAAGTGCATAGTGTAGAAATCAATTTCGAAAGTAAATGTATCAATCATAGACGGCATGAGCGCCCCATCCCACTATGTCGCCATATATAGGTTTACAATTAAAACCGCAAAGCTCGTATTGGAAAGTTGGATTTCCATCATGATGGCTCATGATTCGAAAGATCTATCGTGTAGTGCAATCCACAACAGCTTACATCCCAACTAGAGAAAACACCGTAATTCACATCCGCACTTTTGGGAAATCAAGTATCACTGTGGCTTACGTCCCGGCGAGAGAAAACACCGCTTACTCTATCCCTCTATGGGAATCGTGGGAAATGCCCTATCCCTCATCTCGGTCGACCGAATCCATTTCATATCGAAAGCATACTGACCTGACCATCAGTTCATCATCATATCAGGGTGTGAGCGAAGTAACGCTACACAAAGCTATGCTAATTAAAGCTATGCTTTGATCATCATCCACAAGGCTCTGCTTTTCAATGAAAGCCTTGATCCATGCATCTTAGCATGCCACATTGTCAATCCATACCATACCATTGATTTCTGCCAATATATAACAACTGAGCTCGTACGTCTCAGAGAAGGGTGTTAAGCAAGAGAATAAATTCTCCGCTACCAACAGATATATATTAGCAAAGATCAACGAATACAGCATAAAGGAATACAACGTCAGACATACCATCCGTTTACAAGTCCGTTCTGGGTCTGAACGAAACCGGAGGCACCTTATTCCTCGTTCCATATGTCCAATAGGGAAGAGAGGCCCTCGCATATCCGAACAATCAACAAGTACGTCCGGACGGCTACCACTGTAGTCCGTACAAGGTAGCTACTTCAATCATGGGAATCGGTAGCAACTCATCCATTCAATGTGAAGATCGTCGGTCTTGCACCGTCGTCAATCTCTTCGATTGTTAGTCGTCATATTCATTATTCAGAATGGGTTGAACCCGGTATTTTCGAATAACTCGCGTAATTTATAATCAGGTGCTATAAAAACACATCCTACGCCTCATTCCAATTCAGAATATTCTTTTGATAAAATAATCACATTTTTAGGGAAACGTTCCCATTAATTTTATCAAAGATAAATCCTTTTAAATTTTCTTTTTAATCCCAAAAATTATTACTTAAGGATTATTCAAATTTGAGAAATTAATCTTATCCTTAACTGGGTTAAAGAACTAATGTCTTTTAGAAACATTGTTCATGATAAACCCAAATCTTCTTCCATTAACTATGGAATCTTCACGGAAATCATAGCGGTGTATAATCGATATAAATTCCCGTATCAGGCTAATAATATAAATGGAATAGCGGCAAGTCCTTTTAAATTCCATATATAGTATCGGTCTTCATTCACAGGAGCTCATCCCGATTATTACCAAATCAAATTCCATTCAATTCCAATTTAATATATTAAATTGGAAAACTTTACTTTGGAAAATTCCCATTTAAATCTTAGCAAAAGATTTATAAATTCCAAATTATATCTTCATAGATAATTGGGTTAAAGAACAAATGTTATTTAAAACATTGTTCACAATAAACCCAAAAATCCAATTCTTTTATTCAATTCCAATTAAATATTAATTAATTGGTAAAATTTCCTAAATCTTAATTAAAATATTTATTATTTCTAAACTGGGCTTAAGAACAGTGTTATTAAAGACACCATTCACAACAAACCCAAAATCCAATTTGACATTAAATATAAGGTTCTGAATAGAAATTATATTGGCTTATATTCAATATCAAATTCTGAAACCAACAAATATCGTATTGGGAATAACGATATATATATATCTTCCAAATTCCCATAACAATATCCGTAAAATCACGGAATCCAACATCAAAATATTCTGAAAATAATTTCCATTCAAATCCATTCCAATATATATATATATATATATTGGAAAAATTATGGTTATTTTAAAACCATTTTCAAATCCGATTTATTTATTTCTAAAAATAATTTGGATTATTATTCTAGTTAATAACTAGTTCGTTTTGACAAAAATATATTTTTATCTTTTCAAAACTGGAATTTTTCATCAAAAATCTTTCCAAATCATTTATTATGATTTTACATAATTTTTCCATATTTTTAATAATTTTATTATCGCCCGTACAGTCGGTTTCCAATAACGGCCACCAAACTGCATCCGTAGCGACCTTTTTTGAAATTGATTTGGGCATATCACCAAATCTAACCATTAGATTGCAAATCTCTTACTTTTGTTGGGAAGATCTTTTCGATACAAACCCAACGGTTCCAGTTTTAGGTGAATCCGACGGTCGGATTTCCCGTTACATTAATTTGAAGTTAATGATTGAAATTCGCGAACGATCGCTGCGCGGCGCGTTCTATTCAGGCCATTATATATATTATATATATATTTCATCGATTTCCATTTAAAATGTATTTTATAAATCGTTTATTATTTCATTTTAAAACGATTTCAACTTCATTTTCACTTTTTAATCAAAATTGAATATTCATATCCAAACAATGAACATTTTGATGAATCATACTTACATTAAAAATGTAATTTTTAATGTTACAATATTTTTATTAAAACTGTGAATATTTTAATGAATCATACTTACATAAAAATGTAATTTTTGATATTGAAATATTTTTATTCAAACTTGAATCTTTTTCACCATTTCTTATATACAACAAAATGTAAATTTTTATTGTTAAACCCTTTTTTATTTCAATCAATGAATATTTTTCATTATTCCTACATTCAGCAAAAATGTGAATTTTTATTGTTTAACCTTTCTATTTCAATCAATGAATATTTTCATTATTTCTACATTCAATACAAATGTGAATTTTTATTGTTTAACCTTTCTATTTCAATTAATGAATATTTTTAATCTTTTCTACATTCAATAAAAATGTGAATTTTTATTGTATTAACATTTTTTTTTAATTAATGATCATTTTTAATCTTTTCCACATTCAATAAAAATGTGAATTTATATTGTTCAACTTTTCTATTTCAATCAATGATCATTTTTCTACTTTACTATCAAATAAATTATTTACATTTTTAATTTAGCAAAATCTCTTTAATAAATCAAACATACAATACAAATATAATTTTTATTATCTAATCTTTTTGTTTAACATAATTCTTTTTAATGATTTTATAATACAAACAAAATGTAATTTTCATTGTTTAAACATTTTATTTTAAAACATTGAATATTTTCAATCATTTCTACCTACACAATGAAAATGTATATTTTTATTATTGACATATTCTATTTCAAACACTCAATATTTTATTTATTCATACATACAATGAAAATGTGTTTTTTATTGTATAAACATTTTCTTTTCAAACAATGAATATTTTATTAGTTTATACATTCAATTATTATTAAAATATTTTTATTCAACACATGAATATTATTTTAAAATATTTTTTATTTTCCAAATTGAAATGAGACCCAAACAATTACCATATTATGTTATTTATATGGATTTCATAAATCGCATGTATACAACAATAATGATAAACAATCATTAAAAATTTATACAACATCCAGAGTGCAATTTACAACTGTGTGAGCATTAAAATAAATAAATAAATAACGCACATCATAGACGGTCAATCCATCGATTGACATACAACTAAATATTGGAAGTAGTATAGGTCAAATATCATCCCAATACCCATGTGGGGTTTTCAAACAATAACAGTTTATTTATTTGTGCAGTTGGGCGATATGTAAAATTTAACATCCCAATTCATATCAGATAAATGGGTGTACATAATCGTCCGATTTGTAAATGAATATTTTATTTCTTTTTTGGATAATTTTATGTCGTTCACATATATACGTTAAAAATTATATTTTTAACGATAAAATATTTTATTCAACATATGAATATTTATTTTCCATTTCACACCACAATCACATCACAATACAGCCCAAACAATCAATTATGGTTTCAATCAAAAGTGTCAGGTGCTACTTAGCACCGTCTGCATCCTAATATATATATTTAACTGTAAAATAAATAAAGTGAAAAGGAGTTCTCCCTTTTGGCTTCCACTCCGCCAGTTTAATTTCTGAATTTCTGAACAGTTTGGATTTTCCCAAAATTCCAAGGCAATCTTCTTCGCGCTATTCACAGTAAAAATCATATTTTTAATATGATGTTTATATATTTAAAAGTCGCATTTTTAAACAATGATATTTATAAATAAAAATCATATTTTACTATGCAATGAAAAATCATGTTTTCCTATACGATGAAAAAAAAATTATACAATGAAAAATAATGTTTTCTATATAATGAAAAATATTGTTTTCTATAAGCTATATATATAAAGATTACATTTTTAAACTGTTCTACATATATATTTAAAAATTCCTATTTTAATTTCAAAGTTATTTCTATAGAAATCCATGTTTTTAAAATAAAGTATTTATAAATAAAAATACATTTCTATAACATTATATCTGTGCAGTCAATTCCCCGATATTGCCCCGATATATCTCGTATCCTACTTTTGCCGCAACGATATTCCCATCAATTCCCCAAATATATCCTTCCCGCTATTATCCCCGATATTTCGGTAATAATCCGCTATATCTCCGATTTTTTTGCTCCGCTATATCCCTTATTCCTATAAATAAGCATTTTACTCAAGCCATGCACTTAAATTTTATGATAAATTTAGGTTTAATGTAATAGTGAAATACGTTGTAGGTTATTATAACTAGTTCTATCTTTTTACATCTCAACTTTATTTATCTTTACTTTATTAGAACATGTTTCCCTTATTGGGAAATAATAAATAATACTTTTTCCACTTTTTAATGTCAAATGTTTATTATTCCTCATTTTAAAGTCATCCGCTATATCCTGATATATCCCCGATATATCCCCGCTACAACTTTTTGCGAACTTAACCGCTATGGAGCGACAGAGCGCATTAACTGCACAGCATTATATATATATATATATATATTAAAAATATCATTTTTAACAAGGCTATTTTATTTAACAAAATCAATGCAATTTTTATTTTACAAAAACCAATGCTATTTTATTTTTAAAACAAAGCGATTTATATTTTAAAAGCAACATTTTAAAACAAATTTATTTCATTTAAAAATTACATTTGTAAATCAAATCCATCTATATATATATTAAAATTTCATTTTGCTATAATATACACAATATTATATAATTTAAAAATCATATTTAAAAATTATATTTTTAAAACCATTTTATTTTCTTTTTATAAAAACAATGTTATTTACTTTTAAAACAAATCTATAATCAATGTTATTTTTATTACAAATCTGGTCTTTACCTTAATCATGTTTGTTTCCCTGTTAAACTATTGTCCTCCTTCTTCTGGTACTCTTAGCATACAAACCCACTCATCACGCTGGTCTTCATTTCTAGGATTTGAATTTACTACTCCAACTTTGCGTCGGAGTTAGATCAGAAGCCGCCGCGTCGAAAACCTCTCGCCGCCGTCCCCAACGCCGGAGTGCAGATGAACTCGGCGCCTTCTGGCGCCAGAGATACTGACTCGAACGTCGGTCCTTGGAGCTAGGAAATCACGCTCCAGAATTGATGAAATCCGGACATATCCTTACGAAGTGGAAGAGCATGAAAAATGCTTTGATTTCTGCTTTGAAGTTGCATCAGAATTCGAAGGGGATTAGGAATTAATAACGATTTAAAATCGGAAGAGGGTGGCCATTGGTTTTAGAGACAGCGGCGGCTGAGGGATTGTAATTAGGGTTTGAGGGGAATACGAAATACGATGTATTTATATAGTATTTCTATTATTATTTTATTTATTTAATTCAATTTAATTCAAATAATACTAGTTTACCACCTCGAACTTCAAATGAATCCCAATGACTGTCGCCCCTAGCTAAACACCCGCATTCCATACACAATGGGATATATATCGTAAGCCAATTCGGTCATTTTAATCAGTTTTTATTTAAATTAAAATATAAATCAATATATATTTAATTTAAACGTACATTTTAATTTACTGGGGCCACATACTGACCCCAAAAATTACAGAAAAAATATCTCTAGTTATGTTTTGATAATACGGTTCTAACAAAACTAATTTCGTCGAATTTGAAGACTGTTTGAAAAATGACCAATTTCTTGTCGACCTAATTTGACTGAAATTGACAAAACACGTTTTCTTTTGCCACGCTCATATATCGATTCTAAAAATTATGAAAATTTAAACCTAGCAATAATTTGACATTCCGGATCCAACAAAAGTGGTTTCGTCGAAAACGGAGGTCGTTTGCACAATGGCTATATATTATATTAATATATATATATATATTCCATAACGACTATTCTGAATTTTTAACTGGCCATAACTTTTTATTCCCGCTATGAAATTTCAATTTTTCAGATTCGTTTTAAAGATATTATTAAACAGATTTAAATATCTCTGGTTTTACTAAAATCCGATTTATTTTGAATCCTGTACATTCAGTTAAAGTTTAAAATCAAATTTTCAAACTACCGCGTTATTTCTAACTCCTTTTATAATTAAAATAAATTTATTCGTTCTAACTTTGATTTAAATAAATTTTTTAATCGTTATTATTTAAAATATATCATTTTAAATATTCAAAATCCATTAAAATTTCTAAAATAAAATTTTTAAATTTGTTCTGAAAATCCGGGTTGTTACAATCTCCCCCACTTAAAATCTTTTCGTCCTCAAAAAGAAATGGAGCTGAAAGTTGTTTAACCAACCAACTCAACTTTCAATTCTAATCAATTTTCAATTCAGTTCAATATTAAATTCGATTTAGCTAAATTTATCATTCTTTCTCATATTGGTTAAAATAATTATTATTCCAGTATTTCAATTAGTTAAACTAATTATCAAACATCACAACCAGCAATCAATTAGTTGATTAGCTTTTTAAATATATATATATATAAAGTTTACATATATTGAAAAAATCATATTCTTAGTGCAAATCACAGCAATAAACTCTAACTAAGTTTTGGTTCTCACACCAGTCAATTGGAAATATATAGATATCCCAGTTTCGAAACTCGAACATAAATACTGATGATGATCGATCAATCACCAGAATTATCCCCGGGCGACTAGAGTGTGATTCTATATCTATCCAGTATATTTGAGACTTCGTATATACGTTCATGACGCCTATATGCAAAATCTTTATATACTCGATTGCCCAAATTCAATATAAAATAATATACTCAAATACGTATAATTAGGTTAAATTTTCAAAATTTAAATTTGTTTTCAACAATTTTTTTATTTAAAAAAATAACACTCTTCAAACCCGTTCTAGGATACTACTGATCCTATCTCTAACGAGTCATTGACATTGGATATTACTAATCCAATTTCTGATGAATTCTTTTGTTCGGTTCTAATGTGTCTTGTTCTCGAGCTCTGTAAACCAAAGCTCTGATACCAACTGAAACGACCCAAAGTTCCCCATAAAGGAAAGCCCGGATTGCTTTGAGAACAACACACATCAGAACATAAACAGAAGAACGTTTCATTGCTTGTACAACAATTACATCAGAGTACAAGAATATTCAGAGTATGAATAAATATTACACAGAAAAATGATATCAGAGATTTAAATTACAAAGCAGCGGAAATATAAAAATGCATAAATATAATGACTAACACAACTGAATGAAATACACGGATGCCAAGCTTTCCGAATATAGCTCCTGTTGTAAATCTAGGATCCTGTGAAAATAAATCTGCAAAACCAAAACTACTAGCTGCCCGTGTGGAAAATATGGGCACCTAGAGTTTAGGTTAAAACAATAAACTTCAGGTCAGTCATGGGACTGGTATGAGAACTCAAAAACAGCTATTAATTTGATTTTAAAGTTAGGTAAATCAAGGGACCATGTCATATAACACGGAACGGGTTTACCCCCAAGAATACCAGTGCATAAAACAAATAGTGCAATGCTAATTAAAGAAAAATGAAGCTATTATAAGACTCAGGTCCCATCACACAATGCAACGCAAGCCGGAGGATAGAGTTTTACCTTTTAATAGCCAAATATGCTTGATATGCGAAATTTATCTTTTATTATTACTATAAGTGCATAATGTAGAAATTGATTTCGAAAGTAAATGTATTAATCATAGACGGCATGAGCGCCCCATCCCACTATATCGTCATATATAGGTTTACAATTAAAATTGCAAAGCTCGTTTTGGAAAGTTGGATTTCCATCATGATGGCTCCTGATTCGAAAGATCTATCGCGTAGTGCAATCCACAACGGCTTACGTCCCAGCTAGAGAAAACACCGTATTGCACATCCGCACTTTTGGGAAATCAAGTATTACTGCGGCTTACGTTCCGGCGAGATAAAACATCGCTTACTCTATCCCTTTATGGGAATCTGGGGAAGTGCTCTATCCCTCATCTCGGTCGACCGAATCCATCTCATATCGAAAGCATACTGACCTGACCATCAGTTCTCCATCATACCGGGGTGTGAGGCTCACGAAGTAACGCTACACAAAGCTATGCTAATTAAAGCTATGCTTTGATCATCATCCACAAGGATCTGCTTTTCAACGAATGCCTTGATCCATGCATCTTAGCATGCCACATTGTCAATCCATACCATACCATTGATTTCCGCCAATATATAACCTCTGAGCTCGTATGTCTCAGAGAAGGGTGTTAAGCAAGAGAATAAATTCTCCGCCACCAACAGATATATATTAGCAGAGATCAACGAATACAGCATAAAGGAATACAACGTCGGACATACCATCCATTTACAAGTCCGTTCTGGGTCTGAACGAAACCGGAGGCACCTTATTCCTCGTCCCATATGTCCAATACGGAAGAGAGACCCTCGCATATCTGACAACCAATAAGTACGTCCGGGCGGTTACCACTGTAGCCCCTTCAAGGTAGCTACTCCAATCATGGGCATCAGTAGCAACACAACCATTAGATGTGAAGATCATCGGTCCTAACAAAACTAATTTCGTCAAATTGGAAGACCGTTTGAAAAATGGTCATTTTCTGGTCGATCCAAATTGACTAAAACTGATAAAACACGTTTTCTTTTGCCATGCTCACATATTGATTCAGAAAATTATGGAAATTTGAATCTAGCAGTAATTTGACATCCCGGATCCAACAAAAGCGGTTTCATCGAAAACGGAGGTCGTTTGCAAAATGGCTATTTTAAGACCTTTATATATATTAAAAAAAAAATCACAGCGACTTTTTTGAATTTTAAACTGAACGTAACTCTCAACTTATAAAATGAAATCTCAGTTTCTTACATCCGTTAGAAAGATATCATCAAACAGCTTCAAATATTTCTTGTTTCGTCCAATTCTGACTTATAATGAATTCTGTATATTCATTTGAAATTAGAAATCGAATTTTTGAACTATCGCGCCATTTCAGGCTCGTTATATAATTAAAATAAAATTAATCGTTTTAACTTCATCAAAAATAAATTTTCCGTCGTTATTAATTAAAATAAATCATTTTAAATATTCAAAATCCATTAAAATCGCCAAAATAAAATTTTAAATTGGTTCTGATTTTTCGGGTTGTTACAATCTCCCCCACTTAAAATCTTTTTGTCCTCGAAAAGGAACGGAGCTGAAAGTTGTTTAACTAATCAACTCAACTTTCATTATTTTCATTACGGCTCAAGTTCTTCAACTTTTCAGTTTCTAAGAACTTCGAAATTTTTCAAAAATTTAGCTAACACCCTAAATTTTTGAAAAATTTCTCTATAACCTCCTTTGTACGGGGAGCACCGGGAAAATCCCCAAAAACTGCCACACAGGCCCTCTCATCTCAAAAAGAAAAAGAAAAAGCCAATCGGCTCATAAAATCATCATCACCCAAGAAATTAGTAAACGTGTACCTATTTGTCGGGCATACAATTTTATTCCTCTGCTTAGCTTCCCTGCTATGACCTGTTCAATGTATATATATGTACATGCATGCAATTTCAAACAATTTTCAATTCAGTTCAATATTTGATCAATTTGGTTATATGTACCGTTCTTTCACATTATGGTTTTCATTAGATAACAAATAATCATACAACACAACCATCAATCAATTAATGATTTAACGTTTCAAATTCATAATTTTGACATATATACTGAAAATCATGTTTTTGGTGCCAAATCACAACAATAACCCTATCTAATTTTGGTTCTCACACCAGTCAAATGGAAATATATAGATATCACATTTTCGAAACTCGAACATACACACTGATGATGGAGCTCCACCATCAGAATCATCTCCGGGCGACCAGAATGTGATCCTATATCTATCCAGTATAATTGAGACTTCGAATACACGTTAATTACGGGTATATTCAAAATCTTCATATACTCGATGGTCCAAATTCAAACTAAAATAAATATTCAAATATGAATGATAAAGTTTAAATTTTCAAAACAAAATGTGTTTCATTTTTATTTCAAAAATAATACTCTCCCGACTCATTCTAAGATACTATTGATCCCATCTCTTACGAGTTATTCCCATTGGATATTACTAATCTAATCTTTGGTGAATTCTTTCGTTTGGTTCTAGTGTGCCTTGTTCTCAAGCTCTGTAAACCAAAGCTATGATACCACGATATAACGACCCGAACTTCCCCGTAAAGGAAAGCCCGGATTGCTTTGAGGACAAGACGAATAAAAACACAGATAGAAGAACATTTCATTACTTATTACAACAATTCCATCAGAATACAAGAATATCACAGAGTATGAATTAATAATATTACACAGAAAATATCAGAGATTTAATATACGTAGCAGCGGAAAAATGACACAAAACACAACTGAAAGAAATACACGGATACAGAGCTTTCCGAGTATGGTCCCAGCTGTAAATCCAGGATCTTGTAAGAATAAATCTGCAAACCGAAACTACTAGCTGCCCGTGTGGAAAATAAGGGCACCAGAGTTTAGGTTAAAACAATAAACTCCAGGTCAGTCATGTGACTGGTGTGAGAACTAAAACAGTTATTAATCTTTATTTTAAAGTTAGGTAATCAAGGGACCACGCCGTATACACGGAACAGGTTTCCTCCCAAGAATACCAGTGCATAAAACAAACAGCGCAATGCTAAATAAAGAACAATGAAGCTATTATAAGACCCAGGTCCCATCACACCATGCAACGCAAGCCGGAGGATAGGGCTTTCCCTTATAATAGCCAAAGAATGCTTGATACGCGAAATTTAATCTTTTATTATTACTATAAGTGCAGAAAACAACTTCAAATATAAATGTATCAATCATAAACGACATGGGTACCATATATCATGTCGCCATACTAGTTCTACAATTAAAACCGCAGGATGACGTATTGGAAGTTGGATTTCCATCTGTGAACCGAGGAAAGGGATTGTCCTCACCGCTTCGAGACGCTCTAGCCCGCCCCTCTGGAAGAGCCGCAACTATACCTTGGATCGTCAGGGCCGGTCCACACGAAGTGGATTAAAATGCCTGAACAATGCATTTCCCCGCCCTATGGGGCGTCAATCTGGTTTTTGTAAAGACCATCCATCGGCTCTGCAAAGACCGATATAACCGAGGCACCTCGCATTCCAACAACCACATGAGTCAAACTTGTCAGGGCTTGTAAATCACTGACACCACTCCTAGCTAGAAGGAAACGCATGTCCTCCCTTAGGTCCTCTCCCGTTTCTGGTCCACATCGGGGTGTGAGGCTCGCGAATTAACGCTACACAAAGCTATGCTAAATTAGAGTTGTGCTTTGATCATCAACCACAAGGCTCTACTTTTCAACAAAAGCCTTGATCACTGCATCTCAGCATGCCACACAGGCAGTTCACGCCATGCGACTGATGTCTATCAAACACACAGAATGAAATCCAATGTCAGACACACATCCATTTACAAGTTCGTTCTGGGTCTGTGTGAAACCGGAGGTACCTTATTCCTCTCCCATATGTCCAATACAGGAGAGAGGCCCTCGCTTATCCGTCGATCTCTAAGTATGTCCGGACGATCACCATTTATTACCACGTCTTGGGTGTACAGCCCAATCAAGACATCTGTAATCATCCAAACGATGTGAAGACCTCTGGTCTTCAACCATCGTCTTCCTCTTCGACTTATCGTCGAATCAGTTATTCAGAATGGGATCAACCCGGTCTTTCTGAATAACTCGCGTATACAATAAACAAGTGCTATAAAAACACAATATACGCCTCATTCCAGTCCAGAATATTCTTTTATTCAAATATTCATATCATTAGGGAAAGGTTCCCATTAATTTTATCAAAGATAAGTTCTTTTAAATTTATTCTTTAATCTTCCTTTGGATATCATTTCAAACCATGTTAAGGTTTTCCAAACTAGTAGCGATTAGCGAACCACACCGAAGTAATCATTTATTTTATTTCCCAATCCCAACATATTCATCCCATGGAGCAAAACTGGTAATACTTCATATCTAACACTATAGTGTTATCGATAAAATTAATTACCATTTCACGTTCAAATCTAATTAAAGATTTAACTATCACTTGGAGCAAAACTGGTGATACTCGAATCTCGATCATTTCAATTCAATGAAAGATTCATTAAACTCCACTTAGTTTTAATCTTCCCAAAAATCAATATTAATGATTATGCTATCTTTAACTAGGTTAAAGAACCAATGTTATTTAAAACGTGGTTCACGATAAATCCAAAATCACATTCCATTCTACTAGTCTCTAATCGTAAATTAGCAAGAGAACAGTTCCCTAAATATTAATCCCGAAGGCCGAAACCAACATAAGATCAATACACAGGAGACCATTCAACTTAGCTGATCTCCAGTTATTTTCTAATTTTCTTAACTCCATTGGGTTTAAGAATGGTATTATTAAAGATACCATTCATGACAACCCAAAATCTCATTCCATTGTTAATCGGGTTAAAGAATAAATGTTATTTAAAACACCGTTCACGATAAACCCAAAAACCGATTCAAATTCAATTCCAATTAGATATCAATCAACTGGAAAATCTCACTAAATCTAAATTAAAGATTTATTCTTTTCTCAACTGGGTTCAAGAGTAGTGTTATTTAAGACCCCATTCACGACAAACCCAAAATCCCATTTGATATTAAATACAAGGCTCTGAATAGAAAATATATTGGCTTATATTCAATACTAAATTCTGAAACCAACAAATATCATATTGGAAATAACGATATAAATATATCTTTCAAATTTCCATAACCATATCTGTATAATCACGAAATCCAACATCGAAATATTCTGAAGATAATTTCGATTCAAATCCATTCCAATTCGTATATTGGAAATTCTGGTTATTTTTAAAACCATTTCAAAATCCAATTTATTTATTTAAAAATAATGGATTATAATTCTAGTTCATAACTAGTTCATTTCGATGAAAATATATTTTTATCTTTCAAATATGGAATTTTTCATCCCAATTCTTTTTAAATCATTTATTATGATTTTACACAAATTATTAATATTTTTAATAATTTTATCAAGGTCGTACAGTTGATTTCCATAAACGGTGGTCGAACTGCACTTACAACGACCTTTTTCCAAATTTGATTTGGACGTGATTCCAAATCCAACCGTTAGATTTTAAATCTCTAATATTCATTGGAAATCTCTTTTCGATATAAACCCAACAGATCCGGTTTTAGGAGATTCCGATGGCCGGATCTCCCGTAACGTCAATTCGAAGTCAATGGTCGAAATTCGCAAACTACCGCATCACGGCGCGTTCTATTCAGGCCATTAAATATATATAATATATATTATATATATTTCATCGATTTCCTTTCAAAACGTATTTTATACATCGTTTTAAATTCATTTTCAAAACGGTTTCAACTTCATATTCAATTTTAAATCAAAATTGAATATTCCATATCATTAACATATAAATGATAATATTTTCAAACATCATATTTTGAAATCACTTCATTTTCAATATTCATTATAAAAATGAATAAAATCGATAGTTCACATTAAAATGGCGTTAATCTAATCAACACGGCTTTATATATTTAAATATATTCGTGTCAATCCCAAATCGGACATCAAAATCAGATTTTGATTCTTTTCTGAATATTATTTTAAAATATTCGTTATTTCTGAACTCGAATCAGACACAGTCAATTACCATATAATGTTGATTATATGGATTTCATACAATACATGTATACAACAACAATGATAAACAATCAACCATCATCCATAGTGCATTCTACACTGCATAAGCATTAAATATAAATATTTAACGCTTACAACAGCGGTCAACCAATCGATCGACATACAACTAAATAATTGGGATTAGCGTACGTCAAATATCATCCCAACACCCATGTGGGGTTTTAATCAACAAATACTGAATATTATTTGTGCAGTTGGGCGATGTGTAAAATATATCGTCCCAATCCATATCAGTAAAATGGGTGTTCATAAACAAATCGTCTGATTTGTAAATGAATATTTATTTTATTCATATACGCGTTAAAAATTATATTTTTAATGATAAAATATTTTATTCAACATATGAATATTCTATTCAGTTCATTTATACAATAAAAATGATATTTTTATTGTTCTAACATATTTCAGAAAATTTTGGCGGCATAACGTCGCGATACTAGAAACGGGATAAGGCCTAGCCTTATCCCCAGTATAATAATGGCCTGCGCCATACACATACCAATCTAATCAATCCCATTTCATTTCCCAAACCAAATTCAACCAAATAATCCAATCAATCCAATCAACCAAACTAACAATCACACAAGTCGTCAATGGTCTGTGGACGATGGGGAACAGTTCGTGTATGCAGTTAAAAATTAACAACTGTATAAAAAATTTCAGTGAGGAGTTCTCACCTTTGGGATCCACTCCTCCATTCTCTATTTCTGAATGGCTCGGATTTGCCCAATATTCCAATGCAATCCTTTCCCGTTGTTCATAGTAAAAATCGCATTTTTAGTATGATTTTTATTTTAAAAAATCACATTTTTATAATGGCACTTCTTATATAAAAATCATATATTTTTACCACGCTTCTTTCTATATAAAATTATATTTTTATATCTCTACTTCTTATATATAGATTGAAATTTTATTTTGCTTCATATATAATAATTATATTTTTATAAAGATCATATTTTTAATAAGCTACATATATAAAAATCAAATTTTTATATCCTTAAAAATCAAATCTTTGTATAAACAAAAATCAAATCCTTTTTCTATTAAAAATCTGACCTTTCTTGTTTATAAAATTCCAATCTTTCTTTATAAAAATCCTAACTTTCTTTTATAAAAATCCTAGCATTCTTTTATAAAAATCCTAGCTTTCTTTTATAAAAATAAAAACATAAGCTTTATGTAGAATAAAAATCAAAGCTTTAGGCAAAATAAAAATCAAAGCTTTGTATATAAACTACATTCCTATAACTATACTTCATATATTTATAAAATTGAAATTGAAACTTTCTTTCTATAAAAATTCTATTTTTCGTCTTATAAAACTACTATCTTTCTTCTTTAAAGATCGTAACTTTTTTTTTATAACTAAATAAAAATCAGTTTCTATACCTAAACAAAATCAGTTTTTATAAAAATTAAAAACTCACTTTTGTTCGAGTTGGAAGGGGGCCACTGTTGGAGCTAGAGGGTTGCGGAGGAGGGGATCGACGTCTCTGGTGGTCAGCCGGCTGCAAGGGAGGTGGCGCGCAGGGGAATCAATGGATGGAAGTGGCGTCAGCTAGGGTTTGGGGGGCCTCGCGGTGTATTCGAGAAGAAGAGGGGGGAGAGAAGCGGAGGACGGAGAGGGAGGGGGGTCCAGATCGGAGCGACGACAGGTGAGGCTCGCCTCCGGCGCGGTGGTGGTAGCGTGTGGGAGGAGGGCGACGGGATAGGCTACAACGGATTTTTCCCCTTTTAATTTTTGAACGAAGGGAGAAATAGTGGGGGGGGGGGGTTGACTAATCTTTAGAGTATATATATTAATATAATATTATTATTTAATTCGTTTATTTCTTGTTTAATGCCACGAACTCCAAACAAACCCCAACGACCGTCGTCCCTAGCTAATTACCCCCATTCCGAACACAAGGGTATTTGTCAAGTAAGCCAATTCGACCGTTTCGTTCCGTTTCCGCTAAATTTAAAATATAATTCATTATATTTTAAATTCGAACGCACATTTTAATTTACTAGGGCCACACAACGATCCTAAAAATTCCAAAAAATATATTTCTAGCTTCGTATTGACGATACAGTCCTAACAAAACTAATTTCGTCAAATTTGAAGACCGTTTGAAAAACGGCCATTTTCTGGTCGATCCAAATTGACTAAAACTGACAAAGCAAGTTTTCTTTTGCTATGCTCGCATATTGATTCAGAAAATTATGGAAATTTGAATCTAGCAATAATTTGACATCCCGGATCCAACAAAAGTGGTTTCGTCGAAAACAGAGGTTGTTTGCAAAATGGCTATTTTTAAGGCCTTTATATATATAAAAAAATATATAAATTCCACAACGACTTTTCTGAATTTTAAACTGAACGTAACTCTTAACTTATAAAATGAAATCTCAGTTTCTTACATTCGTTAGAAAGATATCATCAAACAGATTCAAATATTTCTTGTTTCGTCCAATTCTGACTTATAATGAATTCTGTATATTCATTTGAAATTAGAAATCGAATTTTCGAACTACCACGCCATTTCAGGCTCGTTATATAATTAAAATTAAATTATTCGTTTTAACTTCGTCGAAAATAAATTTTCCGTCATTATTATTTAAAATAAAACATTTTAAATATTCAAAATCTGTCAAAATCGCCAAAATAAAAATTTTAAATTGGTTCTGATTTTCCGAGTTGTTACAATCTCCCCCACTTAAATTCTTTTCGTCCTCAAAAAGGAACAGAGCTGAAAGTTCTTTAACTAATCAACTTAACTTTCATTATTTTCATTACGGCTCAGGCTCTTCAACTTTTCAGTTTCTAAGAACTTTCAA
This sequence comes from Allium sativum, assembly GCA_030737875.1. Lineage (NCBI taxonomy): Eukaryota > Viridiplantae > Streptophyta > Magnoliopsida > Asparagales > Amaryllidaceae > Allium > Allium sativum. The sequence goes on along the minus strand of CM060916.1, from coordinate 708,777,379 downwards.
ATTTTTCAAAAATTTGGCTAACACTCTAAATTTTCGAAAAATTTCGCCATAACCTCCTTTATACGGGGAGCAACGGGAAAATCCCCAAAAACTGCCACACAGCCCTCTCATCTCAAAAAGAAAAAGAAAAAGCCAAACGGCTAGCCACTCGGCTCATAAAATCATCATCACCCAAGAAATTAGTAAACGTGTACCTATTTGTCGGGCATACAATTTTATTCCTCTGCTTAGCTTCCCTGCTATGACCTGTTCAATGTATATACATGTACATGCATGCAATTTCAAACAATTTTCAATTCAGTTCAATATTTGATCAATTTGGTTATATGTACTGTTCTTTCACATTATGGTTTCATTAGATAACAAATAATCATACGACAACCATCAATCAATTAATGAATTAACATTTCAAATTCATAATTTTGACATATTTACAGAAAATCATGTTTTTGGTGCCAAATCACAACAATAACCCAATCTAATTTTGGTTCTCACACCAGTCTAATGGAAATATATAGATATCACATTTTCGAAACTCGAACATACACATTGATGATGGAGCTCCATCATCAGAATCATCTCCGGGCGACTAGAATGTGATCCTATATCTATCCAGTATAATTGAGACTTCGAATACACGTTAATTACGCGTATATTCAAAATCTTCATATACTCGATGGTCCAAATTCAAACTAAAATAAATATTCAAATATGAATGATAAAGTTTAAATTTCAAAAAAAAAAAAATTGTTTTCATTTTTATTTCAAAAATAACACTCTCCCGACTCATTCTAGGATACTACTGATCCCATCTCTAACGAGTCATTCCCATTGGATATTTCTAATCCAATTTCATATGAACTCTTTTGTTTGGTTCTAATGTACCTTGTTCTCGAGCTCTGTAAACCAAAGCTCTGATACCCCGATATAGCAAACCAAACTTCCCCGTAAAGGAAAGCCTGGATTGCTTTGAGGACAAGACGAATCAGAACATAAACAGAAGAACATTTCATTGCTTATTACAACAATTCCACCAGAACACAAGAATATCACAGAGTATGAATTAATAATATTACACAGAAAATATCAAAGATTTAATATACATAGCAGCGGAAAAATGATACAAAACACAACTGAAAGAAATACATGGATACAGAGCTTTTCGAGAATGGTCCCAACTGTAAATCCAGGATCCTGTAAGAATAAATCTGCAAACCGAAACTACTAGTTGCCCGTATGGAAAATAAGGGCACCCAGAGTTTAGGTTAAAACAATAAACTCCAGGTCAGTTATGTGACTGGTATGAGAACTAAAACAGTTATTAATCCTAATTTTAAAGTTAGGTAAATCAAGGGACCACGCTGTATAACACGGAATGGGTTTCCTCCCAAGAATACCAGTGCATAAAACAAACAGTGCAATGCTAAATAAAGAACAATGAAGCTATTATAAGACTCAGGTCCCATCACACAATGCAACGTAAGCCAGAGTATAAGGTTTTCTCTTATAATAGCCAAAGAATGCTTGATACACGAAATTTAACCTTTTATTATTACTATAAGTGAAGAAAACAACTTCAAATATAAATGTATCAATCATAAACGGCATGGGTACCATATATCATGTCACCATACTAGTTCTACAATTAAAACCGCAGGATGACGTATTGGAAGTTGGATTTCCATCTGTGAACCGAGACAGGGGATCGTCCTCACCGCTTCGAGACGCTCTAGCCTGCCCCTCAGGAACAGCCGCAACTGCACCTTGGATCGTCAGGGCCGGTCCACACGAAGTGGATTAAAATGCCTGAACAATGCATTTTCCCGCCCTATGGGGCATCAATCTGGTCTGTATAAAGACCATCCATCGGCTCTGCAGAGACCGATATAACCGAGGCGCTTCGCATTCCAACAACCACATGAGTCAAACTTGTCAGGGCTTGTAAACCACTGACACCACTCCTAGCTAGAAGGAAACGCATGTCCTCCCTTAGGTCCTCTCCCGTTTCTGGTCCACACCGGGGTGTGAGGCTCGTGAATTAATGCTACACAAAGCTATGCTATATTAAAGTCGTGCTTTATCATCAACCACAAGGCTCTGCTTTTCAACAAAAGCCTTGATCACTTCATCTCAGCATGCCACACAGATAATTCACGCCATGCGACTGATGTCTATCAATCACATAGAACGAAATCCAATGTCAGACACTCATCCATTTACAAGTACGTTCTGAGTCTGAACGAAACCGGAGGCACCTTATTCCTCTCCCATATGTCTAATACAGGAGAGAGACACTCGCTTATCCGTCGATCTCCAAGTACGTCTGGACGATCACCACTTATTACCTCATCTTGGGTGTACAGCCCAATCAAGACATCAGTAATCATCCAAACGATGTGAAGACCTCCGGTCTTCAACCACCGTCTTCCTCTTCGACTTATCGTCGAATTAGTTATTCAGAATGGGATAAACCCGGTCTTTCTGAATAACTCGCGTATACAATAAATAAATGCTATAAAAACACAACATACGCCTCATTCCAATCCAAAATATTCTTTTATTCAAATATTCACATTATTAGGGAAAGGTTCCCATTAATTTTGTCAAAGATAAATTCTTTTAAATTTATTCTTTAATCTTCCTTTGGATATCATTTCAAACCATGTTAAGGTTTTCCAAACTAGTCGGGATTAGCGAACCACACCGAAGTAATCATTTATTTTATTTCCCAATCCCAACCTATTCATCCCATGGAGCAAAACTGGTAATACTCCATATCTAACACCACGATGTTACCGGTAAAATTAATTACCATTTCACGTTCAAATCTAATTAAAGATTTAACTATCGCTTGGAGCAAAACTGGTGATACTCCATTCTCGATCATTTCAATCTAATGAAAGATTCATTAAACTCCACTTAGTTTTAATCTTCCCAAAAATCAATATTAATGATTATATAACCGGGAAATTGTTGTATATAACGGTGTTGTATACACAATTATATGATTTTTGTTTGATGATAACAACCAAATATATTTCTATTATAAATGTGTTTGGTACTGTACTGTCATATATATATACATCACAGCACTGAATATAATATTTATATTTAAATAAAATACGACTGTACAGAAATTCAAATATTAACACAGTATTTTATTTAAATAGAATATTTTATTTCAATATTCAAACAGTACAACTATTTGTAACTCCACTATTTATACATTCACAGAATATTTGTACTTGTATATAAACTGAATAAAATAGACACGTTCGTTTGACAACAATAAAATGATATTTTATTTCAATCAAACTTGTTTATTACAGACATCAGTACATTTCATATATACACAGCTCCTCACTGCAACACTCATACATTCATTCAGTTTACATTTCAGTATACAAACTTTTATACATTCTGTTTACACACGCTGCTTCATCTTCTGTCTTGTATCTTCTATCTTCTGTCTTCACAGCTTTCTCTGTCAGTCTAGTCATCTACACCTGTCATACACAGAAACACACACACAGTACACTGCAATAGAAATAAAAATTGAATACATGCAGATTTGAATTTTATTTTTTGAAATTTTATTTGCCTCAGTTTTCTGGTGTGTTTCTCATCATTTTTCTGACTTGATCTGATTTGTATCAGCCTCAACATACTACACTGGTTTGCTGATCAGAACCAGTTGATTCTGATCAGCCACAACACAGTACAGTAGTCTGTTGATAAAATTCACGTATATACACACATGTATACACACACATACGTGCATATATACACATATGTATACGTAAAAGAAAATACATGTCAAACAGCAAAAGTGAACTGTCAAAAGGTCAAAGCATGCTCATGGCACAAGCACAAGAAAGTCAATGAAGCAGCATAGCATGACAAGTGCAAACAAAAATGGCCAAGCACAATTCACAGTACAAACTTGAGCATGCAAGTATACAAGTCAAAGCCAAGCCAGCAAGCAAGCATATACATGTGTCATGAACAAACAAAAGTGGTCGAGGCAACATCAATTCAAAATGCACACATAATGATCATGTATGAACAAGCTCAGGTCAATGTACAAGTACATGCCACAAACAGGTTCATACAGAAGAGCAAATGTGTAAGAGCATGTATGCAACTCTGGTTAAACACAAGTCAAACAGCATCATTTCAGCAACAACAACGTTACCATGTCAACAAACATCAATGGGGGTCGAGCACAATACAAATGTGAACTGTTCAGGTCAACACAATCAAAAAAAAAAAATACTCATGAGCACACAGGGTGTTCATATGCAAGGAGCAGCATAAATATTTTTTGGACATGGAGCAGTAGCTAAAAGCATGTTCAGGGAAGAATCAATATGCCAGTATGTGCAAATCAAGTATTCAAGACCAAAATGTTTTTCAGTAACAATGCAAGTAAATGATCAAAGAATGGATAGAGTATGCATGCAATATACATGCAGCTTCAACAATGAATAAGAGTCAAGCATGGTCGAGCAAAGTACGTACAAGACTGGGCTAATGGATATTAAAGCGAGTGCAGCTCATAAAAGATTCAAGCAACACAGCAATATATGAGTCCAAGAGCAGACATATACAAGCTAATAAATGACCACAAATCATGGAGGAATACAAGTTATCAAGCATGCCCATGATGGCTCATAGTCATGACAAGTGAACAATGGTAGAGGTAAATAAATCATTTCAAGATGCTGAAAACAAAACGTCCAGAAAGCTGCAATTAAGTTTGAGCTTAAATCATGCAAGTGTGTCACTGATTTAATAAATGAAAAAAAAAACATTTTTTTGGCAAGTATCAAATGTGGTTTTTCGAATGCATTTAACTTGATTTCAGAATTTGAAAAGAATTTCCTTTTTAATTCTTTCCAGAAACCAAAATATTTTTTAGACAAGATAACGATGTTTTCCAGATTTACAATCATGCATGGGACCAGAAGATATACATAACTAAAGTTTGATTTTGCTCATATAAGGTATGATGTTATGGCATATATCAAATTTGGCAATTGAGTGATAGCAGGTTCTTCAAGAATGCAAATAATATTGATCAGATTCAAATCCAAGGAGAATCATGCATGTCATAGCATCAATTCAAATCTATGAATATCATTTATTCAAGGCAACAAATGGAAAGATTTCAATCCGAGGATTGTGGACAAGTTTTATTTCCAGAAATGACTCAGTTTTTTTTACGGTTTTAAATCAAGGAAACTAATCACACAAAAATCATCAAGGGACCACAAGTCATTAGTTTCCAGTATTTCATTCACCAAATTCAAAGCCGAGGAAACCAGAATTGCAGAAATTCACGCAGACAATCAAGCAGTTTTTTAACCAAAGGCCGATTCAAATTTAAACAGAGCCAATTTTATCAAAGCCGAGAAATCAAGGCAAATCAAAAAGGGAAACACACACAAATCAGTCAAGCCATCAATTGAAATCAGATTCGATTAGGGTTTTTATTTTTTGCCCTATATTTACACCATTTTTCATCATAGGCAGAGTGGGAAATCAAAATCGAAACCAACAACTACTAAATCAGAGAGCAAGCAATTTCAAGCAGATACTCAAAATCAAAATTACTCACAGTTTCGATCAGACCAGAGAACAACCCTCAAATCAGAGACCAATAGATTGAAGAAACAAGGCGCAAGAGAATTGAAGCAATAACAATCATCATCTCGCTCAGAAACCGATTGATTTGGGGAGAATTGCAAAACCCTAGCCGCCATATTTTTTTTCTCAGAGGCAAAAGAGGATCGGGCAGAAGAATGAAGCAAGAAAAAAAATGGGCCGGCCGTTTTTTAATAGGAAAAGGGGGATGACCCCTTTAATATAAAATCTCCTTTTTTTTATTTTATTTTAAGAACTAGGGTTTACATTTTTTTTTGTTTTACATTCTGTTTTTTTTTTGTGTTGTAAAATCATTTCTGAACAGTTCTAGGTCTGTAAAATCTAGGGGGATTTAGTCAAGGAGTTGACTGTCAGTTTCAGAGTCTGTAAATCTGAGTTACGAGTTACAGGTTTTGTAATTCGGGAAATCTGATCTAGGGGTTTAGATCAGTCTAGGGGTTTGAGCGTAGGGTTAGAATAGGAGCAGGGTTTGCGAGTGTACATGGTCTTGTATGCGGGAACTGTTCTATCACCTAGTAGAAACCTTAGAAATGCAGCAGTAGGCAGGGTTTTGCCGAAGCTGGGTACATCTGTGTGTGATTTATTTTCTGCATTTCAGTTTCTGCTATTTTCTGTGATCAGTTTATTATTATATATCTCGTTAAGTTTTTAATTCAGTTAAAAACTGTGAAAAACCCTATTCACCCCCCCTCTAGGGTTATTCTAGATCCAACAAGTGGTATCAGAGCTGGTTTAAGGTAACAGCATGATAGGGGGTTCTCGCTATATGATCATGTGGCGAAGTATTGACTCTTGCCCCTACATGCCCGTGGGTGGTTGTCCGTGTCGAGAGGCAGGACGTGAAACCAGTGTCTGAGGTATCTTTGGTGGCCACCGGGGTGATTTAAAATTCCTCGTTAATCGAGACAACAAGTGGTATCAGAGCAGGTATTCTGTTAACTCTAGAGTAATGGTGATTCCTAGTTGTCAGTCGATAGAGAGTCAGTCCAGCTCATCTCCAACTATTTTTAATGGAACAGATTTTTCAAACTGGAAATCCGAAACAGAATCTTATTTAAAATCTGTTAATATTAAATGTTGGGACACTATTATAAATGGGAGTGATATGTCTGATAATAGAAACATTGTTTTCGATTCTCGTACTATGAATATCATATTTGATTATCTCAGTACCGAACAGTTTATTCACGTATCTCATTGTTTGACTGCGCAGGATGTCTGGAGAACTCTCAACAAGCTCTATGGAAAAACTGATGACTGCTCAAAATCCCAGAATGTCAACTCAAATTCAGATCTGTGCTTGAAAGGAGAAACAGATGGATCAAACGATGGAGAATCAACAGATGCTGAAACTGAAAATCTCACATACGAAGATTTGGTTTATATGTGCACTGATTTAACTAAATCTGTTGATAAACTTCAATCCAAAAACAAATCTTTGAAATCTATGAATTCTGAGTTAATTAGCAAAATTGATGATTTGGAATCACAACTTAAATCGTTTGAAAATTTTTCAAAGTCTAATTGTAAAAATTGTCTGAAATTGGAAACCAATCTTGTTCATCTCAGTAAAAATATTCAAAAGTTTGAAAAAGAAATTTTTATCTTAAAAGAAAACAAGATTGAGTTATCAAGTTTGAATAATTTTTTACAAAAGGAATTTGAAATTTTCAAGACTGATATATATTCCAAATTTGAAATTGCTGAAAAAGAAAATTTTTCGAAATCTGATTTGATTTTGAAAGAACTTGAAAATGAGATTGAAAAATCCAAGAAGTTTGAGTCGGAAAAGCAAAAACAATTTGAACTTGAAATTTCCGAATCCCAAGCCAAAATTAGATCGTTAGAAAATGAGAATTTGGTTTTGAAACAGACCAATGCTGAACAGATGATCGCTATAAATAATTGCTCAAATTTATTAAAAGAAAATAGCGATCTGAAATCCAAAATTCAACGATTAGAATCAACATTGGATAAATTTTCTAATGGGGAAAAATCGTTGAATATGCTGTTACAAAACCAAGTTTATCGTGGAAATAAATCTGGACTTGGATTCGGGAAAAATGATGTTTTTAGAAATCAAAATTCTTGTGACTTTAAAAATCCCTCAAATCACTTTAGAAATGTTTGTTTTGAAAATTTTAACTCTGAAAACTTCAAAGGATTTGTAAATCACAATCGAAATGAGGATTTGTTTTATAACAAACCATTTAAACCTTCTTGGATCTCAAATGAAAATAAAACGGGTTTTATTAAATTCAAATCGATTTGGGTTCCTAAGGGTACAAAAGTTAATTCTAATGGTTTGTTGTATAAGCAAGTCTGGGTACCAAAACAAATGAATACAACTGTGAGTGGTTTTACTAATTTTGTTCGACCACTTGATCATCTCAATCATTAGGTACCAAAGGAGGCTGAGGAACAACTGTGCTGAAAAGAGAAACGGATTCAAACTGCTTCATATCACAGAATCATTCACAGTTCCTTAGCCACGTCTGTTGAGTTAGAGATTCTGCTTTACATTGGATTCTGGTATGATCTCTAAACTCACATTTGTATATTCCCTTTGCTTTTTATTTTCTATGTTTATTCCTTCCTCTATCCCCTTCTTTTATTTTTTGACACTGCCATATTCTTCTTTGTCTGTACTTCTTAAACTTCCAGTTGCAGAATTAATGATTTTCTGGAAATTTGCCCTACTTGTATAAAATCATCATGTGTTAATCATTTCCATATCCTGAATTTGATCTTGTATATATCTGCAATTGTTTTGAAGTTTACTTTCTGATTGTTGAATTCATAACAGTGTTGATGCATTCATATCATATCTTGAACACTGTTAACTAGAATTCTAAATTTTTGAAGATCTGAATATTTAATGAAATGTCACACACCTTTGTTGTTCTGAGTTTATTCTAATTCATTTTAGAAAAGCTCAAAATATTATACTCATTACAACACTCTGTTATTTATCAGTTGTGATAATTTCATTGATTTTCAGATTGGCTTGTATCAGTGATACATCTTGGAATTCATCTTTATTCATGATCATTATATTGAAATATATTTGTTTGAAATCATCTGAAATTCTAGATATTCTGAATATCACACATCTCTTATTTTTGAAATTGTCAATCTCGTGTGACTGATTCATTATATCCCAAAACTTTACATTGATTCATGTGATTTCAAATAAATTATCCCGATCATGAATATTTTCAAATTTGATGTAAATGACCTAAAATTTCTCTTGGGCTTGTCGGAAATAGTTTTGAGAAATTCTTGAAAATGTTTTTTTTGAAAATGGTCTTTGAAAATCATTGTTATTTCATGATTATTTGATTTGAATATATGTTTGTTTAAAATCATTTGAAATTATTGATTTATTGGATCTCACACATATCTTGAATCTGAAATATAACCTGGTGTGATAGATTCATTAAATCCTAATACTTTCACATTTCTTCAAATGATTTAAAATAGAGTATATTTGCAAATCTTGGATCATGAACCACCTTATGTGACCAACATCTTGACAAGTCTGTTGTGATACTGATTTCTCTGTGCTGCTCTGATACTGTTTTTTTTTAAATGTTTGTTTTTGGAATCATGCTGCTCTGATTATAAGAAATTGATTTGTATATATTTTTTTTTAGGACTGCTTGATTTGGTATCAAAGGCTTATCATGCTCTGATAAATGAAATTTGTGTGCTTGAGTTGCTTGCTTTGTAATTAAGTCTTTTCTGTTGACTGAGGTACCATTGTTTGTCACCGGGGTGTCATTAAAATCCTTGAGAAAGTGAGAACATTTGGTATCAGAAGCGCCTTATATTTGTCACATCCATCTGTTCTGATTTTTCACTTTGTAGAGACACCATGTGGTATCAGGTTAAAAGTGCTGCATATTTTTTGCTGTATATATGTATTTTTTTTCCCTCTTGTCATGCATAGATCAGCATATTCCTCTTGTAATTGATTTTCAATTTTAAAATTATTTATTGATTATTCTTTCAGAAATTGAAATCAATATCCAAATTAAACTGTATTTATAATTCATCAAAATTATAACCAGATTTAGAAATTGTGATGAATTGTGACTGCAGTATATTTCACAACAAGAGGAGAATTTTATTTAGATTTTCATGATGGTTGAATATTTATTATAATATCTTTGAACTGGCAATTATTTCACTGCCATCTTCATTACTTATCATCCTTCTGCCATCCGTTATGATTTTATATAAATGTGGAGAGTTTAATTTTTTTTCTTAAAATTATTTTAAATAAACAGTGAAAATATTTGTGATGGAATTATGATTATATTATTATTCAGAATTAGTGATAATTGAAAATTTTCAATAATCCCGGTACAGTTGGTCATATTTCATAATATAATTAATTTAGAAATTTATTTCACAGTCCATTTCTGTACCTACCACATTTTCTATCATCCATATATTGGTTTTATTCCAAGGAGTGTTTCTTTTTAAAAGATGAAATGATAAATATATATATAACAAATATATAAGTGTGTCTCTAACCTCATTTAAAAATCCAAGCTCTGGTCATGCATGGTTAAGAGACGACTTATAATTTAAGCTGCGACTGACTTCATTTAAAAATCCAAGCTCTGGTTATGCGTGGTCAGTGTGCTCTTAAATAAAAAAAAGGGAAAAAGGAAAATTGTGCTATAAATTGAAATTAATTTGAAATTCTCCTTTGTGTATATAAAAACTAGCCTATCAATCCATATTCTAATCTGTGAAATGTGTTGAAATATTATGACGTATTATGATTTGTTGATTGATAGATATTGAGATTTGAGATTATTCGATTTTCTCACTTAAATTGAATTTTTAATTATAATCCAAATCCATCACCATTTTTGGTGCTTTAATTTTTTTTCTTTTGAAAATAATTGGGAAATATTCATATTTTTTATAACTCTCCTCATTTTTATAAAATTCATCGTATATCCGTCATTTTCTACAATGTGAAATATGCCACCTGTTCTTAGAATATTATGATTTTTGTTTGACTGATTGAGATTTATGATGACTGTTCTTCCTCTTAAGCTGATATAATGTTTGTAAGTCATTTTTTCATCTATATTTTAAGTTCTGTATCCTTTTGATGATAACAAAAGGGGGAGAATGGATTAGATTTTGATTTATGAGTGAATATTTTATAAATATTTTTAATTTTGAAAATTCATTTCATTTTCATTTTTCACTCATGCATAGTTATGGGGGGAGTTTCTGTTGTAGGGGGAGCATTTAAATAGGGGGAGTTCAAATATCCACGAACAAACACATTTATTATATTCAAAATCTTTTATTTGTTTGTCATCATCAAAAGGGGGAGATTGTTGTATATAACGGTGTTGTATACACAATTATATGATTTTTGTTTGATGATAACAACCAAATATATTTCTATTATAAATGTGTTTGGTACTGTACTGTCATATATATATACATCACAGCACTGAATATAATATTTATATTTAAATAAAATACGACTGTACAGAAATTCAAATATTAACACAGTATTTTATTTAAATAGAATATTTTATTTCAATATTCAAACAGTACAACTATTTGTAACTCCACTATTTATACATTCACAGAATATTTGTACTTGTATATAAACTGAATAAAATAGACACGTTCGTTTGACAACAATAAAATGATATTTTATTTCAATCAAACTTGTTTATTACAGACATCAGTACATTTCATATATACACAGCTCCTCACTGCAACACTCATACATTCATTCAGTTTACATTTCAGTATACAAACTTTTATACATTCTGTTTACACACGCTGCTTCATCTTCTGTCTTGTATCTTCTATCTTCTGTCTTCACAGCTTTCTCTGTCAGTCTAGTCATCTACACCTGTCATACACAGAAACACACACACAGTACACTGCAATAGAAATAAAAATTGAATACATGCAGATTTGAATTTTATTTTTTGAAATTTTATTTGCCTCAGTTTTCTGGTGTGTTTCTCATCATTTTTCTGACTTGATCTGATTTGTATCAGCCTCAACATACTACACTGGTTTGCTGATCAGAACCAGTTGATTCTGATCAGCCACAACACAGTACAGTAGTCTGCTGATAAAATTCACGTATATACACACATGTATACACACACATACGTGCATATATACACATATGTATACGTAAAAGAAAATACATGTCAAACAGCAAAAGTGAACTGTCAAAAGGTCAAAGCATGCTCATGGCACAAGCACAAGAAAGTCAATGAAGCAGCATAGCATGACAAGTGCAAACAAAAATGGCCAACCACAATTCACAGTACAAACTTGAGCATGCAAGTATACAAGTCAAAGCCAAGCCAGCAAGCAAGCATATACATGTGTCATGAACAAACAAAAGTGGTCGAGGCAACATCAATTCAAAATGCACACATAATGATCATGTATGAACAAGCTCATGTCAATGTACAAGTACATGCCACAAACAGGTTCATACAGAAGAGCAAATGTGTAAGAGCATGTATGCAACTCTGGTTAAACACAAGTCAAACAGCATCATTTCAGCAACAACAACGTTACCATGTCAACAAACATCAATGGGGGTCGAGCACAATACAAATGTGAACTGTTCAGGTCAACACAATCAAAAAAAAAAAATACTCATGAGCACACAGGGTGTTCATATGCAAGGAGCAGCATAAATATTTTTTGGACATGGAGCAGTAGCTAAAAGCATGTTCAGGGAAGAATCAATATGCCAGTATGTGCAAATCAAGTATTCAAGACCAAAATGTTTTTCAGTAACAATGCAAGTAAATGATCAAAGAATGGATAGAGTATGCATGCAATATACATGCAGCTTCAACAATGAATAAGAGTCAAGCATGGTCGAGCAAAGTACGTACAAGACTGGGCTAATGGATATTAAAGCGAGTGCAGCTCATAAAAGATTCAAGCAACACAGCAATATATGAGTCCAAGAGCAGACATATACAAGCTAATAAATGACCACAAATCATGGAGGAATACAAGTTATCAAGCATGCCCATGATGGCTCATAGTCATGACAAGTGAACAATGGTAGAGGTAAATAAATCATTTCAAGATGCTGAAAACAAAACGTCCAGAAAGCTGCAATTAAGTTTGAGCTTAAATCATGCAAGTGTGTCACTGATTTAATAAATGAAAAAAAAAAAACATTTTTTTGGCAAGTATCAAATGTGGTTTTTCGAATGCATTTAACTTGATTTCAGAATTTGAAAAGAATTTCCTTTTTAATTCTTTCCAGAAACCAAAATATTTTTTAGACAAGATAACGATGTTTTCCAGATTTACAATCATGCATGGGACCAGAAGATATACATAACTAAAGTTTGATTTTGCTCATATAAGGTATGATGTTATGGCATATATCAAATTTGGCAATTGAGTGATAGCAGGTTCTTCAAGAATGCAAATAATATTGATCAGATTCAAATCCAAGGAGAATCATGCATGTCATAGCATCAATTCAAATCTATGAATATCATTTATTCAAGGCAACAAATGGAAAGATTTCAATCCGAGGATTGTGGACAAGTTTTATTTCCAGAAATGACTCAGTTTTTTTTACGGTTTTAAATCAAGGAAACTAATCACACAAAAATCATCAAGGGACCACAAGTCATTAGTTTCCAGTATTTCATTCACCAAATTCAAAGCCGAGGAAACCAGAATTGCAGAAATTCACGCAGACAATCAAGCAGTTTTTTAACCAAAGGCCGATTCAAATTTAAACAGAGCCAATTTTATCAAAGCCGAGAAATCAAGGCAAATCAAAAAGGGAAACACACACAAATCAGTCAAGCCATCAATTGAAATCAGATTCGATTAGGGTTTTTATTTTTTGCCCTATATTTACACCATTTTTCATCATAGGCAGAGTGGGAAATCAAAATCGAAACCAACAACTACTAAATCAGAGAGCAAGCATTTTCAAGCAGATACTCAAAATCAAAATTACTCACAGTTTCGATCAGACCAGAGAACAACCCTCAAATCAGAGACCAATAGATTGAAGAAACAAGGCGCAAGAGAATTGAAGCAATAACAATCATCATCTCGCTCAGAAACCGATTGATTTGGGGAGAATTGCAAAACCCTAGCCGCCATATTTTTTTTCTCAGAGGCAAAAGAGGATCGGGCAGAAGAATGAAGCAAGAAAAAAAATGGGCCGGCCGTTTTTTAATAGGAAAAGGGGGATGACCCCTTTAATATAAAATCTCCTTTTTTTTATTTTATTTTAAGAACTAGGGTTTACATTTTTTTTGTTTTACATTCTGTTTTTTTTTTTTGTGTTGTAAAATCATTTCTGAACAGTTCTAGGTCTGTAAAATCTAGGGGGATTTAGTCAAGGAGTTGACTGTCAGTTTCAGAGTCTGTAAATCTGAGTTACGAGTTACAGGTTTTGTAATTCGGGAAATCTGATCTAGGGGTTTAGATCAGTCTAGGGGTTTGAGCGTAGGGTTAGAATAGGAGCAGGGTTTGCGAGTGTACATGGTCTTGTATGCGGGAACTGTTCTATCACCTAGTAGAAACCTTAGAAATGCAGCAGTAGGCAGGGTTTTGCCGAAGCTGGGTACATCTGTGTGTGATTTATTTTCTGCATTTCAGTTTCTGCTATTTTCTGTGATCAGTTTATTATTATATATCTCGTTAAGTTTTTAATTCAGTTAAAAACTGTGAAAAACCCTATTCACCCCCCCCTCTAGGGTTATTCTAGATCCAACAGAAATCATATCCTATCTTTAACTGGGTTAAAGAACTAATGTTATTTAAAACGTGGTTCACGATAAACCCAAAATCACATTCAATTCTACTAGTCTCTGACCGTTAATTAACTAGTGAGTGGCCCGTGCTTCGCACACGGGCAGTTGTTAGAATTATATTGTGGACTTCTATTACATTTTGAATAGTTAGTTGAACCGTTTAGTTAATGTGATGGTTTGGAATTTAGGTGTATAATGATATTTTGTTACTAATCAGTCGGTTCAAGACAGTATTGTTTTATCAAACATGAGCAAAAATTTAATTTGGATTCAGTATGTGTTTGAGCATGACGTTAACATACCATTTTAGAAGGGTATTTAAATGGAGTATTTAAACGTAGTATGAGGTTTAAATAGGTTTGCGTTTACTGCTTTAAGCAGGGTATGTAAGCTAAATATCAAAATTTGTGATTTTTAATTTAATTAATTGTTTGTTCTATTATGTAATGTGGTGAAGATTAATTAAAATTTTGTCAAAAATTATCCCCTACGGAGTGCAGAGGATGACAACCCCAAGGTGGGGATGTAGGGGATGACAACCTCTGACGTTATAGGCTTGTTTTAATTTGTTGAAAAAACATGTCAGTCTATACCATTTAAGCAATCGACGTTATGTGTTCGAAATAAATGAATATGGCTATTTAATACATCATATAGGAGAATAAGACAGTGTACATCAACAAATACAGTATTTTATTGTAAAAACTACAATCAGTGAATGACTCATGTTAGGCACATGGACAATGGTATTCCCCCTTTTTTTCTTGTTTCCATATCAATGAAGCAAGCATAGGTAAAATGACACCGTTCAATCCCAACGCTCCTCGCTATTCAATGTTAGAATATTTGATATTTGTTAATATATATTACATATGGTAATATATATTAATTGATATATGTCATTTATGTTAATATATATATTACATATATTAACATAAATGATAGATGTCAATATTCTATCATTAATATATATATTATCATATGTAATATATATATATATATATATTTTGAAAATTGGTTCTATATATATATATAACCATAAATGATAGATATCAATTAATATATATATATTACCGTATGTAATATATATTAACAAATATCAAATATTCTAACATTTAAGCAATCTCTTTTTTTAAATGTAATAACATTGGCATGTGCTACACATGGACAGTTATAAAGTTAAATGTGTGAATAGTATATGTACA
Organism: Allium sativum; assembly: GCA_030737875.1. Lineage (NCBI taxonomy): Eukaryota > Viridiplantae > Streptophyta > Magnoliopsida > Asparagales > Amaryllidaceae > Allium > Allium sativum. The sequence goes on along the minus strand of CM060916.1, from coordinate 708,761,688 downwards.
GATATCTTTCGTTATTTAACATTGTTTTAAACTTGTGGAGTTGGAAAACTAAATTACTACTTGGTACATGATGATGAAATAGAATAGTCACGCTCACATTTTCGTCAACTTGCACGGCTTGCATAAATAACTTCATCCCAGATGTTAAAATTTGTCTAAATTGCTTACAATTTTTAATCGCACACACATGAATTTAGAGTTAGCAGATAATATGTGGTAAGATATATCCATACGCATGTGTCTTGTACAGAAAACAATGTTGCATTTAACACTGAATTTCACATTATTGAAGGAGTAAATAATATTTGAGTATGAAAGAACAAAAACCAAAAAAAAAATCCCTTAGAAATCTGTACATATACTAAAAAAGAAATCTGACATGCAATAAAGTTATTCTTTATCATCATGTTCTTCATGACTGTTGTCTTATAATGCATGTTTACTTGTTTAGCTCCAAAAATGGTCACCGCTCAAGTACTGGAACTTCTGAATACACGTTAGGGGACTGTATTGCTTCTATTTTTGAAATACTTCAAAGGGTTGGGACGCAGCTCTTCCCTTATTACATCAGTTTCCTGTATATACAATATATGTATTATATGAACAAAGCTATTTTTAGATGTGTTCCACCTAAATAATCATCAAGGCCAGATACCGCTAAAGGCATATACTCCAATATAGTTTCCATTTCCTATTGAGCATTTATCATAACTTTCTTTGCTCGACGATGGTTGCTCTCCTTTCACATTAAGAGTGTGCAAGCCATCAGTGTTAGCAGTGATTCAAGCATTCAATTTCGTATGCATGCCAGTTTTTGACAAAATCAGAGTACTGCGTTTGTCCCATGTTTTTGGTGTACTGCATTTGAGCATCACCCATTACTTAGTGCTCTAATAATTAAAGAAGGCCATGAGATTTTATCCATCTTATCCAGTACCTGCTGTGTAATGACCCGGATTCTTATGGGTTAATTTTAAATATTTAATATGGATTTAAATATTGAGTGTATAAATATAAATGGAATTTTTATATTAAGTTATCAATTTAATAATCAATTTCGATTTAATATCGAATATATTAAATTATCATAATGCATCAGTTCGAGAAGTTGAAACTAAATTAGAAACAGTTCAGAAAATCAATTCAAACTCCTGTTTGAATTAGAAGAATAATATTAATTTATTATCGAAGAATAAATTGTCTGAAATAAATTTATATAGGTTTAAATTAATATCAACTATATATGATCAAATTGGACTTCGTGACCTATCCCAGTGTGTCCGGAACAGGGGTATTACCCTAGAATTGACAGTTGTTGGGTTCAGAAAGGAGTTCGAATAAACGTGATAATTTAAATTTGATATCCGTTAAAAATCAAATTAAATTTAATAAATGAATATACTTGTTGGCCCTTTCATCACCACATCTCAAAAGAACCCGTGCCTCCTTTCATGTCCACAATTCAAAACATACCATGCTCCTTTTGATGCCCACAAATTCATGGCCTTGTTGTTCGATTCAAACTCCGCACCCTCTTCTATTTAAAAACCAACGCGAGCTACCCTTAATTCATTTTGACAGAACAGAAATTAAAAGCAGTGCCCAAATTGAGTTTCCCTCACCCTAAAACCCAAATTGCAAACTCCAGGGAGATCAAGAATGGAAGCTCGCGATTTGTTTCAAGGTCCGATTGGGTTCTTTTAACCCTAGGGTTCGTCGCGAGTTGCCAGAAGATAGAAATGGGGATTCGTGACTGGGGATTTCGATGTTCTGGGTGCTGATTTGCCCACGTCGAGTTGTTGAGGAAGCAAGCGTTGAAGCCAATGATGATTGACGCGATGATCAATAGTGGATTTGGGAGGTTACGATCTCGGATTTTGTTGTGCGAAGCTACCAGATCGCGATGAAAGGAAGTCGACGCTGGTGTTATCGGCAGGAGAGTTCAACAGTTGAGGATTTGAGGTGTTCGAACTGACAATGATTGGGGCTGTCGAGTTCGATTGAGGAACTGGAAGTCACAATGGAAGTAACAGTACCGTCCAGTCCTGATGGAAGTTGCGAAGTCTGATGGTGGACTGCGAGCTCCGTTTGCATCAAGCAGTATGATTGAGGATGGCGAGCAAGTTCTGGTTTGGAGCATCAGACCCACACAAGGTGGATTATTATTTGAATTTGATATTTGTTTTTAGGAATGGTATATTAGTAAAATCTGACTTTCATATACTATTAAAAGGAAAGAAAGTGGCTTTAACTATTATCTAAAATTTAAGGAAAAATTGGAAAAGGATATTTATTTATTTATTTACTCATTTTGGGAAATTACAAATGTGATAAGTGAAAAAGTTAAGCTTGAATTGTTAATTGTTCCAAATCAGGAATTTAGAAAATTAAATTTTAGTATATTTCTAACAAGAAATCTTTTTAAAGAAATTCGTTAGCTTATTTATAGAATTTGGATTTTTTTCTAGGCGATGATAAATTAAATAAAGCATTCATGTAGAGTCCGGAGCCTTGGAAACCGTTGAAAAGAAATTGAAATTGGTACAAGCACGAAATATAACCCTGGTGAGTAAATCTCACCTGTTTGTTTAGAATTATTTTTATATCGTTAAAAATAATTGTTATGCTTGTTTGAATGTATTCTAGTTGATTTAAATATATAGAGTTATCTAGGGTTGACTATTATATATATTGGTTTGGTGATTGGTTGGATTCCCGCAGTACCATTAGCGGATGCCCGCGGTACCATTAGCGGATGATTACCCTATACGTCCCACGCTATGATTAGTGGATGACCTTTTTACCGCGATATTCTGCCACGAAGCAGAATGGGTATTATTTATGTGCTAACGTCTGTGGATGCAGGAAAACAGGTTGGAGGAATCCGACTGGATTCCTCAAAAATATATTGTCTGTTTGTTTGTTTTCATATATACTGTGGTTTATGGTGTGTTAGAAACCAGAAATAAATAATGGTCGTGAAAGAGATTTCAAAGATGATATTTGAATTCAAAGAGAATAAAATATGGTATTTGAATCCAAAGAGAATTAAACCTTGAATTTAAATGAGAAATTCAAATGTAAATTTGAATATGGGATTCAAATGGAATTTAAACTATGTAATTTGAATATGGGATTCAAATGGAATTTAAACTAGGTAATTTGAATAAGGGAATTCAAATGAAATTTATACTATGTAATTTGAATAAGGGAATTCAAATGGAATTTAAACTATTTAATTTGAATATGGGATTCAAATGGAATTTATACTATGTAATTTGAATAAGGGAATTCAAATGGAATTTAAACTATGTAATTTGAATATGGGATTCAAATGGAATTTAAACTATGTAATTTGAATATGGGATTCAAATGGAATTTAAACTATGTAATTTGAATATGGGATTCAAATGGAATTTAAACTATGTAATTTGAATATGGGATTCAAATGGAATTAACTATGTAATTTGAATAAGGGAATTCAAATGGAATTTAAACTATGTAAAATGAAAAGGGAATTCAAATAGACTTGAATATAGAATTTGAATATACAAATTCAAATAGATTTGAATATAGAATTTGAATATAGAAATTCAAATGGAATTCAAATATAGAATTTGAATATGGAAAATCCAAATAGAATTGAAAATAGAATTTGATTAGTTATAAGTAAGTTAAAATATATTTGAACATGTTATATTCAAATATGAAAGTGAAATAGGCAAGAGAGTTGATTAACAAATTTATTAACGAGTTGAGTTAAAATGAGTGTATTAAGTTGAAATGAATTAGAAATGTATGGATATACATGAGACAGGTGAAATGAAGTGTTAGTAGAAACACAAATAGAATGCCCGACAAAAAGGTATGTATTTAATTCACATATGAGATTTTATGCGCCGTATCGGCTAGCCGCTTGGCTTTTCCTTTTTCTTTTTGATTAGAGAGGCCTGTGTGGTAGTTTGGGGATTTTGCCGATGCTCCCGGTATAAAGGAGGTTATGGCGAATTTTTCCGGGAATTTAAGGAGTTAGAATATTTTTAAGAAAATCTGATAACTAGGATTCTATATATCAATATATATAGAAGTCGATAAAGAAGCGAACTTAAAAATAGAATAGTGTAATCAAAAAGAAAGTCTAAGAATAAAATCTAGTACGAATAGAAAGAGAAAGAGTATACGTGTTTAAAAGTGAATAATTGGTTTGTAAGGTGTTGATTATTCGAGTAAGTAGTCTTATCTGTTTTGACATTATAAATATTATTCAGTCAAGGTCTGAGAGGTAGTTATACCCCAACTTGATTGATTTCATTATTAACAAATAAACAGTAAGATTTCAATCTCGAAGATCAATGTTGAATAAGAGTTAGTTGAATATAGTATTTGGGGTGTCGTAACGATGTTTTACACAACATCTGTTTTAACCCAAATAAGTGTAAGCTTGGAAATAAGATGTTAAATATTTCCTAAGTATAGAAATAAACGAGATCGGAAAAGAGATAAGTAATTGGAATATTTTCCAATTATAAATGGCATATATTTTCTAAGTACAGAAAATAAAAGAAGGCGACATATGGAAATGTTTTCCAAATAACGTATAAAGCCAATATGGTTATTGAAAATATTTGGTTAACAAATATTGATAAAGAAATCGAGAAGTGTTTTAATTAATGGAATATTAATTAAGGGCTCAGTGATTGTTTGATAATTGGATGAACACTTGTTTTCTTCGATAGTTAAATCATCGACTATCGAAACACTTGTTTTTATTCGATAGTTAAATCACAGACTATCGAAGCTTTGACCATTTTAACGTTGTTAATATGGAGAGACGGGTTGGATTATTATCCAAAGAACCACTCTATATTGGCATAAGCGTTGCGAATCATATATGCCAAAGATAACTGAAGACGGAGTAAAGTGCAAGGGCTATTGTATAAGTCTTAGATAATAGTGCCTAAGATGGATGTACTGAATAGTGCCTTCGGTTCATCCTGTTCCTAGGTGACTTGTATGGATGAATGTCTGACAGAGTATTTCCAAAAATGTCACGTACATTGATTTCTTCAACCGTACCAAGAGTGGAAGCGGAGAAGGAAACTTCTTTAGCTAACACGTAATGTACTGTTGTAGACGTCAATTAGTGATTTTCGATGGATCTGACAATGTGGCATTCGAAGTGAATCTGATGTGATGATAAAGCGTAGCCTCTGGCCTCAACAACCGGGAAATGAAAAAAATCGGGCAGGCAACATGGCTATGTGGTTAGCTCCCATTAGGGTGTATTATCACCTATCTAGAGAATATTCATTTGCTTCTTTAATCTATATCAATGCTGTCCCTTATCGGGAAACGATTGCTGATCCTAACCGTTGGTGATATACGTTCGATACACTCAAGAGAAATGAGTGGTCGGTCATGTGTGGCTGAGTTGCAAGATGTTCTTGTTGAACTCCAGTGTATCGTTCCTAGAGTACACTGATCGGAAGGTGGTTCCATACCTTGTCATAGTTGGAAACCCATTACCCAATACGTGCTTGCGGTTTTGATTGTATACAAATATGTGGAACGTGAGATGAAAGCGTTTCTGCTAGATGATTATTATATTGTGTTGATAGACAATATTATAATATCAAAAGGTTTTGATATAAAGATAATTTGGATTCTCATAAGGGAAAAACCCGTTCCGTTATACGGCGTGGTCTTATGAGATATCGTTTACTTGTTCAAGTTGTTTCAAACTGTTTACTCATACCAGTCTCATGACTGACCCGGAGTTTATTTTGTTTTGTTCTACCTAAACTCTTGGGTGCCTAAATTTGTACGGTCAGTCAATTAGTTCAGGATTTTTCAGATCTATCTAAAGTAGCTTAGAGCAGGAGGCTTCAGCGTTAGTTATATAGAGTTTTGTTCCGCTGTGTTGTAAGTTGTACTCTGATAGTGATACTCTGATAAGTGTATGTTATATAGTTGAAATTTTGTATTTCAAAAGTTATGACATATTATATTTTGTTCCGCTGCGATGTGAGATTCTGTGTTGTTATTTCTGTTCTTCTTCTACCCTTTTCTTCTAAAAAAATGATTCGTATTTTCGTGATATTTGGGTTGGACGTATGATGTATATAGTCAACTCTGATGTTACAGATTTTTGGGTCATTACAGTTGGTATCAGAGCTTAGGTTGAGCGAATACCTAGGCTTGTTGGATGTGCTCATTAGAGATAGGATCAGTAGTATCCTAGAATGAGTTGAGTGTATATATATACGAGAGAGTGTATTTGTTATTTGATATAAAAACCGTTTTATATTGTGTTGGCTAGTTTGTTGAGTGGATTATAAATTTTGGTCGAATCGTGGGACGCCACGATGTCGATAGGAGTTTATAAACACTTGAACAGAAGATTGGACACGATATTGTTGTAAAGTGGATAAATGAAATAACTTTATCCAAAACTATATATTGATATGAAATAATAATTTTTCTGAAATTATTATATATATGGATGTGTTGGATGTTAATATTATAATCAGATAATATTATAAATTTGGAATGGTTATATAGATAACCAAGTAAAATGTGTATATGAATGAAATATACAAATAAGTTGAACTAAGATTTAAATTCAAACTAGAATTCAGAATTTAAAATCCTGGGAGTTTGGAAAAATATTTTTCTAAATGAATATCAAGTAATATAGCACTGAACTCATTCAGTAGCTGGGAAATAATTCTGATAATGAGTCGACCATCATCAGTGTTCATTTTCGAGTTCCTAAGTGATGAATTGCTGCCTTAGAAAAGTTTTGATGGAAATTTTTTTGAAAGAAAACAAGTTTAGTTGGAAAACTCAAATGTTTTGAATTTTAAAGGATTATAAATATATGTATACATTTATGCGGTTTCGAAAGAAAATTCAAAAGGGATTTGAATATATGAAATTTCAAATGAGGAGTTCATATAGAAAATGCAAAGATATTTAAATAAGGTATTTGAATTCAAAGGAATTAAATTAGACTATGAATTCAAAGGAATTCAAATAGATTTGAATATAGAAATTCAAATAGAAATTGAATAAGAGGAATTAGTTAATCGAGTTTGAACTGAAGTTAAATTTTGAAAGGTGAATTGGATTTGTAAATCTATATTCGAAATCGAATATAGAACTTAAACTGAGATTTGAATTAAATTGGTAAATAAGCAAGTTAAAATATATTTGAACATGTCATGTTCAAATATAAAAGTGAAATAGACTAAAGAGTTAATTAGCAAGTTAATTAACGAATTGAGTTAAAAACGATCGGGTATAGTTGAAATAAATAATTGGTTGTTTGGTGTTTAAATATCACTGGGTCTAAGTGTTGGTATTTAAAAATATCCTGAAAGGGATATTTGAAATTTTTAAGGAAAATTCTATTTTTAAATAGAATTTGAATAACTCAAACAGAATTTGAATAAAAGAGATTCAAAGAGGATTTGAATATAAAAGATTCAAATAGAATTTGAATTCAAAGTGAAATTAAAAAATGGTATTTGAATTCAAAGTGAAATTAAATAGAATTCGAATCAAAGAGAAATTAAATATGGTATTTAAATCCAAAAGGAGTTAAATAGAATTTGAATTCAAAGGGATTAAATAGAATTTGAATTCAAAGGGAATAAATAGAATTTGAATATAAGGAGTTAAATAGAATTTGAATTCAAAGGAGTTAAATAGAATTTGAATATAAAGAGTTAAATAGAATTTGAAATATAGAAGTTCAAATAGTATTTTGAATATAGAAATTCAAAAGGGTTTGAATATAAAATTCAAAGAGAAATTCAAAAGGGGTTTGAATATAGAATTCAAAGAGAGTAAAATGTGGAATTTGAATTCAAATAGAATAAAAATAGACTTTGAATATTTGAATTCAAATAGAATATAAAAAGGAGTTGAATATTTTAATTCAAATAGAATTAAAGTAGACTTTGAATATTTGAATTCAAATAGGATATAAAGAGGAGTTTGAATATTTGAATTCAAAGAGAATTAAAGTGGAGTTCGAATATTTGAAATCCAAATAGAGTTAAAATGGAGTTGAATTCATTTTAATGAAGTTTAAAAGTTTATATATAATTAAAACGAACTCGCTTCAGCGCTGCAGTTCGTAAATTGGCGACTCGAACTTCAATCGAGTATACGGGACTCTAATTAAGTCGAAATTCTTTGAAACAAGAACCGTCACGACCAGTTAGATAATAGTTTTCTAATAGAAGAGAAAAATCTGGGTTTCGTCGAATAGATTTTTAGATAGGTCAAAATCAAATTTCAAAAAGTGCAGCGCCAGAAACCATTAAAAACCACAATGGTTTATATATATAAGTAAAAGGATTTTTAAAGTAAATAAAATCCGAATGGCCATGAGAAAAATATAGACTTGAGTTATAAAATGAATGTGAACTCAAGTGAAGTAGATAAAATGATTCGGGAAACAATAATCATATTTCTGATTATTGAATAGAATTAACTAAGTAAAAGAGAAATTAGTTAATCAAAGTTGAATCGAAATAAGACCTTGGAAAGTGAATTGAAATTTGCGAATGTATATTCGAATCGAATATGGAATTTGAATGGAAAATAGAACTCAACTAGAGTATAAACAAGTTAAATGGACTAAAGTGAATAAATTGATCAGAATCAATTTAAATAAAATCGAAATACGTATGAAGGGAATATGAATCGAATGTGAATAAATGAAGACCAAAGGTTTTGGTAAGACTAAAATTTGTGAAATTTGAAATGTTGAGTTTCAACATAAGTAAGATTTTGAAAAGAAAATGGGTTGGTAGCACTTTTTCTACCTTAGCAATTTCGAGGACGAAATTATTTTAAGTGGGGAAGAATATAATGACCCGGATTTTTATGGGTTAATTTTAAATATTTAATATGGATTTAAATATTGGGTGGATAAATATAAATGGAATTTTTATATTAAGTTATCAATTTAATAATCAATTTCGATTTAATATCGAATATATTAAATTATCATAATGCGTCAGTTCGAGAAGTTGAAACTGAATTAGAAACAGTTCAGAAAATCAATTCAAACTCCTGTTTGAATTAGAAGAATAATATTAATTTATTATCGAAGAATAAATTGTCTAAAATAAATATATATAGGTTTAAATTAATATCAACTACAGATGATCAAATTGGACTTCGTGACCTATCCCAGTGTGTCCGGAACAGGGGTATTACCCTAGAATTGACAGTTGTTGGGTTCAGAAAGGAGTTCGAATAAACGTGATAATTTAAATTTGATATCCGTTAAAAATCAAATTAAATTTAATAAATGAATATACTTGTTGGCCCTTTCATCACCACATCTCAAAAGAACCCGTGCCTCCTTTCATGTCCACAATTCAAAACATACCGTGCTCCTTTCATGCCCACAAATTCATGGCCTTGTTGTTCGATTCAAAATCCGCACCCTCTTCTATTTAAAAACCAACGCGAGCTACCCTTAATTCATTTCGACAGAACAGAAATTAAAAGCAGTGCCCAAATTTAGTTTCCCTCACCCTAAAACCCAAATCGCAAACTCCAGGGAGATCAAGAATGGAAGCTCGCGATTTGTTTCAAGGTCCGTTTGGGTTCTTTTAACCCTAGGGTTCGTCGCGAGTTGCCAGAAGATAGAAATGGGGATTCGCGACTGGGGATTTCGATGTTCTGGGTGCTGATTTGCCCGCGTTGAGTTGTTGAGAAAGCAGGCGTTGAAGCCAATGATGATTGATGCGATGATCAACAGTGGATTTGGGAGGTTGCGATCTCGGATTTTGTTGTGCGAAGCTACCAAATCGCGATGAAAGGAGGTCGACAATGGTGTTATCGGTAGGAGAGTTCAACAGTTGAGGATTTGAGGTGTTCGAACTGACAATGATTGGGGCTGTCGAGTTCGATTGAGGAACTGGAAGTCGCAATGGAAGTAACAGTAGCGTCCAGTTGTAACACCCCACGTCCATTAATGTCACTCACAAAGGGAATGCATTAACTTCCATGGAGGTTATAAGTGAATATAGAACAGAAAAATTACAACAAGACAGATAATAAATAGTACTTGGAAATCTAAAACTTCATTTTATTGCAGCGGAAATTAAGCATGTTTGTTACATCATAAAACCATATATCATAACCAAGTACAATATCCATCTTCATAAAAACAAAATACATAATCCCATTACATAAATAGCCATTAAAAAGATAACAAGCTGGACTTTACTTCAACGGTCCAAGCTTTCCAAAGAGAGATGAAGCAATTCAATCAAACTCCACTAGAGCTGGGCCCAACCTGAGGACCCGGAGGGGGAAAAAGGATAGAAATAGAGGGGGTCAGACATAAAGTCTGGCGAGTATGATAATTCTAACAATACTATTATCAGAATAACTAGACTAAGGCATAAGCTGGAAGACAAGTAAATGTCTATGAACTCTTAGGAAGATAAAGATAGCGTTTAAGATAACGTTAAAGATAACGGTAAAGGCACACCTAATTACTAACGAATAATTACTACACTGCACCGTACATCACTACACTACACCTCACATTACTACACTGCACCGCACCAGTCACCCTAAAGGTTGATCCAACTTGCTTCACACAGAAATATTATAAATAGCCTTACGTACCCCTAGCTGACTACATAGGTGCCGTCTGCCCCTATCTCCACTAGGTGTACCCCACTACCCACTTCCGATCGGCTCCCTACTCGTAGATACCCGTGCTGGCCCCATAGTAGGGTGTATCACTCCCCTAAAGTGGCAACCCGATACAACTTGAGAATGCACGGCTTATACCTACACGATGCAACAACGTCTTATCTACCAGCCCGGGTCCACACACGCATATGAAACCCGTTGGACTTGCGTTGCCACCGCTCCCCGTTTTGGCCTCTTACAGTCAAACCCAGCATGCGTGTCCCGTCCTCGACTTGGGTCGAGCCCACAAAGATACGTTTGGGATACTGGTCGAAATGGGCCCCCACAAGCTACCCACCTAAGCTTGTCACTAGTATATCCCACTTAACCCTCTTAGTCATGTTCATTTACATGTGTGTTAGGTTAAGTCTTACTAATCGTATTTCACATGCCACTAAGGGCACCCCCTAGATTCCTCATGCCACCCAAGGCACCTACTTAACCCCCATGTCCCACCTTACATGTTTATCTGGTTAAGTATTACTTAATTCATTCAGGCCATAACCTCATAAAGACCTCTCACATTAGACTGGCATTTATGGCAGCTGGATTTGCCGGGCGGGTCCGGGCAGTCTTACACCATAAAAGATTCTAACCTCGTGTCTTTACAACCGTTATGCTTTAGTTTAGGCCTAGGACCTCTCACATTGGGCTGACATTTGTGACCACTGGATTTGCAGGGCGGGTCCGGGTCCGGGCGGGTCCGGGCGGGTCCGGGCAGGTTTACGTCACAAAAGAGTCCAACCTCGTGTCCTAAGCATTGATTAACACTTAAAATCTTTTACCCCAGTTTTAATATTTCCCTATTCAAATTATTAATTAAGTCAACTTTTAATGATGTCCATAATTGACTCAATTATGGCCATCCATTTATGGCATGCAAAATCATATCAATTGCACCCCAACTTTTTAATATTAAATCCTTAATATTACCCCTACCCCACGTTTATACGTTCGCTTATTCAACGCATAATATAGGCTAGACTTGTATAGTCTAACACCTAGCACAAAGATAAATTATCACAACATATAGACAATTAAAATAAATCTAATCATAATAGGGGTGAAACTTGCATAAACTACACATGTTAAGGATCAAAAGGTGTCAACTTGTTAAATGTCTCAATTTACATGATATGATCATAGCCCAAATCTATACATAAACTTGCATATGGGGTTTTTAGGCAACATAATGATGGTGTGAACTAGCATAGGATATCACATATGTCATAGCATAATTCTAGATGTCATAATAGATGTCTTGTCATATGTTCATAACTTTTCTAATCAATCTAACTTGCATATGTGACTTGTCATATAGATCAACATAACCCAAACATGATGATTTAATTAATATGAACTAACTAGCATAGATGGTAACATCATGGCCTTTTTAACATGTATGATTCATCACAACTTAGCATAGAAGCTTTCAACATACATAACATCATCATAGCATGATTTACAACATATAAGATATCATCATCACATAACATTGGATTTACAATATACATGATAGCAAAAGGGGTTTACAACAACATATATGATAATTCACATCATCTACTCATAATCCATTCATAGCTCAACCTAATTAAAATGATAATAATCTTGTTAAGATCATCATACTCACAATTTAGAGAAGAAAAGAGAGAGTTTTGCTTTGCTTTAGGGTTGAGGGAATTAGAATTGAATTTGCTTTTCTTCTTTCTTAGTTGGCGGCGGCTCCATTGATTTCCATGGCGATGGTATGACGGTAACTATTCTATTTTAATTAGGTTTAGGGTTAGCATTAGGATGTATTTATAGGTGTAGGAAGTTATTTAGGACCATTAGATTAACCTTGAACCATGAGAACCAATCAAATGCAAAATCTGCATTTGAGCGAATCGGCCCACGGGTTGACAGCCAAACACCCTGGATTAACCTCTAGTCGACCCAGTAGAGCTCGAGTCGACCTCAAAAATGGGCCGGTTCGGTTATTCCCCCTTCCAATTCGCTGTTTTGAACTTTTTCGCATATTTATTTAAATAAATTTTAATTTTTATATATATATATCAATATATATATATATATATTTCTCTGTGCCACCCATTTCACTTAATTCTTTTCTAAAAATTAAGTATACTTTAATTTGTGAATTTTAATGTTATAAAATTACGGGGTGTTACATTCTCCCCTCCTTAAAGGATTTCGTCCCCGAAATCTCCAAGTCAAGAGGAATGTATATCCTACCATCTAATCGTCCATCTACTCAACCATCAAACACCAACATCCATTGTCCTTAAAAGACTTCTAATGCTTTAATGTTTATATGCACAGTGTGTGTATATGTCCATATCTAATGCAAAATTAGGCGGTCTACTGATTCAGTCGACATCCTTAGTGCAATTCATGATAGTGCCATGCGTCCAATATGTATGCAAAAGATTCCTAATGATACATATTAATTCTATATGCGTGCACAACCATCCACCCGAATGCAGCAACTATATGATAATACAACCATTATACATCCATTTTACTAAATACATCCATATATATGCAATATGCAATATGAAGTGACTGAGCGGATCTGGTGCCTAATAGTGTGTGTATATGCACCCACGAGCAACCACTAGCAAACACTTGCATCCACTTTGCATCCACCATACATAACATGTCTCAAACACATGTTTCAACCATAGGATTATCCTAACTAAAGGTCAAAGATACTAGCGAGAGGATATACTAAAGATAAGATAAGTACAAGCTAAGCGATAAAGGAGAAATTAAAAGACATACCCTCAAAAAGAAAAGGGTATCGTGAATGCATCTTCTCTACTGTCTCCCAAGTAGCGTTGCTCTCATCATCTCCCCATTGCACTTTGACTAGTCTGACCTCTCGATTCCTCAACCTCTTGATCTTCGACCCAAGAATGCGCGTAGGAGCTCGTCGAATTGTCGCATCATGCTCTATCTCCACCTCTCTAAGCAAGCTCGGCTCTACCACTTCCGCGGTCTCGTGCAAGCACTTCCTCAAATGTGACACATGGAATACATCATGTACACCACTAAGTCTCTCGGGCAACTCCACTCTATACGCCATCCGTCCAATCCTCTCCTTAGTAGGAAACGGCCCTACAAACCATGGTGCTAATTTCCCAATGGACCCAAGGCGAACAACGTTTCTAATGGAGACACTTTGACAAAGACCATGTCCCCAACTTCAAACTCGAGATCTGTCCTCCTCTTATCCGCATAAGATTTCTGCCTATCTCGCGCTGCTTTCAACCTTCTTCGAATCAAGTTGATCTTCTCCGAAGTCTCCCTAATCATATCGGGCCCAAGTAAGATCTTATCCGTAGATTCCCACCAACATGTAGGTGAACGACAAGGTCGTCCATATAGAGCTTCGAATGGTGCCATACCAATGCTGGACTGAAAGCTATTATTATATGCGAACTCAACCAATGGAAGATGCTCTTCCCATGTACCCCCAAAGTCTAGGATACATAGCCTCAACAGATCCTCTAGAATGCGATTCACCCTCTCAGTCTGGCCGTCCGTCTGAGGATGATATGCGGTTCTCAAACATAACTGAGTCCCTACCGCCTCTTGTAAGCTTCTCCAAATTTCGCTAGTGAAAATAGGATCGCGGTCGCTCACTATACTAGAAGGAACACCATGCAAACGAACTATTTCTCGAACGTATACGGAGACTAACCATGGAGCAGTCCTCTTACTCTTTACGGGAATGAAATGGGCGCTTTTAGTAAGTCTATCTACTATAACCCAAATTCCCGTATTACCCTTCCTTGATCGCGGTAATCCATCCACAAAATCCATCGAGACACTCTCCCACTTCCATAGTGGAACCTCCAATGGGTGAAGCAACCCACCGAGTTTCTTTTGCTCCGCTTTTACTTGTTGGTATACCAAGCATCTAGCGACATACTCGGTCACGTCTTTCTTCATGCCAGCCCAAAAGTAAACTCTCTTCATGTCTTTGTACATCTTGTCCCCGCCGGGATGAATGGTCATCTTCGAACGATGAGCTTCGTCAAGAATAGTCTTCCTTAGGTCATCGTCTTTTGGTACACAAAGTCTACCGTCCCTACGTAACCAACCCTTATCATCTAGGGTATACCTACGGAGATGGCTTGATGACTCTCCTCCTTTGAGTTTTTCTACTAACTCAACCAACTGCGGGTCGTCTCGCTGTGCCTCGCCAATCCGTCCCAAAAGCGTAGGTCTGACCTCCAAGGATGCTAGCAAACCGGGTACGAAGTCAACGGAAGGTCTAAAGTCAAACATCGAAATGAATTCTAAACTTCGCCGCTCAACAACCAAAGGACTTAAGGATAATCTTTTTCTACTTAAGGCGTCTGCCACCACGTTACCCTTGCCAGGGGTATAGGCTATTTCGAAGTCGTAGGACGCTAAGAACTCCATCCACCTTTGCTGCCTTAAGTTCAAGTCCTTTTGAGAGAATAGGTATTTTAGAGACTTGTGGTCAGTGAATAATTCGAATTTCTCGCCAAGAAGAAAATGACGCCAAGACTTAAGCGCGAAAACAATAGCGGCCAATTCTAGGTCATGTGTAGGATAATTTTTCTCATGCGCTCTCAACTGCCTTCCACCATAGGCTATTACCCTACCCTCTTGCATTAAGACTGCGCCTAGTCATGTCCCACAAGCATCAGTATAAACGGTAAACGGCTTACTCCCGTCTGGTAATACTAAGACTGGGGCTGAAGTCAAAGCTCTCTTCAAACGTTGGAACGCATCATCACAACCTACGTCCCATGTGAAAACTAGGTTCTTCTTCGTCAAGCGTGTCAGTGGAGCTGATATCTTTGCGAAGTCTTTGATAAACTTCCTATAGTAGCCAGCCAACCCCAAGAAACTTATCACTTCGGTAGCATTTTTAGGAACCTTCCAATCTTGGATGGCCACCACCTTCACGGGATCCACGGCTATCCCTTCTTTGGAAACCACGTGCCCCAAGAACCGTACTTCCTTCCTCTAGAAGTGACACTTAGAAGATTTAGCCTTAAGGCTATGCGCTCGTAGGGTCTCCAACACTTCCCTAAGATGTAGAGCATGCTCTTCTTCATCCTTAGAAAAGATCAAGATGTCATCTACAAAGACTACCACAAATTTGTTAAGGTACTCCCTAAACACCCTACTCATCAAATCAACAAAGTACGCGGGGGCGTTTGTCAAACCGAAGGGCATCACTAGCCATTCATAGAAACCGTCCGGAGTCCTAAAGGCAGTCTTGTCAATGCTATCCTCAGCCACTCTCAACTGATGGAAACCAGTGGCTAAGTCCAACTGCGAAAACACTGAGGCGCCAACTAACTGATCGAAGAGATTGTCAATCCTCGGCAGTGGGTGTCTATTCTTCTTAGTAAGCTTATTAAGTTCTCTATAGTCCACACAAAGTCTAAGGGACCCATCCGCCTTCATGGCAAATACTACTGGAGCACCCCACTCCGATATACTACGTCTTATGAACCCCTTCTCAAGCAACTCCTTCACTTGCTTATCGAGTTCCCTCCTTTCACGTGGAGCCATGTGGCGTACTGGCAAAGATACGGGTTTCGCATTATCCACAAGATATATTCGAAAATCTATCTCCCGCTTCGGAGGCAAGCCCTTCACCTCCTCAAACACATCCGAATATTCTCGGACCACTCTAACAGATCGTAGATTTTCCTCAGACGCATCAAGCGATTCTAGATAACTTAGCATAACCGAATTTATGGGATTACAAAAGATTTCGAGAGTGTTGCCAAGGCGAGTCACGAGCCTAACTACTCTCCTTTCACAATCAAGAAAGGCCCCATTTCTGGATAACCAATCCATTCCTAAAATTAGCCCATAACCCGTGAAGCCCAACACATAAGCATCACATCTAAATTCAATGCTAAGTATGGAAATTTTCAAATCCAAACACATCATAGACAAATAAGCTGAGCCCCCAATTGGATTCGAAACAACTAAGGGATCCTCTACTAAACTGGTGTTTAAGTGCAGTGATTCAACTAATGATGTAGAGATAAATGAATGTGATGCGCCCGAATCGAATAAGGTACGGACAGGATGATCAAACAGAAAAACTAAGCTTTCAACAAAAATGGTTCTACCTCGTTCTTGCAGCGGTGGGACCGCGAGAGCCTGAACTTGTCCCCTAGCCTGCCCTGGTGCCATAAGAGCCTGCACCTGTCCTCCCGAGGTAGCTCCTGCCCTCTGCCCCTTCTTTGGGCAGTCCTTCACTAAATGTCCCGCATCGCCACAATGAAAACAGCCTGTCTTCTTTTTCTTTCGGCAATCCTTGCTGAGATGGCCTGGGGTTCCACGGTTAAAGCACTTCTTCTTTCCCTTGCCATTATTGTCTTTTCCACCCTTCTTGTTTTGCTGTTGTGGTTTCTTCTGATCCCCCTTCTTCTCGGGTGCCTTATCAGCTTTAGCGCTTTTCTCCTCATGCATGAGCGCCATTTCTACTAACTTCTCAAAGGTGGCCCCCATCGGGATGTGGGTCATAGCCAACCCTTGCAATGGTTCATCCAAGCCATTCACGAACCTCAGCGCCTTCTTCTCCGGCGTGTTCACTAAGTCCAAGCCAAACCTTGCTAACTGATTAAATTTATTGATATATTCTTTTACTGATGAGCTTCCTTGCTTCAATGTCAAGAACCTTTCCATATATAGATTTTCTTCCGCCCTTGAGAGAAACTTCACCTCAAACCTACGTCTGAAATCCGCCCAAGTGTCAACATGACGCTCCCCATTAGTGACCTCCCACCAAAACGAGGCCTCTCCCTTCATCAACCAAGCTGCTAAACTAACTCTCCTCCCTTCTTCTACTTCAAAGATTTCTAGCAATTCTCCCACCTCCTTAAGCCAATCTCTAGCTTCCACAAACGTTTCTGACCCTTGAAATGGTTTTCCACCCATAGCCTTGAATTCCTTGCACGTCTTTGCAAAAGTATCTACGCGAGGAGGAGGAGGAGCGGGTGCAACTGGTGGTGGAGGAACATTGGCTGGACCTGCAGCGGGCCTAGCCTCTAATAACCTCCTATACCATCCTGGTATCGTTACACCATCCGGAAGGTTAAGATCTTCAGCCATGCTGAAACGAAAAAGGAAAGATTCAAAATGGAGAATTCGAAAGATAAAGATATGGCTATTGGGGATTATGTTTTTCTTAAAAACTTTCCTCTTCAAATTACTCATTAAAACAAGTTTTTGAAAACACTTCTTCCAAAAATAACTATTTTTCTAAAATAATTTTATCTGTTCTGGTAACCTTAAGCTCTGATACCACGTGTAACACCCCACGTCTATTAATGTCACTCACAAAGGGAATGCATTAACTTCCATGGAGGTTATAAGTGAATATAGAATAGAAAAATTACAACAAGACAGATAATAAATAGTACTTGGAAATCTAAAACTTCATTTTATTGCAGCGGAAATTAAACATGTTTGTTACATCATAAAACCATAGATCATAACCAAGTACAATATCCATCTTCATAAAAACAAAATACATAATCCCATTACATAAATAGCCATTAAAAAGATAACAAGTTGGACTTTACTTCAATGGTCCAAGCTTTCCAAAGAGAGATGAAGCAATTCAATCAAACTCCACTAGAGCTGGGCCCAACCTGAGGACCTGGAGGGGGAAAAAGGATAGAAATAGAGGGGGTCACACATAAAGTCTGGCGAGTAAGATAATTCTAACAATACTATTATCAAAATAACTAGACTAAGGCATAAGCTGGAAGACAAGTAAATGTCTATGAACTCTTAGGAAGATAAAGATAGCGTTTAAGATAACGTTAAAGATAACGGTATAGGCACACCTAATTACTAACGAATAATTACTACATTGCACCGCACATCACTACACTACACCTCACATTACTACACTGCAACGCACCAGTCACCCTAAAGGTTGATCCCACTTGCTTCACACAGAAACATTATAAATAGTCTTACGTACCCCTAGCCGACTACATAGGTGTCGTCCGCCCCTATCTCCACTAGGTGTACCCCACTACCCACTTTCGATCGGCTCCCTACTCGTAGATACCCGTGCTGGCCCCACAGTGGGGTGTATCACTCCCCTAAAGTGGCAACCCGATACAACTTGAGAATGCACGGCTTATACCTACACGATGCAACAACGTCTTATCTACCAGCCCGGGTCCACACACGCATATGAAACCCGTTGGACTTGCATTGCCACCGCTCCCCGTTTTGGCCTCTTACAGTCAAACCCAGCATGCGTGTCCCGTCCTCGATTTGGGTCGAGCCCACAAAGATACGTTTGGGATACTGGTCGAAATGGGCCCCCACAAGCTACCCACCTAAGCTTGTCACTAGTATATCCCACTTAACCCTCTTAGTCATGTTCATTTACATGTGTGTTTGGTTAAGTCTTACTAATCGTATTTCACATGCCACTAAGGGCACCCCTTAGATTCCTCATGCCACCCAAGGCACCTACTTAACCCCCATGTCCCACCTTACATGTTTATCTGGTTAAGTATTTCTTAATTCATTCAAGCCATAACCTCATAAAGACCTCTCACATTAGACTGGCATTTATGGCAGCTGGATTTGCCTGGCGGGTCCGGGCAGTCTTACACCATAAAAGAGTCTAACCTCGTGTCTTTACAATCGTTATGCTTTAGTTTAGGCCTAGGACCTCTCACATTGGGCTGACATTTTTGACCACTGGATTTGCCGGGCGGGTCCGGGCAGGTTTACGTCACAAACGAGTCCAACCTCGTGTCCTAAGCAATGATTAACACTTAAAATCTTTTACCCCAGTTTTAATAATTCCCTATTCAAATTATTAATTAAGTCAACTTTTAATGATGTCCATAATTGACTCAATTATGGTCATCCACTTATGGCATGCAAAATCATATCAATTGCACCCCAACTTTTTAATATTAAATCCTTAATATTACCCCTACCCCACGTTTATACGTTCGCTTATTCAACGCATAATATAGGCTAGACTTGTATAGTCTAACACCTAGCACAAAGATAAATTATCACAACATATAGACAATTAAAATAAATCTAATCATAATAGGGGTGAAACTTGCATAAACTACACATGTTAAGGATCAAAACGTGTCAACTTGTTAAATGACTCAATTTACATGATATGATCATATCCCAAATCTATACATAAACTTGCATACGGGGTTTTTAGGCAACATAATGATGGTGTGAACTAGCATAGGATATCACATATGTCATAGCATAATTCTAGATGTCATAATAGATGTCTTGGCATATGTTCATAACTTTTCTAATCAATCTAACCTGCATATGTGACTTGTCATATAGATCAACATAACCCAAACATGATGATTTAATTAATATGAACTAACTAGCATAGATGGTAACATCATGGCCTTTTTAACATGTATGATTCATCACAACTTAGCATAGAAGCTTTCAACATACATAACATCATCATAGCATGATTTACAACATATAAGATATCATCATCACATAACATTGGATTTACAATATACATGATAGCAAAAGGGGTTTACAACAACATATATGATAATTCACATCATCTACTCATAATCCATTCATAACTCAACCTAATTAAAATGATAATAATCTTGTTAAGATCATCATACTCACAATTTAGAGAAGAAAAGAGAGAGTTTTGCTTTGCTTTAGGGTTGAGAGAATTAGAATTGAATTTTCTTTTCTTCTTTCTTAGTTGGCGGCGGCTCCATTGATTTCCATGGCGATGGTATGACGGTAACTATTCTATTTTAATTAGGTTTAGGGTTAGCATTAGGATGTATTTATAGGTGTAGGAAGTTATTTAGGACCATTAGATTAACCCTGAACCATGAGAACCAATCAAATGCAAAATCTGCATTTGAGCGAATCGGCCCACGGGTTGACAGCCAAACACCCTGGATTAACCCCTAGTCGACCCAGCGAGGCTCGGGTCGACCTCAAAAATGGGCCGGTTCGGTTATTCCCCCTCCCAATTCGCTGTTTTGAACTTTTTCGCATATTTATTTATTTAATTTTTAATTTATATATATATATATATCAATATACATATATTTCTCTGCGCCACACATTTCACTTAATTCTTTTCTAAAAATTAAGTATACTTTAATTTGTGAATTTTAATGTTATAAAATTACGGGGTGTTACACCAGTCCTGATGGAAGTTGCGAAGTCTGATGGTGGACTGCGAGCTCCGTTTGCATCAAGCAGTATGATTGAGGATGGCGAGCAAGTTCTGGTTTGGAGCATCAGACCCACACAAGGTGGATTATTATTTGAATTTGATCTTTGTTTTTAGGAATGGTATATTAGTAAAATCTGAATTTCATATACTATTAAAAGGAAAGAAAGTGGCTTTAACTATTATCTAAAATTTAAGGAAAATTTGGAAAAGGATATTTATTTATTTATTTACTCATTTTGGGAAATTACAAATGTGATAAGTGAAAAAGTTAAGCTTGAATTGTTAATTGTTCAAAATCAGGAATTTAGAAAATTAAATTTTAGTATATTTCTAACATGAAATCTTGTTAAAGAAATTCGTTAGCTTATTTATAGAATTTGGATTTTTTTTCTAGGCGACGATAAATTAAATAAAGCATTCATGTAGAGTCCGGAGCCTTGGAAATCGTTGAAAAGAAATTGAAATTGGTACAAGCACGAAATATAAACCCTGGTGAGTAAATCTCACCTGTTTGTTTAGAATTATTTTTATATCGTTAAAAATAATTGTTATGCTTGTTTGAATGTATTCTAGCTGATTTAAATATATATAGTTATCTAGGGTTGACTATTATATATATATATTGGTTTGGTGATTGGTTGGATTCCCGCAGTACCATTAGCGGATGCCCGCGGTACCATTAGCGGATGATTACCCTATACGTCCCACGCTATGATTAGTGGATGACCTTTATACCGCGATATTCTGCCACGAAGCAGAATGGGTATTATTTATGTGCTAACGTCTGTGGATGCAGGAAAACGGGTTGGAGGAATCCGACTGGATTCCTCAAAAATATATTGTCTGTCTGTTTGTTTGTTTTTATATATACTGTGATATATGGTGTGTTAGAAACCAGAAATAAATAATGGTCGTGAAAGAGATTTCAAAGATGATATTTGAATTCAAAGAGAATAAAATATGGTATTTGTATCCAAAGAGAATTAAACATAGAATTTAAATTAGAAATTCAAATGTAAATTTGAATATGGGATTCAAATGGAATTTAAACTGTGTAATTTGAATATGGGATTCAAATGGAATTTAAACTAGGTAATTTGAATAAGGGAATTCAAATGAAATTTATACTATGTAATTTGAATAAGGGAATTCAAATGGAATTTAAACTATGTAATTTGAATATGGGATTCAAATGGAATTTATACTATGTAATTTGAATAAGGGAATTCAAATGGAATTTAAACTATGTAATTTGAATATGGGATTCAAATGGAATTTAAACTATGTAATTTGAATATGGGATTCAAATGGAATTTAAACTATGTAATTTGAATATGGGATTCAAATGGAATTTAAACTATGTAATTTGAATATGGGATTCAAATGGAATTAACTATGTAATTTGAATAAGGGAATTCAAATGGAATTTAAACTATGTAAATTGAAAAGGGAATTCAAATAGACTTGAATATAGAATTTGAATATACAAATTCAAATAGATTTGAATATAGAATTTGAATATAGAAATTCAAATGGAATTCAAATATAGAATTTGAATATGGAAAATCCAAATAGAATTGAAAATAGAATTTGATTAGTTATAAGTAAGTTAAAATATATTTGAACATGTTATATTCAAATATGAAAGTGAAATAGGCAAGAGAGTTGATTAACAAATTTATTAACGAGTTGAGTTAAAATGAGTGTATTAAGTTGAAATGAATTAGAAATGTATGGATATAGATGAGACAGGTGAAATGAAGTGTTAGAAGAAATATACATAGAATGCCCGACAAAAAGGTATGTATTTAATTCACATATGAGATTTTATGTGCCGTATCGGCTAGCCGCTTGGCTTTTCCTTTTTCTTTTTGATTAGAGAGGCCTGTGTGGCAGTTTGGGGATTTTCCCGATGCTCCCGGTACAAAGGAGGTTATGGCGATTTTTTCCGGGAATTTAAGGAGTTAGAATATTTTTAAGAAAATCTGATAACTAGGATTCTATATATCAATATATATAGAAGTCGATAAGGAAGCGAACTTAAAAATAGAATATTGTAATCAAAAAGAAAGTCTAAGAATAAAATCTAGTAAGAATATAAAGAGAAAGAGTATACGTGTTTAAAAGTGAATAATTGGTTTGTAAGGTGTTGATTATTCGAGTAAGTAGTCTTATCTGTTTTGACGTTATAAATGTTATTCAGTCAAGGTCTGAGAGGTAGTTATACCCCAACTTGATTGACTTCATTATTAACAAATAAACAGTAAGATTTCAAGCTCGAAGATCAATGTTGAATAAGAGTTAGTTGAATATAGTATTTGGGGTGTCGTAACGATGTTTTACACAACATCTGTTTTAACCCAAATAAGTGTAAGCTTGGAAATAAGATGTTAAATATTTCCTAAGTATAGAAATAAACGAGATTGGAAAAGAGATAAGTAATTGGAATATTTTCCAATTATAAATGGCATATATTTTCTAAGTACAGAAAATAAAAGAAGGCGACATATGGAAATGTTTTCCAAATAACGTATAAAGCCAATATGGTTATTGAAAATATTTGGTTAACAAATATTGATAAAGAAATCGAGAAGTGTTTTAATTAATGGAATATTAATTAAGGGCTCAGTGATTGTTTGATAATTGGATGAACACTTGTTTTCTTCGATAGTTAAATCATCGACTATCGAAACACTTGTTTTTATTCGATAGTTAAATCACAGACTATCGAAGCTTTGACCATTTTAACGTTGTTAATATGGAGAGACCGGTTGGACTATTATCCAAAGAACCACTCTATATTGGCATAAGCGTTGCGAATCATATATGCTAAAGATAATTGAAGACGGAGTAAAGTGCAAGGGCTATTGTATAAGTCTTAGATAATAGTGCCTAAGATGGATGTACTGAATAGTGCCTTCGGTTCATCCTGCTCCTGGGTGACTTGTATGGATGAATGTCTGACAGAGTATTTCCAGAAATGTCACGTACATTGATTTCTTCAACCGTACCAAGAGTGGAAGCGGAGAAGGAAACTTCTTTAGCTAACACGTAATGTACTGTTGTTGACGTCAATTAGTGATTTTCGATGGATCTGACAATGTGGCATTCGAAGTGAATCTGATGTGATGATAAAGCGTAGCCTCTGGCCTCAACAACCGGGAAATGACAAAAATCGGGCAGACAGCATGGCTATGTGGTTAGCTCCCATTAGGGTGTATTATCACCTATCTAGAGAATATTCATTTGCTTCTTTAATCTATATCAATGCTGTCCCTTATCGGGAAACGATTGCTGATCCCAACCGTTGGTGATATACATTCGATACACTCAAGAGAAATGAGTGGTCGGTCATGTGTGGCTGAGTTGCAAGATGTTCTTGTTGAACTCCAGTGTATCGTTCCTAGAGTACACTGATCGGAAGGTGGTTCCATACCTTGTCATAGTTGGAAACCCATTACCCAATACGTGCTTGCGGTTTTGATTGTATATAAATATGTGGAACGTGAGATGAAAGCGTTTCTGCTAGATGATTATTATATTGTGTTGATAGACATTTTTATAATATCAAAAGGTTTTGATATAAATATAATTTGGATTCTCATAAGGGAAAAACCGTTCTGTTATACGGCGTGGTCTTATGAGATATCGTTTACTTGTTCAAGCTGTTTCAAACTGTTTACTCATACCAGTCCCATGACTGACCTGGAGTTTATTTTGTTTTGTTCTACCTAAACTCTTGGGTGCCTAAATTTGTACGGGCAGTCAAGTAGTTCAGGATTTTTCAGATCTATCTAAAGGAGCTTGGAGCAGGAGGCTTCAGCGTTAGTTATATAGAGTTTTGTTCCGTTGTGTTGTAAGTTGTACTCTGATAGTGATACTCTGATAAGTGTATGCTATATAGTTGAAATTTTGTATTTCAAAAGTTATGATATATTATATTTTGTTCCGCTGCGATGTGAGATTCTGTGTTGTTATTTCTGTTCTTCTTCTACCCTTTTCTTCTAAAAAAAATGATTCGTATTTTCGTGATGTTTGGGTTGGATGTATGATGTATACAGTCAACTCTGATGTTACGGATTTTTGGTTCATTACATGCTGTACATCCATCAACCTTTTAACTAAAAGCATGAAATTAGGATCCGCAAGTTTGTACCCCTTCCCCTTTGTCTTCCCCCTTTGCCTTTGTCATCCTCTTTGCCTCCGCCTTCTTCGTTGCCCTCACCGTCGTCTTTTTTCCTTTGTGTGTCACCATTTTAAGTCGAATTCCTAACCCCGGCTAAGGGCGCAGCGACCTGCATCTAAGAGCAGTACCCTAGGCAGTGTTAAGCTATTGCCAGCAGTTTAGTATGCCTTATCCAAAATGGCAGAGCGATATAGCCCAAACATCATTTTCTGGTCAAATACAGTAGAACAGCCATCCTCTTTAGCTGAGTTTACATGAACAACTAAGTATATAACAAGCTCAAAGATAGTAAGTTTTCTAACTGAATATCCTTGCATCGGCTACTGAAGAATAATTTATAGGTGATGCAGTGACTTACCAAGCAATGGGAAATAAAATTCTTAGTTTAGTAGACCTACATATTATGTTACATGTTAGGTGCACATTAGTGAACTTATAAAGTACCCAAAAGAGGTGGTTAAACACAGTGGCTAGCTAAACTAAATGGGGATATGTGTGTGGTTCCTATCAAATCGTGGAAAGTACATGCAACTGAAACATGGATTGACCTTAAATATAAAACTGTACATGTACATGTACGTACGTGTAAAGACATGGAAAAAAAGAAAAATATATTTTGGTATGCCTTATTAACAACCAAAGTTGTGTATAACATTGGGTTAGTTTATCGCATACATAGAGAGAGCTAACACATTTTCCATTTGTGGTTACCCAAAAAACCAGAAAAACACAAAAAAACACAAGTGGTAGTGGAAAATTAATTGTACTGCACTGAGGATGTAGTTTAATGTGAATTTCACAACAAATTTAGACTTATTTACCAAATAGCAAATTTACAGCATGAATCTTAAATAGACTAGGAGCAGGAAGTTAATTTATAGAAATGTATTACTGTGCGGACTTCACTTGTGATAGAGGTCCATTTGGGTCATCAAGCAAATTACCTGGATCCACCAACTTCAGGTTATATGATCAAATTGCAAGCACATATTTGTATAAAGAGGCCAATCAAATTTTATAGGTCGAGCATCCAAATTTACATTCGAGCACATATTAAAAACACATAAAATTTTATAAGAGAATACACATCAGATAAGCGTTAAAAGCAACATGATTCTGTGCTTTACAGGGCAAAAATAGATATGAAAGCAAAGTTGTGAAGGTATCGGTTATACTTGGAACTGCAATTCTAATCCTTTAAAAGGTAAACAGAATTTGAAAATCAAAGTGTACTAAATAACTGCATGCACATTCATAGCACATTTGAGTAGGAAAATTTTCTTATTTATTAGTGCGTATAACTGTTAGTTGTCGATAGCAGTGCGGACTAATCTTACCCACAATTGTTATATTGTGAACAGTGTTATACTACACTGACTGAGTAATTGTAACAATAAGCGAGTAAAGTAAGTCATCTTCTGCTATCACAGCTCGTTCAAAGCTAATTTTTACACATTAAGTCAAGTCCAAAATTCAACAAAAATTAATTGTAAATCCCACCAATTCTATCTTAAACAATATATTAACAAAAGAAGATAAATGGTTTTCTTTCTTAATTAACAGCTATTGTTCGCTATATGATGACATGAAAAATATCATGTGTATTGTTAGTGGGTCAATTAGTCATTTTTGTTGCTATCTTTAGTTTTTCAAGACAACATTTTGTTTACTTGCATAATTTTTTTATAAACAGAAGAAATGTAATAATGGAAAAAAAATTAAGAAGCCTATTGTTACAATTTAAATTTATGATATTATTAAAATAAAATAAAAACTCAATATAACAAACTTTGAGGGTGAAGTTGTACATATAAAGTTTTGAATCAATTTTCTTTGCAGTTATATATGCAACATCAGTAATCAATGGTATCAGAGCAATTAATGTGTATAATATATATGATGACATGACATATATCATTTAACTGTATGATATCCGACCACTCCAAAATAAATGTAATGCCATTAGGTGAACTGGGTGATTAAAAATTACCTTTAAATTTGGAGGTTAAAATATAAAGGGTGCAGAAAACATATACGTCATAATTAAAAAAAAAATGCCCGTTCAGACAAAGAAGTAAGTTTTAAAATAACAAATGAGTAAATTAAAAGAAAATTTTCCCAATATGTGTTAATTTGCATTATTAGCGATGATCTTTGGAGAACAATCATATGTTTAGTGTTTACAGTCCTTAGGTTGCAAAAATAGCAGAAGATAAAGGATAAATAAAATGATAATATGAATATTGAATGCAAGGTACTTCGGATTGATGCTCATAATTTTGGGAAACATGGTGTAAGAACATACACAGAACTGCAAACCAGCACTCAAATTTCCAAAAAGAGTAATAGTAGTGAAAAAGTTTGAACTGCAAATTGTATTAAAAGATATAAAAACCAGTGTTTTAAAAAATAAAACAAAAATGAAAGCGAGTGGAAAACAATTGTCTCAAAATAAAAATGTAGGCATAATTTTAATATAAAATCATGTAGATGTAAACATAAATCATATATGTACAAAGTAAAAAAATAAGAATGTTACCTTCGAAGACACCAAAGCTCGTTCTGATTTACTGTTGAGAGAAGTTGAACTCCGTGGCGACAATGTACTAAATGCCAATGTCGTGCAAGCTCTGATTTATATTTTGAGAAATGATTTATGCATCAAACTAAGTAAACATTTTGTGTGTTGTGAACGAAGAAAAAGGAAACATTGACTTACTCATATGATGTCACATAATTTAAAATTCAGTTGGCCTGTAGCGCTCAAGGTTTCTCTTATGCTCTAATCGATAAATTTGGATAAGCGGGTATGTAATTGCATAATCATCCTGAAACTAAAAAAGTGCATATGAATAACCTAATTCTTTGGAAAAAATGAGTTTCTTTCATTGTCATATAGTAAAGGAAGTGTTTTACATTTTAGATTTTACTTTTAGGAAATAATTACCTATTCGGGGACCACATTATTATTGCAAAACTCCTGCTACTATATTATTGAAATTTATATCTTATGTCAAGCATCAGAATATTGAAGTCGTTATATTAGAAATTGAATATTTTGAAAAGCGCATACGTATACAGATAGATTGCATAAAACCACCTATATTCAACACCGTATGCAAAGAGCAACCTTAGGATTTACATTATAATTTTGAACCATAAACATTATGCTTTCATTTAGAAGGGCATGGGAACTCTAAAATATTTTATGCTTAAACATTATATTACATGCTGAAACTTTCTAATTAAGGTTATACACATTTCTTCTGTTGATTAAATCATGATCAATGTGGAGAAATTACGTGGTCTTGTTTTGGAATTAATCCTTGCTTTCTGAGCCATCTAAAGTATTGAGAGTTGTCGGATGAACAAAAGCTATCAACAAATTTATTTGGAATATAAAAGACTACAGGATGTGCATTAAAAATGATTTGGTTTCAAAAGAATGAACTTAACGTAGAAAATGCCAGTGCTACAATTATATAATGCTTATAGAAATCCATTGAGAATCATGTTATCTTGTTAAAACAGTTAAATGTTTCACCTAAGATTTTTCCTAATTATAAGAAAAATAATTTGTCCAGGCACTACAAAGTCCTGAAAGCAATTTCTTTTCAATTCTTAGGTAGTAAATAATCCGGCTTACCGAAATATCGGAGAATAAAAACAAACAAACAATGAGGAAGGAAGGAAATTTAAATTTCTAAACGGATAAATCTGGGTATCTTTCTTAATGTTTAATCCTTTTTTGTCACTGTTTGAAGATTTGTTTCTTCTTCATGCCCCAAACATGAAAATCAGTTGGATCTCGTTCGGTGCAGATAAAAGAAATATACATAAATTTATCAAAAGGTTGTTAAATTTGTAAATAGATATCTAAAAAGTACCAAATATGTATGAGAAGACTGAAGAAATCTGATATCAGAAGAAAAATTGGATTTGAAACGGCTGGTTGATGGAGAGGGAAAAGGAGGAAGAGAAGTCAGCGGCTGGTGAGCAAAGCAAGAGTAGTCGGTCATAGGATTAATGGGCCAAATAGTATAAATTCCATAGAAGGACTACAAAATTAATCAATGTACAAATTATTCCACCGTAAATTGTAGTTAAGTAGGTATAATGAATCAAATAACCAAATCGATTGTGAATTAGTGCATGAAGTGGTAAATTACACTCATCAGAAGGGCATACGAATTGGAAACAATGAACAGTTGTGATCAATAAGTTAGGTCACAGTAGTCTGAAATTAGGAATAAATATTCCCTGATACAAAACATGGTAAGCTCCAGATTTAAACATTAACAACAATAAAAAATGATTCAAATGAAGTCATATTTAGTAAGGTGACATACCATCGTCGATTACTATCAGGATATCACAGGTCGAGCGGTTGCCGAAGTTGCTATTGTAAATGTTATAGAAGGTGAAAGGGAAGAGGACATTGGGTTGTAATAAATTGACGATGTAGTATGCAAGACAGGGAATGGAGGAGCAGTTATTAAATTAAAGAAACCAGGATTTGGTTTGCGAAAGAGAGAGCGAATGAAGGAGCGGTTAGTGGGAACATAGTGGGGAGAAGTTTTAAGCGGTTAATGAAAATCGATTAATAATTAATCGGAGAGCGTAGTTTTGAAATGCTAAGATTTAATGCGTACATGTAAGAAGTTGGTGGTTCCTGTTATACTATTTAAGTAATAGACAAGAGAACAATTCCCTAAATATTAATCCCGAAGGCCGAAACCAACATCAGATCAATACCCATGAGACCATTCAACTTAGCTGATCTCTAGTTAGTTTCTAATTTTCTTAACTCCATTGGGTTTAAGAATGGTATTATTAAAGATACCATTCACGACAACCAAAAATCTCATTCCATTGTTAATCGGGTTAAAGAACAAGTGTTATTTAAAACACCGTTCACAATAAACCCAAAATCTAATTTAAATTCAATTCCAATTAGATATCAATCGACTGGAAAATCTCACTAAATCTTAATTAAAGATTTATTCTTTTCTCAACTGGGTTCAAGAACAGTGTTATTTAAGACACCATTCACGACAAACCCAAAATCCCATTTGATATTAAATACAAGGCTCTGAATAGAAAATATATCGGCTTATATTCAATACCAAATTCTAAAACCAACAAATATCGTATTGGAAATAACAATATAAATATATCTTTCAAATTTCCATAACCATATCTGTATAATCATGAAATCCAACATCGAAATATTCTGAAGATAATTTCGATTCAAATCCATTCCAATTCGTATATTGGAAATTCTGGTTATTTTTAAAACCATTTCAAAATCCAATTTATTTATTTAAAAACAATGGACTATAATTCTAGTTCATAACTAGTTCATTTCGATGAAAATATATTTTTATCTTTCAAATATGGAATTTTTCATCCTAATTCTTTCTAAATCATTTATTATGATTTTACACAAATTATTAATATTTTTATAATTTTATCAACGCCCGTACAGTCGATTTCCATAAACGGTCGTTGAACTGCACATACAGCGACCTTTTTCCAAATTTGATTTGGACATAATTCCAAATCCAACCATTAGAATTCAAATCTTTAATATACGTTGGGTAGCACTTTTCGATACGAACCTAAGGTTTCGGTTTTAGGAGAATCTGACGGTCGGATCTCCCGTAACGTCAATTCGAAGTCAATGGTCGAAATTTGCGAACTACAGCGGCGTAGCGCGTTCTATTCGGGCCATTAAATATATATAATATATATATTATATACATTTCGTCGATTTCCTTTCAAAACATATTTTATAAATCGTTTTAAATTCGTTTTCAAAACGGTTTCAACTTCATATTCAATTTTAAATCTAAATTGAATATTCCATATCATTAACATATAAATGATAATATTTTCAAACATCAGATTTTGAAATCACTTCATTTTCAATATTCATTATAAAAATGAATAAAATCGATATAAATATCGTTCACGTTAAAATGGCGTTAATCTAATCAACACGCCTTTATATATTTAAATATATTTGTGTCAATCCCAAATCGGACATCAAAATCAAATTTTAATTCTTTTCTGAATATTATTTTAAAATATTCGTTATTCCTGAACTGGAATCAGACACAGTCAATTACCATATAATGTTGATTATATGGATTCCATACAATACATGTATACAACAACAACGATAAACAATCAACCATCATCCAGAGTGCATTCTACACTGCATAAGCATTAAATATAAATATTTAACGCTTACAACAGCCTGTCAACCAATCGATCGACATACAACTAAACAATTGGGATTAGCGTACGTCAAATATCATCCCAACACCCGTGTAGGGTTTCAACCAACAAATACTGAATATTATTTGTGCAGTTGGGTGATGTATAAAATATATCGTCCCAATCCATATCAGTAAAATGGGTGTTCATAAACAAATCGTCTGATTTGTAAATGAATATTTATTTTATTCATATACACGTTAAAAATTATATTTTTAACGATAAAATATTTTATTCAACATATGAATATTCTATTCAGTTCATTTATACAATAAATATGATGTTTTTATTGTTCTAACATATTTCAGAAAATTTTGGTGGCATAACGGCGCGATACTAGAAACGGGATAAGGCCTAGCCTTATCTCTAGTCTAATAATGGCCTGTGCCATACACATACCAATCTAATCAATTCCATTTCATTTCCCAAACCAAATTCAACCAAACAATCCAATCAACCAAACTAAATAATCACACAAGTCGTCCATGGTCTGTGGACGACGGGGAACAATTCATATATGCAGTTAAAAATAAATAACTGTATAAAAAATTTCAATGAGGAGTTCTCACCTTTGGGATCCACTCCTCCATTCTCTATTTCTGAACGGCTCGGATTTGCCCAATATTCCAATGCGATCCTTTCCCGCTGTTCATAGTAAAAATCGCATTTTTAATATGATGTTTATTTTAAAAAATTACATTTTTATAATGGTACTTCATATATAAAAATCATATATTTTTACCATGCTTCTTTCTATATAAAAATTATATTTTTATATCTCTACTTCTTATATAAAGATCGAATTTTTATTTCGCTTCATATATAATAATTATATTTTTATAAAGATCATATTTTTAATACGCTACATATATAAAAATCAAATGTTTATAACTTTAAAAATCAAATCTTTGTAAGAACAAAAATCAAATCCTTTTTCTATTAGAATCCAATCTTTCTTTATAAAAATCCTAACTTACTTTTATAAAAATACTAACTTTCTTTTATAAAAATCCTAGCTTTTTTTTATAAAAATCCTAGCTTTCTTTTATAAAAATAAAAATCAAAGCTTTAGGCAAAATTAAAATCAAAGCTTTGTATATAAATTACATTCATATAACTATACTTCATATATTTATAAAACTGAAATTAAAATTCAAATTTTCTTTCTATAAAAATTCTATTTTTCTTCTTATAAAACTTCTATCTTTCTTCTTTAAAAATCGTAACTTTTTGTTTTTATAACTAAACAAAAATCAGTTTCTATACCTAAACAAAATTAGTTTTTATATACATTAAAAATTAAAAACTCATTTTTGTTCGAGTTGGAAGGGGGCCACTGTTGGAGCTAGGGGTTGCGGAGGAGGGGATCGACGTCTCTGGTGGTCGGCCGGCTGCAAGGGAGGTGGCGCGCAAGGGCCTCAATGGAAGGCGGTAGCGTCAGCTAGGGTTTGGGGGGCCTCGCGGTGGGGGGAGAGAAGCGGAGGACGAAGAGAGGAGGGTCCAAATCGGAGCGGCGGCGGGTGAGGCTCGCCTCCGGTGCGGTGGTGGTAGCGTGTGGGAGGAGGGCGACGAGGTAGGCTATAGCGGGGTTTTCCCCTTTTGATTTTTGAACGAAGGGAGAAATAATGGGGGGTTTGACTAATCTTTAGAGTATATATATTAATATAATATTATTATTTAATTCGTTTATTTCTTGTTTAATGCCACGAACTCCAAACGAACCCCAATGACCATCGTCCCTAGTTAATTACCCCCATTCCGAACACAATGGGATATGTCACGTAAGCCAATTCGACCATTTTGTTCCGTTTCCGCTAAATTTAAAATATAATTCATTATATTTTAAATTCAAACACACATTTCAATTTACCGGGGCCATATACTGATCCTAAAAATTCCAGAAAAATTATTTCTAGTTTCGTATTGACGATACGTTCCTAACAAAACTAATTTCGTCAAATTTGAAGACCGTTTGAAAAATGGCCATTTTCTGGTCGATCCAAATTGATTGAAACTGACAAAACACGTTTTCTTTTGCCACGGCTCACATATTGATTCAGAAAATTATGGAAATTTGAATCTATCAATAATTTGACATCCCGAATCCAACAAAAGTGGTTTCATCGAAAACGAAGGTCGTTTGAAAATGGTTATTTTTAAGGCCTTTATATATATATATATATTAAAATATATATAAATTCCACAGCGACTTTTCTAAATTTTAAATTGAACGTAACTCTTAACTTATAAAACGAAATCTCGGTTTCTTACATCTGTTTGAAAGATATCATCAAACAGTTTCAAATATTTCTTGTTTCGTCCAATTCTGACTTATAATGAATTATGTATATCCATTTGAAATTAGAAATCGAATTTTCGAACTGTCGTGCCATTTCAGGCTCGTTATATAATTAAAATAAAATTATTCGTTTTAACTTCGTCGAAAATAAATTTTCCGTCGTTATTATTTAAAATAAATCATTTTAAATACTCAAAATCCATTAAAATCGCCAAAATAAAAATTTTAAATTGGTTCTGATTTTTCGGGTTGTTACAGTTCCGGTTTTAGGAGAATCTGACGGTCGGATTTCCTGTTACATCAATTTGAAGTTAATGGTCGAAATTCGCGAACGGTCACTGCACGGCGTGTTCTGTTCAGGCCATTATATATATATAATATTATATATATTTCGTCAATTTCCACTTAATACGTATTTTATAAATCGCTTATTATTTCATTTTAAAACGATTTCAACTTCATTTTCACTTTTTAATTAAAATTGAATATTCTTATCAAAACAATGAATATTTTGATGAATCATACTTACATTAAAAATGTAATTTTTAATGTTACAACATTTTTATTCAAACCGTGAATATTTTAGTGAATCATACTCACATAAAAATGTAATTTTTGATATTGAAATATTTTTATTCAAACTTGAATCTTTTTCACCATTTCTTATATACAACAAAATGTAAATTTTTATTGTTAAACCCTTTTTTATTTCAATCAATGAATATTTTTCATTATTCCTACATTCAACAAAAATGTGAATTTTTATTGTTTAACCTTTCTATTTCAATCAATGAATATTTTCATTATTTCTACATTCAATAAAAATGTGAATTTTTATTGTTTAACCTTTCTATTTTAATCAATGAATATTTTTAATCTTTTCTTAATTCAATAAAAGTGTGAATTTTTATTATATAAACATTTTCTTTTTCAATCAATGATCATTTTTAATCTTTTCTACATTCAATAAAAATGTGAATTTTTATTGTTCAACTTTTCTATTTCAATCAATAATCATTTTTCTACTTTACTATCAAATAAATGATTTACATTTTTAATTTAGCAAAATATCTTTAATAAATCAAACATGCAATAAAAATATAATTTTTATTGTCTAATCTTTTTATTTAACATAATTCTTTTTAATGATTTTGTAATACAAACAAAATGTAATTTTCATTGTTTAAACATTTTATTTTAAAACATTGAATATTTTCAATCATTTCTACCTATATAATAAAAATGTATATTTTTATTGTTGACATATTCTATTTCAAACACTAAATATTTTATTTATTCGTACATACAATAAAAATGTGATTTTTGTTGTATAAACATTTTCTTTTCAAAACAATGAATATTTTATTGGTTCATACATTCAATAAAAACGATATGTTTATTATTTAAATATTTTTATTCAACACATGAATATTATTTTAAAATATTCTTTATTTTCCAAATTGGAATGAGACCCAAACAATTACCATATAATGTTATTTATATGGATTTCATACATCGCATGTATACAACAATAATGATAAACAAACACTAAAAATTCATACAACATCCAAAGTGCAATTTACAACTGTGTGAGCATTAAAATAAATAAATAACGCTCATCATAGACTGTCAATCCATCAATTTGCATACAAGTAAATATTGGGAATAGTGTATGTCAAATATCATCTCAATACCCATGTGGGGTTTTCAAACAACAACAGTTTATTTATTTGTGAGTTGGGCGATGCGTAAAATTTATCGTCCCAATTCATATCAGATTAATGGGTGTACATAAACAAATCGTCTAATTTGTAAATGAATATTTTATTTCTTTTCTAGATAATTTTATATCGTTCACATATATACGTTAAAAATTATATTTTTAACGATAAAATATTTTATTCAACATATGAATATTTATTTTCCATTTCACACCACAATCACATCACAATACAGCCCAGATAAACAATCATGGTTTCAATCAAAGGTGTCAGGTGCTACTAAGCACCATCTGCATCCTAATATATATATATATATATATATATTTATATATTTAACTGTAAAATAAATAAAGTGAAAAGGAGTTCTCACTTTTGGTTTCCACTCCGCCAGTTTAATTTTTGAATTTCTGAACAGTTTGGATTTTCCCAAAATTCCAACGCAACCTTCTTCATGTTGTTCATAATAAAAATCATATTTTTAATATGATGTTTATATATTTAAAAATCGCATTTTTAAACAACGATATTTATAAATAAAAATCATATTTTTCTATATAATGAAAAATCATGTTTTCCTATACGATGAAAAATAATGTTTTTTTTTATACAATGAAAAATAATGTTTTCTATACAATGAAAAATAATGTTTTCTATAAGCTATATTTATAAAGATTGTATTTTTAAACTGTATATATATATATATATTCCTATTTTAATTTCAAAGTTATTTTTATATAAATCCATGTTTTTAAAATAAAGTATTTATAAATAAAAATCACATTTCTATAACATTATATATGTATTAAAAATCTCATTTTTAACAAGGCTATTTTATTTAACAAAATCAATGCTGTTTTTATTTTACAAAAACCAATGCTATTTTATTTTTAAACCAAAGCGATTTATAATTTAAAAGCAACAATTTAAAACAAATTTATTTCATTTAAAAATTACATTTGTAAATCAAATCTATTTATATATTAAAATTTCGTTTTGCTATAATATACACAATATTATATAATTTAAAAATCATATTTTTAAAACCATGTTATTTTCTTTTTATAAAAACAATGTTATTTACTTTTAAAACAAATCTATAATCAATGTTCTTTTTATTACAAATCTGGTCTTTACCTTAATCATGTTTGTTTCCCTGTCAAATTGTTGTCCTCCTTCTTCTGGTACTATTAGCATACGAACCCACTCATCACGCTGGTCTTCATTTCTGTAGGATCTAAATTAACCCTAGAGGGGGGGTGAATAGGGTTTATCGCGGATTTCCACAGAATAGTTAAATAATCACAGCACAAATAATAATCAGAAGAAATGCAGAAAATAAATAACACACAGATATACCCAGCTTCGGCAAAACCCTGCCTACTGCTGCATTCCCCAAGGTTTCTACTAGGAGTTAAAACAATCTCTACGCTTACAATCCCCTGTAAACTCGCGACACTCGCTCCCAACTATTCTTAACCCTACGCTCAAAACCCTGCACTGGTTTTTATCCCCAAAACCAGATTTCCCCGAATTACAAACCCTGTAATTCGTCTCCCTAGTTTTAGAGACAAACTAGAAAACTCTAGACTTGATAGCAAATTGAAATTAAAGACGAACAAAAAAAACAAAACAATAAAAAAAAAACTCCTTAAAACTTTGAAAACCCTAGTAATTAAATAAGGGTTATCCCCTTTAGTTAAAGACTTGGCCGGCCCCCCTTTGTTATTGCTTCACCACTTTATTTTGCTCGATTTCTTTCCTTAAAAATGGCGGCGGCTCTTGAGAGATTCCTAGGGTTTCTTTAAATCCCTAAATCACGAGTGTATGATCCATTCTATAATGCTCGAGTCTGTTTAGCTTCGATCTCTGGAGGCTGGCGCTTTATCTAGGGTTTGTGCTTCTCATTAAACTCAACTTCGACGGCTCTAGGGTTTCGATTCTATTCAACTTGAGGTCGCCCCTTTCTTGTGTGATGATTTAGAGTTATTCAGTGGCTATCCTCTTCTTCGATCGAGCGTTGATGAGTGTAGAATTGGATCCAAGTAATCTCCTTTTTACTGGTATGAATTTAATTCGGATTTTTGCTTTTTGCTTGTTCGAACTTGGATGTTTTTTTTTTGCCGATGAGGATTGGTGTATTTATAGGATTAAAATCCTAAAATATCTCTGATTTCATGCTTAGACTTGTTCATGATATATACGAAATATTGGGGCTTTTTGAAATCTTCGGTTTCTTATTTGATGGACTTGAAACCTTCAACCTTTATGTAATATTTGTGTGTGACTTGTGTACTTTGAAATGGTCTTTACCTATTACAACCTTGAATCAATTTTTTTGGAGCTTCGATTATACTTTTTCAACACGCTTTGAATTTGTCCTTGATATTGCGAGATTTTTTCTTAACCTTCAAACAGATTTCCTCCTTTGTTGACCATGTAAACACTGAATAATTTTGCCATATATGAATTAAAACCTGAATAATCATTACTATAGTATGCTCTGATCATGTGAAAGCTGCTGATTTGAAGTTGTCTTGGCTTGTTTGTTTATGCCATGTACCCTTGCTCGTGAACTTCTCGGCCTAAATATTACTTGCTTTTTCCCATGACTAGTTTAACTGATTTATTCATGCTTTGATAAGAACAGACACTGTACTTGATACTTGAACTAATAAGAACTGATTTTCCATACTTTGACTTTACACTTCACTTAGATTTCTGGAACTTTTTGTTAATACCTTCGACACCATTAAAAATGATTTTCCTTCTTAAAAAAAAATCTGTCTTGTTCTTTTAGTTGTTGAATCAGCTCCTTTTGATTGCTTGCATGATATGTTTCTAAAATTATGGTTGATTCGACCTTGATAATTTTATTTGATTGTGTTGAATTCGGCCTGATTGATCTTGAGAATTTTGTGGCTCTTAAATTGATTGCATACTGATTTAAAACTTGCCAAGTTTTGCACTGTTAATTGATGATTTTGACCCTTATTTGAGAATTGATTTCATGCCTTATCTGCTGCATTAATATCATTGATTGATTGCCATCACCAGTGGAAAACTTGCCATGATTTGATTCCAAACATTCTCTAAGTCACCATGCATCCATGTAGCCTTGCATTTTTGACTTTGTTTATTACACGAACATGCTTGTTCCCTGATATTTACCATGTGACCATGTTTATGCTGCCTTGAACACTTGCATTGATTTCTGAGCTTGAGATAATTGAACTGATGACAATGTGCATTTGAAAATGAGGACCTGCACTTGATCATGTGACATTGCTCTATGCTGGTTGACTTGAAAATTGGTGTTGCATTGTTCACTTGCATTCTTGTATGCTTTGCATTTGACCTATACTGATATGTTACTTGCTACATCCTTGGTGATTTTGTACTATCTCGACCATTGATTGACTTGCTGTTTTGACCATTTCACATGTGCTCGGAGTTGTTGATGCTTGTATAGTCGAACTGCCTTTAGTCTTGTGGTTGTTCCTGTCTTGCACTACTGCCATCAAAAATCACTTGTATTTGCTCTTGCACCTTACTGACTGTAATCTGCTTATTTAAAAGTTTTGTCATGTTTTGTTTGTAGCTCCATTCTGGCTTGTTATTATGTTGCACTGACTTCTTGCATGTATCACCATATTTCTGTTTTGCTCCTTGGTTAATTTTTTGTTTTTTTTTTAATGTCCACTGAGTCGAGACGGTCCTTGTGGCTACTCCTCAGTCGTGACACTGGATTGGCGTGGCAGTGCACACGTGCATACACGTGTGTATATGCAGCCATCCAGACAAGTTTTTCTGTCCCTGCATATCAGATCAAGTCTAGAAAAATGATGAGAAACACACCGTAATGCTGAGGCAAATAAAATTTTTAAAAATAAATTTTTATTTGCTTTTATTCTATTTTATTTTTGTTGCAGTCTACTGTGTGTTCTTCTTATGACAGGTATGAAGACAGGATTTGACTGAAGGATGTGAAGACCGAAAATGGATGATAGAAGACAGTAAAAAAAAATGTCAATGTATGAAAGTGTTTGTATATGTGAGTGTAAGTGTTGTAAAGAGGAGCTAAGTACGAAATTGAATATAATGAAATGTATATCAGTGATGTATGTACAAATAGTGGAGTTGTAAATCTGTACTGTTTAAATATCGAAATAAAATATTCTTATTCAAATAAAATACTGTGTGAATATTTAAATTTCTGTATAGTTGTATTTTATTTAAATAGAAATATTTTATTCCTGTCTGATGTGTAGTATACCAGTACAGTTACAAACACATTCAATAATAAAATATATCATTCAATAATAAAATATATTTGGTTGTTATCATCAAACAAAAATCATATAATTGTGTATACAACACTGTTATATACAACAATCTCCCCCTTTTGATGATGACAAACAAATAAGAGATTTTGAATGTGTTTGAACGTGAAATATATTACTCCCCCTATTTGTATGCTCCCCCCACAACTGAACTCCCTCTATATATGTGGAAAAATATGATGAAATCCAATTGACCATTCTCCCTCTAGATATTTAATTTCCAATCTTAAAATATTTTTGAATTGTATACCCATCAATCAAAATCTTGACCATTCTCCCCCTTTTGTTATCATCAAAAGGAAAATAGAAATCGAAACAGTGATGAATATAGACTAAAAATATAAATTCATATTCAGAGAGAGAATATATATCGTAAAACCCATTTAATCAAACAAAAATCATAATAATCTTTAAATCAGAAGCAAATTTCACTTTCAGAATGAATGGATTTACGATGGATTTTATCGAATGAGGAGAGTTCAATAAAAATTGATTATTTGAATATGAATTTTAAAGATTTTAAGTATGCTAAAAAAAAATGTGTTAAGCACTTTCTAACCACGCATAGCCCAAAGGTCTTTTAAATGGGGTTAGTAGTAACTTAACTTTATCCTCTCTAATGAGTTCCATCCATGCACAGCCCGAAGGTCTTTTAAGTGAGAATGGAAGCACATAGAAATTAAGGTAATTCACCCACGCATAACCGCGAGGATTTTTAAATGGGAGTGAATACCAAGGATAAATTATTTATTTATTTTATTTTATTTTATTTTTAATTTTAAGAATAATTAGAACTCCCCGAATTAAATAAAACCATGATGAATGACAGAAATATGGTAGATATAGAAGATGGTCGTGAAATAAGCTCTAATTCAAAGATATTATAAAATTTGTCCAATCATCCTATGATTTAAAATAATATCTCCTCTAGTTAAGAATTATACCATAGTCACAACTCATCACAATTTCATAAATCTATTAACGATTTTGATGAGTCACAAAATGGTTCAAATTAATCAATAATTTCAATTTTTGAATAAATAATCAAAAATAATTTTAAAATTGAGAATATCAATTTCAAGAGGAGTTTTTGAAAAAATCAATGCACGTTTGAAAATCAGTTTCAAAAATCAATCAGTAGAATATGAAATTATTTAATTTTTCTAATGCTGATTGTTCCTAGACAATTTTGAAAACAACTTATATATTTAATTCAAATTGTCTATGAATTTTAACTAAATCCAGTTACTGATTTTCTAACTTATCATTTAATCACCAACACACTTAAAATGAATCAAATCAATTTCCTTATCAGAGCAGCACAAGATCATTTTCAAAGCAAGAATCACAAGTGATATTCTCTGAGAATTTTTTGGACAAACTCAAGAAACAGTCAACTTATCAAATCTAAAGATAATTATTTGAAATCACCCAAAAAATCATTTTTTTATAATCCAAGAATTTCAACAATCCATAACGAATGTTTTCACAAACAACCAAGTAAAAATAAATTAAAAGGAATAAAAGTACGAGTTTAGAGATCATATCTGACTTACCATAATCAACGTGATGCAATTAATCTCCAACTCTGAATCTATGGCTAGGGAACTTCAAACAATTCAATAAAGTGGAACAACTTGAATTATATCTCTTTTAAGCACAGTTGTTCCTTAGCCTCCTACGATACCTAAATGTTTATATGATCGAGTGGTCTAACAAAAGTTGTTTTACCACTCTTATCTTTGTTTACACGTTTTGGTACCCAAACCCGTTTATATAACAATCCATTACTTTTCACTAGTGTACCCTTTGGAACCCAAATTTGTTTAGATTTGCTTAAATTTATTTTGTTAATTTTTGGAATCCAAACAAATTTAAATGAATTGTTTTTAAACGAGTTATCAATTTGTTTATGATTTAAAAACCCTTTGAAATTATTAAATTTCAAAAATTCAATTTGATCGTTTTCAAAGCCAATTAAAGGATTTTTAAAATCATTAAAATTTTGTTTTTCAACTTGATTAGATTCAAATCCAAGTCCCTTTTTATTCTGAACAAAAAATTGATTTTTCAACAACATATTCAACGATTTCTCTCCTTTAGAAAATTTAGTCAGAGCTGACTCAAGTCGTTGAATTTTAAATTTAAGATCGCTATTTTCTTTCATTAAATTTGAACAACGATTAATAGCGATTTTCCTCTTTTCAGCATCAATTTGTTTTAAAATCAAATTTTCATTTTCAAGTGCTTTGATTCTAGCATCGGACTTGGAAATTTCAATTTCAAATTGTTTTTGCTTTTCAAAATCAAGTTTTTCAGATTCTCTAAACTTTTCAATCACCTTTTCAAAATCATGATTTTCATTTTTCAAATTCATGTTTTCACTTTTAAGTAACTCAAGATCAGTTTTTAATTTCAAAAAATTGTTACTCAAAAATTGACATTTTTCGCATTCTGAAACCGGTGAATTCTTAACTTTTTCAAGTTTTCTTTCTAAACTGTTATTTTCATGAACTAGTTTTGACCTATCGGATTTTAATTTCTTAACTTTTAGTTCAAGAGAGTCAACAGTTTTTGTGAGGTCGGGACACATTAATATTAATTCTTTATAGGTAAAATTTGTTACCTCACTAGAATCCTCTTCACTACCTTTCGAATCAGATTGAGCCATATGACATAAGTTAGCTTCCTCTTCATCACTTTCAGAAACTTCTTCTCCTTCCTCGTCATCCCATGTAGCAGCAAAAGCCTTCTTCTTCCTTCTGAACTTCTTCCTCTTTTCATTTTTAAGATGTGGGCAATTTGGTTTGATATGTCCGGGTTTCTTGCAATTGTAGCAAAACACTTCATCGTCTGAACTATCTGAACTTTCAGACTTATCGGTTTTTGAATTCTTCTTTTGTGGTTTGTATTTTCCTTTGGCCCACTTTTTTAAAACCATGGCTAGCTCTTCAGCGGGATCATCATCATTACTTTCAACAGAATTATTTAGAGCGATCGTCTTTTTCTTTGATTCAGAATCCTTTCGTTCTTCTCTTGCTTTTAACTCCATCTCGTAAGTAATCAGATTTCCAATCAACTCTTCCATGCTTACTTTATTCAGATCTTTTGATTCTTGTATCGCCGTCACCTTAGCTTCAAAATTCATCGGTAGCACTCTCAATATTTTTCTGATCAATTCCACTTCGGTATAGGTTTTGCCAAGAGCTTTTGCATTGTAGACCAGTGATGAGAAGCGTCCATACATCTCTTTTATATCTTCGTCTTTTTGCATAGAGAAATTTTCATATTCGTTGCTGAGTAGAGCGAGACGAGATTCCTTTACTTGAGATGTCCCTTCGTGTGTGACCTCCAACGTATGCCATATTTCCTGTGCTGTCTCACAATGAGAAATTCGATTAAATTCAGTTTTATCAAGAGCACAAATTAAAGCATTCATTGCTTTGGCATTAGTTGAAAATAATTTTTTATCATTAGCATCCCACCTATCTTTTGATTTAGGGATTTCAACACCACTAACAATAACAGTGGGAGATCTATAACCCGTTTCAATAATGTCCCATACATCATAGTCGACTGAACTCAAATAAATTTTCATCCTAGCTTTCCAATATGCATAATCAGTTCCATTAAACATTGGTGGCCTAGCTATGGACTGACCCTCAGAAAAAGCGTTATTGGACAGATTCATGACTCTAGAGTTAAAAAATACCTGCTCTGATACCACTTGTAGGATCTAAATTAACCCTAGAGGGGGGGTGAATAGGGTTTATCGCGGATTTCCACAGAATAGTTAAATAATCACAGCACAAATAATAATCAGAAGAAATGCAGAAAATAAATAACACACAGATATACCCAGCTTCGGCAAAACCCTGCCTACTGCTGCATTCCCCAAGGTTTCTACTAGGAGTTAAAACAATCTCTACGCTTACAATCCCCTGTAAACTCGTGACACTCGCTCCCAACTGTTCTTAACCCTACGCTCAAAACCCTGCACTGGTTTTTATCCCCAAAACCAGATTTCCCCGAATTACAAACCCTGTAATTCGTCTCCCTAGTTTTAGAGACAAACTAGAAAACTCTAGACTTGATAGCAAATTGAAATTAAAGACGAACAAAAAAAAACAAAACAATAAAAAAAAAACTCCTTAAAACTTTGAAAACCCTAGTAATTAAATAAGGGTTATCCCCTTTAGTTAAAGACTTGGCCGGCCCCCTTTGTTATTGCTTCACCACTTTATTTTGCTCGATTTCTTTCCTTAAAAATGGCGGCGGCTCTTGAGAGATTCCTAGGGTTTCTTTAAATCCCTAAATCACGAGTATATGATCCATTCTATGATGCTCGAGTCTGTTTAGCTTCGATCTCTGGAGGCTGGCGCTTTATCTAGGGTTTGTGCTTCTCGTTAAACTCAACTTCGACGGCTCTAGGGTTTCGATTCTATTCAACTTGAGGTCGCCCCTTTCTTGTGTGATGATTTAGAGTTATTCAGTGGCTATCCTCTTCTTCGATCGAGCGTTGATGAGTGTAGAATTGGATCCAAGTAATCTCCTTTTTACTGGTATGAATTTAATTCGGATTTTTGCTTTTTGCTTGTTCGAACTTGGATGTTTTTTTTTTTTTTTTTTTTTGCCGATGAGGATTGGTGTATTTATAGGATTAAAATCCTAAAATATCTCTGATTTCATGCTTAGACTTGTTCATGATATATACGAAATATTGGGGCTTTTTGAAATCTTCGGTTTCTTATTTGATGGACTTGAAACCTTCAACCTTTATGTAATATTTGTGTGTGACTTGTGTACTTTGA
The DNA here is from genome assembly GCA_030737875.1 of Allium sativum. Classification (NCBI taxonomy): domain Eukaryota; kingdom Viridiplantae; phylum Streptophyta; class Magnoliopsida; order Asparagales; family Amaryllidaceae; genus Allium; species Allium sativum. The sequence continues at coordinate 708,717,078 of CM060916.1, read as the reverse complement.
AATGGTCTTTACCTATTACAACCTTGAATCAATTTTTCTGGAGCTTTGATTATACTTTTTCAACACGCTTTAAATTTGTCCTTGATATTGCGAGATTTTTTCTTGACCTTCAAACAGATTTCCTCCTTTGTTGACCATGTAAACACTGAATAATTTTGCCATATATGAATTAAAACCTGAATAATCATTACTATAGTATGCTCTGATCATGTGAAAGCTGCTGATTTGAAGTTGTCTTGGCTTGTTTGTTTATGCCATGTACCCTTGCTCGTGAACTTCTCGGCCTAAATATTACTTGCTTTTTCCCATGACTAGTTTAACTGATTTATTCATGCTTTGATAAGAACAGACACTGTACTTGATACTTGAACTGATAAGAACTGATTTTCCATACTTTGACTTTACACTTCACTTGGATTTCTGGAACTTTTTGTTAATACCTTCGACACCATTAAAAATGATTTTCCTTCTTAAAAAAAAATCTGTCTTGTTCTTTTAGTTGTTGAATCAGCTCCTTTTGATTGCTTGCATGATATGTTTCTAAAATTATGGTTGATTCGACCTTGATAATTTTATTTGATTGTGTTGAATTCGGCCTGATTGATCTTGAGAATTTTGTGGCTCTTAAATTGATTGCATACTGATTTAAAACTTGCCAAGTTTTGCACTGTTAATTGATGATTTTGACCCTTATTTGAGAATTGATTTCATGCCTTATCTGCTGCATTAATATCATTGATTGATTGCCATCACCAGTGGAAAACTTGCCATGATTTGATTCCAAACATTCTCTAAGTCACCATGCATCCATGTAGCCTTGCATTTTTGACTTTGTTTATTACATGAACATGCTTGTTCCCTGATATTTACCATGTGACCATGTTTATGCTGCCTTGAACACTTGCATTGATTTCTGAGCTTGCGATAATTGAACTGATGACAATGTGCATTTGAAAATGAGGACCTGCACTTGATCATGTGACATTGCTCTATGCTGGTTGACTTGAAAATTGGTGTTGCATTGTTCACTTGCATTCTTGTATGCTTTGCATTTGACCTATACTGATATGTTACTTGCTACATCCTTGGTGATTTTGTACTGTCTCGACCATTGATTGACTTGCTGTTTTGACCATTTCACATGTGCTCGGAGTTGTTGATGCTTGTATAGTCGAACTGCCTTTAGTCTTGTGGTTGTTCCTGTCTTGCACTACTGCCATCAAAAATCACTTGTATTTGCTCTTGCACCTTACTAACTGTAATCTGCTTATTTAAAAGTTTTGTCATGTTTTGTTTGTAGCTCCATTCTGGCTTGTTATTATGTTGCACTGACTTCTTGCATGTATCACCGTATTTCTGTTATGCTCCTTGGTTAATTTTTTTTTTTAATGTCCACTGAGTCGAGACGGTCCTTGTGGCTACTCCTCAGTCGTGACACTGGATTGGCGTGGCAGTGCACACGTGCATACACGTGTGTATATGCAGCCATCCAGACGAGTTTTTCTGTCCCTGCATATCAGATCAAGTCTAGAAAAATGATGAGAAACTGTAACGACCCGCATTTTTGACCGTCAAATATTTAATTTAATTTAAATTAGTTTTAAATATTATATTGGAATATTAATGGAATTTAATATTGAATTCGTTATTTAAAACGAAGTTGAACGTTATAATTTATATATATAATATAAATCGAACTCAAAAATGGCGTGCAGTTCGTAAATTTGAGTTTTGAACTTCAACTGAGAATACAGGATTCGATATAAGTCGAATTTATATGAAACAAGACACGTTGGGGCCGTATTGGCAATTGTTTTCATATGAAAGAGAAAAATCCAGATTTCGTGTTATAGTTTGATAGTTATGGCTAAATCAAATTTTGAAATAGTCGCTATGGAAAATCGTTATTAAATTATAGGCCTTAAAATGGCCGTTTTGCAAACGGACTCAGATTTCGACGAAATCAGTTTCATTAGAACCATATCGTTAAATTATTGTACGGTAGTGAATTGCGTGGAAAACCGATGTCGTATGTGACCACGGTAGCCGTAAACGCCCGTTCATTTTCTATAGCTTATATTTAAATAAATAAAAGGATATTTGAATGTAACTGGAGCAGATGATCGAATTAGGCCACGAGACCAGTTCCGTTGAGTTCGTATCGTCGATTAGAGTCAGAATAAGTATATAGTTTGTTATTTTTAGAGACCGGAAAATTTGGTGTTAAAAGGGGTATAGCGGTTCGGGGTAAAAACAGCCTACCGGGGCAACAGTCTCAGAATACGACGAAATTAGTGCCGTTGGGTTCGTATCGAAAAGTTGTTGTCAATGTTCGCAGTTTCAAGTTGATTCGATTTATCTGGTGACCGTGGAAAAATTAAACGCGTGTTCATTTCTGGTTTCATAAAGGGAATTTTTCCATACGACCTCGGATTACGACGAAACTTGTCCCATTGGGTCCTGAATATCGTTTTACATCAAGATTAGTATTTTCATCAGTAGACATAAATCATTTGTAAGGGTTTTAACATGATTTCTCCATGACGAAGTTTCATACATTATTTTATTAATAAAATCTACCCCACTGTTCCTTCTCTTTCTTGTATTTCAAATCTTTGTTTTCTTGTCTGCCGACAGCACACTGCTACGGACATATGGAATGAAAAAAAAAACAGCTCGTACTACTCTCTAACTTTTCAGCAGACCTATTCTACCCAACAATTACGTGGTGGCCAAGGCTCGTCGGCTATATAAGCAGACGATTTCCACGCACATGCTCCACCATTTTCATATTTGGTTCGAGCAAACCAGAAGGAAAAAGAAAAAAAAAGAAAAAAAAAAAAGGGGTTGCGGAACAAAAACATTTAAAAGAAAAAGAGAAGGGAGAAGTGGTGCGATGGGGGAGCCGTGGGGGGTTTTAAGGGTAACAGCATGGGGGAAAGTTGGTCTCAAGGTTTGGATGAGGTTCTTGGTGCCATCGGTTACAGAAAAAGGGCGGAGGGACTTTGAACTGGAGCGGGAAGCTTGTTTTCTACAGTGGAGTGATGGTGTGGCCAACTTTAGTGTGTGGAGAGTATGGAGGAAGACATTTGCGGATGACTTCATAAATGGGCCGAAGGATACTGGGTAAATCCCAAGCTTTAATTATAATGTAGGTTAGTGATATTAACGTGTTTATTCCCCCTTAAATAAAACCAATCACATTCCTTTGTTTAAACCCATATATTTCTGACATATGCCTAATATCAGTTGAGCCTTTTTAAATAATAATATATAGCACAACGTGAATAGGAGTCTACAAATATGCTTAAGTATTAATTAAGTTAAACCTAATCCAAATGATTAACGTGGCCAATTCATTTGTGAATAACAGGCGGGAATATTTGTATATGTGCCCACATTCCTGTGTATGCCAACCATGTAAGTACACACACCTAACTAAGTTTAGTTATGTATATATATATATATAGTATAATTCAAATGCAAAGCATACGCTGTTCCATTTATCATAGATAGTTTGTTTTAATTATGGAATTGAGTTAGTCTATTTATAGTTAATTATGTTTAAGGAAAATAAAATACTTATTTAAAGTAAATAAGTCATGTAATTAGAAGCGTGTCCAACTTTTCGCTAGGTTATCAAGTTGGAACGGAATCACGGTGACAAGCGAAATGTTTTGAAACTGTTTGGACACAGACGAAGACAACTGGAAATTTACAGTTTAATTAAACGCTGATTAATTTAACTGTAACCGAACCGTTCAACGAGCAAATCAAAGGTGAGTTAAACTCACTCAGTTACCCTTTTTATATTTTATATAAATTGGGTGTTTTTATTTTGTGTGCTCTGCTTGCCAATGGTTGACTGCTTTGCTAGTTATCTATTTAACTGTTGATTTAACGATGAAATTAAACTATGTTTAATTTTAGTGAAATACCAAATCGTTATTTTAACGATTGGTTCCAATAAAGGTGACTCACCTTGGTTGGTCACGTTTATTTATAAACGTGTTTAAAATGGTTGAATTGCTTATGGTTGATGTTAAATGGTCGTTATTTAATTTATCAGTTAAACAAAACTGAATCGTCTGATTTGAGATAACCATTTGAATACAGGGAAGAACAGGTTGGAGGGATCCAACCGGATTCCTCAAATGTATTATTTATGATCATATATGAACTGATCTGTTTGTGTGATTGATTTGATGGTTGATTATTGACGGGATATTCAACATCTGTTTGGTTTAAACCAATAGGTAATATTGGTTAAGTGTTTGGCAGAGTATGGCCTTTAAAAATCAATCGGTTTATAGATATGGATTCACCGTTAGGTGAGTCGATAAAAGTGAAGTTATAAAGTTTATTTTATAACTGGACTCAGATCTTGAAATATATTATTTGAATAAAGTATAAAAGGGAATTAAATAAATATTTTATTTATTTAAGACCTTGATTTATGGTTGGTTTATTTTATAAAGTATATGCTGATGTTAATCGGATTTTCAAGTATGAAGATAAGAAATGAATCGAAAGAGTTAAACTTTGATCATTGTTTTGAAAAGAAAACAAATAATTAGAATCTATTTAAATTAATCATATTTTTGATCAATTTAAAGCGAGGATTGTTGAAATCGGTTAATGAGATAATCAAGTTTTTGAATTAATTAAATCGACCGTTTGGAATTAGAATTGTTTATCAAGTTAATGTGTTTTGACTAAAATAGTAAAATGAATATTGTTTGAATTTAAATAAGGATTTAAAAGGGATTGAATATTTAATTTAGTTAATAAAGGGATTTACTACTAAAGTAGTTAATGTTTGAAATGGGTTATTATTTTAATTAATGATGAATTTAGGAATATATTTTCAAATGGGAATTCATTTAAAAAGTTACCGAATGTGAGATGCAAGTCAATTGAATGGTGAAAGGAAATAAACGTACTAAATTATATGAATTAAGTGAAAGGAGATTTCAAAATGGGAAATTGAATAGAGTTATTCGAGATAGAATTAGCCAAACATAATTCGGCTGAGTTGCCAATTTGTACGACTGCTAGCGTAATTCGCAGGGCTGCAGATAGCCTACGGCGGTCGGATGTTTCCTGAGGGAATCAGGCGTAACCATTGTGATCGCTGTGATCTAGAGTCAAGCGAATGGAGTTAAGACGAATGTTAATTAATCAATTAGAATTATTCAAATATCGTATTTTTGAATATTAAAAGAATTGGAAGTTTCAATTTAACAAAAAGGAAATTAGTTTGTTAAAGGCCAAATGATGCTAAATACTGAATCAGTGAACTCATTGGAGTGTCATGGTTGAAACACTGTATATTTTGATAGTTAAAACACCGACTATCAAATCTGTCCAATACGATTGTTGGTATGGAAAGACCGGGATCGAATTTATATTCGAAAACCATTCCGACCGACAAATACGTGAAGATATCAGAAGATGGTCGAGATGGAGCATTGAAGACCGTGGATTTTCATAAACGGAAGGACCACTAATATTCTCTGCCTGGCAAGCAGAGATAAGTTGTGATTCGGTCGTGGTTGGAATCTACGGGTTGCAAGGACTTCTCGCTATTGATCCATGGGGTGATTCCTATATTGGATGCAGTAGGAGAGTGCCTTCGGTTCATCCTGTTCCTGGATGACGTATATGGACGAATGTCTGACAGAGTATTTCCAAAGGGTCACGTACATTGATTTCTTCAAACGTACGATAGTTGTTGGCAGGGAATTGCCATTCTCTAGCTTTCGGCTAGAGTATTTTTGTGGACGTCAATTAGTGATATCTGACGGATCTGACGATGTGGCATTCAAAGTGAATGACGACCAGATGTTCAAGAGTTAATTCTGGCCTCAAGCCTCATCAACTGGGAAATGACAAAAATCGGGCAGGCAGCATGGCTATGTGGGTCGCTCCCATTAGGGTGTATAATCACCTATCTAGAGGAAGTCCTATTTGTTTCTTTAATCTATGTTTCGATGCTGTCCCTTTTCGGGCAGACGGTTGCTGATCCCAACCGTCGGTGATATACATTCGATACTCTCAAGCGAAATGAGTGGTCGGTCATGTGAGGGCCGGGTTGCAAGAAGTTCTTGTTGAACCCAGTGTATTCGTCTCTAGAGATACACTATCGGAAGGTGGACCCATACCTTGTCAAGTTGGAATCCAATCTCCAATAAGCGCCTGCGAGTTTTGATTGTATACTATATATGTAGAGCGTGAGATGCAAGCGTTCTACTAGATTCTATTTACTTGTATTTAGACATTATTATAATATCAGACAAGATATTGATTTCAAAACTGTTTTGGGTTATCGTAAGGTAAAAACCGTCCGTTTTTATGTGTGGATTTGGTCTTACGATTATCCTTTTCTTTTGAAAAGGTTTTGAACTTTAAAATCATGATTGGATGGTTCACCCTTATTACTGTGCGAGTTTATCTCACTCTGGTTCACCAGACTGACCTGGGGTTTTGTAAATGCTCGGGTTAGACCGGGTTGTACAGGTTCAGGTTATCGACTGCTGTGAAGAGACGAGCTGGAAGAGTCCAGACGTATGATATTACTAGTATTCCGCTGTGTGTTGTATGAGGACAGACTATAACTGTCCCACTGTATGATGTACTCTGATACTGTAAGTATTTTAAAGTTTTCAATAAAGATTTATTTCTGTATTATATTTGTTCCGCTGCGATGTGAGACTCTGTGTTGTGTTGTTTCTTCTTCTTCTATTCTAATATTTCTATCTTATCTATTCTCACCCTCTAACTTCTTTCTATTATGATCTGGAATGTTCGATGTCTGAATGGTCAACATGGTCAACATGGTAGTTTGATGTTGATTTTCGGAGTCGAAAATCCCGGTTCGTTACAGTGGTATCAGAGCTTAAGGTTAAGTAATTACCTTGGCTCTGTGGCGTGACTCAGTAGAGATGGGGTTAGCAATACCCTAGATTGAGTTTGAGTGTATGTATATGAGCGCGTATTTGTAAATTGTTATAAAAACTGTTTATATTGTGTTGGTTGGTTTGTCGAGTAGTTTATGAATTCTGGTCGATACAGTAATGCAAACTGTGTCGATAAGTGTTTCTAAACTCTTGAACAGAATAATTCGACACAGTATGTTTTTGAAAGAGGGTAAATGAAATAATTTTACCCAAATTATATTTTGATATAAAAGAATGATTAATATTTGGAGTATTATAGTATATTGGATGTGTTGGTTGATTATAATTGAAATGGTTATATAAATAACGAATTAGAATTCGTATAATATAAAAGCAGATTAATTAAATCTGAAATTAAATCAGAATTGAAATTAAAATTTCTTAAAGTGGGATAAATGATTGCAAATGAACTTGGATTGAATATGAGGAATTTAAGATCCTGGGAGATTTTAATTTTGGTTTACAAGCATTATCAATTTTATTTTGAAATGGATTTCAAAATGAAAGTGTTTAGAACTAGTTTTGAAAATGGTTATATAGTATTGAACTCACTTCGATAGCTGGAAAATAGATTCCGATGATGATCCGGACATCACCGGTGTTCATTTTCGAGTGGTAAGTGACGGATTACTACCAAAATTTTGTTTTGAATTGCTTTGAGAAAAACAAGTTGTTTTGAATCCTGAAAAGGAATATTTGATTTTTGAAAGAACTGAACTGTTTGAAAACTCCCAGGGAAATTGTTTGAATGAAAACAAAATTAAATAGGAATTGTGAAGCAAATATGTATTGAATTGAAACCAGTTAACTGGAAATTGAATCGGGCTAAAATATATCAAGTCGGATCAAATTTTGAATTTGTGAGACATGAATCTGAAATGGTGTTGGACTGGTAAGTTAAGAGTTGGAATTGATAATGGATGGAAACTGAGTTAAGAATGGGATTTGGCTTGGACGTATGAAGAATTTGGTCTTGAGGATTTAGTTGGAAATGCATTTGTATATGCTGACAGGGTAGTAGATGGAGAGGATATAATGATGTGCCCGACAAAAAGGTACACGGTTATTTTTATATGGATTTGGTGATTTGTGAGCCTATTTGGCAAGCCGCTTGGCTGTTTCATTTTCTTTTGGATTGGAGAAGGCCTAGGAAGGCGAGTTGTGGTTATACCGATTGAGCCGTACAGAGGAGGTGCTGGCGAAATTTTTCGGAAATTTAAAGTGTTAGAAAATTTTCGATATTTTTGAAAATATTTATTTATAGTATTGAATTGGTTTCTAATTCAGTATAAATTAGATTTGGAAATGAATGAGTTTATAACGTTCTTTCTTACCTTAGCAATTTCGAGGACGAAATTATTATAAGGGGGGAAGAATGTAACGACCCGCATTTTTGACCGTCAAATATTTAATTTAATTTAAATTAGTTTTAAATATTATATTGGAATATTAATGGAATTTAATATTGAATTCGTTATTTAAAACGAAGTTGAACGTTATAATTTATATATATAATATAAATCGAACTCAAAAATGGCGTGCAGTTCGTAAATTTGAGTTTTGAACTTCAACTGAGAATACAGGATTCGATATAAGTCGAATTTATATGAAACAAGACACGTTGGGGCCGTATTGGCAATTGTTTTCATATGAAAGAGAAAAATCCAGATTTCGTGTTATAGTTTGATAGTTATGGCTAAATCAAATTTTGAAATAGTCGCTATGGAAAATCGTTATTAAATTATAGGCCTTAAAATGGCCGTTTTGCAAACGGACTCAGATTTCGACGAAATCAGTTTCATTAGAACCATATCGTTAAATTATTGTACGGTAGTGAATTGCGTGGAAAACCGATGTCGTATGTGACCACGGTAGCCGTAAACGCCCGTTCATTTTCTATAGCTTATATTTAAATAAATAAAAGGATATTTGAATGTAACTGGAGCAGATGATCGAATTAGGCCACGAGACCAGTTCCGTTGAGTTCGTATCGTCGATTAGAGTCAGAATAAGTATATAGTTTGTTATTTTTAGAGACCGGAAAATTTGGTGTTAAAAGGGGTATAGCGGTTCGGGGTAAAAACAGCCTACCGGGGCAACAGTCTCAGAATACGACGAAATTAGTGCCGTTGGGTTCGTATCGAAAAGTTGTTGTCAATGTTCGCAGTTTCAAGTTGATTCGATTTATCTGGTGACCGTGGAAAAATTAAACGCGTGTTCATTTCTGGTTTCATAAAGGGAATTTTTCCATACGACCTCGGATTACGACGAAACTTGTCCCATTGGGTCCTGAATATCGTTTTACATCAAGATTAGTATTTTCATCAGTAGACATAAATCATTTGTAAGGGTTTTAACATGATTTCTCCATGACGAAGTTTCATACATTATTTTATTAATAAAATCTACCCCACTGTTCCTTCTCTTTCTTGTATTTCAAATCTTTGTTTTCTTGTCTGCCGACAGCACACTGCTACGGACATATGGAATGAAAAAAAAAAACAGCTCGTACTACTCTCTAACTTTTCAGCAGACCTATTCTACCCAACAATTACGTGGTGGCCAAGGCTCGTCGGCTATATAAGCAGACGATTTCCACGCACATGCTCCACCATTTTCATATTTGGTTCGAGCAAACCAGAAGGAAAAAGAAAAAAAAAGAAAAAAAAAAAAAAAGGGGGGTTGCGGAACAAAAACATTTAAAAGAAAAAGAGAAGGGAGAAGTGGTGCGATGGGGGAGCCGTGGGGGGTTTTAAGGGTAACAGCATGGGGGAAAGTTGGTCTCAAGGTTTGGATGAGGTTCTTGGTGCCATCGGTTACAGAAAAAGGGCGGAGGGACTTTGAACTGGAGCGGGAAGCTTGTTTTCTACAGTGGAGTGATGGTGTGGCCAACGTTAGTGTGTGGAGAGTATGGAGGAAGACATTTGCGGATGACTTCATAAATGGGCCGAAGGATACTGGGTAAATCCCAAGCTTTAATTATAATGTAGGTTAGTGATATTAACGTGTTTATTCCCCCTTAAATAAAACCAATCACATTCCTTTGTTTAAACCCATATATTTCTGACATATGCCTAATATCAGTTGAGCCTTTTTAAATAATAATATATAGCACAACGTGAATAGGAGTCTACAAATATGCTTAAGTATTAATTAAGTTAAACCTAATCCAAATGATTAACGTGGCCAATTCATTTGTGAATAACAGGCGGGAATATTTGTATATGTGCCCACATTCCTGTGTATGCCAACCATGTAAGTACACACACCTAACTAAGTTTAGTTATGTATATATATATATAGTATAATTCAAATGCAAAGCATACGCTGTTCCATTTATCATAGATAGTTTGTTTTAATTATGGAATTGAGTTAGTCTATTTATAGTTAATTATGTTTAAGGAAAATAAAATACTTATTTAAAGTAAATAAGTCATGTAATTAGAAGCGTGTCCAACTTTTCGCTAGGTTATCAAGTTGGAACGGAATCACGGTGACAAGCGAAATGTTTTGAAACTGTTTGGACACAGACGAAGACAACTGGAAATTTACAGTTTAATTAAACGCTGATTAATTTAACTGTAACCGAACCGTTCAACGAGCAAATCAAAGGTGAGTTAAACTCACTCAGTTACCCTTTTTATATTTTATATAAATTGGGTGTTTTTATTTTGTGTGCTCTGCTTGCCAATGGTTGACTGCTTTGCTAGTTATCTATTTAACTGTTGATTTAACGATGAAATTAAACTATGTTTAATTTCAGTGAAATACCAAATCGTTATTTTAACGATTGGTTCCAATAAAGGTGACTCACCTTGGTTGGTCACGTTTATTTATAAACGTGTTTAAAATGGTTGAATTGCTTATGGTTGATGTTAAATGGTCGTTATTTAATTTATCAGTTAAACAAAACTGAATCGTCTGATTTGAGATAACCATTTGAATACAGGGAAGAACAGGTTGGAGGGATCCAACCGGATTCCTCAAATGTATTATTTATGATCATATATGAACTGATCTGTTTGTGTGATTGATTTGATGGTTGATTATTGACGGGATATTCAACATCTGTTTGGTTTAAACCAATAGGTAATATTGGTTAAGTGTTTGGCAGAGTATGGCCTTTAAAAATCAATCGGTTTATAGATATGGATTCACCGTTAGGTGAGTCGATAAAAGTGAAGTTATAAAGTTTATTTTATAACTGGACTCAGATCTTGAAATATATTATTTGAATAAAGTATAAAAGGGAATTAAATAAATATTTTATTTATTTAAGACCTTGATTTATGGTTGGTTTATTTTATAAAGTATATGCTGATGTTAATCGGATTTTCAAGTATGAAGATAAGAAATGAATCGAAAGAGTTAAACTTTGATCATTGTTTTGAAAAGAAAACAAATAATTAGAATCTATTTAAATTAATCATATTTTTGATCAATTTAAAGCGAGGATTGTTGAAATCGGTTAATGAGATAATCAAGTTTTTGAATTAATTAAATCGACCGTTTGGAATTAGAATTGTTTATCAAGTTAATGTGTTTTGACTAAAATAGTAAAATGAATATTGTTTGAATTTAAATAAGGATTTAAAAGGGATTGAATATTTAATTTAGTTAATAAAGGGATTTACTACTAAAGTAGTTAATGTTTGAAATGGGTTATTATTTTAATTAATGATGAATTTAGGAATATATTTTCAAATGGGAATTCATTTAAAAAGTTACCGAATGTGAGATGCAAGTCAATTGAATGGTGAAAGGAAATAAACGTACTAAATTATATGAATTAAGTGAAAGGAGATTTCAAAATGGGAAATTGAATAGAGTTATTCGAGATAGAATTAGCCAAACATAATTCGGCTGAGTTGCCAATTTGTACGACTGCTAGCGTAATTCGCAGGGCTGCAGATAGCCTACGGCGGTCGGATGTTTCCTGAGGGAATCAGGCGTAACCATTGTGATCGCTGTGATCTAGAGTCAAGCGAATGGAGTTAAGACGAATGTTAATTAATCAATTAGAATTATTCAAATATCGTATTTTTGAATATTAAAAGAATTGGAAGTTTCAATTTAACAAAAAGGAAATTAGTTTGTTAAAGGCCAAATGATGCTAAATACTGAATCAGTGAACTCATTGGAGTGTCATGGTTGAAACACTGTATATTTTGATAGTTAAAACACCGACTATCAAATCTGTCCAATATGATTGTTGGTATGGAAAGACCGGGATCGAATTTATATTCGAAAACCATTCCGACCGACAAATACGTGAAGATATCAGAAGATGGTCGAGATGGAGCATTGAAGACCGTGGATTTTCATAAACGGAAGGACCACTAATATTCTCTGCCTGGCAAGCAGAGATAAGTTGTGATTCGGTCGTGGTTGGAATCTACGGGTTGCAAGGACTTCTCGCTATTGATCCATGGGGTGATTCCTATATTGGATGCAGTAGGAGAGTGCCTTCGGTTCATCCTGTTCCTGGATGACGTATATGGACGAATGTCTGACAGAGTATTTCCAAAGGGTCACGTACATTGATTTCTTCAAACGTACGATAGTTGTTGGCAGGGAATTGCCATTCTCTAGCTTTCGGCTAGAGTATTTTTGTGGACGTCAATTAGTGATATCTGACGGATCTGACGATGTGGCATTCAAAGTGAATGACGACCAGATGTTCAAGAGTTAATTCTGGCCTCAAGCCTCATCAACTGGGAAATGACAAAAATCGGGCAGGCAGCATGGCTATGTGGGTCGCTCCCATTAGGGTGTATAATCACCTATCTAGAGGAAGTCCTATTTGTTTCTTTAATCTATGTTTCGATGCTGTCCCTTTTCGGGCAGACGGTTGCTGATCCCAACCGTCGGTGATATACATTCGATACTCTCAAGCGAAATGAGTGGTCGGTCATGTGAGGGCCGGGTTGCAAGAAGTTCTTGTTGAACCCAGTGTATTCGTCTCTAGAGATACACTATCGGAAGGTGGACCCATACCTTGTCAAGTTGGAATCCAATCTCCAATAAGCGCCTGCGAGTTTTGATTGTATACTATATATGTAGAGCGTGAGATGCAAGCGTTCTACTAGATTCTATTTACTTGTATTTAGACATTATTATAATATCAGACAAGATATTGATTTCAAAACTGTTTTGGGTTATCGTAAGGTAAAAACCGTCCGTTTTTATGTGTGGATTTGGTCTTACGATTATCCTTTTCTTTTGAAAAGGTTTTGAACTTTAAAATCATGATTGGATGGTTCACCCTTATTACTGTGCGAGTTTATCTCACTCTGGTTCACCAGACTGACCTGGGGTTTTGTAAATGCTCGGGTTAGACCGGGTTGTACAGGTTCAGGTTATCGACTGCTGTGAAGAGACGAGCTGGAAGAGTCCAGACGTATGATATTACTAGTATTCCGCTGTGTGTTGTATGAGGACAGACTATAACTGTCCCACTGTATGATGTACTCTGATACTGTAAGTATTTTAAAGTTTTCAATAAAGATTTATTTCTGTATTATATTTGTTCCGCTGCGATGTGAGACTCTGTGTTGTGTTGTTTCTTCTTCTTCTATTCTAATATTTCTATCTTATCTATTCTCACCCTCTAACTTCTTTCTATTATGATCTGGAATGTTCGATGTCTGAATGGTCAACATGGTCAACATGGTAGTTTGATGTTGATTTTCGGAGTCGAAAATCCCGGTTCGTTACAGAAACACACCGTAATTCTGAGGCAAATAAAATTTTTAAAAATAAATTTTTATTTGCTTTTATTCTATTTTATTTTTGTTGCAGTCTACTGTGTGTTCTTCTTATGACAGGTATGAAGACAGGATTTGACTGAAGGATGTGAAGATAGAAAATGGATGATAGAAGACAGTAAAAAAAAAATGTCAATGTATGAAAGTGTTTGTATATGTGAGTGTAAGTGTTGTAAAGAGGAGCTAAGTACGAAATTGAATATAATGAAATGTATATCAGTGATGTATGTACAAATAGTGGAGTTGTAAATCTGTACTGTTTAAATATCGAAATAAAATATTCTTATTCAAATAAAATACTGTGTGAATATTTAAATTTCTGTATAGTTGTATTTTATTTAAATAGAAATATTTTATTCCTGTCTGATGTGTAGTATACCAGTACAGTTACAAACACATTCAATAATAAAATATATCATTCAATAATAAAATATATTTGGTTGTTATCATCAAACAAAAATCATATAATTGTGTATACAACACTGTTATATACAACAATTTCTAGGGTTTGAATTTACACCTCCAACTTTGCGTCGGAGTTAGACTAGAAGCCGCCACATCAAAGACCTCTTGCCGCCGCCCCCAACGCCGGAGTGCTGATGAACTCGGCGCCTTCTGGTGCCAGAGATCCTGACTCGAACGTCGTTCCTTGGAGCTGAGAAATCACGCTCCAGAATTGATGAAATCCGATCATATCCTTACGAAGTGCAAGAGCATGAAAAATGCTTCGATTTCTGCTTTGGAGTTGCATTAGAATTCGAAGGGGATTAGGAATTAATAACGATTTAAAATCGGAAGAGGGTCGCCATTGGTTTTAGAGAGAGCGGCGACTGAAGGATTGTAATTAGGGTTTAAGGGGAATACAAAATACGGTGTATTTATATAGTATTTCTGTTATTATTTTATTTATTTAATTCAATATAATTCAAATAATACTAGTTTAGCACCTCGAACTTCAAACGAATCTCAACGACTGTCGCCCCTAGCTAAATACCCCCATTCTGGACATAGTGGAATATGTATCGTAAGCCAATTCGGTCGTTTTAATCAGTTTTTATTTAAATTAAAATATAAATTAATATATATTTAATTTAAACTTACATTTTAATTTACTGGGGCCACATACTGACCCCAAAAATTACAGAAAATTTATCTCTAGTTATGTTTTGATGATACAGTTCTAACAAAACTAATTTCATCGAATTTGAAGACTGTTTGAAAAATGACCAATTTCTGGTCGATCCAATTTGACTGAAATTGAAAAAACACGTTTTCTTTTGCCACGCTCACATATTGATTCTAAAAATTATAAAAATTTAAACCTATCAATAATTTGACGTTGCGGATCCAACAAAAATGGTTTCGTCGAAAACGGAGGTGGTTTGCAAAATGGCTATATATTATATTAATACATATATATAGCGACTATTCTGAATTTTTATCTGGCCATAACTTTTTAATCCTGCTATGAAATTTCAATTTTTCAGATTCGTTGGAAAGATATTATTAAACATATTTAAATATCTCTAGTTTTACTAAAATCCGATTTATTTTGAATCCTGTACATTCAGTTAAAGTTTAAAATCAAAATTTCAAACTACCGCGCTATTTCTAACTAATTTTATGATTAAAATAAATTTATTCGTTCTAACTTCGATTTAAATAAAAAATTTAATCGTTATTATTTAAAATAGATCATTTTAAATATTCAAAATCCATTAAAATTGCTAAAATAAAATTTTCAAATTTGTTCTGAAAATCCGGGTTGTTACAATTGAGATGCTTGAAAATGAAAATTTGATCTTAAAATGAAGAGATGCTGAGAAGAGAGAAATTCGATCAACCGTTGTTCTAAGAAAATAAATGATCTTTTGAAATCTAAAATCAACGGTCTTGAAATCAAAGAAAAATCTTTGAATATGTTGTTGAAAAACAATTTTCTTGTGGAATTAAGAATGTTCTTGGTTTTGAAAAATTAATGATCTTGGAAAGCGGAACTCAAATGATTTTAAAAATTCTTCAAGTAGCTTTGCAAGAGATCGAATTGGAATTTTGGAATCTAATTGATATACATGTAAATGTATATATTTTATCCGCTTATTTATCTTGTTTTCTGTTAAAAATAATTGATATTGTGTATTTATAGCTGTGTTTTCAGATTGTTGATAAAAAGCATGGTTTAGAGCATTTGATGGATAAAGCATGAAGAATTTGCTTAAAAAGAGTGAAGTTTGAAATTGCTAAAGCTTGAAGAGTTTAAAGCTTGAAGAACGGTTGTAAAATGAGCTCAGTTTGGTAGATTTAGCTCACTAAAGACTCATGTTGCGTTCAGATTGGCTCATTTGCAAAGCCTCTTACTCATGCTGCGTTCGCATTAGCTCATTTCCAAGGCCACTCACTCTACAGCTGCGTTCACACTGGCTTATGTGCTATTTGGGCTAATACTTTAGTCCCACACTGTGTAATTAGCCAATTAGTCTTTGTCATATCAGCTATAAATACACTTGTATCTTGTTCATTGAAAAACACATTAGGTTTTATTCAGTAATTCTCTTCTTGGAATAAAATCATTCTTCTTCCCCTGTTCTATTTAGTTTTAGTTTTATTGTATTTATGTCTGTTATTTTATTTTTCTCTTCTTCTTTAGCTATGTCTACCTAATCCCCTTTGATTAGGGGGTGATGACGCTAATAGATATGATTCAATATGAATCGCATAGCCAAAAGATGAGGACTTTATACAAGTAGATCTGGATCTGAATCAAGGGTTAGATCCGAACCTTCATATTCTGTGTTGTTTAAGAGCTATGCTCCTTCACAGGGTATATTCGTGTTCGATCTAACAATTATCAGATTTAGATCTAATTTTAGGGTTTTAGAAATTAATTAGTGAATCTGTCCTGATAGCCTATGGTTGTTTAAGAGCTCAGCTCCTGCATAGGCTTTGCTTGTCGTTATTCACTTATTTGTTTCTAAGAACCTAATTATCGTTGATTCATGTTTGTGACAGAAACATGAATTAGATCTATATTTATTTGTTGGCTATTGATGAGTATGAATCCAATCTATGTCATTATCCCTAAATTGCTTTCTCTTATTATTAAAAACTCGTTTTTTTTTTGTTTTTTTCTGTTGATTTGCAACCAATCAAAATTCTGGAATAACTTGATTGGATTTACTAGTTTAAATATTTTTGGTCCCAGAGTTCGACATCCTCTACAACAATCCTTGTTGTTTAGGAAAGCCGAACGGATTTTACAGTTGTTTACAACTATTTAATTTGTTCGCAAACAAATTTTGGCGCCGTTGCCGGGGACCAAAATAATTTTTATTAATAATCCTTCGGTTATATATATATTTATTTGTTTTTTTTCTCTTTAGTTTTCCTTCATAAAAAAAATGTTAGTTTTATTTTTAATTATATATATATATATATAAAATCTCTTGATTTGCATCGATTTGGTATTGCTGATTGATACTGTGATCTTCTAATTAAGAGAGAAAATTTTTGCAATTTTATGTTTGATTTCTTTCCCTTTTCATTGCCTTTCTTATTTCTTTCCCATTTCATTGCTTTCCTTTTTTACAAATTAAATAAAAATAAATAAAAAAATTATTGCTTTCCTTTTTTTTTCTTGACCTTTCTCCATAATTTCTTTTCTTCTCTCCATAATTTCTTTCCTTCTCTGCCTTGTATTCCCTGATTGCCTTCTTTTCTCAATTCACAGCAATCCTTTATAAATCAACCAAGCAGCATCATTCACCTTCACATACAGACCAATCCCTCTCTAAATTACACCCTGTATAGCATCATCACTAAACCTCACAATGTCATCCTCTTTCACCAATTTGCACAAACCAAAACCAAACATTCATTCTCCACTTAACAGACCTGACCCACGATTGTATCATCATACCCCTCCGGTACTTTCCATCACCATCCCGCAACTCAAAGCAGCTCTACTACCATACAGTACACTTCAATACCACATCTCCCCTAAACAAGCATCCTACCCTCTCCCATCTATAATCGCTCAGCAATCGTCACGCAAATAACCACAACAATCTCCTATACCCAATCCGCAAAGTCCAGCACTCCACAACAACTAACCACAAACCCCATCTCAATTGCCATCATCGAATTACCATTCACCTATTAGAATTTCATGAACTTCTCACTTATTAGCCGAATTCACCAAATCCGCCTAGACCAGATCGAACAATCCCCTTAACAACGAGCAAGATCCACCACACAGCAATAACCAAAACCGCGAATTTTAACCCACCATCATCCGCCATTCTCAGTGCGAACACATCTGCAAATAACACGTTCCCTTCTGCCCATCTCCTACTACAAATCTTCATCCCTCGGCAAGCACTAATCCCTTCCGAACAACATCTCCAACCTCAACAAATTCCGCACCTTTCTGTGCTCCTCGAACACCCCATCTTACCAAACTCCAGAAGCCCTAAATCGAAATTCCCAACAGCCGAAAAAAAGCCCTCAATTCAAAATTCGGGTTTACGAGTTGACAAATAAATTGAATGTTGATTTGTTTTTTTTTTGAAAAAAATAGACTTCGAACAATTTGAGCAATAATCAGATTTTGTTTTCTGAGGAACAGGGTGCGTGATATTTTTTCTTTTGGGTTGACTGTGAGAGGGTGCGTGAGGCCTTAAAAAAGAAGAAGGGAAGGCTTGTTGACTAATTGTATTCCTTGTTTCAGATTGTGCGTGGATTTTAGTGTTATTTGCGTTGCTTGTTGTAATTTGGACTTCTGGGCTTTAATTTCGTTAGCTTGTGAGGGTTTGGACTTCGCTGGCCCACTATTGATTGATAATTTTTCTATTTTTTCTTTGCAAATTCAATTTCCTTTTTAGTTTTGCATTTGTTTGATCTAAAAAAAAAAGGTTTTTGGTCTTTATATTTTTGTTTGATTTCGTGATTGGGTCTATTCAAATTCATTTTTTTTAGTTCTTGTCTTCTTTTTTTAATTCTTGTCAATAAAAAAAATCAAATTCACTTAAGATCAGAACAAGCAGGATTCAATTAACAAACAGGGATATCAGAGATTCAAGATGAGTTTGAGCGGTTGCACACCAAGTGGGGTGTGAACGCGCTAGCGCTACTCAATTGCACTGGATGGACTGCCGATCTAGGTGAGAACTTTCTAAACACTACAGGTGCTTTGCTGCAAAGAAAAAAATATAGACATTGCTTGTAAAATCTTCTGCAGGGGCAGCAGCTTGCTTGTAAAATCTTTTAATTTCTGTGATTATCATTTCTACATCTGTATTCATTCTGTTAAGGGCAATACCCCAATTCACATAAGGTGAGGGATTTCATTACCCTTTTCTTAGCCCACAAATTGCATTTCATCGTAAAATCTGACTAATAATAACGATTAGACGTTGGACTTAAGGGAGTCACGGGCTCATCTGGGGCTTAATTGTATTTTGATAGTTGATTTATTTGGAACGAATTATTTCTTGGTGTCTAGACTATGGCAGAGAAAAAACTGTTTATAACTATTACGGTGATTCGTAAATATTATATCGGTTGTTACTCTGAAGGTACTTAAACCTTCGGCTGCATTGCTAGGGTGATTCCTGGTGCACTGATAACTCCTGTCCATTAACTGGCTGAGAAATATTTTGATCTAAGTAATCAAATGTGTCACTATATAATTTTGGGTTAGGAGCTATTAAGGACATAAAATTTCATTGTAGCAAATTTCCGTGTGTGATTGTTTTGTGAAAAGAAAAAAAATTGAAAAAAAAAATACAACTACAAAAAAATATTACATCTTTTTTATTCTTTAAACCTCGCTTGTTCTGTAGGTCGTTTTTTTCCAAAAACTTCCATTTTCAAAACTTTTCTTCTCTCTCTCAGCTCTTTCTGAACTTCTCCATTGCCTAAATTTCTTTGGCGAACTCTTTTCTTCTTCTTTCTGGTGCATGCAAACGTGGTCCCGTGACCAAGAATCTCGTCGTTTAGTTCGAATCAGACCACCTTCCCCTTCTTTAAAACCCATTTTACTCGAACAACCCTTAGAAATGGCTAACGAGCCTACACCTCGTACCCTGATGGAAAGAATTTTTCCCGATAGAGTCTCTATCCCTTCTTGCATTCAGTTACCCAATCCTATGGGTAACCACTTTGAAATCCGATCGAGTAAGATAAACATCCTTCCCAAATTCGGAAATTTTTCTCATGATGAACCGTATAGTTTCTTAACGAAATTTGAATATGCTTGTGCAACCTTTAAATTACAACAGTTATGTGAGGATGGTATTAAACTTCGTTTGATTCCATTTGCACTAACTGACTCCGTAGAAAAATGGTTTCGCAGCTTGCCTCCAAAAAATGGGATGAATTTACAGCAGTTTTCCATTAAAAGTTCTACCCCACAGAAAAAACAACTAGAGTCAGGAATGAAATCACTAATTTCCACCAAAAAGGGAGGGAATCTTTTTGGCAATATTTTGAAAGATTTAAAGAACTGTTATTAAGTTGTCCCCATCATGGTTACGAAACATGGTCGTTATGTCAAACTATATACGATAGACTCGATAATAGTTCTAGGCAAATGTTAGAGTCCATATGTCAGGGCAATTTTATAAAACAGACTGACGTAGAAGCTTGGGAATTTCTGGACGAGTTAGCAGAAAAATCAAAACAATGGGAACGAACCAATGAAAAATCTCTCTATTCGCGTTCCAGTAGTAATTCTATCGAAGCCTCTTCTTCTTCTAATACTCTTGTTGTTGCCATACTGAACGTTGTTAGAACACACACTCAATCTAATAACGTCTCCCAAGCCATGTGTCGCATATGTCTTAACTCTGATCATATGGTTGATGAATGTCCCCAGTCCCTTGAGCAAGTGAATGCTTTCAATAGACCCAACAACCACCCAAATCTTTCTTATGGTCCAAATAACCCCATGATGAATAGACTCTCGAATCGAGCATCTCCGAACAATGCTTTGAACCCTCCTGTTAGGCAAAATCAGTACAATTCGAACCAGGCGCCTTTCCACAATCAAACTGTTGCACCTCAACATGAAAAACGCCTTTTTACGATTGAGGGGAATTTATCTAAGGTGAGTAACCTATTGGCGCAAATGACTAAGAAAAGTGTTGAGAATCAAAACAAGTTAGACAACACGTTACACTCGTATATGCAAAACATGAATCAACAAATGGGTGAACTCCAAAAGCAAATGTCTTAACTTAACGCTAGATTAAGTGAATGGGAAAAGGGTACGTTTCCAAGTCAACCCATCCAAAACCCTAGAGGACAAAATTCAAACCCCAACCAAATTCACATCATTCAAGACTCAAACGTGAGTCACTTGAATGCAGTCACGACTCTTAGATCTGGCAAAAAGATTGACAACCATGTGGGCAACCCAAATGATTTATCGGACGATCTTCCAAACCCTATTGAAAATTCGACCAAATCAGATCAAAACATTGAGCCAAATTTTGATAAGGACCATCCTTAAACTCAAGTAGCCAAACCTACTGAGTTGTCTGCTCCATTTCCTCATAGACTCCGACCTAGGAAAAAGACGGATCAGCTAGAAAAGATCCTTGAAATATTTAAGCAAGTTGAAGTGAACATTCCTCTTTTAGATATTATACAACAAGTTCCACAGTACGCGAAATTTCTAAAAGATATGTGCACTCAAAAACGTCATGCACATGTACCTAAGAAAGTGTTTCTGGCGGCAACTCTAAGCGAAGTCTTGCCCCAATCAATGCCAGTAAAATACAAAGATCCTGGCTGCTCCACAATATCATGTACTATTGGGGACAAGGAAATCGATAGATGCCTGCTAGACTTAGGTGCAAGTGTTAACTTGCTTCCATATTCCGTCTATCGCCAATTAGGGCTAGGAGAACTGAAACCCACCAAGGTTACCCTTCAGCTTGCTGACCGTTCAATTAAGAAACCTATGGGCGAAATCGAGGATGTATTGATCAAGATAGGCGAATTTATCTTTCTAGTTGATTTCATTGTCCTAAAAACTCAAAGGTAAGCAATCCTGCAAACCAGATCCCTTTGATTCTAGGACGACCCTTCTTAGCAACCTCTAATGCGCTTATCAACTGCAAAAATGGGTCTATGAAACTTTCTTTTGGTAACATGACTGTTGAGCTAAACATCTTTAGAACCGAAAACTCTCATAACTCTTACGTGGATCAGTTTTCTGAAATTCATTCAGTCCATGACAATGAACCCGACCTCGACCATCTGAATAACGAAATTGAATCGAGTTATGAAACCTTGTTTCAAGATATTCCAGAAAATATCTCTGATGCGATTCCTGTCGAGCCGCTCACAATTGAGTTTGTCCCTCAACCAGTTTCTTCAGTTGAGTTGTCCCCAAAATCTGAACTCAAAGTGCTGCCAGTCATCTTAAGTACGCTTACTTAGGAGACAATGAAACTTTTCCTGTCATTATCGCTTCTGACCTTACTTTAGAGCAGGAACAATTGCTCCTTCCCATCCTTAAGAAAAATAAGAAAGCAATTGGTTGGTCCATGGCTGATATTAAAGGGGTTAGTCCTTCGATAGTCTAACATTGAATCCACCTTATAGATGATGCCAAACCCACTCGTGATCCCAGCGCCGGCTAAACCCTATCATGAAAGAAGCAGTTCGTGCTGAAATCCTTAAATGTCTTGACAATGGAATCATCTACCCAGTTTCTGATAGTCAATGGGTTGGTCCGATTCATGTCGTACCTAAGAAATCAGGGATTACCGTGATCCAAGATGAAGCTAACGAGCCTATCCCAACCCGCACCCAGATCGGTTGGCGTGTTTGCATTGACTATAGGAAACTTAACGCTGTAACACGTAAGGATCATTTCCCTCTGCCATTTATCGATCAAATGCTAGAACGACTAGCCGTCCACGATTACTACTGTTTCCTTGACGGGTACTCGGGATACAATCAAATCCCTATCGTTCTTGAGGACCAAAAGAAGACCACTTTCACTTGTCCCTTCGGTACATTTGCATACCATTGTATGCCTTTCGGTCTCTATAATGCACCTGCAACCTTCCAGAGGTGCATGATTAGCATTTTTTCTGATATGATCGAGCGATTTTTGGAAGTTTTCATGAATGACTTTTCCATCTTTGGGGACTCGTACACTAAGTGTTTACATCATCTTAATCTTGTCCTTAGTCATTGCAAAGATAAGCACTTAACGCTTAATTGGGAAAAGTGTTACTTCATGGTCAAACATGACATTGTTTTAGGACATGTCATCTCTAATAAAGGAATTGAAGTAGACAAAGCCAAAATCGAAGTTATCTCTAATCTTCCCATTCCCAAATCTGTTACGGACATCCGACCCTTTTTAGGTCATGCTGGCTTCTATCGTCGCTTTATAAAGGATTTTAGCAAAATTACTCGACCTTTGACTAACCTTCTGTGAACTTGTCTCTGCTCCTATCATCTGCTCTCCTAATTGGAAGCTGCATTTTGAAATCATGTGTGACGCCTCGAATTTCGCTATTGATGCTGGCCTAGGACAACGTATCGATAAGATTCTTCACGTCATTTACTACACGAGTAAGACTCTGAACGACGCTCAAATAAATTATACGACCACTAAAAAGGAACTCTTGGAAGTCGTTTTCGCTTTAGAAAAAAACCAGACCTTATCTTGTTGGCTCACACATCAATGTTCATACCGATCATTCCGCACTTAGGTACCTTTTCTGTAAAAAGGATGCTAAGGCTCGTCTCATTCGTTGGATCCTTTTACTTTAAGAATTTGACCTTACCATTAAGGATAAAAAAGGATCTGACAACGTTGTTGTGGACCACTTGTCTCGTATTCCAAATGCCCCGTTTTCTTCTCTTCCGATCAACGAGAATTTCCCTGATGAACAGCTATTTTCTTTATCAACTGATCCTTGGTTCGCTGACATTGTCAACTACTTAGTCACCAAGCAGACCCCTTCTTTTTGGTCTAAGTAGGTTAAACACAAATTCTTTTCCCAAGTTAAACATTTTTTTCTGGGACGACCCCTATCTTTTCAAGTATTGTCCCGACAAATCATTCGAAGGTGTGTTCCCGACACTGAAACTCACAGTGTCCTCTCTTTCTGTCATGACCAAGCCTGTGGTGGTCACTTCGGTCCCAAAAAGACAGCCGAAAATGTTCTCCGATCGGGTTTCCACTGGCCCAACCTTTTCAAAGACGCATACGAATTTTGTAAAACTTGTGATCGATGTCAAGTCTTAGGGAAAATTTCTAAACGGAATATGATGCCCCTAAACCCCATTCTAGAGGTCGAAATTTTTGATGTTTGGGGTATAGACTTCATGGGACCCTTCCCTAATTCTTTTGGGAACCTTTACATTCTCTTAGCTGTCGATTATGTTTTTAAATGGGTCGAAGCTGTTCCATGCAAAACAAACGATAGCAAGGTTGTTGTGTGCTTCTTGAAAGAAAATATCTTCTCTAGGTTTGGCACACCTCGCACAATAATCAGTGATAACGGGACACACTTTTGTAATCGTTCTTTTGAAGCCCTCATGAGAAAGTATTCGATAAACCATAAGTTATCCACTCCTTTCCATCCTCAAACTTGTGGGCAAGTTGAAGTATCGAATAGGCAGATTAAACAAATCCTTGAGAAAACTGTGAATCGATATCGTAAATATTGGTCCCAAAAGTTAACCGACGCTCTTTGGGCTTACCGCACCACTTTCGAAACAAACTTAGGTATGTCCCCTTATCGGTTGATTTTTGGTAAGCCATGTCATTTGCCAGTTGAACTCGAACATAGGGCATTATGGGCAATAAAAACTTTAAATCTTGACTTAGAGCAAGCAGGTGAACTTAGGAAGCTTCAACTAAATGAACTTGATGAAATTCGAAATGATGACTATGAAAATGAACGAATTTATAAGGACAAAATGAAAGTTTGTCATGATAAATCAATTTTACGTAAAACTTTCATGCCAGGTCAGAAGGTTCTCTTGTATGACTCAAGGTTGCATCTATTTCCGGGTAAGTTAAAATCTAGATGGACAGGACCTTACACTGTATGGACCATTTTTCCGTATGGTGCGGTAGAAATTGAGAATCCAACAGATGGATCATCCTATAAGGTCAATGGTCAACGCCTTAAACCTTACTTGGAGCCAATACCCAACCAAGAGGAAGAGCTCATGGTCCTCCATGAGCCACATTACATTTGGTAAGACGCACTAACCCTCTTTTGTACATATGTAAATATTCTTTTTTTTCCTTTCACTAAGATATGTCTGATTAACGACTGTGAGGACACAGTCACACTCAAGTGTGGGGGGGAATTTACATTACATCAGCAATCAAATTTTATGAAGTAGGTCATTCATTAAACAAGGATTAACTTAAATTCATAAATAACATCTTGGTTCATGTTTGATAAGTTGAATTGTTGGGTGATGGGAATGAACATTATTTATTCATTGAGTCGTAATGTGTCTTTTTAAGATGCTAGCTTGAGACTGTGTAGACGTTTGTCGTATTCTGGAGTAAGCGTGTCAACCCTTGTTATACATGTTAGAATGTGCAAGTAAAAATGATAAAAATAAAATCATGAAATAAAAATGATTTTGCACCTACATTTGTTGGATTTTCTGAGTTCGTTTTCGTGCATAATAATTTTTCTCACTCAAATTTTCAAACTTGTGAGTTCTAAAGTCCACTTGGCCCAACTAAGGAGAAATGACTCATTGTAGCGTTCTTCTTCGATACCCCACATTATTCAAACCCAAGTTTTAGTCGATTTACATCCATGTTTCGACAAGTTTTTCTTATATTGGTATACTTAAGAACCTTTCTACTGATATATTGTCAAAGGTTAAAGAACGTCACTTTTTATACCAATATTACACTTCCCACTCCGTACTTGTTTTAAGGTAGGATAACCATATACCACATCTTATTTTATGGGTTATCTATCTTACGAAACTTTGCTCTTCTCTCCTTTCAGCTTTTTATATACCATCAATCCGGACTTGTGTGTTGAATTAGGGTTATAGAAGTAGAGTTATTAGGGCACAAAATTTTTCCTTTCATGAAGTGTTGGTTATGATTTGCTTAGTAGAGGAGGAATCAAATGAAATAATATACGGTATCATTCCATTCCATCTCCATTCATCATTCATCATGCAAAAAAAAGAGAAAAAAAAAAGAAAAGAAAAAAATGCAATAATGAGAAAATCTCTGAGAATAAAATAGTCATTCATCATTCTTGACTATGAAGCATTCATTTCCATTCCATCCACATCCATCATACCGTACTTGGAAGCAAGGATTGTAGTAGAGGAGATGAAAGGAAACAAAATGTCCATATGTGTCTTAGTATTACTTTATCTTTTGTAGCTTGAAATTCAATTAATACACTTGCCCTCTTATTTATAATATTTTTAGAACTTACAAAAATTTCCTTCATCTATGCATAACTCACATCCAATGCAGTACAGTTACACTGGTGCAAAATTATTCAAAAAAAAATGAATAAATGATTGGGTGCACATTGTCGATGTGTAGAACTTTGGTTGACACCACGCTCTTAACCTTGAAGACAATTACAGTGTTATCAAGGAATTACGATTCAGCTTGAAAATTTTTGTTCATTTTTGCACCAATAATGGGATGGACAATTTGGGACTAAACCGTTATTATTGAAGTTAGGTAAAGTCCTTGGAATGTGAAAGACCTTAAATATATTGTTTTATTAATTCGCGTACATAAGACGCTTTGGATTTTGTGGGTAGTATCCACTGAAAACTTTCACAAGACAACACTCGTCCTATTAGGGACACCTAGAGGTTTAACGGCTTGTTGCATAAGCTAAATGCAATCGTGTTTCCTACGAAAGTGCGACATATCTTAGTGTAGTTTATTCGAGGACGAATAAAAAGATAAGTGTGGGGGTATTTGATATACACGTAAATGTGTATATTTTATCCGCTTATTTATCTTGTTTTCTGTTAAAAATAATTGGTATTGTGTATTTATAGCTGTGTTTTCAGATTGTTGATAAAAAGCATGGTTTAGAGCATTTGATGGATAAAGCATAAAGAATTTGCTTAAAAAGAGTGAAGTTTGAAATTGCTAAAGCTTGAAGAGTTTAAAGCTTGAAAAATGGTTGCAAAATGGGCTCAGTTTGGTAGATTTAGCTCACTAAAGACTCATGTTGCGTTCAGATTGGCTCATTTGCAAGGCCTCTTACTCATGCTGCGTTCACATTAGTTCATTTGCATGGCCACTCACTCTACAGCTGCATTCACACTGGCTTATGTGCTATTTGGGCTAATTCTTTAGTTCCACATTGTGTAATTTGCCAATTAGTCTTTGTCATATCAGCTATAAATTCACTTGTATCTTGTTGATTGAAAAACACATTAGGTTTTATTCTGTAATTCTCTCTTTGGAATAAAATTATTCTTCTTCCCCTGTTCTATTTAGTTTTAGTTTTATTGTATTTATGTCTGTTATTTTATTTTTCTCTTCTTCTTTAGCTATGTCTAGCTAATCCCCTTTGATTAGGGGGTGATGACGCTAATAGATATGATTCAATGTGAATCACATAGCCAAAAGATGAGGACTTTATACAAGTAGATCTGGATCTGAATCAAGGGTTAGATCTGAACCTTCATATTATGTGTCGTTTAAGAGCTATGCTCCTTCACAAGGTATATTCGTGTTCGATCTAACAATTATCAGATTTAGATCTAATTTTAGGGTTTTAGAAATTAATTAGTGAATTTGTCCTGATAGCCTATGGTTGTTTAAGAGCTCAGCTCCTGCATAGGCTATGCTTGTCGTTATTCACTTATTTGTTTCTAAGAACCTAATTATCGTTGATTCATGTTTGTGACAGAAACATGAATTAGATCTATATTTATTTGTTGGCTATTGATGAGTATGAATCCAATCTATGTCATTATCCCCTAACTGCTTTCTCTTATTATTAAAAACTCGTTTTTTGTTTATTTTCTGTTGATTTGCAACCAATAAAAATTCTGGAATAACTTGATTGGATTTACTAGTTTAAATACTTTTGGTCCCAGAGTTCGACACCCTCTACAACAATCCTTGTTGTTTAGGAAAGCCGAATGGATTTTACAGTTGTTTACAACTATTTAATTTGTTCGCAAACACTAATAATCACAAAGGATTTTTAAATAAAAAACAGAATGAAAACTTGTTTAAAAACAATTCATTTAAACAATTTTCGATCGCAAAAGGAAATAAAATGAATTCAAGTAAGATCAAACGAATTTGGGTTCCTAAGGGAACAATGGTAAATTTAGATGGATTGTTATACAAGCAGGTTTAGGTACCAAAACGTGTAAACAAAGCTGTGATTGGTAAAACAATCTTTGTTAGACCGCTCGATCCTATAAACACTTAGGTACTGAAGGTTGGCCGAGGAACGACTTTCTAGAAGAATCAAAGTTTGTTCCATATTTGAATTGAAGTTATCTGATATATGTTTCTTAGCCACTAGTGATGAGTTGGAGATCCATAACATCAATATAATTTAGGTATGATCCCTAAACTCACTTTTTGTTCATATCCACTGTTTTTATTCTCCTTTTCTATTCCTCCTTCTATTTTTTAATATTCCTTCTGATTATGCTTATTTGTATTAACACTGCCACAATATTTTTTTTCAATTCTTGAGCTTTTTAACTTCAAATTGTAATATTCATGATTTTCTGGAATTTAGATACATTTATCTAAAACTCTCATGTTTTGATGATTTCCAGATTGTGAATTCAATTTGTAAATATCTACAATTGTTTCGAAGTTTAATTCTTTTTTATTCCTGAATTCTTAATAGTGCCGAAGCATTCTTATCATACCTTAAACACCATTCTCCAAAATTCAAATTTTTTTCATGATCTGAAAAGCTAATGAAATTTCATAACTTTGTTGTTTTGAGTCTCTTCCAATTCATTATGGAAAGACTTGAAAAACTACACTCAATACAGCACACTAATTGAAAACTGCTTTTGATAAGTTGTGATAATTTCATTGGTTTTTGGATGGGCATGATCATTTTGAATTGAAAATCATTTGATATGGATTGTTATGTTGCATCTTGAAACTCATTTTTAAATCATTATCATTTGGCTTGGATATTTGACTTTTTGAAATCATATGAAATTGTTGATATCTTGAATCTCACACACTTCTTGAATTTAAAATTGACAATCTTGTCTGATCTATTCATTGAATCTTGAAACTTACATATCTCTTTAAGTGATTTCAAATGAATTGCTTTAATCTTGGATCGTAATCTGTCTCTTGGGACTGTTGTAAATATGCAAAAAAATTGTTTGCTTGTTTTGAAACACATTATTCTATAGCTCTGATAAAAGGAATTGTTTTGTAAATATTTTTTTGATGACTAATTGATTTGGTATCAAATGTTTACTGTTGCTCGATTTAAGTGTTGAAAATTCAGTGTTTAGTTTTCATTGACTACTGTTGACAAATAGAAGCTCCAAGTGGTATCAGACTTAGAAGTCTTGAAAATTTTCTCATTTAGTTGTCTGATTTTTTTTTTTAACTGCTTTTTATGTTGTATAGTCCTTTCAGAATCTCTCTTGTAATTGATATTTTCAATTTTAAAACCATTTTTTATTTACTTATTCAAAAATTGAAATTATTTACCAAATTGAACTATATTTGGAACTCATCAAAATTATATTAGGTTTACGAAATTTTGATGAGTTGTGACTAGTATATTTTATAACAAGACGAGATTTTATTTAAATTTGATGTTTGAACAGTTTTTATAATATTTTTTAACTGATACTTATTTCACGAACATCTTCTATTTCTACCATCTTTCTGTCCTCCATCATGGTTTTATTTAATATGGAGAGTTTATTTTTTATCGTTAAAGAATATACAATTTCAGAATTTGTGATGGAAATGTGACTATATTATTTTTCCAGAATAAGAGATAATTGATTTTTTTTTTCCAAAAATACCAATACAGTTGAGCATATTTTCATGATATATTTAATTTAGAAATTTATTTCATAACTACCTCTCTCTCTAAATCCAACACATATCGAACATCCAAGGGTCGAAAATACCGGACGGTTAATGAAAGAAATTAGAGGGTGAGAATAGATAAGATAGAAACTTAGAATAGAAGAAGAAGAAGAACACAACATCAGAGTAACACGAACCTCACAACGGAACGAATAACATATAATATATATCATAACTTTGAAATATAAATCTGTACTTGAATATACATATAATTTCCAAAGTACAGCACTTACAACACAGCGGAAATAACTATAGCTATATAATCCTGAAGCCTCCTTCTCCAAGTTCTTCAAGTATATCTGTAAAATCCTGACTACTTGACTGTCCGTACAAAATTGGGCACCCAAGAGTTTAGGGAAAACAAAACAAAATAAACTCCGGGTCAGTCATGAGACTGGTATGAGTAAAACAGTTTAAAACAGGTTGAGAACATAAACTATATCTCATAAGATCACGCCGAATAACGGAACGGGTTTTTCCCTTATGAGAATCCTAAACAATCTTTATATCAAAACTCATTGATATTATAATAATGTCTATCAACCATAATATAATAATCATCTAGCAGAAACGCTTTCATCTCACGTTCTACATATATAGTATACAATCAAAACCGCAAACACATATTGGGTAATGGATTTCCAACTCTGACAAGGTATGGAACCACCTTTCGCTAGAGTACCTCTAGAGAGGAATACACTGGGTTCAACAAGAACATCTTGCAACCGGGCCACACATGACCGACCACTCATTTCGCTTGAGTGTATCGAATGTATATCACCAACGGTTGGGATCAACAACCGTCTGCCGAATGGGACAGCATCGACAATAGATTTTTAGAAGTAAATGAAACTCTAGATCAGGTGATTATACACCCTAATAGGTGCGACCTACATAGCCATGCTACCTGCCCGATTTCTATCATTTCCCGGTTGTGAGGCTAGAGGCCATGCTTATCTCTGACAGATCACACAATGATTCACTTTGAATGTCACATCGTCATACCCGCCAAATCACAAATTGATTTCCCCAAAAATACCACGGGTATACAGCTAAGAGAAACGAATTCCTCCGCCACCAAACGTAAATACGTTTGAAGAGATCAACTTACACGATCTATTAAATATACTCTGTCAGACATTCTTCCATATAGGTCGTCCTGGGACTGGACAAACCGAATGCACTATTCAGTATATCCATCTTAGGCAATCTTTACGTAAGATTTATACAACAGCCCTTGCACTTTACTCCGTCTTCAATTATCTTTGGCATATATGATTCGCAACGCTTATGCCAATATGGAGTGGTTCTTTGGATAATAATCCAACCGGTCTCTCCATATTAACAACGTTAAAATGGTCAAAACCGTAGATAATCGGTGAGTTAACTATCAAAGAAAAACACATGTGCAAACAACGATATCATTTCCAGATGGAAATCATATCGATCAACATCATTTAACATTTATCTCTTTAGTTCATTAATTTACTTATCTCCTGTTCCATATATTCTGAATTCTTATTTTCTCTTTTATCAGAAAACATTTCTGATTCTTATTCGGAAAACATTTCCAAAACTCCTTCATGATCAAACCTTACCATTCCTTAGTTAAGAAGGAAGTCAATCAAGTTGGGGTATAATTACCTCTCAGACCTTAACTGAACAACTTTTTAACTTCAAAATGGTCAAAGTTTATCTTTTAAATCTTTAACAAACTTCCTTACGTAACTCTCGGATTCTATTTACGATTCCACTACTTTTGTTGAAAACATTGATTATAACGATAACGTTATAATCCCTACTTTCGCAATATCTAACTTAACAGCTAACTTTTATTTCTTACTTTGAATAATTAACCTACTCTAATTTATTTATAAATAAATAAATCTTGATTTAAAAACAGAAAAGTATAAGTACTTTCCTGAATTCGATATAATTGGATTCGACGTATAACTCTCTTTCGAGTAATCTCTATTTGATTAACTCTTCTTCGAATAACCTATATTCGATTATCTCTCTTCGAATAACTTATATTCGATTATCTCTCTTTGAATAACTTATATTCGATTATCTCTCTTCGAATAACTTATATTCGATCAACTCACTTCTTTCGAATAAACTATATTTGATCTCTTTCTTTCGAATACGCTATATTCGATAATCTCCTTTCGAATAACTTATATTCGATTACTCCTTTCGATTTAACTATAATCGATTACTCCTTTCGATTAAACTAACATCGATTAACTCCTTTCGATCTAAGTCAAATCGATTAACTCTTTTCCTTTAACTCTATTCGATTAAACTATATTCGATCTCCTTTAACTCTATTCGAATAACTAATATTTGACTAACTCCTTTGGATTAACTCATTTGGATTAACTCAGTCTGATTAACTCAGTTTGATTAACTCAGTTTGATTAACTCAACTTAATTCACTTAACTCAATTTACTTAACTCGATTAACTCTCATTGATTAACTTAACTTGATTTACTTAACTCGATTCACTTTCATTGATTAACTTAACTTGATTTCACTTAACCATATTCAATTTACTTGATTCGACTAACCATATTCAATTAACTTGATTCACTTCTTTCAAATAACTAAGTTTGATTAACTTCCTTCGAATAACTAAATTCGATTAACTCCTTTCGAATATTAAATTTGATTAACACCCTTTGATAATCTCTTATTCAAATAACTTATATTCGAATAACTCTTTTCGATTTACTCTAGTCGAATGACCCTAATCGATTAACTCTTTTTGGATTAAATTCTAATTCAATTAACTCTTTTATCTCGTCCATTTCCTTTATAATTTTATTTATTTCCTCAAATAAAATTCCCTTTTATCTTTATTTATTTTTTAAATAAATAATCCTTTTGTACTTCTATTTATTTGTTAAATAAATATTCCATTTCAATTCTATTTATTTTCTCAATAAATATTTCTTATATGATTTTATTACCCCAATAAATATTCCTCTTCATAAAATCCTTTGATTTTATAAATAAATTCCCTTTTATAAAAATCCCTTGATTTTATAAATATTTTCTCTTTAATGCATTCTAATTCATTTATAAACAATATCCCTTTTAAAATCTATTTATTTAACAAATAAATATTTCCTTTATCTTTTCCATTTGTAAGTGTTTTACAAATATCTCCTTTTCGATTCCTTTTGATTTTATAATTAATTTCTTTTATAAAATCCTTTTTCCTTTTATATATTAAATCCATCGATTTTATATAAATAATTTATTTCAAAATATACTTTGAAAATCCTCTTTTCACATGCCAGTATTTATTACGGTATTTAAAATACCAATAACAGTGATCGATATCATTCAAACACACAAAATCAACAACAGATTATATATCACATCATATATTACAATATATGAACAGAACAGTATTATAAATATTGAGGTGTCCAGTTGGACTGTAACACCCCACTCCCGCTATGATCACTCACTAAGGGAATGCCATAGCATCGGTGGAGTATTTTAGTGAATATAGAACAGAAAAATTACAACAAGACAGATATAAATAGTACTTGAAATTTTTAAAACATCATCTCATAACAGCGGAAGTAAAACATGTCTAGTTACATCATAAAACCACAATAAAGGTCAAGTACAATATCCATCAAAATAAAGAAGTACATAATCCCACTCTCATACAATAGCCAAACAAAAGAAAAGATAACTGGATAACTGGAGCTTTACATCTATCCAAGCTCCTAAAGACTGGAACAGCAATCCGATCAAGCTCCACTACTGCTAGGATCCACCGTAGGACCTGAGGGTTGGGAAAAAGATAAAAACAACGGGGTCAGACATAAGTCTGAGCGAGTCCTATAACTTTAACAATACAATCGTTAAAGTAACCAGAGAAGACATAAACTGATATACGGTAACATATAGGGATGAATGGCTACCCTAAGCAGTCAACTAAACGAAGATAAAGGATAAAGACGCATCTACCCTCCCTAAGGTAAATTACTAAACTGCACCACACCAGTCGTTCCTAACTTAAAGGTTGATCCCACCCAAGGACTTATAAAATTTACTAATTAGTACCTGCGTACCCCTAGGTGACCAAGTAGGCGCCACGGGGCCCTACAATCCACTAGGTGTACACACTACTTCCCATTCGATCGGCTCCCTAACGTAGATACCCGTGCTGGCCCCACCGTGGGATGTATCATTCCCCAATGTGGCAACCTGATGGAACTAAAGGTGCACGGCTTATATCTACTCGATGCAACAACGGCTTACCTACCAGCCCGGGCCCACTCACGCATATGAAGCCCGTTGGACTTGCGTTGCCACCGCTAACCCGTTTGCCTCTTACAGTCAAGCCCAGTATGCGTGTCCCGTCCTCGACATGGGTCGAGCCCACAAAGATACGTATGGGTTACTGGTTGAAATGGGCCTCCACAAGCTACCCACCTAAGCTTGTCCCTTTTTCTAGTATATCCCACTTAACCCTTTAATCATGTTTTAATTACATGTTCCATTTTGGTTAAGTATTCTAATCGTATTTTCTATTGCCACCCAAGGCAACCACTAGATTTTCTCATGCCACCCGAGGCACCCACTTAACCCCTCATGTCCCTCTACATGCTAATATGGTTAAGTGTTTCTTAATTAATTAATTAAGAACGTAACCTTTGTAAAGACCTCTCACATTAGACTGTCTTTTATGACCGCTGGTTAAGCCGGTTGGGTCCGGGCAGCCTTATGTCATAACAGAGTCTAACCTCGTGTCTTTACATTAATTACGTATTTAGTTTGTGCCTAAGACCTCTCACATTGGGCTAACATTTGTAGCAACTGGTTAAGCCGGTTGGGTCCGGGCAGTTTTACGCTACAACTGAGTCCAACCTCGTGTCTTAGTCAATTAATTACACCTAATTAATCACCCTCATAATTTTATATTAATTATCCCTAATTAATCAAGTTTTCTTAACATGGGTAGACCTAACTTAATAGGTAAATTCCCATGGGGTAGACCTAACTCAATAGGTAAATTCCCAACACATAGTATGGGTACACCTAACCAAATAGGCAAATTCCCATACTATGTTTATTTATTTTGTGTTATGCATAATTATATTAATTTCACACAATCTTATTAACTTATGCATTTAATTACCCCATCGTTCCCACGTAATTTCGTTCATGATATAACACATATAAAAGGTGTCAACTTGCATATGAATGAACATGTTTCAAAGGTGCCATCTTGCATATTAACAAACACATAACTTGCATATGAACTTGCATAACATGTCACATAACTTGCATATAATATGTCACATAACTTACATATTCATTTTGCATAACAAACTTGCATATTAGCTTATAGACTTGCATAATGTGTCATCATGAACTTGCATATTAATAAACATGTAACTTGCATATTTACATACATGTAACTCGCATATTAACAAACATGTAACTTGCATATAAAGAAACATGTAACTTGCATATTTACATACATGTAACTTGCATATTAACAAACATGTAACTTGCATATTAACAAACATGTAACTTGCATATTTACATACATGTAACTTGCATATTAACAAACATGTAACTTGCATATTTACATACATGTAACTTGCATAGCATATTACCATGAACTTGCATAACATGCATATGATTACATAGCCCACAACTTGCATATTTAGCATCATGCAAACATAACATACATCATATTAAACTTGCATAAGCTTACATACTCAACATGCATAAACATAAGATTAATGCTAACATCATATCATATGATTCAAAGCTCATTAACCCACATACAAAACCATAAATCTCATCACATCTCATCTAATTAGTTTACCAAAAGATCATCAAAGTGATAGAAACTCACAACTAGCAACTTTGAACACCAAATGAAGAAGATTAAGATGCTAAGAAGGGATTAGAAGTTGATTAGAGAGTGATTAGTATGCAACCCTCTTCATAAAATTAGTGGAGGCCATGAGAGCTAGCATTTTGCCATAGTTTAGTCACTAGGTTTAATTATGAATGAATTAGGGTAGGTTAGGGTCTTATTTATAGATTAGGCAAGTGTTTTAGGCCATAGGATTAACCCTAGATTCAATCCAAGCCATCAAAGCATGTCTTGGGGAAGAAGTCAAGTGTAGGAACCATCTAGGGCCTTTAGATTAAAGATGGACCATGAGAACCATTCAAATGCAAAATCTGCACTTGAGCGAATCGGCCCACGGGTTGACAGCCAAACACCCTGGATTAACCCCTAGTCGACCCGGCGGGCTCGGGTCGACTTCAAAAATCGGCCGGTTCGGTTATTCCCCTCTCCCAATTCGCTGTTTTGAGCATTTTTGCATATTTATTTATTAAATTTTCAATTATATATATATATATATATATATATCAATATATATATATATATATATATATCTACACAACCCATTTCACTTAATTAAGTATACTTTAATTTGGGAATTTTCGTGAAACTTCGCGAGGCCATATCTTGGTCATACGGACTCCGATTTTCGAAAACTCGGACTCTATTTCGCGTATTTTTCCGAGACGAACGCAATGGCATAGCCCGTTTCCCTTGATTCCCATTTTAGAATTAAATTCTGCCTCGATTTATGTTATTACAGGTTATTGAAAATACGGGTTGTTACATTCTCCCCTCCTTAAAGGATTTCGTCCCCGAAATCTTCAAGTTAGGAAGAACGTATCCTACCATCCAATCATCCATCTACTCAAAGCATCATCCACGAGCAATCATTGTCCTTACAAGATTCTAAATGCTGGATGGATATATGCAAAAGTGTGTGTATATGTACTTACCTAATGCAAAAATCAGGCGGTTACTGATACAGTAAACCTCCTTAATGCAAACCATGATAGTGCCATGCATCCAATATGTATGCGAAACCCTATTGACACATACAAATTTCTACATGCGTGCACAACCATACACAAAAATGCATCATCCATATGATAACACAGCCATGATACATCCATCAATCTAACTACCACATCCATTTATGCAATATGCAATATGAAGTGACTGAGCCGATCTAGTGCCTAATGTGTGTGTATATGCATCCACGAGCAACCACTAGCAAACAATTGCATCCATATGCATCCATCAACCATAACATGTTTCAAACACATGTTTCAACCATAGGTTTTACCCTATCTAAAGGTCATAGGTATTAGCGAGAGGATATACTAAAGATAAGATAAGTACTAGACAAGCAATAAAGGAGAAGTTAAAAGACATACTCTCAAAAAGAAATGGATACAAAGAACGCATCTTTGCTTCCGTCTCCCAAGTAGCATTGCTTTCGTCATCTCCCCATTGCACTTTAACTAGCTGAACTTCTCTGTTCCTCAACTTCCTAGTTTCTGACCCAAGGATGCGAGTAGGAGCTCGTCGAATCGTCGCATCACGCTCTACCTCTACATCTCTAAGCAAGCTCGGCTCTACCACCTCCGCGGTCTCATGTAAGCACTTCCTCAAATGTGATACATGGAATACATCATGAACACCACTAAGTCTGTCGGGCAACTCCACCCTATATGCCATCCGTCCAATCCTTTCCTTAATAGGAAACGGCCCAACAAATCTCGGTGCTAACTTCCCTACGGACCCAAAGCGAACAACATTTCTCAATGGAGATACTTTGACAAAAACCATGTCCCCAACCTCAAACTCAAGATCCGTCCTTCTCCGATCCGCATAAGATTTCTGTCTATCTTGCGCTGCTTTCATCCTTTTTCGAATTAAATCAATCTTCTCTGAAGTCTCTCTAACCATATCCGGCCCAAGCAAGATCTTATCCGTAGATTCCCACCAACATGTAGGAGATCGACAAGGCCTTCCATAAAGAGCTTCGAAAGGAGCCATACCAATACTGGACTGAAAGCTGTTATTATATGCGAACTCCACCAAAGGAAGATGTTCTTCCCATGTACCTCCAAAATCCAAGATACAAAGCCTCAGAAGATCTTCTAAGATACGGTTCACCCTCTCAGTCTGACCGTCCGTCTGAGGATGATATGCGGTGCTCAAACACAACTGAGTCCCTACCGCCTCTTGCAAACTTCTCCAAAACTCACTAGTGAAAATAGGATCTCGATCACTCACAATGCTGGATGGTACGCCATGCAATCTAACAATCTCTCTAACATAGACTGAAGCAAGCCATGGAGCGGTCCTCTTACTCTTTACGGGTATAAAATGGGCACTCTTGGTAAGTCTGTCTACCACAACCCAA
Organism: Allium sativum; assembly: GCA_030737875.1. Lineage (NCBI taxonomy): Eukaryota > Viridiplantae > Streptophyta > Magnoliopsida > Asparagales > Amaryllidaceae > Allium > Allium sativum. The sequence continues at coordinate 708,678,964 of CM060916.1, read as the reverse complement.
ATTCCCGTATTGCCCTTCCTCGATCTCGGTAACCCGTCGATGAAATCCATCGAGACACTATCCCACTTCCACTGTGGAACTTCCAATGGGTGTAGCAACCCACCGGGTTTCCTTTGCTCCACTTTAACTTGTTGGCACACTAAGCATCTAGCCACATACTCGGCCACATCTTTCTTCATACCGGCCCAGAAGAAAACTCTCTTCATGTCTTGGTACATTTTGTCTCCACCGGGATGAATAGTCATTCTTGAACGATGTGCATCATCCAAAATAGCCTTCTTCAAACCCTCATCTTGCGGTACACAAAGTCTACCGTCTCTATGCAACCATCCCTTATCATCTATGGTGTATCTACCCAAATGGCTGGACGACTCCCCTCTTATAAGCTTCTCTACCAACACAACCAACTGTGGGTCGTCTCGCTGAGCCTCGCCAATCCGTCTCAAAAGAGTAGGTCTAACCTCCAAGGATGCCAACAAACCAGGTACAAAATCAACAGAAGGTCTGAAGTCAAACAAAGAAAGAAACTCCAAGCTTCGTCGTTCCACGAACAATGGACTCAAAGATAGCCTTTTTCTACTTAAGGCGTCTGCCACCACGTTACCCTTACCAGGGGTATACGCTATCTCGAAATCATAGGATGCTAAGAACTCCATCCACCTTTGCTGTCTTAAGTTTAAATCCTTCTGAGAGAATAAGTACTTCAATGATTTATGGTCGGTGAACAACTCGAATCTCTCACCAAGAAGATAATGGCGCCAAGACTTAAGTGCGAAAACAATCGCGGCCAACTCTAGATCATGGGTAGGGTAATTCTTCTCATGCACTCTCAATTGTCTCCCTCCATAGGCTATTACCCTTCCCTCCTGCATCAAGACTGCGCCTAATCCTGTTCCACAAGCATCGGTATAAACAACAAACGGCTTACTCCCATCCGGGAGCACTAAAACTGGAGCGGTGGTCAAAGCTCTCTTTAACCGTCGGAAAGCATCATCACAATCTACATCCCACGAGAAAACCAGATTCTTTTTCGTCGAGCGGGTTAATGGGGCTGATATCTTCGCGAAGTCTTTGATGAACTTCCTATAATATCCTGCCAACCCCAAGAAACTTCTTACCTCGGTAGCATTTCTAGGAACTTTCCAATCCTGGATAGATACTATCTTTGCGGGATCCACAGCTATCCCTTCCTTAGAGACCACATGCCCTAAGAATCGCACTTCTCTTCTCCAAAAATGGCATTTAGAGAATTTAGCTTTAAGACTATGCGCTCGAAGAGTCTCCAACACTTCCTTGAGATGTAAGGCATGCTCTTCTTCATTCTTGGAAAAGACCAAGATGTCATCCACAAAAACTACTACAAACTTATTCAGATACTCTCTGAACACTCTACTCATGAGATCAACAAAGTATGCGGGGGCGTTTGTCAACCCAAATGGCATCACTAGCCACTCATAAAAACCATCCGGAGTCCGGAAAGCAGTCTTCTCTATACTGTCCTCCGCCACTCTTAACTGATGAAACCCTGTAGCTAAGTCCATCTGCGAAAATACTGACGCGCCAACCAACTGATCAAAGAGATCATCTATCCTCGGTAATGGGTGTCTATTCTTCTTCGTGAGCTTATTAAGTTCTCTATAATCCACACAAAGTCTGAGGGACCCATCCGCCTTCGTGGCAAACACTACTGGAGCTCCCCACTCCGATATACTTCGCCTTATGAACCCCTTCTCAAGCAACTCCCCTACTTGCTTATGAAGTTCTCTTCTCTCACGAGGAGCCATGTGGCGTACTGGCAAAGACACTGGTTTGGCATTATCCACCAAATAAATTCGGAAATCTATCTCCCGCTTCGGAGGCAAACCCTTTACTTCTTCAAACACATCCGGATATTCCCGGACTACTCTGACAGAACACAAACTCTCGACCGAAGCATCGAGCGATTCAAGATAACTTAGCAAAACAGATTCCATGGGATTGCAAGAGATCTCGAGAGTGTTACCCAAGCGGGTCATGAGCCTGACAACTCTCCTTTCGCAATCAAGAACGGCACCATTACTGGATAACCAGTCCATGCCCAAGATCAACCCATAGCCCGTGAAGCCCAATACAAAAGCATCACATCTAAACTCAACGCTAAGTATAGAAATCTTCAAACCCAAACATATCATAGACAGATATATGGAGCCCCCAATTGGGTTTGAGACAACCAAGGGATCATCAACTAGACTGGTGTCTAAGTGCAGTGACTCAACTAACGATGATGAGATAAAAGAATGCGATGCGCCAGAGTCAAACAAAGTACGAACTGGATGATCAAACAGAAAAACCAGACTTTCAACGGAAATAGTTCTACCTCTCTGCTGAATCGGTGGAACTGAGAGAACCTGAACTTGCCCCCCTGACTGAGGTGGTGCTATAAGAGCTTGCACCTGGCCTCCTGAGGTAGACCCCGTCTTCTGCCCCTTCTTTGGGCAGTTTTTCACAAGATGCCCTGCTTCACCACAATGAAAGCAACCGGTCTTCTTCTTTTTGCGACAATCCTTACTAAGGTGTCCTGGTGTTCCACAATTGAAGCACTTCTTCTTCGTCTTCTTTTTGTCACCATTGCCTTTTCCGCCCTTGCCTTGTTGTTGCTGTTGCGGTTTCTTCTGATCCCCCTTTTTCTCTGGTGCCTTAGAATTCTTATCATCCTCATGCATAAGTGCCATGTAGACAAGCTTCTCAAAAGTGGCCCCCATAGGAATGTGAGTCATAGCTATTCCTTGCAATGGTTCGTTCAAGCCTCTAACGAACCTCAAAGCCTTCTTCTCCGGTGTATTCACCAACTCTATGCCAAACCTTGCTAATTGATTGAATTTGTTGACATATTCTTTCACCGTGAGATTCCCTTGCTTCAAATTCAAGAACTTCTCCATAAACAGATTCTCTTCCGCCCTTGAGAGAAACTTAGCCCCAAACCTTTGCTTAAAATCTGCCCAAGAGTCAACAGGGCGTTCTCCATTAGTGACCTCCCACCAGAATGAGGCCTCTCCCTTCATTAACCAAGCCGCCAACTTGACTTTCTTTCCCTCTTCCACTTCAAAGATATCTAGCAACTCTTCCACTTCCTTAAGCCAATCTCTAGCCTCTACGAAAGTCTCTGAACCAAGAAAAGGTTTTCCTCCTATAGCCTTGAACTCCTTGCAAACCTTAGCAAAATTATCCACTCTAGGCTGAGGAGGAGGAGCGGTTGTCTCTGGTGTAGTAGCATTGGCCGGACCCGCAGCCGCGGCCCTAGCCTCTTGCAACCTCCTATACCATAGTGGTATAACTAAACCCTCCGGGATGTTAAGATCTTCAGCCATGCTGAAACGAAAGAGGAAAGATTCAAAAAGGAGATTCCGAAAGATAAAGATATGGCTATTGGGGATTATGCTTTTCTTTTTCAAAAACTTTTTCTCTTAGAAGACATGCTTTTAAAAATCCTTTCTTCGAAAATACTCTTAGAAAGTAGTTTTTCTCAAAAATTTTATCTGTTCTGGTAACCTTAAGCTCTGATACCACGTGTAACACCCCACTCCCGCTATGATCACTCACTAAGGGAATGCCATAGCATCGGTGGAGTATTTTAGTGAATATAGAACAGAAAAATTACAACAAGACAGATATAAATAGTACTTGAAATTTTTAAAACATCATCTCATAACAGCGGAAGTAAAACATGTCTAGTTACATCATAAAACCACAATAAAGGTCAAGTACAATATCCATCAAAATAAAGAAGTACATAATCCCACTCTCATACAATAGCCAAACAAAAGAAAAGATAACTGGATAACTGGAGCTTTACATCTATCCAAGCTCCTAAAGACTGGAACAGCAATCCGATCAAGCTCCACTACTGCTAGGATCCACCGTAGGACCTGAGGGTTGGGAAAAAGATAAAAACAACGGGGTCAGACATAAGTCTGAGCGAGTCCTATAACTTTAACAATACAATCGTTAAAGTAACCAGAGAAGACATAAACTGATATACGGTAACATATAGGGATGAATGGCTACCCTAAGCAGTCAACTAAACGAAGATAAAGGATAAAGACGCATCTACCCTCCCTAAGGTAAATTACTAAACTGCACCACACCAGTCGTTCCTAACTTAAAGGTTGATCCCACCCAAGGACTTATAAAATTTACTAATTAGTACCTGCGTACCCCTAGGTGACCAAGTAGGCGCCACGGGGCCCTACAATCCACTAGGTGTACACACTACTTCCCATTCGATCGGCTCCCTAACGTAGATACCCGTGCTGGCCCCACCGTGGGATGTATCATTCCCCAATGTGGCAACCTGATGGAACTAAAGGTGCACGGCTTATATCTACTCGATGCAACAACGGCTTACCTACCAGCCCGGGCCCACTCACGCATATGAAGCCCGTTGGACTTGCGTTGCCACCGCTAACCCGTTTGCCTCTTACAGTCAAGCCCAGTATGCGTGTCCCGTCCTCGACATGGGTCGAGCCCACAAAGATACGTATGGGTTACTGGTTGAAATGGGCCTCCACAAGCTACCCACCTAAGCTTGTCCCTTTTTCTAGTATATCCCACTTAACCCTTTAATCATGTTTTAATTACATGTTCCATTTTGGTTAAGTATTCTAATCGTATTTTCTATTGCCACCCAAGGCAACCACTAGATTTTCTCATGCCACCCGAGGCACCCACTTAACCCCTCATGTCCCTCTACATGCTAATATGGTTAAGTGTTTCTTAATTAATTAATTAAGAACGTAACCTTTGTAAAGACCTCTCACATTAGACTGTCTTTTATGACCGCTGGTTAAGCCGGTTGGGTCCGGGCAGCCTTATGTCATAACAGAGTCTAACCTCGTGTCTTTACATTAATTACGTATTTAGTTTGTGCCTAAGACCTCTCACATTGGGCTAACATTTGTAGCAACTGGTTAAGCCGGTTGGGTCCGGGCAGTTTTACGCTACAACTGAGTCCAACCTCGTGTCTTAGTCAATTAATTACACCTAATTAATCACCCTCATAATTTTATATTAATTATCCCTAATTAATCAAGTTTTCTTAACATGGGTAGACCTAACTTAATAGGTAAATTCCCATGGGGTAGACCTAACTCAATAGGTAAATTCCCAACACATAGTATGGGTACACCTAACCAAATAGGCAAATTCCCATACTATGTTTATTTATTTTGTGTTATGCATAATTATATTAATTTCACACAATCTTATTAACTTATGCATTTAATTACCCCATCGTTCCCACGTAATTTCGTTCATGATATAACACATATAAAAGGTGTCAACTTGCATATGAATGAACATGTTTCAAAGGTGCCATCTTGCATATTAACAAACACATAACTTGCATATGAACTTGCATAACATGTCACATAACTTGCATATAATATGTCACATAACTTACATATTCATTTTGCATAACAAACTTGCATATTAGCTTATAGACTTGCATAATGTGTCATCATGAACTTGCATATTAATAAACATGTAACTTGCATATTTACATACATGTAACTCGCATATTAACAAACATGTAACTTGCATATAAAGAAACATGTAACTTGCATATTTACATACATGTAACTTGCATATTAACAAACATGTAACTTGCATATTAACAAACATGTAACTTGCATATTTACATACATGTAACTTGCATATTAACAAACATGTAACTTGCATATTTACATACATGTAACTTGCATAGCATATTACCATGAACTTGCATAACATGCATATGATTACATAGCCCACAACTTGCATATTTAGCATCATGCAAACATAACATACATCATATTAAACTTGCATAAACTTACATACTCAACATGCATAAACATAAGATTAATGCTAACATCATATCATATGATTCAAAGCTCATTAACCCACATACAAAACCATAAATCTCATCACATCTCATCTAATTAGTTTACCAAAAGATCATCAAAGTGATAGAAACTCACAACTAGCAACTTTGAACACCAAATGAAGAAGATTAAGATGCTAAGAAGGGATTAGAAGTTGATTAGAGAGTGATTAGTATGCAACCCTCTTCATAAAATTAGTGGAGGCCATGAGAGCTAGCATTTTGCCATAGTTTAGTCACTAGGTTTAATTATGAATGAATTAGGGTAGGTTAGGGTCTTATTTATAGATTAGGCAAGTGTTTTAGGCCATAGGATTAACCCTAGATTCAATCCAAGCCATCAAAGCATGTCTTGGGGAAGAAGTCAAGTGTAGGAACCATCTAGGGCCTTTAGATTAAAGATGGACCATGAGAACCATTCAAATGCAAAATCTGCACTTGAGCGAATCGGCCCACGGGTTGACAGCCAAACACCCTGGATTAACCCCTAGTCGACCCAGCGGGCTCGGGTCGACTTCAAAAATCGGCCGGTTCGGTTATTCCCCTCTCCCAATTCGCTGTTTTGAGCATTTTTGCATATTTATTTATTAAATTTTCAATTATATATATATATATATATATATCAATATATATATATATATATATATATCTACACAACCCATTTCACTTAATTAAGTATACTTTAATTTGGGAATTTTCGTGAAACTTCGCGAGGCCATATCTTGGTCATACGGACTCCGATTTTCGAAAACTCGGACTCTATTTCGCGTATTTTTCCGAGACGAACGCAATGGCATAGCCCGTTTCCCTTGATTCCCATTTTAGAATTAAATTCTGCCTCGATTTATGTTATTACAGGTTATTGAAAATACGGGTTGTTACATCTCTCCAACCTGTTTCCCTGCATCATAGATGTTAAACAACACGAGTATAAAATACTCTGATAAACTGAATCAATATTTGATTAATGATTTATATATATATCGTTATCTATACTTTCAACCAATACATAAGCAATTCAACCAAACAGTTAACACACAACAATCAGTCATCATTTATCAGTTCTAAATATACGTTATAAAAATAGAACTGTTCAGAGTTGGTTAGTTTTACTCACATTGTCCGTAATCATTAAATAACGATTTACGATTTTGTCGATTCTGATCATACAATTTATTTTGCAATAAATTCTAGATGAGCTCCGAATAGCTCCAAACCAGTTTCATTTCGAAGTATTTGTCGAGACGGTTCTAATGCCTCCTGATTTGTTGAATTTGGAGAACGTATGAATAAGGTATAATATTTACTGGTTTATACTTAAATAAATTAATTTAAAACTTAATTAATATTTAAGATGGGCTTTACCATTCCGGAGTTTGGCACATACTCATTCATTTGTCCTGCTACACCGATCATCATCCATATAAACGTGCATCTCCACCTCATTATTTTCTTTATTGTTTTCTTTTATGCAAACTGGGCCTCACACTCTAAATCAACAGCCCATCACCCATTTACGTATTCTCCATATCGTGGCCTCCTGAATATATGAAATCCATCCCAACGTGTGCCCAGACTCCAACTAGTTACAGAGCTCCAGTATTTTGTTTCACCTCACTTCCGAGACTTACGTCGGCCCTATGTTCTCCCTTCCCCGTCCACTTCTTCTATTCCTTACTCCTCGTCAACACATAAACCTCCTCACTCTACTGTTTCACCTCCGTCTCCTTTGAAATAACAACAGTAACCTGTTTCTAATATATAACACATGCCGCATATTCTTCCTTCCATCATTCTGCATATTTTCTTTTCTTGTTTTAATTTTTTTGGCCTAAACGAGTTCAGCCTCCAGACCGTTACTACACTTCCCTCTTCTCCAGTTCTCACGTGATGCCATACCCATCAACAGTAACCCCGCTTCAATAGTCTTCTGCTTCTCCCTCAAAGACCACCCACAAGCCTTTCATCACGCATTCGAAACCCTTCCCCATCCTTTTGTCGCCCCTCACCTACCCATTTCCGTCGTGAAGAATCAGGGAACAGAAAGTTTCAAACTCCTTGGTAGAGCAACGACGGGGACTGCAACTATACATATCACGAGATCTTTTAGAGAGTTTCCCTTTATTTGTTTTGAGGAATTCTTGAAGAGGAGATAGGAGACGGAAAAATTTGGTTTTTAAGAAGGTTTTCAGTGGCGGCTGACCTAATGGATCGGTGAAGAGCAAAATGAAAAAGGGGCTGGTGTGAACGGTTTATATAGAGTACATTATTTCCTTGGAAGGGACATGGGTTTTTAAAAACCGAGCTAAATGAGAGGGCTTAGAAGCTTATACGTGGGAGACTACACACCAAGGAATAAAAGAACTTTAAATTCTTGGTTCAGAAATGTTATATCTTGTTACACCATTTTCGTTTATGTCTGAGTTGCTAACGACCGAAATAAAATTACAGTCGTGTCATGTAAGGCGCTACGATCCCAAAAATATAATAATATCAGTAGATTTACTCATGTTGTGAAATCCCAAAATCGTTGATTAAGAGTGCAAAATACTCCAAATAAAAAATTGCTTATTTAATTAATTAAAAATTACAGTAAAATTCTAAAAATTAAATTATCGTTATGTCTCAAAAGAACCTTGTCTAAATTCAAACCCGATATTCAAATATTATTTAATAACCGTTATGGCCACGAACGAATATTCCGCTGTTTTTCTGAATATTTAATTTGGACATAATTAAAAATCTACACGACGAAATCCCGATTTTTCTCTTCCACTAGAAATATATACTTCACCAGCTCTGAACGTTTCTTGTTTCACAGAAATCCAGCTTAAAATGAATCATGTACATTCAGTTAAATTTCAAATCGCCAAATCGTGAACTACCGCGCCATTTCAAGCTCGATTTTAATTATAATATAATTATACGTTCAAACTTCGTTTATATAATATATTCGTTAATATAATTCAACTCTAAACTGAATTATATATTTTAAATAACCCAAATTACACAATATTGTGAATTCCACAATTTTTGATTATTTCTGAATTATATATATTATTTAATTATTATATTAATTAAATATTCCTTATGTAGTATATGAATAAACCGAATTTTCCAGATCTAATACATTTTAATGGTGGAAAGAGTAAATACATCATCATCTACTTTTCCATTTACACGACCTCAATCAAATGTTCCTCTACCAAATCTTAATCCTAATCTCAGATCTGAATCTATATCTGATATCCTAGATCCAAATGTGGTTTCTAATGCAAAGCCGAAATCAGATCAATCTTCAAGCGCAAAAAGCAGGAAACTCGAATTCATCAAGCCGTCTCTGGATTATGTCTTTGTACCTAAAAAAGTAAATAATCAATCAGAGATTTCATGGAAAAACACGATTGCATTAATTCCTATATTTTTTAGGTTATCAACAATCAAGTTAAAGGAATATATAACTAAGGTATGGAAACTGCAGGGTTTTTTCAACATTCATGTCTCTCCTAACTATGATTTTGTGGTTCAATTTGAAAGCATAGATGATTTTCAGCGTATTTCTGAAAGCACAACCTATTCATATTTTGGGAGATTGTTATATATTGAACCATGGCATCCTGGATTTGTTTTTAAAGGTAAAAATAGTAAACTGGTTTAGATCTGGATCAGACTTATTGATTTACCCTTAGAGCTGTGGACAAAAGATGCAATCCAGATCTTAGCAAGTTTTATTTCTAAACCGCTTCTGATCGATGAAAACACAGCTGAGAAAAAGTTTACAAAGTATGCGAGAGTGCTAATAGAAATTGATACTCAAACAGACTTATTAACTGAAATCCCCACCTTGCTTCATAATGGTGAGAAATTCAATATAACTGTTGAGTATGAATTCGTACCTTCAAAGTGCTTTCAGTGCAAATTATTTGGTCATGATGATGAATATCATGAAGTTACAAAAGATCCAAGATGGATTTCCCCTGATATACGTGAAGAAAATCAAGCAAATGCTGAAGGTCATTTTGAATCAGAAAATGCAGAAAATATTGATCCAGGAAATAATTTTTCAAAAGATCAATCTTACTCTGAAGAAGCAAATGTAGCTGACACTTCTTCAATCAACTTAGATCCACCAAATGCAAGAGTGCAAGATGATTTATCATTTTTAAATTCCAATCTCCCTGATAAGGTTATTCCAGATGATATGAATAACATTGCAGAAGTAATTGAAGAAAATGATAAAGTGGAAAATTTAGAGAAAGGCAAACAGGTGGATGTGTCTGCATTTGTCAATCAAAATACAAGTTATCTACAGGCTGCTAAATCAAAAATTCCTACTCCTGCTAAAAGATCAACGAGGAGTACTTCATCTATAAAATGACCTTACTAGCTTGGAATGTAAGGGGAATGAACACTTCTTTTAGAATGAAAGAAGTGCTCAAACTCCTTAATTCTACTAAATCAACTCTTGTTGGTTTAGTAGAAACAAAGTTAAATCCTAATAATTTAGGTCTATTTTCATCTCTCCTACCTAATGACTGGAAATTTCAAACAAATAATTCATCATTGTCCTCTGGAAGAATTTTATTGATCTGGAATTCTAATATTTGGGATTTGGATGTGCTATTTTCATCTCCTCAACATTTGAAAGTTATTGCAAAAAACAAGGGAGGATTTATTATGACTTTCACAGTGATTTATGGTAGTAACACTTTTGGTGAAAGGATAAATCTTTGGAATCAATTTATAAATGACTCAAGTGCTATTTTAAATTCTTGGATTCTAATGGGAGATTTTAACAATGTCTTATCACCATATGACAAAAAAGGTGGGCTTCTTGTTCCTTATTCTCAAATTAGAGAATTTCAAAAGTTTTTAATTCAGACTAGTTTATCTGAAATAAAACCTTTGGGTTTTCAATTTACTTGGCGTAGAAGAGGAATAGCAACTCATATTGATAAAATATTGGTGAACAATATTTGTATGCATCAATTTCTACATATGAAAGCACTCTCATTTCCCTAAAATTCAAGTGATCATAATCCTATTTTGTTAGATATAATTCCAACTCCAGAAATCAAAGGATATACTTTTAGATATAAAAATGATTGGCTACTCCAAGATGGTTACAATGAAGCAGTTTTGAAGGGTTTGAATGGTTCAGTATGGGGCTTTAATAGTTATCAGTTTTTGCAAAAACTCAGCAACTGCAAAAAGAGCTTAAAAATTGGAATAAATTGAGAAGTAGAAATGCATCTAACCTTGAACATGTAGAACATGTAGTTGCAAATTTGGAAGAAGCTGTAGACCTTGATCCAGAAGATGTCCAAATTTTTGATGAATATCTGCATGCAAAAAGAAATCTTCAGAGTTTGCAGAGATCATATTTTAATGGGCTAAAGCAACAGTCTAAAATTTCTTGGCTTCAACAAGGTGATACAAACTCTAATTTTTTTTACTTTAGAATGTCAAATAGGAGATACTTTAATCATATTAGAGCTCTTATTGATTCTAGTGGTAATTTGTTGTTCAAATCAGAAGAGATTGAATTAGAGGCTATTAACTTTTTCATTCTATGTTTAATGGTTCATGTCTCTCTGCATTTCCTACTTTTCAACCAATATCAACCATAAATGAGCAAGGTCATAATTTTCTTCTAAGGAAAATTGAATTGTCAGAAATCAAAGAGGCAGTATTCTTTATTCATGATGATTCTAGCCCTGGACCTGATGGAATGAGTGCTAATTTTTTTAAAATTCATTGGGAAGAGTTAAAAGAAGATTTATTAGCAGCTATCAATGATATATTCCAGTCTGGAAAACTTCCAAAATCTTTGAATCACACTTTTATTACTCTAATCCCAAAGAATGATAGACCATCTGAAATTGCTCATTACAGACCTATATCATGTTGCAATGTCTATTATAAAAAAAATTCAAAAAATTTATGTAATAGATTAAAGCCTTTTCTTCCATCACTGATATCAGCAAACCAGAGTGCTTTTATACAGGAGAGATATATAGGGGATAATATACTCTTGGCACATGAATTATTAAGAGATTTTAGAAAAGTAGGAATGCCAAAAATGTGTGTAAAAGTTGATCTTCAAAAAGCCTATGATAAAGTAAACAAGAAACTCATCTGTTTCTTAATGTCAAAGATGAACTTTCCTATCCATTTTATCAATTTAATTTTTGAATGCATGGATACTGCTACTTTTTCTGTAATAATTCTGGGAGTTCCTAAAGGCTTTATATCATCTACAAGGGGTTTGAGGCAGGGAGATCCTTTGTCACCATATTTGTTTGCAATTGCAATGCAGTTCTTTACTTTCATGATAGATAGAGCAACATATCTAAAAGGATTTCAACCAAGCAGTCAAATGCAGCCTATTATTTCTCATCTTCTATATGCAGTTGACTTAATGATATTTGGAAAATCTTCAATTCAAAATGCAAATGCACTCAAAGAAATCTTTCAGAATTTAAGTCACTATGCAAATTTAAATGTAAATGCTTCAAAAACTAAGATATTCTTCAGCAAATCAGTGATAAATGCAGATGAAATTTTGAATGTTTTATGGTATGAACAAGGCACACTTCCAATTAAATACCTTGGAGTTCCTTTATCTTCAAATACTTACATTATTCAGAATGTAATTCTTTGATACATAGAGTGCAAAGTAAGATACATGGTTGGGAATCAAAACTTCTTAGTTTTGCTGATCGAGCAGAACTAATCGATTCAGTTACTACCCCTATTGTTCTATATTGGTTATGTATATATCAGATTCCAGAATATACCCTGAGTAAATTACAGACTTTATGTGCTGCTTTTTTCTGGGGTGGGACATCTCGTAAAGTTGCTTGGGCATCCTTATGTAAACCTAAAAGAGAAGGGGGAATTGGTTTGAAGAATTTTAGTGACCTTAAGAAAGTAGCCTGCATAAAATTGATGTGGAATTTTTTATCTAACAAATCTTTATGGAGTAAATGGGTTCAAAATATGTACTGCAAGCTGGATTTTTTCTGGACTATGGCAGTGGATATAAATGCATCAAGTATTTGGAAATCAATACTAAGACTAAGATCCAGATCAAATCAATTTTTCAATAAAACTATATCAAGATGGCATAATACATATCTCTGGATGGAGCCTTGGATAAATTGCAAGTGCATGGTTGATCTACTTGGTTTTGATAGACTGCATATAATTGGCGAAACTAATGAAAAGGTATCTGAAATTATAAGAAATGAAGAGTTTCATCCAATAATTCATCCTGCAACAAGAGAATTACTAGATGAAATTAGTTCGATTCATACTCATCCTAATCTAAATCAAGACAGATATGAATGGTGTGAAGGGGGAGTATTTTCTTTTCATAAAGTTTGGGACTTTATTCGAGTTCATGATCTAACAGATCCAGTGTACTCAGTAATTTGGCATAAAAAGAATAGCAAAAGAATGTCTTTTATATCATACCTTGCGATTTTGGGGAGGTTGAACACAAAAGACAAAATTTTGCGTTATAATTCTGAAGTAAATCCTCTATGTCCTCTTTGTGAAAACCATCCAGAATCTACAAAGCATCTTTTCTTCCAGTGTGACTTTGCATCTTTCATCTGGTTATCCCTGAAGCAAAAATTAGAACTTTCATTAACTATCTGTTCGGATTTGAAAGAGGAAGCAAGATTATTACATACGAATTTCAAATCAAAGGATCAATTGAGGGACTTAGCTTTCGGATCCTTAGTAACTGCTATCTATTTCATCTGGAGGGAGAGAAACTTGAGAGTATTCCAAGGCCGTAAGAATCATTCATCATCTACGCTTTTCAGAATTGAAAGAGAGATTGTTTTGATGGTTAAAAACAATGGATCTAGATCTATACGATCTCCGAGGAATGAATGTTTTCTACAGAGGTGGGGTATCGAGTTAAGAGATACTAGATGACATGTCGGTTTGACTGAACAGTTTGAAGATGGGCCAGATCGTTGGGCCGTGGAGTTTGTCTTTTATTTCTGTTTTTTTTAGGCTTTTGATGTATTTTTCTTTGTCTATGACTTTAGTCATTTCTATGATGTATACCAATCTTATAAGTACTCTTTTTCCCTATAAGGTACCCACTAGGGGGATTATGGGGTTTTAACGAGGCTTATAAAGGCGGTTTAATTGGTTTTAGCAATAAAGTGAACCAATTTTCAAAAAAAAATCCTTATTATTTAATTCTGGTCATTTTAAATTACCAAACCTTTATTTAAATAATTAAATAAATTAATTATATCGCTGAAAAATGCGGGTCGTTACACGGGGGTACTACACCTCACTGTCAAACACATTTATTACATTCAAAATCTTAATTGTATGTTTGTCATCGTAAAAGGGGAAATTGTTGTATATAACAATAAAAATTTTGTTTGATGATAACAAACATATATAATGTTCTACAATTGTGTTTGTATTTGTACTATTCTATTTCATTACATATAGAAATAAATATTAGTTATGAGTAAACTGCTATTGTTCGAGAATTTAATTTTCAAACAGTGTTTTATTCAAATAAATATTTTATTTTAACATTTGTAATAATACAAACTTCTGACTCCACTATTGTACATTTCTCTGTGACATAATACATTCAATTTCATATACATTGGTTCATCACTACATTTCACTTGATTTACTCAGTTATATATATACAATTTCATGTATAAACATATATATACACACATAATTATGTGTATATAATATATATATATATATGTGTGTGTTTTTTTGTGTGGATATGCAAGCAAAATAGAGTTGTCATGGCTTCCTAACAAAGCACATCAGTACAACATAGGCAAAGGAGCATGTGTATGCAACATGTCAGTGAACAAGGGAAAGTGTAATAGCACTGCTCAAAATTATGCAGTCAATGCAGATAATACATGCAGGTTATATTGCATGGAGCATAGCATATGTACAAAGAGGGCACAACTTTTCATACACATGTGCATAAAATAGCACAATGAAGCAGCAATATAGCACAAGAATTTTAAGACGAGGGTTGAAAGAAATAAAACAAGAAATCCAAGTATATGAAATGAACATCAATTGCAAATAAACAAACCAGCAGTGAAAAGAAGAAGCAAGTGCAGTATCAGTTTGTTCTTTTATGGCAAGTCAAATATAACAACTGTTCCTATCAGTGTATATCAGGTAACATGACAATTGGACAAACTCAAGTGAAAGGACAAATGCATGTGCAGGTGATAAATACAAATGAACCAGTCAAGGGAAGCAAACATATTGGAGCATCAAAGAAAATTCTTTCATGTTTGAATGGTTACAAAAGGAAAGGGATAGTTTGTTTCTTCAAAAAAAAAATTGACAACTGGTTCAAAAATTGGAAATGATCTCAAATCTTATGTTTGTCAAATACATAATTAGCAAGGAAATGTTTAGACCAAGAATTTCAATTATGCATGTGCTAGAAATCACTGCCAAGGTGTTTTTGCAATTTATTTCTCAAATATACAAAAGTGGCAAAATTGTCACAAATCTTATTTCCAGAAAGGAGTGCAAATTTCATCAAACATGCAGCATGCAAGAAAAATTAGAAAGAGCTTAATTTGCATTCTTGGCATAAGTAAAATTTGGTAAGTAAATATCTGGGCATATCCAAGCATCAGTGCTAAGTGAATTTGGGAAGAAAATTTCTTCCTCAATAATAGTTGTTTTTTCAAATTCAAAAATCAGAGAGAATTTTCCTAAAATGGCATGGCACATTTTTATTTAGCTTAAGAATTGTAAAAGATTAAATTTTCACATGTGGGTTTTGGCAAGAAATTATTTGGTCGAAACATTTCAATCATGCATGGTTTCATAGTTGCCAAAATCAATGCTGTAATGGGTTAGCAGTTTGTTCCAGAAATGTATAGTGGCAAATACGCGACAAGCAATTAATTCAATGTTTCTAGAAATTTGCAAGCACCAAGAAAATAGTTCAAAAATTTCCCAAAAATTGTCTGGGGCATTCACGACAATTTAATCAAGCAACAAACAAACAATTTAATGTTGTGGGTAATCAAGCAAGATAAGGCAGAAATAAAATTTATGTGCAAATGCAATGATCGTTTCTGGAGAAAAGAAATTCATTTTTAATATTTACTGGTTCAAACAAATGGAAAGAACTCAAATTTGCATTGGTGGCATATATAATTTGGTAATTTGTTTTTTGCAAATTATTTCTCCAAATGGACAGTGTGCATAAACATGACCAAATACAACTAGGAATTTTTGTGGCAAGTGTCTATCAACAAGATCAATGGGTCTGCTTGGGGAAAAAAATGAATTCACATTTGAAAACATGCCAAATATTCATGAGTGCATCATTTTGGGCATAAATTTATATCGGGTGTTTCCAGAAATCGAATGAACAAAGACATCAAGTCTTAAAACGAAATCAGAGATATATGGGTTTCTAAACCATATAAATCACCCGTGATTCATCATTGACAAGCATCGAAAAAACAAGCAACAATTTCAATTGTAAAAGAAATTAAAATCACAATTACTCACAAAATTTTCTAATCGCAACCCACTAAATCGTTGACCAGAGAGGAACAAGCATCACAAGCCATCAGAGAAGAAACTTCACCAAAATTACAAGAGTCGCGATTTTGGGAAATAAACAAAAACCCTAATTTTCTTGACTGGTGGCCATCAAAGTGTCAAAGAGAGGAAGCCGCATTTACAAGTGACAAGAGGGTCGGCTATTCTATTTTAGTTAAGGGGGTTTTCTTTTTAAATTATTTTGTTTTTATATATCTTTTGTAACCGATCCATTAGTTTTCTGTAAACTAGGGTGTCTAGCTATATGATTTATAGTTAGGGTTTACGAATTACGAGTTTATAATTCGGGGAAAATCGGATCTTAGGAATAAAGTTCAGTGCAGGTGTAATGACCCGAAAATCCGGACCAATTTGAGCTGACCAAAAACACAAGTCCAACCCCAAATATCACGGAAATTCGAACCATTAATAGAAAGAAGTTAGAGGGTGAGGATAGATAAGATAGAAACTTAGAATAGAAGAAGGAGAAGAACACAACATCAGAGTAACACGAATCTCACAGCGGAACAAATAACATATAATATATATAACATAACTTGAAATATACATCTGTACTTGAATATACATCAATGTAAAAGTACATTACTTACAACACAGCAGAAATAACTATAGCTATATGATCCTGAAGCCTCCTGCTCCAAGCTCTTCTAGTATATCTGTAAATTCCCGACTACTTGACTGCCCGTACAAATTTAGGCACCCAAGAGTTTAGGGAAAACAATAAAGTAAACTCCGGGTCAGTCATGGGACTGGTATGAGTAAACAGTTTAAAACCGTTTCAGAAAACTAAATGATATCTCATAAGACCACGCCGTATAACACGGAACGGGTTTTTCCCTTATGAGAATCCAAACACTTGATTTATCTTTATATCAAAACTCTTTTGATATTATAATAATGTCTAAATCAAGTAGATAACAATCTAGTGGAACGCTTGCATCTCACGTTCCACATATATATACAATCAAAACCGCAAGCACGTATTGGGTAATGGATTTCCAACTATGACAAGGTATGGAATCACCTTCCGCTGGTATATCTCTAGAGGAGAATACACCGAGTTCAACAAGAACATCTTGCAACTCAGCCACACATGACCGACCACTCATTTCGCTTGAGTGTATCGAATGTATATCACCAACGATTGGGATCAGCAACCGTTTCTCGAATGGGTCAGCATCGACAATAGATTTTTAGAAGTAAATGAAACTCTAGATCAGGTGATTATACACCCTAATAGGTGCGACCTACATAGCCATGTTGCCTGCCCGATTTCTGTCATTTATCGGTTGATGAGGCTAGAAGCTACGCTTTATCATCACGCCATATTCACTTCGAATGTCACATCGTCAGATCCATCGAAAATCACTAATTGACGTCTACAACAGTACATTACGTGTCAGCTAAAAGAAGTTTCCTCCTCCGCTTCCACTCTTGGTACAGTTGAAGAAATCAATGTACGTGACCTTTCTGGAAATACTCTGTCAGACATTCATCCATACAAGTCACCCAGGAACAGGATGAACTGAAGGCACTATTTCTATTAATAGAAAAAGTCCTTGCACTCTACTCCGTCTTCGATTATCTTTATATAATCTGATTCGCACGCTACTGCCGATATGGAGTGGTTCTTCGGATAATAATCCAACCGGTCTCTCCATATTGACAACGATGGTCAAAACTTCGATAGTCTGTGATTTAACTATCGAATAAAAACAAGTGTTTCGATAGTCGATGTTTTAACTATCGAATAAAACAAGTGTTCATCCAAACATCCAACAAACAGTGAGCCTTTAATTAATATTCCATTAATTAAATCTCTTCTCTATTTCTTATCAATATTTGTTAACCAAATATTTTCAATAACCATATTGGCCTTATACGTTCTTTGGAAAACATTTCCATATATCGCCTTCCTTTATTTTCTATACTAGGAAATATTCATTATTCTATTTCCAAGCTTTGCACATATTTGGGTTAAAACAGATGTTGTGTAAAACATCGTTACGACAACCCAAATACAGTATTTAACTAATTCTTATTCCACATTGATCTTCGAGCCTGAATCTTGCTACTTATCGGTATATCATGAAATCAACCAAGTTGGGGTATAATTACCTCTCAAACCTTGACTGGATAACATTTAACGTCAAAACAGACAAGACTACTTACTCGAATAATCAATACCATACAACTGATTATTCACCTTCAAACACATATACATTTTCTCTTTCTATTCTTACTAGATTTTATTCTTATACTTCCTTTTTGATTATACTATTCTATTTCTAAGTTCGTTTTCTTATTGACTTCTATATATTTTGATATGTTAATTTCTAACTATCAAATTATCTTAAAAATATTCTATCTCCTTAAATTCCCGGAAAAATTCGCCATAACCTCCTTTGTACCGGGAGCATCGAGAAATTTCAAATAGCTTTCCCGGTCCTTCTTATCTCAAAAAGAAAAAGAAAAAAGCCAAGCGGCTTGCCGATACGGCGCATAAAATCTCATATGGAAATTAAATACGTACCTTTTTGTCGGGCATTCTATTTATTTCACTTCTATACTTTATTCCATACCTGTCTCCTGTATGTCTATACCTGTCCAATCTATTTTAAATATACCAATCGTTTTAACTCAATTTGTTAATTATCTCTTTAGTCCATTTCTCTTTTAATATTTGAATTCTATATTCAAACTCCAATTCGCTTCTATTATTCAAATTCCATAGTTTAAAGTCCGTTTGAATTTCTATATTCAAATCTATAGTTTAAAGTCCATTTGAATTTATATATTCAAATCTATAGTTTAAAGTCCATTTGAATTTTCTGCATTCAAATCTATAGTTTAAAATCCATTTGAATTTCTATATTCAAATCTATAGTTTAAAGTCCATTTGAATTTCTATATTCAAATCTATTTGAATTCCATTTGAATTTCTATATTCAAATCTATAGTTTAAAGTCCATTTGAATTTCTATATTCAAATCTATTGTTTAAAGTCCATTTGAATTTTCTGCATTATTTATAAACAATGTTTATAACTTCAATTCAAATCCCACCTTTCCATTTATAAACAACGTTTATAAATTCAATTCAAATCCCATATTTTCATTTATGACAAGTTTATAAATTCGATTCAAATTCCATCCTTTCATTTATAAACAAAGTTTATAAATTCAATTCAAATTCCATATTTCCATTTATAAACAACTTTATAAATTCGATTACTTGTTTATATATATTCAAAACAAGTTAATGTTTCTATACTTCATTTAAAATTCAAATTCTATTTATAAAAATAGAATTCCCCTTTTAAATTTCAAATACCCTTTTCGATATTTTTATGAATCAACATTCAAGCTCTAGGGATATTTTAAACAATCAATCAACCAATTTTCAATCATTTGATTTTTAACACATCATATATGAATATATATGAAATCAAACAAACAACAACAGATAATATATTTTTGAGGAATCCAGTTGGATTCCTCCAACCTGTTTTCCTGCATCCACAGATGTTAGTTAACATAGTAATACCCATCCTGCTTCGTGGCAGGATATCGCGGTATAGAAGGTCATCCACTAATCATAGCGTGGGGCGTATAGG
This sequence comes from Allium sativum, assembly GCA_030737875.1. NCBI lineage: Eukaryota > Viridiplantae > Streptophyta > Magnoliopsida > Asparagales > Amaryllidaceae > Allium > Allium sativum. The sequence goes on along the minus strand of CM060916.1, from coordinate 708,658,838 downwards.
GTAATCATCCGCTATGAAACTGCGGGCATCCGCTAATGAGACTGCGGGAATCCAACCAATCAATCAACCCAATATATATATATCCTAAATAACTAATATATATTTCAAAATAATCAGACAGCATTCAAACAAGCATAACAATTATTTTTAACTGTATAAAAATAAATTCTAAATAAAATGGTGAGTGAGGTTTACTCACCTTTATTTACTTATCGAATATCCATTCTGATTCAATTCAGTCTCGTCTAGCATTGACTTGAATTGTTTCGACTTAATTCTTCTCGAATGGATTACGCCTTTCCCGTTTACTTTTAATTATTGTCAATACTCCTTTAACGTTCTTGAGTTCGGTTGAGTCTGAAATCATATGATCGTATGGTTATTTTTACAAGTTATACTATATATGACATTATTAATAAATTTAATTAACTTTTTACCTTAATTAAGCTTTAACTCATCTTCCTTCATCATTCAAAACTGTGCTGACCTTGTACTTCTACCGGCCTCTACCACTGCCTCCATCATTGACTGACCCTAAAATCACCTTACTCAACTCAGCACTTATCCATTCTGACTTTTTCCCAAGCACCTTGCAGGCGATCTTCTTTCTCCTTTTTATCACCTCAATCACTGCAACAGTGATCATCCAGTCCTGGAGCTGCTTCTAGTCTTCAGTGGCAATGCGTCACTTCTCTGGTTCAACACCACGGAAATCGTTTTCCAGCTTCGAACTCACCACTCGCGAACTGACATGGTGCAACGTCCCTTCCTGATGTCGTCGAATTCGAATCCATGTTCAATACCCTTATCGACACTGTTACCCCAAAATTCGATTACCTGAAAACCCCACCATGGCCTGAACTTCACTCGCGATAGACCGTCGAGGCACCCATGCTTCTATCTCGATGTTGACTCGCTCCTAAATCCCTGAAGTTGAACACTGAACTCTCGCGATTTGGTTTTTAACTTGGTTATCGAAGACTGGGAAATGGGGTACTGGTTCCCATTTGAAGAGGCCATCGCGATTTAGTTTCTGAGGACCTCGATTTGATTTGGGGAGAAAGGAAGCTCGCGACTTATATAGAGGAAGATGTGGTTTTTAAAATGAACAGCAAGGCCGATTATTTGTGGAGTTGAGATGGGAGATGTGGTTGATTTCTAACCCTTTTAAGTTTTGAGGAGAAAGGAAAGGCCATGGGATGTATGTTAGTCGGCAGAAAGAAGTCCATTTAATTTATATTTATTAGTTTTAATTCGTTTTTGAATCTGTATCCTTCAATTAAAACACTCAATGACTCCGAACTCTTTTCTGAACCCAACAACTGTCAATTCTTGGGTTTAACCACTATTCCAGACACACTGGGATAGGTCACGAAGTCTGATTCGATCATATGGTGAAGATATTAATTTAGTTCAATATAAATTAATTTCAGACCGATTTATTCTTTCGAAAATAAATAAATATTATTACCGTTATAAATTCAAATAAAATTTCCTATAAATTATTTGAACTGAATTCAATTCAAATTTAAACTTTGAATTTAACTAAATCCATTATCGTATTCCAATAATTTAATATATCCAATATTAAATCGAAATTGATTATTTAATCGATAACTTAATATAAATATTCATTTAATTTATCAAATTAATATTTAAAACCGTATTAAATATTCAAACTCTACCGACGAAATATCCGGGTCATTACATTCTTCCCCACTTAAAATAATTTCGTCCTCGAAATTGCTAAGGTAGAAAAAGTGCTACAAACCCATTAACTTTTCCAAAACTTATTTATGTTGATACTCAACATTTCAAACTTCCTTACGTAACTCTCTGTCGAATAAATCCTTATTCGATAACTCCTCCCTTCGAATAACTATATTCGATAATCCCTCTTTCGAATAACTAGATTCGAAAATGTTTCTTCGAATAAACTAATATTCGATTTAACTCCATTCAATTTACTCTACTGGATTTAACTCATATCGATTAACTCCATTGAATAACTAAATTCGATAACTCCTTCGATTAACTAATAATCGATAACTCTTTTAATTCTATTCGAATAAACTAATATTCGATTTAACTCCACTCGCTTGACTCTAGATCGCAGCGATCACAATGGTTACGCCTGATTCCCCCTGGAAACATCCGACCGTCCTAGGCTATCTGCAGCCCTACGAATTACGCTAGCAGTCATACGAAATGGTAACATATCCTGAGTAACTATATTTGGCTAACTCTATCTCAATAACTATATTCGATCAACTTTAATTGAATAACTAACATTCAATTAAATCCTAATTCGATTAACTATGTTCAATTAACTCTATCTGGTTAACTCTTACTCTAATCGATTTATTCTAACTCTATTCGATTTCTCCTGTTCGAATAACTCCTACTGGATAACGTTTATTCATTTTTAAAGATTTACTTTTAGTAACGGTTCTTCACTTTATAAATGTTCTCTTTAATAACGTTACTTCACTTATACAAGTGTTGTGTACCCCTTCTATTCAAAACTATCGGTGTTAAAAACCAATGTCTCTTCCCTATATAAGTTCAGACTTATATATTCCATTTATCGAATGATAAATATCTAATTTAATTTATAAACTGTTATTTATAAATTAATCTTTTCTATTTATCCGTTAAAACAGATTTCCATTTTCTATTTATCTTCTGAATATTCCTTTGATTAAATTCTATTTATTTAACAAATAAATATCTCATTTATAACATTCTATTTATTTTCTATAAATAATTATTTCCATTGAATCTATTTGTAAATGTTTTTACAAATATTTCCCCTTTAAATTCTATTTGCACATGTTTTTACAAATATCTCTCCTTCTATTTGTTTGCACATAACTTCCTTTGTATTTGTGTTACAAATATATTTCCTTTATATTTCTCAATTCATATTTCATTCACATGATTTTACTCAATTTATTCGTTTCGATCCATTTAACTTACTTAAGTTAAATTTAATTTCAACCATTCAAATTCCCATTAACTAGTTGCTAATTAATCGTTTTGCCTATTTCACCTTCGTATTTGAATATAACTTGTTCAAATATATGTCAACTCGCTTATAGACTAATCTAATTATATTTTCAACTCGAGTTATATATTCGATTTCGAATATAAATTCTCAATCTCTTTCACTTATCCAAAAACCCAATTTCGATTCAAATTTCCTTTTAACTAATTATTTTCCAATTTAGTTAATTCTATTTAACCATTTAAAATATGATTTTTGTTTCAAAAATCATTTCACTCACTTCACTGGAGTTCATATTTATTTTATATCTCCAGTCTGGATTTTTCTAATGCCAATTCGGATTTTATTTCCTAAAAATCCTTTATTTATTTAATTAAACCGTTATGGTTTTATAATGGTTCTGGCGCTGCTTTTCCTAAAATTTGATTTTGATGTAACTCAAAATCTATACGACGAAATTCAGATTTTTCTCTTTCATTAGAAAACTATTGTTCAACCGGTCCCGACGATTCTTGTTTCAAAGAATTCTGACTTCAACTGAGTTCTGTATACTAAATTGAAGTTCGAATTGCCAAATTACGAATTGCCGCGCTATGGCGAGCTCGTTTTATTTATATTTAAAAATATAAACGTTTTAACTTTGTTTATAATAAATTCAACTCCATTCTGATATATTTTTAATATATATCCAATCCATTTTTCCATTTCAACATAATATTCCCGATCTTTTTCACTTCTAATATTCAAATCCTATATATTTACAATATTCAAATTCCATTTGAATTTCTTTATTCAACCTCTATATTTGAATTTCCTTCTATTCAATTTCTATTTGAATTTCTTCTATTCAAATTCTATTTGAATTTCTTATTTTCAATTCCTATTTGAAATCCTTTATTCAATTTCTATTTAAATTCCTTATTCAAATTCCTATTTGAAATCCTTTGAATTTAAATTCTATTTTAACTCCTTTTGTTTTCTTTGAATTCTAATATTCATCCTTCACTTTATATTCTCTTCGAAATTCTATTTAACCAAATTCCATTTGAATTCTAATATTCAAATCTCTATTTGACCTTTCTTTATTCAAATCCATTTGAATTTTTCTGAATTCAAATTCCATTTTCATATTTCTTATACAATTTCTATTTGAAATTTCCTTTATTCAAACTCATTTGAATTCCTTTGAATTCAAATTCTATTTCACTTCTATTTGAATTATATATATATTCAAATTCCTTTAATTTACTTCTATTTGAAATCTATATTCCAATTCCCATTTCAGAATTCCTTTGAAGTAATATAAGTATATACGTATATTTATACCTATCTCAAATTCAAAACATTTGAATTTTAAAACAACTTGTTTCTTTCAAACAAATTTCCATCAAAACTTTTCTAAGGTAGCAATTCGTCACTTAGAAACTCGAAAATGAACACTGATGATGTTGCGACCATCATCAGAATTATTTCCCAGCTACTGAATGAGTTCAGTGCTTTATTTTTTCTCAAAAATCCATTTAGAAAAATATTTTCCAAACTCCCAGGATTTTGAATTCTGGTTGGAAATCAAATTTCAATTTATCTCATTGGTATTTGACTTCATATACAAATTCCATTGGTTATATATAACCATTTCGGTTTTATAATCTAATTTGATTATAATCCTAACAATCAACTTAACTATTTGAAAACAATATCGTGTTCAATCTTCTGTTCAAATGTTTATAAACTCCTATCGACATCGTGGCGTCCCACGATTCGACCAAAATTTATAATCCACTCAACAGACTAGTCAACACAATATAAAACAGTTTTTATATCAAATAACAAATACGCTCTCTCGTATATATATATACACTCAACTCATTCTAGGACACTACTGATCCTATCTCTAATGAGCACATGACACACAAGCCTAGGTATTCGCTCAACCTAAGCTCTGATACCAACTGTAATGACCCAGATTTCCATAACATCCGAGTTGACTATATACATCATACGTCCAACCCAAATATCACGAAAATACGAGACATTTTTTTTTAGAAGAAAGAGGTAGAAGAAGAACAGAAATAACAACACAGAATCTCGCATCGCAGCGGAACAAATTATAATATATCACATCTTTGAAATACAAAATCTTAACTGTATATCATACACTTATCAGAGTACAACACTTACAACATAACGGAACAAATATAACTGGATAACGCTGAAGCCTCCTGCTCCAAGCTCCTTTAGATAGATCTGTAAAATCCTGAACTACTGGACTGCCCGTACAAATTTAGGCACCCAAGAGTTTAGGTAGAACAAAACAAAATAAACTCCGGGTCAGTCATGGGACTGGTATGAGTAAACAGTTTAAAACCGTTTCAGAAAACTAAATGATATCTCATAAGACCACGCCGTATAACACGGAACGGGTTTTTCCCTTATGAGAATCCAAACACTTGATTTATCTTTATATCAAAACTCTTTTGATATTATAATAATGTCTAAATCAAGTAGATAACAATCTAGTGGAACGCTTGCATCTCACGTTCCACATATATATACCATCAAAACCGCAAGCACGTATTGGGTAATGGATTTCCAACTATGACAAGGTATGGAATCACCTTCCGCTGGTATATCTCTAGAGGAGAATACACCGAGTTCAACAAGAACATCTTGCAACTCAGCCACACATGACCGACCACTCATTTCGCTTGAGTGTATCGAATGTATATCACCAACGATTGGGATCAGCAACCGTTTCTCGAATGGGTCAGCATCGACAATAGATTTTTAGAAGTAAATGAAACTCTAGATCAGGTGATTATACACCCTAATAGGTGCGACCTACATAGCCATGTTGCCTGCCCGATTTCTGTCATTTACCGGTTGATGAGGCTAGAAGCTACGCTTTATCATCACGCCATATTCACTTCGAATGTCACATCGTCAGATCCATCGAAAATCACTAATTGACGTCTACAACAGTACATTACGTGTCAGCTAAAAGAAGTTTCCTCCTCCGCTTCCACTCTTGGTACAGTTGAAGAAATCAATGTACGTGACCTTTCTGGAAATACTCTGTCAGACATTCATCCATACAAGTCACCCAGGAACAGGATGAACTGAAGGCACTATTTCTATTAATAGAAAAAGTCCTTGCACTCTACTCCGTCTTCGATTATCTTTATATAATCTGATTCGCACGCTACTGCCGATATGGAGTGGTTCTTCGGATAATAATCCAACCGGTCTCTCCATATTGACAATGATGGTCAAAACTTCGATAGTCTGTGATTTAACTATCGAATAAAAACAAGTGTTTCGATAGTCGATGTTTTAACTATCGAATAAAACAAGTGTTCATCCAAACATCCAACAAACAGTGAGCCTTTAATTAATATTCCATTAATTAAATCTCTTCTCTATTTCTTATCAATATTTGTTAACCAAATATTTTCAATAACCATATTGGCCTTATACGTTCTTTGGAAAACATTTCCATATATCGCCTTCCTTTATTTTCTATACTAGGAAATATTCATTATTCTATTTCCAAGCTTTGCACATATTTGGGTTAAAACAGATGTTGTGTAAAACATCGTTACGACAACCCAAATACAGTATTTAACTAATTCTTATTCCACATTGATCTTCGAGCCTGAATCTTGCTACTTATCGGTATATCATGAAATCAACCAAGTTGGGGTATAATTACCTCTCAAACCTTGACTGGATAACATTTAACGTCAAAACAGACAAGACTACTTACTCGAATAATCAATACCATACAACTGATTATTCACCTTCAAACACATATACATTTTCTCTTTCTATTCTTACTAGATTTTATTCTTATACTTCCTTTTTGATTATACTATTCTATTTCTAAGTTCGTTTTCTTATTGACTTCTATATATTTTGATATGTTAATTTCTAACTATCAAATTATCCTAAAAATATTCTATCTCCTTAAATTCCCAGAAAAATTCGCCATAACCTCCTTTGTACCGGGAGCATCGGGAAATTTCAAATAGCTTTCCCGGTCCTTCTTATCTCAAAAAGAAAAAGAAAAAAGCCAAGCGGCTTGCCGATACGGCGCATAAAATCTCATATGGAAATTAAATACGTACCTTTTTGTCGGGCATTCTATTTATTTCACTTCTATACTTTATTCCACACCTATCTCCTGTATGTCTATACCTGTCCAATCTATTTTAACTATACCAATCGTTTTAACTCAATTTGTTAATTATCTCTTTAGTCCATTTCTCTTTTAATATTTGAATTCTATATTCAAACTCCAATTCGCTTCTATTATTCAAATTCCATAGTTTAAAGTCCGTTTGAATTTCTATATTCAAATCTATAGTTTAAAGTCCATTTGAATTTATATATTCAAATCTATAGTTTAAAGTCCATTTGAATTTTCTGCATTCAAATCTATAGTTTAAAGTCCATTTGAATTTCTATATTCAAATCTATAGTTTAAAGTCCATTTGAATTTCTATATTCAAATCTATTTGAATTTCATTTGAATTTCTATATTCAAATCTATAGTTTAAAGTCCATTTGAATTTCTATATTCAAATCTATTGTTTAAAGTCCATTTGAATTTTCTGCATTATTTATAAACAACGTTTATAACTTCAATTCAAATACCACCTTTCCATTTATAAACAACGTTTATAAATTCAATTCAAATCCCATATTTTCATTTATGACAACTTTATAAATTCGATTCAAATTCCATCCTTTCATTTATAAACAAAGTTTATAAATTCAATTCAAATTCCATATTTCCATTTATAAACAACTTTATAAATTCGATTACTTGTTTATATATATTCAAAACAAGTTAATGTTTCTACACTTCATTTAAAATTCAAATTCTATTTATAAAAATAGAATTCCCCTTTTAAATTTCAAATACCCTTTTCGATATTTTTATGAATCAACATTCAAGCTCTAGGGATATTTTAAACAATCAATCAACCAATTTTCAATCATTTGATTTTTAACACATCATATATGAATATATATGAAATCAAACAAACAACAACAGATAATATATTTTTGAGGAATCCAGCTGGATTCCTCCAACCTATTTTCCTGCATCCACAGATGTTAGTTAACATAGTAATACCCATCCTGCTTCGTGGCAGGATATCGCGGTATAGAAGGTCATCCACTAATCATAGCGTGGGGCGTATAGGGTAATCATCCGCTATGAAACTGCGGGCATCCACTAATGAGACTGCGGGAATCCAACCAATCAATCAACCCAATATATATATATATATCCTAAATAACTAATATATATTTCAAAATAATCAGACGGCATTCAAACAAGCATAACAATTATTTTTAACTGTATAAAAATAAATTCTAAATAAAATGGTGAGTGAGGTTTACTCACCTTTATTTACTTATCGAATATCCATTCTGATTCAATTCAGTCTCGTCTAGCATTGACTTGAATTGTTTCGACTTAATTCTTCTCGAATGGATTACGCCTTTCCCATTTACTTTTAATTATTGTCAATACTCCTTTAACGTTCTTGAGTTCGGTTGAGTCTGAAATCATGTGATCGTATGGTTATTTTTACAAGTTATACTATATATGACATTATTAATAAATTTAATTAACTTTTTACCTTAATTAAGCTTTAACTCATCTTCCTTCATCAATCAAAACTGTGCTGACCTTGTACTTCTACCGGCCTCTACCACTGCCTCCATCATTGACTGACCCTAAAATCACCTTACATAACTCAGCACTTATCCATTCTGACTTTTTCCCAAGCACCTTGCAGGCGATCTTCTTTCTCCTTTTTATCACCTCAATCACTGCAACAGTGATCATCCAGTCCTGGAGCTGCTTCTAGTCTTCAGTGGCAATGCGTCACTTCTCTGGTTCAACACCACGGAAATCGTTTTCCAGCTTCGAACTCACCACTCGCGAACTGACATGGTGCAACGTCCCTTCCTGATGTCGTCGAATTCGAATCCATGCTCAATACCCTTATCGACACTGTTACCCCAAAATTCGATTACCTGAAAACCCCACCATGGCCTGAACTTCACTCGCGATAGACCGTCGAGGCACCCATGCTTCTATCTCGATGTTGACTCGCTCCTAAATCCCTGAAGTTGAACACTGAACTCTCGCGATTTGGTTTTTAACTTGGTTATCGAAGACTGGGAAATGGGGTACTGGTTCCCATTTGAAGAGGCCATCGCGATTTAGTTTCTGAGGACCTCAATTTGATTTGGGGAGAAAGGAAGCTCGCGACTTATATAGAGGAAGATGTGGTTTTTAAAATCAACAGCAAGGCCGATTATTTGTGGAGTTGAGATGGGAGATGTGGTTGATTTCTAACCCTTTTAAGTTTTGAGGAGAAAGGAAAGGCCATGGGATGTATGTTAGTCGGCAGAAAGAAGTCCATTTAATTTATATTTATTAGTTCTAATTCGTTTTTGAATCTGTATCCTTTAATTAAAACACTCAATGACTCCGAACTCTTTTCTGAACCCAACAACTGTCAATTCTTGGGTTTAACCACTATTCCAGACACACTGGGATAGGTCACGAAGTCTGATTCGATCATATGGTGAAGATATTAATTTAGTTCGATATAAATTAATTTCAGACCGATTTATTCTTTCGAAAATAAATAAATATTATTACCGTTATAAATTCAAATAAAATTTCCTATAAATTATTTGAACTGAATTCAATTCAAATTTAAACTTTGAATTTAACTAAATCCATTATCGTATTCCAATAATTTAATATATCCAATATTAAATCGAAATTGATTATTTAATCGATAACTTAATATAAATATTCATTTAATTTATCAAATTAATATTTAAAACCGTATTAAATATTCAAACTCTACCGACGAAATATCCGGGTCATTACAGCAGGGATTTGAGCGTAGGACTAGAACAGTTGGGAGCAGGTGTCGCGAGTTTACAGGAAATTTGTAAGCTTAGAGAATGTTTTAATTCAAGTAGAAACCTTGAGGAATGCAGTAATAGGCAGGGTTTGCCGAAGCTATGTAAAATCTATGTCATTTATTTTCTGCATTTCTTTATACTGCTATGATGTGAGTTGTGATAATTTTTATATTTTTCAAAACTGCAATAAACCCTATCCACCCCCTCTAGGGTTAATCTAGTACTATATGTTTTACTTCTAGGTTGTAAAATTTAAATTGTCCTCATACCCATGATTTGGCTTAGTAAATGATTTATTGCTAATCTCACATGCATCTTCACATCTGTGCAGTTAAAGCCCCACTAAAGCCGTGCAAAATCCCAACTATAGCTCATAACACTCTTAAACGATTACATTGTTTCAGTTCAGCGCTGATAAACAATAGATTCGTTTTATGCCCCTCTATATTTGGCTACGCCCGCTAACTTAAGGATTTTTAGCATCTGCTTTAGCAATATTAATATGACGAGCTTGATTTTACTATTTCTTCTTTAAATAATTAATAAATTTAGTGTAAAGAGCAAAATTTAAGGCACGATTATCTTCTTTACATGATTTATAAAGAGGAAACTAATACTAGTTAATCTTATATAACAAAATCAAAGAATACAATTTTTATGCATACTAGATTGGATGAGTATAATAGATTTCTATTGTTTGGTTTTACATTTAATGAACCTTCACTTTATCCCTTCTATACTTTTTTGCGCCTCCACCGCTATAGAACTGCTAAGCGCTTTAACTGCATAGCTTCACAGTTTTCATATAGTAAATCAACATTAAAGTTTTTAACTGTTCAAGTATTTTTGCAAAAATCATAGATACATTAGCATTAGGTATACGGGTAGTGATATCCCCCAAAAATCCTTCTCAGGCTCTACCAAATCTTCTTCTAAAGTAACCATTCCTTTTGGGTAGCTAGACTTTTCCTTTGATGCAGACTTAGTAGCGGTTGCATGTGATTTGTTTGTAGGTGGTGCATGTCAGTGGGTAGTATCAACGTTCAATGGGTTCTCACTAGATTGGGTCATGATTTTTTCTGGAGTATTACTAGATGTATATGTACCACTTGATGTATATCTATTATCTTATAAATGTATTTCTTGTTAGTACCATGATGTAACAACCTGCCCGGAATGAGCCTAAATCCAAACCATCAAAAGCCCAACGAAACTTAGAGTCATTCCAAACGAGTCTTTGGTTCCTATAAGAAATAAATAAACAAAGCTAAACTAAAAATGAAATTAGAATCCCAGAGCTGATGGGACAAAATATACTGACCAAAATAAATGTATCCTTTCACAAAAATCATAATACTATCGGTTACATCCATATTTTTGAATGTCATAACACGGTACATTAATATCCCATAAATACAGATAACTACTAGATACAATAATAAACTAAGTTAAAATCTCTAACGCCAAGCTCCATTCTTCATCACATCATCAGTCAAGATTTCCTACCTATTAACCTGTTTTGTAAAAAGGAGGGAGGATCGGAACAAATATGTTCTGGTGAATGAAAATCATAAGTTTAAAGGAATCAACCGCAAGCTACTGGCTGAAACAACTTGACCTGACCCGAGTATTACGTACATGGATCGTTCAAATTTACATGTTAGTAATCAAGTATATGAAATAAAACATCAACTAGACCCTGATTCCTTTCCATAAGACACGAATCTCAAAACACAGATTTGCACGGAAACAAATATACAACAATTTCCTTTTCAACAGAAAGGAACATCATACACTTAGGACAACAAAGCGCTTCATTCATAAGTCCACAAGATTAGTATGTGGTTGTAAGGGAAAGAACATGAACACAAACTTAAACAATGCCTTAGCACAAATTATATGAATTCCACGATTGGGTAATCGATACTTGTAATCTCATAACATGAAATGGAAGATTCTGAAATCACTGAAATCACAAAACTATGTAAATAACTGAATTCCTAAATCACTGAATCATTGAAACTCTGTTAAGAGTTTAAAATCACTAATGAAATCATCAATAATAATAATGGCCATAAAGGTGAAACCAACAACAAATCACATAAAACTAAGGGTGCGTGTGAGGGTAACAAACAACGAGGTATTTTAATGGCGAATTTTATAAGGTATTTCAATGGGGTATTTTAGTTAGTGGAGAATGCATTTGCATATTTTAAGCAGACCATTTTAATTTTATTTTTTAAATTTATTGATTTATGGTTAATTAATTTATTATTTGTTTTTAATAAATAATATGTATCAATAATTTACATAAATAAATAAATAGAAAAATTGTAAATTGCTTTGATTTAGTTCAAACCAACTCCATTACATAGAGCACTTCGATACGATCGCAAACCAAAAAACCGCATCTCAAACGGATCTCATTTTCACAAGTTATTAATTTTTGAAATTTATAAAAACTTAAATTTACTAGTTAGAATCATTAATTAGTCATTAATTAATCAAAACGGGCCAAAATTAAGGATAATGCACCAAATTTAAGCTATAAAGAAACGGGGTAAAATGCCCTATTTCAGCTTTTGGTGCGTCAGACACGTTGAAACCTGAAACGGGGAATTTTTTTCCCTGTTTGGATTCCTCGAACGCCCCCTAAAACAATATGATTTGGATCCAACAACAAGATTGGCAAGCCGAAGCCACGCCAGCACATGCTAACAACATGATGGCTCAAGGCCATAGCCAGTATTTACAACAACAAGAGCGACACAATATCTAACATGATCGACCAGAAGGTCGCATAACAACATGATCGACCCGAAGGTCCACTAACAACATGATTGACCTGACGTTCTAGTATTGGCTTAAATAACATGAATGTGTCATGGACTATCGATGGTAATCATGAGTCATATACCACACATTCTCACCTAATGGTTCATACACCGCAAGCCAACTTCACATCAGAAAATCACATGACCACCCGAAAACACGGAAAAACACGAAACATAAGAGAATACCAGAGGTAATGACTTCAATAGTTGCGTTGGGAATTAATCGATCCCATATATCTTTATATCCAATAGCACGAGGTTTACGATTCCGTTTAATCACAATTAAGCCTTCTCGAAGGGTGTAGAAACATGCATTTTAATATACGAAAAAAACTTGATTTAGCGAAAATATGATTATAAAACAATTTTGGAAATATTTAATTTATTTCTATAAAATAATTTATAATTTGAAAATATATATTATTGCCTTGAGACGATTCTATTTATAAAGCAAAAATGATAGAACGATTTGTCTCAAAGCTATAAGAAATCTCTAATATGTTCAATTGATTCTAAAATAACATTTATAAAACATACATGTGTATCAGCCCACCAAAATTCATCTTAAAACATAAAATTAAATATATCGCAAATTCTTGAATCCAACATATGAACCAAGTATAATTTATGCTTACGTTATTATTAACAAAGCTATAGCAAAACATCATGAATTAAATTTTGAAATACATTAGGAGAACACTCGAACTAGCAGAAACCATGAGAATATACATGGCAGGCAACTCTCTGTTACCTGCCCAATGAACATTTCAAAGCATGCAGCAAATCAGATGGCTACTAAATACCAACTACATCATGATAATCCACAGTCACACTACTGGAAGTTAACACTTTATATACTTAAATGAAGCAGCAGAGATAGGCTCAAAAAATTCATCAGAAGAATGATCAAAGAAAGCAGCAAAGCACTCAACAACATGCAAGAAATTTTCGACGTAATTCACACTTCGTGGGCCAACCCATACTATGTGTGTGTCTATCTTAGTCGACACAACACAAGCCTGGGTCAATACACAACAAAAGATCATGTTGGAGACCCATTCTGGATAGATGACGTCGTGAATAAAGTCGTTGTCGAGTAGCCTATCCATTTCTGCTTTGAGTGTTGCTGATATTTCTGATCCCAAGATTCATCGTTTCTGTTTCATGGGAAGGTACTTTGGGTCAATACCAATCATGTGATAAGTGATTTCCTGGGTCGATGAACACATATCGTAGTTGGTCCAAGTAAATACATCCAAGTTGGCACGTAGAAAGTCCGCAAGTTCTTCCCTGGTAGCTAGTTGGGGTGCGATCCAACTTTCAAGACTTGAGATGGGTTTACGGGGTTGATCGTGACATCAATAGTCGGCTCCACTGGAGTAACCCTTTCGTACTTGGGTTCTTCATCCTTCCGTGGATTGAGATCCTTTGAGAGATGATTGTGATGTCTGAGCCAGGACTCAAACTTCGGTGGCTGCTATGCGTTGTGGCTCTTAGTGCAGAGTGTCGTCTCCACACCTTTTCCTTGTTGATGGCATCCTTCCATTCAGCAAGATAGCAGTCTCGTGCGGTGAATTGGTTGCCCCAAATGGTTCTGATCTCATTATCTTCCAGGAACTTCATTAATATGCACCAAGGCGCCATGAATATTCGGAACGCGACATGGGCTGGTCATCCGAGGAAGATGATGTGGCGAGAAGGTATGTCGATAACGATGAAGGCGAGGATCCTGACTCTACTTCAATCCTCATCTCCGAGTTGCACCGGCAGCTCTACAAGACCGACTAGCCGGTTGGAAGCACCATTAAATCCATGAACAATAGCCTTGCACGGATTTAAGTCTCCGACCTCAAGCTTCATTTGGTCGTATGCCTGTTTAAAGATGATGTTCATGGAACTCCCCAAGTCGACGAGGATTTTCTTGGCATAGGACGGACCTATGTATATGGCGATGACAAGTGGATCAGTGGTGGGAATATCGATTCTCGTAGCATCCTTCTCTCGGAAGACCATATCATCTCTTATAGTCTTTTGCAACTTTGTAGGGACTGACTCGTCTACGGTAGCGGAGCACGCTTGCCGGTCGGCGTGCTTGATGGAGTCAGTTTATCCTTCCATATGCCAAAAACTTCCATTTGCGGAGTGAGGTCCACCGCAAATAGTGTTAATCACAATAGTCCTTTGAGGAGGTATTGGATTGGACGACGCAAGTGCCGCTTGGATCTGAGGAGGTGCGGGCGTTTAAGGGGTCGTGGCTGCCTCCCTGGGAGTATGATTTTGGACGTACTGCTCGAGGCATTTCTCGCGAATGAGCTTCTTGGTAGCGTCCTGGAGGTGTCGGCAATCATTTTTGTTATGGTCAAACTTATCATGGAATCTGCAGTATTTTCCAGGTTTTTTTTCTCTTTGTCGATAGATTCCTTTGAGAAGTCGGCTTCTTGTATTGCATCGTGTTATGGGTCTTGAGATATATTGTCTCGAACCGTGTATTCAGTGAAGCATAGACCTTATAAGTAGGGAAGTGGTTATGCTTCTTAGAGTCCTCCCGATTGTTGAGGCTCCCGGTTTTGTCGTTGTTTGGCTTGGGCTTGAACCGAGTGATCCCTGTACCCTTGTTGAAACTTTTTCTGACTTGTTTGGCCTTAAAGTTGTGTTGAGCAAAGCCTTGGTATGGGTTGTTGGGGGTGGTCGGCTTGAGCAACCATGTTCATGTGCTCTTCTTCTTGGCACAGGAGCTGATTTTCCTTTTCGTTGAAAACTTCTAGAGACTTAGGTTGTTTTCTATCGATCCAAGCCCCCAAACTTGGAATCTAGTAGTACACCCTTATCGAGTTGAACAAGGACAGTGTGGGCCTCGGGCTCTTCGACTTCAGCCAAGGCATTGTTGAATCATTCGACATAGCCATTGAGAGTTTTCCTAGTGCCCTAGTATATATTGGAAATGGACAGAGTGTCTTTTAGTCTGGTGACATGCATTTTGAACTGCTTCACCAACTCGATAGCCAGTTGATCGAAAGTCATTATGGTTCTTAGTGGGAGTCGAGAGAACCAAAGAAGAGTCATGCCTTTGAGGAAGACGGGAAAACATTTACACTATACTGCGTTGGTGGTGCAACTAGAGTTTATGTGCCACTCATAACGGTTTAGAAAGTTTCAAGGATCGGTTTTCCCCAGGTAAACCATTAACTATGGCATGTTGAAGCGTCTCGGCCATTTAGCGTTAAGGACAACTGGAGTGAAGACGTTGCGTCTGGTACTGGCTTCCCTGACGTCGTCGACGTGCCCCCTCGATTCCTTCATAATCCTACAGACCATATCAGTGAGAATCAAAGGTTGGACTTCCATTTGATTCCAGCGGTCGCGGTTTACCTCTGGAGTTTGTGGCCTAGGACGCCTTCTCAGATGAACATCAGCATCATCCTCTCGTAAGTCATCAACCTCGACTCTCTGATTTCACAAAGGTTGGTTAGGAGGAACTTGAGCCTAATTTGCAGCTGGTTGCGTTGGCACCAATTTCTGGATGGAGGAAGGTAGAGGATGCCTTGTAAATGGTTGGGCGCTATTTCCAGGAACAAGACTAAGCCGCAACCGAGAGCGGTCGAAATGACGGCTCACTCTCTGATGGTAAGCGTAGCACCATTGCCATTGATCCTCCTTCTTTGGCTACGATTCCGATGGTAGGTATCAGAAGAAGAGCTTTTCAAGATGTACTAATGAGGCTGAGCAGTTTTATTGGCTTTAAGGCACGTGATATTCCTATGGATACTGTGTTGAAGCCTTTGCATTTAAGTCAATGTTCTACTTAATTTGGTCGTTAAGCAGTCGCTGAGTTTCCTCCAAGTTTTTGGTCAATTCGTAGAAATGAGCTTGGGTTGCTGGAGCTTCGGGGTTGGAGGAAGTAGTTATATCCATGGCGGTTGGACCTCCAAAAGTTTGATGTTGTGGAGAGGTTTCTGGATCGGCCGTCGAAGGCCCAACGAAAGCAGTTTTTCCTTTCTTCATCATTTCGGCAAACTTGGTAGATAAGTCAAAGGAGACCTAAGTAGCGCTTCCAAGTTTCGGCAGAAGAACGGTAGAAGAGATGAAGCCTTTAGTTTCTTAGTGAAAGTACCATAGGATTGATGCGCAAAATTTGGCACAACACTCAATGAGTTCTAAGACAATGAAACTAAACATCCAGTGTGAAAAATATGCAGAAAGTAAATCAACGCAGTGTTTATAGTGGTTCGGTCTACTTTGAAGGTTTTGCCCTTTTATTCACTTCAATGTTAAAAGTACAGTGGTAGGAACGAAAGTTTCAAAGAACTACAATGACAATGGTGGAAAGTATATTCAACAAGGTCCAAAATGGAGCTCAAGTTCTTCATGAAATGCCCAGACAGCCCAAAAAATCCAAGTGCCCAAAAAGAGGTAGATTTCTTCTTTTCGGAGTGATGGAGTAAGCTTGAAAGTCAAAGAGGCAATATCTTCTTGCCAAAGTGTCAATAGATCAAAAATCCAACACTTTTCTCGTTCTGAAATGGGGTATTCGTAAGGAGAGGGAGCTGGTAGGATGTGGGTCACGTGGGCATATGCTCACACTTTTCGTACTGTGGGATCGGTACCGATCCTGGGATCGATGCGTATCCTAGAGTACTTAGTTTTTCCCTGCTCCATCTTGAAGCTTTGGATCTTCTACTCTTCTTCGTATCCCATTACTTGCGTCGATCCCGCTTGCATGAAGCTTTGCACCGATCTAGTGGGTAACTAGAGGGATTCGAACCAGGAATATGAATTCCGGTAAGCGATTGGGATACGAAAAGTGATGGGAAGTTGGGATATAATTTTTGAAGGAAGAGGCTGGATACGAAATCCACTTAGATGCTCTGAGATACGAAATGTAGAGTGGTCTCAAGGATACGAAAGTTGGAGTTGTCGAGGATTCTAGGATACAAAATCTTATTTATCGATCCTTGAGTGCTTAGGTACATTTGAGCAGTCTTGACGAGCCGGAACGATCGTACTTGAATGACTCCATCTATTCTAGGTTGTTTAGTCACTCAATGAGCCGAGTCTAGTGGGCCTGGACTGCTTCTGCTGGTCGGACCAAAAAGTCGGGTAACACTTGGAGCCTTCACACTTCCATTATAAGCTTTTTGGTGCAACGATCTGACCCAACTCATCTTCAAACTCCTATAGTGCACCTACAACATGGGGGGGTCTGATTTCTCTCTGCCTGCACATTGCTAGATCACTTCTTTAAGCCTTCTCCTTCCACAAAACATCACACAAGAGCTATTGTGATATATTCCAATTAGGTCTAAGATTGTGATTCATCTCTATTCATCCAAATTTTAATCAAAATACTAGTAATTGAAAGATGAGAATAAGATTAAACTTGTAAAGTGGATGTACCTTTGTTTAATACCTAACCTACTATAAATCTGTGTCTTCGTTCTTTTTTTCCTCTACTCTTTTCCGTTTATTTTGCATATCTGCTATTAGATATGCATATTTCGTATATGAGTCATCTGGAAGACTGGTACTTTCATCTCACTTATGTTTTATGTCATTTTTAGTGTAAACGGTTCTGATTATGTTTCTAGAATGATTATTTTGGTTTTAATATTTTTGAGTGATTATTTTGAGTCATCCGAGATCCCTAATTTTAAATTAACATATTAAACATCATACCCATAAAAGTGAGATCATTTTGAAACTTCTAATATGTTCGAGATGCGATCAAATATCAACTGCAAAAATACTTATTTTACTCGTTGATTAAAATCATGATTTGAACATGTTATGACTATTCCAATTAAACCAAAATTTATGTAAATAATCCCGAGTTATGTAAAATTATATCTATAAATTTCCATTTGATTTGAACCATGTAATTTTGCAAAATAAGAGAGTTGTGATGAGGTAGCAGGGAGATCTTCTCTTCCACAGGTTTATTGGAATTGTTATTATTTCAATATATATATATGGTGCAGCAACGGACTGGACTGGACTAGAGTTAAGAGAAAAGCGGAAATAGAGGGAGGATATAGGAGGGCTGGAAATGAAATGTGGCATTGCTTAATCCACCAAAAATAGCTTGAACAAACTAGGACTCCTAGAAAATATTGATTTATGAAAGATTCAACAAATCGTTGGGCTATAGAAAACGCATATGACGTTTTCCCAATAATCAGGCTTCAGCATTTGAATATCAAGAATTTTTGAAGAGCGAACCGTTTTCCTATGATAAATGGCAGTAGAAAATCAATTTGCAGATGTATATTGAACTTAATGCACAGCATACCAAAACCAAGACTTTGCACTGTAATCATCATAACTGAAATCAGGCTCCTTCATAAATGAAATCATGGTTTTTGGTCAAAAATGTTATATAACATGGAGGCAGGGTATATAATCTTATCACATCGGTATATATAAGTAAAAAGAATTAAAAAAATAAAAGAGAAATAAGTAAATACAATGCGGAAAACAACCCAGTAACATGCACACGCCTCAGATATCCAATCCCATTAGCAACTTTGTCATCAAAGATTGATAAAGCATGTGCACGCCCAGAACAAGAGCCTGGAGTAAACAACAAATTTGGTGAGATTAATCTATTCTATAAACAAAATCTATATAAGAAGCTCTTATGATCATTATTATATGTATGTAATCAAAGGGGAAATCCAAAGTTCTGAAATATATTGATCTGACCACCGCGTCCTGCAGTCACGATGACCATCCCCCAAGCCGGCCTACTATGCACTACCACGCCTCCGTTGCTCATCTCAGATCTATTTCCGTAGATCAACTTCTCCTCTGGCCATGTGGCCCCCACTTTGTCACTAAACCATGACATGTCACCCTGCCTACTCTGCATTGCACCTGCTGTGTTGGTCACTGGCCATGGCAGCGCTACGGTCACGCCTTCACAGTAGAACCGTTCATAGCATTGAGTCGATGAAGTAGAACATGATTTGTTACCGTTAGCTTTAGAATTTGACGCTTCGTATCTCCATATGTACACATGAGAATCTTCGCTTGCAGATAATAGATATTTTCCATTTGCTGTCGAATATGCTGAAATCTGGCTGCTAGTATTGCGAAAACCTGCAACACAACAATCGATATATAGTTGCTAGGAAGTGGCATGAAGTAGTAACATAGAATTGGTATATATGATGATGCTGTAATACCTTTGAATTTATGCACAACATCCTCGCCATTGACAACTCTTATTCGTGAGTCTGCGGATGTAATTATCACATCCGATGAACTCCCAGCTGAAAACTGGATAAGTAGTAAATTTTAAGGTTCAGAATGCATGGACATGGAAGATGAATCTTTTTCCTTGAAATCAATTTGAATGTGATACGGAAGTCACTGAGCTTTCATTACCTGAAAACCAGTGATTTTTCCAAGACTAGATTTCTTTTTCTTGTTTTGTAAGCTGATCTTCTTTCTCTCTGGCAGCTTATTTTCTGAAATACGAATACAAGTATTGTTAAAAATTGACTATAGTGCATTGTGATATAAGGATTTCTACGTTCATATACCAACAACATTGATTGATCATACCTGATGTGTCATACAAGTAACAGTTTCCTCTATGTGAACCGACGAATGCACTCTACATATTTACCGTGAACAAAATTGAACAGACATGATAAGAGAAAGTATATTCAAACACCTTAAAAGTGTGAAGATACCTTCCCATCAGGACTAAAAGAAACAGCAGTTATCATTTCATGCAGATCATCCCAGTCGACTACTTTTCTGTTTGGAATGTTCCATAGTCGAAATTTCTCGTCCAAGGACCCGCTTATGAAATAGTTTTCATCAAAGGGGTTGAATTGGATGCATGTCACTGCACAAAAGCTAGTATGTTGATAATGGCAATTTATGCATACACTGATAACATTTTGAAAAGAGAGCGCTATTAGAAGACAAAATAAAACACAAAACTAGACACAATAAGCATTGACCATTGAATCCCATTTTTTTACATGGAAAATGAAATTTAAAACAAGATTAATGGTCAAAATCTGTTGTGTCCTATTTTGTGTCTATAAGTTGTGTTTAAATAGAATTTTCCCTTTTGAAAATGCATACCGTAATCACTATGAGTGAAGACTTTCAAACAAGAGTTGCTGGATAAGTGCCACAGTCTAACTGTTTTGTCCATGGAAGATGAAAGGAGATGCTGCAATGCATGGCAGTTCAGTATCATTAGTAACCGCCAAAGACATGTATAGAATATAGATTCATATATATGTTTTAGGTTTTAATTTGTTGAAAGAACATAGAACATTTAGCATGATTTTATATACCAAATAGTTCCTTACTCACCTGAGAAAAAGGAGCAGAAAAATTATAACATACTTTTTGTACAGTTACATATTTAAAACCTAGGTCACGCAAAAGACATATAGTGCGTCAATAAAAGCAGTTTTTTTGGGGAAATTTTGGATGTCTACCTTGCTTCATGATACGCCATGTACCACACTGTTGCACAATGTATATTGCAGTACTAGGAATGTCGGAACACAAATAATTGTTAAAAGTTGCAAAAGAAGCATGATAAGTAACAACTGAAATATATATAGATACATATATATGGCCGGCTTTTCGAAAACAAAATTAAACACAATTGATGATACAAGAGACTGAACCGCTATATTTTCTGCCATTAAATGAATGATGGAAAATAATGAGCAATTAAGCGGTGGAGATCTACTGTGTCACAGGTTGTGTCCACTGTTTGGGATCTAACTGAACGATCCTCACATACATACATATATAAGAACAGTTCAATTACACCTGCATTAGTGCAACATCCCTCTTATCCCCTTATTTCACAGCACAATTCAAAGAAGAGAGAATATATCCATAATTGTATAGAGGAAACCAGATGGCAGAAGGAATGTTGCACTATTATGGATGTAATTGAACCCTCCTATGCACACATACATACATATAAAAGCCAACTATTTGGACACAGAATGATGACACAAACGGTGACACAACGGATCTGAATCATTGGATTTCCTCTTGTTTACGTATGAAAATGAAATCAAAGAGCAATCTAACGGTTGAGATTCATTGTGTCACCATTTTGTGTTCCATTGTATTTTCCATAAATATATATCTTTTAATAATAGTTGTAATACCTTTGGTGCAACACTTTTTTGGTGTCAGCATAGACTACCAAAAATGCCCCTCTACACATTAACAAAATATCACTAGAAAACATAAATTAACAATCAACTAAATATACAACAATTAAACTTTCTAAACACCACTAAATATTACAAAATCTTGGTATTAAGGCTGAATATTGAACCATTGGAGCTGACCTAAGAGTTTAATCAAAAAAGAAAATGCATCGAAACTGAGTTTCATTTTAGAACTAAAATTGAGGATCATTAAACATTTATAAACTGTAAATCATAAAATACAAATTATCTCCGAAATTCAACCTCAGAGAATCAAAATTAAAAATGATAGGCTTTCAAATAGTTTGCCCCTAACTTATTATATCATTTCTAAATTTGTCATGAAATGGCATTAAATTTATCACTGAAATTAATATAAATAAAAATAATAATCCAAGCTTTGGAATTCGAATATAGTACCTGAGATTTGGACCAAGAAAGATCAAGAACATCATCAAGATGCCCCTTAAAGCAACAAATTGCCTTCTCTGACAAAGCAAAAACATACTCCGGAACCATTAACTGCTCAACGGAACTACACGACCTCCTCCTCCCTCCTAACCTCGCCCTTCCCTTCTTTTCCCAATGACTCGTTTCTCTATCATCAATGCACGCTAGTGCTGCAATCGGATCCATCAATCCCCCACTAAAGCTCGAGTTTCTAGAAACTTCCCCCTTCTTCTTGTCGCTCTCAGATACCTCCCACACACGCACCACGCAATCCTCCCCCGCACTGGCCAAATACTTGCCATCACAACTGAACTTCATGCTCCAAATTGACCCATCATGGCCATTAATCTCCTGACTCATGAAAAGCCCTGTTAACTCTTTCCTCGGCTTTCCGTGCTGCCTCACTTTCGTTCTTCTCGGACCCTCATTACTGACTGATGCCTCATCGCTCTCTTTTTTCCTCATGCTAAACCAACCCCCCTTTTTACTAGATCTACTCGCACTAGAATTAGAAGATGACGACGAATTATCATCTTCGCCCAAATCAACTTTATTCTTCTGCCTCCTCATCAGCTCCTGAACGATGGGCGATGTTCCGATCACGGACATGTCGAATTCCTCCATGCTCAAGTGCCGCCGCGTCCCAACCTCATTCACCGCTTTGAAATCCTCGTTGATAACGAACTCCTTTCCAGTGTCTAAGTTTTTTATCGTCCGCTTCTGAACTTCAATGTCAGCATCGAAGTAGTTGATGCCGGGCGAAGATTTGTGCCTGCAAGCACGAGGAGGCTTCGAGTTTGAGGGTGGAATGTTGCTAGATATGTTATTGTTGCTTGGATTGACTGATGTATCAGATCTAGATCGAGGCACGGGCACAATGTTGGACTGTGTGCTGGAGGTGCCATTGTAGGAGACGGATCTTTTGACTTCAGATTGAGGATCTTTCAGCTCGTCTTCGTTAATGCGGCATAAATGAGGATCGGAAGCTAGTCCTATCTTCTGTAAAAGACTAATGCGGCGTTCCTTGACGGAAGATGGTTCTGAAATCCAAATGTTTATTTCATTATCATCCGTATCGGAAGAAGAAGCAGAAATAATCTGATCGTTTGATTCGTAAAACACTTCTCCTTCTTCTTCCTCTCGTTGATGTCGCCGTTCTTCTTCATTATCCTGAAGCTTCATTATAAACTCGTTATGGCATTTCGATGATTTAGAAGAGGATATAGGAAAATGAGAAAATTATTAATGATGTTATTTAAGAGAATGAAAATGATGGAAACGTGCGATGGCCATGGCAATTGCTGGCTCTTCTTCTTCTTCTTCTCACCGCTTCTTATCTTAATTTCATGTCAACTGTCTTGTTAATATATTTTTGACCCTTTGAGGTAACGTGTGGATAACAGTAGGAATAAAAAGTGATTTTTATTTTTTTATGATAAGCGGTTGAATTTATATTTATTAATTATTAGTGTGCAATGATTGTGTACTATTTACAGCGTGATTAATGTTTTTTTTTGGAAGTTTAATGGCTGTCTGTTTTGATTCGCTGATTTCTCTTCCTGGAAACCGATGAATAATCTTTTGCCGGTCTATTTATTTTCTGTTAAAAGAGCAAACCTCGACAGGTGGCTGTATTTATTTATTGTTTTAGGATGGCTTTTTCACGAACCATAACTAGTTATTTGAACGTACGTTGATGAACGAGGAATGTGTTTTTTTGCTGCGAACGAAGTATTTGAGCGTGGTATTTGAACGGGGTATTTTTTTGTTAATTTATTTGTTTTGAATTAATTTACGTGTTTGATTTTAATTTCATATTTCTTATGTGAATGACAACATTTTGGAAAGTTCGTAATATTCGTCTCACATTGCCAAAACAATATAAGTAGCTTGGTATGTATATGAATATGCAAACTGTAGTATTAATTGAAACAAAACCAAATGGGCTTAAATAAATATGAAGGTTTGATATTCATACATATATATTAAATGTCAAAGATGAACACTTAGGGCAGGAGGGCGCGGGGGCGAATAAGGTCTTAATTGCAACAAGAGGCATCCGAACTACCAGCAATCGCTCAAACGTGGCTTGAGCGTGGAATACCACGTTCAAGCGTCTGACGCGCCGGATGCCAACCGAGCAGGAACGTTGAAATGTCTACGAACTACACGTTAGTGTTATTTTAATATTGCACCTCGCGTTTATATTGGAAAAAAAAATACAAAAATGTACGGATATAATATGAGAGATATTGTATGTATTTTTAGAGTAATCTGCATGTGCTTGGGGTGTACAAATTACAAAAGGGGTTTTTAGGCACAAGGACAAACTTAACAAAAAAATTATCCATAATGGTAAGAGGCACAAAATTTATCTATATGGACACCTTTTAGTGTAAATGGAGGAATTCAGGGGTCCACTATCATTTCATACTGTATACTAAAGTTTGTCCTTATGGATAATTTTTTTGCCCTTTGTCCTTATGGATGAAATTGCCTTTGAATTTGTCCTTCACATTATTTTCCTAATTACAAAATATACGCTTTAATTCCTTGCATTCGGTATTCCCCCAAAATTTCATCGAATCAGGCGTATTTTCAACATGCACTTGATAATTATTTATGTTTTTTATGCTTGTAACTTTTGCTAAAATGAGGTTCCTGTTGAACAGGTGACCGAACTTCGAGCGTCCATACCGAACTTCGAGCGTCTACGCCAAACTTCGAGCATCTGTTCAACCGCTGAAGCTGCTTGAGGAAATTATAGATTTATAACCAAAATCGTGAAGAATGTAACTCCCAACATAATATGTGCAATTTTGGAGATGAAAATAGATGTACAAATTACAAAAACTTAATTTGTAACCTCTCCTAGAAATGCTCTTAGGTACATTCTTAAGATTGTTAAATCATATAAATTGTTGCTTTGAGTTCCACCTCTTAACTTTTGTATAGGAACGTCTGTAATCCTTTGTTAATTTGAAAGTATGACCAAAGTAGTATCATGAATCAATATTTTGTTAAGTTTACTTTCTCAAATGCAAATGTCTTATAAACTTTAGATATGATATTTGAAGAAATTTACGAAAATAGAATATTTGGTTAAAAACATTGAAGTCCATAATAGGATGTCAACGGAGCATAGTAGCCCATTTCATTCATCTCGTTAGGTAATTTTTTCTCATGCCTTTCCTGTATCTTCATGGTTACCCGCCCTGACAATTATTTAAAGGGATTGCAGATATTCGTGGGTAATCCTTGTATGCCTACAAAAAAATGAGAGCTCGATAATTATCTTCAAATTGTACATTCAATATCCTTTTATACTTTTGAGCTCAAGTTGACCACAGAATCTCAGCTCACTGGAACATCACCTTTTGATTATTTAATTTTGCGACGGTATATGGTAGAATTGAAGAGGATGGAAGTAGCTTCGTGTAGAATAAGACCGTTTACAAATCAGAGCTCGTATGCGGAAGATATGGTGAAGAAGGCAGAGGATTCGTGCTGAGAGCAGTTTCAGACGTCTAAACAGAATTTCAGATGTCTAAAATCAGTCAGAGAAAAATTGAATAGCCGTTCAGACGTCTCGGAAGCCATTCAGATATTTGAGAAGGAATCCAAACGTCTGAAATGAACCAGACTGGATTCCTGAAAGAAATTCAAATGTTCAGAATTCATGGCCAAACATCTAGAACGAAGCCCGGGCTATTTTTCAGACTTGGAGGAAAGTGAAAATTTGTAAATTAGCAAGGGGCACTGTGGACATTTGCTTGGGGTTTCTACACAACTATATAAGCTATTCTTTCTCAGATTTGAAAGGGTGTGATTGGTTCATCAAAGCAAGGGTTTAGTCCTCCACTAATTAGGGTTTGGCAATCATAATATTTCTTCAATTCTAATCTCCACAAACTTATATTCTCTATTGAGTATTGGATCATTGTAATCAATCTCTTGTACTATTCTCATTTGGTGATAATAAAAACTCTCTCTCAACCTGGATGTACACTATCAAATTGTTAGTGGAACAACTAAAAATCTTGGTGTGATTTATTTTATTGTTAACGTTCTATTATATTGTCTATTTTGTGTTTATGATCAAATTTAAATCGTCTGAGTTTGGTTTGATCGTAGATTGGTTGTTTGTGCACTATCTAGCACGATCTAGCTTGTTTTCCACGGCATTAGGGATTGGATTGAGTGGTCTCAATCGGTGTTGTTTCCCAAACATTTGGTATCAGAGTTGATGTGTTGTTAGGTGGCTATAGAAATGCTAGAATCAAATCCAAATAGTGCTTCAGTGGTTTGTTCAAGTGGAATAGCATCGTATGTACGTGGATCGTATGCGGTATCGGGATCACAATTGGTTATAGATAAGTGGAATTGCGATAATGAATTTGAAAAGTGGCAATAGAAGATGAAAGAGGTTCTAAGGAGGAAACAAGTGTATCGAGTAGTGACTGATACACATATGTTGCCGGCAGATATCTCGAATGTTGAGAGAGAGGAAATGGAAGAGTGGGCATTTACTACACTTCAACTTGCTATGGGAGAGAGAATGTTATCTCTGAAATTAGTGATGAGATGACCGCAAAGGGTATTTAGGAGAAATTGGAGGAGTTATACATGAAGTAGTCACTCACTAATCCTTTGATCTTATTGCGAACATTTTTCACCTATAAGATGAAAGAAGGAACTTTGCTGAAGGCGCATTTGAATGTGTTTGATGATTTGATAATAAAGATGAAGGTGGTAAATTTGAAGGTTTAGGAAGAGCAAAAGCCAATGATATTGTTGTGTTCGTTGTTGGACCGCTATACGGGTTTCTCAAATAGTTTGATATATAGCCGGGATACATTTACGTTGGATGATGTCAAGATAGGTCTTCTTAGTGAGGAATTGAGAGGTCAAATGAAGGAGTTGAGTGTGGGAAGTAGTAGTGCCAGTAACGGTCAAGATTTATTTGTGGAAAAGGAGAAATATGTGAAGAAGGAGAAACGGGGGCACTCCAAATCTAGAAATCCCAGATGGAGAGGGAAGTCGAACGAAAGGAAAGATATGTGCTATATTTGTAAGAAGTCTGGTCATTGGAAGAATGAGTGTTCGGACAAGGAGAAAGCCAAGAAGGAAGTAGCTACTTCATCCACAGCAGTGGAGAGAGGTGTTGGTGAAGGAGACTTGAATGTTCTAACGGTGGTAGCATTAGATGTTTCAGGCAACAATTGGGTGCTCGATATGGGGGCGTCTGTAAAGACCCGCAACTTCCCCGTAAAGGAAAGCGTCGGATAGTTCGAGAACAAACCACAACAGAACACATATCAAAGAACACTTCATTGTATATTACAACAATGCATCAGATTACAAGAATATACAGAGTATAAACGAATATTACACAGAAATATCAGAGATTTAAATTACATCTAAATACATAGCAGCGGAAAATAATACAATACACAACTAGAATGAGATATACGGATACAAAGCTTTCCGGATATCGTTCCAGCTGTAAACCAGGATCCTGTGAATATAAATCTGCAAAAACCAAAACTACTAGCTGCCTGTGTCAAAATAAGGGCACCCAGAGTTTAGGTTAAAACAATAAACTCCAGGTCAGTCATGGGACTGGTGTGAGAACTAAAACAGTTATAATTCTTTATTTTAAAGTTCGGTAAATCAAGGGACCACGCCGTATAACACGGAACGAGTTTCCTCCCAAGAATACCAGTGCATAAAACAAACAGCGCAATGCTAAGTAAAGAAAAGTGAAGTTGTTATAAGACCCAGGTCCCATCACACAATGCAACACAGCCGAGGATAGGGTTTTTCCTTATAACAGCCAAAGAATGCTTGATACGGTTAAAACAAATCGTTTGATACTATTATAAGTGCATAGTGCATAAAACAACTTCAAATCATAAGTATCAATCATAGGCGGCATGAGCGTCCCATGCCACTATGTCGCCATATATAGGTTTACAAATAAAACGGCAAAGTCACGTATTTGGAAATTGGATTTCCGTCTATGAACCGAGGCAAAAGATAGTCCTCAACCGATTCGAGACTGCCTAGCCCGAGTCTCAGGATCAGAACGCATCGACCCTTGGATCGTCAGGGCCGGTCCACCGATGTGGATTAAACTTAAACCCTGGACACTGCGTTTCGCCGCCCTTTGGGGCGTAAGCGAGCCAACGAATGACTCCATCGGACCCGGATCGTCCGATCTAACCGAGGCGCCTCGCAACAGCAACAACCACCTAAGTCAAACTCGTCAGGGCGTGTAAAACCACTGACGCCACTTCTAGCTAGGAGGAAACGCAGGCCCTCCCTGAGGTCCGTCTCCCGTTTTTGGTTCATACCGGGTGTGAAACTCGCGAAGTAAACGTTACACAAAGCTACGCCACAAAGGCCGTGCTTTGATCATCACCACAAGACTTCGCTTTTCAACAGAAGCCTCGATCAATTGCCACTTAGGCATGCCACTTAGGCAAACCATCCTATGCAACCGATATCAGTCACACAGAATGAAATTCGATGTCAGACACACAGTCCATTTACAAGTCCGTTCTGGGTCTGAACGAAACCGGAGGCACCTAGTACCCCGCATATCCATCGATCTCCAAGTACGTCTGGACGATCACTAACTGTTTCCATCTTCTTGGGTGTACAGCCCAATCAAGATCATCAGTAATTACCCAAACGACGTGAAGACCTCCGGTCTTCGACCATCGTCTTCATCTTCGACTTATCGTCGTATCAGTTATCCAGAATGGGATAAACCCGGTCTTTCCGAATAACTCGCGTATATTTTAAATAAGTGTTACACAAACACAACATACGCCTCATTCCAACTCATCAGTCACTAACCGTAAATTAATCAAGAGAATAATTTCCCAAATATAAACCCCGAAGGCCGAAACCAACATCAGATCAATATCCAGAAAACCATTCTGCTTGGCTAACCGACAGTTAGTTTCTAAATTTCACATTCATAGGGAAAGGTTCCCATTAATTTTATCAAAGATAAATTCCTTGAATTTATTCTTTAATCTACTTTTGAACTTCGATTCAACTAGTCGGGATTAACGAAACTTACCGAAGTAATCATTTGTTTTAATTCCCCAATCCCAACCTATTCATCCCATGAAGTAAAACTGGTAATACTTCATATCTAACACCACGGTGTTATTGGTAAATCCAATTACTATTTCACGTTCAAATCTAATTAAAGATTTAACTATCGCCTGGAGCAAAACTGGTGATACTCCATTTTCGATCATTTCAATCTAATTAAAGATTCATTAAAACTCCACTTAGTTTTAATCTTCGACTGGGTTAAAGAATCAGTGTCATTTAAAACACGATTCACGATAAACCCAAAATCACATTCCATTAATTATCGGGTTAAAGAACAAGTGTTATTTAAAACACTGTTCACGATAAACCCAAAAATCAATACCAATTCAATTCCAATTAAATATTGTTTAATTGGTACACTTCATTAAATCTAATTAAAAAGATTTAATCTTTTCTCAACTGGGTTCAAGAACAGTGTTAGTGAAGACACCATTCACAACAAACCCAAATCACATTCGATATTCAATACAAGGCTCTGAATAGAAAATATATCGGCTTATATTCAATATCAAATTCTACGACTAACAAATGTCGTATTGGAAATAACGATATAAATATATATCTTTCAAATTTCCATAACAACACCTGTATAATCACGAATTCCAACATCGAAATATTCCGAAGACAATTTCGATTCAAATCCACTCCAATGCAATCATTGGATATTCTGGTTATTTTTAAAACCCCTTTTTAAATTCAATTTATTTATTTCAAAAATAAATAGAATTATAATTCTAGTTCAAAACTAGTTCATTTCGATAAAAATCTATTTTTATCTTTTCAAATATGGAGTTTTTCATCCCAATTCTTTCTAAATCATTTCTTATGATTTTACATAAATTATTACTATTTTTAATAATTTTATCAAGGCCCGTACAGTCGATTTCCATCAACGGCCATCGAACTGCACTTACAGCGACCTTTTTCGAATTTGATTTGGACGTATCTCCAAATCCAACCGTTAGATTTCAAATTTCTAACATTCGTTAGAAAGCTCTTTTCGATACGAACCCAACGGTTCCGGTTTTAGGAGAATCCGACGGTCGGATCTCCCGTAATGTCCGTTTGAAATAAATGGTCGAAATTCGCGAACTGCCGCGGCGCGGCGCGTTCTATTCAGGCCATTATATTATATATAAAATATATATTTCGTCGATTTTTATTTAAAACGAATTATATAAATAGTTTTAAATTCGTTTCAAAAGAAATTTCAACTTCCATTTCAATTCAAATCAAAATCGAATTCTTCTTTATAAATTCGTTTTAAAATTCATTTCTATTCAATTCAAATTTCAATTCAATTTGAATTCATTTCACTTCGCTTTCAATTCAATTTGAATTCGTTTTCAATTCAATTCATTTCGAAATCGTTTTCAATTCAATTCATTTCGAAATCGTTTTCAATTCAATTCATTTCGAAATCGTTTTCAATTCAATTCATTTCGAAATCGTTTTCAATTCAATTCATTTCGAAATCGTTTTCAATTCAATTCATTTCGAAATCGTTTTCAATTCAATTCATTTCGAAATCGTTTTCAATTCAATTCATTTCAAAATATTCGATTTCGAGATTACTTTTCAATATTCATTTTAAAATGAATAAAATCGATATAAATATCGTTTACGTCAAAATGGCGTCAATCTAATCAACACGGCTTCATAAATTTCTATTTTCAAATATTCTATTTCAAATATTTCCTATTATCAAAATATTTGTTATTATCAAAATATTCTTTATTTTCACGATTGGAATGAGGCCCAATCAATTACCATATAAAATTAATTATATGGATTTTCATACAACACATGTATATAATAACATTGAAAATAATCAACCATCAACCAAAGTGCACTACACTGTATAAGCATCAAATATAGATATTCAACGCTTATAACAGCCTGTCAATCAATCGATCGACATATTTAAATAATCAGGATGAGTGAAATTCATATTTCATCCCAACACCCGTGTGGGGTTTCAAACAATCAAACACAGATTTTAGTTGTGCAGTTGGGCGATGTGTAAAATTTATCGTCCCAATCAATGTCATTCAAATAAGTGTACATAAACAAACCTTCTGGTTTGTAAATGAATATTTATTTATTCACTTCACTATTTTCATATTCACGTTAAAAATCATATTTTTAACGATAAAACATTTTATTTCAACCTATGAATTTCTATTCAATTCATTTATTCAATAAAATGATATTTTTATTTTTCTAACATATTTTAGAAAATTTCGGCGGCATAACGGCACGATACTAGAAACGGGACAAGGTCTAGCCTTATCCCCGGTCTAGTGAAGGCCCACGCCATTCACACATCAATCAAAATTATTCATTTCACCAAACAATTCAATTTCAAATCACGTCATCTAACTAATCTATGCAACCAAACAAACAAGTCCATGGTCTGTGGACGATTGTGTCGGGTGCTACTAAGCACCGTCTGCATCCTAGTATATAAATATAACTAGAAAAATTAAATTGAAAGGTGAGAAGTTCTCACAGATAGCTATCCTAGCTCCACGGCACTTCTATTGTAGAGATCTTCGTCGTTCCCGCCTTTTTGTCACCTTCGTTGTCCGCTTTCACTACATATGTAAAAATCGAATTTTTACTTCGCTATTCCATATATAAAAATCGAATTTTTACTTCAAAGTTCAATATATAAAAATCGAATTTTTACTTCAAAGTTCAATATATAAAAATCGAATTTTTACTTCAAAGTTCAATATTTAAAAATCATATTTTTACTTCGAAGTTCAATATATAAAAATCGAATTTTTACTTCAAAGTTCAATATATAAAAATCGAATTTTTACTTCAAAGTTCAATATATAAAAATCGAATTTTTACTTCAAAGTTCAATATATAAAAATCGAATTTTTACTTCAAAGTTCAATATATAAAAATCGAATTTTTACTTCAAAGTTCAATATTTAAAAATCATATTTTTACTTCGAAGTTCAATATATAAAAATCGAATTTTTACTTCAAAGTTCAATATATAAAAATCGAATTTTTACTTCAAAGTTCAATATATAAAAATCGAATTTTTACTTCAAAGTTCAATATTTAAAAATCATATTTTTATCTTTCTACAATATAAAAGATTATATTTTTACTACTTTAAAAATATAAAAATCACATTTTTAATACTTTAAAAATATAAAAATCATATTTTTATTACTTCTACACAGTAAAGATTATATTTTTAATACTTTAAAAATATAAAAATCATATTTTTATTACTTTAAAAATATAAGAATCATATTTTTATTATCCTCCTTAAATAAAAATTATATCTTTAACCTTTTCTTTTTAAAGTTAAAACCTTTTTCTAAAAATCAGTTTTAAATCATTTTAAAATCGGTTTTAAATTATTTAAAAATCAGTTTTCTTTTCTGTTTTAAATAAAAATAAAAATAAAACAAATAAATTAAAAACTTACAGGGGGGGGGGGGTTTCGCCGTCGGTTGACATCAGGAGGGGAGAGGGTACGGCGGTCGGAGATGGCTGCTGGAGGGGAGCCGACGAGGTAGGGTGGTGGCTCACGGTGGTGGCGCGTGCTCCGATGCGGCGGCGCTCGGTTGTAGGGTTTGGGTGCTGGAGCGAGAAGAAGAGAGAACGGAGGAGAGAGGAGAAGGGAAGGGTCGCAGTCAAGGGAGGAGGGTCGGGGATGGACGGCGACTGCTTGGAGGGGAGGCGGAGGTGGAGCGGCGTCGGGCGGTGGCGTCCAGGGGCGACGGTGGCGCGATTCGTCATCGAGTTTTTTTCTTTTTTTTTTTTCGACTGAAAATGAATTTTAGGTGGGGGGGGGGGGGGGGGGCCAGAACGGTTAAAGGGGGAGGAAGAGATTTTTTTTTTAATTATTTTATTTGCTAATAGTTGACTTTTACATATGACCTCGTAACGAGGCCCACCGCCTGTCGTCCATAGCGTTTTACCCCCATTTCGAACACAATGGGATATGTATCGCAAGCTGATTCGATCAGTTTCCGTTGAATTTACTTTTAAATCACTATATTGAATTTTAAACGTACATTTCAAATTACCGGGGCCACATACGAACTTTAAAAATTCCAGAAAAATATTTTCTAGCTTCGTATTGACGATACGGTCCTAACAAAACTAGTTTCGTCCAATTCTGAGACCGTTGGAAAAATGGCCAATTTCCAGTCGATTAAAATCAACTGAAACTGGTCAAACGCGTTTTCCTTTGCCACGCTCACATATTGATTCGAAAAATTACGAAATTTGGAATCTAGCAATAACTTAACATCACGGACCCAACAAAACTAGTTTCGTCGAAATCCGAGGTCGTTTGCAAAATGTCCATTTTTAAGGGCCTGAATTCCATAGCTATTATTCAGAATTTTCAACTGGACATATCTTTTGATTCCCGCTATGAAATTTTGATTATTCGGATTCGATAGAGAGATATTATCAATTAGATCCTATTGTTTTTGGTTTCACTAAAATCCGGATTGTTTTGCACCCGGTACATTCAATTGAAGTTTGAAATCGAATTATCGAACTACCGCGCCATTTTCAATTCTATTTATAATTATATATATAATTATTATATTCTAACGACGACGCGTATAATATATACGTTCTAATTTCATTCAAAATAAATTTCTCGTCGATATTATTTAAAATAATTCATTTTAAATAATCAAAATTCGCTAGAATAGCCAAAATAAAAATTTTAAACTGGCCCAGATTTTCGGGTTGTTACAATCTCCCCCACTTAAAACTTTTCGTCCCCGAAAAGGAACAAAGTCGAAAGTGGTTTGATTAATAAGCTCTACATTCGATCTGGCTTCCATTCTCCAACTTTTTAGTCTCTGAGAATTTTCAAAATTTCAAAAATTTGGCTAACACCCTAAATTTTTGAAAAATTTCGCCATAACCTCCCCTGCAATGGGAGCATCGGGGAATTTCAAATAGCTTCCCCGGTCCTTCAGATCTCAAAAAGAAAAAGAAAAAGCCAAACGGCTAGCCAATAGGCTCACAAAATCATCATCACCCAAACAAAACAGGAAATTATGTAGTAAACATGTACCTATTTGTCGGGCAAACAAATTTTATTCTCTGCTCTAGCCTCCTTGCTATGACCTGTTCAATGATATACATATATATGCAAGCAAATGCAACCAATTTCAATACAGTTCAATATTTGATTCAATTAGGCTAAATGGTTCAAAATTATCAAACAATTAAACAAACAACACAATCATCAATCAATTAGTGGATTAGAGTTTTCAAATTGATAACTTTGATACATATACAAAATCATGTTTTTGATGCCAAATCACAACAATAGGCCCTATCTAATTTTTTTGGTTCTCACACCAGTCAATAGGAAATATATAGAAATCTCACTTTCGTCGCTCGAATATAAACACTGATGATGATGCCTCATCATCTGAATCATCTCCGGGCGACTAGAGTGTGATTCTATATCTATCCAGTATATTAAAATTTCGAATACACGCGGATCAGGCGTATACGCAAAATCTATATATACTGGATTGTCCACATCAATATAAATAGATAATCAAATACGAATAATTGATTTAAATTTTCAAAACAAAAATTTGTTTTCACTTTCAAAATTATACTCTTCACACTCGTTCTAGGATACTACTGATCCTATCTCTAACGAGTCATTCTCGTTGGATATTACTAATCCAATATCTGATGAATTCTTTCGTATGGTTCTAATGTGCCTTGTTCTCTAGCTTTGTAAACCAAAGCTCTGATACCACGTGTAAAGACCCGCAACTTCCCCGTAAAGGAAAGCGTCGGATAGTTCGAGAACAAACCACAACAGAACACATATCAAAGAACACTTCATTGTATATTACAACAATGCATCAGATTACAAGAATATACAGAGTATAAACGAATATTACACAGAAATATCAGAGATTTAAATTACATCTAAATACATAGCAGCGGAAAATAATACAATACACAACTAGAATGAGATATACGGATACAAAGCTTTCCGGATATCGTTCCAGCTGTAAACCAGGATCCTGTGAATATAAATCTGCAAAAACCAAAACTACTAGCTGCCCGTGTCAAAATAAGGGCATCCAGAGTTTAGGTTAAAACAATAAACTCCAGGTCAGTCATGGGACTGGTGTGAGAACTAAAACAGTTATAATTCTTTATTTTAAAGTTCGGTAAATCAAGGGACCACGCCGTATAACACGGAACGGGTTTCCTCCCAAGAATACCAGTGCATAAAACAAACAGCGCAATGCTAAGTAAAGAAAAGTGAAGTTGTTATAAGACCCAGGTCCCATCACACAATGCAACGCAGCCGAGGATAGGGTTTTTCCTTATAACAGCCAAAGAATGCTTGATACGGTTAAAACAAATCGTTTGATACTATTATAAGTGCATAGTGCATAAAACAACTTCAAATCATAAGTATCAATCATAGGCGGCATGAGCGTCCCATGCCACTATGTCGCCATATATAGGTTTACAAATAAAACGGCAAAGTCACGTATTTGGAAATTGGATTTCCGTCTATGAACCGAGGCAAAAGATAGTCCTCAACCGATTCGAGACTGCCTAGCCCGAGTCTCAGGATCAGAACGCATCGACCCTTGGATCGTCAGGGCCGTTCCACCGATGTGGATTAAACTTAAACCCTGGACACTGCGTTTCGCCGCCCTTTGGGGCGTAAGCGAGCCAACGAATGACTCCATCGGACCCGGATCGTCCGATCTAACCGAGGCGCCTCGCAACAGCAACAACCACATAAGTCAAACTCGTCAGGGCGTGTAAAACCACTGACGCCACTTCTAGCTAGGAGGAAACGCAGGCCCTCCCTGAGGTCCGTCTCCCGTTTTTGGTTCATACCGGGTGTGAAACTCGCGAAGTAAACGTTACACAAAGCTACGCCACAAAGGCCGTGCTTTGATCATCACCACAAGACTTTGCTTTTCAACAGAAGCCTCGATCAATTGTCACTTAGGCATGACACACAGGCAAACCATCCTATGCAACCGATATCAGTCACACAGAATGAAATCCGATGTCAGACACACAGTCCATTTACAAGTCCGTTCTGGGTCTGAACGAAACCGGAGGCACCTAGTACCCCGCATATCCATCGATCTCCAAGTACGTCTGGACGATCACTAACTGTTTCCATCTTCTTGGGTGTACAGCCCAATCAAGATCATCAGTAATTACCCAAACGACGTGAAGACCTCCGGTCTTCGACCATCGTCTTCATCTTCGACTTATCGTCGTATCAGTTATCCAGAATGGGATAAACCCGGTCTTTCCGAATAACTCGCGTATATTTTAAATAAGTGTTACACAAACACAACATACGCCTCATTCCAACTCATCAGTCACTAACCGTAAATTAATCAAGAGAATAATTTCCCAAATATAAACCCCGAAGGCCGAAACCAACATCAGATCAATATCCAGAAAACCATTCTGCTTGGCTAACCGACAGTTAGTTTCTAAATTTCACATTCATAGGGAAAGGTTCCCATTAATTTTATCAAAGATAAATTCCTTGAATTTATTCTTTAATCTACTTTTGAACTTCGATTCAACTAGTCGGGATTAACGAAACTTACCGAAGTAATCATTTGTTTTAATTCCCCAATCCCAACCTATTCATCCCATGAAGTAAAACTGGTAATACTTCATATCTAACACCACGGTGTTATTGGTAAATCCAATTACTATTTCACGTTCAAATCTAATTAAAGATTTAACTATCGCCTGGAGCAAAACTGGTGATACTCCATTTTCGATCATTTCAATCTAATTAAAGATTCATTAAAACTCCACTTAGTTTTAATCTTCGACTGGGTTAAAGAATCAGTGTCATTTAAAACACGATTCACGATAAACCCAAAATCACATTCCATTAATTATCGGGTTAAAGAACAAGTGTTATTTAAAACACTGTTCACGATAAACCCAAAAATCAATACCAATTCAATTCCAATTAAATATTGTTTAATTGGTACACTTCATTAAATCTAATTAAAAAGATTTAATCTTTTCTCAACTGGGTTCAAGAACAGTGTTAGTGAAGACACCATTCACAACAAACCCAAATCACATTCGATATTCAATACAAGGCTCTGAATAGAAAATATATCGGCTTATATTCAATATCAAATTCTACGACTAACAAATGTCGTATTGGAAATAACGATATAAATATATATCTTTCAAATTTCCATAACAACACCTGTATAATCACGAATTCCAACATCGAAATATTACGAAGACAATTTCGATTCAAATCCACTCCAATGCAATCATTGGATATTCTGGTTATTTTTAAAACCCCTTTTTAAATTCAATTTATTTATTTCAAAAATAAATAGAATTATAATTCTAGTTCAAAACTAGTTCATTTCGATAAAAATCTATTTTTATCTTTTCAAATATGGAGTTTTTCATCCCAATTCTTTCTAAATCATTTCTTATGATTTTACATAAATTATTACTATTTTTAATAATTTTATCAAGGCCCGTACAGTCGATTTCCATCAACGGCCATCGAACTGCACTTACAGCGACCTTTTTCGAATTTGATTTGGATGTATCTCCAAATCCAACCGTTAGATTTCAAATTTCTAACATTCGTTAGAAAGCTCTTTTCGATACGAACCCAACGGTTCCGGTTTTAGGAGAATCCGACGGTCGGATCTCCCGTAATGTCCGTTTGAAATAAATGGTCGCAATTCGCGAACTGCCGCGGCGCGGCGCGTTCTATTCAGGCCATTATATTATATATATAATATATATAATATATATTTCGTCGATTTCTATTTAAAACGAATTATATAAATAGTTTTAAATTCGTTTCAAAAGAAATTTCAACTTCCATTTCAATTCAAATCAAAATCGAATTCTTCTTTATAAATTCGTTTTAAAATTCATTTCTATTCAATTCAAATTTCAATTCAATTTGAATTCATTTCACTTCGCTTTCAATTCAATTTGAATTCGTTTTCAATTCAATTCATTTCGAAATCGTTTTCAATTCAATTCATTTCGAAATCGTTTTCAATTCAATTCATTTCGAAATCGTTTTCAATTCAATTCATTTCGAAATCGTTTTCAATTCAATTCATTTCGAAATCATTTTCAATTCAATTCATTTCGAAATCGTTTTCAATTCAATTCATTTCGAAATCGTTTTCAATTCAATTCATTTCGAAATCGTTTTCAATTCAATTCATTTCAAAATATTCGATTTCGAGATTACTTTTCAATATTCATTTTAAAATGAATAAAATCGATATAAATATCGTTTACGTCAAAATGACGTCAATCTAATCAACACGGCTTCATAAATTTCTATTTTCAAATATTCTATTTCAAATATTTCCTATTATCAAAATATTTGTTATTATCAAAATATTCTTTATTTTCACGATTGGAATGAGGCCCAATCAATTACCATATAAAATTAATTATATGGATTTTCATACAACACATGTATATAATAACATTGAAAATAATCAACCATCAACCAAAGTGCACTACACTGTATAAGCATCAAATATAGATATTCAACGCTTATAACAGCCTGTCAATCAATCGATCGACATATTTAATCAATCAGGATGAGTGAAATTCATATTTCATCCCAACACCCGTGTGGGGTTTCAAACAATCAAACACAGATTTTAGTTGTGCAGTTGGGCGATGTGTAAAATTTATCGTCCCAATCAATGTCATTCAAATAAGTGTACATAAACAAACCTTCTGGTTTGTAAATGAATATTTATTTATTCACTTCACTATTTTCATATTCACGTTAAAAATAATATTTTTAACGATAAAACATTTTATTTCAACCTATGAATTTCTATTCAATTCATTTATTCAATAAAATGATATTTTTATTTTTCTAACATATTTTAGAAAATTTCGGCGGCATAACGGCACGATACTAGAAACGGGACAAGGCCTAGCCTTATCCCCGGTCTAGTGAAGGCCCACGCCATTCACACATCAATCAAAATTATTCATTTCACCAAACAATTCAATTTCAAATCACGTCATCTAACTAATCTATGCAACCAAACAAACAAGTCCATGGTCTGTGGACGATTGTGTCGGGTGCTACTAAGCACCGTCTGCATCCTAGTATATAAATATAACTAGAAAAATTAAATTGAAAGGTGAGAAGTTCTCACAGATAGCTATCCTAGCTCCACGGCACTTCTATTGTAGAGATCTTCGTCGTTCCCGCCTTTTTGTCATCTTCGTTGTCCGCTTTCACTACATATGTAAAAATCGAATTTTTACTTCGCTATTCCATATATAAAAATCGAATTTTTACTTCAAAGTTCAGTATATAAAAATCGAATTTTTACTTCAAAGTTCAATATATAAAAATCGAATTTTTACTTCAAAGTTCAATATTTAAAAATCATATTTTTACTTCGAAGTTCAATATATAAAAATCGAATTTTTACTTCAAAGTTCAATATATAAAAATCGAATTTTTACTTCAAAGTTCAATATATAAAAATCGAATTTTTACTTCAAAGTTCAATATATAAAAATCGAATTTTTACTTCAAAGTTCAATATATAAAAATCGAATTTTTACTTCAAAGTTCAATATATAAAAATCGAATTTTTACTTCAAAGTTCAATATATAAAAATCGAATTTTTACTTCAAAGTTCAATATATAAAAATCGAATTTTTACTTCAAAGTTCAATATATAAAAATCGAATTTTTACTTCAAAGTTCAATATTTAAAAATCATATTTTTACTTCGAAGTTCAATATATAAAAATCGAATTTTTACTTCAAAGTTCAATATATAAAAATCGAATTTTTACTTCAAAGTTCAATATATAAAAATCGAATTTTTACTTCAAAGTTCAATTTAAAAATCATATTTTTATCTTTCTACAATATAAAAGATTATATTTTTACTACTTTAAAAATATAAAAATCATATTTTTAATACTTTAAAAATATAAAAATCATATTTTTATTACTTCTACATAGTAAAGATTATATTTTTAATACTTTAAAAATATAAAAATCATATTTTTATTACTTTAAAAATATAAGAATCATATTTTTATTATCCTCCTTAAATAAAAATTATATCTTTAACCTTTTCTTTTTAAAGTTAAAACCTTTTTCTAAAAATCAGTTTTAAATCATTTTAAAATCGGTTTTAAATTATTTAAAAATCAGTTTTCTTTTCTGTTTTAAATAAAAATAAAAATAAAATAAATAAATTAAAAACTTACAGGGGGGTGGGTTTCGCCGTCGGTTGACATCAGGAGGGGAGAGGGTACGGCGGTCGGAGATGGCTGCTGGAGGGGAGCCGACGAGGTAGGGTGGTGGCTCACGGTGGTGGCGCGTGCTCCGATGCGGCGACGCTCGGTTGTAGGGTTTGGGTGTTGG
Organism: Allium sativum; assembly: GCA_030737875.1. Taxonomy (NCBI): domain Eukaryota; kingdom Viridiplantae; phylum Streptophyta; class Magnoliopsida; order Asparagales; family Amaryllidaceae; genus Allium; species Allium sativum. The sequence continues at coordinate 708,617,800 of CM060916.1, read as the reverse complement.
AGCGAGAAGAAGAGAGAACGGAGGAGAGAGGAGAAGGGAAGGGTCGCAGTCAAGGGAGGAGGGTCGGGGATGGACGGCGACTGCTTGGAGGGGAGGCGGAGGTGGAGCGGCGTCGGGCGGTGGCGTCCAGGGGCGACGGTGGCGCGATTCGTCATCGAGTTTTTTTCTTTTTTCTTTTTTTTCGACTGAAAATGAATTTTAGGGGGGGGGGGGGGGGGCAGAACGGTTAAAGGGGGAGGAAGAGATTTTTTTTAATTATTTTATTTGCTAATAGTTAACTTTTACATATGACCTCGTAACGAGGCCCACCGCCTGTCGCCCATAGCGTTTTACCCCCATTCCGAACACAATGGGATATGTATCGCAAGCTGATTCGATCACTTTGATCAGTTTCCGTTGAATTTACTTTTAAATCACTATATTGAATTTTAAACGTACATTTCAAATTACCGGGGCCGCATACGAACTTTAAAAATTCCAGAAAAATATTTTCTAGCTTCGTATTGACGATACGGTCCTAACAAAACTAGTTTCGTCCAATTCTGAGACCGTTGGAAAAATGGCCAATTTCCAGTCGATTAAAATCAACTGAAACTGGTCAAACGCGTTTTCCTTTGCCACGCTCACATATTGATTCGAAAAATTATGAAATTTGGAATCTAGCAATAACTTAACATCACGGACCCAACAAAACTGGTTTCGTCGAAATCCGAGGTCGTTTGCAAAATGTCCATTTTTAAGGGCCTGAATTCCATAGCGACTATTCAGAATTTTCAACTGGACATATATTTTGATTCCCGCTATGAAATTTTGATTATTCGGATTCGATAGAGAGATATTATCAATTAGATCCTATTGTTTTTGGTTTCACTAAAATCCGGATTGTTTTGCACCCGGTACATTCAATTGAAGTTTGAAATCGAATTATCGAACTACCGCGCCATTTTCAATTCTATTTATAATTATATATATAATTATTATATTCTAACGACGACGCGTATAATATATACGTTCTAATTTCATTCAAAATAAATTTCTCGTCGATATTATTTAAAATAATTCATTTTAAATAATCAAAATTCGCTAGAATAGCCAAAATAAAAATTTTAAACTGGCCCAGATTTTCGGGTTGTTACAATCTCCCCCACTTAAAACTTTTCGTCCCCGAAAAGGAACAAAGTCGAAAGTGGTTTGATTAATAAGCTCTACATTCGATCTGGCTTCCATTCTCCAACTTTTTAGTCTCTGAGAATTTTCAAAATTTCAAAAATTTGGCTAACACCCTAAATTTTTGAAAAATTTCGCCATAACCTCCCCTGCAATGGGAGCATCGGGGAATTTCAAATAGCTTCCCCGGTCCTTCAGATCTCAAAAAGAAAAAGAAAAAGCCAAACGGCTAGCCAATAGGCTCACAAAATCATCATCACCCAAACAAAACAGGAAATTATGTAGTAAACATGTACCTATTTGTCGGGCAAACAAATTTTATTCTCTGCTCTAGCCTCCTTGCTATGACCTGTTCAATGATATACATATATATGCAAGCAAATGCAACCAATTTCAATACAGTTCAATATTTGATTCAATTAGGCTAAATGGTTCAAAATTATCAAACAATTAAACAAACAACACAATCATCAATCAATTAGTGGATTAGAGTTTTCAAATTGATAACTTTGATACATATACAAAATCATGTTTTTGATGCCAAATCACAACAATAGGCCCTATCTAATTTTTTTGGTTCTCACACCAGTCAATAGGAAATATATAGAAATCTCACTTTCGTCGCTCGAATATAAACACTGATGATGATGCCTCATCATCTGAATCATCTCCGGGCGACTAGAGTGTGATTCTATATCTATCCAGTATATTAAAATTTCGAATACACGCAGATCAGGCGTATACGCAAAATCTATATATACTGGATTGTCCACATCAATATAAATAGATAATCAAATACGAATAATTGATTTAAATTTTCAAAACAAAAATTTGTTTTCACTTTCAAAATTATACTCTTCACACTCGTTCTAGGATACTACTGATCCTATCTCTAATGAGTCATTCTCGTTGGATATTACTAATCCAATATCTGATGAATTCTTTCGTATGGTTCTAATGTGCCTTGTTCTCTAGCTTTGTAAACCAAAGCTCTGATACCACGTGTCGCAACTTCCCCGTAAAGGAAAGCGTCGGATAGTTCGAGAACAAACCACAACAGAACACATATCAAAGAACACTTCATTGTATATTACAACAATGCATCAGATTACAAGAATATACAGAGTATAAACGAATATTACACAGAAATATCAGAGATTTAAATTACATCTAAATACATAGCAGCGGAAAATAATACAATACACAACTAGAATGAGATATACGGATACAAATCTTTCCGGATATCGTTCCAGCTGTAAACCAGGATCCTGTGAATATAAATCTGCAAAAACCAAAACTACTAGCTGCCCGTGTCAAAATAAGGGCACCCAGAGTTTAGGTTAAAACAATAAACTCCAGGTCAGTCATGGGACTGGTGTGAGAACTAAAACAGTTATAATTCTTTATTTTAAAGTTCGGTAAATCAAGGGACCACGCCGTATAACACGGAACGGGTTTCCTCCCAAGAATACCAGTGCATAAAACAAACAGCGCAATGCTAAGTAAAGAAAAGTGAAGTTGTTATAAGACCCAGGTCCCATCACACAATGCAACGCAGCCGAGGATAGGGTTTTTCCTTATAACAGCCAAAGAATGCTTGATACGGTTAAAACAAATCGTTTGATACTATTATAAGTGCATAGTGCATAAAACAACTTCAAATCATAAGTATCAATCATAGGCGGCATGAGCGTCCCATGCCACTATGTCGCCATATATAGGTTTACAAATAAAATGGCAAAGTCACGTATTTGGAAATTGGATTTCCGTCTATGAACCGAGGCAAAAGATAGTCCTCAACCGATTCGAGACTGCCTAGCCCGAGTCTCAGGATCAGAACGCATCGACCCTTGGATCGTCAGGGCCGGTCCACCGATGTGGATTAAACTTAAACCCTGGACACTGCGTTTCGCCGCCCTTTGGGGCGTAAGCGAGCCAACGAATGACTCCATCGGACCTGGATCGTCCGATCTAACCGAGGCGCCTCGCAACAACAACAACCACATAAGTCAAACTCGTCAGGGCGTGTAAAACCACTGACGCCACTTCTAGCTTGGAGGAAACGCAGGCCCTCCCTGAGGTCCGTCTCCCGTTTTTGGTTCATACCGGGTGTGAAACTCGCGAAGTAAACGTTACACAAAGCTACGCCACAAAGGCCGTGCTTTGATCATCACCACAAGACTTTGCTTTTCAACAGAAGCCTCGATCAATTGCCACTTAGGCATGCCACACAGGCAAACCATCCTATGCAACCGATATCAGTCACACAGAATGAAATCCGATGTCAGACACACAGTCCATTTACAAGTCCGTTCTGGGTCTGAACGAAACCGGAGGCACCTAGTACCCCGCATATCCATCGATCTCCAAGTACGTCTGGACGATCACTAACTGTTTCCATCTTCTTGGGTGTACAGCCCAATCAAGATCATCAGTAATTACCCAAACGACGTGAAGACCTCCGGTCTTCGACCATCGTCTTCATCTTCGACTTATCGTCGTATCATTTATCCAGAATGGGATAAACCCGGTCTTTCCGAATAACTCGCGTATATTTTAAATAAGTGTTACACAAACACAACATACGCCTCATTCCAACTCATCAGTCACTAACCGTAAATTAATCAAGAGAATAATTTCCCAAATATAAACCCCGAAGGCCGAAACCAACATCAGATCAATATCCAGAAAACCATTCTGCTTGGCTAACCGACAGTTAGTTTCTAAATTTCACATTCATAGGGAAAGGTTCCCATTAATTTTATCAAAGATAAATTCCTTGAATTTATTCTTTAATCTACTTTTGAACTTCGATTCAACTAGTCGGGATTAACGAAACTTACCGAAGTAATCATTTGTTTTAATTCCCCAATCCCAACCTATTCATCCCATGAAGTAAAACTGGTAATACTTCATATCTAACACCACGGTGTTATTGGTAAATCCAATTACTATTTCACGTTCAAATCTAATTAAAGATTTAACTATCTCCTGGAGCAAAACTGGTGATACTCCATTTTCGATCATTTCAATCTAATTAAAGATTCATTAAAAATCCACTTAGTTTTAATCTTCGACTGGGTTAAAGAATCAGTGTCATTTAAAACACGATTCACGATAAACCCAAAATCACATTCCATTAATTATCGGGTTAAAGAACAAGTGTTATTTAAAACACTGTTCACGATAAACCCAAAAATCAATACCAATTCAATTCCAATTAAATATTGTTTAATTGGTACACTTCATTAAATCTAATTAAAAAGATTTAATCTTTTCTCAACTGGGTTCAAGAACAGTGTTAGTGAAGACACCATTCACGACAAACCCAAATCACATTCGATATTCAATACAAGGCTCTGAATAGAAAATATATTGGCTTATATTCAATATCAAATTCTACGACTAACAAATGTCGTATTGGAAATAACGATATAAATATATATCTTTCAAATTTCCATAACAACACCTGTATAATCATGAATTCCAATATCGAAATATTCCGAAGACAATTTCGATTCAAATCCACTCCAATGCAATCATTGGATATTCTGGTTATTTTTAAAACCCCTTTTTAAATTCAATTTATTTATTTCAAAAATAAATAGAATTATAATTCTAGTTCAAAACTAGTTCATTTCGATAAAAATCTATTTTTATCTTTTCAAATATGGAGTTTTTCATCCCAATTCTTTCTAAATCATTTCTTATGATTTTACATAAATTATTACTATTTTTAATAATTTTATCAAGGCCCGTACAGTCGATTTCCATCAACGGCCATCGAACTGCACTTACAGCGACCTTTTTCGAATTTGATTTGGACGTATCTCCAAATCCAACCGTTAGATTTCAAATTTCTAACATTCGTTAGAAAGCTCTTTTCGATACGAACCCAACGGTTCCGGTTTTAGGAGAATCCGACGGTCGGATCTCCCGTAATGTCCGTTTGAAATAAATGGTCGAAATTCGCGAACTGCCGCGGCGCGGCGCTTTCTATTCAGGCCATTATATTATATATATAATATATATTTCGTCGATTTCTATTTAAAACGAATTATATAAATAGTTTTAAATTCGTTTCAAAAGAAATTTCAACTTCCATTTCAATTCAAATCAAAATCGAATTCTTCTTTATAAATTCGTTTTAAAATTCATTTCTATTCAATTCAAATTTCAATTCAATTTGAATTCATTTCACTTCGCTTTCAATTCAATTTGAATTCGTTTTCAATTCAATTCATTTCGAAATCGTTTTCAATTCAATTCATTTCGAAATCGTTTTCAATTCAATTCATTTCGAAATCGTTTTCAATTCAATTCATTTCGAAATCGTTTTCAATTCAATTCATTTCGAAATCGTTTTCAATTCAATTCATTTCGAAATCGTTTTCAATTCAATTCATTTCGAAATCGTTTTCAATTCAATTCATTTCGAAATCGTTTTCAATTCAATTCATTTCGAAATCGTTTTCAATTCAATTCATTTCGAAATCGTTTTCAATTCAATTCATTTCAAAATATTCGATTTCGAGATTACTTTTCAATATTCATTTTAAAATGAATAAAATCGATATAAATATCGTTTACGTCAAAATGGCGTCAATCTAATCAACACGGCTTCATAAATTTCTATTTTCAAATATTCTATTTCAAATATTTCCTATTATCAAAATATTTGTTATTATCAAAATATTCTTTATTTTCACGATTGGAATGAGGCCCAATCAATTACCATATAAAATTAATTATATGGATTTTCATACAACACATGTATATAATAACATTGAAAATAATCAACCATCAACCAAAGTGCACTACACTGTATAAGCATCAAATATAGATATTCAACGCTTATAACAGCCTGTCAATCAATCGATCGACATATTTAATCAATCAGGATGAGTGAAATTCATATTTCATCCCAACACCCGTGTGGGGTTTCAAACAATCAAACACAGACTTTAGTTGTGTAGTTGGGCGATGTGTAAAATTTATCGTCCCAATCAATGTCATTCAAATAAGTGTACATAAACAAACCTTCTGGTTTGTAAATGAATATTTATTTATTCACTTCACTATTTTCATATTCACGTTAAAAATCATATTTTTAACGATAAAACATTTTATTTCAACCTATGAATTTCTATTCAATTCATTTATTCAATAAAATGATATTTTTATTTTTCTAACATATTTTAGAAAATTTCGGCGGCATAACGGCACGATACTAGAAACGGGACAAGGCCTAGCCTTATCCCCGGTCTAGTGAAGGCCCACGCCATTCACACATCAATCAAAATTATTCATTTCACCAAACAATTCAATTTCAAATCACGTCATCTAACTAATCTATGCAACCAAACAAACAAGTCCATGGTCTGTGGACGATTGTGTCGGGTGCTACTAAGCACCGTCTGCATCCTAGTATATAAATATAACTAGAAAAATTAAATTGAAAGGTGAGAAGTTCTCACAGATAGCTATCCTAGATCCACGACACTTCTATTGTAGAGATCTTCGTCGTTCCCGCCTTTTTGTCACCTTCGTTGTCCGCTTTCACTACATATGTAAAAATCGAATTTTTACTTCGCTATTCCATATATAAAAATCGAATTTTTACTTCAAAGTTCAATATATAAAAATCGAATTTTTACTTCTAAGTTCAATATATAAAAATCGAATTTTTACTTCAAAGTTCAATATTTAAAAATCATATTTTTACTTCGAAGTTCAATATATAAAAATCGAATTTTTACTTCAAAGTTCAATATATAAAAATCGAATTTTTACTTCAAAGTTCAATATATAAAAATCGAATTTTTACTTCAAAGTTCAATATATAAAAATCGAATTTTTACTTCAAAGTTCAATATATAAAAATCGAATTTTTACTTCAAAGTTCAATATATAAAAATCGAATTTTTACTTCAAAGTTCAATATATAAAAATCGAATTTTTACTTCAAAGTTCAATATATAAAAATCGAATTTTTACTTCAAAGTTCAATATATAAAAATCGAATTTTTACTTCAAAGTTCAATATTTAAAAATCATATTTTTACTTCGAAGTTCAATATATAAAAATCGAATTTTTACTTCAAAGTTCAATATATAAAAATCGAATTTTTACTTCAAAGTTCAATATATAAAAATCGAATTTTTACTTCAAAGTTCAATATTTAAAAATCATATTTTTATCTTTCTACAATATAAAAGATTATATTTTTACTACTTTAAAAATATAAAAATCATATTTTTAATACTTTAAAAATATAAAAATCATATTTTTATTACTTCTACACAGTAAAGATTATATTTTTAATACTTTAAAAATATAAAAATCTTATTTTTATTACTTTAAAAATATAAGAATCATATTTTTATTATCCTCCTTAAATAAAAATTATATCTTTAACCTTTTCTTTTTAAAGTTAAAACCTTTTTCTAAAAATCAGTTTTAAATCATTTTAAAATCGGTTTTAAATTATTTAAAAATCAGTTTTCTTTTCTGTTTTAAATAAAAATAAAAATAAAATAAATAAATTAAAAACTTACGGGGGGGGGGGGGGGGGGGGGTTTCGCCGTCGGTTGACATCAGGAGGGGAGAGGGTACGGCGGTCGGAGATGGCTGCTGGAGGGGAGCCGACGAGGTAGGGTGGTGGCTCACGGTGGTGGCGCGTGCTCCGATGCGGCGGCGCTCGGTTGTAGGGTTTGGGTGCTGGAGCGAGAAGAAGAGAGAACGGAGGAGAGAGGAGAAGGGAAGGGTCGCAGTCAAGGGAGGAGGGTCGGGGATGGACGGCGACTGCTTGGAGGGGAGGCGGAGGTGGAGCGGCGTCGGGCGGTGGCGTCCAGGGGCGACGGTGGCGCGATTCGTCATCGAGTTTTTTTTTTTTCGACTGAAAATGAATTTTAGGGGGGGGGGGGGGGCCAGAACGGTTAAAGGGGGAGGAAGAGATTTTTTTTTTTAATTATTTTATTTGCTAATAGTTGACTTTTACATATGACCTCGTAACGAGGCCCACCGCCTGTCGCCCATAGCGTTTTACCCCCATTTCGAACACAATGGGATATGTATCGCAAGCTGATTCGATCACTTTGATCAGTTTCCGTTGAATTTACTTTTAAATCACTATATTGAATTTTAAACGTACATTTCAAATTACCGGGGCCGCATACGAACTTTAAAAATTCCAGAAAAATATTTTCTAGCTTCGTATTGACGATACGGTCCTAACAAAACTAGTTTCGTCCAATTCTGAGACCGTTGGAAAAATGGCCAATTTCCAGTCGATTAAAATCAACTAAAACTGGTCAAACGCGTTTTCCTTTGCCACGCTCACATATTGATTCGAAAAATTACGAAATTTGGAATCTAGCAATAACTTAACATCACGGACCCAACAAAACTGGTTTCGTCGAAATCCGAGGTCGTTTGCAAAATGTCCATTTTTAAGGGCCTGAATTCCATAGCGACTATTCAGAATTTTCAACTGGACATATCTTTTGATTCCCGCTATGAAATTTTGATTATTCGGATTCGATAGAGAGATATTATCAATTAGATCCTATTGTTTTTGGTTTCACTAAAATCCGGATTGTTTTGCACCCGGTACATTCAATTGAAGTTTGAAATCGAATTATCGAACTACCGCGCCATTTTCAATTCTATTTATAATTATATATATATAATTATTATATTCTAACGACGACGCGTATAATATATACGTTCTAATTTCATTCAAAATAAATTTCTCGTCGATATTATTTAAAATAATTCATTTTAAATAATCAAAATTCGCTAGAATAGCCAAAATAAAAATTTTAAACTGGCCCAGATTTTCGGGTTGTTACAATCTCCCCCACTTAAAACTTTTCGTCCTCGAAAAGGAACAAAGTCGAAAGTGGTTTGATTAATAAGCTCTACATTCGATCTGGCTTCCATTCTCCAACTTTTTAGTCTCTGAGAATTTTCAAAATTTCAAAAATTTGGCTAACACCCTAAATTTTTGAAAAATTCGGCCATAACCTCCCCTGCAATGGGAGCATCGAGGAATTGCAAATAGCTTCCCCGGTCCTTCAGATCTCAAAAAGAAAAAGAAAAAGCCAAACGGCTAGCCAATAGGCTCACAAAATCATCATCACCCAAACAAAACAGGAAATTATGTAGTAAACATGTACCTATTTGTCGGGCAAACAAATTTTATTCTCTGCTCTAGCCTCCTTGCTATGACCTGTTCAATGATATACATATATATGCAAGCAAATGCAACCAATTTCAATACAGTTCAATATTTGATTCAATTAGGCTAAATGGTTCAAAATTATCAAACAATTAAACAAACAACACAATCATCAATCAATTAGTGGATTAGAGTTTTCAAATTGATAACTTTGATACATATACAAAATCATGTTTTTGATGCCAAATCACAACAATAGGCCCTATCTAATTTTTTTGGTTCTCACACCAGTCAATAGGAAATATATAGAAATCTCACTTTCGTCGCTCGAATATAAACACTGATGATGATGCCTCATCATCTGAATCATCTCCGGGCGACTAGAGTGTGATTCTATATCTATCCAGTATATTAAAATTTCGAATACACGCGGATCAGGCGTATACGCAAAATCTATATATACTGGATTGTCCACATCAATATAAATAGATAATCAAATACGAATAATTGATTTAATTTTTCAAAACAAAAATTTGTTTTCACTTTCAAAATTATACTCTTCACACTCGTTCTAGGATACTACTGATCCTATCTCTAACGAGTCATTCTCGTTGGATATTACTAATCCAATATCTGATGAATTCTTTCGTATGGTTCTAATGTGCCTTGTTCTCTAGCTTTGTAAACCAAAGCTCTGATACCACGTGTAAAGACCCGCAACTTCCCCGTAAAGGAAAGCGTCGGATAGTTCGAGAACAAACCACAACAGAACACATATCAAAGAACACTTCATTGTATATTACAACAATGCATCAGATTACAAGAATATACAGAGTATAAACGAATATTACACAGAAATATCAGAGATTTAAATTACATCTAAATACATAGCAGCGGAAAATAATACAATACACAACTAGAATGAGATATACGGATACAAAGCTTTCTGGATATCGTTCCAGCTGTAAACCAGGATCCTGTGAATATAAATCTGCAAAAACCAAAACTACTAGCTGCCCGTGTCAAAATAAGGGCACCCAGAGTTTAGGTTAAAACAATAAACTCCAGGTCAGTCATGGGACTGGTGTGAGAACTAAAACAGTTATAATTCTTTATTTTAAAGTTCGGTAAATCAAGGGACCACGCCGTATAACACGGAACGGGTTTCCTCCCAAGAATACCAGTGCATAAAACAAACAGCGCAATGCTAAGTAAAGAAAAGTGAAGTTGTTATAAGACCCAGGTCCCATCACACAATGCAACGCAGCCGAGGATAGGGTTTTTCCTTATAACAGCCAAAGAATGCTTGATACGGTTAAAACAAATCGTTTGATACTATTATAAGTGCATAGTGCATAAAACAACTTCAAATCATAAGTATCAATCATAGGCGGCATGAGCGTCCCATGCCACTATGTCGCCATATATAGGTTTACAAATAAAACGGCAAAGTCACGTATTTGGAAATTGGATTTCCGTCTATGAACCGAGGCAAAAGATAGTCAACCGATTCGAGACTGCCTAGCCCGAGTCTCAGGATCAGAACGCATCGACCCTTGGATCGTCAGGGCCGGTCCACCGATGTGGATTAAACTTAAACCCTGGACACTGCGTTTCGCCGCCCTTTGGGGCGTAAGCGAGCCAACGAATGACTCCATCGGACCCGGATCGTCCGATCTAACCGAGGCGCCTCGCAACAGCAACAACCACATAAGTCAAACTCGTCACGGCGTGTAAAACCACTGACGCCACTTCTAGCTAGGAGGAAACGCAGGCCCTCCCTGAGGTCCGTCTCCCGTTTTTGGTTCATACCGGGTGTGAAACTCGCGAAGTAAACGTTACACAAAACTACGCCACAAAGGCCGTGCTTTGATCATCACCACAAGACTTTGCTTTTCAACAGAAGCCTCGATCAATTGCCACTTAGGCATGCCACACAGGCAAACCATCCTATGCAACCGATATCAGTCACACAGAATGAAATCCGATGTTAGACACACAGTCCATTTACAAGTCCGTTCTGGGTCTGAACGAAACCGGAGGCACCTAGTACCCCGCATATCCATCGATCTCCAAGTACGTCTGGACGATCACTAACTGTTTCCATCTTCTTGGGTGTACAGCCCAATCAAGATCATCAGTAATTACCCAAACGACGTGAAGACCTCCGGTCTTCGACCATCGTCTTCATCTTCGACTTATCGTCGTATCAGTTATCCAGAATGGGATAAACCCGGTCTTTCCGAATAACTCGCGTATATTTTAAATAAGTGTTACACAAACACAACATACGCCTCATTCCAACTCATCAGTCACTAACCGTAAATTAATCAAGTGAATAATTTCCCAAACATAAACCCCGAAGGCCGAAACCAACATCAGATCAATATCCAGAAAACCATTCTGCTTGGCTAACCGACAGTTAGTTTCTAAATTTCACATTCATAGGGAAAGGTTCCCATTAATTTTATCAAAGATAAATTCCTTGAATTTATTCTTTAATCTACTTTTGAACTTCGATTCAACTAGTCGGGATTAACGAAACTTACCGAAGTAATCATTTGTTTTAATTCCCCAATCCCAACCTATTCATCCCATGAAGTAAAACTGGTAATACTTCATATCTAACACCACGGTGTTATTGGTAAATCCAATTACTATTTCACGTTCAAATCTAATTAAAGATTTAACTATCGCCTTGAGCAAAACTGGTGATACTCCATTTTCGATCATTTCAATGTAATTAAAGATTCATTAAAACTCCACTTAGTTTTAATCTTCGACTGGGTTAAAGAATCAGTGTCATTTAAAACACGATTCACGATAAACCCAAAATCACATTCCATTAATTATCGGGTTAAAGAACAAGTGTTATTTAAAACACTGTTCACGATAAACCCAAAAATCAATACCAATTCAATTCCAATTAAATATTGTTTAATTGGTACACTTCATTAAATCTAATTAAAAAGATTTAATCTTTTCTCAACTGGGTTCAAGAACAGTGTTAGTGAAGACACCATTCACGACAAACCCAAATCACATTTGATATTCAATACAAGGCTCTGAATAGAAAATATATCGGCTTATATTCAATATCAAATTCTACGACTAACAAATGTCGTATTGCAAATAACGATATAAATATATATCTTTCAAATTTCCATAACAACACCTGTATAATCACGAATTCCAACATCGAAATATTCCGAAGACAATTTCGATTCAAATCCACTCCAATGCAATCATTGGATATTCTGGTTATTTTTAAAACCCCTTTTTAAATTCAATTTATTTATTTCAAAAATAAATAGAATTATAATTCTAGTTCAAAACTAGTTCATTTCGATAAAAATCTATTTTTATCTTTTCAAATATGGAGTTTTTCATCCCAATTCTTTCTAAATCATTTCTTATGATTTTACATAAATTATTACTATTTTTAATAATTTTATCAAGGCCCGTACAGTCGATTTCCATCAACGGCCATCGAACTGCACTTACAGCGACCTTTTTCGAATTTGATTTGGACGTATCTCCAAATCCAACCGTTAGATTTCAAATTTCTAACATTTGTTAGAAAGCTCTTTTCGATACGAACCCAACGGTTCCGGTTTTAGGAAAATCCGACGGTCGGATCTCCCGTAATGTCCGTTTGAAATAAATGGTCGAAATTCGCGAACTGCCGCGGCGCGGCGCGTTCTATTCAGGCCATTATATTATATATATAATATATATTTCGTCGATTTCTATGTAAAACGAATTATATAAATAGTTTTAAATTCGTTCCAAAAGAAATTTCAACTTCCATTTCAATTCAAATCAAAATCGAATTCTTCTTTATAAATTCGTTTTAAAATTCATTTCTATTCAATTCAAATTTCAATTCAATTTGAATTCATTTCACTTCGCTTTCAATTCAATTTGAATTCGTTTTCAATTCAATTCATTTCGAAATCGTTTTCAATTCAATTCATTTCGAAATCGTTTTCAATTCAATTCATTTCGAAATCGTTTTCAATTCAATTCATTTCGAAATCGTTTTCAATTCAATTCATTTCAAAATATTCGATTTCGAGATTACTTTTCAATATTCATTTTAAAATGAATAAAATCGATATAAATATCGTTTACGTCAAAATGGCGTCAATCTAATCAACACGGCTTCATAAATTTCTATTTTCAAATATTCTATTTCAAATATTTCCTATTATCAAAATATTTGTTATTATCAAAATATTCTTTATTTTCACGATTGGAATGAGGCCCTATCAATTACCATATAAAATTAATTATATGGATTTTCATACAACACATGTATATAATAACATTGAAAATAATCAACCATCAACCAAAGTGCACTACACTGTATAAGCATCAAATATAGATATTCAACGCTTATAACAGCCTGTCAATCAATCGATCGACATATTTAATCAATCAGGATGAGTGAAATTCATATTTCATCCCAACACCCGTGTGGGGTTTCAAACAATCAAACACAGATTTTAGTTGTGCAGTTGGGCGATGTGTAAAATTTATCGTCCCAATCAATGTCATTCAAATAAGTGTACATAAACAAACCTTCTGGTTTGTAAATGAATATTTATTTATTCACTTCACTATTTTCATATTCACGTTAAAAATAATATTTTTAACGATAAAACATTTTATTTCAACCTATGAATTTCTATTCAATTCATTTATTCAATAAAATGATATTTTTATTTTTCTAACATATTTTAGAAAATTTCGGCGGCATAACGGCACGATACTAGAAACGGGACAAGGCCTAGCCTTATCCCCGGTCTAGTGAAGGCCCACGCCATTCACACATCAATCAAAATTATTCATTTCACCAAACAATTCAATTTCAAATCACGTCATCTAACTAATCTATGCAACCAAACAAACAAGTCCATGGTCTGTGGACGATTGTGTCGGGTGCTACTAAGCACCGTCTGCATCCTAGTATATAAATATAACTAGAAAAATTAAATTGAAAGGTGAGAAGTTCTCACAGATAGCTATCCTAGCTCCACGGCACTTCTATTGTAGAGATCTTCGTCGTTCCCGCCTTTTTGTCACCTTCGTTGTCCGCTTTCACTACATATGTAAAAATCGAATTTTTACTTCGCTATTCCATATATAAAAATCGAATTTTTACTTCAAAGTTCAATATATAAAAATCGAATTTTTACTTCAAAGTTCAATATATAAAAATCGAATTTTTACTTCAAAGTTCAATATTTAAAAATCATATTTTTACTTCGAAGTTCAATATATAAAAATCGAATTTTTACTTCAAAGTTCAATATATAAAAATCGAATTTTTACTTCAAAGTTCAATATATAAAAATCGAATTTTTACTTCAAAGTTCAATATATAAAAATCGAATTTTTACTTCAAAGTTCAATATATAAAAATCGAATTTTTACTTCAAAGTTCAATTTAAAAATCATATTTTTATCTTTCTACAATATAAAAGATTATATTTTTACTACTTTAAAAATATAAAAATCATATTTTTAATACTTTAAAAATATAAAAATCATATTTTTATTACTTCTACACAGTAAAGATTATATTTTTAATACTTTAAAAATATAAAAATCATATTTTTATTACTTTAAAAATATAAGAATCATATTTTATTATCCTCCTTAAATAAAAATTATATCTTTAACCTTTTCTTTTTAAAGTTAAAACCTTTTTCTAAAAATCAGTTTTAAATCATTTTAAAATCGGTTTTAAATTATTTAAAAATCAGTTTTCTTTTCTGTTTTAAATAAAAATAAAAATAAAATAAATAAATTAAAAACTTACGGGGGGGGGGGGGGGGGGGGTTTCGCCGTCGGTTGACATCAGGAGGGGAGAGGGTACGGCGGTCGGAGATGGCTGCGGGAGGGGAGCCGACGAGGTAGGGTGGTGGCTCACGGTGGTGGCGCGTGCTCCGATGCGGCAGCGCTCGGTTGTAGGGTTTGGGTGTTGGAGCGAGAAGAAGAGAGAACGGAGGAGAGAGGAGAAGGGAAGGGTCGCAGTCAAGGGAGGAGGGTCGGGGATGGACGGCGACTGCTTGGAGGGGAGGCGGAGGTGGAGCGGCGTCAGGCGGTGGCGTCCAGGGGCGACGGTGGCGCGATTCGTCATCGAGTTTTTTTCTTTTTTCTTTTTTTTCGACTGAAAATGAATTTTAGGGGGGGGGGGGCAGAACGGTTAAAGGGGGAGGAAGAGATTTTTTTTTTTAATTATTTTATTTGCTAATAGTTGACTTTTACATATGACCTCGTAACGAGGCCCACCGCCTGTCGCCCATAGCGTTTTACCCCCATTCCGAACACAATGGGATATGTATCGCAAGCTGATTCGATCACTTTGATCAGTTTCCGTTGAATTTACTTTTAAATCACTATATTGAATTTTAAACGTACATTTCAAATTACCGGGGCCGCATACGAACTTTAAAAATTCCAGAAAAATATTTTCTAGCTTCGTATTGACGATACGGTCCTAACAAAACTAGTTTCATCCAATTCTGAGACCGTTGGAAAAATGGCCAATTTCCAGTCGATTAAAATCAACTGAAACTGGTCAAACGCGTTTTCCTTTGCCACGCTCACATATTGATTCGAAAAATTACGAAATTTGGAATCTAGCAATAACTTAACATCACGGACCCAACAAAACTAGTTTCGTCGAAATCCGAGGTCGTTTGCAAAATGTCCATTTTTAAGGGCCTGAATTCCATAGCGACTATTCAGAATTTTCAACTGGACATATATTTTGATTCCCGCTATGAAATTTTGATTATTCGGATTCGATAGAGAGATATTATCAATTAGATCCTATTGTTTTTGGTTTCACTAAAATCCGGATTGTTTTGCACCCGGTACATTCAATTGAAGTTTGAAATCGAATTATCGAACTACCGCGCCATTTTCAATTCTATTTATAATTATATATATAATTATTATATTCTAACGACAACGCGTATAATATATACGTTCTAATTTCATTCAAAATAAATTTCTCGTCGATATTATTTAAAATAATTCATTTTAAATAATCAAAATTCGCTAGAATAGCCAAAATAAAAATTTTAAACTGGCCCAGATTTTCGGGTTGTTACAGCGTCTTATCATATGACGCCTAATAGGAATTCATTTTCTTCTTGTGTCGAAAAGGAAGGAAACGTAATTGTAATGGATAACAGTGCTATGTGTAAGTTAGAAGGCATTGGTTCCGTGCAAATTAAGATGTTTGACGGAGTGGTTTGTACTCTCGCCAATGTGTGCTATGTTCCGGGGCCTAGAAATTCTCTTATCTCTTTGGTGCAGCTGGATTCTTTGGGATGCAAGATAACTACTAAGAGTGATTACTTGAGGGTCTCGAAGGGGGCGCTTATGGTTATGAAAGGTGCTAGAGATAATGTTGTTTATTTGCTTCAAGAAGTGACCGTTGAAGGTGAAACTTGCATAGGCGTTGATAGTTCCCGTGGCTTGGATGCGACATGGTTGTGGAATTTGAGATTGGGTCATGTCTCGGAGAAGAGTTTAGATATTCTTCGGAAAGGGAGATGGTTGGTTTAGAAAGATTCAACAAGTTGGAGTTTTGCGAAGAGTGTATCATGGGAAAGCAAACTAAGGTAACATTCGGTAAAGGAAAATATGATTCGAGAGGAATTCTTGTGTATGTGTACACAAATGTTTGGCGGCTGACACAGGTATCTTCTTCGAGAGAAGCAAGGTATTATATTTCCTTCATAGATGACTTTTCTCGTAAAGTTTAGGTGACGAAGGCCAAGTCGGAGGCATTTGCTAAGTTCAAAAAATGGAGAGCTCTTTTTGAGAATGAGAGTGGTAGGTCTTTGAAGGTTCTAAGATCTGACAATGGCGAGGAGTATGTTTCCAAAGAATTCTTGTATTATTGCAAGCATTATGGTATTCGGAGGCATTTTACTACTCCAGGAGATCCACAATCAAATGGGGTTGCTGAGGAGATGAATCGTGCTCTACTTGAGAGGGCTCGATGCTTGAGACTGACATCGGGTTTGTCTAAGAGATTTTGGGCCGAAGCATTGTCAACTGCAGTGCATATTGTGAATAAAAATTCTGTGCTTAGCTATTTTGGTAACAAAATTCCGGTGGAAGTGTAGAATGGAAAGAGCACTGACTTGAGTTATCTTCGTGTCTTTGGATGTCCCATGTATGTGCACGATCCGGGTGATAAGCTTTAGCCTAGAGCGTTCAAGGGGATTTTGCTTGGTTACGAGGACAGAGTGAAAGGCTATCGGATTTGGAATACGGAAATGAAGAAGGTTAGATTATCTCATCATGTTACTTTTGATGAGTCAGTTATGTTCAAGGAGAATGGTGGCTTATCGGACGTTCTGGATTTGGTTCACGGTGAATCAAAGGAGAAGGAGGTCATTACCACATTTTGTCTAAGGAAAAGAGAGAGAGAGAGAGGAGTTGTTGGAGATGCTTGTAGGGAAGAAGCGGTTGATGAAACATCACATAGAACACAGGGTTACTCTAGTAGTTTTGGTGATATGCATGAATCTAGAGAAGATTCAGTTCAATATGGAGCTGAAAGAAGACTGGGGATGGTATTGCTACTCGGTTGGTCGTCGTGCTATAAGACCACCCGAGAGGTATAGTGGTTGGAATTACCAAGGCTTTTGTGATAGGTTGGACTATGCGCTTCATGTAGTCCAAGATGAACCGATGGACCTTAATGACATCATGAAATCGAGTGATAACTCGAAATGGATTTGCGCCATGAAGGAAGAAAATCAATTGTTGATGAAGAACCGAACTTGGGAGTTGGTTCCGCTTCCTAAAGGAAACCGGGCAATTGGGTGCAAACGAATATACAATGTGAAGGATAATGAAAGATTCAAAGCTAGGCTAATGGCAAAGGGGTTTGCACAAAGGAAGGGAAAGGAGTATGATGAGATATTCACACCGGTTGTGTGCCTTACTTCTATCCGGATATTACTTGTTATAGTTGTTATTCACGACTTGGAGTTGCAGCAACTTGATGTGAAAACCACCTTCTTGCATGGTGACTTGGATGAAGGCACATACATGGAGCAACCGAAAGAGTTTATGATAGATGGAACGTCAAACTTGGTATGCAAGCTAAAAAAATCACTATATGGGTTGAAGTAATCACCGCGACAATAGTACAAGAGATTTGATCATTTCATGCTTGAAAGTGGCTTCCATCGAAGCATCAAAGATGCATGTGTATATGTAACACCCTGTATTTTCTGTGAACATAAGAGTAACAAATCAGAGAATAATTAAATTGTAACAAAACAATTAAGGGAAACGGATTATGCCATTGCGTTCGTCTCGAAATTCTGCTTGGAATAGAGTCCAAGTTTGCATAAATCGGACTCCGTATGAAGAAGATATGGCCTTCAAAAGTTTCAGTAAAAACCATCCCGAAATTCAGATTTCGAAATTCAAACAGACACCCGGGCTGGGTGGGAAATTTCCCGCCTAGGGCCCAGATCGACACTAGGGTCGACCTGGGGGTCGACTTGGCTAAACAGGTCGACCCTAGGGTCGACTTCCCCCCTTTTCCAGATCTATACACAGATCCATTCTTCTGCACCTGGACGCCTTTCTGACCGGAATCATGAGCTCTAACCTATTTAAACACCCCCAAACCCAGCTTTCTCTCCACACAATTTCATTCTGCCTATACTCTGCCTCTATTCTAATTAAAATTAAAAATGGCGTCGCTACTCTGCTAGAATCAAAACTATAACTAGTGCATCTTCTTCCAAACTGAATAGGATTAAAAGAACAACTAGTCTACATCAAAGGAGCGCTATTCAGTGTCAGAACACATATTCCAGAATACAAGAATCATTCCCTTTTTGTGAGTACAGTTAATTTTAGATATAAACTTTTATTATGATCTTGGCATGGTTATAAATCTGAATATGAGGTTATGCATATTCTTATATGTCAGATCTGTTTTCTGTGACTATTCTGTATCTCCTTTTTCTTTTTGTTCTATAGCCAGGCTACTACGAGCTTGCGCCAAATCTCATAAGAGATCAATGCATGAACGCTAATTTTGGGACAAATAATGAATATTGCATAATTGGACATGACTGATCTGTGACTGATTTGAGAAAAGAACATAGGTTGTAAATTAAGATCTAGAATCCGTGCATACTATGTATAAAAGACTGTGATTTGGAAGAAGAATTATTGTATGATAGCATATGACTTGGGATTTGGAATATAATGCATATTATAATGCAAGATCTGATTTTAAGGGCTTAATACATGATTAAAATTTAAGATCTAGATTTTGGGGCATATTTTATACCACGATCTATGACTTGAAAAGGAAAAAAAATGATATATGTGACTTAGGCGTAAAGATCTATATTAAAATAGGTTAACTATTAATGTGAATGCACCTAAATATGGATTTTAGGATATTTGGCATCATATGCTATAATTTGGTATAATTCATATTGTTTGGGACTTTTTAGAGAATATTCTGTACTGTGCAAAGTTTAATTAAAATTTGGGGCATATGTCATATTATGAATTATGATCATGATTTAGGCATGTAAATTTAGGCAAGATATGTAAATAGAACTTTAAGAAATATTTAATCCGTTAAATCTTCTGAATTGCCTAATCTGCTAATCTGTTATCTGCTAAATCTATTGAATTGCCTAATCTGCTAAATCTGTTATCTGCTTAATCTGTTGGATCGCCTAATCTGCTAAAATCTATTATCTGCTTAATCTGTTGAATTGCCTAATTTGCTAAATCTGCAAAATTGCCTAATCTGCTAAAATTGCTATCTGCTAAATCTGTTGAATTGTATAATCTGTTGAAAGCTGAATAATTATAAATTGGAGGCTCGATCTAAAATTAAGCAAAACATGTTAATAGAACTTTGGATAATCTGCTGTAACTTGTAAAGAAGTTAAATCTGCTAAATGGACGTAATTATTCTGATATTTTCTGTAAAGTGGCTATGACACGAGGTTAGACTCCGTTTGCGGTAGAAGCCTGCCCGAAACCAACCGGCTTAACCAGCGACCGCAAACTGCCAGTCTAATGTGAGAGGTCATAGGCATAACTAAAATAGGCTTAGACACGGGGTTAGGTCTGGCTTGTGGTAAAAGTCTGCCCGGAACCGCCCGGCATATCCAGCGGCCACAAGATAGCGACCTAATGTGAGAGTTCTGTGCATTAATAATTAATTAATGCAAATCTAGGATAAATATGATACCTAAAACGTGTTGGGTGGATAGGGTTAAAACAATTGGTCTGATGAATCTAATAAACCCGTTTCGTAAATCTGTAGGCCCAATACAAAGTTAGGTAAAACAATCTGTAAGCCTGTTAATCTGTATATCTGATCTGCTAGTCTGAGAACTTGTTAATCTGTATATATGATTCGTTAATCTGAAAACTTGTTAACTTGATTGTCTGATCTGTGAACTAGTAACTTGAACTCTGTCTGAAATCTGTAAGCAAGTTAATCTGAAATCTGTTAGTCTAGGGACACAAGGTTAAGAGGGGAAATACTTGTGTCATCTATTGTTTGGGACCCATATTAGTCAGTAACCCTTTCTGGTATCAAAACTTTGAATCCACGCTATGTAGGGGTCCGGGCACGCTTACTGAACTAATTATAAGCGGTTCATTCTGATAATGGCGAGGGGTGTTGATGGTGCGTTCCAACCGGGTCATGTGCGTGCAAGGATCTGGTATGCTCTAAGGATGTAAGACACTGTGACATCTGTAAATAGGTCTGTGCCAATAGGTTGCCACTTTAGGGAGTGATACACCCTACTGTGGGGCCGACACATGGTATTTATGTATTAGGGAGTCGATCGCTAAGGGGTAGGACTTAGGGTACACTTAGTAATGTCTGTTTCTATTGGTACTGACTGTTTTTGTTGGGAGGCAACACCTATCTGTTTCTGCGTGGTACCGTCTGTTGGGGTGGTAAAGGCCCATTACTAGTGTACACCTAATTCTAACATTCTATTTCCGTAGGGATTATTCTGTTTCTGTCTCTGATTCCGTTTTCGATTCTGTTTCTGTACCTTCTGTCTGTTGGGGTGGTAAAGGCCCATTAGTTGGGTGGTAAAGGCCCATTATTAGTATTATGCTTCTGTACCTTCTGTCTGTTCGGGTGGTAAAGGCTCATTACTAGCATTCTGTTTTTGTAGAGATTGTTTTGTTTCCGTTTCTGTTTCAGTTTAGACATTAGGGTAATACCTAATCCTGTTATACTAGTATTAGTGCAGAGAAGTGAAGACTAAGTAAGAAGCTTAGCTTAGTCTCTATCATTCTGTTAACCTGGTATTCCTGTTACGGTTATCTCTCATCCAGATTTATTTACATGTCATGATACTATTATCTGTTTATATACTGAAAGTCACTGGACTCACCAGACTAATGTCTGACCTAGTTTGTTTCGCCTCTTTTCTTTCCGTTTCGCCCCCAGGTGCTTAGGGTGGAAACGTAGGAGCTTGACACAGATTCTCTCTGCTTGAAGTGTTTGAAGTATTGCTTGGCTTTGGCTCTATCTTTCCATGGCAGTTTATGTTGGGGATTATGACTTTAAAAACTATGCATTCTGAAGGCTTTTGTACAAGACCGATATTTTGTACTTGAATTCTGATATTGTGATTTGAAAAGATGTAACCAAACTTATATCTGTTTCTGTTGTAATAAAGATATAAATTTTTTTCAAGTTCTATTTTATCTGTCTTGTAAATTTCTGTTCTGTCTACTAAAACACTCCATCAAAGTTAAGGCATTCCCTTTGTGAGTGACCTTAATGGAGGTGGGGTGTTACACTTGGTATCAGAGCTGAAGATTACCAGATTTGATAAAAAGTTTTGAAAACTATTTTCAAAAAGGTTTAAAAAGGAAGTATTTTAAAAAGTAGAGTTTATTTTGAAAAACATAATCCCCAAAGCCATAGCCTATCTTTCTATCCTTTGTTTTGAATCTTTCCTTTTCTTTCGTTTCAGCATGTCTGGGGATCTTAACCTTCCGGAGGGTGTACCGATACCTGGCTGGTTCAGGAGGTACCTAGAAGCTAGGGCTAATGTTGCGGGCTCAACAAACGTCCCTCCTCCCTCAGCTGCAGCGGTTCCTCCTCCTCCGCGCGTGAATACTTTCCCGAAGATATGTAGAGACTTTCGAGCCATGGGTGGGAAGAACTTTAATGGAACTGAATCCTTCGTGGAGGCAAGGAACTAGCTCAAAGAAACTGAGGATTTGTTCATTATCTTCGAGGTGGATGATAGGCAGAAGATACAATTGGCGGTATGGTTGCTTAAGGACGAAGCTTCTTTTTGGTGGGAGGTCACAAATGGAGAGCGTTCGGTAGAGAGATGGATTTCAGGCATAGGTTCGAGATGAAATTTCTCTCACGAGCGGAAGAGAGTCTATACGTAGAGAGGTTCTGGGCGTTGAAGCAGGGGAATTCATCAGTGAGAGAGTACATCAACAAGTTTAATCAATTGGCAAGATTCGGCTTAGATTTGGTAAATACACCGCATAAGAAGGCACTAAGGTTTGCTAGAGGTTTAAACAAGCCGCTACACGGATTGGCAATGTCCCACATTCCTATGGGGGCTACCTTCGAGAAATCAGTTGACATGGCATTGATGCATGAAGAGGAAACCAAAAGTGAGAAGAAAGAAGAAAAACTTGAAGGACCACAGAACAAGAAGGCGGGGCCCAAAAAGGAAACACAAAAGAAGGATGAGAAGAATGAAGATAAGAAGGAGAATAAGTGCTTTACTTATGGAAGCTCGACCCATCTGAACAAGGATGGCAGAAAGAGGAAGGGCACTCAATTGTGGAGAAATGGGGCACTTCACTAGGGACTGCCCAAAGAAACGAGGACAAGGGCAGAGGGCAGGACCAACTTCTGGAGGACAGGCGAATACCCTCGAGGCTCGTGGATAGGATAGAAATAGGAAAACTTTCTGTAGAGGGATTAATCTCCTTATCTGATTGTGGAGTTAAAAACTCTTTATGATTCTGGAATTTTGATTCTGTAATTGAAACTCTACACTTTAATACTAGTCTTGTTTCTGGTTCCGCTATAGTCTAAAACCACATGAGGGTTACGACTCATCTGTTTGTGATAAGTTGGGGTTTGAGGGTATCTGTGTTGGGCGTTAAGTTGATTATGACGCATATATTCTGGGTTTTTATCATGCTTAGTTTCCTAAGAATCATTTGGTAATCTGATCTGTATCAGTAGTCTGTAGGTATCTGAATATTTCTAAAAAGGATAGGGGGTTTTACTCAAAGCGTGAAGTAGATTTCCAGTTGGACATTTGTTTAATGGGAGTGATTCTCTGAATGTTAATCTGATGTTGATTTCGGTCTTCGGGGTTGATACTTAGGGGGTTATTCTCGTAGACCGATGTCTAATGGGAACCTAGCTTTTGTTTTATCACTCGAATTTGTCCTATTGACCGAATCTTCGACTTTTAGGTAGGAACTAATGGGTGTAAACATGTGTTTGAGACATGTTATGTTTGATGGTTGCAAGTGGATGCAAGTGGTTGTTGGTGGATGCATACACACACACTAGGCACTAGATCGGCTCAAAAACACTCTCATGCTGCATATGGATGTGTGTGCATTTTTTTTTAAATTTTTATGGATGCGAAATGATTGACTCAGCACATGGATGTTGCATATGAATGAACGGTTGTGCACTCATACAAAAATGATATGTATCAAATAGGAAAATTGCATACATGTTGGACTCATGGCACTGACATAATTCGCATAAAGGAGGTCAACTGAATCAGTGGACCGCCTGATCTTTGCATTAGATAAGGAATATATACAAACACTTTTGCATATGTTCATACAACATTAGAAGTTTTTTAAGGACAATGGATGCTTGTGGATGATGGTTGAGTAGATGGGTGATTGGATGGTAGGACACATTCTTCCTAACTTGAAGATTTCGGGGACGAAATCCTTTAAGGAGGGGAGAATGTAACACCCCGTATTTTCTGTGAACATAAGAGTAACAAATCAGAGAATAATTAAATTGTAACAAAATAATTAAGGGGAACGGGTTACGCCACTGCGTTCGTATCGAAATTCTGCTTGGAATAGAGTCCAACTTTGCGTAAATCGGGCTCCGTATGAAGAAGATATGGCCTTCAAAAGTTTCAGTAAAACCAGCCCGAAAATTAAAAATTCAGATTTCGAAATTAAAAAAGACAACCGGGCTGAGCGGGAAAATTCCCGCCCAGGGCCCAGGTCAACACTAGGGTCGACCTGGGGGTCGACCAGGCTAAACAGGTCGACACTAGGGTCGACCTCCCCCCTCATCCCCTTTCCAGATCTGTAGACAGATCCATTCTTCTGCACCTGGACGCCTTTTTGACCAGATTCATGAGCTATAACCTATTTAAACACCCCCAAACCCAGTTTCCTCTCCACACAATTTCATTCTGCCTATACTCTGCCCCTATTCTAATTAAAAATAAAAATGGCGTCGCTACTCTGCTAGAATCAAAACTAGAACTAGTGCATCTTCTTCCAAACTAAATAGGATTAAAAGAACAACTAGTCTACATCAAAGGAGCGCAATTCAGTGTCAGAACACAGATTCCAGAATACAAGAATCGTTGCCTTTTTGTGAGTACAGTTATTTTCAGATATAAACTTTTATTATGATCTTCGCATGGTTATAAATCTGAATCTAAGGTTATGCATATTCTTATCTGTTAGATCTGTTTTTCTGTGACTATTCTATATCTCCTTTTTCTTTCTGTTCTATAGCCAGGCTACTACGAGCCTGTGCCGAATCTCATAAGAGATCAACGCATGAACAGTAATCTTGGGACAAATAATGAATACTGCATAATTGGACATGACTGATCTGTGACTGATTTGAGAAAAGAACATAGGTTGTAAATTAAGATCTAGAATCAGTGCATACTATGTATAAAAGACTGTGATTTGGAAGAAGAATTATTATATGACTTGGGATTTGGAATATAATGCATATTATAATGCAAGATCTGATTTTGAGGACTTAATACATGATTAAAATTTAACATCTAGATTTTGGGGCATATTTTATATCACGATCTATGACTTGAAAAGAAAAAAAAAGATATATGTGACTTAGGCATAAAGATCTATATTAAAATAGGTTAACTATTAATGTGAATGCGCCTAAATATGGATTTTAGGATATTTGGCATCATAGGCTATAATTTGGCATAATTATATTGTTTGGGACTTTTTAGAGAATATTCTGTACTGTGCAAAGTTTAATTAAAATTTGGGGCATATGTCGTATTATGAATTATGACCATGATTTAGGCATGTAAATTTAGGCAAGATATGTAAATAGAACTTTAAGAAATATTTGATCCGTTAAAACTGCTGAATTGCCTAATCTGCTAATCTGTTATCTGCTAAATCTGTTGAATTGCCTAATCTTCTAAATTTGTTATCTATTTAATCTGTTGAATTGCCTAATCTTCTAAAATATGTTATCTGCCTAATCTATTGAATTGCCTAATTTGCTAAATCTGCTGAATTGCCTAATCTGCTAAATCCATTGAATTGCATTATCTGTTGAAAGCTGAATAATTATGAATTGGAGGCTTGATCTAAAATTGAGAAAAACATGTTAATAGAACATTGGATAATCTGCCGTAGCTTGTAAAGAAGTTAAATCTGCTAAATAGACGTCATTAGTCTGATATTTTCTGTAAAGTAGCTATGACACGAGGTTAGACTCCGTTTGCGGTAGAATCCTGCCCGGAACCAACCGGCTTAACCAGCGACCGCAAACTGCCAGTCTAATGTGAGAGGTCGTAGGCATAACTAAAATAGGCTTAGACACGGGGTTAGGTCTGGCTTGTGGCAAAAGTCTACCCGGAACTGCCCGACATATCCAGCGGCCACAAGCTACCGACCTAATGTGGAAGGTCCGTGCATTAATAATTAATTAATGAAAATCTAAGATAAATATGATACCTAAAACGTGTTGGATGGATAGGGTTAAAACAATTGGTCTGATGAATCTAATAAACCCGTTTCGTAAATCTGTAGGCCCAATACAAAGTTAGGTAAAAAAATCTGTAATCTTGTTAATCTGTATATCTGATCCGTTTGTCTGAGAACTTGTTAATCTGTATATCTGATCCGTTAGTCTAAAAACTTGTTAACATGATTGTCTGATCTGTGAACTAGTAACCTGAACTCTGTCTGAAATCTGTAAATAAGTTAATCTGAAATCTATTAGTATGGGGACAGAAGGTTAGGAGGGGAAATACTTGTGTCACTGTTGTTTGGGACCCATATTAACCCTTTCTGGTATCAAAACTTTGACTCCACATTATGTAGGGGTCGGGCACGCTTACTGAACTAATTATAAGCGGTTCATTCTGATAATGGCGAGGGGTGTAGATGGTGTGTTCCAACCGGGTCATGTCCGTGCATGGATCCGGTCTGCTCTGAGGATGTAAGACACCGTGACATCTGTAAATAGGTCTGTTCCAATAGGTTGCCACTTTAGGGAGTGATACACCCTACTGTGGGGCCGACACAGGGTATTTATGTATTAGGGAGCCGATCGCTTAGGGGTAAGACTTAGGGTACACTTAGTTCTGTCTATTTTTGTTGGTACCGTCTGTTTCTGCGTGATACCGTCTGTTGGGGTAGTAAAGGCCCATTACTAGTGTATACCTAATTCTAACATTCTGTTTCCGTAGGGATTATTCTGTTTCTGTCTCTGATTCCATTTCCGATTCTGTTTTTGTACCTTCTGTCTGTTGGGGCGCTAAAGGCCCATTAGTTGGGTGGTAAAGGCCCATTATTAGTATTCTACTTCTGTACCTTCTGTCTGTTCGGGTGGTAAAGGCCCATTACTAGCATTCTGTTTTTTGTAGAGATTATTCTGTTTCCGTTTCTGTTTCAGTTTAGACATTAGGGTAACACCTAATCTTGTTACACTAGTATTAGTTCAGAGAAGTGAAGACTGAGTAAGAAGCTTAGCTTAGTCTCTATCATTCTGTTAACCATCTATTCCTGTTACGGTTATCTCTCATCCAGTTTTATTTACATGTCATGATACTATTATCTGTTTATATACTGAAAGTCACTGGACTCACCAGACTAATGTCTGACCTAGTTTGTTTCGCCTCTTTTCTTTCCGTTTCCCCACCAAGGTGCTTAAGGTGGAAACGTAGGAGCTTGACTCAGATTCTCTCTGCTTGAAGTGTTTGAAGTATTGCTTGGCTTTGGCTCTATCTTTTCATGGCAGTTTATGTTGGGGACTATGACTTTAAAAACTATGCATTCTGAAGGCTTTTGTACAAGACCGATATTTTGTACTTGAATTCTGATATTGTGATTTGAAAAGATGTAACCAAACTTGTATCTGTTTCTATTGTAATAAAGTTATAAATTTTTTTCAAGTACTACTTTATCTGTCTTGTAAATTTCTGTTTTGTCTACTAAAACGCTCCATCAAAGTTAAGGCATTCCCTTTGTGAGTGACCTCAATGGAGGTGGAGTGTTACAGTATATTTCAAGAAGTTGGGAAATGATTCTTGGGTGTATTTGCTCTTGTATGTGGATGGTATGCTCATGCTTTAAATGACAAGGCAGAAATCAACAAGTTAAAACTAAGATTGAACTTGAAATTCGAAATGAAAGGCCTTGGGGAGGCTAAGAAGATATTGGGCATGGAAATTGAAAGGGACCTTAAGCGTTTTGAGTTAAAATTGACTCAAAAAGTGTATATAAATAAAGTGCTTTGTCGGTTTAGCATAGAGAATGCAAAGGCGTTGAACGCACCTTTACCTTGCATGTGAAGCTTTCGAGTCAAGGATCACCTATCGGAGAGAAAGACAAGATTTATATAGCCACGGTGCCATATGTAAATGAGGTTGGTAGTTTGATGTATGCCATGGTGTATACATGCCCAATATTGCAAATGTCATTGGGTTGGTTTTTGGGTATACGGCTAATTCGAGAAAATCGCATTAGGAAAGGTCATGCTTGTTTTGAGGGTATTTGAATGGTAGATTATCTCCTGGACTTGTCTTTCGGGGTATCAAGGAAAAGAATTGCAATTTGGTTGGTTATTGCAACTTAGACTACGTCGGTGATAGGGATCGGAGAAAGTCAACTTCCAGATATGTCTTCACACTTAGTGGCACGACCATAAGTTGGAGATCGAGATTGTAAACCATAGTTACTTTATCCACTGTGGAGGCAAAGTTGATAGCCGCGGTAGAGGAAGCAAAGGAGGCACTCTATTTGAAGCGTTTGTTGTGTGATTTAGCATTTGAATACAATAACATCGATGTTCATTATGATAGCCAAAATACTATCCGTTTGGCGGAAAACTTAGCGTTTAGCTCACGGACTAAGCACGTAGAAGTAAGTCATTCTTAGTATCTATGGATGAAGATAAGCAAGTATATCTTCAGAGATTTCACAAAAATGACAATGCGACAAATATGTTCACCAAGACGTTGTCAATTGGGAAGTTCAAGCACAGCTCGAACTTGATTTGCTTGGAGAAGTGCTAGGTGCCACTAGGTGGCATGGGTGAGAGAGGAGCTTATTTTGATAAGGAAGAGTTGTGGTGCAAGACTGAAATTCCATCTTCTTGTAAGTACCACTTGACACTCCTAAGTACTTTAGACTTTGGTTGAGATAGTTTGGGAGTTGAGTGCTTAAAACACTTTACTAGCGGGTAGGGACTTTGCCTGAACTCGTCGACAAAGTGCAATGTGGGGTGATTTTGCCACAGTTCATTAGGGAAGCATTCAAGCTTGGATGAAGGTAGAAGTGGTGATATTGGTGATATAGGATGTAGATGTTGGTATGGTACTACCGGTGTTGGAGATGGGTATAGTATCAAGGTGGAGCGTTAAATTTTGTGATACTATATGGTAGAATTGAAGAGGGTTGAAGTAGCTTCGTGTAGGAGAAGACCGTTTGCAAATCAGAGCTCGTATGTGGAAGATATGGCCAAAAAGGCAGGGGGATTTAGGCTAAGTGCAAATTCAGACGTCTAAAAAGAATTTTAGACATTTGAAATCAGCTACAGAAAAATCTGAATAACGTTCAGACATTTGGGAAGCCATTCAGACATCTAAGGTGGAATCCAGACGTCTAAAACGAGCCAGATTGGTTTTCTGAAAGAAATTCCAAATGTTTGGAATTCAGGGCCAAACGTCTGGAGCGGAGCCCAGGCTGTTTTTCAGGCCTAGAGGAAAGTGATGATTTATGAATTAGCAAGGGGCATTGTGAACATTTGCCTGGGGTTTCTACACAATTATATAAGCTATTATTTCTCAAATTTGAAAGGGTGTGATTAGTTCATCAAAGCAAGGTTTAGTCCTCCATTAATTAGGGTCTGACAATCCTTATATTTCTTCAATTCTAATCTTCACAAACTTAATTATATTCTCTATCGAATATTGGAACATTGTAATCAATTTCTTGTACTCTTCTTGTTCGGTGATAATAAAAGCACTTTCCCTCAAAATGGATGTACAGTAATAAATTGTTAGTGGAACCACTATAAATCTTGGTGTGATCTATTTTATTGTTATCATTCTATTATACTGCTTGACTTGTGTTTGTGATCAGATTTGAATCGTTTGAGGTTGGTTTGATCATAGACTGGTTGTTTGGGCATGATCTAGCTTTTTTTCCACTGCGTTAGGGATTGGATTGAGTGGTCTCAATTGGTATTGTTTCCCTAACATTGGTAATCTTTCATACTTATAGAAGCAAGCCACATGCATGGTAACTCCAAGCTCTTACTCGGTTGATGCCTTCAGCCAGTAGATGTTTGATTACCTTGGTGGTTATCGATTCTCAATATTTCCTAATTGAAGATATGGTTAATGCTAGCCAGCTATACTTATATTGCATTAGTTCTATGATGTATTTTTTCCTTAAACCATTATAATTTTACTACCCATTGCTCAATATTTTTCTTAGTATTCCAATTATTTAGCATCTCGATATCGCAATGTGTTTATAGTGTTGATACCTTTTTTTACACTTTGTACCATTCTATTGATTTGGTTGCCATTTTTTCCTTTGAAAACTCTCTTATTAGTTGAAAAATATATAGGTAACATTCCTCTCCCCTATGCTCCTCCTTTACCCCCAACCAAGTATAAAAGAAGCTTTACACAATTAATTATAAGACTAATTATCTTTTCTTGAGAGCTCTACTAACCCTTTTTTAGGAATAATTTTATAGAACATTCTTTGGAAGGAGAGTATTGAATTTATGTGATTCAAATATTTGTTTAAGAGCAAATAAATTACTTAATTAATTGATTCAATCAATTATGTTATATGTGGAAATATTTTAGAGGATATTTTAGTAGGAAAAAAATTGATTACATAATAAATTAACTAATCAATGGATTTATAAACGAGTGAAGAAGTATATTTTTAAATTCATTGATTTTGTAATTTGAAAAAATAAATGATTTTGTTTGGAGAATCAAGCAAGAGAGGAAACATGTGGAAACCAAGATCATCACTTTCTATTTACACTACAATCAAATCATGGGCATTTGGAAAGGTTTCAAGAAAATCATAAAATTAATTCTCTTCATCTCCAAGCAAGATTTTGTCCTGAAGCCTATTTAAATCTTCATATTAGTGGAGTGTGACTGTGAGGGAGCATCCACCATTATCCTCTTCTTCGGTTACCCTAATTTCTGTTGTCAATCAATTAAGGGTTTGAGTGCATACAAATCATCATTGATATTAATTATTCAATTTGTAATTATGGGTTAGTCTCTCCATCTACTACCTATAATTTTATAATTTCTATCTTGTGTTCTCTTTTTTACTCTCTTCAGTGAAATAAAGAATATTTGTTGGGTCCACGTTAAATCTTTGTGTCTTGTACTAATTTTGTTTTGTTCGGTGATTTTTTTACTGAGTTGGCGGTTGATAATTAATCGACAAGGTAGATACTCCCTTTTTTGTATTGCTCCTACACCTTTTTGTATTCCACTGTGTGGTTTTGGAGTTTGTACAAATCAGATCAATATTTTGCACGATATTTTAGGACTGGAGCAATATGTGCAATTATTCGCACAACAGATTGGTATTAGGGCAATTCATGCAATTATTCACACAACAGAGACATCATCTCTTATCAAGACGTATTATCTTTTGTTCTTTCAAACTTGCTGGAAGGAGACATTGATAGATATCGACTTGATAACATCTTTTCTTCAATGTTCAAGATACACTTACTTTTATATTAAACAATTAACAAAAAATATTGCTCCTTTTGTGAATTTGAAAGAATTACTTATAGAGTCTCGTCGCCACCTTTTGCTATAAATATATGATGACCCATAGATCATAGAGTGTAATACCTATAGTTTTGACTAAAATTATTTAGGAGGTTTAATTAAGTAAATTAATCAGAATAGTGTTGATATATTGTAAATAGATAAGATTTAATAATTGATTAGGCCATGCCCTAAATAAACAACTAATAAGATTGCTTTGAAGTATAATATAGACATGAATAAAGGAGAAGGGAAAATTAGAACTAGAATGTTATTCCAACCCTTTCTCTCCCTCACTCATTCTTATTTTTTGCTATAACAAAACAATGTAAAGAAAAAACTAAGGAGGTCAACCATTAACTATGGATTAAGGAAAGGGAAACTAAGGAAATCCAAAAGGATGAAGATTGAATTCTTTCTTCATCAATCTCAACTTAATTATCCAATCTAGGGTGAAAAATAGTAAAACTATGTCATTTATCATTTTTATGGCCCCTTATTTTTTATTATTTTTGCATTATTCAATGGTTATATGACATGCCATGTTTGATTATGTCGATGATTGTATAATGCATTATTGGGATTTTTATGAAATTGTTATGATAAGATTATGGGACAAACCTTAGTTTATAATCCCGAAGAAATTTAGTTTTAGATATGTTGCGAATAACATAATTTTGAAGATGAGTTAATAATTGGGGTATTTAGTTTTAAGGAAATATTTTAAAAAAATAGATGCAAGGATAACTAAGTTTATTAATTAGATTAAGAACAAAGACTAAATTATATTATATCAACATGAAGTTCACTTTTATTTCCCCTCATTACTTCATTAATAAAAAAAATAAAAAGTAGCCCCCAAAATCGAAAGCAAAAAAGTGATTTCAAAATTATTTTAATCGATTGATGTTATTATTAATATGTAAAAATAATCAGCTCGAAAAGCTAAATAAATATAACATTATAACTTAAAAATATAGCTTTATATTGTATCGCCTAAACATACGACTAAGTCATTTTAAAGCAAATCTCATTTACATCCAAAAAAGGCTATATATAAAAGACGATGCATTTAGCTTTCCATCCTCAATTTTCTTATATTCATTTTGTTCCATATTTACAAAATAAAAAACATTTAATAATTATTATTTTTATTAATTTTTGATCTTATTGTAACATCCTAGATTTTTGAACATTAACTACAAATATTTAATTCTGTTTTAAATATTGACTTCAGACTATATATGGAATTATAATATACAATTCATTTATATAACGAAGTTCGAATGTATAAATTTATAACATAATTAAAACGAATGCGTAACGTCGCGGTAGTTCATAATATTGAATTTTGAACTTTAATTGAATATATAGGATCCGATATAAGTCGGATTTCTGTGAAACCAGAAACGCTATAATCTATTAGATGATAATATTCTAATGAAAGAGAAAAATCGAGATTTTAGCTTATAAATTGTAAGTTATGTCCAGATTAAAATTTCAAATAATCGCTATGGAATCATTAATAAATTATAATGATTTAATTAAAAAATATAAAGGAATTTCTATATATTTGAACATCGTTTAACCAAAAATTCAGAATGTTAAATCTATACTGGTTCAATTTGAAGTTATAGTTCTTCCGTTGGGATATATTTGATAATATCAATTTATTATTATTTAAATAATATTGTTTGGAATTAAATTATTTTATCGATATTATATAAGCGTTAAAAATAGCCCTTTTTTAAATGATCTCCATTTTCAATGAAATAAGCTTTATTGGAATACATATAACTAATTATTGCTAAATTTCGAATTTGGGGTCAATGGATCTGTGCATCCAATTTAACGGGGAACCGATAAATTAAAATAATGCCTTGGTGCAAACGAAACCGGTTTTCAACAAATGAAATTTCATGGGGTCGGAACGTTGAGACGTAGCAGTGAGTCCATTTTTGTTGTGGTTGAAGCTCATGTGAGGCGTACGAATTTTACGGTTAACGATAAAAATTAATACCCTAAAAATATCTTCAGTCTTCTCAATGAATAAAAAATTATTGGTTACGTCAGTTTAAATTATCGTTGCCAATTTGTTTTCGATCTTCGCAGCAAAAATCTAAAAAAGGATTCTGCCCCCTCACGTACAAACAACAGTTCACCTCAGCCAACCCATTTATAGACCTACCCTGTATGCTATTGAAAAAATGTTATTCTTATCCCTTTTTCTTTCCTAAATAAATATACACACATGATACGATCTGCCTTCATACATTCTGAATAACAAAATATCCACCAAATGAATAATTAAAGCCGCAAGCCTTTGATTTCCTTTTAATTGAAAATCTCTAAACCAAAACACAAATCTATAACTAATGAAAGCCAAACCCCATCCAAGATATATATATATATATATGTAAAGTAAAACTCAAAGCAAGTTAAAGGCATTGGTGAAGTATGATCGGCCATGATGGGGATAACTACAGGATGGAGCATTGACTGGTGGGTCACGCAAGTAGGCAAGCTGGGGTTCAGGTGAGCTGCTGATCTTGTGCGTGAGGACTCAGGGATTGTGATGTCAGGGGGAAGGCCGGTAAGGGATAGTGGCAGCTCCGATGATCATTTATGGGGAAGGAGAATCGCGCGTTGGTGAACTGGGTTGATGTACAGTGGGTCGGGATTTCATCTGAAGTCATCGGGGTTTGTGGAGACTTAGGGGAAACATGTCATGCCGGAAGGAAGGGACTGGAGCCGAAGGTCCGAGGGATTGGTCTGTGTGCTCTAGTAGGGTTGGATGGTTTTCCGATCACCATATTTTGGGTGCAGCGGGGCAACTTCGTGCATTGTGGTGTTTTTATGACAACAGAAGTATTGAGATGGAGGTATTATTTGACATACGGGTGGATGGTTGTTCTCGTTTCTGGTGGTCAACAGGGTCAGGTGGGGTACCAATGGACGGTGCGTTGATGTGTGGTGGTGAAGAAACAGTGGGGCTTACGTAAAGTAGTAGTATGGAGGAGGTTTGAGTGGATATGGAAATACTTCGTGAACCAAAAAACATAGTAGGTAGAAGATGACATATAAATGGCTAATTACATATATGGGCCTAATTATAATTATGTTGTGCTTAATCATCATTATTTTTGCCTAATTTAGTTTTAAAACGAGCCTGACCAAATATATAACTGCCTAATTATTCTTAGTAAACGCTTAGTCTGTTATAACGCAACGGCTTGGGTAGTATGCATATAATATACCTAATTTCATATGAAAATATCTAATACCAAATATTAGTGCCTAAGTATTTTGTTTTAAAGTGCCTAATATCCTAATTTAATCTTGCTTAACATTATATACTCGTGGCACAAATTTATAGTATAATATTTATGTCACGTATGAAACCTGTTTTGGGAAATGGATAGAAAAATGTATATATACGTGCCCCGTTTACATTATCATCAAATTAAAGTGGCCAACGTTTATATAAATAATGCAAATAATGGTTATTATTAAATAAATGTTTATTTAAATTGATATAAAAAAGATGGGATTAATTATAAGTATAGTGAGTACAATAATTAAGTATTTAATTTATGGTTTAGATAATATAAACCATAACCGTAGTAAAGTTTGTACTGTGCTAGTAGGTTGTCAGAGTGAAAAAAACAAACAGCATTGGAATCATATCAGCAAATGCTTCAATATAGAGCTAGTTTGGACAGAGTGGGACGTAGATGGAAAATTCAATTAAATTAGATGTTTTTTTAATTTAATAAAAATGAACTGCTTTAGCAAAGAAGGGAAATTAAGGCGGGTTCAACTCACTGAGTTTATCCCGCTTATATTTTTCTGTAAGCCAGGATTTTATTTTGTGTGCAAAGTTTGCTGATGATTGTTAATTGGATGATTGTTTACGTTGATGCTAAATATTTTTAGTACTCATTGTTTAAATTAAACGTTTGTTTAATTTAATCAATTAAATTGTTATTTTAATGAATATATTCCAAATGAGGCAACTTACCTTGTTGGTTATGTTTATATTAATATAAACGTATTTAATAAATAATTGAATGCTTGGATGGATGTTGTTAATGGATTATTGACCGTTATTAGTTAAACATTTATTTCGTTTACAGTGTAAAGTAAATATATTGTCATATTGAAATTGAGATAACCCATTTTGATGCAGGGAAGGAAAGGTTGGAGGAATCCATATTCTTCAAATATGTTATAATTTCCATATTATGAATTTTTTATCATTATAAGTTGATGTGTTTGATTTGATGTGTTTGATTTTATGTAAAATTGTTAATTATTCACGAATTAGTACTTTCGTAGACATTTTCCTCTCTAAGTACCGTTAATAAATTAAAGGTTTTATGGAATTTATTTTGAATCGATTCTGAACATTTCCAAATTTATATTCATATACGTTTTTGTAATACGATTTTTCATTTTAAAATAAATATCAAAGTTTAATTAAGTTTTTATAATCATTTAGATTTTAGCTAAATGGAAATTTCAGGATATTTTTACTACATAAATGATTAAGTAATTTATAACTAGACTTGTAAGTGAATTTAAGTATTAAGACCATTTGAAATTGAAAGATTGAAATGCGTTAAAGAAATTGTAAGCATATGGAAAATGTGTTTAAAGGAAACTGAAAGGATTTTCTGTAAGTCATGAATGTTATAAAGAAACATTATTTGCAAATATAAGAAATGTGACTAAATGGGTTTTTCGTTAATGGAATCGTGTATGGATGGAAATTCAAAGAGATTTAGTTCCTTAATGAAATTTTATGAAGGCATAAGGTCCTACGTGTAGTTAAATGAAATATTAAGCAAAATATAAGTAAAAGTTTAAGAAGTGGATTCTTAAGTCGAAGCCGAGAGTTTCAAGAATGAATTGGTATTCGAAAGGGTGAACCTTTTCTGTTTCGAAGTTAATAATGTTGCTCAGTTAAGGTCTGAGAGGTCATTATACCCCAACTTGATTGACTTCATCGTTCGAAAAAAAAGGTTAAGGTTCGATAGCAAATGTTGGTTTAATAAAATACGTTAATGGGTATAAATGGTTTCAAAGACTCTGTTTTAAACTAAATAAAATGGTTTTGAGAATATTCTTATGTTATAGTAAGAAGTAAAAGTTGTTTTTCCAATATTGGAAGATTAAAAGTTTTAATTAACCGATGGTTAAATAAAGAAGCCAAATGATGTTGGGTATTGAATCAGTGAATTCAGTTTTCTTTTTATGGATGAAGGGTTGTTTTATTTTGATATTTAAATAACTGACTATCAAAATCTGGCCTACGATTGTTGGTACGGAAAGGCCGGATCGAATATATACTCAAAAACCATTCCGACCGGCAAATACATAACATTGAAGATAGAAGATAGGTTGAAGACCGTGGATCTTCATAAGCGGAATGATTACTTGTCAAATATTCTCTGATGCTGCAACCAGAGGTATTCTGACGTGATTCGGTCATGAGCGGGATTTTGCGGATTTGCAAGGACTTCTCGCTACTATCCATAAGAATGTGGTAGGAGAGTGCCTTCAGTTTGTCCAGTCCTAGGACAACTTGTATGGACGAATGTCTGATAGAGTACGCCTAACAGATCACATAAGACGAACTTTTCAAGGCATTACTTTTTGTGGTGGAAGAATTCTTTTCTCTTAAATTTTTATACCCATAATATTTTTGGGAAGATCAACTAGTGATTTGACAGGTTTGACGATGTGGTATTCAAGTAATCGTAGCCTCAAGCCTCATCAATCGAGAAATGAAAAAAATCGGGAAGGTAGCATGGCTAGCTGGGTTGCACCCAAGCAGGGTGCATTATCATCAATCTAGAGAAATTTCTTAATTTGTTCTTCTTTCGTTTCTGTATCTCTGCGGATGGATGGTGGGTCCTTAAAACCGTCGGGTGATAATACATTCGCTACACTCAAGCTAAATAGTGGGCGGTCATGTGTGGCCGGGTTGCAAGATGTTCTTGTTGAAGCCCAGTGTATCTCCTCTAGAGTACACTGATCGGAAGGTAGTCTCATACCTTGTCATAGTTGGAATCCATTCTCCAATAAGAGCCCGCATTTTTTGATTATAGACTATATATGTGGAGTATGAGATGCAAGCGTTCTGCTATTTGACTATTTATTTGATATAGACATTATTATAATTTCACCGGATTTCATATCAAAAATGTTTTGGGTTATAGTAAGGTAAAAACCGTGCATGTTTATGTGTGGGCTGGTCTTACTACTATCCTTTTCTTTCAAAAGGATTTTATAAAAGTTAAGCAATATGGATGTTATTTAAACTTAGTGAGTTTTTCTCACGCTGGTTCACCAAATTGATCTGTGGCGTTTGTAATGCTCGGGTCAGCCCGAGTTAAAGGTTCAGTTTATCGGATGCTGTGAAGTTCAGAGACGAGCTGGAGGAGTTCAGACATATGATATATGTTACATTATTCCCCTATGTGTTGAATTTGTGGACAAGTTGTTATAACTGTCCAGATTATTTTGACTGTTGTACTCTGATGATTGTAGGTATTTTTTTCAAGCTCTAAATAAAGTTATTTCTGTATTATAATTTATTCCATTGCGATGTGAGACTCTGCATAGGGTTGGTTCTTCTTCTTTCTTCTATTCTAATATTTCCTTCTTATCTTTCTCTCAACTTCTAACTTCTTTATCTTAACTTTCTTCTTTTCTGTATAATTTTGGTTTACTGTGGTAGTTAAATGTCGGCTTAAAGTGTACGGAAAAGTGGGACGTTACAACATGGTATCATAGTTATTTGTTGAGTAGTAACCTCGGCTCTGTGGCATAACTCGATAGAGATGGGGTTAGTAATATCCTTGTTTGAGTTTGAGTATATATACGAGAGAGCGTAGTAGTAAATTTTATATAAAAAGGTTTTGTATTGTGTAGATTAATCGATTCAAGTGTTGGGAAACCATATTGAACTAGCAATTGGCATAATGTTGGTTTATAAAGAGGGTAAATGAAAATTTTCTTTTACCTAAATTATATTTTCATATAGAAAAAGGAAATGATTTTCTTAAACTGGTTGTTTGGTTGTTTGATTGATTTGTTTGGAATTCAAATCAACTCAAGAAATGAAATTAAATAAAATGAATATGGAATTTGGAAATCGAATGGATAATTGAATAAAATCGGTTATGAAATGGAACTAAATGATTTAACCCTTGATTATTACTTGCATTGTTAGTGAGTTAAGTGCAGATTCCATAAGGTTATGGAGTTGATTTGGTTACTCAGATTTGAAGTACAAATTGAAAGATGAAGAGCAGTTAGTTGATTGCTTTGAAATTGGAATTGAGTTGCCCGAAAAATAGGTAAACCTTAACATTATTAGTTGTTGATTAATTTTATACTCCTGAGTTGGGTAGCCATTTGGCTTTTAATTTTCTTTTGGAGGAGTTGAGGCCCGGAATGGCAATTGTAGTTGTATCAATCGAGATGTGCAGAGGAGATGCTAGCGAAATTTTCAAAATTTTTAAAGAGTTTGAATTTGTTTTGATGATAATTTAGAATAATTATTTTAAAATAATTGGGTTCAGAGCATTCTTCTTACCTTGTAATTTCGGGGACGAAATTCTTTTAAGGGGGACGAATGTAACATCCTAGATTTTTGAACATTAAATACAAATATTTAATTCTGTTTTAAGTATTGATTTGGGATTATATATGGAATTATAATATATATATAATTCATTCATACAACGAAGTTTGAACGTATAAATTTATAATATAATTAAAACGAATGCGTAACATCGCGGTACTTCGTAATATTGAATTTTGAACTTAAATCGAATATACAAGATCCGATATAAGACAGATTTCTATAAAACAAGAAACGTTAGAATCTATTAGATAATAATATTCTAATGAAAGAGAAAAATCGAGATTTTAGCTTATAAATTATAAGTTATGTCTAG
The DNA here is from genome assembly GCA_030737875.1 of Allium sativum. Lineage (NCBI taxonomy): Eukaryota > Viridiplantae > Streptophyta > Magnoliopsida > Asparagales > Amaryllidaceae > Allium > Allium sativum. The sequence goes on along the minus strand of CM060916.1, from coordinate 708,578,125 downwards.
ATTAAAATTCCAAATAATCGCTATGGAATCGTTAATAAATTATAATGATTTAACTAATAAATACAAAGGAATTTCTATATTGAATATCGTTGAACCCAAAATTCTGAATGTTAAAATCTATACTGGTTCAATTTAAAGTTATTGTTTCTTCCGTTTGGATATATTCGATAACATCGATTTATTATTATTTAAATAATATTGTTTTGGAATTTAATAATTTTATTGATATTATATAAGCGTTAAAAATAGCCGTTTTTCAAACGATCTTTGTTTTCAACGAAACGAGTTTTATTGGAATATGTATAACAAATTATTGCTGAATTTCGAATTTGGGGCCAATTATAGTTGTTTTATCTATGCGGGCAATTTATCGGTGAACCGATAAATTAAAATAATGCCTTGGTGCAAATGAAACCAGTTTTCAACAAATTAAATTTCATGGGGTCGGAACGTTGAGATGTAGCAGTGAGTCCATTTTCATTATAATTGAATCTCATGTGTGGCATGCGAATTTTATGGTTAACTGTAAAATTTATTACCCTAAAAATATTGTTAGTCTCCTCAATGAATAAAAAAAATCATTGGTTACATCAGTTTAAATTGTCGCTGCTAATTTGTTTTCGATCTTCGCACCAAAAATCTAAATAATGATTCTGCCCCCTTACGTACAAACAACAGTTCACCTCAACCAACCCATTTACAGCTAAAAGCTACTCTGTATGCTATGGACAAAATGTTATTCTTATCCCTTTTTCTTTCCTATACAAATGTACACACACGATATAATATGCGTTCATCCTTTTTGCATAACAAAATCTCCATTGCATGAATAATTAAAGCCGCAAGCCTTTGATTACCTTTTAATTGAAACTCTCTAAACCAAAATACAAATCTGTAACTAATAAAAGCCAAACCCTATCCAAGATATATATATATATATATATATATATATAAAGAAAAACTCGAAGCAAGTTAAAGGCATTGGTGGAGTATGATCGGCCATGATGGGGATGGCTACAGGATGAAGCGTTGAGTGGTGGCTCATGCAAGTAGGCAAGTTGGGGTTCAGGTGGACTGCTAATCTCTTGCGTAGGGACTTAGGGATTGCAACGTTAGGGGGAAGGATGGCAAAGGCTAGTGGCAGATCCAATGATTATGTGTAGGGAAGGAGAATCGTGCATTTGTGAAATAGGTTGATGTACAATGGGTCGGGATTTCATCTAAAGTCATCGCGGTTCATGGAGAATTGGGGGAAACAGGCCACACCGAATGGAAGAGACTGGAGCCGAAGGTCCAAGGGGTTGGTCTGTATGCTCTAGCAACGTTGGATGGTTTTCCTATCACCGAATTTTGGGTGCAGCGGGGCAACTTTGTGCGTTGTGGTGTTCATATGACATTAGCAGTTTTGAGATGGAGGTATTGTTTGACATACAGGTGGAGGGCTGTTCTCGTTTTTGGTGACAGGGTCAGGTGTGGTAGCGATGGACGATGCATTGATGTGTGGTGTAACAACCCGTGTTTTTATAACGTGTAATAACCATAAATCAAGGCAGAATTAATTTTTAAAATAAGAATTGAGGGAATCGGGTTGTGCCATTGCGTTCGTCTCAAAATTCTGCTTGGAAACGAGTCCAAGTTTTCGAAAATCGGAGTCCGTATGACCAAGTTATGACCATTCGAAGTTTTCAGAAATTTTCAAGTTCAAAACAGACTCAATTCGAATTCAAAATTCGAATTTCAAACCTCCAAATGGATTGGGCGGGAAATTTCCCGCCCAGGACCAGGTCGACCTGGGGGTCGACTATGTAGTCGACCTACCCAGGACCAGGTCGACCATAGTGTCGACATGGGGGTCGACCTGGTGCCCGAGTCCATTTCTGAAGCTGGATTCAGTCTGATGTATTTGGCCTTGTTTCTGTCCACATTCGTTGACCTGACCCTATAAATACAGCCACTAACACCAGTCTCTCTACACCAAATTTCTTTCTGACCTTATGCTGCTCTGATTCTGGTTGAAAAGTTTGAGAGAGGGACTGCTTCTACTATGTTGAGACTGCGTTAAGGGAATTGCTGATTTGGGGACTTCTATTAGGACTTGACTAAGCATATTCAACATCGACTCTCTTTTTCTAATTCTCGAACCACGATCTGTAAGCCCCAGTTATTTTCAGATTTAAACTGTAAATGTATTATGAATATGATGTAAATTGAAATTGGACCTATGTATGATGACTGTTTTCATTCATTCTCGTTCATCTTGGATCTTGACTCTTGAATATAACTAGGACATTGATTTGGGGCTTATTCATGTTGTAAACCAAAAAGAGAAATCCCTCTTATTATCATGTTGAATCTGTTATTAGTCCCATGTTTATGACTATCACCTTATGACAGTCGTTACCATGACTATACTATCACCTTATGACAGTCGTATCATGACTATACTATCACCTTATGGTTGTCATTACCATGACTATACTATCACCTTGTGACAACTGTTATTTTGACTAGTACCTTATCTTGCTAGATTTGGAATCTTTATGTTTGAGGCCAATATTTCATATGCCAGTAATGTTTTAATCCTTTATTTCAAGTCATATCATGATATGCTAGTAATCACTTTTTCCACATTATACCCGTTCCTTTTTATGTTATTCCCTATTAGATTTATTTGTATCGATTCGAACTTACGTGCGATGGGAATACGATTTGGGTAGAATAGGTGAAACATAAATTAGTTTTAAACTTGAACATGAACGTTACTATGACTTGAACCTGAATATGGACATGAACTTGACACGATTTGACATGAAACATGACCTGAAAAACTTGACATGAATCTAGACATGAAAACTTAACGTGGGCATGACAGTTAGATAAACTTGAAAATGGACAACTCGAGGTTGGGTTGAGTTTGCAGTGTAAATCTTCCCGGAACCGCCCGGCAAATCCAGTGGCTGCAAACAATAGGATCCAATGTGGGTAGTTGGTCATATTGCACGTAAAAATCCGAGGTTAGACTATGTTGTGGTGTAAATTTGCCCGGAACCGCCCGGCAAATCCAGTAACCACAACAGTTAGTCTAATGTGAGAGGTTGGCGTGCACTAATGAATTAATGCCACATGATAGGGTTAAGTCATGAACCACTTGAATATACTTAACCAACTTGACACGATGACTTGATAGGGTTAAGTCGTGAACTGCTTGAACACACTTAACCAACTTGATACACGATCTGGATAGGGTTAAGTCACGAATTTGAATGACAACACTTAACCCATTAGAAACCCTAGTTACGCGGTCCTTTTCAGCAGTAACCCACTTAGATGTATCACGATACCCTGGGACTAGGCAGGGTGGGGCACGATTATTGGGCCGATTGTAAGCGACCAGAACGATGGCTGAGTAGGTGTGCCATTGTAGGTTCAGGCGGGCTATGGTCGTGCACATAGTCCGGAGTTGAAAAAGCAGGCATTGGGCACCCGTAGATTTACACTATGCGTGCTTGATTCGTGTCGGTGGTTGGCACCATAGGACTTTATACACCCTATTGTGGACCTAGCACAGGTAACTACATTTCTGGATAGGGTCGTATGACACAGACACATGACGAGTTTGGACTTGTAGGGAGCCGATCGATTAATAGATCGTACTGTAGGACCCCGTAATGGGTCACTTCATGACACTGGGCTAAGGGATCATTTCATGATTAATACTTGACATGGGTTAGAACACTAGTACAGATGGTGCAGCGAACCTTGAACATGCGATGCTAGACTTGACTTATCTTGTTATCTTGATTATCCTACCAGTTCTGTTATCACCCTTATGTTTAATTCCAGTTTTCACATATCATGTTACCTTTACTAGTTTTCTTACTGAAAGTCACTAGGGCTTACCAGTCTTTATGACTGACCCTTTTTCTTTCGCCTCTTTTTCTTTCGTTTCTTCCCCCCAGGTTCTCAGGGAGGAAACACTAGCTCTTAGCTTGGATTCAACTTGCTTTCTGACAGCTCATGTACGGTTTGGTCTTGGGCTATGCTATGGCTGCTTCTGCTACTTATGGGGAATAATTTACTTTTGTTTTAAGTTTATGCTCCTTTATTATGAACTGGATGTAATGGAATAATTTGTATTTTGGATATATGAGCTGATGACTCTTTTCTGGAAAATAATAAAAAATTGGTTTTTATTTCTACCGCTGCTTTATTTATGTTCTGCCTCGTGATATCTCTGTGCATGTTTACCTAGATAATACTCCACCAAAACTAGTGCATTCCCTTTGTGAGTGACCCTAGCGGAGGTGGGGTGTTACATTTGGTATCAGAGCAGAAGGTTACCAGGCTGGGCAAAAGTTTTAAAAACCTTCCAAAACTATTTTCAAAACCATTTATAAAGAAGCAGTTTTCAAGAAAAGTTTTATGTTTAAAAAGGCTATTCCCCAAAAGCCATTAGCACTATCCTTTGTTTCCTCGCTTGAATTCTTTTCTTTTCGTTTTTCAGCATGGCCGATCTTAACCCTCCTGAGGGAATACCCGTGCCTGGATGGTTCCGAAGGTACTTAGAAGTCAGGGCCAACGACGCGGGCACGGCAGACATCCCTCCTCCTCCTCCCCCAGTGGATGCGGTTCCTCTTCCTCCTGGTACCGCCTTTGCCAAAATATGCAAAGACTTTAAAGCAATAGGCGGCAAGAACTTCGTTGGAACTGAAACCTTCGTTGAGGCACAAAACTGGCTAAAGGAAATAGAAGACTTCTTCATTATCTTTGATATGGAGGACCATAGGAAAGTTCAGCTGGCAACATGGTTGTTGAAAGAGGAAGCTGCATTTTGGTGGGAAGTCACCAACGCTACCAGGCCAATTGAGACTTGGGCAGACTTTAGAGAGAGGTTTGGGCTTAAATTCTTATCGTCCGCAGAGGAGAACCTTCAAATGGAGAGGTTCCTAGCGCTCAAGCAAGGGGATATGTCTGTGAGGGAGTACGTGAATAAGTTTAATCAGCTTGCTCGGTTCGGTTTGGATTTGGTCAATACAGCCCAGAAAAAGGCTGTACGCTTTGCTCGAGGATTGAACGAGCCACTACACAGCTTGGCCCTAACTCATATACCCATGGGGGCGACCTTTGAAAGCTCTACTCCATGAGGAAGACAAGAATAGCAAGAAGGAGGTTAAGCCTGCTGAAACTCAGAATAAGAAAGCTGACTTCAAGAAGGGGGGCAACAAGAATAATAAGAATAACAAGAGCAACAACAAATCACGTGAGACGAGGAAGTGCAACTTCTGTGGTATTACTGGACATCTAGCTAAAGACTGTAGAAAGAAGAAGATGAAGTTGGGTGAATGCTTTCATTGTGGAGATACTGGACACATCAGCAAGGATTGCTGTAAGAAGCAAGGACAGGGGCAAGGGCAGACCCAGTGAGCAGGAACTTCTGGAGGGCAGTTGCATACTCTCAACACCACTCTAGCTCCTGACCGAGGTATTAATATTTCCGTAGAAAGCCTTGTTTACATTTCTGACTTTCCTGTTCGAACCTTATTTGACTCTGGCGCATCGCATACTTTTATTTCTTCTGATATTGTTGAAAATCTGCACCTAAGTACTAGTCTGGTTGAGGATCCCGTTATAGTTTCAAATCCAATTGGGGGCTCCGCCCATTTATCTATGATGTGTGTGGATTTGAGGATCTCTATCTTAAGCATAGAATTCACGTGTAATGCTTATGTTCTCAGATTCATGGGATACGGTTTGATCCTAGGTATGGATTGGCTGTCCGATTATGGAGCCATTATTGATTGTGAACGAAGGGTAGTGAGGCTCATGACTCGCCTTGGTAAGACCCTTGAAATTTCTTGTAACCCTAAGGGTCCAGTCATGTTATGTTATCTTGAATCCCTTGACTCGTCCGACGATAATTTGCAATCTGTAAGAGTGGTCCGAGAATATCCAGATGTCTTTGATGAAGTGAGGGGATTACCTCCTAAACGCGAGATAGAGTTCCGAATTTATCTTGTTGATAATGCCAAGCCAGTTTCATTGCCCGTTAGGCACATGGCCTCGCGAGAAAGAAGAGAGCTCAGTAAAAAAATTAACGAGTTGCTTGAGAAAAATTTCATAAGACGAAGCATTTCTGAATGGGGTGCTCCGGTGGTATTCTCTACTAAGGCGGATGGATCGCTTCGTCTGTGCGTAAATTATCGTGAGTTAAACAAGCTGACAAAGAAGAATAGGCACCCGCTACCAAGAATCGACGATTTGTTTGACCAGCTTATGGGAGCATCTGTTTTCTCTCAACTCGATCTAGCCACAGGATTCCATCAGCTCAGAGTGGCTGAGGATAGCATTGACAAAACTGCATTTAGGACTCCAGATGGGTTCTTCGAATGGCTTGTCATGCCGTTTGGGCTAACAAATGCACCCACATACTTTGTAGATTTGATGAATAGGGTGTTTTGGGAGTTCCTTAACAAGTTTGTGGTAGTTTTCATGGATGATATTTTGATCTTCTCAAAAGATGAAGAAGAGCATGCTAGACATCTCAAGGAAGTCAAGGAAACGCTTAGAGCACACCAGTTAAAGGCTAAGTTCTCCAAATGCCATTTTTGGAGGAAGGAAGTTCGGTTCCTTGGGCATGTAGCTTCTAAGCAAGGCATAGCCGTGGACCCCGCAAAGGTAGTTGCGGTACAGGACTGGAAAATTCCTAAGAATGCAACGGAGGTGAGGAGCTTTCTCAGTTTGGCGGGCTACTACAGGAAGTTCATTAAGGACTTTGCTAAGATTTCAGCCCCTCTTACTAAGTTAACAAAGAAGAACCTAGCTCTTGCATGGGACATAGAGTGTGATGCTGCTTTTCAAAGACTTAAGAGAGCCCTCACCACAGCTCTAGTTTTAGCATTACACGATGGAGGTAAGATGTTTACCATGTATACAGATGCGTGCGGCACGGGATTATGCGCTGTCCTAATGCAGGAAGGAAGAGTAATATGCTACGGGGGCAGACAACTTAAAGTTCATGAGAAAAACTATCCCACGCATGACTTGGAATTGGCCGCGATTGTTTTTGCACTTAAAGCTTGGCGCCATTATCTTCTAGGGAAGAGGTTAGAGCTGTATACCGACCACAAATCGCTTAAGTACCTCTTCTCACAGAAAGACTTGAATACGAGACAACAGCGGTGGATGGAGTTCTTGGCATCATATGACTTCAATATAGCTTATACCCCTGGCAAGGGTAATGTGGTGGCGGACGCGCTAAGTAGAAAAAGGTTGACTTTGAGCCCCTTATTTGTTGAAATGAAAAGCCTTGAGTTTATAGCAACCTTTTATTTTACACCTACTGTTGAGTTATTGACTGCTACGTTTGCATCTCTTGAGCTAAGACCTACACTTCTAGATCTAGTTGGGACTTCACAAAAGGAAGACCCACAGATAGTTGAAATCATGGACAAGCAGATTAGGGGTGAGACGTCAAGTCACCTCAGTAGGTATACCATAGATGACAAGGGATGGCTAAGGCGCGATGGAAGACTATGTGTCCCACAAGTGGGAGACTTAGTAAGGAAAGTTCTCGAAGAAGCGCACCACTCGAAGATGACTATACATCCTGGAGGGGATAAGATCAAAGTTTTAAATCTCGGATATCGGTCGCGTTTCGTCTCGGGGATTTTATAAACTCGGTCTCGTATCGGAGGAGATCTCGGACGAGATGAGTCTAACTTGGAGTTCGTCTCAGATTTTCATCTCGGGTCTGAAAGTTCATATCGGAACAATCTCGGGTACATGATATGCAAGGGTGGATCCAGGATTTAGAAAAGGGTGGCTGATTTGTATATTTTAATTTTAACTTTTTATTTGTAGTGTTTTCAATATTATTGCTATAGTACACATATGAAAAAGAAAAAAGAAAATACTTAATAGCAAGCATCAATAGCACAATTCATGTTTTAGTACAAAGCATTTAGCTTAATTGTACTCGACGAGTCTTTACAGAATCAAATTCCTTAACTACAAAATCTAAATCAATATTCCAAGTGAGATCACGCTCCAAATAAAGACTCGGACAATCACCAAGAAATTTATCCCCCGTAGTATTACGAATTGTTGTTTTAACATGCTTCATACCCGAAAATGCTCTTTCAGTGGTTGTTGTGGTAACAGGAAGAGTCAACACAAGACGAATCAACCTATCAATTAAGTAATATATCTCAAACTTTTTTGTCACAAATAACGTTTGGCATAAGCCACCAAGTGTAGTTATATTCTTAAATCAAGGATCACTAGTGACATCAAGTTGATAATGCATCAACTGACATTGCAAAGCATGAATGTCTTGTCCACTAAAATCCATAGAATAGAATTTTTCGGCAAGCTTACATATATATCTTCTGCATTAAAAGACTTAAAAGAATCATCAGGATGTAGTGCGGAACTAAGAGTAAGAAGTTCGATCACACCACCATTGAATTTGTTCTCTAGCTCCATTATTTGAAAATCTATCGTGGAGTTAAAAATATCATAATGATAATGATGTTCCATAGTGATATGAACTCGTTGTTGACAACTACGACTTGTACCTTCTTTACAGGAAGAACTCATATTAGGGACAGAAATGTCACGTCGTTTGCAGAATGATAATAAAGTCTGTAAAAATGTATCCCATTGCTCCAACCTTAACTTTTGAAGAAGAATTTTTGTTGTTGAGACTAATTTCATCGCGTTCAAAATGTCTTGAGATTTACGTTGTAGTGCTTGACAAAGTACATCAGTAATTCCCATGATTCTATCCATCAAATGCAAAATAAATAAAAAATCAAAGCTTTTTAATGTTTTGAATATACCAAAAGCTTGGCCCCGCATAGTTTGATTTCCTATCTTTTTAACACATTCAACAACCAAGCATGCAGCATCATACATGTTCAATAAATCCCGCACAAAATCATAATGTGAGCTCCAACGAGTATCTCCAGGTCGATGTAAAGTACCAATTTGATTAGCTCCTGTGTTCGTTTGTCGTTCCCCACAAACCAACATTTTTTCAATCTCGGCCTCTTGAGCATTTTTCAATTTACTAAGATGTTTTGGAGATGCAGCAACAAGATTAACAACACATGTTAAATGAGAATAAAACTGCCAAACAATTGGTTCATCTTTAGCCACCGCAACTAATGCTAGTTGCAACTGATGGGCAAAGCAATGCACATAATAAGCAGATGAGCAATCTTGAAGAAACAATGCTTGTAAGCCTTTCCACTCTCCACGCATATTAAGAGCACCATCATAACCTTGACCTCTTAAGTTTTGAGTTAAAATATTAAATCTTCCAAGCATATTGGATATCTCAGCCTTAAGGTTTAATGCTGACGTATTCTCAACACTGACAATATCAAAAAACCGTTCTGCTACTAGACCGTCATATGTGACATATCTCAACACAAGAGCCATTTGCTCCTTCTTAGCTTCATCTTGAGCTTCATCAACAAGAATACAAAATTTTCTATCTTCAATTTCTTCAGGTATCATATTTCTTACCCTGCTTGCTAAAATATGTAAAATCTCCTTTTGAATCATTGGTGAAGTGTATTTAGCATTTTGAGGGGCATTGTCTAGAATATTTTCCGCAAGTTCATCATTTCCTTCGGCTTTAAATTTTAGCAACTCAATAAAATTTCCACGATTTAATGAGTTTGCGCTTTCATTATGTCCTCTAAAACTAATTGCTTGAAGAGCAAGAAAACGAACAGCTTGAATGCTTGCCTTAAGACGCATTTGATTTTTTTAAAATCTCTTATCTAGATTGAGCATTCAATACTCTATCAATGTGTTGAGGAATATTTTTTAAATTTCTTACGCATTCTTCGCATTTGCTATGCGATGAAGTAGTGAGACCAACATGTTGTAAGAAAGCACATTTTGTTCCATCGTTTACTCTCTTCCATCAGTTAAATCCCTCTGAAGCTAATGCAGATTGACCACCTGATGACCTAATTGTCTCCCCAAAAAGATAACAGGGAAAACAATATGCTTTGTCATTGGTAGGAAAATACTCCAACCAAGGAAATTGTTGAAACCATGCAACTTGAAAACGACGATGTTGTTTTCCAAACAGAGTTTTGGGGTATTGAGTCAGTTTAGGCTGATATGGTCCTAAATTAATATACGCTCGTCGAATTTCATCTCTTTTACTAAGAGATTCGATCTCACAAATCGGTGAACGTAACGCAGGATCCCGTACAACGATTGTAGGATTGGACTAAATGACATTAACTAAAATATGAGGAATAGGAGAAGGTGAGTTGGATTGAGGTATATCAGCTTCCAATGTTGAGTTATCATTTGATGGTTCCCCTTCGTTGCGTTTCTTGTAAAATGAGAAAAGAGTTTTTGCCTTCTTACTTGACGGCTTATGTGACATTTCCAATTTACCTATTAAAATTATATCAAGTCAATAAAAAATAAACAAATAATTCAATTAATATTTCCATTTTCACGCTTATATCGTAATGCATTTTGTAATTTTGAGAGCAATGCATTGGTGGAGAAGATACATGGCTAAACATGATTATTTGACAGTGATGTATTGCTTTAACAAATAGCAATTGCTAGAAAATTATACTAAGCAAAATTTAATTGAATTTAAAAATTCAAAATGACAATTTATGGGTTGCCTAATTTATAGTTTGACAGCAATGTGATTGTAATTTTAACATTGAGTAAATAACATTGTGGGATAATGATGCATATTTAAATTCAACCCGACAACAATTTAATGTTTGCCTAATTTACTCAAACAAAGTTTGCCTAATTTACTCAAACAATAAATTTTGCAATGAAGCAAAGAGCATGTCTAGTGAAGCAAAGGCAATGTCACCTAACAAAAGTTTGCCTAATTTTTATTTTATTTTATAGCATCCATTCATTCAATGTTAATTACAAGAATTTTGGGAAGCCTGAACAATTCCTATTTCTTGCTAAAATTTAAATGTGCATATGATGGATAGAATCATGGGAATTACTGAATTGCTAAAATTTAACATTGAATTATTGAATTGCCAAAATCATTGAATTGCTATTTGCTTGCGAAAATTCCTATTGCTAAAATTCAGTAATTTAATATTTCTAATGCTAAAATTACTGAATTGCTTACGGCTAAAATTCAAGCTGTGCTGAAATTAAACAGTCAATTGATTTAAAAAGACATTTTAAACATTAACATTGAATTACTGTTTTCCATTCAGATTTCAGACTTGCGTTTTCCAAGTCTGAACAAAGTAATCTAAACAAATCCTAGCTGACTACTGCTGTCCATTTAATATATTGGAACAAAGTAATCTATTTTGAACATTAACATTGAATTACTGCTGTCCATTTAATTTACAGCAATCTATTGGGGGATAAAACCTGAATTTCTGAGCCTGAGCAAAGTAAAATCCATCAGTCGTCAGATGCACCCAAAAGCCAAAACTTGAGGAAGGAATAAGCCGCACTGAAGCCGAACTGAACTTCGCCAACACCGCTGGAAGCAACACCGCCACCGTGGCCGATCCACCGACAAATCTGAACTTCGGCAGCCAAAATTGGTTGATCAATTTGGATGGGTACGGTTTGAATATTTACGAGATCGTGAGTATTTGATTTGAGATTGACGGGTTTCCATTTAATTTGATCTCTGAATTCGAAGCGGTCTACTGATCGATAAATGGGAAAGCGGTCTACTGATCGATAAAGGGGAGAGGAGGTAATGAATACGTTATTGGAAATTGAAGAACCAGTAAAAAAAAATCTGATTTTTTTTTAACCCTGCCGCCCAGGACAGCCCAGGGCCATATCCGCCATTGATGATATGTTAAAAATGATATTTTAACGAAATGATTTTTATGAATGTTATCAAAAACATAGTAACTTAAACTAAAAATGCAAAATAACTTTATTATTCTTTATTTTACGAAAGATCATTCATACTCTAAATCATAATATGCTTAAAACAAAAATATTGTTGGACAGGAAACATTAAAAAGATCCAAAACATAAAAAAATCTGCATAAATAGACCATAAAATCCATAAGTAACATGTATGTAAAAAAGACAAATATGAAAATCATAAGCATTGTAAAACATGTACGAACATACAATATAGTCATAACATGCAAAATGTAAAATATTAAAAGATTGATATAGCTAGATTTGAGTTTTTTAATTATTGTTCTAGTGCAAGCACAGATTTAAATTTTAATCAAAAAAACTAAGATCTTGGACGATATTCCAGTATTTCGTCTCGGTCAATATATCGTTCGATATTGCAATATCTCGGGCGATATATTTAAAAGGAGATTTAGAGTGATATTTGCTGTTTCGTTTCGAAAGGAGCCCAAAACGAGATCTCGGAGGAGATCTCGGGCGATATTTGCGAGATTTGAAACAGTGGATAAGATGTACAGGGATATGAAACGCATTTTCTTTTGGGTTGGAATGAAAAAGGACGTGGCAGAGTTCGTCTCGAGGTGCATGGTATGCCAACAAGTAAAGGCCGAGTCAAAGAAGCCCGGTGGACTATTACATCCTTTGGAGGTTCCGCAATGGAAATGAGAGAGTATCTCGATGGATTTCGTGGATGGACTGCCTAGGTCAAGGAAGGGAAATACTAGCATATGGGTCATAGTTGATAGACTCACGAAAAGTGCTCACTTCATTCCGGTGAAAAGCAAGAGGACCGCATCAGAGCTAGCGTCTATTTACTTTCGAGAGATAGTACGATTGCATGGAGTTCCTTCTAGTATAGTTAGTGATTGTGACCCGATCTTCACTAGCCTGTTTTGGAATAGTCTGCAAGAAGCAACGGAAACACGACTGAACTTAAGTACGGCCTATCACCCACAGATGGATGGACAAATCGAAAGGGTAAATAGGGTACTAGAAGTTCTCCTGAGGCTATGCATTCTTGACTTTGGTGGTACTTGGGAAGACCATCTTCCTCTCGTGGAGTTTGCATATAATAACAGTTACCAAGCTAGCATCGGAATGGCACCAATCGAAGCCCTGTATGGAAGACCGTGCAAGTCGCCAACTTGTTGGTGGGAGACGACAGACAGGCTTATACTTGGCCCTGATATGATAAGGGACACTTTTGAGAAGATTGAGTTGATACGAAGACGGATGAAAACGGCCCAGGATAGACAGAAATCTTATGCGGACCAGAGAAGGACAGACCTAGAGTTCTAAGTCGGAGATATGGTCTTTATAAAAGTTTCTCCGTTACGCAATGTAGTTTGTTTTGGAGCAGTTGGAAAGCTAGCACCAAGGTTCGTAGGACCGTTACCTATCGTTGAGAGGATTGGACGGATGGCCTATAAGGTAGACTTACCCGAGAAGCTGGCTGGGGTGCACAATGTCTTTCACGTCTCGCATCTCCGAAAGTGTTTGCATGAGTCAGCCAAAGTGGTTGAGCCAAGCATCCTTGAAGACGTAGAAGTGGAAAAAGAAGCGACATTGAGGCGAGTTCCGATTCGTATCTTCGGAACGAAGATTAAGAAGCTAAGGAATCGAGAAGTCAAGCTAGTTAAAGTGCAGTGGAGTGAAACCCAAGAAGACGCAACTTGGAAAACCGAAGAGAAGATACTCGCGCTTTACCCATTTCTTTTTTAGGGTACATTCTCGATCTCTTTTTCCTATAAACTTGAAAACCTTTTCGTATCATGCTTCTAATATCTATGTTTGTCTTGTTATCTTCTCGATCTTATCTTGAGAACCTTAGGTAGAACCATATGGATGTAAACATGTGATTGAAACATGTTATGGTTGATGTTTGCAAATGGTTGCAAGTGGTTGCAAGTGGTTGCTAGTGGATGCATGACACACATTAGGCACTAGATCGGCTCAGACACATTTTCATGTTGCATATGCATGAGTGCTTATACTTGTACATGGATGAAACTTGTTATGCTATCACTTGGATGTTGCATATGGATGAATGTCTGTGCACTCATGTAGAGATTATAAACTATGTTAGGAATTTGCATACATGTTGGATTCATGACACTAACATATTTTGCATTAAGGAGGTTTACTGAATCAGTAACCGCCTGATCTTTTGCATTAGATAAGTACATATACACACACTTTCTGCATATGTTCATATAGCACTAGAAGTCTTTTAAGGACAATGGTTGCCTGTGGATGATGCTTTGAGTAGATGGATGATTGGATGGTAGGACACATCCTCCCTAACTTAGAGATTTCGGGGACGAAATCCTTTAAGGGGGAGAATGCAACAACCCGTGTTTTTATAACGTGTAATAACCATAAATCAAGATAGAATTAATTTTTAAAATAATAATCAAGGGAAACGGGTTGCGCCATTGCGTTCGTCTTGAAATTCTGCTTGGAAACGAGTCCAAGTTTTTGAAAATCGAAGTCTGTATGACCGAGTTATGACCATTCGAAGTTTTCAGAAATTTTCAAGTTCAAAACAGACTCAATTCGAATTCAAAATTCGAATTTCAAACCTCCAAATGGACTGGGCGGGAAATTTCCCGCCCAGGACCAGGTCGACCTGGGGGTCGACAATGTAGTCGACCTACCCAGGACCAGGTCGACCATAGTGTCGACCTGGGGGTCGACCTGGTGCCCGAGTCCATTTCTGAAGCTGGATTCAGTCTGATGTATTTGGCCTCGTTTCTGTCCACATTCGTTGACCTGACCCAATAAATACAGCCCCTAACACCAGTCTCTCTACACCAAATTTCTTTCTGACCTTATGCTGCTCTGATTCTGGTTGAAAAGTTTGAGAGAGGGACTGCTTCTACTACGTTGAGACTGCGTTAAGGGAATTGCTGATTTGGGGACTTCTATTAGGACTTGACTAAGCATATTCAACATCGACTCTCTTTTTCTAATTCTCGAACCACGATCTGTAAGCCCCAGTTATTTTCAGATTTAAACTGTAAATGTATTATGAATATGATGTAAATTGAAATTGGACCTATGTATGATGACTGTTTACATTCATTCTCGTTCATCTTGGATCTTGACTCTTGACTCTTGAATATTACTAGGACATTGATTTGGGGCCTATTTATGTTGTAAACCAAAAAGAGAAATCCCTCTTATTATCATGTTGAATCTGTTATTAGTCCCATGTTTATGACTATCACCTTATGACAGTCGTTACCATGACTATACTATCACCTTATGACAGTCGTATCATGACTATACTATCACCTTATGGCAGTCATTACTATGACTATACTATCACTTGTGACAACTGTTATTTTGACTAGTACCTTATCTTGCTAGATTTGGAATCTTTATGTTTGAGGCCAATATTTCATATGCTAGTAATGTTTTAATCCTTTATTTCAAGTCATATCATGCTATGCTAGTAATCACTTTTGCCACATTATAACCGTTCCTTTTTATGTTATTCCCTATTAGATTTATTTGTATCGATTCGAACTTACGTGCGATGGGAATACGATTTGTGTAGAATAGGTAAAACATAAATTAGTTTTAAACTTGAACATGAATGTTACTATGACTTGAACCTGAATATGGACATGAACTTGACACGATTTGACATGAAACATGACCTGAAAAACTTGACATGAATCTAGACATGAAAACTTGAACGTGGACATGACAGTTAGATAAACTTGAAAATGGCCAACTCGAGGTTGGGTTGAGTTTGCAGTGTAAATCTGCCCGGAACCACCCGGCAAATCCAGTGGCTACAAATAATAGGATCCAATGTGGGTAGTTGGTCATATTGCACGTAAAAACCCGAGGTTAGACTATGTTGTGGTGTAAATTTGCCCGGAACCGCCCGACAAATCCAGTAACCACAACAGTTAGTCTAATGTGAGAGGTTGGCGTGCACTAATGAATTAATGCCACATGATAGGGTTAAGTCATGAACCACTTGAATATACTTAACCAACTTGACATGATGACTTGATAGGGTTAAGTCATGAACTGCTTGAACACACTTAACCAACTTGATACACGATCTGGATAGGGTTAAGTCACGAATTTGAATGACAACACTTAACCCATTAGAAACCCTAGTTACGCGGTCCTTTTCAGCAGTAACCCACTTAGATGTATCACGATACCCTGGGACTAGGCAGGGTGGGGCACGATTACTGGGCTGATTGTAAGCAACCAGAACGACGACTGGGTAGGTGCGCTATTGTAGGTTCAGGCGGGCTATGGTCGTGCATGTAGTCCGGAGTTGAAAAAGCAGGCATTGGACACCCGTAGATTTACACTATGCATGCTTGATTCGTGTCGGTGGTTGGCACCATAGGACTTGATACACCCTATGGTGGACCTAGCATAGGTAACTACATTTCTGGATAGGGCCGTATGACACAGACACATGACGAGCTAGGACTTGTAGGGAGCTGATTGATTAATAGATCGTACCGTAGGATCCCGTAATGGGTCACTTCATGACACCAGGCTAAGGGATCATTTCATGATTAATACTTGACATGGGTTAGAACACTAGTACAGATGGTGCAGCAAACCTTGAACATGCGATGCTAGACTTATCTTGTTATCTTGATTATCCTACCAGTTCTGTTATCACCCTTATGTTTAATTCCAGTTTTCACATATCATGTTACCTTTACTAGTTTTCGTACTGACAGTCACTAGGGCTTACCAGTCTTTATGACTGACCCTTTTTCTTTCGCCTCTTTTTCTTTCATTTCTTCCCCCTGGTTCTCTGGGAGGAAACACTAGCTCTTAGCTTGGATTCAACTTGCTTTCTGACAGCTCATGTACGGTTTGGTCTTGGGCTATGCTATGGCTGCTTCTGCTATTTATGGGGAATAATTTACTTTTGTTTTAAGTTTATTCTCCTTTATTATGAACTGGATGTAATGGAATAATTTGTATTTTGGATATATGAGCTGATGACTCTTTTCTGGAAAATAATAAAAAGTTGGTTTTTATTTCTACCGCTGCTTTATTTATGTTCTGCCTCGTGATATCTCTGTGCATGTTTACCTAGATAATACTCCACCAAAATTAGTGCATTCCCTTTGTGAGTGACCCTAGCGGAGGTGGGATGTTACATGTGGTGTTGAAGAAACAGTGGGGCTTGCGTAAAGCAATAGTATGAAGGAGGTTTGTGTGGATATGGAAATATTTCATGAATCAGAAACATAGCAGATAGGAGATGACTTATAAATGATTAATTACATATATGGGCGTATTTATAATTACGTTGGGCCTAATCATCGTTATTTTTGCCTAATTTAATTTTAAAACGAGCCTGACCAAATATATAATTGCCTAATTATTCTTAGTAATGGCTTAGTATGTTCTAACGGAGCGGCTTGGGTAGTATGCATATAATATACCTAATTTCGTTTGAACATATCTAATACCAAATATAACTGCCTAAGTATTTTGTTTTAAAGTGCCTAATCACCTAATTTAGGCTAATAATATATACTCGTGGCACAAATTTATAGTATAATATTTATGTCACGTATGAAACCGGTTTAGGGAAATGGATACAAAAATATATATACGTCACCCAGTTTACATTATCATCAAATCAAAGTGGCCAACATTTATATAAATAATGCAAATAATGGTTATTATTAAATTAAGGTTTAATTAAATTGATATAAAAATGACGGGCTTAATTATAACGTATAGTGAGTACATTAATTAAGGATTTAATTTATAGTTTGGATAATTTAAACCATAACCGTAGTAAATTTGGGACGCAGACGGAAAATTCAATTAAATTAAACGTTTGTTTAATTTTATAAAAATGAACTGCTTCATTAATTAACGGAAATTAAGATGAGTTCAACTCACTGAGTTTATCCTTCTTATATTTTTTATAAGCCGAGTTATTATTTTGTGTGCATTGTTTGCTAATGATTGATAGTTGGATGATTATTTGCACGGATGATGAATATTAAAAATATTCATTGTTTGAAGTAAACGTTTGTTTAATTTAATCAATTAGATCGTTATTTTAACGATTATATTCCAAATGAGGTAACTTACCTTATTTGTTACGTTTATAATGATATAAACGTATTTAATAAATAATTGAATGCTTGGATGGATGTTGTTAAAGGATTGTTAACCGTTATTAGTTAAACAGTTTATTTTCGTTTATTGTGTAAAGTAAATATATGGTCATATTGAAACTGAGATAACCCATTTTGACGTAAGGAAGGAAAGGTTGGAGGAATTCAACCAGATTCCTCAAATATGTTATAATTTCCATATTATGAATTGTTTACCATTATAAGTTGATGTGTTTGATTAGATGTGAAATTGTTAATATTTCACTGTTTAGTACTTTAGTAGATATTTCACTCTCTAAGACCGTTGATAAATTAAAGGTTTTTTGGAATTGATTTTGAATTGATTCTGAACATATTCAAAGTTATATTCGTATACGATTTTGAAATACAATTTTTGATTTTAAAATAAATACCAAAGTTTAGTTAAGTTTTTATAATCATTTAGATTTAACTAAATGGAAATTTCAGGGTATTTTTATTACATGAATGATTAAGTAATTTATAATCGGACGTATAAGTGAATTTAAGTATTAAGACCATTTGAAATTGAAAGATTGAAATGAGTTAAAGAAACTGTAAGTATCTGGAAAATGTGTTTAGAGGTAACTGTAAGGATTTTCTTTAAGTCATGAATGTTATAAAAAACCATTATTTGCAAATATAAGAAATGTGATTAAATGGGTTTTTGTTAATGGAATCGTGAATGGATGGAAATTTAAAGAGATTTAGTTCCTTAATGAAATTTTATGAGGGCGTAAGGTCCTACGTGTAGTTAAATGAAATATTAAGTAGAATGTAAGTTAAAGTATAATAAGTGGATTCTTAAGTTGAAGCCGAGAGTTATGAGAATGAATTGGTATTCGAAGAGTGAACTTTTTTGTTTTTGAAGTTAACAATGTTGCTCAGTTAAGGTCTGAGAGGTCATTATACCCCAACTTGATTGACTTCATTATTGACTAAGAAATGGTTAAGGTACGATAGCAAGGGTTGGTTTAATAAAATACGTTAATGGGTATAAATGGTTTTAAAGACTATGTTTTAAACTGAATAAAATGGTTTTGAGAATATTCTTATGTTATAATAAGAAGTAAAAGTTGTTTTTCCAGTATTTGAAGACTATAAATTTTAATTAACCGATGGTTAATTAAAGAGGCCAAATGATGCTGGGTATTGAATCAGTGAATTCAATTTTCTTTTTATGGATGAAAGATTGTTTTATTTTCATATTTAAATAACTAACTATCAAAATCTGGCCAACGATTGTTGGTACGGAAAGGCCGAGATCGAATATGTACTCGAAAACCATTCCGACTAGCAAATACGTAACGTTGAAGATAGAAGATGGAGCAATTGAAGACCGTGGATCTTTATAAGCGGAAGGATTACTTGACAAATATTCTCTGATATTGCAACCAAAGGTATTCTGACATGATTCGGTCGTGAGTGGGATTTTGCGGATCTGCAAGGACTTCTTGCTACTAATCCATAAGGATGTGGTAAGGGAGTGACTTCGGTTTGTCCAGTCCTAGGACAACTTGTATGGACGAATGTCTGACGGAGTATGCCTAACAGATCACATAAGATGATCTTTTCAAGGTGTTAGTACTGGTGGTGGAGGAATTCATTTCTCTTAGCTTTTTATACCCGTCATATTTTTGGGAAGATCAACTAGTGATTTGACGGGTTTGACGATGGTCCACTCAAAGTGAATGGTGGTCAGATGTTCTAAAAAGTAACCGTTGCCCCAAGCCTCATCAACCGAGAAATGACAAAAATCGAGCAGGCAACATGGCTAGTTGGATCGCACCCAAGCAGGGTGTATTATCACCAATCTAGAGAAATTCTTTATTTGTTCTTCTTTCGATTCTGTTTCTCCATGGATGGATGGTGGGCCCTTAAAACCTTCGGATGATAATACATTCGCTACACTCTAGCTAAATGAGTGGGTGGTCATGTGTGGTCGGGTTGCAAGATGTTCTTGTTGAACCCTACTGTATCGCCTATTGAATACACTGATCGGAAGTTGGAATCTATTCTCCAATAGGAGCCCATGGTTTTTGATTATATACTATGTGGAGCATGAGATGCAAGTGTTCTACTATTTGATTATTTATTTGATATAGACACTATTATAATATCATAGGATTTCATATCAAAATTGTTTTTGGTTATAGTAAGGTAAAAAGCATCCATGTTTATGTGTGGGCTGGTCTTACTATTATCCTTTTCTTTCAAAAGGGTTTTCTAAAAGTTAAGCAATATGGATGTTATTAAAACTTAATGAGTTTCTCTCATGCTGGTTCACCAGACTGATCCATGGTATTTTTAATGCTCGGGTCAGTCTGAGTTACAGGTTTAGCTTATCGGATGCTGTGAAGTTCAAAGATAAGCTGGAGGAGTCTAAACGTATGATATATATTATATTATTTCGTTGTGTGTTGAATTTGTGGACATGTTGTTATAATTGTCCGGACTATGTTGACTGTTGTACTCTGATGATCGAAAGTATTTTTTTTCAAGCTCTCAATTAGGTTATTTCTGTATTACATTTTATTCCGCTGCGATATGAGACTCTGTGTGGAGTTGGTTCTTCTTCTTTCTTCTATTCTAATATTTCCATCTTATCTTTCTCTCACCTTCTAACTTCTTTTCCTTACCTTTCTACTTTTCTGTATAATTTTGGTTGACTGTGGTAGTTAAATGTTGGCTTAAAGTGTACGGAATAGAGGGTTATCACAAGAAATCATTTTTACATTAATTTTATTAATTGTGAAATGTTAATATGTGTCCTCAATTTAAAATATTTGGAAATTTACTAATTAAAACAAGAAAGTTGTCCTTAATTTACATTGCAAAAGTTGCTTGATCATAGATTTTTTTTTAAATGTGTCCTTGAAACAAATATCCACTTTCTTCCTCTCCCTAACTCTTTCTCATCTTTTCTATAACAAAACAATCCAAAGAAAAGACTAAAGTGACCAACCATTAACTATGGAAGAAGGAAAAGGAAACTAAGGAAATTCAAAAGGATGAAGATAAGAAATCATTCTCCATCAAATCACAACTCAGTTATCCGATCTCGGGCAAAAAATAGTATTCCAATCTCGGGCGAATAATAGTAAAACTATGTCATTTAACATTTGTCTTACCTCATATTTTTATTAATTTTGAATTGTTTGATTATCATTGACTTGCTTTGTTTGATTATGCCGATGATTGTACAATGAATGGGATATTTATAAAATTATTATGATAAGTATATGAGCCAAATCTTTTTTTTATAATCTCAAATAAAATTAGTTTTTAGATATGTTGTATACATCATAATATTGGAGATGAGTTTATAATTTCATAATTTTCTAGTCTAATAAGAATATTTAAAAGTTTTCTAAGGAAGAAAAGGGCATTTACTTTGAGTTTTAATTATATAAAGCACTTAAGTTATAGTTTTAGTTCCTATTTTTTATAGGTTAGAAAATATGCTAATTTTGGTTTTGTTTAATTTAGGAATTTTTCCTAAGTAATTAAGATTTATCACTAATTTTAATAGACTGCAAAAGCTTATAATGTAATATTAAATAGTAAATATCATTATAGGATGCGAAATGAATTTTGGGGAGGTAGATCGGTTTGTAGTAATTTCCTGCAAAAGAGATTGACAAAAATTATGTTTCAAACCTTATAAATTTGAAAGGGATCGGAGTTATGCAATGGAATTATTTTTATTAGCAAATATTATGCATTTATGATAATTACAAAAATATAATGCCATGTAATATAACTGTCAAGTTTACGGAATATCCTGTTGTATCCATATCTTTTGACATTAACCAAAAACGATCTATGCAATATCCAATAGGTGGTGCTGAAAGAACAAATTTTGGTTGAAGCATGTGTTAGACCAAAAATTAGTTCTAACACCCAATGGAACGATAATTCTAAAGAAAATGAAATAAAAGCAATAAGAACAAAAGATTTATAGTGGTTTGGAGTTAAAGAGCCTATGTCCATTTTACACTTCTCTAATTGATGAATTGAATACAAATACAATGATAATATCCACTCAATCTCACTAGTACAATCGATAATTTCCCTCAATTTTGTGGGATTATACTCAAAGATTATAAATACAATCTGAAATAACAGAGGAAATTCATTGGTGATAGAGTTAGAGTAGATTAATGGCCAAAAGATCCTTGAAAATGGTCTGCATTGGGGTATTTGTGGGCATAAGTTCATTCGTTTCGGGTGCCACATCAGACACATCACATGAATCTCGGATTTGGATACTCCAGGGTGATGACAACACATCAACAATGTGGTCAGGTGGGTGGTAACTGCTCCGCATATGTAGTAACATGGCATGTAACTGCCTTGCAGTCGCTGTGGTCGGATCGAATCGGTGGAGACACGCAGAACTGAACCGATGGGGGCTAATTCATCCCAGATCTAGCCCGACTCCTCTATTGTGTACCGAACTGAGCCGCTCTCTGGAGCTGATGGTAACCGAAATGATGACTGATCCGGTTAGTAATGCTTCTAGCTCCCGAACATAGTCATTGTTCAACTCTTAAGCTTTGTATAGTCGGGACACAAAGCAGGCTAACATTTTGTCCCCCTGAAGTATGTTTTCATTGGAAATGAAGTGTGCTTCAAAATTGTCAACTTGTTTGTTCCTGAATCAATGTAAATCAGCAGTCCTTGCTTTCGGTAGAGTTGTGATGCTTTACAAAGCCGTGTCTTTTGGTATCTGCAAGGCCTATAAATACATCATGGGATTAGGAATTATTTCTGTTGCTTTCAATAACTTCGAGATTTCACCTCAGGTCTAAGCAATCTGCCAGGTAATCTTTTTGATGTATATTTATGTAGGTTTTAACACATTCTTTTGAATTTCTTTACTCCTCTTTCATGTGTTGAGTCATGTCATCGAATTAACCATTCATACTTCAGTTCGGATCGATTTAATCCGACCTTCCCGTACCCGATCCATTGCCATATTATTGGGCTAACTGGCGTTGACTCTTTTAATTTGCTTTCTGTTCGGGTCGGGTTGGACTGTCAAGTGCTATCGAACACAAAGTGTTTTCTTATCCCACATATATAAATCAGCATCCCATCTTCTTCCCTTCACTTTTACTGTCGTTTCTCTCTCAACTCCACCAAGAAAACTAAACTCCCAAAGTTCAGAAAATCGTCCAATCTTCTAACCCAAATCCGTAAGTGAGCATGAGATCCAAGTTTTCTCGATCTAATCATCTTTTCTTCAAATATGATACTCGAATTTCGCATTAATTTTTATTACTTTGGTCAAATCGGGGGTGGAGCCAACGCCAGAATCATCTGCGCATCCGTCGTCGATGGCGACGTCGTCGCTGCTTCCAGGCGGAGGCATGGTTAAATTGTATTCGATGTTGAGGAGCTTGACACTAGGGTTGGCTTCGCAGCTTGGTGAAACCAAAGAAAGGGCGATGGGAGTTTGTTCTATCAGTGCGGTGAAAAGGAGGGAGAAGGTGATGAGTTAGAGCAAAGAGGCTCGATTCGAATCAGAATATAAGTCTTTGAATGGAGTCGAAAAGTGTCTAAGTGAAGTGACAGAGTTGCCGTGAGTTGGGTTGATTCAGTAGGAATTTCCTTGATTCGCTTCGATGGGGGCTCTGATCCGATCTGGACAAATAAAATTCCTCATAGGACCCCGACCCGTACCGGATTGATTTCTTTAGTAACTCCGAACCGAGTCGCTGTCTTTGTTCCCTATCCTCTGAACCGATCTACCGCATCGCCTATACTCCTAAACCGACCCGGTGTACTGACTCTAGGAACCCCGTTCCGAGCCGATACTTTCAACATAGAGTGTAAATGCAACTTACCACCATCAAACTTGGATGAAATCAAAAGTCTAGGGATGTGAACCTGCAACATAATCTTGTATATAACTCAACTAAAATCAAGCATAGCTCGCAAACTTGTGGAGAGTTAGGATAGAGCCCTCTAAACTGGATCGTCTAGACTTAACAAACAAATGATTGCTAACTTTCCCTTATACTACATTTCATTCTTCTTGTTTTTATATTTTATGACTTTAGCACTGCATACACTAGCACAAGTTAGCACATACACACACGGGGGGCACGGGAAACTGCACTCTAATTCCTGTCGTCTCTTGGATAGTACAACGATCCTCTCTGGAAGACGTTCGGCTAGATTGGCAGAGAGAAAAGAAGCTATAGAGTCATCTGAAAGACCCAACCTTGAAGATGTATCTTCTACTTCAAACACAACATTAGATAGTGTCGGCTCGGACTATAAGATAGAAATCCATGAGAGCACAAAATCATCTAGGGATGAAGTTTCCGTTGATAAAGAATAGGAAGAAGGAGTAGGAGACAATCGTGCTCCTCACGAGTTTGAAAGTACCACTATCTTAGAAGCCCCTACAGATTCGATTAAATCGATGATCCCAAGCTTACACAGTATGTTTAAAACATGGAATTCTTCAAAAAGATATCAAACTGGCTATTGAAATGGGTCGGCCTCATAATCCACCCGAAGGATATATGGCGATTAGCCTATTGATGTGCGTTGTTGGGGGCAATCCCTCTGTTTTCACCATTCATCGTTGACTTTTGAAGATAAAAGCAATTGCCCTCATGCAACTCCACCCCAGTGCCTATGCCTATATGTATACATTATATATCGATTATAGGGAAATTCTGGGGACACAACTCACCTTCGAAGACGTATGCTTCTTCTACAATTTTAAAGACCGAACAAAAGATACTCCGTCCTTTGTATATTTCGGGTTGGTGCCAAAAAAATAAGATTATTGACGAACCATTCAGCAGTAAAGTAGGTGATGTGAATCCTGAATGGTTCTATATTAAGCAACAACCGTGATATGCTAGGCGATGGCTCAAATCGAGTAAGCTTCAGACTTCGATATTCTAATTTTAATCGTTGTCGTAAATGTATCGACTAATCTCATTTTTATTTTAAGTTTCTAATCTGAAGAAGGAAATGCATCAGGTGTACTTGGATCGCCTGAACCGCTTGCTTAATGGTAACCAAAAATTTCTAACGTTTGAGATTGTCTAGTAGATGATTATCTTCATTGCCATCGTGTACTCGCCATGACTCGTAGCATAAGCCACCGGGAAGGCCCTTATGTACATGTGCACCCATTCGAGGGACAGACTGTAACTTCAGTTGAGAAGGGAGAGAGTTCGAAGGGTCAGGAACTCGTAGGCTCCAACCCAGAATTGTGGTTAAAAGATAAAGAAATAACAGAGGGGGAGGATCCAATTGTGCTTCGAAAGAGCCCTTCTCCTATGCCAATTCTGGATGATGTATTAGTAAATATACTTGCTAGGGAAAGGCATCTATATGTTACTCCTGAGGATGCTGCTACTCTCGTGAGACGAGCGTCTCCCAAAATGCCACCGATAGCCAAGTCTCAAGTCGATGACTCTCATATGGACGAATCCATATACCAGTGTTTGGGAAGGCTTACCCTTCCCGATGCCATTTATAGTTCGCAAGATTTTGGAACAGATCCCTTCATTCCCACTTTTGAGGAAGAAGTTACTCCCGTGAAAGCTGGGGAGATTACACAGAAAAGCCTAACTCCAAGCCCCGGTTGTTGGGGGGATCACTTAGGATATATACACTACACTTGCATTGCATGTCACAACACTTGTGTACCATATTAATTCTGATTTCTAATGCTTACTTGTGTTTTTCTGCAAAAAATATGACTCTCCACCACTACTCTTAAACATAGCATGCTCGGGTTCGACTCTAATACAGAACATGATCAGGATGATAGTCGCGGGAGAGATAGCACGATGCCCTATGATTCTTATCGTCCTTAATATTCACACTCCTATTCTCCTCGTCGTTCAGACACTGATAGGCATATGAGCCATCAGGACCGTCGTGAAGGAGACAAATCACTACCTAAAGTTCTAAGTCCTCCAAAGGACAAAAATCATCAGGAAAGGCAACCACCAAAACATCGCAACCCACATGATAAAATCAAAACTTTTGAAAAAGGGAAAGAGAAAGGTAAGACGACCCTTGTACCTGCTAAGCGACGAAAAGTCAATTTATCGATAGCGAACCCTATGACACTCGATTCCGAGAATAAAGCAAAACTGAAGCTTCTGAAAAAACAATTTTCGGATCATTACTTTGAGAATATGCTTTTCGTTCCTTCCCTCGAGCCAATGCCTTCAAATTGGGCGGACGAAGCCAATGCTAAAATTGACTTAGTGGATAAATACTATAAATAAATGTACAAGTACTCGCGAAATATTTCCAAAATAATTCGAGACTTAATACTTAACATGAACGATATGAAAGAAATGGCCGAGCATGATGAGATTATTTTGAAGGACACAAAAAAAGAAGTGGAGGATGCACAGGCTTAGCTTGCTCTTGCCCAACATAATGTGGACAACTATAAGAAGCAATACGAAGAACTGCAAAACGTTACCACACCGAACTTGAATCTCATAGCCAGGAGCACTTAGACTTGAAGAAGCAAGCTGAGGATGATAAATTTGAAAGTACTATGGCAAAGTCAGCTTGCACTCGCCTCGAGCAGGAAAAGGCAGAGTTAGCGAAGAAGAATGCTGATCTAGAAGCCAAGTTAATGGAGAATGAATCAAGGGCAGTTCTAGCTGAAGGGAATGCAAGTATTGCCCATTAAATCTGTCGAGGATGCGAACACACAACTTATCGATGCCCAGAAAGAATTGGACGACTATGGTGAGCTCGTGATTGATTTCTTTGCCCAATTGATCCATTATCGGGATATCTCTTGGATCCAAGACTATCCGACGACTTTGGTTTATGTGTGGGATCAAGTTATCGAATGGGAGAAAAAACTGCTTAATGTGGATACCATTGGCGAGGAAAAACTCATGGAAAAATACTTGAAAGGTGAGGAGCTAGATCGTTTGGCTGAAGGGCGTAGACTTATTGCTGTTGCTATGGAGGAGGAGATGCGCCAACATAAGGGAAAACAAAATGTTGAAGACGGTTCTTTATCTGTTGCACCTAGGGCTACCGAAGTAGAGGGGTATGATCCCGAGAACCCGAGACTTCCTAAAGCATCTCTCCTGTCTCCAATTGTTGAAACAACCTTAGAAAATCCTACTGTCCATGTTGAAAAGTCATCAGAAGGTATCTCCACCTTTTCGCCTTAATTTGTTAAAGTTATCTCAACTTTTCGTCATATCGTTAGGCAAACAATTGAAGAACTCGCTTTTTCTCCTGAGCTAATAAATGTTACTTCTCGTCCTGTAGGTGTAAAGCCAGCCGAGAAGACTGATGAAAACAAGAAAAATTTACTGATGCGAAGTCTGTTGGGAAGGTTGAGGAGAAAAAGGAAGAGCCACTGACTCAAAGTCAACGGATAAGACCGAGGAGAAACAAGAAGAAGTTCCTAATAAAGCTTTCATGTCATCTAGCACTGAGACTCCCCAAGGATGGGGATATGATAGACGCTTTGAAAGATGATGACGAAAATGATGGGAACGAGGAGGACAATGATGTTGTCATAACCAAAGGCTCGGGAGAGGGCGATGACATGACTTTTGCTGAGATGAAGGCAATCAAAGATGCACTTTTAAAAGTTAATGTTGAAAAGGAAGGGCCCCTTAATGTCAATCCTCTTTAAGCCATTGCTCCTCAATCAGGATTAGTTGTCAAGCTTTCTACCCGATCAATAAATGGGAGTTTAACTCAGAAGTCCCCAACTGATCCAAATGCGCCTCCAGTTGATAAAGGTAGAAAGAAACGTATCCTACCCGACACTGAGCGATAGGAGAAAGCTAAGGTCAAAGCTACCAAAAAGTCCAAAATCTCCCCAAAGCCCAAGTAAAATGTGGTTCAGTCCTTTTTATTTTGTTTTCCGCCGGCCCGCTGTTGTTGTATCGAGTGCGGCCCTCGCATCTTTTGATTAGCTTTCTTGTATAAACCTGCACTTATGTAAATAAAGTAGCTTGTTTTCCTGCGATATCAAACAATTTCAAGTTTGTCATTTGTCTTTATCAAGTGTATAAATGGTTAAGACATTATTAATATAAATAACGAATGATAAATCACATCACGAACCAAACGAAAAGTCCTATACGAGCCTCCCTACAAACAATAATATGTTCCATGAAAAAACATTACTAAACTAAGTAATAAACAACAAGAAGATGTGATGTGATGTGTGCATGTATGACCCCAATCAATCTTGAATAAAATGCCTGACCAGGGCTTGTTCGGAGTTTATTAGGATTATTGTTAAATTTCTCCAATCCTTCAGTGGGGGTAAGGATCCTTTTTTCTTGGCTCTTGTTCTCAGTGCCTTTATACTCTCCTATCGTATGCCCAGGTTAGAGTGCGGTCAAGGCAGTCTTTAACCGTTGTACACCATCACGCCTTGTGGATGTCGTCTTCCCATCCTTTATACTCTCTCTCTCTCTCGAATCGTGAGAGTTATAGTCTAGGATGTCGTCTTCCCATCCTTTATGTCTCATTTGCTCTGGCTTTCCCTCTATACCTTATTTCTTAAGGCAGTGTTTCACTGGTTCGAGTGCCATACCCGATCCCAGTTTTAGCTCAAGTTCTATGTTTCATACTCAGAACAAAACAATCACAGACTACAAAGAAATAAATGCATGAAAAATAAAGGATACATAATATTTTTTTAGTGGTTCGGCCGAGTTGTAGCCTACATCCACTTTATAGACTTTTGTTTATATTAACTAGACTTTTCTAGACAAGTCGTGCCTTTTTACATAGTTCATAAAAAAAGAAACAGTTTAATCTTAAGTCAAGTATTGCCGCAAGTGCTGGGCGTTCCATGCTCTGGGCACCTCTTCACCATCTATGGTCGTTAACTTGAAAGCTCCTGTGTCAAGTCTACGTTGAATGGTGTATGGTCCTTCCCATTTCAAAACCAAATGGACGGGGGTTGGGAAGACATGTTTAAGAACTAAGTCTCCAGATTCAAATGTCCAAGATCGAACCTTTCTATTATAATATCACACAACTTGGTGTCTGTGCCACGAGGCACGTAAGTCTGCTTTATCTCTCTTTTCCTCAACCACGTACAAGGGTTCTAAAAGAAGCACTTTGTTAGTCATCAGATCATAATACATCGTTTTATGGGAGGGAACTTTCAACTCCACTGGAATGACTGCTTCTAATTCGAATGATAGTGAGAAGGGGGTATGATCGTTCGTCGATTTATAAGTCGTCCGGTAAGCCCACAATGCTAAAGGTAGCTCTTCAACCCACACAGCTTTTTCCTGCTTCAGCCACTTATTAAGGATGGATTTGATGATTTTGTTTATTGCTTCGACTTGTCCATTCAACTGTGGGTGAGATACTGTGGTGTATCTCTTGTCAATTTTGTATTTCTGGTAGAATTTTTTGAACTCAATGCTATCGAATTGGGTTCCATTATCAGTTATGATGGCTTTAGGAATTCCAAATCGGCGGATTATGTTTCTGACTACAAAATTGATTACCCGCTTTGTTGTGATCATAGTTAGTGGCTCGGCTTCTGCCCATTTATAAAATAATCTACCGCCACGATTGCATATTTGGCCCCACCTTTAGCAATCGGTAGGCTTCCAATGATGTATATTACCTACATAGCAAATGGCCACGGGCTCACCTTTGACTAAAGTTGACTTGGAGGTGCTCTTGGAATCTTTGCAAATTTCCGGTACCCATCGCAGCATCATGAATAATCATCTGCATCTCTATTTATAGTAGGCCAAAAGTAGCCATACCGTAATAGTTTCTTTGACAATGTTTGACCTTTGGTGTGGTCTCCACATTCACCCTCATGCATCTCTCTTAGTACCCGCTTGATGTCATCATGTGCTATACATTTGAGCAACGGCATAGAAAATCCCTGTCGGTAAAGGACTCCATCATGTATGACATATCTCGATGCTTTACGAACCACAACCCGTTTTTCACTCTTTTTCGTCGGGAGCGTTCCAATTTATAGGAAACCTTTATCGGCGTCATCCATGATTCTCTCTCCAGTTCGGTCTCCAACACCGGATCTTCCATCTGGTCAATACTCGGAGACTCCAGTACCTCGGTTGGGACCATCTTGGTTTCCTCTGGATTATCTATGCTTGCCAACTTAGCAAACTTATCCACTTTCCAATTTTCTGTTCGCGGAATGTGTGTTATGCTATAGTGCTCTAAGTTGTCTAATAACTCTTCTACCTTTTCGAGGTAAGTGACGAGTCGACGTCCTTTAGTTTGGAATTCTTTTCTAACCTGGCAAACAATAATCTTCGAATCACAGAAAATGTTCAACGTTGTTACACCTGATTCATTTGCTAGTTTCAACCCGGCAATCAGGGCCTCGTATTTGGAATCATTACTAGTTGCGGAAAATTCTAATAGCAGAGCGTAGTAAATGGATCATCCTTCAGAAGTAGTTAAAACAACTCCGACGCTGGATTGTCTATCATTCTTAGCACCATATGTTTACAGTTTCCATGGGCTAAGTTCTAATTTCTACTCTGAAAGGCCAGCTTCTTCATCTATAACATCATCCTCAGGGACTGTAAATTCAGCAATGAAGTCAGCTAATGCTTGGCCTCTTATTGATCTTATGGGTTGGAAGTTTAAGTCGAACTGGCTTAGTTCAATATTCCATTTAAGTAACTGCCCAGATGCCTCAGATCATTGTAGAACCTGTCGAAGTGGTTGATTAGTATATACAACAATTGGATGAGCCTGGAAATAATGGCGGAGCTTGCTGGAAGCAATTAATAGGCTATAAGCTAGCTTCTCTATCTTTGGATAATTGCGTTCTGCTGCTTCCAACTTCTTGCTCACATAATATGCTAGCCTATGAACTTTGTCTTCCTCACGAACTAGAGCTGAACTAATGGCATGGGATGATACCGCCAAATATACGAATAAATCTTTATGATCTACTGGTTTAGACAGTATCAGAGGATTTTCTAGGAAGTCCTGCAGATTCTGAAAAGCTTCTACGCAATAGTGTCCACTCAAAATTGCGCTTTCCACATTTTTCAAGTCGAAAAAGGAACGAATTTGTCTATGGCCTTAAAAATAAATCACCCCAACGCTGCAATCTTTCCGGACAAACTTTGGACATCTTTGATCTTTCATGGTTTCTCAATAGTCCTAATGGCCGCAAATTGATTGGGATTGATTTCGATCCCACGGAAACTGACTACGAAGCCCAAAATTTTTCCAGATGTGACTCCGAACGAGCATTTAGAGGATTAAGCTTCATTCCATATTGTCGAAGAATACTGAACATTTCTGCTAAGTCCGTTGTATGGTCAGATGATCGCTTTCACTTTGCAAGCATATCATCCACCTATACTTCCATTGTCTTCCCAATTTGGTTGTAAAATATCTGATTCACTAAGCGCTGATAAATGGCTTTGGCATTCTTCAATTCGAATGGCATCACTACATAACAGTTCAACCCTTAGTCCTAATAAAACTTGCATGCTCCTGACCCGGTATATGCATGGGAATCTGGTTGTATCCTGAATATGCATCCATGAAAGAGAGAAGTTCATGCCCTGCAATCGAGTCTACTAATTGGTCAATTATGGGGAGCGGAAAGCTATCCTTCGGGCTGGCTTTGTTTAGATCAGAGAAGTCAATTCACGTTCGCCACTTCCCATTGGATTTTTTGACCAAGATGGGGGTTCGATATCCAGTCGGGATATGTCAAGTCTCTAATGAACCCATTATCCCTAAATTTCTCCACTTCCTCTTTCAAGGCGGCTGATCTTTCTGGGCCTAACATTCGCCTTTTCCGTTTCATAGGAGGATGCTTTAGGTTTATGCTCAGTGGACGGCTCATAATTGAGGGAGAAATCCCACACATATCAGTGTGGGTCCAGGCAAACACATCCAAGTTTGCTTTCAAAAAGTCTGTCAGTTCTTCCATTCGGAAAGAATCAAAGTGAGATCTGATTTTCATTGTTGTTATCGATCGGAATGTTTATGGTTGATTCGCTAGGCGTCGCCTTCCTGCTTACTGGCTCTTCGTCCTCTCTAGGGTCGACATCTTCAGGTAGGTCGTCAAGCAACTCCCTCGGTGACATTTTCTTTAGCTGCTATGCTGAGCCCTCCTCAGCGGGAGGGGTAGCGTTATTGGATTCTACGTCTTTCCCATTATGAAACATCTTCAATTCCGTTATATAACAAGCTCTTCCAGTAACTTGGTCACCACGAACTATTCCCACTCCGACATCGGTTGGGATTTTCATCAACAGACACCTAGGTGCGATGTAGGCCCTAAATTCTTCCAAGGCTGGTCGGGCTAGGAAGGCATTGTAAGGTGAATCAATATCTTTGATTACGAACGGGAGGATCCCTACACTTTGACGATCTCCTTGTCCGATTTCTACAGATAACTCCACTACGCCAATTGGAGCCGTTGATGATCCGTTAAAACCATGTATCCAGCCTTCACATGGCATCAAATCCTTCATTTATAGGATCATTTGATCAAATGCTTTTTTAAACAGAATGTTGACAGAGCTTCCGCTATCCACCAGGACTTTCTTAACTAACGCTGGTCCGATAATGGTAGTTATCGCTAATTGATCGTTGTTAGGTGCTTCTACCCTAACACTCTCCCTATCTCGGAAGATTACATCATTAGTTGCTATCTTTTGTTGTTTTATTGGTGCAGCCTCTTCAAGGTTTCTATGTTCTCCAATTTCTGGATGTTTGGCTGCATTAACATATAGTTCCATGGTATTGTTGCTATCCACCAGGACTTTTTCCCTTTTGCTGAGCATTCGGTTTGGAACCGGGCTGATTTTGATTTGGATCCTGTCCTCCTTGCCCTCTATCCTTTGGGGTGACTTTGTATTCATCCAGTTTTCCTGCACGAAGCCGTTTTTCAACTACATCCCTTAGGTGATGACACTCGTTCATAGAGTGAACGTAGGTTTCATGAAATATATAGAATTTCCCAGTTTCGCGTTTCCTCTTAGTGGAGTCTCTGGGTAGAGGTTTTTATACTGTACAACGTTATAAGTATCCAGATAGATGTTCTCCAAAGTGCTGCTCAACGGCGTGTAATTCTCAAAAGTTTGAAATCGAGGTCTCTTCTTAGAGTTGTTCCCCTGATTCCTGCTTCTTTTGCCATCGTTTCTACCCTGGTTACCATTTCCTCCACTTTTGTTACCAACGTTTACTTCGACTTTCCCTACGCTATGTCTGGGTTGCTTAATGGCAACATTGCTCTGGATGTCCTCTTTGGGAATTCCGTCAGACCTTCTCTTTCGGTTGGCATATTTCCTCTTGTCGCAGGCAAATTTTTGCCTTTTCATAGAACAGTTCTCTGGTTAGTGGTGGTTTTCCAGCCAAGTACTCTTCGAATTCAGTGCTCTTATCAACTCCATCTATTAGTGCCATCAGGATGGTATGTTCATGTGGATCACTTACTTCAGTAACTGCTAGGTTAAAGCAGTCCAAATACGATTTTAGTGTTTCCCCAGGAGCTTGTTTGATTGCAGACAACTCAATGACACTTCTGGACTTTCAGGCACAAAGTCGGAACTGGTTCATAAAACTTTCACTTAGTTCCTTAAAGCTGGATATTGATTGAGGGGGAAGTCGAGTAAACCACATCAATGCAACGTCTTCAAGGTATATCAGGAAAACCTTACATTTTATAGCGTCAGGTGCTACTGCGGCATTCATGTACCATAAATACCTCATCAATGCTGTCTTGGATCGGATATCCCTCCATGCCAATCCATTGTGGGCAGGTTAAAATGTCTGGGAAACTGGAAATCAAGAATATCATCAGCAAAAGGGGTGTGGCTATGATCGATACCCCAATCCTCATTGGTGTAATGTTGACTATCCGCCATAATCTAGCGTACCATTGCTTCTACTATGGCATTGGTCAACGTTGGTTCTGGATCCGCACTTCTAGTTCTCCTAATATGTCCAGTCCCTACATCGGGTAACGTTCTTTGGTTCCTAACAGCAGCTGAATTTCCTTACCCCCTACAATTCCAATCATTCACAGGATGAGTGGGCTGAAGGATTTACTCTTGAGTAGGGTTAACAATGTTGGGATCCCTGAGAAGGACATGAGATCCCCGCATTGGCAACAACATTGGTTCTCTTAAGCTTGGGTCGCCAGGTCCCAACACGCGAGCTGCATCTTCTCGAGATCCCAATGATCTGAACTCAATTCTTTAAGGTTCTCGGGTCTCTCATATGGCCTCCTCTGATGTGGAAGTCTTTCCTCCAAAGAAGACAAATGGTTTGCTGCAAGACGATGAGTTTGAAAGGGTGTTCTTTGTCTACGAAGTTGCATGTTTTCTTGATAAGAACGCTACCACATCTCTGGTCCTCTAAGGAATCATTAGTTCGGTCTAACATATCAAGTAAGCGCGAGAAATCCATGTGTGAGACGGGTGCAGAGGCAGTAAGTTGATTCCTAGTTGTCGCCGCTGGCATTGGAGCATTTGCGGTGGCTTGAGTAGAAGTACCAGCCTCAACTGTAGCCAGTTCGGGTCGTGGTTGCACTACCGGTTCGGGTTGTGGTTGCACTACCGGTTTGATTCGGAGTCCCTCCTCTAGTTCGGTTCGGGGTCCCCCTCTAGCTTGGTTCGGAGCCGATCCGGTCCCTTGTGACCTGGTAGCGACCACAACCTGCTGATTTTCATTTTCCTCGTTTTCCCGAGAACTTTGAGGTTCCTGTCCTTGGAGCCATAAAATCCGAGTCTTTTGAGATCTATAAAACTTCGAAAAAGTGTAGAAAAGTGGACTAACTTCTTCAGACTTGAGAATCCAAATAGTAGAACGATAGTCCAAAATGATGAGAATTCAAATTTCGCAGTGGAAGCACCAAAATGTTAAGCTAAAAAGTGGTTCTAACACCCCAATTGAATGATAATTCAAAAGAAAATGAAATAAAAGCAATAAGAACACAAGATTTATAGTGGTTAGCCGTTAAAGGGCCTAACTCCACTTTATACTTCTTTAATTGATGAATTGAGTACAAATACAATGATAATATTCACTCAATCTCACTAGTACAATTGATAATTTCCCTTAATTTTGTGGGATTATACTCAAAGATTCTAAATACAATCTGAAATAATAGAGGAAATTCGTTGGTGATAGATTTGGAGTAGATTAATGGCCAAAAGATCCTTGAAAATGGTGTGCATTAGAGTGTTTATAGGCATAAAGTTCATTCGGTTCGGGTGCCACGTAGGACCCATCCTATGAATCTCGGATTTGGATACTCCAGGGTGATGACAACACATCAGCAATGTGGTCGGGTGGTTGGTAACCACTCCGCATATATAGGACCATGGTATGTAACCGCTTTGCAGTTGCTGTGATCAGATCCGATCGGTGGATACATGCCGAACCAAACCGATAGGGGCCAATTCAGACCTGATCTGATCCCTTTAACGCACACTGATTTGAGCCGATATTGATCATCCCAGATCTGACCCGACTCCTCTATTGTGTATCGAACTGAACTGCCTTCTGGAACTGATTGTAACGGAAATGATGACCGATCCAGTTAGCAATGCTTCCAGTACTCGAACATAGTCAGTATTCAACTCTTAAGCTTTGTATAGCCAGGTCACAAAGCAGGCTAACAGTATGAACCTGTTACAAACACACTCACTTTGTTTTCACAAACTACCAAGCATATCCAAGAGTATTTGAGTATGATTCGATAGATTTTACAAGACCAATTTATTGATCTTAGATACAAATGGTCTTATAGCCTCTTAATTAAGACTTTGATCTTGAATTGAGTGAGATAGATGACAAAATTGAAGAGTGACTAGTAGAGAATCAAATCAATAAAATTTGAGTTGATTCTAGTTAGATTTGAAAAGATTCGAGTAGTTTTTTTCTCTTATAATTTTGGAGAGTGAAAGAGGAGAGAAATATAAGAAAGTAGTTATTAAAAGTTTATTTTGTAAACCCATATTTACAGAGAAGCAACAGATATGTTTATTCCTGAAAGGTTCTGGCAGATGGATCGAATTCCTATACTTTAGTCTGCTCTAAAAATCTTGAGCTTTGTAAAATATCTGATACTTTGTAAACTTATTTAAGAATATTTTATACACATTTCTATCTTAACAAAACTGTATAAAATAGTTTTAAATTTTTTAATATATGTATACAAAGAATTTCAAATATAATTTTCTTCTTAAAATAATACGTAAAGTATTAATGAATATATCTTTAAATTCAAAGTATATATTTGAATATTATAAATATTAAGAAAATTTAAATTTCAAATTTACTAAAAATATACTTGATTAAATGTCAAATAATTAGAAGTATATTTTCTGTTGAAAATAAAAACTTTATAACTGTAAATTGAAATATAATAAACTTTGTAAATAAAAGAATTAGAAACTATTTGAGAGTGTATCTGAAAAATGTTTAGAAAATCAAAGAATTGTTTTATAAACCTTTTGGAAATAAAAAGAAGGAGATCAAGATAGTGCTAGCATGGACTTTAAGAGTGTAATTATGATGATTGCTCCATTCCATCTGCACCAAAAGAGTAAAAGATGAGTTGCAGACGTGCCAGGCGTGCATGGAACAATCACCAAAGAAGAAACAAAAGCAATATGTCATATATTTTACAACGCATATATAAAATATAATAATTAAATATACATCAAATTAGTGGTGAGACACAACAAAGAAGAAATGCCATCTCTGTAGAATCACTAAGTTATCTAACCAAGTAGAAATATATAGCACATTAAGTCTTGAATACATATCCTCAAACTATATAAGCAAAACACTAGAAGCAATACATTTACAATATATAATATTATGCCAACTTCTCCTAGCTCGTCTCTAGAACATCTACAGCACCACCAAAACTTGTTCTCTAGTCTAGTAAATAGTAATGTCGATAAGCACTCAATAAATTAAAAGGAAACATAAAAACCTGCGTTAGACAACATTCTGGTATGAGCGACAAATGACTACCAAAAGCTATATTAGAAAATATGCTACTAGATAGGTTTAAGTTTCATACCTAACCTATCCTTATAACCAAAGAGTTAGCACATAACAACTAAGTAATATATGCTACTTAAATAACAACGACATAGGATACTTTGATATAACGGGTTAAAGGAATCTAACTAGTCTCTTTCACCA
The DNA here is from genome assembly GCA_030737875.1 of Allium sativum. Lineage (NCBI taxonomy): Eukaryota > Viridiplantae > Streptophyta > Magnoliopsida > Asparagales > Amaryllidaceae > Allium > Allium sativum. The sequence continues at coordinate 708,540,866 of CM060916.1, read as the reverse complement.
TTATTGTTCCCAATCCCCACATCAGTATCCTATATGTAATAACCTACCTAGAGAAAGAACATCCATAAAAAAAACCAGCACGTTGCACCACTGGCACTGGAGACCACCATCTAGGGTACACGACATCGTTACTAGTCCTAATGGGCATCCGCATGATACTCGTACTTTGAGTCAACAGTTGGAACATTTCGAGCTATCAATGATTCATTGGCACACCTAATCACAAAAATTATTCACAAATCCATCTTAGGTAGCCCCTCTCAAACCAGTCCATTATCCTACAACCTTATCCATCCTTGTAAAAAAGCAGGTTTTAAAGATTACCTACTATAACTAATACCATCAATATAAATATTTAGGTGATAATTAAGTTTAATATATCAATAAATTGATTGTTTGACTTAATTATCCGTGTTAATAATTAATTAATAATTTATTTTGTGGTTTGATTATGGGATTTAACCATCTAAAAGATGGTTAAATAGAGGCTTGGTGTAAATAAATATAAAATGATGATAATAAATATAACTGTTGAATCAAAAGTAAAATGTTAGGCTTTTGGTTGTAAATGGTATTTTTAAAATGTGCAATAAAATATATACATGTTTGTAATATTTGTGAAAATAATAATAAATTTAGAAAATATCTATTTTCCCAATATTAGTGATTAATGTGTTAAAATATAAACCTTAAAATTACTAGTTTACAAGTATTACAAAAATTACTAGAATTTAAGTATAATATTTCTATTTTGTATATTATGTGAAATTGGTTGTAAATTGAAAATGCTAACGCTAACATGCTTCTTAAATGCTTATAAATATTATTATGACTTATACTTAAAAATACAAATTAAGTTGCAAAATATTATTGAAGTTTTGGAAACAAGAACTTTGTGTCATTTAGCTGATATAAGTATTAATAAAAGTATTTGAGATACTTAATTCACATGTTATGGAAAATTTATGCAAGTTACGCTAAAATGTTCATGTTTTGTGTAACAAGAAGAATTGGATGTAAAATGTATATTCTAGAGTTAAAATCTTTAAAATATTTACAAATATTGTTTCTAATTTTATTTCATGATGAAAAACTAACAAAATATAGTTCTCGTGTGTAATAATGGAGCAAACATGTCTCGCTTATGCTAAATTAGGTCTAAACTTGTGTTTAATGGCCTAAACAATCACTAAATTTCCTAATTAGTTAGTTTGGGTCTAACAACCTTATTTTGGGTCACTAATCATGTTTAGGGTAGAGAAAACTCTAGAAACTTGGCTACAGTATGTAGCCTTTCTTTTGGAGGCTCTTCTCTTCATTCTCAAAATTCAAAATCTAAAGAAACAAAAGAAAACTTACTGTAATATTCAAACCAAGCTTCTAAATTGCTACAAGTTTTAAATTCGAGATATTATTGGGTTTTTACAGCATGTATTTTCTCTAAAACCTAAATCTATTCCATCTTTTTCTCTATTTTGTTGAGTAATTCACTGTAGGATAAGATATTCCATTTGTATATTGCTATAATCCTAAGCCAAGATGAGTGCGCGCTCACAATTTCTAGTTATAGTGTTGTTATGTTTAGTTTTGTTCAACATGTTCTTGATTTCGTGATAATCTAAAGCTTTACGTTGATAATTCACCTCATTGCAAAAGCAGTAAAGTTGTAACTTTGAATCATGATATCTTGGCCATACTTTGTTGATTTTGGGCCATTTCATATTCTATTTGTTGTTGAGTATCTGGGTATGAGCCTACAAAATTTCAGGCGATACTGATTGCCGAAAGTAGGTCAAAGTTGGTCACAAAGTAACAAGTGAAGCAGGCATTAAGCTGTAGAAAACTTCCGTAGGATGGGTCAACCGGGAGATCGACCTACTACCTCAAGAAGTCGACCTGGCGTCCTCCTACTATGAATTTGTACAGGTAGTAGACCAGCCTATTATGCTTACTTCTAGTGTTTTGAGCCTTGTTTTGATGAGTTTTATAATGCAATTTCATTTGGTTTGCAACTATATATGCTTGGAAAACTAAGCTATTTGACATCTAAATCCAAATCTCAGGTTTGGTGATGGTTGATTATTTGTTATTGAGCTTTAAGATGAGTTTTGGGGATGATAAACACACATGCACGTTTCGAAACAGTTTTCCTATATTATATATATAAATATCGTTTTTTCATATTTTTGAGGCTAAATTAATTTCATGATTTTAGTTTCTTAAAAATAAACATCCTTGAAACAATAATATAAACCTTTTTTATAAAATAAGAAGTCTTGTGAAAGAAATCAATCGATTTCCAAAAATCCTTTCTTAAACCCACTTTAGAAAAACCAAGTATTTTCCTGTATAAAAACCCACACTTTTCTGCACCTTCGAGACGACGTAAATACGACATCGTAAACTCCTTGGTATGGGACACGACTGTATATGAAATCGGTTAATCTCATAATTGTCTAATTTAAGCTGTGGATTTGTTGATTCCGTGGATTGTCATTTCTGTTGTTTTCCATTGTAGAGCCAACTAGCTGGTAGTAAACTGGCGGTAGGAAAATGTGGTATGAGAAACACAGTTACCAATGCCTGGGTTACTGACTAAGTGTCTGTAACACACATTATTGTTTGTTGAGCCAGTTCCAGGGAGTGTGGTCCCACACGTATAGCAATATGCATATGAAACTGTTTGGTGTTGTGGCTCATAGCCTAGAACATGAACTTGATAGAACTTTCTTATTTCAACATAAATTTAAATTGTTGCCATGCCTTGATAGTTACTATATTAACTCTTCTGAATGGAGAGTTAGTTGGCATGATGTATTCCATCATATTATGCTATTATTCACTGTTAACTAGATTGATCCGTGTGTGTTAATTCTCGGGTCGGACTGGGCTTTTCAGGTATCATCTTAGCTGTTGTAGATGCTCAGCTTCTGCTATGGATCACTCACTTTTTGGTTTGTCAGTTGTAGCCATTCTGATATAGTCATTTTGTGTTAGATATATGTATTTTGGTGTTTGTATTTATTACTTTGACTCAATTTACCAATATTGTGGTTGTATGCCACTGTTTTGAGACACTGTACATTGTAAGTTATTTGTATCTATATGTTTCACTGTGTCGTCCGTTCTGATATCTGTGATATTTAAATTAATTGTTCTTATTCAGAATCATGTTGAGCTACCATAGTCTTGTATCAGATAGGGATTGAGAGTGTAGATCCACTTGTAAAAAAATATGAAGCACTTATTGACACTCTTAATGTTTATTTAATACAATACTTATGGTTGGTCACTCCTGGCCAACCCTATTCTCCGCATTAGTGGACGACATTACTCATTAATGCTCTTTATTAATGTGGGTCTCAGAGCAGGGCATTACAATCCTAAAATACCTTTCTTGCTCTGTCGATTCCTCTCCTATATGAGTTCCCAATCTAAGAGTCACAAATTCATCATGCAATTTCCCCCTTATAGAAGTTATCAGTGAGCCATAGACTCCAGTACAACCCTGAAGACTGCACATGTCACCCTATAGATCATACAACCTTCTCTTGCTTCTTGATGAATAAAGCACATTACTTCGACAAAAGGTTGAGATTTGCTTCGCTTCAAAAGTTTGCTTCACTCAAAAATTTGCTACATTTAATATATCAGTTTAGAGTTAGTTTACTTCACATCAAATTGAAGTCTCTTTGCATCAATTCGTATCCCTCTGCTTCACATTTATCTTAAGCGACTTTCCTATGCATCAACATAAAATTAATTTTTTTGAATTGAAGCACCAACCCAAAGTCGTGCTGATCCACCTAGCTTCAATTCGCTGCTTTCTGCTTTGAAATTCTACTTTACTTTGAAGCATTGAATCGATTGAAGCATACCTTCCCACTCCAAGTCATGCTGCTTTGAGTTAACTGGACCACTTTCAAACATAATTACATACATAAATCGACTTCTATTCGAAACATTTTTATAAGATTTTATGCGAAATTCTGGAAAGACTTCCCAACCCTCCAATAAATCCTTAACTTTGAACTCACTTTTTGACTTTGAAGCAAACGATGTAATCAAGATTATCTCTTAACTTTAAACGGAATCCTTGGCTTCAAACATATTGGCTTCAAATCCATCGAAGTCCATTTACCAATTTGAGTTATACATAGGCTTCGAATCTGTTCCCGCTCTACTTTGATCATCATCTGAATTCGAAAACATGGAAAATACTAACACACAAATCAAGCACAACAAGTAATTCAGACAATTCAACAACTCAGATAGTAAATTCAATCATTTACAATCATACATGATCATTCAATTGCATTCAAATGCGAATCCAACAAATCCAAACACATGTTTAGCATTAAACTAGTAATTACTCACTAATTAAATTGGACCTAATACATTAATAATCATATACATAATTAGATTATCCAAAGGTTTCTGGATCTTAAATAACTATATTTATTCAATGGTTAATCTAATATATAGATGATGAAATCTACTATTATAACATACAATCTAAAATACACATGTGGGAGATCATAACCGCTTATCTAATACCAAGTAAAAGTGAATGGAGATTGAATTTTGACAACAATAAATTGAATGAATCCGCAACCGAAATGAAGAGATCGAATCAACTGAGGTAAATCTAATCTCTAATTAGCAATTAGAGATGATTTGATAAGGAGTGTGGTGTTGATGTGTGAATTTAAGGATGAATAAGAGTAGATTTAGGGATGATAGGAGAATATCTCTAAATGACACCTTTTAGCTCCTATTATATATGAAGGTGATTATACAAATTGGCTTGTTTCAGCACATTAGCACTGCTCTAATTGTAACCAACAACCATTAAAACATAAAAATGTCATATCTCTCATACTGCTTATCATATTTCTTTATATGACCACTTTATGAAATGAGAAGCCACCTTCCTAGAGTAATGAGATATGTTTAGATCATCTAATTCCCTTTTATAAAAAGTTATGGCCTAAATTAGATTTTCAAGGATAAATGGCCACATAAAGATTCAAAAAAATAATGGACATGTAAAACATTCTAAAGATTATATCCCACAATATTAGAGTGATATGACTACATATGAATTAAATAAAATTATTTTATGATCCTCCATTATGTAAAATATGGGTCTTTACGTTTTCTTTCCTTTTAGGAATTTGATCCTTGAAATTCTCAAACAAACAAAAGCAAACAATGTATCCTACATGCTTACTTTCCAAGAGCAAACAACCTAACATACAAACGCATAATAGCAAAGCAAATAGCTACACTACCATGCAGAATTCTAATAGTATAAGATAGACGATGCAAGTAGATGAGATAAATGGGATATAACATCCAAAGAGTTCTGGATCCATACATCATCCTCGTACTCTCATCCTTCTTCAATGTACAGTTGTCATCATCCTCACTCCATTGCATCTTAAATCTCTTAACTATATTCCTCTAAGTTTTTTATGTCATTTCCCATAACTCAAAGCGGCTTACGAAGAGACAAAAATCATTGTGCACACCAGCCATCTTCAAAGGTAGGTAGGTCCACTCTATAGGATACCTTTCTGATTCTTTCCATAACCGAACATGGTTTAACAAATCTAGGTGCCAATTTCCCTTCCTACGAAACACGACAATGCTCTCAAGAGGGGAAACCTTCATAAATACTAAGTCTCCAACTAAGAGCTCTAAATCTCTTCTTCTCCTATCTGCATCGCTCTTTTGATGATCCTGAGCAGACTTCATTCATTATTAGATGATCTCTATTTTTTATAACGTCCTTCGAATCATGCTTGGGGCAAGAATTGATTTTTTCCAGCGGGTTCCCACTAACAAGAAGGTTCATCACACGGTCTTTCTTACGAAACCTCATACAATACCATACAAATACTCAATTGATAACTATTATTATAAGCAAGCAAACTCAATAAAAGGAAGATATTCATCCCATGTTATCCAAAATTTATTATATGTGCTCTAAAAATATATTTGATTCACTCTGTCGGTTTACCCATTGGTCTGAGAATGATTAGCTGCACTTGTAGCTCTATTCCCAATATCTCTTGAAATTCTTCCAAAATCCACAAGTAAATAATGGATCGTTATCACTTATGATATTAGTAGGCACTCTTTGGAATCAAACAACCCGCTTATCATATAACTTTATTTACTTGGATGCCATTCTAATTGGCTTGGCAGGAACGCATTTTGCATTCTTAATCGGGCAATCAACAACTGCCCATATACTATCATATCTTGCTCTAGTTCTAGGTAATATATGAGTAAAATACTCAAATACTTTCTGCCATTTCCATGTAGGAATTTCTAGTGGTTGTAACAATCCATTAGGCTTCTTCTACTCTGCCGCCACTAATTGGAAATTCATACTCAATGAGATAAACTTTCCAAAATATTTTTTCTGCCTTCCCAATGGTTAGTCCTTCTCATGTTCCAGTGCATTTTCTTACCATCAATATAAATGGTCAACTTAGAGGGATGCACTATTTCAAAATTTCATCTCAAAGCTCATCCACCTTCAAAGAGTATGACCTTCTGTCTTTACAAAGCCTACCATCTCGGTTGATTTAGTATTGCTTTATATTTTCATATTCTACTCCCATCTCTAACTTTCCTATAATATGTACTAGATAAGCATTTCTCTTTTGGCTACGTAACAATCCTGATTTTAGTAAAACATTATTCAATAATTTAATTGTAAGGTTAAATCAGAATAATGTGACAAATGAAGTTATGGGATTTTGGTTTGATGAATTAATTAGAAGGTTGGCCTTGTAACCTGATAAACTAAATGAAACATGCACAAAGCATGAGGAGGGAAAATGGGAATTTTCGGCCCTTGTACATATTATAACGTTCTCCAATATTTTCACTTACTTTCTCTATTCAAAACCTAAACTAAACTAAAAGAAAACCCAAAGGAGGTCGACCATTACAAGTAGGAAAGAAAGAAGAAGATAAAGTAAGGAATCTTAGAACCTTGAAATATATCAAAAAAATCTCATCACCTCTATCCAACCAAGGTTAATAATATACTTACCTTTATGGTTTTGGTTATTACCTTGTAACCGGAAGTTGTGCAAAATGTTCGTTTGGTTTTGTGTTGATCTTGATGTCATATGTTGTTGAGAATTGTCCATATTTAGTTATGTGTTATATGTTGGTTTTGGATGTATTATTTATAGTTTAATTGGAAAATGGTTTTGTATATTGCTATCATATACGAATAACCTGCTTTTGAAAGATAAATATTAATATAAGTGAAGATGATTAAGTTTTGGCCGAAACCCTTAGGAATCTCCAAATAAATCGAATTATTTTATGATGTGTATTGAATGTTTATGGATATAGGTTTCGATTTTCCAGAATTGTTACGCTTGTATGAATTTCTTAAGGGTGCATGCTATAGCAAAGATTATGCGTTAATTCTAGTATTAACGTATAACTCATTGGACCCAAGTATTTTGTATTTTATTAAGTACAAAGTACTATCATATACACTTTATTCAGAATACTTTTTGTAAATTAATAGATTTTTGACAAATATAGTGGAGCTAGAGAAATGAAATACATCATACTGATAAATCAGTTTGTATAAAATTACTGCTAGTGCCATTTCCATAACCGGAAGCCCTTCTGACGAAAGTCAAAACCCACCTTCGGATGCATTGAATAGTTAAAGTATCACATGCGATGCTTGAATTATTACGGATTCCACCTCTCACCTTTCGGGTATGGGATATGATACTGATTCTTATAAGTACTTTTGGTTTTAACAGATATCCACTTCGCTAAAGGCTGCTGCCTTGACTCTTTCGGCTAGATCAGAGAAGTTTTTTCTATAAAAAGAACTATTTTATTTACGTACATACCTATGAAAGAATCTATGTAGTTCTTCTAAAAGGAACAAGGGTTGTATGCCTCCAGGTCTTTCTTGGCACTAGAGGAGGCTTCCTACTGAAGCCTATGCTTCTGAAGGCTCAGATACCCTTGAAGTCGTTACTTTTGAATATATGCCTTTGTAAAACTATTTTCATAAAACTCTTCCTTAGGCACTGAAGGAGACATTAAGGAACTTTTCCTAAAATCAAATGTTCTAAGGCTTTCCCCCATGGACATCGGCGTCAGTGATGACACAAGGAAATTTTATTTAAATAATTAAATATATATATTTTCTAAATGGAATATAGACCTTTCCTCCATTGCTTGACATCATTGCGGGGGGACAAGCATTGATTGTTGTTGAGCAAGCAAAGACGGAAGGGCTACCCCTTTTAAAATAGCTTAAATATGGACTTTGACATCATTGCGGGAGTCAAAGTACGTTAAAGTTGATTCAGGTGCCGGGTCTAATGTAATGTAGGTGTTCTTTAATTTCCCTAGAAATGTTATGTATTAGTCGTTGTCATCGTTAAGTCATTTTATTTGTGTGGGTAAAAGTGGGAGGGTCCTACTCAGAGGAGGGAAAATTGTTACTCATCAATAAATAAAATAATGTTAAACAAATGAGAATTCAGAGCTTCATGCAGTACAAAAGGATTTAGAAAAGGAACCATTGGGTTCGTGTTAGTGGGGAGGTACTCTATGAAACATTGAAGGGATCAGAAGGGGATGTTGGTTCCATAAAGATGGATAACGATGATATAACTTACCGTATGGGAACTAATAATAGAATGAAGATTTGGCTCCATTGCTAAGCAAAGCATACCTTTGCGAAATAACATGATGGATTATAATTGGGGGGGGGGGGGGGATTCCATTGTGTGTTGCATAGTGTATATTGTGGTTGTTGTTGAACATTTATAAGTTATATTGTGATAAATGAACTAACCATTGTGATGTAGCAGATGCAGGTTATATGATTTTGCGTAAGATACTAATGAAATGGAAACCCATTCCTTTATGCGGCGTGGTCTCGTCAGATATCATTGGTGTCAGGTTATTAGGTATTATTCATACCAGTTTTTTTGAGAAACCCGTAGTTTATGTTTCCCCCTAAAACTCTCGGGTTCTCAATTGAGCAAACTGAGGGTTAGGGTGTTTGAGGTGTTAACCACGAATAAATTCCCAGAGGTGGAGACGACGATAACTACTTAGGAAGTGCTCATGTGTTTTGTTTTATTATTGGTCTTATGTATCAGCATATGTTTGTAATGTCATTATTTATATATTCTGAACATCCGAGGGGCATCTTCATGTGTCTCTCTCAGTGTTATTTTGTAATAGTTTATATTTTCTCTGAATGGGTTATACGAAGGGTTGTATGAATGTTTTGTGAAAATTTTCATACTGTTATGTTATCTGATATTGAGATTGATTAACATTGGTTTTTCTATCACCAAAATTTAAAACTAGATATGACTACAACATCTGTAGTGTTTAGCTTCTGGCCTTAGAAAACGATGTTTTACAATTGGTATCTGAGCATATGTTTATACAAACTTAATAACTTTTCTAAACTAGGATTTTCTAGCTAAAAAACCCAAAGAACATGGGAAAATAATAAAGGATTAGGTTGATGAAACTATTTGTATATTATTATATATATATATGAATATACCCCATAGTTTCAGGGTCACCCTTCGGTATCTTACTAAAGTTTATCTACATAAAGGAAGTAAGATATGGAAAGGAGAGAAAGGTTGAATATTGGTTGAGGAAGCACCACAACTAATGGAAATGCTCAACCTGATGCTCGAGGAGGTTAGGGCCGAAGGGGAAATGAGAATCAAGATGTTGCTGCAGCCATCAGTGGATTATGGGAACTTGTTCTAGACATTTATTCAGATTTTGCAAGATGGAGTTGCTGCTGTTCACGGAAGGAATAATTTATGAGCGCAAGTTGGAAACGACTATGCGAAATTGAGTAAGGATTTTGTCAGCCTGGGAAAAAGACCTCTATTCCTTTGAATAGAAAATGTTACTGCGTGGATACCTGATTACTACATTGCAAAAGGATTTATGGAGACTTGGGCTTAATGGATGAGCGGAAGAGGAGGTTGGCTTCGAGGAAACTACAAATAATGCTTTACGTTGGTGGAATAGAGTTATGGTAAAAATACAAGAGGAAACAATTATTTGGGAAGACTCTCCGAGGATGCTAAGGGCAAGGTTTGTTTCGGAAGCAAATCAATATATGATGATGAGAAGGAAGTTTGATGAACTGAAACAAGGAGAGATGTCAGTTGTGGAATATTCTGATAAGTTTGATGAGCTGTCTAGTTATGCACGAGGATCAATAGATATTGTTATCTTGAGAAATGAGAAGCTTTTAAGTGGGATTCAATTTGATATCATAAAAGCTACTATGCCTCACCCACGTGACCCCAATGAAGTTGTTATCAAAAAAACTATTAGAAACGAAGAAGATTGAGGGAGAGTGGGAAGCCCAACGAAAGCCAGAATTTTCACGGTAAGAAAAGGAATTTTTTTCAAAGGGAAGAAAGCTCAGGAAGGATAAAAACAAGGGAAAAATTAAGCGGAAGTGGTGCCTTAAGTGCCATCAGAAAGGTTATTACTCTATCGAATGCAAGGATAAAGACGCTATAACCAGGAAGGCAAAATTTAGGATGCTTCAGTTGTAATCAGTTTGGGTACTATAAGAGCAAGTGTATGGAAGCAGCAAAGGGAAAGGTGCTTGCTATGTAGCCTTTGTCTTCTAAACCTACTACTGTTGTCTGTGTTGAAAGGTACATTTTTGTTTCGTAACATGCCTTTAAAGTTTTGTTTGATACTGGCACATCACTCTCGTTTATAGCTAGATGTGTAGTGGATAAGTTATTCTTTAAACCATCATGCATTACTGCGCCCTTTAGAGTAACTAATCCTTTCAACGACTAAGTGACACTTAGGATAAGATATGAAAACTTAGAAATTCATTTGCTAAGTTATGTTTTTGTTTGTAGCTTGTATCTGTTTGATTTTGATGGTTTTAGAATTATTTTGGGGATGATTCTCTAAGTCGATATGATGCTAGAATCTTTTGTCTGGTAAAGTGGTGTCTTTGAAACATCCCGAAAGAGATGAAAGGGTTGTGTTCCTGGTAGAAAAGGATGTGTTACGAATGTTTCCAATTTTAAGTGTTTCGTATTTGGAGGAAGAGGTAAGTAATGTTCATACTTCGGAGTTGGAGAAAGAGGTAAGTAATGTTCCTATCGTAAAGGAATTTATTTATGTCTTTGAACCCATAAGGGGTTTGTTACTGAAGAGGGTTATTGGGTTCCGCATTAATTTATTATCGGGAGTAGTGGCAGTGTGTTGGGCGCCTTGCCGAATATGCCGAATAACCCCTACGGAAATGAAGTAACTAAAGAAACAACTTGTTGATTTAGGAAGGAATTTTATTCGTCCAAGTAGCTCGCCTTGTGGAGCTGCTATCATGTTTGTGAAGAAATCTGATGGAATGTTGAGAATGTGTATTAAAAATTGAAAGTTCAATAAAAGGATAGTGAAGAATAAGTACCGGCTACCTCGCGTTGATGATTTATTCGATCATTTAAGTGGAGAAAGTATGCTTTCTTAGTTGGGATCAGCAATGGCCTTCACCAATTGAGGATAGCGGAAGACAGAATTCCGTTGATAGCATTTCGTCTGGGATATGGATCTTACGAATGGATGGTTATTCTGTTAGGATTAACAAACGCACCTGCATTCTTTGTGGATTTGATGAATCGAATATTTCACGGGTATTTAGATAAATTTGTATAGGTTTCGATAGATGACATTTTCATATATTCGATGGACACTAAAGAGCATGAGTGCCACCTTCGGATTGTTCTTGAGACATAGCGGAAGCATTGGTTGAAGGCTAAATTTTCTAAGTTCCAGTTTTGGGAAGTGAGAGTAAATTTTTTTGGGTACATAGTTTTGGGTAAAGGATTGTTGATGGATCCATAGATGGTTAATGCCATTATAAGTTAGAAGAAGCTAAAAAGCGTTACAAAATTCAGAAGCTTTCTTGGATTAGCAGGATATTATCAAAGGTTTATTAAATATTCCTCGAGGATTACATCACCACTTATCAAGTTGACCCGAAAAGAAGTTAAGTTTGTATGGTCAGGAAAGTGTGAAGAAGCGTTTCGAAAGTTAAAGTAGTTATTGACCAATGCTTTGATTTTAATGGTGCCATATGGAAATTAGGACTTAGTTGTTTATACGAATGCTTGAGTAACAAGGTTAGAAGCCGTTCTTTTGTAGAAAGGAAGGGTATGCTTCCCTATAGTTAAGGCCACATGAAGTAAGATACCGAACTCACGATCTTGAGTTAGCCGCTGCATTTTTTGCTTAAAAATTTAGAGGCAATATTTATTGGGTAAAAATTTTGATTTTTTTAAGGATTGTAAGTCTTCAATATGCCTATTTTTTCAAAAGGAATTAAATATGCAACAATAGAGATGGTTGGAATTTTTGGGCATTCATGATTTTAGTATTGAGTATACCACAAGCAAAGGAAATAAGGCTGCCAACGCACTTAATCAAAAACATCAGATGATGTCGGCATGGAAATATTTGGAAGCTTTTGTAGCATGTAATGTAAGGAGTCGGTCGAAAACATGTTCCAACAGAAGTACACCTATAGTGTCGTGTTTGGAAGTTCGACCTATTTTTATCGAGAAGATTGCTTGTAAGTAGGAGGAAGATCCTTTCTTGGCCTAAAGGATCCAAAAGCTTAGAGTTGCAGTAGAAGGCAATGATTCAGAAGGGTTTACTCTTAACCAAAATGGATGGTTATGGAAGAAAGGAAGGTTATGCGTTCCATGGGTTGATGACTTAAGGAAAGAAGTGCTTAGGGAGTGTCATCTTTCCAAGTTTATGATAAACCGTGGTGGTACCGTGATGTACAAGGGTATGAAAAGAAGTTTTTTTGGGAAGGCATAAAGAAGGATGTAAGCTTATGGGTAAAGCAATGCTAAAATTTCAGCAAGTTAAAGCCGAACATTAGATTCCTAGTGGTTTACTTCAACCATTGGATGTTCTAATTTGGAAGAGGGATTCGATAACCATGGACTTTGTTGATGGGTAGCCTGAGAAAGTCCGGCGTCTATCATTTGGAGAATCTGTTTGAGAACTTGGAAGCTTTTCGCTTGCGTCGGGATATGCCGGAACCCAAGAACCCTGATCTCTTGACTCTTTGAATTCGACCAGATCCTAATCAATGGATCAACCGATTTGGGAACCACTGTATATTAGGTTTGGTGGGCATGAGGAATTGATGTTTTAAACAGAAGATATCGGCAGATCTATTTTTTGAATTGAAGGAGGATGATAATACAAGCTTACCAGCGTGGATTAATCTAGCTAAAAATTGTTAAGAAATGGTGAAAACCCAGATCTGGCTTTAAACTTGCGGAAATCGAATGAAATAAGGATGGATTATACGAAAAAGGAATTCTTTGAAGGTTGGAGACAAATCACGATTGATTTGTAATAAGGTTGGAGAAAAATCGCGATTGATTTGTAATAAGGTTGTATGAATAGAAAGAAGCACAAGCGACTTGAGATGCAGGACTGGGAAAAGCTAGGTATAGAGATGAGAGAGTGGAAGAAGAGAGCGTTAAGGAGGAGAAAGAGAAGTAGAATTTGAAGAAGAGAAAAAGAAAGGGGGGGGGAGGCGAAAAAATCCTAGTCCCCATTACCACATCTCAAACACGGATGAAGTTTGGACGGTCCACATAACACAGTAAAATTGAAGATACGAAGTACTTTGGAGCCAAATTTTCATTTTCCCCGCCTGATCGTGACCGCCAGTTTTTTATCTTTTCATAGCAACACCAACCCGTTTTCATATGACATAAACATAGTTTAACCAAACTTTATACAATTACAAGGTAAACTAATAAGTAAAAGTCTATATTAAATATAATATAGGTTCCTGAGAATTGATTTTCATTAAAATATTGAATATTACACATCAATAATAGTTATTACTGCTAATTACTTATTTTTTTTTATTTCTTTTTAGTTGTAGCTGTATATTAACTATCAAAAGTTAATTATAATATATTATTATGTATATGCTACTTGTTATTAACTGGTACTTAACGGTCAAGTATTAATAAATAGTATTGATTCCTATGTTTATTTATTATTATGTATATGCTACTGGTTATAACTGGTAGTTAACATACATTAACTATTAAAAATAAATTACTACTTATTAAATATTAATTATCTAACAGTAATTAATAAATATTATTGATTCCTAAGTTTATTATTAATTATTAATTATTGCTAAATATTAATATAACTAGTTATTAAATATAGATATTATAAACATGAAGTTTGTAATAGGCATCTATTACAACTAACAAAATAAAAAGTTGTTAAAAATACATTTATTACAACTTTAGGGAATTGACAGTTGTAAAAAAACATTTATTACAATGGTGCTTTTACCATCGTTGTAAAATTAAAGTTGTAATATGGTATTTTTGTTGTAGTGATAGAGACCCACTATTTGCTTGTGAATTTTAGATGAGTTTTTTGAAGGCATTGGGAATGAAGCTTAAGATCAGTACTGCTTACCATTTATAGACGGATGGGAAACCCGAAAGGGTAAATAAAGTGTTGGAAGATTTATTGAGAGCTTGTGTTTTGGATTTTTTTGGTTCATTGGAAGATCATTTGCACTTAGTAGAATTTTCCTACAATAGTAGTTTTCAAAGTAGTACAGGAACGATGCCTTTCGAAGCTTTATATGGAAGACCATGTAAATCGCCATCGTATTGGTTGGAGATAGGCAAAAGATTGATTCTTGGTTCCAAATTAGTGAGAGAAACCACTAAGAAGGTTGAGATTGTCCAAAAGAAAATGAAGGAAACTGAATCTAGGAAGAAGAGTTATATGGATAGAAGGCGTAAGGACTTGGAGATGTATTTTTCATTAAGGTATCACTTGTGAAGGGCGTTGTTCATTTCAAGAAGTCTCGAAAGCTTGCGCCAAGGTATGTTGGACTTTCCCTTTCTCGGAATGGATTGGAAAGCTTGCTTATAGATTGTGCCTACTGAAAAATCATGTAGGAGCTCATAATGTGTTCCATTTGTCACACTTACAAAAGTATGTGCATGATCCCGATGCTACCTTGGATCGAAAGCGCCTGAGGAACTGGTTGTAGAACCTGATCTAACTATTGTAAGAATACCAGTAAGAATCGTGGAAAGTGATGACAGGAAATTGAGAAGTAAACCGGTTAAGATGATGAGAGTCTAGTGGAGTGAAGACTAATGGGATTGTACTTGTGAAATGGAAAGTAGAATTAGAGACGCTCACACGTATTTATTCATGGTATGATCCCTATTGTTTTTACTGCCCGGTTGCTTGTTGTTATGTTTGGTTAATTCCTTGTCTAAATTTCGAGGACAAAATTCCTTAAGATGGGGAGGGTGTATCAACCCTGATTTTAGTAAAACATTATTCAATAATTTAATCGTAATATTAAATTGGAATAATGCAACGGAGAAAGTATTGAGATTTATGTTTAATGAATTAATTAGAAGGTTGGCCTTGTTACCTAATAAACTAAATGAAACATGCATAAAGTATAAGGAGGGAATAATGGGATCTTTCAACCCTTATATATATTATAATGCTCTCCAATATTTTCAATTGCTCATTTAAAAACCTAGACCTAAACTAAAAGAAAATACTAAGTAGGTCCGCTACAAGTAGGAAGAGGAGAAGAATATAAAGCTAGAAAAATTATAAACTTAGAATACAATCAACGAATATCATCATCTCTATCCAACCAAGGTGAATAATATACTTACTCCTATGGTTTCAGTTTTTATATTGTAGCCTGAAGTTGTGTGGATTGTTTGTTTGGTTTTGTGTTGATCTTGATGTTATACATTGTTGAGAATCATCCATGTTTAGTTTTGTGTTATATGTTGGTTTCATATATCTTGTTTATGGTTTTATTGGAAGATGGTTTTGTATATCACTATCATATGAATAACCTGCTTTTGTAAAATATATATCAATATAAGTGAAGATGATTAAGTTTAGGGCGATACCCTTAGGAAGCTCTAAATAATGCGAAATTATTGTATAATGCCTATTGAATGTTTACAGAGATGGGTTTCGATTTTTCTGAATTTTTATGCTTGTATGGATTTATTATGAATTTTCAAAGGATGCATACTTTAGGAAAGATTATGGTTAATTATAGTATTAACATATAAGTTATCAGACCCATGTATTTTGTATTTTTATGAAGTACAAAGTACTGGAAAATTGTATACACTTTATTCAGAATACTTTTTGTAAACCAATAGATTTTCGACAAATGTAGTTGATTTGGTGAAAAGAAATACTTTATATAGAAATAAATTGGTTCTATGTAAAATTACTATCAATGCAATTTCCAGAACCAGAAGCCCTTCTGATAGTAGTCATAACCCACCTTCGGATGCACTGAATAATTGTAGTATCACATGTTGTGCTTGAAGTATTTAGGCTTTCGCATCTCACCTTTCGGGTAGATTCGGTACTGACACTTATAAATACTTTTGATTTTAAAACATAGCCACTCTGCTAAAGGCTGTTGCCTTAAGTCTTTCGGCTAGGCCGGAGGGGCTCTATAAAAAGAAGTATTTTATTTATGTATATATACCTATGAAAGATTCTTTGTGGTTCTTCCGAAAAGAATGGGGGTTGAATGCCTCTAGGTCTTTCATTGACACTGAAGGGGCTTCTTGAGAAAATCTATGCTTCTGAAGGCTTAGATACCCTTGAAGTCATTGCTTACGCAGATATGCTTTTGTAAAGCTGTTTTAATAAAACTCTTCCTTAGGCACTGAAGGAGCTGTTAAAAAAAACCTTTCCTAAAGTCAAATGTTTTGAGTCTTTGCCTCCATTACTGTTGGCGTCAGTAATTACGGCGAGGAACTTTTATCTAAATAATAAAATCTATATATTTTCTAAATGGAATAGAGACTTTGCGTCTATTGCTTATGATGCCATAACTTACTGAAAGGGAATCGATAATAGAATGAAGGTTTGACTTTGTTGCCTAGCAAAACAGAACATTGCGAAAGCACAAACGAGAATATAATTAGGGTTTCCATTACATGCTGCATAGTGTACGTTGTGGTGGTTGTGGAATGTTTATAAGTAATACTGTGATAAATAAACCAACCATTGTGATGTAGAGGATGCAGGGTTATATGCTTTCATGTAAGATACTAACGAGAGAGAAACTCGTTCCTCTATGCGACGTGGTCTCGTTAGATATCATTGGTGTCAGGTTATAAGTTATTATTCATACAATTCTGTTTGACTAACCGTAGTTAATGTTTTTCCCATTGAACTCTTGGATGCTTAATTGAGCAGGCTAAGGGTTAGGGTGTTTCAGGAGTTAAGTACAAAAAATGTCCTAGAGGTGGAGACGACGATAACTACTTAGAAGCGCTGCTGTGTTTTGTTTTGTTGTTGGTCTTATGTATCGACATATGTTTCTAATGTCATTATTTATATACTTTGATCGTAATGGGGCATCTTTATATGTCTCTCTCGGTATTATTTTGTAACAATTTATATTTTCTCTGAACGGGTTGTAAGAAGGGTTGTATGAATGAATTATTTATATGAATAAAAGTTTTGTGAATTTTTTTCGTATTCCCATGTTATCTGATGTTGAGATTGATTAACATTCAATTTTTTATCACCAAAAGTTGAAATAAGAGATGATTGTAGCATCTATGGCGTTTAACTTCCGGTCTTAGAGAGCAGGGTATTACAGGTTATCTCCAGTCCTTTCAATGAGAGTAGGTCTAATTAAAAAACTCACTATTGTCTCAATGTCTAACTCACAATATGGCCTAAAACCAAATCTTGTTAATATTCTAGTTTCTTACATTCTAAGAACATGGCTTCAGTACCAACACTTCTTCTGCTTAATGAATAAGCAACAACAATGCCTTTTCCTTTAAGTAAGGAATATCAAAATCATATGAAGTCAAAAAATCCAACTATCGCTGCTGCCGAAGATTAAGGTCCTACTCGAAGAAAAGATATTTCAAAGATATATGGTCCATAAAAAAGCCAAACCTTTCTGCCGATAGATGCATATCTTCAGAGAAATCACAATCACAGTTAATTAATGATCATAAGTTAGGTAATTCCTTTCATGCGAGTTAAGCTGTCTACTGGCATAAGCAACAATTTTTCTTTTCTGCATCAACATTGCTCCTTAACCGATAACACATGCATATGTATATATAGTCATTTATTCATTTTAACTTAGAATAACTAACATTGATGCACTCGTTATTATTTCTTTAAAAGTCACAAAATCATGCTTACATCTAGCATTTTATATGGAGGTCAGATTCTTCTTTGTTAGGTTAGTCAATTGTACTTCTATTTTCGAAAAATCCTTAATGAAGCATATATTGTATCTTGCCAAACAAAGAAAAATTCTCACCTCCGAAGTATTCTTGGATTGATCCCAATCCTGTGCTATTGCTATCTAAGATGGTTCCACTGCCATCCCTTGACCTTGTAAGTACCTTAGATAATGGTTCCGATGAAAACAATCTTAGGAAATAATACAAAATATAAATACTAATGTTTATATAGATATATGTTGTATATAGTATAGAATATCAATAGGTGTTGATTATGAAGACCATATGGTATAGAGATTATCAAGATGATTCAAGAGTTAGAGAATGATGACTCTTTAGTACTGAAGACTTCAAGATGTTCCAGATAAATTTTAGAGGAATATATGTTAAAATTCTAATAGCATTTGATTTTTCATTCCCTTTTAAATGTCTATTAAAATAAGCCTTCCTTTCAAAGTGATATTTTTAAAAACATGCTTTCTGGTTTCTAACCTTTTATATTATTTATATTTTAGTTTTTCCTGTTTCTTTTATATTTATGATTTGGAAAAAGAATTAATTCTTTGTATTAGGGGTTTCATATATATTATTAACATTATATCTAATATATTATATTAAATATTTTAAAAATTATTCTTTAAATTTTTATTAAGTTTTATGATAATTAAAATATGTATAATAGTGTTTGAATGATTTTAAAAAGTTCCAAATTATTTTATAAAACAATATTTTTTTTAAAATTATTTAAAACAAAATGGTTTTCAAAAAATAAGTTTTATTCCGACACATCCATGATAAGTATGACAACATGCTAGCTGATTTTTTCAAGAATTGAATTTATAAAGAAGTGACTATTCGTCACAACCTTTCTCAAATAAACATCATAGTTGTTGCAATATATATCTATATATATCAGTCATTTTTACTGATTTCCAGAACCACTTTCTTCCGTTCTTCTCTCCACTTTATCTTTTCTCATGTTCTAAAGAAATTCCTAATCATAATCTATTGAAGTTCAACTAGAATCAAATTCGTTTATCACTAATTTGATACTCTACCATTATCTCAATAGCCTCTCAAGATCAATGTGCATTTCAGGGTCGTACGATCAATTATAATCAAAGATCATAAGATCAGAGTTTATAAACTCTATCAAACAAAAAAAGCCACTATTAAAAAATATGTGACTATAGACAGTAAATCAATTAGCGTGGTTGAGCTAAGAAATCTATTGGGCATACTTGGTAGCCTTAGAATTCTAAGCGACTCTACCCAATGACTGGAAATTTTGGATGGTGTGTTTCGTAGACTAGAAATCAAGATTGTAAATCGACATTTTTTGAAAATAAGTCCATATACGATAACTCTGAACCGATATAAAATTCCACTGTGTTCTTTTCTTTTACCTTACAACGTTTGCTTATATCTACTACTTTATTCTATGACTGTTCTATGATTGTTAATTGCATTAATTTAAGAATAATTATATTAGAAGTTTAAAAAGATTCGTATATTTAAAAATACTATTCATCCCCTCTTTAGTGTTAATTTGGTCTTAACATCTGTATTCTGCATTCTCACATTTAACATCAAAGCTTTGGGTTTTCAAAGTATTATTTTCAAATTTTTGAAAAAAAAATTGAAATTGAATTTTTTGGTAATATTATGAAAACTATTTTCAAATGGACATGTTGCTAAATTTTCGTAATGTCATTTCATCAATTTGCATCTATTTGTTATGAAAAATCACTTGATCTCTCGAAAAGCTATGAATTACAGGAAGAAGTTTGTTACATGACTTTTGATGAACTAGCATATGGGGGTCAAACAATACAAATCAAGAAGAATAAATGGATACTAGATAGTGGATGCTTAAGACACATGAGTAGAAAGATGAAGATTCTAAAGGACATTGTTTATAAGGACAGTGGATATATAAAATTTTGAGATAACTCTAAAGGATACGCGATTGAGATCAAGAATGTTGGTAACTTTGAAACTTCTGCTATTTCTATTGTTTTGTTAGCTAGGAACTTAAAAACATAACCTATCAAGTATTAGTAAATTATGCGATAATGGTTACAAAATTAAATTCAAAAATGATAAATGCCATATTGAAGATAATGATTCAAACATTATCTTCGAAGGCATTTGTGATGATCGCCAAACAACACGAGTGCTCATATAACCTAATAGTGCGCTATACATGCACACTCGATCGATGTAGAATGATTATCCAGAGAAAGCAATGTAAGAAACGAAGGGAAATGAAAAGTAAGGAAAGAGAAAGGTAGAGAAGATAGGGAAGAAACACCCAACATAATCACATAACCTATCATATACCTAACATAACATCAAATAAAATAAAATAGCAATCATAGGTTTAACATAGACGAGACCGTAATAACTTTTTAAACCATATAATTATAGTTAACTTGCTCTTATATTTACATAAATAGAGTTTATACCAGAGGTAAACAAACTTGATTGGAAGCTATCTCAAACAACAAGTCAAACACTGTGTCCCACAGTGGAAATAAACATCAACAACACATATATAAGTGCGTGTGGGCACCATCCTTAACAATCCATTTGTATAGCTCCAGGAAACACTAACATCTATTACAAAACCTACTCAACAGTATCGTTGATGGGTGCTCAAGGTAATAAGAGGGAACATAAAACCTTGGATTAGACAACAACCAGCTGGTATGAGCGATAAATAAATCTCAAAGTACTATAAAAGTCCTGATAATATTAGTACATAGGCATAGAAAACAATATATATCATGTGCCTGTATCCACAAAGTCAACATGTAAAATAAAATAGTATGTACTTCTCGAGATAACAATAAAAAAAATCTATAATAGGATAAAATAATTTAGACAGCCTACACTGACCTCATTTCCAATCCTCTCTCAAGAATCATATAGTTGATTATCCACCCAAAAGAATAAAGACAAGAGCAACTATAGCAATCATAACGTCCATCAACTAACTCCTAATGATCACCTTCTATTTTCGTGAACACGTTGATAAGCCACATGATTGTCCATGCATCTATCAAGGACTAATAGTAATCCTGGTTCTAGTCAAAGTACATATTTACAACAACATTGTGCCTACTCCAGCACTAGGCTGCACGACCTTGGGTACACGACCATCGTTGTTAGTCCTAATGGGCACCCCCACAATGCCCCTGCTTTGAGTCAACCATAACACTCTGTGCTGTCAACTATTCCTTGGTATTCCCAATCACCAAAGCAACCACCACTCCATTCTAAGTTAGATTCTTGATCGATCCATTATCCTATGGCTTTGTTACTCTAAAACCAGGTACGCTATTATTTTTCAGCCTCAATACACCATGATCTGCTTATCATATTGATCTGTTATCACATATCCCCGTTACATCATGTATTTTTATAATACGTCCACTATCCCATATCTTCGCTATTCTGCGAACTAATTATCACACTCTTTCAATCCCACTCATGCTTGAGTCTCTAGCTGAAGAGGCACAACTTCATCGTTTAAAAGGTATCAACAAGTCACGACCCTCAGTGCACCCTGAGGACCTCATCATCTCATTCCATGGATTATGCCGTCCTTTTTTCCTCTTGATGAAACATCCACCTTATTTTGCACCATAACCACTGATTAGAGGGCCATTCTGTCAAAGCCACTTTCGAACTAACCATCATATTCTTGTTCTTGAAATTGCATCAACATCCACATCAAATCGGTCTACAACATCAATAATAGTCGACATCGATCACACCATAGTAATTGTTAACCACAACTCTGATCATATATTTGACCAAGATTGGTTAAATACACATGAAGTGAAAATGTTTGGCATTCATTTAGTATCCAAGCTTGCCATCAAATCGATCCTCGTTCTTTAGATCCATTGCCACATTCCAATGCTACTTTGTATTCTGGTTAGTCTTCGTGCTCCGATGCTGCTTCATGAATCTATCGCACTCATTCGCGACTATCTTCCTTGTGTGGTTAATCAATGTGCATCTTCTATGTCTGATCGATAGACATTAAACTCTGGCGAACGAGATTCTCTTAGTCCTACGTCGCCTATGAACGATGTTTACGACCAAATTGCACGACTAAGTAACCATGCAACCTATAATCCTAAAAATGTTTAAAATAGCATACTAGCATCAATAATAACATCCATAAAATAAGAAGAAAATATCTAGAGTGATTGGTGTGTGTTTAATGTCATAATAGTCCAAATCTAGTGATAGTGGCAAAGTTGCATGTAAATGGGTAAAATGTAACGTTCAAGTTAAAAAGAATTAAATCACTTTTTAATCTATTTACTTATTAATAATTAAGTTAAACTATCCTAGAAATCATGTTAATATTAGTAATAACCTAGAAAAATCAATTTGATAGTATCAAAAATTACAATTCAATGAGAGACAGTATAACTATTCTTAGTCAAATCAATCCAAACCCATATCAAAACATAGAGCTCTCCGAAACAAGCCTAATAAGAGAGTTCACGTCCAAAAAAGACTTCATTTGCAAAAGTTTTGCTAGTTAGAAGTTTGGGAATTAGAATCGAAATAAATCCATAACTCACGTACCAACTATATAGTGCTAGGTTAGCACATGACACCACCCCAAACTCAGGCCCTCTCCCTGTCCTCTAAATCCCGTTTCCAAATCATGAACCTGAATTTTTTTAAGATCTACTACCACTTCCTCCAACAACTAGCAACCAACACCAGAAGTGCCTCCCTCCGAAGACCCCTTGCCAGAAAATAAGGAAAAAAGTCACATGCTACAGTCAAATTTTCTCTTTTGCTCATCATATCACCACTTCTTGTAACACCCCACCTCCGCTAGGGTCACTCACAAAGGGAATGCACTAGTTTTGTAGGAGCGTTATCGAGGTAAACAATTACAGAAATATTACAAGACAGACATAAATAAAACAGCGGAAGAATCAAAAGATAAATTTCATTACTTTCAATGTAGTCAAAGCCTTTTTCATCCAAAGTACCAAATAGCCAAAGTCATCATTTTCCATTACAACAAATTCTGTCTTGCATAAATAAAGAAGCATAAAAGCTTAAACCGCAAAATTAGCATAATTCCCCAAGATAGCAGAAATGCAGCCATAGTAGAGCTCACGATCAAACCATACATGAGCTGAACCGAAAGCAAGAGAAATCCAAGCTAAGTGCTAGAGTTTCCACCCTGAGAACCTAGGGGGGGACGAAAGAAAACGGGTCAGTCATAATGGCTGGTAAGTCCTTGTGACTTTCAGCATAAAAACAGGTAAAGGTAACATGACATATATAAACTGGAAGTAAACTTAAGGATGCTGTCAAGATGGGCAAGATAGACTACGATAGCATGATAATTCAAGTATAAATCAAGTATAGCATCGCATGTTAAAGATTCGCTGCACCAACTGTACTAGTATCCCAAACCCATGTCATATATTAACCATGAAATGATCCCTTGGCCCAATATCATGAATGACCCATTATTAGGTCCAACGGGACGATCCACTAATCGATCGGCTCCTTACAAGTTCTAGCTCTTCGTGTGCCTGTGTCATACGACCCTATCACGAATGTAGTCACCTGTGCTAGGTCCACCATAGGGTGTATCAAGCCCTAGGGTGCCAACCACCGACACAAATCAAGCACGCACAGTGTAAACCTACTGATGCCCAATGCCTGCTTTTTCAACTCTGGACTACGTGCACGACCATAGCCCGCCTGAACCTACACTGGCGCACCAACTCAGCCATCATTCTGGTCGCTTACAATCAACCCAGTAATCATGCCCCACCCTGCCTAGTTCCAGGGTACCATGATACATCTAAGTGGGTTACTGCTGAAATGGACCGCGTAACTAGGGTTTTCATCCAACAGGTTAAGTGTTTTCATTTAAATTCATGACTTAACCCTTATCAGTCTAGCATGTCAAGTTGGTTAAGTGTTGTCTTTCAATTTCATGACTTAACCCCACTAATCATGTGTCAAGTTGGTTAAGTGTTGTCTTTCATGTTCATAACTTAACCCTATCATGTGGCATTAATTCATTAATGCACCCAACCTCTCACATCAGACCTGTTGTTGTGGTCACTGGATATGCCGGGCGGTTCCGGGCAGATTTACACCATATATCAGTCTGACCTCGGGTTTCAAGCGCGATATGACCAACTACCCACATTGGATCCTATTGTTTGCAGTAACTGGATTTGTCGGGCGGTTCCGGGCAGAATTACACTGCAAACTCAACCCAACCTCGAGTTGGCCATTTTCAAGTTCATTCGAGTGTCATGTCCATGTTCAAATTTCATGTCAAGTTCGTGTCAAGTTTCACGGCAAGTTTCATGTCATGTTTCATGTTTCAACTTATGCCTATTATCAAGTTCATGATTCATGTTCATAACCAATTCATGTTTTGCCTAATCTACCCAAATCATATTCCCATCGCATGTAAACGTGAATCAATCTAAATTACAAGTAAATCCAAATCCAGAATTAAAGGGAATAACATCAAAACTATTATAGGCAAAAAGGACGAGCATAAAGTGATAAAAGGGATTACAAGACTAGCATGACATAACTTGAGATAATTGGTTACAACATCACTGGCATATAGAAAATAATAGGTTTTCAAATCTAGCATAATAAGGTGATAGTCATGGCATAAGGTGATAGTCCCAAACTTGAAAATAATAGACTGATTCAACATCACAGGCATGATAATGTTATGGACATGAAAGAGTTTGATTTACAACATGAATAGGTCCAAACTGATTTCATAGCAATATTCCCAAATGTCAAGATCCAAGATGGAAACTAGAATAGATGTGAATCGATTATCATACATAAGTCCATTTTCACTTTATCTCGTGTCCAAATTACAATTAACAAGTTTAAATCTCACAGTAACTAGAACTTATAGTTCGTGGACTAAGAAATTGAGATGTAGAAGTTGAATCTAGAAACTAGTCATCGAATTGTTGAATCGTTGAATCTCGATTTGATTGTAGAAGAAAATCCCCAATATGCAATTGCTAGCTTCAAGAAATAGTCTTCGTGTTTTATTTTAATTTATTCTTAATTTAATTTTGAAGAAGAAGAAGCATGTCCATCAAGAATTTGTGCAGCATAAGGTTAGAGAAGAATGGTGTAAAGAGAATGGGGTTAGGGGGTTGTTTATATAGGATTTGGCGAACGAATCTAGACTGAAAACGAGACCAAAAACATCAGAATGAACCCAGGCTCAAAACTGGGTTTTGGCACCAGGTCGACCATAGGGTCGACCTGTGTAACCACCCTGAATTTTGGGGTAAATTTAAAAATTTATTTTAACTAATTTTAATGGGTTTTGATATTTAAAATAATAATGATTAAAAATTTATTTAAATCGAAGTTAGGATGAATAATTTAATTTTAATTATAAAAAGGAGTTAGAAATAGCGCGGTAGTTTGAAAAGTCAAACTTGAACTTTGACTAACCGTACAGGATGCAAAATTTAACGAATTTTAGTGAAACCAAAAAAATTAGAATCTCTTTTAAAATATCTTTCCAACAAGTCCGAAAAATCGAAATTTTATAGCGGGAATCAAAAGTTATGCCTAGTTTAAATTTCAGAATAGTCGCTGTAGGATTTTTATATATTTTTTAATATTAAAAATAGCCATTTTTCAAACGACCTCTGTTTTCGATGTAACCACTTTTGTTGGATTCGGAATGTCAAATTATTGCTAAGTTTAATTTTTCATTATTTTTAGAATTAATTTATGACGGTGGCAAAAAAATTTGTGTTTTGTCAATTTCGGTCATATTTAATCGACTTGAAAAAGGCCTTTTTTCAAATAGACTCAGAATTGAATGAAATTAATTTCCCTAGGATTGATACATTTACTTTGAAATATTTTTAAAACATATATACACTAATAATAATATCAAATTTGTTTTTATCGTACCAAGCATGTTTAATCATTATAAGGTAAAACTCTATCCTCTAGTTTGCGTTGCATTGTGTGATGGGACTTGAGTCTTATGATGATTCCATTTTTCTAAAAAGCATTGCGTTGTTTAATGATTTACTTTAATTTATGCACCGGCAATCCATTGGAATAAAACCCGTTCCGCGTTAGCGGCGTGGTCCTTGGATTTGCCTTATTACTATTAGTTAAATTAGTTAAGAATTCTCACACCAGTCCCATGACTGACCCATTATTGGTTTCCACCTTTGCAAACTCAGATGCCCTCTTTTCCACACGGGCAGTCGAGTAGTTTGTCTATAGGTCCTTACCTCGAGCAGGATTCTGGATTGATGCTTAAAGCTGTGTCCAGAGTATAGTTGTCTTCCACTGCCTTAGTTATTTTATTTCCGCTGCACTGTGTTGTATTATAATTTGTTGTAATTTATCTTCCGCTGTATTTTAAATCGATGTACTCTGATATATTCTGCACTCAGATGTAACATTATTATAATGTTTATAAAAGTCTGTTGATATTGTTCTGATGTGGTTGTATTCCCAGAGTTAATGTACTCGGGTTTTGAACGGTCTTAGTCGATTTTGCGATCGATTGGGTCCGAGCGAACCCGAGCCATTACAACCTGGCCCCTGGGAGGTCGACCATAGTGTCAACCCCCAGGTCGACCTGGTCCTAGGCGGGAAAATTCCCGCCCAGTCTTCGTTGGGGGTTCGAATTCGAATTTCGAGCTGTTTTCGATTCTGAAAATTCCGGAAACCTCGGAGGGTCATATCTCCCTCATACGGAATCCGTTTTTTGAAACTCTTACGTTTCCAAGAAGAATTTCGAGACGAACGCAATGGCGCAACCCATTCCCCTTGATTCTTATTTTAAAATTTAATTCTGCCTTGATTTATGGTTTTAACATGTTATTAAAATACGGGTTGTTACACTTCTTGTCTCTTTATCTACTCTTCTCCACTTTTCTCTTCAAGTACAT
This sequence comes from Allium sativum, assembly GCA_030737875.1. Taxonomy (NCBI): domain Eukaryota; kingdom Viridiplantae; phylum Streptophyta; class Magnoliopsida; order Asparagales; family Amaryllidaceae; genus Allium; species Allium sativum. Next base: position 708,513,508 of record CM060916.1, on the reverse strand, counting down.
TATCTAATTCATGATGGTGAAGGTTGTGCAAGACAAAATAAAAATGGTCCAGATTTGGTTTTTCTTGATTTATGTCCATGCTGATGATCCGATCGACAAACGGTGACCAATGGTGTTGGGAGCTTTAGCTAAAAATTGAAGATTAAGAGGAGAAATATGAACCTTTGAATGTAAAGTTTCAGTCGCAGCTAGAGCTAGGGTTTCAGAATAAAATAATAGTATTCTCCAAGTTTTTGCCTATATGTATAATCAATGGTCCAAAATGGGATGAACTGACATGAACTTCGATTGAGACGTAATGTGGTAATAAAAAGTTCTTCTGAACACAATGAAATATGTCTCGGCAAAAAAATCCATCATTTGTGGCATCTAATACTTTTTCTGGATATTCAACTTCCATAACTGAATCCGACAATTGTTTAGAGTTCACACAATCAAATGGTGCATCTGATCGCCACGAAATTTGTTTGCATGCATCATCTCATATCTACAGATTAGATGGTATATGTTTCATTGTAATTTGACATTACGACCCAAAAATGCAATCTTTGCGCTTTTTGGCCCTTGAAACATCCATTTTCAGAATATGACAATCCTCATACTTTTTCTTAACATAACGAACTATCCAAACTCAATAAAAGAGATGATGCATGCAAACAAATAATACTATAATCCCATCCAACCTAAGGGACTATAATCTAGATAATAATATTACATGATAGAGTCCAAAAAATAGTAAACAAAGAGAAAAAAGAACGCTATCTTAGAACCTACATCGATAAAAAAAGTCCAAAACAAAAACAAAGATTGGAATAAACATAAGATAACATCCAACAGTTAAGAAAAATAGAAAAGAAACAGTCAAAGATAGAAACATAGACTGTATACAATCACCCTTAGAACAATCCAGATCAATTAACTAAATTGGACAAAACATCGTTAAGATTATCAGGGTAACAACCTCAAAATTTGAGTAACAATAATTAATTAAGGTCTTTTAGAAATTTTAATACTAGAAGTTAATGTTATGAAAGTATAACATTTCAAGGTAATAAACAGAGTTAATAAAATGTTCATGGTAATGTTATAAAAAAATAAATGGAGATTCGTTTAATACTAACATTATAAGCATAACACTAAAATTTAATATAAGAACTAATTAACAAATGAAAACGTGCACGTTTGAATTTAAAAAACTAACGCATGTAATAAAATAGGAATTTAGTCACATATCAATGGAATTTGTTGGAAGTAAAATAATAATATTAATAAAAAGGAATGAATTATGAATTTAATAAAAAAATAACTAGAAATATAGAAGGGGCTGAAAATAGTTTTTTTGTTTATGTCTCAATTTGGCTATGAAACGTTTTCCATTATGCTCATAGGAGTCTTACGAGTAATTTACGTGTGTAACTTGTTAAAATCCAAGTTCATATGAAAAAGTTATTAAAGAAACAAAATTTTAGAAATTAGAAGAAAAAAATCTAGGTCGACCTATAGGCCAGCACTAGCATGGGTTAGGTCGACCTCTAGGTCGACCTGAGCATGGGTTAGGTCGTTCCTCTATTTTTCATGGACGCGAAAACATCTAGAAACGAGCCAAACTTTAGGAAATTTAATTTTAAAGTGTCATGGCAATATATGGAGTGTGGTTTCTGAAATTTAAAGGTTGAAACTGAATGAGTCACGTGTCTTAATCAAATTAAATCAAGTAATCAAACAGCTTGAGATCCTCTAGCTCCACTCTAAATAATAACCTAGGCCTTACTCTTCATTCAGAAAATAAATATATCCCCTCATGGTTTTTTTCATAACTAAGACAGAACTAAGACTTAAATATTTCGCTGGGAAGAGATTTGTAAAAATAAAAATATTTATAACCAACCTAGGGATAGGATCTGGTAAGGATGTGTGTGAAAAAGCTAAGGACTATAGGCGAGTATTGTAATTATTCAGATTTTGGGTAACTCAGGAAAGTAGGGTTTATAATAGCTGTGGCTTTTCTTGTAGTTTTTCTTATAGTTTTTAGTACTTTTTTGTAAGTATTTCTTTGTTCTTTCTTGCAGTTTCTTTGTAATTAAATTCTTTAAAATAGTTTTTCAATCCTTTTCCCCTATCACTTATTTCATTATTGTAAGTTATTTACTGTTTTTGCAGTTATTAAAGTTTGTTCTTAAACATGTCCAGATATGTAAATATTAATTAAGGCAGATTTAATCAACTTTTTAGCATTGGAAAATAGAATAAAGAGTAATAACTTCGTAAATACAAATTAAAAGAAAGAGAACTAAATTTCAAAAACATACGCATAAATTTTAAATCATTATTCAAAATGGAATCAAACTAAATTAGGAAAATTATTAGGAATTTGCAGTAAATTATAACAAGGGTTGTAGTCAAAAAGGGAAATGAAAAGGCTTATTGTATTTAAAACTTAAATATCGGATTAAGTTAATTAGCTAGAAAAGAAAGTCGTCATTACCAGCAAAATTCAGTTTCAAGTTAAAAACTGATTGCCTCAATACAGGGAGTGAGGTTGGGCAAGTTGAAGTAGGTGTATAAGTGACCAATAAACAAGTCCATATGTAGGGGACTGGGAAGGGAGAGCAAATTAGAATATTTATTTGCTAAAGAGCTGTACCGACAACATTTCCTTTCAGGATTATTACTGATGATCTCAACACGGGGTTGTGGCTAGGCTCACTTATGCTGATTAGGTTAAGTAAGTGGTCAATATAAAATAGGCCAAAGTGGGTGCAACAACCCATGTAATCTATCATTATTTATTAAGAGAGTTATTTAAATATCGTATCTTGAGTTCGGTTTAAAACCCGTGATTTTTGAGTTTTTGTAACATATGAATTTGGACCTGAAATCACTTCCATTGAGTTCAAAATGTTGTTTACATTGAGTATAAACATCAATATCTTTGGAGTTGGGTGAAATTTGGTCTTTTTCCCGTTGGATGTATGACCAAAATATCACTTTTTGTAAATGGATGAATTCATACACGAAACCACTTCCATTGAGTTCCAAATTCCATTTAGGACATTCAAAACTATAAACTACGATATGTTTAGAGTTACAGAAATTTGGACTTTGGACTTGGAATTGAGTTTGGCTAAACTAGCCAATTAGCCTGCATGATAAAACAGCCCAACCCCCTCCCCTATCTTCTCATTCACTCTACTTCACTTCCTAACACATTTCTTTCTTCAAAAATGGGAAAAGGAATTCGAAATTAAAATTCAAAACTGGTGTAATGACCCGCATTGGCAGAGGTACTATAATTAATTTATTTAATTATATAAATAGTGATATAGTGACTTAAATGGTCGTGGAATTTAATAATGGTGAATATTTAATTAAAATAATAAATTAAATAATATATTTAATTCTGAAATAATCAGAATTGGCTGAAATGGCGATATGGTGTGAACTGGATCATCTATGATATTGAATTCAGTTTAGAATTGAATTAGAATAACGAATATATTATTTGAACGACAGTTTGAACATATAATTATATTATAATTAAAATCGAGCTTGAAATGGCGCTGCAGTTCATAATTTGGCGATTTGAACTTCAACTGAATGTACTGGATTCGTTTTAAATTGCATTTCTGTGAAACAAGAAACGTGTGGAGCTGGTGGAGTATATCTTTCTAGTGGAAGAGAAAAATCAGGATTTCGTCGTATGGATTTTGAGATATGTCCAAATCAAATTTTAAAATAGTCGTTATAGAATCGTTATCGACAGTAACGGTTTATTCGATATAACTAGATATCGGTTTCGAATTTAGACAAGATTCTTTTGAGACATAGCGATAATTTAATATTTAGAATTTTATTGTAATTTTTAATTAATTAAAAAAGAAACTTTTTATTTAAAGTGTTTTGCATCCTGTGTCAGCAATTGTGGGGTTTCACAATATGAGTTAATCTACCGGTATTATTATATTTCTGGGATCGTAGTGCTTTGCTCATCTCAACGCATCTGTATTTTCGTCGATAGTAGTGGGTAACTGAACAGAATTTTATATATCAAAGTATATTAAGCTTTATAGCTCAAACCCAATTTAATATTGGTATGTATACCACTCCGGTCTAAATTTGCAGTTCCATTGCCTTTGAAATACGCGGGATATTGGTCTACCATCGGTAAACATGTTGGTTTGTTTAAAAAAAACAAAATATCCTAACTAAATACAAGGCCAAAAAGGGATCACGCCTCTTTGTTTCAACCGCACAAAATAATCTCATCCCCTTATAAATAACCACCCTTAAGACCTTATAACCTAATTACATCTCGTTCGATCGTCTGAGAGGAAAAAGGAGCCGCCACTTAATAATTATTCAATCAATTGTTTCAAGTGAAATACTCAACCAAATAACTTCATGTTTGACTCTTTGAGCTTGTATGGACGAGGGGATCACTTTGGTTCGCACAGAATTTGGTGCGATGTATGTTGGGGAAGCTCCAAGTAGTTGCAGTGCTTTTTCCATGGATGTGTGGGTAGAGATCTTCAGAAAGGTGCGTGAAGTGTAAATATGAGAGCTGAAGAGGGAGGCATTTCTTTATCACGGTGAGGGGGTTGAAGGACTTGCGGTTCTGTTGTGCGATGGAAAACACTGGTGAGGCCATTTGGGAAAAGCACTACTGTACAAATGTGGGTGGTAAATACTAATATGTATAATAACATGAAGGGTGCCGGGTTGTTTAAGATGGGTAGAAGAAGGTGCAGGATTCTCGTGTTCAGAAAGAAGGTGCTGGTTCAACGGTTTGTACAAGGAGAGTTAACGTATAAAGAGAATGGTAATGGGGTAGGTGGGTGGTTGCAATAAAATCGGTAATGGTGGGGGGTTTAATTTTATCTGGATCGAAATGTTTTGGAAGGGGAGTATGGTTCATTTTGAAGCATGGCGTTGGGCTAGGCCCATCAGTTTAAAGCCGGATTCATGAAACAAAAAAATAAAGAGAAGGGGCTTGCGATGTTGAATGGATGGAGCAGCAGCGAGTTTGAATATGGACGATGGACCGAAACCAAAGGGGTCCGGCAAGATCGTATGGACGAGCGCAACGCAATGGAACTGACGGGTAGTGAACAGGAGATCGTTACAATTTATGACGAAATAAATTGTCCGTCTGAATCAAGCGATGGTTATCGTTATTAACGATGATTGTCCAATGTGAGTAAATCTCACTAACTCTGAACAGTTTTTAATTTCATGTTGTATTTTTAGAACTGTTAAATATTGGTTGATTGACTGTGTGTTAACTGTTTGATTGAACTGCTAGTCAGTTAGTTGAATTTCTATATTGATTCTGTTTAACAGAATATATCATATGGAACTGAAAGTGATGTTATCTATATTGTATAACATCTGTGATGCAGGGAAACAGGTTGGAGGAATCCAACTGGATTCCTCAACATTTATTTTACTGTGATTCATATATTGTGATATATGATGTGATATATATTCTGTTGTTGATTATGTGTGTTTGGACGATATTTATCGTTGTTATATGGTATGTTAAATACCATAAGAAATACTGGATGTGGGAAAGGGGATTTTCAAAGTGTATTTTGAAAATGAATTATTTATATAAAATCGACGGATTTTATATAGAAAAGGAAAATGGTTTTTATAAATGAAAATAGTTATAAAATCGAAGGATAAGTTATAATAAAAGGAAATGTTTATTTGTAGAATAAATAGAATTGAAAGCAAATATTTATAGGAAATAAATATGTAATAAATAGAATTGAAAAGAAAATATTTATGGGGAATAAATATGTTAAAATAGAGATGAAAGGGATATATTTGTAAACCATTTACTAATAGAAAAGATAAAAGAAATATTTATTTGTTAAATAAATAGAATTGAAAAGAAAATATTTATGGGGAATAAATATGTTAAAATAGAGATGAAAGGGATACATTTGTAAACCATTTAAAAATAGAAAAGATAAAAGAAATATTTATTTGTTAAATAAATAGAATTGAAAAGGGAATAGTTATTTGTTAAGTAAACAAATAGAAAAGGAATAAATTAAAGGAGTTAAATCAATTGGAGTTAATCGAATTTAGTTTATTCGATTAGAGTTGAAATGAGTTAATCGAATCAGAGATATTCGAAGTGAGATAATCAAATAGTAGATATTCGAAGTGAGATAATCGAATCAGAGATATTCGAAGTGAGTTGATCGAATCTAGTTATTCGACATGAGTTAAATCGAATAAGATTTATTCGAAGAAAGAGATTATCGAATATAAGTATTCGAATTTAAGCAAATCGAATATAAGTCATTCGAATAAGAGTTAATCCAGTAAGAGTTATTGAATAAGAGTTAATCCAGTAAGAGTTATTGAATAAGAGTTAATCCAGTAAGAGTTATTCGAATTAGTTGTTCGAATAGAGTTAAATAAATAAGAGCTATTCGGATTAGTTATTCGAATAGAGTTAAACACATAAGAGTTATCGAATTAGTTATTCGAAAGGAGTTATCAATTATAGTTTAATCGAAAGGAGTTATCGAATTAGTTATTCGAAAGGAGTTATCGATTATAGTTTAATAGAAGAGAGTTATCGAATTAGTTATTCGAAAGGAGTTGAGTAAGGAGTTAAGTAAAAAGAGTTAATCAATTAGGGTTAAATAAATAGAGTTAATCGAATTTAGTTTATTCGAAAAAAGGTTTTCGAATCTAGTTATTCGTAAGAGAGATTATCAAATATAGTTATTCGAAGGGAGGAGTTATCGAATAGAGATGTATTCGAATGAGAGTTACGTAAGGAAGTGTTAAAAAGTTAAAAGATGAACTTATCCTATTTCGAGATTTGAAATGTTGTTCAGTTAAGGTCTGAGAGGTAGTTATACCCCAACTTGATTGACTTCGTTTTTAATTTAGAAATGGTTAAGGTTCAAGAGTGAAAGTGGTTAAGTGTATTTAGTGAATAAGTATAGTGGTTTGAGTTGTCATAGCGATGTTGATTTAAACATCTGTTTAAATCCAAGTAAAGAGGATTTGGAAATGTTTTCCAAATAGAATCAGAAACATAATCAAATATTGAAATAGGAAATATGAATATATATATATATATATATATATGTATGTATGATTGATGATTGATTGATAGAATTTCCATCTAGAGATAATATCGTTGTTTGCACACCTATTTTTCTTTGATGGTTAAATCACAGACTATCAAATATTTTGACCATTTTAACGTTGTTAATATGGAGAGACCGGTTGGATTATTATCCAAAGAACCACTCTATATTGGCATAAGCGTTGCGACTCATACATGCCAAAGATGATTGAAGACGGAGTAAAGTGCAAGGGCTATTGTATAAGTCTTAGATAACAGTGCCTAAGATGGATATACTGAATAGTGCCTTCGGTTCATCCTGTTCCTGGATGACTTGTATGGATGAATATCTAACAGAGTATTTCCAGAAAGGTCACGTACATTGATTTCTTCAACCGTACAAAAGTGGAAGCGGAGAAGGAAACTTCTTTAAGCTGACATGTAATGTATGGTTGTAGACGTCAATCGGTGATTTGATGGATTTGACGATGTGACATTCGAAGTGAATCCGGTGTGATGATAAAGCGTAGCTTCTAGCCTCACATCCGGAAAATGACAGAAATCGGGCAGGCAGCATGGCTAAGTCGTCGCTCCGAAGTAGGGTGTATAATCATCGGATCTAGAGTTTCATTTACTTCTAAAAATCTATTGTTGATGTTGTCCCATTCGGGAAATGGTTGCTGATCCCAACCGTTGGTGATATACATTCAATACACTCAAGCGAAATGAGTGGTCGGCCATATGTGGCCGGGTTGCAAGATGTTCATGTTGAACCCAATGTATTCCTCTCTAGAGGTACATTAGCGAAAGGTGGTTCCATACCTTGTCATAGTTGGAAATCCATTACCCAATATGTGCTTGCGGTTTTGATTGTATACTATATATGTAGAACGTGAGATGAAAGCGTTTCTGCTAGATGATTATTATATTGTGGTTGATAGACATTATTATAATATCAGAAGGTTTTTGATATAAAGATAATTTGGATTCTCATAAGGGAAAAACCCGTTCCGTTATATGACGTGGTCTTATGAGATATCGTTTACTTGTTCAAACTATTTTACTCATACCAGTCCCATGACTGACCCGGAGTTTATTTTGTTGTTTTCCCTAAACTTTGGGTGCCCAATTTTGTACGGGCAATCAAGTAGTCAGGATTTACAGATATACTAGAAGAGCTTGGACTAGGAGGCTTCAGGATTATATAGTTATAGTTATTTCCGCTGTGTTGTAAGTGTTGTACTTTGATAATGATGTATATTCAAGTACAGATGATTTTATTTCAAGGATATGTTATCTATTATATGTTATTCGTTCCGCTGTGAGGTTCGTGTTACTCTGATGTTGTGATCTTCTTCTTCTATTCTAAGTTTCTATCTTATCTTTCCTCACCCTCTAATTTCTTTCATTAATGACCGGTATTTTCGATCCTTGGATTTTCAATATGTGTTGTATATCGGATAACCAAGATCGTCAAAAACCCGGGTCATTACACCGGGGCTACATGCTATAAGTTTCAATTCGTGTGCAAACTGGAAGAGAAGGAAGGTAAGCTCTCTCCCTCTCTCCACCATCTCTAGCTTATCTCCTATTTTATTTTTCTTAAATTCCTAAACATAACTTTTAGGGGGTTTGTTTGCACGAGCATTTCGTTTGAAGATTCTACTGTTTTGTTCGAAGAGAGGTTATTCAAGCTTGCTATTGGATCGATTCCTTGCTTCAAACAAAAAACGGTGAGTTCATGCAAACTCACATTTATTTCTCAAGTTATTAAGCTTAGCAAGTGTGCCCTTAGCACTTCTATGTTGTATGTGTATGCATTTGGTTGATTGGTATGTTTTTGAACTTTCCTAATTATCAGTGTTTGAATTCAAGGAGTGAATTTTTGTACGGAATTGAGTTTAGTGTTATAAGTTGTTTCGGCGAGTCTTAGAACCTTCATTTTTGCATAGGAAATGTTATAAACCATCATCATTAGTTCGGGCTCGTCTGAAGGAGATTGGGCATTCATGGCCTAGGAAAACAATTGCCTAGGCTTCAGCTTAGACGTCTGAGCAGAGAGCTCAAATGTTTGTCCAGAGGTTCAAGAAAAAAACTGTCAGGCTTTAGCATAGACGTCTGAGCTGAGTGTTCAGACGTCTGATTCCTATTTTTCAACTGTTGACCAGTGGAAATCATGGTCAATAGTTTAGATTGATCTAGGCTCTTTCCCGGTCGAATTTCGGCCTATTTGGCCTTTTTTGTGACTTTTCAGTTTCTCTGATTCACAGAATTCTACAGCTCGATTTTATGAACTTTTCGATTCATTCATGATAAAGGAATTTATAATCGATATTCCAGAGGTTCGATTCACGTTATTAAAACGTGAATTTTGAGATCGATTATTATTATAATCAATATTTTATGAGATTTTCCACTTTAATATATTAAGGGTTTTTATATCATTAGAAGATACCAAATCTGTTTCTAAAATGGTTTCTAATCCTACTTCATTATATGAAGTTATTTTACAAATTGTTTTCCTATCTACTAGTATGTATTTATATAAACATTTTCCTCATTCATATGAGAAATCCAATTAAACATCTTCATAAAAACAAGGATTATGAACCCTTGTGCTTGCTTCGATGGTTAATTCTTGGACTCATTCGATTGAAAATTGTGGCAATGATCGTTTCCTATTTCTAGTAGAATATACAACATGTTCGTAAATATTCAAGTACAACAAGTGGTTATGGGACATGTAGCTTGACTCTTATATTTACTAGCTTAGCATAGATTATACTATTCGTGATCAATTTGATCATTAATAATCTTCGGATCATCTTGAGGAGCTTTGGTTCATTTGATTATATCAATGATCTTCGGATCATCCTGAGGAACTTCGATTCATTTGATTATATCGATGATTTTCGGATCATCCTGAGGAAGTTCGGTTCATCTTGAGATTCTTCGGACTATTTTGGGAACTTCAGTTCTGGAGGATCTTCAGATTGTTTAGAAAACTTCGTTTCTTGTGACGATATTAGTATCATTTTGGACCAGGACCATATTCATGTGTTGATATCGTATTATCTATTTCGTGTTGATTTGATAAGAGACATCATTTCTTACGAGTTGTTGTATCATTTAGAATGTGATATTCTTTCGTAGCATTGAGATTTCTTTAAGATATTATATGGACATTCTTGAGGTTTCACACTTTCTTTTGATCATTGTTTTTATTGGGTATATATCATTTCCGGCTTATATCTCGATTTCTATCCCAGTTTACTATGATCAGTACAGCTAGACTGATCCGTTTATTGTTTATTTTGTTCTAAATAATACTCGGGTCAGAGCGAGGTATTGCAAGTACACTTCCTTGATTATAGCAGGGACTAGCTTCACCCTTTAGCTAGCTGAAACTGTTCAGTACTTTTACCTTTCATGTATTTGAGATAGTGACTCACATGTGTACATATTCTTTTGTGTAGTACGTGTATCTATTATTTTATGACATAGTAGATCTTGCACGACCACTTGTATTATGTCCACTCCTTACATACTACATTTATATCTATTTCCGCCTTAGTGATGTGAATATCAGTGTCTGACTCTAATTAAATTGTTATGTATTTTATATAGATTCTGAATTATATATGGCCAGTACTTAGTAGATTTGAACTTGATTTAGATGTGTTGGATTTTCTCATGAGATTTAAAAAGTAAGTTCATATTGTCCAACATGTTTAACACTCGTTGAAAGCTAATATACAAATGGTCATACCTCAATAGCCTTATTCTTCAAATCAATTGACATCATTACTTGCAATGGCCTTGGCTAACATGAGTATAATGGTGGGGCGTTACAGTGGGTGCGTTTCGGCAATGTCCGAGCATGCGACAACATTGATTGGGAAATTTAAGCTCCTATTGTGTCCAAATGTTAAATTATGCCTTTACCGGTGAATAGATGGGCGGTGATCGACTTCATGACAGGCAGGACCTTAATGACATATATTCTACCATGCAAGGTGGCAGACGAGTTTAGTGATTTTTTTAAATTTAGGTCACATGTAGCCTAAGAGCTATTCAGCTGCATTTTAAATTTAATGATTTCTTTTATGTTAAATAAAATGTTATGAGTTTTAAATGTTAATATTTGAAGAATTTGCAATTTATCTCAATATTCCTATGTCATACTATGTGTAAAACTTACTCTTCTTTTTTCATGAAGAGTCATCCCTTATGAAACTATATACCCTTTTATCATCTACTCACTGTTTAGACTAGATTGACCCGTGTATCTAATTGCTCGAGTCAGACCGAATAATTTTCCAGTCAGCTTTTGTGTAGATGTGAAACACCCCAAATCCCTTAATGTTGCCCGAAGTAGGGTCCCGCTAAATAATATGAAGCAAAATAGGTATAAAGACATACAAACATTATAGAGACTAAGATTCAAAAGACAAAAATATTTTAAAAACAGCGGAAGAAGAAGACAATTTACATAATTGACAAAACCATTTATTATTATTAAAACCAATTTTCATAACATGCCATGTTTCAAGAAGATAAATCTCAGTCATAGAATATCAGAGTACATAGATAAAAATCCCCAAAAACAGTAGTCATAAATACAATACAACTGTGGAAAAGAAATGAACTAAAACGAAAACAATACATCTGCAACAAAGAAAATCCTCTAAGATAGAATCAGCAGAATAGTCCAAACTACACACTTCCTTCCTACGAGCCTGGGGGGGGGGGGGGTAGAAAAAAGGAAAGATGAAAAGAAAATGGGTCAGATGTAAAAAATCCCTAAAAACAGTAGTCATAGATACAATCCAACTGTGGAAAAGAAATGAACTAAAAAGAGAACAATACATCTGCAGCAAAGAAAATCCTCTAAGATATAATCAACTGAATAGTCCGAACTACACGCTTCCTTTCTGCAAGCCTGAGGGGGAAGAAAAAATAAAAGATGAAAAGAAAATGGGTCAGACGTAAAATCTGGTGAGCTATCATGATTACTAGCCTGATTGATAAGCAAGGGAAAATAAACATAACTGTAGTTCTAGTGTCATATAGGGTAAGTGTTTGTGCACGCATATAGGATGACATGAAAGGTTACAACTAGGAATTATTGTTCTCATTCACATTTAATTTTTGATTGTTTGCACAACTACGAACTCAAAACATAATTACGAAAAATATTTTTAATGCAACCCATCGATTAGCTGCTTATACCCAGAGTGATAACCTATGCCCACTGTGCGCATTCATCTTATCAATCCTAACCCACCAGCTAAAGACATAGCTATTATTACAGGTGTCACAGTGTCTTATTTGCTCATTCGGAGAAAAGATACTTCAATGACTTATGATCCATAAATAACTCGAATCGAACTCCCAACAGGTAATGTCTCCATATCTTTAGAGCAAACACAATCACCGCCAATCTCTAAATTATGTGTTGGGTAATTCTTCTCGTGCGGCTTTAACTGTCGACTCGCGTAGGCCACAAGCTTATACTTCTGCATCAACATTGCTCTAAGTCCAGTACCACATGCATCAGTGTATACCACCATCTCTTCATTCCCACCCGGGATGGTCAATACAGGAGCACTCATTAGTCTCTCTTTCAGGATTCCAAATGCTTGTGCACACTTTGCATCTTATGTGAACACTTGGTTCTTCTTCGTCAATCCTGTCAATGGCGCAGTTGTCTTGGAGAAATCCCTAATAAACCGTTGGTAATAACCAGCCAACCCAAGGAAACTTCTCACATTCGTCGCATTCTTAGGTCTATCCCAGTCTTGGATTGCTGCCACTTTAGCGGGGCCAACTGCTATCTCATTTCCAGAAACAACATGGCCTAAGAACCTCACTTCCTTATTCCAGAAGTGACACTTCAAAGACTTACCTCTCAGCTGATGCTTCCGCAAGATTTCTGAAATAACTCGCAAGTGCGTCTTATGTTCTTCTTCATTCCATGAATAAACTAGAATATCATCCACGAACACAAGTACGAAGTTGTTCAATTGACCTCTGAAAACTTTATTCATAAGATCCACAAAGTACGATGGCGCGTTAGTCAACCCGAATGGCATCAACAACCGTTCGAAGAAACCGGATGGTGTCCTAAAAGCAATCTTTGGAACACTTCCCTTTGCCACCCTCAGCTTGTGAAATCCCATTGCCAAATCCATCTAAGAAAACATTTTGGCTTCGTGAAGTTGATCGAACAAGTCATCAATCCTTGGCAACAAATACCTGTTCTTCTTGGTCACCTTATTTAACTTACGATAGTCCACGCATAATATTAACGAGCCATCGACCTTGGTTGCAAACACGACTGGTGCACCCCATTCGAAATACTTCTCCGAATGAATCCCTTTCCTAGAAGGTCACGAACTTGCACCTCCAAATCTCGATGTTCTCTAGGCGCCGTTCGCCTAAAAGGCATAACGATTGGTCTGACACCCTCGATCAAATTGATCCTAAACTCGATCTCACGATGCGACGGAAACCCTCTGACCCCATCAAAGACATCCTCAAACTCATTAGCGATCAACACAGATGACAGGTTTTCCTATGGAATCCCAAGAGAATATAGATAGCTACGAAGACCCCGTCTTCAGGCTTACATTTAATCAACACCTTTCGCCATTCCGCATCCCCGACCCTCACCTCTAGCTTCTCGCAATTCACCATTGCCACATACCTCTTGAGCCAATCCATGCCCAAGATGATCCCAAACCCAGCGAAGTTAAGAACAAAGCAATCATACACAAAAGAGCAACCATGACTCGACAACACTATACCACGACACAATATGCACAAACAGGACGAACCCCCAACTGGATCAGTCACTATCAATGGTCTATCACAAATGTTGGGTTCCAAACCAAAGCGACACACAAGCTCATTACAAATGAATGATCGTGATGTTCCAATATCTAACAAAACTCGAACTGAAACACCTTGGACAGAAAGAGTGTCTTGAACGACGACACCCTTTCCCTTCTCCTCTGCAGTAGGAGCTCTCGAAGAAGATGGTATGGCTTCCAAAGCATAAGCCCTCACAACCTTCTTCCCTTTAGCCGGTTCCGGACAGTCCTTCTTGAGATGCCCAGTCTTGCCACAATTGTGGCACTTCCTTTCAACCTTCGGATTCTTGCACTCATTAGAAAAATGGCCTTTCTGTTGGCAGTTAAAGAAAACCGACTCACTCTTAGGCTTCTTCTGGCCATTCTTTCCTTTCTATTGTTGCTGCTTCCTTTTCTTATTATTACCACCCTGTGGTGGTTCCTAAGCTTCCTTGGTTACAGCGACAACATTTTCTTCCTTAAGAAACAATCTCTCATAGCGAACAACTTTTTCCATAAGCTTCTCAAATGAATCATCAAGGTGATCCACCAACGGTCTTCCTATATAGGCATCCAGACCCATAACGAACTTCTCATTCTTCTGATAGGGTGTATCAGTATATGAACGAGCATATCTGGACAAGGCTTCAAAGTCAAAAATGTAGTCAAGCACAGGGACGACCATTCTGCTTCAATTCCACAAATTTGTTGAATATAGCAGACATCTGAGCTGTGAAGATAAACTTTGCGTCGAACTTAGCCCGGAACTGCTCCCATGAAATCTCTTCCTCTGGAGTCTTAAGTGTAACTGAATTCCACCATTCCATGGCCCTGCCTGGCAGCTGCTTTGATGCAAGCTTTCTCTTAGTTGCATCATCCAAACTCAAGTCTCCAAAGATACAAACACAAGAATCCATCCACCTCAGAACCTCTTCAGTTGGCTTAGTTACTTTGAATGGTTTTCCTCCTAGAGTTGTAAAGTTCTTGCACAGCTTTGCAAAGTCCACAACCCTAGGCAATTGAACACCCACATCTACCGTTGCTGCCATTGGAGTGGGAACCCTTCGCATGAATGCCTCTGTCATGGATTCAGACATGGTAGGGTAGTCTGGTTCACCGCCATTTCACCCTCCAATACCAGCTTCCCTAGAAATGTGTCAGGATGCTCGTCTACTCATTCAAAATCTGCAATTTAGAATAATAGTCACTTTCAAGAAAAAATACTAAAGGAGTACATACTACTATATATACTAGTATATATAGTAAGCACACAACTGAAATCTACAAGTATGTCTCTCAAACGTAATTACATCTTCAAACTTTGGATAAAATCATTAACCTGGCTCTAATACCAAATGTGGCAACCTCCTATAACCCCTGCACTAAATAAGGGGAATAATGCACTGAAATACGAGCCAGGCAGCTGTGGATGATCATCACAAGTAAATAACAACATCGGAACCAGTCGTAAGCTCACAGCGCATGGATAAAATATAATATAACATATACAACAGGTATTAATAATGAAGCTGAAAACACCAAACATTCAAAACAACTAGATAATGATATCCATACTCTTGGATTACAACAGTAGTGCTTATACAAATTGCCTCACTACATCACTCAGAGAAGAATAACAAACGGCAGAAATCCAAATACTATAGAGTAAGAAAGATAGTGTGTCAGCCTCCTACTCGCCTTCGAACGACTACATTGTCACCTAATCTTCCCATCCATAATCGGATGAACAACCCAAGGTAATAAGAGGGAAACATAAAACCTTGAGTTAGACAATAGTCTTAGTGAGCGATGAAACAACTATCTAACATCATCAATAAAGTATATGAGAATGGATAAATAAACAAACTAATATTCCCTCAACACCAGAGAAGAACTCAACTCCCGTCTTCCCCACATTGAACAGTAATAGCCTTTACATAAAACACTTCAACCATTCATCCATGGAAACCAAAGCAACCATTCATTCATGGCAATTAGAAGAAAACACCATTAGCACTCATAATATATGGATTTTACGTATCTCACGTAAACCATCCTAATCGAATTCAACATCCCCCAAGCACAAGCCCTAGAGGTCTAAACCAATATCAGACAAGCACCCAAGGAACATCTCCTTTGACATTAGACAATCAACATGAGACATTTCAAACAAGACAACTAATAAACCATGACAGACTCTGGCTATCACCGACAATCCTGCTTCAAAACCATCGTTAATCGTATGATGGCCCATCATGACTGCCATATGTCAAGGGCTAATGGTAATCCCAGTTCTAGCACAACTTCATACGCCTTCATAACTCATATGTTTGTCTTCTCAAATCTTGACAACAAGGCCCTTCACAACTGCCCCAGGTACGGGGCCCTTCACAACTGCCCAAAGTACCCTTGCTTTGACTCTGCTAGAACTCACGATAATGATAATCTCTCGGCCTTCGCATTCCTAGCCATCAACTCAGATGACCATTCCCTAACTCAAGTCCCCTTTGAGTATCCATTATCCACGAACTCAACCACCCTTGAGTCATCTTCTCATTCGTTGCTTTACACCGGTCAACGAATTCATCACATCACTTCGAATGAATATCTCGAAGTCACAACATTACTAAACCAAACAACATCAATATAAGGCTTAGAACAACCCATAATATTCAACCATTTACTATGGAATACCACATCAGTCATGCCATTCACCATAGCACTGCAAAATGCTGCTAAAACTCTTCAATACACTGGTCGACCGACCTTACTAGAGTAGAGACCGACCGACCGACCCACGTATTAAGATCGACCGACCAGGATCCCCTTTTCCCAACCGACCCGTCCATACTCAACCCAAACCATAGCCGACCCGGGATCATGACTAACCAGATATATGCCACCCACCCGCTCGACTCAAGACCGGCCACATACCTCCGTGCTAACCGACCCAAAGTGACCGACCCTACACAATCTTTCCAACAAATCCATATGTGACTGACCGACCCATTCAATGCCGACTGACCCAAGCTACTCGAGACCGATCCAAGCTTCATGACCAAGTTGACAAGAATTCTCACCCAGAACGAGCCGACCCAATCGAGACCAATACGACCCGACCCAGTCGAGACCGACCTGAAACCTGCACTACCCCAATCCAACTCCGATTTCGACCAAAACTTCGCCAAACTACAAATTCGACAATACCAACTCATCCAATTTACCAAACATGATCATAAAGATGTTATGAAATCACGAACAACATGAATATGACGATTATCACTAAAATTATGCAAATTTACCAAAATCATGAAAAATATGAACTAAATAATGGATCTAACTTGCATAATTATATGAAATAGCATTGGAATTACCGGTTTAAACTTGCTAAATTAGATCCTAGCGTGATTTATATGAAAATGGACTTACCATGGTGTAGATCTACGAGAAAACACTTGAGTTTGATAAAAACATGATCAAACGTTCATACAGTTGATTGAATCCATGTGAGAGACGCATATCACTCACCAATTCTCTAAATCAAAGAAAAATTGGTGAAATTAGATTCCGAACAGCGAAGAACTTGATCCAAACCCTAGATCTGATGAACTCACACTTGAAATGGTGTAGATCTAGCTTCAAATGGTGTAGATCTTCGATTCTCTAAGCTCTAATGGTGGAAAGATGAAGAAATTGAGGAATGGTGGATCCCTTGGCTCTTCTAAATGAGAGAATAAGGAAAGTAAACTATTTCCCATGGCTCCTACCCCCTATTTATAGCCTTCCACCAGCCCACTAATGGGCCTCTCCAAATCAGCCCATTATGGCTTTATAAACCTGGACAACCAACTGTTAAACCTTAAAACAGTGATTCCTCCCAAACCGTTAAGCCAAATCTTTAATGTAACCACTCTACGGAAAGGGAATCATCATTTCTTTCCAATGGCACAGGTCTCACCAACTGATTCGACCTAAGTCAATGTTATACCCTATACAAGACTGAAAGGGGCAAAATAGTCATAAACAAAATTGGTAAAAATTATAGACATGCCGCATATCCCCATAAGCAACATATTAAAATATGAGAATGATCCAACCCTCAGGAAATAAAATTAAAATATTTTACGATTTTCCGATACATAAACTACGGGCTGTTATAATGATAATAAAATAAAATGTAGTAACCACGTTAACGTCGCTTAAATAAATAAATAAATATATATATATATATATCCTCATCCATCCAGAAATACATAAAAATGCTAATATACTATATTAATAACGTTTTTTGGTTATGTTTGAATAGATTCTATTTTTGTGGAAATGTATATGGAAATATAATCCATAATAAACCGAAAATAGGTATTATGACCATTGTACCAATAGATGAATTTGATTTGCTATAAATAAGGTCATAAATAAAATAAGGAATATTGTAACCATAAGTGATTTGGGGAAATGAATTTAATAAAATAAGCATACCTAAATGGATACAATTTGAATTGTTAGGAACATGAATTTGTAGCTCCAATTAGCGAAGATAATTAAATAATGCCTATATATATATGTACGCGCAAACAAGAATTAAATTGAATTAAAGCAATATAGAGAAGTTTATGGAGATGCAATAGATAGATTAGAATTTAAAATGGGACAGATATAAAAAGGACGTTTAGTGCCTTAGGGATATATGACCGTTAGCTTCATAAATGGCATTTAATCGGTTAATTAGTGCCTTAGGAAAATATGAGCATTATAGTCATAAATGGTAGGAACCCGAATTAGAAATAATAAAGGAAAATTGAACGGGGATTAATGGGTTGTGATTTCATAGTTAATATTATGTCCAACATGGAAATTGATAAATAAACATCGTAGGATAGGAAGTTATAAGTTTTCCTTATCTAATTCTAGTTAATATAGAATTAATATAATTAAGAACCAAGGTTGTACTTAGTAGGTTAGTGATGTGAGGTCAGTTGCCGAATCCGACAGAAGTCTGCACTTTCTAATAATCCAGTATATGTACAACTGATGTGAAATATCATTAACCATAGGAGCCCATGATGATAGTTAATTTTGTAGCGAGGAATATTTCCTAAAATAAGGTTTATACCAAGTGTGAGGCATTAAGTGGTTGTAGGACCCGACTTCCGCCCCAAAAGAGGAAACCTTAGAAAGGAAACAACATATAAGCAGAAGCCTGCTTCGGGATAGTGGTATTAAGTAGATAGATCCACCCTTAAAAGGGTTTTAAGTGATCGCGTAGCTCATATCAGCATAATGAAGAAGTATTAAATGGCTATTTGGTACGAACCTGGTAATTCCCCTGTTAGTCCGCTTCCTCTAGGTAGTAAGTGATTGGGTTACGGGTCCGCCTTTGGAATACGTATTAAATAACCACTACGGAGGTACCAAAGTTCTATCTATCCTACGATAAGTATTAAGTAATTAAGGGAATTATCCAATAAGGCCGGCTAGATAGTAACAAGGGGGTCCACCGAGGGAAGGTCATAAATGGAGAAACGTCGTCTGTCTATCCTGTAGGTAACAAGTGATTGCTTACTATCTCTCATCTTATGCGGGGCATCTTTATATACGCGAATGACGGAAGCCTTGGATTAGTTGAATTTAGTGTCTGTCCTCTAATTTATATTATGGTAAATTTACCATCGTATAAGGTATTATGTAATCAATAAGGTTTGCCGTGGGTATTAAGTGATTTAAGTATCCGCCCTTACCTTACGTAGGTAGTGAGGTCTTAAGTGGCTATATATAGGTACCCTCCTTGTGTGATAGTTAGAAGTTGGTTGCCCTCCTCTTGATGAAGTTAATGGTGGTTATAAGGCTTCATACTTATGCGTAAACAATCTATCTCAGTATTGCGTACTGCTAGATACAGAATATTATCCTAAGTTTCGTGGTTAGTCGTAAAATGCACGAATTCTAAATGGGTTTAGTTAGAATTCTTAGCCCTATTAGGCATATATTTTGGTTTTGACCAAACAGAGTGCATTTTTGTATTGTAGACAGTGTTATACATTTTTTACTCACCAAGACTTGTTGTTCTAATCCCCTCTGCTCATAACAACTCTCAGGTATATCCGAGGGAAGATAGGTCTTAGCAAGTGTTTAAGTTTGGTTTCGGTTCTTCTTCTCTCATGCACGATGTCAGTATGGTGATATTCCTTAAGGTAGTCACCTTAGCCGACAATTTTTATCTTATTTGGTTTTCGTTGTCAGTATATATGGGTTTGACTTTCAATTTTTATCAAAATTAGGGCTCAGAAAAGTGTAGGATGTTACATTTGGTATTAGAGCTAGGTCTAGAAGATCAGAGGAATTAATAAATTAGGATTAGTGAGAGAATGTATACAGTTTTCTTTTCTATTTTCTTTCGCTTCTCTTAACTTGACTTTAAATTATTTCGACGATGAGTTAGTCATGGACCTAATTCTAGGTTTTAAAACGACTAAGAGTTAGAAATATTTCAAGTTTGAGTATTCGACCAACTTCGATTTACCCAATGGTGTTCTTGGCGATTTTGTTTCAAAGAGTATGAGGGCGACATGTGGTGGATTCCATGGATTTAAGCTTGGTGACTAGACAAAAATATTTTTACATTTGAGATAGTCACGATTTCTTTTTTTTTTTGGAGTTCCAGTCAATAACCTTTTCTTGGTTTTAAATGGAGGATTCACGTAAACGTGTCAACATAGTCTGAAATTACAATTACGAGTATACTTATTGGATATTTCATTGTATGAATACGGGCAATCTTTTGGTAGAATTATTCTTTTGAACTGTGGTCTTATATTCGGAGAAATTTTAGTTTTTAAAACCATTTTGAAATTTAAAAAGGGTTTCAGAAATTTTTAATAAATAATTTTGAAAACTATAAACCTAACCATGTTTTGGATTTTGGTTTTGTGTAAATTTTAATAAACTATCTGTTTTGACAGAAAGAAGGAAGCTGAAAGTGACAAGGAATACGCCTCAAAATTTAAAAATATTATTATATATTCCTTATAATTTTTAATACTTCTCTTCTTGGATGGTTTATGGAAATTTGCATAAATAACCATTTTCAAGAATTAAACTCTCGACAGTTCAGAACACGAGTGGGTTTTTCCAGTTAGAAATGATAACAGTAATATAATAAATGAACAGAGCTATATTATAAAGCACTAGCTTATGGGTATAGAAATTTATTTTGAAAGCTTTTAAAATTACCTCTAGAGAAATACTAAAGAAGTAAGTTCATTTAGCTTTGGGTAATCGATTTCATGACTCATTCGGTTCGCTCGACCGCTGGGTAAGTGGAAAAATCCGTTTTAATTTATTTATGAATTTCTAGCAGATTTTCTAGTCGAAAATTTGTTCGTTCTTTGATTGTTTACAACAATTTGGAGGTAAACAAGTGGCGTTTAGGAATTAATTCTCGACTCAGCAGATAGTGGACGTCAGCACGAGATTTTTAGTAAAGTCGGGTTGTCGATATGATCTTTTAATAATTTTATTTTAATTTTCAGGAGATCGAACCAGGCTGTTAGGCTGAGGTTCAAACCATGCCCGAAAATGGGCTAGCGATCGACCGACCTCTTAGGGTCGGGTCGACCGCTCCCCATAGCCAAACATGGCCTGTGCCTGACACGAACTGCTAGAATGATATAAATTTTTTTTCCCGCCTCCTCCTCCCCTACTTTCTTTTTGAAACCCATCGAACCCAATTTTCTACCATTTCCCAACCTCCAAACCAAAGAATATTAGATCCGTTTCACTTCTAAATTCCACTAAAATTATTGCAGCATAGATCTAAGCTCTTCTATACTCCAGATCTATAATTTAATTTGCTAATTTCGCTGATTCCTTTAATAGCCCCTCCTCGAACCTCGAATATCCACGCACAACACCATGCTTTGACACCGTAAGATGTTGCGTGCTTAAATGGAAGCGGGAGGAAGATTCAGACCTACTCGGAAATGGCTTGTTATGAGTTTCATCAGGGGCGACCGGTGAAGTTCGCCGATTTCGCTCAGATTCAGCTGGAGGAGCTTTTCTTTGTTATAGGCCTTGCACCGATCCTGCATTCGGTACTTTCGAGCACGAGTATTTCTTGCGTTGCATTCGCATCTTCGATGCTCAAATGGAAGTTAACATCGACGAGTATACTTGCATCATACAGTCTGAGGTGAAGGGCACTCTTATTGAACTTACAGACTGGGATTTATCGGAGATTCTGGGTATTTCTGCGGTTGGGGCCTAATTAGAGCCCAGTTAGATGCCATTAAGATGGACGATCCTCAGATTCTTTCACGCATCTTTATCTTAGCTGCTGGTGTTTGGGACACCGGTGACCTACGACCCATCACCCGTCAGATTATGCATATCATCCAGCATAATATCATACCCAAGACAGGAAGCCTGGAGCAATCTACCCTTCTGTATGCCACGCCACTTATGCTATCATCGACGGCATAGCCGTTAATTAGGCACACGTGCTTATGATTCATCTGTCAGAACTTTTTTCTAGGTTGCCGAGGAGCCACTTCAGTTATAGTCTTCTTCTCACATGTGTCTTTCGACACTTTGATGTTAGGCTGAGTGGAGAGACGTCAATCTAGAAGACTCCAGATGAGATCGATTGTACCACTCACTGCAAGATGGGCATTCAACTTCCTGTAACTCTGATTCCTACACTCCCCCCTCCGATCCAGTGGCCACAGCTTGGCCAGGGGAGCTAAGAGCTTGTCGTCCTCCGTGATATTTAGGTCGATCTTCGAGGTATGCAGAGAGCAGCGTCAGCAGGCGCACGAGGTTGGTTTCATTTCTTTCATACAACATTCCTAACACGGTTGTGGTAATGGAACGAGTTCCACCAGTGGAGCCTGACCATCTCTTAGAGCTTAAGCATTGTTAGCCTATGTCTTGTGTATCTTGTATCGTGTGATTCCCTTTACAACATTTTATCTTTGTGGTTTTAGTGTGTGTTATAACTGTTTGTATATTCTTTCATATCGCTTAACGATTAATGAGATTCTATGTTTAAAATATTTGGTATCATTCGCGCTTATCTATTTGAATGGAATCTCATTTTCTTATCTAACAAACAGTTAACTTAGAGCTAGGAAGTATATAATTTTTTAGTATATTAATTTTGGCGAAAGACAGGTT
This sequence comes from Allium sativum, assembly GCA_030737875.1. Taxonomy (NCBI): domain Eukaryota; kingdom Viridiplantae; phylum Streptophyta; class Magnoliopsida; order Asparagales; family Amaryllidaceae; genus Allium; species Allium sativum. Next base: position 708,490,384 of record CM060916.1, on the reverse strand, counting down.
TTTGCGTTGTTTTGTCACAGGTATATTTATTGTTTATCACATGTTTCTTTTAAGCTAAAATTCCTTTTTGAGTTTGCTTGTGCGGTTTTGGGTTTAGCAGTTTTGCGCGACTGACTTCCTTCAACGTCAACATGTGATGTGGATTGTTTAAATTTTCGCAAAAAATATTTTTAACTTTTTGCAATTGCTATTTGAAAAAAAAAATCTTTTTCCTTTTTAAAAATTTCGTGTTTTCGTCTGTTCTTACTTTCCCATAAAATCTGATCTGTGTATAAACATAGATATGGGTACGATAGTTCACGTATGTTTAAACATTTGTTTGTATAAAAATAGATGGTTTAAATAAACTAAAGCATACATTAATTTTTTTTGTTTTTATACAAATCTGATATGGAAAGTAAACAGTACTAAAAAGGAATTTCAAGTTTGCATAAAATATTTTTCAAGCGAAAATTTATTTTAATGGAAAATTTTCAATTTTTAATCACACGAAAAGCATAAGAAAAGCTTTTTGGATGATTGTTTGGGCGTTTTAGCGGTGCACTAGGTACTACGATGCGTTAAAAACACTGACGGTAACAAGTAAAAGAATGTTTTAGCTGAGGAAACGAAGTTTCCATACATTATCGATGGTACACGCCAGTTATTAATTGCCTCGTTTACGTTTCAGAGCTAGTCTCAAGTTTCCTTGGCAGTCCGCAGATGTAAATTTCCATTGTATTTTGGGGCTGTGGAGGTAAAATTTCACTTTAGGAAGAGGATTGGAATATTTATAAGTGGAAGGAACATTTAATTTCTCTTCTTTGGTTTCCTTTTTTCAACTTAGGAAAAATAAATAGGAAGCGATTTAGATGCGTTAAGGATTGAATGGTAGGATTTGGATGCAAAATTGGTTGCTTCACACCTCTATTTATAGAAATATGGAGATTTTGGATGAAAATGTTTTTAAAATTTGCATTCATATAGAACCGCCAAGTATATTTAGGATGTTTAGCATCATATTTTTCAATAGTGTTTACAAAAATAGATGTATACATATAGGAGGATCCGATTTAGAATTATTATGCATACATGTTATGTAACACCCCGTATTTCTGTTAATACTAATATTCACAAATTAAAAGAATTAATATTGAGAATTTGCACGAAATAGCCTTAAAAAGGCATATAACAAATTTGAGATATGTGAATTGCCTTAAAAGGCGAAAAATGGAATTAAGACATTAATTGGAAAATTAATGTGTAGAAATGGTCATAAGTTAATTATGGATTAATTTGAATTCATGAATAGGTGCGTGTGTATATATATATATATATATATTTATATATATATGGGCAGTTAATGTAAACATGAATAGAAGTTTATTAATTTGCTGAGTGTTTGCTGAGTCACTTCTGACTCATTGCTGAGTCAATAAGATAAACCCCATCTGGTCTGAATGGATGCGGTTATTTCTAGGTTAAATCTAATGGCCTAAATGAATCCTAACATCTATAAATAAGTGGTAGACTCTAACCCTAAATCACTTGAAAAATTGGAGAGCTACCGACATGCCGTTGCCATGGAGTTCAGCATAGCCGTCACAAACTAAAGAAGAAGAAGGCCTAATCTACAAACTAAATCTACTCAAATCAAATCAAAAGCTCTCTCTCTTTCTATTTCTCTTCTTTAAAATTGTGAGTATGATGAATCTCACAATATTATTATAAAATAATTTGATTATGTTATGAATGGATCACAAGAAAGTGATATGAATTGTTATGTATTTGTAAATTATGTTGTGGATCTCTTGTTATGCTATTATGTTATCATATATATGTTGTTATGTTGTATTGATTATGTTGTAAATAATCCTATGCTATGTCATATGTGATTAATCATGCTATGCTATGTTGTAAATCATATCATGCTATGTTGCAAATTATGATATGCTATGTTGTAAATCTTATATATGTTGTAGATCTCATATTATCACATATGTTGAAATACTTATGTTATATGATAATGATGTCATGTTAAGTTGTGTTGAATCATACAAGTTGTAAAATCATGATGTTAGTATTTATGCGAATTGGATCATGTTTAAAGTTTATGTTTTTTATAACAGATCTTGATTATGGGAACTTGCCTATTGGGTTAGGTGTACCCATATACATGAATCTACAAATTAATTGGATCTTGAATATGGGAATTTGCCTATTAAGTTAGGTGTACCCATATACATGAATCTATGATTAAATGAATTTTGATTTTTGGGAATTTTCCTATTGAGTTAGGTGTACCCATATAAAACCATATTGTTAATGATGTTGATTCACACATGTCCTATACAAGTTTATGAAATTTGATCAAAATCATATTATGTGAATTATGAATAAGTTGGCACCCTTAGATCCATGACATGTATAACCTTATGCAAGTTGTAATGTATGCAAGTTTTACCCCTTGTTATGATTTATTTAGTCACATATATATGTTGTTGTTGTGAATATTTTCTTTTATGCTATGAGTTAGACTAATCGGGTCTAGCATACATTTTGCGAATAAACGTTCAAACGTGGGGTAGGGGTAATATTAGGAAATTAATAAATTGGGGTGCAATTGATATGATTTTGCATGCCTTAAATGGATGTCCATAATTGAGTCAATTATGGACATTGTTAAATTTGGAATTAATTAACAATTCAAGTAGGGAATTATTAAAATTGGGGAAAGTGGATTATTAATAATAATCAATGCTTAGGACACGAGGTTGGACCCGTTTGTGACGTAAACCTGCCCGGACCCGCCCGGCAAATCCAGTAGTCACAAATGTCGGCCCAATGTGAGAGGTCCTAGGCCCAAACTAAAGCATAACAGTTGTAAAGACACGAGGTTAGACTCTTTTATGGTGTAAGACTGCCCGGACCCGCCAGGCAAATCCAGCTGCCATAAATGCCAGTCTAATGTGAGAGGTCTTTATGAGGTTATGGCCTTAATGAATTAAGAAATACTTAGCCAGATAATCATGTAGGGTGGGACATGGGGGTTAAGTAGGTGCCTTGGGTGGCATGAGGAATCTAGTGGTTGCCTTTAGAGGCATTTGAAATACGATTAGACTTAACCAAATACACATGTAAATGAACATGACTAAGTGGGTTAAGTGGATGGACTAATGGGACAAGCTTAGGTGGAATGCTTGTGGGAAATAATGGGGGCCCATTTCAACCAGTATCCCAAAACGTATCTTTGTGGGTTCGACCCAAGTCGAGGACGGGACACGCATACTGGGTTTGACTATAAGAGGCCAAAACAGGGAGCGGTGGCAACGCAAGTCCAACGGGTTTCATATGCGCGTGTGGACCCGGGCTGGTAGGTAAGACGTTGTTGCGTCGTGTAGATATAAGCCGTGCATCTCCGTTATATCGTGTTGCCACTTTAGGGGAATGATACACCCTACTTTGGGGCCAGCACGGGTATCTACGAGTAGGGAGCCGATCGAAAAATGGAAAGTGGGGTACACCTAGTGGAGATAGGGGCAGACGGCACCTATGTAGTCAGCTAGGAGTACGTAAAGCCATTAAGAAAGTTTCTAAGTGAAGCTAAGTGGAATCAATCTTTAGGGTGACTGGTGTGGTGCAGTATAGTGTTTATCCTTTAGTATTTAGGAGCACCTATAACGTTTCCTTTAGCGATTGTCTATGTCCTTAATCTGCTCTTTCATAGACATTTCCTTGTTTTCCAGCTTATGCCTTAGTCCAGTTATTTTGATAATAGTATTGTAGAATTATCATACTCGCCAGACTTTATGTCTGACCCCCCCTCTTTTTCATCTTTTTCTCCCTTCAGGTCCTCAGGTTGGGCCAAGTTCCAGTGGAGTTTGATTGGATTGCTTATCTCTTGGAAAGCTTGGACTGCTGAAGTAAAGTCCATCTTGTTATCTTTCTTTTTAATGGCTATTTATGTAATGGGATTATGTACTTGTTTTATCAAGATAGATATTGTGCTTGACTTTGATTATGGTGTTATGATGTAATCAAACATATTTTGACTTCTGCTGCAATTGAAATAAAGTTTTTAAATTTCCAAGTACTATTTTATATCTGTCTTGTTGAAATTTTACTGTTCTATATTCACCTAAAACCTCCATAGAAGTTAATGCATTCCCTTTGTGAGTGACATTAATGGACGTGGGGTGTTACATGTTATAAAGTTTCCATGCATTATGTACACCGTTTACATGCGCACTTGGTGGAAAAATTGGGTGAACACTAGTTGGTTTCGTAGTTTAGAATAATTAGGTGCCAACGCCATGACCTAGTAAATGGTAAATTTTGGGATGAAATTTCTTTTAAGGGGGAAGAATCTAACAACCCGAATTTTAGCAATATTTAATTTAGTTATTTAATTAGGATAAAAAATGAAATTTTCACAAGCGATGGAATTTGACAACGAAACTTGCACCGTTGTGTTCGTAATAGAATTCTGGTCAACTTTCATATTTGAAGCTTCGCGAATGAAGTCCGTATGAAAAGCTATGGTTGAAGTACAAAACTAATGGAAAATAAATCATAATAATATGTAATTAAATTATATCATTTATAATCGGCCTTCTCTGGGCCTAACCGACCCAGAGCGATCGGTCGGGTGGTCGACCAGATGGCCGAACCCTCTGGTTGATTTTGCCCAGTGACGGCTTGGCTTTTAATGCTATTTTATTATATAATTTTTTAATAACGACGGATCTTAATTAACTAAAGTTAATCAAACAGTCTAAGGCCATTCTAATTCTTATAAATAATGGGCTAGAACCTATCCTTTTGCACACAATTCTGAAGACAACAGCGAAACTCTACCACTTTCCATTTTTTCTAAACCTCTTCCAAATAAATCAAAAAATATATAATTAAAACAAACATAAATTGAAGAAGACTAGAATCAAATTTATGTGCAAAAGAGATGGTACTGTGATAAGGCTTTCTTCCATTCAGATTTCTTCCTTTTTCCTGTATTCTTGTAGATCTACTAATCTAAAAGAATCCCCTTTTTAGAATAATTGTAGATCTGTAAGAATTTGGGTATTGTAGGCCTAAAGATTTATTTAGATCCGAATTAGGACAGCTTCAGGTGAGTGGGAAAATTTATATACATCATTTGCAAAAACTTATTTAGTTTGTTTGTAAAAGATCTGATATGTATGCCTAAAAGTTATCAAATTTCTTTACTGTTTTTGTCAAATATGAAATAATAAGTTGTGGTTTGAATATTGAGTCTGTGGGCCTTTTTAGGTAATTAAATTATATTGCCTACAGTTGTTCATAGAGTTGTTTTTGGTTACTGTATACCACTAAGATTTGGAAATCAACCCCAAAACAACTGTCAAATTTGTAGTTTTATTCCAGATTCTTAGATTTGGTGTTAATTTGAGATTTACGTAACTTTAGATTAAAAGATTATGCCTATTTATGTTTGATGCTGTCGGGGTTTTACTAGGTTATTGTAGGAATGCCCTTTTTGTCTTTTTAATAGAAAGAATATTGTTTCAAATCAGCAAGGAATATGTACAAAACAATTAGGAAGTGATGTGTAATTATGTATATTTGTACGTAGTTACAACAACCGTTCCAAAAACATATATTACTTATTTTTTGTGATTTGAAATATGCTCATATTCTCTTTTTAATTGTTTTGGGCAATTTTTTAATAACTACAGTTATTAACCTTTTTATAAGATTTTGAATCTTAAACAATATTAAACATAAAAAGGTTTGTTTTGGTTGTTAGTTTAGACCTAAATTTTTAATGATAATAAAATAAAATGTAGTAACTACATTAACATTAATTAAGTAAATAAATATATGTATATATCTTTATCCTTCCAAAAACATGTTAAAACTTTAATATACTATATTGATAATGTTTGTTGGTTGTGTTTGAATAGTTTCTGTTTTTGTGGAAATGTATATGAAAATATAATCCACAATAAATGGAAAATAGGTATTATAACCTTTGTAGCAATAAATGAATTTAATTTTCTATAAATAAGGTCATAAATAAAATAAGGAATGTTGTAAACATAAGTGATTTATGGAAATGAATTTAACATAATAAGCATGCCTAAATGGTTGCAATTTGAATTGCGTTAGGAATAAGAATTTGTATCTCCAATTAGTGAAGTAAAAAAATAATACCTATGATTGTACACACACACACACACACACACACACATATATATATATATGTGTGTGTGTGTGTGTGTGTGTGTGTGTGTGTGTGTGTTTTTAGTTGTTCTGATTAGTATGCTAATCCGATCTATGTAATTCTATTTTATAAATTAATAAAGGCATACCAATTTTCAAAAAAAATATACGCAAACAATTAAATTAATATAGAGAATGTTAAGGAGCTACAATAAATAAATTATAATTTAAAATGGGACTTGTATAAAAAGGACATTTAGTGCCTTAGGGAAATATGACAATTAGCACCATAAATGACATTTAATGGGTTACTTTGTGCCTTAGGAAAATATGTCCGTTAGAGTCATAAATGGCAGGATCTTGAATTAATAAAAAGGGAAAATTAAATGGGGATTAATGGGTAGTGATTTTCGTAGTAAACACTAAGTCCAATAAGGAAATGGATAAATAAATATCATAGGATAGGAAGTTATAAGTTTTCCTTATTTATTCTAGTTAATATAGAATTAATATAATTAAGAACCAAGATTGAACGTAGTAGGTTAATGATGCAAGGTTAGTTGCCTTATCCGATAGATGTCTACACTTTCAGTAGTCGGGTATATGTACAACTGATGTGAGATATCGTTAACCACATGAACCCGTGACAATAGTTAATTGCTTTGGGAGCATTATTTCCTAAAATAAGGTATATCTCAAGTGTGAGGTATTAAGTGGTTGTACGACCCGCTTCCCATCCCAAAAGAGGAAACCTTATAAAGGAAACATTCTGTAAGCGTGAGCATGCATCGGGATAGAGATATTAAGTAGTTAGATCCACCCTTAGAAGGGTATTAAGTTATCTTGTAGTTCATCGCCCCATAATCAAGAAGTATTAAATGACTATTGAGTACGAACTTGGTAATTCCCATGTTAGTCCACTTTCTCTAGGTAGTAAGTGATTGGTTTATGGGTCCACCTTGGGAATAGGTATTAAATGATCGCTCCAGAGGTACCAAAGGTCTGCCTATCCTACCGGAATTATTAAGAGAATTATCCAATAAGGCCAGCTAGATAGTAACAAGGGGTTCCGTCGGGGAAGGTCGTTAATGGAGAAACGTCGTCTACCTATCCTGAAGGAAATAAGTGATTGCTTACTATCTATTGTCTTATGCGGGGCATCGTTATATGCGTGAATGACGGGAGCTTTCGATTAGTTGGACTTAGTGGGTAATGCCTTCTAATTTATATTATGGTAGAATTAACCACCGTATAGGTATTAAATGACCAATAAGGCCCGCCTTGGGTATTAAGTGATTTTAAGTATATGCCCTTACCATACATAAGAAAGGTCTTAAGTGGCTATATACAAAAAGGTACCTTCGTGTGATAGTTAGAAATTGGTTGCCCACCTCTTGATTAAGTTAATGGTGGTTCGCTAGATGCAGAATATTATATTGGTTTTGTGGTTAGTCGTCGTGCGTAAATTCTAAATGGATTAGGTAAGAATTACTGGCTTTTTTAGATATATGTTTCGATTTTAACCAAACGGAGTACATTTTTGTATTGTAGATAGTGTTATACATTTTTCTATTCATAAGGACTTACTGTTCGGACCCTTCTCCTCATAACAACTCTCAGGTTTATCCGGGAAAAGACATATTTTAGCAAGTGTTCAAGTTTGGTTTTGGTTCTCGTTCTCTCATGCTCAATGTTGATGTAGTGATATGCCTCAAGGTAGTCTCCTTAGCCGACATTTATTATCATATTTTTCTTTCTTTGTGAGTTAGTTTTATTTTACTCTGATTATGCACATGCTCCTTAGTTGCAGGTACCAGAATTATACTCCCCGTGCTTGGAAAGGTTTGAGTTTCGATTTTTGTCGAAATTTGGGCTCAGAAAAGTGTGGAGTGTCACATTTGTTATCAAAGATTAGGTTTAGACGATCAGAGGAGTTAATAAATTAGGATTAGTGAGAAAACATATACGATTTTCTTTTCTATTTTCTTTCGTCTTTCTTAACTTGACTTTAAATTATTTCAACGATGAGTCAGTCGTGGGCCTAATTATAGGTTTTAAAATGACTAAAAGTTAGAAATATTTCAAGTTCGAGTATTCGACCAACCTCGATTTACCTCACGGTGTTCTTGGTGATTTTGTTTCGAAGAGTACGAGGGCGACATGTGGTGGATTCCATGGATCTGAGCTTGGTGACTAGACAAAAAGCTAGCTACAACTTATATAGTCGCGATTTCTTTTGTTTGTTTTGCATGGGAGTTCCAGTCAATAACCTTTTCTCGGTTTTAAATGGAAGATTCACGTATACATGTTGTCATAGTCCGGAATTATAATTACGAGATATACTTATTGTATGTTCCGTCGTATGAATCTGGGTAATCTTTTGATAGAATTATTATGTTGAATCCTTGGTCTTATATTCGGAGAAATTTCAGTTTTTAAAATTATTTTGACATAAAAAGGGGTTTCAGAAATTTTAAACTATGGTTTTCAAGGAATGTTTAATAAATAATTTTTAAAACTATAAACCTGGCCATGTTTTGGATTTTGGTTTTGTGTAAATTTTAAAAAACAATCTTTTTTGATAGAAAGAAGAAAGTTGGAAGTGACAAGGAATGCGCCTTTGAATTTAAAACTATCATTATATATTCCTTGTAATGTTTAATACTTATCTTTTCGGATGGTTTATGGAAATTTACATCAATAACCTTTTCTGAGAATTAAATTCTCGATGATTCAAAACACGGAAGGGTTTTTCCAATTAGAAATAAAAATGGTAATATAATTAACGAATAGGTCTTTATCATGAGTCCTTAGTTTATGAGTATATAAATTTATTTTGAATTTTTTTATAACTATCTCTCCAGAATAGACTAAGAAAGAAAGTTCAGTTTTCTTTGGGGTATTTGTTTTCATCAATCGTTTGGTTCGCTCGACTGCTAGCTAGGGGGAAAATCCGTTTTAATTTATTTAGCGGTTTCTACCAGTTTGCTCGATAATTTAGAGGTAAACAAGTGGCGTTTGGGAATTAATTCTTGACTCAACAGATGGAAGACGCCAGTGTAAGATTTTTTTTTGGTGAAGTAAAGAAGTCGATATGATTTCGTAATATTTTTTATATTTTTGGAAAATCAAACCGGGCTGTTAGGCCGAGGTTCAAACCATCGCCGAAAATGGGCTATCAGTCGACCCCTAGCGGTCGAATTAGCGGTCGACCATCGTCTTAGGGTCGGGTCGACCACTACCTGTAGTCGGGCATGGCCTTTTCCCGGCACGAACTATTGGTACGATATAAATTATCGTTCTAGCCTCCTCCTCCCCTGTTTTCTTTGTCAAAACCACTGAATCCAATTTTTCACCATTTCCTAACTAACAAGTCAAAGATTTTTTGGCTCTATTTCTCTCCTAGTTTCCTCTAAAATTATGGCAGCACATATCTAAGCTCTTCTATACTCTAGATCTATAATTTTGTTTGCTAATTTATTTGATTCATCCAATGGCCCCTCCTCGAACCTCGACTATCTACTCGCAACACCCTGCTTTGACACCGTAGGAGGTTGCGTGGGTAGGTGGAAGCGAGAGGTAGATTCACACCTACTTGGAAACGACCAGTTATGGGTTTCATCAAGAGAGACCAGTGAAGTTCGTCGGTTTTTCTAAGATCCTGCTGGAGGCGCTTTTCGTTTCTGTAGGCGTTGCACCGATCTTGCGATTCGATACTTACCAGCGCAAGTATTTCCCACGCCGCATTCGCCTCTTAGATGCTAAAATGGAAGTTAACATCAATGATGATACTTGGATCATCCAATCTGAGGTGAAGGGAGCTTCTATTGAGCTTACTTACCTGGATTTGTCAGAGATTTTGGGTATTCCAGCGGTCATAGCCCAGTTGGATGCCATTAAGATGGATTGTAACACCCCGTAATTTTAAATATTAAAATTAGAAAATTAAAGAATACTTAATTTTTAGAAGAAAAATTAAGGGAAACGGGTTGCGCCGTTGCGTTCGATTCGGAATTCTGCTTGGAATAGAGTCCGAATTTGCATAAATCAAATATCATATAAAGAAGTTATGAAGCTTTGAAGATTTCATCTTAGAGCAGAATTTAAATTAAAATAATAATTAAAAATAAAAAAAATGAATTCAAAAAACAAAATGGATGAGTGTGCATATTTAAGTTAATGGATGTATATTGAATGTTTTATCATATGGATGCTGCATTTGAATAAATGGTTGTGCACTCATATAGAAATGATATGTATCATTAGGATTCTTTTGCATACATAATGGACGCATGCCACTACCATGTTTCGCATTAAGGATGTCAACTGAATCGGTTGATCGCTTGGTCTTTGCGTAGATAGGGGACATATACACACACTTTTGCATATATTTATATATCATTAGAAATCTTTTAAGGACAATGGATGCTTGTGAATGATGGATGAGTAGATGGGTTGTGGATGCTAGGATACATTCTTCTTAACATGAAGATTTCAGGGACGAAATCCTTTAAGGAGGGGAGAATGTAACACCCCGTAATTTTAAATATTAAAATTAGCAAATTAAAGAATACTTAATTTTTAGAAGAAGAATTAAGGGAAACGGGTTGCGCCATTGCGTTCATCTCGGAATTCTGCTTGGAATGGAGTCCGAGTTTGCATAAATCGGATATCATATGAAGAAGTTATGAAGCTTAGAAGATTTCAGCTTAAAGTAGAATTTAAATTAAAATAATAATTAAAATTAAAAAAAATGAATTCAAAAATCAAAATCAGCCGAATCTGGGTGAGCGGGAAATCTCCCGCTCTAGGGTGTCGACCCCCTAGGGGAGTCGACATAGGTGTCGACCCCCTATAAGGGTGTCGACCCCCTTCTGTCTAGATCTGGACGACGTATTTTGATGGTCTAGGGCTGATGTGTCCTTCTGGGATTGGCTGTTCTGGTCTGGATGGTTCAGATGGATCCTAATCTAATCTAAAGGTCCTAATTCACCTAGAGCACCTATAAAACACCCCTAAACCTAACCCTAATCTCATTATTATTCATCCATCCAAAATCAAAGTAGAAACTTAGAGATAGTTCGTCTTCAACAATCAAATTAGAAGATCAGATCTACATCAATCAAGTGGAGATCTTTCAAGATCCAACAACGCCTAATTATCTTAATCCTATCGCTGTGAGTCTATGTCACTTTCACATATAATTAAATTAAAAGTAATTGTGATAGGATTGTAAATTAGATCTAATGTATATGCCTGTGACTGAGATGAATCTTATCAAGTTTGTAAATCATTATCTTTTAGATCCATATCCATAAAACTGCCATATGCCTTTCTGAACCAATTTATCGTTATATGCTTGTTTATGTTTCATATGCATGTTCTTATGTTTACACCAATTTTGATATTGATTCTCTTCTCCTCTTCTTTTCCTTTTCTTTTATGAGAATAGGCTAACTTCAAGCCAAACATATTGTGTTAAGATTTGCGTACAAATAACGTTTGACGATTGGGAAAATTTGGGGAAATTTGTAATAAAATGAGATTATTAGCATAAATCAATTTGAGCATAATTGTATACATGAGATTTGTCATAAGTTGGATTGGGCATGATTGGATATAATTTGTATACATGAGGTTTGGCATAAATTGTTAATAACAATGAATGCAAATTAATTTGGGCGTAATTTGGCATAACATGTATACATAAGATTATAGGCCTAATTTGGATTAAAAACATAATTTAGATTGGAAATTATGGGTAATAGGAATATATTTTAATCTAAGATTTAAAATGGGGATTTTAATCAAGAAAGTGATAATGAACACCTAAGACACAAGGTTAGATTCGAATTGCGGTATAAGACTGCCTGGAACCGCCCGACACATCCAACAACCGCAATTTGGTAATCTAATGTGAGAGTTCAAAGGCAGAAATTAGATATGTAATAATGCAATGACATGAGGTTAGATTCGGATTGCGGTATAAGATTGCCCGGAATCGCCCGGCATATCCAGCAACCGCAAAACAACAATCTAATATGGAAGGTCCTGCAAGATTACGATTATAATGAATTAATGAACACTTAGCCAAGATAAGACATGTGGTAAGACATGGGGATTATAAAAGGGTTTAGTGGGTAACTTGGGTAGCATGTGAAACATAATTAAAACACTTAACCAAGATGAGATATGTGATTAGACATAGGGATAAAGAGGGGTTAAATGGGAATTCCTAGTGGGGACCAAGCTTAGGAGGGAAGTTTGTGTCAAGTGGGTGGACCTTTTTCAACCAGTAACCTATTTAGTATCTATGTGAACTCGAATTAGGTCGAGGACAGGACACGCTTAATGGGTTTGAATGTAACAGGCCATTAAAGATTTACCGATGGCAGTGCAAGTCCAACGAAGTCATGTGCGTGCATGGCTCCGGGATGGTAGGTAAGACACTGTTGCATCATGTAGGCATAAGCCGTGCATTTTAGTAGTATTGGGTTGCCTTTTTAGGGAGTTATACACCCTACCGTGGGACCAGCACGGGTATCTACGAGTTAGGAAGCCGATCGAATGGGGAGGGTAGTGGTTACAACTAGTGGAGATAGGAGCAGGTGGCACCTATGACAACAACTAGGAGTACACGAAACTATTATTATTATTATTATTATTATTATTATTATTATTATTATTATGTTTAGTAAGAGGGATCAACTTTCAGTATGGAATTAGTATTGGTGCGGTGTAGGAATTATCTTATAGTGATTAGAAGCGCAATCAACGTTATATCTTGTTCATCTTGTTTACCTTGTCATTTCTGCTTATGTTACAGACATCTCTTATATCCTGTTTATGTTCTTATCCTTTTACTTTACTGATTATATTGTTAAAGTCACTAGACTCACCAGACGTATGTCTGGCCCTTTTTGTTTCGCCTCTTTTCTTTCTTCCCCCCAGGTCCTCAGGGTGGGACTAGTGGAGCTTGACTTGAATTTCTTTCTTCTTGAAGTGCTTGGAAGAGTTGAAAGTAATGCTCAGCTTTATCTCTTTTCCATTATGGCTATTTGGAGTGGGATTATGGTTTTACTTTAATGTACTCTAATAATTATTTTGTACAAGATGGATATTTGTGTACTTGGCTTTAGTATATGGTTTTGATGTTGTAACTAGACATATTTTGCTTTTCCGCTGCAATGAATAAATTTTGAATTTTCTTAAGTACCATTTCATATATCTATCTTGTGATATTCTGTTCTATACTCTTATAATACTCCATGAAATTTAATGCATTCGCTTAGTGAGTGACATTAATGGACGTGGGGTGTTACACGTGGTATTAGAGCTAAAGGTTACCAGAACAGATAAAATATTTTGAAAACCGTTTTCAAAAGCATTTTTTTTCTAAAAAGTGTTTTCAAAAACATGTTTTAAAGTAGGTATTTTCAAGAGAAAAGGTTTATTATGAAAAACATAATCCCCAAAAGCCATATATCTATATTTCGATTCTCTGTTTTGAATCTCTTCCTTTTACCTTTCAGCATGTCTGGGGAACCTATTATACCCGAGGGCGTACAGATACCAGGCTGGTTCAGAAGGTATCTGAAGGCTAGGGCTACTGTCGCTGGCCTAGCAGACGTTCCTCCCCCCCCCCCACTGCAGCTCCTCCCCCCGGTGTAGATGCTTTTTCTAAGACATGCAAAGACTTTCGTGCGATGGGAGGAAAGCCATTTTATGGGACTGAGACGTTTGTTGAGGCTCGGAATTGGCTCAAGGAAGTGGAGGTTTTGCTTGGTATCTTTGAGATAGATGAGGGAAGGAAAGTTCAGCTAGCTGCTTGGTTGATGACGATGAAGTTTCCTTTTGGTGGGAAGTAACTAATGGAGGACGTCCAATGGAGACGTGGATAGACTTCATACGAAGATTCGAGTTGAAATTTCTTGCACAAACAGAGGAGAGTTTATACATGGAAAGGTTCTTGGCTTTGAAACAAGGGAGTTTGTCTGTGAAGGAGTACGTCAACAAGTTTAACCAATTAGCAAGATTTAGTATGGAATTAGATAATACACCACATAAGAATACCTTGAGATTTGCCAAGGGTCTGAATGAATCATTATACGGGTTGGCTACGTCCCACAGTCCTGTGGGGGCTACTTTCGAGAATCTTGTTGATATGGTGCTGATGCATGAAGAGGAGAACGGAGCTAATGTAATTAAGGAACAGGATAAGAAAGTTGATCCAAAGAAAGCACAACAACAAAAGAAAGGTGGAAAGGATAACAAGGGCCAAGGGAAGAAAAGGTGTTTTAATTGTGGAACACTGGGCCACTTAAGCAAGGAGTGTAGGAAGAAGAAGAAGACGGGTTGCTTCCAATGTGGTGAGGCAAGACATATGATTAAAAACTGCCCGAGGAAGCAAGGACAAGGGCAGAGGACAGGACCTACTTCTGGAGGGCAGGTTCATGCTCTCATGGCACCAGGATAGGAGAGAGGTAGAAACATTTTTGTTGAAAGTTTGATTTTCTTTTTTGATCATCCTGTTCGAACTTTCTTTGATTCTGGCACTTCACGTTCGTTTATATCTTCTTCATTGGTCGAAACACTACACCTAAGTACTAGTCTAGTTATGGATCCCATTGCTATCTTAAATTCTATCGGGGGTACGGTTCTTATTTCTATGTTATGTCGGGATTTGAGAATATATTTGTATGGCGTTGAGTTCGAATGCAACGCTTATGTGCTTGGCTTCATGGGCTATGGGTTGATTCTTGGAATGGATTGGCTAGACAGGTATGGTGCCATTCTCGATTGTGAAAAGAGGGTAGTTAGACTGTTGACTAGTTTAGGTAATACTCTCAATATTTCTTACGACCCTAAGGGTTTTGTTATGCTTAGCTACCTAGAATCTCTTGAAACATCTATTGATGATTTGCAATCTGTTCGAGTAGTCCGTGAGTATGCAGACGTCTTTGAGGAGGTTAAGGGCTTACCTCCAAAATGCCAGATAGATTTACAGATATATTTGGTGGACAATGCAAAGCCAGTTGCATTTCCTGTGCGCCACGTGGCTCCAAAAGAAAGGAGGGAGTTTAGTAAACAAGCGAAAGAGTCGCTTGAGAATGGGTTTATAAGAAGACATATCTCAAAGTGTGGTGCTCCTATTGTTTTTGCCACGAAGGCTGATGGTTCTCTTAGATTGTGCATGGACTATAGGGAGCTGAATAAGCTCACGAAGAAATACAGACACCCATTGCCGAGGATAGATGATTTGTTCGATCAGTTGGTTAGTGCTTCGGTTTTCTCGCAGTTGGACTTAGCTACAGATTTCATCAGTTGAGGGTAGCTGAGGACAGTATAGATAAGACTGCTTTTAAGACTCCCAACGGTTTCTTCGAATGGATCGTCATGCCTTTTGGTTTGACGAATGCACCCGCATATTTCGTAGACTTGATGAGTAGGGTGTTTAGGGAGTTTCTAAACAAGTTCGTGGAGGTCTTTGTAGATGATATATTGATATTCTCTAGAAGCGAGGAAGAACATGCCCTCCATCTTAGGGAAGTCTTAGAGACACTTCGAGCACATCAACTCAAAGCTAAGTTCTCCAAATGTCATTTTTGGAGAAAGGAAGTGAGGTTTTTAGGGCACATAGTCTCCAAGGAAGGGATAGCTGTGGATCCCGCGAAGGTGGTAGCAATCCAAGATTGGAAGATTCCTAAGAACGCTACAGAAGTAAAAAGTTTTATTGGTTTGGCGGGCTATTATAGAAAGTTCATCAAGGACTTTGCTAAGATATCAGCCCTACTTACACTGTTGATGAAAAAGAATTTGAGCTTTCCTTGGGATGTTGACTGTGACGATGCTTTCCAACATTTGAAGAGGGAATTGACAACATCTCCAGTTTTAGTTTTGCCAGATGGGAGTAAACCGTTCACAGTGTATACCGATGCTTGCGGGACAGGGCTTGGCGCAATTTTGATGCAAGAGGGAAGGGTGATATGCTATGATGTAAAGCAGTTAAAGGCCCATAAGAAGAATTACCCTACCCACGACTTAGAGTTAGCTACCATAGTTTTTGCGCTTAAGTCTTGTCGTCACTATTTGCTTGGAGAGAGGTTTGAGTTGTATATAGACCATAAGTCACTAAAGTACTTGTTTTCCCAAAAAGATTTAAACTTAAGGCAACAAAGGTGGATGGAGTTCTTAGCATCCTACGATTTTGAGATTGCATATACCCCTGGCAAGGGTAACGTTGTAGCTGATGCCTTGAGTAGAAAGAAGTTGGCTTTGAGTCCTTTGTTTGTCGAGCGGCAGAGTTTAGAGTATATCTCTACCTTTGACTTTAGACCCTCTATCGATTAAGTACCCGGTTTGTTGGCATTGTTAGAGGTACGACCTATGCTTTGGGGACAGATAGGTACGACATAGCGAGATGACCCATAGTTGATAGAGATAGTAGACAAGCTCATAAGAGGGGAGTCTTCGAGCCATCTTAGTAGGTATACTATTGATAACAAAGGTTGATTGCGTAGAGATGGGAGACTTTGCATATATCGAGACTAGAATTTGAGAAAGAAAATCCTTGAAGAAGCACATCGTTCTAAGATGACCATACATCCCGGTGGTGACAAGATGTATAGGGACATGAAGCGAGTTTTCTTTTGGGCTGGAATGAAGAAGGATGTGGCTGGGTTCGTTTCTAGTTGCTTAGTGTGCCAGCAAGTCAAGGCTGAGTAAAAGAAGCCTGGTGGTTTGCTTCACCTTTTAGAGGTTCCAAAGTGGAAATAGGAAAGTGTTTCCATGGATTTCGTTGATAGTTTGCCGAGGTCAAGGAAGGGTAATACAGGGATTTGGGTAGTAGTAGATAGACTTAGCAAAAGCACCCATTTCATTCCCGTTAAGAGTAAAAGAACAGCGACATGGTTAGCATATGTTTATCTCCGAGAGATAGTTCTTCTACATAACATACCTTCTAGTATCATAAGCGGCCGAGATCCCATTTTCACTAGTGAGTTTTAGAAGAGCTTGCAAGAGGTGGTAGGAACGCAATTGTGTTTGAGCACCGCTTATCACCCTCAGACGGACGAGCAAATAGAAAGAGTGAATCGGATTCTAGAAGATCTTTTGAGGTTATATATCTTGGACTTTGGAGGGACATGGGAGGAACATCTTCCATTAGTAGAGTTCGCCTACAACAACAGCTATTAGACTAGTATTGGTATGGCACCTTTTAAGGCTCTATATGGACGACCTTGCCAATCACCGGATTGTTGGTGGGAATCTACATATAAGGTTTTGCTTGGGCCCGAGATGATTAGGGAAACTTCAGAGAAGATAGACTTGATTCGAAGATGCATTAAGACGGCACAGGCCCCGCAAAAATCATATGATGACAAGAGAAGGACCGACCTTGAGTTCAGTGTTGGAGACATGGTCTTTATTAAAGTACCACCGTTGAGGAATGTAGTTCATTTTGGGTTTGTAGGGAAATTGGCACCAAGGTTCGTAGGGCCATTCCCCATTATAGAGCGAACTGGGAAGATGGCCTACAGAGTGAAGTTGCCCGAGAAGCTTAGTGGTGTTCATGACGTATTTCATGTGTCACATCTGCAGAAGTGTTTACATGATACCGCGGAAGTAGTAGAGCCGAGCATGCTTAGGGAAGTGGAGTGAGATGCCATGATTAGATGAGCTACTACATGCATCCTTTATGACAACCCGGATTCCGACGGACCATTTTTTTCTTCAAAAACCCAATCCATCGAAACTCGAGTTGGTTTGCTCTTGTATCATGCAGAAAAGACAGAGACATAAAACATGTCAAAGTTCAGAAAACAACTCACAGCGGAAGGAATAAAATATAATGTAGTTGAAACATAGCTTTACCTTAATAATAATACTGCTAAACCAGTATCCTAAGCTATACAGTCTCTGTCATGTACCTAACCTGCGAATATTATGAGGAAGGGGTCAGAACATAAGTTCTGTGTGAATGAATTTAAACTACACTTCTTGGATAATCCTACATATACCGTTCAATTATATTTTCTTATTTATTAGGTTATTTGAGTTGTTAGCACTCATGGCTTACACACACGTCGTACCCATCTACTCTCTAGTAGATTAACCTAATATAGTGTATATGTAGCTACCCCCTAATTAAGGTATACTCTACTCGCATGGTCTCCACCATATGTACGCAGTCCCTTATCCAATGTCGCATGTCGTATGTATATCAACGCTACGTTTGCATAAAACTATCATCACTGTGTTACGTAAGCGTTAGGACTGCCATTCTAGATCCTACTAGATTCTGTCATCGAATAATGCCCTCTAGTCTATGGTACACCACCTAGAGCGACATGAGTGTACCTAGACTTTCGCCACGTACGTATCGTCAATCGTACTCGATGTCTATTTGCACATGTTCTCTATATGTTCGTCCGAGTCCTGTGGTAGGGCTAATCAAGAAACACGAAACTCGGTCGGGAGCTTTCAGATATCTGCCGATGCAGATGCTAAGGTCTGCTTTTATAGTGGCTATGGTCCCACTAGGCCCTCCCTCAACTAATGAAAGGCACCCAAGAATATCAAGAATGAGAACTATTCCCTGGCCCCCTATTCCCTTCAATCCTATTGGTCAACCTCATCCATAACTAGATAGCAAAGTATATGGTCTTTTGGAGTTCTCCGCCTTTCCGCTTCACATACTGACTAAAGATGGTAGGTAGACGACGCGTTGCTATCACAGGGCACTAATTGGTCTCGCCGAATCATGCTGGTCCATCTTGGTCTTTTGATTACCTCTTATTTTGCAATCAAGGCATACCCATTGGTCCTTCCCACGCAGACCTAACCTCTGTGAGCACAGGCATATCATTTGCCACTCACAGAGGGATACTAAGAGTACCCTCACGTCCCCAGAAGTCGCGTGCTTCGTAACCCAGTCCCTTGGAGCCTTCTGCATGATCAAATGGACGTTTGCTCCTCCTTGCGCCATACGACATCGTGATGATCTACTGTATTTGGTTATTCATCCCTATCATATGGACTGGTCCAAGCGCCTTACCCTTTCGTGTTATTAGACCTCAAGTCTAATCCTCTAATTATGCGCTTGCTCTATCTCATTAGGTTTTCTTTTTAAGTTGGTTATCTCATCCATATTAGTTTTTAAATTACCAAGTTTCTTTTCATAAGTCTTTCACTATTCCTTACGTGGACGCGATCTTTTAATTGTTTACTTAGTTCTCTTAACTAAGGTTTACCAACAAGCTCAAACACGACTTTCTGTAACTGTTTACTTAGTCCTTTTAACTAAGGTTTACCAACATGGCTTTCCATGATTGTTTACTTAGTTCTCTTAACTAAGGTTTACTAACAAGCTCAAACACGACTTTCTGTAACTGTTTACTTAGTCATCTTAACCAAGGTTTACCAACATGACTTTCCATGATTGTTTACTTAGTTCTCTTAACTAAGGTTTACTAACAAATTCTCATTATCGTTTGCTCATTAACTTAGTCATCTTAACTAAGGTTTACTAATAAGTTTTCCCCTAACTCATATAGCTTATGTTTTCCCTATTCGTGGCTTTATCCCCGTTCCCACGGATTACTTAATCTTTAATTAAGTACGACTTGCATTCTTTCATAAGTTATTTCATCTTTGTATCGATCATTATAACCTACGTTATAATTCTTACTTATCTTGTAACAGGCTTACCTATTATCTTCCCATTCAGTTATACTCGTATCTGTTGATGTCGCCATAATCCATCGTTATTTACTTAGTTTTCTTAACTAAGGTTTGCTACCATTCCCCATTATTACGTTGGTTAAGTTTGTCCATGCGCCTCTGTTTACTTAACCTTAGCGCACTTAACATGTTTGTTTCATAGCATTAATCTTTTTATTAATGCAATCAACCTCTCACATTAGACATGCTGCTTACGGTTGCTGGATATGCCGGGCGGTTCCGGGCAGACTTCTATCGCAAACTCGTTCTAACCTCGGGTTTTGGGCTTAATGCATTAACCTCTCACATTAGGCCTATTGTTGCGGTTGCTGGATGTGCCGGGCGGTTCCGGGCAGACTTACACCACAGCTCAATCTAACCTTGGGTTAGGCATGTTCATGTTTTAACTAACCTATACAATTTCAATCTAGGTTTTATATGCCTATTTATCCCAATCCAATAATTCATGTTCATGCTTCTAAACCCGATTTCATGTTTATGGTTCCAATTTGGTTTGGATACATAAATTCTACCATGATTACATAATCTTGTACATAGTTATGCCAATAATCCTTGTTGTATGTTATGCCCAATTTTTCATGTATATAAGTTATACTTAATTATACCCAAATTAATTTTTCTTTAAAGTTATCAATAATTCATGTCGACCCTCATTCTTATTGCTTAGAACAATTAATTCATGTCAACCCTCATTCTTATTGCATAAATCCCAATTCAACTTATAATCCCATATGTCTAAATCTTCAATACTAACTTTTCTTATGTACATATAGTTCATACATAAATTCTTGATTCAACATACCCAAGCATATCTAATCGTTCTCAATTTTAATCGCACATATTTTCTTTTATGTTCTAGGTTAGTATATGTGCCAATTTCCCCTAATTTCCCAATCTCAGGTTATGTTATATGTTATTCCATAATTCCCCAATTCGTGAGTTACGCCCAAAAATTCATCTTACAAGTTGTTTCAATTTCCCAATTACAAATTATTCCCAAATTCCCAAACATCATTTTCACTATTCCAATCTTTGTTCGTACGCATGCTTTTCAGTGAGATTTGGAATAGGCTCGAAGTTAGCCTAATCTTAATAATAAAAAGGAAAGGGGAAGAAGAAGAACAGAATACGCATAAAATAAAATCTGAAATATTTTAATTGAATTAAACAAATTAACTTGGGGAATTGCTAAACGATACATCTACTATTATTCAACAAAGGTAATTTAAATCCACTCACGGTGATTTTTTGCTTTCCTAGGTCTGATTTAGATTAGCATCCAAAGTTCTTCCCTTTCTTGCGGCATAGATTACAGATCAAAATCCCTTTTCTTTTTATTTTGCAACAAAAAAAATTCTAAATCTAATCTTTTATTTTAAGAATAGATTTTGAAGAGAAAGGGAAGAAAGTGGATCTAGGATTTGAAATTACTTGGAGAAGAAGAATTAGAATTGATTTATGCTAGAACAGAGTCATGGCATCGCCAAAAATTTAGGTGAAGAAAAAGAATGAGTATTGGGTGTATTATATAGCCTTTAGATCAACTAACAGTGCCAAAAACGTGTCCAGAAACGTCAAAACTCACCTATCCCAGATCTGGGTTCGGGGGTCGACCCCTGTGTCGACCCCTCTTGGGGGGGGGGGGGGTCGACTCCTATGTTGGATGCCCTTAAGGGGAGTCAACACATCTGAGCGGGAGATTTCCCACTCAGCCCAGTTTGACCTGTTTTTGAATCTGTTTGAATTCTGAACTTGGTTTTGTTTACATATATATATATTTTCTTGCGTATATACAAACTTCTAAGGCTTATAACTTCTTCATACGCTATCCGTTTTACGCAAACTTGAACTCTATCTTAAGCAGAATTCCAAGACGAACGCAATGGTGATGTTCGTTTTACTTAATTCTTGAAATTTGAATTAAGTATCCTTAGTTTGTTATCATTTCTGTTACTCATACTGTTATCATATTAATTTTTCCTTCTCTTTCATGTATTAATTAATTTTCATTGTACATCAACATTATTTACCTATCTGTGCATATATACATATATTTCATTTTCAATTATATTAAAAATGCAGGTTGTTACATTGGATCGGAAGTAAAGAAGTTACGCAACCAAGAGGTCAAGTTAGTTAAAGTCCAATGGGGAGATGATCAAGGAGACGCGACTTGCGAGACTGAAGACAAGATATGCGCGTCGTACCCTTTCCTTTTTTAGGGTATGTTCTTAACTTCTCCTTTTTCTACCACTTTATTTATACTTGCTCTATCGTTTAGTGTATCCTCTCGATTATATCTTCGATCCTTAGGTAGAAAGTCCTATGGTTGTAAAAATGTGTCTGAGACATGTTATGTTTGGTGGATGCAAGTGGATGTAAGTGTTTGCTAGTGGTTGCTCGTGGATGCATTTACACACACATTAGGCACTAGATCAGCTCAATCACTTTCATATTGCATATGAATGACTGTGCATATTTAAGTTAATGCATGTATATTGAATGTGTTATCATATGGATGCTGCATTTGAATGAATGGTTGTGCACTCATATAGAAATGATATGTATCATTATGATTCTTTTGCATACATAATGGACGCATGGCACTATCATGTTTTGCATTAGGAGGTCAACTGAATCAGTAGACCGCCTGATCTTTGCGTTAGATAGGGGACATATACACACACTTTTGCATATGTTCATATAGCATTAGAAATCTTTTAAGGACAATGGATGCTTGTGGATGATGGATGAGTAGATGGGTGAAGGATGGTAGGATACATTCTTCTTAACTTGAAGATTTCAGGGACGAAATTCTTTAAGGAGGGGAGAATGTAACACCCCATAATTTTAATATTAAAATTAGATTATTAAAGAATAATTAATTTTTAGAAGAAGAATTAAGGGAAGCGGGTTGCACCATTGCGTTCATCTCGGAATTCTGCTTGGAATAGAGTTCGAGTTTGCGTAAATCGGATATCACATGAAGAAGTTATGAAGCTTAGAAGATTTCAGCTTAAAGCAGAATTTAAATTAAAATAATAATTAAAAATAAAAAAAAGAATTCAAAAATCAAAATCATCCAAATCTGGGTGAGCAGGAAAACTCCCTCTCTAGGGTGTCGACCCCTACAGGGGAGTCGACATAGGTGTCGACCCCCTATAGGGGTGTCGACAGGGGTGTCGACACCATATAGGGGTGTCGACCCCCATCTGTCCAGATTTGGACAACTTATTTTGATGGTCTAGGCTGATGTGTCCCTCTGGGATTGGCTGGACGACATGTCTTTCTGTTCTGGATGGTTCAGATGGATCTAATCTAATCTAAGGGTCCTAATTCACCCAGAGCATCAATAAAATACCCCTAAACCTAACTCTAATCTCGTTATTATTCATCCATAGCGCCTCCATGCTGCCCTAGCATAAATTAACCTAGCCTTTCTTCCCCAACCAAAATCAAAGTAGAGATTTAGAGACAGTTCTTCTTCAACAATCAAATTAGAAGATCAGATCTACATCAATCAAGTGAAGATCATTCAAAATCCAACAACGCCTAATTCTCTTAATCCTATCGTTGTGAGTCTATGTCACTTTCACATATAATTAAATTAAAAGTAATTGTGATAGGATTGTAAATTGGATCTAATGTATATGCCTGTGACTGAGATGAATCTTATCAAGTTTGTAAATCATTATCTTTTAGATCCATATCCATAAAACTGCCATATGCCTTTCTGATCCAGTTTATCGTTATATGCCCGTTCATGTTTCATATGCCTATTTTTATGTTTACGCCAAATTTGATATTGATTCTCTTCTCCTCTTCTTTTCCTTTTCTTTTATGAGATTAGGCTAACTTCGAGCCTAACATATTGTATTGAAATTTGCGTACAAATAACGTTTGGACGATTGGGAAAAGTTTGGGGAAATTTGTAATAAAATGAGATTATTGGCATAAATCAATTTGAGCATAATTGTGTATAAATTATATAAATGAGATTTGGCATAAGTTGGATTGGGCATGATTGGATATAGTTTGTATACATGAGGTTTGGCATAAATTGTTAATAACAATGAATGCAAATTAATTTGGGCGTAATTTGCATAACACGTATACATAAGATTATAGGCCTAATTTGGATTAAAAACATAATTTAGATTGGAAATTATGGTTAATTGGAATATATTTTAATCCAAGATTTAAAATGGGGATTTGAATCAAGAAAGTGATAACGCCTAAGACATGAGGTTAGATTCGAATTGCGATATAAGACTGCCCGGAACTGCCCGCCACATCCTGCAACTGCAATTTGGTAATCTAATGTGAGAGGTCAAAGGCAGAAATTAGATACATAGTAATGCAAAGACACGAGGTTAGATACGGATTGCGGTATAAGAATGCCCGGAACCACCCGGCATATCCAACAATCGCAAAACGACAATCTAATGTGGGAGGTCTTGCACGATTATGATTATAATGAATTAATGAACACTTAGCCAAGATAAGACATGTGGTAAGACTTGGGAATGATAAAAGAGTTAAGTGGGTAACATGGGTAGCATGTGAAACATAATTAAAACACTTAGCCAAGATGAGACATGTGATTAGACATGGGGATAAAGAGGGGTTTAATTGGAATTCCTAGTGGGGACCAAGCTTAGGAGGGAAGTTTGTGTCAAGTAGGCGGACCCTTTTCAACCAGTAACCAATTTAGTATCTATGTGAGCTCGAACTAGGTCGAGGACGGGACATACTTACTGGGTTTCCTTGTAGGAGGTCAATAAAGAGTTAGCGATGGCAGTGCAAGTCCAACGGAGTCATGTGCGTGCGTGGATCCGGGCTGGTAGGTAAGACGTTGTTGCATCGTGTAGGTATAAGCCGTTCATTTTAGTAGTATCGGGTTGCCACTTTAGGGAGTGATACACCCTGCAGCGGGACCAACACGGGTATCTACGAGTTAGGGAGCCGATGGAATGGAGAGGGTAGTGGGTACAACTAGTGGAGATAGGAGCAGGAGGCACCCATGACAGCACCTAGGAGTACATGAAACTACCATCATTATTATTATTATGTTAAGAAAGAGGGATCAACTTTCAGTATGGAACTAGTATTGGTGCGGTGTAGGAATTATCTTATAGTGATTAGAAGCGTAATCAACGTTATATCTTGTTCATCTTGTTTACCTTGTCATATCTGCTTTTGTTACAGATACCTCTTATATCCAGTTTATGTTCTTATCCTTTTACTTTACTTCTTATATTGTTAAAGCCACTAGACTTGCCAGAGGTATGTCTGACCCTTTTTGTTTTGCCTCTTTTCTTTCTTCCCCCCCCCCCTCAGGTCCTCAGGGTGGGACTAGTGGACCTTGACTTGGATTTCTTTCTTTTGAAGTGCTTGGAAGAGTTGAAAGTAATGCTCAGCTTTATCTTTTTTCCATTATGGCTATTTGGAGCAGGATTATGGTTTTACTTTTATGTACTTTGATAATAATTTTGTACAAGATGGATATTTGTGTACTTGGCTTTAATATATGGTTTTGATGTTGTAACCAGACATGTTTTGCTTTTCCGCTGCAATGAATAAATTTTAAATTTTCTTAAGTACCATTTCATATATCTGTCTTTTGATATTCTATTCTATACTCTTATAATACTCCATGAAAGTTAATGCATTCCCTTAGTGAGTGATATTAATGGACGTGGGGTGTTACATGGATGATCCTCAAAATCTTTCTCACATCTTTACTGGAGCTTCCGGTGTTTGGGAAATGGTAAACTGTGACTAATTGCTCATCTGATTGTGCGTGTCATCTGGCACAATATCATTCCCAAGAGTGGAAGCCTGGAGCAGTTCTACCCTTTTGGACGTCGCGCCACTTATGTTATCATTTGTGGCATATCCATCAATTGAGCGTGCATGCTTATGATTCATCTTTTCGAGCCTTCTGCTGGGACGTCGAGGAGCTGCTTTGTTAGTTCATGAGTTTTTGATTCATGACAAGGAAAAATAGAAGAACAAAGGAAATGTGATCTAGTTTGATTATTTATTTAATTGTGATTTAGTTCTGTTAGATATTGTTAAAATCTATCCTTAAATATCACAACACAAAAACAAAATGATATATTTATATATTATATTAGCACACAAGTGCCAAAACTGTGCCTTTTAACACTGACCAGTCGACAGTCAATATTTAACCAATCGACTAGTAGAGCACAAATTGCACATTTTTGAGCACTTTTGTGTGTGTGTGTGTATATATATGATTTTCAACCACTTGACTAGGTATTTTTTGCTAGTCAACTAATTCTTTCCAACTACTATTTCCAGCAAAGAGACATTTCTTTTCATGAAGAGGTTCAATCCAATTCCAAGAGAAATAGATGATTCTTTTCATTGAAACTCTTTACGAATAATTACTAATCTTCATATACTATTTGTACACTTCAAACATCACTTTCAAAATCGCCGATTCTTGTCTTAGATTTTGATCTTACTCTCTTTGTACTCCAGCATTCAAAAAGCACTCAAAACTATTCTTATTGCTTTGAATCGTTGATTCTATTATCATACTTCTTGATTCAAAAGCAATCTACTTCCTTCAAATCTTCACAAACACATCAAATATCTGGGGATAAGATTATAGGAAGGGTGTACTCAAATCGTGTCTAATCTGTGTTACTTTGAACATATATATAAGTCAAAGCTACTATTGTATTTGTGAAGTCCTGTTTCGTTGCTCAGGCAAGAAGTCCTCTTCGATTGCTCAGGTGAAATCCAGTTCTACTGCTCAGGTCCCCATTTCTCTGATCTGGTGTTTGTAAACCTGTTCCTCCAAGTGAAGTGAGGGTATTTCTTAGTGAAATTCCAAAATGAGTCTAGGACTGGACGTAGGACGGTACTCTGAACCATTTTAAAAATTCTTGGTGCCGTTTATTTTTATTTACTGCATTTACATATTGCTTGTCTATGATATATTAATATTTAGATCATTAAACCTTTACTTGTATAACTAAAGTAAAGTATAGAATATCACATTATCAAAACTTCCGAATATACACTCTGTTCCACATTACTCGATACTACTTTAGTACTCTTTTCATTTGGTATTAGAGCAAGGCATCTTATAATCGTAAAACATTTATTTGATATCTCGGTAATATGGAAAATAACACGAACACTTACACTGGCACAAATACTAGCTTAACAGAAGGTCGGTCTACTGCATGACCTCCATTTTGTAATGGCATGAAATATAATTACCGGGCTATGCGTATGAGAATTTATATACAAGCAAATGGTTTTGACTCTTGGAATAATACTCAAAAAGAATATACACCCCCATTACTAATTATTCTGAGTGGTCAACCAATGAAAAAGAAAAAGCTAATGCTAATGCTAAAGCCATGAATATGTTGCATTGTGCCTTGGATAGAATGAGTTTAACCATATGTATATGTGCAATATTACATATGAAATTTGGCAAACTCTCAAAGACACACATGAAGGAAGTTGCAAGGTTATACAAAGCAAGATATCCATACTTAAAAATCAATTTTAGAATTTTAAAATGAATGAAAATCAATCGATTAATGATATGTATTGTATATTTCAAAACATTTATCATTCATTATTGGGCTTAGGAGAAAAATACTCTGACTTTGAATTAGTATCAAAAATCCTAAACTCTTTGACGGAAGATTGAGGAAGGAAGGTCATGACTTTTGAAGAAGATAACGATCTTTTAACCATGAAACCTGAAAAGTTAATAGGAAATCTAATGTCGTATGAAGATAATTTGCAGGCAAAAAAGGTTCATGCATAAAACAAAAAGAATTTAGCTTTGCATTCTGAAAAAGATGAATCAGATTCAGATGAAGAAGACTTAGCTTTCATTTCCAAGATTTCAGAATTTTTTTGAAATACAAGAAAGGATTCAAGAACAATGGAAGGAAAAATTTCAAAAATAACAACAAAGTCTCAACATCAGCAGTTGAATGCTACAGTTGTCAGAAGAAAGGACATTATCAAAAAGATTGCCCGGAATAGAAAAAGGAGCAACACAAAATCAAGAAAGAAAAATCCAAAAGATGAGCCTTTTCTGTAACTTGGGATGATTCACGTTCTTCATCTTCTAAAAGTGATAGTGAAAGTGATAACAAACAAGCTAACGTGTGCTTCATGGCCAAAGAAATTGAAGTTAGTGATCTTACTTTTAAAGATATGGTAGAAATAAATTCGAAATCATTAGAATCTATAAATAAGTTCGAAAGAAAATATAAAAAAGCAAATCAGGATCAGAAAAAGGCAGAATTTGAAAGTGATTTGCTGAAAGACGAAAAAGAGATATTAGAAGATGAAATTAGAAAACTTCAACAATCTCTATCTAGTGCAATTTCTCAACTTTCCTTATTGAGTCAAGAAATTGAAACTCAAAAAGATAAGAATAATCAGCTTGCTTTTGAAAATCATGAGTTAAATTCTCGGGTTAAAATAATAAAATTTGATAATTCAAGTCTCAAAGTTTAACTAGATGATATTACTAAAAATTTCACTAATTTTAATAGAGGTAGAGGGAACCTATCTAAAATTATAGAAAATTCTTAACCTACATCTAGAAAAAAAGGGATTAGGATATGTAAAGAAAAAAGATATTTCAAAGAAATCAAAGAAAAAGAAGCCTAAAACTAGCAAGGCAGTAACAGCATCAATAAATAAAATGGTCTACAAAAATGTTAGTATATAGGTTCCTAAAACAAATAATTATTTGAATAGGAATAAATATATTAAAACATTCTTAGGAACTGTTCATAATAATAAGAATTATATTTTTAAAAGGTACACTGAACCCTCTTGGCTTTGGTTTCCTAAGACTTAACTCTTAGGACCCTAACGGAGGAAGTGGGTACCAAAGACAGTACATATTTTTGCAGGTCCCACTCAAGAAAAGAGGAAAATGGATGCTCAATAGTGGTTTCTCAAAACATATGACACGAGACAAAGAGATGCTAACGAATATTATCTACTCAAAAGGAGGAACTGTCACATTTGGCGATAACTCCAAAGGTTATGTCATCAGCAAAGGCAATGTGACCAATTACGGTATATGTAATTTACCTCTTATTACTAATGTTTTGTTAGTTAAGAATTTAAAACATAATTTGTTAAGTATTAGTCAGTTATGCGATAAGGGTTTTAAAATACCGTTTTCTGAAAATAAATGTAGTTTTTTTGATAAAAAAACAAAATCTTAATTTCGAAGGAAATCGAGATAAAAATATTTATATTTTAAATATGAAAATTAAAAATAATCCAAATATGTGCTTGTTAGCCAAAAAAAATGATCCTTGGTTATGGCACAAAAGATTTTATCATATAAAATTTTAAACTATTAATAAAAAATCGAAAAATAAAATCGTCAACTAGGAAAGTTAACAAAATCATCATTTAAATCCAAAAAGGTCATTTCAACATTACGACCATTAGAACTATAGCATATTACCTTATACAGGCCAACTCAAATTCATTCCATAAATCACATGTTATACGTTTTTGTAATAGTTGATGATTTTTATAGATATATTTGGACAATATTTTTGAAAATAAAAACGATACTTTTGATCATTTTAAAATGTATCTTAAACAAATTCAAAATTTAAAAGTTCTGAAAATTAAAAATATACAAAGTGATCATGGAGTTGAATTCGAAAATGAAAATTTTGATTTACACTGTAAAAAGAAAGGACTTTTAATAATTTCTTGTTTCCTTGAACTTCACAACAAAATGGAGTTGTAGAAAGGAAAAATCGAACATTACGAGAATGTGCAAGAACGTTGTTGAATGGAAGTACACTACCAAAACATTTCTAGGCAGAAGCAGTTGCAATAGCCTGTTATGTTTTGAATCGTGTTTCCATTTGACTACTTACAGTAAATACTCCATATGAACTTTTTAACTGTAGAAAAACCAAATATTTCATATTTTAAAATTTTCGGCTCAATTTTTTTTATTTTAAATACTAAATATCGGCGTGGAAAATTCGATTTGAAATCCTATGAAGGTATATTTCTAGGATATTCAGATTGAAGCAAACTTATCGTATTTCAAAAAAAAGAACAAATGAAATAGAAGAATCACTTAATGTTTCTTTTGATGAATATTATATTTAAAATTCTTATAATAATAAAGTTTTGAAAAATAGAAACTCTCAGGATGATGATAATATTAATTATATTTATAGAGAAGACGAAAACGTTATTTATAATAATGAAAATATGACTGAAAATCAAGATATTGTCAATAATAATAATCAATTTGAAAATACGTTATTAGAAAATAATAATTTTAGTGAAGATGAAAATGTTATTCATGATAATAATGAAATTAGATCTCCACCAAGAATTTTACTAGACCATCCAACTCAAAATATTATTGGTGAAATAAATCAAACCTAAGAAATAAAAGCCAATTAAATTTAGTAAGTCACATTTCATTCTTATCTAATATTGAACCCAAAAATCCGAAGGTAGCATCTTCTGATGAAAATTGGATTATTTCTGTGCAAGAAGAACTAAACCATTTCAATGCAATGAAGTTTGGGAATTAGTTCTGAGACCGAGTGATCATGCTGTTATAGGTACAAAATGGGTTTATAAAAATAAAGCTGATAAGTTAGGAAATATAACTAGAAATAAAACAAGATTTGTTGCTCAAGGATATAATCAAAAAGAAGGAATAGACTATGAAGAAACATTTGCTCCAGTCACTAGATTAGAAGCAGTTCGTTATCTTATTAGCTTATGCCTGTTATCACAACTTTAAATTATACCAAATGGACGTAAAAGGTGCATTTTTAAATGGATATATAAAAGAAAATGTTTATGTTGAACAACTTTCCTTGTTTGCACATGAAAAATATCCTGATCATGTATATAAATTGAAAAAGGCTTTATACGGTTTAAAACAAGTACCTCATGTTTGGTATGAACGTCTTAGAAATTATTAATAAGTTCAGGATTTCAAATTGGAAAGGTTGATCAAATATTATTTATAAAACGTAATAATAAGGATATTTAATAATTCAAATTTATATATATGATATTATTTTTGGTTCTACTAAGAAAAATTATGTCAAGAATTTTCAGAAATTATGACTAGTGAATTTGAAATGTCTCACATGGGAGAATTATCATATTTTCTTGGTATGCAAATTAAACAACAACCTATTATAAATCAAGAAAAATATTACAATAATTTAATAAAATGTTTTGGTATGGAAAATACCTCTAGTAAATCAACTCCCATGAGTACGACATTACATTTAGAAAAAGATGAAAATGGTAAAAACGTTGATAAAAAAATTATATCGTAGTTTGATAGGATCTTTATTATATTTAGTAGCTAGTCGACCAGATATAATGATGAGTGTTTATTTGTATGCACGATTCCGAGCCAATCCTAATGTAACAACCCGAAATTTTGGAACCAATTTTAATATATATGTATTATTTTTTTTAGGGAAATGCGTCAGAATTTAAAGTTTTCTTTTTTTAAATTAAATTATTAAATTTAACGGGGTTTTCTTAAAATAAATTTTATGATGTTATTTGTGGAGGAAACTTGTAATTAGATAAACGTTGATTTATAACAATGGAAATTATTGTATATTTGTAATAATTAACTTTTGACTATTGATGTTGATCAAGCAAGCGCGATTTACATTATTAACTAAGATGGAATGTTGTAATCCTTTTGTTGTGTTGATATGAATGTTATAGAAACCAGCGTTACTACTGCTGTTAATTTATTGAATTTCTTCGAAAAGTATATATTTATATATATTTACAAATTTAAAGAAGCTAACTTATTTTAAAGTTTGTTTGAAAGCAAAGTGTTAAGAGATTTGTTTCGCAATGTAATTTATTTTGAATACTATTTCAAGTTGTTTACAATTAAAGAAGCTAATTTATTTTAATATGGATTTGATATTAATTTGGTAAATATAAATTTAAGATTTCAATATATATCGGTTGACAAAACAAAGAGATTAAATTATTTCATTGTTAATAAATTTTGGAATTCATGACATGTTCAAGACGAGTAAACAATGTGTCCAATATCATCATGTGTCGTTCACTAGTGACAATTTCACAAATTTAGTAAAATTTAAAAATTTTTAAATAAATTAAATTTCTGGATTTATCGTCCAATATTTTGCATTAGTCTATTTAGCGTTGCATAAACGTAGCACGCGTAGTTAAAATGTGCGTAAAACGAATTAGCGTTCGCACGTTCGCTGCGTTGTCTGTTCATACGAATAAATAATCAAAAATAATAAATGAGAAAGAATTAATTTTTATTCCTTTAACCGTGTTATCCAAATAAGGAAGAAAATAAATAATTAACGCAAATTTGAACCATGAAGTAACAGTAGAAAATTTACAGTGTGAACACCAATTTAGACCGTATAATAATAAACAAAAGAAATAAATAAATAAACAAATAAGAAGAAATTTAACTTTTGTTCCCTTAACCGTGTGAGCAAACAAGGAATATAATTGCGCGGGTTAATTGCCCACTAATTAACATGGTTTTCAAATTCTAGATATATATGCATATATATATATGTATGATAAGTATATATGTGTGTGTGCGCGCGTGTGTGTATTAATTATGCATTGACGACATGTCTTTTTGACAAAATACAATTAATGTTCAAATTCTATATTTAAAGTTTTGATTTATTAGACATTTAAAGGTTTCTATATTTTTTTTTATATATATAGTAAGCACATTCTAGTAATTAATTAACATGATTTTGAATTTCCCTAACTATGTGCATATAAAGAGAAGTCTTTAGGTTAATATACCATTAATTACGCACGTTTAGAAATTAGTTAGGCATTGATTGACACATCAGCCAATCAATATATTTTAAAAAAAAAAAAAAATCTCTAAAATTTAAGGGCATAAATTACTCTGCCTCCCTTATGAATACACTTTCTATCCAACACCAAATCTCACAACTCCATTCCCTATTCTCCGCCTCCATTATGTAAAACTTCTAAAAAAAAAAAAAAAAAAAAAAAAAAAAAAACAAGTCAAGGAAAAATCTATAAATTGCAAAGCTGAGTTCTTTGAACTCATATGAGTATGAGCTTCGAATGGTATGAGTTTGAAGCGATTCGGAGCCGAAAAGTGTCGGGAGGAAGAAGAGGAAACATTGGACTCATGGAATCATACACGGCATTCTAGAAGCGAGCAGGGTAATTTAGATCGATCGATAATTTCTGAGGAATTCCAAATCACAGTGAGATTCCTATTTTTAAAATTAAAATTATTTATTTATTTATTTTATTGTACCCACTCAGCATGAAATTTATGTTGTATTTATTCATTTGGATGTTGATTGTGCTGTGACTGTAATGTATGATTGATTGTGATTTGTAATGCTGTGATAACATGATATAGCTTGTCTGTTTAAATCTGTACTTCTTGATGTATTCCCAATAAAATTCTCATCGTTATTATTATTATTTTTATTTTTTATTTTTTTTTATTTCTTACATAAAAATAAAAACATTAAATTTGTATTTTGGTTATTCTTGTTACAAATTAAAAGCAGTTTCTACCATAATTTTGTCTACAAAAGAAACACAAATTTTTACCTTCATTTTGTAAACTAGATAAAATGAATAATTTTACTTTTCTTTTTGTAAACAAAATAAAATGACAAATTTTATTTTTATGTTGGTAAACAAAATAAAGTACCAATTTATTTCATATTTTATGTTTATTTTGTAAACATAGTAAAAAGGATTATTTGATGGGTATTTTGTAAACATAGTAAAAAGGAATTATTTTCATGTTATTTTGTGTACATAAGAAAAGACGAATTTTTGTAAACAAAAAGAATTATTTCTACATAATAAAAAGAATTGTTTTTACATAATAAAAGACAAATCTTTGTTGACATAAAAAGACTATTTTAACATATGATTTTGTTTACAAAACAAAAGGACATTTTTTTTTTAAATTTGTTTGGTAAACAAAAAGACATTTTTACTTAATTTGTTTATTAAGACAAAAAAGGCATTTTTACTCAATTTTGTTGTTAAAACAAAAGACATAATTTTTAACACAATTTGTTAACAAGATAAAAGGACAAAGTTTTCATAAATTTTGGTTAATCAAATAAAAGACCATTTTAACATTAATTTTGATTAACAGTTAAAAGGACAATTTTTAACATTGTTTTGTTTACATAAAATAAAAGGACAATTTTTAATATTATTTTGTTAACATAGGTTTTAACATAGATTTTGTTAGTAAAACAAAAAGACAAAGATTTGTTTACATAATGAGAAGACAAAGTTTTTATACAAATTTGTTTACAAAATAAATGACAAAATTTTTACCTTGATTTTTATTCTCATCGTATTTTCTTAAATAAAAATTAGAATATTTATTCTTGCTTTGTTTATCTTGTTTACAAGCAAAATAAAAGATAATTTTAACATGAAATTTGATTGTAAAATAAAAGGCAAGTTTTTGTTTACATAAAACAAAAGAGCAATATTTTGTCAAAATTTGTTAATAAAAAAAAGGGACAAAGTTAACATTGTTTTGTTAATATATAAAGGATAAACTTTTATGCCATTGTGTAAACATAGGAACAGGATAAATTTTTACGTTAATTTTGTTAACAAAGAAAAGAAACAATCTTTACGTTAATTTTGTTAACATAGTAAAAGAACAAATTTTGCGCTCATTTTATTTGCAAAGTAAAGGAACAAGTTTAGTGCTCATTTTGTTAACAGAAATATAAAAGAGAAAATTTTGGTGTTTATTCTGTTTACAAATTAAAGAACAAAGTGTTACATTTATTTTGTGAATATAATAAAAGGGCAAGTTTAATCTTTATTTTACTCATAAAATAAAATGCAAGTTTTTAAATCTTTATTTTCATTAACAAATAAAAAAGAAAGATGAGACCTTTATTGTGATTCATCAAAAGTACACCAAATCAGATATTATGTTGTTTATGTTAAATTAGTTGAAATGACACCAAACATTGTTGTGTTAAATTTTAGTTGTAATAACACCAATACATTGTTATGTTAAATTTTTGTTGTAATGACACAAAACCATCGTGTGTTAATTTATTTGTGATGACACAAAAACATCGTTGAGCTAATTTTAGTTGTAATGACATAAATTACACCGTCATGTTTGTATAGTAGGAATGAATCAAAGATTGACATATAAATATATTTAGAAATGCTGATACTATGAAGGATATTCACATAAGCTATAGGAAATATTTATTTCAATGTATAAGAAATAAAAGGACATTTATATTTATTTCAATGTATAGGAAATAAACTAAAAAGTTATATTTTCCTATTGTAAAGAATAGAATAAAAAGTTATTTTTTTTTTGTAAAGTAAAATAAAGGAAAAACATTTATTTACACTTAGGTAAATAAATAAGAAATATGATGCTTAAACACGAGGTTGGATTGAGTTGTGATGTAAACCTGCCCGGACCCGCCCGGCTGTCCAGTAGTCACAACAATACCTATCCAATGTGGGAGGTTTAAGCATATGTAAATTACTATAAATATTAAGTATAAATAAATAAAACATAGAAATAGGAATACACATATATTTACATTAGATAAATAAGAGATTAAATAAATTACATTTTTATATGTAATTAAAGAATATGTTTTACACTGAAAAGAAATTACATTTATATGTAATTAAGATTATAAGAACTAAATTACATTTTTATGTAATTAAGATTATAAGGGAGAAAATTATATTTTATGTAATAAAAATAATAATAATTATTATTATGTGCATAAGTATTTATTTACATTTTCTTATGTAAATAAAAAGAATTAAAAGAATAATTATATGAATAGGATTTATTTACATTTTCTTATGTAAATAAAAAGAACCAATTTGTAAATAGTAATTATTTACATTTTCTTATGTATATAATAAAAAGGAAAGGTTAGAAAAGAATTAACATAAGATATTCTTTTTATGTTAAAAAGGAATATTAGAAAAGAGTTAAAGAAATACAATCATTTATATTTACTATGTAAATAGGATTTACAAAGGAAATTGAAATTATTTATTTACAAATAGTGTAAATAAATATGAATAAGAAATTAGATACATTTATTTACAATTAATGTAAATAAATATAGTAAAAGTAAACCCTTTATTTACATTAGGTAAATAAATAAGGAAAAGATAAGAATATTTATTTACATATAGAAATAGAAAAAGTTACATTATTTTCTATGTTAAGGAAATAAATAGGAAACATTATTTTCTATGGAAAATAAAAAGAAGAGTTATATTTTCAATGTAAAGGAAAAAGAAATAAAAGACATTTATGTTTTATTTGTAAATATAAAGGAGAAGATTATTTTTATACAAAATAAAATATACTTTGTTGAAAACATTGTTTTTGTCGCATTAGAATTGGCGAAAAAAAAAAATATAAATGAAATGATTTAAAGTAATAAATTATAATAGTGGAAAGCGCTACATGGTCTATACATATTTATATATATTATATAAATTAAAACTAAGCGAAACACGCGCGGTAGTTCACGTTTTGAAATCATAACTTTAAACGGTTATACCGAAAGATTCGACAGTTGAATTTTCCCAAAACTTGAACCGTTAGGACCGCTTTAGGAAGATCTTTCCAACGATATAAATTTCGTCAAAATCCAACGGTTAGATTTCAGGATATGTGTAAATCAAAATTGGCTGAAAACAGCGCCAGGGTCGCCCATCGACCCGAAGCGTCGTTAAATTAATTCTCATTATCAAATATTCATAACGATATGAAATGTTTTCAAATTATATATATATATATATATATATATGCGAGAATCATTTGAGAAGACCGAGTTCAATCTCATTTCAAATGATTATACGACGTTTTAAATCTAAGAGTTGAAGACGGCGATTGAAGACCGACGATCTTCACATCGAATGGGTAACTAGTGTTGAGGTCCTTGATTGATTTGCTCCCAAGACGGGGCTAAGATGGTAGTTATCCGGACGTAGTGTTGATTTGTACGGATTTGACTTTCGTCCAGACCCAGGGCATAAGTTTATAAATGGAATGTATGTCTGACGTTGTAGTCCCTTATACTACATTCGCTGATCTCTCTTAATATATATCTGTTTGGTGGTTAACACCCTTCTCTGAGACATATGAGCTTAGAGGTTATATATTGGTAGAAATCAATGGTATAGTATGGACTGACAATGTGGCATACTAAGATGCATTGATCAAGGCTTTTGTTGAAAAGCAGGGCCTTGTGGTTGATGATCAAAGCATAGTCTATTTAGGCATAGCTTTGTGTATATCGTGACTTCGCGAGCCTCACACCCCGGTATGAGTCAAAAACGGGATATGGACCGTAGGGAGTGCACACGTTTCTTTCTAGCTAGAGTGGTGTCAGTGACCTACCAGCCCTGACATTTTACTTATGTGGATGATGGATTTTGAGGCGCCTCGTTATTTTTATAGGCCGTTGGTGGTCATACTATAGGTCCAAAGGGACCGGGGAACGTGTGTTCAGGCATAACTAATCCACTGCCCATTGGCGGGGACCGGCCCTACCGCTTTCAAGGGTTCACTGCGGGGAATCCTGAGGCATTTGCTAGAGTGTCTCGAATCGGAGTGGATCTTGCCCCTAGCCTCGACTCATGATGGAATCCAAATTTCCAATACGCCCTTGCGGTTTTGATTGTAGAACTAGTATTGGCGACATGCTATATGGTAACCATGCCGTCTAGGATTGATACTTATGATTCAAATCTTTTCATTAAAACATATATACACTAATAATAATATCAAATCCGTTTTATACGTATCAAGCATCTTTTGACCATTATAAGGTAAAACCCTATCCTCTGGTGTGCGTTGCATTGTGTGGTGGGACTTGGGTCTTATAATGGTTTCATTTTTCAAAAAAGACATTGCGTTATTCCTCGATTTACTTTGGTTTATGCACTGGCAATCCATAGGAGTAAACCCGTTCCGCGAAAGTGGCGTGGTCCTTGGATTTGTCTTATTAATTAAATTAGTTTAGAATTCTCACACCAGTCCCATGACTGACTCGTAGTTTGTTTCACTTTGCAAACTCGGATGCCCTCTTTTCCACACGGGCAGTCGAGTAGCTTTTTGCAGATATCTTTCTCTTTAGCAGGATCCTGGATTGAAGCCTAAAGCTGTGTCCAGAGCTTTGTAGTCTTCCGCTGTTTAATGTATTAAAAGTATTGTAATTTTATCTTCCGCTGTAATTTTATTTCAATGTACTCTGATATATTCTGTACTCTGATGTAACATTATTATAATTTAATAAAAGTCTGCTGTTATTGTTCTGATGTATTGTATTCCCAAAGTTAAAGTATTCGAAGATTTCCAACCTTTGGGTCAGACCTGTGTGGTTTATGGTCGATTCAAAGAGCGGGAATTTCCGGGTCTTTACAGGTGGTATCAGAGCTCTGGTTAGCTCAAATCTTTGGGATACAACTCGTTAGAACTGAACAAAAGACTCATCAGAGATTGGATTAGTAATGTCCAATAAGAATACTCATTAGAGATAGGACCAGCAGTGTCCTAGAATGAGAAAACTCGTTAGAGATGGGGTTAGCATTACCCTAGAATGAGTTAAGAGTAACAAGTTTATAATTAGCGTATTTTTGATTATATAATCTATTTTTGGAAATATGATTTTTATATATATAAGAGTATATATATTTGATAAGTCAGCTAACAAATAAAATTA
Organism: Allium sativum; assembly: GCA_030737875.1. NCBI lineage: Eukaryota > Viridiplantae > Streptophyta > Magnoliopsida > Asparagales > Amaryllidaceae > Allium > Allium sativum. The sequence continues at coordinate 708,451,631 of CM060916.1, read as the reverse complement.
ATAAAAGAAAATTAAAATTTAGTTAGTAAATTAAACAACTTTTACCTTAGTGCCTTTTCGAGGACGAAAAGATTTTAAGTGGGGGAGATTGTAACAACCCAAAATTTTGGAACCAATTTTAATATATATGTATTATTTTTTTTAGGGAAATGCGTCAGAATTTAAAGTTTTCTTTTTTTAAATTAAATTATTAAATTTAACGGGGTTTTCTTAAAATAAATTTTATGATGTTATTTGTGGAGGAAACTTGTAATTAGATAAACGTTGATTTATAACAATGGAAATTATTGTATATTTGTAATAATTAACTTTTGACTATTGATGTTGATCAAGCAAGCGCGATTTACATTATTAACTAAGATGGAATGTTGTAATCCTTTTGTTGTGTTGATATGAATGTTATAGAAACCAGCGTTACTACTGCTGTTAATTTATTGAATTTCTTCGAAAAGTATATATTGATATATATTTACAAATTTAAAGAAGCTAACTTATTTTAAAGTTTGTTTGAAAGCAAAGTGTTAAGAGATTTGTTTCGCAATGTAATTTATTTTGAATACTATTTCAAGTTGTTTACAATTAAAGAAGCTAATTTATTTTAATATGGATTTGATATTAATTTGGTAAATATAAATTTAAGATTTCAATATATATCGGTTGACAAAACAAAGAGATTAAATTATTTCATTTTTAATAAATTTTGGAATTCATGACATGTTCAAGACGAGTAAACAATGTGTCCAATATCATCATGTGTCGTTCACTAGTGACAATTTCACAAATTTAGTAAAATTTAAAAATTTTTAAATAAAACTTTTCTTTAATTAAATTTCTGAATTTATCGTCCAATATTTTGCATTAGTCTATTTAGCGTTGCATAAACGTAGCACGCGTAGTTAAAATGTGCGTAAAACGAATTAGCGTTCGCACGTTCGCTGCGTTGTCTGTTCATACGAATAAATAATCAAAAATAATAAATGAGAAAGAATTAATTTTTATTCCTTTAACCGTGTTATCCAAATAAGGAAGAAAATAAATAATTAACGCAAATTTGAACCATGAAGTAACAGTAGAAAATTTACAGTGTGAACACCAATTTAGACCGTATAATAATAAACAAAAGAAATAAATAAATAAACAAATAAGAAGAAATTTAACTTTTGTTCCCTTAACCGTGTGAGCAAACAAGGAATATAATTGCGCGGGTTAATTGCCCACTAATTAACATGGTTTTCAAATTCTAGATATATATGCATATATATATGTATGATAGGTATATATGTGTGTGTGCGCGCGTGTGTGTATTAATTATGCATTGACGACATGTCTTTTTGACAAAATACAATTAATGTTCAAATTCTATATTTAAAGTTTTGATTTATTAGACATTTAAAGGTTTCTATTTTTTTTTATATATATAGTAAGCACATTCTAGTAATTAATTAACATGATTTTGAATTTCCCTAACTATGTGCATATAAAGAGAAGTCTTTAGGTTAATATACCATTAATTACGCACGTTTAGAAATTAGTTAGGCATTGATTGACACATCAGCCAATCAATATATTTAAAAAAAAAAAAAAAATCTCTAAAATTTAAGGGCATAAATTACTCTGCCTCCCTTATGAATACACTTTCTATCCAACACCAAATCTCACAACTCCATTCCCTATTCTCCGCCTCCATTATGTAAAACTTCTAAAAAAAAAAAAAAAAAAAAAAAAAAAAAAAAAAACAAGTCAAGGAAAAATCTATAAATTGCAAAGCTGAGTTCTTTGAACTCATATGAGTATGAGCTTCGAATGGTATGAGTTTGAAGCGATTCGGAGCCGAAAAGTGTCGGGAGGAAGAAGAGGAAACATTGGACTCATGGAATCATACACGGCATTCTAGAAGCGAGCAGGGTAATTTAGATCGATCGATAATTTCTGAGGAATTCCAAATCACAGTGAGATTCCTATTTTTAAAATTAAAATTATTTATTTATTTATTTTATTGTACCCACTCAGCATGAAATTTATGTTGTATTTATTCATTTGGATGTTGATTGTGCTGTGACTGTAATGTATGATTGATTGTGATTTGTAATGCTGTGATAACATGATATAGCTTGTCTGTTTAAATCTGTACTTCTTGATGTATTCCCAATAAAATTCTCATCGTTATTATTATTATTTTTATTTTTTATTTTTTTTTATTTCTTACATAAAAATAAAAACATTAAATTTGTATTTTGGTTATTCTTGTTACAAATCAAAAGCAGTTTCTACCATAATTTTGTCTACAAAAGAAACACAAATTTTTACCTTCATTTTGTAAACTAGATAAAATGAATAATTTTACTTTTCTTTTTGTAAACAAAATAAAATGACAAATTTTATTTTTATGTTGGTAAACAAAATAAAGTACCAATTTATTTCATATTTTATGTTTATTTTGTAAACATAGTAAAAAGGATTATTTGATGGGTATTTTGTAAACATAGTAAAAAGGAATTATTTTCATGTTATTTTGTGTACATAAGAAAAGACGAATTTTTGTAAACAAAAAGAATTATTTCTACATAATAAAAAGAATTGTTTTTACATAATAAAAGACAAATCTTTGTTGACATAAAAAGACTATTTTAACATATGATTTTGTTTACAAAACAAAAGGACATTTTTTTTTTTAAATTTGTTTGGTAAACAAAAAGACATTTTTACTTAATTTGTTTATTAAGACAAAAAAGGCATTTTTACTCAATTTTGTTGTTAAAACAAAAGACATAATTTTTAACACAATTTGTTAACAAGATAAAAGGACAAAGTTTTCATAAATTTTGGTTAATCAAATAAAAGACCATTTTAACATTAATTTTGATTAATAGTTAAAAGGACAATTTTTAACATTGTTTTGTTTACATAAAATAAAAGGACAATTTTTAATATTATTTTGTTAACATAGGTTTTAACATAGATTTTGTTAGTAAAACAAAAAGACAAAGATTTGTTTACATAATGAGAAGACAAAGTTTTTATACAAATTTGTTTACAAAATAAATGACAAAATTTTTACCTTGATTTTTATTCTCATCGTATTTTCTTAAATAAAAATTAGAATATTTATTCTTGCTTTGTTTATCTTGTTTACAAGCAAAATAAAAGATAATTTTAACATGAAATTTGATTGTAAAATAAAAGGCAAGTTTTTGTTTACATAAAACAAAAGAGCAATATTTTGTCAAAATTTGTTAATAAAAAAAAGGGACAAAGTTAACATTGTTTTGTTAATATATAAAGGATAAACTTTTATGCCATTGTGTAAACATAGGAACAGGATAAATTTTTACGTTAATTTTGTTAACAAAGAAAAGAAACAATCTTTACGTTAATTTTGTTAACATAGTAAAAGAACAAATTTTGCGCTCATTTTATTTGCAAAGTAAAGGAACAAGTTTAGTGCTCATTTTGTTAACAGAAATATAAAAGAGAAAATTTTGGTGTTTATTCTGTTTACAAATTAAAGAACAAAGTGTTACATTTATTTTGTGAATATAATAAAAGGGCAAGTTTAATCTTTATTTTACTCATAAAATAAAATGCAAGTTTTTAAATCTTTATTTTCATTAACAAATAAAAAAGAAAGATGAGACCTTTATTGTGATTCATCAAAAGTACACCAAATCAGATATTATGTTGTTTATGTTAAATTAGTTGAAATGACACCAAACATTGTTGTGTTAAATTTTAGTTGTAATAACACCAATACATTGTTATGTTAAATTTTTGTTGTAATGACACAAAACCATCGTGTGTTAATTTATTTGTGATGACACAAAAACATCGTTGAGCTAATTTTAGTTGTAATGACATAAATTACACCGTCATGTTTGTATAGTAGGAATGAATCAAAGATTGACATATAAATATATTTAGAAATGCTGATACTATGAAGGATATTCACATAAGCTATAGGAAATATTTATTTCAATGTATAAGAAATAAAAGGACATTTATATTTATTTCAATGTATAGGAAATAAACTAAAAAGTTATATTTTCCTATTGTAAAGAATAGAATAAAAAGTTATTTTTTTTTTGTAAAGTAAAATAAAGGAAAAACATTTATTTACACTTAGGTAAATAAATAAGAAATATGATGCTTAAACACGAGGTTGGATTGAGTTGTGATGTAAACCTGCCCGGACCCGCCCGGCTGTCCAGTAGTCACAACAATACCTATCCAATGTGGGAGGTTTAAGCATATGTAAATTACTATAAATATTAAGTATAAATAAATAAAACATAGAAATAGGAATACACATATATTTACATTAGATAAATAAGAGATTAAATAAATTACATTTTTATATGTAATTAAAGAATATGTTTTACACTGAAAAGAAATTACATTTATATGTAATTAAGATTATAAGAACTAAATTACATTTTTATGTAATTAAGATTATAAGGGAGAAAATTATATTTTATGTAATAAAAATAATAATAATTATTATTATGTGCATAAGTATTTATTTACATTTTCTTATGTAAATAAAAAGAATTAAAAGAATAATTATATGAATAGGATTTATTTACATTTTCTTATGTAAATAAAAAGAACCAATTTGTAAATAGTAATTATTTACATTTTCTTATGTATATAATAAAAAGGAAAGGTTAGAAAAGAATTAACATAAGATATTCTTTTTATGTTAAAAAGGAATATTAGAAAAGAGTTAAAGAAATACAATCATTTATATTTACTATGTAAATAGGATTTACAAAGGAAATTGAAATTATTTATTTACAAATAGTGTAAATAAATATGAATAAGAAATTAGATACATTTATTTACAATTAATGTAAATAAATATAGTAAAAGTAAACCCTTTATTTACATTAGGTAAATAAATAAGGAAAAGATAAGAATATTTATTTACATATAGAAATAGAAAAAGTTACATTATTTTCTATGTTAAGGAAATAAATAGGAAACATTATTTTCTATGGAAAATAAAAAGAAGAGTTATATTTTCAATGTAAAGGAAAAAGAAATAAAAGACATTTATGTTTTATTTGTAAATATAAAGGAGAAGATTATTTTTATACAAAATAAAATATACTTTGTTGAAAACATTGTTTTTGTCGCATTAGAATTGGCGAAAAAAAAAATATATAAATGAAATGATTTAAAGTAATAAATTATAATAGTGGAAAGTGCTACATGGTCTATACATATTTATATATATATTATATAAATTAAAACTAAGCGAAACACGCGCGGTAGTTCACGTTTTGAAATCATAACTTTAAACGGTTATACCGAAAGATTCGACAGTTGAATTTTCCCAAAACTTGAACCGTTAGGACCGCTTTAGGAAGATCTTTCCAACGATATAAATTTCGTCAAAATCCAACGGTTAGATTTCAGGATATGTGTAAATCAAAATTGGCTGAAAACAGCGCCAGGGTCGCCCATCGACCCGAAGCGTCGTTAAATTAATTCTCATTATCAAATATTCATAACGATATGAAATGTTTTCAAATTATATATATATATATATATATATATATATATATATATATATATATATATATATATATATATATATATATGCGAGAATCATTTGAGAAGACCGAGTTCAATCTCATTTCAAATGATTATACGACGTTTTAAATCTAAGAGTTGAAGACGGCGATTGAAGACCGACGATCTTCACATCGAATGGGTAACTAGTGTTGAGGTCCTTGATTGATTTGCTCCCAAGACGGGGCTAAGATGGTAGTTATCCGGACGTAGTGTTGATTTGTACGGATTTGACTTTCGTCCAGACCCAGGGCATAAGTTTATAAATGGAATGTATGTCTGACGTTGTAGTCCCTTATACTACATTCGCTGATCTCTCTTAATATATATCTGTTTGGTGGTTAACACCCTTCTCTGAGACATATGAGCTTAGAGGTTATATATTGGTAGAAATCAATGGTATAGTATGGACTGACAATGTGGCATACTAAGATGCATTGATCAAGGCTTTTGTTGAAAAGCAGGGCCTTGTGGTTGATGATCAAAGCATAGTCTATTTAGGCATAGCTTTGTGTATATCGTGACTTCGCGAGCCTCACACCCCGGTATGAGTCAAAAACGGGATATGGACCGTAGGGAGTGCACACGTTTCTTTCTAGCTAGAGTGGTGTCAGTGACCTACCAGCCCTGACATTTTACTTATGTGGATGATGGATTTTGAGGCGCCTCGTTATTTTTATAGGCCGTTGGTGGTCATACTATAGGTCCAAAGGGACCGGGGAACGTGTGTTCAGGCATAACTAATCCACTGCCCATTGGCGGGGACTGGCCCTACCGCTTTCAAGGGTTCACTGCGGGGAATCCTGAGGCATTTGCTAGAGTGTCTCGAATCGGAGTGGATCTTGCCCCTAGCCTCGACTCATGATGGAATCCAAATTTCCAATACGCCCTTGCGGTTTTGATTGTAGAACTAGTATTGGCGACATGCTATATGGTAACCATGCCGTCTAGGATTGATACTTATGATTCAAATCTTTTCATTAAAACATATATACACTAATAATAATATCAAATCCGTTTTATACGTATCAAGCATCTTTTGACCATTATAAGGTAAAACCCTATCCTCTGGTGTGCGTTGCATTGTGTGGTGGGACTTGGGTCTTATAATGGTTTCATTTTTCAAAAAAGACATTGCGTTATTCCTCGATTTACTTTGGTTTATGCACTGGCAATCCATAGGAGTAAACCCGTTCCGCGAAAGTGGCGTGGTCCTTGGATTTGTCTTATTAATTAAATTAGTTTAGAATTCTCACACCAGTCCCATGACTGACTCGTAGTTTGTTTCACTTTGCAAACTCGGATGCCCTCTTTTCCACACGGGCAGTCGAGTAGCTTTTTGCAGATATCTTTCTCTTTAGCAGGATCCTGGATTGAAGCCTAAAGCTGTGTCCAGAGCTTTGTAGTCTTCCGCTGTTTAATGTATTAAAAGTATTGTAATTTTATCTTCCGCTGTAATTTTATTTCAATGTACTCTGATATATTCTGTACTCTGATGTAACATTATTATAATTTAATAAAAGTCTGCTGTTATTGTTCTGATGTATTGTATTCCCAAAGTTAAAGTATTCGAAGATTTCCAACCTTTGGGTCAGACCTGTGTGGTTTATGGTCGATTCAAAGAGCGGGAATTTCCGGGTCTTTACACCTAATGAATCACATTTAAGAGTAGTTAAATGTATATTGCATTATCTTAGCAACACCAAAGATTTTGGACTTTTCAATCCGAAAGATTGTTCCTTTGATTTAGTATCGTATAGCGACGCTGATTTTGGAGGATCACGAACGAGTGGAAAAAGTACAAGCGGTACTTGTCACTTTATTGGCAAATTACTAGTATCTTGGTTTAGCAAGAAACAAAATTTCTTTTCACTATCTACTTAGGAGGCTGAATATATATCAGTAGCAAGGGCTTGTGCTTAAGTAGTGTATATGAAACAAACACTTAAAGATTTTAACGTTCATTTAAATAATTCAACTATTTATTGTGATAACACAAGTGTAATAAATTTATCTAAGAATCCGATAAATCATTTGATAAATAAATATATAAATATAAGAGATGATTTCTTACGTGATAATATTGAAAAAGAAATAATAAACTTGGAATTTGTAAATTCTGAAAATCAAATAGCTGATATTTTTACTAAACCATTACTCGAAAACGTGTTTATTGAACTAAGAAGAGAACTGGGAATCGTTTCATTCAAAGATTTATAAAAAAACATTTTTTTTAGTGCAAAAACTAAATTTTCAGAAGAAAAAAAAATTTGCATCAACCGAGACTTGAACCCTGGTGCTTTCCTTGATAGTTGCATAAACTTACCATTGGGCTATACAACGTTTCTTGTTTAACTTAGAGTATGGATTCATACTATACTTCAGTTATTGTAAACACTATTTTTAACTTCCTAACAAACTGTATATATATGTTTGTGGTTTAAAATTAAACTTCCTTTATGACTATTCAATTCTATTCCTGACAATAAGGAATTTCAGCTATAAATTGATTTAGTGAGTGTTATTTCAAACATAATATCAATACCCATATTATACTTCACTTACTCTCAACAAACTTTATCAAAAATCAAAACCAAGAAACTATGTCGAATGATAACTCCAACTCTCCTAACAATTCAACACCAAATCAATCTTCCTTATACATTCAAATAGTTTCTCCTAATTCGAAAAAACAACCGGAGTACAAATGGAAGGACTATCGTACTCGAAATCTAAGAGATCAAAACATGCAGTATCCATCTCTCCGTCAACAAGGGATAAAATAGATGATATACATCATTATAAACAACAACAGTTATATCTTCAAAGAGAATTATACTCGAACAAAAAGTGACTATGAGATGATTAAATCTCTTAGAACAAATAGCATTGCAAATTAGTGAAAAACAAGATATACGTACGCCAAAACAGTATCCGTTATATAATTCTCTGGAGCGACCTATTTCTTCATTGAGTCCATAGAGAATAAGGCAAGACATCCAACATATGTCCCAAACTCTTGGGACAAAAACTACATGGTGAATGAGGAGTCCAAGAAGAAAACTCCAACGAATAAATCTACGTCCTCGGACTCCTAATAAAGCTTCATGTTAATGTTTATGTTTTCAAGAATAATATTGCATTAGCTAAAATACATGGAGAGTTGCTTTTTTTGTTGTTAATTGAAATTGCATTCATGAATAATAATATGTTTCTTCGATTTGAAATATATTGTTGAAATGAAATACATATAACTTAAATCAATACACTATACAAATATATAACATTTCATTTGAATTAGCATGTATATATATGAATATACATATAAATATATTAACTAGTGTGTACCCGTGCTACGCACACGGGTTATAGCTATATGCTATTTTGCAACTGTCATTTGAGCCTTCATTTTTTTTCTTTGTAATTATGTTGTTTAAATCAAACAAACATTTCATTTTCTAAAGGACCATGCAAAAGCTAACTTCTATTGATGCATTCTTTTGTGCATCTTGCCATGCTAACTAATGTGTTTGTCCTTGAGACCGTTTGCATATTGATTTGGGTATGCATTTGGCAAATGAGTAGGGATGGCAATGGGGCGGGGCGGGCGCGGGTAGTACCACCCCATCACCCGCCCCGTTGGGTGATTTTTTGCCCCGTGCCCACCCCATACTCGCACGGGTATCCATTAAACGGGTTTTAAACAGGTTGCGGATAATGGCGGGTATTCGTGGGTATCCATTATATTTATTCAATTTATTTTTTGCCATTTATTGAAATTATTCAAAAGTACATTTGGTAAAAAAAACAAATTAGACCAATTCTTAAATGCTAACCTCAAAATACCAATACATATTTAAACCAACATCTGAAAAAGAAGAGACAACAACAGAAGTATCCATCAAAATATCAACAGCCAGTTATAAATTGTTGAGTAAAATCATGCACACAAATACCAAACAACTAACAACAATATTTTTTGTATTGACTATTTATAATAAATCACATTCAATACGGGCACGGGTACCCGCGGACATGGATATCTTACTATCCGTACCCGCCCCATTAATTAACGGATATTAAAAATACCCGTTTATTTTACCCATGGATATCCATTTAACTATCCGTTTCATATCCATGACGGATTTTACCCGCGGATAACCGCGGGTACAGATTTTTTTGCCATCCCTACAAATGAGTGCCCACTTTAGAGGACGAAAGCTATAAAATGATTTTAAGAAATTTGCATGTAGGAAAGCAAGAGAAGTCAGGGTGCATACAATTGTAAAGTATGTGGCAGCCGCATTGTAAATTTCGTTTTGCATTGGTCATTAATAAATTATTACAACAGAGAGCATCAAATTTGTCAACTGAAATGGAGTATAAGATTTGTTACCATCATTGCGTATGGCTCCAGTTGAGACAATACAGCTATGGTAAAATCCATGCATATCTGGAAAAATCTGTAAGTTTCGATATATATGATGCAGATTATTATTATAATGCATAGAAAACATTATATGTTTATCACACATCATCCTTTCAAAATAGGCGTAGTCAATGACTACAGAAGATAATTGAGACATATAGCTAAAATATTGCACACACATTGCAACATCAACGCCGAATATACCGTAAATTTTAAATTCAGATAGCATTGTAATGAAGCCTGGGCATGAAATGAAGTACAACTCAAAGTTACACTTAAACACAATAAAAGGCTCACTAAAATATCGCCCATTGTGACACGTAATATAATCAACCCTAACACACTTCTGAAAGGTTTCTGGTTGAAGACACTCTCGTATAGTAATAAGTTGAAGCTCTGATCAGTAAGGAGCATCCTGATGAAAAAGGGAAATAAGGGGCAAGCAATATGTTGAAACTTGAACCTGAGTAATTTGCAGACTTGCCAACTACAATATGTTATTATTGAAAACTGCTGCTTTACGATGCAAGTGTTCAACCGAGACTGCAAAGAAAGGTGTTATAAAAAAAAGTAAACCGGTAATGTCCATATGGTGACAGTTATGAAGCTAATCAGAATCTTTAACAAAAAATATAATAGCGTGCGATTTTCTATAGTTTGTACTCGTTCACATTCATTCAATTCAGCTGAACACATTTTTTTTTTTTAATTGTTCATTTAAGGAATATGCAACTGTTAGAAAAACGTGAGTTACATTTAATGAACATATAATTCTCTAAGAGAAAACTACGACTGTTTCTAGGAAAGGCAGCAGATAAACAAAATTAAATAAAGAGCAATTACAATAGATATTTTGTTCCTTTTTCTTACCAACATTTCGTGGTAGATAGTGGAATTTTTTTATGAATGCCGGGATTCCTCCAATATCGCACATAATTCAAGATACAAATTGCCAACATGTTTAAATTGATTTAGTAAGCAGAATAGCAAAGCTTTTCTACATAGCTGCATACCGGCTAGTTTCAGATCTTGAACTGCATAGGTTTTGAAGCAAATGAGACATCTGAAAAAGGGAATAAATTTAACCACAAATCAGACATTTAAACGTCAAAAGTTTGTTTAGATGCTGCCAGTGTTGGACGAATACAACATGAGAAGTAATAAATAATAAACTTCTATAGTTACAGCCTACAGGAGTAGATAGGAAAACAATAATAGGTTGGTAAAGACATTAAATTGCCTTCAGGTAGGACACAGCATGAAGTCGATCAGTGCACGCACAACAATACTTTTGAAAAAGCAATAGCGAAGAAATTTGTTGCTACGCGGATAGTTGTTCATGTAGATATAAAGAGCATATAGCGCAAGCATCTAGTTTACTCAAGGAACTTAGCAGCAATATTTGACACAAAACACAGCCAGCCAAGAAGATTTCTAATGGGTTTGTTATAAATTATAGGTTAAATTATATTTTAAGACATAGATGCAAGAAATAGAATGAAAAACTGCAAACTAAATCACAATTATTTTACAGCAGCAGGAAAAGAAGAACATCTAGTACGTACAATAAGAGACTGATTGAAGGAAAAAAAAATACATTCATATTCACACACATATATTAAATAAGGCTGACATAGAAAGTCCATTTTCCTAGGCTTAGTGATTTTCTTTTTCCACAAATGATGGATACAACTGAGGCTTGGTTAAGCGGATTTTAACATCCGAGAAGCACTGAAAATTTCCGTTAACTTTTCCTTAAGACAGTAATTCTCTAATTTGTAAAATTTTACATATACATACCGTTGAATTATTTTTCTAAACCAATCAGGTTTCTAGTGATCATGAATACAGCAACTCTAAAAAAAACACATTCAAATGAAATGAGAATGCCATTTAAATAAATTAAGAATGCTAGTGTTGTCCTAAGCAAAATAAATATGAAATATACTAAAATAGTCAGTTAACACAGTTTTGCTTTAAAAAAGATACCGTGCAGTGGCATGCAACTGTATCTCGATTTACCATATGTCACAATTGCATCAGCTTTGATATTTAAGTATTTTTCACATCCGTTGTGGTCTAAGGAGCATATATGTTTGTTACTTGGTTCAAAAGTGGAATATATGGTAGGTACGATACCTTTTTATCCAGTTGTCTATGAAAATGAATTAATGAATAGCATAATTAAGTGGTTTAGTAATTGTTTTTGCAAGGTTTAAAATAATACCTTTGTTAACACTGGTAATTACAATGTATATTTCATTGCTAATACAAATTTGTCAAATAAAAGGAGGATATTTTGAAGCGAGCTCAAAGTATGAAATGCTTCCCAAATCCATGTTACTTTAAAACGTGCTACTCAAAAACTACTTTGCTACTACTGCATGTTAACAGTATACTGATTCTATAGTCAGTAAGAGAGTATATAAAGCTATAGAAGAATGCAACCCAAAGTTCATAAAATTACAGCTCAAAACTATGGCATGTGCACATTGTGTGTGTGTATATGTATGACATACAGTAAATTTTATTAATTATTGTGTTATTGTATACACAGAATTATAATGTTATTTGCCTAAATACCATGTACGAACCCATGCTACGCACACGGTCCGAAACATAATGTACTATAATGCAAAGTTTAATGAATACATGATCGATGAGATAAATCAATGCACATATGCTATCACCATTAAAGCAGCAGTCATTATTTCGTAAAAAAAAAATGCAAATGTTCATTATATAAGCACAGAAATATTTTTTTGGTAATAATGAGTAAGGTAAACATTTTCAAACCGTTCAAAGCAATTGAACTTAAGCAAGCCCGGCCCAAGCATAAACCGGGACCTGAGCAAAAGTTTAGAGCCCATATGTTAAGAATAAAGATCTCTGTTTGGTAAAAATGCAGCTGACACCAGATTTGAACCTAAGTCCTTCCACTAAAGGGTTTAGCAGCTTAGCCTACATCCTTCCACTAAAGAATTCAGTTATCTACATGGTCCAGTGTATCTGTCATTTCTATCATCGAATGACTAAAGAATATCTCCATATATGAATTTAACTTCCATTTCTTTCATTCATACACCAAGAAAGGCACATTTACTTTAAGGAAAATACTTTGTGATATCATTTAACATGCACTGCTATTTTAAAGCATCATTTAACTGTCGCTTAATTTGTTTCTCCTTTCCAGGATATCCATTTAACGAACAGTTTTGGTGTGTATTTATTGTCTTTCTACCTCACAGTTCTTGAGTTTTCTCATCAGAAAATGGAATCAGTTGATATGTAAATGGTTATAAGTGCCAAAATTTAGACATGATCAAGTCAAGATGGAAAAAATAAGATGGGGAAAAACACCGTTAAACAAACGTGAACCTTAAGAATTGGAATCGAAAAAGATAGCAAATTCTTTGTTACCGATAATGCATGCAAGCGAATGTTGTTCACTAAACCGGTATACGATACATGATGATGTTTTGGCAAAGGCGAAGAAGTGCAGCTGATTCTAATTGATAAACAGTCATATGTAACTAAGTTCAATGATAGGAAATGTCAACAGTATACTAATAATTTCACATTCAGTCATCAATGTTATCCTAGCATTATCAGAACATACAGCAGAAAAGAATAAATGATAGAAATATCAGAGCATATAGTAGTAGGAATATTACATAGAAATAAAAGATGCTAAACTGCAAAAACTATAAATATAAACATCTCCAACATCATTGAGTCATCCTTGCTGCACGAACGAAAGAAAATATTGCTCCATCATCACAGTATACAAACAGCAATGATAAATAAGAAACATGATATTAATATCTCCCTAGTTACAACTAAGTTTGAAATCTGCTAATAGCTATAAAACCTCCACATACTGTATCATAGCGGAAATAAGTAATAACTAAAATAGGTAGAATATAGTCACCAAATAACATAAACAGTCGATGCCTGTAACAAAGAATCGACGAAAAGAACCGAAGACTGGATGAGAGGAAATAAAAAGAAGACAGTACCTTACAACGTTTAGATCGGTAGATCGGACGTATACTTTGATGGAACGCGAAGGGGATAGTGCGACGACCGCGAGACGCTTGCTAATTGAAGGGGTGGAGGAGGAGACTGAGTAGGACCAAATCAATTTAGGGTTTAAAGAGAAAAGCGGGTGGGGCGTGAGATAGGAAGGGGAGGGTGAATGCGAGTGGCAGCGGGTGGGAAAACGGCGGGGAGGAAATTAGGCGACATGATAAGAAAGGAGAACGTAAGAAGCAGAAAGGGCGACGGCTCAGATGGATGAGAAGGGCGAGGGAACTATCTAATGGTAAAGCCAAACGCGTAGAAGAAAAGGACGGTTGAGTAAACATTCCAGATGTCGCGCTCTCAGGTTGTATGTAAAAATAATTTAGGGGGCCTGTGAGCCAACTAAAATCAACTCAGCTTTAATAGTATAGTATATATATATATATATATATATATATATATATATATATATATATATATATATAGTGCCCAGAAAAATTCTGGACACAGGCACCAGTCGATTGGTGCTAAAACTACCAGTCGATTGATATGGGCCAGAGAGTATTTTTTTTCCTTTGGACGTGACTTTTTAAATCCCTCTATCCACCTTTTTACTCTCAGTACTTAAACTCCACTCTTTTATACACAAAACCCAATATTTCCAACAAACTAAAAATTCAATTTTTATCTCCAAAAATGGCGGCTCCTCCTTCTAAGAAAACAAAATGAGGTTCATCCTCTTCTCAAAAGCCAATAGACTCATACATTATGATGTGGCTCTACAATGAAATGACTATTAAAATGTGGCACAATATGGAGAAAATCAAATTCCTTCAAGGTGTGTTTGTTACATTTTCGGATTTCAACTCCTATGGACTGCAAGGGTTAACCAAAAGTAGTAGACTTGAATCTCCAATCAACTACGAGAAGAACAAGCTGAAGATAAATCATGTCATGGTAAAATTATTCCTTGCTAACCTTAATTTAGACCATCAAGCACCTCAAAATCCTAAAAATTATGTATGGAGCTTGGTATACGGTAACTCGGTATTCTTTTCTTTAGATCATACGAGTCATATTTTGAAATCACCAACCGACAGGATACCACTGAAGATTAAAATTGTGTGATTCATGCTCATGATGAAGTAAGTAACTTCTTCATCGACGATGACTCGGATGGAACCAGGACTATGGGGTTAGGTCCTAGTGCTCACTTACTACATTATGCTTTGATATACCAAGAACCGGAACGTTTAATCTTGTTTACTCGGAAACATTTTGGTCTTTGTATGCAGTATAAGATGATGTTCAAATCAATTGGATGAAGTTGATTTTAGATTAGTTCTTAAGTTTTAATCAAGAAGTAATGACACATATCTACTATGGTGAATACATTATGAGATTGCTTGCTAATCTTGATATTCCTGAACTGGCTTCGGAAACTATGGATGTGCAAGTTTTGACTAGAAAGAATATCAAAATGATGAAGTTGCCTCCACCTAGCCTTAGCATTATGGCTTTTGACGAAAGGAAGCAAAAAGAGAAGTCTTAGGCCGATCATCCTCTAGCCAATCCAACAAAGTCTAGAAATGTTCGTCTTACTACTCCATCTCAATCAACTTGAGAAGCTATTGATGTTGTTGCTCGGAATCAACTTTTTACTTGAAGCACGTCTTAAGAGGATGGACAAGAAGGTAGATACGAAATTTGACAAAATTAAATCTTTTCTTAGGAATATTTGGGATGATATCTCTTACTCTATCTCCACATCCACTCAAGCTCAAGATCAGGGTAAAAGAATAGCACCTACATTTACATGGTCCACTTCAGAGAGCACTAGTTCGGATACTATCTGATATAGTGTAATGTAAGTAAGTATTTCTGTATTTATATGAACTATTACGACACTTGTAATAAATAGTCTTGTATGCTCTTTAAACCCTAGTTGACATTTTGGCTAGTTAACATCTTGTATGTACTTATGAACTCTTGTGTGTACTACTTATCTTGTTATTTGATCTTTTTTATCGATGACAAAGGGGGAGAGGTAAGTACAATAAAAAGTTGTTGTAGGAAAAATATATCCATATACTCAAGGGGAGAAAATTCATATACAACACATATTCAGGGGAAGAAATATACATTTCAGTACTATCTACAAGAGTTTGTCATCAATCAAAAAAGGAGGAGAATGTTAGTTCATTGGTTTTTGATTCATGACAAGGAAGAAGCGAAGATCAAAGGAAAAGTGACATAATTTGATTATTTATTATTGTGATTTAGTTGTGTTAGATATTGTTAAAATCTATCCTCAAACATCACAACACAAAAACAAAATGATATATATATGTATTATATTGGCACACAAGTGCCAAAACAGTGCCTTTTTGCACTAACTAGTCGATTGGTAGAGCACAAAGTGCACAGTTTTGAGCACTTGTGTGTATGTATGTATGTATATATATGTATATATATATACACACACACACGATTTTCAACTAGTTGACTAGTTATTTTTTACCAATCGACTATTATTTCCCACTGCTATTCCCATCAAAGAGACACTTCTTTTCATTAAGGGGTTCAATCCAATTTCAAGTGAAATAGATGCTTCTTTTCATTGATACTCCTCATGAATAATTTCTACTCTTCATATACTATTTATACATTATAAACATCACTTTAAAAAATCATTGATTCATGTCTTAAATTCTAATTTTATCTCTTTACACTCTTGCATTCAAAAAGCACCCAAAACTATTTTTATTGCTTTAAATCATTGATTCTATTCTCATACTTCTTGATACAAAAGCAATATACTTCCTTCAAATCTTAACACACATCAAATATATAATGATAGGATTATAGGAATGGTATACTCAAATCCTGACTAATCCGTGTTACTTAGAACACATATAAAATTCAAAGCTACTGTTGTATTTGTGAAAACCTGTTCTGCTGCTCAAGCAAGAAGTCAACTTTGGCTGTTGAGGCGAAATCCTGTTCTGCTACTTAGGTCCCCGTTCAGCTACTCGGGTGTTTGTAAACATGTTCCTCCGGATGAAGTGCTTAGTGAATTCAAGGAGTCTAGGACTGTACGTATGACGGTGCTCCGAACCAGTATAAAAATTCCTGGTATCGTTTATTTTTATTTAATGCATTTACATATTTCTTATTTGTAATATCTCAATATTTAGATCATTAAATTTTTACTTGCATAACTATAAAAAGTATAGAATATCACATTATCAACACTTCCGCATATACACTCTATTCCATATTACTCGATCCTACTTTACCACTCTTTTCACACTTTCAGTTATAGTCATCTTATCACCCGTGTCTTTTGGCACTTTGGTGTTAAGCAGAGTGGAGATACGTCAAGAAGACTCCAGCTGCCATCGACTGCGCCACTCTCTACAAGATGAACATTCAACTACCTGCAACTCCATTTCCATCACCCCCACTCTAGTCCAGCAGCAACCTGGATAGGAGAGCTCAGAGCTTGTCATCCTCCACGATATCCAGGCCCAGCTTTGTGAGGTCCGTAGGGAGCAGCATTGGCAGGCGCATAAGATTGGTTGCATTTATTCCATACTACGTTAATGGCGTGGGCATGGTAATGGATCGAGTTCCACCCATGGAGCCTAACCATCTCTTAGTGCTTAGGCGGTGTTTGCCTATGGCTTATGTCTCTTGTATCATGTGTTTCCCTTTCCATTAGTTTATCTTTGTTGTTGTGGTGTGTGTTGTAACTGTTAGTATTATCTTTGGAATCACATGACGTTTAATGAGATTCTATGCTTAAAATATTTGGTGTCACTCGGGCTTATCTATTTGAATGGAATCTCATTTTCTTATATAACTAATAGTTGAATTAGAACTGAGAAGTATATAATTTTGCAGTAGATAAAATTTGGAAAAGAATAAGTTTTGGCATTGTTTCGTCACGAGTATATTTATTATTTGTCACCTGTTCCTTTTAAGCTAAAATTTGTTTTTAAGTTTGCTTCTGTGGTTTCGGGTTTCACATTTTTGCGTGACTGACTTCCTTCAACGTCAACATGTGATTTGGATCATTTAAGTTTCCGCAAAATACATTTTAAACTTTTTGCAAATGCTATTTGAAAAAAAATCATTTTCCTTTTTAAAAATTTCATTTTTTCGTCTGTTCTTACTTTCCATAAAACTGATTTGTGTATGAACATGGACTTAGGTACAATAGTTTACGTTTATTTAAACATCTGTTTGTATAAAAAAAGATGGTTTAAATATAGTAAAGCATACGTTACCAAAATTTTGCTTTTGTACAGATCTGTTATGGAAAGTAAACAGTACTAAAAAGGAATTTCAAGTTTGCATAAAGGAATTTTCAAGAGGAAATTTATTTTGATAGAATTTTTTTATTTTTAATCACATGAAAAGCATAAGTAATGCTTTTTGGATGATTATTTATGCGTTTTAGTGGTGCATTAGGAACGACGACGCGTTAAAAACGTTGACGGTAACAAGGAAAATTCTGTTTTAGTTGAGGAAATGAAGTCTCCATACCATGAGTTATTAATTACCTCATTTTACGTTCTTGAGCTGGTCTCAAGCCTCCTTGAAAGTCTACAGTTGGAAATTTCTGGAGTATTTTGTGGCCATGGAGGTGAAATTCCACTATAGGATGGGAATATTTATAAGCGGAAGGAACGTTAAATTTCTCTGTTTTGATTTCCTTTTTCCCACATAGGAGAAATAAATAGAAAGCGATTTAGGTGTGTTAACGGACTGGATGGTATAATTCGAATGCAAAATTGGTTGCTTTGCACTTCTATTCGAAGAAGTGTGAGGGTTGTGGATGAAAATGTTTCCAAATTTCCATTCATATAGAACTACCAAGTATATTTAGGACGTTTTGCATCATGTTTTTTAAAAGTGTTTTCCAAAATGAATGCAAACATATAAGAGGATCTGATTTAGAATTATTATACATGTTATATGGTTGCGAAGCATTATATACACCGTGCGCATGCGCAGTTGGCGAAGAAATAGGGTGAACTTAAATTGGTTGTGCAGTTTAGAATAATTAGGTGCCAATACCATGACCTAGTAGTTGGCAAAATTTAGGCATGAAATTTCTTTTGAAAGGGGAAGAATATAACAACCCGAAATTTTGACGATACTAATTTAGTTATAGAATTATGCTCTGAAGATGGAATTTTATCAAACAATGAAATTTGACCACGAATCTTGCACCATTGCGTTTGTGACAGAATTCTGGTCAACTTTCTTATTTGGAACTTCATCGAATGGTGTTCGTATGAAAAAGTTACAGACCAAGTACGAGAATGGAAAATAAATCAGAAAAATATTTAATTAAATTATACCATTTATAACCGGCCCTCATTGGGCATGACCGACCTAGAGCGATCGACCCCTCTGGTCGATTTTTCCCTGTGATGGCAAGGTTTTTGGAGGTATTTTATTATATCAAAATTTTAATGAAAGGCAGATCTTAATTAAAGTTAATCTAATGGTCTAGTGCCATTCTAATTCCTATAAATGAAGGATTAGACCCCATCATTTTGCATACAATTTTGAAGGCAACAACAAAGCTTTGCCAGTAATCTCTTCTTCCAAACCTCTTCCAAATCAAATCTAAATATATTTAATCAAAAAAACATAGATCGAAGAAGATTAGAATCAGATTTATGTGCAAAAGAGATGGTACTGCTGTTAGGCTTTCTACCTTTCGTATTCCTTCCCTCTTTCCCATTTTCTTACTAATATACAAATCTAAAACAATCCCCTTTTTAGAATAATTGTTGATCTTTAAAAGTTTGGTAGTTATGGGACTAGAGGTTTGTTCAGATTTAGATTTGGATAGCTTCAAGTGAGTAGGAAAATTTATATACATCGTTTATAATAACTTATTTAGGTCATTTGTAATAGATCTGAGATGTATGCCTAAAAGTTGCCAAATTTGTTTACTGTTTTTGTCAAATCTGAAATGAGGTTGTGGCATGAATATTGAGTTTGTAGTCCTTTTTGGTTAATAAAATTATATTGCCTACAATTGCTCATAGACTTGTTTTTGGTTATTGTATGCACCTTAAATCAAGAAATCAGTCCCAAAATCATTGTCAAATTTGTAGTTTTATTCCATATTCTTAGATTTGGTGTTAATTTGAGGTTTATGTAAATCTAGATTAAAAGATTATGCCAGCTTATGTTTGATGTTTTTGGGGTTTTACTAGGTTATTATTGAAATGCCTTTTTTTGTTCTTTTTAATTAAGAAACATTATTTCAAATCAGTAAGGAATATGTATTAGGAAGGGAGGTGTAAATTTATATTTGTACGTGGTTTATAACAACCATTCCAAAAACATATATTTCTTATTTCTTATAATTTGAAATATGTACGTATTCACTTTTTAATTATTTTGGGATATTTTTAAATAACTACAATTATTAAATCATAAACAAAATTAAACATAAAAAGGTTTGTTTTAGTTGTTAGTTTAGACCAAAACATAAACGGTTAATAATAATAAAATAAAATGTTTTAACTACGTTAACGGCGCTTAAATAAATATATACATCTTTATCCATCCGAAAATATGTAAATATGCTAATATATTATAATAATAGTGTTTGTTGGTTGTGTTTGAATAGTTTCTGTTTTTATGTAAATGTATATGGAAATATAATCCATAATAAGCGGAAAATAGGTATTATGACTACTGTAGCAATAAATGAATTTGATTCGCTATAAATAAGGTCATAAATAAAATAAGGAATGTTGTAACCATAAGTGATTTAGGCTAATGAATTTAATAGAACAAGCATGCCTAAATGGTTACAATTTGAATTGTGTTAGGAATAGGAATTTGTAGCTCCGAATAGTGAAGTAAATAAATAATACCTACAAATATAAATTTACACACACACACACAAACAAGAATTAAATCGAATCAAAGTAATATAGAGAAGTTTAAGGAGCTACAATAGATAGATTAGAATTTAAAATGGGACAAATATAAAAAAGACATTTAGTGCCATCGGGAATTATGACCGCTAATGTCATAAGTGGCATTAATGGGTTAATTAGTTCCTTAGGAAAATATGACTATTAGAGTTATAAATTGTAGGAACTCTAATTAATAATAATAAAGGGAAATTAAATGGGGATTAATGGGTAGTGATTTTCGTAGTAAATACTAAGTCCAATAAGGCAACTGATAAATAAAAATCCTATGATAGGAAGTTATAAGTTTTCGTTATCTAATTCTAGTTAATATTGAATTAATATAATTAACGACCAAGATTGGACTTAATAGGTTAATGATGTAAGGTTAGTTGACTTATCCTATAAAAGTCGACACTTTCCAACAGTCGGATTTATGTACAACTGATGTGAGATATCATCAATCATAGGAACCTGTGACGATAGTTAATTCTGTAGCGAGGATTATTTCCTAAAATAATGTTTATCTCAAGTGTGAGGTATTAAGTGGTTGTAGGATCCATCTCCCATCCCAAAAGAGGAAACCTTAGAAAGGAAACGATCTATAAGTGTATGTCTGCTTTGGTATAGAGATATTTAGTAGTAGATCCACCCTTAAGGGTATTATGTGATCACATATCTCACCATCCTATAATCAATATGTACTAAATGGCTATTGGGTACGAACTTGGTAATTCCCACGTTAGTCCGCTTCCTCTAAGCAGTAAGTAATTCGATTAAAGCTCCTCCTTGGGAATAGGTATTAAATGACTTTTCTGGAGGTACCAAAGGTCTACCTATCCTGCGGAAAATATTAAGTGACTAAGGGAATTATCCAATAAGAACAACAAGATAGTAAGAAGGGGTCCGCCGGGGGAAGTCATAAATGGAGAAACATCATCTACCTATCACATAGGTAATAAGTGACTGCTTACTATCTCTCGTCTTATGTGGGGCATGGTTATATGCGTGAATGAAGTAAGCCATAGGTATTAAGTAACCAATAAGTTCTGCCTTGGACAATAAGTGATTGTAAGTATCCGCCCTAACATTACATAGGTAGCGAAGTCTTAAGTGGCAATATATAAATAGGTATCCTCCTTATGTGATAGTTAGAAGTTGGATGCTCGCTTCTTGATTAAGTTAAGGGTCGGTATAAGGCTTCATACTTATGCATAAATGTTCTATCTCAGTATTACGTACCGTTAGATGTGAAATATTATATTGGGTTTTGTGGTTAGTTGTCGTGCGTAAATTCTAAATTGGTTAGGCTAGAATTACTAGCCCTTTTAGACATATGTTTTGACGAAATTAGTCCATTTGTGTATTGTAGATAGTGTTATACATTTTTCTACTCACCAGGGCTTGTTGTTTTGACCTCATCTCCTCATAACAACTCTCAGGTTTATTCGGAGGAAGACAAGCCTTAGCAAGTGTTCAATCTTTGTTTCGATTCTTATTCTCTCATGCTCTATGTCTATGTAGTGATATGCCTTAAGGTAGTCACCTTAGCCGATGTTTATTAATTTTTTTTGTTTCCATTGTGAGTTAGCTTTATTTTACTTTTATTATGCTCATGCTCATTAATTGCAGGTACAAGATTTATACACTCCATGCTTGGATGGGTTTGAGTTTTGATTTTGGTTGAAACTCAGGCTTGGAAAAGTGTGGGGTATTACATTTGGTATTAGAGCTTAGGTTTAGACGATCAGAGGAATCAATAAATTAGGTTTAGTGAGAGAACACGTACAATTTTCTTTTCTATTTTATTTCGTCTTTCTGAACTCGACTTTAAATTATTTTAGCGATGACTTAGTCATAGGCATAATTATAGGTTTTAAAACGAGTAAGAGTTAGAAATATTTCAAGTTCTAGTATTCGGCCAACCCTGATTTACCACACGGTGTGCTTGGAGATTTTGTTTTTTAAGAGCATGAGGGCGGCTTGTGGTGGATTCTGGGAATTTGAGCTTGGTGACTAGAGAAAAAGCTAGCTACAACTGAGATAGTCGCGATTTCTTGTATTGGTTTTGTTTGGGAGTTCCAGACAATAACATTTTCTCGGTTTTAGATAGAAGATTCACGTAAACATGTAGTCATATTCCATAATTCTAATTACGAGATATACTTACTGGATATTTCATCGTACGAATCCGGATAATCTTTTCATAGATTAGTATTTTGAATTCTTGGTCTTATATTTAGAGAAATTTTGTTATTTAAGACCATTTTGAAATAAAAAAGGGATTTTGGAAATTTTAAACGATGGTTTTCAAGGAATTGTTTAATAAATAATTTTTAAACTATAAACCAAATCATGTTTTGGATTTTTGTTTTTTGTAAATAATAAACAATCTGTTTTGATAGAACGAAGGAAGTTGGAAGTGATAAGGAATACGCCTACGAATTTATAACTATCATTATATGTTCCTTGTAATTTTTAGTACTTCTCTTCTCGAATGGTTTATCGAAATTTACATAAATAACCTTTTTTGAGAATTAAATTCTCGATGATTCAGAACATGAAAGGGTTTTTCAAATTGAATATAAAAAAGGTAATATAATTAATGAATAGATCTATATAATGAGGTCCTAGTTTATAAGTATAGGAATTTATTTTGAAAAGTTTTTAAAATTATATCTCGAGATAAGACTATTGAAGAAATTCATATAGCTTTGGGGTAATCGATTTCATGAATTATTTGGATCACTTGACAGCTAGGTAAGGGGGAAATCCATTTTAATTTTTTTACGGATCTCCATATGATTTTCTATTCGAAAGTTCATTCATTCTTTGATTGGTCACAGCAATTTGGAGGTAAAAACGTGGTGTTTGGAAATTAATTCTCTACTTGATAGATGGTGGACATCAGCACGAGATTTTTGGTAAAGTCGGGACGTCGATATGGTCGCTTGATAATTTTATTTTAATTTTTTAGAAAAACGAACCGGGTTGTTAGTACAACGTCAGACCGCGCTCAAAAATGTTCTAGAAGTCAACCGCACCTAGGGTCGGGTCGACTGCTACCTATAGCCGGGCACGGCCTATGCCTGACCCAAAATACTGGATCGATATAAATTATCGTTCCAGCCTCCTCCTCCCGAAATTTCTTTGTCATAACCACCAAACCCGATTTTCCAACATTTCTCAACCTCCAAACAAAATATTTTTAGCTTCGTTTCTCTCCTAGTTTCTACTAAATTATTACAACACAGATCTAAGCTATTCTATACTCCAGATCTGTAATTTCGTTCGCTAATTTTTCCGATTCATCCAACGGCCCCTCCTCGAACCTTGAATATCCGCGTGTAACACTCTGTTTTGTCACCATAGAAGGATGCATGGTTAGATGGAAGTGAGCAGAAGATTCAGACCTACTCGGCAACAGCCAGTTATGATTTTCTTCAAGGGATACTAGTGAAATGAGCTGAGGTCGCTCAGATTCAGTTGGAGGATCTTTTCGTTGCCGTAGGCCTTACACTGATCCTGCTCTTCGATACTTTAGAGCGCGAGTATTTCCTATATTGCATTCACCTATTTGATTCTCAGATGGAAGTTAACATCGAAGAGAATTCTTTCATCGTCCAGTCTGAGGTGAAAGGCACTCCTATTGAGCTTATCGTCCTGGATTTGGCGGATATTCTGGGTATTTCAGTGGTCGAAGCCCAGTTGGATGCCATTGAGATGGAGGATCCTCAAATTCTTTCTTGCATCTCTGTGGGACCTGCCGGTGTTTGGGACATCGTTTACCTGCGACCCATTTCCTGTTTGATTGTGCGTATCATCTACCATAATATCATTCCAAGACGGGAAGCCTAGAGCAGATCTACTCTTCTGTGCGCCACACCACTTATGTTATCATTTTCGGCATAGCCGTCAATAGGGCGCACATGCTTATGATTCGTCTTTTTGAGCCTCTTGCTGGGATGCCAAGGAGCCACTTCCCTTATATCCATCTTCTCACCCGTGTCATTCGACACGTTGGTGTTAGGATGAGTTGAGAGACATCGGTCAAGAAAACTCCAGCTACCATTGACCGCGCCTCTCTCCGCCTGAGATGTCTATGTACCAGTACCCTTTCCAGTCCTCTATGGAAAAGCCATAGTAAGATCTCCCGACCTCTTACAAACAAAGCATTTCCCTTTCATCTTTCTGCAATACGTCACAAAATGTCCTGCCATCTCACATCCATGCCACTTCATATGAGTCTTCATATGCCCTTTCTGAGAACCACCAGATTGCTTCTTCTTACCCTTCTTGTTTTCCCACCATTCCTTCTTAGAATTTACAACCTTTGGTACTTCACCCTTAGCATCCTTGACCTCTTCCTTTCGGCCCTTGTGCATTAAAGCCATCTCTACCAAAGGGTCATAAGTATCTTCTATTAGAATATGAGTCATCAATATCCTTAGAGAGGTTGATTCAACCCTTTCACAAATCCATTTGCCTTCTTATTAGCCATGTTAACCAAATCCATCCCAGATTGTGACAACTCATCGAAGTGGTTGATGCACTTCTTGATGGAAAGGTCTCCTTGCTTCAGGTTAAGGAACCGCTCTAACTGCGTACTCTTTTCTTCTTACGACATAAATTTCCTCTCAAATCCAACTTGGAATCCATCCAATCCACATGTCTTCATTTGGCCTCAATGGTCTCCCACCAAAATGATACCACTCCATTAAGCTGTCAACTGAACTTTAAACCAATTCTATAGCTCTAATGACTCAAAGATCCGCTCTATGTCTCTAATCCAAGCGCGAGCCTCTACAAAAGCCTCTGTTCCCATAAAAGTCTTGCCGCCCAAATTTTCAAAATCCTTATACAGCTTAGAAATCTCAAGAGCTGTTGGTGATTAGTAGGAAGCACCATAGCGGGTGCTGGTGCCTGCGCAGGTTCCTATCCTTGGCTGGTGCCGTAGACTCTAAGTATCTACGAAACCAACTAGAAATAGGGACATCCACTGGATTATTAGGGGCACCTAACATACTGTGCAAGAGAGAAAAGATAGATATTTTAGAATTCGAGAGAGTCAAAGGAAGGTTGAACTAACTAAAGGGGATATAGTTTTGAAATAACTTTGGTTTTAAAAATATTTTTCTTTCAAAAGGTTTTCTTTTAAAACAAAATTTTAGTAGTCTTGTAACCTTAGGCTCTGATACCAAATGAAACAACCCCACACCCCTTAACATTACTCAAAGTAGGGTCCCACAAAAGAATACGAAAAGAAATAGGTATAAAGACATAAAAACATCACAAAGACTAAGATTCACAAGACAAATAATTAAAACACAATGGAAGAAGAAGACAATTTACATAATTGAAAAAAAATCATGTATTTTTATTAGAAAAAACTATCATTAAATGCCATGTCTCTTCAATATAAATCTCGATCACAGAATATCAGAGTAATAGTTAAAAATCCCCAAAAATAGTAGTCATAGGTACATCCCAACTAGGTAAAAAACTGAACTAAAAAAAGAATAATACATTTACAAAAAAGTAAATCCTCCAAGAAAAAATCAGCTGAATTATATGAACTACGCACTTCCTCCCTGCGAGCTTGAGGAGAAGAAAAGAGGGAGGGGGGAAGGAAAATGAAAATTGGGCCAGACATGAAATTTGGTGAGCTTTCACGATTACTAGCATAATTGATAAGCAAGGGAAAATAGACATTATAGTAGTTTTAGTGTTTTATAGGGTAAGGTAGGTGTCTTTGCACACCTAAAGAGAACATATAGAATGACATGAAAGGTTAAAAATAGGATTGAATGTTCTCATTTACTTTCAACTTTTGACTGTTTGCACAACTATGAACTCATAACATAATGTAATTAGGAAAAATATTCCTAATGCTATCCCTCGATTGGCTGCTTATACGTAGAGTAATAACCTATTCCTACTATGAGCCTTGTGCTTATTCTACCCAACCCACCAGCTAAAGATATAACTATTATCACAGGTGTCATACTATCTTATTTCCCCAATCGGGTCAATGCACACACATTGAACCAAGGAACGCACTCGTTCCCAACTCCATTGGAGTAGTTTACTACCACTACACAACATGGTGTGTGCACTCGCCTCCTAACCAAGACCATATGTGATGAAGTAAAAGGGTATGCTGCATGATATGGATCCCCAACAAAAAAATTATGCTTGGCCCAAATACCCCTAGATTTGGCCCTCCCGTAGAATTTTGGTTTCAGGCTCATAACTTAATCCTTACAAGTCAATATGTCCATATTAAAGCCTTTTGCCCATAACTTAACCTCTCTTAAATCAATACATTTAAGTTAAAGCCTAGTGCCAAATTTTAACTATAGCCTCATAAATTAACCCCTCTTAAATCAATATGTATATATTAAAGTATAAAGCCTAACGCCTTTTTAGTCTCGTAATTTACTTACTTGTAAATTAATATATTCATATTAAAACCTAACTGTCTTTTTTAACCATTTCTTGTCAATTTCATATTTGCAAATAAACTATATTTGTTTATTTTTTATTTTTTATGGCAAAACTGACCAGTTTTTAAAGTGATCCAAAACACTTTTTATTATAACAAATAATAATTACATTATTACAGTAGTTAGACAAATTATCTAAATATTATTATTGATTTTAAGGTAGACCGTCCACCACATAAGAATTTTAAAGTTGTCCGTCCACTTCCTCTATACAAGCCTAAATGACTAGACTACTGAAAGGCTCCATGCAATGAGCAATATGACGTAGTGTACAGAAATACACAATAAACTACTTCAACTGAAGTGACATAACAAGAAGATTATAGTACATTACAAAAGTAAGGTACAAAGTTCACTATAGTTACACTAAAACAACACAATACAAAATCTCCAAAAGACACAAAAAAGCATAGGGACACAGATCTTACAAGTAGCCGCACCTTCCTAAAAGAAGGGATTTGACAAGAAATAGTTGCACAATCTTTAAGAGTAGGCAGATCACCAAATCAACATCGAAGAGGAGGAGCTTGATTTTGGGAAATATGACATTGCAAGAGGCAAAGCCTTTAACAGAACTATGCTAATAAACCCAGGACGCAAGCAAGATTGCATGTAACTCTTAACATAACTCAATGTTGCAAAGCATTAACATCAGCATACATAGCAAGTCCAGCTTAGAGAACATTTGACATGAAACCAAATTTCACAACTCAAGAAATGCCAACTACCAAAATGTAAACAACCAAAACACCAAAGCCGACACAATTAGGATTCAACAAATGACAATGATTAGGGAGGAGATGGAAGCAAAAAGGTAGACCACCACAACAAAATAGCAAGGACGGAGCAAAGCCTCACAAATTTGCAGAGTTTATGTTAATGAACGAACATGAAACAACAAGCTATCCTTCTCCAAAGAAACGCCCCTCAAACCGGTCTGAAGAAACATTAAACAATCAACACTCAAGATACCTAATGGAAACTAAGACACAAACGCATACAACTAAGAAACTCATAGCATACCCAGAAGAACCAACGAAACCCATCACTAGAAGCTCCCTGACCCTCGACAGCTAAAATTCAGTCTCTGTTAGACCAAAAAATAGTCCTAACACCCAATTGATAATGTTTTGTAGAGAATAATGAGGAATCATGAACAAAAAGCAAGAAAAATCAATCAACACACGGAATTTATAGTGGTTCGGCGTTAACAAGCCTACATCCACTTCATAGCTTCTCAATTTATTCAGAAATCACAAATACAATGAGTATTGACGCTCAAGCACTCAACTACAATGAATAATACTCTCCGAATTCATTGATTTTATTAAAGAGGATGAAGTTTCTTCGTTGGTAGCCAGGGCCGAAATAGATAGAGCTTCCTTGAGGCCAAAAAAGTCCCATTCAATGATGTGTTGTATGTGTATTTATAGGTAGAAATTCAGTTAGGGTTGAGTGGCCACGTGGCAGCTTCAGAGTAAATCTCGGAAGTAGTGGAGAACATGAGGAAATGGTCTTTAGCTGCCCAGAATTCGGTTAGGGGTAGAGACCCGATCCGGTTGGCCCGATCCGAATAACCCGATCCGGGTGACCCGATCTGGTTTTCCCGATCCGAATGACCCGATCCGGTTTACCCGATCCGGTTTGGTTGGTCAGAAATATTCGCTTTAGCTTGATCCGAAATGGTGGAATCCAACCCGAAGCTTATGTGCAAAGAAATACGAGTTTTCCCATCCTTCGTTACTTCGTCCAAGCGGATGTCGATCTCTGGTAGGTCATACTCAAGCCCTGAGTGGCCTTCCTGATAGAGTTCTTCGGCTTTGGATAGTCTGGTCACAAAGCAGGCTAACATTTTGCCCCCCAAAGTACATCTTGTTGCAAATAAGATGTGCTTTGAATAAGTCGAGATGAATCTTTTTGGAACTTTTTCTGAATAAATGGCTTGTCATATGCCGCATTGCTTCCGTTGATGCTTATCGGGCCAAATTTCATGGCTAGAGTGGTCAAGATGATCAAGTAATCGTTTAGACTTCATCGAATCAAGAGGTAGAATTCCTTCATCATAGGTCATGTGGTACGTTTGGCTCCCGTGTGAGATCGTACATGTAAAAGTTGATGCCAAACGACGCCATCTTCCTAAACAAGTCAAGTGCATTACTAAGCTAAGATTTCTTTAATGTATAAGTCAATGTATACAATAACCGTCCAAGTCATAGTATGGTGTCAGAATCTTCATATCTTAAGCTAGCATCTGGACCGTTCGGATAGAGTGCATCAGAGTCGGCATATGAATTTGTCATTTTTGCTTGGATTTTGACTATCTCGATATCAGGATATTAATCTAGGACTCCATGATTGGATCTAAACGTAATAATAGTGCATCCGAAAGCCATGATCACTTCAGATTGTTCTATAGTCCCGTGATCACATACGAGTCAGTACGAGATGTTGTTGAAAACATGCAAGCCAATAGCTGGTAGGATTATCACAATTGTAAGGCAGCAGAGGAGTTCATCATACTCTCCATTTGATGCAGTTGCAGATCAAGTCTTTGAATTCTTGCTTGATCCGTAATTTCGCTCACTTGGATTGTCGGGATGAATCACGTCATATTCTAAAGATATAATGCATATGTTCTGAATCATGCATTGAGTCAGGGTCATGTTTAAAGTCAATCTGTCGATTGAAGTTAATGTTCCTAACATTAGTGGAGGATGAGCGAAGTCAGTGCTTATGCCCCCAGCATTGTTGGGGGTTATGATAGGTCAATCGGACATCCAATCTTTTAGCCTTTATATTTTTTTCTGCCGCATCGGGTTAGATATGTAGGTTCAACAATCTTAGTCACCCTGTGTCATTATGTGCACATTCCCAAGTCATCAAGGGTTGGAGTTGTATATGCGAATGGTCGAATCACATTCGCGTTGGGGTCAACCCATATGTTTAGCCAGAAAGCAGTGATCGCCTTATTGAGTATATCAGCAAACTTAGATACTCTCCTCGCATCAGCTGCAGAGTTGAGTAAGCTCGTCAATCTTGCAAGCGAGCGAATGTCGTTAGTGAGTTATTCAAGCTCCTTCGTTCACGCTTTGGCATAATCCGAAATAGCCACCATAATCTTGTTGAGTCTATCACCCATGCTTGGTTCCATTAAGCTTGACAATCAAGACCGCGGGCCGAATTAATGACATTGGTCATTTCCAGAATTGTAAATTCCTATTATTCTTTCCTGGGGCTTTTCTTTTTCCTTTATTATTTCAAGAGTCAGATGGTGCTTCATTCTGTCGTGAAGACATTGAGATCATCCATTTCAACATTAGCACACTCTTATTCCAAGAATCTGTCTGTCTCAGGATAGGATTTTCCAACGTTTCTAGGAGAATCTCATGGTAGAGAGATACCGAGGTTTGTTTCAGAGGTGAATCCGTCAAGTCCTCTTGGTGGGTCTCGATGCAAAGAGATTTTGAAGTTTGAGATATCCAGAATACCGGATACTACAGCAATCAACACTATATATGGTCCAGGTCGATTTACCGATGCCACTGTGGCGTTGAATCTTTCAAGGAATGCATGTAGGGTCTCGCCTGATCTCTGTTGAAGCATCAATTAATGTTGCCAATTTGGCCCTCATCTTTGAGAAGTTGTCGCTAATTACCTAATTTAGCGCTAATGCCCCCCGTATGAAGTCTTAAATTGGGTGGAAGCCGGTTTCTGGCTTCTTGGTTGTGCATATGTAATAGCAGTCAATCAGGCTTCTGTTTTTTTAATTCTGGATGGTGATCCGCTACTTGGATGTATGCGGGTTGCTCTTGAGGAGCCATTCTTCTGCTTATAGTCTGGGTTATTGTGAAGCTCAGATAATCGTAAATGTGCCTAAAGCTGGCAGATAGTCAGATGATGATGTTCGAAGCTCTTATCCTGTACTCCCCATCCATGGGGATTTTACTAAACGGTGGTCATCAAATCCACGTATTCTCTGAATTCATACTCCCTCATCGAGCTGTGAGTTAGAGTTTGATAGAAAATGATTTATTCGTGTCCAGCTCATGTTAGTCCTTGGTCTCCCATCCAAGCTTTGAGGTTCGGAGTCGGATGGCAATGAAGTTAGACTATAGCTTTCTCGAATGCTCTCATCTTCCCCCTACATGGGGAGCCTCATGTTGAGGTTGAGCTGGATTTTAAACATTCCTCCGAATTGGAGAAAAGGTTGGTCGGGCTTCGTTTAATTTCTCGGTGGCTCTTGCATATCCATCGTTTTCATCCAAAATGTTACAATCGGAAGTTGCATGTTACAAATGCCTGGGAGGAGGTTGTTTGCATCATCTTTTATTAAAGACGACTATGCCAACTTGTCCTGGGGTCCCATATGATCTGGACCATGGAGCAGGGAGAGTTTGAGCCAAGTTCGTTGTCGCTTGAATTTCTATGGTGCTCGCTCCAGCGAGTAAGTCGTAATTACTCGGCCTTCCATCTATCCAAGTAGAAAAGTTATCCATCATTTTCTGTCGTTTCCAGAGAAGTTTGTCTCACCGAGCCATCTGAGTTCTCAAATCAGCGAGGGTACCACATATTTCATATCTAGCTTGACATGCTGAGGGATCATTGCAAGAAGAAATTTGCTGACTTCCTTCGTTCCAAGCGCCTTCTACGCCAATATCCTCAGCACGGAAAAAATTTCTATCTTCTTTCTTCTTAGCCTTTGAGTTTGAGTGTCAGGCAATTTGCCTCCTCACAAGTTAGAGGTCAAAGCAACGGCATCTCCCTTTACATGGGGTCTTTCAACTGGGAAGTCGGTCCGGACTAGCAAATGGACATCCACTCTGCATCCATTTCGTGGTCCTCAAGCAGCCTGTCAAGATCGAGGTATAAGTTAGACACAGACATATAACATTTATGAATATTTTCAGCAGTGCGGCCTTAGTCCGGGGGTAATAGAGAAAGGTCGGCAGTTATATCACGTCCCTTTTAAATTTAGACGTGGATGCACGGAAGGGAGACATTATTTTCAAAGCTTATGTGATTGAGTTATCCAAGTGCTCGAGTGATAGCATTTTCTATTCAATATATTTGCGAGGTGACACTCGTCGTTGCACTTGGGCTATGGCTAGTCATACATGGGTGTGTATGTTTATTTGATATATCACTCTTAAGGCCTCCTTTCGGTCGTTGCCTTAAGTCGTGTGACACATTATTAAACAGTTCACTCACAAGGCCTCCTTTCGGTCGTCGCCTTGAGTCGCATGAAAAGTTTAGCATTAGGCATCAGCGTCAGCCTTCTGGACGTGGCCCTTTGTTTGTTTTCCACCAGCCTGCTGTGGTTGTTGCGAGTGCGGCGCTCACATTCTTGTCTTGTTATCTTGTACAAGCCTGCACTCAATAAACAAAGCAAATCCCTAAGCAATAGTAATAAAGCGCATCACAATCAAACAAGGGTTCCAATTCAAAAACCCCTGAAATCAAATAATATCTAGCTAATCATATAGAATTTATCTAAAAATGGGGGTGATGTGTGTCATGAATAAAGGGCCTGGCCAGGGCCTGTTTGGGATTGATTAAGATCGATAGTGCATTGCCCCCCATGCCCGGACATGAAGGGTTCGGGCTCAGCTTTCACTCTTGCCCCCGATACTACAGCGGGGTAGGAGCCCTTTTATGGCATTTAGTCAACATGCCTTTATACTCTCCTGTCGTATGCCTAGGATAGAGTGGAATCAGGGCGGTCTTTTAATCGTGGTGCACCTTCACGCCTTGAGGACGTCATCTTCCCGTCCTTTATACCCTCTCTCGAGTCATGAGAGTTAGAGTTACGGACGTCATCTTCCCGTCCTTTATACTCTCTCTCGAGTCATGAGAGTTAGAGTTACGGACGTCGTCTTCCCGTCCTTTATACTCTCTCTCGAGTCATGAGAGTTAGAGTTACGGACGTCGTCTTCCCGTCCTTTATACTCTCTCTCGAGTCATGAGAGTTAGAGTTATGGACGTCGTCTTCCCGTCCTTTATACTCTCTCTCGAGTCATGAGAGTTAGAGTTGTCCAGGCGAACGGTCGTGTCATTCGCCTTGGCGCTCCTTCTTCAATCTATTTCAAAGACTAGGAGTCTGCCGTCTCGAGTGTCGTTCTCAAACTCGATTTTAGTCCTTACTCCACGCTTCACTCTGGCGGATGGAGCTTTTCGGGCAAGTGGTCGGATCACACTCGCCGAGGCACTACCTCATAATTTCCGATTCATGGGTAAAGGTGGTTGTTTGCAGTGATCAAGTCTCTCTCATCCCGTCAACTCGTGGGATGAAGTTTGGTCGAAAGCTGCAATATTGTCCTTTAAATGTTCTCTCAAATCATGAGAGCTAGAGTCACGGATCAAGCGATCTTTCAATCATGGCACACCCATCACCCTCGTCCTAGGTTGGTACTTCTATCCAATCTCTGAGGATTAGAGTTAGTCGGGCAAACAGTCAAAAGACGTTGGCCTAAGCTTTGCGTTCCTCCGATCAATCTATGGGAGGAGTGATTGGCACCAAACTTCGGGTACCTGCATCATTCATATCGCATGAGTTAGTCATGTCCATAACTCAAGAAGCATGTAAAAGTAAATTGCATGATTGAAAAGTAAGCATATCAAGGGGCAATGCTGCCTCCTTTATTTGGATTCATGTAATCTGATGGTGTTAAACATAGGACTGAGTGATATAGATGGTCGAATTGCATCTATCTGAAATCGAATTCCAACTTTAAAATGCAAAAGTCAATGCATAATTATCTTTAGCTCTTCCACGTATGATGCTAGGAATGGATGTCATCTCAGATCCACCTTCAGCTATACAACCTCTTTTAGGCGGAGAGTGTGACATTTTAAACGAGCGGTTCAGTCAAGCTTGTCATGATATTTCTCCATAACTCTATATGCCGGTGTTAGAAGTCTGATCAGTATCAAATCCTAGGTACCTACACCATCCAAATATTATTTCATCTGAGTTAATTACATCAATAACTCAATAAGGATGCAAATATAAGAGTCATGGTTAAAGAGTAGTCCTGTTAAAGGAATGAATATGATTCTGTGTGAAAATGGCATTGCATGTTATCTGCATGTCCATTTTGCCTTGCCCAATCTCTGCCAGGGATGACTTGATTGTGGTCTTGGAGTGATAAAGACAACTAGGAAAATACTGTAAGCGAATGACAAGGTCATGTCTCCTTTAAATCGCCTTTTTGCACCCATGCTAAGGGCAAGGGTTGAATATCAGGGAGTCATGTATGTATTGATAATAGTATCATATCATCACATTGGTGCCAGGACAATAATTGGCAGGATAATAATGGACCCATGCTTATAAGAACTTTTGCACTTTCCATGCTGGGAAATAGGAAATGGCTGCTATGGGGATAGTCATATCTCACCCATCCGTAAATATGTCTTCAATCCCACGACGGGAATAAGATCTAATGCACAGATAATCAATCAGTATCCTGGCTTAAGTCCTCTAAACTTTTACTTCGGGCAAGGCTGAGGTAGTCGATTATGCAAGCCCGTGATGTATCAGCTTTGAATTAGATGATATAGTCACGAGCAATTGACATTTGAATCTCCAGTTGCCCCTAGCATCTGGGGCACGAGTTACTTGACTAATACTCGATGAAGGGAGTGAGATTGTGAATCTTCACTTTTTAACTCCAAAACGTCATTCGTCAAAAGTTTCATTGGCGTTCATCTCCCAACTAGCGGGAGGCTGATTTGTGATTTTGTCGAATCATTCAGGGCAATGAATTGAGCAATGAGACTCGTTAATATCTATCTCGGGGTAACCTTTCAAAGGAAATAAGCAATGTCACCTTGCATGTCATATCTTGAGGCATAACGAACGTTGGTATGCCATTTATTCTCCCTGCCGGAAGCATTCCGTGTTGTAGGAAGTTTCTTACGGGGGTTGTCAATTATTCTCCTTTGTGTTTAGTCTCCAACACTAGATCAACTTCCATCTGATCAATGGTCGGAGTTTTCCCGAAGCAATCGACAAGCTGTAAACGAGCTTTTCAATCTTTGGGAGGTTCCTTCGTTAGATGTTGCCCTCTTGCATCCCGAATCTTCATCTTTTCTAGGGTCTATGTCTTCGGGCAGATCATCGGGCAACTCTTTCTGCGATGTCTTCTTTGCTTGCTAAACCCATGCCTATTTCACACTCGATCTCATCATGAGGGGAAGCATTTTTGGGTTTCATGACATCTCCGTTGCATAGCATATTCTATCCAGCCAAGTAGAAGGCTCTTCCAGTAACTTGGTCTTCACGGATCATTCCCGCTCCAGCTTCGGTAGGGACTAAGCAGTAGACACTAGGGTGCAATGTAAGCTCTGAATTATGCTGAAGCTAGTCAGTCTAGACCTTGATCAGATAAGCTTGAGTACGACAGCATAGCTTGCGAGACTTGAAGTAATATTCATGCGTTATGTTACAATGGAAATGATAAATAGAGAGCTAATGGTCGATTCGTATCTGCTTTAATCTCGAGCTCTCATCACTTGACCAAGGTTGTATGGTGGCTGGAAGGCGGTCCAGTTGCTATAATCCGAGAAAGGTCCGTAGGTCCAATCATGGCGTATGGTGGTTCAACTAGTACCTAACTCTGGGCACTAAAGTATGTTGACCTAACCCTTATTGATGGAAATCAGTCTTCATCGATGTGGTCGACAGCAAATAGCCATTGCAAAGGTTAGCCGAGTTTTTCGGGAGGTGAACCACGGGAAATATTTCATTCATCACATCTTTCAATTAAATTGTAGCTTGGGGATGTTGGGATCCTTAACTACTTTCTGGTATCCCATTATTGACAATCATGGTCACTAAGATCATATGAATCATCTTTGGAGTAGTGCTCGAACTGTTCTATATAACCGTCATTCGGTACTCCGCCGATTGGATAGGTTTAAGTCACATAAATAAGGTAATCACTGGTCGTTAGGGGAACAGTAGTTGCATCAGTGAAATTTATACACCATCAGTGCTATGGAAGAGGAAGCTGCTATAGGACAAGCATTGTCTTGTATACTATCATTGATAGCAAGCTGAATTTGATCGACAGCTCCTCACATTGGCTTACTGATGCAAGTAAATGTCATGGCTCTGGGAAGAATCCCAGTCGTTGCCATCTTGCTGTCATATTCTTAGATTATCCACCTTATCTTCATTAACAAACTTTGATGACTACTGTTGGTCAAAATATACGTCGAGCCGAAGGCGAGCCGTGCTCCGAGCCGAAGGCGAGGCCGTCAGCGGGTCTGGGCGCAGCGCCGGCGGGGGTCCGGGGCCCCGCAGTCCCGGCGGCGATCGACCTTCAAATTTGCGGGGGCACCGCACGATTTTTTCGATTTTGGAAGATGGAGCCTTTTCTGATATGATCTTAAAAATGTATTTTTTCCAAAAATAGTTGTTTCGGGTCGGATCGGATCATGCCTTCAAATTTGCGGTTCGGAAATTGTCTTCAGGTCGGGTCGGATCAGACTAGTTCCTCCGAGTCGGATCGGAGACGTCATTAGCTAGTCGGTTCGGTATACATGAAAGAGCCGGTTCGGATCTCCTCTTCCTGTTCGGATCGGTCTTCCCTACCCTGCATCTCCACTTTCCTGCGGTTCGGGTCGTGGCACCCTCTTCGGTTCGGAGATGCATCGCCAGGTCGGATCGGAGTATCAACAGCAGCTGGATTCGAGTCCTGCTCAACGGGTCGGGTCGGAGCATTGTCCCCGGGTCGGTTCGTTGTGCCACTCCGGGTTAGACGTCTTCGGATCGGATTGGACCGGGTATGTCATTGGATCGGGTCGGGGTTACGTCATCAGCAAGCGGCCGGTTCAGATCCCCCTCTCTACTTCGGGTCGGAGGTTGCTTTTCAGGTCGGGTAGGACCAGATCCGACCCCCTTATGGATATTAGTCTGCACTTCATCTGCATCCGATCCAAGAGCTTCATTAGCATCCGACCCGGTCGCTTCGTTTGAACTAGAAACACGTCTGATCCGATCCGAAGTCGAGGTCCATGCTGGACGACGCTGCTATGCTGGGCGAATCTTTTCGAACCCATGACTTCATTCCAGAGACATCTATGCTTTGGGTAGAATTACTGCAATCGTCGAAAGCTTCGAAAGTGATGAGAATGCGGATTATCTCTTCAGACTTGGAGATCCAAACAGTAGATAAATAATCCGAAAAGATGAGAATATTCATTTCTCAGTGAAAGCACCAAAATGTTAGACCAAAAAATGGTCCTAACACCCAATTGATAATGTTTTGTAGAGAATAATGAGGAATCATGAACAAAAAGCAAGAAAAATCAATCAACACACGGAATATATAGTGGTTCGGCGTTAACAAGCCTACATCCACTTCATAGCTTCTCAATTTATTCAGAAATCACAAATACAATGAGTATTGACGCTCAAGCACTCAACTACAATGAATAATACTCTCCGAATTCATTGATTTTATTAAAGAGGATGAAGTTTCTTCGTTGGTAGCCATGGCCGAAATAGATAGAGCTTCCTTGAGGCCAAAAAAGTCCCCTTCAATGATGTGTTGTATGTGTATTTATAGGTAGAAATTCAGTTAGGGTTGAGTGGCCACGTGGCAGCTTCAGAGTAAATCTCGGAAGTAGTGGAGAACATGAGGAAATGGTCTTTAGCTGCCCAGAATTCGGTTAGGGGTAGAGACCCGATCCGGTTGGCCCGATCCGAATAACCCGATCCGGGTGACCCGATCCGGTTTTCCCGATCCGAATGACCCGATCCGGTTTACCCGATCCGGTTTGGTTGGTCAGAAATATTCGCTTTAGCTTGATCCGAAATGGTGGAATCCAACCCGAAGCTTATGTGCAAAGAAATACGAGTTTTCCCATCCTTCGTTACTTCGTCCAAGCAGATGTCGATCTCTGGTAGGTCATACTCAAGCCCTGAGTGGCCTTCCTGATAGAGTTCTTCGGCTTTGGATAGTCTGGTCACAAAGCAGGCTAACAGTCTCCTACGAGGGTATCTAGGGTAACTGAAAGGTATTGATGGTTACAAAGGGGATGAGGACACCGTGAAAGATCCTTAACATTCAGATCATCAAAAGCGAAATAAGGGCATATAAGGAAGATGGGCGTATCGTAACTAAGATGTATGAAAATGTAACAATGCGGAATTTTGACAATAAATAGATTAGTTATTTTATTTGATTCCCAAAAATAGTCATTTCTGTAAATGATGGAATTTAACCACGAAACTAAGACCGAGGCTTTCGTTATGAAATTCTGGTCAACTTTCATTTTTGGAGTTTCGCGAACCGTATGAAAAGGTTACGGACGAAATAGGAAAAAATAGATGAAAATAATAAAACATAACATATAATATTTGGCACCATTTATAACCTGCCTTCATTGGGCTTTTTGGCCTAAGGGCGGTCGACACCCGTGGATGGAGCGGTCGACTGCTTTAGGCGTTTTCAGCCCAGTGGTGGCTAGGGTTATATAGGCTTTTATCATTATAAATTATACAAGATAGATGGATGTTTATTAAATTAAATCTTATGTTCAAGGATCATTCCAACACCTATAAATAAAGGGCTAGACCCCCCCATTCTTTTCCGCATATTTCTGAGACCAGCAGCTAAGCTCAGCCATTTTCTTTTCACCTCAAGCTAATTCTAAAATAAAATATATTCACATAAAAATAATCAAATATAAATAAAATAGATTTGAGGAGATTAATCAAATTTAAGTGGAAAAAGGTATGGATTGGGGTTTAGGTACTTCTTCATCAGATTTCTCCACTCTTTTCGTATTTTCTTGCAAATCTACAAATTTGAAAGTGTCCCCTTTCGGAATAAATGTAGATCTGCAAGAATTTAGGAATTGTAGGCCTAAAAGAATATTAAGATTTGGGTAGCTTTCAGGTGAGTGGAAAGTCTATATACATACTTTACAATAATCTAATTTACTCGTTTGTGGTAAATTTGAAATGCATGCCTAAATATTTATCAGATCTATTTATAATTTTGTTAAATCTGAAATAATGCTTATCAGATCTATTTATGAGTATTGTAAATCTGAAGAATTATTGTGGTTTTGAATATTGTGGCCTTTCTTGAATTGTTCATTTTGTTGCCTACAATTGTATTCAAATATTATGGTTATTGTAAACACCATAGAATCAACCCCATAAATCATTATTCAAAGTGCAGTTTATTCTAGATGTGCAGTTTTGGAGTTGATTCGTGATTTATGTAATTCTTGTTTACAAGATTATAAACCTGTTTGTGTTCAGTTTTGTTTAGGTTTTAACTTGGTTATTGTAAATATGCCTTTTTGTTCTTTTTCAACAAAAAGCACATTATTTGAATTAGTAGGAAATATGTATAAAAACCTAAAAGAAAAGGGTTGTATAAGTTCATGGACAAACATTGATTTTTGTATGTTTGTACATAGTTACACAACCATACCAAAAACATATATTACATATTTCTTATGATTTGAAATATTCCTCTTTTAATTATTTCGGGCATAATTTACAATAACCTAAGTTATTGACCTTTTTGTAAGATTTGTAGTGATATATGGTAATATAAAGGTAAATTGGCTTCGTCTTATACTTGATGAGTTTCTAAGCTTCAACAATGGTCGCGTGAATATCATATACTACGGTGAGTATATTATGCGAATGCTTAAAGAACGAGAGATTCCTATACCTTATTCTCCAATAACAGAGATATGCAATATAACTTTAAAAATCGTATCCTTAATGAAGCTACCCAAAACCATGCCTCCACGAATTATTTCTTATAAAGAATGGGTTCAAGGACCACAACCCAGACAAGAACCTCCCTATTGGCTACTGAGGCGAAATCATGTTTCATTGTTCAGGTCCTAGTTCCGCTGCTCAGGGGTTGTAAAGGCCTATTCCTATGGGTCAAGAGAGGGTTATTGTTTAGTGAAACTTTAGAAGGAGTCTGGGACTAGTTGTAGGACGTTGCTCCGAACTAGTGTAAAAATTCCTGGTGTCGTTTATTTTTTAACTACATTTACTCTGCTTATCTGTAACAACCCAGAATTTCAAAACCAATTTAAAAATTTATTTTAAGCTATTTTAATGAATTTTGGATATTTATAATGATTTGTTTTAAATAATAATGACTGAAATTTTATTTTAAATAAAGTTAGAACTTATAAATTTATATTGATTATATTACAAGCCTGAAAAGGTGCGGTAGTTTGAAATTACAATTTTTAAACTTTGAAAAAATATATAAAATTCATTATAAGTCAGAATTGGACGAAACGAGAAACGCTAGGATCGCATTGACGATATCTTTTTAATGAATTTAAGAAATTGAGATTTCGAATTATAAATTGTAAGTTATGACAAAATTAAAATTTCAGAAAAACGCTGTGGAATTTATATATATAATATATATGGCCTAAAAAGCTACTTTTTGTATACGAAGGAATTTGGACTCAAAACCACTTCCATTGAGTACAAATGATGTTTCTGAATTCGAAAAGTATAAACACTGATATATTTCGAGATTCGGAATTTATTTATATAAATATATATTTTTAATATAATATATATATGCCTTAAAAAGTGATTTTTTGCAAACGACCTCCGAATGCGATTCTACTTTTTTTTGGATTCGTATCGTCAAATAATGATAAGATTCCAAGTTTCATGATTTTTCGAACCAGTATGTGATCGTAATTGATTTTTCAGTGTGAAACAGTCAATACTCTGACTTTAAATATTCACTATTTGTGCATACGGACTTGAAGTTCGACGAGACCAGATTCTTTGGATCTGTAATGTCAAAAAATGGCTGCATGTCAATTTTTATCAAGAATGGAATCCGTAGGTGTCCCAACAGATTTTTAAAAAGAAAATGGACCTAAATTGAATAAAATTAACTACATAAGGGTTAAAGATAATATAATTAAAAAGATTAAAATATACAAGGGGTTAAAACAAAAATTCTCTCTCCTATACAATATCCTAAACTCCTCCCTAACCCTAACACAAACCTAATTCTTCTCCTTTTCTCTTCAAGGGCAGCAGCTTTTCTTCCTCCTTTTCTAATTCATTATTTCCTTCTTCCCCTTTTTCTTTCAAAAATCCAATTACTGGCCTCCTACTCCAATTCACCGCTGCCGCCGCCCCTCCTCCCTTCTCCAGCCGCTGATTAGTCCTCCTCTCCTTCTCCTTCCTTCTCTCTTTTCCTCCTCTTCTCCTTCTCTCTTTCTTTTTCCCTCTTTGAAAACCCTAGAACTAATAGCCACCACCGCCTCCACCATGGACCCCACCGCCGGTCGCCGCACCACCACCACCCCTGCACCTTCCCCACCTCCAATCAGGCCCGCCGCCGCCTCAGCACCATCTATCTCCGGTCGTAGGCCCTGCTTCATCAAAAATTCCCTTTTTCACAAAATTCCCAATTTGCAAATGACCTCCTGTCCTTCTTTCCTCAATACTTTCAAACCGTGCATTTCTGGCCAAAACTCTTCAAGATCAAAGTTGTAGTTCACGATTTTCTCTTTGATTTGAGTATATGGAAGTCGAATTTTGGAGTTTGGAGCTGGTCGGGAAATGCGATTTACGACAGCAGACCTGTTGCGAAGATTCACGATTTCCGGGGAATCAGATCACTTTTGGAAGAAAGTCCACTAGGCGAAAGTTGTCCGAAATGACGTGTTTGTGCTAGAAAAAGAGTTTAGTGAAGATTGGAGTTCATTTGCAGAAGTTAGAGCCCAAACAATGAAATCAAGTGCGAAAAGTGACAAAAAGGCGAGTGCGACGAAAATCAAAGACTAACGGAGTAGAAACAAAGGTGAGAATTCTTTCTCACTCAATCTTTTATACAGTTATTTATTTTTATAACTGAATGTGCATTAATTATCTGTGATTGAAATATTTGTTGTTGATTATCTATCGTATGGATAATTGTTGATTTGGATGTTATGTTATGATTGAGATTGGGAGTATTTAACATGTAAAATAAGGTTAATATACTTATGATAATTTAAATATGATAACACTTCCATTTACAAGTTACCTGACTTGCTTATATGATTGGGACGATAATTTTCACACATCGCCCAAGTGCACAAATAACATTCTATTATTTTGTTATGTGTTTGTTGAAACCCCACACGGGTCTCGGAATGATATTCTAATCACACATTTCTTTTGTGATTAGTTGTAAAATGCACTCTGGTTGTTACTTGGATGTTTCATCATTATTATAGAATGCATGCGATGTATGAAATCCATATAATTAAAATTGTATGGTAATTGATTGGGTCTCATTCCAATTTAGGATTATATGAATGTTTTCTTTTTTATAACATATTCAGTTAAAGAATCAAAACACGGTTTTTGAAAATAATTAAGTGAATGAAGCCTATTTAAGTAGATTTGCGTCATCTTTACTCGAGCAGATATTTTAATCAATTTTATCAAAAGATTAGATTTCAAAATTAGACCTTTTAAAAAGATTATTATTATGATATTATAATAATATGTAAAGTTCATCTTTTTATTGTCATTTAAGAAAATAAAATGATTTGCAATTAAAGTTCATCTTTTTATTGTCATTTAGGAACTTGAAATGATTTACAATTAAAGTTCATCTTATTATTGTCGTTTAGAAACATGTTTATTATCATATTTTGATTAACAAATAAAATTAATCTTTTTATTATCGGAAACATGTTTATTATCATATTTTGATTAACAAATAAAATTAATCTTCTTATTATCATTTAGAAACATGTTTATTGTCGTATTTTTATTAACAATAACAATGTTCTTTTTATTGTCAAAGTAGGAACATAAAATTATAATAATATGATTTACAATAAAATTAGTCTTTTTATTGTATGTAGAAACATGTTAATGATTAAAATTTGATTTGCAATAAAAATCATTCTTTTTATTATATGCAGGGACATGAAATTTATCAAAATTTGATTTAAAATAAAAATTATCTTTTCATTATATTTATGAACATAGGAATTATCGAAAATTGTTTTACAATAAAAATATACTTTTATTGTGTGTGTGTGTGTCTATATATATATATATATATATATATATATATATATATGAATCTCAAAAGATTAGATTTTAAAAATAGACCTTTTGAAATGATTATTATTTTGATATTATAATAATATGTAAAGTTCATCTTTTTATTGTAATTTAGGAACATAAAATGATTTGCAATTAAAGTTCATCTTTTTATTGTCATTTAGGAACATAAAATGATTTACAATTAAAGTTCATCTTTTTATTGTCATTTAGGAACATAAAATGATTAACAGTAAAATTAATCTTTTTATTGTCGTTTAGAAACATGTCTATTATCATATTTTGATTAACAATAAAATTAATCTTTTTATTGTCGTTTAGAAACATGTTTATTATCATATTTTGATTAACAAATAAAATTAGTCTTTTTATTGTCATTTAAAAAAACGTTTATTGTTTTATTTTGATTAATAATAAAAATGTTCTTTTTATTTTCAAAGCAGGAACATAAAATTATAATAATAAGATTTATAATAAAATTAGCCTTTTTATTGTATGTAGAAACATGTTAATGGTTAAAACTTGATTTGCAATAAAAATCATTCTTTTTATTATATGTAGGAACATGAAAATTATCA
The DNA here is from genome assembly GCA_030737875.1 of Allium sativum. Classification (NCBI taxonomy): domain Eukaryota; kingdom Viridiplantae; phylum Streptophyta; class Magnoliopsida; order Asparagales; family Amaryllidaceae; genus Allium; species Allium sativum. The sequence goes on along the minus strand of CM060916.1, from coordinate 708,407,478 downwards.
AAATTTGATTTACAATAAAAATTATTTTTTATTGTATTTATGAACATAGGAATTGTCGAAAATGGATTTACAATAAAAATTTACTTTTATTGTATATATATATATATATATATATATATATATATATATATGAATCACAAATTTAGTCATGTTTTAAAAATATTGGGTGAAACGTTAAAATTGATAATTTTAAAGTACATTCAGAATTATTATGAAAAAGAAAATGTTAGTGAAAACGTCTAACGATATAAATATATATATATATATATATATATATATATATATATATATATATAGAGAGATTAAAATTAAATGAATCGCGCGTGGTAGTTCGCGTTTTCGTAACTTTAAACGGTTATAACAAAAGATCTAACCGTTAGACTTTTCCAAAAATGAAACCGTTAGGTTCGTTTTGGAAAGATGTTTCCATCGATATTTAATTTTTTAAGATCCAACGGTTAGATTTAGTGAAATTTTAAACTCAAATTTTAATAAAAACAGCGGTTAAACGACCTGAAACGTCATTTAATTAAATATGCCTATTCTTAAACAATTAAAAATGAGAAAAATATGTAAAATCATAATAAATGATTTAAAAAGAGTTTTAGATGAAAAATTCCAAGTTTATTAAAATAAAAGATATTTTTATCATAGTGAGTGATTTATTTATTTTTATAAATAAATAAAAGGATTTAAAATGGTGTTAATATAACCAAGAATTTCAAATGAATAAATTGGATTGGAATTTGATATTGAATATGGTTCGACATGAATTCTATTCAAAGTCCGATATTAAATATCAAATTAAATTTTGTGTTTGTCATGAATCGTGTCTTAAATAACACTGTCCTTAAACCCAGTCGAGAAAAGAGTTAATCTTTTAATTAAGATTTAAATGAGATTTTCCAATTAATAAACATAATTAAAATTAAGTGGAAGTTGATTTTGGGTTGATTGTGAACAATGTTTTAAATGACATTAGTTCTTAAAACCCGATTAACAGTGAAATTATGATTTGCAATTTATTAATCTTTTAACTAAGTTTAATGGAATTTTCTAAAAAAGAAGTTTTCCAATTTAATACATTAAATTGAGGTTGAATGGAATAGGATTTTGGATTTATAGTGAACTGTATTTTTAAGTGACATTTGTTCTTTAACCCAGTTAAAGACAAGATTAACTTCTTAAACTTGAATAATCAATAAGTTTAGAAGAGTAAAACTAAATGGGTTTTTAATAAATCTTTAATTAGATTAAATGGGAATAAAGTAATTAAATTTACTGAATTTAAGAAGTGACCGAGAATGGAGTACCACCAATTTTACTCCATGCAATGGTTGAATCTTTAATTTGATTTGAATGAAAAAATGGTAATTAAATTAACCGATAACACATTGGGTGTTACATATGGAGTACCACAAGTTTTAGTCCATGGGATGAATAGGTTGGGACTGGGATAGTAAAATAAAAGATTACTTTGGTAAGGTGTTATTCCGACTAGTTGGATGAACCTTAATTTGGTTTTGGTAGAGAAAAGATAAAATAAAATCTTTTAAAAATGATATTCAAAGGAGAATTAAACTATAAGTTTAAAAGAATTTATCTTTGATAAAATTAATGGGAACATTTCCCTAATAATATGAATATTTTATTAAAAGAATATTCTGAATTGGAATAAGGCGTATAGTGTGTTTTTATAGCACTTGTTTATAAAATACGCGAATTATTCGGGAATACTGAGTTTAACCCATTCTGAATAATTACTACGACGATTGAAGTCGACGATGAAGACGGTGGTTGAAGACCGGAGTTCTTCACATCGGTTGGATGATTACTGTTGTCTTGATTGGGTCGTACACCCAAAACAAGGTAATAAGTGGTGATCGTCCAAACGTACTAGGAGATCGACGGATATGCGAGGACCTTTCTCCTGTATTGGACATCTGGGACGAGGAATAAGGTGCCTCCAGTTTCGTTCAGACGCAAAATGGTCTTTTAACTGGATGGTATGTCTGACATTGTATTCCTTTATGTTGTATTCATTGATCTCTGCTAAATATATAACTGTTTGGCGGCGGAGAATTCATTCTCTTGCTTAACACCCTTCTCTGAGATGTATGAGCTTAGAGGTTATATATTGGCAGAAATCAATGGTATGGTATGGATTGACAATGTGGCATGCTAAGATGCAAATGATCAAGGCTTTTGTTGAAAATTAGAGCCTTGTGGATGAAGATCAAAGCACAGCTTATTTAGGCATAGCTTTGTGTATAGCGTTACTTCGCGAGCCTCACACCCCGGTATGGACCAGAAACGGGAGAGGATTGCAGGGAGAACATATGTTTCTTTCTAGCTAGGAGTGGTGTCATGGTATGGAGCCCAGACATTTTACTTATGTGGGTGATGGAATGAGGCGCCTCGGTAATTAAGTCCCTAGTGGCTCAGATTTTATGCCCCATAGGGCAGGGAAACGTATTGTTGAGGCACAAATCCACTAAAGTATTTGTGGACCGGCCCTGAAGATCCAGGGTGCAGTCGCGGCTGATCCTGAGACATGGGCTAGATTGTCTCGAATCTGGTAAGGACGATCCCTTGCCTTGGTTCATAGATGGAAATCCAACTTCCAATATGACATCATGTAATTTTGATTGTAGAACTAGTATGGCGACATGATATATGGTGCCTATGTCGTCTATGATTGATACATTTATATTTGAAGTTGTTTTAAACACTATGCACTTGTAATAATATCAAAATTGATTTGTTTTATACGTATCAAGCATATTTGGCTATTATAAGGGAAAACTCTATCCTCCGGCTTGCGTTGCATTGTGTGATGGGACCTGAGTCTTATAATAGCTTCATTTTACCAAAAATCATTGCGTTGTTTTATTTCAAACTAAGATTCATGTGGAGTAAACCCGTTCCGTGTTATACGACGTGGTCCCGTGATTAACCCACTTTAAAATCAAGCTAATATATGTTTTAGTTCTCACACCAGTCTCATGACTGACCAGGAGTTACTTGTTTTAACCTAAACTCTGTGTGCCCATATTTTCCACATGGACAGCTAGTAGTTTTGGTTTTGTAGATATTATATTCACAAGATCCTGGTTTACAGCTGAAGCGATATTCGGGAAGCTCTGTATCCGTGTATTTCTTTCTGTTGTATTTTGTATTATTTTTCCACTCTATTTAAATGTAATTTAAATCTCTGATATTTTATTTCCAATGTATATTATTTATTCATACTCTGTTATATTATTGTACTCTGATGTAAATTGTTGTAATAAGCAATGAATTGTTCTTCTATTTGTGTTCTGGTGTGTATTATTCTCAAAGCAATCCGTATTTTCCTTGAAGGGGAAGTTTGGGTCATTTCATTTGGTATCAGAGCTTTGGTTTACAGACCTTGAGAACAAGACACATTAGAACCGAACGAAAGAATTCATCAGAGATTGGATTAGTAATATCCAATGAGAATAGCTCATTAGAGATGGGATCAGTAGTAACCTAGAACGAGTGTGAAGGGTATTAATTTTTAAAATAAAAATGAAAACAAATATTGTTTTGAAAATTTAATCTAATAATATGTATTTGAGTACATTATTTTATTTTGGACAATCAAGTATATGAAGATTTTTAATATACGCGTAACTAACGTGTATTTGAAGCCTCAGATACTAGATAGATATAGAATCACAATCTAGTCGCCCGGAGATGATTTTGATGATGAGGCATGATCATCAATGATTATGTTCGAGTTTCGAAAGTGGTATATCTTTATGTTTCCAATTGGCTGGTGTGAGAACCAAAATTTAGATTGGTCTATTGTTTGGAATTGGCAACAAAAATATTAATTTTATTATAAAAAATTATTATGAATTTGAAAAGATAATCACCTAATAGATTGCCGGTTGTGATGTTTGATTATTAGTTTAACTAATAAAGTTATTGGAATGATAATTAATTTAACCAATATATATAAGAATGATAAATTTAGCTAAATCGAATTTAATATTGAACTGAATTGAAAATTGATTAGAATTGAAAGTTGAGTTGGTTAGTTAAACAAGTTTCAGCCCCGTTCCTTTTTTAGGATGAAAAGATTTAAAGTGGGGGAGATTGTAACTACCCGGAATTTCAGAACCAATTTAAAAATTTATTTTAAGCTATTTTAATGAATTTTGGATATTTAAAATGATTTATTTTGACTAATAACGACTGAAAATTTATTTTAATTAAATTTATAGCTTATAAATTTATATTGATTATATTACGAGCCTGAAAAAGCGTTGTAATTTGAAATTTCAATTTTTAAACTTTGAATAAATATATAAAATTCATTATAAGTCAGAATTGGACGAAACGAGAAACGCTAGGATCGTATTAAAGATATCTTTTTAATGAATTTAAGAAATTGAGATTTCGAATTATAAATTGTAAGTTATGACAAAATTAAATTTTCAGAGAAACGCTATGGAATTTATATATATATATAATATATATGGCCCAAAAGGCTACTTTTCGCATACGAAGGAATTTGGACTCAAAACCACTTCCATTGAGTTCAATATTACGTTTCTGAATTCAAAAAGTATAAATACTGATTAATTTTGAGATTCGGAATTTATTTATATAAATATATATATTTTTAATATAATATATATATGTAACGAAAAGGAATTTTGCTCGATCCGAATCAGTCGCTAAACCGATCTAGACCGTTCGAAACGCCTGATTGTTTTGAGAACACGACAAAATAGAACGCAGAAGGAAGAACATTTCATTGCATATTACAACAATTCCATCAGAATACAAGAATATACAGAGTATAAATAAAGATTACACAGAAATATCAGAGATTTAAATTACATTTAAATACATCGCAGCGGAAAATAACACAATACACAACTGAAGGAGATATACGGATACAAAGCTTTCCGAATATCCTTCCAGCTGTAAACCAGGATCCTGTGAATATAAATCTGCAAAACCAAAACTACTAGCTGCCCGTGTCAAAATAAGGGCACCCAGAGTTTAGGTTAAAACGATAAACTCCAGGTCAGTCATGGGACTGGTGTGAGAAGTAAAACAGTAATTATACTTTATTTCAAAGTTCGGTAAATCAAGGGACCACGCCGTATAACACGGAACGGGTTTCCTCCCAAGAATACCAATGCATAAAACAAACCACGCAATGCTAAATAAAGAAAAATGAAGCGATTATAGGACCCAGGTCCTATCACACAATGCAACGCAAGCCGGGGGATAGGGTTTTCCCTTATAATAGCCAAACATGCTTAGTACGCTTTAAACAAATCTTTTGATACTATTATAAGTGTATAGTGTATAAAACAACTTCAAATCATAAGTATCAATCATAGACGGCATGGGTACCATATATCATGTCGCCATACTAGGCTCTACAATCAAAACCGCAAATGTCACGTATTTGGAAATTGGATTTCCGTCTGTGAACCGAGGCAAAAGATAGTCCTCAACCGATTCGAGACTGTCTAGCCCGAGCCTCAGGAACAGCCACAACTGCCCCTTGGATCGTAAGGGCCGGTCCACCGATGTGGATTATTATGCCTGAACACTACGTTTCCCCGCCCTTTGGGGCGTAAATGAGCCAACGAATGACTCCATCGGACCCGGACTGTCCGATCAAACCGAGGCGCCTCGCAATAGCAACAACCACATAAGTCAAACTCGTCAGGGCGTGTAAAACCACTGATGCCACTTTTTAGCTAGAAAGAAACGCATGCCCTCCCTGATGTTCGTATCCCGTTTTTGGTTCACAACCGGGGTGTGAGGCTCTCGAATTCACGTTACACAAAGCTATGCCACACAGGCCGTGCTTTGATCATCCACCACAAGACTCTGCTTTTCAACAGAAGCCTTGATCATATTGCCACTTAGGCATGCCACACAGGCAATTCACTCTATGCGTTTGATATCCATCAGTATATAACCCCTGAGCTCGTACGTCTCAGAGAAGGGTGTTAAGCAAGAGAATAAATTCTCCGCCGCCAAACAGATATATATTTAATAGAAATCAATCACACAGACTAAAATCCAATGTCAGACACACAGTCCATTTACAAGTTCGTTTTGGGTCTGAACGAAACCGGAGGCACCTAGTACCCCGCATATCCATCGATCTCCAAGTACGTCTGGACGATCACCAATTGTTTCCATCTTCTTGGGTGTACATCCCAATCAAGATCGTCAGTAATCACCCAAACGACGTGAAGACCTCCGGTCTTAGACCACCGTCTTCATTTTCGACTTATCGTCGTATCAGTTATTCAGAATGGGATAAACCCAGTCTTTCCGAATAACTCGCGTATATTATAAACAAGTGTTACACAAACACAACATACGCCTCATTCCAATTCATCAGTCACTAACCGTAAATTAACGAGAGAATAATTCCCCAAATATTAACCCCGAAGGCCGAAACCAACATCAGATCAATATCCAGAAAACCATTCTGCTTAGCTAACCGACAGTTAGTTTCTAAATTTCACATTCATAGGGAAAGGTTCCCATTAATTTTATCAAAGATAAATTCCTTGAATATATTCTTTAATCTTCTTTTGAATATCGATTCAACTAGTCGGGATTAACGAACCTTACCGAAGTAATCATTTGTTTTAATTTCCCAATCCCAACCTATTCATTCCATGAAGTAAAACTGGTAATACTTCATATCTAACACCACAGTGTTATCGGTAAATTCAATTACCATTTCACGTTCAAATCTAATTAAAGATTTAACTATCGCCTGGAGCAAAACTGGTGAAACTCCATCCTCGATCATTTCAATCTAATTAAAGATTCATTAAAACTCCACTTAGTTTTAATCTGTGACTGGGTTAAAGAATCGGTGTCATTTAAAACACTGTTCACGATAAACCCAAAATCACATCACATTTCAATCAGTCCCTAACCGTAAATTAGCAAGTGAGAAGTTCCCTAAGTATTAACCCCGAATGCCGAAACCAACATCAGATCAATACCCCAGAAACCATTCAACTCAACTAATCTCCAGTTAGTTTCTGAATTTTCTTAACTCCTTTGGGTCTAAGAACAGTATTATTGAAGATACCGTTCACGACAACCCAAAATCACATTTCATTAATTATCGGGTTAAAGAGCAAGTGTTATAAAAAACACTATTCACGATAAACCCAAAAATCAATACCAATTCAATTCCAATTAAATATCATTTAATTGGTACACTTCATTAAATCTAAATAAAAAGATTTAATCTTTTTCTCAACCGGGTTCAAGAACAGTGTTAATGAAGACACCATTCACGACAAACCCAAATCACATTTCATTAATTATCGGGTTAAAGAGCAAGTGTTATTTAAAACACTGTTCACGATAAACTCAAAAACCAATACCAATTCAATTCCAATTAAATATCATTTAATTGGTACACTTCATTAAATCTAAATAAAAAGATTTAATCTTTTTCTCAACCGGGTTCAAGAACAGTGTTAATGAAGACACCATTCACGACAAACCCAAATCACATTTGATATTAAATACAAGGCTCTGAATAGAAAATATATCGACTTATATTCAATATCAAATTCTACGACCAACAAATATCATATTGGAAATAGCGATATATAAATATCTTTCAAATTTCCATAACAACATCTGTATAATCACGAAATCCAACATCAAAATATTCTGAAGACAATTTCGATTCAAATCCATTCCAATTCAATTACTGGAAATTCTGGTTACTTTTAAAACCCTTTTCAAATTCAATTTATTTATTTAAAAATAAATAGAATTATAATTCTAGTTCAAAACTAGTTCATTTCGATAAAAATCTATTTTTATCTTTTCAAATATGGAGTTTTTCATCCCAATTCTTTCTAAATCATTTCTTAAGATTTTACACAAATTATTACTATTTTTACTAATTTTATCAAGCCCCGTACATTCGATTTCCATCAACGGCCATCGAACTGCACTTACAGCGACCTTTTCCAAATTTGATTTGGACGTAATTCCAAATCCAACCGTTAGATTTCTAATTTCTAATATTTGTTAGAAAGCTCTTTTCGATACGAACCCAACGGTTCCGGTTTTAGGAGAATACTACCGTCGAATCTCCCGCAATATCCATTCGAAGTCAATGGCCGAAATTCGCGAACTACCGCGGCACGACGCGTTCTATTCAGGCCATTATATTATATATATAATATATATAATATATACTTCGTCGATTTCAATTCAAAACGTGCTTTATAAATCGTTTTAAAATTCATTTCAAATCGATTTCAATTCAATTTCAATTTAATTCGAATTTCTTTTCAATTTCAATTTGAATTCAATTCCTTTCGATTTCATTTCGGATTCAATTATATTCAATTTAATTCGAATTTCAATTCTATTCGAATTTCAAATCATTTCAGTGTATTTCGAATTTCAAATCAATCCAGTTTAATTCGAATTTCAATTCACTTTAAATATAATTCGAATTTCAATTCATTTCAATATAATTCGGATTTCAAATCTATTTCAATATTCATTGAAAAATGAATAAAATCGATATACATATCGTTCACGTCAAAATGGCGTCAATCTAATCAACACGGCTTCATATATTTCTAATTTCAAATATTCTATTTCAAATATTTCTCTTTCAAATATTTCTCTTTCAAATATTTCTTTTTCAAATATTTCTATTTCGAAACTGGAATGAGGCCCAATCAATTACCATATAATGTTAATTATAAGGATTTTCTACAACACATGTATATATCAACAACGATGAATAATCAACCATCATCCAAAGTGCATTCTACACGGTATAAGCATCAAATATAAATATTCAACGCTTATAGCAGCCTGTCAACCAATCGATCGACATACAACTAAACAATCGGGATTAGTGTACGTCAAATATCTTCCCAATACCCGTGTGGGGTTTCAAATAATCAAACACAGATTTTATTTGTGTAGTTGGGCGATGTGTAAAATTTATCGTCCCAATCAATATCAGTCAAATGTGTGTATATAAACAAATCGTCCGATTTGTTTATTTTTATTTCTTTTCATATACACGTTAAAAATTCTATTTTTAACTATAAAATATTTTTAGCTATATAAATATTTTATTTCATTTCACATCACATCACACAATCAACTACACAACAAAATCAAACAAACAAGCATACAAGCCGTCCATGGTCTGTGGACGACGGGTGTCGGGTGCTACTAAACACCGTCTGCATCCTAGTATATATTTTTAACTAGAAAACAAAATAAAAAGGTGAGAAGTTCTCACAAAGGGTTCCACTCCACCATGCTTTGCTTTTGAACTGCTGAACATCTGGCTCTGTTCGAAATTCTACTGCAGTCCTTTTCACGGTGTTCGAATATAAAAATATTATTTTTATTACTTCTTTTCAATAAATAAAAATTCTATTTTTATTTCTCCTTTATATATATATTTTTACAACGCTTCTTTCTATATAAAAATTATATTTTTATTTTTCTGCTTCTTATATAAAGATCTAATTTTTATTTCATCTCTACAAGAATCACATTTTTGTTTCAACATATATATAATAAAAATCAGATTTTTATTTCGCTACTTATATAAAGATCAAATCTTTACTATCTATATAATATAAAAATCGTATTTTTATTCTTTCTATATTATAAAAATCATATTTTTAATACTCTACTTATATAAAAATAATATTTTTCACCTTTCTATATTAAAAAATTATATTTTTAACCTTTCTATACTATAAAAATTATATTTTTAACTTTTCTATATTATAAAAATTATATTTTTAACTTTTCTATATTATAAAAATTATATTTTTAATCTTCACATTATATAAAAATCCAACATTTATATAATATACTTCATAATAATGAAGTTTTTAAATTGATTAACCTAACTAAACATTTAAAATAAACTAAAACAAAATAAAATAAAATAAAACTTACCGCAAATTGGGGGGGGGGGGTCACTGTTCCGTCGGGGGTAGGGTGTGCGGTTGGAGGGGGTTGATCGGAGTGGGCAGTGGCGCGTGGGAAGGCGGTTTGGGGAGATTCGAAGGGAGGGGGGTGTGCGGTTTTGAGGGATTCGAAAGGGGGGGGGTCGGTGCTGTTGGGGCGCGCTTTACGGAGGAGCGGAGGATGGAGGGAGGGGGGTGAAGCGATGGTGGCGGCGACGAAGAGGGGGGGTCGCGGCTGTGTTGAGTTTTTTTATTCGATTTGAGAAATGAGTGAACGGAGGGGCCAGAGAGAGAATATAGAGGGGAGAGGCTTTGTTTTTATTTATTTATTTATTTAAATTTCAAAAAGGTACTTTTATTTTCGACCTCGAAACGAGGCCCACCGCCTGTCGACCACAACTAATTACCCTCATTCCGAACACAATGGGATATATATCATAGGCTGATTTGATCGTTTCGATCAGTTTTCGTCAAAATCAACATATAACTCTATATATTGAATTTGAACGCACATTTCAATTTACTGGGGTCACATACTAACTCGAAAAATTCCACAAAAATATTTTCTAGCTTCGTATTGATGATACGGTCCTAACAAAACTAGTTTCATCGAATTCTAAGACCGTTTGAAAAATGGCCATTTTCCAGTCGATTAAAATCAACTAAAACCGGTCAAACGCGTTTTCCTTTGCCACGCTCACATATTGATTCGAAAAATTATGAAATTTGGAATCTAGCAATAACTTGACATCACGGATCCAACAAAAGTGGTTTCATCGAAATCCGAGGTCGTTTGCAAAAATTCCATTTTTAAGGGCTTGAATTTCATAGCGACTATTCAGAATTTTCAATTGGACATAACTTTTGATTCCCGCTATGAAATTTTGATTTTTCGGATTCGTTGGAAAGATATTATCAATTAGATTCAAATATTTTTGGTTTCACTAAAATCCTGTTTATTTTGCACCCGGTATGTTCAATTGAAGTTTGAAATCGAATTATCGAACTAATGCGCCATTTTCAATTCCTTTTATAATTTAAAATAAATATTTATATTCTAACGTCGATTCAAACAAATATATACGTTCGAATTATATTCAAAATAAATTTCTCGTCGATATTATTTAAAATAATCTATTTTAAATATTCAAAATTCGCTAAAATTGCCAAAATAAAAATTTTAAACTGGCCCAGATTTCCGGGTTATTACAATCTCCCCCACTTAAAACTTTTCGTCCCCGAAAAGGAATAAAGCCGAAAGTTGTTTAGCAAATCAACTCAACTTTCATTATTTTCACTACGGCTTAAGTTCTTCAACTTTTCGGTTTCTAAGAACTTTTCAAATTTTTCAAAAATTTGGCAAACACCCTAAATTTTCGAAAAATTTCGCCATAACCTCCCCTGCACCGGGAGCACGGGAAAATCCCGAAATTGCCATACAGGCCTTCTGATCTCAAAAAGAAAAAGGAAAAGCCAAGCGGCTAGCCAATCGGCTCATAAAATCATCATCACCCAAACACAACAGTAAATTATGATAAACATGTACCTATTTGTCGGGCAAACAAATTTTATTCTTCTGCTCTAGCCTCTTTGCTATGACTTGTTCAATGTAAGTACATGTATATGCATGCAAATGCGACAAATTTTCAATACAATTCACTATTTGATACAATTTGGCTAAAGGTTCAACATTTTAATTAATCAAACTATAATCAAACAACACAATCAGCAATCAATTAGTTGATTATCATTTCAAATTTATAACTTTGATATATAGTCTAAAAATCAGATTTTTGATGCAAAATCACAACAATAAGCCCTATCTAATTTTGGTTCTCACACCAGTCAATAGGAAATATATAGATATTACACGTTCGTCACTCAAATATAAATTCTGATGATGATATATCAATCATCAGAATCACCCCCGGGCGACTAGAGTGTAACCCTATATCTATCCAATATATCAAAACTTCGAATACACGCTAGCTAGGCGCATACGCAAAAATTTTATATATTGGATTGTCCTAATCAATATCAAATAAATAATCAAATATGAATAATTGATTTTAAATTTTCAAAACAAAATTCGTTTCATTTTAAAAATATACTCTTCACACTCGTTCTAGGATACTACTGATCCTATTTCTAACGAGTCATTCTCGTTGGATATTACTAATCCAATATCTGATGATTTCTTTCGTATAGTTCTAAGGTGCCTTGTTCTCTGAGCTTTGTAAACCAAAGCTCTGATACCAAATGTAACGAAAAGGAATTTTGCTCGATCCGAATCAGTCGCTAAACCGATCTAGATCGTTCGAAATGCCTGATTGTTTTGAGAACACGACAAAATAGAACGCAGACGGAAGAACATTTCATTTCATATTACAACAATTCCATCAGAATACAAGAATATACAGAGTACAAATAAATATTACATAGAAATATCAGAGATTTAAATTACATTTAAATACATCGCAGCGGAAAATAACACAATACACAACTGAAGGAGATATACGGATACAAAGCTTTCCGGATATCCTTCCAGCTGTAAACCAGGATCCTGTGAATATAAATCTGCAAAACCAAAACTACTAGCTGCCCGTGTCAAAATAAGGGCACCCAGAGTTTAGGTTAAAACAATAAACTCCAGGTCAGTCATGGGACTGGTGTGAGAACTAAAACAGTTATTATTCTTTATTTCAAAGTTCGGTAAATCAAGGGACCACGCCGTATAACACGGAACGGGTTTCCTCCCAAAAATACCAGTGCATAAAACAAACCACGCAATGCTAAATAAAGAAAAATGAAGCTATTATAAGACCCAGGTCCAATCACACAATGCAACGCAAGCCGGGGGATAGGGTTTTCCCTTATAATAGCCAAACATGCTTAGTACGTTTTAAACAAATCTTTTGATACTATTATAAGTGTATAGCGTATAAAACAACTTCAAATCATAAGTATCAATCATAGACGGCATGGGTACCATATATCATGTCGCCATACTAGGCTCTACAATCAAAACCGCAAATGTCACATATTTGGAAATTGGATTTTCGTTTGTGAACCGAGGCAAAAGATAGTCCTCAACCGATTCGAGACTGTCTAGCCTGAGCCTCAGGAACAGCCGCAACTGCCCCTTGGATCATCAGGGCCGGTCCACTGATGTGGATTATTATGCCTGAACACAACGTTTCCTCGCCCTTTGGGGCGTAAATGAGCCAACGAATGACTCCATCAGACCCGGATCGTCCGATCAAACCGAGGCGCCTCACAACAGCAACAACCACATAAGTCAAACTCGTCAGGGCGTGTAAAACTACTGACGCCACTTTTTAGCTAGAAAGAAACGCATGCCCTCCCTGATGTCCGTCTCCCGTTTTTGGTTCACAACCGGGGTGTGAGGCTCGCGAATTCACGTTACACAAAGCTATGCCACACAGGCCATGCTTTGATCATCCACCACAAGACTCTGCTTTTCAACAGAAGCCTTGATCATATTGCCACTTAGGCATGCCACACAGGCAATTCACTCTATGCGTTTGATATCCATCAGTATATAATCCCTGAGCTCGTACGTCTCAGAGAAGGGCGTTAAGCAAGAGAATAAATTCTCCGCCGCCAAACAGATATATATTTAATAGAAATCAATCACACAGACTAAAATCCAATGTCAGACACACAGTCCATTTACAAGTCCGTTCTGGGTCTGAACGAAACCAGAGGCACCTAGTACCCCGCATATCCATCGATCTCCAAGTACGTCTGGACGATCACCAACTGTTTCCATCTTCTTGGGTGTACATCCCAATCAAGATCGTCAGTAATAACCCAAACGACGTGAAGACCTCCAGTCTTCGACCACCGTCTTCATCTTCGACTTATCGTCGTATCAGTTATTCAGAATAGGATAAACCCGGTCTTTCCGAATAACTCGCGTATATTATAAACAAGTGTTACACAAACACAACATACGCCTCATTCCAATTCATCAGTCACAAACCGTAAATTAACGAGAGAATAATTCCCCAAATATTAGCCCCGAAGGCCGAAACCAACATCAGATCAATATCCAGAAAACCATTCTGCTTAGCTAGCCGATAGTTAGTTTCTAAATTTCACATTCATAGGGAAAGGTTCCCATTAATTTTATCAAAGATAAATTCCTTGAATCTATTCTTTAATCTTCTTTTGAATATCGATTCAACTAGTCGGGATTAACGAACCTTACCGAAGTAATCATTTGTTTCAATTTCCCAATCCCAACCTATTCATCCCATGAAGTAAAACTGGTAATACTTCATATCTAACACCACAGTGTTATCGGTAAATTCAATTACCATTTCACGTTCAAATCTAATTAAAGATTTAACTATCGCCTGGAGCAAAACTGGTGAAACTCCATCCTCGATCATTTCAATCTAATTAAAGATTCATTAAAACTCCACTTAGTTTTAATCTGTGACTGGGTTAAAGAATCGGTGTCATTTAAAACACGGTTCACGATAAACCCAAAATAACATCACATTTTAATCAGTCCCTAACCGTAAATTAGCAAGTGAGCAGTTCCCTAAGTATTAACCCCGAAGGCCGAAACCAACATCAGATCAATACCCCATAAACCATTCAACTCAACTAATCTCCAGTTAGTTTCTGAATTTTCTTAACTCCTTTGGGTCTAAGAACATTATTATTGAAGATATCGTTCACGACAACCCAAAATCACATTTCATTAATTATCGGGTTAAAGAGCAAGTGTTATTTAAAACACTGTTCACGATAAACCCAAAAATCAATACCAATTCAATTCCAATTAAATATCATTTAATTGGTACACTTCATTAAATCTAAATAAAAAGATTTAATCTTTTTCTCAACCGGGTTCAAGAACAGTGTTAATGAAGACACCATTCACGACAAACCCAAATCACATTTCATTAATTATCGGGTTAAAGAGCAAGTGTAATTTAAAAACTGTTCACGATAAACCCAAAAATCAATACCAATTCAATTCCAATTAAATATCATTTAATTGGTACACTTCATTAAATCTAAATAAAAAGATTTAATCTTTTTCTCAACCGGGTTCAAGAACAGTGTTAATGAAGACACCATTCACGACAAACCCAAATCACATTTGATATTAAATACAAGGCTCTGAATAGAAAATATATCGATTTATATTCAATATCAAATTCTACGACCAACAAATATCGTATTGGAAATAGCGATATATAAATATCTTTCAAATTTCCATAACAACATATGTATAATCACGAAATCCAACATCGAAATATTCCGAAGACAATTTCGATTCAAATCCATTCCAATTCAATTACTGGAAATTCTGGTTACTTTTAAAACCCTTTTCAATTCAATTTATTTATTTAAAAATAAATAGAATTATAATTCTAGTTCAAAACTAGTTCATTTCGATAAAAATCTATTTTTATCTTTTCAAATATGGAGTTTTTCATCCCAATTCTTTCTAAATCATTTCTTATGATTTTACACAAATTATTACTATTTTTAATAATTTTATCAAGGCCCGTACAGTCGATTTCCATCAACGGCCATCGAACTGCACTTACAGCGACCTTTTCCAAATTTGATTTGGACATAATTCCAAATCCAACCGTCAGATTTCTAATTTCTAATATTCGTTAGAAAGCTCTTTTCGATATGAACCCAATGGTTCCGGTTTTAGGAGAATGCGATCGTCGGATCTCCCGCAATATCCATTCGAAGTCAATGGTCGAAAATCGCGAACTGCCGCGGCGTGTTCTATTCAGGCCATTATATTATATATATAATATATATAATATATACTTCGTCGATTTCAATTCAAAACGTGCTTTATAAATCGTTTTAAAATTCATTTCAAATCGATTTCAATTCAATTTCAATTTAATTCGAATTTCTTTTCAATTTCAATTTGAATTCAATTCCTTTCGATTTCATTTCGGATTCAATTATATTCAATTTAATTCGAATTTCAATTCTATTCGAATTTCAAATCATTTCAGTGTATTTCGAATTTCAAATCATTTCAGTGTATTTTGAATTTCAAATCAATCCAGTTTAATTCGAATTTCAATTCACTTTAAATATAATTCGAATTTCAATTCATTTCAATATAATTCGGATTTCAAATCTATTCGATTTCAAATCTATTACAATATTCATTGAAAAATGAATAAAATTGATATAAATATCGTTCACATCAAAATGGCGTCAATCTAATCAACACGGCTTCATATATTTCTATTTTCAAATATTCTATTTCAAATATTTCTCTTTCAAATATTTCTCTTTCAAATATTTGTTTTTCAAATATTTCTATTTCAAAACTGGAATGAGGCCCAATCAATTACCATATAATGTTAATTATATGGATTTTCTACAACAAATGTATATATCAACAACGATGAATAATCAACCACCATCCAAAGTGCATTCTACACTGTATAAGCATCAAATATAAATATTCAACGCTTATAGCAGCATGTCAATCAATCGATCGACATACAACTAAACAATCGGGATTAGTGTACGTCAAATATCATCCCAATACCCGTGTGGGGTTTCAAACAATCAAAAACAGATTTTATTTGTGCAGTTGGGCAATGTGTAAAATTTATCGTCCCAATCAATATCAGTCAAATGTGTGTATATAAACAAATCGTCCGATGTGTTTATTTTTATTTCTTTTCATATACACGTTAAAAATTCTACTTTTAACTATAAAATATTTTTAGCTATATAAATATTTTATTTCATTTCACATCACATCACACAATCAACTACACAACAAAATCAAACAAACAAGCATACAAGCCGTCCATGGTCTGTGGACGACGGGTGTCGGGTGCTACTAAACACCGTCTGCATCCTAGTATATATTTTTAACTAGAAAACAAAATAAAAAGGTAAGAAGTTCTCACAGAGGGTTCCACTCCGCCGTGCTTTTCTTTTGAACTGCTGAACATCTGGCTCTGTTCGAAATTCTACTGCAGTCCTTTTCATGGTGTTCAAATATAAAAATATTATTTTTATTACTTCTTTTCAATAAATAAAAATTCTATTTTTATTTCTCCTTTATATATATATTTTTACAACGCTTCTTTCTATATAAAAATTATATTTTTATTTTTCTGCTTCTTATATAAAGATCTAATTTTTATTTCATCTCTACAAGAATCACATTTTTGTTTCAACATATATATAATAAAAATCAGATTTTTATTTCGCTACTTATATAAAGATCAAATCTTCACTATCTATATAATATAAAAATCGTATTTTGATTCTTTCTATATTATAAAAATCATATTTTTAATACTCTACTTATATAAAAATAATATTTTTAACCTTTCTATATTAAAAAATGATATTTTTAACCTTTCTATATTATAAAAATTATATTTTTAACTTTTCTATATTATAAAAATTATATTTTTAACTTTTCTATATTATAAAAATTATATTTTTAATCTTCACATTATATAAAAATTCAACATTTATATAATATAATTCATAATAATCAAGTTTTTAAATTGATTAACCTAACTAAACATTTAAAATAAACTAAAACAAAATAAAATAAAATAAAACTTACAGCAAATTGGGGGGGTCACCGTTCCGTCGGGGGTAGGGTGTGCGGTTGGAGGGGGTTGATCGGAGTGGGCGGTGGCGCGTGGGAAGGCGGTTTGGGGAGATTCGAAGGGAGGGGGTGTGCTGTTTTGAGGGATTCGAAAGGGGGGTCGGTGCTGCTGGGGCGCGCTTCACGGAGGAGCGGAGGACGGAGGGAGGGGGGTGAAGCGATGGTGGCGGCGACGAAGAGGGGGGGTTGCGGCTGTGTTGAGTTTTTTTTATTCGATTTGAGAAATGAGTGAACGGAGGGGCCAGAGAGAGAATATAGAGGGGAGAGGCTTTGTTTTAATTAATTTATTTATTTATTTTAATTTCAAAAAGGTACTTTTATTTTCGACCTCGGAACGAGGTCCACCACCTGTCGTCCATACCTAATTACCCTCATTCCGAACACAATGGGATATATATCATAGGCTGATTCGATCGTTTCGATCAGTTTTCGTCAAAGTCAACATATAACTCTATATATTGAATTTGAACGCGCATTTCAATTTACTGGGGTCACATACTAACTCGAAAAATTCCACAAAAATATTTTCTAGCTTCGTATTGATGATACGGTCCTAACAAAACTAGTTTCATCGAATTCTGAGACCGTTTGAAAAATGGCCATTTTCCAGTCGATTAAAATCAACTAAAACTGGTCAAACGCATTTTCTTTTGCCACACTCACATATTGATTCGAAAAATTATGAAATTTGGAATCTAGCAATAACTTGACATCACGGATCCAACAAAAGTGGTTTCGTCGAAATCCGAGGTCGTTTGCAAAAATTCCATTTTTAAGGGCCTGAATTTCATAGCGACTATTCAGAATTTTCAACTGGACATAACTTTTGATTCCCGCTATGAAATCTTGATTTGTCGGATTCGTTGGAAAGATATTATCAATTAGATTCAAATATTTTTTGTTTCACTAAAATCTGGTTTATTTTGCACCCGGTATGTTCAATTGAAGTTTGAAATCAAATTATCGAACTACCGCACCATTTTCAATTCCTTTTATAATTTAAAATAAATATTTATATTCTAACGTCGATTCAAATGAATATATACGTTCGAATTATATTCAAAATAAATTTCTCGTCGATATTATTTAAAATAATCTATTTTAAATATTCAA
The DNA here is from genome assembly GCA_030737875.1 of Allium sativum. Classification (NCBI taxonomy): domain Eukaryota; kingdom Viridiplantae; phylum Streptophyta; class Magnoliopsida; order Asparagales; family Amaryllidaceae; genus Allium; species Allium sativum. Next base: position 708,388,692 of record CM060916.1, on the reverse strand, counting down.
AATTCGCTAAAATTGCCAAAATAAAAATATTAAACTGGCCCAGATTTCCGGGTTATTACAATATACGCCTTAAAAAGTGAATTTTTGCAAAGGACCTCCGAATTCGATTCTACTTTTTTTGCTAGATTCGTATCATCAAAAAATGATAAGATTCCAAGTTTCATGATTTTTAGAATCAGTATGTGATCGTAATTAATTTTTCAGTGTAAAACAATCGATATCTGACTTTAAATATTTACTATTTGTGCATACGGACTAGGAATTCGACGAGACCGGTTTCTTTGGATCCGTAATGTCAAAGAATGGTTGCATGTCAATTTTTATCAAGAATGGAATCCATAGGTGACCACATGGATTTTTAAACCATGAAAACATACCTAAATTGAATAAAATTAACTACATAAGGGGTTAAAGATAATATAATTAAAAAGATTAAAATATAAGGGGTTAAAACAAAAATTCTCTCTCCCATATTGTAACGACCCGGAAAATCTGAACCAATTAAAATTTTTTAAATGGCTAAAATAGCGGATTTTAAATATTTAAAATAAATATTTTAAATAATGCAATGAAAAGGGAGTTTGAATCGACGTTTGAAAATGAATATAATTAATTATAATTATAAACAAGGCCTAAAATGGCGCTGTAGTTTCAAAAATTGAATTCAAACTTTGTCGGACTGTACCGGGTGCAAAACAAAACGGATTTGAGTGAAACCAAAAATATTTAAATCTGTTAGTGAATACCTTTCTAACGAATCTGAAAAATCGAATTTTCATAGCGTAAAGCAAAAGTTATGGCCAAATGAATTTTCCAGAAAGGTCGCTATGGAATTTATATAGCCCGTGAAATTGTCCATTTTGCATACAACCTCGGAATTCGACGAAACCACTTTTGTTGGATCCGGGATGTGAATTTATTGCTAAGTTTCAAATTTCATAATTTTTGAAGCAATTATGTGAGCGTGGCAAAGGAAAACGTGTTTTGGTCAATTATAGTTAAATTGGATCGACCAGAAATGGGCCTTTTTGCAAACGCTTTCAGAATTCGATGAAACTAGTTTTGTTGGGACCGTATCGTCAAAACATAGCTAGATTTATTTTTCTGGAATTTTTCGAATCAGTTTGTGGCCGTGGCAAATTGAAATGTACGTTCAAATTAAATATTGAATGTTATATATTTTAATTTGAAGGAAAACTGACTGAAACAGTCGAATGGGCCTACGAAACATATCCCATTGTGTTCGGAATGGGGGTAAAAAGCTAGGGACGACAGTCGTTGGGTTTGAATTGGTGTTCGTGTGGGAAAGGGGGTATTTTCGAAATTTAAAAAAATATAAATATAAAGAAAATCTCTCATTGGCCAGTTACCATTTTCTCTCTCCCCGATGGATACTGCGCACGACGGAAATGATGTCGCCACCTTCTCTCTTTGATTTCTCCCACGTTTCACAATGAAATCGAGTGATTCTTGATTCATTTCAAAGCTCTTCGTCTCTTCTTTAAATCCATCTAAGGTTTGCTAGTTATCATCAAGTGTGGAGGGAGATACGAGTCCTCAAAGTGAACGACTTTGGAGCGCCGCCGAGCCTTCAGGGCGCCACCGAACGGAGCGAAACCACCAGCGCCGGGAAGGTGGTTTGAAGCTCTTCGACGCTGTGTGAGCTGATTCTCCTATCGCGCAACGGTTTGATCGAAAGATCAAAACCTAGTTCTGAACCATCGTGAAAGATGGGTCCTTTATTACATCTGAACTTTGAAAAATCATATCTTTTACGTTTCTTGACGAAATTCGATGAAACAGGAAACATCGTGACCGTGTGGACGTCTTCTACATTTTAGAAGAGACCGCATATTTTTCTGAGCTTTCTGCTATTTTTGGTGGAGTGGAACCCAATGTGAGATTTCTAATTTATAAACGATATGGAAAACGACGATGTATAAATTATATAGTCGATGTATGAGCTATATAAGCATTGTACACCTCATGTATAAGCATTGTATAAGTTGTACGTTCGATGTATAAGTTATATATGCGTTGTAAAAATTATATATTTGTTGAAATAGAAGTGAATTGCTATATATATATATATATATATATATATATATATATATACACACACGCCCCTCGTCCACAAACTATGGACGATATTTATTGGTTGTGATTGGTGTGAAAATTGATTGATAGCGAATGGTTGATTGGGATTGTTTGTGGTTGATATTGATTGATTGTGGTTGAAAAATACCCGTTTGTGGTTGAGAAATATTTGGTTGAAACCACATAGGATTAGTTTGTGGAAATGAAATAAATATACATGCCGCCTGCGTGCGAACTAGATGCATGATCCCCATTGTCAAAAACCGCGAGGTTTTAAGGTAGAGCGAGGAGCTGTACTAGGGACGATCCCGGTTTTAACTACCCAGCCGTTATGCTGCCGAAATTTTGAATAATATTCATGTGTTTGAATTATTTTCATTTGTTGAAACTATACTTATTCGTTGAATAGAAAACCTTCATGTGTTGAGTCGATATTCATTCGTTGAATTGAAATTCATGTGTTGAATGGTATTCGTGTTTTAAATATAAAAATAACCTTTTTATCGATTTATATAGACTATAGAAAACCTTCATGTGTTGAATCGATATTCATTCGTTGAACTGAAATTCATGTGTTGAATGGTGTTCGTGTTTTAAATATAAAAATCACATTTTTATCTATATATATAAACTTTAGAAAACCTTCATGTGTTGAATCGATATTCATTCGTTGAATTGAAATTCATGTGTTGAATGGTATTCATATTTTTGAAATAAATTGTTTTATAATAAAAATCACATTTTTATCATCTATATGAACTTTATAAATTTATCTCCTTTTGAAATAAATTGTTTTATAATAAAAATCCTATTTTTATTACCTATATGAACTATATAAAATAATAGAGTTTTGAAATAAATTATTTTACAATAAAAATCACATTTTTATTATATACATGAATTGCTAAATATAGTGAAGTGTTGAAATAGAAGACAGTTAGATAAAAATATCATTTTTATCAAATGTGTGAAAAGGATATAGCTTTGAAATCGAATAATCGATATATATATATTTAAATAGAATTAAAATATATCGAATAACGACGCTGCAGTTCGTATTTTGAAACCGTGATTACAAACGATTAGTTCGGGAGATCCGACCATCGGATTTTCCTGAAATCGCAACCGTTGGGTTCGCTTTGGAAATATCTTTCCAACGGTACCAACTTTGTAAAAATCCAACGGTTGGATTGTCTGGAATGTTTAATTCAAATTTGAAGAAAAACAGCGCCAGAATCGATTATATTTATATATATAAATATAATTATATTTAATCGAATAACGACGCTGCAGTTCGTATTTTGAAATCGAAACTTCAAACGATTATACCGGGAGATCCGACCGTCGGAATTTCCCAAAACTGGAACCGTTGGATTCGTTTTGAAAAGATCTTTCTAATGATATAAATTTTGTGAAGATCCAACGGTTAGATTTTCAGATATGTGTAAATCAAATTTGAAGAAAAACAGCGCCACTGTCGCGTTATGGCCCGAAGCGTCGTTTTGAATAAATTGGCTATTTTAAAATAAATAAAAATGGCGATAAATCGTTATAAAATATTATAAACGATATGGATGTGATTTAGAAATTAACTGAAGGTTGGCTAAGTCGAATGGTTTCTTGGGTATTAATCTGATGTTGGTTTCGGCCTTCGGGGTTAATATTTGGGAAATCGTCCTCTTACTGATTGACGGTTAGTGACTAATGAATTGAAATGAGGCGTGTGTATATTAGTGTTGCACTTGTTTATTATATACGCGAGTTGTTCAGAAAGACCGGGTTTATCCCATTCTGAATAACTGAATCGACGATAAGAAATCGAAGATGAAGATAGTGGTCGAAGACCGGAGATCTTCACCTCGTTTGGATGGTAACCGAGGTCCTCATTGGGCGGCATCCCGAAATATGGATAATGAGTGGTGATCGTCCAGACGTACGTGGTGATCGATGGGTTTGCGAGGTATTTAGTGCCTCCGGTTTCGTTCATACCCAGAACGGACTTGCAAATGGACAGTGTGTCTGACATTGTAATTTATTCTGTGCGATTGATAACCATCAGTTGCACGGTGTGAATTGCCTGTGTGGCATACTAAGATGTTGTGATCAGGGCTTCTGTTGAAAAGCAAAGTCTTGTGGTGATGATCAAAGCCCCGCCCGTGTGGCGTAGCTTTGTGTATAACGTAAATTCGCGAGCCTCACACCCCGGTATGAACCAGAAACGGGAGAGGACATCAGGGAGGGCCTGCGTTTCTTTCTAGCTAGAAGTGGCGTCAGTGGTTTTACACGCCCTGACGAGTTTGACTTATGTGGTTGTTGCTGTTGCGAGGCGCCTCGGTTTGATCGGACGATCCGGGTCCGATGGAGTCATTCGTTGGCTCGTTTACGCCCCAAAGGGCGGGGAAACGTAGTGTTTAGGCATAATAATCCACATCGGTGGACCGGCCCTGACGATCTAAAGGGTTGATGCGTTCTGATCCTGTGGCTCGGGCTAGAGAGTCACGAATTCGGTAAGGACTATCTTTTGCCTTGGTTCATGACGGAAATCCAATTTCCAAATACGTGACTGTGCGGTTTCGATTGTATATATATATTTGGCGACATAGTGGCATGGGACGCTCATGTCGTCTATGATTGATAGTTATGATTTGAAATTGTTTTTGAAACAAATAAACACTAGTAATAATATCAAATGCTTTTGTTTTATTCGTATCAAGCATATTTTGGCCATTATAATGTAAAACTCTATCCTCCGGTTTGCGTTGCATTGTGTGATGGGAACTGAGTCTTATAATGGCTTCATTTTTATAAAAAGCATTGCGATGTTTAAAAGAATGATTTGTTTTAAAGCACTGGCAATCCAATGGAGTAAACCCGTTCCACGAAAGTGGCGTGGTCCTGTGATTAGCCATATTATAAATATGTTGAGTAGATTTCTCATACCAGTCCCATGACTGACTCGTAGTTTGTTTCACTTTCAAACTCGGGTGCCCCTTTTTCTACACGGGCAGCCTTGTATTCAGGTTTAGCTGGTTCATTCTGGATAGCTGGAGCTGAAGATGGATTCTATTATTTATCTCTTTTTATGTTGTTCAGCTCCTATTGTACATATTTTGTTTGTTTCCGCTGTAGACATTTATGTATAGCTGAACTGTATTTGTACTAAGTATGATCCTGTATACTGTGTAACTTTGATGATTTCGTTTATCCAGTATATTCTATTGTTCAATATCTGGTGTATTTATTTATTTCTGTTCTGCTATTATCTATTTCTGTGTTATATTCCACGGATTACCCTTGCCGCCGTCAGTACGGGGTTTGGGGTCGTCTCACATGTATTATCCTAAACTCCTCCCTAACCCTAACACAAACCAAATTCTTCTTCTTCTTCTCTTCAAAGGCAGCGACCTTTCTTCCTCCTTTTCTAATTCATTATTTCCTTCTTCCCCTTTTTCTTTCAAAAAACCAATTAATGGCCTCCTCCTCCAATTCACCGTTGCCGCCGCCCCTCCTCCAGCCGCCGATTAGTCCTCCTTCTCCTCCTCTCCTTCTCCTCTTCTCCTTCCTTCTCTCTTTTCATCCTCCACCTCTTCTCCTTCCTTCTCTCTTTCTTTTTCCCTCTTTGAAAAGCCTAGAACTAAAAGCCACCGCCGCCGCCACCATGGACCCCACCGCCGCACCCCCCCCCCCCCCGTGCCTTCCCCACCTCCTGTCATGCCTGCCGCCGCCTCAGCACCACCCATCTTCATCCGTGGGCCCCGCTTCATCAAAAATCCCCCTTTTTTTTTACAAAATTCTTGATTTGCAGATAACCCTCTGTCCTTCTTACCCCAATAATTTTCAAACCGTGCATTTCTGGCCAAAACTCCTCAAGACCAAAGTTGTAGTTCACGATTTTCTCTTCGATTTGAGTATATGGAAGTCGAATTTTGGAGTTCGGAGCTGTTTGAAAAATGTGATTTACGACAGCAGACCTACTGCGAAGATTCACGACCGGTGAATCAGAGCACTTTTGGAAGAAAGCCCACTAGGCTAAAGTTGTCCGAAATGGCGTCTTCGTGCTAGAAAAAGAGTTTGGTGAAGATTGGAGTTCATTTGTAGAAGTTAGAGCCAAAACAGTGTAACCGATGCGAAAAGCGACAAAATGGCGAGAGCGACGAAAATCAAATACTAACGGAGTAGAAACAAAGGTGAGAACTCTTTCTCACTCAATCTTTTATACAGTTATTTATTTTTATAACTGAATGTGCATTAATTATCTGCGATTGAATTATTTGTTGTTGATTATCTATCGTATGGATGATTGTTGATTTGGATGTTATGTTATGATTGAGATTGGGAGTATTTAACATGTAAAATAAGGTTAATATATTTATGATAATTTAAATATGATTACACTTCCATTTACAAGTTACCTGACTTGTTTATGTGATTGGGACGATAATTTTCACACATCGCCCAAGTGCACAAATAATAATCTATTATCTTGTTATGTGTTGGTTGAAAGCCCACATGGGTCTTGGTATGATATTCTAATTACACATCTCCCTTGTGATTAGTTGTAAAATGCACACTGGTTGTTATTTGGATGTTTCATCATTATTATAGAAAACATGCGATGTATGAAATCCATATAATTAAAATTATATGGTAATTGATTCGGTCTCATTCCAATTGAGGATTATATAAAAAAATTAATAAAATATTCAGTTAAAGAATCAAAACATGGTTTTTGAAAATAATTAAGTGAATGAAGCCGATTTAAGTAGATTTTCGTCATTTTTACTCGAGCGGATGTTTTAATCAATTTTATAAAAAGATTAGATTTCAAAATTAGACCTTTTAAAAAGATTATTATTATGATATTATAATAATATGTAAAGTTCATTTTTTTATTGTCATTTAAGAACATAAAATGATTTGCAATTAAAGTTCATCTTTTTATTGTCATTTAGGAACATGAAATGATTTAGAATTAAAGTTCGTCTTTCTATTGTCGTTTAAAAACAGTTTATTATCATATTTTAATTAACAAATAAAATTAATCTTTTTATTATCGTTTAGAAACATGTTTATTCTTATATTTTGATTAACAAATAAAACTAATCTTTTTATTGTCATTTAGAAACATGTTTATTGTCATATTTTGATTCACAATAACAATGTTCTTTTTATTGTCAAAGTAGGAACATAAAATTATAATAATATGATTTACAATAAAATTAGCCTTTTTATTGTATGTGGAAACATGTTAATTAAAATTTAATTTGAAATAAAAATCATTCTTTTTATTATATATAGGAACATGAAATTTCTCAAAATTTGATTTATAATAAAAATTATCTTTTTATTGTATTTATGAACATAGGAATTGTCGAAAATGGTTTCATAGTAAAATTTTACTTTATTTGGTGTTTGTGTGTGTATATATGAATCTCAAAAGATTAGATTTCAAAATTAAACCGTTTGAAAAGATTATGATTATGATATTATAATAATATGTAAAGTTCATCTTTTTGTTTTCATTTAGGAACATAAAATGATTTGCAATTAAAGTTCATCTTTATATTGTCATTTAGGAACATAAAATGATTTACAATTAAAGTTCATCTTTTTATTGTCATTTAGGAACATAAAATGATTTACAATAAAATTAATCTTTTTATTGTCGTTTAGAAACATGCCTATTAACATATTTTGATTAACAATAAAATTAATCTGTTTATTGTCGTTTAGAAATATGCCTATTATCATATTTTGATTAACAATAAAATCAATCTTTTTAATGTTGTTTAGAAACATGTCTATTATCATATTTTGATTAACAATAAAATTAATCTTTTTATTTTCGTTTAGAAACATGTTTATTATCATATTTTGATTAACAAATAAAATTAATCTTTTTATTGTCATTTAGAAACATGTTTATTGTCGTATTTGGATTAAAAATAAAAACGTTCTTTTTATTGTCAAAGTAGGAACATAAAATTATAATAATATGATTTACAATAAAATTAGTCTTTTTATTGTATGTAGAAACATGTTAATGATTAAAATTTGGTTAGCAATAAAAATCATTCTTTTTATTATATGTAGGAACATGAAAATTATCAAAGTTTGATTTACAATAAAAATTATCTTTTTATTGTACTTATGAACATAGGAATTGTCGAAAATGGTTTTACAATAAAAAATTACTTTTATTGTATATACATACATACATATATATATATATATATATATATATATATATATGAATCACAAAATTAGACATGTTTTAAAAATATTGGGTGAAACATTAAAATTGATAATTTTAATGCACATTTAGAATTATTATTAAAAAGAACTTGTTAGTGAAATTGTCTAACAATTTATATTTATATATATATATAATATAAATATAGATTAAAATTAAACGAATTGCGCGTGATAGTTCGCGTTTCGAAATCGTAACTTTAAACGATTATAACAAAATATCCGACCGTCCGATTTTTCCAAAACTGAGACCGTTAGGTTCGTTTTGGAAAGATCATTCCATCGATACTTAATTTGTTAAGATCCAACGGTTAGATTTTATGAAATATTAAATTCAAACTTTAATAAAAACAGTGCCAGTGCAGTCAAATGACCTGAAACATCATTTAATTGAATAGGCCTATTTTTAAATAATTAAAAATCAGAAAAATTATGTAAAATTATAATAAATTATTTTAAAAGCGTTTTACATGAAAAAAATCCAAGTTTATTAAAATAAAAGATATTTTTATCATAATGAGTGATTTATTTATTTTTATAAATAAATAAAAGGATTTAAAATGGTTTTAATATAACCAAGAATTTCAAATGAATAAATTGGATTGGAATTTGATATTGAATATGTTTCGACATGAATTCTATTCAAAGCCTAATATTAAACATCATATTAAATTTTGGGTTTGTCGTGAATCGTGTCTTAAATGACACTGTCCTTTAACCCAATCGAGAAAAGAGTAAATCTTTTAATTAAGATTTAAATGAGATTTTCTAATTAATAAACATAATTAAAATTAAGTGGAAGTTGATTTAGGGTTGATTGTGAACATTGTTTTAAATGACATTAATTCTTAAAACCCGATTAACGGTGAAATTATGATTTGCAATTTATTAATCTTTTAACTAAGTATAATGGAATTTTCTAAAGAGAAGTTTTCCGGTTTAATACATTAAATTGAGGTTGAATGGAATAGGATTTTGGGTTTATAGTGAATTATGTTTTTAAGTGACATTTATTCTTTAACCCAGTTAAAGACAAGATTAACTTCTTAAACTTGAATAATCAATAAATTTAGAAGACTAAAACTAAATGGATTTTTAATATATCTTTAATTAGATTAAATGGGAATAAAGTAATTAAATTTATTGAATCTAATAAGTGACCGAGAATGGTATACCACCAGTTTTACTCCATGCGATAGTTGAATCTTTAATTAGATTTGAACGACAAAACGGTAATTAAATTAACCTATAACACATTGGGTGTTATATATGGAGTACCACCAATTTTACTCCATGGGATGAATAGTTCGGGACTGGGATAGTAAAATAAATGATTACTTCGGTAAGGCGTTATTCCCAACTAGTTGGACGAACCTTAGTTTGGTTTAGGTCGAGAAAAGATAAAATAAAATCTTTTAAAAATGATATTTAATGGAGAATTAAACTATAAGTTTAAAAGAATTTATCTTTGATAAAATTAATAGGAACCTTTCCCTAATAATATGAATATTTTATTAAAAGAATATTCTGAATTGGAATGAGGCGTATGGTATGTTTTTATAACACTTGTTTATAAAATACGCGAATTATTTGGAAAGGTCGAGTTTAACCCATTCTGAATAATTACTACGACGATTGAAGTCGACGATGAAGACGGTGGTTGAAGACTAGAGTTCTTCACATCGGTTGGATAATTACTAATGTCCTGTTAAGGCTGTACACCTAAGACAAGGTAATAAGTGGTGATCGTCCAAGCGTACTTGGAGATCGACGGATATGCGAGGTCCTCTCTCCTGTATTGGACATATAGGACGAGGAATAAGGTTCCTCCGGTTTCTTTCAGACCCAGAACGGACTTATCAATGGATGGTATGTCTGACGTTGTATTCCTTTATGTTGTATTCGTTGATCTCTGTTAAATATATATATCTGTTTGGTAGTGGAGAATTTATTCTCTTGCTTAATATCCTTCTCTGAGACGTACGAGTTTAGAGGTTATATATTGGCATAAATAAACGGTATGGTATGGATTGACAATGTGGCATGCTAAGATGCAAATGATCAAGGCTTTTGTTGAAAAGCAGAGCCTTGTAGATGATGATCAAAGCACAGCTTATTTAGGCGCATCTTTGTGTATAGTGTTACTTCGCGAGCCTCGCACCCCGGTATGGACCAGAAACGGGAGAGGACTGCAGGGAGAACATATGTTTCTTTCTAACTAGAAGTGGTGTCATGGTATGGAGCCCAGACATTTTACTTGTGTGAATGATGGAACGAGGCGCCTCGGTTATTGAGTCCCTAGTGGCTCAGATTTTATTCCCCATAGGGCAGCGAAACGTATTGTTCAGGCATTACTAATCCACAAAAGTATTTGTGGACCGACCCTGAAGATCCAAGGTGCAGTTGCGGTTGATCCTGAGACATAGACTAGATTGTCTTGAATCCGGTAAGGACGATCCCTTGCCTTGGTTCATAGATGGAAATCCAACTTCCAATACGACATCATGCGGTTTTGATTGTAGAACTAGTATGGCAACATGATATATGGTACCCATGCCGTCTATGATTGATACTTTTATATTTGAAGTTGTTTTAAACACTATGCACTTATAACAATATAAAAATGATTTGTTTTATACGTATCAAGCATATTTGGCTATTATAATGGAAAAATCTATCCTCCAGCTTGCGTTGCATTGTGTGATGGGACCTGAGTCTTATAATAGCTTCAATTTTCCAAAAAGCATTGCGTTGTTTTATTTCAAACTAAGATTCATGTGGAGTAAACCTGTTCCGTGTTATGCGGCATGGTCCCGTGATTTGCCCAACTTTAAAATCAAGCTAATAACTATTTTAGTTCTCACACCGGTCCCATGACTGACCTAGAGTTTATTGTTTTAACCTAAAATCTGGGTGCCTATATTTTCCAAACGGGCAGTTAGTAGTTTTGGTTTTGCAGATATTATATTCACAGGATCCTGGTTTACAGCTGAAGCGATATTCGGAAAGCTCTGTATCTGTGTATTTCTTTCTGTTGTATTTGGTATTATTTTTCCACTGCTATTTAATTGTAATTTAAATCTCTGATATTGTATATCCAATGTATATTATTTATCAATACTCTATTATATTCTTGTACTCTGATGTAAATTATTGTAGTAAGCAATGAAATGTTCTTCTATTTTTGTTCTGATGAGTATTATTCTCAAAGCAATCCGTACCTTCCTTTAAGGGGAAATTTGGGTCTTTTCATTATCTATGATATTAGTTTATATATTTTATCTCATTAAATTTTACTTACATAACTATATTAAGTATAATATATGACACTATCAAGACTTCCATATATACACCCGGTTCCATATTACTTGTTCCTACTCTAGTAATCTTTTCATAGCATCCACAGAGTCAGCGCATATAATAATAATAATATATACACTAATCTATGATCAACGTCATATAAATAGGGTTTGATAGATGTCTAAGTACAAAATGGCGTTAAATACATGAACAACCATAGCATTCATTAACTATCCTCATATTCTCTCACTTAGTGCGTAAAGTATACAATACTTGATACTTCGATCATCGTACCCATCGGGGTCATGACGTGTCCAACTTCCCTGGTCTCTGCCTAACTATCGCTATGACCAATTTCCCTGCTCTATATCCAATAACCCTACCCAATCTACACTATCCTAGCTTTGAGGTCCGGACCAATCAGTCTGCACTGCCTTGGATCTGATTCGTTTACATGCCCCTCTCTCAAAGGTGAACTAAAATCATGAATATTTATAACTCTTTTCATGCATTCTCTGTAGTGGAATCCATCACTAGACTGTCCATAAGACTCCCTTCTGAAGTTGTCACATTATGGGAACTATACCCTGGTCATCATATGTCGTAGGTAATCATCCCGTGTCTCCTATTGCTCTCTCTCTCTAAAACAATCATCTCAATTTGACTTAATGTCATCTTTTCTGCATCTCGAAGAGAAACCACCCATGCATCAACCTTGCTCCCCATCCTGGAATCTTCATTGTATAATGATGAATCAATAGAAGCACCATGTCCTTTCCTTAAGTCAAAGGCACTAATCGAAGAGCCATCATGTCAAGATTACGATCGAACAAACCATCATGACCTGCACCTCGAAGTCGCACCACTGTCCCTGTCATATTAACCAAAATGGCCAATAACAATAGTAGTCGAGATCGACTACTTCATACTAATCAATAACGCCTACTCAGATAATCTGTTTAATCAAAATTGGTAAAAATACGTATCCAGGGGAAACGCCAGGCAATCATAATGAAGTCCACTTCGTTGCTAACTCCATCCTTTGTCATTGGATTGGCCGTAAAGCTCCAATGTCGCTCCATCTTTAAACTATTTACCAAGATCCAATGCTAGTCAATCACTGAGCCAAAACATACACTGTGAAGGTCCTTCGAGAATATATCTAGCCCATTCGAGTCTATTGTCCTTATGCATTCAATCAATATACACCAACATATGTATTAGATTGTTAACCACCCCCAAAATCTAAAAAACAGGATATTTACGAATACTAGATCGCCTACAAACGACGTTTTAAGCTAAACTAAGAAAACAATACAACCAATAGTCAAACAATTTTCTAAACTAACATACAAGCATCCATAATAGCGGTAATACATAAAATAAAACTATCTACAATAATCAAAGTGAAATAAGTGTTCAGATAACCAAAATCTTACGGTGTGGTCAAAACAATGCGCAATAGCACGTAAATGGGTAAATAGCGTGTAATATTGTGCAATCAGGTAAAAATGTGATAATCCGATTAAAACTACTTAAATTACTATCTAACATTTTTATTTATTATTTCCTAGGCCCAGTTATCCTAAATATTAACTTTTATAATTAGAAAATAATTTAAAACATCAAAACTATACTATATGAATAAACTAACTTCATTGATAGGCAATATCACTTACCTTATCAAAATCAGTCCAAACCAACTCTAGAGTGTAGAGCTCATCAATACAAGTCCAAAACAAGAAACCTCTTCCAAATCTGACATCATATGATAAAGATATGAATTTTACAAGTTATGAGAGCGTCCATTGAGCATTCCCAAACCTTCGTGCACCTCAAGCTATGACACAGAGCTACGCTCCATTAAATCCAAATCTGATTTCACCAATGACTTCCCCTTCGTGAACCTGACTTGCTCATACCCGCCACTTGACCGCCCCCATACCGGCTCATAACGTCCACCAAACCTAGACTAGAAATCATGTGCAGTCCTACAATAACGCATCACCCTACGGACCGCCGAACCAAACAGAACCACCCCACTTGCCCTTCTACTTTCTTTATTCGATTTCGATCTCCATTCATCTCTTCGAAGATATTAGCCTGTGAAAAACTCAACCCTAGTTTCGAACACCTAAAACAAACTATCACCAAACACATCGAAATTTTCATAAGTGGTAGAGCAGCCTGATTCATGAATTTAGGAAGTGGAATCACAATTTTATGAGCGGAGAATCATGAGATTTGGGTTTTTGAATGAAGAGGAAGGAACAACATTTTTATTTCGTAAAGAAGAGGATGCCACTGTAGATGAAACGGTAGCCCGCCAATTACATTTCTAGGTTTTAGATAAATTAGTTATTTTATTCTTTAATTCCCAAATATGGTCAAAATACCCATGAACTCCACTCGACACATGCTGCCTATCATTTCCTCTGTAAAATTTTATCTGAAAACATTAGGGCTAGCCTCGAGTCCTAAATCAATAATACGTGCAAGTTAGCATTTAAAACTCGAATTACAATGTTAGTTTCTTACATAAATTGGCGCATGTTTGATTTATGCACGGTCGAATGGTACATCCATTCACTATAGAACTTGATGGCATCTAACTACTCACAATGAAAATTCCAGAAATATAAATTCCATCGCGATCCGACACTGTGCCTTTGGACTGACAATTTACAGGTATATAGAGATCATTATGACCATCTAATGGTCCAAACTCAAAATATAGCAACATATATACTTATTCTTTACATAACAAACAATCTAAATTCAATGGAACTAGTCCCAAGTCTTGATTCAATAATTTGTGAAAAATCACATTTTGAACCGTTAATTGGATAACTAACCATCAATATTTAAATATCCAATTGTTAAAATATGGGTCGTTACAACACCGATCCATAGTCTATGGTCTGGTACTGGTCCGTCAGATTGAAACATTTTGTGCGGAGTTCCTTAAGAGTGGAAGGTGGGGGCCTTGGTGATCGTTCAGGTAGTCTTGCTTTGATAGTTGCTTCTTTGGTTTGAGCATTATGGTGTAACCAAGTAATGAATTCTTCGATTGAAGACTCTGATAAAAAGTGGTTCAAAGGGACTCTATGGGTAGTACATGAAGAACGTACCTACATGGCAGTAAGAAAGTCCATGGATAACAAACTACGAGATTGACTCATGATGAACGAGATTATGGACATAGCTTGTGGCATATGATTCTGCAAAGATGGATGTAGTTCGTGGGGAACGAGGTTGCACGATAGTGGACTGACCGAGGAGGACTTAAGTTTTAGATTAACAGAGAGGAGTAAGTCTGATAATGATTTGCTAAGTAACCGTTGATAGCTCAGAGTGTTATAGTGGAACTCAAAGCAGAGGTATTATGGGTGCGCCCATTGCGATCTGTAAGAATGTGTACCCCGGGTAGTGAGCCAAGATGATGGAAAAGCATGGAAATTCTACTAGAATAGGGATTTCTATTAGTCCATGGTTGGGGTTTCCATATGAGTATCCGTGTATTCCCGGTTTTAGAAGGTGATAGTTAGGATTTTAATGATAGTCGGTATGGTTTCTTTTTTCCTCACACCTTCGCTTCTTTGATAGGCTATCATCTATAGGGCTTAGAGAAGGAGATAGAGAATGGGAGCCAAGAGGCTAGATAGATTCTCATATCTTTTAACTTTACCTAATTCTTTTATGTTTGCATTGAGTAGAATTACTTCTTTGAGTAGCATATATTGTCTACTATTATGTGCGGACTCTTTGGTTGCAGAGACAGGTTAAGCATGAGACTTAATCAGTTGTTAACTGGCCTTTTGGTCCAGTTCCCAAAAGCATAACAAGCCTACTTGACTTTGTAACAACCCATGATTTTGAAAATAAATAGTTATTTAATTAGAAGCTCAAAATAGAAATGTATGCAAATGATTGAATTTGACCACGAAACTTTAACCATTGCGTTCGTCTCAGAATTCTAGTCAACTTTTATGTTTGGAGTTTCACGAATAGAGTCCGTATGAAAAAGTTACGGACGAAAACGGACGGAAAATAAATAAACCAGCATAATTAATTAATATAACCCCTTTTATAACTAGTCCTCATTAGGCAAACCAGCCGTAGGGCGATCGACACCCTCCTAGGAGCGGTCGACCCGCTACGGACCTGTAGTGCCCAATGACGGCTAATGTTTGAGGGTTATTCTTGTTATATTTTATAAAACGAATGTACGGATGTTATCTAAAATGAATCCAACAGTGCAAGGGCATTTCCACTCCTATAAATAAAAGGGTAGGGCCTCATTCTTTTTTCATTCAAATCTACGACGGTAGCAGAGCTCTTCCATTTTCCTCTCTCTTCTAACCTAGTTTCTTGAATAAAAATATATTCATACATATCAAATCAAATCAAATTCATATGCAATTGAGGGGATAAATAGATTCAATGGAAATAATGCAATTTGACGCTCAACGATAGATTTTTTGCACTCTTCCCTTTTTCTTACATTTCTACAGATTTAGAATTTTCCCCTTTCTAGATAAATTGTAGATTTATAAGAATTTGGGGATTGTAGGCCTAAAAAGGTATACACAATTGAATGTTGAAGGCTTTAAGGTGAGTTGGAAATTTACATATACATTTATAATAATGTATTTATCACGTTTGTAATAAATTCAATATTTATGCCTAAACCTATCAGATTTGGTAAATAAATTATTGTAATTAGATTGACACCCATCAGATCTGGTTACATAAAGTGTAAAACTTGTGAATTGTACACGGTGGCTATGCATAAAATAAATTGTAGGATTCCTTAAACTTGTTTACACCTATTCCTATAGTTATGTCATGAAATATATTGCAATTATATTATAAAATAAATTGTGGACATTGCATAACACTGTAGATCTGGAACCCATTAAACACCAATTAGTTGTAGTTATATTCCATATCTTTAGTTCGGTGTTGAAAATATAAAATATGTGAACTTGGGTAAAAAGACGAAATGGGCAAATTATGTGAATTTGGAAAGAAATGTTTGTTAAATTATGTGACTTTATTATACCCAATTGTATTTAATATTGTTGGGTTTTGGCTTATTATAGTAAATATGCCATTTTGAATTCACAAGAGATATGAAAAAAAGATCTAAAAAGGAAATGTGGTGCAAACGTTCTTATAAATATTTGTGCGCAGTTTGCATCGACTATTCTAAATATATATAAACATATATATATTTCTTGTGAATTTGAATTATGTATATTCCATAAATTTGGCATAAGTTACAATAATTACCGCTAACAATCTTTTTGAAGACTGGAAACCTTTTGGCAAGATTGAATGCAAAAGGAAATGTTTGGTTATTGATTAAACCAAATCATTTAAATAAAAATTATTATTAATAATAATAAAAGATAACTACGTTGACCGTACGAAAACATAAAATAAAAATACGTACATTTTATCCATCCAAATAAGCGTAAAACCGTAAAATATACATGGTTTTGAATGTCTGAATGATATTCATTTATAGAATCATAAAATGTAAATTGTATTCCATATTAAATGAATAAATTTTTTGTGACCATTGGTAACAATCAATATAATTAATTGCTATAAATAGGACCGCAAATCAATAAATAACAGATGTAACCAATGTTGAATGGGGAAAGTGGAAATGATAGGATAATGGTTACAATTTATAAAATTTATTTAGGATAAATGTAGTATACCCCAATTAGGAAACTTGAATTATAATCGCATTTAGACATGAGGTTAAGCTCACTTGCGGTATAAGCCTGCCCGGAACCAACTGGAAAAATCCAGCAATTGCAATTAGTCAGTTTAATGTGAGGGGCCTAATGCATTAATATAAATGTACTAAGGCACAAGGTTAAGTTCAACTCGTGGTAGAAGCCTGCCCGGAACCGACCGACAAATCCAGCATCCACAAGTAGTCAACTTAATATGAGAGGCCCGGTGCATAAATGTATATATAACAGGCAATAAATAAATAAATAAAATTAGAAATGTCTGTTAGGGTATAGCAATTAAATATATTCAGGACTGATTAAATAGGGATATTCCATTATAATTAATGTCTTAGGAAAATTATGGTCGTTAAGCTCACAAATGACATTAATTGTAATCAATGGAAATTAAAAATAAATGTTTGCCTTAGGAAAATATGACCATTATGGTCATAAAGGGCAATAAACAAAGAAATGAGAAGAAAATGGGTGTCAAAAAAGGGGATTAATGGATATTGATTTTTGTTTAAATACCAAGTCCAATTAAGGAGGCAATCAAGTAAATATTATAGGGTGAACCTTCCTTATTTATATTAATATAGAACTTATAATTAGAAAGAGTTGGACTTAGTAGGTTAATAATGTAAAATAATATCAACCATTTGAAACTGTGATGATAATGAATCATATGCGTATAGTATTTCTGTGAAGAGAGACGAAATGGGGATGGCTTAATAACGCAGCACGCTTTATCCCAAATTGGGAAAGGTATTAAAGGCAAATGGGGTACGAGTCCAATAACCTTCGCGTATAGTCTGCTTCCTTGGGTCTTAAGTGGCTAGGGTTGAGGAGACCACCTGGGAATAGGTCTTTCAGTTTAGGGGTATCAAACGCCATGTGCCGTATTTCCTGCCCAAACCTGGAAACTTAAAAATGTCAAATATGGCTACCTATCCTACGAGAAGTAATAAATGACTAAGGAAGTTATTCAATAAGGTCAGATAGATGGTATAGCAAGTGATAAAATACCATCTCTCATTTTACAGAGAGTAAGTTTATATGCGTGGATGATGGAAGCCTTAACTAGTCGGGCTAGTAGCTAGTGCCCACTAGTTTATGATAATACGAACAAATTATTGAGAGGTATTAAATGACCAATAGGTCCGCCTAGGGTCTTAAGTGATCGGGAGAATCAACCCTATCTATCATTGATAGTGAGACGTTAAAACAAAAAAGGGTTAGCGAATGAAAAGTGTGTATATATATATATATATATATATATATATATATATATATATATATATATATATATAACTCCGTAATTTGGAGTTCACTTCTCGGTTTAATAACTAGACATGCTCTGGTATAAAGGCTTCACAGATATGAGTAAAACGTCTTATCTCGGTATAATACTTCTGGAATACTACTTTAGGAAGGGTAGTAAATTTTTGTGCAAACATTTACTAGGTTCGGCTAGAATCACTGACCTGGTTAGGCATACATCTTGGTTTGAACCAAACGGGATACATCTGTGTATTATAACCTGTGTTGTAATTTTTTTGGTCACCAGAACTTCTTGTTTTGATCCCCCTCCTCATTACAACCTCTCAGGTTTCCTAGAGAAGGCCAGTTTATCATAGATGTTTAAGTTTGGCTTGCTGTTCTCATTCTCTCTCATGCTTGGCATCAGCAAAGTGGCTTACTTTGAAAACGGTAGTTACTTGAGTTAACACTTGTTATCCTATTTTGTTTCCGTTGTGAGTTTTCTTTATCGTACTCTGATTATGCTCATGCTCATTTATTGCAAGTACCAGATAACACGCTCTATACTTGGATGTGTTTGAGTTTCGATTTTTGTCGAAATTTGGGCATATAAAAGTGTGGGGGGTTACATTTAGTATCAGAGCCTAAGTTAAATGTCAGAGGAATTAGTTAAACTACGAATCATGAGAGAACATATTTAGATTTTATTTTCTTCATCTTTCTTACTCGGCTTTAATTTATTTTGATAATAAAATTAGTCGTGGGCCTAATTATATAAAATTGGCTTTGAGCGACTGAGAGTTGAAATATGCAGAGTTCGGGTTTCTAGCCGATTCTGTCTTACCCCACAGTACGTTGGCAGTATCGTCTTGAAGAGCATGAGGATGACATATGGTGGATTCCGTTGATTTGATATTTGGAAACTGGAGTAATATATATTAATATAAAAAGCTTGCTACAACCGAGAAAGTCATAAATTCCTGGTTTGGTTTCGTTGGTAGTTCTAGTTAAGACCATTACTCGATCCAAAATGGGGAAATGGCCCACGTTAATATGTCATATCCATTTCAGAAATATAATTACAAGTCCATTTGTTGCTTCGTTAAAATTCCGAATCTACCTTTGTTGAGATATTCAATTAGGTCCTTCGCCTTTTATTCGAGGAAATTTTATTTTCAAAATTATTTAGAAAAATAAAATGGATTTCAGCGATTTTTAATGACGGATTCGGAAATTGGTTTCATAAAAGCCTAGTTTTGTAAAGATATAATTTTCTAAATCCTTAAGATTCTAAATCTCTAATATCTTTGAGCACGAAAAGGTTTTTCCAGTTTGAAATATAAAATTGGATATAAATAATAGTAATAATAAACTTGTTTATAAATATGAAACCATTGGTTTACGATAAAATCCCATTCTTGGAAAAGTTTTAAATTTTTCTTCGAAAAGGCTAAGGAAAATCTTTCGTCCGGATTTTGGGATATTTGATTTCGTGAATCCTCTATTTGTTGTCATCTAGGTAAGGGGGAAATCCATTTTAATCTATAATGGATTTCTAGCTGAATTATTTCTGAAATTCGCTCATTCGTTGCGTAGTCGAAGCATCGTTGTTGAGACTATAAGTCCTTGGAGTTGGTTCGGAGTTTAACCACGGTCTTTAAATACCGCGCTGATGAGGATAATTATTTTCGAATCGCGTTAAATCTTAAAATATAACGCAGGTTGATTAATATTTCAATTCGGAATAATAAGGTCAAGGTTCAGCCTCTGTCCAAAACCATTTGGTAGTTTACTCTTTAGTGCTATATTAGGACGGTCGATTAGTTGATGAGTTTTGGTACAAATTAGACCTAGGATTCAACTATAAAAGTTGCATCCAAATTACCCCCTTAACTTCCTTCTTTCGTCCTTCCTTCTTCGTCCTGTCGAACCATATTCCTATCCTTCTTGTCGTTGCCTCGTCGCCTCATTTTCCACATTTTTTGTCGCATTAGATCTTGCCTCACTAGTACTACAAGATCTAATTTCTTCTCTCTGACCATTTCTTAGTCCATGACACCTAAGTAGCAATATTCGATCCTACTCCCTCCATTAAAGTCTCCTCCTTAGGCAGAGGTCATTTGGTTGGATTGGAATGAGCAAAAAGGTCAGATCGCTTTAGGGCTAAGGAAATTTGTCATGGCAGTTGGATTTGCACCGATCCATTACTTCGAGATCTTAGAATAGGATTGTTGTTTGTGTTGCGTCCGCCTTTGCATACCTTGCTTGAATAGGTTCTTCTGAAGGCAATCGTCGTTTCGGAGATGAAGAGCAAGCTACCTTTGGATGGTTTTTCGGAGGAGAATCTTGAAGGGTTTTGGAGGCATCTTGTTTTATGCGGACTTGTATAGTCTCTTGTTTGACCGGCTTCAGAGATTTTACGGCAAATCTCCTTTTCTTAATGTCGGTTTTTAGGTTTGGGAATCTATGTTCGAACTGCCCATGAAGACATGTGACCCATTTAACACATCGTTCTATAAATGAGAAATTATGATTAAATTTGTCTCATAATGCAGGAATTTAATCTTTTGCTTAATCGATGGTGTAACCATCATTTAGTGTCGCATCATGTTCAATTCAGCTTGTTGTTCTTGTGTGTTGTCTCATGAAGTTACTTTCTGTAAATTCACATGTTCATTTTGTCTTTAGGCAATATTAGATGGGTTTCCACGAGAAGCAGTTTTGTTGCAGGTTTCTTTTGTCATCATAAGTTCTCTCTTAGAAGAGATGGTGATGTAGGAACCTCCAATAACACCAGTAATGTTTGTAACATGAGGTTGATCATTTTGCTACCATGATATGGTTAATCAAAGATCATAAAAATATTTTGAGCTCCGGTCGCGGAGCAAGCCATCCCGTTGTTTATAACCACTGTTTTGGGAGTTTCGGTGTTGTTTTGTTGTTATCCCTTTCCAGCATCGGGTTCTTGGATTTGTGGTGATTCGTGCTTGTAACTATTAGTGTTGTTTAAATCACTTGACTTAGATTAATGAGATTTCTAAGTTTGGAAATATTTATGTCACTCACGCGTGTCTGCTTGAATGTAATCTCGTTTTCGTATCTAATCTAACAGTTGTCCTAGAGCTGGAAAGAATAGAATTATGTGTTGGATAAATTTTATTAAAAAAATGGTTCTACATCACGGGTATATAAATAAATAAACCATCATTCCTTGTCAAAACTAAAATTTATTTTTGTCTTTTGTGTGATTTCAGTTTTCGCATTTTTGGATAACTAACTTCCTTCTTCGCCAACATGTGACTTGAATCATTTAAATTTCCGTAAAATACACTTTTGAAGTTTTGGGAAAATGTTGTTTTACATTTTTTTTAATCATTTTCTTATTTTATAGGAAAGTTAAACGACTTCGAAAAGAATTTTTCAAAATAAATACAGGAAGTTTTAAGCGGAAATTTATTTCCATGAAAAATTTCGATTCTTGGCCACATGAATAGCGTAAGGAATATGTTTGGATGCTTTGTGTGCATGATTTAGCGGTGCAATAGGACCCGCATTATGATAAAAACACTAACGACAACAAGGAAAAAGTTGTTTTGGCCTTTGAAATGTTATTTCCATTCCTTGTCAACGATGCGCGAGAGTTATTTAATTAACTCATTTTACGTTTTAGAGCTTGTTTTAAGCCTCCTTTACAGTCTACAGATACAAAATTTTGGAGTATTTTAGGTAATTGAGGTGAAAATTCCATTGTAGGGCGGGAAATGGAAAAGTTGTAAGTGGGAAAATGTAAAATTCTTCGCTTTGATTTCCTTTTTTCAATTTAGGAGAAATTAAATAGGAAACGATTAGATTGCGTGACATTTTGGATGGTAGGGTTTGGATGCAAAATTGGTTGATTTACACTTATTCGTAATTGTGTGAAAGTTATGGATGAAAAATAATTTTCAAAATTTGCATTATATAGTACTGCCAATATATTTAGGATGTTTACATCATGTTTTCAAAGTGTTTTAAAAATCTCAATGCATACATATAGAGGGCCCTATTTAGAATCATCTTGCATGTATGTTTTATGGTTAGAATGCATTATGTACACCATGCATATATACATAGGGTTGCAAAGTGAACGTACACAAATTGGTTGTGTAGGATGGGATAACTAATTGTCAGAATTTCGGGACGAAATTCCTTTTAAGGGGGGAGAATGCAACAACCTAGGATTTTGTCAACAAATAGTTATTTAATTAGAAGCTCAAAAATAGGAATTTCTGCAAATGATGGAATTTGACCACGAAATTTTAACCATTGTGTTCGTCTCGGAATTCTGGTCAATTTTCATGTTTGGAGTTTCGCGAACGGAGTTTGTATGAAAAAGTTAAGGACAAAATATGAAAACGGACGGAAAATAAATAAACCATGATTATTAATTAATAAAAACCTTTTATAACCAACCTTCATTGGGCGAACCAACCGTAGGGCGGTCGACACCCTCCTAGGAGCGATGGGCCGCTTCGGGCCTTTAGCGCCCAATGACGGCCAGATTTTGAGGGTTATTCTTGTTATGTTTTATAAAACGAATGGACGGATGTTATTTAAAATGAATCCAAACTTAATTTCTTAAATAAAGGGGTAGGGTCTCACTCTTTTTCCGTTTAAATCTATGATAGCAGCGGAGCTCTACCATTTTCCTCTCTCTTCTAACCTAATTTCTTAAATAAAAATATACTCATACATATCAAATCTAATCAAATTCATATGCACTTGAGGGGATAAATAGATTCAATGGAAAAGAATGCAATTTGATGCTCAATGATAGATTTTTCGCTCTCTTCCCTCTTTTACATTTCTACAGATCTAGAATTTTCCCCTTTCCAGATAAATTGAAGATTTATAAGAATTTGGGGATTGTAGGCCTAAAAAGTGTACAATCTATTGAATTTGAGGCTATAAGGTCAGTCAGAAATTTACATATACATTTATAATAATGTATTTATCTCTTTTGTAAAAAATTCAATTTTTATGCCTGAGCCCATCAGATCTGGTAAATAAATTGTTGTAATTAGATTGACACCCATCAGATCTAGTTATAAAAAGTGTAAAACTTGTGTATTGTACGATGTGGCTATGCATAAAATAAATTGTAGGATTCCTTAAACTTGTTTGCACCTATTCCTACAGTTATGTCATGAAATATATTGCAATCATGTTATAGAATGAATTGTGGATATTGCATAACACTGTAGATCTGGAAATCAGTCCCGTTAAACACCAGTTAGTTGTAGTTATATTCCAGATCTTTAGTTCAGCGTTTAAAATATAAAATATGTGAATTTGGGTAAAAATATGAAATTGGCAAATTATGTGAATTTGGAAAGATATGATTGTTAAATTATGTGATTGTAATTATACCTGTTTGTATTCAATGTTGTTGGGTTATGGCTTAATTGCTGTAAATACGTCATTTTCTTCTTTTTGAACAAAAAGATGTCATTTTGAATTCACAAGAGATATGACAAAAAGATCTAAAAATGAAAAGTGGGGCAAATGTACGTATAAATATAAAAATAAATATTTGTGCGTAGTTTGCATCGACTATTCTAAATATATATAAACATATATATTTCTTGTGAATTTAAATTGTGTCTATTCCACAATTTTGGCATAAGTTATTACCGCTAATGGTCTTTTTGGAAGATTGGAAACCTTTTGGCAAGATTGAATTCAAAAAGGAATGTTTGGTTATTGATTGAATCAAATCATTTAAATAAAAATTAATAATAATAAAAGATAACTACGTTGACCGTACGAAAACATAAATTATATATATACATTTTATCCGTCCAAATCAGCGTAAAACGGTAAAATATACATGGTATTGAATGTTTGAATGATATTCATTAATGGAATCATACAATGTAAATTGCATTCCAAATTAAATGAATATATTTGTGGTTACCATTTGTAGCAATCAATATAATTAAGTGCTATAAATAGGACTGCAAATCAATAAATAACAGTTGTAACCAATGTTGAATGGGGAAAGTGAAAATGATAGGATAATGGTTACAATTTCTAAAATTATTCAGGATAAATGTTGTATACCCAATTAGGAAACTTGAATTATAATCGCATTTAGACATGAGGTTAAGCTCACTTGTGGTATAAGCCTGCGCGAAACCGACCAGCAACCTCAGGTAGTCAGTTTAATGTGAAGGGTCTAATGCGTTAATATAAATGTACTAAGGCACGAGGTTAAGTTCAACTTGTTGTATAAGCCTACGCGGAACCAACCGGCAAATCCAGCATACACAAGTAGTAAACTTAATGTGAGAGGCCCATTGCATATATATATATATATATATATGTGTGTGTGTGTGTGTGTGTGTGTGTAACAGGCAACAAATAAGTAAATAAATAAAATTAGAAATGTCTATTGGGATACAACAATTACATATATTCGGGACTAATAACATAGGGATATTCCATTGTAATTAATGTCTTTGGAATATTATGGTCGTTAGGCTCATAAATGACACTAATTTTAATCAATGGAAATTAAATATAAATGGTTGCCTTAGGAAAAGATGACCGTTATGGTCATAAAGGGAAATAAACAAAGAAATGAAAAGAAAATGGGTGTCAAATAAGGGGATTAATGGATACTGATTGTCGTTTAAATACCAAGTCCAATTGAGGAGGCAATCAAGTAAATATCCTAGGGTGAACCATCCTTATATATATTAATATAAAACTTATAATTAAATAGATTCGGACTTAGTCGGTTAATAATGTAAAATATTATTTACCATATGAACCCGTGACAATAATGAATCATATGCATATAGTATTTCCATGAAGAGAGACAAAACGGGAATGGCAAAATAACGCAGCCCATTTTATCCCAAATAGAGAAAGGTATTAAAGGCAAATGGGGTACGAATCCAATAACCTTCGCGTATAGTCCGCTTCCTTGGGTCTTAAGTGGCTAGGGTTGAGGAATCCACCTGGGAATAGGCCTTTCAGTTTAGGGGTATTAAACGGCATGTGTCATATTACCTGCCCAAACCTGGAAACTTAAAAATGTCACATATGGCTACCTATCCTATTGGTAGTAATAAGCGACTAAGGAGGTTATTCAATAAGATCAGCAAGATGGTATAGCGAGCGATAAAATACCATCTCTCATCTTACACGAGGTAAGAGTATATGCGTGGATGAAGGAAGCCTTAACTAGGAGGGCTAGTAGTTAGTGCCCTCTAGTTTATGATAATGTGAACAAATTATTGAGAGGTATTAAATGACCAATTAGTCCGCCTAGGGTCTTAAGTGATCGAGAGAATCCACCTTATCTATCATTAATAGTGAGGCGTTAAATAATAAAGGGTAAGCGAATGAAAAGTATGTATTTAACTCTATAATTTGGAGTTCACTTCTCTATTTATAACCAGACATGCTCTGGTATAAAGGCTTCACAAACATGAGTAAAACGTCCTATCTAGGTATAATACTTCTGGAATACTACTATGGGAAGGGTAGTAAAGTCGTGCGTAAACATTTACTAGGTTGGGTTAGAATCACTAACCTTGTTTGGCATACATCTTGGGTTGAACCAAACGGGATACATCCGTGTATCATAACCTGTGTTGTAAATTTCTTAGTCACTAGAATATGTTGTATTGACCCCCCTCCCCTTCTCATTAAAACCTCCCAGGTTTTCTGGAGAAGGTCATGTTCTCACAGGTGTCAAGTTTGGCTTTGGATTCTCGTTCTCTCTCGCGCTCGGTACTGGCAAAGTGGCTTACTTTGAAAAAGGTAGTTACTTGAGTTAATACTTGTTGTCCTATTTTGTTTTCGCTGTGAGTTTCTTTATCGTACTCTGATTATGCTTATGCTCATTTATAGCAGGTACCAGATTACACGCTCCATGCTAGGATGTGTTTGAGTTTTGATTTTGTTGACATTTAGGCACAGAAAAGTGTGGGGTGTTATAAACTCGACAAACTGCATGGAACCAAAGCTCGAAGTGTCGCCAAAACACTCAGGATCCAGGCACAGGAGGAGTCGTGCAAGCATAGGCCTCACAACCCCTCAAACGTAATATTTCATGTCCCTCAATAACCGACCCCTCAAGATTTCGCATCCTAGAGATTTTAAATCCCTCTTTTCACCTTCCTCATCAATTCATGTCCGAAATGTCTCACATCAAACCGGATTTCGCATCCCTAGGCTTTGCCTCCCACATTTTGCATCTCGAATGTCATGCACTACACTGGACTTTGCATCCCCAAAAAAAGCCAATTCCCTCCATATTTCGCATCCTCGAATCGTGCATATCTTACTCCCATTTCATATTCCCTAGGGTATCAATTTCATATCCCTCAGGATACAACATTTCGTATCCCAGGGATACGTGTCTTGTGTTCCCACAAGGATACAAGATCTTTTATCCCCAAAGGGTAGATGATCTTTGTATCCCCATGGAATATGAAATTCGGATACCTCCAAATGCCAAATTCGTATCCCCTAGGGTGATACAAAATTCTTTGTCATGACACGAGGTGATGTGAATTACTAGAGGCCGGTCGTTTAGGATGCGAATTTAATGCTATGGTCCCCTAATCTCACCTACTCCCACCTAATCCACTACCTATAAATACCCCTACCTCAAATGGATTGGCATTTGCATGATTTGACAACTCTAGAAGAACCTTTAGACACCATTAATGGCAGTCTGAGCCTTGAAAAGAAGAAGAACAATTATTTTCTTCCAAGACTTCACATATGCAAAATATGACTACGGAAAACTTAACCAATTTTTTGTAGATAAATGTCCTAATGATTTTCAACACTTGTAACCTTCAATCGAGAATAAAAATATGCAAATGCTTCAAAGTGGACGTAGGTTCAATACGAAACTAACTACAATAAATCTCTATGTTACTTGTTACATTTTTTGTATGCGAAACATTAAATCTCCTATAATCGAGAATTTTTGGGTGTGACGACAAATTTTCATTTCAACACTTCGGTGTTTCACAGAGAAGGCTTACTCGCTTCTTTTTGTCCAACTTCCATCTCGACTTCGAAGCACTACTTAGGTTTCTCGACCTACCTTTTGAGTCGGCTTATGATGACTAGAAAAGGAAAGACTCCAATGATCAAAACTTCCAAAGCGGCAGACACTACTACTTCTCATTAGCCCCAACCCTTGGAAAACCCGATCAACATGAAAACTGGTCCTCTTTATGATCCTCACGCTCCGACAACCTAGCTCAACTCTTCAATCTCAACAGAAATTGGAGGATAGGATTTGAGATTTCATCGACTAGTTGAGGACAAACACAGAGCAGATCCAATGACTTCAAGAAAGTCAACGCAATGTCGCTCGCCTTCAACTCATTGGGAACAACACTCGTCCTTTACCCAATGTTTTGAAAAGTTCTTCTTCCGACACATGCCATAAGGACCGAAGCTAGAGGAGGAGTATAAATGCTATTGCCATCGCCAATGCCAACACTAATACCAATGTCAACGACAACGGCAACAGAAACAGTAATGGAACTACCGTGACTTTCAATGAGGGAATGCGTCAATGCGATCATTCCTGGTTGGTTATTAACGACGAACCAGGTCCTAGTAACTTATTCCCTCCATGACAGAACCCAATTGTTGCCGCACTGAACTTGGCACCTTTGCGTGAAACAACCCAACTGGATGAAGTTCTTGTATCAATTCTAGCCTAATCATTCTCATCAAAATCTAGTAGATGAGGTTAAGGCATGGATGAAGATGATGCTGACATTCATTCACAAAGACGTCCATGACCCCAAACTCCTGAGTTGAACCATGACCGCTAGAATCCAGTGGAGGTTCAGATTGCATTTCTTACCAACATGATCCAAATGATCATGAGATAGACGCGGGGAAACATTATCGACATTTAGAAAACCAACATGAGGCTTAACCCCTTCACTTGGGTCGTCCACGAGGCACAGTGGCCTCGATGATTCAATATGCCCTAGCTAACGGCTTACTCAGGGAAAACCGATTCCCACAAATTTCTAAACTGTTATGAATGGCATATGGACTCGAGTCGGGCCACTGATGCCATCAAATGAAAGTGCTTCACAGTTTTCTTAGAAGACACAGCTCTACTCTAGTTTACTCGACTTCCAGCTTGATCCGTCTCTACCTTCCCAAACTAGTAAAGCAGTTCAAGATGCACATCGCGATGACAAATGATACTCTTGCTCTTTCAAATCTCTACCCAAACACAGGGAATCTTTCAAAAGTTACCTCGAACACTTCAACACTGCTCTTTCTGATGATTTAGAGCCATGCACTGTATTAATCTAGCTTGCTAAAGGCATCTTACCCAGTTCCATGTTTAGAGCATGGATCTACAGAAAGCAACCAAAGGCTTTAGAAGCTTTCTACGAGAAGGCCAATCAAAACCTATGCCGAGAGGAAGCATGTTGAAACAAGGAAGCTCAAGGTGGTCATCCCAGCAACCCATAATCGAGCATTGTCATCGACAGCATCAAAGGAAAACAAGTTGGTGAATCTTTTGACAAGAGTAAGGGGGTGATCCTATTCGAGCCCAAGCCGAACAATGGCAAACCAAGCGACAACAACAACAACAACCAATCACCTGGTGATCCGAAGAAGCGCGGTCGCTACCTAATCTATAGAGTTTAAACTCCACTTAATTTAGAGCTGGAGGCAATCTACCTTGAGAACTGTAATATCGTCCAATACAAGAAATCGAACAAGAGAGAATCTACTGTAACATCCCGCACTTTACGTATCGGAGGATTGTAAAAAAAAATCATTTCCTGAGGGTTGGATCATTTTCATCTTTTGATATGTTGCTTATGGGATGTGAGACATGTCCATAATTTTTACCAATTTTGTTTATGACCATTTCCCCCTATCAGTCTTGTACAGAGCATAACTTTTGACTCAGGTTGAATCAGTGGGTGAGGCCTGTGCCATTGGAAAGGAATTGATGATTTCCTTTCCGTAGAGTAGTTACATTAAAGATTTGGCATAGCGGTTTGGAAGGAATCGTTGTTTTGAGGTTTTTTAGTTGGTTGTCCAGGTTTAGAGACCCACAATGGGCTAATTTGGGAAGGCCCAATGGTGGGCTATTGGAAGGGTATAAATGAGGGGTAAGGGATATGGGAAATGGTTTTAGTCTTCCATTCTCTCATTTTGGTGCCTTGTGTTCCTCCTTTCTCTAACAGCTCTCCACCATTAAAAATCATAATACAAGCAGGGAAATTGAAGATATATACCATTGGAGGCTAGATCTACATTAATTGAGGAAAGGATTCATCGGATCAAGGTGTTTGGTGCGAAGTGCTTGCTGTCTGATTCATTTTCCTTTGATTTTTGCTAGTTTGGGAGAATCAGTGAGTGATATGCATCTCTCATATGGATTCAATAAAGCATATGAGTGTTTGTTCATGTTTCACATAAATGCAAGTGTTTTTCCATAGATCTAGGCATTGGTAAATCCATTTTCATGTGAATCACCTTATGATCTGATTTAGCAAGTTTAGATAATTAATTTCTATGATATTTCATGTGAATGTGCAAGTTAAATTCATGATTTTGTTCATATGTACACTTATGGTGATTTTGTTGAATTTTACATAATTATTGATGGAATTTCCATATTGGTATTATTGTTGACTTCATATCACTTTTGTTGTCATATTCGATGATTGGATTAGTTGGTTTCGTCGAACGAATCGTTTTGGTGAAGTTTTGATTGAAATTGGAGTTGCATTGGAGGATGCAGGTTTTCGGTCGAACATGGTGGGTCGAGCATGGTGGGTTGGTCGATCCTAAGCCATGTCTTAGAGAACAAGTCAGAACCATATCCTAGTCAGTCGGTCTCATCTGGGTCGGGTCGGTCACGATGGGTTGGGTCAGTCTTGGTGAGGGTCGGTCGAGCAGATTTGGGAGTTCTGATTTTGGAGTAGCTGGATTAGTCTTGGTGAGGGTCGGTCGAGTAGGTTGAGCCGGCCGCATCAGAGTGGGTCGGGTCGAGCAGTATCTTGGGTCGAGCGAGCAACTGGGTCGGTTGAGTAGTGATGCATGGGGTCTAGCAAGCAACTGGGTCGGTCTGGAGATTGTTACACTGGTTCGGTCCTAAGTGCAGGAGTGGGTCAGCCATAGTGGAGGGGTCAAGCTGGTCGAGCAGGGACGATCAATTAAGCAGAATAGGGTCATTTCTAAAAAAATTATTTTCAGGTACGATCCAGATTTGAGCTAAAGGGACTGAAAAAAAATATTTTTCGAGCCCAACCCCCTGAGCCCTAGCCGCAGTGCACTGATGTATTTGGCTCGGTGATGGTGTGACTTCGAAGTAAATTCAAGTAAGAAGGTTCGAAGTGTTGAAAGGTGTTTGTTGATCGGTGTAGAACAATGAATGAGGTAACAACTCAAAGGTCGTGAGTTGGCGGATAATGGTTGCTTTAGAAGGTTGCTTGAGCTATGAAAAGTCGTCGAGTTGGATGAATAGAGAAGAGAAGGCCGAGAGATTATTGTTGTCGTAAGTTCTAGTAGGCTCAAAGTAGGGGTACGATAGTGGCAACTAAAAGATCGGTTGTAGGTCGAGTACCCTAGTTATCGTTGAAAGGCCTAGTTTTCAAGGCTGGACATACATACGTATCGTTGAAAGGCATACGGTGTTTATGCTATAATTGGGATTACCATTAGCCCTTGACATATGGCAAGGTTGGTCGTCATACGATTAACGATGGTTTCGAGTAGGATTGATGGTGATAGCTAGAGTCTGTAATGGTTGATTAGTTGCCTTATTTGAGCCATCTCATTTAGATTGTCCAATGTCGAAGGAGATGATCCTTAAGTGCTTGTCTGATATTGGTTTAGGCCTCTGGGGCTTGTGCTTGAGGGATGTTGAATTCGATTAGGATGGTTTGCATGAGATATATATATGATCTGGATGTTATTTTTGCTTTACCATGATTAAATGGATGTTATGATTTCCATGGATGAATGGTTGGACTGTTTAACATAGAGGCTATCACTGTCCGTTGTGGAGAAGATAGTGTTGAGTTCTTCTCTGGTGTTGTGGGTAGATTATATTTTTGTCTATCCATTCTCATATACTTTACTGTTGAAGTTCGTTTGCTGTTTTATCGCTCACTAAGACTGTTGTCTGACTCAAGGTTTTATGTCTCCTCCTATTACCTTGCGTTGTTCATCCTGTTGTGGATGGATAAACAAAGTAGCTGGTTACATGTGATTAGTGAGGACAATGCTGTTGTGTGGAGGAGAGCAGGAGACTGGTATACCAGTCTTATTACTATCTAGTATTTTTGTTTCCGCTGTTTGAGTGCTCTATGAGGGTTGTAGTGAGGTACAAACTTTGGTACCAGTTGGATAACCTTTTAGGATGTTGAGAAAGTTTCAAAAGTTTGATATATGATGCTTCATTACTATTACCCGTTGTATATGTTCTATTATATTTTATCCTTGCGCTGTGAGTTCTACGACAGGTTCCGATGTTGTTTACCTACTCTCATGGTCGTCCATAGCTTCCTGCAACACTTTTCAGTGCATTATTCCACTTGTATAATGCATGGGTTATGGGAGATCGTCACATCTACTGACTGAGAAAAGAACTCCGGCAAGTACTGCAGATTCCACGACATGCTCGGTCATAACACGAACGACTGCCGCCAGCTTAAAGATGCAATGGAGAAGCTCATCCGAGAAAAGTGCTTAAAGCAGTACATTCAAGCCCTGCTCCCCATAAAGCAGCAATGGGCCCTTCAACGCTTACACTACCTCTAGCTAATGCGGACCCAGGGCCATCCAATCAAAGACCACGTGGTATCGTGTTCAACACCATCTGCGATGGTCCTTACTCCGCGAATGAGAGCTTTCAACTTATGGAGGAATACACATTTCCATCAAGCATGCAAGTTTGGAATCATGCTCCATCTTGGACAAATAAGTCCCCACCAAGCTTTATAAGATGATGCAGGATGATATTGCTTTTCACAAATGAAAGTCTACGGGAATTGAAATCCCTATCACAGATCCTCTCGTTATTTATGCACATAGAGGCCCAAACTAAGTTCAAATAATCCTCATTGATTCTGGAAGCTCCATCAACAAAATATTCAAGTCGGGCCTACGACCAAATGAAACTTGAGGCCAAAGAGTTGAAGCCCTGCCACGCCACTTTTATGGGCTTCAACGTCTCCTCCAACTAGCCAGTGGAAATGGTGGACCTGCAGGTGAAGATCATGGGGATCCAAGCAGAGTCTAGATCCTAACTTTTATTGTCACCGATGTCATCTCACCTTAAAATACCTTTCTCGGAGGTCCTTTCCTTGCAGAGTTCACAGTTTGCATGGCATCTTGGTCCCTTCTCATGAAATTTCCGACCGAGAATGGGATCAAAACCATCAAGGGCAACCAAGCTACAACAAGAGCCTGCTACCTAACCGAAAGGACGGACACTATCAACAAAGGGAAAGGAAAGAGCATAGAGCCAAACCTTTGCGCTGAAACTGCCAGTGCATAGCAGCCACTGGAGTTAGGGTCTTGGCTTAGATGTCACTATCGTCTTTCTGATGATCTTGATTCAAGGGAAGACGAGGTGCCTAATTTCAGAAGGGCTACCCCGGTGGAACCGACTATTGATATTCCATTCAATCCCGCTGATTCGACAAAGGTCTTGAAGATTGGATCGCAACTCCACCGGTCAATAAAGGAAGATCTCATGGACTTCTTAGACGACAACCTAGATGTATTTTCTTAGACCCACCCAGATATGTGTAGCATAGACCTAGGAATCCCTTGTCACATGCTCAGTATCAACCCGAAGCATATTCCAATCAAACAAAAGTGTCGAATTTTGGGAATAGATCAGAGATCGACAACATTCAAAGAGGAGGTGGATAGGATGCTTGACAATAGCTTTATCCGCGATGCCCTTTACCCCGAAATGGGTCTCCGACCCTGTCTTGGTCAAGAAATCAAATAAAAAGTGGAGAACATGTGTCAAATACACAAATTTGAACAAAGCCTGCCCAAAGGACAACTTCTTGCTTCCATAGATCGTCCGATAAGTTGATTCAACTGTCGGCTACCAGATTCTCTCCATCATAGACGCGTACTCAGGCTATAATTAGATTCCAATGTAATTCTCGATCAGGAGAACACTTTATTTATTGCCAACCTCAGGCTCTATTTCTATGTTGTCATGCCTTTTAGCCTCAAGTATGCTGGAGCCACTTATCAGCGTCTAGTCAACCGCATGTTCAAAGACCAGATCGGGAGATCCATGGAGGTCTACGTGGGTGATATGCTCATGAAAAGACCACCTCAGCGACCTCGTGGAAATGTTTGGTGACCTTTGTAAATATGGCACGAAACTCAATCCCTTGAAATGTGGCTGCCCTAAGTCGATTCATCTCAAAAGCTACTGATAAATGCATTTCTTTTTTCAAATTACTAAGAATTTACAACTTCACATGGACACTGGAGTGCATTATTGCATTCCAGGACCTCTTGAATCACTTAGAGAGACACCTATCTCGTCAAAACCCATGGATCACAAAGACTTATACATCTATTGTTTTATGCAGGCAATTAGCTCGGTTCTAGTGCGCGAAGAAGATTATGTTCGACGGACTGTTTGCTACATCAACAAGAGGTTGACAGAAGCAGAAAAGAGTTATCCAAAACTTGAAAAGCTTGCTTACTGAGGCGTCTAGGCGACTTTTGAAGTGGAATGTAGAACTGAGCCAGTTTGAGATTACTTTCGTCCCTCGTCGAGCCATCCTCAGACAAGCCCTCGCAGACTTCATAGTGGAGTTCACTATTCCCGAAGAGCCTCATTTGGAAGATAGTGAGCCTCCCTTCATTCAATGGAAACTATTCGTGGATGGATTATCTAACAGTCAATGTTCTGGCATAGAGTCGTATTCATTACTCCTGAGGAATGCTCGATCTGTTACGCACTAAAACTCGACTTTCCTGCCACTAACAACGACGCAGAATATGAAGCCTTGATTGGTCGACCTGGAGGGACAATTGAACTCAACATTAAGGCTATCTAGATTTACTCCAACTCGTAGCTCATCGTATGTCAGGTGCAAGGAGAATATCAAGCCAAAGGGGAATAACTTGCTCCCTACCTTGCTCGGATCCGAGAGCTGCTTGCCCACTTCGATTACTAAATCACTACGCACATCCCTTGAGAGAAGAACGAGAAAGCTGACTAATTACCCAAGTTGGAAAGCTCTAGGGATGTACAACTCTTGGGGCTTTTCCTAGTCGAGTACTCCATTCTCTAAGTATTGAGCAAACATAGGCTGATTCGATATCAATGACAGAGACAGAGACCGAACCCGAGTCTTGGATGACACTGATCAAGAACTAACTTCTTCATGGAATCCTTCTTGATCACTCCAAGGAGAGACGAACACTTATCCGCAAATCATCACAATATATTATTCAAGATGGAGTGCCGTACCGAAGGAGATTCTTTGTTTCATTGCTCCAATGTGTAGCCCACAACGATGTCGACCGTGTACTACTGGATGTACATGAAGCCAAGTGTAGTGACCATACTAGGGGGCCAAACCCTGACAAAGAAGATTCTCAGATACAGCTATTTTTGGCCAACACATGACTGAGATGCACTAGACTACACCCGTAAATGAGACAAATGCCAAAGGTTTTCTAAGATTCCAAGAGCCCCGCCTACCGAGTTAACGTAGATGGTCATCCTTGGCCATTTACTCTGTGAAATCGATATCATCACAACTCTTCCAATGGCCAAGGGCGGTGCACGGTATGCTATCATCACAACCAGTTACTTCAGCAAATGGGCCAAGCTGAGCCTCTTAATACAATTACTAACAAGACGGTGATCAACTTTGTCGTTCACAACATCATCTGTCGTTTTGGAGTTCCCCAGACTATCACTTTCGATAATGGGAGCCAATTCGAAAGTGCTGAGTTGAAAACCTTCTGTCGATGACACAATATTGAGAAGAAATTCTCAGTAGTGGCTCATCCTCAAGGTAATGTGCAAGTCGATGCTATCAACAAAGTGATTAAAGCCATCATTAAGAAGTGCTTGGAAAAGGACAAAGGCTTATGGTTAGATGAACTCCCCTTGCCTTTTGGGCTTACCGGACTACCATAAGTCAACTCCCGATCACACTCCTTTTGTACTCTCCTATGGATCCGAAGCCGTCATTCTCATTAAGCTCAAAATGCAATATCATCAAGTCACTTGCTATGATTCGAAGGCCAACCAAGACCTCCTCTTTGTGTCACTTGACTTACTCGAAGAGAAAAGAGAGGAAGATGAACTCAAAGCCGCCACCCAATGACAATGAGTCGCCCGACACTTCAACTCCAAAGTTCGTCCAAAGCACTTTGACATCAGCGACCTCATCCTGAAGCTCCCATACCGACCAATTTCGGTCCTTGCTGGGAAGTTTCGTACTTCATACAATAGAGGCTTTGAGATGGAACCTTCAAGATAATGATTGTTGATGGCGCTAGACTACCAAGAGCATGAAACAATGAACATATCTGCCGCTACTTCACTTAATTTAGTGTACAGATTTACAGCTTTCCAACAATTTTTATTTTCTAAGTTCAAGGCATTGTAAAGTAAAGGCCATTACTGCCAAAGTTATCAGTAAAGAAAGTTTCGGATGTCCATGTACTTGGTTGTTTACTTTCTATGTGGTATGTTTGAGCAACTATAACAACCGACTTGCACACATGAGCACACCACATAGGATCGACACCACGAAGATTGAAACCAATCCTTCTACTCGAGCCTCAAACCAACAAGGAGGCAAAATATAAATAACTCAACTCGAGCCATGAACCAACAACGAGGTCGGGTACAAATAACCTAACTCAAGTCTCAAAACCAACGACGAGGCCGAGTGTAAATAACTCGACTCGAGTCTTAAACCAACGATGAGGCTGAGTATAAATAACTGGGGACATTCATTAACTTGAGTATCCAACCCCATTCCTAGGTCTCCAAACTTGGGGGTAACCTACCAGTCGGGTGAGTGTGCCATCGACCACTCGTTTGGCCCTATTTGACACGGAGGGTATGGGTTCGAGTATCAAATTGGCGAACCAACGATGCCTTTGATCTCTAACCCGAACAAAACGACTAAAGAGTCTAAATGATGAACCCATGATGTCCATCTTGCTTTCTGACAACTTGAGATCAATGACCTTAAGGAGATCTCGGGAGGAGAGCAAAGCCAAAGACAACGTTTTCTTAAGTATGACATTGAGTACAATTACACTAGTACAAAATTGGAAGGCATAAAAGAACGTTCAAACACTTGATACAACATGTGATATAAGAAAAGTCAACTAAAAAATTTCTTTCACATCAAAAATCAAACTACAACTATCTATCCTTTTTCTAACGTCGTGATGTACATGAAAAACAAATCACGCCTCCAAAAGCAAGGGCCATACTCGTGTATCCTAGTGGCCTATATAACTAAAAGTTTTCTATAACCTTCACTTGGCCGATCTTCTCTTCTTCTTCTTCTTAGACTCAACAATGGACGAATCATCACCAGTCTTCTTCCTCCTTCTTATAGAGCTTCCTCCATCTCTTCCCCTCTTTTTCTTGGTCGGAGAAGAAGACCCATGGGGCACCACCTTGAACTTTCCCCTGTCATCCTCGCCACTCGTGATCTCAGTAACCTCCTCGCCAATGGGAGGGATTGCTTGCAGAGGTTTAGGAATGACATCGGTGGCAAGAGCCAGTATCACCGAAGTGTCCTACTCCATCCTAGGTTCTGTGGCTTTCTTCGCCTCTAGTTCAGTCTTTTTCTTGGCTTCTCTCACCGCCTTCTGTTTGGAAAATCGCCCGGCCTTGAGCTTCTTAGTTATGTCCTCCTACAGCCTCTTAAATTCAGCATTGCCTCTCTTTTTGGAGGCCTCAT
Organism: Allium sativum; assembly: GCA_030737875.1. Taxonomy (NCBI): domain Eukaryota; kingdom Viridiplantae; phylum Streptophyta; class Magnoliopsida; order Asparagales; family Amaryllidaceae; genus Allium; species Allium sativum. The sequence goes on along the minus strand of CM060916.1, from coordinate 708,351,035 downwards.
CGTGACATCGTCGGCCCTCTCGTTCATGGCCTCATCGTCATCTCTTCTCTTGGCGGCTTCATCATCAGCTTTCTTCTTTTTTTCCTCTTGTACCTTAGCCGCAGCCTCATCCTTGGCTTTCTTCCAGGTCTTCGCTTGAGCTATTTGCAGGGTCGCCTCGTCTGCTTTGCTCTTCTCCTCCTACACCTCGGACTTAGTGATCATCTGGGCCTTCTATGATCAAATAAATCGTTCATTGTTAGCACTTATGCCTTTACCGGTGTAGTCACTTGGACCTCCTCTCCATCCTTTATTTCCCCTTCTTCTTCCGTGAGCAACTGGTTAAAATCACCAAGATCCTTGTCAGAAAAATTATCCAAGTACTGCATCCTTCTCCAAGTTGTACTACCTGCATACCACCATCAAGCCCGGGCAACGCAAGAAATATTAGTGTGAAGCCCATTGTTACTTCTACTCCTTAGGGACCTACACAATATGACAGAAGATGAATTATTCTACTTTGACTTAATGTTTACATCCTTCCAAGCACTAGTAATAGTGAGACTTAACCTTCGAACACTTGCGGCGCAGTCATGCCAATCATTTTGCTTTCGGTTTTTTGTTGGAGAGAGCTTCCTTATCTAACCCCAGAAAGTATGGGTCATACTCGGTTGTGATAGGGTATGGGATCATTGGACTACTTGTAGAGGAGGGTGGCACGACTTGTTACTAGGAACTACATCCTACAAACTCAAGAGAGACTATCACGCTCTTGGTAACCATTGTCTTCCCCTTGGCAGTTGTAAGATCCGTTATCTTTGCCTTTTCAACGTCATCTCTTAACAACCTTCTCCCCTCTACCAGCAACGAGCGCTCATCCTCGGTCAGATGATCTAAATTATTTCAAACTCATCTACCTTGTCCACCTGTCGCAACTGAGCCTCGAACTTCAATATCATGTCTCAAGTTTGAGCCATAATCTAGGGATGATCTTTGACCCACGAGATTCTGTGGAATTGAAGTGCTTTGACATACATCCCCCATATGTATGGCTCTAAAGACTCTTCTATCCTGGCCATAGCATCCTCAATGTCTGCTTTGAGCTTCTTCACCTCAGCTTGATGCTCAATTTTTATGCCATCTATTTGGGTTGACACCTCTTTGCCCATCGCCTAGGCATCTAATTTTTTTTCATAGCTTGAGCAAGCTCGGCGTTCCTTAGATTAAGTAGCTTCTGGAGCTCGTCATTTTCTTTCATTATACGTTGTGCCTGCTTATTCTCCTTTTTCATCCTCCTGTTCTCTGCAATGAGAGCCTCATTATCCTAGTGAAGCTGGCACAACTCTTCATTCTCTTTCTTTAATTAGAGGTTCCTTTCCGATAGAGCCTTGTTGTCTTTCTTTGGAGTCGTATTCTCTGTCGAGACCATGACATCATATATTTGAACAACTCTCGAGCTTGCATCACATCCTCCTCAACTCTCTTAAACTCCCACTTCAGTTGTACTACTTTGGCAATAAAGAGTTTTCATATAAATGCGTTACTCGTACACGTAGAAATGCATACAATTCAGGGATTCATCTTACCCAGTTCGTTGTGCCTATTATGGACGCTCTTCCTCTCGGATTTTACTTCCATTCATAAGTTTGGAGTTCAATATTCTTATTAATGATCAACTCTGAGAAATGTCTCGCGTATCTGTATATCTCCCTATATTAGAAGTAAACATCATACACCTTATCATTAACATCTTTGTCCACATCCATAGGGATTTGGAAAATGTTCGGAAACCAATTAAGCTCTTCAAAATAAAATCCAGGGAATGCCTCCCTTAACATCTCTTTCTTTTTCTTAGGAGTGAACTATGCGATTCCTGACATATTAGACAACCATGTGCCTCCCTATGACACTTCTTTCTTTCTGGGTCTCCGATCCATAGGCGCCAAGTCCGTACTTTGAGATGTGGTTGTAGACGCTAAGAGTGGAACATATGGAGGGAGCATTAACGAATGTTGTCATGTGGTCGCTATATCTAGCCTTGAATTTGTGCCAGACGATCGAATGTTCAAAATGTCGATGATACTCTCTGTGGCGACGCTCACTGCCATGGTCATGAGGTTTAGGAGGGCTTGTAAACAACTCTATGCCTCTTTTAAAACCAGTCATAATCCCGGTCCTCCTAGGCCGGTGGTCCCTAGATCCTCGACCTCGATTTCTATTGCCAGCTCAAGCCATTTCATCCGCATGGAACAGATTCAAAGTTAGAGTTGAACATTCCACACACACACAAACAAATGTTGTGTTATGCAGTGTTTATGGGTATATGTCCTAAATGTTTTCTCCCCAGACCAATTTTAAGCCCGCTTGGGAAGATTTCCTCCCCATTGTTTAGCATTAGGATTCCTGTACTTTTGCCGCTAGGTCAACATAATGTAACATCAAGTGGAAGCTTGTCCAGGTCTTTAAACCGACCCTCCATCTCCAGCAATGTGGTGGTCCCAGAGGTAGTCACTGGATAAGTCGGCCTGGGCGACGCTTCCGTCCTCGTCTCAACTGTCGTGGACGAGATGGGAGTGGATGGCAGACCCTCTTCTTTAAAAACTATCTCCTTATCACAAGCGCGCTCACTATTTTTTCCTGGAACTTTGCGATCTTTCATTGTTGGACAAGACAGGGCACCTTCTTTTGGCGATCCGGAGGACTTTCTCCTCCATTTTCTACCTTTCATTCTTCTCCAGAAACGACCGATTATGCGATTTGCGGGAAGTAAGCTCGTTCGACGAAGCAGTTGTTCATCTAAAACATTCTCGGTGGAGCGAACCTCAACCAGGACAGCCTTCAGCGCTTCAAGTTGCTCCTAGTAAACTTTGCATTTGGGTACTAGAGGAATGCCTGTTACACAAATACAAAGTCACTCTTGGGATTACTTTCGGCCAACCATCGCCTTGTGAATCCTGGGGGACAGCGGACATAAAATCAATCATGTTTAAAAACACTAAGTCTGCTCCATGTCGCTAGGATAAACCGGGTGTTGGCTTGTGCCTCCAAGAAAACCAGGGAAGGCGCACTGGCAGTTCTCCTCTTCATCTGAAAAAGGTATCGAATATCCTCTCCAATATATACTATAAGCAGGTGTTCTCTGAATAGGGCGCAGTTACCGAGAAGAAAGGCGTGTGCATTCAAGTGAAACTGCGTCTACACAAAGAGGAAGTAGCGCAGCATATCCTAGATAAAATCGCAGGATGAGGGCATGCCATCAGAAACACACATATGCTTGTTCTAGGCAGTGTATCCTTCTTAAGGTGCATGCGCCCTACACCCCCCTTTTCCAGAGATGCGAACATCATTCTAGGGTAAGTCGAACCTCTTACACATGCGCCTTATTGTCTCTTCATCAATATGCGAAGGCACCAAATCCAATGGGTTGTTGACTATGGCAACATCTACCATCATGTCCGGTGCCTCGGGAACGTCTTCCCACATGATGTCTATGTCCTCTTCTTCTTCAGGATTCCCTTCTACCACGCCATCCCTATCTGGTATCGTTGGTTCAGCTTGGTGCTCGGCTGCTCGCTAAGGTTTTTCCAAATGCACACCCTAGTTAGGTCCTTTGGGTGAGCCTTTGAGGTGGGCGGGAGTAGTTGCTTCTGAAGTCTCAAGCTTTCTGTCCCTTAAACTAGTACTACTTGATGACCCGGATGAGGATGGTGAGTGTTCCAAAGCTTCAGCTTCCTAACCCTAAAGTAATTTGGAAGTTCTTGTTGCCATTGCAAGCTATACTTTTAACATAGTTGCATTAGATATCGCATTGAAAAACCTATACCCCTCGTATTGGTGTAAACTTACATGGATGTGCAGTGTCATGAGATGGTGATACGATTATAATAAAATAACTTGGAACACAGCAACGATCACTAGTCTTAAGAACTAAAACCATCATCGTCGACCAAAATCATTAGGTTGTCGATTCATGATTACATCGTGATTGAAGTCGGAGGTCAAGTCTAAATATTGATAGTTCACTTCCATGTCCATAGCTTGAGTTTAAATTCTAATCCTATGTCCAAGTCTGAATTATCAGCTTTTATCATAGCGTAAAGGTGTTATCGGTCAATACGTTTAAACCTAGGTCCGATCCAATCATGTAACGTCGCGAAAATGATGCAAGCCAGATAATAGGCCTCACCGAATTCGAATTTCCACTAGGAAGGATGAGTTGGGTCCAACGATAGGGGCCTCAAAATAGACTAAGTCCCAGGGTTGCGAAAATTGCATCCTCGAAATCCAATCATTTCGCATCCTCACGGCTAGAGCAAAATTCACATCCGGCTAACCGAGTTTCAAAATCGCCTAGTCCTGGGATGCGAAATTCTCATCCCCAAGTCATAATGATTTCATATCCCGATTGCTATTCGAATTTCTCACTCCATATGCCTCCCAAGAAATTGAATTTCATGCTTCGCAAATGGAATTCGCACCAGTACGGTCTGTCCACTTTCTTCGCTTCCCCACATGGTAAAAATTTCCTAAGTCCCAAGGATGCGAAATTTACATCTCGGGACTTAGCTAATTCCCGCACCTAGGGTGGATGCGAAATTGTATTTTCGCATCTCCTTAGGAATATGATTTTTCAACTCTATCCTCCTCCTTGAAAGAGCAAAGTCAGTAGTTCGCATCCCACCTGCTACCTAGGGATACAAAATTGAGATTTTGTATCCCCTCCATAGCCTTGGGATGTGAAGAACCACACTTTCGCCTTCTCCTCCTTCTCCTGTTTCTCTTCTCTACTTAGTCTCCTCCTTCTTCTCCCTTTTCTCCTCTCCTTCGCCTCTGCTCCATTTCCCATGAATCCCCCGAGAGCACGAGATCACACGTTAGAAATTTCGTTGGTTTCGAGTTTCGAACTCGAATTCAATTCGAGTAATCAGAGCTTGTAAATCGAATCATGAGGTTCTTACCTATATAAGATTTTGATTTGAGTTAAGTTATGTTGTTATAGGAAAATACACAAGTCCTTAGGATGCGAGATAATACATGAAGTAAAGGAAAGAGGAAATCGTATCGCGTTTTTTATATGGGGTGGGAGGAGAGAGGCCTGACTCGGCTGGAACTATCGGATAGCCATGGGGAAGCAAAAAATCATGTCCCCTCAGGATGCAAGATTTCCCATCCCTAAAAAAACAAAGAAAGAAAAAAGAAGAATGAAAATTGAATTTTTGACATTGAGAAATTCTTAGCTTATGACTCCAACTACGAGTGTGCGTGGACTTTTTTGAAATTATAATAATCGACACCAATTCGATTCACTAACCAATCATATGTTTGCTAGGAAATGCAGAATGGATAGTTAAGGAAAAACTAACAATAGAGGGGAATGAGTAGTGTTTTTAAGGAATTCAAGAAAATCTAAAACTTATATGATCTATTATATGAATCACACACCACATGGATAATCACAGACACAGATTCAAACACAAGCACAGAACTAAACAGAAATAAAATGCAGAAAAGGAAAGAACACACCGGGTTTCGTATTGGTTTGGATTACTCCCACATCCTATCCCATGCAACACTGGATTGCACAGAGTTGTATTAAAATATCAATATCCAAGTACAACACCCTTGATTTCATGGCCACAAGGTTACCATCGATTCAAAACACCCTTGATCAAGTATACTCTCCCTCAATTTCCCGGCTACAAGGTTAACACTGTTTGTTTTCTTGATTTCACGGCTACAAGGAACACACTATTTCCAAAACTATCCTAAATGATTATAACAACTCTATAACTCTTTAATAGCACTTTGATTCAGAGAGTAATGAGCAAAGAGTGAGAAGAAAAGAAGTTTTATATAATTAGACCTGAAATCGGTAGAGTATAAGTGTAGAAATCATAAAATTTGAAATATTCATGGTGTAATGAAAGGAGATAAAGAAGAAGAATGATGAAAAAAATCGAAACCAGGCCCTATTTATAAAATTTGAAAGGTTACAATGCTTCTGAAATGTTACAAATGGTGAAAAGGCACTTCCTTCCAAAATTAAAAATGTGACAGTTATATGTCGACATACTGTAACACCCCATAATTTTAAATATTAAAATTAACAAATTTAAGAACACTTAATTATTAAAGTGAGAATTAAGTGAAACTGGTACGCCATTGCGTTCATCTCAAAATTCTGCTTGGAATAGAGTCTAAGTTTTCGTAAATCGGACTTCTTATGAGGAAATTACGACCCTCAGAAGTTTCGGTAACTTAAATAAATTAATAACAGTTCAGAATTAAAATTTAAAATTCAAAATTCAAACAAGGAATGGGCTGGGCGGGATTTCTCCCGCTCAAGGCCAGGTCAACTAGGGGGTCAACCAGGGGGTCGACCTCCCCTATACAGGTCGACCAGGGGGTCGACCTACCCCCCGGGGCAGATCCAAAATTTGATGATCATGACTTGTTGCTGAGTCTTACCTGACCTATTGCTGAGTCACTAGGTAGAGGTGGAAATTCTAGATAACTCTATCTAGTCTGGACGGTTGGGATTGTTCTTATGATAATCTAACGGCTTAGGTTGATTTAAACTTCTATATAAGCACGCATAGACTCAAACCCTAAACCTAAACTAAATTAGTCTCTTGGCCATCATGCTGCTGCTAGAATAGGTCTTCTTCCTAAATCTTAGGGATTGGCAAATCAGAAATCTAAAACAAATGACGAACAAATTATTCTCTTCTCTAATACGTCTTTGTGAGTACAATTTCTTTCACAAAATAATTAATAAATTAATTATGATGAGTTATAACTTGGATTATGAAAACATGTTTGTTGAATCATGTGATGTTATTTAACTTTGATATCGTCTGTTGGTGAACATATGACAGTTTTGTTAACTTATGTTGGTAGATCTATTTCATATGTCCAATTACATATGTTTAACTTGATTCATTTTATGACATCAGTTTATATGCAAGTTTGGAATGTAAATCATATGCTAGTTTGTATGTGAATCTTATGCAAGTCTGTTTCTACATATGCTGGTTTGTATACCTTATGCAAGTTTGTATGCGAGTTATACACAAGTTTATATGTGAATTAAGTATATATATACATGCGAGTTTATATGTAAAACGTGTGACATTAGTTCACATGTTCAAATTCATGATGTTGGTTCATATGTCTAAACACATATGCTAGATTTGATTCATTTTGTGACATTTACATGTCTAAATCGTATGCAAATGTAAATGTAAATCTTAATTTACATGTCTAAATTACACATGCAAGTTTATATATAAGTTTGGATGCGGATTATATGCTAGTTTATATGTAAGATTGTATGCGAATCATATATAAGTCTTAACTTACATGTCTAAATTGTATATGCAAGTTTAATACAAGTTTGTATGAAGTTTAATACAAGTTTGTATGTAGATCATATGCAAGTTTATGCAAAAACCATGTTAATATATGCAAGTTCACCATTATGTGTATAGATCTGTGCAAATCATATCTTATATAATTTGATTCATGCCAGTGTGTAGTTTATGCAAATTATGCCTATTGCCTATGCAAGTTATTGATTATGCAAATTTATGATTATATAAATTATAATCATGTAAGTTTTGATCCATGCTAGCCTATTTTTTATCTGCAAGTTAGATCTATTTTCACGTGTTATGCAAGTTGTGATGTTTTTGTGAGATTAGGCTATTTGCTAGCCTACGTATTATATGTATTACACGTATGAACAACGTGGGGGCAATGGGAAAATATTAAATATTAATATTGTGAAAATTGGCATAAAATGGATTAAAAGCATATAATAAATTTGTGACATTAATTGGCCTAATTTATATGCATAGACATTATGGACATAATTTAGGTGACAATTATGGACATAGATTAATTTGGAAGTTATTGACAATTGGAAATAGGGATATTAATTCAAGTTGGGGTTGAATAATAATGTGCCTGAGACACGAGGTTAGACTCGTTTGTGGTATAAGACTGCCCGGAACCGCCCGGCACATCCAGCAACCACAAACGGTAGTCTAATGTGAGAGGTCAAAGGCATAAATTAAATGAGAAATAAAAGCCTAAGACACGAGGTTAGACTCGTTTGTGGTATAAAGACTGACCGGACCTGCCCGACACATCCAGCAACTGCAAACGGCAGTCTAATGTGAGAGGTCATAGGCATAATTAAAAGATGCTTAGACACGAGGTTAAGTCTGGCTTGTGGTGGAAGTCTGCCCGGAACCGACCGGCATATCCAGCGACCACAAGCAATCGACTTAATGTGAGAGTTCTGTGCATTAATAATTAATTAATGCTGATCAAAGACCAATATGAATGACAGAAGTTTGGTTGAGTTGAGTAATTCTCTGAGTACCAATCTGATGTTGATCTCAGTCTCCAGGGTTGATACATAGGGAGTTATTCTCTTAACCAATGTATCTGTGAACTAAGATGTACTTAATCATAAATTAAATAAAACATGTTATACGATATATATATATATGATACATAAAACATGATAAGCGGATAGGGTTAAGACCAGCTTAACCTATAATCTGATAAGTAGGTAGGGTTAAGACCAGCTTAACCAATAATATATATTAATTTGATAAGTGGGTAGGATTGAGACTAGCTTAACAAATAATATATCTGATAAGTGGATAGGGTTAAGAAAAACTTAACCAATAATACATATTGATCTGATAAGTGGATAGGGTTAAGACCAGCTTAACCAATAATATATATATTGATCTGATAAGCGGATAGTGTTAAGACAAGCTTAACCAATAACACATGTTGATTTGATAAGTGGGTAACATGTGGGATATAATTATAAACATTTAACTAAGTTGAAACATGTAAGAAGACATGAATAAGAGGGGGTTAAATGGGAAATCCTAGTGGGGTCCAAGCATAGTAGGAAAGCTTGTGTCAAGTGTGGGGACCCTTTTCAACTAGTAACCCATTTAGTATCTAAGTGAGCTTGATCTAGATCGAGGATGGGACACGCTTACCGGGTTTGATTGTAAGAGGTCAAAACGGGTTACCAGTGGCAACGCAAGTCCAATGGGGTTATGTGTGTGCGTGGGCTCGGGCTGGTAGGTAAGACGTTGTTGCATCGTGTAGGTATAAGCTGTGCATCCTTAGTGGTATCGGGTTGCCACTTTAGGAAGTGATACACCCCATTGTGGGACCAGCACGGGTATCTACGATTTAGGGAGCCGATCGAATGGGGAAGGTAGTGGGTACGACTATCGGAGATAGGAGCAGGCAACACATACGAAGACAGCTAGAAGTCCAACTATCATATTTTGAATAAATGTTGTATTTAGAATGGGGAGGGTAGTGGGTACACCTAGTGGAGACAGGAGAAAGCGGCACCTATGAAGGCAGCTAGGGGTACACGAAACTATCATTATGATTATTATGTTCAGAAGGCGGGATCAACTTTTAGGGTGACTAGTAATGGTGTAGTATAATATTTATCCTATAGTGATTAGGAGCGAGATTAACGCCAGAATATTCCTCCTGTTTGTTTTGCCTTGCCCACTTGTTTCACCGTCATTCCTTGGTTTACCAGTTTATGTCTTATCCTAATTACATTAATAATTATATTGTTAAATTTATTGAACTCGCCAGACTTTATTTCTGACCCCTTGTTTTCGCCTCTTTTCTTCCTCCCCCCCCCCCCCACCCAGGTTCTTAGGGTGGAACTAGTGCTAGTGGAGCTTGATTTGGATCTTTCTCTCTCTTTTGGAAGTGCTTGGATTGCTAAAAGTAAAGTTCAGCTCATCTCTTTTATGGCTACTTATGTTGGGGTTATGCTTTTTACTTTATGTACTCAGAAAACAATTTGTCAAGATGGATATTAAGTGTACTTGGTTTTATTGTTGGTTTTTGATGTTTTTGTAACCAAACTATTTCTCCGCTGCAATAAAAGTTGTTTTAAAATTTTCAAGTACCAATATATATATCTGTCTTGTTATATTCTATTCTATATACCAATAATACTCCTTGAAAGTTAATGCACTCCCTTTGAGAGTGACATTAATGGACGTGGGGTGTTACACGTGGTATCAAAGCTGAAGATTACCAAGCCAGATAAGAGATTTTGAAGAACAGTTTTTCAAAAACATTTTTATAAAGAAAAACATTCGAAAATTATGTTTTAAGGAGAGTATTTTTAAGAGAAAAGATTATTTGGAAAAACATAACCCCCAAGAGCCATATATCTTTCCTTCGATTCTCCATTTTAAATCTCTTCCTCTTTCCTTTTTGAATTTTTTCCTCCACGTATAGACGCTTTTTCTAATATATGTAAGAACTTCCGTACGATGGGCGGAAAACCGCTTCATGGGACTAGGACATTTGTCAAAGCTAGAAGGAAGCGAAGGACTTGTTGGTACCATAGATGATGGGAGGAAGGTTCAATTAGCTGCTTGGTTAATGAAGGACGAAGCCTCATTTTTGTAGGGGGTCACGAATGGAGAATGTGCAGGAGATACATGGATAGGACACGTGATAAGAAAGTAGATCCAAAGAAAGGTGGTAAGGATAACGAGGGGCCAAGAGAAAAGGAAGGGCCACACTTGTGAAATACCTGACTACTTAAATAAAGACATTAGAAAGAAGAAGAAGAAGAAGAAGAAGACTAGTTGCCATCGTTACGGAGAAACATGACATCTTATTAGGATCGTCCAAAGGAGCAAAAGGCAGAGGTAAGACAAAGTACATGATCTTCTGGAGGGCAAACGCGTTCCCTCACGGCTGGCATACATGATAGAGGTAGAAATATCTTGGTTGGAAATTTGGTTTTTCTTTTTGATCATCATGTTCGAACCTTGCTTGAATTCTGGCGCTTCACACTCATTTGTATCTGCTTCGTTAGTTAAAACACTGCACCTAAATACTAGTCTAGTTACGGATCCCATAGTAGTCTCAAATCCTATTGGTGGTTCGTCTTATCTTTCGATGATTTGTCGAGATTTGAGAGTATCTATCTTGGGCGTTGGGTTTGAATGCAACGCCTTCGTTCTTGGCTTCATGGGCTATGGCTTGATTCTAGGCATAGATTGGCTAGTCAGATACAGTGCTATCCTAGACTGTGAAAGAAGGGTAGTTAGATTGTTGACTCGTTGTGGCAAGACCCTTGATATTTTTTGTGACCCTAGAGGTTTGGTGATGCTTAGCTACCTATAATCTCTTGACACGTCCAACGATGATTTGGAATCTGTTAGTGTGGTCAGTGAATATGGTGACGACCTCAATGAAGTTCCGGGTTTACCCCCGAGGCGCGATATAGACTTTTGTATATACCTTGTAGATAATGCAAAGCCAGCTGCATTACCAGTACGCCACATGGCTCCGAGAGAGAGAAGATAACTTAGTAAGCAAGTGAAAGAGTTGCTTGAGAAGGGGTTCATAAGAAGAAGTATTTCAGAATGGGGTGCTCCAGTTGTTTTTGCCACGAAAGCTGATGGTTCATTTAGATTGTGCGTGGACTATAGAGAGCCGAATAAGCTCACAAAGAAGAACAGACACCCATTGCCGAAGATAGATGATTTATTCGATCAGTTGGTTGGTACTTTGGTTTTCTCGCAGCCGGATTTGGCTATAGGATTTCATCAGCTAAGGGTGGCTGAAGACAGCTTAGATAAGACTGCATTTAGATCTCCTGACAGTTTCTTCGAGTGGCTCGTCATGCCTTTTGGTTTGACGAATGCACCCGCATACTTTATTGACTTAATGGGTTGGGTGTTTAGGGAGTCTATAAACAAGTTCGTGGTAGTCTTTGTGGACAATATCCTGATTTTCTCTACAAGCGAGGAAGAGCATGCCCTACATTTTAGGGAAGTCTTAGAGACCCTACGAGCGCATCAACTCAAAGCTAAGTTCTCCAAATGCCATTTTGGGGGAAAAGAAGTGAGGTTCTTAGGACACGTGGTCTCTAAGGAAGGGATAGCTGTGGGTCCCGCAAAGGTGGTGGTTGCAATCCAAGATTGGAAGATTCCTAAGAATGCAACATAAGTAAGAAGCTTTTTAGGGCTGGCTGATTATTATAGGAAGTGAATTAAGGACTTCGCGAAGATATCAGCCCCACTTACTCGGTTAACGAAGAAGAAATTGACTTTTGCCTGGGACATTGACTATGACGATGCTTTCCAACATTTGAAGAGGGTTTTGACGACAGCTCCAGTATTAGTTTTTCCAAATGGAAGTAAGCCATTCACAGTATATACTGGTGCTTGCAGGATAGGGCTTGGAGAAGTTTACGATGCAAGAGGAAAAGGTGATATGCAAAAGGCGGCAAGTACGAGTATCGCTTATCATCCACAGACAGATGGACGTATAAAACAGAATCCTTGAAGATCTTTTGAGGTTATGTATCCTAGATTTGGGAGGGACATGAGAAGAGGCAACGAGCTTAGTGGTGTTCACGACGTGTTTCACGTATCACATTTGCGGAAGTGTTACAAGATATTGCGGAAGTAGTGGAGCCGAGCATGCTTAGAGAAGTGGAAGTAGAGTGAGATGCCACGATTAGACGAGCTCCTACATGCATCCTTGGTTCGGAGGTATAAAGGCTACACAACAAAGAGGTCAAGTTGGTCAAAGTGCAATGGGGAGATGATCAAGGAGACGCGACTTGGGAGGCATAAGACAAGATGCGTACGCTGTACCCTTTCTTTTTTAGGGTATGTTTTTAGCTTCTCCTTTCTCTACCGCTTTGTTGATACTTATCCTATCATTTAATATGTCTTTGCGATGATATCTTCGATCTTTAGTTAGGAAAAACTCTATGGTTGTAAACATGTGTTTGAGACATGTTATGTTTGGTGGATGCAAGTGGTTGCTAGTGGTTGTTCCTGGATGCATGTACACACACATTAGGCACTAGATCGGCTCAATCACTCTCATATTGCATATAAATGTGTGTGCATATTTAAATTAATGGATGTGTAATGGTTGTGTTATCATATGAATGCTGCATTTTGATGAATGGTTGTGCACACATGTAGAAATAATATGTATCGTTAGGATTCTTTCGCATACATAATGGATGCATGGCACTATCATGATTTGCATTAAGGTGGTCAACTGAATTAGTAGACCGCCTGATTTTGCATTAGATAAGGAACATGTACACACACTTCTTGCATATGTTCATACAGCATTAAAAGTCTTTTAAGGACAATGGATGCCTGTGTTTGATGATTGAGTAGATGGATGATTGGATGGTAAGATATACATTCTCCTTAACTTGGAGATTTCGGGGGCGATATCCTTTAAGGAGGGGAGAATGTAACACCTCGTAATTTTAAATATTAAAATTAACAAATTTAAGAACATTCAATTGTTAAAGTGAGAATTAAGGGAAATAGGTTACGCCATTGCGTTTGTCTCGAAATTATGCTTGGAATAGAGTCCAAGTTTTCGTAAATCGGACTTCGTATGAGGAAGTTATGGTCCTCAGAAGTTTCAGTAACTTAAATAAATTAATAACAGTTCAGAATTAAAATTTAAAATTCAAACAAGTAAGAGGGCTGGGCGGTATTTCTCCGGCCCAAGGCCAGGTCGACCAGGGGATCGACCTCCCTTATACAGGTCGACTAGGGGGTCGACCTGGGGGTCGACCTACCCCCCGGGGCTGATCTAAAATTTGACGATCCTGACTTGTTGCTGAGTCTTACCTGACATGTTGTTGAGTCACTAGGGCAGAGGTGGCAATTCTAGATAACTCTATCTAGTTTGGACGGTTGGGACTGCTCCTATGATAATCTAACGGCTTAGGTTGATTAAAACTTCTATATAAGCATGCATAGACTCAAACCCTAAACCTAAACTAAATTAGTCTCTTGGCCACCATGCTGCTGCTAGAATAGTTCTTCTTCCTAAAGCTTAGGGATTAGCAAATCAGAATTCTAAAACAAATGACGAACGAATTATTCTCTTCTTTAATCCTTCTTTGTGAGTACAATTTCTTTCATAAAATAATTAATAAATGAATTATGATGATTTATAACTTGGATTATGAGAACGTGTTTGTTGAATCATGTGATGTTATTTAACTTTGATATCGTCTGTTGGTGAAAATATGACAATTTTGTTAACTTATGTTGGTAGATCTATATGTAAGTTTGGGATGTAAATCATATGCTAGTTTGTATGTGAATCTTATGCAAGTTTGTTTTTACATATGCTGGTTTGTATATCTTATGCAAGTCTGTATGCGAATTATACACAAGTTTATATGTGAATTAAGTATATATATACATGTGAGTTTATATGTAAAACGTGTGACATTAGTTCACATGTTTAAATTCATGATGTTGGTTCATATGTCAAAACACATATGCTAGATTTGATTCATTTTTTGACATTTACATGTCTAAATCGTATGCAAATGTAAATGTAAATCTTAATTTACATGTCTAAATTATGTATGCAAGTTTATATATAAGTTTGGATATGAATCATGTGCTAGTTTATATGCAAGACTGTATGCGAATCATATGTAAGTCTTAACTTACATGTCTAAATTGTATATGCAAGTTTAATACAAGCTTGTATGTAGATCATATGCAAGTTTATGCGAAAACCATGTTCATATATGCAAGTTCACCTTTATATGTATAGATCTATGCAAATCGTATCTTATACAATTTGATTCATGCCAGTGTGTAGTTTATGCAAATTATGTTTATTGCCTATGCAAGTTATTGATTATGCAAATTTATGATTATATAAATTATAATCATGCAAGTTTTGATCCATGCTAGCCTATTTTTTATTTGCAAGTTAGATCTGTTTTTACGTGTTATGCAAGTTGTGATGTTTTTGTGAGATTAGGCTATTTGCTAGCCAACGTATTATATGTATTACACATACGAACAACGTGGGGGCAATGGAAAAATATTGAATATTAATATTGTGAAAATTGGCATAAAATGGCTTAAAAGCATATAATAAATTTGAGACATTAATTGGCCTAATTTATACGCATAGAAATTATGGACATAATTTAGGTAACAATTATGGTCATATATTAATTTGGAAGCTATTGACAATTTGAAATAGGGATAATAATTCAAATTGGGGTTGAATGATAATGTTCTTGAGACATGAGGTTAGACTCGTTTGTGGTACAAGACTGCCCGGAACCGCCCGGCACATCCAGCAACCACAAATGGTAGTCTAATGTGAGAGGTCAAAGGCATAAATTAAATGAGAAATAAATGCCTAAGACACGAGGTTAGACTCGTTTGTGGTATAAAACTGCCCGGACCCGCGCGGCACATCCAGCAACCACAAACGGCAGTCAAATGTGAGAGGTCGTAGGCATAATTAAAAGATGCTTAGACACGAGGTTAAGTCTGGCTTGTGGTGACCGGCATATCCAACGGCCACAAGCAATCGACTTAATGTGAGAGGTCTGTGCATTAATAATTAATTAATGCTAATCAAAGACGAATATGAATGACAAACAGAAGTTTGGTTGAGTTGAGTAATTATCTGAGTACCAATCTGATGTTGATCTCGGTCTTCGGGGTTGATACTTAGGGAGTTATTCTCTTAACCATTGTATCTGTGAACTAAGATGTACTTAATCATAAATTAATTAAAACATGTTATATGATATATATATATATATATATATATGATACATAAAACATGATAAGCGGATAGGGTTAAGACCAGCTTAACCTATAATCTGATAAGTAGGTAGGGTTAAGACCAGCTTAACCAATAATATATATTAATTTGATAAGTGGGTAGGGTTGAGACCAGCTTAACAAATAATATATCTGATAAGTGGGTAGGGTTAAGACAAACTTAACCAATAATACATATTGATTTGATAAGTGGATAGGGTTAAGACCAGCTTAACCAATAATATATATATAGATCTGATAAGCGGATAGGGTTAAGACAAGCTTAACCAATAACACATGTTGATTTGATAAGTGGGTAACATGTGGGATATAATTATAAACACTTAACCAAGTTGAAACATCTAAGAAGACATGAATAAGAGGGGGTTAAGTGGGAAATCCTAGTGGGGACCAAGCAAAGGTGGAAAGCTTGTGTCAAGTGTGGGGACCCTTTTCAACCAGTAACCCATTTAGTATCTAAGTGAGCTCGTTCTAGATCGAGGACGGGACACGCTTACTGGGTTTGATTGTAAGAGGTCAAAACGGGTTAGCGGTGGCAACGCAAGTCCAACGGGGTCATGTGCGTGCGTGGGCCCGGGCTGGTAGGTAAGACGTTATTGCATCGTGTAGGTATAAGCCATGCATCTTTAGTGGTATTGGGTTGCCACTTTGGGAAGTGATACACCCCATTGTGGGACCAGCACGGGTATCTACGATTTAGGGAGTCGATCGAATGGGGAAGGTAGTGGGTACGACTAGCGGAGATACGAGCAGGCGACACCTATGAAGACAGCTAGGATTCCAACTACCATATTATGAATAAATGTTGTAATTAAAATGGGGAGGGTAGTGGGTACAACTAGTGGAGATAGGAGCAGGCGGCACCTATGAAGACAGCTAGGGGTACATGAAACTACCATTATGATTATTATGTTCAAAAGGCGGGATCAACTTTTAGGGTGGCTAGTAATAGTGCAGTATAGTAATTATCCTATAGTGATTAGGAGCGAGATTAACACCAAAATATTCCTCTTGTTTGTTTTGCCTTGCCTACTTGTTTCACAGTCAGTCCTTGTTTTACCAGTTTATGCCTTATCCTAATTACTTTAATAATTATATTGTTAAAGTTATTGGACTCGCCAGACTTTATGTCTGACCCCCTTTGTTTCTGCCTCTCTCCCCCCCTCCCCCTCCCACGTTCTCAGGGTGGGACTAGTGCTAGTGGAGCTTGATTTGGATCTTTATCTCTCTTTTGGAATTGCTTGGATTTCTGAAAGTAAAGTTCAGCTCATCTCTTTTATGGCTACTTATGTTGGGGTTATGATTTTTTACTTTATGTACTCAGAAAACAATTTGTCAAGATGGATATTAAGTGTACTTGGTTTTATTGTTGGTTTTTGATGTTGTTGTAACCAAACTATTTCTCTACTGCAATAAAAGTTGTTTTAATATTTTCAAGTACCAATATATGTATCTGTCTTGTTATATTATGTTCTATACACCAATAATACTCCATGAAAGTTAATGCATTCCCTTTGAGAGTGACATTAATGGACGTGGGGTGTTACACATACCAACATATGTATGTCGACATATGTTAGCTCAAAATTGAAATATGAGAATTTTTCAAGTGTTTTAATATATATACAATTCTGGAAATCCTTGAATTAAAACATAGTGATCTAAATATGTATTATAAAGTAGAAAATCATATGAAATCATAAATATAAACTATATAAACATATTTATAAAATTATAGAGTTTAAAACTATAAAAATTTAAAGTATATAACTATATAAATATATATAAACTTTAAAACTTTTGTTTAAAATTAAAGATTTGATAGAAAAACTTAATTAGAACAGGAAATAGAATTTAAAAATAAAAAATAGAAATTTGAAAATCAGAATTTGAATTTGAACCTTGAGTGTTATTCAAAGTCTTACATAAACTAGACTCTATTATTATATTTATCTTGAACTCTTGACCTCTTGAAATCTTGATTACTCATGAGTCTTGAATTTTCTCTGAATTTTGAATCTTTTGAATCTCTAAAGTCTCATTAATAGTGCAGTCTTCAGTATTAATTCTTGTATACAAATCCTTTATATATGTATATATATATATACATACATATATATATATATATTCTAGATAGAGATGTTAATATATATTTTATAATCAATTAATATTGAAATAAAGTTGTTGTCATCAAAACTCCGTTCTCCAACTATCTCCCCCTTTTTGATGATGACGACCTTAGTTTATAAAATATCAAACCTGTTCATATACCTATTGATGTTGATCCTTCTAATACTCCCCATGTCTATATGAATCCTATATACTCTACTTAAACTAAGTCTATATTTTATAATTTCTCCCCCTTTGGCATTATCAAAATGAAGTTCTAAAAATACTCCCCCTAAATTCTATAACTATTTAAATAATTCCCATACTAAAGTAAAGTACTCCCCCTGAACCCTATATATATATATATATATATATATATATAGTAAAATACTCCCCCTAAACTTATGAGTAAACAATTATCAATATTAAGTGTACAAACAAATTATTCAAACATCATAATTACACTTGTTTTAAGTCATATATACAAAACAACCCAAGCACACCAATCTATGTATTAATTTACATATGTTTTAATATACATGTTTTAAGTCAAGTAATTCAAATCAATCATGATATCAAACAAATTCAATTAGATCATACCAAACAATCAAACGTTTCTTGGGACTTCTACCCAACCGTCTTCTCTAAAGATATTATCCTTCTTAATGAGCTCCCAATCTTCATCTTCTTTTGTTGGTGCTGCCTTAGCAAGATTATTATCTTTATATATGAAAAGAGAAGAGATTAGGCAACGAGTGGAATCGAAATGCTTCTCTTGCTGTTCAAACATCATTATTTGGCTTAAATCAAGATGACGCTGGTTTCATAGTATTGTACAGAGGATGTTCTTGAAGGAATTCAATGTTCCTTCAAGATTTTCACTTAAGTTATGAATTGGATTTTCCATAGTTTTGACAAGAATTGAATAGAGAAGAATAAAATAATGATTTTTTCTGGAAGAAGAAGGTTTAAATAGGGTCTGGAATTCATCGGATTTGAATGAACATGAGTTAGTTATTTTAATTTTAAATTTTGAAAAGTTTTGAAAATATGATGGTTATATGTCAACATAGCCAAGACTGTATGTCAACATACATATTAGAAAAATTCGAAAATTTCCAAATTTTGAATCTTTTGTAATTATATTATGTTTAACTCTAATGTGTTTACAGTAAAATTAAAGATGATTTTGACATAAGTAAAACTCCATTCATTACTTTATAAAAAGCAAATGTATCCAACTAATTAAGACACACTAAATACGAGATTCGAAAGCAAATACTAAAGATAAATTAAACTAGATAGGCTAGTTTTCAATGGATAATGAGGAGGAAGATGAAATTCCAAGCTTTCTTCCTATCTTGATCATGAACTTAGTCATTTTGGAAAAGTTGTTTTTTGAGCTTCTTTTGATTGTTGAGCTATTTTCAAATTTCGTTTGTGAATCTCTTTCAAATATGTTGTGATAAGTCTCTAAATCAGTTTCATCAATTTTGAAATCCAAAAAATCTGAGCCCGTGCTTCTACAATTTAAGATATTGCCCAAGATTTCGAAATCTAGAACAATTTGCACGCCTTTGACGCAACTCCAAATTTGGTCTTCATTGCCTTTGAACAATCCACGATTAAGATTCACGTAGAACATGTTGACCATCTTAGGATAACACACGTCGTCGTTATCCCGAGAGTCAATTAAACTCAAAAACTTCGTTGTGGTTGAAAAGAGAGATAAGATCGTAAGATGGAAAGTCTCCAAAGATGACGAAAGCACCTGTATTGACTTTAGCATTTGCTAAATAGTCAACATTGGTTTTGATAGCTTCCCTATCATTATTAAGATAACCTTTGATGGTTTTGGTTAACTTCAATTTCTGAGTTGAACTTAAGGAAGCCATTGAAGTGATTGTTTTGAAGAGTATAGATATGAAGATTATAATTTGAATTGTAAATGAGAAAGAATAGATGTATATATAAAAATTGAATGGATATGAATTGAATAGTCACAACTTTTTAAAAGTTAATGACACTTTTCAGACCTTGGGAGTTGGTGAAAAGTTGGAGGGAAGTTTAAAAGTTTAAACCTTTGAAATTCAAATTTCGAATTACAAGCTGATATGTCGACATATGAACATATGTATGTCGACATATATGTTCTATTTCAAAGGACATTTGGTTTTTGTGACTTTTGATTTAAATTATCGATTTATATTTCAGTTTAATTATTTTCTAAAATAATTCTAATCCTAGCAAACATCCAAAATTCATTTTATTAATTATTATTTTACTATTATCATTTCAAATTTCAAATTTAAAATTTGGATTTTAAATTACAAGTTTGAATTTTTAAGTTTAAATTTCAAAAACAAAGGATCCATTCAACCAAGAATTAAAAATTTATTAAGGCGTACCTGGTTTTCGATCCTTTTCTTTGAAATTTTTTGAATTCTGAATTGTCGTAAAGCACATATTTGAGTTTTCTGGCTCTTCATCTCTTGATGATGAATTTGAATCGTCTAAAGTTGCTGCATATGCTCTTTTTTTTTTTTTTTTGATGAATTGCTATTATCCGTTTGTTGAACTGATTTATCTAGATATGGACACATTCTCTTCATATGACCTGGTTTATTATAGTTATTACATCGACTATCTTTTCTTCCTGAACTTCCTTGGTTATTATTTTGAAAATTATTTTTCTTTCTGCATCTCGGAAACTTTTTGGAATGTCTTATCATTAAGGCTGTTTATTCATCGTCTTCACTGATCGAGTCAGAATCATATGTTTTTGCTTTAAATGCTATGGATTTCTTTTTTAGTTGGCTTGTTTTCCTTTCTTTTCTGCAATTGGACTTCAAAAGACATCAGATTTCTGATTAACTCCTCAATCCTCATTTCACTGACATTGTGGGCTTCTTCGATCGCCAATGTTTTCTGATCCCATTCTGAAGTCAATGAACTCAATATTTTTCTGACTTGGTCTTCTTCAGAATAAGTTTTTTCAAGTGCTGTTAATGAATGCACTATCTCTTGAAATCTGCAATACATATTGAAGATAGATTGATTCTCGTTCATTTTAATTAACTCAAACTGATTAATTAACATTGATATCTTTGTTTGTTTAAATTTACTAGCTCCTTCGTGAGTAACTTGTAAAGTTCTCCAAATTTCATGAGTATATTTACAAACTGACACTCTATTAAATTCATTCCTATCAAATGAACAAACAACATATCCATGGCTTTAGAATTGCTTTGGGCAGTAGCCTTCATTAGTCCATTGTGCAAAATTAGTTGTTGGTTCTACGTATTCAGCTATATGATATTCCATGTGTCTAATCCTACTGATTGTAAATAAATTTTCATTCTACATGCCTAGTATGAATAATCACTACCATTAAACAGTGGTGGTCTAACTGTGGACTGACCCTCTACAAAAGAACTATTATTATTACCAATGTTGGTTGCCATTATAACTATTTTCAGAAATCAGATTATGGACTTTTTGAAAGACCAGGCTCCGATACCAATTGTTAGGGAATGTGGAATGGATTATTAAGGAAAAACTAACACTAGAGGGGGTGAATAGTGTTTTTAAAAAAATTAAAAAAATCTAAATATTATATGATCTACTATATGAATCACACTCCATAGAGATAATCACAGACACAGATTCAAACGCAAACATAGAAATAAAGAGAAATAAATGCAGAAAAGGAAAGAACATATCGTATTTTATACTGGTTCGGATTACCCCTACATTTAGTCCCATGCAATGCTGGATTGCGCAGAGTTTTATTACTATATCAGTATCCAAGTACAACACCCTTGATTTAACGGCCATAAGGTTACCACTGATTCCAAACACCCTTGATCACGTATATTCCCCTTTGATTTCCCGGGTATAAGGTTAACACCATTTACTTCCTTGATTTCACGGCTACAAGGATCACACCGTTTCCAAAACTATCCCAAATGAGTACAATAGCCCTATAACTCTTCAATAGCACTTTGATTCAGAGAGTAATGAGTAGGGAGTGAGAAGAGAAGAAGTTATATATAATTAGACTTGAAATCGGCAGAGTATAAGCGTAGAAATCATAGAAATATGAGATATTAATAGTGTAATGAAAGGAGATGAAGACGGAGAAGAAGAACGATGAAAAAAATTCAAAATCAGCTGCTGTTTATAAGATTTAAAAGGTTGCAATGCTTCTGTAACGTTATAAATGGTGAAAAGACACTTCCTTTCAAAATTAAAAATGTGATAGTTATATGTCGACATGCTAACATATGTATGTCGACATATGTTAGTTCAAAATTGAAATTTGAGTATTTTTCATGTTTTTGAATATATATACAATTTTGGAAATTCTTGAATAAAAACATAGTGATATAAATAAGTATTATAAAGTAGGAAATCATTAATATAAACTATATAAACATATATATATAATCATAAAGTTTAAAACTATAAAAATATAGAGCATATAAAAGTATATAACTGTATAAATATATATAAACTTATAAACTTTAAAACTTGAGTTTAAAATCAAAGGTAAGATAGCAAAACTTAATTAGAATAAGGAATAGAATTTTAAAAATAAAAAATAGAAATTTGAAAATCAGAATTTGAATTTGAATTCAAACCAGGAGTGCTATTCAGAGTCTTACATAAACTAGACTCTATTACTATATTTATCTTGAACTCTTGAAATCTTGATTACTCATGATTCTTGAATCTTCTTTGAATTCTAAATCTCTTGAATCTCTAAAAGCTCTTAAACTTTACAGTCTTCAGTATTAATTCATGTATCCTGCATATATGTATATGTGTGTGCATATGTGTGTGTGTATATATATGTTAGTATATATTTTATAATCAATTAATATTGAAATAAGGTTGTTGTCATCAAAACTCCATTCTCCAACAATGCTTTATACGTTTAAATGACTTAATAATGTACGTGAGGCGATCGAGTTCGTAATTCGATGTCGTTTTCGAAAGCTAACTCATGTGATCGTAAACCAAAGACATATTTATTGATTATGTTATATTTCACTTTTCGATCGCATCGCGCAAAACATGTGAAAGCATGTGAGTGTATGCACGATACAACGTCGACAATGACTCGTTTATGTTCTGACTAAGAGAGAGTCGGCGATTAATGTTTAATTTCATGAGCCGACAATAGTTAAATGTCTAAAGAAGCTACCAGAGAATCAGAATTCCCAACCCGCTTAGCAGAATGATCATGACCAAGCCTTCGATGTAGCTCGGAGATCTTTCCAGCATTTAGAAATGGTTATTTCAACTCAAATCACATCATGTCAAGCCAAGATGTAATTTGAGGGAAATGTTAACCGACCTTTTGATCTTCTTCCCAAAATCATACCGGGCCCACTCGACTCGGTCATAGCGCGGCACCAAAGCTTGAAGTGTCGCCAAAACACTCAAGATCCAGGACCGGAAGGAGTCACGTGAGCGTAGGCTTCACAACCCCTCAAATGCAACATTTCGCATCCCTCAGTAACCGACTCCCTCAAGATTTCGCATCCTAGAGATTTCGAATTCCTCGTTTTTCTTCCTCATGAATTCACATCCCAAATGTCTCACACCAAACCGGATTTTGCATCCCCATGCTTTACTTCCCACATTTTGCATCCTGAATGCCACGAACCACACTGGATTTTGCATCCCCAAAAATAGCCAATTCCCTCCGTATTTTACATCCCTGAATCGTGCATGTCTCACTCCCATTTTGTATCCCCTAGGCTATGAATTTTATGCCTCGGGATATAATGTTTCGTATCCCAGGGATATGTGTCTCGTATCCTCATGGGGATACGAGATTTCGTATCCACACGAGGATACAAGAATTCGTATCCCCAAGGGGTATGAGAATTCGTATCCCTAAGGGGTATGAGATCTTCGTATCCCCTAGGAAGGTATGAAATTCTTTGCCATGATACGAGGCGATGCGAATTTCTAGAGGTCGCTCATTCAAGATGCAAAATTTCCTGCTGTGGTCTCGGAATCTCACCTGCTTCCACCTAATTCAATACCTTTAAATACCCCCTACCTCATACTTTGAAAGGGTTGGAATTTGCAAGATTTGATGTCACTTGAAGGACCTTTGGACACCATTAATGGCTGTTTAAGTCTTGATGAAGAAGAAAAAGAGTTATTTTTCCCAAGACTTCACAAATGCAAAATATAACTACCGAAAACCTCACCAAATTTTGTAGATAAATGTCATAATGATGTTCAACACTTGTAACCTTCAGTATTGAATAAAAATCTGCAAATGTTTCAAAGTGGACGTAGGTTCAATATGAACCGAACCACTATAAATCTCTATGTTATTTTCCTGCTGCACTTACATTTTCGATACACGAAACATTGTTCTCGTGCAATCGATATTATTTAGGTGTGCCGACAATTTTGTGCATCAACAAGCTTATGATAAACCTTATCGCTCATACCAGACTGTTGTCTCACAAGGTTTTATCTTTCCTCTTATTATCTTAGGTACTTATCGATGATGCTGATGAGTAGACCAGATAGTAGGTAACTCATGATGGTCATCCCATATTAGCTTGGCATGCATACAACATGATATTTACTTATTTACATGTAAGTGGTATGCAATGGTTTTCACATTTGGTATTAGAACTTTGACTATATGATTTTTAGATTATTGAATCTATATTATATGTATAATAGTATATATAATATTCTACACTTAAACACCGTTGCTGCATTTCTCGAGTTAGGACTGACTATTCTGTTAAAAATTCAAGATAATTTGAGCCACTTGAAATGCAGCTATGAATAATTCTGCATTAGGGGTAGTTATAAAAGGTGGATCAAGGATGGGAACTCTCGATTACAAAGCTATGTTTGATGCCATGATGGCGTCTGCCGTGGGAAGAGCTCGGGAAGTCCTTGGAGCGCTATTTGGTGGAGATGATGCTCCTGTGTCAGTACCACGAGTGGGCTTTGCCAAACTATGCAAGGAATTTTCTTTTTTAGGAGGCAAGCCATTTAGTGGGCCTGAGTCTGTTATCGAGATCCAAAAGTGGTTGGACACTTATGCTCATATTTATGGAGGCTTGGGTATTACAGATGCTACAAATAGGAAGCTTTCTTTCTTAATAGCTTTAGGGTAGATCCATAAATTGGTGGAACTCTATCATTCTGATTAAACTAAAGGATCAAATTACTTAAAATGACTTTAGGACTAGATTTGAAAACTTGTTCTTTCCTTTGGTTCAGAAGCCTATCTTTTTTAAGAAGTTCTTTTTTAAGAAGTTTGCCAAGTCGAAACAGTCGAGTAATGTAGTTCTGGAATACGTTGCTGAGTTTGAATCCTTCTCCAATTATGGATGCTCCTTTATCCAAACCCTTTATCAGAAGAATGAAAAGTTCATTATGGGATTGGATGAGCGTATAGGGGAGAAACTTATAAATCATATTGAGGTTCCATTTGAGAAAATGATTAAGAAAGCCCTTGGGCACGAGGGCATGTTTTCGAAAGCTGCCACTGAGGTTGCTGATGTACCAAGGCTACAATAGAGCGTGGAGGTAATAAGAAGAAGTGGAACTGAAAGTGGAAGAGGCAGCAAGCCAAGGGTGGGTGTAATAAGAAGAAAAACGCGAGTGAGGTTATCTGCTTCACTTTCCACAAAAAAGGAACTATGCTAGTAGGTGTCCAGTTAAGACGGGTAAGAAGAAGTTCTTTAACTGTGAAAAGGTTGTACATTTGAAGAACGATTATCTAGAACCTGTGAAGCATAAGCAACTGGTGAAGACTTATGGTTTGGATGTAGTTCCTACTACTTATAGTGCACCGACTGCTAAGGAAAAGGGAAAGAATGTCATAATGCAAGGTATGCTTTCTATCAAAGACGTTTTTGTTAGAGTTTTATTTAATACTAGATCTACACATTCTTTTAACCGTAGTTATTTAGTGTGTAGATTGGATTTTCACCCTGAACTTCTAGACGACTCTATGGTTATGACTAACCCAATAGGGGGTTCAACTAGTCTATTTATGTTTTTTCATGGTATTATTTTATCGAGTCACGGAAGCTCCTATGCATGTGATTGTTTTGTCTTAAACTTTGCAGGGTACAGGATTGTCTTGGGTAAGGGCTGTCATAACAAGTATGCGACTATTATGGATTCCATGAGGCTAAATGTAATGATCTGGAACGTGAATGGGCAAGGGATTGTGCTTGACTGTTTACCGTGGGATGGTGTAATGGTCAGCTATTTATATTCGCTTGCGACTTCACCATTAGGTTATCATTAGTGCCTACTGTTTGTAAGTATTTAGATGCCTTTGATGAAGTTGTTGGATTGATGTCGCATCACGAGATCTAGTTTAGAATCGATTTTGTAGATGGGGCCAGACCCATTGTTATGCCCTGAGACAGATGGTGCCGAGAGAGAAGAGGGAGCTTGAGGTCCAGGTTAGTGGCCTAATGATGAAAGGATTTATTAGGAGGAGCATATCCGAGTGGGGTGTACCTGTTGTGTTCACGACGAAAGCATATGGATCATTTAGAATATGTGTGGATTGTCGTAAGCTGAATAAAGTGGCTAAGAAGAACAAGTATCCACAAATTTGCACTCATTTTCATGAATTGACTATTATACGTCATTTTGAAATCTCCATCAAAACCAACGAAATCTTGCCAAAAAACACGAGACGATTTTTGTGAGGCAGAGTGACATTCCAAGGTCAGGTATAAGGTGCTACGGGAATGATGTCTCAAAGGTCAGTGCCAAGGGCTCAACGCGGAAGCAATCCGCTGCTCACAGGGACCGTGCGGGCTGACGCTCTTCTCTCTCAGGCAAAGAAATGTTTTTTGAGGATTTATGCATTGTTTGATTAGCTGCTTAGGTCAAATTCATTTTCACAGATGGATTTTGCCGTGAGATTTCACTAGTTTAGAGTGGCAAATGATAGCATGTAGAATAATACTTTTCTGACACGATCGGGTTTCTTTGAGCGGTTAGTTATGCCTTTGGGACTGAATAACGCACCAGCATATTTTGTGGATCTTATGAATAAAGTATTCGCAGATTAGCTAAACAAGTTTGTACTAGCATATTTAATCTAGAACAGAAGAGAAACAAAAGACTCACTTGAGGATTGTGCCTGATGTGTTGAGAAGACACAGACTGAAGGGTAAAGTTTTTAAGTGTCACTTCTGGAAGGAAGAAGTGAGATTCTTAGGTCATGTAGTATCGGACAAGGGATAGTAGTGGATCCCGCAAGGTGGTAGCAATTCAAGATTGAAATCGACAAAAGAACAATATAGGTATTTATATTTTCCTTAGTTTAGCTGGATATTATAGACGATTTATCAAGGATTTATCCATGATAGTTGCACTCTAAACTAACTTAATGAAGAAGAATCAATTTTTATATTAGGATGTGCGGTGCAAGATTTCTTTTTGTGGTTTTGAAAGAGAAATTGATGAGTGCACAAGTATTCGTTATTCTTTATGGGAATGAATAGATGATTGCATACCTGGATGCATTTGGTCCAGGTCATGGTGTTGTATCGATGTAAAGCAGAAGAGTTGTCACATATTCTTGTCAACAACTGAAGCCGCACGAAAGGAATTACCCTACTCATGGTTTGGAATTAGTGACTACTATATTTGCCTAGAAGTTGTGAAGGCACTACTTGTTGGGAGAAAGGTTTGAGTTGTTTACAAATCATAAATCGTTGAAGTACATTTTCTCTTATAAAGATCTTAGCCTTCAACAACTGAGATGGTTAGAGTTTTTGGCCCCATACGATTCTAGTATTTCCTATACTCTAGGAAAAGGTAATGCATTGATGGATGCGTTAAGTTGGTTTCATACTGGACTTGGATCTATGTTTCTACACTAGAAACACCAGAGTATTTGGCTAGATTTGATTTTAGGCCTCGTTGTGAGTTGTAGCATGAAATGTTAGCAAATTTATCCATCACACTTACTCTCATTAAAAGGATTGGAGCTAGACAGAAGCAATATTCTAAGCTAGTGGACATATTGGGTAAGATCGGAATGAGAGTTGATTCAGAGGATTATAATCTCTATGAGATCGATCGAGATGGTTGGCTTTGCAAGGGTAGAGGATTGTATGTCCCATATGTCGATGACTTTCAGAAGAAGTTTTAAGGGAATTTTATCATACAAGATCGACTATCCATCTCATTGGTAACAAGATGTATCGTGATATGAAAAGGACTTACTAATCAAAAGGAACGAAGAATGATTCGAGCAAGTTCGTCTCGAAGTGCTTGACCTTTCAGTTAGTGAAAGTCAAGCAGAAGAAGCCGAGTGGGTTGCTTCAACCATTAGAAGTCAAATAAAATTGGGACAAATATCTATGGACTACATGGATGGATTATCCGGACTAGGGCAGGTTATGATGCTATTTGGGTTATAGTAGATACATTAACTAAGAGTGCAAGATTCATAAATGTCAGGTTTACTAGGACAACTTCGAAGTTGGCCAAATTTCATGTGAAATGGTCTTTCGATTATGTGGTTTGCCAAAAGGAACATAAGTGACAAATATTCATTGTTCACTAGTGGATTCTATAAGAGTTTGCAAGAGATGTTCGGCACTGAGATACGTTTGAGAATAGCTTATCATCCTCATATAGATGGACAGACTGAGAGGGTGAATCTAGATATGGAAGATCTCCTTAGAGCTTGTATTATGGATTTGGGGGATCTTGGGATGATCATCTCCATTTAGTAGAGTTCACATATAACAAAAGTTATAAGTGAGTATCGGCATTGCACATTGCGAAGCATTGTATGGAAGACCGTATGACGCACCTTTATATCGGTGCGAAGCGAGAGAGAAGGCAATACTTGGGCTAAAGATAACTAGGTGACTTTGATAATATAGAGATCATTCATCCGGGGTTGAAAGAAGCTCAGGTTCATCAAAAGAGCTATGCAGGTAAGAGAAGACGATATTTGGAATTCTCGATTGGCGATATGGTATATGTTAAGGTTTCTTCTCTTAGGAATGCTGCCAATTTGGAAATAAGGATAAGTTAGGAATGCAGTTCGGAAGATGATATTACATCATATGCTTAGATTAGGATTTTTTAATCATATTTATAAGTTAGATCACACCAAACTACAATCATATATGCTTATTTCAATTTTGAAACCTTAGGGATAATACAACTTTAGAAAAATGGATTAAAATGATAAGTTTAGATTCATTAACATATAGATATGCACTAGATCTATGCATATAAATGATTATTTTGTGGTTGTGTTGACGTCAAAAGTTGGCCCAGTGACGTTCAACCCCCGAAGTGTGTTATTCACACATAATTATAATCACATAGTGCAAGAAAAAGAAAGTAAACACAATATTCTTATAGTGGTTCGGCATCAACCAAGCCTATGTCCACTTTAAAATCTCTATTTATATTGTCGATTACATGTTATAGTTGTTTCGATTGAAAGAAAGAAGAGAAAGAAGTCGTTTATACACAAAATCCTTATGTTATATTTGAAGTGTGCGACTTGCTATTTTGGGAGTGCCAAACATGAGATTTTGTGTGGAGAATCCGAGAGGCCTTCTATTTCTATAAACATATGTGTTTATAGACGAGAAGTGGGGCCGCGTGGAGCATGACATGGTATGCATCTTGTCCCAGATTGGCCACGTGTAGCTCGATCTCAAAAAGTAGCTGTAGGCGGAGGGACTCGGTCTCCTGCTGAAGAACAGTTCTCCTCGAGAATTGTGGAATACGTGGAACTCAAAATCTGGTGCATGAAAAGTAGTGCAGGTCAAAGATGACCGATTTTGTAGCCTTGGGAGTAGGATTCATCTTGTAATGTATAATTCGGCCTAATACTTTAGATTCAATACTCCAGGTCTGTTCCGATCTCTCAGGATTGACTCGAACTTTAGGAAGTCTTACGCCAAATCTAGAGGAGGATATCTTTGTCTGCTAGAGATTGGTTTGGGCCGAACCGTAGTCGATTGATTCATAATGAAGGTTGGTATCCGGGAGTGAGCCTCGATCTTGAGTTGTGACGACTTTTGCCTTAAAAGTTGGTCAACGGGTTGATATGAATTTGAGTGTTTGAATATGATTGTTGACTCATATGATTGTTGTTTGGAATGTTGAAATCATTTTTTAGATGTTATATTGATTTTATGTGTTAGAATCATTGAAATTAGGGCATGGAATGAAAATTCAAGCATAACCGCATCAAAGTTCATAAAATTGCACGAAAATTGGGGGTTAGGCTCTGGAAGGCCGAAAAAGGCGCCTATAAAGTTTGCAATCAAAATAGGCTAAGTACGTGGGCCGATACTAGTCCATGGCCTACGGACTAGCACTGGTCCATGGGGAAGTAGCATTTTGCCTTCGAACTTTTGACGTTGACTCCTAGGGGCAAAAAGCCTACCGATCAAGTTTAAGACTTATTGGAATTGGCATGCGACTTGAAGATTTTTTTCTAAGTCAATGATCGGTAGGTAGCAATGATGGACCGATAAGGGATGGACCAGAATAAAGTTGGAACCCGTGGGAGGTATGCTTTGGAGATCCAAAGTACGTAGCCAAAATCCGGCTAAGTACAAGGACCAACACCGATTCATAGACTATGGATCTGTACCGGTCTATTAGATTGAACCTTACGGGCAGGAGGTCTATATGGGAGGAGGATAGGATATAAATGGTCGTGAACGTGGTCTTTGTTTGACAGTTGATACTCTGGGTTGAGAGTTATGGCATGATCAAGTAATGAACTCTTCGATTGAAGACTTGGATAAACAGTGGTTCAAAGGGAGACTAGCACTAGAATCCACTCCTTCCCTATACTACGAGTGAAATAGAAAATGTAAAGACGATAATTAAAGCATCCCAAGCAAGGCTTACGATATCAATTCCAGTGTGGTATCTCATTGATGGCTCTGTCCCCCTTAGGGAAGCTATTAGACCAAAAAATGGCACTAACACCCAAAAAGTCATGTTTGGAGCACGAAACATGAAGAAATGCCTAAAAAAGCAAGGAAACAACATTTTTATAGTGGTTCGGCATTAAAGAGCCCACATCCATTTCATTATCTTCCAATAATATCAGAAAATTGGAGTTACAATGAATGAGATTTTCATAATTTATAATACGATGCTCTTTGTGTTAATTATTTCGAATTACAATCATGAATATCACTCATATTCGAAAATAGAGTGGTTGGCAGCCATGGCTCAATATGCAGAGCTTCCCATGGACAAAAGTCCCTAAAATCTCCTTGAAATAACGTATTTATAGGCTATACCCAGGTCCAGGTCGAATGGACAAATGGCGGCTACGCAAGGGATCTCGGAGCTGTAATGGAGAACGTGGAGAACCTCTCTGGTTTGTGAATGCCAGGTGGAACCCGATCTGGGTTTATTGGTGATTGGAACACATGGATAGAAATGTGTGTAACTGTTTTCTGCGGGTTGAGATGGTGGTTGGGTTGAGTTGTTCGACCCGACATTACTCGACCTAGGGTGGTGTGACCTGAAGCCCTGCTCCTCTTCATTCTATGATGCAGGAAGTTATCTGAATGGGGTCAAGTTCGACCTGAAGCTTGCTTCTCGTGTGGGCATGATACTTTGATATCCAAGGCTTACAATCATGATCACTCGAACGTTTGACAGCCTTGCGACAAAGCAGGCTAACATTTTGCTCCCCAAAGTATGTCCCATGTCATGCGGGATGTACTTTGAATATGTTGAGCTGAATCTTTCTAGAATGTCATTCATACTAGAGAATGCAATGTCAAATATTTTATCTTCTTGAGTAGTTCCAACACTTAGATTCTTTCCTGTACAAACAGCTTGTCATATACCACACTCCTTTTGTAGGTGCTTATCGAGCCAAGGTCTATGGTTGAAGTAGTCGAGATGACCAAGTAATCATTTAAGCCTCATCGAAGCAAGAGGTCCAATTCTTTCACCATAAGTCATTTTGGATCGTTGACTTTTGAATGTGATTGTACAAACATAAGTCGTTGACAAACGATGTCATTTTCCCGTGTAAGTCAAGCGTATGGTCTAGTTAGGCCATCTTTCACATAGAAGTTGATGTGTGGAGTAGTTATCCAAGTCATGGGGTAGTATAAGAATTTTGGATGGAGCACATCAAAATCGGCATATGAATTTAAGAGTTGCACTTTGCTTCTGACTATCCTGGCATTAGGATATTAATCTAGGAATCCAAGATCGTGTTAAATCATAATAATAATAATAATAAGTCAGGAAACCACGATCACTCCAGATCGTATTAATAGGAAACCAGAAATTCATTGTCACATCAGACCATAATAAAAGAAATCCACGATCGCTTCGAATCATTTTATAGTCCAATGATCATATATGAGTTAGTATGAGATGCAGTTGAAATCATGCGCGCATGTCTGGTATGTTCCAGCAGTTAATCTATTCGTATTTCATAAGCCAAAACCATATAGCAGCAATGTCGGTCTAGAATAGAGGGAAGCACTTAGCCATGACGTTGTCCAATGTCGAGAATGCTTCTATATGGTACATATTGCGCATCAGTTGCACAGTAGGATCGAGCCTGCCATTAAAAGCCTCTAAGGACGGTAGTTTGAAGTTCGGGGGATTGCAAAAATTCTTAATGTCCAATGTGAAAGGGATATAATTGATGTTATCCACATCGTCGTAAGATGTGCTGCCTCTGGCGAAGCGTAGAATAATGTTGGCAATCTGACTTCCGTTCCCAAAGAGTTGTTGCCAGTCGTCTAATTCATCACTGGTGCCCCCCAGCATGAAGTCCTGAAATGGGTGGAAGCCGGCCAAGGGCTTCTTGGTTTCGCATATGCAATAACCATCCATCCAGATTTTGGGTGATGTGTTTCCCATTTAATGTATTTGCAGTTCGTCACTTTTCATTTAATTCTAGATGATGATCTGTTTCCTAGATGTATGCGTGCTAATCTTGCGGAGTCATCCTTTTTGCTGTAGTCTTGGATCTTGCGAAATTCTAAGGATAATAAACGTACATAGGGTCGTCGGGCAGTCGAATCATGCTTGTCATGGCTCACATTCCTCGTCCCTAGTCATTGGGGATTGGATGAGTACTAGACATCAAATCCATTTCTTCTCAGAATTCATACTTCCTCATCGAGTCGTGAGTTAGAGTTTGGTGCAAAACAATCTGTTGGTACTCAGCCTATACTAATCCCTAGTCTACCATCTAAGCTCTGAAGATCGGAGTCAGGTGTCGAAAGGTCAGACTTTAGTTTCCTTGAGTGCTCCCACTTGGCCCCTGGACCAAGGGAAAAGTCAATGACAAAGTGGTTGAGTCACACCCAATAAGTTTATGAGATAGGACAGTCAATCCATGTTTGGTCTTATGCGAGCCTTCCAGTCGGGAAGTAGGTTGGCACCAGTAAATGGATGGTTGCTCTACATCCGTTTTGTGGACCTCAAACGGCCTGTCAAGATTAAAGCATAAGTTAGATACAGGCAAAAAAGTTATTTTGTTTGTAAATACTTTCAATAGTTATTCCCCAAGTTCGTGAGTAATGGCGAAAGACAGGTGGTCGGATCACACCGCTTCCGAATTTAGACACGCATGTAAAAAAAGACATTGCTTTCAAAGCTTAAGTGATTGGGTTATCCAAGTGCTCGAGTCATTGCATTTTCCA
The DNA here is from genome assembly GCA_030737875.1 of Allium sativum. Taxonomy (NCBI): domain Eukaryota; kingdom Viridiplantae; phylum Streptophyta; class Magnoliopsida; order Asparagales; family Amaryllidaceae; genus Allium; species Allium sativum. Next base: position 708,317,551 of record CM060916.1, on the reverse strand, counting down.
TTCGGTGTACTTGAATGGTGATACTCGTTGTTCCACTTAACCTACAGTCCGTCATACATGAGTATGTATGACGATTGAGATATCACTCTTGAGGCCTCCTTTCGGTCGTAGCCTTAAGTCGCGTGATATGTTATTGAACATCCCACTCTCTTGGCCTCCTTTCAGTCGTTGCCTTAAGTCACATAGAAATTTTAGCTTTAGGTATTAGTGCTAGCCTTTTGAACGTGGATATTTATATTTGTGCGTGAGTATGACCCTTTGTCTTTGCTTTACATATGTATGTAAACCTTCAAATTGAATAGGATAATTTGCTTAGTTCATGAGTTACTAAGTCAACTTTTATGTCACAAGACTGGCCTGAAATGAAAATGTGTTAAGTGCTAAGCTATCTAGATTAGAATGATTAAGTGTCATAGTTTAGAGTATAATGTCTATAGCCTCCATTTAACTTTGAATCACGAGTCGCGTTCGAAACATGTTCGAAGTTAATTGAGAAGTTTATGCCCATACCCCCATCTTCGATCGGAACCGTGTTAATTCATTCGAACGTCCGGTCCATAAGTCCTTTATACTTCTACCCTTGGCTAGAGAGCGACGGAGTTCGTGTGGATATCGTGTTTTCGTTCTTTCTACTCTCTCTTAAGTCACGAGAGATAGAATTTTGTGTTGAATAACAAGATTTAGATCGATGCCAACGATTGAAGCTACTATGGGAATCGAATCGTAAAGATAAGGTGTTATATATATATATATATGTACGTGTGTGTGTGTGTGTGTACATTGAGTCGTGTTAAATTTATGTTAAAATATACCCTCAAGTATACACGAATGTGCTAATCAAGTTTTTTATATATAATTAAAACCTTAAAAAAGCCAGATATGTGCAAAAACTAGCCTACCAGTCGACTGGTAGGAAATAGACTAGTCAACTGGTCAAGCTGTTTTTGCACGTAACATCTAGTTTTAAAAGTTTTATATAAATAATTTAATTCTACCAGTCAACTGATGATTTTTAACCAGTCGACTGATTTGACACAGAAACTATTTTCTGAAGAGTCACCATTCTTCATGAAGAGATCCCTCTTCATTAATCAAAGGAAATGGACATAACTTTTTATGGAAACTATTCATGAAGGATTGCTACTCTTATACTACTACATAAACAAGTTTAATCATGTTTTACAATAACATAATCTATTCGAATATTACTGATTTTTCTGATCATCATTATATTCTCTCCGTTTACATTCTTTGCAATTAAAAGATCTCCAATTCAAATACTTTTTGAATCCGTGAATCAATTTAATATCATTTGATTGGACAAGCAATATTCTTACTTAAATCTTTGCATTCAAAGCATATACTCGAGGATCAGATTTTAGGAAGGTCGTACTTAAAATATTGGCTATCGTGTTGATTCAAGAACACAAATCAGAAGTCAAACATTTGTAATTGTTGAAGACCTATGTAGTTGCTCAGGCGAGAGGCATCCTTGTTGGGGCTCGGGTGTACTGACCTATTCCTCCGGGTTAAGAGAGGGCGTTATTAGTGAATTCCGAAGAGAATATTCGGGACTGGACGTAAGGCAGGAAGTCTGAACCAGTATAAAAACTCCTGGTGTCTCTTTTACTTTATTTTCCGCATTTACTTTGTTTTTGATATATCTCTGTATCTTAGATTTTATTTGCATAATTATTATATATTGTTTAGCTAGCATATCACGTATATTTCTGCATTATCCATATAGATCCTTTAAGTCATACATATCGACTCTTTTCATTTTGGACGTCATGGTTCGTCCTTTATACTCTTCTGAGGTCATTCAGGTTTAGAGTTGAAGATCGAGTGGTCATTAATTTTGGCACGCCTATCACACTCGTTCTGGGTTTATACTCTTGTCTAAGTGGATTAGAGTTAGTCGGCAAAAAGTCGGGTCGCATTTGCCTTGGCGTCATTCCCTTTACCTCCGCATCAAAGGCAAAGATCATCTTGAGGATGGTCGGGTCACATCCATGTTGAGTTTATACTCCTCCCGTCAGAAGCATGGGAAAGAGTTAAAGACGTCGTTGGGAGAGCGGTCGAGTCATACCCATCCTCATCTTATTGTTTCTCTTTTTCCCTCACGTCGAAGGCAAAAGTTGTTAGGTGGACGCTTGCATTGTGTCCAAACTGAATTCTTCCCATGGTGTCAAAAGCACAAGTGTTGTTCTGGTGGATGGTTGGCTCACATTCATCCTAGTGTTATTATCTTTTCCCTACGTCAAAGGCAAGAAGGTTATTGTGCAGTTCATAGGATTTTTCCCCTGTCACCATTTCACTCTTCCCGTTGGATCAAGTGATGAAGTTGTCAATCTGCTGCGTGGTCATGTCACACCCAAATACATCTCTATGTCTTTCCTGGCACATTGAAGGCTAGAGGCTGAGGAGGATTCATTTGTATTCCCATGCATAAGTAGAACATGTCAAACTCATGTGCGTTTATCCTCTTTCCCCCTACATCAAGGGTAAAAAGCCTGTATATGAATGGTCGAAGTCCATCTACGTCAGATTCTTAGCATCAGGCCAAGAGTAAGCAGGTGAACAGTCGAATCACATTCGCCAATGTTTTACGTTCCTCCGATCCAACTATGGGAGGACCGATTGGCAAAAAACTTTGGGTACCTGCATCATTCATATACAAATTCACATGAGTTAGTCATGTTAATAACTCAGAAAGCATGTAAAGGTAAGATGCATGATTGGAAAGTAAGTATGTTGGGCGGTGCTATTTCCTTTATTTATATTTATGTAATACGATGGCATCGAGCGTAGGATCTAGCCATATGGGTGGTCGAACTGTGACCATATGGAGTTGGATTCCAACTTTGAAATGCAAAGATCAATACACAATTGTCCCGAGGTCTGCCATGCATGAGCCAAGGAGTGGACGGTCATATTAGATCCACCTTAAGCAATAAATCTTCCCTCAAACGAAGGGCACGGATTTATAAACGTGTGTTTCAGTTGGAATCCTTATGGTAGTGCTCCGTTGTTTTGCATGCAAGTATTAGATGTCTGATTGGTACCAGATCCTGAGTACCTACACTATTCATACAAAAATTCATATGAGTTAGTCACATCAGTAACTCATAAGGCATGCAAAGATAAGAGATATGGTTAAAAATAATCCTGCTAAAGGAATGAGTTATATTCTGAGTGAAAATGGCATCGCGTATTCTTTGACAATCCATTTTGCTTCATCCTGCCTCTGCCAGGAGATGACTGCCAAAGTTTTTAGTTGATAAAGGGGTCTTAAAATAAAAAAAGGCGGCTCGGTGGACTTTGGTGAATGAATCTTGAGATTGTGTTTCCTTTGAATCGCCTTCTTGCCCCCCATGTCAAGGGAAAGGAATGAGGGTTAGGTAGTGAGATCATAACTGCTAATGGTAGCACCTCATCTTGTCTGTGCTAGGATGGTAATCAGTAGGAGGAAAATGGATCCATGCTTATAGAAGCTTTGCTCTTTCCATGTCAGGAAGTGGGATACGGGGGCTAGGAATGTAGACATGCCCCGTCCATCCGCAGCTATGTCTTTAGACCCACAACGAGAATAAGTACCGATGTTTAGGAAATCAACCAAGATAAATCCTTAAGTGTTTCAGACATTTAATTTTCCAAGCTTCGAGCAAGACTGAAGTAGCTGGCTTTACTTTAGATACAAATCAATTATGCAAAGCAATAATGTATCAACTTTGGATCAGATATTGGAATCATGAGTAATTCACGCTAGGATTTCGTAGTCAACACTGCATCAGAGGCATGAGTCAATTGATAGAAGATTAATGGAGGAAGTCGAATTGTGAATCTTCACATTCTAATACCAGAACGTTGACCGTTAAAATTCTTATTCATATACATCTTCCTTTAGCTAGTCAGTTGGCTAATGCTTTTGAAGCATTATTCGGTGCATTAGCAATGAGAATTTGTCGATGTCTACCCCAATGACCTTCATAGGAGAAAGGGTAATATCGAATCATTCCAATTCGATGTTCCATTCAGTTAGTCTTTCAAATGCCTCAAGTCGTTGCAAGACCTTTCGTAGTAGCTGGTTGGTCTAAACTTTGATTGGGTATGCTTGAAAATGATAGCATGGCTTGTGAGGCTTCAAGTGATGTTCATACGTTCTGTCACAACAAAAGTATGAAGCAGAAAGCATATGGTTGATTCACATTTGGTTTGAGCTCGAGCTCTCATCTCTATGTCAAGGTCGCACGGTGGCTGATGAGCAGTCAAGTTGCTATCATCTTAGTAAGGATCCACCGGTCCGATCATGGTCTGTAAAGGTTTAACTGGTTCCTGACTATAGGCACCTAAGTATGTTGCTTTGATGTTTATCAGGTGGAAACCAACCGTCATTGATGCGGTTGATAGCACGTGGTCAATGCAAAGGTTAGCTAGGTTCCTCAGGTAGTGAGTTGCGGGAAATATGCCCTTTACCATGTCATATGAGTGAGGTGTAGTTTTGGAATGTTGGGGATCCTTGGCTACTTTCTAGTATCCTTTCATTGAAAATGATCGTCACAAAGGGAATAAGAGTCATCTTCGGAATAGAGTTCAGACTACACCACATCATTGTCATTTGAGATTTGGCCGCTTGGGCAGGTTTACATCATGTAAACCAGTGTTCACTACTTGTTCAGGAACAACATCGGATGCATTAGTGTAGTCTATACACCATCTGAACCCTTGAAAAGGAGGCTATTAGGAAATAATCTTTCCTTCATATACTGTCATGGTTAGCATGCCGAATCTGCTCAGGAAATCCTCAGTTGAATAACATCAGTAAATATGGGTCATGGCTCTAGGGAGAATCTTAGTCATTTCCATTGTGTTATCGACATTCTTGGACTATCCACTAAATCTTGGTTGTTAAGTCTTGACGATCATTGTTGGCAACTACGCTGGGCACAGGTTCGGGGACATGGTCCCCAAAACAAAATTAGGCCTCTTTCTCAAAATTTAGATTGTATTCGAAAAATATATTTTGCAGAAATGAGCTGTCTTGAGCTGATTGTAGGAGTCCAGAAGTGGCTAATGGTCTGGGTCGGTTTGCAATCGATCCGAAGACACATTCGAACCTGACACATATTTAATATGGAAGCATGATCGACCCGGACGCATAATCGATCCCGAAGCATGTTCGACCCGGAGGCATATTCAATCTGGAGGAGTATTTGACCTGACCCGGAGACTTGTTCGATATGACCTAGAGGATCTTGATCTGACCCGGAGTCTTTCTTGGACTTCACTTCTATTCTTTGTTGGTTGCTTGAAGACATGGAGGTGGCTTTATGTCTGGTGATCTCATTGTAAGTCAGTAGAGAATAGAGAATTTGCATGATTTTCTCTTCGGATTTGGTGATCCAATGATTATACTGAAAAATCCTTAAACGATGAGAATCTTCATTTCTCAGTGAAAGCACCAAAATGTTAGACCAAAAAATGGCACTAACACTCAAAAAGTCGTGTTTAGAGCATGAAACATGAAAAAATAACTGAAAAACTTAGACAACAGCATTTTTATAGTGGTTTGGCATTAACGAGCCTACATTGTAACATCCCGTATTTTCTATGAATATTAAATTAACAAATTTAAGAATACTTAATTTTTAGAAGAAGAATTGGGTGAAATGGGTTAAGCCATTGCGTTCATCTCAGAATTCTGCTTGAGATAGAGTTCGAATTTGCGTAAATCGGGCTCCGTATGAAGAAGTTACAGAGTTTAGAAGATTTCAAGTTTAAACAGAAATTAAATTAAAATAATAATTAAAAGTCAAAACTGTTCAAAATTCAAAATTGGGTCAGAGCAGGCTGAGCGGGAAATTTCCCGCTCAGAGGTGTCGACCCCCCAGGGGGAGTCGACATAGGCGTCGACACCCCTATAGGGGTGTCGACATAGGTGTCGAACCCCCCTGTAGGGAGTCGACCCCTTTTTGATCCAGATCCAGTAACGAATTTTTACAGCCTAGGGCTGGTGTGTCGTTACCTGATTGGCCTAATGATGAATTTTCTTGGACTGGATGGCTTGGATGGATACTAGGTTGATCTAAAGGCTCAGAATAGTCTCATACTGCTATATAAACACATCAAATCTTAACCCTAGACCTCACAATCTCATTCTATGAAGTCGTTATGTTGTCCATCCCTAAGCTAGCCTAGCCTCCATCTTCTCCAAACTAGACAATCGAATCCAAACTAGAAATCAATTAGAAGAACTTCAACTCAAAAGTCTACATCAAAGGTTAAGCTTAACAAATTCAGAAATCAGATCCCAGAAAACAAGATCAGTTCTTTTTCTGTAAGTTCATGTTATTTTCAGATTTAAATACCTAATAGTAAACTTAGCATGAAATAAAATGAATCTAAGTCCATGCTTGATGATAAGACAATCTTTTCAAATTTATCCTTGTCTTTCTATTGAATCTATGATTTTACATGCCTAAGAAGTTATTATATCGATTCAATCATGCTTATCTTTGTTGAACATCGGATATATAACCCTTCTAGGTTCATGATGTTATTCATATCATATTTATATGTATGTGAGATTATTTCTATCAGTTTATTTTAGATCTATCTTTGTTATACCTCAATTCTAACGGATCTGTAATCCTCTTAGGACCATAATGTTATATTTGACAGAACTATCATTATAATGTCTGTTTTTATGCCTACTCTCATTTATGTTCCTTCTTTCTTCCCCCTTTATTTTATGAATCTAGATTAACCTAGAATCTAGACTGAATCGTATTATACGTGCAATTGGAATGCGGGGATGTTGGGGAATAATCTATTTGGTAATAGTGGAACATAATTTATAACTTGTGGTTTGGGCGCGTAATTGTTATTGTTGCGAACTTGGGGTAAATTGGAGTATTAAATCTAGGTTGGACGAAAACTGTAAATTGGAATATTAAATCTAGATTGGGCATAACTATCGGTTGGAATGCCAAGCATAATGTATATTGTGATTTTGGGGCATGACTATTATTGCAAACTTGGGAAGATTAAGTGTAACCTATTTTGAGCAATAACTTGTAATGAATTTGTGGGGCATAATTTGCAATTGGCTTGGTTGGGAAGAACTTGAGATTTGGAACATGACTAGTTTTGTAAATTTGGGATGATTAGCATATAAAATCTAGACTTGGACATGTATGGTAAATAGGTAAATTGGATAAAAGATGAACATGCCTAACCCGAGGTTAGATTGAGTTGCGGTGTAAGTCTGCCCGGAACCGCCCGGCACATCCAGCAACCGCAAGAACAGGTCAAATGTGAGAGGTTAGCACATAATGCCCAAAATCTAAGGTTAGAATGAGTTTGCGGTAGAAGTCTGCCTAGAACCGCCCGACACATCCAGCAACCGCAAACAACAATTCTAATGTGAGAGGTTAAGGCATTAATGAATGAATTAATGTTGATGAACAGGGTTAAGTTAATTGGAAACACTTAACCAAATTCAACATGATGAATGAGTAGGGTTAAGTTAACCAACACAACAAGATGAATGAACATAGTTGTAATAACCCGAAAATCTGGGCCAGTTTAAAATTTTTATTTTGGCTATTTTAGCGAAGTTTGAATATTTAAAATGAATTATTTTAAATAATATCGACGAGAAAATTTATTTTGAATATAAATAGAACGTATATATTATACGCGTCGTCGTTAGAATATAAATATTTATATATAATTATAAATAGAATTGAAAATGGCGCGGTAGTTCGATAATTCGATTTCAAACTTCAATTGAATGTACCGGGTGCAAAACAATCCGGATTTTAGTGAAACCAAAAATAATGGAATCTAATAGTGAATATCTTTCCAACGAATCCGAAAAATCAAAAGTTCGTAGCGGGAATCAAAAGATATGTCCAGTTGAAAATTCTGAATAGTCGCTATGGAATTCAGGCCCTTAAAAATGGACATTTTGCAAACGACCTCGGATTTCGACGAAACCACTTTTGTTGGGTCCGCAGTGTAAAGTTATTGCTAGATTTCAAATTTCATAATTTTTCGAATCAATATGTGAGCGTGGTAAAGGAAAAACGTGTTTTGACCATTTCAGTTGATTTTAATCGACTGGGAATTGGCCATTTTTCATACGGTCTCAGAATTCGACGAAACTAGTTTTGTTAGGACCGTATCGTCAATACGAAGCTAGAAAATATTTTTCTAAAATTTTTAGAGTTCGTATGTGGCCCCGGTAATTTGAAATGTACGTTTAAAAATTCAATATAATGATTTTGAATGTAAATTCAACGGAAACTGATTCAAACGATCGAATCAACCTACGATACATATCCCATTGTGTTCGGAATGGGGGTAATTAGCTAGGGGCGACAGCCGTTGGGTTTGATTTCGTGTTAGAATGGAAAGTCAACTTTAAAAGAGAATTAAAATAAAATTAATAATAAATAAATATATAATAGCCTCTCCCCTCTCTCTCTCTTACTTCTCTCAAATGAAAAAAAAAACAACGAAATCGATCGTCGCCCCCCCCCCCCCCATTCGCTGCCGCCGCCGCCATCAATGGCGACCTCCCCATCGCCGGAGCTCCACCAAGGCAATCCCCCTCGTCTCGCCGTCCCTCTCCCCTCACAGACCCTCCGCTACCCCAAACCGCGAGCCCCCGACTTCACCAGCCGTCCCCACTGCCTGCGACCACCCGCGACCCCCCCTTCGCGCCCTCTTCGACCCTCCGCACCACCCTCCAGCTTCCGACGTCCTTAGCCCTAATCCGAACAGTAAGTTTTTAATTATTTGTTTTATTTTGGCTAATTTAGTTTTTCTGTATAGATTTCTATTGTTTTAAAATCTGAAAAAGCACGTGAAGATTATAATTTGAACATAGAAAAAAGTTCGATTTTTATACATAGGATGACAAAGTAAAAATATGATTTTATATTTTTAAAGTATTAAAGATACGATTTTTATATTTTTAAAGTATTAAAAATATAATCTTTATTATGTAGAAGATGTAAAAATATGATTTTTGTTTATGTAGAGAATAAAAAATATAATTTTTACATGATAGGAATATTAAAAATAGCATCTTTATATATGTAGCGAAGTAAAAATTCGATTTTTATATATTGAATAGCGAACTAAAAATTCGATCTTTATATATTGAATAGCGAACTAAAAATTCGATCTTTATATATTGAATAGCGAACTAAAAATTCGATCTTTATATATTGAATAGCGAACTAAAAATTCGATTTTTATATATTGAATAGCGAACTAAAAATTCGATTTTTATATATTGAATAGCGAACTAAAAATTCGATTTTTATATATTGAATAGCGAACTAAAAATTCGATTTTTATATATTGAATAGCGAACTAAAAATTCGATCATTATATATTGAATAGCATACTAAAAATTCGATTTTTATATATTGAATAGCATACTAAAAATGTGATTTTTATATATTGAATAGCATACTAAAAATGTGATTTTTATATATTGAAAAGCGAAGTAAAAATTCGATTTTTACATAGGTAGTGAGCGGATAACGAAGGTGACAAAAAGGCGAGAACGAAGAAGCTTTATATCAAAGAAGAGTCAAGATGATTGGGTAGCTATCGGTGAGAACTTCTCACTCAAATTCTATTTTTCTAGTTATATATATACTAGGATGCAGACGGTGCTTATTAGAAGCACCCGACACCCGTCCACAGACCCTGGACTTGTTTGATTGGTTGTGTAGTTGGTTAGATTATTTGATTTGGATTGGATTGTTTTGGTGAAATGGAAATTGATATGATTGATGTGTGAATGGCGTGGGCCTTCACTAGACCGGGGATAAGGCTAGACCTCGTCCCGTTTCTAGTATCGTGCCGTTATGCCGCCGAAATTTTCTAAAATGTGTTAGAAAAATAAAAATATCATTTTATTTAAAGAATGAACTGAATAGAAATTCATATGTTGGAATAAAATGTTTTATCGTTAAAAATATAATTTTTAACGTGAAGTGAATAAAATAGAATATTCATTTACAAACCAGACGGTTTGTTTATGTACACCTATTTGAATGACATTGATTGGGACGATAAATTTTACACATCGCCCAACTGCACGAATAAAATATTTGTTTGATTGTTTGAAACCCCACACGGGTGTTGGGATGAAATTTGCAGTTCACTCATCCTGATTGATTAAATATGTCGATCGATTGATTGACAGGCTGTTATAAGCGTTGAATATCTATATTTGATGCTTTTACAGTGTAGTGCACTTTGGTTGATGGTTGATTATTTTCAATATTATTATATACATGTGTTGTATGAAAATCCATATAATTAACTTTATATGGTGATTGATTGGGCCTCATTCCAATTTGAAAAATAAAGAATATTATAAAATAAAAGTTCATGTGTTGACAGTACTCATCCTTTGAGATTGGTCATGTGTTGAACGAAATATTTTGATAATAACAACTATTTTGAAAAAGAAATATTTGAAATAAAATATTTGAAATAGAAATTTATGAAGCCGTGTTGATTAGATTAACGCCATTTTGACGTAAACGATATTTATATCGATTTTATTCATTTTGAAATGAAAAGAATTGAATTGAAAACGATTTCGAAATGAATTGAATTGAAAACGATTTCGAAATGAATTGGATTGAAAACGATTTCGAAATGAATTGAATTGAAAACGATTTCGAAATGAATTGAATTGAAAACGATTTCGAAATGAATTGGATTGAAAACGATTTCGAAATGAATTGAATTGAAAACGATTTCGAAATGAATTGAATTGAAAACGATTTCGAAATGAATTGAATTGAAAACGATTTCGAAATGAATTGAATTGAAAACGATTTCGAAATGAATTGAATTGAAAACGATTTCGAAATGAATTGAATTGAAAACGATTTCGAAATGAATTGAATTGAAAACGATTTCGAAATGAATTGAATTGAAAACGATTTTGAAATGAATTGAATTGAAAACGATTTCGAAATGAATTGAATTGAAAATTATTTCGAAATGAATTGAATTGAAAACGATTTCGAAATGAATTGAATTGAAAACGATTTCGAAATGAATTGAATTGAAAACAATTTCGAAATGAATTTAATTGAAAACGATTTCGAAATGAATTGAATTGAAAACGATTTCGAAATGAATTGAATTGAAAACGATTTCGAAATGAATTGAATTGAAAACGATTTCGAAATGAATTGAATTGAAAACGATTTCGAAATGAATTGAATTGAAATCGATTTCGAAATGAATTGAATTGAAAACGATTTCGAAATGAATTGAATTGAAAACGATTTCGAAATGAAAGGAATTGAAAACGAATTCAAATTGAATTGAAATTTGAAGTGAATAGAAATGAATTTTAAAACGAATTTATAAAGAAGAATTCAATTGTGATTTGAATTGAAAAGGAAGTTGAAAATGTTTTTGAAACGAATTCAAAACTATTTATATAATTCGTTTTAAATAGAAATCGACGAAGTATATATTTTATATATTATATATATAATATAATGGCCTGAATAGAACGCGCCGCGCCGCGGCAGTTCGTGAATTTCGACCATTTATTTCAAACGGACATTGCGGGAGATCCGACCGTCGGATTCTCCTAAAACCGGAACCGTTGGGTTCGTATCGAAAAGTGCTTTCTAATGAATGTTAGAAATTTGAAATCTAACGGTTGGATTTGGAGATACGTCCAAATCAAATTCGAAAAAGGTCGCTGTAAGTGCAGTTCGATGGCCGTTAATGGAAATCGACTGTACGGGCCTTGATAAAATTATTAAAAATAGTAATAATTTGTGTAAAATCATAAGAAATGATTTAGAAAGAATTGGGATGAAAAACTCCATATTTGAAAAGATAAAAATAGATTTTTATCGAAATGAACTGGTTTTGAACTAGAATTATAATTCTATTTATTTTTAAATAAATAAATTGAATTTAAAAAGGGTTTTAAAAATAACCAGAATATCCAATGATTGCATTGGAGTGGATTTGAATTGAAATTGTCTTCGGAATATTTCGATGTTGGATTTCGTGATTGTACAAATGTTGTTATGGAAATTTGAAAGATATATATATATATCGTTATTTCCAATGCGATATTTGTTAGTCGTAGAATTTGATATTGAATATAAGCCGGTATATTTTCTATTCAGAGCCTTGTATTGAATATCAAATGTGATTTGGGTTTGTCGTGAATGGTGTCTTCACTAACACGGTTCTTGAACCCAGTTGAGAAAAGATTAAATCTTTTTATTTAGATTTAATGAAGTGTACCAATTAAATAACATTTAATTGGAATTGAATCGATATTGATTTTTGGGTTTATCGTGAACAGTGTTTTAAATAACACTCGTTCTTTAACCCGATAATTAATGATTGTGATTTTGGGTTTACCGTGAACCGTGTTTTAAATGACACTGATTCTTTAACCCAGTTAACGATTAAAACTAAGTGGAGTTTTAATGAATCTTTAATTAGATTGGAAAATCGAGAATGGAGTATCACCAATTTTACTCCAGGCGATAGTTAAATCTTTAATTAGATTTGAACGTGAAATGGTAATTGAATTTACCGATAACACTGTGGTGTTAGATATGAAGTATTACCAGTTTTACTTCATGGGATTAATAGGTTGGGATTGGGAGATTAAAACAAATGATTACTTCGGTAAGGTTCGCTAATTCCGACTAGTTTGAATTGATATTCAAAAGTAGATTAAAGAATAAATTCAAGAATTTATCTTTGATAAAATTAATGGGAACCTTTCCCTATGAGTGTGAAATTTAGAAACTAACTGTCGGTTAGCTAAGCAGAATGGTTTTCTGGATATTGATCTGATGTTGGTTCCGGCCTTTGGGGTTAATATTTGGGGAATTATTCTCTTGATTAATTTACGGTTAGTGACTAATGAATTGGAATGAGGCGTATGTTGTGTTTGTGTAACACTTATTTAAAGTATACGCGAGTTACTCGGAAAGACCGGGTTTATCCCATTCTGAATAACTGATACGACGATAAGTCGAAGATGAAGACGATGGTCGAAGACCGGAGGTCTTCACGTCGTTTGGGTGGTTACTGATGATCTTGATTGGGCTGTACACCCAAGAAGATGGAAACAGTTAGTGATCGTCCAGACGTACTTGGAGATCGATGGATATGCGGGGTACTAGGTGCCTCCGGTTTCGTTCAGACCCAGAACGGACTTGTAAATGGACTGTGTGTCTGACATTGGATTTTAGTCTGTGTGTTTGATTTCTATTAAATATATATCTGTTTGGCGGCAGAGAATTTATTCTCTTGCTTAACGCCCTTCTCTGAGACGTACGAGCTCAGGGGTTATATATTGATGGATATCAAACGCATGGAGTGAATTGCCTGTGTGGCATGCCTAAGTGGCAATTGATCGAGGCTTCTGTTGAAAAGCAAAGTCTTGTGGTGATGATCAAAGCACGGCCTTTGTGGCGTAGCTTTGTGTAACGTTAGCTTCGCGAGTTTCGCACCCCGGTTGTGAACCAAAAACGGGAGAGGACCTCAGGGAGGGCATGCGTTTCTTTCTAGTTAGAAGTGGCGTCAGTGGTTTTACACGCCCTGACGAGTTTGACTTATGTGGTTGTTGCTGTTGCGAGGCGCCTCGGATTGATCGGTCGTTCTCGAACCGATGGAGTCATTTAGTTGGCTCATTTACGCCCCAAAGGGCGGGGAAACGTATTGTTCAGGCACTATAATCCACATCGGTGGACCGGCCCTGTCGCTCCAAGGGGCAGTTGCGGCTGTTCCGGAGGCTCGGGCTAGAGAGTCTCGAATCAGTAGAGGACGATCCCTGGCCTCGGTTCATAGACGGAAATCCAATTTCCAAATACGTAACTTTGCGGTTTTATTTGTAAACCTATATATGGCGACATAGTGGCATGGGACGCTCATGTCGCCTATGATTGATACTTATGATTTGAAGTTGTTTTATACACTATGCACTTATAATAGTATCAAATGATTTGTTTTAAACGTATCAAGCATTCTTTGGCTGTTATAAGGGAAAACCCTATCCCCCGGCTTGCGTTGCATTGTGTGATAGGACCTGGGTCTTATAACAGCTTCATTTTTCTTTATTTAGCATTGCGCTGTTGTTTTATGCACTGGTATTCTTGGGAGGAAACCCATTCCGTGTTATACGGCGTGGTCCCTTGATTTACCTAATGATTTAAAATAAAGATTAATAACTGTTTTAGTTCTCACACCAGTCACATGACTGACCTGGAGTTTATTGTTTTAAACCTAAACTCTGGGTGCCCTTATTTTGACACGGGCAGCTTGTAGTTTTGGTTTTGCAGATTTATATTCACAGGATCCTGGTTTACAGCTGGAACGATATCCGGAAAGCTTTGTATCCGTATATCTCCTTCTAGTTGTGTATTGTATTATTTTCCGCTGCTATGAATTTAAATGTAATTTAAATCTCTGATATTTCTGTGTAATATTCATTTATACTCTGTATATTCTTGTAATCTGATGCATTGTTGTAATATACAGTGAAACGTTCTTTGGTATGCGTTCTATTTTGTCATGTTCTCAAACGATAGGGCATTTCGAACGGTCTGGGTCGGTTTAGCGACTGGTTCGGACCGAGCGAAATTCCTTGCCGTCACAATAGTTAAGTAAATAGGAAACACTTAACCAATACAACATGATGAATGGGAAGGGTTAAGTTAATAAGAAACACTTAACCAATATGACATGTTAAGTGGGTGGGTTAAGTTAACATGGACAAGAAGACAACTTAACTAATATTATATGAACAAAGTGGATAGGGTTAAGGCAAGCTTAACCAATAATACATATGGACTTGATAAGGGAAAGGGTTAAGTAAGTCTTGGGTAAGTGGGTAATATTGGTATATATAGGCCCATAAACTTAACTGTTAAATAAACATGCGCCAATCAGTGAGAAGGTTAAGTAACATATGAATAGGAAACACTTAACCAGTACAACATGTTAATTAAGCTAATGGGTGGGGTTAAGTCAAATTGAGAACACTTAACCATTATATAATGCTGATTAGGAAACCCAAGTAATGGGGACCCATTTCAACAGTAACTCATATAGATGTATCATGGTGCCCTGAGCTAGGAAGGGTGGGGCACGATTACTGGGCTGATTATAAGCGGTCAAAATAGCGGCGAGTGGTGCAGCAGTGTAGGTTCCGATGAAGTATGGGCGTGCACGTGCTTCGGAGTGGAAAAAGCAGGCACTGGGCATTAGTAGTATACACTATGCATCTTGAATCGTGTCGGGTTGCCATCAGGGGAATTGATACACCCCATGATGGGGCCAGCACAGGTATCTACATACAAGCGGTGCCGAATGACACAAGTAATGAATACATACAAGCGAGGCCGAATGACACAAGTAATGAATACATACAAGTGAGGCCGAATGACACAAGTAATGAATACATACAAGAAAGGCCGAATGACACAAGTAATGAATACATACAAACGGGGCCGAATGACACAAGTAATGAATACAAACAAGCGAGGTCGAATGACAAAAGTAATGAATACATACAAGCGAGGTCAAATCACACAAGTAATAAATACATGCGAGCTCGGGAGCCGATCGGTAGGGTAGTAAGGGTGCATGTAACATATCCATGGCAATTAGGCAGATTGAGGTGGGTTCCTCATAATAGATGTACACCTGAAGGCTACCACAATTGAGGGGATTGGGATCGTATTATCATTTTATACAGATTACTAGTTGGGACACCAGTTAGTTGGTGCAGTGATTTAGAAATCAGAATAGCAGGGTAGTATCGAAGCAGAGAAAGGGTAGAAGTGCATTCAGTTTATCTTGCCTTATCATATCTTATGCTAATATTATGTTATCTAGTTATCCATGTTATCATGGTATTGTCTTATATTCAGTTTATTCATGTCATGTGCTTTTACCTGTTTACATGCTAAAAGTCACTGGATTTACCAGGCTTTATGTCTGACCTGTTTTCTTTCATCTTCTTTTCTTTCGTTTCTCCCCCAGGTAGTCAGGGAGGGAATAGCTCAGCTTAATTTGGACCGTTTCTCTTTCCAAGCTTGAAGATTCTTTGATGTATTGCTTGGATCCTCTTATCTTTGGCTATGGCTGTGTTTACACTTTAATTTGGGGATTTATGCTACTTTGCTATGTTTTATGCTTCTTATATATACTTGGAAGTTTTTGAATCAAGACAGAAGTTTTATGTAGTACTTTTAAGTAGGATTAGGTCAATTGTTGTAAAACATTGACTGAACTACATTGCTTATAAAATGACATTGTTTTCCGCTGCTTTATTTGTCTGTCTTGTAATTTATCTGCATCTTTTACCTATAACGCTTCACTGAAGTTAATGCATTCCCTACATAAGCGACATTAATGGAGGTGGGGTGTTTCACTTGGTATTAGAGCTGAAGGTTACCGGATCAGATAAAAGATTTGAAAAATTATTTTCAAAACGGTTTTAGAAAGAAGCATTTGCAAAAGAAAAGTTTTGTTTTAAAGGCATATTCCCTAAATCCATATGCACTAACTTTTGATCCTCTGTTT
Organism: Allium sativum; assembly: GCA_030737875.1. Taxonomy (NCBI): domain Eukaryota; kingdom Viridiplantae; phylum Streptophyta; class Magnoliopsida; order Asparagales; family Amaryllidaceae; genus Allium; species Allium sativum. Next base: position 708,300,928 of record CM060916.1, on the reverse strand, counting down.
GAATCCTTATTTCCTTCTTTCCTGAGTCTTCGGGGATCCTGGCTTTCTGGGAGGTAACCTCATCGCGGCATGGTTCCTTAGGCTTGATGAGACTACGACACCTGTCAAAGGGCGAAGAATTGCCCAACCTCCATATATAGACGCAGTAGTTTCACCTGCGGCTAATTTTCTTTCAAGCTTTGTAGGGTTTTCCGTGCGATGGACGCAGCTTTCGAGAGACTTGTCAACATGTTACACAAGGATGGTAAAGAGGAGAATGAGGGATTTTGGCTAAGGAGCACAACCCAACGATGATAAACTCATGGATACGGACTTGGTTCACAAAGGAGGTAAAAAGAAAAAGGTGTAAGTGGAAGAATCACAGGACAAGAAGGGAGGAAAGAATAGTAAAACCTAATACAAGAGAAAGAGTCTTTATTATGGTATAACGGGTCATATAATTAAGGACAAGGGCAAGAACAAAGGACGGGATTTTCAGGAGGGCAAGTGCATGCTCTCACCGCTAGCGTGCTGGAGAGAGATGTAGTAAAGTTTCTATTGAAAAAGTTTAGTTTTTCTTTTTGATCATCCTGTTAGTTCTCTTTTAGATTTTTTTGCTTCACATTCGGTTATATCTGCTTCCATAGTTGAGTCTCTACACCTTAGTACTTGTATAGTAGAAGATCCCATTATTGTCTGAAATCTAATTGGTGGTTCGGCTCATTTATCTTTGGTTTGTAAGGATTTGAGAATAGTTATATAAAGTATTGAGTTTAAATGTAATGCTTATGTTTTTGGTTTCATGGGCTATGGGTAGATTCTAGGCATGGATTGGTTAGCTAGTAATTGTGAAAGGAGGGTAGTTAGACTTTTGACTTGCCTCAGGAATACCCTCGAGATTTTGTGCGATCCTAAGGGATCAGTTTGGCTTAGCTACCTAGAATCACTTGATGCATCTATCGACGATTTGTGATCCGTTAGAGTAGTCCATGAGTACGCAGATGTTTTTTATTAGGTTAGGGGTTTGTCCCCTAAAAACGCGAGATAAACTTCCTCATATATCTAGTTGACAATGCAAAGCCAGTTGCATTACCTGTACGACACATGACTCCAAGGGAAAGGAAGGGCTCAGTAAATAAGTAAAAGAGTTACTTGAGAAAGGGCTCATAAGGTGAAGTATTTCTGAATAGGGTGCGCCAGTTGTTTTCACTACAAAGGTGGATGGTTCACTTTGCTTGTGCATAGATGATATTTTGGTTTTCTCTAAGAGTAGGGAAGAATATGCTTTGTATCTAAGGGAAGTCTCGGATACCCTTCAAGTGCATCAGCTTAAGGCTAGGTTCTCTAAATATTATTTTTGGAGAGAAGGAGTAAGGTTTCTAAGACATGTGATATCCAAGGAAGGGATAACAGTAGATCCCGCAAAAGTAATTGCAATGCAAGATTAGAAGGTCCTATGGAATGCAACGGGAGTAAGAAGTTTTCTTGTATTAGCGGGCTGGTATAGGAAGTTAATTAAGGGCTTTGTGAAGATATATCGGCCCCACTTACTAGATTGACGAAGAAGAATCTAACTTTTGCTTGGGATTTGATTTGTGATGTTGCTTTCCAACGACTGAAGAGAACCTTGACGACAACCCCAGTCTTGACATTGCCCGAAGGGAACAAGACGTTTACAGTTTATACGGATGCATGTGGGATAGGGTTAGGCGATGTTGTAATGCTAGAAGAGAGAGTAGTTTGTTATGGAGGAAGACAGCTCAAAGTACATGAGAAAAACTATCCTACCCACGACTTGGAATTAGCTGCTATAGTGTTCGCTCTTAAGTCATGGCAACATCATCTTTTAGGAGAAAAAGTTTGAACTATATACGGATCATAAGTCCTTAAAATATTTGTCCTCGCAAAAATATTTGAAATTGAGGCAACAACGATAGATGGAATTTATTGCCTCTTACGACTTTGAGATAGCTTATACCCCTAGCAAGGGTAATGTTGTGGCAGGTGCCCTAAGTAGAAAAAGACTGACCTTAAGAGGGGTAAAGTTTGAAGTACATAGCAACCTTTAGCTTTAGACCCCCATTCAAGTTTGTACCTGGTTTGTTAACATCGCTAGAAGAGTAGCCAACATTTTTAGATCGGATAGGAGCGGCGTAACATGAAGGCCCCCAGATTTGTGACATGGTGGATAAGCTAAGTAGAGGAGAGAGCTCTAATCATCTTAGTATATACACTTGGTATCATGGTTAACATCTGTTTATCTTGGAAAGATAGTCCGACTATATGGGATACCTCCTAGCATAGTAAGTGATCGAGATCCTATCTTTACTAGTGAATTTGGAAATGGAGGTCAAGAAGCTTCGAAATCGTGAGGTCAAGCTAGTTAAAGTACAATGGGGTGACGCTGAAAAAGACACGACTTGGGGGGCTGAAGACAAGATACGCACATCCTACCCTTTTCTTTTTGACGGTACATCCTTGATCTCTTTTTCCATAAGTTTATGCATGCTTATATCTATCTTTTAAGTATATCTCCTCAGTCCTATTCTTAATCCTTAGGTAGAAACCAATGGATGTAAACATGTATTTGAAACATGTTATGATTGATGGTTTCAACTGGTTGCTAGTGGTTACTCATAGATGCATATACACACACATTAGGTACCAATCAGATCAGTCACTTTCATTTTGCATATGCATATATGTATTTATTTATGGATTGAAACTTGATGTGTTATCATGTGGACGTTGCATTTGTATGAATTTTTGTACACTCATGTAAAAGTTACAAAGTACGATTAGGAAGAGTTGCATACATGATGGACTCATAGCACTGACATGATTCACATTAAGGAGGTCAACTAGATCAGTAGACCGCCTGATTTTGCATTAGATAAGGACATATACACACACTATGCATATGACCATGAAAGCATTAAAAATCTTTTTAATGACAATGGATGCATGTGATTGATGGTTGAGTAGATGGATGTTGGATGTTAGGATACATTCTTCTTAACTTAGAGATTTCGGGGATGAAACCCTTTAAGGAGGGGAGAGTGTAACACCCCGTATGTTCCATGAATATTAAATTAACAAATTTAAGAACACTTAATTTTTAGATGAAGAATTGGGTTAAACGGGTTATGCCATTGCGTTCGGCTTGGAATTCTGCTTGAGATAGAGTCCGAGTTTGCGTAAATCGGGCTCCGTATGAAGAAATTATGGAGTTCATAAGATTTCAAGTTTAAACAAAAATTAAATTAAAATAATAATTAAAAGTCAAAACTGTTCAAAATTCGAAATTCAATCAGAGTGGGCTAAACGGGAAATTTCCCACTCATAGGTGTCGACCCCCCCCCCCCCCAGAGGGGTCGACATAGGTGTCGACCCCCCTATAGGGGTGTCGACATAGGTTTCAACCCCCCCTATAGGGAGTCGACCAATTTTTGATCCAGATCCAGTGACGAATTTTTACAGCCTAGGGCTGATGTGTCGTTATTTGATTGGCCTGTTGACGAGTTTTCTTGGACTGGATGGCTTGGATGGATACTAGGTTGATCTAAAGACTCTGAATGTTCTCATACTCCTATATAAACACATCAAATCTTAACCCTAAACCTAACAATCTCATTCTATGAACCCGTCATGCTGTCCATCCCCAAGCTAGCATAGCCTCCGTTTCTCCAAACTAGAAAATCGAATCCAAACTAGAAATCAATTAGAAGAACTTCAAATCAAAAGTCTACATCAAAGGTTAAGCTTAACAAATTCAGAAATTAGATGCCAGAAAACAAGATCAGTTCTTTTTCTATAAGTTCATGTTAGATTTAAATACCTAATAGTAATCTTGGCATGAAATAAAATGAATCTAAGTCCATGCTTGATAATAAGACAATCTTTTTAGATTTATCCCTGTCTTTCTATTAAATCTATGATTTTACATGCCTAAGAAGTTATTATATTGATTCAATCATGCCTACTTTGTTGAACATCGGATATATAACCCATTTAGGTTCATGATGTTATTCATATTAGATTTATATGTCTATGAGATTATTTCTATTAGTTTATTTCAGATATATCTTTGTTATACCTCAATTCTAACGGATCTGTAATCCTCTTAGGACCATAATGTTATATTTGACAGATCTATCATTATAATGTCTGTTTTTGTGTCTACTCTCATTTATGTTCCTTCTTTCTTCCCCTTTTATTTTATGAATCTAGATTAACCTAGAATCTAGACTGAATCTTATTATATGTGCGATTGGAATGCGGGGATATTGGGGAATAATCTATTTGGTAATAGTGGAACATAATTTGTAACTTGTGGTTTGGGGGCATAATTGTTATTCTTGTGAACTTGGGGTAAATTGGAATATTAAATCTAGATTGGACGAAAACTGTAAATTAGAATATTAAATCTAGATTGGGCATAACTATTGGTTGGCACGCCAAGCATAATGTATATTGTGATTCTGGGGCATAACGATTATTGCAAACTTGGGAAGATTAGGTGTAACCTATTTTGAGCAATAACTTGTAATTGAATTTGTGGGGCATAACTTGCAATTGGCTTGGTTGGGCATAACTTGAGAATTGGAACATGACTAGTTTTGTAAATTTGGGATAACTAGCATATAAAATTTAGACTTGGACATGTATGGTAAATAGGTAAATTGGATAAAAGATGAACATACCTAACCCGAGGTCAGATTGAGTTGCAGTGTAAGTCTACCCGGAACCGCCCGACACATCCAGCAACCGCAACAACATGTCTAATGTGAGAGGTTAGCGCATAAATCCCAAAACCCGAGGTTAGAATGAGTTTGCAGTAGAAGTCTGCCCGGAACCGCCCGACACATCTAGCAATCGCAAACAACGGTTCTAATGTGAGAGGTTAAGGCATTAATGAATGAATTAATGCTAATGAACATGGTTAAGTTAATAGGAAATGCTTAACCAAATTCAACATGATGAATGAGTAGGGTTAAGTTAACCAACATAACATGATGAATGAGCAGGGTTAAGTAAATAGGAAACACTTAACCAATACAACATGATGAATGGGAATGGTTAAGTTAATAAGAAACACATAACCAATATGACATATTAGGTGGGTGGGTTAAGTTAACATGGACAAGAAGACAACTTAACCAATATTATATAAACAAAGTGGATAGGGTTACGGCAAGCTTAACCAATAATACATATGGATTTGATAAGGGGAAGGGTTAAGTAAATCTTGGGTAAGTGGGTAATATTGGTATATATTGGCCCACAAACTTAACCGTTAAATAAACATGCGTGAATCAGTAAGAAGGTTAAGTAACATATGAATAGGCAACACTTAACCAGTACAACATGTTAATTAAGAAAATGGGTGGGGTTAAGTCAAATTGAGAACACTTAACCATTATAACATGTTGATTAGGAAACCCTAGTAATGGGGACCCATTTCAGCAGTAACCCACATAGATGTATCATGGTACCCTGAGCTGGGCAGGGTGGGGCACGATTACTGGGCTGATTATAAGCGGTCAAAATAGCGGCGAGTGGTGCAGTAGTGTAGGTTCCGACAGAGTATGGGCGTGTACGTGCTCCGGAGTGTAAAAAGCAGGCACTGGGCATTAGTAGTATACACTGTGCATCTTGAATCTTGTCGGGTTGCCATCATGGGAATTGATACACCCATGATGGGTCCAGCACAAGTATCTACATACAAGCGGGGCTGAATGACACAAGTAATGAATACATACAAGCAAGGATGAATGACACAAGTAATGAATACATACAAGCGGGGCCGAATGACACAAGTAATGGATACATAAAAGCAAGGCCAAATGACACAAGTAATGAATACATACAAGAGAGGCCGAATGACACAAGTAATGAATACATACAAGTGGGGCCGAATGACACAAGTAATGAATACATACAAGCGAGGTCGAATGACACAAGTAATGAATACATACAAGCGAGGTCGAATGGCACAAGTAATAAATACATGCGAGCTAGGGAGCCGATCGGTAGGGTAGTAAGGTGTTAGCCTACTTTGTGAACTAGGCTGCATAAAGATAAAAGATCAAAGAATGAAGATCACTCACTCAAAGAATCGGGTCGGATCGGAGTCTGTTTGGTCAAGACACAAGGCACCAAGTGAAGAAGAAGAGGGGACAGGTCGAACCGGATCGGTTCTGTCAAATCTGATCCGCCCTCCAATTGGAGTATTTCTGATCCGATCCCAGGCGCACAAAATTGCAGAAGCTCTGCCCACGTTCTCTTAAGACTCGGAGCGGTTATACCCACATTCTCCCCATGTTCAGCACTAACCTGATGCGTTGTCGCTATCATATCCCATCCGAACCCGATTGTCACGGGATGGGCGCCATGTGGATCCGAATCGAAGCCGTTTCATGAGCATTTTTCACCTATAAATACACCTCCAAGGCGCATTTCAGGGGATCTTTTGGGATTTTCAGAATTGAAACCCTTTTGAGAACCGAATTCCATCACCATTTTCATATTGCAATCATCTTATAAAGTACATTTCAGAGAGAATTGAGTGAGTCTATGATATGAGTGGAAGTGAGTAAGAATCATTGTTGTATCTACATTCAACTCTTCAATACAAAAAGTAAAAGTGGGCGTAGGCTATTTAACGCCGAACCACTATAAATTGTGCATTTTCTTCATTTTTAATTTCATTTCATCAGAAATTATTCCTAGTTTGGGTGTTAGAGTCATTTTTGGATCTAACATTTTGGTGCTTTCACTGAGAATTCATTGAATTCTTCGCTTTGTGGGACTATCGTTCTACTATTTGGACCTTCAAGTTCAAAGAATTTAATCCTCTATTTCTGACACTTTCAAGCATTTGCTGATTAATTATTGACAGATTGGACATTATGGCTAAAGGGAAAGGAAAAGAAGTGCAAAGCGCTAGGGGGGACAATGCTAGAGAAGTTCAACAAGCCATCATATTGACGAGGTCACGGGGGCAAAGCTCTGGACAAACCCGATCTGAACAGGACGTTCCGAACCGAACTGACCAGGAGAACCCGAACCGATCAGGAAGTACAGGAGCTGCTCAGACCCCTCCGAACCGAATCGCCTCTGACACCCTACTCCGATCCGAACTGAATGAGGCTGAAGCTGGTACTTCTACTCGAGCACCCACCAATGCTCCAATGTCGGCCGCGACAACTGGTGATCAACCTGCTCCATCCGCCCCCATCACGCACCGGGATTTTTTGCGTTTTCTTGACATGCTGGAGAGTACAAGAAATGCATTGGAAGCCCATAAACATGACAGTCTTTGCATGCAAAGAACATGATCGCCCTGAGTAGGGAACTCAATGAACTCCGAAGGCAAAAGACACCTTCCTCAACACGCCGCCTTTCTGCAGACTATTCATCTTCTTCTGATGAAGGACGTCATCGTAAAAGAAGGCCACTTGAGCAACCTCAAAATCTTGATCAGTTGACCTTTGTATCTTTAAGATCCCGTAAAGATGCGGCTCGTGTGTTAGGACCTGATGACCTGAGCCTGCAAGAGCCTATGTTGCTACCCATGCGTGGATCCCACGTTCTACCCAAGGATCCTAATATTACTAATCCTACGCAACAACAACTTCTCCAACCCCTTCCTCCTGAGATCAACCGGGAGTATAGGGAGCAGTGTAGAGCAACCTCCGCTAGAAACAGAAGGTTATCCCCTAATCAGGAACCTAGGTATAATCCGAATATCAAACCTAGAGAACCTGTGCAAACGTTAACAAATGCCGATGTGTGGGCAATGGTGCATCTGATCATGTCCGAAAGCCGACGATATACTAATGAGGACTGGGGAATTGAGCGAAGTCATACCCCCTTCACAGGTGATATATTGGACTTCCAGTTCGCTCGGCGATTCAACTTTCCACAGATGGATCGATATTCATGGAGAACGGACATAGGACAGCATCTGATGAGGTATGCATGGTTCATGAATGTCGCAGTAGCTCCAAATGATATAAAATGCAAGGCCTTTCTGATTTATCTAGAAGAAGTGGCGTTAACGTGGTTCATCCGACTCCCTCTACGGTCAGTATAAAATTTCATAGAATTAAGTGAGCGCTTTATGAACCAGTTTCTACTTTACGTCCGAAATCCAAAAGCGTCATAGAGTTGTCAAGGATTTAACAAGCTCCAGGTGAATCTCTGAAATCATATTTGGACCGCTTCAACCTGGCTGTCACCGAAGTTAGTGACCCTCATGAACCCACTATTATGATGGCCTTAATAGAAGGAGTTTACCCGGACATAGAATTCGGAGATTATCTATCTGGGAAACCACCCCCACTAGGGAATTGTTCTACGAAAATGCTAATATTCGCTTAAGGCGAGAAGAAGCTCATGCAAATAGGAAGAGAAAGTCTGAAGGGGCCTCGAGGGAAGGTGTCCAAAGTAATGTTGCTGTAAAGAAATTCAGTGACAGTTCGGGAAAGATTGAAGTGAATGTCGACAACCGGAACGGAGGTAATAACAACAAGAATGGAAACGGCAGTAGGAGGAGTAGGAACCGAGGGAACAACTCCAGCAAAAGACCTCGATTCCAAACATTTGAGAATTATTCGCCATTGAATGATACCTTGGTAAACATTTATTTGGACACATACAACATATTGTAATACAAAAAGCCACCACCCAGAGATTGCATTGAAAAAGAGATCGCAACGGGAAAGTTTTGTTTGTTCCATGGAACCCATGGCCATTCTACCAACGAATGCCGTCATTTGGGAGAGTTGAGAAATTGTTGTGGGAGGGAAAGTTAGACGAGTACAAGGTTGCCCCACGGGACAAGGGGCAAGGAGGGCAAGCGCTGAACCAAACCCAACCTACTTCTAAACCCACAACCCAGCAGAAAGGTAAGGGGATCATTATCAATACCATTATAGGCAGACCCTATCTAGCTAGCCATAGTTTCAAAGTGATGGATCAGTACATTAATGCCTCCAAGCACTTTGAGGTAGGAGAATGCAGTAACCTCGAAGACATTACTCCAGTAAAACAATAAAAGGCAATGTCAGATGATGTTATATTCCGTAGTAGAGATGATACCTGAATTCAGTCACCAACTGAAGACCCACTGGTAATTACCATGGCCATCGACCCGCCTTAGTCCGTAAGATGTTGGTGGACAACGGAAGCTCAGTCAATATCCTCTTCAAGAAAGCTTTTGAATAAATGAGACTTGAAGCAAAAGATCTAAAGCCCTGCGAAGGATGGATACGGGGCTTCAATGGGGCGTCAACGACTCCGATGGGCTATGTAGAATTACCATTGACGTTAGGACAAGGAGATCGCCAGAGAGTGAGAATCCTGCCATTATTAGTTTTGGATGTTGAGTCACCCTACAATGCTTTCCTAGGCCGACCGGCCCTCGCCGAGTTTAGGGCATGTATTGCACCTTGGTGCTTACCGCTTAAATTCCCAACAGATGCAGGAATAGGGGTGATGAGAGGTGATCAAGCTACGGGACGAGCTTGTTACATAACGAAATTGAAGATGCTAATGAAGGGGTTGAACATAGAATCTAAGGACAATTCACCCCCTTCGAAGGAAAACTCAGCATAGCAATTAACGGGTCCAACCCTAAGAGAGTCGCCCTTAGACGTGCTCGAGGATATAGATCCCAGAGAGCATAGAGAGCCCAAGGACAGAAAGGCGACTCCCAACGAGACGACAATAGATATATCTATTGATGAGGCAGATTTGACAAAAGTGCTAAAGATCGGATCGCGGCTAGATCCAATGCGAGTGAAGAGTTAGCTGATTTCTTAAGGCTAAAATTAGATGTGTTTGCCTGGACACATGCTGACATGTGTGGGATTTTGCCTGCTATTATGAGCCACTCTTTAAGCATCAATCCAAAGCACCTATCGGTCAAGCAGAAGAGACGGATGTTAGGCCCAGAGCGGTCAGCAGCTTTGAAGGAAGAGGTGGAGAAATTGAAGGATAATGGATTCATTAAGGATTCGAAATATCCTGACTGGATATCAAATCCTGTCCTGGTCAAAAAATCTAACGGGAAGTGGCGTACATGTATTGACTTCTCTGACTTGAACAAGGCTTGTCCAAAGGATAGCTTTCCTCTTCCTAGGATTGATCAACTAGTAGACTCAACGGTCGGACACAAGCTTTTATCCTTTATGGATGCCTATTCGGGGTACAATCAAATTCCCATGCACATACCAGATCAGGAGCACACAAGTTTCATCACAGACTTGGGGTTATATTGTTATGTGGTAATGCCATTTGGATTAAAGAATGCAGGAGCCACATATCAGTGTTGGTCAACCGCATGTTCTATAATCAAATTGGAAAAACCATGGAGGTTTATGTGGATGACATGCTTGTGAAGTCTAGACAATCTTTCGACCGTACAAAGGACTTAGCTGAAATGTTCGACATTCTTCGACGGTATGGAATGAAGTTTGTAACACCCCGCCTCCGCTAGGGTCACTCGCAAAGGAATGCACTAGCTTTAGAGGGGCATTATTGGTAAACATGCACAGAAATATCATAAGACAGAACATATAAAATAGCGGAAGTAAAATCGAACTTTCATAAACATGAATACATAAGGTCTAAAGCCTTTTACATTAGAGTACATCAAAACCTGTCTTGCAATAGTAAAGAAGCATAAAGACTTTTTCATAAATTATTCCCCAAATAAAAACAGTAAAGTAGCCATAGCCAGGAAAAGTCCAAGCCATCCATGATGACCTTCAAGCAGAAGAAGTCCGAAATAAACAACAGTATTTCCTCCCTGTAACCTGGGGGGAAACGGAAGAAAAGAGGCGAAACAAAACGGGTCAGTCAAAAAGACTGAGTAAGCCCTATCTACTATTAGTATAAAAACTAGTAAAGTTAACTGACATGAGAAACTGAGATGAACATAAGCATGATAACAAGATAGATAGGCTAAATCAAAATAACAGGATGAACTACTGAACTCAGGTAAACTAAGGTGTCATGATAAATTACGATGTCAAGATAAAACAAGGTATCACATCGTCATGTTTCTATCAAGTATAATATCCCCAAGATATCTATCACGTATAACGTCCCATGGCATCTATCCTGTATATCCGCTCTGCACCTACCGTACTAGTATCCCAACTGTATTACGTGTTATCCGTGAATGACCCTTACTCAAAAGTCGTGTAATGGTCCATGTCAACCTAATATGCCGCATATATAGGTTACTCAACTTATATGTTTCTTTCCATGTATAAGTTCAGTCCTTTGCCGTAGGCTGTACGGGCTTTCCCATGTAAACGGTTTATCCTTGAAGTTGTTTTGGACTGCAACCCTTGATCTAGTTGTGTTTTATTACCATGAACTATATCGCGTCCACTTAGGATTTATGCCACCTAGGACCGCTAGGGATTATGCTACCTAATGAACGTTTCCGTGTCTCGGTTTGGATTTTGGCCACCTAGGACCACTAGGGATTACGCCACCCGTCAACCGCGCCCTTGATCCCACGTATGTATCGTGAATCGTTTTCCATGTCTAGATGCACATGTTCCCCAATGTGCCATCCGAGTTCCGTGCCAGGGCAAATCAAGAAATACGGAACTTGGTCGGGAGCTTTAAATCATCTGCCGATGCAGATATCAAGGTCTGTTTTTGTACCCGTGGCTATTGTCCCACGTGACCCCTCCCTCAACTACTGAAAGGCAATCCAAGAAAAATCATGTATAAGAACCACTCCACGGCCCCACTATAGCCCACTTCCCTACGGGCCAACCTCACCCATGACTCGATAGCAAGCACATGGTCTGTTGGGGGTTCTCTGCCTTTCCTTACGTACACGATTGACTAAAGATGGTAGGTAGTCGGCGATGTGCTATCCAGGGCAAAAACAAGAATCGTCGACTCCACGCTAATCCATCCCAGTCTTTAGGTTGCTCGCATAGCAACCAAGGCATACTCTTGGTCCTTCTAACGCAGACCTTAACCTCTCATGGACCTAGTATAATTACCTGGCAGCCCACAGAGGGATCCCAAGAATATCCTCACGTCCCCCGAAGCTTCCACTTCGGCACCCAGTGCGCTGGAGCTTTTATCCAAGTTAGATAACTTGCTCCCCCTCGTATACTAAGCGATGACCTACCGTATCAGGTTACTCATCGTTTTGAGAATTAGTCCTATGTCCTTAGCTAAGAATTATTACTTAGTTACCCTTAACTAAGGTTTACCACTTAGCTTCCTTTCCCGTTATCCTTGATTAACCACGGTTTTCTACCTAGTTCTTCTAGCTAGGGTTTGTCTATTGGGTTAAGTGTTATCATTCAAGTCCATGACTTAACCCGCCCACGAATCACGTCAAAGATTGGCTAAGTATTTAAGTTCAAGACTTAGTCCCACAAGTTGGTTAAGTGTACCCAGAGGCTCATGACTTAACCCTATCAAGTCAAATTGGTCAAGTACTAGCTTACCTTAATCCTATCGGATTATCTTGCTAGATCGATTAAGCATAGATTATCTTAATCCCATCAAATTATCGAGTTGGATTGGTTAAGTATAGGTTGGCTTAACCCCATCCTCTAATCGTACTACAATGGTTAAGTATATTCTAAAAAGGTCTTGTGACTTAACCTTATCAGGTCCGCGTATTAGATTGGTTAAGTGTAAGTTACTTAACCCCATCAAATCATCATGTATAATTGGTTAAGTATAAGTTTCTTAACCCCATTAAATTATCACGTTAAGTTGGTTAAGTATTGGTTACTTAACCTCATTGAATTACCGAGTTTAAATTGGTTAAGTGTTTAACTTAACCCCATCGAATTACCGTGTTTAGATTAGTTAAGTGTGGATTACTTAACCCCATCTAATTACCGTGTCGGATTAGTTAGGTGCAAATTACTTAACCCCATCCCCTAATCATCTTGTATGGTTAAGTGTCATTAAGAAAACTTACTTAACCTTGCCAAATTATCATGTTGGATTGATTAAGTGTTGGTTAACTTAATCCCCATCCACTAGTCGTATAAAAATGGTTAAGCGTCATTAGGCAAATCAAATCACTTAACCTACCCAACCTTGTCATGTTTTGTTAAGTATCATTAGCCTAACCAATTTACTTAACCCATTTACCCATGTCATATTTGGTTAAGAGTCATTAATCAAATTAAATTAACCCTATCATGTGGCATTAATTACTTAATGCACCCCAACCTCTCACATTAGACTTTGTTGTGGTTACTAGTTAAGCCGGTCGGTTCCGGGTAGCTTTACACCACAACTTGGTCTAACCTCGGGTTCAAGCACAACATGACCAACTTCTCACATTGGGTCCTATTGTTTGCAACTACTAGTTAGGCCGGTCGGTTCCGGGTAGTTTTACGTTGCAAACTCAACCCAACCTCGAGTTGGCCACTTTCATGTTTAGTCTAGTGTCATGTTCATAGTCAAGTTTTCAAGCAATTGGGTAGACCTAACTTAATAGGTAAATTCCCAATGGGTAGACCTAACTTAATAGGTAAATTCCCAAGCTTATGTTTTTATGCATACTTACATGTCAACTTCCATGTTATACTTCAAGTCATGTTTTCAAGTATAAACACATATCATATTTAACGTTACATGTTGTCATGTTTATACCCATTTACCCAAGTCATATTCATGTCATTATGTTTCCCCATAATGTGACCCCAACGCTTTTTAAACTAGCATATACGTTCGCAACAACGTGATGGATTAAAAGAAGAGACTTGGCAAAGGAATGACAAAAATGGGTATTAAGCCACAAGTTAATCATGGTGGCAAATGAGGCACAAATGTGTTCATTAGCTTGCATGTTACATTCTTAAGCCTCAAAAACATGCATCAACCCAAACTTGGTACATAAGCGAATCATGGTGACAAAAGACATGGAATGATGGCTAGAAACTCGCATATATCATCATATAAGGATTATGACTTCATATGCAAGTTGACATAATGATTATGAAGATTCTCATGTTGCATAATGCAACATTTCAACATAAAGGTTGTGGCTTTTAACTTATAAGATCAAGATAATGACTTCATAAACTTGCATAGCATGATAGCATGCATCATTCTAATTAATCAAACCCAAAATTTCAACATGAACATTTAACTTCATAGTTAATATCTAAGAGTAGGGAAGGGCTTACATTGCTATGAAGGCCTAAATCGATTAAACTAAAGCTTATGATGAAGCCTATGCATGCCATCACCCAAAAACCCAAAGATGGATGCTCCAAATCACTAAAAACACCATCTTTATGAACAAAGATCAAAGCTTTTGTCTTGAAATCAACTTGAGGGGCTCTCATACTAACATAGGGACTCTCTAATACTCTCATGTTCATGAAACCTCTCATAGAAATGAAGTGGAGGCTAGGATAGTTGAGTGGAGGCCATGAGAGTAGAAATTTTGCCATAGTTTAGTTACATGAGTGAATAATGAGGGTTTAGGGGAGGGTTAGGGGCTTATTTATAGAAGATTAGGCTAGTTAGGACCCTTAGATTAACCCTAGGATAGATCCCAGCCCTCAAAAATCGTCACAAGCCTCCAAAACAAGACCAAGGGCCAAAACAGGTGCACCAGGCCAGCCAGGGTCAAGCCAGAAGGCTGTGCAGGTTTCTGGCTCGACACGGGCGCACTTCCCAAGTGCGCCAGTGTATTTTTGTGCTGGCGCACTTCACAAGTGCGCCAGTGCATTCTGGCTTGTTTTCGGTTTTTCTGCCTAACTTCGTTCGTCCATATCTTCTTCATACGGACTCCGATTTACGAAATTTCGGACTCTATTTCGCGTATTTTTCCGAGACGAATGCAATGGCGCAACCCGTTTATCCTGATTCAGATTTTATAATTTAATTCTGCCTTGATTCTTGTCTTAACACGTTGCTAAAAATTCGGGTTGTTACAAAGTTAAACCCCCTAAAATGCTCGTTTGGGGTCGCATCTAGTAAATTCCTTGGGTTTATCTTGAGTTCTCGAGGGATTGAGATAAATCCTAGTCAAATAGAAGCAATAAGAAATATTGAACAACCACGAAAGATTAAGGATGTTCAAAGTTTGGCCGGAAAATTTGCTACATTGAGCAGGTTTATCTCCAAAGCCATAGATAAGTGCATACCTTTCTTCGATCTAATCAAACGACGGAAACGAAATTTTGAGTGGACCCCTGAATGTGTGGAGGCTTTCTAGAATCTATTAGACTTATTAAAGAAGCCTCCAGTATTGTCAAAACCCATGGAACATGAGGATTTGTTTGTCTACCTAGCAGTATCATCTCATGTCGTCAGTACAGCGTTGGTACGTGAAGAAGATAAAATACAGAAGGTTGTATACTACGTAAGCAAGAAGCTACCCGCTGTCGAACGTAACTATCCAAAAATAGAAACACTTGCTTATAGCCTCCTGATTGCTTCCCGCAAACTTCATCGTTATTTTCAGGCTCACCCGATAGTTGTATACACCGATCAACCTTTAAGGCAAGTGTTGCAAAAACCCGAAGCATCGGGGCGGTTACTTAAATGGAACATCGAGTTGAGTCAATTCAATTTGAATTTTCCGCCATGGAGATCAATAAGGGGGTAGGCATTGGCCGACTTCATAGCTGAATTCACGATTCCTGAAGAGGAAACGGTGGGTGACAAGGTGGTTACTTTAGAACAAGAATTAGAGCTTAGTCCGTGGAAGTTATATACGGACAGAGCCAAGAATGATCGAAGGTCCGACGCCGGGGTTGTTTTAATCACTCCTGAAGGACGATCTATTTACTATGCCTTGCGATTAGAATTTTCTGCAACCAGTAATGATTCTGAGTATGAAGCCCTGATTGCCGGGCTGAAACTCGCCAAAGAACTAGGAGTGAAGACACTGGATATATGCTGCGACTCCAAGATTGTTATATGCCAGGTACGGGAGGAGTTTGTTACTAAAGGACCTCGGCTCATTACTTATCTCAAAAAAGTAAAGGAGTTGCTAGGTAATTTGGAGCGTTACAGAATAACACACATTCCAAGAATAGAAAATAAGAAAGCAGACTGGTTGGCGAAACTAGCAAGTTTCGACAACCCCAAAGAAGCTGAAATGGTTCCAATAGAGATTTTGGAATCACCGAGTTTCGAACTGATGGATGTAGAACTAGCCTTAGAAGTCGATCCAGAGAGAAAATCATGGATGGCACCGATCAAGAACTTCCTCAAGAGTGGAACCCTCCCATTGAAGAAAAGCGAAAGACGAGCTGTAACACATAAGGCTGCTAGATACGTTTTACAGGACGACGTCCGTTATCGCCAAGGGTTTTCAATGGCCCTACTACGGTGTATCGCACATGACGACATCAAACATGTACTGCAAGAAGTACATGAAGGTGAGTGTGAGGACCACACCGGGGGCCAAACCCTAGCAAAGAAAGTGTTGCGGTATGGATATTTTTGGCCTACCGTGAATAAAGACGCAGCTGATTATTCACGACGCTGCGACAAATGTCAAAGATTCGCCAAAATTCCCAAAGCACCTCCGGATCAGCTTAAGTCAATGGTGAGCCCATGGTCGTTCGCCATGTAGGGAATTGATATTATTGGAGTGTTACCTATTGCCAAGGGGGGAGCAAAGTACGCGATCGTCGCCATTGACTATTTCACGAAATGGGTAGAAGCTGAACCTTTAACCACGATCATGGCAAGGAAGGTGATTAGTTTTGTGGTCAAAAACATTGTCTGTTGAATTGGGATACCGAAAACTATCATAACTGATAATGGAACCCAATTTGACAGTACTGAATTTAGAAACTTCTGCCAGAAATACAAGATTGATAAACGATACACCGTTGTAGCTCACCCGCAGTCAAACGACCAGGTTGAAGCAATAAACAAGGTCATTAAAACTATTCTTAAGAAGTGGTTGGAGCAGGCCAAAGAAAAGTGGGTAGATGAGTTGCCACTAGCTTTGTGGGCCTACAGGACAACCTTTAAGACGGCTACGGGCCATACCCCCTTTTCACTTTCCTTCGGGTCAGAAGCAGTGATCCCGATAAAACTAGAAGTCCTATCTCACTAAGTAGCATACTATGACCCAATGACGAATAGAACACTCCTCCTAGAGTGTCTTGATATGGTTAAAGAAAAAAGAGACGAAGCAGACTTGCATGCCTCAAGACATCGACATCAAGTAGCACGTTATTATGACCAGAAAGTTCGCTTTAAAACCTTCAAACCAGGAGACTTAGTATTGAAACGAGTCTTCCCGCCTTCAACCCAATAGGGTCCAAAATGGGAAGGGCCATACGCCATCCAACGGAAGCTTGATATAGGAGCATTCAAGATAACGACCATGGACTGTGAAGGGATTCCCAGAGCTTGAAATGCTCAGCACTTGCGATAATATCTGAGCTAAATATGAAATGTCTTCCTTTTCGTTTTTGTTGACTATGTAAAAAGGCACGACTTGCCTTAAAAAGTCTGTTTATATGAACAAAGAATTATGAAGTGGATGCAGGCTACGACTTAGCTGAACCACTATAAAAACATCATGTGTCATTTATCTTTCCTGCACTGTTCTTATATTTTGTGACTGTTTTGTCATGATTATGAAATGCTAAATATCGTATTAAGTAAAAAAAAAGATTAAGAACAATTCATATGCAGAAGCAAGCAAAATGACCGTTTGCATCATAGGATAGAAGGAATGGGAAGATGACATTCCTAACTCTAATTCTCACGAATTGAGAGAGAGTATAAAGGACGGGAAGACGACGTCCCTTGAGGCGTGAAGGTGCACCCCGATAAGAGACCGCCTCAATAAAACTCTAACCTGGCTATGAAACAAGAGAGTATAAATATGCTAGAAGGATAAGCATCAACGACAAAAGAAATTTGGCTCCGCCTGAGGGCCGGGGGCAACTGAATGTTAAGTCTAATCAATCTCGAATAAACCCCAATTAGTCAGTCTATTCAAAATTGATTGGGGGCATACATATGTACATGTTCCCCTGATAATGACTTTATTGTATAACTGTGATATGACATGTTGTTTATCTACATTCTTACTTAAATAATAAATTTACAAGTATTTGTTATTGTGGGAAATAAGCTACTTTATTCACAAATACATGAGTTTGTACAGGAAAACAAAGCAAAAGGTGCAAGGTCCGCACTCGCTACTACAATAGCGGACCAATGGAATATCAAAACAAAATACAAAACACATTGTCACTTGGACTTTAGAGTAGACTTAGGCTTCTTGGCAGCCTTAAAAGCTTTTTTAGCTTCTTTTCAGCGTCGGACATGAGACTCTTTTGTTTCTTCTTCTCTGTAATTGAGGTGCCAGAGTCAATAGATTTCTTCCCAGGAGTCGGAGCGTTGGGATCAAGAGAAGATTCTTTAGCAAGCTCCTCTGTAATTGACCAAGTTGAAATCTTAACAACTAACCTCGATCCAGCATCCACCACTGCAAGGGGCTTAAGGCTTTCGGGGTCTATCTCCTCGACTTTCAACTGCATGCGCTTGTCTTGTTTGGCCTTCATCTCAGCCAAAGTCACGTCATCATCATTCTTCGAATCCCCAACTATGCTAACATCGGGATCTTCTCCCTGCCCATCATTACCACCGTCATCTTTCAAAGCGTCTATCATTTCATCATCATGAGAAGTGCCGACGTTTGGCGGTATGGGAGTCTTATTGATACCTCCTCCTTTTTACCTTCAGCTCCCCCTCCGGACTCAACGATGGTAGCCTTATCCTGTCCTTCCTGAGCCTCTTTGATGGATTTTTTCCCCAATAGCGGTGTCCCGTTGCTCGACAGACTTCTCGGTTGGTTAAATACCTACAGAATGAGAAGTAACAGTTATCAACTCAGGAGAAAACAAGGAATCTTCGATCGATTGCCCAATGATGTGATGAAAGGTGGAGACTGCCTTGGCAAATTAGGGTGAAAAGGTGGAAATACCTTCTAATGATTTCTCAATTGGGGTCGCTACTGTCTCCGATGCTGATTCGGGTATAGGAGATAAAAGAGGCGCTTTAGGAATTCCCGGATTCTCGGGATCATATTCCTCTACACCAGTAGCTTCGAAGGTAACAGAAGAGGAACCAACTTCAAGGATATTCTTTCCTTTGGCCTGGAATTTCTCATCTTCCAAGGCAGCAGCAATAAGGCAACGCCCCTCGACCAGGCGTGCCGGTTCATCATCTTTCAGATACTTCTCCATGAGCTTGTCTTCATCAACGGAGTCTACTTTAAGTTCGTCCTTTTCCCACTCAATGATTTGATTCCACACGTGAACAAGGGTGGTCGGATAATCCTCGATCCAAGAGATGTTTCGACGACAGATTATATGAGTAAAGAATTCTATCATTAGTTCGCCAAATCCGTCCAATTCCATCTTAGCCTCAAACAGCTGTGTGTGGGCCTCCTCGGCGGACTTGATAGCGTTATCTGCGTTCCTCTCAGCTAAGGCAGCTCTAGTCTCGGCCTCCATTAACTTGGCCTCCAAGTCAGCATTTCGTTTCTCCAACTCAGCATTCTTCCTCGCTAACTCGCCCTTTTCTTGCTCAAGAGTACTGTAAGCTAGTTGCACCTTGACACTTTCTGACTTAGCATCTTCAGCTTGTTTCTTCAGATCTAAACGCTCTTGACTGTGAGATTCCAGTAGGTCATGATAACGCTTTTGTAATTCCTCAAATTGCTTTTTGAAGTTGTTGGCATCTCGTTGAGCAATGGGAAGTTGAGCCTATGTATCTTCTTAGTCCTTCCACAGATTTTTTAAAATCTTCTCATCGGAGTCTGCAACTTTCTTCATTGCATCAACGTCTGCAATTAGGACTCGAATGAATCTGGAGAGGTTGCGTGAATACTTGTACATCTCCGAGTACAGTTTCTCTACTGCGTCGATCTTTGCCCTAGCGTCATCTGCCCACTTTGAAGAAATAGGCTCAAGTGCGGGTAGAAAAGTTAAATGCTCGAAGTAGTGATTTGGGAACTGCTCCTTCAGATAAGCCAGTTTAGTTTTGGAATTAGAGTCCAGTGGTGGGGATTTGGAATAAGATAGATCAAAATGTTTTTGCTTGGCGGGGACGATGGCTGCATCACCTTTTTCAGATCGCTTCTCAGAGATTTTGTGCTTGTCTCGCGAATCTGTGTGTTTCGGTGGACTTTTTTCTTGGGAATATCTATTTTGGGGAAGAATTTGGTCTTTGGACTGTGATGTGTCTCCCTCATGATGACTTTGGTGGCTCTTATATCTATCCGGATCCGACCGAACAGGAGAATGAGAGCGTGAAGTGTGAGATCGATGGGAATCATGATGCCTTCTATCGTCTCTTCCCCGGTTCTCACGACGATCATGCTCGGTGTCAGAAGGAGGTTTGGACATGCTACAACGAATTTTCCTGACATCATAGTAAGGAGGTGACATTGTACCTGCACAATAATATAAGTAGAGTTCAGAATCGACATTCACATAAGACATAAGTGTTGTGACGTGTGGTGCTAATGTGTTATGTGCATCCTAAGTGACGTTCCCCCCAACAAACCCGAGCCTGAAGCCAGTCTAGCATGAGTAGGCTCTTTGGTCTTCACAGGATTAGTCTCTTCTGAAGAAGTGAAGGTTAAAGGATTCATTCTGAAGTCCTCTAAAGTATAAATAGTTTCGGGTAGGGGAAGGTTTCCTAAACCCTTAAATGTAGAATCGTCAGTAGTAGGAGCATCTCCTTGAGGAGCATCTAGTGGCAGCTCTTTAGGGGATGTTAAATTTTCAGGAGAAATGGCGTCATCAGGAATGGTATACCCTTCTCTATACTTCTTAGCTATGTTGGCTAAGGGAGGAGTCCTAAGAAGTATCGTTGGACCTTTCGAGCCCTTACCCGTCTTAGGAATAATGTCGACCGGGGGTATGTACACATATGGACCTGTCCCATGGCCTATACTATGGGTGATAGATAGTAACCTGTGACGATGGAGATACTCATCCTTAAGAACATCATCGATGGTTAAGCACTTCTGGTCACCATTGAGCAGCTGGTGCAAACGATCAAAGTATAATTGACCCCATATTTGCTTTGGGTTATCAACTGCGAATAAAAATGAAAGCAAGTTAATGTATTGGCATAAACATTTAAAGTTGAAATCTAGAAAGTCGGTGCTTTACTTGATTTGTTCCATCTCCTAGCGCACCCCGGTTGTTGTATGATGTAAAACCATTCTGGTTTTGAGTCAGCAGCTTTGCTACTATATACAGTGGTAATTTTCCTTTTTGGAACTGATTCAAAGTATGAGAAGGAGGGAGTCTCTTGAGTCCGGTGCTTGAAATTATAAAAGAAGTGGACGTCATCGAAGGTAGGTTCTATACCTAAAATCTCTTTGTATGTTATATACAAGGTGTATAAATAAGCATAAGAGTTGGGATGTAACTGCATGGGGGCAATCCGCATCTGTCTTAGAAAATCGATGACAAAAGGCGGAAACAGAGGTATTGCGCCAACTAGACACATTAACCGGATAATAGCCATAAATCTTTCCGGTGGATTGTGGGGGCGATCTGTTTTTGAAGGCAACCGGGTATCTCTTTTTAATATCCCATGCTTTAGACATAATCGGATGAGTCTATCCTCATCGATCATCGACTCAATAGAATCTTTGGGTGACTCCAATATGGTGGCAGTTTCAAATTCATCGGGAGCACGATCATCTCCTACCTTTCCTTCCTCTTCCTCACCAAGAGAGACATCACCCCCGGAAGATACTTCACTATTGTGCGCTTCCACTTCATAATCTGGGCCCTCATCATCCCATTCTGGGTCTGAGGAAGAGGATATGTCATCAAGAGTGAGTTTCTCGGATGTTTCTGTGACTTCTCCCTTTTCTCCTAATCTAGATGAACGTCTCTCTGCCATGGCCGCTAAACTATTGAAGAAGCAATAGCATAAGTTAGAGTAAAATAGCCCGTATCCCCAGTGCATATGTGTGAACTAAAGTGTGTACAGTGTGTGCAAGAGATGCAAAGTAAATACGTAAGAGCATAATGCAGAAGTTTGGCGAAGCAGTAATATTCACAATAGTCTTAAATGTTTGCTTATGTTCATAAGGCACTATCCTAATTATTAATTAAGTTATAGGTCACGGCAGACATTGATCGGGCAAGTATGATATTTCTTGTGTAATGAGTTTCAATTCGGTTCGGGTGCATATGCCAGGACCGGATAGGACACCTCATGAAGAAAAAGGTTTGGGTTGAGGGTAGCATCATGTTTGGTTCAGAGCAGAAGTTAACGCCTTACCGGAAAAATCGGTTCGGTTCCGAAATGGGTTCTCTAAGAAGTCCAGATCGGTTCGAGTATCTATGATTTCCCTTGTGTACTTCTTTCACTCCGACCCGCCCCGGTCAGATGAACCCCTCTCACTCCTTCACTCTTATGCCTCCTCACCGGAACCGATCCCATACCTTCCTCTCTTCTTCTTCTTCCTCCTCTATCTCCCTTAACCAACACCGAACCCAGTCTCATGCCAAAAACCCAAATCAAAGCCAAGCACTTATGTGCTGATACGTCCAACATTAGATCCTAATCCCATCCGTTACTGCTTCTAGATGGCAGTGAGGCCATTAACGACGATGGCGGAGGGGGGAAAGGCCATGACGTTAAGGTCAACCGAACACCATCCCCAAATCGCTCAAATTATCCACAAATCCTAATTGAAATCATCCATAACGAAGTTAGTCGAAGTTATGAGCCTACCTATGTGTTTGATTTGAAGATTAAAGTGAGGATTCCGGAGTTTTTGAGAGTTAGGGTTTTCTATGCAAAACTTAGAAGACGAAAAGAATGAAAGGAAGAGAAGAGAGATAGAGGTGTGGCGGATTTATATGTGGATTTGAGGTGGCTCTTAGTATTCCCAACACTTCATTCTGATCGGACCGGAGTGTTGGCCCACATAGGTATTTAGCCCATTCGTCCAGTGGTAGTGGGATGTAAGAAAAACTGTTTGGACCGGATCCAAGCCCAAATTTAGTTATCAGAGTTAACTCGATGTATGAAACGAACTAAAAGAAAAATAAACAAAAAGCTTACCTAGAGGAGTCACTGGACATCAAGAAGAATTCTCAGAGTTGTCTAAAATGAAGAAAATGATTCATACGTTCCATGATGTATATATAAGCAACAAGAGACACAACTTTGTGAAGCAACGCATCCCTACACGCGAATGAAAGTAACTATTCAATGGTTCAAATTCAGAGACCAGTAGACAAATAATGTCAAAGCACACACCGTCTCCAATAGAAGCGTTCTTTGAGGGGGCAAAATGTTAGCCTACTTTGTGAACTAGGCTGCACAAAGATAAAAGATCAAAGAATGAAGATCACTCACTCAAAGAATAGGGTCAGATCGGAGTCCATTTGGTCAAGACACAAGGCATCGAGTGAAGAAGAAGGGGGGACAGGTCGAATCAGATTGGTTCAGTCAAATCCGATTCGCCCCCCAATTGGAGTATTTCCGATCCGATCCCAGGGGCCTGAAATTGCAGAAGCTATGCCCACGTTACCTTAAGACTTGGAGCGGTTATACCCACGTTCTCCCCATGTTCACCACTAACCTGATGCGTTGTCGCTATCATATCCCATCCAAACCCGATTGTAACGGGATGGGCCCCACGTGGATCCGAACCAAAGTCGTTTCTTGAGCATTTTTCACCTATAAATACACCCCCAAGGCACATTTCAGGGGATCTTTTGGCATTTTCAGAATTGAAACCCCTTTGAGAACCGAATTCCATCACCATTTTCATGTTGCAATCATTTTATAAAGTGCATTTCAGAGAGAACTGAGTGAATCTATGTATGATATGAGTGAAAGTGAGTAAGAATCATTGTTGTATCTACATTCAACTCATTAATACTAAAAGTAGAAAGTGGACGTAGGCTATTTAATGCCGAACCACTATAAATTGTGCGTTTTCTTCATTGTTAATTTCATTTCATCAGAAATTATTCCTAGTTTGGGTGTTAGAGTCATTTTTGGATCTAACATAAGGGTACATGTAACATTTCCATGGCAATTAGGCAGATTGAGGTGGGATCCTCATAATAGATGTACACATGAAGGCTACCACAATTGCGGGGATTGGGATCATATTATCATTTTATACAGATTACTAGTTGGGACACTAGTTAGGTGGTGCAGAGATGTAGAAATCAGAATAACAGGGTAGTAGCAAAGCAAAGAAAGAGTAGAAGAGCATTTAGTTTATCTTGGCTTATCATATCGTATGCTAATCTTATGTTATCTTGTTATCCCTGTTACCACGGTATTGTCTTATATTCAGTTTATTCATGTCATGTTTCTTTTACCTATTTGCATACTGAAAGTCACTGGACTTACCAGGCTTTATGTCTGACCCGTTTTCATTCGTCTTCTTTTCTTCCGTTTTTCCCCCTAGGTAGTCAGGGAGGGAATAGCTCAGCTTAATTTGGACCGTTTCTCTTTCCAAGCTTGAAGATTCTTTGATGTATTGCTTGGATCCTCTTATCTTTGGCTATGGCTGTGTTTGCACTTTAATTTGGGGATTTATGCTACTTTTCTATGTTTTATGCTTCTTATATATACTTGGAAGTTTTTGAATCAAGACAGAAGTTTTATATAGTACTTTTAAGTAGGATTGAGTCAATTATTGTAAAAGCTTGACTGAACTACATTGCTTATAAAATGACTTTGTTTTCCGCTGCTTTATTTGTTTGTCTTGTAATTTATATGCATCTTTTACCTATAACGTTTTACTGAATAATGCATTCCCTACATGAGTGACATTAATGGAGGTGGGGTGTTTCATACATCCACTTCATAATCTTCCAATAATATCAGAAAAATGGAGTTACAATGAATGATATTGTTCGTATATCTAATACAACACTCTTTGTGTTAATTATTTCGAATTACAATCATGAATATCACGTATTTCGAAAGTAGATTGGTTGGAAGCCATGGCTCAATAATGCAGAGCTTCCCATGGCTAAAAGTCCCTGAGATGTCCTTGAAATGATGTATTTATAGGTTATACCTGGGTCTGGGTTGAACTGACACGTGGCTGTTGTGCATGGGTTCTCGGAGCCCTAATGGAAAACGTGGAGAACCTCTCCAGTCCGTGCATACCAGGTGGAACCCAATCCGGGTTTATAGGTGAGTGGAGCATGTGTATAGAAACGCGTGTAACTATCTTGTGCGGGTCGAGATGGTGGTCCAGTCATTTGACCCGACATTACTCGACTCAGGGTGGTCTGTCCTGAAACCCTTCCCCTCTTCATTATGTAATGTAATAAGTTATAAAGACGGGGGTCAAATTTTACCCGACCCGAAGCCTGCTTCTTGCATGGTCATGATACTTTGATATCCATGGCTCGCAGGCGTGATCACTCAAACATTTAATGGCCTTGCGACAAGGCAGGCCAATATAATCCTTCTTGGCCTTTCACCTAAGTAGCACAAGAAAGACTCAAATCCAATCATACGAAATAGTGAAGCTTCATAGGGTCTTTCTATCCATGTGCATGTAGTTTGCATGTTAATAGACATGTCTATTTCACCAAGCCTCTCCCTGAGGCAGTGCCTAGATCGTGCATCTATCAACCACTTCTTAGATGTAATTAGTTACCTTAGTTTCACTAATCTCATTCATTTAGCTAGGTGTACATTGTTAACCCCGACTGTTATTTACAATGCAATAGCATTTTCTTATCCAATTGCTATTTTTGTTTCTCTATTCCTCATTCATCCATTGAGTCAATCTGGTTGGTTCTTTGCACCCAGTTTTGGATTAGCAGCTATATTTCAATTCATCCTCTTCTTTCATGGGTTTCATAATTATACATTAAACTCATTTCATATGATATGAGTTGCCGGAGTATTAGGCTAGTTTCTCCTCAATTTTTTTCTAGTC
Organism: Allium sativum; assembly: GCA_030737875.1. Taxonomy (NCBI): domain Eukaryota; kingdom Viridiplantae; phylum Streptophyta; class Magnoliopsida; order Asparagales; family Amaryllidaceae; genus Allium; species Allium sativum. The sequence goes on along the minus strand of CM060916.1, from coordinate 708,274,986 downwards.
TATCTTCTCGGTCTGTCATTATGCCTCGAGAAGTGGAAAGAATTACAATTCTCATTCCACAAAAAATCTAATGAATATTTTATAGTTGGAATGAATTCATAAACCAAGTCAACTGTTACATTTCAAAATCATTTTATATATTCCTTTCCATTGTTCTTCTATGGTGTAAGGTTGAAACCAAGAAATCTTTATTACTTTCCTAATGTTTTTGAATGTTTTCAATAAAACCCTCTCATAGGAGTATTTTAACAAATTTTTTTTGATATTTGTGGATATATTTGAACTATTCCATTTTTATAGGGTAACACGTGGAGAACGTAGATGCATGGTAGTAAGGCAGTTCATGGCGAACGATATTGCAGGATTGGCTCGTAGCGAACAAGATAAATAACATATCTCCTAGCGAACGATTTAATCAAAGAGTTAGGATGTGAAAGAGATGTAATTTAGATTGTTGAGTCTATACTATATATAGTAGTATATATATATAGTAGTCTGCACTTGAGCACCATTGTTGCATTTCTCAAGTTAGCACTAACTATTCTTGTTTAGAAACAAGATGAGTTAAGCTTTTAGAAATGCCGATAGGAACAATTCTACGTCAGGGGAAGTTAGCGAAAGTGGATCGGGCATGGGAACTCCTGACCACCAAGATATGTTTGATGCCATGATGGTGTCGGGCACGGGAAGAGACTGGCCTACCTATAAAGCAGCAGTAGGTGGGGATGGTTCTCTTGTGCCGGTACAACGAGTGGACTTTACCAAGCTATGCAAGGAATTTTTTACTTTAGAAAGCAAGCCATTTGATGGGTCTGATTCTGCTATCGAGGCCCAGGAGTGATTAGACACTTTTGCTCGAACTTTTAGAGACTTGGGGATTGAAGACGTTATGAAGAGGAAACTCGCATCTCGACAGCTTCGTGGTAGAGCCACGAGTTCATGGAACTTTCCACCATTCTGATCATGCTAGAGGATCCGATTACTTGCGATGAATATAAGACTAGATTCGAAAACAAGTTCATTCCTATAGTTCAAAAGCTTATCTTGTTTAAGAAGCTTATCGAGACGAAACAGGGGAATAATATAGTCTTGGAATATGTCGTCGAATTTGAAACCCTTTCCACATATAGATGCTCTTCTATCGAAACCCATTATCAGAAGAATGTGACGTTCATTATGGGATTGAACGAGTATATTAGAGGGAATCTTATATATCATATTGAGGATCTATTCCAAAGCTGACTGACAAAGCCCTTATGTAACAACCCGCCAGGAACGGGCTTAAATTTCGACCCAAAAAGGCAAATTGTAACTTAAAGCCATTCTAAACGGATTGTCGGTTCCTATAAGGAAATGGTATAACAAATATAACAGAGCATGCTATAACGAAATCAGAATCTCACAAAGCAGAAGGGATAAAAATATAATAACTCAAAATAGATGTACCTTTAGTTTAAAATCATCATAAATATTAATTGCAAAGAGTCTCATTCAATAATAGGTACATCAGCATCCATTTTCCCAACATAATAATATTGCCATAATGCCTAATAGCTATGGATTCTCCATCATTAGGCTTCATCTCCAAAGTATCATCCATCGAATCGCTACCGCACCTATTAACCTGTTGGATATGTTAAGGAGAGGGATTAGAACATAAATTCCTATGTGACTGAAAACAATATTTGCTTAAGGACTATACCCTAGATTTGGCAGGTGGACATTCATTGATGCATTTAGGGTGAAGACCCAACGAAGTGGAAATTCTTGGTTACTTATAGCCCAATTCTAACATATTTATTAAGGGTGGATTCTCATGATCTCTTATGACCCAAAGGCGAACCCTGGCCACTTAAAACCCCATCATAATATATCAATGTTCTGAAATATATACATTCTCACAAGTAATATGAGAATTAGTACCTCACCCTTCGTATCGGTTTAGGGTAAACCGCATATATCCATTTAAGACCCCTCTGGCAGATACCTCATGTTACTACTTACCTGATATTACAGTAGTACATGTATGTCGCTTAAGATTTCCCTTAGACAATTGGTGAAATAAATAGCATGCTACATCCAATGTAAACCAATTTTTTCCTTAGGTTATCCCTCATAAAGCTCTTAGAGAAAGTGGACATTCCGGTAAACTACCCTACTCCATTTTTGTCATGATTAAACAATTTTTACAGAAGGAGGACCCAGAGACCAACTTTGAATCTAATAAGGGAGGGTCCCATGACTTTGGTCCAAATCCAAGGAATAAACCTTCAAAATGGTCCTAGTCCTAACCACTTAAGACCTAAACTAGATAAGAAGAAAGTCAACCACATAAGACCTTCTCAAGGCATAGTAAGCCTACCTATTTGCACACATGATAGGTATACATATATATACACACACTAGACCTCTCACATTAAACCGTCTACCTATAAATGCTGGATATGTTGAGCGGTTCCAGGCAGACTTCTAATATAAGTGGGATTAACCTCATGCCATAGTGTACTAAATTTAATGTCCCAGGCACCTAGATCTCTCACATTAGCTAAACTCACTTGTGGTCGTGGTTTTTGCCAGTTGGTTCTGGGCAGACTTCTACCACTAAGGACGACTAACCTCGTGTCATTATTTAATATATAAATAAGCCATTTTATACACATAAAATAACAATTCATATGGGGACATTTCAAATTTGTAATCTTTTCTAACGTGTTTATTTCATCATTATCATGTTGAATTACGTTGATTACGCTATATAAATATAATATTTAATACGTACAATAAACGCTAATTTCGTTCGAATGAAGAAACGTTTTAATGGTATAAATTGTCAATTCGGTCTATATTAAAGGTATACAAGTTGATTCCCACATCAAACCACTAAATACATGGCATAGTCAATTATAACGGTAATGGGAAAAATAAAAACATAACTATCAAAACTTGCATCCTAGGTTTGTTAGAACAATTCAGGTAATGAATTAAGAACAAGGTGTCATTTTCATACAACATATATACATACATACATATACACATATATACATAGACCTCTATTTAATCCAATTTACCCTTTTCTATGTTGTACAGAAAAACATTGACATTTGATTAGTTTCAAATCTGCATACGTTCAAATTACCCATTTAGAATGGAAATCAAAACCTATTCAAATAATAAAACCAAATCAAATCCTAATCTTTTTACATCACAAACACTTTTGAATAGAAGAGATAAATCAAATTAAACAAAAGAAAATCACCAAATTGTTCTTCCTACAAAACCCAAACAAATTCACATACCTAAACATTGATTGACAACCTTCACGAAACATATAAAAATAAGAGATTTGGGGGTTTTACAGTTTGATGTTACCATGAATCCAAATCTCCCTAGGCATACAAATCAATATAAGAATCAACAACATGTGGAATTTAGCCCAAATAATTATTATTTCCACTTGTAGAACTAAAGGGAAGAACAATAAATTTTTTGTTATAGATTCAGATTTGGATTCAGCCTTCGTGATAAACCTGCTTCAATCCTTCTAATATATATATATATATATATATATATAAGGATCAACCTTTAGAATCATATGCATATATAAAACTAAATTCAATAATCTATATGGATCTAGATTAGAGAGAAGATAGAATGGAGGTTAGAGGAATATAAGAGAAATTCCTAATCTTTCTAGAATTCAGCCATGGAGGAAGGATAATGTGGAGGCTAAGAGAAAAATAAGAATAGGTTAGGGAGAGGCTAGGAGGGAGGTATATATAGTTGCAAGTGTAAATGAAGACCGTAGGATTTATAAATTTAAATCCTGGAAGTCCATGTGTGCAATATATATAAAAAATCCCTTAACGAAACTAGCCTTTCCCCACCAGAATAACTAAGGGTGGTTGACACCCCTTCTACAGGGGAGGTCAGCCTCCTTAGGTCGATTTTTCCTAGGAAAGCATATTTCCTGCTTGTTTTCTAATCTTATTAAATGATCATTAACTAGATCGATTACCTTCCTTAAGTTTATTACTCCTGTCCCCTTCTTATGTGAATATATACACATAAGATCCAAACTTCATGAAATAATATTTTATGCCGATTATTTTCCATAAAGTTATATTTTACAATTCAAATTTCAAATGTTGTTGCATATATACTAACGTGCAACATCTTTTAAATGTAATTTTTTCATATGGGTCGGAATCTGACATATTATATGTGAAAATTGATCAAAATTTTACTAGGAATACAACTACGATATTTTTGTAGCTAAATTCCTAATGCTGCAAAATTCCATTTTTTAACCCATTAATATATTAATATTTTATTATTGATTTTCATTACTTATTATTATTTACTTTAAATTAGATTATATTAAAATTGTTTAGGTATATTTTTACAGAATGTTACACCTTAAGCATGAGTGAATGTTCCCAAAGAAAGATGCTAGTGAGGTTGCTGTGGTACCAAGACGTAGCAGAGTGGAGGAGGTAATAAGAAGAAACAGAAAGGAACGAGGAAGTAGCAACCGAGCTAGGGTGGTAATAATAAGATGAAAAACATGAGTGAGGTTGTTTGCTTCATTTGCCACAAGAAAGGGCACTATGCCGTTAGGTGTCTAACTAAGACGAGTGGGAAGAATTGTTTTTACTGTGAAAAGATTGGTAATTTAAATCAGGCCCGTCCAGAACCGATGAAGGATAAGTAGGTGTGAAGTGTTATTCTTTGGATGCAGTTCCCACTTTTTCTAGTTGCATTTACTACTAAGGAAACCGGGTAAAACATCGTGTTGCAAGGTAAGCTTTCTTTAGAGATGTTTCTATTAGAGTTTTATTTAATAATAGAGCTACACATTCTTTTATCAGTAGTGCTTTAGTCTATAGACTAGATTTGTACCATGTACTTGTAGACGAGTCCGAAGTTGTGAGTAAGCAAATAGGGGGTTCTTCTGGTCTTTCAATAATTTGTCGTGGCCTTGTTTTTTCGAGTCAATACCACTCTTTTTAGGCCACCACTTCTTCTTTCCATTACCAACCTTAGCCACCTCAGCTTTACTCTTATAAGAACCTTCTTTTCCTATTTCGGGCATAAGTACCATCTCAACTAGAGCCTCAAATGTCGCACCCATAGGAATGTGAGTCAGTGCAAGTCCTTGGAGGGGTTGGTTCAATCCCCTTGCAAACCTCGTTACCTTCTTATGCGCCATATTTACCAAATCCATTCTAAACCTAGCAAGCTTACTAAAGTGATTCACACATTCCCTTACAGATGGATTGCCCTACTCAAATCCAAAAATATCTTTAACTACATCCCTTCCTTTACTTATGATAGAAATTTCTTTTTAAACATTTCCTCAAACTCATCCCAAGTCCTAACAATGTTCTCCGCCTCTGCTACCTCCCACAAGTATGAAGCCTGGCCTTTTGGTTGCCAAGCGGCTACCTATACTTTGCTCCTATTCTCTATCTGCAAAAGTCCAAATATATGCTCAGTATCTCTGAGCCACCTGCGAGCAACAACAAGTGTGTCAGAACCAAGGAAGGTCTTGTCGCCTAAAGCAGTGAAGTCTTTACAAATCTTAGAATAGTCTGCTACTAGTGGTGGATTAGGAGGAACCACCGCAGCAAGTGCTGGAGCTGCAGCATGCTCTTGTCCCTCAATGGGTTGTAGCCTCTAAATATCTATGGAACCAACCAAGGATAGGAACACCCTTTGGAAGATTAGGGTCTCCTGACTTGCTGCGCAAAAGAAAGGGATAGATATTTAGAATTCTAAAGAGTCAATGGAAAGTTGTTACTAAGTATAGGGGATATTTTCAAAAACAAACTTTTATTTTGAAAACATTTTTCTTTCTGAAAAGACTTTTTTTCTTTTTAAACAAAAACTTTCCTCTAATCTTGTAACCTTAGGCTCTGATACCAAATGAAACACCACACACCCCTTAACGTCACCCGTATGAGAATTTCATTAAGAAACATAAAGCGTATAGGTATAAATAAACGTTGTAGAGATTAAAATTCACAAGATAGAATATATAGAAACACGTAGAAATTTAAAACTTAAATCAAAACATGATTGTCATAAAATCATGAAAATACCCATCATTACATAAACTCATATCTGTCTCATGAAAAATAAAGCTAGCTTAATCATAGTATAACATAAAGTCATCCCCTCAAGATCAGTAACAATAACTGGAAGCAAATCAAGAGTGAACGATACATGAATATGTGGAAATCCAAGATGAACTAAGTCTCTTTCAACTCTTAGTTCCTCCGCCCTGTAACCTGATGGGGAAAGGAAGAGAGAAAACTAGTCAGACATAAATCTGGTGAGTTATGTAATTACTAGCATGAGTACTATAAAAGGAAGTTTAAACAGAATGACAGTTCCAAGAGCACAAATGCATAAAGATAGAAAATATAAGCAGTGGAAAGATAAACAAGAATAAAGTCAATTGTCTTCTTATTCATATCATTACTATTTCTGCATCTACTTACTACAAGTCATGATTAGGTTGTTACCAAATTTCTACCTGTTGATTGGCTCCTATACCATAGCATGATAAGTTACGACCGTTACGGGTCTCGGCTTTATTAGGCCCGAACCCATTAGCTCTAAATGACATCGAGTTCATCATAGGTGTTACAACGTCTTCTTTTCTCAATTCGGCTTGAGGCACACTTATCGCCCTGCCAGATAACGCCCATACCCACCTCGTTTGGACCTCCTACTAACCAGTGCAGTAAAGCGTTCCCTCGCCTCCTCATGTGAGACCTCAATAGAATGATAAAAAGGGATACTGCCTGATACTGGTCCCCAACCAAAAAAGCAATTTGACACAAGTCACCCTTAGACATAATCCTAATTATTTAATTTATTATCATTGGCCACCTACTAATATAGACCCCCATAGAAATATCAACGAATGCCAAGGCCATCATAGAATTATCATTGACCGCCTAGCTATGTAGACCCCTATAGAATTGTCAACATACACCAAAGCCACCATAGGTTAATTATTTTGCTTGGCCACTTAACTTTCCTTTCACTCAATGCTACCAAAACAGACCACAATTACGAGCCAATTATTTTTTCTAATCAGTCGTTGCTGCTGGAACGGACTCCCACTACACGCTTATTAATTTATTACATATTAAACATAACACACAATTTATGTTTGGTTAATTAGCCTATTCATTCAATACAATCTCTTGTTATATTTTAGGTTGTATTAGCATTTCCTTTATCTTATGATACGTTTGTCATATTCATTATACAATCCCAATCCGTTACTTAGTGAATTACTATGTTAACCTATTCCAATTATAAGTTTATTAGCCATCCCCCAAAATTGCAGTTCATTAGCTAATCATATATTTATTAAATATACCACTAGTAACCCTTTATACCCAAAATCAATATTTTCCAATATACATAGAAATAATTGGGTAAGGGATTAGTCTATCGAATGGCCTAAACTCTACGTAAATAAAAGGGTAAGGGTTTAGGCTCTCGCATGGCCTAAACTAAAAAAAATCATAAATGTAATAGGATATAGCCTGAACTATAAATAAAATAACCACAATGAAAGGGGATAGGAGATGAGTGAATAATTAACAGCAAATGGTAAGGTGCTGAAAAAAATAGAAATAGGAATAGAGATAAAAAGAAAATAAACACAGAAAACTATAGATAACTATAAGAAGATATACAAACTATTTTACATTTTAAATTTTCCCAGTATACAAATCTAGAAATTACAGTAAAATACTCACAAAAATATGCTTTTCTAAATGGCCCTGGTAGGAATCTTTAAATTTGTATATAAATAATCCTCCAATTTGTTGTATAAAATTTTATCTCAAAACTCCATGTTATTTTAGAGGATAAAATTTATGTGGAGGAGGCTATAGGAAGGCGAATGAAGTTGTGAGAATTAGGGTTGGATATGAGGTATATTTATAGTAGAAATAGACCAACCTAGGCCCTAAGATTTTAGGTTAAAATTTTCAAACGTTTATTTCATTCCAGGCATGAAAACATGTCTAGCTAAATGACCTAGGTTGACCAATCTCCTAGGTGGGTCGACAGGGGGGTCGACCCATATTAATCTTGGGTCGACCCGGACTGTGTCATTCAAATTTTAATGTTATAAAACGTTATTAGTTTATGTATTTTATTCATTTTGTTTGTTAAATTTTCTTGTTTTGAATTTAAATTTCAGGCTGACAACTAATTTGTTTTAAGTCCATTTTACGCAAACCAAGAGTCTATCTGAACCAGAACATCGTAACGGACCCAATGAAGAAAACCCCATTTCCCAATTCCCATAATTTTTCAATTTATTCTATAATTACTCAATTTCTTAATTAATTACTATTCATTAAAATTTTGGGTTGTTACATAAATTTCTTATACACAAGATTTGAAATTAAACCTAATTAAATATAAATTTGGAATATAATTTAATATATATTGACATAATGGAATATTCCATAAGGATTTGAATTTTTATGTGTGTGTATATATATGAAAAGGGGGATAGAATAATCAACAATTACAAAGAATCGGTGACATTAAATAAGTAAATAATAAAAAAAGCAACATTATGGGGAATTCAAACTCCTTGGCTCGGCCCGAGAAGTGGGTCGACCTTCCTTGTAAAAGGGTGTCGACCTCAGGTTCGACCGTCATTCTATAGAGGAGGTTGACATCCTTTATGGAGGTTGGGTGGATGATTTTCTTTTAGATTTATTTATAGTTTTGCACCAATAGTCTGTCTAGATTAAATCAGACTAATCATATGGTTAATATACACACTTGCAATTATAAATAGAACCCCCTATACTCTCTCAAAACTCTACACTTTATTCAACTCGCTGCCTCCTCTTTATCTCTCTGTTTCTTAATTCTAGAAATTAGGTTAGGCTTCTTTTTTCTTCTAACTAATATTTTATCTCTCTTAACCTATATTCTTATATGTATAGACTATGGAATTAAGTTATATATGTGTCTGTGTGATTCTAATTTTTGATTCTCTTATATATATATATATTTGTGTGTGTGTGTGTATTAGGAGAAAGTGGAGCACATTGCTTCGAAGGATGAAATCTAAATTTTTATATATTCTACACTAGTTTTCCACTAATCTCCTCCTCTAATCTGTATGAGTGGAAATTTCGAAAGTTTGCTATTGACTATATACGGATAGTGCAGATTTGGATTTTTATGTCTAAAAGAGATTTAGATTTAAATGAAAACAAAACAATAACAAATCCTCCAAATCCCATATTATTTTTATTTACTTGTAGGATTAATCAATCGATTATTGTAATTGGGTTAGGATTGCAGATGCAATAAAAGAAAGACATTGGGTGTTGTATAATCCTTGATAATAGTTTGATTCATTTCATCGTGAAATTGTAAATACTCATATATATATATATATATGTGTGTGTGTGTGTGTATTTTTGTGGCAAAAGCGTAAGAACTTGAGTTTAGTGAATTGAAAAGGTTTAAGCAACTATTTTCGAAAATGGATCATTTGAATGTATTATTTACAACCTACTAAAGAATTAAGTTTTTGTACACATAATTAATATAAAAGTGAATCTTTACCAAAAATGGGATTTCACACATATATTTGGAAATATTGCTTCATATTTATCTTTTATTGTTGAAATAATCTATTAAACCTAGGGTACAAGTTAGTCTATGAATGTTTGTTATTTCCCTATTATTTAAATGTAAATACACATTTTATGTTATAATTGGAGAAGTTAGGGAAATAAACTTATATATCTTTATTATGTTGTTGAAATTGACATTCAAACCATTTAGGACTTTTTTACGTATGCCTGGTTTGTGCCTCATTTATTTCTATATGTTTATAACGTAATATTAATGCATATTAAATGCGTACTAAACATGTTTAAATTAGGTAATTAGAAATTTAAAATGTCCCGATAGGAAATTTGTATATGTGCGAGTTAATGGCTTTTACTATAATTAATGACACATGGACACGAGGTTAACCATTACTTATAGTAGAAGTTTGCTCGGAACCAATCGGCATATCCAGCATCTATAAGCAAGACTGGTTAATATGAGAGGTCTAGATGTCATGGGCTGTTATAATTATTACACTAAGATGCGAGGTTAAGCCCAACTTGTAGTAGAAGCCTGCCCGGAATCGCCCGGTAAATCCAGAATCTATAGGTGGTTGGTTTAATGTGAGATGTCTAACGTGTGTGTGTGTGTGTATATATATATATATATATATATATATATATATTTGTGTGTGTATTTGTGTGTGTGTGTATTTGTGTGTGTAGTAGACATGCCTTGAGATGGTATTAAGTGGTTGACCTAACTTGTTGGGTACTAAGTGATTAGAACTAGGTCCGTTCCTAAGGTTAACTCTTCGGTTTTGGACCAAAGTCATAGGACCCAGCCTTACTTGGTCTTAAATGGTCATTGGGTCTGCCTTTCTCTTACATGGTATTAAGCGGTCCTAGTGAAACGATGGCACATGAGTAGGGTAGCTCTCCGGAAGTTGCCCACTTCTTTTCTAGGGGCTAAGTGTGGGCTGACCTAGAGATGAGTTATTAAGAGTTCCGCCAATCATGTACGGGGGACCGCCGGTCTAGGGGAAGTATTAAGTGGTTAGAAGTTCGCTCGTAATACCAGTTAAATAGTAAAGCATGGGTCTTCCGGAGGGGTCCTAATTGACGATGAGTGTCTACCTTAGTCCGGTATTAAGTGGAAAATTAATGTATCTAATATTACAATAGGGAGAATGTTTAATTGCATTGACGATTATAAGACGGGTCTTAAGTGACTAGGGTCCGCCATTGGGTATTAAGTTATAATGGGAATCCACCCAAGAATAAATATAAAATGATGGCCTTAAGTGAGCAATTGTAGTCCGCCTAAGGGTATTAAGTGATCATAGAGAATCCACCCTTAAATAAGCAGTGTAGGCCTTAAGTGACCGTAAGGTAGTCTGCCTCATAAATAAATATGATTGATCATGTATTGAGTTGCGTAGACATTGTGAAGAATTTATACTACCAAATATAGGAGACAGTTATTCCTTAAAGTCTTACGTGATTTTCATTCACCAGAACTTTTTTTCTGACATCCCTCCTCTTAACAGATTAGTAGGTTGGATTTTTTGCTTGATCGATGGAATCATGGAGCTTGATGATGGAGGAACCATAGTTATTATTGTCTTATGTTGGTAGTACCTTTGTATTTGTGGGATAGTTATTAGTATCATTGTGATGTACCCTTTTATAATTGTTAAGATAGTTATGCAAGAAACATTATGGTGCTTTCTCTTAATGGTACATCTATTTTCTGATACAATATTTTATCCCTCCTATTGTGTGAGGTTCAATTTTGCATAGTCTGCTTTGTTATTTTTGTTTAAGTAATTCCTTATAGAAACCAATAATATGTTTAGAATGGATCTATGTTCTGATGGGTCTTTTTTGGGAGGGAATTTATGCCCATTCCAACCGGGTTGTTAAACGTGATACCAGAGCATATGTTAACCAATTACAAAGAAATATATATAAGAGAGACTCACTTGTTATTTGAAAAGATTTTTTTAAATATTATATTAGGCAACCTTATCTTTCTTCCATTCAGGCGTAAATATTATCTTAGGAAAATCCAGTGAAGGTTTTTTTTTCCTTTCTCTGGTAGTATAAATAGTCGATAATCAGCCTGAGCAAGGGAACGTAACAAGGCCTCGGTACTTGTCTGAATGGTTCCAGCGGCACCTTAAGTCTGTGGAACAAGTCCCTAAGTCACTCCTACTCCAGCGGAACCAGCAGCTCAACCGTTTAACATACTTTTCAACTTTCCTCTTCTCTGTAAAGATTTAATTAATTTAGGAGGCAAGCCCTTTTTAGGAACGGAAGTCTTCCCTAAAGCCAAGGCATGGTTAATCAAGTGTAAACATATTTTTGAAGCTATAAGAGGGAGGGACCAGATGAAGCGTAGGTTAGCGGCTTGGAATTTGAAAGGAGAAGCATTAGAGTGATGGAACATGATTTCCGAGGAGAATATGGGTAGAATATTTACTTAAAAGGAGTTTAAAATCCGCTTTGAAACTAAGCTCTTACTAAATGCTGAAATGAGTCTACAAATGGAGAATTTATTCAACTAAAGTAAGGAGAGAAAATTCTGAGAGAGTATGTAGAAGGATTTATGGAGTTATCTAAATTTGGAAGAGGACTGGTAGACACCCCTACGAATAAGGCGTTAAGGTTTGTAAAGGGACCGAATTCTCCATCGAGGGAAATGTTATCGGCCCAGGTGACTTTTAGAGCTACTTTTGGGGAGCTCATTGAGAAAGATATCTTATATACGGCTGAGGAAAAGAAGGAAACTAAGAGACAGAAAAGGGAAGGTGGTTTTGGATTTGGAAAGAACAAAAAGATGAGCTTTGGCTGAAGAAGAAGAAAAAGGAGGAAAAATTACGAAAGAAACTAACGTGTGTTCGAGGTGCCACAAGAAGGGCCATGAGGCCAAGGATTGTAGGGTAAACCTGACAATGCTTGAGTTTAAAGGAAAATGCTACAATTGTCATAAGAAGGTCACTTGGCAAGGAACTGCCTTAAACTTAAAGGAGGGCGGAGTGGGCAGAATTATGCTTTTGAGGTAGCATCACTTCGAAGTCAACCCTTAAGAGACCAATGACAACCGGCTTTGGAAGGTATAATCTTTGTTCTAGGAACTTCTGTATGTGCCCTATTTAATTCAAGAGAAACCCGTTCCTTCGTTGCTAGAAAGATTGTTGATTCCTTAAATCTTCCTTTGTCCTTTGGTAGCAGTCTAATAGAGGTCTCTAACCCTATCGGTATCGGAGGAGTTAAGAAACTTTTTCTTATTTGTAAAGACCTAGTATTAGATATCAGCGATGTAGATTTCTTTTGCAATGCATATGTAAGCATTGTCGTTAAGGCACATGTCTCCTAGAGAAAGGAGATAATTGGACAAAAAATCTCTGAGCTATTGCAAAAAGGGTTCATTCGAAGGATTAGCCCATAGTATTTGCCACCAAATCCAATGGATCATTAAGATTTCTTGTGGACTATAGGGAACTCAACAATCTAACCAAGAAGAATAGGTATCCCCTACCTAGGATAGATGACCTGTTCGACCATTTGGGAGGTACCCAAATCTTTTCTAAGTTATATCTAGAGAAAGGATTTCACCAGCTAAGGATTTCCAAGGAGAGTAAACCTAAGAAAACGTTTAGGATGTCAAATAGATTATTTGAGTGGAAGGCAATGCCCTTTGGTTTAACGAATGCCCCCTTTCTTTCTTTGTGGAACTTATGAGCGTTCTCAACAATATAGCTGTGGCATTCATGGATGACAGTCACATATTTTTGAAGGAATTTAAGGAGCATGAGGATCACTTGAGAAATGTCCTAGTAATTCTGAGGGAAAATTAACTTAGGGTGAAGTTTTCAAAATGTCACTTTTGGAGGAAAGAAGTCAAATTTCTTGGATATATTGTTTTGGAGGAAGGGTTGACCATGGCTCCAAAAAGGTAGGAGTTGTTTAAGAGTGGAGGATACACCGTAATGCGATGGAGGTTAGAAGTTTTCTTAGGTTAGCTGGATACTGTAGGAAATTTATTTAGGACTTCGAGACGATTGCAACCCCTCTAACCCAGCTAACGAAAAATAATCTTGAGTTCATATGGAGTGAGAAGTGTGGTATTGTTTTTGAAAGGTTGGACGAATCTCTTACGAGTGCGTCTATACTTATTATTCCTGATGGAACTAAGATGTTCATAGTTTTCAATGATTCTTACGGGACAGGTTTGGGAGAGGTACTCATGCAAGAGGGTAAGGTAGTTGCCTACACAAGTAGACACTTAAGGACCACGATAAAAGGTACCCTGTCCATGACTCAGAACTTGCAGCCGTGGTTTTTCCTTAAAGATGTGGAGGCACAACTTTTAGGAGAGAAGCTTGAGCTCTTTACTGACCATAAGTCTCTTAAATACTTGTTTTCTCAGCGATATTTGAACCTTTAACAACAACGGTGGGTGGAGTACATAGCATCATTCGACTTTTCTATTCAGTATACCTCAAAGAAGGGTAATGTCGTTGACAACGCATAAATTTAAAGACATGCTACCCTAAGTGCGATTTCCGAGTGGAAGTAGTTGGGATTTCATTTTTGTATTTTAATGCTCCACCTATGTACTTGCGTTAGCCAAGGTCACTTCAAGCAATGATGTCAATTAACCCAAAAAATAAGTCCGTTGAGGAGCGACCATCTATGTAATAGCTTTGAACGAGTGTTAAACATGTTGAATAATGTGGTATTACTTTTTAAATCCCATGAGGAAATCCAACACATATAAATCAAGTTCGAATCCACTACACAGTGGCTATGTATAATTTGGAATCAATATAAGATACATAACAATATAATCAGAGTCAGACACAGATATTCACATCATTAAGGCAAAATTCGATATGAATATAACACACAGGTGTAAATACAAGGATGGTGCTCATAGTCGATCCACTATACACAAAAGAATAGATGCAAGTACTAGCCAAAAGAATATTGTACATAAGGAGTCACTGTCTCATATAATATCTACAACTATAGAGAAGAAAGCCAAAAGCCAAGAATGGTCCCCGCTAAAAGTTATATGGAAGCATCTGCAACACTCGGTTTGACTCGAGTTTTATTTATAAGAAGATATACAATAAACGGATCAGTCTGGTTGTACTTATCATAATGAATTGAGATAGAAATAGAGATATAAACGGGCAATGACACACATGTAATACACAATAATATTCACAAAAATGTAAAGGCTCGAAATAAATTTTACGAAATATCTTAAAGGAATATCAATGCTAAAAGGAAATATCACATTCTATATAGTATAATTGCTCACAAGAAATGTTAAGATGTATCCAAATCAACACAAGATTGGATAACACAAATTGAAATGGTCTGAAGATCAGGGAATATACACTCCCACTTGGAACATACAATTCCAATAAATGAACCAAAGTTCCTCGGGATAATGTAGAGATCATCGATACAATCAAATGAACGGAAGTTCCTATAATAGTTAGAAGACTCAAGATCAACTGAAGTTCCTCAGGATGATCCGAAGATCCACCAGAACCAAAGTTCCTAAGGTAAGATGATCCGAAGATCCACCAGAACCAAAGTTCCTTGGGGTGATCCGAAGATCATCGGAATGAAGAAATGAACTGAAGTTACTCAAGATGATCCGAAAATCATCAATGATCAAAACTGATGAACTATAGTGTAAACTACGCCAACCTAGTAAATATAAGAGTCGACCTCCATGTCCCATAACCACTTGCTCTACATGAATATTTACGAATATGTTGTATATTCCACTATAGATACGAAATGTACACTTCCATGGTTATCAATCAAACGAGTCCAAGAATTAACCATCGAAGCAAACACAATGGTTCATAGTCCTTGTTTTTACTAAGGCGTTTAATTAGATTTCTCATACGAATGAGAAAAAGGTTTATCAAATATATACTAGTAGATTTGTAAAGCAATTTATAAAGTAACTTCGTATAATGAAGTAGGATTAGAAATCGTTTTAATAAAAGAATTTGGTATCTACTAATAATTTAAAACCCTTTATATAGCTTTGAAGTGGCAAATCCCATATAATAGCGATTGAAATAACAATCGAACTAAGAATTCATGTTTTAATAATGTAAATTAAATCTCACGACCATCGATTATTATAAAGAAATCAAAAGTCAAGAAGATAAGTTATCGATTTGAAAACAATGATAAAAATCAATGCGATGTAAGTTGCATCGACAAAACTCTAATCATCGTAAAGAAAAGGCAAGATGTACATTTTTCATCAATTCAGCCGTTTGAAATTATATTTCTTACCTTTGAATTGAATTCACAAAAACCATGTTTCTGCTCTTGGTTTCAAACGTCTTAATAAAGTAATTCAGCCGTTTGAATCACAAACACACAATTTTTATATTTATCAGTAGTAGATCAGACATTTGACCTAAAATATTCAGATGTCTAAATTAGGACCTGGGCACCGGTTTGCCTAGGTCACATATATTCAAGGAATTTCAGACTAGCACGGACTAGCAATGAAGGCTTATGACATTTTCTAGGTGTCTATGAAGCTTCTTACCCTTGCCGAAACACTGATATCATACGAATCAAACCTACTTAAAGATTTATACATGGATTCAAATATAATCGAATTCAAAACTAATGAAATGGATTGTTCACACAAATCAATCCAAAACACACATAACATACACACTACTAACATGCCAAGGGCACACTAGACAAGCATATAGCTTGAGGTATAAATGTGAGTTCTCCAAAAGCTCACCTTTGATATTGATAAGGAAGAAGAGACTCCAAAACAAAGCAAGATCAATCTTTCTTCAGCAAGAACTCTAGAATCTTCAACTGAACACATATAAATGAATTTTCTAAGAGTTAGTTGTAGGAAATTTTAGAAAGTAAAGAAAAAATCGGTTGGAGAAGATAAAGATGGATTCATCTAAGCTTCTCCTCTGATTTTGCATTTGATTTTGACAAGAAGAGGGATTCCTAATATCAAACTTGGTTTAGGAATTTCAATTTCCTATTCCTTTCCCCATTTTTTATTTTCTTTAAAGTGTTAAAGTGAATAAAGAAGAAGGGGCTGGTTTGATTATAAGGAAGTAGGCTAGGTTTACTAACCCAAGCCCCAACCAGAGTCCCAATTACCACAAAGTCTAAACATATCGATGATTATAGTTTTTACTACTGTAAACAGCATTTTATACTCAATATAAGTGGTCTCGAGTCCAAATTCATCCATATGCAAAAAGTGACTTTTCGGATGTACACACGATTAACGATGTTGTATTTATATAAAATATTTAAATATATTATCACGAAATATGTCGGTTGTTACATGTTTTAATCTTCAGCAACCGTTTGAAGCATCCAAAGGATTTCTCGGAGTTACGAAGGTGAGGCTAACTTTGTAGAAAGAATTAAGAGCGGGCAAGATTTCGTTGATGATTTGAAGACGTTAGAGATTTCTAGAGGAGGACTTTTTTCCTCATTCGGGTAGGTATTCTATTGATAGTAGTAGTAGTTTGAGTAGGGACGATCGACTTTGTGTCCCTAAGAATGGAGATCTTAGAAGGGAAGTTCTATAGGAGTGTCATCGGTCGAAGACGACCATGCACCCCAGAGGAGATAAAATGTTTAGAGATATGAGAAGAAGTCTTTATTAGGAAGGAATGAAGAAAGATGTGGCATAGTTTTTATCTAGGTGCTTGACTTATAAGAAGGTTAAATCAAAGCAAGGTAGGCCCAATGGGTTATTTTTACCCTTATATATTCCCACTTGAAAATGGGAACACATTCTGATGGATTTCATAGATGAGCTTCCGAGTAATCTAAAGGGGAATAAAGCCATTTGGGTTATTGTGGATTGATTGACGAAGAATGACCATTTTATCCCGATCAAGAATAATATGACCACAGCTTTGTTAGCCTAGTTATACGTCAAGGAGATAGTTAGACTACGTGGAATCCCGACGAGCATAGTTAGTGGTAGAGATCCTTTGTTTACAAATGAATTTTGGAGGAGCCTACAAGCAGCTTTGGGGAAAACGTTGAGTTTGAGCACTGCTTATCACCCACAGCCTACAAGTGAATTTGGGTCATTGTGGATTCATCGACTTCGGAGGTGCTTGGGAGCAAAATTTGCCATCGGAAGAGTTTACGTATAACAATAGTTATCAAACAATGATTAGTATGGCCCATTACAAATTATTGTATAGGCGACCATGCAAATCGCCTACTTATTAGTGGGAAACTACTGACAAGATTTTACTCGGACCAAACCTTATCCGGGAATCTACGGAGAACCCGTTTTGATTTGGTAGAGGATAAAGGCTGCCCAAGACTGGCACAAATCACAAGAAGATAGAAAGAGGAAGGAACTTGAATTTAGCATTGGAGATTTAGTATTTGTGAAAGTTTCCCCTCTTAGGAAGACTGTCCAGTTTGGATAGACTGAGAAGTTGGACCCAAATTTATTGGGCCATTTAAAATCATTAATGGAATAGGAAAACTGGCTTATCGTTTGGATCTTCCCGAATGCTTATCAGGGTCCATAACGTTTTCCATGTTTCACATCTTCGGAAATGTCTGCATAAGTCCGCTATCAGACTCGAGCTAGATGAAACTATGGACTTAGGGATCATTAAGTTGGAGTCTAGGATGCCCCATGCCATCAAAAAGATTTTGGAGCGCAGAATCAAAAGATTCCACAACAAATTTATTTGGCTAGCCCGAGTACAGTGGGGAGATAATCATGTGAAAGCACATGGAAACCAAAGAGAAGATATGGCAAACTCATCCAGAGCTTTTCTCGGGTAATTATTTCCTCTAAAACTCCTTTTATAGGTGCACTATGATTGCTAGATTAGATGTTAGGAGAAGGTTGCAACACAAGTGCACAACGCACTCAAGTGGAATTATATTCATGATAGGATATTTTGCATACATATAACATAATTTATTACACATACACGCTAGGACCGAGCTCACTTTAGCAAGTCTATATCACATAATCACTTTGAGTTATGGATATTTTATGGATGTTTATAAATAATATAGGTATATAACATGGTCATCAGAACAAGTTTTGTTTTTCTCCCCTTTGAAAAAAATTCAGGATGAAATCTCTTTTAAGGGCAAAAGAATGTAACATCCCATAAAATGTACCCTAAATAGGCTACGGATTATTAATTAATAAATAAATAATAATAATAATTAGTAATAAATTAATGGGTTGAAAAATAGAATTTTGGATAACTTAGAAATGGGCCATGAAAGTATTACAATTATGTATGTGGCAAGATTCAAATCCATTTTCATATTTTATATGCTTAAAACAGAGTTCGTATGAAGAAGTTATTAATAAAACAAGTTTGGACCATTTCTCGTTTTGTGCTTGTCATCCTTGCGCAGGGGCCATGCTAATCTACTCTGTATCGTCCCAATTTTATCGGATGTCCCCGGAGGGACAACTAATAAAACAAGTTATACATAAATTATTTATACACAAGGTTTGAAATTCAAACTGACTAAATATAACATTGGAATATAATTAAATTTAGATTGGCATAATGGAATATTCCACAAGGATCTGAATATGTGTGCAGATATATATAAGTACGGGGGGGACAAGAATAATCAATTATTAGAAAGAATCAATGACATTAAATAATCTACAGGGGGTCGACCGCCCCTGTAGAAGGGGGTTAATCTGGGGGTCGACCGCCCCTGTAGAAGGGGGGTTAATCTGGGGGTCGACCGCCCTTCTATAGAGGGGGTCGATCGCCTTTATGGAGATTGGGTGGAGGAGGTTATTTTTTTGGATTTATTCATAGTTTTGCGTCAACAAACTATCCAAATTAAATCAAACTAATCCTACGGTCTATATACACACTTGCAACTATAAATAGAACCTCCTAGTCTCTCTCTAAACCCTACATTTCGTTGTATTGCGCCTCCAATTTGTTTGTCCATTTCTTAGTTCCAGAGATTAGGTTAGGTTTCTTCTATCTTCCAACCATACTTTGTCTCTGTAAACCTAAATTTTTATATGTATAAACTCTATAATTAAGTTATATATATATATATATATGAGATTCTAATTTCTGATTATCTTATATATATTTTTGGACAAATTGGATAACATTGTTTCGAAGATTGAAATCTAGGTTTTTATATAGTGTGCGTTAGGCATACATCCATATTAACTTTTAAAATATCAAAAAAGCCCGGCCGAAAAAATTATACACATTACATCCCTATTTTTGAAATGTGGCCGACAAAATTACGTCGTTATCCTTTAAACCTTTCAAAACCCTTGTTCCACAAATATTTCTCGTTTCATTTATCATATCGCTCGGCCGAAGAAGAAAATTAAGAATTCTCAGCCGATTATTATCATTTTACTCTCGATCGATCGAAAATAATCAAAATCGCAATTGATTTCATCAGAAAAATTGCACGAAATAGCGAGATCGAAGGTATAGTTTTGATTTCCTTATTTTTACTTTAAACGAATGATAATCTACGCTTATTATATATGAAAATATAGGTTAATAGGGAATTGTTGCATGATTTTATGATGTTATGCAATAATCTCCAATATTTGTTGAAAAATAGTTTAGGTTGCACAGAACTTCCATACTATGATTTTATTTAGATTTGTAACAGTATAAAAAGATTTTATTATGAAATCAGTCAGAATAATAACATGATTGAATGTTTTTAGCTAGAAGTGTTGCACGATTCTAGGATTTTAATCAGGAATGTTACATGATTTTTTTATTGTAATCAGAAATGTTGCATGACTATGTGCATTTGGCAGCTATTATTTTATTCATGTATTCTGAATATGGTTACATTATCACTTGATAAAATTTATTTAAAACATGATTAAATGAGTTTAAAAAGAATTGTTGCATGGAAGTATGCAGGTATTTTGAATAATTTCATAATTGTATTCATACAATCAGTACATATGCAAACATACATGCATATATTCAAAATAGTCGCATACATGAATGCATTGTACTCAACATAGTTGTTTATATTCAAGAATTTATATTTACTATATGCATATATTAATGAATTTAATCAGAGAAATATTATGGCAATTTTTTTCAATTTGCTGCATTCAAGTGTGCATCTAATACATGATTTTTGCATGATTCTATGAATTTAATTGTAATTGTGCCATACGTATGTTAATTTATTACCTGTCTTTTAATGAATTTAATTAGAATTGCAGGATACAAGTATGCATTTATCCGTTGATCGTTCTAAGTGTGCATTTATAACCTAAATAAATTTGTTTAACACATGGATAAATGAGTTTATAAAGAAATGTTCCATGGAAGTATGCATGTATTCTGAATAGATTCATAATTGCATGCATATATTGAGTTTATATGCAAATATTCAATTCAGTTGCATACATGAATCAATATATTCAATACAGTTGAATATATCCATAAATTTATATGGAATAGTTGCATAAATTTATGAATTAAATCAGTAAAATACCATTTTCGTAGGCATTTGTTTCAAAATTCTTGCATGCAACTCCGCATTTATTATCTAATTATTGCATTATTCAATGAATTTGATAAGAAAAGTTTGCATGTACTCATTACCTAAATGTTGCATGATTATATGCATTTAATTAGAACTGTTGGATGCAAGTGTAAAACCATCAACAGATAGTTGCACGATTATGTGAAGTTAATCAGAACTTTTGCATTCAAGTGTGCTTTTATCACTTGATCGTTGCATGATTTTATGCATGCAGTAAGAACTGTTGCTTACAAGTGTGCATTTTTTGAATGATTGTTTCATAATGATGTGCATTTACTCAACGTATTTTTGAAATATTCTAACTCTTTTTACGAAGATTGAACGCAGAAGAAGATGATGCAGATGGCAATGAGTCCGGGAAAAGCCATAGTTACCACCGAACAGCCGACGAATTCTGTTCTTGTAACAAAAAAATAGAAAACTGAAGAGGAACCAAAGTTTCCAAAAAAAGAAGAAGTGTACAGAAACAACCTAAAATCATTTATAGATTTGATAGAGAAATTGAAGGTTGATGATTTATTTATTGAAGAGCATACCTTATTTCTTAATAAATTGCCTCTTGGTAAATTCATCGACATGATATTTGATGTCATCATTTCACCTTCTGAGACAACAAAAAAATCTACAACTTTGGATATCATTATCAAAAGCTATAAAAAGAACCTGAAATATTTTCAATTTGGTGATTTGGTACTCACATTTACAGAAGAAGATGTTGCGAAGATGTTGGTCGCTCCGATAGAAGAAGAGATGATTAAAACCAATGGCCACTTAAAGAAGGAAGACAATAATGATGATGAATTTAAATCTTTTGTAGACAGACATTTTATAAATGAAGCAGCAGTAAACAAAAATAGTATAGAGAGACAAATTTTTGTTACAATAAGAGAAGAGTCAGAGGAAGCTTGTTTTGATACAGCAAAACTTGTTCTTCTCTATTTAGCAACTACATTCTTGGTTTCCAGTCCAAACTACACATTACCATGGACGTTGATACTGTAACTGCACGCCCTGCACCAACAGACATTTACTCCAAAAGTGCATTGTACACATGTCCAGTTAGCACGGGACGGTCGTCAGAAGAAAAGGAAGAAGACGAAGAATCAATAAAGAACCTGTAATATGTCTCACAACGCATGGAATAAAATATAATCATAACATATACTTGACACGAAACAGGTGAGACAATGCATAAGCTGAAAACAAACTATCATAGCAGCGGAAAATCCAAATACAGCTTATGTTCCACAACATCCTTATTACAACTTTTAAACTGTCTCTAAAAGTAAGATATGGAAGGTACACTACTAATGCCCAAGTAGTGACCACCAACGACACAGGGAGAATATATATATATATATATATATATATATATCATACGTGTCTCTAGTCTGCTCGTTTAGGAGCACCCAGAGTAATAAGAAGAGACATAAAACTCTGGGTCAGACAAAAGTCTGGTATGAGCGATAAGCAGCTAAACAAAATAATAACAGGTATACTAAACCATACCTGAACCTGGACCTGCAACCAAAGAGTTAGCACTACATACTGTACAACACTCTAAGGTACCACTAACATATGGTGTACAAGCATACGGGGGTGGGGGTGTGCTTGCCATAGTGATGGCAAACAGTCAAGCATAGCAACTATCCTCACATCTCTCACTCAGTGCATAAAGCATACAATATCCACCACTTCGTTCACTCAACACTTTGTTATGATCACTCTGCCCTATGAAGTCACAACGGCTTCACTGCACTGATCCATAGCCACTAATCCTTCGCTATGTCCACTTTGCCCCATGGAGTCGTACACACCCCACTGCACTGTTGGATCTAGAATAACCCTAGAGGGGGGGTGAATAGGGTTTTTCACAGTTTTTAACAAGAATTAAAAACTTAATGAGATAAATAATAATAAACTGATCACAGAATATAGCAGAAACTGAAATGCAGAAAATAAATCACACACAGATATACCCAGCTTCGGCAAAATCCTGCCTACTGCTGCATTTCTAAGGTTTCTACTAGGTGATAGAACAGATCTCGCATACAAGACCTTGTACACTCGCAAACCCTGCTTCTATTCTAACCCTACGCTCAAAATCCTAGACTGATCTAAACCCCTAGATCAGATTTCCCGTATTACAAACCTGTAATCCGTAATCCCAGAATTTTACAGACTCTGAAACTGACAGTTAACCTCTAACTGTGACACTAGAATTTTACAGACTCTAGTCAAACTGTTCGTTTGTTTTTGAAACAAGAATGTGATAAAAAAAATACAAAAAAAAAATAAAGGGAAACCCTTTAAAAACAAAACAAAGGAGTTAAAAAATAAGGGGTGATCCCCTTTTAATTAACCCATGGCCTTGGATTCATCATGGCCGGCCTCCTTTGAATTCGGTTGCCCCTATTCACTTTATCACCCGATCTCTCTTTGGCTCTGGGAAAAAAAAATGGCGGCTACGATTTGGCTAGGGTTTCTTCAATACACCCCAAATCGAATCGATCTCTTGATGAAATGAAGTTCTCTGATGCTCGACTTCTCTGTTGCTTTCTGCTACTTCGATCTGGAATTTGTTCGGTCGAAAACGATTGAAAAATGTGAGTTTTCTCTGATTTGAAATTTTCTGCTCTCAAATTGATTGTAGTTCTTCGATCTGTATGTTTTGTTAGTTTTTCCCTTTTACTGCCGATGATGAATTTGGTGTTAATTTGTAGGGTAATTTGAAACCCTAAAAACTCTGATTTCTTGATAAATGATTCGATCTGATTTTTTGTGGGAATCGATCTGTATCCTTGCCAGTGATGTATTGGTGTATACATAGGGATTACCAACCCGAAAAATTCTCTGATTTCAATTAACTGGCTTGACTGATTTTTCGAGTTTCCCCTTTTGACTTCCTTGATTGAATTTCCTGATTTTGATTCTCGGCTGATTTGTTTCCACCTATATGCTGGCTTTCCTCTTTTAGATTTCTCTTGCAAGATTTCTGCTCTTTGTCATAACAAATGATTTCTGAAAAGTATGGTTAATGCTGAAAAAAAAATTACTTTCCCCTTTTTGCTCGACTTGAAAGAGAAATAACAAAATCAGGAAACAAAATAATTGTTTTCCTTGTGTGAATTTTGCTCTGCCATATATGTGCCTTAAAAAAAAACTCTGCTTATTGTACTGATTTGTTGCGTTGCCCTGATAACAAATCGATCATTTCTGGAAACAAACAAGAATGAAAATTCATTTGTTTCCTGAATTGCATTTCTTGATTTTCGAAATTTAAAACAGTGTAAACTTATGCTTGATGAATTTGTGGCAATTTTCTGATTGGTTTTGTTACCTTGCTTTGATCACTCTATTCCAAAAAAAAACTTGCCAAAGAAAAAAATTGATTTCAATTTAATTTCCTGTCAAAAATATTATTTCTGGAAATACATGACTGGAAATGTTTTCTTGCTTTGCTAACTGCAAATACTTGCCAAAATATTGTTCCTGATTGAAACCTATTCATGCATAAGCACCCTGCTAACTCGACCATGTTGAAGGTCTGAGCTGATTTGCACACTTTGACATCTTTACTTAATCTGTCCACATTACACTGAACCATAAGTGTTATTGTCATGCCATGCACAAGTTCACCCTGACATATTGCTATGAGTTTCTTTCACTTGAACCTGCCATGATCTTGTGTGTGTGTAATTTGATGCTGACTGACTTGAAACATCCATCCTAGCTGTGTTCATCCTATATGAACATGTCTTGTAACCCTATGCTTTTGCCAACTTGAGATGTTTGTATTTGTCTCACTACTGTCTCGATCACTTTAGCATGCTGAACTGAACTGTTTTTGACCATACTGTTGCACCACTCTTTGATTTCTGTGATGTCTTGTTTGACCATGGTTTGACTTAGACATGGCTCGACGCTTGATTGAGCTGTTTGAAAACATATTTGACTTGTATTGTGCTCGGCCATTCCATACTTGTACTTGCTGAAACTTTTGCCATGCTACTTTGTTCATTGTTAATGTTTTATGCTGCTCGGCCATTTTTTTTTTTTTTTTTTGAGTAAAGCTGAACCATCTTGTTCATTGACCACATTTCACCTTATCATGACATGTCTTGAACTTGAGCATATGTACACTGACTTGTTTTGCTGAACCTTGAATCCTTGCATTTGCACCATATTTACTTGTGCATCCATATACTTTATTGTGCCTCTTGCTTGTTCATATGCTTGAAACATTTTTGAAGTTTTGAGCAGCTTTGATTATTTTTGACAGTTCACTTTTGCTGTTTGACATGTATTTTCTTTTACGTATACATATGTGTATATACGTGAATTTTATCAGCAGACTACTGCACTGTGTTGTGGCTGATCAGAATCAACTGGTTCTGATCAGCAAACCAGTGTAGTATGTTGAGGCTGATACAAATCAGATCAAGTCAGAAAAATGATGAGAAACACACTAGAAATCTGAGGCAAATAGAATTTTAAAAAATAAAATTTAAATTTGCATGTATTCTGTTTTATTTCTATTGCAGTGTACTGTGTGTGTGTGTTTCATGTGTGACAGGTAAGCTGGGATGACTGGACTGACTGTGATGACAGGACTGACAAGCTGAAGATAAGAAGACAGTGTGTGATGTCAATGAATGTATGAGTCTGTATATACAAGTGAAAGTGGATATATATGAAATGTAAACTGAATGAATGTATGAGTGTTGCAATGAGGAGCTGTGTATATATGAAATGTACTGATGTCTGTAATAAACAAGTTTGATTGAAATAAAATATCATTTTATTGTTGTCAAACGAACTTGTCTATTTTATTCTGTTTATACAAGTACAAATATTCTGTGAATGTATAAATAGTGGAGTTACAAATAGTTGTACAGTTTGAATATTGAAATAAAATATTCTATTTAAATAAAATACTGTGTTAATATTTGAATTTCTGTACAGTCGTATTTTATTTAAATATAAATATTATATTCATTACTGTGATGTATATATATATAACAGTACAGTACCAAACACATTTATAATAGAAATATATTTGGTTGTTATCATCAAACAAAAATCATATAATTGTGTATACAACACCGTTATATACAACAATCTCCCCCTTTTGATGATGACAAACAAATAAAAGAAAGATTTTGAATATAATAAATGTGTTTGTTCGTGAATATTTGAACTCCCCCTATTTAAATGCTCCCCCTATAACTATGCATGAGTGAAATGTATGAATAATTAAATTTTCAAAATTAAAAATATTTATAAAATATTCACTCATAAATCAAAATCTAGTCCATTCTCCCCCTTTTGTTATCATCAAAAGGATACAGATTTTTAAAATATAGATGAAAAATGACTAACAAATACTATATCAGCTTAAGAGGAAGAACAGTCATCATAAATCTCAATCAGTCAAACAAAAATCATAATATTCTAAGGACAGGTGGCATATTTCACATTGTAGAAAATGACGGATATACGATGAATTTTATAAAAAATGGAGAGAGAAAAATATGAATATTTTCCAACTATTTTTAAAACAGATTTTAAGAAATTGAGGCACAAAACAGTGATGAATTTGGACTAAAATTAAAAATTCAACTTAAGTGACAAAATCAGATAATCTCAAATCCCAGTAGCTATCAATCAACGAGTCATAATACTTCATAAGGTATTAACACATTTCACAGACAGAAGATGGATTGATAGGTTGGTTTTTATAAACACCAAGGAGAATTTCATATAAATCTTTATTTTATCCAAATTATTTTCTTTTCTTTTTCTTTTTAATTTAAGAGCACACTGATCACGCATAACCAGATCTTGGATTTTTAAATGAGATCAGTTGCAGCTTAAATATAAGTAATCTCATAACCATGCATAACCAGAGCTTGGATTTTTAAATGAGGTTAGAGAAATACTTATTATATTATTATCTTTTTCTGTTTTAAAAAGAAAAACTCCTCGATATATAAAATCAATATGGATGATAGAAAGTGTGGTAGGTACAGATATGGACTGTGAAATAAATTTCTAAATTAATTATACTATGAAATATGACCAACTGTACTGAGATTATTGCAAATTTTCAATTATCACTAATTCTGAATAATAATATAACCACAACTCCATCACAAATATTTTCACTGTTTATTTAAAAAAAAATTAAACTCTCCACATTTATATAAAATCATAACGGATAGCAGAAGGATGATAAGTAATGAAGATGGCCGTGAAATAATTGCCAGTTCAAAGATATTATAATAAATATTCAACCATCATGAAAATCTAAATAAAATTCTCCTCTTGTTGTGAAATATACTGCAGTCACAATTCATCACAATTTCTAAATCTGGTTATAATTTTGATGAATTATAAATACAGTTTAATTTGGATATTGATTTCAACTTCTGAAAGAATAATCAATAAATAATTTTAAACTTGAAAATCAATTACAAGAGTAATATGCTGATCTATGCATGACAAGAGGGAAAAAATGTGTACAAGACAGAAAGAGTGTGTGGATTTATACATGGTGAAGATTTGATTCTAAGTACAGATGGGTGAGACAAAAATAAGGTGCTTCTGATACCACTTGGTGTCTCTATTTACGAGGAATTTTAACATGCTTTTGAGCAAGAATGTCATAGACAAAAGAATCTTAAATACAAAGCCCAGTCAGATCAAGCAAATTAATTTCATGTATCAGAGCATGGTATGTATTTGATTCCAAAACAAGCAGTCACCAAAACATATTTTCCAGAACTATAACTGAGCAGCACAAAAATCATTTTCAAAGCTGACTTGTCAAGGAGATGTTCCAAAGATATTTCAAACAGTTAAAGAATGGTTCGTGATCCAGGATTAAATATAGTTTATTTTTAAATCATTTGAACGAATTGTGAAGATATCCGGATTCAATGAATCAATCACACGGTTTATAAATTTTTTGGATTCAGAATATGTGTGTGATTCAATAAATCAATAAATTCAAATGATTTTAAACAAACTAGTATTCAAGTCAAATATTCATGAGATACCAATGACATTCAAATCCCAATTCTCAAAGAATTTACACAAATATTTCTGACAAACAGAAGAGTTATTTCAGATCATTTATATCAGAAATGAGAGATATTCATGATTTACACAATTAAACAATAGTTTATTTGAAATCAATTGAATCGATGTCAAAGTTTGAGATATAATGAATCAGTCACACAATATTGATAATTTTAATTTTAAGAAGTGTGTGAAATTCAAAATATCATGAATTTCAGTTGATTTCAAACAAACAAATTCCAAGTAAAATGATCATAAATATAAGATGAATTCCAAGATGTATCACAGATTCAATACAATTCAAAATATCCAAGCCAATCTGAAAAATAATGAAATTATCACAACTGATAAATATTGGTGTGCTGTAATATTTCAAGCTTTTCTAAAATGAATTAGAAGAAACTCAAAACAGCAGTGGTGTGTGAAACTTCATCAAATTTTCAGATCTTCAAAATTTAGAATTCTAATTAACAGTGTTCAAGATTTGACAAGAATACATCAACACTGTTATGAATTCATAAATCAAAAAAACGATTGCAGATATTTACAAAATTAAATTCAGGAAAGGGAAATGATTAACACACGATGATTTTATACAAATAAAGCATATTTCCAAAAAGATCATGAATTCTGCAACTGGAAGTTTAAGAAGTACAGACAAAGAAGAATATGACAGTGTCAAATAAAAAACAGAAGGAGATAGAGGAAGGAATAAAAAACAGACAATAAAAACAAAGAAAATATACAAAGTTGAGTTTAGAGATCATACCAGAATCCAATGTAAAGCAGAATCTCTAACTCAACAAATGTTGGCCTAAGGAACTGTAAATGACACAGAATTATAGACAATCTTGATTTCAAATTTCTTTTCAGCACAGCAGTTCCTCAGCCTTCACTGGTACCTAGTAGTTGAGTGAATTAAGTGGTCTAACAAAATTTGTAAAACCACTCTGAAATACGTTTACCACTTTTGGTACCCAAACCTGTTTGTATAACAAACCATCAGAATTAACCTTAGTACCCTTTGGAACCCAAATCTGTTTGAATTTAGTCAAAGTCGTTTTATTTTTATTCGGGATCCAAGATAGTTTAAATGGTTTATTATAAAACGATTTCTCATCACAATTTCGATTAAAAGAACCTTTGAAATTTTCAGAGTTCAAATTTTCAACGTAGTTCTTTTCAAGGTTGTTTGAAGAATTTTTCAAATCATTCGAAATTCGTCTTTCAAAATCATTATTTTTCTCAAACCCAAGTCCACGTTTATTTTGAACAGAGAATTGGTTTTTCAACAACATATTCAAAGATTTTTCACCGTTTGAGAAATTAGACAAGATTGTTTCAAGTTGTTGAATTTCAGTTTTAAGATCACCATTTTCTTTCAATAAATCTGAACAACGATTTTTAGTGATCTCACATCTTTCAAAATCAGATTTCAAAACCAAATTTTCATCATTGCGTAACTTTATCTTGGTTTGGGATTCGGAAATTTCAAGTTCAAGTCGTTTTT
Source organism: Allium sativum (assembly GCA_030737875.1). NCBI lineage: Eukaryota > Viridiplantae > Streptophyta > Magnoliopsida > Asparagales > Amaryllidaceae > Allium > Allium sativum. The sequence goes on along the minus strand of CM060916.1, from coordinate 708,245,163 downwards.
GTTTTTCAGGCTCAAAATTCTTGGATTTTTCAATCTCATTTTCAAGTTCTTCTAAAATCAAATTTGATTTCAACAAATTCTCCTTTTCAGCAATTTCAAATTTGGAATTTATATCTGTTTTAAAATTTTCAAATTCCTTTTGCAGAAGATTATTCAAATTTGACAGCTCAGTCTTGTTCTCATTTAAGATCAGAATTTCATCTTCAAACTTTTGGATACTTTTATTGAGATGAACAAGATTGGCTTTCAATTTCAAACAATTTTTGCAAACAGAATTTGAAGAATTTTTAACATATTCAAGTTGTGATTCCAAATCATCAATTTTGCTGATCAACTCAGAATTCCTAGATTTCAGAGATTTATTTTTAGATTGGAGTTTATCAACAGATTTAGTTAAATCAAGACACATGTAAACCAGATCTTCATATGAGAAATTCTCGGTTTCAGCATTTATTGATTCTCCATCATCTGATTCATCTGAAGTTTCATTTGTAAATCCTGTTAAACAGAACTCTGAATCTGAGTTGACTTTATTGGGTTTTGAGCTGTGGTTGTCAAATCTTCCATACTTCGTATTGAGAGTGTCCCAGATTTCCTGTGCAGATAAACAATGACAGATAAGGTTAAACTGTTCAATATTAAGATAATCAAATATGATTTTCATAGCACGAGTATTGAAATTAATATCTACACTATCAAATCCATTGATAATAACATCCCAACATTTGATATGAACAGATTTCAAATAAAATTCCATTTTGGATTTCCAGTTTAAAAAATCTGTTCCATCAAAAACATTTGGAGATGAACTGGACTGACTCTCTATCGGTTGACAACTAGAATGACCCATGACTCTAGAGTTAGTGAAATAACCTGCTCTGATACCACTTGTTGGATCTAGAATAACCCTAGAGGGGGGGTGAATAGGGTTTTTCACAGTTTTTAACAAGAATTAAAAACTTAATGAGATAAATAATAATAAACTGATCATAGAATATAGCAGAAACTGAAATGCAGAAAATAAATCACACACAGATATACCCAGCTTCGGCAAAATCCTGCCTACTGCTGCATTTCTAAGGTTTCTACTAGGTGATAGAACAGATCTCGCATACAAGACCTTGTACACTCGCAAACCCTGCTTCTATTCTAACCCTACGCTCAAAATCCTAGACTGATCTAAACCCCTAGATCAGATTTCCCGTATTACAAACCTGTAATCCGTAATCCCAGAATTTTACAGACTCTGAAACTGACAGTTAACCTCTAACTGTGACACTAGAATTTTACAGACTCTAGTCAAACTGTTCGTTTGTTTTTGAAACAAGAATGTGATAAAAAAAATACAAAAAAAAATAAAGGGAAACCCTTTAAAAACAAAACAAAGGAGTTAAAAAATAAGGGGTGATCCCCTTTTAATTAACCCATGGCCTTGGATTCATCATGGCCGGCCTCCTTTGAATTCGGTTGCCCCTATTCACTTTATCACCCGATCTCTCTTTGGCTCTGGGAAAAAAAAATGGCGGCTATGATTTGGCTAGGGTTTCTTCAATACACCCCAAATCGAATCGATCTCTTGATGAAATGAAGTTCTCTGATGCTCGACTTCTCTGTTGCTTTCTGCTACTTCGATCTGGAATTTGTTCGGTCGAAAACGATTGAAAAATGTGAGTTTTCTCTGATTTGAAATTTTCTGCTCTCAAATTGATTGTAGTTCTTCGATCTGTATGTTTTGTTAGTTTTTCCCTTTTACTGCCGATGATGAATTTGGTGTTAATTTGTAGGGTAATTTGAAACCCTAAAAACTCTGATTTCTTGATAAATGATTCGATCTGATTTTTTGTGGGAATCGATCTGTATCCTTGCCAGTGATGTATTGGTGTATACATAGGGATTACCAACCCGAAAAATTCTCTGATTTCAATTAACTGGCTTGACTGATTTTTCGAGTTTCCCCTTTTGACTTCCTTGATTGAATTTCCTGATTTTGATTCTCGGCTGATTTGTTTCCACCTATATGCTGGCTTTCCTCTTTTAGATTTCTCTTGCAAGATTTCTGCTCTTTGTCATAACAAATGATTTCTGAAAAGTATGGTTAATGCTGAAAAAAAAAATTACTTTCCCCTTTTTGCTCGACTTGAAAGAGAAATAACAAAATCAGGAAACAAAATAATTGTTTTCCTTGTGTGAATTTTGCTCTGCCATATATGTGCCTTAAAAAAAAACTCTGCTTATTGTACTGATTTGTTGCGTTGCCCTGATAACAAATCGATCATTTCTGGAAACAAACAAGAATGAAAATTCATTTGTTTCCTGAATTGCATTTCTTGATTTTCGAAATTTAAAACAGTGTAAACTTATGCTTGATGAATTTGTGGCAATTTTCTGATTGGTTTTGTTACCTTGCTTTGATCACTCTATTCCAAAAAAAACTTGCCAAAGAAAAAAATTGATTTCAATTTAATTTCCTGTCAAAAATATTATTTCTGGAAATACATGACTGGAAATGTTTTCTTGCTTTGCTAACTGCAAATACTTGCCAAAATATTGTTCCTGATTGAAACCTATTCATGCATAAGCACCCTGCTAACTCGACCATGTTGAAGGTCTGAGCTGATTTGCACACTTTGACATCTTTACTTAATCTGTCCACATTACACTGAACCATAAGTGTTATTGTCATGCCATGCACAAGTTCACCCTGACATATTGCTATGAGTTTCTTTCACTTGAACCTGCCATGATCTTGTGTGTGTGTAATTTGATGCTGACTGACTTGAAACATCCATCCTAGCTGTGTTCATCCTATATGAACATGTCTTGTAACCCTATGCTTTTGCCAACTTGAGATGTTTGTATTTGTCTCACTACTGTCTCGATCACTTTAGCATGCTGAACTGAACTGTTTTTGACCATACTGTTGCACCACTCTTTGATTTCTGTGATGTCTTGTTTGACCATGGTTTGACTTAGACATGGCTCGACGCTTGATTGAGCTGTTTGAAAACATATTTGACTTGTATTGTGCTCGGCCATTCCATACTTGTACTTGCTGAAACTTTTGCCATGCTACTTTGTTCATTGTTAATGTTTTATGCTGCTCGGCCATTTTTTTTTTTATTTTTTTTTTTGAGTAAAGCTGAACCATCTTGTTCATTGACCACATTTCACCTTATCATGACATGTCTTGAACTTGAGCATATGTACACTGACTTGTTTTGCTGAACCTTGAATCCTTGCATTTGCACCATATTTACTTGTGCATCCATATACTTTATTGTGCCTCTTGCTTGTTCATATGCTTGAAACATTTTTGAAGTTTTGAGCAGCTTTGATTATTTTTGACAGTTCACTTTTGCTGTTTGACATGTATTTTCTTTTACGTATACATATGTGTATATACGTGAATTTTATCAGCAGACTACTGCACTGTGTTGTGGCTGATCAGAATCAACTGGTTCTGATCAGCAAACCAGTGTAGTATGTTGAGGCTGATACAAATCAGATCAAGTCAGAAAAATGATGAGAAACACACCAGAAATCTGAGGCAAATAGAATTTTAAAAAATAAAATTTAAATTTGCATGTATTCTGTTTTATTTCTATTGCAGTGTACTGTGTGTGTGTGTTTCATGTGTGGCAGGTAAGCTGGGATGACTGGACTGACTGTGATGACAGGACTGACAAGCTGAAGATAAGAAGACAGTGTGTGATGTCAATGAATGTATGAGTCTGTATATACAAGTGAAAGTGGATATATATGAAATGTAAACTGAATGAATGTATGAGTGTTGCAATGAGGAGCTGTGTATATATGAAATGTACTGATGTCTGTAATAAACAAGTTTGATTGAAATAAAATATCATTTTATTGTTGTCAAACGAACTTGTCTATTTTATTCTGTTTATACAAGTACAAATATTCTGTGAATGTATAAATAGTGGAGTTACAAATAGTTGTACAGTTTGAATATTGAAATAAAATATTCTATTTAAATAAAATACTGTGTTAATATTTGAATTTCTGTACAGTCGTATTTTATTTAAATATAAATATTATATTCATTACTGTGATGTATATATATAACAGTACAGTACCAAACACATTTATAATAGAAATATATTTGGTTGTTATCATCAAACAAAAATCATATAATTGTGTATACAACACCGTTATATACAACATGCACTGGCTCATAGCCTTACTAATCCTTTACTATGTCCACTCTGTCCCATGGAGTCACAATGACTCCACTGCACTGGCTCATTGTCTTACTACGATCACTTTGCCCCTCGAGTCACGGTGACTCTACTACACTGATACGTAGCCCATCATTCCTTTTCAGTGGTGAATCGAAGTTATGAACGTCGACAACTCCTTAGCACATGTCCCGCAGCAAAGCCTAATCATGAAGTGAACTCATTGGTTCCCAACTGGATCCTGAGCTCTAACTTCCATTTGGACTACCTTTGCATCTCGGGTTTTTGGTCATCACCGGATCGGTTCTGATCCCTCTCTTAAGCATTGGTTCAGTTCGGCCTTCAGGTCTCCATCGCCAACACAGTTTGGTTCGTGGCATCTACGTAGTGGCGGTTCGGATCGTCAACACCCCCAGCGGTTCGGGTCGGGGTCTCCAAGTTCATCTCCATCTATGGGTTCGGGTCGGGGTCCTTCTGGCGGTTCGGGTCGGAGAAAGCACTCCTCCTGGCCAAGTACAAACGGTTCGTGCTCACCATCCATGAGCGGATCGGGTCGGAGTTCCTTCTCTCGAGTGGTTCGGATCGGGTATGAGAGGCAGTTCACATTTGATGCTCGTGGACCTCACACAGACGGTTCGGTTCGGAGGAGATGGCTTGGTTCGTGATGTGGTTCCACGAACCCATAGGGCGATCTGATCCGGCCCTCTATCCCCCATCCGATCTGAATTCCTGCACTTTGTCCAGCGAGCTGTTTTACGCCATTCGACGACGTTTTCGACTATTCTATCTATTATACTCAATCACAAAGCATACCATACAGTCATAGCAACATGTATAATCAACCACAAACATCAAAACAACAATATCATAGGTTAAAATGGATCAAACATAGCCAAAAACTCATATTTTCCCTTAAGCGTGCTTAAGCAAAACTAATGATATGATTAGCAAAACTTAACCAAGTCAAACCCAATTTCTAACAGAGGACTAAAACATTATTTAAGAATTTATAAATATTTTTCCAGAATTTATTAATGCATAAATTCGCTAATCTTCACTAATTACCCCTAATTGACCATAATTAGTGAGCAACTATGCGAATCACTCACCTTAGCCACAAATAAACCTTACATATGAAATAAATCTCTGATATGGCGTGAATACCAATGCTAAACAGCAGCTCTAATCTTGATTTGGTGAAGAACTCCCTTGATTTGATGTTGCTAAGCTTAATCCTTGATTAGAAAGTGATTTGGAGGTGATTTAGAGGTTAGAGGCCATTCTTAGGGTTTCTAAGAGGTAAGTGGAGGCTAGAAAACTGAAATGGAATGAAACCCTAACTCTTTTCAACCTCCCCATAACCCTAATCCCGAAATGGGTTATGGGCACATTCACTAATCACCCTATTTGGCCCGGTTAAGTAGTTTTTCACCTTCTAAACCTTATTTCAGCCATTTCTCCCAAACGGTAAGTCCGTTTTCCACATGTGACCACTCTACGGAAAGATAAACCATCATCCGGGGCTAATGGAGTGGTTTCAGGTCAAAACTCCTTTCCCATCAAAAGTTGTGGGCAAAACAAGATTAGATAGGGGCAAAATGGTCATTTAAAAATCGGGAAAAATCATGAACATGGGAAATGACCCCAATGGTCGTTTCCCAAAGCCACATGACCCTACGACCTCAAATAAGAAAGAAAGAAATATTCTACGATCCTCTGATGCGTAGAATGCGGGTTGTTACATTCTCCTCTCCTTAAGAAATTTCGCCCCCGAAATTCCCTAACCAAAACACACAAAGGGTCCCGTATGCCTATCAGCCATAAAAAAACAATCAAACATGCAAAACAAGTCTATCCTAGCATGCGGAATAACTAAATTGCAAAGTAAATCTTACCAGGCAAAGGGTCCTGGATACGTCTTCCTAATGCTCTCCTCTGTCTCCCAAGTACAGTCATTCTCGTTCTCGCTCCCACTGAACCTTGACTAGCTTCGCCGCCATCCTTCGAAGTTGCTTCGTATTGTGCTCAACAATACGAATCGGCTTGCGGTTCCCAAACGCCTCGGGTTCCACTTTGAAGTCCTCTAACTGATCAGGTGAAATAGTCATATCTGGGTCGTGCACGAACTTCCTTAGCTGGGAAACATAAAATATGTTGTGAACTCCCGCCATCTTCTCGGGTAAGTCAACTCTATACGCCAAATTCCCAACTTGTTCGAGAACTGGGAATGGGCCAACAAATCTTGGTTCCAACTTGCCTCTCCTGCCAAATCGTATCACGCTCTTCAACAGAGAAATCTTGACAAACACTAAGTCACCAACGGAGAATTTTAAGTCTCTTCTCCTCTTATCAGCATAACTCTTCTGCCTATCCTGGGCAGCCTTCATCCGTCGTTAAATGATCTTAATCTTATCTGAAGTTTCCCTTACCACATCTAGTCCAAGCACAAACTTCTCACCGGTCTCTATCCAACATTATGGTGAGTTGCATGGTCTTCCGTACAAAGCTTCATATGGAGTCATATCGATACTGGATTGGTAGTTATTATTATATGCAAACTCTACTAGATGCAAATGGTCACCCTCTAATATACAAGCTCTCAAGAGATCTTCCAATATACGATTCACCCTCTCTGTCTGACCGTCGGTTTGAGGATGATACGCGGTACTGAGATATAATTCCGACCCTAGAGCCTCTTGTAAGCTCTTCCAAAACCCACTAGTAAACAAAGGATCTCGGTCACTCGCAATGCTTTTAGGTACTCCATGAAATCTCACTACCCACTTCATATACAGTTCTGCTAACTTAGGTGTCGTTCTGGTCGATTTGACTGGTATAAATCTTGCACTCTTGGTCAATCGATCCACAATTACCCAAATGCTATCATGTCCCGATTTAGTCCTTGGTAAACCATCAATGAAATCATTCGAGACTTGGTCCCATTTCCATACGGGAATTTCTAATGGTTGCAACAAACCACTAAGCTTCTTTTGCTCGGCTTTAACTAGCTGGCAATTCATGCACTTGGATATAAACTTCCCAACGTCTCTTTTCATCCCTTCCCAGTCGTAAGTCTGCTTCATGTCCCGATACATCTTATCACCACCAGGGTGTATTGTCAGTTTTGAGTGATGACATTCCCTAAGCACTTCATCTCTCAAACCATTCACGTTGGGTACAACTAGTCTTCCATTCTTTTGAAGCCATCTTTCTCGATCAAGCCCATACAAAATCATCTTCTCACCATCAATATTCATCTCTAACTTGGAGATAATTTCCAATAGATTAGGATCGTCCCTCTAACAGGAATCAATCCGCTCAATCAAAGTGGGTCTGATCGTCAAACTAGCTAACATCTCTGGATCCAATTCGCACTTTGGTCTGAAATCATACTCTGCGATATACTCCAGTTTCTTCCATTCAAGAAACATAGCCCCTAAACTGGCATGTCTCCTACTCAAGGCATTGGCTACCGCATTGCCTTTCTCAGGTGTATATGCGATATCAATATCATACGAAGCCAATAACTCTAACCATCTCTGCTGATGGAGATTCAGATCCTTCTTAGAGAAGAGATACTTTAACGATTTATGATCGGTAAACAACTCAAATCTCTCTCTCAAGAGATAATGTCTCCGCATCTTCAATGCGAACACAATCGCTGCCAGTTCCAAATCATGGGTAGGATACCTTTTCTCATGCGGCTTTAGTTGCCGACTAGCGTAAGCTACAACCCTACCTCCTTGCATCAATACAGCACCTAGTCCGGTACCACAAGCATCCGTGTATACCGTCATCTCTTCATTCCTAAAATGACTAACACTGGCGCACGCGTCAACTTTTCTTTTAGACTCTTGAATACATTCTCACACACTCCGTCCCAGACGAAGGCTTGATTCTTCTTAGTCAACTGAGTCAACGGTGCTGCTATCTTGGAGAAGTCCTGGATAAACTTACGATAATATCCAGCTAACCCCAAGAAGCTTCTCACGTCTGTTGCATTCTTGGGCGTAAACCAATCTTGTAGCGTAGCCGCCTTTGTAGGGTCCACGGCAATACCATTCTCTGAAGCAACATGGCCCAAGTATCTCACTTCCCTCCTCCAAAAGTGACAGTTAGAAAATTTCGCTTTCAATTGGTGTTTTCTCAACACCTCCATCACCATCCTCAAATGTCCCTTGTGTTCTTCCTCTATCCTTGAGTAAACAAGGATGTCGTCTATGAACATAAGAACAAACTTATTCAACTGATCTCTGAATACCCGATTCATAAGATCCACAAAGTATGCTGGTGCATTGGTCAACCAAAATGGCATGACCAACCACTCATAGAATCCAGACGGCGTCCTAAATGTCGTTTTCGGAACACTCTCAGCCGCTACTCGGAGCTGATGAAATCCTGTCGCGAGGTCCAACTGGGAGAACACTCTTGCTCCTTCTAGTTGATCAAACAAATCATCTATCCGTGGTAGGGGATACTTATTCTTCCTCGTCACCTTATTCAACTCGCGATAGTCCACACACAAATGAAGGGAACCATCTGCCTTAGTGGCAAACACAACTGGTGCTCCCCACTCGGAGACACTTCTTCTAATAAAACCTTTCTTGAAAAGATCGCTTACTTGCACCCCGAGCTCTCGCAGCTCCCTTGGTGCCATACGACGAAGTGGCATCACTATAGGTCTGGCATCTTTCACTAAATCAATACGGAACTCAATCTCTCGGTGTGGTGGAAGTCCGGTCACTTCCTCGAAGACGTCCGGATACTGGCCAACCACAGGCACATCTAACAACTCATCATGCGGGATGTCGAGGGAATTTATAAAACTAGCCATTACCCCATCACTAGGTAGACTACCAAACACTACCCTCCGCCCATTATACGCCCTAACTGTCACCAAAAAGCCCTCACAGTCTACCACCACCCCGTATCTTTGGAGCCAATCGACCCCCAATATAATGCCATACCCAGTAAAGCCCAAAACAAAGCAGTCACAAACAAACATACATCCATGACTCGATAAGACCAAATTTGGGCAAATCATACTAAGGTTAGTCGAACCACCAATCGGGTTCGTCACAACTAACGGTCTATCGACTATCTCGGGTTCCAGTCCCAACCTACCTACCAAGTCACTAGATATGAAGGAACGGGAAGCCCCAGTATCAAACAAAACTCGAACAGGTACATCAAAAAAAGAAAGCATACCTTGAATGACGACATTCTTTCCTTTCTCCGCCGCAGTTGGGGCATTCGACGAAGAAGAAATAGCACTGATAGCATATGCTTTCACAATCTGCTTCTCCTTAAGAGGTTGTGGACATTTATCCTTATGATGTCCCACCTGGCCACAGTTGTAGCACTTCCTATCCGCTGGCTTGGCCCGACATTCTTTGGCATAATGGCCCTTCTTACCACAGCTGAAGCACTCGACATCTTTCTTGATCTATTTCTGGCCATCCTTAGTTTGGTTCTGCTTCCTCTTGTTCTGAGTGTTACTCTTGCCTCCACCGCCTGCTTGCGGCTTCAGCCCATCTGCAGATACAACCTCAGTCTTTGACTTAGGTAAAGACTCTCTGATCTCAAAGATTTCCCCACAATCGATTCAAAAGTCTCATCAATGTGGTTGATAAGCCTTTCCCCCAAGTATCCATCCAAACCAGTAATGAACTTCTCATTCTTCTTCTTAGGAGTATCGATAAGGGATAATCCATACTTCGACAAAGTGTCGAACTCAGCAAAATAGTCCGAGACTGCCCTACCATTCTGCTTAAGCTCCAAGAACTTCCTAAACAATTCCGACTTCTGAGCAGCTGGGATAAACTTGTCGCTAAAGCAACCCTTAAACTGATCCCAAGTAACCTGATCCTATGGAGTGGCTATCTAAATAGCATTCCACCAATTCATCGCTCGCCCTTGCAGCTGACGAGATGATAGCCTTCTCTTCATCGCATCCTCGATACCCAAGTCGTCGAAGATACGATCACAGCTATCCAACCAATCCTGAACATCCGTGGCCGACTTCATTCCGTCGAACGGCTTCCCACCAAGGTTAGTGCAATCCTTGCACAGCTTGGCGAAATCAGCCCTAGGCGCCTGCACTACTGGACCACCACCATTACCGACATTGGGAACTGCTCCCTGAACATCCCTAAGCATCTCTCTCATGAAGTCAGCGAACGTTGTCCTCATGTCAGGAGCATTCCTATTATTGGCCCCTCTACCAGTACCTCTCGTGTCCTGACTCATCGTTCAATCTGTAAAGAGAAAAAGATTAGCTATCTCCATAGTGGTGCTAGTGCAGTACGACTTCATCCTTATACTACTAATAGTACATATATCTATCTATATATGTATATATATAGCTTTTGAAAACCAAAGTAATCACAAATACGCACTCTCGTATACAAACTATCTCTCCCTAGTGTCTTTTCCTAGGTTAACTACGCAACCTAGAGCTCTGATACCAAATGTGACGGCCCGCCCTGCACCAACCGACATTTACTCCAAAAGTGCGTTGTACATATGTCCAGTTAGCACGGGACGGTCGTCAGAAGAATAGGAAGAAGACGAAGAATTAATAAAGAACCTGTAATATGTCTCACAACGCATGAAATAAAATATAATCATAACATATACTTGACACGAAACAGGTGAGACAGTGCATAAGCTGAAAACAAACTATCATAGCAGCAGAAAATCCAAATACAGCTTATGTTCCACAACATCCTTACTACAACTTTTAAAACTGTCTCTAAAAGTAAGATAAGGAAGATACACTACTAATGCCCAAGTAGTGACCACCAACGACAAAGGGAGAAGATCTAATATATATCATACGTGGAAGCCTCCTGCTCGCCTCCGGATCAGCTACTCGTGCATCACCAGCTAACGTGTCTCTAGTCTGCTCGTTTAGGAGCACCCAGAGTAATAAGAAGAGACATAAAACTCTGGGTCAGACAAAAATCTGGTATGAGCGATAAGCAGCTAAACAGAATAATAACAGGTATACTAAACCATACCTGAACCTGGACCTGCAACCAAAGAGTTAGCACTACATACTGTACAACACCCTAAGGTGCCACTAACATATGGTGTACAAGCATACGGGGGTGGGGGTGTGCATGTCATAGTGATGGCAAACAGTCAAGCATAACAACTATCCTCACATCTCTCACTCAGTGCGTAAAGCATACGATATCCACCACTTCGTTCACCCAACACTTTGTTATGATCACTCTGCCCCATGAAGTTACAACGGCTTCACTGCACTGATCCATAGCCACTAATCCTTCGCTATGTCCACTTTACCCCATGGAGTCGTACACACCCCACTGCACTGGCTCATAGCCTTACTAATCCTTTACTATGTCCACTCTGTCCCATGGAGTCACAATGACTCCACTGCACTGGCTCATTGTCTTACTACGATCACTTTGCCCCTCGAGTCACGGTGACTCTACTGCACTAATACGTAGCCCATTATTCCTTTTCAGTGGTGAATCGAAGTTATGAACGTTGACAACTCCTTAGCACACGTCCCGCAGCAAAGCCCAATCATGAAGTGAACTCATTGGTTCCCAACTGGATCCTGAGCTCTAACTTCCATTTGGATTACCTTTGCATCTCAGGTTTTTGGTCATCACCGGATCGGTTCGGATCCCCCTCTTAAGCATCGGTTCGGTTCGGCCTTCAGGTCTCCATTGTCAACACGGTTTGGCTCGTGGCATCCACCTGGTGGCGGTTCGGATGGTCAAAACCCTCAGCGGTTCGGGTCGGGGTCTCCAAGTCCATCTCCATCTATGGGTTCGGGTCGGGGTCCTTCTGGCGATTCGGGTCGGAGAAAGCGCTCCTCCTGGCCAAGTACAAACGGTTCGTGCTCACCATCCATGAGCGGATCGGGTTGGAGTTCCTTCTCTCGAGTGGTTCGGATCGGGTATGAGAGGCAGTTCACATTTGATGCTCGTGGACCTCACATAGACGGTTCGGTTCGGAGGAGATGACTTGGTTCGTAATGAGGTTCCACAACCCCATAGGGCGATCCGATCCGGCCCTCAATCCCCCATCCGATCCGAATTCCTACACTTTTTCCAGCGAGCTATTTTACGTTATTCGATGACATTTTCAACCATTCTGTCTATTCTAATCAATCACAAAGCATACCATACAGTCATAGCAACATGTATAATCAACCACAAACATCAAAACAACAATATGATAGGTTAAAATGGATCAAACATAGCCAAAACCCATATTTTCCCTTAAGCGTGCTTAAGCAAAACTAATGATATGATTAGCAAAACTTAACCAAATCAAACCCAATTTCTAACAGCGGTCTAAAACATTATTTAAGAATTTATAAATATTTTTCCAGAATTTATTAATGCATTAATTCGCTAATCTTCACTAATTACCCCTAATTGACCATAATTAGTGAGGAACTATGCGAATCACTCACCTTAGCCACAAATAAACCTTACATCCGAAATAAATCTCTGATATGGTGCGAATACCAATGCTAAACGGCAGCTCTAATCTGGATTTGGTGAAGATCTCCCTTGATTTGATGTTGCTAAGCTTAATCCTTGATTAGAAAGTGATGTGGAGGTGATTTAGAGGTTGGAGGCCATTTTTAGGGTTTCTAAGAGGTAAGTGGAGGCTAGAAAACTGAATGGAATGAAACCCTAACTCTTTTCAGCCTCCCCATAGCCCTAATCCCGAAATGGGTTATGGGCTCATTCACTAATCACCCTATTTGGCCTGGTTAAGCAGTTTTTCACCTTCCAAACCTTATTTCATTCATATCTCCCAAACGGTAAGTCCGTTTTCCACATGTGACCACTCTACGAAAAGGTAAACCATCATCCAGAGCCAATGGAAGTGGTTTCAGGTCAAAACTCCTTTCCAATCAAAAGTTGTGGCCAAAACAAGATTAGCTAGGGGCAAAATGGTCATTTAAAAATCGGGAAAAATCATGAACATGGGAACTGACCCCAATGGTCGTTTCCTAAAGCCATATGACCCTATGACCTCATATAAGAAAGAAATAAATATTCTACGATCCTCCGATGCGTAGAATGCGGGTTGTTACAGATACCATATTGTGTATGTTGCCAAAAATTAAAGACAATATCTTGGTCAAAAACCATACACAACCATCTCTTCTACCATGTGAACAAATATCATGAGACACCACGCAAGATTAATGCATGCACAACACTATTCTTGGTAATACTTTCAAAATGATTTGTTAATTTCTTATTAAATAATTGTTCATTTTACTAATAAAAGTTTTATCTTTTTGGACAGTGGTGATTTTGTGAAAAAACCTTTATTTTGAAGACATCAAAGGCGGAATACAATGATATATATCCATTGGCTGGAATATGGGACATTATAATGTTGAAGCCTTCATTGCTTCTTAATGTCACATACAACACTATAAGATTCATATAAAAGTATAGCATTTTTAGTTGACATACAAAAAATTTCCAAATAGCTGCATTAATATATACAAATATATAAAATGTTTGCATACATAAATCCAAATATTTGTAATATTTCCAATGTACTAAAAAATATTGATGTCTATTGTGCAATTATTAAGAATACATGTTTAGTTTAGTACAAGTAATCTGTAATGTTAAACATTTGTATTTCCAAAAAAAATTATAAATAATTGCGTAGTTCTATGCTAGTATTTTTAAAAGTTGTGCACATATATGCAAATATTCTGAATATTTCTACACTTCTAGTATACTTACATACCTTTATGAAGTTTTCAAAGAAATTTGCTTATATAAGTGCAACTATTTGCAGTATTAATTCATTATGGGTTGTTGTTTATGTTTTTAGGATATTCTAGGAAAGGAAAGGAAATTGCTCAAACAAGATGTCGAAAAGGATGAAGAATATGCAGTGTTGTATAAGAAAAGGAAAAAATTCAAGGACTTGATAGCACAATTAAAATTGGAGAATAGGCAGCTAAAAGAGGAGAATTTAAGGCTAAAAAAAGAGTTGATGAACTTGAGGCTGACACATCATTAGAAGAAAACAACTTAGATTAAAAGATGATGCAGCTGAGATGAATGTGGACAGTGAAGATGATGATGATAGTGCAGAGGATGAAGAACAAGAGCATGATGAAATGAATGTAGATGAAGGTAGTGAGGAAACTGATATGAAGAGGAAGAAGACGAGGAGGAGAAAGATGAACAAAAAGAGAAGCAGGTAGAACAGGAGAATGAGAAATAGGTGAGGAAGAAAGATGGGCAGGATAAGGGGAAGAAAACGAAGAACGAGACGGAGAAATACATTATAAAACTGATGTTAGGTCCTATGGAGAAAAATGATGGTGAAACGATTGATGAAGATTATATAGGTAATGAGCATGGAAAGGAGGAGATGGACAAACAACAGCAGAAGGACAAGGAGAATGCCATGGAATAGAAAGAGAAGGAGAAGAAGGAGCAGGAACAATATAATAACAAGAAGCAGGTGACAGAACAGACGGATAATGAAAAGGTGCTGAATCATCCAAATGAGAAGAAGAATAAAGGTAAAAAAATAATAGTTTATGATGGTAACAGTGTATACAATATTTATTTTCTGATGATACATTATAGCAAAATACTTGCACACTTACATGCATGTATTCAGAACTACTGCATGTATGTATGGATAAATTCTGTAACTTTTCATGCTTGTATGAATCTATCACAAATTACTGCATGATTGTCTGCATATATTACTAATTATTGCATGGTTATATGCGTCTAGTAATAATACTTGATGAAATTAATAATATGTAAATAGATAATGAGGAGAAGAATGACACTGATATAACTGATGAGGTTATTAAAGACAATATAGAGCAAGTCGAAGACAAAGAAATGGAGAGTAAACAAGACAATGACTAGATTCATGAGAAGGACCAGAAAAATGATGATGAGGATGAAGATAACGAAGGCAATCCACGAGTTATTGAAAAATAAGATGAAGCTGAAAAGAAAGATGAGAACAAGGACATTGACAAGGAACATGTGACGGAAAAGCCCCTGCAACAAGAACATGATCAGGAAACGGAGAGTGATGAGGATCAGGAAAAGGAGGAGAAGCGCATAATTGCAGAAAAGAAAAAAGGTTTTAAAAATTTAATATTTTATGATGGTATTAAAAGTTTATACAATTTACCACAATTTGAAGTTATATATCTTATATTAGTCTATACTGTAGGCTGGAAAAAATGAAAGAACCAGAAACAGTGGAACTAGATGAGTACGACAATGAACCAAGATCAAAAGAAACTCGTGTAGGAACAAAATTGAAAATTAGAAAGTATAGAAATGTGAGATACCTAGATGAGGATTAAATCATTCAAATGGAAGAGTTTGTTACAAAAACTAACCTAATGTAAAATTACATTTAATTTTCTATTAGATTTTCCATAAATCTTATATTGAATTCAGATTATTGCTTGATATAAAGCAATTATTTAAAAATATATGCGTAAATGTATGCACTTAATAAGAAAAGAAGCATTGTTGTTTTGCAAGTATTCAGAAACTCTACCTAATTGTATGAAGATTATCATAATAGTAGCATACTTGTATGCAGATATTATTTAAAGTAGCAGTAATGAATACATATATTCAGAGTATTTGCATAAATTCATTCAAACATTTATAATAGTTACATACTTGTATACAAATATTTTGTTGAATTAGTCTGTTATGCAATTAACATTTCCAGTTGCATATATGTTCAATTATTCACGTTAGTTGCATAGATTACTAGCACTATAATTCTTTATATTATTTAAGTAAATTTAATACGTTTACAACAAAAAGTGCATACTTAAATGGGGATGATGACATATGCGTACTTGGAACTGCATGGGCTGATTTAATAACAGGAAGGTTCATAGATTCACAGGTATCAACACAATTAAATAGTAATTTAGTTACAAACTTTGCATAATTTTTTTTAAATTTCTGCAAAGATTCATCTATCTGTAACAAATACAATCTACTAACTTTTTTAGATAATTGACTGGTTCGCATACGAGCTGAAAAAGATCATCCTGGACTTATGTACATCAAAACTTGTGCTTCTGTAAGTTTTTATTTAATTTGCACATGAATATGTGTATAACATTATAAATTTTGGTCACTAAAATGTACAATTAATAGTACTTCTGGTGAATAAAATAACGAATCGATTTGTTGTACGCGAACAGTAGAAATGTGGCAAAGACATGGGGATCCCCTCCCCCCTCTTCTTTTTGATTTAGTCGCTGATGTTTTCTCCCGTGTGTTGCAAGTGAGCAATAGAAAGGGAATCATCCAGAGTTTTTGAAGTGAGCACATTGTAGGAGGTATCAATTCGTTGTAGTACGCTGATGATACTATTATCTTTAGCAGTCCCGAATGTAAGTACATTGCAGAGCTTAAATTTATACTTTATGCTTTTGAGAATTTGTTTGGCCTGAAGATTAATTTTTATAAGAGCAGTGTATTTACGGTTGGTTGTAGCGATGACATCAGAGCGAAGTGTGCGGTATCAGATTTCAAGTGGAAGTTAACTTTTGCCATCTTATTACTGGAAGTGCGCTCTTTCATCTTAGAAGGCTTATCATGCTACTTGAGAAATGTTAACGGCAGTGAATGTTATAATGTTAGAAGTCTATATGAATTTCTCAAATTTTCTGGTTGAAGTTTTTTGGGTTTCAATGCTGTATGGAAATACAAGTCGGTTCCTTCTAAGGTAAAAATTCACATGTGGATAGTTATACATGGAAGGTTGAATACTGCTAGTAAGCTCAGGAAGAAAGGGTTAAACATTTATGATGGCTGTATTTTCTGTGGTGGAGCAACTGAAGACTACACACATTTATTCTGTGATTGTGATTTCGTATTTTATGTTTGGACGAAATGCTTGATCTCTCTTGGTTTTGAGCTTGAGTGGGGGGACTTCATTCGACATCAGTTCTATTATTGGCACCATATCTTCAACTCCTTACATGATTTGCCCAAGCGTGACATGTTTTGCATTTTGATATTCGCTTATATATGGACACTATGGCGTGAAAGAAACTTAAGACGTTTTAAAAGCATATCGAGGTCTACTATGTGTATCATTTTGTCTATCCATAAACTTGTTTGTGAATGGTCAGGCTCTTCCAACTGGAAATTCATTGACTCCATTGCTGCAAGGGTCAGAGTTAGTGGTCGGGGGAAGGACGCATTGAGCTGATGACATTTCCTATTCGTGCTTGCCAGATGGTTTGAAGTTTGTTGGATGACTTCGTATTTGGCTATGTATGTATTATTTCGTAATGCTGGGCACCTCTTCTATTGTATATACCACGTGAGCCAATGTATGGCTACATCTTTTTTGTATACTGTAGGTCTATTTTGTATGGCTTGCATGCCACTGTTGCTCTTTTTTCTTTTCTGAACTGCAGCTATGCTGTTTGTATGATGGCTTTTTGACATACTCTATTTAATGCAATAGAATTAAGGCGTGAACCATCTGGTTCGCTATCTTTTCATCAAAATAAAAATAAAAATAACGAATCGAGTTAAACAATTGGTGGATAAAAGAGTGGAGCAAGCATATGATTTTTGCACCAAAATTTTCATTCCTATCCACAATGATGATCACTTTTCTTTATTAGAGTTTACTAAAGAAGAACGAAGATGGATTCATTACGACTCTAATATACCATGCCACGAAGGAAAGCATCAGAGTGCAGCTAGAAAAATGGTATGTAAATTGGTATAATAAATATTAGTAGCAGTTTTATATTTATAAATATGTATATATGTCTATTTGTTTATTTTTTTTATTTGATCAGAGAGCGCACATCCACACTTTGGTGAAAAGGTTGACAAGGAAAAATCATCAGAAACACAATCCAATTGAATTTTCTAATTGCCCTCAACAGGGACATATGTAAGTAAATAAATTTAAAATATTGTGAATACTGCTATGCATTTCTTAAAAATTGTTGCAAGCTTTTATGCAGATAGTATAAAAAGTTTCATAACAATACCAGTTATGCAACTCACAATTGTTGATGTTTTAATTTTTTTTTTCCAGTTTAGACTGTGCAATTTTTGTAATGAACGTAATGAAACAAAGAAGTAAGTACAAAGAAATCGACAAGAAAGATGAAGTTTACACTGCTTCGGCTTTTGATCAACAAAGGGCTGTGCTTGCATACAAAATTCTCAACTGCAAACCACATAGCTGGACTCCAAGTCAAGACCTGACACAGAACTAGTTGTTATCTAATGCAAGCATGACTAATTAAAATTGGAAAATTTGACATTTAGAATTTTTGTAAATGTATGTACTGGTATTTTGTTTTCTAACTACGGGCGCATGATTATTAGTTTCGAAACTGAATTACGAGGGAAAATTATGTATTGAATCAAATTATTTTGATTTTACATGATACCGTGAAATGTTGCTTAGTGGTGTACAATTATTCAAAATGTTAGCAGAGTTATATGCAAATATTATGAAAATTTGCAAATTTGAATTGCCAAACTATTTAAAATACTATTATACTTATATGAAATTATTATTATTAGATGCATATGAATATGTAAATTATTCAAATAGTTATTGTGTGAATATAATTTGCATACTTGCATACATTAATGCATTTATTTGGGATAATTGCCTACATAACTACGTATATTTGAAGAATTAATCAAGAAGAAGATGTTGCCATTAATTTTTATAATACTAACTATACGATCAGAAATGCAAAAGATTTACGTTGTAGAATAAAAAATTAAAACTGATGAATAGTCAGATTAAATAAAAGAATTCAACATTTAAAACGAAAAAAATTATTCAAGGTTAAAAGAGAGTATACATATATTCAGAACATTTGAATATTAGCAGGCAAATAATAGGAATAATTGCACACTTATATGCAACAATGATCAATAGTTGTATGCTAATATGCAGATTTATAGATTACTTATGTACCTGTATAGAGGTACTATGAATTATTTCGTAGTTGTATACACCTATGAAAAACAGTTGTACACGTGAGGTATATAAATGTTCAGAATTACTGAATACATTTATTCAACTATTATGATTATTTTCATACATGTAAGCTAAAAAAATAACTTTAAATCTCACAAAAATTTACAATAAAATACTGAATTGATTTGATAGCATCACAGAAATGTTCACAACAAATACTAAAAGTATCTTAAAAATAAAATAAAATAAAATAACAAAGCATATCTATTAGTGTTTTGAAAAACAAGTTCTTTTGTTATGACCCAGCTTCTTACACAAACCACATATAGTAGTCTTTGTAAATTCACCTGCAGATTTCATTATTTTAGAAGATGGACGACCAAGCATTCTTTTGCCTTTTGGAGGAGCTATAATTGCATCTTCAACAGAAATGTCTTCACCCATCAAGTTTATGATAGGATTGATTGGATGAGAATAAGCAAATCAAAAATAACCAACTTTGAAATAATCTTCAATGTAGTCATACACATTCAACTTTTCACAACTTAAAATACATCGGACGACATAAGCAGAAGGAAAACCATTAATAATTTTTCACAAGTTACAAGAACAAACTCGAGTATATAAATAACCAAATTGATAGATAGGAGAATGAACTTCAAAAGCATACTCACTTGATTCGATAACAAACCATGAAGCTCCTTCCAAATGTAGGTTTCTCAACCGAGTTTCATTCACAGGACATAAAACATTATTCCAACTAGAAGCAACTTCACGATGATCAGACATAAGTTTCATTAACTTCAATCTAATTTTATCCAAACAAGCAGTAATTGGTAAATGTCTTTCCTCCAAAATCCACTCTTAAAACTTTCCGAACAATTAGATGACATTTCACCGTAACGGCAACTAGAAAAAAATACATTAGTAAACTTCTCAAAAGGAATTCCATTCAGAAAGTTTGCTGCAGTCAATCCACCAACATCCCTAAAATTCTTCAATGGAGCATTAAAATCAGTCAAATTGTATGCATAAGTAACTCTTGCAAACGTATCCAACAACATCCTCTTGTTTGACTTGGAAAAATGAGATTTTAGAGCAATCTTCAAGTTGTTGGTCAAATGATAAAGACAAGATCCATGAACTGAGTTTGGAAATACCTTTGGAATAACAACAAGAATACCAAGATGATGATCAGAAATGAAAACAAAGCTTCTACTATCATCTTTAAGAAAGTCTTTAAGTTGTTCACAATACCAAACCCAATTTTCGTCATCTTCTCATAACACAATATCTATTGCTATAGGAAAAAAATCTATGAAAACAAAATTAACAAAAGAATAGAATATATCTAACAACGGTTAGGAAAAAATAACAGTAAAACAAGCATAAATACTAAATAATTAGATAGTAGTTATACACTACAACGCAGATTTACAGGGAAACAACAATCATGCAGAAAATTCTGAGTTATTTTTCCATATTTAATCAAAGTTGCACACGTGCATGCAAATTCTAAAAATATCTGCATACCTGAATGCACATAACCATAAGGGTTGAATACACCATGTACAATGAGAATAACTGCATTCAAGTATGCATATATCCAGAATAGATGCATTTCTCTTTGCAAATATTTCAAATCTTGGCATACCTGTATGCCGATATTCTAAATACTTGTATGCATTTGTTTATTATTTTTTGTATTCTAGCACGCTAGTATTAACCACAAGAAAGCATATATTCAAATGAATATTATTCATGTATGAATTTGTTAAGCATAATTGCATGAACGCATGCAAATATTAAAAAAATTGCAGACGGGTATGCATAAAAACACAATAATTCCTGTTATCAATGCAAAATAAACTGTAATGCAGCATACCTTCATTTCCAATTTTTTCTAGTAGCAGCCATTAAACACCCATGATCTCTTCCCTTAATAAAAGTTGCATCAACAAAAATTAATGGCCGACAATATTGAAATCCATATAAACAAGCTTCAAATCCAATAAAAACTCTCTCAAATTGATGTGTAGCATCATTACACTCTAAAACAACTTTACTACCAGGATTAGTAATAGCAACAGCATCACAAAACGACTGCAAATGATGATAGGACATTACATCGCTTCCGTGTAAATCTTCTAATGCCAACCTCTTCCCGCTGTAGCATAATAATATTTCAAAATATCATTATACTCAGTTTGAAACAAGTTCATAATGTCCTTTGTCTTCATTAACGGATTAGCCTGAATATAATCACAAACCAACAACTTAATCAGTTTACTATATACAACAAGATTGTTTATGTCATGAATTCTAGCACCACAATTATGTTTAGGTTGAAATTTTTTTACAACAAAATATCCAGGAATATTAATCTTAAGAGAAGCATGAATCCTGAAACTACAATTTTGTTTAGAACAAACAGCCGTAACTCTTTCCTTGTCATTCTTAACCAAATTAAGCTTGTATCCAGTCTTCATACTATACATTATGACATAAAGCCTAAATTCAGTAACACCGCCAGGAAATTGTTGACCAATACCAGAGAAAATAGGTTGATTCAAGTCACTTCTCAACAATTGCCTAAACTAATTGTTCGAATCATCGGTACTAGCAAAAGAAGAAACATTATCAAAAGAAGAATAGCTACCATAAGCAACTGAAGAACTACTACGACCGGTGTCAACAAAAATAACTAAATAATCCTCACGATTATGTGCAACCAACAAAAGAATAGACTGAAGATCAGAATTACTTTCAATATTCCTTCTCAAACCATCTCTAAAGTGATATAATTCAATTGACAATGGACTTAAATCAGTCCATTTACCACAAATAGCATCTCTTACGATATCGACAGAACTATCAAAACAAAGATGAATAGAACAGCTATCGTTCCCAAACTTCAGCAACATCAACACACCAATATCAGTAGGAACACTATTATACAGACAAGAGAACCAACATTAATAAGCCAAATCTGCAGTAATAAATTAAATTACAGAAACATCTTCAAATAATTATAAATAGATGCATACATGTACGCATATATCAGTAATAGCTGCATACTTGTATGCAAATTTTCAGAATGGTTACACATATTTTTATTCAAAAAAGATACAAAACACTTTTATTATGCAAATATTAAAAATATATGCATATTTGTATGAAATTAATCATCAGACACGCACACAAACATATATTCAAAAGAGTTGTATATAAGTATGCATATATATATATATATAAAATATATATATGCATACTTATACGCAACTTTCCTGAATATATGCAAAACAGTATGCACGTGTTCTAACAATAGTTGCATACTTGTATGCTCATATTAACAATATATACATATTTTTATACACGTATTCAGAATATAAGAACAGATACATTGAAAAATAAATAAATACAGTCGTAATAATAACCATAAAACTTTATACAATAATTACATTATCCATCGACAAAACTAGACAATTAAAGAACATCAAAATAATCAATCAACAAAAATCGGAAAAAAGATATCCATATACAAAAAATTAGTAAAAAGTATAAATTACCTTTACGAAGAAACATCCATTGTATAAATCAAGGATCGATCTAATTAAATCTGTGAAAAAATTCCGAGTAAAGTGAATTTTAGATCGACAGAATCCAAAGTGCAAAATTTTAAATAGGTGTCGGTGCCGCCATAGACATAGAAATATAGGTTTATGGAAAAATTAAAAACTTAATTACGCATTTTCAAACCCGATAATTACACCGTTAATTTGAAAAAGGGTAGTTCCGAAAAAAAATAGCCACTGTTTAAAAATAGGGATGAGATTATATGTTTTAGAATGGGAAGATGTGAGCTTAATTAAGTTTAATTTTAAGGATATGAGCCTAATTTTCACTTTTATATATTCCACACTAGATTTCCACTAATTTCCTCTTCTAATCTCTATGAGTGGAAATTTCATAAGTTTGTTATTTACTACACTCTGATAGTGTAGATTCGGATTATTGTCCCTAAAAGGGATTTGGATTTGAAAAAAAAACATAAAAAATCCTCTAAGTCCCATATTATTTGTATTTGTTTGCGAAAATGGTTAATCAATTATTTTAATTGGGCTTGGATTATAGATGTAATAAAAGAAAGGCATTTGGGTGTTGTATAATCATTGATAATGGTCTGATTCATTTCATTATTAAATTGTAAATATTCTTATATATTTACTTTTGTTGCAAAAGCTTAAGAACTTGGGTTTTGTGGATTGAATAGGTTTAAACATCAATTTTCGAAAATTGATCGTTTGGATGTATTGTTTACAAGCTACTAAAGTATTGAGTTTTTGTACACAAAATTAATATAAAAAGTGAATTTGTACCAAAGGGGATTTTACATATATATTTGGAAATATTGCACCTTGTTTGTCTTTTATTATTGAAATAACCTATGAAACCTAGGGTACAAGTTATTCTATGATGTTTGTTATTTCCCCGTTATTTAAATGTAAATATACATTTTATGTTATGATTGGAGAAGTTAGGGAAATTAACTTGTATACCCTTATTACGTTGTTAGGACTGAAATTTTAAATGATTTAGGATGTTTCTTTACATACGTTTGATTTACGCCTCACTTATTACTATATATTTATAATGTAATCAACGTAATATTAATGTGTATTAAATACGTACTAACCACGTTTAAATTAGGTAGTTAGAAATTTGAAATGTCCCCACATGAAATTTCTCTATGTGTAAGTTAATGGTTTTAATTATAATTAATGACACACAGACGTGAGGCTAACCGTCTCTTATGGTAGAAGCCTACCCGGAGCCGACCGGCATATCCAATATCTACAAGTAAGACTGGTTAATGAGAGAGGTCTAGATGTCATGGACCATTATAGTTATTACACTAAGATGTGAGGTTCATCCCAGCTTGTAGTAGAAGCTTGACCAGAACCATCCGGCAAATCCAACACCTACAAGTGGTCGGTTTAATGTGAGATGTGTGTGTGTGTGTTTGTACGTGTGTATATTTGTATGTGAAGTAGGTCTGCCTTGAGAAGGTATTAAGTGGCTGACCTACCTTTTTGGGTACTTAGTGGTTAGGACTATGTATATTCCTAAGGTTCACTCCTTGGTTTTGGTCCAAAGTCGTGTGACCCACCCTTCCTAGATCTTAAATGGTCATTGGGTTTGCCTTTCTCTTATATGATATTAAATGGTCCTAGTATAATGATAGCGCATGAGTAAGGTAGTTCTCCAGATGTTGTTCGCTTCTTATCTAGGGGCTAAGTGAGGGCTGACCCACGGATGAGCTACGAAGAGTTCCGCCAATCATGTATGGCGTTCACCCGTAATACCAGCTAAATAGTAACACATGAATCCGCAACAGGGGTCTTAAATGACGATGAGTGTCTACCTTTGGCCTGGTACTAAGTGGTAGATTACTATTTCTAGCATTACTATGGAGCTAATATTTAATAGCATTGACGATTATAAAACGGGGTCTAAAGTGATTGGGGTCCGCCATAAGGTCTTAAGTGATAGTGGGAATCCGGCCAAGAATAAATACAAAATGTTGGTCTTAAGTGACCAATGGTAGTCCAACTCGAAGGGTACTCGGTGATCATAAAGAATCCGCCCTTAAATAAGAAGTGTAGGACTTAAGTGATTGTAGGGTAGTCTGCCTCATTAATAAATATGATTTATTGTGTATTAAATTGCATAAACATAACGTGAAGAATTTATACGCCAAATATAAAAAATGGTTATTCCATGAAAACTTACGTGATTTTCATTCATTAGAATTTTTTATTATGACCTCCCTCCTCTTAAAATGTTGACAATTTAGTAGGTGGGATTATTTTGCTTGATCGAAGGAGTGATGGACCCTAACGATGGATGATCCATGGTTATTATTGTTTTATGTTGGTAGTACCTTTGTATTTGTAGGATAGTTATTAGTATTATTGTGATGTACCCTTTTATAACTGTTGAGATATTTATATAAGCTACATTATGGTGCTTCTTTTAATGGTACATCTATTTTTTGATATTATATCTATCCCTTCCGCTGTGTGAGGTTTCAATTTTTCTTGGTCTTCTCTGTTATTTCTGTTTTAAGTGATTCCTCGTAGGAACCAACGATCCATTTAGAATGACTATAAGTTCCAATGGGCTTTTTCAGGGCTGAAATTTAGGCCTATTCTGGGTGGGTTGTTACAGGAAAAGTGGGTCTTGCAAACATGGTAGGTTGATTGGACAGAAGGTTTTCTATTAGTCCTTGGCACCAATGATGATGGTTGTGTTGGTTAAAAATGTATTCAAGGCTTTAGAAGGTGATGATTAAGATTTGTTTAATGGATGTTATTCTTGCTATGGATGCTTTTATCTTCTTTCTCTGGGTATGGGATGATAAATAGATCCAATGGGGTGGAAAGTTTAGATTCTTCAACCCTAATCGGTGTCTTCTATTTTTTGTTTGTTAGAGTATCATACTTTATTTAGTTATTATGTGTTAACTGTTTGGTTGTAGTGATAGGTTAGGTGTAAGACCTAATTTTGTCTAGTGACATATTTTCTAATTACAGATTAGTAATCATTTATCGCTTACACTAGACAGTTGTCTGATCCAATGCTTTATTCCTCTTATTATCATGGGTACTCATCGACGACACTGATGAGTTGAATAGATAACAAGTGCTGGTACCATTGGAGCTGAATTGGAGACGAGGTATGAGAGCTTATGTTTTACTATTTGTAAATATCTTGTTCCATTGTTTTATTGTACTCTAAGCGATGTAATAAGGAAGTAATGTATCCAAATATTAAGAAATCTTGTACATTAATTTGTGGTTTTTACGGGAATGTAGTATCCACTTTATTATATCTTATTATTATTTTATTGTTTTTATTATATTTTGTTAATGTGTTTTGAGATATATGATAGATCGCTTTTGTTTTATTTCCCAGTGATCGTTCCATATCAGCCTGGCACATTGTAGCGCATCTTTCCCTCTTTTGGCACAGATAATTTGAGGCGGCCATAATAGATGTAGAAACCAATAAAAGGGAAATGGCACATTTTATGATACGAAGTCTCTTTGTACCGATCCCGGAGACTTAAAGGAAATTTGGATGAACTTCGGGGGATACGAATTCCTTCGTATCGATTTGGGGATGTAACACCCTGTAAAATTCATAAGTATTAGTAATTAATAAATAATTAAAAATAAGCAGTTAAATAATATGGCTGAAAAATAAGATTTCTGAAGCTTAAAGAATTTGGCTAAAAAATCTTTTATTTGGATTCGTGGCGAAATTCTGAAATCGTTTTCATATATAATATGTTGAATATGGTCAATGTATGAAGAAGTTATGAACAAATGAACGATAAACTCAGAAATATATATATATATATATATACACACAATTAAATGGATAATACATATATATATATATGTGTGTGTGTGTGTGTGTCCAAGATATTCAAAATAAAGGGGGAGAATTTGAAATTTGAATTGAAGATAAGATCACGGGGACAAAGTATATTGTATGTATGGTATAAATTTAAGAGATTTGGGAATGTATTAATTAAAATAAACAACTCAGCAACGCAACCTTGTTGGGCGTTCCAGCCCCGAAGGGGTCAATCCCTCCCCCTACTAGACAACCCAATAAAGCTAGTTGGTTAGGGTTTTTTCTATGAGGATATATATAAATTAAAGGCTTGGATTAATTTTAAGTAATCCAACAGTCTATGCTCACACAGGCAACCATATATAGCTCCTTATATCACGCTATGAAATCCTAATCATCCTTTATCCCTGCCTCCATGTTGTCTCTCCTCCATTGCTAAATTCCAGAGAAAAATAAAAGAATAAGGTTAAGGTTTTCTTCTATTTCTCCAACTTTGTTCTTAATCTCTCTCTGTTTTAATTCATATGAGTTTAGTATTCTGGAATTTGGCATAAATACACACACACACACACACACACACACACACATATATATATATATATATATATATGTATGTATGTATGTATGTATAAATATATATATGTATGTATGTATGAGATTCTAATTCATGTATCATATATATATATATATACTAGGAGAATTGTTGAAGCACGTTTGACCGCAAAGATTTAAAACAGATCTACAGATTTCTCTTTGTACTGCATAGATCTGTGCGTGGAATATCATTTACTTAAGGCATATTCATGTTTTTATTAGATTATCATGTTAAAAGATATGCCTAGGAGGATTTGGAAATTCGATAATATAAACACTAAGACCCCAAAATCCTCTATCTAGTAATTGCGTATGAATTGTCATGACTATTTGGGTTTTGTGGATTTTTGGTTTTAATATTGGATGAAAGGTGAAAAGGAGGTGTTTTTATTATTGCTTCTATTTTTTGTAATTCACCTATATCTATCACTTGAATGTAACCTAAAAGGGTTTAGGTTTGATTTGGGTTTGGATCCTATTTTGAATCCAAAAGCTTTCAAATTTGAAAATAGTTCAAATGTAAGCGTTTTTATGTACATAACACCAAAAAAGGGTGAATTGGATAAAATGGGAATTATAAATGTACATGTTTGAGTGTATGTAATACTCTAATTTTTAATTTAGTATCGAAATCATTTCCACCTCGTTAGAATGTTTCACCATTTATATGAATATTTATGTTATGTAGGTGTTATTATTATTTTACATACATAAACATAACCAACGTAATCAACGTTGTATTAGCGCAATAAATGCGATTAGGTTAGAATTTTAATTTGAAACGTCCCCATAATAAATATATAATTGATTGCTTGTGTGTGCATATACAGAATGGCTTTATATGTATATTCTTAGTGACAAATAGACACGAGGTTACTTACCATTTGTGGTAGAAGCCTGTCGGGAACCGACTGGCAGATCCAGCATTCACAAGTGGGTCCAACTAATGTGAGATGTCAAGGTCTCATGGACCATTCAAAAACTTAGTATACTAGACACGAGGTTAAACCAACTTGTAGTAGAAGTCTGCCCAGGACCGACTGGCCTATCCAACATCTACAGGTGTTTGGTTTAATGTGAGAGGTCTAGAGTGTATATAGATAACTATATACATATATAAGATAATTGTGTGAAAATAGGCAGGTTTACTATGCCTTGAGAAGGTCTTATGTAATAACCCGAAAATCCCCCAGTCCTCCGAATCGACCGCAATGGCCTATCCGAAAGTCAGAAATTGTCGGTTCACTAACTTTGGGCATACAACACATCAGAACAAATAACAAAAGACTTTTATTACATCATAATAATGTTACATCAGAGTACATAATATATCAGAGTACGTCGAAAATTAATATAACAGTGGAAGATTAATTTACAATAATTATAATGCAACATAGCGGAAGACTATCAATGCTCTGGACACAGCTTTAAGCTTCGATCCAGAATCCTGCTCAATATATCTGCAAAATAAGCTACTCGACTGCCGTGTGGAAAATATGAGCACCCGAGTTTGCAAAGTGAAACAAACTACGAGTCAGTCATGGAAATGGTAAGAGAAATCTTTCCTAACTTATCTAACAATAAGACTATTCATAGGACCACGCCGCTAACGCGGAACGGGTTTACTCCATTGGATTGCCAGTGCATAAATTAAATAATTTTTTATTCAAAAACAACGTAGTGCTATTTAGAAAAATGAAATCATTATAAGACTCAAGTCCCATCACACAATGCAACGCAAACTGGAGGATAGAGTTTTATCTTATAATGATCAAAAATGCTTGATACGTAGAAAATAATATTTTTTAATATTATTATAAGTGTCTAATCAGTTTTAAAATACTTCAAATTAAATGTATCAATCCTAGATGGCATAGTACCCCATCCTACTATGTCGCCACATATAGGTTTACAATCAAAACTGTAATGTTGTATTGGAAATTGGGTTCCATCATGGGTCAAGGCTAGGGACAATCTCCTTACCGATTCGAGATACTCTAGCAAATGTCTCAGGATCACACCTGTGGGCAACTCTTGGATCCTACAGGGTCGGTCCACAAATACTTTAGTGGATTAGTTATGCCTGAACACACGCTTCCCGGTCCTATTGAACCTATAAATTGGTCACTATCGACCAATATAACTAAGGCCTCGTAATCTATCATCCACATAAGTAAAATGTCAGGGCTTGCAAAACCCTGATACCACTTCTAGCTAGAAAGAAACATGTGCACTCCCTGCGTTCCCTTGTTCCGTTTCTGACTCTTAGCGGGGTGTGAGGCTCGCGAAGTAACCCTATACACAAAGCTACGCCTAAACAGGTCGTGCTTTGATCATCAACCACAAGGCTCTGCTTTTCAACAAAAGCCTTGATCATTTGCATCTTGGCATGCCACATTGACAATTCACGCCATGCGATCAATAACTATCAATATATAACCTCTGAGCCCATGCGTCTTAGAAAAGGGTGTTAAGCAAGAGAATAAATTCTCCGCCACCAAACGGATATATATTAAATAGACATCAATTCACATAGAATGAAATTCAACGTCAGACACACATCCATTTACAAGTCCGTTTTGGGTCTGAACGAAACCGAAGACAACTTATTCCTCGTCCCATATGTCCAATACGGAAGAGAGGTGCTCGCTTATCCGGACAATCAACAAGTACGTCCGGACAACTACCACTTTAACCATTTATTTGGAGCTACCCAATGTTGGGCATCAGTAGCCATCCATTCGATGTGAAGATCACCGGTCTTCAATCACAGTCTTCAATATCTTCGATTTAAATCGTCGTATAATTATTTGAAATGAGATTGAACTCGGTCTTTTCAAATAATTCTCACATATATATAATTTAAATCATTTCATATCGTTAATATTATTTTATAACGATTCATCGCTATTTTATTTATATAAAAATAACTCAATTTAATTTAACGACGCTTCAGGTCAATAGGCGGCCCTGGCGCTGTTTTTACCCAAATTTGATTTACACATTACTCAAAATCTAACTGTTGGATTTCAATAAATTTTATACCGTTGGAAAGATCTTCCCAAAGCGGTCCTAATGATTCTAGTTTTGGGAAAACCCAACGGTCGGATCTTTCGGTATAATCGTTTAAAGTTACGATTCCAAAACGCAAACTACCGCGCTCGATTCGTTTGATTTTAATTTTTATCTATATATATGTATAATTATATATAAACATAAATTACTCGACAATTCCACTAACATGTTTAACACGCCAAATAAAAGAATATTTTATTGGTATAAAAGCATCTACATGTTCATAATGTCAAATAAATATGTATTTTATTTACATTTCATTTTTGCTAATGACAAATAAAAAGATAGTTTTTATTTGTATTTCCGTTTCTAACTTAAACAAATAAAAAGAAATATTTTATTTGTATATAGTTTCAATGTATGTTTTGACAATAAAAATAATCCTTTAATTAACATACCAATTCTAATGTATGTCGTGACAATAAAAATGATTCTTTAATTAGCATACAAATTCTAATGTATGTTGTGACAATAAAATCGATTCTTTAACTTACATACAAATTCTAATGTACGTTTTTATAATTCTAATGACAAAATAAAAAGATAATTTTGTCTACGTGACATGTTTACAATTTTAGCGACAAAATAAAAGATAATTTTGTGTACATGACATGTTTACAATTCTAGTGACAAAATAACAGGTAATTTTGTCTACATGACATGTTTTACATGTCTAATTCAACAAAAGAAATAAAGGTGATATTCTGTTTTGTCAACAATTCTAGTTCAATAAAACAAATAAAAGTGATAATTTGTTTTGTCGACAATTCTAATTCAACAAAACAATAAAAATGATGACTTTGTTTTGTCGATAAATCTATTTCAACAAAACAACTAAAAATGATATTTTTATTAAACAAAAACATATTCTTATCTAAAAGACATATTTATTTACAAAATATGTTTTCTAACTAAATGACATATTTTGTTTACAAAATATGCTTTCTAACATAGATGACATATTTATTTACATACATTTTCCTATGTATTCTAATGACAAACAAAAGGACATTTTATTTGCATACATTCTTCTATGTATTCTAATGACAAATAAAATAATATTTTATTTGCATACATTTTTCTATGTATTCTAATGGAAAAAAAATTGTATACATTCTTCTATGTATTCTAATGACAAATAAAAGAATAATTTATTTATATACATTTTTCTACGTATTCTAATGACAAATAAAAGAATAATTTATTTGTTTACATTTTTCTATTCAACATAACAAATAAAAATAATAATTTTATTTGTTTACAATTTCTATTTCAACTTAACAAATAAAAATGATGACTTTCTATTTTGTTAACAATTCTATTTCAACAAAATGATAAAAAAAATGATTCCTTCATTTTGTTGACAATTCTATTTCAACCAAATGATTAAAATGATATTTTCATTTTTGTTGATAATTCCATTTCAACAAAAAGATTAAAAGTGACAATTACATTTCGTTAACAATTCTAGTTTAACAAAATGAATAAAAGTGATAATTTCATTTTTGTCTAAAATTCCAATTTAACAAAATGCATATAAGTGATGGTGGCATTTATGTTGACAATCCTAGTTTGACAAAATGATTACAAGAGATAATTTCATTTTGTTAACAATTCTAGTTTTAACAAAATGAATAAAAGAGATAATTTCATTTTTGTTGACAATTCTAGTTCAACAAAATGACTTAAAAGTGGTTATTCATTTTTGTTGACAATTCTACTTAACAAAATGACTTAAAAGTGATTATTTATTTTTGTTGTGACAATTCTAGTTCAACAAAATGACTTAAAGTGACAATTCTAGTTCAACAAAATGACTTAAAGTGACAATTCTAGTTGAACAAAATGACTTAAAAGTGGTTTTTCATTTTTGTTGACAATTCTAGTTCAAACAAATGACTTAAAAGTGGTTATTCATTTTTGTTGACAATTATAGTTCAACAAAATGACTTAAAAGTGGTTATCCATTTTTGTTGACAATTCTAGTTCAATAAAATGACTTAAAAGTGATTATTCATTTTTGTTGACAATTCTAGTTCAACAAAATGACTTAAAAGTGGTTATCAATTTTTGTTGATAATTCTAGTTCAACAAAATTAATATTTTCGCTCCAACACAAATATATTTAACTAAAATGTCAATTTTTGTTTTACCCTAAATCTATTTAACAAAAATGAAATTTTTGTTTAACTCAAATCTTTTTTAACAAAATGTAATTTTTGTTTAGCACAAATCTTATTTAACAAAAATGTAATTTTTGTTTTCAATCATCACATTTGACAAAATGTAACATTTTGTTTCAACTATTATATTTTGACAAAAATGTATCTTTTGTTCCAACTAATTTAATTTGACAAAAATGTATATTTTGATTTAACTAATTCATTTTGACAAACATGTATATTTTTATTTCAGCTAATCTAATCTGACAAAAATGTATATTTTAATTTAACTAATTCATCTTGACAAAAATGTATATTTTTATTTTAACTAATCTAATTTGACAAAAATGTATATTTTGATTTAACTAATTCATTTTGACAAAAATGTATATTTTGATTTCAATTAATCTAATTTGACAAAAATGTATATTTTGAATTAACTATTTCATTTTGATAAAAATGTATATTTTGATTTAACTAATTCATTTTGACAAAATGTATATTTTCATTTAATTAATTCATTTTGACAAAAATGTATATTTTTGTTTCAACTATTTTGTTACAACAAAAATGTCCTTTTTATTTTAACTATTTTGTTACAACAAAAATGCCCTATTATTTTAACTATTATGATATGACAAAAATGACAAATTTGATTCAATAATTATATTTTGAAAAAATGTCAATTTGGATCCAATATTTATATTTTGACAAAAATGATAATTTTAATTCCATTATTCTAATTTGACAAAAATGATAATTTTTGTTTAACTCAATTCTAAATAACAAAAATGTTAATTAAATTCTAATTAACAAAAATGTTAATTTTTGTTTAACTAAACTCTAATTAACAAAAATATTAGTTATTGTTTCAACTATTATATTTTGTTAAAAACGACAATTTTGTTTCAACAATTCCAAATTGACAAAGTTGACAAACTTAATCCAATAATTCTAATTTGTCACAATGACAATTTAAATCAAACCCTTTTTTTCAAAAAAATTTGGCGTTTTTGTTTCTAACAGTTTCATTCAACACAACAATCATCAAATCAATAGATCTACATAACTACTACAATCATCAAATCAGATCAAATCACGTAACATAAAAATAGAATTTAACAGCGCATAATTTAACATCGATTTTAGATCAAATCACATATCAAGATTAAGTAATTTTAATTATAAAAAAATAAAATTTCTCACAATGGTTTTTAATTCTTTGAAAATTGTAGATAGCTCCAAATTAGTTCTAGTCTGTTCTGAAATGTAGATCTGGATTCCACGATTCCAACGCTTCAAAAATCATCTGATTGTGCTTTCGTTTGAATGAGATTGTAATGACCCGCATTGGCAGAGGTATTATAATTAATTTATTTAATTATATAAATAGTGATATAACGAATTTAATGGTCATGGAATTAAATAATGGTGAATATTTAATTCAAATAATAATTTAATAATATATTTAATTCTGAAATAATCAGAATTGGCTGAAAGGGCGATATGGTGTGAACTGGATCATCTGTGATATTTAATTCAGTTTAGAATTGAATTTGAATAATGAATATATTATATAAACGACAGTTTGAACGTAGAGTTATAATATAATTAAAATCGAGCTTGAAATGGCACTGCAGTTCGTAATTTGGCGATTTGAACTTCAACTGAATGTACAGGATTCGTTTTAAGCCGGATTTCTGTGAAACAAGAAACGTGTGGAGCTGGTGGAGTATATCTTTCTAGTGGAAGAGAAAAATCTGGATTTCGTCGGGTAGATTTTGATTTACGTCCAAATCAAATTTTAGAAAAGTCGCTGTGGAATTCCTTTATAATTTATAAAGGAATTATTTATATTTTTAAAAGGAATTCAATATAAATCGAATATCGGGTTGACCCAGATTTAAAATATCAAGTTAGAAATTCATATAGGAATATTCTAGAGCTTTGTGATATTCTGTGTGAATACATACAAAAATATTTATTTATAAATATTAATTTTAATTATATTTAAATATATTTATATATTTAAATGGGTCGTTCAGAGCTTTAAAAATAGCCGGTTTCGCAAACGAAGTCGGAATTCGACGAAACTAATTTTGTTGGATCCGCAATGTCAAATAGTTGTTAGATTTCCAGTTTCGTGATTTTTGAAGTCAGTATGTGGTCGTACGGACTTTTAGAGTGAAAAACTGTCAGTATTTTGACCTTTAAAAATACGCTGTGTGAGCATACGAAGTTGGAATTCGACGAAACCAGTTTCGTTGGGACCGGAATGTCGAACTGAAGCTGCATGTCAATTTTCATGATTTTTGGATATAATACGTGACCGTAGGAATTTTTAGAAGGATAAATACAAGAGCATATGAAAATAAATAAATATAAAATTATTTAAAAAAAATCCTATAAATACCCTTACCAATTTCTAAACCTAAACTCATTCTTCTTAGGTCAGATTTTTGGTCGCCGCTCGTTTCTTTCAGGAAACAAAAACATAGAAGGAAAAACAATCTTTAAAAATCAAAGTGAATTCTATAAATCACAAAGTATGTATATTTGAGCTTCTGTGAACCTCCTCTTCATTTTGGTACCACATTTGAAGGATCTGAACCTCCTTATGTCCACAGCGTTAACCAACCATGGGATTAGGGTTCAGAAATTCGTGCAATACAGGCATCGAATCATGTTTTGAGGTATGCGTTAGTGGTTGTGGTGTTCGATAGCATCAAACGAGGAAGTTTGGTGGATTTCCATTCAAAAGTTTGTCGACGGAACCACGGTGGAACATCCAGGTCGCGTATCCAACGCTGTTGCGAGTTGGGCAAATTAGTGGTGAGGTTGAAGAGAATGGAAAGGAGAGTCCAATGGCGATTTTGGTTTGTTGATTTATGAATGGGAGAGCGAGAATGGATGAGGAAGAGCACGGCTAATGGCTTGGAGTATACAGAAGGTTACGGCCTACAGAAAAGAGGAAGAAAAGGGAAATAACGGGTCTGGGCTTTAGAAGAGGGGTGTGGGCCAAATTTGAATGGGTGAGGCCCGATTGCTTAATGAATATAAGTTTAATTTTTAATCGAATAATGTACAAACTCTAAATAATGATAACTTTGCCATACGCTATCGAAATTCAGCGAAACAAGATCCGCTGGGATCGCATGGGCGATGGCTACACGATGGAACTGACTGGAAGTGGATTGGGGCTCGTATGAATTTATGGCGAAATAAATTGTTTGATTCAAATCAAACAACAGTTTATTGTTCTTTAACGATGAACTGCAAATGTGAGTAAATCTCACTAACTCTGAACAGTTTAGAATTTCATGTTGTATTTTTAGAACTGTTAAATGTTGGTTGATTGACTGTGTGCTTAACAGAATATATCATATGGAACTGAAAGTGATGTTGATTTTATTGTGTAACATCTGTGGATGCAGGGAAACAGGTTGGAGGAATCGACTGGATTCCTCAACATTTATTTTACTGTTTTTCATATATTGTGATATATGATGTATTATATAATCTGTTATGGATTATGTTTGTTCGAATGATTTTGATCTTTATTATTCAATATTTTAAATATCATAAAAGACCCTGGGATGTAAAAAGAATTATTTCAATGTATATTGAAATAAAGGGATTTTATAAAATCAATAGATTTTATAAAAGGAAATATTTCAAAAGTAAATAAAAGGGGAAATGTTTATAAAACGAATAGAGTTTTATAAAAGGGAAAAATGTTGATAAAACGAATTGAATAGAAAAAAGGAAATAACTAGAGTAGAATAAATAAAGATATACAAGGAAATATTTGTAAACCATTTACAAATAGGATTGAAAAGGAAATAGTGTAAAACCATTAGCAAATAGTTTAGAACGAGGAAGGTTTGTAAACCACTTACAAATCAATCAGAAAGAGAAATGTTTGTAAACCATTTACAAATGATATTGAATAGGGGATATTTGTAAAACCATTTACGAATAGAAATAAAAAAAGGGAAATCACTTGTAAAGTGAAGAACCGTTACTAAAAGTAAATCTTTATAAATGAATAGTTTAATTGAGTTAAAAGGAGTTAATCGATGTTGGTTTAATCGAAAGAAGTTAATCGTTGTTAGTTTAATCGAAAGGAGTTAATCGAAGTTAGTTTAATCGAGTTAAAAGGAGTTAATCGATGTTAGTTTAAT
The DNA here is from genome assembly GCA_030737875.1 of Allium sativum. Classification (NCBI taxonomy): domain Eukaryota; kingdom Viridiplantae; phylum Streptophyta; class Magnoliopsida; order Asparagales; family Amaryllidaceae; genus Allium; species Allium sativum. The sequence goes on along the minus strand of CM060916.1, from coordinate 708,208,515 downwards.
CGAGTTAAAAGGCGTTAAGAGATGTTATTTTAATCAAAAGGAGTTAATCGATGTTAGTTTAATCGATTAGAGTTAAAGCAAACGAGTAAACGAATATAGTTTATTCGAATAGAAAGTAAAAGGAGTTAATCGAATATAGTTAATTCGAATAGAATGTAAAATGAGTTAATCCAATATAGTTTATTCGAATAGAAAGTAAAATGAGTTAATCGAATATAGTTTATTCGAATAGAAAGTAAAATGAGTTAAAAGAATATAGTTTATTCAAATAGAATTAAAACAGTTATCGAATATAGTTTTTCGATAGGAGTTAAGTGAATAGAGTTAAAGTTAAATGAAAAGAGTTAAGTGAAAAGAATAAATTGAATATATTTATCAAATATACCTTATCGAAGGAAAGAATTATCGAATAGAAAAGATTTGAAAGAGAGTTACGTAAGGAAGTTTGTTAAAGAATTAGAAGGGTGAACTTTGTCTATTTCAAGGTTAGGAATGTTGTTCAGTTAAGGTCTGAGAGGTAGTATTACCCCAACTTGATTTGACTTCATTTTTAACTAAGGAATGGTTAAGGTTCGATAGTAAAGGATGGCTAAGTGAATTTATTAATTAAAGGAAATGGTTTGAGTTGGCATCGCGATAGTTTGTTTAAACATCTGTCTAAGTCCAATGAAGAAGCTTTGGAAATGTTTTCCAAATAAGAAACCAGAAATGTTTTCTAATAAAGAAAACAAGAAATGGAAATGTTTTCCCTTGTTAATAACGTATATTTTCCAAATTTAGAAAATAAGAAATATTGAATATAGGGAAACATGAGATAAGTAAATTAATGAAATAAAGAGATAAATGTTAAATGATGTTTGATCGATATAAATTTCCATTTGGAAATAATATCGTTGTTTGCACACCTGTTTTTCTTCGATAGTTAAATCACAGACTATCGAAGTTTTGACCATTTTAACGTTGTTAATATGGAGAGACCAGTTGGATTATTATCCTAAGAACCACTCTGTATTGGCATAAGCGTTGCGAATCATATATGCCAAAGGAAATTGAAGACGGAGTTATGCAAGGGCTATCCTGTTTACAGAATAGTGCCTTCGGTTCATCCTGTTCCTGGATTGCTTGTATGGACGGATGTCTGACAGAGTATTTCCAGACGATCATGTATATTGATTTCTCCAACCGTACCAAGAGTGGAAGAGAAGGAAACTTCTTTTAGCTAACACATAATGTATGGTTGAGGACGTCAATCGGTGATTTGATGGATTTGACGATGTGGCATTCAAAGCGAATCTGGGGTGATGATAAAGCGTAGCTTCTAGCCTCACATCCCATAAATGACAGAAATCGGGCAGGCAGCATGGCTAAGTCGGTCGCACCAAAGTAGGGTGTATAATCACCTGATCTAGAGTTTCATTTACTTCTAAAAATCTATTGTTGATGTTGTCCCATACGGGAAACGCTTGCCGATCCCAACCGTTGGTGAGATACATTCGATACACTCAAGCGAAATGAGTGGTCGGTCATGTGTGGCCGGTTGCAAGATGTTCTTGTTGAACCCAGTGTATTCCTCTCTAGAGGTACACTAGCGAAAGGTGGTTCCGTACCTTGTCATAGTTGGAAACCCATTACCCAATACGTGCTTGCGGTTTTGATTGTATACTATATATGTAGAATGTGAGATGAAAGCGTTTCTGCTAGATGATTATTATATTGTGTTGATAGACATTATTATAATATCAAAAAAAATTGATATAGAGATATTTGGATTCTCATAAGGGAAAAACCCGTTCTGTTATACGGCGTGGTCTTATGAGATATCGATTACCTGCTTGAATTGTTTTAAACTGTTTTACTCACACCAGTCCCATGACTGACCCGGAGTTTATTTTGTTTGTTTTCCCTAAACTCTTGGGTGCCTAATTTTGTACGGGCAGTCAAGTAGTTGGGATTTACAGATATACTGGAAGATCTAGAGCAAGAGGCTTCAATATCATATAGCTATAGTTTATTTCCGCTGTGTTGTAAGTGTTGTACTTTGATAATGATGTATATTCAAATACAAATGTATATTTCAAAGTTATGTTACATATATTATATGTTATTCGTTCCGCTGTGAGATTCGTGTTACTCTGATGTTGTGTTCTTCTTCTTCTTCTTCTATTCTAAGTTTCTATCTTATCTATTCTCACCCTCTGTTTTCTTTCTATTAATTTCCTGATTTTCAGTTTAATTTGGGGTTGGACTTGTGTTTTTGGTCAGCTGAAATTGGACCGGATTTTGGGTCATTACAGTTGGTATCAGAGCTTAAGTTAAGTGATTTACCTTGGCTCTGCGACGTGACTCGGTAGAGATAGGGTTAGTAATACCCTACATTGAGTTGAGTGTATAGATACGAGTGAACGTATTTGTTATTGATATAATTTTTTTTTATATTGTGGAGATTCATTGGTTGAGTTGTTTATGGGTTCTGGTTTATCAGTTTGATCCACTGTATTGGTAGGAGTTGATAAACACTTGAATACGATGGGTCGATACGATATGTTTTGAAAGAGGGTAAATTAAAATAAGTTTACCCAAGGTATATCTTGATATATAGATGATATATATATCAAAATTATAATATAATGGATGTATTGGTTGTTATTATAATCGAGTAAGATTATAAATAAAATGGTTATGTGAATAACCAATCAGAATTCATATAAGTGTAATACGTGAAATCAGATGAGTTAAATCTGAAATTTAAGCCAGAAATTGAATTAAAATTCTGGAAAATTGGATAAGTGTTTGTAAAGGGATTCGGATTAAAAATAAGGAAAATTTAAGATCTTGGGAGATTTTAAATTGCTTAGCAGTGTGAATTATATTTTGAAATGAATTTCAAAGTGGAAATGTTTAGAAATGGTTTTATAGTATTGAACTCACTTCGATCGCTGGAAAATAGATTCTGATGATGACAGCTGCATCATCAGTATTCATTTTCGAGTTATAAGTGACGAATTACTACCAGAGATACTGTTTTGAATTTGTTTTGGGAAAGACAAGTTGTGTTGAATTTCAAAATGGGATTTATAATGTAGAATTTGAATATATAGAATTCGAATAGAATTTGATATATAGAATTTGAATATAGAAAATATAATGGAAATTCAAATATAGAATTTGAATATAGAAAGTGAAATGGAATTTGAATATATGATTCAAATAGAGTTGAATTGGAATTTGAATATAGAATTCAAATATAAAAGTGAAATAGACTAAAGAGTTAATTAACAAATTAATTAACGAATTGAGTTAAACGATCAGGTATAGTAAAATAGATGGGTAGGTATAAATATACATGAGATAGGTATGAAGAAATATAAATAGAATGCTCGACAGAAAGGTATGTAGTTAATTCATATATGAGATTTTATGCGCTGTATCGGCTAGTCGCTTGGCTTTTTCTTTTTCTTTTGGATTGGTGAGGGCCATGGGAGGCTATTTGAAATATCCTGATGCTCTTGGTACAAAGGAAGTTATGGCGAATTTTTCCGGAAATTTAAGGAGTTAGAATATTTTTAAGGTAATTTGATAGTTAGAAATCAACGTATCGATATATATATATAGAAGTCGATAAGGAAACAAACTTAGAAATAGAATAGTAAAATCAAAAAGGAAGACTAAGAATAAAATCTCATAAGAATAGAAAGAGAAAGTGTATAGGTGTTTAAAGGTGAATAAGTAGTTGTATGGTATTGATTATTCGAGTAAGTAGTCATATCTGTTTTGACATTATAAATGTTATTCAGTCAAGGTCTGAGAGGTAGTTATACCCCAACTTGATTGATTTCATTATTAACAAATAAATAGTAAGATTCCAGGCTCGAAGATCAATGTTAGATAAGAGTTAGTTGAATATAGTATTTGGATTGTCGTAACGATGTTTTACACAACATCCGTTTTAACCCAAATAAGTGTAAGCTTGGAAATATAATAAGAATATTTCCTAAGTATAGAAATAAACGAGATCGGAAAAGAGATAAGTAATTGGAATATTTTCCAATTATAAATAGCATATATTTTCTAAAGTTTAGAAAATAAAGGAAGGCAATATTCGGAAATGTTTTCCAAATAACATAGAAGGCCAATATGGTTATTGAAAATATTTGGTTAACAAATATTGATAAAGAAATAGAGAAGTGATTTAACTAATGGAATATTAGTTAAGGGCTCAGTGACATGTTCAAAAGGAAAATTTGATTTTTGAAAATAGTAAACTGTTTAAAAACTCCCAGGAAAAGACTGTTGGAATTAAAAACAAATTTAACAGAAATTTGTGAAAGCAAAATTGAATTAAAGTAAAGCCAGTAAAGTGGTAACTGAGATTAAATTAGAATGATATCAAGACAAATTGGATTGTGAGATTCAAATTTGAAGTGTAATGTGATAATCAAGTTAAGAGTTGGGAATCGAGAAGAAACTCGAGTTGAAATGATATTTGGCTCGAATATAAACGAATGGTTGTGTTGTGGATAAAAGCAGATTGGAATTTGATTGGGATAACACTGGTATATGCTGAATTGACAACAGGTGAAAGTGATAGAGTTGATATGCCCAACAAAAAGGTACAAGTTTATATTCGATATAAGCATGAGATTTATGAGCCGAATTGGTAAGCCCCTTGGCTGTTTGATTCTCTTTTGGGATGGAGATGGCCTAGAGAGGCGAGTGGTGGTTTGACGTATTGACCAGTATAAAGGAGGTGCTGGCGAAATTTTTCAAAAATTAAGGGGTTATAAAATTTTCAGAATTTTTGAAAATTTTCGTTGATAAGAAGAAATAAATAATTTAATTGAATTTTAATTGGTCCAGTTGAAAACTAGAGTTAAGAAGTGAACAAATATGTTCTAACCAGTCGATAGGGTCGTCCTCTACCTTTTAGCAATTTCGAGGACGAAATTATTTTAAGTGGGAAAGATTGTAATGACCCGCATTGGCAGAGGTATTATAATTAATTTATTAAATTATATAAATAGTGATATAGTGAATTTAATGGTCGTGGAATTAAATAATGGTGAATATTTAATTCAAATAATAATTTAATAATATATTTAATTCTGAAATAATCAGAATTGGCTGAAATGGCGATATGGTGTGAACTGGATCATCTGTGATATTTAATTCAGTTTAGAATTGAATTTGAATAACGAATATGTTATATAAACGACAGTTTGAACGTAGAGTTATAATATAATTAAAATCGAGCTTGAAATGGCGCTGCAGTTCGTAATTTGGCGATTTGAACTTCAACTGAATGTACAGGATTCGTTTCAAGCCAGATTTCTGTGAAACAAGAAACGTGTGGAGCTGGTGGAGTATATCTTTCTAGTGGAAGAGAAAAATCGGGATTTCGTCGGGTATATTTTGATTTACGTCCAAATCAAATTTTAGAAAAGTCGCTATGGAATTCCTTTATAATTTATAAAGGAATTGTTTATATTTTTAAAAGGAATTTCAATATAAATCGAAAATATCAGGTTGACCCAGATTTAAAATATCAAGTTAAAAATTCAAATAGGAATATTCTAGAACTGTGTGATATTCTGTGTGAATACATACGATAATATTTATTTATAGATATTAAATTTAATTATATTTAAATATATTTATATATTTAAATGGGTCGTTCAGAGCTTTAAAAATAGCCGGTTTTGCAAATGAAGTCGGAATTCGACGAAACTAATTTTGTTGGATCCGCAATGTCAAATAGTTATTAGATTGCCAGTTTCGTGATTTTTGAAGTCAGTGTGTGGTCGTACGGATTTCTAGAGTGAAAAACAGTCAGTATTTTGACCTTTAAAAATACGCTGTGTGAAAAATAGTCAGTATTTTGACCTTTGAAGGTGCATGTCAATTTTCATGATTTTTGGGTATAATACATGACCGTAGGAATTTTTAGAAGGATAAATACAAGAGCATATGAAAATAAATAAATATAAAATTATTTTAAAAAAATCCTATAAATACCCCTTACCAATTTCTAAACCTAAACTCATTCTTCTTAGGTCAGATTTTTGGCCGCCGCTCGTTTCTTTCAGGAAACAAAAACATAGAAGGAAAAACAATCTTTAAAAATCAAAGTGAATTCTATAAATCACAAAGTATGTATATTTGAGCTTCTATGAACCTCCTCTTCATTTTGGTACCACATTTGAAGGATCCGAACCCCCTTATGTCCACAGCGTTAACCAACCGTGGGATTATGTTTCAGAAATTCGTGCAGTACAGGCATCGAATCATGTTTTGAGGTATGTATTAGTGGTTGTAGTGTTCGATAGCATCAAACGAGGAAGTTTGCTGGATTTCCGTTCAAAAGTATGTCGATGGAACCACGGTGGAACATCTAGGTCGCGTATCCAACGCTGTTGCGAGTTGGGAAAATTAGTGGTGAGGTTGAAGAGAATGGAAAGGAGAGTCCAATGGCGATTTTGGTTTGTTGATTTATGAATGGGAGAGCGAGAACGGATGAGGAAGAGCACGGCTAATGGATTGGAGTATACAGGAGGTTACGACCTACAGAAAAAAGGAAGAAAGGGGAAATAACGGGTCTGGGCTTTAGAAGAGGGGTGTGGGCCTAATTTGAATGGGTGAGGCCCGATTGCTTAATGAATATAAGTTTAAGTTTTAATCGAATAATGTACAAACTCTAAATAATGACAACTTTGCCATACGCTGTCGAAATTCAGCGAAACAAGATCCGCTGGGATCGTATGGGCGACGGCTACACGATGGAACTGACTGGAAGTGGATTGGGGCTCGTATGAATTTATGGCAAAATAAATTGTTTGATTCAAATGAAACAACAGTTTATCGTTCTTTAACGATGAACTGCAAATGTGAGTAAATCTCACTAACTCTGAACAGTTTATAATTTCATGTTGTATTTTTAGAACTGTTAATAGCAATTTTTCGTTCTGGACATGGATTCAGGACTCAAGAAGTAGTTTTGCTGAGGGGATTGGTGATGGTCTTTGTACTGGGTTTTTTTTTATGTTCGGTGTTGGAGTGTTTGTGAAGAGGTAGTCTTTTCTCTTGTTTTTTTGTTGTTTGTTGTTTTGAGAGACTAGTCTTAGCTCGTGTAGTTTTTTTTTCAGTTTTTTTTTAAGCTGGTAGTCTGTATTTGTAATCACTTTTTCCATCTATATATATATATATTTGTGTGTGTGTGTGTGTGTGTGTGTGTGTGTGCTCTCTTCTTTTTAGAGGATCACACATTTTGCTTTCAAAAAAAAAATTAGAACTGTTAAATGTTGGTTGATTGACTGTGTGTTGACTGTTTGATTGAACTGCTAATCAATTAGTTGAATTTCTATATTGATTCTGCTTAACAGAATATATCATATGGAACTGAAAGTGATGTTGATTTTATTGTGTAACATCTGTGGATGCAGGGAAACAGGTTGGAGGAATCCGACTGGATTCCTCAACATTTATTTTACTGTTTTTCATATATTGTGACATATGATGTGTTATATAATCTGTTATGTATTATGTGTGTTGGAATGATATTGATCCATGTAATTTGATATTTTAAATATCATAAAAGACCCTGGGATGTAAAAAGAATTATTTCAATGTATATTGAAATAAAGGGATTTTATAAAATCAATAGATTTTATAAAAGGAAATATTTCGAAAGTAAATAAAAGGGGAAATGTTTATAAAACGAATAGAGTTTTATAAAATGGAAAAATGTTGATAACACGAATAAATAGAAAAAAGGAAATAACTAGAGTAGAATAAATAAAGATATACAAGAAAATATTTGTAAACCATTTACAAATAGGATTGAAAAGGAAATAGTGTAAAACCATTAGCAAATAGTTTAGAACGAGGAAGGTTTGTAAACCACTTACAAATCAATCAGAAAGAGAAATGTTTGTAAACCATTTACAAATGAGATTGAATAGGGGATATTTGTAAAACCATTTACGAATAGAAATAAAAAAAGGGAAATCATTTGTAAAGTGAAGAACCGTTACTAAAAGTAAATCTTTATAAATGAATAGTTTAATCGAGTTAAAAGGAGTTAATCGATGTTAGTTTAATCGAAAGGAGTTAATCGATGTTAGTTTAATCGAAAGGAGTTAATCGAAGTTAGTTTAATCGAGTTAAAAGGAGTTAATCGATGTTAGTTTAATCGAGTTAAAAGGAGTTAATTGATGTTAGTTTAATCGAAAGGAGTTAATCGATGTTAGTTTAATCGATTAGGGTTAAAGCAAATGAGTTAATCGAATATAGTTTATTCGAATAGAAAGTAAAATGAGTTAATCGAATATAGTTTATTCGAATAGAAAGTAAAATGAGTTAATCGAATATAGTTTATTCGAATAGAAAGTAAAATGAGTTAATCGATTATAGTTTATTCAAATAGAAAGTAAAATGAGTTAATCGAATATAGTTTATTCAAATAGAATTAAAACAGTTATCGAATAAGGTTTTTTCGATAGGAGTTAAGTGAATAGAGTTAAAGTTAAATCAAAAGAGTTAAGTGAATAGAATAAATTGAATAGAGTTATCGAATATATCTTATCGATGGAAAGAATTATCGAATAGAAAAGATTTGAAAGAGAGTTACGTAAGGAAGTTTGTTAAAGAATTAGAAGGGTGAACTTTGTCTATTTCAAGGTTAGGAATGTTGTTCAGTTAAGGTCTGAGAGGTACTATTACCCCAACTTGATTTGATTTTTAGCAAAGGAATGGTTAAGGTTCGATAGTAAAGGATGGCTAAGTGAATTTAGTAATTAAAGGAAATGGTTTGAGTTGGCATCGCGATAGTTTTTCTAAACATCTGTCTAAGTCCAATGAAGAAGCTTTGGAAATGTTTTCCAAATAAGAAACCAGAAATGTTTTCTAATAAAGAAAACAAGAAATGGAAATGTTTTCCATTGTTAATAACGTATATTTTCCAAATTTAGAAAATAAGAAATATTGAATATAGGGAAACAGGAGATAAGTAAATTAATGAAATAAAGAGATAAATGTTGAATGATGTTTGATCGATATAAATTTCCATTTGGAAATAATATCGTTGTTTGCACACCTGTTTTTCTTCAATAGTTAAATCACAGACTATCGCAGTTTTGACCATTTTAACGTTGTTAATATGGAGAGACCGGTTGGATTATTATCCAAAGAACCACTCTGTATTGGCATAAGCGTTGCGAATCATATATGCCAAAGGAAATTGAAGACGGAGTTATGCAAGGGCTATCCTGTTTACAGAATAGTGCCTTCGGTTCATCCTGTTCCTGGATTGCTTGTATGGACGGATGTCTGACATAGTATTTCCAGACGATCACGTATATTGATTTCTCCAACCATACCAAGAGTTGAAGCGGAGAAGGAAACTTCTTTTAGCTAACACATAATGTATGGTTGAGGACGACAATCGGTGATTTGATGGATTTGACGATGTGGCATTCAAAGTGAATCTGGGGTGATGATAAAGCGTAGCTTCTAGCCTCACATCCGATAAATGACAGAAATCGGACAGGCAGCATGGCTAAGTCGGTCGCACCGAAGTAGGGTGTATAATCACTTGATCTAGAGTTTCATTTACTTCTAAAAATCTATTGTTGATGCTGTCCCATTCAGGAAACGGTTGCTGATCCCAACCGTTAGTGAGATACATTCGATACACTCAAGCGAAATGAGTGGTCGGTCATGTGTGGCCGGGTTGCAAGATGTTCTTGTTGAACCCAGTGTATTCCTCTCTAGAGGTACACTAGCGAAAGGTGGTTCCATATCTTGTCATAGTTGGAAACCCATTACCCAATACGTGCTTGCGGTTTTGATTGTATACTATATATGTAGAATGTGAGATGAAAGTGTTTCTGCTAGATGATTATTATATTGTGTTGATAGACATTATTATAATATCAAAAGGTTTTTGATATAAAGATATTTGGATTCTCATAAGGGAAAAACCCGTTTCGTTATATGGCGTGGTCTTATGAGATATCGATTACCTGCTTGAACTGTTTTTAACTGTTTTACTCACACCAGTCCCATGACTGACCCGGAGTTTATTTTGTTTGTTTTCCCTAAACTCTTGGGTGCCTAATTTTGTACGGGCAGTCAAGTAGTCGGGATTTACAGATATACTGGAAGAGCTAGAGCAGGAGGCTTCAGGATCATATAGCTATAGTTTATTTCCCCTGTGTTCTAAGTGTTGTACTTTGATAATGATGTATATTCAAATACAAATGTATATTTCAAAGTTATGTTACATATATTATATGTTATTCATTCCGCTGTGAGATTCGTGTTACTCTGATGTTGTGTTCTTCTTCTTCTATTCTAAGTTTCTATCTTATCTATTCTCACCCTCTGTTTCTTTCTATTAATTTCCTGATTTTCAGTTTAATTTGGTGTTGGACTTGTGTTTTTGGTCAGCTTAAATTGGACCGCATTTTGGGTCATTACAGAGATACACGCGATTAAACATTTGAATTACATAATTTATAAACTAAATATAATTAAACTATTTAATTACATCATTAATGAAAGTTAATCCCTTTCCTCTTCGGTTTGTCTTCATCGTTTCAAGCCGCACCTGTAACCCATGAAACCGCATTCCCAAAACCCCATGCGCACGAGAATCGAGGCCACTCGGTGCCGATCCAAAACCGCCACATCGTTGCCCTACCTCTGTTCTTCCCCTGCGCGCTATCCAGGTGAATTCGGAGGTCCATCGAGCTTCAAAACAACCCCTAAAATCGGTGCCTTCATGGCAGAAATTCTATTGATCTATTAACAATTATAAAATCATGCCCGTTCAGTTTGTTGAGCTTGAAGAGCTCTTCAATTTGGTGTTTGGAGTTTGGGAAGATATTGCGGGGATTGGGAGATTGAGGGAGAAGAAGTCGCTGAAGAATCAGCCATTGGTTTAGAGTTAGTGGCGGCTGAACGTATAATGGAGAACTAGGGTTTTGACTAATCCCATATTTATAATATTATATTTTTTAATTTCCTAATTTGCAAATAAAACCCTGTTAATTTCTGATAGCTCCAAATTCAGCCCAACGAATATTGCCCCTAGCCAAATACCCCCGTTTCGGACATAATGGGCTAGGTCCCGTCAGTCCAATCGATCGTTTTCAGTCAATTTTCTTCAATTTAAAATTTAAATCATTTATTTAATTCGATCGTACATTTAAATTTACCGGGGCCACATACGGACTTCGAAAATTCCCAAAAAATAAATCTAGCTATTTTTTGACGATACGGTCCTAACAAAATTAATTTCGTCAAATTTGGAGATCGTTTGAAAAATGGTCATTTTCTGGTCGATTAAATTCAACAGAAATTATCAAACGTTGTTTACTTTTACCACGCTCACAAATTAAATCCAAAAATTATGGAAAATTAAACTTAGCAATAATTTGACATTCCGGATCCGACAAAAATGGTTTTGTCGAAAACGGAGGTCATTTAAAAAATGGCCATTTATACGGGCTATATATTATATTAAATTCCATAGCGACTATTCTGAATATTAAACTAGGAATAACTTTTGATTCCCACTATTAAATTTTAATTTTTCAGATTCGTTGCAAAGATATTTTGAAACAGATTTAAATTTTTTTGGTTTTACTAAAATCCGATTTATTTTGAATCCTGTACATTTAGTCAAAGTTCAAATTTTCAAACTGCCGTGCTAATTCTAACTCCTTTTATAATTAAAATAAATATATTCATTCTAACTTCAATTTAAATAAAATTTTAATCGTTATTATTTAAAACAAATTATTTCAAATATTTAAAATCCATTAAAATTGCTAAAATAAAATTTTTAATTGGTTCCAAAATTCCGGGTTGTTACATCTTAAGTGGTTAACTCTCTTTCTATCTAGTTTGGTTCTTAAGTGGTAGGACTAGGATCCCTCTAAAGGTTTATTCCTTAGAGAGAAACCAAATTCATGGGATCCACCATTATTAGATTTGAAGTAAGTCTTAGGGTCCTCTTTCTCTAAAAGTGGTTAGGCATAAAATGGAAATGACGTATGGTAGTTCATGGGGATGTCCACTTCCTCTAGAAGCTTGTAAGGGCTCAAATAGGGAAATATTGGCAATTGAAATATATGTGGCCATTGCATGTTCATCAACCATCTAAGGGAAGTCGTAAGCGACATAGGTGTCCTACCGAGTAATATCAGTTAAGTAGTAACGTTCGCAATACTACTTCTCATAATAGAAATTAGAGTATAGACTTAAGAACGTTAACGTATTAGGGCGAGGTTTTAAAGGGCTAGGGGTCAGCTTTAGGGTTATAAAAGATCATAAGAATCCACCTTTAATAGGGCCGTAAATAACCGAGAATGCCACTTCATTGGGTCTTTACCCTAAAAAAACCGATGGGCGATTGACTTGGATATCCACCCCCATTGGTTAGAAACTTGGTGTTTGTTGTGTGCTGCATAGACATACTTTGACTTATGTAACCTGCTAAAAATATAAGGTATGGACATTAAGTAACACTATATTTCAGTAGCACAGAACTTTATGTTCTGACCCCTCTCCTCAACATATCCAACAGGTCAGTAGATAGGGTAAAGCCATGGACGAAGTCATGATTGAAGATGATGACGAAGATGAAGTTGTTATGCTATTATTAGTAGTTATTGCTTTACTTCTTTTGGAAACTTGGGAGAATGAACTACTTGATGAACCCATTAAACAGATGTAACTGTGACTATTATATTTCTGAGATTTTTAATAAATGCTACATCTTATTTGAGTATTATATTTTCACTTTCTGCTATGTGAGAATTCCATTCGAAGTTTATGTTATTGTTATTTATGCAAATGTAATCCTTACAGGAACCAACGACCCGTTTAACATAGCTCTAAGTTTCGATGGGCCTTTTCTGGATCGAAATTTAGGCCTATTCCTAGCGGTTGGTAACATGGGAGCTACCTTGTGGGATACAAATTCTGGAGTGAGCCTCGAGATTTAAAAAGTGGAAGGAGGTTCATGATACTAAATTGGGGATTAAGGATCCGGGATATGAAATAGGGGGGCTGGTTTTGGGATACGAATTTTCGTGGAGTCATACCAATCTCGAAGTATTTAGTTTTTTTGGAGCAGTTTCGTTGAGCTGATATGACCTTACTCGCATGACTCTATTTGGGCTTGATTCCCAGGTGCTTTGGCAACACTTCTGAGCCATTAAACCACGCGATGGGCCAAGTTATGTGAGCCTATACAACTACCGGTAATTGGGCCAAAATTCGGGTAATAGAGAGGAAGGTTTATTAGGTGGAAAATCGTCAACCTTCCCCCCTCTCGGAAAACAAACTTCTCCCCTTCCACATTCGCAAACCCATCCCTCCCAATCTCTCCAAATTCAAGTAAGATGATATAGTAGTGTAAGAGGTATGACTTTGTAATGAGGTATGGTTAGAGGATGGGTTGTTTTGCTTTTTAGTTAAAAGTAAACCTTTACTTACTTTTTCCAAGATCCTACTTAAGTTTGTTAAACCTATGCTAAAATAAGAGATATATGTGTATGAGTGTTCCTATAAATATATATGTTGGGTTTCACATGTGGTCTACGATGTTGTATTATTTCCATTCGTCAATCCGTCGATTATCCAAAATAAGCTTTTCGAGAATATTTTAAATTTTTGGTTAGAATATTTAATCTATTAGACAAAATATGAAAACAAATACCATGTTATATTTAAATAATCAAAATATGATTAATTAAGTATTAAATAATATTAAGCAAATTTTTTAATATTTCGTATTAGAATGATAAACCGATATCGTTTTTCGTTATATTTTCAAGTTAAGTAGATTTTCCTTTATGTAACTCAGTATAAATGATTGGTATTCACTATATAACAAATTTATAATGAATAATTATCATTTAAGACTAGACTTTGAATAATTATAATAATTATTAGATCATCAAATCCTTATTTAAATTCATAAATTAACTATTGGTTATAATACCCTTATTGATGATGTCATAATACATTTCATTTTTAACGATGAGACATAATATTTTATTTTACATTCTTGTTTAATTGGGGAAATAAGTGTAAGTATGTACAATCGTTTGTGATACTTATCATTAAAAAGCAGTTTTATAGATAAAACGGTTTTGTTCATTTTATCAACATTTTCCTTATGGAAATTGCCTTCCGAATAATTTTCCAAAATAAGTTTATCTTCATTTATTACTAATTTTGAATGGATTATTAGTTAGAAATCATCCATATTTGAATATTTAAAATAATTTAAATATCCTTAGTGAAAGTGATCAAATGTTGGTTTGTTGCACGGGTAGTGTTCGAATAAAGGTGAGATTATGATTCGAAGGGTTTGTTTCGGGATTGTTAAGTAACATGAATCCTTTCAACTTAAAGCAAGCATCTTGAATTCGAAGCAAAGTATTGAGAACCATAATGTTTTGAGGATTGGAGCAAGGTGGTATTTCAAGCCTTGAAGCAGAGTGTTTGGATGCTAAATGTTTCGTTGCCCAAAGCAAGTGTTTCAAAGCCTGAAGCCACGATGCTTCCAGATCCAAACCAGATGTTTTGAAGCTAGAAACAGTGCAATTTAAATGTAACATATTTTAATGTTTTCACCAAAAAAAATTCAACATAATTTCAAATTGCTTAGAAATGAAATTAGTGCTTTGTTCGAAACAAATAGTGGATTCTTCTAGAGGCAAGAAAAGATGTGTGACTAAGGGATGGATTGGTGAGATCTTAAGGGTGTACAAGAGGATGTGGATTGTTGATTTCGTTTATAAGGTGAGGAGTGACTCAGAGGGGTATGGAATCAAAGGATTGTGATAGGAAACTTGAAATGTAGCCAGGATGTAGGATAATGGATTGGTTCAAAACCAATGATAGAGGCTGTAAATTGCTCGTGTTTGAAAGTGTGAAAGAATCATTGATAGCCCAGAGTGTTTTAGTTATTGAATCAAAGCAGGGGTATTGTATACCCTGGACGAGGGGTCTAGTTGTTAGATATTTGGGTCTTGAAGGCGAACATATTGAACAAGTGGGTTTTGCAAACACGGTAGTTTGACAGAACCAAGATTTTCCGTTTGTCCTTGGCATAAACGAGGATGGTCATATAGGTTAAAAATAAATTCACTGCTTTAGAAAGTAATGATTATAATTTGTTTGATGGATGTTATGTGTAATGACCCGCATTGGCAGAGGTATTATAATTAATTAATTTAATTATATAAGTAGTGATATAGTGAATTTAATGGTCGTGGAATTAAATAATGGTAAATATTTAATTAAAATAATAATTTAAATAATATATTTAATTCTGAAATAATCAGAATTGGCTGAAATGACGATATGGTGTGAACCGGATCATCTGTGATATTTAATTCAGGTAGGAATTAAATTTGAATAACGAATATATTATTTGAACGACAGTTTAAACGTATAATTATATTATAATTAAAATCGAGCTCGAAATGGCGCTGCAGTTCGTAAATTGGCGATTCGAACTTCAACTGAATGTACAGGATTCGTTTTAAGCCGGATTTCTGTGAAACAAGAAACGTATGGAGCTGGTGAAGTATATCTTTCTAGTGGAAGAGAAAAATCGGGATTTCGTCGTGTAGATTTTGAGATATGTCCAAATCAAATTTTAGAAAAGTCGTTGTGGAATTCATTTATAATTTATAATGGAATTATTTATATTTTAAAAAGGAATTTCAATATAAATCGAATATCGGGTTGACCCAGATTTGAAATATCGAGTTAGAAACCCATATAGGATTTTCTGAAGATGTATGGTATTCCACTGTGGATATATAGATAATATAAATTTATTTATATTTAATTTAATTATATTTAAATATATTTATATATTTAAATGGGTCATCTAGAGCTTTAAAAATAGCCACTTTTGCAAACGAAGTCGGAATTCGACGAAACTAATTTTGTTGGATCTGCAATGTCAAATAGTTGTTAGATTTCCAGTTTCGTGATTTTTAGAGTCACTGTGTGATCGTATGGATTTTTAGAGTGAGAAACAGTCAGTATTTTGACAGTTAAAAATACGCTGTGTGAGCATACGGAGTCGAAATTCGACGAAACCAGTTTCGTTGGGACCGTAATGTCGAACTATATCTGCATGTCCAGTTTCGTGATTTTTAGGTACCATATGTGATCGTACCGATTTTTAGAAGGCTAAAACGAATATAAAATAATAAAAGAAAAATATCTAAACTCATTTAATGGTCAAACCAAAGGCCACATGTTCGCTTTTTCAGCCACACAAGAAACCTTGTCCTCCCTATAAGATCAAAAATGTAGCCGCCACAAATTGGGTTCCAAGAAACCATCTCGTAAGTTCCGAAAATCCAAAAGAAATCGTAGAAATTCCAATAAATCCTAAAACCCATATTTTCGCAATCCTGGTGAGATATACTCCAAGTCTATACCCTTTTAGCAAGATCGAACCTCTATCTTATTCGCTGGAAATTGACAGCGAAGACTAGGGTTGATGATTTGGGAAAATAGAGCCATCGATTCAGTAAACTAAGATCGTATTTGGGTTTCTTGCATTGGTTCGAGCGAGTATGCATTTTGTTGGGGTATAAAGTAATAAAAAGTATCGATGATTACACAGTAATTTCCGTGCTGACAGGAGAGTCGCGGTTCACAAAAATCACGTCGAGCTGTTCATGAAGGGGTCAGGGTGGTGGAGTTTTTGTCGACGAGTTGAATGGTGAGGTTTGCTTCGAGTTTAGTTGAGTATGTGAGGGGAGGGATCAGATGGAAGGTTGTGTAATGGTGGAGGATTTCTGGAAAGCGTTCGGTTACCAGGAAGAAGGAGAAGCTTTGAGCGGGCTGACTTTTTTGTAGTGGGCTGGTATGGTTGGTTAATAGGCCAGGTCATTATGGTAAAGCCCAATGAAATTTAATTAAATTCAAATTAAAGTGTATACTTGTAATGTTAATATCTTATTGGTACGTGATCAGAATGGGACGAAACAAGATCCATTGGGATCGTATGGACGGGAGCAACAAAATGAGACTGACTGGAAGTGGATTGGCGCTCGTTTGAATTTATGGCGATAAATTGTTTGATTCAAATCAAATAACAGTTTATCGTTCTTTAACGATGAACTGCAAATGTGAGTAAATCTCACTAACTCTTAACAGTTTATAATTTCATGTTGTATTTTTAGAACTGTTAAATGTGGGTTGATTGACTGTGTGTTGACTGTTTGATTGAACTGCTAGTCAGTTAGTTGAATTTCTGTATTGATTCTGTTTAACAGAATATATCATATGGAATTAAAAGTAATGTTGATTTTATTGTGTAACATCTGTGGATGTAGGGAAACAGGTTGGAGGAACCCAACCGGGTTCCTCAACATTTATTTTATTGTTTTTCATATATTGTGATGTATGATGTGAGATATAATCTGTTGTCGATTATATGTGTTTGGACGATACTGATCATCGTGATTTGATATGTTGAATACCATAACATACCGAAATGTTGATAAGAGAATATTTTCAAAGTGATATTTGAAAATAAAATATTTATAAATGGAATATTTATAAATAAGGAATATTTATAAATTGGAATATTTATAAATAGGAGATATTTAGAAAAAGGGAAAACGTTATAAAAAAGGAAACTGTTATAAGGAGGAAATTATTATTTTAAAGTGGAGAACCGTTACTAAAAGTAAATCTTTAAAAATGAATAAACGTTGTTAAAAAGGAAATCTTTATAAAGCGAAAGGAGTTAAATCGAATATAGTTATTCGAAAGGAGTTAAATCGAATATGGTATTCGAAAGGAGTTAAACGAATATGGTATTCGAAAGTTAGTAAATCGAATTAGTTATTCGAAAGGGGTTAGTCGAGTCGAGTTAGTTGAATAGAGTTAATCGAATATTAGTTATTCGAATAAGAGTTAACCAAATGGGCTAAGTTACTCCAGTTAACCAAATGGGTGAAGTTAGTCGAGTTAATCAAATTGAATTTAGTTAAAGGAGTTATTCGAATTAGTTATTCGAAAGGAGTTATCGATTATAGTTTGATCGAAAGGAGTTAAGTAAAAAGAGTTAATCGATTAGGGTTAAATAAATAGAGTTAATCGAATTTAGTTTATTCGAAGAAAGGTTTTCGAATCTAGTTATTCGTAAGAGAGATTATCAAATATAGTTATTCGAAGGGAGGAGTTATCGAATAGAGATTTATTCTAACGAGAGTTACGTAAGGAAGTGTTAAAGAAATATAAAGTGAACTTTGCCTATTTCAAAGTTAGAAATGTTGTTCAGTTAAGGTCTGAGAGGTAGTTCTACCCCAACTTGATTGGCTTCGTTTTTAACTAAGGAATAGTTAAGGTTCGGCAGTAAAGGATGGTAAAGTGAATTTAGTAATTAAAGGAAATGGTTTGAGTTTGCATAGCGGTGTTTATCTAAACATCTGTTTAATCCAAACGTAGGAGTTTTGGAAATGTTTTCCAAATAAGAACCAGAAATGTTTTCTGATATAGAAAACAAGAAATGGAAATGTTTTCCAATGGTAATAACATATATTTTCTAAATTTAGAAAATAAGAAATGTTGAATATAGGGAAACAGGAGATGAAAAATGAACTAAGGAGATAAATGTTATGTTTGATCGATATAATTTCCCTTTGGAAATGATATCGTTGTTTGCACACGTGTTTTTCTTTGATAGTTAACTCACAGACTATCGAAGTTTTGACCATTTTAACGTTGTTAATATGGAGAGGCCGGTTGGATTATTATTCAAAGAACCACTCTGTATTGGCATAAGAGTTGTGAATCATATATGCCAAAGATAATTAAAGACGGAGTAAAGCGCAAGGGCTATTGTATAAGTCTTAGATAACAGTGTCTAAGATGGATGTATTGAATAGTGCCTTCGGTTCATCCTATTCCTGGATGACTTGTATAGATGGATGTCTGACAGAGTATTTCCACACGATCATGTATATTGATTTCTCCAACCGTACCAAGAGTGGAAGCGGAGAAGGAAACTTCTTTTATCTAACACATAATGTATGGTTGAGGACGTCAATCGGAGATTTGATGGATTTGGCGATGTGACATTCGAAGTGAATATGGTGTGATGATAAAGCGTAGCTTCTAGCCTCACATCCGGTAAATGACAGAAATCGGGCAGGCAGCATGGCTATGTCGGTCGCACCAAAGTAGGGTGTATAATCACCTGATCTAGAGTTTCATTTATTTCTAAAAATCTATGGTTGATGCTGTCTCATTCGGGAAACAGTTGCTGATCCTAACCGTTGGTGATATACATTTGATACACTCAAGCGAAATGAGTGGTCGGTCATGTGTGGCCGGGTTGCAAGATGTTCTTGTTGAACCCAGTGTATTCCTTTCTAGAGGTACACTAGCGAAAGGTGGTTTCATACCTTGTCATAGTTGGAAATCCATTACCCAATACGTGCTTGCGGTTTTGATTGTATACCATATATGTAGAACGTGAGATGAAAGCGTTTCTGCTAGATGATTATTATATTGTTGTTGATAAACATTATTATAATATCAAAAGGTTTTTGATATAAAGATATTTTGGATTCTCATAAGGGAAAAACCCGTTCCGTTATACGGAGTGGTTTTATGAGATATCGTTTACTTGTTCGAACTGTTTTAAACTGTTTTACTCATACCAGTCCCATGACTGACCTGGAGTTTATTTTGTTGTTTTCCCTAAACTCTTGGGTGCCCAATTTTGTACAGGCAGTCAAGTAGTCAGGATTTACAGATATACTGGAAGAGCTTGGTGCAGAAGGCTTCAGGATCATATAGCTATAGTTATTTCCGCTGTGTTGTAAGTGTTGTACTTTGATAATGATGTATATTCAAGTACAGATGTATATTTCAAGTTATGTTATAAATATATTATATGTTATTCGTTCCGCTATGAGGTTTGTGTTACTCTGATGTTTGTGTTCTTCTTCTTCTATTCTAAGTTTCTATCTTATCTTTCCTCACCCTCTGTTTTCTTTCTATTAATTTCATGATTTTCAGTTTAATTTGGGGTTGGACTTGTGTTTTTGGTCAGCTCAAATTGGACCGAATTTTCGGGTCATTACATTATGCTTTCTATGGATGCTTTTATCTTCTTCTTTCTATGGGTTAAATAGATCTGATGGTGTATGCAGTTTACATTCTTCAACCCTAATCGGTGTCCTTTGTTATTTGTTTATTGGAGTAGCATATTTTACTTGGTTATTATGTGTTGATTTTTTGGTTGTGGTGATAGGCCTAAACTTGTTTAGTGACATATTTTCTAATAACTGATTAATATTCATTTATCGCTTACACCAGATTGTTGTCTGAACCAATGTTTTTTTCCACTTATTATCTTAGATACTCATCGATGACGCCAATGAGTAGAATAAATAATAGGTGTTGGTGCCGTCAGAGCAGAATTGGAGACGAGGTATTAGAGCTTCCATATTACTATTTGTAAATATCTTGTTCCTCTGTATTACTGTACTTTGAGGGATGTAGTAAGGAATTAGTATCCAAATATTAAAAAATATTGTACATTAATTTGTGGTTTTTATGGGAATGTAGTACCCACTTTATTATGTCTTATTATTATTTTATTGTATAGTTTTTTATTATATTTTATTAATGTGTTTTGAGATATATGGTTGATTGTTTTTGTTTTCTTTCTTATTGATCGTTCCAAATCAGCCTGACACATTGTAGCGCAACTTTCCCTCTTTTGGAGCAGACAGTAGAGGGCGATCGTAATACATGTAGCAATCAATAAGAGGAAAATGCCATAGCAGCCCAAAAAACCATGCAACAGGAGACGATAATGAGGCTGTGTGTGACAATTGACATCGACTCTCCAAATCTTATCTCCAATTAATAGCTCAAACTTCGATGTTGAAGGCAACAACTACATTCAATTTTTATCTTCCTTTGCCCATGCCTCCTCCTAACGGCCACCTAGTGTCGACCATAGTATTTCCTAAATCCGGACGTCCAGTTTGCCGTCATTGTCCTCCTCGTCTCCGATCCCAATTTAGCGATTTTATACTACAAAAACGCCAAGTAAGCTCAATTGTATAATGGTAGACGCGACAAGTTTCATCTAAGAACTTGGGTAAGGTTTATTAAT
Organism: Allium sativum; assembly: GCA_030737875.1. Classification (NCBI taxonomy): domain Eukaryota; kingdom Viridiplantae; phylum Streptophyta; class Magnoliopsida; order Asparagales; family Amaryllidaceae; genus Allium; species Allium sativum. Next base: position 708,187,331 of record CM060916.1, on the reverse strand, counting down.
ATCTAGTTTTGATCTCTTTCTAATTATTATTTTTGGGATGATATCATGATGGAAGAAAATGTAAATATGTTGTTAATTTTTTTAAAGATATACGTTCACCCCTAAGTATGTATGTTCGCTATGCACTAATGAAACCTTATTATATGTATTTAAATTAAGCCTGTTTCCTTTTTATGGGGACGACCTCTGTCTTCACACATGTTTTTGTGTCCGTGAGATTTTAGGTAAACTTGGTGATGATTTATCAACTCAAACGAAATTAATTAACGTACCTTGTTAGAAAGGCAGTAATTTTATTAGGAAAATGTGGTAAAATAGAGTAGTGATACCATATTTACATTGATGACTTAATTTGGGATAACACATACACGAGTTTAAAATCGTTCGACATAAAATAGGTAGGCTCTCGGTGAGGACAAAGATGCAGGCACCGAGCGCTAGGCCACCAACAGTGACGTACGACCCAAACAAAAGCGACATGTTTCGGTCAGTCATCAAAATAATACTATTTATGTGTTTGTTTTAAATCATCCCATTTGCCAAATGAAGGGGTGCGGTGACCGCAACACCACTTATCTAAACCGACTACAGCGACGTACCCAAAGCCAAGGGCCATTTGTGTTTATTAGATATACGGTTAAAGATGCTTTTCCATATTTGAAAAGGACCGGTCATAAAAAAAATTAACGCCCAGCGAGTTAAACGACCGACAGCGACCGATCATCCACGTGGATATCGCTAGTTCTGTGTGCTGCTAACGTTCTAGCCCAGCTAGTCTAGCAAAAAATGGTTGGACGTTTTGTGAAATTGCATGAAGGATCGCTTTCTCTTTTCCGTAGCCACTTGCCAAAAATACCCCGGTACGGTTGAACCTTTACCGTATATTTGAATTCTACTGACTACCCATTATCGTTCGTGTTCAGGATCGGCCCTCAAACACAAAAAAATGTCGAAGACCCTAGATAAATCAGGATAATGGAGGCTGTAATTATCGAAACTTGCCCAAGCATACGCAGTATGAGGTCAGAGGTCCTAACCGACAAATTCTAGTATAGATTTATAGTTTGCACTATAGTTTGCACGCTGAGTACAACTTTTTACTGTTCCACCGCTATAAAACCGTTGAGTGTTTTGAGTGCACAGCTCAAAGCAAGTTAGAAGCCAAATAGCTTCACCCATAATGCTGGTTGGTTTCAATAAAAAAAAATGCAAAGATAATAACATGTACTTTTCCAAATTTAACTTGAACTATACTTGGAAATTTCTTAGAATACAAAATCTAGTTTTTCTTAAAGAGTAATTACATCAAAATTCCAAAATTCTCTTCTTTATTTTTACTTAGGCACGTTTGAGGACATCTAGTCATCCTATAAATATCAACACAAACCATAAATTACAAACCCTTGCCTGGATATAAATCACTTGTACAATACACCTATGTTTCATGGTTACTTCGCTCAAATCATTCACACCGTGTTTCTCATGTAAACCATGTTTTTTAGAGTATTATTACGAGTGTAAATGAAATTATTTGAATAATAATTGAAGATACTTAATAGGAGGATTATGTTTGGATTTGGAGTGGTAAATAAAGGGCATTCGATAAAACATTATTGTGCCATGAGCAAATCGTTGTCTTGAAAGCAATTCAATACAATAACGTCGCATCCGATAATACTGTATTTTTCCTAAGTTTAACATAACAACCTCTCAAACTTGTGAAACAAAGGTTGAAGGAGTTGAATTTTTTTATAAACCATTGTCCTGGAGTTTCGGAGGAGAACTTTATAATTTAATGAATTTTTAAAGACAAGGAGATGAAAAAGATTAATTTATTTAGTATATTTATCCTTAAACTTTATCCAAGTGACGAATTCTTCTTTAACTACAAATTTTTTAGTCGTAATCTCATCTGATGTGTTAAGACTCTTAAATTCTACAAACTTTATGATACATATGTGACTTTGATGGTCATCTACACACCTGCCGTGTTCACGTGGGATTCCAAAAGCTTAAATCTCTCATAGAATATTGTCCGCCTTCCAATCCTAGAATAAGAGTTCATCAAATGTTATATTCTAGCACAACTACTTATAGATACAGACTCATCAGACTAAATTTCAACCTCAAAAATTAATAAAAGTAAATCATTGAGTGCGTCTCAAAAGCACAATCAGTACTAACTAGGAATTATATGTGGGCAATAAGCAGGTATGAAGTGTGTTTTAGAAGCACCACCAAAGTTGATTATGAACATGAAAAGAGCAAATAAACTCAAATTAAGATAAATCAAACATTGTAGCAACTTGAAATTTATCTCTACTACTAACAAGGATAATTCAATGAACTTGATTTCCACCGTGTCCTTTTAAAATTTCGATAATACTCTCATCCACCCATGAAATCTTACCATTTTTTTGTAACCTTCATTGTAATCTCATTTCCAGCTATCAATCAACAAAATTTTACTATCTATTTGCCATTCGATGTCATAAGCAAAACAACTTGAAATAAAAATATTATAACCACCAAATCATTTGCACTTACAACATGCACTTGTCTAATCACTTTTTTATTAAATAAAAATAAATGAATCTAGATATTATATGCACATAAGTGTATTTTATATTTGTAATTAATAAATCAAATTTATTAATTAAAAAGCTAAGGTAAGATAAATAAGTAAAGTAATGGAAAGCGAATTAACATAAAATAGGTACAAGGGCTAAGCCCAAATTATTATAGGACAATAGATGATATAAATTTGCAGTACACTCACTTCATTCTACTGAAAATAGAGTAACATCTAAAAAGAAACCTGATTAATGATAGTATGAAAAGGGAAAATAGAGAGAAGATAAGAAAAACGCAACCAGAAGAAATTAAGACGACTAGAGCAAAACCCCTAAAAGATCGAACTAGTTAATACTTAATATTTCTAGACAAATCCGTAATATATTTCCAGTTTAGAATTGTATGTCTATACATGATGGGGTTCATATAGTTTTTAATAACAAATATAAAAGTTAAATGAATGTTTTATTAGATCTTTTGTCAATACTCAATTGTATTACAATTAGACGTTAACAACAATCAATGTTACTCAACTATGAAACAATTGTCACGTCAAACTGTGTTTAGAATAACGACAGAAAGCGTGACTGATTGTGCACTATACTGTAGCGGTATAGAACTGTCTCCAACAGACAGGAAGAAGAATAGTTTATTAATGTCCGAGTCCAGAAAGGATTCTATTTCCTTGAAACAATATTGTCATCTTACGTACTGATTAACATAATAGCAATTTGTTTCCCAGGATAAAACGGACCAGCCCCATAGCGTAGTGTCAGCAAACAGAGCTCTGACAAACTGAAGTAGATTACATAAACTAGATCAGAGGATTACTTTAAAGAAGAAGAAGAAGAACTAATGCGAGCAGATTAAAAAGTGAATTCTGTCTCGTTTTGGGCAATGTATTTATAGATTGGAGGAGGTGCCTATTTGGGCATTAATAACAGTTGGAATTGGAAAGGTTGTGACCCTTTAATCACGCGGTCATTAATGTGCATGCGCTCATAATTCAAATGGTTATACTCATTCAGCTAAACGAACATGCCTTTCAAATTCGAAGAAATAAATTCTCGTTTCAGCACACTAGCCCAAGCAGCAACCGTCGGCTTTATTCAATCAAGAGACCACAAGAGCCTCAAGGCCCAATCTTTGACACTTTAATATGTTATCGTGTCAAGGCCTAGCCCCACATTCCTCTACAAGCCCTCTTCTTTTCATTTTATATATGTCTAGGCTTGTAATACACAAGAGATGGTTCTATTTATATTTCGATGATGTGGGACTATAGGTTGCTATCTTCTTCTTCTTCACAAATTCCTCTTTCTCTTGCTCATTCATTTCCAACATTGCCCCACATGAATGACCATTCGTTCTTAGTTTCATGAACCGTTTATCACATCAGTTAAAGTAGCACATGGGCCTTGAACTTTCCTACTAATTACCTATTTGAATCACAGGCGAATTAAAAGACATAGACTGTCCTTGAATTGTAAGACTTTTGTGTAATTCCAAAGTAGATAACACATGATAAATGTTTCTTATAACCCTTCATTCTATATATGTGTTCGTTTTTGCTTTGAACAATTGTCTGGTCTCATAAGTGCTTAGAGAATTTCGCTCATAATTCTCTTTAAAGTGGCGCCATCGCACTTACGTAGGTGATTCTGTAAAGGGTATTCTCTAATTCCTCAAATACAGACGTAATTAAAAGTATTAATACTTATCCTTATTCAACATATAATGCATTGACTTATCATAGGAATTGTTTGTGTATAACATTGCCATTAAGTTTCTCTTAAACATCGCTGTCCCTTTGAACCTAGATCTTGGGGTCTCCAGTCAACTAGGTGGGGTTTCCATTTTAGAAAAACCTTTACTCTACAGGCCTTAGCCTCATTCCCATTGATAAGGTTTGAACTCTCTCTTGGAAAGTTTTTTTGTTAGTGGATCCGCTAAGTTATCTTTAGATCGAATGTAGTATATTGTGATAATCCCGTTAGAGATAAGTTGTCTTATCGTTTTATGTCTACGACGAATATGTCTAGATTTACCATTCTATAGTGTACTATTTGCTTTTCCAATAGTTGATTGATTATCACAATGTATATTTATTGGAGGCATAGGTTTGCTCCAATTTGGAATGTCTTCCAAGAAGCTTCGAATCCATTCTACTTCTTCTGCAGTCTTATCTAGTGCAATAAACTATGATTCCATCGTTGATCCAGCAATACAAAGTCTGTTTGGATGATTTCCATGAAAATTCTCCATTTCCTAATGTGAACAGATGTTCACTTATAGACTTTGTATCATGTGATTCAGTGATCCAATTTGCGTCACTAGATTCTTCCACTATTGAAGAATAGTTTGTATAGTACATACCATAGCTCTGTGTATACTTTAGATATCCTAAAACTCTAATTATCGCTTTTCGATGATGTTTACCAGGATTGCTGGTAAATCTACTTAGTTTGCTTACAGCACATGCAATATCAGGCCTAGTACAGTTCATAACATACATGATACTCTCTAGTATACTAGAGTATTCTAACTGGTAGATACCATCACCAGTGTTCTTACCCAATTTGTTTCATATCTACTGGTCATTTTGCAATAGTTACATTATATTGCATGAATTTTTCAAGTATTTTGGTAATGTAATGTGATTGGGATAATGCATATCCCTGGGGTGTTCTCATAATTTTCACACTCGATATCACATCAACCAGTCCTAAGTCTTTCATATCGAATCTAGAGGATAACATATCTTTTGTAGATGTTATTATGGCCTTGTTATTGCCTAGGATCAACAGGTCATCAACATAGAGACAAACAATGACATATCCAATATGTGTGTTTTATGTACACACATTTATCTAATTCATTTATCGTGAATCCATTTGATAACAAAGTTTTATCAAATTTCTCGTGCGACTGTTTTGGAGCTTGCTTAAGGCCATATAGTGATTTTACAAGTTTACTAACTTTATTCTCATTTTATGAGTTTAGAAATCCTCCAGGTTGTTTCATATAGATTTCTTCCTCTAGTTCACCATTTAAGAATGCAGTTTTAACATCCATTTGATGTATTTCTAAGTCATGTATGGGTGCAATTGCAATAAGCATTCTAATTGACATTAACCTTGTTGCATGTGAATATGTATGAAAATAGCCCAGGTCTTCCTTTGTCTAAATCCTTGGACTACCAAACGAGCTTTGTATATGTCTATTGAACCATCAGGTTTCAGTTTCTTTTTAAATATTCATTTATTACCTAAGGTCTTACATCCTTGAGGTAAATCAACTAATTCCCATGTATGATTGGACATAATGGATTCAATCTCGTTACTAATTACCTCTTTCCAATAGGAGGCATCGTTGGAAGACATAGCTTGTTTGTATGTCAATGGATCATCTTCTAACATAAAGGTATAGAAGTCCGGTCCAAAGATTTTTAAAGTCCTTGACCTTTTACTTGTTCTTGGTTCCTCCACTTGTTGCTCAGTACTGCTTTTCTCCTCAAGAGAATAAGGAACTTCATCTTCCCACGGTCTGTTAGGTGTATGATTTTCAGTACCCAGTTTTAAGGGAAATATACGTTCAAAAAATCTAGCATTTCTCAACTCAATAATGGTATTTTCGTGAATATCATCAGTTTCAGATTTGCATACTAAAAATCAATATGCGACATTATTTTGTGCATGTCCAATGAATACGCAATCAATGGTTTTTGATCCGATTTTGACCTTCTTTGGTTTTGGTACCTCTATTTTGACAAGACACCCCCACACTTTTAGGGAATCGTAGGATGCTGGTCTGTTTTTCTAAAGTTCATGAGGAGATTTAGAATTTTTTTTGGAGTATTTTATTTAAAATATGATTTTACAAAAGAATAGCTTCTCCCAAAAGTTATCTGGCAAGCCAGAGCTAATTAGTAAAGCATCCATCGTTTCTTTAAGAGTTCTATTTTCCGTTCGGTTATACCTTTGGATTGAGGTGAATACGGAGCTGTAGTTTGATGTATATTTCCATGCTCAGCACAGAATTCCTCAAATGGAGACTCGTATTCTCCTCCTCTATCACATCTTAAAGATTTTAATTTCTTGTTGAGTTGATTCTCAACTTCTGCCTTATATTGTTTAAACATTTCGAACGTTTCGTCCTTACTTCTAAGGAGATATACATGACAATATCTGTTACAATTATCAATGAATGTAATAAAGTAACCTTTTCCACCTCTAGTTTGACACATTTTCAAATCGGATACATCAGTATGTATTAAGTTTAAAGGTCTGGTCCCTCGTTCAACATGATGAAACGAGGTTCTTGTCAATTTTGCTTCTGCACAAACTTGACATTTATAGTTGGATTCTATATTGCATTTTTGGTATAAATTCTAGATTAATTTATTTTCGCAATGTATCAAAGTTTACGTGCCCTAATCTAGAATGCCATATGCTAGAAACTTAACTTTTATTCATATCAGTGCGTGGTACAATAGTGGTTATATTTTCTTTAAACAAACCATCACACACATATCCACTTTCAACATATATTCCATTCTTGGAAAGTACAAATTTATCAGTTTCAAAGGTCAATTTGAAACTATGCTTGCTCAATAACGATCCTGAAATCAGGTTCTTGCGAATTTCTGGAACATGGAGAACATCGTTTAAAGTTAGTTCTTTTCCACAAGTCAGTTTCAACACAATTTTCCCCTTGCCTTCGACCTTTGAAGTAGATGAATTGCCAATAAAAAGTCGTTCATTAGCAGTTGCAATTTTATAGGTTGTAAACATCCACTTATTAGCATATATGTGTCGAGTGGATCTAGTGTCTACAAACCATTTCTTTGAGTTACCAACAAGGTTGCATTCTGATATTACTACACATAAATCAAGATCAGCAATGCCTTTCTAAACGTCAATCGTGTTTGCTTCTAACTTCTTCTTTTTAGGTGCGTGACATTCAGCTGCTTTGTTCCCCTTCTTTTCAAAGTTGTGGCAAGAACCTAGAAATTTCTTTGACTTTTTAAGGAGCAGTCTTCCATTTTCTTTTGTTTGTCTTATCTGACTCAACTACATTGGCTTTAGCAGCAATATTCTGAGAAAAGTTTTTCTCAGAAATTCCGTTATCTTCCTCGATGCGCAGCCGAACTATGAGATCTTCCATTGTCATTCCCTTAGCTTGTGTTTAAGGTAATTCTTGAAGTCCTTCTAAGAAGGAGGCAGTTTCTAAATAGTTGTGGAAAATTGAAAAGTCTCGCTTAGAGCCATCTTTTCATCTTCTAGTTGGCGGATGATAAGTTGCAGTTCTTGAGTTTGACTGATCACCGTCTTTGAGTCAACCATTTTGAAGTCAAGAAATTTTCCAACAATGAATTTTTTCATGCCTGCATCTTCAGTTTTGTACTTCTTTTCCAGAGCCAACCAAAGTTGATTGGACGTTGCAATAGCACAACAGACATTGTAGAGGCTATCATCCAGACCATTTAGAATATAGTTTTTACACATGAAATCTGAGTTTTTCTGGATAGTAAGGGCCTCTACTTTAGTAGCATCAAGTTCGTGTTCGGCTACCACAGAAGCTTCTTCAGCTTGAAACTTGGCTAGGCTTAATGTTGTTAAATAAAATAACATTTTCTGTTGCCAACACTTGAAATTAATTCCGTTGAACTTCTCTGGCTTTCTCCATGGGACAGAGCCATTGTTGGAAGCACTGGCGCTGACTGAGTGTTTGTCACCGTCTGAATTGGAGTAGAATCAATGTTGCTATCTTGCATCATCTACAACAAATATTGTTTAAAAATGTTAGATTTTTTTTCAATACACAATTGTATTACAATTAAGACGGTAACAACAACCAATGTTACTCAATTATGCAACAAATGTCATGTCAAACTGTGTTTACAGGAATGATAGAAAGAGTGACCGATTGTGTACTAGATTGTAGCGGTACAGAACCATCTCCAATGGACAGGAAGAAGAACGGTTCAGTAATGTCCGAATCCAGAAAAGATTATGTTTCCTTGAAACAATATTGTTGTCGTATGCACTGACTAACGTTGTAGCAATTTGTTTCCCAGGATAAAACGGACCATCTCCGTAGCGTAGTGCCAGCAAACGGAACTCTGGCTAATTGAAGTAGATTACAAAAACTAGATTAGAGGATTTTTTTGAAGAAGAAAAAGAAGTAATGTGAGCAGATTAAAAAGTGAATTCGGTCTCATTTTGGGCAATGTATTTATTTGTTGGATGAGGTGCCTATTTGGGCATTAATAACCATTGGAATTGGAATGATTGCGACCCTTTAACCATGCGGTCATTAATGTGCGTGTGCTCAGAATTCAAATGGTTGTACACATTTAGCTGAACAGACATGCCTTCCAAATTTTGATTTTTTTTTCGTTTAAGCGCACTGGCCCAAGTAGCAACCGTCGGCTCTATTCAATCAAGAGACCCAAAGAGCCTAAGGCCTAATATTTGACACTTAATATATTATTGTGTCATGGTCTAGCCCCACGTTCCTCTACAAGCCCTCTTCTTTTTATTTTATATGAGCCCGTAGGCTTGTAATATATAAGAGAGGGTTCTCTTTATATTTTGGTGATGTGTGACTATAGGTTGCTATCTTCTTCTTCCCAAATTCCTCTTACTCGTGCTCATTCATTTCCAAAATATTTTAGGGAAGAATAGATAAACATGTGATGTTTAAAGGTATTTTCCTACTTTTAAAATTTTAAAATGCAAGGAAAATTTTATGTGGCACTCTGACAATGATTTTAGAGGTGAGTATATAGTTTGGGAAATTTTCCCTGTCATTATAATTTTTTAATCAATTACTAAAGGATAATAAGTAGAAATTAAACAAGCAAACACACTCAAAGTTCCAAACAAAGGATAAAATAGGTTAGAGCAATAGTTGATAAATTTTCTAGGAATTCATTATGATTTTCTATATAGAAAGTAATCCATTTCGTGTTAAGTATCACGTTGGGAACGATGGAAACTATGGGGGCACTAGTTGAAATTATATGATAAAATAAGTAGTATCGGGTAAACAGGAAAATAGATCCAACCCATTTATCAAAAAGGAAGATAAACAACGCTGCAAACGACAAAAAAGAAAATATTGACAAATAAATGAACAGTATTTGTGAAGATGCTGTCACATATGACTAATCTGATCAAGAACGAAGCTTAGGCGGCAGTCCAACGTTTACAAGTAAGCATTGCACCACAACATGAATTGCTCGCACTATTCCTCAGTTCGAAAGGAACATTTAGTAAGAAAAGAGGGTAACGCTCGGTGCTGGGGCATTCTGGTAATACGTCAGGACAAAGGAAAGAATGAAACTAGCAAAAAGTTAAGCGAGATTCGCGAGGAGGCCAAATAAATAAGGGGACATGATCATATGCTAGAATTAAAGTTCGAAGGGTGGTGTCACTCACTAAAATGTGTAACTTACGAAGGCGACGAGATGTATACAACTTCCATAGACTACGATGGTAGTTCCATAACTAAACAAATATTAAAACAGATGAACATCTGGGGAATATGAGGAGGCACACACAAGAATGCACACTTAATGAATGTTGCATTCAATTGCGCTCGAGGATTATTATATATAAAAGAATGAATAAAAGAAGATGCACGAGGCGCGACATTAAATACCTTAAATATTAGCAAAAATATACGTAAAAGAAGATGGGCAGTGCGCAATTTTTAATATCTTAAAAGTTAAAGGAAGTATTTACAAATTAAGCAGATACGCGAGGCACGATATTAAATACCCTAAAAGTCAAAGTAAGTATTTATAAATAAAGAAGATGCATAGAGAAAAACATTAGTACCTTGAAAGTTAAATGAAGTGTATATAAACGAAAAGGATGTGTTACACATAATATTAAAAGCCATAAAGATTAAACAGAGCCTTTGCAAATAATGAAGATGGGATTGGCGTAGTGTTTAATAGTAAATGAATATGAGAAATGTGACAAGGGTGCAGTGCAATTGGATTAATAATATAATCTAAAGGAGAAAACAAGTGGGGTCTATGCCAGGGAAGCAATATTAAATGAGGACCGCTAAGAAAAGCATAGGATATAGACGAAGATAAAAACAGTATGCTTAGGAATTATAATTTTTTTACTTGAATATATGGACGATGAGGTGGAAACCCAATCTATGCACTATGGGTGTGATAGAGATATGGGTGTTCAATAGGGGCAATTATGTAATTTGTTACATATATCAAATTTGTTGACCAATCTTATTCAAAATAATATGTAGTTTCTTTCTATGATATGTTAATATAGTATGTTACATTAATTAATTTAATTAAAATTACACTAAATAGCAAATCATCAAATGATATATTTTTATGACAGCAGTAACAAAATGTTGTAAACATCGATAATATATCAAAATAAATATTAATTTACCATTTTAAATGTTCGTAATCAAGTTACATAGAGATTGGATGTTGATGTATCTGCTGAGACAAGAGAATGTAATGCTCTTTGAATCATGGACAATACATTAGTCGTGTCAGTTGGTAGCACATAGGGTTTACATATTGATAATTGTTGAATAACTGTGGTGTGACTCACTCGATAATCTTTTATTGGTTAATATAACCAAGTCAAATAGAAAATATCGATGTGATTGATTTACATAGTTCTCTAGACTTAAGAATACCATGGATCTTCAATTTTAAATCTCCGCTTTGATAATAGCTAAATCATGGCATGACATCCATCGAGCAACTATAGTTGGGTCGACACGAAGTATTGGAAGTGAAACATTATTCAAGAGAGAATTCGTCTTATTTGTTAAATTAGGTTAGTATCACAGTCAACTCAAGTCAATTGAAAATCAAAATATGTAATTTTAAGAAAATAACATGAAACTAGGCCCATTTAGTGATATTTTCTGACATGTTACAACGTCCGGGATTTAATTTACATGTGACTATTTGTTGAACTATGAGCATTACAACACATGCTTCGTGCGTGAATATTTTTGCTCGTTAATATTAATTTAAATTTTTTGTAATGTCTACTTTTTATTAGTTTAATTTTTGTTCCTATTATTAATTAATTAAAATTTTGAATTTACAAATATTAACTTTGTTAGTTCTTTTTTATAAGCGATATTAGGACTATGTAATATTTGTACCAGAATGTTTTAACTGGTAAACAAACTTTCATTTTTCAGAAATTGTATATGTTTAGAAATTCAAGAGATAATATTTTTCTTAAATTTAACTATATTTTTTAACCGAGGTCATTGGTAGTTAGTTTAAACTTTTATTTTTAAGTTGTAAGATTTAATTTTTATGTTTGTTTAAATTTTTGTTTGTTAGATCTTACTTTCTATGAATATTTATTTTTGTTACTATTTAAAATAAAGCATTTTTGAATTTATAAAGAAAACTTACATGATAGATTCGTCATACTAAGATTTTGTGAATTCCATAGACGTCATTTTTTATAGTTGTCATTGGTATCAAATTTTCTATAAGTTGATTTCATTTAAGATGAATTGTTTCTAAAAGTTAAATATTCTTATCATATTGAAAACAAATGATTTGCACGAAGTTAATCCATGTTTTTAGGTTGAAATCATAGTGTAACGACCCGGATTTTCAGAACCAATTTAATTTTTTTATTTTTGCTATTTTAATGGATTTTGAATATTTAAAATGATATATTTTAAATAATAATGACTAAAAATTTATTTAAAGCGAAGTTAGAATATATAAATTTATTTTAATTATAAAACGAGCTTGAAATGGCACGGTAGTTTGAAAATTTGATTTTAAACTTTAACTGAATGTACAGAATTCAATATAAATCGAATTCCAGTGAACCAAGAAATATTTGAATCGGTTTAATTATATCTTTCTAACGAATGCGGAAAATCCAGATTTCATAATGTAAATAAAAAGTTATGTCTAGTTTAAAATTGAAAATAGTCGCTACGCAATTTATATATATTTTAATAATATATAAGCCCTTAAAAATAGACATTTTGTAAACGATCTCCATACGAAACCACTTTTATTGGATTCGGAATGTCAAATTATTGCTATAGTCCAATTTTCATAATTTTTAGAATTAATATGTGAGCGCAGTGAATTAAAACGTGTTTGGCAATTTCAACTTGAATTTAATCGACTGGAAAATAGCTATTTTCCAAATGGTCTCCAAATTCGGCAAAATTAGTTTTGTTAGGACCGTATCGTCAAAACATAGCAAGATTTATTTTTCTGTAATTTTTGGAGTCAGAACGTGGTCCCGGTAAATTAAAATGTACGTTTAAATTCAGTATATATAGATTTATATTTTAATTTAAATAAAAACTGATCAAAATGATCAAACTGGCTTACGAAACATATCCTATTGGGTTCGGAATGGGGATATTTAGCTAGGGGTTTGTGGTGCTAAACAAGAAATGTACGAAATAAAATAATATTTAAATATATATATAACCTAAATAAAGCCCTAACCCTAATCACAAATCTTCCAGCCGCCACCTAACTGTTTCATGATGGAAAAAGCTCCGAATTTCCCATTTAAATTCTCCTTACCCATTCAGTAAAATTCGAAAATTATAAAGCAGAAATCGTACCGCCATCCAAGATCTTCATTTGCATACCACTTTGATCGAATTTTGTTTTGTGTATGGAGAGAAATCAGGGCTGAAACGCGACGACTTTGGAGTGGATTTTCAGGCCCAGGGGGGATCGAACGGCACGTGGTTCATGGAGGATGGAGAGTGAGTCCCGGCGTTTCAAGGGGTGGTCGTTAATCATGGTCCGGTGGCTTCTAGTGTGGGGCAGTGGTCGGATTTTATCATGAAGGATGGGTTTGGCTGAGGGATCGTTTTTATAGAAGGAAGAGAGGAGGGTAACAATTTTTAAAGCATTATTAATTTAATTAAATTACATATTAAATTCTCCAATGTATAAAGTACTGTATTTTCTTCATACGAGGTTCAAATCAAACGATTTCAGTTGCGTTGGACTCGTGTCGATGAACTCTACATTTCAGGACTGATCAGAACGGAAACGTAGGCAGTTGGAATTTTTGAAAACATTAAACGCTTGTTTAATTTTGTTAAAAACAGAAATTCAAAAAAGAATGGCGGAGTGGAACCATTGTGAGAACTCCTTCTCACTTCTATTATGTTACAGTTAAATATATATACTAGGATGCAGACGAGGCTTAGAAGCCCCCGACACAATTTATTTGTACAAACCATAATTGTTTGTTTGGATTGTATCGTGGAAATTAGGCTGTGTTGAAAATTGATTGTATTGTGGTGTATTGATTATTGTGTACTGCGCGAGCCAGTATCAGGAGAGAGGTAGTGTTAGACATTACTCGGTTCTAGTATAGCGCCATTATAATGCCGATTTTTTTTTAAAAAAATGTGTACTCATTAAAAATATAATTTTTAATGTGCAAAATTGAACTATTAAAAATATTCATGTGTTGAAATAAATATTTTATCGTTAAAAATATAATTTTTAACGTATATTTGAACAGCATAAATTCTCCTGAAATGAAAATAAATATTCATTTACAAATCAGACGATTTGTTTATGTACACATATTTATCTGATATTGATTGGGACGATAAAGTTTACACATTGCCCAACTGCACAAATAATATTAACTAGAATATTAATCCAATGTTTTTAAATAAATAAATTGGATTTATAAAGGGTTTTAATATAACCATAAATTTCCAATCTATAAATTGGAATGGATTCGAATAGAAATAATCACCGGAATATTTCGATATTGGGTTCCATGACTAAACGGATATTGCAAAGGAATTTGGAAGATATATATATATATCGTTATTCCCCATACGTTATGTGTTGGTTTTAAAATTTGATATTGAATATAAGCCGATATAATTTTTTTCAGAGCCTTGTATTTAATATCAAATTGGATTTTTGGGTTTGTCGTGAACGGTGTCTTAAATAACATTGTTCTTAAACCCCGTGTGAAAAGAATAAATCTCTTAATTAAGATTATCAGAGTTTCCAATTATATTTAGTAATTGGAATAAAATGGAAATGTGAATTTGGTTTGTTGTGAACAGTGTTTTTAACGACATTCGTTCTTTAACCTGATTAACAGCGAAATGTGAATTGGAATATATAAATCTTTTAATTATAACTAATGGAATTTTCCAAAGTAAAGTTTTCCAATTTAATAAAATAAATTGGAATTGAATGGAATTCGATTTGGTAATAATCGAAGTGAGCTTCTGTGGAGGAAGACTGTTACTATATATGGATTTTAAAAGGCTTTGCCGTTAGTCCATTTATATTATTAGTCGAATACGAAAATTGATATCGATTATATATATTGATCTTTTTTCCGTGGAGATTCCATAATTAATGGAATGTGATTTTAGGTTTATCGTGAACTGTGTTTTAAATGACATTGGTTCTTTAACCTAGTTAAAGACAGGATTACATGTCTAGCATTGTATTTCGAACTGTATTGTTGATCTCTGCTAAATATATATCTATTTGGTGGCGGAGAATTTATTCTCTTGCTTAACACCCTTCTCTGAGACGTACAAGCATAGAGGTTATATATTGGCAGAAATTAATGGTACGGTGTAGATGCCGATGCTTCATGTTTGATTTCCCAAAGTTAAATAATCATTAATAATAATTTTTGGAAGATTAAGACTAAGTGGAGTTTTAATGAATCTTTAATTAGATTGAAATGTGAATGTGATAATTTAAATTATCAAATTTGTGAAAATGATCGAGAATGGAGTACCACCAGTTTTACTCCAGGTGATAGTTAAATCTTTAATTAAATTTGAACGGGAAATGGTAATTAATATTACCGATAACACCGTGGGTGTTAGATATGGAGTACTACCTGTTTTACTCCGTGGGATGAATAGGGCGGGGATTGGGATAATAAAACAAATGAATACTTAGTAAGGTGCACTAATCCCGACTAGTTTGGAAAACCTTAATTTGGTTTATAATTAATATTCAAAGGAATATTAAAAGAATTTATATTTGATAAAATTAGTGGGAACATTTCCCAAAGGATATGAATATTTGAATAAAAGAATATTCTGAATTGGAATTACGCGTATGTTATGTTTGGGTAGCACTAGTTTATGAGAGCAAGTTATTCGGAAAGACCGGGTTTATGCCCATTCTGAATTACTGATTCAACGATGAGTCGACGATGAAGACGGTGGTTGAAGACCAGAGATCTTCACATCGTTTGGATGATTACTGATGTCTTGATTGGGCTGTACACCCAAGACAAGGTAATAAGTAGTGATCGTCCAGACGTACTTGGAGATCGACCGGATATGCGAGGACATCTCTCCTCTATTGGACATATGGGACGAGGAATAAGGTGCCTCCGGTTTCGTTTAGACCCAGAACGAACTAGTAAATGGATGTGTGTCTGACATTGGATTTTATTCTATGTTGATTGATCCCTATTAAATATATATCTGTTTGGTGATGGAGAATTTATTCTCTTGTTTAACACCCTTCTCTGAGACGTAAGAGCGTAGAGGTTATATATTGATAGACATCAGTTGCATGGCATGAATTGTCAGTGTGCCATGCTGAGATGCAAGTGATCAAGGATTTTATTGAAAAGCAGAGTCTTGTGGTTGATGATCAAAGCACGACTTTAAATAGCAAAGCTTTGTGTATAGTGTTAATTCGCGAGCCTCACACCCCGGTATGAACTTGAAACGGGAGAGAACTACAGGGAGAACACGCGTTTCTTCCTAGCTAGGAGTGGTGTCATGGTATGGAGCCCAGACATTTTACTCATGTGGATGTTGCATATTATTTGATGGATAGCGAGGTGCCTTGGATATATCAGTCACTACGAGGCCGATGGATGTTATGGTTGACATTCTGACCAGATTTATGCCCCATAGGGCGGGGAAACGTATTATTCAAGAATAACTAATCCTCAAATGTAAGGGAGGACCAGCCCTAAAGATTCAAGGGCTTGACTGAGTACTTGTCCTGAGGCTCGGGCTAGAGAATCTCGAAATCGGTAAGGACGATCCCTTGCCTTGGTTCGTGATGGAAATCCAAATTCCAATACGTGACTTTGCGGTTTTAATTGCAGAACTAGCATGGCAACATAGTAGCATGGGATACTATGTCTTCTATGATTGATACATTTATATGTGAAGTTGATTTTGACACTATACACTTATAATAGTATCAAAATGATTTGTTTTAAATGTACCAAGCATGTTTGGCTGTTATAAAGGAAAACTCTATCCTCCGGCTTGCGTTGCATTACGTGATGGGACCTGAGTCTTATAATAGCTTCATTTTTCCAAAAAGCATTACGTTGTTTGTTTTATGCACTGGTATTCTTGGAAGAAAACCCGTTCCGTGTTATACGGCGTGGTCCCTTGATTTATTTTAATTTTTAAAGTAAAGATTTAATAACTGTTTTAGTTCTCACACCAGTCCCATGACTGACTCAAAGTTTATTGTTTTAACCTAAACTCTGTATGCCCATATTTTCCACACGAGTAGCTAGTAGTTTTGGTTTTGCAGATATCTATTTTACAGGATCCTGGTTTACAGTTGGAGCTATATTCGGAAAGCTTTGTATCCGTGTATCTCTTTCAGTTGTGTTTTGTATTATTTTTCCGCTGCTATGTAAATTATTTTAATCTCTGATATTTTTCTGATGTATATTATTTATTCATACTCTGTTATATTCTTGTACTTTGATGTAAATTGTTGTAACAACAATGAAATGTTTTATTGTTTGTGTTCTGATTTGTCGTGTTCTCAACTCAATCTGGTCTTTCCCGTAAGGGCGAGTTTGGGTCGTTTTACATAGTTTGATTTTTTGTCTCTCTGTTGTAATATCTATTTTTTTGTTAATTTAATTATATTTTATTAATTTGTAAAAGAAGTTTTTCTGTTATATCTTTTGTTCAAGTGATGTAAATTTTTTTAATGAAGTTTTGTTATTAGATCATATGTAGCTAAGTGGCTAAGATTCAATAATATTATAGATGTTCATTTGTCAAATCCTGTGTTAAATAAAATTAAGTTTGATAATATTTATAGAGGGAAAATTTTAATTTAAAAGAAGTTAGATCTAATTTTTAAAGGGAATTTTGAATATGAAAATGCGCGTACATGTGATAAACTCCATATACACACAATTATATTGGAATTAAGTCGTTTAAGGCTTATTTGTTTAAAATTTGCTGCTTCACGTAGACGATTGATAATTAGAAAATTTCCATGATTTCGTATTGGTTGAATGCCAATTTTTTTAATAAGTATAAAATATGCAATATATTATATTCATAAACCCTTAGAGTGTTTTTTGGCCCCGTCTGATAAGTATTGTATATGATCGTTATGTGGATATTCGTTTTGTTAACAGAACATACATCTATATTTTTCGTTTACAATATTTATTGGATTTGTTCTTGTATTGGACAAGTTACGAACACAACAACGAATTTAAATCTCGTAAAGCATTAAATGTTTATCAAAATTTTGAAAGCACTTCCTATATGTTTCCTATGTACACGTAATCGTGTATTGTTCAGGGAACTAAAATTTTGTTCAATCGTTTAAATTGAAAAGATTTATGCGATTTAATTACGTTATTATATTTGTAATGGGAGGTAGGATAATCCATCAACAAAGTGTAAATTAAAATAATATTCACCAATAAAATTGTTTTAATAAAATGCCAATGCAAATTTGTATTATACTTTTTAATTATCTACTTAGGGTAAATGGATAATTATTTTACCGATCGAACCTAGATGTACAATCAACAAAGGGAAACTAGAGGCTCAATAAGTGAACATTTTTAATAATAATGTTGGAGTGTTTTTTGATTTCGCTTTAAGTAATAACAGAAACGATGAAGAAATCCATTGTTCATGTACTAGATGCAAATTATTAAAACATTTGACACTAGAAATAGTTAGAATTCATTTGCGTCAGTACAGTTTTGTGCCAAACTATTTGGTTTGGGATCATCATCGAGAAATGTTAGCATCAACTCCTGTACAAGTTGAGAAGATAGTGAGTAATGAAATTGTTATGACGAATCTCGTAGAACATATGGTTGAAAATATTGCATGTTCAATGTTCCATAATTTACCAATGACGATGGTGATGCTGAAGAAAAACCAAATATTGGAGCTAAAAAATTATATGATTCATTAGATGTTGCAAAAAACATGTTTAGAAAGGCTGTACAAGTGCAACACAATTATTAGTAACTGCTGAATACATTGCGATGAAATATTAATACAACTTCATAGAAGCTGGATCTACAGCAGTTATACAAGCTGCGAAGCGGCATATGCCTCACAATAATTTAATGTGTGAAAATCATTATGAAGCAAATATATATATATATATATATATATATCATTTTTTAGTTTACGACATGGAAAAAATAGATATATGTCTAAACGGTTGCATGTTCTTTGGAAGGACGATATCAACCTTAAAAATTGTAAAATATGTAATCAAGAAAGGTACAAACCAAAAAGAAAAAAGAAGTCCTTCATAAACGTATGCATTATTTACCAATTATTCCTAAACTTCAAATGTTATATGCATCTTTTGTAACCGCGCAACAATGAGGTGACATAGTGTGAGAACACAGGAAAAAGATACGTTAACAAACTCAGTTGATGGAGAAGCATGAAAGCATTTTTGAGTAGAAATATCCCGATTTTACATCGGAGAGTCGTAATGTTAGACTTGGTTTACGTATGAATGGATTTTCACAATTTTCTCAAATTCGTGTTAAATATTTGTCCTAGCCTATAATCGTAACACCTTATAATTTACCTCTATGGATGTATATGAAAATTTCTTATATGTTTCTCATAATTGTCGTCCCTGGTCCTGATGATCCGACACAAGGAACCAATGCTTATTTACAATCTTTGAATGAAGAAGTTAAAACATTGTGGTACGAAGGAGTAAAAACATATGATATTTCCCAAAAAAGGAACTTTTTCATATATGCTTCTTTATTGTGAACAATCAACAATTTTCTTGCGTATGCAATACTTTTAGGTTGAAGTATGGTTGGTCGTTTAGCTTGTCCTTATTGCATGGAAAAAACATGTACATTTTCTTTACCTCATGAAAAGAAAATTTAGTGTTTTGATTGTCATCGATATTTTCTTCATATTAATCATACTTTTAAAAGAAATAAGAAAATTTCATAGCTAATAGGCATGAACTTTGAGACCGTCTATGGTTTGGTCAAGCAAAGATATTTATGAACATGTAAAGGATTATCCAGTGATACATGAAACCGAAGAACAAATTGAAATTCAAGGTTAATCATTAATTCATAATTGGTGCAAACAAAACACATTTTGGGATTTTCCTTATTGGAAAAACCTGCTAATTCATCATAATATTGACGTAATGCATAATGAGAAAAACGTGTCTGACAATGTATTTAATACAATTTTGAATGTCAAGGAGAAGACATAAGATGATTTGAAGTCAATACATGATATCGATGTATTATGTAATCGTCCTTAGCTTCGTATAAAGACAAATGACACAAAAACCAAAAGCGTGTTATAATATGGACAATAATCAAGTTAAAATACTTTTAAAATGGGGTGGAAGGATTAAGATTTTCGGATGGTATATCTTCTAATTTTCGTAGATGTGTCGACTATGAACAATAAACTTAGCGGGATAAAAAGCCATAATTGTCATATTATGATGGAAAATTTGTTGATCGTTGCTTTCAAAGAGCTGTTGCCTATAAAAGTTTGGGCTGTTGTAACAGAACTTAGTCTGTTTTATAAAAAGTTTTGTTTTACTACATTAAAAATTGATCTTTTCCGTAAATTAGAGGGAAAAAAATCCCTATATTGCTCTACAAACTGGTAAAAATATTTCCTTTAGGAGGTTTTTTCAATATTATGGAACATTTAACTATTCATCTTCCATTAGAAGCACGTCTTCGAGGGCTTGTGCAATATGGATGGATGTATCTATCTCGAAGGTACATTAATATTTAGTTCATTAAATATTAGTTAATTAAATGTATAAAATGAATTAATTTACAATAATGTTTGATAGGTACTTAAATCATCTAAGGAAAAAAGTGAGACATAAAGGTCGAGCTGAAGGTCCGATTTGCAAATCATACATCGAAGAAGAGTCTTTTTTTTCTTATTATTTCAGTGACCATGTGAACATATTATTTGGAAGTCTTACGCGTAATGATGAATGCATTGATCAAGATGATTGTCAAGTGACTTTATCTATTTTTTTAAAAACACGGTCGACCTACTGGTAAATGTGTGGAAGTATGGTTGGATGATAGAGATTATCATGTACATTTATATCATTTATGTGTTTGTATGTACAGATAGGCGCATGTGTATCTGAATCATAATGCAGCAGTTGTTCTACAATTGCAGTATTTGCGAATGACAACATCCAAACGACGATATCAGCAAATAATTTGCTACTTGGTTTTCTAATTACGTTTTTGATACAATAAATTGTGTCGGGTCTACAGACGGAAGGATTGAAATATTTAGCTATGGAACCAAAAAGGAAATTTAAGACTTATCCAATATTTTTTGTCAATGAATACAAATTTAATACCAAAGAATATGGTACTGAAAAATTAACTAACAATACTGGTGTATTTGTTAAAGGTAGTGATGATCCAAATGATCATATAAATGATTTTTATGGCATGCTAACCCAAAATTTTCAATTGACATATTCACATGACTCGCGTAAGAAGTATTTTTGCTTAAATGCAAATGGCTCACCAAAGTTCCAAGTTCTGAAATGAGTGTGCACCCAAAATATAATCTTATAGAAATAAATCATACTTCACGTTACTATAAGTATGACTCTTTTTTATTTGCTAAACAAGCAATTCATGTTTATTATGTTTCTTATCCATCTCTAAGAAGAGATAAAATTGATTGCTCTACTATTTTTCAAAAAAAGGCAGATTTACATTTGATGGACGGAATATTCTCAATGGATAAACTTATCAAGCAGATGTCAAGGAAATTAGAGGAATAGTAATAACCGATAATCAAACAGATTTTAGACCTCTAAACGATGAATCAAATGCATTAACTAAATCATTTGAGACTATAAAGGAACAAAATATAGAGTATGAAAAGGAGCCAGAATCTGAAAGTAACGAGGACTAATTAATAATTCTCATTTAAGGAGGTGAATCTTTTTTTAACATTATGCTATTTTCATTAAAATGATATGTTATGCTAATATGATATGTATCTCATAGTCTTATGTTATGCCATTGTTTGTTTTACATAGTACTTTTATATTATGCTATAACCTTTGTCTACAACAGGTACTACAGATATGTCATCACACCGACGTACATCTTCACATTCTGGGTCTCCTTCTACTTCTCAAAGAGGGACAGATCTTGCAGCAGGTGGTGATGGTAGTGGCCCTTCACCGAAGCTAGTGCTTCTTATGGTGTGGTTTCAACTAAACGAAAATGGAGGGTAGGCATTAAGTTTCAAAATTAAATTCCATTTCTGTACAATATATTATAAATATATAATAGACATAAATTTTAAATGTTTATTTATTTAACACAGTGGATTTGATTTAGTGCTCTCCACCATAGTCCTAGGGATATCACAAAAGGCTTAAATGAGTCGCATGACATCATGTCGGCCTAAGTGGAGCTTGATTCGAGATAATGTTAAGGAGATTATTTGACAGGATTTTTTTGCACGTGTGATATTTCAATTATTACATTAAGTAGTCATGTATACTGATTTGTTGTATTTCTTACTTCTTAGGTTTAAATATCAATTCATCTTTATAAGGATATGATCAATTCATGTTTATATTATTTTTCAAACATGCAGTGTTTAGTGAACCTCAAGAATTCTGATATTTCCCTCGTACAGTGTCATTAGAATAGTAAAGTTGCAAAAATTAAAGGGAAACATTCAATAGAATAAAATCATCCCAAAAATACCTAATGTGATGAGCGCTAATGTGTGGAATGATTTTGTCACTTGGTGGAGCAACGAGAAGTTTCAGGTAAATTTACTACATACTTAATTTAAATTGATCTGCCCAATTAATATATAAATTAGAACTATGAAACATTATTTTAACTTAAATGTCTCCGAGAAATTCTGCAAATTGGAGCAAGAAACTCGTTACGCATCGCAGTAATTCCAAATCGTTTCAACATCATCGTGAGGACTTGATATATTTTTTAATTAATAGTTAAAGAATTTTAGTTCTAAGTTGTTAAAAGATAGACAATATAATAATATATAATATATATTTATATATATATATATGCATATTTCAGGAGAGACAGCATGATGCTCATATATCGTATTGGGATGTTTTCGTGCATACTCATGTGGTGAGTTAGACCGATGATTCAGGTTATGTTTCTTACTTCTGCGACCATGATGACAAAGCACGTACTGCATATGTAAGTATAACATAGTTAACTTAAAGTTATAATATAATTGAAATGGTGTTATCTAAATTCAATTGTATTTTGCGTAATTGCAATGGTTCCAGCAACAACGAGCATAGATTCTCATGGAGACTGGACGAGCCGACTTGATTGCTAATGAGGAGGATACAATTTTTGAGGCTGTCATGAATCCACCAACCCGCAAGAGGCACCATAGATTTGGGAACCAAGTGGTAACTTAATAGAAACTGATATTTAAATGAATTGCAATTATGAAACACTGAAAATCTAAAATTGTTTACAGGTTAAGACATCTCAGAAGGCGTACCAGAGGGCTTGGGATAAAGAGGAGATTGCACTGCTATGAGTCGGCGCTTGAGGAACATGAACGCCGCCGTGAAAAACTGATGGAGCGGCTGAATCAGCATTAGGCCGAGTTCATACCTAGTACGAACAGTTTCCTTTATCATCTGGTGGTTTCAGAGAAGAGTGACTTGTGGTATGATTTGTTACGTTTTGTATTTATATTTACTATACGCTTTTGAATAGGTGAGAATTTGGTTGATATATTATGATGATTTGTATATGTTGCTACTGTGGTGGTGACGTTGGTTTAGACATTCTGTTGGATGATGGTTTATGTTGATTTGGTGATGCTGGATTGTTGGATGTTTGTATATATTAGTTTATGTTGTGTATATCGGACTGTATGCGTATGACTTGGATTTAATATTATATTTGATGATATATGTGAGTGTGATTGTTATGTATATGCTTGAAATGGAGCTGATATGATATATTTGAGATTGTGAGGTGGTTGGAAGGAAGCAATCTAAATAAAATCTAGATGAAAAAAAATACGCAAATTTACAATAGCTTCCAATGGATGGCAATGACTTAAAGGTCGTCAAATTTGGTCGGCTTTCAACGGAATATTCTAACAGCTATCTGTAGGGATCAACCATTACTTCCAAGTGTCCATTTTTATTGTTGGAGGCCGTTGAAAATTAGCCGTTGATGGTGTTGGTAGTCGTTGAAGTGTATTCCAATGGTCCCTGGCTGTTGGAAATTACAATTGTCCCTGTAGTATATGAAATGGAATGGAAATGAATATTGTATGGTTGGAAGGTTATTGGTTTGTGGTTATATAAAAAAAAAATATCCATATCACCAGCGGCTTCAAACGGATTGCAATGGCTTATCGATCATACTTTTGCAACAGCTTTTAGTGGTTACTTATGGCTTATTAGTCATTCTTATAACGGCTCCTAACGGATTGCAACGGCTTTAAGCCGTTATTAGTCATTGAAAAGATTCCGTTGCTTCCATTTGAAACTGTAAGAAGCTGTAAATGCTATTTCAACGGCCGCTAACGGTTTCAGGCTGTCGGAATAACTGTGTTATCTTGTAGTGCTAATCATAAGTAACACATCATTCTTCATTTCTCCTTTTCTAGCTGTGTCACATTGCACAAGCACATTTTTGTTTGGAGAAGAACGGTGTTTTACAAAAGAGGAAAACTATAGTTACGAGGTAATAGGCCGTCCGAACCATTTAACAATTTGACCTGTGTTTATTGTAGAAACGCTAAAAAGAAGAGGGAGAGAAAAAAAATCCCTTAAAGTGATTTAGTTTAAACCAGAAAAACCCATACCGATTTTAGTTTGAATACACAAGTTTTAAAATTTAATTTAAATGACACTAAATATTACATTAATACAACACTAGATAAAACACAGTGCTACATGAAACTAAAATTAGATAAATAGAATATTATACTGAATTGGCATTGGATGGGTTAGATTAGATGAAATAAAACATCATTCATTTTCATAAGTGAAGAAATTATAAAATTGATAATTCATTATGCAAGTACGCAACAAAAGAAGAGGAGGACCCCATAATGTTATTTAGAGCGAAACTAGATACGATTTGGGCAGCCGGTCATGTGAGATCACATGGTATGCTGTCTTCAATTGAAGTTGTTAAGGAGCAATATACCCACTACCAAGAATCGTGTTCCAGCTTTCTTAACCAAACAGTTTGCCAGTTCTTCCTATTTATGGCTTTTCCATACACGATACTCTAATAATGTACGATTCTCGGTCTCTGAATTAGTCGTTAAATCCTGGCATTTTTTTGTCGATGGATGTCTAATCAAAAATATATAAGTATCTTACATCTACATCAATAATTAACAACATAGATTAGGTAAAGAATAATCTCGGTTATTATTAGCGAATCCGCAAGGATATATTATACTAGTATACAGAAGAAGATTCCTCGAGAACAGCTAAAGCGGAAAGAACATACAGTATTTGCACGTCGCTAGCCATGGTAAAATAGCCGAAGCAAGCCGCCGCAAACCGAGGCTATACTGGAAAAACAGGTCGTCGCTAGCCGTGATAAAATAGTCAAAGCAAGCCGTCACAAACCGTGGCTGCACTGGGCAAACAGGCCGTTGCTAGCCGTGCCATTATGTGACTAGTAAGTCATCGCTAGCCGTAGCTAAACTGAATATGATTTTATGTTTTCTATTTACAGTGCTTCCCACAAACTATCCATACACGATTCCATTCACTGCACAACTCATACACAATCAATTCCACAATCCAACATGTCAAATTTATACACTCTTATTCACAACTCAAACCAACATATATATTAAAAACCAACATATATACCACAAACTAATTAAATCGTAAAAAAATAACATTAAACATTTCAAAACATGACATCCACCACCATCATAACAAAACATATCCACAACATCATGTCCGCAAATAAACAACATATTCACAAACCATCAATAATAAGCAAATCCGTAACCGTAATATTTACATTTACATATGCTAGAAAAAAATCAAATAAGACAAGTGCCTACTCGTCTCAACCATCATCATCGTCGTCCCCATCATCCTCATCATCCTCGTAATTCCCATCATCATATCCAGCCTCATCCCTAGGCTTCCTTCCATGCTCAGATAGAAATGCAACGATCCGCTCATCAAGCATAGCAATTTTGCGACTTTTCCTCCAATCCTGCATCTCAGCCATCTGCTGACGGAGCATGGCGATCTCCTTCTCCTTCTATGTTCTCCTATAAGATGTATGTGTCGCCGCTACCTGTAATATTTTATATTATGAAATTTGATTTATACTATCCTATCAAAGTTGATGTAATGATCTCAAACAACACAATTAATAAAAATAATGGATTTCAATACAGTATTTATTGTTGTTAAATTCGTTCCTAATTTTAAAATACGATTTAAGTATGATATTTCTTAACTAAACTATAAGAAAACCAATTTAAAACATTTCTTATTTTATTTTCTTAAAATCCCTCCCATTTTATTAAATAAATCGTTATAGTTCAAAAGCTACCTCACTGCGACTTTTTTTAGAAAATTGATTTTGACATAATCCAAAATCTACCATATGAAATCTCAGTTTTTATCTTCCATTAGAAAACAATAATCAATACATTCGAAAGATTCTTGTTTCAAAGAATTTCAACACATATTGGATCATATACACTCATTCAAAGTTCAAATTGTAAAATTACGAATTGCCGTTGCGTGACGAGCTCATTTTAATTATATTTAATTTATATGTTCAATCTCCGCACAATCAAAATGTAGACATCAATATTAATTTAATTTATAAGTTATTTTGTCTACGTAACCGTAGTGGATTTTAATTTATACAACTAATGAAACAATTATGTAACCGTGGTGGATTTCTATGCAGTTAAAGCCCCTTAAAAACCCCGCTATAGCCCATAGCGCTCTCTGGCCACTACGTTATTTGAATTTAGAGCTAATGAGCAGTGGTTCTGTTTTAAGCCCCGCTATTTTCCACTGCACCACTAAATCAACGTTGTTTAGCACCCCCTTTAGCAATATTAATATACAAAGGATGATTTGTCCAGTTTTCTCTTAAAATGTGTCAAAAAGTTTATGTAAAGAGCTAATTTTAAGTTATAAGTGTCTTATATAAGATAAAAATCTATAGTAATTCTCGAATCTATTGTGCATAACCATGATATCCAATGATTTTGTTATTTAATATTCATTTCTTCTGCGCAAATGATGTGAGAATGATAATTAATTAATTTTCATTATATAGTTTTACATATAATTAACATTTTTGCACCTCTGCTATATCCCTGTTTTTCTCCGCTTTATCCCCTTTACAACTTTTTACACCTATACCACTACCGAACCGCTAAATCGTTTAACTACACAGGTGGATTTACAAGTTATTCGGGATTAAGTCGCAGTTATAACTTAGCTAATGAAAAAATTTATCTCTAAGTTTCCAAAATTATAGCGTCTATTCCGGGTAGAAGGTCAATGAAGGAGTCCCAAATCCGATTGCACTCCTTTAGGGTCGGCTCATGACTTGAAGACTGCGTCATACGAGCGATCTCTGCGTGGTATCTCTCGTGCGATACCAAATAATTAATCCACTAATCAAATATTCGATTTCAAAT
Source organism: Allium sativum (assembly GCA_030737875.1). Taxonomy (NCBI): domain Eukaryota; kingdom Viridiplantae; phylum Streptophyta; class Magnoliopsida; order Asparagales; family Amaryllidaceae; genus Allium; species Allium sativum. Next base: position 708,159,743 of record CM060916.1, on the reverse strand, counting down.
GAACAATGTGAAATAAAAAATACTACGAATGCTTACCATCACGCGTTGGGACTTAGCGTCCGTCCAGATGTAGGAGGTGTTACCCTCCTCGTCAGTTTGCTCGACCGCGTGAATCTAGGTAAACACCTCAGTAAGCATAGGCTCCCGATGGAGAGTCAACATACGAAATTATACAATGTAAGTCAAATTTTACTTATATGATTAAAAAAAGGTTACAATTACTTGTTCGAATTTAAATTATCATACGTACCAATTCCCGTCAACGCCGTGAGAACGACTTAGAGCCACCCTAGGGCAAAGTAGGATTTTTATTCCTGTTTACCCGGTTTTACTCTAAAACCTCCTGTAATTTAGTTATACAATTAACTTAATTAATATATGAAAGATGAAACAAAACAAAAATTAAAAACGAGTTCAAATAACTTACCTTCACCGCGGAACTCTTCCAGGCTGTAAGAAAACCCAACCAAACCTGATCGCTCTTCCATGGAGGCTTCTTTTTTTGCTTTATAGAGGTTGTCTTTGTAGTCCTTTCTCATTTTCTTATTCTAGTGATTGATAAAGACCTGCATATCTTTGGGCCGAACCTGAAAAACAACCTGCATGTAACAAAACTATCTGAATTACATATTTTATATAAATTGAAATGAAAAAGAAATTTACACTTACCAGAACCTCTGCAAGGATGACATTCCTGATGTGAACATGAATGTCGTCCTAATGAAGCTAACAATCTGTCAACCTGCTTACCCAAGCCGCTCTAGAAATGGAAAAATAAAATCTTTGGGGTAAATCTCAAAACCCCTGCAGAAAATACAATGTAAGAAGTTAATAAAACTACTAAGTTAGATGCTTACCCAGCATTCTTGTGAACGAGCTCTACAAACGGACGTAAATCTGGTGTTGTTATGCTCACACCTGCATCTGAAGATTGGGAAGGCCGTCATCTAGGAGGCATATCTGTCACAAATATACCATTTTGTATAATAATAACACATTATTTAGCATATCCATTATTGAATAAACCTAATAACATACAATCCACCAATCCATAAAATCAGAACACACATTATATAGATTCACTGCATCAATTTATAAACTTAGCACATCACATCAGTTCATTATTATAAAACTAATAACATATAATTCACCAAGCCATAAGCTCACAACGCATATTATATAGATTTAGAATATATGTAAACAACAAATTTTATAAATATTATCAGTCTTCTTCGTTATTTGATTCAGTCCCAATCTCATTGTCTACGTCGTTATCTTTTGTACCCTCAAATGCTTCTATATTAATGCATTTGAATCATCATTCAAAGACCCTAAATCAATATCATCATTTATCATTATTTCATCATTTTTCTCTACATCCGTTTGAAAAGCTGCATCTCCTGGGATAGTAATTCCTTCAAACGTAAACATTGCCTTTGTTTTAATTACTGCAGACCAATCTCCTTTATCTCTTTTTAGGGATGGATACAGAGCAAAATAAACTTGTAATGCTTGCTTGGCTAATACAAAAGGATCATACTTATAGTAATGTGATGCGTGCTTTATTTCTATAAGCTTATAATCTTTATGCAAGTTGACTTCAGTACCAGAAACATTGTTGAACCAGTTGCACTTGGATAAACAACTTTTTCAATAGGTTATACATAATATGTCAACTCTAAACCTGTGTTAAGACGCCATAAAAGTCTTTTATATGCTCTGCCAGATCATCACTACCTTTGACAAATACACCACTATTGTATGTTAATCTATTAATACCATGATCTTTGGTATTGAATTTAAATCCGTTGACGAAGAATATTGGATAAGTATTAACATTTCCTTTTCGTCCAAGCGCAAGATGTTGCAAACCCTCACCATTGACGCAGTTTATTGGATTGTAACATATTCTAAAAACCATGTAGCAAAATCTTTGCCGAGATCTCCATACGGATTCTGTGATTCATAAATACTGCAACATACATGATGATTAGCTAACACTTAATGTAGATACAACTGAAATAAAAGCGAAATTTATAATACCTAACAAATGGTGCAACTTCAGCACATTTTAGAAGAACATATGTGTGCGCTACATGGTGTTCTCTATCGTCTAACCATATTTTAACACATTTTCCAGAAGATCGCTTATATTGCCTAAAAATAGATAACATTGTCGAACAAAAATATTGTTCTACAGCTTCATCATTACGAGAAACACTTACAAATGAAAAGTTCACGTGATCACTGAAGTAATGAGAAAAAAGAACGAAGCTTCTTCTTCAAGATAAGATTTACAAATTGAACCTTCAACTCGTGCTTTTTGTCATACTTTTTTCTTCAAATGATTCAAATACCTATTACCAAATCAATTCAGTTTATATGTACTTACATAAGCTTGAATCTTAAACTTACATAAATTTTACTAATATTTTCTATTACCTCTCAAAAGGATACATCTGTCCATATTGCATAGGACCTCGAAAAATAGCTTTGGATGGAAGACGAATAGGTAAATGCTCCATTACATTAAAGAATTCCGGAGGAAATATTTTCTCCAGTTTGCAAAGCAATATTGGAATTTCTACTTCAAGTTTATGTAAATGATCAATTTTTAACCACTACGCCATTGATGGCCTGTTGCAACGAAATTACAAGATGTTGCTAACTACAATGTAACGATACTATGCTGATTTCTGTCTATTACAACATTTGCTTCAAGTTGTTAGCATAGATATCGGTAAGATGTTGTAGTAGCTATAAATATATTCAAAAAAAAAAAAAATTACACCTCAGCGATCCACGTCATCATTTAAAACAAAATCTCAACCATCAATCCATACCTCAGCTATTTCTATTTTCCACTTTTATTCCCATTCACCTGCTTTCCTTTTCATTTCGTTCTTACCCCAAATTTCTGAAATCATTCCGATCCTTAATTTTTAGTCACCCGTTGTTTTACTTGAATCAATACCTAATTTTCTCATTTCCAGATCTCGTTCATAAAATTTTAAAGTATTAAATAACGGTTTTTCTTCCCATGGGGAGAGAAGGAAGAGGTGATGCTTCATCGATAAATCTTGTGCCTCAAAACTGCATTTCATTCCTTAAATTCCAGAATCATCACTCCATAAAGTTAATTTCGAAGAGATCTCTGCTCGTGGATCTTTGGGGAAAACACTAATTACATAAATGGAAGCTTCAGAGATATCTAGATTCAATCGAACCCTTATCGTATGGGTGGTTAAACCTGAATCTCGGAAGATCAAGCTTCCAAGAAGGGTAATTTAGCAAAACCAAATTCACTTTATGCCATCTTATGACCGAACCTACGAGCTCCGATCTGAATATAGCTGCTTTGTATGATTTGATATGGGTAAGAAAACGATCTTGGTCTCAACGTAAGAATTGGGATGTTTTTCTCAATTGTTAGCCCTTCAAATTAATTGTTTTGAGTAAGCAATTTTTCTGGGCTTATTAGAATTTTAATAACGGTTTGCTTTTACTGCAAAATTCATATGCCGTCGAGTTAACAATTTGTTTTTCTCCACATGATTGATAGTTAACGATTTGTTATCGATAATATTAATGTAATCTACCCGAACCAAATCTACTGTCCTAGCTCTTTCAAGACCTGGTCTTCAAAATCATGTGTACCTAATTTTGTTTTTGAATTTTAGAGTTCAAAAAGATGTTCAGATGATGGATAGGGGTCTTATATTAGGTTATGTGCAAATATGTAGTTGGCAATTATAGATCTACCACTGATTCTTCTCATGTATACATATGGATTTGAGATAATGATGAGATGAAGTCTCTGGTAGAACGTATTCTGTTAAAATGTTATTTTGACATTACATGATACGGATAATTGTTCAAAAATGTGGAGTTGATATTGTCAGTAACTACACACGTGGAAACTGTAATCCAATGGATATTACACATCATAATAGGGGAAGAAAGGTTCAAATCAAATAAAAGGCATGGAGTAAGAACATGGGTTAATATTGCAACAAATTTGTATGCATTCCTATGTAGCAGTAACTGCGCATGAAACCAGACTTTTTTTTTGCATGAGCAGGAAGACACTGGGATGCGTTAGTCCACGTGGCTTCTCCTCAGTTGTTTACACTTCCATGAGAATGATTTTACGATGTTGTGGCAGTGTACACGTACATGTGTATATGTGCATGCTCTTGATATTTGTTTGTCTATGTGAATATTGATGGATACCGCACAATCAAAATATGATGATAAACGACCCAAATACCTGAGGCAAATAAACACACAAACAAATTTATATTTTACAATTTAAATTTGTTTATCTTCAGATTACTGCTCTAATTGTTTATTGTACAAGTAACAAGAGACAGGGTGAAAGTAGAAGCTGGACCAGAAGTATGGAGCAAATAGAAAGACAAATAGTGTATTGAGTGTTTGAGTGTATGTAGTGAGGTGTGAATGTGACTTGTATTATTGAGACATGCAAAATATTGTACTATTTAAATGTTGAAATATTATATTGAATAAAATATTGATTGAATCATTTAAATTCTTTGCAATAGCATTATTATTCAGTATCAATATATGCTATTACATGAGATGCAAAATAGTATAGTATATAAGATGTGGACCCAAACAAATTCAGAAAGTTAATATCTATAGCAACATTTTTGAAATGTTGCAACAAACACCTATGGATGTTGCTGTAGACCCAAATAGAGTTCTATTGCAACAATATTTCTTATGTTGCCTTAGATAGTCAAAATGTTGCCTTTAAAGTCTAAGGCAACGACAAAAATTGCAACATAGGAAAAGTGTTACCAAATACCTATGACAACATTTTTTAGGCTTGGCCCAACATTTTTTTTGTGTTGCAAGAGGTCATTTATGGCATAGTGAACGTTGCCGAACAAGTCTGTTTATAAAATAGACTTAACTTCGTTATAACACCCCCCCACTTTTGCAGAAAACAATTCTTTGAGCACCACTGGTAATAAATATTCCATCGTCATATGACAATCATGACTTTTCATCCCACTCAATTAATTATTTTTAAAGTCAATACATCTACAGAGATTAAAAGAAATCCTATCAGGACATTTTAGCCCTCAACCCATTTTAATATGAGTTTTATTTGTTTGATGTCTAGTTCATAGCATGCTTTGGGTTTTTTTGTCATTGGGCTTCATATGAAGTTCAGGCCATTTACAAAAGTGTTCTATGTCACGTCTTGAGTTTACATCTTCCTTTGTTTTTACCTTAACATTCAAAACTATTTTAAACACGTTATTTTTTTTCATTGTGCATCACGTCTATATTACGTCGAAGTAGGAGATCTTTCCAATAAGGTAACTCCCATAATATACTTTGCTTTGTACCAGTTATGAATATCGTATTTATCGGGAATTTCAGTCTGTACTCCAGTTTCATGTATCTCGGGATACTCCTTTACAATTTCGTATATTTCATCACTTGACCAAATTTTTGGTTCTTGCATATTCTCTTCTCTATTAGCTTTTAAGTTTTTCTTATCTCTTTAAAATGTATGATTGGGATGGAGAAAACAATGATGACAATCAAACTGTATCACTACAACAAAAACACCATATTACAACTTTAATTTTACAACTGTGGGAAAACACAGTTGTAACATTTTTTTTAACAACAGTCACTCCCTAAAGTTGTAATAAACATATTTTTACAACTTTTCATTTTGTTAGTTGTAATAGATTCCTATTACAAACTTCATTTTTATAATATCTACATTTATTAACTAATTATATTAATATTTAATAATAATTAATATTTAATAATAAATTTAAGAATCAATAATATTTATTAATTATTATTAAATAATATTATTGATTCTTAAGTATATTATTAATTATTATTAAATATTAATATTATTGATTCTTAAGTTTATTATTAATTATTAATTATTATTAAATATTTATATAATTAGTTATTAAATATTAATATAATTAGTTATTAAGTAATATAATTAGTTATTAAAAATAATAATTGTTTGAAAATAAATATTAACCAAAGTTGAAAATTAATGTTAAATAATAAAAATAATGAGTAATTAAAATATAATACTAAATAATACCAAATACTCTAAATTTATAATTGATAATTACTTTTTAATAAGTAATAATTAATTAAATCCTAATTCTAAATAATAATAGTAGTAAATTTAAACCAATAAACAGAAGATTCTATTCACCCATTGTGTGTCTAAATGAATATTGTTTTGTTAAAGCCATTAATATCGACGTATTTTTAAGTTCCCCGTTTCTCCACATGCCCGCTCCGCTTTCATTGTATTATACTTAAATTTTGGTTTCTCCCGCTTTCACTGTATACTTAAATTTTCGTTTTCCCCCTCAAGCCCGCTTCAGTATGTACTAAAATTTTTATTTTCCCTTTATGCAACGAAAGCCAAATTTAAGTCCACAACCCAAATACCTACGAGACCTAACTGAAAAATAAAAAAACGCTACTCTTTCGATCTTGAATTGCCACCCCAAAGAAAGGCTAGCTCTCACGATCTCGAATTGATGCCCCGCCATGGTCGATTTACTATTGTAACTGAGACTTCAAAAGGGGTGATTCACATAGCTGTTGCAATCATCAAAAGGAGCGATTTTGCTCTTCTTGTTGGCTCGGTAAAATCCAAAGGTTCGTTTTTATTTTGGAAATCTGACGGCGTTACTTATTTCTGATGGTTTTGTTCCGATTCTACAAACAATATTAGATTATCTATGTTTAAATATATTCAACATTTATTACCTCTTTGAATGGTTACTGCTATTTTTGATTTTCAGGACTGTATTTCAAAATATTCTCCAGATTACGTGGAGTCTTATGGCCTAGAAAATAATTGTAATTTGGAGATATTATGATCTGCTTTTTTTTCCTTTAGGTAGATATTTATTGATGATATAACTTTCTCTTTGGCTGTTTCGGATCCCCTAATAGGATCTTTGATTGACAAATCGGAATCCCTTACATCATGAGCAGCTTGGCCAATACAGTGGCTATTTCTGAATACAAGCAAACATTTTCTCAAGCACCTGTTATCATCGTGGTTTTCTAGTTGAGCCAACAAGAACTGAACTGACACTTCTTTGCTTCCTACATTGTCTACTCCACCATTTAGACATATCTGGATAACAGCGGATGAGCCGAAGGGGAGAGGGGAATCAGAAATTCCATACCGAAAGATGATCTCGGAGGATAAATCGGACTAGATGTAGCGTTGTAAGCAGTTGAAACATGGTTGCGAGCTGATGGACATTCTGCAAAGTGTTGGTAAATATGTGTGTCTTTTCATAAAAAATAGCCAAATCTATATTAAGTTGTAGTATCCTAGAGATGCCCATGCTGTTTCCGATTTTGTTATTGCTACGTCGATTATTCTTTATGTTATGTGACCGCTTGGGACTTTAATTGAAGCATGGAGTTTATACATGGGTGCAGGTTGAAATTTATTGCATGTGAGGCTGATGGTGGTTCATGGTTCATGTTGAGGTTTCAGCAACCGCTTCATACTTTAGTTGTTGTTGTGGTGGATAAATCAGACTCGATGTAGCGCTGTAAGCAGTTGAAGCATGGTTGCGAGTTGATGGACATTCAGCAACCGCTTGCTACTTGCAGGAGCTACCCAAAAATGCATGTTAATTGGAAAGCAAGGATCTAATATCAAATGAATCAGAGATACTTCCGGTTGTAGTGTTCGTGTCATCCGGGTCGGTCCAACGAATTGGGTTGCCCAAGAAGACTATAATATTCGTTGCCTACTTAATCAGAAACAAAATAAAAGGTACCATTAAAATATATTTTTCATTGTTCACTTTGAAATTTAAAATAAAATTTAAGTACAAAATATATTACGACAAAAACATAATGACAAATCATCATATATGTCAAGCATTCTAGCATCATTATACATCAAACGTCACCAGAGACAACTCCTCCTTGCATTCTTCGAAGGAAACTTATTGTCGAACTAAAAGCAATTTATTTATGGTCAAAAGTATTTTTTGTTTTCCAAACAAAATTGTTCAAAACCAAAATTATGTAAAAGCAACCAATCTGTGATCGTAAATTATTTACAATAAATTGACAATTGAAAATAAGGACTAAGGGGCAGTAAATTGACAATTGCAAATAAGGGACAATTCTTGATTCCTTTATCTGAGCAAAGCAAATTAATTAGGAAGAAAAATTCCATTTTCTACTGCAATTTACTACAGGCAAAGAAAAAGCCTAACTTTCATTGCAATTTAGTACAAATATTCAGTGCATAATGCACTTTTCTTCAATACAAATTACTGCATCCTACAGGAAAAGCTAAAGTCGGTTGCTTTCTCATTTCGGTTTCAACTGTTTAAAATGTTTCCGCAAAAGTCAATAGAGGGAACACTAATTTATTTACACACTACAATACAATTATACAAATTACTGGAAATAAAATTTACTGTTTTCCAGTGTCAATCTTCGAAAGCACAACTGCGCAGGCACGGCTGAAGCAATGGAGGTGGAGGCAAATTCAGTCGGATTCGTGAAGGTTTGCGGTATTTTATTAGGGCTGAAAACACAAGCGATTGGATCTGGGGAGTTGCGTTTTTTATCAGTAGAAGAAACGTTTTTTTTATATAAGTTTCATTTTTTGTTGCCCCTATGGAGGGGGTTGCCCAAGGCTAAAGCCTGATGCGCCTCCTGCAAAGACCGGGTCTGCAAGTCATCGGTATGCGTACCTTCTCATTTTACATGAGATGATATCATGGATTTGCATGCTGCATTATTGTGTTGTAGTGTTCGTGTCATCAGTATGTTGCAGTGTTTGTGTCATCGATATGTTGTAGTGTTCATGTCATCGGTGTTCGTGTCATCTGTATGATTTATAAAATTCAATGTGTTATATAAAAATATGATGAGAGTTTGAAATTTTAATATATTATTTTGGTTCATGTTTTAAGTTTGTTTGATATCTTCAGTTTTGTAGACAATATGTTTTTATTAGTAATATGTATATAATTTGTGGATATATTACAACTTTAAATAATACTTTTAATAAAATATATTACAATAGTTATAAACAGTTGTAATAAAGTTTATTACAACGGTGGAAAAAAGTTGTAAAATATACATTTCACAACAGTGTCGCAACGGTGCAAAAAAGTTGTAAAAGAATTTAGTCTATTACAACTTCTTAATAGACGACGGTGACTCCACCGTTGTAAAATTTCTTTTACAACTTTTTTCCACCATTGTAATAGGTCAATTTGTTGTAGTGCTACTAAATATTCCTCCTATATCGTAAGGAAAAAGCTCGTGTTTCTTCTATGTAATAAGGACAAACAAGACGACCGGTCGTCCTCCAACCTGAAAGCATCTCATATGCAGGATAATCACTGATAGTCCATAACAACGAAGCAAACATATGAAAATTCTTTTTTCTGAAATGTCATATGTTTGAACCCCTTCATACCGTAGTGTTTTCAACTCTTTTATTAATTTTTGTGGATAAATATCGATGCCTTTAATTGGATCATTAGGGCCAGGAACGACAATAGAGAGAAATATATTTGGAGTTTTCATACACATCTAAGGAGGTAAATTATAAGGAGTAACGGTAATAGGTCAAGATAAATATTTACTACCAAACCGAGAGAATGGTAAAAACCCATCCGTACTTAAATTAAGTCTGACGTTATGGCTCTCTGCGACAAATATAGGATACGTTCTAACAAAATGTTTCCATGCTTATCCGTTCGATGGATGTATCAAAGTTCCTTATTCTGGTGTTCTTACATTGTGCTATCACATATGACATGCGGTGACTGATGATGCATATAAACTTTATAGTCTAGGGGCGATGGGTAAATAATGCATTCTCTTGTATGGAACTTCCTTTCCTTTTTTTTCTAGGTTTGTACCTTTTCTCACCACATATTTTGCAGTTCCTATGATTAATATCATCTTTCCAATACAACATGCAACCTCTTATACCAGTATCTATTTTTTGGTATAGAAGAACGAAAGCCGACATTAGTGTTTTAACTTTGTAATGACTATCGTACATTAGATTATCAAGCGACATATGTCTTTTTGCAGCTTGAGCAACTGCGGTAAATCCAGCTTCTATAAGGTTGAATTTTATTTCATAGTGATGTATTCAGTGGTTACCTATAATTCAGTTCCACTTGTACAACTACAACGACCTCTTAGCTGAAACCAATAAATCATATAATTCTTTGACACCTGCATTCAGTTCTTCTTCAATATCGATGCAATCATCATCAACATGACCGGTAGGGAACATTGACCGCGTTGCATCATCCACCATATCTTCTATTGGGTTCGTACTTCCACATTTGGCACTACAGGATTTGCTGTACATGCAACAAGTTCTCCATGATGATCCCATAAATAATATTTTGGCACAAAACCAGATTTATAAAAATGTACTATAACGTTGTCTGGTTTCCAGAACCTCATCAATTTGCACTTACTACACAAACAATGAAGATCCTCATAATTTCCATTATTAGATACTGCAAATCTAATAAATTCATTTATGCCATTGTAGAAATGTTCTTTCATCAAACCTTTCATTCCAATTCTAACTTTAAACATTTAACTACGGTCGACATAATAATCGAACATTTTTCCTAATTCAAAAATATATGTTAGTCATTTCGATAATACATACATATGTTAGTGTAAAGCCTATTGGGACTAATGGCTTCACACTCATCACACTTTTTTCAAATTTTGACAGTGCTTCACTACACTTCTCATCTATGCATTAGTTGCATCCAAGGAATTCCTATTCTAGAAATAAAAAATAAAGTAAAACCTTTTAGGACTAAAGGTTTTACATACCACGCTATCATTTCTCGACAGTACTTCACTTCACTTCTCATCTACACACCACCTTCTGTCTAATCAGTACAGTATTTATTATTGCTAAACATTTTCAGTTTTTTTAAAGAAAAACAAATTTAACAGAATGCGTGATCTTATGAATTTCATTTCCAAATAAAAATAATAATGAATTTCAGTACAGCATTCATCGTTGTTAATTTTGTTCCTAATTAAAAAAAAATCGATTTAAGTATGATATTTCTTAACCAAACTATAAGAAAATGATTTAGAACATTTCCTATTTTATTTTCTTAAAATCCTTCCATTTTATTAAATAAATCACTATAGTACAAAAGCTACCACACCACGATTTTTTTTATATTTGATTTTGACATAATCCAAAATCTACCAGATGAAATTTCAATTTTTCTCTTCCATTATAAAACTATAATCCAATAGATTCGAATGAATCTTGTTTTAAAGAATTTTGACTTATATTGTATCATATACACTCACTCAAATTCAAATCGTAAAATTACGAAGTACCATTGTGCAACGAGCTCGTTTAAATTTAATTTAATTTATATGTTCAACATTCGCAAAATTAAAATGTAGACATCAATAGTGATCTAATTATTAACACGATATGAATTAGCACAATATTAATTTTGGAATGATATAAATTGTTAACTTCTTCTAAAATTATCATCAAATAATTCACAATATATATCGATCGATTTCAAGTCAGTAATCGTCTAATTAAATTCCAAAATTTCGAAATCAGGGTATAACATATTCTAAAATCAAGCATTAATCTAAGCTAATAATAGTTCAATCAACTGATACATAATACTCATTGATTTTCAATAATAGTTCGGTCGCCACGTCACCACCGCGGACTGGTGCCGATTTGGATCCATGCCAAGTGAACCAACTCAATTCAAGTTTGAGTTAGTATCTCACAATTTTAACTTGCTTGCATTAAACCAAGTCCACTTGCATCAATTCCATGTGCTTTAACTAATATTGATCCGATCGAGACGAGATAGACCGATCTGGTTTGTGTTGATAGCCTTAACCTTTTAAATTCATGGCACATATACCATGCCAATGCGGTTATTTGCCTTTCCCATGTCCAAATTTGTTCAATTTGGGCAATTCAACTAAGTGGTTTTGAGTATTTATAGCCTCGTTCCATGTATCTATGCACCGAAGTACAAAATGCCATAGTCTTTAAAAAGGTAAGTTAACATGTTTTTTTATATAAATAAAATTGCAAAAAATTGGTTAAACGACTTACGTTTGTATGAAAACCAATGAGATATAAAGTCAATCTCTGAGATGGTGGTAAATCAATAGTTTTTCAAATTAATAAAATTTATGTTTTTGAACTTTAATAAAAGTATTTGATGAGTATGGTTTATGATCATCAAGGATGAAACTACCAATTGAATTTCTAACTTTAATAATCATGGATCATCGTGTGCAATTTGCACAAGGTCAAGAGTAGGAGCTCTTATTAAGAATCTGGCGAGGTTGCATATTGATGATCAAAAGTTGTGTAAAGGATAATAATATAATAATAATATGAGTGTTAGTTTAATTTGAGTTTTTTTTAGTCGTGGTAATAAAAGAATTTTTTTATGTCTTTAGCATCACACCATTTTAAATCTCTTTTAGGCCCTTTTAAAGTTTTCTCCTTGGTTTATATGCTTTTCATTTTCATCTCCTTTGCTTGCACACTGTTTATATTTTGCATCATCTTTACCTCTTCTTCAATTTTCTTTCTCCCTTTCACCTTCTATTAGTTCTTCTTCTTACTCTTTCTCTAAGACTTCAAGTAATGCCAGCTTCTCCATATCTTTCTCCTTCTCGCTATTTTTTTCATTAACCAGATTGTCCCTTTCTCCATTTGTTGTCTTATTCTTTCAGTATAATTCTTTCAATAAGTTCAACGAGCCTTTTGCAGAAATTTCTCCAAGGATAGTTCAGATGCTACTTCATAAATTCGGTCTCGGATTGCAACACGAGCACGATGATGGTCCATTGTAATTTCACAAAAGTTTTTTCCCATTTATGTCATATTTCTTTAAACGTTCAGTCATTCATTTCCATAATGCTTTGGGGATTATATTCCATTTAATTTTATTGTTCAATTCTTCGTAATTCACAAATGAAAAAGAAAATAAATTTTTTATGATTTAGACATAGCTCTGGTACAATTATTGGAAATTTGTAAGAAGAAATCTCTTTCTACTTGCTCTGGAACAATTAGGAGATTCTCTGGAAGAGATACATGGTTTTGCTTTTGGTGGTTCATTAAAATTAATATGCAAATTAATATTAATAATATATTTAACAAATAAATAGAATAATATGACTAAATAGAATTTTATTCTAATAATGTAATAGAAATAAGATATCTGACTAATTTCAATTTTATTATTATACATAATAATTATTGATGGGAAGAAAATGAACTTTCATTTTACATTTTTTATATTTATTTTATTAGTTCTAGTTCTATAATATTAGAAGTAAGGATTTTCATAATTTTCTTATCTTATTGAATTTCAATCCAATCGATTTCATAAAAAATATAAATGAAAAAGTAAGAACTCAACGATACCTTACCCCTTTTTTGGCAAGGTATCGCTGCGTTCTTACTCTTTTCTTACTCTTAGAGTGGCAGGAGACTTTGGTCTATTCCATAACATACAAATTGGAAAATTATTCAATCAACATAATCAAAAATTTTGCTAGGATTGGAAATACTGTATTTTACATATCCATACGATTAAGTCCTTGGGTTTCCAAAATAGTGTAATGTAAAAAGAAGTTCTTCGATTCATTGCTATTTGACTTGGACCTATTCTGAAAAAGTCGAGGTATTTCGAATTGTTTGTTGACACGGGCAAAGTAAGGGAAAATATCTGAAATCAAGAAAATGAAGTCTTTTCTTGAAAAAAGTAATTTTTACTATTTTTTTTAAGAGATACCAATACTCTTTTTTTTCCAATCCTGATCTTGTTGTTCATTTTTTTTACATAAATCTTTTTACTTTTAATATTTTCATAAAAAAGGCCCTATTCTTCTACCCTTTCCTGGGAGTCGATAGCCATTCATAGCTATTACCTTGACACCAAAGAAGAGTTCGACCCATGGCTTTATTTCTGTCCTAGTTGATCCTGATTCGACATGCGACCATTTTGTCAAGAAAATGAAATAACACCTCTTCAGAAGGCCGGGGCAATAGACCAGACTTCTTCAATGAAAAAGTATTCGTAGAGCTATTTACTCAATCGCAAATATTTCTGCAACATTTCTAAGAGAGGAACGAATAGTCAATTTTGAAAGAACTTATTGTCGGCCTCTTTCAGATATGAATCTATCTGATTCAAAAGGGAAGAACCATATCAAGGAGTTCCATTTTGTAGTTCGGTCAAGAAAGAATCTTTGTTTTAGATCTTAATGTAACAATGATTGCATTGCAACTATTGATTATTCCAACTATATTCTCTTTTTAGATCAAATCTACCACTAAGTTGAAAGGGCCTGCTCAATTCAGGACTTAGCCATATTCATTAAACCACCAATCAACAACGGGTAGATCTATGGGACATACACGAACACATACTTCACAAGCAATACGTTTATCAAATGAAAAATGAATTCGACTTGTCTTATAGTTTAACTGCTTTATCTGTCTTTGGTTTTATCGCTTGTTGTTTCGTTTGGTTCAATAATACTGCTTATCCTAGTGAATTTTACGGACCTACCGGACCAGAATCTAGATCACCTCCGTTCTTAACCGAGACTCAGGTTAAGCTCCGTCTTGGAACCGTCATGGGGTTAGAAGTAATTGGATTGCTTCTTCAAACAAAATAGCTAAAGCCGAGAATAATATTAGGCAAGTCTCAAGCCCTCTCATTTCGGTACAACGAGAAGGAGTTTATTATGATCAGTGCAGTGAGATTCGTGGAACCAATCATGCCTTTACGCGTGCGCTCGGAAACATAGGCCGATTGTTGAGCCTACTCTGGCTTAGCCGCACCACCCCACCCGGATGGAACGGTGGAATAAATAACATTTTTGGGTTCTTTTCACCTTTCCCTCACGGTACTACTTCGCTATCGGTCACCCAAGAGTATTTAGCCTTGCAAGGTGGGGATCTGATTCTGAGACAACGAACAAGGGAGGTTTACATACAACCAAATAAATTCTATCTTGGATAGAATTCTTTCTGATCCCAGCACTACAATTATTTTCAGACTCATTCTTTCGATAGCCATTTTTTGGGCTTTTAAAGCTGGACAAGTTTTTGAACGAAGTACTATTTCGGAACGTATACATTCATTTGATCTAGAGAAACTAAAACTTTTCACCCAAAAAAAACTAGAAATGAAAGAAAAGAATTCAAACTGTAAGTGTTAAATGAAATGATTGGTATTTTTGGTCATATCCATTATTTGATGTTGTGGGGTCTTTAGAAAGCCCTTGTTTACTAGAAGGTCAGAACGAGGGAATAAGTTGATCAAAATTTCTCACCATGCGGTTATTCAATGTAATAGAAGAAAAAGAATTTCTATTTTCGAATGGAGAGTACAAAATGTAAAATTATTTAAATTTGATAATAAGTGAAAATGGGATATATGGGAAAAAATTAGATTTTGGCTATAAATTTTGTCCTTTATAACAAACTATCTTCCTTCATTACCTTTTCATGCTGCCTTACATAAGACACTCCAAATTTATTTATTTTGATATACATCTCAATTGCACGAGGAAGATATGTTTAATCAAAATACTGTTCAGAATCAATATTCAACTTTTTTCGATCCTCTTGAAAAGTTAATTCCCCGTAGTTCCCTTTAATTCCCATAAAAGATGATACTAAGAATTTTAATTTAGGACATCAATTTCTGGATCCCTCGCTAGGCTAAATCTTGCCCTTTGAATGTACCTCTTAATTATCTCTATAAATACTAAAATTAATACTACCTAATTAATGTTTCCTAATAAAAATCAAGTTTATTTTTAAATTTTATAATTTTGTTTACCATGAATTATTTTCAATGCTTGTATTTATTGAGTAAAATAATAGTACATCATTTACATTTCAAAAATACAATGTATTAGCATGCTTAATTATTATTGTATAATAACATGTTGCATTTAGTTTATAGAGAATGATATAACATTTATATTTTGATTTCATCCTTTTTTAATGTTTCATGTTTAAATGTTATTGCATAGTAGCAATTTTGCAATAGTTGAATAAAAAAGCAACAATAACACTTATTTTCAAAAAATATCTTGTAGTGACATGTCTAAATCCTACTGAATAATATCATTTTGTATCAACAAGTAAATAAGAAAAAAAAAAAGCATTTTTATTATGGTTATATCTAAAGGTAACATTTTACGTTGAAATGCTACTTCATAATAGTATTTTGTATTTACCAAGTCAAAAAATAGTAATAAGCATTATTTTAAGCCTTGTAATAGGATGTTATGTTTAAATATTATGGTATAAAGAAAATTCTACTTGTTATTACTTTCTTAAGTTTTTTGCGGTATAACGGGGTTGTGCAGTATCATTTAATATCATCATTTTTTGAAGTAATTAGTGATTAATGAGCAAAATGAAATGAAAAATGATATGAGAAGAGGTGTAGGCATGTATCTTGTAGGATGAGACTTTGATTTATTTATAAGGATTTAGGTGTATGAATGTATTGATAAGAATTCAAGCGTATGAACATGTAATAAAGTAACATTTAGATCTTTAGGATATAGGTGGTGGCTATGACGATGGTGGATGTACTGGTGATTGGGTTGACATTAGTTGGAGATGCAATGGTGGTGGTAAGTGTTGACAATTCGACGAAGAAAATACAAAGAGAGAAAGTACATGTTTTCGACTTTTACTTTACGGTAAATTTCCAAAGATCCTTAAAATATGAACTATATTTTATTTGAAATTTTACACAAAAAATAACCCTTCATTTTATTCACTTGCCTTTAGAATGACAACTTTTTTCTATTAATGAAATATGTTCTGCTAAGCACACCTCATTTTTCACTTTAATATTCCTACGTATTTGTATATTTGATCTGTATACCTAGATCTGTCGACCTTGTGCCTCTACCTCCTCTTCATTTCTTCTCCTCCGCATCTCTACGCTCCTCTCTAATGGCCAAGAAAAAGAACTCAAAGCCTCAACCCACATTTTCTATGTTGACGAGATCTGGTAGTCGAGCTCAACCCCCTAAATCCTCATCTGAATCTGAAAATGTAGCTGACGCTGATGGAGCTCCACCTCGATCCGTTTTCATGCTTCCTGCTTCCCATCCCTTGAATGCCCTAATCAATGAAATTGCCTCAACTCGTTCTCCAGTTTCACTGCAGACTCTGCAAAAGGGTAAGTCCCCTTTATCGCCTTCGCTTGAGCATGCTCCTGCTTGGTCATTGCCTGGTGAATTATCTCGTCCATTGCTAGGTGAAAAAGTGTGAAAATGCTAATTTGTATGTTGACTTGGGTAACGTGTTAAGTTCGGTGGTAACAATGGAATCCCAAGGGGATCGAGATGTCGATCAGTCGTTAGTGAGTGCTGGATTGGATGGCCTCCGCCTCTCTAACTCTCTACCTTGTGAAAACTCTCAACGCGCAACACATGTTCTATAGATCTCCTTAAACAATTAGACTAACGTCTCAACTACCCAAATACCTACAAGTCAAATGAACCAAAGCAACCCAACAATAATTCCTGCGAGCCATCAACCCTCAAACATTGCAGCCCCAATTTTCGCTACAATAACGACGAACGCAACACCAAATGCTGCTAAAAGATGGACGACTTTATTTGATTCGCTTCCACATGTAGCGGGGGAATACACGCCAGTGGAATTTGACATTCTTCAAGATGAGAGTGGTTCCGTCCCTCCCCGGGAAATTCGTGTTGAAGCTGCTAATTTATGGAACGATCATCTTGTAGGATTTTTCTTGGATTCTAAACCTCCTGCTGTAGAAATGCAAACAGCTTGCCGAAATTCATGACAAATCCGTGCCTCAATGAAAATGACCTTTGTTGGTGGACTATATTACTTCAAATTCTCCTTTGCTGATGACAGTATTCGAGTACTGGAAGCCGCGCCTTCAGTCATTGATGGAAAACCGTTTATAGTGACTACTTGGAGTGTTTCGATAGTTAGAGTTCATAAATATTTCCTCTGTGCTACAACCTCTTCTTGGTCTTAATTGGCTTGCATGTCACATAGGTAAACTCAAATGTTTTGATGCAAACACTGTAGTAAGGAGGAACTTAGCATATGCTAGAGCACTGATTGAGATTACTCCGGATAAACCGGTGCTAACACAGATCAAAGTTAACATAGATAACCGTGCTCATTATGTGAATGTCAACTTCTCAGTTATATGTCAACTTGAAGCAAATTTACCACCCCCAGTCAAGATTCCCCTTCCTAATCCTCCATCTCGTGTTTGGGTCCCTACTGGCAGGAAGGTGGCTCAAGTGGAGGTTGAGGAAGATCTTGTGGAGGTTGTGCCTCCAGCTACTTTCTTGCCTGATGTTCCTCCAGATCCAAATATCTCTTGGAACGAGAATGAGAATGCCTGGGTGCATTCCCCCTCTGAAATGCATTGCGATACAAATGACATTTTCTTCATATTTATTGGAGATGAAAAGCGCAGTCATCTCTTCTACAGGTCGGATGATAAGAGATTGGTTCAATGGGATGACGACGCAATTGGTGAAAACAACACCATGATTATGGAAGACACATCTTAGGATAGGAACCGTTTACTCTTCAATGTTGATGATTTAGCTTTCCGTTTCTGGTCCCATAAGAGTAATATGACACCCTACACTGGCACCTTTTTTTGGATGATTCATTAGTTGAGTAGTGTTGCTCACTAGTGGTTAGTCTACATTCTAAGTTAATGATGTTATCTTATATATTTTGTTATATTGAAAATGGCTGGACAATTCAAACCAGAAATGTTACTTAGTGCATGTGCAGAGTACATGTTCCTTTCTACTTAATAAACGGTGTTTCTGGTCACCTCAAAAACCAGTCGACCTTGCAAAAAAAAAATTTACATTTGTTATTCCTAATATTAGACTTTTTAAAATGCTACAAATGCATCAATTTCAAATCTATTTTACATGGTGAATAACCACCAATAAACATCATTTTTCACAACGATCAGCCGCCTAACAATAGTAGCTCGGTGGCTAATGACCATGAAAAATGATATTGATGGTCGTTTACAATCAAAATCATTTTCATAAAATTACAATCAAAATCATTTCATAAAATTACAATCAAAATGACCTAATGGACATTTCTTGTATTTATCTTAATTTTCTCTTGGTTACCATTAACGCTTTATCCAAAATCATTAATCAAATGATGGGGAATTCAACCATATCTGCAAATGGAATTAGAAATAAAGATGGAACAAAGTCGATGTTAGAAAATTTTCAAAACATGATTAGGGTATGTGGTTTGTTTTGAAGAGAAAGAAAGAATGAAGGAAGAGGAAATTCATTTGTCCTAGATCATAGAGTATGCATAGGTGTGCCAATACTTAGTGGCCTTTCTCATGAAGGTATTGGGGCCTTGGGGCATCTAATTGATTATTTTGTTGTGAGGACGGAGACCATGCATGTAGACCACACACGCGCGCACCGTCCGTCTGACCGAACTGAACCGGGCCGGGTACGGGTTCAATAAGAATATTCTTGGATAGGGGTTTTTAAACTATAACGGGCTGAATTTAGCCCGTTAAGAACCCAGACCCGAATTGAATTTGAATTAAGGCGGGCAACGCTATAGAACATTGCAAACGAAAGGAAATGGGCGCGACATTCGAATTTGAAACGTTTCTGAAAAGGCACAACACTTCAAATAGGAAAAGATATGACCATTGCAAAACAGTCACGACGTTTGGATGAAAGGGTGTTTTTCGGCATTATAAATTGCGACGCCCGGAGAGCATCAGAAATTACTTTTATTCTTCTTCTTCTCTGATTTTCTGCGCCATTACCAACAGTGCAAACTATCACAAATTCTCGAATTTGTGACACAGTTAAGCTTTGCAAAATCCCATTTCTTTCATCTCTTCTTTCTCTTTTTTTCTTGCATCATCAGATATCAATTTCGAGAATGTTCTTGATCGGATCAAAGGCGTACAAACTTTGAATCTGATTTCCCTGTTCTAAAGCTTTATTGAATCCTGAAAGTCAATAGTTCGATAATCCGTTTGTACCTGGTGGATTAAACTATTTTCTGAAAGAATTTGCTCCGCAAATCCTTAAAAGTCCGAAGTATGACATTCATACGACGATCATCATCATTTGATAGCCTCAAACTACAAAATTCCCCAACAAATTTTTAGACAATATCTTCAATCATGGAAGGTTTGAGCGCATTGCAGGTTGCGAATCAGCATTTGACGAAATTGGAGTGTTTTGATGGTGAAAAATTTACTCGTTGGCAAGGGACGATGAAGTTCTTCCTGATCACTGTGAAATTGTTCTATATCTTGGAAGATGATTTGGAAGATATACGATGGGAAACCGCTGACGAGGATGCCACTCTGAAAGAGAAACGAGCAGAGCGCAAAGAGAGCGGTTTTCTATGCAGAGGGTATTTTCTGAATGCATTGTCTACTTCAGTGTACAACGCTCATAGGACTTTGGAAACTGCGAAGGACCTCTGGACTGCATTAGAGTGCAAGTATCGCACATCCGAGGCAAGTAATAAAAAATTTCTTATTTGTAATTTTATGGATTTCAAAATGGTCGCCAATAAGTCCGTAGTTGGACAAGTTAGTGAAATACTACTGTTGGTGAATCAACTTAAAGATGTCGGTATTGATCTCCCTGAATCTTTTGTTGTTGGAGTTATTATTTCAAGACTCCCAAATTCTTGGAATGATTATAAGAAAAAATTGAAACATGCAGAAACGAATTATAATTTAGATGGTTAACAGCATCATCTTCGTATTGAAAAGGATTCTTGTAAATGCGGACTAGATGATAATCTGCAAACTGAGTCTCAGGCTAAGGCAAATAATGTTGAAATTACTGATAAATTGAAGCCTAAGAATGGGACACAGTTTAAGAAAAATAATGATTCCAAGAACAAAAAGAAGTGTGCCTATTACTATTGTAACAAACCTGGCCACTATGCCCAAGACCGTCATCTTCGGAAGAAACAACAAAAAGCGAATGTGGTCGAAGAAAAGCTAGTGCTATTATAAAAGAGGCGAACTTCGTTAGTTGCATTGATAATGATCGGTGGCTTGATACTGGAGCAACCATTCATGTTTGCAAAGACTGTAATCTGTTCAAGACTTGCAAAGATAATAATGGAAAATCCAGCGAAGTTACTGGTGCAAACAAAGTTCCAAGCAAAGTTATGGGAAAAGGCACAATTGAACTTACATTCACCTCTGGGAAATACTTACATTAGTCAATGTATTTTATGTACCCAATACGTGTAAGAACTTGGTTTCTGGATACCTTCTTAACAAAGGAGGATTCAAGATGGCATATGAGTTTGATAAGTTAGTATTGTCCAAGAACAACAAATTTATTGGATAGGGATATTCTTGTAACGACATGATTAAGTTGAATCAAATGAAGAAATATTTTGCTTATATTGTTGATTCTATTAATTTATGGCATGGTAGATTAGGACATGTTAATTATAAGTCTCCTAGAAATATGCATAAAATAGGATTAATTTCTGATTGTGATTTCGATTCCATGTCTAAATGTGAAATATGTGTTTAAGCAAAAATACTCCGGAAATCCTTTAAATCCATGGAAAGGAAAATTGGTTTGCTTGATTTGGTATGGGTGACTTTAAAAGTCATGTCACCTATGGTGGTAACCAATAAAATATAACATTTATTGATAATTATACTAGATATGCATACGTATATCTAATGAAATCGAAAGATGAGGCCTTTGATAAATTCAAAATTTACAAAGCAGAAGTCGAAACACAATTAGGAGTTAAAATTAAAGTGTTACATTCAGATCGTGGTGGTGAATATTTTTCAAATGAGGCAAACAAAATGGTATAATTTACCAATGTACCGCTCCATATACACCACAACATGCTGAGAGTAGGGCTGTCAATGGGTCGGGTTTAGGTCGGGTCAAGTCGTGTTCGAGTTGAGTTCGGGTCGGGTCAGCTCAACCCGTTTATTAAACGGGTCAGTTTCGGGTTGACCATTTTTAATCGTGCGGGTTTTGGGTTTGATTCGTGTAACCCATTAAGAAAAATATCTGTATAAAAAGATGTGAATGAACATGAAAACATGAAAGAAGGGTATTGTTATCATTCACTTGTTGCAATCTAAGATGAGAATGAAAATGTAAAAAGTTGTTAATGTGGGAATAAACTTGAAATTTTGTTAAGTGTTAGTGTGTATGAATAATTGAATAATGACAACATCCTCCATTTTCAAGCTAAGATGAGAATTTTACAATAATATAGAGCCTATAAACGGGTTAGCCGGGTCAAATTCGGGTTTCGCGGGTCAACCATAAACCTACCCATTTATAAACGGGTCAAATTTGGGTTGACCCCAGAATGACCCGTTATTAAACGGGTCGGGTCAACCCGCTAATTTCCCATGCGGGTTTCGGGTCGGGTTGGAAATTGACAGCCCTGGCTGAGAGGAAAAATAGAACTTTAAAAGAAATGGTTAACGCCATGCTCATAAGTTCTAATTTACCTTATAACCTATGGGGTGATGCTATGTTATCTTCGTGTCACATTTTAAATAGAGTACCACATAAAAAGAATAATATTTACCTTTATGAATTATGGCTTAATAGAAAACCTATCCTTACTAGACTTAATGTTTTGGGTTGCTTAGCATATGTTAGAAAACCAGACCCTAAATGACCAAAGTTAGAAAATAGGGCATTTAAGTGTGTTTTCATAGGATATTCTCTTAATAGTATAACTTATAGGTTTCTTATACTTGATATTTTAGAAGTTATAGAATATGTAGATGTAGAGTTCTTTGAAAATCAAACTATTGAGAATTCATTGACGTCATCTAGTCTAGAACCAACTGCGACTAATGACATCAATGACGATGATTATGCTCCTGCTCAAAACAGCAAGGAAGTGTCAGTACCAGGAATAGTACTGAACACAGGAGAAGTGAAAGAGCGAGAATAGAGAAGGACTATGGTCCTGACATCATAACAAATCTCGTAGAGCCAATAAGGACGAAGTCCATAATGTGACAAGATATGTAATGAACGTCGATGATGACCCCAAAACTTATTCTGAGGCTATGAGTTCTAGAGATTCTAATTTCTAGAAAGAAGCTATCAATGATGAAATGAATTCCATAATGTTAAATTAGATATGGGTTTTATCTGGTTTACCTCCTGGTGCTGAATCTATAGGATGTAAATGGATATTTAAGAAAAAGTTGAATACAAATGGATCAATTGATAAGTTTAAAGACAGATTAGTCGCTAAGGGATATAAACAAAGACAAGGAGTAGATTAATTTGATACATATGCTCCAATTGTTCGCATATCTTCCATACGCTGTTTAATAACACTTGCATCAATTCATAATTTGGTCATACATCAAATGGATGTAAAGACAGCTTTTTCTAAATGGAGATTTAGAAGAAGAGATATACATTGAACAACGTGAAGGTTTTATAACCCAAGGCCAAGAAAAGAAAGTTTGCAAATTAGTCAAATCTCTTTATGGCCTGAAGCAAGCTCCCATGCAATGGCATGAGAAGTTTGATAAGGTTGCACTGTCATTTGGATTCATTATTAATGATGCAGATAAATGTGTTTATAGCAAATCGGATAACAACGGTTATGTTATAGTATGTTTATACGTTGATGACATGCCGATATTTGGTTCCAATATTGTGACGAAAAGGAATTCCGCTCGACCCGAACCAGTCGCTAAACCGACCCAGACCGCTCGAAACGCCCGATCGTTTTGAGAAAACGACAAAACAGAACAGCAGACGGAAGAACATTTCATTGTATTTTACAACAATGCATCAGATTACAAGAATATACAGAGTATAAATGAATAAATATTACACAGAAATGTCAGAGATTTAAATTACATTTAAACACATCGCAGCGGAAAATAATACATACACAACTAGAAGGAGATATACGGATACAAAGCTTTCCGGATATCGTTCCAGCTGTAAACCAGGATCCTGTGAATATAAATCTGCAAAACCAAAACTACTAGCTACCCATGTCAAAATAGGGGCACCCAGAGTTTAGGTTAAAACAATAAACTTCAGGTCAGTCATGTGACTGGTGTGAGAACTAAAACAGTTATTAATCTTTGTTTTTAAAGTTAGGTAAGTCAAGGGACCACGTCGTATAACACGGAACGGGTTTCCTCCCAAGAACACCAGTGCATAAAACAACAGCGCAATGCTAAATAAAGAAGAATGAAGCTATTATAAGACCCAGTTCCCATCACACAATGCAACGCAAGCCGGAGGATAGGGTTTTTACCTTATAATAGCCAAGAATGCTTGATACGTTGAAAAACAAATCATTTGATACTATTATAAGTGCATAGTGTATAAAACAACTTCAAATCATAAGTATCAATCATAGGAGGCATAAGCGCCCCATCCCACTATGTCACCATACTAGGTTCTACAAATAAAACCGCAAATGTCATGTATTTGGAAATTGGATTTCCATCTATGAACCGAGGCCAGGGATCGTCCTCTACCGATTCGAGACTCTCTAGCCCGAGCCTCAGGAACAGCCGCAACTACCCCATGGAGCGACCGGGCCGGTCCACCGATGTGGATTATTATGCCTGAACACTACGTTTCCCCGCCCTTTGGGGCGTAAATGAGCCAACGAATGGCTCCATCGGACCCGGATCATCCGATCTAACCGAGGCGCCTCGCAACAGCAACAACCACATAGGTGAAAAGTATATAAATGTCAGGGCTGGTAGGTCACTGACACCACCCTAGCTAGAAAGAAACGCATGCCCTCCCTGAGGTCCTCTCCCGTTTTTGGTTCACAACCGGGGTGCGAAACTCGCGAAGTAAACGTTACACAAAGCTACGCCACAAAGGTCGTGCTTTGATCATCACCACAAGACTTTGCTTTTCAACAGAAGCCTCGATCAATTGCCACTTAGGCATGCCACACAGGCAATTCACTCCATGCGTTTGATATCCATCAATATCTAACCCCTGAGCTCGTACATCTCAGAGAAGGGTGCTAGGCAAGAGAATACATTCTCCGCCGCCAAACAGATATATATTTAATAGAGATCAATCGCACGGACTAAAATCCAATGTCAGACACACAGTCCATTTACAAGTCCGTTCTAGGTCCGAACGAAACCGGAGGCACCTAGTACCCCGCATATCCATCGATCTCCAAGCACGTCTGGACGATCACTAACTGTTTCCATCTTCTTGGGTGTACAGCCCAATCAAGATCATCAGTAATCACCCAAACGACGTGAAGACTTCTGGACTTCGACCACCGTCTTCATCTTCGACTTATCGTCGTATCAGTTATTCAAAATGGGATAAACCGGTCTTTCCAAATAACTCGCGTATATTTTAAATAAGTGTTACACAAACACAACATATGCCTCATTCCAATTTATCAGTCACTAACCGTAAATTAATCAAGAGAATAATTCCCCAAATAATAACCTCGAAGGCCGAAACCAACATCAGATCAATATCCAGAAAACCATTCTGCTTAGCTAACCCACAGTTAGTTTCTAAAATTTCACATTCATAGGGAAAGGTTCCCATTAATTTTATCAAAGATAAATTCTTTAATTTATTCTTGAATCTACTTGTGAATTTCGATTCAACTAGTCGGGATTAACGAACCTTACCGAAGTAATCATTTGTTTTAATTTCCCAATCCCAACCTATCCATCCCATGAAGTAAAACTAGTTATACTTCATATCTAACACCACGGTGTTATCGGTAAATTCAATTACCATTTCACGTTCAAATCTAATTAAAGATTTAACTAACGCCTGGAGCAAAACTGGTGACACTCCATTCTCGATTATTTCAATCTAATTAAAGATTCATTAAAACTCCACTTAGTTTTAATCGTTAACTTGGTTAAAGAATCAGTGTCATTTAAAACACGGTACACGATAAACCCAAAATCACCTTCCATTAATTATCGGGTTAAAGAACGAGTGTTATTTAAAACACTGTCCACGATAAACCCAAAAATCAATATCAATTCAATTCCAATTAAATATTATTTAATTGGTACACTTCATTAAATCTAAATAAAAAGATTTAATCTTTTCTCAACTGGGTTCAAAAACAGTGTTAGTGAAGACACTATTCACGACAAACCCAAATCGCATTTGATATTCAATATAAGGCTCTGAATAGAAAATATATTGGCTTATATTCAATATCAAATTCTACGATTAACAAATGTCGTATTGGAAATAACGGTATAAATATATATCTCTCAAATTTCCATAACAACATATGTATAATCACGAATTCCAACATCGAAATATTCCGAAGACAATTTCGATTCAAATCCACTCCAATGCAATCATTGGAAATTCTGGTTATTTTTAAAACCCTTTTCAAATTCAATTTATTTATTTAGAAATAAATAGAATTATAATTCTAGTTCAAAACTAGTTCATTTCGATAAAATCTATTTTTATCTTTTCAAATATGGAGTTTTTCATCCCAATCCCTTCTAAATCATTTCTTATGATTTTACACAAATTATTAATATTTTTAATAATTTTATCAAGGTCCGTACAGTCGATTTCCATCAATGGCCATCGAAGTGCACTTACAGCGACCTTTTTCAAATTTGATTTGGACATAATTCCAAATCCAACCGTTAGATTTCTAATTTCTAATAATCGTTAGAAAGCTCTTTTTGATACGAACCCAATGGTTCCGGTTTCAGGAGAATCCGACGGTCGGATCTCCCGCAATGTCCATTCGAAGTCAATGGTCGAAATTCGGGAACTGCCGCGGCGCGGCGCGTTCTATTCAGGCCATTATATTATATATATAATATATATATAATATATACTTCGTCGATTTCAATTCAAAATGTGCTTTATAAATCGGTTTAAATTCATTTTCAAAATGGTTTCAACTTCATATTCAACTTCAAATCAAAATTGAATATTCCAATTTAAATTCATTTTAAATTGATTTCAATTTGATTTCAATTCAAATTGATTTCTAATTCAATTTCAGTTCGTTTTCAATTCAATTCAATTTCAATTCGAATTCATTTCTATACCATTTCAATTCGAATTCATTTATGTTCAAATTTCAAATCATTTCAGTGTATTTCGAATTTCAAATCAATTCAGTTTAATTAGAATTTCAATTCAATTTAAATATAATTCAAATTTCAATTCATTTCAATATAATTCGAATTTCAAATCTATTCAATTTTCATTGAAGAGTGAATAAAATCGATATAAATATCGTTCACGTCAAAATGGCGTCAATCTAACCAACACGGCTTCATATGTTTCTATTTTCAAATATTTCTATTTCAAATATTTCTTTTCAAATATTTCCTTTTTCAAATATTCTATTTTCAAATATTTCTATTTCAAATATTTCCTTTTCAAAACTGGAATGAGGCCCAATCAATTACCATATAATGTTAATTATATGGATTTTCTACAACACATGTATATATCAACAACGATGAATAATCAACCATCATCCAAGGTGCATTCTACACTGTATAAGCATCAAAGATAAATATTCAATGCTTATAACAGCCTGTCAATCAATCGATCGACATACAACTAAACAATTGGGATTAGTGTACGTCAAATATCATCCCAATACCTGTGTGGGGTTTCAAGCAATCAAACACAGATTTTTATTTGTGCAGTTGGGCGATGTGTAAAATTTATCGTCCCAATCAATGTCCTTCAAATAGGTGTACATAAACAAACCGTCCGGTTTGTAAATGAATATTTATTTATTCACATTCACATTAAAAATTATATTTTTAACAATCAAACTATTTTATTCAACCTATGAATATTCTATTCGGTTCATTTATTAAATAAAATGTTATCTTTATTTTTCTAACTTATTTTTAGAAAATTTCGGCGGCACAACGGCACGATATTAGAAACGGGACGAGGCCTAGCCTTATCCCCGGTCTAGTGAAGGCCCACGCCATTCACGCATCAATCAAATCAATTTCATTTTACCAAACAATTCAGTTCAAACCAAATAATCTAACCAACTACACAAACAAACAATTAAACAAACAAGCCATCCATGGTCTGTGGATGACGGGTGTCGGGTGCTACTAAACACCGTCTGCATCCTAGTATATATATATATATATCAAGAAAAAGAAATTGAAGAGTGAGAAGTTCTCACCAAAAGTTATCCAATACCACGACTCTTCATTGATAGAAATCTTCATCGTTATCGCATTTTTGCCATCTTCGTTACCCGTATTCACTACATATGTAAAAATCACATTTTTACTTCGCTATTCAATATATAAAAATCGAATTTTTACTTTGCTATTCCATATATAAAAATCGAATTTTTACTTTGCTATTTCATATATAAAAATCGAATTTTTATTATGCTATTCAATATATAAAAATCGAATTTTTACTATGCTATTCAATATATAAAAATCGAATTTTTACTATGCTATTCAATATATAAAAATCGAATTTTTACTATGTTATTCAATATATAAAAATCGAATTTTTACCCTTTTTCAAAGATCGTATTTTTATAACTCCAAAGATCGTATTTTTATAACTCCACTCATATAAAAACCATATTTTATATATCGCCTTCACATACATGAAAATCATATTTTTCTATAATGAGATATCTAATCTTTTAAAGTTTAAATATCAACACTTTGTTAGTTAAAAAAAAATCTATTTTTAATTCTATTTAAAAATCATATTCTATTCTTCAATTCCATTTTAAAACAATTCTATTTATGGTTTAAAAACAATGTACATTTATAATTTCAAAAGCAATGTATATTTTCGAACTAAAGATGTTTATATTTTCGAACTTTACTTCGAGAACAATTCGAATTTATATACAATTTCCAGAATTTAAACAATGTATTTATATTTTCTCTTTTAAAACAATGATATATATTTTCTATTTTAAAACAATGATTTATACTACAATATATGTTATTTAACAAAAACTGATTTTACCATATAAATCACTGATAATACCCTTTTTTTTCTCCTGGAGCACGCTGGACTGAGCTCGCGCCCCTAGGGCATTGATTTGCCACCGCCACCCTCACCCTAGATCTGATCGGAGCCATCCCCAACCTGCGCCTCACCGTCAGCCTCCAACCGTCACAACCGCGGCGAACTCGAAGCCCTTCTGGTGGCTGGAATCCCATGCGAACGAGAGAGCTTTGAGCTCCAAATCCGATCGCCTGAGGGCATTGAACTCGATCACCACCGGTACGAACGGAGACCACAGGGAGACGAACGTGTTGGCCAATACGACATTGGCTGAAGATGGTCGGGGACGGAGATACAGGAGGAGGAAGGGCTGAACGATTTAAATCGTCGATTTCAGAAAGAAAAGGGGGGCGGGTTTGGGCGTTGACTAATTTAATTGGGTACTAGGGTTTTCGATCCTATATAGTAATATATTTTTATTATATTTTATTTCAAAAATACCAATTTATTGAGACGTACTCAGAATTAGACCCAACTAGTGCCTCCCCTAGCCAAATACCCCCATCCCGAACATAATGGGATATGTTCCGTTAGCCAATTTTATCGTTTCGATTTAAATTAAAATATAATTCAATATATATTCAATTCAAACATACATTTCAATTTACTGGGGTCACATACGGATCCCAAAAATTCCAGAAAAATATTTTCTAGCTTCGTATTGACGATACGGTCCTAACAAAACTAATTTCGTCAAATTCCGAGACCGTTTGAAAAATGGCCATTTTCCAGTCGATTAAAATCAACTGAAACTGGTCAAACGCGTTTTCCTTTGCCACGCTCACATATTGATTCGAAAAATTATGAAATTTGAAACCTAGCAATAACTTGACATCACGGTTCCAAAAAAAGTGGTTTCGTCGAAATCCGAGGTCGTTTGCAAAATGGCTATTTTTAAGGGCCTGAATTCCATAACGACTATTCAGAATTTTCAACTGGACATATCTTTTTATCCCCGCTATGAAATTTTGATTTTTCGGATTCGTTGGAAAGATATTATCAATTAGATTCAAATATTTTTGGTTTCGTTAAAATCCGGATTGTTTTGCACCTGGTACATTCAATTGAAGTTTGAAATCGAATTATCGAACTACCGCGCCATTTTCAATTCTATTTATAATTATATATAATTATTTATATTCTAACAACGACGCGTATAAATATATACGTTCGAATTATATTAAAAATAAATTTATCGTCGATATTATTTAAAATAATTCATTTTAAATAATCAAAATTCGCTAAAATCGCCAAAATAAAAATTTTAAACTGGCCTAGATTTTCGGGTTGTTACAATCTCCCCCACTTAAAACTTTTCGTCCCCGAAAAGGAACAAAGTCGAAAGTGGTTTGATTAATCAACTCTACGTTCGGTCTGGCTTCCATTCTCTAACTTTTCAGTTTCTGAGAATTTTCAAATTCTTCAAAAATTTGGCTAACACCCTAAATTTTCGAAAAATTTCGCCAAAACCTCCCCTGCATCGTGAGCCACGGGAAAATCCCGAAATTGCCATATAGGCCTTCTGATCTCAAAAAGAAAAAGAAAAAGCCAAGCGGCTAGCCAACCGGCTCATAAAATCATCATCACCCAAACAAAACAGTAAATTATTGTAAACATGTACCTATTTGTCGGGCAAACAAATTTTATTCTCTGCTCTAGCCTCCTTGCTATGACCTGTTCAATATAAGTACAAGTATATGCAAGCAAATGCGACCAATTTTCAATATAACCCACTATTTGATACAATTAGGCGTAATGGTTCAAAATTGTCAAACAAATAAACAAACAACACAATCATCAATCAATTAGTGGATTAGAGTTTTCAAATTCATAACTTTGATACATATACAAAAATCACATTTTTGATGCCAAATCACCACAATAAGCCCTATCTAGTTTTGGTTCTCACACCAGTCTAATGGAGATATATAAATATCACATCTTCAAAACACGAACATAAATTCTGATGATGATCGATCAATCATCAGAACCATCTCCGGGTGTCTAGAATGTGATTCTATATCTATCCAGTATATTAAAATTTCAAATACACGTTTGCAAGGCATATATGCAAAATCTTTATATACTGGACTGTCCAAATCAATATAAACTAAATAATCAAATACGAATAATTGATTTTAAAATTTCAAAACAAAATTGGTTTTCATTTTTCAAATATACTCTTCACACTCGTTCTAGGATACTACTGTTCCTATCTCTAACGAGTCATTCCCATTGGATATTACTAACCCAATATCTGATGAATTCTTTCGTATGGTTCTAATGTGCCTTGTTCTCGAGCTCTATAAACCACAGCTCTGATACCAACTGTGACGAAAAGGAATTCCGCTCGATCCGAACCAGTCGCTAAACCGACCCAGACCGCTCGAAACGGCCGATCGTTTTGAGAACACGACAAAACAGAACCGCAGACGGAAGAACATTTCATTGTATTTTACAACAATGCATCATATTACAAGAATATACAGAGTATAAATGAATAAATATTACACAGAAATATCAGAGATTTAAATTACATTTAAACACATCGCAGCGGAAAATAATACATACACAACTAGAAGGAGATATATGGATACAAAGCTTTCCGGATATCGTTCCAGCTGTAAACCAGGATCCTGTGAATATTAATCTGCAAAACCAAAACTACTAGCTGCCCGTGTCAAAATAGGGGCACACAGAGTTTAGGTTAAAACAATAAACTCCAGGTCAGTCATGTGACTGGTGTGAGAACTAAAACAGTTATTAATCTTTGTTTTTAAAGTTAGGTAAATCAAGGGACCACGCCGTATAACACGGAACGGGTTTCCTCCCAAGAACACCAGTGCATAAAACAACAGCGCAATGCTAAATAAAGAAGAATGAAGCTATTATAAGACCCAGCTCTCATCACACAATGCAACGCAAGCCGGAGGATAGGGTTTTTACCTTATAATAGCCAAGAATGATTGATACGTTGAAAAACAAATCATTTGATACTATTATAAGTGCATAGTGTATAAAACAACTTCAAATCATAAGTATCAATCATAGACGGCATAAGCGCCCCATCCCACTATGTCACCATACTAGGTTCTACAAATAAAACCGCAAATGTCACGTATTTGGAAATTGGATTTCCATCTATGAACCGAGGCCAGGGATCGTCCTCTACCGATTCGAGACTCTCTAGCCCGAGCGTCAGGAACAGCCGCAACTGCCCCATGGAGCGACAGGGCCGGTCCACCGATGTGGATTATTATGCCTGAACACTACGTTTCCCCGCCCTTTGGGGCGT
Organism: Allium sativum; assembly: GCA_030737875.1. NCBI lineage: Eukaryota > Viridiplantae > Streptophyta > Magnoliopsida > Asparagales > Amaryllidaceae > Allium > Allium sativum. The sequence continues at coordinate 708,127,240 of CM060916.1, read as the reverse complement.
AAATGAGCCAACGAATGGCTCCATCGGACCCGGATCGTCCGATCTAACCGAGGCGCCTCGCAACAACAACAACCACATAGGTGAAAAGTATATAAATGTCAGGGCTGGTAGGTCACTGACACCACCCTAGCTAGAAAGAAACGCATGCCCTCCCTGAGGTCCTCTCCCGTTTTTGGTTCACAACCGGGGTGCGAAACTCGCGAAGTAAACGTTACACAAAGCTACGCCATAAAGGCCGTGCTTTGATCATCACCACAAGACTTTGCTTTTCAACAGAAGCCTCGATCAATTGCCACTTAGGCATGCCACACAGGCAATTCACTCCATGCGTTTGATATCCATCAATATCTAACCCCTGAGCTCGTACGTCTCAGAGAAGGGCGCTAGGCAAGAGAATAAATTCTCCGCCGCCAAACAGATATATATTTAATAGAGATCAATCGCATGGACTAAAATCCAATGTCAGACATACAGTCCATTTACAAGTCCGTTCTAGGTCTGAACGAAACCGAAGGCACCTAGTACCCCGCATATCCAACGATCTCCAAGCACGTCCGGACGATCACTAACTGTTTCCATCTTCTTAGGTGTACAGCCCAATTAAGATCATCAGTAATCACCCAAACGACGTGAAGACTTCTGGACTTCGACCACCGTCTTCATCTTCGACTTATCGTCGTATCAGTTATTCAAAATGGGATAAACCCGGTCTTTCCGAATAACTCGCGTATATTTTAAATAAGTGTTACACAAACACAACATATGCCTCATTCCAATTTATCAGTCACTAACCGTAAATTAATCAAGAGAATAATTCCCCAAATAATAACCCCGAAGGCCGAAACCAACATCAGATCAATATCCAGAAAACCGTTCTGCTTAGCTAACCCACAGTTAGTTTCTAAAATTTCACATTCATAGGGAAAGGTTCCCATTAATTTTATCAAAGATAAATTCTTTAATTTATTCTTGAATCTACTTGTGAATTTCGATTCAACTGGTCGGGATTAACGAACCTTACCGAAGTAATCATTTGTTTTAATTTCCCAATCCCAACCTATTCATCCCATGAAGTAAAACTGGTTATACTTCATATCTAACACCACGGTGTTATCGGTAAATTCAATTACCATTTCACGTTCAAATCTAATTAAAGATTTAACTAACGCCTGGAGCAAAACTGGTGACACTCCATTCTCGATTATTTCAATCTAATTAAAGATTCATTAAAACTCCACTTAGTTTTAATCGTTAACTGGGTTAAAGAATCAGTGTCATTTAAAACACGGTTCACGATAAACCCATAAATCAATATCAATTCAATTCCAATTAAATATTATTTAATTGGTACACTTCATTAAATCTAAATAAAAACATTTAATCTTTTCTCAACTGGGTTCAAAAACAGTGTTAGTGAAGACACTATTCACGACAAACCCAAATCGCATTTGATATTCAATATAAGGCTCTGAATAGAAAATATATCGGCTTATATTCAATATCAAATTCTACGATTAACAAATGTCGTATTGGAAATAACGGTATAAATATATATCTTTCAAATTTCCATAACAACATATGTATAATCACGAATTCCAACATTGAAATATTCCGAAGACAATTTCGATTCAAATCCACTTCAATGCAATCATTGGAAATTCTGGTTATTTTTAAAACCCTTTCCAAATTCAATTTATTTATTTAGAAATAAATAGAATTATAATTCTAGTTCAATACTAGTTCATTTCGATAAAATCTATTTTTATCTTTTCAAATATGGAGTTTTTCATCCCAATCCCTTCTAAATCATTTCATATGATTTTACACAAATTATTAATATTTTTAATAATTTTATCAAGGTCCGTACAGTCGATTTCCATCAATGGCCATCGAACTGCACCTGCAGCGACCTTTTTCAAATTTGATTTGAACATAATTCCAAATCCAACCGTTAGATTTCTAATTTCTAATAATCGTTAGAAAGCTCTTTTCGATACGAACCCAACGGTTCCGGTTTCAGGAGAATCCGACGGTCGGATCTCCCACAATGTCCATTCGAAGTCAATGGTCGAAATTCGAGAACTGCCGCGGCGCGGCGCGTTCTATTCAGGCCATTATGTTATATATATATAATATATATATAATATATACTTCGTCGATTTCAATTCAAAACGTGCTTTATAAATCGTTTTAAATTCATTTTCAAAATGGTTTCAACTTCATATTCAACTTCAAATCAAAATTGAATATTCCAATTTAAATTCATTTTAAATTGATTTCAATTTGATTTCAATTCAAATTGATTTCTAATTCAATTTCAGTTCGTTTTCAATTCAATTCAATTTCAATTCGAATTCATTTCTATACTATTTCAATTCGAATTCATTTATATTCAAATTTCAAATCATTTCAGTGTATTTCGAATTTCAAATCAATTCAGTTTAATTCGAATTTCAATTCAATTTAAATATAATTCGAATTTCAATTCATTTCAATATAGTTCAAATTCAAATCTATTCAACTTTCATTGAAGAATGAATAAAATCGATATAAATATCGTTCACGTCAAAATGGCGTCAATCTAACCAACACGGCTTCATATGTTTCTATTTTCAAATATTTCTATTTCAAATATTTTTATTTCAAATATTTCTTTTCAAATATTTCCTTTTTCAAATATTCTATTTTCAAATATTTCTATTTCAAACATTTCCTTTTCAAAACGGGAATGAGGCCCAATCAATTACCATATAATGTTAATTATATGGATTTTCTACAACACATGTATATATCAACTACGATGAATAATCAACCATCATCCAAGGTGCATTCTACACTGTATAAGCATCAAAGATAAATATTCAACGCTTATAACAGCATGTCAATCAATCGTTCGACATACAACTAAACAATTGGGATTAGTGTACGTCAAATATCATCCCAATACCCGTGTGGGGTTTCAAGCAATCAAACACAGATTTTTATTTGTGCAGTTGGGCGATGTGTAAAATTTATCGTCCCAATCAATGTCCTTCAAATAGGTGTACATAAACAAACCGTCCGGTTTGTAAATGAATATTTATTTATTCACATTCACATTAAAAATTATATTTTTACCAATCAAACTATTTTATTCAACCTATGAATATTCTATTCGGTTCATTTATTAAATAAAATGTTATCTTTATTTTTCTAACTTATTTTTAGAAAATTTCGGTGGCACAACGGCACGATACTAGAAACGGGACGAGGCCTAGCCTTATCCCCGGTCTAGTGAAGGCCCACGCCATTCACGCATCAATCAAATCAATTTCATTTTACCAAACAATTCAGTTCAAACCAAATAATCTAACCAACTACACAAACAAACAATTAAACAAACAAGCCATCCATGGTCTGTGGATGACGGGTGTCGGGTGCTACTAAACACCGTCTGCATCCTAGTATATATATATATATATATATCAAGAAAAAGAAATTGAAGAGTGAGAAGTTCTCACCAAAACCTATCCAATACCACGACTCTTCATTGATAGAAATCTTCATCGTTATCGCATTTTTGCCATCTTCGTTGTCCGTATTCACTACATATGTAAAAATCACATTTTTACTTCGCTATTCAATATATAAAAATCGAATTTTTACTTTGCTATTCCATATACAAAAATCGAATTTTTACTTTGCTATTTCATATATAAAAATCGAATTTTTATTATGCTATTCAATATATAAAAATCGAATTTTTACTATGCTATTCAATATATAAAAATCGAATTTTTACTATGCTATTCAATATATAAAAATCGAATTTTTACTATGCTATTCAATATATAAAAATCGAATTTTTACTATGCTATTCAATATATAAAAATCGAATTTTTACCCTTTTTCAAAGATCGTATTTTTATAACTCCAAAGATCGTATTTTTATAACTCCACTCATATAAAAACCATATTTTATATATCGCCTTCACATACATGAAAATCATATTTTTCTATAATGAGATATCTAATCTTTTAAAGTTTAAATATCAACACTTTGTTAGTTAAAAAAAAAATCTATTTTTAATTCTATTTAAAAATCATATTCTATTCTTCAATTCCATTTTAAAACAATTCTATTTATGGTTTAAAAACAATGTACGTTTATAATTTCAAAAGCAATGTATATTTTCGAACTAAAGATGTTTATATTTTCGAACTTTACTTCGAGAACAATTCGAATTTATATACAATTTCCAGAATTTAAACAATGTATTTATATTTTCTCTTTTAAAACATTGATATATTTTTTCTATTTTAAAACAATGATTTATACTACAATATATGTTATTTAACAAAAACTGATTTTACCATATAAATCACTGATAATACCCTTTTTTTTCTCCTGGAGCACGCTGGACTAAGCTCGCGCCCCTAGGGCATTGATTTGCCACCGCCACCCTCACCCTGGATCTGATCGGAGCCATCCCCAACCTACGCCTCACCGTCAGCCTCCAACCGTCACAACCGCGGCGAACTCGAAACCCTTCTAGCGGCTGAAATCCCATGCGAACGAGAGAGCTTTGAGCTCCAAATCCGATCGCTTGAGGGCATTGAACTCGATCACCACCGGTACGAACGGAGACCACAGGGAGACGAACGTGTTGGCCTACACGACATTGGCTGAAGATGGTCGGGGACGGAGATACAAGAGGAGGAAGGGCTGAACGATTTAAATCGTCGATTTCAGAAAGAAAAGGGGGTGGGTTTGGGCATTGACTAATTTAATTGGGTCCTAGGGTTTTAGATCCTATATAGTAATATATTTTTATTATATTTTATTTCAAAAATACCAATTTATTGAGACGTACTCGGAATTAGACCCAACTAGTGCCGCCCCTAGCCAAATACCCTCATCCCGAACATAATGGGATATGTTCCGTTAGCCAATTTTATCGTTTTGATCAGTTTCGATTTAAATTAAAATATAATTCAATAAATATTCAATTCAAACATACATTTCAATTTACTGGGGCCACATACGGATCCCAAAAATGCCAGAAAAATATTTTCTAGCTTCGTATTGACGATACGGTCCTAACAAAACTAATTTCGTCAAATTCCGAGACCGTTTGAAAAATGGCCATTTTCCAGTCGATTAAAATCAACTGAAACTGGTCAAACGCGTTTTCCTTTGCCACGCTCACATATTGATTCGAAAAATTATGAAATTTGAAACCTAGCAATAACTTGACTTCACGGTTCCAACAAAAGTGGTTTCGTCGAAATCCGAGGTCGTTTGCAAAATGGCTATTTTAAGGGCCTGAATTCCATAGCGACTATTCAGAATTTTCAACTGGACATATCTTTTTATCCCCGCTATGAAATTTTGATTTTTCGGATTCGTTGGAAAGATATTATCAATTAGATTCAAATATTTTTGGTTTTGTTAAAATCCGGATTGTTTTGCACCTGGTACATTCAATTGAAGTTTGAAATCGAATTATCGAACTACCTCGCCATTTTCAATTCTATTTATAATTATATATAATTATTTATATTCTAACAATGACGCGTATAAATATATACATTCGAATTATATTCAAAATAAATTTATCGTCGATATTATTTAAAATAATTCATTTTAAATAATCAAAATTCGCTAAAATCGCCAAAATAAAAATTTTAAACTGGCCCAGATTTTCGGGTTGTTACAAATATATCATGTGTGAACGAAACTAAGAAGTTTCTATCTTCTAAATTTGATATGAAAGATCTAGGAGAGGCTGATGTAATTTTAGGAATTAAAATCATTAGAAAAGCGGGGGAGTTATCACTAACTCAATCGCATTACATTGAGAAGTTCCTGAAGAAGTATGGTCATTATGATGACAAACCAACACCAATTCCTTTAGATCCAAGTATTAAGTTAGAAAAGAACACTGGACGAACCATTTCTCAAATTGAGTATTCTAGTGTTATTGGGAGTCTAATTTATGCTATGCATTGCACTAGACTCAGCATCGCACATGTTATAAGTGTATTATGTCGATTTACGAGTAACCCAGGTTTCAAACACTAGAATATCATTTCCAAAGTTTTATCTTATTTGAAAGGAACTACTAACTATGGTTTATCTTATAAAGGATATCCGCTGTAATAGAAGGATATAGTGATGCAACCTGGAACAAAGTAGAATCTGAATCCAAGTCTACGACTGGATGGATATTTACATTAGGAGGTGCTGCTGTATCTTGGGCTTCCAAGAAGCAGACCTGTATATTTGATTCAACTATGTTGTCAGAATTAATTGCATTAGCAGATGAATGTAAGGAAGTGGAATGGCTTAGGAATTTGTTAATGGAAATCCCATTATGGAAGAAGCCATCTCTAGCAGTCTTGATTAACTGTGGTAATCAAGCAACAATATATAATGTCTCTAATAAGACATATAATGGAAAGTCTAGACATGTGAGTCTAAGATATCAGACGGTAAGACAGTTACTCAAAAGTGGAGTTATAACCGTCGACTACATAGAAACGAAGAAAAACTTGGCTGACCCTCTTACTAAAGGTCTTCCAAGGGCTATGGTTTCTATAAAGTCAAAAGAAATGTGACTAAGTTCTATAAATGAAGATTGATCATCCTTAATAGAAACCCAACTTGTGTCTTGAAAAGGATAGACAAAGTTCAATGGGTACCAACAAGTTAAGAGTATGACTATGGAACATTATATCGATAATCCCATAATGTTTAGTGTTGGATTCTGCATGAACAAAGGATGGATAAATATCCTTAATAAGTCTAGAAACCTTAAAAGGTGTATCGCAGAAACACCTTAAGAGACTTACCTATATGAGTATGGAAATCAGGTCGTTTCTAGGAAAGTACGACCGCTTTCTAAAGTAGACTCATGAACCAGGATTGAAGCACATGGCCATTAACATGCTGAGCAATACAGAACACTCTAACTAAGGAAATCAACATGTGTGATTGTTCTGGTTTTATCGTTAAGGGATACTTGGTTCAAGATTCAATTCGTTCACCATAGAATCTCGATAGAGTTTTGAATGATTTACACTAAGTAAAGATTCAAATCCAAAAGATACCTTATATTTATGTGTTGTTTCCAAGATGAAGCAAAACTTGATCTTAGAACTACATAGGCTTGATCCCACTTGGGTATGTAGGAAGTCATACTAGTGATTCAGCTGTCCATTTTAATTTTTCTTTATTTTGAAAATTGGGGGAGATTGTTAAAAAAAATTTGAAACATGATTTGGGTATGGGGTTTGTTTTGAAGAGAAAGAAAGAATGAAGGAAGAGGAAATGCATTTGTCCCACATCATAGAATATGCATAGCTGTGCCAATACTTAATGGCCTTTCTCATGAAGGTGTTAGGGCCTTGGGGCACCCAAATGTTTACTTTGTTGTGAGGAGGAGACCATGCATGTAGACCACACACGCGCGCGCCGTCCGTCCGACCAAACTGAACCGGGTCGGGTACGGGTTCAATAAGAATATTTTTGGACCGGGGTTTTTAAACTATAACAGGCCGAATTTAGCCCATTAAGAACCCAGACCCAAACTGAATTTGAATTAAGGCGAGCAACGCTACAGAACGTTGCAAATGAAAGGAAATGGGCGCGACGTTCGAATTTGAAACGTTTCTGAAAAGGCGCAACACTTCTAACAGGAACAGATATGACCGTTGCAAAACAGTTATGACGTTTGGATGAAAGGGTGTCTTTTCGGCATTATAAATTGCGACGCCCGGGAAGAAGAAGAATACATTACCAACAGTGCAAACTGCCGCAAATTCTCGAATTTGTGACACATTTAGACGTTGCAAAATTCTGTTTCTTTCTTCTGTTCTTTCTCTTTGTTTTCTTACATCATCAGATATCAATTTCTAGAGTGTTCTTGATCGGATCAAAGCCGTACAAACTTTGAATCCGATTTCGTTGTTCCAAGGCTTTATTGAATCCTGAAAGTCAATAGTTTGATAATCCGTTTGTACCTGGTGGATTAAACTATCTTCTGAAAGAATTTGCTCTGCAAATCCTTAAAGTCTGCAGTACGACATTCATACGACGATCATCATCATTCGATAGCCTCAAACCGCAACATTCCTCAACAGTTGAGTCTTAATCAACAGATCACTTTAACGCGGCAACTTTAAACTTTGGCTTTTATATTGTTAGAGAAACGAGCAATAAATTGGGTTAGAAAATTAATTCTCACTATTTTTTTTTCCAAAACTGAAGAACAAGTTTTTTTTTTTTTTTTTTCACAGGGTAAGTGAGAAAGAAAGAAGTTTATTTATATGATATGAAATGCTCATAAATTTGTTCCGCTCATATTTAAAAGTGAAGTAACCTTTTTCTATTAACCTTAAATATTATATCGTATGCCAGAGTATCATGCGGATGAATTTCTTACGTGCAATCCCTTTCAGTGATTCATCAAAGGAACTCATAACAATACAATATAAGGTACGCAGAAACGTATACATACGTACAATCCCTTTAAAATACTGAAGTCTGCACGAACAGGTTCTATTTTGAATATTTGTTGAAGAACCCAGTACATTATTACAACTCTGCAAACTGTTGTTCCAACCAATGAGCTATCACTGCACAAAATAGTTGGCTGTCAGTATGCATATCTTAATGCGTATTATATTATATACATTCATAATTCATTAATACATACGCATGCAGCTCGTGCCATGTATTGGTATTTGGTACAGCTACTAAGTTGGTGCTTCCTTATACTCTACCCAAAAAATACTATTAAGTATTAACAGTACATACATATATGCTCTGATTAAAACCAGGGTTAAAAATTCTCTCATTTAACTTCCATTTGTGTATTTTAAAAACTGAAATTGCTAGACGAACATGTGTAGTGAAAGTTATGCATTGTGCCTGAACTTGATGCCATATTCTTCTTCAAAAAACTGCAGTAGAGTTGTGATAGGTTTACACACTTTACATACATGCATGCAGGCGAAATTAATGGGGGCAAAGGAGGTCACTGAGAAAGTGAAATGAGGTGGTTGGGTAATGAGCTGGAAAAAGAAGGCAGTACAACAGTGGCACATGTATGCTGTAATAGTAGACAGCTAAGCTTGGTATATAATGCATCAAATATATGTTGTTAACCTGCTAAAATCTTGCATGAATCTCTGCACTGATCGCTGGCATTGGCGACATGGAAACATTATCTGATTTTCAATCCTTCTTTTTAATGCCTACCTACGTAGCTTCTTCTATCTACTGCATTATTCTCTTTTTTCTATTGTTTTTTTTTCCTTCCCTTTTATCTCCTTTTTTGAGCTTTTAATATTCCTTTATGTACAAAATATGATCATTAAGAAAATTTAAATTAGCAAGTTGGTATGTTACTGTGATTGTTAGAAGATTCCATCTTCCAAAGTGAGAACAAGTTTGATTTTACCATTATTTCAATCATACTAAGTTATTAAGGGTACTGCTATGCAATTTAATATATAATTAGGTGACTATTTTAGAGTACAACAGTAATTCACTTCTAATTTTCTTATATATAAGGTAATTATTTTCTTTTTTATATATGGAGACTAAATTCACTTCTGCTTCCATATATTATATATAGCAAAATACTAGGAAAAAAAAAAAAAAAAATCCTTTTAACCAAATTGGAATCCAGTTCCTTAAATAACAACTAAAAGAATTAAACAAACATGTGTTTTAATGCATCCTTGTAAGCTGATAATATCAGGCATGCAGTTTTACTACAGGGTTACTACAGCTGCGCTTCACCTGTACCTTTTTTTCTGTTTACTTCAAGCTACCCATCAGCGAGATTTTATTACTAAACAATTTAAAATAGTATTACAGTATACTAAAGCATTTCTCTTCCATTTATTCTTCTTTTCAAATAAAAAGGTAAATATATCTGATTATTAGATGCACATGCATGCATTTTGTACTTGCGTAGATAAATACAATTATATTTAATGACATAAAAATAAGGATTGAATCGAACTAGAACTTAATAAAATTACCTTCATTGGTCTCATCTTGTCACAATCCCTATTTTAAACGCTTCTAGTTCTAATTTTTGGTTTAAATGTAACAAATTGGAATCGAACTTTCGAAAAGCTTATTATTGAAGACGAACAAATAGAATGGGTTTTGAGTTTAAAGATTATCAAATTCAATGTTCACCACAAAGAATGCAACAATTTGCGACGGTAAAAAAAGGTCAGCGGTCGCGACTACTCGTCGCAAATAGCCGTTGCAATTTAAGTTGTCGCCAACATGCAATGGGAAAAGCGACGGCTCCGACGCGTATTTAGCAACGACTTGCAACAACAACTTGACACGTGACATCGAACGTGGTAGGTAGTTTGTTTTCCGAAAAGCCGTTAAAAGTCATTGCAAGCCGTTGCAAATCTGGAACAATTAGCCATTGCAAGCCGTCACATGCCGTTACAATTCTGGACCTGTAAGCCATCGCAAAACTAGGTAATTTTTACTGCACTACAATGTGGTTCCTCTCCCTCAAACCACAATCATATAATCGATTCAACAATGCCATATCTCATCATTATCATCCCATCATAACATACACCAAATTCAATATAAGACTACAAAATCATGATATATACCAAATTCATAACACCATCATAACATACCACCATAATATATCCAAAGCACAACCAAACCCATAACACCATCGTAACATATCCAAAACACAACCAAATCCATCAATAATACCATCATCGTGCATCAAGCATATATAAAACCAACTACGTTACTAGTAAAAATTATGTACATACTCAAGCAAAAGAACAATCAAACTAGACATCCTCCTCCTTGTCGTCTTCGTCGTCGCCTACTTTGTTAGTAGCGTCTCCCTCCTCGGGCATCGACCCATGCTCTTGATAGTACGCTGCAATGTGCTCGTCTATTTGCTGGGCCAGCTGGCTTCTCTGTCAATCATTCATCTCATCCAACTGTTGTTGCGTCCGAGCTATAGTCTCTTCCTCCATGGACCTCCTGTAACCTTGCTGAAAAGTTATAGCCTGCAAAATAATTCAAGTTCACATTAAAGTCGATAATTCAAGTTATATTCATGATGTTATCATATAAGTCTAAAAAATGTTCACCTCCTGATTGTCGAAGCTATACCACCTATTTCGAGTAGGCAGATCAATAATAGAATCCCATATTCGATCGAACTCTGCAACCGTAAGCTCTTCTCGTCCACTAGCCTTTGTCACTCTAACCGACTCTACATCATATCTCTTCTACAATACCAATATAATTTACTTATATACTGTAATATAAACGAATATGAAATATTTTAATTACAGATAAGCATAATTACTATTATATCTGCAGCCTTGTCGTATGCCCAACGTTCCCTTCTTTATCAGTCTGCTCCAACGCATGTGTGTGTCTAAAAACCTTTGTCATCGAAGGCTCCATTCCTAACTTTGCGAACTGAGTATATATACAGTAATAAAATGATTGAAAATAAGATTGAATGATATACACTAAATATATACGTGAACATATGTTAAAAATATTGAAATTTGTACCAATTCTCTCCTATGTTATTTGATTTTGAGCCACCGTGTTGTAAAGATAGATTCTTACTTCTATTTGCTTTATTCCTTGCTTCTACTTCCTATTAAATTTGATACACGATTAATTAAAATAATACAATTGTTAACGATATTTTCCATCAACACTCGGGATGAGTCATAAGGAGCATATATTTAAATAGATTAGTATGACCACGATTTAATGTCATCGATGGATAATTTGAAGTCAGTGTTTCTTAGCTAAATCAACCATTCCCACGAAGAAAGATTCATTTAACTTGATACCATTGGATCTTTGTGTAATCAACTTTCCCTTAGATCGTGGGTAAGATGATATACATTGTAATAAGAAGAAAACATGCTAATGCTTCCCGATACTCGAATGATAAGGATATTGCAACTCTTATTGACTTAAAAGATCCTTTCGCATCAAACCAACCCGGAGGAGCCCTGATTGCGTCAGTGATCAAGCTATAAGTTTGCAGTTAACCTATACTCCAGAATTGAGCTGCACTAGGCTTAGTATGAAAGGATTGATTCACATCACCAACCCCCGAGATAAAGAGAGGAAGACCTCGTATTTCCACGAAGCCTCTTCCCTTTACAAGGGTTTTGTGATCAGTCCTTCTATACAAAAAGGGTTAGTGTTAACCTCCTGTTGTTGTATATAACGGTGTTGTATACACAATTATATGATTTCTGTTTGATGATAACAACCAAATATATATTAATATAAATATGTTTGTTATTACACTGTTATATAACATCACAGACAGAAATATAATATTTTATTTAAACAAAATATTGTGTGAATGTAAGGAATTGTGTACAGTCGTATTCTATTTCTCCACTATTTTTACACATTCACATATATTACACATGATATTGTACTTGTATATAAACTGAATACGTTAGACAAATTAGTTTGAACACAAAAAAAATATATTTTATTTCAGTCAAAATTGTTAATACAAACATTAGTACATTTCTCTCATTACATACATAGTTCCTCTCTACAACACTCACACTCAGTCATACAATTTTATATATACATTCAGTTACACTCATATACAGTTGCTTTTGTATATTTTTTACTGTCAACTTCAGTCTTCAGTCTTCATAGCTTTTACTCAGTCCAGTCTTCATACCTGTCACATACAGAAACACACACAGTATCTAGAATAGAAATAATATTCTAAATTCTAGCGAATATAATTTTTATTTTGAAAATTTATTTGTCTCAGAATTTCGGTGTGTTTCTCATCATTTTTCTGACTCGATCTGATTTTCATATTCATCCGACTGTGTCTAGAAAGCTTATGATATTCACAGTGATACACTGAAAATACCACAAGGCAGTCAGTGCATATACAATATATTACTGTGCAGGGACAGGGAAAATAATACTGAATGGCTGCATATACACACGTGTATATATACACGTGTGCACTGCCTTGCCAATCCAGTATGTAACTAAGGAGCAGCCACGTGGACCAACTCAACTCAGTGCAACATACAAACAAGCCATACATGGACGAGCATCTCAAAAGAAAAACATATATACATACATACACACACACACACACACACACATATACGTGTATATATGCAGTCTATAAAGTGTCGAGCTCAAACCGGCTAACTTTCAAATGCCAAGTCAACAAAGGTACATGGTGATGGCATGTCATCATGTCGAGTACACATGAGGCGCAGTGGTGGTGAATGCAACATGATCAAATAGTTCAGCAATGTGCAAATCTCAGCACATCAAGTCAAACAAATCTCAGCACAATACAAGATTCAAGAACAACATGGCAGTTTTAAATGGACTAAGGTGGAAGTAAGGTTAAAGCAGCATGATTCAAGCTATTATTTCAAGAGTACATAGTCCAGGCAATTCACAACCAAATGTGATGACAAATAGTATGCGTACATATGTGTGCATAGTGATGGAGTAGTTGAATTACAATAAAATGGTCGAGCTGGCAGCATGATAAATCTACAAAATGCATTGTTATCAAGTTCAATCAAGCTCAGGAAGAACAGAGCAACAAAGATAGGTTACAAAGCATTGAAGTGCAAAAACTGTGTACAAGCATAAAGAAATGGATGTTTCAGCATTTTTTTTCCAAACCAGTTCATGGTGATGTATGCAAATATGGCAGTTTTTAACCATATGTGCCAAAGTGGTCGAGGAGTGATAAGTAATGTCCAATGTGCACATTCATAGGTTAAACTGAAATATATGTGTGTGGCATCATTTTCAAGCTAGCATGGGTGGAGCACAATTTGGTGCATATTTACACAGACGTGACCAAATCAGATCAAAGCAGTTTAGGTAAATCTATATGGTTCAGTACTTTTAAAGAGATGCAAGAACAAGCCAACATATACATTGGTGCAATAGCCTTAAAAGTGAACACAACAGCAAGCTAATGGTGGAGTATCACAAAATTACTCAAATTCACATGGCAGTCCTAATTTATATGGAAATCAAAATCAAGATAATAATCAGCATGAGTAATTGTGTTTCCAGAAATCATGTTAAGGGATCAACTAACATTTCTGGGAAAGTTTTTTTTTTTAATCAAGAAGTCCAATTTTGGTAACAACATTTTTTCCAGAACTCATACACATCTACTTTTGGCAAGTAAATTACAGTGGAGATCAATGCAGCATTTATGGAAATCATGAAAAAGGGGCAGGAAATTTGTGGAGCTAATAATACACATGATTGACAATATTTATTTCCAAATTTGTCAAGTATTAATGCTGTTCGGAATTTAATCTTGCTATAAAAAGAGAATTACGCTTAGTCATTTTTGGCAAATCATTTAAATTTCTAGATATGCAATTCAAGGCATGTGTTTCTTCGAAATCAAAGTAGGAATTGTGTTTTGGGGCATAAATCAAGCTACGGTTTTTTTGGCAACAATGATTTGGCAAGTGTTATTTGCAGTAAAAACAAGAAAGGAATTTTATTCAAGGAATTCTTCATAGGGCCACAAGTCATATTCATTCAACAAATCAATTCGAGTAAGTTTTTCATCATTTAGAAAATCATGCAAGCCATTTCAGCCAAGATTTTAAAAGAGGAAAATCAACGCAAATCAGGGATAAATCAAATCGTGTCATTTGTTTGAAATCAGAGAAGTAAGGATAATATAATCCTATTTAACACCTGTTACATCATCGGTTTTAGATGATCGAATCGACAAAAAAAAACTCAAAGAGAAAAATTTCAGAGAACTCACAAAATTCAATCTGAGATTCGATCGCCACATCCTTCTCAAATCAGATAACATTCAAATTAAAGAAGCTAGAAACTCCAGAACGAATCCATACAACAATCGACTCGAGTTGAGAAGGATTTCAGAAAACCCTAGAGATATTTTCAACCACCGCCACCATTTTTTATTCTCTAGAGAAAATAAATGGGACAAAGAATAAAAGGGTGCAACACACTTCAAATGGGTTGGTCATATTGTTTAAGTGATTAAAGGGAGTTGTTTTACTTCCTTTTAAACAAGGGTTTCACTTTTATTTTTGTATTGTTTTTGTATTCTTTTGTAATCGTCCGAATCAGTTTCTAGAATTCTGTAAAAATCTAGGGGGATCCAGTCAGGGTGTCGACTGACTATTGCTAGAGTCTGTAAAATCTAGGGTTATGGATTATGGGTTTGTAATTCGGGAAAATCTAGTCGAGGGGATGTCGGTCAGTCTAAGGTTTTGAGCATAGGATTAGTACAGGAGTAGGGAGTGCGAGTTTACATGGTCTTGTGAGCGGGATATGTTCTATCACCTAGTAGAAACCTTAGGAATGCAGCAGTAGGCAAGGTTTTGTCGAAGCTGGGTATCTTTGTGTGTTATTTCGTTTCTGCATTTCTATTTCTGCTACATTCTGTGATCTGTTTATTGTTTAATATCTTGCTCGATTTTTAATTCAGCAAAAAACTGTGATAAACCCTATTCACCCCCCTCTAGGGTTAATCTAGATCCAACACATGTTCCATCATAAATGACACAATATGATTATCAAATCACAAAAAATGTTTAAGCCTCTGATTTCTTCATTGATAAATTGCTGATATATTACAAGATTTGTAGAAATTCCCAAATTGATTTGGAAATTAGGATAAGTTCTCTTTAAGAAGAAAGAATGAGACTAAAAAGAGAAATGGATGAGGAAAATGAAAGAATCCTCCCTTTTCTATCTGACTCCTGGGGTTCTATTTATAGGGAAATAGGGACCCCTTCTGTTGTTAGGTTATTGGGCCCCTATGGGCCTTTGCCGGCCGCCTTTACTTGTCCTCAGACCTTTCGCTTCCAGCCGACTTTATGGTGCCAATTATAGTCTTCAATAGTGAGAGTCTCGGTCAACTGGGGCTCCTTTGAGATTGATATGGGCTTGTCGACATGGTATTTTCCGGATGGCATTTGAACTTTCGGAAGAAGCTTCCGGGTGTAGGCTTTCGGACGCAAGCTTCGAGACGTAGGCTTCTGGCTTTCCCGTGAATACTTAGAGGAGCTTGTCCTCATGATGTATGTAGAAGGCAACCCCCGGTGATGAGTCTGCCATCTACAATGTATCCTTTCATTATTTATGCAGTTAACGTTTCAGAAGCTAGTTCTGGATAATCTATATGCATTTCTAGCTTGGTTTCATTGGTGCCTTTACTTGCTGACGTATCGATATTAAGTAGATTAATACCAATGACCTTATCGTTGGTGGATCTCTTGCCTATTTCTTTCTTTGCTTCTGATTTAGGTGACCTTTTGCCGTAAAATCCTTTTTTTGGGGTTGACCTTGTCGGATGGACCCTGTCGGATGGACCCTGTTGGTATTCTATATTTTCTGGGTTTCTTTCTTCCTGTGAGGTGTTGTTTATGTTGCTTTCAAATCGTTCTCCCCTGCTCTCGATTCCTTTTTTCATTTGGCTCTTTGCTTCAGGGAGATTATTCTGTGCTTGAGTTCCTTCGATACACCTTCACTGTTAACCTGCATTATGGTTTAATTTTAGTAGTAACATTTGCCCCCCTGGTGAAGGGGCATTTTCGGCTTACCAAGTCAAACTTTCTTTCCAAATTTTTCTATTTGTCTGTGATTTGTTTCTCAGCACTGGTTTTTAAAGATAGAGAGCTGACTTATTATACTTGGATAGTAATTTTAATCTAATTTTTACTTGGATAACCTGATGATCGAAGACTAGGGATTCTCTTCCGGTATTTATAATTAACTAAATCAGCCCAATTTCGGGTATTAATATAGATAGAAGACTGGAAGCCTTTTCAGGTATTTGTGAGAAGCCGAATCAACCCAAATTCGGGTGTTACGAGATCGACGACCGGGAACCCCTTCCGGCATTTATGAAGGGCCGAATCAACCCAGATTTGGGTATTTATAGGTAAAAGACCGAAAACCTCTTCTAGCATTTGTGAAGAGCCGAATCAACTCAGATTCGGGTATTTAAAGATTGAGGACCGGAAACCCCTTCCGGCATTTGTGAAGAGCCGAATCAATCCAGATTCGGGTATTTAAAGATTGAGGACCGGAAATCCCTTCAGGCATTTTGTGAAGAGCCGAATCAAACCAGATTCAGGTATTTAAAAATTGAGGACCGGAAACCCCTTCCGGCATTTGGTGAAGAACCGAATCAACCCAGATTCAGGTATTTAAAGATTGAGGACCGGAAACCTCTTCCGGCATTTTTTGAAGAGCCGAATCAACCCAGATTTGGGTATTTAAAGGCTGAGGACCGGAAACCGTTTCCGGCCTTTTGTGAAGAGACGAATCAACCCAGATTCGGGTATTTATAGATTGAGGACTGGAAACCCCTTCCGGCATTTTGTGAAGTGCTGAATCAATCCAAATTCGGGTATTTATGGATTGAGGACTGGAAACCTCTTCCGGCATTTGATTTTTGAAGCAGAGATTGTACGTGCTTCTTGAGCCACCCTCCAGGCTTATGATGTCAAAGCAGAGGATGTACGTGCTTTGTTGGCCACTCTCTTGGCATGTGCGTCCGGTGCGCTTGGCTAGCTTATCCACAAGCAGGGACCAAGGACTTACCCGACCTCCTATAGGAGGCGCCTTATCCTGACCATTGTAGGTGATGATAAGGTCTTAGAAACTTAGACGAGGCCATCTTTGGCACAAAACTAAGGTTTACTCTTTTGATGCTCTATACTGACCATTGTAGATACTGATAGAGGCTTGCACGCCACCCCCCTTCGAGGGGTGCCCTATCCTGACCATCGTAGGTGATTATAGGGGTTTTCGTTCCCTTCTGTGGGTAATGCGGAACATAAGCAAAGATAGGACGTGTTATTCTATGAGCAGAGGTAGGACGTGCTTAGTTCTAGAAGAGGCATGGCGTACTCTTCTACGAGCAGAGGCAAGGCGTACTAATTTTAGATGCACCGCCACGACCATTGCTGGTGTGAAACGGTGGCTTACGCTTTTTATGCTTTAACCTAGCCCCCTCTGATTTGGGCATGGAAAAGACTGACACACCATCCCCCTTTGGGGGATGCCTCGTCCTGACCAATTTTGGTGATGACAAGGGATTGGATCCATTTTTTTAAGCTTGACCCCTTTTGGGTTTCTTTTAAACTATCGAAAGGTTTTCCGTGCCCTTAGTTATGTGATCACCTTTGGATGAAAGTCCTTTTTCTTCATTTCTTTATCGCTGAGAAGTATGGTCTTAAATGTTCGAAGTTCCATTTTCTTGGGACAAGATCTCCATTAGGTCTGCATAGCCAATATGTCCCGGGTATAACTTCTTGGTGGATGACCAAGGGTCCTTCCCAATTTGGGCCGACAGAGCCATCCGCCTGGATCTTTGTGTTAGCCAAGACTCTTCGTAAAACTAACTCTCCTTTTGCAAAGGTTCTAATCTTGACTTTTGTATTGTAGTATTTCGTAATCCTTCTTTGATATTCAGTTGTCCTGGTCGTAGCCTCATAACTTAATCCTTGTATTAAGTATAAGGACTCTTTTCTTAACCCCTGATTAGGATCAAATGCATAAGCTATCCTTCTATGCGATGGGATTTCGACCTCAAACGGAAGCATAGCCTCGCATCGGTATGTTAAGGAGAAAGGGGTGTGATCTGTTGCTTTTTTGGCAGTGGTTCTATATGCCCAAAGCACTAAAGGCAATTCTTCGGCCCAATTCCCTTTGGCTTAGTTTAGGCTTTTCTTAAGAATTGCCTTTATGGTTTTGTTGGCGGCTTATACGGCTCCGTTAACCTTTAGGTGTGCCACTGAGGAAAAACTTTTAATGATTCCATTTCTCTCACAAAAACCTATGAATTCCTCGCTCTTGAATTGCGTTCCATTATCTGATATGATTTTGTGGATTCCAAAGCGGGTAACAATATTCTTTACTACGAAATTTAACACCTTTTTAGATGTGATTGTCAGAAGGGGTTCTGCTTCCACCCATTTGGTGAAGTAGTCAATGGTTACTATGGCATATTTAGCTCCACCTTTGGAGATTGACAAGGGTTCGATTAAATCTATCCCCCATATGTCGAAAGGTCAGGGGCTCGAGATGGTAGTTAGCTCGCTAGGAGGAAGCCAGGACACCCTAGAGTACCTTCACCTTTTGCATTTTTGACATACTCAACTGCTTGATTATTCATCTACGGCCAATAATAACCCTGTCGCATGACCCTCTTGACTAGCTTAATTCCACTGGAATGGTCTCCACACCATCGTTCATGAGCTTCTTTCAACAGGCTAAACCCATCTTTGGGGTTTACACATCTTAAGTGAGGAAGCGAATGCCCTTTTTTATAGAGTACATTATACATAATCACAAATTTAGGAGCTTGGTGTTTTATCCTTCTAGCGTCCTTCTTACTAAGGGGCAAGGTCCCGTTCATGAGGTAGTCCATTATTGGAGTCATCCATGTGTTTCCATGGTGGCGGTTTGTTTCTATTAAGGGAGTTTCCTCATTGGAGTTTCCCTCTTTGGTTTCTTTGTCTCCCCTTCTCAAGGCCTGGGACCTAGTTACAACTAATAATTCTTTCTCTATTTCGAATTCTTCATGCTCAATACTAGGCATTTCCTGATAACCCACAGGAATTACTCGAGTTCCCCCCTCCTCGGGAAATGGCTAATTTGGCTACTAAATCCGCTTGAGTATTCTCCCCATGGGGTATCTGATGGAATGGGAAATCCTCAAACCGGGAAAGCATCTTTCATACCCTCTTCACATATAGGATTAGTTGTGCATCCTTGGTTTGATAGGTTTGCTTTATCTGGTTCACCATTTGTTGTGAATCACTAAAGATTTCTATCCGAGGTATATTCAACTGTATTGCCAAATTCAAACCAGTTATCATTGACTTGTACTTGACTACGTTGTTAGTCGCTGGGAACTCTAACTTTATGGCATAGTGCAAGCGGTGTTCGTCAGGGATAATTATAATGAAACATGCCCCTGCCCCTTGTTCGTTAGAAGCTCCATCTACAAAAAATTGCCACTTGGCCTTTAAGTCATTCTCTTTAACTAACTATTCTGAAATGAAGCTTGTGCATTCATTTACGAAGTATACGAGGGCTTGTCCTTTAATCGTCACTCGAGGATAAAACTCAATCTCGTACTGGCTAAGCTCGATACCCCATTTGATTAACCTCCCTGAGGTTTCCAGTTTTCTGAACACCTACTTGAGTGGAAAACAAGTTCAAACCCTAATGAGGTGAGCTTGGAAGTACCCTCTGGGCTTCTGGGCGGTAAGTATCAGGTAATACGCAAGCTTCTCTATCACTGGGTATCGGGTTTCTGCGTTCTTTAGCCATTGGCTAACGTAGTAGATGAGGTGCTGACTTCCATTACTCTCTCATATTAGGACTGAGCTTACTGCATGTTCTGAAACGACCATATATAGGTATGGATCTTCCCCCTTCTTGGGGCTGGATAGAATCAGAGGTGTTCCCATATAAACATTCAATTCTTGGAACGCCTCCCTACATTCTTCGTTCCCTTCGAAAATTTTCTTTTTCTTTATAGTATTGAAGAAGTGAACGCACTTGTCAGTGGTTTTGGAAATGAACCTACTAAGGGCTACCACTTTCCCGTTTAAACTCATGACTTCTTTGCTATTTCTAGGTCCTTCCATGTCCTTTATGGCCTGAGTTTGGTCAGGACTAGCTTCAATTCCTTGCTCACTTACCACATATCCCATAAATTTTCCAGATTAAACTCTGAAAGAACACTTTTGCGGGTTTAACTTCATTTGGTAACTCCTCAAGATATTGTACATTTCTCCCAATTCCATTAGATGGTTCTTTGTTTTGGAGGATTTCACTAGCATATCATCCACATATACTTCCGTATTGCGCCCTATCTGTTCTCGGAACATCCTATTTACCAGTCTTTGGTATGTTGCTCCCGCATTCTTTAGCCCGAAAGGCATCACTTTATAGCAAAATGTTCCCCAATCTGTGATAAAGCTTGTATGCTCCTCGTCGGGTTTATGCATCAGAATTTGGTTGTACCCTGAGTAAGCATCCATAAGGGATAGTATCTTATGACCACTCGTAGCATCAACTAACTGGTCAATACACGGAAGGGGATAGCAGTCCTTTGGGAATGCCTTGTTTAAATCTGTGTAATCAACACACGTTCTCCACTTCCTATTGGATTTCTTCACTAGCACGAGATTGGCTAACCATTTTGGGTACAGGACTTCCCGGATAAATCCGTTAGCTTCTAGCCTTTTGACTTCCTCCTTTAAAGCTTCCAACTAGTCTCTATTGTATTGTATTGTATTTTCTTTTGCCGAACCGGGAGCACTGAAGGGTCGATGTTCAAGGCATGACTCATAGTAGAAGGATTGATACCGATCATGTATGAATGGGTCGAGGCGAAGACATCTTTGTTGAGCTGCAGGAACCGAATTAGGTCGTCCTTAAGAGGCTCTATCAGCCTTCTCCCTATGTTAACAACTTTCGACTTATCCTATGAATCAACGTTCACGTCTTCCACGTCTTCTGTTGGTTTCATCCTTTTAATGTCCCATCTAGAATCTAAATCATTGATAATTTCTCCTTCTTCAGTCAAGTTCACATCATCGACTATCTTCCTCTTTCTTTTCAAAGAAATGTACCTACAATTTGCATGCTTGTTGGCCTTATTAATTTTTATTTTATCTTCGAATGTGGGACGTAAGAATCCCTTATCTGAAGGTACAAAAATAGTAGAAGAATCAAAGTATGAGGAACACTCCCTCTTGTATTTGTCAATTGTTGCGAAGTACAATTCGCATAAACTTAACTGTTCTCCCATGATAGCATTGTTTTAAAAAAAAACCTGCCTCAATACTCGCCTCAAGGCTCGCCTCGAGGAAATAAAAGATAAAATCCTTGAGGCTTATTCCAAAAGGTTTTTTAACCTCTAAAGCTTACGCCTCGACAACTTGGGGCATACAAAGCGCATAAAGCCACGCCTTACACACCTCAAACAGCTGAGGCATATTACTTAAAAATCTTTTTTATCTTTAGTTGCAGATACTGACATAGATAACAATCATCGAACTTTAATTATTTAAACGAAACAAAAAATACACAATTTAAGAAAATAAAAATTAGCATTTTTTACTTTTTAATTTCAATATCGACATAACCAAGTAAGACTGCTTATAAAATAATGATCATGAGTAATGTAATGAATTTTCTCATCGTTATTTAAAGAATGTTTTTCAATAAATTTTGTTAAATCTCGAAATACATTTTGCAAATCGATTTGAACTGATAGAACCTACCAAAATTGGAGTTTGATGTAATCTTCAAATGGTTTTAAGTAATCAAAATTTGAATCATATGAGTTTCGATTATCTATTTTTAATCCATAATAAAAATATATACTTGATAAAAGTCGGATCTTAAATTATTTGGTTTTCATTTTTTGCACTGATTAATTTAAAGTGTTAGAATTTCTTTATTTGTTTTGCATTTTATTTTTACTTAAAAAGCTTACGCCTCAACATTTCGAGGCTTACGCCTCGCCTCGTAGAGCTGAAAACGCCTCATGTATGCCTTTTGCATTTTAAAACTTTGCCTGATAGTACCCCATCCTTGGTTGGTTAGGAATTTTAACAAGAGATACTTGGAAGAAACAAAAGCATTCATCTCTTCCAATGCTGGTCATCCAAAGAATCTGTTGTAATATGATGGTTGATCGATCACAATAAAGAGAGTTTCAAAAGTCCTATAAAGCGAGGACAATACGACTTGAACCAGAAGGTTGAT
Source organism: Allium sativum (assembly GCA_030737875.1). NCBI lineage: Eukaryota > Viridiplantae > Streptophyta > Magnoliopsida > Asparagales > Amaryllidaceae > Allium > Allium sativum. The sequence goes on along the minus strand of CM060916.1, from coordinate 708,104,397 downwards.
TTGTCCCACCAGGGTCGATCCCTTGTTGTTGAAGCCGAAGACAGGTTCATTGCTTGGCTCTAACTTCGTCTCAGCTATTCCCATCTGGTCGAAAGTGTGTTTGAAGATGACATTGACGGCACTTCGAGTATCCATAAGGATTTTGGAAATAACCGAGAGCCTTATTTGCGTCGTTATCACGAGGAGATCATTATGTGCGTGGCGGACCCCCTTCTTCATTCCTTCTAGAGAAACCACTAGGTTGTGCATTTTGAGAGCATAGCATGCGCTCTTCAATGGTGGCTCTTCTTGAATGGAGAATATCCCCTCATGGCTTCCTTCATGTACCGACTCCTAGCTCTCGGGCAGCTTCCTGCAGGGTGTGGTCCCCTGTGGATCACATTAATTTGATTTATAGGTGGATCCAGGTCCAGGTTGCCCTTTTCCATAGTAGCCCCTATCGTATTCACCGAAACCTTCTATTGTTCGTTTGTATGTTGAGCTGGCATTGTCTTGTTTTGAACAAATTCTTTTAGATGTCCTTCTCGGATCAGCATCATACCGTCCAATACCTTGCACCCGTCAGCCTTATGTCCGTTGATCTTGTGGAATTCACAATATTTACTGCCGGAATAAGGTTCTGGGCAATTCTCGGCTTTGAACGAGATGGGGAAATTATTAACCCTTTCCCTCGTAGCAACATACACAAATGAGATGGGCTTGTTTGGAGCAACCGAGTTGGTGTTAGAACCTTCCCATCTTGATCTCTTTTGGTTTCCCTCTTGGGGCCTTTGTACAAAGTTCGGCCTTCCTCCTTCCCCTCAAGGCCCGGACTATCTCTTTGTGAAGTATAACTCGTCCATGCGAATAAACTTTTCGGCTTGAAAGTGAAAGTTCTTCAAGTCTTTACAGCCGTGAATGTATAATTCCTTCAAGAAGGGGGTATTTTCAATTAACCCCGAATGTATGGCGATCAACTTGTCACGGTCGTTCATATCCTTGGCCTTTAATGCCTCAATGTTGAACCTTTTCAGATAATCTCCTAGAGACTCCCCTTGCCTTTGTTTGATGTTAGAGATGACTGTATAGTCGACAATTGAATCTTTGCAAAGGCATCACTTTGCGGAAAATTCATAGGAGAATTGTTTCCACGAGTAAATGGTGTTCTCTCTACACTGACGATACCACTTTGCTGCTGCCCCTTGGAAGGTCACCAGGAAGAGACGACATCTAATAGCTCCAGAAGCATTATGGAGATCCATTTGACTGTCAAAAGCCATTAGATGATCGTCGGGGTCAGTTGTCCCAAGATACTTTATGATTGGAACCTTCACTCTCGATGGTATTACGTTGTTCATAATTTCATCGATGAAAGGAGTTACCCTTTCGTTGTCGTTAACCCTGTCATCCTGGGTTCTCTTTCCCTTGCTTCCTAGCAGGTCTTTAATGGTATTCTGGGTGAAATCTTTAAGATAAGCTTCCACGTTGTCATAGTTTGCTCTCTTGGGATCATAACCTTTGGAAGTGGAACTCCCAGACTGTTCCTGCTTTCTTTGGTTTCCTTGATGATCTATTCCCATCAAATGGGACTTCTTCTTCTTGGAGGAAACCGCCTTGAGCTTTTCCTTTGCTTCTGAGTGTTGAATGGGAGTCTTTATTTTCGGAGACTCATTCGTTTCTCTATGACTAGATTTGGTGAGCCTTGAAGACTTCTGTGCTTGAGCAACATTCAACTGAGCTTGCATCTCTTTGAGTTGCTTCTCTAAGGGTATAATTCTTGCGACATTATCTTCCATAGTGTTTGGTGGTTATGTTGGGGTGGATGTGGCCCCTCTTTCACTGTTGTTTAGATTAAGTGTTAGCTCCATGTTTCTTTCAAGGGTTTCATTAGGAGCCGGTTCCTTGTTTCGATCTTCAAGTCTATTTTATTTCATCTTTCCTGCCATGGAGCAATAAATTTACCAAGTTAATTTTTGATAATTAAGATGGAGGTTCAAGCCCTCCTTACGCCAAAATGTTAACGATATTTTTTGTCAATACCCGGGATGAGTCATATGGAGCATATATTTAAACAGATTAGTACGACCACGATCTAAGGTCACCGATGGATAATTTGAAGTCAGTGTTTCTTAGCTAAATCAACCATTTCCACAAAGAAAGATTCATTTAACTTGATACCACTGGAGCTTTGTGTAATCAGCTTTCCCTTAGATTGTGGGCAAGATGATATACATTGTGATAAGAAGAAAACAGGCTAATGCTTCCTGATACTCGGATGATAAGGATATTGCAACACTTATTGACTTTAGCGATCCTTTCACATCAAACCAGCCTGAAGGAGCCCTGATTGCGTCAGTGATCAAGCTATAAGTTTGCAGTTAACCTATACTGTAACACCCCAAGTCCATTAATATCACTCACAAAGGGAAAGCATCAATGTCTATGAAGCGTCATTGTTGTATAGAACAGATAAGTTACAAGAATAAATAAATAAAACAACACAGCGGAATTTAAAACTTATTTCATAGCATCATAACTCAAAACGAGTTTACATAAGTAGTCTCCAAAACCATTACAACAGGATCAATAGTCTTTTCCAAAAACTTCAAAGTACATAAAGAAGCAAATACTTAAATAACATAAATGCATAAATCCCCACTGAGCATTAGCAAAGCCATAAAGATGAGAGAGTCCCAAGCGATACATCTACTCTCTTCAAGCAACTGAAAGAAATCGGCACTAAGTTGTAGTATTCCCTCCTTGCAAACCTGAGGGGGGGGGGGGGGGAGGAAGAAAAGAGGTGGAAAGAAATGGGGGTCAGACATAAAGTTTGGCGAGTGCGATAACTTTAACAATATAATTATCAAAATAACTAGGATAAGGCATAAGCTGGAAAACAAGGAAATGACTATGAAAAATTGGGTATGACAGAACAAACAAGAAAATAAGATGAACAAAGATAAGTTAAAGGCGCCCCTAATCACTATAAGATAATTACTATACTGCACCACTACTAGTCACCCTAAAGGTTGATCCTGCCGACAGAACTTAATACTGCTAATGGTAGTTTCGTGTACCCCTAGCTACCTCCATAGGTGTCGTCTGCCTGTATCCCCATTAGGTGTACCCACTACCCCCATTCGATCGGCTCCCTAACTCGTAGATGCCCGTGCTGGCCCCACAGTGGGGTGTATCACTCCCCAAAGTGGCAACCCGATACAACCAAAATGCACGGCTTATATCTACACGATGCAACAACGTCTTACCTACCAGCCCGGGCCCACACACGCACATGACCCCATTGGACTTGCGTTGCCACCGCTAACCCGTTTTGGCCTCTTACAATCAAGCCCAGTATGCATGTCCCGTCCACGACTTGGGTCGATCCCACAAAGATACTTACGGGTTACTGGTTGAAATGGGCCCCCATTACTTGACACAAGCTATCCACCTAAGCTTGGTCCCCTCTAGTACATCCCACTTAAACCTCTTCTTATTCATGTCCACTTACATGTTTCAATTTTGGTTAAGTGTTTCTAGTCGTATTTCACAAGCCACCCAAGGCACCCACTTAACCCCCATGTCCCACCACATGTTTATCTAGTTAAGTGTTTCTTTAATTCATTAACACTGTAACCTTGTAAAGACCTCCCACATTAGACTGGCATTTGTGGCAGCTGGATTTGCCGGGCGGGTCCGGGCAGTATTACACCACAAACGAGCCTAACCTCGTGTCTTTACAATTTTTACGCATTAATTCATTCCCTTGACCTCTCACATTAGACTTGCATTTGTGGCTGCTGGATTTGCCGGGCGGGTCCGGGCAGTCTCATACCACAAAAGAGTCTAACCTCGTGTCTTAGACGATTAATTACACATAATTAATTATCCCCAATTTGAATCAATATTCCTATTCAAATTGTCAATCAATTCTCAATATACTTATGTCCATAATTGACTCAATTATGTCCATAAATGCCATTTTTCCAATTAACGTCTTAAATTAAAATAAATTAATTATATGCCTTTTTAAGGCATTTATGCCAATTCTCAATATTAAATCTTTTAATATTATCCCATTGCCCCACGTTGTACGTTTGTTCGTTTAACGTGAAATATACGTTAGACTCGAATAGCCTAACTTATGGAATAAAAAGAAAACATCACAACATGCATAGAATAAAACTAGATCTAAACATAAGGGGTGAACTTGCATGTGTGAATAAGGTTTTACATCTAAAACTCGCATAGGCCAAAGTCACAAACTTGCATAAAACTATATATGTCATAGATCTAATCATAGGGTATAAACTTGCATAGGCAATAGTCGCAAACTTGCATAAACTATGTATGTCATCGATCTAATCATAAGTTTTGCATAGGTAATAGTCACAAACTTACATTACATGATTCATACTCCAAACATATATATACTTGCATATGTGATTTATGCAACATAAACTATGATGTAAACTTGCATCTAACTCACACATGTCATAGCCTAACTTTTAGATCCAATTTACACATAAAATAGATGTCATGAAACATGTAAGGTTGTATATGATTCTCACTAACTTGCATATGATTCATATCTAAATTAACATCGAAACTTGCATACATACATATTCCTCAAACATAACCAAACTTAGCATATGAGGCATCATTATGAATTAATTATACATAAGCCAACAATTAACATAGATTTACAACATAGATAATAACATCGTAGATTTACAACATAGATAATAACATCATAGATTTACAACATAGATAATAACATAACGGTCAATGATTCACAACATAACCATATAATCCAAATCATATCTCAACCCAATTAAATTGTTAATTATCTTATTAAAGAAATCGAACTCACAACTCAAAGAAGGTCTTGAGTTCTGGAATCTGAGTTCTGAAATTGATTTAGCTCCCTTTTGCAGTAGATTCATTATTGTTTAGAGTTGAATAGAATTGAGTTGATTAGCTTCGTTTTCCCTCTAGTTGGTGGCGGCTACTCTAGGTTACAAGATGACAGCATGACGACCATGATTCTAATTTTTATTTGATTCTAGGGTTTGAGTCTACACATGTTTATATAGAATTTAAAGTTAATTATAGCCGTCGGATGATCTTAGGGTTAATCAAAACCATTCTGTCGGGATAAGGTGACACCTCAGCCCAAATGACTCAGCAAGGAGTTAGAAAGGACTCAGCAATGAGTCACAGTATGGATCAGATTACACAAGAAAGTTGTGCAGGCTTCCTGCTCGGCCTGGGCGCACTTGGCAGGTGCGCCAGTGCAATTTTTGTACTGGCGCACTTCCCAAGTGCGCCAGTGCATTTATATATATATATTCTGCCTAACTTCGTTCGTCCATATCTCCTTCATCCAGTATCCGTTTTACGCAAACTCGGACTCTATCTCAGCTAAAATTCCGAGACAAACACAATGGCGCAACCCATTTCCCTTAATTCTCAAATCTGAGATTAATTATTCTTAATTTTAGTTAATTTGATCATTCAAAAATTTGGGGTGTTACATTCTCCCCTACTTAAAGGATTTCGTCCTCGAAATCTCTAAGTCAAGAAGAACGTATCCTACCATCCAATCATCCATCTACTCAACCATCAACCACTAGCAACAATGGTCCTTTAAAGATTTCTAATGCTTTTCATGTACATATGCATAGTGTATGTATATGTCCATATACTAATGCTAAATCAGGCGGTCCACTGATTCAGTCGACCTCCTTAATGCAAATAACGATAGTGCCATGTATCCATCATGTATGCAAAGAATCCTATACATATCATTACTACATGTGTTCACAACCATCTATTTAAATGCAACATCCATATGATAAACACATTCAATGTACATTCATTTTATTAAATACATCCATTTATATGTAATATGCAATATGAAAGTGATTGAGCCGATCTAGTGCCTAAATTGTGTGTATATGCATCCACGAGCAACCACTAGCAAACACTTGCATCCACATGCATCCACCATACATAACATGTCTCAAACACATGTTTCGACCATAGGACTACCCTATCTAAAGGTCAAAGGTTCTAGCAAGAGGACATACTAAAGATAAAACGAGTACAAGCTAAGCGATAAAGGAGAAATTAAAAGACATACCCTCGAAAAGAAAAGGGTACAATGAACGCATCTTCTCTTCCATCTCCCAAGTAGCGTTGCTCTCATCATCTCCCCATTGCGCTTTGACTAGCTTGACCTCTCGATTCCTCAACTTCTTAATCTCCGACCCAAGAATGCATGTAGGAGCTCGTCAAATCGTCGCATCATGCTCTATCTCCACCTCTCTAAGCAAGCTTGGCTCTACCACTTCCGCGATCTCGTGCAAGCATTTCCTCAAATGTGATACATGGAATACGTCGTGTACACCACTAAGTCTCTCGGGCAACTCCACTCTATACGCCATTTGTCCAATCCTCTCCTTAATAGGAAACAGTCTTACGGACCTTGGTGCTAACTTCCCAATGGACCCAAAGCGAACAACATTCCGTAATGGAGACACCTTGATAAAGACCATGTCCTCAATATCAAACTCAAGATCTGTCCTCCTCTTGTCCGCATAAGATTTCTGCCTATCTTGTGCCGCCTTCGCCGTCCTTCGAATCAAATTGATCTTTTCTGAAGTCTCTCTAATCATATCGGGCCCAAGTAAGATCTTATCCGTAGATTCCCTCCAACATGTAGGCGAACGACACGGCCATCCATAAAGAGCCTTGAAAGGTGCCATGCCAATGCTAGACTGAAAGCTATTATTATATGCGAACTCCACCAAAGGAAGATGCTCCTCCCATGTACCTCCGAAGTCTAAAACACATAGCCTCAGAAGATCCTCTAGAATACGATTCACCCTCTCGGTCTGGCCATCCGTCTGAGGATGATGCGCGGTGCTCAAACATAACTGAGTCCCTACCGCCTCTTGCAAACTCTTCCAAAACTCGCTAGTAAAGATAGGATCACGATCGTTCACTATGCTAGAAGGAACACCATGCAAACGAACTATCTCTCGAATGTATACGGAGGCTAACCATGGAACAATCCTCTTACTCTTCACTGGAATGAAATGGGCGCTCTTAATAAGTCTGTCTACCATGACCCAAATCCCTGTATTACCCTTCCTCGATCTCTGTAACCCGTCAACGAAGTCCATCGAGACACTTTCCCACTTCCATTTTGGGATCTCCAATGGGTGAAGCAACCCACCAGGCTTCTTTTGCTCTGCTTTTACTTGTTGGCACACCAAGCATCTAGCGACGAACTCAGCCACATCCCTCTTCATACCGGCCCAAAAGTAAACTCGTCTCATGTCCATGTACATCTTGTCCCCGCCGGGATGAATGGTCATCTTCGAACAATGTGCATCATCAAGAATGGTCTTCCTAAAGTTCTCGTCTCGTGGTACGCAAAGTCTACCATCCCTACGTAACCAACCCTTATCATCTAGGGTATACCTACTGAGATGGCTCGATGACTCCCCCCTTATGAGCTTCTCTACCAACTCAACCAACTATGGGTCATCTCGCTGTGCCTCACCAATCCGTCCCAAAAGCGTAGGTCTGACCTCTTAGGATGCTAGCAAACCGAGTACAAAGTCAATGGAAGGTCTAAAGTCAAACATAGAGATGAACTCTAAGCTTCGCTGTTCAACAAACAACGGACTCAAGGACAACCTTTTCCTACTTAAGGCGTCTGCCACCACGTTATTCTTGCCAGGAGTATATGTTATCTCGAAATCGTAGGACGCTAAGAATTCCATCCACCTTTGCTGCCTTAAGTATGAGTCCTTCTGAGAGAACAAGTATTTTAGCGATTTGTGGTCAGTGAACAATTCGAATTTCTCTCCAAGAAGATAATAGCGCCAAGACTTAAGCGCGAAAACAATTGCGGCCAACTCTAGGTCATGTGTAGGGTAATTTCTCTCATGTACCCTCAACTGCCTTCCTCCATAGGCTATTATCCTTCCCTCTTGCATTAAGTCTGCACCTAGTCCTGTCCTACAAGCATCGGTATAAACAGCAAATGGCTTACTCCCATCTGGAAACACTAAGATTGGGGCTATGGTCAAAGCTCTCTTTAAACGTTGGAATGCATCGTCACAATCTACGCCTCACGTAAAAACTAGGTTCTTCTTCGTCAAGCGCGTTAATGGGGCTGATATTTTTGCGAAGTCCTTGATAAACTTCCTATAGTAGCCAGCCAACCCCAAGAAACTTCTCACCTCGATAGCATTTTTAGGGACCTTCCAATCTTGGATGGCCACCACCTTCGCGGGATCCATAGCTATCCCTTCCTTGGAAACCATGTGCCCTAAGAATCGCACTTCCTTCCTCCAAAAGTGACATTTAGAAAATTTAGCTTTAAGGTTATGCACTCGAAGGGTCTCCAATACTTCCCTAAGATGTAGGCCATGCTCTTCCTCGCTCTTAGAAAAGATCAAGATGTCATCCACAAAGACCACCACAAATTTATTAAGGTACTCCCTAAACACCCTACTCATCAAGTCAACAAAGTATGCGGGGGCGTTTGTCAAACTGAAGGGCATCACAAGCCACTCATAGAAACCGTCCGGAGTCCTAAAGGCAGTCTTGTCTATGTTATCCTCAGCCACTCTCAACTGATGGAAACCAGTGGCTAAGTCCAACTGCGAAAACACTGAGGCGCCAACTAAATGATCGAAGAGATCATCAATCCTCGGCAGTGGGTGCCTATTCTTCTTAGTAAGTTTATTAAGTTCTCTATAGTCGACACAAAGTCTAAGGGACCCATCCGCCTTCGTGGCAAATACTACTGGAGCACCCCACTCCGATATACTACGTCTTATGAAACCCTTCTCAAGCAACTCCCCTACTTTCTTATTGAGCTCCCTCCTCTCACGAGGAGCCATGTGGCGTACTGGCAGAGATACTGGTTTTGCATTGTCTACAAGATAAATACGAAAGCCTATCTCACATTTTGAGGGTAGACCCCTCACCTTATCGAAGACATCAACATATTCACGGATTATACGAACGGAATGTAAATCATCATTGGATGCGTCAAGTGACTCAAGATAACTAAGCATCACCAATCCTCTAGGGTCACAAGACATATCAAGGGTCTTTCCACTATGAGTCAGCAATTTTACTACCCTTCGTTCACAATCTAGGATGGCACCATATCTGGCTAGCCAATCCATCCCTAGAATCAACCCGTAGCCCATGAAACCAAGCACAAAAGCATTACATTCAAAACCAACACCTAAGATAGACAATCTCAAATCCCTACAAACCATGGATAAATGAGTCGACCCACTAATAGGATTTGAGACTGCAATGGGATCCACAACAAGACTAGTATATAAGTGCAGTGTTTCAACTAATGATGTAGAGATAAACGAATGTGATGCGCCAGAATCGAATAAATTACGGACAAGATGATCAAACAGAAAAAATAAACTCTCAACAGAAATGTTTCTACCTCGTTCTTGCAGCGGTGGGACCGCGAGAGCCTGGACCTGCTCCCTTGTCTGCCCTGGTGCCACGAGAGCCTGAAGCTTCCCTCTAGAAGTTCTTTGCCTTTGCCCAAGTTTCCTTGGGCAGTCCTTAACTAGATGACTTGCCTCTCCACAGTGGAAACAACCAGTCTTCTTCTTTTTCCTACAGTCTTTACTCAGATGGCCTAGTGTCCCACAATTAAAGCACTTCTTCTTTCCTTTGCCATTATTGTTCTTTCCCCCTTTCATGTTTTGTTGTTGTTGCTATGGTTTCTTTTGATCCCCTTTCTTCTCAGGTGCCTTATTAGCATTGGCGCCTTTCTCCTCTTCTTGCATAAGCACCATATCAACTAGCCTCTCAAAGGTGGCCCCCATAGGGATGTGGGTCATAGCTAACCCATGTAGTGGCTCGTTCAAACCCTTAACAAATCTCAGGGCCTTCTTTTCGGGTGTAATCACCAAGTCCAAGCCAAATCTCGCCAACTGATTGAACTTGTTGACATATTCTTTCACTGATAGATTCCCTTGCTTCAACGCCAAAAATCTTTCCATATATAAATTCTCTTCAGCCCGTGAGAGAAACTTTGCCTCAAACCTACACCTGAAATCCAGCCTGTATCAACTGACGCTCTCCATTAGTGACCTCCCACCAAAACGAAGCTTCGTCCTTCATCAACCAAGCCCGTTTTGGCCTCTTACATTCAAGCCCAGTATGCGTGTCCCATCCTCGACTTGGGTCGAGCCTACAAAGATACTTACGGGTTACTGGTTGAAATGGGCCCTCATTACTTGACACAAGCTATCCACCTAAGCTTGGTCCCCTCTAGTACATCCCACTTAACCCTCTTCTTATTTATGTCCACTTACATGTTTCAATTTTGGTTAAGTGTTTCTAATCGTATTTCACAAGCCACCCAAGGCACCCACTTAACCCCCATGTCCCACCACATGTTTATCTGGTTAGTGTTTCTTTAATTCATTAACACCGTAACCTTGTAAAGACCTCCCACATTAGACTGGCATTTGTGGCAGCTGGATTTTCCGGGCGGGTCTGGGAAGTCTTACATCACAAACGAGCCTAACCTCGTGTCTTTACAATTGTTACGCATTTAATTCATGCTCTTGACCTCTCATATTAGACTGGAATTTGTGGCTGCTGGATTTGTCGGGCGGGTCCGGGCAGTCTTACACCACAAAAGAGTCTAACCTTGTATCTTAGGCGATTAATTACACATAATTAATTATCCCCAATTTGAATTAATATCCCTATTCAAATTTACAATCAATTCCAAATATACTTATGTCCATAATTGACTCAATTATGTCCATAAATGCCATTTTCCCAATTAACGTCTTAAATTAAAATAAATTAATTATATGCCTTTTTAAGACATTTATGCTAATTCCCAATATTAAATCTATTAATATTATCCCATTGCCCCCACGTTGTACGTTTGTTCGTTTAACGTGAAATATACGTTAGACTCGAATAGCCTAACTTATGGAATAAAAGAGAAAACATCACAACATGCATAGAATAAAACTAAATCTAAACATAAGGGGTGAACTTGCATGTGTGAATAAGGTTTTACATCTAAAACTTGCATAGGCCAAAGTCACAAACTTGCATAAAACTATATATGTCATAGATCTAATCCTAAGGTATAAACTTGCAAAGGCAATAGTCACAAACTTGCATAAACTATGTATGTCATCGATCGGATCATAAGGTGTAAACTTGCATAGGCAATAGTCACAAACTTACATTACATGATTCATACTCCAAACATATATATACTTGCATATGTGATTTATGCAACATAAACTATGGTGTAAACTTGCATCTAACTCACACATGTCATAGCCTAACTTTTAGATCCAATTTACACACAAAATAGATGTCATGAAACATGTAAGGTTGTATATGATTCTCACTAACTTGCATATGATTCATATCTAAATTAACATCTAAACTTGCATACATACATATGACTTAACATATGAATTAGTTCCTCAAACATAACCAAACTTAGCATATGAGGCATCATTATGAATTAATTGTACATAAGCCAACAGCTAACATAGATTTACAACATAGATAATAACATCATTGATTTACAACATAGATAATAACATCATAGATTTACAACATAGATAATAACATCATAGATTTACAACATAGATATTAACATAACGATCAATGATTCACAACATAACCATATAATCCAAATCATATCTCAACCCAATTAAATTGTTAATTATCTTATTAAAGAAATCGAACTCATAACTCAAAGAAGGTCTTGAGTTCTGGAATCTGAGTTCTGAAATTGATTTAGCTCGCCTTTGCAGTAGATTCGTTATTGTTTAGATTAGAGTTGAATAGAATTGAGTTGATTAGCTTCGTTTTCCCTCTAGTTGGTGGCGGCTACTCTAGGTTACAAGATGACAGCATGACGACCATGATTCCAATTTTTATTTGATTCTAGGGTTTTAATCTACACATGTTTATATAGAATTTCAATTTAATTATAGCCGTCAGATGATCTTAGGGTTAATCAAAACCATTCTGTCGGGATAGGGTGACACCACATCCCTAATGACTCAGCAAGGAGTCAGAAAGGACTCAGCAATGAGTCACAGTATGGATCAGATTACACCAGAAAGTTGTGCAGGCTTCCTGCTCGGCCTGGGCGCACTTGGCAGGTGCGCCAGTGCAATTTTTGTACTAGCGCACTTCCCAAGTGCGCCACTGCATATATATATATATTTTCCGCCTAACTTCGTTCGTCCATATCTCCTTCATCCAGTATCCTTTTTACGCAAACTCAGACTCTATCTCAAGCCGAATTCCAAGACGAACACAATGGCACAACCCGTTTCCCTTAATTCTCACATCTGAGATTAATTATTCTTAATTTTAGTTAATTTGATCATTCAAAAATTCGGGGTTTTACATATACACCGAAACTGAGATGCATTTGGCTCAGTGTGAAAGGATTAATTCACATCACCAACCCCTGAGATAAAGAGAGGAAGATATCGTGTTTCCGCGAAGCCTCTTCCCTTTACGAAGGTTTCGTGATCAGTCCTTCTATACAAAAAGGGTTAGTGTTAAATCCCTCTTCCATCATAAACGACACAATATGATTATCAAATCATGAAAAATGTTTGCGCCTCCAATTTCTTCATTCATATATTGTTAACATATTACAAGATTTGTAGAAATTCCCAATCCGATTCGGAAATTAGGATTTGTTCGCTTTAAAAAGAAAGAATGAGATTGAAAAGAGAAATGAGCAAGGAAAATAAAAGAATCCTCCCTTTTCTATCTGACTCCTGGGGTCCTACTTATAGGGAAATAGGGACCCTTTATGTTGTTAGGCTATTGGGCCTGTATGGGCCTTTGTCGGCCGCCTTTTCTTGGCCTCGGACCTTTTGCTTCTGGCTGACTTTATGGTGCCAATTATAGTCTTCAATAGTGAGGGTCTCGGTCAATTGGGGCTCCTTTGAGATTGATATGGGCTTATCGACGTGGTAGTTTCCGGATGGCATTTGAACTCTTGGAAGAAGCTCCCGGGTGTAGGCATTCAGACGCAAGCTTCTAGACGTAGGCTTCCAGCTTTCTCGTGAATACTTAGAGGAGCAAGTCCATATGATGTATGTAGACGGCTGCCGGTTCGAAACTGTTGTTGGTCTCTATGCTAGGTAGATTAGTACGAATGGCCTGTATCTCCACTAGGGTTCCGGTTAGCCTTCCGGTAGGGCTTTTGGGAAAGTTTGGTTTTACGGAAGGTAACCCTCGGTGATGCTTCTGCCGTCTATCAATGTATCCTTTCGTTATTTATGCAGTTAATGTTTCGGAAGCTAGTTCCGGATAATCTTTATGCATTTCTAGCTTGGTTTCCTTGGTGTCTTTGCTTGCTGACGTATCGGTATCAAGTAGATTAATATCGATGACCTTTCTGTTGGTGGAGCTCTTGCTTCTTTCTTTTTTTACTTCTGATTTAGGTAACCTTTCACCATAAAATCCTTTTTCTGGAGTTGACCTTGTCAGATGAACCCTGTCAGATGGACCCTGCCGGTATTGTATATTTTTTGAGTTTCTTTCGTCCGGATAGGCATCGGTTTATGTTGCATTCAGATCATTCTCCCCTGCTCTCGATTCTTTCTTTCATTTGGCTCTTTGCTTCCGGGAGATTATTCTGTGATTATGTTCCTCCGATACTCCTTCACTGTTAACCTGCATTACGGGTTAATTTTAGTAGTAACAGCAATCAACATAAATGTGAATATTTTCATTACAGCTTACTTTAGCTGCTTTAGTATCCCAATATCTTAGAAATGCAGTCCAAACATTGCCACTCATCCAATTTGGCTTTTACCATGGTTCTTTGCCCTTGAAATTGCCTCTCGATAATTTTTCGTCATCTTCATATTCCAGTTAGTTATAAAAACTCATATATCCTGCGACTCCACATGTACAACAGCCTATACATTAAATTTATTTTAAATTATGTACAGTATATTAATTTTCAATAATAATATAAAAATATACTTACCATCAAATCGGCTAAAATTGCGTTCTTGATATGGGGTGGTATACTATCCCGATGTGGCCGAGCCCCAGACATTCTACTCCTGCATGACTCCTTCGATACTTCTAGAATAAAATTTGGTGGCTCGACCTCGAAACACCTGTATACATGTTGACATAGATATCTCATATATTGTCAATAATCCAAATTGAAATATATTTGATATTTACTCGACACTCTTGGGAGCAATCTCTGCAATTCGGCGTAGATCTGGCTCCAAGCTGCTCGGACCTGCTCCGACCGCAGGAGATGGTGAAGGAGACGACTAAGATGTACTCCTGGATCATCTTGTTGTGTCATCGCAATTTTATGTGCGTTTTGTAGTGGTTATGCCACTTTCAGGATACACTAGTGGATATTCATGTTTTTTGTGTATACACACATGCACAATCGAGGTACAGCTGGATCATGCAGACCACTTCATATTTTTTGAAAGAAAACACCCAATCAATTGTTTTAAAGAATGAAATGACCTAATGGCCAACAATACTTTGGAACATGTGATCATATCAGGAATCTATCACGAATAGTGTAATAATATTATACATCATCATGAATAGAAAAAAAAAGACAAACATGAGGTTCAGAAATCATCGAGATATGATGCTCCTAAAAATTAGATGAGGTTAAAGGTGCATGAAACATTTGAATTATAAAAATATAATAAAATCAACATATTATTTTATTTTCTTCTCCTCCCCTTTTATAATAGAAAGTGGTGCTGGTTAAAGATCTTAAGGTTGGCAAGTAAGCTAAATGTAGTAAAGAAAAGAACAGACCAAAATTTTTACACTATTTTGGAGTTACACTACATCTAGTTTCGCATTATATATGGTCTTCAATCAATATATATCAACAATTACACTTCTGATTCCAATCCCACATGGAGGCACCCTCCGTAACTCAGACCTATAGGTAAGTCAACCTAATTTGCCGGCCGCCAATCCACATTCAACTTTATTTTTGAGCAAACAAGTCGCTCTTAATTGCTTTTTACCAAGCATAATCAAAACCAAATAGACGTAGGGCTACTTGTCACCTTCATATTGGTTGTTGAGTTGTTATATACAATGAATGCAGTCTTGAATCTTTCAGTCTTGGTTTCAGTTACAACTATAACTCAGGTTTGCACCTTGTTCTCGATAGAAATAAAGAGAGTTTGATGTAGAATCAAATAAAAGAAGAAATGACTTAATTTGTTTTCCAAGTCGGCAAGATATGTTTATAAAATTTCTGATTTTTAAGTGAGAAAAGAAAAGAGTGAAGAAATATAATGGAGATGATTAAATTTCGTTTTCGGAAGAAGACTGCATGTAGAAGTGAAGAGATACGACCGTTAGAGAAATGTTATGACGGACAGACACATCCTTTCAAATTTGAATTATGAAAAATACCGGTCTATGTCAGCATACTTGAGGGACTAAATCGAAATATGCTATATAAAAATGAAATCTAGTTTATTTTGAAATTGTTTTGAAAATATAAACTTATATATTATAAATTAAAATTTTCTAAAACTATTTTAACATAGCAAATGTACATTTTAAGCATAGCTAGACTTAAGAGATCTTAATAAAAATATTTTATAAGAATTTAAGTAAAAATATAATATTTATAATTAAAACTATATTTAATAAAATATATTTAACTTAATATATAAGTATCAAAACTATAATAGTATTACGTCATGATTATTAAGTTAAAAACCAAAATCTAAGGTAATCAAAATCACAATGTTAATTAAAACTAAAACCAAACGTATAATATTAAAATATAAATATTATTTATAAAAATCGAAATATAATTAAAATCGAAAAAAACAAAGCATAAATTTATAAAAAGTCAAAGTGTAAATCAAAATGATAAAGTAAGTATTTTGAAGTAAAAGTATAAATAATAAAATCTAGTATAAAACATTTCAAATGTAAATTATTTAAAACTTAAAATTTCTATGAAAAAACATTTTAAAAATAAGGATATTTGATATAATTTTTGCCAAGGTACATGGAAATACTTTTAAAATCATTTTAAAACTGAATTTTAAAATAAGAATATATTGAAAAAACATGATTAAAATGGATGAAAATAAGATAAGTGCAATCTGAGTTTTAACACAAAATTTAGAACTTCGTAGTATCTTTAAATATTAAACTCGTTGACTCTTGAATCATCAATTTGGATCATTGTAACAACCCACCCACAATGGGCATAAATTCCTATCGAGAAAAGGTCCATCGGAACTTTGAGTCATTCTAAATGGACCAATGGTCTTATAAGGATTACATAAATAGTGCCAACTAAAAACGAAATCAGAATCTTACAACGGAAGGGAAAATATAATAATAGGAAATAGATGTACCATTAATTATAACCACCATAATGTCAATTACATCAAATTCTAGTTGTTATAAAAGGCACATCAATAATAATATTGTCCCTTAAATTACAATAAATTTCCAATAATAATAACTATAGAATCCCTTTCTTTAGGATCTAGTCTCCATGACTCCATCACTCAAGTGTTCCCACCTGCTAACATATTGATTGTTATGAGGAGGGAGGTTAAAACAATAAGTTCTAGTGAATGAAAATCACATAAGTTTAAGGAATAGCTATTTCCTATACTTGGCAGTATGAATTCATCAAATTATGTCTATGGGATGTAACACACAATTAGACATTGGTAATAATGAGGCGGACTACCCTACGGTCACTTAATGCCTACATGTTATGTATTTACATAAGGGATGATTCTTTGTAATCACTTAATACCTTATGAGGCAGACTATTAATTGGTCACTTAATGCCGTTATATGTGTATATTTGTTTATGGGTGGATTTCTTTGATCACTTAAGACCCTATAGCAGACCCTAGTCACTTAAGACCTCGTCTTATAATTATCAACGCTATTAAATGTACTCTCAATGTAAATCGAGAGATGTTAATCTGCCACTTAATACCAGGTTTAGGTTGACTCTCATTGTCATTTATGATGCTCCTTCAGACCCATGCGTTACTATCTAGCTGTCTTTACCGTTAAACTCCTTGTCAATTAATACTTTCCTTAAATGGGCGGTTCTTTAAGAACTATTATATTTTCATCCCTAGGTATGCCCTCATGTAATCCCTAGATAAGAAGCAGATACTTCTAGAGAACTTCCATACTCAAACATATATCGCTTAATTAAGACCATTTAATACCCCTTTAAGAGGAAGGCAAACCCAATGACCATTTAAGACCTTCACAAGGGCGGGTCCTATGATTTTGGTCCTAAACCAAGGAGTGAACCTTAGGAACAGACTAGTCCTCACCACTTAATACCCAAACAAGGTAGGTCAGGCCACTTAATTCCCTCTCAAGGCAGGCTTACTCCACACACACACACACACACACACACACACACATATATATATATATGCACAAGACGTCTCATATTAAACTACCACTTGTAGATGCGGGATTTGCCGGGCGGTTCCGGGTAGGCTCTATTACAAGTAGGGTATGACCTCGCTTCTTTTTGTAATAATTATAATGGCCCATGATGTCTTGACCTCTCACGTTAACCAATCTTACTTGTAGATGCTATATATGCTAGTCGGTTCTTGGTAAGTTTCTACTACAAGTAATGGTTAACCTTATGTTTGTGTGCCATTAATAATAATTTAAGTCATTAACCAACACACATACAAATTTACAATTGGGAACATTTTAAATATCACTCTCCTATCTTAACGCATTCAATATGCTATTTAATACGAATTCTATACACAATAATAATATGTTAATTATGCTAATAAATAATAATAAATAAACATAAATCAAGCGCATATGAATAAACGTTCTAATTCGTTTGAAATGTTAATCCTAACAACATAATCATGGCATACAAGTTTGTTTCCCTAACTTCACCACATGGAAAAAATATGTATATTCACATTCAATAAATAAAAGAGAAATAACAACATATACATAAAACTTGTAACCAATGTTGGAATGATTATTTTAATAATAAAAAACAGACAAGGTGCAATAATCCAATTATATATGTAAAAGACAGACAAGGTGCAGTAATCCAATTATATATGTAAAGCTTTCTTTTTGGTATTATTTCACTTTTATATGTTTTTATATACAAATCTTAAGATCTTAGTAATTTTATGAATAATACGTTCAAACTATTGAAAATAGATGCTTAAACCTATTAATTTCGCAATACTCAAGTCACATTCTTTATTATACATGATTACAGAATATCTATAACAAACAAATGAACCAGACCAATTTCAGAGATTGCACAACACCCAAGCAACTATCTTCCGTTACATCAGTATAATATCCCAAAATACAACAACTGATTGACCATTTCCTCAAATAACAATAATAAGGAATTTGGAGGATTTGTACTATTTTATTTTCGTTCAAATCCAAATTTCTTTATTTATAATAATCCAAATTTACTCTAAAAGACATAAGGAATAACAAACTCATATAATTTCCACTCACTGAGATAGGAAAGGGAATAATAGTGGTTTTAGCATAGAATCTATCAAAAATATGGATCTTAGCCTCAAACCAACGTACTGCAATTTCTCCATATATATATATATATATATATATATATATATATATAAACACACACACAAGAATCAAATTTAGAATCTCATATATATACATATTTCACTTAATTCCAGAATCTATACATGGATTTAGATTAGAAAGAATATAGGTTAAAGAGGGAAAAATCCTAAAGTTCTTCTATAATTAAGAAATATTGCTGAGAAAAGTTGGAGGCATAGAACAGGATAAATTGTAGGGTTTGGGGAGAGTCTAAGGGGGGCTATTTATAGTTGCTAGCATGTATATGGACCGTATAATTTATTATATTAAACGTGGACAATCCATTGGTGCAAAACTACAAACAAATCCCTAAAAAAAACTCGTCCACCCATTACCCTTAAGGGCAGTCGATCCCCGTTATAGAAGGGCAGTTGACCCTCTTTCTATAGGGGAGGTCGACCCCCTTTCTGGGGTCAAACCAGGGAATTCGTTTCCTTATATTGTTGCTTTAAAATAATCATTTTATTTAAACCGATTGATTATTTCTGTTTCTTGTTTACTCTCGTGCTCTTTGTGTATATATATACACACAGTTTCAAAACTTCAAGGTGTATTCCACTATATCAATTCATATTTAATTACATTCTAGACTTATATTTAATTAGTTTTAATTTCAAACCTTATGTCTATATATTTTCTTACAACTTGTTTTATTAATAACTTCGTCATACGGACTTTGTTTTCAATAAATAAAATATGAAAACGGATTAAAATCTCGCCACGAATATAATAGTACTGTTTTCATGGCCTAACTCTTGATTATTCAAAATTCTTATTTTCAATCCATTAATATTTTAATAATTTATCATATATTTAATTCAATTTAATTTAACTACCTACGCCTATTTAGGGTATATTTTGTGGGATGTTACATATTCCCCCTAAAAGAGATTTTATCCCAAAATCTTTCCGAAACGGCGAAAAATACAACTCGCTCTAATAAACATGTTATACACCTAAGTTATTTATTAAATATCCATTACTCTTTCCGGTTATGCACTGCATACTTGCTAAAGTGAGCTTAATCCTAGCGAGAAAGTGTAACATGTGATGCTTTATGTAAGCAAAACACCCTAACATGCATTTGATTTCTACATGAGTACCTGGTGCATTTATGTTGCAAACAATTCTTACCACCTAATCTAGCAACCACAATGCAACCACATAATCCTAAGATTCCAAGAAAAACTACAAAATTTTAGATTTTCATGTGTTTCACCGAATTTTCTCCCTTATGTACTCGAACCAATCTAACTACGTATTGCGGAGCCTTGTAATCCCGTGCCCCAAAATATCTATGGTGACACGAGATGCTAAGGATTCTATCTTTGTCCTCATTTATTGAGTAGGTCCTACCCAAAATTTGTCATAATGTGAAGGTATCTTATCAAGTATAAATGTATAATACGTCATGGGCTCCCATTATCAACATTATCTTTCATTTTACTAATATTGGAGAAAACCCAAAATAAAATGTCGACTGTAACACCCCGTAATTTGAACATAAAAATTCACAAATTAAAGTATACTTAATTAAGTGAAATGGGTTGCGCAGAGAAATATATATATAATTGAAAATTAAATAAATAAATATGCAAAAATGTTCAAAACAACGAATTGGGAGAGGGGAATAACCGAACCGGTCGATTTTTGAGGTCGACCCGAGCTCGCTGGGTCCACTAGGGGTTAATCCAGGGTGTTTGGCTGTCAACCCGTGGGCCGATTCGCTCAAATGCAGATTTTGCATTTGAATGGTTCTCATGGTTCAGCTTTAATCTAAAGACCCTAGATGGTTCCTACACTTGACTTCTTCCCCAAGACATGCTTTGATGGCTTGGATTGAATCTAGGGTTAATCCTATGGCTAATATTATCCTAATCCTCTATAAAAAGACCCCTAAACCTAGCCTAAATCACCATTATTCAATCCTACAACTAAACTATGTCAAATTTGTTCCTCTCATGGCCTCCACTCTCATGCTAAAATTCCTAAGCCTATTTCTATGAGAGATTGTGAGTTCATACAAGTGCTTTCAAACTTGTATGAGTGTTCTTAGTTTGCATTCAAGTCAAGTTGCAACATTTCTATTTCAAAGCAAGGATTTTTATTGATTTGGCGCAAGGGTTTTTCAATTGGGGCTTTCATATTTTGGTGCTTGCATAAGGGCTTCGTCTCAATCTTTATAATAAATATTCATTTGTGTCTTCATAGTGTAGTAAGCCCTTTTCTACTATCTTTCTTTGAACTCTAAAGTTAAATGAATGATGCAAGTTTGGGGTTGATCATTATGCTATGCAAGTTGGTTTAATCATTATGTATGACACATATTGCTATGTTATGCAAGTTAAACTTGATGTTGTGAGCATAAAGCTCCAAGCTTTATATCAAAGGTTGCATTTTGGCAACATGAAAGTTATCATATCCCTTATGATAACTTGCATGTGAGGCTAAATGCGAACTTCTAGCAACTTCTACATGTCATTTATCACCATGTATCACTCATATGCTAAGTTTGGTTTTATGCATGCTTTTGAAGCCTAACAATGCAATATGCAAGTATATGAACATATGTACATCTCATATGCCACCATGATAAACTTGTGGCTTCAACACCTTTTTGTCATGATTATGCCAAGTTCCCTATATTACCCTTTATGCGTTGTTGCGATTATGTAAACGATGGGATTACGTTGGGGTTGGGTAAAATTATGACATGAACATGATTTTTATAACATAACGTGATATGTTAACTTGTAATTATGTTTTGGAAACATAATGGACATGACACTTAGAAAATATGAGCGTGGCCAACTCGAGGTTGGGTTGAGTTTGTAGCATAAATCTACCCGGACCCGCCCGGCTTAACTAGTGGCTACAAACAATAGGACCCAATGTGAGAAGTTGGTCATGTTGTGCTCGAACCCGAGGTTAGACCAAGTTGTGGTGTAGAGCTACCCGGACCCGCCCGGCTTAACTAGTAACCACAACAAAGTCTAATGTGAGAGGTTAAAGCACATTAAGTTAATTAATGCCTCCTGATTAGGGTTAAGTCATGGTCCACTTAATACTTAATCAATTTGGGCTGGATGGGTTAATCGGGGTTAAGTCACGAACCTTGGGTATACTTAACCAATTTAATCCACGTTTGGATCGGGTTAACCACATTTAACCCGTTAAGGAAACCCTAGTTGCGTGGTCCTTTTCAGCAGTAACCCTCTTGATAGTATCATAAGACCCTAGGACTAGGCTAGGATGGGGCACGATTACTGGGCTGACATGTAAGCGACCAAAACGACGGCTGAGTAGGTACGCCGGTGTAGGTCCAGGCAGACTATGGTCGTGCACATAGTCCGGAGTTGGAGAATCAGGCACGGGTACCAGTAGATCTAGACTGCGCATACTTGATTCGTGTCTGAGGTTGACACCCTAGGACTTGATACACCCTAGGGTGTACCTAGCGCAGTTTAACTACATTGCATGTTTGGGCCGTATGACACCGACACTTGACGAGTTAGGCTTATAGGGAGCCGATCGACTAGACCGTGTAGTTGGACCTTAATTTAGGTCACCTCATGATGATGGGCCAAGCTTGGGCCAAGGGATCAATTCTTGTTTTTACTTGACATGTTAGAATGCTAGTACACCCTTGGTGCAAAACTTAACCTTAATTATGAGATGACACCTTTATCTATCTTGTTAGTTAATCATCATGCCAGTATGTTGTTATCCTTATGTTCATCTCAGCTTCTCATGCCAGTTAATTTTACTAGTTCATAGACAGATAGTAGTAGGGCTTACCAGTCTTTTTGACTGACCTGTTTTCTTTTGCCTCTTTTCTTCCGTTTCCCCCCCCCCCCCCTCAGGTTCTCAGGGCGGGAACATTGGAGCTTAGCTTGGATCTTTACAGCTTGCTTACTGGATTTGCTCATGTACGGTTTTGGACATTGAGCTAGCTATGGTTTATCACTTCATTTTGGGGATAGTACTTTATGTATTTCAGTTTTTCAGTTTATTCTTATATCTAGACTTTGTTGTTGGAAAATAATGACCAAGTACTTTGTTGTAACATGACTATGGTTTTGAAATGCTAAGTTTTATCCGCTGCTTTACTACTCTGTTTTACTTATATGTTCTGTCTTGTGATATCTGCAAGCATGTTTACCTTGTTTAACTCCCCTCCAAAGCTAATGTCCTTGCAAGAGTGGCATTGGCGGAGGTGGGGTGTTACATTTGGTATCAGAGCATAAGGTTTACAAGATTTGAGCAAAAGTGTTTTTGAAACTTACCTTTTGAAAAACTATTTTCAAAACCAAATAAGTATTTTCCAAGAAAAGTCTAGTTATTTTAAAAAGGCTATTCCCCAAAAGCCATAGCACTATCCTTCGTTTCTTCGTTCTGAATCTATCTTTTTCCTTTTTCAGTGTGGCCGATCTTAACCTTCCCGAGGGAGTGACCATTCCCGGATGGTTCCGGAGATACTTGGAAGCTAGGGCCAATGATGTGGGCCCAGCAAATACCCCCAATATAACTGAGGTTCCTCCTCCTCCTCCTCCTCAGAACCCGCAAGAAGATTTCGCTAAGATTTGCAAAGACTTTAAGGCGATGGGTGGCAAGAACTTTATTGGGACGGAGACTTTTGTGGAGGCAAGAAATTGGTTGAAAGAAACTGAAGATCTCTTTGCCATCTTTGATGTGCAAGATCATAGAAGGGTTCTATTGGCAGCATGGTTATTGAAAGAAGAAGCTGCTTATTGGTGGGAGGTCACCAATGCTACGAGGCCGATAGAGACTTGGGCCGACTTTAGGACAAGATTTGGGCTTAAGTTTCTATCATCAGCTGAGGCGAATTTGCAATTGGAGAAGTTTATATCTTTGAAGCAAGGAGACATGACAGTGAGGGAGTACGTGAATGAGTTTAACAAGATCGCCTGATTTGGTTTGGACATGATTAATACTCCCCAGAAGAAGGCTTTGCGCTTTGCACGAGGGTTGAATGAGCCACTACAAGGTTTAGCCCTATCTCATATACCTATGGGGGCCACTTTCGAAGGTCTAGTAGACATGGCATTGCTTCAAGGAGACAATAAGAATGGCAAGAAGGAAGTGAAGGCTAATGAGACCCAAGCCAAGAAGACAGACTCCAAGTGGGGAGGAAATCAGAGCAATCAGAACAACAAAAACAACAAGGGCAACAAGGCCAAGGCAAAGGACCCAAGAAAATGCCACTACTGTGGGAATGTAGGGCACATAGCTAAAGACTGTAAGAAAAGGAAGAGGAAGTCGGGCGAATGCTTTCATTGTGGAGAGACCGGACATTTTAGCAAGGATTGCCCCAAGAAGCAAGGGCAGAATCAGCGTGCAGGACCTTCTGGAGGGCAAGTACATGCTCTCAACGCCGCTCCAGTTCAGGATCGAAGTAGCATTTCTGTAGAAAGTCTTGTTTATATTTCTGATTATCCTGTTCGCACCTTATTTGATTCTGGCGCATCGCATAGTTTTATTTCTTCTGACATTGTAGAAAGTTTGCACCTAAGTACTAGCTTAGTTGAGGATCCCGTTTGTGTTTCAAATCCAATTAGGGGTTCCGCCCATCTATCTATGATTTGTGTGGATTTGATGATTTCTATCTTGACTGTAGAATTCGCGTGTAATGCTTATGTTCTCGGATTCACGGGATATGGGTTAATCTTGGGCATGGATTGGTTGTCCAGTTATGGAGCCATTCTCGATTGTGAACATAGGGTGGTGAGGCTCATGACCCGCCTCGGTAATACCCTAGAAATTTCTTGTAACCCTAGAGGTCCCGTCATGTTATGCTATCTTGAATCTCTCGACTCGTCCATCGATGATCTGCAATCTGTAAGGGTGGTCCGAGACTATCCTGATGTCTTTGAAGAAGTTAAGGGGTTACCCCCGAAACGAGAGATAGATTTCCGCATTTATCTAGCCGATAATGCTAAGCCAGTATCATTGCCCGTTAGGCACATGGCCCCTCGTGAGAGAAGGGAGCTCAGTAAGCAAATCAAGGAGCTGCTTGAGAAGGGTTTTATTAGACGAAGCATTTCTGAATGGGGTGCTCCAGTGGTATTCGCTACTAAGGCGGATGGTTCGCTTCGTCTATGTGTTGATTATCGAGAGTTGAACAAGCTGACAAAGAAGAATAGGCACCCGTTACCGAGGATTGATGATCTCTTTGACCAGCTTGTAGGTGCTTCTGTTTTCTCTCAGCTCGATCTAGCCACCGGATTCCATCAGCTTAGAGTAGCTGAGGATAGCATTGATAAAACTGCGTTTAGGACTCCGGATGGATTCTTTGAATGGCTTGTCATGCCATTCGGATTGACTAATGCACCCGCCTACTTCGTAGACTTGATGAGTAGGGTGTTCAGGGTGTTCCTCAACAAGTTTGTTGTTGTCTTCGTGGATGATATTCTGATCTTCTCAAAGGACGAGGAAGAACATGCCAGACATCTCAAGGAAGTGATGGATACGCTTAGAGCGCATCAGTTGAAAGCCAAGTTCTCCAAATGTCATTTCTGGGGAAGGGAAGTTCGGTTTCTTGGACATATAGTTTCTAAGCAAGGCATAGCGGTGGATCCCGCGAAAGTGGTTGTGGTTCAAGATTGGAAGACTCCTAGGAATGCGACCGAAGTAAGAAGCTTTCTCGGTTTGGCGGGCTACTATAGGAAGTTCATCAGAGACTTCGCTAAGATTTCGGCCCCTCTCACTAAGTTGACGAAGAAGAACTTAGTCTTTGCATGGGACTTGGAGTATGAGCTTGCTTTTCAAAAGCTCAAAAGAGCCCTTACCTCAGCTCCAGTTTTGGCATTACCCGATAGTGGTAAGATGTTTACCGTGTACACAGATGCATGTGGCACGGGGTTAGGAGCTGTTCTGATGCAAGAGGGAAGAGTGATATGTTATGGGGGTAGGCAACTTAAAGTTCATGAGAAGAACTATCCCACTCATGATTTGGAGTTAGCGGCGATCGTCTTTGCACTCAAATCCTGGCGCCACTAGCTTCTAGGCGAAAGGTTTGAGTTGTATACTGATCACAAGTCACTCAAATACCTCTTCTCGCAAAAAGATCTGAATCTAAGGCAGCAAAGGTGGATGGAATTTTTGGCATCTTATGACTTCGAGATAGCTTATACCCGTGGCAAGGGTAATGTTGTGGCGGATGCACTAAGCAGAAGGAGATTGACTTTAAGCCCCTTGTTCATTGAGATGAAGAACTTGGAATTCTTGGCAACCTTTGATTTCACGACGGCTGTTGAGTTGATGACGGGTTCATTAGCATCCCTTGAGCTTAGACCCACACTTCTTGATCAAGTTGGGGCTTCGCAGAGGGAAGATCCACAGATATTCGAAGTTATGGACAAGTTGATTTGGGGTGAGACGTCTAGTCACCTTTCCAGATATACTATTGATGATAAAGGATGGCTAAGGCGTGATGGGAGATTATGTGTTCCTCGGGTGGGAGATTTGGTCCATAGAGTTCTTGAAGAAGCGCATCACTCGAAGATGACTATACATCCGGGAGGAGATAAGATGTATAGAGATATGAAGCGCAGTTTCTTTTGGGATGGAATGAAGAAAGATGTGGCAGAGTATGTTTCAAGGTGCATGGTGTGCCAACAAGTGAAGGCCGAGTCAAAGAAACCAGGTGGGCTATTACATCCATTGGAGGTCCCACAATGGAAGTGGGAGAGTATTTCTATGGATTTTGTGGATGGATTACCTAGGTCAAGGAGAGGGAACACAAGCATATGGGTCATAGTTGACAGACTTACGAAGAGTGCTCACTTCATCCCAGTAAAGAGCAAGAGGACCGCATCAGGGCTGGCGTCTATTTATCTCCGAGAAATAGTGCGGTTGCATGGAGTTCCTTCTAGCATAGTTAGCGATCGTGACCCGATTTTCACTAGCCAGTTCTGGAACAGTTTGCAAGAAGCGATGGGTGCGCGATTGAATTTGAGTACAGCCTATCACCCCCAGACGGATGGCCAAACCGAAAGGGTGAATAGAGTGCTAGAAGATCTCTTGAGGCTTTGTGTTCTCGACTTCGGTGGTACTTGGGAAGACCACCTTGCTCTTGTAGAATTTGCTCATAATAATAGCTATCAAGCCGCATAGGGATGGCACCATTTGAAGCTTTATATGGGAGGCCGTGTAGGTCACCATCTTGTTGGTGGGAGACAACAGATAGACTTATACTTGGGCCCGATATGATACGAGACACATCCGGGAAAGTTGAATTAGTAAGAAGAAGGATGAAAGCGGCCCAAGATAGACAGAAATCCTATGCTGACAAGCGAAGGGCAGATTTGGAATTCGAAGTGGGAGACATGGTTTTCGTGAAGGTTTCTCCTTTGCGAAATGTGGTACGTTTTGGAGCAGCGGGGAAGCTGGCACCAAGGTTCGTAGGACCCTTCCCTATCATAGAGAGAATTGGAAAGATGGCCTATAAGGTGGGATTGCCCGAGAAGCTAGCCGGAGTGCATAATGTCTTTCATGTCTCGCATCTCCGAAAGTGCCTACATGAGTCCGCTGAGGTGGTTGAACCAAGCATTCTTGAAGACATTGAGGTAGAGAAAGAAGCAACCTTGAGAAGAGCTCTGATTCGTATCTTGGGAACAGAGATCAAGAAGCTAAGGAATCGAGAGGTCAAGTTGGTGAAAGTTCAGTGGGGTGAAGCCGACGAAGATGCAACTTGGGAAACCGAGGAGAAGATGTGTGGGCTTTATCCATTTCTTTTTGAGGGTACATTCTCGATCTCTTTTCCTAATTAGCATATCTTTCTTTTTATCCGCGTTTATCTAGTTTATCTTGTTTCGTAGATCTTGTCATGAGAACCTTAGGTAGAAACCCTTTGGTTGAAACATGTATTTGAAACATGTTATGCTTGATGGTTGCAAGTGGTTGCAAGTGTTTGCACGTGGATACTCGTGGATGCATGATACACATTAGGCACTAAGATCGGCTCACACACTTTCATGTTGCATATGCATGAGTGCTTATACTTATTCATGGATGAAACTTGTTGAGCTATCACGTGGATGTTGCATATGGATGAATATTATGTGCACTCATGTAGAGATTATAAATTATGTTAGGAATTTGCATACATACGGACTCATTTCACTAACATATTTTGCATTAAGGAGGTTTACTGTATCAGTAACCGCCTGATTTTTGCATTAGATAAGTACATATACACACACATTTGCATATGATCATACAACATTTAGAATCCTTTAAGGACAATGACTGCACGTGGATGATGTTTTGAGTAGATGGATGATGGATAGTATGATACGTTCTTCCTAACTTGGAGATTTCGGGGACGAAATCCTTTAAGGAGGGGAGAATGTAACACCCCGTAATTTGAACATAAAAATTCACAAATTAAAGTATACTTAATTAAGTGAAATGGGTTGCGCAGAGAAATATATATATATATTGATATATATATATATATAATTGAAAATTAAATAAATAAATATGCAAAAATGTTCAAAACAGCGAATTGGGAGAGGGGAATAACCGAACCGGCCGATTTTTGAGGTCGACCCGAGCTCGCTGGGTCGACTAGGGGTTAATCCAGGGTGTTTGGCTGTCAACCCGTGGGCCGATTCGCTCAAATGCAGATTTTGCATTTGAGTGGTTCTCATGGTTCAGCTTTAATCTAAAGGCCCTAGATGGTTCCTACACTTGACTTCTTCCCTAAGACATGCTTTGATGGCTTGGATTGAATCTAGGGTTAATCCTATGGCTAATACTATCCTAATCCTCTATAAAAAGACCCCTAAACCTAGCCTAAATCACCATTATTCAATCCTACAACTAAACTATGTCAAATTTGTTCCTCTCATGGCCTCCACTCTCATGCTAAAATTCCTAAGCCTATTTCTATGAGAGATTGTGAGTTCATACAAGTGCTTTCAAACTTGTATGAGTGTTCTTAGTTTGCATTCAAGTCAAGTTGCAACATTTCTATTTCAAAGCAAGGATTTTTATTGATTTGGCGCAAGGGTTTTTCAATTGGGGCTTTCATATTTTGGTGCTTGCATAAGGGCTTCGTCTCAATCTTTATAATAAATATTCATTTGTGTCTTCATAGCGTAGTAAGCCCTTTTCTACTTTCTTTCTTTGAACTCTAAAGTTAAATGAATGATGCAAGTTTGGGGTTGATCATTATGCTATGCAAGTTGGTTTAATCATTATGTATGACACATATTTCTATGTTATGCAAGTTAAACTTGATGTTGTGAGCATAAAGCTCCAAGCTTTATATCAAAGGTTGCATTTTGGCAACATGAAAGTTATCATATCCCTTATGATAACTTGCATGTGAGGCTAAATGCGAACTTCTAGCAACTTCTACATGTCATTTATCACCATGTATCACTCATATGCTAAGTTTGGTTTTATGCATGCTTTTGAAGCCTAACAATGCAATATGCAAGTATATGAACATATGTACATCTCATATGCCACCATGATAAACTTGTGGCTTCAACACCTTTTTGTCATGATTATGCCAAGTTCCCTATATTACCCTTTATGCGTTGTTGCGATTATGTAAACGATGGGATTACGTTGGGGTTGGGTAAAATTATGACATGAACACGATTTTTATAACATAACGTGATATGTTAACTTGTAATTATGTTTTGGAAACATAATGGACATGACACTTAGAAAATATGAGTGTGGCCAACTCGAGGTTGGGTTGAGTTTGTAGCATAAATCTACCCGGACCCGCCCGGCTTAACTAGTGGCTACAAACAATATGACCCAATGTGAGAAGTTGGTCATGTTGTGCTCGAACCCGAGGTTAGACCAAGTTGTGGTGTAAAGCTACCCGGACCCGCCCGGCTTAACTAGTAACCACAACAAAGTCTAATGTGAGAGGTTAAAGCACATTAAGTTAATTAATGCCTCCTGATTAGGGTTAAGTCATGGTCCACTTAATACTTAATCAATTTGGACTGGATGGGTTAATCGGGGTTAAGTCACGAACCTTGGGTATACTTAACCAATTTAATCCACGTTTGGATCGGGTTAACCACATTTAACCCGTTAAGGAAACCCTAGTTGTGTGGTCCTTTTCAGCAGTAACCCTCTTGATAGTATCATAAGACCCTAGGACTAGGCTAGGGTGGGGCACGATTACTGGGCTGATATGTAAGCGACCAAAACGACGGCTGAGTAGGTACGCCGGTGTAGGTCCAGGCAGACTATGGTCGTGCACATAGTCCGGAGTTGGAGAATCAGGCACGGGTACCAGTAGATCTAGACTGCGCATACTTGATTCGTGTCTGAGGTTGACACCCTAGGACTTGATACACCCTAGGGTGTACCTAGCGCAGTTTAACTACATTGCATGTTTGGGCCGTATGACACCGACACTTGACGAGTTAGGCTTATAGGGAGCCGATCGACTAGACCGTGTAGTTGGACCTTAATTTAGGTCACCTCATGATGATGGGCCAAGCTTGGGCCAAGGGATCAATTCTTGTTTTTACTTGACATGTTAGAATGCTAGTACACCCGTGGTGCAAAACTTAACCTTAATTATGCGATGACACCTTTATCTATCTTGTTAGTTAATCATCATGCCAGTATGTTGTTATCCTTATGTTCATCTCAGCTTCTCATGCCAGTTAACTTTACTAGTTCATAGACAGATAGTAGTAGGGCTTACCAGTCTTTTTGACTGACCTGTTTTCTTTCGCTTCTTTTCTTCCGTTCACCCCCTCCCCCCCTCAGGTTCTCAGGGCGGGAACATTGGAGCTTAGCTTGGATCTTTACAGCTTGCTTACTGGATTTGCTCATGTACGGTTTTGGACATTGAGCTAGCTATGGTTTATCACTTCATTTTGGGGATAGTACTTTATGTATTTCAGTTTTTCAGTTTATGCTTTTATCTAGACTTTGTTGTTGGAAAATAATGACCAAGTACTTTGTTGTAACATGACTATGGTTTTGAAATGCTAAGTTTTATCCGCTGCTTTACTACTCTGTTTTACTTATATGTTCTGTCTTGTGATATCTGCATGCATGTTTACCTTGTTTAACGCCCCTCCAAAGCTAATGTCCTAGCAAGAGTGGCATTGGCGGAGGTGGGGTGTTACATCGACTTTCTAACTTCACAAGCTACATAATCAATTTATACCTTTTCCAAGTCCAATCACAAATTGGTTCGTGTTTTATTGATGGTTTTCCACCAACGCTCACAGCTTCCTTGAAATACTTCAATAGTGTTACCCTCACCATCAAAAGTACTATACTAAACCTAATGATAAATATTATTCATGTTGTCTTAGAGATCCGTGTTGCAAACTTTTCCTTTTTTTCCTTTAAGCTCTAGCCATCTCTTTAATTTACCCTTGTTGTCCACTTGTTGTTACTTGCGATTGAGTGTTGACATGAGAAATCAGTTATTTGCACACGCCAACTCTTGAGTGTATATGCATAACTATCCACTTGTATGTGTTGATATTTCTCATCACAAAGAATCGCGTCTCCGTGATACGGTGAGAACTAAAGAAAATATTTGATCTGCCCGAGGCGATCCAAGGATTTCGATTTGCCAGATTTCTAGTTGAGGATTTCAAATCCTGCCTTTACCAAGTCCAAGTTGAGGGACCACGATACGAGCTCGTGAAACCGAGTGATCAAGCTAAAGAAAAACTTGTCGGGGCAGGGTATGTTTCGGGAGAATTCGAATCCCATAGGGATTCAAATTTCGTATCCCAGAGGATACGGTCTGTTTGAGTCGATGTTGCCCAGACCATTTTGCTAAAACTGGGTGGTGCCAGAGTAGAGATACGCATATGATTTTCCACGATTTTCACGTGTTAATCACTAGATTTTGACGTGTCAAATGCCAGATTTTGATGTCGTGAGTTGCGCAAGCCATTTTAGGTGGTCTTGCCATGCCGATCAGTTGTTTTTGAGTGCGCAAAATTAGAATTTACCAAAATTCATGTATTTTTCCATGATAAGTTTTGCCACATGATTGGACCAACACACTCAAGGATTTTGAGCTGATCGAACCGAGTCGATCATGTATTTTTTCCACCCTGATTTTTCCAATTTTGTTAATGACAATTTCGCGAATCGTTGTTATTTCCAACCTTTTTCGAACACGTTGCGACTTTGACCAAATCGCTTTGTGTTTTTTGACGACATTCTCGAACTTGAGTGCGTTGCAAACCATAATCTTGACCTGTGACGGCATTGACTAAAAATTGTGTCAATACTTTCTCCTCAGAAAAATGTCTTTCTAGATTGAAGGAAGATGTGTTTCGTGAGAAAATCAGAAACCCAGAAATCCGAAAATCGAAGCCAGGAGAAGTCCGAAGTGAACTTCTATAACCAGAAAACCGAAGAGCCATGATCACGTCAGATCGTATTGACATAAAAACCAAGGTCGGTGAGCCAGAAGTCCATGATCGCACCAGATCGTGTTAGCCAGAGAGCTAAGAAAAAACCAAAATCCATGCAGCCAGAGTATGCAATAACCAGATGAGTATATGGCGGCCTTGCCGAGGCAAGACGACCAAGAGTAGGTAGAATAGTCTAATACGTCCTTGCCGAGGCAAGACGACTTAGGAAATCCAGAAGAGAAATCCAACGACCACTGAGATCATAAAAGAATGGAATCCGATGATCATTGAGATTTTAATAGAATAAAACTTCAACTACCACTATGGCCATACTAGAATTGAAAACCCGTCTATCACTGAGATCATAATAAATAGAGCCTCGACGATTACCGAGATTGTATTAGAATAGATGTATGACGAACATTGAGATCGTATTAGAATATATTTTTGCATACAGAATACTTGGGATCTAGAAAATAAGAAGCCATGGACTTGTCCTACCGAAGCAAGAATATATCTATAAAGAAGGGTTTTTGTACTTGGCGGACCAAGTTATGTGGTATTATGTATATGACGGGCCGGATTGTTAAGACTCCCGTACTAAGAAGGTTAGAATAAGGAACCTCCGTACTTGGTGGGCCAAGTCGTGAAATTGTTATTCTAGGTGAACCCATTTAGAGCATCTTAACACCCGAAAGACCAAGTTATTGGAAACTTATGGACCGGAGTCCAAAGATACGAACCGGAGTTTAAAGTTTATGAGTGACTGGTTAAATGTGGACCAGAGTCCAAATTTTATACTTCACGAACCAAGTGTTGAGCCGGTGCCTGAATTTTGCACTTTACCGATCAAATGTGGAGTCAGAGCTCGAGTTTTATACCAGACTGATCCAACATGCAGTCGGAGCTCGAATTTTATACGAGGCCGATCCTGTGTGGAGCCGGAGCACTTTTTATACTTGGTAGAACAAGGTGGACCTGAATCTAAATCTTTATTGGTACTATAGAAGTAAAATGATCGATAAACCAACCCAGAGCATGACTGGAGACCACAATCGATTCCATGTCTGTATGGGCTGATGTTGCCACTTTGATTACATGTAGAAAAAGTTAAAATATGGAAATGTTCTTCTTGTTGTTCCAAGTGAGAAATAAGATCTTTAGTTAAATCTCTGACGACTTCGTCGATGTCGTCGCGACTAACATAGTTTGACGGATGTCTAGTCGAGGAGAGTTCTTGATTTCCTCAATACTAGCTCCTTCCGAGCAAGCTAACTGTTTCCTGTTGGAGAATGGAGCTTTGATGAGAACGACCTTATTTCAGTATCAATTGAATATAAAATATATACTATCACCTTTGTCTAGAATATATATGCATATACACATATGAAGAATTTGTATACAGGAATTAATACTAAAGACTGTACAGTTTAAGAGCTTTGAGAGATTCAAAATTCAGAAGATTTAAGACTAATGAGTAATCAAGATTTCAAGATAAATATACTAATAAAGTCTAGTTTATGTAAGACTCTGAATAGCACTTCAGGTTCAAATTTAAATTCTATTCTGATTTTCGAATTTCAAATTTCAAATTTCAAATTCCATTTTCAAATTCTATTCTAATTCTAATTTATTTTTCTATCTTACTTTTTATTTTTAATTCAAGTTTTTAAGTCTATAAGTTTTGTATATAATTATATAGTTATATACTTTATGTTTATATAGTTTTAATCTTTATAGTTTTAAAAATATGTTTATACATTTTATATTTATGATTTCGTATGATTTTCTACTTTATAATACTTATTTATATCACTATGTTTTAATTCAAGAATTTCCAGAATTATATATATATATATATATTAAAACACTTTAAAAATGCTCAAAATTCAAATTTATGAAGTGATACGTCGACACACATTATTGTCCATGTCAACATATAACTGTCGCATTTTTTATTTTGAAAGGAAATGTCTTTTCACTATTTGTAACGTTCCAGGAGCGTTGCAACCTTTCAAACCTTATAAATTGGGGCTGATTTCGAATTTTTTCATCATTCTTCTTCTCCGTCTTCATCCTCTTTCTTTACACCATTAATATTTCATATTTTTTTATGATTTCTACACTTATACATTGCCAAATTCAATTTTATTTATATAAAAATTCTTCTTTTCTCACTCTCTACTCATTACTCTCTGAATCGAAGTGTTATTGTAGAATTATAAGGCCGTTATAATTGTTTGGGAAGTGTTTGAGAAAAGGTGTGTTCCTTGTAGCCTTGAAATCAAGGAAAGGAATCGATGGTAACCTTGTAGGGAAATCAAGGGATATATACTTGATCAATGGTGTTTGGAGTCGGTGGTAACCTTGTGGCCGTGAAATCAAGGAGATTGTACTTGGATATTGATATAGTAATAAAACTTTGTGCAATCCAGTACATGGGACTGGACGTAGGATTAATCCGAACTAGTATAAAATTCGGTGTGTTCTTTCCTTTTCTGCATTTTATTTCTGTTTATTTTTGTGTTTGTGTTTGATTCTGTGTTTGTAATTATTTTTGTAGTGTGTGATTCATATAGTAGATCGTATAGATTTTCTTAAATTCCTTAAAAACACTATTCACCCCCCTCTAGTGTTAGTTTTGCCTTAACGATCTATTCCGCATTCCTTAACATTTCCTATTAACCATGGCGAAATCCGATAGAATCTAAGTAAAGGTAAGGATGAAGTCGGTAACCGAGACCGAAGCCGATGTCGAAGTTCAAGTTGAAAACCAAATTTAAAATCCGAAGTCAAACCCGAGAATCAAAACCAAAACAGAAGACGAAGCTGCGCGCTCCCTACCTGGCATGCCAAAGTATTAACGTTGGAAATTGGTTGTTTGCAAATGCCAACTCGTGAATGTAAGTTTACATGTAAACTTTTAAACCGAGTATCTAAAGACAAATAGATGTAAATGGAACACACTACTTTTTATAGTCATTTGGTACTAATGCCTACGTCAACTTCATAGTAATCATTCATCATATAATTGTCAATTACAAAGTTTGTACAAGTTCGGACAATTTTTGTGTACACAGTTGTACAATATAACAACAAATAGCTTGTTAATTCTACATTTTGATCAAAACGCCCTTTATTTTCGTTATTGAGTCAAAGTGTGTGTCAATGTTCAAGAAATAGTTTCAATATCCAAAAATATGAATATATGTCTAAAAGCAAGCAAAAAAGTCCAATTGAATGTCCAAAAATTGTAGGCAAATTATTATGTAACGTTTAGAAGTCCATGGAGATGTCCAAAGTCATGAAGATAATGATGCAAGCCATTAATTGTGCTTGAGAGCTCCAATCCCGTATGTCAAAATGTAGGTAAAGTAAAAAAAAAATGCCAAACCATAAGAATGCCAAGCATGGGGTACTTACAGGTCAATTTTGGAGGCATTAGCCCAAATTTTGTATTCCAAAGAGATGCTAAATTCGCATCCCAAAAATATAGCCAAAAAACCAAGCTAACCACGAAAATTCGTATCTCGAAGTCAGGAATTTTCGCATCCCGAAATTGCTTGCCAAACTCTTGCGGATCAACCCAAATTTGATGATCCGCACTCAGAAGACAAAATGCATTAGCATTTGCCAAAAATTAGAATCCCCAACAGAGAGCCAAAATTCGCATCCCTGTGATGTGATGCGAAGTGGGAAAGAAACCAGATCCGTCCCCGTTGCTCAGGGCATTTCAACGTGCCAAATTTCGCATCACAAAGAATCACGTTCCCGTGATGCGATCTGAACCAAAGAAAATATCAGATCTTCCCAAGGCGATCCTAGGATTTCGAGTTGGGGATTTTAAATCCCGCCTTTACCAAGAGCCAAGTTGAGGGACCATGATACGAGTTCATGAAATCAAGTGATCAAGCTGAAAATAGACTTGTCGGTGCAAGGTTCGCATCGGTAGAATTCGCATCCCATAGGGATACATATTTTGTATCTCGGATGGGATACAAATTTGTATCCCAAAGGGGATACAAATACGTATCACAAGGGATACGGTCTTCTTGAGCCGATGTTGCCTATGCATTTTTGCCGAAACTGGGTGGTGCCGGGGCAGAGTTACGCATATGATTTTCCATGATTCTCATGTGTCGATCACTAGATTTTGACGTGCTGAATTCACCGATTTGCCAAATGTCGGATTTTGATGCCATGAATTGCGTAAGCCATTTTAAGTGACCGTGCCATGTCGATTAACTATTTTTGAGTGCACGAAATAAGAATTTGTTGTATTTTCCCCAAGGATTTTGAGCTGATCGGACCGCGTCAATCACGTATTTTTACCAAGCCGGTTTTTCCAAGTTCGTCAACATCGATTTCGTGAATCGATGTTATTTCCAATCTTTTCCGAGCATGTCGCGACTTGACCAAACCGCTTTGTCTTTTCTGACTATGTTCTCGAGACTTGAGCGTGTTGCATATCATATTCTTAATGTGTGACTGCTTTGACCAAAAAATGTGTCAACATATGTGTGTACAACCACACGCCCATTTTCATCTTTATTATTTTGTTGATGTGATACTACTAATTAAAATATGTGTTAATTATGCTCGTACAGTGTGAAGCACTCCAACGTATGAGCATCTTAATGAGGTGAATGAGGGGCATGAATGAAAAATGAGCTAATTTATGGATGAAAAATGGGGTTTATTATCGGGTTAATGGCTGACATTCGAAGTATTTGAAGATCCTGACCACTTATTGTTGTTTTACCGACTGGTCGTAAATGTCCATTTGATTATTTCTTGTCAAAAGAGTCATAATAAACGACAATGTAAACGTATCAAAAAATGATGCACGCTGAGAATGGCATCTGGTAACATAAGCAGATAACTTAAAGTGATGTTGCGGTGAGGTGGACTGTAAGAGCCCGAATACAACACAATATTTATATTATTTCTTTATTGGTTAAGAGTCTGTTCTTGGCAATGGAGGGCGGTTGAAATGAATGGGCTGGCTAAGTGGTAAATTAAGCGGTTAAATTTGAGTGAGCGATGGAAGTGATTTTGTGATTTTGAGCGGTGAATTGAGGGTTAAAAATGAGCGGAGTACTATGTAGTGTATTGAGCAGTTGTATATATTTGTTTGTAATTGAAATTTTATAACGGTAAAACTAGTATGAAATGCAGATTTTTTTCATAACAACATAATATAATCAAATCACAGTCCATGCAAATATAAAATAAACAAGCACATCAAACACACTACATACTATGCCTACAAAAATCCAAAATCATGTACGTGACTAACGCTTGGACCTCATAATTTGCGGTCTCCTCGAGGATATATAACGTCTCTGTCTCACTTGGTAGGATCATCCTTAACTCCCTTATTTGTAGGCAAAGTATAACCCTATCAGCAGACTGCATCGCTGCACCTACTCATGGACACGCTCTTTATATGAAGAACCCGTAGAAGACACTATAGTAGGAGCATATATCCAGTTGACGGTAGAGGAGGTGCATCCATTTGCAGAAATGATCTGTAAAAAGTTGTATCTTCAATTGTGAATGGAGAGACCAGAGCAATGGGGGTAAACAAATGTGTCTTTCGAGATAGCACCCTCATTAAGCATATCCAGTTGGTGGAACTTGATTAGAGACTTACGTTTGTATTTTTTGTAGTGTTTTGATGTAGTATTCCGCCACTCACCGAGGTCTTCTATATATTCTTTCTCCACGTTTCATTTTTTGCTACGTAGTTAAATAAGGGCATTACAGTCGTTCTAAGCCCTCCTAGTTGTCACACTTGCTCTTCATCCGTCTGTCTATGTACCCTAGCCCAATTTGAAAGTTGAAATTTGAAACGATAATATGGTAAAAGGAACACGTTGAGGTGTGCACACGCCTCTATGAACGCAACAAAGATCTATGAACACAAAAGTCCGCTCGTGATTTCATAAAGTAATAAGCAGAGAGGAGACCATAGAATCATGCGGTGTATTTAAAAAAGAAAAAGGTGAAAATGAAAAGTGTTAGAAAAAAAAAACGAACAGAACGAAAAAATAATAATGTTAAAAATGAAAGAGATCATTTAAACTCCAAAAAAAAAAAAAAAAACTTTCTGATTTTGGGGTTTTTCTTGGTTGTAGCGGTTGATGGTGGGGAGGAGCTGATGGAGGAGGAAATTTGTAGACAATGTACGATCGTTACCGTTCATTCAGAAAATGTTGCTCGAAACAGTCAAAATTTCAAGTTCAAGCATTTGAGGTTTTGGACGCCAACGGATGGTCAAGGTCAAAAATTTGACTTATACCGACATCTAAATTAGTAGCAAATATGAGTTCCGTACTGCATTGCATATTGTATTATTGAGCACAGGTTTTTGGTGCTTTGCATTAAGACATGCTTTTATCCCGCATGTTGTGCTGCTCACTATTGACGACCTTATTCTGTCAATCAATCATCTGTCATTTCATCAGCATAAGTTTTGAACAACGAACATAGACCATACCTGCTTTGAATAGGCAAAGTACTGCAATGGATAGAAGTTACTGTGTATATTTTCTGGTCATGCAGGTTTACTCTACAGGTTAATTGATAGAGCCATGCATGGTTGTTTGTATGTATGAACAAGACAGACATTTTTTATGTGCAGTCCTTGTGTGGCCCATTTATTTGCATATTATACTATGGGAATGTCTTAAGAAAAATTTCAACATTGAACCGAACATAAACTACTACTAGTCTCTGATTTGCTGATAATATAACATTGTTATATGAAAATGAAATATCCTGCTTTTCTCAAAATATCAAGTATAAAAAGTAGGATACATGTAAATACTAATATCAAAACAACATTGATTTCATATTTACTGAAATTATAAATTTTGATTTTCTTTTTTTTTTCCCTCAATTGAATTTCAATCAGTTGAAGTAGGTCAAATTTAAAATTCGACCTATCCTTGAGATGTTCTCGGAAAATGCATGCAAAAGATTTAAGTATAAGTGTCCTAATTTGTTGTTTTTCAATCGGGAGCTATATATATATATATATATATATATATATATATATATATATATATATATATATATATATATATATATATATATATATATATATATATCCGCTATAGATATATATATATATATGGCTGTATTCTTTGTTTTGTACAAGTACATCATCTGCTTACGAATACCTAGAAGAAATAAAGCTAATGGATTGAGGAGATATAAGAAGTAATTTTGCATCGTGTCGATTTCAAAATGTTGAAATTTTGCGCTTAGAAGCCCATCTGTCAAAAATAAGACCTGCTTGGGCTGGATCCTTTCATTTGTACATTTTCAGAGGAAAAAAAAAAAACCCTGATTTCGGATTTAGTGGGCTTCTATTGAGCATGCCGGGTGACCTTGAGAAACGAAGCGCAGATGGTAAACAATTTATTTAGATAGCGTTCTTCCTTTGAGCAGTTAATGTTAGACATTCACGCAGGATACATTGGACATAAACCCCGTTGAACTATTTAGTTGAATTGAACGTTAGAATTACGTTCGACGCGACGTCAAACATTGCCTGGTACTAACGGATAAAGTTCCAACCAGCATAACTCTTTATCCCGTATATAAACAACCCAATGTTTAATTCGTAAATCACCGGTCTATATACATACAATCCGACAACTCAACAATTTTTTCAAGCTTCCTCTTCAATTGTTTTAGGTAAATCTTTTTATATTTCCCTTTTTCATATTCTTATCTTTCATATATATATATATATATATATATATATATATATATATATATATATATATATATATATATATATATATTTCCATTTTTTAAATTACTTTTTTCATTCTAATTTAAGAATATCTAGCCAGTTTGTTGTTTCATCCACCCGCATCATCTTCAACTGGAATGACGACTAAACCAATGCAGTCATCGATGTTTGTTTCAAAAACATTAATATACATATTCACTGTGTTGCATAGTGATACCATGATATTACTGATTTACTCAACAAACGAACCGATTAGAGCTACAACGTTGGGCAAATGAAATACAAGTTCGACAATTTAAAGCGTGTGTGGTGCCCGTGGAACAAGCTGTTATAGATTCCAAGTGACTTGTAAAATGAAGAACATGGCATGGTCGGTGGATCTGACGAGTGGTGGGGTGCAGCTGCATTGAGGTATCGCAATTACAAACATACCTCGCCCACTTGTTTTGGGCGGTTCATTGTGATTTTTGGTAGTTGCATGTGAACTGATAAATGTCAGTTTGTTATTCCACAGCATCCCCATTCAGTTGCAATTCGATACACATATTTATGAGACTATCTCCAGGGTGATATTGAGTGGATTACCAATCGCAGAACGCCTAGGTAGCGGCCATCTTGTGGTCTATCGAGAGTTCATTGTAGTTCTTCGCATGATCTAATTCTTGATAAGTGCATGGAAACAAACAAGGAGGGTGATGGTTTGACAATAGGAGATCGTGATTTGTTTGACTGATTATGACAGCAAATTTTACAAGCATTTGCATGTCTTGCTGGACGATTCTAAGCCGCTTAGAAAGACTGTTATTTATCTTATTACCAAGTTGATAAAGAGAAGATGTAATTTATTTTCTGTATTTATTATTTGATATTTTTATTTTCGAATTTGTATTATGAATTGTGAACAATGAATTTCTATTTCGTATGTCGTATTGTGCATGTTGTATTTAAAAATAATTAAAATAAATAATATATTAACATAAGCAAACAGTAAAATAATTTCTCCTTCTCCAACCCCTTCAATTTGCCTATTCAATCTGCTCATTTTCATTTGGTGAAAACGCACACTTAACGTGCGCAAATATTTGGTTGACAGGCTTCTCCCACAACATTATTAGTATTTTGCCAATATTTCTCTGATAATGCCAAATGCTTGATTCTTGGAGGCTAGTCCCATCTAGGTAGATTTTGGAACAAGCTTTATGAAAAACAGAAAAAGTATGTATATAAAGTTATAAATCGGTCATAATTAACTTCGTTTACCCTGGCGACCCACTCAAGGGAAGTCTGTATGATAGTTACGTAGAAATGACCACTATTAAGTCGTCATTAGCTAAATGATTTTTGGTCTGTTCATCCCTAGTTAGTGCATTATTCAATGACCTGCCTTCCGTAAGACTTTATATTTTGTATTTTTTGGCTTTCGTAAGTACAAAATTACAAAACAATGCACACTTATCATGGAAAGAGCTAGTTTGTTGACCCCATTTAACTGGGTTACCATGACACCACTAACAGTGTTAGTGGTGTGTGACTGAGATTTAATAAAAAAGATTCAGGGGGTAATCACAGCCCACACTACTAACACTGTTAGTGGTGTCATGGTCACCCCAGTTAAAATGGGGTCAACAAACTCGTACTTCCATCATACTCCATACTCTCCATCATCATTTTCGTCTTTAGTCCATCTCCATACTCTCCATTAACATTGAAAACTCAAAATATAAAATAAACTTAGGTAATGTTTGATTAGTATTCTAAGTTTTGGGTTTTCGTTCATACAAAAATGTGCACAATGCATGCATGCTACGGAAACAACAATTTTAGAAAACAAAGATAACATACAAAATAAAAAACAACTTATATTTACTTCGCGGCCTCCTCCATCTTCCTTTCATTTTATCAATCATTCTTTCACATCTTTAATGTTTTGTAATTAATTTTGAAAACTCAAAACCCAAAATTAATTTTTAACCAAACGCCTGATTTCACAAATACATCACGAGCAACACCTAAAATAACAAAACAACAGAACATGTCTATCTGTCTCAACTATCAACATGCTAATTAAGTCACGTAGTAGAAGGAATAAAATTTATATAATATCGACATAAATATGCAAGTGACGGAATGCATAAACAAGAACCGCTACATAATGAAGCGTTTAAATGGTGCGCCAAATTTCAAAAATTCAACACGTGCACACACTCATATAGACTACATGTTAGCTCTCCAAATGCTTGATAGATATGGACATAGCTGCAAACAACTATGACTCCAAGGACCGCTTCAAGCCAGTAGAGAACCACCCATTTACAGTGTAATAGCAACGAGAGGATCAGACACAAATTTCCAGTGAAAAGAAAATATCATCAATTTACATTTTTACCACTACGTTACAATAATATCCTGAATAATACCAGGATCGTGCTGCACAACGTCATGAAATCATGGCTTAGGTTACATCTTCACACGTTTCCAACAAGTTAGCACATCTCTACAATTGCACTATGCTTTTGATAAGATCACAATAAACTAATCATTGGGGCGCAAATCCTGATTATTAAGAGCGTCTCCATCAGTCAGAGGCAGTGG
This sequence comes from Allium sativum, assembly GCA_030737875.1. NCBI lineage: Eukaryota > Viridiplantae > Streptophyta > Magnoliopsida > Asparagales > Amaryllidaceae > Allium > Allium sativum. Next base: position 708,061,935 of record CM060916.1, on the reverse strand, counting down.
TAGATCTAACTATTTGTTTGAGCTAGAGCCAAAAATAGTCCCATATCACAAAAAGTATTCAAATTTTTCTACGTATATATCAACATGTACTAATTAACATCAGTTAGCTAGATTTGGTGTAATGTGGACCAAAATATGGCTTCCCTGATGTCTGAGATAGGGCACGCTTTCATTTCTAGGTAGGGTGGGCACGCTACAGCAATGACAATCTTAGCTTGAAAATGCAACGGAAATGAGACGTTCCTTCAGTTTTTGAACGAAAATCAAATTCACGTTTGATTTCTAAGCCGTAAATCAAATTCACGCTTCAATGCATTATTTCCCACATGTAATTATATCAAACTTAAATCAATATATGTGTGCACAAGCATTACCTTTTTTATCGCACAAAGATAATCAACAGTTCCGCAACATTCATATTTGGAGTTTTATAATCCAAGTTCAAACAACTAAGTTATCAACGTTTAAATTTTTTAAAATGGAAATAAGTGAGAATGAAAAAGAAAATAAATATTAGTGAATGCTTGACACCACTAGTCGACCCTCTCCCTAAGCTAGTCGTCAACCACCTATTGGAAAATAGTAAACTGATCTTCACCTAGCAGTCAAGATAGTACGACAAATATAAGTTTTTACGGTGTTTATTTTACAACATTTGAAAATAAAAACGCTGTAAAAAACATATTTTACACTGTGTTCTTAAGAGAGATTGTAAAAATATATATTTTTTTACCATGTTTTTACAAAAAAAAACATTATACAAGATGACTTTTTACAATATTTGTTACAACGTTGTAACAAACATCTATTTTACAACTGTTTTTTGGAAAGGTTGTAAAACTACCTTTTACAACAATTTTAAAACTTTGTAAATTGTTTTTTTCTTCTAAAATTTATATTCTTTGATTTTGGTTTTTTAAAGTATTTTACTTGTAGATTTACATTAAATTTTCTAAATTTATTTAGTAATGTTGAAAGTATTATAATAACTAATAATTTCTAATTATTAAGAAATATAAATTATTCACTTAAATTTTTTTTGTTTACTATTAATAATTTATAAATGAAAATTTTGATAAGAAACTATTTATAATTTGCAACAATGATTATTAATAAATAATTTATAGTTATCGATTATTATCCATATTCAATAATTATTTTCCGTATTTAATAATGGGAAACTCTATTTGCACACAAGATTTGAGCACAATTGGTGATGCACTAAATCTACACCATTGGATCACCTCATGAGTTACACTCTTTCATATAAAGATAAAATGATCCAACGATTAAAGGTGCGTTTGGTTTATTTTTGTGTTTTTAGTTTTGCGTTTTCAAAATTAAGCATAAAAGGTGTGTAGAGTTGAGTGATTATGTCAGAGACGGAGTAGATGAGGGAGAGGATGGTAGGATGGTGGATGGATGAATTGTCTATGGTTTTTTTTTTGTCATTTCTTAAAACATAAAAATATTAAAAGTTGTTTTCAGTTTTATGTGTTAACATTGTTTTTTAAAACGATTGTTTTTCATAGTTTATGGGCGTCGTTCCCGCTTTTGTATATGCGAAAACCCAAAATAAAAAATGGTATAACGAACGCGCCCTAAGATTTTGTGTTTCTTAATTTGTGTCTAAATAGCCGCTCCCTTTAATAATTTATTATAATAGCTAATAATTTACTAATTATAGTTAATGCTTATTTGTTACATTTAAAAATTAATAAGTATAGTAAATTATTGATATTAAATCATATCATCAAATAATTAATATTCATTTATAATTACTTTGTAATAATTAATAACTGATAAAAAAAAGCAGATAACCTCAACAACCATAAGCCATCACAAAAACTATAACTTCTCCTCTTTATGGCTTCCACTGTCTGGCACTTTCACCCTTGTCTGCTTCCTACTTCGCGTCTTCCCCGGCGCCGCCTGCCATTCATGGCTCCGTTCGGTGGCTCCGATTAGTGCTCTCCTGCCATTCGTGGCTCTGGTTGGTTTTTTCCTCCCGTTTTATTTATCTTGGCCTTCTATGGTGGAGTGGACCCGTTTCAAGGATTTTGGCTTTGGGTTTCTTTTTTGGATTTCAGCCTGATGATTTTGTGATTTTCAAGGCAATCTTGCTGCGACAGGTATCCAGGTCTCGATTTCCCCTTCTGATGACTCTTCGGTTATTTTTTGGGTTTCGGAAGTGGGTGATTTGGCAATTTTGTTGTGCCACCGCTTCTTTTCGGTTGTTGGGCAATTTATAACTGTTGCACCTTGCTGTTTTGCTTCTTTTGGTTTGTGATTGTAGGCTTTTAAAGATAGTTTGTTTCAGAAAAGTCGTTGTTCTAACGACTTGTGGATTGCTGATTTTTTGCCTTTCGCCCCATCAGTTTAGTTTCCCATAATCAGCCTGTTCCGCTTATTTGATTTCTTCCATGGGTCATTTCCTGCTATCTCGCGAATTCCATGGCTTGGCCACCACTTTGTAGACCTGTTTCTACATCAAGAGTCAGAGGTAAAACCATGGATCCCCGTCGCTGGACTTGGTCTTTGGCCACTCGGAAGCCTGTTGGTGTTTGCACTTGGCCACCTGTTACTTCTGATGTTTGTGTGTCCCACGATCATTCATTGCTGCCTTTGCCCACATTTAACTCATTTGGTTTTCTTGAGTTTTTAGAGGTTCAAGAGGTGATTGTGTCTCCAAGTTTGGCTGTTATTTATGGTTCTGCTGACCGAATCTAGCTTTGTGGTTGTGAGATCCGTCGACTTAAGGATTCACGGTTTATGGCCATCGCTGAGTCCAGCTGTGGTTTGGAGGTTTGGATGTAGCCACATGCTTCTTTGGTCGGTGTGACATTCATTGTAGAGGTCGTTTGCTCGGTGGGCGTGCCTTGTTCTGGCTTCTTTTACTTCTCTGGTTTTTTGGGTTGCTCGTTTCTGGTATGCCCCTTAAATTCATTTTCTCCTTTTTGTTCGTTTGACTACTGTTTTATTGGGCTGCTTTGGTTCGATTATGACAAAAGGATGTCTGGTGATGGTTTTGTTGATTCCGACTCTTTGCGTTAGAGTTGATGCTTTGTCTTCTTTTTTCTTCCTTATCCTGGTAGGTGCTTCTTTCTTTTTTGAGGGCTTTTTTGAAGCTTGCTTTGCTTGTTCCTATTTTTTAGTTGTTGCCCTTATGTTGACCTTTTTTGGTGGGTTCGTCGTTTGGGTTGTGCCTATCTATTTGGTAGTTTGTGACTGGGTTTTTGTTTTCGTGATTGGTTGCATGTTTCTAGTGTTTATGGGTGTTGCTGAGTTGCTTGGCACTTTGATATGTGTGGTGTCGTTTCTTGTACGACACAACATGCATCATGCTTATCTAATGTGCGGTGGTTGATTTTGTTTGTCTGTTTTTGCGTTGTGGCAGCCGGTAGTTTCCATTTCAGACGAAGTAATCATCATGAGTGCTCTTTTGGTTTTTCTCTAGTTTTTTCTTGGCTTTTCCACTTCTTTGAGCGTCTCTCCCTCCTTTCATGCTCAGTCAAATAATGGCCTGGTTATTGTTATTTTTCAGTCATCTTCTTGGCATTCTTTTTTGCATCGATTTGTCCAACCTCCGGGAATTTGGCTATGGAGATCTCCTTCCTTCGTTGTTGATCGTTCTCTTGTGCGGGACATGGTGGCTCCTTCTTATCGGTTTTCTTTACACCCCTGATTTTAGCACTCTCGGAGAGCGGGCTTCATTGCCGCACTCGTCCCGCTTCATCTAGGTCACTTTTCCTCATGCATACTCATTAATGTAATGACATGCATGCAAAGTATAAGACCGAACAATCACTTATGGCGTCATATTTTGATTTCCCTAAATCTGTTTCCTCTTCTTTGTTCTCTCACTTAAGGCTCTTCTAAGCACGCTTGAGATTGGACTCGTTAAAGGGCGTCTCTTCCAGCTCGCTCAGAATGTCTCTTTTTGTCTAGCTTCTAGTTCAGGGACTTCCGTGTCTATCCCCCTCCCTTACGAGTAGCTCAGTTCCCCATACACCGACGTCTGATCGTTGATTCCACGCCTCCTCTGTCTCTACCTCCTTGAAGAGTATGTTGGATCTAGATTAACCCTAGAAGAGGGGGGTGAATAGGGTTTATCATTGTTTTTTTGCTAAATTAAAAATCAGACAGGATATTAAAATAATAAGCAGATCACAGAATGCAACAAAAATAAAAGTGCAGAAAATAAATCACATATAGATATACCCAACTTCGGAAAAACCCTGCCTACTGCTGCATACCTAAGCTTTCTACTACGTAAAAAAACAGATCTCGCATACAAGACCATGTACGCTCGCGAACCCCTCGCTTCTATTCTAATCCTACACTCAAAACCCTAGACTGACCGATGTCCCCTTAACCAGATTTTCCTGAATTACAAAACCATAATCCATAATTCTAGATTTTACAGACTCTAGTAAACTGCTAGCTAGCACCCTAACTGGTTTCCCCTAGATTTTACAGACCTTGAAACTGTTTAATCGGTTTTTTTTTTATAAAAAAAAGTACAATAGAAATAAACAAAATTGAAAACCATAATGGATATAAATCAAATTAATTCTCCCCTTCACAATAATAGACTTCAAGTTGGCCAGCCTCTTTCAAAATTGGTGCACCCTCCATTTCATTTATTCTCATTCACAATGCCTCTTGAAAATGGCGGTTGGCTTTGGAGAATTTTTTTAGGGTTTTCTCTTTTAATCCCCAAAACGATCTATTGATGATGATATTCTGGAAAAATGAACTCTGAAGCCTGAAGAAGTTGATGATGCTCTCGATCGATACTCTATCTTGGGTTGCGATCGAAAATCCTTTGTGAGTTTTCTAAATTTGATCTCTGCTCTTCGAATTTTTGGTGTTTATTTTCGATGCAATGATTTGCCCTATGATGAATGGTATAAATAGGATTATAAAATCCTTACATCTCTTTGATTTCAACAATATGGCTTGGCCTGATTTTGCGGTTTCCTCTTTTGATTCCTCGGCTTAAATGATTTGGCTCTTGTATGAATTTGAATTGATGAACCTGGTATTGCTCTCGGCCATAACACGTGATTGTGAATCTTCAATTTTAATTTTAAAACTGGACATGAATCTTAGCCATAAACATTTCAGGAAATAAATAAACAAATTTGCAATTTTGCTCTTTGTCCACATATGTGAATTTGCACCCCTTCGAATTGACTTTGAAATAAAACTGGAAAAATTATTTGCTTGCGAAGTATGATTTGGGAAATTTTGGGAAATAAATTATTTGATCAGCATTTCAGGAAATTTTCGAAAGTAGAAAGATTTGTTCCCAAAAACACTATTATCGAATTTGTAAAAAATAAAAGCTCGTGTAAATTTCCTAGATGATAATCTGAACCAATTTGAGCTTTGGCAAATTAAAAAAAAAGTATTTGATTTCCAGAGTGCACTCATGCCAGTTTACGTCCATTACTTATTTTCCATGTTGATTTGAATCCATTTCCAGCTGAAAGCATGATCAATACTTTCCAAAAAATAATTGTGAATCTCTAGAAACAATTTAAAGTTGCTCTGAATCCATTCTTTAAACACTTTCATGATTCTTGCCAGAATATTGTTATTAGCACTTGTCAAATATGCTTTGAGATGCTGAGTCAATCATGACATTGTTTCACTTGCAGATTTGTGTATGTATATCAACTTATTTTGCACACACACACTGGCTTGTCTTGAATACTTGATCACCATTGTAGTTGCTGAAATGAACATGTTGACTTTGTCTTGATTCATGCTATTGTTCCAGTACTTGAAGCACATGCACTTGTTCATTGTTTCATGTTGTCTCATTGTTGACATTGCTATTCACATATGTAGATCCACTTGAACTTCGTTATTGTCATATGATTCATGCTTCATGTGCATGCTGCACTGGCTCAACAATTTTTGGAACTTTAAATGTATTTCTGGTTTGTATTCGACACATTTAAGTTTAACATGCAACACACCCATGTTTTGCTGCTTGCTCCAATGCACTACTGTGTTGACATATACAACATTTGCACTTATTTGTAAACTGTACAGATACATGCTATTTTGACATGTCTTGTTCCACTACTCCATTTCTTGTTCATGTTATGTTGTGCTTATATGACCATGCTGATTTGAAACACAATTGAACATGTTTGAGTAGTCCTTGAAGTGTTGTACACTTGTGTACATGCTGTTTCACCATGCTTTTAAAAACTGAAGTTGTCCCTTTTCATATGTTGAGCTCGACCATTTAGCTAGCTTTGTTCTGGACTTTGGCTCGACCATGCCATGTTTACTTGTGCTCGACACTTGGGCTTGCTTGTATTCATTTGCTCCATTTCACTGCTATGCTGACTATGTTGACTTGTATGTATACATATATATATATATATATATATATATACACATTTGTGTGTGTATATATATATATATATGTGTGTGTGTGTGTGTGTGTGTTTATGTGTCTATTCGAATATATATCAGCAGACCGTTACACTGTGTTGTGGTTGTTCAGAATCATCTGGTTCTGATCAGAAAACTGGTGTAGTGTGTTGAGGCTAATCTGTGTGTATATACCAATCAGATCAAGTCATTAAAAATAATGAGAAACATACTAAAATTCTGAGGCAAATAAATTTTTAAAATAAAAATTATATTTGCTAGAATTTAGAATGTTATTTCTGTTCTAGATACTGTGTGTGTGTTTTTGTATATGACAGGTATGAAGACTGGACTGACTGAAAGCTGTGAAGACAGAAGGCTGAAGATAAGAAGACAGTGTGTAATGTATGAGTGATTGTATAAATGAAATGTAATTATGTCAAAAAACGTACTGAGTGGTGAGTGATGTAGTGAGGAGCTGATGTACAGAAAAAAGAGAATTGTACTGATATTTGTAATAAACAAATTTGAATGAAATAAAATATTATTTCATTGTGTTCAAACAAATTGGTCTATCGTATTTAGTTTATTTACAAGTACAACATCACGTGAAGAATATACAAATAGTGGAGTTATAAAATTGTACTGTTTGAATGTTGAAATAGAATATTTATATTTAATAAAATACTATTTAAATATTTAACTCTTGTCTAGTAGTATTTTATATAAATATAAATACTATATTTCTTTCTGTGATATAGAGTAACAATACGGTAACAAACACATTTGAAATAATATTTATTTGGTTGTTATCATCAAACAAAAATCATATAATTGTGTATACAACACTGTTATATACAACAATCTCCCTCTTTTGATGATGACAAACAAATAAAAGATTTTGATCACAATTAATATGTTTGACAGTGAATATTGAACTCCCCCTATTTGAAAGCTCCCCCTACAACAAAAAACTCCCTCTATAACTATGCATGAGTGATATGAATGAATTTTCAAAATTAATAATATTTATAAAATATTCACTCATAATCAAAATCTCAACCCATTCTCCCCCTTTTGTTATCCTCAAAAGGATTTAGAAATTAAAATATGGATGAAAAATGACTAAATAATATAATTTCAGCTTAAGAGGAAGAACGACCATCATAAATCTTAATCAGTTAAACAAAAATCATAATAAACTGAGAACTAGTGGCATATTTCACATTGTAGAAAATGACGGATTTATGATGAAATTTATAAAAATGGAGAGAGTTTCAAAAATATGATTTCCAATTATTTTCCAATAAATATTTTAAAAATGAATCACAAAAACAATGACAGATTTAGACTATAATTATAAATTCAATTTAAGTGACAAAATCGAATAATCTCAAATCCCAATAGCTATCAATCAACAAATCATAATACATCATAAGATTTCAACACATTTCACAACTTAGAATATGGATTGATAAAATGGTTTTTATACACCCAGGAGAATTTCAAATTAATTTCTATTTATAGCACATTATTTCCTTTTTTTTTTTTTTATTTAAAAGCACACTGACCATGCATAACCAGAGCTTGGATTTTTAAATGAGGTCAGTCACAGCTTAAATTATAAGTTGTCTCTTAACCATGCATGACCAGAGCTTGGATTTTTAAATGAGTTTAGCACATATATATTAATTATATTTATCATTTCATTTTCAAAGGAAAAACTCATTGGCATATAAAACCAATATGTATGATAGAAATGTGGTAGGTATAGAAATAGACTGTGAAATAAATTTCTAAATTAATCATATTATGAAATATGATCAACTGTACCGAGATCATTGAAAATTTTCAATTATCAATAATTCTGAATAATAATATAACCATAATTCATCATAAATATTTCCACTGTTTATTCAAAATGTTTTTTTTAAATATTAAACTCTCCACATTAATATAAAAAACATGATGGATGGAAGAACAGTAATAGATAAAAGAGATGGTCGTGAAGTAATTGCCAATTCAAAGATATTATAATAAATGTTCAACCATCATGAAAATCTAAGTAAAATCTCCTCTTTTTGTGAGATATATTGTAGTCATAATCCATCACAATTTCAAAATCTGATAATTATTTTGATGAATTATAAATACAGTTCAATTTGGATATTGATTTTAATTTCCAAATGAATAATCAATAAATAATTTTAAAAATGAAAATCAATTACAAGAGGAAAATGAAAGATCTATACAAGTCATGAGAGATTAAAAATATATACAACAAAAACCAATTCAGCACTTTTGAATTGATACCACTTGATGTCTCTATTAATGAGAATTGCAACATGACACGGGAGACAAACAAGAATATCACAAAAAAAAAAAAGAATTTAATTACAAAGCCCAAGCAGACAAGACTAACAAATTAATTTCATTTATCTGAGCATGGTATATATTTGATACTAAAACAGGGAGCCACCAAAAAATATTTTCAAAAACAATATCATAGCAGCACAAGAAACCAATAGCACATCAGACTCGTCAGAAGATGTTTCTGATGGTCACTGAATATGATTCATGATCCATGATTAAAAATACCGTTTATTTAAAATCATTTGAGGAATATGAAACTCTCAAGATTCAGTGAATCAATCACACTAGAATGTAAATTTTAGATTTGAGATGTGTGTGAGATTCAATAAATCAGTAATTTCAAATGATTTTAAACAAACAAATACTTAAAACAAATAACCATGAAATGACAGTAAGTTTCAAGACCTGTATTTCAAAACAATTTTTCACAATTTTCTCTAACAAGCGTAAGAGAAATCTCAGATCATTTACATCAAGTTTGAGAGATATTCATGATCCAAAAAATTAAAAATAATTCATTTGAAATCACTTGAATCAATATCAAGTTTTGAGATACAATGAATTAATCACACAAGTGTGATAATTTCAAATTTAAGAGGTGTGTGACATTCAAAATATCAAGAATTTCGGATGATTTCAAACAAACAAATTTCAACCATAATAATCATAAATAAAGATGAATTTCAAGATGTATCACTGATTTAAGATAATTCAAAATATCCAAGCCAATCTGAAAATCTATGAACTTATCACAATTGTAAAATAATAATGCGCTGTAATGAGTATAATATTTCCATCCTTTCCAAAATGAATTAGAAGAATCTCGAAACAGCAAAGGTGTATGAAATCCCACAAGACATTTAGGTCTTCAAAAATTTAGAATTCGAATCAACAGTGTTCAAGATATGACACGAATACATCAACACTGTTATGAATTCAGAAATCAAAAAATAAACTTGAAAACAATTGCAGATATCTACAAAAATAAATTCCAGATCTGGAAAAGATTAAAACATTAGAGTTTTATACAAATGAAGTAATTTCTAAAAAATAAAAATTCTACAATTGGAAGTTCAAGGAAGTCCAAAAAAGTTACAATGATATGACAGTGACAAATCAATCAAAAAATAGTCGGGGTAGAAGAAGGAATAAAAAAAATATTTACAAAAATGAGTTCAGAGATTATACCGGAAATCCATGTAAACCAGAATCTCTGACTCATCAGATGTGGCTAAGGAACTGTGAATGATTCTGTGATATGTAGCAGTTTGAATCTATTTTTTCTTTAGCATTGCAGCTCCTCAGCCTCCTTCAGTGCCTAACTGTTAGGAGGATTGAGTGGTCTAACAAAAGCGGTAAAACCACTTACAGTTGTGTTCACATCTTTCGGTACCCAAACCTGTTTGTATAACAGTCCATTGGAATTTACCTTTGTTCCCTTTGGAACCCAAATCTGTTTCACTCTATTTCTTTCTGGGATCCAAAATGGATTATTATAAAACAAATTCACATCACATTTATGATTCAAAAATCCTTTGAGGTAATTGAAGTTAGAATTTTCATATAGATTCATTCTAAAGCAGTTTGAAGGATTTTTTAAATCATTAGAATTCCAATTTTCAAAAACATTATTTCTCCCAAAGCCAAGACCACATTTATTTCCAATAGGCTTTTGGTTTTGCAACAACATATTCATTGATTTTTTCCCATTAGAAAATTTATCCAAAGTTGATTCTAATCGTTGAATTTTGTATTTAAGATCACCATTTTCTTTTATTAAATCTGAACAATGATTATTAGTGATCTTTCTCTTAGTATCAAATTGTTTCAAAACCAAATTCTCATTTTCAAGCAAAGTAATTTTGTTTTGGGACTCAGCAATCTCAAATTCAAATTTAGCTTGTTTTTCAAAAGCAAATTTTTCAAAATCTTTGAATTCCACAATTTCTTTTTCAAGCTCTTTCAAAACTGACTCAGATTTATGTAAATTTTGATTTTCAAAAATTTTATGTTTGGAGATAAGATTATCCAACTCCTTTTGCAAATCATTGTTTTTATAAACTAGCTCATCCTCATTTTGTTTTAAAACAATAATTTCTTTTTCAAATTTTTGAAGAATTTTATCAAGATGAGCTAAATCATTGTTCAAATTGAAACAATTCTTGCAATCGGAGTTTTCATGTTTTAATTCCAACATATAATTTTTTGTTAATCAAACCACGATTTTAGATTTCAGAAGTTCATTTTTCCGTTTGGAGTTTATCAACAGATTTAGTTAAGTCAACACAAAAATAAACCAGATCTTCATGTGAAAAATTTCTTATTTCATCATCTGTTGAATCTCCAACACTATCATCATCTGATTCTTGTTTAGTAAATCCTGTTAGACATACTTCTGAATCTGAGTTGATCTTTGCAGGCTTTGAGCACTTGTTGTCATTTTGCCTAAACTTTGCATTGAGAGTTCTCCAGATTTCCTGCACAGTCAAACAATGGGAGATAAGATCAAGTTAATTATTACTAAGATGAGAATAGAGAATATGCATAATACGAGCATTAATATTCCTATGAATTATATCACCTCCATTTTAACAACATCCCAATATTTAATATTAACAAATTTCAGATAGGATTTCATTTCTGATTTCCAATTCCAAAAATCCGTACCATCGAAAATGTTTGGAATGTGGCTGGACCGACTCTCAAAGGGCCGACAACTAGGATCCATGATTCTAGGGTTAATGAAATTACCAGGCTCTGATACCACTTGTTGGATCTAGATCAACCCTAGAGAGGGGGTGAATAGGGTTTATCACAATTTTTTTACTACATTAAAAATCTGATAGGATATTAAAATAATAAACATATCACAGAATGCAACAAAAATAAAAGTGTAGAAAATAAATCACACACAGATATACCCAGATTCGGCAAAACCCTGCCTACTGCTGCATTCCTAAGGTTTCTACTAGGTAAAAGAACAAATCCCGCATACAAGACCATATACACTCGCGAACCTTTCGCTCCTATTCTAATTCAATCCTCAAAACCCTAGACTGACCGATATCCCCTCGATCAGATTTTCCCGAACTACAAACCCGTAATCAGTAACCCTAGGTTTTACACACTCTAGTAAACTTCCAGTTAACACCCTAACTGGTTTCCCCTAGATTTTACAGACTTAGAAACTGTTTGATCGGTTTTTTTTTTCAAAAAGTACAATAGAAATAAACAAATTTTAAAACCCTAATGAATATAAATCAATTTAATTCTCCCCTTCACAATAATAGACTTCAAGTTGGCCGACCTCTTTCAAAATTGGTGCGCCCTCCATTTCATTTATTCTCATTCACAGTGCCTTTTAGAAATGGCGGCTGGATTTGTAGAATTTTTTTAGGGTTTTCTCTTTTAATCCCCAAAACGGTCGATTGATGATGATATTCTGGAAAAATGAACTCTGTTCCTTTGTGAGTTTTATGAATTTGATCTCTGCTCTTTGAATTTTTGGTTTTTTTTTTCGATGCAATGATTTGCTTGTGATGAATGGTATAAATAGGATTATAAAATCCTTACATCTCTCTGATTTCAACGATATGGCTAGGCCTGATTTTGCGGTTTCCTCTTTTGGTTCCTCGGCTTAAATGATTTGGCTCTTGTATGAATTTGAATTGATGAATCTGGTATTGTTCTCGGCCATAACACGTTATTGTGAATCTTCAATTTTAATTTTAAAACTGGACATGAATCTCGGCCATGAACATTTCAGGGAATAAATAAACAAATTTGCAATTTTGCCCTTTGTCCACATATGTGAATTTGCACCCCTTCGAATTGACCTTGAAACAAAACTGGAAAAATTATTAGCTTGCCAATTATGATTTAGGAAATTTTGGGAAATAAATTATTTGATCGAGATTTCAGGAAATTTTCGAAAGCAGAAAGCTTTGTTCCCAAAAACACTATTATCAAATTTGTAAAAAATAAATGCTTGTGTGAATTTCTTAGATGATAATCTGAACCAATTTGAACTTTGGCAAATTAAAAAAGAACATATTTGATTTCCAGAGTGCGGTCATGCAATTTTATGTCCATTACTTATTTTCCATATAAATTTGAATCCATTTCCAGTTGAAAGCATGATCAATACTTTCCAAAAAATAATTGTGAATCTCTAGAAACAATTTAAAGTTGCATTGAATCCATTCTTTAAATACTTGCATGGTTCTTGCCAGACTATTGTGATTAGCGCTTGTCAGGTATGCTTTGAGATGCTAAGTCAATCACTACATTGTTTCACTTGCAGATTTGTGTATGTATATCAACTTATTTTGCATACATACACACTAGCTTGTCTTGAATACTTGATAACCATTGTAATTTTTGAAATGAACATGTTGACTTTGTCTTGATTCATGCTATTGTTCCAGTACTTGAAGCACATGCACTTGTTCATTGTTTCACGTTGTCTCATTATTGACATTGCTATTCACATATGTAGATCCACTTGAACTTCTTTCTTGTCATGTGATTTATGCTTCATGTACATGCTGCACTGGCTCAACAATTTCTGGAACTTTAAATGTATTTCTGGTTTGTACTCGACACATTTAAGCTTAACATGCAACACACCCCTGTTTTGTTGCTTTCTCCAATGCACTGTTGTGTTGACATATAAACCATTTGCACCTTATTTGTAAACTGTATATATACATGCTATTTTGACATGTCTTGTTCCACTACTCCATTTCTTGTGCATGCTATGATGACGCTTATATGACCATGCTGATTTGAAACACAATTGAACATGTTTGAGTAGTACTTGAAGTGCTGTACACTTGTGTACATGTTGTTTCACCATGCTTTTAAAAACTGAAGTTGTCTCTTGTCATTTGTTGAGCTCGACCATTTATCTTGCTTTATTCTGGACTTTGGCTTGACCATGCCATGTTTACTTGTGCTCAACACTTGGGCTTGCTTGTATTCATTTGCTCCATTTCACTGCTATGCCGACCATGTTGACCTGTATATATACATATATATATACACACACGTATGTGTGTGTGTATATATATATATGTGTGTGTATATGTATGTGTCTATTCGAATATATATCAGCAGACCACTAGACTGTGTTGTAGTTGTCCAGAATCAACTGGTTCTGATCAGCAAACCGGTATAGTGTGTTGAGGCTGATCAGTGTGTATATACATATCAGATCAAGTCATGAAAAATGATGAGAAATACACCAAAATTCCAGGGCAAATAAATTATTAAAATAAAAATTATATTTGCAAGAATTTAGAATATTATTTCTGTTCTAGATACTGTGTGTATGTTTCTGTATATGACAGGTATGAAGACTGGACTGAATGAAAGCTATGAAGATAGAAGGCTGAAGATAAGAAGACAGTGTGTAATGTATGAGTGATGAGTGATGTAGTGAGTGGTGAGTGGTGAGTGATGTAGTGAGGAGCTGATGTACAGAGAAAAGAGAATTGTACTGATATTTGTAATAAACAAATTTGAATGAAATAAAATATTGTTTCATTGTGTTTAGACAAATTTGTCTGTTGTATTCAGTTTATTTACAAGTACAATATCATGTGAAGAATATACAAATAGTGGAGTTATAAAATTGTACTATTTGAATGTTGAAATAGAATATTTATATTTAATAAAATACTGTTTAAATATTTAACTCTTGTCCAGTAGTATTTTATATAAATATAAATATTATTTTTCTGCCCGTGATATAGAGTAACAGTACAGTAACAAACACATTTGAAATAATATTTATTTGGTTGTTATCATCAAACAAAAATCATATACTTCTGTATACAACACTGTTATATACAACAGAGTATGCTTGTCCAGATTGTTCCCCGTACTCCTCGGACCATTAGGACTCGCTTTTTGGCCGCGAAAGAGTGCATCGTTTAGACCACTTGTCGTAACCTTTACCTTATTTGATTTTTTCTACTTCTGTTTGTTAGGTTAATATTTTATCTTTATTTGTTCTATGGCTTCTTATTTGTTTTGGAAAATTCATGAGGTTGGGGCTGAGGCATCTATCACACTTCTCAAACGTGTTGTCAAGCAACATTCTGTTAAATTGGTGGCAATCCAAGAGCCACTGATGGGGTCTGTGGTCTTATCCGGTCTGGTGCTTCAACTTAATTTGGAGGAGGGTTGTGCAACATCCCCAACAAGATTTGGATTCTTTGGGACAAGGAGGTTTCCTCCTTCCCATATTAGACTCATATTAACTTCTTTCAGTCTCATGTTCCTTGTTGTCTCTGTCTTCCCCTTTACTCTTCTTAGCGGTTTACGCCAGGTGTAACCATGTCGAGCGTGTGGTTCTTTTTGCAGAAAATTCTCTCTCCTATGGGCCTTGATTTCAAGGCAGCAGTTATTGGGGGGATTTCAATGTTGTTACTTGTCAAGTGGAAAAAATTGGTGGTTCCTCTATCAACTGCCATTATGTCAACGATTTCAACTCTTTCATCGTCTACTCGGGTCTTTACAAGGTGTCGTTCTTTGGGTCTGCTTTTACTTAGTGTAAAAAACAAGATGGTTCTAATCGGGTCCTCTCACGGCTGGACAGGATCTTCGGTAATGATAGGTGGTTTTCTCTTCCTTTCGCTTTCTCTCATGAGCATCTCCATTGCATAAATTCTGATCATGCTTCTGTGATCCTAAGTTCACATTTTTGCTCGCTCGGGGCCAACGTCGTACCACTTTCAGTTTATGTGGACCTCACACCATTCCCTTCTCCAAACGGTGAAGGATTCCTTGAATGTCTCTGTAACACCTCACATTTTTAATAATAAAAGTGATTATAGTAATTACAGAAATAATTAATAATGGAAAACATATATTTTTGGATTGTTAGAATTTGGCTATAGAATGTATACTATTGCGTTCATAATATGCTCATCCTATTGAAATCCAAGTTTATTTGTCTGGACTAGACATTATAATTTTGAGTATTTGTATACTATCTATGTTGGGATAGTATGAGGTTGGGTTGTCAATTTTCTACACGACTCGAAACTCGCACGAAAATTTACAGGTTAACCCGACCTATTTAGTTAGCGGGTCATTTTCGGGTCATCCCGAATTTGGCCCATTTATAAACAAGTGGGTTTAGGGTTGACCCGCTAACCTAATTTAGGCCTGCCAAACCTGCTTATATGATGTATCGCTCCCATACTGTTAGTCTTTTATATAATGTTAGTGTTAGCCTTTTAAGTATGCAGTAATCAATATGCTCATATATTCTTGTGTAAGCTGTTATATTATACTAAATTATTCTTATATGTTGTTAGTTATATTTTCCTTATAACAACTGCATCTCTTCCATATTGTTAGTCTTTTATATATGTAGTATGCTCATGTCTTCTTATGCATGGAGAATGATTTTTTGATATGGTGATTTCATGCTTTATTTATGTGCTACTTGTTGGTGATCATACAATAGTGTTGTCTATAGTGATTTAGTGCTTTTGTTGTTTATATTAGTGGGCAATATTTGCCAATGGGTCTAACGAGTAAACCCAACCTAACACGACCCATTTAGTTAAACATGTTACAGGAGTCGGGTCAGGCGGGTCAACCCATTTATAAACGGGTGGGTAGGGTTGGGATAAAATAACCCGTTTAATAAACGGGTTGACTTGACCTGTTTATAAATCAACCGAACCTGACTTGACCAAACCCGACCCGACCCATTGACAGCCTTATAAGGCTTATATAGTACTAAATGGAGGCTAACAAATAGCTATAATCCTTCATAATATCCCTGTAGGAAAGATGAATCCATTGGACATATGCACTTGAACACTTTGAGTAGCCACTTGTGTTCAATTTCACAAGTTGAACTAGACTAGCCATTATTATTAAGCATAGATGATGTTATGTCTCAGTTGGATAAAGCATGTGCATCCCAACGTAGGAACCTGGGTTCGAGTCCCGACATAAGCTTGTTTTTATATTTTCTTAGTTTTCTGCCTTGGGTTTTGAAGCTTTCTGAAAAGTTGTAACTAACTTAATCTTAATAGTTACAACAGGATTTGGATTCTTTGGGATAACAGGGTTTCTGTGCTTCCCATATTCGACTTGTCTCAACTTCTTTCTTTCTCATGTTCCTCCCCATCCCTAAAAATTTAAGCGAACCCGAATATTTCTCAAAATGCTAAAATCCAAGTCCATTGAAACCTAAGTTGGCTTGTTTGGTATTCTATAGAAAGGAAAAGATAAAATATATCAGATCTCACAATAAAATATCCCACAGTGGAACGACTAGTATATAATAGTAAGTAAAAACTTACCATAATAATGACACTGTCTAACAAGTGTCTATAAGCTATATAATCTCTACCACCTGTCTAACATGCGGGTTTGTTATGAGGTGGGGGTCAGAGCAAATGTTTTGGTGAGTGGGCAGGTTATACTTTCTATAAATGACACTATATATACCATTCCATCACTAGACTACTTTTATTAAGTTATTTGGGTATATTGCACATTATACTTCCGGTTTCATGCATAAATGGTACTCATCTATTCTCAAGCAGATTAACCTAATAAACCATATATATGTAGATGTATTCCCCCTCATCTCAAGGTACTTCTCATAGTACCCTATAACCCTAAACCAACAACCAAATTAACATTTTTATCACTATGATACAGTATCCAGAATGATACCAGAATCGTATTAAACAACATAATGAAATCATGCCTTAAATCGCATCTTCGCTTGTTTCCAACAAGTTTGCACATTTCTACTACAGTTCTACACTTTATGATAAGATCATCATAAACTAGTCATTAGGGCTTAAATCCTGATTCAAACATCACATAGCCACATATCACCAAGTAAGGCCAAAATCCACCAAGCATTGCCACTAATGCAAGCCTAGTACCATGGCGTTTCAACACATCATTTCCCACACACAATTGTATCGAACTTAAATCAATATACCTGTGTATATATGCAACCATTTTTTTCACAAGAGATACTAATATAACCAAGGGATGAGCAACATTCATATTTGGAGTTATATAATAGAGGCTCAAACAAATAAGTTATCAACATTAAAATTTTCTAAAATGGAAATAACCGAGAATGAGAAAGCAAATAAATACTAATAAATGCAGGACTTCACTAGTCGACCTCCTCCTTGGGCTGATCGTCGATCACCTATTGGGAAACGGTCAACCGGTCTTTATGTAGTGGTTAAGACACTACAACAAATGTTTCTTTTTAAAATGTTTATTTTACAACTTTTGTAATAAAAAAGCTAAATAAAAAAAAGCGTATTTTATAACATTTTCTCAAGAAAGGCTATAAAACATATCTTTTTTGCAGTGTTTTACAGGAAACATCATAGAAGATGATTTTTTAAAATATTTGTTACAAAGTTGCAAAAGCTTGTAACAAACATCTAATTCACAACCCTTTTTTTGAATTATTGTAAATGTGTCCTTTTACAACAGTCTTAAAACATTGTAACTTATAATAACATTGTTTTTTCTAAACTTTATATTATTTGATTATGACTTTTTTAAATGTATTTTACTTGTAGATTTACACTAAATTTTTTTTTGAATTTATTCAGTAATGTTGAAAGTATAATAATAATTAACAAAAACATAAAATATTTACTAAAATTATTTATGTTTACAATTAGTAACTTATAAATGAAATTTTGGTAAGAAACTATTTATAGTTTGTAACAAATGATTATTAATAAATAATTTGTAACACCTCGTAATTTTAAATACTAAAATTAACAAATTTAAGAACAATTAATTTTTAGGAAAAGAATTAAGGGAAATGGGTTACGCCATTGCGTTTGTCTCGAAATTTTGCTTGGAATAGAGTCCAAGTTTTCGTGAATCGGACTTCGTATGATGAAGTTATGGCCCTCAGAAGTTTCAGAAATTTAAGTAAATTAAAAACAGTTTAGATTAAAATTCAAAATTCGAATTCAAACGAAGAAGCAGGCTGGGCGGGATTTTTCCCGCCCCTAGCCAGGTCGACCAAAGGGTCGACCTCCCCTATACAGGTCAACCTGGGGGTCGACCTACCCCCTCGAGCAGATCTGAACTGTGACGATTCTGACTTGTTGCCGAGTCTTTTCTGACCTGTTGCTGAGTCACTAGGACATAGGTGGCAATTCTGGATAACTCTATCTAGTCTGGATGGTTTTGATTGCTCCTATGATAATCTAACGGCTTATATTGATCTAAACTTCTATAAAAGCACACATAGACTCAAGCTCTAAACCTAAAAATAAATTAATCTCTTGGCCTCCATGCTACTGCTAGAATAGTTCTTCTTCTTCTTAAAGCTTAGGAATTGCAAGTTAGGATTCTAATACAAACGATGAACGAATTATTCTCTTCTCTAATCCATCTTTGTGAGTACAATTTCTTTCAAAAAATAATTAATAAATTAATTATGATGAGTTATAATTGGGATTATGAGAACATCTCTGTTGAATCATGTGATATTAACTTTGTTATCGTCTGTTGGTGAACATATGACAGTTTTATTAACTTATGTTAGTAGATCTATTTCATATGTCCAATCACATATGTTTAACTTGATTCATTTTATGACATCAGTTTATATGCAAGTTTGGGATGTAAATCATATGCTAGTTTGTATGTGGATCATATGCAAGTCTTTATGCGAATTATACACAAGTTTATATGTGAATCAAGTATATATATATATATATGCATATGCGAGTTTATATGTAAAACATGTGATATTAGTTTACATGTTTAAATTCATATGCAAGTTTGTAGGAATCCATATGCAAGTTTAGGTGAAAACCATATTCACATTTGCAAGTTTAGGTGAAAACCATATTCACATATGCAAGTTTAGGTGAAAACCATATTCATATATGTAAGTCCACAATTTTATGTTTAGATCTACATTTAGATCCATGGCAGTGCATAGTTTATGCAAATTTATGTTCTATATGTCCATTGCCTATGCAAATTTATGTTATAATTCTTATTTGCAAGTTAGATCTACTTTGTGTATTATGCAAGTTGTGATGTTTCTTTTCTTGTTATGAGTTAGACTATTTGCGGGTCTAACATATTTCATATTAAACGTACGAACGACGTGGGGGCAATGGGAAAATATTAAATATTAATATTGTGAATTGGCATATAATGGCTTTAAAAGCATATAATTCATTTGAGACATTAATTGGTATAATTTATATACCTGAAAATTATGGACATAATTTAAGTGACAATTATGGACATGGATTAAAATTGGAAGTTATTTACAATCTGAAATAGGGATGTTAATTCAAATTGGGGTTGAATAATAATGTGTAATAATAAATGCCTAAGACATAAGGTTAGACTCACTTTTGGTATAAGACTGCCCGGACCCGCCCGTCAAATCCAGCAACCAAAAACGGTAGTCTAATGTGAGAGCTCAAAGACATAAATTAAATGCGTAGTAAATGCCTAAGACACGAGTTTAGACTCGTTTGTGGTATAAGACTGCCCGGACCTGTCCGGCACATCCAACAACCGCAAACGGCAGTCTAATGTGAGAGGTCATGGGCATAACTAAAAGATGCTTAGACACGAGGTTAAGTCTGGCTTGTGGTGGAAGTCTGCCCGGAACCGCCTGGCATATCCAGCGGCCACAAGCAATCGACTTAATGTGAGAGGTCTGTGCATTAATAATTAATTAATGCTGATCAAAAGATGAATATGAATGACAAACAGAAGTTTGGTCGAGTTGAGTAATTCTCTAAGTACCAATCTGATGTTGATTTCGGTCTTCAGGGTTGATACTTAGGGAGTTATTCTCTTAACCAATGTATCTGTGAACTAAGATGTACTTAATCATAAATTAAGTAAAACATGTTATACGACATATATATATATATATATATATATATAGATACATAAAACATGATAAGTGGATAGGGTTAAGACCAGCTTAACCAATAATCTGATAAGTGGATAGGGTTAAGACCGACTTAACAAATAATATATATTAGTCTGATAAGTGGGTAGGGTTAAGACCAGCTTAACCAATAATATATATTAATTTGATAAGTGGGTAGGGATAAGACCAGCTGTAACAACCCGAAAATCTGGGCCAGTTTAAATTTTTTATTTAGGCGATTATAGCGAATTTTGAATATTTAAAATGAATTATTTTAAATAATATCGACGAGAAATTTATTTTGAATAGAATTCGAATGTATATATTATACACGTCGTCGTTAGAATATAAATATTTATATATAATTATAAATGGAATTGAAAATGGCGCGGTAGTTCGATAATTCGATTTCAAACTTCAATTGAATGTACCGGGTGCAAAACAATCCGGATTTTAGTGAAACCAAAAACACTAGGATCTAATTGATGATATCTTTCCAACGAATCCGACAAATCGAAATTTCATAGCGGGAATCAAAAGTTATGTCCAGTTGAAAATTCTGAATAGTCGCTATGGAATTCAGGCCCTTAAAAATAGAAATTTTGCAAACGACCTCGGAATTTGACGAAACCACTTTTGTTGGGTCCGTGATGTTAAATTATTGCTAGGTTTCAAATTTCATAATTTTTCGAATCAATATGTGAGCGTGGCAAAGGAAAACGCGTTTGACCAGTTTCAGTTGATTTTAATCGACTGGAAAATGGCCATTTTTCTAACGGTCTCAGAATTCGACGAAACTAGTTTTGTTAGGACCGTATCGTCAATACGAAGCTAGAAAATATTTTTCTGAAAATTTTCTAGTTAGTATGTGACCCCAGTAATTCGAAATGTACGTTTAAAATTCAATATAGTGATTAAATGTAAATTTAACAGAAACTGATTGTAACAGCTGAATCAGCCTACGATACATATCCCATTGTGTTCGGAATGGGGGTAAAACGCTATGGACGACAGGCGGTGGGCCTCGTTTAGAGGTCCTATGTGAAAGTCAACTTTTAGTAAATAAATTAATAAAAATAAATTAAAAATTCCTTCTCTTCCCTCCTATAACCCTCAGCAGACCCCCCCCCCCGATTAAAAAAAATCGAATCAAAATAAAGTAAAAAAAAAACCCTAGAACTAAATCGCGCCTCCAGGTGGGACAACCACCGCGCGCGCGCCGGCGACGACCCCCCTACCCTCTGTTGCTCGGCGATGCAACCCCCCCTCAGACCCGCGATTCTCTCCACCGCACTCCCTCAGACCGCCGCCTCTGTCCAACTAGGCCCCACGCCGACCGTCTGATGCCGAGAGCCCCCACCTGAAACTGCCACAGTCCGCCGCCGCCTGCCCCTTGACCCACCTCCGGCGCTGCATCGAAGAAAAGCCCTCCCCCAAGCCACCTCAGGCAGCCCATTGACCCCCTCTTCCTTCCACGAACCAAAGTAAGTTTTTGTAACTTTTATTTAAATAGAAATCTGATTTTTATTCACATAAAATCCGATGCGTGTGCATATAAAGTTTAGATTTGTGTGTATATTCTAACATGACAAAGATCCGACTTTTAGATATGAAGTTAGTGAGTAAAAATTCGATTTTTATATATTGAATAGCATAGTAAAAATTCGATTTTTATATATTGAATAGCATAGTAAAAATATGGTTTTTATATATTGAACATCGAAGTAAAAATATGGTTTTTATATATTGAACATCGGAGGAAAAAATATGGTTTTTATATATTGAACATCGAGGAAAAAATATGGTTTTTATATATTGAACATCGAGGTAAAAATATGGTTTTTATATATTGAACATCGAAAGTAAAAATATGGTTTTTATATACTGAACATCGAGGAAAAAATATGGTTTTTATATATTGAACATCGAAGTAAAAATATGGTTTTTATATATTGAACATCGAAGGAAAAAATATGGTTTTTATATATTGAACATCGAAGTAAAAATATGGTTTTTATATATTGAACATTGAAGTAAAATTTTGATTTTTATATATTGAATAGCGAAGTAAAAATTCGATTTTTACATATTTAGAGAATACAGGCAATGAAGTGACGAGAGGCAGAACGACGAAGATTTCTATAAAAGAAGTGTCGTGGAGTTGGATAGCTATCGGTGAGAATTTCTCACTCTTCAATTTCTTTTCTAGTTATATATATATATATACTAGGATGCAGACGGTGCTTAGTAGCACCCGACACAATCGTCCACAGACCATGGACTTGTTTGTTTGGTTGCATAGATTAGTTAGATGATTTGATTTGAAATTGAATTGTTTGGTGAAATGAATAAATTTGATGGATATGTGAATGGCGTGGGCCTTCACTAGACCGGGGATAAGGCTAGGCCTCGTCCCGTTTCTAGTATCGTGCCGTTATGCCGCCGAAATTTTCTAAAATAAGTTAGAAAATAAAAATATCATTTTATTTAAAGAATGAACTGAATAGAAATTCATATGTTGAAATAAAATGTTTTGTCGTTAAAAATATAATTTTTAACGTGAATATGAATATAGTGAATGTGAATAAATAAATATTCATTTACAAACCGGACGGTTTGTTTATGTACACCGATTTGAAGGACATTGATTGGGACGATAAATTTCACACATCGCCCAACTGCACAAATAAAATCTGTGTTTGATTGTTTGAAACCCCACATTGGTGTTGGGATGAAATTTGAAGTTCACTCATCCTGATTGATTAAATATGTCGATCGATTGATTGACAGGCTGTTATAAGCGTTATATATCTAGATGCTTATACAGTATAGTGCACTTTGGTTGATGGTTGATTATTTTTCAATGCTATTATATGCGTGTGATGTATGAAAATCCATATAATTAATTTTATATGGTGATTGATTGGGCCTCATTCCAATTTAGAAAATAAAGAATATTATAACATAAAAGTTCATGGGTTGACTGTACTCATTCGTTGAGATTAGTCATGTGTTGAACGAAATATTTTAATAATAAAATTTGCATCTTTATCAATATAACATAAAGGTTCATGTGTTGACTGTACTCATCCGTTGAGATTAGTCATGTGTTGAACGAAATAATTTAACAAAAATTGTCACACGTCGACAGTACTCATTCGTTGAGATTAGTCGTGTGTTGACAAAAATAAATATTCATTTGTTGAATAGAATATTTGAAAATAGAAATATATGAAGCCGTGTTGGTTAGATTGACGCCATTTTGACGTGAACGATATATATAACGAATTCGAAATGAATTGAATATATAACGATTTCGAAATGAATTGAATATATAACGATTTCGAAATGAATTGAATATATAACGATTTCGAAATGAATTGAATATATAACGATTTCGAATTGAATTGAAAACGAATTCGAATTGAATTGGAAACAAATTGAAATGAATTCAAATTGAATTAAAATTTGAATTGAATAGAAATGAATTTTAAAACGAATTTATAAAGAAGAATTCAATTTTGATTTGAATTGAAATGGAAGTTGAAATTGCTTTTGAAACGAATTTAAAACTATTTATATAATTCGTTTTAAGTAGAAATCGACGAAATATATATTATATATATTATATATATAATATAATGGCCTGAATAGAACGCACCGCGCCGCGGTAGTTCGCGAATTTCGACCATTTATTTCAAACGGACATTACGGGAGATCCGACCGTCGGATTCTCCTAAAACCGGAACCGTTGGGTTCGTATCGAAAAGAGCTTTCTAACGAATATTAGAAATTTGAAATCTAACAGTTGGATTTGGAGATACATCCAAATCAAATTTGAAAAAGGTCGCTGTAATTGCAGTTCGATGGGCATTGATGGAAATCGACTGTACAGGCCTTGATAAAATTATTAAAAATAGTAATAATTTGTGTAAAATCATAAGAAATGATTTGAGAAGAATTGGGATGAAAAACTCCATATTTGAAAAGATAAAAATAGATTTTTATCGAAGTAAACTAGTTTTGAACTAGAATTATAATTCTATTTATTTTTAAAATAAATAAATTGAATTTGAAAAGGGTTTTAAAAATAACCAGAATTTCCAATGATTGCATTAGAGTGGATTTGAATCTAAATTGTCTTCGGAATATTTCGAAGTTGGAATTCGTGATTATACAGATGTTGTTATGGAAATTTGAAAGATATATATTTATATTGTTATTTCCAATACGAAATTTGTTAGTCGTAGAATTTGATATTGAATATAAGCCGATATATTTTCTATTCAGAGCCTTGTATTGAATATCAAATGTGATTTGGGTTTGTCGTGAATGGTGTCTTCACTAACACTGTTCTTGAACCCAGTTGAGACAAGATTAAATCTTTTTATTTTAGATTTAATGAAGTGTACCAATTAAATAATAATATTTAATTGAGATTGAATTGATATTGATTTTTGGGTTTATCGTGGACAGTGTTTTAAATAACACTCGTTCTTTAACCCGATAATTAATGAATGTGATTTTGGGTTTATCGTGAACTGTGTTTTAAACGACGCTGATTCTTTAACCCAGTTAAAGATTAAAACTAAGTGGAGTTTTAATGAATCTTTAATTAGATTGAAAAGATCGAAAATGGAGTACCACCAGTTTTGCTCCAGGCGATAGTTAAATCTTTAATTAGATTTGAACGTGAAATGGTAATTGAATTTACCGATAACACCTTGGTGTTAGATTTGAAGTATAACCAGTTTTACTTCATGGGATGAATAGGTTGGGATTGAGAAATTAAAACAAATGATTACTTCGGTAAGGTTAGCTAATCCCGACTAGTTTGAATTGATATTCAAAAATAGATTAAAGAATAAATTCAAGAAATTTATCTTGGATAAAATTAATGGGAACCTTTCCCTATGAATGTGAAATTTAGAAACTAAATGTCGGTTAGCTAAGCAGAATGGTTTTCTGGATATTGATCTGATGTTGGTTTCGGCCTTCGGGGTTAATAATTGGGGAATTATTCTCTTGATTAATTTACGGTTGGTAACTAATGAATTGGAATGAGGCGTATGTTGTGTTTATGTAACATTTATTTTTAATATACGCGGGTTGTTCGGAAAGGCCGGGTTTATACCCATTCTAAATAACCGATTCGACGATATGTAGAAGATGAAGACGGTGGTTGAAGACCGGAAGTCTTCACATCGTTTGGATAATTACCGACGATCCTGATTGGGCTGTACACCCAAGAGGATGGAAATAGTTGGTGGTCGTCCAGACGTACTTGGAGATGGATGGATATGCGAGGAAAATGCCTCCGGTTTCGTTCAGACCCAGAACGGACTTGTAAATGGATAGTGTGTCTGACGTTGTATTCCTTTATACTGTATTGGTGATCTCTGCTAAATATTTATCTGTTTGGTGGCAGAGAATTTATTCTCTTGCTATACACCCTTCTCTGAGACGTACGAGCCTAGAGGTTATATATTGGCAGAAATCAGTGGTACAGTATGGACTGACAATGTGGCATGCTGAGTTGCATGGATCAAGGCTTTTGTTGAAAAGCAAAGTCTTGTGGTTGATGATCAAAGCACGACCTTGTGTGGCGTAGCTTTGTGTAACGTTGATTCGCGAGTATCACACCCGGTATGAACTAAAAACGGGAGACGGACATCAGGGAGGACATGCGTTTCTTTCTAGTTAGGAGTGGTGTCAGTGCTTGAACTGGCTGACGAGTTTGACTCATGTGGATGTTGCTTATTATTACTTGCTGAAAAGCGAGGCGCCTCGTGATATCGGTTTTAGCCGATGCTTCTGGTCGGCTGACGGGCCAGGCTTACGCCCCAAAGGGCGGAGAAACGTAGTGTTCAGGCATAATAATCCACATCGGTGGACCGGCCCTGACGATCCAAGGCTTGCCTGCGCGCTTGCCTGAGACATGGGCTAGATTGTCTCGAATCGGTGAGGATCTTGCCCCTAGCCTCGGTTCATACCATAAATGATAACCCAATTTCCAAATACGTGACCTTTGCGGTTTTATTTGTAAAGCCTAGTACGGCGACATGATATATGGTACCCATGTCGCCTATGATTGATACTTATGATTCGAAGTTGTTTTATACACTATGCACTTATTATAGTATCAAATGATTTGTTTCAAACGTAT
Source organism: Allium sativum (assembly GCA_030737875.1). Taxonomy (NCBI): domain Eukaryota; kingdom Viridiplantae; phylum Streptophyta; class Magnoliopsida; order Asparagales; family Amaryllidaceae; genus Allium; species Allium sativum. Next base: position 708,035,062 of record CM060916.1, on the reverse strand, counting down.
CAAGCATTCTTTGGCTGTTATAAGGGAAAACCCTATCCCCCGGCTTGCGTTGCATTGTGTTATAGGACCTGGGTCTTATAACAGCTTCATTTTTCTTTATTTAGCATTGCGCTGTTTGTTTCATGCATTGGTATTCTTGGGAGGAAACCCGTTCCGTGTTATACGGCGTGGTCCCTTGATTTACCAAACTTTAAAAATAAAGAATAATAACTGTTTTAGTTCTCACACCAGTCACATGACTGACCTGGAGTTTATTGTTTTGACCTAAACTCTGGGTGCCCCTATTTTGACACGGGCAGCTAGTAGTTTTGGTTTTGCAGATTTATATTCACAGGATCCTGGTTTACAGCTGGAACGATATCCGGAAAGCTTTGTATCCGTATATCTCCTTCAGTTGTGGATTGTATTATTTTCCGCTGCGATGTATTTAAATGTAATTTAAATCTCTGATATTTCTGTGTAATATTTATTCATTTATACTCTGTATATTCTTGTATTCTGGTGCATTGTTGTATAATAACAATGAAATGTTCTTCCGTCTGCGTTCATTTGTGGCTTGTTCTCAAAGTATCCGCTCTTTCCTTCACGGGGAAGTAACGTGTTCTCACAGTTGGTATCAGAGCTTTGGTTTACAGAGCTCGAGAACAAGACACATTAGAACCATACGAAAGAATTCATCAGATATTGGATTAGTAATATCCAATTAGAATGACTCGTTAGAGATAGGATCAGTAGTATCCTAGAACGAGTGTGAAGAGTATATTTTTCAAATGAAAACAATTTTGTTTTGAAATTTAAACCATTTTATACGTATTTGAATATTTATTTATTTTGAATATGGACAATCCAATATATAAAGATTTTGCATATACGCGTCATGAACGTATATTCGAAGTTTTAATATACTGGATAGATATGGAATCACATTCTAGACACCCGGAGATGGTTCTGATGATTGATATATCATCATCAGAATTTGTGTTCGTGTTTCGAAGGTGTGATATCTATATATTTCCATTAGACTGGTGTGAGAACCAAAACTTATATAGTTAGTACACATTGTTGTGAATTGGCATCAAAAACATGATTTTCTTTATATGTAGTAAAATCATGAATTTGAAACGTTAATCCACTAATTGATTGATGTTTGTGTGTTTGTTTATTTGTTTGATAATTTTGAACCATTATGCCTAATTGAACCAAATATTGAATTGTATTAAAAATTGGTCGCATTTGCTTGCATATACAAGTACTTACATTGAACAGGTCATAGCAAGGAGGCTAGAGCAGAGAATAAAATGTGTTTGCCCGACAAATAGGTACATGTTTACTACATAATTTACTGTTTTGTTTGGGTGATGATGATTTTATGAGCCTATTGGATAGCCGCTTGGCTTTTTCTTTTTCTTTTTGAGATGAGAAGGACCGGGGAAGCTATTTGAAATTCCCCGATGCTCCCGGTGCAGGGGAGGTTATGGCGAAATTTTTCGAAAATTTAGGGTGTTAGCCAAATTTTTGAAAATTTGAAAATTCTCAAAAACTGAAAAGTTGGAGAATGGAAGCCAGACCGAACGTAGAGTTGATTAATCAAACCATTTTCGACTTTGTTCCTTTTCGGGGACGAAAAGTTTTAAGTGGGGGAGATTTTAACAACCCGAAAATCTGGGCCAGTTTAAATTTTTTATTTTGGCGATTATAGCGAATTTTGAATATTTAAAATGAATTATTTTAAATAATATCGACGAGAAATTTATTTTGAATAAAATTCGAATGTATATATTATATACGTCGTCGTTAGAATATAAATATTTATATATAATTATAAATGGAATTGAAAATGGCGCGGTAGTTCGATAATTCGATTTCAAACTTCAATTGAATGTACCGGGTGCAAAACAATCCGGATTTTAGTGAAACCAAAAACATTAGGATCTAATTGATGATATCTTTCCAACGAATCCGACAAATCGAAATTTCATAGCGGGAATCAAAAGTTATGTCCAGTTGAAAATTCTGAATAGTCGCTATGGAATTCAGGCCCTTAAAAATAGAAATTTTGCAAACGACCTCGGAATTCGACGAAACTACTTTTGTTGGGTCCGCGATGTTAAATTTTTGCTAGGTTTCAAATTTCATAATTTTTCGAATCAATATGTGAGCGTGGCAAAGGAAAACGCGTTTGACCAGTTTCAGTTGATTTTAATCGACTGGAAAATGACCATTTTTCTAACGGTCTCAGAATTCGACGAAACTAGTTTTGTTAGGACCGAATCGTCAATACGAAGCTAGAAAATATTTTTCTGAAATTTTTCTAGTTAGTATGTGACCCCAGTAATTCGAAATGTACGTTTAAAATTCAATATAGTGATTAAATGTAAATTTAACGGAAACTAATTGTAACAGCTGAATCAGCCTACGATACATATCCCATTGTGTTCGGAATGGGGGTAAAACGCTGTGGACGACAGGCGGTGGGCCTCGTTTAGAGGTCCTATGTGAAAGTCAACTTTTAGTAAATAAATTAATAAAAATAAATTAAAAATTCCTTCTCTTCCCTCCTATAACCCTCAGCAGACCCCCCCCTCCGATTAAAAAAAATCGAATCAAAATAAAGTTAAAAAAAAACCCTAGAACTAAATCGCGCCTCCAGGTGGGACCACCACCGCGCGCCGGCGACGAACCCCCCCCCCCCCACCCTCTGCTGCTCGGCGACGCAACCCCCCCTCAGACCCGCGATTCTCTCCACCGCACTCCCTCAGACCGCCGCCTCTAGCCAACTAGGCCCCACGCCGACCGTCTGACGCCGAGAGCCCCCACCTGAAACTGCCACAGTCCGCCGCCGCCTGCCCCTTGACCCACCTCCGGCGCCGCATCGGAGAAAAGCCCTCCCCCAAGCCACCTCAGGCAGCCCATTGACCCCGTCTTCCTTCCACGAACCAAAGTAAGTTTTTGTAACTTTTATTTAAATAGAAATCTGATTTTTATTCACATAAAATCCGATGCGTGTGCATATAAAGTTTATATTTGTGTGTATATTCTAACATGACAAAGATCCGACTTTTAGATATGAAGTTAGTGAGTAAAAATTCGATTTTTATATATTGAATAGCATAGTAAAAATTCGATTTTTATATATTGAATAGCATAGTAAAAATATGGTTTTTATATATTGAACATCGAAGTAAAAATATGGTTTTTATATATTAAACATCGGAGGAAAAAATATGGTTTTTATATATTGAACATCGAGGAAAAAATATGGTTTTTATATATTGAACATCGAGGTAAAAATATGGTTTTTATATATTGAACATCGAGGTAAAAATATGGTTTTTATATATTGAACATCGAAAGTAAAAATATGGTTTTTATATACTGAACATCGAGGAAAAAATATGGTTTTTATATATTGAACATCGAAGTAAAAATATGGTTTTTATATATTGAACATCGAAGGAAAAAATATGGTTTTTATATATTGAACATCGAAGTAAAAATATGGTTTTTATATATTGAACATTGAAGTAAAAATTTGATTTTTATATATTGAATAGCGAAGTAAAAATTCGATTTTTACATATTTAGAGAATACAGGCAATGAAGTGACGAGAGGCAGAACGACGAAGATTTCTATAAAAGAAGTGTCGTGGAGTTGGATAGCTATCGGTGAGAATTTCTCACTCTTCAATTTCTTTTCTAGTTATATATATATACTAGGATGCAGACGGTGCTTAGTAGCACCCGACACAATCGTCCACAGACCATGGACTTGTTTGTTTGGTTGCATAGATTAGTTAGATGATTTGATTTGAAATTGAATTGTTTGGTGAAATGAATAAATTTGATGGATATGTGAATGGCGTGGGCCTTCACTAGACCGGGGATAAGGCTAGGCCTCGTCCCGTTTCTAGTATCGTGCCGTTATGCCGCCGAAATTTTCTAAAATAAGTTAGAAAATAAAAATATCATTTTATTTAAAGAATGAACTGAATAAAATTCATATGTTGAAATAAAATGTTTTGTCGTTAAAAATATAATTTTTAACGTGAATATGAATATAGTGAATGTGAATAAATAAATATTCATTTACAAACCGGACGGTTTGTTTATGTACACCGATTTGAAGGACATTGATTGGGACGATAAATTTCACACATCGCCCAACTGCACAAATAAAATCTGTGTTTGATTGTTTGAAACCCCACATTGGTGTTGGGATGAAATTTGAAGTTCACTCATCCTGATTGATTAAATATGTCGATCGATTGATTGACAGGCTGTTATAAGCGTTATATATCTAGATGCTTATACAGTATAGTGCACTTTGGTTGATGGTTGATTATTTTTCAATGCTATTATATGCGTGTGATGTATGAAAATCCATATAATTAATTTTATATGGTGATTGATTGGGCCTCATTCCAATTTAGAAAATAAAGAATATTATAACATAAAAGTTCATGGGTTGACTATACTCATTCGTTGAGATTAGTCATGTGTTGAACGAAATATTTTAATAATAAAATTTGCATCTTTATCAATATAACATAAAGGTTCATGTGTTAACTGTACTCATCCGTTGAGATTAGTCATGTGTTGAACGAAATAATTTAACAAAAATTGTCACACGTCGACAGTACTCATTCGTTGAGATTAGTCGTGTGTTGACAAAAATAAATATTCATTTGTTGAATAGAATATTTGAAAATAGAAATATATGAAGCCGTGTTGGTTAGATTGACGCCATTTTGACGTGAACGATATATATAACGAATTCGAAATGAATTGAATATATAACGATTTCGAAATGAATTGAATATATAACGATTTCGAAATGAATTGAATATATAACGATTTCGAATTGAATTGAAAAAGAATTCGAATTGAATTGGAAACAAATTGAAATGAATTCAAATTGAATTAAAATTTGAATTGAATAGAAATGAATTTTAAAACGAATTTATAAAGAAGAATTCAATTTTGATTTGAATTGAAATGGAAGTTGAAATTGCTTTTGAAACGAATTTAAAACTATTTATATAATTCGTTTTAAGTAGAAATCGACGAAATATATATTATATATATAATATAATGGCCTGAATAGAACGCACCGCGCCGCGGCAGTTCGCGAATTTCGACCATTTATTTCAAACGGACATTACGGGAGATCCGACCGTCGGATTCTCCTAAAACCGGAACCGTTGGGTTCGTATCGAAAAGAGCTTTCTAACGAATATTAGAAATTTGAAATCTAACAGTTGGATTTGGAGATACATCCAAATCAAATTTGAAAAAGGTCGCTGTAATTGCAGTTCGATGGGCATTGATGGAAATCGACTGTACGGGCCTTGATAAAATTATTAAAAATAGTAATAATTTGTGTAAAATCATAAGAAATGATTTGAGAAGAATTGGGATGAAAAACTCCATATTTGAAAAGATAAAAATAGATTTTTATCGAAGTAAACTAGTTTTGAACTAGAATTATAATTCTATTTATTTTTAAAATAAATAAATTGAATTTGAAAAGGGTTTTAAAAATAACCAGAATTTCCAATGATTGCATTAGAGTGGATTTGAATCTAAATTGTCTTCGGAATATTTCGAAGTTGGAATTCGTGATTATACAGATGTTGTTATGGAAATTTGAAAGATATATATTTATATTGTTATTTCCAATACGAAATTTGTTAGTCGTAGAATTTGATATTGAATATAAGCCGATATATTTTCTATTCAGAGCCTTGTATTGAATATCAAATGTGATTTGGGTTTGTCGTGAATGGTGTCTTCACTAACACTGTTCTTGAACCCAGTTGAGAAAAGATTAAATCTTTTTATTTTAGATTTAATGAAGTGTACCAATTAAATAATAATATTTAATTGAGATTGAATTGATATTGATTTTTGGGTTTATCGTGGACAGTGTTTTAAATAACACTCGTTCTTTAACCCGATAATTAATGAATGTGATTTTGGGTTTATCGTGAACTGTGTTTTAAACGACGCTGATTCTTTAACCCAGTTAAAGATTAAAACTAAGTGGAGTTTTAATGAATCTTTAATTAGATTGAAAAGATCGAAAATGGAGTACCACCAGTTTTGCTCCAGGCGATAGTTAAATCTTTAATTAGATTTGAACGTGAAATGGTAATTGAATTTACCGATAACACCGTGGTGTTAGATATGAAGTATAACCAGTTTTATTTCATGGGATGAATATATTGGGATTGAGAAATTAAAACAAATGATTACTTCGGTAAGGTTCGCTAATCCCGACTAGTTTGAATTGATATTCAAAAATAGATTAAAGAATAAATTCAAGAAATTTATCTTGGATAAAATTAATGGGAACCTTTCCCTATGAATGTGAAATTTAGAAACTAACTGTCGGTTAGCTAAGCAGAATGGTTTTTTGGATATTGATCAGATGTTGGTTTCGGCCTTCGAGGTTAATAATTGTGGAATTATTCTCTTGATTAATTTACGGTTGGTAATTATTGAATTGGAATGAGGCGTATGTTGTGTTTATGTAACATTTATTTTTAATATACGCGGGTTGTTCGGAAAGGCCGGGTTTATACCCATTCTGAATAACCGATTCGACGATATGTCGAAGATGAAGACGGTGGTTGAAGACCGGAAGTCTTCACATCGTTTGGATAATTACCGACGATCCTGATTGGGCTGTACACCCAAGAGGATGGAATTAGTTGGTGGTCGTCCAGACGTACTTGGAGATGGATGGATATGCGAGGAAAGTGCCTCCGGTTTCGTTCAGACCCAGAACGGACTTGTAAATGGATAGTGTGTCTGACGTTGTATTCCTTTATATTGTATTGGTGATCTCTGCTAAATATATATCTGTTTGGTGGCAGAGAATTTATTCTCTTGCTATACACCCTTCTTTGAGACGTACGAGCCTAGAGGTTATATATTGGCAGAAATCAGTGGTACAGTATGGACTGACAATGTGGCATGCTGAGTTGCATGGATCAAGGCTTTTGTTGAAAAGCAAAGTCTTGTGGTTGATGATCAAAGCACGGCCTTGTGTGGCGTAGCTTTGTGTAACGTTGATTCGCGAGTATCACACCCGGTATGAACTAAAAACGGGAGACGGACATCAGGGAGGACATGCGTTTCTTTCTAGTTAGGAGTGGCGTCAGTGCTTGATATGGCTGACGAGTTTGACTCATGTGGATGTTGCTTATTATTACTTGCTGAAAAGCGAGGCGCCTCGTGATATCGGTTTCGGCCGATGCTTCTGGTCGGCTGACGGGCCAGGCTTACGCCCCAAAGGGCGGAGAAACGTAGTGTTCAGGCATAATAATCCACATCGGTGGACCGGCCCTGACGATCCAAGGCTTGCCTGAAACACCCCACCTCCGTTAGGGTCACTCTCAAAGGGAATGCCCTAATTTTGGTGGAGGTTTATAAGTATAAGTCACAGATATACAAGACAGATATAAGAACACATATTTGTAAACAGCGGAAAAACAACAACTTTTATTTCATAAAAGCAAATACGTGCTACAACAACATCATCATAATTGTCTTACATCCTTTCCAAAAACATAACATAACTCCTTCATAATCTGTCTTGATTACATTATTTAAAGAAGCATAAATAAAACATAGATAAACTGCAAAAGCCCCATAGTGGTTGTCCAAAGCCATAGTTCAAAACGAAAGGGTCCAAGCAATACATTTCTCTTCTTCAAGCTGGATGTTAAGGCTGGTCAAGCTGCAGTGTTCCCTCCCTGTGGACCTGGGGTGGGGGGGGGGGGAACGGAAGAAAAGAAGACGAAAGAAAAGTAGAGTCAGACATAAAGCCTGAGTAAGTCTAGTACTATTCTGTCTATGAATAAAGAACTGGGTATGATAAGTATAAACAAGAAGTGGGAGAAGCACTATAAACTTAGTTAAGTTGTCTAGGGTCGAATATACTATCGTACCCCATGTTAATCTCTGAACCCATATAAACTAGTTTCCAACTGGCACCCCATAATCAGGGTGATGTGATCCATCCTATGATGATCGGCTCCTACTCGCATAGTTACATGTGTCTTACGCCCCCCCGATGTTGTAGTTACCTATGCTGGTCCCACCATGGGGTGTATCAAGTCCCATGGTGGCGGCCCGACACAATCCTAGAATGCACAGGTATGCTACTGGTGCCCAGTGCCTTATTTTTCTGCGCCGGAGTGTGTGCACGCCCGCACCCCGTTAGAACCTACACTGCTACACCACCGCCGTCGATTTGACCTCTTACAATCAGCCCAGTAATCGTGCCCCACCCTGCCTAGTTTCAGGGTATCCTGATACACCTTCTAGGGTTACTGCTGAAAAGGGTCCCACGTTACTAGGTTTTCTATCTCTAGCCAACATGCTAAGTTGGTTAAGTGTTTTCTAACCTAACCCCCACCAGTCCGTTTAGTTTAGCATGTTCCATTTTGATTAAGTCTTTAGTTCACTTAATCCTAACAATCCTGACTCAGCCTTAATTGTCTTATTAAAGCCTTGACCTCTCACATTAGACAGGTATTGTTGTGGCTGCCTGTTGCCGGTTGGTTCCGGGCAGTCTTACGCTACAACTCAGTCTAACCTCGGGTCCTTATTGGGCTCCATGTTTAACCTCCCACATTGGATAGGTATTGTTGTGACTACCGGACAACCGGGCGGTTCCGGGCAGGTTTACATCACAACTCAATCCAACCTCGGGTTAAACACATCGTATGTTCTACATTTACATATTTTGTCTTTCTTATTTATTTTCTTATATGTAAATATTTGCGGCTCATTATTAAGTTAATGGTGTAAAGGTTACACCAATCATGGGCCCAACCCATACTTGAATTTGGGCCCTTCTACTTTATATTTTCATTTATTAATTAATTTAACCCAACGTTATTTTCCCCCGTTTAACACGTCCGTTTATTATATATATGTTGGGCTTAGCCTTTTTAAGCCCAACTTAGCCATGCGAAAAGGGGAGGCTTAAAGCGTGATTACATACACAAAAAGGGGAATGTGAACGCATGAACTTGCAATATGACGTTGGAACTACAAAATAGAAACTGGTGTACTTGCATAGTAGTGACATATACTTTGGTCATAAAGCATAAGTGACAAGAATCAAACCATGTAAACTTGTAGTTAAGTTAAGAATATCACTATTGACACATAGGCTTAACTACAACATAAACCTATACTTTTATTCAGGCATAATGTCGAACATAAGCAAATCATGTTCATAAGATTACTACATGTTTACAAAGGTGCTTACTTTTGTTACTAACACAAAAGTATAGTTCAACTAAATCATGATTTTAAATCTATTCACATAACCATGGCATAAATGAAATCATGATTTTTACTTTAGTCATGCAAACTTGCAAAAGGGATTTTTGAATCTAACCTAGCTATGTACCACATATGTCATCATAAAATTCTTGTTAACAATATGGATTTCAATTATGCAAAATATCAATCATAGCCTAGTCATATTCATAAGTTTGCAAATAGGTTTTCTAGTACAAAAGCATGGCTTAATACATGATGCCAAATTTTCAACATAATTTCATATGGATTATGATAACCCAAACTTATTCCAACTACTTCACAAAGATGATGTTTGTATAAAAATACACATTATGATGGCATAGTAGCAAAGCCCCAAACTTGCATGAATTTTCAATCAACTACATACATGTAGCTTCAACATGGATTACATAATTTGCGAATATTCCAAACGTATACTTGCATAAAACTACCGCATGTAGTTTTACATAATGAATAACATAATTCGAGAATATCCAAACGTATACAATATTCCAAATCGATAAGAATCATAGTAACGCACAAATATGAATTACTTTATCACCACAAATCAAGTATACAAACCAACACAATTATTTGTTCATACCAAAATAATACTCTACTTACAATTGTATGGCGAATTCTCCAATTTAGGGATTTGGAGATGCGATTCCTTGTTGATTTGATTTTTTTAGGTTGCTTTATGCTTTAGAATTTGCCTCCTAATCCTCTCTCCAATTGGCGGCTACTCTTAGTCGTTCCTCAGCAACATGACGGCTTTGTTCTTATTTTTGAATGAATAGATTAGGGTGAGTCTAGGGTCATTTTTATAGGGTTTATGAACTGATTAGGACCATTGATGTTGCTTGGATTGATCGTAGCCATTCATTCGAAAGAGAGACCAATTAGAGCCTGCCACCTAGCCCTAATGACAAAGCAAGCTTCTGAAAATCGGCCAAACACAGACCTGGCCAGCCAGGACTAGACCAGACCTGGCCAGCAGGTCGTTTTTGACCTGGGCGCACTTGGCAGGTGCGCTAGGTCAAAAATGTACTGGCGCACTTCACAAGTGCGCCAGTTCATTTTTGTTCTGGCGCACTTCCCAAGTGCGCCAGTGCATTCTGACCCTTCTCCGGTTTTTCGCCCAACTTCGTTCGTCCATAACTTCTTCATACGATATCCGTTTTTCGAAAACTCGGACTCTATTTCGCGTATTTTTCCGTGACGAACGCAATGGCGTATTCGTTTCCCTTAGTTCTTTGATTTGAAATTAATTATACTTTAATTTGTGAATTTTACAGTTATAGAATTCGCGAGGTGTTACATTCTCCCCCACTTAAAAGGATTTCGTCCCCGAAATCTTCAAGTTAGGAGGAATGTATATCCTAACATCAAATGATCCATCTACTCATCCATCAAACACGAGCATCCATTGTCCTTAAAAGACTTCTAATGCTTCATGATCATATGCGAAGTGTGTGTGTACATGTACTTATCTATTGCAAAATCAGGCGGTCTACTGATTCAGTTGACCTCCTTAATGCGAATTATGTAAGTGCCATGAATCCATTATGTATGCAAATTTTCCTATTCATGATTCTACATGAGTGCACAATCATTCAATACAAATGCAACATCCACATGACAACACATTAAAGTTCAACCATATACGAATGCAAACATATATGCATATGCAATATGAAGTGACTGAGCCGATCTAAAACCTAGATTGTGTGTGTATATGCAACCACGAGCAACCACTAGCAATCACTTGCAACCACTTGCAACCATCATCCATAACATGTTTCAATTACATGTTTTCATCCAAAAGGTTTCTACCTAAAAGATAAGGTCGAGGAAATATACCTAAAAAGATAGATAAAAGCGCAACTTAAGGAAAAGGAAAGATTAAGGATGTACCCTCGAAAAGAAAAGGGTAGGCAGTGCGTATTCTAGCTTCAGTTTCCCAAGTCGCATCTCCCTCGGCGTCGCTCCACTGAACTTTGACGAGCTTGACTTCGCGGTTGCGTAGCTTCTTCACTTCCGTTCCTAATATGCGGGTTGGAACTTTTCTTATGGTTGCTTCGCGTTCCACTTCGGCCTCTTCGAGGATATTTGGCTCTACCACTTCAGCAGACTCATGTAGACATTTTCGGAGATGTGAAACGTGAAAAACGTTGTGGACTCCGGCCAACTTCTCGGGTAGCTCTAATCTATAGGCCATTTTCCCAATTTTCTCGATGATAGGGAATGGCCCTACGAACCTTGGTGCCAGTTTTCCTGTGGTTCCAAAACGAACAACGTTCCTTAGCGGTGATACCTTGAGAAAAACTCTGTCTCCAACCTCAAATTCAAGGTCGGTCCTTCTCTTGTCGGCATAGGACTTTTGTCTGTCTTGGGCCGTCTTCATCCTTCTTCGTATTAAGTCTACTTTCTCTGAAGTCTCTCGGATCATATCTGGTCCAAGTACGAGCTTATCCGTAGACTCCCACCAACAAGTGGGCGATCGGCACGGTCTTCCATATAAAGCTTCGAAGGGCGCCATTCCGATGGTTGCTTGATAGCTGTTGTTGTAGGCAAATTCCACCAAAGGAAGGTGGTCTTCCCATGTCCCTCCGAAGTCAAGGACGCATAGCCTTAAGAGGTCTTCCAAAACTCTGTTCACTCTCTCTGTTTGGCCGTCGGTTTGGGGATGATAGGCTGTGCTCAAGCATAACTGCGTTCCTACTGCTTCTTGCAGACTCCGCCGAAACTCACTGGTGAAGATGGGGTCTCGGTCACTAACAATGCTAGATGGTATTCCATGGAGTCGAACGATTTCCTTGAGGTAAAGTGATGCTAGGGATGAGGCAGTTCTTTTACTTTTGACAGGTAAAAAGTGGGCGCTTTTAGTAAGCCTATCCACTATTACCCAAATGCTAGTGTTGCCTCTCCTAGACCTAGGCAGCCCATCGATGAAGTCCATTGAGATGCTATCCCACTTCCACTGCGGGACCTCCAGAGGATGTAGCAGTCCGCCAGGCTTTTTCTGTTCCGCCTTAACCTGTTGGCACACCATGCACTTAGAAACGAATTCTACCACGTCCTTTTCATGCCGTTCCAGAAGAAAGTCCTTTTTATGTCTTTGTACATTTTATCTCCGCCTGGGTGTATCGTCATCTTGGAGTGATGTGCTTCCTCGAGAACCTTCTTTATTAAATCTTTTGTCTGGGGGACGCATAGTCTTCCGTCTCGCCTTAACAAACCCTTATCGTCGATGGAGTATCTGTTGAGGTGACTTGAAGTCTCACCCCTAATTAGCCTATCAATTGTTTCCACAAGCTGAGGGTCTTCGCGTTGTGCTGTCCCTACTGAATCCACTAAAGTTGGGCGCACTTCGAGAGATGCTAACAAGCCTGGTACGAAATCGGAGGAAGGCCTAAAGTCGAAGCTGGTTATAAACTCTAGGCTTTGTCTTTCAACAAACAACGGGCTTAGGGTCAATTTCTTTCGGTTCAACGCGTCTGCTACTACGTTGCCTTTGCCCGGAGTGTAGGAGATTTCGAAATCGTACGAGGCAAGAAACTCCATCCATCTTTGTTGCCTCAAGTTAAGATCCTTCTGCGAGAAAAGATATTTCAACGATTTATAGTCAGTGTAAAGTTCGAACTTCTCACCTAGGAGATAGTGTCGCCAAGACTTGAGTGCGAAGACGATGGCGGCTAACTCAAGATCGTGGGTTGGGTAGTTCTTTTCGTGCACTTTCAACTGCCTCCCGCCATAAGCTACTACCCTTCCTTCTTGCATTAAGACGGCGCCTAGCCCTGTCCCACATGCATCCGTATAAACAGTGAACATCTTGCTCCCATCTGGCAGCGTCAAAACTGGGGCTGTTGTGAGAGCCCTTTTCAGTCGTTGGAAAGCAAACTCGCAATCCAAGTCCCAATTGAACACTAGATTTTTCTTAGTCAATTTCGTGAGTGGAGCTGAGATTTTCGCAAAATCCCTTATGAATTTTCGATAGAAACCTGCTAGTCCTAGAAAGCTTCGGACCTCAGTTGCATTCCTTGGTGTCTTCCAATCCTGTACTGCCACTACCTTAGCAGGGTCCACTGCTAACCCTTGTTTGGATACTATGTGCCCAAGGAACCTCACCTCTTCTCTCCAAAAGTGGCATTTGGAGAATTTGGCTTTTAGTTGATGGACTCGCAAAGTTTCCATGATTGCCCTTAAGTGCTGAGCATGTTCCTCTTCACTTTTTGAGAAGATAAGGATATCATCTACGAAGACCACTACGAATTTGTTGAGGAAATCTCTAAATACCCTACTCATCAGGTCCACGAAGTAAGCAGGTGCATTTGTCAAGCCGAAAGGCATGACAAGCCATTCAAAGAAGCCGTCTGGGGTTCTGAACGCCGTTTTATCGATGCTATCTTCAGCCACCCTTAGTTGATGAAAACCGGTTGCTAAATCGAGTTGGGAGAAAACAGACGCTCCTACAAGCTGGTCAAATAAATCGTCAATTCTAGGGAGAGGGTGCCTATTCTTTTTCGTTAGCTTGTTGAGCTCCCTATAGTCAACACATAGACGGAGTGAACCATCCGCCTTTGTAGCGAACACCACTGGAGCGCCCCATTCTGAAATGCTTCTCCTAATGAACCCCTTTTCTAGAAGCTCTTTAATCTGTTTACTGAGCTCTTTCCTTTCCCGTGGAGCCATGTGTCTAACGGGCAACGCAACGGGCTTTGCATTATCTACAAGATATATGCGGAAGTCTATTTCCCGCTTCGGAGGCAAGCCCTTCACCTCTTCGAAGACATCCGGATATTCCCGGACCACTCTAACTGATTGCAAATTTTCAACAGAGGCATCTAGCGATTCAAGATAACTAAGCATAACCGCATACGAGGGATTACAAGAAATTTCCAAAGTATTACCGAGCTGGGTTAGGAGCCTAACAACCCTTTTCTCACAATCAAGGATGGCCCCATTACTGGATAGCCAATCCATACCCAAAATCAAACCATACCCCGAAAAGCCCAAAACAAAGGCACTACATTGAAATTCTACACTTAGAATAGAAATTTTCAATCCCAAACAGATCATAGACAAATGAGCTGGGCCCCCAATTGGGTTTGAAACAATTAAGGGTTCCTCTACCATACTAGTTTTTAGGTGCAGAGATTCTACTAAAGCAGACGAGATAAAGGAGTGTGATGCGCCAGAATCAAATAAAGTGCGAACGGGGTGATCATAAAGATAAACTACACTTTCTACAGAAGTATTTATACCTCGCTATTGCAGAGGTGGCGCTTCTAGCACATGAACCTGTGCCCTTGGGGTGGATCCAGCCCTCTGCCCCTGTCCTCGTTTCTTTGGGCAGTCCTTAGCCTTGTGGCCTGTCTCACCGCAAGAAAAGCACCCACCATTCATCTTGGCCTTCTTTTTCAGGCAATCTTTCGCTAAGTGCCCCACTTTGCCACGGAATTTACACTTCCTCTTCTCTCGGGACTTGTTGTCTTTCCCGCCCTTCTCAAAGTCTGTCTTCTCAGGGCAGTCTTTGCTGATGTGTCCAGTCTCCCCACAATGAAAACATTCACCTTGCTTTCTTTTCCTCTTTCTACAATCCTTGGCTATGTGCCCCTCCGTACCACAAAAATTGCATTTCCTTTTTTCTCGTTTCTTATTATTACTGTTACGATCCTTTCTTGTTTGACTATTATTCGTCTTCCTACTCTGGGACTCTTCCGCTTGATGGTTCACGTGGAGGAGTAGAAGTGAAAGCGTTAGCAGCTGGGGAGTAAGGTCTCCAGACATGCTGAAACCGAAAGGAAAGATTCAAAACGAAGGATAAGAGATAATACCTATGGCTTTGGGGACTTTGCCTTTTTAAAATAAAATAAAATAATATTTTTCTTAAAAATGCTTCTTTAAATTTCCTTTTTGAAAATAATTTTTCAAAACTTTTTATCTTATCTGGTAAACCTATGCTCTGATACCAAGTGAAACACCCCACCTCCGTTAGGGTCACTCTCAAAGGGAATGCCCTAATTTTGGTGGAGGTTTATATGTATAAGTCACAGATATACAAGACAGATATAAGAACACATATTTGTAAACAGCGGAAAAACAACAACTTTTATTTCATAAAAGCAAATACGTGCTACAACAACATCATCATAATTGTCTTACATCCTTTCCAAAAACATAACATAACTCCTTCATAATCTGTCTTGATTACATTATTTAAAGAAGCATAAATAAAACATAGATAAACTGCAAAAGCCCCATAGTGGTTGTCCAAAGCCATAGTTCAAAACGAAAGGGTCCAAGCAATACATTTCTCCTCTTCAAGCTGGATGTTAAGGCTGGTCAAGCTGCAGTGTTCCCTCCCTGTGGACCTGGGGTGGGGGGGGGGGGAACGGAAGAAAAGAAGACGAAAGAAAAGTAGAGTCAGACATAAAGCCTGAGTAAGTCTAGTACTATTCTGTCTATGAATAAAGAACTGGGTATGATAAGTATAAACAAGAAGTGGGAGAAGCACTATAAACTTAGTTAAGTTGTCTAGGGTCGAATATACTATCGTACCCCATGTTAATCTCTGAACCCATATAAACTAGTTTCCAACTGGCACCCCATAATCAGGGTGATGTGATCCATCCTATGATGATCGGCTCCTACTCGCATAGTTACATGTGTCTTACGGCCCCCCGATGTTGTAGTTACCTATGCTGGTCCCACCATGGGGTGTATCAAGTCCCATGGTGGCGGCCCGACACAATCCTAGAATGCACAGGTATGCTACTGGTGCCCAGTGCCTTATTTTTCTGCGCCGGAGTGTGTGCACGCCCGCACCCCGTTAGAACCTACACTGCTACACCACCGCCGTCGATTTGACCTCTTACAATCAGCCCAGTAATCGTGCCCCACCCTGCCTAGTTTCAGGGTATCCTGATACACCTTCTAGGGTTACTACTGAAAAGGGTCCCCCGTTACTAGGTTTTCTATCTCTAGCCAACATGCTAAGTTGGTTAAGTGTTTTCTAACCTAACCCCCACCAGTCCGTTTAATTTAGCATGTTCCATTTTGATTAAGTCTTTAGTTCACTTAATCCTAACAATCCTGACTCAGCCTTAATTGTCTTATTAAAGCCTTGACCTCTCACATTAGACAGGTATTGTTGTGGCTGCCTGTTGCCGGTTGGTTCCGGGCAGTCTTACGCCACAACTCAGTCTAACCTCGGGTCCTTATTGGGCTCCATGTTTAACCTCCCACATTGGATAGGTATTGTTGTGACTACTGGACAGCCGGGCGGTTCCGGGCAGGTTTACATCACAACTCAATCCAACCTCGGGTTAAACACATCGTATGTTCTACATTTACATATTTTGTCTTTCTTCTTTATTTTCTTATATGTAAATATTTGCGGCCCATTATTAAGTTAATGGTGTAAAGGTTACACCAATCATGGGCCCAACCCATACTTGAATTTGGGCCCTTCTACTTTATATTTTCATTTATTAATTAATTTAACCCAACGTTATTTTCCCCCGTTTAACACGTCCGTTTATTATATATATGTTGGGCTTAGCCTTTTTAAGCCCAACTTAGCCATGCGAAAAGGGGAGGCTTAAAGCGTGATTACATACACAAAAAGGGGAATGTGAACGCATGAACTTGCAATATGACGTTGGAACTACAAAATAGAAACTGGTGTACTTGCATAGTAGTGACATATACTTTGGTCATAAAGCATAAGTGACAAGAATCAAACCATGTAAACTTGTAGTTAAGTTAAGAATATCACTATTGACACATAGGCTTAACTACAACATAAACCTATACTTTTATTCAGGTATAATGTCGAACATAAGCAAATCATGTTCATAAGATTACTACATGTTTACAAAGGTGCTTACTTTTGTTACTAACACAAAAGTATAGTTCAACTAAATCATGATTTTAAATCTATTCACATAACCATGGCATAAATGAAATCATGATTTTTACTTTAGTCATGCAAACTTGCAAAAGGGATTTTTGAATCTAACCTAGCTATGTACCACATACGTCATCATAAAATTCTTGTTAACAATATGGATTTCAATTATGCAAAATATCAATCATAGCCTAGTCATATTCATAAGTTTGCAAATAGGTTTTCTAGTACAAAAGCATGGCTTAATACATGATGCCAAATTTTCAACATAATTTCATATGGATTATGATAACCCAAACTTATTCCAACTACTTCACAAAGATGATGTTTGTATAAAAATACACATTATGATGGCATAGTAGCAAAGCCCCAAACTTGCATGAATTTTCAATCAACTACATACATGTAGCTTCAACATGGATTACATAATTTGCGAATATTCCAAACGTATACTTGCATAAAACTACCGCATGTAGTTTTTCATAATGAATAACATAATTCGAGAATATCCAAACGTATACAATATTCCAAATCGATAAGAATCATAGTAACGCACAAATATGAATTACTTTATCACCACAAATCAAGTATACAAACCAACACAATTATTTGTTCATACCAAAATAATACTCTACTTACAATTGTATGGCGAATTCTCCAATTTAGGGATTTGGAGATGCGATTCCTTGTTGATTTGATTTGTTTAGGTTGCTTTATGATTTAGAATTTGCTTCCTAATCCTCTCTCCAATTGGCGGCTACTCTTAGTCGTTCCTCAGCAACATGACGGCTTTGTTCTTATTTTTGAATGAATAGATTAGGGTGAGTCTAGGGTCATTTTTATAGGGTTTATGAACTGATTAGGACCATTGATGTTGCTTGGATTGATCGTAGCCATTCATTCGAAAGAGAGACCAATTAGAGCCTGCCACCTAGCCCTAATGACAAAGCAAGCTTCTGAAAATCGGCCAAACACAGACCTGGCCAGCAGGTCGTTTTTGACCTGGGCGCACTTGGCAGGTGCGCCAGGTCAAAAATGTATTGGCGCACTTCACAAGTGCGCCAGTTCATTTTTGTTCTGGCGCACTTCCCAAGTGCGCCAGTGCATTCTGACCCTTCTCCGGTTTTTCGCCCAACTTCGTTCGTCCATAACTTCTTCATACGATATCCGTTTTTCGAAAACTCGGACTCTATTTCGCGTATTTTTCCGAGACGAACGCAATGGAATATCCCGTTTCCCTTAGTTCTTTGATTTGAAATTAATTATACTTTAATTTGTGAATTTCACAGTTATAGAATTCGCGGGGTGTTACATTGCCTGCGCGCTTGCCTGAGACATGGGCTAGATTGTCTCGAATCGGTGAGGATCTTGCCCCTAGCCTCGGTTCATACCATAAATGATAACCCAATTTCCAAATACGTGACCTTTGCGGTTTTATTTGTAAAGCCTAGTACGGCGACATGATATATGGTACCCATGCCGCCTATGATTGATACTTATGATTCGAAGTTGTTTTATACACTATGCACTTATTATAGTATCAAATGATTTGTTTCAAACATATCAAGCATTCTTTGGCTGCTATAAGGGAAAACCCTATCCCCCGGCTTGCGTTGCATTGTGTGATAGGACCTGGGTCTTATAACAGCTTCATTTTTCTTTATTTAGCATTGCGTTCTTTGTTTCATGCATTGGTATTCTTGGGAGGAAACCCGTTCCGTGTTATACGGTGTGGTCCCTTGATTTACCGAACTTTAAAAATAAAGAATAATAACTGTTTTAGTTCTCACACCAGTCACATGACTGACCTGGAGTTTATTGTTTTGACCTAAACTCTGGGTGCCCCTATTTTGACACGGGCAGCTAGTAGTTTTGGTTTTGCAGATTTATATTCACAAGATCCTGGTTTACAGCTGGAACGATATCCGGTGCATTGTTGTATAATAACAATGAAATGTTCTTCCGTATGTATTCTGTTGTGGCTTGTTCTCGAACTATCCGCGCTTTCCTTTACGGGGAAGTTACGGGTCTTCACACCAGCTTAACCAATAATATATATATTAATCTGATAAGTGGATAGGGTTAAGACAAACTTAACCAATAATACATATTGATCTGATAAGTGGATAGGGTTAAGACCGACTTAACCAATAATATATAAGTGGACAGGGTTAAGACCAGCTTAACCAATAATATATATATTGATCTGATAAGTAGATAAGGGTTAAGACAAGCTTAACCAATAACACATGTTGATTTGATAAGTGAGTACCATGGGTGACATGTGGGATATAATTATAAACACTTAACCAAGTTGAAACATGTAAGAAGACATGAATAAGAGGGGGTTAAGTGGGAAATCCTAGTGGGGACCAAGCATAGGTGGAAAGCTTGTGTCAAGTGTGGGGCCCCTTTTCAACCAGTAACCAATTTAGTTTCTAAGTGAGCTCGATCTAGATAAAGGATAGGACACACTTAGTGGGTTTGATTTTAAGAGGTCAAAACGGGTTAGCGGTGGCAACGCAAGTCCAACGGGTCATGTGCCTGCGTGGGCCCGGGCTGGTAGGTAAGACGTTGTTGCATCGTGTAGGTATAAGTCGTGCATCTTTAGTGTAACGGGTTGCCACTTTAGCGAGTGATACACCCCACTATGGGACCAGCACGGGTATCTACGAGTTAGAGAGTCGATCGAATGGGAAGGTATTGGGTACGACTAGCGAAAATAGGAGCAGGCGGCACCTATGAAGACAGCTAGGAGTACAACTACCATATTATGAATAAACGTTATAATTAGAATGGGGAGGGTAGTGGGTACAAATAGTGGAGATAGGAGAAGACGACACCTATGAAGACAGCTAGGGGTACACGAAACTACCATTATTATTATTTTGTTCAGTAGGCGGGATCAACTTTTAGGGTGACTAGTATTGGTGAAGTATAGTAATTATCCTATAGTGATTAGGAACGCAATTAACATTATCTTATTCCTCTTGTTGGTTTTGTCATGCCTATTTGCTTCACAGTCATTCCTTATTTTACCAGTTTATGCCTTATCCTAATTACTTTAATAATTATATTGTTAAAGTTATTGGACTCGCCAGACTTTATGTCTGACCTCTTTTTTTTTTGCCTCTTTTCTTCCTTTCTCCCCCGGTTCTCAGGGTGGGACCAGTGCTAGTGGAGCTTGATTTGGACCTCTTTCTCTCTCTTTTGGAAGTGCTTGGATTACTGAAAGTAAAGTTCAGCTTATCTCTTTTATGGCAACTTACGTTGGAGTTATGCTTTTTTACTTTATGTACTCAGAAAATAATTTGTCAAGATGGATATTAAGTGTACTTGGTTTTATTGTTGGTTTTTGATGTTGTTGTAACCAAACTATTTCTCCGCTGCAATAAAAGTTGTTTCAATTTTTCAAGTACCAATATATGTATCTGTCTTGTTATATTTTGTTCTATACACCAATAATACTCTATGAAAGTTAATGCATTCCCTTTGAGAGTGACATTGATGGATGTGGGGTGTTACATAATTTATGGTTACCAGTTATTATTAATTAAGAATTATTTTCCATATTTAATTATTATTATAATTATCTAATATTTACTAAATTATAGTTAATGTTCATTAATTACATTTAAAAATTAATAAGCATAATAAATTATTGACTTTAAATTATTATCATCAAATAATTAATATTCATTTATAATTAAATAGTAACCATTGATAATGTGCACATAATTATTAGTACTTACTACCTATTAATAATAATTATTAAATTAATTATATCAAACACTATAAGGAAAACACCATATTACAATTGATTATTTGCAACTGGCATCATACGACAGTTGCAGTAAATGATTTTTAACAAACGACATTCCGTAGAAGTTACAATAAATGATATTTTACAACTAACGTTTTTAGACAGTTGCAAAATTTTATTTTTAGCAAGTGCACTTTCCTACCAATTAGAAAAGCTACAACTTTAGCAACTGAATTCTTTTGAGAGCAATATTAAGAAGAAAAAATCAGCAAGCATTTCTTGCCATGTGGAAAAGCATTTTTTTAACGATTGTACTCTTCGACCAATTGCGATAAACATATTTTTGACAACTGTGTTTTCCAACCGATTGCAATAACGACATAAATAAGACTTATTTTTTATCCTAATAATTGATAATAAAATTTGACTATTATAAAGTGGCAATTTGGTATTTACTAAATAATATTAAATAATTTATAATAATAATAACCACTATTAAAAATTTATAATTAATGATCATCGAAAGTTATGAAAAATATTTACCAAGCACGAATAGTCATTTAGAATTAATTACTTAATTATTAATAAAAAATTAAGTTGGTAATTATTTATAATGTATAACGGATAATTGTTAATAAATAATTCATAATTACTTGATATTATATATAATCAATAATTGTTTTTTATTCAATAAATTTTCACAAATAACTATTAATAATTAGTAAATTATAGTTAACATTTATTAATTAGACTTAATAACTACTAGATATAATTATTAATTACAATTAATAACTAGAAGTAATATTTAACAATCAGTAGGTAATAAGTTATATATGATAAATAAGAAGTTTTATTTATTATAAATATTTATTAATTTTATTAAATATTCAATAATTTTAAAATTGTGAAAATTTGTTGTTACTTGTAATCATTACTTGAAATTCTAGTTATTCAGACAAGGAGGAGCGATGGCTTCCGACGACTTTAGATGGGCCGTCGACGGCTGTCGGAAAATTACATATAACATATAATACCCGAATCTTCTTCTTACTCATCCCAACACAAAAAATTTTCTTCCCAAAACCCTTTTTCCATAATTCAAGCTTCCCAACGCCATTTTCAACCTCTTGGAATTTTCTCAGCTGCACAATCAACATCAACAACGATCTCTTTGAGGTATAATCTCTTATTTTGATTTAAAAATTTAATTTTACCCTAAACATAGATTTCTATAAATTGATAAATTAGGGCTAGTTAGTGTTTGCAATTGTTTCTTATAGGGGAGTAATGGTTTATAACATTCCTTTATTATCGTCAAATTATAAAATGTATGTATAATTTGTGGTTGTTTGTATGTAAATCATTGCATATATGTGTCGGTTCTATCATTGTACTATTTTAATAGGAATAAAATAAAGTGGATGCACGAGTTAGGAATATTTTATTATGCACAACTTGACTTATGCAACAAAAATGAATGTACGAGTCATATAGCGATTTGAGTGCGTTGGAAAATGAAAATAATACTAAAATAGTCTTAAGTCGATGAAATATGTCGAACAAATATGATAAATTAAAATGTTTTTTAAATGTATAAAATTAGTAAAAATATATTGTTTTTTGTAAAATGCGCTCATCTTGACTTGTATCCATTAGAGATTTATTGGCCCCTTCCAATGGGTGTTGTACATGATTATATAATTAGTCGTTTTAGTCACAAAACGACCATTTATATTCATCTAGTACGATGCATGTTGGATTTATCCATGTATTGAACAAGTTATAAACACGGTAAGCAATTATATTTCGCATATTATTTTGTTTCAAATGGTTTACAAAATTTTGTCGTAACTTTTCTTTTCTGTTTCCTACGTACACGCATTTGTGTACAATGCAGAACACAAAAGGGAAGTGCTACCGAAATTTTATTAAATCGTTTCAAATAAAATAATGTACGGAATGTAAGTGTTTACTATGTTTATAATGGAAAGTAGAATGGTTGACCATGGAAAAAAGAAAACCATAAATCAACACTTCTACATTGTATTCTTAAGTAGGTAAAATTGATGAGTATAACTGTTTTTATCAATACGTTAAAACATAAATGTGATATATTTGAAAATACTTCGGAATTTGAGAAATATGTATTTAAATTCCAATATTATAAATATAAAATGTTACCATGAAAATAATTTTTTTGAATTTATTTGTTTTTGTAATTGTGACTCATTTTCTTAAATAGGAAAAATGATTGATTATTTGTTAATCAGAGGAAGTGGATGTATCGAAGAAGAGTAATCAAAGGCTCAATAAAAGAAGATTTTTAAATGGTATAAACGTAGTTGTTGAATTTTCTTTAAATAATAACAAAGATGCTGTAGAAATTCCTTGTTTGTGTGGTAGGTATAGACATTTGAAGTATTTATTACCCGATATTGTGAAAGTCCATTTATGTAAAAACGGTTTCATACCTAAGTATTATGCTTAGGATCGTCATGGAAAAGTTATAACAAATACTTCTATAGAGTCTAGATTAGAAAATGCTGGTAATGAAATTATTACGACGACCCATATTGAAAATATGCTCAAAGATGTAGCATGATCAATATTTCCTACGGTTGAAGTTGACGACGATGATGAGCACGTTGAAGATCCAAATATTAAAGCAGAGAAAATTAATGACTTAATGGGTGCTGCTAAGAAACCTATTTGGGAGGATTGGTTTTATAACCGGCACTCAACTATTAATAAGCACAGAATACACTGCGATGAGGTCAAAATACAACACACTGAACCTTGTTTTACCGCCATTGTACAAGCTGCAAAAAGACATATGCGCTTGATAATTTGATGTGTGAAAATCACTATGAAGTTAAAGAAAAACTTATGATGGCTTTTAGTTTACCTTATCAAAAAATAGATGCATGCTTAAATGACTGCATGTTATGACGGCTTTTAGTTTACCTTATCAGAAAATAGATGCATGCTTAAATGACTGCATGTTTTTTTGAAAAGAACATGTAAACCTTAGGAACTGTAAAATCTGCAATTAGGAAAATTGCAAACCAAAACGAAGAAGAAGGAAAATGAAGTTATGTACAAACATATGCATTACTTACTCATCACTCGAAGGCTTCGATGATTATATGCATCTTCTGTAACTACATCTCATATGAAATGACATAGTGTGAAAACGGAGGAATATGGTATGTCGACACAACCAGCCGATGGAGAAGCATATAAGCAATTCGATAAAAACTTATCCCCATTTTATAGCAAAGAGTCGTAACGTAAGACTAAGATCATGTATGGATGGTTTTTCACTATTTACTCAATTTGGTACTAAATTTTCATCTTGGACCATTATCATCGCACTTTATGATTTACCTTCATGGAAGTGTATTAAAATACAATATATGTTTCTTACTTTTATCGTTCGTGACCCCGACAATCTGACACAAGGAATCGTTGTTTTTTTACAACTGTTGATCGAGGAGTTGAAAACACCGTGGAATGGAGTAAAATCATATGATGTTTCCAAAGAAGAATAAATTTCGTATGTTTGCATCTTTATGTGGACTATAAGTGATTTTTCTGTCTATGCAATGCTTTCGTGAAGGAGTACTTCTGATCGTCTAGACAGTCCATATTGCATGGAAGAAACAGGACGTTTCCTTTAAATAATGGTAAGAAAATTTAATGGTTTGACTGCCAATGATGTTTTCTCCATGTAAATCATCCCTTCAGAGGAGAAAAGAAAAACTTTTGACTAATAAAGTGGAAACCAGACAACCAATAACAATAAGATCAAGTGAAGACATACACAAATTTGTAAGGGGCTATCCAAAGATATATGAAATAGGAGTGCAAACAGAAATTGAAGGAAATTTGACTACATAATTGGTGCAAACATATTCTATTTTGCGATTTGTCATATCGGAAACATCTTCTGCTTCATCATAACTTTGATGTGATGCACAATGAGAAAATTGTATTTAATAATGTTTTTAACACAATTTTGAATGTCAAAGAGGAAACTAAGAATGATTTGAAATCAAGACGCGATACATGAATTATTCAAATGTCTTGAGGTTCATATGAAAACAAATGACAGTAAAAAAGAGCTTAAATCATCTAACGAATTAGATAATAATCAAGCTAAAACTGTGTTGAAATGGGTGGGAAGGTCACAAATCTTCGTAGATGTGCTGACTTTAAAGAAAGTAGAATGAGTGGAATGAAAAGCCATGACTGTCACATAATGGTGGAAAATTCATTACCAGTTCTATTCAAAGAAGTAATGTCCTTAAAAGTGTAAAAGGCAGTAAAGGAGTTTAGTCTGAAGAGTTGTGTTCGACTACATTAAAATCGCAATGTTTACATAAACTTGAAGCAGGTATTCCTATATTGCTCTACAAATTGAAGACAATGTTTTCACTAGATCTTTTAATCTAAAGAAGATTTGGCACCCTCGAAGCTCTATCAAGGTGAAATCTAATGGAAATGTATTTTCTTTCTGATGTCTAATAAAGATGATAGGAAATGTATTGTTGAGTTAAATCCTATTTTAATTAGGAATAAGCTTGTTATAGTAAAAAGATGTGATGCAACGATGGGTGATTCTGGTAAAAAAGTTAGGAAAGTCCCTGTGTGAATTAAGATGTTTAATCCCCCCTGTTTGCTTAGTGGGCTCTAGGTGTTAGCTGGTTAGCATCTCGAATAGGGAAATTCTTGTGTATGGACTCTAGCATTGAGAACTAGGAGAGATTTGAGTACGCGAAATGTATGGTGGAAGTTTCCCCTGAAAACCACATGTCAGACTCTTTTCCTTTTCTCCTGCGATGGTTCAGAACACTTTGTGAAGATAACTGACTTATGGAAACCAAATCTATGTTCTAAATGTAAGTTTTTTGGGAATGTCTTGGAAAATTGTACTAAAATAAATAGAGGTGAGCATACTATTTTGAGAAAGGTTAGTAGAATAGAAAATGTTATTGAAAAAGAGAATGATGTTAAAGTGAATGAACAAAGATGGGTGCCAGAATCAATTGTGAAGTCTGCGCCGTTTAAAAATCATATGAGGAGGAAAATCTCTAAGAATATCAAAAAAGTCTGATTCAGAGTTGATAGGAATAGGGATACTCGGAAGAATGTTCTTCTAGTAGAGAACTCTGATAAGAATATTGAAAATGGTTGCGAGATGGATCACTATTTTCCCAGTGTGGCCAATTAAGGTGACTTACCCAACTCCTTACTTGTATGTTATGCTGCGGAAGCTAGCATCGAAACACGTAACCGTTTTATTTCCCTAACTAAATTCGTTGGTCTAAGTGAAGTTCAGAACAACCCTGCAGATTTAGAGGATGGTGAAGTTGGATTTTCTGGTGCTCAATATAAGGCAGAACATTTTAGTGATCGTATTAGTATTCTCCTGCAGGGAAAACTCGATGACAATACAATAAAAGAGACAACCAAAGGCAGTAGTGTTGACAAGGATAAGGCTAAGATGGTGGATAATGGGGAAGACAACAATGTGCAAGATGATAAGGAACTTCAAGTAGATAGGAACAACTCTTATGTTTACTGTGAATCCAAAGAAGAAGCTTACATTAATAAGGATAATGCCATGCAACAACTATTAGATGATGTGCGTGATTTCAAAAATGCGATGTTGGCTAGGCATTTAAATTTAGAAGATCAAACTGACACCGCTCACCAGGCAACCTTATCTCCTACCAATACCTCTTCATCTCCTACCAGCATCAATTTTGTACCAGGGTTTTTGAACCTTGACAAGCTAAAAGTTAAATCCCCAGTTGGGTCGAATGAATCTGTAGCCAGTCCCATCGACTTTGAAGCTTCTACTTTAACCTCGTCTAAAAGCAGGACCATGCCTAAAATAAATTTCCCTTATGTAACGACCTGCATTCTACGCATCGGAGGATTGTATAATTTTTTTTCTTTTTCGTATGAAGTCGTATGGTCATGTAACATTGGGGAACGACGATTGGGATCATTTCCCATGTTCATGATTTTTGTGGATTTTTAAATGACCGTTTTGCCCCTAGCTGATCTTGTTTTGACCATAACTTTTGATTGATAAGGAGATTTGACCTGAAGCCACTTCCATTAGATCCAGATGATGGTTTACCTTTCCGTAGAGTGGTCACATTAGCCAAACGGGCTTACTGTTTGGGAGATATGGCTGAATTAAGGTTCAGAAGGTGAAAAACAGCTTAATTGGGCTTAACCGGGTGATTAGCAGCTAGGCCCAATGGGGGATTTCGGGATTTGGAGTATTTAAGGGCTGTTAGGGTTAGGAATTTCGGTTTTTAGTCAATTTCCAGCCGCCACAAACATATCTTTAACCCTAACCATGACCTCCACTTTCTAAAAACACCCCAAATCACCTTCTAATCACTAATTAAGAAGATCTACACCAAATCAAGGAAGATTAGTATCAAATCAGAGTTGGAGCTGCTGCTAAGCATTGGGATTCGACCCAAAACAGAGGATATTTCAGATCTATAGTTTTATTTGTGGCAAAGGTGAGTGATTTGCTTTTTTTCCCACTAATTACGGCTAATTAGGGTAACTAGCGAAGATTAGCGAAATTAAACCTCAGAAAAATCTGGAAAAATTTGAAAAATTCTAAAATATTATTTTAGGGCTCTGATAGAAATTTGGGCTAATTTGGATAAGTTTTGTCAATCATATCATTAGTTTTGTTTAAACATGCTTAAGAGAAAATATGGGTTTTTGGCTATGTTTGATTCGTTTTAACCTATCAAATTATTGTTTTGGTGTTAATGGTTGATTATACATGTTGCTATGACTGTATGGTATGTCTTGTGATTGATTAGAAAAGTTATATTGGTCGAAAACGCCATCGAATGGCGTAAAACAGTCGCTGGAAAGAAGTGCAGGAAATTAGCCGAACCGGATCGGATCAGAGAAGGGGAGCACGATCCGAACCATGGAGCACCATCTAGCTCCGACTCGACCTGTTCTCCTGGAGTGTGCCACGAAGTCAAGATCTAACCTGCCTCCGAACCTGTGTACTCATCTGAACCGACCCGCTTGAGAGGAGGAGTCATGAACTGGTCATGTGCCATGACCCGATCCGACGGAGGAAGCACGAACCGATCCGACGGAGGAAGCACGAACCGATCCGATGGAGGGCGAGCACCACGATCCGACCCAAACCTAATGGGTGCCCACGATCCGAACCAGAGGAGTTGGCATGGATGAACCGATCCGAAGCAAAGTGAAGAGAGAAGACCGAACCGATCCGGAGACGACCAGAACCCGAGATGCAAAGGTAGTCCAAATGGGAAGTAGAACTCAGGATCCAGTTGGGAACCAACGAGTTAACTTCATGGTTGGGCTTTGCTGCGGGACGTGTGCAATGGGGTTATCGATATCCATAATTTTAGTTCACCACTAAGAGATGGATTAGGGGCTTATAGTGATAGTTGTACGGGGTTAGACTCCGTCAGGGCCCAAAGGATTAGGTGACCAAATAGTGGATATCGTATGCTTTACGCACTGAGTGAGAGATGTGAGGATGGTTGCTATGCTTGATCATTTGCCATCACTATGACATGCACACCCCCTCCCCCGTATCTTTACACTATATGTTAGCGTCACCTTAGAGTATTGTACGGTGTGTAGTGCTAAATCTTTGGTTGCAGATCCAGGTTCAGGTATGATTGGATTATACCTGTTATTGTTCTGTTTTGTTGCTTATCGCTCATACCAGACTTTTGTCTGACCCAGAGTTTTATTTCTCTTCTTATTATTCTGGGTGCTCCTAAATGAGCAAACTAGAGACAGGTTAGGTGGTATGCACAAGTAGCTGTACTAGAGACAAGCAGGAGGCTCCCATGTATGATAGATATTCTCCCTGTGTTGTTGAAGGTCACTGCTTGGGCATTAGTAGTGTACCTCCTTCTTTTACTTTCTTTTGCTTTTGAGACAATTTTAAAGTTGTAATAATGATGTTGGATCATAAGCTGTATTTTGGATTTCCGCTGCTATGATGATGATGGTTTTTGTTTTCAGCTTATGCACTGTCTCGCCTGTTTTATGTCAAGTATGTTACTAATATATTTTATTCCATGCGCTGTGAGACATTCTACAGGTTTCTTTGTTAGTTCTTTCATCTTCTTTCCTTTCTTTGACGACCGTCCCGTGCTAGCGGACATGTGTACAACGCACTTTCAGAGGAAATGTCGGTTAATGCGGGGCGGGCCGTCACACTTGGTATCGAGCTCTAGGTTGCGTAGTTAACCTAGGGAAGTCATCAGGGAGAGATAGTATATGTATATGAGAGCGCGTATTTGTGATTATCTTGGTTTTCAAAAGCTATATATATACTATTAGTATATCTAGGGATGAGGTTGCACTGCACTGACACCACAAAAAAGATGGTTAATCGTTTTCTGTGTACAGATTGAACAATGAGCCGATATACGAGGGTAACTGGTAGAGGAGCCAATAATGGAATGCTCCTGATATGAGGACTATGTGCACTGACTTCATGAGAGATATGCTTAGGGATGCTCGTGGAGCAGTTCCTAATGCTGCTAACGGTGGTGATGCAGTAGTGCAGGCACCTAGGGCCGATTTTGCCAAGCTGGGCAAGGATTACACTAGTCTTGGTGGGAAGCCGTTCCACGGAATGGAGTCGGATACAGAAGTTCAAGATTGGCTAGATAGTTGTGAGCGCATCGTCGAAGATTTGGGAATCGAAGACGCAATGAAGAAGAAGCTAGCATCATGTCAACTACAAGGACGATCTATGAATTGGTGGAATGCTATTAAGGCAGCTACTCCTAAGGACCAAGTTACTTGGTATCAATTTAAGACTCGCTTTTGTGATAATTTTATTCCAGCTGCTATGTTCTTGGAGCTTAAGCAGAATGGTAGAGCAGTCTCGGAGTATATCGCTGAATTCGACACTTTATCGAAATATGGATTATCCCTTACCGATACTGTCGAAAAGAAGAACGAAAAGTTCATAACTGGTTTAGACGGGTACTTGGGGGAAAGACTTATAAACCATATCGACGAGACGTTCGAGTCTATTGTAGCAAAGGCATTAAGGTCAGATAGCCTTTTCCCTAAGTCAAAGACCGAAGTTGCTATTGCATCTACAGAGGAACCAAAGCCGGAAGCAGGCGGTGAAGGCAAGAAGAATTCTCAAAACAAGAGGAAGCAGAACCCGACCAAGGATGGTCAGAATAAGAAGAATAAGAATGGTGGCGAGTGCTTTAGTTGTGGCAAGAAGGGGCATTATGCCAGAGATTGTCGAGAAACGCCTGGGGAAAGGAAGTGCTTTAACTGCGGCCAG
Source organism: Allium sativum (assembly GCA_030737875.1). Classification (NCBI taxonomy): domain Eukaryota; kingdom Viridiplantae; phylum Streptophyta; class Magnoliopsida; order Asparagales; family Amaryllidaceae; genus Allium; species Allium sativum. Next base: position 708,004,708 of record CM060916.1, on the reverse strand, counting down.
GCGGGACACCACAAGGATGATTGTCCACAACCTCCTAGGGAGAAGCAGATTGTGAAAGCGTATGCTATCAACACTGTTCCTTCTTCGTCGAATGCTCCAACTGCGGCGCAAAAGGGAAAAGGCGTCGTTATCAAAGGTATTCTTTTTATTTAAGATGTTTCCATTCGAGTATTGTTTGACAAACCCGAGATAGTCGATAGACCTTTAGTACTGACGAACCCGGTTGGTGGTTCGACTAGCCTTAGTATGATTTGCCGTAACTTAGTCTTATCAAGTCATGGATGTATGTTTGTTTGTGATTGCTTTGTTTTGGGCTTTTCTGGGTTTAGCATTATATTGGGGAGTCAATCTACTCTAAAGGAATAAGGTGGTATTAGGTACCTACCTAGTGATGGCGATAGTAACTGGAGTTAAGGAAGCTGAGAGGTTATCGTTGTAATAAGTTCTAGTTGTCTCTGGGAGGCAAACGAGTGCTCCAGTGCTTAGTTGCTTTGCTAGTATCACCTTACGTGGTTTTTCCGAATTCGGAGGAGATGTTCCTTGGGTGCTTGTATGATATTGGTTTAGGCCTTAGGGGCTTGTGCTTGGGGAATGTCGAGTTCGACTAGGATGGTTTGCATGAGAGATAAATAGTTGTTGCAATTCTTCATTGGATGATATCTTGGTTTACTCGAGGAGTGATGGGCAGCCATGGCATGATAAGGCTGTTCAATGGTATAGACTGCCCCGAGTTAGACTCGATAGGGTTATGAGATGGCTCGTTTGGGACTCGAGAAAGATGCAAAGTAATGGATTGTTGAGGACCCTATGCTAATGTTCTCTTTGGATAGTAGAACTTTGAAGAAATAGGATGTATTCGCTGATCATGGAAGATGCAACGAAGATTAGGACGATTCAAGTTGGACTTGAACTCGTAAAAGAAAATGGGTTTTCGTTTATCTTGGAAATGCAACGAATAGGGAGACAACTCACATTGGACTAGAGTTTATCGGTAATGGATACTAAAGACTGGGTCTGAGTCATAGATTGACTCGAGTTGGACTCGAGAAGGCTGCAAGGAATTGGATTTGACTCGAGTTGGATTCGAGAGGGCAGCAAGATAATGGATAGACTTGGGTTGGACTCAAGTATTTTAGGCGGACTTAGAGCAGGGGTATCTGGGGACGCCCGTTACCTTGGATCCGTTGGACGTGATCTAGTTATCCTTGGAGGATAAAACGTACGTTGACATATGGTAATCTGTTTGGAGGCTGGGCTTCCATTAGTTCTTGATGTTGGTTGGACCAGACATAGAAGAATCAACATATTGGGATTGGTTAAACCAGTCATGTAGGTGTCGACGTGTTCATGGCTTTATCAGGTGATAGGTAGGACTTGTTTGATGGATGTTATGGTTGCTACGTTTGTCCCTATCTTTCTCCTCTTGAGTAGACTATCACCTGTAGGGTTCTAGCGATGGGGAACAAAGAGATGGTAGTATAGACAGACATTATGCCACGTATCAGTGCAGTGGGGTAGTCATTACTCCATAGGGCAGAGTGATCGTAGTAAGGCTATGAGCCAGTGCAGTGAAGTTGTCATGACTTCATGGGGGAAGAGTGGACATAGCAAAGGATCTAGGTGCGGTAACAGTTGCATTGAGTAGGAGGCATGCCAGTCTAGAGGTTATGTTTCTGGGTTGGAAGCAACTAGAGTATATCACAGGATATGATTTCAAACCCAAGAGTGAATTGGATTCAGAAACGCTAGTAAGCTTGACGATTAGATCGGTTTTGATTGAGTGGATTGGTTCCAGTTAGAAGGACGATCCTAACCTATTGGAAGTCATCTCTAGGGCAGAGATGGGTATCGATGGAATGAGAATGATCAAGCAAGGATTTGATCGAGAAGGATGGCTTCGAAAGAATGGGGGACTAGTTGTACCCAACGTAGACGGACTGAGAGATGAAGTGCTTAGAGCATATCATCACTCGAAACTGACTATACATCCTGGTGGTAACAAAATGTATTGAGACATGGATCAGACCTACCACTGGGAAAGGATAATGATTGACATAGAAATGTGTTTATTTTATGCTCTTATATCTTATCTTTTGTATATAAATAAATATTACTTGGGTATTGTTTTGTTATTTTTACAGATATTCCAACCCAGCCCGCATGCAACCAGAAATGTAGAGAAATAGAGTTCAATTTGCTGTGTATTTGCATTTTGAAGAATTGTAGATGAAGATATCACGTCTAGTTGCTGTTGGACAAGAAAAGGATTGATAAAAAGGCTCTGCACATCACAAATCAATGAGGAAGTGTTAAGAAAACAAGAGGAAAAGAGAAAAGGCCCAAATTTGCTCTATTTATCTAAGGCCCATTTATGTTCTCATTGTAAAATAATTGGTGATGTAATAACCAGGCCCATTTATCATTAGGGTTAGGGTTAGGGTTTGGCTATCTACCCTATATATACCCTTGTAATGGCATTGTAGCCACCATCCTATCTCATTTCTTATTCCATTGTTCTAATAAAAGTTCTTCTTTCTCTTTTATTTTCTGCAATTTTTTGTTTTCTTAGCAACTAGTGTTGACTATACGATTAGATTCGGTAGAACACTATTTGTATTTTGCACTTACTTTCATTAGTAATTTACCGTCTGATTAGATTCAGCGGAAATCCTAATTTTAATTCTTGTTTGTTATTTCAATTTCTGCAATTTCAATTTCTGCTTTTATTATTTTCTTAGGTCAAATTGGATTTGATTAGATTCAAATCTAATTCGTAGTTTTATTTCTTTTCCATTGAAATTGTGATCTGATCGTCGGTTCAGTTAGATCTGTTCTGAATCAAATCACAGTTTTAATTTTGTTTTGTTTTATTTTCAAAATCAACCTCCAAAGTTCGTCTAACACGCCCACGAGACATATAAATAATAAAATTTAACTTTCCTCCCTGTGTTCGACCTGTATGCTACACACCTGTATGCTTGCAGAATTTATTACAAATGTCGCGCTTTTCTAATTCATAGACTAGCGTCGATCAAGTTTTTGGCGCCGTTGCCGGGGAGGTAACGATTAAATTTTGTTGTTTATTTAAATTCTGATTCGTGTTAGTTTTGTTCTATTTTATTTTGATTTTGTTTATTCATAGACTAAAATTAGATTTTTGTTTTATTTATTTCCTTTTGTTTCTCAATCTTCTTCTTTTCTGTCACAGATTCCCCTTTTTCAATTCTTATATAAATTAAAAAAAAAAAACAAGATTCCTTTTGCATTTTCTCTTCTGTCTTGCAATTCACTGCGATCATCTTCCCTACCACACCATACTTCACACCGATCCGCAAAAACCGAATACCACCATCATCGGCAAACCACCTGTTTCCTTCCATACCCTCACCGAACCCCAAACTATCATCACGTACAACAGCCAATACCCCATTTCCACGTTCACACAAACCATCTACAACACCAAAACCCACGCTGTCTGTCATCCCCTACCCATCGCAACACTGTAGCCCTCACAAAAAATCACAAGTCACAGACCAACCCGAAATCCATCAAGCCCTACGTCACCTTCAATCCCAATACCATCCGACATCTGCCACAAACAAACCAAATCGCAACCATCTTCCTCATAGCAAAACCTTTTCAATCCGTCCTTGCCTTCTTCACAGCTACCCCTCTTCGAACAGCTTCAACAACGCACCAAAAATCCGAACCCTAATTCAATCGAAACCCAATACCCTAAATCGAAGAATCAGCAAACCCATCACAACACTCGCTACTACCACAGTTCAAAATACCGATCCTTGAAACCCAAATCGAAATCTACACCCATAACCGAACTCCACGATCCAAATCAATTCAATTCGAAAGTCCTGAAATCCAACAGCCTTAAATCGAAACCCGAATCTAAAAAAAAAAAAAAAAAATTGATTTTTTTGCTTTTGGTTTTTCTTGGTCCGGTTTTGATTTTTCAGAAGGGTGGCGTGAGGGATTAAGTAGAAAAGAGGGTTGCGGAGTTTCCTATTTTGGGTCTTAAAAAAAAAAAAAAAAAAAGTTGATTGGCTGGGCGTGAATTCTGAGGGGTTCGATTTGTTTCCAATTATTCGTGGAACAAATTGTTTTATATACAAAAAAAAAGGGTTTGATTGCTTCTATTTTTGGAAGCACTTGTAGTTTTTATATCTTTGACTGGTGAACCCCTTTGCATTGGTATTGGTTTTGGTGCTTATCATAAGGTTAAGCTGTTTGCTTTTGCTTGTTTTATATTCCTTTTACGGTGATCATTCAAAAAAAAAAAAAGGAGAATTTTTCAAAAACAGGTACAGCTGAAATTTAAAAAAAAAAGGGGTCTTAAATTTTTTTTTTTCGGGCTCCTAGCCCGAACCCGTGCCGCAGCGCAGTCAAGCAATTTATAGAAGGGGACAACAACAAAAAGCAGCGGACGATTCAGACGGGTTGAAGCGGTTGCACACCAAGTGGGATGTGAATGCGCTAGCGCTTCCCAAATTCACTGGACGGACTGCTGATCAAGGTGAGAAATTTCTAAAAACTCTACAGGTGCTCAGCTGCAAAAGAAAAAAATATATATAGACAATTGTTGTAAAAATTTTCTGCAGGGGCAGCGGCTTTGAATGTACAATTTTTAATTTCTGCAATTATTCTGTCTGATTGTTGTGAGTTGAAATTTCCATAACTGCTGTCATCATTCTCATCGTTTCTCAACAAAAAAAAATCTGATTAGATATTTCATAATAATATAATTGAAAAGCGGTGCTTTGTGAAGTCGACTGTCTCGTATAATTGGATCGCGGATATATATTAGTTCAATTTATTGAACTTCTAGCAAAAGAGGTTGCATACTACCCGTAAAACATTGGTCGTATCCCTTAGTTTTATACTATACGTGAACGGCCATAAGACCCTCTTCCCCCTTCCAATTGAGTCAGTTAATTAATAGAGCACAACTCATTATTTTATATTATTTTGAATTGAGAATAATTTCTGTCTTGCCGTGATTTCATTTCAATGTCTGATTCAAAAAAATCCTTGAGAGAAATGTGGGATAATAATCGGAGTAGACGTCCTCTTGAAGAATATGAGTATGAATTGCAACTCATGAAGCAAGATTTTCCAAAATTTCGTGAGCCCGATGCCAATTTTCAAAATTTTCCAATTGACCAACATTTTCAAAATCATAGATATAATCGAAACGACGATTTCAATTTAAATTTCAATAACTTCGATTATGGGCCACATCCACATCAAAACGGTTTTGAATCGCAACGTACCTTTGATCAACATGGGGTTGGAAACCAATTCGAAAATAATTTTGAAAATGATTTTCAAATCGATCAAAATTTTCAAAATTACAGCCCATATCAACACTTTGAAAATGACCAAAATTGCAATTTTCCTTCGAATTTCAACAATTTTGGTTACGAACATAATTCTTATAATCAAAACGATTTCCAATATCATTGTCATTTTTCTGAAAATTCAAACAACCATCACTTTGAAAATAATATTGATTGTGAAATTGATGTGGGCTATAATTTTGAGAATCAAGAAATCCAAAATGAGAGCTCTCAAAACAACGATTCTGAAGAATATCACCTTAACATTCTTAGGGAGAGGGCTGATGAACTTCTTTGTTTATTGACAACTTTGAAAGAACAACAAGAGCAACAAAATCAAATTCAAACAAGCGATGAATCAGAAAATAATCCATTCTTTACGGATAGTGATGATTTTCAGATAACAACTTTCGAAATTGAGAATAACGATCTAAATGAAGTTGTTCAAAATTCAACGAATGATCTGGACTTTGATTCTTTTCAAGAAAAAAATTTAAGCTTAGATTTTGATCTTCCTCTTTCAGACTGTGAGAAACTTGAAATTCTAGAAATTGAACAAAACGAAAACGTGGAATTTTTCAACTCAAATTTGGAAAAGAACTTTAATGAACATGAATTCTTTGGTTTATGTGAGGATGAAAGCCTTAATTCTGACTCCAATCCCGACAATCATTTGATTCTGACCCCAATCGAAAATCTTGACGCTCTTCCAATGGCAACCGAGGCCAATTCGTTTGAACCTTCCAAATCCTCACCTTCTTTTAATGTTGGCAATCCCAACATCTCTATTTCTGATGTCGGCAACCCCGACACTATCTCTTCTTTGACTGTTGGCAATCCCAACAAACCTTCTTCTATAACTTTACTTCTTCCACTTCCTGTGTCAACACCTTCTCCTCCGAAGGACCAAGAACCCGGAATAGGACAGATCGACAAGGTAGAAACCATTGTTGATGACACGCCACATTTACCATTTCAGGAAGTTTCTCATACTTCAATTGATGTGTCCACGTTAGCTTCCGAAGAACTTTTCGTAGATGAACTAAAACTTTTAATTGACAAGGATGAAACAGAATCAAGCCACCAATCCAAGTTTGAAAATTTTGATTTTGAATATTCAAATGAACGTGAAATTGTCGGTGCCGATAATACGTTGCCAATCAAGAAAGGTGATCAAATAGTCTTGAACAACACTCAGATTTCAGATTTCACTGAATTTATATTCGATCACAAATTTTTGAGAAATTACACTGACAAATTTGTTGAATACATGAATTACTTTTGGAATGCTGGCTTGGTTGAAAATTTTCAGGTTAGGACGACCCTGAACATTCATTTACTGGACTACAAATCTAGGTTTAAACATGAGATGGTTTTTAAAAACTATTGCTTGTTAGAAAACATGCCTAGACATAGTGGGAATGGGATTCATCGGGCTAGAACCAAGTGTAGGGGGAGAAGATGGTGGCATTCTTTGCATCGCGTGCACCGCAAACACATATATCATTGTATATATGATCCATTCTTACATATAGCTAGATTGCATTTCATTTTACAAGTCATTTTACATTTAATTCACCTTTGGGTGCGATCTTTCAAATTTAGGAAACGTTCACAGTGTGGACACTGTTTAATTCTAGTGTGGGGGGAGTCTGCATTGCATTCTTTTGATTTTTCTTTAATTTTTCTTTCTTTTCATTTTCATCATTTGAATAGGACCATCATGCATTTTATATCGTAGTAACATACCATAATTTTTTTTTTTTTTTGGAAAATACGACTCATTTTCAGTTGATACAACAAAATAATTTTACAATTTTTAGCCAGTTGATAGTATTTTTCTCTCTCAACTTAGATCGAATAGGAAATATAATGAAAAGTTTAATTTTGAGGGATAATAGTGTAACCGGTACATAGGGAGATTCTTAGGTGATGGCCATGAAATCTATTCTATATTGTAGACTTTGTTTAAATAAGTGGAGGACTTAAAATACTTATATTGGCTTTTCGAATCCTTAAAACTAAGTTGTGTTAAGTTGAATTCGCGTAACTCTTTTTTGTGCTTATATTTTCGATAATAATAGTAATAGTATTCCAAGGGTATCCAACATTGCTTGTATATCGAGCGTTGGTGTGCAAACCCGCCAAGCTCTATCCGACACGTTGTTGACAAAGTCAGCGTTGGAATATCTTGGTCTCATTTTATGAGATTGGACACCTAAGGATTACCGACACGTTGTTGACAAAGTCAAAGTCGGCCTGCACAATCCGCCAAGCTCTTTACCCACTCTCCGTTAGTCCGCGAGGCAGTGTATGGGTGGTAAACCTTGGTCTTTTTAGTTAGGTGTATGTACTTAATCATAATTCTTAAAATTTTATAGAATAAAGAATAAGCGATGATACCCAAACACTTCTTGACCTTATTGATTTGACTAGCCACACATGAGAAAACTAGAATACCACTTTGCAAACTGTGCCAAGCAAACTAAGAATTTAATTCATGGCTGCACTATGTTATCGATCGAACTAACTGGCCAAACTAGAATTTAACATTTGAAAACTTGATTTATATTGAAAAATTTGTGACAAGTTGAGGTATCTAAAATAAAATCAACTGATCAGAAATTGTTAACTTAATTTGTTGTACCACTTTCCTGAAACAAGTCGTGTTTTCACTTTTCGTTTTTATTTGCATATGTCCATTGCATTCATATAGTTTCATTAGAATCATAGCATACTGCATTTGGATTTTGTGGGTAGTATCCGCTGAAAACCCTCACGAGACACCACTCGTCCTACTAGGGACACCTAGAGGTTTAACGGCTTGTTGCATACGCTCAATGCAATCGTGTTTCCTACGAAAGTGTGACCTATCTAGTTAGTTTTTAACTTTTGTTTTACTCGAGGACGAGTAAAAGATAAGTGTGGGGGTATTTGATTGACATAGAAATGTGTTTATTTTATGCTCTTATATCTTATCTTTTGTATATAAATAAATATTACTTGGGTATTGTTTTGTTATTTTTACAGATATTCCAACCCAGCCCGCATGCAACCAGAAATGTAGAGAAATAGAGTTCAATTTGCTGTGTATTTGCATTTTGAAGAATTGTAGATGAAGATATCACGTCTAGTTGCTGTTGGACAAGAAAAGGATTGATAAAAAGGCTCTGCACATCACAAATCAATGAGGAAGTGTTAAGAAAACAAGAGGAAAAGAGAAAAGGCCCAAATTTGCTCTATTTATCTAAGGCCCATTTATGTTCTCATCGTAAAATAATTGGTGATGTAATAACCAGGCCCATTTATCATTAGGGTTAGGGTTAGGGTTTGGCTATCTACCCTATATATACCCTTGTAATGGCATTGTAGCCACCATCCTATCTCATTTCTTATTCCATTTTTCTAATAAAAGTTCTTCTTTCTCTTTTATTTTCTGCAATTTTTTATTTTCTTAGCAACTAGTGTTGACTATACGATTAGATTCGGTAGAACACTATTTGTATTTTGCACTTACTTTCATTAGTGATTTACCGTCTGATTAGATTCAGCGGAAATCCTAATTTTAATTCTTGTTTGTTATTTCAATTTCTGCAATTTCAATTTCTGCTTTTATTATTTTCTTAGGTCAAATTGGATTTGATTAGATTCAAATCTAATTCGTAGTTTTATTTCTTTTCCATTGAAATTGTGATCTGATCGTCGGTTCAGTTAGATCTGTTCTGAATCAAATCACAGTTTTAATTTTGTTTTGTTTTATTTTCAAAATCAACTTCCAAAGTTCGTCTAACACGCCCACGAGACATATAAATAATAAAATTTAACTTTCCTCCCTGTGTTCGACCTGTATGCTGCACACCTGTATGCTTGCAGAATTTATTACAAATGTCGCGCTTTTCTAATTCATAGACTAGCGTCGATCAGATAAATAAGGACGTTGGGAAGTTTATGTCCAAATGCATGAATTGCCAGTTAGTTAAAGCTGAGCAAAAGAAGTCTAGTGGGTTGTTACAACCATTAGAAATTCCTAAATGGAAATGAGAACAAGTCTCAATGGATTATATTGATGGTTTACCAAGGACTAGGTCAGGTCATGATGGTATTTGAATGAATCGTATACTAGAGGATCTTTTGAGAACTTATATATTGGATTTTGGAGGGTCATGGGATGGCCATTTGTATCTGGTTGAGTTATAGTTATTAGCCCAGTATTGGTATGGTTCCAATTGAAACTTTGTACGCAAGACCGTGCAAGGCAACATCATGTCGGTTGGAGAATGGTGAGAAATTTGAGCTAAGACCAGAAATAATAAGAGGGACTTCAGGCATGATCAAGGTTATCCAACAGAGAATGAAGACTACCTAAGATAGGCAGAAGACTTATGTCGATAAGAGACGAAGAGATTTGGAATTCTTCGTTAATGACTTGGTGTTCGTCAAGTGCTCTCCGTTGATGAATGTGATTCGTTTTGGTGGGAAAGGTAAGTTAGCACCAAGGTTTGTTGGTCCATTTTCAGTTCTCGAGCAAGATGGGAATTTGGCTTATAAAGTTGAGTTACCGGACAAGACGGCGGGAGTTCACAACGTATTTCATGTTTCCCAGTTAAGGAAGTTTGTGCAAGACCCTAATATGGCTATTTCACCAGATCAGTTGGACGATATCGAGATTGAACCCGAGGCGGTTGGGAACCGCAAGCCCATGCGTATTGTTGTGAACGATACGAAGCAGAGGAGGACATAAGGAAGAAGTATCCAAAACTCTTTGTCTGGTAAGGTTTTGGTAGTGATAGTTCTTCCCTTTTTAGTAAACTGCATGCTAGGATAGGCTTGTTGCATTGTTTTGTATGCTTTATTGTTTGAAAATGATTGATAGGCATGCAAAATTCTTTGTATGTTTCAGTTAAGGAATCTCGGGGATGAAATTTCTTAAGGGGAAGGGGGGAGGGGGGGGGGGGGGGGGAGAATGTAACGACCCGCATTCTACGCATCGGAGAATCATAGAATATTTATTTCTTTTTCGTATGAAATCGTAATGGTCATTTAACATTGGGGAATGACTATTTGGGTCATTTCCCATGTTTATGATTTTTGTTGATTTTTAAATGACCGTTTTGCCTCTAGCTGATCTTGTTTTGACCATAACTTTTGATTGGCAAGGAGTATTGACCTACAACCATTTCCATTAGATTCGGATGATGGTTTACCTTTCTGTAGAGTGGTCACATTAGCCAAACGGCCTTAATGTGTGGGAGATACGGCTGAATTAAGGTTCAGAAGGTGAAGAACAGCTTAATTGGGCTTAATCGGGTGATTAGCAGTTAGGCCCAATGGGGGATTTTGGGATTTGGAGTATTTAAGGGCTGTTAGAGTTAGGAATTTCGGTTTTTAGCCACTTTCCAGCCGCCACAAACATATCTTTAACCCTTGCCATGGCCTCCACTTTCTAAAAGCACCCTGAATCACCTTCTAATCACTAATTAAGAAGATCTACCCTAAATCATAGAAGATTAGTGTCAAATCAGAGTTGGAGCTGCTGCTACGCATTGGGATTCGACCCAAAACAGAGGATATTTTAGATCTATAGTTTAATTTGTGGCAAAGGTGAGTGATTTGCATTGTTTTTCACTAATTACGGCTAATTAGGGTAATTAGCGAAGATTAGCGAAATTAGACCTCAGAAAAGTGTGGAAAAATTTGTAAAATTCTAAAATATTATTTTAGGGCTCTGATAGAAATTTGGGCTAATTTGGATAAGTTTTGCCAATCATATCATTAGTTTTGTTTAAACATGCTTAAGGGAAAATATGGGTTTTTGGCTATGTTTGATCCGTTTTAACCTATCAAATTATTGTTTTGGTGTTAATGGTTGATTACGCATGTTGCTATCACTGTATGGTATGTTTTGTGATTGATTAGAAAAGTTATATTGGTCGAAAATGTCGTCGAATGGTGTAAAACAGTCGCTGGAAAGAAGTGTAGGAAATTAGCTGAACCGGATCGGATAATAGAAGGGGAGCACGATCCGAACCGTGGAGCACCATGCAGCTCTGACCCGACCCATTCTCCTGGAGTGCGCCACGAAGTCACAATCCAACCCGCCTCCGAACCTGTGTACTCATCTGAACCGATATTTCTTGAGAGGAGGAGCCACGAGCTGGTCATGTGCCACCACCCGATCCGACGGAGGAAGCACGAACCGATCCGATGGAGGGCGAGCACCACGATCCGACCCGAACCCAATAGGTGCCCACAATCCGAACCAGAGGAGTTGGCATGGATGAACTGATCCGAAGCAAAGTGAAGAGAGAAGATCGAACAGATCCGGAGACAACCAGAACCCGAGATGCAAAGGTAGTCCAAATGGGAAGTAGAACTCAGGATCCAGTTAGGAACCAACGAGTTAACTTCATGTTTGGGCTTTGCTGCGGGATGTGTGCAAAAGGGTTATCGATATCCATAATTTTGGTTCACCACTAAGAGATGGACTAGGGGCTTGTAGTGATAGTTGTACGGGGTTGGACACCGTCAAGGCCCAAAGGATTAGGTGACCAAATAGTGGATATCGTATGCTTTACGCACTGAGTGAGAGATGTGAGAATGGTTGCTATGCTTGATCGTTTTCCATCACTATGACATGCACACCCCCTCCCACGTATCTTTACACCATACGTTAGCGACACCTTAGAGTATTGTACGGTGTGTAGTACTAACTCTTTGGTTGTAGGTCTACGTTCAGGTATGATTGGATTATACCTGTTATTGTTCTGTTTTGTTGCTTATCGCTCATACCAGACTTTTGTCTGACCCAGAGTTTTATGTCTCTTCTTATTACTCTGGGTGCTTCTAAACGAGAAGACTAGAGACAGATTAGGTGGTATGCATAAGTAGTTGTACCGAGGACGAGCAGGAGGCTCCCACGTATGATATATAGATATTCTCCCTGTGTTGTTGAAGGTCACTGCTTGGGCATTAGTAGTGTACCTCCTTCTTTTACTTTCTTTTGCTTTAGAGATAGTTTTAAAGTTGTAATAATGATGTTGGATCATAAGCTGTATTTTGAATTTCCGCTGCTATGATGATGATGGTTTTAGTTTTCAGCCTATGCACTGTCTCGCCTGTTTTTTGTCAAGTATGTTACTAATATATTTTATTCCATGCTCTGTGAGACATTCTACAGGTTTCTTTGTTAGTTCTTTCATCTTCTTTCCTTTCTTTGACGACCGTCCCGTGCTAGCGGACATGTGTACAACGCACTTTCGGAGGAAATGTCGGTTAAAGCGGGGCGGGCCGTCACACCTTATGAACACATCCTTCCTCCAGCAGCATAAAAACCCCCCTCCCATCCTTGCCTTGGTTCAAGCTCCTACAAATAGCTCGTTGATGTTCGCTCTGGTCATTAAAAGTAGGAAAGTTGAGCTACTTAAGAAGTTGCATTTCAACAATGACTAATGGCCAGTCATGGTCTTGCTGTCTCAATAATGGACTTTTATGTTATAAATTAAGTTATGTACTTTGATGTAAGGCGAATATGTAATGTTGTATGGCCACTTTACCTTGTTGGTTATGTCTGGCTTTGTTTTTCCTTTTTTGCTGGGCTTTTGCCGTAGCATCCTCCACTGCGTGGATGTATTGTTATAGTAGGTATATACAATGTATAACTCCAAGTCTTGTATGCTTTATTATTGTAATATAATAAAAAAGTGTTACAGAGCACTCAAAAAACTGGTCGGTCTTGACAAAAGAATAAATATTTCAGATTTTCTTACTTGTATATTATGTTTTAATTGTATATGATTACTTAAGTTTTAATATTATTATTTTCTCATATTCATAAGATTTATATATTAATTTTAAGTTTCTTATTTATATCTACAGCTTTGTATATAAGTTTTATAGTTTTTATATTTATATTTATAATTTGAATTAACTTTTATAGATTATAATTATATGTTTTAACTTTATATTTGTACCCTATTATACTATTTTATTATATAAACAATAATATGTTTGAACTCCAGAATTAACTTGATTTAACGTTATTTTCAAAAGAATTCAAAATTAAAAAATTTCTTAAGGCATGTCCACATGGGGTACCGATGTGCACATAAAAATGCACATTTATATTCACATATTTAATCTTGTTTAGTTGAATAAATGAACATTTTTTGGGTATTTTATATGATCAAGCCATGATTTAAATGTTTTCAAAATCATCACTCATTAAAGCTGTAAAATGGTAAATTGTGCATGTTTTAATTTGTAATATCATTTACTTGTTCCTTGTGATTGTCTCATGTTGGAATTTAGGAGCAAAAATGATGTATGCGCATGAAGATATGAAGAAGAGCATGCATAAACGCAAGAGGAGGGAACAAAATAATTCATTCTATGTAAAGTGGAGGACCCCACCTCTTAACTAACTCACTTACTCTTGAGGCTTCATAGTAGTGACTAATGCACAATTTAGATGAGACAAAAAAGGCTTCATGCAATTTACATGATGGATTAATGGCTAAAGACTAAATTAGAAGCTTCATGAAGTGAGCGTTTTGGGGATTTCCCCTGACGAGTGATTAGGGATTTTGACCATGTATCTATGTCCCCATGTTTCATGTAAATGATCCTCTCCTTTATCCTCTCTTTTAGTTCGTATAGTTTGGAGGATCAAATCTCTCTTTTCTCTTTAATAACCACTTAGCCATTTTCTCTTATGTAACTTCTTTTTAATGCAATTCTAATTAGTTCTCTTTTATTTACATGCTTTTTACTTTTTGTTGTGGTGTAGATCTCTTTTATTTTATGCAAGTAGAATATATTTTCATTCATTTTGTCCTCTTTGTTCCTTTTTATGTTGAAATCTACATTTATTAGCATGATTATATATATTAGAAGCTAAGCCCCTTCAACTTAGGGGTAATGAAGCTCCCTAAATATGGAGCTTCAACATAATTTGAATTTATGTTCTCTTTTTAGGCTTAATGAAAATATGATTATGATAAAGAAATGATTGTTTAAATTGAAATCTGATGGCCTATATTTCTAAACAATAGTTAATAGGCCATGCCTAAAATAGATTAGATTTTCATCTTGTTGTCATTTTCATGAGAGTTAAACAAGTGGGTTGGTGGTTGTATTAAAGTTTGGTGGTGGGTTGGTGGTTGTGTTTAGTTATTTAAGTAAAATTTAATCATTACCTTATGTCCAAATTAATATTAGAAACATAAAAATCATAAATAATTATGCTCTAATCATATACTTATAATTTATTTCAAATTATATTGAGCATTTCAAACAAAAATTGTAAAGCATTTTTAGTTCGGTTTAATCGGATAACCAACCGAAACAACCAAACTTAATTAGGTTGATTTGGTTTGTTTTTTATTTTTATTGGTTTTAGTTTGGTTTGGCAAATTTCATCATCGGATAAAGCAAACTAGCTAAACGCTCACCCCTACCTACAATCCATTTTGAATCGTCTCTTCCATTCCTCTAAAACTCGATCGCCTCTTCCACAATTCAGAAACCCTAATCAAATCGAAATCATATCCCAGTAGAGCACACAGTTTTTGAATTAACCCTGGAAAAACCCTAATCAAATCGAAATCGATTTCAGGTGGTTGTGTCCTGCAAAGAGAGGATGCATGAGATACTAGCAGAGGAAATGAACCGTCTGGAAGAGAATTCAACTAGGAAATGGAAAGAGATAACGGAGAGGGATTTCCGAAGAATGGACGCGGAGGTGGTGACGTGTCAGTGGTAAATGGGCATAAAGTGAGGTGCAGATGTGAGCTGCAAACACCTAAGTGCGACCATGCCAGATCAACGGTTACAGTAGCCGTAGTCAATGCTGAGGAGATTGTAGTATCCAATTGTGGAGACTCCAGGGCTGTGCTTTGCCGGAAAGGGGTGGCAGTTCCTCTCTCCGTTGGTCATAAGTTTTGTATTACATTCCTGTTACAATTTAACTTACCTAGCATAATCACTAAATGGTCAAGCATGAAAGATAGAGATATAATATTCAAAGTACATGTCATAACAGAGAGAGTTTAGTTTACCATGAGATTAATAATAGAATTTGTTACAATACACAGTTACATCCAAGATGTTTATTTAAACATAACTAATTCTTATTTCTTCTGTTATTAACAATAAATGTGATCTCAACCGCATTTGTTGCATTCAAAGACTGATTGATATTAACAAAGATTAAGTTAAAGATGCAGAACGATGAAGTGGATAAACGAGTGGAAGATGTGTGGCAATCTACAGGATTCAAAGTAAGATATGTCTTAATCCTAGTTTCCCTTTCTTAAATTGATTTCTGATTTAGTTTGATTTAGCAATTTCGGATCAAATACTTCTTGCGTCTCTTAATTTTCTTTTATTGTTGGATGTTATTATTTTGATTTTTCATTTAACATGTTGACTATTGTTGGATATATAGATTAAACATAAGTGTGAAATTGATTTCATTGCAACAGTATTCATTTCGGTGACCGCACTGCAGCATATCTCCCCAATCAAGGTTTGAATTTGAGGAAATTTGGAATTTCGCTAGTGCTAATGTAACAGAGGAATGAGGAGGGTAAAATGTGACTATACTATTTAGTCCTTTTGCCATAAATATGCAAAATCATGGGTTGATTTAATACATCCAAAATATATGCCACTGTAAGGGCTGAATAAAATTGGTGTGAAAAATATATAGTACATACTCTATAGTTCAAACAAAATGCAATGCTAAGATGCATATTGTAACAACCCAGAAAATCAGAACCAATTAAAATTTTTTATTTTGGCAATTTTAATGAATTTTGAATATTTAAAATGATTTATTTTAAATAATAACGACAAGAAATTTATTTTGAATAGAATTAGAATGTTTATATTTATTTGTATCGAAGTTAGAATATAAATATTTATTTTAATTACAAACAGAATTGAAAATGGCGCGGTAGTTTGAAAGTTCGATTTCAAATTTCAAATGACTGTACAGGATTCAAAATAAACCGGATTTTAGTGAAACCAAAAATATTTGAATCTGCCTGAAAATATCTTTCCAAGCAATCCAAAAAATTGAAATTTCATAGCAGGAATGAAAAGATACGTCCAGTTGAAAATTCAGAATAGTCGCTGTGGAATATATATATATATATTAGTATAATATATGGCCCTTAAAAATAGCCATTTTGTAAATGACCTCTGTTTTCGACGAAACCACTTTTGTTGGATCCGGGATGTCAGGTAATTGCTTCCAATTTTCATAATTTTTGAAATCAATATGTGAGCATGGCAAAAGAAAACGTGTTTTGTCAATTTCAGTTGAATTGGATCGAGCAGAAAATGGCCATTTTTCAGACGGTCTTCAAATTTGACGAAATTAGCTTTGTTAGGATAGTATCATCAAAACATAGCCAGATTTATTTTTCTGGAATTTCTAGAGTCCGTATGTGGCCCCGATAAATTAAAATGTATGTTTAATTTAAATATATACAGATTTATAATTTAATTTAAAGAAAAATTGAACGTAACAACCGAATGGGGTTACGGGACATATCCCATTGTGTTCGGAATAGGGGTAATTGGCTAGGGGCGACAGTCATTGAGTTTTGTTTAGAGTTTGTAGCGATAATTAGAATTAAATAATAAAAGGGGGGTATATATTTAACTTTGACCAGTCAAAACCCATCTTCTTTTTTCGCGAATCAGAAAAAGGCCTCGTTGCTCAAAACCGCATGACGGAATTTCGTTCGATCCTTCACACCTTAAAATCTTCCAATCCAAGCTATAATCCAAGAAAGTTCCAAAGCAACTTTGAAGAAGATCGAGAGCTAAGTAAATCCATAAGGTCTGATTTCGTATGGTGCTCTAAATCTCGCGAATCGAGCTTGGAAAGGTCAGCCGCGACGACTGAAATACCGTCGCCGTCCGTTGCTCGAGCCGGATGTAGTGCATCTCGCCGGAGAGCTGACGCGAAGGCTTCAACGTGGCAGCCTCTGATCGGACCCCCGGCGATCCTAGTGGCGGAAAACTGCAACCCTAAGTTGCGAGCACAGTTGAACGACGTTCACAGTGAGTTTATTTTATTTTCAGATTTTTTTTGTTATTAAATACAACATGGTTTAAAAACTATTTTTTATTATAAATAACATTACATAGAAATAAGATTTTATATATATAACTTTGATTTGAAAATATGGTTTAAATATAAAATATACGTTGTTTTAAAAATATAAAATAACATGGTTTTAAAAATATAAAAATAGGATTTTTAAAATATAAAGCAATGTTTAAAGTGTGAATTTTCAATAGGATAACATTGTTAGAAGAATGTAATTCTATAAAGAAATGGTAAATAAAAATATGTGTATTTTATAAAGATAACATTGAAATAAAAATATATGATTTTATATTGAACTTAGGATTAAAAATTTGACTCTGTTTAAAAATATGATTTATATATAAAAATTTGATCTTTATATAGACAGTGACAAGATAAAAATTCGATTTTTATATATATAATAGCATATTAAAAATGTGATTTTTATAGTGTATTCGTCATATTAAAATTGTGAGTATTATGGTGTAAACATCATGTTAAAGATTTGATTTTTATTATGAAGTCAACGTAATAAAAATATGATTTTTATATAAATGGCTTTGAAGTAAAATATGTAATGACCCGCATTGGCAGAGGTATTATAATTAATTTATTTAATTATTGAAATGGTGGTTTATAGAATTTAATGGTCGTGGAATTAAATAATGGGGAATATTTAAATTAAAATAATAATTTAAATAATATATTTAATGCTGAAATAATCAGAATTGGCCGAAATGTCGATATGGTGTGAACCGGATCATCTGTGATATTTAATTCAGCTTGGAATTGAATTTGAATAACGAATATATTATATAAACGACAGTTTGAACATAGAATTATAATATAATTAAAATCGAGCTTGAAATGGCGTTGTAGTTCGAAAATTGGCGATTCGAACTTCAACTTAATGTATAGGATTCGTTTTAAGCCGGATTTCTGTGAAACAAGAAACGTGTGGAGCTGGTGGAGTATATCTTTCTAGTGGAAGAGAAAAATCGAGATTTCTTTGTGTAGATTTTGATTTACGTCCAAATAAAATTTCAGAAAAGTCGCTGTGGAATTCCTTTATAATTTGCAACGCTTTATTTACGTTATAAACAGATATTTTAAAATATTTGAATATCGGGTTTGAATTTAGACAGGGTTCTTTTGATACATAACGATAATTTAATTTTTAGAAATTTACTGTAATTTCTAATTAATTAAATAAGCAACTTTTTATTTGAAGTATTTTGCACCCTTAATCAGCGATTTGGGGGTTTCACAATATAAGTTAATCTACCGGTATTATTATATTTCTGGAGTCGGGACACCTCGCTCATCACGATGGTGTTTTTATTTCTGTCCGTAGCAACGCGGACATGAACGGAATTCTACGCAGTACTCTACAACTATAAATATTTCAAACAAGTATAAACATATAATAAAATTCGTTTTAAATGGCATGGTGTCTAAGTATACGAAAACACATCTAAATGAAAGGGAAAAAACTCAACATGACACATCTAAATAAAAGGGACACGTGTCTCCAATGTTGCCATGAACGTTGCCTGTCCCATTTTAATCTCTACGTGTTGTCTCGCTCACCATAAATACAAAACTGCATTGCTAAGGAAAACATCCTATATATAGTCACCGACGATATGTTTCTCTGGTCTTTCCCTTATTCCCTTCTCTGTCCACATGCTTCCTCTTAGTTCTCTGGAAAAATAAGGAACTGCATCCACTCTTGATCAACACGCAGACACTTAAGTGGCAAAAATATAGCATGGGAACTTGCATGGAGCCAACGCTTTCGAATGAGAAGGTAATGCTGTGGAGGGACGCGAGCAAGGATGAGGAGAAAATTTGTTGGGGAGTTCGACAATTTGCAGTGGTTCATAGGGTTCGAAAGTCCGATGGATGGGAAGCATCGAGCGTTGGTTAATGAGTACATTCAGATTTAACAGGATGGATAGCATATGCAGTGAAGGTTTGAAAAGGTTCGATGTTGGTGTTGGGGTTTCCGCTGAAACCTGGAGACGTAAGGATGCTGTCGAGTTCTTCTATTTTGTGTGAGGATGAAGGTGTATGTGAAGAGGAGTTTTGTGGTGGAGAGTTTAGGGAGTTCGGTCAAGAATGAAGGGGAACGATGGGTTTTGAATTGGGAAATTGAGTTCGATAGAATACTGGAGAGTGAATTGTTGAGGAAGAAGGTCAATACGGGTTTGTTCTGGTTAGGAAGGAAGATGGGCTGACTAAAGAGGTTAAGGCCCATTTATTTTATAAATAAAGTTTTATTTAAATTTAAATATCGTACAAACTTGAATAAGTCTTAACTTGTTCATACATTGACGGAATTCAGCGAAACAAGATCCGACAGGATCGTATGGATGAGAGCTTCACAATGAAGTTGACTGGGAGTGAATCCGAGCCCGTTACAATTTATGGCAAAATAAATTTTCCAATCTGAATCAACGACAATTATCGTTTTTAACGATGATAGTCCAACGTGAGTAAATCTCACTAACTCTGAACAGTTTATAATTTCATGTTGTATTTTTAGAACTGTTAGAAATTGTCTGATTGACTGTGTGTTGACTGTTTGATTGAACTGCTAGTCAGTTAGTTGAATTTCTATATTGATTCTGTTTAACAGAATATATCATATGGAACTGAAAGTGATGTTGATTTTATTGTCTAACATCTGTGATGCAGGGAAACAGGTTGGAGGAATCCAACCGGATTCCTCAACATTTATTTTACTGTTTTTCATATATTGTGATATATGATGTGATATATAATCTGTTATCGATTATATGTGTTTGAACGATATTGATCATCGTGAATTTGATATGTTGAATACCATAACATACCGAAATGTTGATAAGGTAATATTTTCAAAGTGATATTTGAAAATAAAATATTTATAAATGGAATATTTATAAATAAGAAATATTTATAAATTGGAATATTTATAAATAGGAGATATTTAGAAAAAGGGAAAACGTTATAAAAAGGAAACTGTTATAAGAAGGAAATCATTTGTAAAGTGAAGAACCGTTGCTAAAAGTAAATCTTTATAAATGAATAGATTAATCGAGTTAAAAGGAGTTAATCGATGTTAGTTTAATCGAGTAAAAAGGAGTTAATCGATGTTAGTTTAATCGAGTTAAAAGGAGTTAATCGACGTTAGTTTAATCGATTAGAGTTAAAGCAAATGAGTTAATCGAATATATTTTATTCGAATAGAGTAAAAGGAGTTAATCGAATATATAGTTTATTCGAATAGAATAAAGGAGTTAATCGAATTAGTTATTCGAATAGAATAAAGGAGTTTATCAGATATAGTTTATTCGAATAGAGTTAAAGGAGTTAAAACGAATATGGTATTTGAAAGTTAGTAAATTGAATTAGTTTTTCGAAAGGGGTTAGTCGAGTCGAGTTAGTTGAATAGAGTTAATCGAATATTAGTTATTCGAATTAGGTTAAACCAGTTAGGGTAAAACCATTAGAGTAAACCAGTTAGGGTAAAACCATTAGAGTAAATCAGTTAGAGTTAAACCATTAGGGTAAACCAGTTAGAGTTAAACAGTTAGTTTAAGTCAGTTAAAGTAAATCGATAGAGTTATATCGAACTAGAATTTATTGAATAGAGTAAATCAAATAGAGTAAATCAAATAGAATAAATCGAATAGAGATTTATTCGAACGAGAGTTAAGTAAGGAAGTTAGTTAAAGAAATATAAAGTGAACTTTGCCTATTTCAAAGTTAGAAATGTTGTTCAGTTAAGGTCTGAGAGGTAGTTCTACCCCAACTTGATTGGCTTCGTTTTTAACTAAGGAATAGTTAAGGTTCGGCAGTAAAGGAAATGGTTTGAGTTGGCATCGCGATGGTTTGTTTAAACATCTGTCTAAGTCCAATGAAGAAGCTTTGGAAATGTTTTCCAAATAAGAAACCAAAAATGTTTTCTAATAAAGTAAACAAGAAATGGAAATGTTTTCCATTGTTAATAACGTATATTTTCCAAATTTAAAAAATAAGAAATATTGAATATAGGGAAACAGGAGATAAGTAAATTAATGAAATAAAGAGATAAATGTTGAATGATGTTTGATCGATATAAATTTCCATTTGGAAATAATATCGTTGTTTGCACACCTGTTTTTCTTCGATAGTTAAATCATAGACTATCGAAGTTTTAACCATTTAAACGTTGTTAATATGGAGAGACCGGTTGGATTATTATCCAAAGAACCACTCTGTATTGGCATAAGCACTGCGAATCATATATGCCAAAAGAAATTGAAGATGGAGTTATGCAAGGGCTATCCTGTTTACAGAATAGTGCCTTCGGTTCATCCTGTTCCTGGATGACTTGTATGGACGGATGTCTGATAGAATATTTCCAGACGATCACATATATTGATTTCTCCAACCGTACCAAGAGTGGAAGCGGAGAAGGAAACTTCTTTTAGCTAACACATAATGTATGGTTGAGGACGTCAATCGGTGATTTGATGGATTTGACGATGCAACATTCAAAGTGAATCTGGTGTGATGATAAAGCGTAGCTTCTAGCCTCATCATCCGGTAAATGACAGAAATCGAGCAGGCAGTATGGCTAAGTCGGTCGCACCGAAGTAGGGTGTATAATCACCTGATCTAGAGTTTCATTTACTTCTAAAAATCTATTGTTGATGCTGTCCCATTCGGGAAACGGTTGCTGATCCCAACCGTTGGTGATATACATTCGATACACTCAAGCGAAATGAGTGGTCGGTCATGTGTGGCCGGGTTGCAAGATGTTCTTGTTGAACCCAGTGTATTCCTCTATAGAGGTACACTAGCGAAAGGTGGTTCCATACCTTGTCATAGTTGGAAATCCATTACCCAATACGTGCTTGCGGTTTTGATTGTATACTATATATGTAGAACGTGAGATGAAAGTGTTTCTGCTAGATGATTATTATATTGTGTTGATAGACATTATTATAATATCAAAAGGTTTTTGATATAAAGATATTTGGATTCTCATAAGGGAAAAACCCGTTCCGTTATACGGCGTGGTCTTATGAGATATCGATTACCTGCTTGAATTGTTTTAAACTGTTTTACTCATACCAGTCCCATGACTGACCCGGAGTTTATTTGTTTGTTTCCCTAAACTCTTGGGTGCCTAAATTTGTACGGGCAGTCAAGTAGTCAGGATTTACAGATATACTGGAAGTGCTAGGAGCAGGAGGCTTCAGGATCATATAGCTATAGTTATTTTCGCTGTGTTGTAAGTGCTGTACTTTGATAATGATATGTATATTTAAGTACAGATTTGTATTTCAAAGTTATGTTATGAAATATATTTATTCGTTCCGCTGTGAGATTCGTGTTACTCTGATGTTGTGTTCTTCTTCTTCTTCTATTCTAATTTTCTATCTTATCTTTCCTCACCCTCTAATTTCTTTCACTAATGACTGGTATTTGTCGATGTTTGGTTAGTCATCATTGAGTTTATGGCGATAACCAAAGTCGCTCAAAATCCGGGTCATTACAGTTGGTATCAGAGCAGAAGGTTAATTGATTAACTTGGCTCTGTGGCGTGACTCGGTAGAGATAGGGTTTGTAATGCCCTAGATTGAGTTGAGTGTATATATACAAGTGAACGTATTTGTTATTGATATAAAAATTTGTTTTATATTGTGGAGATTCATTGGTTGAGTTTTTTATGAGTTCTGGTCGATCAGTTTGATCCACTGTATCGGTAGGAGTTACTAAACACTCGAATACGATGGGTCGACACGATATGCTTTGAAAAGAGGGTAAATTAAAATAAGTTTACCCAACGTATATCTTTATATAGAGAAGATATATATATCAAAATTATAATATAGTGGATATATTAGTTGTTATTATAATCGAGTAAGATTATAAATTAAATGGTTATGTAAATAACCAATCAGAACTCATATAAGTGAAATACGTGGAATCAGATGAGTTAGATCTGAAATTTAAACTAGAAATTGAATTAAAACTCTGGAGAATTGGATAAGTGTTTGTAAATGGTTTTGGATTGAAAATAAGGACAATTTAAGATCCTGGGAAATTTTTAAATTGTTTTACAAGCAGTGTGAATTATATTTTGAAATGAATTTCAAAGTGGAAAAGTTTAGAAATTGTTTTATGGTATTGAAATCACTTCGATCACTGGAAAATAGATTCTGATGATGACAGCTGCATCATCAGTATTCATTTTCAAGTTGTAAGTGACGAATTACTACCAGAGATACTGTTGTGAATTTGTTTTGGGAAAGACAAGTTGGGTTGAATTTCAAAATGGAATTTAAAATATAGGATTTGAATATTGAAGGTGAAATGGAATTTGAATATAGAATTCAAATGGAATTTAAAATATAGAATTTGAATATATAGAATTTGAATAGAATTTGAATATATAGAATTTGAATTTAGACAGGGTTCTTTTGATACATAACGATAATTTAATTTTTAGAAATTTACTGTAATTTCTAATTAATTAAATAAGCAACTTTTTATTTGAAGTATTTTGCACCCTTAATCAGCGATTTGGGGGTTTCACAATATAAGTTAATCTACCGGTATTATTATATTTCTGGAGTCGGGACACCTCGCTCATAACGACGGTGTTTTTATTTCTGTCCATAGCAATGCGGACATGAACGGAATTCTACACAGTACTCTACAACTATAACTATTTCAAACAAGTATAAATATATAATAAAATTCGTTTTAAATGGCATGGTGTCTAAGTATACGAAAGCACATCTAAATGAAAGGGAGAAAACTCAACACGGCACATCTAAATAAAAGGGACACGTGTCTCCTATGTTGCCATGAACGTTGCCTGTCTCATTTTAATCTCTACGTGTTGTCTCACTCACCATAAATACAAAACTGCATTGCTAAGGAAAACATCCTATATATAGTCACCGACGATATTTTTCTTTGGTCTTTCCCTTATTCCCTTCTCTGTCCACATGCTTCCTCTTAGTTCTCTGGAAAAATAAGGAACTGCATCCACTCTTGATCAACACGCAGACACTTAAGTGGAAAAAATATAGCATGGGAACTTGCATGGAGCCAACGCTTTCGAATGAGAAGGTAATGCTGTGGAGGGACGCGAAAAAGGCTGAGGAGAAAACTTGTTGGGGGGTTCGACGATTTGCAGTGGTTCATAGGGTTCGAAAGTCCGATGGATGGGAAGCATCGAGCGTTGGTTAATGAGTACATTCGGGTTTAACAGGATGGATAGCATATGCAGTGAAGGTTTGAAAAGGTTCGTTGTTGGCGTTGGGGTTTCCGTTGAAACCTGGAGACGTAAGGATGCTGTTGAGTTCTTCTATTTTGTGTGAGGATGAAGGTGTATGTGAAGAGGAGTTGTGTGGTGGAGAGTTTAGGGAGTTCGGTCAAGAATGAAGGGGAAACGATGGGTTTTGAATTGGGAAATTGAGTTCGACAGAATACTGGAGAGTGAATTGTAGAGGAAGAAGGTCAATACGGGTTTGTTCTGGTTTAGGAAGGAAGATGGGCTGACTAAAGAGGTTAAGGCCCATTTATTTTATAAATAAAGTTTTATTTAAATTTAAATATTGTACAAACTTGAGTAATTCGTAACTTGTTCATACATTGATGGAATTCAGCGAAACAAGATCCGACAGGATCGTATGGACGAGAGCTTCACAATGAAGTTGACTGGGAGTGAATCCGAGCCCGTTACAACTTATGGCAAAATAAATTGTCCAATCTGAATCAACGACAATTATCGTTATTAACGATGATAGTCCAACGTGAGTAAATCTCACTAACTCTGAACAGTTTATAATTTCATGTTGTATTTTTAGAACTGTTAGAAATTGTCTGATTGACTGTGTGTTGACTGTTTGATTGAACTGCTAGTCAGTTAGTTGAATTTCTATATTGATTCTGTTTAACAGAATATATCATATGGAACTGAAAGTGATGTTGATTTTATTGTCTAACATCTGTGATGCAGGGAAACAGGTTGGAGGAATCCAACCGGATTCCTCAACATTTAATTTACTGTTTTTCCATATATTGTGATATATGATGTGATATATAATCTGTTATCGATTATATGTGTTTGAACGATATTGATCATCGTGAATTTGATATGTTGAATACCATAACATACCGAAATGTTGATAAGGGAATATTTTCAAAGTGATATTTGAAAATAAAATATTTATAAATGGAATATTTATAAATAAGAAATATTTATAAATTGGAATATTTATAAATGGGAGATATTTAGAAAAAGGGAAAACGTTATAAAAAGGAAACTGTTATAAGAAGGAAATCATTTGTAAAGTGAAGAACCATTACTTTATAAATGAATAGATTAATCGAGTTAAAAGGAGTTAATCGATGTTAGTTTAATTGAGTTAAAAGGAGTTAATCGATGTTAGTTTAATCGAGTTAAAAGGAGTTAATCGACGTTAGTTTAATCGATTAGAGTTAAAGCAAATGAGTTAATCGAATATGGTTTATTCGAATAGAGTAAAAGGAGTTAATCGTATATATAGTTTATTCGAATAGAATAAAGGAGTTAATCGAATTAGTTATTCGAATAGAATAAAGGAGTTTATCAGATATAGTTTATTCGAATAGAGTTAAAGGAGTTAAAACGAATATGGTATTCAAAAGTTAGTAAATTGAATTAGTTATTCGAAAGGAGTTAGTCGAGTCGAGTTAATTGAATAGAGTTAATCGAATATTAGTTATTCAAATTAGGTTAAACCAGTTAGGGTAAAACCATTAGAGTAAACCAGTTAGGGTAAAACCATTAGAGTAAATCAGTTAGAGTTAAACCATTAGGGTAAACCAGTTAGAGTTAAACAGTTATTGTAAATCAGTTAAAGTAAATCGATAGATTTATATCGAACTAGAATTTATTGAATAGAGTAAATCAAATAGAATAAATCGAATAGAGATTTATTCGAACGAGAGTTAAGTAAGGAAGTTAGTTAAAGAAATATAAAGTGAACTTTGCCTATTTCAAAGTTAGAAATGTTGTTCAGTTAAGGTCTGAGAGGTAGTTCTACCCCAACTTGATTGGCTTCATTTTTAACTAAGGAATAGTTAAGGTTCGGCAGTAAAGGAAATGGTTTGAGTTGGCATCGCGATGGTTTATTTAAACATCTGTCTAAGTCCAATGAAGTAGCTTTGGAAATGTTTTCCAAATAAGAAACCAAAAATGTTTTTTAATAAAGAAAACAAGGAATGGAAATGTTTTCCATTGTTAATAACGTTTATTTTCCAAATTTAGAAAATAAGAAATATTGAATATAGGGAAACAAGAGATAAGTAAATTAATGAAATAAAGAGATAAATGTTGAATGATGTTTGATCGATATAAATTTCCATTTGGAAATAATATCGTTGTTTGCACACCTATTTTTCTTCGATAGTTAAATCACAGACTATCGAAGTTTTGACCATTTTAACGTTGTTAATATGGAGAGACCGGTTGGATTATTATCCAAAGAACCACTCTATATTGGCATAAGCGCTGCGAATCATATATGCTAAAGGAAATTGAAGACGGAGTTATGCAAGGGCTATCCTGTTTACAGAATAGTGCCTTCAGTTCATCCTGTTCCTGGATGACTTGTATGGACGGATGTCTGACAGAATATTTCCAGACGATCACATATATTGATTTCTCCAACCATACCAAGAGTGGAAGCGGAGAAGGAAACTTCTTTTAGCTAACACATAATGTATGGTTGAGGAGGTCAATCTGTGATTTGATGGATTTGACGATGTGGCATTCAAAGTGAATCTGGTGTGATGATAAAGTGTAGCTTCTAGCCTCATCATCCGGTAAATGACAGAAATCGAGCAGGCATCATGGCTAAGTCGGTCGCACCGAAGTAGGGTGTATAATCACCTGATCTAATGTTTCATTTACTTCTAAAAATCTATTGTTGATGCTGTCCCATTCGGGAAACGGTTGCTGATCCCAACCGTTGGTGATATACATTCGATATACTCAAGCGAAATGAGTGGTCGGTCATGTGTGGCCGGGTTGCAAGATGTTCTTGTTGAACCCAGTGTATTCCTGTCTAGAGGTACACTAGCGAAAGGTGGTTCCATACCTTGTCATAGATGGAAATCCATTACCCAATACGTGCTTGCGGTTTTGATTGTATACTATATATGTAGAACGTGGGAAGAAAGCGTTTCTGCTAGATGATTATTATATTGTGTTGATAGACATTATTATAATATCAAAAGGTTTTTGATATAAAAATATTTGGATTCTCATAAGGGAAAATCCGTTCCGTTATATGGCGTGGTCTTATGAGATATCGATTACTTGCTTGAACTGTTTTAAACTGTTTTGCTCATACCAGTCCCATGACTGACCCGGAGTTTATTTGTTTGTTTCCCTAAACTCTTGGGTGCCTAAATTTGTACGAGCAGTCAAGTAGTCAGGATTTACAGATATACTGGAAGAGCTAGGAGCAGGAGGCTTCAGGATCATATAGCTATAGTTATTTCCGCTGTGTTGTAAGTGCTGTACTTTGATAATGATATGTATATTCAAGTGCATATTTGTATTTCAAAGTTATGTTATGAAATATATTTATTCGTTCCGCTGTGAGATTCGTGTTACTCTGATGTTGTGTTCTTCTTCTACTTCTATTCTAATTTTATATCTTATCTTTCCTCACCCTCTAATTTCTTTCACAAATGACTGGTATTTGTCGATGTTTGGTTAGTCATCATTGAGTTTATGGCGATAACCAAAGTCGCTCAAAATCCGGGTCATTACAAAATATAATTTTATTATATGGTTAGAATTATAAAAATACAATTTTTATATATGAAGTGGAGATATAAAAACATGATTTAAATATATATATATATATATATATATATAACAACACGATAAGAATGTGATTTTTAAAATATATAGCATTGTTAAAAATATAATTTTTAACATAAACTACGTGAATCAGATTATATGGAAATCACGAAGAAGAACGCTATGCACTTGAAATGAAAGCGTTCAGAAATAAAACTGGCGGAGTGGATTCCAAAGGTGAGAACTCCTCATTGAAATTTCTTGTACAGTTATTTACTTTATAACTGCATATATGAACTGCTCCCCGTCGTCCACAGACCATGGACAACTTGTTTGCTTGATTGTGTTGATGTAATTGATTGTGATGTCGAATGGAATGTAAAATATTCATGTGCCGAATAAAATATTTTATCGTTAAAAATATAATTTTTAACGTGTATATGAATATTCGTTTACAAATCGAATGATTTGTTTATGTAAACAAATTTGACTAATATTGATTGGGATGATAAATTTTACACATCGCCCAACTACACAAATAAAATCCATTATTTGTTGATTGAAACCCCACACGGGTGTTAGGATGATATTTGACGTACACTAATCCCTACTGTTTAGTCGTATGTCAATCGATAGGTTGACAAACTGTTGTAAGTGTTAAATATTTATAGTTAATGCTTATACAGTGTAGGATGCACTCTGGATGATGGTTGATTGTTCATCGTTGTTGTTCTATACGTGTGTTGTATGAAATCCATATAAACAACATCATATGGTAATTGACTGTGTCTGATTCCAATTAGAAATATTTGAAACTATAAAAATATTTGAAAATATAGTCATACTTGAAACAGAAATATTTGAATATAGAAATATTCAAAATTGAAATATCTGAATATAGAAATATTTAAAAATAATGAATATTTTAAAATAATATTCAGTAAAAGATCAAAATGTGATTTTGATGTTTGATTTGGGTTGGACATGAAAATATTTAAATATATAAAGCCGTGTTGATTAGATTAATGCCATTTTGACGTGAACGATATTTATATCGATTTTATTCATTTTTATAATGAATATAAAAAAGGAAGAGATTTCAAAATCTAGTGTTTTGAAAATACTATCATTTATATATCGATGATATGGAATATTTAATTTTGATTTGAAATTGAATATGAAGTTGAAATCATTTTGAAAACGAATTTAAAACAATTTATAAAATATTTTTTAAATGGAAATCGACGAAATATATATTATATATAGATATATAATATAATGGCCTGAATAGAACGCGCCGCGCTGCGACAGTTCGCGAATTTCGACCATTGACTTCGAATGGACATTACGGGAGATCCGACCGTCGGATTCTCCTGAAACCGGAACCGTTGGGTTCTTATCGAAAAGATATTTCTAACGAATATTAGAGATTTGGAATCAAACAGTTGGATTTGGAGTTATGTCCAAATCAAATTTGGAAACGGTCGATGTAAGTGCAGTTCGATGGCCGTTTTTGGAAATCGACTGTACGGGCCTTGATAAAATTATTAAAAATATCAATAATTAGTGCAAAATCATAAGAAGTGATTTGGAAAGAATTTGGATGAAAAATTCCATATTTGAAAAGATAAAAATAGATTTTTATCGAAATGAACTAGTTATGAACTAGAATGATAATCCAATTATTTTTAAATAAATAAATTGGATTTGAAATGTTTTTAAAAATAACCAGAGTTTACAATATATGAATTCGAATGGATTTAAATTGAAATTATCTTCGGAATATTTCGATATTGGATTCCGTGATTATACGGGCATTGTGGAGGAATTTGGAAGATATATATATCGTTATTCCAATACGATGTTTGTTGAGTTCAGAATTTTATATTGAATACAAGTCGATATATTTTCTATTCAGAGTCTTGTTTTTAATATCAAATGGGATTTTGGGTTTGTCATAAACGGTGTCTTCATTAACACTGTTCTGAAACCCCATGTGAAAACAATACGTCTTTTAACTAAGATTTAAAGAAGAATTAACAATTAATGAACATTTAATTGGAATTGAAATGGAATGTAAATCGGGTTTATCATGAACTGTGTTTGAATGACATTCGTTCTTTAACCCAATTTGCAGTGAAATGTAATTTGGAATTTATAAATCTTTATTCTAAGATTTAATGGAATTTCCAAAGTAAATTTTTCCAATTTAATAAAATAAACTGGAATGGAATGGAATTCGATTTGGCAATAATCGAAATTAACTTCTATGGAAGAAGACTGATAATATTTATGGAATTTAAAAGGCTTAGTCGTTATTCCATGTATAATTTTAGTCGAATACGGAAATTGATATCGATTATATATTGGTTTATTTTTCTGTAAAAATTCCAAAGTTAATGGAATGTGATTATTGGGTTTATCGTGAACTGTGTTTTAAATGACATTAGTTCTTTAACCTAGTTAAAGACAAGATTTATTTCCTGAATTGGAAAAATCATTAAGTAATGATTGTTGGAAATTAAAACTGTATTAGAGTTTTAATGAATCTTTAAATAGATTGAAAGGTGAACTTGGTAACTAAAATTATCAAATCCAAGAAATAATCGAGAACGGAGTATCACCAGTTTTGCTCCAAGCATTAGTTAAATCTTTAATTAGATTTGAACGTGAAATGATAATTAAACTTACCGATAACACCGCGGTGTTAGATATGAAGTATTACCAGTTTTACTTCATGGTATAAGTAGGCTGGGATTGGGAAATTAAAACAAATGATTATTTCGGTAAGGGTCGCTAATCCCGACTAGTTTGGAAAACCTTAATATGGTTTGAATTGATATCCAAAGGAAGATTAAAGAATAAATTTTAAAGAATTTATCCTTGATAAAATTAATGGGAACCTTTCCCAAAGTATAAGAATATTTGAATAAAAGAATATTCTGAATTGGAATGAGGCGTATGTAGTGTTTGTGTAGCACTTGTTTATTATATACACGTGTTATTCAGAAAGACCGGGTTTATCCCATTCTGAATAACGGAATCGGCGATGAGTCGACGATGAAGATGGTGGTTGAAGACCGGAGGTCTTCACACCGTTTGGATGATTACTGATGTCTTGATTAGGCCGTACGCCCAAGACAAGGTAATAAGTGGTGATCGTCCAGACGTACTTGGAGATCGACGGATATGCGATGGCCTATCTCTTGTATTGGACATATAGGATGAGGAATAAGGTGCATCCGGTTTTGTTCCGACCCAGAACGAACTTGTAAATGGACTGTGTGTCTGACATCGGATTTCATTCTGTGTGATTGATAGATGTCAGTTGCATAGCGTGAATTGCCTATGTGGCATGCTGAGATGCAAATGATCAAGGATTCTATTGAAAAGCAGAGTCTTGTGGTTGATGATCAAAGCACGACTTTAGTATAGCATAGCTTTGTGTTGTGGTAATTCGCGAGCCTCACACCCCGGTGTGAACCAAAAAAAGGGAAAGGACCTCAGGGAGGGCATGCGTTTCCTTCTAGCTAGGAGTGGTGTCTGGGTTTTGCACGCCCAGATGTTTTGCTTATGTGGATGATGGATAGCGAGGTGCCTCGGTTATATTGGCTCTGCGGGGCCGATGGATGGTATGGTTTTTATACAGACCAGATTGACGCCCCATAGGGCGGGGAAACGCATTGTTCATGCATTTTAATCCACTCTGTGTGGACCGGCCCTGACGATCCAAGGCTTGCCTGCGCACTTGCCTGAGATACAGGCTAGAGCGCCTCGAAGCGGTAAGGACGATCCCTTGCCTTGGTTCATAGATAGAAATCCAACTTCCAATACGTGACATTTCGGTTTTGATTGTAGAGCCTAGTCTGGCAACATAGTGGGATGGGGCACTCATGCCGTTTATGATTGATACATTTATATTTGAAATTGTTTTGACACTATACACTTACAGTAATAGTAAAATATGAAATTTCACGTACCAAGCATTTTGGCTATTATAAGATAAAAACTCTATCCTCCGGCTTGTGTTGTATTATGTGCTGGGACCTAAGTCTTATAATAACTTCATTGTTCTTTATTTAGCATTGTGTTGTTGTTTATACGCACTGGTATTCTTGGGAGGAAACCCATTCCGTGTTATACGGCGTGGTCCCTTGATTTACATTACTTTAAAACCAAGATAATAACTGTTTTGGTTCTCACACCAGTCACATGACTGACCTGGAGTTTATTGTTTTAACCTAAACTCTGGGTGCCCATATTTTCCACACGGGCAGCTAGTAGTTTTGGTTTTGCAAATTTATATTCACAGGATCCTGGTTTACAGCTGGAATGATATTCAGAAAGCTCTGTATCCGTATATTGTTTTCAGTTGTGTTTTGTATTATTTTCTGCTGCATTGTAACTTGTAATTCTCTGATATTTAGTAAATGTGTAATATTTATTCATACTCTGTATATTCTTGTGTTCTGATGAAATAGTTGTAATAAGCAATGAAATATTCTTTTGTTTGTGTTCTGATTTGTCGTGTTCTCAACTCAATCTGGGATTTCCTTCACGGGGAAGTTCGGGTCGTTTCATTTTGGTATCGGAGGTTTGGTTTACAGAGCTTGAGAACAAGACACTTTAGAACCATACGAAAGAATTCATCAGAGATTGCATTAGTAATACCCAATGAGAGTGACTCACTAGAGATAGGATCAATAGTATCCTAGAATGAGTTGGAAGAGTGTAATTTTTAAAATAAAAATGAAAACCAATTTTGTTTTGAAAATTTAAATCAATTATTCGTATTTGAATGTTTATTTATATTGAATTTGGGCAATCAAGTATATAGACATTTTAATATACGTCTGATCCACATGTATTTTAAGCCTCGAATATACTAGATAGATATAGAATCACGCTCTAGTCGCCCAGGAATGATTCTGACGATGGGTACCCATCATCAATGTTATGTTCATGTTTTGAAAGTGGGATGCCTATATATTTCCAATTGACTGGTGTGAGAACCGAAACTAGATAAGGTCTATTGTTGTGATTTGGCATAAAAAATGGATTTTTATATAAATAAAAAAATTATGAATTTGAAACAACAATCAACTAATTGATTGTTGGTTATGTTGTACGATTATTTGTTAAACAATAAAACCATTATGTGAATGAACTGTAATTATAACCAAATTGTGCCGAATGTTGAATTGGATTGAAAATTATTTGAAATTGCATGCATATACATGTATTTACATTGAACAGGTCATAGCAAGGAGGCTAGAGCACATGAATAAAATTGTATTCCCGACAAATAGGTAATGTTTATTGTATTTCTTGGGTATTGGTATTTTATGAGCCGATTGGCTAGCCGCTTGGCTTTTTCTTTTTCTTTTTGAGATGAGAGGGCCTGTGTAACAGTTTGGGGATTTTCCCGTGCTCCCTGTACAAAGGAAGTTATGGCGAAATTTTTCGAAAATTTAGGGTGTTAGCCAAATTTTTGAAAAATTAGAAATTCTTTGAGACCGAAAAGTTGAAGAATGAAAGCCAAACTGAAAGTTGAACTGGTTAGTTAAACAACTTTCAGCTCCGTTCCTTTTCGAGGACGAAAAGATTTTAAGTGGGGGAGATTGTAACAACCCAGAAAATCAGAACCAATTTAAAATTTTTATTTTTGGCAACTTTAATGAATTTTGAATATTTAAAATGATTTATTTTAAATAATAATGACAAGAAATTTATTTTGAATAGAATTAGAACGTATATATTTATTTGAATCGAAGTTAGGATATAAATATTTTAATTATAAAAGGCATTGAAAATGGCGTAGTAGTTTGAAAATTCGATTTCAAATTTCAAATGACTGTACATGATTCAAAATAAACCGGATTTTAGTGAAACTAAAAATATTTGAATCTATTTGAAAATATCTTTCCAACGAATCCAAAAAATTGAAATTTTATAGCGGGAATGAAAAGATACATCCAGTTGAAAAATTCAGAATGGTCGCTGTGGAATTTATATATATTTTAATATAATATATAGCCCTTAAAAATAGCCATTTTGCAAATGACCTCTGTTTTCGACGAAACCACTTTTGTTGGATCCGGGATGTCAAGTTAATGCTAGATTTCAATTTTCATAATTTTAGAAATCAATATGTTAGCGTGGCAAAAGAAAACGTGTTTTATCAATTTCAATTGAATTGGATCGACCATAAAATGGTCATTTTTCAAATGGTCTTCAAATTTGACGAATTTAATTTTATTAGAACCGTATCATCAAAACATAGCCAGATTTATTTTTCTGAAATTTTTAGAGTCCGTATGTGGTCCCGGTAAATTAAAATGTACGTTTAAATTAAATATATACCGATTTATAATTTAATTTATAGCAAAACTGATCGTAACAGCCAAGTGGGGTTACGGAACATATCCCATTGTGTTCGGAATGGGGGTAATTGGCTAGGGGCGATAGTCGTTGAGTTTTGTTTGGAGTTCATAGCGATAATTAGAATTAAATAGAATTAAATAGTAAAAAGGGGTGGGGTATATATTTAACTTTGACCAGTCAAAATCCATCTTCTTTTTTTTCGCGAATCAGAAAGAGGCCCTACTGTTCAAAACCGCACGGCAGAATTTCGTTCGATCCTTCACATCTTAAAATCTTCCAATCCAAGCTATAATCCAAGAAAATTCCAAAGCAACTTTGAAGAAGATCGAGAGTTGAGTAAATCCATAAGGTCTAATTTCGTATGGTGCTCTAAATCTCGCGAATCGAGCCTGGAAAGGTTAGTCGTGTTGATTGAAATCCAGTCGTCGTCCGTTGCTCGAGCTGGACGTGGTGCACCTTGCCGGAGAGCTGACGCGAAGGCCTTCAACGTGGCAGCCTCTGATCGGACCCCCGACGATCCTGGTAGCGGAAAACTGCAACCCTTGGTTGCGAGCACAATTAGCCGACGTTCACAGTGAGTTTAACATTGATTTTATTTTCAGTTTTTTTTATTTTATTATTATTAAATACTACATGATTTAAAAACTGATTTTTATTATAAATAACATTACATAAAAATAAGATTTTTATATATAACTTTGTTTTTAAAATATGGTTTAAATATAAAATATACACTGTTTTAAAAATATAAAATAACTTGGTTTTAAAAATATAAAAATAGGATTTCTAAAATATGAAACAATGTTTAAAATGTTAATTTTCAATAGGATAACATCGTTAGAAGAATGTAATTCTATATAGAAATGGAAAATTAAAAAACGTGATATTTATAAAGATAACATAGAAATAAAAATATATGATTTTATATAGAACTTAGGATTAAAAATATGACTTTGTTTAAAAATGTGATCTTTATATAGACGGTGACAAGATAAAAATTCGGTTTATATATATATATATATAATAGCATATTAAAAATGTGATTTTTATAGTGTATTCATCATATTAAAAACGTGAATATTATGGTGTAAACATCATGTTAAAGATTTGAGTTTTATTATGAAGTTAAAGTATTAAAATTTTGATTTTTAATTAAATGGTTTTGAAGTAGAAATATAATTTTATTATATGATTAGGATTATAAAAATATGATTTTTATATATGAAGTGGCGATATAAAAACGTGATTTTTATATATATAACAATACGATAAGGATTTGATTTTTAACAAATATAGCGTTGTTAAAAATATATTTTTTAACATAAACTGCGTGAAACAGATTACGTGGAAATCACGAAGAGGAACGCTACGCACTGGAAATGAAATCGTTTAGAAATAAAACTGGTGGAGTGGATTCCAAAGGTGAGAACTCCTCACTGAAATTTCTTGTATAGTTATTTACTTTATAACTGCATATATCAACTGCTCCCCGTCGTCCTCAGACCATGGATGACCTGTTTATTTGATTGTGTTGTTGTTATTGATTGTGATGTGGAATGGAATGTAAAATATTCATGTGTCGAATAAAATATTCTATTGTTAAAAATATAATTTTTAACGATATATGAATATTCATTTACAAATCGAATGATTTTTTTACGTACACCGATTTGACTGATATTGATAAGGAAGATAAATTTTTCACATCGCCCAACTGCACAAATAAAATCCATTATTTGTTGATTGAAACCCCACACGGGTGTTGGGATGATATTTGACGTACACTAATCCTAACTGTTTAGTTGTATGTCAATCGATAGGCTGACAGACTGTTGTAAGCATTAAATATTTATAGTTAATGCTTATACAGTGTAGGACGCACTCTTGATGATGGATGATTGTTTATCATTGTTGTTCTATACGTGTGTTGTATGAAATCCATATAAACAACATTATATGTAATTGACTGTGTCTGATTCCAATTGAGAAATATTTGAAAATATAGAATTATTTGAAAAAATAGAAATATTTGAAATAGAAATATTTGAATATAGAAATATTTGAAATAGAAATATTTGAAAACAGAAATATTTTAAAATAACGAATATTTTAAAATAATATTCAGTAAAAGATCAAAATGAGATTTTGACGTCTGGTTTGGGATGGACACTAAAATATTTAAATATATAAAGCCGTGTTGATTAGATTAACGCCATTTTGACGTGAACGATATTTATATCGATTTTATTCATTTTTATAATGAATATAAAAAAGGAAGAGATTTCAAAATCTATTTTTTTTGAAAATACTATCATTTATATATCGATGATATGGAATATTCAATTTTGATTTGAAATTGAATATGAAGTTGAAACCGTTTTGAAAACAAATTTAAAATGATTTATAAAATATGTTTTAAATGGAAATCGACATAATATATATTATATATATAATATAATGGCTTGAATAGAACGCGCCGCGCTGCGGTAGTTCGCGAATTTCGACCATTGACTTCGAGTGGACATTACGGAAGATCCGACCGTTAGATTCTCCTAAAACTTTGGGTTCGTATCAAAAATAGATTTCTAACGAATGTTATAGATTTGAAATCTGACTGTTGGATTTGGAATTATGTCCAAACCAAATTTGGAAAAGGTCACTGTAAGTGCAGTTCGATGGCCGTTTATGGAAATCGACTGTATGGGCCTTGATAAAATTATTAAAAATATCAATAATTAGTGTGAAATTATAAGAAGTGATTTGGAAAGAATTGGGATGAAAAATTCCATATTTTAAAATATAAAAACAGATTTTTATCAAAATGAACTAGTTATGAAGTAGAATTATAGTCTAATTATTTTTAAATAAATAAATCGGATTTGAAATGGTTTTAAAAATAACCAAAATTTCCAATATATGAATTGGAATGGATTTAAATCGAAATTATCTTCAGAATGTTTCGATATTGGATTCTGTGATTATACGGGCATTGTGGAGGAATTTGGAAGATATATATATATATATATATATATATATATATCGTTATTCCAATACGATGTTTGTTGAGTTCAGAATTTGTATTGAATATAAGCCGATATATTTTCTATTCAGAGCCTTGTATTTAATATCAAATGGGATTTTGGGTTTGTCGTGAACGGTTTCTTCATCCACACTGTTCTGAAACCCCATGTGAAAAGAATAAGTCTTTTAACTAAGATATAAAGAAGAATTACCAATTAATGAACATTTAATTGGAATTAAAATGGAATGTAAATCGGGTTTATCGTGAACTGTGTTTTAATGACGTTCGTTCTTTAACCCAATTTGCAGTGAAATGTAATTTGGAATTTATAAATCTTTATTCTAAGATTTAATGGAATTTCCAAAGTAAAGTTTTCCAGTTTAATAAAATAAATTGGAATGGAATGGGATTAGATTTGCCAATAATCGAAATGAACTTCTGTGGAGGAAGACTGATAATATATATGGAATTTAAAAGGCTTAGCCGTTATTCCATGTATAATTTTAGTCAGATACAGAAATTGATATCGATTATATATTGGTTTATTTTTCCGTGAAAATTCCATAATTAATGGAATGTGATTTTGGGTTTATCGTGAACTGTGATTTAAATGACATTAGTTCTTTAACCCAGTTAAAGACAGTATTTATTTCCTGAATTGGAAAAATCATTAAGTAATGATTGTTGCAAATTAAAACTATATTAGAGTTTTAATGAATCTTTAAATAGATTGAAAGGTGAATTTCGCAAACTAAATTATCATAGGGTGCGTTTTTTACAGGTCCCTATTAAGTTTCAAAATTAGGCTCACCCCCGGTCATAAACTTATTGTAAATTTAGTCCCTATTTTTCAAAAATTAATCAAATAAATATAAAAAAATTACGAAATTTAATATTTAAATAAAATAAGTACACGCTAAAAAATCAGATTAAAAAAACATGTCAAAACCAAAAAATACAACAAAAAACCGAAAATGCAGTAAAATGCATAGAAACATGCACATATTTCAAATATTTGCATACATGTATGCATCTATTTCAAATTCTGCATCATAAAGCAGCATATATGCATTCATGTATGCAGATATTCTGAAATACATGCATGATTTCATGCAAGTATTCAATTTCTGCACGGAAATCATGCATACTTGTATATGTGCATACAAGTATGCAGAAAAATCTGCATTAAAGTATGCACATATTGTGATGCCTCAATTTTGTAGAACATTCTTGCATACAAGTATGCAGTTACTTTGAATAATTGCATACTTGTATGCAATTATTCATTAGGCGTGCAAATATTCTGGCATGTATATTCAAATAGTTGCATACATGTATGCAACTATTGGTAAAAGTTGCATACATGTATGCAACTTTTTTTTTTGTTTGCGTGAACTTCTGGTAATATTTCCAGAATTTAGATTTTTTTTTAAGTGGTAGCACATTTTTTGGTAGAAACACGTAGATGGCGGAATGTTTGAAGCAGGAGGCAGAAAGATCGGGCGACACCTTAAAATAGGGGGCGGGTTTGAAGATGAAACATAACAGGGACGTGTCGTGAATTAAGTTTGAAAACAGGGATGTGTGCCTAATTTTCACATTATCAAATCCAAGAAATGATCGAGAATGGAGTATCACCAGTTTTGCTCCAAGCGTTAGTTAAATCTTTAATTAGATTTGAACGTGAAATGGTAATTAATTTTACAGAAAAAACCGTGGTGTTAGATATGAAGTATTACCAGTTTTACTTCATGGGATGAATAGGTTGGGATTGGGAAATTAAAACAAATGATTACTTCGGTAAGGATCGCTAATCCCAACTAGTTTGGAAAACCTTAATATGGTTTGAATTGATATCCAAAGGAAGATTAAAGAATAAATTTTAAAGAATTTATCTTTGATAAAATTAATGGGAACCTTTCCCAAAGTATAAGAATATTTGAATAAAAGAATATTCTGAATTGGAATGAGGCATATGTAGTGTTTGTGTAGCACTTGTTTATTATATACGCGTGTTATTCGGAAAGACCCGGTTCATCCCATTCTGAATAACGGAATCGGCGATGAGTCGACGATGAAGACGGTGGTTAAAGACCGGAGGTCTTCACATCGTTTGGATGATTACTGATGTATTGATTAGGCTATACACCCAAGACAAGGTAATAAGTGGTGATCGTCCAGACGTACTTGGAGATCGACGGATATGCGAGGGCCTCTCTCTTGTATTGGACATATGAGATGAGGAATAAGGTGCATCCGGTTTCGTTCCTCCGGCTCGCGTTGCATTGTGTGATGGGACCCGAGTCTTATAATAGCTTCATTGTTCTTTATTTAGCATTGCGCTACTGTTTTTATGCATTGGTATTCTTGGGAGGAAACCCGTACCGTGTTATATAGCGTAGTCCCTTGATTTACCTTACTTTAAAACCAAGATAATAATTGTTTTAGTTCTCACACCAGTCACATGACTGACCTGCAGTTTATTGTTTTGACCTAAACTCTGGGTGCCACTATTTTCCACATGGGCAGCTAGTAGTTTTGGTTTTGCAGATTTATATTCATAGGATCCTGGTTTCCAGCTGTATTGTAACTTGTAA
This sequence comes from Allium sativum, assembly GCA_030737875.1. Taxonomy (NCBI): domain Eukaryota; kingdom Viridiplantae; phylum Streptophyta; class Magnoliopsida; order Asparagales; family Amaryllidaceae; genus Allium; species Allium sativum. Next base: position 707,964,408 of record CM060916.1, on the reverse strand, counting down.
ATCTCTGATATTTAATAAATGTGTAATATTTGTTAATGCTCCGTATATTCTTTTCATTTGTGTTTTGTATTATTTTCTGTAACGACCCAGGGATTTCGGCCCCGAAAATCGACATAAATACCTTTACTGTAACTCATGCCGATCCTCCAAGCACCGAAACACTGGATAGTTATTAGAAAGAATTTAGAGGGTGAGATAAGAAAGAAAGAAATATTAGAATAGAAGAAGAAGAAGAAACAACACAACACAGAGTCTCACATCGCAGCGGAACAAAATATAATACAGAAATAAATCTTTATTGAGAGCTTTGAAAATACTTACAGTATCAGAGTACATCATACCATGGGACAGTTATAATAGCCTGTTCCCATATACAACACACAGCGGAATAGTAGTAATATCATACGTCTGGACTTTTCCAGCTCGTCTCTTCATAGCAGTCGCTAACCTGAACCTGTACACTCCGGGCTAACCCGAGCATTTACAAAACACCGGGTCAGTCTGGTGAACCAGAGTGAGATAAACTCGCACAGTAATAAGGTAAATCATCCAATCATGATTTTAAAGTTCAAAATCTTTTCAGAAGAAAGGATAATCGTAAGACCAAATCCACACATAAACACGGACGGTTTTTACCTTACGATAACCCAAAACATTTTTGAAACCAATATCTTGTCTGATATTATAATAATGTCTAAATACAAGTAAATAGAATCTAGTGGAACGCTTGCATCTCACGCTCCACATATATAGTATACAATCAAAACCGCAGGCGCTTATTGGAAATTGGATTCCGACCTTGACAAGGTATGGGACCACCTGCCGATAGTGTATCTCCAGAGATGAATACACTGGGTTTAACAAGAACGTCTTGCAACCCGGCCCTCACTTGACCGACCCCTCATTTCGCTTGAGAGTATCGAATGTATATCACCGACGGTTGGGATCAGCAACCGTCTCCCGAAAAAGGACAGCATCGAAACATAGATTTAAGAAACAAATAGGACTTCCTCTAGATAGGTGATTATACACCCTAATGGGAGCGACCCACATAGCCATGCTGCCTGCCCGATTTTTGTCATTTCCCGGTTGATGAGGCTTGAGGTCAGAGTTTATTCTTGAACATCTGAACACCATTTACTTTGAATGCCACATCGTCAGATCCGTCAGATATCACTAATTGACGTCCACAAAAATACTCTAGCAGTTAAGCTAAGAGAACGGTGATTCTCCGCCAACACTATAGCACGTTTGAAGAAATCAACGTACGTGATCCTTTGGAAATACTCTGTCAGACATCCGTCCATACAGGTCATCCAGGAACAGGATGAACCGAAGGCACTCCCCTACCGCATCCATATAGGAATCACCCCATGGATCAGTAGCGAGAAGTCCTTGCAACCCGTAGGATTCCAATCACGATAGAATCACAGCTTTACTCTGCTTGCCAGGCAGAGAAGATTAATGGTTCTTCCGTTTATGAAAATCCACGGTCTTCACAGCACCATCTCGATCATCTTCTGATATCTTCACGCATTTGTTGGTCGGAATGGTTTTCGAATATAAATTCGATCCCGGTCTTTCCATACCAACAATCATATTGGACATATTTGATAGTCGGTGTTTTAACTATCAAAATAAATAGTGTTTCAAACATGACACTCCAATGAGTTCACTGGTTAAGTATTCAGCATCACCTGGCCTTTTAACACTTGATTTACTTTGTTAAGTCAAAACTTCTAACTATGTTAATATTTAAAAATACGATATTTGAATAACTCTAATTCGATTTAACTCTAATCGATTAACTCCAATTGATTAACTCAAAGTGGTTAACTCTAACTAATTAACTCGACTTCTTTAACCCTATCGATTTACTACTATTTTATTTAACTCTATTCGCTTGACTCTAGATCGCGGCGATCACAATGGTTACGCCTGATTCCCTCAGGAAACATCCGAACGCCGTAGGCTATCTGCAGCCCTGCGAATTACGCTAGCAGTCGTACGAAATGACACTCATCTTGAAAAAACTATGTTTGACTAACTCTAGCTCGAATAACTACATTCAATTTCCCACTTAAATCTTCTTTCAAATCATCTTTTAAATTCGGAAATCCATTAGTTTTAACAAAGAAATTTATAACACATATGTTATAACAATAGCGTTATAATTACTATTTAGATTTAAAAACAACAGCGCTATAATCGCTGTTTAGGTTTACAACCCATTTACTATAGCAAAAGCGCTACAATCGCTATATTAGATTTACAAAACATATATTATAACAACAGCGCTAAAATCGCTGTTTAGAGTTTCAAAGCATATCCACTAACGTCTCTTACGATTACCAACTGATACTATCTTCAGATAATCCCAATGTTGTTCAAGTTGGGGTATTTTAATTACCTCTCAGACCTTGATCAACACCGTTCTCATCCTTGGAAAAATATGAGATGTAATCAAACCACTATTCTATTCCAGTCTCAAAACCATTTCCCTTATAATTTGGATTTGGTTATACAACTCTACGACCCACTTCTTTACCCAAAATCAGTTTTACCAATCTCCTTTCAAACATATACTTAAGCATTACCCATTTAGGAATCTTATTTCAAATTCCCCTTTCTTGCTTAATCCAAATTTTAAGTAACATTAACCTAAAAGTTTGCTTTCCCATCTTGAACCTCAAGTATATATAACACTGGTCTATATCGATCCTTTTATCCCCATCTTCTTTTACTTAACCCAAATATTGGGTCCGTCTAATCTAAGCTATCGTATTGGCCTAAAATTCTCTTTATAACTTTGGTATAAAACTCAAGTTTTAACATAAAACCTGTTCATAACTACTTTCACCGTTCTCTTGGATTTTATTTTCCAAAATCGTTTACTTCTTAAATGCATCTCAATTACAAAGTAGTTTACTAAGTTAATTAGAATAATAGTTTATTTCAATCATTAACTACCTCAGTAGTTAATTTCCCTACTAACTAAATTAATGGAAAATCCCTCCTTTAAAATCTTATTTGAATTTAAACAATATTTAACCAACTATTTTAATCCACACACATTTATTTGATAATCAATTCAAAATGGTCGATTTAATTCTCTCAAAAACTCGATTTATTTTATTAACCAATTCCACTAATCCACACTTTAAATTTATTAAGTATATAATTAATTTAAATAATCCCATTGATTATTTCCTTTACACAACAATTATCAAAGTTTAACCACTCGATTCCCCTCTCATACTACTACTTGTAAATCTGATTAACATCAGCATTTATTTTATAAAATAAATTAATAACAAATCAAAATCTTAAATAAATAAAATATTTATTTATCTCTTTAATATCTTTTATTCAAAATATTATGATTCAAAATCTAACTCTGGTTAAAATAAATTTTTAACCTCAACTCCATCGATTCACCTGACGGTGAACCACCATTTGTAAACAATTGATTTAATAGGCCATACTTTGCCAAATACCCAACCAATCCCACTTATTAGTCTAAACCAACCAGATGTTGAACATGCAGTCAAAATTAACAAATCAAATTAATCACATTCAACTGATAATAAATAACAACCATTTAGCACCAATCAAATAACCGAACAATTCAAACAACTAAGCACGCTTATAAATAAACGTAACCAACAGGGTGAGTTACCTCCGTTGGGTTCAATTGTTAAAATAACGATTTGTTATTCCACTGAAATTAAACACAGTTTAATTTCATCGTTAAATCACAGTTAAATAGATAACTAGCAAAACAGTCAACCATTGGCAAGCAGAGCACACAAAATAAAAATACCCAATTTATATAAAATATAAAAAGGTAAAACTGAGTGAGTTTAACTCATCTTGATTTGCGTTGTTACAATAACAACTGGTTTGATTAAATTAAACTCGCGTTTAATTTTACTGGGATCTCCAGCTGTATTCTGCTGCGTCCGTTTCTGTTCCAGGATGTAGATCTCATTCATACAGTTCCGGCATCGCTGGTTGTGTTCCATTCTGATCATATACGATGGAGTTATTAATATTATAAGTTCATATAAATTAAACAAACAATAAAAATCCTTAATTAAGTTTTAAATCCCTTTTTTTTATTAACCTAAGTTAGCTAAACCAAATCTTACTTAATTTAATAACTAAACTTAAGTAAGTAATTTGTTAAGACTAATTCCTTAAGATATCATTCGATCAAATTATCAATTAATTACATTTGCAACAAGGAATCAGGTCCGGCTCTCCTGCTTTCTTCCTGCATTCGTTGCCTGCATCAGTCGAAGTTTGGTATATAGGATTTTTAAGTAAAATAACAGTCTTGAAATTATTAAACGTAAACTTAAGCAAATTGCTTTGTTAGTTCATGGTACCAGGTTTTCTTCCAAAATTTGCTCACGGTCGTTCCTGTTTTTCTTACTGATGTGTTCTTCTTCAACTTCAAACCCACCACTTCGGTCCAGACCCCCTCACTAACTTTGCTTTGAACGTCCACTTCTAACCAAAAAGCTCCTACTGACTTCGTTCTTTGTATTAATGTTTCCATCCATGTTGAACTAGCTTTAAACTAAATCACGTCGGAGAAACACTTCCCTTCCTCATTTAATTAGTTCAGGCATCATCGGGCCTTCACTTCCCTTTCCTCGTTTCGTTACTCCCTTGTAATTCAGCCTAGGTATTCACGTTCTCCACTGAACGCTTCAGAACGAACCATTTGCCTTCCAAACAGACTTCCCTTTCGTATTTCCTTCTAAATACACGATACAGTTTGTTCCTTTTTGCTGAAACCGGCGCTGACCCTCAAAGACTTCACCGTCGCACCACTAGCCGAACGCCGGAATCCCATCCGAGACTTCCAGAAGCCACGCCTTCACCCACCTGATTCGCGCCCCAGACCCCATCCAACTCGAACAACTCCGGCGCCTCCATCTTGGCTTTGAACGCCACGACTTCGAACTCCGTGCACGTCTCCAACTGACAAAACCCTGTCGTGTTTTTGCAGGTTGGAAATAAGAATGGGTATTGCTAGCTTTAATATGAGAGGAAAACTTGCAACCTCCCTGGAACGAGAAAGGAGCACGCTGGGTTTACAGAAGAGAGAGGTTGTGTTTTTAATTTGCTTGCCAGGAAGAAAACAAAGGAATATAACATGGGTATATATAGGCAAACTATGGTTTGGGTAGCATGAAATTTGGGTACACTTTTAGGATAGGTAGCTGCAAATACAGCTAGCTGTATGTCTGGGAATCCACGACCCTTGGTCGGCAAGGCTTCACAAATTTAGGACAGGAGTTTGTACGTCAGAACAACTATGATTTTGATGTATCACTTAGCTTGCATGGGTAGGAAATATTATATAAGTATTATAATGAAACTTGGGCGTAAAGTAACCCACAAATTCTACCTCAAATGATTTCTGTTTACTGATAAAAAGGCTAATCCTGGTGTAAAAAGATATTCCGAATCCAATGGGACAAGTTTCATCGAAATCCGAGGTCGTATGAAAAAAAATCCTTTATAAAACCAGAAATAAACATGCTTTTAATTTTTTCATGTTCACCAGATAAATCAGATCAACTTGAAACTTTCAAATCCTATAATAATTTTTCAATACGAACCCAACGGCACCAGTTTCGTCGCATTCTGAGACAGTTTTCCCGGTAGGCTATTTTTTTTCCGCGTACCGTAATACCCTTTTTAACATCAAATTATCCAATCTCTAAAAATAACAAACTATATGCCTATTCTGACTCTAATCGACGATACGAACTCAACGGAACTGGTTTCGTGGCCTAATTCGATCGTCTGTTCAAGTTACACTCAAATATCTTTCTATTTATTTAAATACGCGTTATATAAAATGAACGGGCATTTATTGCTACCGTGGTCACATACGACATTGGTTTTCCACGCCATTCACCACCGTACAATAATTTAACGTTATGGTCCCAATGAAACTGATTTCGTCAAAATCTGAGTCCGTTTGCAAAACGGCCATTTTAAAGGTCGATATTTTAATAACGATTTCCACAGCGTTTTTTCCAAAATTTGATTTGACCATAACTTGTAATCTATAACACGGAATCTGGATTTTTCTCTTTCATATGAAAATTATCGTCAATACGGTCCCAACGTGTCTTGTTTCACAGAAATCTGACTTATATCGAATCCTGTATTCTCAGTTGAAGTTCAAAATTTGAATTTACGAACTGCACGCCATTTTCAAGCTCGATTTATGATATATAAATTATATAACGTTCAAACATCGTTTTAAATAACGAATTAAATATTAAAACCCATTATATTCCCAAATATAATATTTAAAATAAATAATTTGAATTAAATATTCGACGGCCAAAAACACGGGTCGTTACATTTTCCGCTGCATTGTAACTTGTAAATCTCTGATATTTAGTAAATGTGTAATATTTATTCATACTCTATATATTCTTGTATTCTGATGAAATTGTTGTAATAAGCAATGAAATATTCTTCTCTTTGTATTCTGATTTGTCGTGTTCTCAACTTAATCCGGGCTTTCCTTCATGGGGAAGTTCGGATCGTTTCATTTTGGTATCGGAGCATTGGTTTACAGATCTCGAGAATAAGACACTTTAGAACCAAACGAAAGAATTCATCATAGATTGGATTAGTAATATCCACTGAGAGTGACTCATTAGAGATAGGATAATTATATCCTAGAATGAGTTGGAAGAGTGTAATTTTTAAAATAAAAATGAAAACCAATTTTTTTTTTTGAAAATTTAAATCAATTATTCGTATTTAAATGTTTATTTTACATTGAATTTGGGCAATCAAGTATATAGAGATTTTAATATACATCTGATCCACATGTATTTAAAGCCTTAATATACTAGATAGATATAGAATCACGCTCTAGTCGCCCAGGAATGATTCTGATGATGGGTACCCATCATTAGTGTTGTGTTCGAGTTTCGAAAGTGGGATGCCTGTATATTTCCAATTGACTGGTGTGAGAACCGAAACTAGATACAGTCTATTGTTGTGATTTGGCATCAAAAATGGATTTATATATATATATATATATAAATTATGAATTTGAAACGATAATCAACTAATTGATTGCTGGTTGTGTTGTATGATTATTTGTTAACCAATAAAACCATTATGTGAATGAACGGTAATTATAACCAAATTGTGTCGAATGTTGAACTGGATTGAAAATTATTTGAAATTGCATGCATATACACGTATATACATTGAATAGGTCATAGCAAGGAGGCTAGAGAAGAGGAATAAAATTGTATGCCGACAAATAGGTACAGGTTTATTGTATTTCTTGGGTTTTGGTGATTTTATGAGCCGATTGGCTAGCCGCTTGGCTTTTTCTTTTTATTTTTGAGATGAGAGGGCCTGTGTGGCGGTTTGGGGATTTTCCCGTGCTCCCCGTACAAAGGTGGCTATAGCGAAATTTTTCGAAATTTTAGGGTGTTAGCCAAATTTTTGAAAAATTAGAAATTCTAAAAAATTGAAAAGTTGAAGAATGAGAGAGCCAAACTGAAAGTTGTATTGGTTAGTTAAACAACTTTCAACTCCGTTCCTTTTCGAGAACGAAAAGATTTTAAGTGGGGGAAATTGTAACAACCCGGAAAATCAAAACCAATTTAAAATTTTTATTTTGGCAATTTTAAATATTTAAAATGATTTACTTTAAATATCAACGACAAGAAATTTATTTTGAATAGAATTAGAACGTATATATTTATTTGAATCGATGTTAGAATATAAATATTTATTTTAATTATAAAAGGAATTGAAAATGGCGAGGTAGTTTGAAAATTCGATTTCAAATTTCAAATGACTGTACAGGATTCAAAATAAACCGGATTTTAGTGAAACCAGAAATATTTGAATCTGTTTGAAACTATCTTTCGAACGAATCCGAAAAATTGAATTTTCATAGCGGGAATGAAAAGATACATTCATTTGAAAATTCAGAATGGTCGCTGTAGAATTTATATATATTTTGATATAATATATAGCCCATAAAAATAGCCATTTTACAAACGACATCCGTTTTCGACGAAACCTCTTTTGTTGGATCCGGGAGGTCAAGTTATTGTTAGATTCCAATTTTCATAATTTTAGAAATCAATATGTGAGCGTGGCAAAAGAAAACTTGTTTTGTCAATTTTAGTTGAATTGGATCAACCGGAAAATGACCATTTTACAAACGGTCTTCAAATTTGATGAAATTAGTTTTGTTAGAACCATATCGTCAAAACATAGCCAGATTTATTTTTCTGGAATTTTTAGAGTTTGTATGTGGCCCCGGTAAATTAAAACGTACGTTTAAATTTAATCTATACTGATTTATAATTTAATTTAAAGCAAAACTGATCGTAACAACCGAATGGGGTTACGAGACATATCCCATTGTGTTCGAAATGGGGGTAGTTGGCTAAGGGCGATAGTCGTTGAGTTTTGTTTAGAGTTCGTAGCGATAACTAGAATTATATAGGATTAAATAATAAAAAGAGGAATTTTATTTCATCCATCAAGCAACGGTCTCTTTAATGGCAGAGTCCCTCCTTTCCCCCTTTTTTTGGGTTATCTCCTCCAGCCTGGTTACCGCTCTAATCGGTGATCCTCCCCCCCCCCCAAATCGTTTAACCACCAGCTCCCAATCTCCAATCCATACGATCTAGTTCAATTCCACTCCTTTCAGACCCTCCTCTAGACCCTCCAGATCCATCACAATTGTGCAAAACAATCCCGCCTCCTGCGCCTCAACCATCTCCTCCAGAACCTCTTGATCTGCCGCCTCTGACCAAATCCATCCCAGCTCCTGCTCCTCCACTAGCACCTCCCATCTCTTCTCTCCCCTCTGCCTCTTTTCCCATTCCTAAACCGGTGACCTCTGCCATTGTCAAGCCGACCTCAAGCTTTCTTTTGAAATCTTCTTGCGTTAATTCCACTTTCAATCATGTGAGTTCATCCTAGTTTAACTTTCAAGCTTCCAATCAATGTGTTTCGACTTCTTTTACACAGCATTTGCCTCTCAATGCCGGGAAGTACAAACCCGTTGATACGACGCCAACTTATGTGGATGGAGATCTTCAACATACTATGGCCATTGTTGAAGCGGGTACTGCTGTTTGGAAGGATGCTCTAGTCGGTTTCTTCCTAGATAAGTCGCTGTCCTACACAGCAGTCGATCAAAAATGTAGAAATGTTTGGAAGCCTAAAGGAGAACTCAAAATCAAATCTGATGGTGTTCAATTCCTCTTCCAATTTGCGTGTGACGAAGACAAAGATCGAGCGCTAATGGGTGAGCAGTTACTTATCCAGAATAAACTCTTCATCATCAAACCGTATGACTCCAATGTAAGCAACGTCCGTGGTATGGTTAAATCAGTCCCCGTTTGGGTTTATTTCACTAACATACCACTTTTCTCATGGTCACACTACGGTATTAATTGGCTAGCGAGTAGATTCAGTAAACTAATTTGTATGGATGAAACTACCGAGATACTTGAAAGACTACATTACGCCAAATGTTTGATAGAGATCAAACCAGACAAAGCTCTTGTCGAAGATTTTCTTACCTCTCTACCTGATGGAGGAACTCAGAGAGTCAAAGTCAACTACTTTTGGAGACCCCTGATCTGCACACAATGCTGTGTTTCCAGACACAAAGTGGAGGACTGCGAAACGACCAAACATCATGAAAAAACGGAAGAAAACAACTTCAAGGAACATCCAATTAAGAATACAGATTAGGCTAGTTATATGGCGAATAACAAAGGAAAAGAACAAGTTAATATCAGTGAGTTTCTAGCGGAGAGCAATAAGGGTAGACATCTAGAAAGGAGACCACCAGTAAGAAAAGAAGCGCCATGGCAAAGAGTTGAAAGGAACAAAAACTTTGTTGCTTTCAAGTCCCTGTGAGTTAACAACTTCACCAAATCTTTCACACCCCAAAAACCAGTTTACAAAAGAAAGGAAATCATCTTGGCTGACTACATGCCATAGGAAGGAGAAATCATAAACAAAAAGTTGCAGAGTGCATATAACAGCAAAACGATGCCAGCAACCTCATTCTTAGCCAATAACAGTTTTAGTGCCATCAGCAGCTTTGTTGAAGACACAAAAACTGATAATTTACCTAGTACTTCAAACTTGGAGGACAACTTAGCTGAGGGCACAAATAATGACAAAGAGGACAACTGTCATCATATCTTACAAAGCCATAACAATGTAACGATACACAAAACTGCTCAGATAATCAGAAATTCCAATAAAAACCCAATGCAGCTTTCTTCTGGAATCGTAGAGTAGGTATCAAATGTTGAAGGTTCAGCAAGCTCTAAAGAGAAAACTAATGAGAATTTAAATCAACTGGTGAAAGTTAATGACTTGGCCAGTGTTAACCTTCAAACAGTGAACAAAGATTCTGTGAATGTCTCAACAAGTAAAAATAGTGGCGATGAAGTTATGAATTTACCGATAAGAATTTTGAGCCGAGCATTTTGGCTGCCATGCCTTGACTGGTAACGCTGAACATATGTAATCGTAGTGACTGTATGCAAGATCCGCAATGCAATAAAATAGTTGATCTTGAAACTCTATCAAGCGAATCACCTGCGCACCCTAAAAGCATTTATAAAAATATCCAACCTCCACCTGGTCACAAAGAAGCCGTTGAATCCCATCTGTTTGAAATTGACAAATCAGTTAATGAAGGTAAAAAGGAAACTAATATCTGCACTCCCAAGGCAGGTGAAACAGGATGTGCTGACGCCAATAAGGTCAAAACAAGATCTATGACAAGAGAGTCCGAAAAACATATCGAGTTTAAATTATGATACACAATATATGCATTTGGAATATCAGAGGAGCACACAAGCAGATCAAACTTGACAGATCCATGATCATGATCAGGAAACACAACCTCTCGGCAATTGCTTTACTGGAAACTAAACTTAATGAAGAGCTAACTATTAAAGCCGCGAGGTACGTTAATCCAAATTGGAATATTTTACATAATTTAGCTGATGCCAACTACGGTAGAATTTTAGTGCTATTTGATCCTATTATACATTGCCTCATTAGGATTAGATCGTCTATCCAGTTCTTGCATTGCCACAATTTTCACATTCCTTCCGCTACAAATTATTCTGTCACCTTTGTGTACGCGCATAATATTGTAGCTGCTAGGGATAGTCTCTTTCAAAGTATGCTCACACTTAAACAGGACATTCAACCTTGGTTGATTTACGGGGGCTTTAACTCGCCGCTTAACATAAATGATAGGATTGGACGTAATAATTTCACTCTTGCTGAAATAGGACTCATAAACTTGGCCTTAATGAATTCTAATCTAATTGAAATAAACTTTAACGGGCCTGCTTACTCTTGGAACAATTGTAATAGGAATGGTATTCACATATTATCCAAAATTGATCACTCCTTTTGTAATGCTCCTGCTTTAGCTTTGTGGCCAAGTTTAGTTAATGAACTTACAATGCCCATCCTATTGGATCACTCTCCTCAAATTATTCATTTGAATGAGCATGACATTGATCGTAAACCTTCTTTTAGATTTTTTGATATATGGACTAAACATGGAGACTTTCATGATATTGTTAAAAAGGCGTGGGATTTACAATGCTATGGTAACTACATGTTTAAACTGCATAAAAAGCACAAAGCAATTAAGAATGAATTGAAAGAGTGGTCTACTAAGAACTTTGGCAGCGGTAGCCTGAAGTCCAATGCTCTTGAGATACAACTGAAACTAATCCAATCCAATATGTTAAGCGATCTTCTCAACCCCAGTCTGCCTTCAATCAAACTCGATCTGTCATGCTAACATCAAGATGCTCTCAACATGGAGTCAATGATGAAGAAACAAAAAAGTAGAATCAAATGGTTTGAAGTTGGTGACAGGAATTCCGCTTATTTTCATGCTGTGCTCAAAGCTAAACAAGTAAGAGAAACGATTCACACAATTACTGATCTTCAAGGACAGGTACATAATACCACTTCTACTATTAAAATTGCCTTTATTAATTACTTTGCTAATCTTTTTGTTAATAGTGAGAAATTTGTTCCTCAAATTGATGATATTAATCCTATGATTTTGCCTAAGATAAACCAGGACATGAAAAACTTCTTATGTTCCACTGTCACTAATGAAGAAATAAAATATGCTATGTTCAACCTTAATAAACACTCTTGTGGTGGCCCGGATGGGCTTAATGTTGTCTTCTACTCTACTTGTTGGTACATAGTAGGTAATGATGTATGCAACGCTATTAAACAATTTTTCAAAATGGCCAACATCTTTCAATCTTATAACAATACTGTTATAGCTCTTATACCTAAGGTTAAGAATGCTAGCAATGTGAACGCCTACAGACCAATTTCTTGCTGTAATACAATCTATAAATGTATTTCTAAGGTTATTGCTAGCCGAATCAAATGTGTCCTTCCTCATATTATATCTCTAAATCAATCTGCTTTTTTGCCAAATAGGAACATTCTCGATAACGTGTTATTAGCTCATGAACTGATCAAGGTTATAACACTCAAAATATATCCCTACGTGCCATGATTAAGCTAGATATTAGAAAAGCTTTTGATACTATATAGTGGTCCTCTATCATAGGAATCCTTAGTTATATGAACTTTCTTGCTTGTTTTATGGCTTGGGTTTATTCGTGTATTAGCACAGCTCACTTCTCTATCAATGTTAATGGCACTCCGGTTGGAATTTTTGAAAGCAAACAAGGTTTCAGACAAGGTGATCCTATCTCTTCTTATTTGTTTATCACTGTCATGGAAATGTTAACTAAAATGCTAGATAATTTGGTTGTTGCTAATCTTTTTGACTTACATCCGAAACGCACTACTCCACGCATAACCTCCCTTATGTTACGGATGATTTGATCATTTTCTGCAAGCCGAACGATAAAACGTTAACCAATATAATGTCTACACTTCATACCTTCTACTTGTTAACCGGGTTACAAATTAACTATGAAAAAACGAATATTCTCCTTGCTGGAGTTTCTCAAAATAGGACTAATGAAATACATAGTTTAATGGGCATTTCCTGTAGCAACACATCCCTTACTTATCTAGGTCTTCCCATGGCAACGTCTAGAGTCACAACTCAGCAGTGCCTTCCCATGTTCGACAGAATAACAAAAAGACTCAACTGTTGGTCTACCAATTTTCTGAGTCAGGCTAGTAGAATGACGTTAATTAAATCCGTTATATTTTCTATGCAAGTTTACTGGTCTTGCACTTATGTTCTACCTAATAAGCTTCACAAATTGATTCGTACTGCTTGCATAAAATTTCTATGGAAAGGTGATCTTCATGCTAGATACATTCCCCAATTTCTTATGATAAACTTACTAGACCAATTAAAAATGGTGGCTTAGGCTTTATTAACACTATCACTTGGAACAATGCAGCTATAATTAAACATATAGATGACTTTCTCAACAATTCTAACAGTCTTTTCATACAGTGGTCCATTAAGCACATTCTTAAAGAACAAAGCTTTTGGTCCTTAAGCACTCATCAGGATTTCAGTTGGACATGGAAATGTATAAACAAGCTAAAAGCTAAGATTTTGCCTCACTTTAAATATAGTTCTGCAGCTTATGACAAGATCAAGATATGGGATGATTCTTGGCTAGAGCATGGTCTTATTTTAAAAAAAGAATGTCCTATCTGGAGATGCAAGGTACACGAGTGAACAAAGATGCATTATTGGGGGATTTTCTCATTCACGACAAAATTTGCTTGCCCAAATCAATGTTAAGGCATGTGCACTTGCTGTGGAGCAATATCAATGAGCTCAACAGACACACTGACTCTCACCACAGCACTGCTTGGAAGTGGAAAGGTGAGGACTTCAAAATTAAGGAAATGTACTATGCTATTTCAGATTTTATTTCTCTCCCTGTTTGTAGATGGTACAAGAAAATATGAAGAAAAGACAACAATGCTAAAGACAATATGCTTTTATGGGAAATCATCAACCGTGCTATCCTATCAAAAGCGAGATTAGCGGAGCTTGGTATGAATGTTCAGACCGACTCTTGCTGTGCGGAGCTGCCACAGAAACTTTTGATAACCTCTTTTTTGAATGCAACATTGTACGTCAACTTTGTGATGGAGCTTTACAGCAGCTTGGGCAACATTTTTCTTCAGGAGCAACACAGGAACCAAAGGAGCTAAACCAAGGCTATACACTTACATCCTTAAAAAGCTAATGCAAGCTATATGGACAAAACGCAATGCTATCACTTTCGACTCCCAGCACGTGATGAACTTCGACTTATGGAAACATCAGCTTTAGCGCGAAATCAGAATTGGCATGAAGTACCTAAGATTTTCTTATGATCCGGGAATCTTTGTGATACTATGATAGGTATTTTTACTTTGCATATATGTGTTTTTATTCGCTAGTTTGTAGTTGATATGCTTGTCTGCTCAGTTTTCTTTTTTGTTTTCTTTTCTATTTTGTTGCCTTGTAATCGTCTTAGCATATCAATAAAAATGGTAGGGGTCCATTCAACCCTGTCGGCTTTGCCAAAAAATAAAATAATAAAAAGGGTGTATATATTTAACTTTGACCAGTCAAAACCCATCTTCTTTTTTTCGCGAATCAGAAAAAGCCCCTGCTGCTCAAAAAAGCATGGAGGAATTTCATTTGATCCTTCACACCTTAAAGTCTTCCATTCCAAGCTATAATCCAAAAAAATTCCAAAGCAACTTTGAAGCAGATCGAGAGCTGAGTAAATCCATAAGTCAGATTTCGTATGGTGCTCTAAATCTCGTGAATCGAGCCTGGAAAGGTCAGCCGCGACGACTGAAATCCCGTCGTCGTCTGTTTCTCGAGCCGGATGTGGTGTACCTCGCCGGAGAGCTGACGCGAATTCCTTCAACGTGGCAGCCTCTGTTCGGACCCCCAGCGATCCTAGTGGCGGAAAACTGCAACCCTAGGTTGCGAGCACAGTTGAACGACGTTCACAGTGAGTTTAACATTGATTTTATTTTATTTTCAGTTTTTTATTTTATTATTTTAATTATTAAATACTACATGGTTTAAAAACTGATTTTTATTATAAATAACATTACATATAAATAAGATTATATATATTACTTTATTTTTAAAATATGGTTTAAATATAAAATATACATTGTTTTAAAAATATAAAATAACATGGTTTTAAAAATATAAAAATAGGATTTTGAAAATATAAAGCAATGTTTAAAATATGAATTTTCAGTAGGATAACATTGTTAGAAGAATGTAATTCTATAAAGAAACGGTAAATAAAAAAATGTGATTTTTATAAAGATAACATTGAAATAAAAATATATAATTTCATTTAGAACTTAGGATTAAAATATGACTTTGTTTAAAATTATGATTTATATATAAAAATGTGATCTTTATATAGATAGTGAAAAGATAAAAATTCGGTTTTTATATACATAACAGCATATTAAAAATGTGATTTTTATAGTGTATTCATCATATTAAAAATGTGAATATTGTGGTGTAAACATCATGTCAAAGATTTGATTTTTATTATGAAGTTAATGTAATAAAAAAATACGATTTTTATATAAATGGCTTTGAAGTAGAAATATAATTTTATTATATGATTAGAATTTTAAAAATATGGTTTTTATATATGAAGTGGCGATATAAAAACGTGATATATATATATATAACAATACGATAAGATTGTGATTTTTAAAATATATAGCATTGTTAAAAATATAATTTTTAACATAAACTGCGTGAAACAGATTACGTGTAAATCATGAAGAAGAACGCTACGCACTAGAAATGAAACCATTCAGAAATAAAACTGGCAAAGGGTATTCCAAAGGTGAGAACTCTTCACTGAAATTTGATGTACAGTAATTTACTTTATAAGTGCATATATGAACTGCTCCCCGTCGTCCACAGACCATGGACGACTTGTTTGTTTGATTGTGTTGTTGTAATTGATTGTGATGTGGAATGGAATGTAAATATTCATGTGTCCAATAAAATATTTTATCGTTAAAAATATAATTTTTAACGTGTATATGAATATTCATTTACAAATCAAACGATTTGTTTATGTACATCGATTTGACTGGTATTGATTGGGACGATAAATTTTACAAATCGTCCAACTGCACAAATAAAATCCATTATTTGTTGATTGAAACCCCACAAGGGTGTTGGGATGATATTTGACATACACTAATCCCAACTGTTTAGTTGTATGTCAATCGATAGGTTGATAGGCTGTTGTAGGCGTTAAATATTTATAGTTAATGCTTATGCACGGTAGGATGCACTTTGGATGATGGTTGATTGTTAATCATTGTTGTTCTATACGTGTGTTGTATGAAATCCATATAAACAACATTATATGATAATTGACTGTGTCTGACTCCAATTTAGAAATATTTGAAAATATAGAAATATTTGAAATAGAAATATTTGAATATAGAAATATTCGAAATTGAAATATTTGAAAATAGAAATATTTTAAAATAACGAATATTTTAAAATAATATTCAGTAAAAGATCAAAATGTGATTTTGATGTCTGATTTGGGATGGACACGAAAATATTTAAATATATAAAACCATGTTGATTAGATTAACGCCATTTTGACGTGAACGATATTTATATCGATTTTATTCATTTTTATAATGAAGTTCGAAAAGGAAGAGATTTCAAAATCTAATGTTTTGAAAATACTATCATTTATATATCGGTGATATGGAATATTCAATTTTGATTTGAAATTGAATATGAAGTTGAAAACGTTTTGAAAACGAATTTAAAACAATTTATAAAATATGTTTTAAATGGAAATCGATGAAATATATATTATATATTATATATAATGGCCTGAATAGAACGCACCGCACTGCGGCAGTTCACGAATTTCGACCATTGATTTCGAATGGACATTACGGGAGATCCGACCGTCGGATTCTCCTAAAACCAGAACCTTTGGGTTCGTATCGAAAAGAGCTTTCTAACGAATATTAGAGATTTGAAATCTAACGGTTCGATTTGGAATTATGTCCAAATCAAATTTGGAAAAGGTCGCTGTAAGTGCAGTACGATGGTCGTTTATGGAAATCGACTGTATGGGCCTTGATAAAATTATTAAAAATATCAATAATTAGTGTAGAATCATAAGAAGTGATTTAGAAAGAATTGGGATGAAAAATTCCATATATGAAAAGATCAAAATAGATTTTTATCGAAATGAACTAGTTATAAACTAGATTATAATCCAATTATTTTTAAATAAATAAATTGGATTTGAGATGGTTTTAAAAATAACCAGAATTTCCAATATATGAATTGGAATGGATTTAAATCGAAATTATTTTCGGAATATTCGATATTGGATTCCGTGATTATACGGGCATTGTGGAGGAATTTGGAAAATATATATATCGTTATTCCAATACGATGTTTGTTGAGTTCAGAATTTGATATTGAATATAAGCCGATATATTTTCTATTTAGAGCCTTGTATTTAATATCAAGTAAGATTTTGGGTTTGTCGTGAACGGTGTCTTCATTAACACTGTTCTGAAACCCCATGAGAAAAGAAAAAGTATTTTAACTAAGATTTATAGAAGAATTACCAATTAATGAACATTTAATTGGAATTGAAATGGAATTTAAATCGGGTTATCGTGAACTGTTTTTTAACGACATTTGTTCTTTAACCCGATTTGCAGTGAAATGTGATTTGGAATTTATAAATCTTTATTCTAAGATTTAATGGAATTTCCAAAGTAAAGTTTTCCGGTTTAATAAAATAAATTGGAATGGTCGATTTGGTAATAATCGAAATGAACATCTGTGGAGGAAGACTGACAATATATATAGAATTTAAAAGGCTTAGCCGTTATTCCATGTATAATGTAAAGGCCCGCAAATCCGTACCATTTGAGTTGACTAATAACACCACACATCTAGCCCAAATTGCACAGAAATACGAATCATTATTAGAAAGAAGTTAGAGGATGAGAAAGAGACAGAAAGAAATATTAGCATAGAAGAAAACAAGAAGACAAATCTCACAGCGGAACGAATAAAATATATTAGATAACATAACTTTTTGAAATACAAAATTTTCACTGTATAACATACAGTTATCAGAGTACAACACTTACAGCATAGCGGAAATAAAAATACTATATATCTAACACTGAAGCCTCCTGCTCCAAGCTCTACCCAGTGAATCTGAAAAATCTCGACTACTTGACTGCCCGTACAAATTTGGGCACCCAAGAGTTTAGGGAAAACAAACAAAATAAACTCTGGGTCAGTCAAGGGACTGGTGTGAGTAAACTCCAACCATTTGTTTAACTTTCAAAATCCTTTCGAAAGAAAAGATAATAGTAAGACCAGCCCACACATAAACATGGACGGTTTTTACCTTACTATAACCCAAAACACTTTGATACAAAAATCCAGTGATATTATAATAATGTCTAATCAAATAAATAACCAAATAGTAGAACGCTTGCATCTCACGCTCCACATATATAGTATACAATCAAAAACCGCATGGCGCTTATTGGAGATTGAATTTCCAACATGACAAGGTATGGTACCACCTTCCGCTAGTGTATCTCTAGAGAGGAATACACTGGGTTCAACAAGAACATCTTGCAACCCGGCCCACACATGACTGACCACGCATTTCGCTTGAGTGTATCGAATGTATATCACCAACGGTTGGGATCAGCAACCGTTTCTCGAATGGGACAGCATTGAACATAATAAGGAATTAAATCAACCTCTAGATAGGTGATTATACACCCTAATGGGAGCGACCCACATAGCCATGCTGCCTGCCCGATTTTTGTCATTTCCCGGTTGTTGAGGCCTGAGGCTATGATTTCTTGCAATTCATTGATAGCACAATCACTTTGAATGCCACATTGTCAGATCCGTTAATCACTAATTGATTTGCACAAATATTCTGGATGTTACGCTAAGGGAATAAATCCGTTGCAACCATATATATTCATACAGACCAACTCATGCGATCATTGGAAATACTTTGTCAGACATTCGTCCATTTACGTTCGTTCTGGGACTGAACGAAACCGAAGGCACAATTTCTATAAATAGAAAAAGCCCTTGCACTTCACTCCATCTTCGATTATCTTTATATAATCTGATTCGCAATGCTACTGCCAATACAGAGTGGTTCATGGATAATAATCTAACCGGTCTCTCCATATTGACAACGAAGGTAAAAACTTCGATAGTCTGTGATTTAACTATCGAAGAAAAACAAACATCCATTCATCCATAACATCAATCAAACAAATCACTGGGCCATTTAATTGATATTTCATTAATTAATTCACCTCTTCATTTCCCTATCAAATATTTGTTAACCAACTAATTTCGATAATCATCTTGGCCTCTTACGCTATTTGGAAAACATTCCCATATATCGCCTTCTATTTTTTTCTACACTTAGAAAATATATTCTATTCGCAATTGAAAAACATTTTCAATCACTTATCTCTTTCCCGACTACTTTAATTATACTCAGGAAATATTTACTTTTATATTTTCAAATTTTCATCACTTGGGTTAAAACGAATGTTGTATAAAACATCGTTACAACAACCCAAAATATTTTATTCAACTAATTTTTTTCAAACATTTCTCTTCGAGACTGGATCTTGCTATTTATCAATTAAAAATGAAATCAACCAAATTGGGGTAAA
Organism: Allium sativum; assembly: GCA_030737875.1. Taxonomy (NCBI): domain Eukaryota; kingdom Viridiplantae; phylum Streptophyta; class Magnoliopsida; order Asparagales; family Amaryllidaceae; genus Allium; species Allium sativum. The sequence continues at coordinate 707,944,593 of CM060916.1, read as the reverse complement.
ATTACCTCTCAGACGTTGACTGAAAACATCATTAACTTCAAACAGACAAAACCACTTACCTCGAATAATCAACATTATAAAAACCAATTATTCATTTTTAAACGTATATATGTTTCTCTTTCTATTACCATTCTATCGATTTCCTTTTTGTTTGTAATATTCTATTTTAAATTTCGTTTCCTTATCGAATTCAATATATATTGATATATTGATTTCTAACTATCAAAATTTCTTAAAAATATTCTAACTCTTTAAATTCCCGGAAAAATTCGCCATAACCTCCCTTGTACCAGGAGCTTCGGAATATTTCAAATAGCCTCCCATGGCCCTTTCCATTCAAAAAGAAAATCAAAAAGCCAAGTGGCTTGCCGATTAGGCGCATAAAAGCCTCATATGGAATTTAAACGTGTACCTTTTTGTCGGGCACATGCATTAAAAATCTTTATATACTTTATATACTTCATTCCATACCTGTCTAACACATGTTCACCTGTTTCCAACTCAATTCATCTCAAACCAATCGTTTGAATTCAGTTTCGCTCATTTATTCTTTAATTAGCTATTTCGCCTATTTCACTTCTTTGTTTAAACATAACATGTTCAAATAAAATATTTAACTTGCTCAAAACCAAATTGAATTTCAATTTAAATTCTAGTTTTTTTTTCGAATATAAATTTTCAAATCGAATTTACTTATTCAAAGCCTAATATCCATTCGAAATCTCATTAACTAATTACTATTTAAATTAGTTAATTCTATTCAGTAAATCAAAAACCAGATTTCTGTTTACAAAAATCATTTCACTTACTTCACTGGAGCTCACATTTACTTTATATCTCCAGTGTGGATTTTCTAATGGCAAATTCAGAATTTATTTCTTTAAAATCCTTTTAATTATTTTAAATAAACCATTATAGTTTTAAAACGATTTTGGCGTTGCTTTTCTAAAAATTTGATTTTGACATAACTCAAAATCTATTCGACAAAATTCAGATTTTTTCCTCCATTAGAAAACTATTATCAAATCGGTCCTGATGTTTCTTGTTTTAAAGAATTCCGACTTCAGCTGGGTTCTATATACTCAATTGAAGTTCGAAATAGCAATTTACGAACTGTAGCGCGGCGGCGAGTTCGTTTTAATTATATTTATATATAACTTTCAAACTTCGTTTAAAATGAATTCAACTCTATTTTAACTCTATTTGAATTTTCTTGATTCAAACTCCATTTTCAATTTTATTTGAACTCTACATTCAAGTTTTCAATTTACTTCTATTTTTCAAACTCTATTTGAATTTCTATATTCGAATTTCCTTTATTCAAATCCCATTTGAATTTTTACATTCCAATTTCTATATTTGAATTTCCCTTGAATTTCCTTTGTATTTCCTATGTTCAAATTCCATTTGAATTTCTATATTCAAATTCCCTTTAAATTTTCTATTTTGAAATTCTATTTCAAATAACATTTCAATCTATTTGAATTCAATATTCAAATTCCATTTTTCAATCTCCATTTGAATACCAATATATTTAATCTATTTTCAAACTTCATTCGAATTTATATATCAAATCTATTTCAAATTCCATTTTTAAAATTCTATTTTCAAATTCCACATTTAAAGTTTCTTTATTCAAAATCCACTTCACTTTCGATATTCAAATTCTATATTTGAATTACATTTGAATTTCTATATTCAAACTCCATTTAAATCTTATTTTCAAATTCTATAGTTAAAATTCATTCAAATCTCTATTTGACTTTCCTTTATTCAAATTCATTTGAATTCCTTTGAATTCAATTTCTATTTCAATTCCTTTGAATTCGAATTTTATTTCAAACTTCGTTTGAATTCCCATATTCAAAACTGTTTTCAACTCCATTTGAATTACTATATTCAAATCTATATGGATTCTATATTCAAAGTCTGTTTCTATTTGAATTCTATATTTGAATTCCTTTATATTTTCCATATTCAATTTCTTTAAGCAAGTCTCGATTCCAATTCTTTTTGAAATCGATATTTCTAAAATATTTATAAAAAAAAATAGATTTCCCTTCTCAATTTCACACTTGTATTTTTATTTCCTGAATTATCAAATGATAATTCTTTTCACTTCATTTATAACTTCGTTATAAAAAACTATTTATAAACTTCGTTTATAAAGGAACTACTTGTTTTATTTTTAAACAAGTTTATATTTTTATTCCGTTTAAATTTCAAATTCTATTTAAAAATAGAATTTTCCCTTTAAATCTCAAATATCCTTTCCATGATATTTAAATAAATTAACACTTGCCCAGTGATATTTAAAACAATCAAATCATCCAATTTTCAATCATTTGATTTTTAACATGTCATATATGAATATATGAAATCAAGCAAACAAACAAACAGACAATATATTTTTAAGGAATCCAGTTGGATTCCTCCAACCTGTTTTCCTGCATCCACAGACGTTAGTCAACATAGTAATACCCATCCTGCTTCGAGGCAGGATATCGCGGTATGAAGGTCATCCACTATCATAGCGTGGGGCGTAAATGGTAATCATCCGCTAATGAAACCGCGGGCATCCGCTAATGAGACTGCGGGAATCCAACCAATCATCAGCCCTATATATATATATATATATATATATATGCTAAATAACTAATGTATATTTAAAGCAATCAAAAAGCATTCAACAAGCAACAAACAATTATTTTTAACAAATAAAAATAATTCTATTTTAACAGGTGAGTGAGATTTACTCACCGTGTATTTTCCATTGCTGAATATCCTGGTTTAATTCTGGATCATCGATTATGAATCCTTTCAATGAATTCGCACCTTACAAAACTTCCTGTCACCGTGAGCTACCACTAGCCGTCTCCATCATCAACAAATTCGCAAGCCACCTCAAAGACAAACCCGACTCCGTACTTCATTCGACAGTCGAAGACCAAGACCGCCCATCGAACTCCAGAATCAATCGAAAACCTACATCCCTCAATCCACTACAAGTTCGAACTTCAAATCGCAGTGACCAAAACGCACTTCAGTTGCAACGTCGGCTTCACCTTTTCACTGCTGAGTCAATCCCGCCCATCCACAACTCCTCCGATGTCGAGCTCCAGATAGCATCTGTCTTCACTCGCGATTTTAGGAACGACGCTCCAGAGAACTTTGTGGTCTTCGATTTTATCTCGCGATGTCCTGGATTTGAATTCGAATATTTGTTTTTGGGTTTAAGAGATGGTAAGTAATGAAGGCTTCAGCTCCCTTTATAGGCACGAACGAGGAAACATACGTACAAAGCCATTAAAATCCCGCTTAACTTTGCTCTGAAGTAAGGAGGCAAAAGTTTCTGCTCGATGTAAATATTATAGGTCTGCGATGGAGAAAGTGGAGGCCTGCGCGAATTAGAGGAGAGGGATAGGTCGGCTGAAGAGAACGTTTGATTTGAGCTATGAAATGATTTTATACATATCGTTAAATTTTATAATAATATATTTAGTGGTTCCGAACTCCAATTCAAGACACAACTGATATTTCTATCGTTATTCGTCATTCTGAACTCAATGAAACAAATATTGAATTTATTCCGATGGTAGAAGGGGTAACAATTTTAATTTAACGATTAAATAAAATTCGATTTAAACTATAAATCGATTTCAGAAAAATCAAATTCATCGACAAATTAATACTATTGTTTTAATTCAATATATAAGATGTATATTAGTCGACTGAATTGTTTCGGTTCAGTTTTATCTTTGAATTAAATTATTTCAGTTCTCGTATTTCGATGGCTATCAAAATAAATCGTATTTCGCTTATTTAATCGATAACCCAATAAAATACCATTTATATTATAAATTCAATATTTAAAACCATACTAAATATTTAAAATAATTCGACCAAAAATCCGGGTCGTTACATTCTTCTCCCCTTAAAATAATTTCGTCCTCGAAATTGCTAAGGTAGGAAAAATGGTACAAATCCATTACCTTTCAAAATCTCACTTATGTTGAAACTCACCTTTTTCTATTTCAACAAATTAGCTCCAACCAAAACTTTTGGTTTTCTCACACTTAATCTAAATGATTTATACCCAATTCAAATTCTATTCAATTTGAATTTCACTAATTTATTTATCTTTATCCATTTAACTTGCTTTAGTTAAATTTAAACTTCAGGGTTCAAATTCCTGGGTTTTCCTTTCGAATCCTTCTGAAATCACATAAATATGTATATATATATATATATATATATATATTTATTTCCATTTCAAATTCAAAACATTTGAATTTTCAAATAAATTTTTTCTTTCAAACAAATTTTCCATCAAACTTTTCTAAGACAGCAATTTATCACTTAGAAACTCGAAAATGAACACTGATGATGTTGCAGTCATCATCAGAAATATTTCCCAGCCACTGAAGTGAGTTCAGTGCTTTAATACGTTCAAAATCCATCAGAAATGGCTTCTATTAAAAATCCATTTAAAACAAAGCTATATTATTCTAATATGCTTCGAAAATATTTTCCAAATCCCCCAGGTTTTAAATTCTTAATTCAAATTCTGAACCTAATTTTAATTCATCTCACTTGTATATTCCATTCATATACAAATTCTATTTGGTTCTATCTAACCATTTCATTCCTTATAATTTTATTTGATTATAATAATAACAACCAACACATCCAATAATTTCAAACATTATTCTTTCTATATCAAAATAGAATTTTGGGTAAATAATTTCATTCACCCACTTTAAAACAATATCGTGTTCAATCTTCTGTTCAAGTGTTTATAAACTCCTATCGACATCGTGGCGTCCCACAATTCAATTAGAATTCATAAACGACTTAACAGACTAGCCAACACAATATAAAATAATCTTTATATTAATTTACAAATACGCTCTCTCGTATCTATACACAACTCATTCTAGGGTACTACTGACCCTATCTCTAATGAGTACATGCCACACAAGCCTTGGTATTCGCTCAGCCTAAGCTCTGATACCAACTGTAAAGGCCCGAAAATCCGCACCATCTGAGTTGACTAATAACACCACACATCTAACCCAAATTGCACAGAAATACGAATCATTATTAGAAAGAAGTTAGAGGATGAGAAAGAGACAGAAAGAAATATTAGCATAGAAGAAAACAAGAAGACAAATATCACAGCAGAACGAATAAAATATATTAGACAACATAACTTTTTGAAATACAAAATTTTCACTGTATAACATACAGTTATCAGAGTACAACACTTACAGCATAGCGGAAATAAAAATACTATATATCTAACACTGAAGCCTCCTGCTCCAAGCTCTTCCCAGTGAATCTGAAAAATCTCGACTACTTGACTGCCCGTACAAATTTGGGCACCCAAGAGTTTAGGGAAAACAAACAAAATAAACTCTGGGTCAGTCATGGGACTAGTGTGAGTAAACTCCAACCACTTGTTTAACTTTCAAAATCCTTTCGAAAGAAAAGATAAAAGTAAGACCAGCCCACACATAAACATGGACGGTTTTTACCTTACTATAACCCAAAACACTTTAATACAAAAATCCAGTGATATTATAATAATGTCTAATCAAATAAATAACCAATTAGTAGAACGCTTGCATCTCACGCTCCACATATATAGTATAAAATCAAAAACCGCATGGAGCTTATTGGAGATTGAATTTCCAACATGACAAGGTATGGAACCAACTTCCGCTAGTGTATCTCTAGAGAGGAATACACTGGGTTCAACAAGAACATCTTGCAACTCGGTCCACACATGACTGACTACTCATTTCGCTTGAGTGTATCGAATGTATATCACCAACGGTTGGGAACAACAACCGTTTCCCGAATGGGACAGCATCGAACAAAATAAGGAATTAAATCAATCTCTAGATAGGTGATTATACATCCTAATGGGAGCGACCCACATAGCCATGCTACCTGCCCGATTTTTGTCATTTCCGGTTGTTGAGGCCTGAGGCTACGATTTCTTGCAATTCATTGATATCACAATCACTTTGAATGCCACATTGTCAGATCCGTTAATCACTAATTGATTTGCACAAATATTCTGGATGTTGGGCTAAGGGAATAAATCCGTTGCAACCATATATATTTATACAGACCAACTCATGCGATCATTGGAAATACTTTGTCAGACATTCGTCCATTTACGTGCGTTCTGGGACTGAACGAAACCGAAGGCACAATTTCTATAAATAGAAAAATCCCTTGCACTTCACTCCATGTTCGATTATCTTCATATAATCTGATTCGCAACGCTACTGCCAATACAGAGTGGTTCATGGATAATAATCCAACCGGTCTCTCCATATTGACAACGAAGGTCAAAACTTCGATAGTCTGTGATTTAACTATCGAAGAAAAACAAACATCCATTCATCCATAACATCAATCAAACAAATCACTGGGCCATTTAATTGATATTTCATTAATTAATTCACCTCTTCATTTCCCTATTAAATATTTGTTAGCCAACTAATTTCGATAATCATCTTGGCCTCTTACGCTATTTGGAAAACATTCCCATATATCGCCTTCTATTTTTTTCTACACTTAGAAAATATATTCTATTCGCAATTGAAAAACATTTTCAATCACTTATCTCTTTCCCGACTGCTTTAATTATACTCAGGAAATATTTACTTTTATATTTTCAAAATTTCATTACTTGGGTTAAAACGAATGTTGTATAAAACATCATTACAACAACCCAAAATATTTTATTCAACTAACTTTTTTCAAACATTTCTCTTAGAGACTGGATCTTGCTATTTATCAATTAAAAATGAAATCAACCAAGTTGGGGTAAAATTACCTCTCAGACCTTGACTGAAAACATCATTAACTTCAAACAGACAAAACCACTTACCTCGAATAATCAACATTATAAAAACCAATTATTCATTTTTAAACGTATATATGTTTCTCTTTCTATTACCATTCTATCGATTTCCTTTTTGTTTATAATATTCTATTTTAAATTTCGTTTCCTTATCGAATTCAATATATATTAATATATTGATTTCTAACTATCAAAATTTCTTAAAAATATTCTAACTCTTTAAATTCCCGGAAAAATTCGCCATAACCGCCCTTGTACCGGGAGCTTTGGGATATTTCAAATAGCCTCCCATGGCCCTTTCCATTCAAAAAGAAAATGAAAAAGCCAAGTGACTTGCCGATTCGGCGCATAAAAACCTCATATGGAATTTAAACGTGTACCTTTTTGTTGGGCACATGCATTAAAAATCTTCATATACTTTATATACTTCATTCCATACCTGTCTAACACATGTTCACCTGTTTCCAACTCAATTCATCTCAAACCAATCGTCTGAATTCAGTTTCTCTCATTTATTATTTAATTAGCTATTTCGCCTATTTCACTTCTTTGTTTGAACATAACATTTTCAAATAAAATATTTAACTTGCTCAAAACCAAATTGAATTTCAATTTAAATTCTAGTTTTTTTTTGAATATAAATTTTCAAATCGAATTTACTTATTCAAAGCCCAATATCCATTCGAAATCTCATTAACTAATTACTATTTAAATTAGTTAATTCGATTTAGTAAATCAAAAACCAGATTTCTGTTTACAAAAATCATTTCACTTACTTCACTGGAGCTCACATTTACTTTATATCTCCAGTGTGGATTTTCTAATGGCAAATTCGGAATTTATTTCTTTAAAATCCTTTTATTTATTTTAAATAAACCATTATAGTTTTAAAACGATTTTGGCGCTGCTTTTCTAAAAATTTGATTTTGACATAACTCAAAATCTATTCGACGAAATTCAAATTTTTTTTTCCTCCATTAGAAAACTATTATCAAATCGGTCCTGACGTTTCTTGTTTCAATGAATTTCGACTTCAGTTGGGTTCTGTATACTCAATTGAAGTTCGAAACGCCAATTTATGAACTGCAGCGCTGCGGCGAGTTCGTTTTAATTATATTTATATATAAACTTTCAAACTTCATTTAAAATGAATTCAACTCTATTTGAATTTTCTTGATTCAAACTCCATTTTCACTTTTATTTGAACTCTACATTAAAATTTTCAATTTAGTTCTATTTTTCAAATTCTATTTGAATTTCTATATTCGAATTTCTTTTATTCAAATCCCATTTGAATTTTTACATTCTAATTTCTATATTTGAATTTCCCTTGAATTTCCTTTGTATTTCCTATGTTCAAACTCCATTTGAATTTCTATATTCAAATTCCCTTTAAATTTTCTATTTTGAAATTCTATTTCAAATTACATTTCAATCTATTTGAATTCTATATTCAAATTTCATTTTTCAATCTCCATTTGAATTCCAATATATTCAATCTATTTTCAAACTTCATTCGAATTTCTATATTCAAATCTATTTCAAATTCCATTTTTAAAATTCTATTTTCAAATTCCACATTTAAAGTTTCTTTATTCAAAATCCACTTCACTTTCGATATTCAAATTCTATATTTGAATTACATTTGAATTTCTATATTCAAACTCCATTTAAATCTTATTTTCAAATTCTATAGTTAAACTTCATTCAAATCTTTATTTGACTTTCCTTTATTCAAATTCATTTGAATTCCTTTGAATTCAAATTCTATTTCAATTCCTTTGAATTCGAATTTTATTTCAAACTTCGTTTGAATTCCCATATTAAAAACTGTTTTCAACTCCATTTGAATTACTATATTCAAATCTATATGGATTCTATATTCAAAGTCTATTTCTATTTGAATTCTATATTTGAATTCCTTTATATTTTCCATATTCAATTTCTTTAAGCAAGTCTCGATTCCAATTCCTTTTGGAATCGATATTTCTGAAATATTTATAAAAAAATAGATTTCCCTTTTCAATTTCACACTTGTATTTATTTCCTGAATTATCAAATGATAATTCTTTTCACTTCATTTATATCTTCGTTATAAAAGAACTATTTATAAACTTCATTTATAAAGGAACTACTTGTTTTATTTTCAAACAAGTTTATATTTTTATTTTGTTTAAATTTCAAATTCGATTTAAAAATAGAATTTTCCCTTTAAATCTAAAATATCCTTTCCACGATATTTAAATAAATTAACACTTAGCCAAGAGATATTTAAAACAATCAAATCATCCAATTTTCAATCATTTGATTTTTAACACGTCATATATGAATATTTGAAATCAAGCAAACAAACAAACAGATAATATATTTTTGAGGAATCCAGTTGGATTCCTCCAACCTGTTTTCCTGCATCCACAGACGTTAGTCAACATAGTAATACCCATCCTGCTTCGAGGAAGGATATCGCGGTATGAAGGTCATCCACTATTATAGCGTGGGGCGTATAGGGTAATCATCCGCAAATGAAACCGCGGGCATCTGCTAATGAGACTGCGGGAATCCAACCAATCATCAACCCAATATATATATATATATATATATATATATCCTAAATAACTAATATATATTTAAAGCAATCAGAAAGCATTCAACATGCAACAAACAATTATTTTTAACAAATAAAAATAACTCTATTTTAACAGGTGAGTGAGATTTACTCACCGTGTATTTTCCATTGCTGAATATCCTGGTTTAATTCTGGATCATCGACTATGAATCCTTTCAATGAATTCGCACCTTACGAAACTTCCTGTCACCGTGAGCTACCACCAGCCGTCTCCATCATCAACAAATTCGCAAGCCACCTCAAAGACAAACCCGACTTCGTACTTCGTTCGACAGTCGAAGTCCAGGACCGCCCATCGAACTCCAGAATCAATCGAAAACCCACATCCCTCAATCCTCTACAAGTTCAAACATCAAATCGCAGTGACCAAAATGCACTTCAGTTGCAATGTCGGCTTCACCATTTCACTGCTGAGTCAATCCTGTCCATCCACAACTCCTTCGATGTCGAGCTCCAGATAACATCTGTCTTCAATCGCGATTTTAGGAACGACGCTCCAGAGAACTTTGTGGTCTTCGATTTTATCTCGCAATGTCCTGGATTTGATTTCAAATATTTGTTTTGGGGTTTAAGAGATGGTAAGGAATGAAGGCTTCAGCTCCCTTCATAGGCACGAACGAGGAAACATACGTACAAAGCCATTAAAATCCTGCTTAACTTTGCTCTGAAGTAAGGAGGCAAAAGTTTCTGCTCGATGTAAATATTATAGGTCTGCGATGGAGAAAGTGGAGGCCTGCGCGAATTAGAGGAGAGGGATAGGTCGGCTGAAGAGAACGTTTGATTTGAGCTATGAAATGATTTTATACTTATCGTTAAATTTTGTAATAATATATTTAGTGGTTCCGAACTCCAATTCAAGACACAACTGATATTTCTAACGTTATTCGTCATTCTGAACTCAACAAAACAAATATCGAGATTTATTCCGATGGTAGAAGGGGTAACAATTTTAATTTAACGATTAAATAAAATTCGATTTAAACTATAAATCGATTACAGACAAATCAAATTCATCGATAAATTAATATTATTGTTTTAATTCAATATATAAGATTTATATTAGTCAACTGAATTGTTTCGGTTCAGTTTTATCTTTGGATTAAATTATTTCAGTTCTCGTATTTCGATGACTATCAAAATAAATCGTATTTCGATTATTTAATTGATAACCCAATAAAATACCATTTATATTATAAATTCAATATTTAAAATCATACTAAATATTTAAAATAATTCGACCAAAAATCCGGGTCGTTACATTCTTCTCCCCTTAAATTAATTTCGTCCTTTAAATTGCTGAGGTAGGAAAAATGGTACAAATCCATTACCTTTCAAAATCTCACTTATGTTGAAACTCACCTTTTTCTATTTCAACAAATTAGCTCCAACCAAAACTTTTGGTTTTCTCACACTTAATCTAAATGATTTATACCCAATTCAAATTCTGTTCAATTTGAATTTCACTAATTTATTTATCTCGATCCATTTAACTTGCTTTAGTTAAATTTAAACTTCAGAATTTAAATTCCTGGGTTTTCCTTTCGAATCCTTCTGAAATCGCATAAATATTTACATATATATTTATTTCCATTTCAAATTCAAAACATTTGAATTTTCAAATAACTTTTTTTCTTTCAAACAAAATTTCCATCAAACTTTTCTAAGGCGGCAATTTATCACTTAGAAACTCGAAAATGAACACTGATGATGCTGTAGTCATCATCAAAATTATTTCCCAGCCACTGAAGTGAGTTCAGTGCTTTAATACTTTCAAAATCCATCAGAAATGGCTTCTATTAAAAATCCTTTTAAAACAAAGCTATATTATTCTAATATACTTCGAAAATATTTTCCAAATCCCTCAGGTTTTAAATTCTTAATTCAAATTCTGAACCTAATTTTAATTCATCTCACTTGTATATTCCATTCATATACAAATTCTATTTGGTTCTATCTAACCATTTCATTCCTTATAATCTTATTTGATTATAATAATAACAACCAACACATCCAATAATTTCAAAAATTATTCTTTCTATATCAAAATAGAATTTTGGGTAAATAATTTCATTCACCCACTTTAAAACAATATTGTGTTCAATCTTCTGTTCAAGTGTTTATAAACTCCTATCGACATCGTGGCATCCCACAATTCGACCATAATTCATAAACCGCTTAACAGACTAGCTAACACAATATAAAATAATCTTTATATCAATTTACAAATACGCTCTCTCGTATCTATACACAACTCATTCTAGGGTACTACTGACCATATCTCTAATGAGTACATGCCACACAAGCCTAGGTACTCGCTCAACCTAAGCTCTGATACCAACTGTAAAGGCCCGCAAATCCGTACCATCTGAGTTGACTAATAACACCACACGTCTAACCCAAATTGCACAGAAATACGAATCATTATTAGAAAGAAGTTAGAGGATGAGAAAGAGACAGAAAGAAATATTAGCAAAGAAGAAAACAAGAAGACAAATCTCACAGCGGAACGAATAAAATATATTAGATAACATATGTAACGACCCGTGTTTTCCCACCCATTTATTTGGATTATTTTTATTATTTTTATTATTTAAAATATTGGATTGAATTTGAATGATCGAATTTAACAATTTATTTGGGATATATTATTTAAATAAATAATAAAATAATATTTTAATTTCCAGAATATGGGAAATTGTTGAATTTGATATATATTGTGATGGGGCAGTTTTAACTTGTCAAATATTGGTTATATTGGAATTTTAATGACGATTTTGACTCGAAACGACGATGGAATATATATAGTTTATAATTTAATTAAATAACGAGCTGCAATGGCGCGGTAGTTCGCGATTTGGCGTTTTAAACTTCAATCGGCCATACCGGGTTCAAAATAAGTCAGATTTCCTCGAAACAAGAAACGTCGGAACCGGTTTGACAATATCTTTCGAATGGCAGAGAAAAATCCAATTTTCATCGTGTAGATTTTATTTTATGTTCAAATCAAATTTTGGAAAAACGCTATGGAATTCGCTTTATATATATTGCGCTGCAGTTATATAAGTTTACGGTTTTTAAATATTTTAAATATCGGTTTGGCTTGGATTTCAACCCAGGGTATTTTTCCTTGATAATATATCAGATTCTAGTCGTATATGACCAATCGTGGTATTTTATTTATATTATATTGAAGTATTTTAAAATTGGGTTATTTTATTTGAAATTGGCCAGTTTAAAAGGGACATTTTTCAAACGACCTCTGTTTTCGACGAAACAAATTTTGTTTGGACCGTAACAGTAAATTATTGCTAGATTTTCAAACGGCACGTCAATCGGTGTTATTCTGTGAGTATGGCAAAATAAAATGTAAAATAAATCGATCAATTTGGACGTGAACAAGGGCCATTTGAGAAAACAAACTCGGAATTCGACGAAACGAGTTTCATTAGGACCGTATCGTCAAATTATACTATGCCGTCCATTCGTATCTCGAACGGGGTTCGTATGTGAATAAACAATGTTCGAAATAGCGATAGGTACGAAATAAAAATCGTTAGTCAACATCGTTAGTCAACATCGATCGTCAAATCAACATAATTTATATTATTCCCTCACTATATAAACCCTCCCACCTAAGAAATTTCAGTCCAAAAACAAAATATCCATCCACATTTTGCAAAAAAGTCCTTAATCACAAAATCTATTTATTTCTCCAAATCCGTCAAGAATTAGTATAGGGGACCTGAACGAAACTCGTAGATCGGGTCGAGATCTACACGCTGTAAAAAGTTGGGGGTGATTGGGCGACTGTGGTGGTCGGAATTCGCAATGAATAGCGAAGAACAGTCTTTGTTTGCAGCTCAAATTCGAGAGAATGGTTTGATTCGGGAGGCCGTGAACTTGGGGCTTTTGTAGAGGAGAGGCGAGGCTTTCGTTTGGCCGTGGTCTTAGGGTCTGTAATAGCCTGTGGTGTTCGTGGCGTCGAGTTGAACTAGGGTCAACTTTTTCTGGTCGGTTTTGTAAATGGCGTTGTGTTTTGGCCAATTGCCAGCGGCCGTGGGGATTGCTGGGGTCGATGGTCTGAAGAGAGTGGTGGTGCGTGGCGAGAGCTAGCCAGTAGTGGAGGTGCGGTCGGCTGGTGTCACCGTTGGTCGGAGAAATGGTGCTCCGTTCAGTTTCCGTTCAAAGGCGTTCTCTGGTCTGTCGGAGATATGTGGGGGACTGGGACGGACGACGAAGGGGGAGGCCGGAGTCACGGTGCTGGTGAGGGGGTCAGTCCAGTCTCCGGTGGAGCAGAGGTAGTACAATCGAGGCTTGAAGCTTTGGAGCTGGTTCGTGTTTTTTTTTTGAATAAGGAAAGGGCATCGGGGAAGAGTAGGGAGGAAGTGGAAAGCGCGTTCTTCGATTGCATACGAGGATGACGTGGATTAAGTAGTTAAGGTAATTAATTCTATAATTAGTTATTAATTAGTTAATTAAAATTCGTATATTTAGTTCAAACTTTAATTGACCATAACTCTTTCATACGGTGACGAAATCTGACGAAACTGGATCCGTTGGGATCGCAGGGACGAGACCTAGGCGATGGCACTGACTAGGCTCTGATCTGAGATAGTTGAAAATTGAGCTAATTTTGAATGTCCGTTCAAGATTAAAAGCGACAAACGCGTCAACCGTCGACCAGAACAAACTCTGGTGAGTTAATTCTCACACCTTCTGGAATTCTGTGATGTGGTAAATTCATATTAAAATATAATTTACCTTTAAAAATATAAATTGGTTGAATGGTTGCTATTGGTTGTTTATTGGTTGCTATTATTTATCGTATTAGATGATTGAAATTTATTTCATATATTATCATGAACTGTATAACGAGCTGTGATGCAGGGAAGGATAGGTTGGAGGGATCCGACCGGATTCCTCAGATATTATATATGTTGTTTGTTTGTTTCATATCGTTGATTGAACTCCATATGGTCGTAAAACCTGTTTGAATGAATGGTCGAACAGATATTTCCCCGTGTTGTGTTTAAAATCAACCGATAGTGTTGATTTGGTAATTGGCAGTGAAGGGCCTAAAACGTTTGTTTTAGAAGCCGATGTTACCGTTCGGTGAATCGATGTAGTTTTAAAGTTATAAATTATTTTATAACTAAGTTGAGGTTTTCAGTTATTTTATTTAAGAAATTAAATAAGAAATTTATAAATAAATATTTTAATCAAGTTATAAAAGAAGTATTTAAACGATTTACGTGGAGAAATCTTATGATGTAAACATGTTCTAAAAATAGAAATCCAAAAGAAATTGCCTACGGGTTGCAAAATAGAATATTGGTTTTTAAACCAATTAAATGGTATTTTTAAATTAATTATGTTATTTAATTAATTTAAAAGGGTAATGGCAAATGAAATCAGTTAACTGCTAACTAATGTGTACGGTCGATAAAACCAACCACTTTGAGTGAAATGGATAAATGAAAAGTAAATTGATTTAAGTTTTCTGGAATATTTGTTAGGTTAACGAATAGTGAAAAGGAATTAGTTAATCATCGATTAACTATAAATTAAAGAAATTACTGAAGGGGTTAGTGTTAATAACATTGGTTATTATTTATTAAGTTTTCAAGACGATAAAAATCCTGTTTTTGATTAATATCGAAGTTAACCATCTCTAATGCAGTAGATATGAAAGTTAAATATTATTTTAATTAATAATGATTAAAGCGATGGTTTAAAGTTGGAATTCAAAGAGGAAATGTTTAAATGTCAAATGGTATGATCAAAAAAGGGCGTTAAGAGCTTTATAAAGGGATTTGTAATCCAGGTTTTCAAAACGAGATTTGTAGATTGGATTGGAAAGTAAATATAGAGATGTAAATAAGGTTTCACTTGATTAAGTAACGAGAACCCAAACGAAATGAAATGCTTAAGGAAGATTTCTAAAGTAAGAAAGGTTTATAGAACCAGATTTGAAATTAAAAGGGGAAAATGAGTTTTTATGGTTAAGTGACGGACTGGTATTATTCTGAGATAAGAACGTTGTCGATCAAGGTCTGAGAGGTAGATAGTATACCCCAACTTGAAAGGCTTCGTTATTATCGAGGAATGGTATTGGTCTGAAACGAGTGAAAGACGTTGAAATTGGTTTATCTTATGCGAGGAATATCGAACTCTAATGCAAGGTTTTTTTTTGAAAATAAATAATATCGCAATATTAGTTTCAAAAGAAATAAGAATATTGATTTCAAATTATACTGAATATTTGTTGTTCAAATTAGAGTTGATCGAATATCGTATTTGAGGTAGAGTTAGTCAAACATAGTTATTCAAGAAAAGTTGCCATTGCGTACGACTGCTAGCGTAATTTGTAGGGCTGTAGATAGCCTACGGTGGTCGGATGTTTCCTGAGGGAATCAGGCGTAACCATTGTGATCGCTGCGATCTAGAGTCAAGCGAATGTAGTTAAGTCGAGAGAGTCAAGTTAGAGTTAATCGACCAAAGTAAATCAGTCATAGTAAATTAGAGGAAATTTGGTTTATATCATTAAGTATATACGTATATGGATATCGTGAGTTGCTCGATTATAAGAAAAAGGGAAAAGGTTTTGAAGAAATATATCGATACTTTCGAAAGGGAATGGGAAGTTGGGTTTATACATATATATATGCTCGAAAGTATTTAAAGTGGTTTTTGATTATAATTGAGAATAAATATAAAGTTTAATTATATTGAAAGAATGTAAGGTTAATTAACCATTTTGTTAAATATACTGTAAAGGCCAAGCCATGCCAAGTACTGAATCGGCAAACTCAGTTTATTCAGACTATTGATATTTGATAGTCAAAACACCGACTATCAAACTAGGCCAATACGGTTGTTGGTATGGAAAGACTGGGATCGAAATTATATTCGAAAACCATTCCGACCAACAAATACGTGAAGATATTTGAAGATGATCGAGATGGAGCATTGAAGACCGTGGATCTTCATAAGAGGAAGGACCGCTAATAATCTTTGGTTAGCTCCCAGAGATAAGCTGTGGTTCTGTCGTGGTTGGAACCCACGGGTTGCAAGGACTTCTCGCTACTGATCCTTGGGGTGATTCCTATATGAGATGCAGTAGGAGAGTACCTTCGGTTCATCCTGTTCCTGGATGACTTGTATGGACGAGTGTCTGACAGAGTATTTCCAAAGGAGTCACGTACGTTGATATTTTCAAACGTACTAGGTTGATGGCGGAGAAGTGCACATTCTCTTAGCTTATCAACTGGAGTATTTTTGTGGATGTCAATTAGTGATATCCAGAGGATCTGACGATGTGGCATTCAAAGTGAATGATGACCAGATGTATTTTAGCCTTAAGCCTCATTAACTGGGAAATGACAAAAATCGGGCAGGCAGCATGGCTATGTGGGTCGCTCCCATTAGGGTGTATGATCACCTATCTAGAGAAATTCCATTTGCTTCTTTAACCTATATTCGATGTGTCCCTTTTCGGGCAGGCGGTTGCTGATTCCAACTGTCGGTAATATACATTCGATACACTCAAGCGAAATGAGTGGTCGGTCATGTGAGGGCCGGGTTGCAAGACGTTCTTGTTGAACCCAGTGTATTCTCCCCTAGAGATACACGTTCGGAAGGTGGTCCCCTACCTTGTCAAGGTTGGAATCCAATATCCAATAAGCGCCCGTGGTTTTCGATTGTATACTATATATGGGGAGCGTGAGATGCAAGCGTTCCTCTAGTTGTTAATTATTTGTATTTAGACATTATGATAATATCAAAACAAAGCTATGATTTCAAAACTGTTTTGGGTTATAGTAAGGTAAAAACCGTCCGTGTTTATGTGTGGGCTGGTCTTACTAATATCCTTTGATTTCATAAAGGATTTTCCAAAGTTAAACAAGTTGTGTGTGCTGTGAATTTATCACTGATAATATTCCAGACTGACCCAGTGTATTTTGTTTTAAATCAAATGTGCTCAGGTCAGACCGAGTATGTTCCAGGTTAGGTTTCGCTTGGAATTTCAGGAGCTGGAAGCAGGAGGCTTCACCGCTAGTTATAAAGTTATTTCCGCTATGTTTGACATATGTGTACTCTGATGATTGGTATGTATATACAGTTTTTGTACAAAGAGATTTGATATTATATTTTACTCGTTCCGTTGTGAGACTCTGATGTGTGTTCTTCTTCTTTCTTCTATCCTAATATTTCTTTCTTTCTATCCTCACCCTCAAAATTCTCTCATGACAATCCAGTGTTTTCGATGCTTGAATAGTCGACATGGTGATTTTATGTCGATTTTCGAGGTCAAAAATCCGCTGGGTCGTTTTTTCACTGTATAACATACAGTTATCAGAGTAAAACACTTACAACATAGCGGAAATAAAAATACTATATATCTAACACTGAAGCCTCCTGCTCCAAGCTCTTCCCAGTGAATCGGAAAAATCCCGACTACTTGACTGCCCGTACAAATTTGGGCACCCAAGAGTTTAGGGAAAACAAACAAAATAAACTCTGGGTAAGTCATGGGACTGGTGTGAGTAAACTCCAACCACTTGTTTAACTTTCAAAATCCTTTTGAAAGAAAAGATAATAGTAAGACCAGCCCACACATAAACATGGACGGTTTTTACCTTACTATAACCCAAAACACTTTGATACAAAAATCCAGTGATATTATAATAATGTCTAATCAAATAAATAACCAAATAGTAGAACTCTTGCATCTCACGCTCCACATATATAGTATAAAATCAAAAACCGCATGGCGCTTATTGGAGATTGAATTTCCAACATGACAAGGTATGGAACCACCTTCCGCTAGTGTATCTCTAGAGAGGAATACACTGGGTTCAACAAGAACATCTTGCAACCCGGCCCACACATGACTGACCACTCATTTCGCTTGAGTGTATTGAATGTATATCACCAACGGTTGGGATCAGCAACCGTTTCCCGAATGGGACATCATTGAACAGAATGAGGAATTAAATCAATCTCTAGATAGGTGATTATACCCCCTAATGGGAGCAACCCACATAGCCATGCTACCTGCCCGATTTTTGTCATTTTCCGGTTGTTGAGGCCTGAGGCTATGATTTCTTGCAATTCATTGATAGCACAATCACTTTGAATGCCACATTGTCAGATCCGTTAATCACTAATTGATTTGCACAAATATTCTGGATGTTATGCTAAGGGAATAAATCCGTTGCAACCATACATATTTAAACAGACCAACTCATGCGATCATTGAAAATACTTTGTCAGACATTCGTCCATTTACGTTCGTTCTGGGACTGAACGAAACCGAAGGCACAATTTCTATAAATAGAAAAAGCCCTTGCACTTCACTCCATCTTCGATTATCTTCATATAATCTGATTCGCAACGCTACTGCCAATACAGAGTGGTTCATGGATAATAATCCAACCGGTCTCTCCATATTGACAACGAAGGTCAAAACTTCGATAGTCTGTGATTTAACTATCAAAGAAAAACAAACATCCATTCATCCATAGCATCAATCAAACAAATCACTGGGCCATTTAATTGATATTTCACTAATTAATTCACCTCTTCATTTCCCTATCAAATATTTGTTAACCAACTAATTTCGATAATCATCTTGGCCTCTTACGCTATTTGGAAAACATTCCAATATATCGCCTTCTATTTTTTTCTACACATAGAAAATATATTCTATTCTCAATTGAAAAACATTTTCAATCACTTATCTCTTTCCCGACTGCTTTAATTATACTCAAGAAATATTTACTTTTATATTTTCAAAATTTCATCACTTGGGTTAAAACGAATGTTGTATAAAACATCGTTACAACAACCCAAAATATTTTATTCAACTAACTTTTTTCAAACATTTCTCTTCGAGACTGGATCTTGCTATTTATCAATTAAAAATGAAATCAACCAAGTTGGGGTAAAATTACCTCTCAGACCTTGACTGAAAACATCATTAACTTCAAACAGACAAAACCACTTACCTCGAATAATCAACATTATAAAAACCAATTATTCATTTTTAAACGTATATATGTTTCTCATTCTATTACCATTCTATCGATTTCCTTTTTGTTTATAATATTCTATTTTAAATTTCGTTTTCCTTATCGAATTCAATATATATTGATATATTGATTTCTAACTATCAAAATTTCTTAAAAATATTCTAACTCTTTAAATTCCTAGAAAAATTCGCCATAACCTCCCTTGTACCGGGAGCTTCGGGATATTTCAAATAGCCTCCCATGGCCCTTTCCAATCAAAAAGAAAATCAAAAAGCCAAGTGGCTTGCCAATTCGGCGCATAAAAACCTCATATGGAATTTAAACGTGTACCTTTTTGTCGGGCACATGCATTAAAAAT
Organism: Allium sativum; assembly: GCA_030737875.1. Taxonomy (NCBI): domain Eukaryota; kingdom Viridiplantae; phylum Streptophyta; class Magnoliopsida; order Asparagales; family Amaryllidaceae; genus Allium; species Allium sativum. Next base: position 707,924,695 of record CM060916.1, on the reverse strand, counting down.
ATTCATATAATTTATATACTTCATTCCATACCTGTCTAACACATGTTCACCTGTTTCCAACTCAATTCATCTCAAACCAATCGTTTGAATTCAGTTTCGCTCATTTATTCTTTAATTAGCTATTTCACCTATTTCACTTCTTTGTTTGAACATAACATGTTCAAATAAAATATTTAACTTGCTCAAAACCAAATTGAATTTCAATTTAAATTCTAGTTTCTTTTTTTTTCGAATATAAATTTTCAAATCGAATTTACTTATTCAAAGCCCAATATCCATTTGAATTCTCATTAACTAATTACTATTTAAATTAGTTAATTCTATTCAGTAAATCAAAAACCTGATTTCTGTTTACAAAAATCATTTCACTTACTTCACTGGAGCTCACATTTACTTTATATCTCCAGTGTGGATTTTCTAATAGAAAATTCGGAATTTATTTCTTTAAAATCCTTTTAATTATTTTACATAAACCATTATAGTTTTAAAACGATTTTGGCGCTGCTTTTCTAAAAATTTGATTTTGACATAACTCAAAATCTATTCGACGAAATTCAGATTTTTTTTCCCTCCATTAGAAAACTATTATCAAATTGGTCCCGACGTTTCTTGTTTCAAAGAATTCCGACTTCAATTGGGTTCTGTATACTCAATTGAAGTTCGAAACGCCAATTTACGAACTGCAGCGCTGCGGCGAGTTCGTTTTAATTATATTTATATATAAACTTTCAAACTTCATTTAAAATGAATTCAACTCTATTTTAACTCTATTAGAATTTTCTTGATTCAAACTCCATTTTCACTTTTATTTGAACTCTACATTCAAATTTTCAATTTACTTCTACTTTTCAAATTCTATTTGAATTTCTATATTCGAATTTCCTTTATTCAAATCCCATTTGAACTTTTACATTCCAATTTCTATATTTGAATTTCGCTTGAATTTCCTTTGTATTTCCTATGTTCAAACTCCTTTTGAATTTCTATATTCAAATTCCCTTTAAATTTTCTATTTTGAAATTCTATTTCAAATTACATTTCAATCTATTTGAATTCTATATTCAAATTCCATTTTTCATTCTCCATTTGAATTCCAATATATTCAATCTATTGTCAAACTTCATTCGAATTTCTATATTCAAATCTATTTCAAATTCCATTTTTAAAATTCTATTTTCAAATTCCACATTTAAAGTTTCTTTATTCAAAATCCACTTCACTTTCGATATTCAAATTCTATATTTGAATTACATTTGAATTTCTATATTCAAACTCCATTTAAATCTTATTTTCAAATTCTATAGTTAAACTTCATTCAAATCTCTATTTGACTTTCCTTTATTCAAATTCATTTGAATTCCTTTGAATTCAAATTCTATTTCAATTCCTTTGAATTCGAATTTTATTTCAAACTTCGTTTGAATTCCCATATTCAAAACTGTTTGCAACTCCATTTGAATTACTATATTCAAATCTATACGGATTCTATATTCAAAGTCTGTTTCTATTTGAATTCCTTTATATTTTCCATATTTAATTTCTTTAAGAAAGTCTCGATTCCAATTCCTTTTGAAATCGATATTTCTAAAAATTAAAAAAAAAAATAGATTTCCCTTTTCAATTTCACACTTGTATTTTTATTTCCTGAATTATCAAACGATAATTCTTTTCACTTCATTTATAACTTCGTTATAAAAGAACAATTTATAAACTTCGTTTATAAAGGAACTACTTGTTTTATTTTCAAACAAGTTTATATTTTTATTCCGTTTAAATTTCAAATTCTATTTAAAAATAGAATTTTCCCTTTAAATCTCAAATATCCTTTCCACGATATTTAAATAAATTAACACTTAGCCCAGTGATATTTAAAACAATCAAATCATCCAATTTTCAATCATTTGAGTTTTAACACGCCATATATGAATATATGAAATCAAGTAAATAAACAAACAGATAATATATTTATGAGGAATCCAGTTGGATTCCTCCAACCTGTTTTCCTGCATCCACAGACGTTAGTCAACATAGTAATACCCATCCTGCTTCGAGGCAGGATATCGCGGTATGAAGGTCATCCACTATCATAGCGTGGGGGCATATAGGGTAATCATCCGCTAATGAAACTGCGGGCATCCGCTAATGAGACTGCGGGAATCCAACCAATCATCAACCCAATATATATATATCCTAAATAACTAATATATATTCAAAGCAATCAAAAAGCATTCAACAAGCAACAAACAATTATTTTTAACAAATGAAAATAATTCTATTTTAACAGGTGAGTGAGATTTACTCACTGTGTATTTTCCATTGCTGAATATCCAGGTCTAATTCTGGATCATCGACTATGAATCCTTTCAATTAATTCGCACCTTACGAAACTTCCTGTCACCGTGAGCTACCACCAGCCGTCTCCATCGTCAACAAATTCGCAAGCCACCTCAAAAACAAACCTGACTCCGTACTTCGTTCGACAGTCGAAGACCAGGACCGCCCATCGAACTCCAGAATCAATCGAAAACCCACATCCCTCAATCCTCTACAAGTTCGAACTTCAAATCGCAGTGACCAAAACGCACTTCAGTTGCAACGTCGGCTTCACCTTTTCTCTGCTGAGTCAATCCCGTCCATCCACAACTCCTTTGATGTCGAGCTCCAGATAGCATCTGTCTTCAATCGCGATTTTAGGAACGATGCTCCAGAGAACTTTGTGGTCTTCGATTTTATCTCGCGATGTCCTGGATTTGATTTCGAATTTTTGTTTTGGGGTTTAAGAGATGGTAAGTAACGAAGGCTTCAGCTCCCTTTATAGGCACGAACGAGGAAACATACGTACAAAGCCATTAAAATCCTGCTTAACTTTTCTCTGTAGTAAGGAGGAAAAAGTTTCTGCTCGATGTAAATATTATAGGTCTGCGATGGAGAAAGTGGAGGCCTGCACGAATTAGAGGAGTGGGATAGGTCGGCTGAAGAGAACGTTTGATTTGAGCTATGAAATGATTTTATACTTATCGTTAAATTTTATAATAATATATTTAGTGGTTCCGAACTTCAATTCAAGACACAACTGATATTTCTAATGTTATTCGTCATTCTGAACTCAAAGAAACAAATATCGAAATTTATTCCGATGGTAGAAGGGGTAACAATTTTAATTTAACGATTAAATAAAATTCGATTTAAACTATAAATCGATTTCAGACAAATCAAATTCATCGATAAATTAATACTATTGTTTTAATTCAATATATAAGATTTATATTAGTCGACTGAATTATTTCGGTTCCGTTTTATATTTGAATTAAATTATTTCAGTTCTCGTATTTCGATGACTATCAAAATAAATCGTATTTCGATCGTTTAATCGATAACCCAATAAAATACCCTTTATATTATAAATTCAATATTTAAAACCATACTAAATATTTAAAATAATTCGACCAAAAATCCGGGTCGTTACATACAATTTTAGTCGGATATTGTGACGGCCCGCCTCGCACCAGCCTGCATTTCCTCCAAGAGTGCGCTGTACACATGCCCGACTAGCACAAGACGGTCGTCAGAAGAAAGGAAAGAAGAGAATGAACTAATCAAAGAACCTGTAGAATGTCTCACAGCGCATGGGATAAAATATAATAATAACATACTTGACATAAAACAGGCGAGACAGTGCATAAGCTGATAACTAATAATCAATGTCAACATCAAAGCAGCGGAAATCCATATACAGCTTATTACAATTTTCCAAATTTACTGTCTCTAAACAAAAGAAAGCTGAAGTAGAAGATACACCAACAATGCCCAAGCAGTGATCTTCAATAACACAGGGAGAATATTATGTATATAGTACGTGGAAGCCTCCTGCTCGTCTCCGGATCATCTACCCGTGCATCACCAGCTAACCTGTCTCTAGTCTGCTCGTGTGAGCACCCAGAGTAATAAGAAGAGACATAAAACTCTGGGTCAGACATAAAGCCTGGTGTGAGCGATAAGCATCTAAACAGAATAATAACAGGTATACTAAACCATACCTGAGCCTGGACCTGCAACCAAAGAGTTAGTACCACATACCGTACAATACTCCAAGGTACCATAATAATTAGTGTAAGAATACGGGGGTGGGGTGTGCATGTCAAAATGATAGCAACAAATCATCCATAGCAACCATCCTCACACCTCTCACTCAGTGCCTGAAGCGTACGACGTCTACCACTTTGGAACACTAGTCAAACTGAGGCAACGACGAATCCCGACTTGTAGAAACCCTGCTGTGACCAAGCCAAACACTTGGAGTCATGACCAAACATTTCAATGACCCACTTCATTGGTCATAGCCCTTGGTTCTACCAATGCCATAATGGCCCTGAATCCGCCTTCGTACCTCCTACCATAGTGGTCCAAAGCTATAGGTGTCGATAACTCCTTGGCACGCGTCCCGCAGCAAAGCCCAACCATGAAGTGAACTCGTTGATTCCCATCTGAACCTTAAGCTCTAACTTCTCATTTGGACTTCCTTTGCATCTCGGGTTTGGTTGAATTGGAGTGGGTCTTCAGAAAAGTTGTCGTGCAGCAGCAGCTCTAGAATTCGGTTCGGTTCGGTAGCGCCGGTTCGGGTCGGTCCTCCATCCTTGCCATCTTTCCTCTGGTTCGGGTCGGTTACCTCACTCCGGGTCGGGTCGGGATCCTCCTCCTCCGGGTCGGGTCGGGGTGCTGTCCTCCTCCAGCTCATGCTCCTTTTCCAATCAGCTCCCTCGTTCCTATCTAATCCGATCCGATCCGATCGCCTCGCCTTACTCTAGTCGTAGCCTTCATCTTGAGCCGATCCGATTTGGCTTCTGATACCCTTCCGATCCGATCCCCTTATCCACTCCAACCCTAAGGAAATGGCCTTCCTTCTTGCCACGTCTTCTATGTGCTAAACTCCGGTTCGGGTTGGATTTCCTTGCCCAGTTCACATGTCCGATCCGAGCCCCCCCATCCGATCCGATCCGAAGCTCTGCACAGCTTTCTGCAACTTTTTCCAGCAACTTGTTTACGCCATTCGACGACGTTTTTGACAAATCTAACTATTCTAATCAATCATAATTCATGTCAAACTGTCACAGCAACATATAACATCAATTGCAAACACCATAACAACAATTCAAATGAACCAAAATGGATCAAAAGTGGTTAAAACCTCACATTTTCCTATAATCCTTCTTAATCATGCTTAAGCGTACAATTAGCAAAACACATCGAAATTAACCCAAATTTCTAACAGAGCCTTAAAACATTATTTTAGAATTTTAAGAATTTTTCCAGAATTTATTTACGTATAAATTCGCTAATCTTCACTAATTACCCTTAATTACCGTAATAAGTGCAAAAACTATGCAAATCACTCACCTTGGCCACAAATGAAATTCTCAGAACTGAAACTCCTCTGATTTGGGGCGAATACTGATGTCTAACAGCAGCTCTAACCTTGCTTTGGTGCTTTTTCTCCTTAATTTGGTGTTGCTAAGCCTAATCTTCAATTAGAGAGTGATTTGGGGTGTTTTAGATGTAGGAAGCCATTACTAAGGTCTCAAGGAGGTTTGTGGCGGCTCAAAACTGAAATGAAAGTGATAACCTAACCCTAATCAGTCCTCCTATACCTCTAAACCCGAAATTCCCCTTGGGCCTAGCTGCTAATCACCCGCTTAAGCCCAATTAAGCTGTCTTTCACCATCTGAAACTTGTTTCAGCCATATCTCCCAAACGGTGAGTCCGTTTGGCTAATGTGACCACTCTACGGAAAGAGAAACCATCATTCGAAGCCAATGGAAGTGGTTTCAGGTCAAAATTCCTTTCCAGTCAAAAGTTATGGCCAAAACAGTGCCAACTAGGGGTAAAATGGTCATTTAAAAATCGGGAAAAATCATGAACATGGGAAATGACCCCAATAGTCGTCTCCCAAAGTTGCACGACCGTACGACTTCGTATGTGAAAGAAATAAATATTCTACGATCCTATGATGCGCAGAATGCGGGTCGTTACACTCTCCCCCCCTTAGGAAATTTCGCCCCCGAAATTCCTTAACCCAAAACATACAAGGGATCCCGCATGCCTAACAACCATATATAACAATCAAATATGTAAAACAAGCAAACAAGCCTATCCTAGCATGCGGAAAAACTAAATCAAAGTCAAAACCTTACCAGACAAAGAGTTCTGGACACTTCTTCCTTATGTCGTCCTCCGTTTCCCAAGTACAATCACTCTCGTCCTCGCTCCACTGTACCTTGACTAGCTTCACCGCCTTCCTTCGAAGTTGCTTCATGTCGTACTCGACAATACGGGCCGGCTTGCGGTTCCCAACCGCCTCGGGTTCTACTTCGAAGTCCTCTAACTGATCAGGTGAAATAGTCATGTCTGAGTCGTGAACGAACTTCCTTAGTTGGGAAACATGAAATACGTTGTGAACTCCCGCCATCTTCTCCGGTAAATCAATTCTATATGCCAAATTCCCGACTAGTTCAAGAACAGGGAATGGGCCAACGAATCTTGGTGCCAACTTGCCTCTCTTGTCAAATCGTATTACGCTCTTCAACGGAGAAATCTTGACAAACACCAAGTCGCCAACGGAGAATTTTAAGTCTCTTCTCCTCTTATCAGCATAGCTCTTCTGCCTATCCTGGGCAGCCTTCATTCGTTGTTGAATGACCTTGATCTTATCCGACGTTTCTCTCACCACCTCTGGTCCAAGCATAAACTTCTCGCCAGTCTCTATCCAACATGATGGTGAGTTGCACGGTCTTCCATACAAAGCTTCAAATGGAGCCATACCGATACTGGATTGGTAACTATTATTATATGCAAACTCTACTAGATGCAAATGGTCATCCCATGATCCACCAAAATCCAATATACATGCTCTCAAGAGATCTTCCAAAATACGATTCACCCTCTCCGTCTGACCGTCGGTCTGAGGATGATATGCGGTACTGAGATGTAACTCTGACCCTAGAGCCTCTTGTAAGCTCTTCCAAAACCCACTAGTGAACAACGGGTCTCGGTCGCTCACAATGCCTTTAGGTATTCCATGAAATCTCACTACCCACTTCATATACAGTTCTGCTAACTTAGCTGCCTTTCTGGTCGATTTGACTGGTATAAATCTTGCACTTTTAGTCAGTCGGTCTACAACCACCCAAATGCTATCATATCCCGATCTAGTCCTTGGTAAACCATCGACGAAATCCATCGAGACTTGCTCCCATTTCCATTCGGGAATTCCTAATGGCTGTAACAGACCACTAGGCTTCTTTTGCTCGGCTTTAACTAGCTGGCAATTCATGCACTTGGATATAAACTTCCCAACGTCTCTTTTCATCCCTTCCCAGTAGTAAGTCTGCTTCATATTTCGATACATCTTGTTACCACCGGGGTGTATAGTCAGCCTTGAGTGATGACATTCTCTAAGCACTTCATCCCTCAATCCATTGACATTGGGTACAACAAGCTTTCCATTCTTTCTAAGCCATCTATCTCGATCAAGCCCATACTTGTTCACCTCCTCATCGATACCCACCTCTAACTTGGAGATGATTTCCAATAGGTTAGGATCGTCCCTCTGACTAGAGCCGATCCGCTCAATCAAAGTGGGTCTGATCGTCAAACTTGCTAACATTTCTGGATCTAATTCGCACTTTGGTCTAAAATCAAACCCCGCGATAAACTCCAGTTGCTTCCATTCAAGGAACATAGCCCCTAAGCTGGCATGTCTTCTACTCAATGCATCAGCCACCGCATTGCCCTTTCCCGGTGTATATGCGATGTCAAAATCATAGGAAGCTAAGAACTCTAACCATCTCTGCTGACGGAGGTTTAAATCCTTCTGGGAGAATAGATACTTCAACGACTTATGATCTGTAAACAGCTCAAACCTTTCTCCCAAGAGATAGTGTCTCCACATCTTTAACGCGAACACGATCGCTGCCAATTCTAAATCATGGGTAGGGTATCTTCTCTCGTGCGGTTTCAACTGCCGACTTGCGTAAGCTACAACCCTACCGCCTTGCATCAATACAGCACCCAGTCCGGTACCACAGGCATCCGTGTATACCGTCATCTCTTCATCCCCCTTAGGAATGACTAACACTGGTGCACTTGTCAACTTGTCCTTTAGACTCTTAAATGCATTCTCGCACCTTTCATCCCAGACAAAAGCTTGATTCTTCTTGGTCAACTGAGTCAATGATGCTGCTATCTTGGAGAAACCTTGGATAAACTTACGATAATATCCCGCTAATCCCAAGAAACTTCTTACATCGGTTGCATTCTTGGGCGTAGGCCAATCCTGTACCGTAGCCACCTTCGCCGGGTCCACGGCAATACCATTCTCTGATACAACATGGCCCAAGAACCTCACTTCCCTCTTCCAGAAGTGACACTTAGAAAACTTTGCTTTCAATTGGTGTTTTCTCAACACCTCCATCGCTACTCTTAAATGTTCCTTGTGTTCCTCCTCTGTCCTCGAATAGACCAAAATATCATCAACGAACACAAGGACAGACTTATTCAGCTGATCTCTGAATACCCTATTCATAAGGTCCACAAAATATGCCGGGGCATTAGTCAGCCCAAATGGCATAACCAACCATTCATAAAACCCAGACGGCGTTCGAAATGCCGTTTTAGCTATACTCTCAGCTTCCACTCTAAGCTGATGAAAACCTGTCGCGAGATCCAACTGAGAAAATACTCTCGCGCCACTCAACTGATCAAACAAATCATCTATCCGCGGTAGAGGATACTTATTCTTCCTCGTCACTTTATTCAATTCGCGGTAGTCTACACACAAACGAAGGGAACCATCCGCCTTGGTAGCAAACACAACTGGTGCTCCCCATTCAGAAACACTCCTTCTGATAAATCCCTTCCTCAAAAGATCGCTGACTTGCACCCCGAGCTCCCGCTGCTCCCTTGGTGCCATACGACGAAGTGGCATCACTATAGGTCTGGCATCTTTTACCAAATCAATACGAAACTCGATCTCTCGGTGTGGTGGAAGTCCGGTCACTTCTTCGAAAACATCCGGATACTGGCCAACCACGGGCAAACCTGACAACTCACTATGCGGAATGTCGAGGGAGTTTAGAAAACTAGCCAATACCCCCTTACTGGGTAGACCACCAAACACTATCCTCCGCCCATCATCCGCTCTAGCTGTCACCAACAAGCCCTCACAGTCTACCACCACCCCGTATCTTTGGAGCCAATCTACTCCCAAAATAATGCCAAACCCAGTAAAGCCCAAAACAAAGCAATCACAAACAAACATGCATCCATGACTCGATAGAACCACATTACGACAAATCATGCTAAGGCTAGTCGAACCACCAATCGGGTTCGTCACTACTAAAGGTCTATCGACAATCTCGGGCTCCAATCCCAACCTATCTACCAGGTCACTAGATATGAAAGAACTGGAAGCTCCGGTATCAAACAAAACTCTAACAGGAACATCATAAACAGAAAGCATACCTTGAATGACGACATTCTTTCCCTTCTCCGCCGCAGTTGGGGCATTCGACGAAGAAGGAATAGCATTAAGAGCATATGCTTTCACCATTTGCTTTTCCTTAGGGGGCTGTGGACACTTGTCCTTGTGATGTCCCATTTGGCCACAGTTGAAGCACTTCCTATCCGCTGGCTTGGCCCGACAATTACTAGCATAATGGCCCTTCTTACCACAGCTGAAGCACTCCACATCTTGCTTATTCTTTTTCTTCTGGCCATCCTTAGCCTGATTCTGCTTTCTCTTATTCTGGGAACCACCTTTGCCTCCACCACTAGCTTGTGGCTTTGGCTCGTCTGCGGATGCAACCTCAGTCTTTGGCTTAGGGTAGAGACTTTCTGACCTTAACGCTTTTCCCACAATCGATTCAAACGTCTCATCGATGTGGTTAATAAGTTTTTCCCCCAAGTACTGATCCAATCCAGTTATGAATTTCTCATTCTTTTTCTCGGCAGTATCTATAAGAGATAACCCATATTTTGACAAAGTGTCAAATTCAGCAATATACTCCGAGACAGCCCTGCCATTCTGCTTGAGCTCCAAGAATTTCTTAAACAACATTGACTTCTGAGCAGCTGGGATGAACTTCTCACTAAAGCGAGCCTTAAACTGCTCCCAAGTAATCTGATCTTCGGGAGTAGCTGCCTTTATAGCATTCCACCAATTCATTGCCCGCCCTTGCAGCTGACGGGACGCTAGCTTTCTCCTCATTGCATCCTCGATACCCAAATCCTCGAAGATACGTTCGCAACTATCCAACCAATCTTGAACATCCGTAGCCGACTCCGTTCCGTGGAACGGCTTCCCACCAAGGCTAGTATAATCCTTATTCAGTTTGGCGAAGTCAACTCTTGGCGCCTGCACCATTGGGCCACCACCATTTCCACCATTGGGAGCTGCCCTCTGCACATCTCTAAGCATCTCTCTCATGAGGTCAGTAAACATCGTCCTCATGTCAGCAGCATTCCCATTATTGGCCCCTCTACCGGTACCTCTAACATATCGGCTCATCGTCAATCTGAAAAAAGAAATGATTAACGACTCCATAGTGGTGTTAGTGCAGTACGACTCCATCCTTATACTACTAATAGTATATATATATAGCTTCTTAAAAACCAAAGTAATCACAAATACGCTCTCTCGTATACGTGTAATATCTCTCCCTGATAACTTCCCTAGGTTAACTACGCAACCTAGAGCTCTGATACCAAGTGTGACGGCCCGCCTCGCACCAGCCTGCATTTCCTCCAAGAGTGCGCTGTACACATGCCCGACTAGCACAAGATGGTCGTCAGAAGAAAGGAAAGAAGAGAATGAACTAATCAAAGAACCTGTAGAATGTCTCACAGCGCATGGGATAAAATATAATAATAACATACTTGACATAAAACAGGCGAGACAGTGCATAAGCTGATAACTAATAATCAATGTCAACATCAAAGCAGCGGAAATCCATATACAGCTTATTACAATTTTCCAAATTTACTGTCTCTAAACAAAAGAAAGCTGAAGTAGAAGATACACCAACAATGCCCAAGCAGTGATCTTCAATAACACAGGGAGAATATTATGTATATAGTACGTGGAAGCCTCCTGCTCGTCTCCGGATCATCTACCCGTGCATCACCAGCTAACCTGTCTCTAGTCTGCTCGTGTGAGCACCCAGAGTAATAAGAAGAGACATAAAACTCTGGGTCAGACATAAAGCCTGGTGTGAGCGATAAGCATCTAAACAGAATAATAACAGGTATACTAAACCATACCTGAGCCTGGACCTGCAACCAAAGAGTTAGTACCACATACCGTACAATACTCCAAGGTACCATAATAATTAGTGTAAGAATACGGGGGTGGGGTGTGCATGTCAAAATGATAGCAACAAATCATCCATAGCAACCATCCTCACACCTCTCACTCAGTGCCTGAAGCGTACGACGTCTACCACTTTGGAACACTAGTCAAACTGAGGCAACGACGAATCCCGACTTGTAGAAACCCTGCTGTGACCAAGCCAAACACTTGGAGTCATGACCAAACATTTCAATGACCCACTTCATTGGTCATAGCCCTTGGTTCTACCAATGCCATAATGGCCCTGAATCCGCCTTCGTACCTCCTACCATAGTGGTCCAAAGCTATAGGTGTCGATAACTCCTTGGCACGCGTCCCGCAGCAAAGCCCAACCATGAAGTGAACTCGTTGATTCCCATCTGAACCTTAAGCTCTAACTTCTCATTTGGACTTCCTTTGCATCTCGGGTTTGGTTGAATTGGAGTGGGTCTTCAGAAAAGTTGTCGTGCAGCAGCAGCTCTAGAATTCGGTTCGGTTCGGTAGCGCCGGTTCGGGTCGGTCCTCCATCCTTGCCATCTTTCCTCTGGTTCGGGTCGGTTACCTCACTCCGGGTCGGGTCGGGATCCTCCTCCTCCGGGTCGGGTCGGGGTGCTGTCCTCCTCCAGCTCATGCTCCTTTTCCAATCAGCTCCCTCGTTCCTGTCTAATCCGATCCGATCCGATCGCCTCGCCTTACTCTAGTCGTAGCCTTCATCTTGAGCCGATCCGATTTGGCTTCTGATACCCTTCCGATCCGATCCCCTTATCCACTCCAACCCTAAGGAAATGGCCTTCCTTCTTGCCACGTCTTCTATGTGCTAAACTCCGGTTCGGGTTGGATTTCCTTGCCCAGTTCACATGTCCGATCCGAGCCCCCCCATCCGATCCGATCCGAAGCTCTGCACAGCTTTCTGCAACTTTTTCCAGCAACTTGTTTACGCCATTCGACGACGTTTTTGACAAATCTAACTATTCTAATCAATCATAATTCATGTCAAACTGTCACAGCAACATATAACATCAATTGCAAACACCATAACAACAATTCAAATGAACCAAAATGGATCAAAAGTGGTTAAAACCTCACATTTTCCTATAATCCTTCTTAATCATGCTTAAGCGTACAATTAGCAAAACACATCGAAATTAACCCAAATTTCTAACAGAGCCTTAAAACATTATTTTAGAATTTTAAGAATTTTTCCAGAATTTATTTACGTATAAATTCGCTAATCTTCACTAATTACCCTTAATTACCGTAATAAGTGCAAAAACTATGCAAATCACTCACCTTGGCCACAAATGAAATTCTCAGAACTGAAACTCCTCTGATTTGGGGCGAATACTGATGTCTAACAGCAGCTCTAACCTTGCTTTGGTGCTTTTTCTCCTTAATTTGGTGTTGCTAAGCCTAATCTTCAATTAGAGAGTGATTTGGGGTGTTTTAGATGTAGGAAGCCATTACTAAGGTCTCAAGGAGGTTTGTGGCGGCTCAAAACTGAAATGAAAGTGATAACCTAACCCTAATCAGTCCTCCTATACCTCTAAACCCGAAATTCCCCTTGGGCCTAGCTGCTAATCACCCGCTTAAGCCCAATTAAGCTGTCTTTCACCATCTGAAACTTGTTTCAGCCATATCTCCCAAACGGTGAGTCCGTTTGGCTAATGTGACCACTCTACGGAAAGAGAAACCATCATTCGAAGCCAATGGAAGTGGTTTCAGGTCAAAATTCCTTTCCAGTCAAAAGTTATGGCCAAAACAGTGCCAACTAGGGGTAAAATGGTCATTTAAAAATCGGGAAAAATCATGAACATGGGAAATGACCCCAATAGTCGTCTCCCAAAGTTGCACGACCGTACGACTTCGTATGTGAAAGAAATAAATATTCTACGATCCTATGATGCGCAGAATGCGGGTCGTTACAGATATGGAAATTGTATCGATTATATATTGGTTTGTTTTTCCATGAAAATTCCATAATTAATGGAATGTGATTTTGGGTTTATCATGAACTGTGTTTTAAATGACATTAGTTCTTTAACCCACTTAAAGACAGGATTTATTTCCTGAATTGGAAAAATCATTAGGTAATGATTGTGGGAAATTAAAACTGTATTAGAGTTTTAATGAATCTTTAAATGGATAGAAAGGTGAATTTGATAAATTATCAAATCCAAGAAATGATCGAGAATGGAGTATCACCAGTTTTTCTCCAAGCGTTAGTTAAATCTTTAATTAGATTTGAACGTGAAATGGTAATTAATTTTACGGATAACACCGTGGTGTTAGATATGAAGTATTACCAGTATTACTTCATGGGATGAATAGGTTGGGATTGGGAAATTAAAATAAATGATTACTTCGGTAAGGATCGCTAATCCTGACTAGTTTGGGAAACCTTAATATGGTTTGAATTGATATCCAAAGGAAGATTAAAGAATAAATTTTAAAGAATTTATCTTTGGTAAAATTAATGGGAACCTTTTCCAAAGTATAAAAATATTTGAATAAAAGAATATTCTGAATTGGAATGAGGCGTATGTAGTGATTGTGTAGAACTTGTTTATTATATACGCGTGTTATTCGGAAAGACTGGGTTTATCCCATTTCGAATAACGGAATCGGCGATGAGTTGACAATGAAGACGGTTGTTAAAGACCGGAGGTCTTCACATTGTTTGGATGATTACTGATGTCTTGATTGGGTTGTACGCCCAAGACAAGGTAATGAGTGGTGATCGTCCAGACGTTCTTAGAGATTGACGGATATGCGAGAGCCTCTCTCCTGTATTGGACATGTGGGATGTAAAGACCCATAAATTCCCGCTCTTTAGATTGACCATAAACCACACAAGTCTGACCCAAAAGATGGAAATACAACAACATCAGAACAACAACAACATACTTTTATAAACATTAAAATAATGTTACATCAGAGTACAGAATATCAGAGTACATCGAATAAAATTACAGTGGAAGATAAATTTCAATAAATTAAATACAATAAATAGTGGAAGACTTCTATGCTCTGGACACAGCTTTAAGCTTCAATCCAGGATCCTGCTAAAGAGATAAACCTGTAGACAAACTGCTCGACTGTCCGTGTGGAAAAGAGGTCACCCGAGTTTGCAAAGTGAAACAAACTACAGGTCAGTTAGGGGACTGGTATGAGAATTCTTAACTAATTTAACTAATAGCAATATGGCAAATCCAAGGACCACGCCGCTAACACGGAACGGGTTTTATTCCAATGGATTACCGTGCATAACAATAAAGTAAATCGTAAAACAACGCAATGCTTTTTAGAAAAATGAAACCATTATAAGACCCAAGTCCCATCACACAATGCAACGCAAACCGAAGGATAGGGTTTTACCTTATAATGGTCAAAAGATGCTTGATACGATAAAAACGGATTTAATATTATTATTATGTATAGGGTTTTAATAAAAAAACATTTCAGTTATAATGTATCAATCATAGACGACATAATACCCCATCCTACTATGTCGCCATACTAGTTCTACAATCAAAATCGCATGAGGTCGTATTGGAAATTGGGTTTCCATCATGAGTCAAGGCTAGGGAGGAGTTCCTTACCGATTTGAGACACTCTAGCTAATGTCTCAGGATCCCCCGCAGTGAACCCTTGGATAGCTGTAGGGCCGGTCCACCGTACAAGTTGCGGATTAGTTATTCGTGAACACACGTTTCCCGGTCCTATAGGACCTATCATCCGAGGTGCCTCATTCCATCATCCACATAAATAAAATGCCGGGCCGTGTTAAAGCCCAAACACCACTTCTAGCTAGAAAGAAACGTGCTGCTCTCCCTGCGTTCCCTTCTCCCGTTTTAGACTCCGCCGATGTGTGAGGCTCGCTAAGTCATGCTATACACAAAGTTATGCCTAAACAGGCTATGCTTTGATCATCCCACAAGGCCTGCTTTTCAACAAAGTCATGATCATATGCATCTTAGCTTGCCATATCATCACTCCATATCACACTACCAATCCTTTGCCGAAATATATGAAAGGGTGTTAAGCAAGAGAATAAATTCTTCGCCACCAAGCATTCATACATTCAGCAGAAAATCAATAAGTACAATATATAAAGGAGTACGATGTCAGACACACATTCCATTTATAAGCTTATGCTCTAGGTCTGAGCGAAAGCCAAATCCGTACAAATCAACACTACGTCCGAACAACTACCATCTTAGCCCCGTCTTGGGAGAAAATCAATCAAGGGCCTCAACACTAGTTACCCATTCGATGTGAAGATCGTCGGTCTTCAATCGCCATCTTCAATTCTTCAAACGTCGTATTATTATTTGGAATGAGAGTAAACTCGGACTTTCCAAATAACTCTCGCATATATAAATTTGGAAACCAATTCCTATCGTCGTTAATAATTTATAACGATCTATCGCTATTTTTACTTTACATACACATCCTAAACATAACAATGTATATTTTCCTCTTCCATTTTTCAATTTACACCAAATGTATATTTGGTATCATTATTTTTCTAATGAAAATCTATTCCTTAGAAATGTAAATTTCTAATCTTATTATTTACATTGAAAAATGTAAGTTCCTATTCCTATACTATTTACATTGAGAAATGTAAACTTATATTTCAATATATTATTATATCGAAAATGTAACCTTTATTTCATATTCTATTTACATTGGAAAATGTAAATTCCTAATTATTCTTTTGTTTACATTGAAAAATGTAAATTCTTTTATTTACATATAATAAAAAATATAATTTTTGTTTCATCCTTATTTACATTGAAAAATGTAAATTTCTATATTTTTCTAATTACATATAAAGATGTAACTTCCTATTTTTCTTTTATTTATATTGAAAAATGCAACTTCTTTTGCCTTCCTCTAAAATGACGATAAAAATATATAATTTTTATTCTATTCTTTAATCGCATCTAAAATGACGATAAAAATATACATTTCATTTCTATTATTTTTATTCACATTAAAAATGTAAACTTTTCTTTTTAATATAATCTACATTAAAAATGTAAGTTATTTCTATAATCTAATTACATTAAGAATGTAAACTTCTTTCTACTTTAACTTGATTACATAAGATGTAATTTTTCTCCTTTATCTTAATTTACATGATGAACGTAAATTTTCCACTTTCAATCTAATTCACATGTAAATTGCCTTAATTACACAAAAATGAAATTTTATGTTCTCTAACTTAATTACATAATAATGTAATTTTCTTCTAATTCTTATTTACATTAAGAAAATGTAAAACTTTTCTAATCCTTATCTTATTACATTAAAAATGTAACTTTCTTTTATAACAAACTTGGAGGTGAAAATATTTATTTCATTATTAACACATAATGGTGTGAAAATAATGTCAATTTCTAATTTACCCATTTATATTTTAATATGGGCCAGACCTCTCACATTAGGCCTGCAACTTGTGGATGTTGGATAGGCCGGTCGGTTCCGGGCAGACTTATCCCACAAGTTAGGCTTAACCTCGTGTCTTGGTCCAATTTGTATTTGCGCACTTGGACCTCTCACATTAGGCCCAACACTTGTGGCTGCTGGATATGTCGGTCGGTTCCGGGCAGACTTCCACCACAAATGTGACCTAACCTCGTGTCCAAGTACAATTCTAATTAATCATATAATTGTTCTACAAAAAATATTATTTTAAAATGCTTCTTATTTCAAAATATCTTATTTACATGGAAATCGACTTAATCCCATAAAAATGTAATTTTTATTTAATTCTTATTTACGTTAAAATGTAAACTTTTCTTCTTACATTAAAAATATAACATTTCTTTCCTTGATGTAATCTAATTTACATTAAAAATGTAAAATTTTTTCTTTTCTAATTTACATTAAAAATGTAAACTTTCCTTTCTACATTGAAAATGTAATTATCTATTCATTTTAAATTACCTTAATAAAAATGTAAATTTTCATTCACCATAAATTACATTAATAAAAATGTAAGTTATTACCTTTCCTTTCTTTTTACATTAATAAAAATGTAAGTGATTATTCCAATTTATTAACCTTAATAAAAATGTAAGTTTCATTCTACTTTAATCACATTAATAAAAATGTAAATTTCTGTTACCGTACAAAATCATATCTTTAATTACGTTTAGAAATGTAATTTCATTACAACAGTAAAATCTTATCTTTTTCCACAAACAACTTTTCTTTTCCCATTTTCAATAAAAAGTTAAAATTTTCCATACCATTCACTAGTCTTTTTATTTACATAAGGGTGTAAATCAAGTTGTTATCAAATTCTATTCCTTTTTATTCATATAAGAAAATGTGAATAAAGTTCCATCGCTAAATTGGTTTATTTTATCTCTACAAAAGGAACGTAAATAAAATGTCATCTCATATTTCGTTCTTTTTATTCCTTTTTTACATGAGAGAATGTAAGTAAAGATCATCAAGTTGTGTCCCTTTTCATTTACAAAAGTAAATGTAAATAAGATTTCATTTTTGGTAAAACTTAATGACATTAAAATTACGCTTATTTTCATGACAATTTCATATCAACTATATATGATAAAAATTAGCATTTTGGTGTCAACATAAGGTTGTCATTCCATATTTCAATGTATGAAATAAATCTAAGTTTTTGAATCAACAACATGTCAAAATGCTATATTTCAATACATAAGATAAACTAAGTTTTGGTATCACATATGATATCAATTTACATAACACAACATATGTAATTAATCTAATATTTGGGGTTAACTAACATATCAAATTCAATATTTTAGTACATGAAATAATCTAATCTTTGGTGTTAACTAACATATCAATTTCATATTATATGAAACAACAATATAATCTAAATTCTATTCTACAACTAAATCTAAACAAATCAATGCATCCATGTTTCAGAAATTTTAATTATAGATTTAGATCTACAAATATAAACATCACAATCACCAAAATTCACAAACAGCAAATTTCCATCTTGAACATAACAACTTGATTTATAATCATTCATTCAAGAATTTTTAATTAATGATAAGTAGTTAAATGATTCATTAATTATTTAAAGATAGAAATCTCACATCACATAAAAGTGGTATGTTCATAGGACAATTTTCATATAACATACAAGTTGTATGTTTACACGACAACACATAAGTGATATGATTCTAAAAAGAGAGATAAATAATTAAAATTTAATTTAATTATTAAATCAGAATTCTCACCCCGCTAATCCCTCTGTATAAACCCGTGTTCTTCCCTTTTCCTTACACCCATCACCGACTTCCTTTCCACCCTGTCGCACCACCAACCGGACCCGTGACCATCGATCCACCACTTCCATTCGAACCGCCATCGTCCAACGCCCCGCCGCCATGCACACCAAGAAATTTGGTCAAATCTTTGACTCTCTAATTCTGGTCCGAACGTTTCTCCTTTGAGGCAGCAATTCCCTCAATCCATTACGAAATAGAAGATCACAACCATTGTATTCATTAAACTTGAGGAGATGAAGAAGTTTCAGTTTGAAGTTTTGAGAATAGGGTCATGGATTTGGAGATTTTTGGTGGAGGAAGTGTGCATGTTCTGGTTCGTTCATTTCATGAAGGTGGAGGCGGCTGTATAAATGATTTATTTTTAGGTTTAGGGGAGTTTAGGACATTTTATAGTGGGGCTAATTTATTATTATTATTTATTTAATTAATATTTTTATTTTATTTTAATTATATTAAAGCAATGAATGCATTCCATTCTTAGGCTTGATTACAATTTAAAATTGTTCCTACTTGCATGCAAGTTAAGAAATTGAATCATAGACACAAATTAAATATTATGGCTGAGGTGGCGAATTTATTTCTCCCTTTATTTCTTCTCTCAAATCCCCTTTGATTATGTTCTAAAATGGAATATTTGCATGTGAAAGGTAGAGAGAGAATGGGGCATTTATGTTATAGTATTTTATGTTTCATTATTTTAATTAATTTATTTTCACAAAAATAACTGTATGTTGATATATAAGAGTTGGAATTAAGTTAAATTAATAGCTTATGCGTATACGTGCATACATGAACGTTTGAATTTTAAAACTTGAAAATAAAGTTTATTGGAAACAAAAGCATGAAATTGATGTATATAAACATATATAAGGAGAGAAACAATACATGATTTAATAACAATCAATCTATATTACAATTTTAATTTATGTATGTTACAACAAAAATTAATATACGTTAATTAGTAATTAATGTATGTTACAAACATAAGAAAGAAATTTAATATATTTATAACAATATAATGTATAACTAGTGGTATATATTTTTGGAGCTTGGAATCATTCAAACATGTATAAATAGTAAATTTATAATGGAAGCAATGGAAGGAGAATGATATAATTTATAAATGATCGTTGCAAACGGAGAAGAATTAATAGAGATTATAGTTCAATTGAGTAAGCAATCAATCAAGAAAAATTAATTATGAAATGAATGACATTAATTAATAAATTGAGTGGTTTAAGATACATACGTTTTGAAATTGGAATTATGTAATGTGTGAATATAAAAAGGAACATAATAATGGAGAAATAGGGATGGACCATTATATATATATATATATATATATACATATATATATATATATAATGTTCCAATCCCTTAATCACATTAAAGACCCATTAAACCACTTTCTCCTATTTAGGCCCAATTCATTTCAATTCACAAAAGTAGTAATTCTATGTGTCATTTACTATTCAACAAAATGGATATTTTGTGCGTCGTTCTAATTCTAACAAAAATGAATATTTTGTTTTGCAACAAAAATAATATTTTTTTTCTCTTTTAAACATTTTAATGTAAATAAAAATGATACATTTCATTCTCTTTATTGTAAACAAAAATTACAATGCAAACTTTTTAATGTAAATGAAATGATACATTATATTTTAATTGTGCGACACAACAATGGTTTTATTTTGCCTATATGACAAAAATGCAAACTTGTTTATATGACAAAAATGCAAACTTTTATTACCTTGGAAATGAAATCTTTTCATTTCAACAAAATGACAATGTAACTTTTTTTAAATTAAGCCCTTTTTTTATTTTGTAAAATATCAACTCTAAAGTTGTATTTTTACTGTAAAACTTTTTATTCAAATTATATATATATTTTCTTCTATTGTTTAATAATTATTTAAAATTAGAAATTTTAAATCTGGACTCATTTTCAACAAAATTTCTAGAAAAATAAAAAATTTAATTGTTATTATTTAAAATAAATTATTTTAAATAACCAAAACTCATTAAAATAACTTAAAATTAATTTTAAATTGGCCCCAAAATTCAGGGTTGTTACATGGGACGAGGAATAAGGTGCCTTCGGTTTCGTCCCGACCAAGAACGGACTTGTAAATGGACTGTGTGTCTGACATTGGATTTCATTATGTGTGATTGATAGACGTCAGTTGCATAGTGTGAATTGCCTGTGTGGCATGCTGAGATGCAAATGATCATGGTTTTTGTTGAAAAACAGAGTCTTGTGGTTGATGATCGAAGCACGGCTTTGATATAGCATAGCTTCGTGTTGCGGTAATTCGCAAGCCTCACACCCCAGTGTGAACCAGAAACGGGAGAGCACCTCAAGGAGGGCATGCGTTTCCTTCTATTTAGGAGTGGTGTCTGGGTTTTGCATGCCCAGATGTTTTACTTATGTGGATGATGGATAGCGAGGCACCTCGGTTATATCGACACTGTAGGGCCGATGGATGGTATGGTCTTTATACAGACCAGATTGGCGCCAACCAAAACCAAACTTTTCCGAGATCGCAACAAAAATATTTTTAAAAAAATTTCAAAAATTTTGGGGAGGGAACTTCAATTGAAAACATTTTCAAAATTTTTTTTTAATTTTTTTTAAATATTTAAAAATTAATCATAGGGCAGGAAAACGCATTGTTCAGGCATTTTAATCCACTCCATGTGGACCGGCCCTGACGATCCAAGGCTTGCCTACGTGCTTGCCTGGGGCACGGGCTAGAGCGTCTCGAAGCGGTAAGGACAATCCCTTGCCCTGGATCATAGATAGAAAACCAACTTCCAATATGTGACATTTCGGTTTTGATTGTAGAGCCTAATATGGCGACATAGTGGGATGGGGGCACTCATGCCGTCTATGATTGATACATTTATATTTGAATTTTTTTTTGACACTATACACTTATAGTAATATTAAAATCTGAAATTTCACGTACCAAGCATTTTTGGCTATTATAAGGTAAAAACTCTATCCTCCGGCTTGCATTCAATTGTGTGATGGGACCTGAGTCTTATAATAGCTTCATTGTTCTTTATTTAGCATTGCGCTGTTGTTTTTATGCACTGGTATTCTTGGGAGGAAACCCGTTCCGTGTTATACGGGGTGGCCCCTTGATTTACCTTACTTTAAAACCAAGATAATAATAGTTTTAGTTTTCACACTCACATGACTGACCTGGAGTTTATTGTTTTAACCTAAACTTTGAGTGCCCCTGTTTTCCACACGGGAAGCTAGTAGTTTTGGTTTTGCAGATTTGTATTCACAAGATCCTGGTTTACAGCTCGAACGATATTCAGAAAGCTCTGTATCTGTATATTCTTTTCAGTTGTGTTTTTTATTATTTTCCACTACATTGTAACTTGTAAATCTATGATATTTAGTAAATGTGTAATATTTATTCATAGTCTGTATATTCTTGTATTCTGATGAAATTGTTGTAAAAAGCAATGAAATGTTCTTCTATTTGTGTTCTGATTTGTCGTGTTCTCAACTCATTCCGGTCTTTCCTGCACGGGGAAGTTCGGGTCGTTTCACATATATTAAATTGGTAAATAAAATTAAGCTTCAGCGACTAATCAGTCTAAAGTTCAAAAAAATGCACATGTTCTGCTACTGTGTCAATTGAATTCTGTGCTGATTAGAAGCAGTGTAATTGATGTGAAATAAATATGGTAGCCTAAACAAAATGAAATAAGTACATTTCACGTTCAAGTTTCTTTGAAATTCTTAAAATTTCCTATGGCCAAAATATAGCAGCCTTAATATATTGCATTTCTTCAACCAAAAATATGACATTCAAGGTTATATATTAGTTAATCCAGCTAGCACTTACAGAAATGGAATTATTAAAGAAATGTGATCTCATCTTAAAATGGAATTCATGCTTGGATGGTTAGTAAGAAA
Organism: Allium sativum; assembly: GCA_030737875.1. Lineage (NCBI taxonomy): Eukaryota > Viridiplantae > Streptophyta > Magnoliopsida > Asparagales > Amaryllidaceae > Allium > Allium sativum. The sequence goes on along the minus strand of CM060916.1, from coordinate 707,902,074 downwards.
CAAAGAATGTTTGTAATGTATATTTCTTGAAATTCATATGAAAAACATGATGTTACTATGTGGAATTAGGTATATGGATCCATTGATGAATGGTGAATATCCAGCCTGCATGAGAAAACTGGTTGGAGAAAGACTTCCGAAATTCACCGACGAGGAGTTAGTTGATTGAAGGATTATATGATTATCGTGGTCAACCTAATTTCAATAATATCAGGAAACACAAGTTTCCTTTCATTAGAAAATGGTGCGTATTTGGACGTATTTTAAAGGGAAGGTTTAGGAGGTAGTGGTACTGTGGATAGTAATGAATTTGTCTGATTATGCTAAAATAGTTACGGGGAAATATATTATTAAGATTTCCTAAACAATTTCTTCATCTAGGTGAATTTATGTCTTCGTAAAATTTGGCTAATCTAGTGGCGTCTCATAATTTTTTTGGCTAGCTTAAATTTATGCATCTATGCAGCTGGATTGTATTTCTATGGTATTCTATCTAATAAGCTTAATTTTTTTTAATAGAAGGGAATGCTTGGAAAACGACCAGCTATTGACGTCAAAAGTTGGTCACTAGTGACGATCAACCCCCAATTGTGTGGAGAGCGCACGAATAATGATTACAAGATACAGAAAGTAAAGAAACCGAAGAGCACACACAGAATTTTTATAGTGGTTCGGCGAAAACCATGCCTATGATCACTTTATATGTATTACTTTTGCTTTTTGATTACAAGTACAATGCTTTTTCTCTGTTTGAAGAAATGTGAGAGATAAGAAGTTTTGGAGGAGAAAGCTTAGAGTGCTTTAGCCCTTCGAGTGCCGAAGATATTAGAAAGAAAGCCCTCTCTGTTCTTCTTTGAGCTTTGAGATATTTATAGGTGGAGATGGCGACTTGGGTTGTTGTGACGTGGCCCAGCCTTTTTGGGAAAGCTTGGACGCGTGGAGTCCATTCCTTGGTTAGAATAGCGGCTGGAAGAATGATTCCACTATTCATAAATAGTATCTTCAGAGGTTATGGCTTACGTGGGATCCACAGTGAGGTGTATCAAAAGTAGAGCTTTGTCCGGATGTGGTTGACCGCCTTTATTTCCTTGAAAGTCGGGCTAAGCATCAGAATAGCTCAGTTGAATATTTCCATGCTGGTTCGAGATATTCGGCCGTTGTGCTTTGTATGGGAGCGAGATACTCGGTCGACTGGGATAACGATTTTTCTAGAGTGAGTCATCAGTTGATGAGAATTGGCCTGGGCCAATATGCGACTGTTCCGGGCTAAGCTTCCGCTGGGCTTCCTGAAGCATGATTTATCTGATTCAGCTGATTGCGTGTTTGGGCTTCGATCTAGCCCGTCGCGGCTTTTTCCAAAAAAAGGGTTAACACTTTGCCCCTTAGAATGCATCTTCTTCGGTAGAGGGAGGTGTGTTATGAAATATGAATCGAAGCAAAATCGCTTGAGCAGCTATGGTCGTGCCGGACCATACTAAGGCCCGAAATCTGACGGCCCCGATGTTGTAATAAGGCCAGAAAAGCGATGACCGAACTAGGTCGTATTAAGGTCGTAAGACCGACAACTATCGGGAACCATATTAAGGCCGAGATGATGATCAGCGTCTGTATGAGAATTAGTTCCTGCAAAGACAAAATAAGCCACTCTCGATCTGGAGAAGGCTGATGGGTCGAGCATTTTATTTCACTTGGCTTTGAGGGTTGGCGAGTATCATCCATACTCGGCTTAGTGGTGAGCATTAACCATACTCGGCTTATAGAGGTGGCGGGCATTATCCATACTCAGCTTAGTGGCGAGCATTAACCACACTCGGCTTAGAGAGGTGGCGAGCATTATCCATACTCGGCTTAATAGGGAGCATTAACCATACTATGCTTGGTGCAAGTTTTTTTTATGCTCGACTCATGTTAAATTAATATATCTAGCGAGCAGTAAATGCTTGTGGTGCAAATAAAAGGGTGAGTATAATCCATACTCGGTTTAAGATTTCTACCGTACTCGGCTAGTGGAGTAGGCTTTTGGAAATAGTGGTGGGCTTTCGCACGGACCACATTAAAGAAAGGGGGCGAGCATCATCCATGCTCGACTTAGAGTTTCCAAACATGATCCATATTTGCAAAAGGAAATTCATTGCAGCTAAAGAATTATTACAAAGAAAAGAAATTCTAAGAGGACAACGGTTGATCCCAGTGCATGCCTAGGAGCTAAACCCTGACCCCATACATGTGTGCACCAAGGTGTCCTTTTTATTGAAAGAAGTTCATTAAAAGAAAAAAATCTAATTAATGATAATGCCGCGAGTGCTAATATCAGGGTCCTTTCCATTTCTGGAAGCTCGAGGACTGACCCAAGGAGCTTGGGCAGAATATCGCGGTGGCATGGCCGGGGCGAGCTTCTTAACATACTCGGGAAGCACCCCTCGCCTGACTTGATCCTCGTTGATATCGCGCAGATGCCGACATTCATCGGTGCTATGTCCAGCTACGTTGTGGAATACGCAATGTTTGCCGAAATCGAGTTCCATCTGGGTTGGTTCTTGTCGAGGCGGTCTCGGTGTAGAAAGGGACCCTTGTATGTCAAGGTAGATATCGAGCAGAGAAGAATTGAGCTCGGTGTACTGGTCGTACTTATTTTCGATTCGAGTTCGTATGTGACACTCGTTCTTTTCGGTGGCCATTCCTCTTCCTTTATTCTGGCCGTTGCTGTTGAGTGGACCTTGTTGTTTGATGGTTAGGACCTCAAGGCTCTCCATGTCAATGATGGCATCTTCTTGTTGGAGGAATCGCTCGGCCTCATAATAGAAGTCATCTATATCCTTTGGGGGATCCCTGGTTAAAGAGATTGAAAATTATGATCGGTTCTGAATTCCTGTAATGGCGGCCATAAGTACCATCGATGGCTCAGGCCGATCGACTAACGCTACTGCCGCGTTGAACCTTTCGAGGAAGGACCTGAGCGTCTCTCTGATCGTTGCTTGATGGTGGATAAGAATGTAACGCTCTTTGGTCGAGAGATATATACTCTTAATTTCTCGATGAAGGGGTGACCTGCGTGTTCCAGCTGTTGATCGACTCCGTTGTTAGCTGCTGAAACTACATGTCGGCTTTATCTGTGAGGAAGAGCGGGAAGCACTTTTCCATGATGTTGGTTGATGCACAAGTACTTCCATATGTCGCATGTATTGCATGAGGTGGATGGTCGGGTTAGTGCGACCATTGTATGGTTCGATAGCTGGGAACTTGAAGTTCGGAGGGTTTCGGGAGTTTTTGATTTCTCTAGTAAAGGGGCTGCGATTGACATTATCTATGTCCCATTGTGAGGAAGTTCCCCGAGTGAAACGTCGGATGATACTTGCAAGCTGGCTTCCATCTCCGAGGAGTCGTTCCCATGAATTCAACTCTGCATTTGGGAGAGCTTCGATGCGAGGATCTGGCAAAAGCATGCTTGTAAAGGCAACCGTTGGTTGGGCTCGGCCTCCGATAGTTGAGTGAAGGTGAGAGTGATGGTGAGCTCCGGTAGGCGGTTCTGAGAAGAATGGCCCCTCTTGAACTTGATGAGTATTGGGTCGAGACGTACCCATGACAGATGGTCTAGGCTGATCCGGCATAGCATGTGATGTTCGGAGCTCGGGGTTGCTCCCTGTAGGTGTGAGGTTAGGAGGTTCTACGGTAGCGTTTTCCTCCGCCACGGTGAGGACCGATATGGTAGGGTGGTCTCTCTGGTTTGAAGGAAAGGCTACACCAGCTCTTCGTTGAAGGGGAAAAGTGGTTAGACTGGTTTGCGGTAAGATTCCTTGTTGTAATGGGAATGGCATCGATTCTGATGGACCCGGTAATCGCTTGACCATCATGAGAGGTCAAATTGTTTCCTAGAGTGGAGGCAAAGTGTTCGACCAACCTAGATCTTGATCGCGAGCCTCCTGGGGTTCTGCTGCTGCAGCTGCGCTGGTCGTTGGAAGTGATACTGTTGGTTGTGATTGGTTGGGAAGTAGAGTCGAGCCAGGATGAAATAAAGGTGTATCCTGATCAGTGGCCTGATTCCGTGCAGACCAAAGATCAGTAGTTGCCCCAGTCCCAGTCGGTGGAGGTATTGATGTTGAAGCATTCAATCCTGTCTCCATTCGACCGAGAAGGTAATCCATCAACTGCTGATGTCATTCGAGGAGTTTAACTTGAAACGTCATATGGTCTCTGAATTCGATCATGATTTTATCCATGTCGTCCCGGGTAATAAATCGAGTCATATCTTCATGAGAGGAAGCTTCGTGGCTTGCCTTCATAGCATTTGTATCGGCAGCGTCGACGTTCACAGGATGAGAGGATGTTATATCTCTCTTTCGCTTGTTCGCCATAGACTAAGGCAAACAGACGTCACTGCGCGTGTGTTCCCCTACCTGGCGCGCCAAAGTGTTGACGTCAAAAGTTGGTCACTAGTGACGATCAACCCCCAATCATGTGGAGAGCACACGAATAATGATTATAAGATACAGAAATAGTAAAGAAAACTGGGAGCACACACAGAATTTTTATAGTGGTTCGACGAGGACTGTGCCTATGTCCACTTTATATGTATTACTTTTGCTTTTTGATTACAAGTACAATGCATTTTCTCTGTTTGAAGAAATGAGAGAGATGAGAAGTTTTGGAGGAGAAAGCTTAGAGTACTTCAGCCCTTTGAGTGCCGAAGAGATTAGAAAGAAAGTCCTCTCCATTCTTCTTTGAGCTTTGAGGTATTTATAGGTGGGGATGGAGACTTGTGCTGTTGCGTCATGGCCCGGATTTTTCGGGAAAGCTTGGACGTGTGAAGTCCATTCCTTGGTTAGAATAGCGGCTGGAAGACTGATTCCTCTATTCATAAATAGTATCTTCAGAAGTTGTGGCTTACGTGACATCCACAGTGAGGTGTATCAAAAGTAGAGCTTTGTCCGGATGTGGTTGACCGGCTTTACTTCCTTGAAAGTTGGGCTAAGAATCAGAATAGCTCAGTTGAGTATTTCCATGCTGGTTCAAGATATTCGATCGATGTGCCTTGTATGGGAGCGAGATAGTCGGTCGACTGGGAGAACGATTATTTTGGAGTGAGCCATCAGTTGATGAGAATTGGCTTGGGCCAATATGCAACTGTTCCGGGCTGAGCTTTCGATGGGCTTCCTGAAGCATGATTTATCTGATTTGGCTGAATGCACATTTGGGCTTTGATCTAGCGTGTCGAGGCTTTTGCCAAAAAGTGGGTTAACACCAGCCAATGTAACTACCAGAATTAATTATTGGCAATGGAGCTACTACAAAGTTTCATCTCGAAGATGAAATGAGTTGATCCGTACCTTTCTAGAATCAGGTGAAGAATAATATTTGAATGCAAGCCCAGTTACCTTTTCTTAAATATTCACCTTTTATTAATATTAAAGATCAAATCCTGGTAAACTGCCGATAAAAATAAACTGGATCAAAAAAATGGGTAAGAACGATTTCTTTTTCTCACGCCTCCCTTACCTTTTCAACTGCTACTTCAAATTGTACATTCACTCACAAAATTTACCTTATGTTCTGTCTTTAATACATTTAAAGATTTATACTCACATACCAAATATCTTTTCTATTTCTTACCTGTGTTAGAACTATAGCACATACAATGTTTAGTTACAGTAATTATTCATATGAATCACTTCTGACATACTGCGTTTGATTTTATGCTTCTGCATGCTTTATTATATAGAGCACTTAAACTTTGTTTATTATATTATTATTTTAGCATATTACTAGTTAGTTTGTAAATATGAATGTTTCTTATATTATATACTCGCGATTTTATTCCTTACACATACAAAAAAAAATCCTTCTTCTACCCCATTGATGGTACCAGTTATAACAGCTGTTTTTAATAACCATGTTGTTGCAAGGTTTTACTGTTTATATGATATATGGGTTAATAACAATAATCAAGTCAGTTTCATGTAAACCATTATTACTACCTCCCTTTTTAGATGCTTCAGTTGCAAAATGCAATATAATGGATTAGTTGATAATTATTTTTTAACATATTTGGATAGATTCATTGGGCTACTATACATTTGAATATAATTTCTTTATTTACTTGAAATAAGCTAATGTTTTTGGTAATTTCTTTCTCTTATAATACCTGTTTATACTCTATTCCTTTCTCTTACAAAATGGATTGTAGTGGATTAGTTGATAATTTCTTTGCTTACACTTTATTCCTTTCTCTTATAATACCTATTTGTTTAACGCATAATATGTACTACTGTGTCTAATATAAACCATATGTAAAAACCTCATATTTTTATTAGATAGAAAGTAAAGGTACGGTTGGTGATTACCATAAGCAATCTCTTCACCATCATGTGTCTCCACAGCTGACGATCATATATAGGTATGAAATTTTAAGTTTTTCATCAACAAAATTTGTTTGTCTTTGAATCTCGAAGACTGATTGATATTAACAAAAATTAAGTTAAAGATGCAGTAGGACGAAGTGGATAAACAGGTGGAAGATGTGTGGCAATCTACAAGATTCAAAGTAAGAAATGTCTTAAGTTACATCTAAGATGTTTATTTTAAACACAACTAATTCTTGTTTCTTCTGTTATTAACAATAGCCAAACTCCTTAAGATGAATTTGTTTATGTAAAAGTTTACTTATTTAGCCTTTTGTGATTGAGGTAATTAGTTTAGAGGAAAAACTTTAATTTAATTTTTTGATCAGGGGCGAAAGTTCCAGAAATTAGGTGGAAGGACATGTGCAATTTTTTTCATGCAACCCAATCGTCTCCCTTCGTAGCCGCCATTTCCTTCGAAGCCACCGCCACAAGCCATTGCCGCCTCAACATAGTCGCCGCCACCCCTAACCGCTGCTGCCCTAAACCTAGCAGTCGCCGCCACAAGCCAGCGTGGTTGTCGCTACTGTCGTCAAAGATGTTGATTCAATCAAATCCTAGCCACTGCGTTTCTACTTTCTAGCTACTACCGTTCAAGCTTCAGCTGTTGTCATCATTTATTCGAACCCTAGCCGCCGCCGTTCAAGTCGACAATGCCAATTTGCTATTGTATTTAGCATTTCAGTCGAATGCTAACTGAACTTAGCATTTCAGTTGAATGCAAATCTGCTATTGTATTTCTACTTTCAGTATTACCAATTATTTTCAATGCTAACTGTACTTAGCATTTCAATCAAATGCTAATAACATAAGTGTTCACTTTTTTTTTTACCTTTTCACATCAGTTAGCATTTCAGTAAAAAAAGGAAACACTTATGTAGTTTGAGTATATTTTCTTTCCTTTTTTTTTAGTTCAGGTCAAGTATTTTCAAACGTTGAAACTATAATTTTACTTATCATTTTTTTACAGTGTAGTGTTCATTTTAAAAAATGATAGACATACTTATCATTTTATTTTTAAATGGTAATTGTACTTATCGTTTTATTCAAACTTAAATATGATAGTCTGATAAAACAATTTCTTTCCTATTTTTCCATATAGTTCTTTTTTTTTCATATTCAATGGTACATATTTTTGAATTGATAGTTAGATATAACATTTTGTTTCCAGGTCAATGACAGTTAAATTTTGTAAATATTACTTAAACATAGCATTTTCCCATTCTTATTTTCTAGCTTTGATGTTTTTGCTGACAATTATGTTTAAATTTTCATATGATAGTTGCATCTAGCATTATTTTGATATGTCAAATTTTTTGTCTTCTGCTAATTTAATCTAGCACTTTAACAATTTCTAGAAAAAATATAATGCTAATGTATTTTGGCAAATGTGTTATGTTAGTCTAAATTTAATCTTAATCTAATATAGCATTGTTTTATTGCTATAAACCATAGATTTCTATAGTAGATACCTTTCAATGCTAAATTAGTCTAGAATTTTCTGAAGATTTATCTTTTACCATTGATTCCATCGTCTACTTTATAACAACGTAAAAAAATGTTGAATTCAACTATCTGTGCAATATATTTTATAGAAGTTTAAAAATACAACGATATATTTAACTATCATTTAGAATATTATACACATGCTAGGTCACTTTAAAAAATACAATGCTAAATTCAACTATCATTTCTCATATCTATATGTGCTAATTCTCTTTAGGAAACACACTGCTATATTTGTGTATCATTACTCATGTCTTATACATGCCAGTTCGTTTTAAAAATATAATGCTATATTCAGCTATCATGTAGCATATTCTATACATGCTAATTCACTTTAAAAATACGATCTTGAAATTAACTATCATTTATTATGTCTGTACATTCTAGTTTACTTTAAAAATACCATGCTATATTCAACTATCATTTAGCATATTTAGACGTTCTAGTTCTTTTTAAAAAATACAACGCTAAATTCACTATCATTTATTCTATTCTATTTATGCTAGTTCATTTTACTAATAAATACTATATTCAAACAATAGTTTGCAAACTCTATATATGCTAACTCGCTTCAAAAATACAAATGATAAAAATTCAACTATCATTTATTGTATTTTATACATGGTAGCTCACTTTAAAAATGCAATTCTATACTCAGCTATCATTTAGCATATTTTACATATGTTATTTGACTTTAAAAAATACAATGTTAAATTCAACTATCATTTACCACTTTAAAAATGTAATGCTATATTCAGGTATCATTAATCATATTATATACATGCTAGTTCACTTTGAAAACACAACGCTATATTCATCTATCATTTATCATATTCTACAATGTTAGTTAACTTTAATATAGCATTTGAGTAATGATAGACATACATAACATTGGAAAAAAAAATGATACACAAACATAACATTATATATTTACATCTGAACATGTTACTTTGTTTTCTTAATGTATTATGTTGTAATGATAAATGATAGAGAAAAATAACATTTGGTGTTTGATTGATGATAGGCTTAATCAGGTACTTCAGCAACGATTTTGCACCCAGTAGGAATTAGTTAACCGAGCGAGTACCCATGACACGTAAAAGACTTTCACACGCAAGGCCTAATCGAGTACCTATGACATGTAAAATATTTCCGCACGTAAGGCCTAATTGGGTACTCCAACAATGATTCTACACCTAGTAGGAATAAGTTAACCGAGCGGGTACCCGTGATACTTAAAGACTTCCGCGCATAAGGCGACACGTAAAACACTTCCGCACGCAACGCCTAATCGGGGTACTTCAGCAACAAATCTGCACCTAGTTGGGATTGACTAACCAAGCGGATACCGATGTCACGTAAAGGACATTCGGACGCAAGGCCTAATCGGGTGCCTATGACACGTAAAATACATCCACACGCAAGACCTAATCGGGTACTTCAACAACGAATCTGCACCCAGTTGGGATTGATTAACCAAGCGGGTACCGATGACATGTAAAACATATTTGGATGCAAGGCCTAATCGGGTATCTATGACACTAAAAAACATCCGGACGCAAGGCGTAATCGGCTACTTCAGCAACGAATCTGTACCCAGTAGGGATTAATTAACTGAGTTGGTATCGATGACACATAAAAGACATCCGGATGCAAGGCCTAGTAGGGTACCTATGACACGTAAAATACATCCAGACGCAAGATCTAATCGGGTACTTCAACAACGAATCTGCATCCAGTAGGGATTGATTAACTGAATGGGTACCGGCGATAATATAATCTAGCATTTTGGTGCAACATCTAGTAGGGTGCTTATGATACATAAAATTTAATCCACTTCAATATTTATAACATTACAAATGATATATTAATATAACATTCTTTTATAAAGTCTAACAGCAACATGTTTATGGTATTAATTTGAAATGATTGTCTCCTGTGGCATTTTAAATATGAAGTATATTAGTCTATTTAAGTCATACAAAGTGATAAATTGATGTATTTATTCCTATTACTTTCAATTACAATAAAATGCAATTTGAAACTTGCATAATACAAAAACTTGATGTTCAATATTTGCACTGTGAAAATCATAAATAACATATATTGTTGACTACTTAGATGGCGATAATATTTAGTATACATCAAAATTTAAAAATATTTACAAATGATACAAATAATTAACTACTAAAATAAAATGCTATATACATTTGGCATTACACCTAAGTAAATTCAACAACAGCTTGAAACTTGCAAAAAATAGAATAACACAAAATACAAGAACAACAAGCTAAATTGCATATATAATATAGTGAATTTCGTAGCACACACAAAAATGATAGTTTCATATATCATTATTCTGTGTTGAAACCAAAACTCAATCGAAACAAAACACAACAACCACATATCTTATTATCAAATCACAAAGCACAAGAGGAACAAAAAACTCGATTTATTTGACAAAAAATGCACAATTTGAGATCGATCAACATAAATGACAGTTTCAACAAACTAAATTGCACATATAATACAACTTAAAATATAATTAACATAAAATAGAATAACATCTCTTATTCTCAGCATAAAATACAACAACAAGAAGGTAAATTGCACTGTGATAGACAAAATTTCATACTATCCACATATTTGCAAATAATGCAAATAATTAACTACTAAAATGAAATGTTATATACATTTAGCATTACACCTAAGCAAATTCAACAACAACCTGAAACAGGCAAAAAATAGAATAACACAAAATATAAGAACAACAAACTAAATTGCACATATAATAGAGTGAATTTCATAGCACACACAAAAATGATAGTTTCATATATCAATATTCTGAGATGAAACCAAAACCCAATCGAAAAAAAACACAACAGCCACATCTCTTACTATCAAAATCACAAAGCACAAGAGGAACAAAAAAATCGATCTATTTGATAGAAAATGCACAATTTGAGATCGATCAACATAAATGATAGTTTCAACAAACAAAACTGCACGTATAATACAACTAAAATTATAATTAAAATAAAATTCAACAACATTTCTTATTCTCAGCATAAAATACAACAACAATAATGTAAGTTGCACTATAATAGAAAAAATTTCGTACCAAGAAAAAACAAATCGAAAAAACTCATAATAGAAAAAAAAATATTTCCAAAATCACGAATCAGAAGCCACTGCCGTCATCTGAAACCATCGTCGAGTGAAGCCGTCATTGTCGAGTGAAACCGCCGCCGCCGAGTGAAGCCGTCGACGTCATTAAGTGATTTGACAGAAGATAAATGGATCGATCAAATTTGCAACAACCTCAATCTTCAAAATGCACGAAATAAGATCGATTTCATTTTGAAGACGCCTGTAGAAAGAACATGCACGATTTGAGATTTAAAATCGATTTGAGATTTAAGATCGATTTGATATTTAAGATCATTTCGTTTTGATGTTTGTATAAAATAAAATAAATGATAGTTAGCTAATTTAATAATTGAGGATGATTTGTTTTTTTTAATCGGTAGCATTGAAGATGGAGAACAAAGAAGAAGACGCTAGAATTTCTCAGCCAAAATATTTCCTTTAGCCAAAATTATAATCGGTGTGTCCTTCCTGATAAGAAATAAACTGCGCCTCCTTCAGACTAAAAAACACGAGATGTTCTTCCTTGAACCGATTTTCCTGTTTGTGATTTATTTGTGAATACAGCCAGATCAACCTGATGAGTTAGAGAGGATTCAAGCAGCATTTTTTTTAGAAGTCTGGAGAGGATTAAAGGTATGTGCTATACATACATCAATATATTCTAGAATTATATCACAGTCGTATTATATAGCTTTTCAATGCATAATTTCTAGAATTTAGAACTTGCTGTTGTGTTATATATAAGTAATGATGAAATAGTGAATTGGTGAGGTGGTGTAACGATCCAGTATGGACATGCTGGAGAAAGCTTTAAAACTGTTGAAAGACACTCGAGTATTGGTTAAGTGCTAAAATTAAAATATAATTCCGTTACATCGATTTGGATATATGTAACTTTTAAAATGTAATTAACTTTCAAAATGGTTACCTGATTCCGTGCCCTGCCCAACGGACACAAAACGTTTCAATACCCCAACATTGATTTCCCTATGTTCTTATGCACGTATACAAATGTGATTTCTAAATATGGTCATCCTCTATTACAACTGTGGATATAACGACGGGCGGATTCCTGTTGTAATAAACATGTTACAACTGGTTTTGGCAGTTGTGAAAGGGTATTTTTGTTGTGGTGGCACAATCCGACAAGCTATGTCCCAAACTCTCACGGGTGGTATACGTTGGTCTTTTCAGTTAGGTGTTTGTAAATAACAATGATGTAAATATTTTTCAAAATAAAGAGAGAGTAAGAACTTGAAATCCAAGCACTATCTTCACTTATTTGACCTAACTTGTTAACCAAAAGGAAATAAAAATACCATTTTACGATTGTTGATAATCGATTATAGAATTCATTTCATAATTGCACTATGTTTTCAATCAAAACAACTGGCCAAGCTAGAGGATATTGCAACGATAACCGGATTTTTGTTTGAAGTTTGGATTAGTAACGAATAAAATTTTTGTAGTGACGACCCAAACTTGTGTTAACTAATTCATGTCAAATTTAAAAGTAAATTACTCATTTGTAAATACTTTTTTAAAAGCTTTCATTTATCTTGTAAATATTGCATTTTGTAAATATTTTTTGCATTTAACTTTTGAATTTTGTGGGTAGTATCTGCTGAAAACCCTCGCGAGACAACACACGTCCTACTGGGGACACCTAGAGGTTTAACAGCTTGTTGCATACGCTCAATGCAATCGTGCTCCACACGAAAACAGATTTATCCTTTTTTTTTTGTTTTGTTTATTCGAAGGCAAATAAAAAGATAAATGTGGGGGTATTTGATGGGCACATAAAAATGCACGTTTATATTCACATATTTATTCTTGTTTGGTTGAATAAATGAATATTTTTGAGTATTTTATATGATCAAGCCATGATTTAAATCTTTTCAAAATCCTCACTCATTAAAGGTATACAACAGTAAATTGTGCATGATTTAATTTGTGATATCATTTACTTGCTCCTTGTAGTTGTCTCTTGTAGAGATTTAGGAGAAAAAATAATGTATACACATGAAGATATGAAGAAAAACATGCATATACACAAGTGGAGGGAAATAAATAATTTATTTTATGGAAAGTGGAGGACCCCACCTATGGATACCCAGTGCCAAAGGCTCAGTCTCCCATCCTGGTACTATTCACGGCTTCCCGGGCTCTAAGGGTGGTCGATTAGCGCGCGTAGCCTTTCCCTCACATTATGTGAAGAGGCCAGGGCTCGAACCTGTGCGCTCCAGATTACGAAATTCCCCGATCTCCGAAGAGACGAAAAACAATAGATTGTTTTGAGAACACGACTCACCATAACACAAACACTAGAATATTTCATTGCTACTACAACAATTTATATCAAAGTAAAAGAATATCAGAGAATAAATAATATTACACAGCGGAAAAAATAATATCAGAGATTTAAAATAATTTACATAGAAGTGGAAATTTAAAATGTATATATACATGAACTAACACAACTGAAATAAATACACAAATACAAAGCTTTCCGAATATAGCTCCAGCTGTAAATCCAGAATCTTGTGAAAACAAATATCTTCCAATAACCAAACTACTAGCTGCCCGTGTGGAAAATATGGGCACCCAGAGTTTAGGTAGAAACAATAAACTCTGAGTCAGTCATGGGACTGGTGTGAGAACTAATACAATTATTAAAACTTTACTTTAAAAGTGGGGAAATCATGAGACTACACCTTATAACACGGAACGGGTTTACCCCACATGAATCTCAATTTAAAACAATAAACAACACAATGCTTTTTGAAAAATGAAGCTATTGTATGACTCTGGTCCCATCACACAATGCAACGCAAGCCGGAGCATATAGTTTTCCTTTATAATATCCAAACATGCTTGGTATGTTTAAAACAAATCATTTTGATATTACTATAAGTGCATAGTGTTAAAATCAACTTCAAATATATACTTATCAATCATGGATGACATAGGTACAATATATAATGTCGCCATACTAGTTTTACAATAAAAACGCACAATGTCATATTGGAAATTGGATTTCCGTCATGAACCAAGGCAAGGGATCTCTCCTTACCGAATTCCAGACACTCTAGCTTGGGTCTCAGGAACAGAACGCATCGTCCCTGGGAGCAGCAGGGTCGGTCCATACTTACTTTAGTGGATTAGTTATTGCTGAACAATATGTTTCCCTGCCCTATGGGGGCATAAAATCTGCCTAGTATGTCGACCATCAAGAGCCACTAGAGACTCAAATCTGAGGTACCTCGCTTTCCAATAACCACATAAGTAAAATGTCTGGGCTTCATACCATGACACCACTCCTAGCTAGAAATAAACGCATGCTCTCTCTGCGGTCCCTCACCCCATTTCAGATTCATACCGAGGTGTGAAGCTCGCGAATTAACGCTATGCACAAAGCTATGCTAATTATAGCCATGCTTTGATCATCATCCATAAGACTCTGCTGTTCAACAGTAGCCTTGATCATTTGCATCTCATCATGCCACACTGAAAATTCATGCCATGCAACTGATGTCTATCAATATATAACCTCAAAGCTCGTACGTCTAAGAGAAGGGTGTTAAGCAAGAGAATAGATTCTCCGTCAACAAACAGACATATATTTAATTGAAATCAATCAACACAAAATGAAATCCAATGTCAGATACACACCCATTTACAAGTCCGTTCTGGGTCTGAACGAAACGGAGGCACCTTATTCCTCGTCCCATATGTCCAATATAAGAGAGAGGTCCTCACATATCTAGTCGATCTCTAAGAAAGTCTGGACGATCCCCACTTATTACCATGTCTAAGGGGATTAGCCCAATCAAGACATCAGTAATCATCCATACGATGTGAAGATCTCCGGTCTTCGACCACTGTCTTCATCGTCGACTTTTAATCGTCGTATCAGTTATTCAGAATGGGATAAACTCGATCTTTTCGAATAACTCATGTATTTTATAATCAATAATCAAGTGCTATAAAAACACATCATACGCCTCATTCCAATTCAGAGTATCCTTTTATTCAAATATTCACATTTTTGAGGAAAGGTTTCCATCAATTTTATCAAAGATAAATTCTTTTAAACTTATTCTTAAATCTTCCTTTGGATATCATTTACAAAAGATTTTATTATACCTTTTCGAATTCTAAACCAAAACAAAGTTTATTAACTGGTCGGGATTATCTAGCCTTACCGAAGTAATCATTTAATTATTTTCCAATCCCAACCTATTCATCCCCTGGAGCAGAACTGGTACTACTCCATATCTAACACCCACGCTGTTATCAGTAATTTTAATTACCATTTCGCATTTCAAATATAATTAAAGATTTAACTATCGCTTGGAGTAAAACTTGTGGTACTCCACTCTCGATCATTTCTCTTGCTCGATAAATTTAATTATCTCATTCACTTTCCAATCAAATTAAAGATTAATTAAAACTCCATCTTGGTTTTAATCTTCTATCGTCATTACTTTATGATCATTCAACTTTAGGAAAATTAATCCCGTCTTTAACTGGGTTAAATAACTAATGTCATTTAAAACACTGTTCACGATAAACCCAAATCACCTTGCATTAACTATGGAATCTTCATGGAAAACAGATCAATATATAATTGATAAATATTTCCGTATCATACTAATAATATAAATGGAATAATGACATAGCCGTTTAAATTCCATATATAGTAACGGTCTTCCCTCATAGAAGCTCATCTCGATTATTACCGAATCAAATTCCATTCAATTCCAATTTAATATATTGAACTGGAAAACTTTACTTTGGGAAATCCCCTTAATCTTAATTAAAAGATTATAAATTCCATATTATATCTTCACTGTTAATTGGGTTAAAGAACAAATGTTATTTAAAACACCGTTCACGATAAACCCAAAAATCTAATTCTTTTATTCAGTTCCAATTAAATATTAATTATTTGGAAAACTACTCTAAATCTTAATTAAAATATTTATTCTCTTCTCAATTGGGTATAAAAACAGTTTTATTTAAGACACCATTCACGACAAACCCAAAATCTAATTTGATATCAAATACAGGACTTTGAATAGAAATTATATCGGCTTATATTCAATATCAAATTCTAAAACCAAGGATATCGTATTGGGAATAATGATACCTATATCTTCCAAATTTCTCAACAATATCCATATAATCACGGAATCCAATATCAAAATATTCCGCAGATTATTTCCATTTAAATACATTCCAATTTATTCCTTGGAAAATTTTGGTTATTTTAAAACGCATTTTTCAATCTAATTTATTAATTTAAAAACTGTTGGATTATTATTCTAGTTAATAACTAGTTCATTTCGATAAAAATATATTTTTATCTTTTCAATCTTGGAATTTTTCATCCAAAATCTTTCCAAATCATTTATTATGATTTTACACAGCTTTTCCATATTTTTAATAATTTTTATGAGGCCCTTGCAATCGTTTTACAATAACGGCCACCGAACTACATGCTAACGACCTTTTCTGAAATTGAGTTGGACATATATCAAAATCTAACCGTTAGATTTCAAATCTCTTATATTCATTGGAAAGCTCTTTTCGATACGAACCTAATAGTTCTAGTTTAAGGAGAATCCGATTGTCCGATCTCCCGTTACATCAATTTGAAGTCAATGGTCGAAATTCGCGAACAGTCGCCGTGCGGCGCGTTCTATTCAGGCTATATATATATATATATATATTTCATCGATTTCAATTCAAAACGTATTTTATAAATCATTTATAAATTCATTTCAAAACGATTTCAACTTCATTTTCAATTTTAAGTCAAAATTGAATATTCCATATCATTATAATTTTAAAATGATAATATTTTCAAAATATCATATTTTGAAATCCATTTCTTTTTCGTATTCAATATGAAATGAATAAAATCGATCGATAAACCGGATCGGACATAGTCATATTTTTGATTCTTCACTGAATATTATTTTAAAACATTCTTATTTCTAAATTGGAATCAGACTCAATCAATTACCATATAATGTCAGTTATATGGATTTCATACATTGCATGTATTCAACAATAATGATAAATAATCATTAAACATTCAAACATCATCCAGAGTGCAGTTTACTACTGTATAAGCATTAAATACGTAAATAACGCTTATCACAGTCTGGCGATCCATCGAATGACATATAATTAATTCTGGGGAGATATGGACAAATTATCGTCCCCGGGCCCATGTTGGGTTTCCAAACAACAATCGATTCAAAATAATAAGTTAATAAATTTAACTAGTTCTAATTCGATTTGAATTACTTTTCTAATTAGCTAATTTTCACTATTTAAATTACAAAAAGATATTTGTAATTTAATTTCAACTACAACAAAATAATATAAAATTATTTTTAATATTTTAAACATTTCAGTATCATAATCAACACACAATACAGTCAATTAAATCGTCTATGGTCTGTGGACGAGGGAGGTAAGCTAACAGGCACTGTATACAATTTATAATGATTAAAACTGATACAAATCTACACTAGGAATTCTATATATTTTTATACATGAATTACAATAACATGATAAATTATATTTTAGTGGAAAGGAGTTCTCACTTTGGTTTCCACTCCGTCAGTCTTTGCTTTTGAATTGTTCCATTATAATTTAAAACCTCCTTTAATTCTAATTTGCTCCAAATCGCTTCTAGTCGGTTCCATCGCAAAGTTCTCGTTGAACCTCATATGAAGAAGATATGGGTGTTACAACATTTAATCACATTAATTAAATAATTAAAACTAATTAATTTTTTAAACCTCTCTTCCATCCTCCGTTTAAACCCCTGGAGCAAAACCCGTTGATTGAACCTAAAATCGCCTCCTATAGCTTCCCTACACACGCAAATCAGAGCGCCGAAGCACGATCAGCTAGCACCACGAGGTGCGCCTTCAAAACTCCTCCCTTTGGCCAGAAAACTGGTGAAATTGGGTTGACCATTTTGTCGGAATTAAGGGTGAGAGGCTACACTTCATGGCCCTAAATCGAATAACATACTTCGTTGGAACAAATCTCACCCGTACGAAAATGAAGCTCTCACAACGATCTTCAACATTTGCTTTGGAATTCCCATGAATCGGTTCATGAATTGGAAGTAATTTGGGATGCAATTTGGGTGGATTTCATCCGTTTATTAGAAGGTAGCGGTGGCTTGTTTCTGAGGGAACGATTCAAGGGTTTTGGTTATTTATAGAAATTATTTATTTAATTAATTAATTCTAATAATTACGTCATTATGAATTTTTACGTTTGAACTCCAAATCAAACCCAACGACTATCGCCCCTAGCTAATTACCCCCATTCTGGACATAATGGGATGTGTTTCATAAGCCAATTCAACTGTTTCAATCAGTTTTTATCAAAATTAAAATATAAATCAATATATATTAAATTTGAATGTACATTTTACTTTATCGGGGCCACATACTGACTCCAAAAATTATAGAAAAATAAATCTAGCTATGTTTTGATGATATGGTCCTAACAAAACTAAGTTCATCGAATTTGGAGACCGTTTAAAAAATGGCCTTCTTCCAGTCGATTAAATTCAAACTGAAATTACCAAACACATTTAAATTCACTGCGCTCACATATTAATTTCAAAAATTATGAAATTTGAAACCTAATAATAATTTGACGTTCCGGATCCAACAAAAGTGGTTTCTTCGAAAACGGAGGTCGTTTGCAAAATTGCTATTTTTAAGGGTTTATATATTATTAAATTATATATAAATTCCATAGCGACTATTTTGATTTTTAAACTAGACATAACTTTTAATTTATATTATGAAATCTGAATTTTTCACATTCATTTGAAAGATATAATTAAACAGATTCAAATGTTACTAGTTTTACTGAAATCCGATTTATTATGAATTCTGTACATTTATTTGAAATTTGAAAATTGAATTTTCAAACTACCACGCCATTTCAACTTCATTTTATAATTAATATGAATTTATGCGTGCTAACTTCGAATTAAATAAAAATTTATTTGTTATTATTTAAAATAAATCATTTTAAATTCTAAAATCCATTAAAATAGCTAAAATAAAAATTTTAAATTGATTTAGAAATTCCGGGTTGGTACAATCTACCCCACTTAAAATCTTTTCGTCCTTGAAAAGGAACGGAGCTGAAAGTTGTATAACCAACCAACTCAACTTTCATTCTGGCTTTCATTCTTCAACTTTTACGTTTCCAAAAAATTTCTAATTTCTCAAAAATTTGGGTAATACCCCAAATTTTCGAATTTTTTTCCATAACCTCCTTTGTACGGTTGATTAGTAAAACCAGGACTTGCCTCACAGGGCCCTCATCAATTAAAAAGAAAAAGCCAAGCGGCTTGCCAATCGGCTTATAAAATCATCAAAACCCATGAAAATAGTAAACATGTACGTATTTGTCGGGCATACAATTTTATTCCTCTTCTTAGCTTCCATGCTATGACCTGTTCATTATATATACATGTACATATATGCAATTCTAACAAATTTTTAATTCAATTCAATATTTTGATTCGATTTGGCTAATTTTACCATTTAATCTCTTATTGGTTTTATTATTCCAATATTTTTTATTAATCAAACTAATAATCATACAACACAGCCAGCAATAAATTGGTTAATTAGCTTTTCAAACATGTATCTTCTATATATATATTCAAAAATCATATTTTTTTGTGCCAAATCACAAACAATAAATTCTAACTAAGTTTTCGTTCTCACACCAGTCAATAGGAACTATATAGATATCCCACTTTTGAAACTCAAAAATAAATACTATTGATGCTGCAGCAATCGTCAGAATCATCCCCGGGCGACTAGAGTGTGATTCTATATCTATCCAATATATTTGTGACTTCGAATACATGTTAATTACACATATATTCAAAATCTTCATATACCGGATAGTCCAAATTCAATATAAAATAAAATAATCAAATACGAATTATAGAGGTAAAATTTCAAAACTAAATTCTTTTTTTTATTATATAAATAACACTCTTCCAACTCATTCTAGGATACTACAGATCCTATCTCTAACGAGTCATTCTTATAGGATGTTACTAATCCTATCTCTGATGAATTCTTTCGTTTGGTTTTAATATGTCTTGTTCTCTAGCTTTGTAAACAAGATATGATACCAAACTATAACAACCTGAAATCCCCCGATCTCCGAGGAGACAGAAAACAGCGGATTGCTTTGAGAACACGACTCATCAGAACACAAACAATAGAGCATCTCATTGCTATTACAACAATTTACATCAGATTACAAGAATATCAGAGAATACTTAATATTACATAGCGGAAAAATAATATCAGAGATTTAAAATAATTTACATAGCAGCGGAAATTTGAAATGTATATTTACATGAACTAACACAACTGAAAGAAATACACGAATACAAAGCTTTTCGAATATAGCACCAGGTGCAAATCCAGGATCCTGTGAAAAGAAATATCCGCAAATACCAAAACAACTAGCTGCCTGTGTGGAAAATATAGACACCCAGAGTTTAGGTAGAAACAATAAACTCCGAGTCAGTCATGATACTAGTGTGAGAACTAAAATAGTTATTAAATCTTTACTTTAAAATTTGGAAAATCATGGGACCACGTCGTATAACAGGGAACGGGTTTACTCCACATGAATCTCAGTATAAAACATTAAACAACACAATAATTTTTGAAAAAGAAGCTATTATATGACTCAGGTCCCATCACACAATGCCACGCAAGCCGGAGGATAGAGTTTTCCCTTATAATAGCCAAACATGCTTTTTACGTTTAAAACAAATAATTTTGAAATTATTATAAGTGCATAATGTCAAAATAAACTTCAAATAATAAATGTATCAATCATTGACGACATAGGTACCATATATGCCGCCATACTAGTTTTACAATCAAAATCGCACAATGTCGTATTGGAAATTGGATTTCTGTCATGAACCAAGGCAAGGGATCTCTCCTTACCGAATTCGAGACACTCAAGCCCGTGCCTCAGGAACAGAACGCATCGTCCCTGGGAGCGGCAGGGACGGTCCACTCTTACTTTAGTGGATTAGTTATTCCTGGACAATACGTTTCCCTGCCATACGGGACATAAAATATAGTCAGTATGTCGACCATCAAGAGCCATTAGGGACTCAAATCCTAGGTACCTCGCTTTCCATCATCCACATAAGTAAAATGCCTGGGCTCCATACCATGACACTACTCCTAACTAGAAAGGAATGCATGTCTTCCCTATGGTCCTCTCTCGTTTCTAGTTCATACCAGGGTGATAAACTCGCGAATTAACGATATACACAAAGCTATGCTTATTAAAGCTGTGCTTTGATCATCATCCACAGGACTCTGCTTTTCAATAAAATCCTTGATAATTTGCATCTCAGCATGTCACACTGAAAATTCACACCATGCAGCTAATGTCTATTAATATATAACCTCTAAGCTCGTACGTCTCAAAGAAGGATATTAAGATAGGGAATAGATTCTCCGCCACCAAACAAATATATATTTAATAGAAATCAATCAACACAGAATTAAATCCAATGTCAGACACACATCCATTTACAAATCCATTCTGAGTCTGAACGAAACCGGAGGCACCTTATTCCTTGTCCCACATATCCAATGCAGGAGAGAGGTCCTCGCATATCTAGTCGATCTCCAAGTACGTTTGGACGATCACCACTTATTACCTTGTCGCGGGGGATCAGCCCAATCAAGACATCAGTAATCATCCATACGATGCAAAGATCTCTGGCCTTCGTCCACCGTCTTCATCATTGACATTTAATCATCGTATCAATTATTCAGAATGGGATAAACCCGGTCTTTCCGAATAACTCGTGCATTTTATAATCAATAATCAAGTGCTATATAAACACATCATATGCCTCATTCCAATTCAGAATATCCTTTTATTAAATATTCACATTTTTGGGTAGCTTTCCCATTAATTTTATCAAAGATAAATTCTTTTAAACTTATTCTTAAATCTTCCATTGGATATCATTTTCAAAACATTTTATTATATGTTTTCAACATCTAAACCAAAATAAGGTTTATTAACTAGTCGGGATTATCGAGCCTTACCGAAGTAATCATTTATTTATTTTCCAGTCCCAATCTATTCATCCCCTAGAGTAAAACCAGTAATACTCCATATCTAACACCCACGACGTTATCGGTAAATTTAATTACCAATTCACGTTTCAAATCTAATTAAAGATTTAACTATCTCCTGGAGTAAAACTAGTTGTAACGACACGGATTTTTCCCGACCTTAATCGATCACAAAATCGACCAAGACCGTTCAAAACTCGCATACGTTAACTTTGGGAATACAATAACATCAGAACAATAACAGAAGACTTTTATAACATCATAATAAATGTTACATCAGAGTACAGAATATATACCAGAGTACATTAAATAAATTTACAGCGGAAGATAAATTACAACAGATTTAATACATTAAACAGCGGAAGACTTCTAAGCTCTGGACATAGCTTTAGGCTTCGATCCAGGATCCTGCTAAAGAGAGAGATGTCTGCAAAAAGCTACTCGACTGCCCGTGTGGAAAAGAGGGCACCCGAGTTTGCAAAGTGAAACAAACTACGAGTCAGTCATGGGACTGGTGTGAGAATTCTTAACTAGTTTAACCAATAGTAATAAGGCAAATCCAAGGACCACGCCGCTAACGCGGAACGGGTTTACTCCAATGGATTGCCGGTGCATAAACTAAAGTAAATCGAGAAATAACGCAATGTCTTTTTGGAAAAATGAAACCATTATAAGACCCAAGTCCCATCACACAATGCAACGCACACCAGAGGATAGGGTTTTACCTTATAATGGTCAAAAGATGCTTGATACGTATAAAACGGATTTGATATTATTATTAGTGTATCTATGTTTTAATAAAAAGATTTGAATCATAAGTAGCAATCCTAGACGGCATGGTTACCATATAGCATGTCGCCAATACTAGTTCTACAATCAAAACCGCAAGGTCGTATTGGAGATTTGGATTCCATCATGAGTCGAGGCTAGGGGCAAGCTCCTCTCCGATTCGAGACACTCTAGCAAATGCCTCAGGATCCCCCGTAGTGAACCCTTGGATCTTCAGGGCCGGTCCCCGCCTATGGGCAGTGGATTAGTTATGCCTGAACACACGCTTCCCGGTCCCTTTGGACCTATAGTATGACCACCAACGGCCTATAAAAATAACGAGGCGCCTCAAAATCCATCATCCACATAAGTAAAATGTCAGGGCTGGTAGGTCGCTGACACCACTCTAGCTAGAAAGAAACGTGTGCACTCCCTGCAGTCCATATCCCGTTTTTGACTCATACCGGGGTGTGAGGCTCGCGAAGTCACGCTATACACAAAGCTACGCCTAAACAGGCCGTGCTTTGATCATCAACCACAAGGCCTGCTTTTCAACAAAAGCCTTGATCAATGCATCTTAGCATGCCACATTGTCAGTCCATACTATACCATTAATTTCTACCAATATATAACCCCTAAGCTCGTACGTCTCAGAGAAGGGTGTTAACCACCAAACAGATATACATTAAGAGAGATCAACAAATGTAGTATAAGGGACTACAACGTCAGACATACATTCCATTTATAAACTTATGCCCTGGGTCTGAGCGAAAGTCAAATCCGTGCAATCAACACTACGTCCGGACGGCTACTACTGTCGCCCCTTCAAGGTAGCTACTCCCATCATGGGTCTCAATAGCAACACACCCATTCGATGTGAAGATCGTCGGTCTTCAATCACCGTCTTCAACTCTTCGAACGTCGTATCATTATTTGGAATGAGAGTAAACTCGGACTTCCCAAATAATTCTCGCATATATAAATTTGTAAACCATTCTATATCGTTATTTATTCTTTTATAAATATAAATATCGTCCATCCATTTCATGTATATATATATCGTCCATTCATTTCATAAATATCGTCCATTCATTTCATGCGTATAAATATTGTCCATTCATTTCATGCATATAATTATATCGTCCATTCATTTCATGCATTTCATATGCGACTTCATGCTTTTTAAAACATGTTAAATTTTCATATGCGGTTCATGCTTCTAAATCATGTTTCATTTCATATTTTTATATTTTTATTCGCATGTGAAATGTAAATAAAAATTCCCTTCTTATTTTCATCTTTTTATTTACATGTGAAAAGTAAATAAAAGTTTCATTCTTATTTTCATCTTTTATTTACATGCGAAATGTAAATAAAAGTTTCATTCTTATTTTCATTCTTTTATTTACATATGAAATGTAAATAAAAGTTTCATTACTTTTATTTATATAAAATATATAAATAATAAACCATTTCATGTTTTCATTCATTTATTCATTTATAACATGAAAATATTCATTGCTTTATGGTTCATTTTCCATTTTCGATCACTTTCTTAATTCAGTGATCTTAACTACTTAATTCCTTTTCAATCAAATTAAAGATTTAATTAAAATCTTATTTAGTTTTAATCTTCCAAAGTCATTATTAAATGATTATTCAATTTTTAGGGAATTAATTCTATCATAAATTCGGGTTAAAGAATAAATGTTATTTAAAACATAATTCACGATAAACCCAAATTTAAATTTCATAAATTTCCCATTTAATATATATAATTAGACATCATTTATTTCAGAGTATTTCATTTAATCTTAAATAAAATATTAATCATCTTCGATTTCCTTTATAAAATGTATAACATAATTTATACGGGTTAAAATGGAGTTACTATTTTAAAGTGGACTGAATAGCCCAATTCATTTTCCTTATCCATTTATTATGTTTATCTTTACATTTTACTATTTAATAGCGGGCCAGACCTCTCACATTAGGCCTACAACTTGTGGATGCTGGATATGCCGGTTGGTTCCGGGCAGACTTCTACCACAGGTTGGGCTTAACCTCGTGTCTTGACCCAATTCGTATTTGCGCACTTGGACCTCTCACATTAGGCCCAACATTTATGGCTGCTGGATATGCCGGTTGGTTCCGGGCAGACTTCCGCCATAAATGTGACCTAACCTCGTGTCCAGATACAATTAATAATTATCATTATAATTATCTCTTAAAAGTATTATTTTAAAACATTTCATATTTTAGAATATCTAATTTCTAAAATATCATTCATTCTTTTACTTATCCTTTCATTTCAATAAACATTAATCTTTCTATATTAATATCATAAAACTATTCCCAAAATGTTTCAATTGTTATATCAAAAACTTACCATTTTAATATTAAATGAAATCTTCCTCAATTAATCCATTTATGTTAAATTTTAAAATCAAATCTTCTAAATTTACAAGTTAACATAAAAACGAGATTTTTCAATTCAAATCTTCATTATTATAATTGGAATGAAATCTTACCAATTTAAACTTTTTATTTCATCCTTTTTAAATGTGCAATCTTCTTAATTAAATCGTCCATTAATTCCATTAATTGAGTAAATAATGAAAATATTTCAAGTTCCTCAATAACGCTAATTATATATTCACTTTCATGTACAAATTTCATGTGCAATATCCATATATAAATTTTTTTATATTTTTAATCAGAAACACTACGAATATATTTATTTACATATTTTACTTAAAAATGCTTAAAATAAACTTGCATTCATGTTTTGACATAACAATAAAAATAAAGTTGCATTCATATTTTTATGTAAATAAAAATAAAGTTTCATTCATATTTTAACAGAACGATGCAAATAAAGTTTGCATTTATATTTTATCAAAAAGTGTAAATAATGTTTGCATTCTTATCTTATCAAAAACAATGCAATTAATGTTGCATTTATATTTTATGATAAACAATGCAATTAAGTTTGCATTCTTATTTTATCAAAAACCATGCAAATAAGTTTGCATTCTTATTTTATTAACAACAATGAAGTTATAATTATTTTCTAAATTTACCTAACTCGCTAAAAATAAGTTATCAATCTTATATTAACTTAAACAATGAAAATAAATTTATTTTCTACTTTCACTTAACGCGCTAAAAATATAACAACACTCATATTTTTACATAAACGCTGGAAATAAGGTTGCATTCCTATTGTGACATTAACTATGAAAATAAGTTTATTTTCTTAAATTTTATTAAGACGCTAAGACTATTTTAATAATCTTATTCTTACTTAAGTGCTAAGAATATAATACAAATTTGCTATTTACACTCACGCACTAAAATGTGGTTATTTTCCTATTTACATGACCGCACTAAAATTATGGTCATCTTCCAATTCACATGGCCGCATACAAAAATTAATAACACACAGAATATGGTGTCGCGCTTGCATATCATTAAAATGATAAATAACATAATATGGGGTGTCCAAATCCATTCCAAACCATTCAATGAGCAACATGTAGATTAATGTTAAGCATTCATGTCGACAAACAATAATGACCACATACAATATGGTATTAAATCTTCATGCCATCGCATATAATAACATCATAAGATGTAGTGTCGCATTTTTGTGTCAAGATCCCAACTTTGTTTTATATATATATATATATATATATATATATATATATATATATATATATATATATTATAAAAATCCTAACTTGATTTATAAATATAATTAAAAGATTTAAACTTTCTTTTATAATATAAAAATCCTATCTTTATAAATTTTAAATAAAGATCTAATCTTTATTCTTAACACATCATAAAATAAAAGATCAAATTTTTTTATTCTCAAAACAACATAAAACACAAAATCTAATTTTTTTATTTGTCAAAACAACATAAAAAGGGATCAAATCCATTCGTGTAGATTCCAACAACGCAATTCATATGACAATCATCCAAACACAAATCCAAACCCAAGCATCAACATGTAGTCATACATCACGGATCTAGTTCATTTCTCATTAAATTATTTAAATAACAAAAAATAATAATTAAATTAAATTAAATTAAAAATAGAATCTCACATTGATTTTTGCTGAAAATTTGACTGTCTCGGATTCAGCTCTGATCTACGCCATCGCGAAGAGCTCGGAAAGACGAGTCCAACGCAATTTACGGTTCGTCAATCGGACCTCGTACGAGAGAGTTATGATTTATTAAAGTTGGACATAATTAAATAATTAATTAATATTCGTGAAAAATACCTAAAAATTTCACTGTCTCAGAAT
The DNA here is from genome assembly GCA_030737875.1 of Allium sativum. NCBI lineage: Eukaryota > Viridiplantae > Streptophyta > Magnoliopsida > Asparagales > Amaryllidaceae > Allium > Allium sativum. The sequence goes on along the minus strand of CM060916.1, from coordinate 707,874,738 downwards.
TGGACAAAATTAGTGTCCACGCGTCCATCTCATCGCCACGATCCCAACGCACCTGAAATCGTCGATTTTCGACTTCGTATGAGTGAGTTATGCAATTTTAAAGTTCTGGAAATTAATTAAATAATTTAAAAATAAAATAGAAAATACCCTCAGCCCGTTGACCGAAAAACACTGTTCACCGCCGAACTTTGACCGCACTTTGCCGCTGCCTCGGGCCACCTGACGCCACGGGACCACCGCCAATGTCTTCGTCTTGGCGAGACGCACCACCACCAGAAAGAGCCGCCCCTAAAGCTTCTCCGATCATCGGGAAATCGCCTAGAAAGGATTTCGCCTCGCGGGTCCCACATGCCGCCTGACACCTCCAAACTGCCTGAAATTTTCTGAGCATCTTCGTCTTGCGTAGACGAAGAACTTCCGTGTTCGTGACTTCGTCTAATTCTTCCTCGATTCACGGGAATTTCTTGATTTACGTTTTGAATTTCTGAATTTCGAAAACAGCGAGCTTTAAGACGAGATTCCGGCGAATCCGAGCGCTGTTTGACAAAACCGACTACACCATTAGCTTCGTATCGTCGAGACCTTCGAGAAAACATATAATTTGCTATGGTTTGAAGAGATTTTATTTTTTATGAATTTTAGAGGAAGAGGGAGCCGCCATGGAAATTGAGAAAAAAATGATGGAAAAGAGAGTGGCTGCTGTGCATTTCGAATTTCAGCCCTAAAACTCAGAAAAAAGATAATATATACCATGGGTTTAATTTTGGTTTGGGCACAGATATCATTATGTGCCTAATTACTCAATTTTCAACTGTTTTCTTCAGTTCAAAAATTCTTATAAATACATGCTGATTTCAAAATTAATAAAATTTTAAACATAATTATTTCAGGTCATTACGAACCCAACGAACCTGATTTCGTAATTTTCCGATTCCGTATGAATTTATTATAAATTTCCGAAGTCTGAAAATAGGCTGTATTTCCACTGTAAAAATTATACAGGCCACAAAATAATTCCAAAAATTATAAATTTTAGAATTTAACCTTATTTTAATATTCCGAATCCATAGAAACTGGTCTCGTCGAATTCGGAGTTCGTTTGCAAAAATCCCATATTTCAGGCGTATATTTTTAATATTTAAAAATACCAAAAATAGTGGAATTTTTCCGAAACTCAAAAATATAAGTTCTTATAGTCATTTCTATATGTAAACAACATTCTAAAACCAATGGAGATGGTTTCGGGTCCTAATTCCTTATTCTGCAAAATGTAGCGTTTTGGCCCTTATAAATTTCATAGCGACCATTCTAGATTTTAATTTTGACATAACTTTTGATTCCCGTTATGAAATTTCGATTTTTCGGATTCGTTGGAAAGATAAATTTAAATAGATTCTAATATTTTTGGTTTCACTAAAATCCGTTAAATTTTGCATCCTGTACGGTCAGTCAAAGTTCAAGTTTGACTTTTCAAACTACCGCGTTATTTCTAACTCTCTTTATAATAAAAATTAAATCATTCATTCTAACTTCGATTTGAATCAAATTTGTGATCATTATTATTTAAATAAATTATTTTATATTGTAAAAATTTATTAAAATTTTCTAAAATAAAAATTTTAAATTGGTCCTGATTTTTTGTGGGTTGTTACACTAGTGGTACTCCATTCTCGATAATTTCTCTTGTTCGATAAATTTAATTATCTCATTCACTTTCTGATCTAATTAAAGATTCGTTAAAACTTTAAAACTCCATCTTGGTTTTAATCTTCTAAAATCATTACTTTATGATCATTCAACTTTAGGAAAATTAATCCTATCTTTAACTGGGTTAAAGAACCAATGTCATTTAAAACACTGTTCGCGATAAATCCAAATCACCTTCCATTAACTATGGAATCTTCACGGAAAACAGATCAATATATAATCGATATAAACTTCCGTATCATGCTAATAATATAAATGGAATAACGACATAACCGTTTAAATTCCATATATATAGTAACGGTCTTCCTTCACAGAAGCTCATGTCGATTATTATCGAATCAAATTCAATTCCAATTTAATATATTAAACTGGAAAACTTTACTTTGGAAAATCCCCTTAATCTTGATTAAAAGATTATAAATTCCAAATCATATCTTCACTGTTAATTGGGTTAGAGAACTAATGTTATTTAAAACACCGTTCACGATAAACCCAAAAATCCAATTCTTTTATTCAATTCCAATTAAATATTAATTAATTGGAAAACTTCTCTAAATCTTAATTAAAAGATTTATTCTCTTCCCAACTGGGTTTAAGAACAGTGTTACTTAAGACACCATTCACGACAAACCCAAAATCTAATTAGATATCAAATACAAGGCTCTAAATAGAAATTATATCGGCTTATACTCAAAATCAAATTTTGAAACCAACGGATATCGTATTGGGGATAACGATATCTGTATCTTCCAAATTCCTCAACAATATCCGTATAATCACGGAATCCAATATCGATATATTCCAAAGATTATATCCGTTTAAATATATTCCTATTTATTCATTGGAAAATTTTGGTTATTTTAAAACCCATTTTTCAATCCAATTTATTAATTTAAAAACCATTGGATTATTATTCTAGTTAATAACTAGTTCATTTCGATAAAAATATATTTTTATCTTTTCAAACTTGGAATTTTTCATCCAAAAAATCTTTCCAAATCATTTATTATGATTTTACGCAATTTCTCCATATTTTTAATAATATTTATAAGGCTCTTGCAGTCTGTTTCCAATAACAACCAACGAACTGCATCCATAGCGACCTTTTCCGAAATTAATTTGGACACATCACAAAATCTAACCGTTAAATTTCAAATCTCTTATATTCACTAGAAAGCACTTTTCGATACGACCCCAATGGTTCTGGCTTAAGGAGAATCTGACGGTCGGTTCTCCCGTTACATCAATTTGAAGTCAATGGTCGAAATTCGCGAAAGGTCGTCGCGCGGCGCGTTCTATTTAGGCCAAAACGTATTTTATAAATCATTTACAAATTCATTTCAAAACGATTTCAACTTCATTTTCAATTTTAAATTAAAATTGAATATTCCATATCATTATAATTTTAAAACGATAATATTTTCAAAATATCATATTTTGAAATACATTTCTTTTTCGTATTCATTATAAGTAAATAAAATCGATCGATAAACCCATTTGGGTTAAAATGGCGTTTCTATACTTAACTCGGCTTCCATATTTTAATATTTTCGTGTCCATCCAAAATTGGGCATCAATATCATATTTTTTTGATTCTTCACTGAATATTATTTTAAAATATCCATTATTTCTGAATTGGAATCATACTCAATAAATTACCATGTAATTTCAGTTATATGAATTTTATACATTATGTGTATTCAACAATAATGTTAAATAATCTTTAAACATTCGAACATCATCCAGAGTGCAATTTACTACTGTATAAGCATTAAATAAGTAAATAATGCTTATCACAGTCTGTCCATCCATCGATTGACGTATAATTAAATTCAGGGAAGATGTGGACAAATTATCGTCCACGGACCCGTGTGGGGTTTCCAAACAACAACAGTCGATTCAATATAATCAATAGTTAATAAATTTAATCTGTTCTAATTCGATTTGAATTATTTTTCTAATTAGCCAATTTTCACTATTTAAATTATAAACAGATATTTATAATTTAATTTCAACTACCACAAATAATATTTTAAACATTTCAGCATCACAATCAACACACAACACAGTCAATAAAATTGTCCATTAACTGTTGACAAGGGAGGTGAGCTAACCGGCACCGTATATAATTTATAATGATTAAAACTGATAAAAATCTACACTGACAATTCTATATATTTTCATACAAGAATACAATAACATGATAAAATATAATTTAGTGAGAAGGAGTTCTCACTTTGGTTTCCATTCCGTTATTCTTTGTTTCTAAATTGTTCCATTTTGATTTAAAATTGCCTCTAATTCTAATTTGCTCCAAATCGCTTCAAGTCAGTTCCATCGCGAAGTTCTCATTGAGATGATTCTGATACGACTGAAATTGTTGGATTTGGACTTCGTATGAAGAAGATATAGGTGTTACAACATTTAATTACATTAACTAAATAATTAAAACAAATTAAATAATATAAACCTCTCTTCCATCTTCCATTTAAACCCCTGGAGAAAAACCCGTTGATCGGACCCAAAACCGCCTCCTAGGGCTTCCCCATGCACGCAAATCAAAGTGTTGAAGCACGATCAGCTAGCACCATGTGATGCGCCTTCGAACCTTCTCCCTCCGGCCAGAAAACTGGTGAACTCGGGTTGACCATTGCGCCGGAATTTAGGGTGAAATGGCAGCACTTCATGGCCCTAAATCGAACAACATACTTCGCTGGAACAAATCTCACCCGTACCAAAAGAAGCTCTCACAACGATCTTCAACATTTGTTTTAGAATTCCCTTGAATCGGTTCATGAATTAGAAGTAATTTAGGATGGAATTTGGGACGATTTCATCCGTCTATTAGAAGGCGACGACAACTTGTTTCTAAGGGAACGATTCTACGGTTTTGGCTATTTATAGAAATTATTTTGTTAATTATTTAATTCTTATAATTACGTCGTTATGAATTTTTATGTTTGAACTCCAAATCAAACCCAACGACTGCCGCCCTTAGCTAATTACCCCCATTCCGGTCACAATGAGATGTGTTTCGTTAGCCAGTTCGACTGTTTTAATCAGTTTTTATCAAAATTGAAATATAAATCAATATATTGAATTTAAATGTACATTTTACTTTACCGGGGCCACATACTGACTCCAAAAATTACAGAAAACTAAATCTAGCTATGTTTCGATGATACGGTCCTAACAAAACTAATTACGTCAAATTTGGAGACATTTTGAAAAATGGTCTTCTTCTAGTTAATTAAATTCAAACAGAAATTACCAAATACATTTAAATTCACTACGCTCACATATTAATTCCAAAAATAATGAAATTTGAAACCTAACAATAATTTGATGTTCCGGATCCAACAAAAGTGGTTTCGCCGAAAATGGAGGTCATTTGCAAAATGGCTATTTTAAGGGCTTATATATTATTAAAAAATATATAAAATCCATAGCGACTATTTTGAATTTTAAACTGGACACAAATTTTAATTTATATTATAAAATTTGAATTTTTCACATTCGTTAGAAAGATATAATTCAACAGATTCAAATATTTCTGGTTTTACTGAAATCCGATTTATTGTGAATTCTGTACATTCATTTGAAATTTGAAATTTGAAAATCGAATTTTCAAACTACTGCGCCATTTCAAGTTCCTTTTATAATTAATATAAATTTATACGTTCTAACTTCGATTTAAATAAAATTTTAGTTGTTATTATTTAAAATAAATCATTTTAAATTCTTAAAATCCAATAGCTAAAATAAATTTTTTAAATTGGTTTAGAAATTCTGGTTGTTACACCACCTGTTAGCTAACCCACTTACTCTTAAGGCTTCATATTAGTGACTAATGCACTATTTGGATGAGACAAAAAAGGCTTCATGCATTCTACATGATGGATTAATGGCTAAAGACAAAATTAGAAGCTTCATGAAGTGGACATTTTGGGGATTTCCCATGATGAGTGATTAGGATTTTAGGGTTTTAGATCATGTATATATATACCCCCATGTTTCATGTAAATGATCCTCTCCTTTATCCTCTCTTTTAGTTAGTTTACTTTGGAGGATCAAAACTCCCTTTTCTCTTTAATGGCTACTTAGCCATTTTCTCTTATGTAACTTCTTTTTAGTGCAATTCTAATTAGTTCTCTTTTATTTATATGCTTTTTTCTTCTTGTTATTGTGTAGATCTCTTTTATTTTATGCAAGTAGACTATATTTCATTCATTTTTTCCTCTTTGTTATTGTTTATGTTGAAATCTACATTGATTAGCATGATTACATATATTAATAGCTAAGCCTGTTCAACTTAAGGGTAATGAAGCTCTCTAATTATCCAGCTTCAACATAATTTGAATTTATGTTATCTTTTTAGTGATTAATGAAAATATGATTATAACAAAGTAGTGATTGTTTAGATTGAAATTTGATGGCCTATATTTTTAAACAATAGTTAATAGGCCATGCTTAAAATAGATTTGATTTTCATCTTGTTGTCATTTTCAAGAGAGTTAAGCAAGTGGGTTGGTGGTTGTGTTATAGTTTGATGGCTTATGTTGGGCTAATTAATAACACAAATATGTCATGCTTAAGGTAATCACATCAACTAATCACACTTATGACCAAATTAGAGAGATCATAATTTGATAACTTATTGAACTATATGGTCTAGGAAATGGATTTCCTTCTAAGTCAACATTTAAATCTCATAGTTTTTATCAATCTCAGTTTGTTAGTTTAGTTGTAGATATAGATAACATTTCTCTTAGCATTGTTTTATTTTGATTGAGTAGAATATAAAATTATTTCTTTCTCCATGGATCAACCCGTATTCGCCACGTACGACAGGTGTATGTCGTGCGCTTGCAGTTTTATATATCTCGCTACGGATTTCTAATCAATAGAATATTCTCCATAGAACAGGTACCCCACATGTCGACATGATTACAATTATTTAAAAAATTTGAATTTCAAAAGTCGTATCTATTAGTTTGAATCATATTCTTTCCTGAAAGGATATGACTGTTGAACAACTGTAAATCGACTTCTAAATTCGAAATTTCAAAACTAATTTCATTTATCTTTTTCTCTACTTTATACTCTTAATTTCTAAATTCTCCAATCGAACTCTTCCGATTTTCAAAGGAAATTAAACTAATTCTATTCTAGTTTAATTCTCTATCAAACTCTCTCAATATTTCAAGTGCTATTCAGAGTTATAGGAGTTTCTGTAATCAAAGATCGCAAGATTAAGTTCTATCGAGTCTTCCTTCCAAAATAGATATTGAAAATTTGTGGTAATAGCCCATATAAATCAAATGGGTGTGATTGTAGCCCAACAATCAATTGAGTCTCACTGTACTGCGGAAACAGATGGGGTGTAGCTCATGGCCTGTGAAATCAATGATTGTAGTTGAAGATTATATTGAAAAAAAATCTGCATCAACCCAGAGTTGGTGAGATTGGATGTAGGATAACTCCAAACCAGTATAATATCCTGGTGTATTCTTTCCTTTACTATTTTACTTTTTATTCTGCATCTATGTTTAATTCTGTGATTTTTATATTCTTATGATTTGCATCTATTTCTGATTAATTCAAAAAGATCACATAAAAAAATTAATATTCCACTAAGCGATATTCACCCTCCTCTAGTGTTAAGTCCGCCTTAAGATCCTCAAACTGCATTTCCTAACAATTGGTATCAGAACATTGGGTTTAAAAGTAAGCATGATTGGATTTTTGAAAAAAATTAAATGGCAACCAACATTGGTAATGTCAATGCTAGTAATCCTAGTACTTTTGTAGAGTGTCAGTTCGCTGTTAGGCCACCACTATTTAATGGTAGTAATTACGCTTACTGGGATTGTAGAATGAAAATATATTTATAATAAGTAGGACTAGACCCTTGGAATATCACTCAAACAGAGTATGTTGAACCTATAACTAATTTTGCACAATGGACTGTTGAGCAAAAGGCTACTTCACAAAATAATTAAAAGCCATGAATATTTTATTTTTTCGCTTGATAGAAATGAATTTAATAAGGTGTCCGTGTGTATGTCTGCATATGAAATCTGGAAAGCTTTGCAAGTGACTCGTGAAGGAATAAGCAAAGTTCAATAGACTAAGATACCTATATTAACTAATCGGTTTCAATTATTAAAAATGAATCTGAATGAGTCTATCTCTGATATGTACTGTAGGTTCCAGAAGATTGTGCATTCTCTAATGGCCTTGGGGAAGATATATTCTAAGGAAGACCAAGTTAGAAAAAATCTAAATTTGTTAACTCCAGAATGAGATCAAAAGACTTTGGCAATTGAACGCCAATGAAATGAGTGCTATGAAAGTTGAAGAGTTAATTAAAAATTTAATGTCGTTCGAAGTCCAGATGCAAGGAAGGAGATAAAATAAATCATTGGAAAAGAAAACAATAACATTCAATGCAATAACAAAAGATTCAGACTTAGATAACGATATTAATGAAGAAATAGCTTTAATGACAAGGAATTTCATAAAGTTTCTAAAATACAGGAAGTTAAATAATTTCAGGAGGAATAATCATAAAAATCTTGCTAAGAATAATGAGATTCCATACCACATTAGATGATTCAACTATGACGAACTAAGGCATTTGAAAATAGATTATCCATATCTAGAAAAACAAAATCAACATTCAAATAATAATTCATTAAAGAAAAGAAAAAGGTCTTATACTGCCATAATAAGCCGACACACTAGACAATTCCTATTAATCTGCATTTCCCAACACACCTTATATTGGGACATGTTGTAAGAAAGCATTCCTTTATAGGAGTTTTGTAAGTACCTTCGATGCATTTTTTTAACTTTTCTTTTTGGAATTACTTGATTTTTGGATTTGCACAAGTCAACAATGTTTATAAATATATGTTTTGAGAGGAGCTCAAATCTACTCTTATTCAAAATTTTGAATTAAAGGGAAAAATATGGTGAATGTGTTTATATGGTTCTTTATGAGAATAAGGTCAAGGAACTGAATGGAAAAAATAAAGAGTTTTCCCTTTAATTGCTAAGAAGACTAGTGTAGAGGAGGATCTTATTATGTCATTGTCCTTGTATGTTGTATCGAGGTCTATTATTGCACCTTCGCGTCCATCAGGAGTCGATCCCGATGTTTTTTGGTGGCGAAGGAGTCTTTGAAGAACTACTATAAGGCCAAATTATACGAATGGAAGAATTACTACAAAAGAAGCTCATTTTCAACCTCTCTAGCAGGGAATGGTTCTAGTTAACATCCTATATTTGGTTATCACCGATCTTGTCATTGCGGAAGGATCTTAATCAATGATTCCTGAATTAGGATTGAAATATAATTTTGAGTTTAACTTATGATGTATTTTTGTATTATAATATTTTAGTTATAGTTGTGAATTCTGTGCTAACATAAGGAATACAAAGATACAAATATATTTCAACTAATATTAGTGGGTCTCAATTTTTATTATTACCTAGTAAGTTTCAAAACATTTTCTATAATTGTACTTTATTTTTTGGTTATACTTCTTTCCTTGTATTGCCTTTTCTTGCCACTTTACTTAGTTTCTTATGAAGTTCATTCTCCTTTATCTTGGTTTATGGCCTTCATTCTCTTCGTTCGCTTAGCACTATCTATCCCGTTATTTGGTGGTAGAATAATTTTTGACTTTGAATTTATATCATGTATTTACTACCTATAATTCATTTGCATAGTTTTCTATGTTTTTAGATTGTCTAATATCCTTATGTCCAGTGCGATTGTTTCGCTAAGAAATCGGGTTATATGTGATACAAACCAATGTTATTAACAGCATTAGTGAAATTAACAAAAAAAAATTATACTGGTTCCAGTCGTTTAATATCCCTGCTCGAGTTCATTATATGGCTATTTTTTCATAGTAATTACAATGCTTGTGATACAAATAACATTGCCAATACATAATAAAGCCTGAGTTAGAACTAGATTTCCATTAGGAGTTTAGGGTTGGCATGCACCGTGAGCCAAGTCCTCTGCTATGACTAGAGGACCTTCCTAGTTTAGCCTCAGAGCCCCATTTGTTGGGCTTTTATTATTAGCCATTACTCTTCGTAGCACTTAGTCCACCTTGCATAAGTTTCTCTTATTGATCCTAGAATTATAATTTTTGCATCCATTGTCTATAACTCTGTATGTGTTTGATCCACTGTTTCAGATCTCGAAAATATCGCCCGAGATCTCCTCCGAGATCTCGTTCTAGGCTCCTTCCAAAACGAAATAGCAAATCTCACTATAAATCTCGTTTTGAACATATCATCCAATATATTGCAATATCGAATGATATATCGATCGAGATGAGAGACTGAGATATCACCCGTGTTCTTGGTTTTTAGTTAAAATTGAGACTTGTGCCTAAAACTAAAAAAAAATCAAATTCAACCACCTTAATCTCCCGCTATTTTATTTTTTTCATGTCAAAAGAGCACATATATGTTCGACAATGCTTATGATTTTCATATTCGCTATTTTTTACTAGCATGCTACCTATGAATTTATGTATTTTATTTCTACTTATGTTGAGTTATTTTACGTTTTGGATCCCTTTTATGTTCTTTGTTTAACAATGAGGCACGTTCATTGATCATAAGTTGTAAGCAGTAATTTATTTTTATTGTGTTATTTTCTTTTATTTTAAGCATTTAATGATTGATGAATATGAATGTTCTTTAGTAAATTAAGAATGATGAGGTGATTTTGCAATTCAAGTTTAAGTTACTATTTCTATAATCACATTCGTGAAAATTATTTTATAAGAATTTCAGTTTTTAACATAATATCTACCCTAAGATTGTTTTGACATGAGCTTTCAAAATTATTGTAAAAGAATATGAGTTTTTAACATATTATATATCCTGAGATTGTTCTGATATGAGCTTTTAGACCTGAGACGGAAATCCGAGACAAATCCCCGAGTTAGACTCATCTCATCTGAGATCTCCCCCGATACGAGATCAAGTCTCTAAAATCGCCGAGACAAAACGAGACTGATATCTGAAATTTAAAACCTTGATTTGATTGGACAATTGCTTCGTCTCTTTCAATTGAATAATACCGAGAGCTGCTTCTTTTAACTTATTTTCTATTATACCCATATTTTTTTAATGTGGTGGAACCTTTATTTCTATGGTTAGCATCGCTTTATAGTTGTTAGTTAAGAAGACAAGTGTATGGCATGTTAGGGATCTAAATGAGGTTTTATAAGTCCACAATACAAAAGATAACTCATTTCTCCATTTTTCTTCAGCCTTTTGTAGCCTTTCTAGCAACTTCTTACTGGTTTTCTTTGTTGTTTCAACCTACCAATTCGCTTGTGGATGTGCAAGTGAAGAGAAACTTTTTATTGTTCCTTTTGCAAAGCTCCACAAATTCCTTACTCTCAAATTGATTTCCATTATCAAAGATTATGTTTAAAAGATTCCAAATGATGTGGTTATGTTCCTTATAATGAACATGACTATTTTGTTTATGATGATTGTAGGTAGGAGTTCCACTTATATCCACTTAATGAAACAACCTGTTGTCGTCATGATGTACTATTCCCTTACTTTTTCCATGGGAAGTGGGTCTATCAAATCTATTCTCACATGTCGAATGGCCATAGGCTGACAACGAGACAAACTATAACAAACCAAATTCCGAAAAACCGATTTTTTTTTCAAAATTCTAATCCATCGAAGCCCGTATTGGTTGCTCTGGTATCTTGCAGAAAAGATAGAGATATAAAATATATCAAAGCTCAGAAAATATCCCACAGTGGAATGGATAAAGTATAATATAATCAAAGTGTAGACTTACCGTAGTAATAACACTGCCTAATCAGTATCCAAAGCTATCATATCTCTGCCACAAATCTAACCTGCGAGTATGTTATGAGGAGGGGGTAAGAACACTAGTTCTGGTGACTGGATTTAAACAATACTCTTTGGATAATCTTACATATACCGTTCAATCACATGTTCTTATTTATTAGGTTACTTGGGTTAACAACACTCAAGGCTTACACACACGTCGTACCCATTTACTTCCCAGTGGATTAACCTAATATAGTATATATATAGCTACACCCCAATATTGAGGTACACCTCAGGGTACCCCACTCGCATGGTCTCCACCATAATGCCACAGAAATGAACGCAGACTCTCATCCTACCCTGGAGTGACATACAGATCTCTACATAACAATGTTATATTCTGCATATATCTGTCATTACTATGCTACGTAAGGGTATGGACTGCCACCTTTGATCGTATCAGATTCCATACCAGAGTAATGCCCTCAAGTCTACGATACACCACCTAGAGTAGACATGCATGTATCTAGACTTTCCCATGTACATACCATTAATCGTATTCGATGCCTTAACCGCACATAATGTGCACCGAGTTACATGGAAGGGCTATACAAGAAACACAGAACTCGGTCAGGAGCTTTTCCATATATGTACAGGCCCGCTTTTAAGGGCCTCAAAATACAGATATTCCTCGGGCCTGTTTTTTTTCATGGTGGCTATGGCTCCACCTCGTCCCCTCCCTCAACTAGTAAAGACTACAAGAGCTAAGCAACTTTCCCCTAACAAATAATCTAAACATCTAATTAACGTATCACCTCAATCACCATACCTCGATTGTGAAAAGTGAATGGTCTATTGGGTTTAGCTCTAGTCTTTTTGCATCCCACTGGTTGCCAATGACGGGTACCCGAAGATATACTATCCTTATTGGTCCTGACCTCGCCTCCCATTAAGGTGATCGCTGAATCACCTTTGTGTCACCTTGTCACCGCATTCTGACTGCAAAGCTACTCCTGCAGTCAAGCCCTACCCACCTAGTAGTAACGCACAGACCCAACCTCTGAGGGCATAGCCTAAACATCTGCCATCGCACAAAGGACTACCAGAAGCACCTTACGTATCTCAGGAAGTCGCGTTCTTCCCCTTCCAGTAGTTCGGAGCTGACAGAATAATCAGATGAACATGTGCTCCGCTCGTGCCCCATGACACCACGATGTTCTACCCCGTTGGGTTATTCACCCTCAAACGTGAGGACTGGTCCAAGCGTCTCATTTTAATATGTTATTAGACCCTATGTCTAAACATTCCTTTATGCGCTTGCTTTACCTCATCAGGTTTCCGTTTAACTTGGTTATTCCCTTTCACATTGATTCTTATTCAAGTTACCAAGTTCCTCTTGCTTTTTAATTTAAGTCGTATAACTTAACCCATTTAAGTTTATTAATAAGCCTACAACATGTTATTTCCTAGATTGTGATCCAAGGTTTGTAATCCACAATCCTTTTATATTCTTGTTTGATTTCATAGTCACAATAACATGTTCTACTTAATATTTAATTAAGTATATCTCAATTCATATGTTTTCTGTTTAACATGTGAGTCATTATTTATGATTAAATATAGCCTATTTCATTTCATAAGTTTGCCTCATTCTTTCTTATTTAATCACAATTCCATCTTATACTGTCACTATGACTTATCGTTGTTTACTTATTAACTTAGTTCTCCTAACTAAGGTTTACTAATAAGTTCCCTTTCCATTTATTATAACCTATGTTATAATTTCCTCTTGTCCCTAAGACAAGCCTAAACATGTTAGTCTTATCAGCGAATTTCAGACTTCCAAGTTTACAGATTACTTAATTTATAATTAAGTATAACTTCTTACATTTCATAAAATTTCCCGCTTTTCTCTACTTATTACAAAAAACTGGTTTCAGTTTTCCCCATTTACTGATTATTTAATTTACAATTAAGTACCACTTATCTCATTTCACCAGTTATTTCATTTCCTTACTAGTTTATTATAACCTAATTTATAATCTTCACTTGTCCCTAGGACAAGCCTACCTATTATATAAAGTTCTCATTAATGTAATTAATTTATAATAGGTTATTATCATTTCCCATTCATTCCAGTCCTTTTTACTATTGTATCTTCCAACCAATTCCATTTATTTCCATTAATTACAATTAACGCTATACATTAGTCTTGCTTTTTACATATATTTACTTATATGTATTTATGCACTAGACCTCTCACATTAACCCTACACTTGTGGATGCTGGATTTGCCGGGCGGTTCCGGGCAGACTTCTACCACAAATTGACTTAACCTCATGCCTTAGCACCACTACATGTTTTATTTATGCACTTAGACCCCTCACATTAGATTTACCACTTGTGGATGTTGTGTATGTCGGGTGGTTCCAGGTAGACTTCTACCACAAGTGTAACCTAAACTCGTGTCTAGGAGCGGTTACAGTTTCCTATTTACCGTAAATTTTCTATAATCTATATTTCACATGTCATCATATTAAGCCCAATTTATGTCGCATGTTCTTTCTAATATACGATAAATTCCATTCTAACATGTAATCGTTTTAATCATGTAATTGTTCAAATCAACAAACTAACATGTAATTTTCTCAATTTCTACAGTTAATGGTCCAGGTACATAAATGTCACAAGTTAACATGAAATTGGAACAATGGTAATTGCTACACATATTTTGAAAAGTTTATATTTCAACATATGAACATTTTAGCACATTAAACATTTCAACGTATGAATTTTCCAACATATTAATATCTTAACATATTAATATGCCAACATGTCATATTAGCATTTCATCAATTTACATTGCATAATAATGGAGAACGTTTAAACGATAATATGTCATTATCAAAAATGATATAACTTAAATCCACTCACCTAATTTGCTTTCCAAATCTTGGATCTGGCCAAGATCTAATATTCCATGGTCCTCTATACTGAATTTAGAACCTAGCAACCATGGATCCACAATTCTTACTAAAAGAAAAAGGGAAGAAAGAGAAGAAAATTGAATTTGACCAGATCTAGAAAATAACCTCACTTTGAATATAATTCTGAACACCTTCTTATCAATTTTCATTCGTTTCCTCCAGATCTTGATTTAGAATTTTCCTAAACTAATTATCTTATTTTCTAAAGAGATTTGAGGAGGAGGAAGAATGACAAAGCTTAGATGTTGTCTTAGAGAATGTGAAATTTAGGCTAGGCTCTGCTATCCCATTTATAGGTGTTCAGGATCTTATCGTACATGCAGCACTGAGTCAACAATGAACCTAGTTAAGAAAACAGTCCAGATACATTAATGAACCAGACTGGATCTAGGTTGGGTCGACCCCGCATGCCTGGGTCGATCCCTGGGTCGACCCCGACTATATTTTTTTTCTGCATATGGTTTTCAGTTTTAAATTTAGAATGTTTAAATTTCTAGAATTTATTTAACTGCTATGTTCACGTGAAATTTTCTCATACGTATACAAATCTTCTAATGACCATTTTACGCGTATATATATTCGCATAACTTTCGTTTCATTTTCAAAATTCAAACGGTGTTGCACCATTATTTGATTATTGCCATATTTCATTGATTATAGCATTATTTTGAATTTAACTATTATATATATATATATATATTTCTGCACATATATACATATATATTCTCATATATAAATACATATATTTTCTTTACTTCCTTATATGTATATTTTCCATATATGTACGTTTATACATATTTTCTCTCATGAACATGTGTTAATTTTAGTCGTTCCCAAAAACAGATATATGATGCTGATGGAGATCGAACTCTGTACCTCTTGTATGCAAGCCTTATGTTCTGGCCAACTGGACTGCTAAGGCTATTGTTGACAAGGCTTAGAACAATGGTAATTATTGTTCTCTTCTTACTTATCTTTTTTATGTTTGTTACAATATTTTAATTAAACCATTGCATGAATTTTTTTCTTTTATTTCTCTTTTATTATTAATGTATAATCAGTGCATGTAACATATTTACACCACATGCAACCAATCCTTTCCTTCTTTCAATGCATGCATTGTATTTTTATTTGCATTAATTTATTCTTCATATATAATTTATGTCTGTGCATATATATATATATATATATATATATATATGCATTATTTAATTATTAAATTGTCATAAAATGCGGGGTGTTACATTCTCCCACACTTAGGAAAATTTGTCCCCGAAATATGATAAGGGTAAAAATCAATTAACCCCTCGCATAATATACATCCGTCATTTATGCATCCAATTTTTGCAAACATTGTGCACTTGTGCAAATTGAAATACAACATAATAATGCATGTATGCCTAAGAGGTACCTCCTATGTATATGCAAATTTTTCAAAAATCCTTTTAAAATATGATGCTCATATCCTAAATATACGGGCAGTTCTACATGAATACAATATCTTGAAAATAAAAATATATTTTTATCCAAATTTCCCACATTCTTGCAGAGCAAGAGCGCAATTCATCCAATTATTGCATCCAAAATCCTACCAACCAATTTTTTTTTCGAATTTCAGAAAAATCTAATTTTCTAAATTCGATTTTTTATGTTACAAAAAGGTGGAAAACGGAAAACTTCTCATCTCCCATTTTTCTTTTTCGACCCTTTTCCAACCGTACTTGGATTTTATGAAACTATTTATAAAGATTCCAATTTTCCTTTCCAAGCACAGCCCACATAAGAAAATTTTCTTTGTTATAGTTTTTCTTTTTCATCTTATCTTGAATTTTTTTATTCTTATCATCTTTTCTCATAATTTTTCATTTTTCTTTAACTGTCATGTTTGTTGCTCTACTGAATTTGTTGTTTCCCTTTTAGTTGTACCATTTCTCTTTTCTTAGCTTATTTAATCATCTGATCTAAGTTTAGTTTTCAAATAAGCCTTCTAGTCTTTCAACTAAAATAGGAAAACAGATGCTCTACACAGCTACTACCAAGGGCCAAGAATCTCCCCCTTAGACAGTAAAGTCCAAACCATGGGATCCATGACAAGTTTAGGGGTTAACGTAACTACCCAACATGAACAAAATAACAGAACGACCCCAACAAAAGTGCAATAATGGGTTGTACCCCTAACTTGAAAATTAGCAACAGGATCTAAATACTTACTTGCCCTTTTCAATTTAGTAGTCACCACTAGTCCTAGCTGCGTACCAGCAATTATTTCCAGCAACACCCTAGGTTTTTCAATGCTTACGCATTCTAAGGGAACTCACCACTATTCCCAGATAATTCTTGCTATTTACTTCATAGCATCAAAACTTTTCCAGTCTTCCCTAGGCACTAATCCTTACCTACTCCACCGTTTTAAAACACAGTTTGGTCTTTTCATTTAAATTTTCTTCCAAAAATTTAAAAGTGTCAAAATTTTATTTTCCTCATGAAAATTTACTTTTGCCAAACCATAAAAACATGTCATATAAAAAAATGTAAATCATCCCTTTTTTTTAAATCACAAAATTGGAGTAGATAAGGACAACTATTTTTCAATCGAGTTTATAACTTGTTCTTACCTACAAGGTCGGTTCAATTACTTACTACAAGGTGCAAACATCCATTCTATTCTTAATATCTATACTTATTTTGTCAACCCAACAAAATTTTCTAAGCTTTGTTTTTTAATCCTTTCATGAAATATAACAAGAAAGATAGTGAGCTGTAAATGCTTTATAATATGCATCTTTTACGGAGATAATTTTATTTTAGACAAAATTTTCATGAGAAATCATTGCTTCCAAAATATACCCCAATTCACTTTAAACCCTAATATGTACTTCTTTACATATTTTAAAACTATAACTTTTAAAATTAAAACTTGAAAACACCATAAACCATTTTCCCAAAACTTTTACAATTTCAAGTTCTTAAAAGTTAACAATGGGGTTAGACTCAAAGCGGGTTTCCAATTTTCTAGGCTTTCCTAGACATTCCCACAAAGTCAATTCTCTTAACTATATATATATATATTCCTAATCCATTCTTCTCTTTTCAACCTTTTCCAATTTGTAAGGTTTTACTGCCAAACCCAGTAATCTGAACTATTAATCATATGGGATCCTCCTTTCTCTATTTCAAAATATGTTACACACTTCCCACCCTAATTTCCTAAGGGTCACAAATTTCCATATTCATTCCTTTAGTGTACAAAATAGTCATCCTGATTCTTACCATATTGTACTCTTTCTATTTAGTGGGTTCCTCTATGGATCTAGGTATATATATAATATTTATATTTTAAAAATACAAATACTTTCACTCACTATCCATACAAGAATCCTTAACCTAAGCTCTGATACTAGATGTAACAACCCGAATTCCAACAGACAGAGTTTTTTTCAAAATTCTAATCCATCGAAGCCCGTGTTAGTTGCTCTGGTATCCTGCAGAAAAGACAGAGATATAAAATATATCAAAGCTCAGAAAACATCTCACAGCGAAATAGATAAAGTATAACATAATCATAGTGTAACCTTACCGTAGTAATAATACTGCCTAACCAGTGTCCAAAGTTATCATATCTCTGCCACAAATCAAACCTGTAAGTATGTTATGAGGAGGAGGTCAGAACGCAAGTTCTGGTGATTGGATTCAAACTATACACTTTGGATTATCCTACATATATCGTTCAATCACATTTTCTTATTTATTAAATTACTTGGGTTAACAGCACTCAAGGCTTACACACATGTCGTACCCATTTACTTCCTAGTGGATTAACCTAATACAACATATATGTAGCTACCCCCAATATTAAGGTACACCCTATGGTACCCCACTCGCACGGTCTTCACCGTAATGCCACAGAAATGAACCCAGTCCCTCATCCTACGCCGGGGTGACGTACGGATCTCTACATAAAAATGTCATGTTCCTCGTATATTTGTCATTACTATGCTACATAAGTGTAAGGATTGCCACCTTCGATCAAATCAGATTCCATACCAGAGTAATGCCCTCAAGTATACGATACACTACCCAAAGCAGACATGCATGTATCTAGATTTTCCCACGTATATATCGTCAATCGTATTGGATGCCTTAACTGCACATAATGTGCGCCGAGTTCCGTGGCAGGACTATACCAGAAACATGGAACTCGGTCGGGGGTTTTTCCATATCTGTACAAGCCCGCCTTTAAGGGCCTCAAAATACAGATATCCCACGGGTCTATTTTTTTCTTCATGTTGGCTATGGCCCCACCTCGGCCCCTCCCCCAACTAGTAAAGACTACAAGATCTAAGCGACTTGCCCCTAACAAACAATCTAAACATCCAGTTGGCGTCCTCCCTCAACCACCGTACCTTGATAGTGAAAGGTGAATGGTCTATTGGGTTTAGCTCTAGTCTTTCCGCATCCCACTGGCTGCCGATGACGGTTACCCGGCGATCTACTATCCGTGTTGGTCCTGACCTCGCCTCCCGTTGAGGTGATCGCCAAATCACCCTAGTATCATCTCGTCACAACATTCTGACTGCAAATGCAGTCAAGGCTCACCCACCTGGTAGTAACGCGCAGACCCAACCTCTGCGAGCACAGCCTAAACATCTGTCACCGCACAAAGGACTGCCATAATCACCTTACGTATCTCAAGAAGCCGCGTGCTTCCCCTTCCAGTCCTTCAGAGCCGACAGAATAATCAGAACGCGTGCTCCCCTCGTGCCTCATGACACTAGATCTATCCCGTTGGTTATTCACCCTTAAACGTGCAGGCTCATCCAAGCGCCTCATTTTAATATGTCATTAGACCCTATGTCTAAACATTCCTTTATGCGCTTACTTTACCTGATCAGGTTTCCATTTAACTTGGTTATTCTGTTTCACATTGATTTCTTATTCGAGTTACCAGATTCCTCTTGCTTATTAATTTCAGTCATATAACTTAACCCATTTAAGTTTATTAATAAGACCACAACAAGTTGTTTCCTAGATTGTGGTCCAAGGTATGTAATCCATAATTCTTTTATATTCTTGTTTAATTTCATAGTCACAATAACATGTTCTACTTAATATGTAATTAAGTATATCTCAATTCACATGGTTTCTGTTTAACAAATCACTCATTATTTATGATAAATTATAACTTATTTCATTTCATAAGTTTGCCTCATTCTTTATTATTAATCATAATTCTATCTTATATTGTCACTACAACTTATCGTTGTTTACTTATTAACTTATTTCTCTTAACTAAGGTTTACTAATATGTTCCCTTTCCATTTATTATAACCTACGTTATAATTTCCTCTTGTCCCTAGGAGAAGCCAAAACAAGTTATTCTTATCAGCGGATTTCAGACTTCCAGGTTTACGGATAACTTAATTTATAATTAAGTACAACTTCTTACATTTCATAAAATTTCCCCCTTTTCTCTACTTATTACAAACAACTGGTTTTATTTTTCCCCATTTACTGATTACTTAATTTACAATTAAGTGCCACTTATCTAATTTCACTAGTTATCTCATTTCCTTATTAATTTATTATAACCTAAGTTATAGTCTTCGCTTGTCCCTTGGACAAGCCTACCTATTACATAATGTTCTCATTAATGTAATTTATTTATAATAGTTCATTATCATTTCCCGTTCATTCCAATCCTTTTTACTATTGTATCTTTTATTCAATTCCATTTATTTGCATTAATTACAATTAATGTTGCATATTAGTCCTGCTATTTACATATATTTATATATATGTATATATTTATGCACTAGACCTCCCACATTAAGGCTACACTTGTGGATGCTGGATTTACTAGACGGTTCCGGACAGACTTCTACCACAAGTTGACTTATTCTCGTGTCTTAGCACCACTACATGTTTTATTTATGCACAGACCCCTCACATTAGATTTACCACTTGTGGATGCTGGATATGCCGCGCGGTCCCGAGCAGACTCTACCACAAGTGTAATCTAACCTCGTGTCTAAGGGCGGTTACAGTTTCCTATTTACTGTAAATTTTATATAATTTATATTTTACATGTCATTATATTAAGCCCATTTTATGTCGCCTGTTCTTTTTAACATACAATAAATTCTATTCTACCATGTAATCGTTTTAATCATGTAATTATTCAAATCAACAAACTAATATGTAATTTTCTCAATTTCTACAGTTATTGGTCCAAGTACATAAATATCACAAGTTAACATGAAATTGGAACAACAGTAATTGTTACACATATTTTGACAAGTTTATATTTCAACATATAAACATTTTAGCACATTAAACACTTCAACACATGAATTTTCCAACATGTTAATATTTTAACATATTAATATTCCAATATGTCATATTAGCATTTCATCACTTTACATTGCATAACAACGGGGGATGCTTAAACGATAATATACCATTATCAAAAATGATATAACTTAAATCCACTCACCTACTTTGCTTTCCAAATCTTGGATCTGGTCCAGATCTAATATTCCATGGTCCTCCTAACTGAATTTAGAACCTAACAACCACGGATCCATAATTCTTACTAAAAGAAAAAGGGAAGAAAGAGAAGAAAATTGAAATAGACCAAATCTAGAAAATTACCTCACTTCGAATATGATTCTGAACAACTTCATATCAATTTTCATTCTTTTTCTCCAGATCTTGATTTAGAATTTTCCTAAACTAATTATCTTATTTTTCTAAAGAGATTTGAGGAGGAGGAAAAATGGAAAGCTTAGACGTTGTCTCAGAGAATGTTAGATTAGGCTAGGCTCTACTAGCTTATTTATATGTGTTCAAGATTTTATCATACACCCAGTGTTGAGTCAGCGTTGAACCTAGTTAAGAAAACAGTCCAGATACATTAATGAACCTGACCCCCCTTCGCGTGGGTCGACCTCCCATGCCTAGGTCGACCCCGACTATAATTTTTTTCTTTTCGTCAAACGGTTTTCAGTTTTGAATTTTGAATGCTTGAATTTCTAGAATTTTTTTAACTGTTATATTCACATGCAATTTTCTTATATGTATACAAATCTTCTAATGACCATTTTATGCGTATATATATACATATATACGCACAACTTTTGTTTCGTTTTCAAAATTCAAACAGAGTTGCACCATTATTTAGTTCTTACAATATTTCATTTATTGTAGCCTTATCTTGAATTTAACTCTTGTATATATATATGTATGTATGTATATTTCTGCACATATATACATATATATTCTCATATATATATACATATATTTTCTTTACTTCCTTATATGTATATTTTTCCTTATATGTACGTTTATACATATTTTCTCTCATGAACATGTGTTAATTTTAGCTGTTCCCTAAAAACAAAAATATGACGCTAGCGGGAATCAAACTCTGTACCTCTTGTATGCAATCCACATGTTCTAACAAACCAGACTACTAAGGCTATTGTTAATAAGGCTTGGAACAATGGTAATAATTGTTCTCTTCTTACTTCTCTTTTTCATGTTTGTTACAATATTTTAATTAAACCATTGCATGAATATTTTTCTTTTATTTTTTTATTATTAATGTATAATCAGTGCATGTAACATATTTACACCGCATGCAACCAATCCTTTCTTCCTTTCAATGCATGCATCATATTTTAATTTACATTAATCTTTATTTTATTCTTCATATATATGTATATTGTGTCTATGCATATATATGCACATTATTTAATTATTAAATTGTCATAAAATGCGGGGTGTTACACAAGCTTATGAGAAGACAACCGGTGACACTAGCAAAACTTTAGCATATACTATATTTTCTTACATATTCGTTAGCATCTTATAGCATAGTAGGCTAGTATTGCTAGTGTTGGGAACATGAGGAAAACACTCATCGCCCATTTTTCTTTTTCGACCTTTTTTCCAACCGTACTTGTATTTTATGAAACTATTTATAAAGATTCCCTATTTTCCTTTCCAAGCACAGCCCACATAAAAAAATTGTTACAGTTTTTCTTTTTCATCTTATCTTGGAAATTTTTATTCTTTTCATCTTTTCTCATAATTATTCATTTTTCTTTAACTGTCATGTTTGTTGCTCTACTGAATTTGTTGTTTCCTTTTTAGTTGTACCATTTCTCTTTTCTTAGCTTATTTAATCATCTGATCTAAGTTTAGTTTTTAAATAAGCCTTCTAGTCTTTCAACTAAAACAGGAAAACAGACGCTCTATACAGCTACTACCAAGGGCCAAGAATCTCCCTTTCAGACAAAAAAGTCTAAACCATAGGATCCGTGACAGGTTTAGGGGTTACCCTAACTACCCAACATGAACAAAATAATAGAACGACCCCAACAAAAGTGCAATAGCAGGTTGTACCCCTAACATGAAAATTAGCAACAGGATCTAAATACTTACTTGCCCTTTTCAATTTAGTAGTCACCACTAGTCCTAGCTATGTACCAACAATTATTTCCAGCAACACCCTAGGTTTTTCAATGCTTACGCATTCTACGGGAACTCACCACTATTCCAAGATAATTCTCGCTATTTACTTCATAGCATCAAAACTTTTCCCGCCTTCCCTAGGCACTAATCCTTACCAACTCCACCGTTTTAAAACACGGTTTGGTCTTTTCATTTAAATTTTCTTCCAAAAATTTGTAAGTGTTAAAACTTTATTTTCCCCATGAAAACTTGAAACATGTCATATAAAAAAATGTAAATCATCCTTTTTTTTCAAATCACAAAAACTAGAGTAGATAAGGACAACTATTTTTCAATCGAGTTTATAACTTGTTACCTATAAGGTCGGTTCAGTTACTTACTGCAAGGTGCAAGCATCCACTCTATTCTTAATTTCTATACTTATTTTGTCGACCCAACAAAATTTTCTAAGTTTTGCTTTTTTAATCCTTTCATGAAATATAATAAGAAAGATAATGAGCTACACATTCTCTATAATATGCATCTTTTACTGAGAGTATTTTATTTTAGACAAAATTTTCATGAGAAATCATTGCTTCCAAAATATACCCCAATTTACTTTAAAACCCAATGTGTACTTTACATATTTTAAAACTATAATTTTTAAACTAAAACTTGAAAACACCACAAACCATTTTCCCAAAACTTTTACAATTTCAAGTTCTTAAAAGTTAACAATGGGGTTAGACTCAAAGCGGGTTTCCAATTTTCTAGGCTTTCCTAGACACTCCCACAAAGTCAATTCTCTCAACTATATATATATATTCCTAATCAATTCTTCTCTTTTAACCTTTTCCAATTTATAAGGTTTTACTGCCAAACCCAGTAATCTGAACTATTAATCATATGGGATCTGTAATAACCCAGAAATCTGAGCCAATTCAAATTTTTTATTTTGGCAATGTTAATGAATTTTGAATATTTAAAATGGATTATTTTAAATAATAACGATAAGAAATTTATTTTGAATAGATTTAGAAGTATATAGTTATTTGAATCGTCATTGGAATATAAATATTTATTTTAATTCTAAAAGGAATTGAAAATGGCGCGGTAGTTTGAAATTTCGATTTCGAATTTCAAATGAATGTATAGGATTCAAAATAAATTGGATTTTAACGAAACCAAAAATATTAGGATCTATTTGAGAATATCTTTCCAACGAATCCAAAAAATCGAAATTTCTTAGCGGGGATAAAAAGTTATGTCCAGTTGGAAATTCATAATAGTCGCTGTGGAATTTTGGCCCTTAAAAATGGAAATTTTGCAAACGGCCTCGGTGTTCGATGAAACCACTTTTGTTGGATCCGTGATGTCAAGTTATGGCTAGATTTCAAAATTCGTAATTTTTTGAATCAATATGTGAGCGTGGCGAAGGAAAACGTGCTTTGATAGTTTCAGTCAATTTCGATCGACCAGAAAATGACCATTTTTCAAACGGTCTCAGAATTCGACGAAAATAGTTTTGTTAGAACCGTATCGTCAATACAAAGCTAGAAAATATTTTTTGGGAATTTTTAGAGTTCATATGTGGCCCCGGTAAATTGAAATACGCTTTCAAATTCAATATATATATATATATATATTTTTTGATTTTGGATAAAACTGATCGAAACAGTCGAATCCGCCTACGATACAGATCCCATTGTGTTCGGAATGGGGGTAATTAGCTATGGACGACAGGCGGTGGGTCTCGTTTAGAGGTCGAAATTAAAAGTTGCTTTTTGGAATTAAATAATTAAATAAATAAATAACCCCCTCTATACTCTTTCTCCCTCCTTCCCCTTTATTCTCTCACCGTCAGATTGAAAAATATATGAAAAGGGGTTCGCGCCCCTATACCGTCGCCTCCAACCCCCTTGGCGCCAACGCAACCTTGCCACCAGCCACCCCTGCCACCACGCCTCTCACCTACCTCCCCCCCCTCAGTCGTCGTTGGCCCCATCTCTCCCTCCTCCGGCCCAATCGAACTTAAAGCCCTCCAATTCCAAAACCGCGCCATCGCAGGCTCACCTGGCCCTGCCTCCTCTCCGCTACGCCACCCTACCACCTCCAGCACCCCTCGCCGCCACTCCCTACCCCCACCTCTGGCCGTGGGGCCCAATTTCAGTAAAAATCCGATATTTAAGGTTTCAAGAGCCGAAAACCCTCTTTTTCTTCGACGCGAACCGCCACTCGAGGCCACCACCACTTGGCTGCCACCATCCCGCTCCGTCAACATAGTCGGTGAGTTTTTATTTCGATTTTTGTTTATTTATGTTAATAAAAATATGTTCTTTAAATAGGATAACAAGTTATAAAGATTTGGTTTTTATTCATATGAAGTTAAAGAATATAATTTTTATATTAGGCAGAGTATAAAAATATAATTTTTATATAATATAGAGTAATATAGATGTGATCTTTACAGAAGTTGCATTGTAAAAATATAATTTTTATAGTATAGAAAGAATAAAAATACGATTTTTATATTATATAGATAGAAAAATTTGATCTTTATATATGTAGTGAAATAAAAATCGGATTTTTATTATATATGTGTTGAAATAAAAATTTGATTTTATAGCGATGATATAAAAATTCGATCTTTATATAAGAAGGAGAAATATAAAAATATAATATTTTTTATATATAGAAAGAAGCGTCGTAAATATATATGAAGAAACGGTATGAAAATAGAATTTTTATCTATATAGTAGCGGTATGAAAATAGAATTTTTATCTATATAGTAGCGGTATAAAATTAGAATTTTTATCTATATAGTAGTGGTATAAAAATGTGATTTTTATATACATAGCAATAATATAAAAATGTGATTTTAATATATGAAGTGGCTGCAGACAATGAAATTGACAAAAGGTGAGCACGACGAAGATTTCTACATATGAAGGGTCGCGGTGTATTGGTTTAACTAGTCGGTGAGAACTTCTCACTTTGAATCTTGTTTTCTAGTTGAAATATATATTAGGAAGCAAATGGTGCTTAGCAGCACCGGACACCCGTCGTCCAGAGACCATGGACGACTTGTATGCTTGTTTGATGTAGTTGTGAAGTTTGTTTGTGATGTTGATGTGAAATGGATAATAAAACATTAATGTGTTGAGAATAAAATATTTTTGTCATTAAAAATATAATTTTTAACGTGAATGTGAATAAATAAATATTCATTTACAAACTGGATGGTTTGTTTATGTACACCTATTTGAAGGATATTGATTGGGACGATAAATTTTACACATCGCCCAACTGCACAAATAATATTCAGTGTTTGTGGATTGAAACCCCACACGGATGGTGGGATGATATTTGACGTACACTAATCCCAATTGTTTAGTGGTATGTCGATCGTTTGATTGACAGACTGTATGAGCGTTAATTAGTTATATTTAATGCTTATGCAGTTGTGTAGTGCACTTTGGATGATGGTTGATTATTTATCATTGCTATTATATACATTTGTTGTATGGAATCCATATAATTAACATTATATGATAATTGATTGAGCCTCATTCCAATTTGGAAAATAAAGAATATTATAAAATAAAGATTCTTGTGTTGAATAGAATAAATAGTCTTGTGTTGACGATGCTCATGTGTTGAGAATATTCATGTGTTGAGTAAAATATTTTAAACAATAAAATTTACATCTTTACCATATTTTTATAAAATATATTAAATAACAAAAATAGTCATGTGTTGACGATACTCATGTGTTGAGAATATTCATGTGTTGAATAGAATAAGTATTCGTTCGTTGAATAGAATAACGAAGTTACTGAAACATATAAAGCCGTGTTGATTAGATTGACGCCATTTTGACGCGAACGATATTTATATCGATTATATTCATTTTATAATGATTATAGAAAAGGAAGTGATTTCAAAATATAACGTTTTGAAAATATTATCATTTGCATATCGATGGTGTGGAATATTCAATTTTGCTTTGAAATTGAATTTGAAATTGTTATGAAAACGAATTTAAAACGATTTATAAAATATGTTTGGAATTGAAATCGACGATGTATATATAATATATATATTAAATGGCCTGAATAGAACGCGCCGAGCCGTGGCAGTTTGCGAATTTCGACCATTGACTTCGAATTGACGTTACGTGAGATCCGACCGTCGGATTCTCCTGAAACCGGAACCGTTGGGTTCGTATCGAAAAGAACTTTCCAATGAATATTAGAAATTTGAAATCTAACAGTTGGATTTGGAATTATGTCCAAATCAAATTTGGAAAAGGTCGCTATAAGTGCAGTTCGGTGGCCGTTATTGAAAACCGACTACATGGGCCTTGATAAAATTATTTAAAATATTAATATTTTTTGTAAAATCATAATATATGAATGCGAAAGAACTGGGAAGAAATATTCCACATTTGAAAGGATAAAAATATACTTTATCGAAATGAACTAGTTTTGAACTAGATTTGAAGTGGTTTTAAAAATAATTAGAATTTCCAATTTATGAATTGGAATGGATTTGAATCGTAATTATCTTCGGAATATTTCGATGTTGGATTTCGTGATTATACAGATATGGTGGTGGAAATTTGAAAGATATATTTATATCGTTATTTCCAATATGATATTTGTTGGTCTCAGAGTTCGATATTGAATATAAGCCGATATAATTTCTATTCAGAGCCTTGTATTTAATATCAAATGGGATTTTGGGTTCGTCGTGGATGGTGTCTTTAATAACACTGTTCTTGAACCCAGTTTAGAAAAGAATAAATCTTTTAATTAAGATTCAATGAAATTGTCCAGTTAATTAGTATTTAATTGGAATTGAATTTAAATTGGTTTTTTGGGTTTATCGTTGTGACGAGAAGGAATTTCGCTCGGTCCGAACCAGTCGCTAAACCGATCCAGGCCGTTCGAAACGCCCTATCGTTTGAGAACAGGACAAATCAGAACGCAAACAGAAGAACATTTCATTGTTATTACAACAATGCACCAGATTATAAGAATATACAGAGTATAAATGAATATTACACAGAAATATCAGAGATTTAAATTACATTTAAATACATAGCAGCGGAAAATAATACAATATACAACTAGAAGTAGATATACGGATACAAGGCTTTCCGCATATCGTTCCAGCTGTAAACCAGGATCCTGTGAATATAAATCTGCAAAACCAAAACTACTAGCTGCCCGTGTCAAAATAGGGACACCCAGAGTTTAGGTTAAAACAATAAACTCCAGGTCAGTCATGTGACTGGTGTGAGAACTAAAACAGTTATTAATCTTTATTTGAAAGTTAGGTAAATCAAGGGACCACGCCGTATAACACGGAACGGGTTTCCTCCCAAGAATACCAGTGCATAAAACAAACAGCGCAATGCTAAATAAAGAAAAATGAAGCTGTTATAAGACACAGGTCCCATCACACAATGCAACGCAGCCGAGGATAGGGTTTTCCCTTATAACAGCCAAAGAATGCTTGATACGGTTAAAACAAATTGTTTGATACTATTATAAGTGCATAGTGTATAAAACAACTTCAAATCATAAGTATCAATCATAGGCGGCATGAATGCCCCATCCCACTATGTCGCCATACTAGGTTCTACAAATAAAACCGCAAATGTCACGTATTTGGAAATTGGATTTCCATCTATGAACCGAGGCTAGGGATCGTCCTCTACCGATTCGTGACTCTCTAGCCCGAGCCACAGGCAAGCGCGCAGGCAAGCCTTTAGATCGTCAGGGCCGGTCCACCGATGTGGATTATTATGCCTGAACACTACGTTTCCCCACCCTATAGGGTGTAAGTGAGCCAACTAAATGACTCCATCGGTTCGAGAACGACCGATCAATCCGAGGCGCCTCGCAACAGCAACAACCACATAAGTCAAACTCGTTAGGGCGTGTAAAACCACTGACGCCACTTCTAACTAGAAAGAAACGCAAGTCCTCCCTGATGTCCTCTCCCGTTTTTGGTTCATACCGGGTGTGAAACTCGCGAAGTAAACGTTACACAAAGCTATGCCACAAAGGCCTTGCTTTGATCATCACCACAAGACTTTGCTTTTCAACAGAAGCCTCGATCAATTGCCACTTAGGCATGCCACACAGGCAATTCACTCCATGCGTTTGATATCCATCAATATATAACCCCTGAGCTCGTACGTCTCAGAGAAGGGCGTTAAGCAAGAGAATAAATTCTCCGCCACCAAACAGATATATATTTAATAGAGATCAATCACACAGACTAAAATCCAATGTCAGACACACAGTCCATTTACAAGTCCGTTCTGGGTCTGAACGAAACCGGAGGCACCTAGTACCCCGCATATCCATCGATCTCCAAGTACGTCTGGACGATCACCAACTGTTTCCATCTTCTCGGGTGTACAGCCCAATCAAGATCATCAGTAATTATCCAAACGACGTGAAGACTTCTGGCCTTCGACCATCGTCTTCATCTTCGACTTATCGTCGTATCAGTTATTCAGAATGGGATAAACCCGGTCTTCCCGAATAACTCGCGTATATTTTAAATAAGTGTTACACAAACACAACATACGCCTCATTCCAATACATCAGTCACTAACCGTAAATTAATCAAGAGAATAATTCCCCAAATATTACCCCCGAAGGCCGAAACCAACATCAGATCAATATCCAGAAAACCATTCTGCTTGGCTAACCGACAGTTAGTTTCTAAATTTCACATTCATAGGGAAAGGTTCCCATTAATTTTATCCAAGATAAATTCCTTGAATTTATTCTTTAATCTATCCTTTTGAATTTCGATTCAACTAGTCGAGATTAACGAACTTTACCGAAGTAATCATTGGTTTTAATTTCCCAATCCCAATCTATTCATCCCATGAAGTAAAACTGGTTATACTTCATATCTAACACCACGGTGTTATCGGTAAATTCAATTACCATTTCACGTTCAAATCTAATTAAAGATTTAACTATCGCCTGGAGCAAAACTGGTGCTACTCCATTCTCGACCATTTCAATCTAATTAAAGATTCATTAAAACTCCACTTAGTTTTAATCTTTAACTGGGTTAAAGAATCAGTGTCATTTAAAACACAGTTCACGATAAACCCAAAATCACATTCATTAATTATCGGGTTAAAGAACGAGTGTTATTTTAAAACACTGTCCACGATAAACCCAAAAATCAATATCAATTCAATTCCAATTAAATATCATTTAATTGGTACACTTCATTAAATCTAAATAAAAAGATTTAATCTTTTCTCAACTGGGTTCAAGAACAGTGTTAATGAAGACACCATTCACGACAAACCCAAATCACATTTGATATTAAACACAAGGCTCCGAATAGAAAATATACCGGCTTATATTCAATATCAAATTCCACGACTAACAAATATCGTATTGGAAATAACGATATATATATATCTTTCAAATTCCCATAACAAAATCTGTATCATCACGAAACCCAACATCGAAATAATCCAAAGGCAATTTCGATTCAAATCCATTCCAATGCAATCATTGGAAACACTGGTCATTTTCAAAACCATTTCAAATTCAATTTATTTATTTAAAAATAAATAGAATTATATTTCTAGTTCAAAACTAGTTCATTTCGATAAAAACTATTTTTATCTTTTCAAATATGGAGTTTTTCATCCCAATTTTTTCCAAATCATTTCTTATGATTTTACACAAATTATTACTATTTTTAATAATTTTATCAAGGCCCGTACAGTCGATTTCCATCAATGGCCATCGAACTGCACTTACAGCGACCTTTCTCAAATTTGATTTGGACATAATTCCAAATCCAACCGTTAGATTTCAAATTTCTAATATTCGTTAGAAAGCTCTTTTCGATACGAACCCAACGGTTCCGGTTTCAGGAGAATCCGACGGTCGGATCTCCCGTAATGTCCGTTTGAAATAAATGGTCGAAATTCACGAACTGCCGCCGCGCGGCGCGTTCTATTCAGGCCATTATATTATATATATTATATATATAATATATATTTCGTCGATTTCTATTTAAAACGAATTATATAAATGGTTTTGAATCTATTTCAAAAACAATTTCAACCTCCATTTCAATTCAAAGAAAAATTGAATTCTTCTTTATAAGTTCGTTTTAAAATTCA
Organism: Allium sativum; assembly: GCA_030737875.1. Lineage (NCBI taxonomy): Eukaryota > Viridiplantae > Streptophyta > Magnoliopsida > Asparagales > Amaryllidaceae > Allium > Allium sativum. The sequence continues at coordinate 707,843,555 of CM060916.1, read as the reverse complement.
TTTCTATTCAATTCAAATTTCAATTCAATTTGAATTCATTTCAATTCGCTTTCAATTCAATTTGAATTCGTTTTATATTCAATTCATTTCGAAATCGTTTTCAATTCATTTCATTTCGAAATCGTTTTCAATTCAATTCATTTTGAAATCGTTTTCAATTCAATTCAATTCATTTCGAAATCGTTTTCAATTCAATTCATTTCGAAATCGTTTTTAATTCAATTCATTTCGAAATCGTTTTAAATTCAATTCATTTCAAAATCGTTTTCAATTCAATTCATTTCGAAATCGTTTTTAATTCAATTCATTTCGAAATCGTTTAAAATCGATATAAATATCGTTCACGTCAAAATGGCGTCAATCTAATCAACACGGCTTCATAAATTTCTATTTTCAAATATTCTATTTCAAATATTTCCTTTTCAAAATAGTTGTTATTATCAAAATATTTCGTTCAACACATGACCAATCTCAATGGATGAGTACTGTCAACACATGAACCTTTATTTTATATTATTCTTTATTTTCTAAATTGGAATGAGGCCCAATCAATTACCATATAAGGTTAATTATATGGATTTCATACAACACATGTATATAATAGCATTGAAAAATAATCAACCATCAATCAAAGTGCACTACGCTGTATAAGCATCAAATATAGATATCTAACGCTTATAACAGCCTGTCAATCGACCGATCGACATATTTAATCAATCAGGATGAGTGAACTTCAAATTTCATCCTAACACCCGTGTGGGGTTTCAAACAATCAAACACATATTTTATTTGTGCAGTTGGGCGATGTGTAAAATTTATCGTCCCAATCAATGTCCTTTAAATAGGTGTACATAAACAAACCGTCCGGTTTGTAAATGAATATTTATTTATTCACATTCACGTTAAAAATTATATTTTTAATGATAAAACATTTTATTTCAACATATGAATTTCTATTCAGTTCATTTATTCAATAAAATGATATTTTTATTTTTCTAACATATTTTAGAAAATTTCGGCGGCATAACGGCACGATACTAGAAACGGGACGAGGCCTAGCCTAATCCCCGGTCTAGCGAAGGCCCACGCCATTCACACATCAATCAAATTCACCAATCAACCAAATTCAAATCGCATCATATAACTAATCTATGCAACCAAACAAACAAGTCCATGGTCTGTGGACGATTGTGTCGGGTGCTACTAAGCACCGTCTGCATCCTAGTATATATATATAACTAGAAAAGAAATTGAAAGGTGAGAAATTCTCACTTATAGCTATCCTAGCTCCACGGCACTTCATTGATATAAATCTTCTTCGTTCTCGCATTTTTATCATCTTCGTTGCTGTAGCCACTACATATGTAAAAATCGAATTTTTACTTCGATGTTCAATATATAAAATCACATTTTTATTCCTTCACACATACAAAGATGATGTTTTTATATTTCCTACTATGCAAAGATTATATCGTCATCCTTCTACAATATAAAAGATTATATTTTTACTACTTTAAAAATATAAAAATCCAATTTTTAATTCTTTAAAAATATTAAAAACATATTTTCACTTTTCTACTATATGAAAGATTATATTTTTACTACTTTAAAAATATAAAAATCCAATTTTTAATTCTTTAAAAATATTAAAAACATATTTTCACTTTTCTACTATATGAAAGATTATATTTTTAAAACTGAAAAGTAAAATCGAAATAGGAAAACTCACTTTTTTTTTTCGGAGATGGGGGTTAGAGGCGGCGTCGGGCTTGCTGGTGGTGGTGGGAGGCTGCGCCGGGTCGGAGGTTGCTAGGAAGTGCGGCGTCGGTCGACTGAGGGGGTGCGGGAGCCACTGACGATCGCGGGTGGGGCTAGGGCGGTCTCGACGGAAATCAAAGGGGTTGGGAGCTCGAACGGATGGAGGAGGAGGGGAAGGTGGAGGCGAGGGTGGCAGGGTGCGGCGACTGGGGTGCGGTGGGCCCAGGTTGCATCGGGGAAGGAAGGGGACGGCGAGCGATTTGGGGATCGGGTTTTGATTTTTTTTTTTATTTCTGATTTGGAAGTCAACGGTAGGGGAGGAGAGGTGATATAAAGGTTTTTATATTATTTAATTTATTTTAATTTTAAAAAGTAACTTTTTCATTTGAACTCGAAACGAGGCCCACCGCCTGTCGTCCATAGCGTTCTACCCCCATTCCGAACACAATGGGATATGTATCGCAAGCTGATTCGATCGTTACGATTAGTTTCCATTGCATTTACATTTAAATCATTATATTGAATTTTAAACGTACCTTTCAAATTACCGGGGCCACATACGAACACGAAAAATTCCAAAAAAATATTTTCTAGCTTCGTATTGACGATACGGTCCTAACAAAACTAGTTTCGTCGAATTCTGAGGCCGTTGGAAAAATGGCCATTTTCCAGTCGATTAAAATCAACTGAAACTGGTCAAACGCGTTTTCCTTTGACATGCTTACATATTGATTCAAAAAATTATGAAATTTAAAACCTAGCAATAATTTTACATCACGGACCCAACAAAAGTGGTTTCGTCGAAATCCGAGGTCGTTTGCAAAATGTCCATTTTTTTAAGGGCCTGAATTCCATAGCGACTATTCAGAATTTTCAACTGGACATATCTTTCGATCCCCGCTATGAAATTTCAATTATTCGGATTCGTTGGAAAGATATTATCAAATAGATCCTAATGTTTTTGGTTTCACTAAAATCCGGATTGTTTTGCACCCGGTACATTCAATTGAAGTTTGAAATCGAATTATCGAACTACCGCGCCATTTTCAATTCTATTTATAATTATATATAAATATTTATATTCTAACGACGACGCGTATAATATATACGTTCGAATTATATTCAAAATAAATTTTCTCATCGATATTATGTATAATAATTCATTTTAAATAATCAAAATTCGCTAAAATTGCCGAATTAAAAATTTTAAACTGGCCCAGATTTTCGGGTTGTTACAATCTTGAGCGGTGTTTTGAATAAAAACTGTTCTTTAACACGATTAACATTGGAAAGTGATTTTGGGTTTATCGTGGACCGTGGTTTAGATGACATTGGTTCTTTAACCTAGTTAAATACAGGATATGGATTTTTGGGAAGATTAAAACTAACTGGAGTTTTAATGAATGTTTAATTAGATTGAAATGATCGAGAATGGAGTATTACCGGTTTTTCTCCAGAGCGATAGTCAAATCTTTAATTAGATTTGAACGTGAAATGGTAATTAGTTTTACCAATAACACCGTGGTGTTAGATAGGGAGTATTACCAGTTTTGCTTCATGGGATAAATAGGTTGGGATTGGGAAATAAAATAAATAATTACTTCAGTGTGGTTCGCTAATCCCGACTAGTTTGGAAAACCCTAATATGATTTGAAAAGATATCCAAAGGAAGATTAAAGAATAAATTTAGAAGGATTTATCTTTGATAAAATTAATGGGAACCTTTCCTTAAGAATGTGATTTTTTTTTTTGAAAAAAAGAATATTCTGAGTTGGAATGAGGCGTATGTTGGGTTTGTATAACATTTGTTTATTATATATGCGGGTTATTTGGAAAGGTCGGGTTTATACCCATTCTGAATAACCGATTCGACGATAAGTCGAAGATGAAGACGGTGGTTGAAGACCGGAAGTCTTCACATCGTGTGGGTGATTATTGATGATCTTGATTGGGCTATACACCCAAGAAGAGGGAATCAGTTGGTGATCGTCCAGACGTACTTGGAGATCGATGGATATGCGAGTAAAGTGCCTCCGGTTTCGTTCAGACCCAGAACGAACTTGTAAATGGACTGTGTCTGACATTGGATTTTATTCTGTGTTGATTGATCTCTATTAAATATACATCTGTTTGGCGGTGGAGAATTTATTCTCTTGCTTAACGCCCTTCTCTGAGACGTACGAGCTCAGAGGTTGTATATCGATGGACATCAGTCGCATGGAGTGAATTGCCTGTGTGGCATGCCTAAGTGGCAGATGATCAAGGCTTCTGTTGAAAAACAAAGTCTTGGGGTTGATGATCAAAGCACGGCCTATGTGGCATAGCTTTGTGTATGGCGTTAATTCGCGAGCCTCACACCTCGGTATGAGTCAAAAACGGGATAGTGACTGCAGGGAGAACACGACGTTTCTTTCTAGCTATGGGTGATGTCAGTAACCTACCAGCCCTGACATTTATATACTTTTTACCTGTGTGGCTGTGGAATGCGAGGAGCCTCGAATATATGGTCGATAACTGGCACTATGTGAGCCGACGTACAGACCATTATATAGGTCCTATAGGACCGGGAAACGTATGTTCAGGAATAACTAATCCTCAAAAGTAAGAGAGGACCGGCCCTGAAGATCCAAGGATCGCTGTGTGTGGTCCCGAGACATTTGCTAGAGTGTCTCAAACGGAGAGGAGCTTACCCCTTGCCTCGACTCATGATGGAATCCAATTTCCAATACGTGATATTTTGGTTTTATTTGTAGAGCCTAGTATTGGAGATATAGTGGGATGGGGCACTTATGCCGTCTATGATTGATACTTATGATTGAAATTGTTTTGACACTATACACTTATAGTAATATCAAAATAATCTTTTTTTAAACATATCAAGCATTCTTTGGCTATTATAAGGTAAAACCCTATCCTCCGGCTTGCGTTGTATTGTGTGATGGGACCTGGGCCTTACAATAGCTTCATTTTTCTTTGTTTAGCATTGCACTGTTGTTTTATGCACTGGTATTCTTGGGAGGAAACCCGTTTCGTGTTATACGGCGTGGTCCCTTGATTTACCTAACTTTAAAATAAAGATTAATAACTGTTTTATTTCTCACACCAGTCACATGACTGACCTGGAGTTTATTGTTTTTACCTAAACTCCGGGTGCCCTTATTTTCGACACAGGCTGCTAGTAGTTTTGGTTTTGCAGATTTATATTGATAGGATCCTGGTTTACAGCTGGAACAGTACTCGGAAAGCTCTGTATCCGTGTATTACTTTCAGTTGTGTGTTGTATTATTTTTCCGCTGCAATGTATGTATTTAAATTTCTGATATTTTTTTGATGTATATTATTTTTTCATACTCTGTATATTCTTGTATTCTGATGGAATTATTGTAATAAACAATGAAATGTTCTTCTGTTTGTTTTCTTATTCGTCTTGTCCTCAAAGCAATCCGGGCTTTCCTTCACGGGGAAGTTCGGTTCGCTATAGAGTGGTATCAGGGCTTTCGTTTACAGAGCTCGAGAACAAGACACATTAGAACCGAACGAAAGAATTCATCAGAGATTGGATTAGCAATATCCAATAAGAATTACTCGTTGGAGATGGGATCAGTAGTATCCTAGAACGAGTGTGAAGAGTATATTTTAAAATATAAAATTGAAAATAAATTTTGTTTTGAAAGTTAAATTCAAGTATACATATTTGAATATTTTATTTGTATTAATTTAGACAATCGAGTATATAAAGATTTTGCATATACACGTCATGAACATATTCGAAGTTTTAATATACTGGATAGATATAGAATCACACTCTAGTCGCCCGGACATGATCCTGATGATGAGGTATACCATCACCAGTATTTATTTTCGAGTTTCAAAAGTGTGATATCTATATATTTCCATTAGACTGGTGTTAGAACCAAAACTAGATAGGGCTTATTGTTGTGATTTGTCATCAAAAAGGTGATTTTCTGTATATATATCAAAATTATGAATTTGAAAATCTAATCAACTAATTGATTAATGGTTGTGTTGTATAATTATTGTTTTGATTAATTATAATTTTGAACCATTATGCCAAATTGAACCGAATATTGAACTGTATTGAAAAATGATAACAATTGCATGCATATACATGTATATCTATTGAGCAGGTCATAGTAAGGAAGCTAGAGAAGAGGAATAAAATTGTTTGCCTGACAAATAAGTACATGTTTATTGTATTTCTTGGAGGTTTATGATTTTATGAGCCGATTGGATAGCCGCTTGGCTGTTTCTTTTTCTTTTTGGATTGGTAAGGGCCATGGGAGGCTGTTTGAAATATCCCGAAGCTCCCGGTGCAGGGGAGGTAATGGCGAAATTTTTCGAAAATTTAGGGTGTTAGCCAAATTTTTGAATAATTTGAAAAGTTCTTAGAAATTGAAAAGTTGAAGAACTTAAGCCGTAATGAAAATAATGAAAGTTGAGTTAGTTTGTAAAACAACTTTCAGCTTCGTTCCTTTTCGGGGACGAAAAGTTTTAAGTGAGGGAGATTGTAATAACCCGGAAATCTGAGCTAATTTAAAATTTTTATTTTGGCAATTTTAATGAATTTTGAATATTTAAAATGGATTATTTTAAATAATAACGACAAGAAATTTATTTTGAATAGATTTAGAAGTATATAGTTATTTGAATCGTTGTTGGAATATAAATGTTTATTTTAATTATAAAAGGAATTGAAAATGGCGCGGTAGTTTGAAATTTCGATTTCGAGTTTTAAATGAATGTACAGGATTCAAAATAAATCAGATTTTAGCGAAACCAAAAATATTAGGATCTATTTGAGAATATCTTTCCAACGAATCCGAAAAACCGAAATTTCATTGCGGGGATAAAAAGTTATGTCCAATTGGAAATTCAGAATAGTCGTTGTGGAATTTTTGCCCTTAAAAATGGAAATTTTGCAAACGACGTCGGTTTTCGACGAAACCACTTTTATTGGATCCGTGATGTCAAGTTATTGCTAGGTTTCAAAATTCATAATTTTTCGAATCAATTTGTGAGCGTGGCGAAGGAAAACGTGTTTTGACAGTTTTAGTCAATTTCGATCGACCAGAAAATGACTATTTTGAAACGGTCTCAGAATTCAACGAAATTAGTTTTATTAGAACCGTGTCGTCAATACGAAGCTAGAAAATATTTTTTGGGAATTTTTAGAGTTTATATGTGTCCCTGGTAATTTGAAATACGCGTTCAAATTCAATATATATATATTTATATTTTGATTTTGGCGAAAACTGATCGAAACAGTCGAATCAGCCTACGATATAGATCCCATTGTGTTCGGAATGGGGGTAGTTAGCTATGGACGACAGGCGGTGGGTCTCGTTTAGAGGTCGAAATTAAAAGTTGCTTTTTGAAATTAAATAATTAAATAAATAAAAAAATAAAAACCCCCTCTATACTCTTTCTCTCTCCTCCCTCTTTATTCTCTCACCGTAAGATTGAAAAAAATGAAAAGGGGATCGCGCCCCTATACCGTCGCCTCCAGCCCCCTTGGCGCCACCGCAACCCTTCCACTGCGCCTCTCACCTGGCCCCCCTTAGTCGTCGTTGGCCCCACCTCTCCCTCCTCCGGCCCAACCTAACTCAAAGTCAAAGCCCTCCAATTCCAAAACCGCGCCGCCCCAGGCTCACCTGGCCCCGCCTCCTCTCTGCTACGCCACCCTACCACCTCCAGCACCACACGCCGCCACTCCCCCACCCCCACTGTAACACCCCACCTCCGTTAAGGTCACTCACAAAGGGAATGCCTCAACTTTGGTGGAGCGTTTTAGTAGACAGAACAGAAATTTTCAAGATAGATAAACAATACTTGAGAAATTATAACTTTATTACAGTGGAAAACAGAAATCAGTATGGCTACATCTTTACCAAAAACTCAAGTACATAAATATCAGTCTTGTTCAGAAAGTCATCAGAGTACAAATCTTTAAAATCATAATCCCCACAGAAGCTGCCATAAGGAGTCAAGCCATACTTTAAGCACTCTAATTACTTCAAGCAGAAGAAATCCAGATCAAGCTAAAGTATTCCCTCCTTGGAAAACCTGGGGAGGAAACGGAAGAAAAGAGGGGCGAAAACAAGCAAGATCAGACATAAAGTCTGGCAAGTCCAGTGACTTTCAGCATATGAACAGATAATAATAATTATGACATGAAAATAAGCTGGATAAGAGATAACGGTAACAGGAGCAGCAGATGTACTTAGGTTAAACAGAAGAAACAGAATAATATTACTTTTCATTTCTCTGCACTAATACTAGTATAATAGGATTGGGTGTCACCCTAATGTCTAAACTGAAACAGAAACAGGAACAGAATAACTTCCACTGAAGAGAATGCTAGTAATGGGCCTTTACCACCCAAACAGAAACAGACAGAAACAGAGTGATAATAATGGGCCTTTACCACCCGAACAGAAGGTACAGAAACAGAAACAGAAACAGATTAATCACTACGGAAACAGAATGTAGAATTAGGTGTACACTAGTAAATGGGCCTTTACCACCCGAACAGACGGTACCACGCAGAACAGACATGTGTTGCCACCCAACAGAAACAGACGGTACCAACAGAAACAGACAGAACTAAGTGTACCCTAAAACCCTACCCCAAGCGATCGGCTCCCTAATACATAAATACCCTGTGTCGGCCCCACAGTAGGGTGTATCACTCCCTAAAGTGACAACCAAATTGGCACAGACCTATTTACAGATGTCACGGCGTCTTAATCCTCAGAGGCAGGCCAGGATCCATGCACGCACATGACCCGGTTGGAACGCACCATCAACACCCCTCGCCATTATCAGAATGAACCACTTATAATTAGTTCAGTAAGCGTGCCCGGACCCTACCTACTGTTGGGTCAAAATTTTGATACCAGAAAGGGTTACTGACTAATATGGGTCCCAAACAACAGATGACACAAGTAATTTCCCTCCTAACCTTGTGTCCCCATACTAACAGATTTCAGATTAACTTGTTTACAAGTTCAAACATACAGAGTTCAGATCAACTAGTTCACAGATCAGACAAGTTTTCAGACTAACGGATCAGATATACAGATTTAACAGATTTACAGATTTGTCTAACTTTGTAATTGGGCCTACAGATTCACGAAACGGGTTTGTTAAATTCATTAGTCCAATTGGTTTAACCCTATCCACCCAACACGTTTTAGACATCGTATTTATCCCAGATTTGCATTAATTAAATATTAATGCATAGACCTCTCACATTAGATCGGTAGCTTGTGGCCATTGGATATGCCGGGCGGTTCCGGGCAGACTTCTGCCACAAGTCAGACCTAACCTCGTGTCTAAACATATTTTAATTATGCATATGACCTCTCACATTAGGCTGACAGTTAGCGGTCACTGGTTAAGCCGGTTGGTTCCGTGCAGGCTTCTACCGCAAACAGAGTCTAACCTCGTGTCATAGTCAATTCATTCCAATACAGATTTTTCAGATATCAGGCTAATTTTGTTTATTTAACAGATTAAACTTCTTCATAGGATATAACAGATTAATCAAATTTCCATGTTATACTAAATCTTAGGTCGAGCCTACGGATTTCCATACCCAGATTACCATTATCTAGTTTCAACAGATCAGACAATTCAACATGTAGCAGTTCTAGCAGTTTAAGCGATTTAGCAGATAACAGATTTGACAGTTTAGGCAATTCAACAGTTTTAGCAGATAACGGATTAGGCAATTTAACAGATTTAGTAGATAACAGATTTAGGCAATATAACAGAACTAGCAGATTAGGCAATATAACAGAACTAGCAGATTAGGCAATATGACAGATTTAATCATTCCTTGAAGTTTCATAGACATATCTTGCCTAATTGTAAATTTGGCCTAGGTTTGCATGCCTAAATAGTTGTCATGATTCACAATATGATCATATACCTTACGCTTGCATTGAATTTACATGGCACAGATTATGGTCATAATTTACCATATAACACATGTCCCCAAATTTAGTTAAACTTGCCTAGTACAAAAGATTCACATATAAAGTATACCAAATATAGCCATCGATTTCAATGCATGTCATATATTCAAAAATCTCCCACTTAGGTGTTATTCACATTTAGTAGTTATCAAATCTTAATATAGATCTTTACACCTAAGTCATATTCTCTTTTTATCTCAAGTCATGAGTTGTTATTTAAACAATATGCCCAACAATCTAGGACTTTAAATTATAACAGATCTTAATTCAAAATATGCGTTATGTCCAATGTCTCAAGTCACATGTTAACATACAATGGTTCCTCTTCTTCCGATTCGCAGAATATGCATAGATCTAAATCTAGTTTACAACATATGTCCTTTTAGTCATAGATTAGCCATGTCCAATTATTCCATCGTTCATTATTTGTCCCAAAGTTTAGCGTTTGTGCGTTAATCTCTTATGAGATTTTGCGCAGGCTCGTGGTAGCCTGGCTATAGAACAGAAGGAAGAAAGAGATACAGAATAAAATAGTTTAGAACAGAACATACACAACCTCAAATTCAGATTTACAATCATGTCCCAATTATAATTAAAGTTTATATCGGAAAATAACTGTACTTGCCTTTCGTGGTTTTAAGAAAGGATAATAAACTGTTGTTAATGCAGAAATGATGAATTATTCCTCCTTAATTGTTGTCGTAGCTCTAAACTTTGATATGAGATTTGATTTCACTTTTAATTCTATTAAGGTTGGAAGAAGGTGCATCAGTCCAAGTTTTGATTCCAGCAGAATAGCGACGCCATTTTTATTTTTAATTAGAACAGTGGCAGAATATAGACAGAATGAAATTGTGTAGAGAAGATGAGGCTAGGGGCTATTTATATAGGATTAGGCGGACGAATCTAGGCAGAAAACGAGACCGAATACATCAGAATGAACCAGGTTCAAAAACTGGGTTTCGGGAGCAGGTCGACCCCCAGGTCGACACTATGGTCGACCTGGTCTGGCCAGGTCGACACTATGGTCGACCTGGCCCTTGGAGGTCGACACTATGGTCGACCCCCAGGTCGACCTGGTCCATGGGCGGGAATTTTCCCGCCCAGCCTGTTCTGGGAATTTGAATTCGAATTTTCGAGCTGTTTTCGATTCTGAAATTCTCTGAAACTTTGGAGGGCCATATCTCCCTCATACGGACTCCGTTTCTAGAAAACTCGGACTCGTTTCCAAGCAGAATTTCGAGACGAACGCAATGGTGCAACCCATTTCCCTTGATTCTTATTTTAAAATTTAATTATTCTCTGATTTGTTACTTATACGTTCATAGAAAATACGGGGGGTTACACCCACCTCTGGTCGTGGGGCCCAATTTCAGTAAAAATCCGATTTTTAAGGTTCCAAGAGCCGAAAACCCTCTTTTTCTTCGACGCGAACCACCACTCGAGGCCACCACCACTTGGCCGCCACCATCCCACTCCGTCAACACTGCCGGTGAGTTTTTATTTCGATTTTTTTATTTATGTTAATAAAAATATGTTCTTTATATAGGATAATGAGTTATAAAGATTTGGTTTTTATTCTTATGAAGTTAAAGAATATAATTTTTATATAAGGTAGAGTATAAAAATATAATTTTTACATAATGTAGAGTAATAAAGATGTGATCTTTGTAGAAGTAGCAATGTAAAATTATATTTTTTATAGTATAGAAAGAATAAAAATATGTTTTTTATATTATATAGATAGTATAAATTTGATCTTTATATATGTAGCGAAATAAAAATCTGATTTTTATTATATATATGTTGGAATAAAAATGTGATTTTTATAGCGATGATATAAAAATTCGATCTTTATATAAGAAGGAGAAATATAAAAATATAATATTTTTTAAATATAGAAAGAAGCGTTGTAAATATATATGAAGTAACGGTATAAAAATAGAATTTTTATCTATATGGTAGCGGTATAAAAATAGAATTTTTATCTATATAGTAGCGGTATAAAAATAGAATTTTAATCTATATAGTAGCAGTATTAAAATGTGATTTTTATATACATAGCAATAATATAAAAATGTGATTTTTATATATGTAGTGACTACGGACAATGAAATTGATAAAAGGCGAGCACGACGAAGATTTCTACATATGAAGAGTCGCGGTGTATTGGTTTAGCTAGTCGGTGAGAACTTCTCACTTTGAATCTTGTTTTCTAGTTAAAATATATACTAGGATGCAGGCGGTGCTTAGCAGCACCCGACACCCGTCGTCCACAGACCATGGACGACTTGTATGCTTGTTTGATGTGTTGTGAAGTTTGTTTGTGATGTTGATGTGAAATAGATAATATAACATTAATGTGTTGAGAAAAAATATATTTTTGTTAAAATTATAAATTTTAACGTGAATGTGAATAAATAAATATTCATTTACAAACCGGATGGTTTGTTTATGCACACCTATTTGAAGGATATTGATTGGGACGATAAATTTTACACATCGCCCAACTGCACAAATAATATTCGGTGTTTGTGGATTGAAACCCCACACGGGTGTTGGGATGATATTTGACGTACACTAATCCCAATTGTTTAGTGGTATGTCGATCGTTTGATTGACAGACTGTATAAGCATTAATTAGTTATATTTAATGCTTATGCAGTTGTGTGGTGCACTTTGGATGATGGTTGATTATTTATCATTGCTATTATATACATGTGTTGTATGGAATCCATATAATTAACATTATATGGTAATTGATTGGGCCTCATTCGAATTTGAAAAATAAAGAATATTATAAAATAAAGATTCATGTGTTGAATAGAATAAATAGTCATGTGTTGACGATGCTCATGTGTTGAGAATATTCATGTGTTGAGTAAAATATTTTAAACAATAAAATTTACATCTTTATCATAATTTTATAAAATATATTAAACAACAAGAATAGTCATGTGTTGACGATACTCATGTGTTGAGAATATTCATGTGTTGAAAGAAATATAGATTCATGTGTTGAATAGAATAACTATTCGTTTGTTGAATAGAATAACGAAGTTATTCTAATATATAAAGCCGTGTTGATTAGATTGGTGCCATTTTGACGCGAACGATATTTATATCGATTATATTCGTTTTATAATGATTATAGAAAAGGAAGTGATTTCAAAATATAACGTTTTGAAAATATTATCATTTCCATATTGATGGTGTGGAATATTCAATTTTGCTTTGAAATTGAATATGAAGTTGAAATTGTTTTGAAAACGAATTTAAAACGATTTATAAAATACGTTTTGAATTGAAATCGACGAAATATATAATATATATATATTATATATATTAAATGGCCTGAATAGAACACGCCGCACCACGACAGTTCGCGAATTTCAACCATTGACTTCGAATTGACGTTACAGGAGATCCGACCGTCGGATTCTACTGAAACCAGAACCGTTGGGTTCGTATCGAAAAGAGATTTCCAATGAACATTAGAAATTTGAAATCTAATGGTTGAATTTGGAATTTTGTCCAAATCAAATTTTGAAAAGGTCGCTATAAGTGCAGTTCGGTGGCCGTTATTGAAAACCGAATGTAGGCCCTTGATAAAATTATTAAAAATATTAACAATTTGTGTAAAATCATAATATATGAATGGGAAAGAACTGGGATGAAAAATTCCACATATGAAAGAATAAAAATATATTTTTATCGAAATGAACTAGTTTTGAACTAGATTTGAAGTGGTTTTAAAAATAATTAGAATTTCCAATTTACGAATTGGAATGGATTTGAATCGAAATTATCTTCGGAATATTTCGATGTTGGATTTCGTGATTATACAGATATGGTGCTGGAAATTTAAAAGATATACTTATATCGTTATTTCCAATATGATATTTGTTGGTTTTAGAGTTTGAAATTGAATATAAGCCGATATATTTTCTATTCAGAGCCTTGTATTTAATATCAAATGGGATTTTGGGTTCGTCGTGGATGGTATCTTTCATAACACTGTTCTTGAACCCGGTTTAGAAAAGAATAAATCTTTTAATTAAGATTCAGTGAAATTGTCCAATTAATTAGTATTTAATTGGAATTGAATTTAAATTGGTTTTTTGGGTTTATCGTGAGCGGTGTTTTGAATAACAACTGTTCTTTAACCCGACTAACAATGGAAAGTGATTTTCAGTTTATCGTGGACTGTGGTTTAGATGACATTGGTACTTTAACCCAGTTAAATACAGGATATGGATTTTTGGGAAGATTAAAACTAAGTGGAGTTTTAATGAATGTTTAATTAGATTGAATTAGTCAAATCTTTAATTAGATTTGAACGTGAAATGGTAATTAGTTTTACCGATAACACCGTGGTGTTAGATAGGGAGTATTGCCAGTTTTGCTCCATGGGATAAATAGGTTGGGATTGGGAAATAAAATAAATAATTACTTCGGTGTGGTTCCCTAATCCCAACTAGTTTGGAAAACCATAATATGGTTTGAAAAGATATCCAAAGGAATATTAAAGAATAAATTTAGAAGAATCTATCTTCGATAAAATTAATGGGAAATTTTCCCTAAGAATATGATTTTTTTTTTGAATAAAGAATATTCTAAGTTGGAATGAGGTGTATGTTGAGTTTGTGTAACATTTGTTTATTATATACGCGGGTTATTCGGAAAGTCCGGGTTTTTACCCATTCTGAATAACCGATTCGACGATAAGTCGAAGATGAAGACGGTGGTTGAAGACCGAAGTCTTCACATCGTTTGGGTGATTATTGATGATCTTGATTGGGCTGTACACCCAAGAGGAGGGAATCAGTTGGTGATCATCCAGACGTACTTGAAGATCGATGAATATGCGTGGAAAGTGCCTCCTGTTTCGTTCAGACCCAGAACGAAATTGTAAATAGACTGTGTCTGAAATTGGATTTTATTCTGTGTTGATTGATCTCTATTAAATATACATCTGTTTGGCGGCGGAGAATTTATTCTCTTGCTTAACGCCCTTCTTTGAGACGTACGAGCTCAGAGGTTGTATATCGATGGACATCAGTTGCATGGAGTGAACTGCCTGTGTGGCATGCCTAAGTGGCAGATGATCAAGGCTTCTGTTGAAAAGCAAATTCTTGTGGTTGATGATCAAAGCACGGCCTGTGTGGCATAGCTTTGTGTATGGCGTCAATTTGCGAGCCTCACACCTCGGTATGAGTCAAAAATGCGATAGTGACTACAGGGAGAGCACGGCGTTTCTTTCTAGCTATGGGTGATGTCAGTGACCTACCAGCCCTGACATTTATATACTTTTTACCTGTGTGGCTGTAGGAATGCGAGGCGCCTCGAATATATGGTCGATAATTGGCACTATGTGAACCGACGTACAGACCATTATATAGGTCCTATAGGACCGGGAAACGTGTGTTCAGGAATAACTAATCCTCAAAAGTAAGAGAGGACCGGCCCTGAAGATCCAAGGATCACTGTGTGTGGTCCTGAGACATTTGCTAGAGTGTCTCGAACGGAGAGGAGCTTGCCCCTTGCCTCGACTCATGATGGAATCCAATTTCCAATACGTGATATTTCGGTTTTATTTGTAGAGCCTAGTATTGGCGATATAGTGGGAAGGGGCACTTATGCCGTCTATGATTGATACTTATGATTGAAATTGTTTTGACACTACACACTTATAGTAATATCAAAATAATCTATTTTTAAACATATCAAGCATTCTTCGGCAATTATAAGGTAAAACCCTATCCTCCGGCTTGCGTTGCATTGTGTGATGGGACTTGGGTCTTATAATAGCTTCATTTTTCTTTATTTAGCATTGCACTGTTGTTTTATGCACTGTTATTCTTGTGAGGAAACCCATTCCATGTTATACGGCGTGGTCCCTTGATTTACCTAACTTTAAAATAAAGATTAATAACTGTTTTAGTTCTCACACCAGTCATATGACTGACCTGGAGTTTATTGTTTTAACCAAAAATCTGGGTGCCCTTATTTTCGATACGGGCAGCTAGTAGTTTTGGTTTTGCAGATTTATATTCATAGGATCCTGGTTTATAGCTGGAACGATACTCGGAAAGCTCTGTATCCGTGTATTAATTTCAGTTGTGTACTGTATTATTTTTCCGCTGCTATGTATGTATTTAAATTTCTGATATTTTTTTGATGTATAATATTTATTCATACTCTGTATATTCTTGTATTCTGATGAAATTGTTGTAATAAATAATGAAATTTTCTTTTGTTTGTGTTCTGATTCGTCTTGTCCTCGAAGCAATTCGGGCTTTCCTTCACGGGGAAGTTCGGGTTGCTATAGGATCCTCCTTACTTTATTTTAAAATATATTACACACTTCCCACCCAAATTTCCTAAGGGTCACAAATTTCCACATTCATTCCTTTTGTGTACAGAACAGTCATCCCAATTCTTACCATATTATACTCTTTCTATTTAGTGGGTTCTTCTATGGATCTAGGTATATATATATATATAATATTTATAGTTTAAAAATAAGAATACGTTCACTAACTATCTATACAAGAATCCTAAACCTAAGCTTTGATACCAGATGTAACAACCTGAATTCCGACAAACCAATTTTTTTTCAAAATTTTAATCCATCAAAGCCCGTGTTGGTTGCTCTGGTATCCTACAGAAAATACAGAGATATAAAATATATCAAAACTTAGAAAATATCTCACAGTGAAATGGATAATGTATAATATAATCAAAGTATAGCCTTACTATAGTAATAATACTGCCAGACCAGTATCCAAAGTTATCATATCTTTGCGACAAATCAAACCTGTGAGTATGTTATGAGGAGGAGGTCAGAACACAAGTTCTGGTGACTGGATTTAAACTATACACTTTGGATTATCCTACATATACTGTTCAATCACATTTTCTTATTTATTAAGTTACTTGGGTTAACAACACTCAAGGCTTACACACACGTCGTACCCATTTACTTCCCGTGGATTAACCTAATACAACATATATGTAGCTAACCCCAATATTGAGGTACACCTCATGGTACCCTACTCGCACGGTCTCCACCGTAATGCCACAGAAATGAACCCAGTCCTTCATCCTACGCCGGGGTGACGCACAGATCTCTACATAAAAATATCATGTTCCGCATATATCGGTCATTACTATGATACGTAAGTGTACGGACTGCCACCTTCGATCAAATCAGATTCCATACAAGAGTAATGCCCTCATGTATACGATACACCACCTAGAGCAGACATGCATGTATGTAGATTTTCCAATGTATGTATCATCAATTGTATTCGATGACTTAACTGCAAATAATGTGCACCGAGTTCCGTGGCAGGACTATACAAGAAACATGGAACTCGGTCGGGAGCATTTCCACATATGTACAGGCCCGCCTTTAAGGGCCTCAAAATACAGATATCCCTCGGGTCTATTTTTTTTCATGGTGGTTATGGCCCCACCTCGGCCCCTCCCTCAGCTAGCAAAGACTACAAGAGCTAAGCGACTTGCCCCTAACAAACAATCTAAACATCCAGTTGGCGTCTCCCCTCAACCACCGTACCTCGATATTGAATGGTGAATGGTCTATTGGGTTTAGCTCCAGTCTTTTCGCATCCCGCAGGCTGCCGATGACGGGTACCCGATGATCTACTATCCGTGATGGTCCTGACCTCGCCTCCCGTTGAGGTGATTGCCGAATCACCCTAGTATCATCTCGTCACAACATTCTGACTGCAAAGCCACTCTTGCAGTCAAGGCCCACCCACCTGGTACTAACGCGCAGACCCAACCTCTGTGAGCACAGCCCAAACTTTTGCCACCGCACAGAGGACTACCATGAGCACCTTACGTATCTCAGGAAGCCGCATGCTTCCCCTTCCAGTCCTTTGGAGCGACAGAATAATCAGATGAACATGTGCTCCCCTCGTGCCTCATGACACCAAATGTACCCCATTGGATTATTCACCCTTTAACGTACGGCTCATCCAAGCACCTCATTTTAATATGTTATTAGACCCTATGTCTAAACATTCCTTTATGCGCTTGCTTTACCTCATCAGGTTTCCATTTAATTTGGTTATTCTGTTTCACATTGATTTCTTATTCAAGTTACCGAGTTCCTCTTGCTTATTAATTTCAGTCATATAACTTAACCCATTTAAGTTTATTAATAAGCCCACAACATGTTATTTCCTAGATTATGATCCAAGGTATGTAATCCACAATCCTTTTATATTCTTGTTTGATTTCATAGTCACAATAACCTGTTCTACTTAATATGTAATTAGGTATATCTCAATTCACATGTATTTTGTTTAACATGTCAGTCATTATTTATGATAAATTATAACTTATTTCATTTCATAAGTTCGCCTCATTCTTTCTTATTTAATCACAATTCTATCTTATATTGTCACTACAGCTTATCGTTGTTTACTTATTAACTTATTTCTCTTAACTAAGGTTTAATAATAAGTTCCCTTTCCATTTATTACAACCTATTTTATAATTCCCTCTTGTTCCTCGGACAAGCCTAAACATGTTATTCTTATTAGCGGATTTCATACTTCCAAGTTTACGGATAACATAATTTATAATTAATTACATCTTCTTACATTTCATAAAATTTCACTCTTTTCTCTACTTATTACAAACAACTGGTTTTAGTTTTACCCATTTATTGATTACTTAATTTACAATTAAGTGCCACTCATCTAATTTCACCCGTTATCTCATTTCCTTACTAATTTATTACAACCTAAGTTATAATTTTCGCTTATCCCTAGGACAAGCCTACCTACTATATAACGTTCTCATCAATGTAATTTATTTATAATAGGTTATTATCATTCCCTATTCCTTCCAATCCTTTTTACTGTTGTATCTTTAATCCAATTCCATTTATTTCCATTAATTATAATTAATTTTGCATACTAGTCCTGCTATTTACATATAGTTATATATATATATATATGTATTTGTTTATGCACTAGACATCTCACATTAAGCCTGCACTTGTGGATGCTGGATTTACCAGGCGGTTCCGGACAGACTTCTACCATAAGTTGACTTAACCTTGTGTCTTAGCACCACTACATGTTTTATTTATGCACAGACCACTCACATTAGATTTACCACTTGTGGATGCTGGATATGCGGGGCGGTCCCGAGCAGACTCTACCACAAGTGTAATCTAACCTCGTGTCTAAGCGCGGTTACAGTTTCCTGTTTACTGTAAATTTTCTATAATCTATATTTTACATGTCATTATATTAAGCCCATTTTATGTCGCATGTACTTTTTAACATACAATAAATTTTATTCTAACATGTAATCATTTTAATCATGTAATTGTTCAAATCAACAAAATAATATGTAAATTTCTCAATTTCTACAGTCAACGGTCCAAGTACATAAATGTCACAAGTTAACATGAAAATGGAACAACGGTAATTGTTACACATATTTTGACAAGTTTGTATTTCAACATATGAACGTTGTAGCACATTAAACATTTCAACATATGAATCTTCCAACATATTAATATCTTAACATATTAATATTCCAACATGTCATATTAGCATTTCATCAATTTACATTGCATAATAATGGGGAATGTTTAAACGATAATATACCATTATCAAAAATGATATAACTTAAATCCACTCACCTAGTTTGCTTTCCAAATCTTGGATTTGGTCCAAATCTAATATTCCATGGTCCTCCTAACTGAATTTAGAACCTAGCAACTATGGATCCATAATTCTTACTAAAAGAAAAAGGGAAGAAAGAGAAGAAAATTATAATAGACCAGATCTAGAAAATTACCTCACTTCGAATATGATTCTGAACACCTTCTTATTAATTTTCATTCTTTTCCTCTAGATCTTGATTTAGAATTTTCCTAAACAAATTATCTTATTTTTCTAAAGAGAATTGAGGAGGAGGAAAAATGGAAAGCTTACACGTTGTCTTAGAGAATGTCAGATTTAGGCTAGGCTCTACTAGCCTATTTATATGTGTTCAGGATCTTATCATACACCTAGCGTTGAGTCAGCGTTGAACCTAGTTAAGAAAACAGTCCAAAATGAACCTGACTCCCCTTCGGGTGGGTCGACCGCCCATGCCTGGGTCGACCCCGGCTATAATTTTTTTCTTTTCGTCATACGTTTTTCAGTTTTGAATTTCGAATGTTTGAATTTCTGGAATTTATTTAACTGTTATATTCACATGCAATTTTCTTATACGTATACAAATCTTGTAATGACCATTTTATGCATATATATACACGCACAACTTTCGTTTCGTTTTTAAAATTCAAACGGTGTTGCACCATTATTTGGTTCTTTCCATATTTCATTGATTGTAGCCTTATCTTTAATTTAACTCTTGTATATATATAGACATATATATATATCTGCACATATATACATATATATATTCTCATATATATATACACACATATATTTTCTTTACTTCCTTATATGTATAATTTTCCTTATATGTACATTTATAAATATTTTCTCTCATGAACATGTGTTAATTTTAGTCGTTTCCTTAAAACAAAAAATATGACGTTGGCGGGAATCGA
The DNA here is from genome assembly GCA_030737875.1 of Allium sativum. Lineage (NCBI taxonomy): Eukaryota > Viridiplantae > Streptophyta > Magnoliopsida > Asparagales > Amaryllidaceae > Allium > Allium sativum. The sequence goes on along the minus strand of CM060916.1, from coordinate 707,823,185 downwards.
ACACTGTACCTCTTGCATGCAAGCCACATGTTCTAACAAACTGGACTACTAAGGCTATTGTTAATAAGGCTTAGAACAATGGTAATCATTGTTCTCTTCTTACTTCTCTTTTTCATGTTTGTTACAATATTTTAATTAAACCATTGCATGAATCTTTTTCTTTTATTTTTCTTTTATTAGTAATCAGTGCATGTAACATATTTACACCGCATGCAACCGATCCTTTCTTTCTTCCAATGCATGCGTTATATTTTTATTTGCATTAATCTTTATTTTATTCTTTATATATACACACGCACACACATATATATATGTCTAAGCATATATATATATAAATTATTTAATTATTAAATTGTCATAAAATGTGGTGTGTTACACAAGCACATGAGAAGACACCCAGGGATAGTAACAAAACTTTAGCATATATTATATTTTCTTACATATTCGTGAGCATCTTATAGCACAGTAGGCTAGTATTTCCCGTGCCACGACACCTTCTTAGCTTTGCCAATCTAAGTGATCCGTGCATTTCATTTCATATTTTCTCATGAGACCCATATTCATACTTTGGAAGCACATTTGTGATAAGGGGTAGAGTACCCTCTCTTATGTGTTATGGCATCAATTAAAGAGAAATACAGAGCTAAATATCTTATTCTTAAGGCTTATTTTTTGTTTGAGGGTGAGTCTGTTAGAATTTGATCAAGAGAGGAGAGATTAAACGGTAAACCACAAAAGACTACATTGTTATTTTCTTAATTATAAACTAAAATTACAATGCTATTTATAGAGTACTAAGCACTATCTAAGAAATAGGATCTCTCCTACATTATTGCTAATGACCGGGACATACAAAGAACTATTCATTATTTCTAACACCCTCCCTTAAACTGAAAGTGTATAACTTTCTTAACTCACAAATGCTAACCTATAAAGAACCATGGTTCTCAATCTATCATTGTCTTTCATAGTCAAACTCTGTCACAATTTTCACCTCTAACGGTTGGATATGCTCAACTGTTTCATGTTGATTGGTACTTTAACCATCAACAACTACTCTTGGTTTCCTTTGAGGGGCCTTCCTAGTATCTGCATACGGACCATCCCCTGATAACACGGTATTTGTCATCCCCCCAACAAGCTAGAGCTATGGCTCTTTCTCCATTTTCTTGTTGGATGACACAAACCAAGTCTGATTCACTCACATACCCACATACTTCACTTGTAGGGATATACCTGTGTTCTAACAGGTATTTCTTCAAATAGTTTTTGAGTGCTTTTTGTATTATCCAACCTTACAACCAACGTTCTACAGAATGCTTTCTTCATGCAAGTATCACCATCAAGACACACTTGACAATCGCCTTCATCTAATATAACAACCTTCTCCATTACAGCTAATGCACCATCAAACATCTTCTAGTCACCATCTGCATATCTACCTCCGCAATCATTAGACATGTCAATCATAAAACATTAGTGACTGCAACCTTGGAAATAGACTATAACCAACATCCTCAAGTTCAGCTTCCCACTTGAACTACAAAGCACAGGCTGCCTGCAATTCAACTCCATCATTATCAAATAAAACTTCATCACCATTTTCCTCCTCCACTACACAATCACTCCACTTGAACTGTTTCAAACTGCTTACATTCCAAGTTTTCATCACAACCTGCTACTTCTTCTACAACTAGACACTTTTAGTCACATGCTACTGCCATATTATATCACCAACAATAGTACATGGCAATCAACAACCTTTTACATCCATAAATACTCATTACATACTACTCAACTTCTGCAATATATCAACAATCTTACACAGATCTACTGGTCAGTTAACTACCACAGCCTCAAACAAACTATCACTCCACATATATAAACACAAGACATAAAGCAATTCACCTCAATAATTATTCATACACACACCACAATCTACAATGCAACTAAGCCTTCTCATTTAGTTACCGCTACATCACCACTTAAACTCAATTCCAAATTACTCTTAAACCTCCTCAATCCACTTCGTATTTCAAATCTATGACAAACAACCTACCTTTAATCATCTTCCATCTTGCAGCAGCAATCTGCCACCTTCCACACTCTACAATCGTCCACTTCACAGAGAACAAGCAACCATCCTCAATAAGTTCATGCAAATTCCAAACCATAATCTCTTCGAAAATGCAATATAAATCCACTCATTCATCAAACCACATCACCTACTTGTAGATCCTCTTAGCTACTTCGCTTCCCTTGGCTCTATTCTGCAGAAACATCTCTACACATTTATGCTTAACCTTTTCTGCAACTGCAGCCAAAACTAAAAACGGCTTGCATGTAATCCTAGTATCTTGCTTCAGAACTGTCCGTTCATCTGGATTTTTTTGTTTAGACTACTCCCACTCTTCTCCACTGCCAAATGCCTGCAATTCCTCCTTTTGACGGCCTTAATAGTAAACACCAACTATACCAAAACAAACCATATTGTGAGTTTCAGTGCTATACGATTAACTATTTCATTTCTGTGCCATCGAAAGAATACTTTGATTTTTAGTGCACTTATTCTTTACCACATTCCCTTTATCAACAATAACAAACCACATTGATAAAAATCCCTTACCAGTAACTATTAAATTCATAATTCAAATTTGCACTTTCACTAATCCCTAAACCAAAATCTCACCATGGTTAAACTTCATCTCTTGCAAAATCCATCTTTTTGCCTACCACACTCTGTGTCGCAACAAGTTTATAGCACATCAATAACATCACCTTCTTCATCTTGAACCAATTACATCTCCTCTGCCATCTCCCTGTCTTTCACTTCTCAACCTAGAAACGTCCATTATCACAAACATTATCAAATAGTGCTAACGTCACTTATACTAAACCTGCAGCCCAACAGTTCAAATTGTCCACAAACTCGACCATGCTCTTTATACACATACACCATAATAAATCGGTCTTCTACACCATGCATACAGAATCCTCTACTTCACGTTCCACCTGCTACAAGCCTATCAATAACCGGTTGCCTCCACAAAGTTCACAACCCAGCCTTAACTCCTTTATCATCTGCAGTACAATATCCTCCCCAAGACCAAACGCTTTACCATCAGTAGTAACACTCTTGCCTGCAAACACTCTATTCCATCATATACAAAAACTCGATCATCTTCACATAGAGACTTCAAGCACACAACAATATGTCAAGCACACTTCTCCTTACTTTTACGAGCTCAATAGACTCCAACATAAATTACTCTCCAAAGATCACACTTCGACCTGCACCTATAACTCTTCTCACAACAATACGCTTAAGCCATCTGTAAAAAACCTGAAATCAATCATCATTATCCCCCAAAGACGAATGCCATTCGACTGTAACCAAGAAAAAACCAAATGAATTACCACCTTTCGCCACTTTGCTGTCGTCAACCGATTCCAATCTCCCTTTCACCATTAGAGGCAACCGAACTCCAACACCATAATCCATAAACCCAAAAATCAAAATAGCTACAACATCCATTCAAACTCAACAACAATAGCTAAATGGAAGTAAGGCGTAACAATCTCCAAAGCACCACTTCAGCAGTTAGATCGTCATTCACTTCATCACAAAAAAAATTACAGTGTTAAAACAAACCAATAATGTGTTAGAGCGTCTCAGTTTAATGTTGGAGCACATTAATCGTACAATTCAACGCAAACTTCATCATTTTTCTGTGTCACGGACCTCCCTTTTTCTGCTTCATTTCCTTACTACCTCCTCGCTGCCAGGCCGCACCAGCCCTTCTCGATGCCACCGCTCCAGTCGCTGGCCTACCATCACACGAGAAAATTCACATCCTACTCCAGTACTCACTTGTAATTTCCTGTATTTTCAGCGATATAATAAATAATTTATTTAATTATTTGAATATTGGTTGGGTAAATTAAAACGAGTTGAATTTAAATATTTAGATTTTATTTAATTAATATAATAATTAAATAATATATTTAATTCTGAAATAATCCGAATTAGCTGAAATGGCAATATGGTGTGAATTGGACAATTCAAAATATACAATTCAGTTTAGAGTTGAAGTATAATGACGAATATATTTAAATAACGAAGTTTAAACTTATAATTATATTATAATTATAATCAAGCTCGAAATGGCGCTACAGTTCGTAATTTGGTGATTCGAACTTTAAATGAATATTCAGAATCCATTTTAAATCGGATTTCTGTGAAACAAGAAACAATCGGAGCTGGTGAAGTATATTTTTCTAATGGAAGAGAAAAATCAGGATTTCATTTTGTAGATTTTGATTTATTTCCAAATCAAATTTTAGAAAAGTCGCTATGGGATCCCTTTATAATTTAATTCAATTTATTTATATTATAAAAGGATTTTTCAATATAAATTGAATATCGATCCAACCGGGATTTGAATATCGAGTTATAAATCCAATTGGTGCTATACGATATTTTGTGTGGATATATATACGATAATATATATTACGATATTTTATGTGGATATATATACGATAATATATATTTATTTATATTTAATTTAATTGTTTTTAAATATATTTATATATTTGAATGGGTTATTTAGAGCTTTAAAAATAGCCAGTTTTGCAAACGACCTCCGTTTTCGACGAAACTAATTTTGTTGGATCCGTAATATAAAATTATTGTTAGATTCCAACTTTCGTGATTTTTAGAGTCAATGTGTGGCCGTACGGATTTTTAATGTGAAAAACAGTAAGTATTTTGACTGTTAAAAATACGCTGTGTGAGCAAACGGAGTCGGAATTCAATGAAAACAGTTTCGTTGGGTTCATAATGTCGAACTGTAGCTGCATGTCCTGTTTCGCGATTTTTGGGTATCGTGTGTGATCACACAGATTTTTAGAATGAAAAAACGAATATTAAAATGAAAATATCTTCATAAACATCTCACCAAAATATCCTCCCCTTTTTCCCTATAAATACACTTCCATCTCTAAACCTAAACTCACTTTCATCCTCAGGTCAAAAGAAAAATCCGCCACTGTTACTTCTTTCTCAAACCAAAACGAGGAAAATGAGTCTTCAAAAATCCAAAGGAAATTGGATAAATTTCTACAATTAATAATACATATATTTTCAGAGCCTATGTGAATCACTCTTCGTCTTCATGTGGTTTTCTCTGGGTTCGATGCTTGGTCTGGGGTAGTGGGGTTTGGAACCGCGAGCTAGGGTTGAATTTTGGCAGGCGGTTGATCGTCGGTGGTGGATTTCGAGGGTTGCGGTGTGCTTGCCGGAGTGAGGTGCACGATGGGGTATGAATTGGTGAACTCCAGTGCAGTTTGGGGATGTGAGCAGCTGGAAGTCGGAGGTGGAAAAACTGGCTTGGGATGAACAGAACGGTGTCGAAGTTGTTGAGCTGGAGATGAGAAGTTTAATGGTGCTTTCCGTTTTGAATTTTGTGGTGTGTTTGGGAAGATAGATGAGCTTGAAATGATCGAAAATGGTGAAGGGTTTGTGGTTTAATTCGCAGGACATCGGGGAAGAAGAAATGTGGGGGAGCGGGTCGGATCTAATACGGTGGTGGGCTTGATTTTAAAGGGGTGAGGCCCAAATGTGGTTTAAATCATTTTAATTCAATTATAAATAGTGTACAAACTTCTATAATATGTAACTTCGTCATACGATATCAAAATCAGACGAAACAAGATCCGTTAGGATCGTATGGATGGTGGCTACACGATGGAACTGACTGGGAGTGAATTGAAGTCCGTTACAATTTATAGCAAAATAAATTGTATGTTCTGAATTGACAACGATTATCAAAATTTAATGATAAGCCGCCAATGTGAGTAAAACTCGCCAACTCTGAATAGTTATATTTTTATAATTTATTCTTAGAACTGATAATTTTCCGTTGATTGCTGTGTGTTAACTGTTTGGTTGAATTGCTTATGTATTGGTTGAAATTATAGAAAACGATATATATATAAATCATTAATCAAATATTGATTTTGTTTAGCAGAATATTTCATATTGAAATGAAATAGATGTTATTTATATTGTTTAACATCTGTGATGCAGGGAAACAAGTCGGAGGAATCCAACTGGATTCCTCAACATTTATTTTACTGTTTTTCATATATTGTGATATATGATGTGATATACAATCTGTTGTTGATTGTGTGTGTTGGATGATATTGATCAGTGATATATGGTATGTTAAATACCATAAGAAATACTGGAATATAAAAAGGGAATTTTCAATGTTATATTGAAATTGAAATCTTTATAAAATCAAAGGATTTAATATAAAGGAATATTTATAAAATCAAGATATTTTATAAAAAGAAATGTTTGTAAAACAAATAAAAAGGGAAAATTTTTGGAGAACAAATAGAAAAAGGAAATTATTTGTATAGCAAATAGAAAAGGAAATATTTATTTAGAAAATAAATAAGATCTTTTAAAAGTGTATATTTTAAATGAAATATTTATAAAATCAAAGGATTTTATAAAAAGGAACATTTATCATTTGATAAATAAAATAAAATAAAAAGGAATATTTACTTAGAAAATAAATAGAATTATAAAAGGAATATTTGGAAAATGAAAAAAAAAATATAATAAGAGAATTTTACGTTTGAAAGGTTTAAACCCGTGCTTCGCACACGGGTATAACATGGTATAGATTTTAAGCAAAGACTTCATATAGAATCTGTTCTAACCGATAGATTGAGAAGATTAATTTATAAATAATATTTTATAAATTAAATAAAATATTTTTCATGGGATAAATGGAATATATAAGTTAGGACTTATATAGAGAAGTAAGAATCGATTTCAACATCGATAATTGAAACTGAATATGTACGTAGAGTTAATCAAAGGAGTTAATCAAAATGTGTTAATCAAAATGAGTTAGAGGAGTTAATCGATTAGAATTAGAGTTAATCGATTAGAGTTAGAGTTAATCGATTAGAGTTAAAGTTAATCGATTAGAGTTAGAGTTAATCGATTAGATTTGACCAATAGAGTTAATTAATTAGAGTTAATCCATTAGAATTAATTCATTAGAGTTAATCGATAGAGTTGATCCAATAGAGTTAATTCATTCGAGTAAATCGGATAGACTTAATCCAATAGAGTTAACTGATTAGAGTTAATCAAATAGAGTTAATCAAATAGAGTTAATTGATTAGATTAATCAAATAGAGTTCATTGATAGAGTTAATTGATAAGAGTTAATGGATTAGAGTTAATGGAATAGAGTTAATTAAATAGAGTTATCGAATATAGTTTATTCAAAGGAAAGAGTTATCGAATAGAGACTATTCGAAAGAGAGTTACGTAAGGAAGTTTATTAAAAATTTAGAAGGGTACTTTGTCTATTTCGAGGTGAGAAATGTTGTTCAGTTAAGGTCTGAGAGGTAATTATATCCCCAACTTGATTGACTCCATTTTTAAGTAAGGAATGGTTAAGGTTCACTAGTGAAGGTTGGTTAAGTGAATTTAGTTAATGAAGGTAACGGTTTGAGTTGGCATAGCGATGTTTTATTTAAACAACTATTTAAATCCAAATGTATGAGTTTTGGAAATGCTTTCCAAATAAGAATCAGAAATGTTTTCTAATATAGAAAAAAAGAAATGGAAATGTTTTCCATTGTTAATAACGTATATTTTCTAAATCTAGAAAATAAGAAATGTGGAATATATGGAAGCAGGAATAGGAAAATGGATAATTGAATGACAAATTAAATTAAAGTGGATCAGTGTTGATTGATGATTTGCTCGGTAAGATTTCCATTTGGAAATACGACCGTTGTTTGTATACATGTTTTCCTTTGATAGTTAAATCGCCGACTATCGAAGATTTTGACCATTTCCGTTGTCAATACGGAGAGATCGGGATCAGATTCATTATCTGAAAACCACTCCGTATAGGCATTAACATTGCGAATCAATTATGATGAATAATTGAAGACGGAGTTATGCAAGGGCTGTTCTGTTTACAGAATAGTGCCTTCGGTTTGTCCGGTCCCAGGACAACCTATATGGAAGAATGTATGACAGAGTATATTTAATGGATCACGTAAATTGTTCTCTTCAAACGTATGTATGTTTGGTGGCCGAGGAATTCGTTTCTCTTAGCTGTATACCCATTGTATTTTTGGGGAAATCAATTTGTGATTGGGTGGGTATGACGATGTGACATTCGAAGTGAATAGATGTGTGATCTATCAGAGATAAGCGTGGCCTCTAGCCTCACAACCGGAAATGACAAAAATCGGGCAGGAAACATGGCTAAGTGGTTGGTTGCCAATTAGGGTGTATTATCACCTATCTAGAGATATTCATTTCATTTTATAATCTATTGTCGATGCTATCCTATTCGGGAAACAGTTGCTGATCCCAACCGTTGGTGATATACATTCGATACACTCAACCGAAATGAGTGGTCGATCATCTGTGGTCGGGTTGCAAGATGTTTGTAACACCCCGAATTTCGGTTAATGCTAAAATTCACTAATTACAGAATAAATAATCTCAGATGTGAGAATTGGGGGAAACGGGCTGCGTCATTGCGTTCGTCTCGGAAAAATACGCGAAATAGATTCCGAGTTTTCGAGAATCGGAGTCCGTATGGCCCGGTTATGGCCCAATGAAGTTTACAGAAAATTCAAAGTTCAGAACAGATTTAAAATTCAGGTTCAAATTTCGAAATTGGGGCCATTGGGCGTAGGGGGTAAAATTCCCGCCTAGCTACACAAGTCGACAGCCCTGTCGACTGGGCAGTCGACTTGGCTAGGACCAAGTCGACAGCCCTGTCGACTTGGGTGTCGACAGGGGGTGCTCGGCCAGTTTGGCCTGGTGCACCATTTCAGGGTTTGGGCTGTGTTTTGGGGCTGGTTTCTGGAAGCTTCCGAGATCTGATGGTCCTAATCTAATTTAGGGTTAATCTAATGGCCTAAAACACTTGCCTAATCCTATAAATAAGACCCTAAGCTAGCCCTAAATGATCATAATCCTATCCTCTAACTAAACTATGCCAAAAATTTCTATGATCATGGCCTCCAGTCAAAACCCTAGCCTCCATCCTCATTCTAATATATTTCTATGAAGGCTTTCATGTTCATACAAGCATCTTTGAGTTGTATGAGTGATCATTAGCTTGCATTCATCATCAAGTTGCAAGCTTTATGTTCAAGGCTAGAGTTTTTGGGTGATTTTTGGCAAGGGTTTGCTTATTGGAGTTTAGTGGTGAGTTTCTATAGCCTTAATAATCAATTGTTAAATTGATTATGATAGGATATGATAAGATATGGCTATGTTTGTGGATCAATGTGTTTATGCAAGTTTAGTATAGTGTATGTTGTGTGTTTTGCAAGTTTTATGCTATATGCAAGTTTAATGCTATGTTTTATGATGCTCATTATGCAAAACACTATGTTGAACATTGATTCATATGTAACATGTTATGCAAGCTATATGTGAGATATATGCAAGTTTGCCTCTAAGTATGGCATGTTATGCAAGTTCATATGCAAGTTATGATGCAAGTTCATATGCAAGTTATGATGCAAGTTTGTCTCTTTTTATGATATGCATAATATATGCAAGTTTGCCTCTAAGTATGGCATGTTATGCAAGTTCATATGCAAGTTATGATGTAAGTTCATATGCAAGTTATGATGCAAGTTCATATGCAAGTTATGATGCAAGTTCATATGCAAGTTTGTCTCTTTTTATGATATGCATAATATATGCAAGTTTGCCTCTAAGTATGGCATGTTATGCAAGTTCATATGCAAGTTATGATGCAAGTTCATATGCAAGTTATGATGCAAGTTCATATGCAAGTTATGATGCAAGTTCATATGCAAGTTTGTCTCTTTTTATGATATGCATAATATATGCAAGTTTGCCTCTATGTATGACATAAGTACATGTGCAAGTTCATCCCTTTTAGACCTATGACACGTATGCAAGTTGACACCTTTATGATAGGTCTATGACATGAACATTTAAGCAAGTTACCATCTTTATGACATATGTGATTCATGCAAGTTTGGGTTGGTTATTTATGCAAGTTGGGTTTATGGTCATATATACAAGTTGACGCCTTTTAAACCCATGATAATGCTAATGATATGTTAAGTTGAACCCATTGTGTGTATGATGAATCTTCTCTTTTGAAGTATGTCATGTTAACGTATTTACGTGGGGACGATGGGGTAAAAATTAATGAACACATAAAATTGTGTGAAGTGGGTATGATTAAACATACCATAAAGTGGATGGACATAATTGGGAATTTACCTATTAAGTTAGGTCTACCCATATTATGGAATTGGGAATTTACCTATTGAGTTAGGTCTACCCATATTCTTAAATATTTGTAATTAATTAGGGATAATTAATACAAATTATGGGGGTGATTAATTAGGTGTAATTAATCTACTAAGACACGAGGTTGGACCCTTTTGTAGCATAAGACTGCCCGGAACCGACCGGCAAATCCAGCGGCTACAAATGATTGGCCCAATGTGAGAGGTCTTAGTCATAAACTAAATACGTGACAAGTGTAAAGACACGAGGTTAGACTCTGTTATGGTGTAAGGCTGCCCGGAACCAACCGGCATATCCAGCTGCCATAAAAGACAGTCTAATGTGAGAGGTCTTTACAAAGGTTACGATCTTAATTAATTAAGAAACACTTAACCAAATTAGCATGTAGAGGGGCATGAGGGGTTAAGTGGGTGCCTTGGGTGGCATGTAGTAACTAGTGGGGGTGCCTTGGGTGGCATGAGGAAACTAGTGGGTTGCCTTGGGTGGCAATAGAAAATACGATTAGAATACTTAACCAAAGTGGAACATGTAATTAAACATGATTAAAGGGTTAAGTAAGTGCCTTGGGTGGCATGTGGGAATCAAGTAAGTGCCTTGGGTGGCATGTGGAAATCTAGTGGGTGCCTTAAGTGGCAATTGAAATATGATTAAATGACAAGCTTAAGTAGTAGCTTGTGGGGGCCTTAAGTGGCAATTGAAATATGATTAAATGACAAGCTTAAGTAGTAGCTTGTGGGGGCTTTAAGGGGCAATTGAAATATGATTAAATGACAAGCTTAAGTAGTAGCTTGTGGGGGCCTTAAGTGGCAATTGAAATATGATTAAATGACAAGCTTAAGTAGTAGCTTGTGGGGGCCTTGAGTGGCAATTAAAATATGATTAAAAGACTTAACCAAAATTTGTAACATGTAAGTGGACATGGTTAAAGGGTTAAGTGGGATTCACTAGAAATGACAAACTTAGGTGGGTAGCTTGTGGGGGCCCATTTCAACCAATATCCCAAACGTATCTTTGTGGGCTCGACCCAAGTCGAGGACGGGACACGCATATTGGGCTTGACTGTAAGAGGCCAAAACGGGTTAGCGGTGGCAACGCGAGTCCAACGGGTTTCATATGCGTGTGTGGACCCGGGCTGGTAGGTAAGACGTTGTTGCATCGTGTAGATATAAGCCGTGCACCATTTGTTGTATCGGGTTGCCACTTTGGGGAGTGATACACCCCATTGTGGGGCCAGCACGGGTATCTACGGTAGGGAGCCGATCGCTTGGGGAGTAGTGGGTACACCTAGTGGAGATAGGGGCAGACGGCACCTATGTAGTCAGCTAGGGGTGCACGAAACTACTATTAAAAATTACTAAGTACACTTAGTGGGATCAACCTTTAAGTAGGAATTACCTTTGGGTGGGTAGAACTGGTGTGGTGCAGTGTAGGAATTATCCTTGGGTGGGTAAATGCGTCTTTTCGGTTATCTTAGTACATCCTGTGTTTAGTTGGCTACTTAGTGTAGTCATTATCCCAAGAGGTACCGTACCTTGTTTATATCATACCCTAATTACTTTAATGATTGTATTGTTAAGGTTATAGGACTCGCTCAGACTTATGTCTGACCCCGTTGTTCTTTTATCTTTTTCCTAACCCTCAGGTTTTCAGAGTAGGCCTAGCACTAGTGGGCTTGGATCAGACCGCTATATCTATCTCTTGGGGCTTGGACCGTAGAAGTAAAGCTCGGTTTATCTTTTCTATTATGGCTATTAAGTTATGTAGTGGGATTATGTACTTTTGTTTTTTCAGGATGGATATTATGTACTTGACTCTTGTTTATGGTTTTGGTGTAACCAAACATGTTTTACTTTCCACTGCAATGAAATGATGTTTTAAATTCTCAAGTATTACTTATATCTGTCTTGTTGTAATTTTTCTGTTCTATATTCACTTAAAATACTCCACCGATGCTATGGCATTCCCTTAGTGAGTGACCGTAGCGGGTGTGGGGTGTTACACGTGGTATCAGAGCTTAAGGTTACCAGAACAGATAAAAATTTTAGAAAAACTATTTTCTAAGAATATTTTTGAAAGGAGTATTTTCAAAAACATGTCTTTTAAGAGAAAAGTCTTTGAAAGAAAAGCATAATCCCCAATAGCCATATCTATATCTTTCAAATTCTCCGTTTTGAATCTCTTCCTCTCTCGTTTTGAGTTTCCCCTCCGCGTATAGATGATCTTTCTAAGATAGATAAGAACGGAAAACCACTTCAAGGGACTTAGACATTAGTCGGATTAGAAGTTGGTTTAAGAAGGAAGAGGACTTGTAGGTACCTATTGGATAGACGATGGGAGGAAGGCTCAAATAGTTGTTTGGTTAATGAAGGATGAAACCTCATTGGTGGGAGGTTACGAGTGGAGAATGGGAAGAAGAAGGCGAGTAGTTATCCTTTTGGAGGAATAGGACACCTTATTAGGATTGTCCAAAGAGGCAAGGGCAAGGTACGGAATCTTTTGGAGGGTAGTTGTATTCCCTCACGGCTAGTGTACCAGATGGGGATAGGACCGTCTAGGTTGGAATTTGGATTTCTTTATTATCCGGTTCGAACTTTATTTGATTCTGACGCATCGAGTTCGTTTATCTCATCATTGTTAGTTGAGTCACTGCACTTAGACACCAGTTTAGTAGATGATCCCTTAGTTGTTTCAAACCCAATTGGGGCTCCATGATGTGTTTGGGTTTGAAAGTTTCTATACTTAGCGTTGAGTTTAGATGTGATGCTTTTTTGGGCTTCACGGGCTATGGGATAGTTTTGGGCATGGACTGGTTATCTAGGAGGGGTGCCGTTCTTGATTTTGAAGGGAGAGTTGTTAGGCTTATGACCCGTTTGGGTAACACTCTCGAGATCTCTTGTAATCCCATGGAATCTGTTATGCTAAGTTATCTGGAATCGCTTGACACGTCGGTCGAGAGTTTGCGATCTGTTAGAGTGGTCCGGGAATACTCGGATGTGTTTGAGGAGGTGAAGGGCTTACCTCCGGAACGGGAGATTGACTTCCGAATATATTTGGTAGACAATGCCAAACCAGTATCTTGGCCAGTGTGCCACATGGCTCCTCGTGAGAGGAGGGAACTCCATAAGCAAGTAGGCGATTTGCTTGAGAAGGGGTTCATAAGACGAAGTATATCGGAGTGGGGTGCTCCAGTAGTCTTTGCCACGAAGGCGGATGGGTCCCTCAGACTTTGTGTAGGCTAAAGAGAACTAAATAAACTCACAAAGAAGAATAGACACCCATTGCCGAGGATTGATGATCTCTTTGATCAGTTAGTTGGCGCCTCAGTATTTTCGCAGTTGGACTTAGCCACGGGGTTTCGTCAGTTGAGAGTGGCTGAGGATAGTATAGAGAAGGCTGCCTTTAGGACTCCGGATGGTTTTTATGAGTGGCTGGTGATGCCATTTGGTTTGACGAACGCCTTCGCATACTTTATTGATTTGATGAGAAGGGTGTTCAGGGAGTACCTAAATAAGTTCGTGATGGTCTTTGTAAATGACATCTTGGTCTTTTCTAGGAGCGAAATAAGTTTTCGTATGTGCGCAATAGGTTGAGCAAAGCCAGTTATGGGATAAACGGTGGTTTTGGAGTGAGACTGGCAAGGACATCCAGAGTTGGACAAGGGCTTAATTATTTAGCCGTTTTTACTAGTATCATCTCACGTAGGTCGTCTGAATTCGAAGGAGGTATCCCTTGGGTGTTTGTCTGATATTGGTTTAGGCCTTTGGGGCTTGCATTTGGGGGATGTCGAGTTCGACTAGGGTGGTCTGCGTGAGAGATGGACAGTTGTGATGATTTTGGATGGGATTCTTAGCATCCTATGAGTTTGAGATAGCGTATGCCCATGGCAAGGGTAACGTGGTAGCGGACGCCTTAAGTAGAAAAAGGTTGTCCTTGAGTTCATTGTTCGTTGAACGACGGAGCTTAGAGTTTGTTTCTATGTTTGATTTTAGACCTTTCGTTGACTTTGTACCCGGTTTGCTAGCCTCCTTGGAGGTTAAGCCTACTCTTTTGGGGCGTATTGGCGGAGCACAGCGGGACGACCCATAGTTGGTTGCGTTAGTAGAGAAGCTCATGAGGAGGGGGAGTCGTCCAGCCATTTGAGTAGGTACACCCTAGATGGTAAGGGGTGGTTGCGTAGAGACGGTAGACTTTGTGTACCGCAAGATGAGGGTTTGAGGAAGGCTATACTTGATGATGCACATCGGTCGAAGATGACCATTCATCCCGGTGGGGACAAGATGTACCAAGACATGAAGCGAGTTTTCTTTTGGGCCGGTATGAAGAAAGATGTGGCCAAGTATGTCGCTAGATGCTTGGTGTGCTAGCAAGTGAAAGCGGAGCAGAAGAAACCCGGTGGGTTGCTTCACCCATTGGATCCGCTATGGAAGTGGGATAGTGTCTCGATGGATTACCGAGATCGAGGAAGGGTAATACGGGAATTTGGGTTGTGGTAGATAGACTTACTAAGAGCGCCCATTTTATACCCGTGAAGAGTAAGGGAACTGCTCCATGGCTAGCTTTAGTTTACATTCGAGAGAAAGTTCGATTGCATGGTGTACCTTCCAGCATAGTGAGTGATCGAGATCCTATCTTCACTAGCGAGTTTCGGAAGAGTTTGAAAGAGGCGGTAGGGACTCAGTTGTGTTTGAGCACCGCAAATCATCCTCAGACGGACGGCCAGACCGGGAGGGTGAATCGCATTTTAGAAGACCTTTTGGGGCTATGTATCTTGGATTTTGAAGGATCTGTTGGGAAGTTAGCACCAAGGTTTGTTGGACCGTTTCCTATTAAGGAAAGGATTGGACAGATGGCCTATAGAGTGGAGTTGCCCGACAGACTTAGTGGTGTACATGATGTATTCCATGTGTCACATTTGAGGAAGTGCCTACATGAGACCGCAGAGGTGGTAGAGCCGAGCTTGCTTAGAGAAGTAGAGATAGAGCGTGATGCGACTATTCGACGAGCTCCTACACGCATCCTTGGGTCAGAGATTAAGAGGTCGAAAAACAGGGAGGTTCAACTAGTCAAAGTGCAATGGGGAGAAGATGAGAGCAACGCTACTTGGGAGACGGAAGCGAAAATGCGTTCATTATACCCATTCCTTTTTGAGGGTATGTCTTTTAACTTCTCCTTTATCGTTTGTCTAGTACTTATCTTATCTTTAGTATGTCCTCTTGTTAGTGCCTTTGACCTTTAGATAGGGTAAACCTATGGTTGAAACATGTGTTTGAGACATGTTATGATTGATGGATGCATGTGGATGCAAGTGTTTGCTAGTGGTTGCTCGTGGATGCATATACACACACTCTAGACACTAGATCGGCTCAATCACTTCATATTGCATATTGCATATAATTGTGTGTAGGTAGCTATATTTATGGATGTATAATGATTGTGTTATCATATGGATGATGCATTTTGGTGAATGATTGTGCACTCATGTAGATATTGTATGTGTCGATAGGGTTCTCTCGCATACATAATGGATGCATGGCACTATCATGGTTTGCATATGTTCATACATTAGATAGGGAACATATACACACACTTTTTGCATATGCTCATACATCATTAGAAATTGTTTTAAGGACAATGGATGCCCGTGTTTGATGGATTGAGTAGATGGTTGTTTGGATGGTAGGATATGCATTCTCCTTAGCTTAGAGATTTTGGGGACGAAATCCTTTAAGGAGGGGAGAATGTAACACCCTGAATTTCGGTTAATGCTAAAATTCACTAATTACAGAATAAATAATCTCAGATGTGAGAATTGGGGGAAACGGGCTGCGTCATTGCGTTCGTCTCGGAAAAATACGCGAAATAGAGTCCGAGTTTTCGAGAATCGGAGTCCGTATGGCCCGGTTATGGCCCAATGAAGTTTACAGAAAATTCAAAGTTCAGAACAGATTTAAAATTCAGGTTCAAATTTCGAAATTGGGGCCATTGGGCGCGGGGGGGAAAATTCCCGACTAGCTACCCAAGTCGACTGGGCAGTCGACTTGGCTAGGACCAAGTCGACAGCCCTGTCGACTTGGGTGTCGACAGGGGGTGCTCGGCCAGTTTGGCCTGGTGCACCATTTCAGGGTTTGGGCTGTGTTTTGGGGCTGGTTTCTGGAAGCTTCCGAGATCTGATGGTCCTAATCTAATTTAGGGTTAATCTAATGGCCTAAAACACTTGCCTAATCCTATAAATAAGACCCTAAGCTAGCCTTAAATGATCATAATCCTATCCTCTAACTAAACTATGCCAAAAATTTCTATGATCATGGCCTCCACTCAAAACCCTAGCCTCCATCCTCATTCTAATACTATTTCTATGAAGGCTTTCATGTTCATACAAGCATCTTTGAGTTGTATGAGTGATCATTAGCTTGCATTCATCATCAAGTTGCAAGCTTTATGTTCAAGGCTAGAGTTTTTGGGTGATTTTTGGCAAGGGTTTGCTTATTGGAGTTTAGTGGTGAGTTTCTATAGCCTTAATAATCAATTGTTAAATTGATTATGATAGGATATGATAAGATATGGCTATGTTTGTGGATCAATGTGTTTATGCAAGTTTAGTATAGTGTATGTTGTGTGTTTTGCAAGTTTTATGCTATATGCAAGTTTAATGCTATGTTTTATGATGCTCATTATGCAAAACACTATGTTGAACATTGATTCATATGTAACATGTTATGCAAGCTATATGTGAGATATATGCAAGTTTGCCTCTAAGTATGGCATGTTATGCAAGTTCATATGCAAGTTATGATGCAAGTTCATATGCAAGTTATGATGCAAGTTTGTCTCTTTTTATGATATGCATAATATATGCAAGTTTGCCTCTAAGTATGGCATGTTATGCAAGTTCATATGCAAGTTATGATGCAAGTTCATATGCAAGTTATGATGCAAGTTCATATGCAAGTTATGATGCAAGTTCATATGCAAGTTTATCTCTTTTTATGATATGCATAATATATGCAAGTTTGCCTCTAAGTATGGCATGTTATGCAAGTTCATATGCAAGTTATGATGCAAGTTCATATGCAAGTTATGATGCAAGTTCATATGCAAGTTATGATGCAAGTTCATATGCAAGTTTGTCTCTTTTTATGATATGCATAATATATGCAAGTTTGCCTCTATGTATGACATAAGTACATGTGCAAGTTCATCCCTTTTAGACCTATGACACGTATGCAAGTTGACACCTTTATGATAGGTCTATGACATGAACATTTAAGCAAGTTACCATCTTTATGACATATGTGATTCATGCAAGTTTGGGTTGGTTATTTATGCAAGTTGGGTTTATGGTCATATATACAAGTTGACGCCTTTTAAACCCATGATAATGCTAATGATATGTTAAGTTGAACCCATTGTGTGTATGATGAATCTTCTCTTTTGAAGTATGTCATGTTAACGTATTTACGTGGGGACGATGGGGTAAAAATTAATGAACACATAAAAATGTGTGAAGTGGGTATGATTAAACATACCATAAAGTGGATGGACATAATTGGGAATTTACCTATTAAGTTAGGTCTACCCATATTATGGAATTGGGAATTTACCTATTGAGTTAGGTCTACCCATATTCTTAAATATTTGTAATTAATTAGGGATAATTAATACAAATTATGGGGGTGATTAATTAGGTGTAATTAATCTACTAAGACACGAGGTTGGACCCTTTTGTAGCATAAGACTGCCCGGAACCGACCGGCAAATCCAGCGGCTACAAATGATTGGCCCAATGTGAGAGGTCTTAGTCATAAACTAAATACGTGACAAGTGTAAAGACACGAGGTTAGACTCTGTTATGGTGTAAGGCTGTCCGGAACCAACCGGCATATCCAGCTGCCATAAAAGACAGTCTAATGTGAGAGGTCTTTACAAAGGTTACGATCTTAATTAATTAAGAAACACTTAACCAAATTAGCATGTAGAGGGGCATGAGGGGTTAAGTGGGTGCCTTGGGTGGCATGTAGTAACTAGTGGGGGTGCCTTGGGTGGCATGAGGAAACTAGTGGGTTGCCTTGGGTGGCAATAGAAAATACGATTAGAATACTTAACCAAAGTGGAACATGTAATTAAACATGATTAAAGGGTTAAGTAAGTGCCTTGGGTGGCATGTGGGAATCAAGTAAGTGCCTTGGGTGGCATGTGGAAATCTAGTGGGTGCCTTAAGTGGCAATTGAAATATGATTAAATGACAAGCTTAAGTAGTAGCTTGTGGGGGCCTTAAGTGGCAATTGAAATATGATTAAATGACAAGCTTAAGTAGTAGCTTGTGGGGGCTTTAAGGGGCAATTGAAATATGATTAAATGACAAGCTTAAGTAGTAGCTTGTGGGGGCCTTAAGTGGCAATTGAAATATGATTAAATGACAAGCTTAAGTAGTAGCTTGTGGGGGCCTTGAGTGGCAATTAAAATATGATTAAAAGACTTAACCAAAATTTGTAACATGTAAGTGGACATGGTTAAAGGGTTAAGTGGGATTCACAAGAAATGACAAACTTAGGTGGGTAGCTTGTGGGGGCCCATTTCAACCAATATCCCAAACGTATCTTTGTGGGCTCGACCCAAGTCGAGGACGGGACACGCATATTGGGCTTGACTGTAAGAGGCCAAAACGGGTTAGCGGTGGCAACGCGAGTCCAACGGGTTTCATATGCGTGTGTGGACCCGGGCTGGTAGGTAAGACGTTGTTGCATCGTGTAGATATAAGTCGTGCACCATTTGTTGTATCGGGTTGCCACTTTGGGGAGTGATACACCCCATTGTGGGGCCAGCACGGGTATCTACGGTAGGGAGCCGATCGCTTGGGGAGTAGTGGGTACACCTAGTGGAGATAGGGGCAGACGGCACCTATGTAGTCAGCTAGGGGTGCACGAAACTACTATTAAAAATTACTAAGTACACTTAGTGGGATCAACCATTAAGTAGGAATTACCCTTGGGTGGGTAGAACTGGTGTGGTGCAGTGTAGGAATTATCCTTGGGTGGGTAAATGCGTCTTTTCGGTTATCTTAGTACATCCTGTGTTTAGTTGGCTACTTAGTGTAGTCATTAACCCCAGAGGTACCGTACCTTGTTTATATCATACCCTAATTACTTTAATGATTGTATTGTTAAGGTTATAGGACTCGCTCAGACTTATGTCTGACCCCGTTGTTTTTTTATCTTTTTCCCAACCCTCAGGTTTTCAGAGTAGGCCTAGCACCAGTGGGCTTGGATCAAACCGCTATATCTATCTCTTGGGGCTTGGACCGTAGAAGTAAAGCTCGGTTTATCTTTTCTATTATGGCTATTAAGTTATGTAGTGGGATTATGTACTTTTGTTTTATCAGGATGGATATTATGTACTTGACTCTTGTTTATGGTTTTGGTGTAACCAAACATGTTTTACTTTCCGCTGCAATGAAATGATGTTTTAAATTCTCAAGTATTACTTATATCTGTCTTGTTGTAATTTTTCTGTTCTATATTCACTTAAAATACTCCACCGATGCTATGGCATTCCCTTAGTGAGTGACCGTAGCGGGTGTGGGGTGTTACAATGTTCTTGTTGAACCCAGTGTATTCCTCTCTAGTGGTACACTATCGGAAGGTGGTTCCATACCTTGTCATAGTTGGAAATCCATTACCCAATAAGTGATCGCGGTTTTGATTGTATACTATATATGTAGAACATGAGATGAAAGCGTTTCTGCTAGACGATTATTTAGTTGTGGTTGATAGACATTATTATAATATCAAGATAGTTTTGATATAAAGTTTATCGTTTCTTTCAAAATGATTTGAAAGTTAAATCAAATTGATTTGGATTCTCATAAGGGAAAAACCCGTTCCGTTATACGGCGTGGTCTTATGAGATATCGTTATTTTCCCAAACTGTTTTAAAATTGTTTACTCATACCAGTCCCATGACTAACCTATAGTTTATTTTGTTTTGTTTTCCCTAAACTCTTGGGTGCCTCAATTTGTACGGGTAGTCAAGTAGTCAGAATTTTACAGATATACTTGGAGAGCTTGGAGCAGGAGGCTTCAGGATTATATAGCTATTGTTATTCCGCTGTGTTGTAAGTGCTGTACTCTGAAAATGTTACTATATACATATGCTGACTTTATTTCAAAGATATGTTATCTATTATATGTTGTTCGTTCCGCTGTGAGATTCGTGTTACTCTGATGTTGTATGTTCTTCTTATTCTTCTATTCTAAGTTTCTATCTTATCTATTCTCACCCTCTAATTTCTTTCATGGACTATCCGGTGTTTCTGATGCTTGAATAGTCGACATAGTGTTGTATGCCGATATGCAGGATCGCAAATTCCCCGGGTCGTTACATCACTCAACTGAAATTGCCTCCAAGAGAAATCGCATATCCAAGATTGTGCATGCAAACCACCCACCTCTTCCATTCGAGTCCTAACGCGACATGGCATTGATCCTTGGCTCCAGCTCTTAGCTCACATGCATTCCTTTTTTTCGTGTCATGGCTAAATTAGGGATTCGAGATTCAGGAAAACGTGCTTTATTTTGGCCGTTTTTGGGAACAAAGACAGCTTCAATTTGAAGATTTTTTTGAACTCATGTAGTTTATTTCTCAGCGCTCTCTCTCTCAACCTCGCTCTGATACCATGTTAGAATTTGATCAAGAGAGAAGAGAGAGATTAAACAGTAAAGAACAAAAGACCAGATTGTTATTGCTTTTCTTAACTATGAACTGAAATTACAAAGCTATTTATAGAGTACTAAGCGCTACCTAAGAAAAATTATCTCTCCTACATTATTGCTAATGACCGAGACAAACAAAGTACTATTCATTATTTATAACATTTATTTATCAAGATCTGTTTGATATGAGTTATTCATGAATTTTCTGTCTTTGTCGAGGGGCGAGCTCAGCTACGGATTGCTCTTGATTTTCATCTATTTCTAGATTTTTGAGTTTTATTGATCGTAGCTTGCAATGTTCTTGTTAGAACTAAATTTGGTCGACTTCTTTAATGTTGGGCCCAACTCGGTATTCTATCACTATAAAAAATGTTCATTTAAAGACTGCAAATCGAAGATGGAAATACCTCAGTTTCTAACTTTAAACTTATTAATCTCTGTAATTATCAATCCTTTGATTTCAATAGCAAAGACTGAAAAGTTGTCTGTAAGCTGTCTTTAAATCTGTATAAAAATTAGATATTGAATTTCGGTCATCATTCGATGTTTAGGAAATAAAATATTCAATGTTTATGATTTTTTTTATAAATCCAAAGGCCATAATTGATGATCTGATGCGTGTACGTTGAATGATTTGCGCATAACACTAGAATAATTAAATTGGCTTGTGCATTAATGTTCCCACTTTGCCAAAAAAAGCGCATGAAACTTCTCCACTAACTCAAAATATTTCATTTAATGCACTTAGAACAACACTTTTCTATTTGCATGAAAAACTTGTCCATTTACCCCCCTTTAGAAATAAAAACTGCTTTAGTTTCATTAACCAGGTCCATTTCTTAATATTTTGCTTTTCTATCTTCAGTGGATTCTTCTTTCTCACAAAACTTAATTTTTGAGTACTTCCCCAAATGTTCCTACTACAACTTCAAAAAATCAAAAGGTTGAATATAGGTATGCTCAATGGTTTTAAAACTTATTTTTTTTGTTTTGCTTTCATTTGATAAATTTGCCCGAGCTTCACTACAGGAAAACATTTCAATTTTCTATGCAGAATTTCCTACGCCATTCTTACGCTGATATGCGAGACATAGAGAAGGTGTAGGAAATAAGTAGAAATAGGTAGGGGTGGCAATTAAACCCGATCCGATGGAACCAGACCCGACCTGTCGGGTCTTGGTTCTGGGCGAGTCGGGTTTTGTCGGATCTAAACTATACATTTCAAAAATCTAGACCCGACCCGAGCTTCGGGTCGGGTCGGGTCGGTTTGGGTCCTGTTGAATAATAACACTAAAAATACATATATTTCAATACTTTTTGGTCAGGTCTTTCGGGTCAGGTCCCCTGATTTGGGGACAAGATCTGAAGACCTATTTGCTGATAAAGATAATCGATTAATGGCCCCTTTTCAAATCCAAGTAAAGATGGCCAGGTCCTCCCGTTAAATTAATCATGTACTCCTGGGATTGATTCGAGTCGTGGTTTCTCCAGACAATTTGATGATAACTGGGAATTGTAAAGGGTATGACTTCGAACGTGTCTTCCACAAAATACCAAGCTTTCAACGATAAACTTCAAGCAATATTGGTGTAACCTTTGACTTGTTTCCCTATTATTTAGTGTGTTGCTAAGGGCACCCTAATATGTTCTTCTGAATACCACAATTAAAAAAAATCATTAAATTTTGTATGCTTCCTAATACCAAATTATCTTTCCATTATAATCTCTCATTCAATCATTATTTGTTGAACTAATCACGTACTAAGCTCATAAAAAATCACTAATCTCTCGCAATCGTTGTCTTCTTCGCATCTCTCGCGAAAAAAAATTAATTTATATGGTAGTCTCTCAATTTTTTGGTGATTTGAAAACTCTATTTTTTTTAAAATGGCGATTTGAAAAATCTAATCTCTCGCTTCCTCTTCTAGTTTGCTTAATTCAAACCTTATTCATGGCTGTTGTATATTCCACGACATTGCGGCGTCAAATTCGTTGATCAATTATATATCTAGGGTTTAGCCCATTGATCAGTTTTAGAAATGAGGACGAACAAATATCGAGTGAAATTGAAATACGGTAAAACAGTGTGGTAGCCCCTATTTTTTAAGTGTGTGGTATTAAGAAGAGTGTAATACTAATTCTTGTGGTATTTTTTAGTCGCGGTATTAGGAAGAACATATTGGGGTGCCCTTAGCACCACACATTATTTATGTGAGCATAAAAAGAAAGCTATTTTATCATGTGCGGGTAGATTGCTTTATAGTTTAATATTACCTCAAGAATTTTTTTTCTGAAACTCAAGTAGCCACCTCCATTTATGATAGAAGTGAACGGTGCTAATATTGTTTTCAATATCACTGTCAGGTACAGGCACTTTTAGTTTTAGCCTTTACATGGAAAAACAAATAGCAGTAGTGGTAGGGGTACTAGTGGAGTAGTTGTTCCTTGTCCCAAGTTCCCCTTATCCCAAGTGATTTATTTTACATTTGTATGATAAAATATTAAGTCATATTGGTAAGATGATTCAATATACTTTGCGTATTTAAGTTTTAACTTAAAAGTATAGCTTTATATGTGGAATTACATCATCTAACCCTGTGTAAAGTCAAGGTTCAATGTTATGTACCACTGAATCATGAATTTTATGGTCCACAAAAAAGCCTTTTAGCAATGTTCAGCATTATCTAAAGTGCATCACCATTTTGAGCAATATCTTAGATGTACAATGATCCAGAATACTTGGAGTATTTCTGCTTTAGATTCGCACCTATAGATTTTCAATATTATTGAGGTAACAATTGATATAAGAATGCAGCTGCTATTCTTGTTTGTACTAGTAAATTGAAGTGAAAGCTCTTGGAGTCGTTGAACCATCAAATAGAAAGGCGTTGCAGCTGATTAAGCATACAAATAGGTCTTTGATGCAGTGGAAACAAGCTTTCATTTCTGCATTTATGTATTTAACAATTCTTTCAAGAGATGATAGAATGGACAAGTATGACTTCATTTATGTGAATATTTTTGAGTGCATTGAAATGCATGGGTAATGGTGGTCCAATGTATAGTGCTTTAGAATGTGAATAACTTTAAATGCACTGATGTACTAATCAATTACATATGAACTATACAAGTTGTATTCCTCTTAAAAATATTTATGATATGAAAGAAACCTGTTTAAAATGTATTGTTAATTTTAGTGTATTCATGATTGTCTTCTCTTCTCGAATTATGTTTTGATTTTTTCTATTTGAATTTTGCATCTTTTTGATGATGGGCTAAAACACTTGTAGTATATTTTATCACAAGTGCATAAAATAGTTTTGTAAAAAATTTTACAATAGTCAAAAGTGGTTGTAAAAAAAGTTTTTGCAATTGACAAAAACAAATGTAGCAAAATAAACTTACAACTGTTAAAAATAGTTGTAAAATTCATTTTACAAATGATAATAGCACTCGTAAAATGCTTTTTTACAACTATCGAAAACAATTGTAAAAAATCAAACTAGACATAAGAATAGCACAGAAAATATCTGGCGTAGGAATGATGCAGGAGGGAAAGTTGATGTAGGAATGACGTGTGAAATATCTGGCGTAGGAATGACGTATGAAATATCTGGCATAGAAAAGGCATAAAAACTATACTTCGCATGGAGTAAAAAATGCATAGGAAATATTTTTTCCACGCTTGAATTTTCGACATTATATTTGGCATAGGAAAATATTGTTTCCTACGCCTTCCTTATGTCAAATAGAATTAGGAAAATCAGAAAATTCTTGTAGTGCTTCAAGCCCACATCAAGTCTTTCAATATTCATCTTTTGGTGATTTAAAGCAAGAGAACACAACATAAGGAAGAGTCGACATATGGAAAATTCTATTATGTTGTATAATTTCTGAGTTCTGATGTATAATTTCTTGAATCAATTTGAAAGAACGTGATGTGGACATAACTTTGTATTTTAACCGGATGGGCATTTATACAATTTGTTTATTATACAAACTATTGATTATTTCTGAGAGATGTAGATAATGAATATAGTTGAATGTTATATAAAAATGGTTTATGCTAATGGAAATAAAGTCTTTTTATGCGAGCATATGTAGGTACCCATTTCGCTTTTGTTGCTTATGCAATCCAGTTTGATACGTATATGTATGTTTGTGCGGGCGTGTGTATATATAGAATTTATTTATTTAAGACTGATCTGAAACTATATCAAGGTCTCTAAACTTCGATATTTAAAAATAGTTGAAACTGACACTCGGTCCATACTTATAAAAACTGAAATGATCAATTTTAAATATTTTTAAGACTTGAAAATTTGTGACTGGCCAACTCAGTCTTTGATCAGATCTAAAATGTCTTTTAAAGACTGAAACATTTGATTAGAGACAGAAATATCCGGTCTTTAATTTAGATTATTTTAGTAGTTATTGGGACAACTTTCATTTCCTATACCACTTTAGTGCTAGTAAACTTAGCCAACGAGTTCACAATGAGTTGTTCTCTCATGAGATTTTCTCTGCATTGAATTGGTCAAAATGCCATAGAAATTTCGGCATAATTCGTCAAAGTAGGCTCACTGATTTTGATTTACAACTATTTGGGAAAGTGAATTTTAATTTAAATTATCTTTGTTACTCGGGTCATCCTTAAGCCTATGAGGAGAACCTCATATTCTGCCACATTGTTGGTATCTTTGAATCCAAGTAACACTGCCTCATTTAGCTTATGTTATATTAAGTAACCAACTCATGCCTAATTCTCATCCCATGTTCATTTAATGCTACATACACAAATAATTGCCAAAACCATGGAGTGGGCACATCTTCCTTAAGTTTTATGTTTAGCAAGTAGTGTGCACTTCGTAATGAAATTTGCTAGCGCTTCACCTTTGTTCACATTTCTCAGACAATAGGAAATATCATGTTGACCGACCTTCATTGCTTTTAGCAAGTTGTCAAATGTCTCCAACTTTAGCGATATTTGTGTCGACGGCCCATCCCTGAGGGATTTGATGGAGTGTGCTTCCATGTTGTAAGAAGCATATTTCTAAGTTACATTTCACTAACTGTATAGTTGAGTTCTTCTCTTGACAGGCATTTCCTGTGAAACAGATAATATTTTGGAACCATCGTCTTCTCGAACCACTGCGGCACTAACAAAGTTATCAATTACAGGGAAATATACACGTAAATTTTCACCTATTACTGTTTGAATCTTTTGATAGTGGCTCTTTAAGTTTGGAATGCGATTTGCATTCCTCCATCCACTCAAAATTTCATCCCTTCTCACTAGTCAAAGAACTGTATGCACTTGTCATTTTTTATAAAATGAATCTGCTTATAAACACCCTGCCATTTAGGACCTTGACATGTTTCAGGTTTTCTAAACTCCTATATTCCTTATGGATTTGATTTTTTCTGGGGATTGACTTGGATTTTGGCTTTGAGCTTGGTATGGTTTTTTTTACCAGCATCTCTATTTTCACTTGTAATGTTTTTATAATCATTCACATGTTGCATAATCAATGCAGTTGGTGAATGATGACAGTAATCTATAAAGCGTTGAAAGGAAATTTTCTTAGAAATAATATATTGGGTTGGCTATCTCTTTATTCCATCTGTATGTTGGTTTGATTGGTTTTGGAAGGCTTGAAGCAGTGCTATGACAGAATATAAGATATGCTCTGCAGATGCCTATCTCGGATTTGGTTATGGAGGTGAGGAGTTGCATTTTTGAGGTAATGTGTAGGGCTTGCCCTAAAACATAATAAGTTATTGTAAGTCCTAGGCAAAGCAGGATATCAAAGGCCCAGGCTATCAGAACATTTCCAAGTACATGCAATTTGAGGTCAAAGGCCTTAGGCGGTGGCCTTGGCGGCCTTACCCCAAGGCCACCCCCGTAAGGTGAAGTTGTCCCTAATTATGAGAGGTATTGTGATCTGGTCCTCGAAAGTTGAAGAGAATTTCATCTCAAAAGCACCCAACGTATATTCTATAAAATAATCATGACACCGAACGCTTTCATGGTAATGAATCAACAACTTTAAGTAATCTTAAATTTGCCTTCAAAAGGAGTATTTATGTTGCTTTAATGCTCAGAAGATTATGAGAGTAAAATATTAAAAATACTAATAGCCCATTAATCAAATTGAATAGTCTTAACTTCGATGTCAAAGGAAAACGAAAATAGTAAAGTACAATACTGAATACAGTAAAAAATCTAGAGAGTTTACATAGTTTAGATATTAATGAATTATGAATACTGCATGTTAGGGTCAAATGTATGTTTGTTCTTTCTTGATTCGTAATGCAAAAAAAATACAAAGTAAAATTTTTCCATTCTATGTGTTCAACACGAGCTACTTTGATGCCCATTTCATTTATGTTGAATATTTTCAAAATTATTTTGGGATATTGAGTTTTTTTAAGAATGAAGAAAGAAAGAAAATGAAAATATTAGTCCCACACCATGAGAATTGAGGAGTATTCTTGTGTATGAATAGCATTTTTTTTAAACAAAAAAGAGATCTATATACCAAAAGGGAAAATAATAGCCTTTCTTGCAAAAACAGATCTGTAGTTTATAGACAACTACGAAATTTGTACCATAATAATGATAAATATATAGCTGAAATAAAAATAGAAGAAATGGAAAACAAACTCTCGAAAACAGCCTCTGGAGTGAGCTGTAGTTTATAGACAACTACGAAATTTGTACCATAATAACGATAAATATATAGCTAAAATAAAAATAGAAGAAATGGAAAACAAACTCTCGAAAACAGCCTCTGGAGTGAGCTGGTAAGCGAGCCTAGCCTCTGACTCAATAAGAACTCGGAAAAATGTGGGAGGCCACCAAACGCTGCAGTGAAGAACAATATAAGATGACAAATAACCCCCAAGCCATAGAGACCCAGAGCACTGAGCATCACCTAATCTTGATAAGACGGCAGTCCAAGGCAGCCTGCTCCAAGCAAAAGCTCCTGCTCCAACAGCTAAGCCAAACCCGTACAACCTATATTCCATGCCAAAACGTAGTAGATCGAAAAAAGGGAAGGGAAGGTGTACACATAGTGATCCCACACCCAAACAGACACACACAAACAGTCAACCAATGCCTGTTCGAGGAGAACGTAGACCTGAAGAAATATCAAAAAGCTGAACCAAATGCCTAGAACAGACGACCATTGATCACCTGAAAGGTCTACCGCGAAAAGCACGGAACATGTCATTCCTTACCCTTCGAATGATAGTGGGAGGATGAGACCCATCAAAGATTGCCTTATTCTGTGAGCACCAAATATGCCAGCAAATAAGTAATAATGCGAAAGAGGATGGAACGGATAAACTTGCCTGAGATGCCTTCCCACCAAATGTGTAGTAAATCAGATAGAGAAGATGCATTACTTTGGAGATCGACTAAATTTCTGAAGTAGTGCCAGACCAATCTGGCACAGGAGATGAAGAAAAGCAAGTGAACACTAGGCTCCAAATCGCCGGCACGACAGCATCTACAGTGGGGAACCAATGGAATGTCAATCCTCCAGAGATTCTCATCTAGAGGTAACCCTTCGTGAAGAGTTCACCACATGAACACTGAAACTTTTGGAGGAAGCCGAGAATCCCAAGTGAAGGAGAAAAGAGGGAGATTTGGAATCGGGCTTGTAACACCCCGTATTTCTGTTAACACTATAATAACAAATTAAATAATAACTAATATCAGATGAGATAATTAAGGGAAACGGGTTGTGCCATTGTGTTCGTCTCGGAATTCTGGTTGAGATAGAGTCCGAGATTGCGTGAATTGGACTTTGTATGAAGAAGTTATGGCCATCGGAAGTTTCAGAAAATTCAAAACAGATTTCAGAAAATTCAAATTTCAAAGTCAGACAGGCTAGGCGCGAAAATTCCCGCCAGGGCCAGGTCGACCATAGGGACGACCTACCCTGACCAGGTCGACCATAGGGTCGACCTGGGGGTCGACCTGCCCCCCCCGGGCAGATTTGATTAGTGACATGTTAATGACTGTGTGCTGACTCATTAGGGTTTCTGATCTGCTCTGATTGGCTGGGATTAATTCTAGGTTGATCGGACGGCCGAAAATAATCCTAAACTCTATAAAAACACCTATAGACTCAAACCCTAAAATCAAAATAAAATTAGATTCATAGCCTCCATGCCATCACCTTGCAACTCAGAATAGCCGCCACCAATTAGAGAGGAAGAAAGCTAATCAAATTCAATTCTTTTCAACTCTAACAACGAATCTTCTTCAAAGGAAAGCTAATACAACTTCAGAACTCAGAATTCAGAACTCAAGACCTTCTTTGAGTTGTGAGTTAGATTTCTTTAATAAAATAATTAGCAATTTAATTGGATTCAGTTACGATGTGGATTATATGGATATGATGTGAATTATTGACCACATGTTATAATTATGTTGTAAAATTGTGATGTTATCATATATGTAGTAAATTCTATGATGTTTTGTTGTGATGTTATCATCTATGTTGTAAAGTTATGATGCTACCATCTATGTTGTTATTCTATGATTGGCTTATGTATAATCAAATCATCATGTTGTTCATATGCTAGTTTGGTTATGTTGATTCATATGATAAATCATATGTATGTATGCAAGTTTAGATTTTGATTTAGACATGAATCATATGCAAGTTGGGGAAAATTATATGTAACCTTACATGTTTCATGACATCTAGTTTATGTGAAAATTTGATCTAAAGTTAGGCTATGACATTTGTGAGTTCTATGATAAATTCTACATGCTAGTTTACATATTTAGATGTAAGTTTACACCATCGTTATGTTGCATAAATCACATATGCAAGTTTATATAAATTGTCAAGGTCCGTCACTTCCTCGGTAAGGAAAGCCCGGATACTTCGAGGACACGACAAATCAGACAGAAGAACCTTTCATTGTTTATTACAAAATTCCATCCTAATACAAGAATATTACAGAGTATGAACAAATATTACACAAAAAATATCAGAGATTTAAATTACATTTAAATACGTCGCAGCGGAAAAATAATACAAAACACAACTGAAAGAGATATACGGATACAGAGCTTTCTGGATATCATTCCAGCTATAAACCAGGATTCTATGAATATAGATCTGCAAAACCAAAACTACTAGCTGCCCGTGCGGAAAATAGGGGCACCCAGAGTTTAGGTTAAAACAATAAACTCCAGGTCAGTCATGTGACTGGTGTGAGAACTAAAACGGTTATTAATCTTTATTTTAAATTTAGGTAAATCAAGGGACCACACCGTATAACACGAAATGGGTTTCCTCCTAAGTGTACCAGTGCATAAAACAACAATGCAATGCTAAATAAAGAACAATGAAGCTATTATAAGACCCAGGTCCCATCACACAATGCAACGCAAGCCGGAGGATAGGGTTTTTACTTTATAATAGCCAAGAATGCTTGGTACGTGAAATTTCATGTTTTATTATTATTATAATTGTATAGTGTCAAAACAATTTCAAATCATAAGTATCAATCATAAACGACATAAGTGCCCCATACCACTATGTCGCCATAAGAGGCTCTACAATCAAAACCACAAAGTCACGTATTGGAAGTTGGATTTCCATCTGTGAACCGAGGCAAAAGATAGTCCTCTACCGATTCGAGACACTCTAGCCCGTGTCTCAGGATCAGAGCTCGAGTAACTCTTGGAGCGACAGGGCCAATCCACCGATGTGGATTAAAATGCCTGAACACTGTGTTTCCCCACCCTTTGGGGTGTCAATGAGCCAAATGACTCCATCGGCTCCACACAGTCGCCGATATATCCGAGGCACCTCGCAACAGCAACAACCGCACAGGTGAAAATAATATAAATGTCAGGGCTGGTAGGTCACTGACACCACTCTAGCTAGAAGGAAACGCATGCCCTCCCTGAGATCCTCTCCCGTTTTTGGTCCACAACCGGGGTGTGAGGCTCGCGAATCAATGCTACAAAAAGCTATGCCACACAGGCGGTGCTTTGATCATCAACCACAAGACTTTGCTTTTCAACAAAAGCCTTGATCATTTGCCATTTAGGCATGCCACACAGGCAATTCACTCCATGCGATTGATATCCACCAATATATAACCCCTGAGCTTGTACGTCTCAGAGAAGGGCGTTAAGCAAGAGAATAAATTCTCCGCCGCCAAACAGATATATATTTAATAGAAATCTGTCACACAGATTAAAATCCAATGTCAGACACACAGTCCATTTACAAGTTCGTTCTGGGTCTGAACGAAACCGGAGGCACCTTGTTCCTCGCTCATCCATCGATCTCCAAGTACGTCTGGACGATCACCAACTGATTCCCTCCTCTTGGGTGTACAGCCCAATCAAGATCATCAGTAACCAACCAAATGATGTGAAGACCTCCGATCTTCGACCACCATCTTCATCCTCGACACCACGTTGAATCAGTTATTCAGAATGGGATAAACCCGGTCTTTCTGAATAACTCGCGTATATAATAAACAAGTGTTACACAAACACAACATACGCCTCATTCCAATTCATAATATTCTTTTATTCAAATATTCTTACAATTTTGGGAAAAGTTCCCATTAATTTTATCAAAGATAAATTCTTTAAATTTATTCTTTAATCTTCTTGTGAATATCAATTCAAACTAGTCGGGATTAGCGAACCACA
This sequence comes from Allium sativum, assembly GCA_030737875.1. Classification (NCBI taxonomy): domain Eukaryota; kingdom Viridiplantae; phylum Streptophyta; class Magnoliopsida; order Asparagales; family Amaryllidaceae; genus Allium; species Allium sativum. Next base: position 707,791,420 of record CM060916.1, on the reverse strand, counting down.
CTGAATTAATCATTTATTTTATTTCCCAATCCCAACCTATTCATCCTATGAAGTAAAACTGGTCATACTTCATATCTAACACCACGGTGTTATCGGTAAATTCAATTACCATTTCACATTCAAATCTAATTAATGATTTAACTATCGCCTGGAGCAAAACTGGTGATACCCCATTCTCAATCACTTCAATCTAATTAAAGATTCATTAAAACTCCACTTAGTTTTAATCTTCCCAAAAATCACTTTTAATGATTTTTTAACTTGGGAAATCATATCCTGTCTTTAACTGGGTGAAAGAACCAATGTCATTTAAAACACGGTTCACTATAAACCCAAAATCACATTCCATTCCAATTCAATTATTGAAACTTCTGGTTACTTTTAAAACCCTTTCAAATCCAATTTATTTATTTAAAAATAAATAAATTATTGTTCTAGTTCAAAATTTGTTCATTTCAATAAAAATATATTTTTATCTTTTCAAATATGGAGTTTTTCATCCCAATTCTTTCCTAATCATTTCTTATGATTTTACACAAATTATTAATATTTTTAATAATTTTATCAAGTCCCGTACAGTCAATTTCCACCAACGGCCATCCAACTGCACTTACAGCAACCTTTTCCAAATTTGATTTGGACATAATTCCAAATCCAACCGTTAGATTTCTAGTTTCTAATATTTGTTAGAAAGCTCTTTTCGATACGAACCCAAGGTTCCGGTTTTAGGAGAATCCGACGGTCGGATCTCCCATAATGTCCATTCGAAGTCAATGGTCGAAATTCGTGAACTGTCGCGGCGCAGCGCGTTCGATTTAGGCCATTATATATATATATATATATATATAATATATATTATATATATTTCGTCGATTTCCTTTCAAAACGTATTTTATAAATCGTTTTAAATTCGTTTTCGAAACGATTTCAACTTCATATTCAATTTGAATCAAAATTGAATATTCCATATCATCGATATACAAATGATAATATTTTCAAAACGTTATATTTTTAAATCACTTTCTTTTCTATATTCATTATAAAAATGAATAAAATCGATATAAATCTCGTTCATGTCAAAATGGCGTCAATCTAGTCTACATGGCTTTTATTCAACACATGAATGTTTATTCTATTCAACACATGAATATTTATTCTATTCAACATATGAATTTTTATTTCTATTCAACACATGAATTTATTTCTATTCAACACATGAATATATTTTCTATTCAACACATGAATTTATTTTCTATTCAACACATGAATTTTTTTATTTCTATTCAACACATGAATATTTATTCTATTCAACACATGAATTTTTTATTTTATTTCGACTTCAATCACACAATCAATTTTCACAACACATCAATCAAATAAACAAGTCATCCATGGTCTGTGGACGACGGGTGTCAGGTGCTGTTAAGCACCGTCTGCATCTTAGTATATATTTCAAACTAGAAATAGAAATAAAAGTGAGGAGTTCTCACCAAGAGCTAAACCAATTCACCGCGACACTTCATATGTAGGAAATCTTCATTGTGTCTCCAACAAGATCTGTTTCACATGATATATGTTAAAAATTATATTTTTAACAACGCTATTTCCTATATAAAGATTATATTTTTTATTTCTACTTCATATATATGTAAAAATCGAATTTTTCGCCACTTCATATAAATAAAAATCGATTTTTTCTCTCGCCATTTTCTATATAAAAATCGCATTTTTATATATAAAGATTGCATTTTTATATCTCTACATGAATAAAACTCATATTTTTATTCTTCACATCTAATTAAAAAAATCACATTTTTATTATCACACTTATATAAAAATTATACCTTTATTACTCTACATAAATATAAATCATATTTTTAATATGAAGTTATATATATATATATAAATCATATTTTTGTCTTCACTTCATATATATAAAAATCGAATTTTATTTAAAACCATTTCATAATAAAAATCACACTTTTATTACGATGTATTTATAATGAAAACACATCTTTACTTTGCAAAAATCATTAATAAAAATCATAAATTTAATCAATTGTTATTTTTATAAAAACTGATTTCAACAATGCTATCACATACATAAATTTCAGGTTTAAAAACAGCAATATGTATATAATTTTAGATAGAAAAATTAATAAAAATTGCCTAATTACCCTAAAAACTTGGGTTCATCGTCGTTCACCGTGATCTGGAGTCCTCGCTGCGACCTGGCGTCGCGCACCCCATCCAACCAACACGCCTCACCAAGCCCTACCTCCGACCTTCTGACTCCCTGGCCACTCGTCGCCTATAGCGATCGAATTTGGACGATACTAGATTTGAGCGGCGGTTGTTAATTGTGAATGAGGGCCTAGGGTTTAGAAAGATGAGTATATATATTCAATAATTCAATAATTTTCAATTTTACTTGTCCGTTGATACTAACTCCAATCCGAACCCAACGACTGTCGCCCCAAGCTAAATCCCCCTATTCTGAACACAATGGGATATGTTTAGTTACCCCATTCGACTGTTATAGTCAATTATTCTTCAAATTAAAATATAAAACATTCAATTTTAGATTTGAACGTGCATTTCAATTTACTAGGGCCACATACTGACTCTAAAAATTCTAGAAAAATTATTTCTAGCTTCGTATTGACGATACGGTCCTAACAAAACTAATTTCGTTGAATTCTGAGACCGTTTGAATAATGGCCATTTTCTGGTCGATCGAAATTGAATGAAACTGTTAAAACACGTTTAATCTCGCCACGCTCACATATTAATTCAGAAAATTATGAATTTTGGAATCTAGCAATAACTTGACATTCCGGGTCCAACAAAAGTGGTTTCGTCGAAAACCGAGGTCGTTTGCAAAATTTCCATTTTTAAGGGTTAGAATTTCATAGCGACTATTCTGAATTTTCAACTGGGTATAACTTTTTATCCCCGCTATGAAATTTCAATTTTTCGGATTCATTGGAAAGATATTCTCAAATTGATTCTAGTATTTTTGGTTTTGCTAAAATCCGGTTTATTTTGAATCCTGTACATTCATTTGAACTTTGAAATCGAATTTTCGAACTACCGTGCCATTTTCAATTCCTTTTATAATTAAAATAAAATATTTATATTCTAACGTCGATTCAAATAAATATATACGTTCTAATTCTATTCAAAATAAATTTCTCGTCATTATTATTTAAAATAAATCATTTTAAATAATAAAATTCGCTAAAATTGCCAAAATAAAAAATTTTAATTGGCTCAGATTTCCGGGTTATTACATAAATATATGAGTTTGGAATATGAATCATGTTATGCAAGTTTGTGGTTATTGCCTATGCAAGTTTACACCTTTAGATGTAGGTCTATGACATACATGATTTATGCAAATTACTTAACAAGTTTACACCTTTAGATTTGGATCTATGACATATGTAGTTTTATGCAAGTTGTAACTTTGGCCTATGCAAGTTTTAGATGTAGAACAACATTCACACATGCAAGTTCACCCCTTATGTTTTAGATCTATTTTTAGTTATATGTATGTTGTGATGTTTTCTCTTTATTCTATGAGTTAGACTATTCGAGTCTAACGTATATTTTACGTTAAACGAACGAACGTACAACGTGGGGTAAGGGGATAATATTAAAAGATTTAATATTAAGAATTGGCAAAAATGCCTTAAATGGCATAAAATAAATTTGTGATGAAATTGGTATAATTTTATATATCATAAATAGATGGACATAATTGAGTCAATTATGGTCATAGTTAAATTTGGAATTGATTGATAATTTGAATATGGAAATTAATTCAAATTAGGGAATGATTAATTAGGTGTAATTAATCGTCTTAGACATGAGGTTAGGCTCATTTGTGGTGTAAGACTGCCCAGACCAGCCCAACAAATCCAGCTGCCACAAATGTCAGCCTAATGTGGGAGGTCTTAGGCACAAATTAAATACGTGACAGTTGTAAAGGCACGAGGTTAGGCTCTTTTGTGGTGTAAGGCTGCCCGGACCCGCCCGGTAAATCCAGCTGCCACAAATGCCAGTCTAATATGGGAGGTCTTTATAAGGTTACGGTCTTAATGAATTAAGAAACACTTAACCAGATAAACATGTAGTGGGACATGAGGGGGTTAAGTGGGTGCCTTGGATGGCATGTGGAATTTAGTGGGTGCCTTGGGTGGCAATTGAAATACGATTAGAAACACTTAACCAAAAATGAAACATGTAAGTGAACATGAATAAGAAGAGGGTTAAGTGGGATGTACTAGAGGGGACCACGCTTAGGTGGATAACTTGTGTCAAGTAATGGGGGCCCGTTTCAACCAGTAACCCATACGTATCTTTGTGGGCTCGACCCAAGTCGAGAACGGGACACGCACACTGGGCTTGACTGTAAGAGGCCAAAACGAGTTAGCGGTGGCAATGCAAGTCCAACGGGTTCATATGCGTGTGTGGGCCCGGGCTGGTAGGTAAGACTTTGTTGCATCCTGTAGGTATAAGCCGTGCATTATTGGTGGTATCGGGTTGCCACTTTGGGGAGTGATACACCCCACTGTGCGGCCAGCACGGGTATCTACGAGTTAGGGAGTCGATCGCATGGGGGTAGTGGGTACACCTAGTGGAGATAGGGGCAGGCGACACCTACGAAGGCAACTAGGGGTGCATGAAACTACCATTATCATTATTAAGTTTTGTAGACGGGATCAACCATTGGTTAACTAGTGGTGGTGCAGTATAGTAGTGGTGGTGCAATATGGTAATTGTCTTATAGTGGTTTAGGTGTGCTTTAACGTTATCTTTGTTCATCTTGTTTCCTTGTTTACTCTACCTTACTCAATTGTTCACAGTAATTTCCTTATTTTCCAACTTATGCCTTAGCCTAGTTATTTTGGTAATTATATTGTTAAAGTTATCGCACTCGCTAGACTTTATGTCTGACCCCCTTTGTTTCCTTCTCTTTTCTTCCTCCCCTCCCCCAGGTGCTCAGGTTGGAACTAGCACAAGTGGAGCTTGATTTTGGATAGCTATATCTCTACTTTTAGAAGTTGCTTGGATCGCTGAAGTAAAGTTCAGCCTCTCTTTATGGCTATTTTGAACTGGGATTATGTCCTTCAATTTATGTACTTTGATTTAGTCAAGATGGATATTATGTACTTCGACTCTGGTTTTTGATGATGTAATCAAACTTATGTGTTTACCGCTGCAATGAATAAAGTTTTACATTTTTAAGTACTGTTTATATCTGTCTTGTTGTTAAGTTTCTGTTCTATGCACACTTAAAATGCTCCATGGAAGTTAATGCATTCCCTTTGTGAGTGACATTAATGGACGTAGGGTGTTACATGTGGTATCAGAGCTGAAGATTACCAGAACAGATATGAATTTTGAAAAGTGTTTTTGAAAAAAACTTTTATAAAGAAGTACCTTCAAAAGTACGTTTTAAGGAAAGTATTTTCAAGAGAAAAACTTATTTTAGGAAGCATAACCCCAAGAGCCATATATCTTTCCTTCGGTTCTTTTGTATTGAATCTTTCCTTTTTCGTTTCAGCATGTCTGGAATTCCTGAGATACCTGAGGGGATAACGATACCAGGATCGTTTAGGAGGTATTTGGAGACTAGGCCACCACTGCAGGTCCAGCAAATGCTCCTCCTCCTCCTCGGGTCGATACTTTTATAAAGATATGTAAGGACTTTCGGGCAATGGGTGGAAAACCTTTTCACGGGACGGAGACATTTGTTGAAGCTCGTAATTGGCTAAAGGAGGTGGAAGAATTGTTTGGGATCTTTGAAGTGGATGATGGAAGAAAGGTCCAGTTAGCTACCTGGCTAATGAAGGATGAGGCCTCGTTTTGGTGTGAGGTCACTAATGGAGAACGTCCAGTCGATACATGGCCAGATTTTAGTCGGAGGTTTGAGGCGAAGTTTCTCTCACGGGCTGAAGAAAATTTATATATGGAAAGATTTTTGGCATTTAAGCAAGGGAATCTATCGATGAAAGAATACGTCAATAAGTTCAACTAGTTGGCGAGATTTGGCTTGGACTTGGTGAATACTCCAGAAAAGAAGGCGCTGAGATTTGTTAAGGGTTTGAACGAGCCGCTTCATGGGTTAGCTATGACCCACATCCCCATGGGGGCTACCTTTAAGAGGGTAGTTGACATGGTGCTTATGCATGAAGAAGAGAAGGGCGCCAACGCTAATAAGGCACCCGAGAAGAAAGGGGATCAAAAGAAGCCGCAAAAGCGGCAACATAATCAGAAAGGTGGTAAAGGCAACAATGCAAAGGGAAAGAAAAGATGCTTTAACTGTGGGACACCAGGCCATCTAAGCAAAGATTGTAGGAAGAAAAAGAAGACTGGTTGTTTCCACTGTGGCGAAGCGGGACATCTGATTAAGGACTTCCCAAGGAAAGGGCAGAGGGCAGGGTCTACCTCGGGAGGACATGTGCAGGCTCTTATGGCACCAGGGAAGGCAAGGGGGCAAGTTCAGGCTATCATGCTCCCACCGCTGCAAGAACGAGGTAGAGCAATTTCCGTTGAAAGTTTAGTTTTTCTGTTTGATCATCCTGTCCGTACTTTATTCGATTCTGGCACATCACATTCGTTTATTTCTACATCATTAGTTGAAACACTACACCTAGATACTAGTTTAGTTACAAATCCCTTAGTAGTCTCAAATCCTATTGGTGGTTCAGGTCATCTTTCAATAATTTGTCGGGATTTGAGAGTGTTTATCTTGGGCGTTGAGTTTGAATGCAACGCCTTTGTTCTTGGCTTCATGGGCTACGACTTGATTCTAGGTATGGATTGGCTAACTAGATACAGGGCCATCCTAGATTGTGAAAGAAGGGTAGTTAGATTGTTGACTTGTTGTGGAAAGACCCTTGATATTTCTTGTGACCCTAGAGGTCCAGTAATGCTTAGCTACCTAGAATCCCTTGACGCATCCGATGATGATTTACATTCTGTTCGTATAGTCCGTTAATATTTTGATGTCTTCGATGAGGTGAGGGGTTTACCCCCAAAACGTTAGATAAAATTTCGAATATATCTAGTAGATAATGCAAAGCCAGTTGCATTACCAGTGCAACACATGGCTCCAAGAGAGAGAAGAGAACTCAGTTAGAAAGTGAAGGAGTTGCTTGAGAAGGGGTTCATCAGACGTAGTATATCAGAGTGGGGTGCTCCAGTAGTATTTGCCACGAAGGCATATGGGTCCCTTAGACTTTGTGTGGACTATATAGAACTTAATAAACTTACTAAGAAGAAAAGGCACCCACTGCCGAGGATTGACGATCTCTTCGATCAGTTAATTGGTGCCTCAGTGTTTTCGCAGTTGGACTTAGCCACGGGTTTCAATCAGTTGAGAGTGGTTGAGGATATCATAGACAAGACTGCCTTTATGACTCCAGACGACTTCTTCGAGTGGCTCGTGATGCCCTTCGATTTGACAAACGCCCCCGCATACTTTGTTGACTTGATGAGTAGGGTGTTTAGGGAGTACCTTAACAAATTCGTGGTAGTCTTTGTGGACGACATCTTGATCTTTTATAAAAACAAGGAAGAGCATGCCTTACATCTTAGGGAAGTGTTGGAGACCCTTCGAGCTCATAGCGTTAAAGCTAAATTTTCTAAATGTCACTTTTTGGAGGAAGGAAGTGCGATTCTTAGGGCACGTGGTTTCCAAAGAAGGGATAGCTGTGGATCCCGTGAAGGTAGTGGCCATCCAAGATTGGAAGGTCCCTAAAAATGCCACCGAGGTGAGGAGTTTCTTATGGTTAGCTGGCTACTATAGGAAGTTTATCAAAGACTTCGCAAAAATATTAGCTCCATTAACACGCTTGACGAAGAAGAACCTAGTTTTCACATGGGACATAGATTGTGATGATGCGTTCCAACGTTTAAAGAGAGCTTTGACCACAGCCCCAGTTTTAGTGTTGCCAGATGGGAGTAAGCCATTTACCGTTTATACCGATGCTTGTGGGACAGGACTAGGCGCAGTCTTAATGCAAGAGGGAAGGGTAATAGCCTATAGTGGAAGGCAGTTGAGAGTGCATGAGAAAAATTACCCTACACATGACCTAGAGTTGGCCGCTATTGTTTTCGGGCTTAAGTCTTGGCGCCATTATCTTCTTGGTGAGAAATTCGAATTGTTCACTGACCACAAATCGCTAAAATACTTGTTCTCTCAGAAGGAATCGAACTTAAGGCAGCAAAGGTGGATGGAATTCTTAGCATCCTATGACTTCGAAATAGCATATACCCCTGGCAAGGGTAACGTGGTGGCAGACGCCTTAAGTAGGAAAAGGTTATCCTTGAGTCCGTTGTTTGTTGAGCGGCGAAGCTTAGAGTTCATCTTTACATTTGACTTTAGACCTTCCGTTGACTTTGTACCCGGTTTGCTATCATCCTTAGAGGACAGACCTACGCTTTTGGGATGGATTGGTGAGGCACAGTGAGATGACCCATAGTTGGTTGAGTTAGTAGAGAATCTCAAAAGGGGGGAGTCATCGAGCCATCTCAGTAGGTATACCCTAGATGATAAGGGTTGGTTACGTAGGGACGGTAGACTTTGTGCACTACGGGAAGAGAATTTGAGGAAGACCATTCTTGATGATGCACATCGTTTGAAGATGACCATCCATCCCGGCAGGGACAAGATGTACATGGACATGAGACGAGTTTACTTTTGGGTCGGTATGAAGAGGGATGTGGACGAGTTTGTCGCTAGATTCTTGGTGTGCCAACAAGTAAAAGCAGAGCAAAAGAAACCCGGTGGGTTGCTTCACCCATTGGAGGTTCCACAATGGAAGTGGTAAAGTGTCTCGATGGACTTTGTTGATGGGTTACCGAGATCAAGGAAGGGTAATACGGGGATTTGGGTCGTGGTAGACAGACTTACTAAGAGAGCCCATTTCATTCTCGTAAAGAGTAAGAGGACTGCTCCATTGTTAGCCTCCGTATACATTCGAGAAATAGTTCGTTTGCATGGTGTTCCTTCTAGCATAGTGAGCGAGCGCGATCCTATCTTCACTAGCGAATTTTGGAAAAGCTTGCAAGAGGCGGTAGGGATTCAGTTATGTTTGAGCACCGCATATCATCCTCAGACGAACGGCCAAACCGAGAGGGTTAATCGTATTCTAGAGGACCTTTTGAGGCTATGTGTCTTAGACTTTGGAGGTACATGGGAGGAACACCTTCCGTTGGTGGAGTTTGCGTATAATAATAGTTTTCAGTCTAGCACTGGCATGGCACCGTTCGAAGCTCTTTATGGACGGTTGTGTTGTTCGCCTACATGTTGGTGGGAGTCTACAGATAAGATCTTACTTGGGCCCGATATGATTAGAGAGACTTCGGAAAAGATTGATTTGATTCGAAGGAGGATGAAGCCGGCGCAAGATAGGCAGAAATCTTATGCTGACAAGAGGAGGACAGATCTTGAGTTTGATATTGGGGAAATGGTCTTTGTCAAGGTGTCTCCATTATGGAATGTCGTTCGCTTTGGGTCCGTTGGGAAGTTAGCAAAAGGGTTCGTAGGGTCGTTTCCAATAAAGGAGAGGATTAGGCAGATGGCGTATAGAGTGGAGTTGCCAGAGAGACTTAGTGGTGTACACGATGTATTCCATGTATCACATTTGAGGAAGTGCTTGCACGAGACCGCGGAAGTGGTAGAGTCGAGCTTGCTTAGAGAGGTGGAGATTGAGCGTGATGCGATGATTTGACGAGCTCCTACGTGCATTCTTGGGTCGGAGATTAAGAAATTGAGGAATCGAGAGGTCAAGCTAGTCAAAGTGCAATGGGGAGATGATGAGAGCAACGCTACTTGGGAGACGGAAGAGAAGATGCGTTCATTATACCCTTTTCTTTTCGAGGGTATGTCTTTTAATTTCTCCTTTATCGCTTAGCTTGTACTTGTTTTATCTTTAGTATGTCCTCTCGCTAGTATCTTTGACCTTTAGATAGGGTAATCCTATGGTTGAAACATGTGTTTGAGACATGTTATGTATGATGGATGCATGTGGATGCAAGTGTTTGCTAGTGGTTGCTAGTAGATGCATATACACACACTTTAGGCACTAGATCGGCTCAGTCACTTCATATTGCATATTGCATATAAATGTGTGTACATATTTAAGTAATGGATGTATAATGGTTGTGTTATCATATGGATGTTGCATTTTGGTGAATGGTTGTGCACACATGTAGAAATAATATGTATCGATAGGATTCTTTCGCATACATAATGGACGCATGGCACTATCATGGCTTGTATTAAGGAGGTCAACTGAATCAGTAGACAACCTGATTTTGCATTAGATAAAGAACATATACACAAACTTCTTGCATATGTCCATACAGCATTAGGAATTTTATAAGGACAATGGATGCCGATGTTTGATGGTTGATTAGATGGTTGTTTGGATGTTAGGATATGCATTCTCATTAACTTGGAGATTTCGGGGGCGAAATCCTTTAAGGAGGGGAGAATGTAACACCCCGTATTTTTGTTAACACTATAATAACAAATTAAAGAATAACTAATCTCAGATGAGAGAATTAAGGAAACGGGTTGCGCCATTGTGTTCGTCTCGGAATTCTGGTTGAGATAGAGTCCGAGTTTGCGTGAATTGGACTTCGTATGAAGAAGTTATGGCCATCGGAAGTTTCAGAAAATTCAAAACAGATTTTAGAAAATTCAAATTTCACAGTCAGACAGGCTAGGCGGGAAAATTCCCGCCAGGGCCAGGTCGACCTGGGGGTCGACCTACCCTGACCAGGTCGACCATAGGGTCGACCTGCGCCCCTCACCCCCCCTTTCCCCAGGCAGATTTGATTAGTGACCTGTTAATGACTGTGTACTGACTCATTATGGTTTCAGATCTGCACTGATTGGCTGGGATTAATTCTGGATTGATCGGACAGCCTAAACTAATCCTAAACTCTATAAAAACACCTATAGACTCAAACCCTAAAATCAAAATAAAATTATATTCATGGCCTCCATGTCGTCACCTTGCAACTCAGAATAGCCGCCACCAATTAGAGAGGAAGAAAGCTAATCAAATTCAATTCTTTTTAACTCTAACAACGAATCTTCTTCAAAGGAATGCTAATACAACTTCGGAACTCAGAATTCAGAACTCAAGACCTTCTTTGAGTTGTGAGTTCGATTTATTTAATAAAATAATTAGCAATTTAATTGGATTCAGTTATGATGTGGATTATATAGATATGATGTGAATTATTGACCGCATGTTATAATTATGTTGTAAAATTGTGATGTTATCATATATGTTGTAAATTCTATGATGTTTTGTTGTGATGTTATCATCTATGTTGTAAAGTTATGATGCTACTATCTATGTTGTAATTCTATGATTGGCTTATGTATAATCAAATCATCATGTTGTTCATATGCTAGTTTGGTTATGTTGATTCATATGATAAATCATATATATGTATGCAAGTTTAGATTTTGATTTAGACATGAATCATATGCAAGTTGAAGAAAATTATATGTAACCTTACATGTTTCATGACATCTAGTTTATGTGAAAATTTGATCTAAAGTTAGGCTATGACATGTGTGAGTTCTATGATAAATTCTACATGCTAGTTTACATGTTTAGATGTAAGTTTACACCATCGTTATGTTACATAAATCACATATGCAAGTTTATATAAATATATGAGTTTGGAATATGAATCATGTTATGCAAGTTTGTGGTTATTGCCTACGCAAGTTTACACCTTTAGATGTAGATCTATGACATACATAATTTATGCAAATTACCTAACAAGTTTACACCAAATAGATTTGGATCTATGACATATGTAGTTTTATGCAAGTTGTAACTTTGGCCTATGCATGTCTTAGAAGTAGAACATCATTCACACATGCAAGTTCACCCCTTATGTTTAGATCTATTTTTAGTTATATGTATGTTGTGATGTTTTCTCTTTATTCTACAAGTTAGAATATTCGAGTCTAACGTATATTTTACGTTAAACGAACGAACGTACAACGTGGGGTAAGGGGACAATATTAAAAGATTTAATATTAAGAATTAGCATAAATGCTTTAAATGGCATAAAATAAATTTGTGATGAAATTGGTATAATTTTACATACCATAAATAGATAGACATAATTGAGTCAATTATGGCCATAGTTAAATTTGGAATTGATTGATAATTTAAATAGGGAAATTAATTCAAATTGGGGAATGATTAATCAGGTGTAATTAATCGTCTAAGACACAAGGTTAGGCTCGTTTGTGGTGTAAGACTGCCCGGACCCGCCCAGCAAATCCAGCTTCCACAAATGTCAGTCTAATGTGGGAGGTCTTAGGCATAAATTAAATATGTGACAGTTGTAAAGACGCTCTTTTGTGGTGTAAGACTGCCCGGACCCGCCCGGCAAATCCAGCTGCCACAAATGCCAGTCTAATGTAGGAGGTCTTTATAAGGTTACGGTCTTAATGAATTAAGAAACACTTAACCAGATAAACATGTAGTGGGACATGAGGGGGTTAAGTGGGTGCCTTGGGTGGCATGTGGAATTTAGTGGGTGCCTTGGGTGGCATTTGAAATACGATTAGCAACACTTAACCAAAATTGAAACATGTAAGCGAACATGAATAAGAATAGGGTTAAGTGGGATGTACTAGAGGGGACCAAGCTTAGGTGGATAGCTTGTGTCAAGTAATGGGGGCCCATTTCAACCAGTAATGTAATAACCCGGAAAATGTGAACCAGTTTAAAAATTTTAAATTAGGTTATTAACAAGAAATTTGAATGATTAAAATAGCCTATTCCCATAAAATATAGAATATTTCAATAAATTAGAGAGTTAAGAAATAGTAAGTCAGTTTGAAAATTGATATTTTGCATATGGCCTCGGAATTCGACGAAACCACTTTTGTCGGGTCCGGGATGTCAAACTATTGCTAGGTTTCAAATTTCATAATTTTTCGAATCAATATGTGAGCGTGGCAAAAGAAAACGCGTTTGACCAGTTTCTATTGAATTTAATCGACTGGAAATTGGCCATTTTTCAAACGGTCTCAGAATTCGACGAAACTAGTTTTGTTAGGACCGTATCGTCAATACGAAACTAGAAAATATTTTTCTGGAATTTTTCTAGTTAGTATGTGACCCCGGTAATTTGAAATGTACGTTTAAAATTCAATATAAGGATTTAAATTGTAAATTCAACGGAAACTGATTGTAACGATCAAACCAGCTTGCGATACATATCCCATTGTGTTCGGAATGGGGGTAAAACGCTATGGACGACAGGCGGTGGACCTCGTTTCGAGATCGTATGTAAAAGTCAACCCTTGTGCATAATTAAATAATTAAATAATAAAATAAAAAAAACTACCTTTCCCCCTTTTTCTCCTTCGTTGCCCCCCCCCCCCGATTCATTATACAGAAACATTAAAAAAAAAAAAAAACCTAATCTAAATCGCCGCCGCCCCCTGACCTGGAAGCCACCGCCGACACCGCCGACAATCGAAGAAGCCGCCCCACCACCCTCGCAACCTCCTCCCACCGAACGAACCATCGAGCAACCCTCGCCCTCGACACCTCCGAAACCACCGCCGCGACAACCCCGACACCTCCGAACGCCGCCTCAGAACCCACCGACTCCTCCTCCTCCCATTCGAAGCTCGGTGAGCGTTTAATTTAATTTTATTTTATTTTTGCTTTTTGTTTTTGTTTTACAGTAAATGTATAAACTGTTTTTCTTTTTATGATTTAAAAACTGTTTTAAAGGGAATTATAAAACTGATTTTTGTTTTAGGTTTTTAAAACAGAATTTTTTTTTTTTGAAAGAAAATAAAACTGAGTTTTTATTTTAAGTTATAAAAACTGTTTTTTTTATAAAGTTTTAAAACTGTTTTCTTTATAAAAGAGTTTTAAAAACAGAAATTTAAAATTGAAAACTGTTTGTTTTAAAAGGAAAATAAAAACAGAATTTTTAAAGAGTTAAAACTGATTTTTTTCTAAAAAGGAAAAACTGCATTTTTAAAAGGGATTTAAAAAAAAAACTGCATTTTTTAAAAGAGAAAAAAAAACTGCATTTTTAAAAGAATAGAAAAAAACCTGTATTTTTTAAAAGAGAAAAAAAAACTGCATTTTTAAAAGAATAGAAAAAAAACTGCATTTTTCTAAAAGGAAAAAAAACTGCATTTTTTAAAAGAGAAAAAAAACTGCATTTGAAAAAGATAAAATAAAAACTGCATTTGAAAAAGATAAAATAAAAACTGCATTTGAAAAAGATAAAATAAAAACTGCATTTTGAAAAAGAAGAAAAAAATTGCATTTTTGAAAGAAGGAAAAGTAAAACTGCATTTTTAATAAAGAGTAAAACTGCATTTATTTTAAAGAGTAAAACTGCATTTTTAATAAAAGAAAAACTGCATTTATTTTAAAGATAAAAACTGCATTTATTTAAAAGAAAAAAAAGATTATAAAAGCAGTTTTGAAAGAATAATAAAAATATAATCTTTATATTTAATAGCGAAGTCAAAATGCAATCTTTATATATTGAATAACATAGTAAAAATTCGATTTTTACCTATGTAGAGGATACAGTCAACGAAAGCAACAAGAAGCACAAGTAGGCGAAGTTTCTATTAAGGAAAAATCGTGTGAGTGGATAGCTATTGGTGAGGATTTCTCACTCTTCAATTTCGTTTTTATAAATATTATCTATGTTGAAAATGAAAGTGAATTGCTATATATATATATATATACGCCCCTCGTCCACAAACCATGGACGATATTTATTGGTTGAAATTGTTGTGAAAACTGATTGATAGCGAATGATTATTTGGGATTGTTTGTGATTGATATTGGTTGATTGCGGTTGAAAAATACCCGTTTGTGGTTGAAAAATATTTGGTTGAAACCACATAGGATAAGTTTGTGGAAATGAAATAAATATATACATGCCGCCTGCGTGCGAATTAGATGCATGATTCCCATTGTCAAAAACCACGAGGTTTTAAGGTAGAGCGAGGAGCCGTACTAGGGACGGTGCCGGTGTAACTACCCTGCCATTATGCTGCCGAAATTTTGAATAATATTCTTGTGTTTGAATTATTTTCATATGCTTAAACTATATTTATTCATTGTATAGAAAACATTCATGTGTTGAATTGCTATTCATTCGTTGTTTAGAAATTCATGTGTTGAATGATATTCATATTTTGAAATAAACTGTTAGATAATAAAAATCACATTTTTATCTATATATAGAAACTATAGAAAACATTCATGTGTTGAATTGCTATTCATTCGTTGTTTAGAAATTCATGTGTTGAATGATATTCATATTTTAAAATAAACCGTTCGATAATAAAAATCACATTTTTATCTATATATAGAAACTATAGAAAACATTCATGTGTTGAATTGCTATTCATTCGTTGTTTAGAAATTCATGTGTTGAATGATATTCATATTTTAAAATAAACCGTTCGATAATAAAAATCACATTTTTATCTATATATAGAAACTATAGAAAACATTCATGTGTTGAATTGCTATTCATTCGTTGTTTAGAAATTCATGTGTTGAATGATATTCATATTTTGAAATAAATCGTTCGATAATAAAAATCACATTTTTATCTATATATAGAAACTATAGAAACATTCATGTGTTGAATTGCTATTCATTCGTTGTTTAGAAATTCATGTGTTGAATGATATTCATATTTTGAAACAAACCGTTCGATAATAAAAATCACATTTTTATTGTATGTATAAATCGTTGAAATGTGAAGTGTTAAAAATAGCCACTTGTTCAAAATAAACATATATGAGTTGAAATATTCATTAATTGGCTAATGAAATGATTTGCACCTATTTATGTAACATTAGAATGAATGGTGTTTTTAAACCAAACAGGAATCAAATATGAAGTTGAATAGAAAATGATAATTGACAAGAACTGTATATATATGTACCTGCATATTTATTGAACAGGTTATAGCAAAGGGGCTAGAGAAGAGGAATAAAATTTGTGCCCGACAAATAGGTACACATTTACTGATTTGTTTGGGTGATGATTTTTGAGCCTGTTGGCTAGCCGCTTGGCTTTTTCTTTTTCTTTTTGAGATTAGAAGGACCGGGACGCTATTTGCGATTTCCCGATGCCCCCGGTACAATGGAGGTTATGGCGAAATTTTTCCAAAATTTAGGGAGTTAGAAAAATATTTGAAGTGAAAACGATATAGAAATCATCGAATGAACTATATTTATATAAATATAAATAAAATTAAAACGAAACGAGGCCGTGCAGTTCGTATTTTGAAACCGTGATTTCAAACGACTAGTGCGGGAAATCCGACCATTGGATTTTCCCGAAACCTCAACCGTCGGGTTCGCCTTGGAATAATCCAATGGTTGGATTGTCCGGAATGTTTAATTCAAAATTAAGGAAAAACAGCGCCAGAAACGATTATATATATATATATATATATAAATATAATTAAATTTAATCGAATAACGACGCTGCAGTTCGTAAATTGAAATCGTAACTTCAAACGACTAGTGTGGAAGATCCGACCGTCGGATTCTCACGAAACTGGAACCGTTGGGTTCGCTTTGGGAATATCTTCCTAATGATGTAAAATTTGTGAAGATCCAACGGTTAGATTTTCCGATATGTGTAAAACAAATTAAGGGAAAAACAGCGCCAGTGACGCGAAACGACCTGAAACGTCGTTTAATTAAATAAGGCCATTTTTAAATAAATAAAAATGGCGAAAAATCGTTATAAAATATTATAAGCAACATAGGTTGCAAATAAACCAGTTGGGCTTGAATTGTTTGATATTTGATGGTTGTATGTGTATGACATGAAAATAACACTAAATAACTGAAAGATGGATGTCGAATAATATAACCATATAAAGAATCGATTTAAATTCTAATGACGTGAGTTATTTGAAAAGGCCGAGCTAACCCTCATTTCAAGTAATTCATCGAGCGATTCGAATTGGAAGATGCAAAGACGATTCAAGACCGACGATCTTCGTATCGGTTGGATGGGCGCTACTGAGGTTCCTAACCGGAGTAGCTACCGGAAAGGGACGGAAGTAGTAGCCGTCTGAACGTGTATGTTGATTGGACGGATATACGAGGAATTTGACGCCTCCGGTTTCGTTCAGACCCAGGACGGACTTGTAAATGGACTGTGTGTCTGACATTGGATTTTGTTCTATACTGATTGATCTCTGTTAAATATATATCTGTTTGGCGGCGGAGAATTTATTCTCTTGCTTAACGCCCTTCTCTGAGACGTACGAGCTTAGAGGTTATATATCGATGGAAATCAATCGTATGGAGTGGACTGCCTATGTGGCATGCCAAGATGCTGTGATCAAGGCTTCTGTTGCAAAGCAAAGTCTTGTGGATGATGATCAAAGCAAGGTCTACGTGGCCTAGCTTTGTGTATTTCGTAGATTCGCGAACCTCACACCTCGGTATGAGTTAAAAACGGGATACGGGCCGCTGGGAGAGCACGACGTTTCTTTCTAGCTATGGTGGTGTCAGTGACTTACCAGCCCTGACATATATATCTATTTTTCACCTTTGTGGTTGTTGGAATGCGAGGCGCCTCGATTATAGGTCTGTAAGGACCGGGAAACGTGTGTTCAGGAATTGCCAATCCTCTAACGTAAGTGAGGACCGGCCCAGCCGATCCAGGGGTTACCCAGTGTGCGTAATCCTGAGGCATTTGCTAGAGTGTCTCGAAGCGGAGAGGAGCTTGCCCCTTGCCTCGACTCATGACGGAAATCCAATTTCCAATACGAAACAACGGACTTAATTGTAGAACTAGTATGGTGACATAGTATATGGTAGCTATGCCGTCTATGATTGATATTTATGATGCTATTCGTTTTTGAAACATATATGCACTAGTAATAATATCAAATGATTTCTCCTTATACGTATCAAGCATATTTGGCTATTATAAGGTAAAACTCTATCCTCCGGCTTGCGTTGCATTGTGTGATGGGACCTGAGTCTTATAATAGCTTCATTCTGTCTAAAAGCATTGCGATTGTCTTAAAAAGAATTTACCTTGTTTTAATTGCACTAGCAATCACTGGAGTAAACCCGTTCCGCGAAAGTGGCATGGTCCTATGATTTGCTATTACTATTGTTTAACTGTTAAATGGATTCCTCATACCAGTCCCCATGACTGACTCGTTGTTTGTTTCACTTTGCAAACGCGGGTGCCCTTATTTTCACACGGGCAGCCTAGTACACAGGTGACAGGTGATTTTTGGTTCTGCACTGCTGCATAGCATGCACTTTTGGCTCATGGCGAGGCTGACTTCATAGTGATGACTTAGATATTTTCCGCCATTCCTGTATTTATGCTTATGATTCCGCCACTGGCGATGCAGACTGATTTACTTTCCGTATTTCTCACGATATGTATATGTATTCCGCCTTCGGCGATGTAGACTGATATTCTTATTTTGTCACTGCATGTATGTATTCCGCCTCTGGCGATGATGACTGATCACTTCCCTTTCTTTTTACTAAGTATATCCCACGTTATGCTATTCTGATATTCCTACATGTTGTGATTCCGCTGTCATATCCATGTAAAATTATTTTATTTATTGTTTCTGCTATTATCTGTACTCTGCTATGATGATTAATGTGTTATTTCCTAATGATTATCCTTAATACCGCCCCTCGGATTTTGGGATCGTCAGAGTTGGTATCAGAGCTTTGGTTAACCTTAGTTCTGGGATCTAACACATTAAACACCTCGTCAGAATAGAATCAGTAGTGTTCTAATGCGAGTAGCTCATTAGAGATAGGATTAGCAATGTCCTAGAATGAGCTAAGCAGATTAGCAAAACAATTTGATCAGTACATCATCATTATCTTTCCTTGTATTTCCTTGCTTTATCATTTATGAAAATTATCAAATCTGTGAGCTTGACTCTTTCCTTGCTTATACAGTACTCTTAGATGGCTACACGAGCAGCAGCAGCCAGAGGAGGCCGTGGAGGCCGAGGAGATGCAGCAGGAGGACGGGGGAATATCCCCGTAGCTGCAGAGATCCCTATTATTCAGGCACCAGCTCCCGAAGACTTTGAGTTGGATAAAGTGGCAAAGAGATACCGAAATCTGGGAGGGAAACCTTTTACTGGCACAGGCACAGTGACCGAAGCTATCGCTTGGCTGAAGACCTGTGAGAAAATCTTTGAAGGTATGGGCATGGGAACTAACAACAAAGCCCGACTTGGCATTTGGCTTCTTCAGGAAGAGGCAGAGCTGTGGTGGGACGCCATTACTTCTGGAGATGCAGCTGGTACTATCCGAACTTGGGAACAGTTCAAGACTCTATTCAATGAGAAGTTTGTGCCAGAACAAGCTCTTGAGAGGATGCGGGAGCAATTTGCTAATCTCCAGCAGGGAGACCTCTCAATTCAAGACTATCTGAATAAGTTCACTCAGCTATCGCGCTATGCTCCAGAGTTGGTTTTGACCGACAAAGCGAAGAATAAAAGATTCATTTTTGGGCTGAAGCGCAAATACCATGATAGGGCTATGAGCAACATCAAACTTTCTTTTACCGAACTCGTAGAGATGGCTTGCAACTACGAGGACATGGATGAGAGGCATGCTAGCCAAGACCGCGCTAAGAGCCAAGCAGGGATCAAGCGCAAGACCTCAACTGACCAACCTGAATCTAGCATCACCGCGGCCGCGACTCAAAAACCCGCAAAGATCCCAAAAGGCAACTGCTACAATTGCGGGAAGCCCGGTCATTTCTCTAATGTATGCAAAGCCCCAAAGAAGCCAAGGGCCAGTGACTCAGTTGAATGCTACAATTGCCACAAGAAGGGGCACTACAGCAATAATTGTCCTTTGAAGAAGAGCGCACAAGTGGCCCATGTTTATGACGGGAATACCCCGCCAGCTATCACCGACGGCTCAGGTAAACCCGATGTCTTGGGAGGTACCCTTACTATTAAAAATATTCCTGTTTCTGTACTTTTTGATACAGGTGCATCACGTAGCTTCATTTCTGGTAAAATTGTACACAAGTTAAAATTGAAACAAAGAAAACTTAAGGAACCAATTAAAGTTCAAAACCCAATAGGAGGTTCTGTTAGTCTCGGTATATATTGTAAAGTGCCTATTTCCTTTTCCCGATACCGATTTCCTTTTGATTCGATTGTCATGGACCTTTCCGAATTTGATATGATATTGGGACTAGACTGGTTGACAAAATATAAGGCCGAAGTTAGATGTGCCGAAAGAATCGTTAAAGTTGAAACAAAATCTGGGCATATCACTATACCTTGTCTCGGTGCGGAAATTAATAGAACAGAATTCTGGGCTTCTTTAGAAATTACTCCCCCTTCAATAGAAAAGATACCGGTCGTGAAAAACTACGCGGATGTGTTTGAAGAAGTAGAGAACTTACCGCCGCAAAGAGAAATTGAATTTAGAATTGATCTAATTCCGAATGCTCGACCAGTAGTCCATCCAATAAGAAGAATGGCCCCAAAAGAAAAAGAAGAGCTAAGTAGTCAAACCCGAGAATTACTTTGGAAAGGTCTGATCAGACCAAGCTTTTCAGCATGGGGAGCCGCAGTAGTATTTGTCCCTAAATCAGACGGTACTCTGAGACTTTGCGTCGATTACAGGGATCTCAACAAACAAACACTGAAGAACAAATATCCTTTGCCCCGAATAGATGATCTGTTGGATCAATTAAATGGAGCAACCGTATTCTCCAGAATGGACCTAGCTACATGTTTCCACCAATTGCGTATAGCCGAAGACTGTGTTCCTTTGACAGCCTTCAGGGGTCCCGATCTATTCTACGAATGGTTAGTAATGCCGTTCGGCTTGTGCAACGCTCCGGCATACTTCGTTGATCTTATGAACAGAGTGTTCCGTGGTGTGTTGAATAAATTTGTTCTAGTCTTCATCGATGACATTCTAATCTACTCTAAGTCGGAAGAAGAACATGCAAAACATTTAGAACAAGTGTTGGGAATTCTAAGAAGAAATGTCTTGAAAGCTAAATTTTCTAAGTGTGTCTTCTGGCAGAATGAAGTTAAATTCCTTGGCCACGTCGTATCAAAGGAAGGAATTGCTGTAGACCCAAGCAAAATTACAGCGATTCAGAACTGGAAACAACCCACTACACCCACTGAAGTTAGAAGTTTCCTTGGATTAGCTAGTTACTATCGGAAATTCGTTCAGGATTTTTCAAAGATATCAGGAGTTTTGACAAAGCTGACAAAGAAGCATGAAAAATTCAAATGGACTCCCGAATGTGAAGAAGCTTTCCAGGAGCTGAAACTGAAGTTGACAACCGCTCCGGTATTGACAATAATAGAAGGTAACCAAGACTTGACAGTATGGACAGATGCTTCTATTAGAGGGCTAGGCGCAGTGTTAATGCAAAAAGGCCAAGTGATCGCATATGCCAGTCGTCAACTAAAGCCACATGAAAGAAACTATGTTACTCATGATCTTGAGTTATTAGCTATCGTGTTTGCTTTAAGAATATGGAGGCATTATCTATTGGGCGAGAAATTCGAACTATACACCGATCATCAATCCCTGAAATACCTGTTCACCCAGAAAGATTTAAACCTGAGGCAACAGCGTTGGTTAGAATTCCTTGCAGCATACGATTTTGAAATTATATACACTCCAGGGAAAGCCAATGTAGTGGCGGATGCGCTCAGCAGGAAAAATGAAATCATCGCCAGTTTTGTCATCACGTCTTCATTAATAGACAAGATCTCGACTCTTCAGAAAGACGATGAATTTATTCAAAGAATCAGTCAAAGAGTCAAAGGAGGTGAATCCACAAGTTTTAGACTCGATGACAAGGGAGTTCTAAGATTAAAGGGTAGAATCTGCATCCCAAACCTTCCCGAGCTCAGGAGAGAAATACTTGATGAATGCCACAAATCCAAATTAAGTATCCATCCAGGTGTGAGCAAAATGTATAACGATATCAAACGCACATTCTGGTGGAGGTCAATGAAGAGAGATATCTCATTATATGTTAGCAGATGCTCCACTTGCCAACTAGTCAAGAGTGATCAGCAGAAATTGGCTGGATTATTACAACCATTAGAAATTCCAGGTTGGAAGTGGGAACAAATCTCGATGGATTTTATCGATGGCTTGCCTCGGACTAGGAAAGGAAACGACAGTATATGGGTAATCGTAGATCGCTTCACGAAGACTGCCCATTTTATACCTGTCCGATCCAACAGAACGGCTCAAAGTCTGGCGCAAATTTACTTCAAAGAAATTGTTAAACTTCATGGAGTACCGCTCAATATAGTCAGCGATAGAGATCCCCTGTTCACTAGCAAATTCTGGGAAGCATTCCAAGAAGAATTGGGAACCAAATTAAATCTAAGCACCGCTTATCACCCTCAGACAGACGGCCAAACTGAGCGGGTGAATAGAATTTTAGAAGATTTGCTGCGGGCTTGCGTTATTGATTTTGGAGGCTCATGGGAAGATCATTTACATTTAGCAGAATTCTCTTACAACAATAGCTATCAAGCAAGTTTGGGAATGTCCCCATTTGAAGCACTATACGGTAGACCGTGCAGATCTCCCGCATGTTGGGTAGAACCTGGCAACAGACTAGTGTTAGGGCCCGATATGATTCAAGAAGCATCGGATAAAGTCGATTTCATTAAGAAGAGATTAAAAACCGCACAGAGCCGGCAGAAAAGTTATGCTGATGCGAGAAGAAGGGATATATCGTTTGCCGTAGGCGATTATGTTTATTTAAGAGTTTCTCCCATGCGAGGAGTAATCAGATTTGGCAAGACTGGGAAGTTGGCACCGAGATTTATTGGTCCCTTTCCTATACTTGAACGGATTGGAACTCTTGCATATAGGGTATCATTACCAGATTGGTTGCCTGGTGTACATAATGTGTTCCACGTATCTCAACTCAGAAAACATGTTCATGATCCAGATCTTGTTGTGGAAGAAGCAGCACAACAGGATATTGACATAACTCCAGAATTAGCACTCAAGAGAGATCCATTAAAGATAGTCGGCAAAGAAACCAGAGAGCTAAGGAGGAAAAAGATTCACTTAGTCAAAGTGCAGTGGAGTAGTGATCCTAGAGACTGTACTTGGGAAACTGAGGAGAGCATTAAGCAAGCCTATCCCAAATGCAGAGTGGACATCTCTGACTAACTCCGGTGCAAGGTACCTTTACAATACTTTGCATTTACATTTTATTTCCTGCTTAACTATTATTTCCTTTTCGAGGACGAAAAGTTTTAAGTGGGGGAGATTGTAATAACCCGGAAAATGTGAACCAGTTTAAAAATTTTAAATTAGGTTATTAACAAGAAATTTGAATGATTAAAATAGCCTATTCCCATAAAATATAGAATATTTCAATAAATTAGAGAGTTAAGAAATAGTAAGTCAGTTTGAAAATTGATATTTTGCATATGGCCTCGGAATTCGACGAAACCACTTTTGTCGGGTCCGGGATGTCAAACTATTGCTAGGTTTCAAATTTCATAATTTTTCGAATCAATATGTGAGCGTGGCAAAAGAAAACGCGTTTGACCAGTTTCTATTGAATTTAATCGACTGGAAATTGGCCATTTTTCAAACGGTCTCAGAATTCGACGAAACTAGTTTTGTTAGGACCGTATCGTCAATACGAAACTAGAAAATATTTTTCTGGAATTTTTCTAGTTAGTATGTGACCCCGGTAATTTGAAATGTACGTTTAAAATTCAATATAAGGATTTAAATTGTAAATTCAACGGAAACTGATTGTAACGATCAAACCAGCTTGCGATACATATCCCATTGTGTTCGGAATGGGGGTAAAACGCTATGGACGACAGGCGGTGGACCTCGTTTCGAGATCGTATGTAAAAGTCAACCCTTGTGCATAATAAAATAATAAAATAAAAAAAACTACCTTTCCCCCTTTTTCTCCTTCGTTGCCCCCCCCCCCCCCCGATTCATTATACAGAAACATTAAAAAAAAAAAAAAAACCTAATCTAAATCGCCGCCGCCCCCTGACCTGGAAGCCACCGCCGACACCGCCGACAATCGAAGAAGCCGCCCCACCACCCTCGCAACCTCCTCCCACCGAACGAACCATCGAGCAACCCTCGCCCTCGACACCTCCGAAACCACCGCCGCGACAACCCTGACACCTCCGAACGCCGCCTCAGAACCCACCGACTCCTCCTCCTCCCATTCGAAGCTCGGTGAGCATTTAATTTAATTTTATTTTATTTTTGCTTTTTGTTTTTGTTTTACAGTAAATGTATATACTGTTTTTCTTTTTATGATTTAAAAATTGTTTTAAAGGGAATTATAAAACTGATTTTTGTTTTAGGTTTTTAAAACAGAATTTTTTTTTTTGAAAGAAAATAAAACTGAGTTTTTATTTTAAGTTATAAAAACTGTTTTTTTTATAAAGTTTTAAAACTGTTTTCTTTATAAAAGAGTTTTAAAAACAGAAATTTAAAATTGAAAACTGTTTGTTTTAAAAGGAAAATAAAAACAGAATTTTTAAAGAGTTAAAACTGATTTTTTTCTAAAAAGGAAAAACTGCATTTTTAAAAGGGATTTTAAAAAAAAACTGCATTTTTTAAAAGAGAAAAAAAAACTGCATTTTTAAAAGAATAGAAAAAAAACTGCATTTTTTAAAAGAGAAAAAAAAACTGCATTTTTAAAAGAATAGAAAAAAAACTGCATTTTTCTAAAAGGAAAAAAAACTGCATTTTTTAAAAGAGAAAAAAAACTGCATTTGAAAAAGATAAAATAAAAACTGCATTTGAAAAAGATAAAATAAAAACTGCATTTGAAAAAGATAAAATAAAAACTGCATTTTGAAAAAGAAGAAAAAATTGCATTTTTGAAAGAAGGAAAAGTAAAACTGCATTTTTAATAAAGAGTAAAACTGCATTTATTTTAAAGAGTAAAACTGCATTTTTAATAAAAGAAAAACTGCATTTATTTTAAAGATAAAAACTGCATTTATTTAAAAGAAAAAAAAGATTATAAAAGCAGTTTTGAAAGAATAATAAAAATATAATCTTTATATTTAATAGCGAAGTCAAAATGCAATCTTTATATATTGAATAACATAGTAAAAATTCGATTTTTACCTATGTAGAGGATACAGTCAACGAAAGCAACAAGAAGCACAAGTAGGCGAAGTTTCTATTAAGGAAAAATCGTGTGAGTGGATAGCTATTGGTGAGGATTTCTCACTCTTCAATTTCGTTTTTATAAATATTATCTATGTTGAAAATGAAAGTGAATTGCTATATATATATATATATATACGCCCCTCGTCCACAAACCATGGACGATATTTATTGGTTGAAATTGTTGTGAAAACTGATTGATAGCGAATGATTATTTGGGATTGTTTGTGATTGATATTGGTTGATTGCGGTTGAAAAATACCCGTTTGTGGTTGAAAAATATTTGGTTGAAACCACATAGGATAAGTTTGTGGAAATGAAATAAATATATACATGCCGCCTGCGTGCGAATTAGATGCATGATTCCCATTGTCAAAAACCGCGAGGTTTTAAGGTAGAGCGAGGAGCCGTACTAGGGACGGTGCCGGTGTAACTACCCTGCCGTTATGCTGCCGAAATTTTGAATAATATTCTTGTGTTTGAATTATTTTCATATGCTTAAACTATATTTATTCATTGTATAGAAAACATTCATGTGTTGAATTGCTATTCATTCGTTGTTTAGAAATTCATGTGTTGAATGATATTCATATTTTGAAATAAACTGTTAGATAATAAAAATCACATTTTTATCTATATATAGAAACTATAGAAAACATTCATGTGTTGAATTGCTATTCATTCGTTGTTTAGAAATTCATGTGTTGAATGATATTCATATTTTAAAATAAACCGTTCGATAATAAAAATCACATTTTTATCTATATATAGAAACTATAGAAAACATTCATGTGTTGAATTGCTATTCATTCGTTGTTTAGAAATTCATGTGTTGAATGATATTCATATTTTAAAATAAACCGTTCGATAATAAAAATCACATTTTTATCTATATATAGAAACTATAGAAAACATTCATGTGTTGAATTGCTATTCATTCGTTGTTTAGAAATTCATGTGTTGAATGATATTCATATTTTGAAATAAATCGTTCGATAATAAAAATCACATTTTTATCTATATATAGAAACTATAGAAACATTCATGTGTTGAATTGCTATTCATTCGTTGTTTAGAAATTCATGTGTTGAATGATATTCATATTTTGAAACAAACCGTTCGATAATAAAAATCACATTTTTATTGTATGTATAAATCGTTGAAATGTGAAGTGTTAAAAATAGCCACTTGTTCAAAATAAACATATATGAGTTGAAATATTCATTAATTGGCTAATGAAATGATTTGCACCTATTTATGTAACATTAGAATGAATGGTGTTTTTAAACCAAACAGGAATCAAATATGAAGTTGAATAGAAAATGATAATTGACAAGAACTGTATATATATGTACCTGCATATTTATTGAACAGGTTATAGCAAAGGGGCTAGAGAAGAGGAATAAAATTTGTGCCCGACAAATAGGTACACATTTACTGATTTGTTTGGGTGATGATTTTTGAGCCTGTTGGCTAGCCGCTTGGCTTTTTCTTTTTCTTTTTGAGATTAGAAGGACCGGGACGCTATTTGCGATTTCCCGATGCCCCCGGTACAGGGGAGGTTATGGCGAAATTTTTCCAAAATTTAGGGAGTTAGAAAAATATTTGAAGTGAAAATGATATAGAAATCATCGAATGAACTATATTTATATAAATATATAAATATAAATAAAATTAAAACGAAACGAGGCCGTGCAGTTCGTATTTTGAAACCGTGATTTCAAACGACTAGTGCGGGAAATCCGACCATTGGATTTTCCCGAAACCTCAACCGTCGGGTTCGCCTTGGAATAATCTTTCCAACGGCACCAACCTTGTAAAAATCCAACGGTTGGATTGTCCGGAATGTTTAATTCAAAATTAAGGAAAAACAGCGCCAGAAACGATTATATTTATATATATATATATATAAATATAATTAAATTTAATCGAATAACGACGCTGCAGTTCGTAAATTGAAATCGTAACTTCAAACGACTAGTGTGGAAGATCCGACCGTCGGATTCTCACGAAACTGGAACCGTTGGGTTCGCTTTGGGAATATCTTCCTAATGATGTAAAATTTGTGAAGATCCAACGGTTAGATTTTCCGATATGTGTAAAACAAATTAAGGGAAAAACAGCGCCAGTGACGCGAAACGACCTGAAACGTCGTTTAATTAAATAAGGCCATTTTTAAATAAATAAAAATGGCGAAAAATCGTTATAAAATATTATAAGCAACATAGGTTGCAAATAAACCAGTTGGGCTTGAATTGTTTGATATTTGATGGTTGTATGTGTATGACATGAAAATAACACTAAATAACTGAAAGATGGATGTCGAATAATATAACCATATAAAGAATCGATTTAAATTCTAATGACGTGAGTTATTTGAAAAGGCCGAGCTAACCCTCATTTCAAGTAATTCATCGAGCGATTCGAATTGGAAGATGCAAAGACGATTCAAGACCGACGATCTTCGTATCGGTTGGATGGGCGCTACTGAGGTTCCTAACCGGAGTAGCTACCGGAAAGGGACGGAAGTAGTAGCCGTCTGAACGTGTATGTTGATTGGACGGATATACGAGGAATTTGACGCCTCCGGTTTCGTTCAGACCCAGGACGGACTTGTAAATGGACTGTTTGTCTGACATTGGATTTTGTTCTATACTGATTGATCTCTGTTAAATATATATCTGTTTGGCGGCGGAGAATTTATTCTCTTGCTTAACGCCCTTCTCTGAGACGTACGAGCTTAGAGGTTATATATCGATGGAAATCAATCGTATGGAGTGGACTGCCTATGTGGCATGCCAAGATGCTGTGATCAAGGCTTCTGTTGCAAAGCAAAGTCTTGTGGATGATGATCAAAGCAAGGTCTACGTGGCCTAGCTTTGTGTATTTCGTAGATTCGCGAACCTCACACCTCGGTATGAGTTAAAAACGGGATACGGGCCGCTGGGAGAGCACGACGTTTCTTTCTAGCTATGGTGGTGTCAGTGACTTACCAGCCCTGACATATATATCTATTTTTCACCTTTGTGGTTGTTGGAATGCGAGGCGCCTCGATTATAGGTCTGTAAGGACCGGGAAACGTGTGTTCAGGAATTGCCAATCCTCTAACGTAAGTGAGGACCGGCCCAGCCGATCCAGGGGTTACCCAGTGTGCGTAATCCTGAGGCATTTGCTAGAGTGTCTCGAAGCGGAGAGGAGCTTGCCCCTTGCCTCGACTCATGACGGAAATCCAATTTCCAATACGAAACAACGGACTTAATTGTAGAACTAGTATGGTGACATAGTATATGGTAGCTATGCCGTCTATGATTGATATTTATGATGCTATTCGTTTTTGAAACATATATGCACTAGTAATAATATCAAATGATTTCTCCTTATACGTATCAAGCATATTTGGCTATTATAAGGTAAAACTCTATCCTCCGGCTTGCGTTGCATTGTGTGATGGGACCTGAGTCTTATAATAGCTTCATTCTGTCTAAAAGCATTGCGATTGTCTTAAAAAGAATTTACCTTGTTTTAATTGCACTAGCAATCACTGGAGTAAACCCGTTCCGCGAAAGTGGCGTGGTCCTATGATTTGCTATTACTATTGTTTAACTGTTAAATGGATTCCTCATACCAGTCCCCATGACTGACTCGTTGTTTGTTTCACTTTGCAAACGCGGGTGCCCTTATTTTCACACGGGCAGCCTAGTACACAGGTGACAGGTGATTTTTGGTTCTGCACTGCTGCATAGCATGCACTTTTGGCTCATGGCGAGGCTGACTTCATAGTGATGACTTAGATATTTTCCGCCATTCCTGTATTTATGCTTATGATTCCGCCACTGGCGATGCAGACTGATTTACTTTCCGTATTTCTCACGATATGTATATGTATTCCGCCTTCGGCGATGTAGACTGATATTCTTATTTTGTCACTGCATGTATGTATTCCGCCTCTGGCGATGATGACTGATCACTTCCCTTTCTTTTTACTAAGTATATCCCACGTTATGCTATTCTGATATTCCTACATGTTGTGATTCCGCTGTCATATCCATGTAAAATTATTTTATTTATTGTTTCTGCTATTATCTGTACTCTGCTATGATGATTAATGTGTTATTTCCTAATGATTATCCTTAATACCGCCCCTCGGATTTTGGGATCGTCACAAGTAACCCATACCTATCTTTGTGGGCTCGACCCAAATCGAGGACGGGACACGCATACTGGGCTTGACTGTAAGAGGCAAAAACGGGTTAGCGGTGGCAATGCAAGTCCAACGGATTCATATGCGTGTGTGGGCCCGGGCTGGTAGGTAAGACGTTGTATCGTGTAGGTATAAGCCGTGCATTATTGGTGGTATCGGGTTGCCACTTTGGGGAGTGATACACCCCACTGTGGGGCCAGCTCGGGTATCTACGAATTAGGGAGTCGATCGCATGGGGGTAGTGGGTACACCTAGTGGAGATAGGGGCAGGCGACACCTATGAAGGCAACTAGGGGTGCACGAAACTACCATTATCATTATTAAGTTCTATAGGCGGGATCAACCTTAGGGTAACAAGTGGTGGTGCAGTATAGTAGTGGTGGTGCAGTATAGTAATTATCTTATAGTGGTTTAGGTGCGCTTTAACGTTATCTTTGTTCATCTTGTTTCCTTGTTTACTCTGTCTTACTCAATTGTTCACAGTCATTTCCTTATTTTCCAACTTATGCCTTAGCCTAGTTATTTTGGTAATTATATTGTAAAGTTATTGCATTCGCCAGACTTTATGTCTGACCCCCTTTGTTTCCTCCTCTTTTCTTCCTCCCTCACCCCCCCCCCCCCCCCCCACCAGGTGCTCAGGTTGGAACTAGCACAAGTGGAGCTTGATTTTGGACAACTATATCTCTACTTTTAGAAGTTGCTTGGATCGCTGAAGTAAAGTTCAGCCTCTCTTATTTATGGCTATTTTGAACTGGGGTTATGTCCTTCAATTTATATACTTTGATTTAGTCAAGATGGATATTATGTACTTTGACTCTGGTTTTTGATGATGTAATCAAACTTATGTGTTTACCGCTGCAATGAATAAAGTTTTACATTTTTAGGTACTGTTTATATTTGTCTTGTTGTTAAGTTTCTATTCTATACACACTTAAAATGCTCCATGGAAGTTAATGCATTCTCTTTGTGAGTGACATTAATGGACGTGGGGTGTTACAGGGCTCCTCGCCGCATTCCACGCTGACTTGATCGAGAAAGCACTGTCATCCCATCCAGACCCACCTCTATGTGCATCGAATAAGATGTTCACGGATTGCATATGTCTCCATGTCTCACTAGCGTAAGACGAAGCTCCAGTGTAATTCGTGGACTGAAGTATGCGGTAGTTGACGTGGAGTAACGTCGCTCAGAGTGAATCGTTGCTCCAAAGAGAGCCCACAACTTGCAAGCAAAGGCAGTGCAAATATCCTTTGGATTCCAAAGGCTTAGCCCTCCCTCGTTTTTGGGGTGACACATGGGGTCCCAAGAAATTCAATGATGACGATTGTCGTTATCTCGTTTTCTCCACACACAAAAAAGACGAAGCCAAGGACCGATAAACATGAAAGACGGAGGTAGTAGGAGTTATGGCTGCAAAGATATGCGAACCAAGGGAGTCGAGAAAAAACTTAATAAGAGTTAGTCTCCCAGCTTAAGAAAGGAGAGTCGCGTTCCACCTAGTAATTTTACCCCTGACTTTCTCGGTCATGGGGTCGCATAAGGCATTGAGCTTCCTTCCTTGATAAAGAACGATACCAAGGTAAGGAAAAGGGAGGGAGACGACTTTGAACCTGGTGAAGGTTTCAATCCAAGAAGACCTCACCACGGACAAGTCAGATAGAGGGACAAAGCAACTTTTAGCAGCGTTAACAAGGCACTGCGAGGACCTCTCGTACTGCTGAATGAGACTAAGAAAACGACATACGGATCGACAATTATCATTGGTAAAAATGATAATATATCTGCGAAGGATAAGGAAGAAATGAGAGGGCAACCTTGAGGTATGCCAAATCACTAAATTTGGCTCGCTAACGTGAGCGAATGTAGCCCGCGTACGAAAGACTCCACGACAATGACGAACAAAGTCGGAGAAAGGGGGTCTCCATTACAAAGTCCCCTTCTTGATTTGAAAAATCAATAGGCCGATCCGTTGATGAGAACATAGAACCAACAGTTGGAGATGAGCCTCCAATTAAGATTGATAAGGGACTCCGGAAAACCAAAGGCCCTTAGCACCATGATGACAAAGAATCATGATATACGATCGGAAGATTTAGCCATGTCAAGCTTGGCGACCAAGTTAGAACCCCTGATCTTGCGATCAATATGACAAAGCAGTTCCTGGGCTAAGATGACGTTGTTAGCAATCAAGCATCCTTTAACGAACCCAACCTGAGAAGAAGAGGTAATGCGCTCCAGAAAAGGTTCTAGTCAAGAAGTTAGCACCTTGGAGATAACTTTATAGGAAAAGTTAAACAAGATGATCGGGCGAAAATCTACGCATGAGCAAGTATTTTTGCACTTGGGGATAAGGACCAAGTTGGTGGAAGTCCACCCCTTAGATAGACCTCCACCGGGGAAGAAGAACTGGATATGTAGACAGAAATTCGTCTGAATGATCGGCCACACACTCCTATAAAATACTCTATTAAAACCATCAGGCCCGGATGCACTGCCCTTTCTCATAGCAAAGACACAAGACTAGAATTCTTCGGAGGAAAGTGGAGCTGCCAGGTCTATGTTATCGGACGGTAAGACAAGTCTGGGGATGAAAGTTAAAAGGGAAGGTTCAGAGACGGACTCCGAGTAAGCACTAAGCTGGAAAGACGGAAAACGAGACAAAATCATTTCTCTAACCTCCTCCGTAGAGGAAGTTAGAGATAGATCAGGCCTCTGGATCTGACGGATGGAAAGGAGGTTATTCTTCTTATGAACAGAAGATGAAAGAATTTGGAGTTCGTATCACCTTCGACGATCCACTTGAGCCTCGCCTTTTGGTGAAGGAAGTGGTTCTTGATACGGAGCTCAGAGGAAAGGCGAGTTAGCCAGCGCCCGCGCATCCTTGTTAGCAGAAGAGGGATTCTCATCAAATGAGGCTTCTGCTAAGAAGATAATCTCTTTAACCACTTTGACGCAATCGAAAATATTCTTGAAAACCTGCACGTCCCAAGCCTTGAGGCAAGCCTTGAGACATTTCAGCTTAAGAGAAAACACAGCAAAGGGAAAACCCTGGACCGGTGGATTCCACGAGTCCGCTACAATTTGATGAAACGTATGGTCAGTTCTCCACATACTCTGAAAATGAAACGAAGAAGGGCTCGACAGGGAGATAGGAGAACAATAAAGAATCATCAGGGCATGATCCGAGAAAGTGAGGTGCAGATGATAGAACGAAAAAGAGAACGGAAGATCGAACCAGCCTTCTGATCCGAAGACTCTGTCAAGTTTAGAAAGAATACGGTTAGGCCCTTCCTGGTTGTTACTTATGCAGTTAAAGCCCCGCTAAATCCCTGCTATAGCCCATAGCGCTCTCCGGCCGCTATGCTATTTCAGTTTAGCGTTGATGAACAGTAGTTCCGGTTTAAGCCCGGCTATTTTCCGCTGCACCCGCTAAATCAATGTTATTTAACATCTACTTTAGCAATATTAATATACAAAGGATGATTTGACCAGTTCTCTTTTAAAATAATTCAAAAAGATTAATGTAAAGGGAAAGTTTTAAATCATAAGTGTCTTATATAAGATCGAAATCTATAGTAATCCTCGGATCAAGTGCGCATAACCGTAATATTATTTGATTTTGTTATATAATGTCAATTATTCGTTTCTTCTACAAAAATGATGCGAGAATAATAATTAATTAATTTTAATTATATATTTTTTTACATCTAATTGGTATTTTTTCACCTCTGCTATATCCCCGCTATATCTTCGCTATAGCTTTTTACTCCTCTACCGCTATATCTTCGCTACAACCTTTTACACCTCTACCCTATAGAACCGCTAGACGCATTAACTGCACGGGTTGTTATACCAGGTGAAAGCCGATCCAACAAAAGGAACCTTTGGAAGACCAAAGCTACAATAAACGAATTGAAATCCGCTACTGTCGCCCTGTTGGTATTCTCCACCTGACAGGCGACAACATTAAAGTCGTTGCCTAAGTGCAGACCCCAAAACCCAGATCGGATAGGGAGAGAATGCATGACCATAAGACAAGTAGCTCAATCTTATCGCATTTAGTGTAAGCTGCCGAGAAGAGGAAGGGAGGGGGGAAAGAGGATAAGTACATGCCGCAGAGAGAAGATGATCAGAGGCAAAGACTGGCTTGACCATGACTTCTTTGGACCATAGGATCCAAATCTTAACAGAAACATTGGCTAAGGCACCGCCAAAGCCAATGGATAGTACAGGCTTAGTGACATCCTCTGGACCCATAAATGGTTCCAGAAGTGCCACTAGACCAATAGAGTGCTTCTTAATGCATTTGAGCCTATTTAAGGACGCATCGTTCCCGATACCGCGAATGTTCCTGAACAAGAAATTCGCCATCAAAACAACAGAAAAAGGCCCAAAAAACAAAGAAGGGAAGATAACGGGATATAAAATAAGCAAAGCGAAGTCCAAATCAGATAAAATAAAGTGTGTATCAAATATATCATATGATTTTCTCGAACGCCGGTATAGAGCATGTGCAAATGGTGAGGGAAACGAGAGATGCCGACCGCCGTCTACGACGAATGGGAGGTAGCCACACCAACTACGGGAGAACTAGAAGTCCTCCCATAAACATGGCAGGCGAAGAAGGCACAAAAGAGGAACTCGACCGAGGAGGTCGATAGTTCTTAGCGAGGCGAGCTAAGAGATCATTAATGATGCAATTTCGTCCTTGCCAAGAAGGGGGATCGAATGAGAAAAGGATGAAGGGGGTAAACCAAGCACAAAGGGGGAAACGGGGTCTGGAATGTGGTGTTGCAGCAGATGTGTCACACACAATGATACAAGGTATCCCTCAACACCGAGCTGTCATTAAATTGACAACACAGCGAAGTGGAGGAGGACCTAAATAGGGAGGGAACCACCAACCGAAACCAAAAGAACTCATATACCGAGGGACTCAAAAAGACCTACAACCGACCAGGGGTACATGTTTTCCTTATATAACTGTCAGCAATAGTGGCAACTACATGCGAAACACATACGCTGAACCACAGTCGAAGCTAATACGAAAATCAATCAATCCCACCCGAGTGGATAAAAACCAAAATGACCGAAAATCACACGGATAAATTATCGAGAAATTTGCCTTGTGCCTACACAAACCGAAATCCAACTAAAAGAGCTAACACCAAAAAAAAGGGAAAACCAAGAAACAAGTTGCCAAGGTAGCACCAAACACAAGGGGCCGATCAAATGAAGCCAACAAAGCAAAGAGCCAAGGCAAAATCATCGAAAGAAAGCCATAGCCATAAAACAAAGACATAGGAACCGTGGCCGAGAAAAATAGAAAGGCAACAGAGTGCAATAGTCCCAAACTCATTGGAAATTAGAACAATCATTGCCAAGCAATGAAACCCTAAGAAGAACGAACAACCAACACACACATGACCCATCACTAGTTCCTCCGTAGAGGTGAACGTAGCGGCAGGGAGCATGCGCATAAGTGTGTCATGGCTCAAAGTAACAAGAACACCACAACTCGACTAAGCACAAAAAGCCGCATTGCCAGTTCAATTCAATAAGGTAAAAAAAGGGGAGAACAAGCAAACCTAATCAATCAACCTATACAACCCGAAAGCACCAGTCAGCGAACAAACCATGTCCACTGGAGAAGCCATCGCACCCAAATGTGCCTAAAAAATGTAGCCACCTAATTGCTGTGAAATTGAAGTACAAGATATCCCAGTGACTTGATCCAACACAAAAGAATCTCGTATATCGGAGCAACTTGAGACACCGGAGCACATATAGTGTATGAATAGCTTTCTTATAAGGAGATTGGGGCTCCCAATTGTGTGTTTTTTGTGAGGAGGGAAGTTGTGCACCACACATGAACGTGCCATCGTCCGTTCGACTGATTGACCAAACCGAACCGATTGGGTTTCGGGTCTAGACCCAATAAGCATATTTTTTTGGATAAAATTTAAGAACAGTAATGGAAAGGATTTCAGCCCATTATAGACCCAAAAATTAAATTTGAAAAGGGCGAATCGTTCCAAACGGTCCCGACACTTGGTGAAGAGATGTTCCTTCTGCTACCTATAAATGGAAATGCCTGAAAACTATTACAAAATATCAATGTCCAAAATTGTTAGCAAATTCTCAATTTGCAACACTTGTAAACTGTTACAGATTTCTTTATCTTCCTCTTCATTCTGTTCTCTGCTTGCTTCATCTGAAATCAAATTATAAAGTGTTCTTGGTCAGACCAATATCCTACAAACTTTGAATTCGATTACATTGTTTCAAGGCTTCATTAAATCCTGAAAATCGATATATCGATAACCCGTTTGTACCTGGTGGATTGAACTATTATCTGAAAAAAATTATTCTGTAAATCCTTGAAGCCTAAAGTACAACATTATCTTCCTTTAAGTCGTCGCGAACCGCAAAGTCCCCAACAAATGTTCAAATAATATTCTTCAACCATAGGAGGTTCTAAGAATCAACATTTATCTCAATTGAAGCAATTTGATGGAGATAATTTTACTCGTTGGCAAGTGACGACGAAGTTTTTCTGATCACCGCCAAATTGTTCTATAATTTTGAAGATGGATTAGAAGTTATACCAGAGAAAAATGACAAGGATGATGTCGCTCCAAAGGAGAAACGTGCAAATCTCAAAGAGGACGATTTTCTATAAAGAGGGAACATTTTGAATGCATTGTCTACTCCAATCTACAACACTCATAGGACCTTGGAAACTGCAAAGGCACTTTGGACTATACTAGAAAGCAAGTATCGCATATCCGAGGCAAGTAATAAGAAATTTCTCATTTGTAATTTTATGGATTTCAAACTGGTCACTAACAAGTCCGTAGTTGGACAAGTGAAATCTTACTATTGCTGAATCAACTTAAAGATGCTAGAATAGATCTCCCTAAATCTTTTGTTTTTTGAGTTATTATTTCAAGAACCCCGCATTCTAAGAATGATTATAAGAGAAGTTGAAGCATGCAGAAATAGATTATGATTTAGATGGTTTACAGCGTCATCTTCATATTGAAGAGGATTCTCGTAAATGTGAACTAGATGATAATTTGCAAACTGAGTCCCATTCTATGGAAAATAATGTACTGGTTAAGTTGAATCTAATAAAGAAATCTTCTGTTTATATTATTGATTCTATTAGTTTATGGCATGGTAGATTAGGACATATTAATTATAAATTGCCTAAAAATATGCGTAAATTAAGATTAATTTTTGATTGCGATTTGGATACTATCTCTAAATATGAAATATGTGTTTAAGAAAAAATACGCTGAAAATCCAATAAATATGTAGAAATAAAAATCTGGTTTGCTTGATTTGGTATATAGTGATGTGGGTGACTTAAAAAGTCATATCATCTATGGTTGTAACCAATAACATTTATTGATGATTATACTAGCTACGCATATGTGTATCTAATGAAAACTAAAGATAAGGATTTTGAAAAATTCAAAATTTACAAAGTAGAGGTCGAAACAAAACTAAGAGCCAAAATTAAAATGTTACATTTAGATCGTGGTGGTGAATATTTTTCAGATGAATTCACCTTGTTTTGTATACAATATTGTACAGTTCACCAATGCACCACTTCATATACACTACAACAAAATGGTGTTGCTGAGAGAAAAAATAGAACTTTAGTAGAAATGGTTAATGATTTTTCATAAGTTCAAATTTACCTTATAAACTTTGGGTTGATGTTATGTTATCTGCATGTTACATTTTTAATAGAGTACCACTTAAAAAGAATAATATTTCCCCTTATGAATTATGGTTTAACAGAAAATCTTAAACTAGTAGACTTAAAATTTGGGATTTCTTAGCATATGTTAGAAAACTAGACCCTAAATAACCAAAGTTAAGAAATAGGGCATTTAAATGTGTTTTCATAGGATATTCGCTTAATAATGTAACATATAGGTTCCTTATTCTTGACACCTTATAAGTTATAGAATTCGTATTTGTAGAATTCTTTGAAAAAACAAACCGTTGAGATTCCATTGAGATCATCTAGTCCAGAACCTAATATGACTAATGATATCAATGATAATGCCTATGCTCCTTCTCAAAACAGCAAGGAAGTACTAGTACCAGATAATAGTACCAAACATAGAAGAAGTAAAAAAGCGAGAATAGAGGACTATGGTCTTGACTTCATAACATATCTTGTAGAAGGTAGTAAGGATGAAGTCCTTAATGTGACAAGATATGTAATGAATGTCAATGACGATCCTAAAACTTATTCTGAGGCTATGAGTTCCCGAGATTTTATTTTCTGAAAAGAAGCTATCAATGACGAAATGAATTCCATAATGTTAAAAGAAAACTTGTGTGTTAATCGATTTTCCTTCTGGTGCTAAACTAATAAGATGTAAATGGACATTCAAGAAAAAGTCGAATACAAATGGATCTACTGATAATCGGACTAGTCGCTAAGGGATATAAGGAAAGACAAGGAGTGAATTATTTTGATACATATGCTCCAGTTTCTCGCATATCTTTATATGTTGTTTAATAGCACTTGCATTAGTTCATAATTTGGTCATACATCAAATGGATGTAAAGACAGCTTTTCTAAATGGCGATTTAAAAGAAGAGATATATATGGAACAACCTTCAAGTTTCAAAACCCAGGCAAAGAAAAGAAACTTTGCAAACTAATAAAATCTATTTATGGCTTGAAGTAAGCTCCTATGCAATGGCATGAGAAATTTGATAAGATTGCATTGTCGTATGGATTAATTATTAATGATGCTGACAAATGTATTAATAGCAAATCGGATAACAACGGTTATGTTATAATATGTTTGTATATTGATGACATACTGATATTTCATTCTAATATATCTTGTGCGAATGAAACTAAGAAGTTTTTTTCTTCTAAATTTGATAAAAAATATTTAGGAGAGACGATGTAATTCTGGAAATTAAAACCATTAGAAAAGAGGGGGAGTTATTACTAACTCAGTCTCATTATATTGAGAAGTGCCTACAGAAATATGGTCATTATAATGACAAACCAACACCAACTCTTTTAGATCCTAGTATTAAATTAGAAGAACACTAGAGTACCATTTCTCAACTGAAGTATTCTAGTATTATTTGGACTCTTGTGTATGTTATGCATTGCATTAAACCAAACATCGCACATGCTATAAGCATATTGTGTCGATTTACGAGTAATCCATGTTTCGAACATTGGAAAGCTACTTTTGGAGTTTTAGCTTATTTGAAAGGAACCATTACCTATGGTTTATCTTATAAAGGATATCTTACTGTAATAGAAGGATATAGTGATGCAACCTAGAACAATGTTGAATCCAAGTCCAAGTCTACGATTGGACAGATATTTACATTAGGAGGTGCTGTTGTGTCTTGGGATTCCAAGAAGCAGATTTATATATCTGAATCAACAATGTTATCAAAATTGATTGCGTTAGCAGATGCATGTAAGAAAAAAAATGATTTTGAAAATTGTTAATGAAAATCTCATTGTGGAAGAAGGCATTTCCATCAGTCTTGATTAACTGTGACAATATGGCGACGTTATACAATGTCTCTAATAAGATATATAATGGGAAGTCTAGACATGTGAGTCTATATCATCAAATGGTAAGATAATTACTCAAAAGTGGAGTAATAACCATTGACTACATAGAAATAAAGAAAAACTTGGCTGACTCACTCGTAAAGAGCCTTCCAAAGGTAATGGTTTCTATAAAGTCAAAGGAAATGGGACTAAGGTATGTTAATGAAGGTTGATCGTAATAACCTAGAAATTTTGTTAATTAGAAACCATGATTTTTGAATTTATAAATGCCCAATATGGATTTAATTTTTTTCACTATAAATATAAATTTTTGAATTTTAATTGGATGTTAACAATATCGAGTTTTGTTAGCATGCATTGATGGTAGTTAGAGATGATAAGTAATCTCATAGGTATTGATATATGGTGACAATTTTGAAACACCTTGAAAATTTAACAAAAGTGTTACAAAAGATTAGGTAGAAAACCATGTTCCAAGAGTCCATGGCTTTGTTTTGGAGCACATGGTTTCGTGAAGTGAATTTCACTAAAGTGCCCTCCTTTTCTTCCTATAAATAGCACCATACTCCCTCCTTTCTCCTCACTTCACTCTTCTCTCTTTTCTCTACTTCTTCTTTACCTCTTTGGCCATGATTTCTTATCTTTTCTTTCCTCCTCTCCCTCCTTCTTTCCTCTCCCTTCTTCCTTTAGTTTCGGCCTTGGTACCCTCCTACTCCCCACCAAATCCGCCCCTCCCCTCCTTCCACCTTCTAATTCCCTCCCTCTCCTAGAAAGCCACGCCCAAAACCCACCTCTTCCTCACGCCTTACTTCCCCTCTCCCTTGTGTCTTCCTCCACCCCAATTCGACCCCTCATACCACCTCTTCCTCACGCCACCCTAGCCACCCACCTCGGCTACCAATCCCTACCCCCTTCGACCACATCCCCTCCTCCTTCTCTCTCTCTCTCTTTATATATATATATATATATATATAACAATAAAAATAATAATATTATTATTGTTGAAGAAAACAGTGAAGGTCTAAAGTCGGTTCGTAGAAGTCTAGTATAACTATAAAGTCTTACGGTAAAGATTGGTGGAGTGGAACCCTTGGTGAGAAACTCTGCACTTATTTTGTTTAATATGGATGTTATGTTGATTGTTGCGATTTTATAGTTAATTAGTTATTAACTAAGTGTAAGTGTTAATTACCAAACGCTTGTACATATATACTGTGATATATATGCTATGTAATGGATTAATGGATGCTATGAATGTTGTAATGGTTGTTGGTAGTGATACTAATTCATACTACCCATGTTACACCGACTTATATGGTGATATCTGGTATTGGTTAAGTCCCATGTTTATCGGGTAATATAAATGAATATTCTAGTCATTTAAATATAGTGGAAAAATAAATTTTGGAATTTTATATCCTGAACTTTAAAGAAATGAAATTTAGGTGATTTTGAACAACTTTTCTAAAGGTTGAAATTTATTAAACAAGATTTTGATAGCAAACGATGTGTTCAAGTTTAATCGGTTAAAATTGATTTCGATTTTGAAATTGAAGTTTGGTTTGACTATATAGAAGATGTTTTAACTCAAACTTATTGTTCATATAGCTTATATAAATATTTAATTTGAGTTATGAAAAGCATGGATTTCAAAAGATATTTTTTAAAAAAATAATAATATTTTAATAATATTATAACATTCATTAAAAATAAATATTTGAATTTAAAGTTGAAATTTTGAAATATTGGTTTGAAATATTCTTAAATATGTTTTAAATGGTTTTCTAAACTATTATGAAATAAATTAGATTATTTTTAACATAAATATAAAATACGGTTAGAATAGAGTTTGTCGCGCTGTGATAGTTCGGGAATTTCGACTGTAGACTTAAACAGATATAACAGATTCATTTTAAGTTGGATTTCACTAAAACAAAAAACATTCACTTTCTTATAATAATAGTTTTCAAACGGAAAAGGAATTTTCCAATTTCGATGTTTATTTTCAAGTTATGGCCAAAACAGTTCTAATAAAAATCGCGGTAGTGCAGTTCAATGATCGAAATCGGAAACCAACGAAAATGGCTATATAAAAATTATTAAAACTATGGAAATTTTTTGATAGATCATAATAAACATTTTCTAAATGATTTGAATTGAAAATATAGAGCTTTAAAGTTATTTTCATCAAACTATTTAAATAAGCTTATTTGTAATGCTTTTAGTAACGCATTTGAAACAATTTTTACTCAGTAATTGATTTTTGAAGGTTTAAACATAATAATCATCGTCCAAACATTGTTAAGCCTTTTCAAAGGTTTAATGAAGTATTTTAATGATAAATGGAAGTTTCAAAAATTAAGATGGGTTGAGACTTAACTAGAATCCGATATATCCATATCATTTTAAAATGATGCTTATTATTCAAAAAGTCCAGGATCGGTACTTTTATCTGAAAACCATTCCGAATAATAATATGACGCAATGGAGCAAATGAGGATATTTGAAGAAGGTTTTGAAGTTCAAAAACCTTGACATTATGAGGACGCTCGTTGATGGTCTCAAGTGGATAGCTTCCATTTTGAGATTTATTATCTATATTATAGCAGTGATCTGATCGTACTTGGAGAATTTTGGATTTACAAGGGCTTCTCTTCTTTATTAGACAAGGGATAAAGCACGTTCGATTTCATGCAGTCTCAGAATGAACTTGTATGGTTGCATGTCTGACATTGTATTCCAAAATGTGTTGATTGATCATTACTAAGCACATATCTGTTAGAGGTAGAGAATATGTTCTCTTAGCTTAACACCTTTCTTTGAGACGTACGAGCTCAAATGTATTATGGTCAGTGATTATCAATTATATGTTATGAAAGGACAATGTGGCATGCCAAGTGATTGAGCTGTAGATGATCAAAGCATGGCTTTAGGGTAAAGCGTATCTTTGTGTAACGAGACTTCGTCAAGCCTCACAACCCGGTAATGACCTAAAATAGGATTTGTGTAGCAAGCTTATATGGGTTATTCCCATTAGGGTATGGTAATTCCCTTCCAGAGAAAAAGTTATATCATGGTATGGAGCACAAGTATTTACTTATGTGGAAATATACTTTATGAGGATGATGGAAACG
Organism: Allium sativum; assembly: GCA_030737875.1. NCBI lineage: Eukaryota > Viridiplantae > Streptophyta > Magnoliopsida > Asparagales > Amaryllidaceae > Allium > Allium sativum. The sequence continues at coordinate 707,749,244 of CM060916.1, read as the reverse complement.
AACGCTCGGTTAAAGGTTGGTTACGATCGGGGAATGTCATAATCGTGTTTCCATCTAGCCAATCAACATATAGATATGGTCCGACCTTGTATTGGTAGGTGATTCATCAAATGTTTCTCTGGAAACATCCCTCTAAAGTTTTTTCCTTTGGATAAGGAAAATCCATTTCCTTGGTTATTGTAGGCACCCAATTCACCACTACGAGCTCATACGGTTTTAGTTGTATACCTATGTCAATATAATAGGAAGAGGTATTGTGTTGACTAAGATTAATATATTTATTTACAAAATGATTTTCCATACTATGCACTAATAATAGTATCAAATGGTTTTCGCGTATCAAGCATTTTTGGTTACCATAAGAACAAAACTCGCTCATAGGTATGCGCTTGCATTGTGTGATGTGTGACGAGCCTTATGATAACTTCAACTCTTAAAAAGCGTTACAAATTTTCTACACCGGTATTTATAAAGGAAAAACTCGTTCTGTGTCATACGACATGGTCTTATGAGTTTACTCACTTTAAAATAAATAGCTATTTTAAGTTTCTCACACCAGTCTCATAACTGACTTGAAGTTTATTGCTTTTCCCATTAAACTCTAGGTATCCTTATTTCCTTATGGTCAACCTGATGGTCGAGTTCTTATAGATTGGAGCTATTTTGGAGCAATACCGGGTTTAAGCTGGAGCTGGATTAGCATTTGGACCCTCTGTAGATTTAGTTATTCTGCTTTGTACTCTAATAAATCAATGTATATGATGTAAATTATTGTGAAGTAATAAAAGTTCCTTTTGTTTCTGTTCAGATGTGTTATTAACCATAACAATATGTCTTTGAAGACATTTCAAGTTGGATTAATTACCGACTTAAAGTGGTCAAAAAAGACAGGTCGTTACATTGATCATCCTTAACGGAAACCCAACTTATGTCTTGAAAAGGGTAGACAAAATTCAATGAGTACCAACAAGTTAAGAGAATGATTGTGAATACTAAATCAATAATCCTATAATATTTATTGTTAGATTCTGCAAGAACAAAGGATGGATAACCTTAAAAGGTGTATTGCAGAAACACCTTAAGAGACTTACCTACGTGAGTATGGAAAATAGTACATTTCCAAGAAAAATAAGACCGCTTTCTAAAACAGACTCAAGAACCAAGATTAAAAGCACATGGCCATTAATGTGCTGAGCAATACATAACACTTTAGCTAAGGAAATTAACATGTGTCATTGTTCCACTTTTATCATAAAGGATGCTTTATTCAAGATTCGTTCACCGTAAAATCTCGATAAGACTTTGAATGGTTTACACTAGGGTTCAAATCCAAAAGACACCTTTTATTTATGTGTTGGTTTCCACGATGATACAAAACTTGATCTTGGAACTGCATTGACTTGATCCCTCTTCGGTATGTAGGAGGTCACTCTTGTGATTCAGCCGTCCAATTTATTATTTTTCTTATTTTGAAAATTGGGGGAGATTGTTGAATATTTTCAAAATTGTTTTGGGACATTGGGTTTGCTTTTGAAGAGTGAAGAAAGAAAGAAGGAAGATGAAAAGATTAGTCTTACATCATGGGAATTTGAGTATTCTAGTATATAAATAGCTTTCTCATGAGGAAATTGGGGACTTGAGGCTCCCAATTGTGTGCTTTGTTGTGAAGAGAGAAGTCATGCACCGTGCGCGTCTCCGCCTCCATCCGTTTGATCGAACGGAACCAAGCTAGGCCGGGTACGGGTTTCAACCCATTACAAATCTGAAAATTAAATTTGGAAAGGGCGGGGAATCGGTAACGTTTTGCGGCCTTCGCAAATGGAAGGACGCATCGTTTGATTTCAAACGGATATGACCGTTTGTAACAATTGCGAACCATTCCAAACAGTGATGATGTCTGGTGAAGAAACACTTCCTTCCGCTGCCTATAAATAACAATGCTAGAAAACAACTGTAAATTACACTTGAAATCTTCTTCTTCCTAGATTTTGCAGCGCCATTACGTATTACAAAATTCTCGAGTTGCAACACTTGTAAATCATTGTAGAATTCTTTATCTTTCTCTTCATTCTATTCTCTACTTGCATCATTTGAAATCAATTAGAAAGTGTTCTTGGTCGGATCAAAGCCGTACAAACTTTGAATTCAATTACGTTGTCTCAAGGCTTCATAGTTACCTGAAAGTCGATAGTTCAATAACCTGCTTGTACCTGGTGGGTTGAACTATCATCTGAAAGACTCTATTCTATAGAATCTTGAAGTCTGAAGTATCGCATTATCTTCCTCCGAATCGTCTCATATCGCAAAAACCCCAATAATTTACGGTACATGAAGATCCACATGACTCATATGTCATCATTCTTTCCTTTTGGTTTCTACCATTGGATTATGCCACGTGTTGATCATCCATCTCGCGCTATCACAGATTGCTAAAAAGGTATTTGATAGAAAATTGTAATTTGAGCAGTTGAACTTTGAACCTAGGCTGGAAGTTCAAAGTTGAAGTGAGAAAATCCAAACCTGAATAGGCCAAAACTTTATGACTATGTAAGTCAACATATTTGTGCACTGAGATATATGTAAGAATGATGTCATAATGAGAATCTTCCTCCCATTTCATGAGGAACAACATTATTATTAGTACTTTAGGGCTTGCTGTAGTTTAGGGGTTGTTTCTTCGTTATGACCGGGTTTGTGATACTGCATAGTACTACAACATTGACATTACCGTAGTTGTACTACAAGTTCAATCAAAGATGTCAACAAAGATATTGTTGATTAGTTGAGCTATATGGCTTAGTAGAAGGGATCATGATGCCATTTTTTAAGAGAAGTCGTCTTACATGACTACGTTCCGGACCGTTCTCATTAACAGAGGACTGCACCATGGTCCTTGTCATCGAGCTGTGCAATGCTCTTGAGGATAGGTTAGAATTTCTTGGTTTGCTTTCGAGGAATAAGGCTTGATTCTTGGTCAAGAAGAAGTCTTTCTCGTCGTTTCATCTTCCATTTTTATGTTGACGGCAGTGTTTCAAGGTTTGCAACATTGTTTCGTCACATCAAGATATGATGCATTCTTTATTACTTTGGTGTTGAAATAGGATTACGGCACTGTCTTGTTGATTCAACATCAAATCAGAATAACAGTGCAACCTTTTATTTTTCAATACCAAATTTCGATACATGTTACTTTAGATGTTAAACTAAGACTATAACGCATCACTACCGCATATTATTGGTTTAAGCACGGTGTCATAGCTTTGATACGTGGAGGCTTAGGCAACGTTCTTTTTTTGAGCTACGCAATTCATGTTGATGTCTGCGTTCGACATGTCGGACACATCGGGCATGCACTCCGCATAACTGTTCAGTTCAAACGAACAATTGTAGGAGAACTGTTTCCCCTCGACGCGTCGGAACCACTCGAACACAAACGGTTCTCCTACAACAGTCATATACCTATAAATTTCTATAAATTCTCTCCTTCTATCACTCTTCTCACTCAAAAAAAAATCTACAAATTCTTAAATTCAGTCGTTAACTGAAGTAGCATCGTATACTGGTAATTTTATATCGCTTCTTGTTTATTTCATTTTGTTTTGTATTTTGTTTTTCTATCTCTCTCCTCACTCACATTTAACATTATTGTTATCAGAAATGACCAATCAGAATGTACAAAAAATAATGATAGAAATGAACGAAGCTTTATTGGGTGTTCCGAACGAATCACCATCCACTACCGAACAAGATACTGTCAAATATGACACGTTGAAGAAGAAATGGAGAATTTAGCAAAAATTGAGAAATAAAATGAATGCAGGATGAGATAATGTTTGATGAACGATTAGTAGAAGCAAACTTTGGTGGGCCGAGCGCGCTTTGTAATACTTTTATCTTTTTCAAGCTCGGTTAACGCTTCTAATTTAATTTATCGCAACTAATTTAGGTTTATTTTTATTTTTAGGAGTTTGAAAATTTGGTTTTGAAGTATAGAAGACAACTGAAAAAAAAAATGAATGAACTCGAGCAAACCAAGAAGAACGGAAATACACTCACACTTTTGGAAGACAACAATACCCAAAAATAGTTGTGGTACGAGATCGACAAACGCAATCGTACAATGAAATGCCAACAGTATATGATGTCTATGTCACCACATTTTATACCAAGCTTTCCATTGAACTTTTCACCCACCTTTCCACCTACATATCAACAGAACTTTCCATCACAATACCCAACAAAGTAGTTTGTATTTGTAAATTTTTCTTTGTATTTCGTATTTGTATTGTATTTCGTATTATACATTAAGTATTATATATCATGTATATATCTATTATAATTACAAATAATCAACACAGATAAAATAATAATATGAATACCAACTTTTTCCTTTTTGCATTGCACCTTTAGAAATTTCTCTTCTGTGAACTTGTGCATTTGCTAGTGTCTACCATATTCAGCTTTAAGATAAAAAAAGAACTAACTCTTATTATCAAATAGGGCTGTATATCGGATATGACTGTCCACTGTCCGGCTCGGTCCCAGACTATAAGGTGTCCGGTCTGATCCGAAATGTTCGATGTTTGTCCAGTTCGTGTTCATCTGAAATCCTTATAGGACAGTACTGGTACACATCTTCCCATCCAATTACACTGCTATAAAAAATGGAAACCGCTATACAACCTTTGTATTTCATATTTGAAGGTCACGCAGTTTGAAGGTCGTGTCACAATCCCGCCAGTTGAGTTTTCGATTATGAATCAATGTTATAACGCTGCAATTATGTTCAATGGGAGGATGCGGTTTCTAAAGCTTTGCAAACAACTTAGGATTTAGATGCAGTACCATCTGGAATTTGTCCTTTCGTGGGAGCAATTCTTCTCGGTTCTCGCTCCGTGTTCATATCAATCTCAGTTTGATAATGTTTGAAAAATATCCATGTAAGAACGGATATAGAGTATAGTGACCAATTTGTGTGTAACTGAGTATTATATAATGTGCAGGATAGTCATAAATTTGTGTTTATAACTTGAGTAGAGACATATATAATAAGCTACAGTGACAAATTACAAGTCCTGGAATCAAACATGTTGACTATCGAAAGAAGCGTACAAATGACTCTCACTTTAGTATTCTTTTTAATGCCTTCTCTTACATCGTCCGACCTTGAGAAGTGATGTGTTTGATTCCAGGACTTTTAATAATGTACCGACATTTGCCAACAATCAAATTTCAATGGTGTGTGTCCTTATTTCACTTCCAAATGTAACGCAAAAGACGGCTAAACGAAGACAAATTCAGTTCTCATATATAATAATGCAAAACCAACAAAACAAATACATCGTAGTAGTATAACTTATAGAAGTAATACAGTAATAGAATCGTAAAAAAATGCCTCAAACTCTAGGTTAATCATGAAACACTTCAACAGTAGCACAGAAGAACAACAGCCAAGCGTACTTACCTGCAGCTCTTCCCTCTTCAACAAAACCACAGCACCAGCTCAAGCCACAGCAGGCATATCCTTGAGCCATCCATCGAGAGGTTTCCCAATAGAATAGACGATAAACCCAATCTCTCTCATCTTCTCCACATCAACTACGTTACGACCATCAAATATAAACGCAGGCTTCTGCATGCTATTGTAGATCTTCTGATAGTCCAGACTCTTAAATTCATCCCATTCAGTCAAAATGCAAATCCCATGGGCATCTTTGGTCGCATCATAAGCATCCCAGGTCACACTCACCTGCTTAATAGCGGTCGGACTTGTAGGTTGGAGATGAATTGGATGATCCCAGTCGAACTTTTTCATAGCCAAATCCCTCTGAATCTGATCCTCGGTCACTTGAGGATCGTATATGCTGATAGTTGCCTTGTCTTCCAATAAGCCTTTGCACACATCAATTGCTGGAGTCTCACGTGTATCGCCTGTATCTTTCTTGAATGCAAAGCCAAGAACTGCGATCTTTTTGCCAGAAACACTATTGAACATAGAAGACACCACCCTGTTCACGAATCTGGATTTCTGGTAGTCGTTGATCTTGATCACCTGTTTCCAGTAGTTAGCCACTTCTGGTAGCCCATTGCATTCGCATATATACACCAAGTTTAGTATATCTTTCTGGAAACAAGACCCTCCGAAACCAACACTAGCATTCAAGAACTTGGGTCCGATTCTACTATCTTTTCCCACAGAGTAAGCCACTTCAGAAACATTAGCACCAGTTGCTTCACAAAGCGCAGAAATAGCATTGACAGATGATATTCTTTGAGCTAAGAAGGCATTAGCAGCCAGCTTAGAAAGCTCGGCAGACCATAAATTTGTAGTCAGAATTCGATCTTCAGGTACCCAGTTTGCATACACTGATTTCAGAGCTTGAACCGCTTTCTGCCCATCGGGCGTCTCGCGTCCACCGATCAAAACTCTGTCAGGATTAAACAAATCCTGAATGGCAGTTCCTTCTGCTAAAAATTCAGGGTTGGACAAAATTTGATAGTTGATTCCTTTACTGTTGTGGGTCAGAATCTTTTCGATTGCTTCTGCTGTCTTAACAGGTACGGTTGACTTCTCAACCACGATCTTGTCAGATTTTGACACGTCAGCGATCATACGAGCAGCAGATTCCCAGTAAGTGAGGTCTGCAGCTTTGCCAGCTCCAAGACCACGGGTTTTGGTTGGTGTGTTTACGGATACGAAGATGATATCAGCCTCAAAGACGTGTTTCTCGACATCTGTGCTGAAGAACAAGTTCTTGCCACGGCATTGTTTGACTACATCCTCTAAGCCTGGTTCATAGATTGGGAGTGTGTCGCTGTTCCATGCAGTGATTCGAGCCACTGAAATGTCGACCACTACAACTTCGATTGAAGGGCATTTTAGGGCTATGACTGCCATGGTTGGACCACCCACATAGCCAGCTCCAATGCAGCAAATCTTCACCATTGATTTCTGTTTTAGGACTTTGGAAAAAATTTGAATATAAATCAGTTTTTATCAAAGAAATGCTTGTAATACGCAAAAGAAATTGAAATTTTTTGATATGACTTCATCCTCTCGGTTCTATACTTCCATTTCAGTGGAATCCTGTGTGAAAATACAAAATTGTCCTATATTTTGGATTTAGATCTATCGGTATCATAAAATCTGAGGTATCATAATCTTTAACTTTCAAATGTTTCTGTTCAAGATTTTCAAGGACCAAAAACTACATTGAAACCGAGTTTTGAAACCTTGTACCGATAATGACATCAAATTCCTGAAAGTTATTTAAGTCCCCCTTCAGCCCCACTTCAGTGTATGTACGTATTTTCAGATGCATCGATTTTTATTATACAGTTATGGACGTTAAGGTCTGTGGTGTAGGCCATCTTTAGATATACAAAGATCACTTTAAGAACTTTTAACTCTTTAAGTATGATAAATGAATAATAATAAAAAATAACTTTGCCATTATATCAAATCAGTTTAGCGAAACTATAAACACTCAATATGAACAACTAGACTTTGTTCTCTAAAGATTGACACATTCCAGAATTTTACATACAAAGAAATTGGGCATGAGGGAGAGTTCAAAGCTTTAAGTCAAAGCAACATATAGCTTCTACATAACCAGGAGGCAATGTGATTGTCAACGCGAATATACATCACATGTTCAAACTTCAAACGCATGTTATTAACAAAATTTAGCGAATACCCATTGACATTTCAGCAGTTGACGTACTTCAACATAAACATGTAGGATCAGATCCACTAATAATAATAACATATAATATTTAAGCTCAGAGGCTGTATGTATCTTAGGTAGATCTAACTATATGAAACTAGATCTACGAATAACTCAACGGATCTGCAGAAAGTAGCAACGCATTTCCTAAATTAAGATCTGCGTCTTCAATCAACAAGTCAGATCTAACATATAGCCGAACTAGCGAAATGGATCTAGACTTTGATGAAACATAACATTGGACAAATCTTACACCATCATTTGCCGACACACAAAAATATAAAGAGAACAAGACAGAAAATACATATGTTCAGAGATCAAAATTCAAAATAAGCAAGCTTACCTTGTTCAATTTGAATGAAAGAGAAGAAGCAGAAGCGTTTATTTAGCCAATAAAAAGAGACAGGGAGGAATTAATGGCGAGTTTTTTGTGTAGGGAGGGAATGAGTTATACGACCTTTATATATATAAGAAGCAGGAAGAGATATTTCTCTGTTTGGGCACATAGATTGTCATAGGGCACTTGGTTGGTTGGTTGTTTTCAAGTGGCTGGCAGGCTGATTTTTTTCACTGGATGCAGAATTCTATCCCAGCTTGTATTGTAAATTTTATGCGAAAGTCCGGTGTCCTTGAGCGGGTTCCATTCATCCGAATTGGTCCGAAATTCAATTATGACACGAGTTAGAACAACAAAATTTATACGATAAAAGATCACATTTGGTTGGTGTTTGTTCGGATTCATCTGAATTCTTCATTATTCGGTATATAATTGAGAGAAAATCTAATAAAAAATATCAACTTGATATAAATAGCCAGGTCCTATCTGATACGTTCGTATCCGTGTTCGAAACCACATATTCGCGTTCGACCGATTTCATTTACAATACGAGCTAGGAAACAAAATTTGTACGAGAAAAAATTTCGTCAAGTGTGTGTCCGATCCGATTTTATTTAGGATAGAAAATGAATACACTTCCGTCTAGTTCGATCCGACCAATTTGCATGTTTAATCCCAGCCGATTTATATATATTAAGATTAAGACTCGTTCGGGAACCATAACTGATCATGTAATGTTTTCAACGCATCTGATACTTCCGAATCAGATGCACTGAAAAAGTAATCTAGTCAAATAGCCAAGGGAAGCAAGCGGATATAATTCTATCCGTTTGTGTCAAACGCCAACGGATGAATTCCATCCACTGGCTATATATTGATCTCCAATCCTTTTTTTCGTCACACCTTAACGGATATAGCTTCGTTCCCCTTCAAGATTTTTTTTTTTTTTTTTTTTTTTTTTTGATATCACATTTCTTGAAGTAATTTTCTTTATAGTTATGTTTGTTTTTTTGTACGACATATAATTTTTTCGGTTTTTTTAGACATGTCTAAAATTGTCTTTTCAGTGGTATGTGTAACACACCGCCTTGAGATCCAAATTAGTAAAGACCATTACGAAGAGTGTCGTCTACAAATGCAGAAAATAGGGCTTATTACGAGCAATCATCCATAAGCCTTGTATTAGATAAATATCAAGAGTATTAACAAACTGCGCTATATATATATATATATATATATATATATATATATATATATATATACACACATATATATATGAGGAGCGTTCCGGGACACCTCTGTTTTGAAGCACACATACCGGTCCGTGAGCTATGACGATCAAAATCCAACAAGAATTTGTAGATGTTCAATCCACATATATATTATCATCTATCCAAAATTTAAGTTCGTCCCGACATTTGCAGAATAATATATTTAATGTTTAAATTTAGTTGTTCGAACAAATATCTGAACGGTGAATAATTGAGTTAAGATTTTGAAAATGTTACGAATGTTGGAACAGTCTTAAATTTTGGATAGATGATAATATATATGTGGATTGAACATCTACAAATTCTTATTGGATTTGGATCGTCGTAGGTTTAGTAGGGGTGCTGCAAAAGAGGAGTGTTCCGGAATGCTTGTATATATATATATATATATATATATATATATATATATATATATATATTCACAGGTCAACTGTAACGACCCGCATTCTACGCATCATAGGATTGTGAAATATTTATTTCTTTCACATACGAAGTCGTATGATCATGTAACTTTGGAAGACGATTTTTGGGGTCATTTCCCATGTTCAGGATTTTTTTCGATTTTTAAATGACCATTTTGTCCCTAGTTGGTACTGTTTTGGCCATAACTTTTGACTGGAAAGGAATTTTGACATGAAACCACTTCCATTGGTTTCGAATGATGGTTTCTCTTTCCGTAGAGTGGTTACATTAGCCAAACGGACTTACCGTTTGGGAGATATGGCTGAAACAATGTTTAGAAGGTGAAAAACAGCTAATCGGGCTTAACCGTGTGATTAGCAACTAGGCACAATGGGGGATTTCGAGATTTGGGGTATTTAAGGGCTGCTAGGATTAGGAATTCGGTTTTAGACTCATTTTTCCAGTCGCCGCTTACCTCCTTCAAGCTCTAGCAATGGCCTCCACCTTCTAATTTCATCCCAAATCGTCTCTAATCACTTTCTAATCGAACATTAAGCAAAACTACATCAAATCAAGGGAGGGTAGCACCAAATCAGAGAGAGAGCTGCTGGAAAACATAGGGATTGGATCCAAATCAGATATTATTTCAGATCTAAAGTTTGTTTGTGGTTAAGGTGAGTGATTTGCATTGTTTTTCACTAATTACGGCTAATTATATTAATTAGCGAAGATTAGCGAAATTATGGCTCAGAAAAATCTAGAAAAATTCCTAAAATTCTAAAACATCATTTTATATCTCTGATATGAATTTGGGTTAATTTCGACTAATTTTGCAAATCCCGGAATTTGGGGGATAAAGGGGTGATTAGTGGAAATTAGCGAATTTATGCATGTTAAAAATCTGGAAAAATATTTATAAATTGCTGAATATTGTTTTAGACCTCTTTTAGAAGTTTGGGTTAATTTGGTTAAGTTTTGTTAATCCTATGCTTAGTTGTTCTTAAACATGCTTAAGGGGAAATATGAGATTTTGGCTATGTTTGATCCATTTTAACTCATCATATTGTTGTTTTGGTGTTTGAGGTCACTTCTACATGTTGCTATGACTATATGTTTTTCTTTGCAATTGATTAGAATAGTTGGATTGGTCAAAAACGCCGTCGAATGGCGTAAAACAGTCGCTGGAAGAGTGCAGGAAATCGCACAGAACCGGATCGGATCGCCATAGGTACCACGATCCGCCCCCTCTTCTCCGACCCGACCCGATCGCATGCCGTCTCCACGAGTCGACCATACCTCACGATCTGCTCCACTATGAAGGCCACGGACCAGAGGCCGACGCACGAGCCACTTCAAGTATCACGAGACGTGGACCAAGGGAGACCCACGACCCGATCCAGGAGTGTCGCCACGACCAGGAGCTGGAGCCACGGACCGATCCAACATGGGTGGAGTAACACGATCCGAACTAGAGTGGTGCGATCCGCGAACCGATGAAGGAGAAGCACGATCCGAACCTGGAGGAAAACCACGACCTGAAGCAACGTGAAGCGAAGAAAGGAAGACCGATCCGGAGGAGATACTGACCAAAACCCGAGATGCAATGGTAGTCCAAATGGAAGTTAGAGCTCAGGATCCAGATGGGAACCAATGAGTTCACTTCGTGATTGGGCTTTGCTGCGGGACGTGTGCAAAGGGGTTGTCGGTATTCATAACTTTGGTTCACCACTGGGAGATGGATAGTGGGCTTGTAGTGATAGTTACACGGGATTGGATTCCGTCATGGCCCAAAGTATTAGGTGACCAAAGTAGTGGATATCGTATGCTTTACGCACTGAGTGAGGGATGTGAAGATGATTGCTATGCTTGATTGTTTGACATCACTATGACATGCACACCCCCACCCCCGTTATCTTTACACCATTTGAAAGGGCACCTTAGAGTGTTGTACAGTATGTAGTGCTAACTCTTTGGTTGCAGGTCCAGGTTCAGGTATGATTGGATTATACCTGTTACTGTTATGTTTTGTTGCTTATCGCTCATACCAGGCTTTATGTCTGACCCAGAGTTTTATGTCTCCTCTTATTACTCTGGGTGCTCACACGAGCAGACTAGAGACAGGTTATGGTTAGCTGGTGATGCGCGAGTAGCTGATTCGGAGGCGAGCAGGAGGCTTCCACGTATGATATATAGATATTCTCCCTGTGTCGTTGGTGGTCGCTACTTGGGCATTAGTAGTGTACCTCCTTTATCTTACTTTTGCTTTTTGAGACAGTTTGGAAGGTTGTAATAAGCTGTATTTTGGATTTCCGCTGCTATGATGCTTAGTTTTGGTTTTCAGCTTATGCACTGTCTCTCCTGTTTTATGTCAAGTATGTTATTATATTTTGTTCTATGCGCTGTGAGACATTCTACAGGTTCCTGATTAGCCCATTCTCTTCTTTCTTTTCCTTCCGGCGACCGTCCCGTGCTAACTGGACATGTGTACAACGCACTTTTGGAGTAAATGTCAGTTGGTGCGGGGCGGGCCGTCACACTTGGTATCAGAGCTCTAGGTTGCGTAGTTAACCTAGGGAAAGACACTAGGGAGAGATAGTACGTATATGAGAGCGCGTATTTGTGATTACTTTGGTTTTCAAAAGCTATATATATATACTATTAGTAGTATAAGAGTGAAGTCGTACTGCACTAACACCACTATGGGGTCGTTAATCGTTTCCCCTTTTACATATTAACGATGAGCCGATATCCTAGAGGTGCTGGTAGAGGGACCAACCATGGGAATGCTCCTGACATGAGGACAATGTTCACTAACTTCATGAGGGAGATGCTTAGGGATGTTCTAGGGGCAATTCCCAATCCCGGAAATGGTGGTGGTCTAGTAGTGCAAGCGCCTAGGGTCGATTTCGCCAAGTTGTGCAAGGATTACATTAACCTTGGTGGGAAGCCGTTCCACGGAACGGAGTCGGTCACAGATGTTCAGGATTGGTTGGATAGCTGTGCTCGTATCTTTGAAGACTTGGGTCTTGAGGATGCGATGAAGAGAAGGCTAGCGTCTCGTCAGCTGCAAGGGCGAGCGATGAATTGGTGGAATGCCATTAGAACAGCTACTCCAGAAGATCAAGTTACTTGGAATCAGTTTAAGACTTGCTTTTGTGATAAGTTTATTCTAGCTGCTCATAAATCAGAACTGTTCAGGAAGTTCTTGGAGCTTAAGCAGAACGGTAGAGCAGTCTCGGAGTATGTCGCTGAGTTCGACACTTTATCGAAATATGGATGGTCCCTTATCGATACAGTCGAAAAGAAGAACGAGAAGTTCATAACTGGCTTGGATGGGTACTTGGGGGAAAGACTTATAAACCATATCGATGAGACGTTCGAGTCTATTGTAGGAAAGGCATTAAGGTCAGAGAGCCTTTTCCCTAAGTCGAAGGCCGAAGTTGCTACGGCATCTGCAGAGGAGCCAAAGCCGCAAGCAGGCGGTGAAGGCAAGAAGAATTCCCAGAACAAGAGGAAGCAGAACCCGACCAAGGATGGTCAGGACAAGAAAAATAAGAAAGATGGCGAATGCTTTAGTTGTGGCAAGAAGGGCCATTACGCCAGAGATTGTCGAGAAAAGCCTGGGGAAAGGAAGTGCTTTAACTGCGGCCAGGCGGGACATCACAAGGATGATTGCCCACAACCTCCTAGGGAGAAGCAGATTGTGAAAGAGTATGCTATCAACGCTGTTCCTTCTTCGTCAAATGCCCCAACTGCGGCGCAGAAGGAAAAAGGTGTCGTTATTCGAGGTATGCTTTATATTTAAGATGTTTAAATCGGGTTTTGTTTGACAAACCTGAGTTAGTCGATAGACCTTTAGTAGTGACGAACCCGATTGGTGGTTCGACTAGTTTTGGCATGATTTGTTAATGTGGTCTTATCGAGTCATGGATGTATGTTTCCTTGTGATTGCTTTGTTTTGGGCTTTACTGGGTTTAGCATTATTTTGGGGAGTCGATTTACTCCAAAGGAATAGGGTGGTATTAGTTACCTACCTAGTGATGGCGATAGTAACTGGAGTTAAGGAAGCTAAGAGGTTATCGTTGTAATAAGTTCTAGTTGTCTCTGGGAGGCAAATGAGTACTCCAGTGCTAGATTGTTTTGCTAGTATCACCTCATGTGGATTGTCTGAACTCGGAGGAGATGTTCCTTGGGTGCTTGTCTGATATTGGTTTAGGCCTTTGGGGCTTGTGCTTGGGGAATGTCGATTTCGACTAGGATGGGTTGCGTGAGGGGTAAATAGTTGTTGTGATTTTTCATTGGATGATATCTTGGTTTACTCGAGGAGTGATGGGCAGACGGAACATGATAAGACTGTTCAATGCTATAGACTGCCCAGAGTTAGACTCGATAGGGTTATGGGATTGCTCGAGTGGGACTCGAGAAAGATGCAAAGTAATGGATTGTTTAGGACCCTATGTTGATGTTCTCTATTGGATAGCAGAATTTTGAAGGAATAGGATGCGTTCGTTGATCATGGAAGATACAACGAAGATTAGGACGATTTAAGTTGGACTTGAACTCGTAAAAGAAAATAGGTGTTCGTTGATCTTGGAGATGCAACGAATAGGGAGACGACTCACGTTGGACTAGAGTTTGTCGGTACTCAAGACTGGGTCTGAGTTATAGATTGACTCGAGTTGGACTCTAGAAGGCTGCAAGGAATTGGATTCAGCTCGAGTTGGACTCGAGAGGACAGCAAGATAATGGATAGACTTGGGATGGACTCAAGTATTTTAGGAGGACTAAAAGCAGGGGTATCTGGGGACGCCCGTTACCTTGGATCCGTTGGACGTAATCTAGTTATCCTTTGAGGATAAACGTACGTTGGACGTACGGTAGTCCGATTGGAGGCTGGGCTTCCATTAGTTTAATTATCCTTGGAGGATAAACGTACGTTGGACGTACGACAGTCCGAAGGGAGGCGGGGCTTCCATTGGCCTGGGATTGGTTGGACCAGTCAAGTAGGCATCGGTGTATGTATGGAGGCTGGGCTTCCATTAGTTATTGATGTTGGTTGGACCAGACATACTAGAATTGGCATATTGGGATTAGTTAGACCAGTCATGTAGGTGTCGATGTGTTTATGAATTTAGCAGGTGATAGGTAGGACTTGTTTGATGGATGTTATGGTTGTTATGTTGTTCCTATTTTTCTTCCTTTGAGTAGACTATCACCTGTAGGGTTCCAGCGATGGGGAACAAAGTGATTGTAGTAGGACTATGAGCCAGTGCAGTAGAGTCGTCATGACTCGAGGGGCAAAGTGGACATAGTAAATGATTAGTAAGGCTATGAGCTAGTGCAGTGGAGTTGTTATGACTTCATGGGGCAGAGTGGACATAGCAAAGGACTAGTGGCTATGGATCAGTGCAGTGGAGTCGCCATGACTCCATGGGGCAGAGTGATCATAGTAAATGATTTGGGTGCGGTAATAGTTGCATTGAGTAGGAAACATGCCAGTTTAGGGGTTTTGTTTCTAGGATGGAAGCAACTAGAGTATATCACATGATATGATTTCAGGCCCAAGAGTGAATTGGATTCAGAAACACTAGTAAGCTTGACGATTAGATCGATTTTGATTGAGTGGATTGGTTCCAGTTAGAAGGACGATCCTAATCTATTGGAAACCATCTCTAGGGTAAAGATGGGTATCGATGGAAAGAGAATGATCAGGTAAGGATTTGATCGAGAAGGATGGCTTCGAAAGAATAAGGGACTAGTTGTACCCAACGTAGATGGACTGAGAGGTGAAGTGCTTAGAGCATATCATCACTCGAAATTGACTATACATCCCAGTGGTAACAAGATGTATTGAGACATGGAGCAGATCTACTACTGGGAAGGGATAAAGATAGGCAGAAGGCTTATCTCGGTAAGAAACGAAGAGATTTGGAATTCTTCGTTAACGACTTGGTGTTCGTCGAGATCTCTCCATAGAGAATGTGATTCGGATTGGTTGGAGAGGTAGGTTAGCACCAAGATTTGTTGGCCCATTCCCAGTCCTCGAGCAAGTTGGGAATTTGGCGTATGAAGTAGAGCTACCTGACAAGATGGCGGAGTTCACAACGTATTTCATGTTTCCCAGTTAAGGAAGTTGTGCAACACCCTAATGTGGCTATTTCACCAGATCAGTTGGATGATAGCGAGGTTGAACCCGAGGCGGTTGAGAACCGCAAGTCTATGCGTATCGTTGGGAACGGTACGAAGCAGCTTCGAAGGAAGGCGGTGAAACTAGTCAAAGTCCAGTGGGGTGAGAATGAAAAAGACTGTACTTGGGAAACAGAGGAAGATATAAGGAAGAAGTATCCAGAACTCTTTGCCTAGTAAGGTTTTGGTAGTGATAATTTCTTCCCTTGCTAGTAAACCGCATGCTAGGATAGACTTGTTTTGCATGTTGATTGTTGTTTATGGTTAATAGGCATACGGAACCCTTTTTGTGTTTTGGTTAGGGAATTTCGGGGGCGAAATTTCTTAAGGGGGGAAGAGTGTAACGACCCGCATTCTACGCATCATATGATCGTGGAATATTTATTTCTTTCACATACAAAGTCGTATGATCATGTAACTTTGGAAGACGATTTTTGGGGTCATTTCCCATATTCATGATTTTTGTCGATTTTTAAATGACCATTTTGCCCCTAGTTGGTACTGTTTTGGCCATAACTTTTGACTAGAAAGGAATTGTGACCTGGCACCACTTCCATTGGCTTCAAATGATGGTTTCTCTTTCCGTAGAGTGGTTACATTAGCCAAACGGACTTACCGTTTGGGAGATATGGCTGAAACAACGTTTAGAAGGTGAAAAACAGCTAATCGGGCTTAACCGGGTAATTAGCAACTAGGCCCAATGGGAGATTTCGGGATTTGGGGTATTTAAGGGCTGCTAGGGTTAGGAATTCGGTTTTAGACTCATTTTTCCAGCTGCCACTTACCTCCTTCAGGCTCTAGCAATGGCCTCCACCTTCTAATTTCATCCCAAATCGTCTCTAATCACTTTCTAATCGAACATTAAGCACAACTACATCAAATCAAGGGAGGGTAGCACCAAATCAGAGAGAGAGAGCTGCTGGAACACATAGTCATTGGATCCAAATCAGAGATTATTTCAGATCTAAAGTTTGTTTGTGGTTAAGGTGAGTGATTTGCATTGTTTTTCACTAATTACGGTTAATTATGGTAATTAGCGAAGATTAGCGAAATTATGGCTCAGAAAAATCTAGAAAAATTCCTAAAATTCTAAAACATCATTTTATGTCTCTGATATGAATTTGTGTTAATTTCGACTAATTTTGCAAATCCCGGAATTTGGGGGATTTAGGGGTGATTAGTGGAAATTAGCGAATTTATGCATGTTAAAAATCTGGAAAAATATTTATAAATTGCTAAATATTGTTTTAGACCTCTGTTAGAAGTTTGGGTTAATTTGGTTAAGTTTTGTTAATCCTATGCTTAGTTGTTCTTAAACATGCTTAAGGAGAAATATGGGATTTTGGCTATGTTTGATCCATTTTAACCCATCATATTGTTGTTTTGGTGTTTGAGGTCACTTCTACATGTTGCTATGACTGTATGGTTTGCTTTGCAATTGATTAGAATAGTTGGATTGGTCAAAAACGCCATCGAATGGCGTAAAACAGTCGCTGGAAGAGTGCAGGAAATCGCACAGAATCGGATCGGATCGCCATAGGTACCACGATCCGCCCCCTCTTCTCCGACCCGACCCGATCGCATGCCGTCTCCACGAGTCGACCATACCTCACGATCTGCTCCACTATGAAGGCCACGGACCAGAGGCCGACGCACGAGCCACTTCAAGTATCACGAGACGTGGACCAGGGGAGACCCACGACCCGATCCAGGAGTGTCGCCACGACCAGGAGCTGGAACCATGGACCGATCCAACATGGGTGGAGTAACACGATCCGAACTAGAGTGGTGCGATCCGCGAACCGATGGAGGAGAAGCACGATCTGAACCTGGAGGAAAACCACGACCTGAAGCAACGTGAAGCAAAGAAAGGAAGACCGATCCGGAGGAGATGCTGACCAAAACCCGAGATGCAAAGGTAGTCCAAATGGAAGTTAGAGCTCAGGATCCAGATGGGAACCAATGAGTTCACTTCGTGATTGGGCTTTGCTGCGGGACGTGTGCAAAGGGGTTGTCGGTATTCATAACTTTGGTTCACCACTGGGAGATGGATAGTGGGCTTGTAGTGATAGTTACACGAGATTGGATTCCGTCATGGCCCAAAGTATTAGGTGACCAAAGTAGTGGATATCGTATGCTTTACGCACTGAGTGAGGGATGTGAGGATGATTGCTATGCTTGATTGTTTGACATCACTATGACATGCACACCCCCACCCCCGTTATCTTTACACCATTTGAAAGGGCACCTTAGAGTGTTGTACAGTATGTAGTGCTAACTCTTTGGTTGCAGGTCCAGGTTCAGGTATGATTGGATTATACCTGTTACTGTAGTGTTTTGTTGCTTATCGCTCATACCAGGCTTTATGTCTGACCCAGAGTTTTATGTCTCCTCTTATTACTCTGGGTGCTCACACGAGCAGACTAGAGACAGGTTATGGTTAGCTGGTGATGCGCGAGTAGCTGATTCGGAGGCGAGCAGGAGGCTTCCACGTATGATATATAGATATTCTCCCTGTGTCGTTGGTGGTCGCTACTTGGGCATTAGTAGTGTACCTCCTTTATCTTACTTTTGCTTTTTGAGACAGTTTGGAAGGTTGTAATAAGCTGTATTTTGGATTTCCGCTGCTATGATGCTTAGTTTTGGTTTTCAGCTTATGCACTGTCTCTCCTGTTTTATGTCAAGTATGTTATTATTATATTTTGTTCTATGCGCTATGAGACATTCTACAGGTTCCTGATTAGCCCATTCTCTTCTTTCTTTTCCTTCCGGCGACCGTCCCGTGCTAACTGGACATGTGTACAGCGCACTTTTGGAGTGTATATATATATATATATATATATATATATATATATATATATATATTCACAGGTCAACACTCTTAATTCTTGTCAGATACGAAACTATGATGCTAGAAGGTGATCCAAAACAAAAGTGATTAACTAATATGATATTCATTACAGAAAAATTTACCCAACATCAAATATAGTTACATATAATGTACAATACACAATGTCACAAAAAGATGGCATGCAACCACACTACAGACACACACAAAAGTTCAAAAGAGTAAGATACATCATTAAAGTACATGGATCTAGTACACATCTCTACATAAAACAGCTAAACTGAGTAGCTCAAACAGATAGAGCCATGGAGGAAGCGAAAACATACCAACAACTGCCAGGGATATCCGAAAAAGCTCAGTTTCACATGAGCATTAACACAGACAGATTAGTCTAGTTAATAGTGAGTAATTACATAAATAAAGATAATCGAGAATAAGACAAGCAACTCATCATCAAAAGAGTTAGGGAAAATGACAACTATCAGAAGCTAGGTTAGGGTTCACATGTCATGCACGAAGGGATATTCAACTAAGTGTATGTCTTAGTGTTAAGCTAAGTACATCACTGGACTCCAACAACAAAGGTGTTCACATCACCACAATCACTAGAAACACTGAAAGCAACACGATACTTGACATGAAATCCAGTATAGCAAATATAATGCGTGATCATTAAGATCATATCAACAATCAACAATATGGGTCTATCATCAATAATAGGAAAGACCCGAAATCATCAAATCTTCGATGTGTGACCCTAAGGTCTAAATCATCGAAGCAACAAATCGCAAATCCACTAATACAGAAACAACGCGATTTGGATCCAATTGAAAATAATAACATTTTGGGTCTACCAAAATCACAAGGTTTGGATCTACCCAAAAAACACGTAGTTGGGTCTACCCAAATTTCAACATTTGAATCTACCCAGAATTCAACATGTGGATCTACCTAAAAAACATAATTTGGATCTACCTAGGATTTACAATACTTTGGATCTACGCAGAAACACGCATTTGGATCACCTTAGAAGCGATTAACAACAAGTTTTGTGAAGAATTGAGACAAGTGGAGGCTCTATGGCTTGCAAAAGATCATCTTTTTACCTGGGAATGTGACTACAGCAACATGTAATCTCTAGATTTCAACATATAGATAAATTTCACAAGAAAATAATGAATCAATGGAATAAGACTATAGGATTGGGTACATTACGTGCAAGAGAATGACTGTATCAACTCAATTTGATAATTAATTGAATTATAGCTTTTTATATTTTTACAGTAAATTGTTTTTGTGTTCCTTTTTGTTTCTCAAGAGGAAGGAGATATCCAAAGAAAAGAGTACCAAGGGCTGTCAATGAATATCCAAAAAATTCGATATCCGTCCGTATCCGTATCCGAAAATATGAAAAATATTCGTTATCCGAAAAGCAGACATAGATATCCGATATTCGAAAAGCTTTTCAGATACAGTTATGGTTATAGTGGTATCCATATCCAAAAAATATCCATCCGACTAATTGATGTAATTTTTGTGTGTGTGTGTGTGTATATATATATATATATTACTCAAAACAGAAAAATAGAGTTAATAATTATTTTGTAATGGTTGGATGGTACTATAATATAAATTTTTGCCCATTTTTGGTGAAAAATGGTAGTTTTAGTGTGTAATTTTGGAATATTTTTTGATATGCTTATGGATATTGGTATAAAACAATATTTCTTCACCAAATTTCACTATTTCCTGGTTTTTTATAAACACTAGTATAAAAATTATTTTACGTTGATCCAAACTTTTTTATTTATACTCTTAAATTCATTAATTTCTAGCGGAGCGGAAATATATCTGATACCTGTCTGTATCCGAAAATTAAGCAGATACAGATATTCGATATCCGAATATTAAACGTAGACAGATATCCAATATTTAATAATAATTTTGGATACGGATATGAATATGGCACTATCTGTTAGGGATTGCATAATGGATCGTTAAGGCAAAACAAACACTACAGGGGGTGAATAGTGTTTTTGAGAATGTAAACAAAATCTAAACTTATATGGACTACTATATGAATCAAACACCACTGAAACAATCACAGACACAGAATCAAACAGAAATGCAAAGATAAACAAAAATAAAGTACAAAAAAGGAAAGAACGCACCAGATTTTATATTGGTTTGGAATTGCTCCTACGTCCAGTCCCACGCAACGTTGGATTGCGCAGAATTTTATTGCTATATCAATATCCAATTACAACCCTCCTTGATTTCAGGGCTACAAGGGATACCACGGATTCCACACACACACACACACACACACACTTGATCAAGTATACCTTCCTTGATTTCACGGCTACAAGGGATACCACCCATTACGCGTCCTTAATTTCACGGCTACAAGGGATACACCACACACACACACACTTGATCAAACTATGGCTTCTTTGATTTCACGGCTACAAGGGATACCTGTCCTTGATTTCACGGCTATAAGGGATACCACTGATTCCTTTACTTAACCCAAATAATTACAAACAGCCCTATAACTCTTCAATAGCACTTGATTCAGAGAATAATGAGTAGAGAGTGTAGAGAGAAGAAGATTAATGAAAACATAACTGAATTCGGTAGAGTATAGGTGTAGAAATCATAAAAATGATAAAGAATAATGGTGTAATGAAAGGGAATGAAGATGGAGAAGTACAGGTGATTAAAAATTCGAAATCAGCCCCTTTTTATAATGTGTGAAAGGCTGCAACATTCCAGAACCGTCACAAATAGTGCAAAGACACTTCCTTTCAAATTTAAAAAAATGACAGTTATATGTCGACATGTATATATATTATGTACAAAATTGGAATTTGAACATTTTTCAAGTGTTTTGATATATATATATATAATTCTTAAATTAAAATATAGTGTTATAAATAAATATTATAAAATAGAAAATCATATGAAAACATAAATATAAATTATATAAGCATATTTATAAAATTATAGAGTTTAAAACTATATTAATATAAAGTATACAAATATATAAAACTTATAAATTATAAATCTATAAAACTTAAGTTTAAAATCAAATAAAAATAGAAAGTAAAATAGAGAAGAAAGAGATTGAAGATAGAATTTGAAAACAGAATTTGAAAAACAGAATTTAAAGTTATTTTGAATTTGAACCTGGAGTGCTATTCAGAGTTTTACATAATCTATACTCTATAACTTTATTTATCTTGAGCTCTTGAACTCTTGAAATCTTGAATACTCATGAGTCTTGAATCATCTCTGAAATTCTAAATCTCTAACATTTTTATATTGTACAGTCTTCAGTAATAATTCCTATATATAAATCCTGCATATGTATGTATATATATACATATATATATTCTAGACATAAGTGTTTGTATATATTTTATAATCAATTAATATTGAAATAAGGTTGTTGTCATCAAAACTCCATTCTCCAACAATCTCCCCCTTTTGATGATGACAATCTTAGTTTATAAAATATCATACTTGTATATACCTGTTGATGATGATCCTTCTAGTACTCCCCATGTCTATATGATTTCTATAAACTATGTCTATATTTTATAATTTCTCCCCCATTGGCATTATCAAAAAGAAATTCTAAAAATACTCTCCCTAAATCATATAACTTTCTAAACATATCTATAATAAATTTCTAAGGTATATAATTAACTCCCCCTGAATCCTAAATCTATCTATATATCCTGGTATAAAATACTCCCCCTAAATCCATGCTATAAATGATCCTAGTGATTAAATATAACTATCCCTGATTTTGATTCTAATCCTAAAAGATTATAACTCCCTTAAAATTATGACTATACTATTTTAATAAACTAAATAGAAGGATAATGAACTAAGCAAGCCAATCAATATTTATAATCAATTCTAGCAAGCAAGTCAATCTATATAAGCAATTCAAACAAACAATTCAAGTAATCAACTCAAGCAATCAATTCAAGCAATCAATTCAAGCAATCGATTAAATCAACCAAATTAAATAATATGTGTTAATAAACACTTCTTGAACCTTCGATTAATCCCAAAAACTATAAAACTCCCCCTTAATCTAACACATGACCAAACCTATCCTAAACTGTAATTGCCTTAAAACTATAATAAGACTTTAATCTAGACTAAGAAATAACTCTAATATGGTATTCTTAAAATTATGATATAAGAAGGGCAATTTAATCCAAACAATCAATCAATTCAAACATAAAACCAAACATTTCTTGTAACTTCTATTTATCCTAAAACCTATAAAGCTTCTATCAAATGCATAAGTATATTTCTAACACACCTATCAACCACTAATGAAACTCAACCATATCAAACAAGTCAATCAAATCAAGCCAAACAAATCAAACATACCAAAAAATTCAATCATTCCAATCAATTCAACCAAGCCAAACAAGTCAATCAAGTTAATCAAGACAAAGTAAACATGTTATATATTTGATTAATAATCATATATTTCTAATTAGATAAAAACTTTTCATACTATATACTTGTTATTTGTAGAGTTAAAGTTAACATGTAATGCAGTGTGTTGGTTATAATGCAGTATGTCATATGCAAATCTATATAAAGTGATATATTGAATGAAATGCAACTTGTGATGTGAATGCTTTTAATTTGAGATGTACTGTAATTTATGAAAGTGATGTATGATATGCAATAAGATGTGTAATGATAGCATGCAGAATGATTTGGTAATCATATCTATTTAGATAAAATATATTTAAAGTACTATCTAACTATTATACATATACATATATATTACAAATTATTTGAATTAAACAAGGATAATATATATTAATTTCTAGACTTAGGTTAATGATACTAATGAAAGAGATTTTAAAGGATAGTAAAGATGAAAGAAATGTGAAGTTAAATAATCTTAGTAGGATGCTTCTTGAATATTGTAAAATTTGAAGATCTTTTTAAAGAGAATATAGAATTATATCATAAGTAAACATACATTCATAATTGTATATATATAAACTAATTTTAGAAAGAACTTAAAATTTAATTTATTATGAGATATAAATCAATCTTTTGATACAAATAAATTTTAAATTTAAACTACTAGAAATCAAAATATATTAATTTGATAAGGAACCATTTATATGTTGAAACTTTAAAAAGTAATATATAGTCATAACAAAATTATGAAATTTGGATGTAAATTAAACTATAAAATTATAACTTCTTGTATTTAAACTACACATTTAAGACATAAAATCAATATATTATTTTCATACCAAAATATTAGGTTAAATATTCAAGCTTTTATAAATCTTAATAAGAAATCAAAATTAAGTTACAAATATTATTTGTGATAAAGTAACAAAATTGTTATGAAATCATATGAATAATATATAAGTTAAACCATGCATGTTTAAACTATATAAAAGAAGACTAACTTTATATTTTATAAAAATATCAAAAAGTTATATTAATTTTGTATATCATATTAACATGTTTATATAACTTTATTAATTTTTATACTTTTAATATATATATATATATATATATATATATATATTGCAAGACTGACCGGTTTTTATAGTGATCCGTAACACTTTAATTAAAAGGAAAAAAAGATACAACTCACACAGCTGATATACCATGTGCATATCAACTACAATATACATGTTCCCACGCAGGGGAGACCAACTTTCATAATGTCAAATACATACCAGATACATGATAGTAAAATACATTATAACTACATAGTGCCAATAGATTGCACTAGCTAGTAACCCCAACTAACCAATTAACCTTTATCAAAAGGGGCATTCACCATTGCTCTAGCGTTGCTACGAGTAGTAGGAGACTTACCTGCGCCACACCCATGTGAAGTTGCAACATGACCCATTACATTTGTGGCAATTATATCTGGTGGTCGAGCTTTATATCCTGGCGGAGGGGGAATATTGGCATAAGGATTCGCAGCAGGCTTCTTCCCAGTATCTTGCTTGATGGTATTGAGCTTCATAGAGTTGTAATTCTTGGACATTAAGTCCATTAGCTTTTTATTCTCATTGCATAAGAAGGGGTCAAGATTTTCGCTTTCTATTTCAACTCTCAGGCTTTCAATTGCCTAAGGTACAGTTTTGTCATAATTTTGTTTTTGCTTTTTCTCTTTTACTTTCTTTTATTTCCTTAAAGAATCAATGGTGCCTTCAGAAATGTTGAAATTATTATGCAGGAAACTATCAAAATTGACAACATTCTCATGTTCGTGGCCAAGAGCGACTGTTTTCCAATGCTTACCTCGTCACTAGGACACTCTTGGAGTTGATTCTGAACCATACTACCATTAAGATATTTGTTGAGTGGGCTAGAGCCTTGTAAAAATCCAGATCAGAATCCAAACACGTTACTATTTTGTGTTTCATTTGCAGTAAAAGGAACGTTAACATCAAAGCCGCTTGCGTTGAGAGTTTCTTCAAACTCAGTGACATCATCTAAAATTGTTTGCATTGCATCCTTAGACCTTATCCATTTAGCTCCTTTTAAAGCACATATATTGATACTGGCATTATTATCCTCAACATTGCTTTGCATTTTTGTATAATCAACTTCATTCTGCGGAGTTTGCTGCACTAACCCGTTGTCTACGAAACTGCGCTCCACAACAGTAGCCTTGTTGTTATTCTTCTCATTACTGCATATAGGATTGTTTACATTGACCGCAACAGCTTCCATAATTATATCACAAATTTCACCTTCTTCAAGATTCAAAGCACTTTTTTCATTTTCATTAATGTCACTTAGACTGTTAAGAGCTCTGAACCTATTACCAGTTGGAATAGCCGACTTACTACGTACACCAGAACGCTGGTAGTAGGGACACCTTCTACCCTTTTCCACTTCTTTTGTTGTCCAACAGGAAACACTCTTACTTTCTGAAAACTTCTCACTGGTACTCTTTTGGCTTGAATCTTAGTAGCAGTATTGTCAGCGCTAACAAATTTTCATTATGTGCATTCATCTTAGCACATTGCTTAGTAGCACTAATCACACTTCTCCTATTGTTATTCTTCATTTCCGGTGATTTAGTGGTGACACCCGATGGGCAGTTCGTACTCAAATGCCCAAACACCTTACATGCACGACAGATGTCAGGCTTCCAGTTGTAGCTGAACTTAACAACGTGTTCAGCTCCATCAGGTAGGAGCACAACTAGTGTTTCTGGCATCTCACTTTCAGGAGATATCTCGACTAGGCATTTCGCAAACCCCAACCAATCCAAACTCTCCGTAGCCTGGTCCATACATAGAAATTTGCCTACATGTGACACTAACCAACATATGCCTATCTTCGACCATGCCACCGTAGGTAGATTGGTAATTTTAACCCAAATTAGAACCAGTATGATCCCCTTACCCGAAAGCCCCAAGTTAAGGTCCCATTTTCTAATAATGAAAACTTTACTTCTTATCACAATAGGATCAGCTTCCAATATTCTTTTTCTATCCTCCTTATCTGCTACAAGAAAGAAAAAGGTGCTATCATTTGAATTTACTTTTATGTTGCCGCGAGGCTTCCAGTGCCTGAACAAGGTATTTACGATGGCTGTGTACGACATAGGCGAGTCGAGAAAGAAGCCTGCTAGGTAATCTTGCCACTCGTCGACACTAGCTCCAACAACGTCATCGGTTGGAATCAATCTATTCCCATCATACTTGAGAGTTATAGGAGGAGGCGATAACTCAACGATGTTGCGTGGTTTAGATGCAAAAAGTGAAAACCAATGAACAAGGGGAAGAGGGAAGTTCGGAGGAGGCGGCTGAGGAGGAGGAGGGTGAGGATGATTAACATGAGGAGGTGGATTTGCTAGCGGAGGGACAAGGTTCGACCGTAGGTCTGGCGTGGGGAGGAAACAAGGTAGCGACGGAATTTGTGGGTTTATGAGGCTCGAGGAATCAGGAAGGGACGTCGCCATTAATTGATGACATGAAAAACCAACCTTTGATTCTGTTTTTAATATATATATATATATATATATATATATATATATATATATATATTGAAAGAAGATAAGTAGACAAACAAAGTTAATAATTAGAATTTGAACTGGCATTTTCTAATTAAAAAACGGAGGGAAGTTTGAAAGTTCAAACTTTTGAAATTCAAAATTTGAATTTCATTATGTCGACATGACCATTTATGTATGTCGACATACATGTGGAAAATCAAAAAACATATTGTTTTGACTTCTTGGTTTTATTATATTATCGATTTATATTTCAGGTTTAAGTATTTCCTGAAATAATATTAATCCTAACAAACATCCAAAATTTATTTTATTAATATTTTGAATTTCAAATTTCAAATTTCCAATTTGATTTTTAAACTTTTAAATTTCAAATTCAAAGCAAAGCAAACAAGCAAGACAATCAAAGCATTCATCGAACTAAAAAAATTAAAAATTAATTAAAGCGTATGCAATTCTTCTTTTTGTTGTTCTTCCATTGTCATGAATCACACGTTCACATCTTCTAGAATTTGATGAAATCTGCTTTCTTGCGCCGGGATCGTTTTTCTGGTCAGGATAGTATATCCATTTGCTGAATTTGAACACCGTATGAGAAAGATATCGAAGATTTAGTAGTTCAACCAACTTGGCGCCAAAATTTGATTTGAATTTTGAATGAATGGACACTTCAACTACTATATAAAGGCCCAAAAGTCATATATCCTCACAACTTCTCTTCTTCTTCTTCTTCTTCTCGTTTTTCACTTTCAATTAAACTTTCAGGAGACATGACTTCTTCGTTTCTTAACCGAATTAGACGAAATCAGCGGCAAATCGAAGAAGAATTTAAGGGCTACAATCTAGTGACAGTTTGGGGATTAATTTGGATGGTATTGGGGTGCAGCAAGTAGAAACATCAAGAGATATGCATGAAATCCCGTAATAGTTTTTCAGTTTTGCATAGCCAACTTCAAATAGTCATGTCTCACTCAATTTTGATAGGAATTTGACGATCAACCCATCAAATCGACCGCGAGAACGAGAACTACAATCCATTTCTTCATTGATTTACACTGTATATTTCTGTTTATTTCTCTTGATGTCTTTTCACCAACCGTCATTCCTCTTCTTTAATTGTCCTTCAGAATTTAAATTCTCAACACCCATGTACACCAATTCGGAATTTGAATTTCCAACGGCCACCTTTTCAGAATTTGAATTTTCAATAGCTACCATTTTGGAATTTAAATCACCAACAACTACTTTACCCATCGTTTCAACTTTTGAATTTTCAAAATCCATATAACACATCTTTTCCTGCAAAACAACACAACTTTTCAATTAATCAAATAACTTTTCAAATAATTCAAATGACTTTTCAATATAATTAACTACAATAATATCATGATGGTTTTGTAACATATCCATATATCAAAATTTTCAAACTTCAAAATTTTAAATTCCAAAAATCAAATCATAATAACTTGATTTTTCAATAAAATTTGAATGCAGACTTTAACCAATACTGATGCAATATATAAATTAAACTAGTGTTATAAATCATTCCAAAACTTGTCATTTAAAATTTTCAAAAATCATATTATGGACTTTTTGAAAGACCTTGCTCTAGTACCAATTGTTAGGGATTGAGGAATGGATCATTAAGGCAAAAAAACACTAGAGGGGGAAGGGTGAATAGTGTTTTTGAGAATTAAAAAAAAAATCTAAACTTATATGAACTACTACATGAATCAAACACCACAAAAACAATCACAGACACAAAATCAAACACAAATGCAAAGATACACCAAAATAAAGTACATAAAAGGAAAGAACGCACCAGATTTTATACTGCTTTGAAATTAATCCTACGTCCGATCTCTCGTAATGCTGGATTGCTCAGAGTTTTATTACTATATCAATATCCAATTACAACCCTCCTTGATTTCACGGCTACAAGGGATACCACTGATTCCACACACGCACTTGATCAAGTATACCTTCTTTGATTTTATGGCTACAAGGGATACCACCAATTACCCGTCCTTGATTTCACGACTACAAGGGATACCACCAATTCCACATACACACTTGATCAAGTATACCTTCCTTGATTTTGATGACTATAAGGATACCAGCGATTACCTGTCCTTGATTTCACAGCTACAAGGGATACCACTGATTCCTTTACTCAACCCAAACATTTACAAACAGCCCTATAACTCTTCAATAGCACTTGATTCAGAGAGTAATGAGTAGAGAGTGTAGAGAGAAGAAGATCAATGAAAACATAATTGAATTCGGCAGGGTATAGGTGTAGAAATCATAAAAATGATAAAGAATAATGGTGTAATGAAAGGAAATGAAGATGGAGAAGAAAAAGTGATTAAAAATTTGAAATCAACCACTTTTTATAATGTGTGAAAGGTTGCAACGTCTCAGAACCGTCATAAATAGTGAAAAGACACATCCTTTCAAATTTAAAAAAATGACAGATATATGTCAACATGTATATATATGTATGTCGATATATATATGTACAAAATTGGAATTTGAACATTTTTCAAGTGTTTTGATATATACATAATTCTGGGAATTCTTGAATTAAAATATAGTGTTATAAATAAATTTTATAAAGTAAAAAATCATATGAAAACATAAATATAAACTATATAAACATATTTATAAAAGTATAGAGTTTAAAACTATATAAATATAAAGTATATAAAATATAAATATATAAAACTTATAAAGTATAAATCTATAAAACTTAAGTTTAAAATCAAATAAAAATAGAAAGTAAAATAGAGAAGAAAGAGATTGAAGATAGAATTTAAAAAACAAAATTTGAAATTATTTTGAATTTGAACCTGGTGTGCTATTCAGAGTCTTACATAATATAGACTCTATAATTATTTATTTTGAACTCTTGAAATCTTGAATACTCATGAGTCTTGAATCGTCTCTGAATTATGAATCTCTAACATTTTTAAACTATAGTCTTTAGTAATAATTCCTGTAAATAAATCCTGCATATGTGTGTGTGTGTGTGTGTGTATATACATATATTCTAGACAAAAGTGTTAGTATATATTTTGTAATCAATTAATATTGAAATAAGGTTGTTGTCATCAAAACTTCATTCTCCAACACTATCTGTATCCGAAAGCGTCCGTTGAGTACCTACCTTATGTTCTTTTTCTGGATATCTCCTTAGTTAATCACTAATTAAGGCCTAAATTAAAGTAGTTAATTCCAAACAAACCATTATGAGGTGATTAGCACATGATTATGCTATTCAACTCACTTTTAAGTTTGTATTTCATTGTTACATTATGTTTTACACTACAATTTCAGCCAAGGATCAAATTTTTACATCAACCAACTTTATTAAAATAGTTTACATCAATTTTAACATTCCAAATTTCTTTTAACACCAAATTTCACATTTTACATCAAATTTTTGCATTTTCTCAAAATACGAATATTTTGACATAACTTATATAAATTTTCGTATAATACAGGGATCTTTGATTCTAAATATTTTATACTAACACACAAATCTCCTAATTAACGCAAAATTCATATTTTCTATATTTAATATTTTGCAACTCAATTTACATTTTTATTTTCTTATGTAAATTTCTCAAAAATCCGCATTATACCCCAAACTTGTCATTAAATTTATAAATCCGTTTTTGCTTAAACACAAATTCCCAAATAACATATTTTTTTAATAAAATCTCATTCAACATCGTACTTTAAGTCTTCATTTTAGATTTATAAATTACTTAACTTGCTTATAAATCGAAATTCTTATCTAATTGATCCAAGGCTCAACTAAATCACTCTTAAATGTTAAATTGACACAATTGAATCTTAAAACAATTATTTACACTTATTAAGAGTCTTTTATTGCGAAATCATTTATTTCTCGCCTAAAGTCTCCATTTTAACAATTAATTAGTAATTTACACTAAGCCTTGATTTAGTCACCTTGCACGTGATTAAATTCCACCATTAGACCACAAAACCATTCTTAATTATTAACAAGAATAATTAAGTCAAATAATCAATTTAATGAAATATTCGACTTAATTACCACCTAAATATTTATATTAATGATTATTAATTATAGAAGGTAATCATCAAAACCCTGGGTGTTACAGACCCGCCCCTTACAAAAATTGTGTCCTCGTAATTTCCTTGGGGTACTTCATGTACTACCTAACTCATTCCATTAACACCCGAAATACACAATGAAAGAGACGAGCTTGGATTTTGACTTTTTCATTCTAAGCTAGGAAAAGTGGAAAATTAGAATCTGACACACTCGATAGACTAGCAGGTGGAAACAAGCATAAGAATCGATCTTATAAGATCATTGAAATTTTCTTCAAATGTCTTTATCCTTCGAAGCCAAACAATGAAGGGCACACTACAAATTCTTTTTATAGAATGACTCAAAATATGGAGGCGAACACAAACATCAAATAGAAATATGGAAAACACTTCCTTATGAAAGTGTAGTGCACGTTGCGCACTTCCGAAATTAAAAACGGAGAGTTATGACTAAAGCACCAAGGTAGATATTCAATATAAAGATGATGGTCTTCTCGGGACCCATTAATCAACAACAAAGCAACGATTAGGTTTACCACGACATGACTTGAAAGCTCACACAAACGCTTGATTGCAGAGAAAGGCTGGAGGAGATCTGTTCTCTACACCCATTGCTTCTGGAGATTACGCCATCATTCACGAATGACTAGCGAATCTCAAACACAATTTATACAAGATAGAATAAAAGGACATGGTCTGGGTATAACCCTAAAGCATTAGCAACAAGAATAAGAGAACACATGGAAGCTTCCAATTATTGTTATTTTAAATTCTTACATCCATTTCCCAAAACTATACTTCGATTAAATTCGATTATCACATAGTTGCACTTTATATTTCCATATTAATCACAGATACACATTTTCGTTTAAAACACCAATGATTATTCAACCCACATTTACAAAAAGTAACAAAGTTATTAAAACTTTGGTTTTCACAAATCTTTTTACTTCCTGATTAGGTCTTTCATCTCTTTTATATGTGTTTGTGTATGTGTGTGTATATTAAAGAAAACTCAATTATCTCCAAAATCCACCAATTTCAAGTTAATTTTCCAAAGGCTCGATATTTAAGCAAGACCTTTCACCGTCTCTATATCATAATAATTATACATAAGAGAACCAAGATAAAAGAAAGTTTCTTCTCAAAGTTACGTCATCTTCATTCTAAATTACAAACTTCCAAAAGTTCATAGTTCAATTTCAAAATTAAATTCAAGTTGTGCCAACCCACTATATATATTAAATTAGTTGACATTTAAAAAAATCCACTTTTTAATTTTTTTATTAAGCTCAAATGTTACCCAACTCTTTATAATCTTAAAATCACTTAGATAGAAAAGTTATATATATCATTCTTTAAATGTTTAATTTTTATACTGGTTATTTCTAATGTCTTATACGTTGTTTTGGAACCCTTATCGACCCAAAGTGTCCATTGTCTCGACTAGAATTCTTAATCTACGTCTAGATATCTCCACACAATCAATAACCATAACAAAAATGCATAAATACTTCCATCTTTAAATAAATCCATTTTAATACCTTTACCTTTAGTACCCCTGTAATTCAATAAAATATTTCTCGATAATCCATAAAGTATATTAATTATTATACTCAGCTGAAATAATCATCGCATTTCTGCTACACTCTGATAAATTCAGATTATCTACTCTTTGATGTTCAACTAATGTTTAAATCACAAGTTAGCTCTATAAGAAAGTGTACGAGGGATAAGGCTGGGGGACAAGACTTAACAACATAAGTCGAGTCTTTAGGTTTCACTACTCAAGCGGACACGATATGGAAAATAGTTATAATTGTTCTATATAGACTATGGCTAATGGTCCCACCATGCTTTTCTAAGTTCAACAAGGGCATAAGGGTGTTTAAAACGCTTACTCAAATCCTAGAAGTATAAAATACTCCAAGTCAACCCGAAGAGATATCAAACAATAAGCTATAATATGGAGTTAACTCTAGGAAAGACGCACAACCTAAGTGATAGGAAAACTAAATGGAAAGTTCCACACTTATCCCTGTCACACATATTATCACAACATCTTAAGGGTACATGATCAACATGACACCCTTTTTTCCAATCAATCAAATAAAACCAATATCATGCAAATTCAACAATCTTAGAAGTATCCCCTTGACCCATCTATAGAATTTCTTCTAGTATGGAGAAGTACAACGCTCCCGAAACAAAGTAATACAAATAATAATGATTCTCAAAAATAGAAAACGGACCTCAAGGCTGAGATGGACCACTAGAAACTGTTGCCATTAAAAGATTTTTTGAGTCAGTCCCTTTGGGCCTCTTGGGACATGAAGTTCTCTCATGACCTTCCTCCCTACAATATCTACATATACATGGTGTAAGACAAGCACGCACGAAACGATCAATCGATCCACAATTGAAACATCCCTTTGCAAAAGACGGGGAGGTGCTATAAGAGGTTGACAACTAGAACCACTGCTCTCCTTCTTATTCTGAGAAAATGGATTAGATTTGGAGAAGGGGATGCGCTACTTGTTCGAATTACCCCGAACGCTGACCTCACATCATTGTCTTTCTCCTTCTCGATCGTCTCGAGATGGAGAGAAGCATAAACAAGATCTTCAAAGGTCCGCCAAAGCTGCAACAGAATGGGTCTCTTAAGATACTTCTTACGCCCATTCACGAACTTAAGATTTTTCTTATAAGGTAAAGAAATATGCTCCATGTCGTACTTCGACAAGGCCTTAAATGATGCGACGTACTTAGAAACGGTCGACTTCCCTTACCTAAGCTTGAGAAATCAACAAGAAAGACTCTTCTTCTCTGACTCTGTATTAAATTTAAGCACAAAGCGCTCACGAAACTCCTTCCATTCCAAGGAAGCCTCATTAACCTCAGCACCTAACAACTCATACCGGCCCAAAGCATGCCCTTTCAACATACTAGATGCGAAAAGGACACTATGATGATCTGAAATCTCTGTATGGGTGAATATACGCTCACATGTATGGATCCATGCCTGGATCTCAAGTACAGACTCTGAACCTACAAATGGTTTCCCTTTAAGGTGAGTGAAATCAATACACATATGAGCAATTGCTAACTTGTAGGGAGGAGAGGAATGAGGTAAAACAGGAGGCCGACTTCCCTTGAGAAGTTCCAAAATCTTCTTAGAGGACTCAAAAACTCCATTTGGACGGGGATCACTAGCTAGTCTGGCACTCTATGTGGGTTGTAGGCCATTGGACGGCTCAACCCTGTCTTCAGGTTCTAAACCAATGGTCGGTCCATAACCTGGAACTCGTCATTTACCATGGTCAGCCATCAGCTGAAAGATAAGATAAGATAAGATTATCCACTAAGATGAAATATCATTAGCGAAATAAAGTAATAAAGGAATACTACGGATTTGAAACTTATTATAATGAACCAACCAATTCCCGATCATGATTATCGAGACTAATACCATGTCAACTAATCAAGCACCAAAAATTTACCAGAACATTAATAAAAAGAAGTTAGAGGGTGAGAAATAGAAAGAAAGAAAATTACAATAGAAGAAGGAAAATCACAATATCACAACAGAATCAGAGTAAATACGAATCTCACAGCGGAATGAATAAAATATATTATATAGCGTAACTTTTTAAATATAGATTTGTACTGTATATACATACCATCATAAAAGCACAACAACTATTTTTGGAATAGTTATAAACACCTGTTTCCAGATACAAATATAGTACACAACAGAAATAAACAATATATATCTAACATTGAAGCCTCCTTTTCCAAGCTCGTCCAAGTGTATCGGTAAAATCCTGACTACTTGATAGCCCGTACAAATTTGGGTACCTAAGAGTTTAGGGTAAAACAAAACAAAATAAACTCTGGGTCAATCATGGGACTGGTTTGAGTAAACTCCGGCCACTTGGTTTAACTTTTAAAAAATCCATTTAAAATAAAAGATAATAGTAAGACCTATCCACGCATGAATACGGATGGTTTTTACCTTACGATAACCCAAAATATTCTTTATATCAACACTATACTGATATTATAATAGTGTCTTAATCAATAATAATCTAGAAGAACGTTTGCATGACACACTCCACGTACATAGTATACACTCAAAACTGCGGGCACTTATTGGGTAATGGATTTTCGACTATGACAAGGTATGGAACCAATAGTATATCTCTAGAGAGGAATACACAGGGTTCAACAAGAACATCTTGTAACCCAGGCCATACATGACCGACCACTCATTTCGTTGAGTGTACCGAATATATTATCATCAACAGTTGAGATAAGCAACCGTTACCAAAAGAAAACATACACCAGCGATAGAATAAAGAAGAAAATAGATTTTCTCTAAATCAGGTGACAATACACCCTAGAGGGAGCGACAACATAACAATGCTGCCTGCCCAATTGTTTCATTTCCCGGTTGTGTGGCTTGAAGCCATACTTACCTTTTTAAAATCACAGCATAATTCACTTTGAATGCCACATCGTCAAACCTGCCAAAATCATTTGTTGATTTCCCCAAAAATATCACGGGCATAAAACTAAGAGATACGAATTCCTCTGCCACCAAACATAAATACTTTGAAGAGAACAATAAAGATGATATGTTAAGCATACTTTGTCAGACACTCGTCCATACAAGGTGTCCTAGGACTGGATAAACCGAAGGCACCATCCCATCAATCCATCTTATGCAGTTTCTACCTAAGATTAACGAAATAGCCCTTGTACTTTACTCCATCTTCAATTATCTTCAGCCTATTTGGTTCGCAATGCTTATTCCCATAGGGATTGGTTTTAAGATAATAAACTTGATCTCAGTCTCTTCATATTGACAACGGAAATATAAAATGGGCCAAAACCTTGATAGTCGGTTATTGAACTATTAGAAGAAACATCCATACAACCAACGATCCTATTTCCAAATGGAAATTTTACTAATCAAGCAACACTGAGCCCTTTTTATTTATTAATTTCTTGTTAATTTATCATTATCCAACTTCCTTTCAACATATTTACCCATATATTTATCAAACCCCATTTGGCCTCTAACGATTCGTGGAATACCTTTCCATTATCATAAACTATTTATTTTTTATATTCTAGAAAATATCTCTTATTAATATCAGAAAACATTTCCATATATTCACAAATTCTTATTTTCTATCTTTAGAAAATATACATTATTAACTTTGGAAAACATTTCCATATCTTATTCACGCATCACTATTCTTCCACATTCATCAGTCCCTAACCGTAAACTAGTAAGAGAACAACTCCCTAAGTATATACCCAGAAGGTCGAAACCAACAACAAATTGATACTTAGGAAGCCATTCAACTCGACTAATCTTTAGTCAGTTTCTAATTTCCTTAACCCCATTTCTTAACTTCT
The DNA here is from genome assembly GCA_030737875.1 of Allium sativum. Taxonomy (NCBI): domain Eukaryota; kingdom Viridiplantae; phylum Streptophyta; class Magnoliopsida; order Asparagales; family Amaryllidaceae; genus Allium; species Allium sativum. Next base: position 707,712,895 of record CM060916.1, on the reverse strand, counting down.
TATCAACAAAATCATGTCATTTTCTATGCTTAGAAAACATTTCTGGTTAAATTTGGAAAATGTTTCCAAAATCCATTTATATGGATTTAAACGAATGTTGTATAAAACATCGTTACTATAACTCAACCCGTTTATCACTCATTTACTAACTGTAACTCTAACTGATCTTCGCCATCGAACCTTGATCATTCCTTAGTCAAAAATGAAATCAATCAAGTTGGGGTATAATTACCTCTTACACCTTAACTGAACAATATTTTTAACTTCAAAATAGACAAAGCTCACAACTCCATTTTTATCGAATCATTTTATAACTTCTAATTCATTATCAAATCCTATTTGCACATCAACCTTCTATTCCATTTTATTTAATAAGATTATAAGTCTATATCAATTTTACATTCGATTGTAAAATATTGGTTTCAAACCGAATATTAGTTATCTTGTCGGGTTTTGAATTATATAGTATACAATTTCTGAAAATAGGTATTTTCTTTTATAAACTTCGACATAGCCGAATATCAATTATAAATCCTCATGGATTTATTTCAATTGTATTCACATTCCAAACGTTGAAATAATTTTCATCATTTCCTTTTAAAACAATTCCCCATTTCCTTTTAATTCACACTTGAATTTACATTCCCAAATTATCCAATGATAATTATTTCACTTCATTTATAAACATCGTCTATAAATTAGGAAAACATTTTTATATTAAAAACAAGTTATTATATTCTAGCCCATTCGAAATTAAATTTCTATTTTAAAAATAGTTTTTCCTTTTAAAAACGAAAATTCTTTTACTTTTTCTTCGAATATATTTTAACATATTTAAATATCAATTATTTATTGCTAGTGCTATTCAAGCATCCAAACACAACAAATCCACCATTGAACATTTAACACATCATATATCACAATATATGCAAACAAATAGTAATAAATTTTGACGAATCCAGTTGGATCCCTCCAACTTGTTTGCCTGCTTTCACAGATGTTAATAAACGTAAATAACATCAATTTCATTTCAATATGAGATATCATGATAAATAGAATTGATATTTAACCAACGTTATATATAACTATATCTATAATTTCAATCAATTTATTATCAATTCATCCAAACAGTCATCACACATCATTCAATCATCATTTATCAATTCTAAAATATAAAAAATTAAAAAATTGGACAAAGTTAGTGAGTTTACTCACTTTGGTCGTTTATTGTTAAATAACGGTAAACGGTCAATAGATCCAATCAGGTATTTTATTTCTTCATAATTTGTAACGAGCTCCAAATCGCTCTAAACTAGTTCCATTGTGTAGCCGACGTCCATACGATCCCAACAGATCATGTTTCGTCAGATTCTAATAATGTATGGCAAAGTTACATTTTACAAGTTTGAATTTAATTTGAACCATGCTAATAATGAATAAAATAATAATTACCTTTAACTACTCCGTTAAACTAATTAGCCGCTTAATCATTTCTTTAATTCTCCTTCTCTGTTCAACATACACACCAACCTGCTCCTCAAACCATTCACCATAGCCGTGCTTTTCTCCCTCCATAACTCCTCTTCTTATCCATTAAAATTCAAATAACAATTACCATTGTTCCTCTTAAGCTTCCTCTCCAACTTCATATATAAATCGAATAACTCGACATCTCCATATAAATCCCATCGAAATTGTTCCTACCTGCTATATTGAAGAAAACAACGACATACTTTTGATGGAACCCCACAAAAGTTTGCCACATCGTGCTACTTCACACAAGGGTTCCAAATATCAACATTAAATCGGGAATTACAACCCCAACATCACAAGAATCTGAACCTTGGTACCCATTAACGCACTGTGTATGAGTGGGTGCTAACAAAATTCACGTTGATCCCTTCACAACCTATACCAAATTGAAGTGGACTGTTTCACAGTCTAAACTATATGTAATAACCCAAAAATCTGAGCCAGTTTAAAAATTTTTATTTTGGCAATTTTAGCGAATTTTGAACATTTAAAATGAATTATTTTAAATAATATCGACAGAAATTTATTTTGAATATAATTAGAACGTATATATTATATACGTCGTCGTTAGAATATAAATAATTATATATAATTATAAATAGAATTGAAAATGGCGCGGTAGTTCGATAATTCGATTTCAAACTTCAAATGAATGTACCGGGTGCAAAACAAACCGGATTTTAGCGAAACAAAAAATAATAGGATCTAATTGGGGATATCTTTCCAACGAATCTGAAAAATCGAAATTTCATAGCGGTAATCAAAAGATATGTCCAGTTGAAAATTTTGAATAGTCGCTATGGAATTCAAGCCCTTAAAAATGGGAATTTTGCAAACGACCTCAGATTTCGACGAAACCACTTTTGTTGGATCCGTGATGTCAAGTTATTGCTAGATTCCAAATTTCATAATTTTTCGAATCAATATGTGAGTGTGGCAAAGGAAAACGTGTTTGACCAGTTTCAGTTGATTTTAGTCGACTGGAAAATGGCCATTTTTCCAATGGTCTCAGAATTCGACGAAACTAGTTTTGTTAGGACCGTATCGTCAATACGAAGCTAGAAAATATTTTTCTGGAATTTTTCTAGTTAGTATGTGACCCCGGTAATATGAAATATACGTTAAAAATCCAATATAGTGATTTGAATGTAAATTTGACGAAAACTGATCGAAACGATCGAATCAGCTTGCGATACATATCCCATTGTGTTCGGAATGGGGGTAATACGCTATGGGCGACATGCGGTGGGCCTCGTTTTGAGGTCGTATGTAAAAGTCAACTTTTTGAATTAAATAAAATAATAAAAACTCTTCCTCTCTCCTCTCCTTTATCTCTCTATGCCCCTCCCTTATTCATTCACTCAGAAACAAAAAAAAGAGAACGACGGGGGGGGGGGGGGGACCGCCGCCGGCCCCCCTGATCGATCGCCGCCGCCTCAGAGGTGGGGCGCCACCTCCGAACCCCCCCTTCCACCTCGGCCTCGCAGACACCCCCCTCTACGATCGACGCGACACAGCCCCCCCCCCTTCGGGCACCGCAACCGAACCCCCCCTCCCTCCATCTTCTCCGTCGAAGCCCCCCCCTGCGCGCAACCGCCACACCCCCCCCCCCCCTTCCGAGCCTTGCCCCGACCTCCTCCACCCCCGCTGGCCTCGCCGACAGCCCTCCACCGAACGCAAAGACCCCCCCTCCTCTTCCTTAAAGAAATGTAAGCCCTCTATTTATTTTGTTTTGTTTAATTAATTTTAGCAATTAAAAATCTGAAATTTTATATTGTAGGAGGATAAAAATATGATCTTTTATATTGTAGAGGGTTCAAAATATAATTTTTATCGTATGCAAAGGTAGAAAATATAATTTTCATATTATATAGATGATAAAAATGTGATCTTTATATGGTAGGATATAAAAAGACGATATTTTTATGTAGTGCAAGACGACATTTTTAAAGTAGGAAAAGGAGAAATGTTTATTTTTGAAAAGAAGAAATATTTGTATAGATAATAGCGATGTAAAAATAGAATTTTTATCTATATAGTAGCGTGGTAAAAATTCGATTTTTATATATTGAATAGCAAAGTAAAAATTCGATTTTTATATATTGAATAGCGTAGTAAAAATTTGATTTTTATATATTGAATAGCAAAGTAAAAATTCGATTTTTATATATTGAATAGCGTAGTAAAAATTCGATTTTTATATATTGAATAGCAAAGTAAAAATTCGATTTTTATATATTGAATAGCGTAGTAAAAATTTGATTTTTATATATTGAATAGCGAAGTAAAAATTCGATTTTTATATATTGAATAGCGTAGTAAAAATTCGATTTTTATAAATTGAATAGCGAAGTAGAAATTCGATTTTTATATATTGAATAGCAATATAAAAATGTGATTTTTATATATGTAGTGGCTACGGGCGACGAAAGTGATAAGAGACAAGAACAGTGAAGATTTCCTACATTAGAAGTGTCGTGGAGTTGGAATATCTATCTGTGAGAATTTCTCACTCTTCAATTTATTTTTCTAGTTATCTATATATACTAGGATGCAGACGGTGCTTAGCAGCACCCGACACCCGTCATCCACAGACCATGGATGGCTTGTTTGTTTAATTGATGTGTTGTGAAATTTGTTTGTGAAGTTGATGTGAAATAGATAATGAAATATATTCATGTGTTGAAATAAATTAATTATCGTTAAAAATATAATTTTTAACGTGAAAGTGAATAAATAAATATTTATAAACAAATCGGCCGATTTGTTTATATACACTGATTTGACTGATATTGATTGGGATGATAAATTTTACGCATCGCCCAACTGCACGAATAAAAATATGTGTTTGTTGTTTTGAAACCCCACACGGGTGTTGGGATGATATTTGGCGTACACTAATCCCAATTATTTAATTGTATGTCGATCGATTGGTCGACAGACTGTGTAAGCGTTGATTATTTATATTTGATGCTTATGCAGTTGTGTGGTGCACTTTGGATGATGGTTGATTGTTTATCGTTGTTATTATATACATGTGTTGTATGGAATCCATATAATTAACGTTATATGGTAATTGATTGGGCCTAATTCCAATCGAGAAAATAAAGAATATTATAAAATAAAGGTTCATTTGTTGACAGTACTCATCCGTTGAGATTAGTCATGTGTTGAACGAAATATTTTAACAATAAAATTTACATCTTTATCATTATAAAATAAAGGTTCATGTGTTGACAGTACTCATCCGTTGAGATTAGTCATGTGTTGAACGAAATATTTTAACAATAAAATTTACATCTTTATCATTATAAAATAAAGGTTCATGTGTTGATAGTACTCATCCGTTGAGATTAGTCATGTGTTGAACGAAGTATTTTAATAATAAAATTTACATTTTTATCATATATAAGATTAGAAACCAATTGGAAAATAGATAAGATGAGTGGTCTCCTGGATATTGATCTGATGTTGGTTTCGGCCTTCGGGTTTAATATTCAGGGAATCGTTCTCTTACTACTTTACAGTTGGAGTCTGATTTGAAACCAAACGATAGATACCACAATTTTTATAAAATATATTAAATAACAAAAATAGTCACACGTGGACAGTACTCATTCGTTGAGATTAGTCGTGTGTTGACAAAGATATAGAGTCGTGTATTGAAAGAAATGTGGATCCATTTGTTGAATATAAAGCCGTGTTGATTAGAGATGCGCTATTTTGACGCGAACGATATTTATATCGATTATATTCGAATTGAATTTGAATTGAATAGAAAACGAATTGAATTTGATTTAATTAGAAAACGAATTGAATTTGATTTGAATAGAAAACGAATTGAATTTGATTTGAATAAAAAACGAATTTGATTTGAATAGAAAACGAATTTGATTTGAATAGAAAACGAATTGAATTTGATTTGAATAGAAAATGAATTGAATTTGATTTGAATAGAAAACGAATTTGATTTGAATTGAATAGGCAACGAATTTGATTTGATTTGAATAGAAAACGAATTTGATTTGAATTGAATAGAAAACGAATTTGATTTGAATTAAATAGAAAACGAATTTGAATTGAATTGAAAAGAAAACGAATTCGAATCGAATTGAATTGAAAAGAAAATGAATTCGAATCGAATAAAAATCGATTTGAATTGAAACCAAATATAAATGAAAGTAAAAAGGATTTATAATAGAAAATTCAATTTTGATTTGAATTTGAAATAAAGGTTGAAATTGTTTTTGGAACGAATTCAAAACTATTTATAAAATTCGTTTTAAATAGAAATCGACGAAATATATATTATATATATAATATAATGGCCTGAATAGAATGCGCCGCGTCGCGGCAGTTCGCGAATTTCGACCGTTGATTTCGAACGGACATTACGGGAGATCCGATAGTCGGATTCTCCTAAAACCGAAACCGTTGGGTTCGTATCGAAAAGAGCTTTCTAACGAATATTAGAAATTTGAAATCTAACACTTGGATTTGGAGATATGTCCGAATCAAATTTGGAAAAGGTCCCTGTAAATGCAGTTCGATGGCCATTGGTGGAAATCGACTGTACGGGCCTTGATAAAATTATTAAAAATAGTGATAATTTGTGTAAAATCATAAGAAATGATTTAGGAAAAATTGGAATGAAAAACTCCATATTTGAAAAGATAAAAATAGATTTTTATCAAAATGAACTAGTTTTGAACTAAAATTAAAATCCATTTATTTTTAAATAAATAAATTGGATTTGAAATGGGTTTTAAATAGAATTGATTAGTGGGTTTATCTTGAAGGGTGTTTTGAATAACACTTGTTCTTTAACCCGATAATAAATAGAATGTGATTTGGGTTTATCGTGAACTGTGTTTTAAATGACATTAGTCCTTTAACCCAGAAAAAGGAGTTTTAAGGAATCTGCAATTAGATTGAAATGCGAATTGATAATTTAAATTATCAAATTTAGAAAGTGAGCGAGAATGGAGTATCACCAGTTTTGCTCCAAAGCGATAGTTAAATCTTTAATTAGATTTGAACGTGAAATGGTAATTAATTTTACCGACAACACTGTGGTGTTAAATATGGAGTATTACCAGTTTTGCTTCATGGGATGAATAGGTTGGGATTGGGAAATAAAATAAATAGTTACTTCGGTGTGGTTCGCTAATCTCGACTAGTTTGGAAAACCATAATTTGGTTTGAAATGACATCCAAAGGAAGATTAAAGAATAAATTTAGAAGAATTTGTCTTGGATAAAATTAATGGGAACCGTTCCCTAAGAATGTGATTTTGTGAATAAAAGAATATTATGAATTGGAATGAGGCGTATGTTGTGTTTGCGTAACATTTGTTTTTAATATACGCGGGTTGTTCGGAAAGTCTGGGTTTATACCCATTCTGAATAACCGATTCGACGATAAGTCGAAGACGAAGACGGTGGTAGAAGACCGGAAGTCTTCACATCGTTTGGGTGATTACTGATGATCTTGATTGGGCTGTACACCCAAGATGAGGGAATCAGTTGGTGGTCGTCCAGACGTACTTGGAGATCGATGGATATGCGAGGAAAGTACCTCCGGTTTCGTTTAGACCCAGAACGAACTTGTAAATGGATTGTGTGTCTGACATTGGATTTTATTTTGTGTTGATTGATTTCTGTTAAATATATATCTGTTTGGTGGCGGAGAATTTATTCTCTTGCTTAACGCCCTTCTCTGAGACGTACGAGCTTAGAGGTTATATATCGATAGATATCAATCGCATGGCACGAATTGCCTGTGTGGCACGCTGAGTTGCATGGATCAAGGCTTCTGTTGAAAAGCAAAGTCTTGTGGTTGATGATCAAAGCACGGCCTCTGTGGCGTAGCTTTGTGTATAACGTGAATTCGCGAGCCTCACACCTCGGTATGAGTTAAAAACGGGATACGGACCGTTGGGAGAACATGACGTTTCTTTCTAGCTTTGGTGGTGTCAGTGACTTACCAGCCCTGACATTTATATACTTTTCACCTTTGTGGTTGTTGGAATGAGGCGCCTCGATTATAGGTCTGTAAGGACCGGGAAACGTGTGTTTAGGAATAATTAATCCTTAAACGTAAGAGAGGACCGGCCCAGCCGCATCCAGGGGTTACCCAGAGTGTGTAGTCCCGAGGCATTTGCTAGAGTGTCTCGAAGCGGAGAGGATCTTGTCCCTTGCCTTGACTCATGACGGAAATCCAATTTCCAATACGTGTATTGCGGTTTTAATTAAAGAACTAGTATGGCGACATGATATATGGTACCCATGCCGTCTATGATTGATATTTATGATTGAAAATTGTTTTGACACTACACACTTAATATAGTACCAAATGATTTGTTTTAAACGTACCAAGCATGTTTGGCTATTATAAGGGAAAACCCTATCCTCCGGCTTGCGTTGCATTGTGTGATGGGACCTGGGTCTTATAATAGCTTCATTTTTCGAAAAAGCATTGCGCTGTTTATTATATGCACTGGTATTCTTGGGAGGAAACCCGTTCCGTGTTATACGACGTGGTCCCTTGAATTACTCTCTTTTAAAGTAAAGCTTTAAATAACTGTTTTACTTCTCACACCAGTCACATGACTGACCTGGAGTTTATTGTTTTAACCTAAACTCTGGGTGCCCCTATTTTCGACACGGGCAGCTAGTAGTTTTGGTTTTGCAGATTTATATTCACAGGATCCTGGTTTACAGCTGGAATGATGCTCGGAAAGCTCTGTATCCGTGTATTACTTTCAGTTGTGCTTTGTATTATTTTCCGCTGCTATGTAATTTATTATAATCTCTAATATTTATCGAATGTATATTTATTCAATTATACTCTGTATATTCTTGTATCTGATGGAATTGTTGTAATAGCAATGAAATGTTCTTCTGTCTGAGTCCTGATTTGTCCTGTTCTCAAAACGATCAGGGGTTTCGAACGGTCTAGATCGGTTTAACGACTAATTCGGATCGAGCGAAATTCCCGGCCGTCACAGTATATATATATAATGATTTATAGGAATTTATTTGATTTTGTAACAATATTCAAATTCACGATTTATAATAAGAGCGTGGCAGCCATTTTTCTGTGTTAACCACGGGAAAAGAGAAATGAGGGTTTAAGGTATGGATGATAGTTTATTTATAGGGTAGGTTGGCTTTTCTCAGAAGCTTCATTTTTTTATTAATTTATATTCAATTTTTACTTCTATTCGTCATTTGAAAATTCGTATGATCACATACGAACCCCATTTACCACGAAAATGGACATACAACTATAGGTTGACATTACGAACCTAATGAAATTTGTTTCGTTGAAATCCGAGTTCGTTTGCTTACATGACATTATTTTAAATTAAAATTATTGATTGATTCACATTTTAATCCTGAACGGTTACAAAACAACTCCGATTGGCGTGAAATTTGAAATCTAGCAATAATTAATCATTATGGATTTAATAAAATTTGTTTCAATGAATATAGAAGTTGTTTGTAAAATGGTTATTTTTAACGCTTAAATAAAACCAACAATATATTAATAAATTCAAAAACAATTCATTTTTTTAATATTATCGTATATATCCAATAGAATAACATACAGCTTCAAAATAGACAATTTGGATTTATAAATCATTATTTCAAAATCCAAGTTAAATTGATATTCAATTTGCATAAAAATCATTTTATATTATCAAATAAATCATTGTAATTTATAAACGATTCCATAGCGGCTTTCTAGAAATTTTATTTGGACATAACTTGCAATCTACACGACGAAATCTCGATTTTTCACTTCCATTAAAAAAATATAGTTCAATAGATTTGAACGTTTCTTGTTTCAAAGCTGGATTATAACGAATCATGTATATTCATTTAAAGTTCAAAACGTAAAACTACGAACTACTACGACTTTACGAGCTCGTTTTAAATTATATTATAATTTATACGTCCAAACGTCATTTAATAAATAAATTAGTTATTATAATTCGAATCTAAACTCAATTAAATTTCTTACATTATCTAATTCACACAGTATTGTAAATTCAACTATTTCCAACTATTTTGGAAATTAAATATATTATTCAACTATTTATATTAATTAAATATTAAAATTTATTTAATTCAAGTCATATAAATTACCAACCCACTATTTTAATAATTAAATAAATTAATTATTCAATCGCTACTAATGCAGAGAATAAGGCTTCAGGTTAAAGACACAAATATTTGATTCAACACTCATGTTGTATGCCTGCATACTTTACTTGCTTGTATTATGTTCTACAATAATGACCTTTAATTCTGAACCTTTCTCTGATACTAAGTTGTAATGCCCCACCCTGAGATCCATATTAATAAAGATCATTATGAGGAATGTCGTCTACTAATGCAGAGAATAAGGCTTGTTATGGGTGACCATCTATAAGTCTTGTAAAAGATAAATATCAAGAGTATTGACAAACTTAACTATATTTTTTTATGGGTCAACACTCTAGATTCTTGTTTCATACTAAATTATGATGGATAGAAGGTGATCCAGAGAAAAAGCGATTAACTACTATGATATTCATTACAGAATTGTTTACTTAGCATCAAATATAGATACATATAATATACAATACAAAGTGTCACAAAAAGATGCCATACATCCACAATACACATACATACACACAACGAGTCAAAAAGAATAAGATACATAATCAGGGTACATGGATCAAGTACACATTTCTACACAAAAAAGCTAAACTGAGTAGCCCAAACAGATAGAACCACGGCGGAAGCAAAAGAATACAAACAACTACTAGGGATAACTGAAAAAGCTCAGTATGACCTGAGCATTAACACACATGGGCGAGTCTAGTTAATAGAGTAATTACATAAATAAATATGAACATGACAAGCAACTCCTCATTTAAAGAGTTATGGACAATGACAACTATCAGAAGCTAGGTTAAGATTCGCATGTCATGCACGAAGGGATATTCAACTAAGTGTATGTCTTAGCGTTAAGCTAAGTACATCACTAGGCTCCAGCAACAAAGGCGATCAAACCATTCACAACCACCAGAAACATCGAAATCAACTCAATATGTGGATATGAAACCCGGTATAACAAATATAATGCGTGATCATTAAGACTAGATCAACATTCAACAAAAAACGATCAACACTCTGGATCCATCATCAATAATATGGGAAAGACCCAAAATCAACAATCTTCGATGTGTGACCCTAAGGTCTAAATAATCAAAGCAACAAATCACAAACACATTAATACATAAACAACATGATTTGGATCCAACCAAAAATAATAACATTTTGGGTCTACCAAAATCACAATGCTTGGATCTACCCAAAAAACACGCATTTGGATCTACCCAGATTTCAACATTTGGATCTACCCATAATTCAACATGTGGATCTACCTAGAAAATATCATTCGGATTTACACAGGATTTACAACATTTTAGATCTACCTAGAAACATTCGTTAGGATCAACATAGAATTACACATTGGATCTACCCAAATTTTACAAGCCAAAGCTATGTCTACACATGCTAGCAACGTGGTGGATCAAGTCCATAGCCAATGGATCTACCCAGATTTACCTTAAACAGCCTCGTATGTATGTCTACATACCTATTGGAAGCTACAACCCAAAATATTGGCTAAATAACAAAAAGCAATATATGTTACAGACTCGCAGTCAGTAACCCAAGTAGTGGTAACTAAGCGTCCCGTACCACACGTTCTTATTACCAGTTTACTACCAGCTAGTCAGCTTCACAACTAACAACAACGGAAACACCAATCAACGAAGCAACAAATCACCAGTTTCAATTAGATGAATATGGAATTAATCTATTTCCTATATCGATGTGTCCCATACCTTGGGATTTACGATATCGTTTAACTTCCATTACGTCGTCTCGAAGGGTGCAGAAAAATGTGGTTTTTATGTAGGAAAATACTTAGTTTTCCAAACGAGTTTTTTAAACAATTTCCAAAAACCAACCATTTTTTCATAAATTTTCTTATATTGCTAAAATAGACTTATATTATTGTTTTGAGGACATTTATTGCTAAAATAAATTCATAAAATTATTTTAGCTTCAAAGGTACAAGGAATACATTATTTATTTATATATAGAAAACTTTATTCGAAATCATGCACGTGTTCACCATTAGAAACTCATCAAGAAACTCAACAATGAATCATCATAAATTCATCAAAATCTGGGATTTGGATTAACTACGATGTAAACATGGTTTCCCAAGTTAATAGGGTAACTAACCAAGAAGTTTGGCCTCAGAAATTCACGTAAAAAATCACAATTTAAGTAAAGATATACCACTAGAAAAATACAGGAAAAGGAGAAAAGTTCCTACGCAAAACACATAAGGTGGGTCGACCTACCTGGCTTGTGTGTCGACCCTTGGGTCGACCCAGGAAGAAAGTGGGTTGACCCATTTTCGCATTTTCCAGCAGGAATGAATTTTTCTTCGATTGCTACTTTTTGATCAAATGTCGGCGATCTAAATACATCCGATTGCACTAAATTAACACAAGGACTCACAGAAAACTCAACTTCAACATGAAAAAAAAGATTCATACCCAAATAATCAAAGATCAAGGAATTATAACGGCACAAAGATGGACTTTGACTGTGATTTCACCAACAGGAACAATGTATTCTAGATGCTATAGAAAATCAATGTAATTGACACAGATTCAACTTAGAATCTAAATCTTACTATTAGCTAGAAGGTTTTAGTGAACACTCAACTTAGAAGTATTTAACAATAAGTTTTGTGAAGAATTGAGGCAACTGGAGGCTCTATGGCTTGCAAAAGATTAGCTTTTTACCTAGATATGTGATTACAGCAACATGCAAGCTCTACATTTCAACATATAGATAAATTTCACAACAAACTAATGAATTAATGAAATAAGATTATAGGTTTAGGTAAATTACATGTAGGAGAATGATTGTAGCAACTCAAATTGATAATTACTTGAATTAGAGCCATGTTTGGATTTTTACAGTAAGTTGTTTTTGAGTTCCGTTTTGTTTCTCAATCGGAAAGGGATGGCCAAAGAAAAGAGTAAGTACCTTGTTTTCTTTTTCTCGATATTTCCCTTTTTAATCACCAATTAAGGCCTAAATTAAAATAGTTAAGAGCCAGCCATTATAAGGTGATTAGCACATGATTAAGTTATTAAACACACTTTTAAGCCTACATTTCATTATTACACAATGTTTTACACTACAATTTCAACCAACAACAAATTTTTTACATCAACCAACTTTATTAAAATAGTTTACAACACTTTTAAACATTCCAAATTTCTTTTAACACTAAATTTCACATTTTACATCAAATTTTTACGTTTTCACAAAATATGGTCATTTTGACATAACTTACAAAAAATTCATATAATACATGGATTTTTGATTCTAAATATTTTATATTAACACAAAAATCTCCAAATTGACACAAAATTCATGTTTTCTATATTTGATAATATTTTGCAACTTAATTTGCATTTTTATATTTTTTCTTACGTAAATTTCTCAAAAATCCATATTATACCCCAAACTTGTCTTTAAATTTATAAAACCATTTTTGCTTAATCACATATTCCCAAAACACGTATTTTTAACAAATTCATCATCGCACTCTATGTCTTCATTTTAGATTTATAATTACTAAATTTGCTTATAAATCTAAATTCTTATCTAGTTGTTCCCAAAGCTCAACTTAATCACTCTTAAATGATTAATTGCCACAATTTAACCTCAAAATGATTATTTACACTTATTAATAGTCTTATATTACCAAATCATTTATTTCTCGCATATAGTCTTCATATTAACAATTAATCATTAATTTACACCAAGCCTAAATTTAATCACCTTTCAAAAAATTAAATTCCACACTTAGACCACAAAACCACTCTTAATTATTAACACAAATAATTAAGTCAAGTAATATATTTAATGAAATATTCAGCTCAATTACCACCCAAATATTTATTTAATAGTTAATAATAATAGCAGGTAATCACTAAAACCCAGTTGTTATGGTATGGCCAACTCATTCGGTTCTGCTTCTACTGATGTTTCATCCATGCCTACTACGAATTGGAAGGATTAATGCATGACATTGTTCATTGATATTTACGTAAGTAATCTAGGTCTTAGGGGAGATGTTCGATCATTTTTAGTAGTTGTTGAAGGGGAATATAACGACATATTCAACGACATTTGGATGGAGTCGTAAATGGAAAACAAATGGGGCAATCTGAAGCATCTTTGAAAGGCACGAAATAGTTTTGTTATTGCTAATAGATGGTAAGTGGGATGACAAGCATGATTATCTAGACAAATCTGAAGGCTAGTAGAAAAGTGCTATACGGAAGTACCTGAGATTTGAACGAAATACTCCTCTTAAATTTAGGGAGCTTGACCTTACCTATGGTGGGTGAATTTCAAGAGGCACTTGCTAGTATCAAATACCCAGAGATGCACCTCCCCGGGCTTAGCCTCGGCCCTAGCCTTTCATTGTTGTTGACATATCTCTGTACAACGATTGAATAACTGATGATGCCTCACAGGCCCCTAAATGCCCCTCCATCAATAAGGTTGTAACGGCTGATATGGTCTTTGGCTCTAACCGATCATTTCAATGGGACGATGGGTCGATGTCATTCTATCCTGGTTAGTGCTACAAATGTTCATAGGTGAGAACTTACAGAGATATATTGCAATGATCTCATGGTCTTGGATGTAATGTAGACGCTTTTGGATATTGGTCCAACTGGATATCTTCGTTATCTGTTGAACAACTTCCGCATAGCTAGTATTATATATGTAATTTGTTTTTTGTAGATGTTGTTGTTGATTGTTTATTCAGTATCTTTTGTAGTTCATTTGTTTTGCTAGTATTTGAGTAAAAAATGTGTTGTTGTGATTAAGTGAAATATCAATTTTGCGTTGTTATATTTTATTTCTAATTATTAAACACATATTACACTGTTAAATAAACAAATATAAAATAATTAAAAAAACAAAAATTAAAATACTCCGCTTAAATTGATCATTTAAATTCCCCATTTGAAACCGTGGTCGCATTCCCTGTTTTACTCTCACTCCATTTAAATGCCCCACTTAGATATCCCTTAATGTCATGTAGTTTTTTATCGTACACACCCTAAAGTCATTAGAAAATGGCAGTGTTGGAAAATGGCGGTGATCTTGAAAGGGAAAAGTTCAACGGAATGGAAATGAGTTTTGCACATCAAAATGATTATTCAAATGGGAATTTTGTAGTTTTGTTACTAGTAGTCACTTTTGTTGTTTTTATTTTTTATGTATGTTTAAGACTTTAAGTAATGTATTTAACCATCATGCTCTCATGGATGAGACCTCTTTCCCTCTCGTCCCAATCTTTTGGCTTCCCATACCTTACCACCTCCTTCCCTCCATACACATAAGTCATAACACGGAGAAGTACATCCTTATTGATTTGCATCCAACATTCTCTGGTGATTATTTTTTGCCAACAAAAGAAGTAATTACAGTGGGAAATAAGGTTTGGCATTACTGTATAGTGGTTTTTTTAAGGACAATTCATGTGTGTAGGCTTGCTTTTGAAAATTATAACAGATTTAGCCATGTTTGTAACATAATCACAGATATAGACATGTTTTGGTCTAGGGAGTTTCTAAGGCGAGTTTTCAAAACTCGCCTTCGTGCGAGTTTTAAAAACTCACCTTTGGTTTTGAACTACTAAAAAACCATTTTAAACATTCCTCTAAATTTTACAAGAACAACTTACAACATACAAACTAAGTTCATCCAATTGGATAAAAACATATTACTACGACCCAGAACAACGTAACCAAGAGCCCACAAAACAACATAAATAAGACCCAACGTAATTTAGACCCAACAATACAACATAACTTTGACCCAACAAATACAACATAACTACGACCAAATACGACATAACTACGACCCATAGCTTCGTAATGAACCATAGCACCCATGAAGAATTTCATTCTTAATTGCCACATTCATTCATTCCAAGTGATTAACCTCATCTTGCATCTCAAGTGCATACTGGACACCCCTCTCTATTAAAGGTGGATTGATCCATGAAAAAAAATTTACAACCCTGCAACCCTTGGCGATTCTGTGCGTGAATGTACGCTTTGCAATCGTAAAAGCGACGACCTGCATTCGTTTGACTTTTAGAAACAAGCACATTACATTAGGCTCCGCAATAGCAAAGGACTGAACGACCCGTCATGTTGGAGCTTAACCTATCGGGGTTCTGTCGAGCAAGAACTTCCCTCAACTGAGCATTGAGGGATTTTCGAACCGGTCCAATGCGTTGGACTGCAACGTTTGGTTGCGTTGCAGTAAAGAGTTCGGAGTCGACCTCTGCGGCATCTACTTGGACTCCCATTTTGGTTTAGGGAACAAAGTCGACATCTTCTGTGGGTTGTTTACCATGTTCATACTAATCGTACATTTGAACAATGGTATCGTCGTCGTATGCCCAGTTAGCCATTTTGATGGTGAACTACTCAACAAAAAACCAGGTTTTCAGAGCGTGTTTGATGACAAAAAATAAAGAGAGGAAGAGAGGATGCTTGGTCTTTAATAAGGGAGAAAGGAAGAGAGGATGGTTTGAAGCATTGATTATTTCATACTCTAATTTATGACATCTTTAATCATTAAGCCTTGTCAACTCGGCTTTATTCATTTCTTTGGACAAGCTCTGTCACATTATACCAGTTTTGCTTTACTAATGGAGAGAGCATAGTGTAGTAATATCACCTGTGTAAATGCAGTACGTAAAGAAGATTCCCTACACGATATCCAAGTGTGTAAATGCAGTTTTCAGCTTTATTGGTACAAGGTTTTAGTATTACGTCAGACGAAACAGTGTACATGGAGTAAACTAGTCAGTGCAGGATTAAAGCAATGAACATGTGATGACCCCTTAAACCAAGGAGAGATGAATCTCTCCTAATTTGACTACTCAGTATGCTCACTTCAGAAATTGTCCCCTTAGGAACACTGTAACACTGATATATAGTTAAATTCAAAGATGTATTTATATGCCCAAGTTTTATGCTCTGTAAGCTCAAAATTTATTTACTCAACATTAACAATTTGTGCTATGGACAACTGGGAAAATGAGATGAGGCTGTAGCAAATCAATGACCTAGAAAAGAAAGGGTAGTTAAACGGCGCGTTGTCGAGCCATTAGATCCGGGTGGATCCAACCCTACTTGCCATTGTGGAGAAGAATCGGTCGTGGTTGTTTCGAAAACAAAAAAAATGATGGTCGTCGATTTTTCGGTTGTGAAGCATACGAGGACCACAAGGTTTTCCCTAATGTAATTGATTGATGTTACTTTAAGCAGTGGACCCTCCGATGTGTGAACTTGGAGTTCAATATGCACTGGAAGCGCAAGCTGAAATAAGACGTTTGAACAAGAATGTTTGTAAGCTAACTAGAGCTGGATTTTTCCGACGACCGTGGTAGGTCTATGTGGAAACTATGTTAATGTATTTTATTGTACTTTAAATTTGATGTTTGTATGTTCAGTCTTTGTAGTTCATATGATTGTAGTTTGCATCTCTTAATGTTGTAATCGTCGTTGTTATAAGCTTCTCAGTTATGTAGTGCAAAATATTAAAATTCCTGGAAGTACGATCATTGATGATAAAAACAAAAACATTGATGCAAAATAAGTAATAAATATCTCATTACTTAAAACTAGGATACAACAAGGTAGAAATAACAACAAATATATAGCAATATTACGTCAAACGTAGAAAATGTAAACTAGGATATCACGCGTCAAAAGTTTAATGGGGTAGACTAGTCAGTGCAGGGTTAAAGCAGTGTGCATGTGACGACTCCTTAAACCAAGCAATGATGAATCTCTCCTAATAAGACTAGTTAGTGCAGGGTTAAAGCAGTACGTAAAGTAGATTCCCTACAGTATTACATCAGACGAAACAGTTTCGGGCAGCACATAAAGCAAATTCGTATCAATGACTATTCACATCATTCTTTGTTTTACCCTTTATTCACTTGTACACTAAGGGTCTATATATCTCTGTCAAATTACTCACTACTTGCCTCACTCCAACAACTTTGTTTCCAACTACTCTGTGCATTCCCACAACTATGCCATTTTGGCCATCATCTCCAGACTCTAATGAACAGGCGTATGAACAGATGAGATTCAGGAGCTTGCAGACGAATTCGAGTTTCTAATCATATCAGGCCTTAGGTTAAACAACCGTCTGAATAGCGAAACGTACAACCTCCACATCAAGCTCAAGTACCAAATGTTCAACATTCGTATGAACAGTCAGTCGTTCAACCACGGCAAGAAGTAGAGGCATATCAAGTACCGCATGTTGCAATTTTTTATGAACGGGAACTTGATTCTTATCAAGTTTGTTGCTACTGCGGTTATTTAATTGAAGTTGTGGTTCGAGCAGATGACAACAATATTGGTCGGCACATTCAGAAATGTCCATTATGTCCAAACGGATGCAATTAATCCAAATGGATAGACGAACTGTTGTGTCCAAGGGGAATGATATATGCGAACGAACTCGAACAAGAGATTAGACGTCTCCAAAACATTATTGAACAGTTGCGGTTTAACCGCAATGATTAGGCGACTTAAAATCCCTAGAGCATGAATGTGAGATGTAGTTTGGTTGCGTAATATTTTCCTAGTTAACATCTATTTTTGTGTTAGTATCTTTTGCATCCTAAGTTTTAGTATCTATTTTTGTGTTAGGATCTATTGCAATTAATTTTTTAGTTAATATTTGTTGTTATTTGGTTTATGAAATTCATTATATTTAAATGTACAGTTTATAATATAATTAAAAATGAACTCGTAATGTCGTGGTAGTTCGTATTATTACATTTCGAACTTTAACCGAATATATATGATTCTTTATACGTCGGATTTCTTTGAAACAAGAAACGTTCGAATCTACTAAACTATATTTTAATAACGGAGGAGAAAAATGAAGATTTCATATTACATATTTTCAGTTGTGTCTAAATCAAATTTTTAGAAAATCTCTATGGAATCATTTATAAAGCATAACAATTTATTAAATATATATATAATTTTTTAATATAAATTAATCGTTGACTTTAATGTAAAAGGAAGAGTTGACATAGCACTATAACGTTTTGTTATTCATTAATTATCTAGAAGTGAACAATGTCGAGCTGTTATGTGTAAACTTCTTCAACTGAAGTATTGTTGTTTGAATATGGGTTTACTGAAGGCGAGTTTTGGAAACTCGCCTTCGAGCGAGTTCCCAAAACTCGCCTTCAGTAAACCCAAAACAGGTCTATTTTTGTAATAAAGTTTGAAACAAGGCTAAATGCATTATTATTTTTCAAAACATGCCTACAAGCGTGAATTCTCCTTTTTTTAATTAACAAGCCACTATCATACAAAGAAGTTATGCAAAACCTTAAGAAGAGATGGTAACTCAAAGGCTTAATCAAAGTTAAATTCAGTAGATTTTTTATCTATTCCCGCTCTCTTTTGGAGAGGACAAGACAAAAATATTCCAAAGCATTCCTATAAATATTAGAAATAAATTTTTCACCGTGAAGTCTTAGGATCCAAGTACTCAAAAGAATGAGACGAAATGCCTCAGAAAACCTAGCATATGTACTTCTTGCAAGATATTTGGCCACACTACTAATGCATGTGACAAAAAAGTGGATTTCAAGGAAAAGGGATGAGTGGTTTATGAAAATGCTAATCCAAAGGAAAGTGGTCAAGAGAAAATGAAAGACCAATACAACAGAGGGAAACGAAAGATAATGCAAAGATGGCATGTAGTTAGCAAAACTAAGAGGAGGAGAGTCCATCAATGAGTAGCTTGATGAAGCTCATTGGGATGAACACAAAACAAATTGACATAAACCAAGCGCAAGAGGGTGAACTTATTGTTAATGAGCAGTCTGTTAGTTTAGGCATGAGTGAAGCCACCGTCATAATATAGATGCTTCGATGAGTGCATTGAATACATTTTAGATTTTGACTGAAATAAACGACATTCAGGTGGTTGGTGAAGGGAAGGCTGCTAATATAGACGTTAATGTCGTTGATAATATTCAAGTTGAGGGGAGGGGGGATTTGTTGTTGAAGAGTAGTACACTAGTGAAGATTTGCTAGAAACGGTCTTAAAGTGGTAATTTTAGGTGCTTCGGTGAGTACAGTTAACAAATTTCAAACTCTTAGGGAGATGGATGACACTGACAATATAGTGGATAGGAATGTCGTGTATAGTTGTTGCTGATGCCCAGATCCTAGGTAAACTAAAAGAAAATGATCCAAACGTAAATGCAAATTCTATTGATTTTTGTACATTTGAGGAAATGAATGAAAGTGCTTATACTGCAACACATTCCGATCATAAGATATTTTTACCTTTTGAAGAGTTTCGAGTTGCCTAAAAATGTAAAGCTAATGCAGCTTGTGTGGAGAACTCTTCTTCAATCTAT
Source organism: Allium sativum (assembly GCA_030737875.1). Lineage (NCBI taxonomy): Eukaryota > Viridiplantae > Streptophyta > Magnoliopsida > Asparagales > Amaryllidaceae > Allium > Allium sativum. The sequence goes on along the minus strand of CM060916.1, from coordinate 707,692,765 downwards.
TAAATAATGGTAAAGCAGAACCTTTTAAAGCTCTCTACTTAATTCTAGAAGTTTTCTCTTTTCTCCTTGATTATCTCCAGATATTTTATTTTTAAATTAGCGTATCACTTTACACTTATTTAAATATTTCTCTCACATTGTTTTTCTTCTTCTATCATTCTATATTTTGATATGAATATTTCAAAATTTACACAATTATTTATTAACAACTAGCTCTAACATTTTATATTTAAGTTCACGCATTTAAATTAATTACAAAACCCAAATTTTAAGTAAGTTTAGTTAACTAATATTTCTTTTTAAAACTAAGAATGGAAAAAATAGCTTTTCGACTCTAAATACCTACACTTCAAATTTTCAATAATCATTCAAATCTCTCTCAATTCTTTTCTAATATTTTACATTTAATACCATATTTTACAATTAATTACATTATATTAAAGTTATAAGTAACTTAAGCAAACTATAAATCATTGATTCACCTAACAAATCACAACAAGATTAGTCATATTCATAATATCAAAAATGAAAAAAAAAAATCAAATGTATAAACATATCAATCACATGACATAAATTGTACACATAAATAACTATCATAAGTTCAAAGTTGAACCCATTTATGCCAGTATACGTATATTGCATTGTAATATTAATGTCTGACGTCTACATTTCAAAATTTATTTAGTTATTTACAAAACACTGCATAATATCACTTAACATTGTATGTCAAAGTCAATATGTTTAAATCAATTAAGTGATTTTGAATTTAACAAATGAATTCAATCAATAAATTGTTGTTAATTCATCTAATTAATGCTAACTGTAACGTTTTAAAATGTACACCATATTAATATCAATAAAAATAGCATAATTAGTTTTTCTTTCAAATATAAAGTTAAATAAGTCACACGGTTTAAATAATAATATATGTAAACAATAAAAAAATATTATACACTTATTTCAATAAATTTATCATAAATTAAAACAAACAATTTCCGCTTTAATTACATGCATTTTGACGACCGCCCGTAACTCCTGCACTTAACAAGAGAAATAATGCGCTGAAAGACGTGTCAGGCAGTCATGGACGATCATCTGGGTAGGTTAACACAAGCGAAACCTGTCGTAACTCACAGCGTAGAGATAAAATATAATAGAACATATACAAAAGGCATATAATAGTGAAGCAGAATTGAGCAGAAACTTAAACTTGCATATCAACTTGAAAGAATATCCATACAAAAGGCATACAATAGTGAAACAGAATTGAGCAGAAACTTAAACTTGCACATCAACTTGAAAGAATATCCATACAACAAAGGATAACAACATAAGAATCTATACAAAATGTCTCACTACAATTACTCAGAGAAATCGTAACAATGGAAAAAATAACAAAATATATGTATAGTAACAAAAGTACGTAAGCCTCCTGATCGCCATCGCTCTACATCATCGTCTCATCAAAATCTATCACACGTCACTTGCTATCTAGTCTGTCCATCCACAACACAATGGATGAACAACCCAAGGTAATAAGAGGAAACATAAAACATTGACTTAGACAACAGTCTTAATGAGCGATAAAACAACAGTCTAGTTTCACCAACAAAGTATATGAGAAATAGGTAGATTAATCAGCTAATCTACCAACACATCAGAGAAGAACCCAACTCGTCTCCCCCACATCCGACAGTGATAGCCTTTACAAAAATCAGGTAGAAACAAACAGTACATTCATGACAACCAGTTATCAAGCGTAGACCATCCTAATCGAAATCGACACCCCCAAGCTCAAGCCCCGAAGGCTTAAAGCAACATCAGACAAGCACTCAAGAGATATCTCCTTAGACGTCAGACAATCTACTCAAGATGGTACAAGCAAAACAATCATCTTCCATGACTCTGGCTACCACCTCCAATCCTGCTTTGAAACCACTGTTAATCATATGATTGGCCCAACATGCCAACCATCAATGGCTAATGGTAACCCCAGTTGTAGTCAGACTTCTACACGTCCCACGTACATTTTCTCCTCGAGACAACTAGGCCCATCCCATGGACCCAGGGTACTCGACTAGTCCCACTAGTCTTTTAGGCGTCCCTATTATGCCCTTGCTTGGAACCCACTAGAACTTACGACAACGATAATCTCTCAGCCTTCATAACTCTAGTCGTCATCGCTGGCGACTATCCACAAGCTCAGACCCCGTCTTGAGCAACCATTATCAATGAGCTAACAACTTTGAGTCATCTTCACATTCGTTGCATTACGACGATCAACGAACACTTCACAAAACTTCGAATATTCCGTCTTGATTAACATCGAAGCTTCGCCCTTTGTCTAATAAAAATAAACTTCATTTGGTTAACATCACATTACGTCGATCCATTTTTCGGTCGATCCCTCATTTCTCGAGTGATCCATCATTTTTCGGGTGATCCATCATTTTCCGAGTGATCCATCATTTTCCGGGCGATCCATCATTTTTTGGGAAATCCATCATTTTCTGGGCAATCCATCATCACACTACCCCGATCCATTAGTATTCGCGATCCATACATGAATGGACCATTGATCCATGCTTCAAATAATGAACATCCATATACACAACTCATCCAAAATCGATCAATTTCAACAAACTATCATCAACAATTGTTAACACAATAATAAAGCATCATAAAATCACATAAATTTCACCAAATCATGATAAAACAATAAATGATCAAATAAATGGATCAATTCACAAATTAAATCTGAGCAAACTTATTCCATTCACTTTGTTCATTTTCTTTGCATATGCAGCCTAGTACAAATTAGCCATTGCTGGATATATACCATTTAAAGCCGGAGAGATAGGTATAAGCGTGGCTTTTCTCTTTATTGAAACATGTCGTTGCTAGTTTTTTAATTTTTTTTATTCAATGTCATAATATTTTGCTTTTCAGACTGGAGATACCGAGGCAAGTTGCTAAAGTTGATCAAGTGGCTATAAACGAAGATTACAGTCTTGAGAGATTTGGCCTAGTTACTTTTTCCAGTACAAAACAAGCCAAAAGGGTACTTTTTTATATTTTTGTACTATATTACTATTTACCACTACTCTTAGTGTGCAAATTCAGATATTTTATTGTGTAACATCTATATCTTCTAGCAAATTTACATAACCGCTTTCCTTTGGCGGAAAAGCACATTATAGTGTAAATAGGAAAGAGCTTAAGGGACTGGCAATTAGACTTTATTATGTTCTTTCGGTACGAGATTGAGTCGGTGGCTGCTATTGCATTGTTCTCGATCTTGTTAAACACTGCCTTAACCTTATGAACAAAGTGGATATGTTGCTCTACAACACCTGCCATTGTATAAAATAAATTCTTGTTGGAGTGGTGATATGTTCATTACTGTGGCCAATGCCTAATCAAGGTCAGCATTTTGGTTATTCTCATTCAGATTTTTGATGTAAATGATTCTTGATGACACAATAATGGCGATCAAGCTATTTATACATGTATGCTGATGATTATGTTACTAGATACAGTTATGAGGTAGGCATGTACTGAGATCAGTTAGCATATATTAAGCAATTTATACCCATTGTGTATCTTGAAACTGGATCCAAATATTGACCGCGATAAAAAAAAACATAAGATTTTTTTTTTTAACCTTTGCACTATGTAAATCATAGTATTGATTTTCATAATTTGTGATAAAAACCCTGCATATGTTTTCTACTTTATTAGTGAAACTGTTATTTATATTTTCTCCTAACAATCTTGTGTTTCTTTTCCGTAAAATTTTTAAATACGAGAAGATCCAAAGAAGCATGGTGTTTTGAACTATTTTATTAGTTAATGGAATAAAATTTCTATGTTCACCTAGATCTGAGCCATTGATTCGCAAATTTAATCAATAATTAAGGCTCACAGCATTATAAACCGTATTAATCATGCACAAATTAATGATGTAGATGAAGTTGGGCACATGAAACTGAGGAATTCATCTTATCTGAAGGGTGAAAAAGTTAAATCCTATCAATAGTAAATCATTTGTTGACCAATCATAGCATGTACTGCAATATATACTTTGTTTTTCAAAAATTTGCAGATAATCTATTCTAGATCTATAATGATAACGATAATGATTATAATATGACTGAGGTTTAACCTGAGCTTTACATATCAAGCCACCAGTACTTCTTCCAAAAATAGGAGATGGAGTGCTCAGATCAAGCTGGGGCAGTGTGAACCCCACAGGTGCCTCCACTTTCTCCACCGTCTCATCCGCAGCAGCACACACCCTCACGCTGCTAAAAATAGGCTTAGGTGAAGAAAATGAATGGGAAAGCGATATGAAAGCAGTGGTGGATGAAGGCTTCGAGGCCTTAAGCGGTATGAGTTATGGCGTTTGGGTTTGTTTCTGGAGAAGTATGGTTAATTTGACTAGTTGAACAGTCTGCATTTGTAGAAAGGTTGTGATGTGAGCAGTCAACTGAACTTGCATGGACATAGTTGGTATCAGATAGGTTAGATGGAGGAGTTGAGGATGGTAATCTGTTTTGACGAGGCAGTTACTGGTGAATAATTGGAGTGTAGAAGATGAACGAGATCAAAGTGAGGTGTTTGGTTTTGACATGCAGTTCTGCTGCAGGGTATAGGAGGTGATCTGAGAAATGTAAAAATGGCACAGTGTTGTAGCGCTATTGATGCTTCTCAAACCCGGTTAAATTCTGTGTTGTATTGTTTCATTATTTCTTCCTGTTAGAAAGATTGTTAGAACTTCTATCAATACATGATTGTATTGAAAAATTAGATCTTTTTGCCAATACACGATTGTATTACAAAGTTAGATCATTTTATCAATACACGATTGTATTACAAATAGATAGTAACAACTATCAATGTTACTCAATAATGTCACAATTGCCAAGTCAAACTGTGATTATAGAAATGACAGTAAGCAAGACCGATTGTAACACCCCACATCCGTTAGTGTCACTCACAAAGGGAATGCCCTAAGTTATGTGGAGCATTTAGGGTAAAAGATGCAGATAAATTACAAGACAGACAGAAATTAAACAGTGGAAAATAAAACTTTGCTTTATTGATAAAATAGTTTGTACAATGGTTTCTTTACAATATCAGAGTATCATCTGTCTTACAAAATAAAGAAGCATAAAAACAACATTTATATTCCCCGATTTTAGCAAGAACCAGCCATAGCATCTGAAAAGAGAATCCAAGGAAACTTCGACAAATCTTCAAGATGGGAAAGAGTGGCAGTCCAACTTAACCTGAGCTAAACTATTCCCTCCTTTACTACCTGGGGGGGGGGGGGGGGGGGACGGAAGAAAAGAAGACGAAAGAAAAACAGAGTCAGACATAAATCCTGAGTAAGTTCAGTAACTTCTAGAATGTGAACATGGAAAAACAAAACGACATGAATTAACTGAATACAAGATAACACCATGATGATAGGGTCCGCAAGATTAGACAAGATAATCACAAGATATGCTAAGCTAAGAAAAACTGGATATGCCCTAATACTTTCGCCGCTTCGCTGTTTCCTTGTTATACCGGTTTCTATATCTCTGCACCACCTAACTAGTGTCCCAACTAGTAATGATAACGTGATCCCAATCCCTGTAGTTTCCATTGCCTTCAGGCATACATTTATTATTTGTTACCTAGATCTAATCTAGGAATTATGCTACCTGTCGAACGATGCTCCCAAGTCTAGGACACACTACCTAGAGTGGTATATGTTCCTATACTTCCCCACGCATGTATCGCGAATCGCTATAGCTTGTCTAGATGCACATGTCCTGTAATGTGCAGCCCGAGTCCTGTGGCAGGGCAAATCAAGGAATATAGAACTCGGTTGGGAGCTTTCAGATATCTGCTGATGCAGATGCTAAGATCTGTTTTTGTTCCAGTGGCTATGGTCCCACTTGACCCCTCCCTCAACTACTGAAAGGCACACCTTGAAAAATGAGAACTATACGTAGGCCCCCGGTGCCCCCACTATCCTATGGCCATCCTCACCCATAACTAGATAACAAGTATATGGTCTTTTGGAGTTCTCCGCCTTTCCGCTTCACGTATCTCGATTGACTGAAGATGGATGGTAGACGACGAGTTGCTATCACAGGGATACCGTTTTCTCGCCGAATCACGCCGGTCCATCCTAGTCTTTAGGTTGCCATATATTGCAACCAAGGCATACCCCTGGTTATTCTAACGCAAACCTTAACCTCTGTGAGCCCAGGAGGATCATCTGCAGCCTCACAGAGGGATACCAAGAGTACCCTCACGTCCTCTCGAAGCCTCGGGCTTCGTAACCCAATTCGTTGGAGCCTTCTCAGACGGACATTCGCTCCTTCCCGTGTTATACTAAGAATTACTACTTAGTTCTCTTTCCCGTTAATTTGGATTGGTTAAGTGTCACTAGTCAATTCAAGCTAACTTAACCCTCTTCATTTACCCTGATAATCTGGTTAAGTATTATCAATAATTCATGTTGACTTAACCTTACCACAAACCAAGTTATATTGGTTAAGTATTTCTTATTACTTAACCCTACCCATTCACCCTGTATTGGTTAAGTGTTCCTTTTTAACTTAACCTTGCCCGTCTGTTTTAACTACCATGTTATTAATGGTTAAGTATTATCACTTCATGTTTTAGACTTAACCCTATTCCTTTATCACAATCTGACGGTTAAGTGTTCAAGTTTACTTAACCCTACGGTCTAGCCCATCTAACATATCAAATTGGCTAAGTATATTAAATTTTACTTAACCCCAACCTCTAGTCTAGTTAACATGTTAATTTGGCTAAGTGTATTAACTTTACTTAACCCCACCTTCTAGTCTAGTTAACATGTTAATTCGGCTAAGTGTTTCCTTAGTTACTTAACCCCTACAAATCTTGTCTTGTTACCATGTTAAGTTGGTTAAGTGTCCCTATGGACTTAGCCCTCCCATTCTAGCTTAACTGTGTTATGTTGATTAAGTGTTCCTATGGACTTAACCCTCCCATTCTAGCTTAACTGTGCTAGGTGTCTATATGAACCTAACCCCACCCATTGGTTTGGTTATCATGTTGAATTGGTTAAGTGTATTAATTAACTTAACCCTACCATTCTTGTTCTAGCTTTAACTAAATAAATTAAAGCCGCTACCACTCACATTAGACAGATATTGTTGCGATTACTGGATGTGCCGGTTGGTTCCGGGCAGGTTTACATCGCAACTCAGTCTAACCTCGGGTTAGGCATATTCTTGTTTTCTAAGTTCAAAGGGTTTTGATTAATTTTCAAATCATGTTTTGAAAGTAACCATCTCGTCCCTCGGATCAGTTAGGGATAGCCAGGGAGAGCAGGAAACTTGTATTTTCCAAACTCAAGCCTAGACACTATCCTCTCTGTCACCCTAGAACTTTCCGGTGTGTTATTAATAGAGATGTCGTTAATAAACCTTTAATTTGTCTAAATTTACATTTTCTCATTTAAGACAAATTCTATAAGTAAATCATTCCTAGTTTACTTATTTCCTAATTCCTCTTTTAATGTAAATTGTCAACATTTATTCTTATGGCCCATTTTCCCCTCTATATCATATTTATGCCTTTTGGTATGTGAACTATACCAAATTAAATGTCACTAACCATGATTTTGCTAAACCTGACAAGTACTCCCAATTATGGCCTATTTCAAATTTATGCCAATATACTTATCATGCCAAATTAGCTAATCCAATTCTGATCTAACATTCTAATTACGGTTCATGTCAAACTAGATTTATTATTCTAGTTCACAATTCATGTAAATGCTAGATTTACAAGTCAATACTAGATTCAAATTACACATCCTATAATTCATGTCAAACTTATCCAATTTGTATTCTTATAAACATGCCCTAATATATGTTCCCATTTTATGCCAATTTCCAAGGTAAAAACTACGTTTTAGTAAATTTCATATTTTGCCCAAATCGTATTCCCATCGTTCGTATAATCGTGATTCAACCTAGATTATAGATAAATGTAGATTCGTAGAAAATAGGGAATGAACCAAAGATGCTATGAACAAGATAGGCATAATAGCTGGCATACAATGATAATTTACCAATTACAGACCTAACGAATTACACAAAAATTGATCTAAAACATCGAAGGCCTATAGGTCTGAAAGTCTTATGACATAAAAAGGGTTGAATAACGACGTAGGTTCAAGAACATGGGTAGACCTGTAAATTCCCAAGGTCTAAAACCAAAGAAAACCAAGAATAGACAGAATAGAGACGTAGGTTCAAGAACATGGGTAGACCTAACTTAATAGGTAAATTCCCAAGGTCTAAAACCAAAGAAAACCAAGAATAGACAGAATAGATAATCGGGTTTAGACCCAATTTCACAGTCACAAAACTTAAGAAACACTTTCCTAGTCATGAATCACAGTTGTTCTTGTTATGTCATAGGCAATAGAATATGTTTCCTAATCAAAGGCATAGGCTTGTGTTCATGGTCAAGCAAATAATTCTCATAGTCACAGTCACAGTCATAGGCAATGTTTATAGTCATAGGCAATGTCCATAGTCATAGGCAATGTCCATAGTCATAGGCAATGTTCATAGTCAAAGAGGCATATGGTTTTAAGGTCCATAGTTTCATAGTCACAGTCTTATCGGTCATCGAATCATAACAGTTCTTAATTAAGTCCAAAGATATAGGCACAGATTCAAATAGAAAGATTTGGCATATTCTTTTATTCCTTTAATTTCATGTCACGAAAAGAGAAACGTTCAAATCTAAGAAGTAACTGACTTACAGAGATTATATTAGATTAGAAAGATGGCGATGCTATGATTCGTGCGACGTTGCTCGAAATCGTTTGAGTTAGCCTTTGATTCTCATCCTGAAGCTTTAATCTTGATTCGAACCTCCTCTTGACAACTTGAGCAGCATTTCCTCGTCTTGATTTATTTTATATATTATTTATTTATATATTTTCTCAGAGGCAGCATAAGGATAGAAAAGAATTGTGAATGGAGAAGGAGACTAAGGCTGTTTATATAGTGTTAGGCGGACGAACCTAGGCAGAAAACGTGACCAAATACATCAGAATGAACCAGGTTCAGAAACCTGGAAAAAGCGGGGAGGTCGACCCCCAGGTCGACTACCCAGTCGACCTGGGTGCCTTGGGCGGGAAAATTCCCGCCCAGCCCAATCTAGGTCTGTTTTTCGAATTTGAACTCGTTTTCTGACCTGTTTTGAAATTTGAACTTCGCTGAATCTTCCGGAGGCCATATCTTCCTAATACGGACTCCGATTTACGCAAACTTGGACTCGTTTTCATGCAGAATTCCGAGACGAACGCAATGGCGTAGCCCATTTCCCTTGATTTTGAATTTAACTTTTAATTCTGCCTTGATTTGTTAATCTTAGTGTTGCAGAATTACGGGGTGTTACATTCTCCCCCACTTAAAAGGATTTCATCCCCGAAACCTTCAAGTTAGGAAGAATGTGTCGTACCATCCAATCACCCATCTACTCAACCATTCAAACACAGGCATTCATTGTCCTTAAAAGATTTCTAATGCTTTCATGTTCATATGCATAGTGTGTGTATATGTCTTTATCTAATGCAAAATCAGGCAGTATACTGATTCAGTTGACCTCCTTAATGCGAATCATGTCAATGCCATGCGTCCAATCATGTATGCAAGCATCCCTAGTTATGTAAATACTACATGTGTGCATAGCCATTCATCCATATGCAACATCCATATGATAACATATCAATTTCAACTTACACACAAATACATATCTGTAAATGCAATATGAAAGCGACCGAACTGATCTAGTGTCTAATACGTATGCATATGCATTCACGAGCAACCATTTGCAACCACTTGCAACCATCAACCATAACATGTTTCAAATACATGTTTACATCCATTGGCTTCTACCTAAGGATCGAAGATACGACCTAGAGGATATACTTTGGAAAGAGAGAAACAATTATGTGTAAAGCTCCTACAGAAAAAGAAATCAAGGATGCACCCTTAAGGAAAAGGGTATGATGCTAATATCTAGCCTTCTTGAGCTTTACTCCACTGTATCTTAACTAATTTAACTTCACGATTGTGAAGTTTCTGACCTCCATTTCCAAAATAAACAGATGTTAACTATGATACCAAGTGTACATACCAAGATGGTTTGAGGTCTTTCCTCTTAGCTTATCCATCACGCCATAACTCTAAGGATCAAAAGGTCACTACGTGCTTTTTAGAGTGCCTACCACAACTATTCATCTCTCACGCAAACCATCCTAGTCGAACTCGACATTCCTCAAGTACAAGCCCCAAAGACCTAAACCAATATCAGACAAACACCCAAGGAATATCTCCTCCGAATTTAGACAATCTACGTGAGATGATATAAGCAAACTCGATAGCTATTCTCAAATCCCTACTTAACCAAAAATAAACTGGTCGGACCACCAATTGGAATTGAGACTCTAGTGGGATCTTTCTAATATACAAGTACTATGGTGCAGAGACTCAACTATGGAAGTGGATATGAACAAATGCGAAGCGCTAAAACCAAAGGAAAGAGTACGAACAACAAAACTAGACTCTTCCAACAGAACTTTACTACCTTTCTCCTAGGTACGCTTGGTGGTGAAAGTATGCACTTGCCCTTATGAAAATCTTGTTCCTCGTTCTTGCCCTTATCCTTAATTATATGCCCTATCACACCCTAGTAAAGATACTTCCTCCTGCCTTAGGTTTTATAATTTCTTCCTCCTTCGTGAGCTAAATCTACATCCATGAATTCCTCATCCTAGGGTTGTGCTCCCTAGCCAAACTCCTCATCCCCTTCCATGTGTAACCATGTTGACAAATCTCTCGAAAGCTGCTTCCATCGTACAGAAAACCCTACTAAGCTTGGAAGAAAACTAACCACAGGTGAAACTACTACGGTTATAGATGGAAGTCGGGCACTACTTCGCCCTTCGATGAGGTTACCTCCCAGAAAGCCAGGAGCCCCAGAGACTCAAGAAAGAAGGAGACAAGAATTCAAATATAGGAAGAGAAGATAATGCGTATGGCTTTGGGGAATATGCCTTTAAAAAAAATCTTTTCTCTTGAAACTGCTTCTTTTAAAACCATTTTGAAAATATTTTTTCAAATCCTTTATCTGATCTGGTAACCTTCAGCTCTGATACCACGTGTAACACCCCACATCCGTTAGTGTCACTCACAAAGGGAATGCACTAAGTTCTGTGGAGCATTTAGGGTAAAAGATGCAGATAAATTACAAGACAGACAGAAATTAAACAGCGGAAAATAAAACTTTGCTTTATTGATAAAATAGTTTGTACAATGGTTTTTTACAATATCAGAGTATCATTTATCTTACAAAATAAAGAAGCATAAAAACAACATTTATATTCCCTGATTTGAGAAAGAACCAGCCATAGCATCTGAAAAGAGAATCCAAGCAAACTTCGACAAATCTTCAAGCTGGGAAAGAGTGGCAGTCCAACTTAACCTGAGCTAAACTATTCCCTCCTTTACTACCTGCGGGGGGGGGGGGGGGGGGGGGGTGGGGAATGGAAGAAAAGAAGACGAAAGAAAAACAGAGTCAGACATAAAGCCTGAGTAAGTTCAGTAACTTCTAGCATGTGAACATGGAAAAACAAAACGACATGAATTAACTGAATACAAGATAACACCATGATGATAGGGTCAGCAAGATTAGACAAGATAATCACAAGATATGCTAAGCTAAGAAAAACTGGATATGCCCTAATACTTTCGCCGCTTCGCTGTTTCCTTGTTATACCAGTTTCTATATCTCTGCACCACCTAACTAGTGTCCCAACTAGTAATGATAACGTGATCCCAATCCCTGTAGTTTTCATTGCCTTCAGGCATACATTTATTATTTGTTACCTAGATCTAATCTAGGAATTATGCTACCTGTCGAACGATGCTCCCAAGTCTAGGACACACTACCTAGAGTGGTATATGTTCCTATACTTCCCTACGCATGTATCGCGAATCGCTATCGCTTGTCTAGATGCACATGTCCTGTAATGTGCAGCCCGAGTCCTGTGGTAGGGCAAATCAAGGAATACAGAACTCGGTCGGGAGCTTTCAGATATCTGCTGATGCAGATGCTAAGGTCTGTTTTTATTCCAGTGGCTATGGTCCCACTTGACCCCTCCCTCAACTACTGAAAGGCACATCTTGAAAAATGAGAACTATACGCAGGCCCCCGGTGCCCCACTATCCTATGGCCATCCTCACCCATAAGTAGATAGCAAGTATATGGTCTTTTGGAGTTCTCCGCCTTTCCGCTTCACGTATCTCGATTGACTGAAGATGGATGGTAGACGACGAGTTGCTATCACAGGGCTACCGTTTTCTCGCCGAATCACGCCGGTCCATCCTAGTCTTTAGGTTGCCATATATTGCAACCAAGGCATACCCCTGGTTCTTCTAACGCAGATCTTAACCTCTGTGAGCCCAGGAGGATCATCTGCAGCCTCACAGAGGGATACCAAGAGTACCCTCACGTCCCCTCGAAGCCTCGGGCTTCGTAACCCAATTCGTTGGAGCCTTCTCAGACGGACATTCGCTCCTTCCCGTGTTATACTAAGAATTACTACTTAGTTCTCATTCCCGTCAATTTGGATTGGTTAAGTGTCATTAGTCAATTCAAGCTAACTTAACCCTCTTCATTTATCCTGATAATCTGGTTAAGTGTTATCAATAATTCATGTTGACTTAACCTTACCACAAACCAAGTTATATTGGTTAAGTATTTCTTATTACTTAACCCTACCCATTCACCCTGTATTGGTTAAGTGTTCCTTTTTAACTTAACCTTGCTCATCTGTTTTAACTACCATGTTATTAATGGTTAAGTATTATCACTTCATGTTTTAGACTTAACCCTATTCCTTTATCACAATCTGACGGTTAAGTGTTCAAGTTTACTTAACCCTACGGTCTAGCCCAGCTAACATATCAAATTGGCTAAGTATATTAGATTTTACTTAACCCCAACCTCTAGTCTAGTTAACATGTTAATTTGGCTAAGTGTATTAACTTTACTTAACCCCACCTTCTAGTCTAGTTAACATGTTAATTCGGCTAAGTGTTTCCTTAGTTACTTAACCCCTACAAATCTTGTCTTGTTACCATGTTAAGTTGGTTAAGTGTCCCTATGGACTTAGCCCTCCCATTCAAGCTTAACTGTGTTATGTTGGTTAAGTGTTCCTCTGGACTTAACCCTCCCATTCTAGCTTAACAGTGCTAGGTGTCTATATGAACCTAACCCCACCCATTGGTTTGGTTATCATGTTGAATTGGTTAAGTGTATTAATTAACTTAACCCTACCATTCTTGTTCTAGCTTTAACTAAATAAATTAAAGCCGCTACCACTCACATTAGACAGATATTGTTGCGATTACTGGATGTGCCGGTTGGTTCCGGGCAGGTTTACATCGCAACTCAGTCTAACCTCGGGTTAGGCCTATTCGTGTTTTCTAAGTTCAAAGGGTTTTGATTAATTTTCAAATCAGGTTTTGAAAGTAACCATCCCGTCTATCAGATCAGTTAGGGATAGCCAGGGAGAGCAGGAAACTTGTATTTTCCAAACTCAAGCCTAGACACTATCCTCTCTGTCACCCTAGAACTTTTTGGTGTGTTATTAAAAGAGATGTCGTTAATAAACCTTTAATTTGTCTAAATTTACATTTTCTCATTTAAGACAAATTCTATAAGTAAATCATTCCTAGTTTACTTATTTCCTAATTCCTCTTTTAATGTAAATTGTCAACATTTATTCTTATGGCCCATTTTCCCCTCTATATCATATTTATGCCTTTTGGTATGTGAACTATACCAAATTAAATGTCACTAACCATGATTTTGCTAAACCTGACAAGTACTCCCAATTATGGCCTATTTCAAATTTATGCCAATATACTTATCATGCCAAATTAGCTAATCCAATTTTGATTTAACATTCTAATTACGGTTCATGTCAAACTAGACTTATTATTCTAGTTCACCATTCATGTAAATGCTAGATTTACAAGTCAATACTAGATTCAAATTACACATCCTATAATTCATGTCAAATTTATCCAATTTGCATTCTTATAAACATGCCCTAATACATGTTCCCATTTTATGCCAATTTCCAAGTTAAAAACTACGTTTTAGTAAATTTCATATTTTGCCCAAATCGTATTCCCACCGTTCGTATAATCGTGATTCAACATAGATTATAGATAAATCTAGATTCGTAGAAAATAGGGAATGAACCAAAGATGCTATGAACAAGATAGGCATAATAGCTGGCATACAATGATAATTTACCAATTACAGACCTAACGAATTACACAGAAATTGATCTAAAACATCGAAGGCCTATAGGTCTGAAAGTCTTATGACATAAAAAGGGTTGAATAACGACGTAGGTTCAAGAACATGGGTAGACCTAACTTAATAGGTAAATTCCCAAGGTCTAAAACCAAAGAAAACCAAGAATAGATAGAATAGAGACGTAGGTTCAAGAACATGGGTAGACCTAACTTAATAGGTAAATTCCCAAGGTCTAAAACCAAAGAAAACCAAGAAAAGACAGAATAGATAATCGGGTTTAGACCCAATTTCACAGTCACAAAACTTAAGCAATACTTTCCTAGTCATGAATCACAGTTGTTCTTGTTATGTCATAGGCAATAGTTTATGTTTCCTAATCAAAGGCATAGGCTTGTGTTCATGGTCAAGGAAATAATTCTCATAGTCACAGTCACAGTCATAGGCAATGTTCATAGTCATAGGCAATGTCCATAGTCTTAGGCAATGTCCATAGTCATAGGCAATGTCCATAGTCATAGGCAATGTTCATAGTCAAAGAGGCATATGGTTTTAAGGTCCATAGTTTCATAGTCATAGTCTTATCGGTCATCGAATCATAACAGTTCTTAATTAAGTCCAAAGATATAGGCACAGATTCAAATAGAAAGATTTGGCATATTCTTTTATTCCTTTAATTTCATGTCACGAAAAGAGAAACGTTCAAATCTAAGAAGTAACTGACTTACAGAGATTAGATTAGATTAGAAAGATTGCGATGCTATGATTCGTGCGACGTTGCTCGAAATCGTTTGAGTTAGCCTTTGATTCTCATCCTGAAGCTTTAATCTTGATTCGAACCTCCTCTTGACAACTTGAGCAGCATTTCCTCGTCTTGATTTATTTTATATATTATTTATTTATACATTTTCTCAGAGGCAGCATAAGGATAGAAAAGAATTGTGAATGGAGAAGGAGACTAAGGCTGTTTATATAGTGTTAGGCGGACGAACCTAGGCAGAAAACGTGACCAATTACATCAGAACGAACCAGGTTCAGAAACCTGGAAAAAGCGGGGAGGTCGACCCCCAGGTCGACTACCCAGTTGACCTGGGTGCCTTGGGCGGGAAAATTCCCGCCCAGCCCAATCTAGGTCTGTTTTTCGAATTTGAACTCGTTTTCTGACCTGTTTTGAAATTTGAACTTCGCTGAATCTTCCAGAGGCCATATCTTCCTCATACAGACTCCGATTTACGCAAACTCGGACTCGTTTTCATGCAGAATTCCGAGACGAACGGAATGGCGCAGCCCGTTTCCCTTGATTTTGATTTTAACTTTTAATTCTGCCTTGATTTGTGAATCTTAGTGTTGTAGAATTACGGGGTGTTTCACCGACTTTGCATTAGATTGGAGCAGTACAGAACCGTCTCTAACAAACTAGAAGAAGAAGAATATTTCAGTAATGTCCGAGTCCAGAAATGATTCTGTTTTCTTGAAACAATATTGCCGTCGTATGCACTGATTAACGTGACAATAATTTGTTTCCTAGGATAAAATGGACCAACCCTGTAGTGTAGTGCCAACAAACAGAGCTCAGACGAACTGAAGTAGATTATAGAAACTTGAATAGATTGTTACTTTGAAGAAGTAGCAAATTGAGAAGAATAACTAATGTGTATTCTATCTTGTTTTGGGCCATGAATTTATAGACTAAGGAAATGGCTATTCGAATATTAATGACCTTTGGAAAGGTTGCGACCCTTTAACCAAGTGGTGCATGAATGTGTGTTCGCATTTAAAAATGAACGGCTGTATCTATTCAATTGAATGGATATGACAGATCAAAAGTGATCAAGTAACTTGTTTCAATGCAATAGACCCAAACTGCAAATAGCGGCCTATTTAACCATGAGACCCCTAGAGTCCCAACGCACAAAGCCTATTTTTTGACAAATATAATATTGTGTTATGGACCTCAAGAGTCCCAAGGCACTAGGCCCAATTTGACATCAATATAACATTTTGTCATGGACCCCAAAAGTCCCAAAGCACTAAGCCAATTTGACATCAATAAAATATTGTATCATGGACTCCAAGAGTCCCATGGCACTCAACCCAATTTGACATCAATAAAATATTGTGTCATGGACTCTAAGAGTCCCAAGGAACTAGGCCCAATTTGACATCAGTATAATATTGTGTCTTGGCTTAGCCACACATGTTTACAAGCCCCCTTCTACTTTATTTATATAAGCCTATAGAAAAGTAGGTACTCTTATTTCATAATGTGAGACTTTTGTTTGCTTTCCTCACTTCATCTAAATTTACTCTTTCTCTTGCTCATTCATTTCCTACAACCCCCACATGAATGAGCAGTTGTGCTTAGTTTCACAAATCGTTTATCGCATCGGTTAACGTAGCACATGGGCCTTGAACTTTCCTAGTGATTACCTATTTGAATCACAGGAGAATCTGTAGATATAGAATGTTCTTGAACTGTAAGCCTTTTGTGTAATTCCAAAGTAGATAACACACGATAAATATTTCTTATAATCCTTCGTTCTCCATATGTGTTCATTTTTGCCTTGAACACCTGTCTGGTCTCATAAGTGCTGAGAGAATTTGGCCTCATAATTCTCTTTGAAGCGGTGCCATCGCACTTACGTAGGTGATTTTGTAAATGTTATTCTCTAATTCCTCAAATACAGACATCATTAAAAGTAATAATACTTACCTTTTTCAACACGTAATGCACTGACTTATCATAGGAATGGTTTGTATGTAACAGTGTCATCAAGTTTCTCTTAAACTTCGTTGTCCCCTTGAACCTAATTCTTGGGATCTCCAGTCAATTAGGTGGGGTTTCCATTTTATAAAAACCTTTATTCTATAGGCCTTAGCCCCATTCCCATCGATAAGATTTGAACTTTCTCTCTTGGCCATCCTTTTGTAAGTGGATCCGCTAAGTTATCTTTAGATTGAATGTAATCTATTGTGATAGCCCCATTGGAGAGAAGTTGTCTTATCATTTTATGTCTATGACAAATATTCATAGATTTGCCATTGTGTAGTGTACTATTAGCTCTTCTAATAGTTGATTGACTATCACAATGTATACATATTGGAGGCATAGGTTTGCTCCAATTAGGAATGTCTTCCAAGAAGCTTCAAATTTATTCTGCTTCTTATGCAATTTTATCTAGTGCAATAAACTCTGATTCCATCGTAGAACTAGCGATATAAGTCTGTTTAGATGATTTTCATGAAATTGCTCCATTTCCTAATGTGAACACATATCCACTTGTAGACTTTGTATCATGTGGTCCAGTGATCCAATTTCCATCACTATATCCTTCCACTATTGAAGGATAGTTTGTATAGTATAGACCATAACTCTGCGTATACTTTAGATATCCAAGAACTCTGATTATCGTTTTCCAATTGTATTTACCAAAATTGCTAGTAAATCTACTTGGTTTGCTTACAGCATATTCGATATCTAGTCTAGTACATACATGATACATACTAGTATATGAGAGTATTCTAACTGGTAGATATCATTACCAGTGTTCTTTTCCCCAATTTTGGTTCATATCTACTGGTGATTTTGCAATAGTTAGATTATATTGCTTGAATTTTTGAAGTATTTTGGTGATGCATATCCCTGTAGTGTTCTTCGAATTTTTACACCCAATGTCACATCAGCTAGTCCTAGGTCTTTCAAATCAAGTCTAGAGGATAACTTATCCTTTGTGAATCTTACTATGGTCTTATTATTGCCTAGAATCAAATGGTCATCAACATAGAACCAACAATGACATATCCAATATGTATGTGTTTTATGTACACACATTTATCTTATTTATTTATCGTGAATCCATTTGACAACATAGCCTTATCAAACTTATCATGCCACTGTTTTGGAGCTTACTTAAGGCCATAAAGAGATTTTACTAGTTTGCAAACTTTATTCTCATTTTCTGAGCTCAGAAATCCTTCTGGCTGTTTCATATAGATTTCTTCCTCTAGCTCACCATTCAAGAGTGCTGTATTAACATCCATTTGATGTATTTTTAAGTCATGTATGGATGCAATAAGCTATTTTATCCATGTTACTGGTTAACATGTATCAAAATAGTCTAGATCTTCGTTTTATCTTGATCCTTGGACTATGAGCTTTGTACTTGTCTATTGAACCATTCAGTTTCAATTTATTTTTAAATATCCATTTATTACCTAAGGTCTTACATCTTTAAGGTAAATCAACCAATTCCTTTGTATGATTGGACTTAATGGATTCAACCTTATTGTTAATAGTCTTTTTTCAATAAGGGGCATCGTTGGAAGTCATAGCTTGTTTGTATGTCAATGGGTCATCTTCTAACATAAAGGTATATAAGTCTGATCCAAATGTTTATAAGGTCCTTGACCTTTTACTTTTTCTTGGTTCTTCCACTTGTTGTTAAGCACTACGTTGTTGAGTATTATTTTGTTTAACATCCTCAAGAGAATTAGGAACTTCATCTCCCCTTGGTCTCTTAGGTGTATGATTTTCCGTACCCTGTTTCAAGGGGAATATATGTTCGAAAAATCTGGTGTTTATCGACTCAATGATGGTATTTTCATGGATATTATCAATTTCAGATTTGTGTAACAAAAATCGATATACGACACTGTTTTGTGCATATCCAATGAATAAACAATCAACTATTTTTTACATTTTTTGGTTTTGGTATCTATACCTTGGCAAGACACCCACACACTTTTAAGTTTTTGTAGGATGGTGGTTTGTTTTTTCAAAGTTCATGAGGAGATTTAGATGTTTTCTTTCAGGTTATTTTGTTTAAAATATGATTTCCCAAAAGAACACCTTATCCCCAAAAATTATCTGGAAAGCCAGAATAAAGCATTCATCATTTCTTTAAGAGTTTTATTTTCCGTCAAGCTATACCATTGGATTAGGGTGAATATGGTGCTGTAATTTGGTGTAAAACACCATGTTTAGTGCAAAATTCTTCAAAAGGGAATACATATTCTTCTCCTCTATCACTTCTTAAAGATTTTCTTGTTGAGTTGATTCTCAACTTCCGCTTTGTATTGTTTAAACACATCAAATCACATACATCTGTATGCATTTTATCTAGTGGTTCTGTTTCTCGTTCAACATAATGGAACGAGTTTCTTGTCAATTTTTCTTCTGCACAAATTTGAGGTTTATAATTGATGTCTAGATTAATCAATTTGTGCAACGTATCAAAGTTTACATCCCCTAATCTAGAATGCCACATGTTGGAAGAGTCAACAATATAAATAGAAGATTTACTTTTATTCATATCAGTGTGTGGTACAATAGTGGTTACATTTTTTCTTAAACGAACCATCATACACATATCATCTTTCTACATACACTTCATTCTTAGCTTCAAGGATTAATTTGAATCGATGTTTATTAAGCAATGATCTTGAAATCAGGTTCTTACGAATTTCTGGAACATAGAGAACATCATTTAAAGTAGTTCCTTTCACTGCTGCATTCTGATATTACTGCACATAAATTCATATCAGCAATGCCCTTTTTGAAATTTCACCTAAATTTGATTTTGATCTTTTAGGAACATATTTGGTCAGAAATTTGGCAATTCCCAGTCTTGTTAGATAAAGCAACATTTTTATGTTGTCAACGCTTAAAATTAGTGACGTTGAATTCTCTGGCCTTTCTCCATGAGACATCCATTGTTGGAACCACTGGTGCAATCAAAGCATTAGTCACCATTTGTGTCGGTGTAAAATTATTGTTGCCATTTTGCGACATAGCTTATTATCGTCTGTAACAATCAATATTGTTTCAAGATTGTTAGAAAGATTGTTAGAACATTTGTCAATACATGATTGTGTTAAAAAGTTAGATCTTTTTGGCAATACACGATTGTATTACTAAGTTAGATCTTTTTGTCAATGCACGATTGTATTACAAACAGACTGTAACAACTATTAATGTTACTCAATAATGTCACAATTGTCAAGTCAAACTGTGATTATAGTAATGACAGTAAGCGAGATCGATTATGCATTAGATTGGAGCGGTACAGAGCCGTCTCCAACAGACTACAAGAAGAATATTTCAATAATGTCCGAGTCCAGAAATGATTTTGTTTCCTTGAAACAATATTGTCGTCATATGCACAGATTGACGTGATAGCAATTTGTTTCCTGGGATAAACCGGACCAACCCCGTAGTGCAGTGCGAACAAACGAAGCTCCGACGAACTGAAGTAGATTTTAGAAACGTGAACAGATGATTACTGTGAAGAAGTAGCAAATTGAGAAGAACAACTAATTTGTATTCTATCTCGTTTTGGGCCATGT
Source organism: Allium sativum (assembly GCA_030737875.1). Classification (NCBI taxonomy): domain Eukaryota; kingdom Viridiplantae; phylum Streptophyta; class Magnoliopsida; order Asparagales; family Amaryllidaceae; genus Allium; species Allium sativum. Next base: position 707,672,017 of record CM060916.1, on the reverse strand, counting down.
ACTTATAGGTTGGAGGAAATGCCTATTCGAACATTAATGACCTTTGGAAAGGTTGCGACCCTTTAACCAAGCGGTGCATGAATGTGCGTTCGCATTTAAAAATGAAACGGTTGTATCCATTCAATTGAATGGACATGACAGATCAAAAGTTATCAAGTAACCCGCTTTAACGCAATAGACCCAAGCTGCAAGCAACGGCCTGTTTAACCATGAGACCCCAAGAGTCCCAAGGCACAAAGCCCAATTTTTGACACTAATATACTATTGTGTCATGGACCCAAGAGTCCCAAGGCACTAGGCCCAATTTGACATCAATATAGTATTGTGTCATGGAACCCAAGAGTCCCAAGGCACTAAGCACAATTTGACATCAATAAAGTATTGTGTCATGGACTCCAAGAGTCCCAAGGAACTAGGCCCAATTTGACATCAATATAATATTGTGTCTTAGCTTAGCCACGCATGTTTACAATCCCCCTTCTCCTTTATTTATATAAGCCTATAGAGAAGTAGGTACTCTTATTTCATAATATGGGACTTTTGTTTGCTTTCCTCTCTTCTTCCAAATTTCCTTTTTCTCTTGCTTATTCATTTCCAACACTTCCTTGCTACTAGGATCTTGTTCCTATGCATTTCAATCCACAATGCATCCTTTTGTGTACTTGGACAGTTATACATAAGCTTACTGCATTTTTGGCTTATGATAATATATTCTTTAATGTTGCACTTGAACTGGTTTGCGGCATGTACATATAAAATATGCATTCTGTACAAACTGGTTTGTTTTTTGTACATGTTCTAATTGTTAATGTTGCTACTGAACTTGCTACAGACTGTTTATGCACTCTTGAATTTGAATTGATGCCTTTGTGATTGTATTTGAAGTTTTTTAACAGACCTGGTCTTATACTTGAACCGATTTTTCTAAAGCATTGAGGCTGCACGTTTTTGCTCTGATAGCATTGTTATATTTGTGGGACATATGCATTTTTCAAAATAATATGCCATGAATAATGTATAAAACATATTATTGTTTAAATGTAAATATTATTTGAATTATAAAAAAAAAAATCAAAACTTCAAAATATGACAAACATACTTCAAACCAAATGCGTTTTTCAGATTTCATTTTTGAAAATATGTTTTCAGAATACTCCATAGCAAACACATTTTCTAAAATAATGAAAATTGTCAAAATGGAAAATTGAAAATGACTACAAAAACACAAAACCAAAAATTGAAAACACAAATCAAACATGCTCTGAAGAATTGATAAGAAGTTGGAGACATTAAAGCATAAAGGGTATCAAAGTTGAACACAAGAAGGCTGGTGTGTCATTATTACTATAGAAGAGATGTAATTTATCAAGTGATACTGAGTTATTACAAAAAAAATGAAATATCGAGCCTCAGCAATCATAAAAGGTTACCGCGCATCTAAATTAGTGGATAATACACAATTTATATGACATTTAAGGTGTCGAGCATTTAATTTAATGGGGAAGGCAAACTCGAAAATATTTAGACATACAAGCATAAATGGATATAATGAACCTATAAAGGAAAGAGTACTGCGCATAGGCAACCATTAAGACCATACCCATGACAAATCTATAAATAGTTGAAGATGTTGAAATCATAGATACTAGAAAGTATGAAATAATAAGAAATAATAAATCTACAGAGGATGTCAATTTTCAAGGTACAACAAAGGTGGAAATTCTCAAGCTTTCGAAAAAAAGAAAAGTGCTGAATATCTAACAAAAGCTGGTGTTGAATCTCCAGAGAGTAGCAAGCTTCAACGACAATATCAGGAATGTCAAAAGGAAATGGTGCTAAATATTAACAATAAAGTGATATATCAAGTACCTAATAACAAGCAGATATCAACTTATAAAGAGAAATGGAGATGCTGAAGTCTGAACCACTATAACATAGTGCATAATATAATGGAAAATAGAAAGGGATACCTCATCAAGTGATATCCAACACTTAGTTACAAAAAAGACATATTGAATCTCTATAGATACAAGAGTGTGTTTGGCGCAAGCTGAAGCGGAGAATTTAAGCAGAGTATTTCAACGAAGTATTAAAGCAGAATTGTAGTTAACGGAGAATGCGTTTGGCGCGTTAAGCAGAGAATTTGAGCGGAACATTTTATTATTATTTTGTAATTTAATTAATTACCGATTAAAACATAACAATATAATTATTACAGAATAACGCAGTTAACAAAACATAACAATCCATTACATAAAAACAATACAGAAAGTGATACAGTACAGAAATACAAAGAAGTACAAATGTATCAGCGCAACCTTGCTACAACAAGCTCGTCTCTTATTCTATCTCGACGTACTGTCATATAAGTGCTGCCTTGATAGCGTTGAGCTAGTGCAAGGTCATTATTGCCTATGTTTCTCAAGTCAGCATATTCTTCAGCATACTCATCTGGAATAAGATCAGGATCATTGTCATACGCCATAAAATCTGGATTACCCATGTTGTATTTGCGTATATAATTGTGTACAGCCATTGTAGCAACAACATTTTTTTTTGAGTTTTGAACTTTTAGATTGCCATATTTCCAAGTATGACGATTTTTTTCATATTCCAAAGGTCCTCTCAATTGACACACGTAAACCAAAATGGTAGAAATTAAAATTTTCATTATTCGACTTTGGTTGATTTGTGGTCATACGAAACTATGGGATGTGATGTATAACATTTCGATATAGTGGTATATACCCAATTGTTAGTGGGAAACCAGAATCCACAACATAATACTGTCCAGGAAGAGGATGGGGAAAATTGTAATTTCTGTCATTCACTACAGAACTAAAAATTCGACTATTGTGTACAGTACCTTCCCAACCAGCTATAACATACGTAAATAGTAAATCAAACGAGCATGCAGCTAAAATATTAGGGATAGCGTATCCTTTTCGTCCAATAAACGGAACAATTTGATCTAGAAGTAAGTGTGCCACTACATGTATACCGTCTATGGCACCAATACAGTTTTCAAAGTACAGGTAGTAACAATTATCATTCCTAATTTCAGTTGGAATTGAGTAAAATTAAGGATCAACAGGCTTTATAATAGCTGTAGATATTATTAGGACCGCATTCAAAACAACATGAAAATAATGAGAGATTATGCTACCTGACCGTTGAAATCTTTCAGCCACTTGCCTATTCGAATTAGATGCAGCTATAGTGTATATAATATACCAACTGCTTCTCGAACACTAAAGTTTTTCGATACAGCCAAACCACAACTCTTCAGCCTATCGCATAAAGAAAGAAAACATAACCATTTCATAAGAAACTGCCTTTGACATCGTTCCTGATGACTGTTCAATATGTCATCTATCCACGTTATACTAGTAAACTCCGATGTGTGCATCCGACGGCCTCTTTCGCAATGTCTTTCATGTAAATACGCTCCAATCAGTGTGATATATTCCATATTTCGAATCAGAATCACCTTCGTTTGGAAACGGAGTTGCCATTACATGCACTTGAAGATTGAAAAAGAGATAAGTGGAAGAAGGTAGTGAAGAGATGGGGATTGGAGAAGGGGTTCAAGAAGGGGGTATGAAGGAGATGGTAAGGGAGCTCAGTCGGATGCATCAAAGCCGAACACACCCCAAGCCTTTGCAACTATGACTGTCCCAAAGCTGGCGACTTATTACCTCTAGCATCTGGAAGCATCGAATGATGTCAAACTTCAAATGATATATCAAATATCCACAAAAATGATACCAATGTCTACAATATCAAATAAGTACTAAAAATTAGCACTTCTAAAGAAATACCAAAGACTAGCAGTGCTATGAGGGTGTCAAATACCAACAATGCAAGAATGTAGTAGACTTTTACCTATATGGGTATGGCAGCGTCACTGTTGCAACCTCTATCCTGATAAATATTGGCCTTGTGGCTATTTTTTTAGGGAAGGATCATTCATTTCTCTACCTTCAAATTAAAGATTTATAAACCCTAAATTAATTTAAGAATTTCTAAAGGTAATTATATTTCTGGAACCTTTTGAGAATAAAGGACCTTGACAATTGTTGATTTGCATAGTTGACTTGTTTTATGGCATGCCTCATTATTGATCAATGAACATATTTGTACACATCACCTAATTTACTTACTGACGATAAATTAAAATACGTTAAGTATATATAGTTGATGTTTTTTTTCACTTGGGAACTCCCATCTTAAATTTTGCATAATTTAGTTGGAACAATTGGGAATTATTGAAATTTCTTTGATCAAGAACCCTTATAGAATTCCAATGTGTCAAACCAAACTTTAGTTTAACATTTTGAAGCTAGATGGAGGGCTTAAACCTATAAATGCTCGAACATAACCAGATATACCCAAGGTTTTGTAAATTTCACCTTTCTTCGAAAGAAGATAAGGTATCTTTAATACTTTACCACACATTAAAGCAAACATTATTATGTATGTCTGCAAAGGTACATTAATTTAGAGGTCTATGCATGTTACATCAATAATCCAACATTCTGCAGAGATCAAACTTCCAACAAAAAGTCGTTAAGCTGACAAAAGTGTTATTAAATGGATGAAGTCATTGATCTATCGAAGAAGATATGGAAAGAATAGGGATTGGAGGTGTTAAAAGAGGAATGTACAAAATAGCATGCAACAATCATCCGACAATCAAGCCTCTATTCCATATAACATAACGTACCATATGCTTAGGTGATCAAATTTATGATAAAGCTATAGAGTTTGAGGTAGAATTATGGAACATGAGAATTTCTATGCCATTAAAATTTTCATGTTTGAATAAATAACAGATATTGGTATTAATGTTGTGCATTGAGCCTATGAGGAGATGGACGTGTTAAGCCTATAAATAGTCAAAAGTATCAAGTTTGAAAATGGTCAAAGTCAATGAACTTATAAAGCAAGAAAGATGGAGAGCCTATAAGTGTTTTGGAGATACCGAACTCGTAGATAAAGAGGGCTATCAAGCATATATTAGTACCATGAATGGCAGTTTTAACGATAATAACTTCAGATAATGATATAATTTATATTCATACATGTAATAATTATTATCTAGATATACATATTATATGTAGTACAAGTTAGTAAAGAGGTATTAATAATGAATATTGTACGATATCAAGATAAAAGATCCAGACTGATGATCCAATAGTCAGAGAATGAAGACTCATGAGCATTGATGAGTTAAATAATTCAAAACGATTTAGAAAATTTATCGAGTCTTAGATTAAATGTCAAAACTCAAGTCGCGTTGACCTAATCTCTCTCTATTCTATTTTACAGTGTGCTTTTAAATACTCCTATTTCTAAAATCTCTTTACAAAGTGTTTTCAAAACTTCCTAGTTTTTAAATTGATCTCTCAAAGTATCTTTCAAAAAGAATTTTAAGTTTTAATATCTTCACTTTAAAATATTATTTATTATTTAGATTTTAATTTAACAAAATATTTAAATAAAATATAAAAGAAATTTTAATTTTATACTTACAAAAAATGATTTAAAAACCAAAATAAAATAGACTAGATTCCAAATTTATAATCACATATCTAGTATAAACATAAATTTCCAACACTGAACTAAATTAACTCTAAATTTCAAATGCCAAAAATTCTGGTTCATTACAGCTCTGACTCCAACAGATTGGCTGAGCACTTCCCTATTTGAAGCTTCTGCTTCCTTCTCCTTCTTGGCATGTATGAGCTCAGCACGATCTATTTCAAGTGCTTTCTTAAGCTCCTCATTCTCCTTCCTCAAACGTTGGGTCTCTTCATTCTCCTTGGTCAACGCTAGGTTGTCCACTCTAAGATATTGCACCGCTTTATTCTCTTCCTACAGCCTAAGATTCTCCTTGGAGGTGGCCTTATTAACCCTCTCCAGGGCGGGGCTTCGACTGATGTAGAGGCCAATACGTCTTTGTACCGATCATGAGCCCTAGTCATCGCCGCCTTTATGTCAACCAGCTCAATTCTTCAGTGCATCTGTTTCGGAAAAAGAGAGTTAGCACATAAAAGTGTTACTTGAATACGCTATATATGTGTATATATATATATATATAACCGAACCATATCTTACCTATCTTCTTATTCCGACTCACGAGACTCTCTCGCTAAAACTTAATTTCAACATGTAATCCTTGTAATTTTGTATTCTTTTGAAAGATCAAATTGGTGAGTCTCCTTGAATACTTGTACAACTCTCGATATTGATAGTAGGCGCCTTAAACCATGGCCCATACATCTTCGTTGACGTGCAGCGGGATATGATGAATATCAGGCAATCATAATAGTTCTTCGAAATAGAAGCTGAGGAATGACTTTTTCATTATGGTCTTCTTCTTCTCGTTACTCAGTTTGGGGATCATCAACATGTTCGACAATATCAGGCCCCACCTTCTCACATATCTTCCACTTCTCTTGATCCTGCTTTGCCAGGCATACCCTTGCCAACTCCTGTCACCAACGGTGCGGGTTTTTATAGATAAGAAGGTGAGATAGTCACCACCTGTTGCCTCATGTTAAAAATTCATCTCCTCTCCTTGCATCCGCTGGTCTCGTGCTTGCTGGAAGAGGCTCTAAAGGCAGAGTATATTCTCCATGATGACGACTACTTTCTGGATCATGCAATTTCTTCTTTGTGCGCAGTTATGTACATTCGTAGGAAGCGCTCATGACACCTCGCTTCGACCATCAAGAATATCGCTGATCACGATCTCTATCAACTCCCTAAGTCATGGCAGCTACATGAAACAAATTTTGAACCAAGGCCAAACATCCCATGCACACGAATAACTGTTGTGTCATGCATTGCTTAATTGTCCAAAATGTTCCCCCAATGGACCCGTTAATAGCTTGCTTGAAGGGATAATTTCCCCAATGCTCGATAATAAGCTTTCGACACTGGCACCGCCAAGCCCAGAGGAAGATGTCTCTGTGGGGATCAAGTTCAACTCTCTAAATTGGTGTTCAATCTCCATCGACATGATAGACCCAGAGGACGTATCTGGAGAACTTGGTTAAAAACCTCTCCCGGTATCATCTCCTCAGTTGGAGAGAGAATGGGAGTGGATTGTGAACCATGCCCTCCGGCATGCTCCTGCTCATCGCCTATGTCACCGCATACATCCCCATGAGCTTCTGCAACTTCCTCCTCAGCTAGGGAAACACCAAAAAGCGCGAAAGGGGCACATCTTCCTACAGACCCAGAGGAATTTCTCCTCCCCCGGCTTCTACCGCTTCATCCTCTCCTTCAGCATCATCCTTCTTGTCCGTCAAGTAGCCATTGGGAAGCAAATCCAAAAGATGAAGGAATGATCTGATAGAAGAGACTAGGCATTATGGTACCCACTTGATGCTTTCCTCAATGCCAGATCTCGCTCCAAGTACCCACCACTTCTCGAAATCCGTGGATTACCCGCCATGTGAAATTCCAAGTTAGTTTCGAGCTTACAACTTAATCGACTTGGGATATAGTGTAAGTTTCAAAGTACTTACAGCCTGCAAGGCACCTCCTCGCAAATCCTGGTGGGCATCGAACGTAGACATAGTTGTGCTTAATATAGCTGAGTTTGTTCCATACCCCCAGGATGAAACGGTTGTTGGGTGCGCCTCTGAATAAACAAGAGAAGGCGAAACAATGTTTCTTTTCTTGAGTGAGTAGAGATATCAGATGCCTTCCCCAGTCGGTTCCATTCCCAACCACTCTACATACAGGATGTAAGTGCCAAGCAAGAAGGCATATGTCTTTGGGTGAAGTTGCGTTGGAGCTAACCGGAAGAAATATATAATACCTCGGATATACAAACATGACGGTGGAAAGCATCTAACAAAGAGCATATGCTTATTCTAGGCATTGTACCCCTTCGGAGGAGTGTGCACCCTATCTTCCCATCCAAAAACCAGGACGTCGCCCCCAAGATATTACGTATTTCATACAGATTTGCCTTAACAAAGCTTCATCAATTCGCGAGATAACCAAATCAGGGAGATTCTCAAGAATAGAAGTATCTCCTGTCATGTCCGACGCTGCGAAAATGCCTTCCTGATTTCCACTGACATCCTCCTTTCTAGAGGGCCCTCTACTTCCATTTTTTCTTCTTCTTGGACCACTGGCTCATCCGCGTGCTCACTCGAATTTTGTGATCCTTCGGGTTGTCCCTCTTGTTTAGCCACGTTGGACCGGCCTACTTGTCGAGAAGGGATAGAAACTTCAGAGGCCCACAACCACTGGTCGATGGGCCAGAACTGTATAGATATTCATTAGAACTTGGAGACGCTTCAACAATTTTGGCTTCCAAGGCTTGAAGTCGTCGAGAGATTCTCCTTACCATTGTGAACTATACTTATAAGGTAGTTGCAGTAGTTAGCGCACTAAGACTTGCACCTCCTTGTTGGTGTAAACTAATGTGCAATGTGTAAGTGTTGTGCGTGCTAATACAATTAATTATACTAGAACCCTTCAGTTGCGGTGACAGTTTCCGGTTTCATGAACTTAAACTATCATCTTCATGAATTGAATTCGCTGATTTCAAGTTGAACCATGATTACACCGTGATTGGTTTGAGAATCGAATCCTAAAAGCGATGGTCTAATCATGGATCCATAATCTAATTTTACGCTCTAATCTTATGTGCATGTTCGAATAATCATTTCAAACAAGTTTGTCATTCAGACGTTAACCCGTTATGCAATGCAACATCCATTTTCAGACTCAGCCCGATCACATAACTCGAGTTCAAGAGTTGAAGTGTCGAAATTGGAGTTTTTTTTAAGCTTTCAAGAAATAAAATTATATTTAATATCCCCATATACTCAAGGAATCTCCATCCTGAATGATTCAACCTAGATATATCATCAACCTCCAAGATACAATTTTTTTATGAAATCTCCGAGTATGAAATCGATATTTCGTATCCATACTTCTCAACCAATTTCATATCGCACTCCCCTTTACACCAATCCACTACATTGATCCCTCTCTACTCCCCACTTTTTGTATCCCACGTTCTTCGTCTCCCTGCTTAAGTCCAATACTAGGTAGGAAAAGCTTGGGGTTCCCCCATGATATGAAATCTTCTTCGTATCCCTATAATTAGCCCCTTCTTCTCCATCACCCTGTCCTATTTTGTATTCCCTCCTCTAGTCTGATTTCGTACTCCACCAAATCTCATCCCCCTCCTTTCAAGAGTTGGGAATCATCGGGTTTCTCCTCACAGTCCATAGCCACAACCAACAAATCCACGACCTTCAACTTATCCTTCTCCTTCGATTGACTCCACACCCGGTACAATTCAAGTATGTTGAAACTTTTGACGAAAACCTGCCTAAGTTGTGGTCGAAGTAAGGAGGATGATGTTTAAAGTGTTTTAGGGTTTTCAAAGCCTCGAAAATTCTGAGTATTCACAAGTATGAAATATGCCAATGGGAAATGAAATTCATATCCGAATCTTATATAGCGATAGTTGGGAGTAATCTAGAAAAACTTGGAAAAATTTCTAAGTAAAAGGATCATTACCGATCCCGCAATTAAAAAAAGAGAAGAGAGGGAAAACTTGACTACTCCGGGATCAGTGAACATTTTTTGAACTCCAACAACAATAACTGTCATGCGTACACATTATCGAAGATTCGACCATCGAAACCGACTCGAATTGTTAACCAATCATGTACTTAGGAATCTAAACGATCCTATCGAATATACCTAACACTCATGTCCCAATTCGATGATGTTTCGATAACCAACTCACGTGAACACATCCCTAATCAATGACTATGATCATGCTAAGCAATGATTACTATCATGCTTACACGCTTTCGAAATTTCGATTGTGCAAAACCAACTTGGATCGTTAATCAATCGTGCACCCGTGAACTTGAACAGTCTAAGAGTACACACAAAAAAATTGAGTCCCAATTCGACAAATTTTTGAAAGCTAATTTACATGATCGCACACCCACATTATGCCACTAAGCATCATTCAACTTATTTCAGACTTCGATCGTATCACATAAAATCACGTGTATACGTGTGAGTGCAAACGTGACCTTGTTTCGATAATAATTCGTTTGGAATTCGGTGTGAGCGAGTGTCAGTGGCTAACGTTTTAACTTCTTGAGTCATCAGGAAGTGGGCATTTCACTTAGGTAATCATATAGGATTCCAGTCCGAGTAACCAAAAATCTCAATAATTTCGGAATTCCACGCTTACATTGGTGAGCTTCGACAGAGCGTCCCAGCTACTCAACGGAAAGGTTACGACTAATCGCTCGATATGACTTAGAAACTTTTCTGGCTTCTGGGGATACTTGGATCATCTGAAAAACGCGTCATGTTATCACAACACATCCTTTAATGGGCAAGAATTAACTCTCTTTTTTGGCCTGGTTATAAAAATGAGTTCAAACCCACACAACCCGGCCTATTGCATGGGTCAATAGCCCAAAGTGTTACCAAAATCTTTAGGACTGAGGTCCGACAAAGTCGTACAAGAATTGTCGTTCCGGGTGGACAAAGCTTGGTAAACCCTACAGGATCAGCTGGGCCTCACTATTTATTCGTATCCCAACCTCATAACTCATCCAATCCCACTAAGTCCAAATGCATATCCCTAAGGTACGGCTCCCCATATTGGCATACATTTCTTCACATCCGCATCACTCCTTCCCCTTTATATTCATATCCCCACGGGAACTCCCAATGTTCGTACCACCAACTTCATACTTCACATCTTACAAATCCCTCCAAAAAGTATCTGCACCTTACTCACTCTACAACTTCTTATCCCACTCACTTATGAAACGTTGTATCCCGCGTAGTGTCCAACTCCCGTGGGTACAAAGTCTTCAAACACCTCGGATTTGAAGACGAGGAGTTCCCAAATACAGAGAAGAACAATGCAGCGAAGTGGGAGAGATTCCAAAATAAACTAAATCCACAGAAGTCGTATCAACCCAGGGTATGAAATGCAGGGTGTGGGCCCCACGCCTCACCTTCTCCTACCTACTTCACCTGCCTCTCCTTTCTTACAAATACCGACTATTCTACAGCGTGAAAAAGGTTGTCTATTGGCTCTTTGAACACTCTAGGAAGAATAAGACCTTTATACATCCTCCAAAGCACAGTCCATCACTCTAGGAAGAAGAAGAAGCTTCATTTTGGACACTTGGACTATTTTAGGCAGCGTAGGCATTTCAGTAATAGAGAACTTACATCCAATTTGGCTGAACTAGAACTTTGTTTCTACCATTGCCATTGTGTTGACATGGAACCATTGTTCCTACCATTGTAAGCTTGTACAAAGAGCATAATAAAAAAGTAAAGCCATTCAAAGTGTCATTTACATTTCCTGCATTATTTCCGTTTTGGACAATCTGTTTCATTATCTTGGATGTTGTGCCAACATGACCGAATCAAATTTAGCATTCGAATGATTTATGCTATCTATGAAATTGGTATAATTAAATATGTAATGTGTGAGTCATCTGAAATCTTGATGAAATTTATTTTACATTTGAAATTAAGTTCTGTGTTGGAATTTTTTTTCCTTATGGAATTTGTTTGATTATCGTGTTGATTTATTCCATTACCGAATTTCGTTGATTTAGTTTCTTTAAGTTGAATGATTGTGTAAATTATAAACTGTGGTTTATAGGAATTCTTACGGTTCGTAAATATTATCTATAAATTTTATATATAAATTCTTTAGTATAATACAGACTATATCATTCAAATTAGTTCGACTTGGATTCAATCAGAACTTATGAATTAAAACAGCTTTTCTGGATCCACGCAGCGAGTGGATCAACAATTAGTGGACATCTTGGATAAACTCCGTAGAGGAGAGGCCTCTAGTCACCTAGGTAGATATTATGTGGATGAGAAAGGGTGGCTAAGACGAGATGGGAGATTGTGTATTCCCAAAGTTGGGGATTTGCTGAGATCAGTTCTTGAGAAGGCTCATCACTCTCGGATGATTGTCCATCTGGGCGGTGACAAGATGTACCGAGACATGAATCGAGTTTTTCATTGGATTAGCATGAAGAATGACGTTGCGGAATTTGTCGTCCGTTGCTTGACTTGCCAGCAAGTTAAGGCTGAACAAAGGAAACCTGGAGGACTGCTTGAGCCCTTGGATATCCCATAATGGAAATGGGAGAGCGTCTCTATGGATTTTATTGACGGATTGCCCAGATCGAGGAAGGGAAACACGAGTATATGGGAAATAGTGGAAAGACTTACTAAGAGCGCTCATTTTCCTAACCTTCCTTCTGCGTATTTCCATTTGTAAAATATTTACCTGATTCCTTATTCACCTTAACAATGAATAATATCCCTTAATACCAGTTCATATTTGACTTAATAATTCATACTTCCAACTTCATGTTTAAATTCTACTTTTTTTTATATCTTCTATTTGTTATAAACTCTTCTTTATATCTTCCTTTTCAGATTGGAATAATTCCAATCTATTTTAAAACAATGGTTTATTTTTCTTTCCCAAATTCCACACAATTTACATTTTCTTTAAATCCCTCAATAAAATATATTCACTTCTTAAATGCTTATAAAATCCCCTCTTTAAGATATTTGTTTAAGAAAATATTTAATATTAAATTCCATTCAATTTGGATTCTAATTAACCATTATATTTCAATCTCTATTTTGAAATCCATGTATCATTGAAGACATTCAAAGTGTCTACAATCAAGGTATGGCTTGATTTACACATCCAAACATTCCATAAAAATAACACAGGCTATGGATCATATCAGAGTATAACTTCAAAAACCCTTTTTACTTCCTTTTAACAATTCCCATTCATAATTCGGTTCCCAATAACATTTCTATTTAAAGAATAAATTTTTCTTTAAATACTTTTATTTATTTAAATTCTGTTTTAAAATCCATATATTATTTTTGACACTCAAGAATATCAAAAATCAAGGACAATTGTTATCACACACCCAAACATGTCATACACTATCACAGGTGATCAATCATACAATATTACAACATATATATAGAAACAAATAAGTAAATGTTGAGGAATCCAGTTGGATACCTCCAACCTATTTTCCTGCATCCAGAGATGTTAGTCGATAATAATAATAATACCACTCCTGCTTCGAGCCTGGATATCGCGGTATAGAAGGTCATCCAGTATATATATTGTGGGGTTCATAGGGAAATCATTTGCTAATGGTACTGCGGGCATCCGCTAATGGTACTGCGGGAATAACCAATAACCAATATTATTTTTATATATTATTATTATATAATTTATATCAGTCAATTTAGCAGCCAGGAAGCACTAAAAATAATTTTGAACTATTAAAAATAGTTCTCAATAATTTAATTAAGTGAGCATAACTCACCTCGATTTTCTATTTTTGAATATCTCGTTTAATTTCCATATAGTCTTAGCTAGTCATCTACTTCATTTATCTCCAGTAAATTAACCACCTTCGATAATTTAAATTTTATTTTATGATTAACTATTTATTTCTAAAGAACTACTTAAATAATTTTCTATGTAATTTAAATAAATAAAAAACATATACCTTAATTTGCCTGCAAACGCCGACCAATCCAAGAAACAATCTCGAACAACTCCAAATATTGCAATCATCTCACTATCGAACGTCTCATAAACAACACCCATTTCTCCTTTAATCACCATAATCAACTTCCGAATACAGCTACCACTGTAATGACCCGGGATTTTGACGACTTGGTTATCGCCATAAACTCAATGATGACTAACCGAACATCGAAAAATACCTGTCATAAATGAAAGAAATTAGAGGGTGAGAATAGATAAGATAGAAACTTAGAATAGAAGAAGAAGAACACAATATCAGAGTAACACGAATCTCACAGTGGAACGAATAAATATGTTTCATAACATAACTTTGAAATACAAATCAGTACTTGAATATACATATCATTATCAAAGTACAGCACTTACAACACAACCGAAATAACTATAGCTATAAAATCCTAAAACCTCCTGCTCTAGCTCTTCAAGTGTATCTGTAAAATACCGACTAATTGGCTGCCCGTACAAATTTAGGCACCCAAGAGTTTAGGGAAAACAACAAAATAAACTCCGGGTCAGTCATGGGACTGGTATGAGTAAAACAGTTCGAACAGGTAAATGATATCTCATAAGACCACGTCGTATAACGGAACAGGGTTTTCCCTTATGAGAATCCAAATTATCTTTATATCAAAAACCTTTTGATATTATAATAATGTCTATCAACCACAATATAATAATCATCTAGCAGAAACGCTTTCATCTCACGTTCTACATATATAGTATACAATTCAAAACCGCAAGCATGTATTGGGTAATGGATTTCCAACTATGACAAGGTATGGAACCCCCTTCGCTAGTGCACCTCTAGAGAGGAATACACTGGGTTCAACAAGAACATCTTGCAACTCGGCCACACATGACCGACCACTCATTTCGCTTGAGTGTATCGAATGTATATCACCAACGGTTGGGATCAGCAACCGTATCCCGAATGGGACAGCATCAACAATAGATTTTTAGAAGTAAATGAAACTCTAGATCAAGTGATTATACACCCTACTTCGGTGTGACCGACTTAGCCATGCTGCCTGCCCGATTTCTGTCATTTACCGAATATGAGGCTAGAAGCTACGCTTTATCATCACACCCGATTCACTTTGAATACCACATCGTCAAATCCATCAAATCACCGATTGACGTCCTCAACCATACATTATGTGTTAGCTAAAAGAAGTTTCCTTCTCCGCTTCCACTCTTGGTACAGTTGGAGAAATCAATATACGTGATCGTCTGGAAATACTCTGTCAGACATCCGTCTATGCAAGTCATCCAGGAACAGGATGAACCGAAGGCACTATTCTGTAAACAGGATAGCCCTTGCATAACTCCGTCTTCAATTTCCTTTGGCATATATGATTCGCAACACTTATGCCAATACGGAGTGGTTCTTTGGATAATAATCCAACCGGTCTCTCCATATTAACAATGTTAAAATGGTCAAAACTTCGATAGTCTGTGATTTAACTATCAAAGATAAACAGGTGTGCAAACAACGATATTATTTCCAAATGGAAATTTATATCGATCAAACATCATTCAACATTTATCTCTTTATTTCATTAATTTACTTATCTCCTGTTTCCCTATATTCAATATTTCTTATTTTCTAAATTTGGGAAATATACGTTATTAACAATGGAAAACATTCCCATTTCTTGTTTTCTTTATTAGAAAACATTTCTGGTTTCTTATTTGGAAAACATTTCCAAAGCTTCTTCATTGGACTTAGACAGATGTTTAAACAAACCATCGCGATGCCAACTCAAACCATTTCCTTTAATTACTAAATTCACTTAACCATCCTTTACTATTGAACCTTAACCATTCCTTAGTTAAAAATGAAGTCAATCAAGTTGGGGTAATACTACCTCTCAGACCTTAACTGAACAACGTTTCTAACCTTGAAATAGACAAAGTTCACCCTTCTAATTCTTTTACAAACTTCCTTACGTAACTCTCTTTCAAATCTTTTCTATTCGATAATTCTTTCCTTCGATAAGGTATATTCGATAACTCTATTCAATTTATTCTATTCACTTAACTCTTTTGATTTAACTTTAACTCTATTCACTTAACTCCTATCGAATAAACTATATTCGATAACTCTTTTAATTCTATTTGAATAAACTATATATTCGTTTAATTCCTTTATTCTATTCGAATAAACTATATTCGAATAACTCCTTTGGATTAACTCTATTCACTTAACTCCTGTCGAATAAACTATATTCGATAACTCCTCTAACTCTATTCGATTAACTCCTCTAATTCCATTTGAATAAACTATATTCGATTTATTCCTTTAACTTCATTTAACTCTATTCGAATAACTAATATTCGATAACTCTATTTAACTCTTCTTCGAACAACTAATATTCGATAACTCCTTTTACTTAACTCCTTACTTAACTCCTTTCGAATAACAAATTCGATAACTCCTTTTGATTAAACTATAAACTTTAACTCCTTTCGAATAACTAATTCAATAACTCTTATGTGTTTAACTCAATTAGAATAACTAATTTCGACTAACTTTTTTTTAACTCTTCTTCGAATAACTAATATTCGATAATTCCTTTTACTTTATTCGAATTACTAATATTCGATTTATTCGATTGATTTTATTTGAATAAACTATATTCGATTAACTCCATCGAATAAACTATTCATTTATAAAGATTTACTTTTAGTAACGGTTCTTCACTTTACAAATGATTTCCTTTTTAGTAACGTTTTCCTTTTTATAACGGTTTCCTTTTTATAACAACCTATTTAGTTATAAACATATTTCCTTTTTATAACTCTGTTTATTTTCTAAATATTTCCTATCAACTTTATTTGTAAATGATTTACAAATATTTCCTTTTCTATTATTCTATTTGCATATGGTTTGCAAATATTTCCTTTTCAATTCTATTCTTTGATTTTATAATTTCCCTTTTCTAAATATCTCCTATTTATAAATATTTCTATTTATAAATATTTCTTATTTATAAATATTCCATTTATAAATATTTTATTTTCAAATCCCACTTTGAAAATATTCCCTTATCAACATTTCTGTATGTTGTGGTATTCAACATATCAAATCACGATGATCAATATCGTCCAAACACATATAATCGACAACATATTATATATCACATCATATATCACAATATATGAAAAACAGTAAAATAAATGTTGAGGAATCCAGTTGGATTCCTCCAACCTGTTTCCCTGCATCCACAGATGTTAAACAATATAGATAACATCACTTTCAGTTCCATATAATATATTCTGTTAAACAGAATCAATATAGAAATTCAACTAACTGACTAGCAGTTCAATCAACAGTCAACACATAGTCAATCAGCCAATATTTAATAGTTCTAAAAATACAGCATGAATTTATAAACTGTTCAGAGTTGGTGAGATTTACTCACATTTGCAGTTCATCGTTAAAGAACGATAAACTGTTTGTTTGATTTGAATCAAACAATTTATTTCGCCGTAAATTCAAACGAGCTCCACTCCACTCCCAGTCAGTCCCATTGGGTAGTGTCCGTCCATATGATCCTGTCGGATCTTGTTTCGCGCAATTCTGACATCGTATGATGAAGTTACACCATTTATAAGTTAGTACACTTTTTAATTAAAACAAAACTTTTTAAATAAATTATATGGGCCTTAACTTTTCTTTACTCTGGCCCAATTCCTGCTCCACAAACTCCAGGCCCGCGTTATCCTGCTTCCATCAGCCCACGAGAAAAAGAAATCCGCTCCAACTTATTTCTTCTTCTCCTATTCACAATTCTCGCTTCCAGTAAAAACAATTACCACCATCACCGATTCTTCGAACTCCTCCCTCATCCCCTTTTCTTCACCGTATTATAAACCGCACCCACCATCGGTTATCTCGTCGCGAGTTTCTTCTCTACATACCCTCAAACCCCATCTCGGCATCTCCCCTTCCGTCATGATTTCAGACCTAGTTCGTGCTCAACAGCCATACCCGCAACCACTAAATCAACCGGACTCCCCCAAAGTTAAGTAGCAAGGTGCTAATCGATCCCTTAACCTCCAAAACAACGCCCGTTCCACGGATTTTTGCTCGTATCCCCTTCGACCCTGAACCCTAGGTTCACTGCATTTCTCACGTTTGCTGAAGAACTGAAAAGAACGGTGGAAAAATATTAGGTCTTAAGGAAAAAGTAAACGTTTATATAATAGTGTTAGCTTCCAAGTCCCATGGTGGAAGCTTCGGTCACGGTAGAATGTAAAAAGGGGGTACGTGGACCTCTGTTGATCACTAAAAGTTAGATATTTTATTTTAGCATCTTGGTGACCCTTATATATGAAGTTATGTTCTCATCCGGACGGCCAACGACAGAAATAAATATACCATTTTGACCAGTAAGGTACCACGATTTCAAAAATATCAAAATACCGGTAGATTAACTCATATTGTGAAACCCCAAAATCGCTGATTAAGGGTGCACAATGCTACGATTATAAAGTTGCTTATTTAATTAATTAAAAATTACAGAAAAATCCGAAAAATTAAATTATTTCTATGTCCTAATAGAACCTTGTCTAAATTCAAACCCGATATTCAAATATTTTTAAATAACCGTTATGGCCACGAACGAATATACCGCTGTTTTTCTGAATATTTGATTTGGACATAAATCAAAATCTACACGATGAAATCCCGATTTTTCTCTTCCACTAGAAAGATATACTCCACCAGCTCCACCATCTCCACACATTTCTTGTTTCACAGAAATCCGATTTAAAACGAACCATGTATATTCAGTTGAAGTTCAAATCGCCAAATCGCGAATTGCAGCGCCATTTCAAACTCGATTTTAATTATAATATAATTATATGTTCAAACTGTCGTTTATATAATATATTCATTATTCAAATTCAATTCCAAGCTGAATTAAATATCATAGATGATCCAGTTCACACCATATCGCCATTTCAGCCAGTTCTGATTATTTCAGAATTAAATATATTATTTAATTTATTATTTTAAATTAAATATTCACCATTATTTAATTCCACGACCATTTAATTCACTATATCACTATTTATATAATTAAATAAATTAATTATAATAACTCTGCCAATGCGGGTCATTACAATCTTCCCCACTTAAAATAATTTCGTCCTCGAAATTGCTAAGGTAGAGAACGACAGTATCGACTGGTTAGAACTTATATGTTCACTTCTTAACTTCAGTTTCAACTGAACCAATTTAATTTCAATTAAATTATTAATTAATTTTTATCAACGAAAATCTTCAAAAATCCTGAAAATTTTCTAACACCTTAACTTTTTGAAAATTTTCGCCAGCACCTCCTTTGTACTGGTCACTAGATCAAACTCCAACTCGCCTCTATGGGTCATCTCCAACCCAAAAGAAAATCAAACAGCCAAGCGGCTTGCCAATTCGGCTCATAAATCTCATGCTTATATCGAATATAAACTCGTAACTTTTTGTTGGGCATATCAACTCTATCACTTCCATATGCTATTAACTCAGCATATACCAATGTTATCCCAATCAAATTCCAATCTGCTTTTATCCACAACACCACCATTCGCTTATATTCGAGCCAAATATCATTTCAACTCGAGTTTCTTCTCGATTCCCAACTCTTAACTTGATTACCACATTACACTTCAAATTTGAATCTCACAATCCAATTTGTCTTGATATTATTCTAGTTCAATCTCAGTTACCACTTTACTGGCTTTACTTTAATTCAATTTTGCTTTCACAAATTTCTGTTAAATTTGTTTTTAATTCAAACAATCTTTCCCTGGGAGTTTTTAAACAGTTTACTATTTTCAAAATTCAAGCTTTCCTTTTGAACATGTCACTGAGCCCTTAATTAATATTCCATTAGTTAAATCACTTCTCTATTTCTTTATCAATATTTGTTAACCAAATACTTTCAATAACCATATTGGCCTTTTATGTTATTTGGAAAACATTTCCGAATATCGCCTTCCTTTATTTTCTAAACTTTAGAAAACATAGCTATTTATAATTGAAAATATTCCAATTACTTATCTCTTTTCCGATCTCGTTTATTTCTATACTTAGGAAATATTATTTATTATATTTCCAAGCTTACACTTATTTGGGTTAAAACGGATGTTGTGTAAAACATCGTTACGACAACCCAAATACTATATTCAACTAACTCTTATTCAACATTGATCTTCGAGCCTGAAATCTTACTATTTATTTGTTAATAATGAAATAAATCAAGTTGGGGGTATATCTACCTCTCAAACCTTGACTGAATAACATTTATAACGTCAAAACAGATATGACTACTTACTCGAATAATCAATACCATACAACTACTTATTCACTTCTAAACACGTATACGCTTCCTCTTTCTATTCTTACTAGATTTTATTCCTAGATTTCCTTTTTGATTTTAATATTCTATTTCTAAGTTCGTTTCCTTATCGACTTCTATATATATATATATCGATACGTTGATATCTAACTATCAAATTATCATAAAAATATTCTAATTCCTTAAATTCCCAGAAAAATTCGCCATAACTCCTTTGTACCAGGAGCATCGGGATATTTCAAATAGCCTCCCATGGCCCTCACCAATCCAAAAGAAAAAGAAAAAGCCAAGCGGCTAGCCGATACGGCGCATAAAATCTCATATATGAATTAAATACATACCTTTTCATCGAGCATTCTATATATATACCTTCATACCTTATCCATACCTATCTCATGTATATTTATACCTGCCCAATCTATTTTAACTGTACCTGATCATTTTAACTCAATTCGTTAATTAATTTGTTAATTAACTCTTTAGTCTATT
The DNA here is from genome assembly GCA_030737875.1 of Allium sativum. NCBI lineage: Eukaryota > Viridiplantae > Streptophyta > Magnoliopsida > Asparagales > Amaryllidaceae > Allium > Allium sativum. The sequence goes on along the minus strand of CM060916.1, from coordinate 707,651,518 downwards.
TCACTTTTATATTTGAACATGACATGTTCAAATATAATTTAACTTACTTATAAACTAATCAAATTCTACTTTTTTTCAAACTCAGGTTTCATATTCGATTTCAAATATAAATTTACCAGTCCCCTTTACTTATCTACAGTTCAACTTCAATTCAAGATCCATTTACTAATGGCTAATTAACTGGTTTACCTATTTCACCTTTTTATTTGAATATACATGTTCAAATATAATCTTAACTTGTTTATCAACTAATTGAATTCCATTTCAATTCTATTTGAATTTCCTATATTCAAATTCCATTTCAATTCTCTTATTCAAATTCTATATTTGAATTTCGTTTCAATTTCCTTATTCAAATTCTATATTTGAATTTCATTTCAATTCTATTTGAATCTTCTATATTCAAATTTCAAATTCAATTCTATTTGAATCTTCTTTATTCAAATTTCATTTTCACTTTCGATATTCAAATCCTATATTTGAATTCCTTTATATTTTCTATATTCAAATTCTATATTTGAATTCCATTTGAATTTCTATATTCAAACTCTATTTCAATTTCATTGAATTTCATATATTCAAACTCCCTTTGAATTTCTATATTCAAATTCCATTTCACTTTCGATTTTCAAATCCTATATTTTCAAACTCCATTGAATTATATATTCCAATTCCCATTTCAACTCTATTTGAATTCTATATTCGAATTCCTATTTCAAATTCTATTTTCAAATTCCATTTCAATCTATTTGAATTCTATATTCAAATTTCATTTCAAACTATTTGAATTCTATATTCAAATTTCATTTCAAACTATTTGAATTCTATATTCACTTTTCCATTATTTAAATCTTCTTTATTCAAATCTCATTTGAATTTCTATATTCAAATCCACTTTGAATTTTCTATATTCAAATCCCTTTTGAATTTTCTTATTTAAATTCTATGTTTGAACTTCCTTTATTCAAATTCCTTTAAATAAGTCTCAATTTCAATTCATTTTGAAATTGATATTTCTACCTTTGGAAAATAGATTTCCCTTTCAATTTCACACTTGTATTTTTATTTCTGAATTATCCAATGATAATTCTTTTCACTTCATTTATAAACTTCGTTTATAAAAGAACTATTTATAAACTTCGTTTATAAAGGAACTTCTCGTTTTATTTCTTTTAAACAAGTTAATATTTCAAATCTATTTAAAAATTCAAATTCTATATTTTAAATCCCATTTTTAAATTCAACACAACTTGTCTTTCCCAAAACAAATTCAAAACAGTATCTCTGGTAGTAATTCGTCACTTACAACTCGAAAATGAATACTGATGATGCAGCTGTCATCATCAGAATCTATTTTCCAGCGATCGAAGTGAGTTCAATACTATAAAACCATTTCTAAACATTGCCACTTTGAAATTCATTTCAAAATATAATTCACACTGCTTGTAAAACAATTTAAAATCTCCCAAGATCTTAAATTTTCCCTTATTTTTAATCCAAATTCATTTACAAACACTTATCCAATTCTCCAGAGTTTTAATTCAATTTCCGGTTTAAAATTTCAGATTCAACTCATCTGATTTCACGTATTTCACTTATATGAATTCTGATTGGTTATTTACATAACCATTTAATTTATAATCTTACTCGATTATAATAACGACCAATATATCCAATATATTATAATTATGATACATATATCTTCTCTATATCAAGATATACCTTGGGTAAACTTATTTTAATTTACCCTCTTTTCAAAACATATCGTGTCGACCCATCGTATTCGAGTGTTTATAAACTCCTACCGATACAGTGGATCAAACTGATCCACCAGAACTCATAAACAACTCAACCAATGAATCTCCACAATAGAAAACAATTTTCATATCAATAACAAATACGCTCACTCGTACATATACACTCAACTCAATCTAGGGTATTACTAACCTTATCTCTACTGAGTCACGCCACAGAGCCAAGGTACTAACTAAACCTTTGCTCTGATATCAACTGTAATGACCTGGGATTTTGACGACTTTGGTTATCGCCATAAACTCAATGATGACTAACCGAACATCGAAAAATACCGGTCATAAATGAAGGAAATTAGAGGGTGAGAATAGATAAGATAGAAACTTAGAATAGAAGAAGAAGAAGAACACAATATCAGAGTAACACGAATCTCACATCGGAACGAATAAATATATTTCATAACATAACTTTGAAATACAAATCAGTACTTGAATATACATATCATTATCAAAGTACAGCACTTACAACACAATGGAAATAACTATAGCTATGAAATCCTAAAACCTCCTGCTCTAGCTCTTCAAGTGTATCTGTAAAATACCGACTAATTGGCTGCCCGTACAAATTTAGGCACCCAAGAGTTTAGGGAAAACAACAAAATAAACTCCGGGTCAGTCATGGGACTGGTATGAGTAAAACAGTTTAAAACAGTTCAAACAGGTAAATGATATCTCATAAGACCACGCTGTATAACGGAACGGGGTTTTCCCTTATGAGAATCCAAATTGTCTTTATATCAAAAACCTTTTGATATTATAATAATGTATATCAACCACAATATAATAATCATCTAGCAGAAACGCTTTCATCTCACGTTCTACATATACAGTATACAATTCAAAACCGCAAGCACGTATTGGGTAATGGATTTCCAACTATGACAAGGTATGGAACCACCTTTCGCTAGTGCACCTCTAGAGAGGAATACACTGGGTTCAACAAGAACATCTTGCAACCCGGCCACACATGACCGACCACTCATTTCGCATGAGTGTATCGAATGTATATCACCAACGGTTGGGATCAGCAACCGTTTCCCGAATGGGACAGCATCAACAATAGATTTTTAGAAGTAAATGGAACTCTAGATCAGGTGATTATACACCCTACTTCGGTGCAACCGACTTAGCCATGCTGCCTGCCCGATTTCTGTCATTTACCGGATATGAGGCTAGAAGCTACGCTTTATCATCACACCCGATTCACTTTGAATGCCACATCGTCAAATCCATCAAATCACCGATTGACGTCCTCAACCAGACATTATGTGTTAGCTAAAAGAAGTTTCCTTCTCCGCTTCCACTCTTGGTACAGTTGGAGAAATCAATATACATGATCGTCTGGAAATACTCTATTAGACATCCGTCCATACAAGTCATCCAGGAACAGGATGAACCGAAGGCACTATTCTGTAAACAGGATAGCCCTTGCATAACTCCGTCTTCAATTTCCTTTGGCATATATGATTCGCAACGCTTATGCCAATACAGAGTGGTTCTTTGGATAATAATCCAACCGGTCTCTCCATATTAACAACGTTAAAATGGTCAAAACTTCGATAGTCTGTGATTTAACTATTAAAGAAAAACAGGTGTGCAAACAATGATATTATTTCCAAATGGAAATTTATATCGATCAAACATCATTCAACATTTATCTCTTTATTTCATTAATTTACTTATCTCCTGTTTCCCTATATTCAATATTTCTTATTTTCTAAATTTGGGAAATATACGTTATTAACAATGGAAAACATTCCCATTTCTTGTTTTCTTTATTAGAAAACATTTCTGGTTTCTTATTTGGAAAACATTTCCAAAGCTTCTTCATTGGACTTAGACAGGTGTTTAAACAAACCATCGCGATGCCAACTCAAACCATTTCCTTTAATTACTAAATTCACTTAACCATCCTTTACTATCGAACCTTAACCATTCCTTAGTTAAAAATGAAGTCAATCAAGTTGGGGTAATACTACCTCTCAGACCTTAACTGAACAACGTTTCTTACCTTGAAATAGACAAAGTTCACCCTTCTAATTCTTTAACAAACTTCCTTACGTAACTCTCTTTCAAATCTTTTTTATTCGATAATTCTTTCCTTCGATAAGGTATATTCGATAACTCTATTCAATTTATTCTATTCACTTAACTCTTTTGATTTAACTTTAACTCTATTCACTTAACTCCTATCGAATAAACTATATTCGATAACTCTTTTAATTCTATTTGAATAAACTATATATTCGATTAATTCCTTTTTTCTATTCGAATAAACTATATTCGATTAACTCCTTTGGATTAACTCTATTCACTTAACTCCTGTCGAATAAACTATATTCGATAACTCCTCTAACTCTATTCTATTAACTCCTCTAATTCCATTTGAATAAACTATATTCGATTTATTCCTTTAACTTCATTTAACTCTATTCGAATAACTAATATTTGATAACTCTATTTAACTCTTCTTCGAATAACTAATATTCGATAACTCCTTTTACTTAACTCCTTTCGAATAACAAATTCGATAACTCTTTTCGATTAAACTATAATCGATAACTCCTTTCGAATAACTAATTCAATAACTCTTATGTGTTTAACTCTATTCGAATAACTAATTTCGATTAACTCCTTTTTAACTCTTCTTCGAATAACTAATATTCTATAATTCCTTTTACTTTATTCGAATTACTAATATTCGATTTACTCGATTGATTCTATTCGAATAAACTATATTCGATTAACTCCATCGAATAAACTATTCATTTATAAAGATTTACTTTTAGTAACGGTTCTTCACTTTACAAATGATTTCCTTTTTAGTAACGTTTTCCTTTTTATAACGGTTTCCTTTTTATAACATCCTATTTAGTTATAAACAAATTTCCTTTTTATAACTCTATTTATTTTCTAAATATTTCCTATCAACTTTATTTGTAAATGCTTTACAAATATTTCCTTTTCTATTATTCTATTTGCAAATGGTTTGCAAATATTTCCTTTTCAAATCTATTCTTTGATATTATAATTTCCCTTTTCTAAATATCTCCTATTTATAAATATTTCTATTTATAAATATTTCTTATTTATAAATATTCCATTTATAAATATTTTATTTTCAAATCTCACTTTGAAAATGTTCCCTTATCAACATTTCGGTATGTTGTGGTATTCAACATATCAAATCACGATGATCAATATCGTCCAAACACATATAATCGACAACAGATTATATATCACATCATATATCACAATATATGAAAAACAGTAAAATAAATGTTGAGGAATCCAGTTGGATTCCTCCAACCTGTTTCCCTGCATCCACAGATGTTAAACAATATAGATAACATCACTTTCAGTTCCATATGATATATTCTGTTAAACAGAATCAATATAGAAATTCAACTAACTGACTAGCATTTCAATCAACAGTCAACACACAGTCAATCAGCCAATATTTAACAGTTCTAAAAATACAACATGAATTTATAAACTGTTCAGAGTTGGTGAGATTTACTCACATTTGCAGTTCATCGTTAAAGAACGATAAACTGTTTGTTTGATTTGAATCAAACAATTTATTTCATCGTAAATTCAAACGAGCTCCACTCCACTCCCAGTCAGTCCCATTGGGTAGTGTCCGTCCATACGATCCTGTCGGATCTTGTTTCTCTCAATTCTGACATCGTATGATGAAGTTACACCATTTATAAGTTAGTACACTATTTAATTAAAACAAAACTTTTTAAATAAATTATATGGGCCTTAACTTTTCTTTACTCCGGCCCAATTCCAGCTCCACAAACTCCAGGCCCGCGTTACCCTGCTTCCATCAGCCCACGAGAAAAAGAAATTCGCTCCAACTTATTTCTTCTTCTCCAATTCACAATTCTCGCTTCCAGTAAAAACCATTCCCACAATCACCGATTCTTCGAACTCCTCCCTCATCCCCTTTTCTTCACCATATTAAAAACCGCACCCACCATCGGTTATCTCGTCGCGAGTTTCATCTCTACATACCCTCAAACCCCATCTCGGCATCTCCCCTTCGGTCATGATTTCAGACCTAGTTCGCGCTCAACAGCCATACCCGCGACCACTAAATCAACCGGACTCCCCCAAATTTAAGTAGCAAGGTGCTAATCGATCCCTTAACCTCCAAAACAACGCCCGTTCCACGGATTTTTGCTCGTATCCCCTTCGACCCTGAACCCTAGGTTCACTGCAGCAGAACTCCACTGAAGAAAGAAGCATCGAGTTCTTCATTTTACACATAAGGAGGAAGACAACCTCCTTACGAACTTAGAAATATTATTGCAAGGATTTATAGGATTTCTGTTTTCATTTGTTTTGGTTTATCAAAACTTTCATTTCTCACGTTTGCTGAAGAACTGAAAAGAACGGCGGAAAAATATTAGGTCTTAAGGAAAAAGTAAATGTTTATATAATAGTGTTAGCTTCCAAGTCCTATGGTGGAAGCTTCGGCCACGTTAGAATGTAAAAAGGGGGTACGTGGACCTCTGTTGATCACTAAAAATTAGATATTTTATTTTAGCATTTTGGTGACCCTTATATATGAAGTTATGTTCTCATCCGGACGCCAACGACATAAATAAATATACCATTATGACCAGTAAGGTACCACGATTTCAAAAATATCAAAATACCGGAAGATTAACTCATATTGTGAAACCCCAAAATCGCTGATTAAGGGTGCACAATACTCCAATTATAAAGTTGCTTATTTAATTAATTAAAAATTACAGAAAAATCCTAAAAATTAAATTATCGCTATGTCCCAAAAGAACCTTGTCTAAATTCAAACCCGATATTCAAATATTTTTAAATAACCGTTATGGCCACGAACGAATATACCGCTGTTTTTCTGAATATTTGATTTGGACATAAATCAAAATCTACACGATGAAATCCCAATTTTTCTCTTCCACTAGAAAGATATACTCCACCAGCTCCACACGTTTCTTATTTCACAGAAATCCGATTTAAAACGAACCCTGTATATTCAGTTGAAGTTCAAATCGCCAAATCGCGAACTGCAGCGCCATTTCAAACTCGATTTTAATTATAATACAATTATATGTTCAAACTGTCGTTTATATAATATATTCGTTATCCAAATTCAATTCCAAGCTGAATTAAATATCATAGATGATCCAGTTCACACCATATCGCCATTTCAGCCAATTCTGATTATTTCAGAATTAAATATATTATTTAATTTATTATTTTAAATTAAATATTCACCATTATTTAATTCCACGACCATTTAATTCACTATATCACTATTTATATAATTAAATAAATTAATTATAATACCTCTGCCAGTGCGGGTCATTACAACCACCATTACACCTCCATACTCGATTTCAATCATTACTGCGTCCATCACCAAGAAAATCAGTGACCAATCTCCAGCATCCCCCATTAGCCCACAACTTGCAACCACTACAGTTCATACTACCTTGTGTCCTACTGTGCTCATTATATCCGAAAAAACACAAGCCACAATCCCTACACATCCATTGTTAATCCCAAATCATACGTTCATTACCAATTTGAAGGAATTCCTCTCCACAACCAGTTATGCCTCATCCCATTTAACCCAAATCAGCATCGGCCCCCCACCTTCCAGACATTGCAACATACTCTAGTCAGTAGTTCACACCTCTTCAAAATCCAAATCCGAACTTCGTAGAAATTTGCAGCACCCTCTCGTTCACCATCTGTCACCGCAAATTTACATCCGCACCTCGCAACTACTCCAGTCAATCTCCAAAATCACATTAGTAATAGTACTTCCCACATCACACTATTCCAGATGGAAATATACCCAATCGTACCCCCTGCAAAGGCTACGCTCACCCCATGGCATCGACATTCGAACTCCATCCCACTATGAATCCCCTTCGAACTCATCAGATCATCGAACCACTTTCATCATTTGTGAGTGCTCCTGCGAGCTTCTGGGAACTTGAATTTGCAAATCGCGATTTCTTATTTCAATTCCTTTTTTCCTTTTAATTGTGGAATCGGATTCAATTTTTAAGGAAGAAAATGCGGTTTTAGATTTTAATTTAGTGGAGTAAAAGGAATGGAAGAAAAAGGTTTGGATTGATTCAGGTTTTCTCGCTTTTTCCTTTTCTATTCTGAGAATGGATTCGCGATTCATTGGAAAAGGGAAATGAATTGAAAAAATGGGATTGGTTTCTGGTTTGAGGAAGTAGCAATGCGATGGATCCAATTTATAGGCGTGAGCTACATACAGGGAGTAACCGGCCATTAAATCGATAATAAATTTTGCAGTGAAAGAACGAAATAGAGGGTACATGAATTGAAAGGATAAGGAGTAGCTGAAGCTATAAAAATAGGATAGTGCTCAGAGCTTACTTCGCAGTGAAGAAGAAAATACATTCTACGCGATTTGAAAAGGGATAGCTGAGCTATAGGTAGGTCTTGTTGAAAAGGAGCTTGTTGTACTATTTTTGAAAGCTTCACGCAGAAGGAAATATGCCGATGTGAAATTTGAAAGGAGGAGACGAGCTGTAGCTATATAGAATAGCCTGTATTTGGAAGTTTAGTCGTCCCCTATATATTATATTTATTTAATTTAAAGTTTTATTTTTATTTATTTTAACCAGTGTACATTAAATTAAAATATTCTGTGTTATCGAACCCCTATTTGAACTCAACGAACGACATATCCAAGGTTCTACCACAATTCATAAACACACTGGAACAGTTTTCACGGTCTAATTTGACCATATATGGAAGATACTAAATTAAATTAATGATTTAACCTTAAATTCGAGTTAATATAAATTGATTCAAAAATGACAAATAAATATACACAAACTGAATTCATATAAGTTCCAGAATAAACCAATATGAATTTTAAACACAATATTACATTTTCAACTTAAACCAATATTAAATTGATTTATTTTATTACTTAAATCATTACGGTTTATAAACGATTCCATTGCGACTATTTGAAAATTTGATTTGGCCATAACTTAAAATATAAAATACGAAATCTTGATTTTTTTCTCTTTAGTTACAAAATTATTGTTCAGCATATTCGAATATTTCTTGTTTTATTGAATTCCGACTTATAATGGATCCTGTATATTCGATTGAAGTTCAAAACTCGATTTAACGAACTACCACGCCATTACAAGCTTGTTTATATTTTATATATATTTATACGTTTCAAACTTCGTTTAATTAATATAAAAATCCATTTATATTACAGATTCAATATTTAAACTAATTCTGAAATCAAAACTTTAGCGATCAAAAATGCGGGACGTTACAATTTTTTGATGCATAATTAAATTAGTTTATTTTTATCCATAATTTTCAATTTGGAAAATATTCAAATTTACCATTTTACTTTATTTCAAGTAATGATAGTATTTTTTGATTTTATCTAACTAAAACATCTGTGCATTTTAGTGTTGATATAGGATCATATCGCATTTGTTTAGATCGAATTTTTATATATGTTGTTCACAATCCATACACGGATTAAATATTATATCAGGATATACCATAATTTTTTCTTTCCAAACCTTTTTCACTCAAATCAAAATTTCAAATTAACCAAATTACATTAATAATGAGATGATGATGAGTCGACTAGTGGCTTGAAAAGTGTGTTTACATTGAGAATATTATTTTTCTTGAGTTTTAAGTTAGGTAACTAAAATTTGGCTGTATTAAAATATGTCAACACGCATTATTATTTTTAGTCTAGATGTCATTTCATCTTGCTCGATCTTTCTAACAATGTTTTTCATTTCACTTAATGGAAAAGGAAAGTTTGAATTTTCCTCTTTAATTTTTTTTACGGAAAATCAAACAAAAATAGAAATTTCTGTTTTGGACTAGTTATGGATTACTCATCATATTTATCATCCGTTGTTTGGTAGCGGAATCCAGTTGACGAGCTCAACTGTTAGAGAACCCTTAATAGTTATACAAGATTTATTTAACAAATTCCCCGATGTGGGACTTGTTTCAACACGCCCCCGCACGTGTGGCATATCTGAGCCTAACACATGGATGTTAATGGGTGACGTGGATAAGTGTGGCAATGTGTGAACGAATTAAACCTGCTCTGATACCATGTTAGAGAACCCCGAGTCATCACAAAACTAATTGAAAATGTGAAGGGTGAACCATTAATAGTTATACAAGATTTATTTAACAAATTCCCCGATGTGGGACTTTTTTCAACATCAACCTTTCAATGGTTTTTCTAGTGTTTTGGATCATGCTCCATTAATGTGGCATTAGCTGATTTCAAGTTTGGAATCAAGCTTAACAAGGGGAGACTAGTTAGCTGAGTGTTTGGTATGTGCAACATGGAAATTTCGGTGGCATTCAGTAGCAGGTGGAGACTCCTTTTATGATGTTGAGCTTGACAAGATGGATTCTAAGGAGAAAAGATATTGGCATAGAAGTCTAATGGAGCTGTCACTGTGGCCCAATTGATTGTGTGAAGGTTAAGAAATCCATGGTGGCGTTCATGGTCATGAGTCTAGAGCATGCAGCCTTCTTATTTTTCAAATTAGGGATTAGGTTAAGTGAATTAATATGGTGATCAAGTAATGGATAATCGCGTAACTATATGCTTGGAAATAAAAACCTAATGAATTAAATTTCTTTCTCATACGAGGTACAAATTAAGCATTATTCGTCTGCACCACGTTGCACTCATAGAAACTTTTCTTCATTCTGGAATTGACTAAACACCAGTGTGAATCGCATACGGGTTTGTCGAAAGTAGATGTAATAAAGGAAGAAAGCCAACAATAATTATTTGTACTTGATTTCTTAATTGGCAGTAACAACTAAACTAGAGCAATAATACTGCCTTATGAAGTCTTAAATCATGCTTTGGATGAGTGAATATAGTGAATTATCCACATGCATAACAATAGCTGTTGAAGCATGTAATACTCATAGCTTAGCATTTTGCACGTATGATGTAGCATGGAAAAGTGTAGTAATTCCATCTGTTACTATTTCTAAGCTCCTCTGTTAAATATCATAAAATTGGCGCATTGACTAGCAAACCAAATAGAGTATCATACTTATGGAATATACCAATATCAATATATATAATTCAACGACCACGTTTCTGTCTATAAATTTTCTCATGTACATCACAACTTCTGTCTAGGATTGAAAAAGTAGACAACTAAATATGTAGTCACCGCAAAGAAATGGATATTTTGTATAAACGAAAATGTGTGTATAAATAACTTGATTTCATAACATTATGCAACATCACTATCCTATAATTAATAAATATGCACTAGTAGGATGAACAGACCAATCATAAAACCTTAAAAACAACAATTTGAGGACGTAGATTTTACCATATAGCGTTAATTGCAAAGGACATCAGTTTGAATATCTGAAATCGCAATGTAAATAGGTAACAAAACAGTGGCAGATGAAAAAAAAAAGACGACGGCAATGAAATCTGAGATTAACAATAGCAATGTAGCCATCAAATGTTTGACATAGGCACTTGTGCTTGTTGAAAGACCAAAAATGACTCAAATACAATTTGATAGCTGTAGTAAAATGCATTTGAAATCCTCCCATTGGATTTACTCCATCCATTTAATATCTTCCCTTACTGTCAAGAGCAACGTGGAAACATTTCAAAAGTGGCTCTGTATAAGAGAGTACAAAATTTTAAGGAAAATACTACTTTATCTAAAGGATTTTACATCAAAATACCTGAGTGTGAGACAAAAATGCAGGGATCGTTCATAAATTCCTTGAATTCCGCCTTAAAATTAGGATGTAAGGTCCTATATTTTTATCTCTTATTCGGCTAAAACACCCGGAACTACTTCGGGTATTGCAGCAAAGTTCTAATTTTAATGTCATGCTTACAATTAAGTCATAATAATAGAGAATAACATTAATGTATGGTCTTAAAATAACTTGTTAAATAATATAGTGTGTGCATGAGCAGGTCAAAATCTTAAATAGCAACCAACTACATCGTCCCAATGGCTACACACACGGATTTGAACAAATAAATGTTTTTAAATATATGATTACGACAATGTTTACATCAAATCATTTTTATTGCTTGTTCTACGAAAGTTGGAAGTTCTATGGGAAATTAAGTTGGAATACGTTGTGTATGGATGAATGGAAGGATATATTATGAATGTAGTAATGGAAAGAAAACTCATAAAAATTTAAAACAAAGTTCAGCATGTACATTGTTATACCCAAAGCAACTTACAAAAATTTACCTTGATTCCATTATGTTTTATATTCTAAAACAATCATGCTCTAGTTTATCAACACACAAACACTTATTTCAAGCATATTATAAGTACAAAATTAAGAGCAAACAGTAGTACCCGAACTTTGTAACTCCTTTGCACATAGTTAGGTAAAAAAATGTATTCTAGACCAAGTATTTGTAGAAGAAAATGAAAGGTTAACACCTAGTCATCGCTTTTCTAACTGGTTGATTTAGTATTTTGTGACATGATTAAGTGGTCATACTCATTTGTCCTAATTTACATAATAAAACCGATATACACGTAAATGTGTATATTTTATCCTCTTATTCATCCTGTTTTCCCTTTAAAATAATCGATATTGTGTATTTATATTGTGTTTTCAAATTGTTGATTAAAAAAAATGGTTTAAAGCATTTAATGGACAAAGCATGAAGAATTTGTTCAAAAAGAGTGAAGTTTGAAATTACTAAAGCTTGAAGAGTTTAAAGCTTGAAGAATGGTTGAAAATAGAGTTCATTGAGGTAGATTTAGCTCACTGAAGACTCATGCTGCATTCACATTGGCTCATTTGCAAGACCTCTCAATCTACAACATGACCACTGCATTCACGTTGGCTCATTTGTAAGGCCTCTAACTCTACAGCTATGTTCACACTGGCTTATGTGTTATTTAGGCTAAATATTTAGTCCCACATTGTGTAATTAGCCAATTAGTCTTTGTCATATCAACTATAAATACACTTGCATTTCTTTTATTTGGAACCATTCAATCTTTAGGTTTTATTCTGTAATTCTTTGCTTGGAATAAAATACTTTTTTCCTGTTCTCTGTAGTTTTAGTTTTTTATTTACATGTTATTTTCTTTTCTGCAAGTAGATTAGATTTATTTTATGCAAATAGAATAGATTGTCCTTTATTTTATTTTTATTTTCTGTTTCTCTTGTTTTTTTTCTATGTTGCAATCTACGTTCGTTGTTAGAATAACAAACATGAGAGACTAATCCCTTTCAACTTAGGGGCAATGAAGCTCTCTTGATTACGTAGTTGCAACATAATTTATCTATTCATTCTCTCTTTTTATGCTTCATGCCATGTTGATGTCATGGTGATTAAGTGGAGGTTGAAATCAAAAATTTGATGGCCTATAGTTCTAATTAATAGTTCATAGGCCATGTTAAAAGTATATTTCTATTTCAACTTGTTCATTTTTCATTAGAACTAGTAAGATGATTTAGTGGGTATGATATAGTTTGATAGTTTATATTGTGCTAGTTAATAGCATGAATAAGCTATACTTATAATAATCATATCAACTAAATTCACAAATGACCAAAAAAAAAGAGAGATCGTAATTTCATAACTTGTTGTACTGCATGATCTAGAAAGTGGATTTATTCCTAAGTTGTCATTTATCTCATAGTTTTTATTAATTTTAGTCTACTAGTTTAGTTGTAGTTAAAATATCGCTTGGATTTGGTTTAATTTGATAGAATATAATTGAAATTATTTCTTTCCCTGCGGATCGACTCGTATTCGCCATGTACTAACAATTGTACGCTGTGTGCTTGCGGTTTATTATCATGATATTTCATGCGATGGATTTCTAATTCATAGTATATTTGTCGTTGAACAATCCAGGCAACTTAAGTTCGTAAGTCACCACAATTCCTAGTCATAGTCCTCTGCTTTTCAGCATAAAATCACACAAATATCACTCCATGCATCATCAACTCTCCGCCACCAAACCCTTCAGTCCCTTACCTTCCCCAAACCTCACTTCTTCACAACCAGTTCAGTCCTGCCATCCTCATACCTGAACAAACCCTTTCCACCATGCAACTAATTCGGTGATCAACCAAATTCATGCACATACCACCTAATACCCTTCTTCAGTCCAGACTTCAACACCGCATCCCCAATTCAAAAGCCCCCTCCGATCCTCTTCACCACACTGCAAACCACATCACTATCCAAAGCCCCAAATCAGCCATACGAACTCTACCGAACCACGAGTTGCAACTGGTCTTCCTTCTACATCGATCTCGTATCAAACCCGCTAATTCGCCCAAATCGCTAGAAAAAAAAATCGAAGTTGAATTGAAGTCAAGTTGTCGAATTTATTTGAGAAATTGAATTGAAGTAGTACAATTTGCGGAATTTGCTGAGTTCAAAGTTATCTTTTAATTCGTGAGTTGCGATTTTTTTTCTTTTGGGAAATCAGAATTTGTGATTTTAAAAGAAAAAGGGGATTTGGTTATGTTTTAAGGTGGGTGTAAGTATTTTTCAAAGTGTGGAGGGCTACCTTTTCTATTGGGCCGGGCAGACTTTTCCATTGTTTTAAATCATTTAGTTTTCATTTGTATTTAGATTTTGGTTAGTGTCTTTGTATGTAATTTCGGTAACTTTGGTTGTGTTGTTATTTAAAGTTTCTTTGTGATTTTCCCTTTTAAAAAAGAAATAAACAAGGCCAAAGGATCAAAGAAGGGAGGTGTTCAAGCATCAGATAAGAAATTCAATGTGACGGCCCACCCAGGACCAGTCGACATTTTCTCGAAATGCGCTGTGCCAATGCCCGACTAGCACTAGACGATTGTCAAAGAAAAGGGTTTAGAACTATGAATCACCAACTCACAGCGCATAGAACAAAATATAATAATAACATAACTTGATATAAAACAGGTGAGACAGTGCATAAGCTGAAAACTAAACCATCATAACAGCGGAAAAATTCAAAATACAGCTTACGCTCCAGACCATCATTATTACAACTTTTAAATCTGTCTCTAAAGCAAAATAGGAAGGTACATTACTAATGCCCAAAATAGTGACCAGCAACAACACAGGAAGAATATATGGGAATGATACGTGTAAGCCCCCTGCTCATCTCCGGACAGCTACTCGTGCATGACCAGCTAACATGTCTCTAGTCTACTCGTTTAGGAGCACCCAGAGTAATAAGAAGAGACATAAAACTCTGGGTCAGACAAAAGTCTGGTATGAGCGATAAGCAGCAAAAACAGAACAATATAGGTATACATAACCATACCTGAACCTACAACCAAAGAGTTAGCTGCGTGTTCGGTATGTGCAACGTGGGAATTTCAGTGGCATTTAGTAGCAGGTAGAGACTCCTTTTATGATGTCAAGAATGACAAAATGGATTCTGAGGAGAAAAGATTTTGGCACGGAGTATAATGGAGCTGTCCCTGTGGACCAATTGATAGTGTGAAGGTTAAGAAATCCATGGTGGCGTTCACGGTCATGAGTCTAGAGCAGGCAGCCTTCTTATTTTTCAAATCAGGGATTAGGTTAAGTGAATTAATATGGTGATCAAGTAATGGATAATCATGTAACTATATGCTTGGAAATCAAAACCTAATGAATTAAATTTTTTTCTCATACGAGGTAAAAACTAAGCATTATTCGTCTGCCCCATGTTGCACTAATAGAAACTTTTTCTTCATTCTAGAATTGATTAAACACCAGTGTGAATCCGTGTTTTGCATACGGTTTTGTCGAAAGTAGATGTAATAAAGGAAGAAAGCCTACAATAATTATTTGTACATGATTTCATAATTTGCAGTAAAAGCTAAACTAGAGCAATAATACTGCATTACGAAGTCTTAAATCATGCTTTGGATGAGTGAATACAGTGAATTATCCACATAAGCAACAATAGCTGCTGAAGCATGTAATACTCATTGCTTAGCATTTTGTACGTATGAAACAAAGTATGATGTAGCACGGAAAAGTGTAGTAATTCCATCTGTTACTATTTCTAAGCTCCTCTGTTAAATATCATAAAACTGACGCGTTGACTAGCAAACCAAATAGAGTATCATACTTCTAGAATATACCGATATCATACTTCTAGAATGTAGTCATTGCAAAGAAATGGATATTGTATAAACGAAAATGTGTGTATAAATAACTTGATTTCATAACAGTATGCACCATCACTATCCTATAATAAATATGCACCAGTTGGATGAACATACCAATCATAAAACTTTAAAAAACAACAATTTGAGGACATAGATTTTACCATATAGCGTTAACTGCAAAGGACATCAATTTGAATATCTGAAATTACAATGTAAATAGGTAACAAAACAGTGGCAGATGAACAAAAAAAGACGGCGGCAACGAAATCTGAAATTAACAATAGCAATGTGGCCATCAAATGTTTGACTTAGGCACTTGTGCTTGTTGAAAGATCAGAAATGACTCAAATATAATTTGATAGCTGTAGTAAAATGCATTTGAAATCCTCCCATTTGCTTTACTCCATCCATTTTAATATCTTCACTTACTGTCAAGAGCAACGTGGAAACATTTCAAAAGTGGCCATGTAAAAGAGTACATAATTTTAAGGAAAATACTACTTTATCCGAAGGATATTACTCCGAATGTGAGATAAAAATGCAGGGGTCGTTCATGAATTCCTTGAATTCCACCTTAAAATTAGAATGTAGGATCCTATATTCTTATCTCTTATTCGGCTAAAACACCCGAAACTACTTCGGGTATTGTAGCAAAGTTCTAATTTTAATGCAATGCTTACAATTAAGTCATAATAATAGAGAATAACATTAATGCATGCTCTTAAAATAACTTGTTAAATAATATAGAGTGTGCATGAGCAGGTCAAAATCTTAAATAGCAAACAACTACGTTGTCCTAGTGGCTACACAAACGGATTTGTACAAACGTATGTTTTTAAATATATGACTATAGCAACGTTTATGTCAAATCATTTTTATTGCTTGTTCTACAAAAGTTGGAAGTCCTATGGGAAAGTAAGTTGATACGTTGTGTATGGTGTAAGGATACATTATGAATGCAGTAATGGAAAGAAAAATCATAAAAAATCAAAATGAAGTTCAGCATGTACATTGTTATAACCAAAGCAACTTACAAAAATTTACCTAGATTCCATTATTTTTGACATTCTAAAACAATCATGCTCTAGTTTATCAACACACAAACACTTATTTCAAGCATATTATAAGTACAAAATTAAGAGCAAACAGTAGTACCTGAAATTTGTAATTCCTTTGCGCATAGTTAGTTAAAAAAACGTATTTGAGACCAAGTATTTGTAGAAGAAAATGAAAGGTTAACACCTAATCATCGCTTTTTAACTGGTTGATTTAGTATTTTATGACATGATTAAGTGGTCATACTCATTTGTCCTAATTTACATTATAAAAATTAGTTGATATAAACAAATAAAGTTGTGTGATTTCATAAAAAATGGAGTCAATTCAGCAGCACTCAGATGATCAAGCAAGAAGCTAAATGAAATGAAATATCATTGTAATCGAGTGAATGAAAATCACATATGATTTTTCTTATCAGTTTTCAAATTTGACCCATTTATCCATTGCAGGTTTAGTTATGATTTTTTTAAATTGCTATTAAAAGCGGTAAAAAAGTTGAAAATTATCGTGTAAATTTTAATTTTTTTAACGGACTGTGAATTATGATGCTACACACATCTTATGTGCTACTTTAGAATCATTGTACTATCTTTTTGTCTTTATTGCTTTGTTGTATACACATCTTCCCATATTTACATCCTTACCCATTTCAAATCATATTAATTAGATAATACTATGGATTTGTCATTAAGCAATGCACCGTTTTATGCATTACGATCATGGGAATCTTGAGTCCTTATTTGGTTAATGTCAACAGTAGGGTGTTTATTTCTCATGTTCAATTGCTTTGGCAATGTTATTGTTGCTCTAGTTATATTATCTAACGTGATTAATGAGGCATCTTCTTCAAAGATTTGAGCCAATTGTGCAAACGGGTTGCCACTTTATTGTGGCTAGCAAGAGTTATTATTGGTTGACCGTTTACATGGAGAGTAACCATAGTGTTAGTGGTGAAGTGGATTATCTTGACAATAGTGAGAAAAAGGAGACATAAGTGAGAGAAGTGAAGAAATGCTACTGCCGATATTGTGTAAAGTAGAGATAATATGTATCTCTTTAATTAGTTGTAGAGTATAAGATAGCTTGGCTGGTACCCCGAAGCCTAACCATTCAATTGTGTGTGTGTATGTGTGTGTGTATGTGTGTGTGTGTGTGTATATATATATATATGGGGGCTATATGCACTATAGATTGCACACTGCAACACCAGAGAAGTGATGCAGGAAGTGCCAAAAAATGTTGCTATAGAACAAAATTGATATGTGACAACACTTTCTCGGTGTTGCATTTTGCCGCGTTGCCTTAGAGTCAAAGGTAACAACTTTGCAACACAATGGCAATATCAGTACAGGTGTTGCCACAAGTACTGAATTTACAAAAATGCGTGACCCACTAAAATCTGTAGCCCAGTTTCATGAAATTCTGTTGTGTGGACCGCATGCATTAATCTACGATAACACTTTTATCATCCAATGACAACACTATATCATAGCTATGACAACATTTAACATCACATACTGCAACATCATATCATAGCTATGACAACATTACATCAGATACTGCAACATTACAGAAATTAACAACACACTGAATTAAACAAAGAACTTCTCATCTCAGATTATCAAGCAACACAAGTAGTACTTACAAACATTCCCAGTAAATTCATGTTTACAGACCATACTTATAAACATAGTCGGTAAATTCATGTTCACTGCAGATTATTGCACAAAATCTCCAATATCAATGACTAAGAGCACGAGCCTCCACTACGTTCAGTGCTTTCAGTTTTAGTGCCTTCACTGCAAATTGTCGCACAAAGATCCCCAATATCAATGTGCATGTTCGGGTTTGCTTCACCTAATTTCTTAAGCATCCTTGTCAAGTTCTCCTGAACTTTTTGGTTCACCTTTGCATCAAATTCATCTTGGACAATCTTGTTCACCTTTGCTTCGACTTCATCAGCTATATCTTCCCTTATCTTCGTTGCCAGCTCTTGTATGTATGTGCTTGTTGTTGGAGCATCTTTTGAAACTTTTGGAGTCTTTGTGTGCCGTCCGATAAGCCATTATGGACCATGTGACTTTCCATTAGAAACAAATTTTTGAACAACTCCATCACTGCCTCCTTCACCTATTGCTTTTTCAATCTTCTCCTGCAAAATAAAGTAGTTCGAAATGTAACATTAAATAAAATTAACAATTCTGAAATAAATTTCTTAAATAAGAATTGCAGCATATAACACACTGAAACTCAAAGTAAAAGATCACCATCGTTAATGAATTAAATATGAGTAACTCTTTAATACAACTAATGTTGATCACGTGCAATAATGAAGCATTTTTGGACCTATAGATATCTTGCTATCAGTTTCAACAAAACATGATATAATTCTACAATAATGTTGATCATGTGCAAAATAAATTTTTTTTATTGACATCTGATTGAAGTGAAAATAAAATTCTTACAATTCTGTAGTTCATTACCAAAGCATCAGTCTTATACACCTTTCCTTCTTTCTGCTTGCGAGTTTCAACAAAAATTCTCCATCTGATTCCATGGATTAATACAAAAAACGTTAGACAGTAAAAGGATATAAAACTAGTTTTTCCAGAACATATATCACTAATATTAATAAAGTTAGACATCAAAAAACTTCTTCATCTGAATCTTCATTGATAGATGTAGGTTATTCACAAGTTAAATAAAGATATTACATTCGAATTAAACAAGCATACCTCCATATGACCCATATTGTTAAACAAGCCAACCATAAAAATAAGCAAAATACAAACCATCTTATTCCGAATTTGGAAAAAAAAATTTGGACCAACAGTGTGTGTGTCAGTATATGATTTCCGATTTGCAGAATTTGTAAGGGCCTTAGACTACAAAAACATGAAATAAAGATGTTTATCTGCCTGATTTGAATGAATAAAATGGGAAAAAATTCTGTGATAAAACTTAAAATTATACCTGAATTTTTTCATCTTCCCAAAACATCAAGAGCACTTTGAAATCCTCAAGTGGAATTTCGTCCGGCCTATTTTCAAGCCTCTCTTAATCTGTTTCATTAACCATATAATGTGCCTTTTTAATACGACTCTTGTGCCCTCTCCAAGAGTCATGAATTGACTTCAAAACCCAATATTCACATCCATCTGGAGTAATATACCATTGCTTAAATTTAAATCAAACGTTAAAAAGAACAATCATGCTACTTTTGTGATAAGTTTCATATATTTAAGTAAAATTCAGCTAAGTTTGCAAATTACCCTCACATAGTTCCACAACATGCCTTTCAAACTTGAAGGAACATCAAACCAAGACTTGTAAGTAAGTGGAACACTCCTCTTCAGTGTTCCTAAAAAAACACTCAGTTCAGACATTACTTGGTCATCTTTTGAAATAGGTTGGCCCTGATTATTCATTTGGATTATCATTGTTTTGTCATATGTCCTTGAATGAACTTTATCCATCTTTGCTTTTCCCCTGAGCTTTCTGGGAGCTCCAACTACCGTTACAAAGTACATACAATAGTAATGAAAATGCTAGACATAACATAAATGAGAACTTAAACTATTAAAATCAGAACTCAATTAGATAATACCTTCAACCTTCTACTTCATCTTCTTCGTTTTCAATATTTGTCGAGACATTTCCGACAATAACCTTATTTCATACCTTATTCCTTGCACTTCCACTACTGTTATTCTTCTGGTGTTCTTGCAAAGCCAAATAAGAAGCAATTGTTCCTATTCCTTCATTGTGTGTAACTCAACACTATATGGTGGACAATCAGTTTCTCTACGAATTGGATTTTCCCCTGCCTTCGGAGTTGTATTCTTATCAGTTGCAGATTCAACATTGGCTCGTGAACGAGTTATTGATTCAGACCGAGGCTTTGTAACCGTAACCTTTTTGGTTCTCTAAAATACTCACACAAAAACAATAAATAAAATAAAATGAAGCTAGTCTATAATTGCCAACATAAAATTAAATCTTCAGCTATAATGCACCTTTGCTTGATTTTTTGAAGTTTCATCTTCACTACGAAAATAATCTTCGCTTTTCTCTGCAGGCATCTTTGATTTTACTTTATTTTTTTAAAATTCATTTCTCGGTCCAGTAACTAATTTAGGCATCCCAAGTTTTTCAAAAACACTATTCTTCTATGAGAGATTTTTAGCTCTCTCCCTTTCGTATTATGTAAGCGGTGGAGGTGGCGGAGGTGATAGATCATCATTATAAAAGTAATTTAATAAGACATTATTGTAAATATTAGAAAAATATGTAGATCATATTAGAAGATCAAATTGTAGTCTTCTTACCAGAATCTCATTTTCATCCATATTTTCCTCTTCATGTGCATAATTATCGAAATCCAATTTACACTTGACACTTGTTGAGTTGATATTCAAAGTTGCATCGCTGACTTCAGTTAGATTTTCCTTCTCTGGTAACTTCGTTGAACCACTGACTTCATTTGACTACTTGTTGACTATAATGTCCCGTATTTTTGGCAGTCAAATATTTTATTTAATTTATTATTTTAAATATTATATTTGGAGCACCAATGAATTTTTAATATTTAATTCATCTATTAAAACGAAGTTTTATTGTTAATTTATATATAATATAAAGCGGGCTCGAAATTGCGTGGTAGTTCGTAATATGGAGTTTTGAACTTTAACTGAATATACAGAATCCGTTTTAAGTCGGAATTCTATGAAACAAGAAACATTTGAATCTTATTGATTATAATTTTCTAATGAAAGAGAAAATTCATAATTTTGAGTTATAGATTGTTAGTTATGTGCAAATCAAATTTTAAAATAGTCTCTATGGAAATCGTTAATAAACGATAACATTTATTAATTAAATTAAAAGGGTTTCGATATTTTGGATACCGTTTTCAACTTGAAAATGTTGGTATCGAACTGTATAATCCATACTGGTTTATATCTAAAACCATATGATAGTTTAATTTGGATAATTACGATAATAATAGTTTATTATTATTTTATTATTTTGGAATTTAATTAATATTTTATTTATATTTTATAAGCATTAAAATAGTCATCTTGCAAACGGTCACCATTTTCGATGAAATTAGTTTCATTGGAACCGTAATGCCAAATTATTGTATGGTATTAAATTTCGTGGAAAACCGATGTCGTATGTGACAACGGTAGCTATAAATGCCCAGTCATTTACTATAGCGTGTAATTAAATTTATTTAATTTAATAGAGGCGTATTTGTGTATAACTTGAGCAGACGATCGAACTAAGTCACAAAAACATATCCATTGAGTTTGTATTGACGTTTAGAGTCAGAATAGGCAGGTAGTTTGTTACTTTTGGACATTTAGTATTTTGATGTCCAAAATAGCGTTGTTTTGGTGTATTAAAAAAATAGCATACCGGGAAACAGTCTCGGAATGCGACGAAACTTATGCCATTGGATTCATATTAATTAATTATTGCAGGATTTCAATTTTCGTGTCAATCGGACTTACCGTTTGATCATGGCAACGATGAACGCCTTAATCAATTATATTGTTTTGGCCAATTTAGACAGGTGTAACTTTAACGGAATAAACGGCTGGCCAAATGAACTTCGATTTTAACGAAACAAATTTCATTGGATCCGTAAGGAAAAGATCTAGCAGAATTTCAAAGTTTCAAGTTGACTAAATTTATTTTGTGATCGTGGAAAATTTAAATGCGTGATTTTTAGCCTGTGATTTATAATAGACTTTTTACAAATGACCTCGGAATTTGACGAAACCTATCCCATCGTGTCCGGAATATTCTTTTATGCTGGGATTAGGAGTTTCATCTTGATTGGAGATCGTATGTGATGGTTTTTACATGATACTTCATGGCGAAGTTCCGTAAAATATTATTTTAATAAATCCACTTCCTTATTTAAACTAGACATTTCTTCAAACCCTAAATGTTACTTAGCTTGGCTAGCCCAAAATGGAGCCTCCACCTACATTAACTAACGGATGAAATCATCATTTTAAATTCCTTAAAATTTCTTCTAATTGGTTGATCGAATCCAAAAGTTCATAACTGCAAATTTGATCAGCGTAGTGAGATCTTTATTCCGACTGGTCATGATCGGTTTTAGACGATCGTGGTGGCCAGAGTTAGCTCGAGAAGCCGCTATCTTTGTGTGGTTCGTACGAGTGGAAGGCACAACCGAGTCGCGAGCTATTGTGGGCGATGGAGAGTAATGGGGAGGTGCTCAGGCCGGTGTTGTCTAATCAACGGCAGGAGGAGGAACTGAGGTATGATGGTGGAGGTATTCGCATGTGTGGTAGTGTAAAGACCAGGAAGCAGTGTGGGGGAACAAATAAAGGATATAGGGGCATTTTTATGGCGTGAGTCTTGTTGTATGAGAAGGGACTGTGCGAAATAATGGGGGAGTTCATAGTGCAGGGGAAGCTCGCGCATTTTGTCAGGGTGTTTCGTAACGAAATGTGAGCAACAGTTGGAGTTTCTGAAGCTATCTCGACTGGAAAAGGTGATAGCTGTGGAGTGTTTACATGAGCATATTGGGGTGTGTGTTCGTACTTCCGAAATGGCAGAGGGATGTCTGAACTCTGGTTCCAATACGTGAAGAAATATTAGGGGTAATCGGCCTTATCTGTAATTAAACAGTATGTCTAAATAATCAATTTTGAATTTTGGAAAATAGTTAATTAAATTATAATCAAATACTAAAATATTTATAAACCGTGCGTGTTTTAGGTTCCTAGGAATGAACGAAGGAGCAGATAATCAAAAATGGTTGATCAGCATGTAACCTTTAGGAATGTAATGGCATGTCAACAAAAGAGGCAACGAACGAATTGGAAAACGTAATCGGCCTGTAACCCATGTGTTAAAAAGTAGTTAACGTAATTAGAATTAAATAATTTTACTAATTAAAGGAGTAAATTAAATTAATTTAAATTATACATTTATATTTTGTATAACTTTCACATTTGTGATCAGAATTGGACGAGACTGTGTTGGGACCGTATCAGAGAACCCTATATTTTGGAACTGACTTGGATAGTAATGGAGACAGCTGGAAATTACAATTAAATTAAACGACTGTTTAATTTAACTGTAACCCAACGGCTTCAACAATGTATTGAATCAAAATGAGTTAAACTCACTCAGTTCTTCCCACTTATAATTTATGTAAGTATGGTTTTATAATTGTGTGTTATGGCTGCTAATGGTTGACTGTTTGATAATTATATATTAATATATTGACTGAACTGATTAAATTAAACATTCGTTTAATTTAATTAAAAACCAAAACTGTAACGATTGGACCCAATGAAGGTAACTTATGTTGTTGGTCACATTTATAAAATTAACATGTTTAATTGTTTGAATTGTTTTGTTAATTGGTTGATGTTAAATTATCATTATTTACTGTTATAAAAATTATTAGTTAAATGGAATTAAATGATCTGGTTTGAGATAACCGATTTGGTTACAGGGAAGAATAGGTTGGAGAGATCCAACTGGATTCCTCAAATATATTAGGCATCATTTAGTTTCATGTTATCAATATATGAACTGTCCTGATTGGGTGATTGATTTGATTATTGATAGTTGACTAGAAATTTAACCTTTGTTTTATTTTAACCAATAGGAAATATTGGTTGAGTAACTGGTAGGAAATGGCCTAAGAATAAATTGTTTTGTTTATGTTGTTTTACCGTCAGGTAAATCGATAGAACTGAAGTTATAAAATTTATTTTATAACTGGAGATAGATTTTGAAATATATTATTTGAATAAAAGTTTATTAAAAGGAAATAAATAATTATTATTAATTATTTAAGTTTATAATTAATTATTAATTGATTTTATAAAGTAAATTACGAGGTTAATGAGATTTATAAAGAAGTGAATAGAAACTAACCTAACGGTTAAAGGTTGGATAATTGTTTTAAGAAACAATTAAATGAAATTATTTAAATTAATTATATTATTAATTAATTTAAAGTGGGAACTAATTGGAACTGGTTAACGAGATAACCGTGTTTGAATTGACTAAGTCGACCGTTTCAACTGGGATTGATAATTAAATTAGTTTGTTTTGAATTAGTCTAACAAAATAGTTTAACGAGTATTTGTTTTTAGTTTAATAAAATTTTAAAAAGGAATTCACTATTTATTTTAGTTGATAAAGAAATTAACTACTGAAGTAGTTAATGGTTGAAGTAAATTATTTTATTAATTAATAATAATTTTGGAAATTGCTATTTAATTGAAATTCATTTAAAAAGAAATCGAAGTTGAAATGAAATCTAACTAAATTGTGAAAGGAGTTTATGAATAGGTTTTTATTTTAAAACCCGAGTTTTGATAACAAAGTTATAAAAGGAATTTTAAGTGAATACGACAGCTTAAAATAAATGTTACTTAAATATTTGAATTAAGAAAAAGGAAATTAAGATAAAAAGGGTTTATATTAAACTAGAGTTATATAAATGAGGTTTGAGGTGTTAAAGCGTTAATTTTAAATTAACTTGCTTAATAATGGAATTAACTAAAAGGGGAAAATTGAAATAAGATTTTCAAAGCGGGAATGGTTGAATGGATTAGAAAATTGAATTGGTAAAAGTGAATTTTGTAAACGTGCGTCATATGATTTGTAACCAAATCTGGATTATAAAATGACTTTGTTTTAAGAGGTAGAGATTAAAAGGTGGTGTTTTATAAGAAATTACTTAATTATGGAATTAAGAAATAATGGTTGTATTAGACAAAAAGATTTTCAAAAAAAGTAAGAAGGTTTTACGAAACGTATTTTGAATAAAATAGTTAAATGGAATTTGTATTGATATTAGAATGAAATATCAGTTTTTGGATTACAACTCGTATCCATCTTAAGATAAGAACATTGTTGATCAAGATCTGAGAGGTAATTAAAATACCCTAACTTGAATGACTTCAGGATTATCTAAGGATGATATTAGTTTATAATGTAAAGAGGTTAGTAATAATTTATTATTTCATTAGAGAAATAATAATCCAACATTATTGGTGAGAATCTGAAGAATATATATAATGAGGGTTCCTGAGCAAAGGAAATTAAAAATGTTTGAGGATATATAAGAATGTTCCAAAGGAAAGGAAAATAGAAAGGGGATTGCATGAAAATATAATGATATTTTCGAGTTATAAAGGAAATGTAAAGTTGAGTTTTATTCAATAAGAATAAGCATTAGTCATTGTTTTCAACTAATTAAACGAATGATATTTCGTAACGTTGTTTTATGAATAATAAGTTGAACTGATTTCCCAATTTTAGATAATGAAGAATGAAGTAGCAAATGTTTTGAAAAGAAAGGTAAATGGAAATTGAATATGTTATAAGATATTTTTCTAATTATTATAGATAAGTGGTTTTGAGAACATTAGTACAAAAAAGAAGAAGTAAATACTGTGTTGAAATGTTGAAAGATTTACAAGTTTAACTTACCATTCGCTAGTTTTTAATTTAAAAGGCCAAGTGATGTTGAGTACTGAACCAATGAACTCATTTATTTTCACGATTGTTTGTTTGATAGTTAAATAACCGACTGTAACGACCCGGGGATTCAGCGCCCGAATTCCAACAATAATACATAAACCCGTATTACTTGCCAGAACTCAAGTATCAAAAAACACCAGATAATTAATGAAATAATATAGAGGGTGAGATAAAAAAGAAAGAAAATTTAGAATAGAAGAAGAAGAAGAACACAACAACATCAGAGTCTCACATCATAGTGGAATAAAATATAATATAGAAATAAAACTTTATTGAGAGCTTTGAAATAAAAACTTACAATCGTCAGAGTACATCAACACATCTGGAAAGTTATAATAATCTGTCCTCAAATACAACACACAATGGAATACAATTAGATATCATACGTCTGAACTCATCCAACACGTCTTCTGAAGTTCGCAGCGTCCAAAACCTGAACCTGAAAAACCCGGTCTTACCCGAGTATTTACAAACATTGGATCAGTCTAGTGAACCAGAGTGAGAAAACTCGCTAAGTTTATAAACAACATCCAACTAGTTTTTAAAGTCAAACCATTGCTTTTTTGAAATCATATCTTATTCTGATAGTATAATAGTGTATAAACACAAATAAATATCAATCTAGTGGAACACTTGCGTCTTATGCTCCACATATATAGTATACAATCAAAATCCACGGGTTCTTATTGGAAATTGGATTTCCAATTTATGACAAGGTATGGAACCACCATCCGATAGTGTATCTCTAGAGGTGAATACACTGGGTTCAACAAGAACATCTTGCAACTCGGCCACACATGACCGACCACTCATTTCGCTTGAGTGTATCGAATGTATATCACCAACGGTTGAGTGCAACCCACCGTTTCCCGATAAGGGACAACATCGAAATAGATTAAAGAAGGAAATGAATTTTCTCTAGATAGGTGATTATACACCCTACTTGGGAGCTACCCACTTAGCCATGCTACTTTCCCGATTTTTGTCATTTCCCAGTTGAAGAGGCTTGATGTTTAACACTACCTTTAGAACATCACATCACCATTCACTTTGAATGTCACATTGTCAGATCCGCCAAACCACTAATTGACGACCACAAAAACACTCTGGTCTTTAGTCTAAGAGAACGAACGTTCTCCACCACTAACAGAAATACGTTTGTAAAAATCAACGTACGTGATTCTTAAGAAATATTCCGTCAGACATTCGTCCACACAAGTCATCCAGGAACAGGATGAACCGAAAGTACATCTCCTACCACATCCTAAGTATCACCCTATAGATCAGTAGCGAGTAGTCCTTGCAAACACTTAGATTTCAATCACGATAGAACCCTAATATATCTCCGGGTCGAATTATAGAATTTAAGTGGTTTTCCCATTTCATAAAGATCTACGGTCTTCGATTGCTCCATCTCGATCAACATCTGATATCTTCTATATTTTCGTATTTGGTGGTCGGAATGGTTTTTGTATATAAATTTGATTTCGATCTTTCCGTACCAACAATCATATTGGCCAGATTTGATAGTTGGTTATTTGACTACCAAATAAACAACCATTCAATCATAAAATAAAAATACATTTACTAGTTTAGTACTCAACATTCTTTGGCTTATTTAACTAAAAATAATTGAATAAACAATTAATTAAAATATTGTAATATTTGGAAAAGAACATTACATTTCTTATTTCAACCTCCCTTAGTCCCTGACTATAAATTGGTAACACAATAATTTTCAAAGTATCAACCCCAAGGACCGAAATCAACATTAGATTAACACTCAGAAAATCACTCAACGCAACCAATCTCCAGTTATGTTCTAATTCTTATCTTATCTCCTTATTGACCCATGTTATTCCATTTCAAATCCCCTCAACCATTTCAATTTAAAAAATCTCGTTTCAATTTCCATTCACTTCACTTAATTTCATTATTAAGTATCGCTATTTTAAAAATCAACGTTTTAGTTTAATACTGTAACGACCCGGATTTTTGGTCAATTTATTTTAAATATTTAGTATGGTTTTAAATATTGAATTTATAATATAAATGATATTTTATTGGGTTATCAATTAAATAATCTAAATACGATTTATTTTGATAATCATCGTAATACGAGAATTTAAAATAATTCAATTCAAAGTTAGAATTAAATCAAAACAATTCATATGATCAATATTAATCGTATTTGAATATAGATGATAATAAAAAAAAATTTTATCAGAAAATTTATTTGTTTTTGAATTTAAATTATATTATATCGATTTAATATGGTTATTTTAAATATACGTTCAAAATTAAAATTCAGAATATTTAATGTTGAATTCAGAATAGGGTTGTTACTTTGAAATGTCGGTCAGTACGCTAGAATAGCAGTTCGTGATTTAAATTAATGGACCCCGAGACATTTATAATGGATAAGATCGAAATCGAATAAAAAATCAAATCGACATCTATTTAAAAAGAATAAAAGATCTCTTTATATCGAATCAAAATCAACTCAAATTAATTAGAAAATCTTTTTAAAATAAATACAAAGATTTTGCTGTGTACTTCTGGTTCCCCCTCCACTTCTATATAAACGCAACATACTCTCCTCTGTTTCCTTTCCATTTTGCATTTCTAATCGAAGCTTCGAAATGTAATGGGCCGCAGCTCTTAAAATCAAAACCTTCTAAAAACAAAAGGGGCACCGAGGTATTAACGAAAATCGAATTTGAGTTCGAATTCTAGGAGAAATAAATCATGGGATTTGGGAGGGACTGCTGTCGAGGGTCATGTATTCGAAGTCGTGACCTTGACTGGAGATTTCGAGTTCAAGCAAGATGAAGAAGAAGCAAATAATGATGTGATGGGTTAAAGGCATCCAGTACTTCACTATCGCGAGATAGGATAAGCAATTCGACTTCGAAGTCGGGATGGAGTTTGTTGAGCTCGACTTCAGAAAGGCCGAGCTAGGGTTCGAATTGGTCTTCTCATCTGGCGGTAAAGGGTTTAGCGCAATTTTTGTCAGAAAGGGGTTCACGGCTTACAGATGATGGTCAAAGTTGTTTTGAGATGGGGATGAGGCAGCTAAGTCACGGTTTCCAGATGAGGTTTTAGAGATGAAAATCTGTTGCGAGGCTGTCAAGCAATGGACTGTGCAGATGGAGGAGATAGGAGGCGAATCAGTAAACATAGGTCACGAATATCAACTACAGACGGGTCGTGGCGGAGATGGATGAACCAAGCAGTGGTATAAGTGGTCAAAGCCAGTCGAAGACAGTGCTGGGCGGTTTATGGAGTTGATGGATTTGGGTATAGTGTAGAATAAAGGGTTTATTTGTGTTGATTGGCAGCTATGAGTGCTCGAGGCTGTGCGGGCATGAAGAAGATCGTGAAAGAGATATATAACTCGGCAGAAACCAGGAATTAAGGTAATTAATTTATAATTTATTTAGTTAGTTAATGCCTATTGATTAACTTGGATTAAAATTTATTTAATTGATAGTCAACTTAAATTGAAATAGTTTAATCATAAAATAAAATTTGATGTATCGTGTTTATATAAATTATTTAGATTTATTTAATGGATTATATATAATCACATTAACTTATAAATACAATATTGAACCATGATTAAAGGAGATAAAAGCAAGTTTAATTTAGTTAACTAAGTTTTAGTTACTAATTTAGTTAATCGGTTGCTTAGAAATATTTTGCTCAATTTATACAAGGTCTAAAATGCTAGCGCAAATTTGAGTTGGATCTTTAACGGGAAATGGATTTGGATTTCCTGGAAACGGATGGAATTTAGGTCAAACATCTCTGATTCATTCCGTCAATTTAAATCACGGTGAGTAAATCTCACTCACCTTTTATTTAGAATTATTTTTATTCGTTAAAAATAATTTTTGTTGCTTGTTTGAATGCTTTCTGGTTGTTTTAAATATATTAGTTATTTAGGATTACTATTATATATATATTGGTTTGGTGGTTGGATTCCCGCAGTCTCAATAGCGGATGCCCGCGGTACCATTAGCAGATGATTACCCTATATGCCCCACGCTATGATAATGGATGACCTTCATACCACGATATCCTGCCACGAAGCAATATGGGTATTATTTTTGTTGACTAACGTATATGGATGCAGGAAAACAGGTTGGAGGGATCCAACTGGATTCCTTAAAATATTATTATTTGTTTGTTTTCACATATATTATCATATATGATATGTTGATTTAAAACTGAGTGGTTTGATTGTTTAATTATCACTGGGGCTTGAATGTTGATCTATAAAAATATTATAAAAGAGATTTTGAGATTTTAAACGGGAAATTCTATTTTTCTAATAATAGAATTTGAAATTCGAATGGATTAAAAATATTGACTTGTTTTGAATAGATAAAACAAGTACTGAAATTTATAAACAATGTTATAAATATATAGGAGATGGAAGTATTGAAATTTACAAACGATGATTGTAAATTGGAAATTGCAGGGGGATTGAATTGAATTTATAAACAAGGTTTATAAATAAAGGGAAAAATTATCATTTGATAATTTGAATATTTAAAGTCAAATGTGGATTTAAAAATAGAAATGGGGAAATCGTTTAAAGAAATAAACAATGGAAGTTATTCTAATGTTCAGAATATAAATTGAACTAAAATAAATCCGTAAGGATTTATGATTTGAATTCGATTAATTCGAATTTATTTAAATAGGAGTTAAATTGAATATGAAAATAAATTGGGTATTATATATATAAGTTATTATAAATACAAATTTCCAAAATAAGATGTTGGATTTAAATAGCTTTCGAAATAGACTTGTTTGAATATAAACCAAGGAAATTTATAAAATGGTGTTTATAAAAATAATGAATAAATTATCAAGAGATAATTTGAATATTTAAATTCAAATATGAAAATATAGAGTTTGAACATAGAAATTCAAATAGAATTTGAATATAGATAGTCAAATAGAATTTGAATATAGAAATTCAAATGGAGTTGAATATAGAAAATTCAAATATAATTGAAAAGAGAATTTGAAAATAGAAAGTTGAAATCATTTCAAAATGAGTACGATGAAATATATTTCAGAATGTGGATTTTTAAATAGAATAGAAATAAATCCAAAGGATTTATAATTCGTAAAAGGAATTGGAATTTAATGTAGAAGATCGAAGTATAAATAAATTTATTTCTAAGTTAAGGAAAAATCGATAATTATAGGTAATCGAAAATATTATGTTGAAATGGGAAATTGATTTGATATGTATTAAAAATATATCAGAATAGAGTTGAATTTATTATAAACGAATTTTAAACGTTTATAAATATAAATATAATTAAAACGAACTTGCCGCAGCGTTGCAGTTCGTAAATTGGCGATTCGAACTTCAATTGAGTATATAGAAGTCAAATTAAGTTGGAATTCTTTGAAACAAGATCCGTCAGAACCAGTTAGATAATAGTTTTCTAAAAGAAGAGAAAAATATGAATTTGATCATATATATTTTGAGTTATGTCAAAATCAAATTTTTAGAAAAGCAGTGCCATAACCATTTAAAACGCATAATGGTTCATTTAATTTTATAAAAGGATTTTAAGCAAATAAAAATACGAATTTCTATTTAGAAAATTTCAGATTTGAGTTGTAAATTATATGTGAACTCAAGTGGAGTAATGAAGTGATTTTTTTGAAACAGGAATCAGATTTTTGATTATTGAATAGAATTAACTAATTTGAATAGTAACTAGTTAATGAGATTTTGAATTGATATTGGGCTTTAAATAAGTGAATTCGATTTGAAAATTTATATTCGAAATCGAAAAGGAAACTAGAATTGAAATTGAAATTCAATTTGGTTATGAGCAAGTTAAATATTTTGTTTGAACATGTTATGTTCAAACAAAGAAGTGAAATAGGCAAAATAGCTAATTAAAGAATAAATAAGCGAAACTGAATTCAAACGATCGGATAGTGTTGAATTGAATTGGAAACAGGTGAGCATGTGTTAGACAGGTATGGGATGAAGTATATGAAGATTTTAATTTATGTGCCCGACAAAAAGGTACATGTTTAAATTCATATATGAGATTTTATGCGCCGTATCATCAAGCCGCTTGGATTTTTCTTTTTCTTTTTCTTTTGGATTGGTGAGGGCCATGGGAGGCTATTTGAAATATCCCGATGCACCCGGTACAAGGGAGGTTATGGCGAATTTTTCTGGGAATTTAAGGAGTTAGAATATTTTTAAGAAAAAATTTTGATAGTTAAAAATAAATGTATCGATATATATAGAATTCGATAAGAAAACGGATTTAAAAATAGAATATTATAAACAAAAATGGAAATCGATAAGCTGGTAATAGAAAGAGAAACATATATACGTTTAAAAATGAATAAATGGGTTTTTATAATGTTGATTATTCGGGGTAAGTGGTTTTGTCTGTTTTGAAGTTAATGATGTTTTCAGTCAAGGTCTGAGAGGTAGTTTTACCCCAACTTGACTGATTTCATTTTTAATTGATAAATAGCAAGATTCAATCTCGAAGAGAAGTGTTGAATAATAGTTAGTTGAATGAAATATTTTGGGTTGTTGTAACGATGTTTTACACAGCATTCGTTTTAACCCAAGTGATGGAATTTTGGAAATATAAAAGTAAATATTTCCTGAGTATAATTAAAGTAGTCGGGAAAAGATAAGTGATTGAAATTTGTTTCAATTTAAAATAGAATATATTTTCTAAGTGTAGAAAATAAAAAGAGGTGATATAGGGAAATGTTTTTCCAAATAGTGTAGGAGTCCAACAAGATCACTTAAAATATTTGGTTAACGAATATTGATAGGGAAATGAAGAAGTGAATTAATTAATGAAATATTAATTAACAGACCCAATGATTGATTGATGTTATGGATGAATGGAATGTTTGTTTATTTTCTTCGACAGTTAAATAACCGACTATCGAAGTGTTTGCCAATATCGTTGTCAATATGGAGAGACCGGTTGGATTATTATCCGAGAACCACTCTGTATTGGTAGTAGTGTTGCGAATCAGATTATATGAACAAAATCGAAGACGGAGTAAAATGCAAGGGCTTTTTCTATTAATAGAAATTGTGCCTTCGGTTTCGTTCAATCCCAGAACGAACGTAAATGGACGAATGTCTGACAGAGTATTTCCAATGATCATATATGTTGGTCTGTACATATATATATGGTGGCAACGGATTTATTCCCTTAGCATAATATCCAGAATATATTTGTGCAAATCAATCAGTGATTAACGGATTTGACAATGTCGCATTCAAAGTGATTTGTGCTATCAATGAATGGGAAGTAATTGTAGCCTCCGGCCTCAACAACTGGGAAATGACAAAAATCGGGCAGGCAGCATGGCTATGTGGGTCGCTCCCATTAGGATGTATAATCACCTATCTAGAGATTCATTTAATTCCTTATTCTATTCAATGTTGTCCCAATCTGGAAACGGTGGCTGATCCCAACCGTTGGTGATTTACATTCGATACACTCAAGCGAAATGGGTGGTCGGTCATGTGTGGGCCGGGTTGCAAGATGTTCTTGTTGAACCCAGTGTATTCCTCTCTAGATATACACTATCGGCAGGTGGTTCCATACCTTGTCATGTTGGAAATCCAATCTCCAATAAGCACCCTGGGGTTTTTGATTTTATATCATATATGGAGCGTGAGATGCAAACGTTCCGCTAGATTCTATTTATTTGATGTAGACATTATTATAATATCACTGGATTTGATATCAAAGATATTTTGGGTTATCGTAAGGTAAAAACCGTCCGTGTTTATGTGTGGATTGGTCTTACGATTATCATTTCTTTCGAAAGGATTTTGAAATTTAAACAAATGGTTAGAGTTTACTCACACCAGTCCCGTGACTGACCCAGAGTTTATTTTGTTTGTTTTCCCTAAACTCTTGGGTGCCCAAATTTGTACAGGCAGTCAAGTAGTCGGGATTTTACAGATTCATTTGGAGGAGCTGGAAGCAGAAGGCTTCACCAATTAGCTATAGATTATCATATTTCCGCTGTGTACTATGTTGTATCTGGAAACAGGTGTTTATAACTGTTCCAGGAATAACTGTTGTTCTCTGATAATGGTACGTATATACAGTTACTGATTTGTATTTCAAAAGTTATGTTATATAATATATTTTATTCGTTCCGCTGTGAGTTGTGTCTTCTCTGTTTTCTTTTATTCTAACATTTCTTTCTTTCTATTTCTCACCCTCTAACTTCTTTCTAATAATGATTCGTATTTATGTGCAATTTGGGTTGGAAGTGTGGTTTTATTAGTCAACTCAGATAGTATGGATTTGCGGGTCATTACAGTTGGTATCAGAGCTTAGGTTGAGCGAATACCTAGGCTTTGGTGGAGTTGTGCTCATTAGGGATAGGGTCAGCAGTACCCTAGAATGAGTTGAGTGTATATACATATGAGAGAGCGTATTTGTTAATTGGTATAAAAACTATGTTATGTTGGCTAATCTATTGGGTGGTTTATGAATTCTGGTCGAATCGTGGGACGCCACGAAGTCGATAGGAATTTCTAAACGCTTGAACAGAGAAATTTGACACAATATTGTTCTAAGTGGGTAAATGAAACAATTTTACCAAAAATTCTATTTTGACATAGAAGTAATAATTTTCTGAAATTATTGTGTTATATAGATGTATTGGTTGTTATTATAATCCTTTAAGATTATAAAATAGGAATGGTTATATATAACCAAAATAAAATTTGTATAAGAATGGAATATACAAATGAGATGAATTAAAATTGAATTCAAACCAGAATCTGGAATTTAAATCCTGGGAAGTTTGAAAATATTTTCTGAAGTATATTAGAACAATATAGCTTTGTTTTGAAAGGGATTTTAGAATAAAATCATCTTAAGATGGATTTTGAAAGTGATAAAGCACTGAACTCACTTCAGCGGCTGGGAAATAATTCTGATGATGATCGCGACATCATCAATGTTCATTTTTGAGTTCTAAGTGATGGATTGCTACCTTAGAAAAGTTTCGATAGACATTTGTTTAAAAGAAAACAAGTTGGGTTTGAAAATTCAAATGTTTTAAATTTGTGATGAGTTATAAATATAGGTATATGTTTATATGATTTCAAAAGGATTTGAAATAAAAAAAACCAAGGATTTGAATTTTGGAATTTAAATTTAACTTAGGCAAGTTAAATGAATCAAAGTGAATAAATTGAATAAGAATCAAGTTGAATGAATTAGAATGCATATGAAAGAAAACCAAAAGTTTTGGTGGAATTAAATTTGTTGAAATATGAGGAGTTGAGTTTCTACATAAATGAATTTTGAAAAGTTAATGGGTTTTCAACATTTTCCTACCTTAGCAATTTCGAGGACGAAATTATTTTAAGGGGGGAAGAATGTAACGACAAGGAATTTTGGTCGATTTATTTTAAATATTTAGTATGGTTTTAAATATTGAATTTATAATATAAATGGTATTTTGTTGGGTTATCGATTAAATAATCGAAATACGATTTATTTTGACAATCATCGTAATACGAGAATTTAAAATAATTCAATTCGAAGTTAGAATTAAATCAAAACAATTCAGATGATCAATATTAATTGTATTTGAATATAGATGATAATAAAAATATTTTTTTATCATGAAATTTATTTGTTTTTGAATTTAAATTATATTATATCGATTTAATATGGTTTTTTTAAATATACATTCAAAATTAAAATTCAGAATATTTAATGTTGAATTCAGAATAGGGTTGTTACTTTGAAATGTCGGTCGGTACGCTAGAATAGCGGTTCGTGATTTAAATTAATGGACCCCGAGATATTTATAATGGATAAGATCGAAATCGAATCAAAAATCAAATCGACATCTGTTTAAAAAGAATAAAAGATCTCTTTATATCGAATCAAATTAAAATTAATTAGAAAATCTTTTTAAAATAAATACAAAGATTTTCCTGTGTACTTCTGGTTCCCCCTCCACTTCTATATAAACGCAACATACTCTCCTCTGTTTCCTTTCCATTTTGCATTTCTAATCGAAGCTTCGAAATGTAATGGGCCGCAACTCTTAAAATCAAAACCTATTTCCTTATAAAAACAAAAGTGGCACCGTGGTATTAACGAAAATCGAATTCAAGTTCGAATTCTAGGAGAAATAAATCATGGGATTTGGGAGGGACTACTGTCGAGGGTCATGTATTCGAAGTCGTGACCTTGACTGGAGATTTCGAGTTCAAGAAAAATGAAGATGAAGCAAATAATGATGCGATGGGTTAACGGTGTCCAGTAATTCACTGTCGTCAGCTAGGATAAGCAATTCGACTTCGAAGTCGCAATGGAGTTTGTTGAGCTCGACTTCTGAAAGGCCGAGCTAGGGTTCAAATTGGTCTTCTCAGCTGACGGTCAATGGTTGAGCGCAATTTTTGTCAAAAAGGGGGTCACGACTTACAGATGATGGTCAAAGTTGTTTTGAGATGGGGATGAGGCTGCTAAGTCACGGTTTCCAGATGAGGTTTTGGAGATGAAAATTTGTTGCGACGCTGTCAAGCAATGGACTGTGCAGATGGAGGAGATAGGAGGCGAAGCAGTAAACATAGGTCACGATTATCAACTACAGACGGGTCGTGGAGGAGATGGATGAACCAAGCAGTGGTATAAGTAGTCAAAGCCAGTCGAAGACAGTGCTGGGCGGTTTATGGAGTTGATGGATTTTGGTATAGTGTAGAATAAAGGGTTTATTTGTGTTGATTGGCAGCTATGAGTGCTCGAGGCTGTGTGGGCATAAAGAAGATGGTGAAAGAGATAGAGAACTCGGCATAAACAAGGAATTAAGGTAATTAATTTATAATTTATTTATTTAGTTAATGCTTATTGATGAACTTGGATTAAAATTTATTTAATTGATAGTCAATTTAAATTGAAATAGTTTAATCATAAAATAAAATTTGATGTATCGTGTTTATATAAATTATTTAGATTTATTTAATGGATTATATATAATCACATTAACTTATAAATACAATATTGAACCATGATTAAAGGAGATAAAAGCAAGTTTAAGTTTTAGTTACTAATTTAGTTAATTGGTTGCTTAGAAATATTTTGCTCAATTTATACAAGGTCTAAAATGCTAGCGCAAATTTGAGTTGGATCTTTAACGGGAAATGGATTTGGATTTTCTGGAAACAGATGGAATTTAGATAAAACATCTCTGATTCATTCCGTCAATTTAAATCACGGTGAGTAAATCTCACTCACCTTTAATTTAGAATTATTTTTATTCGTTAAAAATAATTGTTATTGCTTGTTTGAATGCTTTCTGTTGTTTTAAATATATTAGTTATTTAGGGTGACTATTATATATATATTGGTTTGGTAGTTGGATTTCCTGCAATCTCATTAGTGGATGCCCGCGGTACCATTAGCGGATGATTACCCTATACGCCCCACGCTATGATAGTGGATGACCTTCATACCGCGATATCCTACCACGAAGCAGGATGGGTATTATTTTTGTTGACTAACGTCTGTGATTGCAGGAAAACAGGTTGGAGGGATCCAACTGAATTCCTCAAAATATTATTGTTTGTTTGTTTTCACATATATTATCATATATGATATGTTGATTTAAAACTGAGTGGTTTGATTGTTTAATTATCACTGGGGCTTGAATGTTGATCTATAAAAATATTGTAAAAGAGATTTTGAGATTTTAAACGAGAAATTCTATTTTTCTAATAATAGAATTTGAAATTTGAATGGATTAAAAATATTGACTTGTTTTGAATAGACAAAACAAGTACTGAAATTTATAAGCAATGTTATATATATATATATATAGGAGATGGAAGTATTGAAATTTACAAACAATGATTGTAAATTGGAAAATGCAGGGGGATTGAATTGAATTTATAAACAAGGTTTATAAATAAAGGGAAAAATTATCATTTGATAATTTGAATAATTAAATTCAAATGTGGATTTAAAAATAGAAATGGGGAAATCGTTTAAAGAAATAAACGATGGAAGTTATTCTGATGTTCAGAATATAAATTGAACTAAAATAAATCCGTAAGGATTTATGATTTGAATTCGATTAATTCGAATTTATTTAAATAGGAGTTAAATTGAATATGAAAATAAATTGGGTGTTATATATATAAGTTATTATAAATAGAAATTTCCAAAATAAGATGTTGGTTTTAAATAGCTTTCGAAATAGACTTGTTTGAATATAAACCAAGGAAATTTATAAAATGGTGTTTATAAAAATAATGAATAAATTATTAAGAGATAATTTGAATATTTAAATTCAAATATGAATTTAAATATAGAGTTTGAACATAGAAATTCAAATAGAATTTGATTATAGATATTCAAACAGATTTTGAATATAGAAATTCAAAAGGAGTTGAATATAGAAAATTCAAATATAATTGAAAAGAGAATTTGAAAATAGAAAGTTGAAATCATTTCGAAATGAGAACGACGAAATATATTTCAGAATGTGGATTTTTAAATAGAATAGAAATGAATCCAAAGGATTTATAATTCATAAAAGAAATTGGAATTTAATTGAGAAGATCGAAGTATAAACAAATTTTATTTTTGAGTTAAGGAAAAATCGATAATTATAGGTAATCAAAAATATTATGTTGAAATGGAAAATTTATTTGATATGTATTAAAAATATATCAGAATGGAGTTGAATTTATTATAAACTAATTTTAAATGTTTATAAATATAAATATAATTAAAATGAACTCGCCGCAGCGCTGCAGTTCGTTTTGGCGATTCGAACTTCAATTGACTATATAGAAGTCAAGTTAAGTCGGAATTCTTTGAAACAAGAACCGTCGGGAATAGTTAAATAATAGTTTTCTAATGTAAGAGAAAAATATGAATTTCGTTGTATATATTTTGAGTTATGTCAAAATCAAATTTTTAGTTCTTTAGTATTTCAGGTTACAGGTTTTTGGACTTAGCTGGGGAGCTTATGGGAGTGCCGTCTGGATTGGGATTTATTACTTGTTTAGTCATATATGTATCCAGTGTTGGTGTGTTGTATATTAGGAGAATGATTATTCTCATTGT
The DNA here is from genome assembly GCA_030737875.1 of Allium sativum. NCBI lineage: Eukaryota > Viridiplantae > Streptophyta > Magnoliopsida > Asparagales > Amaryllidaceae > Allium > Allium sativum. The sequence continues at coordinate 707,611,767 of CM060916.1, read as the reverse complement.
TTAGTATTTTGATTGCCATATGTAAGGAAATAGATATACTTTATATTGGGTGGTGGCCTTGCCGGAACTTGATATGAAGTATGATGGGTGGTGGCCTTGCCGGAACTCATCTATCTATTATCCTCTACTTTTCTATGGCAATCATATTCGGGTAGGTGTTTGGATATTGTATCTTTATCCTTGGTTTCTTTATATATATATATATATATATGTGTGTGTGTGTGTGTGTGTGTGTGCTCTCTTCCTATTGGAGGATCACACATTATTCTATTTTCAAAAAAAAGAAAAGCAGTGCCATAACCATTTAAAACCCATAACGGTTTATTTAATTTTATAAAAGGATTTTAAGCAAATAAAAATCCAAATTTCTATTTAGAAAATTTCAGATTTGAGTTGTAAATTATATGTGAACTCAGGTGGAGTAATGAAGTGATTTTTTTGAAACAAAAATCAGATTTTTGATTATTGAATAGAATTAACTAATTTGAATAGTAATTAGTTAATGAGATTTTGAATTGATATTAGGCTTTGAATAAGTGAATTCGATTTGAAAATTTATATTTGAAATCGAAAAGGAAACTAGAATTGAAATTGAAATTCAATTTGGTTGTGAGCAAGTTAAATATTTTGTTTGAACATGTTATGTTCAAACCAAGAAGTGAAATTGGCAAAATAGCTAATTAAAGAATAAATGAGCGAAACTGAATTCAAACGATTGGATAGTGTTGAATTGAATTGGAAACAGGTGAGCATGTGTAGACAGGTATGGGATGAAGTATATGAAGATTTTAATTTATGTGCCCGACAAAAAGGTACATGTTTAAATTCATATATGAGATTTTATGCGCCGTATCAGCAAGCCGCTTCACTTTTTCTTTTTCTTTTGGATTGGTGAGGGCCATGGGAGGCTATTTGAAATATCCCGATGTTCCCGGAACAAGGGAGGTTATGGCGAACTTTTCCGGGAATTTAAGGAGTTAGAATATTTTTAAGAAAAACATTTGATAGTTAAAAATAAATGTATCGATATATATAGAATTCGACAAGGAAACGGATATAAAAATAGAATATTATAAACAAAAATGGAAATCGATAAGCTAGTAATAGAAAGAGAAACATATATACGTTTAAAAATGAATAAATCGGTTTTTATAATGTTGATTATTCGGGGTAAGTGGTTTTGTTTGTTTTGAAGTTAATGATGTTTTCAGTCAAGGTCTGAGAGGTAGTTTTACCCCAACTTGATTGATTTCATTTTTAATTGATAAATAGCAAGATCCAATCTCAAAGAGAAGTGTTGAATAATAGTTAGTTGAATGAAATATTTTGGGTTGTTGTAACGATGTTTTACACAGCATTCGTTTTAACCCAAGTGATGGAATTTTGGAAATATAAAAGTAAATATTTCCTGAGTATAATTAAAGTAGTCGGGAAAGAGATAAGTGATTGAAATTTGTTTCAATTTCAAATAGAATATATTTTCTAAGTGTAGAAATAAAAAGAGGTGATATAGGGAAATGTTTTTCCAAATAGCGTAAGAGTCCAACAAGATCACTGAAAATATTTGGTTAACGAATATTGATAGGGAAATGAAGAAGTGAATTAATTAATGAAATATTAATTAACAGGACTAGTGATTGATTGATGTTATGGATGAATTGAATGTTTGTTTATTTTCTTCGATAGTTAAATAACCGACTATCAAAGTGTTTGCCAATATCATTGTCAATATGGAGAGACCGGTTGGATTATTATTCGAGAACCACTCTGTATTGGCAGTAGCGTTGCGAATAAGATTATATGAAGAAAATTGAAGACGGAGTAAAATGCAAGGGCTTTTTCTATTAATAGAAATTTTGCCTTCGGTTTCGTTCAATCCCAAAACGAACGTAAATGGACGAATGTCTGACAGAGTATTTCCAATGATCATATATGTTGGTCTGTACATATATATACGGTGGCAACGGATTTATTCCCTTAGCATAATATCCAAAATATATTTGTGCAAATCAATCAGTGATTAACGGATTTGACAATGTGGCATTCAAAGTGATTGTGCTATCAATGAATGGAAAGTAATCGTAGCCTCAGGCCTCAACAACCGGGAAATGACAAAAATCGGGCAGGTAGCATGGCTATGTGGGTCACTCCCATTAGGATGTATAATCACCTATCTAGAGATTCATTTAATTCCTTATTCTATTCGATGCTGTCCCAATCGGGAAACGATTGCTAGTCCCAACCGTTGGTGATATACATTCGATACACTCAAGCGAAATGGGTGGTCGGTCATGTGTGTGTTGGGTTGCAAGATGTTCTTGTTGAACCCAGTGTATTCCTCTCTAGAGATACACTATCGGCAGGTGGTTCCATACCTTGTCATGTTGGAAATCCAATCTCCAATAAGCGCCCTCAGTTTTTGATTTTATATCATATATGGAGCGTGAGATGCAAGCGTTCCACTAGATTCTATTTATTTGATGTAGACATTATTATAATATCACTGGAATTGATATCAAAGATATTTTGGGTTATAAAGGTAAAAACCGTCCGTGTTTATGTGTGGATCGGTCTTACGATTATCATTTCTTTCGAAAGTATTTTGAAAGTTAAACAAATGGTTGGAGATTACTCACACCAGTCCCATGTCTGACCCAGAGTTTATCTTGTTTGTTTTCCCTAAACTCTTGGGTGCCCAAATTTGTACGGGCAGTCAAGTAGTCGGGATTTTACAGATTCATTTGGAGGAGCTGGAAGCAGGAGGCTTCACCAGTTAGCTATAGATTATCATATTTCCACTGTGTACTATGTTGTATCTGGAAACAGGTGTTTATAACTGTTCCAGGAATAACTGTTGTTCTCTGATAATGGTATGTATATACAGTTACTGATTTGTGTTTCAAAAGTTATGTTATATAATATATTTTATTCGTTCCGCTGTGAGTTGTGTCTTCTCTGTTTCCTTTTATTCTAACATTTCTTTTTTTCTATTTCTCACCCTCTAACTTCATTCTAATAATGATTCGTATTTCTGTGCAATTTGGGTTGGACGTGTGGTGTTATTAGTCAACTCAGATAGTACGGATTTGCGGGTCGTTACAAATACCCTCTTATAAATTTTATTTATAATCTCAGATTTAATGTAAACCCTTTTATATCTCGATCTGCTTTTACTTAATCTAAATGTTAAGTAAATATTTATTTAAGCTATCGTATTAGCTTAAAATCTCTTTTATAACTTCATTCACAAAACTCGGTTTTTAATATAAACCTGATCGTAAACTCCTTTCAAAAATTCAATTATCCTTTATTACAAAATTCGATTACTTATCTAAATGGATTCCATTTAAGAAGTAATTACTTAAATTAAAACAATACATTTATTTCAACATTTATTACTGTAAAAGTAGTTAATTACTTTATTAACTAAAATAAATAATCAATTTCCTTTTAAAGCCTTATAAAATTTAACAGTTATTCGTTAACCATTCCAGTAGATTAATTAAAACAATTTAATCAAATAATTATTTCAAATAAAACAGTTGACTTAGCCAACTCAAACGCGGTTATCTCGTTAACCAAATCTAATTTGTCTTTCTTTTAAATTAATTAATTAATATAATTAATTTAAATGCTTCCATATAATTATGTCTTGATAACACTTAATGAAATTCTTAACCCTTAGGTTAGTTCAACTTACCAATCATATAACATGAGATTTTACTTTATAATTTCATTAAGTAAATAATTACTTATACTTAAATAATAATTATTTATTATATATTTCCTTTTTAAAAACTTTCATTTCGAATAATAGATTTAAAAATCCACCTTTATTTATAAAATAAAATTTATAACTTCGTTTCTGTTGATTCACTGACGGTAAATCCATATTTATAAAACGATTGATTTTCATGGCATATGATGCCAATTACTCAGCCAATACTGCCCATTGGTTAAAAACACACAACCGTTGAATTCGAATCAACAACTAAATCAATTTGTCCAATCCATATCAGGTAAACAGTTCATATAATGGTAATATGAAAAAAAATTCAGGAATCCAGTTGGATCCCTCCGACATGTCTCCCTACATCCAAAACATTACTTCAAATAATATAATCCAATGTAATAAACAGATATAATAGTAATTAAACAACCAATAACAGCAATTCAAGTACTCATATTTAAATTCAATACGTTTATATTATTATAAACGTAACCAATAAGGTTAGTTACCTCGTTTGGAAATAAATCGTTAAAATAACGATTTGATTTCGTTTGAAATAAACGAACATTTAATTCAACCAACTTATTCAATATATAAATATTATTCTGCACACAGCAAAAAAATATTAACCATAGCACACAAATTAAAACCCAACTTATATAAAATATAAGTGGGATAAAAACTGAGTGAGTTATACTCACTTTGGTTTCCATTTTTATCGCTATAGAGGTTCGGTTACCGTTAAATTAAACAATGTTGTTGACACACTTTTTGGTAAAAGCTGTCACACTGAATATCCGGATAGCATCGCGCTCGGATATGGAGAACATCGTCAGAAGACAGTAGCGATTTGGTCAAAGTCGCATCACGAACAAAGAAAGGCCCGAAACTCCTATCAGACGACCTCTTTTGGGGCCGAAAACAACAATTATGGAGTTGAGCTCCGTAACACTTGTAGATCTCTGAATTTGCTTCAGTTTGAGCTTTGGTCTGTCTCAGGCGGACTTACGGTTTGACAGTTATGCCCATTTCCGTAAACTGGTGTAATCTGGCAATCTCCTGGATAAAGCAACGAAGCGTCACACGATCGGAGCATGGCTCATGCACCCTCGGATCACCCCTCATCGGATTGCCCACCTCGTCTCGTGAAGCACATGTAGACCATGACCCGATCGCCAGCACTTCACTCCAGCTCGCAACCAGACCTGGATTGTGATAGCCATATTGCGATCCGACCCATGACCACGAACCGAGCTCCAGACCTGCAGATACGCACACTGTTTTGACCTATTCTTAAGGCGACTCCTGCTCCTACTTTTCCGGATCGGGTGCCACGTACCCCATCACGAACCGGTCTTCCCAGAACCTATCCTACAGCTATAAATATACCATTTGAAGGCATTTTCAAGGATCTTTTGGCTCTAACTCCTCACATCTTCCACCATTGCTCTCTGCAAAACATTTTCAGCAGCAAAGGAGCCAAACTCCATATCATAACACAAGGATTTCGTGTATATTCTTATGATTTCTTACCTCTTTTCATTGTAAACACGAGGATTTCATGTATAAACCGAGAGAATTGTACTTGTAACTTCTTAGGATTTAAGAAGAGATAAAGTGGACGTAGGCTTGGTTTGAGCCGAACCACTATAAAAACATCGTGTGACTCCTCTTTATTTACTTTTTTATGCATTTTTGCGATCTGAGATCTTCATTTGGGTGTTAGGTCCATATTTTGGTCTAACATTTTGGCGCGCCAGGTAGGGGGCCACACGACAACTTCAACTTCTGCTTGGATTTTTTAGCTATTGGATAAATGGCAATCAAAAGGAACAAGACTGGAACTTCCGCTCATGCTGATGATGCTGACGCTGAAGACATAAGGAACGAGGCAAGCCAAGAAGTTTCCTCTCATGGAGATCCTTCTGCATACTTGACCAGAGACGAGATGGACGGAGTTCTCACTGAATTGACAGATTAGATGGCAAGGCAAGACGATCTCCTTCGAAAACAACAGGAAATGATCAACCAATTATTCACTCGGATGGATGGAAGGCCGAGCAACGTTCAAATCATTGGAAATGAAGCCACAGAAGCGGCTCGGGCATCACATGGACTCGGGGGCAGCCCCCTCGTTATTGTAAATGCACAGCTACCGACTTCATCTCCAGATCGGATGAACACCACATTGCAAGCCCCCATTCAATAGCATCAACAATCTCGTGATACACCTCCAGATCACGATCCGGATCGTGGTGCACCACCAGGCGTACGAGACAATCCCAGCAACTCGCTCATGTTTGCTCAACAACAACCGGTTCGTGACCTACCTCCAGGACCTGGTGGGATCACCCCCTTCTTCACGAACCTGCCTTATGAACCGACCCCCTCGAACCGGGTTGGGTCGTCACCCTCGATCCGCGAGCCGTGATCCCTAGGCAACAGCTCACCAACAACTTCCATCCTCTCCTGCATTCAACGCTGTGAGCACCAGCTCTGATTTTGGTAGTTTGCAATAGCTTTTTGAAGGCAATCGACTCGCTTATCTGATTCAATGCCTCTCGAGAGGCCGCACCTATCAAAATGACGTGGATGACGTCAATCACAACTCATTCACTCAGGAAATCAGGAATTCCTGCAATCCCCCGGATTTCAAACTCCCACAACTGGAGCTATACAACGGCAGGACGGATCCTACCGTGCACCTGATGCGCTACAAACGGCATATGGAAGTTCAATCAGCATCAGAAAACGTCATGGCTAAGTGTTTTCCCTCTTTCAGATTGATATAGAAGCCATGTAGATTCGGCAGCTAGAAACGGAATCGATCAACAACTGGAATATGTTGGTCGCTCGCTTCCTTGAACAGTTTCGGGTCCACATCACACGACCCAAGAACGTCATGTCACTCACCACAATCAAGCAGAGGCCTAGAGAAACTTTACGTTCCTTTCTGGAAAGATTCAACGTTGCAGCAGCATTAGTTGATCGCCCTAAACAATCAATGGTACTGATGGCAGCGGTATCCGGCGTTCTAGATAACATGGAAATCAAGAAATCTTTGTACCAAAATCCACCGCGAAATCTCGGCGAATTCTACCTTGAAGCAGATAGATTTCTGCGGGAATAAGATGCATCCTCCAAGAAGAAAGTTCTCGATGTCAACATGCTTAAAGATGGAGAACCGTCTGATTCTGGAAATGGCAAAGGAAAATCCGCCATCAAGAATGATCGCAACACTCAGCCCCGGAGAGGGCCCAGATATGAAAAGTACACTGAACTCAATGCACCACTCTCAGACATCTATCTGGACACGAATGGTGCTATCTCCTACCCAAAGCCTCCCAGGAGGGAGCCATCGCAAAGGGAATGTGATTCTGGAAAGCACTGCATATTCCACAACATGGACGGACATGACACAAATGACTGCAGGCATCTTCATGATCTGATTGAGGAACGTGTTAGACGTGGAGAGCTACCCGAGTATGTGATACCACCAACAGCGCCCGTACCTGCGCTGCCACCTCCTGCTCCCCGGAGATGGAATGACCCTGGATCGAGCTCTCGTGGGCTCATCATCAACTGATCTGGATGAGATCAGCTTTCATTTTCTGCATTTCTTAGGCTTTAAGATTTGGTTTTGCTTTCATTAGGTTTTCCGATTGGTTGAATTAGAGTACACACAAACGGAGTTAGGATGTATCCCTAAAGCGTGCTCTGGATTCGGTGTCAAACCAATCAGGATTTGCTTTGGTTTTACATTTTGATTTGAATAAGGACTTTCCAAGCATGGATAATGTTTGGAGAATTTAGGTATCTTGTCAGGATGTGGCAGGATCCTTAACTTCGGTTAAAGTATGGCTTATACTTATTATGGAACTCTAGGTATGGATTATGCCGAGGGACGGACTATCTTGTCAGGATGTGGCAAGCGTAGCTCTACTTCAGGTCTGAGTATGGTTTATACTCACTTTGGAATCTTAAGTATGGATTATACTTAGGAACAAATAACGGTCTTGACAGGATGTGATAAAAGAAATCAGGTATGGATTATACTCAGTTTGAACTCCAGGGTATGGATTATGATTTGTAAATGGTCTTGTCAGGATGTGATAAAAGAAATCGGGTATGGATTATACTCAATTTGGACTTCTGGGTATGGATTATGCCTGGAAATGTTGGCCCCTTGCCAGGACTAGGCAGGATGACTCAAACGTCCCTTGAGTATGGTTTATGCTCATTAGACGCCAAAGCATGGTTTATGCTCAGAAAATTTGAACAATATCGCCAGGATTTGGCATGTTTGTTTTTCCTTTATCTCTTTACAGGTATGGATTATATCTGTAGCTGGAAGACCCGGCAAGGTCATTGACATTATCGAATTTCTATGGCTTATAGATTTTTGTACTATCCAGAACACATCTTCCTTCAACAAGCAAGATATGTTCTAAGGGGCAAACTTGTTGACACATTTTTTGATAAAAGCTGTCATACTGAATATCTGGATAGCATCGCGCTCGGATATGGAGAACATCATTAGAAGACAGGCAGCGATTTGGTCAAAGTCGCATCACGAACAAAGAAAGGCCCGAAACTCCTATCAAACGACCTCGTTTGGGCCTAAAAACAACAATTACAGAGCTAAGCTCTATAACTCTTGTATATCTCTAAATTAACTTCAGTTTGTGCTTTGGTTTGTCTCAGTCGGACTACGGTTTGAAAGTTATGTCCGTTTCCATAAACTGGTTTAATCCGGCAATCTCCTGGATAAAGCAACGAAGCGTCACACAATCGGAGTATGGCTCATGTACCCTTGGACCGCCCCTCATCGGATCTCCCACCTCGTCTCATGAGGCACCTCGTCTCGTGGAGCACATGTAGACCACGACCCGATCGCCAGCACTTCACTCCAGCTCGCAACCAGACCCGGATCGTGATAGCTATATCGCGATCCGACCCATGACCACGAACCGATCTCCACACCTGTAGATACGCGCACCGTTTTGACCTATTCTTAAGGCTACTCTTGCTCTTACTTTTCTGGATCGGGTGCCACGTACCCCATCAAGAACCGATCTTCCCAGAACCTCTCCTACAGCTATAAATACACCATTTGAAGGCATTTTCAAGGATCTTTTGGCTCTAACTCCTCACATCTTCCACCATTGCTCTCTGCAAAACATTTTCAGCAGCAAAGGAGCCAAGCTCCATATGATAACACGAGGATTTCGTATATATTCTTATGATTTCTTACCTCTTTTCATTGTAAACACGAGGATTTCGTGTATAGACTAAGAGAATTGTACTTGTAACTTCTTAGGATTTAAGAAGAGATAAAGTGGACATAGGCTTGGTTCGTATGTCTCCTCTTTCTTTCTTTTTTACTTTTTTCTGCATTTTTGTGATCTGAGATCTGCATTTGGGTGTTAGGCCCAGATTTTGGTCTAACAAATGTTTAATTTAACTATAATTCCTAGTTGTTTCCGTCTTCGTTCAAATTTGTTCCATACGGTTGTGTTCTTCACACTAATTTCGACAAAATATCTTTTCGCTAAATTCTGGTAACATAGCAATAATTTATACGGGTTTGAGTATACAACTATTAATTTGTAATTAACTATACTTAATAAAACGTTGAGTAAATTACTTTGGTTCGTTCAGAAATTTAGGTCGACTTGTGAAATACCCAGACTCAAATTCATTTTCATCTGCCACGTTCTGTTGTTCAATCCCCTTTCCTTTTCTATATAGTTCGAAATCTTCTATCTAATTTTTATTTTTCAAACCAGAAGAGCCGACTTTGTCATCCCCATATTTTACCGTTTGAACTCCCTAAAACCAACATGTTCGCTACTTTAAACTTCTGCTTCAAATAACTATCACGAACTCGACTTCCTGCTTCTCCGCCACGTGCCCATTTTGTTTTATACATTCAATTGCCAAATTTTGCCGGCCCAATTGTTGATACTTCATAATTGAATACTGGCTCGACTTATTTCTTCGTAGCTTCTTCATTGCCTACTGATACTTCACGTTGAAACAACTTCATGTCCATTCTTCCCATCGTTAATACTGGAATCCCTTTGTGTCTCATTGTTTTAAATAGAAGCTTCTTCGTTCTTGGTTAAAACTGCTCCTCACGCTGGCCTTGTCTCCATTTTTTTGTTTCTTCTACATGTAAGTACGGGCTCAACGAAATCTTTCCCATTTTTTTAAATTTTGAACTGCCCTTCCAATGTTTACAAACAGCCCCACAGCTATGTTTAATTATTTCCTACTGTTCATATCTATATTAGAACCAATCCCAGTCTCGTTGCTTTGCTTCTCCATTTAAATCTTCCCTCCAGTTTCACATTATTTCCAAGCGTCTGCAATTTACCCCACAGCTTCCTTCGTGATTACTAACTTCGATTATGCCAAATAACCCACGCCACGAACCATGTAATCCTTTGCTGCCCTCCATACGTTGATCGGAGACCGATCATTCAACCCCAACGCAACCGTTTCTCCACCCTCGGTTACCGCCAGCTGAGCCACCCTCCAAGACTTCGCTGAACACTTGCAGTTCGCCCTGAACAACCATTGCTTCTAATCCCATTTTTGATCACCCCAACGACTTAAATTCGATCATCGCCGCACAACATGAGGATCTCGACTAGCTCAAGAAAATCATAGTTGGAAGCATGATTGATTGATTAGCGGATCAATAGATTTTGAGGAAGGAAGTTTTGAAGATTATTGGTCATTGAAATGTTGTATGGCGGCTATTATAATGTGTTGACCATGAAGTTGCTTCCAGGAAGAAAAAAATTAGGGTTTGTTATTTGTATGGGTATTTATAGGGTGATAAAATTATTAAAATAATATTAACTATACTTCACCACGAAGTAATGTGCTAAAACAATAATTTACAATCTCCGATCGGGGTGAAACTCCTAATTCAAGAATAGAAAAATATTCAGGACACGTGAGACAGGTTTCATCGAATTCCGATATCGTTTGTGGAAACTCCTTTATAAATCATGGGTGAAAAACATTCATTTAAATTTCCCATGGTCACAAAATAAATCCAAATAACTTGAAACTTGAAACACTACAACACCTAATCATTATGGATTTAATAAAATTAGTTTCGCTGAAAATAGAGTTCGTTTGCATATTGAACACAAAAAATACCCGGTCTACAAAAATGACAAACGATATATCTATCATGACTCTAAATTTCAATACGAATTCAATGGAATTCGTTTCGTAGCTTAGTTCAATCATTATCTCAAGTTACGTACAAAAAATATTTTAAATCGAATTAAATTATTAAATTAATCGCTATAATTTATAAATAATTTCATAGCGACTATTTGAAAATTTGAATTGGACATAACGAACAATTTATAACACGAAATCTCAATTTTTCTCTTTTATATGAAAACTATTATCCATTAGATAACGTTTCTTGTTTCACAGAATTTTGATTTAAAATTTATTATGTATATTCAATTGAAGATCAAATTAAAATTTATGAACTACCATGATGTTACGAGCTCGATTTATAATTACATATAAATTAAACGTTTAAACTTCGTTTTATAAACAAATTATGTATTTTAAATCCATTTAAAATCCCAAGTCAATATTTAATATAATCAAATAAATTAAATATTTGACTATGGAAAATACAGGACATTACATTCCTTCCCTATTAAAAGAATTTCATTACCGAAATTACTAAGGTAGAAGAAACGTTACAACCCATTGACTTTTCAAATTCTAATTTATTTCAAATCGAAACCGATTCACTATATATACAACCCATCGGCAGAGCCTCCCTTGTATGGAGTGACATCTGCGATATCGCAGGATCAAATAATATATGTACATCGACCCACATAGTTGGAAAACTAAATTCAAAGCCCAAAAATTATATTTTTGCGTAACTGTACCTTATGCAAGCGCTATTGTGCATATTTGCTCAACTTATTGCAATATACTCAACCAAAATCAACCTCAAAGCCTTCAGGCACCTATACTCAACTCAATTCAATAGGTAAGTAACCAATACATGTAATTCTAGATAATATTCATCTATCAACAAGTATACTTCACAAATACCAAAACTAAACAAGGATTAAATCATCCAATTTTAATTCATAAGTAGTTCAATTCAATTTATCATTATGGAATTCATTTCTTTAGCTTATAATTCATTCAATTTCATATTAAACCATTTACGAATTCTTTATTCAATCAGTCTAACAAACAACCAACGAACAACGCATACCCAATATAACCAATCATTCAATCTTTGATTAACTTTAATTAATATTCAATGTTAACATTTACTTGGGTTTTACAGACTGTAATTATCAATCGATTAATATTCGACTGATTTCCATAATTATTATTCATTCTTAACCAATTTAATTCCAATTCCATATTCAATAAGCTAATTTATTTTAAAAATTAGTTTACCCCAATTTAAAAAAAAAATCCAAATCCTGTTTTTTATTTGAATTGCTCTTCAAATTTAATTAACTTATTTTTAAGTTAATTTCTAATTCATTTTAACTTCAAATTAAATTTCTCATTCACACACTCCATATGTGAAATCTCTTCGGGTTATATTAAACCATTTCAAATTTCCAATTCAATTTGAATTCCACTCAAATCAATCAACAAATCAATACCTAAATAATTTGATAAATTATTTGTTTTCTATACAAAAATATTTTTTGGGTAAAATTATTTCATTTACCCCTTTTACAAAACAATATTGTAACCATTGCTAGTTCAATGCTTCTCAACACTTGCACCAATCAAACAACACAATACAAAACATTTTTATATAAAATTTACAAAAATGCTCTCATATATATACTCAAACTCAATCTAGGGAATTGTTAATCCCATCTCTATCGAGTTACGTCACAGAGCCAAGGTTATTCCTAAACCTTATGCTCTGATACCACTGTAACAACCCGGGATTCGACGCCCGAATTCCAACAATAATACATAAACCCATATTACTTGCCAGAACTCAAGTATCGAAAAACCCTAGATAGTTAATGAAAGAATATAGAGGGTGACATAAGAAAGAAAGACAATTTAGAATAGAAGAAGAACACAACATCAGAGTCACACATCGCAGCGGAATAAAATATAATATAGAAATAAAACTTTATAGCGAGCTTTGAAATAAAAACTTACCACCATCAGAGTACATATTCACATCTGGATAGTTATAATAATCTGTCCATGTATACAACACACAACGGAATACAACTCAATATCATACGTTTGAACTCATCCAGCACGTCTTCTGAAGTTCGCAGCGTCCAAAACCTAAACCTGAAAAACCCGGTCTAAGCCGAGCATTTACAAACGCCGGATCAGTCTGATGAACCGGAGTGAGAAAACATGGTAAGTTTATAAACAACATTCAACTTGTTTTTAAAGTCAAACCATTTCCTTTTGAAATCATATCTTATTCTGATATTATAATAGTGTCTAAACACAAATAAATATCAATCTAGTGGAAGTCTTGCATCTTACGCTCCACATATATGGTATACAATCAAAAACCGCGGGTTCTTATTGGAGATTGGATTTCCAATTTATGAAAAGGTATGGAACCACCTTCCGATAGTGTATCTCTAGAGGCGAATACACTGGGTTCAACAAGAACATCTTGCAACCCGACCACTCATTTCGATTGATTGCATCGATGTACATCACCAACGGTTGGGTGCGACCCACTGTTTCCCGATAATGGACAACATCAGAATAGATTAAAGAAAGAAATGAATTTTCTCTAGATCGGTGATTATACACCCTACTTGGGAGCTACCGACTTAGCCATGCTACTTTTCCGATTTTTGTTATTTCCCAGTTGAAGAGGCTTGAGGTTTAACACTACCTTTAGAACATCACATCACCATTCATTTTGAATGTCACATTTTCAGATCTGCTAAACCGCTAATTGACGACCACAAAAATACTCTGGACGTTAAGCTAAGAGGACGGTCGTTCTCCACCACTAACACAAATACATTTGTAAAAATCAACGTATGTGATTCTTAAGAAATATTCTGTTAGCCATTCGTCCATACAAGTCATCCAGGAATAGGATGAACCAAAGGTACTCTCCTACCACATCCTAAATATCATCCTATAGATCAGTAGCGAGTTGTAACAACCCCAAATTCAGAACTAATTCAAAAATTTTATTTTAGATATTTTAAGGGATTTTGAATATTTGAAATAAATTATTTTAAATAATAACAAGGAAAAATTTATTTAAATCGAAGTTAGAACAAATTTTTTCAATTTAATTATAAAAGAAGTTAAAAATGGCGCAACAGTTTGAAAATTCTATTTCAAATTTCAATTGACTGTACAGGATTCAAAATAGATCGGATTTCAGTGAAACAAGAAATATTTAAATCGGTTTGATTATATCTTTCCAAAGAATAAGAAAAATTGAAATTTCATAATAGGAATTAAAAGTTATGTCCAGTTTAAAATTCAGAATAGTCGCTATTGAATTTATACATATTTTATGTAATATAAAACCCTTAGAAATAGCCATTTTGCAAATGACCTCCGTTTTCGATGAAACCACTTTTGTTGGATCCAGAATGTCAAACTATTGCTAGATTCCGATTTTTATAATTTTTGGAATTAATATGTGAACGTGGCAAAATAAAATGTGTGTTGACTATTTCAGTCAATTTGGATCGACCAGAAAATGGCCATTTTCCAACGGTCTCCGAATTCGACAAAATTAGTCTTGTTAGGACTGTATCGTCAAAACAAAGCTAGAAATAATTTTTCTGTAATTTTTAGAGTCAGTATGTGGCCCTGGTAATTTAAAATGTACGTTTAAATTAAATATACATTGATTTATATTTTATTTTTTAAGAAAAACCTATCGAAACAGTCGAATTAGCATATCGGACATATCCCATTGTGTCCGGAATGGGGATATTTGGCTAGGGCCGACACTCAGTGGGTTTGATTTGGAGTGTGTGTCAACATATAGATATTTTTGAAAATAAATAAAATAAAATAAGAATACGGTATAAATACCCCCCAAATACACTGTATTTTACCAAACCCTAATCTCTTATAACCTGCCGCTGCCATCTACACAAATAGAGGGCCGATGTCTTCACTTCTTTCTCCCCCAAAATATCCTCATCCAAACAGTAATTCGAAGAACTTCATGAACAAATCTCGTAGAGCACGACAAGACCAAGGAGGCCAACGGTTGTGATCATCTGTAGTTTCTCGAATTGGAGAAAATCTCGCCTCAAACACTCAGCGTTCGAACACGAATTCAATGGCCATGGGGTGATCGGAATTCAAGGCGTTGGTGGCACCTGAAGGGGAGTCGACGGCGATCAATGTGGGTGTGTCTGATGGGATTCCGGCGTATCGTGGCGGAGTGGGGTTCAAACCCTAAGTCGCGAGCAGTTTATCTGGATTACGGGTTTAGTTATATAAACAAAACAAAGATGAAAGGTTATTTTCTCTTTAACTATTTAATTTAAAATAAAAAAACCATAGCTAAATTCTGTTTTTGTTTATAAAAAAAATCCGAAATAAATATAAAATAGTATTAACAAAAACCATAGTTGTATGAACATCATTGTTTTATAAAAAAATCTTGTTTTATAAAAATCCTTGTCAAATAAAATATACATTGTTTGAATTATATAAACTTCATTGTTTTGAAAAATATAAACATCATTGTTCTTGAAAAATAAACATCATTATTCTTGATAGAAAAATATACATTGTTTTTTATAGAAAACATACGTTGTTTTGATAGAAAAATATATATTATTTTGTGAAATCAAATAAGCATTGTTTTGGATGTAAAACATTAACATGTTTTTGAAAGCAAAAACATTAACATGTTTTTAAAAATAAAATATGAACATGTTTTGAAAATAAAAGATTAACATTGTTTTTGGTAAATATAAATAACATTGTTTTGTAAAGAAATATAAAATAAAAGTGACATAGTTTTATAGAATAAAAGATCAAAGTTTTAACAATAAAAAGATCAAAGTTTTATCAAATAAAATGATGCATTATTCTTCAACAAAATTAGCATACATTTTGAAAACAAAATTAGCGTATGTTTTGAATATAACAATAGCGTATGTTTGGAAAATAACATTAGCATTTGTTTTGAATATGAAAAGAACTTTGTCTTGAATATAAAAAGAACTTTGTTTTGATAAAAAGAGAACATTGTTTTCATATATAAAGCAGTGTATTTAAAATAGAATTGTTTTCCAAAGTAAGAACATCATTGTTTTGAAAAGCAAGGTCAGAATTGTTTTGAAAAGTAAAATTAGCATTTGTTAGAAAAGAAATTTTGCATTGTTTTGAAAAGAAAAATCGCATTGTTTCTAATATAAAAACCATATTGTTTTTAACATGATTTTTATATAAACATAACGTAAATAAAAATCTGTTTTTTACCATATATATAGAACAATATTAAAAATATGATTTTTAATACAAACTATGTGACATAGACTGCGATGGAACTGAATGGAAGTAGAACGGAATCTGAATTGTCTGCTAAAGACCGACGGAGTGGAAACCAAAGGTGAGAACTCCTCACTAAAATTTCTACACAGTTATTTGTTTACTTTTATAACTGAAATATATAGAATTGCCAGTTTAGATTTTTATCAGTTTAATCACTATAAACTGTACTATGCTTGATTAAATCACTCCCCTCGTCCACAAACCATGGACGATTTAAATTGACTGCATTGTATGTTGTTTGTGATGTTGAAATGATCAAAAATAATGTTAACATGAGTTTGGTAGTTGAAATTAGAATATAAATATTTATTTATAATTTGAAGTTTAAACAGTAAAAATTGGTTAAATTTATTAACCAATAACTTGTTTAAATAAAATACTGTTGTTTGAAAACCCCACACTAGTCAGGGGATGATAATTTGTTCACATCTCCTGTTACAACCCCATTCCCCGTACTGACGGCGGCAAGGGTAATCTTTGGAATATAACACATAAACAGATAATAGCAGAGAAAAATTAAATAAATACACCAGATAATGTACAAATAATACACTGAATAAACGTAATCATCAGAGTTACACAGTATATAGGATCATACTTAGTACAAATACAGTTCAGCTATACATAAATGTCTACAGCGGAAAACAAACATAATATGTACAATAGGAGCTGAACAGCATAAAATAGATAAATGATAGAATCCATCTTCAGCTCCAGCTATCCAGAAAGAGCCTACTAAAACCTGAATACAAGGCTGCCCGTGTAGAAAGAGGGGAACCCGAGTTTGCAAGTAAAACAAACTATGAGTCAGTTATGGGACTGGTATGAGAAATCTACTTCACACATTTTATAATATGGCTAATCACAGGACCACGCTACTTTCGCGGAACGGGTTTACTCCATTGGATTGCCAGTGCTTTACAACAAGTAAATCTTTTAAACATCGCAATGCTTTTTATAAAAATGAAGCCATTATAAGACTCAGTTCCCATCACACAATGCAACGCAAACTAGAGGATAGAGTTTTTACCTTATAATGGCCAAAATATGCTTGATACGAATAAAACAAAAGCATTTGATATTACTAGTGTTTATATGTTTCAAAAACAATTTCAAATCATAAGTATCAATCATAGACGACATGAGCGTCTCATGCCACTATGTCGCCAAATATAGGTTTACAATCAAAACCGCACAATCACTTATTTGGAAATTGGATTTCCGTCATGAAACAAGGCAAAAGATAGTCCTTACCGACTTTGAGACTCTCTAGCCTGAGCCTCAGGACTCAGACACAAGTGAGCCCTTGGATTGTCAGGGTCGGTCCACCGATGTGGATTAAAATGCCTGAACACTGTGTTTCCCCACCCTTTGGGGCGTAAATGAGCCAACGAATGACTCCATCGGTCCGGATCGACTGATATAACCGAGGCGCCTCGCAACAGCAACAACCACATAGGTGAAAATAATATAAATGTCAGCTAGTTCAAGCACCGACACCACCTCTAACTAGAAAGAAACACATGTCCTCCCTGAGGCCCTCTCTCGTTTCTGGTTCATACTGGGGTGTGGGGCTCGCGAATTCACGTTATACACAAAGCTACGCCACACAGGCGGTGCTTTGATCATCACCACAAGACTTTGCTTTTCAACAGAAGCCTTGATCACTGCATGCTGCTTTGATCATCACCACAAGACTTTGCTTTTCAATAGAAGCCTTGATCACTGCATCTTAGCATGCCACACAGGCAATTCACACCATGCAACTGATGGCTATCAATCACACAGAATGAATTCCAATGTCGGACACACAGTCCATTTACAAGTCCGTTCTGGGTCTGAACGAAACCGGAGGCACTATATACCTTGCATACCCATCGATCTCCACGTACGTCTGGACAATCACCACTCATTATCCATATTTCGGGATGGCTCCCAATCAGGACATCAATTACCATCCAACCGAGGTGAAGATCTCCGGTCTTCAACCACCGTCTTCATCTTCGACTTCTTATCGTTGATTCAGTTATTCAGAATGAGATAAACCCGGTCATTCTGAGCAACTCGCGTATATAATAAAAAGTGCTACAAAAACGCGACCTATGCCTCATTTCAATTCATCAGTCACTAACCGTGAATCAGTAAGAGAACGATTTCCCAAATGTTAACCCCGAAGGTCGAAACCAACATCAGATCAAAACCCAGGAAACCATTCGACTTAGCTAACCTTCAGTTAGTTTTTAAACTTCACATTCCATATCGTTTATAATATTTTATAATGATTTATCACTATTTTTATTTATTTATTTATAGCCAATTCATTCAAACGATGCTTCAGGCCATAATGCGGCCGTGGCGCTGTTTTTCTTCAGATTTGATTCACACATATCTGAAAATCTAACCGTTGGATCATCACAAATTTTACATCATTAGAAAGATCTTTTCAAACGAATCCAACGGTTCCAGTTTTGGGAAAATCCAACGGTCGGATCTCCTAGCACACTCATTTGAAGTTTCGATTTCAAAATACGAACTACAGCGTCGTTATTCGATTTAATTTAATTATATTTATATATATATATATATATAAATATAATCGATTTTGGCACTGTTTTTCTTCAGATTTGAATTAAACATTCCAGACAATCCAACTGTTGGATCTTTACAAAGTTGGTGTCGTTGGAAAGATATTTCCAAAGCGAACCCAACGGTTTCGGTTTCGGGAAAATCCGATGGTCGGATCTCCCGCATTAATCGTTTGAAATCACGGTTTCAAAACACGAACTGCAGCTTCATTATTCGATATATTTCGATTCTATTTATATATAAATATATAAATATAATCAATTCTTCGATTTCAAAACAATATTCTTTTCATACATTTGATAAAAATGATATTTTTATCCACCCGATATTCATTTCAACACTTCACTATTTTTAACAATTCATGTATATAATAAAAAGGTGATTTTTATTGCAAAACAATTCATTTCAAAACACGACTATTTTATATAATTCATATAGGTGATAAAATATGATTTTTATTATAAAATAATTTATTTCAAAACACGACTATTTTATATAGTTCATATAGATGATAAAAATAGGATTTTTATTATAAAACAATTTATTTCAAACACGAATACCATTCAACACATGAATTTCTATTCAACGAATGAATTTCTATTCAACACATGAATTTCTATTCAACACACGAATATATTCCAACATATGAAAATAATTCTAACACAAGAATATTATTCAAAATTTCGGTAGCATAACGGCAGGGTAGTTAAAACCGGGGCCGTCCCTAGTACGGCTCCTCGCTCTCCCTTAAAGCCTCACAGCTTTTGACAATGGGGATTTCATGCATCTAGTTCGCACGCAGGCGGAATGTATATTTTTTTCCATTTCCACAAACTAATCCTATGTGGTTTCAACCAAGTAATTCTCAACCACAAACGGGTATTTTTCAACTACAATCAATCAATTTCAACCACAAACAATTTTTAATCAACCATTCGCTATCAATCAATTTTCACACCAATCACAACCAATAAATATCGTCCATGGTTTGTCGACGAGGGGTGTATATATATAAGCATTTCACTTCTATTCAACACATACATATTTTTTACAATGCATATATAACTTATACATCGAACGTACAACTTATACAACGCTTATACATGAGGTGTACAACGCTTATATAACTCATACATCGACTATATAATTTATACATCATCGTTTTCCATATCGTTTATAATTTAGAAATCTCACATTGGGTTCCACTCCACCAAAAATAGCAGAAGGCTCAGAAAAGTATGCAGTCTCTTCTGGAATGTAGAAGACGTCCACACGAGTCCACTGTCTCTTGTTTCACTGAATTTTGTCAAGAAATGAAAAAGATATAATTTTTACAGTGAAATCAAAAACCGTAGCGCTTAGAAGTGCTATAGAATATAAAATAAAATAAACTGCCGTACCCTTCTATTTTGATTCAAAACTAGGTTTGGATTTTGCTCTCGATCCGCAGCACGATAGGAAGATCGGCTTGTACCACGCTGTAGAGAGGAGAGAGATGCTGCCAACGATGGTAGCGCGGTCACCTGCGATCGCCGGAGGACGGCTCGTTCTCGGCCGAGGCGGCGGGTCTTCTCGTGCTCGATTCTCGAGCTACATACGACGGGGGTGGGCGAATCCTATATGGAATTGAAGAGGAGGCCCTGATCTTGAAAAAGTTCCAAAGGAGGGGGTAGTTTCGTTGAGAGATGGAAGAGAAAAGGAGGGAAGAATCGAAGCCGCGCCGCCGTTTATCGTGATTGCGAGGGAGAAGACTGTTGGGGGGAATCTGATGTGGACCAATCATTTTTTTTATATATTTATAAATTTTAAAACCCAAAAATACCCCTTGCCTCATATGAACTCCAATCCAAACCCAACAACTGTCGTCTGTAACACCCCACCTCCGCTAGGGTCACTCACAAAGGGAATGCCCGAGTTTTGGAGGGGTATTATCTAGTAAACAGGCACAGAGATAACACAAGACAGAACATAGATAAAATAGAGTATATAAAGCAGCGGATATAAACTTTAAAACCAAATCTCATTACTGAAAAATAGAGTCAAAACCTCTTACGTCAAAATGCCAAGTCATTATTTCATTACATAAAGTTCTAAAGAAGCAAAGTACTTAAAACAACATAAGTAAATTATTATTCCCCAAAAAGTGCATGAGTGCAGCCATAGCATAGCTCAAGACCAAACTGTACATGAGCTGTCAGAAAACAAGCAAAGTCCAAGCTAAGAGCTAGAGTTTCCTCCCTGAGAACCTGGGGGGGAAGGGGGGCGAAAGGCAAAGAGGCGAAAGAAAACGGGTCAGTCAAAAAGACTGGTAAGCCCTAGTGACTATAAGCATAGAAACTAGTAAAGTTAACAAGACATGAATAAACTGGAATTAAACATAGGAATGATGATAAGTCTGACATGATAACTAAGCTAACAAGATAACTCAAGTCTAACATTGCGTATTCAAGGTTCGCCATACCAACTATACTGGTATACTAATCCCGTGTCAACTATAAATCAAGAAATAATCCCTTGGCCCAATATCGTGAAGTGACCCAATTCGGGGTCCAACGGTATGATCTAATCGATCGACTCCCAACAAGTCTAGCTCGTCGCGTGTCTGTGTCATACGGCCCTATCACGAATGTAGTCACATGTGCTAGGTCCACCATATGATGTATCAAGCCCTAGGGTGCCAACCACCGACACGAATCAAGAATGCACAGATAATCAGACTGATGCCCAATGCCTGCTTTTTCAACTCCGGACTAAGTGCACGACCCTAGTCCGCCTGAACCTACAATGGCGCACCAACTCAGTTGTCGTTCTGGTCACTTACAATCAACCCAGCAATCGTGCCCCACCCTGCCTAGTCCCAGGGTACCGTGATACATCTAGTGGGTTACTGCTGAAAAGGACCGCGTAACTAGGGTTTCGTTCAGCAGGTTAAGTTGTCATTTAAAATCGAGACTTAACCCCATCTACGTGTCATGTCAAATTGACTAAGTGTGTCGTTCTAGTTCAAGATTTAGTCCTACGAATCATGTGTCAGGTTGGTTAAGTGTGTTCAAGCGGTTCATGACTTAACCCTATCAAATCAACGTGTCAAATTGGTTAAGTATATTCAAGTGGTCCATGACTTAACCCTATCCAGTGGCATTAATTTACTTAATGCACCCCTAACCTCTCACATTAGACTTGGTTATGGTTACTGGATGTGCCGGGCGGGTCCGGGCAGTTTTACACCATAACCTAGTCTAACCTCGGGTTTCGAGTGCGATATGACCAACTACTCACATTGGGTCCTATTGTTTGCAGTTACTGGATTCGCCGGGCGGTTCCGGGCAGATTTATACTGCAAACTCAACCCAACCTCGAGTTGTCCACGTTCAAGTTATCTAAGTGTCATGTCCCAAATTCATATTTTCAAGTATAATTTCATGTCAAGTTCATGTTCCTATCCAAGCTCAAGTTATAACGATATTCATGTTTTCAAGTTCATACTAAATTCAGGTTTTCCTAAACTACCCAAATCACATCCCCAACGCTCGTGAATTCGAATCAAGGCAATAGATGTAACTAGGGAATAACATAACAAGGATGGGTATAAAGTGGCAAAGGTGATTTCAAGGCAAGCATGGTGTAACTTGAGATATGATCATAACACCACTGGCATATGAAATAGGGTGATAAACATAGCAATAAATGACATAAGATGATAATCCTAAACTTGTGACTAGCAATAGTTTCAACATCACAACATCACAGGCATGTTAAAATAATGATAGGGTTTAGGTTATGACATGAACAAGCCCCTAAATCAAGTTCTTATCAGTATTCCACAAATCAAGGTTCAATATGAACGGTACTAGGTTCAAGGTGAATAGATCTAGGGTGAACAAGAGTAGATCTAAAATAATAGATCAAAAAGGAATAGTCATAGATCAAAGATATACAAGAGTAGGTCTCAAGTAGTTATCATATTTATGTTCAACTTCAATTTACACATGTCCATATTAAGTTTAGAGTTTAGATCTAAGAGTAACTGGGGCTTACAGATCGTGGTTTTTGAGAATTAAGAACATAAATTGTCGTAGGATCGTTGTTGAGATGTTGATATATTCCCTTGAATTATTGTAGAAACGTTGGCCTTCGATTTGGATCTAGTTTGAATGTTTAAGCTTCAAGTTGGAGGCGGCGGCCATGGTTCAAGAGGAGACTTAGCAGCATAATGGTGTTAGAAAGAATTGTTGTGGATTAGCCTAGGTCTTAGGGTGTTTTTATAGTTGCAACAACTAGTTTAGGCCATAGGATAAACCCTAGAATCGATCTGAACCGCCAAAAATCGTCACAGGCCCTCAAACAAGCCAACAGGGTCAAACAGGAGCAACCAGGCCCAAACCAGGTTCGGGGACCAGGTCGACACCCAAGTCGACTGCGCAGTCGACCTGGTCCTGGGGGTGTCGACTGCCCAGTCGACTCCCCAGTCGACCTGGGGTGCTGGGCGGGAAATTTCCCGCCCAGTCTGTCTGGGTTTTGAAATTCGAATTTAAACTCGAATTCAAACTGTTTTGAACTCTGAAAATTTCTGAAACTTTGGGGAGCCATAACTTGGTCATACGGACTCCGATTTTCGAAAACTCGGGCTCGATTTCATGCAGAATTCCGAGACGACTGCAATGGCGCAACCCGTTTCCCTGGGTTCTTATTTTAAAATTTAATTCTGCCTAGATTTATGGTTATAACACGTTATCAAAATACGGGTTGTTACATTCTCCCCTCCTTAAAGGATTTCGTCCCCGAAATCTCTAAGTTAGGAAGAACGTATCCTACCATCCATCATCCATCTACTCAAAACATCATCCACAAGCAAACATTGTCCTTAAGAGATTTATAATGCTGTATGAACATATGCAGAAAGTGTGTGTATATTTTCCTTATCTAATGCAAATGATCATGCCTGATTGATCTTTCTAATGCAAAATATGTTTAGTGTCATGAATCCAACATGTATGCAAATAATCCTAGTCACGTAAGAACTATATGTGTGCACAAACATTCATCCATATGCAACATTCATATGATAACACATTCAATTTCATCCATAAATAAGTATAAACACTCATGCATATGCAATATGAAAATGTGTCTGAGCCGATCTAGTGCCTAATGTGTGTTATGCAACCACGAGCAATCACTTGCAACCATTCGCAAACATCAAGCATAACATGTTTCAAATACATGTTTACATTCATAGGATTCTACCTAAGGTTCTCAAGACAGGATCGAAAGGATATACAAGATAAAACCGAGTATCTAGGGAAAAGAAGTTAAAGATGTACCCCTAGAAGGTCCTTCTTGCGGGGCTTGCCCTTGCTTCTTAGGGCAGTTCTTGCTGATGTGTCCAGTTTCACCGCATTGAAAACATGCTCCTATCTTCATCTTCTTCTTCCTACAGTCCTGGACTATATGCCCATCAATACCACAGAAGTTGCATTTTCTTTTCTCACGTGACTTGTCATTCTTGTTGTTGCTGTTCTTTCCTCCTTTCTCGGAGTCTACCTTCTTGTCTTGAGACTCATTCGCCTTGACCTTCTTCTTGCCATTCTCGTCTTCTTCATGAAGTAGGGCCATATTCACCAAGCTTTCAAAGGTCGCCCCCATGGGTACATGAGTCATGGCCATAGTGTGGAGTGGCTCGCTCAATCCTCGAGCAAAGCGTAGAGCCTTCTTCTCAGCCATGTTGACTAAGTCCAAACCAAACCGAGCAAGCTGATTAAACTTATTCACGTATTCCCTAACTGACATGTCCCCTTGCTTGAGTGCCCGGAACCTCTCCATCTGAAGACTCGCTTCTACGGATGATAAAAACTTAAGCCCAAACCTCTCTCTAAAGTCTTCCCAAGTCCCAATTGGTCTGGTAGCGTTGGTGACTTCCCACCAAAATGCGGCTTCCTCTTTCAACAACAATGCTGCCAACTGAACTTTCCTATGATCCTCCATATCGAAAATAACAAACAAGTCTTTAGTCTCTTTTAGCCAGTTTCGCGCCTCAACGAAGGTTTCAGTTCCAACGAAGTTCTTGCCGCCCATTCCTATAAAGTCCTTGCATATTTTGGCGAAGGCGGTACCCGGAGGAGGAGGAGGGATATCTGCTGGGCCCGCGCCGTTGGCCCTAGCTTCCAAGTATCTTCGGAACCAGCCAGGTATGGGTACTCCCTCAGGAAGGTTAAGATCAGACATGCTGAAAAGCGAAAAGGAAAAAGATTCAAATGAGGAAACAAAGGAAAGTGCTAATGGCTTTTGGGGAATAGCCTTTTCTTAAAAATAAAAATTTTCTTGAAAAATGTTTCTTTATAAACGGTTTTGAAAATAGTTTCAGAAGGTTTTTAAAACTTTTGCCCAGTCTGGTAACCTTCTGCTCTGATACTAAATGTAACACCCCACCTCCACTAGGGTCACTTACAAAGGGAATGCCCTTGTTTTGGAGGGGTATTATCTAGTAAACTGGCACAAAGATAACACAAGACAGAACATAGATAAAATAGAGTATATAAAGCAGCGGATATAAACTTTAAAACCAAATCTCATTACTGAAAAATAGAGTCAAAACCTCTTACATCAAAATGCCAAGTCATTATTTCGTTACATCAAGTTCCAAAGAAGCAATGTACTTAACACAACATAAGTAAAATATTATTCCCCAAAAAGTGCATGAGTGCAGCCATAGCATAGCTCAAGACCAAACCGTACATGAGCTGTCAGAAAACAAGCAAAGTCCAAGCTAAGAGCTAGAGTTTCCTCCCTGAGAACCGGGGGGGGGAGAAAAGACAAAGAGGCGAAAGAAAATGGGTCAGTCAAAAAGAGCCCTAGTGACTATCAGCATAGAAACTAGTAAAGTTAACAAGACATGAATAAAGTGGAATTAAACATAGGAATGATGATAAGTCTGACATGATAACTAAGCTAACAAGATAACTCAAGTCTAACATTGCGTATTCAAGGTTCGCCATACCAACTATACTGGTATACTAATCCCGTGTCAACTATAAATCAAGAAATAATCCCTTGGCCCAATATCGTGAAGTGACCCAATTCGGGGTCCAACGGTATGATCTAATCGATCGGCTCCCTACAAGTCTAGCTCGTCGTGTGTCTGTGTCATACGGCCCTATCACGAATGTAGTCACCTGTGCTAGGTCCACCATAGGGTGTATCAAGCCCCAGGGTGCCAACCACCGACACGAATCAAGAATGCACAGATAATCCTACTGATGCCCAATGCCCGCTTTTTCAACTCCGGACTAAGTGCACGACCCTAGTCCGCCTGAACCTACAATGGCGCACCAACTCAGTCGTCGTTCTGGTCGCTTACAATCAGCCCAACAATCGTGCCCCACCCTGCCTAGTCCTAGGGTACCGTGATACATCTAGTGGGTTACTGTTGAAAAGGACCGCGTAACTAGGGTTTCGTTCAGCAGGTTAAGTTGTCATTTAAAATCGAGACTTAACCCCATCTACGTGTCATGTCAAATTGACTAAGTGTGTCATTCTAGTTCAAGACTTAGTCCTACGAATCATGTGTCAGGTTGGTTATGTGTGTTCAAGCGGTTCATGACTTAACCCTATCAAATCAACGTGTCAAATTGGTTAGGTATATTCAAGTGGTCCATGACTTAACCCTATCCAGTGGCATTAATTTACTTAATGCACCCCTAAACTCTCACATTAGACTTGGTTATGGTTACTGGATGTGCCGGGCGGGTCCGGGCAGTTTTACATCATAACCTAGTCTAACCTCGGGTTTCGAGTGCGATATGACCAACTACTCACATTGGGTCCTATTGTTTGCAGTTACTGGATTCGCCGGGCGGTTCCGGGTAGATTTATACTACAAACTCAACCCAACCTCGAGTTGGCCACGTTCAAGTTATCTAAGTGTCATGTCCCAAATTCATATTTTCAAGTATAATTTCATGTCAAGTTCATGTTCCTATCCAAGCTCAAGTTATATCGATATTCATGTTTTCAAGTTCATACTAAATTCAGGTTTTCCTAAACTACCCAAATCGCATCGCCAACGCTCGTGAATTCGAATCAAGGCAATAGATGTAACTAGGGAATAACATAACAAGGATGGGTATAAAGTGGCAAAGGTGATTTCAAGGCAAGCATGGTGTAACTTGAGATATGATCATAACATCACTGGCATATGAAATAGGGTGATAAACATAGCAATTAACGACATAAGATGATAATCCTAAACTTGTGACTAGCAATAGTTTCAACATCACAACATCACAGGCATGTTAAAATAATGATAGGGTTTAGGTTATGACATGAACAGGCCCCTAAATCAAGTTCTTATCAGTATTCCACAAATCAAGGTTCAATATGAACGGTACTATCCGCAAATCAAGGTTCAATATGAACGGTACTAGGTTCAAGGTGAATAGATCTAGGGTGAACAAGAGTAGATCTAAAATAATAGATCAAAAAGGAATAGTCATAGATCAAAGATATACAAGAGTAGGTCTAAAGTAGTTATCATGTTTATGTTCAACTTCAATTTACACATGTCCATATTAAGTTTAGAGTTTAGATCTAAGAGTAACTGGGGCTTACAGATCGTGGTTTTTGAGAACTAAGAACAGAAATTGTCGTAGGATCGTTGTTGGGATGTTGATATATTCCCTTGAATTGTTGTAGAAACGTTGGCATTCGATTTGGATCTAGTTTGAATGTTTAAGCTTCAAGTTGGAGGCGGGGGCCATGGTTCAAGAGGAGACTTAGCAGCATAATGGTGTTAGAAAGAATTGTTGTGGATTAGCCTAGGTCTTAGGGTGTTTTTCTAGTTGCAACAACTAGTTTAGGACATAGGATAAACCCTAGAATCGATCTGAACCGCCAAAAATCGTCATAGGGCCTCAAACAAGCCAACAGGGTCAAGCAGGAGCAACCAGGCCCAAACCAGGTTTGGGGACCAGGTCGACACCCAAGTCGACTGCGCAGTCGACCTGGTCCTAGGGGTGTCGACTACCCAGTCGACTCCCCAGTTGACCTGGGGTGCTGGGCGGGAAATTTCTCGCCTAGTCTGTCTGGGTTTTGAAATTCGAATTTGAACTCGAATTCGAACTGTTTTGAACTCTGAAAATTTCTGAAACTTTGGGGAGCCATAACTTGGTCATACGGACTCCGATTTTCGAAAACTCGGACTCGATTTCATGCAGAATTCCGAGACGAACGCAATGCGCAACCCGTTTCCCTTGGTTCTTATTTTAAAATTTAATTCTGCCTAGATTTATGGTTATAACACGTTATCAAAATACGGGTTGTTACATTCTCCCCTCCTTAAAGGATTTTGTCCCCGAAATCTCTAAGTTAGGAAGAACGTATCCTACCATCCATCATCCATCTACTCAAAACATCATCCACAAGCAAACATTGTCCTTAAGAGATTTCTAATGCTGTATGAACATATGCAAAAAGTGTGTGTATATGTTCCTTATCTAATGCAAATGATCAGGCCTGATTGATCTTTCTAATGCAAAATATGTTTAGTGTCATGAATCCAACATGTATGCAAATAATCCTAGTCACGTAAGCACTATATGTGTGCACAAACATTCATCCATATGCAACATTCATATGATAACACATTCAATTTCATCCATAAATAAGTATAAACACTCATGCATATGCAATATGAAAATGTGTCTGAGCCGATCTAGTGCCTAATGTGTGTTATGCAACCACGAGCAATCACTTGCAACCATTCGCAAACATCAAGCATAACATGTTTCAAATACATGTTTACATTCATAGGATTCTACATAAGGTTCTCAAGACAGGATCGAAAGGATATACAAGATAAAATCGAGTATCTAGGGAAAAGAAGTTAAAGATGTACCCCTAGAAGGTCCTTCTTGCGGGGCTTGCCCTTGCTTCTTAGGGCAGTTCTTGCTGATGTGTCCAGTTTCACCGCATTGAAAACATGCTCCTATCTTCATCTTCTTCTTCCTACAGTCCTGGACTATATGCCCGTCAATACCACAGAAGTTGCATTTTCTTTTCTCACGCGACTTGTCATTCTTGTTGTTGCTGTTCTTTCCTCCTTTCTCGGAGTCTACCTTCTTGTCTTGAGATTCATTCGCCTTGACCTTCTTCTTGCCATTCTCGTCTTCTTCATGAAGTAGGGCCATATTCACCAAGCTTTCAAAGGTCGCCCCCATGGGTACATGAGTCATGGCCATAGTGTGGAGTGGCTCGCTCAATCCTCGAGCAAAGCGTAGAGCCTTCTTCTCAGCCGTGTTGACTAAGTCCAAACCAAACCGAGCAAGCTGATTAAACTTATTCACGTATTCCCTAACTGACATGTCCCCTTGCTTAAGTGCCAGGAACCTCTCCATCTGAAGACTCACTTCTACGGATGATAAAAACTTAAGCCCGAACCTCTCTCTAAAGTTTGCCTAAGTCTCAATTGGCCTGGTAGTGTTGGTGACTTCCCACCAAAATGCGGCTTCCTCTTTCAACAACAATGCTGCCAACTGAACTTTCCTATGATCCTCCATATCGAAAATAACAAACAAGTCTTCAATCTCTTTTAGCCAGTTTCGCGCCTCAACGAAGGTTTCAGTTCCAACGAAGTTCTTGCTGCCCATTCCTATAAAGTCCTTGCATATTTTGGCGAAGGCGGTACCCGGAGGAGGAGGAGGGATATCTGCCGGGCCCGCGCCGTTGGCCCTAGCTTCCAAGTATCTTCAGAACCAGCCAAGTATGGGTACTCCCTAAGGAAGGTTAAGATCAGACATGCTGAAAAGCGAAAAGGAAAAAGATTCAAACGAGGAAATAAAGGAAAGTGCTAATGGCTTTTGGGGAATAGCCTTTTCTTAAAAACAAAACTTTTCTTGAAAAATGCTTCTTTATAAACGGTTTTGAAAATAGTTTCAGAAGGTTTTTAAAACTTTTGCCCAGTCTGGTAACCTTCTGCTCTGATACTAAATGTAACACCCCACCTCCGCTAGGGTCACTCACAAAGGGAATGCCCTAGTTTTGGAGGGGTATTATCTAGTAAACAGGCACAGAGATAACACAAGACAGAACATAGATAAAATAGAGTATAAAAAACAGCGGATACAAACTTTAAAACCAAATCTCATTACTGAAAAATAGAGTCAAAACCTCTTACATCAAAATGCCAAGTCATTATTTCATTACATCAAGTTCTAAAGAAGCAAAGTACTTAAAACAACATAAGTAAAATATTATTCCCCAAAAAGTGCATGAGTGCAGCCATAGCATAGCTCAAGACCAAACCGTACATGAGCTGTCAGAAAACAAGCAAAGTCCAAGCTAAGAGCTAGAGTTTCCTCCCTGAGAACCTTGGGGGGGGGGGGGGGGACGAAAGACAAAGAGGCGAAAGAAAACGGGTCAGTCAAAAAGACTGGTAAGCCCTAGTGACTATCAGCATAGAAACTAGTAAAGTTAACAAGACATGAATAAACTGGAATTATACATATGAATGATGATAAGTCTGACATGATAACTAAGCTAACAAGATAACTCAAGTCTAACATTGCGTATTCAAGGTTCGCCATACCAACTATACTGGTATACTAATCCCGTGTCAACTATAAATCAAGAAATAATCCCTTGGCCCAATATCGTGAAGTGACCCAATTCGGGGTCCAATGGTATGATCTAATCGATCGGCTCCCTACAAGTCTAGCTCGTCGTGTGTCTGTGTCATACGGCCCTATCACGAATGTAGTCACCTGTGCTAGGTCCACCATAGGGTGTATCAAGCCCTAGGGTGCCAACCACCGACACGAATCAAGAATGCACAGATAATCCTACTGATGCCCAATGCCTGCTTTTTCAACTCCGGACTAAGTGCACGACCCTAGTCCGCCTGAACCTACAATGGCGCACCAACCCAGCCGTCGTTCCGGTCGCTTACAATCAGCCCAGCAATCGTGCCCCACCCTGCCTAGTCCTAGGGTACCATGATACATCTAGTGGGTTACTACTGAAAAGGACCGCGTAACTAGGGTTTCGTTCAGCAGGTTAAGTTGTCATTTAAAATCGAGACTTAACCCCATCTACGTGTCATGTCAAATTGACTAAATGTGTCATTCTAGTTCAAGACTTAGTCCTACGAATCATGTGTCAGGTTGGTTAAGTTTGTTCAAGCGGTTCATGACTTAACCCTATCAAATCAACGTGTCAAATTGGTTAAGTACATTCAAGTGGTCCATGACTTAACCCTATCCAGTGGCATTAATTTACTTAATGCACCCCTAACCTCTCACATTAGACTTGTGTAACACCCCACACCCGCTATAGTCACTCACTAAAGGAATGCCATAGCATCGGTGGAGTATTTTTAGTGAGTATAGAACAGTAAAATTACAACAAGACAGATATAATGTAATACTTGAAAATTTAAAACATCATCTCATAGCAGCGGAAAGTAAAACATGTTTGGTTACATCATAAAACCATAGCAAGAGTCAAGTACAAAATATCCATCCTGAATAAAATAAGTACATAATCCCACTACTCATAACAAATAGCCATAACAGAAAAGATAAGATAAGCTGAGCTCTACATCTACGGTCCAAGCTCCAAGAGATAGATAAAGCAAACTGATCAAAGCCCACTAGCACTAGGCCCAACCTGAGGACCTGAAGGAAAAAGATAAAAACAACGGGGGTCAGACATAAGCCTGAGTGAACCCTATCTCCTTAATAATACAATTATTAAAGTAATTAGGGTATGATATGAACTCGGTATGGTATCTTTGGGGATAATGACTACACTAAGTTGCCCACGAACACAGGACGAACTAAGATAACCGTAAAGACGCATCTACCCACCCAAGGATAATTACTAACTGCACCACACCAGTCACTCCTACTCAAAGGTTGATCCCACCCAAGGATATCAAAGATAGATATAACCAGTAGTTTCCTGTACCCTAGTTGACTACATAGGTGCCGTCTGCCCCTATCTCTACTAGGTGTACCCCACTACCCCAAGCGATCGGCTCCCTAACGTAGGTATCCGTGCTGGGCCCACAGTGGGGTGTATCATTCCCCAAAGTAGCAACCCAAAAGCAACACCGGTGCACGGGTTATACCTACACGATGCAACAACGTCTTACCTCCCAGTCCCGGGCCCACACACGCATATGAAACCCGATGGGCCTGCGTTGCCACCGCTAACCCCGTTTTGGCCACTTATAGACAAGCCCAGTATGTGTGTCCCGTCCTCGGCTTGGGCCGAGCTACAAAGATACATATGGGATACTGGTTGTAATGGGCCCTCCACAAGCTACCCACCAGAGCTTGTTATTAATCTAGTGTTCCCCACTTAACCCTTTAATCATGTTTAATTACATGTTTCACTTGGTTAAGTATTCTAATCGTATTTTCTATTGCCACCCAAGGCAACCCACTAGATTCCTCATGCCACCCAAGGCACCCACTTAACCCCTCATGTCCCACTACATGCTAATATGGTTAAGTGTTTCTTAATTAATTAAGACCGTGATTCCCCATAAAGACCTCCCACATTAGACTGGCTGTTATGACCGCCTGGTTAAGCCGGTAGGGTCCGGGCAGTCTTACGTCATAACAGAGTCTAACCTCGTGTCTTTACTTTAATCACGTATTTAATTTGTGCCTAAGACCTCTCACATTAGACTGGCTGTTATGACCGCCTGGTTAAGCCGGTAGGGTCCGGGCAGTCTTACGTCATAACAGAGCCTAACCTCGTGTCTTAGTCGATTAATTACACCTAATTAATCACCCCCATATTAATTATCCCTAATTAATATCAATTTATTCATAACATGGGTAGACCTAACTCAATAGGTAAATTCCCATGGGGTAGACCTAACTCAATAGGTAAATTCCCACTTATGTTAATTAATTTTTTTATGGTATGCTTAATCATACCCATTTCAACATACTTTTAATTAACATATTAATTAACCCCATCGTTCCCCACGTAAATCGTCATTATGACATAACATAATAAAGGGAAGATTTACCACACATAACATGGGTTTAGCATATAACTTTATCATGGGTTAAGAGGATGTCAACTTGCATATATGAGCATGTATTAACCCAACTATATTCAACCCAAACTTGCATATTATCAAACATGTGTCTTACATAACATGTTGCATATGAACTTACATATCATCAAACATGTGATTTGCATAACATGTTGCATATGAACTTACATATCATCATACATGTGATTTGCATAACATGTAGAACTTGCATTTTAGCATATACTTAACTTGCATAAGCACTCACATACTTGCATAAGCATTCATATACTTGCATAAGCTTGCATATCATGTTAAACTTGCATTTCAACATATACATAACTTGCATAAACATTCACATACTTGCATAGGCTTGCATATTATGTTAAACTTGCATTTCAACATATACATAACTTGCATAAACACATAATATTCACTACATCAAGCTTGCACAAATATATGGATCCACAAACATAGCCATACTTTATCACATCTTATCATAATCAATTCAATAATTGATTATTAAGGGGATAGAAGCTCACCAAAACAAGATTAGCAAGTTAAATGAAGCAAATCCCAATGATTAAGTAGAAGAAGATGTAGATTAGCTTGCAAACCCTCTTAGGATTTTTAGTGGAGGCTCTCCAATTTTCTAAGTGGTGGCATAATGGCCTTAGATCTATTTTTGGTAAGGATAAGGGGGGTATTAGGGTGTATATATAGATTAGTTAGATGTTTTAGGACCATAGGATATACCCTAGAACCAATCCTAGCCTTTAAAGCATGTCTTGGGGAAGAAGTCAAGTGTAGGAACCATTTAGGGCCCAAAAAAAACAGCCCAAAACTCATCCCGGGCCTCAAAACATGAGCAGTTTTCGTTTTTGATTTTTCGTGAAACTTTGACGGGCCATAACTTGGTCATACGGACTCCGATTTACGAAAACTCGGACTCTATTTCGCGTATTTTTCCGAGACGAACGCAATGGCACAGCCCGTTTCCCCTGATTCAGAATATTAAATTTAATTCTGCTCTGATTTATGTTATAACAAGTTATTTAGCATACGGGGTGTTACATTCTCCCCTACTTAAAGGATTTCGTCCCCGAAATCTCTAAGTCAAGAAGAACGTATCCTACCAACCAAACAACCATCTACTCAACCATCAAACACTGGCATCCATTGTCCTTAAAGTTTCTAATGTTGTATGAACATATGCAAAAAGTGTGTGTATATGTTCCCTATCTAATGCAAAATCAGGCGGTCTACTGATTCAGTTGACCTCCTTAATGCAAACCATGATAGTGCCATGCATCCAATATGTATGCGAAAGAACCCTATCGACACATACTATTTCTACATGCGTGCACAATCATTCACCGAATAAATGCATTATCCATATGATAGCACAACCATCATACATCCATTAATATAGCTACCTACACACATTTATATGCAATATGCAATATGAAGTGATTGAGCCGATCTAGTGCCTAAAGTGTGTGTATATGCATCCACGAGCAACCACTAGCAAACACTTGCATCCACTTGCATCCATCAATCATAACATGTCTCAAACACATGTTTCAACCATAGGTTTACCCTATCTAAAAGGTCAAAGGTGCTAACGAGAGGACATACTAAGGACAAGATAAGTACAAGATAGGCAATAAAGGAGAAGTTAAAGAACATACTCTCGAAAAGAAAAGGGTACAAAGAACGCATCTTCGCTTCCGTCTCCCAAGTAGCATTGCTCTCGTCATCTCCCCATTGCACTTTGACTAGCTGAACCTCTCTGTTTCTCAACTTCTTAATCTCTGACCCAAGGATGCGAGTAGGAGCTCGTCGAATCGTCGCATCACGCTCTACTTCCACTTCTCTAAGCAAGCTCGGCTCTACCACCTCTGCGGTCTCATGTAGGCACTTCCTCAAATGTGACACATGGAAAACATCATGTATACCACTAAGTCTGTCTGGCAACTCCACCCTATATGCCATCCGTCCAATTCTTTGCTTGACAGGAAACGGTCCTACAAACCTCGGTGCTAACTTCCCAGCGGATCCAAAGCGAACAACATTCCGTAATGGAGACACTTTGACAAAAACCATGTCCCCAACTTCAAACTCAAGATCAGTCCTCCTCTTATCTGCATAAGATTTCTGTCTGTCTTGCGCTGCTTTCATCCTTCTTCGAATCAAATCAACCTTCTCTGAAGTCTCTCTAACCATATCGGGCCCTAGCAAGATCTTATCCGTAGATTCCCACCAACATGTAGGTGATCGACAAGGCCTTCCATAAAGAGCTTCAAAAGGTGCCATGCCAATACTAGACTGGAAGCTGTTGTTATATGCAAACTCCACCAAAGGAAGATGCTCTTCCCATGTACCTCCAAAATCCAAGATACAAAGCCTCAAAAGGTCTTCCAAAACACGGTTCACCCTCTCGGTCTGGCCGTCTGTCTGAGGATGATATGCGGTGCTCAAACACAACTGAGTCCCCACCGCCTCCTGTAAACTCTTCCAAAACTCACTAGTGAAGATAGGATCTCGATCACTCACTATGCTGGAAGGTACCCCATGCAATCGAACTATCTCTCGAACATAGACTGAAGCAAGCCATGGAGCAGTCCTCTTACTCTTTACGGGTATGAAATGGGCGCTCTTAGTAAGTCTATCAACCACGACCCAAATTCCTGTATTGCCCTTCCTCGATCTCGGTAAACCATCAACGAAGTCCATCGAGACACTATCCCACTTCCATATCGGAATTTCCAAAGGATGAAGCAACCCACCTGGCTTCTTTTGCTCTGCTTTTACTTGTTGGCATACCAAGCATCTAGCAACATACTCGGCCACATCTTTCTTCATACCGGCCCAAAAGAAAACTCGCCTCATGTCTTGGTACATCTTATCCCCACCGGGATGTATGGTCATCCTCGAACGATGTGCATCATCAAGTATAGCCTTCCTCAAGTCTTCATCTTGCGGTACACAAAGTCTACCGTCTCTACGCAACCACCCCCTATCATCTAGGGTGTACCTATTCAAATGGCTGGACGACTCCCCCCTTATGAGCTTCTCTACCAACTCAACCAACTGTGGGTCGTCTCGCTGTGCCTCGCCAACTCGTCCCAAAAGAGTAGGTCTAACCTCTAAGGATGCTAGCAAACCGGGTACCAAGTCAACAGAAGGTCTGAAGTCAAACATCGAGATAAACTCCAAGCTTCTCCGTTCCACAAACAACGGACTCAAGGACAACCTTTTTCTGCTTAAGGCATCTGCCACCACGTTACCCTTGCCAGGGGTATATGCTATCTCGAAATCATAGGATGCTAAGAACTCCATCCACCTTTGCTGTCTCAAGTTCAAATCCTTCTGAGAAAACAAGTACTTCAAAGATTTGTGATCGGTGAACAACTCAAATCTCTCACCAAGAAGATAATGGCGCCAGATCTTGAGCGCAAAAACGATAGCGGCCAACTCTAGGTCATGGACAGGGTAATTTTTCTCATGCGCCCTCAACTGCCTCCCACCATAGGCTATTACCCTTCCCTCTTGCATCAAGACTGCGCCTAGTCCTGTCCCACAAGCATCAGTATAAACAACGAACGGCTTACTCCCATCTGGCAGCACTAAAACTGGAGCAGTGGTTAAAGCTCTCTTTAACCGTCGGAATGCATCCTCACAATCCACATCCCATGTGAAAACCTGATTCTTCTTTGTCAAGCGAGTTAATGGGGCTGATATCTTCGCGAAGTCCTTGATAAACTTCCTATAGTAGCCAGCAAACCCAAAGAAACTCCTCACCTCGGTAGCATTCTTCGGAGCCTTCCAATCTTGGATAGATACTACCTTTGCAGGATCCACAGCTATCCCTTCCTTAGAGACCACGTGCCCTAAGAATCGCACTTCCTTCCTCCAAAAGTGACATTTAGAAAACTTAGCCTTCAGGCTATGCGCTCGAAGAGTCTCCAACACTTCCCTAAGATGTAGGGCATGCTCTTCCTCACTCTTGGAGAAGACCAAGATGTCATCCACAAAGACCACCACGAACTTGTTAAGATACTCCCTGAACACCCTACTCATCAGATCAACGAAATATGCAGGGGCGTTCGTCAAACCAAATGGCATCACAAGCCACTCATAAAAACCATCCGGAGTCCTGAAGGCAGTCTTCTCTACACTATCCTCAGCCACTCTCAACTGATGAAACCCCGTGGCTAAGTCCAACTGCGAAAACACTGAAGCGCCAACTAACTGATCGAAGAGATCATCAATCCTCGGCAATGGGTGTTTATTCTTCTTTGTGAGCTTGTTGAGTTCTCTATAGTCAACACAAAGTCTGAGGGACCCATCTGCCTTTGTAGCAAAAACCACCGGAGCACCCCACTCCGATATACTTCGTCTTATGAACCCCTTCTCAAGCAACTCCCCTACTTGCTTATTGAGTTCCCTCCTTTCACGAGGAGCCATGTGGCGCACTGGCAAAGATACTGGTTTATCATTGTCCACAAGATAGATTCGGAAGTCAATCTCCTGCTTCGGAGGTAAGCCCTTCACCTCCTCAAACACATCCGGATATTCCCGGACCACTCTGACAGATTGCAGACTCTCGACCGAAGCATCGAGCGATTCAAGATAACTTAGCATAACAGACTCCATGGGATTACAAGAGATCTCGAGAGTGTTACCCAAGCGGGTCATCAGCCTAACAACTCTCCTTTCACAATCAAGAACGACACCATTACTGGATAACCAGTCCATGCCCAAAATCAACCCATAGCCCGTGAAGCCCAAAACAAAAGCATCACATCTAAACTCAACGCTAAGTATAGAAATCTTCAAACCCAAACACATCATGGACAAATAAGTGGAGCCTCCAATTGGGTTTGAAACAACCAAGGGATCATCTACTAGACTGGTGTCTAAGTGCAGTGACTCAACTAAAGATGATGAGATAAACAAATGAGATGCGCCAGAGTCAAACAAAGTACGGACAGGATGATCTAACAGATAAACTAGACTTTCAACAGAAATAGTTCTACCTCTTTCCTGAAGTGGTGGAACCGCGAGAGCCTGAACTTGCCCCCTTGCCTGACCCGGTGCCATAAGAGCTTGCACCTGTCCTCCTGAGGTAGATCCCGTCCTCTGCCCCTTCTTAGGACAGTCCTTCACCAGATGCCCTGCTTCGCCACAGTGGAAGCAGCCAGTCTTCTTCTTCTTGCGACAATCCTTGCTTAGGTGGCCTGGTGTCCCACAATTGAAGCACTTCTTCTTCTTCCCCTTGCCACCATTGCCTTTCCCATTCTTGTTTTGCTGTTGCTGTTGAGGTCTCTTCTGATCTCCTTTCTTCTCGGGTGCTTTACTAGTATTGGGACCCTTCTCTTCCTCATACATAAGTGCCATGTCAACTAGCTTCTCAAAGGTAGCCCCCATAGGAATGTGAGTCATAGCCAATCCATGCATCGGTTCGTTCAAGCCCCTAACGAACCTCAAAGCTTTCTTCTCCGGGGTATTCACCATATCTATGCCAAACCTTGCCAACTGATTGAACTTGTTGACATACTCCTTCACTGATAAGTTCCCTTGCTTCAAGTTCAAGAACCTTTCCATATACAGATTTTCTTCTGCCCTTGAGAGAAACTTTGCCACAAACCTCTGTCTGAAATCCTCCCAAGAATCAACAAGGCGCTCTCCATTAGTGACCTCCCACCAGAACGAGGCCTCTCCCTTCATTAACCAAGAAGCTAACTTAACTTTCTTTGCTTCTTCCATCTCAAAGATGTCTATCAACTCTTCCACCTCCTTAAGCCAATCCCTAGCTTCCACAAAAGTCTCTGATCCTAGAAAAGGTTTCCCTCCCATAGTCTTGAATTCCTTACAAGTCTTAGCAAAAGTAACCACACGAGGAGGATGAGGAGGAAGATCGGGTATAACTGGTGGTGGAGGAACATTAGCTGGCCCTGCAGCGGCGGCCCTAGCCTCCATCAATCTCCTATACCATGCTGGTATTGCTACACCCTCCGGAAAGTTAAGATCTTCAGCCATGCTGAAACGAAAAAAGGAAAGATTCAAACGGAGAATTCGAAAGATAGAGATATGGCTATCTGGGATTATGCTTTTCTTTCAAAATCTTTACTCTTAAAAGACATGTTTTTGAAAATACTTTCTTCTAAAATATTCTTAGAAAATAGTTTTTCTTAAAAAAATTATCTGTTCTGGTAACCTTAAGCTCTGATACCACGTGTAACACCCCACACCCGCTATAGTCACTCAGTAAGGGAATGCCATAGCATCGGTGGAGTATTTTTAGTGAGTATAGAACAGTAAAATTACAACAAGACAGATATAATGTAATACTTGAAAATTTAAAACATCATCTCATAGCAGCGGAAAGTAAAACATGTTTGGTTACATCATAAAACCATAACAAGAGTCAAGTACAAAATATCCATCCTGAATAAAATAAGTACATAATCCCACTACTCATAACAAATAGCCATAACAGAAAAGATAAGATAAGCTGAGCTCTACATCTACGGTCCAAGCTCCAAGAGATAGATAAAGCAAACTGATCAAAGCCCACTAGCACTAGGCCCAACCTGAGGACCTGAAGGAAAAAGATAAAAACAACGGGGGTCAGACATAAGCCTGAGTGAACCCTATCTCCTTAATAATACAATTATTAAAGTAATTAGGGTATGATATGAACTCGGTATGGTATCTTTGGGGATAATGACTACACTAAGTTGCCCACGAACTAAGATAACCGTAAAGACGCATCTACCCACCCAAGGATAATTACTAACTGCACCACACCAGTCACTCCTACTCAAAGGTTGATCCCACCCAAGGATATCAAAGATAGATATAACCAGTAGTTTCCTGTACCCTAGTTGACTACATAGGTGCCGTCTGCCCCTATCTCTACTAGGTGTACCCCACTACCCCAAGCGATCGGCTCCCTAACGTAGGTATCCGTGCTGGGCCCACAGTGGGGTGTATCATTCCCCAAAGTGGCAACCCAAAAGCAACACCGGTGCACGGGTTATACCTACACGATGCAACAACGTCTTACCTCCCAGTCCCGGGCCCACACACGCATATGAAACCCGATGGGCCTGCGTTGCCACCGCTAACCCCGTTTTGGCCACTTATAGACAAGCCCAGTATGCGTGTCCCGTCCTCGGCTTGGGCCGAGCTACAAAGATACATATGGGATACTGGTTGTAATGGGCCCTCCACAAGCTACCCACCAGAGCTTGTTATTAATCTAGTGTTCCCCACTTAACCCTTTAATCATGTTTAATTACATGTTTCACTTGGTTAAGTATTCTAATCGTATTTTCTATTGCCACCCAAGGCAACCCACTAGATTCCTCATGCCACCCAAGGCACCCACTTAACCCCTCATGTCCCACTACATGCTAATATGGTTAAGTGTTTCTTAATTATTTAAGACCGTGATTCCCCATAAAGACCTCCCACATTAGACTGGCTGTTATGACCGCCTGGTTAAGCCGGTAGGGTCCGGGCAGTCTTACGTCATAACAGAGTCTAACCTCGTGTCTTTACTTTAATCACGTATTTAATTTGTGCCTAAGACCTCTCACATTAGACTGGCTGTTATGACCGCCTGGTTAAGCCGGTAGGGTCCGGGCAGTCTTACGTCATAACAGAGTCTAACCTCGTGTCTTAGTCGATTAATTACACCTAATTAATCACCCCCATATTAATTATCCCTAATTAATATCAATTTATTCATAACATGGGTAGACCTAACTCAATAGGTAAATTCCCATGGGGTAGACCTAACTCAATAG
This sequence comes from Allium sativum, assembly GCA_030737875.1. Lineage (NCBI taxonomy): Eukaryota > Viridiplantae > Streptophyta > Magnoliopsida > Asparagales > Amaryllidaceae > Allium > Allium sativum. Next base: position 707,571,023 of record CM060916.1, on the reverse strand, counting down.
GTAAATTCCAACTTATGTTAATTAATTTTTTTATGGTATGCTTAATCATACCCATTTCAACATACTTTTAATTAACATATTAATTAACCCCATCGTTCCCCACGCAAATCGTCATTATGACATAACATAATAAAGAGAAGATTTACCACACATAACATGGGTTTAGCATATAACTTTATCATGGGTTAAGAGGATGTCAACTTGCATATATGAGCATGTATTAACCCAACTATATTCAACCCAAACTTGCATATTATCAAACATGTGTCTTACATAACATGTTGCATATGAACTTACATATCATCAAACATGTGATTTGCATAACATGTTGCATATGAACTTACATATCATCATACATGTGATTTGCATAACATGTAGAACTTGCATTTTAGCATATACTTAACTTGCATAAGCACTCACATACTTGCATAAGCATTCATATACTTGCATAAGCTTGCATATCATGTTAAACTTGCATTTCAACATATACATAACTTGCATAAACATTCACATACTTGCATAGGCTTGCATATTATGTTAAACTTGCATTTCAACATATACATAACTTGCATAAACACATAATATTCACTACATCAAGCTTGCACAAATATATGGATCCACAAACATAGCCATACTTTATCACATCTTATCATAATCAATTCAATAATTGATTATTAAGGGGATAGAAGCTCACCAAAACAAGATTAGCAAGTTAAATGAAGCAAATCCCAATGATTAAGTAGAAGAAGATGTAGATTAGCTTGCAAACCCTCTTAGGATTTTTAGTGGAGGCTCTCCAATTTTCTAAGTGGTGGCATAATGGCCTTAGATCTATTTTTGGTAAGGATAAGGGGGGTATTAGGGTGTATATATAGATTAGTTAGATGTTTTAGGACCATAGGATATACCCTAGAACCAATCCTAGCCTTTAAAGCATGTCTTGGGGAAGAAGTCAAGTGTAGGAACCATTTAGGGCCCAAAAAAAACAGCCCAAAACTCATCCCGGGCCTCAAAACATGAGCAGTTTTCGTTTTTGATTTTTCGTGAAACTTTGACGGGCCATAACTTGGTCATACGGACTCCGATTTACGAAAACTCGGACTCTATTTCGCGTATTTTTCCGAGACGAACGCAATGGCACAGCCCGTTTCCCCTGATTCAGAATATTAAATTTAATTCTGCTCTGATTTATGTTATAACAAGTTATTTAGCATACGGGGTGTTACAACTTGGTTATGATTACTGGATGTGCCGGGCGGGTCCGGGCAGTTTTACACCATAACCTAGTCTAACCTCGGGTTTCGAGTGCGATATGACCAACTACTCACATTGGGTCCTATTGTTTGCAGTTACTGGATTCGCCGGGCGGTTCTGGGCAGATTTACACTTCAAACTCAACCCAACCTCGAGTTGGCCACGTTCAAGTTATCTAAGTGTCATGTCCCAAATTCATATTTTCAAGTATAATTTCATGTCAAGTTCATGTACCTATCCAAGCTCAAGTTATAACGATATTCATGTTTTCAAGTTCATACTAAATTCAGGTTTTCCTAAACTACCCAAATCGCATCCCCAACGCTCGTGAATTCGAATCAAGGCAATAGATGTAACTAGGGAATAACATAACAAGGATGGGTATAAAGTGGCAAAGGTGATTTCAAGGCAAGCATGGTGTAGCTTGAGATATGATCATAACATCACTGGCATTTGAAATAGGGTGATAAACATAGAAATAAATGACATAATATGATAATCCTTAACTTGTGACTAGCAATAGTTTCAACATCACAACATCACAGGCATGTTAAAATAATGATAGGGTTTAGGTTATGACATGAACAGGCCCCTAAATCAAGTTCTTATCAGTATTCCATAAATCAAGGTTCAATATGAATGGTACTAGGTTCAAGGTGAATAGATCTAGGGTGAACAAAAGTAGATCTAAAATAATAGATCAAAAAGGAATAGTCATAGATCAAAGATATACAAGAGTAGGTCTCAAGTAGTTATCATGTTTATGTTCAACTTCAATTTACACATGTCCATATTAAGTTTAGAGTTTAGATCTAAGAGTAACTGGGGCTTACAGATCGTGGTTTTTGAGAACTAAGAACAGAAATTGTCGTAGGATAGTTGTTGAGATGTTGATATATTCCCTTGAATTGTTGTAGAAACGTTGTCCTTCGATTTGGATCTAGTTTGAATGTTTAAGCTTCAAGTTGGAGGCGGCGGCCATGGTTCAAGAGGAGACTTAGCAGCATAATGGTGTTAGAAATATTTGTTGTGGATTGGTCTAGGTCTTAGGGTGTTTTTATAGTTGCAACAACTAGTTTAAGCCATAGGATAAACCCTAGAATCGATTTAAACCGCCAAAAATTGTCATAGGCCCTCAAACAAACCAACAGGGTCAAGCAGGAGCAACCAGGCCCAAACCAGGTTCGGGGACCAGGTCGACACCCAAGTCGACTGCGCAGTCGACCTGGTCCTGGGGGTGTCGACTACCCAGTCGACTCCCCAGTCGACCTGGGGTGCTGGGCGGGAAATTTCCCGCCCAGTCTGTCTGGGTTTTGAAATTCGAATTTGAACTCGAATTCGAACTATTTTGAACTCTGAAAATTTTTGAAACTTTGGGGAGCCATAACTTGGTCATAAGGAATACGATTTTCGAAAACTCGGACTCGATTTCATGCAGAATTTTGAGACGAACGCAATGGCGCAACCCGTTTCCCTTGGTTCTTATTTTAAAATTTAATTCTGCCTAGATTTATGGTTATAACACGTTATCAAAATACGTGTTGTTGCTTCGTCCCTAGCGTTTTACCCCCATTCCGAACACAATGGGATATGTTTCGTAGGCCTATTCGAATGTTTCAGTCAGTTTTCATTCAAATTAAAATATAAAACATTCAATATTTGATTTGAACATACATTTCAATTTGTCGGGGCCACATATTGATTCGAAAAATTCCAGAAAAATAAATCTAGCTATGTTTTGATGATACGGTCCCAACAAAACTAGTTTTGTCGAATTCTGAGACCGTTTGAAAAATGGCCCACCTCTGGTCGATCAAATTTAACTGTAATTGATCAAAACACGTTTTCCTTTGCCACGCTCACATATTAGCTTCAAAAATTATGAAATTTGAAATCTAGTAATAGTTTAACATCCCGGATCCAACAAAAGTGGTTTCGTCGAATTCCGAAGTCGTTTGCAAAATGGCCATTTTCACGGGCTATATAAACTCCATAGCGACCTTTCAGAAAATTCATTTGGCCATAACTTTTGCTTCCCGCTATGAAACTTCGATTTTTCAGATTCTTTACAAAAATATTCACTAATAGATTTAAATATTTTTGGTTTCATTAAAATCCGTTTTGTTTTGCACCCGGTACAGTCAGTCAAAGTTTGAATTCAAATTTTGAAACTACAGCGCCATTTCAGGCCTTGTTTAAAATTAGAATTAATTATATTTAACATCAAATGCTGACTCAAACTTACTTTTCGTCGTTATTATTTAAAATATTTATTTTAAATATATAAAATCCACCAAAATAGCCAATGTAAAATTTTTAAATTGGTTCAGATTTTCCGGGTCGTTACATCTCCCTTGAATTTATTTGTATGTCAATCGATGGATTGACAACATGTGATGAGCGTTATTTATTTATTTTAATGCTCACATAGTTGTAAATATCGCTCTGGATGTGAATGGATGTTTGTTGATTATTTATCGTTATTATACATGCGATGTATGAAATCCATATAAGTGAAATTATATGGTATTTGATTAAGTCGCATTCCGATTCAGAATATAAAGATTATATTTTTAAAATAAAGAGTATTTTAAAATAAAATGTTTAAAACAATAAAAATTCATATTTTTATTGTATGAATAAAAATATAAAATAATTATTTGTTGAATTATATTTTCGTACATTAGAAATGTCATCTTGAAAATGTAACATAACATTTATAATGTAAAGGGATATTTTTAAGGTAAATAATATTTATAATGAAAAAGGTCATTTATATGAAAAAGAAACATTTTTAATGTAAGAAACATTTTTAAGTATAAGAACCAATTTTATATAAAATAACACTTTAGGATATAAGAAACATCCTGATGTAAAAAAATAATTTTTAAAAGAATCATTTTTTTATATATATAAGACAATCATTTACAATATGAAAGAATCAATTTTATATAAAAGAACATTTTTAAAGAAAATAACATTTTTATAGAAAAGAACAATTATAACATTTTTGTAATAGAACATTTTAATGTAAATGTAACCTTTTAATGTAATGAAACATTTAAATGTAAAGAACATTTTAAAATAAAGAATATTTTAAAAGAAAATGTTCTAACAATAAAAATCACATCTTTATTGTATGTACAGAAAATATAATAATCATTTGTTGAATTATAATTTTATACATTAAAAATGCAATCCTTAACATGTTAGTGAAATTAAAAATAATCATTTGTTAAAGTACGATTTAGAATGTCTAAAATGAAATCCTTAACATGTTAGTGAAGTATAAAATTATGATTTTGATGTCCGTCTTTGAATGGACACAAAATATAAAATATGAAGTCCAATTAAATAGCAATGCCATTTTAACTCGAACGGGTTTATCAATCGATTTCATTCATTTTAAATTGAATATCGGAAAGAAGTGATTTTAAAATATAATATTTTGAAAATATTTTCTTTTAATATGATGAAGATATAGAATATTCAATTTTGATATAAAATTAAAAATGAAGTTAAAATCGTTTTGGAATGAATTTATAAACCATTTATAAAATACGTTTTAAAGGAAATCGATGAAATATATATATAATATATATTGTATATATTTAGTGGCCTGAATAGAACGTGTCGTGCAGTGACTATTCGCGAATTTCGACCATTAACTTCAAATGGACGTTACGGGGGATCCGACCATCAGATTCTCCTAAAACTAGAACCGTTGGGTTCGCATCGAAAAGAGATTTCCAACGAATATAAAAGATTTGAAATCTAACGGTTAGATTTGGAGATATGTCCAAATCAATTTCAGAAAAGGTCGCTATGGATGTAGTTCGGTGGCCGTTGTTGGAAACCGACTGTACGGGTGATAATAAAATTATTAAAAATATGGAAAAATTATGTAAAATCATAATAAATGGTTAGGAAAGATTTTTGATGAAAACTTCCAATTTTATAAAGATAAAAATATATTTTTATCGAAATGAACTAGTTATTAACTAGAATAATAATTTAATTATTTTAGAAATAAATTGGACTTTGAAAATGGTTTTTAAAATAACAAGAATTTTTCCAACATATATTTATATACATTGGAATGGATTTGAATGGAGATTATCTTTGGAATATTTCAATATTGGATTCTGTGATTATACGAATATTGTAAGGAATTTGGAAGATATATATATATGTATATGTATATGTATATATATATGTATATATATATATATATATGGATATATATATATATATCGTTATTCCCAATACGATATTTGTTGGTTTCAGAATTTGATATTGAATGTATGCCGATATAATTTCTATTCAGAACCTTATATTTAATATCAAATGGGATATTGATTTTGTCGTGGATGGTTTCTTTAAAAACACTATTCTTAAAACCAATTTAGAAAGAATAAATCTTTTAATTAAGATTTAGGAAATTTTATCAATCAATTAATATTTAATTGGAACTGGATAAAAGAATTGGAATTTTAGATTTATCGTGAACGGTGTTTTAAATAACACTTGTTCTTTAACCCAATTAACAGTGAAGAAATAATTTGGAATTTATAAATCTTTTATTAATATTTAAAGGAAATTTTCCATAATAAAGTTTTCCAATTTAATATATTAAATTGGAATTCGATTTGGTAATAATCGAGATGAGCTCCTGTGAATGAAGACCGATACTATATATGAAATTTAAAAGGCATTGCCACTATTCCATTTATATTATTAGTTTGATATGGGAATTTATATCGATTATACACCGTTATGATTTCCGTGAAGATTCCATAGTTTATGGAAGAAGATTTGGGTTTATCGTGAACAATAAAAGACATTAGTTCTTTAACCCAGTTAAAGATAAGGTTAAATTCTTAAGCTTGTATAATCATTAAGTAATGATTTTTGAGATTAAAAAGAAAATTTAAAAGAATTTATCTTTGATAAAATCAATGGGAACCTTTCCCTACGAATGTGAATATTTTATTAAAAGAATATTCTAAACTGGAATGAGGCGTAGGATGTGTTTTTATAGCACTTGTTTATAAAGTACGTCAGTTATTCGGAAAGACCGGGTTTAACCCATTCTGAATAATTGATACGACGACTAACAGTCGAAGAGATTGAAGACGGCACAAGACCGACGATCTTCACATCGAATGGATGAGTTGCTACTGATGCCCATGATTGGAGTAGCTACCTTGAAGGGGCTACAGTGGTAGCCGTCTGGACATACTTGTCGATTGTTCGGACATGCATAGGCCTCTCTTCGGTATTGGACATACGAGACGAGGAATAAGGTGCCTCCGGATTCGTTCAGACCCAGAACGGACTTGTAAATGGATGATATGTCTGACGTTGTATTCCTATATGCTGTATTCATTGATCTCTGCTAAATATATATATCAGTTGGTGGCGAAGAATTTATTCTCTTGCTTAACACCCTTCTCTGAGACGTATGTGCTCAGAGGTTATATATATTGGCAGAAATCAATGGTATGGTATGGATTGACAATGTGGCGTGCTAAGATGCATGGATCAAGGCTTTTGTTGAAAAACAGAGCCGTGTGGATGATGATCAAAGCATATCTTTAATTAGCATAGCTTTGTGTAGCGTTACCTCGTGAGCCTCACACCCCGGTATGATGGTGAACGATTTGTTTGATTAGTAGGTTTGACCAAAATACTTTATATATATATATATATGGATTTGGTCGGCCGAGTTGTGCTGGGTGTGGTCGCTCCACACCTATGTGATTAGGGATAGGGCCATTTTCCCCAAATTCCCATATATAGGGATAGAGTAAGCGGTGTTTTCTCTCGCTAGGACGTAAGCCACGGTGATACTTGATTTCCCAAAAGTGCAGATGTGCATTACGATGTTTTCTCTAGTTGGGACGTAAGCCATGGAGTATTGCACTACGCGATAGATCTTTCGAATCAGGAGCCATCATGATGGAAATCCAACTTATACTAGCTTTGTGGTTTTGATTGTATACCTATATATGGCGACATACTGGGATGGGGCACTTATGTCGTCTATGATTAATACATTTACTTTCGAAATTGATTTCTACACTATGCACTAGTAATATTGAAAGAGAAATTTCGCATATCAAGCATGTTTGGCTATTATAAGGTAAAACTCTATCCTCCGGTTTGCGTTGCATTGTGTGATGGGACCTGAGTCTTATAATAGCTTCATTTTTCTAAAACGCATTGTGAGACGACCCCAAACCCCGTACTGACGGTGGCAAGGGTAATCCTTGGAATATAACACAGAAACAGATAATAACAAAACAGAAATTAAATAAATACACCAGATAATGCACAATAGAATATACTGGATAAATGTAATCATCAGAGTTACACAGTATACAGGATCTTACTTAGTACAAATATAGTTCAGCTATACATAAATGTCTACAGCGGAAAACAAACATAATGTACAATAGGAGCTGAACAGCAGAAAAAGAGATAAATTATAGAATCCATCTTCAGCTCCAGCTATCTGGATAAAGCCTGCTAAACCTGAATACAAGGCTGCCCGTGTAGAAAAAGGGGCACCCGAGTTTGAAAGTGAAACAAACTACAAGTCAGTCATGGGACTGGTATGAGAAATCTACTCAACACATTTAAAATATGGCTAATCACAGGACCATGCCACTTTCGTGGAACGGGTTTACTCCATTGGATTGCCAGTGCTTTAAAAAAAACAAATCATTCTTTTAAACATCACAATGCTTTTTATAAAAATGAAGCCATTATAAGACTCAGTTCCCATCACACAATGCAACGCAAACCGGAGGATAGAGTTTTACCTTATAATGGCCAAAATATGATTGATACGAATAAAACAAAAGCATTTGATATTATTACTAGTGTTTATATGTTTCAAAAACAATTTCAAATCGTAACTATCAATCATAGACGGCATTAATGCCCCATACCACTATGTCGCCATATATAGGTATACAATCAAAACCGCACAGTCACGTATTTGGAAATTGGATTTCCGTCATGAACCAAGGCAAAAGATAGTCCTTACCGACTTCGAGACGCTCTAGTCCGCCCCTCAGGCAAGTACTCAGTCAAGCCTTTGGATCGTTAGGGCTGGTCCACCGATGTGGATTAAAATTCCTAAACACTGCGTTTCCCCGCCCTATGGGGCGTGAGTAAGCCAACGAATGACTACTCCATCGGTCCCGGATCGACCGATATATCCGAGGCGCCTCACAACAGTAACAACCACATAAGTCAAACTCATCAGGGCGTGTAAAACCACTGACGCCACTTCTAACTAGAAGGAAACGCATGCCCTCCCTGATGTCCCCTCCCGTTTCTGGTTCATACTGGGGCGTGAGGCTCGCGATTTCACGTTATACACAAAGCTACGCCACACAGGCGGTGCTTTGATCATCACCACAAGACTTTGCTTTTCAACAGAAGCCCTGATCACTGGATCTTAGCATGCCACACAGGCAATTCACACCGTGCAACTGATGGCTATCAATCACACAGAATAAATCCCAATGTTAGACACACTGTCCATTTGCAAGTCCGTTCTAGGTCTGAACGAAACCGGTGGCACTATATACCTCGCAAACCCATCGATCACCATGTACGTCTGGACGATCACCACTCATTATCCATATTTCGGGATGCCTCCCAATCAGGACCTCGGTAACCATCCAAACGAGGTGAAGATCTCCGTTCTTCAACCACCGTCTTCATCTTCGATTTCTTATCGTCGATTCAGTTATTCACAATGGGGGTAAACCCGGTCTTTCTGAGCAAATCGCGTATATAATAAACAAGTGCTATACAAACACTACTACGCATCATTTCAATTCATTAGTCACTAACCGTCAATCAGTAAGAGAACTATTTCCCAAATATTAACCCCGAAGGCCGAAACCAACATCAGATCAATACCCAAGAAACCATTCGACTTAGCCAACCTTCAGTTAGTTTCTAAATTTCACATCCATATCGTTTATAATATTTTATAATGATTTATCGCTATTTTTATTTATTTTAAAATATCCAATTTATTCAAAACGGCGCTTCGGGCCATAACGCGGCCGTGGCGCTGTTTTTCTTCAGATTTGATTTACACATATCTGAAAATCTAACCGTTGGATCTTCACAAAATTAACATCATTAGAAAGATCGTTTCACGAATCCAACGGTTCTAGTTTCTAGAAAATCCGACCGTCGGATCTCCCGGTATAATCGTTTGAAGTTTCGATTTCGAAATACGAACTGCAGCGTCGTTATTCGATTTAATATAATTATATTTATATATATATAAATATAATCGATTCTGGCGCTGTTTTTCTTCAGATTTGAATTAAACATTCCAGACAATCCAACCATTGGATCTTTACAAAGTTGGTGCCGTTGGAAAGATATTTCCAAAGCGAACCCAACGGTTGTGGTTTCGGGAAAATCCGATGGTCGGATCTCCCGATATAATCTTTTGAAATCACGGTTTCAAAATACGAACTGCAGCTTCGTTATTCGATATATTTCAATTCTGTTTTTATATATATATATATATCGATTCTTCGATTTCAAATCTATATGATTTTCATACATTTTATAAAAATGATATTTTTATCTAACTGTCTTCTGTTTCAACACTTCACTATTTTTAACAATTCATGTACATAGTAAAAATGTGATTTTTAATGTAAAACAATTTATTTCAAAACACGATTATTTTATATAGTTCATATTGATGGTTAAAATAGGATTTCTATTATAAAATAATTTATTTCAAAACGAGATTATTTTATATACTTCATATAGGTAATAAAAATATGATTTTTATTATAAAACAATTTATTTCAAAATAAGAATATTTTATATAGTTCATATCGATGACTAAAATAGGATTTCTATTATAAAACAATTTATTTCAAAACAAGATTATTTTATATAGTTCATATAGGTAATAAAAATATGATTTTTATTATAAAACAATTTATTTCAAAATACGAATACCATTCAACACATGAATTTCAATTCAACGAATGAATTTTGATTCAACACATGAAGGTTTTCTATAGTTTGTATACATATATAAAAAGGTGTTTTTTATATTTAAAACACGAATACCATTCAACACATGAATTTCAATTCAACGAATGAATTTCGATTCAACACATGAAGGTTTTCTATAGTTTATTTATATATATAGATAAAAATGTGATTTTTATATTTAAAACACGAATACCATTCAACGCATGAATTTCATTTCAACGAATGAATTTCGATTCAACACATGAAGGTTTTCTATAGTTTATATATATAGATAAAAATGTGATTTTTATATTTAAAACACGAATACCATTCAACACATGAATTTCAATTCAACGAATGAATTTCGATTCAACACATGAAGGTTTTCTATAGTTTATATATATAGATAAAAATGTGATTTTTATATTTAAAACACGAATACCATTCAACACATGAATTTCTATTCAACGAATGAGTTTCAATTCAACACATGAAGGTTTCCTGTTCAACGAATAAATATAGTTTCAACAAATGAAAATAATTCTTACACATGAATATTATTCAAAATTTCGGCAGCATAACGGCAGGGTAGTTAAAACCGGGACCGTCCCTAGTACGGCTCCTCGCTCTACCTTAAAGCCTCGCAGCTTTTGACAATGGGGAATAATGCATCTAGTTCGCATGCAGGCGGCATGTATATTTTTTTCATTTTCACAAACTAATCCTATGTGGTTTCAACCAAATATTTCTCAACCACAAACGGGTATTTTTCAACCACAATCAATCAATTTCAACAACAAACAATTTCAATCAACCATTCATTATCAATCAATTTTCACACCAATCACAACCAATAAATATCGTCCATGGTTTGTGGACGAGGGGCGTATATATATATATATATATATTTATATTTATATTTATATTTATATATAGCATTTCACTTCTATTTCAATACATATATAATTTTTACAGCGCATATACAACTTATACATCGAACGTACAACTTATACAACGCTTGTACAAGAGGTGTACAACGCTTATATAACTCATACATCGATTATATTTTTTATATATTGTCGTTTTCCATATCGTTTATAAATTAGAAATCTCACATTGGGTTCCACTCCACCAAAAATAGCAGAAGGCTCAGAAAAATATGCGGTCTCTTCTAGAAGGTAGAAGACGTCCACACGGGTCCACTGTCTCTTGTTTTACTGAATTTCGTTAACATAAGAAAAAGATATGATTTTTCAAAGATGGACGAATTTCGCGACACTTTAAAGTGTCAAAACCAGCTCAGAATAATCAAGCCGTATACCTTCCACAAGCGTTCAAAACTAGGTCCTCGATTCTTGCAAAATCCGTTGAGCGTTGTTGAGATCGGGTTGCGCCACATCCAAGAGCTCCGAGAGGCGCTCAGGCGGAGGTAGGTGGGCCCCCACTCGGTGGTGCCTGGCGTCGCCGGCGGAGCTTCGAAGACCGGATCTTCACGAGGGTGATTCTCTCCCAATCCTCAATGAAAATTATCAAACCTTATATGGATTTGAAGAGGATTCGAAGCTCTACAAAATCCCTAACTGGAGGTTGGGCTAATTCTTCCTGGATCGATCGGAAAATGAGGGGGAAGGTTGGAACTTCGAGCGCCGTTCGCGATCTGGGGTGAGAGAGAATAGCGGGGGAGGGGGGGTTTCTGACGTGGACCAGTATTTTTTTTATTTTTATAAAGTTTTAAAAATCCGAAAATATCCCTTATCACACACGAACACCAATTCAAACCCAACGACTATCATCCCTAGCGTTTTACCCCTATTCTGAACACAATGGGATATGTTTCGTAGGCCCATTCGACTGTTTCAGTCAGTTTTCCTTCAAATTAAAATATAAAATATTCAATATTTAATTTGAACGTACATTTCAATTTGCCAGGGCCACGAACTGATTCGAAAAATTCCAGGAAAATAAATCTGGTTATGTTTTGACCATACGGTCCCAACAAAACTAGTTTCGTCGAATTCTGAGACCATTTGCAAAAAGGCCCATTTCTGGTCGACCCAATTTAACTGTAATTGACCAAAACACGTTTTCCTTTTCCACGCTCACATACTAGCTTCAAAAATTATGAAAATTGAAACCTAGCAATAACTTCACATCTCGGATCCAACAAAAGTGGTTTCGTAGAATTCCGAGGTCGTTTGCAAAATGGCCAATTTCACGGGCTATATAAATTCCATAGCGACCTTTCTGAAAATTCATTTGGCCATAACTTTTGCTTTCCACTATGAAACTTAGATTTTTCAGATTCGTTAGAAAGGTATCCACTAACAGATTTAAATATTTTTGGTTTCACTCAAATCCGTTTTGTTTTGCACCCGGTACAGTCAGTCAAAGTTTGAATTCAAATTTTGAAACTACTGCTCCATTTCAGGCCTTATTTATAATTAAAATTAATTATATTCGTTTTCAAACGTCGATTCAAACTCACTTTTCATTGCTATTATTTAAAATATTTATTTTAAATATTTAAAATCCACTATTTTATCCAATTTAAAAATTTTAAATTGGTTCAGATTTTCTGGGTCGTTACAATCTCCCCCACTTAAAACTTTTCGTCCCCAAAAAGGAACAAAGTCAAAAGTGGTTTGATTAATCAACTCTACGTTCAATCTGGCTTCCATTCTCCAAATTTTCCGTTTCTGAGAATTTTCTAATTCTTCAAAAATTTGGCTAACACCCGGAATTTTCGAAAAATTTCGCCATAACCTCCTTTGTACGGGGAAAGGTTTGGAAATTTATTGGGCCATACTAGGTACCCAATAAATCCTAATAATCATACACATATTTATATTGATATATTCTGGTGTTTACAGGGGAGCGTGTATAGATAATAACTCCAGAGAATAAATTCTCGTCACCTTGTCAAAGCCTGAGGGAGTGTGTATTTTTAATTGCTCCAGAGGATAAATCCTCGTCACCTTGTCCCGTGTGGGAAATAAATAGTCCATGTGCCATATCTAATAACTAGAGAGACGTGATTATTGTCAACTCCAGACCCGTGTGGGGTTTTTATTAATCTGGAAATTTTATCGTTACAATTTAAATAGTCCATATCAGTCATCAGTTCAACCTGTAAAATATAGTCATCGCCATACAAGCCTCTCGCTTGTATGGTAAATCTTCCACCTCGTCACACAAGCTCCAAATGCTTATGTGGTATATGATGAAGTATGCCTATCTTCAGAAGTATGCCATGTAATGTAGTTCAAAATTAATTGTTACTATCCTATGGCGACGTTTATTATTACACACAGAATAACCAGCACTCCGCATCCAATGGCATTCACAGGAGTTGATATAATAATATTTCGCATCCAACTAATTAAGGTTTACCTATTTGTCGGGCACGCAAATAAAATCTTTACTCAACAGCTATCCAATTACCTGTTCAAACATATATAATGCACAAGTATATATTTCTATCTATTTTCTAATTAGTTCAATGTGTGATTTAAATGAATAAATTCTACCATTATTCTATTATTGATTAAATTAACTATCGTTTTAATAATTTTAATTAATCAAATCTACTATCACACAAGACAAACAACAATCAAATTGTTTTTAACTTTTCAAAAACATACTAATCTATTTCTATACTCTTTTAAAATCATTCAGACTATAGAATTAAAAGTGCACATCCATGGAAAGAAAATAACAACAGAGTAGAGAACTAATTGGTAATGCAAAGTATGGTAAATGTACCTTGCACCGGAGTCAATCAGATATATCCACTCGGCATCTAGGATAGGCATTTTGAATGCTCTCCTCAGTTTCCCAAGTACAATCTCGCGGATCTCCACTCCATTGCACTTTGACTAAGTGAACTTTCTTGTTCATCAGTTCCTTGGTTTCTTTGCCGATAATCTTAAGTGGCTTTCTTCTCACACCTAATTCTGGAGTAATTTCAATATCCTGTTGATCTGCTTCTTCCACGATCAAGTCTGGATCATGAACGTGCTTTCGAAGCTGAGATATATGAAATACATCATGCACCCCAGGCAACCAATCTGGCAATTTAACCCTATAAGCGAGAGTTCCAATCCGTTCCAGAATAGGAAACGGACCAATGAATTTGGGCGCCAACTTCCCAGTTTCACCGAACCAGATAACTCCTCCCATCGGCGATACTTTCAGATATACATAGTCACCAATAGCAAATGATATATCTCTTCTCCTCCTATCGGCATATCTCTTTTTCGGCTTTGAGGAGCGAGTAATCGTTTCTTGATAAAATCGACTTTGTCGGCAGCTTCTCGGATCATATCAGGTCCCAATGCAAGTATATTACCGTTCGACCCAACAAGCAGGAGATCGGCACGGTCAACCATACAACGCTTCGAATGGTGACATTGTCAGGCTCGCCTGTAGATGTTATTATATGATAATTCAGCCAAATGCAGATGGTCTTCCCATGATCCGCCGAAATCTAGAACACAAGCCCGTAATAGATCTTCCAGTATACGATTCACCCTCTCAGTCTGTCCATCTATCTGGGGATGATAAGCGGTGCTTAGATTCAACTTTATTCCCAGTTACTTGAAACGCCTCCCAGAATTTGCTAGTAAATATTGGATCTCTATCACTGACTATACTGAGCGGCACTCCATGTAGTCTAACTATTTCCTTGAAGTATATCTGCGCCAGACTCTGAGCAGTTCTGTTTGATCTGACAGGTATGAAATGGGCGGTCTTCATGAAGCGATCTACGATCACCCAAATACTGTCATTTCCTTTTCTGGCTCTGGGCAAACCATCAATGAAGTCCATGGAAATATGTTCCCACTTCCAGCCTGGAACGTCCAGTTGTTGTAACAATCCAGCCAGCTTCTGTTGGTCGCTTTTGACTAGCTGGCACGTAGGGCATCGGCTAACATATATTGAAACGTCTCTTTTCATAGCCTTCCACCAGAATGCTCGCTTGAGATCGTTGTACATTTTGGCCACACCGGGATTGATACCCAGCTTGGATTTGTGACACTCGTCCAACACTTCCCTTTTTAACTCTGGGATGTCGGGAACACAAATCCTTCCTTTCAATCTCAGGATTCCATCGTTATCTATTTGAAAACACGAGGGTTCGCCTTTCTGAATCCTTTTGATCATATCCTTAATAAAGTTATCCTCCTTCTGAAGAATAGATATTTTGTCAATCAAGGAAGTTGTAATAATAAAGCTGGCGATCATTACATTCTTTCGGCTTAACGCATCGGCCACGACATTGGCTTTCCCTGGAGTGTATATAATCTTAGCCCTAACAACTCTCTCGGTGCATCTAACATCTGCTTCATATTTGGTTAGCCAATCCAATCCCAGAATAAGATCGAATTCTGTAAAGTTCATGACGATAGAGATAGTAGGGAATTTATAACAGGAAAAAGAGACAGGTACTGCACAAACCCAACTGAGATCGATGGAACCCCCAACCGGATTTTGAACAGTCATTGGTTCTTTGAGCTTCTTCAAATTCAAATCCAGTTTCTTAACTGCATTCTTTGCAATAAAGCTTCGTGACGCGCCTGTATCAAACAATACTTTAACTGGAATATTTTTGACATTAAGCGTGCCTTCCAAAACGTCAACCCTTCCTTGACTAGCTGAGGGATCAGAAGTTTCCGCTATTTCATTTATACGTACTGCTTCGGGTTCCTTTGAGAGTTGGCACTCCCGTGTAATATGACCTGCTTGATTACACTTATGGCATTTCCTTTCATCATGTAAGTTCTTTTGTTTCTTAGTAGGTTTACACCCCTTCTTCCTTCGTTTGTTCCAAGATTTGCAATTTATCGCCGAATGTCCTTGCTTATTGCAGATTGAGCATATGGCAGTCATTACTGGTCCCATCCCAGATCTGGCCCTTTTTCGATTTACTTTGGGCTTCTTACTAACCTCAGACATCGTACTGGCCTCCGGGCGATCAGTTTCAGACTCAACTTTATTACTAGAACTGACCTCCTCTTCGTAGTGTAACATACCTTTCATGTTGAGATCTTCATACTGATAAGCCATATAGATCATTTTTGAAAAAGGAAGCTTCACATGCCCCATTACTTTATTCTGGTATTTCCTTTGAAGTCCGTTAATAAATCTCAGATTCTTCCTCTTCGTATTTTGAATTAGATGGGGAGCAAAGTGAGAAAGTTCATTGAATTTCTTATAATATTCTGGAATGGTCATATCTCCTTGTATCAGATAAGAAAATTCATCACATAATCGCTCAGTTGCTTCTGGAGGAGTAAATCTTTCCAGGAAAATCACTTTGAATCTATCCCAGGTGATATCACCTTCTGGATTATTCTCAATAACTGAATCCCACCAGAACAAAGCTTCATCTTTGAGTGCCCAGGAGGCCAGTAATCTTTTCTGGTCATCCCTTAGCTTTAAGTCGTCAAAGATCTTTTCAGCAGAACGAATCCAAGCCTGTGTCTTCATAATAGATTCTTCGCCAGAGAACGGTATTCCACCCATATTTCGATACTTGATTAATAGGGCCTCAATATCCGGTTCTGCATTCCTTCTGTTTCTGACACTCATTTTCTAGTACTTCTGCAAATAGCAGATTAAGTGTCAGGTCACAGAAAAGATATTTTTAAAATATAGAAACACATACTTCAAATGTAAATGTGTCTATCGAGGTGTAATTTCATTCTGCTACTCATACTAGGATATTACTGATCCTATCTGTAATGAGTTGCTCGTCCTAGAACACTACTGGTTCTATTTCTGACGAGTTCGTTAATATGTTATATTCCAGAACTAAGCTTAACCAAAGCTCTGATACCAAATGAGACGACCCCAAACCCCGTACTGACGGTGGCAAGGGTAATCCTTGGAATATAACACAGAAACAGATAATAACAGAACAGAAATTAAATAAATATACTAGATAATGCACAATATAATATACTGGATAAACGTAATCATCAGAGTTACAGTATATAGGATCATACTTAGTACAAATACAGTTCAGCTATACATAAATGTCTACAGCGGAAAACAAACATAATGTACAATAGGAGCTGAACAGCATAAAAAGAGATAAATGATAGAATCCATCTTCAGCTCCAGCTATCCGGATAAAGCCTGCTAAACCTGAATACAAGGCTGCCCGTGTAGAAAAAGGGGCACCCGATTTTGAAAGTGAAACAAACTACGAGTCAGTCATGGGACTGGTATGAGAAATCTACTCAACACATTTAAATATGGCTAATCACAGGACCACGCCACTTTCGTGGAACGGGTTTACTCCATTGGATTGCCAGTGCTTTAAAAAAAAACAAATCATTCTTTTAAACATCGCAATGCTTTTTATAAAAATGAAGCCATTATAAGACTCTGTTCCCATCACACAATGCAACGCAAACCGAAGGATAGAGTTTTACGTTATAATGGCCAAAATATGATTGATACGAATAAAACAAAAGCATTTGATATTATTACTAGTGTTTATATGTTTCAAAAACAATTTCAAATCATAACTATCAATCATAGACGGCATTAATGCCCCATACCACTATGTCTCCATATATAGGTATACAATCAAAATCGCACAGTCACGTATTTGGAAATTGGATTTCCGTCATGAACCAAGGCAAAAGATAGTCCTTACCGACTTCGAGACGCTCTAGTCCGCCCCTCAGGTAAGTACTCAGTCAAGCCTTTGGATCGTCAGGGCCGGTCCACCGATGTGGATTAAAATTCCTGAACACTGCGTTTCCCCGCCCTATGGTGCGTGAGTAAGCCAACGAATGACTACTCCATCGGTCCCGGATCGACCGATATATCCGAGGCGCCTCACAACAATAACAACCAGATAAGTCAAACTCGCCAGGGCGTGTAAAACCACTGAAGCCACTTCTAACTAGAAGGAAACGCATGCCCTCCCTGATGTCCCCTCCCGTTTCTGGTTCATACCGAGGTGTGAGGCTCGCGATTTCACGTTATACACAAAGCTACGCCACACAGGCGGTGCTTTGATCATCATCACAAGACTTTGCTTTTCAACAGAAGCCCTGATCACTGCATCTTAGCATGCCACACAGGCAATTCACACCGTGCAACTGATGGCTATCAATCACACAGAATAAATCCCAATGTCAGACACACTGTCCATTTGCAAGTCTGTTCTGGGTCCAAACGAAACCGGAGGCACTATATACCTCGCAAACCCATCGATCACCATGTACGCCTGGACGATCACCACTCATTATCCATATTTCGGGATGCCTCCCAATCAGGACCTCGGTTACCATCCAAACGAGGTGAAGATCTCCGGTCTTCGACCACCGTCTTCATCTTCGATTTCTTATCGTCGATTCAGTTATTCAGAATGGGGTAAACCCGTTCTTTCTGAGCAACACGCGTATATAATAAACAAGTGCTATACAAACACTACTACGCATCATTTCAATTCATTAGTCACTAACTATCAATCAGTAAGAGAACGATTTCCCAAATATTAACCCCGATGGCCGAAACCAACATCAGATCAATGCCCAAGAAACCATTCGACTTAGCCAACCTTCAGTTAGTTTCTAAATTTCACATCCATATCGTTTATATTATTTTATAACAATTTATCGCTATTTTTATTTATTTTAAAATAGCCAATTTATTCAAAACGACGCTTCGGGCCATAACGCGGCCGTTGCGCTGTTTTTCTTTAGATTTGATTTACACATATCTGAAAATCTAACCGTTGGATCTTCACAAAATTTACATCATTAGAAAGATCTTTTCTAAACGAATCCAACGGTTCTAGTTTCGGGAAAATCCGGCGGTCAGATCTCCCGGTATAATCGTTTGAAGTTTCGATTTCAAAATACGAACTGCAGCGTCGTTATTCGATTTAATATAATTATATTTATATATATAAATATAATCGATTCCGGCGCTGTTTTTCTTCAGATTTGAATTAAACATTCCAGACAATCCAACCGTTGGATCTTTACAAAGTTGGTGCCGTTGGAAAGATATTTCCAAAGCGAACCCAATGGTTGTGGTTTCGGGAAAATCCAATTGTCGGATCTCCCGGTATAATCGTTTGAAATTACGGTTTCAAAATACGAACTACAGCTTCGTTATTCGATATATTTCAATTCTATTTATATATATATATATATATATCGATTCTTCGATTTCAAAACTATATGATTTTCATACATTTTATAAAAATGATATTTTTATCTAACTGTCTTCTATTTCAACACTTCACTATTTTTAACAATTCATGTATATAGTAAAAATGTGATTTTTAATGTAAAACAATTTATTTCAAAACATGATTATTTTATATAGTTCATATTGATGATTAAAATAGGATTTCTATTATAAAACAATTTATTTCAAACCGAGATTATTTTATATAGTTCATATAGGTAATAAAAATATGATTTTTATTATAAAACAATTTATTTCAAAATACGATTATTTTATATAGTTCATATTGATGATTAAAATAGGATTTCTATTATAAACAATTTATTTCAAAACGAGATTATTTTATATAGTTCATATAGGTAATAAAAATATGATTTTTATTATAAAACAATTTGTTTCAAAATACGAATACCATTCAACACATGAATTTCAATTCAACGAATGAATTTCGATTCAACACATGAAGGTTTTCTATAGTTGGTATATATAGATAAAAAGGTGATTTTTATATTTAAAACACGAATACCATTCAACACTTGAATTTCAATTCAACGAATGAATTTCGATTCAACACATGAAGGTTTTCTATAGTTTATATATATTGATAAAAATGTGATTTTTATATTTAAAACACGAATACCATTCAACACATGAATTTCAATTCAACGAATGAATTTCGATTCAACACATGAAGGTTTTCTATAGTTTATATATATAGATAAAAATGTGATTTTTATATTTAAAACACGAATACCATTCAACACATGAATTTCTATTCAACGAATGAGTTTCAATTCAACACATGAAGGTTTTCTATTCAACGAATAAATATAGTTTCAACAAATGAAAATAATTCTAACACATGAATATTATTCAAAATTTCGGCAGCATAACGATAGGGTAGTTAAAACCGGGACCGTCCCTAGTACGGCTCCTCACTCTACCTTAAAGCCTCGCAGCTTTTGACAATGGGGAATCATGCATCTAGTTCGCACGCAGGCGGCATGTATATTTTTTTCATTTCCACAAACTAATCCTATGTGGTTTCAACCAAATATTTCTCAACCACAAACGGGTATTTTTCAACCACAATCAATCAATTTCAACCACAAACAATTTCAATCAACCATTCGTTATCAATCAATTTTCACACCAATCACAACCAATAAATATCGTCCATGGTTTGTGGATGAGGGGCGTATATATATATATATATATAGCATTTCACTTCTATTTCAACACATATATAATTTTTACAACGCATATACAACTTATACATCGAACGTACAACTTATACAATGCTTATACAAGAGGTGTACAACGCTTATATAACTCATACATCGATTAAATAATTTATACATCGTGGTTTTCCATATCGTTTATAAATTAGAAATCTCACATTGGGTTCCACTCCACCAAAAATAGCAGAAGGCTCAGAAAAATATGCGGTCTCTTCTAGAAGGTAGAAGACGTCCACACGAGTCCACTGTCTCTTGTTTCACTGAATTTCGTTAACACAAGAAAAAGATATGATTTTTCAAAGATGGACGAATTTCGCGACACTTTAAAGTGTCAAAACCAGCTCAGAATAATCAAGCCGTATACCTTCCACGAGCGTTCAAAACTAAGTCCTCGATTCTTGCAAAATCCGTTGAGCGTTGTTGAGATCGGGTTGCGCCACATCCAAGAGCTCCGAGAGGCGCTCAGGCGGAGGTAGGTGGGCCCCCACTCGGTGGTGCCTGGCGTCACCGGCGGAGCTTCAAAGACCAGATCTTCACGAGGGTGATTCTCTCCCAATCCTCAATGAAAATTATCAAACCTTATATGGATTTGAAGAGGATTCGAAGCTCTACAAAATCCCTAGCTGGAGGTGGGGCTAATTCTTCCTGGATCGATCGGAAAATGAGGGGGAAGGTTGGAACTTCGAGCGCCGTTCGCGATCTAGGGAGAGAGAGAATAGCGGGGGGGGGGGGGGGGGGGAGGGGTTTCTGACGTGGACCAGTAATTTTTTTTATTTATTTATAAAGTTTTAAAAATCCGAAAATATCCCTTGTCACACACGAACAACAATTCATACCCAACGACTGTCGTCCCTAGTGTTTTACCCCCATTCCGAACACAATGGGATATGTTTTGTAGGCCCATTCGACTGTTTCAGTCAGTTTTCCTTCAAATTAAAATATAAAACATTCAATATTTAATTTGAACGTACATTTCAATTTTCCAGGGCCACAAACTGATTCGAAAAATTCCAGAAAAATAAATCTGGCTATGTTTTGACCATACGGTCCCAACAAAACTAGTTTCGTCGAATTCTGAGACCGTTTGCAAAAAGGCCCATTTCTGGTCGTCCCAATTTAACTGTAATTGACCAAAACACGTTTTCCTTTGCCACGCTCACATACTAGCTTCAAAAATTATGAAATTTGAAACCTAGCAATAACTTCACATCCCGGATCCAACAAAAGTGGTTTCGTCGAATTCCGAGGTCGTTTGCAAAATGGCCAATTTCACAGGCTATATAAATTCCATAGCGACCTTTCTGAAAATTCATTTGGCCATAACTTTTGCTTTCCACTATGAAACTTCGATTTTTCAGATTCGTTAGAAAGGTATTCACTAACAGATTTAAATATTTTTGGTTTCACTCAAATCCGTTTTGTTTTGCACCCGGTACAGTCAGTCAAAGTTTGAATTCAAATTTTGAAACTACCACGCCATTTCAGGCCTTATTTATAATTAGAATTAATTATATTCGTTTTCAAACGTCGATTCAAACTCACTTTTCATTGCTATTATTTAAAATATTTATTTTAGATATTTAAAATCCACTATTTTAGCCAATTTAAAATTTTTAAATTAGTTCATATTTTCTGGGTCGTTACACATTGCGCTATTTATTTTATGCACTGGTATTTTTGGGTTAAACCCGTTCCGTGTTATATGGCATGGTCCCTTGATTTACCTAACTTTAAAATCAATTAAAAACTGTTTTGAGTTCTCATACCGGTCCCATGACTGACCTGGAGTTTTTTGTTTCTTCCTAAACTCTGGGTGCCTATATTTTCCACACGGGCAGTCAGTAGTTTAGTTTTGCAGATATTATGTTCACAGGATCCTGGTCTACAACTGAAGCGATATTCGGAAAGCTCTGTGTCTGTGTATTTCTTTCAGTTGTATTTTGTATTTTTTTTCCGCTGCTATGTAATTTAAATCTCTGATATTATTTTCTATTGTATAATTATTCATACTCTGGAATATTCTTGTACTCTGATGTAAATTGTTGTAATATGCAATGAAATATTCTTTTGTTTGTGTTCTGATTTGTACTCAGAGATAGGGTTAGTAATATCCAATAAGAATGACTCGTTAGAGATAGGATCAGTAGTATCCTAGAATCAATCGGAAGAGTGTTATTTTTGAAATAAAAATGATAACAAATTTAGTTTTGAAAATTTTATCTTAAGATACATATTTGAAATATTATTACATTTTAATTTGGACAATCGAGTATATAAAATTTTGCATATATGCCTAGCTAGCTTGTGTACGAAGTCTCAAATATACTAGATAGATATAGAATCATGCTGCAGTTGCCCGAATATGATTTTGATGATGAGCATGACATCATCAACATTTATGTTCGAGTATTCGAAAGTGGGATATCTATATATTTCCATCGACTGGTGTGAGAACCAAAACTAGATAGGGTTTATTGTTGTAGTTTGCACTGAAGTACGATTTTTGACCATATATAAAAATTATATATATTTAAAAAGTTAACCACCTAATTAATTGCTGGTTGTGATGTTTGATAATTCATTTAACTAATAAAAATATTGGAATGATAGTTAATTGAACCAATATGAGAAAGAATGATAAATTTAGCTAAATCGAATTTAATATTGAACTGAATTGAAAATTTGATTAGGATTGAAAGTTGAGTTGGTTAGCTGAACAACTTTCAGTTTCGTTCCTTTTCGAGGATGAAAAGATTTTAAGTGGGGGAGATTGTAACAACCCCAAATTTTGAATCAATTTAAAATTTTTATTTAAGAAATTTTAAGGGATTTTGAATATTTAAAATAATTTATTTTAAATAATAACGATGAAAAATTTATTTAAATCGAGGTTAGAACGAAAAATATTTAATTTAATTATAAAAGGAGTTTAAAATGGCGCGGCAGTTCGAAAATTCGATTTCAAATTTCAATTGACTGTACAGGATTCAAAATAGAACGGATTTTAGTGAAACGAGAAATATTTAAGTCTGTTTGATTATATCTTTCCAACGAATCTGAAAAATTGAAATTTCATAACAGGAATTAAAAGTTATGTCCAGTTTAAAATTCAGAATAGTCGCTGTGGAATTTATATACATTTTATATAATATAAAACCCTTAAAAATAGCCATTTTGCAAACGACCTCCATTTTTGACGAAACCACTTTTGTTGGATCCGGAATGTCAAATTATTGCTAGATTCCAATTTTCATACTTTTTGGGATTAATATGTGAACGTGGCAAAAGGAAACGTGTTTTGACTGTTTTAGTCAAATTGGATCGACCAGAAAATGGCCATTTTTCAAACGGTCTCGGAATTCGGCGAAATTAGTCTTGTTAGGACCTTATCATCAAAACAAAGCTAGAAATAATTTTTCTGTAATTTTTAGAGTCAGCATGTGGCCTCGTTAATTTAAATTGTATGCTTAAATTAAATATACATTGATTTATATTTTATTTTTTAAGAAAAATCTATCGAAACAGTCGAATTAGCTTACCGGACATATCCCATTATGTCCTAAATGGGGGTATTTGGCTAGGGGCAACACTCATTTGGTTTGATTTGGAGTGTGTATCAACATACGGATATTTTTGAAAATAAATGAAATAAAATAAGAATACGGTATAAATACCCCCCAAATACACCGTATTTTACCAAACCCTAATCTCTTATAATCTGCCGCCGCCATCTACACAAATGGAGGGCCGATGTCTTCACTTCTTTCTCCCCCAAAATATCCTCATCCAAATAGTAATTCGAAGAACTTCATGAACAACTCTCGTAGAGCTCGACAAGACCAAGGAGACCAACGGTTGTGATCATCTGTAGTTTCTCGAATTGGGGAAAATCTCGCCTCAAACACTCGATGTTCGAACATGAGTTCAATGGCCATGGGGCGATCGGAATTCAAGGCGTTGGTGGCACCTGAAGGGGAGTCCACGGCGATAAACGTGGGTGGGTCTGATGAGATTCCGGCGTATCGTGGCGGAGTGGGGTTCAAATCCTAAGTCGCGAGCAGTTTATTTGGGTTACGGGTTTAGTTGTACAGAAAAAACAAAGAAGACATACATTGTTTGAATATAAAATAGTATTAACAAAAACCATAGTTGTATGAACATCATTGTTTTATAAAAATCCTTGTTAAATAAAATATACATTGTTTGAATTATATAAACTTCATTATTTTGAAAAATATAAACATCATTGTTCTTGAAAAATAAACATCATTATTCTTGATAGAAAAATATACATTGTTTTTGATAGAAAACATACGTTGTATTGATAGAAAAATATATGTAATTTTGTGAAATCAATTAAGCATTGTTTTGGAGGTAAAACATTAACATGTTTTTAAAAGCAAAGACATTAACATGTTTTTAAAAATAAAACATGAACATGTTTTGAAAATAAAAGATTAACATTGTTTTTGGTAAATATAAATAACATTGTTTTTGTAAAGAAATATAAAATAAAAGTGACATAGTTTTATAGAATAAAAGATCAAAGTTTTAACAATAAAAAGATCAAAGTTTTATCAAATAAAAAGATGCATTGTTCTTCAACAAAATTAGCATATGTTTTGAAAAAAAAATTAGCTTATGTTTTGAATATAACATTAGCGTATGTTTGGAATATAACATTAGCATTTGTTTTGAATATGAAAATAACTTTGTCTTGAATATAAAAAGAACTTTGTTTTGATACAAAGAGAACATTATTTTCATATATAAAGCAGTGTATTTAAAATAGAATTGTTTTCCAATATAAGAACATCATTGTTTTGAAAAGTAAGGTCACCATTGTTTTGAAAAGTAAAATTAGCATTTGTTAGAAAATAAAATTTGCATTGTTTTGAAAAGAAAAATCGCATTGTTTCTAATATAAAAACCGTATTATTTTTAACATGATTTTTATATAAACATAACGTAAATAAAAATCTGATTTTTATCATATATATAGAACAACATTAAAAATAAGATTTTTAATACAAACTATGTGACATAGACTGCGATGGAATTGAATGGAAGTAGAACGGAATCCGAATTGTCCACTAAAGACTGACGGAGTGGAAACCAAAGGCGAGAACTCCTCACTAAAATTTCTACACAATTATTTATTTACTTTTATAACTGAAATATATAGAATTGCCAGTTTAGATTTTAATCAGTTTAATCACTATAAACTGTACACTTTGCTTGATTAAATCACTCCCCTTGTCCACAAACCATGGACGATTTAAATTTACTGTATTATATGTTGTTTATGATGTTGAAATGATAAAAAATAATGTTAACATAAATTTGGTAGTTGAAATTAGAGTATAAATATTTATTTATAATTTGAAGTTTGAACAGTGAAAATTGGTTAAATTTATTAACCAATAACTTGTTTAAATAAAATGCTGTTGTTTGAAAACCCTACACGGGTCAGGGATGATATTTTGTTCACATCTCCCTTGAATATATTTGTATGTTAATCGATGGATTGACAACCTGTGATGAGCGTTATTTATTTATTTTAATGCTCACATAGTTGTAAATATCATTCTGGATGTGAATGGACTGTTTGTTGATTATTTATCATTATTATACATATGATGTATGAAATCCATATGAGTGAAATTATATGGTATTTGATTGAGTCGCATTCCGATTCAGAATATAAAGAAATTTTTTTTAAATAAAGAATATTTTAAAATAAAATGTTGTAAACAATAAAAATTCACATTTTTATTGTATGAATAAAAATATAAAATAATTATTTGTTGAATTATATTTTCGTACATTAGAAATGTCATCTTGAAAATGTAACATAACATTTATATTGTAAAGGGATATTTTTAAGGTAAATAACATTTATAATGTAAAATAACATTTATAATGAAAAAGGTCATTTATATGAAAAAGAAACATTTTTTATGTAAGAAACATTTTTATGTATAAGAACCATTTTTATATAAAATAACACTTTAGGATATAAGAAACATCCTGATGTAAAAGAATCATTTTTAAAAGAATCATTTTTTTATATATAAGATATTCATTTATAATATGAAAGAATAATTCTTATATAAAAGAATATTTTTCAAGAAAATAACATTTTTATAGAAAAGAATAATTCTTACATTTTTGTAATAGAACATTTTAATGTAAATGTAATCTTTTAATGTAATGAAACATTTAAATGTAAAGAACATTTTAAAATAAAGAATATTTTATAACAAAATATTCTAACAATAAAAATCACATCTTTATTGTACAGAAAATAATATAATCATTTGTTGAATTATAATTTTGTACATTAAAAATGTAATCATTAACATGTTAGTGAAATTAAAAATAATCATTTGTTAAAGTATGATTTAGAATGTTAAAAATGAAATCTTTAACATGTTAGTGAAGTATAAAATTATGATTTTGATGTCCGTCTTTGATTGGACACAAAATTTAAAATATGAAGTCGAATTAAGTAGCAACGCCATTTTAACCCGAATGGGTTTATCGATCAATTTCATTCATTTTAAATTGAATATCGAAAAGAAGTGATTCTAAAATATAATATTTTGAAAATATTTTCTTTTAATATGATGAAGATATAGAATATTCAACTTTGATATAAAATTAAAAATGAAGTTAAAATCGTTTTGGAACGAACTTATAAACGATTTATAAAATACGTTTGAAAGGAAATCAAAGAAATATATATAATATATATTGTATATATTTAGTGACCTGAATAGAACGCGCCACGCAGCGACCGTTCGCGAATTTCGACCATTAATTCAAATGGACGTTACGGGGGATCTGACCGTCAGATTCTCCTAAAATCAAAATCGTTGGATTCGTATCGAAAAGAGCTTTCCAATGAATATAAAAGATTTGAAATCTAATGGTTAGATTAGGTGATATGTCCAAATCAATTTCAGAAAAGGTCGCTATGGATGCAGTTCGATGGCCGTTGTTGGAAACCGACTGTACGGGCGATAATAAAATTATTAAAAATATGGAAAAATTATGTAAAATCATAATAAATGGTTTGGAAAGATTTTTGATGAAAAATTCCAATTTTATAAAGATAAAAATATATTTTTATCGAAATGAACTGTTTAATGAACTAGTTATTAACTAGAAAAATAATTTAATTATTTTAGAAATAAATTGGACTTTGAAAATGGTTTTTGAAATAAGAAGAATTTTTCCAATATATTTATATATATTGGTACGGATTTGAATGGAAATTATCTTTGGGATATTTAGATATTGGATTCCATGATTATACGAATATTGTGAGGAATTTGGAAGATATATATATATATATATATATATATATATATATATCGTTATTCCCAATACGATATTTGTTGGTTTCAGAATTTGATATTGAATATAAGCCGATATAATTTCTATTCAGAACCTTATATTTAATATCAAATGGGATATTGGGTTTGTCGTGGATGGTGTCTTTAATAACACTGTTCTTAAACCCAATTTAGAAAGAATAAATCTTTTAATTAAGATTTAGGAAATTTTACCAATCAATTAATATTTAATTGGAATTGGATAAATGAATCGGATTTTTGGGTTTATCATGAACGGTGTTTTAAGTAACACTTGTTCTTTAACTAATAGTGAAGAAATAATTTGGAATTTATAAATCTTTTATTAAGATTTAATGGAAAATTTCCAAAATAAAATTTTCCAATTTAATATATTAAATTGGAATTGGATGGAATTCGATTTGGTAATAATCGAGATGAGCTCCTGTGAATGAAGACCGATACTATATATGGAATTTAAATGGCATTGCCGCTATTCCAGTTATATTATTAGTTTGATATGGGAATTTATATCGATTATACACCGTTATGATTTCCGTGAAGATTCCATAGTTAAT
The DNA here is from genome assembly GCA_030737875.1 of Allium sativum. NCBI lineage: Eukaryota > Viridiplantae > Streptophyta > Magnoliopsida > Asparagales > Amaryllidaceae > Allium > Allium sativum. The sequence goes on along the minus strand of CM060916.1, from coordinate 707,542,343 downwards.
GGAAGAAGATTTGGGTATATCGTGAATAATGTTTTTAAAAGACATTAGTTCTTTAACCCAGTTAAAGATAAGGAGCTTGAATAATCCTTAAGTAATGATTTTTGAGATTAAAAAGAAAATTTAAAAGAATTTATCTTTGATAAAATCAATGAGAACCTTTCCCTAAGAATGTGGATATTTTACTAAAAGAATATTCTGAATTTGAATGAGGCGTAGGATGTGTTTTTATAGCACTTGTTTATAAAGTACGTCAGTTATTCGGAAAGATCGGGTTTAACCCATTCTGAATAATTGATACGACGACTAACAGTCGAAGAGATTGAAGACGGCGCAAGACCGACGATCTTCACATCGAATGGATGAGTTCCTACTGATGCCCATGATTGGAGTAGCTACCTTGAAGGGGCTACAGTGGTAGCCGTCCGGACATACTTGTTGATTGTTCGGATATGCGAGGGCCTCTCTTCCGTATTGGACATACGGGACGAGGAATAAGGTGCCTCCGGTTTCGTTTAGACCCAGAACGGACTTGTAAATGGATGATATGACTGACGTTGTATTCCTTTATGTTGTATTTGTTAATCTGTGCTAAATTTATATATCAGTTGGTGGCGGAGAATTTATTCTCTTGGTTAACACCCTTCTCTGAGATGTATGTGCTCAGAGGTTTTATATATTGGCAGAAATCAATGGTATGGTATAGATTGACAATGTGGCATGCTAAGATGCATGAATCAAGGCTTTTGTTGAAAAACATAGCCTTGTGGATGGTGATCAAAGCATAGCTTTGTGTAGCATTACCTCGCGAGCCTCACACCCCGATATGATGGTGAACGATTTGTTTGATTAGTAGGTCTGACCAATATACTTTATATATATATGGATTTGGTCGGCCGAGTTATGCTGGGTGTGGTCGCTCCACACCTTTGTGAATAGGGATAGGGCCATTTTCCCCCAATTCCCATATATAGAGATAGAGTAAGCGGTGTTTCCTCTCGCTGGGACGTAAGCCGCAGTGATACTTGATTTCCCAAAAGTGCGGATGTGCATTACGGTGTTTTATCTAGTTGGGACGTAAGCCATGGAGTATTGCACTACGCGATAGATCTTTCGAATCAGGAGCCATCATGATGGAAATCCAACTTTCCAATACGAGCTTTGCGATTTTGATTGTATACATATATATGGCGACATAGTGGGATGGGGCACTCATGTCGTCTATGATTAATACATTTACTTTCGAAATTGATTTCTACACTATGCACTAGTAATTTTGAAAGAGAAATTTCGTGTATCAAGCATGTATGGCTGTTATAAGGTAAAACTCTATCCTCCGGCTTGCTTTGCATTGTGTGATGGGACCTGAGTCTTATAATAGCTTCATTTTTCCAAAAAGCATTGCGCTGTATATTTTATGCACTGGTATTCTTGGGGTTAAACCCGTTCTGTGTTATACGGCGTGGTCCCTTGATTTATCTAACTATAAAATCAATTAAAAACTGTTTTGACTTCTCATACCAGTCCCATGACTAACCTGGAGTTTATTGTTTCTTCCTAAACTCTGGATGCCCATATTTTCCACACGAGCTGTCAGTAGTTTATTTTTGCAGATATTATGTTCACAGGATCCTGGTCTACAACTGAAGCGATATTTGGAAAGCTCTGTGTCCGTGTATTTCTTTCAGTTTTATTTTGGCTTTTTTTTCCGCTGCTATGTAATTTAAATCTCTGATATTATTTTTTGTTGTATAATTATTCATACTCTGGAATATTCTTGTACTCTGATGTATATTGTTGTAATAAGTAATGAAATGTTCTTCTGTTTGTGTCTCTGATTTGTCGTGTTCTCAAAACAATCCGGGCTTTCCTTTACTGGGAAGTTTGGGTCATCACACGAGTAGTCCTTACAAGCCTGTAATTTCAATCACGATAGAACCCCAATATATCTCCGGGTTGAATCAGCGATTCTAAGTGGTTCTTCCATTTCATGAAGATCTGAAGTCTTCGATTGCTCCATCTCGACCGGCATCTGATATCTTATATATTTTTGTATTTACTGGTCGGAATGGTTTTCGAATATAAATTCGATCCCGGTCTTTCCATACCAACAATCATATTGGCTAGATTTGATAGTTGGCTATTTAACTATCAAATAAACAACCATTCAATCATAAAATAAAAACATATTTAGTTTAGTACTCAACATCAGTTGGCTTATTTAATTAAAAATAACTAAATAAACGGTTAATTAAAATATTCCAATATTTGGAAAACAACATTACATTTCTTACTTCAACCTCCCTTAGTCCTTGACTGTAAATTGGTTAGAGAATAATTTCCTAAGTATCAACCTCGAAGACTGAAATCAACATCAGATTAACACTCTAAAAATCACTCAACTCGACCAATCTCCACCCATGTTCTAATTCTTATCTTAACTCCTTATCGACCCATGTTATTCCATTTTAATCCCCTCAACCTTTTCTACCTAAAAAATCTCGTTTCAATTTCCATTCACTTCACTTAATTTCATATTTAAATATCGCTATTTCAAAAACCAACGTTTTAGTTTCACACACTCTTATAATTCTTATTTATAATCTCAGATTTAATATAAACCCTTTTATATCTCAATTTCCTTTTACTTAATCTAAATGATAAGTAAATATTTATTTAAGCTATCGTATTCGCTTAAAATCTCTTTTATAACTTCATTCACAAAACTTGGATTTTAATATAAACCCGATTGTAAACTCCTTTCAAAAATTCAATTATCCTTCTTTACAAAATTCGATTACTTATTTAAGTGGACTCCATTTAAGAAGTAATTACTTAAATTAAAACAATCATTTATTTCAACATTTACTACCGTAAAAGTAGTTAATTACTTTATTAACTAAAATAAATAATAAAATTCCTTTTAAAGCCTTATAAAAATTAAACAACTATTTATTAACCATTCCCATTAGATTAACTAAAGCAATTTAATCAAATAACAATTTCAAACAAAACAGTTGACTTAGCCATCTCAAAACGCGGTTATATCGTTAACCAAATCCAATTTGTCTTTCCTTTAAATTAACTAATTAATATAATTTATTTAAATGCCTCCATATAATAATCTCTTGATAACACTTAATTAAATTCTTAACCCTTAGAATAATTTCTACTAACTAATCTTATAACATAAGATTTTACTTTATAATTTCATTAAATAAATAATTACTTAAAATTAAATAATAAATAATAATTATTTATTTCCTTTTTCAAAACTTTCAATTCAAATAATAGATTTAAAAATCCATATTTAGTTATAAAAATAAATTTTATAACTTCATTTCTGTCGATTCACCGATCGTAAATCCATATTTATAAAACGATTGATTTTCAAGCCATATGATGCCAATTACTCAACCAATATTGCCCATTGGTTAAAAACACACAACCGTTGGATTCAAATCAACAATTAAATCAATTTATCCAATCCATATTGGGTAAACAATTCATATAATGGTAATACGAAAATAATACTAAATTTGAGGAATCCAGTTGGATCCCTCCGATCTAACTCCATGCATCCAAATACGTTACTTCAAATAATATTACCCAATTTAATAAACAAATATAATATTAAATAAACAACCAATAACAGCAATTCAAGCATGCATATTTAAATTCAATACGTTTATATTATTATAAGCGTAACCAACAAAGGAAGTTACATCGTTTGGAAATAAATTGTTAAAATAACGATTTAATTCGTTTGAAATAAATGAACGTTTAATTCAACCAATTCATTCAATATATAAATATTATTCAGCACACAGCAAACAATTATCAACCATAGCACACAAATTAAAACCCGACTTATATAAAATATAAGTGGGATAAAAACTGAGTGAGTTATACTCACTTTGATTTCCATTTTTATCGCTGTATAGTTTCCATCTTCGCTCAAATTTGTTCCATACGGTTGTGTTCTTCACCCTGATTCCGGCAAAATCTCTTTTCTAAACTCTGGTAACATAACAAAGATTTATATGGGTTTGAGTACAAAACTAATAATTTGTAATTAAATACACTTAATAAAATGTTAATTAAATTACTTTGGTTAGTTCAGAAATTTAGGCCGACTTGTGAAATACCTAGACTCGAATTGATTTTCGTTTGCCACGTCCTGTTGTTCGATCCTCTTTCCTTTTCTATATAGTTTGAAATCTTCTGTCTAATTTTTGTTTCAAACCAGAAGAGCCGACTTTGTCATCCCCATATTCTACCGTTCGAACTCCCTAAAACCAACATGTTCGCTACTTTAAGCTTCTGCTTTAAATAATAATAACGAGCCCGACTTCCTGTTTCCCCGCCATGTGCCCATTTTGTTTTATTCCTTCATTTGCCAAATTTTGCTGGCCTAATTGTTGATACTTCATAATTGAAAACTGGCCCAAAATATTTCTCCTGTAGCCTCTTCGTTGCCTGCTGATACATCACGTTGAAACATCGTCATGTCCATTCTTCCCACTGTTAATAATGGAATCCCTTCGTATCTCATTGTTTTAAACTACGGCTGCTTCGTTCTTGGTTAAAACTACTCCTTATGCTGGCGTTGTCTTCATTTTGTTTTGTTTCTTCTACATGTAAGAAAGGGCCCAATGAAATCTTTCCCATTTGTTTATATTTCGAACTGCCCTTCCCATGTTTACAAACAACCCCACTGCTATGTCTAATTATTTCCTGCTGTTCATGTCTATATTCGAACTAATCCCACTCTCATTGCTTTGTTTCTCAATTTAAATCTTCCCTCCAGTTTCACATTATTTCCATGCGTCTACAGTTTACCCCGAAGCTTCCTTCTTGTCTGCTAACTTTGATTAGCCAGACAGCCCACGCCATAAACCATGTCATTCTTTCTCGCACCTCCATACGTTGATTGGAGACTGATCAGCCAACCCCAACGCAACCGTCTCTCCATCCTCGGCTACCGCCAGCAGCGCCACCCTCCAAGACATCGCCGATCACCTGTAGTTCACCCCGAACAGTCACCGCTTCTAATCCCATTTCCGATCAACCCAACGACTTAAATTCGATCATCACTGCACAACATGAGGATCTCGACTAGCTGAAGAAAATCGTAGTTGGAAGCATCAATGATTGATTAGTGGATCAAGGGATTTTGAAGAAGGAAGTTTTGAAGATTATTGGTCATTGAAATGTTGTATGGCGGTTATTATAATGTGTTGACCATGAAGTTGCTTCCAAGAATAAATATTAGTGTTAGATGTTTGTATGGGTATTTTATAGGGTGATAAAATTATTAAAATATTATTAACTACACTTCACCATGAAGTAATGTGCTAAACAACAACATACGATCTCCGATCGAGGTGAAACTCCTAATTCTAGCATAGAAAAATATTCTGGAGAAGATGGGATAAGTTTCGTCGAATTCAGATATCATTTGTGAAAATTCCTTCATTAATCACAGGTGAAAAACACACATTTAAATTTCCCACGATCACAAAAAATCCAAATAACTTGAATCTTTAAATACTACAACACCTAATCATTACAGATTTAATAAAATTAGTTCCGCTGAAAACAGAGTTCATTTGCTTATTGGTTATTCTATTCTACGCGTAAAACATCGCTATTTTGAACACCAAAAATACCCGGTCTCCAAAAATAATATATCAATCCTGATCAAAACATCAATACGAATTGAACAAAGTTCGTTTCGTAGCTTAATTTGATCATTATCTCAAGTTACATAAAAAAACTATTTTAAATCGAATTAAATTATTAAATTAATCACTATAATTTATAAATAATTCTATATCGACTATTTGAAAATTTGAATTGGACATATGTGACGGCCCGCCCCACACGAGCCGACATTTCCAGTGAAATACGTTGTACCGAGTCCAACCAGCACGGGACGGTCGTCAAAGAAAGGAAAAGGGAAGGAATTTGAACGGCGAACCAACAAAGAACCTGTAGTATATCTCACAGGACGTGGAACAAAATATAATTATAATATTAACTTAATATAAAACAGGCAAGACAATGCATAAGCTGAAAACTAAACCATCATAGCAGCGGAAAATTCAAAATACAACATATGATCCAAACCACCATTATTACAACTTTTAAAACTGTCTCCAAAGAAAAAATAGGAAGTTACACTACTAATGACCAAAGTAGTGACCTGCAAAAACATAGGGAGAATACATGGGAATAATACGTGTAAGCCTCTTGCTCGTCTCCTAACAGCTACTCGTGCATAACCAGCTAACCTATCTCTAGTCTGCTCGTTTAGGAGCACCCTGAGTAATAAGAAGAGACATAAAACTCTAGCTCAGACAAAATTCTAGTATGAGCGATAAGCAGCAAAAATAAGACAATAATAGGTATACATAACCATAACTGAACCTGGCCCTACAACCAAAAAGTTAGCACAACAGGATGTACAATACACTAAGGTGACACTAACACATGGTGTGAAAATAATGGGGAGGGGGTATGCATGTCATGGTGATAGCAAACATCAAACATAGCAAACATCCTCACATCTCTCACTCAGTGCGTATAGGATACGATATCCACCACTCTGATCACCCAATTCTTTGTTACGATCACTCTGCCCCATGGAGTCGTGACAGCTCCACTACACTGATCTGTAACCACTAATATTTTGCTATGTCCACTCTTCCCCATGGAGTCATGACAACTCCACTTCACTGGCTCATAGCCCTGCTACGATCACTTTGCCTCATGGAGCCATGACAACTCCACTGCACTGATCCATAGCCAATATCCGTCTCTCAATGGTGAGTCAAAGCTATAGACATCGATAACCCCTTTGCACACGTCCGGCAGCAAAGTCCAACTCATGGAGATAGCTCGTTGGTCCCCATTTGGATCCTAAGTAAAAACCTCCCATTTGGACTTCCTTTGCATCTCAGGTTTTGGTCGAATTGGAGTTGGTCTTCAAAAGAGTTATCGCGTAAAAGTAGGAACATACGTTCGATTCGGTTCGGTCATCAGTTCAGTTCAGTATATGGGGTCCTCCATGTCACATCGGTTTGGCTCGGTATATGGGGTCCTCCATGTCACATCGGTTCGGTTCGGCCCTCCTTTCCATGCTCCAGCTTCCGTTCGATTCGGTGCTTGCAATCCTGTCCCGGTTCGGTTTGTACTCACTATTCCCGATCCGATCCCCTCTTCCTCGCTTCCGATCCGAACCCAACTCCAACTCTTATGAAAATGGCCTTCCTTATTGCCAAGCCTCTTATGCCAAGTTCTGATCCGGTTCGAATTTCTTTACCGGTTCTCCTATCTGATCCGATCTGAAACCCTGCACATTTTCCAACGAGCATATATCATCCATTTTTGCCGTACGACGGTGTTTGCAACCAATCTAACCTTACTAAGCTATCATAAAACATTTCAAACAGTAGCAGCAACATATAGGATCAATCAACAAGGTCAAAACATCAAGCATATAGGTCATTTGAGATCAAACATACCCCAAAAGCATGATTTTTCCCTTAATCCCCTTAAGCATGTTTTAACTATAGGATTAGCAAAATATGTCCAAATTAACCCAATTTTCTAACAGAGGTATAAAATAATATTTAAGAATTTTTACATATTTTTCCAGAACTTTAACATGCATAATTTCACTAATTATCACTAATCATCCATAATTAGTTGTAATTAGTGAAAAACAAAGCAAATCACTCACTATAGCCACAAATGAATTGTAGATCTGAACTTTACTACTATTTTGGGTCGAATTCCTATGAAACACAGCAGCTCCAACTCTGATTTGGTGTTGATATGCCTTGATTTGATGTAGCTTAGCTTAATCCTCGATTAGAAAGCGACCAGGAATTGTTTAGAAGAGATATAGAAGGTGGAAGCCATTGTTAGGTTTGAAGAGAAAGTTTGTGGCGGCTGGAAAATGACAAAGGAGGGTTTCTCTAGCCCCTGTCAGCCCTTGTGCCACTCTAATCCGAAATACCTAAAGGGCCTAGCTGCTAATCACCCTAATTAGGCCGGGTTAAGCTGTTTTCACCTTCTAAACCTTGTTTCAGCCATATCTCCCATACGGTAAGTCCGTTTGGCTAATGTGACCACCCTTCGGAAAGGTAAACCATCATCTGAATCCAATGGAAGTGGTTTCAGGTCAAAACTCCTTACCAATCAAAAGTTATAGGAGAAACAAGATTTTCCACGGGCAAAACAGTCATTTAAAAATCAGAAAAAATCATGAACATGGGAAATGACCCCTATAGTTGTTCCCCAAAGTTACACGACTATACAACCTCATATGAAAATGAAATAAATATTCTGCGATCCTCCAATGCGTAGAATGTGGGTCTTTATATTCTCCCCTCCTTAAGTAATTTAGCCCCCGAAATTCCTTAACCAAAACATACAATTGGTCCCGCATGCCTATCAGCCATTTACAAATAATCAAACACACACAATAACACAACAAGTCTATCCTAGCATGCGGAATAGCTAAATTGCAATTAAAATCTTACCATGCAAAGAGTTCTGGATACGACTCTCTTATGCTCTCCTCTGTTTCCCAAGTACAGTCATGCTTCTTATCACTCCACTGAACCTTGACCAGTTTCACCGCCTTCCTTCGAAGTTTCTTTGTATCGTACTCGACAATACGGATCGGCCTACGGTTTCCAACCGCCTCGGGTTCTACTTCGATGTCATCCAACTGATCCAGTGAAATAGTCATATCGGGGTCATGCACAGACTTCCTTAACTGGGAAACATGAAATACATTGTGAACTCCTGCCATCTTGTCAGGTAATCCATCTTTATATGCTAGATTCCCAACTTGCTCGAGAACTGGGAATGGACCAACAAACCTTGGTGCTAAGCTTGCCTCTCCTACCAAATCAAATCACGCTCTTAAATGGAGAAATCTTGACAAATACTAAGTCGCCAACTGAGAATTTCAATTCTCTTCGTCTCTTATCAGCATAACTCTTCTGCCTATCTTGGGCAGGCTTCATTCACTGTTGGATAACCTTGATCTTATCTGAGGTTTCTCTTTTCACATCTGGTCCGAGCTCAAATATCTCACCAGTTTTTAACCAACATGATGGTGAGTTGCATGGACTTCCGTATAAATCTTCAAATGGAGCTATTCCAATACTGGACTGATAACTATTATTATATGCGAATTCAACCAGATGCAAATGGTCATTCCATGACCCTCCAAAATCTAATATGCAAGCTCTTTAGAGATATTCTAATACTTGATTCACCCTCTTTGTTTGACCGTCGGTTTGAGGATGGTACACGATAATGAGATGTAATTCTGACCCTAAAGCCTCTTGTAAGCTCTTCCAAAATCCACTAGTAAACAACGGATCTCGGTCACTCACTATGCCTTTGGGTACTCCATGAAATCTCACTACCCACTTCATATATAGTTCTGCTAACTTAGCTGTTGATCTATTCGACTTGATGGGTATAAATCTTGCACTCTTGGTCAATCGGTCCATAATCACCCAAATGCTATCATGGCCCGATCTAGTCCCTGGTAACCAATCAATGAAATCCATTGAGACTGGTTCCCATTTCCATTCTGGAATTTACAATGGTTGCAGAAAACCACTAGGCTTCTTTTGCTTGGCTTTAACTAGCTGGCAATTCATGAATTTGGAAATAAACTTCCCAACATCTCTTTTCATCCCTTCCCAGTAGTAGGACTGCTTCATGTCTCGATACATTTTGTTACCACTGGGATGTATAGTCAGTTTTAAGTGATGACATTCTCTAAGCACTTCATCTCTCAATCCATTGACATTAGGCACAACTAGTCTCACATTCTTTCTAAGCCATCCATCTCGATCAAGCCCATACTTGTTCATCTCCTCGTCGATTACCATTTCTAACTTTTCTTCATGCAAAAAGGTAGTGAATCGCTAGATTCACGCCTTCATTCATTAAACATAAACCAAGTACAATGTGGTGTTCAGTACAGCATAACAAAGACGTGCTGCTAATATATACAAGAATATGTACAACCAAAAAAGAAATACATGCATGCAGGCATGGTAATACAATACCCATAATATACATTAAACATCAACATAGACATAGTAGCTAAGAAACCCAACTAACTGAAGCGGAAGCTGCCTCAAGCTCGGCTGCCATGAGCTTTATCCATTACTCTAGCGCCAATGGTGTCCGCGAACTTGACCTCTTCATTGCCTGACCATTGAGAAACAAATTTGTGGATACAATAAATAACTGAGTTGGGCTGTTTCATTTTACGTTTAAACTTTCGTGAGTTTCTTTCATGCCAAAGAATCCAAACATAAGCAAAGTTCAAGGCGACAAACAATTGTTGCATAGTTGTATCAGGTAATGAATTAAAAGTACTGTGCTAAAAAAGAAATTGATCGGTAATGAAGCTAGACCAATCTAAGCAAATATTAAGGCTAACTAAACACTTTGTCCACATATAGAATGTGAAATCACAATCAACGAATAAGTGCAGGTAATTTTCATCGTCTTCAGCAAAAAACACAGCACCCAGTGGCTTGAACTCCTTTTTGACGTAATATGCTCACCGTATTAAGCTTTTTATGCATGATCGTCCACATATGAATCTTGACCTTAGTAGGTACTGCCTTAAAACTCCACATACATTCGAAGCCATTGAATTTCCTTCCTGCAAAGTTCATCAACTTATAAATTTCTTTAACCCGAAAAGAACTGTAATTCCCCCCAATCTTCCAGACAAATTCATCATCCTCTTCATCATGAAGCTGTACATTCTCTAACAAACGAATCAAACCATATAGTTGAAGCAAAGCATCACCAGCTAAGAGACGACAAAAGGTTAGTTTCCATTTGAAGTTGACAGTATTCACATTGTACATTTCACTGACTGAAGAGTTTTTATTGCATGCAATCTCAAAAAGGTCAGCAAATTCAACTCGCAAAGGGATTGGGAGCAGCCAGCAGTCAAAGCAGAAAGAAGCATTGCGTTAATTTTTTACTACAACACCAGCACCAATCGTCATCCAGTGAATATTAGACATAACACTATGCCAGAAGACTGAACAATGGGAAACATCCGCATTCCAATCAAATCTTCCGCCGTAACAAGTGTTTAAAATCCACTCCCTCCAAAGAACTTTCTTATCACTTAGCATAGTCCACAGCCATTTGCAAAGCAAGGCTGAGTTCATGTTTCTCAAATTTAAAACTCCCAAGCCTCCTTGTTCTTTGGACTTGCAAACCTGATCCCATGACACAAGGCAGCTAACTTTACGCGTATCCTTTGTGCCACTCCAGAAAAATTTCTGACGAAAAGCATCAATCTTCTGAATCACCCATCCAGGACACAAATAGAAAGATAGCCAATACAAAGGGATAGCAAATAGAACAGAATTCACCAACACCAGCCTTCCAGCCTTTGATAAACAATTCCCCTTCCATCTCGCCAGACGCTATCAACTTTGTCAATAACTAACTGCCAATCTCTCTTCATCAATCTTTTTGGACAGATGCAAGCCCCAAGATAATTAAAAGGAAATGAGTCTACCTTACATTAAGCATTTCAGCACATTTCCTGTTCACATTAACACTACAACCCAGAGTGTAAACACTACTCTTATGAAAATTAATTTTTAAGCCAGATAAGCTTTCAAAAGCATAAAGCAAATTTTTTAAAGAGGCAATGTACTTGCAATTTGGGTTGCTAAAGATAATAGTATCGTCAACATATTGTAGTGAATTAATACCCCCAATGATGTGATTCCTCCCGAAGCTCTGGACGATATCATTAGCGCTTCTGAAGGATCCGACAAAAGACATCGGCCGCCAAATCGAAAAGAAGTGGGGAAAAGGGTCTCCCTGGCACAGCCCACGCTTGGAAACAATAGTCTTGCCTGCCACGCCATTTACACAAATGTTTGATCTTCTTGATGTTAAAATGCAATGAATCCAGTTTAGCCATCTATTTGGAAAACCTCTCGCGTGAAGCAAATCCATGATGAACCTCCAATCAATAGTATCAAAGGCCTTAGCGAAATCCAATTTCAATATTGTGCAGGGCACAATATTTTGGTCGCTATGGGAGATAACTTCCTGAACAAGTGCCGCTCCATCAAGAATAAACCTTCCTTTAATAAATGCCGTCTGCGAAACGTCGATAAGATCATCCATTTTCACTTTCAACCTATTTGCAAGAACTTTAGTGATCAGCTTGAAGCTACTATTCAGGAGGCTAATTGGTTGAAAGTCCGCAGCAGAGACATTTCCCTCTTTCTTAGGTATTAAGACTACGTTAGCAATTCCCAACACATCTAATCTCAAAGAACCGACATGAAATTCTTTGAAAATGTTAACGACATCATGTTTAATCAAGTCCCAGTATTTCTTATAAAAAATTTTGGAAAACCGTCAGGGCGAGGGGCTTTATCACCGGGCATCTCGTTTAAAGCCACAACAATTTCTTCCTCCGAGAACTCAGAATCAATGCTACTTAGATCAACAGTTGAAGGGTATATCATACTCCAATCTACGTTCACCCGGTTCTCTTTTCTTTCTCCAAAAATACCATTATAAAATTCAATAAAAACTTCTCCTATATTTTGTTGATCATAGATTTCTTCCCCGTCCTTCCAAATACTACAAATCATATTCGTTCTTTGTCTACCGTTCGCAACTTTATGAAAATAACTCATGTTACTATCACCAAGCTTCAGCCACTGAGTTCTCGATCTCTGCTTCTATAAAATCTCCTCCTGGTCAATCACCGTAAGAAGCTCCATTTATTCTTTAACAGGGCTCGCTCAGCTTCATCTAAATTATGTGATTCCTCAAGCATGTTCAGCTCCATAATCTTAGACTCAAGTCTCTGTTTCTTAACTCTGATGTTCCCAAAAACTTCTCTATTCCATTTAGCTAAAAAAATCGCAAAAGTCTCATTTTTTCTACAAAAATTGCTAGTTGCATCACCAAAACTGCGGAATTCTATCCATTTCTATCGTAGCATCTTGTCAAAATTTGGTTCAGTACACCACATATTTTCAAACTTAAAAAATGTTTTCTTTCTAAAATCAGCGTTAGTGTCAAGGACTGTTAGGCACTGATCAGAAATAAGGGACGAGAAACCTTTTTAAAGGGTCAGGGGGGTGTAGGTCTTCAAAAGCGGAGTTAATAAAGAAATGGTCAAGGCGAACTAAAGTAGGAGTGGTTCTACCTTCAGTCCACATAAATTTTCTATTAGTCATGGGTAAGTCAATTAAACCATAATTTCCAACAGTCACTGAAATCATTCATATCACCCAAACCAGAGGTTTTCTCAACGTTACGTTCAAAAGTAAATCTAGTAACATTAAAATCACCGCCAATAACCCAAGGACCATACATGAGATTATGAAACTCCAAACCCTCTGCCCACAAAGTCATTCTTTCTCGTCTCGTGTTAGGCCCATAAACATTAGAAAAGAAATATAGAACATTGGTGGACTTGCATTCGAGAGCCATATGAAGACAGTAAGTTTGTTTAATTTCTTGCTTAACAGTCCATGAATTGCTACTCCAACCAGTAAAAATGCCACCAAAGGTTCCCACAGCAGGAATAAAAGCCCATTCATCAATAACACCCCCACCCCAAACATTTAAAAATAAATGGTTTAGGGTTTTCGATTTTAGTGTCTTGCAGCATGATGATATTAGGTTTTACAGATTTGAGATAATTCCTAACCCTAAGACACTTATCAAAAGTTCCTACGCCTCTAACGTTCCATGTGGCAATTATCATGGTGAAACATTAGCCCTCTTATTTTCTTTGTTTTTAATATCACGTATCACATCATCATTCAACACAAAACCAGAATTACTTGCAATAGCATGAAGTTGATCAACATTCAAAGTATTAAGAATAGAAGGAACAAAAATGCCACCTGCCATTGGGTGGCCCATTCCCCTTGCACTGCGTCGCAGCATGACAACTCCTTGTTCCATGGCACGTTTACCCTTGTCCCTTGTTGCAGAGCATTCTCCAGAACTGGTTAGAGCATTAGCCAAACCTCCAGCCAAAGTCATGTCTTTTGATTCATTGTCCATGACATGTTCATCAAATGAATCCTTCTCATCATGCACATTGTCACCATCCGCAAAATCATGCAAGCCAACACCGTCATTCTCATTGACAGGAATGATGTCTCCAGAATTTGCACTAACACCCATTATATTGCCATCAACATCAACCTCCACCGCCATGCCATCATCAAAACGAACCATATAGTTATCATTATTGCCCTTCGCTTCAACAATACCTCCTTCCTCATTAACCGATGAATCAACCACCGGGACACTAACATCTCCAACATGCATTTTTGCACCCCCATCTTTGCTACACATAATTTTAAGCTTCCCATCTCTATTCCCATTTCTAACTTGAGACGATTTCTAATAGATTAAGATCGTCCCTCTGACTGGAACCAATTCGCTCAATCAAAGTGGGTCCGATCGTCAAACTTGCTAACATTTCTGGATCCAATTCGCACTTTGGTTTGAAATCATACCCAACGATATACTCCAGTTGCTTCCATTCCAGAAACATATCCCCCAAACTGGCATGTCTCCTACTCGATGCATCAGCTACCTCATTGCCCTTTCCTAGTGTATATGTGATATCGAAAATCATAGGAAGCCAAGAATTCTAACCATCTTTGCTATCGGAGATTTAGATCCTTCTGAGAGAAGAGATACTTTGATGACTTATGATTGGTAAACAACTCAAATCTTTCTCCCAAGAGATAGTGTCTCCACATCTTCAATGCGAACATGATCGCTTCCAACTCCAAATCATGGGTAGGATATCTTTTCTCATGCGGTTTCAGTTGCCGACTAGCATAAGCTACAACCCTACCTCCTTGCATCAATACAGCACCTAGTCCGGTACCACATGCATCTGTGTATACTGTCAGCTCTTCATTCCCTTTAGGGATGTCTAACATTGGTGCATGCGTCAACTTTTCCTTTAGACTCTTGAATGCATTTTCACACCTTCCGTCCCAGACGAAAGCTTGATTCTTCTTGGTCAACTGAGATAACGATGCCGCTATCTTGGAGAAGTCATGGATAAACTTAAGATAATATCCAACTAATCCCAAGAATTGCATTCTTGGGCGTTGACCAATCCTGTATCGTAGCCACCTTCGCAGGGTCCGCGGCAATCCCATTCTCTGAAACAACATGGCCCAAGAATCTCACTTCCCTCCTCCAGAAGTGACACTTAGAAAATTTCGCATTCGGTTGGTGTTTTCTCAACACCTTCATCACTATTCTCAAACGTTCCTTGTGTTCTTCCTCTATCCTCGAGTAAACAAGGATATCGTACACGAACACAAGAACAAACTTATTCAATTGATCTCTGAATACCTTATTCATAAGATCCACAAAATATGTTGGTGCATTGGTCAACCCGAATGTCATGACCAACCACTCATAGAATACAGACGGCGTCCGAAAGACCATTTTAGGAATACTCTCAGCTGCTACTTGGAGCTGATGAAATCCTGTCACGAGGTCCAACTAGGAGAACACTCTTGCTCCTTCCAGTTGATCAAAAAAAATCATCTATTCGTGGAAGAGGATACTTACTCTTCCTAGTCACTTTATTCAACTAGCGATAGTCCACACATAAACGAAGGGAACCATCTGCCTTAGTGGCAAATACAACTGGTGCTCCCCACTCGGAGACACTTCTTCGGGTAAATCCTTTCTTCAAAAGATCGCCTACTCGCACCCCGAGCTCTCGCTGCTCCCTTAGTGCCATACAACGAAAAGACACCACTATAGGTCTGGCATATTTCACTAAATCAATATGGAACTCAATCTCTCGGTGTGGTGGAAGTCCGGTCACTTCCTCGAAGATATCCAGATATTGGCCAGCAATGGGAACCCCTGACGTCTTGCGAGATGTCGAGGGAATTTAGAAAACTAGCAATCACGTCATCACTAGGTAGGCCACCAAACACTACCCTCCGCCCTAATACTCACCGAAAATCCTTACAGTCTACCACCACCCAATACCTTTGGAGCCAATTGACTCCCAAAATAATGCCAAACCCAGTAGAGCCCAACACAAAGCAATCAAAAGCAAACATACATCCATGACTCGATAGGACCAAATTACAACAAATCATACTAAGGCTAGTCGGACCACCATTAGGTTCGTTACAACTAAAGGTCTATCAACTATCTGAGGTTCCAATTCCAACTTATCTACCGGGTCACTAGATATAAAGTAATGGGAAGCCCCAGTATCAAACAATACTCGAACAGGAGCATCATAAACAAAAAGCATACCTTGAATGACGACATTCTTGCCATTCTCCGCCGCAGTTGGGGCATTCGACGAAGAAGGAACAACATTAATAGCATATGCTTTCACAATTTTCTCCTCTTTAGGAGGTTGTGGACATATCCTTGTGATGTCCCACCTGGCTACAATTTAAGCACTTTCGCTCCGCTGGCTTTACTCGACATTCTTTAGCATAGTGGCCCTTCTTGCCACGGTTAAAGCACTTTACATCTTTCCAGTTTTTCTTTTTCTGACCATCCTTGGTCTGATTTTGCTTCCTTTTATTCTGAGAATTATTCTTGCCTCCACCACTTGCCTGCGGCTTTGGCCCTTCTGCAGATGCAACAACGACTTTAATCTTGGGCTTTGGATAAATGCTCTCTGATCTCAATGCTTTCCCAATAATCAATTCAGAAGTCTCATCAATATGGTTTAGAAGTCTTTCTCCTAAGTATTGATTTAAACCAGTTATGAACTTCTCGTTCTTCTTCTCACCTTTATCGATAAGAGATCATCCATATTTCGATAAAGTATCGAATTCAGCAATATATTCCGAGAAATCCCTACCGTTCTTCTTAAGCTCCAAGAATTTCCTAGACAATTCTGATTTCTGAGCAGCCAGGATAAACTTATCACTAAAGCGAGTCTTAATCTGATTTCAAGTAACTTGATCCTCAGGAGTAGCTGCCTTAATGGCATTCCACCAATTCATAGCTCGTCCTCGAAGCTGACGGGATGCTAGCTTCCTCTTCATTGCATCTTCGATCCCCAAATCCTCAAAGATGCACTCACAACTATCAAGCCAATCCTGAACTTCTGTAGCTGATTCTGTTCCATGGAAAGGCTTCCCACCAAGACTAGTGTAATCCTTACAGAGCTTGGCAAAATCGGCCCTAGGCGCCTGCACCGCTGCACCACCACCATTGCAGCATTAGGAGTTGCTATCTGAACATCTCTCGCATGAAGGTAGTAAACATCGTCCTCACGCCAGGAGCATTCCTAGTATTGGTCACGGAACCCGTACCCCTCGTACATTGGCTCATCGTCCAATCTTTAAAGAGAAAATGATTAACCATCTCCATAGTGGTGCTAGTGCAATGCGACTTCATCCTTAAATATACTAATAGTATATACATATATAGCTTTTGAAAACCAAAATATCACAAATACGCACTCTCATATACGTATACTATCTCTCCCTGGTGTCTTTCCCTAGGTTAACTACGCAACCTAGAGCTCTGATACCAAGTGTGACGGCCCTTCCCGCACCAGCCGACATTTCCAATGAAATGCGTTGTGCCGACATCGAACCAGCATGGGACAGTCGTCAAAAGAAAGGAAAAGGGAAGGAATTTGAACGGTGGACCAACAAAGAACCTGTAGTATATCTCACATCGCATGGAACAAAATATAATAATAACATAACTTGATATAAAACAGGCGAGACAATGCATAAGCTGAAAACTAAATCATCATAGCAGCGGAAAATTCAAAATACAGCTTATGATCCAAACCACCATTATTAAAACTTTTAAAACTGTCTCTAAAGAAAAAAATAGGAAGGTACACTACTAATGCCCAAAGTAGGGACCAACAACAACGCAAGGAGAATATATGGGAATAATACGTGTAAGCCTCCTGCTTGTCGACAGCTACTCCTGCATAACCAGCTAACCTGTCTCTAGTCTGCTCGTTTAGGAGCACCCAGAGTAATAAGAAGTGACATAAAACTCTGGGTCAGACAAAAGTCTGGTATGAGCGATAATCAGCAAAAATAAGACAATAACAGGTATACGTAACCATACCTGAACCTGGACCTACAACCAAAGAGTTAGCACAACAGGATGTACAATACTCTAAGGTGACACTAACACATGGTGTGAAAATAATGGGGAGGGGATGTGCATGTCACGGTGATAGCAAACATCAAACATAACAATCATCCTCGCATCTCTCACTCAGTGCATAAAGTATATGATATCCACCGTTCCGATCACCTAATTCTTTGTTACGATCACTCTACCCCATGGAGTCGTGACGGCTCCACTGCAATGATCCATAATCACTAATAGTTTGCTATGTCCACTTTGCCCCCATGGAGTCATGACAACTCGATTACACTGGCTCAAAGCCCTACAACGATCACTTTGCCCCATGGAGTCATGACAACTCCACTGCACTGATCCATAGCCAGTATCCGTCTCTCAGTGGTGAGTGAAAGCTATAGACATCGATAACCCCTTTGCACACGTCCCGCATCACAGTCCAACTCATGAAGTTAACACGTTGATCCCCATTTGGATCCTAAGTAAAAACCTCCCATTTGGACTTCCTTTGCATCTCAGGTTTTGGTCGAATTGGATTTGGCCTTCAGAAAAATCGTCGCGTAAGAGTAGGAACATACGTTCGATTCAGTTCGGTCATACGGTTCGGTTCGGTATATGGGGTCCTCTATGTCACATCAGTTCGGTTCGGTATATGGGGTCCTCCATGTCACATCGGTTCGGTTCGAACCTCCTTTCCATGCTCCAGCTTCCGTTTGGTTCGGTGCTTACAATCTTGTCTCGGTTCGGTTTGTACCCACTATTTCCGATCTGATCCCCTCGCCTCAATTCCGATCCGTACCCAACTCCAACTCTTATGCAAATGACCTTCCTTCTTGCCAAGCCTCTTATGTCAAGTTCCGATCCGGTTCGAATTTCTTTACCCGGTTCTCCTATCCTATCCGGTTCGAATTTCTTTACCCGGTTCTCCTATCCGATCCGAGCCCCATAACCCGATCCGATCCGAAACCCTGCACATTTTCTAGTAAGCATATATCGTCCATTTTCGCCGTACGACAGCGTTTTCAACCATTTTAACTTCACTAAGAAATCATAAAACATTTCAAATAGTAGCAGCAACATATAGGATCAATCAACAAGATCAAAACATCAAGCATATAGGTCATTTAAGATCAAACATACCCCAAAAGCATGATTTTTCCCTTAATCCCCTTAAGCATGTTTTAACTATAGGATTAGCAAAATATGTCCAAATTAACCCAAAATTCTAATAGAGGCATAAAATAGTATTTAATAATTTTTACATATTTTTCTAGAATTTTAACATGCATAATTTCTCTAATTATCACTAATCACCCCTAATTAGCCGTAATTAGAGAAAAACAATGCAAATCACTCACCTTAGCCACAAATGAATTGTAGATCTGAACTTTACTACTGTTTTGGGTTGAATTCCTATGCAAAACAACAGCTTCAACTCTGATTTGGTGCTGATTTGCCTTGATTTGATGTAGCTTAGCTTAAGCCTCGATTAGAAAGCGATTAGGAGTTGTTTAGAAAAGATTTAGAAGGTGCAAACCGTTGTTAGAGTTGAAGAGAAAGTTTGTGGTGGCTGGAAAATGACAAAGGAGGGTTTCTCTAGCCCCTATCAGCCTTGTGCAACCCTAATCTCGAAATACCTAATAGGCCTAGCTGCTAATCACCCTAATTAGGCCCGGTTAAGCTGTTTTTCACCTTCTAAACCTTGTTTCAGCCATATTTCTCAAACGATAAGTCCGTTTGGTTAATATGACCACTCTACAGAAAGTTAAACCATCATTCGAATCCAATGGAAGTGGTTTCAGGTAAAAACTCCTTACCAATCAAAAATTATAGGCGAAACAAGATTTGCCAAAGGCAAAACAATCATCTAAAAATCGACAAAAATCGTGAACATGGTAAATGAACTCAATAGTCGTTCCCCAAAGTTACGCGACTATACGACCTTGTATGAAAATGAAACAAATATTCTACGATCCTCCGGTACGTAGAATGTGGGTCGTTACAGCATAACTAGCAATTCATAACACGAAATCTCGATTTTTCTCTTTCATATGAAAATTATTATCCATTAAATTCCAACGTTTATTGTTTCACAGAATTCTGACTTAGAATGGATTTTGTATTTTCAATTGAAGTTCAAATCGCAATTTACGAGCTAAAGTGACATTACGAGCTCGATTTGTAATTATATATAAATTAAACGTTTAAATTCGTTTTATAAACGAATTATATATTTAAAATCCATTTAAAATCCAAAATCAATATTTAATATAATAAAATAAATTAAATATTTGACTACAAAAAATATGGGATGCTATACCGACTTAAAATCTGACACGTACGATTGTTGGTACGAAAAAATGGGAATCGAATTTATGTTCGAAAACTATTCCGACCAACAAATATGTAAAGGTATCAGAAGATGATCGAGATGGAGCAATGAAGACCGTAGATCTTCATAAACGGAAGAACTGCTAATAATCTCCGGTCTGCAGCAAAAGATATACTATGTTTCTGTCATGGTTGGAATCTACGGATTGCAAGGACTGCTCGCTACTGATCTATAGGGCATCACCTAGGATGTGGTAGGACGGTGCCTTCGGTTCATCCTGTTCCTGGATGACTTGTATGGACGGATGTCTGACGGAGTATTTCCAAAGGAATTACTCATCCTGTTCCTGGATGACTTGTATGGACGGATGTCTGACGGAGTATTTCCAAAGGAATTACGTACGTTAATTTCTTCAAATGTACCATAGTTGATGGCAGAGAAAAGGCTTTTCTCTAGCCAAATAACTAGAGTATTTTTGTGGATGTTAACTAGTGATATCTGATGGATTGACGATGTGGCATTTAAAATGAATGGTGGCCAAATGTTCTAAAGAGTAAGTATGACCTTAAGCCTCATCAACTGGGAAATGGTTAAAATCGGGTAGGTCGCGTGGCTATGTGGGTCGCACCCATTAAAATGGTAAATCATTACCTGATCTGGGGAAATCAAAATGCCTTCAGTTTTCCCTCTTTATTTATGTATATATGCTATCGGTTTGGTTGACTGGCCCTCAACCATGGTAATGATATATTCGGTACTCTCAAGTGAAGTGAGAGGTCGGTTATGTTTAGCCTGGGTTGCAAGATGATCTTGTTGAACCCCAACGTATTCATCTCCGGAGGTACACTGTCGGGAAGGTGGTTCTATACCTTGCCAGGAAATCCATTCTCTAATAAGAGCCCGCGATTTTGATTGTATACTATGTATATAGAGCGTAATATGCAAGCGTTCTGCTAGATTGATATTTATTTATATTTAGACACTATTATTATATAAGAAAAGGTATTGATTTCAAAAATGTTTTGGATTATCGTAAGGTGAAAACTGTCCGTATTTATGTATCAATTTGGTCTTACGATTATCCTTTTCTTTCAAAAAGATTTTGATGTTAAAATCAAGTTGTGTGATGCCTTTAAACTTAGTGTGTTTTTCTTGCTCTGGTTCACCAGACCGATTCGGCGTTTGAAATGCTCGGGTTAGACCGGGTTGTACAGGTCCAGGTTATCGGATGAGGCGAAATCCAGAGACGAGCTGGAGGTGTTCAGATGTAAGATATCTAGTATTTATTCCGCTGTGTGATTGTATATGAGGATAGGTTATTATAACTGTCCAGATGTGTTGATGTACTGTAATGATTGTAAGTTTTATTTAAAGCTCTCAATAAAGATTTATTTCTATATTATATTTGTTTTGCTGCGATGTGAGACTCTGTGTCATATTGATTCTTCTTCTACTACTACTCTAATTTTTCTTTCTTTCTTATCTCACCCTCTAATTTCTTTCTAATAATGTTCCTGTGTTTCGGTGCTTGGAAGGTCTGGATGTTATACGGTAATGTATTTATGTTGATTTTCAGGGTCGAAAATCTTCGTGGGTCATTACAGTGGTATCAGAGCTATTAGTTTAATAATAACCTTGGCTCTATGGCGTAACTCGATAGAGATGGGGTCAGTAATACCCTAAATTGAGTTGAGTGTTTATATATGAGTGTGAAATTGTAAATTTTATATACAAATGTTTTGTATTGTGTTGGTTGATCGGTTCAAATGTTGAGAAGCATTGAACTGGTAATGGACAATGTTTTGTAAAGAGGGTAAATGAAATGATTTTGACCAAATTATATTTTTGTATAGAAAAGAAATAATTTTATTAAATTATTATTGAGATTTTGGTTGGTGTGTTTGATTGATTTGAATAGAAGTCAAATTGGATTAAAAATTTGAATTGGAAATTAACCTGGTTAAGTGAAATTAAATAAAGCTGATTTGGAATTTGAAAATCTAATGAATGATAACTAAATAGAAATCAATCGAATATTAACCAATTGACATTCAAATATGTGAAACCAAAGTAAAATATTAATATTGAATGTAAATTCAATTGATTTGGTTGTGTATTGGTTGTTAATTGTGAATTGTTTGTTATTAGATGATAGATTGTTTGAATAGAAATAATCAAGAATTTAATGGAGCTAAATGTATTATAAACTAAAGAATAAATTCCAGTATAATTAAACTGGAATGAATCTGCATATGAATTGAAATTTATGATTTAACCCTATATTTGATAATGAATTAATGCAACCCATTGATTTTGGAATTGGTGTAGTTATACTTGTTGATTGGTGAAATATTACGTAAAAATTTCATGTATTTATTACTTATATGTTGAATTGAGTTAAGTGATTGTGCCATAAGGCTAGAGGATTGATTTTGGTTATGCATATTGCACGTAAATTGAGCAAGTACGCTCAATAGTGCTCGTAAAGGTACGCCTACGCGAAAATATAAAAATTTGGGTTTTTAGTTTTTGTTTTTCGACCGTGGCGGTCAATGTATGTATATTATTTGTTCCTGCGATATCGTAGATGTCACTCCATACAAGCGAGACTCTACCGAATTTTTCTAGGAATTTAATGTGTTAGGAAATTTTCAAAATTTTTGAAAATATTTGTTTACGGTAACGAATTGGTTTTTGATTTAAAATAAATTAGGTTTTGAAATGAGAATGGGATTTGTAGCATTTTTCTCACCTTAGTAATTTCAAGGATGAAATTCTAATAATGGGAGAAGAATGTAATATCCCGTATTCTTGGCAGTCAAATATTTTATTTAATTTATTATTTTAAATATTATATTTGCAATATTAATGGATTTTTAATATTTAATTCGTTTATTAAAATGAAGTTTCAACGTTAATTTATATATAATATAAAACGAGCTCAAAATGGCGCGGTAGTTTGTAATATGGAGTTTTGAATTTTAATTAAATATACAGAATCCGTATTAGATCAAAAGTCTATGAAACAAGAAATGTTTGAATGTTGTTGATTATAATTTTCTAATGAAAGAGAAAATCAGGATTTCGAGTTATAAATTATTAGTTATATCCAAATCAAAATTAAAATAGTCGCTATGTAAATCGTTAATAAACAATAACGTTTATTAATTAAATTAAAAGGGTTTTGATATTTTGGATACCATTTTCTACTCGAAAATGTCGGTATCGAGCTGTATAATCCATACTAGTTTATATTTGAAACCATATGATAGTTTTATTTGGATAAATACGATAATAATAATTTATTATTGTTTTATTTGATTATTCTAGAATTTAATAAATATTTTATTTATATTTTGTAAGCGTTAAAATAGCCATTTGGCAAACGGTCTCTGTTTTCGATGAAATTAGTTTCATTGGAACCGTAACTTTAAATTATCGTATGGTATTAAATTTCATGGCAAACCGATGTCATATGTGATAACGGAAGCCGTAAACGCCCAGTCATTTTCTATAGTGCATAATTAAATTTATTTAATTTAATAGAGGGGTATTTGTGTATAACTTGAGCAGATGATCAAACTAAGTCACGAAACCAATTCCTTGAGTTAGTATTGACGTTTAGAGTCAGAATAGGCATGTAGTTTTTTATTTTGGGACATCGGATATTTTGATGTCCAAAATAGCGTGGTTTAGCGCATTAAAAAAATAGTGTACTGGGAAACAGTCTCGGAATGCGACAAAACTTGTTCCATTGGATTCGTATTAATTAATTATTGTAGGATATCAATTTTTGTGTCAATTGGACTTATCGTTTGCTCATGGAAATGATAAACGCCTTAATCAATTGTATTATTTTAGCCAATTTAGATAGGGGTAACAGGAATAAACGACTAGCCAAATGAACTCCAATTTTAATGAAACGAATTTCATTGGATCCGCAAGGAAAATGAAATAACCTAGACTTCCCCGATCCCCGAAGAGATAAAGAAGCCCGGATTGTTTTGAGAACATGACGCATCAGAACACAAACATAAGAACATTTCATTGCAATTACAACAATTAACATGAGAGTACAAGAATATATCAGAGTTCAGATAAATAATATACAGCGGAAAAATAAATATCAGAGATTTACAAATTACAAAATAACGGAAATATACATACATAAATATAATGCACAGCGGAAAACATTAACTACCACAACTAAAAGAAATACATGGATACAAAGCATTCTGAATATAGCTGCAGCTGTAATCCAGGATCCGGTGAAAAGAAATATCCACGAAAACAAAAATTACTAGCTGCTCATGTGTAAATATGGGCACCCAGAGTTTAGGTGGAAACAATAAACTCCGAGTCAGTCATGGGACTGGCATGAGAACTCAAAACAGTTATTAAGCTTCACTTTAAAATTAGGTAAATCACGGGACCACGCCGCATGTCACGGAACATGTTTACTCCCATGAATACTCTGAAATAAAACAATTTGTAAACAACGCAATGCTTTTGAAAAAATGAAGCTATTATAAGACTCAGGTCCCATCACACAATGCAACACAAACCAGAGAATAGAGTTTTCCCTTATAATAACAAAACATGTTTGATATGCTTTAAAACAAATCATTTTGATATTACTATAAGTGCATAGTGTCAAAACAACTTCAAATATAAATGTATCAATCATAGACGGCATAGGTACCATATATTATGTCTCCATACATAGGTTTACAACTAAAACTGAAAAGTCACGTATTGGAAATTGGATTCCATCTATGAGTCAAGGCAAGGGATCTTCCTTACCGGTTTTGAGACACTCTAGCACATGCCTCAGGACTCGGACGCTGGCGAGCCCTTGGAACGGTAGGGCCGATCCACACTTACTTTAGTGGATTGGTTATTCCAGAACAATACGTTTCCCGGTCCTATCGGACCCCCAAAATGGTCAACACGTCGACTAATTATATCCGCGGCGCCTTACAATCCATCATCCACATAAGTAAAAATGTCTGAGATAAATACCATGACACCACTCCTAGCTAGAAAGAAACACTTGTTCTCCCTACGGTCCCTTATCCCGTTTTTGACTCATAACGAGGTGTGAGGCTCGTGAATTAACGCTATACACAAAGTTATACTAATTAAAGCCATGCTTTGATCATCATCCACAAGACTTTGCTTTTCAACAAAAGCTTTGATCATTTGCATCTTAGCATGCCACATTGACAATTCATGCCATACAACTGATGTTTATCAATATATAACCTCTAAGCTCGTACGTCTAAGAGAAGGGTGTTAAGGGAGAGAATAAATTCTCCACCACCAAACAGATATATATTTAATAGAAATTAATCAACACAGAATGAAATCCAATGTCAGACACACATCCATTTACAAGTCCGTTTTAGGTCTGAACGAAACCGGAGGCACCTTATTCCTCGTCCCATATGTCCAATATAAAAGAGAGGTCCTCGCATATTCGGTCGATCTCCAAGTACGTCTAGACAATCACCACTTATTACCTTGTCTTCGGTGTACAACCCAATCAAGACATCAGTAATCATCCAAACAGTGTGATGATCTCCGTTCTTCAACCACCGTCTTCATCATCGACCTTTAGTCCCCGAATCAGTTATTCAGAATGGGATAAACCCGATCTTTTCGAATAACTCGCATATTTTATAATAAATAATCAAGTGCTATAAAAATAGATCATATGCCTCTTTCCAATTCAGAATATTCTTTTATTCAAATATTCACATCTTAGGGGAAAGGTTCCCATTAATTTTATCAACGATAAGTTCTTTTAAACTTATACTTTAATCTTCCTTTGGATATCAATTTCAAAAGATTTTATTTTATCTTTCCACAACTTAAACCAATTAAAGTTTATTAACTAGCCGGGATTATCGAGTCTTACGGAAGTAACCATTTATTTATTAATCCCAATCCCAATTTATTCATCCCATGGAGCAAAACTAGTAGTATTCCATATCTAACACCCACGGTGTTATCGGTAAATTTAATTACCATTTCATGTTCAAGTCTAATTAAAGATTTAACTATCGCCTGGAGTAAAACTGGTGGTACTCCATCCTTGATCATTTCATGAATTCGATAATTATCCCATTCTCATTTTAATCTACTTAAAGATTCATTAAAACTCTAGTTTAGTTTTAATCTCAAAAATCATTACTTAATGATTATCTGATTTTTAGGAAATAAATCATGTCTTTACTTGGGTTAAAGAACCAATGTCATTTAAAACACAGTTCACGATAAACCCCAATCCTCTTCCATTAAAATGGAACTTTGACATAATTCATAACAATATACAATCGATATAAATTTCCATATCGTACTAATACTATAAACGGAATAACGACAAGGCATTTTAAATTCCATAAATAGTAATGGTCTTCCTTCTCAGAAGCTCATCTCGATTATTAATAAATCGAATTCCACTCAATTCCAATTTAATATATTAAATTAGAAAACTTTACTTTGGGCAATTTCCATTAAATCTTAATTAAAAGATTTATAAACTCTAGAATATAACTTCACTGTTAATCGGGTTTAAGAACTAATGTCATTTAAAACACAGTTCACGATAAACCCCAAATCCTCTTCCAATAAAATGGAACTTTCACGGAATTCATAACAGTATATAGTTGATATAGATTACCGTATCATACTAATAATATAAACGTATAAGGACTTTTAAATTCCATAAATAGTAATGGTCTTCCTTCACAGAAGCTCATCTCGATTACTAATCGAATTCCACTCAATTCCAATTTAATATATTAAATTGGAAAACTTTACTTTAGACAATTTCCATTAAATTTTAATTAAAAGATTTATGAATTCCAGATTATAACATCACTGTTAATCGGGTTTAAGAACTAATGTCATTTAAAACATCGTTCACAATGAACCTGTAATCAACTACCATTCAATTCCAATTATATTAATTAATAGGAAAACTTCATTAAATCTTAATTAAAAGATTCATTACTTTTTCACCTAGGTTCAAGAACAATGTTATTAAAGGCACCAATACTGTAACACCCCGAATTTCAGTTAATACTAAAATTCACTAATTGCAGAATAAATAATCTCAGATGTGAGAATTGGGGGAAACGGGCTGCGTCATTGCGTTTGTCTCGGAAAAATACGCAAAATAGAGTCCGAAATTTTGTAAATCGGAGTCCGTATGGCCCAGTCATGGCCCAATGAAGTTTGCAGAAAATTCAAAGTTCAAAACAGATTTAAAATTCAGGTTTAAAATTCGAAATTGGGGCCATTGGGCGCTGGAGGGAAAAACTCCCGCCTAGCTACCCGAGTCGACAGCCCTGCCGACTGGGCAGTCGACTTGGCTGGGACCGAGTCGACAGCCCTGTCGACTTGGATGTCGACAGGGGGTGCTCGGCCAGTTTAACCCGGTGCACCATTTTAGGGTTTGGCTGTGTTTTGGGCTATTCTCTAGAAACTTCCTAAATCTGACGGACCTAATCTAACCTAGGGCTAATCCTATGGCCTAAAACACACCCTAATCCTATAAATACACCCTAATGCAAGCCTAATCCATACTAAAAATAGAATTGATACCATCATGCCGCCAAAATCAAACTTAGGAGGAGCCTCCACTAGTTTATGAAGAAAGTTGCAAGCTAATCAACCTCTAATCATCATCTTCTTCAAATATAGCAACTAGTTCTACTTCATAAGTTTGCTAATCTTGGTTTTGGTGAGTTTCTGTCACTTTAATAACCAATTGCTAAATTAAGTAGATGAGGTATGATGAGGTCTATGGTCTTGCTTGTGGATAAATGGGTTTTAAGTCATATGATATGATGTTAGTTTGCTAATATATGTTTAATGCTAACCCTATGTTTATGCAAGTTAAGTATATGGGTTTATGCAAGTTAAGTATATGGGTTTATGCAAGTTAAGTATGTGGGTTTATGCAAGTTAAGTGTTTGGTTTTATGCATGCTAAGTATTTGATTTTATGCATGCTAAGTGTTTGGTTTTATGCATGCTAAGTATTTGATTTTATGCATGCTAAGTATTGGGTTTTATGCATGCTAAGTATTTGATTTTATGCATGCTAAGTGTTTGGTTTTATGCATACATTATGACATGCAAGTTTACCCTTTTTAAATAAGATGCATGCATATGCGAGATGACACCTTTGTATGCTATGCATACATATGCATGTTTACCCTATTTATGATGCAAGTCACATATGCAAGTTCACCCTTTGTATAACCTATGAACACTTATGCAAGTTACCTTTATATGACATATGTGTATTCATGCAAGTTGGGTTATTTAATGATGCTAGTTGGGTTTAGTATCATGATGCAAATTGACACCCCTTAAACCCATGTTAACGCTAAAGTATGTTAAGTGAAACCCATGATATTTGTGATGAATCTTCCCTTATGAAATATGTCATGTTAGCATAGTACGTGGGGAACGATGGGGTTAATATACACTTAATAAAATTGTGTAAAAATACCATTAAGTGGATTAACATAATTGGGAATTTACCTATTAAGTTAGGTCTACCCATATTATGGAATTGGGAATTTACCTATTGAGTTAGGTCTACCCATACTATGGAATTGGGAATTTACCTATTGAGTTAGGTCTACCCATATTCTTGAAAACTTGAATATTAATTAGGGATAATTAATATAAATTATGAGGGTGATTAATTAGGTGTAATTAATCGACTAAGACACGAGGTTGGACTCAGTTGTAGCGTAAAACTGCCCGGACCCAACCGGCTTAACCAGTTGCTACAAATGTTAGCCCAATGTGAGAGGTCTTAGGCTCAAACTAAATACGTGATTAATGTAAAGACACGAGGTTAGACTCGGTTATGACATAAGGCTGCCCGGACCCAACCGGCTTAACCAGCGGTCATAAAAGATAGTCTAATGTGAGAGGTCTTTATGAGGATCACGGTCTTAATTAATTAAGAAACACTTAACCATATTAGCATGTAGATGGACATGAGGGGTTAAGTGGGTGCCTTGGGGGGGCATGAGGAAATCTAGTGGGTGCCTTGTGTGGCAATTGAAATACGATTAGATGACTTAACCAAATTTTAAACATGTAAGTGGACATGACAACTAAATGGGTTAAGTGGGATACACTAGATAGAGAGACAAGCTTAGGTGGGTAGCTTGTGGGGGCCCATTACAACCAGTATCCCATACGTATCTTTGTGAGCTCGGCCCATGCCGAGGACGGGACACGCGTACTGGGTTTGTCTATAAGAGGCCAAAACGGGTTAGCGGTGGCAACGCAAGTCCAACGGGTTTCATGTGCGTGTGTGGGCCCGGGCTGGTAGCTAAGACGTTGTTGCACCGTGTAGGTATAAACCGTGCATCAGTGTTGTTATCAGGTTGCCACTTTGGGGAATGATACACCCCACTGTGGGACCAGCACGGATATCTACGTTAGGGAGCCGATCAAATGGGGGGTAGTGGGTACACCTAGCGGAGATAGGGGCAGACGACACCTATATAGTCAGCTAGGGGTACACGAAACTACCATTAAGATTTACTAAGTACACTTAGTGGGATCAACCTTTAAGTAGGAATGACTGGTGTGGTGCAGTGTAGTAATTATCCTTGGGTGGGTAGATGCGTCTTTACGGTTATCTTAGTTTATCCTAAGTCTACCAAGCTGCTTAGTGTAGCCATTCATCCCCAGACATTACCGTATATCAAGCTTATGTCTTCTCTGGTTACTTTAATGATTGTATTGTTAAAGTTATAGGACTCGCTCAGGCTTATGTCTGACCCCGTTGTTTTTATCTTTTTCCCAACCCTCAGGTTCTCAGAGTGGGCCCAGTACGAGTGGGCTTTGATCAGGCTGCTTTATTCTCTTTTGGAGCTTGGACCGTAGGAGTAAAGCTCAGCTTATCCTTTTCTTTTATGGCTATCAGTTCATGTATTGGGATTATGTATTTTTATTTATCAGGAGGGATATTTTGTACTTGACTCTTGTTATGGTTTTTGTGATGTAACCAAACATGTTTTACTTTCCGCTGCAATGAAATGATGTTTTACATTTTCAAGTATTACTTATATCTGTCCTGTTGTAATTTTTTTGTTCTATATTCACTTAAAATACTCCACCGATGTTATGGCATTCCCTTAGAGAGTGACCATAGCGGGTGTGGGGTGTTACACGTGGTATCAGAGCCAGGTTACCGGAACAGATAAATTTTTTTGGAAAACTATTTTTCTAAAAAAAAAACATTTTTGGAAGAGATATGTTCAGAAACATGTCTTTAAAGAGAAAAGTTTTTGAAAGAAAAGCATAATCCCCAATAGCCATATCTTTATCTTTCGAATTCTCCGTTTTGAATCTTTCCTTTTTCGTTTCAGCATGGCTGAGGATCTTAACTTTCCGGAGGGTGTGACGGTACCAGTATGGTATAGGAGATTGATGGAGGCTAGGGCCACCACTGCGGGTCCAGCAAATGTTCCTCCACCAACCGTAGCACCCGATCTTCCTCCTCCCCCTCCTCCTCGCACGGATACTTTTGCTAAAACTTGCAAGGAATTTAAAGCTATGGGAGGGAAACCTTTTCAAGGATCTGAAACTTTTGTGGAGGCTAGAGATTGGCTTAAGGAGGTGGAAGAGTTGATAGATATCTTTGAGATGGAAGAAGGAAAGAAAGTCAAGTTAGCTGCTTGGTTAATGAAGGGAGAGGCCTCATTCTGGTGGGAGGTCACTAATGGAGAACGCCCCGTTGACTCTTGGGCGGATTTTAGGCAAAGATTTGTGGCAAAGTTTCTCTCAAGGGCGGAGGAAAACTTGTATATGGAAAGATTCTTGACTCTAAAGCAAGGAAATCTCTCAGTGAAGGAATATGTCAACAAGTTTAATCAATTGGCAAGGTTTGGCCTAGACATGGTGAATACACCGGAGAAGAAGGCTTTGAGGTTCGTGAAAGGCTTGAATGAACCGATGCATGGGTTGGCTATGACTCATATCCCTATGGGGGCCACCTTCGAGAAGCTAGTTGACATGGCACTCATGCATGAAGAAGAGAAGGGTCCCAATGCTAATAAGGCACCCGAGAAGAAGGGAGATCAAAAGAGACCTCAACAACAACAGAAAAACAAAGGTGGGAAAGGCAACGGTGGCAAGGGCAAGAAGAAGTGTTTCAATTGTGGGACACCTGGCCACCTAAGCAAGGATTGTCGCAAGAAGAAGAAGACTGGCTGCTTCCACTGTGGCGAAGCAGGACATCTAGTGAAAGACTGTCCTAAGAAGGGGCAAAGGACGGGGTCTACCTCAGGAGGACAGGTGCAAGCTCTTGTGGCACCAGCTCAGGCAAGGGGGCAAGTTCAGGCTCTCGCAACTCCACCGATTCGAGAAAGAGGTAGAACTATTTCCGTGGAAAGTCTGGTTTTTCTATTTGATCATCCTGTCCGTACATTGTTTGATTCTGGCGCATCGCATTCGTTTATCTCATCATCATTAGTTGAGTCACTGCACTTAGACACCAGTCTAGTAGATGATCCCTTGGTTGTTTCAAACCCAATTGGGGGCTCCACTTATTTGTCCATGATATGTTTGGGTTTGAAGATTTCTATACTTAGCATTGAGTTTAGATGTGATGCTTTTGTGTTGGGCTTCACGGGCTATGGGTTGATTTTGGGCATGGACTGGTTATCCAGTAATGGTGTCGTTCTTGATTGTGAAAGGAGAGTTGTTAGGCTCATGACCCGCTTGGGTAACACTCTCGAGATCTCTTGTAATCCCATGGATTCTGTTATGCTAAGTTATCTTGAATCGCTTGACGCTTCGGTCGAGAGTTTGCAATCTGTTAGAGTGGTCCGGGAATACTCGGATGTGTTTGAGGAGGTGAAGGGCTTACCTACGAAGCGGGAGATTGACTTCCGAATATATCTGGTGGATAATGCTAAACCTGTATCTTTACCAGTGCGCCACATGGCTCCTCGTGAGAGGAGGGAACTCAATAAACAAGTAGGGGAGTTGCTTGAGAAGGGGTTCATAAGACGAAGTATATCGGAGTGGGGTGCTCCAGTAGTTTTTGCTACGAAGGCGGATGGGTCCCTCAGACTTTGTGTAGACTATAGAGAACTCAATAAGCTCACAAAGAAGAATAGGCACCCGTTGCCGAGGATTGATGATCTTTTCAATCAGTTGGTTGGCGCTTCAGTATTTTCTCAGTTGGACTTAGCCACGGGGTTTCATCAGTTGAGGGTGGCTGAGGATAGCATAGACAAGACTGCCTTTAGGACTCCGGATGGTTTCTATGAGTGGCTGGTAATGCCATTTGGGTTGACGAACGCCCCTGCATACTTTGTTGATTTGATGAGTAGGGTGTTCAGGGAGTTCCTTAATAAGTTCGTGGTGGTCTTTGTGGATGATATCTTAGTATTTTCTAAGAGTGAAGAAGAGCATGCCCTACATCTTGGGGAGGTGTTGGAGACTCTTCGAGCACATAGCCTTAAGGCTAAATTCTCTAAATGCCACTTCTGGAGGAAGGAAGTGCGGTTCTTGGGGCACGTGGTCTCCAAGGAAGGGATAGCTGTGGATCCCGCGAAGGTAGTATCAATTCAAGATTGGAAGGTTCCGAAGAATGCTACCGAAGTAAGAAGTTTCTTAGGGTTGGCGGGTTACTATAGGAAGTTTATCAAAGACTTCGCGAAGATATCAGCCCCATTAACCCGCTTAACGAAGAAGAACCTTGTTTTCACATGGGACGTAGATTGTGAGGATGCGTTCCGACGGTTAAAGAGAGCTTTAACCACTGCTCCAGTTTTAGTGTTGCCAGATGGGAGTAAGCCATTTGTTGTCTATACCGATGCTTGTGGGACAGGACTGGGCGCAGTCTTAATGCAAGAGGGAAGGGTAATAGCCTATGGTGGGAGGCAGTTGAGGGCACATGAGAAAAATTACCCTACCCATGATTTGGAGTTGGCCGCTATTGTTTTTGCGCTTAAGATTTGGCGCCATCATCTTCTTGGTGAGAGATTCGAATTGTTCACTGACCACAAATCATTGAATTACTTGTTTTCTCAAAAGGATTTGAATTTGAGCCAGCAAAGGTGGATGGAGTTCTTAGCATCCTATGATTTCGAGATAGCGTATACCCCTGGCAAGGGTAACGTGGTGGCGGACGCCTTGAGCAGAAAAAGGTTGTCCTTGAGCCCATTGTTCGTGGAACAACGAAGCTTGGAATTCATCTCGATGTTTGATTTCAGACCTTCCATTGACTATATACCCGGTTTGCTAGCATCCTTGGAGGTCAGACCTACTCTTTTGGGGCGGATTGGAGAAGCACAGAGGGACGACCCACAGTTGGTTGAGTTGGTAGAGAAGCTCATAAGGGGGGAGTCGTCCAGCCATTTGAGTAGGTACACCCTAGACGATAGGGGGTGCTTGCGTAGAGACGGTAGACTTTGTGTACCGCAAGACGAGGGTTTGAGGAAGGCTATTCTTGATGATGCACACCGTTCTAGGATGACCATTCATCCCGGTGGGGACAAGATGTACCAAGACATGAAGCGGGTTTTTTTCTGGGCCGGTATGAAGAAAGATGTGGCCGAGTATGTCGCTCGATGCTTGGTGTGCCAACAGGTGAAAGCGGAGCAAAAGAAACCAGGTGGGTTGCTTCACCCATTGGAAGTTCCGCAATGGAAGTGGGATAGCGTCTCGATGGATTTTATTGACGGGTTACCCAGATCAAGAAAGGGTAATACGGGAATTTGGGTTGTGGTAGACAGACTTACTAAAAGCGCCCATTTCATACCTGTGAAGAGCAAGAGGACCGCTCCATGGCTAGCTTCAGTATATCTTCGAGAGATAGTTCGATTGCATGGGGTACCCTCTAGCATAGTGAGTGATCGAGATCCTATCTTCACTAGCGAGTTCTGGAAAAGTTTGCAAGAAGCAGTGGGGACTCAATTATGTCTGAGCACCGCATATCATCCTCAGACGGACGGCCAGACTGAGAGGGTGAATCGTGTCCTAGAAGACCTTTTGAGGCTTTGTATCTTAGATTTTGGAGGTACATGGGAAGAGCATCTTCCATTGGTGGAGTTCGCATATAACAACAGCTTTCAGTCCAGTATTGGTATGGCTTCTTTCGAAGCTCTTTATGGAAGGCCTTGTTGATCACCTACATGTTGGTGGGAATCTACGGATAAGATTTTGCTTGGGCCTGATATGGTTAGGGAGACTTCCGAGAAGATTGACTTCATTCGAAGAAGGATGAAAGCAGCGCAGGATAGGCAAAAATCTTATGCGGACAAGAGGAGGACGGATCTTGAGTTTGAAGTTGGGGACATGGTCTTTGTCAAAGTGTCTCCGTTACGAAATGTGGTTCGCTTTGGATCTGTTGGGAAGTTAGCACCAAGGTTCGTAGGGCCGTTTCCTATTAAGGAAAGGATTGGACGGATGGCATATAGAGTGGAGTTGCCCGACAGACTTAGTGGTGTACATGATGTATTCCATGTGTCACATTTGAGGAAGTGCCTACATGAGACTGCAGAGGTGGTAGAGCCGAGCTTGCTTAGAGAAGTGGAGGTAGAGCGTGATGCAACGATTCGACGAGCTCCTACTCGCATCCTTGGGTCAGAGACTAGGAAGTTGAGAAACAGAGAGGTTCAACTAGTCAAAGTGCAATGGGGAGAAGATGAGAGCAACGCAACTTGGGAGACGGAAGCGAAGATGCATTCATTGTACCCATTCCTTTTTGAGGGTATGTCTTTTAACTCCTTTATCGTTTGTCTAGTACCTATCTTATCTTTAGTATGTCCTCTCGTTAGTACCTTTGACCTTTAGATAGGGTAAACCTATGGTTGAAACATGTGTTTGAGACATGTTGTGATTGATGGATGCAAGTGGATGCAAGTGTTTGCTAGTGGTTGCTCGTGGATGCATATACACACACTTTAGACACTAGATCGGCTCAGTCACTTCATATTGCATGTTGTATATAATTGTGTGTAGATAGCTATATTTATGGATGTATAATGGTTGAATTATCATATGGATGATGCATTTTGGTGAATGATTGTGCACTCATATAGATACAGTATGTGTCGATAGGGTTCTCTCGCATACATATTGGATGCATGGCACTATCATGGTTTGCATATGTTCATACATTAGATAGGGAACATATACACACACTTTTTGCATATGCTCATACATCATTAGAAATTGTTTTAAGGACAATGGATGCCCGTGTTTGATGGATTGAGTAGATGATTGTTTGGATGGTAGGATATGCATTCTCCTTATCTTAGAGATTTCGGGGACGAAATCCTTTAAGGAGGGGAGAATGTAACACCCCGAATTTCAGTTAATACTAAAATTCACTAATTGCAGAATAAATAATCTCAGATGTGAGAATTGGGGGAAACGGGCTGCATCATTGCGTTCGTCTCGGAAAAATACGCAAAATAGAGTCCGAAATTTTGTAAATCGGAGTCCGTATGGCCCAGTCATGGCCCAATGAAGTTTGCAGAAAATTCAAAGTTCAAAACAGATTTAAAATTCAGGTTTAAAATTCGAAATTGGTGCCATTGGGCGCTGGAGGGAAAAACTCCCGCCTAGCTACCCGAGTCGACAGCCCTGTCGACTGGGCAGTCAACTTTGCTGGGACCGAGTCGACAGCCCTGTCGACTTGGATGTCGACAGGGGGTGCTCGGCCAGTTTAACCCGGTGCACCATTTTAGGGTTTGGCTGTGTTTTGGGCTATTCTCTAGAAACTTCCTAAATCTGACGGACCTAATCTAACCTAGGGCTAATCCTATGGCCTAAAACACACCCTAATCCTATAAATACACCCTAATGCAAGCCTAATCCATACTAAAAATAGAATTGATACCATCATGCCGCCAAAATCAAACTTAGGAGGAGCCTCCACTAGTTTATGAAGAAAGTTGCAAGCTAATCAACCTCTAATCATCATCTTCTTCAAATATAGCAACTAGTTCTACTTCATAAGTTTGCTAATCTTGATTTTGGTGAGTTTCTATCACTTTAATAACCAATTGCTAAATTAAGTAGATGAGGTATGATGAGGTCTATGGTCTTGCTTGTGGATAAATGGGTTTTAAGTCATATGATATGATGTTAGTTTGCTAATCTATGTTTAATGCTAACCCTATGTTTATGCAAGTTAAGTATATGGGTTTATGCAAGTTAAGTATATGGGTTTATGCAAGTTAAGTATGTGGGTTTATGCAAGTTAAGTGTTTGGTTTTATGCATGCTAAGTATTTGATTTTATGCATGCTAAGTGTTTGGTTTTATGCATGCTAAGTATTTGATTTTATGCATGCTAAGTATTGGGTTTTATGCATGCTAAGTATTTGATTTTATGCATGCTAAGTGTTTGGTTTTATGCATACATTATGACATGCAAGTTTACCCTTTTTAAATAAGATGCATGCATATGCGAGATGACACCTTTGTATGCTATGCATACATATGCATGTTTACCCTATTTATGATGCAAGTCACATATGCAAGTTCACCCTTTGTATAACCTATGAACACTTATGCAAGTTACCTTTATATGACATATGTGTATTCATGCAAGTTGGGTTATTTAATGATGCTAGTTGGGTTTAGTATCATGATGCAAATTGACACCCCTTAAACCCATGTTAACGCTAAAGTATGTTAAGTGAAACCCATGATATTTGTGATGAATCTTCCCTTATGAAATATGTCATGTTAGCATAGTACGTGGGGAACGATGGGGTTAATATACACTTAATAAAATTGTGTAAAAATACCATTAAGTGGATTAACATAATTGGGAAATTATCTATTAAGTTAGGTCTACCCATATTATGGAATTGGGAATTTACCTATTGAGTTAGGTCTACCCATACTATGGAATTGGGAATTTACCTATTGAGTTAGGTCTACCCATATTCTTGAAAACTTGAATATTAATTAGGGATAATTAATATAAATTATGAGGGTGATTAATTAGGTGTAATTAATCGACTAAGACACGAGGTTGGACTCAGTTGTAGCGTAAAACTGCCCGGACCCAACCGGCTTAACCAGTTGCTACAAATGTTAGCCCAATGTGAGAGGTCTTAGGCTCAAACTAAATACGTGATTAATGTAAAGACACGAGGTTAGACTCGGTTATGACATAAGGCTGCCCGGACCCAACCGGCTTAACCAGCGGTCATAAAAGATAGTCTAATGTGAGAGGTCTTTATGAGGATCACGGTCTTAATTAATTAAGAAACACTTAACCATATTAGCATGTAGATGGACATGAGGGGTTAAGTGGGTGCCTTGGGGGGGCATGAGGAAATCTAGTGGGTGCCTTGTGTGGCAATTGAAATACGATTAGATGACTTAACCAAATTTTAAACATGTAAGTGGACATGACAACTAAATGGGTTAAGTGGGATACACTAGATAGAGAGACAAGCTTAGGTGGGTAGCTTGTGGGGGCCCATTACAACCAGTATCCCATACGTATCTTTGTGAGCTCGGCCCATGCCGAGGATGGGACACGCGTACTGGGTTTGTCTATAAGAGGCCAAAACGGGTTAGCGGTAGCAACGCAAGTCCAACGGGTTTCATGTGCGTGTGTGGGCCCGGGCTGGTAGCTAAGACGTTGTTGCACCGTGTAGGTATAAACCGTGCATCAGTGTTGTTATCAGGTTGCCACTTTGGGGAATGATACACCCCACTGTGGGACCAGCACGGATATCTACGTTAGGGAGCCGATCAAATGGGGGGTAGTGGGTACACCTAGCGGAGATAGGGGCAGACGACACCTATATAGTCAGCTAGGGGTACACGAAACTACCATTAAGATTTACTAAGTACACTTAGTGGGATCAACCTTTAAGTAGGAATGACTGGTGTGGTGCAGTGTAGTAATTATCCTTGGGTGGGTAGATGCGTCTTTACGGTTATCTTAGTTTATCCTAAGTCTACCAAGCTGCTTAGTGTAGCCATTCATCCCCAGACATTACCGTATATCAAGCTTATGTCTTCTCTGGTTACTTTAATGATTGTATTGTTAAAGTTATAGGACTCGCTCAGGCTTATGTCTGACCCCGTTGTTTTTATCTTTTTCCCAACCCTCAGGTTCTCAGAGTGGGCCCAGTACGAGTGGGCTTTGATCAGGCTGCTTTATTCTCTTTTGGAGCTTGGACCGTAGGAGTAAAGCTCAGCTTATCCTTTTCTTTTATGGCTATCAGTTCATGTATTGGGATTATGTATTTTTATTTATCAGGAGGGATATTTTGTACTTGACTCTTGTTATGGTTTTTGTGATGTAACCAAACATGTTTTACTTTCCGCTGCAATGAAATGATGTTTTACATTTTCAAGTATTACTTATATCTGTCCTGTTGTAATTTTTCTGTTCTATATTCACTTAAAATACTCCACCGATGTTATGGCATTCCCTTAGAGAGTGACCATAGCGGGTGTGGGGTGTTACAAATATGACAAACCCAAAATCCAATTTGATATTAAATACAAGGCTATGAATAGAAATTATATCGACTTATATTCAATATCAAAATTTGAAATTAACGAATATCGTATTGGGAATAACAATATCAATATCTTCCAAATTTCTCAACAATATCTGTATAATCACAGAATTCAATATCAAAATATTCTGAAGATTATTTCCATTCGAATCGTTTCAATTCATACGTTGGAAAATTTTGGCTATATCAAAACCTTTTCAATTCCTTCTTGATCTTTACTCAAACTGTTAACTAGTTCATTCAGATAAATATCTTTTATCTTTCCAAAATTTGGAATATTTAATCCAAAATATTTTCAAATAATTTAATATGATTTAACACAATTTATCCATATTTTCATTAATTTTAATATTGCTATTTCAGTCGATTTCCATATACGGCCATCGAACTGCATTTACAACGACCATTTCAAATATTGATTTGGACATATTTTAATATCTAGCTATTAGATTTCAAATCTCTTGTTATCATTCGAAAGCTCTTTTCGATACGAACCCTATGGTTGAATTTCGCGAATGGTCGCTACACGATACATTCTATTCAAACCATTTAAATATAAATATATATATATATATATAATATTTCGTCAATTTCCATTTAAAACGTATTTTATATAAAACGTTTATAAATTCGTTTTAAAACGATTTCAACTTCCTTTTCAATTTTAAATCAAAATTGGACAATCTATATTATTATAATATAAAAATAATAATATTTTCAACATATCAGATTTCGAAATCAAATCTTTTCGATATTCATTATAAAATGAATAAAATCGACAAAAAAGTTCACTCGATTTAAAATGGCGCATATCTACTTAACTCAGCTTTATATATTTCAATATTTTTGTGTCCATCGAAAATTGGACATCAAAATCGTAATTTGATTTTTCACTGAATATTATTTTAAAATATTCGTTATTTCTAAATTGGAATTGTAACGAACTGAAAAATTTTGCTGTCTTAAGAAGCGAAGTTAATAAATGATTTAATTTTAAGTGAATTGTTGCAACCGTAATTTGGATTTGAAAACTTGAATCTTGATTTACGTTGAAGCATAAGTTGAATTTCTGACATATGTTGGAATTTGAATTTTGTTTTGAAATATAAAAATCAATACGATAAGTTACGTTTAATATTTATTTATTGGAATAAACGCAAAATCAGTAAATTATAAAACGCCAAGTCTTGATAAATCTGAATATGGGTAAAATACAAGCTGGAACCTGGTGACACTTGCCTCTTCTTTGCTGTCTAATAAACACTAGTGAAATGGCTTTAGCATGCAAATGCCACGATCAGAAAGAACAGAGAAATGATAACACGCATCCTTATCTTTCTGTTTCATCTCCACGCGTTCATACTTCTCTGCTCCTCTTTTTCGTTCATCTCCTATTTGTTCCGCTTCATTTAAATCCGATTTGAAGAAAGAAAAAAAAACAATAGAAGAAAAATTTAAACAGAAGGAAATCAGCTGAAAAGGGGCGAAGCTTTCCTCTTCGTTCATTTGTTTTGCCTCCAAAAAAAAAAAAAATCGGAATCCCCAAAAATCCCAAATTGAAATCACGACTTCCACCAATTCTCCCCTTCGAACCAAGCCAAGACCGCGAGACCTCCTGATCCAGGCGCTGCCATCTTCACGAAGAATCGCGACTCCCACTAAATCAGGTCGCCGCAGCGCCTCCGCCAACGGTGCTCGGCCATCGCGTCACTTCGCAGCATCACCATCGCGAAGACCACCAGTTACCATCGACGTCTCGAGCATCCTCTCGGCCAACTCGCGAACAGGAATCCCATCTGACGACGCAATCGAAGACCCTCCCCTACTTTGCGTCGCCTGGATGTTGTCGATCGCTGGTGCTAGGCCTTTCTCCTTGCAATCTTCCTGACCAAAGCATCCTGACCTCTCGTGGATTTCTGAAGGTTTTGTTCCTTCTTTTTCCCTATATTTACTTCTGTATCATACGAATCAGTTTCTCTAGGTTAGGCTATTGTTTCAAATCGAGTTAAGGAGAAAGCTACCTTAATAGGAGTTCTTTTAACATCTGTTTGAGTTAATAAATTACATTTTATTTAAATCTTAAAATTAAAAGTTGAACCTGGATTTGCTTTCTATGTCGTATTGATCACCATTAGACCTTTCTGTTGCTAGAAAACTTCATAAGTTGTGGAATTCCATATTGACAATCCGATATAGTGGTTGCTTTGCTAAGATACTAATGGAAAAAAAGGGGGGAAATAATTGTTAATGGTTGATCTTAGGTAGTTGAGTTCGTTGGGATTGGATTCGTCGTGCTTGTATTCTTAGATTCAAATGTCGATGCAAGCCATACTGGTGAACTTTCGATTATGTACGTATACACACATATGTATGTGTATATGTGCATGAATCAGTTTGCAGTAGCTTCATCGTATTGGATATCGAGTTCGCTTCAACTCTTTTGTCGGTATCACAATCATCTCCAAGCCTCGGAAGGTGAGTTTTCTCACTCACAGACTAACTAATTATTAAGTGAATTAAATATCTGAGATGTTGAATGGAATGTTAGGTTGTTCTAGAAATTGGTTGCTTCGTGATTGTGCACATATGACACACACCGTTATCTTATATGACACAATTTGTATGTGAATGTGTGATATGCTATATTTTATTCTCACCATGCAAGTTCCCCTTATATTAGAAAAAACCATTGCGGGTTGAAATGATAAATACCCGAAGAACTGTATATTCGAATTGATTTGTGATGCTGGTTGAAATGATACATACCCGGGATTCGAATATTTTTTTTAAGAACGGATTGAAATGATAAATATCCGTATCACTTGACCATAGGGTAGAAAATTTATATACGGACACCGTGGTCAATAAAAAGAGAATATTTTAAAGTACTTATCACTTTATTTTGCCTAACGAGTTTAATGATTTGATGTAAAGGATATGCAAGACTTGATAAATGCTTCCCAAATCTTATTTTGACACATGATTTGACAATGAATTTTCGCCGTACAAATGTAAGAAGGATTTTTGTCAAAATAAAAAGTGTTAAATCCAAGGATATGAAAGAATATGATTATTTAAATCAGGGTGAATACGGGTTGGTTAACAAGTTAGAATTTAAATAGATCATATGTGTTTAACAACTAATGTGAAAGTGTTTGGGAATTTATTTATAAAATAGATAAGTGAAACCCGAAGTAAACATTGGTTTGAAGATCGTTTTAACCATGAAGTGTTGAATTTAAACCAAATAAATGGAGATTTGTTTAAAGGTGAAATTTTGGTGGGAAAAGAAATTCTGAGACATGGATTTGGATTGGGATTGGATCAATATTATTTCAATTTCATAGAAGTAAATTTTCCTCATTACTTGATTTTATAAATATTTTCTCTAAAATGGTTTGATTACTTTAACTATATGAATTTATAATATATTTTCCAACTATATACATATTTATACAATATTTTCAATTTAATATACATATTTTTCCAACCATATATATTTATA
This sequence comes from Allium sativum, assembly GCA_030737875.1. Classification (NCBI taxonomy): domain Eukaryota; kingdom Viridiplantae; phylum Streptophyta; class Magnoliopsida; order Asparagales; family Amaryllidaceae; genus Allium; species Allium sativum. Next base: position 707,499,759 of record CM060916.1, on the reverse strand, counting down.
CATTACTCTCAAATTTATATACATATACTTTTCCCAACTCTATATATGTTTATACATTATTTTCAATATACTATTTTCAAACTTAACTTTTCTAAAGGTGTTTTATAAATATAAATCTATGTCCGATCCAGTCCATCTAGTCCAAAGTGTGAAAGAAAGGATTTCAAGCAATAGTAATATGTCATGTAATTTGAAACTTAAACCCAATGGTTGACAATGTAATGGCGAATTTTGGTTTTATAATCTTAAATCAAATCAATGATAAATGATTTTGAGGAATCGATTTTGGGGCAATACGTGATACAACTCGATTTGCGATATGATTTCAAATATAAAGGCCACGGTGTGAAAGATGTAAGCGTCGGTTGTTAAAGAGACCATAGTCGGTAAGTGGCATACTCTCTGTCAGTGCCGATACCACTTTAACAACTGTGTACGTGATGGAGTATCGGAACGACAAAAAGATGGCTTGGATGCGATCACTGGATCGAAGAAGGCGAACGATGACGAAATGGCCTTGACCTTCGGGTCATAATTAAAATGACTAAAACAGGAGCTATACCGTGACTAATTGAGGTAGCACCTTTGATCGGACACGCTTTTTCGATACCATCTCTATGACTATTGTGATTGATTTGGTTGCACCCTTTTGATTTTGGGAGTGTGTTCCGAGGTGGGCGGTAGTGGCTGCTATGCGTTACCACCGGTCCGGGAGTGCAACTGGTAGAATCCTACCCTGGGTATTGCCTCGAGTGCCTTGTCATATTTATCCTATACGAGCCCCATAAGATTTTGATTTAGTGTTGCTTTCTATGGAGTGCCCTCTGATAACACCAGTGCGGTGAATTTACGGTACTGTATAGACTGTGATGCCTATAAACTGCGTAAGGGTAATATGGTAATCCCGCTTACGCTATTTTCAGTATATTTACTTTACTGAATAGACATTACAATAATAGCGTACTATTATATATATGTATTAGTTCGCGGATCCTTAGAGGATGGGAATCCCAAACATCCTTTAAGTTATTGTACATCTCAGTTAACACTTCATTTGATTTAATTCACTTATATGAGACTGTTAGTCCTGACTCGTGTATTTTGTTTGTTTCATTTCTTGCAAAATGCTCGGGTTAGGTCGAGTATTTCAGTTTGAGAGATTGATCTATTAGAGCTTGAGATTCGTTGGTAATCTAGTCATTTATCTGTTGCCGCTCGTGCAGTTATCCCCACTTTGGTCAGTTATTCATGTATTAGCAAGGTTCTTAGTCTTCCGCTGTTTCTATATTTATTTTGTACTCTGATTTTGTAAAGTTTAAAAATATTGTATTATTGCATAAATTTTTTTCCGCTGTGAGATATTATGTGTTCTGTGCCTGTGATTCTGTGCTGATTTGTATTTCAACTACATAAGCAATAACAATCTGGCATCTTGAACATTTTAAGTTGGTTTAAATACCGACTTGAGACGGGAAAAATGCCAGGTCGTTAAAGTTGGTATCAGAGCTTTGGTTCATACAAAGCTTAGCTTATGAGGTTGAAACACTCATTAGAGATGGAGTAGAAATACTCTAGAATGAGTGAAATCATCTTAGAATCATATCCGAGAGAGCGTACTTTGAAAATAAAATTATTTTAAATATTTTAAGGGATTTTAAAGGATTTTATATATATTTGAAATTTTCGCCTCGTTTTATGGAAATATCCTTGTTTAAATCTCGTTCCTTTGTACACGTCCCTCGGCTGGATCTTCCCTAAGTCAAGATTCTCTAAATCTGAGACTTGACCATGCTTTGTCCTGTCTTAGGAAATATGAAATTGTCGCTTCTTGAATTTCGAATTCTTCGACCTAAGTTAATCTATCGTGACATATCTGTTTGGTTCATTGTTCGTTCGGCTCCTATCTTATACTCCAACCTGAACCGAATCGAAATAAAGTAAGTTAAATATTTTTGTAAACTAAAGTGGATTTAACGAGATTGTCATATATTACTTGGTGAAAGGAATTTTAATCCGAAAGTTTAATGGAATGATGAGATAAAACTAAAATAAAATAAAGTGTGTAAATATAACTTGGATGAAATTGAATGAAGGATTATTACGAATAAGTTAATGGGACTTGTCAACTAAGCTAAGACAAGTCGACATGAAGAAAAATTTCGAGTGAAATCTTGACGAAGCAATGATGTAATAAATGGTTTGCAAGTAAACAAATAAAGATAAAAGTGAATGAGTCTTGGGTATTCTATTTGTCGTTAAAGATTGGATTATCAGGTGTATGAAGATTTTAGGATGTACGCCTAGCTAACGTATGTATTAATTTCTTCGCATACCAGATAAGTATAGATTCGCACCGGAGTTTCTTGAAAAAGAACCTGGTGATTGCTGTAGTATCACCAATGATTATTTTCAAGTTTTGAAGGTGACGAAGACGTATAATTCTAGTTGAGATGGAAAGTTAATACTTAAAACCTTATTCAAGAAATTTAAGTTGGGCAATTAGAAGTTGAATATAAGAGGGTGTGGATGTACGACGGAAGAATTAAACATTGGGTCGTAATAACAAAACAGAAGAAAGAAAATACTATAGTATGAATTTGTCTAATAAAAACATTGATGAAATAAGCTAGAATTTTTTTGAGATGGACCATGTGCTAGCAAACAACTATTTGGGTCTAGTGGCATTTTTGCATGCCCATTTAACCACCCGGTATCATTGGTGTTATATACAATTATAACTTTTCCAATGTACATTTTTTTTGCAAAGAAAGCATAAGTGGTTGCTACTATTTAGGGCACTGTAGAAAAGTCAATATGTAAAAATATAAGTATCAATATGTATGCAGATTTTTTTGATGGTTTTCATCTCGACTTGCATAAGGTAAACAATTCATAATGAAACAATTTCATGCTAAGGTAGTAATTCTATTTTGTCACGCACCAAGTTTGCATATTCTCAAACTGAATAAAATCAGTACCAACAACCTGAGAAAATCCTTCCTGCCTTCGCCTGCTATCACCTAGACAATCATCAATACAATTTATCTTAGATGGGGCTATAAGAGGACCCGTCCTAATGGTTTCAATTTTTATTTGATAAAGGTATGAAAAATAAGTTCAATGTCGTACAAATGTTTAAAAATATATGCGTGTTTTGCTGCTATCAAAAATAAAAAAATTTACGACGTTAAATGTTGAAAGTTAAAAGAAGGGAAATACTTATAAACAAGTTGACGAGATTTATGAATGGAGTAAGCTAAAATGAACTCGATGTGGAAAAAAATAGTATTGAGAAGCGATGAAAAAAGGAGAGGATAGGGGGGTGCAGCAGCATAGCGGTTGCTGCTGAGAAAGGGGCTGCCGCTGATATGCAGCAGCAATGGAAAAGGGGGGGAAGAGCTGCTGCCATAGCAGCAGCCACAGGGCAGAAACGATAAACGAAGAAGAAAAAAACTGCAAAACAGAAAAGAAAAAACTGCAGAAAGAAAAAAAAACTGCAAAAACTGAAAAAAAAATACGATTTCACTTATTGCACTAAGTACAGCTAGTGGTGTCCATTCACCGCTAGTAAGGTCCCCATACCTGTTGTTCATGTTTGCACCCTTTGGAGATTTAATATATATGTAAACACGTTCTGTCTTTGGTTTGATAAGGAATGATTGCTACCCACCTTGCCTAAGTCTCCTCTTGAATTGTGAATACCTTTGGGTTGTCTCTTAGGTTGTTGCATATTTGATTTTGGTCTGCATACCTCTCCCATGCATTGTCAAATATAAAGGGGAGGAAAACTAAATGAATTTATATATATGTCGTGGTTCACATTCCATTTAAAAAGGGAAGTTGAAGTAAACAATCAGTAAAAGTTAAGCTTTAAGGGACAGTTGACCTTCTTCTGTCATTCCAAATCTAATGACACACATGAGTTACAGCCCTTTTGACTGTCTTCTTAACTAAACAATATTTGTACAGTGTAGTAGGCAGTGCTGGTTGGTACGATGTTGCTTCACAAGTCCCCTTTTGTCTAGCGTATATGCTCATGTGTTTCCTAGGCAAAGCGTATATTTCTTTTGCATATTAACTTAACATATATTAGTTGTTTGCAAGTAACTGTCACTAGCTTTTGGTATCATATAGATGAAAAGGGACCAAAATTTTTCTGACTGTTTATTTATGGAACCATTATTTATCCATACCCATGCTTTGTCCACCCACACAATGAAATACTTCATGTATGATGTTGTGTCTTTATGTGGCAACAGTAATCTTTATTCAGTCGCACGGATTGCCCGACTTGCATGCGCCCTCCTGCATCCGTTGCCCTGGGTATGTCGCCTTGACCGCTTGTTCTCGCCACATGAACCTATTGCCATAACATTTGAGTATCCACCCAAACTGTGTATGAACTGTTGCGCCATACATTTTGTTTGACGTTGAATAGGGACTGCTTGAAACCTTGAGTTGTTACCCGGACCCGGTTTCATGCAAAATTAAAATCTAGATACCATATTTAATGTCTTGTTCCGACTCACATACTGCGGCATTTTAGTTAAACCTGCTAATAAGTTAAGTCGCAGGCCTTTTGCGGCCACCCAGTTCTGATGTTTACCATGTGACATTTAGTTATATCCTACTGCATGAAATACTTGAATTGTCTTATAATGATGGTACCTTTCCTTGAACGGCCACTGTGCAGCAATATAGGTTGCTGCAAAAGGAAAAGGTGTTAGTTTGTAAATGTTGAGGAATATTTTAGCATATACGAATACTCTTTTGAGAGGAAAATAGTGTGAACTTAAAGAAATTTATAACATGAGTAAGACGAAATAAACACGACGTGAACTAAAAATGAATTGTTGAGAGAAAAAAAAACAACGATAATATATGAATCGTTTGTGAATCGTTGACGTAAAGTAAATAACTTGAAATAATAGGTTGTATGTAAACAAAATGAAGAAAGAAAAGTTATAATAAAAACGAATATGAAAAAAAAAATCAATGGAAAGTATTATCATATGCTAGAGCAACAACTAAATAAAATATGGAAAAGATGAGACCTACATTTGAAACTTACAATAGATTTTGTGATTGTTTGAGATTTATACATGTTGAATAAATTTACTTGCATTTTGAACGCAAATGAAATGCATGCAAGTTAAATGTGTGTTAGCAAAATGAAAGTGAACATGAATAAAATGTAAATCCATTTGGTAAATTAAATCTAAGTAACATGAACGACAAATGAGTTGGACAAAAATAGATTAACATGCATATGAATGTGAATATTAGATTTCATATATTAATGTAATCATATATGTTGTTTTGTTAACATGCTATTCTAAGTTATGTAGTATGTTGTTCATTGTCAGGTGTTTCTTTTTTTACTTTATATATGTATCATTCTCATTTGTTTGTTGAGTACTTTAATAGGTTGCAATGAAGTGCGCTTTGCTTACGGAGCTCGCTTTGCGCAAAATGCTAATAAAAAAATAAGCAAATACGCTTTAAAACGCTAAATAAGGTATGTATCTTGGTTTACATATCGCTTTTTGGTTCTTTTTCTTTTTGATTCCCCTATATTGGAATGCCTCATCATGTGAATGAGATGTATATTGAAATTGTAAATTTTTTTCGGGCAAGCCGTACAAAGGAGATGCTGCCGAAATTTTCCGTTAATCCGGGTGTTAGAAAATTATTGAGTTTTAAAATTTTAAAATCTACATTCTTTCTAACGGAAAAAAAGAGAGAGAGAAGAGTTCGATAAACTAAATAGTAGGTTAGTTATATGAATATACGTCTCCTTTTCGAGGAAGAAAAGCGCTGAGTGGGGGAGAATGTAACGAACTGAAAAATTTTGCTGTCTTAAGAAGCGAAGTTAATAAATGATTTAATTTTAAGTGAATTGTTGCAACCGTAATTTGGATTTGAAAACTTGAATCTTGATTTACGTTGAAGCATAAGTTGAATTTCTGACATATGTTGGAATTTGAATTTTGTTTTGAAATATAAAAATCAATACGATAAGTTATGTTTAATATTTATTTATTGGAATAAACGCAAAATCAGTAAATTATAAAACGCCAAGTCTTGATAAATCTGAATATGGGTAAAATACAAGCTGGAACCTGGTGACACTTGCCTCTTCTTTGCTGTCTAATAAACACTAGTGAAATGGCTTTAGCATGCAAATGCCACGATCAGAAAGAACAGAGAAATGATAACACGCGTCCTTTTCTTTCTGTTTCATCTCCACGCGTTCATACTTCTCTGCTCCTCTTTTCCGTTCATCTCCTATTTGTTCCGCTTCATTTAAATCCGATTTGAAGAAAGAAAAAAAAAACAATAGAAGAAAAATTTAAACAGAAGGAAATCAGCTGAAAAGGGGCGACGCTTTCCTCTTCGTTCATTTGTTTTGCCTCCAAAAAAAAAAAAATTCGGAATCCCCAAAAATCCCAAATTGAAATCACGACTTCCACCAATTCTCCCCTTCGAACCAAGCCAAGACCGGGAGACCTCCTGATCCAGGCGCTGCCATCTTCACGAAGAATCGCGACTCCCACTAAATCAGGTTGCCGCAGCGCCTCCGCCAACGGTGCTCGGCCATCGTGTCACTTCGCAGCATCTCCATCACCATCGCGAAGACCACCAGTTACCATCGACGTCTCGAGCATCCCCTCGGCCAACTCGCGAACAGGAATCCCATCCGACGACGCAATCGAAGACCCTCCCCTACTTTGCGTCGCCTGGATGTTGTCGATCGCTGGCGCTAGGCCTTTCTCCTTGCAATCTTCCTGACCAAAGCATCCTGACCTCTCGTGGATTTCTGAAGGTTTTGTTCCTTCTTTTTCCCTCTATTTACTTCTGTATCATACGAATCAGTTTCTCTAGGTTAGGCTATTGTTTCAAATCGAGTTAAGGAGATAGCTACCTTAATAGGAGTTCTTTTAACATCTATTTGAGTTAATAAATTACATTTTATTTATATCTTAAAATTAAAAGTTGAACCTGGATTTGCTTTCTATGTCGTATTGATCACCATTAGACCTTTCTGTTGCTAGAAAACTTCATAAGTTGTGGAATTCCATATTGACAATCCGATATAGTGGTTGCTTTGCTAAGATACTAATGGAAAAAAGGGGGAAAATAATTGTTAATGGTTGATCTTAGGTAGTTGAGTTCGTTGGGATTGGATTCGTCGTGCTTGTATTCTTAGATTCAAATGTCGATGCAAGCCATACTGGTGAACTTTCGATTATGTACGTATACACACACATATGTATGTGTATATGTGCATGAATCAGTTTGCAGTAGCTTCATCGTATTGGATATCGAGTTCGCTTCAACTCTTTTGTCGGTATCACAATCATCTCCAAGCCTCGGAAGGTGAGTTTTCTCACTCACAGACTAACTAATTATTAAGTGAATTAAATATCTGAGATGTTGAATGGAATGTTAGGTTGTTCTAGAAATTGGTTGCTTCGTGATTGTGCACATATGACACACACCGTTATCTTATATGACACAATTTGTATGTGAATGTGTGATATGCTATATTTTATTCTCACCATGCAAGTTCCCCTTATATTAGAAAAAACCATTGCGGGTTGAAATGATAAATACCCGAAGAACTGTATATTCGAATTGATTTGTGATGCTGGTTGAAATGATACATACCCGGGATTCGAATTTTTTTTTTTAAGAACAGATTGAAATGATAAATATCCGTATCACTTGACCATAGGGTAGAAAATTTATATACGGACACCGTGGTCAATAAAAAGAGAATATTTTAAAGTACTTATCACTTTATTTTGCCTAACGAGTTTAATGATTTGATGTAAAGGATATGCAAGACTTGATAAATGCTTCCCAAATCTTATTTTGACACATGATTTGACAATGAATTTTCGCCGTACAAATGTAAGAAGGATTTTTGTCAAAATAAAAAGTGTTAAATCCAAGGATATGAAAGAATATGATTATTTAAATCAGGGTGAATACGGGTTGGTTAACAAGTTAGAATTTAAATAGATCATATGTGTTTAACAACTAATGTGAAAGTGTTTGGGAATTTATTTATAAAATAGATAAGTGAAACCCGATGTAAACATTGGTTTGAAGATCGTTTTAACCATGAAGTGTTGAATTTAAACCAAATAAATGGAGATTTGTTTAAAGGTGAAATTTTGGTGGGAAAAGAAATTCTGAGACATGGATTTGGATTGGGATTGGATCAATATTATTTTAATTTCATAGAAGTAAATTTTCCTCATTACTTGATTTTATAAATATTTTCTCTAAAATGGTTTGATTACTTTAACTATATGAATTTATAATATATTTTCCAACTATATACATATTTATACAATATTTTCAATTTAATATACATATTTTTCCAACCATATATATTTATACATTACTCTCAAATTTATATACATATACTTTTCCCAACTCTATATATGTTTATACATTATTTTCAATATACTATTTTCAAACTTAACTTTTCTAAAGGTGTTTTATAAATATAAATCTATGTCCGATCCAGTCCATCTAGTCCAAAGTGTGAAAGAAAGGATTTCAAGCAATAGTAATATGTCATGTAATTTGAAACTTAAACCCAATGGTTGACAATGTAATGGCGAATTTTGGTTTTATAATCTTAAATCAAATCAATGATAAATGATTTTGAGGAATCGATTTTGGGGCAATACGTGGTACAACTCGATTTGCGATATGATTTCAAATATAATGGCCACGGTGTGAAAGATGTAAGCGTCGGTTGTTAAAGAGACCGGAGTCGGTAAGTGACATACTCTCTGTCAGTGCCGATACCACTTTAACAACTGTGTACGTGATGGAGTATCGGAACGACAAAAAGATGGCTTGGATGCGATCACTGGATCGAAGAAGGCGAACGATGACGAAATGGCCTTGACCTTCGGGTCATAATTAAAATGACTAAAACAGGAGCTATACCGTGACTAATTGAGGTAGCACCTTTGATCGGACACGCTTCTTTGATACCATCTCTATGACTATTGTGATTGATTTGGGTGCACCCTTTTGATTTTGGGAGTGTGTTCCGAGGTGTGCGGTAGTGGCTGCTATGCGTTACCACCGGTCCGGGAGTGCAACTGGTAGAATCCTACCCTGGGTATTGCCTCGAGTGCCTTGTCATATTTATCCTATACGAGCCCCATACGATTTTGATTTAGTGTTGCTTTCTATGGAGTGCCCTCTGATAACACCAGTGCGGTGAATTTACGGTACTGTATAGACTATGATGCCTATAAACTGCGTAAGGGTAATATGGTAATCCCGCTTACGCTATTTTCAGTATATTTACTTTACTGAATAGACATTACAATAATAGCGTACTATTATATATATGTATTAGTTCGCGGATCCTTAGAGGATGGGAATCCCAAACATCCTTTAAGTTATTGTACATTTCAGTTAACACTTCATTTGATTTAATTCACTTATATGAGACTGTTAGTCCTGACTCGTGTATTTTGTTTGTTTCATTTCTTGCAAAATGCTCAGGTTAGGTCGAGTATTTCAGTTTGAGAGATTGATCTATTAGAGCTTGAGATTCGTTGGGAATCTAGTCATTTATCTGTTGCCGCTCGTGCAGTTATCCCCACTTTGGTCAGTTATTCATGTATTAGCAAGGTTCTTAGTCTTCCGCTGTTTCTATATTTATTTTGTACTCTGATTTTGTAAAGTTTAAAAATATTGTATTATTGCATAAATTTTCTTCCGCTGTGAGATATTATGTGTTCTGTGCCTGTGATTCTGTGCTGATTTGTATTTCAACTACATAAGCAATAACAATCTGGCATCTTGAACATTTTAAGTTGGTTTAAATACCGACTTGAGACGGGAAAAATGCCAGGTCGTTAAAGGAATCAAGCTCAATCAATTACCATATAATTTTATTTATATGGATTCCATACATCGCATGTATTCAAAAATAGTGATAAACAACTATTGAACATTCAATTCACATCCAGAGTGTAATTACAACTGTATAAGCATAAATAATTAAATAACGCTTATCACAGTCTGTCAGTCAGTCGGTTGACAAATAACTAAATCCAAGGGAGATGTGAATTAATTATCATCCCCAGACCGTGTGGGGTTTTCAACCATCAACAAATAATTGGGCGATGTGTAAATTTATCGTCCCAATACCCGTGTGGGGTTTTCAACCATCAACAAATAATAGCGCGATGTGTAAAATTATCGTCCCAATATCCATGTAGGGTTTACATCACAATCCATGTGAATTTATTTACAGTTTAATAATAATGGCATTAAAACTATAAACATCCAACAATCATCAAACAACATTTGCAATCACAGGAAACATATATATATATATATATTCGGTTATAAAAATAAATAACTGTACAAAATTTTTGAGTGAGAGATTTCTCACGTTGGTTTCCACTCCATCAGTCTTTAATTGGCGATGGTTTTAACTAAATTAAACTGGACATTTAATTTAGTCTAAAATTCAAACTGCTTCCAAATTCCTTCCAAATAGTTCTGAAATATAGAGTTTGTTGTCACGATCCTAACGTAACTGAAATCGTCGGATTTCGATATCGTATGAAAAAGATATGATAATTTATACATTTCATTACATAATAATTATTTAAATAATTAGCAAAATTAATCACCCCCTAATCATCTTCCATCTTTTAATCCTTCATCTCCATCGTCGAACCCATCTTGGCCAGGAAAAATCCACCCCGCACGCACTACGAGGCGCTGGGCCTCGATCACCGACCACCACAAGGAACGTCGGAGCGCCTCCTTCCTCCACCAACGGTGGCGCGCCACTCGATGCCCCCACCACCCAGAAATTCGCGCTCGAACGACCAAAGTTTGAGAGGAAAAATCGAATGACTCAGGCAAACATTCTTTATCAGACCCGTACCAAATCGAAGCATGTGAATCGCTCTACAATATTTGTTTTATAAGTTTTGATTAATTCTTCGTGGATTTTCTGATAATATGATAGAAAGAATTGAACAAAAGGGGCCATCGATTTCGCATATGTGGGCTGAAGAAAAGCCATTGACCACGGATAGATTTAATTAGGGTTTTGACCAATTTTGACCATGTATTTATATATTATAATGTTAATTAATTCATTTATTACTTATTTATCGATCCAAACTCCAAATCAAACCCAACAACTATCGTCCCTAACCAAATACCCCCTTCAAAACACAATGGGATATGTTTCGTAAGCCAATTCGATTGTTTCGATCAGTTTTTATCAAAATTAAAATATAAATTAATATAATGGTCAATATTGAAGTCCAACATACATTTTAATTTCCTGGAGCCACATACTGACTCCAAAAATTATGAAAACTAAAATCTATCTGTGTTTTGGCGATACGGTCCTTACAAAATTAATTTCATCGAATTTGGAGACCGTTTGAAAAATGGCCCTTTTAACTGGCTTATTAAATTCAAACTAAAATTGAAAACGTGTTTAAATTCACCATGCTCACATATTAAGTCCAAATGACTTGAAATTTTAAACCTGACAATATTTTGACGTTCCGGATCCAACAAAAGTGGTTTCGTCGAAAATGGAGGTCGTTCGCAAATTGGCTATTTTTAAGGGCTATATATTACTACAATATATATAAATTCTATAACAACTTTTTTAAATTTTAAACTGGGCATACCTTATGATTTATAAATTGAAATCTCAATTTATCACATTCTTTAGAAAGATATAATTAAATAGATTCTAACGTTTCTTGTTTCGTTCAATTCTGATTTATATTGAATTATGTATATTCATTTGAAATTTAAAATCGAATTTTCAAACTACCGCATCATTTCAAGCTTGTTTTATAATTAATATAAATTTACACGTTCTAACTTCGATTAAAAATAATTTTAAATTGTCATTTATTAAAATAACCATTTTAAGTATTAAAATCTATTAAATTCAATTAAAAATAAATTCTAAACTAGTTCCAAAAATTCTGGTTTTTTACAATCTCCCCCACTTAAAACTTTTTCGTACCTGAAAAAGGAACGGAGTTGAAAGTTGTTTAACCAACCAACTAAACTTTCATTCTGTGTAATAACCCGGAAAATCCGAACCGATTTAAAATTTTTATTTTGGCAATTTTAGTGAATTTTGGATATTTAAAATGAATTGTTTTAAATAATAACGACGAGAAATTTATTTTGAATAGAGGTAGAACATATATAATTATTTGAATCGACGTTAGAATATAAATATTTATTTTAAATTATAAAAGGAATTGGAAATAGCGCGGTAGTTTGAAAATTCGATTTCAAATTTCAAATGAATGTACAGGATTCGAAATAAACCGGATTTTAGCGAAACCAAAAATATTAGAATCTATTTGAAAATATCTTTCCAACGAATCAGAAAAATTGAAATTTCATAGTGGGAAAAAAATTTATGCCCAATTGAAATTTCAGAATAGTCGTTATGGAAAATATAGCCCTTAAAAATGGAAATTTTGCAAACGACCTCCATTTTCAAAAAAACTAATTTTATTGGATCCGAGATGTCTAACTATTGCTAGATTAAGAAATTCATAATTTTTGAAAGCAATATGACAGCGTGGCAGAAGAAAACGTGTTTTGACAGTTTCAGTCAATTTGGATCGACCAGAAAATGGCCATTTTTCAAACGGTCTTCAAATTCAATGAAATTAATTTTGTTAGGACCATATCGTCAATACGAAGCTAGAAATAATTTTTTTGGAATTTTTAGAGTCCGTATGTGGCCCCAGTAAATTGAAATGCGCGTTCAAATTCAATATATAGATTTATATTTTGACGAAACTGATTAAACCTTTAGAATTGGCTAGCCGAACATATCCCATTGTGTTTGGAATGGGGGTAATTAGCTAGGGATGACAGTCGTCGGGGTTCATTTGGAGTTCGAAATAAAAAGTTATTTTTTGAAATCATTAAATAATTAAATATATATTATATTACTTAACCCCCCTTTTCTCTTTACTCCTATGGTCAACGCCCATTCGAAAAAAAACCAATGCAGACCTGTCTCCCCCTTTTTCCAATCGCCATCGCCACCGAGGTGATTGCCACCCCTCCCCACCGATTCGCCGATGGCTAGACCCCCCTCCGCCGCTGACGCGGCCTCCTCCTTCACCCTCTCCACCTCGAAATCCCCAAACACCTAATACCCTAGCCCAATCGAACCCCTACCACCCCCTAGCCTCGTCAGGCTCTGGCGCCATCCTCCCTGCCACCAGAGACGACATCACCCACCCCCATTTTGCCATCTCCGACGACGTGAAATTCCACCCAACAACCAAGATTCAATTTTTACACTGCAAGGTGAGTTTTTAAATATGCATTGTTATGAAAACCGAATTTTTATAAATGTAGTAAAATAAAAACTGAATTTTTATATATGTATAGAAATAAAAGGTTGATTTTTACCTATGAGAAGTAGCAATAAAGATTTGATTTTTAATTTAAAAAAAACTTTGGTTTTTAATTTAAATAAAGGTTTGATTTTTTATTTTAGGAAAAGCTTAGATTTTTAAAATGGAAAAGTATAGATTTATAATAATGGAAAGTTTAGATCTTTATATTTGAAAAGAATGGATTTTTATATGTAAAAAGATACGATTTTTATTATATAATAGCAATGATTTTTAAATATAAGAAGATATGATTTTTGATTAAACGAAGGTTAAAGATTAGATTTTTATCAATATAAAGTTTTGATCTTTATTCATATGAAGTTAAGATTTTTAACACTTTAAAGATATGATTTTTAGCGAGGAAAAAAATTATAATTTTCATATAGAAAGAAGCATTGTAAAAATATATGAAGTAGAAATAAAAATATGATTTTTATTTATTGGAATGAAGCGATAAAAATATGATTTTTATATGTGAGCAGCGGAAAAAGGTCGCATTGGAATTTCGGACAAATCTGAACCATTCAGAAATAAAGAATGGCGGAGCGGAACCCAAAGGTGAGAGCTTCTCACTTTTTAATTTATTTTCTAGTTAAGATATATACTAGGATGCATACGGTGCTTAGCAGCACCCGACACCCGTCGTCCACAGACCATGGACGACTTGTTTGTTCGTTTGATTGTGTGAGGTGGAATGGAATTAATAAAATATTCTTGTGTTGAAATAAAATATTTTGTAGTTAAAAATATAAATTTTAATGTGTATATGAATTAAACAAATATTCATAAACAAATCGGACGATTTGTTTATGTACACACATTTGACTGATATTGATTGGAATGATAAATTTTACACATCGCCCAACTGCTCAAATAAAATTCATTATTTGTTGATTGAAACCCACACGGGTATTGGGATGATATATGACATACACTAGTCCCAATAATTAGCTGTATGTCGATCGATTGATTGACAAGCTGTGTAAGCATTGAATATTTATATTTAATGCTTATACAGTGTAGAATGCACTCTGGATGATGGATGATTATTTATCATTGTTGTTGTATACACGTATTGTATGAAATCCATATAATCAAATTATATGGTAATTGACTGTGTCTGATTCCAGTTCAGAAAGAATGAATATTTTAAAATAATAATTATTTTAAAATAACGAATATTTTAAAATAATATTCAGTAAAAGATCAAAATCGGATTTTGATGTCCGATTTGGGATGGACATGAAAATATTTAAATATATAAAGCCGTGTTTATTAGATTAACGCCATTTTGATGTAAACGATATATTTATCGATTTTATTCATTTCTGTAATGAATATCGGAAAGGAATTGATTTCAAAATCTAATGTTTTGAAAATATTATCATTTATATATCAATGATATGGAATATTCATGTAACGTCCCGGAAATTTGCGATCTTTGGTCATCGACATAAAACCCTCATCGATTATCCAAACATCGAAAATATAGGTAGTTAATGAAAGAAAACAGAGGGTGAGAATAGATAAGATAGAGACTTAGAATAGAAGAAGAAGAAGAACATACAATATCAGAGTAAACACGAATCTCACAGCGGAACGAATAAATATATTTCATAACATAACTTTGTAATAGAACAGTATTTGTATACAATACCATTATTATAGTATAACACTTACAGCACAGTGGAAATAACAATAGCTATATAATCCTGAAGCCTCCTGCTCCAGCTCTTCAAGTATCTGTAAATCCCGACTACTTGATTTCCCATACAAAATTGGGCACCCAAGAGTTTAGGGAAAACAAAACAAAATAAACTCTGGGTCAGTCTTGTGACTGGTGTGAGTAAACTCCAACCATTTGTTTAACTTTTAAAATCTCTTTAAAAGAAATGATAATCGTAAGATCGATCCACAAACAAACACGAACGGTTTTTACCTTACAATAAACCAAATTATTCCTTATATCAAGTCTCTTCTGATATTACAATAATGTCTAACTACAAGTACTTAGCAATCTAGCAGAAACGCTTGCATCTAATGTTCTATATATATAATATACAATCAAAACCGCAGGCTCCTATTTGGGGAATGGATTCCAACTACGACAAGGTATGGATCCACCTTTCTCTCAGTGTGCTCTACAAGCGATACACTAGAGTTCAACAAGAACATCTTGCAACTCAGCCACACATGAAAGGCCCCTCATTTCGCTTGAGAGTACCGAATATATTGCCACCCCTCGGTTAGTATTCTAACATAATCGTTCCCGGGAGATATAGAATTGAAAGAAGTACAAATATGAATATTCGCTAGATGATGACAATATACCCTAATTGGGTGCGACCCACATAGCCATGCTGCCTTTCCGATTTCTGTCATTTCCTATTTGATGAGGCTCGAGGTCAAAATGTATCTTTTAACAGATCACTCCTCCATTTACTTCAAATGTCACATCGCCATACCCGCCAAATCACAAATTGATTTCCTCTAAAATATCACGGGTATAAAGCTAAGAGAAACGAATTCCTCCGCCACCAAACATAAATACGTTTGAAGAGATCAAATTCCGCGATCTATTAAATATACTCTGTCAGACATTCTTCCATACAGGTCGTCCTAGGAATGGACAAACCTAAGGCACTATTCTGTAAATAGGACAGCCCTTGCATAACTCTGTCTTCAATTATCTTCATCATATTTGATCGCAATTATAATGCCATACGGAGTGGTTTTCAGATAATATATCTGATCCCAGTCTCTCCGTGTTGACAACGGAAATGGTCAAAAACTTCGATAGTCGGTGTGCTAACTATCGAAGAAAAACACGTGTGCAAACAACGATATTATTTCCAGATGGAAATTCTATCGATCAATCATAAATCAACCTTTTCTCCTTTTTACATTAATTTATCATTAATTTATTCATTTACCTGTTTCCATATATTCAACATTCCCGATTTTCTAAATTTAGAAAATATACATTATAATCATTGGAAAACATTTCCATCTCTTTTTCACGTATCACTGTCATTCCAGTATTCTTTATCATCTAACATTTCATTTTCTATGATTAGAAAACATCTCTGATATGTTTGGAAAATGTTCCCAAAACTCATTCATTGGATTTAACAGATGTTTAAATAAAACATCGCTATGCCAACTCAAAACATCAAACGCATTAACTAAATTCACTTAACCATCCTTTACTATCAAACCTTAACCATTTCTTAGTTAAAAATGAAGTCAATTGTAACGACCCGGGGAAAAGGACGACGCTCGAGTTCTCAACAATAATACATAAACCTGTATTACTTGCCAAAAACCCAAGTATCGAACCCCCAGATTGTCATGAGAAAGAAATTAAAGGGTGAGAATAGAAAGGAAGAAATATTAGAATAGAAGAAA
Source organism: Allium sativum (assembly GCA_030737875.1). Classification (NCBI taxonomy): domain Eukaryota; kingdom Viridiplantae; phylum Streptophyta; class Magnoliopsida; order Asparagales; family Amaryllidaceae; genus Allium; species Allium sativum. The sequence goes on along the minus strand of CM060916.1, from coordinate 707,482,885 downwards.
GAAGAAGAAACACCACATCATAATCTCACAGCGGAACGAATAAAATATAAATATAACAAATCCCTTATATAAAGAAACTGTATATACGTATCAATCATCAGAGTACAACATATATCAGCCACAGCGGAAACAACTCTATATAACTAGCGGTGAAGCCTCCTGCTTCTAGCTCCTGAAACTCCAAGCGAAACCAAACCTGGAACATACTCGGTCTGACCCGAGCACATTTGATTTAAAACAAAATACACCGGGTCAGCCTGGAATACTATCAGTGATAAATTCACAGCACACACAACTTGTTTAACTTTGGAAAATCCTTTATGAAATCAAAGGATAATAGTAAGACCAGCCCACACATAAACACGGACGATTTTTACCTTACTATAACCCAAAACAGTTTTGAAATCATAGCTTTGTTCTGATATTATCATAATGTCTAAATACAAATAATTAACAAACTAGAGGAACGCTTGCATCTCACGCTCCCCATATATAGTATACAATCGAAAACCGCAGGCGCTTATTGGATATTGGATATTGGATTCCAACCTTGACAAGGTATGGGACCACCTTCCGAACGTGTATCTCTAGAGGCGAATACACTGGGTTCAACAAGAACTTCTTGCAATCCGGCCCTCACATGACCGACCACTCATTTCGCTTCAGTGTATCGAATGTATATCACCGACGGTTGGGATCAGCAACCGCCACCCGAGTAGGGTCAGCATTGATAGATTTAAGAAGCAAAAGGAATTTCTCTAGATAGGTGATCATACATCCTAATGGGAGCGACCCACATAGCCATGCTGCCTGCCCGATTTTTATCACTTCCCGGTTGATGAGGCTTGAGGCTAGAATTTACTTTAAAACATCTGGCCACCATTAACTTTGAATGCCACATCGCCAGATCCGCCAGATCACACTTAATTGACGTCCACAAAAATACTCTAGTTTATTTGGCTAGAGAATAACCATTTCTCCGCCATAAACTATGGTACGTTTGGAGAAATCAACGCATGTAATTCCTTTGGAAATACTCTGTCAGACACTCGTCCATACGAGTCATCCAGGAACAGGATGAACCGAAGGTACCCTCCTACTGCATCTCATATAGGAATCACCCCATGGATCAGTAGCGAGAAGTCCTTGCAACCTGTGGATTTCAACCACGACAGAATCACAAATCAAAATAACTCTGGTTGTAAGCCAGAGAGATTTGACAAGTAGTTCTTCCGCTTACGAATATCCATGGTCTTCGATTGCTCCTTCTTCGATTACCATCTTCACGTATTTGCTGGTCGGAATGGTTTTCGAATATAATTCGATCCCGGTCTTTCCGAACCAACAATCGTATTTTGTCAGGTTTGATAGTCAGTGATTTAACTATCAAATATCAAATGTGTGAATAACATGAATTTGCTGATTCAGTACTTGACATAACTTGACCTCTTTAAATATATGTATATACTTAATGATATAAACTAATTTCCCTCTGATCAACTCTGACTGATTTACTTTGATCGATTAACTCTAACTTGACTAATTCAACTTATTTAACTCAACTGGATTAATTTGACTCGATTACTCCTATCGATTAACTAATATTGATTTAACTCCATTCGGTTGGCTCTAGATCGCAGCGATCACAATGGTTACGCCTGATTCCCTCAGGAAACATCCGACCGCCGTAGGTTATCTGCAGCCCTGCGAATTATGCTAACAGTCGTACGCAATGGAAACTCTTTTTGACTAACTACGTTTGACTAACTCTAACTATGTTCGATCAACTCTAATTGAATAAAAAATGTTTAGTACAATTAGAAATCACTTATTCTTATTTCCTTGGAACCATTATTGCAATATTATTTAATTTCCAAAACCTTGCATTAGAGTTTGATATACCTCGTATAGGGTAAAACAATTTCAACAACTTCACTCACTCCAAACTAATACTGTTCCTCGATAATAGTGAAGCCAACCAAGTTGGGGTATTTTAGTTACCTCTCAGACCTTGATCAACCCGTTCTTATCTCAGAATAACATCAGTTTGTCACTTAACTATTAACATCTCAATTTTCCACTTATGGTTTAAAATCTGGTTTTATAAACTTTTTCTTACTTTGAAATCCTTGCTCGATAATCTCTTTACTTAATTCCCTTAATTCAGTAAACACAATTTTAACTTCACACATTATTACACTTACAACATTTGATTTATAATATAAATCTCTCGTCAACAAATTTGGTTTCTTTTATCTGGATATTTTTATAATCAACTTTATCGTCTCTTTGGCCGAATCTCATTTGTCAATTAATCACTTGTTAATTGAATTTCTATTCACTAGCCTTGTTTTAAATTTGGATTTATAAATCCCTTTAATAAAATCTTATTTGGATCTTTAATCAAACTTACCGACGCTTACCCTTTCTTAATTAAATATCCATTTACAAATCATTTCTTTAATTATTATCAATTTAAATAATAATTATCTTTAATATTAACTATAATAAAAATGGTTAGCTCTGCTATTAGCCAAAGATATGATAATTAACACCCTTCACGAGGTTTATCAATTACAAATTTACCTTATTAATTCTAACTATCCCCGTAATTACTTGAAATATAGTAAATCCGAAGATTTACTAATATTCAACATCATATATTCAATAATTCCCTTTTTGATTTATAGTCAATCCAAAATTTACTACTAATTTACACTATTCGTTAAACTTAACGAATACACAGTTCAATAAATCGATTCCATTCTCGATTTCAACCAAACACGGTTGATTTTTCTAACCATACAGATCAGTTATCTATTAACTGAGTTTTCCTGTCATTTCCCTTTCTAAATTAATTAATTAACTATCTTAATTAATTTAAAAATAGCATTTTATTATTTTAAAAACAATTATTCTATTTTGCAACCCGTAGGTGAATCCTTGGGTTTTCTCCGCTTTCGAAACTGATAAAATCCATTTAGACAATGACTTTAAAAACTCGATAAAATGTATTTTTTTATAAATTTCCATTTAAATTCCTTATATAATTTTATTTAAACTTAAAACCAGTTATAAAATAATTTATAACTTTAAACCTGCGTCAATTCACCGAGTGTCAACTGACGTCAGAAACGACACATTTAGGCTGTTCACTGCCCATTTACCAAATCAATGCCGTCGGTTGATTTTAAACACAACACATGTACATATATATTCAACCATCAATATACAAACATGTTTTTGTGTCAGTCAGGTTGAACAACTCATACATTTGCACACCAAACAAAAATACAGTTAATTTGAGGAATCCGGTTGGATCCCTCCAACCTGTCCTTCTCTGCATCACAGATGTTAGTTGATAACAATATACAAATTAAATAATTGGCAGAGCATAAATAACTACAACCATCAAACAATAACAAACAATTTGCATCCATCGCATCCAATCAGCCAATTTATACTGTAAACTGTAAAATATATTTTACTGCGAATGTATCACATCACAGGATTCCAGAAGGTGTGAGAATTAACTCACTAGAGTTTGTTCTGGTCGATGGTTGACGCGTTTGTCGCTTTTAATTTGGGACGACCGTCCCAAATTAGCTGAAATTTCAACAGCGTCGGATTGATTCCTAGTCAGTGTCATCGGATAGGTCTCGTCCATGCAATCCCAACGGATCCAGTTTCGCTGAAATCTGTCAATGTATGCGAAAGTTATGGCCGATTTATGTTTGAATAGATTATACGATTTTTATAATAACTAAATTATTAATTAATTAAAAGCTTACCTTAATTACCTGCTGACTAGGCTGCCACGTCATCCTTAACTAAGACAAACGCGTCTTCCTCTTGAGAACAACTTGAAACCCCGATCGCTCCTCTCGTGGAAAAACCCATCCCCAACACACCATCGCCGGCGCCTTTATAGTTCACCGGAGACCGGCCAAAAGCCACCGTCGTGAAGCCACCACCCAGACGCCCCCTTGCCGGAACCGCCATGGCCTGAAACCCAACAACCGCCGTGAAATTCAGCCCTGAACGAAAATCGTTCATCTCCCTTTCGCCGCCGCCACGCCTTGAGTTGGCCAACCGGACCACCGCCAATCGAACGGCGCCACCACCCAACTCCATTTTCCCCTGGTCCGCGATGGCCCCAACCCCCAAATCCGCCGCAATCGCCCAAGAATCAACCACCACAAGAAGAAACAACCCAAAAACCAACGTCCACGTTCATCCTCCTTGTTCTCTCTCCACAGACCACTAAAAGCATTGAGACCACCTCCAAATCGAAGGTCTTTCATCCCTCTACGAAAGCCTTAAGGTCCCCATACCTCAAATCAACCATAGCTCCTCAATTTGGCCTGAAAACGAAAGTGATTTTCCACGGTTTAACACCGATTCCGGCCACCACAGTTGACGAAACTCACCCAACTTTTTTACAGTAGGTAGAGGACGAGCCGATCTACAACTTCCTCTTTGGTTGCCATAGCAAAACCCTCACGGATTGGAAGATACAATTGATTTTGTGATTGAGGTCTTATTTGAAAATTTACCAAGCTAGAAATGAGGATGGCTGAAAATTCTTGTTTGGGGGTATATATGTGGAAAATAATATAATTTAAGTTGATTTGACGAGCGACGCTGACTAACGATTTTTATTTCGTACCTATCGCTATTTCGAACGTCGTTTATTCGCTGCTGCGCTCACATATGAACCCCGTTCGAGACGCAACTAGACGACATCGTATAATTTGACGATACGGTCCTAACGAATCTTGTTTCGTCGAATTCCGTGCTCGTATGCTCAAACAGCTTTTGTACACGTCCAATTAGATCGATTTATTTTATATTTTATATTTTATATTTTATTTTGCCACGCTCACAGAATAGCCCCGATTGACGCGCCGTCTAAAAATCTAGCAATAATTTACTGTTACGGTCCCAACAAAATTTGTTTCATCGAAAACAGAGGTCGTTTGAAAAATGTCTCTTTTGAACTGGCCGATTTGAATTAAAATAACTCAATTTTAAAATACTTCAATATAATAATATCAAAATATTACAGTTGGCCATACACGACCAAAATTTGATAAATTACCAAGGAAAAATATCACAGGTTGAATTTCACGCCAAGTCGATACTCAAATTATTTTAAAACCCTTATTTTATATAAACGCAGCGCTATATTTATAAAGGAAATTATGGCGCTGTTTTCTGAGAATTGGATTTGGACATAAAACAAAATCTACCCGACGAAAACTGGATTTTTCTCTACCACTAGAAAGATACCGTCAAACCGGTCCCGACGTTTCTTGTTTCGAGGAAATCCGACTTATTTTGAACCCGGTACGACCCATTGAAGTTCAAAACGCGAACTGTCGCGCCGCTGCAGCTCGTTATTTAATTAAATTAAAACCATATATATTTAAATGTTGTTTCGAGTCGAAATCGTCGCTATTTTCCAATATAACCACTATTTAACCATTTTAAATTGCCTGGTCAAATTATATTGCCAATTCTGGAAATTAAAATATTATTATTTTTTATTTATTTTAAATGATATATTCACAATATAATCGTTAAATTCGATTATTTAAATTCAGACCAATATTTTAAAATATTCCAAATAAAATAGGCAGAAAATACGGGTCGTTACATCAATCAAGTTGGGGGGTATAAGTACCTCTCAGACCTTAACTGAACCACATTTCTAACTTCGAAATAGACAAAGTTCACCTTCCATATCTTCAACAAACTTCCTTATGCAACTCTCGGATTCTATTTACGAATCCACTTCTTTATTGAAAACACTGATTATAGCTACAACGTTAAAATTCCTACTTCTGAAATTTCTAACTTCAAAATATAACTTTTATTCCTTAATTTAAATAAATAGCTAAATAAACAATTTATTTATAAATAAATAAATCTTGATAAAAATCGGAAAGTAAATAATACTTTCCTACATTCGATATAATCGAATTTCAACGTATAACTCTCTTTCGAAAAATCTCTACTTGATAACTCCTTTTCGAATAAACTATATTCAATTAACTCTTTTCGAATAAACTATATTCGATAACTCTACTTCGAATAACTCTGTTCGATAACCCTGCTTCGAATAAACTAATATTGGATTAACTCCTTTCGAATAAACTATATTCGATTATTTTACTTCGAATAAACTATATTCGATTAACTCAATTCTTCGAATAACTATATTCGATTAACTCTCTTCGAATAAACTATATTCGATTAACTCACTTCTAATAAACTAATATTCGATTAACTCACTTCTTCGAATAATTATATTCGATTATTCACTTTGAATAAACTAATATTCTATTAACTCACTTCGAATAAACTAATATTTGATTAACTCACTTAGAATAAACTAATATTCGATAATCCCTTTCGAATAAACTATATTGACCCTCTTCCTTCGAATAAACAAATATTCGATTAACTCCTTTTAACCCTATTCGAATCACTAATATTCGATAACTCCATTTAACTTTATTCGAATAACTAATATTAGATTAACTCAAATTCGATTAACTCTAAACTAATATTCTATTAACTCACTTCGAATAAACTAATATTTGATTAACTCACTTCGAATAAACTAATATTCGATAATCCCTTTCGAATAAACTATATTGACCCTCTTCCTTCGAATAAACAAATATTCGATTAACTCCTTTTAACTCTATTCGAATCACTAATATTCGATAACTCCATTTAACTTTATTCGAATAACTAATATTAAATTAACTCTAATTCGATTAACTCTATTTAATTAACTCAAACTGATTAACTCTAACTGATTAACTCTAACTGATTAACTATAATTGGTTAACTCTAACTGGTTAACCCTATCCAATTTACTCTTCGTCCATATTCAGTTTCAAATTGCGATGTTGAAATCGATTCTTACTTCTCTGTATAAGTCCTGACTTATATATTCTATTTATCCAATGATATATATTTTACTTAATTTATAAAATCTTATTTATAAATTAATCTTCTCAATCTATCGGTTAGAATAGATTCTATTTAAAATCTTTGCTTTAAATCCATATCATGTTATACCCATGTGCGAAGCACGGGTTTAAACCATTCAATTATAAAATTCTCTTTTATACTATTCTATTCAATTTTCAAGTATTTCCTTTTATGATATCTTATTTATTTTCTAAATAAATATTCCTGTTTTCTTTCTATTTATTTAACAAATAAATATTCCTTTTTCAATTCTATTTATTTAACAAATAAATATTTTCCTTTTCAATTATATTTATTTAACAAATAAATATTTCCCTTTTCAATTCTATTTATAAATGTTTTACAAATATTTCCTTTTCAATAATCTTATTTATTAATTCCTTTTATAAAATTTTATTCATTTTAAAGATATTTCTTTTTATAAAATCCTTTGATTTTATAAATATTTCATTTTATTTATACACTTTTAAAAGATCTTATTTATTTTCTAAATAAATATTTCCTTTTCTATTTGCTATACAAAAGTTTTCCTTTTCTATTTGTTCTACAAATATTTTCCCTTTTTATTTGTTTTACAAATATTTCTTTTTATAAAATCCCTTGATTTTACAAATATTCCATTATATAAAATCCTTTGATTTTATAAAGATTTCAATTTAAACATAACATTGAAAATTCCCTTTTATATTCCAGTATTGTTATGGTATTTGACATACCATATATCACTGATCAATATTATCCAAACACACACAATCAAAAACAGATTGTATATCCCATCATATATCACAATATATGAAAAACAGTAAAATAAATGTTGAGGAATTTAGTTGGATTCCTCTGACCTATTTCCCTGCATCCACAAATGTTAAACACTATAATTAACATCGATTTCATTTCAATATGAAATATTCTGCTAAATAGAATCAATATTTGATTAACGATTTATATATATATATATATATATATATATATATATATAATTATCTATAATTTCAATCAGTACATAAGCAATTCAACCAAACAGTGAACGCACAACAATCAACAGATAACTATCAATTCTAAAAATACGTTATAGAAATATAACTGTTAAGAGTTGGTGAGTTTTACTCACATTGGACGATCATCGTTAAAAACGATAACCATCGCTTGATTCAGACAAACAATTTATTTTTCTATAAATTGTAATGAGCTCTGATTCGCTCCCAGTCAGTTCCATTGTGGTGCCACCGTCCATAGGATCCCAATGGATCTTGTTTTGTTCAATTCTGACTTCGTATGAATAAGATATGAATTTTACAAGTTATACGTGTATTGAAAATATAAATTAACTTAATTTAAATTCAATTGGGCCCTACCCATTCAACATCGGCCCAAATTACTCTTGCTCTGACCCGTTACTACAGTGATCTTCCTCATTCATTACACATCGCGTCCCCTGCTCCACATAATTCACCATTACCGATTCTTCCTCAAAGCCGAACTCCACCATCACTTCACCATTCAACAAATGAATACCACCATCCCACTTCTCTTCTTCTCCCCTTTCACTCCATGTTATCCCTGCCACACTCGATCCCTTCAACACTGTCGCGGCATCAGGATCCTCACGCACGAACCCACAATATGATCGACATCAATCTTCACCGAATCCGTCCAACCATTGCAGTAAGGTGCGGTTTTATCTCCTGAACCCAAAACTAACATCGAAACTAGCCATCGATGCTCCAAGCACACGAAATCACCAACCCTAGAAATACTACTGCAAAGTCGGATTCCCCAATATTGATCGAGTAGCATGAAAGCTATACCATCGCGAAGAGAATCGCTCCAGGGTTTCAGATATATGTGTTTTACCATTTATAGGATTTTATTCCTATTTTGTTTGAATTTTAAAACATGCGAAATTTTGCTGTAGAAATAATAGGAACCGACGGCGTGAATTCCATTTTACTAGAGGATGAAACTAGGTTTAGCAGATGTTAAGGGGTTTATATAGAGAAGTATAAATATTTTAATATTCATTAGTTTATTTATTTTTAGTCTCATGCTACTTGTATTTCACAATAAAAATTCGTATGGTCACATACGATACCCAAAAATCATGAAAATTGACATGCAGCAACAGTTTGACATTGCCGACCCAACGAAACTAGTTTCGTCGAATTCTGACTTCGTTTGTCACACAACGTATTTTTAACGGTCAAATTATCGACTGTTTTTCACATTATAATCCCGTATGGCCACATACGGACTTCAAAAATCATAAAAATTGAAATCTAACAATAACTTAATATTGCGGATCCAACAAAATTAGTTTCATCGAAAATAGAGGCCGTTTGTAAAACTGGACATTTTTAAAGCTCTAAATAAACCCTTTTTAAATATTACTATATTTAAAAATAATTAAATTAAATATTTATAAATAAATATTATCGTGTATATATTCACATACGATATCATACAGCTTGAAAATATACATATTAGAATTTATAACTCGATATTTAAAAATCCCAGATTAAATCGATATTTGATTTATATTTAAATTTTATTATAATATAAATATATAATTATAAATTTCAAAGGAATTCCATAGCGACTTTTCTAAAATTTGATTTGGACATAAATCAAAATCTACACAATGAAATCCAGATTTTTCTCTACCACTAGAAAAATATACTTCGCCAGCTCCGAACGTTTCTTGTTTCACAGAAATCCAATTTAAAACGGATTTTGTATATTCAGTTGAATTTCGAATCTCCAAATTACGAACTGCAGCGCCATTTCAAGCTCGACTGTAATTATACGTTCCAACTTTGTTTAAATAATATATTCTTATTCAAATTCAATTCCAAACTGAATTATATATTTTAAACCAATTCACGTTATATTGTCAATTCACTATTTCTGACTATTTCAGAAATAAATATATTATTCTATTATTTATATTAATTAAATATTCACTATTATTTAATTAAACAACCATTTAATTCTCTATATCACTATTTAAATAATTAAATTAATTAATTATTATCTCGCTAAAATATGGGACATTTCATTCTTCTCCCCTTAAAATAATTTCGTCCTCGAAATTGATATGGTAGAAAACAAACCCTATTTGCTGGGTAAAAATTTATTTGCTTACCTCCTTTTCAGTTTCAACTGAACCAATTAATTTCAATTAAATTATTAATTCATTTTTATTAATGAATATTTTCAAAGATCCTGAAAATCCTTTAACACCCGAAATTTCTGAAAAATTTCGCCGGCACCTCCTTTGTATGGCTAAATCGGTTAAACTATAACTTGCCTCTCTGGGCCTTCTCCAACCCAAAAGAAAATCAAATAGCCAAGCGGCTTGTCAATTCGGCTCATCAAAATCTCATACCCATATAAAATAAACTTGTACCTTTTTGTCGGGCATATCATTATATCATTTCCATCTGCTGCCGATTCAGCATATACCAATATCACCCCAATAAATATCCAATCAGTTAGGGCTGCACAAAGTATGGGTTGGGTCGGGTTAGACCAAATACTTTATCCGACCCGCATAGGTATGGGTTTAAGGTAGCTCAACCCGTACCCGACCCTATATGAGGTTGGATATGGGTTGGGTTGAAGTATGGGTTGGGTCGGGTTAAGTAAGGTTGGGTTGGGTCACTTGAAAACAATAAAAAGTGAGAATATGAGGGATTTTTTATAAAAATTATATCAAAATATTCAGCATAATATATCAGATTTTAGCTAGCATAATGCATTTAAAATAACCAATTCATTACAAGACGTATAATTAAATTTCATTGTAAAACACATCATATGAAATTAATTTACTACATAGTTGAGCAAGTGTTTCATTTTAAAATACATTAAAATGCTCTTTAAAATATATTTATCAAATTCTATCTTATTTGGATTGACATGAAATATTTTTTTTGTACATTTATTATAGAATACATAAACATTATTCTAGGATTATACTATTCGAATTTTAATTGGATGGATATTAAATTAGTTTTTTTTTAAATAGGTTTGGGTTGGGTAAAAATGAGGTTGGGTTGAACAAAATGTCAAACCCGACCCGCATATAGTATGGGTTACAAATTGTAACCCATATCCGACCCGAATTAGGATGGGTTGGGTTGGATTTATGTGGGTTGGGTCGGGTTGGTGGGTTGGGTCGGGTTGGATATGGGTTGTGTGCAGCCCTACAATCAGTTTTTATCCTCAAACCCAACCATTGGTTTATACTCAAATCAAATCTCATTCTCAATCTCAAATCCATTTTTGATTCCAAACTCTTAACTCGATTATCCAGTCATATTTCAAATTCAAATTTCACAAATCCAATCTTATTCGATTTCAATTCAAATTCAGTTACCAGTTAACTGGCTTCAATTCAATTTCTATTTTCTTTTACAAATTCTAGTTTAATTTGTTTTAATTCAAATAATCTCTTTCTAGGAGCTTTTAAACAGCTTAGCCTTTTCCAAAAATCAAAATATTCATGTGGAATATCAAAACAACTTGTTTTCTCAAAACAATTCAAAAACAAAAACTTCGGCAGTAATCCGTCACTTACAACTCGAAAATGAACACCGATGATGCAGCTGTCATCATCAGAATCTATTTTCCAACGATCGAAGTGAGATCAATACTATATCGCTTTTCAAAACCATTTCTAAACATTTCCACTTTGAAATATTTTCAAAATACCATTCATAATGCTTGTAAAACAATTTAAATCTCCCAAGATTTTAAAATTCTCATATATTTAATCCATATTCATTTACAAACACTTATTCAAATTTCCTAAGATTTAATTCCCATTTCTGATTAAATTTCAGACTTAATTCACTTCGTAATACTTATACGGATTTTATTTGGTTATACATATAACCATTTTCATTATAATTTTACTCGATTATAATAGTGACCAATACATCAAATATAATAATTTCAATATATATTCACTTTTATATCAAAATATACTTTGGGTAAAATTATTTCATTTACCCTCTTTTCAAAACATAATGTGTCGGTTCATCGTATTCGAGTGTTTATAAACTCCCACCAATACAGTGGATCAAACTGATCGACCAAAACCCATAAAAAACTCAACCAATAAATCACCACAATATAAAACAATTTTATATCAAATAACAAATACGTTCACTCGTATATATACACTCAAACTCAATCTAGGGTATTACTAACGCCATCTCTACTGAGTCACGCCACAGAGCCAAGGTAATTACTTAACCTTCAGCTCTGATACCAACTGTAACGTCCCGGAAATTTGCGACCTTTTGTCATCGACATAAAACCCTAGTCGATTATCCAAACATCGAAAATACCGGTAGTTAATGAAAGAAAACAGAGGGTGAGAATAGATAAGATAAAAATATATAATAGAAGAAGAAGAACATATAACATCAGAGTAAACACGAATCTCATAGCGGAACAAATAAATATATTTCACAACATAACTTTGAAATAAAATAATATCTGCATACAATACCATTATTAGAGTATAACACTTACAACACAGTGGAAATAACAATAACTATATAATCCTGAAGCCTCCTGCTCCAGCTCTTCAAGTATCTGTAAATCCCGACTACTTGACTGTCCGTACAAAATTGGGCACCAAAGAGTTTAGGGAAAACAAAACAAAATAAACTCTGGGTCAGTCATGTGACTGGTGTGAGTAAACTTCAACCATTTGTTTAACTTTTAAAATCTCTTTAAAAGAAATGATAATCGTAAGATCGATCCACACATAAACACGGACGGTTTTTACCTTACGATAAACCAAATTATTCCTTATATCAAGTCTCTTCTGATATTACAATAATGTCTAAATACAAGTACTTAGCAATCTAGCCGAAACGCATGCATCTAACGTTCTATATATATAATATACAATCAAAACCGCAGGCTCCTATTTGGGGAATGGATTCCAACTATGATAAGGTATGGATCCACCTTTCGTTCAGTGTACTCTAGAAGTGATACACTGGAGTTCAACAAGAACATCTTGCAACTCAGCCACACATGACCGACCCCACATTTCGCTTGAGAGTACCGAATATATTTCCCTCCCCCCCTCGGTTAGTATTATAACATAACCGTTCCCGGGAGATACATAATTAAAAGAAGTATAAATATGAATATTCTCTAGATGGTGACTATATACCCTAATTGGGTGCGACCGACTTAGCCATGCTGCCTGTCCGATTTCTGTCATTTCCCAGTTGATGATGCTCGAGGTCAAAACGTATCTTTTAACAGATCACTCCTCCATTTACTTCGAATGTCACATCGCCATACCTGTCAAACCACAAACTAATTTTCTTAAAAATATCACGGGTATAAAGCTAAGAGAAACGAATTCCTCCGCCGCCAAACATAAATATGTTTGAAGAGATCAACTTCCGCGATCTATTAAATATATTTTGTCAGACATTCTTCCATACAGGTCGTCCTAGGACTGGACAAACCGAAGGCACTATTCTATAAACAGGACAGCCCTTACATAACTCTGTCTTCAATTATCTTCATCATATTTGATCGCAACACTAATGCCATACGGAGTGGTTTTCAGATAATATATGTGATCCCGGTCTCTCCGTATTGACAACGAAAATGGTCAAAAACTTCGAGAGTCGGCGAGTTAACTATCAAAGAAAAACACGTGTGCAAACAACGACGTTATTTCTAGATGGAAATTCTATCGATCAATCATAAATCAACCTTTTATCCTTTTTACATTAATTTATTCAGTTACATGTTTCCATATATTCAACAATCCCTATTTCCTAAATTTAGAAAATATACGTTATTAATCATTGAAAAACATTTCCATCTCTTTTTCACGTATCACTGTCATTTCAGTATTCTTTATCATCGAACATTTCATTTTCTATGATTAGAAAATATCTTTGATATATTTGGAAAATGTTTCCAAAACTCATTCATTGGATTCAACAGACGTTTAAATAAAACATCGCTATGCCAACTCAAAACATTAAACTCATTAACTAAATTCACTTAACCATCCTTTACTATCAAACCTTAACCATTTCTTAGTTAAAAATGAAGTCAATCAAGTTGGAGTATAAGTACCTCTCAGACCTTAACTGAACCACGTTTCTAACTTCGAAATATACAAAGTTCACCTTCCAAATCTTTAACAAACTTCCTTACGTAACTCTCAGATTCTATTTACGAATCCACTTCTTTATTGAAAACATTGATTATAACTATAGCGTTATAATTCCTACTTCTAAAATTTCTAACATGAAAATATAACTTTTATTCCCTAATTTAAATAACTAAATAATCAATTTATTTATAAATAAATAAATCTTGATAATAGTCGGAAAGTAAATAATACTTTCCTACGTTCGATATAATCGAATTTCAACATATAACTCTCTTTCGAAAAATCTCTATTCGATAACTCCTTTTCGAATAAACTATATTCGATTAACTCCTTTCGAATAAACTATATTCAATAACTCTACTTCGAATAACACTATTTGATAACTCTACTTCGAATAAACTAATATTCGATTAACTCCATTCGATTAAACTATATTCGATTATTTTACTTCGAATAAACTATATTCGATTAACTCACTTCTTCGAATAACTACATTCGATTAACTCTCTTCGAATAAACTATATTCGATTAACTCACTTCTAGTAAACTAATATTCGATTAACTCACTTCTTCGAATAACTATATTCAATTATTCACTTCGAATAAACTAATGTTTGAGTAACTCACTTCGAATAAACTAATATTTTATTAGCTCAGTTCGAATAAACTAATATTCGATAATCCCTTTCGAATAAACTTAATTAGACCCTCTTCCTTCGAATAAACAAATATTCGATTAACTCCTATTAACTCTTTTCGAATCACTAATATTCGATAACTCCATTTAACTTTATTTGAATAACTAATATTCGATTAACTCAAATTCGATTACTTCTATTTAATTAACTCTATCGATTTAACTCTAACTGGTTAACTCTAACTGATTAACTCTAACTGATTAACTCTAACTGGTTAACCCTACCCAATTTACTCTTCGTCCATATTCAGTTTCAAATAGCGATGTTGAAATTGATTCTTACTTCTCTATATAAGTCCTGACTTATGTATTCTATTTATCCGATGATAAATATTTTACTTAATTTATAAAACCTTATTTATAAATTAATCTTTTCAATCTATCGGTTAGAATAGATTCTATTTAAAATCTTTGCTTTAAATCCATATCATGTTATACCCATGTGCGACGCACGGGTCTAAACCTTTCAATTATAAAATTCTCTTTTATACTATTTTATTCGCTTTTCAAGTATTTCCTTTTATGATATCTTATTTATTTTATAAATAAATATTCCTTTTATTTTTCTATTTATTTAACAAATAAATATTCCTTTTTCAATTTTATTTATTCAACAAATAAATATTTCCCTTTTCAATTATATTTATATAACAAATAAATATTTCCCTTTTCAATTATATTTATTTCACAAATAAATATTTCCCTTTTCAATTCTATTTGTAAATGTTTTACAAATATTTCCTTTCCAATAATCTTATTTATTATATAAATAATTCCTTTTATAAAATTTTATTCATTTTAGAAATATTTCTTTTTATAAAATCCTTTGATTTTACAAATATTACATTTTACTTATATAATTTTAAAAAATCTTATTTATTTTCTAAATAAATGTTTTCTTTTCTATTTTCTATACAAAAGTTTTCCTTTTCTATTTGTTCTACAAATATTTTCCCTTTTTATTTGTTTTACAAATATTCCTTTTTATAAAATCCCTTGATTTTATAAATATTCCTTTATATAAAGTCCTTTGATTTTGTAAAGATTTCAATTTCAATATAACATTGAAAATTCCCTTTTTATATTCCAGTATTTGTTATGGTATTTAACATACCATATATCACTAATCAATATTATCCAAACACACACAATCAACAACAGATTGTTTATCACACCATATATCACAATATATGAAAAATAGTAAAATAAATGTTGAGGAATCCAGTTGGATTCCTCCGACCTGTTTGCCTGCATCCACAGATGTTAAACACTATAATTAACATCGATTTCTTTTCAATATGAAATATTCTGCTAAACAGAATCAATATTTGATTAACGATTTATATATATATATATATATATATCGTTATCTATAATTTCAATCAATACATAAGCAATTCAACCAAACAGTGAACACACAGAAATCAACAGATAATTATTAGTACTAAAAATACGTTATAGAAATATAACTGTTCAGAGTTGATGAGTT
The DNA here is from genome assembly GCA_030737875.1 of Allium sativum. Taxonomy (NCBI): domain Eukaryota; kingdom Viridiplantae; phylum Streptophyta; class Magnoliopsida; order Asparagales; family Amaryllidaceae; genus Allium; species Allium sativum. The sequence goes on along the minus strand of CM060916.1, from coordinate 707,466,526 downwards.
TTACTGCAATAACTCGGAAAATCTGAGCCAATTTAAAATTTTTATTTTGGCAATTTCAACGAATTTTGAATATTTAAAATGATTTATTTTAAAAATAACAACGAGAAATTTATTTCGAATAGAATTAGAACGCATATATTTATTTGAATCATTGTTAGAATATAATTATTTATTTTTAATTATAAAAGGAATTGAAAATGGCGCAGTAGTTTGAAAATTCAATTTCAAAGTTCAAATGAATGTACAGGATTCAAAATAAACCAGATTTTAGCAAAACCAAAAATATTAGAATCTATTTGAAAATATCTTTCCAACGAATCCGAAAAATTGAAATTTCATAGTGGGAATAAAAAGTTATGCCCAGTTGAAAATTCAGAATAGTCGCTATGGAATTTTGGCCCTTAAAAATGGAAATTTTGCAAACGACCTCTGTTTTCGACGAAACCACTTTTGTTGGATCCGGGATGTCAAGTTATTGCTGGATTCCAAAATTTGTAATTTTTTAAAGCAATATGTGAGCATGGCGAAAGAAAACGTGTTTTGACAGTTTTAGTCAATTTCGATCGACCAGAAATTGGTCATTTTTCAAATAGTACTCAAATTTGACGAAATTAGTTTTGTTTGGACCGTATCGTCAATACGAAGCTAGAAAATATTTTTCGGGAATTTGTAGAGTCCGTATGTGGCCCCGGTAAATTGAAATGTGCGTTCAAATTCAATATATAGATTTATATTTTGATTTTGACGAAAAATGATCGAAACGATCAAATCATCTTACGATACATATCCCATTGTGTTCGGAATGGGGGTAATTGGCTATGGACGACAGTTGGTGGGTCTCGTTTGAAGTTCAAATTTAAAAGTTACCTTTTTGAAAATAAAATAAAATAAATTTATAATATTCCCCCTCCTTTTCCCTTTATCTTGGTCAACGCCCCCCTTCTTATTCGTTCAACTCACGATAGAATTAAAAAAACGAGAACCAGGGGCTCACCGTCGGCCTCCTCCGACCCATCACCGACGCCCTTGTGACGGCCCTCCCAACACCAACCGACATTTACTCCAAAAGTGCACTGTACACATGTCCCGTTAGCATGGAACGGATCGTCAGAAGAAAAGGGAAGAAAGAAATGAACTAATAAGTAACCTGTAGAATGTCTCACAGCGCATGGAACAAAATATAATAACAACATACTTAACATAAAACAGGTGAGACAGTGCATAAGCTGAAAACAACTAACATAGCAGTGGAAAATCCAAGTACAACTTATGATCCAAAGTTAACATTATTACAACTTTTCAAACTGTTTCAAAGAGCAAAAGCAAGATAAAGGAGGTACACTACTAATGCCCAAGTAGCGACCACCAACGACACAGGGAGAATATCTATATATCATACGTGGAAGCCTCCTGCGCGCCTCCGAATCAGCTACTCGCGCATCACCAGCTAACCTGTCTCTAGTCTGCTCGTGTGAGCAACCAGAGTAATAAGAAGAGACATAAAACTCCGAGTTAGACATAAAGCCTGGTATGAGCGATAAGCATCTAAACAGAACAATAACAGGTATACTAAACCATACCTGAACCTGGACCTGCAACCAAAGAGTTAGCACTACATAATGTACAACACTTTAAGGTGCCATTTCAAATGGTGTAAAGATAACGGGGGTGGGGGTGTGCATGTCATAGTGATGGCAAAAAATCAAACATAGCAACCATCCTCACATCTCTCACTCAGTGCGTAAAGCATACGATATTCACCACTTCGATCACCCAACATACTTTGCTATGATCACTCTGCCCCATGAAGTCATAAATGACTTCACTGCACTGATACCTAGCCACCAATCCTTCGCTATGTCCACTTTTTCCCATGGAGTAGCAATGACCCCATTACACTGGCTCATAGCCTCACTAATCCTTTACTATGTCCACTCTGCCCCATGGAGTCACAATGACCCCACTGCACTGGCTCATAGTCTTGCTACCATCACTTTGCCCCTCGAGTCACAATGACTCTACTGCACTGATAAGTAGCCTATTATTCATTTTCAGTGGTGAATCGAAGTTATGAACGTCAACAACTCCTTAGCACACGTCCCGCAGCAAAGCCCAACCATGAAGCGAACTCATTGGTTCCCACTGGATCCTGAGCTCTAACTTCCATTTGGACTACCTTTGCATCTCGGGTTTTGGTCTTCTCCGGATCGGTCTTCATTTGGTTTGTAACCCATGCCTCACGTCCAAGCTTCCATCCAGTCCTGGTTCGATTCATGACTCGTGGATCGCCCATAGCGTCAGCTCATGCTCCCTCCATTGGATTGGATCGCTGGACTCCATCGGATCACTGGATTCCATCGGATCGCTAGACTTCATTGGATCGCTGGACTCCATCGGATCGCTGGACTCCATCGGATCGCTAAACTTTATCGGATCGCTAGACTTCATCAGATCGCTAGACTTTATCGGATCGCTAGACTTCATCGGATCGCTGGACGGGGGGTTATCTGTTTCCTACACAATTTCCTGCAGCTCTTCCAGCGATTGTTTACGCCATTCGACGGCGTTTTTGACCAATCTAACACTTCTAGACAATCACAAAGCATACCATACAGTCATAGCAACATGTATAATCATTCACAAACATCAAAACACAAATGTGATAGGATAAAACGGATCAAACATAGCCAAAATCCCATATTTTCCCTTAAACATGTTTAGGTGAAACCAATGATATGATTAGCAAAACTTAACCAAATTAACCCAAATTCATATCAGAGGTCTAAAACATCATTTCGAATTTTATAAATATTTTTCCAGAATTTTATCATGCTTAAATCCGCTAATTAACACTAATTAACCTTAATTAGCCATAATTAGTGAGGAACTATGCAAATCACTCACCTTAGCCACAAATAAAACTTAGACCTGAAATAAATCTCTGATTTGGTGTGAATCCCAATGCTACACAGCAAATCCAATGTTGATTTGGTGTTAATCTCTCTTGATTTGATGTTGCTAAGCCCAATCTTCAAGTAGAAAGTGATTTGGAGGTGATTTAGAGATTGGAGGCCATTTTTAGGGTTTCTAAGAGGTAAGTGGAGGCTAGAAAACTGAAATGAAATGAAACCCTAACTCATTTCAGCCTCCCCATAACCCTAATCCCGAAATGGGTTATGGGCCCATTCACTAATCACCCTATTTGGCCCGGTTAAGTAGTTTTTCACCTTCCAAACCTTATTTCAGCCATATCTCCCAAACGGTGAGTCCGTTTGGCGATTATGACCACTCTACGGAAAGGTAAACCAACAAACGAATCTAATGAAAGTGGTTTCAGGTCAAAATTCCTTTCTAGTCAAAAGTTATGGCCAAAACAAGATCAGCTAGGGGCAAAACGGTCATTTAAAAATCAACAAAAATCATGAACATAGGAAATGACTCTAATGGTTGTTTCCCAAAGTTACATGACCATACGACTTCATATGGGAAAGAAATAAATATTCTACGATCCTCCAATGCGTAGAATACGGGTTGTTACATTCTCCCCCCCTTAAGAAATTTCGCCCCCGAAATTCCCTAACCAAAACACACAAAGGGTCCTGCATGCCTATCAACCATAAAACAACAATCAAACGTGCAAAACTAGCAAAACAAGTCTATTCCAGCATGCGGAATAACTAAATTGCATAGTAAATCTTACCAGGCAAAGAATTCTGGATACGTCTTCCTAATGCTCTCCTCTGTCTCCCAAGTACAGTCATTCTCGTTCTCGCCCCACTGAGCCTTGACTAGCTTCACCGCCTTCCTTCGAAGTTGCTTCGTATCGTGCTCGACAATACGAATCGGCTTGCGGTTCCCAACCGCCTCGGGTTCTACTTCGAAGTCCTCTAACTGATCAGGTGAAATAGTCATATCTGGGTCGTGAACGAACTTCCTTAGTTGGGAAACATGAAATACGTTGTGAACTCCCGCCATCTTCTCTGGTAAGTCAACTCTATACGCCAAATTCCCAACTAGTTCAAGAACTGGGAATGGGCCAACAAATCTTAGTGCCAACTTGCCTCTCCTGCCAAATCGTATCATGCTCTTCAATGGAGAAACCTTGACAAACACCAAGTCACCAACGGAGAATTTTAAATCTCTTCTTCTCTTATCAGCATAACTCTTCTTCCTATCTTGGGCATCCTTCATTCGTTGTTGAATGGTCTTAATCTTATCTGAAGTTTCCCTCACCACATCTGGTCCAAGCATAAACTTCTCGCCAGTCTCTATCCAACATGACGGTGAGTTGCACGGTCTTCCGTACAAAACTTCATATGGAGCCATACCGATACTGGATTGGTAGCTATTATTATATGCAAACTCTACTAGACGCAAGTGGTCATCCCATGATCCACCAAAATCCAATATACATGCTCTCAAGAGATCTTCCAATATACGATTCACCCTCTACATCTGACCGTCGGTCTGAGGATGATATGCGGTACTGAGATGTAATTCTGACCCTAGAGCCTCTTGTAAGCTCTTCCAAAACCCACTAGTAAACAACAGGTCTCGGTCACTCACAATGCTTTTAGGTACTCCATGAAATCTCACTACCCACTTCATATACAATTCTGCTAACTTAGTTGCCGTTCTGGTCGATTTGACTGGTATAAATCTTGCACTCTTAGTCAACAGATCCACAATTACCCAAATGCTATCATGTCCCGATCTAGTCCTTGGTAAGCCATCGATGAAATCCATCGAGACTTGCTCCCATTTCCATTCGGGAATTTCTAATGGTTGCAACAAACCACTAGGCTTCTTTTGCTCGGCTTTAACTAGCTGGCAATTCATGCATTTGGATATAAACTTCGCAACGTCTCTTTTCATCCCTTCCCAGTAGTAAGTCTGCTTCATGTCTCGATACATCTTATTACCACCGGGATGTATAGTCAGTTTTGAGTGATGACATTCTCTAAGCACTTCATCTCTCAAACCATTCACGTTGGGTACAACTAGTCTTCCATTCTTTCTAAGCCATCCATCTCGATCAAACCCATACAAATTCATCTCCTCACCGTCGATATTCATCTCTAACCTAGAGATGATTTCCAATAGATTAGGATCGTCCCTCTGGCTGGAACTAATCCGCTCTATCAAAGTGGGTCTGATCGTCAAAGTAGCTAGCACTTCTGGATCCAATTCGCACTTTGGTCTGAAATCAAACCCTGCGATATACTCCAGTTGCTTCCATTCAAGAAACATAGCCCCTAAACTGGCATGTCTCCTACTCAAGGCATCGGCTACCGCATTACCTTTCCCAGGTGTGTATGCGATATCAAAATCATATGAAGCCAAGAAATCTAACCATCTCTGCTGACGGAGATTCAGATCTTTCTGCGAGAAGAGATACTTTAACGACTTATGATTGGTAAACAACTCAAATCTTTATCCCAAGAGATAGTTTCTCCACATCTTTAATGCGAACACGATCGCTGCCAGTTTCAAATCATGGGTAGGATACTTCTTCTCATGCGGCTTTAGCTGCCGACTAGCATAAGCTACAACCCTCCTCCTAGCATCAATACAGCACCTAGTCCGGTACCACAAGCATCCGTGTATACCGTCATCTCTTCATTCCCTTTAGGAATGACTAACACTGGCGCACGCGTCAACCTTTCTTTTAGACTCTTGAATGCATTCTCACACACTCCGTCCCAGACGAAGGACTGGTTCTTCTTAGTCAACTGAGTCAACGGTGCTGCTATCTTGGAGAAGTCCTGGATAAACTTACGATAATATCCAGCAACCCCAAGAAACTTCTTACATCTGTTGCATTCTTGGGCGTAGGCCAATCCTGTACCGTAGCCACCTTCGCAGGGTCCATGGCAATACCATTCTTTGAAACAACATGACCCAAGAATCTCACTTCCCTTCTCCAAAAGTGACACTTAGAGAATTTCTCTTTCAATTGGTGTTTCCTCAACACCTCCATCACTATCCTCAAGTGTCCCTTGTGTTCCTCCTCTGTCCTCGAGTAAACAAGGATATCGTCTACGAACACAAAAACAAACTTATTCAGCTGATATCTGAATACTCGATTCATAAGATCCACAAAGTAGGCTGGTGCATTGGTCAACCCAAATGGCATGACCAACCACTCATAGAATCCAGACGGCGTCCTAAATGCCGTTTTCGGAACACTCTCATCCGCTACTCGGAGCTGACGAAATCCTGTCGCGAGGTCCAACTGGGAGAACACGCTTGCTCCTTCCAGTTGATCAAACAAATCATCTATCCACGGTAGAGGATACTTATTCTTCCTCGTTACCTTATTCAACTCGCGATAGTCCACACACAAACGAAGGGAACCATCTGCCTTAGTGGCAAACACAACTGGTGCTCCCCACTCGGAGACACTTCTTCTAATAAATCCCTTCTTCAAAAGATTGCTGAATTGCACCCCGAGCTCTCGCTGCTCCCTTGGTTCCATACGACGAAGTGGCATCACTATAGGTCTGGCATCTTTCACTAAATCAATACGGAACTCAATCTCTCGGTGTGGTGGTAGTCCGGTCACCTCCTCGAAGACGTCCGGATACTGGCCAACCACGGGCACGTCTGACAAATCATCATGCGGGATGTCGAGGGAATTTATAAAACTAGCCATTACCCCATCACTAGGTAGACTACCAAACACTACCCTCCGCCCATCGTCCGCCTTAACTATCACCAAAAAGCCCTCACAGTCTACCACCACCCTGTATCTTTGGAGCCAATCGACTCCCAATATAATGCCATACCCAGTAAAGCCCAAAACAAAGCAATCACAAACAAACATACATCCATGACTCGATAAGCCCAAATTTTGGCAAATCATACTAAGGCTAGTCGAACCACCAATCGGGTCCGTCACAACCAACGGTCTATCGACTATCTCGGGTTCCAGTCCCAACCTATCTACCAGGTCACTAGATATGAAGGAATGGGAAGCCCCAGTATCAAACAAAACTCGAATTGGTACATCATAAATAGAAAGTATACCTTGAATAACGACATTCTTTCCTTTCTCCGCCGCAGTTGGGGCATTCGACGAAGAAGGAACAGCATCGATAGCATATGCTTTCACAATCAGCTTCTCCTTAAAAGGTTGTGGACACTTATCCTTATGATGTCCCACTTGGTCACAGTTGTAGCACTTCCTATCCGCTGGCTTGGCCCGACATTCTTTAGCATAATGGCCCTTCTTACCACAGCTGAAGCGCTCAACATCTTTCTTGCTCTTTTTCTGGCCATCCTTAGATTGGTTCTGCTTCCTCTTATTCTGAGAGTTATTCTTGCCTCCACCGCCTGCTTGCGGCTTCAGCCCTTCTACAGATGCAGCCTCAGTCTTTGGCTTAGGGTAAAGACTCTCTGATCTCAAAGCTTTCCCCACAATCGATTCAAAAGTCTCATCGACGTGGTTGATAAGCCTTTCCCCCAAGTATCCATCCAACCCAGTAATGAACTTCTCATTCTTCTTCTCAGGAGTATCGATAAGAGATAGTCCATACTTCGACAAAGTGTTGAATTCAGCAATATAGTCAGAGACTGCCCTACCATTCTGCTTGAGTTCCAAGAATCTCTTAAACAACACTGACTTCTGGGCAGCTGGAATGAACTTCTCGCTAAAGCGAGCCTTGAACTGATCCCAAGTAACCTGCTCTTCTGGAGTAGCTGTTCTAATGGCACTCCACCAATTCATCGCTCGCCCTTGCAGCTGACAAGACGCTAGCCTTCTCTTCATCGCATCCTCGATACCTAAGTCGTCGAAGATACGATCACAGCTATCCAACCAATCCTGAACATCTGTAGCCGACTCCGTTCCGTGGAACGGCTTCCCACCAAGGTTAGTATAATCCTTGCATAACTTGGCGAAGTCGACCCTAGGCGCCTGCACTACTGGACCACCACCATTTCCGGGATTGGGAACTGCTCCCTGAACATCCCTAGGCATCTCCCTCATGAAGTTAGTGAACATCGTCCTCATGTCAGGATCATTCCCATTATTGGTCCCTCTACCAGCACCCCTCGTGTCTCGACTCATCGTTCAATCTGTAAAGAAAAAACGATTAACGACCCCATAGTGGTGCTAGTGCAGTACGACTTCATCCTTATACTACTAATAGTATATATATATATATATATATATAGCTTTTGAAAACCAAAGTAATCACAAATACGCGCTCTCATATATGTATACTATCTCTCTCTAGTGTCTTTCCCTAGGTTAACTACGCAACCTAGAGCTCTGATACCAAATGTGACGGACCGCCCCGCACCAACCGACATTTACTCCAAAAGTGCGCTGTACACATGTCCAGTTAGCACGGAACGGATCGTCAGAAGAAAAGAGAAGAAAGAAATGAACTAACAAGGAACATGTAGAATATCTCACAGCGCATGGAACAAAATATAATAACAACATACTTGACATAAAACAGGTGAGACAGTGCATAAGCTGAAAACAACTAACATAGCAGCGGAAAATCGAAGTACAGCTTATGATCCAAAGTTAACATTATTACAACTTCTCAAACTGTCTCAAAGAGCAAAAGCAAGATAAAGGAGGTACACTACTAATGCCCAAGTAGAGACCACCAACGACATAGGGAGAATATCTATATATCATATGTGGAAGCCTCCTGCTCGCCTCCGAATCAGCTACTCGCGCATCACCAGCTAACATGTCTCTAATCTGCTCGTGTGAGCACCCAGAGTAATAAGAAGAGACATAAAACTCCGGGTCAGACATAAAGCCTGGTATGAGCGATAAGCATCTAAACAGAACAATAACAGGTATACTAAACCATACCTGAACCTGGACCTGCAACCAAAGAGTTAGCACTACATACTGTACAACACTCTAAGGTGCCATTTCAAATGGTGTAAAGATAACGGGGGTGGGGGTGTACATGTCATAGTGATGGAAAAAAATCAAACATAGCAACCATCCTCAGATCTCTCACTCAGTGCGTAAAGCATACGATATTCACCATTTCGATCACCCAACATACTTTGTTATGATCACTCTGCCCCATGAAGTCATAAATGGCTTCACTACACTGATACATAGCCACCAGTCCTTCGCTATGTCCACTTTTCCCCATGGAGTCGCAATGACCCCACTGCACTGGCTCATAGCCTCACTAATCCTTTACTATGTCTACTCTGCCCCATGGAGTCACAATGACCCCACTGCACTGGCTCATAGTCTTGCTACCATCACTTTGCCCCTCGAGTCATAATGACTCTACTGCACTGATAAGTAGCCCATTATTCATTTTCAGTGGTGAATCGAAGTTATGAACGTCGACAACTCCTTAGCACACGTCCCGCAGCAAAGCCCAACCATGAAGCGACCTCATTGGTTCCCACTGGATCCTGAGCTCTAACTTCCATTTGGACTACCTTTGCATCTCGGGTTTTGGTCTTCTCCGGATCGGTCTTCATTTGGTTTGTAACCCATGCCTCACGTCCAAGCTTCCATCCAGTCCTGGTTCGATTCATGACTCGTGGATCGCCCCATAGCGTCAGCTCATGCTCCCTCCATTGGATCGAATCGCTGGACTTCAACGGATCGCTGGACTCCATCGGATCGCTGGACTTCATCGGATCGCTGGACTCCATCGGATCGCTGGACTTTATCGGATCGCTGGACTTCATCGGATCGCTAGACTTTATCGGATCGTTGGACAGGGGGCTATCCGTTTCCTGCACAATTTCCTATAACTCTTCCAGCGATTGTTTACGCCATTCGACGGCGTTTTTGACCAATCTAACACTTCTAGACAATCACAAAGCATACCATACAGTCATAGCAACATGTATAATCATTCACAAACATCAAAACACAAATGTGATAGGATAAAATGGATCAAACATAGCCAAAATCCCATATTTTCCCTTAAACATGTTTAGGTGAAACTAATGATATGATTAGCAAAACTTAACCAAATTAACCCAAATTCATATCAGAGGTCTATAACATCATTTCGAATTTTATAAATATTTTTCTAGAATTTTATCATGCTTAAATCCGCTAATTAACACTAATTACCCTTAATTAGCCATAATTGGTGAGGAACTATGCAAATCACTCACCTTAGCCACAAATAAAGCTTAGATCTAAAATAAATATCTGATTTGGTGCGAATCCCAATGCTAAACAGCAGCTCCAATGTTGATTTGGTGTTAATCTCTCTTGATTTGATGTTGTTAAGCCCAATCTTCAAGTAGAAAGTGATTTGGAGGTGATTTAGAGATTGGAGGCCATTTTTAGGGTTTCTAAGAGGTAAGTGGAGGCTAGAAAACTGAAATGAAATGAAACCCTAACTCATTTCAGCCTCCCCATAACCCTAATCCCGAAATGGGTTATGGGCCCATTCACTAATCACCATATTTGGCCCGGTTAAGTAGTTTTTCACCTTCCAAACCTTATTTCAGCCATATCTCCCAAACGGTGAGTCCGTTTGGCTATTATGACCACTCTACGGAAAGGTAAACCATCAAACGAATCTAATGGAAGTGGTTTCAGGTCAAAATTCCTTTCCTGTCAAAAGTTATGGCCAAAACAAGATCAGCTAGTGGCAAAACAGTCATTTAAAAATCGACAAAAATCAGGAACATAGGAAATGACGCTAATGGTTGTTTCCCAAAGTTACATGACCATACGACTTCATATGGGAAAGACATAAATATTCTACGATCCTCCAATGCGTAGAATACGGGTTATTACAGCCCTGGCCACCGCCCCACCTCGCGCCGCCTCCCTCTCACCCATCCGACCTCCCCTCCGGCCATGCCAGCAAAAACGGCCGCCTCCTCCACTGTGAAACCCTAACCGACCCTACAACCTCCTCCACACACGACAGCACATCCGTCGCCACACTATAGAAGTCCACAGCGCCGCCTCCCCTCTACTCTGGATCGCCATCACCTCCGACACGAGCCCCAACCCCTCCTTCGCACAAATATAGTAAGTTTTATTTATTTTTATTTTAAAATCTCAGTTTTTATATGTTAAAAACATATTTTATAAAATCAGTTTGTATACATGAAGCATGATAGGAGATTAGATTTTTAATTAATAAAATATTAGATCTTAATTGATAAAAAATGAGATTTTTAAATGATTAAGAAAGAGATTTTTGTTTGTTTAAAGATTTGATTTTTGTATGTGGAAGAAATATGATTTCTTTGTTTAGGGAAAACATGAATTCTTTGATAGGAAAAGCTTTGATTTTTGAAAGTAAAAAAGAAGTGATTTTTATATTATAGAGATAATAAAGATATGATTTCTATATTATAGAGATAATAAAAATATGATTTTTATATAGTAGGGATTATAAAAATATGATTTTTATAAGATAGAGAATATAAAAATACGTTTTTTATATATGTTGTAGCGAAATAAAAATTCGATTTTTATATGAGTTGCAGATTGAAAATAGAATTTTTATATAACAGAGAATATAAAAATATAATTTTTATATACGTAGCAAAATAAAAATCTGATTTTTATTATATATATGTTGAGATAAAAATGTGATTTTTATAGCGCCCAAATAAAAATTCGACCTTTATATAAGAAGTAGGAATATAAAAATATAATTTTATATAGAAAGAAGCGTCATAAAAATATATGAAGTAGAAATAAAAATGTGATTTTTATTTATTGGAATGATGCAATAAAAATATAATTTTTATTATGAACAACATGGTAAGGACTGCATTGGAATTTCAAAAAAAAATCCAAACGTTCAGAAGTTCAGAAGTAAAACGGTGGAGTGGAAACCCAAGGTGAGAACTTCTCACTTTTAATTTGTTTTCTAGTTGAAATATATACCACGATGCAGACGGTGCTTAGCAGCAACTGACACCCGTTGTCCACAGACCATGGACGACTTGTTTGTTTGTTGTTTGTGGTGTGAATATTGATTGTGTGATGTGGAATGGAATAAATTATTTTATGGTTAAAAATATAATTTTTAACGTGTATGTAAAATAAATATTTATAAACAAATCGGACGATTTGTTTATGTACACACATTTGACTGATATGGATTGGGACGATAAATTTTACATATTGCCCAACTGCACAAATAAAACATGTGTTTAATTGTTTGAAAACCCCATATGGGTGTTTGGATGAAGTTGGACATACACTAGTCCCAATAATTAGCTGTATGTCGATCGATTGATTGACGGGCTGTTATAAGCGTTAAATATTTATATTTAATGCTTTTGCAATTGTGTGGTGCACTCTGGATGATGGTTGATTATTTATCGTTGCTATTATATACATGTGTTGTAGGGAATCCATATAATAAACATTATATAGTAATTGATTGGGCCTCATTCCAATTTGGAAAATAAAGAATATATATTCATGTGTTGAATAAAAGAATATTCATGCGTTGAATAAAAGAAAATTCATGTGCTGAATAATATAAATATATATATATATATATATATTCATGTGTTGAATAAAAGAAAATTCATGTGTTGAATAAAAGAATTTTCATGTGTTGAATAAAAGAAAATTCATGTGTTGAATAAAATATATATTCATGTGTTGAATAAAAGAAAATTCAAGTGTTGAACGAAATATTTATACAACAAAGTTCGCATTTTTATTGTAAGTAAGAATTAATAAATATTCATGTGTTGAATAAAATATATATTCATGTGTTGAAGAAAATATTCATTTGTTGAATAAATAACGAAGTTATTGAAATATATAAAGCCGTGTTGATTAGATATGCGCCATTTTGACGCGAACGATATTTATATCGATTATATTTGTTTTTATAATGAATATCGAAAAGGAAGTGATTTCAAAATATAACGTTTTGAAAATATTATCATTTATATATTAATGATATGGAATATTCAATTTTGATCAGAAATTGAATATGAAGTTGAAATCGTTTTTAAAACGAATTTAAAACAATTTATAAAATACGTTTTGAAAGGAAATCGACGAAATATATATAATACATATATATTATATATATAATGGCCTGAATAGAACACGCCGCGCTGCAGCCGTTCATGAATTTCGACCATTGACTTCGAATGGACATTAGGGAGATCCGACCGTCGGATTCTCCTAAAACCGGAACCGTTGGGTTCGTATCGAAAAGAGCTTTCTAACGAATATTAGAGATTTAAAATCTAACGGTTGGATTTGGAATTATGTCCAAATAAAATTTGGAAAAGGTCGTTGTAAGTGCAGTTCGATGGCCGTTTATGGAAATCGACTGTACGGGCCTTGATAAAATTATTAAAAATTGCAATAATTTGTGTAAAATCATAAGAAATGATTTGGAAAGAATTGGGATGAAAATTCCATATTTTAAAAGATAAAAATACATTTTTATCGAAATGAACTAGTTTTGAACTAGAACCATAATCCATTTATTTTTAAAATAAATAAATTAGATTTGAAATGGTTTTAAAAATAACCATAATTTCCAGTATATAAATGGGAATGGATTTGAATCGAAATTGTATTTGGAATATTTCGATGTTGGATTTCGTGATTATACAGATATTATTATGGAAATTTGAAGGATATATTTATATCGTTATTTCCAATACGATATTTGTTGGTCGTAGAATTTGATATTGAATTGAAACCGATATATTTTCTATTCAGAGCCTTGTATTTAATATCAAATGGGATTTGGGTTTGTCGTGAATATGTCTTCATTAACACTGTTCTTAAACCCAGTTGAGAAAAAGATTAACTCTTTTTATTTAGATTTAATGAAGTATACCAATTAAATGGTATTTAATTGGAATTGAATTTGAATTTGAATTGATTTTTGGGTTTATCGTGAACGGTGTTTTAAATAACACTTGTTCTTTAGCCCGATAATTAATGGAATGTGAATTGGGTTTATCATGAACTGTGTTTTAACGACATTTGTTCTTTAACCCGATTTACAGTGAAATGGGATTTGGAATTTATAAATCTTTTTGATAAGATTTAAAGGAGATTTTCCAAAGTAAAGTTTTCCAATTTAATAAAATAAATTGGAAAGGAATTAGATTTGGTAATAATCGAAGTGAATTTCTGTGGAGGAAGACTGCTAATATATCTGGAATTTAAAAGGCGTCGCCGTTATTCCATTTATATTATTAGTCGGATATGGAAGTTTATATCGATTATATATATCGATTTGTTTTCCATGAAGATTCCATTGTTAATGGAATGTGATTTTGGGTTATCGTGAATGGTATCTTTAATAATACTGTTCTTAGACCCAACGAAGTTAAGAAAATCAGAAACTAACTGGAGATTAGTTAAGTTGAATGGTTTCCTGGGTATTGATCTGATGTTGGTTTCGGCCTTCGGGGTTATTACTTAGGGAATTGTTCACTTGCTAATTTATGGTTAAAGGCTGATGGAATATAATGTGATTTTGGGGTTTATCATGAACCGTGTTTCAAATGACATTGGTTCTTTAACCCAATTAAAGACAGGATATGATTTCCCAAGTTAAACAATCATTGATATTGATTTTTGGGAGGATTAAAACCAAGTGGAGTTTTAATGAATCTTTAATTAGATTGGAAGGTGAATTGATAATTTAAATTATCAAATTCAAGAAGTGATCGAGAATGGAGTATCACCGGTTTTGCTCCAAGCGATAGTTAAATCTTTAATTAGATTTGAATGTGAAATGGTAATTGAATTTACCAATAACACCGTGGTGTTAGATATGAAGTATTACCAGTTTTACTTCATGGGATGAATAGGCTGGGGTTAGGAAATTTAACAAGTGATTACTTTAGTAAGGTTTGCTAATCCCGACTAGTTTGGATAAACCATAATTTGGTTTGAATTGATATTCAAAAGAAGATTAAAGAATAAATTTAAAGAATTTATCTTTGATAAAATTAATGGGAACCTTTCCCAAAGTAAAGAATATTTGAATAAAGGAATATTCTAGATTTGAATGAGGCATATGTTGTGTTTGTTTAACACTTGTTTATTATATACGCGAGTTATTCGGAAAGGCCGGGTTTATACCCATTCTGAATAATTGATTTGACGATAAGTCGACGATGAAGACGGTGGTTGAAGACCGGAGGTCTTCGCATCGTTTGGATAATTGTTGATGATCTTGATTGGGTTGTACACCCAAGAGGAGGGAATCAGTTGGTGATTGTCTAGACGTACTTGGAGATCGATGGATATGCGAGGAATAAGGTTCTTCCGGTTTCGTTCAGACCCAGAACGGACTTGTAAATGGGCTATGTGTCTGACATTGGATATCATTCTATGTGATTGATGGATATGGGTTGCATGGTGTGATTTGCCTATGTGGAATGCTAAGATGCAAATGATCAAGGCTTTTGTTGAAAAGCAGAGTCTTGTGGTTGACGATCAAAGCACGACCTTTGTGACGTAGCATTATGTAGCGTTAATTCGCGAGCCTCACACCCCGGTGTGAACCAGAAACGGGAGAGGACCTCAGGGAGGGCATGCGTTTCCTTCTAGCTAGGGTAGTGTTAGTGACCTACCAGCCTTGACATTTATATTATTTTCACCTGTGTGGTTGTTGGATTGCGAGGTGCCTCAGATATATCAGTGACTATGTGGAGCCGATGGAGTCATAGGACTCTTTTACGCCCCAAAGGGCGGGGAAACGCAGTGTTCAGGCATTTTAATCCACATCGGTGGACCGGCCCTGACAATCCAAGGCTTGCCTGTGCGCTTGCCTGGGACACGGGCTAGAGCGTCTTGAAAGCGGTGAGGATGATCCCTTGCCTCGGTTCACAGATGGAAATCTACAATACGTGACTTTGCGGTTTTGATTGTAGAACCTATATGTGGCGACATAGTGGTATGGGGCACTTATGCCGTCTATGATTGATACTTATGATTGAAATTGTTTTGACACTATGCACTTATAATAGTATCAAATGATTTGTTTTTAACGTACCAAGCATGTTTGGCTATTATAAGGGAAAACCCTATCCCCCGGCTTGCATTGCATTGTGTGATAGGACCTGAGTCTTATAATAGCTTCATTTTTTCAAAAAGCATTGTGTTGTTTTGTTATATGCACTGGTATTCATGGGAGGAAACCCGTTCCGTATTATACGGCGTGGTCCCTTGATATATCTGATTTAAAGCAAAGTTTTAAATAACTGTTTTAGTTCTCACACTAGTCACATGACTGACCTGGAGTTTATTGTTTTAACCTAAACTCTGGGTGTCCTTATTTTCGGCAAGGGAAGCTATTAGTTTTGGTTTTGCAGATTTATATTTACAGGATCCTGGTTTACAATTGGAATGATATTCGGAAATCTCTGTATCCGTATATTCTTTTCAGTTGTGTTTTGTATTATTTTCCGCTGCAGTAATGTATTTAAATCTCTGATATTTTCTGTTGTATTTTATTTATTCATACTCTGTATATTCTTGTATTCTGATGAAATTGTTGTAATAAGCAATGAAATGTTCTTCTGTTTGTGTCCTGATGTGGCTTGTGCTCAACTCAATCCGTGCTTTCCTTCACGGGGAAGTTCGGGTCGTGTCAGCTTGGTATCAGAGCTTTGGTTTACAGAGCTCGGAGAACAAGACACGTTAGAACCAAACGAAAGAATTCATCAGAGATTTGATTAGTAATATCCAATGAGAATGACTCGTTAGAGATAGGATCATTAGTATCCTAGAACGAGTGTGAAGAGTAGTGTTTTTTTGAAATAAAAATTGTAAACAATTTTTGTTTTTAAAATTTAAACAAATTATTCGTATTTGAATATTTATTTTAAATTGATTTGGACAATCAAGTATATAAAGATTTTGCATATACGTCTGATCCGCATGTATTTGAAGTTTTAATATACTGGATAAATATAGTATCACACTCTAGTCGCCCGAAGAAGATACTGATGATTGAGATCTCATCATCAGCCTTTATGTTCGAGTTTCGAAAGTGGGATTTCTATGTATTTCCAATTGACTGGTGTGAGAACCAAAATATAGTTAGAATATACTGTTGTGACTTGGCATCAAAAACATGATTTTTGACTATGTATTAAAGTTACATGTTTGAAAATGATAATCCACTAATTGACTGATGGTTGTGTTGTTTGATTATTGGTTGGTTAATTAAAATTTGAACCATTTAGCCAAATTGTATCAAATGTTGAACTGAATTGAAAATTGTTTGAAAATGCATGCATGTACATATATATGTTTGAACAGGTCATTGCAAGGAGGCTAGAGCAGAGGAATAAAATTGTTTGCCCGACAAATAGGGACATGTTTATGGTATTTCTTGGGTTTTGGATGATTTTATGAGCCGATTGGCTAGCCACTTGGCTGTTTCTTTTTCTTTTTGGATTGGAGAGGCTTGTATGGCAATTTTGGGATTTTCCCGATGCTCCCGTGCAGAGGAGGTTATGGCGAAATTTTTCGAAAATTTAGGGTGTTAGCCAAATTTACGAAAAATTTGAAAAGTTCTTAGAAACTGAAAAGTTGAAGAACTTAGGCCATAATGAAAATAATGAAAGTTGAGTTGATTAGTTAAACAACTTTCAGCTTCGTTCCTTTTCGGGGACGAAAAGTTTTAACTGGGGGAGATTGTAATAACCCGAAAAATCTGAGCCAATTTAAAAATTTTATTTTGGCAATTTTAATGAATTTTGAATATTTAAAATGATTTATTTTAAATAATAACGACGAGAAATTTATTTCGAATGGAATTAGAATGCATATATTTATTTGAATCGTCGTTAAAATATAATTATTTATTTTCAATTATAAAAGGAATTGAAAATAACGCGGTAGTTTGAAAATTCGATTTCAAAGTTCAAATGAATGTACAGGATTCAAAATAAACCGGATTTTACCAAAACCAAAAATATTAGAATCGATTTGAAAATATCTTTCCAACGAATCCGGAAAATTAAAATTTCATAGGGGGAATAAAAAGATATGCCCAGTTGAAATTCCAGAATAGTCGCTATGGAATTTTGGCCCTTAAAAATGGAAATTTTGCAAACGACCTATGTTTTCGACGAAACCACTTTTGTTGTATCCAGAATGTCAAGTTATTGCTTGATTCCAAAATTCATAATTTTTGAAAGCAATATGCGAGCATGGCGAAAGAAAACGTGTTTTGACAGTTTCAATCAATTTCGATCGACCAGAAATTGGTCATTTTTCAAACGGTATTCAAATTTGACGAAATTAGTTTTATTAGGACCATATCGTCAATTCGAAGCTAGAAAATATTTTTCGGGAATTTTTAGAGTCCGTATGTGGCCACGGTAAATTGAAATGTGCGTTCAAATTCAATATATAGATTTATATTTTGATGAAAAATGATGGAAACGATCAAATCAGCTTCCGATACATATCCCATTGTGTTTGGAATGGAGGTAATTAGCTATGGATGACAGTCGGTGGGTCTTGTTTGGAGTTCGAATTTAAAAGTTACCTTTTTGAAAATAAAATAAAATAAAACAATTTTATAATATTCCCCTCCTTTTCCCTTTATCTTGGTCATCGCCCCCTTCTTATTCGTTCAACTCACGATAGAATAAAAAAAAAGAGAACCAGGGGCTCACCGTCGGCCTCCTCCGCCACATCGCCGACACCCTGGCCACCGCCCCGCCTCGTGCCGCCTCCCTTTCACATATCCGACCTCCCCTCCGGCCACGCCAGCAAAAACAGACGCCTCCTCCACTGTAAAACCCTAACCGTCCCCACAGCCTCCTCCAACCACGACAGCACATCCGCCGCCACCCTGCAGAAGTTCACAGCGCCGCTGCCCCTCTGCTTCGGACCGCCATCACCTCCGACACGAGCCTCAACCCCTCCTTTGCACAAATATAGTAAGTTTTTTTTATTTTTATTTTAAAATCTCAGTTTTTATATGTTATAAACATATTTTATAAAATCAGTTTGTATACATGAAGCATGATAGGAGATTAGATTTTTAATTGATAAAAGATAAGATCTTAATTGACAAAAGATGAGATTTTTAAATGATTAAGGAAGAGATTTTTGTTTGTTTAAAGATTTGATTTTTGTATGTGGAAGAAATATGATTTCTTTGTTTAGGGAACACATGAATTCTTTGATAGGAAAAGCTTTGATTTTTGAAAGTAAAAAGAAGCGATTTTTATATTATAGAGATAATAAAGATTTGATTTTTATATTATAGAGATAATAAAAATATGATTTTTTTAGTAGAGATTATAAAAATATGATTTTTATAAGATAGAGAATATAAAATTACGATTTTTATATATGTTGTAGTGAAATAAAAATTCGATTTTTATATGAGTTGCGGATTGAAAATAGAATTTTTATATAATAGAATATAAAAATATAATTTTTATATACGTAGTGAAATAAAAATCTAATTTTTATTTTATATATGTTGAGATAAAAATGTGATTTTTATAGCGTCGAAATAAAATTTCGATCTTTATATAAGAAGTAGGAATATAAAAATATAATTTTTATATAGAAAGAAGCATCGTAAAAATATATGAAGTAGAAATAAAAATGTGATTTTTATTTATTGGAATGAAGCAATAAAAATATAATTTTTATTATGAACAGCATGGTAAGGACTGCATTGGAATTTCAAACAAATCCAAACGTTCAGAAGTTCAGAAGTAAAACGGTGGAGTGGAAACCCAAGGTGAGAACTTCTCACTTTTAATTTGTTTTCTAGTTGAAATATATACTAGGATGCAGACGGTGCTTAGCAGCACCCGACACCCGTTGTCCACAGACCATGGACGACTTGTTTGTTTGTTGTTTATGGCGTGAATATTGATTGTGTGATGTGGAATGGAATAAATTATTTTATGGTTAAAAATATAATTTTTAACGTGTATATAAAATAAATATTTATAAACAAATCGGACGATTTGTTTATGTACACACATTTGACTGATATGGATTGGGACGATAAATTTTACACATCGCCCAACTACACCAATAAAACCTGTGTTTGATTGTTTGAAAACCCCACATGGGTGTTGGGATGAAATTGGACATACATTAGTCCCAATAATTAGCTGTATGTCGATCGATTGATTGACAGGCTATTATAAGCGTTAAATATTAATATTTAATGCTTATGCAGTTGTGTGGTGCACTCTGGATGATGGCTGATTATTTATCGTTGTTATTATATACATGTGTTGTAGGGAATCCATATAATTAACATTATATGGTAATTGATTGGGCCTCATTCCAATTTGGAAAATAAAGAATATATATATTCATGTGTTGAATAAAAGAAAATTCATGTGTTGAATAAAAGAAAATTCATGTGTTGAATAAAAGAATATTCATGTATTGAATAAAAGAAATTTCATGTGTTGAATAAAATATATATTCATGTGTTGAATAAAAGAAAATTCATGTGTTGAAAGAAATATTTATACAATAAAGTCCGCATTTTTATTGTAAGTAAGAATTAATAAATAATCATGTGTTGAGTAAAATATATATTCATGTATTGAAGAAAATATTCATTTATTGAATAGAATAACGAAGTTATTGAAATATATAAAGCTGTGTTGATTAGATATGCGCCATTTTGACACGAACGATATTTATATCGATTATATTCGTTTTTATAATGAATATAGAAAAGGAAGTGATTTCAAAATATAACGTTTTGAAAATATTATCATTTATATATTAATGATATGGAATATTAAATTTTGATATGAAATTGACTATCAAGTTGAAATCGTTTTTAAAACGAATTTAAAATGATTTATAAAATAATTTTTGAAAGAAAATCGACGAAATATATAATACATATTATATATATATATATATATAATGGCCTGAATAGAATGCGCCGCGCTGCAGCAGTTCGCGAATTTTGACCTTTGACTTCGAATGGATATTACGAGAGATCCGACCGTCGGATTCTCCTAAAACCGGAACCATTGGGTTCTTATCGAAAAGAGCATTCTAACGAATATTAGAGATTTTAAATCTAATTGTTGGATTTGGAATTATGTCCAAATCAAATTTGGAAAATGTCGCTGTAAATGCAGTTCGATGGCTGTTTATGGAAATTGACTGTACGGGCCTTGATAAAATTATTAAAAATAGCAATAATTTGTGTAAAATCATAAGAAATGATTTGGAAAGAATTGGGATGAAAAATTCCATATTTGAAAAGATAAAAATACATTTTTATCGAAATGAACTAGTTTTGAACTAGAAATATAATCCATTTATTTTTAAAATAAATAAATTAGATTTGAAATGGTTTTAAAAATAACCAAAATTTCCAATATATAAATTGGAATGGATTTGAATTGAAATTGTCTTTGGAATATTTCAATGTTGGATTTCGTGATTATACAGATATTGTTATGGAAATTTGAAAGATATATTTATATCGTTATTTCCAATACGATATTTGTTGGTCGTAGAATTTGATCTTCAATATAAGCCGATATATTTTCTATTCAGAGCCTTGTATTTAATATCAAATGGGATTTGGGTTTGTCGTGAATGGTGCCTTCATTAACACTATTCCTAAACCCAGTTGAGAAAAAGATTAAATCTTTTTATTTAGATTTAATGAAGTATACCAATTAAATGGTATTTATTTGGAATTGAATTTGAATTGATTTTTTGGTTTATCGTTAACGCTGTTTTAAATAACACTTGTTCTTTAACCCGATAATTAATGGAATGTGAATTGGGTTTATCGTGAACTGTGTTTTAACGACATTCGTTCTTTAACCCGATTTATAGTGAAATCGGATTTGGAATTTATAAATCTTTTTGATAAGATTTAAAGGAGATTTTCCAAAGTAAAGTTTTCCAATTTAATAAAATAAATTGGAATGGAATTCGATTTGGTAATAATCGAAGTGAATTTCTGTGGAGGAAGACTGCTAATATATATGGAATTTAAAAGACGTCGCCGTTATTCCATTTATATTATTATTAGTCGGATATGGAAGTTTATATCGATTATTGATCGTCGCTAATCTATGAATTAGAAAAGCGCGACATTTGTAATAAATTCTGCAAGCATACAGGTGTGTAGCATACAGGTCGAACACAGGGAGGTGAATTAAATTAAATTATCTATCTAATCTCTTGGGCGAGTTAGACAAGATTTTGGAGGTTGATTTTGAAAATAAAACAAAACAAAATTAAAATTGTAATTTGATTCAGAACAGATCTAACTGAACCGACGATCAAATCATAATTTCAATGGAAAAGCAATGAAACTATGAATCAGATTCAAATCTAATCAAATCCAATTTAACCTATGAATGCGATTAAAATACAGAAAATAAAAGTGCAGAATATAAATAACAACAGGAAATGAAATTAGGATTACCGCTGAATCTATTCAGACGGTCAATCACTAATGAAAAGAAATGCAAAATACAAATAGTGTTCTACTGAATCTAATCATGTAGACAACACTAATTGCTAAGAAATAGAAAATTGCATAAAAGAAGAAAAATGAGTTTTATTAATGAAGAAGAGAATAGAATGAGATATCGGATAGGATGGTGGCTACAATGATACTACAAGGGTATATATAGAGGATAACCAAACCCTAACCCTAATACTATGATAAATGGGCCTTAGGGAAACCACAAGAGAGTTTACAATAAGAAACATAAATGGGCCTTAGATAAATAAAGCAAATTTGGGCCTTTTCTCTTTTCCTCTTGCTCCCTTGACACTTCTTCATTGATTTGTGATGTGCAAAGCCTTTTTATCAATCCTTTTCTTGTCCAACAGCAACTAGATGTGAGATCTTCATCTACAATTCTTCAAAATGTAAATATATATCAATTTCATCTCTATTTCTCTACTTTTCTGGTTGCATGCGGGCTGGTTTGGAATATCTGTAAAAGTAACAAAACAATACCCAAGTAATATTTATTTATATACAAAAGATAAGAAATAAGAGCATAAAATAAACATATTTTTATGTCAATCAAACACCCCCACACTTATCTTTTACTCTTCCTCGAGTAAAACAAGAAATGAAAAACTAACTAGATAGGTCACACTTTCGTAGGAAACACGATTGCATTGAGCGTATGCAACAAGCCGTTAAACCTCTAGGTGTCCCTAGTAGGACGAGTGGTGTCTCGTGAGGGTTTTCAGCGGATACTACCCACAAAATCCAAATGCAGTATGTTATGATTCTAATGAAACTACATGAATGCAATGGACATATGCAAAATAAAAACAAAAAAAAAATGAAAACAAGACTTGTTTCTGAAGTGGTACAACAAATTAAATTAACAATTTATCGTCAGTTGATTTTATTTTAGATACCTCAACTTGTCACAAATTTTCAATATAAATCAAGTTTTCAAATGTTAAATTCCAGTTTGGCCAGTTAGTTCAGTCGATAACATCGTGCAGCCATGAAATAAATTCTTAGTTTGCTTGGCACAGTTTGTAAAGTGGTATTATTATTTTCTCATGTATGGCTAGTCAAATCAATAAGGTCAAGAAGTGTTTGGGCATCATCGCTTATTCTTTATTCTATAAAATTTTAAAATTTATGATTAAGTACATACACCTAACTTAGAAGACCAAGGTTTACCACCCATGCACTGCCTCGCGGACTAACGGAGAGTGGGTAAAGAGCTTGGCGGATTGTGCAGGCCGACTTTGACTTTGTCAACAATGTGTCGGTAATCCTTAGGTGTCCAATCTCATAAAATGAGACCAAGATATTCCAACGCTGACTTTGTCAACAACGTGTCGGATAGAGCTTGGCGGGTTTGCACACCAACGCTTGATATACAAGCAATGTTGGATACCCTTGGATTACTATTATTATTATTGAATTTATAAGCACAAAAAGAGAGTTACACAAATTCAACTTAACACAACTTAGTTTTAAAGATTTGACAAGCCATTATAAGTATTTAAGTCCTCCACTTATTTAAACAAAGTCTATAATATAGAATAGATTTCATGGCCATCACCTAAGAATCTCCCTATGTACCGGTTACACTATTATCCCTCAAAATTAAACTTTTCATTATATTTCAAATTCGAACTTAGCTGAGAGAGAAAAATACTATCAACTGGCTAAAAATTGTAAACTTATTTTGTTGTATCAATTGAAAATGAGTCATGTTTCAAAAAAAAGGCATGTTACTACAGTCTAATTTGCATGATGGTCCTACATGAAAAGAAAGAAAGAAAAATTAAAGAAAAATCAAAAGAATGCAATGCAGACTCCCCACATACTAGAACTAAACAGTGTCCATACTGTAAACGTTTCCTAAATTTGAAAGATAAAACCCATAGATGGATTAGATGCAAAATGATTTTCAAAATGAAACGCAGTCTAACTATATGTAAAAATGGATCATATGTACAATGATATATGTGTTTGCGATGCATGCGATGCAAAGAATTCCACCAACTTTCCCCCCACACTTGGTTCTAGCCCTATGAGTCCCATTCCCACTGTGTCTAGACATGTTTTCTAACAAGCAAGAGTTTTTGAAAACCATCTCATCTTTACACCTCGATTTGTAGTCCAGGAGATAAATATCTAGGGTCGTCCTAACCTGAAGTTTTTCAACCAAACTAACATTCCAAAAATAATTCATGTATTCAACAAATTTGTCAGTGTAATTTTTCAAAAACTTGAGATCGTGTATAAAGTCAGTGAAAGTTGAAGTCTGACTATTGTTCAAGAGTATGTTATCACATTTCTCAAAGTTGTTCAAGACACTGACAATTTCACGCTCATTTGAAATTTTCTCAAAGTTGAAACTTTCGAACTCGTGACGTGAATACACTTCTTCCTCGTTTGGCAATTCATCCTCGTACAATCCAAAAAATTCTTGCTCATTAAAATCCATTTCCAAATTTGAATTGAAAAATTCAAAATCTTTATTCTGCTCAATTTCTAGAATTTCAAGTTCCTCGCAGCCTGAAAGAGGAAGATCAAAATATGAGTTTAAATCTTTTTCCCGAAAAGAGTTGAAATCCTAATCATTTATCGAATTTTGAACAACTTCATCAAGATGATTATTCTCAATTTCCAAAATCGTTATTTGAAAATTTTCAATGTCAGTAGAAATTGGATTATTTTCTGATTTAAGGCTCGTTTGAATTTGATTTTCTTGCTCTTGTTGTTCTTTCAAAGATGTCAATAAACAAAGAAGTTCATTAGCCTTTTTGTTTAGTCTTTCTTCCCTCTCTCTAAGAATGTTAAGACGATCGTTGATTTGAGAGCTCTCATTTTGGATTTCTTGATTCTCAAAATTATAGTCCACATCAATTTCACAACTAAAATTATTTCCAATGTGGTGGTTGTTTGAATTTTCAGAAAAATGATATTGGAAATCATTTTTACTTTGAAAATTAGGTTCATAACCAAAACTGTTAAAATTGGTAGGAAAATTCCAATTTTGGTCATTCTCAAGATGTGGATATGGGTTGTAATTTTCAAAATTTTGGTTTAGAACCCCGTATTGATGTGGATCAAAGCCATATTGGAATTCAGTGCTATGTTGATGTGGATCTGGCCCATAATCGAAATTGTTGAAATTTGAATTGAAATCGCAATTTCGATCATATCCATGGTTTGGAAAATGTTGGTCAATTGGAAAATTTTGAAAATTGTTGACATTGGGCTCACGAAATTTTGGAAAATCTTGTTTCATGAGTTGCAAGTCATACTCATACTCTTCAAGATGACGTCTACTCCGATTATTATCCCATGTTTCTCTCAAAGATTTTTTTGAATTAGACATTTGAATGAAGTCAGGGTAAGACATAAATTATTCTCACTTCAAAATAGTATAAAAGAACGAGTTGTTCTCTATTAATTAACTGACTCAATTAGAAGGGGGAAGAGGGTCTTATGGTCGTTCACGTATAGTATAAATACTAAGGGATATGACCAATGTTTTACGGGTAGTATGCAACCTCTTTTGCTAATAGTTCAATAAATTGAACTACTATATATCCGCGATCCAATTATACGAGACAGTCAACTTCACAAGGCACCACTTTTCAATTATATTATTTTCCAAATCAAACCACGTTTTATAATTGAGTCTGCATTGCATTCTTTTGATTTTTCTTTAATTTTTCTTTCTTTCTTTTCATGTAGGACCATCATTCATTTTAGACCGTAGTAACATGCCTTTTTTTCAGGAAAATGGAAAGAAATTGCAAACAGAGAAGGAGAGAAGGGGAAAACAATCAAACAAAATTTGTAGATTTTTTTTATTTATTTAGAAGAAAAGAAAGAAAATTTGAAATAGAAGGAAAGAAATCAAAATGTATAATAAGAAAGGGGCAGAATGGAAGGAGTAGAAATGGTAGAAAATCAGTGAAAAATGACAGTTTTTTTTATACGAATACACGAAAAAAAACGAGGAAAACAAAACTAACACGAATAAGAGATCAAATAAATAATAAAATTTAAACGCTGCCTCCCCGGCAACGGCGCCAAAAACTTGATCGTCACTAATCTATGAATTAGAAAAGCGCGACATTTGTAATAAATTCTGCAAGCATACAGGTGTGTAGCATACAGGTCGAACACAGGGAGGTGAATTAAATTAAATTATCTATCTAATATATTGGGCGAGTTAGACAAAATTTTGGAGGCTGATTTTGAAAATAAAACAAAACAAAATTAAAACTGTAATTTGATTCAGAACAGATCTAACTGAACCGACGATCAAATCACAATTTCAATGGAAAAGCAATGAAACTATGAATCAGATTCAAATCTAATCAAATCCAATTTAACCTATGAACGTGATTAAAATACAGAAAATAAAAGTGCAGAATATAAATAACAACATGAAATGAAATTAGGATTACCGCTGAATCTAATCAGACAGTCAATCACTAATGAAAAGAAATGCAAAATACAAATAGTGTTCTACCGAATCTAATTGTGTAGACAACACTAATTGCTAAGAAATAGAAAATTGCATAAAAGAAGAAAAATGAGTTTTATTATTGAAGAAGAGAATAGAATGAGATATCGGATAGGATGGTGGCTACAATGATACTACAAGGGTATATATAGGGGATAACCAAACCCTAACCCTAATACTATGATAAATGGGCCTTAGGGAAACCACAAGAGAGTTTACAATAAGAAACATAAATGGGCCTTAGATAAATAAAGCAAATTTGGGCCTTTTCTCTTTTCCTCTTGCTCCCTTGACACTTCTTCATTGATTTGTGATGTGCAAAGCCTTTTTATCAATCCTTTTCTTGTCCAACAGCAACTAGATGTGAGATCTTCATCTACAATTCTTCAAAATGTAAATATATATCAATTTCATCTCTATTTCTCTACTTTTCTGGTTGCATGCGGGCTGGTTTGGAATATCTGTAAAAGTAACAAAACAATACCCAAGTAATATTTATTTATATACAAAAGATAAGAAATAAGAGCATAAAATAAACATATTTCTATGTCAATCAATTATATATATCGATTTGTTTTCCATGAAGATTCCATTGTTAATGGAATGTGATTTTGGGTTATCGTGAATGGTATCTTTAATAATACTGTTCTTAGACCCAACGGAGTTAAGAAAATCAAAAACTAACTGGAGACTAGTTAAGTTGAATGGTTTCCTGGGTATTGATCTGATGTTGGTTTCGGTCTTCAGGGTTATTACTTAGGGAATTGTTCACTTGCTAATCTATGGTTAAAGGCTGATGGAATAGAATGTGATTTTGGGGTTTATCGTGAACCGTGTTTTAAATGACATTGGTTCTTTAACCCAATTAAAGACAGGATATGATTTCCCAAGTTAAACAATCATTGATATTGATTTTTGGGAGGATTAAAACCAAGTGGAGTTTTAATGAATCTTTAATTAGATTGAACGGTGAATTGATAATTTAAATTATCAAATTCAAGAAGTGATCGAGAATGGAGTATCACCAGTTTTGCTACAAGCGATAGTTAAATATTTAACTAGATTTGAATGTGAAATGGTAATTGAATTTACCGATAACACCGTGGTGTTAGACATGAAGTATTACCAGTTTTACTTCATGGGATGAATAGGTTGGGGATGGGAAATTTAACAAGTGATTACTTCAGCAAGGTTCGCTAATCCCGACTAGTTTGGATAAACCATAATTTGGTTTGAATTGATATTCAAAAGAAGATTAAAGAATAAATTTAAAGAATTTATCTTTGATAAAATTAATGGGAACCTTTCCCAAAGTAAAAGAATATTTGAATAAAGGAATATTTTGGATTGGAATGAGGCATATGTTGTGTTTGTGTAACACTTGTTTATTATAACGTGAGTTATTCGGAAAGGCCGGGTTTATACCCATTCTGAATAACTGATTCGACGATAAGTCGACAATGAAGATAGTGGTTGAAGACCGGAGGTCTTCGCATCGTTTGGATAATTGCTGATGATCTTGATTGGGCTGTACACCCAAGAGGAGGGAATCAGTTGGTGATTGTCCAGACGTACTTGGACATCGATGGATATGCGATGAATAAGGTTCCTCCGGTTTTGTTCAGACCCAGAACGGACTTGTAAATGGACCGTGTGTCTGACATTGGATATCATTCTGTGTGATTGATGGATATCGGTTGCATGGAGTGCTTTGCCTGTGTGGCATGCTAAGATGCAAATGATCAAGGCTTCTGTTGAAAAGCAGAGTCTTGTGGTTGATGATCAAAGCACGGCCTTTGTGGCGTAGCTTTGTGTAGCGTTAATTTGCGAGCCTCACACCCCGGTGTGAACCAGAAACGGGAGAGGACATCAGGGAGGGCATGCGTTTCCTTCTAGCTAAGGTGGTGTCAGTGACCTACCAGCCCTGACATTTATATTTTCTTCACCTGTGTGGTTGTTGGATTGCAAGGCGCCTCGGATATATCGGTGACTATGTGGAGCCGATGGAGTCATAGGACTCATTTATGCCCCCAAAGGGCAGGGCAACGCAGTGTTCAGCCTTTTTAATCCACATTGGTGGACCGGCCCTGACGATCCAAGGGTTGCTTGCGCGTTTGCCTGAGACACGGGCTAGAGTGTCTTGAAAGCGGTGAGGATGATCCCTTGCCTCGGTTCACAAATGGAAATCCAGCTTCCAATATGTGACTTTACAGTTTTGATTATAGAACCTACATATGGCGACATAGTGGTATGAGGCACTTATGCCTTCTATGATTGATACTTATGATTGAAATTGTTTTGACACTATGCATTTATAATAGTATCAAATGATTTGTTTTTAACGTACCAAGCATGTTTGGCTATTATAAGGGAAAACCCTATCCCTCGGCTTGTGTTGCATTGTGTGATAGGACCTGGGTCTTATAATAGCTTCATTTTTTCAAAAAGCATTGCGCTGTTTTGTTATATGCACTGGTATTCTTGGGAGGAAACTCGTTCCGTGTTATACGGCGTGGTCCCTTGATATATCTGATTTAAAGCAAAGTTTTAAATAACTGTTTTAGTTCTCACACCAGTCACATGACTGACCTGGAGTTTATTGTTTTAACCTAAACTCTGGGTGCCCTTATTTTCGACATGGGCAGCTAGTAGTTTTGGTTTTGCAGATTTATATTCACAGGATCCTGGTTTACAGCTGGAATGATATTCGAAAAGCTCTGTATCCGTATATTCTTTTCAGTTGTGTTTTGTATTATTTTCCGCTGTAGTAATGTATTTAAATCTCTGATATTTTCTATTGTATTTTATTTATTCATACTCTGTATATTTTTGTATTCTGATGAAATTGTTGTAATAAGCAATGAAATGTTCATATGTTTGTGTCCTGATGTGGCTTTTTCTCAACTCAATCCGTGCTTTCCTTCACGGGGAAGTTCGGGTTGTATCATTTACTCACATTGGATGATCATCGTTAAAAACGATAACCATCGCTTGATTCAGATGAACAATTTATTTTGCTATAAATTGAAAAGAGCTCTGATTCGCTCCCAGACAGTTCCATTGTGGAGCCACCGTCCATACGATCCCAACGGATCTTGTTTTGTTCAATTCTGACTACGTATGAATAAAATATGAATTTTACAAGTTATACGAGTATTGAAAATATAGATTAACTTAATTTAAATTCAATTGGGCCTCACCCATTCAACATCGGCCCAAATTACTCTTGCACCGACCCATTACTACAGTGATCTTCCTCATTCATTACACATTGCGTCCCCTGCTCCACATAATTCACCATTACCGATTCTTCCTCAAAGTCGAACTCCACTATCACTTCACCATTCAACAAACGAATACCACCATCCCGCTTCTCTTCTTCTCCCCTTTCACTCCATGTTATCCCTGCCACACTCAATCCCTTCAACACCGTCGCAGCATCAGGATCCTCACGCACGAACCCCACAATATAATCGACATCAATCTTCACCGAATCCGCCCAACCGTTGTAGGAAGGTGCGGTTTTATCTCCTGAACCCAAAACTAACATCGAAACTAGCCATCGATGCTCCAAGCACACAAAATCACCAACCCTAGAAATACTTCTGCAAAGTCGGATTCCCCAATATTGATCGAGTAGCGTGAAAGTTATACCATCGCGAAGAGAATGGCTCCAGGATTTCAGATATATGTGTTTTACCATTTATAGGATTTTATTCCTATTTTGTTTGAATTTTAAAACATGGGAAATTTTGCTGTAGAAATATTAGGAACGGACGGCGTGAATTCCATTTGACTAGAGGATGAAATTAGGTTTAGCAGATGTTAAGGGGTTTATATAGGGAAGTATAAATATTTTAATATTCATTAGTTTATTTATTTTTAGACTCACGCTACTTGTATTTCACAATAAAAATTCGTATGGTCACATACGATACCCAAAAATCACGAAAATTGACATGCAACTACAGTTTGACATTACCGACCCAACGAAACTAGTTTCATCGAATTCTGACTTCGTTTGCTCACACAGCATATTTTTAACGGTCAAATTATCGACTGTTTTTCGCAATATAATCCCGTACGGCCACATACGGACTTCAAAAATCACAAAATTTGAAATCTAACAATAATTTAATATTGTGGATCCAACAAAATTAGTTTCGTCGAAAACAGAGGTCGTTTGTAAAACTGGCTATTTTTAAAGCTCTAAATAAACCCTTTTTAAATATTACTATATTTAAAAATAATTAAATTAAATATTTATAAATAAATATTATCGTATGTATATTCACATACGATATCATACAGCTCGAAAATATACATATTAGAATTTATAACTCGATATTTAAAAATCCCAGATTAAATCGATATTCGATTTATATTTAAATACTTTTATAATATAAATATAAAATTATAAATTTCAAAGTAATTCCACAGCGACTTTTCTAAAATTTGATTTGGACATAAATCAAAATCTACACAATGAAATCCCGATTTTTCTCTTCCACTGGAAAAATATACTTCACCAGCTCCGAACATTTCTTGTTTCACAGAAATCCGATTTAAAACGGATTCTGTATATTCAACTGAAGTTCGAATTGCCAAATTACAAATTGCAGCGCCATTTCAAGCTTGATTATAATTATATTATAATTATACATTCAAAATTTGTTTAAATAATATATTCGTTATTCAAATTCAATTCCAAACTGAATTATATATTTTGAATTGCCCAATTCACGTTATATTGTCAATTCACTATTTTTGACTATTTCAGAAATAAATATATTATTCTATTATTTATATAATTAAATATTCATTATTATTTAATTAAACAACCATTTAATTCTATATATCACTATTTAAATAATTAAATTAATTAATTATTATCTCGCTAAAATACGGGATATTACAATTCAATTTTGATTAGAAATTGAATATGAAGTTGAAATCGTTTTGAAAACGAATTTAAAATGATTTGTAAAATAATTTTAAATGGAAATCGACAAAATATATATTATATATATATATTATATAATGGCCTGAATAGAACGCGCCGCGTTGTGGCAGTTCACGAATTTCGACCACTGACTTCAAACGGGCATTACGGGAAATCCGACCATCGGATTCTCCTAAAACCGGAACCTTGGGTTCGTATCAAAAAGAAATTTCTAAAGAATACAAGAAATTTGAAATCTAACGGTTGGATTTGGAATTATGTCCAAACCAAATCTGGAAAAGGTCGTTGTAAGTGCAGTTCAATGGCTGTTTATGGAAATCGACTGTACGGGCCTTGATAAAATTATTAAAAATATCAATAATTTGTGTAAAATCATAATAAATGAGTTGGAAAGAATTGGGATGAAAATTTCATATTTGAAAAGATAAAAATATATTTTTATCAAAATGAACTAGTTATGAACTAGAAATGGAAATTCCAATGTTTTTAAAATAAATAAAATTGGATTTGAAATGGTTTTAAAAATAACCGGAATTTCCAATATATGAATTGGAATGGATTTGAATCGAAATTCTCTTCAGAAAATTTCAATAGTGGATTTCCTGGTTATACGGATATTGTGGAGGAATTTGGAAGATATATATATCATTATTCCAATACAATATTTGTTGGTTTCATAATTTGATATTGAATATAAGCCAATATATTTTCTATTCAGAGCCTTGTATTTAATATCAAATTGAATTTTGGGTATGTCGTGAATGGTATCTTTAATAATACTGTTCTTAAACCCAATGGAGTTAAGAAAATTAGAAACTGACTGGAGATTAGCTAAGTTGAATGGTTTCCTAGGTATTGATCTGATGTTGGTTTCGGCCTTCGGGGTTAATACTTAGGGAATTGTTCTCTTACTAATTTACGGTTAGCGGCTGATGGGATTTTGGATTTGTTGTGAACTATGTTTTTAATGACATTCGTTCTTTAACCCGCTTTACAGTGGAATGCGATTTGGAATTCATAAATCTTTTTTTAAAGAAT
Organism: Allium sativum; assembly: GCA_030737875.1. Taxonomy (NCBI): domain Eukaryota; kingdom Viridiplantae; phylum Streptophyta; class Magnoliopsida; order Asparagales; family Amaryllidaceae; genus Allium; species Allium sativum. Next base: position 707,433,576 of record CM060916.1, on the reverse strand, counting down.
TAGTGGAAAATTTCCAAAGTAAAGTTTTCCAATTTAATATATTACATTGGAATTGAATGGAATTCGATTGATAATAATCGAAGTGAACTTCTGTGAAGGAATACTATTAATACATATGGAATTTAAAAGGCCTTGCCATTACTCCATTTATATTATTGGTCGGATACGGAAATTGATATCGATTATATATTGATTTGTTTTACTGTGAAGATTTGTAACAACCCGCAAATTCTGAATCAATTTAAAATTTTTATTTTGGAAATTTTAATGGTTAAAATAATTTATGAAAATTATATTTTAATCGAAGTTAGAATGAATAATTTTAATTTTAATTATAAAAGGGAGTAAGAAATAGCACGGTAGTTTGAAAAGTCAAACTTGAACTTTGACAGACTGTACAGGATGCAAAATAAACCAAATTTTAGTGAAACTAAAAATGTTAGAATCTATTTAAAAGTATCATTCCAACAAATCTGAAAAATCGAAATTTCATAGCGGGAATCAAAAGTTATGCCCAATTTAAAATTCAGAATAGTCGCTGTAGAATTTATATATATATATATATATATATATATATATATATATTAAAAATAGCCATTTTTCAAACGACCTCCGTTTTCGACAAAACCACTTTTGTTTGAACCGGAATATCAAATTATTGCTAGGTTTTAATTTTTATAATTTTTAGAATTAATATGTGAGCGTGGCAAAAGAAAATGTGTTTTGTTAGTTTCAGTCAAATTTGATCGACTAGAAAATGGCCATTTTTCAAAAGTTCTTAGAATTCGACCAAATTAGCCTTGTTAGAACCTTATCGTCAAAGCATAACTAGAAATAATTTTTCTGGAATTTTTAGAGGTTGTATGTGGCCCCGGTGAATTTAAATGTAAGATTGAATTAAATAAATAAATGATTTATATATTAAATTAAAGAAAACATGATGGAGATGATCAAATGGGCTGACGGGACCTAGCCCATTGCATTCGAAACGGGGGTATTTGCCTGGGAACATCTTGCGTTGAGTTGGATTTGGAGTTCATAAAGATTAACAGGCTTCCTCTTTGAATTTAAAAATTAAATAATACAAAAATACGGTATATATACAGTATAAAATACCTAAACCCTAATACCCTTGTCTCTAAAACCTAGCCGCCACCTTATGTTCAATTGCGGTGACTGCTCCTCACTTCCCCCATTAAAATCTATCAATTTGTACACCAAAACCCATTAACCCTTTAGAACTTTTTGAAGAACCTTTCCTCCTTTTTCCATCCATACGAAGATTGGCTTCTATGGTGCAAAATCCGACGAGTTCTGTCCCTTCAAACACCCGCCGTTTTCCCCCTCCTCTTCCCTCGTGGGGTCCACCGAGCTTGTCTTGCTTGGTGGCCACGGGTAGCTCCTTCGAAGATGCCCCTAGCTGTACCCTCCGATCATCACATAGCGGAGCGAATTGGAAGTGATTCCAAGACCTAAGTTCGAACAATTTGGGTTCATGTCGGCATTGGTTCTGAACCAAGAAGAAGGGTGACGTGGCATCAAATTAGTGGTGGGAATTGTTTTGTTATTTTTTTATATAATTTAAATTTCCAATCTTTAAACACTGATAATTTCCACATACAAAATCAGAATTTATCAAGGTCGGATCCGTTAGAATCGTGTTTTCGAGATCTACATGATGGAACTATCCACGACCAGAATAGAGCATTTGAAAAATTCAGCCAAATTTGAACACGAATGATTTCTGAAAACCGATCGGTGTGAGATGAAATCTTTTTATTTAATTAGTTAATTATCTAATCTATTTGTTATGTGACGATTGAATGTGTATGATTCCGATCTGTTATGTGATAATATTGTGGATGACTTATGTTGATCGGTGATGTATAAACACAGATCTGTTTGTGTTGAAAAAAAAAATCATTTTCGAAAGTTATTGATTTGGATTAGACCAAATTGATAAAAATAAATCATTTTGTAAAATCATTGATTTGGAATAGAAAAAAAAATGTTCTTTTATTTGCATTCTTTTATGCAAATATATACATAGAAATATAAATGTTCTTTATTTGCATTCTTTCATGCAAATATATACATAGGAATATAAAATGTTCTTCTATTTTCATTCTTTATGCGAATACACTTTGAAATATAAAATATTCTTTTATTTGCATTATCTAACGCAAATATGCATTGAAATAATTAAAATCATATTTATGTTTGCAATTTTCGATGAAACAAAACATTAGAACTAAAACCTTTTTTTTTTTTTTTGCAATTTCAGATGCAAACAAAACATTAGAATTAAAATTACATTTTGCTTGCATTTTAAATGCAAACAAAAACACTAGAATGAATATTACATTTTTATTTTGTATATTGGATAGAAATAAAAATTTGATTTAAAAGGTTACATTTTTGTTGGTAAATTAAGTTGCAAGCAAAACATTTAATAAAGAATATATTTTATTTGCATATTTAGATGCAAATAAACAACATAGTTAAAAGATTATATTTTATTTGCATATTTGGATGCAAATAAACAACATTTAATAAAGATTATATTTCATTTTCATATTTAGATGCAAATAAACAACATTTAATAAAGATTATATTTTATTTGCATATTTAGATGCAAATAAACAACATAGTTAAAAGATTATATTTTATTTGCATACTTGGATGCAAATAAACAACATTTAAATAAAGATTATATTTTATTTGCATATTTAGATGCAAATAAACATCGTAGTTAAAAGATTATATTTAGATGCAAATAAACATCGTAGTTAAAAGATTATATTTAGATGCAAGTAAACATCGTAGTTAAAAGATTATATTTTTATTTGCATTCTTTGATGCAAATAAATACCGTATTTAAAAGTCGAACTTTCATTTGCATTCTTTGGTGCAAATAAACTGTGAAATTTAAAATTTGCATATTTATTTGCATTCCTTGATGTAAATAAAATACTGAATTAGAAATTGCATATTTATTTGCATTCCTTGATGCAAATAAAATATTGGATTAGAAGTTGCATTTTTATTTGCAAATTTAGATGCAAATAAAACCTTGAATTAGAAGTTATATTTTATTTGCATTCGTTGATGCAAATAAAACATGAAGTTAGAAGTGGTATTTTCATTTGCATTCTTAGATGCAAATAAATCATAAATTAAAATATTATCTTTTTATTTGCATTTTAGATGCAAATAAAAAGCATAGTTTAAGAAGTTACACTTTTATTACAATTGAGATATAATTAAAAGAATAGGATTAAAAATATCATTTTTTACTTTTAAACTAGAGAAGATAAAAAAATAGGTTATAACAAAGTAATCACTTTTGTCACTTTACATTAATTATAACAAAATAATCACTTTTGTCAATTTACATTAGTTGAAACAAAGTAATCACTTTTGTCACTTTACATTAATTATAACAAAATAATCACTTTTGTCAATTTACATTAGTTGAAACAAAGTAATCACATTTGTCACTTTACATTAGTTGAAACAAAATTATTCACTTTTGTCAATTTATATTAGTTGAATCAAACATTCATTTTGTCGAATTATATTGGTTGAAACCAAAAAGGACATTTTTGTCAAAACAGAATTAAACACAAACAGCATTTTGATAAAATAGAATTGTCGGGAAATGAATGTATCACTCTTCTTATACATTTTGTTGAGATAGAATTTATATGCAAATAAAATAATCATTTTTATTTGCATAACATAAAATAGAATTTATATGCAAATATAAAAATCATTTTTATTTTGCAAACTTACATTGGAGCTTATATCCAATTATAAGAATCATATTATTAGTCAAAATATATATTAGAATGTATAAGTGAGTTAAAGTGACATTTCTGTATGTTAATGCATACATTAGAATTTGTATGCAATTTAAAATAAACATTTTCAGGTGTTAGGTTATACATTGAAAAACATATACAAATAAGATTATTTCTTTTATGTGTTAAAATTAAGAATAATTACTTATAAGTAAAGTACAATGAAAATTATCTTTTATTTGTCATCCACAATAATGTCATATAAATAAATTACATTCTATTAAATATTAGAAATGTATAAGAAATTATGTGAGTCAAATATATTTTATTTCGACATTAGGAATAAAATATCATGTTTTATCCATCATTATCAACATGTTGGTAGTATCAAAATTGGTTAAATTCATTAACTAATTATTTATTTATATGTATTGTTATTGGTGAAAACCCGGGTATTGGGATGATAATTGATATACACTAGTCCCAATATTTATTTGTATGTCAATCGATTGATTGACAGGCTACGATGAGCGTTATTATTTCATTTTAATGCTCACACAGTTATGAACTTCACTCTAGCTGTTGAATGAATGGTTTGATGATTATTTATTATTTATTATTATTGTCACTGCCATACGATGCATGAAATCCATATAACCAAAGTTATATGGTAAATGATTGAGTCGCTTTCCGATTTAGAATATCCTTCATATAAAGAATATTTTTAACAAAGAATTTCTTTTAAATAAAGAATAAATCTTTCATCTAAGATTATTGGTATTTCAATTTATATTTATTTATTGGAAAATGATTTTGGGTTTATCGTGAACAATGTTTTTAGAATGACATTGATTTTTTAACCCAGTTAAAAATAAGATTTATTTCTTAAATTGGAATAGTCGTAAAGTAGTGATTTTTGATATAAAAAAACTGAATTGGAATATTACTAAACCTTTGAAATTAAGATTTAAGAATAAATTTAAAAGATTTTATCTTTGATAAGATTAATGGGAACCTTTCCCTAATAATATTTTATTTGAAGAATATTCTGAATTGGAAAGAGGCATTGGATGTATCCTTATAACACTTGATTTTTAATTATAAAAATACGCGAGTTATTTGGAAAGACCGGGCTTAACCCATTCTGAATAATTACTACGACGATTAAAAGTCGAAGACATTGAAGACGGTGGATGAAGACAGGCGATCTTCACATCGAATGGACGACTACTAATGCCTGGCATTGGGTCGCTCCCAGTAAAGGGTTAAAGTGGTTGTTTGTCCGGACGTATTTGTTGATCGTCCGGATACGTGAGCTCCTAGGTGACTCCGGTTTCGTTCAGACCCAGAACGGACTTGTAAATGGATGTGTGTCTGACATTGGATTTCATTCCAGGTAAATTGGTTTCTATTTAATATATATCAGTTGGTGGCGGAGAATTTATTCTCTTGCTTAACACCCTTCTCTGAGACGCACGAGCTTAGAGGTTATACATTGGTAGTTATCGATCGCATGGTATGGACTGTCAATGTGACATGCCAAGTTGCAATTGATCGAGGCTTTTGTTGAAAAGCAGCGCCTTGTGGATGATGATCAAAGCATAGCCTATCTAGGCACAGCTTTTTGTATTTCGTTACCTTACGAGCCTCACACCCCGGTATGAGTCAGAAACGGAGCAAGCGAATGCAGGGAGTGCACACGTTTCTTTCTAGCTAGAAGTGGTGTTTAGGTTTAACACGACCCGACATTTTACTTATGTGGTTGATGGATTTTGAGGCACCTCGGATTTTTATTGGCCGCAATGGCCAATTTATAGGTCCAATAGGATCGGGAAGTGTATGTTATGGAATTGCCAATCAAACCCATTGCACTATTGGGGGACCGACCCTGTAGGATCCAAGGGTTGCCCGTAGGTGTGATCCTGAGACATTGCTAGAGTGTCTCGAATCGGTCAGGATATCGTTTCTAGCCTTAACTCTTGATGGAAACCCAATTTCCGATACGACACCATGTGGTTTTGATTGTAGAACTAGTATGGCGACATAGTATATGGTAGCTATGGCATCTATGATTAATACATTATGATTGAAAGGTTTTTAAAACATATATACACTAATAATAATATCAAATCCGTTTTTATCGTATCAAGCATTTTTGACCATTATAAGGTAAAACTCTATCCTCCGGCTTGCGTTGCATTGTGTGATGGGACCTAAGTCTTATAATGGTTTCATTTTTCTAAAAAGCATTGTGTTGTTTTAATGATTTACTTTATTTATGCACTAGCAATCCAATGGAGTAAACCTGTTCCACGATAGCGGCGTGGTCCTGTGATTAGCCTCCTTATTAGATAAGTTAAGTAAAGATTTCTCACACCAGTCCCATGACTGATCCGTAGTTTGTTTCACTTTGCAAACTCGGTTGCCCTCTTTTCCACATGGGTGGTTGAGTAGCTTATTTTGCAGATATATTGAGCAAGATTCTGGATCGAAGCTTAGAGCTGTGTCCAGAGCAATGATAGCCTTCCGCTGTGATTATTAATATTTGATCCGCTGCAATGTATTACATTTATTGTAATTTAATCTTCCGCTGTATTATTTATCAATGTACTCTGATATATTCTATACTCTGATGTAATATTATTATGATGTAATAAAAGTCTTCTGTTATTTGTTCTAATGTGTTGTATGCCCAAAGTTAACATATTCGGGTTTTGAGCAGTCTTGGTCGATCTAGCGATCGATCGGGTCGGGCGAAATCCGAGTCGTTACAAGATTCCATAATTAATGGAATGTGATTTGGGTTTATCGTGAACGGTGTTTTAAAATAACACTTGCTCTTTAATCCGATTAACAATGGAATGAGATTTTGGATTGTCGTGAATGGTATCTTTAATAATACTGTTCTTAGACCTAATGGAGTTAAGAAAATCAGAAACTAACTGGAGATTAGTTAAGTTGAATGGTTTCCTCTGGGTATTGATCTGATGTTGGTTTCGGCCTTCGGGGTTAATACTTAGGGAATTGTTCACTTGCTAATTTACGATTAGAAGCTGATGGAATGGAATGTGATTTTGGGTTTATCATGAACCGTGTTTTAAATGACATCGTTCCTTTAACCCAGTTAAAGACAGGATGTGGTTTGAATTGAAATCCAAAGGAAGGTTAAAGAATAAATTTTAAAGAAATTATCTTTGATAAAATTAATGGGAACCTTTCCCAAAGAATGTGAATATTTGAATAAAAGAATATTCAGAATTGGAATGAGGCGTGTGTTGTGCTTTTATAGCACTTGTTTTTTATATATGCGAGTTATTCGGAAAGGCCGGGTTAAGATAAGTCGATGATGAAGACGGTGGTTAAAGACCGGAGGTCTTCACATCGTTTGGATGACTACTGATGTCTTGATTGGGCTGTACACCCAAGCCGAGGTAATAAGTGGTGATCGTCCAAGCGTACTTGGAGATTGATGGATATGCGAGGACCTGTCCCCTGTATTGGACATGTGGGGGAGGAATAAGGTGCCTCCGGTTTCGTTTAGACCCAAAACGGACCTGTAAATGGATTGTGCGTCTAACATTGGATTTTATTCTGTGTTGATTGATTTCTGTTAAATATATATCTGTTTGGCGGCGGAGAATTTATTCTCTTGCTTAACGCTCTTCTTTGAGATGTATGAGCTCAGAGGTTATATATCGATAGATATCATTCGCATGGCATGAATTGCCTGTGTGGCATGCTGAGATGCAGTGATCAAGGCATTTGTTGAAAAGCAGAGTCTTGTGGTTGATGATCAAAGCACGGCCTTAATATAACATAGCTTTGTATATGACGTTGATTCACGAGCCTCACACACCGGTATGAGTCAAAAACGGGATTGTGACTGCAGGGAGTGAATGACGTTTCTTTCTTGCTATGGGTGGTGTCAGCGTTTTACTAACCCTGACATTGTTTTTGTTATACTCTTGTGGATGTTGGAATGCGAGGCGCCTCGGATATATCGGTTTCTACGGAGCCGATGGATAGGTCCGATAGGACCGGGAAACGTGTTTTCAGGAATAACACATCCTCAAACGTAAGAGAGGACCAGCCATGAAGATCAAAGGGTTCTCTGCGGGGAGTCCTGACGCATTTGCTAGGGTGTTTCGAAGCGGTGAGGAGCTTGTCCCTTGCCTCGACTCATGATGGAATCCCAATTTCCAATACGAAATCACGGATTTGATTGAAACTTATATATGGCGACATAGTAGATGGTAGCTATGTCGTCTAGGATTGATATTTATGATTGAATTTACTTCTGAAACATATATGCACTAGTAATAATATCAAATGATTTTTCTTTACACGTATGAAGCATATTTTGGCTATTATAAGGTAAAACTCTATCCTCCGGCTTGCGTTGCATTGTTTGATGGGACCTGAGTCTTATAATACCTTCATTGTTCTTTATTTAGCATTGCACTGTTGTTTTATGCACTGGTATTCTTGTAAGGAAACCTGTTCCGCGTTATAAGGCGTGGTCCCTTGATTTACCTAACTTTAAAAATAAAGATTAATAACTGTTTTAGTTCTCATACTAGTCACATGACTGACCTGGAGTTTATTGTTTTGACCTAAACTCTGGGTGCCCTTATTTTCCACACGAGTAGCTAGTAGTTTTGGTTTTGCAGATTTATATTCATAGGATCCTGGTTTACAGCTGGAATGATATCCGGAAAGCTCTGTATCCGTATATTCTTTTCAGTTGTGTTTTGTATTATTTTTCTGTTGCAGTATTGTATTTAAATCTCTGATATTTAGTAAATGTGTAATATTTATTCATACTCTGTATATTATTGTATTCTGATGGAATTGTTGTAATTAACAATGAAATGTTCTTCTGTTTGTGTTTTGATTTGTCTTTTTATCAAAGCAATTCGTTCTTTCCTTTACGGGGAAGTTTGGGTCACCACATTCTCGCTTATGTTCTTTAACTTTTCAGTTTCTAAGAACTTTCAAATTTCTCAAAATTTGGCTAATGCCTTAAATTTCGAAAAATTTCACCATAACCTCCTTTTTATGGGTTGATTGGTAAAACCACAACTTGCTTCACAAGGCCCTCATCAATCAAAAAGAAAAAGCCAAGCGGCTTGCCAATCGGTTCATAAAATCATCAAAAACCAAATAAATACAGTAAATATGTACCTATCTGTCAGGCATACAATTTTATTCCTCTCCTTAGCCTTTGCGCAATAACCTGTTCATTATATATACATGTACATATATCCAATTCCAAACAATTTTCCATTCAGTTCAATATTTGACTCAAATTTTCTTAATCTACCTTTCATTTTCATATTGGTTGTATTATTCCAATATTCTAATTAGTTAAATTAATAATCACACAACACAATCAACAATTAATTAGTTGATTAACCTTTCAAATATATATCTTTTATATACTCAAAATCCAATTCAAGGCCAAATCACAAACAATAAAATCTAACTAGGTTTTTGGTTCTCACACCAGTTAGTCAAAAATATATAGATATCCCACTTTCGAAACTCGAATATAGATACTGATGATGTGGTCGCATTACTAGAATTATCCCCGGGCGACTAGAGTGTGATTCTATATCTATCCAATATATTTAAGACTTTGGGTATGCGTTCATGACGCGTATATGCAAAACCTTCTTATACTCGATAGTCCAAATTAAAAATAAAATAATTAAATCTTTATAACAGGATATAATTTTCAAAACTAAATTTGTTTTTATAAATAATACTCTTCAAACTCATTCTAGGATATTACTGTTCCTATCTCTAATGATTCATTCTTATAGGATGTTAATAATCCTATCTCTGGCGAATTCTTTCGTTTGGTTCTAATGTGTCTTGTTCTCAAGCTTTGTAAACCAAAGCTCTGTTACTAATTGAAACAACCCGAGAAATCTGGTAGGCTTTGCAACTATCCCTTCATTTGCTAAAGCAGCAGGTACTCCCACCGTGGCTCCCAATGGTACCCCAGATACCTTGTTTTACAGCCTCCCTTTGCTTTAGCAGGGTACCCCCACCGTGGCTCCCAATGGTACCCCAAATACCTTGTTTTACAGCCTCCCTTTCGAGCATCCTGGCCTCAATGCCTAACCAACCATAAAAAGGGACATGTAGGGGTAAGAGTCTCAGGTTCGCCACCTAACACAAAGCGAGGACCCCCTATCATAATGCACTCTATAGAAATAGGCATGCCAAATAAGGACAGGTGTGGGAACTCAAAACAGTTATTAAACTTCACTTTAAAATTAGGTAAATCACGGGACCACGCCGCATGCCATGGAACGGGTTTACTCCTATGAATACTTTGAAATAAAATACTTTGTAAACAACGCAATGCTTTTGAAAAAATGAAGCTATTATAAGACTCAGGTCCCATCACACAACACAACACAAACAGAGGATAGAGTTTCCCTTATAATAGCCAAACATGATTAATACGCTTTAAAACAAATTATTTTGATATTACTATAAGTGCATATTGTCAAAACAACTTCAAATATAAATGTATCAATCATAGATGACATAGGTACCATATATTATGTCACCATACATAAGTTTACAACTAAAACTGAAAATTCGCTTATTGGAAATTGGATTCCATCTATGAGTTAAGGCAAAGGATCTTCCTCACCGGTTTCGAGAAACTCTAGCACATGCCTCAGGACTCGAACACAGGCGAGGCCTCGAAACGGTAGGGTCGGTCCACACTTACTTTAGTGGATTGGTTATTCCTGAACAATACGTTTCCTTGTCCTATAAGACCTCCAAAATGGTCAACATGTTGACCAATCATATCCGAGACGCCTCGCAATTCATCATCCACTTAAGTAAAAATGTCTGGGCTCTATACCGTGACACCACTCCTAACTAGAAAGAAACGCATGTTCTCTCTACGATCCCTCATCCCGTTTTTGACTCATACCGAGGTGTGAGGCTCGTGAATTATCGTTATACACAAAGCTATGTTAATTAAAGTCGTGTTTTGATCATCATCCACAAGAATTTGCTTCTCAACAAAAGACTTGATCATTTGCATCTTAGCATGCCACATTGACAATTCATGCCATACAACTAATGTCAATCAATATATAACCTCTAAGCTCGTATGTCTCAGAGAAGGGTGTTAAGCAAGAGAATAAATTTTCCCCCACCAAGCCGATATATACTTAATAGAAATCAATCAACATTGAATGAAATCCAATGTCAGACACACATCCATTTACAAGTCCGTTCTAGGTCTAAACGAAACCGGAGGCACCTTATTTCTCGTCCTATATGCCCAATACAGGAGAGAGGTCCTCACATATCTGGTCGATCTCCAAGTACGTTTGGATGATCAGCACTTATTACCTTTTCTTGGGTGTACATCCCAATCAAGACAACGATAATCATCCAAATGGTGTGAAGATCTCCGGTTTTCAACCACTGTCTTCATCGTCGACCTTTAGTCGCCGTATCAGTTATTCAGAATGGGATAAACCCGGTCTTTCCGAATAACTCGCACATTTTATAATCAATAATCAATTCCTATAAAAACACATCATACGCCTCATTCCAATTCGGAATATTCTTTTATTCAAATATTCACATCTTTGGGGAAAGGTTCCCATTAATTTTATCAAAGATAAGTTCGTTTAAGATTATTCTTCAATCTTCCTTTGGATATTAATTTTAAAAGATTTTATTTTATCTTTCCACAACTTAAACCAATTAAGGTTTATTAACTAGTCAGGATTATTGAATCTTACGGAAGTAACCATTTATTTATTAATCCCAATCTCAACCTATTCATCCCATGGAGCAAAACTGGAAGTATACCATATCTAACACCCACGGTATCATCGGTAAATTTAATTACCATTTATGTTTAAATCTAATTAAAGATTTAAATATTGCCTGGAGTAAAACCGGTGGTACTCCAATCTCGATCATTTCATGAATTCGATAAATTTAATTATCCCATTCTCATTTTAGTCTACTTAAAGATTCATTAAAACTCTAGTTCAGTTTTAATTTCAAAAATCATTACTTAATGATTATCAAAATTTTAGGAAATAAATCCTGTCTTTACTTGGGTTAAAGAACTAATATCATTTAAAAAACAATTCACGATAAAACCCAAATCCTGTTCTATTAAAATGGAACCTTCACGGAATTCATAACAGTATATAATCGATATAAATTTTCGTATTGTACTAATACTGTAAACGGAATAACGACAAAGCCTTTTAAATTCCATAAATATTAATGGTCTTCCTTCATAGAAGCTCATCTCAATTACAAATAAATCGAATTCCACTCAATTCCAATTTAATATATTAAATTGGAAAACTTTACTTTGGACAATTTCCATTAAATCTTAATTAAAAGATTTATAAACTCTAGACTATAACTTCATTGTGAATCGGGTTCAAGAACCAATATCATTTAAAACACAGTTCACGATAAACCCCAAATCCTGTTCCATTAAAATGGAACTTTCACGGAATTCATAACAGTATATAATCGATATAAATATGCATATCGTACTAATATTACAAACGGAATAACGGCAAGGCCTTTTAAATTCCATAAATAGTAATGGTCTTCCTTCACAGAAGCTCATCTCGATTATTAATAAATTGAATTCCACAATTCCAATTTAATATATTAAAATGGAAAACTTTACTTTGTATAATTTCCATTAAATCTTAATTAAAAGATTTATAAACTCCAGATTATAACTTCACGGTTAATCGGGTTTGAGAACTAATGTCATTTAAAACACCATTCACAATGACCCGTAATCAACTACCATTCAATTCCAATTATATTAATTAATTGGAAAACTTCATTAAATCTTAATTAAAAGATTCACTACTTTCTCATCTGTGTTTAAGAACAGTGTTATTAAAGACACCATTCACGACAAACCCAAAATCCAATTTGATATTAAATACAAGGCTCTGAATAGAAATTATATCGACTTATATTCAATATCAAATTCTGAAAATAACGGATATCGTATTGTGAATAATGATATCTATATCTACCAAATTCCTTAACAATATCTGTATAATCAAGGAATCAAATATTGAAACATTCCGAAGATTATTTCCATTCAAATCCGTTCCAATTCATACATTGGAGAATTTTGGTTATATCAAAACCATTTCAATTCCTTCCTGATCTTTACTCAAATTGTTAACTAGTTCATTTAGATAAATATCTTTTATCTTTCCAAAATTTGGAATATTTAATCCAAAATCTTTTCAAATCATTTAATACGATGTAACACAATTTATCCATATTTTCATTAATTTCAATATTGCTATTTCAGTCGATTTCCATATACGGCCATCGAACTGCATTTACAACAACCATTTCAAATATTGACTTGGACACATTTAAATATCTAACCGTTATATTTCAAATCTCTTTTTATCGTTCGAAATATCTTTTCGATACGAACCCAACGGTTCCGGTTTTAGGAGAATCCGACGGTTGGATCTCCCATTACATCAATTCGATGTTAATGGTTGAATTTCGCAAACGGTCGTTGCGCGATACGTTCTATTCAAATCATTTAAATATATATATAAAATATATTTCATCGTTTTTCATTTAAAACATATTTTATATAAAAGTTTATGAATTCGTTTTAAAACGATTTCAACTTCCTTTTCAATTTTAAATCAAAATTAAACAATCTATATTATTATAATATAAAAATAATAATATTTTCAACATATCAGATTTTGAAATCAAATCTTTTTGATGTTCATTATAAAATGAATAAAATCAAAAGAAAAGTCTGTTCGAGTTAAAATGGCGCACATCTACTTAACTCGGCTTCATATATTTCAATATTTTTGTATCCATCCAAAATCTAACATCAAAATCATATTTTGATTTTTCACTGAATATTATTTTAAAATATTCGTTATTTCTGAATTGGAATCAGGCTCAATCAATTACCATATAATTTTATTTATATGGATTCCATACATCGCATGTATTCAAAAATAGTGATAAACAGCTATTGAACATTCAATTCACATCCAGAGTACAATTACGACTGTATAAGCATTAAATAATTAAATAACGCTTATCACAGCCTGTCAATCAATCGGTCGACAAACAACTAAATCCAAGGGAGATGTGAACTAATTATCATCCCCAGAGCAGTGTGGGGTTTTCAACCATCAACAAATAATTAGGCAATGTGTAAAATTAACGTCCCAATACCCGTGTGTGGTTTACATTACAATCCATGTGAATTTATTTATAGTTTAATAATAATGGCATTAAAACTATAAACATCCAACAATCATCAAACAACGTTTGCAATCACAGGAAATAGATATATATTCAGTTATAAAAATAAATAACTGTACAAATTTTTTGAGTGAGAGAGTTCTCACATTGGTTACCACTCCGTCAGTCTTTAATTGGCGATGGTTTTAACTGAATTAAACTGACGTTTAATTTAGTCAAAAATTCCAACTGCTTCCAAATTCCTCTTAGTCAGTTCTGAAATGTAGAGTTTGTTGTCACGATCTCAACGCAACTGAAATCGTAGGATTTCGATCTCGTATGAAAAATATATGATAATTTATACATTTCATTACATAATTAATTAGTCAAATAATTAGCAAAATTAATCACCCCTTAATCATTTTCCATTTTGTAATCCTTCATCTCCATCGTCGAACCCATCTTGGCTAGGAAAAATCCGTTGTTGCACGCACTATGAGGTGCCGGGTCTCGATCATCGGCCACCACAAGGAGCGCCTCCATCCTCCGCCAGTTGTGGCGTGCCACTCGGTGGCCTCACCTCCCAGAAATCCACGCTCAAACGACCAATGTTTGAGAGGAAAAATTGAATGGCTCAGGCAGCCATTCTTCATTATACCCATACCAAATCGAAGCTTGTGAATCGCTCTACAATATTTGTTTTATGAGTTTCGATTAATTCTTCGTGGATTTTGTGAAAATTTGAGAGAAAGAATTGAACAAAAGGGGCCATCGATTTCGCATATGTCAGCTGAAGAAAAGCCATTGACCACGGATAGATTAAATTAGGGTTTTGACCAATACCAATTTTGACCATATATATATTATAATATTAATTAATTCAATTATTACTTATTTATCGATCCAAACTCCAAATCAAACCCAACAATTGTCGTCCCCAACCAAACACCCGCATTCCGAACACAATGGGATATGTTTTGTAAGCTAATTCGATTGTTTCGATCAGTTTTTATCAAAATTAAAATATAAATTAATATAACGGTCAATATTGAATTCCAATGTACATTTTAATTTACCAGGGACACATACTGACTCCAAAAATTATGAAAACTGAAGTCAATCTATGTTTTGACGATGCGGTCCTAAAAAAATTAATTTCATCAAATTTGGATACCGTTTGAAAAATGACCCTTTTTACTGGCTTATTAAATTCAAACTAAAATTGAAAATGCATTTAATTTCACCACGCTCACATATTTAGTCCAAATGACTTAAAATTTTAAACTTGACAATAATTTGACATTTCGGATCCAACTAAAGTGGTTTCGTTGAAAATGGAGGTCGTTTGCAAATTGTCTATTTTTAAGGGCTATATATTATTAAAAAATATATAAATTCTATAGCGACTATTTTAAATTTTAAAATGGGCATAACTTACAATTTATAAAGTGAAATCTCAATTTCTCACATTTTTTAGAAATATATAATTAAATAGATTTTAACGTTTCTTGTTTCATCTAATTCTGATTTATATTCAATTCTGTACATTCATTTGAAATTTAAAATTGAATTTTCGAACTACCGCGCCATTTCAAGCTTATTTTACAATTAATATAAATTTATACATTCTAACTTCGATTTAAAATAATTTTAAATCGTCATTTATTAAAATAAACCATTTTTAAATATTAAAATCCATTAAATTCAATTAAAAATAAATTATAAATTTGTTCCAAAATTCCGAGTTGTTACAGAAAAGGTCTAGTAGAATTTCAAAGTTTTAAATTGATTGGATTTATTTTGTGATCGTGGAAAATTTAAATGCGTGATTTTTAGTCTATGATTTATAAAGGACTTTTACAATGACCATGAAATTCGACGAAACATGACCCATCGTGTCTGGAATATTCTTTTATGCTAGGATTAGGAGTTTCATCTCGATTGGAGATCGTATGTGATGGTTTTTGCATGATACTTCATGGCGAAGTTTCATAAAATATTATTTTAATACATCCACTTCCTTATTTATACCAGATATTTCTCAAACCCTAAATGTTACTTCGCGTGGTCAGCTCAAAATGGAGCCGCCACCTACCTTAAGTAACAATTGAATCGTTTTAAATCCTTTAAATTTTCTTCTAATCGTTTGGTCAAATCCAAGAGTTCATAACTGGAAAATTTGATCAATGAAGTGAGATATTTATTCCAACCAATCATGATCAGTTTTTAACGATCGCGGTGGCTAGAATTAACTCAAGAAGTCACTGTCTTCGTGGGGTTCGTACGGGTGTAAAGCGCGAGCTGCTATGGGCGATGGAGGTAGATGGGGAGGCGCTCAGGCCGGTGCTATCATATCAATGGCAGCAGGAGGAACTGAGGGACGAAGGTGGAAATATTTGTGTGTGTGGTAGCGTGAAGACTAGGAAGAAGTGTGGGGGACACAAATAAAGGACGTAGGGGAATTTTTTTGGCGTGAGTCTTATTGTATGAGAAGGGACTGTGCGAAATAATAGGGGAGTTCATAGTGCAGGGGAAGCTCGCGTGTTTTGTCAAGGTGTTTTGTAACGAAATGTGAGCAATAGTTGGAGTCTCTAAAGCTATCGTGACTAGAAAGGGCGATAGTTGTGGAGGGTTTACATGAGCATGGTAGGGTGTGTGTTCGTACTTCAGAAATGGCAGAGGGATGTCTGAACTCTAGTTCCAATACGTGAAAAAGGATTAGGGGTAATCGGTCCTTATTGTAATTAAACAGTTTGTTTAAGTAATCAATTTTAAATTTTAGAAAATTGTTAATTTTGATTATAATCAAATACTAAAATATTTATAAACTGTGCGTGTTTCCGATTCTTGGGAATAAATGAAGGAGCAGATAATCAAAGATGGTTGATCAACATGTAACCTTTAGGAACGTAATGGCATGTTCGACAAAGGAGGGAACGAACAAACTGGAAAACATAATCAGCCTATAACCGATGTGTTAAAAAAGTAATTAAAGTAATTAGAATTAAATAATTTTACTAATTAAAGGAGTAAATTAAATTAATTTAATTTAAATTATATGTTTATATTTTGTATAACTTTCACATTTGTGATCAGAATTGGATGAGACTGTGTATGGACCGTATCAAAGAACCCTATATTTTGGAACTAACTTGGACAGTAATGGAGACAGCTGGAAATTATAGTTAAACTAAATGACTGTTTAATTTAACTATAACTGAACGACTTCAACAGTATATTGAATCAAGGTGAGTTAAACTCACTCAGTTCTTCCCACTTATAATTTATATAAGTAGGGTTTTATAATTGTGTGCTACGGTTGCTAATGGTTGACTGTTTGATAACTATATATTAATATATTAACTGAACCAGTTAAATTAAATGTTCATTTAATTTCTTTAAAAACCAAATCATTACTTTAACGATTGGACCCAATAAAGTTAACTTACCTTGTTGGTCACGATTATAAAATGAACATGTTTAATTGTTTGAATTGTTTGTTAATTGGTTGATGTTAAATAATCGTTATTTACTGCTATAAAAATTATCAGGAAAATGGAATTGAATGATCTGATTTGAGACAACCAATTTGGATAAAGGGAAGAACAGGTTGGAAGGATCCAGCTGGATTCCTCAAATATATTAGACGTTATTTATTTTTATATTATCAAAATATGAACTGTCCTGATTGGGTGATTGATTTTATTATTGATAGTTGACTAGAAATTCAACCTTTGTTTTATTTTGATAAACGGGCAATATTGGTTGAGTAACTAGCAGAAAATGGCCTAAGAATAAATTGTTTTTTATATTGATTTACCATTAGGAGAATCGATAGAACTAAAGTTATAAAATTTATTTTTTAACCGGAGATAGATTTTGAAATATACTATTTTGAATAAAAGCTTATTAAAAGGAAATAAATAATTATTATTTATTATTTAAGTTTGTAATTAATTGATAATTGATTTTATGAAGTAAATTCTGATGTTAATCAGATTTATAAACAAGTGAATAGAAATTAACCTAACGGTTAAAGGTTGGATAATTGTTTTAAGAAACAATTAAATGAAACTATTTGAATTAATTATATTATTAATCAATTTAAAGTGAGAACTAATTGGAATCGATTAACGAGATAACTATGTTTGAATCGACTAAGTCGACCATTTCAACTGGGATTGATAACTAAATTAGTTTGTTTTGAATTAGTCTAAGAAAATAGTTTAATAAATATTTGTTTTAATTTTAATAATATTTTAAAAAGGAATTCACTATATATTTTATTTAATAAATAAATTAACTACTGAAGTAGTTAATGATTGAAGTAAATTATTATTTTAATTAATAATAATTTAGGAAATTACTTTTTAATTGAAATTCCATTTAAAAAGAAATCTAAGTTGAAAGAAAATCTAACTGAACTATGAAAGGAGTTTATGAACGGGCTTTTATTTTAAAATCCGAGTTTTTATAACGAAGTTATGAAAGGAAATTTAAGCGAATATGTGAAAACCCGTAACTTCCCCGGTGAGGAAAGCGCGGATAGTTCGAGAACAAGCCACAACAGAACACATACAGAAGAACATTTCATTGCTATTACAACAATTCCATCAGAATACAAGAATATACAGAGTATAAATGAATAATTTACATTCGATAAATATCAGAGATTACAATAAATTACATAGCAGCGGAAAAATAATACAAAGCACAACTGAAGGTGATATACGGATACAGAGCTTTTCGGATATCATTCCAGCTGTAAACCAGGATCCTGTGAATATAAATCTGCAAAACCAAAACTACTAGCTGCCCGTGCGGAAAATAGGGGCACCCAGAGTTTAGGTTAAAACAATAAACTCCAGGTCAGTCATGTGACTGGTGTGAGAACTAAAACAGTTATTTAAAGCTTTACTTTAAAAGAGAGTAATTCAAGGGACCACGCCGTATAACACGGAATGGGTTTCCTCCCAAGAATACCAGTGCATAGAATAAACAACGCAATGCTTTTTCGAAAAATGAAGCTATTATAAGACCCAGGTCCCATCACACAATGCAGCGCAAGCCGGAGGATAGGGTTTTACCTTATAACAGCCAAACATGCTTGATACGTTTAAAACAAATCATTTGATACTATAATAAGTGTATAGTGTCAAAACAATTTCAATCATAAATATAAATCATAGACGGCATGAGTGCCCCATCCCACTATATCGCCATACTAGGCTCTACAAATAAAACCGAAATACACGTATTGGAAATTGGATTTCCGTCATGAGTCGAGGTAAGGGGCAAGCTCCTCTCCGCGTTCGAGACACTCTAGCAAATGCCTCAGGGTTACGCACTCTGGGCAACCCCGGATGCGGCTGGGCCGGTCCTCACTTACGTTAGAGGATTAGTTATTCCTGAACACACGTTTCCCGGTCCTTACAGACCTATAATCGAGGCGCCTCATTCCAACAACCACAAAGGTGAAAAGTATATAAATGTCAGGGCTGGTAAGTCACTGACACCACCATAGCTAGAAAGAAACGTCGTGCTCTCCCAGCGGTCCGTATCCCGTTTTTAACTCATACCGAGGTGTGAGGCTCGCGAATCCACGCTATACACAAAGCTACGCCACAAAGGCCGTGCTTTGATCATCAACCACAAGACTTTTCTTTTCAACAAAAGCCTTGATCATTGCATCTCAGCGTGCCACACAGGCAATTCATGCCATGCGACTGATGTCCATCGATATACAACTTCTGAGCTCGTACGTCTCAGAGAAGGGCGTTAAGCAAAAGAATAAATTCTCCGCCGCCAAACAGATGTATATTTAATAGAAATCAATCAACACAGAATAAAATCCAATGTCAGACACACAATCCATTTACAAGTCCGTTCTGGGTCTGAACGAAACCGGAGGCACTTTCCTCGCATATCCATCCATCTCCAAGTATGTCTGGACGACCACCAACTATTTCCATCCTATTGGGTGTACAGCCCAATCAGGATCGTTAGTAATTACCCAAACGATGTGAAAACTTCCAGTCTTCGACCACCGTCTTCATCTTCGACATATCGTCGAATCGGTTATTCAGAATGGGTATAAACCCGGCCTTTCCGAACAACCCGCGTATATTTAAAACAAATGTTACACAAACACAACATACGCCTCATTCCAATGCAGAATATCCTTTTATTCACAAAATCACATTCTTAGGGAAAGGTTCCCATTAATTTTATCCAAGATAAATTCTTTAACATTTATCCTTTAATCTTCCTTTGGATGTCGTTTCAAAACCAGATTATGGTTTTCTAAACTAGTCGAGATTAGCGAACCACACCGAAGTAATTATTTATTTTATTTCCCAATCCCAACCTATTCATCCCATGAAGCAAAACTGGTAATACTCCATATCTAATACTATGGTGTTATCGGTAAAATTAATTACCATTTCACGTTCAAATCTAATTAAAGATTTAACTATCGCTTTGGAGCAAAACTGGCGATACTCCATTCTCGCTCATTTCTAAATTTGATAATTTAGATTATAGATTCACATTTCAACCTAATTGCAGATTCGTTAAAACTCCTTTTACTGGGTTAAAGAACTAGTGTTATTTAAAACACAGTTCACGACAAACCCAAATCACATTCTATTTATTATCGGGTTAAAGAACTAGTGTTATTTAAAACACCGTTCACGATAAACCCATTTCAAATCCAATCAAATATATTAGAAATTCCGATTATTTAAAACCCCTTTTTAAATCTAATTTATTTATTTAAAAATAATTGGGTTTTAAATTTAGTTCAAAACTAGTTCATTTCGATAAAAATCCATTTTTATCTTTTCAAATATGGAGTTTTTCATCCCAACTTTTCCCAAATCATTTCTTATGATTTTACACAAATTATTGATATTTTTAATAATTTTATCAAGGCCCGTACAGTCGATTTCCAACAATGGCCATCGAACTGCACTTATAACGACCTTTTTCAAATTTGATTTGGACGTATCTTCAAATTCAACCGTTAGATTTTGAATTTCAAATATTCGTTAGAAAGCTCTTTTCGATACGAACCCAACGGTTCCGGTTTTAGGAGAATCCGACGGTCGGATCTCCCATAATGTCCGTTTGAAATAAATGGTCGAAATTCACGAACTGCCGCGGCGCGGCGCGTTCTATTCAGGCCATTATATTATATATATAATATATATAATATATATTTCGTCGATTACCATTCAAAACGAATTTTATAAATAGTTTTGAATTCGTTCAAAAACAATTTCAACTTCCATCTCAATTCAAATCAAAATTGAATCTTTCCTTATAAATTCGTTTTAAAATTCATTTCTATTCAATTCAAATTTCAATTCAATTTGAATTCATTTAAATTAGTTTTAAATTCAATTCGAATTCGATTCAATTCAAAGTGGTTTTCTATTCGATTCAATTCAAATTGGTTTTCTATTCGATTCAATTCAAATTGGTTTTCTATTCGATTCAATTCGAATTGGTTTTCTATTTGAATCAAATTCATTTCATTTTCTATTCAGTTCGAATTCATTTTCTTTTCAAATCAAATCAAATTCAATTTAAATCAAATTCATTTTCTATTCAAATCAAACTCATTATATATTCAATTCAATTCGAATTCGTTTTATATTCGATTTATTTCGAAATCGTTTTATATTCAATTCATTTCAAAATTGCTTTATATTCAATTCATTTCGAAATTGCTTTATATTCAATTCATTTCGAAATTGCTTTATATTCAATTCATTTCGAAATCGCTTTATATTCAATTCATTTCGAAATCGCTTTATATTCAATTCATTTCGAAATCGCTTTATATTCAATTCATTTCGAAATCGCTTTATATTCAATTCATTTCGAAATCGCTTTATATTCAATTCATTTCGAAATCGCTTTATATTCAATTCATTTCGAAATCGCTTTATATTCAATTCATTTCGAAATTGCTTAATATTCAATTCATTTCGAAATCGCATTATATTCAATTCATTTCGAAATCGCTTTATATTCAATTCATTTCGAAATTGCTTTATATTCAATTCATTTCGAAATTGCTTTATATTCAATTCATTTCAAAATGAAAAAAATCGATATAAATATCGTTCACATCAAAATGGCGTCAATCTAATCAACACGGCTTCATATATTCCTTTATTCTATTCAACAAATGAATATTTATTTTTGTCAACACACGACTCATCTCAACGAATGAGTACTGTCCACGTGTTACTATTTTTGTTAAATTATTTCGTTCAACACATGACTAATCTCAACGGATGGGTACAGTCAACACATGAACATTTATTTTATAGTGATAAAGATATAAATTTTATTGTTAAAATATTTCGTTCAACACATGACTAATCTCAACGGATAAGTACAGTCAATACATGAACCTTTATTTTATAATATTCTTTATCTTCTAAATTGGAATGAGGCCCAATCAATCACCATATAAAATTAATTATGTGGATTTTCATACAACACATGTATATTATAGCATTGAGAAATAATCAACCATCAACCAAAGTGCACTACACTGTATAGGCATCAAATATAGATATCTAACGCTTATAACAGCCTGTCAATCAATCGATCGACATATTTAATCAATCAGGATGAGTGAACTTCATATTTCATCCCAACACCCGTGTGGGGTTTTGTGACGGCCCGTCCCGCACCAGCCTGCATTTCCTCTGGAAGTGCGCTGTACACATGCCCAGCTAGCACAGAACGGTCGTCAGAAGAGAAGAAAGAAGAGAATAAACTAATCAAGGAACCTGTAGAATGTCTCACAGCGCATGGGATAAAATATAATAATAACATACTTGACATAAAACAGGCGAGACAGTGCATAAGCTGATAACTAAAATCAACATCAATCATCAGAGCAACGGAAATCCATATACAGCTTATTACAATTTTCCAAATTTACTGTCTCTAAGCAAAAGAAAGCTAAAGTAGAAGATACACCAACAATGCCCAAGCAGTGATCTTCAACAACACAGGGAGAATACTATATATGTTACGTGGAAGCCTCCTGCTCGTCTCCGGATCATCTACCCGTGCATCACCAGCTAACCTGTCTCTAGTCTGCTCGTGTGAGCACCCAGAGTAATAAGAAGAGACATAAAACTCTGGGTCAGACATAAAGCCTGGTGTGAGCGATAAGCATCTAAACAAAGTAATAACAGGTATACTAAACCATACCTGAACCTGGACCTGCAACCAAAGAGTTAGTACCACATACCATACAATGCTCTAAGGTGCCATAGTAAATAGTGTAAGAATACGGGGGTGGGGTGTGCATGTCACAATGATAGCAAACAAATCATCCATATCAACCATCCTCACACCTCTCACTCAGTGCGTAAAGCGTACGACATCTACCACTTTGGAACACTAGACAAATTGAGGTAACGACGAATCCCAACTTGTAGAAACCCTGCTGTGACCAAGCCAAACACTTGGAGTCATGACCAAACATTTCAATGACCCACTTCATTGGTCGTAGCCCTTGGTTCTACCGATGCCATAATGGCCCTGAATCCGCCTTCGTACCTCCTACCATAGTGGTCCAAAGCTATAGACGTCGATAACTCCTTTGCACGCGTCCCGCAGCAAAGCCCAATCATAAAGCCCACTCATTGGTTCCCAGCTGGATCCTGAGTCAAAGCTCCTCATTTGGGCTTCCTTTGCATCTCGGGTTTTAATCGAATTGGAGTGGGTCTTCAAAAGAGTCATCACGGAGTAGTAAAAGTACACGTCCGGTTCGGTCCGGTCACCCATGCTCGGTTCGGTTCGGATACGTACCCCGGTTCGGTTCGGAGTGCCACCATCCTCTGGGTTCGGGTCCTTCTCCCTCATGCGGTTCGGTTCGGTGCTCTCCCTCATGCGGTTCGGTTCGGTGATTCTAAAGCGGTTCGGTTCGGATACTCCATAGCTTGAGTGCCTCCGTCTCCGTCTCGTCTGCATCAGTTCGGTTCGTGTATTGCTCTCGGTTCGGTTCGGAATATGGTATCAATGCTCCTCTTTCTTCCACTTCAGTCCTCCTTGTTCCTTCCGATCCCATGCTACGCCCCTCCGATCTGATCAGGACTTCCTTGTTGCCTCTTCACGTCATGCTCCAGAAAATACCACGCCCCGGTCCGGTTCGGATATGTCCGATCCGATCCCCTACCCGATCCGATCCGGTTAGATACCCTGCAGTTTTCTGCAACTTTCCAGCAACTGTTTATACGCCTCTCGACGGCGTTTTCGACCAATCTAACTATTGGAATCAATCACAAAGCATACCAAAGAGTCATAGCAACATATAACAGCAACCACAAGCAACAAACAACAATTTAAATGAATCAAAATGGATCAAAAGTGGCCAAAACCTCACATTTTTCCTATAATCCCTCTTAATCATGTTTAAGCATACGATTAGCAAAACACATCGAAATTAACCCAAATTTCTAACAGAGCCTTAAAACATTATTTTAGAATTTTAAGAATTTTTCCAGAATTTATTTACGTATAAATTCGCTAATCTTCACTAATTACCCTTAATCACCGTAATTAGTGCAAAAACTATGCAAATCACTCACCTTTGCCACAACTAGAACCCCAAAACTGAAATATGCTCTGATTTGGCGCTGTTCCCAATCTTATACAGCAGCTCCAACCTTGCTTTGGTGCTTTTTCTTCTTAATTTAATGTTTGCTAAGCCTAATCTTCAATTAGAAGGTGATTTTTGGGTGTTTTAGAGAGATTTAGAGAGTGGAGGCCATGACTAGGTTAAGAGGAATGAAAGTGGCGGCTCAAAACTGAAATGAAAGTGATAACCTAACCCTAATCAGTCCTCCTATACCTCTAAACCCGAAATTCCCCTGTGGGCCTAGCTGCTAATCACCCGGTTAAGCCCAATTAAGCTGTTTTTCACCGTCTGAAACTTGTTTCAGCCATATCTCCCAAACGGTAAGTCCGTTTGGCTAATGTGACCACTCTACGGAAAGAGTTCGAAGCCAATGGAAGTGGTTTCAGGTCAAAATTCCTTTCCAGTCAAAAGTTATGGCCAAAACAGTGCCAACTAGGGGTAAAATGGTCATTTAAAAATCGGGAAAAATCATGAACATGGGAAATGACCCCAATAGTCGTCTCCCAAAGTTACATGACCATACGACTTTGTATGTGAAAGAAATAAATATTCTAGGATCGTATGATGCGTAGAATGCGGGTCGTTACACTCTCCCCCCCCCTTAAGAAATTTCGTCCCCGAAATTCCTTAACCCAAAACATACAAAGGATCCCGCATGCCTAACAACCATATACAACAATCAAATATGCAAAACAAGCAAACAAGCTTATCCTAGCATGCGGAAAACTAAATCGAAGTCAAAATCTTACCAGGCAAAGAGTTCTGGATACTTCTTCCTTATGTCCTCCTCTGTTTCCCAAGTACAATCATTCTCGTCCTCGCTCCACTGTACCTTGACTAGCTTCACCGCCTTCCTTCGAAGTTGCTTCATGTCGTGCGCGACAATACGGGCCGGCTTACGGTTCCCAGCCGCCTCGGGTTCTATTTCGAAGTCCTCTAACTGATCAGGTGAAATAGTCATATCTGAGTCATGAACGAACTTCCTTAGCTGGGAAACATGAAATACGTTGTGAACTCCCGCCATCTTCTCTGGTAAGTCAATTCTATATGCCAAATTCCCGACTAGTTCAAGAACAGGGAATGGGCCAACGAATCTTGGTGCCAACTTGCCTCTCCTGCCGAATCGTATTACGCTCTTCAACGGGGAAGTCTTGACAAACACCAAGTCACCAACGGAGAATTTTAGGTCTCTTCTCCTCTTATCAGTATAACTCTTCTGCCTATCTTGGGCAGCCTTCATTCGTTGTTGAATGATTTTGATCTTATCTGAAGTTTCCCTCACCACATCTGGTCCAAGCATAAACTTCTCGCCAGTCTCTATCCAACATGATGGTGAGTTGCACGGTCTTCCGTACAAAGCTTCAAACGGAGCCATACCAATACTGGATTGGTAGCTATTATTATATGCAAACTCTACTAGATGCAAATGGTCATCCCATGATCCACCAAAATCCAATATACATGCTCTCAAGAGATCTTCCAAAATACGATTCACCCTCTCCGTCTGACCGTCGGTCTGAGGATGATAGGCGGTACTGAGATGTAACTCTGACCCTAGAGCCTCTTGCAAGCTCTTCCAAAACCCACTAGTGAACAACGGGTCTCGGTCACTCACAATGCTTTTAGGTACTCCATGAAGTCTCACTACCCACTTCATATACAATTCTGCTAACTTAGCTGCCGTTTTGGTCGATTTGACTGGTATAAACCTTGCGCTTTTAGTCAGTCGATCTACAATTACCCAAATGCTGTCATATCCCGATCTAGTCCTTGGTAATCCATCGATGAAATCCATCGAGACTTGCTCCCATTTCCATTCGGGAATTTCTAATGGTTGCAACAACCCACTAGGCTTCTTTTGCTCGGCTTTAACTAGCTGGCAATTCATGCATTTGGATATAAACTTCCCAACGTCTCTTTTCATTCCTTCCCAGTAGTAGGTCTGCTTCATATCTCGATACATCTTATTACCACCGGGGTGTATAGTCAGCTTTGAGTGATGACATTCTCCAAGCACTTCATCTCTCAATCCTTTGACATTGGGTACAACAAGCTTTCCATTCTTTCTAAGCCATCTATCTCGATCAAGCCCAAACTTGTTCATCTCCTCATCGATACCCATCTCTAACTTGGAGATGATTTCCAATAGGTTAGGATCGTCCCTCTGACTAGAGCCGATCCGCTCAATCAAAGTGGGTCTGATCGTCAAACTTGCTAACATTTCTGGATCCAATTCGCACTTTGGTCTGAAATCAAACCCCGCGATAAACTCCAGTTGCTTCCATTCAAGGAACATAGCCCCTAAGCTGGCATGTCTTCTACTCAATGCATCAGCCACCGCATTGCCCTTTCCTGGTGTGTATGCGATGTCAAAATCATAGGAAGCTAAGAACTCTAACCATCTCTGCTGACGGAGATTCAGATCTTTCTGAGAGAAGAGATACTTTAACAACTTATGATCTGTAAACAGCTCAAATCTTTTTCCCAAGAGATAGTGTCTCCACATCTTTAACGCGAACACGATCGCTGCCAATTCTAAATCATGGGTAGGGTATCTTCTCTCATGCGGTTTCAATTGCCGACGTGCGTAAGCTACAACCCTACCGCCTTGCATCAATACAGCACCCAGTCCGGTACCACAGGCATCCGTGTATACCGTTATCTCTTCATCCCCCTTAGGAATAACTAACACTGGTGCGCTTGTCAACTTGTCCTTTAGACTTCTGAATGCATTCTCGCACCTTTCATCCCAGACAAAAGCTTGATTCTTCTTGGTCAACTGGGTCAATGGTGCTGCTATCTTGGAGAAACTTTGGATAAACTTACGATAATACCCCGCTAACCCCAAGAAACTTCTTACATCTGTTGCATTCTTGGGCGTAGGCCAATCCTGTACCGTAGCCACCTTCGCCGGGTCCACGGGAATCCCATTTTCTGATACAACATGGCCCAAGAACCTCACTTCCCTCTTCCAGAAGTGACACTTAGAAAACTTGGCTTTCAATTGGTGTTTTCTCAACACCTCCATCGCTACTCTTAAATGTTCCTTGTGTTCTTCCTCTGTCCTCGAGTAGACCAAAATATCATCAACGAACACAAGGACAAACTTATTCAACTGATCTCTGAATACCCTATTCATAAGATCCACAAAATATGCTGGGGCATTGGTCAGCCCGAATGGCATGACCAACCACTCATAAAACCCAGACGGCGTCCGAAATGCCGTTTTAGCTATACTCTCAGCTTCCACTCTAAGCTGATGAAAACCTGTCGCGAGATCCAACTGAGAAAATATTCTCGCGCCACTCAACTGATCGAACAAATCATCTATCCGCGGTAGAGGATACTTGTTCTTCCTCGTCACTTTATTCAACTCGCGGTAGTCTACACACAAACGAAGGGAACCATCCGCCTTGGTAGCAAACACAACTGGTGCTCCCCATTCAGAAACACTCCTTCTGATAAATCCCTTCTTCAAAAGATCGCTGACTTGCACCTCGAGCTCTCGCTGCTCTCTTGGTGCCATACGACGAAGTGGCATCACTATAGGCCTGGCATCTTTTACCAAATCAATACGAAACTCAATCTCTCGGTGTGGTGGAAGTCCGGTCACTTCTTCGAAAACATCCGGATACTGGCCAACCACGGGCAAACCTGACAACTCACTATGCGGAATGTCGAGGGAGTTTAGAAAACTAGCCAATACCCCCTTACTGGGTAAACCACCAAACACTATCCTCCGCCCATCATCCGCTCTAGCTGTCACCAACAAGCCCTCACAGTCTACCACCACCCCGTATCTTTGGAGCCAATCTACTCCTAAAATAATGCCAAACCCAGTAAAGCCCAAAACAAAGCAATCATAAACAAACATGCATCCATGACTCGATAAGACCACATTACGACAAATCAAGCTAAGGCTAGTCGAACCACCAACCGGGTTCGTCACTACTAAAGGTCTATCGACAATCTCGGGCTCCAATCCCAACCTATCTACCAGGTCACTAGATATGAAAGGACTGGAAGCTCCGGTATCAAACAAAACTCTAACAGGAACATCATAAACAGAAAGCATACCTTGAATGACGACATTCTTTCCCTTCTCCGCCGCAGTTGGGGAATTCGACGAAGAAGGAATAGCATTAAGGGCATATGCTTTCACCATTTGCTTTTCTTTAGGGGGCTGTGGACACTTGTCCTTGTGATGTCCCATTTGGCCACAGTTGAAGCACTTCCTATCCGCTGGCTTGGCCCGACAATTACTAGCATAATGGCCCTTCTTACCACAGTTGAAGCACTCAACATCTTGCTTATTCTTTTTCTTCTGGCCATCCTTAGCTTGGTTCTGCTTTCTCTTATTCTGGGAACCACCCTTGCCTCCACCACTTGCTTGTGGTTTTGGCTCTTCTGCAGATGCAACCTCAGTCTTCGACTTAGGGTAGAGACTTTCTGATCTTAACGCTTTCCCCACAATCGATTCAAATGTCTCATCGATGTGGTTAATAAGTTTTTCCCCCAAGTACTGATCCAAACCAGTTATGAATTTCTCATTCTTTTTCTCGGCAGTATCAATAAGAGATAACCCATATTTTGATAAAGTGTCAAATTCAGCAATATATTCCGAGACAGCTCTGCCATTCTGCTTGAGCTCCAAGAATTTCTTAAACAGCATTGACTTCTGAGCAGCTGGGATGAACTTCTCACTGAAGCGAGCTTTAAACTGCTCCCAAGTGATCTGATCTTCGGGAGTAGCTGCCTTTGTAGCATTCCACCAATTCATTGCCCGCCCTTGCAGCTGACGGGACGCTAGCTTTCTTTTCATCGCATCCTCGATACCCAAATCCTCGAAGATACGTTCGCAACTATCCAACCAATCCTGAACGTCCGTAGCCGACTCCGTTCCGTGGAATGACTTCCCACCAAGAGTAGTATAATCCTTATTTAGCTTGGCGAAGTCGAACCTCGGCGCCTGCACTATTGGACCACCACCATTTCCACCATTGGGGGCTGCCCTCTGAACATCTCTAAGCATCTCTCTCATGAGGTCAGTAAACATCGTCCTCATGTCAGCAGCATTCCCATTGTTGGCTCCCCTACCAGCACCTCTAGTATATCGGCTCATCATCAATCTGAAAAAGGAAACGATTAACGACTCCATAGTGGTGCTAGTGCAGTACGACTTCATCCTTATACTAGTAATAGTATATATATATATAGCTTTTAAAAACCAAAGTAATCACAAATACGCTCTCTCTTATACGTATTTTATCTCTCCCTGATAACTTCCCTAGGTTAACTACGCAACCTAGAGCTCTGATACCAAGTGTGACGGCCCGTCCCGCACCAGCCTGCATTTCCTCCGGAAGTGCGCTGTACACATGCCCAGCTAGCACAGAACGGTCGTCAGAAGAGAAGAAAGAAGAGAATGAACTAATCAAGGAACCTGTAGAATGTCTCACAGCGCATGGGATAAAATATAATAATAACATACTTGACATAAAACAGGCGAGACAGTGCATAAGCTGATAACTAAAATCAACATCAATCATCAGAGCAGCGGAAATCCATATACAGCTTATTACAATTTTCCAAATTTACTGTCTCTAAGCAAAAGAAAGCTAAAGTAGAAGATACACCAACAATGCCCAAGCAGTGATCTTCAACAACACAGGGAGAATACTATATATGTTACGTGGAAGCCTCCTGCTCGTCTCCGGATCATCTACCCGTGCATCACCAGCTAACCTGTCTCTAGTCTGCTCGTGTGAGCACCCAGAGTAATAAGAAGAGACATAAAACTCTGGGTCAGACATAAAGCCTGGTGTGAGCGATAAGCATCTAAACAAAGTAATAACAGGTATACTAAACCATACCTGAACCTGGACCTGCAACCAAAGAGTTAGTACCACATACCGTACAATGCTCTAAGGTGCCATAGTAAATAGTGTAAGAATACGGGGGTGGGGTGTGCATGTCACAATGATAGCAAACAAATCATCCATATCAACCATCCTCACACCTCTCACTCAATGCGTAAAGCGTACGACATCTACCACTTTGGAACACTAGACAAATTGAGGTAACGACGAATCCCGACTTGTAGAAACCCTGCTGTGACCAAGCCAAACACTTGGAGTCATGACCAAACATTTCAATGACCCACTTCATTGGTCGTAGCCCTTGGTTCTACCGATGCCATAATGGCCCTGAATCCGCCTTCGTACCTCCTACCATAGTGGTCCAAAGCTATAGACGTCGATAACTCCTTTGCACGCGTCCCGCAGCAAAGCCCAATCATAAAGCCCACTCATTGGTTCCCAGCTGGATCCTGAGTCAAAGCTCCTCATTTGGGCTTCCTTTGCATCTCGGGTTTTGATCGAATTGGAGTGGGTCTTCAAAAGAGTCATCACGGAGTAGTAAAAGTACACGTCCGGTTCGGTCCGGTCACCCATGCTCGGTTCGGTTCGGATACGTACCCCGGTTCGGTTCGGAGTGCCACCATCCTCTGGGTTCGGGTCCTTCTCCCTCATGCGGTTCGGTTCGGTGCTCTCCCTCATGCGGTTCGGTTCGGTGATTCTAAAGTGGTTCGGTTCGGATACTACATAGCTTGAGTGCCTCCGTCTCCGTCTCGTCTGCATCAGTTCGGTTCGTGTATTGCTCTCGGTTCGGTTCGGAATATGGTATCCATGCTCCTCTTTCTTCCACTTCAGTCCTCCTTGTTCCTTCCGATCCCACGCTACGCCCCTCCGATCCGATCAGGCCTTCCTTGTTGCCTCTTCACGTCATGCTCCAGAAAATACCACGCCCCGGTCCGGTTCGGATATGTCCGATCCGATCCCCTACCCGATCCGATCCGGTTAGATACCCTGCAGTTTTCTGCAACTTTCCAGCAACTGTTTATACGCCTCTCGACGGCGTTTTCGACCAATCTAACTATTGGAATCAATCACAAAGCATACCAAAGAGTCATAGCAACATATAACAGCAACCACAAGCAACAAACAACAATTTAAATGAATCAAAATGGATCAAAAGTGGCCAAAACCTCACATTTTTCCTATAATCCCTCTTAATCATGTTTAAGCATACGATTAGCAAAACACATCGAAATTAACCCAAATTTCTAACAGAGCCTTAAAACATTATTTTAGAATTTTAAGAATTTTTCCAGAATTTATTTACGTATAAATTCGCTAATCTTCACTAATTACCCTTAATCACCGTAATTAGTGCAAAAACTATGCAAATCACTCACCTTTGCCACAACTAGAACCCCAAAACTGAAATATGCTCTGATTTGGCGCTGTTCCCAATCTTATACAGCAGCTCCAACCTTGCTTTGGTGCTTTTTCTTCTTAATTTAATGTTTGCTAAGCCTAATCTTCAATTAGAAGGTGATTTTTTGGTGTTTTAGAGAGATTTAGAGAGTGGAGGCCATGACTAGGTTAAGAGGAATGAAAGTGGCGGCTCAAAACTGAAATGAAAGTGATAACCTAACCCTAATCAGTCCTCCTATACCTCTAAACCCGAAATTCCCCTGTGGGCCTAGCTGCTAATCACCCGGTTAAGCCCAATTAAGCTGTTTTTCACCGTCTGAAACTTGTTTCAGCCATATCTCCCAAACGGTAAGTCCGTTTGGCTAATGTGACCACTCTACGGAAAGAGAAACCATCATCCGAAGCCAATGAAAGTGGTTTCAGGTCAAAATTCCTTTCCAGTCAAAAGTTATGGCCAAAACAGTGCCAACTAGGGGTAAAATGGTCATTTAAAAATCGGGAAAAATCATGAACATGGGAAATGACCCCAATAGTCGTCTCCCAAAGTTACATGACCATACGACTTTGTATGTGAAAGAAATAAATATTCTAGGATCCTATGATGCGTAGAATGCGGGTCGTTATAGGTTTCAAATCAACAAACACAGATTTTAATTGTGCAGTTGGGCGATGTGTAAAATTTATTGACCCAATCAATGTCCTTCAAATAGGTGTACATAAACAAACCGTCCGGTTTGTAAATGAATATTTTATTTATTAACATTCACGTTAAAAATTATATTTTTAACGATAAAACATTTTATTTCAACATATGAATTTCTATTCAGTTCCTTTACACAATAAAAATGATATTTTTATTTTTCTAACATATTTTAGAAAATTTCGGCACCATAACGGCACGATACTAGAAACGGGACAAGGCCTAGCCTTATCCCCGGTCTAGTGAAGGCCCACGCCATTCACATATCAATCAAATTTACCAAACAACCAAATTCAAATCAAATCATCTAACTAATTTATGCAACCAAACAAACAAGTCCATGGTCTGTGGACGATTGTGTCGGGTGCTACTAAGCACCGTCTGCATCCTAGTATATATATATATAACTAGAAAAAGAAATTGAAAGGTGAGAAATTCTCACCAAAAGCTATCCCAATTCCACGTCTCTTCATTGATAGAAATCTTCATCGTTCTCGCCTTTTGCTACTTTCGTTGACCGTAGCCACTACATATATAAAAATCGAATTTTTACTTTGCTATTCAATATATAAAAATCGAATTTTTACTTTGCTATTTAATATATAAAAATCGAATTTTTATACTGTTGTCTTTAAAATAAAAATCACATTTTTATGTTGTTAATTTATAAACAAAGATCAAATTTTTATATTGCTATATATAAACGAAGATCAAATTTTTATATTGCTATAAAAATTACCTTTTCATTTCTGCTCTATGAATATTTACATTTTTATTCTTCTCTATAAAAATTTCTCCTTTATTTCTTTTCTATAAAAATTCCATCTTTATTTCTATTCTAAACAAAGTATATTTTCTATATTTTTAAAACGAATGTCTTTATATTTTTAAAATCGAAGTCTTTATACTTTTAAAATCGACATCTTTATACTTTTAAAATCGACATCTTTATACTTTTAAAATCGACAGCTTTATACTTTTAAAATCGACATCTTTATACTTTTAAAATCGACATTTTTAAAACAATAATATATATGTAAACTTTAGCTTTTTATCAATGACATATATATTTTTTTCTTATTTTTAACCATGCCATCTATTTAAAGTTTCACTTCTTTTTTTTTTTTTACAATGTAATTGTATATATATATAAAAAAAATGTTGACAGTATAAGCTTACTGTTTGTTCATCATCCCCGCTATGTGCCTGAATCCTCGTTGAACATCTATCGCCGACTAGGGTTGGGCTTTGCCCGCAGTTCGAGGCGTTGGACGTGGATCGGCGGTGCTCCCCTGCTCCGCCTTCAAAGCAGCTCTCCGGCGAGGCGCGCGATTCCCAGATCGACGGCCTGGTGGAGGCGCAAATCAGGTCGATGCGACGTTAGTTGCTGCCCCGAAATCGAGATGAACTCCTCAAAAATCCCCTCAAACTTGCATTGATTCGAAGATTGAAGAGAGTAGTTTGATTTGTTTTAGGATTGTCGAATTTTCATTGAACAAATTGTAAGAAATCGAAAGGGGGATGTTCGAGCGTTTTCCGCCCTGGAGATAGAGCTGACGGCGGTTTTGAATTGAAAATAAAAATTAGGGTTTAAGAATTCTGATTGGCCCATTAAATATATATTTATATTTTAATATTTTCAATCCTTTTAATTTGTGAATTACCTGATTAACATCATGAACTCCAAACAAATTCCAACGACTATCGCCCCTAGCTAATTACCCCCATTCCGAATACAATGGGATATGTATCGTAACCTAATTCGCTTGTTACGACCAGTTTCCATTTAAATCAAAATTTAAATCTATTATATTCTATTTTAAACGTACCTTTCAATTTACCGGGGCCACATACTAACTTGAAAAATTCCCAAAAAATATTTTCTAGCTTCGTATTGACGATACGGTCCTAACAAAACTAGTTTCGTCAAATTCTGAGACCGTTGGAAAAATGGCCATTTTCCAGTCGATTAAAATCAACTAAAACTGGTCAAACGCGTTTTCCTTTGCCACACTTACATATTGATTCGAAAAATTATGAAATTTGAAACTTAGCAATAACTTTACATCACGGATCCATCAAAAGTGGTTTCGTCGAAATCCGAGGTCGTTTGCAAAATGGCTATTTTTAAGGGCCTGAATTCCATAGCGACTATTCAGAATTTTCAACTGGACATATCTTTTGATTCCCGCTATGAAATTTTGATTTTTCGGATTCGTTGGAAAGATATTCTCAATCAGATCCTAATGTTTTTAGTTTCACTAAAATCCGGTTTGTTTTGCACCTGGTACGTCCAATTGAAGTTCGAAATCGAATTATCGAACTACCGCGCCATTTTCAATTCTATTTATAATCATATATAATTATTTATATTCTAACGACGACGCGTATAATATATACGTTCGAATTATATTCAAAATAAATTTCTCGTCGTTATTTATTTAAAATAATCTATTTTAAATATTCAAAATTCGCTAAAATTGCCAAAATAAAAATTTTAAATTGGCCCAGATTTCCGGGTTATTACAATCTCCCCCACTTAAAACTTTTCGTCCCCGAAAAGGAACAAAGTCGAAAGTGGTTTGATTAATCAACTCTACGTTCGATCTGGCTTCCATTCTCCAACTTTTCAGTTTCTGAGAATTTTCAAATTTTCAAAAATTTGGCTAACACCCTAAATTTTCGAAAAATTTCACCATAACCTCCCCTGCACCGGGAGCCACGGGAAAATCCCGAAATTGCCATATAGGCCTTCTGATCTTAAAAAGAAAAAGAAAAAGCCAATAGGCTCATAAAATCATCATCACCCAAACAAAACAGTAAATTATGTAGTAAACATGTACCTATTTGTCAGGCAAACAAATTTTATTCTCTGCTCTAGCCTCCTTGCTATGACCTATTCAATGTAAGTATATGTATATGCAAGCAAATGATTTTCAATACAATTCAATATTTGATTCTATTAGGCATAATGGTTCAAAATTATCAAACAACTAAACAAACAACACAAACATCAATCAATTAGTGGATTAGAGTTTCAAATTCATAAATTTGATACATAGTCAAAAATCAGATTTTTGAGGCCAAATCACAACAATGTGTTCTAACAATATTAGTTTTTGGTTCTCACACCAGCCTAATGGAAATATATAGATATCATACCTTCGAAACACGAACACAAATTCTGATAATGATATATCAATCATCAGAATCATCTCCGGGTGTCTACAATATTATTCTATATCTATCCAGTATATTAAAACTTCGAATATACGTTCATGACGCGTATATACAAAACCTTTATATATTGGATTGTCCATATTCAATATAAATAAATATTCAAATACGTTTAAAACGATTTAAATTTTCAAAACAAAATTGTTTTCATTTGAAAAATATACTCTTCACACTCGTTCTAGGATACTACTGATCCTATCTCTAACGAGTCATTCTAATTGGATATTACTAATCTAATATCTGATGAATTCTTTCGTATGGTTCTAATGTGTCTTGTTCTCTGAGCCTTGTAAACCAAAGCTCTGATACCAACTGTGAAATAGCCGACGAAATCCGGTAGGCTTTGCAACCATCCCTTCATCCCCCAAGCAGCAGGTAATACCCACCGTGGCTCCCACATGGTCCCCCAATTC
Source organism: Allium sativum (assembly GCA_030737875.1). Taxonomy (NCBI): domain Eukaryota; kingdom Viridiplantae; phylum Streptophyta; class Magnoliopsida; order Asparagales; family Amaryllidaceae; genus Allium; species Allium sativum. The sequence continues at coordinate 707,397,199 of CM060916.1, read as the reverse complement.
CTTGTTTTACGACGACCCTCTCGAGTCTCGCGCCTATTGGCGAACCAACGCCCTCCCCAGCGACATGTAGGGGTAAGAGTCTCCCGTTCGCCACCAAACCGCGAAGCGAGAACCCCCTATCATGCGTACCCGGCCTACTCAGGGCCAGCAACAAGAACTGGTAATACTCCATATCTAATACTATGGTGTTATCGGTAAAATTAATTACCATTTCACGTTCAAATCTAATTAAAGATTTAACTATCGCTTTGGAGCAAAACTGGCAATACTCCATTCTCGCTCATTTCTAAATTTGATAATTTAGATTATAGATTCACATTTCAACCTAATTTCAGATTCATTAAAACTCCTTTTACTGGGTTAAAGAACTAGTGTTATTTAAAACACAGTTCACGACAAACCCAAATCACATTCTATTTATTGTCGGGTTAAAGAACTAGTGTTATTTAAAACACCGTTCACGATAAACCCATTTCAAATCCAATCAAATATATTAGAAATTCCGATTATTTAAAACCCCTTTTTAAATCTAATTTATTTATTTAAAAATAATTGGGTTTTAAATTTAGTTCAAAACTAGTTCATTTCGATAAAAATCCATTTTTATCTTTTCAAATATGGAGTTTTTCATCCCAACTTTTCCCAAATCATTTCTTATGATTTTACACAAATTATTGATATTTTTAATAATTTTATCAAGGCACGTTCAGTCAATTTCCAACAATGGCCATCGAACTGCACTTATAGCGACCTTTTTCAAATTTGATTCGGACGTATCTTCAAATTCAACCGTTAGATTTTGAATTTCAAATATTCGTTAGAAAGCTCTTTTCGATACGAACCCAACGGTTCCGGTTTTAGGAGAATCCGACGGTCGGATCTCCCGTAATGTCCGTTTGAAATAAATGGTCGAAATTCACGAACTACCGCGGCGCGGCGCGTTCTATTCAGGCCATTATATAATATATATTTCGTCGATTACCATTCAAAACGAATTTTATAAATAGTTTTGAATTCGTTCAAAAACAATTTCAACTTCCATCTCAATTCAAATCAAAATTGAATCTTTCCTTATAAATTCGTTTTAAAATTCATTTCTATTCAATTCAAATTTCAATTCAATTTGAATTCATTTCAATTCGTTTTAAATTCAATTCGAATTCGTTTCCAATTTGATTCAATTCAAAGTGGTTTTCTATTCGATTCAATTCAAATTGGTTTTCTATTCGATTCAATTCAAATTGGTTTTCTATTCGATTCAATTCAAATTGGTTTTCTATTTGAATCAAATTCATTTCGTTTTCTATTCAGTTCGAATTCATTTTCTTTTCAAATCAAATCAAATTCAATTTAAATCAAATTCATTTTCTATTCAAATCAAACTCATTATATATTCAATTCAATTCGAATTCGTTTTATATTCGATTTATTTCGAAATCGTTTTATATTCAATTCATTTCAAAATTGCTTTATATTCAATTCATTTCGAAATCACTTTATATTCAATTCATTTCGAAATCGCTTTATATTCAATTCATTTCGAAATCGCTTTATATTCAATTCATTTCGAAATCGCTTTATATTCAATTCATTTCGAAATCGCTTTATATTCAATTCATTTCGAAATCGCTTTATATTCAATTCATTTCGAAATCGCTTTATATTCAGTTCATTTCGAAATCGCTTTATATTCAACTCATTTCGAAATCGCTTTATATTCAACTCATTTCGAAATCGCTTTATATTCAATTCATTTCGAAATCGCTTTATATTCAATTCATTTCGAAATTGCTTTATATTCAATTCATTTCGAAATTGCTTTATATTCAATTCATTTCAAAATGAAAAAAATCGATATAAATATCGTTCACGTCAAAATGGCGTCAATCTAATCAACACGGCTTCATATATTCCTTTATTCTATTCAACAAATGAATATTTATTTTTGTCAACACACGACTAATCTCAACGAATGAGTACTGTCCACGTGTGACTATTTTTGTTAAATTATTTCGTTTAACACATGACTAATCTCAACGGATGGGTACAGTCAACACATGAACATTTATTTTATAGTGATAAAGATATAAATTTTATTGTTAAAATATTTCGTTCAACACATGACTAATCTCAACGGATGAGTACAGTCAACACATGAACCTTTATTTTATAATATTCTTTATCTTCTAAATTGGAATGAGGCCCAATCAATCACCATATAAAATTAATTATATGGATTTTCATACAACACATGTATATAATAGCATTGAGAAATAATCAACCATCAACCAAAGTGCACTACACTGTATAGGCATCAACTATAGATATCTAACGCTTATAACAGCCTGTCAATCAATCGATCGACATATTTAATCAATCAGGATGAGTGAACTTCATATTTCATCCCCACACCCGTGTGGGGTTTCAAATCAACAAACACAGATTTTAATTGTGCAGTTGGGCGATGTGTAAAATTTATCGACCCAATCAATGTCCTTCAAATAGGTGTACATAAACAAACCGTCCGGTTTGTAAATGAATATTTTATTTATTCACATTCACGTTAAAAATTATATTTTTAACGATAAAACATTTTATTTCAACATATGAATTTCTATTCAGTTCCTTTACACAATAAAAATGATATTTTTATTTTTCTAACATATTTTAGAAAATTTCGGCGGCATAACGGCACGATACTAGAAACGGGACAAGGCCTAGCCTTATCCCCGGTCTAGTGAAGGCCCACGCCATTCACATATCAATCAAATTTACCAAACAACCAAATTCAAATCAAATCATCTAACTAATTTATGCAACCAAACAAACAAGTCCATGGTCTGTGGACGATTGTGTCGGGTGCTACTAAGCACCGTCTGCATCCTAGTATATATATATAACTAGAAAAAGAAATTGAAAGGTGAGAAATTCTCACCAAAAGCTATCCCAATTCCACGTCTCTTCATTGATAGAAATCTTCATCGTTCTCGCCTTTTGCTTCTTTCGTTGACCGTAGCCACTACATATATAAAAATCGAATTTTTACTTTGCTATTCAATATATAAAAATCGAATTTTTACTTTGCTATTCAATATATAAAAATCGAATTTTTACTTTGCTATTTAATATATAAAAATCGAATTTTTATACTGTTGTCTTTAAAATAAAAATCACATTTTTATGTTGTTAATTTATGAACAAAGATCAAATTTTTTATATTGCTATATATAAACGAAGATCAATTTTTATATTGCTATAAAAATTACCTTTTCATTTCTGCTCTATGAATATTTACATTTTTATTCTTCTCTATAAAAATTTCTCCTTTATTACTTTTCTATAAAAATTCCATCTTTATTTCTATTCTAAACAAAGTATATTTTCTATATTTTCAAAAAGAATGTCTTTATATTTTTAAAATCGAAGTCTTTATACTTTTAAAATCGACATCTTTATACTTTAAAATCTACATCTTTATACTTTTAAAATCGACATCTTTATACTTTTAAAATCAACATCTTTATACTTTTAAAATCGACATCTTTATACTTTTAAAATCGACATTTTTAAAACAATAATATATATGTAAACTTCAGCTTTTTATCAACGACATATATATATTTTTCTTATTTTTAACCATGCCAACTATTTAAAGTTTCACTTCTTTTTTTTTACAATGTAATTGTATATATATATATATATATAAAATGTTGATAGTATAAGCTTACTGTTTGTTCATCATCCCCGCTATGTGCCTGATTCCTCGTTTAAACATCTATCGTCGACTAGGGTTGGGCTTTGCCCGCAATTCGAGGCGTTGGACGTGGATCGGCGGTGCTCCCCTGCTCCGCCTTCAAAGCAGCTCTCCGGCGAGGCGCGCGATTCCCAGATCGACGGCCTGGTGGTGGCGCAAATCAGGTCGATGCGACGTCAGTTCCTGCCCCGAAATCTAGATGAACTCCTCACGAAATCCCCTCAAACTTGCATTGATTCGAAGATTGAAGAGAGTAGTTTGATTTGTTTTAGGATTGTCTAATTTTCATTGAACAAATTGTAAGAAATCGAAAGGGGGATGTTCGAGCGTTTTCCGCCCTCGAGATAGAGCTGACGGCGGTTTTGAATTGGAAATAAAAATTAGGGTTTAAGAATTCTGATTGGCCCATTAAATATATATTTATATTTTAATATTTTTAATCCTTTTAATTTGTGAATTACCTGATTAACATCATGAACTCCAAAAAAATTCCAACGACTGTCGCCCCTAGTTAATTACCCTCATTCCGAATACAATGGGATATGTATCGTAACCCAATTCGCTTGTTACGACCAGTTTCCATTTAAATCAAAATTTAAATCTATTATATTCTATTTTAAACGTACCTTTCAATTTACCGGGGCCACATACTAACTCGAAAAATTCCCGAAAAATATTTTCTAGCTTCGTATTGACGATATGGTCCTAACAAAACTAGTTTCGTCAAATTCTGAGACCGTTGGAAAAATGGCCATTTTATAGTCGTTTAAAATCAACTGAAACTGGTCAAACGCGTTTTCCTTTGCCACGCTTACATATTGATTCAAAAAATTATGAAATTTGAAACTTAGCAATAACTTTACATCACGGATCCGAAAAAAGTGGTTTCATCGAAATCTGAGGTCGTTTGCAAAATGGCTATTTTTAAGGGCCTGAATTCTATAGCGACTATTCAGAATTTTCAACTGGACATATCATTTGATTCCCGCTATGAAATTTTGATTTTTCGGATTCGTTGGAAAGATATTCTCAATCGGATCCTAATGTTTTTGGTTTCACTAAAATCCGGTTTGTTTTGCACTCGGTACGTCCGATTGAAGTTTGAAATCGAATTATCGAACTACCGCGCCATTTTCAATTCTATTTATAATCATATATAATTATTTATATTCTAACGACGACGCGTATAATATATACGTTCGAATTATATTCAAAATAAATTTCTCGTCGTTATTTATTTAAAATAATCTATTTTAAATATTCAAAATTCGCTAAAATTGCCAAAATAAAATTTTTAAATTGTCCCAGATTTCCGGGTTATTACAGAATACGATAGCTTAAAATGAATGTTACTTAAATATTTGAGTTAAGAAAAAGGAAATTAAGATTAAAAGGGTTTATATTAAACCAGAGTTATATAAATGATGTTTGAGGAGTTAAACCGTTAATTTTAAATTAACGTTGCTTAATAATGGAATTAAGTAAATGGGGGAAATTGAAATAAGATTTTCAAATCGGGAATGGTTGAATGGATTAGAAAAAGGAATTGGTGAAAGTGAATTTGGTAAAAGATGTGAGTCGTATGATTTTGTAACCAAATATGGATTCTAAAATGAATTTGTTTTAAGAGATAGAGGTTAAAATTGGGGTTTTACATGAAATCACTTAATTCTTGAATTAAGAAATAATGTTTATAGTAGAGAAAGAGATTTTCAAAAAAAAAGCAAGAAGGTTTAATGAAAAAGTATTTTGAATAAAATAGTTAAATGGAATTTGTATTGATATTAGAATGAAATATCGGTTTTTCGATTACAACCTGTATCTATCTTGAGATAAGAACATTGTTGGTCAAGGTCTGAGAGGTAATTAAAATACCCCAACTTGAATGACTTCAGGATTATCTGAGGATGATGTTAGTTTGTAATTGTAAAGAGGTTAGTAATAATTTATTATTCCATTAGAGAATAATAATGCAACATTATTGGTGAGAATCTGAAGAATATATATAAGAGGGTACCTGAGTAAAGGAAATTAAAAAGATTTAAGGATATATAAGAATGTTCCAAAGGAAAGGAAAATAGAAAGGGGATTGCGTGAAAATATACGATATTTTCGAGTTAGAAAGGCAATGTAAAGTTGAGTTTTATTCTACAAGAATAAGCATTGGTCATTGTTTTCAAGTAATGAAACAAAAGATATTTCGTAACGTTGCTTTACGAATAATAAGTTGAACTGATTTCCTAATTTTAGATAATGAAGAATGAAGTAGCAAACGTTTTGAAAAGAAAGGTAAATGGAAATTGAATTTGTTATAAGATATTTTTCTAAGTATTTTAAAGAATTGGTTTTGAGAACATTAGTGTATAAAAAAAATAAGAAGTAAATACTGTGTTGAAATGTTGAAAGATTTACAAGTTTAATTTACCATTCATTAGTTTTTAATTAGAACTCATTTATTTTCACAATTGTTTATTTAATAGTTAAATAAACGACTATCAAATCCGACTCATACGATTGTTGGTACGGAAAGACCGGAATCGAATTTATGTTCGTAGACCATTCCCACCAATAATCACGTGAAGATATCAGAAGATGGCCGAGATGGAGCATTGAAGACCATGGATCTTCATAGATGGAAGAACTGCTAATAATCTCTAGTCTGCAGCCAAAGATATAATGTGGTTCTATCGTGATTAGAATCTATGGGTTGTAAGGGCTACTCGCTACTGATCTATAGGGTGATACCTAGGATATGGTAGGAGGGTGCCTTCGGTTCATCTTGTTCCTGGATGACTTGTATTAACGGATGTCTGACAGAGTATTTCCAAAGGAATTACATATGTTGATTTCTTCAAATGTACCATAGTTGATGGCGGAGAAAATGCTTTTCTCAAGCCAAATAACTAGAGTATTTTTATGGACGTCAATTAGTAATATCTGATGGATTTGATGATGTGGCATTTAAAGCGAATGGTGACCAAATGTTCTAAAGAGTAAGTATGACCTCAACCTCAGCAACCAAGAAATGGTTAAAATCAGGTAGGTCGCATGGCTATGTGGGTCGCACCCATCAAAAGGTATATCATTACCTGATCTGGAGAAATCAAATGCCTTCGGTTGTCCCTTTTTATTTATATATATATGTTATCGATTCGGTTGGCTGGCCCCCAACCGTGGTAATGATATATTCGGTACTCTCAAGCGAAGTGAGGGGCAGGTCATGTTTAGCCTGGGTTGCAAGATGTTCTTTTTGAACCCCAGTGTATTCATCTCCGAAGGTACATTGACGGGAAGGTGGTCCCATACCTTGCCAGGAAATCCATTCTCTAATAAGAACCCACGGTTTTGATTGTATACTATGTATTTAGAGCACGAGATGCAAGCGTTCTTCTAGATTGATATTTATTTGTATTTAGACACTATTATAATATCAGAAAATATATTGATTTCAAAAAAAATTTGGGTTATCGTTGTGACAACCGAATTCCGACAGACCGATTTTTTTTTTCAAAATTCCAATTTATCGAAACTCGAGTTGTTGTGCGCTAGTATCCTATAGAAAAGACGGAGACATAAAATATATTAGAGCTCAAAAAAAGTCTCACAGCGGAATGGATAAAATAAAATATAATCAAAGTATAGCCTTACCGTATTAACAATACTGCCTAACCAGTATCCAAGGCTATCATTTCTCTGCCACAAATCTAACCTGCGAGTATGTTATGAGGAAGGGGTCAAAACACAAGTTCTGGTGACTGGATTTAAATTATACACTTTGGATAACACTATATGTGTCGTTCAATTATATTTTCTTATTTATTAGGTTACTTGGATTAATAGCACTCAAGACTTACACGCATGTCGCACCCATTTACTTCCTAGTGGATTAACCTAATACAATATATATGTAGCAACTCCTCAATACAGAGGTACACCTTATGGTACCCCACTCGCACGATCTCCACCATAATGCCATAGAAATGTATGCAGTTCTTCATCCTACGCCAGAGTGACATACGGATCTCCACATAACAATGTTACATTCCGCATATATTTGTCATCACTATGCTACGTAAGCGTACGGACTATCATCGTCGATCGGATTAGATTTCATACCATAATAATGCCCTCAAGCCTACGATACACCACCCATAGCCGACATTCATGTATCAAGACTGTCCCACACACGTATCGTTAATTGTAGCTCGATGCCTTAACCACACATCCTCTAATGTGCACTGAGTTCCATGGTAGAGAGATACAAGGAACATGGAACCCGGTCATGAGCTTTTCCATATCTGTATGGGCCCGACTTTAAGAGCCACAAAATATAGATATCCCTTGAGTCTGTTTTCATGTTGGCTATGGCCCCCACCACGGCCTCTCCCTCAACTAGTAATGTAACGTCCCGCCTTTTTGTCCACTTCAAATTGGTACTTAGACCAATCTACAACGTTCAAATCGACGGATCGTTATTTAGCTTACAGAGTTTAAAAACAGAATCAACACAGGAAAACACTGAATAAATAGATAACACAATATTTAACAGCAAAATAAAGTTTTATTTATTTATCAGAGTTTTTTTTATATAAACTTTTCTACACAGCGGGATATAAAACATAGTTTAAATACAAGAAAAATATTTACTGTTCAAAATCTTCAAAGTGCGCCATCTCTTGGAATCCCCAGCTTCGTCAATCTTCGAATCATAAGCTGTATTCTTTAAATCTGTAACACTCGGGTCTGACCTGAGCATTTCGTATAAAACACAAAACACTCGAGTCAGGATTAAATTATAGTTCAAGTAAATTAATTTCGACAAAAACTGAAATAAATGGATATTCCTATCTCCTTAAGTTCTAGATATACTTAGTGTTGATGTTCGATTTCATGATACTATATCGTATACACATATAAATATGTATATACACACATTTCAACTGCATGTGTAGGAACATTGGTTCCAACGACATCAGACAAATAACGTATGTAAGTACTGAAATTTAAGCCAAGCAAGATACGCTACACAACGACTACTGGCGGGTCAGGTGGTATAAGGCAGGCATATATTATCATGGTAGCTTGTAAAAATACTACCAAGATATAGCTATGTATTGAAAACAAGTGCTTAGTGGTCCAAATATGTTCAGCAAATTACCATATTCAAAATTATGCTTAAGGGTCCAACAAAACTTCAAAAATAATTGGATTAACAAAATCCATATCGTGGGACAGGCACGACAGTAAATGATGGGAAATGTACCCATTATCAAATGGTAGAAAACACATGTAGAAGGATATTACTGTAACCATTAATGGCTATAACACCGAAACAAATGCAAGGAACCGTGCTTGCATGTATGTGTGTATATATATGCATGCATGGTAACAAGAGCAACCAAGAAACTAAACAAAAATGGTAAATAACCATGGGCAAAAGTGTTATCAACAACATATAGTAACATGCACAGGTACTGGTTACAAGTTTGTAACCATTTGATTGAATATGTACTGATTACAGGCTTGTAACCATATTTAATCATTTAAACATCATTCGAGTATTCTCAAATATTTCCTTGTTTCTACAAGTGGTCTGAATGTCAAGTATACACAACCAAAACAAGACCATGACTATGCAGCATTTGTTTAAAGGCACAGACATAAAAAGTCAACATAGCATGGGGTTTCAACCAGCTAACATTGTATTAGTGGTGTATAAACATATATATGTATATGTACTCATGTTCATAAACAAGTACACCAATTATAAGCAATTCGTTACAGGTGTATTCAAAGGCTTATCATTTATAAGTATATTATTTCATCCTTTCTGTTACAGCAATTCTTTCTTTATTCAGGGATTCATATATTCCTTCAAACTTAAATAACTAATATGCTTTAAAAATTCCAGTTTCATAAGTCTTGAACTACGTCAAAATACATTCCAAAAATGTTGATACTTCCATAAGTTTAACATGAATGGGATTGGTTATTTAGTAGTCATTAGAAAACACAGTAATGGAATGAGCATCCACAAATTTTTTACCACATAATCAAACCAACAATTTAATTTGTTTACTGTTGACCGTTGTCACAAACATGTACTGTGAAGCAAAAGAAATAAGTTCCTATGCAGTGTTAAAATACTTCCTTTAACTTGGCTGTCTAAATTTCAAAGGCAAGAAATCAAATTTTTTTCTTTTTCTTTCTATTTTTCTGAATCAACAATGCAAAGCTTGTCAAAGAATCATTTCATTTTGTTTCCAGAAAGTGATTTGCAAATTCGAGGAACCATTGTTTGTTCCTAGCATCAGTTTAATTTTTGGCAAGACTGTTAAACCAAGTTTTTAAATGGTTCTTTTTTTTAAGGAAAAGTCCGTTTCAAAACTTTGACTATAATCCAGAATCAGAATGTTTCTTTCAGCCAGTTTCTCTTCAATAAAGAATGGTCCAGTTTACAAAATGCAGTACCCCTATGCATTAAAAAGACAAGGCAACCCCAAAGCAACAATGAACAGTAGGGTCATGCATGCAACAGCAAAATACAATTGGCCAACGTGTGAACTTCGAGACCAAATGTATATATTTAATATGTATGTACCCGTTTAAGCTAAAATAGGCATTCAAGCTAAAAAAGTCCAATATAAGTGGTTAGACCAGTGAACTAAAAATCATGTTTTGTTTGATTGCGAATATTATGGCATAGTTGAAACATTTCAATATTATATAACAAGTAGGTTGCTTTAACCATGTATATTTAAATTAACAGGGCATAGCAAGGTCACAATTCTAATCATGGTGATGAATTAGGTGCTTCAACTGCAACCTACAATAATGACTTACAGCTGTGTTTCAATACATGCAAATACACATAGGGTACAAGTGCATGTGTTAGTGCACTACAGATTTACAACAATAAGACTGATATATGATTTCAATTCAACTGATATTGAAATGCTTCATGTTTACAAATACCAAGGCGGGTATGAATTTAGCAAATGAATGGTTCGGCAGCTAAACATAAATGGTGATGAAAATGTAAATTTCCAAAATATGCAGACAAAATGAATACCAAATTTTAGAAGTTTGCAAGACAGTCACTGACAAATTTCAAGTTAGCGTATGCCGATGACAAATTGTTACCAGTGTTGGCAAAAGCATAATGCCATGAAAGAAATAGATTTTAAATCTATAACTTATACTTAAAGATTTAAATGTGAAATTTTATTTTCCTTATAAAATAGATAACCATGGATCTTATTGGTTCCCATAGTTTTGCTGTAATTTTTAAATGGTATGATGCATATGTCATGTTTCATACTTTCATGCAGTGGCCACCACATTGATCTAAAGCATTCATGATTGTGTCTGTTGCTTTATCCCTTATCTTATACACAACACATGTGTGCGTGTAAGCGTGTGTTTCCATCTAAAACCACTACAAATCATACGGTTCCAGTGACAAGGGACAAAAGCTCAAAGAAACAAGGACAGCGGACATACACAACAGAAATGACCATTTAGGTAAAACATGCAACTGCCCAAAAATCAATTGGAAATCAAGACAACAATCATGCAACCATTCAGTAATATGGACACCATCCATCAACATTTCCAATTTAAACCGAAATTAACTTACTCACCTTAAAACGACATGAAGTGGACGCAGCCGACAGATGGAGCACCAGCGATGATCAGAAATCGGTGGTTGCTTTGATAGTACTCAAAAAGATGTCATGACTTGGGATTTGCAGGAAGCGGCCTAGGGTTCTTTAAATTTGGGGACAATGACTTCAATTAGAGTTTGAGAAATAGGTTTCCGGTCCGAGGGCACAGGGCTAGCGATGGCTGCATCTGCTCGTGATGGGTCCCGGCTTCGAGGGCGGAGAAATAGTCGGCAGAAGAAAGGGCAGATTTTTAATTGGGGATCTGGACTTTGTAGAAGGCCACTAACGTTGAGAAGGGAAACTGATTTGACTGAAGAAAATTGAAGAAGGGAGAAATATTTTTTTTTCCTGAGTCAAATTGAGGAAAGGAGGGTTCAATTTATAAAAGAAGGAACCGTGAATGCCAAGGCAAAGAAATGCATATTTTAACTAAGGAAGGTAATATCTAGGAAGCAACAAACGGGAAGAGATTTATTTATTAGTACCCCATAAAAATCAAATCCTACCGCAATTTATTGCTCTGTTTTAAGTTTTTGTGTTATCATAAATAAAAACCAATCACACGAAATCGAACGTGTTGCTGCGTCTCGATGTTCTGAATCCAATAAAATTTGTTTGATCAATCTCTGGTTCCGTTTGCACGACGTTATTCAATGTATTTGTCAATTCATGTTTAAATTTTGTCTGCCGCCACAACAACTCCGTTTGGCTTTACATTTTGATACGTTAAATTTCAGTTCTTTTTATATACATACATATCCAAGTCAATTCCCATACAGTTAAACAATTAAAAATTCCAATTTATTTACTGTCGATAATGTTTTATTTATTTATTACAAATTCAAACATTCCTATTCTTCCATTGAATTGAAATATACAACCAAATGCAAATTAATATTCAATAATGAATATTTCATTCTCAACTACCCATTCTGAATTCAATTCATATACAAATCATATATTCGATTTTATATTTCTAAATTCAGTATCAATATAAAATTTATTACTCATAATTAAATCTTTATTTAATTTCATTTCCAATTGTCAAAATTTCTGGGATGTTACAATATTCCCCCTTTAAAACTTTTCGTCCCCGAAAAGGAGAGATCGTTAGATTTATACCACTGTATATTTCAAATTTTCATATTCGTGTGAAATTATTCCACAAATAATTTAAATATCGATATTTAAGTTATTGATTCCCTTTATTTATCATATCCAATTAACTCGGGAAATCAAATTCTTTTACCAAACCAATCCCTTCTTAAATTTCAAATTCTGCATAAATTAGATTTATGCATCTCGAATCATTCTAAATTTCTATATAATCCCATCTGTCAATATTCACTATTCATCATTCCACTTATTCCTTACCATCCAAGTTCAACCAAATCTCTATAATTCAGCCCATTTAATTTTTCCAAAATTCATCGAAGAGTGTAATAACATTCAAGTCATAGATTATCAACTTGAAATTTCCAAAACCCGAAATCTTCTATAAAAATCTTTATACGTAACACGAAATTCATGCAAAAATATCTGTATTATTATTTCAAAGCTAAGGATTTGAAAATATTTCAAAATTCTCTTCGCTAACTTATTAAATTAGGTATATTTTAATTTCAAATTATTGATTTGATAACTCGGAGCTTGACAAGTCTATTGTCGTTCTCACAGATGTTAGGCGTACGACCAAAATCTCCAAGTACTAAATATCATTGCTTCAACTCCTAGTGAAAAATATTTCAAAAATTCCTTTATAAATAGATACGGAAAGTACCAATGTGATATTGATGTTGATTATTCATGAACCGTAGATACACAATGGTTGCATCTGGATCCCCCAGAAAACATCTGTATCCGTAGGAAATTATTTCCCTGCAAATTTCCTCATGGACAGATCAACAAAAGACATTTTAAGAAACAAAAGAAAATCTGAGGTCATTGAGTGTTGGTTGCCCCCTCTCAGGGTTACGAAACAAATTTTCAAGTTATGAGAATGAATCAAGTCACAAGGACCAATCAAGTCATGAAGACAAATTGCTGCATTAAACAGGTGGCTCAAACACTAAGATATCTTAATGGACCGCAGGTACACAATGGTTACGCCTGGGTCCCTCAGGAAACATCCATACCCGTAAGCTTTCATAGCTCTGCGGATTACGCCCTTATAATTCAACTGTAGATCGCAGCAGTCACAATGGTTATGCTTGGTTCCCCCAAGAAACATCCGTCTGTCATAGGCTATCTGCAACCCTGCGAATTACATTACACGACCGAATTCAACGACTCTAGATCGCAGCGGTCACAATGGTTAGCCTGATTCCCTCAGGAATCATCTGACCGTCGTAGGCTATCTACAGCCCTGCGAATTACGCTAGCAGTCGTTCTCAATGGAAAATCATGAGTTTTATGTCCGGACAACCTACTACCACCAGCAGCATATCTCAACTAAGCTCGAAGTTCATAGAGAAGGAAGGTACTTTCCTTATCTTGATTTTGAAAACATATAATACTAGGTATATATAGTACTTTATTTCATATTTCTCATAAATCATACTTATGTCAACTTACATAAGATTTTCCTTTCCAAAATTTTTTTTCTTCTTTAAACACCTTATTCTTTATAAATCTCATTTTTATATAATTCCATTGTATAAGATTTTGTCTTAGATTAATTAATTTCCAAATCAATAGTTTCCAATTTCACTAAATTTTTATATATTTTCCTATATAAATTTTTGGAACTTTCGTATCCAACATCGGAAATCAAATATCCTCAAATTAAATTCCAATTTTAGCTTTGATCTCTTATCCAATTCAGATATTTAACAACTTCACAACTCAGATTTATGAACCTATTGCCACAAACCAATTTCCTTTCGATTTTCCAATTATTTCGTTCATTGCTTAAATCAAATCCTTTTGCTCCCAAAATCTCAGAATTTTCCACATTTCCTCATTCACACACAATTACTCTTCCATATTCTCATCCTTCGACCGTCAATTAGTAAGTGAACAATTCCCAAAGTGTCAACCCCGAAGGCCGAAACCAACATCAGATCAACACTCAGAAAATTATTCAACTTAACTAATCTCTAGTCAGTTTCTAAATTTCCTCAACTCCACATCTTAATTTCTTATCATTCATCCCTTATGAAATCCTCGGATTCCAATTTCAAATCCACTTCTCGTACGTCCTACCGCTCTTCGTTCTCATCGTGTAGCTTTTTATTCTTCAATTCTCGCCATTATGATTTATCGAAACCCATTAGCCTCTCATGATCCTTTGAAAAACATTTTCAATTTTTATAATTTTGGAAAATCTCTTACCATTATTGGTAAATGTTCATAAATCTTTATTTTCTATAGAAAATATATTTTATTCTCGGGGGAATCATTTCTAAATTCGTTAGTTCGATTAAAACAGACGTTAAATAAAACATTGTTATTGCCACTTATTGTTTACACTCATTAGCCCACTTGACTTAACCAAATCTTGCTATCGAATTTTATCCATTTCTTAATCAATAATGAAGTCAATCAAGTTGGGGTATATTTACCTCTCAGACCTTAACTGAACGACATCATTAACTTTGAAACAGATAAAGTTCAAAACTTTTAATACCAACAATCATTTATTCTCGTAACTTCTGAATTCCAATTAAGAATTCGCTTCTTTTACGAAAATCATCGATAATAATTCACACCTTTGAAATGTTAAACTCTAAAATATGCTTTATTCATTTATTTGAGTATGTAAACAATTTATTACTGATATGTTAAATTTTAGTTAAAACGGAAAGTAAATAATATTTTCCTGAAAGTCGACATAACTGTCTTCCATAAATAACTTCCTCTCAAATAATCTATTATTCGATACCATATTCCGAACTTTGGAAAATCTCATTTGATTTATATTCTGAACTTCAGAATAATTTTGCCATACTGGGTCCACTCCAATTCCTTTACCCTTAGTTTTATTTGCAACATTTTTTTTTGCTTCCCAACGATATTTACTTCTAAAAAGTAAATATTATTTCTTTCTCGAAATCTGAACTCGTCACATCAAATTAATTTTTTGATTTCATTTAAAAATAGTTTCAAATCTTTTAAAATCTTCATTCATATTTTTCTTTACTTATAACTCTCGTTTATACTTTACTTCTTATTGATCAATTCACAAGTTCACAACTTTCCATCGAAATCATATATTCAATTATACACTATCGGTTTGAAACCAATTATAATTTATCTAGCCAAGTTCTGAATAATCAAATAAATTAGTAATACAATTTGACACCATCAGATTCCAATTATATCCTTTTCGATTTTATTTATATTTCGAACATCGAAGTAAAATTCATCGTTTCATTCTTGGAACGATTTCAAGTTTCCCTTTTTATTCAAATTCTCATCTGAATTCTTATTTCCGATAAATTTCAATTTTCTTTAATTGCTAAAACACATAATTAGTGAAATCGATTTGTTGAGTCTCATATACTTATTTTTCATAGGTACCATTCAATAATGGGTTCGAGATTCAAATCTAAGGGGATCTTACCCAAATTTAGCTCACACAAATCTGGATTCGAAGACTGGGGATTCTGAACAAAATTTTAAATCTCAAAATAATTTTATCTGCTGTATTAGTTTCAAAATATTTCCAAAATTATTATTTTTCTTCTTTCTAAATCAATTTTTTCAAAACTCATTTTATTTTCAGAAATCATTTTACTAGTGTCAATTCTACTCATTTCAAACCCGATAAGCTAAGCTTTGAACAAACCAAAGCTCTGATACCACTTGTAACGTCCCGCCTTTTTGACCGCTTCAAATTGATACTTAGACTAATCTACAACGTTCAAATCGACGGATCGTAATTTAGCTTACAGAGTTTAAAAACAGAATCAACACAGGAAAACACTGAATAAATAGATAACACAATATTTAACAGCAAAATAAACTTTTATTTATTTATCAGAATTTTTTTATACAAACTTTTCTATACAATGGGATATAAAAATAGTTTAAATACAAGAAAAATATTTACTGTTCAAAATCTTTAAAGTACGCCATCTCTTGGAATCCCCAGCTTTGTCAATCTTTGAATCATAAGCTGTATTCTTTAAATCTGTAACACTCGGGTCTGACCCGAGCATTTCATGTAAAACACAAAACACTCGAGTCAGGATTAAATCATAGTTCAAGTAAATTAATTTCGACAAAAACTGAAATAAATCGATATTCCTATCTCCTTAAGTTCTAGATATACTTAGTGTTGATGTTCAATTTCATGATACTATATCATATACACATATAAATATGTATATACACACATTTCAACCGCATGTGTAGGAACATTGGTTCCAACGACATCAGACAAATAACGAATGTAAGTACTGAAATTTATGCCAAGCAAGATACGCCACACAACGACTACTGGCGGGTCAGGTGGTATAAGGCAGGCATATATTATCATGGCAGCTTGTAGAAATACTACCAAGATATAGCTATGTATTGAAAACAAGTGCTTAGTGGTCCAAATATGTTTCGGCAAATTACCATATTCAAAATTATGCTTAAGGGTTCAACAGAATTTAAAAATAATTGGATTAACAAAATCCATATCATGGGACAGGCACGACAGTAAATGGGTGGGCAATGTACCCATTATCAAATGGTAGAAAACACATGTAGAAGGATATTACTGTAATCATTACTGGCTATAACACTGAAACAAATGCAAGGAACCGTGCTTGCATGTGTGCGTATATATATATGCATGCATGGTAACAAGAGCAACCAAGAAACTAAACAAAAATGGTAAATAACCATGGGAAAAAGTGTTATCAGCAATATACAGTAACATGCACATGTACTGGTTACAAGTTTGTAACCATTTGATTGAATATGTATCGATTACAGGCTTGTAACCATATTTAATCATTTAAACATCATTCGGGTATTCTCAAATATTTCCTTGTTTCTACAAGTGGTCTGAATGTCAAGTATACACAACCAAAACAAGACTATGACTATGCAACATTTGTTTAAAGGCATAGACATACAAAGTCAACATAGCATGGGGTTTCAAACAGCTAACATTGTATTAGTGGTGTATAAACATATATATGTATATATACTCATGTTCATAAACAAGTACATCAATTATAAGCAATTCGTTACAGGTGTATCCAAAGGCTTATCATTTATAAGTATATTATTCCATCCTTTCTGTTACAACAATTCTTTCTTTATTCAGGGATTCATATATTCCTTCAAACTTAAGTAACTAACATGCTTTAAAAATTCCAGTTTCATAAGTCTTGAACTACGTCAAAATACATTCCAAAAATGTTGATACTTCCATAAGTTTAACATGAATGGGATTGGTTATTTAGTAGTCATTAGAAAACACAGTAATGGAATGAGCATCCACAAATTTTTTACCACATAATCAAACCAACAATTTAATTTGTTTACTGTTGACCGTTGTCACAAACATGTACTGTGAAGCAAAAGAAATAAGTTCCTATGCAGTGTTAAAATACTTCCTTTAACTTGGCTGTCTAAATTTCAAAGGCAAGAAATCAAATTTTTTTCTTTTTCTTTCTATTTTTCTGAATCAACAATGCAAAGCTTGTCAAAGAATCATTTCATTTTGTTTCCAGAAAGTGATTTGCAAATTCGAGGAACCATTGTTTGTTCCTAGCATCAGTTTAATTTTTGGCAAGACTGTTAAACCAAGTTTTTAAATGGTTCTTTTTTTTAAGGAAAAGTCCGTTTCAAAACTTTGACTATAATCCAGAATCAGAATGTTTCTTTCAGCCAGTTTCTCTTCAATAAAGAATGGTCCAGTTTACAAAATGCAGTACCCCTATGCATTAAAAAGACAAGGCAACCCCAAAGCAACAATGAACAGTAGGGTCATGCATGCAACAGCAAAATACAATTGGCCAACGTGTGAACTTCGAGACCAAATGTATATATTTAATATGTATGTACCCGTTTAAGCTAAAATAGGCATTCAAGCTAAAAAAGTCCAATATAAGTGGTTAGACCAGTGAACTAAAAATCATGTTTTGTTTGATTGCGAATATTATGGCATAGTTGAAACATTTCAATATTATATAACAAGTAGGTTGCTTTAACCATGTATATTTAAATTAACAGGGCATAGCAAGGTCACAATTCTAATCATGGTGATGAATTAGGTGCTTCAACTGCAACCTACAATAATGACTTACAGCTGTGTTTCAATACATGCAAATACACATAGGGTACAAGTGCATGTGTTAGTGCACTACAGATTTACAACAATAAGACTGATATATGATTTCAATTCAACTGATATTGAAATGCTTCATGTTTACAAATACCAAGGCGGGTATGAATTTAGCAAATGAATGGCTTGGCAGCTAAACATAAATGGTGATGAAAATGTAAATTTCCAAAATATGCAGACAAAATGAATACCAAATTTTAGAAGTTTGCAAGACAGTCACTAACAAATTTCAAGTTGGCGTATGCCGATGACAAATTGTCCAGTGTTGGCAAAAGCATAATGCCATGAAAGAAATAGATTTTAAATCTATAACTTATACTTTAAGATTTAAACATGTAATTTTATTTTCCTTATAAAATAGATAACCATGGATCTTATTGGTTCCCATAGTCTTGCTGTAATTTTTAAATGGTATGATGCATATGTCATGTTTCATATTTTCATGTAGTGGCCACCACATTGATCTAAAGCATTCATGATTGTGTTTGTTGCTTTATCCCTTATCTTATACAAAACACATGTGTGCGTGTAAGCGTGTGTTTCCATCTAAAACCACTACAAAGCATACGGTTCCAGTGACAAGGGACAAAAGCTCAAAGAAACAAGGACAGCAAACATACACAACAGAAATGACCATTTAGGTAAAACATGCAACCGCCCAAAAATCAAATGGAAATCAAGACAACAGCCATGCAACCATTCAGTAATAAGGACACCATCCATCAACATTTCCAATTTAAACCGAAATTAACTTACTTGAAACTAGGTTTAATCGTGAGTGAATTACTCACCTTAAAATGACAAGAAGTGGACGGAGCCGACAGATGGAGCACCAGCGATGGTCAGAAAGCGGCGGTGGCTTCGATGGGTACTCAAAAAGCTGTCATGACTTGGGATTTGCAGGAAGCGGCTTAGGGTTCTTTAAATTTGGGGACAATGACTTCAATTAGAGTTTGAGAAAGAAGTTTCTGGTCCGAGGGCAAAGGGCTAGCGATGGCTGCATCTGCTCGTGATGGGTCCCGGCTTCGAGGGTGGAGAAATAGGCGGCAGAAGAAAGGGCGGATTTTTAGTTGGGGATCTGGACTTTGTAGAAGGCCACTAACGTTGAGAAGGGAAACTGATTTGGCTGAAGAAAATTGAAGAAGGGAGAAATGTTTTTTTCTCCTAAGTCGAATTGAGGAAAAGAGGGTTCAATTTATAAAAGAAGGAACCGTGAATACCAAGGCAAAGAAATGTTATTTTAACTAAGGAAGGTAATATCTGGGGAAGCAACATACGGGAAGAGATTTATTTATTAGTACCCCATAAAAATCAAATCCTACCGCAGTTTATTGCTATGTTTTAAATTTTTGTATTATCATAAATAAACTCCAATCAAAAGAAATCGAACGTGTTGCTACGTCTCGATGTTCTGAATCCAATAAAATTTGTTTGATCAATCTCTGGTTCCGTTTGCACGACGTTATTCAATATATTTGTCAGTTCATGTTTAAATTTTGTCTGCCGCCACAACAACTCCGTTTGGATTTACATTTTGATACGTTAAATTTTAGTTCTTTTTATATACATACATATCCAAGTCAATTCCCATACAGTTAAACAATTAAAATTTCCAATTTATTTACTATCAATAACGTTTTATTTATCTATTTCAAATTCAAACATTCCTATTCTTCCGTTGAATTCAAATATACAACCAAATGCAAATTAATATTCAACAATGAATATTTCATTCTCAACTTCCCATTCTGAATTCAATTCATATACAAATCATACATTCGATTTTATATTTCTAAATTTAGTATCAATATAAAATTTATTACTCTTAATTAAATCTTTAATTAATTTCATTTCGAATTGTCAAAATTTCCGGGATGTTACAAGTAAAGACTACAAGAGCTAAACAACTGGCCCCTAACAAACAATCTAAACATCCAGTTGGCGACTTCCCTCAACCACCGTACCTCGATAGTGAAAGGTGAAGGTCTATTAGTTTTAGCTCTAGTCTTTTCTCATCCCACTGGCTACCGATGATGGGTATCCGACGATCTACTATCCTTTTTGGTCGTGACCCTTCGCCTCCCCATTGAGGTGACCGCCGAATCACCCTGGCGTCACCGCGTCACAGCATTCTGACTGCAAAGCTACTTTTGCAATCAAGGCCCACCCACCTAGTAGTTACGCGCAGACCCAATCTCTATGAGCACAGCTTACATATTTGCCATTGCACATAGGACTACCAGGAGCACCTTACATATCTCAGGAAGCCGTGTGCTTCCCCTCCCAGTCCTTCGTAGCCGACAGAATAATCAGATGCATGTGTGCTCCCCTCGTGCCGTATAACACCCAGATGATCTGCCCCGTTGGGTTATTCACCCTCAAACGTGCGGACTGGTCCAAGCGCCTTACTTTAATATGTTGTTAGACCCTATGTCTAAATGTTCTTTTATGTGCTTGCCTTACCTCATCAGGTTTCCGTTTAACTTGGTTATTCCCATTCATATTGAATTCTTAATAAAGTTACCAAGTTCTTCTTGCTTATTAATTTCAGTTATATAACTTATCCCAATTAAGTTTATTAATAAGCCCACAACATGTTATTCTCTAGATTGTGGTCCAAGGTCTGTAATCCTCAATCCCTCTTATATTCTTGTTTGATTTCACCATCACAATAACATGTTCTATTTAATATGTAATGAAGTATATCCCAATTCACATGTTTTCTATTTAACATGTCGGTCATTATTTATAATTAAATATAACTTATTTCATAAGTTTTTCACATTCTTTCTCATTTAATCATAATTCCTTTTACACCATTACCACCACTTATCGTTGTTTACTTATTAAATTAGTTCTTCTAACTAAGGTCCATTAATAAGTTCCTCTACCCATTTATTATAATCTATGTTATAATTTCTTCTTGTCCCTAGGACAAGTCTAACATATTATTCTTATCAACGGGTTTCAGACTTCCAAGTTAACAGATTACTTAATTTATAATTAAGTACAACTTCTTACATTTCATAAATTTTCCCCTTTTTCTAAACTAGTTTCAGTTTTCCTCATTTATTGATTACTTAATTTACAATTAAGTGTTCCTTATCTCATTTCACTAGTTATTTCATTTCCTTAATAGTATATTATAATCTAAGTTATAGTCTTCACTTGTCCCTAGGTCAAGTCAACATATTATACAACATTCTCATTATTGCAACTTATTTATAATAGGTGATTATCATTCCCCGTTTAAACCATTTACTCACTACAAGAAAAACCGCAAATAGCGGCAAATTTTTAGTAGCGGAAAATTCCATCGCAAATTAGTGACGGATTCGCATGGAATCTATAAGGGGTATTTTCTAGGATTTTTTTATTTTAACTTGTTTTAAAATATTACCGTCGAGTTATGATTTTCGTCGCTAAACCATAGCAAATTGCAACTTTGACAACCCCAAACCCCGTTTGAAGGTAGCAAGGGTAATCTTTGGAATATAACACATAAACAGATAACAACAGAACAGAAATAAATAAATACACCAGATAATGTACAATACACTTTTAACGACTCCCAAACCCCGTACAGATGGTGGCAAGGGTAATCTTTGGAATATAACACAAAAACAGATAATAGCAGAACATAATTAAATAAATACACAAGATAATGCACAAATAATACACTGGATAAACGTAATCATCAGAGTTACACAGTATACAGGATCATACTTAGTACAAATACAGTTCAGCTATACATAAATGTCTACAATGGAAAACAAATATAATATGTACAATAGGAGCTGAACAGCATAAAAAGAGATAAATGATAGAATCCATCTTCAGCTCCAGCTATCCAGGAAGAGCCTGCTAAAACCTGAAGACAAGGTTGCCTGTGTAAAAAGAGGGGCACCCGAGTTTGCAAGTGAAACAAACTACGAGTTAGTCATGGGACTGGTATGAGAAATCTACTTAACACCTTTTATAATATGGCTAATCACAGGACCATGCCACTTTCACAGAATGGGTTTACTCCATTGGATTGCCAATGCTTTAAAACAAGTAAATCTTGTAAACATCACAATGTTTTTTATAAAAACGAAGCCATTATAAGACTCATTTCCCTTCACACAATGCAACGCAAACCGGAGGATAGAGTTTTACCTTATAATGGCCAAAATATGCTTGATACGAATAAAACAAAGAATTTGATATTATTACTAGTGTTTATATATTTCAAAAACAATTTCAATCATAACTATCAATCATAGACGGCATGGGTACCATATATTATGTTGCCATATATATATATATATACACACACTCAAAACCGCACGGTGTCGTATTTGGAAATTGGATTTCCATCATGAACCAAGGCAAAAGATAGTCCTTACCGAATTCGAGACAATCTAGCCATGTCTCGGGCAAATACTCAGTCAAGCCTTTGGATCGTCAGGGCCGGTTCACCGATGTGGATTAAAATGCCTAAACACTACGTTTCCCCGCCCTTTGGGGCGTAAATGAGCCAACGAATGACTCCATCGGCTTCACATAGTCACCGATATATTTGAGGCGCTTCGCAACAACAACAACCACACAGGTGAAAGTAATATAAATGTCATCCAGTTTAAGCACTGACACCACCTCTAGCTAGAAGGAAACACATGCCCTCCCTGAGGTCCTCTCTCGTTTCTTGTCCATACCGGGGTGTGAGGCTTGCGAATTAACGTTATACACAAAGCTATGCCACATAGGCGGTGCTTTGATCATCAAACACAAGACTTTGCTTTTCAACATAAGCCTTGATCACTGCATCTTAGCATGCCAAACATGCAATTCGCACCAGGTAACTGATGGCTACCAATCACACAGAATGAATTCCAATGTCAGACACACAGTCCACTTACAATTCCGTTCTGGGTCTGAACAAAACCAGAGGCACTATATACCTCGCATACCCATCGATCTCCACGTACGTCTGGACGATCACCACTCATTATCCATATTTCGGGATGCCTCCCAATCAGGACAACATTTATCATCCAACTGAGGTGAAGATCTCCGGTCTTCAATCTCCGTCTTCATCATCGATTTCTTATCGTCGATTCAGTTATTTAGAATGGGATAAATCCGGTCTTTCTGAGCAACTCGCGTATATATGTAACAAGTGCTACACAAACACAACATACGTCTTATTCCAATTCATTAGTCACTAACCGTAAATTAGTAAGAGAATGATTTCCCAAATATTAACCCCGAAGGTCGAAACCAACATCAGATCAAAACCCAGGAAACCATTCGACTTAGCTAACCTTTGGTTAGTTTATAAATTTTCATATTCAACCATCGAATATCCAATAAACCTGGTAAATTCAGTTTATTTCCATTCCATATCATTTATAATATTTTATAACGATTTATTGCTATTTTTATTTAATTTAAAAATAGCCATTTCATTCAAACGACGCTTCAGGCCATAACGCGGCCGTGGCGCTATTTTCTTCAGATTTTATTTACACATATCTGAAAATCCAACCATTGGATCTTCACAAATTTTATATCATTAGAAAGATCTTTTCAAAATGAATCCAACGGTTCCAATTTTGGGAAAATCCGACGGTCGGATCTCCCGGTACACTCGTTTGAAGTTTCGATTTCAAAATACGAACTGCAGCGTCGTTATTCGATTTAATTTAATTATATTTTTATATATATATATAAATAAATATAAACGATTCTGGAGCTGTTTTTCTTCAGATTTGAATTAAACATTCTAGACAATCCAACCGTTGGATTTTCACAAAGTGGGTGTCGTTGGAAAGATATTTCCAAAGCGAACCCAACCGTTTCGGTTTCGGGAAAATCCGATGGTCGGATCTCCCGCACTAATCGTTTGAAATCACGGTTTCAAAACACGAACTGCAGCTCCGTTATTCGATTTATTTTGATTTTATTTATATATATACATAAATATAATCCATTCTTCGATTTCAAAACCATATTCTTTTCATACATTTGATAAAACGATATTTTTATCCAACAGACATTTATTTCGACACTTCACTATTTTTAACAATTCATGTATATAACAAAAATGTGATTTTTATTGTAAAACAATTTATTTCAAAACACGACTATTTTATATAGTTCATATAGGTGATAAAAATATGATTTTTATTATAAAACAATTTATTTCAAAACACGACTATTTTATATAGTTCATATAGGTGATAAAAATATGTTTTTTATTATAAAACAATTTATTTCAAAACACGACTATTTTATATAGTTCATATAGGGGATAAAAATATGATTTTATTATAAAACAATTTATTTCAAAACACGACTATTTTATATAGTTCATATAGGTGATAAAAATATGATTTTTATTATAAAACAATTTATCTCAAAACATGAATGTCGTTCAACACATGAATTTCTATTCAACACACGAATATAGTTTCAACACATGAAAATAATTCTAACACATGAATATTATTCAAAATTTCGGCAGCACAATGGCAGGGTAGTTAAAACCGGGGTCGTCCCTAGTACAGCTCCCCGCTCTACCTTAAAGCCTCGTAGCTTTTGACAATAGGGATTTCATGCATCTAGTTCGCACGCAGGCGACATGTTTATTTTTTTTATTTTCCACAAACTAATCCTATATGGTTCCAACCAAATAATTCTCAACCACAAACGG
This sequence comes from Allium sativum, assembly GCA_030737875.1. Classification (NCBI taxonomy): domain Eukaryota; kingdom Viridiplantae; phylum Streptophyta; class Magnoliopsida; order Asparagales; family Amaryllidaceae; genus Allium; species Allium sativum. Next base: position 707,371,793 of record CM060916.1, on the reverse strand, counting down.
ATATTTTTCAACCACAATCAATCAATTTCAACCACAAAAAATTCTAATGAACCATTCGCTATCAACCAATTTTCACAACAATCACAACCAATAAATATCGTCCATGGTTTGTAGACGAGGGGCGTATATATATATAAGTATATTTCACTTCCATTTCAACACATATATAAATTTTTACAACGCATATATAACTTATACATCGAACGTACAACTTATACAATGCTTATACATGAGGTGTACAACGCTTATATAACTCATACATCGACTATATAATTTATACATCATCGTTTTCCATATCTTTTACAATTTAGAAATCTCACATTGGGTTCCACTCCACCAAAAATAGCAGGAGGCTCAGAAAAATATGCGGTCTATTCTAGAATGTAGAAGGCGTCCACACGAGTCCACTGTCTCTTGTTTCACAGAATTTCGTCAACAAATGAAAAAGATATGATTTTTACAGTGAAATCAAAAACCGTAGCGCTTTAAAGTGCTATAATATAGTTGAAATTATATTTGGCCGTACCTCAGCCGAAAGGTTCGAAACTAGGTTTCGATTTTACTCGAAAGCCGTGAAGCTTGAAGAGGATCGGCTATGCAGTGTCGGAAGGAGAGGAGCGGCGCACCGGCGTGCGGCGGAGGGGCCCACTCGGTGGTCGGAGCTGACGTCGGCGGTCGGTAGAAGTTCGAAACTTTCGAACTTGATTTCTCCCTCAATTCTGAACAAAAAAATACAAAATATATATGGAATTGAAGGTGGAGAGGAGATCTACAATTTCTTCAACTGGAGGGAAGGCTATAGATGCGTGGATTTGGAGGAATCGAGGAGAGAGGGGAAGAAGTGGTTTCCGTCGTTCGCGATTTTTGATTACGGGGAGAGAGAAACACAACCGACCAATGATATTTTTTATATTTATATATTTAAAAAAATTCGAAAATACCCCTCTCCACATACTAACTCCAATCCAAACCCAACGACTGTCATCCCTAGCCAAATACCCCCATTCCGAACACAATGGGATATGTTTCGTAGGCCCATTCAACTGTTTCAGTCATTTTTCCCTCAAATTAAAATATAAAACATTCAATATTTAATTTGAACATACATTTCAATTTGCCGGGGCCACATACTGATTCTAAAAATTCCCGAAAAATAAATCTAGCTATATTTTGATGATATGGTCCCAACAAAACTAGTTTCGTCGAATTCTGAGACTGTTTGAAAAATGGCCCTTATCTGGTCGATCCAATTTAATAGAAATCGACCAAACACATTTTCCTTTGCCACACTCACATACTAGCTTCAAAAATTATGAAATTTGATACCTAGCAATAATTTGACATCCTGGATCCAACAAAAGTGGTTTTGTCGAATTCTGATGTCGTTTGCAAAATGGCCATTTTCTGGTTGATCCAATTTAATAGAAATCGACCAAACACATTTTCTTTTGCCACGCTCACATACTAGCTTCAATAATTATGAAATTTGAAACATAGCAATAATTTGACATCTCGGATCCAACAAAAGTGGTTTCGTCGAATTCTGAGACCGTTTGCAAAATGGCCATTTTTACGGGTTATATAAACTCTATAGCGACCTTTCTGAAAATTCATTTGGCCATAACTTTTTCTTCCTGCTACGAAACTTCGATTTTTCAAATTCATTAGAAATATATTCACTAACAGATTTAAATAATTTTGGTTTCACTAAAATTCGTTTCGTTTTGCACCCGGTACAGTCAGTCAAAGTTTGAATTCAATTTTTGAAACTGCCGCGCCATTTCAGCCCTTGTTTATAATTCAAAATAATTATATTTATTTTCAAGCATCGATTCAAACACTATTTTCGTCGTTATTATTTAAATTATTTATTTTAAATATTTAAAATCCACTAAAATAGCCAATTTAAAAATTTTAAATTGGTTCAGATTTTACGGGTTGTTACAATCTCCTCCACTTAAAACTTTTCGTCCCCGAAAAGGAACAAAGTCAAAAGTGGTTTGATTAATCAACTCTACTTTCAATCTGGCTTCCATTCTTCAACTTTTTAGTTTCTAAGAATTTTCAAATTCTTCAAAAATTTGGCTAACACCCTAAATTTTCGAAAAATTTCGCCATAACCTCCTTTGTACGGGGAGGGGTTTGGAAATTTATTGGGCCGTATTAGGTTCCCAATAAATCCTAATAAGCATGCACATATTTATAGTGATATATTCCGGTGTCCCTAGGGGAGTGTTTATAGATCATAACTCCAGAGAATAAATTCTCGTCACCCTATAAATAGTTTTTGTGCCTTAATGACTAGAAAGACGTGTTTATTGTCATCTCCAGACCCGTGTGGGATTTTTATTATTCTTGCAATTTACCGTTACATTTTATATGGTCCATATCAGTCATCAGTTCAACCTGTAATATATAGTCATCGCCATACAAGCCTCTCGCTCGTATGGTAAATCTTCAACCTCGTCACACAAGCTCCAAATGCTTATGTGGTATATGATGAAGTATGCCTATCTTCAGGAAGTATGCCATGTGGTGTAGTTCAAAATTAATTGTTACTATCCTATGGCGACGTTTATTATTACACATAGAATAACCAGCACTACGCATCCAATGGCATTCACAGGAGTTGATATAATAATAAAATTGTGCATCCAACTCATTAAGGTTTACCTATTTGTCGGGCACGCAAATAATTTCTTTACTCAACAGCTAATCCATTTACCTGTTGAAACATATATAATGCACATATATATATTTCTAGCTATTTTAACTCAGTTCAATGTGTGATTTAATCGAACAAATTCTACCCTTCATTCTCTTATTGATTAAATTAACTATCGTTATAATAATTTAATTAATCAAATCCACTATCACACAACACAAACAACAATCAATTTGCTTTTAACTTTTCAAAATCATACAAATTAATTCAAACACTCTTTTGAAAACATTCAGACTATACAATTAAAAAGTTTACATCAATGCAAAGTAAAGAACATAATGGAAATGCAAAATATGGTAGATGTACCTTGCAGCAGAGTCAATCAGAGATATCCACCCTGCACTTAGGATAGGCTTTCTTAATGCTTTCCTCTGTTTCCCAAGTACAATCTCGCGGATCTCTACTCCATTGCACTTTGACTAAGTGAACCTTCTTGTTCCTCAGTTCTTTGGTTTCTTTGCCGATAATCTTTAGTGGCTCTCTTCTCACAGCCAATTCTGGAGTAATTTCAATATCCTGTTGTGCGGCCTCTTCCACAACCAAGTCTGGGTCATGAACAAGCTTTCGAAGTTGAGATAAGTGAAATACATCATATACTCCAGGCAACCAATCAGGCAATTGAACTCTATAAGCGAGGGTCCCAATCCGTTCAAGAATAAGGAATGGACCAATAAATCTGGGCGCCAACTTCCCAGTTTTGCCAAATCGAATCACTCCTCTCATCAAAGAAACCCTTAGATACACATAATCACCAACAGAGAAAGCCAAATCTCTTCTTCTCGAATCAGCATAGCTCTTCTGTCGGCTTTGAGCAGCGAGTAATCGTTTCTTAACGAAATCGACCTTGTCTGCAGCTTCACGGATCATATCAGATCCCAATACAAGTCTATTACCAGGTTCAACCCAACAAGCAGGAGATCGACACGGTCTACCATACAATGCTTTGAATGGTGACATTGTCAGGCTTGCTTGGTAGCTATTGTTGTATGAGAACTTAGCCAAATGTAAATGGTCTTCCCATGATCCACTAAAATCTAGAACACAAGCCCGCAATAAATCTTCTAGTATACGATTCACCCTCTCAGTCTGACCATCTGTCTGAGGATGATAGGCGGTGCTTAGATTCAGCTTCGTTCCCAGTTCTACTTGAAATACCTCCCAGAATTTGCTAGTAAATATTGGATCTCTATCACTAACTATACTGATCGGCACTCCATGTAGCCTAACAATTTCCTTGAAATATATCTGCGCCAGACTCTGAGCAGTTTTGTTCGATCTGACAGGTATGAAATGGGCGGTCTTCGTGAAGCGATCTACGATCACCCAAATACTGTCATTTCCTTTTCTGGTTCTGGGAAAACCATCTTTGAAGTCCATGGAAATATGTTCCCACTTCCAACCTGGAACGTCTAGCGGTTGCAACAATCCAGCAAGGTTCTGTTGGTCCTTTTGACTATTTGGCAAGTAGAGCATCAGCTAACATATAAAGAAATGTCTCTCTTCATCGACCTCCACCAGAAAGTGCCTTTGATGTCATTATACATTTTGCTCACTCCTGGATGGATACTAAGTTTTGACTTGTGGCATTCATCCAATACTTCCTTTCGGAGCTCAGAAATGTTAGGAGCACAAATTCGACCTTTTAGCCTTAGAATCCCTTGGTCATCAATCTGGAAACTCAATTGTTCACCTTCCTGTATTCTTTCTCTGATCCTCTAAATGAATTGATCGTCCTTCTGAAGAGTAGATATTTTATCAATCAAGGAAGTCGTAATCATAAAGATGGCGATTATAACATTCTTTCTACTTAACGCATCGGCCACAACAATGGCTTTCCCTGGAGTGTACAAAATCTCAAAGTCGTATGCTGCAAGAAACTCTAGCCAACGTTGCTGCCTTAGATTCAAGTCTTTCTGGGTGAACAGATACTTTAGCGACTGATGATCTGTAAATAGTTCGAATTTCTCACCCAGAAGATAGTGTCTCCAGATTTTCAAAGCGAATACGATAGCCAACAACTCAAGATCATGAGTAACGTAGTTCTTTTCATGTGGCTTCAACTGACGGCTAGCATAAGCTACCACTTGACCTCTTTGCATTAATACTACACCAAGGCCTTCTCTAGAGGCATCTGTCCAGACTTTTAAATCCTGATTTCCGTCAATAATTGTGAGCACTGGAGCCATTGTTAATCTGACTTTTAGCTTCTGAAAAGCCTCCTCACATTCGGGAGTCAACTTGAATTTCGAGTGCTTCTTTGTAAGCTTTGTTAAGTGACTAGATATTTTCGAAAAATATTTAACGAACTTCCGGTAATAACTAGCCAATCCAAGAAAACTTCGGACTTCTGTAGGAGTACTAGGCTGTTTCCAATTTTGAATAGCGGTGATTTTACTTGGATCCACAGCAGTTCCCTCTTTTGATACGACGTGGCCCAGAAACTTTACTTCATCTTGCCAGAATATACATTTGGACAGTTTGGCTTTCAATACATTCCTTCTCAGAATTTCTAGAACTTGGTCCAAATGTTTTTCATGTTCATCTTTTGATTTAGAGAAGATTAGAACATCGCCAATAAAAACTAGAACGAACTTATTCAAGACTCCTCTGAACACTCGATTCATCAAATCGACGAAGTAAGCTGGAGCATTACATAAGCCGAACGGCATTACTAACCACTCATTGAATAAGTCTGGACCTCTGAATGCTGTCATAGGAACACACTCTTCGGCAATACGAAGCTGATGGAAACCTGTAGCTAGGTCCATCCTTGAAAATACTTGTGCTCCATTCAGACGATCCAATAAATCATCGATTCGCAGCAATGGATATTTATTCTTTATTGTCTGCTTATTCAAGTCACGATAATCCACACATAGTTGCATAGTACCGTCAGACTTTGAGACAAACACCACTGCTGCTCCCCAATCGGAGAAACTAGGCATGATCAGACCCTTCCATACAAGCTGTCGAGTTTGATTGTCTAATTCCTCTTTCTCTTTTAAGGTCATTCTTCGAATAGCGTGAACTACTGTGACGACCCGATTTCCCGTTCTCACGGAAACAAGGTTATCTTTGGAATATAACACAGAAACATATAATAGCAGAACAGAATTAAATAAATACACCAGAATGAACAACAAAATATACTGGATAAAAGTAATCATCAGAGTTACACAGTATACAGGATCTTACTTAGTACAAATACAGTTCAGCTATACATAAGTGTCTACAGCGGAAATAAACAAAATATGTACAATAGGAGCTGAACAGCATAAAAAGAGATAAATGATAGAATCCATCTTCAGCTCCAGCTATCCAGAAAGAACCAGCTAAACCAGAATACAAGGCTGCCCGTGTAGAAAGAGGGGCACCCGAGTTTGAGAGTGAAACAAAATACGAGCCAGTCATGGGACTGGTATGAGAAATCTACTCAACACATATATAATTTGGCTAATCACAGGACCACGCCACTTTCGTGGAACGGGTTTACTCCATTGGATTGCCAGTGCTTTAAAACAAATCTTTCTTTTAAACATCGCTATGCTTTTTATAAAATGAAGCCGTTATAAGACTCAGTTCCCATCACACAATGCAACGCAAACCGGAGGATAGAGTTTTTACCTTATAACGGCCAAGATATGCTTGATACGAATAAAACAAAGGCATTTGATATTATTGCTAGTGTTTATAGGTTTTGAAAACAATTTCAAATCATAAACTATCAATCATAGACGGCATTAATGCCCCATACCACTATGTCGCCATATATAGGTATACAATCAAAATCGCATCGTCACGTATTTCGAAATTGGATTTCCGTCATGAACCAAGGCAAAAGATAGTCCTTACCGAATTCGAGACGCTCTAGCCCGTGTCTCAGGATCAGAACGCATCGACCCTTGGAGCGACAGGGCCGGTCCACCGATGTGGATTAAGAATGCCTGAACACTACGTTTCCCCACCCTTTGGGGTGTAAATGAGCCAACGAATGACTCCATCGGACCCGGATCGTCCGATCAAACCGAGGCGCCTCGCAACAGCAACAACCACATAGGTGAAAAGTATATAAATGTCAGGGCTGGTAGGTCACTGACACCACCCTAGCTAGAAAGAAACGCATGCCCTCCCTGAGGTCCTTCTCCCGTTTTAGGTTCATACCGGGGTGTGAGGCTCGCGAATTCACGTTATACACAAAGCTACGCCACACAGGCGGTGCTTTGATCATCACCACAAGACTTTGCTTTTCAACAGAAGTCCTGATCACTGCATCTTAGCATGCCACACAGGCAATTCACACCGTGCAACTGATGGCTATCAATCACACAGAACAAATTCCAATGTCGGACACACAGTCCATTTACAAGTCCGTTTTGGGTCTGAACGAAACCGGAGGCACTAAATACCTCGCAAACCCATCGATCACCACGTACGTCTGGACGATCACCACTCATTATCCATATTTTGGGATGCCTCCCAATCAGGACCTCGGTTACCATCCAAACGAGGTGAAGATCTCCGGTCTTCGACCATCGTCTTTATCTTCGACTTTCAATCGTCGGTCAATTATTTGAAATGAGAATTAACTCGGCCTTCTCAAATAATTCACGTATATTTAGAATTTCAATTCAATTTATTTCAATGGTTAAATTATTCTATAACACCAATTTTGTCCTTTAATGTAATTTTCACACCAAACACATTCAACCATCAAACATCACATAAATCAAGCAAATTCAGTTTATTTCCATTCCATATCGCTTATGATATTTTATAACTATTTATCGCTATTTTTATTTATTTTAAAATAGCCATTTTATTCAAAACGACGCTTCGGGCCATAAGGCGGCCGTGGCGCTGTTTTTCTTCAGATTTGATTTACACATATCTGAAAATCTAACCGTTGGATCTTCACAAAATTTACATCATTAGAAAGGTCTTTTCAAAACAAACCCAACGGTTCCAGTTTCGGGAAAATCCGACGGTCGGATCTCCCGGTACAATCGTTTGAAATTTCGATTTCAAAATACGAACTGCAGCGTCGTTATTCGATTAAATATAATTATATTTATATATATAAATAAATATAATCGTTTCTGGCGCTGTTTTTCCTCAGATTTGAATTAAACATTCTAGACAATCCAACCGTTGGATTTTTACAAGGTTGGTGCCATTGGAAAGATTATTCCAAGGCGAACCCGACGGTTGAGGTTTCGGGAAAATCCAATGGTCGGATTTCCCGCACTAGTCGTTTGAAATCACGGTTTCAAAATACGAACTGCACGGCTTCGTTTCGTTTTAATTTTATTTATATTTATATATTTATATAAATATAGTTCATTCAACAATTTCAATATCGTTTTCACTTCAAATATTTTTCTAACACCTTAAATTTTGGAAAAATTTCGCCATAACCTCCCCTGCACCGGGAGCATCGGGAAATCGCAAATAGCGTCCCGGTCCTTCTAATCTCAAAAAGAAAAAGAAAAAGCCAAGCGGCTAGCCAACAGGCTCAAAATCATCACCCAAACAAATCAGTAAATGTGTACCTATTTGTCGGGCACAAAATTTTATTCCTCTTCTCTAGCCCCTTTGCTATAACCTGTTCAATGAATATGCATGTACATATATATACAGTTCATATCATTTTTCATTTTCTATTCAACTTCATATTTGATTTCTATTTGGTTTAAAAACACCATTCATTCTAATGTTACATAAATAGGTGCAAATCATTTCATTAGCTAATTAATGAATATTTCAACTCATATATGTTTATTTTGAACAAGTGGCTATTTTTAACACTTCACATTTTAACGATTTCTTACATACAATAAAAATGTTTTTCAAAACACTATTTTTCTATATGGTTCAAGTTGGTGATAAAAATGGGATTTTTATCATAAAACAATTATTTCAAAATATGAATACCATTCAACACATGAATTTCTAAACAACGAATGAATATCAATTCAACACATGAATGTTTTCAATAGTTTTTATATATAGATAAAAATGTGATTTTTATTATCGAACAATTTATTTCAAAATATGAATACCATTCAACACATGAATTTCTAAACAACGAATGAATATCAATTCAACACATGAATGTTTTCACTAGTTTCTATATATAGATAAAAATGTGATTTTTATTATCGAACAATTTATTTCAAAATATGAATACCATTCAACACATGAATTTCTAAACAACGAATGAATATCAATTCAACACATGAATGTTTTCAATAGTTTTTATATATAGATAAAAATGTGATTTTTATTATTTAACGATTTATTTCAAAATATGAATTCCATTCAACACATGAATTTCTAAACAACGAATGAATATCAATTCAACACATGAATGTTTTCTATACAATGAATAAATATAGTTTAAGCATATGAAAATAATTCAAACACACAAATATTATTCAAAATTTCGGCAGCATAACGGCAGGGTAGTTACACCGGCACCGTCCCTAGTACGGCTCCTCGCTCTACCTTAAAACCTCGCGGTTTTTGACAATGGGGATCATGCATCTAGTTCGCACGCAGGCGGCATGTATATATTTATTTCAATTCCACAAACTAATCCTAAGTGGTTTCAACCAAATATTTCACAACCACAAACGGGTATTTTTCAACCACAATCAACCAATATCCATCACAAACAATCCCAAACAATCATTCAATTTTCACAACAATTTCAACCAATAAATATCGTCCATGGTTTGTGGACAAGGGGGCGTATATATATATATATATATATATATATATATATATATATATATATATACAGCAATTTATATATAGCTATTCACTTTCATTTCACACATATATAATATATTTTAAATCAGAAATCTCACCAATAGCTATCCAACTTCACGACTCTTCCTTTATAGAAATCTTCGCCTTTTGTCGCTTTCGCCCGTATTCTCTACATATGTAAAAATAGAATTTTTACTATGCTATTCAATATATAAAAATCTGATTTCTACTTCGACTTTCGATATATAAAAATATGATTTTTACTTTCGACTTTCGACATATAAAAATATGATTTTTACTTTCGACTTTCGACATATAAAAATATGATTTTTACTTTTTAAAGTTCAAATCCTTTTTTGAAAAATCAGTTTTAACCTTTCTTTAAAAACAGTTTTAACTTTTCTAAAAAAAAACAGTTTTAATCTTTGCTTTAAAAATCAGTTTTTCTCTTTTCTAAAAATCAGTTTTTCTTATTTTTTTTCTTTAAAAACAAAATTAGTTTTTATTTTAAAAACAAAATCAGTTTTTTTTATTTATTTTCAAACAAATCAGTTTTAAAAATGCTTTTCCAATCAGTTTTTAAATCTTTTAAAATCAGTTTTAAAAATGCTTTTCAAAACAGTTTTTAAATCTTCTTAAAATCAGTTTTTAAAATGCTTTTCAAAACAGTTTTTAAATCTTTTAAAATCATTTTTAAAAATGCTTTTCAAAACAGTTTTTAAATCTTCTTAAAATCAGTTTTTATAGTTTTATAAAATTCAGTTTTTTTTATTCTTTTATAAAATTCAGTTTTTATACTTTTAAAAATCAATTCGGTTTTTATACTTTTAAAAATCAATTCGGTTTTTAAACCCTAACAAAAAAATCAATTCAGTTTTCAATGCAGTAAAAAAAATCAGAAGCAAAATAAAATAAATAAATAGAACTCACAGAGAGGGGGGGGTTTCACCGATCGTCGGAGGTGGGGGCACTGGATCTCGGTGGTGGTGGCGAGGCTTCGGGGGGGCTGCTTGATTTGCGTCGCGAGGGATGAGGGCGGGGTCTGAAGGGAGGAGCGGCTTCGAGTTGAGGCGGCGATGCCTGGAGGGAGGAGCGGCTTCGAGTTGAGGCGACGACGATGCCTGGAGGGGGGGCGGCGATCCGATTTAGGGTTCTTCTTCTTTTTATTTTTTATTTTTTTTTCGTTGCTGAATAATGAAACCGGGGGGGGGGGGGGGCAAGCAGAAGAAAAGGAGGGAGATTATATTTTTTTTATTTATTATTTAATTATTTAATTTTGCAAAAAGGTTGACTTTTACATACGACCTCGAAACGAGGCCCACCGCCTGTCGCCCCTAGCGTTTCACCCCCATTCCGAACACAATTGGATATGTATCGCAAGCTGATTTGATCGTTACAATCAGTTTCCTTTTGAATTTTCATTTAAATCACTATATTGAGTTTTAAACGTACATTTCAATTTACCGGGGTCACATACTAACTAGAAAAATTCTCGAAAAATATTTTCTAGCTTTGTATTGACGATACGGTCCTAACAAAACTAGTTTCGTCGAATTCTGAGGCCGTTTGAAAAATGGCCAATTTCCAGTCGATTAAAATCAACTGAAACTGGTCAAACGCGTTTTCCTTTGCCACGCTCACATATTGATTCGAAAAATTATGAAATTTGAAACCTAACAATAACTTGACACTGCGGATCCAACAAAAGTGGTTTCGTCGAAATCCGAGGTCATTTGCAAAATGTCCATTTTTAAGGTCCTGAATTCCATAGCGACTATTCAGAATTTTCAACTGGACATATCTTTTGATTCCCTCTATCAAATTTCGATTGGTCGGATTCGTTAGAAAGATATTATCAATTAGATTCCATTATTTTTGGTTTCACTAAAATCCGGATTGTTTTGCACCCGGTATATTCAATTGAAGTTTGAAATCGAATTATCGAACTACCGCGCCATTTTCAATTCTATATATAATTATAATTAATTATATTCGTTTTCAAATGTCGATTTCAACTCAGTTTTCATCGCCATTATTTAAAATATTTATTTTAAATAATTAAAATCCATTATTTTAGCCAATTTAAAAATTTTAAATTGGTTCAAATTTTCTGGGTCGTTACAATCTCCCCCACTTAAAACTTTTCGTCCCCGAAAAGGAATAAAGTCGAAAGTGGTTTGATAAATGTACAATCACACAACACAACAACCAATCCAATTGTTTTTAACCTTTAAAAATATACTAATCAACTCCTATATTCTTTTATAAATCATTTAGAGTATAGAATAAATAGTGCACATCCATGAAAAGGAAATAACAACAGAATAGAAAATTGAATGGTAGTGCAAAGTAGGGTAAATGTACCTTGCACCGGAGTCAATCAGAGATATCTACTCGGCATCTGGGATAAGCTTTCTGAATGCTCTCCTCGGTTTCCCAAGTACAATCTCTCGGATCTCCACTCCATTGCACTTTGACTAAGTGAACCTTCTTGTTCCTCAGCTCTTTGGTTTCTTTGCCGATAATCTTTAGCGGCTCACGCCTCACGGCTAATTCTGGAGTAATTTCAATGTCCTGCTGAGCTGCTTCTTCCACGATCAAGTCTGGATCATGAACGTGCTTTCGAAGTTGAGATATATGAAATACATCATGAACTCCAGGCAGCCAGTCTGGCAATTTAACTTTATATGCGAGAGTCCCAATCCGTTCCAGAATAGGAAACGGACCAATGAATTTGGGTGCTAACTTTCCAGTTTTACCGAACCGGATAACTCCTCTCATCGGCGATACTTTCAAATATACATAGTCGCCAACTTCAAAGGATATATCTCTTCTTCTTCTATCGGCATAGCTCTTTTGTCGGCTTTGAGCGGCGAGTAATCGCTTCTTAATAAAATCGACTTTGTCGGCAGCTTCGCGAATCATATCAGGACCCAACACAAGTCTATTACCTGGCTCGACCCAACAAGCAGGAGATCGGCACGGTCTACCATACCATGCTTCGAATGGCGACATTGTCAGACTCGCCTGGTAGCTGTTGTTATAGGAGAACTCAGCCAAATGTAGATTGTCTTCCCATGATCCACCGAAATCTATAACACAAGCCCGCAATAGATCTTCTAGAATGCGATTCACCCTCTCAGTCTGACCGTCTGTCTGAGGATGATAAGCGGTGCTTAGGTTTAACTTCGTTCCCAGCTCGACTTGAAATGCTTCCCAGAATTTGCTAGTGAATATTGTATCCCTATCACTGACTATACTGAGTGGCACTCCATGTAGTCTAACTATTTCCCTGAAGTATATCTGCGCCAGACTCTGAGCGGTTCTATTTGATTTGACAGGTATAAAATGGGCGGTCTTCGTGAAACGATCTACGATCACCCAAATACTGTCATTTCCTTTTCTGGTCCTGGGCAGACCATCAATGAAATCCATAGAAATATGTTCCCACTTCCAGCCAGGAACTTCTAGTGGTTGCAATAGTCCAGCCAATTTCTGTTGGTCGCTTTTAACTAGCTGGCAAGTAGGGCATCGACTAACATATATCGAAACGTCTCTTTTCATAGCCTTCCACCAGAAAGTTCTTTTGAGATCGTTATACATTTTGGCCACACCAGGATGGATACTCAGCTTGGACTTGTGACACTCGTCTAACACTTCCCTTTTTAGCTCAGGAACGTCAGGAACACAAATCCTTCCTTTTAACCTCAAGGTCTCGTCGTTATCTATTTGAAAACACGAGGGTTCGCCTTTCTGAATCCTTTTGATCATATCTTTAATAAAGTTATCCTCCTTCTGAAGAATAGATATTCTGTCAATCAAGGATGTTGTGATAATAAAGCTGGCGATCATTACATTCTTTCTGCTTAACGCATCGGCCACGACATTGGCTTTCCCTGGAGTGTATATAATTTCAAAGTCATATGCTGCAAGAAACTCCAGCCAACGTTGCTGCCTCAAGTTCAGGTCTTTCTGAGTGAACAGATACTTTAACGACTGGTGATCTGTAAACAGTTCAAATCTCTCGCCCAGAAGATAGTGTCTCCAGATTTTCAAAGAGAATATGATAGCCAATAACTCAAGATCATGAGTTACATAGTTTTTCTCGTGTGGTTTCAGTTGGCGGCTAGCATAAGCAATCACTTGGCCTCTTTGCATTAACACTGCACCGAGGCCTTCTCTAGAAGCATCAGTCCAGACTTTTAAATCTTGATTGCCATCGATGATGGTTAACACTGGAGCAGTAGTTAATCTCAACTTTAGCTCTTCGAAAGCCTCCTCACTCTCTTCAGTCCATTTGAACTTAGAATGCTTCTTTGTAAGCTTCGTTAAGTGACCAGATATCTTCGAAAAGTCTTTAACGAACTTTCGGTAATAGCTAGCCAATCCGAGAAAACTGCGGACTTCAGTGGGAGTACTGGGCTGTTTCCAATTCTGAATAGCTGTGATTTTGCTTGGATCCACAGCGATTCCATCTTTCGATACGACATGGCCCAGAAATTTTACTTCATCTTGCCAGAATATACATTTGGAAAATTTGGCTTTCAATACATTCCTTCTGAGGATTTCTAGAACCTGTTCCAGATGCTTTTCATGTTCGGCCTTTGATTTAGAGAAGATTAGAATATCATCAATAAAAACCAAAACAAATTTGTTCAGTACTCCTCTGAATACTCTATTCATCAGATCGACGAAATAAGCTGGAGCGTTACATAAGCCGAACGGCATTACTAACCACTCGTAGAATAAGTCGGGGCCTCTGAACGCTGTCATTGGAACACACTCTTCGGCAATTCGAAGTTGATGGAATCCTGTAGCTAGGTCCATTCGTGAGAATACTTGTGCTCCATTTAATCGATCTAACAAATCATCTATTCGCGGCAATGGATATTTGTTCTTTATTGTCTGTTTGTTCAAATCACGATAATCCACACATAACCATAGAGTACCATCAGATTTCGGAACAAACACCACTGCTGCACCCCAATCAGAGAAACTAGGTCTGATCAGACCCTTCCATACTAGCTGTCGTGTTTGATTGTCTAATTCCTCCTTCTCTTTCAAGGACATTCTTCGAATAGCGTGGACTACCGGCCTTGCATTGGGAATCAAAGTAATCTTGAAATCTATTTCTCTCTGCGGAGGTAAGCGAACGACTTCCTCAAACACATCCGCATAATTCTTGACGACAGGAATATCTTTAATGAGGTCAGGAATATTCTCTGCGACTTCAGGAACATTTTCAATTTGGGCTGGAGAAACATCGAGAGCTGACCAGAAATCTTTTCTATTTGAAGTCGGGCCTTCACATGGTATGGTTATATAATTCCCCGATTGGGCCTTTGCTTTAACCACTCTCTCGGCGCATTTAACTTCAGCTTCATATCTAGTTAACCAATCCAATCCCAGAATAAGATCGAATTCATTAAAATTCATGATGATAGAGATAATAGGGAATTTATAGCAAGAAAAAGAGACAGGTACTGCACAAATCCAACTGAGATTGATGGAACCTCCAACTGGATTTTGGACAGTCATTGGCTCTTTGAGCTTCTTCAAATTCAAATCCAGTTTCTTGACTGCACTCTTTGCAATAAAGCTTCGTGACGCGCCTGTGTCAAACAGTACTTTTACTGGAATGTTTTTGACATTGAGCGTGCCTTCTAAAACATCAGATCTTTCCTGAACAGACGAAGATGCAGGCACTTCTACCACTTCATTTACTTGCGCTGCTTGGGACTTCTTAAATTGCCTGCAGTCCTTCTCAAGATGGCCAGTCCGACGGCATTGAACGCACTTTCTATTTTCTAGGAACTTGTCTTTGGATTTAAATTTATTCTCTCTTCGCTTCTTCAGGGGTCCACAGTTTATTGACAAATGCCCTTTCTGATGGCAGTTACTGCATACGGTGGTCGTTACGGGTTCTTTCTCAGCTCTGGCCCTTTTTCTCTTGGCATTGGCCTTCTTACTGATCTCAGACATCGTACTATTTTCAGGAATATCACAGTTTCTGACTCTGTTTTGTCACTAGAACAGACTTCTTCTTCGTCGCGCAACATTCCTTTCTTATGGAGATCTTCATACTGATAGGCCATATATATCATTTCAGAAAAAGGAAGCTTCACATGCCCCAATACTTTATTCTGGTATTTCCTTTGAAGTCCGTGAATAAATCTCATATTTTTCCTCTTCGGATTTTGAATTAGATGAGGAGCAAAGTGAGCAAGTTCATTGAATTTCTTATGATATTCGGGAATGGTCATGTCACCTTGTATTAGATAAGAAAATTCTTCACACAATCTCTCGGTTGCTTCGGGAGGAGTAAATCTTTCTAGGAAAATCACTTTGAATCTGTCCCAGGTGATATCACCTTCTGGATTATTTCTGATGATTGTTTCCCACCAGATTAAAGCTTCTTCTTTGAGCGCCCAAGAAGCTACTAACCGTTTCTGGTCATCTCTCAGCTGGATATGCTCAAAGATTCTTTCGACAGAAGTCAACCAAGCTTGAGTTTGAATAATAGATTCATTGCCCGAGAATTGCGCTCCGTTCAGATTTCGATATTTCTTTAATAGACCCTCTAGATCGGGTTCTGTATTCCTTCTGTTTCTGGCACTCATTTTTCTAGTACTTCTGCAATTAGCAGATCAAGTGTCAGGTCACAGAAAAGATAATTTTCAAACATAGAAACATATACTTCAAATGTAAATGTGTCTATCGAGGTGTAATCATTCTGCTTTACTGATACTAGGATATTGCTGATCCTATCTGTATTGAGTTGCCCGTCCTAGAACACTACTGGTTCTATTTCTGACGAGTTCGTTCGAATGTTATATTCCAGAACTAAGCTTAACCAAAGCTCTGATACCACGATGTGACGACCCGATTTCCCGTTCTCACGGAAACAAGGTTATCTTTGGAATATAACACAGAAACATATAATAGCAGAACAGAATTAAATAAATACACCAGAATGAACAACAAAATATACTGGATAAAAGTAATCATCAGATTTACACAGTATACAGGATCTTACTTAGTACAAATACAGTTCAGCTATACATAAGTGTCTACAGCGGAAATAAACAAAATATGTACAATAGGAGCTGAACAGCATAAAAAGAGATAAATGATAGAATCCATCTTCAGCTCCAGCTATCCAGAAAGAACCAGCTAAACCTGAATACAAGGCTGCCCGTGTAGAAAGAGGGGCACCCGAGTTTGAGAGTGAAACAAACTACGAGTCAGTCATGGGACTGGTATGAGAAATCTACTCAACACATATATAATTTGGCTAATCACAGGACCACGCCACTTTCGTGGAACGGGTTTACTCCATTGGATTGCCAGTGCTTTAAAACAAATCTTTCTTTTAAACATCGCTATGCTTTTTATAAAATGAAGCCGTTATAAGACTCAGTTCCCATCACACAATGCAACGCAAACCGGAGGATAGAGTTTTTACCTTATAACGGCCAAGATATGCTTGATACGAATAAAACAAAGGCATTTGATATTATTGCTAGTGTTTATAGGTTTTGAAAACAATTTCAAATCATAAACTATCAATCATAGACGGCATTAATGCCCCATACCACTATGTCGCCATATATAGGTATACAATCAAAATCGCATCGTCACGTATTTGGAAATTGGATTTCCGTCATGAACCAAGGCAAAAGATAGTCCTTACCGAATTCGAGACGCTTTAGCCCGTGTCTCAGGATCAGAACGCATCGACCCTTGGAGCGACAGGGCCGGTCCACCGATGTGGATTAAGAATGCCTGAACACTACGTTTCCCCACCCTTTGGGGTGTAAATGAGCCAACGAATGACTCCATCGGACCCGGATCGTCCGATCAAACCGAGGCGCCTCGCAACAGCAACAACCACATAGGTGAAAAGTATATAAATGTCAGGGCTGGTAGGTCACTGACACCACCCTAGCTAGAAAGAAACGCATGCCCTCCCTGAGGTCCTTCTCCCGTTTTAGGTTCATACCGGGGTGTGAGGCTCGCGAATTCACGTTATACACAAAGCTACGCCACACAGGCGGTGCTTTGATCATCACCACAAGACTTTGCTTTTCAACAGAAGTCCTGATCACTGCATCTTAGCATGCCACACAGGCAATTCACACCGTGCAACTGATGGCTATCAATCACACAGAACAAATTCCAATGTCGGACACACAGTCCATTTACAAGTCCGTTCTGGGTCTGAACGAAACCGGACGCACTAAATACCTCGCAAACCCATCGATTACCACGTACGTCTGGACGATCACCACTCATTATCCATATTTCAGGATGCCTCCCAATCAGGACCTCGGTTACCATCCAAACGAGGTGAAGATCTCCGGTCTTCGACCATCGTCTTTATCTTCGACTTTCAATCGTCGGTCAATTATTTGAAATGAGAATTAACTCGGCCTTCTCAAATAATTTACGTATATTTAGAATTTCAATTCAATTTATTTCAATGGTTAAATTATTCTATAACACCAATTTTGTCCTTTAATGTAATTTTCACACCAAACACATTCAACCATCAAACATCACATAAATCAAGCAAATTCAGTTTATTTCCATTCCATATCGCTTATGATATTTTATAACTATTTATCGCTATTTTTATTTATTTTAAAATAGCCATTTTATTCAAAACGACGCTTCGGGCCATAAGGCGGCCGTGGCGCTGTTTTTCTTCAGATTTGATTTACACATATCTGAAAATCTAACCGTTGGATCTTCACAAAATTTACATCATTAGAAAGGTCTTTCCAAAACGAACCCAACGGTTCCAGTTTCGGGAAAATCCGACGGTCGGATCTCCCGGTACAATCATTTGAAATTTCGATTTCAAAATACGAACTGCAGCGTCGTTATTCGATTAAATATAATTATATTTATATATATAAATAAATATAATCGTTTCTGGCGCTGTTTTTCCTCAGATTTGAATTAAACATTCCAGACAATCCAACCGTTGGATTTTTACAAGGTTGGTGCCATTGGAAAGATTATTCCAAGGCGAACCCGACGGTTGAGGTTTCGGGAAAATCCAATGGTCGGATTTCCCGCACTAGTCGTTTGAAATCACGGTTTCAAAATACGAACTGCACGGCTTCGTTTCGTTTTAATTTTATTTATATTTATATATTTATATAAATATAGTTCATTCAACAATTTCAATATCGTTTTCACTTCAAATATTTTTCTAACACCTTAAATTTTGGAAAAATTTCGCCATAACCTCCCCTGCACCGGGAGCATCGGGAAATCGCAAATAGCGTCCCGGTCCTTCTAATCTCAAAAAGAAAAAGAAAAAGCCAAGCGGCTAGCCAACATGCTCAAAATCATCACCCAAACAAATCAGTAAATGTGTACCTATTTGTCGGGCACAAAATTTTATTCCTCTTCTCTAGCCCCTTTGCTATAACATGTTCAATGAATATGCATGTACATATATATACAGTTCATATCATTTTTCATTTTCTATTCAACTTCATATTTGATTTCTATTTGGTTTAAAAACACCATTCATTCTAATGTTACATAAATAGGTGCAAATCATTTCATTAGCTAATTAATGAATATTTCAACTCATATATGTTTATTTTGAACAAGTGGCTATTTTTAACACTTCACATTTTAACGATTTCTTACATACAATAAAAATGTTTTTCAAAACACTATTTTTCTATATGGTTCAAGTTGGTGATAAAAATGGGATTTTTATCATAAAACAATTATTTCAAAATATGAATACCATTCAACACATGAATTTCTAAACAACGAATGAATATCAATTCAACACATGAATGTTTTCAATAGTTTTTATATATAGATAAAAATGTGATTTTTATTATCGAACAATATTTTTCAAAATATGAATACCATTCAACACATGAATTTCTAAATAACGAATGAATATCAATTCAACACATGAATGTTTTCACTAGTTTCTATATATAGATAAAAATGTGATTTTTATTATCGAACAATTTATTTCAAAATATGAATACCATTCAACACATGAATTTCTAAACAACGAATGAATATCAATTCAACACATGAATGTTTTCAATAGTTTTTATATATAGATAAAAATGTGATTTTTATTATTTAACGATTTATTTCAAAATATGAATTCCATTCAACACATGAATTTCTAAACAACGAATGAATATCAATTCAACACATGAATGTTTTCTATACAATGAATAAATATAGTTTAAGCATATGAAAATAATTCAAACACACAAATATTATTCAAAATTTCGGCAGCATAACGGCAGGGTAGTTACACCGGCACCGTCCCTAGTACGGCTCCTCGCTCTACCTTAAAACCTCGCGGTTTTTGACAATGGGGATCATGCATCTAGTTCGCACGCAGGCGGCATGTATATATTTATTTCAATTCCACAAACTAATCCTAAGTGGTTTCAACCAAATATTTCACAACCACAAACGGGTATTTTTCAACCACAATCAACCAATATCCATCACAAACAATCCCAATCAATCATTCAATTTTCACAACAATTTCAACCAATAAATATCGTCCATGGTTTGTGGACGAGGGGGCGTATATATATATATATATATATATATATATATATATATATAGCAATTTATATATAGCTATTCACTTTCATTTCACACATATATAATATATTTTAAATCAGAAATCTCACCAATAGCTATCCAACTTCACGATTCTTCCTTTATAGAAATCTTCGCCTTTTGTCGCTTTCGCCCGTATTTTCTACATATGTAAAAATAGAATTTTTACTATGCTATTCAATATATAAAAATCTGATTTCTACTTCGACTTTCGATATATAAAAATATGATTTTTACTTTCGACTTTCGACATATAAAAATATGATTTTTACTTTCGACTTTCGACATATAAAAATATGATTTTTACTTTTTAAAGTTCAAATCCTTTTTTGAAAAATCAGTTTTAACCTTTCTTTAAAAACAGTTTTAACTTTTCTAAAAAAAAAACAGTTTTAATCTTTGCTTTAAAAATCAGTTTTTCTCTTTTCTAAAAATCAGTTTTTCTTATTTTTTTTCTTTAAAAACAAAATTAGTTTTTATTTTAAAAACAAAATCAGTTTTTTTATTTATTTTCAAACAAATCAGTTTTAAAAATGCTTTTCCAATCAGTTTTTAAATCTTTTAAAATCAGTTTTAAAAATGCTTTTCAAAACAGTTTTTAAATCTTCTTAAAATCAGTTTTTAAAATGCTTTTCAAAACAGTTTTTAAATCTTTTAAAATCATTTTTAAAAATGCTTTTCAAAACAGTTTTTAAATCTTCTTAAAATCAGTTTTTATAGTTTTATAAAATTCAGTTTTTTTAATTCTTTTATAAAATTCAGTTTTTATACTTTTAAAAATCAATTCGGTTTTTATACTTTTAAAAATCAATTCGGTTTTTAAACCCTAACAAAAAAAATCAATTCAGTTTTCAATGCAGTAAAAAAAATCAGAAGCAAAATAAAATAAATAAATAGAACTCACAGAGAGGGGGGGTTTCACCGATCGTCGGAGGTGGGGGCACTGGATCTCGGTGGTGGTGGCGAGGCTTCGGGGGGGCTGCTTGATTTGCGTCGCGAGGGATGAGGGCGGGGTCTGAAGGGAGGAGCGGCTTCGAGTTGAGGCGGCGATGCCTGGAGGGAGGAGCGGCTTCGAGTTGAGGCGACGACGATGCCTGGTTGGGGGGCGGCGATCCGATTTACGGTTCTTCTTCTTTTTTTTTATTTTTTTTTCGTTGCTGAATAATGAAACGGGGGGGGGGGGGGGGGGCAAGCAGAAGAAAAGGAAGGAGATTATATTTTTTATTTATTTATTATTTAATTATGCAAAAAGGTTGACTTTTACATACGACCTCGAAACGAGGCCCACCGCCTGTCGCCCCTAGCGTTTCACCCCCATTCCGAACACAATGGGATATGTATCGCAAGCTGATTTGATCGTTACAATCAGTTTCCTTTTGAATTTTCATTTAAATCACTATATTGAGTTTTAAACGTACATTTCAATTTACCGGGGTCACATACTAACTAGAAAAATTCTCGAAAAATATTTTCTAGCTTTGTATTGACGATACGGTCCTAACAAAACTAGTTTCGTCGAATTCTGAGGCCGTTTGAAAAATGGCCAATTTCCAGTCGATTAAAATCAACTAAAACTGGTCAAACGCGTTTTTCTTTGCCACGCTCACATATTGATTCGAAAAATTATGAAATTTGAAACCTAACAATAACTTGACACTGCGGATCCAACAAAAGTGGTTTCGTCGAAATCCGAGGTCATTTGCAAAATGTCCATTTTTAAGGGCCTGAATTCCATAGCGACTATTCAGAATTTTCAACTGGACATATCTTTTGATTCCCTCTATCAAATTTCGATTGGTCGGATTCGTTAGAAAGATATTATCAATTAGATTCCATTATTTTTGGTTTCACTAAAATCCGGATTGTTTTGCACCCGGTATATTCAATTGAAGTTTGAAATCGAATTATCGAACTACCGCGCCATTTTCAATTCTATATATAATTATAATTAATTATATTCATTTTCAAATGTCGATTTCAACTCAGTTTTCATCGCCATTATTTAAAATATTTATTTTAAATAATTAAAATCCATTATTTTAGCCAATTTAAAAATTTTAAATTGGTTCAGATTTTCTGGGTCGTTACAACTACCGGCCTTGCGTTCAGAATTAAAGCGATCTTGAAATCAATTTCTCTCTGCGGAGGTAAACTAACAACTTCTTCGAACACATCCGCATAATTCTTGACGACAGGAATATCTTTTATGAGGTCCGGAATATTCTCTGTGACTACAGGGATATTTTCTATTTGAGCAGGAGAAACATCCAAAGCTTCCCAGAAGTCTTTTCTATCAGAATTCTGACCTTCACAGGGAATGGTGATATAATCCCTTGATTTAATCTTTTCCCTAACAACTCTCTCGGCGCATTTAACCTCAGCTTCATATTTGGTCAACCAATCTAACCCCAAGATAAGATCAAACTCTGTAAAATTCATGACGACCGTGATGGTAGGGAACCGATAACGAGAAAAAGAAACCGGCACCCCACAAACCTAACTGAGATCGAGGGAACCCCCAACCGGATTATGGACAGTCATTGGTTCTTTGAGCTTCTTCAAATTAAAATCTAGTTTCTTAACCGCATTCTTTGCAACAAAGCATCGTGATGCGCGGGTGTCGAACAATACTTTAACTGGAATACCTTTGACAGTTAGCGTGCCTTCTAAAACATCTGTCCTTTCCTGAACAGCTGAGGGTGCTGAAGTTTCTGCCACTTCATTTATATGTACTGCTTCGGATTTCTTTGAGAGTTGGCATTCCCGTGCAATATGACCTGCTTGGTGACACTTATGGCATTTCCTTTCACCATGTGAGTTCTTTTGCTTCTTAGTAGGTTTGGATCCGTTCTTTCTTTGCTTCTTTAAAGATATGCAATTTCCTTGCAAATGCCCTTGCTTCTTGAAATTATTGCATATGGCAGTCGTTGCTGGTTCTTTCCCAGATCTGGCCCTTTTCCGATTGACTTTAGGCTTCTTACCTACCTCAGACATCGTATTGGCCTCAGGATTATCAGTTTCAGACTCCCCTATATTACTAGAACCGACTTCCTCTTCGTAGCGTAAGATACCTTTCTTGTCGAGGTCCTCATACTGGTAAGCCATGTATATCATTTCTGAAAAAGGAAGTTTCACATGCCCCATCACTTTACTTTGGTACTTTCTTTGAAGCCCATTGATAAATCTCAGATTCTTCCTCTTTGGATTTTGAATTAGATGATGGGCAAAGTGAGAAAGTTCGTTGAATTTCTTATGATATTCTGGGATATTCATATATCCTTGTATCAGATAAGAGAATTCATCATATAACCACTCAGTTGCTTCAGGAGGAGTAAATCTTTCCAGGAAAATCACTTTGAATCTATCCCAGGTGATATCACCTTCTGGATTATCCTTAATAATCGAATCCCACCAGAACAAGGCTTTGTCTTTGAGTGCCCATGATGCCAGTAATCTTTTCAGGTCATCTCTCAGCTTTAAACCTTCAAAGATTTTCTCGGCAGAACGAATCTAAGCTTGTGTTTTCATAATAGATTCTTCGCCCGAGAACGGTATTCCACCCAGATTTCTATATTTCATAAATAGAGCTTCTATATCCAGGTCAGTATTACTTCTTCTGTTTCTGGCACTCATTTTCTAGTATGTCTGCAAATGGCAGACAAAGTGTCAGGTCTACAGAAAGGATATTTCAAACATAGAGACATATACTTTAAATGTAAACGTGTCTATTGGGTTGTTATTTCATTCTGCTACACTCATACTAGGATATTACTGATCCTACCTGTAATAAGTTACTCGTCCTAGAACACTACTGGTTCTATTTCTGACGAGTTCGTTAATGTGTTATATTTTTGCACTAAGCTTAACCAAAGCTCTGATACCACATTGTGACGACCCCAAACCCCATACTTACGGTGGCAAGGGTAATCTTTGGAACATAACACATAAACAGATAATAGCAGAACATAATTAAATAAATACACCAGATAATGCACAAATAATACACTGGATAAACGTAATCATCAGAGTTACACAGTATACAGGATCATACTTAGTACAAATACAGTTCAGTTATACATAAATGTCTACAGCGGAAAACAAACATAATATGTAAAATAGGAGCTGAACAACATAAAAAGAGATAAATGATAGAATCCATCTTCAGCTCCAGCTATCCAGGAAGAGCCTGCTAAAACCTGAAGACAAGGCTGCCCGTGTAGAAAGAGGGACACCTGAGTTTGCAAGTGAAACAAACTATGAGTCAGTCATGGGACTGGTATGAGAAATCTACTTAACATCTTTTATAATATGGCTAATCACAGGACCACGCCACTTTCGCGGAACGGGTTTACTACATTGGATTGCCAGTGCTTTAAAAAAAGTAAATCTTTTAAACATCGCAATGTTTTTTTATAAAAATCAAGCCATTATAGACTCAGTTCCCATCACACAATGCAACGCAAACCGGAGGATAGAGTTTTACCTTATAATGGCCAAAATATGCTTGATACGAATAAAACAAAAGAATTTGATATTATTACTAGTGTTTATATGTTTCAAAAACAATTTCAATCAAATTATCAATCATGGACGGCATGGGTACCATATATCATGTTGCCATATATATATATACAATCAAAACCGCACGGTGTCGTATTTGGAAATTGGATTTCCATCATGAACCAAGGCAAAAGATAGTCCTTACCTGTAACAACCCGGAACTTTGGACCAAATTTAAAATCTTATTTTTATGAAGTTTGTTAAGAAATTGAGGCAGAAAATAAAAATTCTATTTTTAAATAATTTATGTTGAAATTATATGTTGACATCAAACATATAAAATTTGGGTTGTGTATTTTCACTAAAAACAAGTATGAACTTAGCGTCGTTGTGTTATACTAGAAATAATTATATTTTTAGCATCATATTAATATATGTGAATAAGGATATTTTTTTAGCGTCATGTTAATATAAACATCATTTGTTTAGAAACGTTGTATTAATATAGAATCATCACTCTTATTAGGAATGTTTAGTTAAAATAAATATGTCATTTTAGTTAGTAATGTAAGTTATATAAAAATGTCATTATGTTAAGAATGTTATGATGGAGAAATATACAAATGATAAGATTTCATTTTTATTGTACATATAGAAATGGTCATTAGTTGGAATATTAAGAGTAAGAAAAAAAATATTTTTAATATCATGTTTTTAAATATTAAAAATAAAGCATATTTTTAGTATCATGTATAAATAGTAAGAATAAACGCATTTTTAGTGTCACGTTGAATCATGTAATGAAAGAAGAGATTACATTTTAATGTAATAAAAGAAATGAAGGAAAACACGTTCTTGTTAATTTAAATAATAATAATAATAATAAAACATACAAGGTTGAATAAGATAAAACATACAAAAGTTTTTTTTTCTTTTTAAGATGAGTTGGAGCTATTAAATAAGGGGTTCTTTTTGCAAATTCCTTCGCACGCGTTCACACTAAGCTACTTTGTTTAGGTGTTATTTTTGAAATGGAGTTTTGTCCCACATCGTAGAATAATCCCCTTGGCCTTGGCTAATGCAGCTATATAAGCATGGTACCCCCTTCATGTGTTGTATACTAAGTTTTATTAGAATAAAACCTTTCTTCCTTCCTCTTCTTTTACTTTCTTCTTTCTTCTCTTTTCTCTTTCTCTTCAAAAGAAAGTTCAAAAGAAAGAGAAGAGGATTTCCAAAATAAAATTTTGCTTGTTCTTGTCTCTACCCTTATCCGCGCAAGGTGAGATTTCTGAATTTAATTATTTTTATTTACTGTTAAATAATTGTTTGTGAGAAATCCTATTTATTTTATTTAAATTATTATACTTTAATTATTGATGTTCGCATTTATAATCATATATGTATGTGTTATTCTGCGCTGTGATAATTTAGATGTTATTTATGTATTATTGTTGTTATGGAAAATATATTCGCTTGGTTTGATGCGATAAATCTCATAATAAATTGAGATTCTAAATTTGTGAATA
Source organism: Allium sativum (assembly GCA_030737875.1). NCBI lineage: Eukaryota > Viridiplantae > Streptophyta > Magnoliopsida > Asparagales > Amaryllidaceae > Allium > Allium sativum. The sequence continues at coordinate 707,345,642 of CM060916.1, read as the reverse complement.
CGCGATGAAAATTATAATTATTATATTCCAGATCTGTGGGATAGGATCTGTGAACACGCGAATATTGTTCATTTTCTTTGTATGACGCGTTGTTTATTTTCATATGTTATTTTCTTTTATTTTCAAGCTGTGGGATGTCAAAATTCCATCTTGATGTTATTTTCTTTTATTTTCAAGCTGTGGGATGTCAAAATTCCATCTTGATGTTATTTTCTTTTATTTTCAAGCTGTGGGATGTCAAAAATTCCATCTTGATGTTATTTTCTTTTATTTTCAAGCTGTGGGATGTCAAAATTCCATCTTGATGTTACTTTCTTTTATTTTCAAGCTGTGGGATGTCAAAATTCCATCTTGAATTTATTTTCCTTTATTTTCAAACGTGGGATAAAACTCTCATCTTTGCGGCTTGTGTTACTAGCGTGGGATGTAAAAATCTCATGTTGCTTACACGTTATAAAAGTTGAGATGTAAAAGTTCCATTTTTGAATTCATTTTATTTTGTTCCAAGAGTGGGATGTAAAAGTTCCATCGTGAGATTCATTTTATTTTGTTCCAAGAGTGGGATGTAAAAGTTCCATCGTGGGATTCATTTTATTTTGTTCCAAGAGTGGGATGTAAAAGTTCCATCGAGTAACACCTTGTGAAACACTTCACGATTTGACTATATGTATGCTAACAAAATGATGGAACTTTTACATCCCACTCTTGGAACAAAATAAAATGAATCCCACGATGGAACTTTTACATCCCACTCTTGGAACAAAATAAAACGAATTCAAAAATGGAACTTTTACATCTCAACTTTTATAACGTGTAAGCAACATGAGATTTTTACATCCCACGCTAGTAACACGAGCCGCAAAGATGAGAGTTTTATCCCACGTTTGAAAATAAAGGAAAATAAATTCAAGATGGAATTTTGACATCCCACAGCTTGAAAATAAAAGAAAGTAACATCAAGATGGAATTTTGACATCCCACAGCTTGAAAATAAAAGAAAATAACATCAAGATGGAATTTTTGACATCCCACAGCTTGAAAATAAAAGAAAATAACATCAAGATGGAATTTTGACATCCCACAACTTGAAAATAAAAGAAAATAACATCAAGATGGAATTTTGACATCCCACAGCTTGAAAATAAAAGAAAATAACATATGAAAATAAACAACGCGTCATACAAAGAAAATGAACAATATTCGCGTGTTCACAGATCCTATCCCACAGATCTGGAATATAATAATTATAATTTTCATCACGTATTCACAAATTTAGAATCTCAATTTATTATGAGATTTATCGCATCAAACCAAGCGAATATATTTTCCATAACAACAATAATACATAAATAACATCTAAATTATCACAGCGCAGAATAACACATACATATATGATTATAAATGTGAACATCAATAATTAAAGTATAATAATTTAAATAAAATAAATAGGATTTCTCACAGACAATTATTTAACAGTAAATAAAAATAATTAAATTCAGAAATCTCACCTTGCGCGGATAAGGGTAGAGACAAGAACAAGCAAAATTTTATTTTGGAAATCCTCTTCTCTTTCTTTTGAACTTTCTTTTGAAGAGAAAGAGAAAAGAGAAGAAAGAAGAAAGTAAAAGAAGGGGAAGGAAGAAATGTTTTATTCTAATAAAACTTAGTATACAACACATGAAGTTGGTACCATGCTTATATAGCTGCATTAGCCAAGGCCAAGGGTATTATTCTACGATGTGGGACAAAACTCCATTTCAAAAATAACACCTAAGCAAAGTAGCTTAGTGTGAACGCGTGCGAAGGAATTTGCAAAAAGAACCCCTTATTTAATAGCTCCAACTCATCTTAAAAAGAAAAAAAAACTTTTGTATGTTTTATCTTATTCAACCTTGTATGTTTTATTATTATTATTATTATTTAAATTAACAAGAACATGTTTTCCTTCATTTCTTTTATTACATTAAAATGTAATCTCTTCTTTCATTACATGATTCAACGTGACACCAAAAATGCGTTTATTCTTACTATTTATACATGATACTAAAAATATGCTTTATTTTTAATATTTAAAAACATGATATTAAAAATATTTTTTTCTTACTCTTAATATTCCAACTAATGACCATTTCTATATGTACAATAAAAATGAAATCTTATCATTTGTATATTTCTCCATCATAACATTCTTAACATAATGACATTTTTTTAATATGACATTTTTATATAACTTACATTACTAACTAAAATGACATATTTATTTTAACTAAACATTCCTAATAAGAGTGATGATTCTATATTAATACAACGTTTCTAAACAAATGATGTTTATATTAACATGACGCTAAAAAAATATCCTTATTCACATATATTAATATGATGCTAAAAATATAATTATTTCTAGTATAACACAACGACGCTAAGTTCATACTTGTTTTTAGTGAAAATACACAACCCAAATTTTATATGTTTGATGTCAACATATAATTTCAACATAAATTATTTAAAAATAGAATTTTTATTTTCTGCCTCAATTTCTTAACAAACTTCATAAAAATAAGATTTTAAAATTGGTCCAAAATTCCGGGTTGTTACATTACCGAATTCGAGACAATCTAGCCCATGTCTCAGGCAAGTACTCAGTCAAGCCTTTGGATCGTCAGGGACGGTCCACCGATGTGGATTAAAATGCCTGAACACTACGTTTCCCCGCCCTTTGGGGCGTAAATGAGCCAACGAATGACTCCATCGGCTTCACATAGTCACCGATATATCCGAGGCGCCTCGCAACAGCAACAACCACACAGGTGAATGTAATATAAATGTCAGCCAGTTTAAGCACTAACACCACCTCTGGCTAGAAGGAAACGCATTCCCTCTCTGAGGTCCTCTCCCGTTTCTAGTCCATACCGAGGTGTGAGGCTCGCGAATTAACGTTATACACAAAGCTATGCCACACAGGCGGTGCTTTGATCATCAAACACAAGACTTTGCTTTTCAACAGAAGCCTTGATCACTGCATCTTAGCATGCCGCACAGGCAATTCACACCAGATAACTGATGGCTATCAATCACACAGAATGAATTCCAATGTCAGACACACAGTCCACTTACAAGTTCGTTCTGGGTCTGAACGAAACCGGAGGCACTATATACCTCGCATACCCATAGATCTCCACGTACGTCTGGACGATCACCACTCATTATCCATATTTTGGGATGCCTCCCAATCAGGACATCAGTTATCATCCAACCGAGGTGAAGATCTCTGGTCTTCAATCACCGTCTTCATCATCGATTTCTTATCGTCGATTCAGTTATTCAGAATGGGATAAATCCGGTCTTTCTGAGCAACTCGCGTATATAAGTAAAAAGTGCTACACAAACACAACATACGCCTTATTCCAATTGATTATTCACTAACCGTAAATTAGTAAGAGAACGATTTCCCAAATATTAACCCCGAAGGCTGAAACAAACATCAGATCAAAACCCAGGAAACCATTCGACTTAGCTAACCTTTAGTTAGTTTATAAATTTTCATATTCGACCATCTAATATCCAATAAACCCGGTAAATTCGGTTTATTTCCATTCCATATCATTTATAATATTTTATAACGATTTATCGCTATTTTTATTTAATTTAAAAATAGACATTTCATTCAAACGACGCTTCAGGCCATAACGCGGCCGTGGTGCTGTTTTTCTTCAGATTTGATTTACACATATCTGAAAATCTAACTGTTGGATCTTCACAAATTTTATATCATTAGAAAGATCTTTTCAAAACGAATCCAACGATTCCAGTTTTGGGAAAATCCGACGGTCGGATCTTCCGGTACACTCGTTTGAAGTTTTGATTTCGAAATACGAACTGCAGCGTCGTTATTCGATTTAATTTAATTATATTTATATATATATAATCGATTCTGGCGCTGTTTTTCTTCATATTTGAATTAGACATTCCAGACAATCCAACAGTTGGATTTTCACAAAGTGGGTGTCATTGGAAAGATATTTCCAAAGCGAACCCAACGGTTTCGGTTTCGGGAAAATCCGATGGTCGGATCTCCCGCACTAATCGTTTGAAATCACGGTTTCAAAACATGACTGCAGCTCCGTTATTCGATTTATTTTGATTTTATTTATATATATATATATACATAAATATAATCTATTCCTCGATTTCAAAACCATATTCTTTTCATACATTTGATAAAAATGATATTTTTATCCAACAAACATTTATTTCGACACTTTACTATTTTTAACAATTCATGTATATAATAAAAATGTGATTTTTATTGTAAAACAATTTATTTCAAAACACGACTATTTTATATAGTTCATATAGGTGATAAAAATATGATTTTTATTATAAAACAATTTATTTCAAAACATGACTATTTTATATAGTTTATATAGGTGATAAAAGTATGATTTTTATTATAAAACAATTTATTTCAAAACATGACTATTTATATAGTTCATATAGGGGATAAAAATATGATTTTTATTATAAAACAATTTATTTCAAAACACGACTATTTTATATAGTTCATATAGGTGATAAAAATATGATTTTTATTATAAAACAATTTATTTCAAAACATGAATGTCATTCAACACATGAATTTCTATTCAATACATGAATTTCTATTCAACACACGAATATAGTTTCAACACATGAAAATAATTCTAACACATGAATATTATTTAAAATTTTTGGCAGCATAACGGCAGGGTAGTTAAAACCGGGGTCGTCCCTAGTACGGCTCCTCGCTCTACCTTAAAGCCTCGCAGCTTTTGACAATGGGGATTTCATGCATCTAGTTCTCACGTAGGCGGCATGTTTATTTTTTTTCTTTTCCACAAACTAATCCTATGTGGTTTCAACCAAATAATTCTCAACCACAAACGGGTATTTTTCAACCATAATCAATCAATTTCAACCACAAACAATTCTAATCAACCACTCGCTATCAACCAATTTTCACACCAATCACAACAAATAAATATCGTCCATGGTTTGTGGACGAGGGGCGTGTATATATATATATATATATATATATATATATATATATATATAAGTATATTTCACTTCCATTTCAACACATATATAACTTATACATTGAACGTACAACTTATACAACGCTTATACATGAGGTGTACAACACTTATATAACTCATACATCGACTATATAATTTATACATCGTCGTTTTCCATATCGTTTATAATCTAGAAATGAGACGACCCGAACTTCCCCGTGAAGGAAAGCACGGATAGAATTGAGTACAAGACAAAATAGAACGCATATGGAAGAACATTTCATTGTTATTACAACAATTCCATCAGATACAAGAATATACAGAGTATAAATGATTAAATTACATTCGACAAATATCAGAGATTACAATAAATTACATAGCAGCGGAAAAAATATACAAAACACAACTAGAAGTGATACACGGATACAGAGCTTTCCGAGCATCGTTCCAGTTGTAAATCAGGACCCTGTGAATATAAATCTGCAAAACCAAAACTACTAGCTGCCCGTGTGGAAAATAGGGGGCACCCAGAGTTTAGGTTAAAACAATAAACTCCAGGTCAGTCATGGGACTGGTGTGAGAACTAAAACAGTTATTTAAAACTTTACTTTCAAGATAGTAATTCAAGGGACCACGCCGTATAACACGGAACGGGTTTCCTCCCAAGAATACTAGTGCATATAACAAAACAACGCAATGCTTTTTGGAAAAATGAAGCTATTATAAGACCCAGGTCCCATCACACAATGCAACGCAAGCCGGAGGATAGGGTTTTCCCTTATAATAGCCAAATAATGCTTGATACGTTTAAAACAAATCATTTGATACTATCATAAGTGTATAGTGTCAAAACAATTTCAATCATAAATATCAATCATAGACGGCATGGGTACCATATATCATGTCGCCATACTAGTTCTACAATTAAAACCGCAATATCACGTATTGGAAATTGGATTTCCGTCATGAATCGAGGCAAGAGGCAAGCTCCTCTCCGATTCGAGACACTCTAGCAAATGTCTCAGGACCCCACTATGATCCTTGGATCTTCAGGGCCGGTCCTCTCTTACTTTTGAGGATTGGCAATTCCTGAACACACGTTTCCCGGTCCTTACAGACCTATATCCGAGGCGCCTCGTATCCAACAACCACACAGGTAAAAAGTATATAAATGTCAGGGCTGGTAGGTCACTGACACCACCCTAGCTAGAAAGAAACGTCGTGCTCTCCCTGCAGTCACTATCCCGTTTTTGACTCATACCGAGGTGTGAGGCTCGCGAATTCACGTTATACACAAAGTGTAAAGGCCCGCAAATCCGAGCTATCCGAGTGGACTAAATACAACACACGTCCAAACCAAATAACACAGAAATATGACTCATTATTAGAAAGAAGTTAGAAGATGAGAAATAGAAAGAAAGAAATATTAGAATAGAAGAAAAAAAACGAAGATCACAGCTCACAGCGGAACGAATAAAATATATTATATAACATAAGCTTTGAAATACAAATCTGTTTGGTGCATATATACATACCATCATCAGAGTACACATAACATTTGATCCAGCGGAAGTAACTCTAAATAACTAACGTTGAAGCCTCCAGCTTCAAGCTTCTCCAAGTGTATCTGTAAAAGCCTGAAACACTTGACTGCCCGTACAAATTTGGGCACCCAAGAGTTTAGGGAAAACAAACAAAACAAACTCTGGGTCAGTCATGGGACTGGTGTGAGTAAATTCCAACCACTTGTTTAACTTTCAAAATTCTTTTCGAAAGAAAAGATAATAGTAAGACCAGCCCACACATAAACATGGACGGTTTTTACCTTACTATAACCCAAAACACTTTGATATCAAATCCAATGATATTATAGTAATGTCTACATCAAGTAAATAACTAAGTAGCAGAACGCTTGCATCTCACGCTCCACATATATTATAAAATCAAAAAACCGCATGGTGCTTATTGGAGATTGGATTTCCAACATGACAAGGTATGGGACCACCTTCCGATAATGTATCTCTAGAGGCGAATACACCTGGGTTCAACAAGAACATCTTGTAACCCGGCCCACACATGACCGACCACTCATTTCGCTTGAGTGTATCGAATGTATATCACCAACGGTTGGACTCAAACCACCGTTCCCGAATGGGCAGAATCGATAGATTTAGAAACAAAAGAATTTCTCTAGATAGGTGATTATACACCCTAATGGGTGCGACCCACATAGCCATACTGCCTGCCCGATTTTTGTCCTTTCCCGGTTGTTGAGGTCTGAGGCTACGAATACTTACCATTCATCGATAACACAATCACTTTGAATGCCACATCGTCAGATCCGTTAATCACTAGTTGAGTTTGCACAAATATTCTGGATATTATGCTAAGGGATAAATCCGTTGCAACCATATATATTCATACAGACCAACTCTTTTGATCATTGGAAATACTTTGTCAGACATTCGTCCATTTACGTTCGTTCTGGGATTGAACGAAACCGAAGGCACTATTTCTATTAATAGAAAAGCCCTTGCACTTTACTCCGTCTTCAATATATTCAGCATACTTGGTTCGCAACGCTTATGCCGATACGGAGTGGTTCTTCGGATAATAATCCAACCGGTCTCTCCATATTGACAACGATGGTCAAAAACTTCGATAGTCTGTGATTTAACTATCGAATAAAAACAAGTGTTCATCCAAACAAATCACTGGGCTCCTTAATTAATATTTCATTAATTAAATCTCTTCTCTATTTTCTCTATCAATATTTGTTAACCAAATATTTCCAATAATCATCTCGGCCTCTTATGCCATTTGGAAAACGTTTCCAAACATTAACTTCTTTTATTTAGAAAAAACTCTATTTGCAATTTGAAACAATTCTAATCACTTGTCCCTATCCCCTTTTGTTTACAACATTCGATTTTTATATTCACTTTACTATCGAATTCAATACGTCGATATAATGATCTCTAATTATCAAAATATCTTAAAAATATTCTAACTCCTTAAATTTCCGGAAAATTTCGCCATAACCTCCCCTGTATCGGGAGCATCGGGAAATTGCAAATAGCTTCCCGGTATCTTCCTCAATCAAAAAGAAAAAGGAAAAGCCAAGCGCCTTGCCGATACGGCGCATAAAACCTCATATATGGATTAAACATGTACCTTTTTGTCGAGCACTACATTTATAACTTCATATACTTCATCCCAAACCTGCTTAACACATGTTCACCTGTTTTCAATTCAATTCAACTCAATCCATTCGTTGAATTCAAATTTGAATCGTTTGAATTCGGTTTCGCTTAATTATTCTTTAATTAGCCCTTTTGCCTATTTCACTTCTTTGTTTGAACATAACATGTTCAAATAAAATATTTAACTCGTTCATAACCAAATTGAATTTCAATTTTAATTCTAGTTCCCTTTTTGATTTCGAATATAAGTTTTCAAATCGAAATTGCTTATTTAAGGCCCAATATCAATTCAACATCTCATTTACTAATTACTATTCGAATTAGTTAATTCTATTCAATAAATCAAAAATCTGGTTTCTGTTTCAAAAATCATATTCATTTACACAACTTGAATTCGCATATATTTACAACTCAACTCTGAGATTTTCTAAATAGAAACTTCGGATTTTCTCGCTTAAAATCCTTTTATAATATTAAATAAACCATTATGGTTTTAAAACGATTCTGGCGCTGCTTTTCTGAAAATTTGATTTTGACGTATCTCAAAATCTATCCGACGAAATTCAGATTTTTCTCCTTCATTAGGAAGCTATTATCAAATCGGTCCTGACGTTTCTTGTTTCAAAGAATTCCGACTTCAATTGCGTTCTGTATACTCAATTGAAGTTCGAATCGCCAATTTACGAACTGCAGCGCTGCGGCGAGTTCGTTTTAATTATATTTATATATATATATATATATATATATATATAAACTTTTAAACTTCTTTAAAATAAATTCAATTCCATTTTAATTCTAATTGAAACTTCTATATTCCAATTTCTATATTTGAATTCTATTGAAATTCAAATATTCAAACTCCTTTTTAAATTCTAGATTCAAATTTCCATAGTTTAAAATTCCATTTGAATGCTATATTCAAATTCTATAATTTAAATTCCATTTGAATTCCTTTTGAATTCTACATTCAAATTCCCTATTCAATTCTCTTTGAATTCAAATTCTATACTTATTCTACTTGAATTTCAAATATCCAAACTCTGATTCAATTCTAATTTGAAATTTCAAATATTCAACCCCTTTTTAATTCTATCATTCAAATCCTTTTATTTGAATTCTATTTCAAATCTAGTTTCAAAACTTCATTCGAATTTCTATATTCAAATCTATTTCAAAACTTCATTTGAATTTCTATATTCAAATCTCATAGATTAAATCCTGTTTGAATTCAATTTGAATCTCTTATATTCAAATTTCATTTTCCATTTCCATCCCCCATTTGAATTTCTAATATTCATATTTATTTTTAACACCATTTGAATTTCTAATATTCAAATTCATTAACACCATTTGAATTTCTAATATTCAAATTCATTTGAATTCCCTTGAATTCAAATTCCATTTCAGAACCCTTTGGATTTCCTATTTGAAATCCTAATTGAAATTCTATTTCCAATTCTACTTTGAAATTCTATTTTCAAAGTTTATTTCAAATTCTATTTTGAAATCTAATATTCAATTTTCTACTTGAATTTCTATATTCAATTCCATGTTCAAATTCAACACTTGAATTTCTATTTCAAATCTCAATTCAAATTTCATATTTGAATTCCATTTCAAATCTCTATTCAAATTTCATATTTCAATTCTTCTTTGAAATACTATATTTCAAATTCTATTTAATTCTCTTTTGAAATTCTATTTTGAAATTCTATTTCAAATTCTATTTGGAAATTCTATTTCAAATTCCCTATATTCAAACACCATTTGAAAGTCCTATATTCAAATCCACCTTGGATTTTCTATTTGAATTCTAAATTCAAATTTTCTATTTCCTTTTCTTTTTGAATTCAAATTTCCATTTCCTTTTCTTTTTTTCAAATTCTATATTTAAATTTCCTTTTAAATCATATTTTCAAAACACTTGTATTTCTATTCCTGAATTATCAACTGATAATTCTTTTCACTTCATTTATAACTTCGTTATAAAAGAACTATTTTTAAACTTCGTTATAAAAGAACTATTTTTAAACTTCGTTATAAAGAAACTACTTGTTTTATTTTTCAAAACAAGTTTATATCTTTATTTCCATTTAAAATTCAAATTCTATTTAAAAATAGAATTTTTCCTTTTTAAATCTCAAATATCCTTCCACGATATTTTTATAAATCAATATTCAAGCCCAGTGATATTTAAACACACAAAGCAACGAATTATTTAATTTTCTAACACATCATATATAACAATATATATGCAAACAAATAAACAAACAGATAATATATTTTTGAGGAATCCAGTTGGATTCCTCCAACCTGTTTCCTGCATCCACAGATGTTAGCACATAAATAATACCCATTCTGCTTCGTGGCAGAATATCGTGGTATAGAAGGTCATCCACTAATCATAGCGTGGGGCGTATAGGGTAATCATCCGCTATGAAACTGCGGGCATCCGCTAATGAGACTGCGGGAATCCAACCAATCAATCAACCCAATATATATATATATAGCCTAAATAACTAATATATATAAAATAACCAGGAAAACATTCACACAAGCAACAAACAATTATTTTTAATGAAATAAAAATAATTCTAAAGGTGAGTGAGATTTACTCACCAGGGTGTCTATATACGCTGAATACCCGATGAAGACTATTATGTAGATTGTACAGTGGTTCCTCCATTTCACTGTTTTTCAATGTAAAACAAATAAAATTTCAATTATCGAAGTATACTAATTTAATTAACCTTTCAGATGTAACAAATTTCTAATTTAACCTTAACCTTTCTCGAATGGTTAGTCTACACATTTTATTTCTTTATTAACAAATTTCCTTTGTAACCACTAATTATATCAACTAATTTATTTTAATCAAATACAAAAAAATAATAATTTTCATGTATTAAATTAAAATCATTTTACAGTAGTAAAATGCCTAAGTTAATTTCCTATCTGGAAATAATTTCCGTACCTAAATCACTTGAGTTAAGTAATTGAATTACACCTTACTAAGCCTAAAATTTCTTGACTGAAATAAATAAATAAATAACTAAATTAAGATAATTACCTTAATAACCAAATTAAATCCATTTTCATTCTCGGTCCTTCACCAACATGTTGAACTCGATGTTCCTCCCCTTATTCACGATTTCAAACTCCAACAAATTTCATTTCCTGTTACAGGCATCGAACCCTTGGTTCGAATTCTCCTTCGTGACTTGTACCTCGCTCCACCCACATCTGTCTCCCTTCAAATCCTAACATCGCAAGCCTGACAATCCTCATCTGCACCCTTTCCAAAGGCAGCGCCTCCCCCTTAAACCGCGACAATGACCATACTCCATCGCTAAACTCTAGCTCCAAGCCAATCGCGACACCGTTGCTCGAGTTACAGGCGCTCGCAATTACTGGTGAAGCCGAACACCCTCTTTCTCTTAGCACTGTCGATCTCCCCCCAAACGATGCCACACAATTTAAATTGCACCCAAAATAGAAGAACAGACTTTATCGACTTCCCAGAACACGTTTCACCTCCCATTTGGATTTTTAAAATAATCGATTCGGAATGAAGTGGCTTATGGGCTTTTTGTAGCGAAAGGGGGATTTTCGATTTTCTGGGAAAAAGAAAGAGGGCATAAGGTTCATTCGGGTTTGGGAGCGAATGAATTTACGAAGCGTAGGTCAATATATAGAAGTGAAAGGGAGCAAGAAGTACATGGCCATTAATTTCTGGTTTCCAAGATTTAGAAGACAGGAGACAAATTTTTGAGCTCGAGGCAAATATAGGTCGGCCTAGAAGTATATTAATTAAATTTTATTTGATTTTTATAATCAAATTATTTCGTTGCCTTAATTCGAAACCCCAAACCGTTATTCAACGTAACGACCGTTGTTCTCAGACTATAATGATATTCCTGAACTCAACCAAACAGATTCTAAAATTTATTTGAACATATATATAAAATAACCATTTTAAATCAATACAATAAAATTTTAAATTCAACAAATGAATTCTTCGATAATAAATTATTATTTGTTATCGTTTTAAATTTAAATAAAACTTCATGTAAATCAATTTGATTCCATTTCAAATTTAATTACTCAAGATCCTCGTATTACGATAGTTATATTGATAATTCAATATAAAGATTGATTATGTTATCAGCTCATTATTTAAAATAATATTAAATATTCAAAATAAATCGACCAAAAATCTGGGTCGTTACATTCTTCCCCCCTTAAAATAATTTCGTCCTCGTAATTGCTAAGGTAGGAAAAATGGTACAAATCCATTACTTTTCAACATCTTACTTATGTTGAAACTCAACTCCTCATATTTCTATGACTTTAATTTCAACCAAAACTTTTTGTCTCCATTCATATGCATTTTACTTCATATTCATTTCAATTTGTTTCAAACTGATTCTAGTCAATTTATTCACCTCGAACCATTTAACTTGCTTCAGTTAAATTTTAATTCCAGAATCCAAATCCCTGGGTTTTTCTTTTCAAATTCTTCTGAAATCACATAAATGTATACTTATATTTATTTTCATCTCAATTCAAAGCATTTGAATTTTCAATCTACTTGTTTTCCTTCAAAACCAATTTCCATCAAAAACTTTCTAAGGTAGCAATTCATCACTTAGAACTTGGAAATGAATACTGATGATGTTGCAATCATCATCAGAACTATTTCCCAGCCTCTGAAGTGAGTTCAGTGCCTTATCATTTTAAAATCCATGATTTTCTTTCAAATCCTTTAAAACAAATCTATATTATTTTAATATACTTTGAAAAATATTTTTCAACTTCCCAGGATTTTTTGAATTCTTAATTCTGGTTTGAATTTAATTCTAATTCATCTCATTTGTATATTTAATTCCTATACAAATTTTATTTGGTTATAAATAACCATTTCAATTTTTATAATCTCGTTTGATTATAATCCTAACAATCAACACATCCATATAATATAATAATTTCAGAAAGTTATTTTTATATCAAAATAGAATATCGGGTAAAATTATTTTATTCACCCACTTTAAAACAATATCGTGTCGAATTCTCTGTTCAAGTGCTTATAAATTCCTATCGACTTCGTGGCGTCCCACGATTCGACCAGAATTCATAAACCACTCAACAGACTAGCCAACATAATATAAAACAACTTTTATATCAATTAACAAATACGCTCTCTCGTATATATACGCTCGACTCATTCTAGGGTACTACTGACCCTATCTCTAATGAGCACAACCCCCAACAAGCCTAGGTATTCGCTCAACCTAAGCTCTGATACCAACTGTAAAGGCCTGCAAATCCGAGCTATCCGAGTGGACTAAATACAACACACGTCCAACCCAAATAACACAGAAATACGACTCATTATTAGAAAGAAGTTAGAAGATGAGAAATAGAAAGAAAGAAATATTAGAATAGAAGAAAAAAAACGAAGATCACAGCTCACAGCGGAACGAATAAAATATATTATATAACATAAGCTTTGAAATACAAATCTGTTTGGTGCATATATACATACCATCATCAGAGTACACATAACATTTGATCCAGCGGAAGTAACTCTAAATAACTAACGTTGAAGCCTCCAGCTTCAAGCTTCTCCAAGTGTATCTGTAAAAGCCTGAAACACTTGACTGCCCGTACAAATTTGGGCACCCAAGAGTTTAGGGAAAACAAACAAAACAAACTCTGGGTCAGTCATGGGACTGGTGTGAGTAAATTCCAACCACTTGTTTAACTTTCAAAATTCTTTTCGAAAGAAAAGATAATAGTAAGACCAGCCCACACATAAACATGGACGGTTTTTACCTTACTATAACCCAAAACACTTTGATATCAAATCCAATGATATTATAGTAATGTCTACATCAAGTAAATAACTAAATAGCAGAACGCTTGCATCTCACGCTCCACATATATTATAAAATCAAAAAACCGCATGGTGCTTATTGGAGATTGGATTTCCAACATGACAAGGTATGGGACCACCTTCCGATAATGTATCTCTAGAGGCGAATACACCTGGGTTCAACAAGAACATCTTGTAACCCGGCCCACACATGACCGACCACTCATTTCGCTTGAGTGTATCGAATGTATATCACCAACGGTTGGACTCAAACCACCGTTCCCGAATGGGCAGAATCGATAGATTTAGAAACAAAAGAATTTCTCTAGATAGGTGATTATACACCCTAATGGGTGCGACCCACATAGCCATACTGCCTGCCCGATTTTTGTCCTTTCCCGGTTGTTGAGGTCTGAGGCTACGAATACTTACCATTCATCGATAACACAATCACTTTGAATGCCACATCGTCAGATCCGTTAATCACTAGTTGAGTTTGCACAAATATTCTGGATATTATGCTAAGGGATAAATCCGTTGCAACCATATATATTCATACAGACCAACTCTTTTGATCATTGGAAATACTTTGTCAGACATTCGTCCATTTACGTTCGTTCTGGGATTGAACGAAACCGAAGGCACTATTTCTATTAATAGAAAAGCCCTTGCACTTTACTCCGTCTTCAATATATTCAGCATACTTGGTTCGCAACGCTTATGCCGATACGGAGTGGTTCTTCGGATAATAATCCAACCGGTCTCTCCATATTGACAACGATGGTCAAAAACTTCGATAGTCTGTGATTTAACTATCGAATAAAAACAAGTGTTCATCCAAACAAATCACTGGGCTCCTTAATTAATATTTCATTAATTAAATCTCTTCTCTATTTTCTCTATCAATATTTGTTAACCAAATATTTCCAATAATCATCTCGGCCTCTTATGCCATTTGGAAAACGTTTCCAAACATTAACTTCTTTTATTTAGAAAAAACTCTATTTGCAATTTGAAACAATTCTAATCACTTGTCCCTATCCCCTTTTGTTTACAACATTCGATTTTTATATTCACTTTACTATCGAATTCAATACGTCGATATAATGATCTCTAATTATCAAAATATCTTAAAAATATTCTAACTCCTTAAATTTCCGGAAAATTTCGCCATAACCTCCCCTGTATCGGGAGCATCGGGAAATTGCAAATAGCTTCCCGGTATCTTCCTCAATCAAAAAGAAAAAGGAAAAGCCAAGCGCCTTGCCGATACGGCGCATAAAACCTCATATATGGATTAAACATGTACCTTTTTGTCGAGCACTACATTTATAACTTCATATACTTCATCCCAAACCTGCTTAACACATGTTCACCTGTTTTCAATTCAATTCAACTCAATCCATTCGTTGAATTCAAATTTGAATCGTTTGAATTCGGTTTCGCTTAATTATTCTTTAATTAGCCCTTTTGCCTATTTCACTTCTTTGTTTGAACATAACATGTTCAAATAAAATATTTAACTCGTTCATAACCAAATTGAATTTCAATTTTAATTCTAGTTCCCTTTTTGATTTCGAATATAAGTTTTCAAATCGAAATTGCTTATTTAAGGCCCAATATCAATTCAACATCTCATTTACTAATTACTATTCGAATTAGTTAATTCTATTCAATAAATCAAAAATCTGGTTTCTGTTTCAAAAATCATATTCATTTACACAACTTGAATTCGCATATATTTACAACTCAACTCTGAGATTTTCTAAATAGAAACTTCGGATTTTCTCGCTTAAAATCCTTTTATAATATTAAATAAACCATTATGGTTTTAAAACGATTCTGGCGCTGCTTTTCTGAAAATTTGATTTTGACGTATCTCAAAATCTATCCGACGAAATTCAGATTTTTCTCCTTCATTAGGAAGCTATTATCAAATCGGTCCTGACGTTTCTTGTTTCAAAGAATTCCGACTTCAATTGCGTTCTGTATACTCAATTGAAGTTCGAATCGCCAATTTACGAACTGCAGCGCTGCGGCGAGTTCGTTTTAATTATATTTATATATATATATAAACTTTTAAACTTCTTTAAAATAAATTCAATTCCATTTTAATTCTAATTGAAACTTCTATATTCCAATTTCTATATTTGAATTCTATTGAAATTCAAATATTCAAACTCCTTTTTAAATTCTAGATTCAAATTTCCATAGTTTAAAATTCCATTTGAATGCTATATTCAAATTCTATAATTTAAATTCCATTTGAATTCCTTTTGAATTCTACATTCACATTCCCTATTCAATTCTCTTTGAATTCAAATTCTATACTTATTCTATTTGAATTTCAAATATCCAAACTCTGATTCAATTCTAATTTGAAATTTCAAATATTCAACCCCTTTTTAATTCTATCATTCAAATCCTTTTATTTGAATTCTATTTCAAATCTAGTTTCAAAACTTCATTCGAATTTCTATATTCAAATCTATTTCAAAACTTCATTTGAATTTCTATATTCAAATCTCATAGATTAAATCCTGTTTGAATTCAATTTGAATCTCTTATATTCAAATTTCATTTTCCATTTCCATCCCCCATTTGAATTTCTAATATTCATATTTATTTTTAACACCATTTGAATTTCTAATATTCAAATTCATTAACACCATTTGAATTTCTAATATTCAAATTCATTTGAATTCCCTTGAATTCAAATTCCATTTCAGAACCCTTTGGATTTCCTATTTGAAATCCTAATTGAAATTCTATTTCCAATTCTACTTTGAAATTCTATTTTCAAAGTTTATTTCAAATTCTATTTTGAAATCTAATATTCAATTTTCTACTTGAATTTCTATATTCAATTCCATGTTCAAATTCAACACTTGAATTTCTATTTCAAATCTCAATTCAAATTTCATATTTGAATTCCATTTCAAATCTCTATTCAAATTTCATATTTCAATTCTTCTTTGAAATACTATATTTCAAATTCTATTTAATTCTATTTAATTCTCTTTTGAAATTCTATTTTGAAATTCTATTTCAAATTCTATTTGGAAATTCTATTTCAAATTCCCTATATTCAAACACCATTTGAAAGTCCTATATTCAAATCCACCTTGGATTTTCTATTTGAATTCTAAATTCAAATTTTCTATTTCCTTTTCTTTTTGAATTCAAATTTCCATTTCCTTTTCTTTTTTTCAAATTCTATATTTAAATTTCCTTTTAAATCATATTTTCAAAACACTTGTATTTCTATTCCTGAATTATCAACTGATAATTCTTTTCACTTCATTTATAACTTCGTTATAAAAGAACTATTTTTAAACTTCGTTATAAAAGAACTATTTTTAAACTTCGTTATAAAGAAACTACTTGTTTTATTTTTCAAAACAAGTTTATATCTTTATTTCCATTTAAAATTCAAATTCTATTTAAAAATAGAATTTTTCCTTTTTAAATCTCAAATATCCTTCCACGATATTTTTATAAATCAATATTCAAGCCCAGTGATATTTAAACACACAAAGCAACGAATTATTTAATTTTCTAACACATCATATATAACAATATATATGCAAACAAATAAACAAACAGATAATATATTTTTGAGGAATCCAGTTGGATTCCTCCAACCTGTTTCCTGCATCCACAGATGTTAGCACATAAATAATACCCATTCTGCTTCGTGGCAGAATATCGTGGTATAGAAGGTCATCCACTAATCATAGCGTGGGGCGTATAGGGTAATCATCCGCTATGAAACTGCGGGCATCCGCTAATGAGACTGCGGGAATCCAACCAATCAATCAACCCAATATATATATATATATATATATAGCCTAAATAACTAATATATATAAAATAACCAGGAAAACATTCACACAAGCAACAAACAATTATTTTTAATGAAATAAAAATAATTCTAAAGGTGAGTGAGATTTACTCACCAGGGTGTCTATATACGCTGAATACCCGATGAAGACTATTATGTAGATTGTACAGTGGTTCCTCCATTTCACTGTTTTTCAATGTAAAACAAATAAAATTTCAATTATCGAAGTATACTAATTTAATTAACCTTTCAGATGTAACAAATTTCTAATTTAACCTTAACCTTTCTCGAATGGTTAGTCTACACATTTTATTTCTTTATTAACAAATTTCCTTTGTAACCACTAATTATATCAACTAATTTATTTTAATCAAATACAAAAAAATAATAATTTTCATGTATTAAATTAAAATCATTTTACAGTAGTAAAATGCCTAAGTTAATTTCCTATCTGGAAATAATTTCCGTACCTAAATCACTTGAGTTAAGTAATTGAATTACACCTTACTAAGCCTAAAATTTCTTGACTGAAATAAATAAATAAATAACTAAATTAAGATAATTACCTTAATAACCAAATTAAATCCATTTTCATTCTCGGTCCTTCACCAACATGTTGAACTCGATGTTCCTCCCCTTATTCACGATTTCAAACTCCAACAAATTTCATTTCCTGTTACAGGCATCGAACCCTTGGTTCGAATTCTCCTTCGTGACCTGTACCTCGCTCCACCCACATCTGTCTCCCTTCAAATCCTAACATCGCAAGCCTGACAATCCTCATCTGCACCCTTTCCAAAGGCAGCGCCTCCCCCTTAAACCGCGACAATGACCATACTCCATCGCTAAACTCTAGCTCCAAGCCAATCGCGACATCGTTGCTCGAGTTACAGGCGCTCGCAATTACTGGTGAAGCCGAACACCCTCTTTCTCTTAGCACTGTCGATCTCCCCCCAAACGATGCCACACAATTTAAATTGCACCCAAAATAGAAGAACAGACTTTATCGACTTCCCAGAACACGTTTCACCTCCCATTTGGATTTTTAAAATAATCGATTCGGAATGAAGTGGCTTATGGGCTTTTTGTAGCGAAAGGGGGATTTTCGATTTTCTGGGAAAAAGAAAGAGGGCATAAGGTTCATTCGGGTTTGGGAGCGAATGAATTTACGAAGCGTAGGTCAATATATAGAAGCGAAAGGGAGCAAGAAGTACATGGCCATTAATTTCTGGTTTCCAAGATTTAGAAGACAGGAGACAAATTTTTGAGCTCGAGGCAAATATAGGTCGGCCTAGAAGTATATTAATTAAATTTTATTTGATTTTTATAATCAAATTATTTCGTTGCCTTAATTCGAAACCCCAAACCGTTATTCAACGTAACGACCGTTGTTCTCAGACTATAATGATATTCCTGAACTCAACCAAACAGATTCTAAAATTTATTTGAACATATAAATAAAATAACCATTTTAAATCAATACAATAAAATTTTAAATTCAACAAATGAATTCTTCGATAATAAATTATTATTTGTTATCGTTTTAAATTTAAATAAAACTTCATGTAAATCAATTTGATTCCATTTCAAATTTAATTACTCAAGATCCTCGTATTACGATAGTTATATTGATAATTCAATATAAAGATTGATTATGTTATCAGCTCATTATTTAAAATAATATTAAATATTCAAAATAAATCGACCAAAAATCTGGGTCGTTACACAAAGCTACGCCACACAGGCCATGCTTTGATCATCAACCACAAGACTTTGCTTTTCAACAGAAGCCTTGATCAATTGCCACTTACGCGTGCCACATTGGCAATTCACTCCATGCGACTGATGTCCATCGATATACAACCTCTGAGCTCGTACGTCTCAGAGAAGGGCGTTAAGCAAGAGAATAAATTCTCCGCCGCCAAACAGATGTATATTTAATAGAGATCAATCAACACAGAATAAAATCCAATGTCAGACACACAATCCATTTACAAGTTCGTTCTGGGTCTGAACGAAACCGGAGGCACTTTCCTCGCATATCCATCCATCTCCAAGTACGTCTGGACGATCCCCAACTGATTCCCTCATCCTGGGTGTACAGCCCAATCAAGATCATCAGTAATCACCCAAACGATGTGAAGACTTCCGGTCTTCAACCACCGTCTTCATCTTCGACATCTCGTCGAATCGGTTATTCAGAATGGGTATAACCCGGCCTTTCTGAATAACCCACGTATATAATAAACAAATGTTACACAAACACAATGAACGCCTCATTCCAATTCATAATATTCTTTCATTCACAAAATCACATTTTTAGGGAAAGGTCCCCATTAATTTTATCCAAGATAAATTCTTCTAAATTTATTCTTTAATCTTCCTTTGGATATCATTTCAAACTAGTCGGGATTAACGAACCACACCGAAGTAATTATTTATTTTATTTTTCAATCCCAACCTATATATCCCATGGAGCAAAACTGGTAATACTCCATATCTATCACCACGGTGTTATCGGTAAAATTAATTACCATTTCACGTTCAAATCTAATTAAAGATTTAACTATCGCTTTGGAGCAAAACTGGTGATACTCCACTCTCGATCACTTTTCAGGTTTTATAATTTAAATTATCAATTCACATTTTAATCTAATTAAAGATTCATTAAAACTCCACTTAGTTTTAATCTTTTCTAAAATCAACATCTTGCCTTTAACTGGGGTAAAGAACCAATGTCATCTAAAACACGATTCACGATAAACCCAAATCACATTTGATATTAAATACAAGGCTCTGAATAGAAAATATATCGGCTTATATTCAATATCAAATTCTGAAACCAACAAATATCGTATTGGAAATAACGATATGAATATATCTTTCAAATCCCCATAACAATATTGTATAGTCACGAAACCCAACATCGAAATATTCCGAAGATAATTTCGATTCAACTCCAGTCCAATTCACGTATTGGAAATATCGATTGTTTTTAAAATCACTTTCAAATTCAATTTATTTATTTCAAAAATAAATTGATTTTAATTCTAGCTCAAAACTAGTTCATTTCGATAGAAATCTATTTTTATCTATTCAAATGTGGAATTTTCCAGCCCAATTCTTTCCAATTCACATATTATAATTTTACACAAATTATAGATATTTTTAATAATTTTATCAAGACCCGTACAGTCGATTTCCATCAACGGCCATCGAACTGCACTTACAGCGACCTTTTCCAAATTTGATTTGGACATAATTCGAAATCCAACCGTTAGATTTCAAATTTCTCATATTCATTGGAAAGCTCTTTTCGATACGAACCCAACGGTCCCGGTTTTAGGAGAATCCGACGGTCGGATCTCCCGCAACGTCCGTTTGAAATAAATGGTCGAAATTCACGAACTGCCGCGGCGCGGCGCGTTCTATTCAGGCCATTATATATATAATATATATATATTATATATATTTCGTCGATTTCCTTTTAAAACGTATTTTATAAATCGTTTTAAATTCGTTTCAAAAACAATTTCAACTTCATCTTCCATTTCAAATCGATTGGATTTCAATTCAACTCGGATTCATTTCAATTTTATTTAATTCGAATTCAAATTCGTTTCAATTCAATTCAATTCTAAATTCGTTTCAATTCAAATTGATTTCAATTTAATTTCGATTCGAATTCAATTAAATTTCAGTTCGTTTTCAATTCAACTTGAATTTGTTTTATATTCAATTCCATTCGAAGTCCTTTTATATTCAATTCAAATTCGTTTTCTTTTCAATTCGAATTTGCTATAATATTCATTTCAATTTGAATAAAATTGATATAAATATCGTTCACGTCAAAATGGCGCAAAACTAATCAACACGACTTTATATTTTTCACAACTTCTTTATTCTATTCAACAAATGAATATTTATCCCATTCAACACATGAATCTATATTTCTTTCAACACACGACTAATCTCAACACATGAGTGTCGTCAACACATCACTATTGTTGTTATGTAAAATATTTTATAAAACTATGGTATCTACCGTTTGATTTTCAATAAGACTCCTACTGAAAAGTAGGTTCTAATTTTAAATATGATAAAGATGTGAATTTTATTTTATAAAATATTTCACTCAACACATGAACATCGTCAACACATGACTATTTTTATATTCAACACATGAATTTTCTTTTATAATATTCATTGTTGTCCCAATTGGAATGAGGCCCAATCAATCACCATATAACGTTAATTATATGGATTTTCATACATCACACGTATATAATAGCATTGAAAAATAATCAACCATCAACCAAAGTGCACTACACTGTATAAGCATCAAATATAGATATCTGACGCTTATAACAGCCCGTCAATCGATCGATCGACATATTTAATCAATCAGGATGAGTGATCATCAAATTTCATCCCAACACCCGTGTGGGGTTTCAAACAATCAAACACAGATTTTATTTATGCAGTTGGGCGACGTGTAAAATTTATCGACCCAATCGATATCAGTCAAATCAGTGTATATAAACAAATCGGCCGATTTGTTTATAAATATTCATTTATCCACTTTCACGTTAAAAATTATATTTTTAACGATAAACATTTTATTTTAACACATGAATTTCTATTAGTTCATTTATTCAATAAAATGATATTTTTATTTTTCTAACATATTTTAGAAAATTTCGGCGGCATAACGGCACGATACTAGAAACGGGACGAGGCCTAGCCTTATCCCCGGTCTAGTGAAGGCCCACGCCATTCACACATCAATCAAATCAATTTCATTTCACCAAACCATTCAATTCCAACCAATTAGACTAACCAACTACACAACCAAACAATTTAACAAACAAGCCATCCATGGTCTGTGGATGACGGGTGTCGGGTGCTACTAAGCACCGTCTGCATCCTAGCATATATATATATAACTAGAAAAAGAAATTTAGAGTGAGAAGTTCTCACCAAAAGCTATCCAACTTCACGACTCTTCCTATGTAGAAAATCTTGTCGTTCTTGCCTTTCTTCACTTTCGTTGCCCGTAGTCACTACATATATAAAAATCACATTTTTTTATTCGCTTCTTCATTATAAAAATCGAATTTTTATTATCACACTATATGGATAAAAATTCTATTTTTACCTCGTTATCTTATATATAAAAATTCTATTCTTACATCGTTATCTTATATATAAAAATTCTATTCTTACATCGTTATCTTATATATAAAAATTCTATTTTCTTTCATCTATAAAGATTCCACCTTTTCTATAATATAAAAATTATATTTTTCTATTCTACTTTTTTTTAAACAATGTTGATTTTATTTTAGAATCAATACTAATTTTACTCGAAAAACAATGCGAATTTTATTTCAAAAACTGATTTTAAACAATGTTGTATATACATTAAAAACTGATTTTTCAATGTAGTATATACAAAAAAAAAACTGATTTTAAATCAATGTATTTAATTAATTTTCTTTCTTTTAAACAATTCCATCGTCAATATATATAAGAAAAAGGAAAGAAAGAAAAAGAAAAAAAACTACCTTAATCACCTTCTGCAAATGGACAAACCCATGTCCCCAAAAAATAGGGCTGCGTCTTTCATCACCACCGAGGCGCCGGAGTCTGATCCGGGACTGTCATGCCGTAGCCCTAGGGGTGCACCACCTTTGTTGAGAGGAGCAGCCACCTCGGTGAAGCCCTGGAGCTAGAAACCCCACGCGATTTCGGCGGGTTTGGAGGAGAAAACCCGACCCTACGGTGATCGATTCTCGATCACCACCACATGGTTTCAAAGAGCTGATGAAGCTTTCAATAATTGCTTGTGAAGTTCTTTGTTTAGCTGAGAAGATCGAACGATTTTAAAGGAGAGTGTATCGCAGAATTTTCCACGTTGAAACTAGAGAAAGCGGCGGCTTCTGAGTAATAGTGAATTAGGGTTCTAATTTTCTTGAATTTATACCCTTATTATTTTATATATTTTTAATTTAAACATTAGTTTTAATAACTTTTTATTTCGAACTCGAAACGAGACCCACCTCCTGTCGTTCCTAGCTAATTACCCCCATTCCGAACACAATGGAATATGTATCGTAAGCTGATTCGATCATTTAAATCATTATATTGAATTTTAAACGTACATTTCAATTTACCAGGGCCACATACTAACTCTAAAAATTCCATAAAAATATTTTCTAGCTTCGTATTGACGATACGGTCCTAACAAAACTAGTTTCGTCAAATTCTGAGACCGTTGGAAAAATGGCCAATTTACAGTCGATTAAAATCAACTGAAACTGGTCAAACGCGTTTTCCCTTGCCACGCTCACATATTGATTCAGAAAATTACGAAAATTGGAATCTAGCAGTAATTTGACATCACGGATCCAACAAAAGTGGTTTCGTCGAAATCCGAGGTCGTTTGCAAAATGGCTATTTTCAAGGGCCTGAATTCCATAGCGACTATTCAGAATTTTCAACCGGACATATCTTCTGATTCCCGCTTTGAAATTTTGATGGGTCGGATTCATTGGAAAGATATCCACAAATAGATCCAAATGTTTTTGGTTTCACTAAAATCCAGATTGTTTTGCACCCGGTACATTCAATTGAAGTTTGAAATCGAATTATCGAACTACCGCGCCCTTTTCAATTCTATTTATAATCATATATAATTATTTATATTCTAACGACGACGAATATAAATATATACGTTCGAATTTTGTTCAAAATAAATTTCTCGTCGATATTATTTAAAATAATCTATTTTAAATATTCAAAATTCGCTAAAATTGCCAAAATAAAAATTTCAAACTGGCTCGCATTTTACGGGTTGTTACAATAAATCTCACATTGGGTTCCACTCCACCAAAAATAGCAGGAGGCTCAGAAAAATATGCGGTCTCTTCTAGAATGTAGAAGGCGTCCACACCAGTCCATTGTCTCTTGTTTCACTGAATTTCATCAACAAACGAAAAAGATATGATTTTTACAATGAAATCAAAAACCGTAGCGCTTTAAAGTGCTATAATATAGTTGAAATTATATTTGGTCGTACCTCAGCTGAAAGGTTCGAAACTAGGTTTCGATTTTACTCGAAATCCATGAAGCTTGAAGAGGATAGGGCTATGCAGTGTCGGAGGGGGAGGAGTGGCGCACCTACGCGCGGCGGAGGGGCCCACTCGGTGGTCGAAGCTGACGTCGACGGTCAGTAGAAGTTCGAAACTTTCGAACTTGATTTCTCCCCCAATTCTGAACAAAAAAAATACAAATTATATATAGATTTGAAGGTGGAGAGGAGATCTACAATTTCTTCAACTGGAGGGAAGGCTATAGATGCGTGGATTTGGAGGAATCGAGGAGAGAGCGGAAGAAGTGATTTTCGTCGTTCGCGATTTTTGATTACGGGGAGAGAGAAACACAACCGACCAATGATATTTTTTATATTTATATATTTAAAAAAATTTGAAAATGCCCCTCTCCACATACTAACTCCAATCCAAACCCAACGACTGTCGTCCCTAGCCAAATACACCCATTCCGAACACAATAGGATATGTTTCGTAGGCCCATTCGACTGTTTCAGTCAGTTTTCCTTCAAATTAAAATATAAAACATTCAATATTTAATTTGAACGTACATTTCAATTTGCCGGGGCCATATACTAATTCTAAAAATTCCCGGAAAAATAAATCTAGCTATGTTTTGACGATACGGTCCCAACAAAACTAATTTCATCGAATCCTGAGACCGTTTGAAAAATGGTCCTTTTCTGGTCGATCCAATTTAATAGAAATCGACCAAACACATTTTTCTTTGCCACGCTCACATATTAGCTTCAAAAATTATGAAATTTCAAACCTAGCAATAATTTGACATCCCGGATCCAACAAATGTGGTTTCGTCGAATTCCGAGGTCGTTTGCAAAATGGCCATTTTCTGGTCGATCCAATTTAATAGAAATCGACCAAACACATTTCCCTTTGCCACGCTCACATACTAGCTTCAAAAATTATGAAATTTGAAACCTAGCAATAATTTGACATCCCGGATCCAACAAAAGTGGTTTCACCGAATTATGAGGTCGTTTGCAAAATGACCATTTTCACGGGCTATATAAACTCTATAGCGACCTTTCTGAAAATTCATTTGGCCATAACTTTTGCTTCCCGCTACGAAATTTCGATTTTTCAGATTCTTCAGAAAGATATTCACTAACAGATTTAAATAATTTTGGTTTCGGTTTCACTAAAATCCGTTTTGTTTTGCACCCAGTACAGTCAGTCAAAGTTTGAATTCAATTTTTGAAACTGCCATGCCATTTCAGGCCTTGTTTATAATTCAAAGTAGTTATATTTATTTTCAAGCGTCGATCCAAACACCATTTTCGTTGTTATTATTTAAAATATTTATTTAAAATATTTAAAATCCACTAAAATAGCCAATTTAAAAATTTTAAATTGGTTCAGATTTTACGGGTTGTTATAACACTAGATAAACATAATCATCCGAGTTACACAGTATACAGGGTCATACTTAGTATAAAATATAGTTTAGCTTTGCATAAAATGTCTACAGCGGAAAAGAAAACATAATATGCACAATAGGAGCTGAACAGCATAAAAAGAGATAAATGATAGAATCCATCTTCAGCTCCAGCTTTCCAGAAAGAGCCTGCTAAAACCTGAATACAAGGCTGCCCGTGTAGAAATAGGGGCACCCGAGTTTGCAAGTGAAACAAACTACGTGTAACGACCCAAAAAATCTTAACCAATTTATTTTTTTTAAATTGGCTAAAATAATGGATTTTAAATATTCAAAATAAATATTTTAAATAATAGCGATGAAAAGTGAGTTTGAATCGACGTTTGAAAATGAATATAATTAATTCTAATTAAACAAGGCCTGAAAAGGCGCTGTAGTTTCAAAAATTGAATTCAAACTTTGTCGGACTATACCGGGTGCAAAACAAAACGGATTTGAGTGAAACCAAAAATATTTAAATCTGTTAGTGAACACCTTTCTAACGAATCTGAAAAATCGAAGTTTCATAGCGGAAAGCAAAAGTTATGGCCAAATGAATTTTCAGAAAGGTCGCTATGGAATTTATATAACCCGTGAAATTGGCCATTTTGCAAACGACCTCGGAATTCGACGAAACCACTTTTGTTGGATCCGAGATGAGAAGTTATTGCTAGGTTCCAAATTTCATAATTTTTGAAGCTAGTATGTGAGCGTGGCAAAGGAAAATGTGTTTTGATCAATTACAGTTAAATTGGATCGGCCAGAAATGGGCCTTTTTGCAAACGGTCTCAGAATTCGACGAAACTAGTTTTGTTGGGACCATATCGTCAAAACATAGCCAGATTTATTTTTCTGGAATTTTTCGAATCAGTTTGTGGCCCTGGCAAATTGAAATGTACGTTCAAATCGAATATTGAATGTTATATATTTTAATTTGAAGGAAAACTGACTGAAACAGTCGAATGGGCCTACGAATCATATCCCATTGTGTTCGGAATGGGGGTAAAACGCTAGCGATGACAGTCGTTGGGTTTAGATTGGTGGTCGTGTCAGAAAACCCCTTTAAAACTCCCCAGACCAATCATAATTTTTATTAAAAAAATTCCTTTTCTCTCTCCCCGACGAACGACGGAAACCCTTTGAAATCTTCCCCCTCATTTTCCGATCAATCCACGCCGAATTAGCTTGTGCCACAGTTTAACTTTTTGAAGATCTTCTCGAGATCTTCAAATCCATATAAGGTTTGGAATTTTTCATGGCCCGTGGAGGGAGAATCGGCGTCCTGAAGTCGACGACTGCAACTCTCCGCCGCCGCCGCCTGGGACCACCGAACTGGCCCCACCTCCTGGCGCACGTGCGCCTCTGCTTCCCCTTCGACGCTGCGATGGCCGATCGACGAATAGCTACACGGATTTCGAGATAAATCCAAACCTAGTTTTGAACCTTTCAGCTGAGGTACAGCTTGTTTTATTTTCAACTGTTTTAACACCTTTAAACCGTTGCAAACTTTGAAAAATCATATCATTTTGCTATGTGGTCGAAATTCAGTAAAACAAGAGACAGTGGACTCGTGTGGACGTCTTCTACCTTCTAGAAGAGACCGCATATTTTTCTGAGCCTTCTGCTATTTTTGGTGGAGTGGAACCCAATGTGAGATTTTTAATTTATAAGCGATATGGAAAACGACAATGTATAAATTATATAGTCGATGTATGAGTTATATAAGCGTTGTACACCTCTTGTATAAGCATTGTATAAGTTGTACGTTCGATGTATAAGTTATATATACGTTGTAAAAATTATATATGTGTTGAAATAGAAGTGAATTGCTATATATAAATATATATATATACGCCCCTCGTCCACAAACCATGGACGATGTTTATTGGTTGTGATTGGTGTGAAAATTAATTGATAGCGAATGGTTGATTGGGATTGTTTGTGGTTGATATTGATTGATTGTGGTTGAAAAATACCCATCTGTGGTTGAGAAATATTTGGTTGAAACCACATAGGATTAGTTTGTGGGAATGAAATAAATATATACATGCCGCCTGTGTGCGAACTAGATGCATGATTCCCCATTGTCAAAAACCGCGAGGAGCCGTACTAGGGACGACCCCGGTTTTAACTACCCTGCCGTTATGCTACCGAAATTTTGAATAATATTCATGTGTTTGAATTATTTTCATGTCTTGAGTCGATATTCATTCGTGGGATTGAAATTCATGTGTTGAATGGTGTTCGTGTTTTAAATATAAAAATCACCTTTTTATCATCTATATGAACTATATAAAATAGTCGAGTTTTGAAATAAATTGTTTTAAAATAAAAATCCCATTTTTATTACCTATATGAACTATATAAAATAATAGTGTTTTGAAACAAATGGTTTTACAATAAAAATCACATTTTTATTATATACATGAGTTGTCAAATATAGTGAAGTGTTGAAATAGAAGACAGTTTGATAAAAATATCATTTTTTTCAAATGTATGAAAAGAATATAGCTTTGAAATCGACGAATCGATATATATATATATATAAATAGAATTGAAATATATCGAATAACGACGCTGCAGTTCGTATTTTGAAATCGTGATTTCAAACGATTAGTACGGGAGATCCGACCATCGGATTTTCCTGAAATCGCAACCGTTGGGTTCGCTTTGGAAAAATCTTTCCAATGGCACCAACTTTGTAAAAATCCAACGGTTGGATTGTCTGGAATGTTTAATTCAAATCTGGAGAAAAACAGCACCAGATTCGATTATATATATACATATATGTATAATTATATTTCATCGAATAACGACGCTGCAGTTCGTATTTTGAAATCGAAACTTCAAACGATGATACCGGGAGATCCGACCGTCGGATTTTCCCGAAACTGGAACCGTTGGATTCGTTTTGAAAAGATCTTTCTAATGATGTAAATTTTGTGAAGATCCAACGGTTAGATTTTCAGATATGTGTAAATCAAATATGAAGAAAAACAGCGCCACGACCGCGTTATGGCCCGAAGCGTCGTTTGGAATAAATGGGCTATTTTAAAATAAATAAAAATAGCGATAAATCGTTATAAAATATCATAAACGATATGGAATGGAAATAAACTGAATTTGCTCGATTTATGTGGTATTTGATGGTTGAATGTGTTTGGTGTGAAAATTACATTAAAGAACAAAATTGGTGTTGTCGAATGATTTAACCATTGAAATAAATTGATTTGAAATTCTAAATATACGTGAATTATTTGAAAAGGCCGAGTTGATTCTCATTTCAAATAAATAACCGATGATTGAAAGTTGAAGATGAAGACGGTGGTCGAAGACCGGAGATCTTCACCTCGTTTGGGTGGTAACCGAGGTCCTGATTGGGAGGCATCCCGAAATATGGATAATGAGTGGTGATCATCCAGACGTACGTGGTGATCGATGGGTTTGCGAGATATACAGTGCCTCCAGTTTCGTTCAGACCCAGAACGGACTTGTAAATGGACTGTGTGCCTGACATTGGATTTTATTCTGTGTTGATTGATCTCTATTAAATATACATCTGTTTGGCTGCGGAGAATTAATTCTTTTGCTTAACGCCCTTCTCTGAAACGCACGAGCTCAGAGGTTGTATATCGATGGACATCAGTCGCATGGCATGAATTGCTAGTGTGGCATGCCTAAGTGGCAAATGATCAAGGCTTCTGTTGAAAAGCAAAGTCTTGTGGTGATGATCAAAGCCCCGCCTGTGTGGCATAGCTTTGTGTATAACGTGAATTCGCGAGCCTCACACCCCAGTATGGACCAGAAACGGGAGAAGGACCTCAGGGAGGGCATGCATTTCTTTCTAGCTAGGAGTTGTGCTAGTGTTTTTACACGGCCTGACATTTTACTTATGTGGTTGTTGCTGTTGCGAGGCGCCTCGGATATACCGGTGACTATGTGAAGCCGAATGAGCCATTCGTTGGCTCGTTTACGCCCCATAGGGCGGGGAAACGCATCGTTCAGGCATAATAATCAACATCGGTGGACCGGCCCTGACGATCCAAGGCTTGCCTGCGCGCTTTCCAAAGGGGCAGGCTAGAGCATCTCGAATTCGGTAAGGACGATCCCTTGCCTTGGTTCATGAAGGAAATCTAATTTCCAAATACGTGACTGTGCGGTTTTGATTGTATACCTATATATGGCGACATAGTGGTATGGGGCATTAATGCCGTCTATGATTGATAGTTATGATTTGAAATTGTTTTTGAAACATATAAACACTAGAAATAATATCAAATGCCTTTGTTTTATTCGTATCAAGCATATTTTGGCCGTTATAAGGTAAAAACTCTATCCTCCGGTTTGTGTTGCATTGTGTGATGGGAATTGAGTCTTATAATGGCTTCATTTTTATAAAAAGCATTGCGATGTTTTAAAAGAAAGATTTGTTTTTAAAGCACTGGCAATCGAATGGAGTAAACCCGTTCCACGAAAGTGGCGTGGTCCTGTGATTAGCCATATTATAAATGTGTTGAGTAGATTTCTCATACCAGTCCCATGACTGACTCGTAGTTTGTTTCACTTTCAAACTCGGGTGCCCCTTTTTCTACATGGGCAGCCTTGTATTCAGGTTTAGCTAGTTCTTTCTGGATAGCTAGAGCTGAAGATGGATTCTATCATTTATCTCTTTTTATGTTATTCAGCTCCTATTGTACATTATGTTTGTTTTCCGCTGTAGACATATATGTATAGTTGAACGGTATTTGTACTAAGTATGATCCTGTATACTGTGTAACTCTGATGATTACTCTTATCCAGTATATTCTATTGTTCATTATCTGGTGTATTTATTTATTTCTGTTCTGCTATTATCTGTTTCTGTGTTATATTCCAAGGATTACCCTTGCCGCCGTCAGTACGGGGTTTGGGGTCGTCTCACTACGAGTCAGTCATGGGACTGGTATGAGAAATCTACTTTAACTTACTTTATAATATGGCCAATCACAGGACCATGCCACTTTCACGGAACAGGTTTACTCCATTGGATTGCCAGTGCTTCAAAACAAGTAAATCCTTTAAACATCGCTAAGCTTTTTATAAAAATGAAGCCATTATAAGACTCAGTTCCCATCACACAATGCAACACAAATCGGAGGATAGAGTTTTACCTTATAATGGCCAAAATATGCTTGATACGAATAAAACAAAATCATTTGATATTATTACTAGTGTTTATATGTTTCTAAAACAAATTTCAATCATAACTAACAATCATAGACGGCATGGGTACCATATATCATGTCGCCATATATATATATACACAATCGAAACTGCACAGTGTCGTATTTGGAACTTGGATTTCCGTCATGAACCAAGGCAAGGGATCATCCTTACTGAATTCGAGACTCTCTAACCCGCCCCTCAGGCAAGCGCGCAAGCAAACCTTGTATCGTCAGGGCCGGTCCACCAATGTGGATTAAAATTCCTGAACACTGCGTTTCCCTGCCCTATGGGGCGTCACTGGTCATATCCGACCACACCATCGACTCCGAAGAGACCGAAGCAAACCGAGGCCTCTCTTTCCATCATCCACATAAGTAAAATATCCGGGCGTGCAAAACCCAAAGCGCCACTCCTAGCTAGAAGGAAACGCATGTCCTCCCTGATGTCCTTCTCCCGTTTCTGGCTCATACCGGGGTGTGAGGCTCGCGAAACAACGCTATACACAAAGCTATGCCACACATGCCGTGCTTTGATCATCAATCACAAGACTTTGCTTTTCAACAGAAGCCTTGTTCATCTGCCACTTAGGAATGCCACATAGGAAATTCACTCCATGCGACTGATTTCTATCGATATATAACATCTGAGCTCGTACGTCTCAGAGAAAGGCGTTAAGCAAGAGAATAAATTCTCCGCCGCCAAATAGATATATATTTAATAGTGATCAATCAGCACAGAACAAAATCCAATGTCAGACACACAGTCCATTTACAAGTTCGTTCTGGGTCTGAACGAAACCGGAGGCACTCAATACCTCGCATATCCGTACAATCAACAAGTACGTCCGGACGACTACTACTTCAGCCCCCTCAAGGTAGTTACTCCTATCATGAGCATCAATAGCACCCCTCCATTTGACGTGAAGATCATCGGTCTTGCACCGTCTTCATGTCTTCGACTTTCAATCGTCGATCAATTATTTGAAATGAGAATTAACTCGGCCTTTTCAAATAACTCATGTATATTTAGAATTTCAAATCAATTCATTTCAATGGTTAAATTATTCGACACCCATAATTCTGTTCTTTAAGGTAATTTTCACGCCAAACACATTCAACCATCAAATATCAAATAAACCAATCAAATTCAGTTTATTTCTATCCTATATCGTTTATAATATTTTATCACGATTTATCACTATTTTTATTTATTTAAAAATAGCAAATTCATTCAAACGACGCTTCAGGCCATAACGCAGCCGTGGCGCTGTTTTTCTTCAGATTTTCTTTACACATATCTGAAAATCTAACCGTTGGATCTTCACAAATTTTATATCATTAGAAAGATCTTTTCAAAACGAATCCAACGGTTTCAGTTTTGGGAAAATCTGACGGTCGGATCTCCCGCACTAATCATTTGAAGTTACGATTTCAAAATACGAACTGCAGCATCGTTATTCGATTTAATTTATTTATATTTATATTTATATATAAATATAATCGATTTTGGCGCTGTTTTTCTTCAGATTTGAATGAAACATTCCAGACAATCCAACCGTTGGATCTTTACAAAGTGGGTATCGTTGGAAAGATATTTCCAAAGCGAACCCAACGGTTTCGATTTCGGGAAAATCCGATGGTCAAATCTCCCGCACTAATCGTTTGAAATCACGGTTTCAAAACACGAACTGCAGCCTCGTTATTCGATTTATTTTAATTATATTTATATATATATAAATATAATTCATTCTTCGATTTCAAAACCATATTCACTTCATATATTTGATAAAAATGATATTTTTATCCAACTGATATTTATTTCAACACATCACCATTTTTAACACTTCATATTTCATATGAAAATGATATTTTTAGCGAACAAAAATATCTTTCAATGCACGACTATTTTATTTATTTCATACACATGTTAAAAATAATATTCATAGCAAACAAATATTTATTTCAACACTTGTGTATTTTTAGCGAGTCGTTCACATGATAAAAATGATATTTTTATCATCAAAAATATTTATTCAACACACGAATATTTTTAGCACTTCGTATTCACAATAAAAATGTAGATTTTATTGTTCAATCTATATATTCAACACATGATTGTTTTCGACTTCACACATACGATAAAAATATGATTTTTATCGTTCTAATCCTTTATTCAACACATGAATGTTTTCTATAGTTTATATGTATGATAAAAATGTGATTTTTATTGTAAAACAATTTATTTCAAAACACGATTATTTTACATAGTTCATACATAAGGTAAAAATGTTATTTTTGGCGTTAAACAATTTATTTAAAATACTAATATTTTATATAGTCTATATATATAATAAAAATGTTATTTTTATCTTTCAAAGAATTTATTCAACACATGAACTTCATTCAACACATGAATTTCTATTCAACACATGAATATAGTTTCAACACATGAAAATAATTCTAACACATGAATATTATTGAAAATTTCGGTAGCATAACGACAGGGTAGATAAAACCGGCACTGTCCCTAGTACGGCTCCTCGCTCTACCTTAAAGCCTCGCAGCTTTTGACAATGAGGATTTTCAATATCTAGTTCGTACGCAGACAAATTTTCCCATATACTAATCCTATTGGGATTTCAATCACAATCAATCATTTCAAATCAACCATTCATGATATTCACTAAATTTCACATCAACCAATAATCCTAACAATATCACAACCAATATATATATATATATATATCATCCATGGTCTGTGGACGAGGGGAGTGTATATATATATATATATACGTATGTAACTATATTTCGATTTCATTTCAATATCATTTCAATTCATTTCAACGCATATATCACTTTTACAACGCATATATAACCTATACATCGAACATACAACTTATACAACGCTTATACATGAGGTGTACAACGCTTATATAACTCATACATCGACTATATAATTTATACATCGTTGTTTTCCATATCGTTTATAAATTAGAAATCTCACTTTGGATTCCACTCCACCAAAAATAGCAGGAAGCTCAGAAAAATATCCGGTCTCTTCTAGAATGTAGAGGACGCTGTCACGAGTCCAACGTCTCCTGTTTCACTGGATTTCGATACCGTATGAGAAAGTGGTGTATTTTTAAAGCTTCATAACATTTTAAAGTAATTAATAAAGTAATTAAAACAAATAGACCTTCACTTTCTTCCTCTGATTAACAGGCCACGTTCAAAACTAATGCTCGGATCCTAGGGCTTTATTTTTCTCCAAAACCCCGACGCTAGCAGCTGATCCGATGGCACCACGTCCTTCTCCTACGCGAACGCTACCCACAGCTCCCCCAAGTCTCGAGCTCGACGGCCTGCTGAAGCCGCGATTTCAGCTCTAACGGTGGATGTTTGTGTTGCGAGATCTCACGAAACCCACAGCAAAAATCGATCAAACCCGTATCATTTTGGAGCTGGTTCAAATCTCTATAAAATTTGTTGAAGGACCATAGTTTAATTCGAAATATTTTGAGGGAATTTTTGGGTTCTTATTTGGAATGAAATCCGCCGTGGAATTGTGTTGGGCGGCGGCTGTTCTGAAAGGGTTAGAGATTAGGGTTTAAAATTTATTATATATATTTATTAAATATTATTAAATTCTAAAATACTTGTTTATTACCCAGAACTCCAAATCCACCCCAACAATTGTCGTCCCTAGCAAAATACCCCCATTCCGAACACAATGTGATTTGTTTCGTAGCCCCATTCGACTATTTCAGTTGGTTTCTCTTCAAATTAAAATATAAAACATTCAATATTTGATCTGAACGTACATTTTAATTTGCCGGGGCCACATACTGATTCTAAAAATTCCCAAAAAATTAATCTAGCTATGTTTTGATGATACGGTCCCAATAAAACTAGTTTCATCAAATTATGAGACCATTTGAAAAATGGCCACTTTCTGGTCGATCCAATTTAACTAAAATCAACCAAACACATTTTCCTTCGCCACGCTCACATATTGACTTCAAAAAATATGGAATTTGAAACCTTGCACTAATTTGACATCCCGGATCCAACAAAAGTGGTTTCGTCGAATTCTGAGGTCGTTTGCAAAAGATCTATTTTTAAGGGCTATATATTCTCTATAGCGACCTTTCTGAAAATTCATTTGGCCCTAACTTTTGATTCCCGCTATGAAACTTCGATTTTTCAGATTCGTTAGAAAGATATTCATAAACAGATTTAAAGATTTTTGTTTTTACTAAAATCCATTTTATTTTGCACCCGGTACAGTCAGTCAAAGTTTGAATTCAAATTTTGAAACTGTCGCGCCTTTTCAGGCCTTGCTTATAATTAAAAATAATTATATTTATTTTCAAACATCGATTCAAACATATTTTTCATCGTTATTATTTAAAATAATTTATTTTAAATATCTAAAATCCACTAAAATAGCCAAATTAAAATTTTTTAACTGGCTCAGATTTTTCGGGTTGTTACAGCAACGGTTTAATGTCATCATTTTTTCGTCGCTGAATTCCATTGCAATTTGAGGCAGTTTACCGTCATGTTTTTTGAAGCTATTTTACAACAGGTTTTCAAGGGATTTGCAAGGGATTAGTATGTGTATTCTTTTTAAAATGTTTTACTTTTGTGTTTTTAATAACTAATTGATAAGTAAAATTAAATTTTAAATAATTAATGTGAATAATAATATAACAAAAAATAAATAGTTACTATTAATAGTAAATAAAGTTCAATAGTCATTATTGATTAATTAATAATTACTAATAATTAAGAGATAATAATAATAAGTAGTTTTTAATAATCAATGATTAATAATTAATTATTAATAATTAAGAAGTAAAATTTATTATCTAGTATCTAAAATTTAATAATTATAATTGATAATTATGTTAAATATGTATTAATTCAAAAATTAAAAGAATACAAATTGAAAATAATCATTGGTAATAATATACTAATATTTTTTTATTATTAATTGTAAATACAATTCAATAGTTGGTATTGATTAATTAAAAATTACTAAATATTTAAGAGGTAATAATAATTAATAATAAAGATTAACTTGTAATATTTAATAATCAAAGATTTGTAAATTATTTTGAAAAGCATGCACATAATTAACGACCAATAATTAATGTTTATTCGTAAATTAGGGTTGCCCTTGTAATAGAATGTTATTGCTCATTTATAATTTACATAAAAAATAACTATTCGTAAATTATTCTCATAATTAATGATAATTAATAATCACTAATAACTTATGATAATTATTTTGTTAGTTCCCTCTTTTGTTTAAGTGTAACGACATCTAAAGCATATAGAACATAAATATAAGTTAAAGATTGAATATATTTATTATTTACAGTAAAATGATTAACTATATTTATTATTTATGGTAAAAAGATTAAATATATTTATTATTTATTAAAATATTATAGTAACAAATAATTTAAATTTAATAACAAATATTAAAATACAGTTAAATAATTTATAAATGGTAATTAATAATTTGTAGTTGAAAATTTAGAAGGGTTAGTTATCAACAATTTATAATAAATGGTTACAAATAAATAATTTATAATTATTGTTTATAATCAGTAATTAAATTTAATGTTTTACTATGGTTAATTTTGAATAGTTAGTTAATCACACATAATAATTTACACTAAATCTTGTTTGGTGCAAATTAAAACTTTTAGCTCCAAATTCAAGTTTTTGACTTAAATTTAAGTGGTAATTGGCTCTAGGAAGAAACGATTTCACCTTACAGGAGAACGTAGCCGACACAAATTTTCACGAGATTTAAAAATAAAATAAAAAAGAACGCAAACAATGGCGGACCAAGAAAAATGGCGATAGAAACCTCTGGAAAGGGAGACTAGGGTTACACCGCCGCCTTCATTTTTTCGTCAGTTTCTCTTCTCTTCTGCCTTTCTTCATCACCTTCTCTCTTTATTACAACATTAGCTTTCTCCCCGCCTATTGGTTTGATGTCTACTCACTATCTCGTTCTCTCGATTGTTATTTCTCAAATTTGTTTCAAGTCGCTACTTTTCACTTTATTGTTGAGGCTCTGATGATCCTTAAAGTCAGAGCTAGTGCGGTTTTGAGATTCATTTCTTTGAGCTTTACAGACGATTTTTGAAGGCAATATATTTATTCGAGACCGAATACAGATGGAGAGGTACAACCAATGTATTTCTGATATTCTTGTTTGATTTTGGATCTCTTCTATACTATGTGGTTTGATTTTCTTATTTTATGTCTCCCTTTGTATATTTGGTGGTGGTCAATCAAATCTCAGATCTATAAAAGGATGCGGTAATTCAATTGAAAGAAAATAATGTTTTAGCTTAATGCAAATAATACAACCTGAATTTTGGAGGTGATTTGTGAGTTATTGGAAGGGAAACCTATCATTCATTTATTTCGAACATAAATCTTCACTCAAGGTTAGTACTAGATTTGTTTATTTTTTATTTTTATTGATCAGATTTATATATTAAGTTAAGATTCATTATGTGAGCAATATTTTGAAATCTATTAATTTATGTTGTCAGGCACCAGGATTAACTTTTAGATTAGAAATAGCTATGTAAATACTTCTGATTTAGAATAGTGATGAAAATGAAGAATAACTTGTTGGGGTCAAAGATAATTTCAACGAATTTTAATATGTTTATTTCAAGGCTGGATCTACTAGTGACCAATATTTTTCCTTTACCACCCCACTTTATTATAATGGAACACATTCTATATGACGCTTATATAAAATTGGCCCTTCACTTTCTTCACTTGAGAATTTATACGAACTCTCTTGTGATTATACGATTATGTTTTGTTCAATTTATTTGATCATGCCATGAGTAATAAAACTAATATATTGCCATATACTAAAACTTGCAGTTGCATGAAAAGGGATGATCCCCATAAAGGTACACATTATGCCCTTTCTTGCTGCGTGAAATGTAAAACTTGATGTCTTTGATTTTTGGTGCAGAAAAGGGCACGTAGTTCCAATCTAATTGAAACCATTTTCTGCATTTTCATTATATATCCTTCTGCTATTGAGTTTGTAGGTCGACCGAAAGAAAGATGAATGGAAGCCTAATGATTGTCAGGTTAATTATATAATATGCGGTGTTGTAATGAAATATGTTATTGGATACATAGATTAATATTTGAGTTATTTAATTGGCTGTACAATTTTTATGCAATAGATACTGTTGAAGTCAAAAAAATCCTCGGTTATTCCAAGGTTGAAGTAAAAAAAACAGAGAAGAGATTTATCATTGTTTTGTTTTTTTATCATGGTTACTCCTTTATGGCTGATGTTCTTTTTTCATGTGTAGGAAAAAGATAACAAATCTAGGATCACTCAAGACAGCAGCTAAACATTTTGTTCTAGATAAATATTAATCTTATGTATGAATGTTTCATTGTAGGTGATGCAGCTGCCCTTGTTTTTAAGATTAAAGAAGATGGAGGTTTCAGGTAACAATGTAACATGTAAATATTATAACCATTTTTTAACATCACCTGTTCATAATTTTAGTTTTAACCAATTTTTGTTGTTTAAAATGGTAACGATACAAGTTTTATGTTGGTTTATGCCATTTTTATATATTGCCTGTGGCCCTGCTTACAAAAAAATGGCAATGTTCATATGAATTGTATTACAGAATCTTATAGCATAGTTTTGCTTATATAAAATGTTTTTATTTCTTTACTTCCTATCAAGTTCATGTCTTTTTTATTTATTTTTAGATTCATGTTTTTATTATCCAGTGAATTCACTATGAATTTAACTTTAATTGACATGGTACTGCTTACCTATAGGTGATGTAGAGCTAATGCTTCAAGAGCTTGGGACCGAAAAAAGGAGTCAGACAGCTTTACATGTTGGAGGTATGAAAGCATAAAATGAAAGAGCTACTGTATTTTCTGTTCTTCAAGAAGCAAGATCCTAAGTCAAAAAGCAACTTCTTTAGATAGTAATAGAGCAGTGTCTTGTAATTTTAGGTGTAATGTTAGGTGGTTATCGATCAAACTGCTTTTGTTTAAATGTATATTACTAGTGTATGCTTGGACGTATTTAATAGCTCAAGACATAGGCAGTCGTCAAAGTTGATCGTACCGAACGAAGAAATAAATCATAATTACAAATTTTTCTTTGTATTTTTTGGATATGCTCTTTATTTCAATGTTCATAGTTGATTGATATTAGTTTGATAAATATACGTGTATGTATTTACTTTATATATATATATATATAATATTTGCATATTAAAAGGGAAATAATGATAGATTACCAGCAGATAATGCTAGTTTAAATATTTACACAAATTAAAATCCGTCGCTAATCCCTTGGCAATTAGTAAGGGTTTAACAATGCCATTTATAAATAATAATTTATTATAAATTACTTAACCATCGGTAAATAGTCTGTAAATAAATGAAAATTAAATTAATAAATAAAATTTTATTTTTATTATATAATTAGTGAAATGACGGAAAATTGTTGGAAAACTCACGCTAAATTTCGCCGCAAAATTTGACACAATTACCGTCATGGTTTTTACCGACCACCGTGTTATGTAGCAAATCCGTCGCTAAGTTCAATATAGCAACGGATTAAAAGCGGATTCGGCCGTCGCTATATGCGGTTTTTCTTGTAGCGACTATTGTAATCTATTATTCTTCATTCACTGAAATATATGTTCCTTATTTTATTAAGGAAAACACTTTATACACCTTATCAGTTTTATTTATAGAAGGAATCAGTGATTTATTTTCATAACGTATTCCCATCTAAATCTGTTGTGGTAAGTAATTTCTTTTCTTTTTCTTACTTTATTCACTGTGGCTTACTTGTAACCACGTTCTCAGAAATAGGTCATTTAGGGAAATACATTACTTTTCCTTTGCATCGCACTAACTCGGCCCATTACATCCCTTCCTTTCTTATTTTCTGAGTTAGAAATTTAATTACCATCATTTCCATTTACTCATATATTGTTATGTACATATATTTATATATATCCACTAGACCTCTCACATTAATCCTACATGTGTGGACGCTGGATTT
Source organism: Allium sativum (assembly GCA_030737875.1). Classification (NCBI taxonomy): domain Eukaryota; kingdom Viridiplantae; phylum Streptophyta; class Magnoliopsida; order Asparagales; family Amaryllidaceae; genus Allium; species Allium sativum. The sequence continues at coordinate 707,304,809 of CM060916.1, read as the reverse complement.
GTCGGGCGCGGGTCCGGGCAGACTTCTACCACAAGTTGACTTAACCTCGTGTCTTAGTACCATTACATGTTATTCATGCATTTAGACCCCTCACATTAGCTTTACCACTTACGGATGCTGGATATGCCGGGCGGTTCTGGGCAGACTTCTACCACGAGTGTAATCTAACCTCATGTCTAAGCGTGTTACATCTTCTTATTTACTGTAAATTTTAGGCATGTTATCCTTTTTACTGTAATCTAATTTACATGTCATCAAATTATGCCTATATTATGGCGCATGTCCTTTTTAACATGTGTTTAATTCTATTTTGACAAGTAAACATTTAATCAGATAATTGTTCAAATCTAACAGGTTAACATGTCATTTACTCAATAATATGACACAAGTGAATCATGTAATTATAACAATAGTAGTCATTACCCATATTCTAATCAGTTTGTTTCTCAACATGTAATCGTTCCAACACTTTAACTAATTCAACATATGAATTATTCATATTAACATCTCAACTTGTTATAACAGTAATTCTTAATTATTTTGGCAAATTCACATATAATAACGGAGAATGTTTTTAATGATAATATATCATTATCTAAAATGATATAGCTTAAATCCACTCACCTCGTAAGCTTTCCAAATTCTGGATCAGGTCCAGATCTAATCTTCTGTGGTTTCCCGCTAATTGGATTCAGAACCTAACAACCATGGATTGACTATTTTTACTAAAATAGAAAGAAAAAAAAGAGGAGGAAAATTGAATGGATCGGGTCTAGAAAGTTACCTTACTTTTCACATAATTCTGAACATCTTTTATAAACGTCAATCACTTTCCTCCAGATCTTGATTTAAAATTTTTCTAACCAACAATTTATATTTTCTGAAGAGATCTTTAAGGGAGGAGAACTACAGAGCTTTAGTGTAGTCTTAGAAATTTGAGGTTCAGGGTTAGCTCTACAGACTTATTTATAGGTGTATCGGAGAAACCTGGTCCCTTAGATTCAAATTAAAAACATCAGAACTGACCATGTCAGGAAAAAGATCCAGATCCACGGTGGGGTCGACCCTGGGGTCAACACCCCTCGGTGTGGGTCAACCCCTACCCCCTCCCCCCTAGGTCGACCCCCAACGGGTCATTTTCCTGCCCAAGTTCCCGCTACGAGCTTTTAGCTTTCTGGATAAATTTTTATCTAATATATATACGTATAAGTTCCTTATATGCATACAAACTGCTAATGCTCATATCTTCTTCATACGGTGTCCGTTTTATGCAAACCAGGTGTCTATCTTGACCAGAATTCCAAGACGGACGCAATGGCACATTCCATGTTACTTAATTCTGAATATTTAATTAAGTTGTTCTTTTTTTATTATCTTGAGTTAAAAATGTGGTGTGTTACAATCGTAAGGTAAAAACCGTCCATATTTTTTTGTGGATTTGGTCTTACGATTGTCCTTTTCTTTCGAAAAGATTTTGACGTTAAAATCAAGTTGTGTGATGCCTTTAAACTTAATGTGTTTTTCTCACTCTAGTTCACCAAACTGATTTAGCGTTTGTAATGCTTGGGTTAGACCGAGTTGTATAGGTCTAGGTTATCGGATGATGCGAAATTCAGAGACAAGATGGAGGTGTTCAGACATATGATATCTAGTATTTATTCTGCTGTGTGATTGTATATGATGACAGGTTATTATAACTGTCTAGATGTGTTGATGTACTCTGATGATTGTAAGTTTTATTTAAAGCTTTCAATAAAGATTTATTTCTATATTATATTTGTTCTGCTGCGATGTGGGACTCTGTGTCTTGTTGATTCTTCTTTTACTTTAATATTTCTTTCTTTCTTATCTCACCCTCTAATTTCTTTCTAATAACTTTCACATGTTTTCGGTGCTTGGAAGGTCGGCATGTTATACGATAAATGTATTTATGTCGATTTTCGAGGTCGAAAATCTTCGTGGGCCGTTACACTGACCACCTTTTTCTTGTTGATATGTGGACTCACAGCAGCTTCGCTGATCATTTCTGGATTGTTGGTAACTGGATTATTTAACCGTGCCGACTTTCTGGGAGTAAAGATTGCAATCTGCTTGTTGTTGATAGGTGGACTCACAGAAGCTTCGCGGATCACTTATGGATTATTTAGTCGTGCCGACTTTCTAGGAGTAAAGACTTGATCAGTCTGCTTTTTCTTTTTTGCTTCCCGTTGCAGATGGTGAACAATGAAAAATTGTCGTTTCTGTGCTTTCGCAGCTGCAACATACGAGTTCTTTATTATTGGACTAAGTGCACTAAAAATCAAACAAGTCCTAATATTCAAAAATAAATGCACAAAAAATTCATGTAACGATACGGATTTCGCTCGGACCTAATCGATAGCTAAATCGACTAAGACGTTCGAACCTCGGATACACAAACTCTGGGCATATAACACATCAGAACAAATAACATAAGACTTTTATAAACATCATAATAATGTTACATCAGAGTACAGAATATATCAGAGTACATAAAAAAAAATACTACAGCGGAAGATTAATTTACAATGCAGCGGAACCAATAAACTAAAACAGCGGAAGCCTATCAATGCTTTGGACAGAGCTTTAAGCTTCAATCTAGAATCCTACTCAACAAATAAATATCTGCAAAACAAACCACTCGACTGCCCATGTGGAAATAGGGGCACCTGAGTTTGCAAGTGAAACAAACTACGACTCAGCCATGGAACTGGTATGAGAAATCTTACTTAACTTATCTAATAATAAGGCTAATTACAGGACCACGCCGCTAACGCGGATCGGGTTTACTCCATTGGATTGCCAGTGCATAAATAAGTAAATCTTTTAAATAACGCAATGCTTTTTAGAAATATGAAACCATTATAAGACTCAAGTCCCATCACACAACGCAAACTGGAGGATAGAGTTTTACCTTATAATGGTCAAACATGATTGATACGTATAAAACAAAAATCATTTGATATTATTATTAGTGTCTAGTCAGTTTAAAACACTTTTCAATATAAATGTATCAATCCTAGATGGCATAGTTCCCCATCCTACGATATCGCCATATATAGGTTTACAACCAAATCTGCAATGTCGAAATTGAAATTGGGTTTCCATCATGAGTCGAGGCTAGGGATGGCTCCTCCCGATTCGAGACACTCTAGCAAATGTCTCGGGATCCCCCGTAGTGGACCCTTGGATCTTCAGGGCTGGTCCACACATACGTTAGTGGATTAGTTATTCCTGAACACACGTTTCCCGAACCTATCAGACCTATTACTTAGCCAGTAGCGACCAATATCCGAGGGACCTCGCAATCCATCATCTACTTAAATAAAAATGACTGGGCTCCATACCATGACACCACTTCTAGCTAGAAAGAAACGCATGCACTCCGTGCAGTCATGATCCCATTTTTGACTCATACCGGGTTGTGAGGCTCGCGAAGTAACGCTATACACAAAACTATGCTAATTAAAGTTGTGCTTTGATCATCAACCACAAGGCTCCGCTTTTCAATAAAAACCTTGATCATTTGCATCTTAGCATGCCACATTGACAATCCACGTCATGCAACTGATGTCTATCAATATATAACCTCTAAGCTGTACGCCTCAAAGAAGGGTGTTAAGCAAGAGAATAAATTCACCGCCACCAAACAGATATATATTTAATAGAAATCAATTAAAACAGAACGAAATCCAATGTCAGACACACATCCATTTACAAGTCCGTTCTGGATCTGAACAAAACCGAAGACACCTTATTCCTCGTTCCGTATGTCGAATACGGAAGAGAGGTTCTCGCATATCAGGACAATCAACAAGTACGTCCGGACAACTACTACTTAACCCTTTACTGGGAGCTACCCAATTCAGGGCATCAGTAGTGAAACGACCCGCAAATCCGTACCCTTTGAGTCGACTAATAACACCACACGTCCAACTCAAATTGCACAGAAATACGAACCATTATTAGGAAGAAGTTAGAGGATGAGAAATAGAAAGAAAGAAATATTAGAATAGAAGAAAACGAAGATCACAAACTCACAGCGGAACGAATGAAATATATTAGATAACATACTTTTGAAATATAAAACAATAACTGTATATATACATACCATCATCAGAGCACAACAGCTATCTCTGGAACAGTTATAAACACCTGTTTCCAGATACAACATAGTACACAGCGGAAAATATGATAGCCTATAGCTAACTGGTAAAGCCTCCTGCTTCAATCTTCTCCAGGTGAATCTGTAAAATCCTAACTACTTGACTGCCCGTACAAATTTGGGCACCCAAGAGTTTAGGGAAAACAAACAAAATAACTCTGGGTCAGTCATGGGACTGGTGTGAGTAAACTCCAACCATTTGTTTAACTTTCAAAATCCTTTCGAAAGAAAAGATAATCGTAAGACCAATCCACACATAAACACGGATGGTTTTTACCTTACGATAACCCAAAACACTTTGGAAATCATATATTATCTGATATTATAATAATGTCTAATCACAAGTAATTAAAATCTAGTAGAACGCTTGCATCTCACGCTCTACATATAATATAAAATCAAAACCCGCAGGGCGCTTATTGGAGATTGGATTTCCAACTTGACAAGGTATGGGACCACCTTCCGAACGTGTATCTCTAGAGGCAAATACACTGGGTTCAACAAGAACATCTTGCAACCCGGCCCACACATGACCGACCACTCATTTCGCTTGAGTGTATCGAAGGTATATCACCAACGGTTGGGATCAGCAACCGTCTCCCGATAAGGGACAGCATCGATAGATTTAAGAACAAAAGGAATTTCTCTAGATAGGTGATCATACATCCTAATGGGTGCGACCCACATAGCCATGCTGCCTGCCCGATTTTTGTCCACTTCCGGGTTGTGAGGCTTGAGGTTTTCATTATCTTCCAGCACATCTGGCCATCATTCACTTTGAATGCCACATCGTCAGATCCATCGGAAATCACTAATTGATTCCCACAAAAATACTCAGATTGTTAGGCTAAAGAAGTTTCCCTTCTATGCCACCAACTTCGTACGTTTGAAGGAATCAACGTACGTAACTCCCTTTGGAAATACTCTGTCAGACACTCGTCCATACAAGTTGTCCTGGGTCTGGACAAACCGAAGGCACTATCCCGTAAACAGGATAGCCCTTGCATAACTCCGTCTTCAATTTTCTTCAGCATAAGTTGTTTCATAACGCTTACACCAATACGGAGTGGTTTTCAGATATCAAATCTGATCCCGGTCTCTCCATATTGACAACGGAGGTATATACAAAATATAAAACTTTGATAGTCGGTGATTTAACTATCAAAGAAACATCCATACAATCAACTGTCTTATTTCCAAATGGAAATTCTATCAATTAAGCATCAACCAACACTGGGCCTTTTTATATTAGTTCTTTTATTACATTATCATTTCCAATTCCCATTTTCCACCTTTCGTGTTCTTTCAAAGCTCTATTTTCTCTCTCGATCATTGGAAAACATTTCCAATATTATAATTCCTTTATTGAGAAAATATCTCTTACTTTAGTTAGAAAACATTTCTAATCCTTTGAATTAACTGATGTTATAAACATCGTTATTATAACTCAAATCATAAATCATTCGTTAACTAACGATATCACTAACCAACCCTTGCTATCGAGCCTTAACCATTTCTCCGTCAAAAATGCAGTTAGTCAAGTTGGGGTATAATTACCTCTCAGACCTTAACCGGACGACATTCTTATCTTCAGAATAGTCAGAACTCACAACCTTAAACCAAACATTGCTTACGCGACTCTCAGCTTTAGTCTACAAACACACCTTCTTTATAAAAATATTGATTATAACGGTAGCGTTATAATTGCTATCTTCAAATGTTTGATTTATAAAACATTGCTTTCAACAACAGCGTTAAAACCGCTGTCTAGCATTATAGAACACTTATCATAACCATAGCATTAAAATTGCTATTAAAACGGTTATTTTAACGGCAGCGTTAAAATTGCTATTTAGATTTATAACATTTATTATAACAACAGCGCTAAAATCGCTGTTTAGTTTTATAAAAGCATTCCTTACAAAGACAGCGTTAAAATCGCTGTTTAAAATTATAAAAGCATTTCTTATAACCACAGCGTCATGATTGCTGTTTTGAATAAAATACCGTGTGCGACGCACACGCTTCCGTTGTTCATTTATAAACTCTGTTTATTTTAAACAATTCAAGTTCTCCTTTAAACATACTTATGAACTATACATTCTTTTAACCGCTTAATTCGATTTCTATAAATCCCCTTTTTATATACATTTTATTTGCAAAATATTTCCTAGTTTTAAACTATTTATTCTTTTATTTTAAGCATTTGAAAATCTTTCTTTAAACTTTCCTCTATACTTTGCTAAATTCAAATCTATTTCAAATATTGGTTTCAAAACCGATATTCCCTTTCAAATATACATTTATATTTGAACTTATATTTTAATCATCCAATGGTCCATGATCCATTTAATCTATATTTCCATTTATACATTTGTCTTGGTTTACCCAATGGAATAGGTTTCCATTTGCAACTCAATGAAAAAGAAATTATTTCTAATTTGGAAATAAACTCTGCTTTTAAATTCTAATTTTCTTTTTTCACATTCGATGATATTTTACGGTATCTAAAATACCAGGTTCCTAAGGCCAGGGTAAATCAAACACACAAATTCAACTATGGACAATGTAGCATAACATATATAATCATCAAATAAAACAGTAAATAAAATGTTGAGGGATCCAGTTGGATCCCTCCAACCTGTTTCCCTGCATCCACAGATGTTAGTAACATCAAAAATATCGCATTAATGAAAAATCAATCAACGATGTGATTATATCAACCAATTTATCAACTATTCAACCAAGCAACCATTTCTCATTATAAAATAATTTAAACGAGTGAGTTTACTCACTTTGTTCGCAGTTGACCGTTCTGCTTTTGTTTCATTCTAAAATCAAACAGACATTTGATTTTATCGTGAAATTCCAGCAGCTGTATTCTCCGCAAAATCAGATTCTCAATGTAGCTCTCATCACTACAATTCCCACGTTACTAGTTCCATGCAATTTCTGTTGACATATGACATATTTATTGGTGTATAGGATTTGTTCGGTTTAAAATAATAATTAACCTATTATTATATTTAATTTTGGTTAATTACCTTATCCGTTCGTTATGCCTCTAACCACCCTAGTAACTATTTCCTTCTTCGACATCAGCACCCTACGCAATTCCACCGAACAAACAAACAATCTGACTCCCTCTTCACCATTCACAAAGGTCCCGACTTTGTTTGTTCCCCTCTATCTTGTTTGAACTAAAGTACACCACCTTGCCTCGAATTGCTCACCAACGTCCATCCTTGCTTAAACACCACTACATCACCATGCTAATCCTTTCTTTAACCTTAATGAATTGTTTAAAACATGATACTCCATCCTCTACACAGCAAACGTCCCATGATCCCACACACGAACGAAATTCATTTGGCCATCAATTTCTCTTTCTTATGTTATTGAATACACGGAGACTTCCCCAACCTCCTTTCTTCCTTCACGGATTCACATGAAACCACCACAAAACCGAAAACCCACTATTGCCTGAAACCGCCGCCTTATGCCACTACCGACACTCGGACTCCCACTCATCGACACGTAGCGTCCTCCCACTCGCCCCCCCTTGAAACAGTTCGGCTCACAACCCTATAGATCGTCAACGAAGTCAACTTGGATGGTGAAATTGGTGCGATGAAGGTTGAATATGCAGTGTTTTATTGAATTGTGAAGTTTTGGTAGTTTCGCTGTTGGAGAAGAAGGATCGGTGGAATCCAATGAATGAAGAAAGGCAGTTTAATTTATAAGGAAGAATGCGTGGCCATCACGGAGTTAGGTATAGGTTTGTAGAATATATATACTAGAGTAGCTGCCTGGGTGTGAATTCTAATACCACTTGGTCGGCACGCAAGAGATGAATTTGTGACCAAGGAAAGTGAATAGACATGTTTTAATTGTTGTTGTCCCCACGTTTCATCTTAGTTGTGAAAATAGGTCTTAGAGTTAGACATGTGACTAGAATGATGGAGAAAAGAAATACTGACGTATAGGGTATGCAATGTGTACTAGCATTACGTAGAAATAGGATGCATTTTAAATTAATACGGTTGGCTCAATATAAATGGTAGGTTGTAGTCTAATTAGCTAGCATGTGGGTGTCTGATTGGGGCTTCAGACTTGCATGCGGTTTATTAAATATATAGGTCATGTGCAATGGTGAGGTCGGCTTGATAGGGGATGGAGGACGGGTCACATGCAAGGTGCAGAAGTTGGTTTGCAACAGGGGATGTCGTTGTATGATGTGTACCGTTTTTATATATTTTATTTTATATTATATTATACGAAACTTCGTGGTGAAGTATCAAGTAAAACTAACCACAGCCAACTTCTATTTACTGATAAAAAAACTAATCTTGGTGTAAAAAGGTATTCTGAACCCAATGGGACAAGTTTCGTCGAATTCCGACATCGTTTGGAAAAATTTCCTTTATAAAACCAGAAATCAACACGCGTTTAAATTTTTCATGATCACCAGGTAAATCAAATCAACTTGAAACTGCGAACACCGACAATAACTTTTCGATACGAACCCAACGGCACTAGTTTCGTCGCATTCTGAGACTGTTGCCCCGGTAGGCTGTTTTTGGCGCGTACCGCAATGCCCTCATGAACACCAAATTTGCCGATCTCTAAAAATAATAAACAATATACCTACCCTGACTATATCTGATGCTACGAACTCACCGGAACTGGTTTCGTGGCCTGATTCAATCGTCTGTTCAAGTTACACTCTAATATCCTTTTATTCAGTTGAATTAATTTAATTGCACTGAACGAGCGTTTACAGCTATCGTGGTCACATACGACATCGGTTTGCCACGCAATTCAACACCGTACAATAATTTAACGATACGGTCCCAATGAAACTGATTTCGTCGAAATCTGTGTCTGTTTGCAAAACGGCTATTTTAACACGTATAATTTAAATAACGATTTCCACAGCGACTATTTCAAAATTTGATTTGGCCATAACTTTCTATTTATAACATGAAATCTGGATTTTTCTCATTCATATGAAAATTATAATCAATACGGTTCCAACGTGTCTTGTTTCACAGAAATCTGACTTATATCGGATCCTGTATCCTCAGTTGAAGTTCAAAACTCTATATTACGAACTGCCGCGCGATTTCGAGCTCGTTTTATAATTATATTATAAATTAACGTTCAAACTTCGTTTTATACAATAAATTCATTATAAATCCCTATATATAATTCAAATAAGATATTTAAACCAATTTAAATATTCAGAGTTCAACGGCTGAAAAATCCGGGTCGTTACATTCCTTCCCCCTTAAAATAATTTCGTCCTCGAAATTGCTAAGTAGGGAAAATGCCACGTATCCTATTAACTAGGTTTAAAATTCCTTTTTATTCACTTATTAATTTCAGCTTAACTGAACCAATTTATTCCAATTAATTTATTCTTACTAACAAAAATTTTCAAAAATTCTGAAAATTTTCTAACACTTTAAATTCTGAAAAATTTCGGCAGCATCTCCTCGGCACAGCTCAATCGGTACAACCACAACTTGCCTTTTTAGGCCTTTCCAATCCAAAAGAAAATCAAAAAGCCAAGTGGCTTGCCTCATAGGCTCATAAAATCATCAACCCAAACAATATTGTAAACATGTACCTTTTTGTCGGGTATAATCTATCTCATGCATTTTCTTCCATTCCATATCTGCTCACATACATATACCCATTTCCATCTGGTTTCAATCAAATCCAACTTCCACTTTGAAATCTCAATCAACTTCTGATTAGTTCACTTCCATCCTATCGATTCCACTTGATCTTCATTTCAGAATCAATCCACTTATTCGGTTTGAGTTTCAATTTCCATTTAACTTAAGTTAAATTTCCATCCATTTGATTTATTTCCACCAATTTATTCAACTTATACAAGTTAAACAATTTCAGAATTCAAATCCCCGGATTTTATTCCAACTAGTTTGAAATCATATATATGTACATATATATTTATTATCAAATCAATTCAAAACATTTGAATTTCTAAATCATCTTGTCCCTTTCAAACAAGTTTTTCAATCCCAAATTACTATGGTAGCAATCCGTCACTTAGGAACTCGAAAATGAATACCGATAATGTCGCGACCCATTATCAGTACTATTTTCTCGCCACTGAAGTGATTTCAATGCTTAATTCCTTTAAAATTCCATTTAAAACCATTCTAATTCAAAAATATCTTCAAACCAATGATATATTACCTTTAAAATACTTCAAGGAATATTTTCAAAATATCCGGGATTTAAATTCCAACTTAATTTGGTTTGAATTTATTTCTAGTTTATCTTGGTTATATAACCATTTCAATATTTCATAATTTCGTTTGATTTTAACAACAATCAACACATTCAATAATTTCTGAAATTTATCCCTTTATATCAAAATAACTTTTGGGCAAATTATATCACTTACCCACTTTAAAATAATACTGAGTCGATTTGTTCTGTTCGAGAGTTTAGAAACACCTATCGATACGGTTGTACTTCCTGTATCGACCAGAATTCATAAACCGCTCAACAAACCAGCCAACACAATATAAAACAATTTTATATCAACTCTACAAATACGCGCTCATATATATACTCAAACTCAATCTAGGGTATTACTAACCCCATCTCTATTGAGTCACGTCACAGAGCCAAGGTAATCACTTAACCTTCAGCTCTGATACCAAATGAAACGACCCGCAAATCCGTACCCTTTGAGTCGACTAATAACACCACACGTCCAACTCAAATTGCACAGAAATACGAACCATTATTAGGAAGAAGTTAGAGGATGAGAAATAGAAAGAAAGAAATATTAGAATAGAAGAAAACGAAGATCACAAACTCACAGCGGAACGAATGAAATATATTAGATAACATACTTTTGAAATATAAAACAATAACTGTATATATACATACCATCATCAGAGCACAACAGCTATCTCTGGAACAGTTATAAACACCTGTTTCCAGATACAACATAGTACACAGCGGAAAATATGATAGCCTATAGCTAACTGGTAAAGCCTCCTGCTTCAATCTTCTCCAGGTGAATCTGTAAAATCCTAACTACTTGACTGCCCGTACAAATTTGGGCACCCAAGAGTTTAGGGAAAACAAACAAAATAACTCTGGGTCAGTCATGGGACTGGTGTGAGTAAACTCCAACCATTTGTTTAACTTTCAAAATCCTTTCGAAAGAAAAGATAATCGTAAGACCAATCCACACATAAACACGGATGGTTTTTACCTTACGATAACCCAAAACACTTTGGAAATCATATATTATCTGATATTATAATAATGTCTAATCACAAGTAATTAAAATCTAGTAGAACGCTTGCATCTCACGCTCTACATATAATATAAAATCAAAACCCGCAGGGCGCTTATTGGAGATTGGATTTCCAACTTGACAAGGTATGGGACCACCTTCCGAACGTGTATCTCTAGAGGCAAATACACTGGGTTCAACAAGAACATCTTGCAACCCGGCCCACACATGACCGACCACTCATTTCGCTTGAGTGTATCGAAGGTATATCACCAACGGTTGGGATCAGCAACCGTCTCCCGATAAGGGACAGCATCGATAGATTTAAGAACAAAAGGAATTTCTCTAGATAGGTGATCATACATCCTAATGGGTGCGACCCACATAGCCATGCTGCCTGCCCGATTTTTGTCCACTTCCGGGTTGTGAGGCTTGAGGTTTTCATTATCTTCCAGCACATCTGGCCATCATTCACTTTGAATGCCACATCGTCAGATCCATCGGAAATCACTAATTGATTCCCACAAAAATACTCAGATTGTTAGGCTAAAGAAGTTTCCCTTCTATGCCACCAACTTCGTACGTTTGAAGGAATCAACGTACGTAACTCCCTTTGGAAATACTCTGTCAGACACTCGTCCATACAAGTTGTCCTGGGTCTGGACAAACCGAAGGCACTATCCCGTAAACAGGATAGCCCTTGCATAACTCCGTCTTCAATTTTCTTCAGCATAAGTTGTTTCATAACGCTTACACCAATACGGAGTGGTTTTCAGATATCAAATCTGATCCCGGTCTCTCCATATTGACAACGGAGGTATATACAAAATATAAAACTTTGATAGTCGGTGATTTAACTATCAAAGAAACATCCATACAATCAACTGTCTTATTTCCAAATGGAAATTCTATCAATTAAGCATCAACCAACACTGGGCCTTTTTATATTAGTTCTTTTATTACATTATCATTTCCAATTCCCATTTTCCACCTTTCGTGTTCTTTCAAAGCTCTATTTTCTCTCTCGATCATTGGAAAACATTTCCAATATTATAATTCCTTTATTGAGAAAATATCTCTTACTTTAGTTAGAAAACATTTCTAATCCTTTGAATTAACTGATGTTATAAACATCGTTATTATAACTCAAATCATAAATCATTCGTTAACTAACGATATCACTAACCAACCCTTGCTATCGAGCCTTAACCATTTCTCCGTCAAAAATGCAGTTAGTCAAGTTGGGGTATAATTACCTCTCAGACCTTAACCGGACGACATTCTTATCTTCAGAATAGTCAGAACTCACAACCTTAAACCAAACATTGCTTACGCGACTCTCAGCTTTAGTCTACAAACACACCTTCTTTATAAAAATATTGATTATAACGGTAGCGTTATAATTGCTATCTTCAAATGTTTGATTTATAAAACATTGCTTTCAACAACAGCGTTAAAACCGCTGTCTAGCATTATAGAACACTTATCATAACCATAGCATTAAAATTGCTATTAAAACGGTTATTTTAACGGCAGCGTTAAAATTGCTATTTAGATTTATAACATTTATTATAACAACAGCGCTAAAATCGCTGTTTAGTTTTATAAAAGCATTCCTTACAAAGACAGCGTTAAAATCGCTGTTTAAAATTATAAAAGCATTTCTTATAACCACAGCGTCATGATTGCTGTTTTGAATAAAATACCGTGTGCGACGCACACGCTTCCGTTGTTCATTTATAAACTCTGTTTATTTTAAACAATTCAAGTTCTCCTTTAAACATACTTATGAACTATACATTCTTTTAACCGCTTAATTCGATTTCTATAAATCCCCTTTTTATATACATTTTATTTGCAAAATATTTCCTAGTTTTAAACTATTTATTCTTTTATTTTAAGCATTTGAAAATCTTTCTTTAAACTTTCCTCTATACTTTGCTAAATTCAAATCTATTTCAAATATTGGTTTCAAAACCGATATTCCCTTTCAAATATACATTTATATTTGAACTTATATTTTAATCATCCAATGGTCCATGATCCATTTAATCTATATTTCCATTTATACATTTGTCTTGGTTTACCCAATGGAATAGGTTTCCATTTGCAACTCAATGAAAAAGAAATTATTTCTAATTTGGAAATAAACTCTGCTTTTAAATTCTAATTTTCTTTTTTCACATTCGATGATATTTTACGGTATCTAAAATACCAGGTTCCTAAGGCCAGGGTAAATCAAACACACAAATTCAACTATGGACAATGTAGCATAACATATATAATCATCAAATAAAACAGTAAATAAAATGTTGAGGGATCCAGTTGGATCCCTCCAACCTGTTTCCCTGCATCCACAGATGTTAGTAACATCAAAAATATCGCATTAATGAAAAATCAATCAACGATGTGATTATATCAACCAATTTATCAACTATTCAACCAAGCAACCATTTCTCATTATAAAATAATTTAAACGAGTGAGTTTACTCACTTTGTTCGCAGTTGACCGTTCTGCTTTTGTTTCATTCTAAAATCAAACAGACATTTGATTTTATCGTGAAATTCCAGCAGCTGTATTCTCCGCAAAATCAGATTCTCAATGTAGCTCTCATCACTACAATTCCCACGTTACTAGTTCCATGCAATTTCTGTTGACATATGACATATTTATTGGTGTATAGGATTTGTTCGGTTTAAAATAATAATTAACCTATTATTATATTTAATTTTGGTTAATTACCTTATCCGTTCGTTATGCCTCTAACCACCCTAGTAACTATTTCCTTCTTCGACATCAGCACCCTACGCAATTCCACCGAACAAACAAACAATCTGACTCCCTCTTCACCATTCACAAAGGTCCCGACTTTGTTTGTTCCCCTCTATCTTGTTTGAACTAAAGTACACCACCTTGCCTCGAATTGCTCACCAACGTCCATCCTTGCTTAAACACCACTACATCACCATGCTAATCCTTTCTTTAACCTTAATGAATTGTTTAAAACATGATACTCCATCCTCTACACAGCAAACGTCCCATGATCCCACACACGAACGAAATTCATTTGGCCATCAATTTCTCTTTCTTATGTTATTGAATACACGGAGACTTCCCCAACCTCCTTTCTTCCTTCACGGATTCACATGAAACCACCACAAAACCGAAAACCCACTATTGCCTGAAACCGCCGCCTTATGCCACTACCGACACTCGGACTCCCACTCATCGACACGTAGCGTCCTCCCACTCGCCCCCCCTTGAAACAGTTCGGCTCACAACCCTATAGATCGTCAACGAAGTCAACTTGGATGGTGAAATTGGTGCGATGAAGGTTGAATATGCAGTGTTTTATTGAATTGTGAAGTTTTGGTAGTTTCGCTGTTGGAGAAGAAGGATCGGTGGAATCCAATGAATGAAGAAAGGCAGTTTAATTTATAAGGAAGAATGCGTGGCCATCACGGAGTTAGGTATAGGTTTGTAGAATATATATACTAGAGTAGCTGCCTGGGTGTGAATTCTAATACCACTTGGTCGGCACGCAAGAGATGAATTTGTGACCAAGGAAAGTGAATAGACATGTTTTAATTGTTGTTGTCCCCACGTTTCATCTTAGTTGTGAAAATAGGTCTTAGAGTTAGACATGTGACTAGAATGATGGAGAAAAGAAATACTGACGTATAGGGTATGCAATGTGTACTAGCATTACGTAGAAATAGGATGCATTTTAAATTAATACGGTTGGCTCAATATAAATGGTAGGTTGTAGTCTAATTAGCTAGCATGTGGGTGTCTGATTGGGGCTTCAGACTTGCATGCGGTTTATTAAATATATAGGTCATGTGCAATGGTGAGGTCGGCTTGATAGGGGATGGAGGACGGGTCACATGCAAGGTGCAGAAGTTGGTTTGCAACAGGGGATGTCGTTGTATGATGTGTACCGTTTTTATATATTTTATTTTATATTATATTATACGAAACTTCGTGGTGAAGTATCAAGTAAAACTAACCACAGCCAACTTCTATTTACTGATAAAAAAACTAATCTTGGTGTAAAAAGGTATTCTGAACCCAATGGGACAAGTTTCGTCGAATTCCGACATCGTTTGGAAAAATTTCCTTTATAAAACCAGAAATCAACACGCGTTTAAATTTTTCATGATCACCAGGTAAATCAAATCAACTTGAAACTGCGAACACCGACAATAACTTTTCGATACGAACCCAACGGCACTAGTTTCGTCGCATTCTGAGACTGTTGCCCCGGTAGGCTGTTTTTGGCGCGTACCGCAATGCCCTCATGAACACCAAATTTGCCGATCTCTAAAAATAATAAACAATATACCTACCCTGACTATATCTGATGCTACGAACTCACCGGAACTGGTTTCGTGGCCTGATTCAATCGTCTGTTCAAGTTACACTCTAATATCCTTTTATTCAGTTGAATTAATTTAATTGCACTGAACGAGCGTTTACAGCTATCGTGGTCACATACGACATCGGTTTGCCACGCAATTCAACACCGTACAATAATTTAACGATACGGTCCCAATGAAACTGATTTCGTCGAAATCTGTGTCTGTTTGCAAAACGGCTATTTTAACACGTATAATTTAAATAACGATTTCCACAGCGACTATTTCAAAATTTGATTTGGCCATAACTTTCTATTTATAACATGAAATCTGGATTTTTCTCATTCATATGAAAATTATAATCAATACGGTTCCAACGTGTCTTGTTTCACAGAAATCCGACTTATATCGGATCCTGTATCCTCAGTTGAAGTTCAAAACTCTATATTACGAACTGCCGCGCGATTTCGAGCTCGTTTTATAATTATATTATAAATTAACGTTCAAACTTCGTTTTATACAATAAATTCATTATAAATCCCTATATATAATTCAAATAAGATATTTAAACCAATTTAAATATTCAGAGTTCAACGGCTGAAAAATCCGGGTCGTTACAAGTAGTCGTGCATTCGATGTGAAGATCGCCGGTCTTCAACCACCGTCTTCAATGTCTTCGACTTTAAGCCGTCGTATAATTTTTTGAAATGAGATTTAACTTATCCTTTCTAAATAATTCTCGAATATATATAATTCAAATAATTTCTTTCTTCGGTTAAATTTAATTCAATTCTATAGATTAATGTCGAATAAATCTAACCGTCCATATTACTTTCTAAACCAAGGGAAATTGGTTTATTTCCATTTCATATCGTTAATAATATTTTATAATGATTTATTGCTATTTTTATTTATGTAAAATAGGTCATTTAATTCGAACGACGTTTTAGGTCATTACGCGGCCCTGGCGCTATTTTTATCCAAATTTGAATTACACATTTCTCCAAATCTAACCATTAGATCTTAAGAAGTTTAACATCATTAGAAAGATCTTTCCAAAACGAACCCAACGATTCTAGTTTTGGGAAAATCCGACGGTCGGATCTCTGGTATAATCGCTTAAAGTTACGATTCCAAATCGCGAACTACCGCGCGTAATTCATTTTATTTTAATATGTATATATATAATTCGTTCGAAGATTTCAACACCATTTATTCTATTACATGTAAATTTATACAATTCATATTCATGTTAAAAATTATATTTTTATCTAACCAAAAATATTTTAACATTTGATTCCTTTATACTACTTCACTAAGATGTTACAGACGATGTTTTTATCTAATAAAACATTCTTAACATATGATTTTTTTATATTCTAATTTAACATGATAAAAAAGTAATTTTTAATGACAAAATATGTTTAACATATAATCCTTTTCATTCTAACTAACATGATAAAAACGTCATTTTTAATGACAAAACATGTTTAACATATAATTCTTTTTATTCTAACTTAACATATTAAAAGTGTCATTTTTAATGACAAAATGTGTTTAATATATAATTCTTTTCATTCTAACTAACATCATAAAAATGTCACTTTTAATGACAAAACATGTTTAACATATAATTTTTTTCATTCTAACTAACATGATGAAAATGTCATTTTTAATAACAAAATATGTTTAACATATAATTCTTTTCATTCTAACTAACGTGATAAAAATGTCATTTTTAATGACAAAATATGTTTAATATATAATTCTTTTCATTCTAACTAACATGATAAAAATGTCATTTTTAATTATAAAACATGTTTAACATATAATTCTTATCTTTCTAACTAAATGATAAAAATATCATTTTTAATGACAAAACATGTTTAACATATAATTCTTTTCATTCTAACTAATATGATAAAATTGTCATTTTTAATGACAAAACAAGTTTAACATATAATTCTTTTCATTCTAACTAACATGATAAAATGTCATTTTTAATGACAAAACATGTTTAACATATAATTCTTTTCATTCTAACTAACATGATAAAAATGTCATTTTTAATGACAAAACATGTTTAACATATAATTCTTTTCATTCTTACTAACTTGATAAAAATGTCATTTTTAATGACAAAACATGGTTAACATATAATTGTTTTAATTCTAACTAACATGATAATGTCATTTTTAATGACAAAACATGTTTAACATATAATTCTTTTAATCTAAACAAACATGTTAAAAGTTACATTTTAATGAACAAATCATATATTAACATGTAATTATTTTTCTACTTTGTTAATATGTAGATGATATTATTCTAATGAACCAATACATATTTAGCAAATGAAAATTTTTCTAACTCTGTTAACATGTAAAGGACATTATTTCAATGAATCAATGCATATTTAACAAATGAACAATTTTCTATTAACATCGCTAACATGTAAATGACATGATTTTAACGAATCAAAACATACTATTGTTTTTTTACTTCACTAAAATGCAAATAATAATGTTTTAATAAACAAAACATATATTAACAAATGAACATTTTTCTACTTTGCTAACATGTAAATGATTACATTATAATAAACAAAACATGTATTAACAAATGATCATTTTTCTTTTTCGCTAACATTCAAATGATTACATTTTAATAAACAAAACATGTATTAACAAATGATCATTTTTCTACTTCGCTAACATGTAAATGATTACATTTTAATAAACAAAACATGCATTAACAAATGATCATTTTTATTTGTAACGACCCGGAAAATCCGAACCAATTTAAAAAATTTATTTTAAATAATTTGGTGGAAAAATGTGGCAGAAATTAAAAAAATTCATTTTTAAATAATATTAAAGCCAGTGAAAATAGTTAATTTTCAAACGATCTCTGTTTTCGACGAAACCACTTTTGTTAGAACCGGAATGTCATATTATTGCTAGGTTTCAATTTTTAGAATTTTCCGAGTTAGTATGTGAGCGTGGCAAAAGAAACTGTGTTTTGTCAGTTTCGGTCAAAATTAATCGACTGAAAAATAGTCATTTTTCAAACAGTTTCAGAATTTGACGAAGTCAATTTTGTTAGGACCGTATTGGCATAACGAAGCCAAATATATTTTTTCTGGATTTTTCTGAGTCTGTATGTGGCCTCGGTGAATTTATTTATGCAAACAAATTAAATTAATAAAGGATTTAATTATTAATTTAAATAATTCAAGCCACAGATTGCCATTTGGGCTGACGAGACCTGGCCCGTTAGATCCGGAATATGGGTTATTGGCTAGGGACACCTTCTACTGGACTGGAATTGGACTGGTTTAAAAGATATGGATTTATTTGTAAAAATACATTGAAAAGATTATAAAAATCAAAGAAAATAAAACCCTAAACACTATTCACAATCTTCTACAGCCGCCACTCCATCGTTTCAATGGCCGATTGTGTTCTAAACTTCTCCCTCTAATTTCTCTTCCATCTCCACGAATTATAACCCAACCCATACACCACTTCGAAGAGATTTCCATCCTCCTTCAATCCATACGGCCATCACCTCAAACCGTGACCCGTAGCCCGAGAATTTCGGCCCTAAAACCCGAAGGTTTGCACCGCCGCCGGGCCCACCAGGGTGCACCGAGCTCGCCGCCACCAACCCCCATCGAAGCGCCGGCCGTTCCTCCCCAGCACCCCCATGTCTGATCATCTCCAAGCCCCCTGTGTCGATCGGAAAAACAAACCCTAGGAACGAACCAAATACAGTGGACGGCGGCCTTGTATCTGAGAAGAAGAAAGGTGGTTCTCCTTTAATTAATTAATTAATTTAAAACTAAATTATTATCCAACTTAATTTAATCGTATCTCATTCGTTCTGAATCAGAATTTGACGATTTCTAAAGCGTTGGACTCGTGACGCAGAAAGCTAATTTTCCATACTGATTTGGGACAATTCTGAACGAGTTTAATTTTTGGCAAAAAGCCAAGGCGGATCTATAACTGTGAGAATTCTGATTTATTAAATTAATTATAATTATGAAATCACGATCTGTATGTTATTATTTCTGATCTGCGATGTTGTTATTGTTGTATGGTTGTTAAGATGTGTTGTGATATCATGATATAGCCATGTTAGTTTAGATCTATAAATTCTGATGTAATCTCTATAAAGTCCTCATCTTTATTATTTTATTTTTATTTCTTTTTAGAAATGAAAAATTGAATTTTTATTCTGATTTACTAAATAAAGTTTGAATTTTTATTTTGTTTTACAAAATAAAAGAAAGTTAGAATATTTTGAAATAAAATGAAAAAGTTGGATTTATATTTTGATTTAAAAAATAAAAAGAAAAGTGAATCTTTATTTTGATTAACAAAATTAAAGTTGAATTTTTATTTATTTTTATGGTTTGTAGAATAAAGAAAGTTTAAATCTTAATTTTTGATTCACAACATAAAATGAAAAGTTGAATTTTAATTTTGATTAACAAAATAAAAGAAAGGTAAATCTTTACTTCTGATTCACAAAATAAATGAAAGTTTGAATTTTTATTTTGAAATGCAAAATAAACAAAAGGTTGAATCGTTATTTTGTTTTATGATTTATAAAATAAGGAAAGTTTAAATCTTTTAAATTTTAATTAAAAGATAAATAAAGATTAGATATTTTATTTTGATTTACAAAATAAAATAAAGATGAGACCTTTGTTGTAACGAACCGGGATTTTCGACTCCGAAAATCAACATCAAACTACCATGTTGACCATTCAGACATCGAACATTCCAGATCATTAATAGAAAGAAGTTAGAGGGTGAGATAAGAAAGAAAGAAATATAAGAATAGAAGAAGAAGAAGAAACACAACACAACACAGAGTCTCACATCGCAGCGGAACAAAATATAATACATAAATAAATCTTTATTGAAAGCTTTTGAAATACTTACAATATCAGAGTACACATCTGGACAGTGATAATAATCTGTCCTCATATAACACACAGCGGAATAGTAATATCATACGTCTGGACTCTTCCAGCTTGTTTCTTCACAGCAGTCGATAACCTGAACCTGTACAACCCGGTCTAACCCGAGCATTTACAAAACACCGGGTCAGTCTGGTGAACCAGAGTGAGATAAACTCGCACAGTAATAAGGGTGAACCATCCAATCATGATTTTTAAGTTCAAAACCTTTTCAAAAGAAAAGGATAATCGTAAGACCAAATCCACACATAAACACGGACGGTTTTTTACCTTATGATAACCCAAAACATTTTTGAAACCAATATCTTGTCTGATATTATAATAATGTCTAAATACAAGTAAATAGAATCTAGTGGAACGCTTGCATCTCACGCTCCACATATATAGTATACAATCAAAACCGCAGGCGCTTATTGGAGATTGGATTCCGACTTTGACAAGGTATGGGACCACCTTCCGATCGTGTATCTCTAGAGACGAATACACTGGGTTCAACAAGAACTTCTTGCAACCCGGCCCTCACATGACCGACCACTCATTTCACTTGAGTGTATCGAATGTATATCACCGACGGTTGGGATCAGCAACCGTCTCCCGACAAGGGACAACATCGAAACATAGATTTAAGAAGCAAATAGGATTTCCTCTAGATAGGTGATCATACACCCTAATGGGAGCGACCCACATAGCCATGCTGCCTGCCCGATTTTTGTCATTCCCCGGTTGATGAGGCTTGAGGCCAGAATTAACTCTTGACATCTGGTCACCATTCACTTTGAATGCCACATCGTCAGATCCGTCAGATATCACTAATTGACGTCCACAAAAATACTCTAGCCGAAAGCTAGAGAATGGCAATTCTCCGCCAACAACTATCATACGTTTGAAGAAATCAACGTACGTGACCCTTTGGAAATACTCTGCCAGACATTCGTCCATATACGTCATCCAGGAACAGGATGAACCGAAGGCACTCTCCTACCGCATCCAATATAGGAATCACCCCATGGATCAGTAGCGAGAAGTCCTTGCAACCCGTAGATTCCATCCACAACAGAATCACAGCTTATCCCTGCTTGCCAGGCAGAGAATATTAGTGGTTCTTCCGTTTATGAAAACCCGCGGTCTTCAATGCTCCATCTTGAACCTCTTCTGAGATCTTCACGTATTTGTTGGTCGGAATGGTTTTCGAATATAAATTCGATCCCGGTCTTTCCGTACCAACAATCGTATTGGCCAGATTTGATAGTCGGTGTTTTAACTATCAAAATATTCAGTGTTTCAAACATGACACTCCAATGAGTTCACTGATTCAGTATTTAGCATCATTTGGCCTTTGACAAACTGATTTCCTTTTATTGCGTTAAAACTTCTAACTCTTTTAATATTGAAAATACGATATTCAAATAACTCTATTTCAATTTAACTCTAATGGATTAACTCTAATTGATTAACCAATACTCGATTTAAAACCATTCGCTTGACTCTAGATCACAGCGATCACAATGGTTACGCCTGATTCCCTCAGGAAACATCCGACCGCCGTAGGCTATCTGCAGCCCTACGAATTTCGCTAGCAGTCGTACGCAATGGCAACTTAGCCGAATAATTATGTTTGGCTAATTCTATCTCGAATAACTATATTCAATTACCTACTTTGAAATCTCATTTAAAATTCTCCTTTTTACTTGATCTCGTTTCAAGTAACGTTAACGTAAAGTAACGCTTTACACTTTAAATCTCACTAAAACTCTGGTTTATAATAAACCCTTTTATCGTAATCTCCTTTCGCTTAATTCATATAATTGAGTACATTTATTTCCTTTCACCATTCAATTGGCTTGCATCTCACATTCGGTAACTTTTTAAATGAATTCCCATTTACAAATATATTCCTAAATTCATCATTAATTAAAATAATAACTTATTTCAAACATTAACTACTTTAGTAGTTACTCCCTTTATTAACTAAATTAAATATTAGATCCCTTTTAAAGCCTTATTTAAATTCAAACAATATTCATTTAACTATTTTAGTCAAAACGCATTAACTTGATAAACAATTCTAATTCCAAACGGTCGATTTAATTAACTCAAAAACTTGATTATCTCATTAACCGATTTCAACAATCCTCGTTTTAAACTAATTAAAATTATAATTTATTTAGATAGATTCTAATTATTTCTTCACACAACAATGATCAAAGTTTAACCCTTTCGATTCATTTCTTATCTTCATACTTGAAAATCTGATTAACATCAGCATATACTTTATAAAATAAACCAACCATAAATCAAGGTCTTAAATAAATAAAATATTTATTTAATTCCCTTTTATACTTTATTCAAATAATATATTTCAAGATCTGAGTCCAGTTATAAAATAACTTTATAACTTCACTTTTATCGACTCACCTAACGGTGAATCCATATCTATAAACCGATTGATTTTTAAAGGCCATACTCTGCCAAACACTTAACCAATATCACCCATTGGTTTTAAACTAACAGATGTTGAACATTCAATAATCAACCATCAAATCAATCACACAAACAGATCAGTTCATATATGATCATATGAAAATAAATAATACATTTGAGGAATCCGGTTGGATCCCTCCAACCTGTTCTTCTCTGTATACAAAATGGTTATCTCAAATCAGACCATTCAGTTTTGTTTAACTGATAACAATAAATAGCAACCACTCAACATCAACCACAAGCAATTCAAATGATTCAACCATTTAAAACGCGTTTATAAATAAACGTGACCAACCAAGGTGAGTCACCTTTATTGGAACCAATCGTTAAAAATAACGATTTGGTATTTCACTGAAATTAAACACAGTTTAATTTCATCAATTAAATCAACAGAGCAATGTATACTAGCAAAATAGTCAACCATTGGCAAGCAGAGCACACAAAATAAAAACACCCAATTTATATAAAATATAAAAAGGGTAACTGAGTGAGTTTAACTCACCTTGCATTGATACCGTTGTTTAAACGGTTGGTTTCAATTAAATTAAACAGGTGTTTAATTTAATTAAAAATCCTGGTTGATTCCAAATCTTGTCCAGCTCTGTTCCATGACGTAAATTTCACTGATGCGAGTCCACCGCATCCTGAACCATTCCATTCTGATAACGTAGCCACAGATTATAAATATTTTAAGTTAATATAATTTAATTAGATAAATACTATAATTATGGTTGTAAATAAATTCTTATTTTCATTCAGGGTTAAGCTAATTACTTTTATATTTAACAGCCCTTTTCCGAACCCACTTCGTTCCTTTGTTTCCGGTGTTCACACCCGCCTGCACCAAAATCCACGTTTAAATATTAACAATTATATTAAATCATCTAAATTATATTATTAATAAGATATTAAACTGGTTACTTTTACACAGTGAAACAGGCCAACATTTTCAGTTCCTCCTCTCGTTCTCTGCTTTGCCCGACTGCTTTTATCATTCAGCTTGCTCTCATCTGAAATCATAATCCATTTATTTAATTAAATTATAATCACATATTAATATGAATTAATCACTTTTACGTTTTATTACGTTTTAATATATATACTAGATGGGTCAGTACGTTAATTACATTGGATATGATAAGGCGAGATCGTTTGAATGCTACCGCTTCATCAGGTAAACCCACGTACAAGTCCGACCTTGTTTTCTTTTCCAGTCCCCTTCCTTTTCGTCAAAAATAAGATACTTGAACGTTTGCTTTCTAGGTCCGTTCGCTCTTCATTTCGCACAAACCAAATTGACAGATTCTTCTGACTTTATCCATCAGCCCACCCCATTCTTAATACTAGAACTAATCAGATTGATCTCATAACCCTTCCATACTTCGTCTTCTCGTTCTGTTGTGGAACCTGGGCTGCCCTCTTGACAGTCCACCGCCGCGAGCTGCTCCGTCCGCCTGACGATGATCCAACTTCGGTGAAACGAGCGCCTAGGCCTCCCGAATTATCACCCCAAACCTCCCTTAGTCCGACCCTCTAAATCAACCGCAGCAGTCCCCCAACCGTTGAGGCTTCTCAACATGAATTTGGTCACCCCAGAAACCAGTATCCGATCAGAGCCGATCAGTTGGAGGAGCTCAGCGAGATCTAGAGTTTTGTACTTGGGGTATTCGATTTACTTTTGTGGACTGGAGGATTGGATGGAGGAAAGCTACGAAAGATGGTGTTCGTTGATTTATCAGAGTGGAGGCGAAATGGTTTTTGACCAAGAAATAGAGTAATTAAAGTTGGATGGTATATATATATAGGGTAGGAACCCGTGGTAGTCAAGTTTAATCCCGTGGAGAGCACGGCAAAGATGTTTGGTTGGCAAGAAATCAGATGGATTGGTATGCACGATATAGGAAGTGTGGAAGGCAAGAAATACACAGTGGAGAAAGGTTTTAATAATATTATAATTTCAACGAAACTTCATCCTAAAGTAATTGATAAAAACTACCACAATTGATTTCTGTTTATTGATAAAAATGCTATTCTTAGTGTAAAAAGGTATTCCGGACCCAATGGGACAAGTTTCGTCGAAATCCGAGGTCGTATGAAAAAATTTCCTTTATGAAACCAGAAATGAACACACGTTTAATTTTTCCACGGTCACCAGATGAATCAAATCCACTTGAAACTGCGAACATCGACAATAACTTTTCGATACGAACCCAACGGCACTAATTTCGTCGCATTTTGAGACTGTTGCCCCGGTAGGCTGTTTTTACCTCGAACCGCCCTACCCTTTTTAACGCCAAATTTCTCGATCTCTAAAAATAACAAACTATATACATATCCTGACTCTAATCGACGATACGAACTCAACGGAACTGGTTTCGTGGCCTAATTTGATCGTCTGCTCAAGTTACACTCTAATATCCCTTTTATTTATTTAAATGCGCGCTATAGAATTTGAACGGGCGTTTATGGTTGCTGTGGTCACATACGATATCGGTTTTCCACGCAATTCACCATCATACAATAATTTAGCGATACGGTTCTAATGAAACTGATTTCGTCGAAATCTGAGTCCGTTTGCAAAACGGCTATTTTAAAGGCCTATAATTAAATAACGGTTTTCCATAGCGACTATTTCAAAATTTGATTTGGCCATAACTTACTATCAACAACACGAAATCTGGATTTTTCTCTTTCATATGAAAGTTATCGTCAATACGCTCCCAACGTGTCTTGTTTTACAGAAATCCGACTTATATTGAATCCTGTATCCTCAGTTGAAGTTCAAAACCAAATATTACGAACTGCACGTCATTTTAAAGCCCGATTTATATTATATATAAATTATAACGTTCAACTTCGTTTTAATAACGAATTCAATATTAAATTCCATTAATATTCTCAACATAATATTTAAAACTAATTTAAATATTCATATTCAAATGGTCGAAAAACACGGGTCGTTACATTCTTCCCCCCTTAAAATAATTTCGTCCTCGAAATTGCTAAGGTAAGAAAGAACATTATAAATTCATTAACTTCAAATCTAATTTTTAGCTTAAATTAGAAACCTATTCAAAACTGTAAATAAATATTTTCAAAAATATTGAAAATTTTCTAACACCTTAAATTTCCGAAAAATTTCGTCAGCACCTCCTCTGTACGGCTCAATCGGTACAACCACAACTCGCCTTTCTAGGCCTTCTTCAATCCAAAAGAAAATAAACAGCCAAGCGGCTTGCCATATAGGCTCATAAATCTCCAAACCCATATAAAAATAAACGTGTACCTTTTTGTCGGGCATATCCTTATATCCTTTCCATCTGCTGTCCTGTCAGCATATGCATTCCCAAAATTCCAACTTTATCCTTCGAACTAAATTCTTCACGTGTCCAAGCCAAATTCCATTCTTGACTCAATTTCCATCCATCATCAATTCCAACTCTTAACTTACCAGTCCAACACCATTTCATATTCCTGTCTCCCAATTCCAAATCTGATTCTACTCAATATATTATATTCCGGTTTAATTTCCAGTTAATTGATTTCAATTCAATTCATATTTGCTTTCACACATTTCTTTAATTTGTTTTAATTCATGCTATCTCTCCTGGGAGTTTTAAATAGTTTAGTTTTTCTAAAATAAATTATTTCCTTTCGGAATTCAAATCAACTTGTTATCCCAAAGCAGTTCTAAACAAGATTTTTGGTAGTAATCCGTCACTTAGAACTCGGAAATGAACACTGATGATGTGGCCAGCATCCTCAGAGTTATTTCCCAGCTATTGAAGTGAGTTCAATACTATATAACTTTTCAAAATCATATTTAAACACTTTCATTTTGAAATCCTTTCAAAATACCCACCTCAAAGTTTGTAAAACAAATTTAAAATCTCCCAGGATCTTAAATTCCTCATATATCCAATCCAAGTTCATTTGCAGTCACCTTTCCCACTTTTTTTTTTTTTTTGGAATTTTAATTCCAATTCTGATTTTAATTCCAGATTTAATTCATCTGTTTTCATATTATACGAATTCTAATTGGTTATTTATATAACCTTTTCAATTATAACCAAGCAACACATCCAATATACTATAATATTTCAAATGTTAATCAATTCTTTATATGAAAATATAATTTGGGTAAAATTATTTCATTTACCCTCTTTCAAAACATATCGTGACGACCCATCGTATTCGAGGGTTTATAAACCCCTATCGATACAGTGGATCAAACTGATCGATCAGAACTCATAAACAACTCAACCAATAAATCTCCACAATATAAAACAACTTTTATAAAATCTACAAGTACGTTCACTCATATACATACAATCATACTCAATCTAGGGTATTACTAACCCCATCTCTATTGAGTCACGCCACAGAGCCAAGGTAATTACTTAACCAATAGCTCTGATACCACTGTAACGAACCGGGATTTTCGACTCCGAAAATCAACATCAAACTACCATGTTGACCATTCAGACATCGAACATTCCAGATCATTAATAGAAAGAAGTTAGAGGGTGAGATAAGAAAGAAAGAAATATAAGAATAGAAGAAGAAGAAGAAACACAACACAACACAGAGTCTCACATCGCAGCGGAACAAAATATAATACATAAATAAATCTTTATTGAAAGCTTTTGAAATACTTACAATATCAGAGTACACATCTGGACAGTGATAATAATCTGTCCTCATATAACACACAGCGGAATAGTAATATCATACGTCTGGACTCTTCCAGCTTGTTTCTTCACAGCAGTCGATAACCTGAACCTGTACAACCCGGTCTAACCCGAGCATTTACAAAACACCGGGTCAGTCTGGTGAACCAGAGTGAGATAAACTCGCACAGTAATAAGGGTGAACCATCCAATCATGATTTTTAAGTTCAAAACCTTTTCAAAAGAAAAGGATAATCGTAAGACCAAATCCACACATAAACACGGACGGTTTTTTACCTTATGATAACCCAAAACATTTTTGAAACCAATATCTTGTCTGATATTATAATAATGTCTAAATACAAGTAAATAGAATCTAGTGGAACGCTTGCATCTCACGCTCCACATATATAGTATACAATCAAAACCGCAGGCGCTTATTGGAGATTGGATTCCGACTTTGACAAGGTATGGGACCACCTTCCGATCGTGTATCTCTAGAGACGAATACACTGGGTTCAACAAGAACTTCTTGCAACCCGGCCCTCACATGACCGACCACTCATTTCACTTGAGTGTATCGAATGTATATCACCGACGGTTGGGATCAGCAACCGTCTCCCGACAAGGGACAGCATCGAAACATAGATTTAAGAAGCAAATAGGATTTCCTCTAGATAGGTGATCATACACCCTAATGGGAGCGACCCACATAGCCATGCTGCCTGCCCGATTTTTGTCATTCCCCGGTTGATGAGGCTTGAGGCCAGAATTAACTCTTGACATCTGGTCACCATTCACTTTGAATGCCACATCGTCAGATCCGTCGGATATCACTAATTGACGTCCACAAAAATACTCTAGCCGAAAGCTAGAGAATGGCAATTCTCCGCCAACAACTATCATACGTTTGAAGAAATCAACGTACGTGACCCTTTGGAAATACTCTGCCAGACATTCGTCCATATACGTCATCCAGGAACAGGATGAACCGAAGGCACTCTCCTACCGCATCCAATATAGGAATCACCCCATGGATCAGTAGCGAGAAGTCCTTGCAACCCGTAGATTCCATCCACAACAGAATCACAGCTTATCCCTGCTTGCCAGGCAGAGAATATTAGTGGTTCTTCCGTTTATGAAAACCCGCGGTCTTCAATGCTCCATCTTGAACCTCTTCTGAGATCTTCACGTATTTGTTGGTCGGAATGGTTTTCGAATATAAATTCGATCCCGGTCTTTCCGTACCAACAATCGTATTGGCCAGATTTGATAGTCGGTGTTTTAACTATCAAAATATTCAGTGTTTCAAACATGACACTCCAATGAGTTCACTGATTCAGTATTTAGCATCATTTGGCCTTTGACAAACTGATTTCCTTTTATTGCGTTAAAACTTCTAACTCTTTTAATATTGAAAATACGATATTCAAATAACTCTATTTCAATTTAACTCTAATGGATTAACTCTAATTGATTAACCAATACTCGATTTAAAACCATTCGCTTGACTCTAGATCACAGCGATCACAATGGTTACGCCTGATTCCCTCAGGAAACATCCGACCGCCGTAGGCTATCTGCAGCCCTGCGAATTTCGCTAGCAGTCGTACGCAATGGCAACTTAGCCGAATAATTATGTTTGGCTAATTCTATCTCGAATAACTATATTCAATTACCTACTTTGAAATCTCATTTAAAATTCTCCTTTTTACTTGATCTCGTTTCAAGTAACGTTAACGTAAAGTAACGCTTTACACTTTAAATCTCACTAAAACTCTGGTTTATAATAAACCCTTTTATCGTAATCTCCTTTCGCTTAATTCATATAATTGAGTACATTTATTTCCTTTCACCATTCAATTGGCTTGCATCTCACATTCGGTAACTTTTTAAATGAATTCCCATTTACAAATATATTCCTAAATTCATCATTAATTAAAATAATAACTTATTTCAAACATTAACTACTTTAGTAGTTACTCCCTTTATTAACTAAATTAAATATTAGATCCCTTTTAAAGCCTTATTTAAATTCAAACAATATTCATTTAACTATTTTAGTCAAAACGCATTAACTTGATAAACAATTCTAATTCCAAACGGTCGATTTAATTAACTCAAAAACTTGATTATCTCATTAACCGATTTCAACAATCCTCGTTTTAAACTAATTAAAATTATAATTTATTTAGATAGATTCTAATTATTTCTTCACACAACAATGATCAAAGTTTAACCCTTTCGATTCATTTCTTATCTTCATACTTGAAAATCTGATTAACATCAGCATATACTTTATAAAATAAACCAACCATAAATCAAGGTCTTAAATAAATAAAATATTTATTTAATTCCCTTTTATACTTTATTCAAATAATATATCCCAAGATCTGAGTCCAGTTATAAAATAACTTTATAACTTCACTTTTATCGACTCACCTAACGGTGAATCCATATCTATAAACCGATTGATTTTTAAAGGCCATACTCTGCCAAACACTTAACCAATATCACCCATTGGTTTTAAACTAACAGATGTTGAACATTCAATAATCAACCATCAAATCAATCACACAAACAGATCAGTTCATATATGATCATATGAAAATAAATAATACATTTGAGGAATCCGGTTGGATCCCTCCAACCTGTTCTTCTCTGTATACAAAATGGTTATCTCAAATCAGACCATTCAGTTTTGTTTAACTGATAACAATAAATAGCAACCACTCAACATCAACCACAAGCAATTCAAATGATTCAACCATTTAAAACGCGTTTATAAATAAACGTGACCAACCAAGGTGAGTCACCTTTATTGGAACCAATCGTTAAAAATAACGATTTGGTATTTCACTGAAATTAAACACAGTTTAATTTCATCAATTAAATCAACAGAGCAATGTATACTAGCAAAATAGTCAACCATTGGCAAGCAGAGCACACAAAATAAAAACACCCAATTTATATAAAATATAAAAAGGGTAACTGAGTGAGTTTAACTCACCTTGCATTGATACCGTTGTTTAAACGGTTGGTTTCAATTAAATTAAACAGGTGTTTAATTTAATTAAAAATCCTGGTTGATTCCAAATCTTGTCCAGCTCTGTTCCATGACGTAAATTTCACTGATGCGAGTCCACCGCATCCTGAACCATTCCATTCTGATAACGTAGCCACAGATTATAAATATTTTAAGTTAATATAATTTAATTAGATAAATACTATAATTATGGTTGTAAATAAATTCTTATTTTCATTCAGGGTTAAGCTAATTACTTTTATATTTAACAGCCCTTTTCCGAACCCACTTCGTTCCTTTGTTTCCGGTGTTCACACCCGCCTGCACCAAAATCCACGTTTAAATATTAACAATTATATTAAATCATCTAAATTATATTATTAATAAGATATTAAACTGGTTACTTTTACACAGTGAAACAGGCCAACATTTTCAGTTCCTCCTCTCGTTCTCTGCTTTGCCCGACTGCTTTTATCATTCAGCTTGCTCTCATCTGAAATCATAATCCATTTATTTAATTAAATTATAATCACATATTAATATGAATTAATCACTTTTACGTTTTATTACGTTTTAATATATATACTAGACGGGTCAGTACGTTAATTACATTGGATATGATAAGGCGAGATCGTTTGAATGCTACCGCTTCATCAGGTAAACCCACGTACAAGTCCGACCTTGTTTTCTTTTCCAGTCCCCTTCCTTTTCGTCAAAAATAAGATACTTGAACGTTTGCTTTCTAGGTCCGTTCGCTCTTCATTTCGCACAAACCAAATTGACAGATTCTTCTGACTTTATCCATCAGCCCACCCCATTCTTAATACTAGAACTAATCAGATTGATCTCATAACCCTTCCATACTTCGTCTTCTCGTTCTGTTGTGGAACCTGGGCTGCCCTCTTGACAGTCCACCGCCGCGAGCTGCTCCGTCCGCCTGACGATGATCCAACTTCGGTGAAACGAGCGCCTAGGCCTCCCGAATTATCACCCCAAACCTCCCTTAGTCCGACCCTCTAAATCAACCGCAGCAGTCCCCCAACCGTTGAGGCTTCTCAACATGAATTTGGTCACCCCAGAAACCAGTATCCGATCAGAGCCGATCAGTTGGAGGAGCTCAGCGAGATCTAGAGTTTTGTACTTGGGGTATTCGATTTACTTTTGTGGACTGGAGGATTGGATGGAGGAAAGCTACGAAAGATGGTGTTCGTTGATTTATCAGAGTGGAGGCGAAATGGTTTTTGACCAAGAAATAGAGTAATTAAAGTTGGATGGTATATATATATATAGGGTAGGAACCCGTGGTAGTCAAGTTTAATCCCGTGGAGAGCACGGCAAAGATGTTTGGTTGGCAAGAAATCAGATGGATTGGTATGCACGATATAGGAAGTGTGGAAGGCAAGAAATACACAGTGGAGAAAGGTTTTAATAATATTATAATTTCAACGAAACTTCGTCCTAAAGTAATTGATAAAAACTACCACAATTGATTTCTGTTTATTGATAAAAATGCTATTCTTAGTGTAAAAAGGTATTCCGGACCCAATGGGACAAGTTTCGTCGAAATCCGAGGTCGTATGAAAAAATTTCCTTTATGAAACCAGAAATGAACACACGTTTAATTTTTCCACGGTCACCAGATGAATCAAATCCACTTGAAACTGCGAACATCGACAATAACTTTTCGATACGAACCCAACGGCACTAATTTCGTCGCATTTTGAGACTGTTGCCCCGGTAGGCTGTTTTTACCTCGAACCGCCCTACCCTTTTTAACGCCAAATTTCTCGATCTCTAAAAATAACAAACTATATACATATCCTGACTCTAATCGACGATACGAACTCAACGGAACTGGTTTCGTGGCCTAATTTGATCGTCTGCTCAAGTTACACTCTAATATCCCTTTTATTTATTTAAATGCGCGCTATAGAATTTGAACGGGCGTTTATGGTTGCTGTGGTCACATACGATATCGGTTTTCCACGCAATTCACCATCATACAATAATTTAGCGATACGGTTCTAATGAAACTGATTTCGTCGAAATCTGAGTCCGTTTGCAAAACGGCTATTTTAAAGGCCTATAATTAAATAACGGTTTTCCATAGCGACTATTTCAAAATTTGATTTGGCCATAACTTACTATCAACAACACGAAATCTGGATTTTTCTCTTTCATATGAAAGTTATCGTCAATACGCTCCCAACGTGTCTTGTTTTACAGAAATCCGACTTATATTGAATCCTGTATCCTCAGTTGAAGTTCAAAACCAAATATTACGAACTGCACGTCATTTTAAAGCCCGATTTATATTATATATAAATTATAACGTTCAACTTCGTTTTAATAACGAATTCAATATTAAATTCCATTAATATTCTCAACATAATATTTAAAACTAATTTAAATATTCATATTCAAATGGTCGAAAAACACGGGTCGTTACATTTGTTTTGATTCATGAGAATTATACACCAAATCATATGTTGTTGATGTGTGTGTGTGTTGACATGAAACCTGACACCGAATTATAGTTTGCCATCGTTGTGTTGACATGAAAACTTAAACACTAAACTACATGTAGGTTGACACCTAAATTTAGATTGAGATATCGTATTTAACATATACGTTGACACCAAAAACTTAGAACTAAAAGTTCACCTTTTTATTTGCATTTTACAATGAAAATATTACATAGAAAAATAAATTAACTTTTTATTTGAGTTCTCTAATGTGAATAAAACTTAGGAATAAAAGTTCACCTTTTTACTTGCATTTTACAATGCAAATATTACATAGACAAATAAGTTCATTTTTCTTTGTTGTTGTGTTCACAACACAAATATAACATGAAATAAAAAGAGTAGTAAAAGAACCATATTTTATTAAGAAATATGATCTACATTTAAAAAAACATATTTTTATAAAAAAAATATGTTTACATTTAAAAACATATCTATAATGTAATATTAGAAAATTTACATTTTTTCCAATGTAAAGAAAAAGAAATAGAAAAAATACATTTTCAATGTCAGAGAAAAAGTACATTTTTATGTTATAAAAATGAAGTAGAGAAAAAGTACGTTTTTATGTTATGAAAATGAAGTAGAGAAAAAGTACGTTTTTATGTTATAAAAACGAAGTAGAGAAAAAGTACATTTTTATGTTATAAAAATGAAGTAGAGAAAAAGTACATTTTTATGTTATAAAAATGAATTAGAGAAGAAGTACATTTTTATGTATTAAAAATGAATTAGACAAAAAGGACATTTATTTACATTTGGTGTGAGTAAACAAGAAAACTAAAAAGGAATAAAAAGAATTTACTTTATTTACATTTTCTTATGTAAATAGAAAGAACAAGTTTTGCGATGACATTTTATTTACAATTTCTTATGTAAATAAAAAGAACATATTTACAGTGAAAGCACCTATTTACATTTAGTTAAATAAATAAGGAAATGAAACCATTTATTTACATTGTAGCGTAAATAAATAAGGAGAAGTAAAAATCACATTTATGCACATGTAGGATAAAATAAAAGCACCATTTTGAATAAGTGGACTTTTATTTGCAAACCAGTTGCAAATAAAAATATGAATTTATGAAACACATTTTTATCATCATTACAAGATGCGATAAAAGAGTAGAAATTAGAAATGTCAATTTTATCGTCACTTTAGGTACGATAAAAAGAATAAATTATAACAGTTGAACTCGCTAAACGATTTATATCTATAAATGTTTATATATATAAATATAAATAAAAAATTTAACGAAACGCGCGTGGCAGTTCGCATATCGGCAATCATAACTTTAAACGATTATACCGAAAGATCCGACCGTTGGATTTTCCCAAAACTGGAACCGTTAGGACCGCTTTGGGAAGGGCTTTCCAACGATATAAATTTCATCAAAATCCGACGGTTAGATTGTAAGATACGTGTAAATCAAATTTTGGTAAAAACAGCGCCAGGGCCGCCCACTGACCGAAGCGTCGTTTTATTATTTTGAGCTATTTTTATAAATAGAAATAGCGATAAATCATTTTAAATAGATATTAAAGATATGAAATGATGTAAATGATAATTATGCGACAATTATTTGAAAAGACCGAGTTTAACTCATTTCAAATAATTGCACGACGGTTAAATCAAAGTTATAAGAAGACGATGTTAGAAGACCGGCAATCTTCACATCGAATGGGCAACGACTACTGATGCTTTGGACTGACTTGCTCCCAGGACGAGGTTAAAGCAGTAGTTGTCCAGACGTATGTGTTGATTGTCCGGATAAGCGAGAACCTATCAGGTGTCTCCGGTTTCGTTCGGACCCAGAACAGACTTGTAAATGGATGCGTGTCTGACGTTGGAATTCATTCCATGTAATTAAATCGATTTGTATTAATATATGTCTATTTGGTGGTGGAGAATTTATTCTCTGCTTAACACCCTGGTATATAGTAATAGTTATCGATCGCATGGCGTGAATTGTCAATGTGGCACGCCAAGATGCAATGATCAAGGCTTTTGTTGAAAAGCAGGCCTTGTGATTGATGATCAAAGCATAGCCTGTTTAGGCATTGCTTTGTGTATAGCGTGACTTCGCGAGCCTCACACCCCGGTATGAGTCAAAAACGGGATTAGGACTGCAGGGAGTGCACACATTTCTTTCTAGCTAAGGGGTAGTGTCAGTGCTTAAACTGGCTAGCATTTTACTTATGTGGATGTTGGATTGAGGTACCTCGGGTTTTATAGGTTGTTAGTGGCCATACTATAGGTTCAAAGGAACCGGGAAACGTGTGTTCAGGAATTGTCAGTCCACCACTGTTAGGTGGGGATCGGCCCTGAAGATCCTAGGGTTGCCCATAGGTGTGATCCTGAGGCATTTGCTAGAGTGTCTCGAATCGGAGAGGACGATCCCTAGCCTCGATATCATGACGGAAAACCAATTTCCAATACGACATTACGGTCTTGATTGTAAACTTATATACAGCGACATAGTAGGATGGGGTACTATGCCGTCTAGGATTGATACATTCATATTGAAGTATTTTAATACTGCTTAGACACTAATGATAATATTAAAATATTATTTTACACGTATTAAGCATGTTTGATCATCATAAGGGAAAACTCTATCCTTCTGTGTGCGTTGCATTGCGTGATAGGACTTGAGTCTTATGATGATTTCATTTTTTCAAAAGTCATTTCGTTGTTTTTATATAAACTTTATTAAATTATGCACTGGCAATCCAATGGAGTAAACCCGTTCCGCGTTAGCGGCGTGGTCCTGTGATTCGCCATATTGTTAGCAAGTATAGAAAGATTTCTCATACCAGTCCCACGACTGACTCGATGTTTGTTTCGCTTTGCAAACTCGGGTGCCCTCTCTTTACACGGGCAGCCAAGTGACAGGTTCTTAGGGAGACATTTTCTGTATTGAAGACTACTTGGAAGGAGAAGGCGAAGACTCTCTTTTATCTTTATCTTTTGCTTTTAGAGACTTTATTCTATCTTGGACTTTGATGTACGTTTGGAGTTGGAACTTATTTCCTTTGATTCAGACTTTTATTTTGCTAAGTTGTATCCTGTAAACTGCGTACTCTATGGTTCTGTTGATGTGATGTTTACGACTTATATCTTTTCGCTGCAATAATTATGATTTATGATATCATCTGAGATCTGTTGTTGTTATAAATATGTTGTATTCCAAATGATTATCCTTACTTTCAGTCTACGGAGGTTTGGGGTCATCACAGTTGGTATCAGAGCCTAAGGTTAACCTTAGCTTCGGAATATAACATATTTAGAACAATTCGTCTAGATAGAATCCACATTATTCTAAGACGAGTAGCTTACTAGAGATAGGACTAGTAATGTCCTAGAATGAGCACAGCAGAATAGCACATATTTATCAGTCATTACATCATTATCTGTTCATCTTATCCTTACCTTATCTTTTCTTGAAAATTTTCATTTCTGTTAGTTTGACTCTTTCCTTGATGGTACAAACTGATTTAAATGGATCCTAGAGACTGTACTTGGGAGACAGAGGATAGCATCAAAAAGGCTTACCCCAAGTGCAGAGTGGACATCTCCGAATAACTTTTGTATTAAGGTACATTTACCCCAATTTACATTTTCCATCTTGTTCCTACTTTACTTTGTTTCCTTTTCGAGGACGAAAAACTCTTAAGTAGGGGAGATTGTAACGACCCGGAAAATCTGAACCAATTTAAAATTTTTATTTTAAATAATTTGGTGGAAAAATGTGGCAGAAATTAAAAAAAATCATTTTTAAATAATATTAAAGCTAGTGAAAATAGTCAATTTTCAAACGATCTCTGTTTTTTACGAAACCACTTTTTTTAGAACCGGAATGTCATATTATTGCTAGGTTTGAATTTTTAGAATTTTCCGAGTTAGTATGTGAGCGTGGAAAAAGAAACTGTGTTTTGTCAGTTTCGGTCAAAATTAATCGACTGAAAAATAGCCATTTTTCAAACAGTCTCAGAATTTGACAAAGTTAATTTTGTTAGGACCGTATCGGCATAACGAAGCCAAATATATTTTTTCTGGATTTTTCTGAGTCTGTATGTGGCCTAGGTGAATTTATTTATGCAGACAAATTAAATTAATAAAGGATTTAATTATTAATTTAAATAATTCAAGCCACAGACAACCATTTGGACCGACGAGACCTGGCCCGTTGGATCCGGAATATGGGTTATTGGCTAGGGACACCTTCTATTGGACTGGAATTGGACTGATTTAAAAGATATGGATTTATTTGTAAAAATACATTGAAAAGATTATAAAAATCAAAGAAAATAAAACCCTAAACACTATTCACAATCTTCTACAGCCGCCACCCCATCGTTTCAATGGCTGATTGTGTTCTAAACTTCTCCCTCTAATTTCTCTTCCATCTCCACGAATTATAACCCAATCCATACACCACTTCGAAGAGATTTCCATCCTCCTTCAATCCATACGGCCATCACCTCAAACCATGACCCATAGCCCGAGAATTTCCGCACTAAAACCCGAAGTTTTGCACCGCCGCCGGGCCCACCAGGGTGCACCGAGCTCGCCGCCACCACCTCCCATCGAAGCGCCGGCCGTTCCTCCCCAGCACCCCCCTGTCTGATCATCTCAAGCCCCCTGTGTCGATCGGAAAAACAAACCCTAGGAACGAACCAAATACAGTGGACGGCGGCCTTGTATCTGAGAAGAAGAAAGGTGGTTCTCCTTTAATTAATTAATTAATTTAAAACTAAATTATTATCCAACTTAATTTAATCGTATCTCATTCGTTCTGAATCAGAATTTGACGATTTCTGAAGCGTTGGACTCGTGACACAGAAAGCTATTTTTCCATACTGATTTGGGACAATTCTAAACGAGTCTAATTTTTGGCAAAAAGCCAAGGCAGATCTATAACTGTGAGAATTCTGATTTATTAAACTAATTATAATTATGAAATCACGATCTGTATGTTATTATTTCTTATCTGCGATGTTGTGATTGTTGTATGGTTGTTAAGATGTGTTGTAATATCATGATATAGCCATGTAAGTTTAGATCTATAAATTCTGATGTAATTTCTATAAAGTTCTCATCTTTATTATTTTATTTTTATTTCTTTCTAGAAATGAAAAATTGAATTTTCATTCTGATTTACTAAATAAAGTTTGAATTTTTATTTTGTTTTACAAAATAAAAGAAAGTTAGAGTATTTTGAAATAAAATGAAAAGGTTGGATTTATATTTTGATTTACAAAATAAAATGAAAAGTGAGTCTTTATTTTGATTAACAAAATTAAAGTTGAATTTTTATTTTGTTTTATGGTTTGTAAAATAAAGAAAGTTTAAATCTTTATTTTTGATTCACAACATAAAATGAAAAGTTGAATTTTTATTTTGATTAACAAAATAAAAGAAAGGTAAATATTTACTTCTGATTCACAAAATAAATGAAAGTTTGAATTTTTATTTTGAATTGCAAAATAAACAAAAAGGTTGAATCTTTATTTTGCTTTATGATTTATAAAATAAGGAAAGTTTAAATCTTTTAAATTTTAATTAAAAGATAAATAAAGATTAGATATTTTATTTTGATTTACAAAATAAAATAAATATGAGACCTTTGTTTTGATTCATGAGAATTATACACCAAATCATACGTTGTTGATGTGTGTGTGTTGACATGAAACCTGACACCGAATTATCGTTTGCCATCGTTGTGTTGACATGAAAACTTAAACACTAAACTACATGTAGGTTGACACCAAAATTTAGATTGAGATATCGTATTTAGCATATACGTTGACACCAAAAACTTAGAACTAAAAGTTCACCTTTTTATTTGCATTTTACAATGCAAATATTACATAGAAAAATAAATTAACTTTTTATTTGAGTTCTCTAATGTGAATAAAACTTAGAAATAAAAGTTCACCTTTTTATTTGCATTTTACAATGCAAATATACATAGACAAATAAGTTCATTTTTCTTTGTTGTTGTGTTCACAACACAAATATAACATGAAATAAAAAGAGTAGTAAAAGAACCATATTTTATTAAGAAATACGATCTACATTTAAAAAAAAACATATTTTTATAAAAAAAAATATGTTTACATTTAAAAACATATCTTTAATGTAATATTAGAAAATTTACGTTTTTTTTCCAATGTAAAGAAAAAGAAATAGAAAATTTACATTTTCAATGTTAGAGAAAAAGTACATTTTTATGTTATAAAAATGAAGTAGAGAAAAAGTACGTTTTTATGTTATAAAAATGAAGTAGAGAAAAGTACGTTTTTATGTTATAAAAATGAAGTAGAGAAAAAGTACATTTTTATGTTATAAAAATGAAGTAGGGAAAAAGTACATTTTTATGTTATAAAAATGAATTAGAGAAGAAGTACATTTTTATGTATTAAAAATGAATTAGACAAAAAGGACATTTATTTACATTTGGTGTGAGTAAACAAGAAAACTAAAAAGGAATAAAAAGAATTTAATTTATTTACATTTTCTTATGTAAATAGAAAGAACAAGTTTTGCGATGACATTTTATTTACAATTTCTTATGTAAATAAAAAGAACATATTTATAGTGAAAGCACCTATTTACATTTAGTTAAATGAATAAGGAAATGAAACCATTTATTTACATTGTAGCGTAAATAAATAAGGAGAAGTAAAAATCACATTTATGCACATGTAGAATAAAATGAAAGCACCATTTTGAATAAGTGGATTTTTATTTGCATACCAGTTGCAAATACAAATATGAATTTATGAAACACATTTTTATCATCATGACAAGATGCGATAAAAGAGTAGAAATTAGAAATGTTAATTTTATCGTCACTTTAGGTGCGATAAAAAGAATAAATTATAACAGTTGAACTCGCTAAACGATTTATATCTATAAATGTTTATATATATAAATATAAATATAAAATTTAACGAAACGCGCGCGGCAGTTCACGTATCGGCAATCGTAACTTTAAACGATTATACTAAAAGATCCAACCGTTTGATTTTCCCAAAACTGGAACCGTTAGGACCGCTTTGGGAAGGGCTTTCTAACGATATAAATTTCATCAAAATCCGACGGTTAGATTGTAAGATATGTGTAAATCAAATTTTGGTAAAAACAGCGCCAGGGCCGCCCACTGACCCGAAGCATCGTTTTATTATTTTGAGCTATTTTTATAACTAGAAATAGCGATAAATCATTTTAAATAGATATTAAAGATATGAAATGATTTAAATGATAATTATGCGACAATTATTTGAAAAGACCGAGTTTAACTCATTTCAAATAATTGCACGACGGTTAAATCAAAGATATAAGAAGACGATGTTAGAAGCCCGGCGATCTTCACATCGAATGGGCAACGACTACTGATGCTTTGGACTGACTTGCTCCCAGGACGAGGTTGAAGCAGTAGTTGTCCGGACGTATGTGTTGATTGTCTGGATAAGCGAGAACCTATCAGGTGTCTCCGGTTTCGTTCAGACCCAGAACGGACTTGTAAATCGATGCGTGTCTGACGTTGGAATTCATTTCATGTAATTAAATCGATTTGTATTAATATATGTCTGTTTGGTGGTGGAAA
The DNA here is from genome assembly GCA_030737875.1 of Allium sativum. Taxonomy (NCBI): domain Eukaryota; kingdom Viridiplantae; phylum Streptophyta; class Magnoliopsida; order Asparagales; family Amaryllidaceae; genus Allium; species Allium sativum. The sequence goes on along the minus strand of CM060916.1, from coordinate 707,263,669 downwards.
ATTTATTCTCTGCTTAACACCCTGGTATATAGTAATAGTTATCGATCGCATGGCGTGAATTGTCAATGTGGCACGCCATGATGCAATGATCTATGCTTTTGTTGAAAAGCAGGCCTTGTGGTTGATGATCAAAGCATAGCCTGTTTAGTCATAGCTTTGTGTATAACATGACTTCGCGAGCCTCACACCCCGGTATGAGTCAAAAACGGGATTAGGACTGCAAGGAGTGCACACATTTCTTTCTTGCTAAGGGGTAGTGTCAGTGCTTAAACTGGCTAGCATTTTACTTATGTGGATGTTGGATTGAGGTACCTCGGGTTTTATAGGTTGTTAGTGGCCATACTATAGGTTCAAAGGAACCGGGAAACGTGTGTTCAGGAATTGCCAATCCACCACCGTTAGGTGGGGACCGGCCCTGAAGATCCTAGTGTTGCCCATAGGTGTGATCCTGAGGCATTTGCTAGAGTGTCTCGAATCGGAGAGGACAATCCCTAGCCTCGATTTCAAGAAGGAAAACCAATTTCCAATACGACATTACGGTCTTGAGTGTAAACTTATATACGGCGACATAGTAGGATGGGGTACTATGCCGTCTAGGATTGATACATTCATATTGAAGTATTTTAATACTGCTTAGACACTAATGATAATATTAAAATATTATTTTACACGTATTAAGCATGTTTGATCATCATAAGGGAAAACTCTATCCTCCTGTGTGCGTTGCATTGTGTGATAGTACTTGAGTCTTATGATGATTTCATTTTTTCAAAAGTCATTTCGTTGTTTTTATATAAACTTTATTAAATTACGCACTGGCAATCCAATGGAGTAAACCCGTTCTGCGTTAGTGGCGTGGTCCTGTGATTCGCCATATTATTATCTAGTATAGAAAGATTTCTCATACCAGTCCCACGACTGACTCGATGTTTGTTTTACTTCGCAAACTCGGGTGCCCTCTCTTTACACGGGCAACCAAGTGACAGGTTCTTAGAGAGACATTTTCTGGATTGAAGACTACTTGGAAGGAGAAGGCGAAGACTCTCTTTTATCTTTTTCTTTTAGAGACTTTATTCTATCTTGGACTTTGATGTACGTTTGGAGTTGGAACTTATTTCCTTTGATTCAGACTATTATTTTGCTAAGTTGTATCCTGTAAAATGCGTACTCTGTGGTTCTGTTGATGTGATGTTTATGACTTATATATTTCCGCTGCAATAATTATGTGTTTTGATATCATCTGAGATCTGTTGTTGTTATAAATATGTTGTATTCCAAATGATTATCCTTACTTTCGGTCTACGGAGGTTTGGGGTCATCACATTATTTTTCGGTAACATGCAAATGATTACATTTTAATTTTGAAAAATCTCTCTAATGAATCAAACAATCAATAAAAATATAATTTGTATTGTATAATCTTTTTATTTAAAACATAATTCTTTTTCTATTCAACTAAACATGTTAATATTTTAATCAAACAAAATCATATTTTTCTAATGTCTTCAACATGATAATATTTTAATTAAACAAAATCATATTTTTCTAACATCACTAACATGATAATATTTTAATTAAACAAAATCATATTTTTCTCATACACAATTCAATCCAGCCATTCATCGCAATCACAAGCAATCAACTCAAATTTTATACAACACATATATGAATTTTATATAGCGTATATATAAATTTCACATCGCAATCACAATTAATTTTATTTAAATTAAGAAATCTCATATCAGTTTTGACTTCACCTAAATTCGAAGCAAACTCCAAATATGTCCCAGTCTCTTCTAGAATGTAGAGGACGTTGTCACGACCACGATGGTTGTTGTTTCATCGGATTTCGACATCGTATGAACAAGTTATGATTTTTATAATTAAATTGAACTTCGCAATGCTTTTAAATGTTATAATTAATTTAAATAATCACCTTCTTCTTTACTCAGACCAAGGCCTACGTGTTCAAACGATGGTTCAAAACTAGGGTTCAGGTTTTCTTCCAATCGGTCGCACGAGCTGAAGATCAAACAGTGCCACGTTGGAGAGGACGGAGCAGCGCACCTGGCAGCGGTGATGGGGCCCAGCTTGACATCGCCTGGGTGGAGCAGCGGCGGTCGACGCGGGTGGATTTCCAGGGCTCGGTGCGAACAAAATACACAACGGTGTATAATGTAATCCATATGGATTTGATGATTGGAAAGAGTACAATAATATTACCTTAAGAATAGCGCTATTTTATTGTGAGGATTGAGTGATTTTAAGGGGAGAAGTTTCGAACAGTTCTGGCCATTAACGAGATGATGGCAGCGGCTTTGGAAATGAGATTAGGTTTTTTAATCCTACGGTATTTATAATATTTAATTATTTAACACTAAAGAGGCCCATTAATCCATACGAACTCCAAATCAATCCCAGCGACTGTCACCCCCAGCTAAATACCCCCATTCCAGACACAATGGACTATGTTTCATAAGCCCATTTGACTGTTTCAGTCCATTTTTCTTTAAATTAAAATATAAAACATACAATATTAAATTCGAACATACATTTTAATTTACTGGGGCCACATACTGATTCCAAAAATTTCTGAAAAATAAATCTAGCTATGTTTTGATGATACGGTCCTAACAAAATTAATTTTGTCGAATTTGGAGATCGCTTGAAAAATGGGCTTTTTAATGGTCGATCCAATTCAATAGAAATTACCAAACGCGTTTTAATTTACCACGCTCACATATTACAAAAATTATGGAAATTTAAATCTAGTAATAATTTGATATTCCTGATCCAACAAAAACAGTCTCGTCGAAAACATAGGTCATTTGCAAAATGACTATTTTTAATAGCTTTGTTATTATTTAAAAATGGAATTTTTAAATTTCGACACATTTTCTCTCAAAATTTCTTAAAATAAAATTTTTAAATTGGTTCAGATTTTCTGGGTTGTTACAATCTCCCCTACTTAAAATATTTTCGTCCTCGAAATGGAGTGGAGCTGAAAGTCGTTTAACTAACCAACTCAATTTTCATTCTTTTATTGATTTCAATAATTTTATTAGTTGAACTAATAATCACACAACACAATCATCAATCTATTAGTTGATTAGCTTTTCAAATATATATAACTTTTATATATTCAAAAATCATATTTTCTAAAATCGGATTATATATATAATTATAATCACAAATATGTTAATTATAAACTTGTCACTCTCAACTCATTCTAGGGCATTTCTAACCCCATCTCTAACGAGTATCTCATTCTAGGATGCTACTGATCATATCTCTAATGAGTTTTCTTTCATAGGACATTGCTAATCCTACCTCTAATGAGTATTTTTTCAGTTCCAACGAGTTGTACCTCAAAGATTTGAGTTAACCAAAGCTCTGATACCACCTGTAACGATACTGATTTCGCTCGGACCTAATCGATTGCTAAATCGACCAAGACCGTTCGAATTTCGGATATGCTAACTCTGGGCATACAACACATCAGAACAAATAAGAGAAGACTTTTATAAATATCATAATAATGTTACATCAGAGCACAGAATATATCAGAGTACATCGAAAAATAATACTACAACGGAAGATTAATTTACAATGCAGCGGAACCAATAAACTAACACAGCGGAAGCCTATCAATGCTTTGGACGCAGCTTTAAGCTTCACACCAGAATCCTTCTCAATAAATAAATATCTGCAAAACAAATCACTCGACTGCCCATATGGAAACAGGGGCACCCGAGTTTGCAAGTGAAACAAACTACGAGTCAGTCATAGGACTGGTATGAGAAATCTAACTTAACTTATCTAATAATAAGGCTAATCACAGGACCATGCCGCTAACGCGGAACGGGTTTACTCCACTCGATTGCCAGTTAAATATTTTAAACAACGCAATGCTTTTTAGAAAAATGAAATCATTATAAGACTCAAGTCCCATCACACAATGCAACGCAAACCGAAGGATAGAGTTTTACCTTATAATGGTCAAACATGATTGATACGTATAAAACAAAAATCATTTGATATTATTATTAGTGTCTATTCAGTTTAAAACACTTTTTAATATAAATGTATCAATCCTAGACGGCATAGTACCTCATCCTACTATGTCACCATATGTAGGTTTACAATCAAATCTGTAATGTTGTATTGGAAACTGGGTTTCCATGATGAGTCGAGGCTAGGGATGGCTCCTCCCGGTTCGAGACACTCTTGCAAATGTCTCAGGATCCCCCGCAGTGACCCTTGGATCTTCAGGGCTGGCCCACACATACGTTAGTGGATTAGTTATTCGTGAACACACGTTTCCCGGTCCTATCGGACCTATCACTTGGCCAGTAGTGACCAATATCCAAGGGTCCTTGCAATCCATCATCCATTTAAGTAAAAATGTCTGGGCTCCATACCATGACACCACTTCTAGCTAGAAAGAAACGCATGCACTCTCTGCAGTCATGATCCCGTTTTTGACTCATACCGGGTTGTGAAGCTCGCGAAGTAATGCTATACACAAAGCTATGCTAATTAAAGCTATGCATTGATCATCAACCACAAGGCTCCGCTTTTCAAAAAAAGCCTTGATTATTTGCATATTAGAATGCTACATGGATAATCCACGCCATGCAACTGGTGTCTATCTATATATAACCTCTAAACTTGTATGTCTTAGAGAAGGGCGTTAAGCAAGAGAATAAATTCTCCGCCACCAAACAGATATATATTTAATAGAAATCAATTAACGTAGAACGAAATCCAATGTAAGACACACATCCATTTACAAGTTCGTTCTGGGTCTGAACGAAACCGGAGACACCTTATTCCTCGTCCCGTATGTCCAATACGGAAGAGAGGTTCTTGCATATCCGGACAATCAACAAGTACATCTGGACAACTACCACTTTAACTCTTTACTGGGAGCTACCGAATTCAGGGCATCAGTAGTCGTCCATTCGATGTGAAGATCGCCGGACTTCAACCACCATCTTCAATGTCTTCGACTTTAAGCCGTCATATAATTATTTGAAATGAGATTTAATTCGGTCTTTCCAAATAATTATTGAATATATATAATTCAAATCATTTCTTTATTTGGTTAAATTTAATTCAAATCTATAGATTAATGTCGAATAAATCTAACCATACATATTACTTTCTAAACCAAGGGAAATTGGTTTATTTCCATTCCATATCGTTAATAATATTTTATAACGATTTATCACTATTTTTGTTTATATAAAATAGCCCATTAATTCGAATGACGTTTCACGTCATTACGCGGACCTAGCGTTGTTTTTATCCAAATTTGAATTACACGTTTCTCCAAATCTAACCGTTAGATCTTAGCAAATTAAATATCGTTGGAAGATCTTTCCAAAGCGAACCCAAGGGTTCCAGTTTTGGGAAAATCCGATGGTCAGATCTCTCGGTATAATCGTTTAAAGTTACGATTCCAAATCGCGAACTACCACAAACGATTCATTTTATTTTGTATATATATATATACATACATATATATAATTCATTCGATGATTTCAACACCATTTATTCTATTACATGTAAATTTATACAATTCAGATTCATGTTTAAAATTATATTTTTATCTAACCAAAAATATTTTAACATTTGATTCCTTTATACTACTTCACTAACATGTTACAGACGATGTTTTTATCTAATAAAACATTCTTAACATATATTTTTTTTATTCTAATTTAACATGATAAAATGTCATTTTTAATGACAATACATGTTTAACATATAATTCTTTTCATTCTAACTAACATGATAAAAATGTCATTATTAATGACCAAACATATTTAACATATAATTCTTTTTATTTTAACTTAACATGTTAAAATTGTCATTTTTAATGGCAAAACATGTTTAACCTATAATTCTTTTCATTCTAACTAACATGATAAAAATATCATTTTTAATGACAAAACATGTTTAACATATAATTCTTTTCATTCTAACTAACATGATAAAAATGTCATTTTTAATGACAAAACATGTTTAACATATAATTCTTTTAATTCTAACTATCATGATAAAAGTGTCATTTTTAATGACAAAACATATTTAACATATAGTTCTTTTCATTCTAACTAACATGATATAAATGTCGTTTTTGATGGCAAAACATGTTAACATATAATTCTTTTCATTCTAACTAACATGATAAAAATGTCATTTTTAATGACAAAACATGTTTAACATATAATTTTTTTAATTCTAACTAACATGATAAAAATGTCATTTTTAATGACAAAACATGTTTAACATATAATTCTTTTCATTCTAACTAACATGATAAAAATGTCATTTTTAATGACAAAACATGTTTAACATATGATTCTTTTAATTCTAACTAACATGATAAAAATGTCATTTTTAATGTCAAAACATGTTTAACACATAATTCTTTTAATTCTAACTAACATGATAAAAATGTCGTTTTCAATGACAAAACATGTTTAACATATAATTCTTTTAATCTAAACAAACATGTTAAAAGTTACATTTTAATGAACAAATCATATATTAACATGTAATTATTTTTCTACTTCGCTAATATGTAAATAACATTATTCTAATGAATCAATACATATTTAGCAAATGAACATTTTTCTGACTCCGCTAACAAGTAAAGGACATTATTTTAATGAATTAATACATATTTAACAAATGAACATTTTTTTATTAACATCGCTAACACGTAAATGACATGATTTTAATGAATCAAAACATATTATTGTTTTTCTACTTCGCTAACATGCAATTAATAATGTTTTAATAAACAAAACATATATTAATAAATGATCATTTTTCTACTTCTCTAACATGTAAATGATTACATTTTGTGACGACCCCAAACCCCCGTTCCGCGGTGGCAAGGGTAATCTTTGGGATATAACATTAAACAAATAATAGCAGAACAGAAATATATAAATACACTGTAACGACCCGTGTTTTTGACCGTCAAATATTTAATTTAATTTATCTATTTTAAATATTATATTTGGAATATTGATGGAATTTAATATTCAATTCGTTATTTAAACGAAGTTCGAACGTTATATATTTATATAATTATAAATCGAGCTTGAAAATGGCGTGCAGTTCGTAAATTCGAGTTTTGAACTTCAAATGGATATACAGGATTCGATATAGGTCGGATTTCTGTGAAACAAGAAACGTTGGGAGCGTATTGACGATAATTTTCATATGAAAGAGAAAAATCCAGATTCCGTGTTATTGGTTGCGAGTTATGGCTAAATCAAATTTTGAAAAAAACGCTGTGGAAATCATTATCGGCCGTTAAAATAGCCGTTTTGCAAACAGACTCTGTTTTCGATGAAATTAGTTTCATTGGGACCGTATCGCTAAATTATTGTCAGAAAGACAAACGGCGTGGCAAACAGATGTCGTATGTGACCACAGCAACCGTAAACGCCCGTTCAAATTCTATAGCGCGCATTCAAATAAATATAAGGAGTATTTGAGTGTAACTTGAGCAGACAATCGAATTAGGCCACGAAACCAGTTCCGTTGAGTTCGTATCGTCGATTAGAGTCAAGATATGTATATAGTTTGTTATTTTTAGAGATCGAGAAATTTGGCGTTAAAAAGGGTAGGGCGGTTCGAGGTAAAAATAGCCTACTGGGGCAAAAGTCTCAGAATGCGACGAAATTAGTGCCGTTGGGTTCGTATCGAAAAGTTATTGTCGATGTTCGCAGTTTCAAGTGGATCTGATTTATCTGATGATCGTGAAAAAATTAAACGCGTGTTCATTTCTGGTTTTATAAAGGAAATTTTTTCATATGACCTCGGATCTCGACGAAACTTGTCCCATTAGATCCGGAATATCTTTTTACATCAAGATTAGCCTTTTTATCAAAGAACAGAAGTCCATAGAGGTTAGTTTTACATATTACTTCACCGGTAAGTTTTGCGTTTAAGTAAACCCCAACTTCCACCTACCCTATTCTTTCCCTTCCCCAAATGACACTACTGTTGTATTTCACTTCAGCTACTGTCCTTGAAAACAAAATTCACAACTACTGTGTCCCTCGCGCACATGCTCTTGTACATCTCCTCTGAGAATTCTGAAGGCCACAGTTCCTCTCACATGCTATTCTAAGTATTGTCGCAAATCACAGCAAGACATTTGAAAAGAAAACACATTCGCATCAGCCACCCTATCTTCAAGCTAACGCAGCACCTATGTGTACCATGTTTTCCTTGGTAGCCAAGGAATTCTCTCCTATATAAATACGGACCCATGCTGTTCATTCGCATTTTTCATTTCAAATGAACACCTCTGTTTAACGCAAGTAGGAAAAATAAAAAAAAAAGAAAAAAAAAAGAAAAATGGGCGCGTTAGCTAGTGCAACTAAACAATGAAAATGGTGACATCCGAACTGCGCAGTGGAGCAAGAAGGCGGTGGGATGGTTTTGGTGGAAAAGTACGGTTGGATGAGGAGCAACATGGACGTGTTGCATGGGCGTGGGCGGTGTGATCTTGCATGGGGATGGGGAGGTATGTTCAAAGCTGAACAATCATTGCGGGAAAAAAAAAAACCGCGATTGTTTCACACTGACTTGCGGACGCTCGAACAATGGGAGAAGCCTGGAGCTCTTTTCTTTGGGTTCGAAGGAACTAACGGAGGAAGGATGGGAGTTTAAAGGTGCGGATTGAGGTGTTCGGTTGGCTGAATGGTATCAGCGTGGTGAGCAGTGAAATTGGAAAGGGAAAGTAAACTATCCTCCACTTAATTTAGTAATTTACACTATTTTCTTTAGCATAGGTAAACAACTGTGAATCCATACTGGTGAGGTGATAAAGAGAAGTGAAAAGTAAGGGTGCGGTAATTAAAAGGGGGCATTTCGATTTGTATCCAAGACAGTAAAAGCAGAAACGAGGACCGAATCAATAAAGTGACAATGGTTTCGAACTTGGGGTTTCTTGGATGAAGAAGGCTTCATATTCGAAGAAGCCAGGAACCGGTGGTAACCGTGAATGTTGTTGGCGTGAAGAGCTGTTATGGGATAGTGGAAATGATGAGCAGTAATCGACTTTGGTTAGGCACCGCATGAACCATCAGTCTTGGAAAGGGGAATTTAGCATACATGATTAGGTCCTAATTATGGTAATTTAATTATCAAGTAAGTTAATGGCTTGGCTAATTAATTATAAATTAGTTAATTCAAGTAACGTTTGCACATGCAGATGAAAACTAAGAACAACTGACGGACGGAAGCAGAAACGAGGAACAGATCGGTTAAGCTGACTAATTAAAAGTTAACTTGTTAAGTTAATTTAAACATGTATTTAAATGATCTTTAACTTGTGCAGAATCATGGGATCAGCGTGTTTGAAGAAGAGTAACCAAATGGGGAAGCAGGACTGTATCGGCCTGTGAACGTGATTAGAAGTAATTAACGATAATAATTTGTTTCATTAAAAAGCTAATTAGTTTTAAAAATTTAATCATATAATTATAACCGTGGTAATTGATATATTTGTTATCAAAATTGGTCCAGTCAAGGAGCAATGGAACAGTGGAATAAATCTTGCTAGAGCGGGAGGCAGTAGAGATTTTACGTTGAATTAAACGTTGTTTAATTTAACTAAAAACCCAACCGTTCAATGCCAAATGAATCAAGGTGAGTTAAACTCACTCAGTTACCCTTTTTATATTTTATATAAATTGGGTGTTTTTATTCTGTGTGCTCTGCTTGCCAATGGTTGACTGTTTTGCTAGTTATCTGCTTATCTGTTGATTTAACCGATGAAATTAAACTATGTTTAATTTCAGTGAAATACCAAATCGTTATTTTTAACGATTGGTTCCAATAAAGGTGACTCACCTTGGTTGGTCACGTTTACTTATAAACGTGGTTAAATGGTTGAATTGTTTGAATTGCTTATGGTTGATGTTAAATGGTCGTTATTTAATTTATCAGTTAAACAAAACTGAACCGTCTGATTTGAGAAAAAACATTTGAATACAGGGAAGAACAGGTTGGAGGGATCCAACCGGATTCCTTAAATATATTATTTATCTCATATTTTCACATATGAACTGTCATGTTTGGTTGATTGATTTGATTATTGATTTGGACTGGGGATTCAACCTGTGTTGTGTTTAAACCAATGAGCGGTATTGGTTGAGTATTTAACAGTGTATGGCCTATAAAATCAATCGTGTTATAAATATTGATTCACCGTCAGGTAAATCGATAAAGATGAGGTTATAAAATTTATTATATAACTGGAGTTGGATTTTGAATATATTATTTCGAATAAAAGTTATAATAGGGAATTAAATAAATATTTTATTTATTTAAGACTTTGATTGTTATTAAATTATTTTATAAAGTAAATGCTGACGTTAATCAGGTTTACGAGTATGAGAACAAGTAATGAATCGAAGGATTAAACTTTGATAATTGTTTGTAAAGAAAACAATTAATGGGATTATTTAAATTAATTATATTTTAATTAATTTAAAGTGAGGATTAATTGGAATCGATTAACGAGATAATCGATTTTTGAGTTAATTAAATCGATCGTTTGAATTGGAATTTGATTATCAAAATTGATGTGTTTTTTTATAAATATTGTTTAAATCTAAACAGCGATTTTAGCGTTGTTATTATAATATATGTTTTGTAAATCTAATATAACAATTGTAGCGCTTTTGCTATAGTAAATGGGTTGTAAACCTAAACAGCGATTATAGCGCTGTTATTTTGTAAATCTAAATAGTAATTATAACGCTATTGTTATAACATATGTGCTATAAATTTCTTTGTTAAAACTAATGGATTTCCGAATCTAAAAGATGATTTGACGGAAGAATTAAGTGGGAAATTGAATATATCTATTCGAGATAGAATTAGCCAAACATAATTATTCGGCTAAGTTGCCAATTCATACGACTGCTAGCGTAATTCGCAGGGCTGCAGGTAGCCTACGGCGGACGGATGTTTCCTGAGGGAATCAGGCGTAACCATTGTGATCGCTGCGACCTAGAGTCAAGCGAATGGAGTTAAGTCGAATATTAGTTAATCAATAGGGTTAAATAAGTCGAGTTAGTCAGTTAGTCAGTTAGAATAAACCAGTTAGAGTTAATCAATTAGAGTTAATCGACTAGAGTTAAACCGAATTAGAGTTATTCAAATATCGTATTTTTGAATATTTAAAGAATTAGAAGTTTTTAATTTAACAAAAGTAAATCAGTTGTTAAAGGCCAAGTGATGCTGAATACTGAATCAGTGAACTCATTGGAGTGTCATGTTTGAAACACGGTATATTTTGATAGTTAAAACACCGACTATCAAATCTGTCCAATACGATTGTTGGTACGGAAAGACCGGGATCGAATTTATTCGAAAACCATTCCGACCAACAAATACGTGAAGATCTCAGAAGATGATCGAGATGGAGCATTGAAGACCGTGGATTTTCATAAACGGAAGGACCACTAATATTCTCTGTCTGGCAAGCAGAGATAAGCTGTGATTCTGTCGTTGTTGGATTCTACGGGTTGCAAGGACTACTCGCTACTGATCCATGAGGTGATTCCTATATTGGATGCGGTAGGAGAGTGCCTTCGGTTCATCCTGTTCCTGGATGACTTGTATGGACAGATGTCTGACAGAGTATTTCCAAAGGATCACGTATGTTGATTTCTTCAAACGTGCTATAGTTGTTGGCGGAGAATTGCCGCTCTCTTAGCTTCCAGCTAGAGTATTTTTGGGGTCGTCAATTAGTGATATCTGACGGATCTGATGATGTGGCATCCAAAGTGAATGGTGATCAGATGTTCAAGAATAAACTCTGACCTCAAGCCTCATCAACCGGGAATGACAAAAATCGGGCAGGCAGCATGGCTATGTGGGTCGCTCCCATTAGGGTGTATAATCACCTATCTAGAGGAAGTCCTATTTGTTTCTTAAATCTATGTTTCGATGCTGTCCCTTGTCGGGAGACGGTTGCTGATCCCAACCGTCGGTGATATACATTCGATACACTCAAGCGAAATGAGTGGTCGGTCATGTGAGGGCCGGGTTGCAAGATGTTCTTGTTGAACCCAGTGTATTCGTCTCTAGAGATACACTATCGGCAGGTGGTCCCATACCTTGTCAAGTGGGAATCCAATCTCCAATAAGCGCCTGCGGTTTTGATTGTATACTATATATATGGAACGTGAGATGCAAGTGTTCCACTAGATTGCTATTTACTTGTATTTAGACATTATTATAATATCAGACAAGATATTGGTTTCAAAACTGTTTTGGGTTATCGTAAGGTAAAAACCGTCCGTGTTTATGTGTGGATTTGGTCTTACGATTATCCTTTTCTTTTGGAAAGATTTTCGAACTTTAAAATCATGATTTGATGATTTTCCCTTATTACTGTGCGAGTTTATCTCACTCTGGTTCACCAGACTGACCCGGTGTTTTGTAAATGCTCGGGTTAGACCGGGTTGTACAGGTTCAGGTTATCGACTGCTATGAAGAGACGAGCTGGAAGAGTCCAGACGTATGATATTACTACTATTCCGCTGTGTGTTGTATATGGGAACAGGCTATTATAACTGTCCCATGGTATGATGTACTCTGAAACTGTAAGTATTTTCAAAGCTCTCAATAAAGATTTATTTCTGTATTATATTTTGTTCCGCTACGATGTGAGACTCTGTGTGGTGTTTCTTCTTCTTCTTCTATTCTAATATTTCTATCTTATCTATTCTCTCCCTCTAACTTCTTTCTATTAATGATCTGGAATGTTCGATGTCTGAATGGTCAACATGATAGTTTGATGTTGATTTTCGGAGTCGAAAATCCCAGTTCGTTACAGTGGTATCAGAGCTGAAGGTTAAGTGATTACCTTGGCTCTGTGGCGTGACTCAGTAGAGATGGGGTTAGTAATACCCTAGATTGAGTTTGAGTGTATATATATGAGCGCGTATTTGTAAATTGATATAAAAACTGTTTATATTGTGTAGATTGGTTTGTCGAGTAGTTTATGAATTCTGGTCGATACAGTAATGCAAACTGTGTCGATAAGTGTTTCTAAACTGTTGAGCAGAATAATTCGACACAGTATGTTTTTGGAAGAGGGTAAATGAAATAATTTACCCAAATTATATTTTGATATAAAGAAAATATATATTGGGAAATGTTATAATATATTGGATGTGTTGGTTGTGATTATAATCCAATAAAATTATAAATTGTGAAATGATTATATATATAACCAATCAGAATTCATATAAGTGTAATATATGAAAATCAGAGGAGATAAATCTGAAATTAAAATCAAAATTGGAATTAAAATTCCCGAAAATGAGAAAGGTGTTTGCAAATGAACTGGGATTGAATATATGAAAGTTTTAAGATCCTAGGAGATTTTAAATTTGTTTACAAACATTCAGTTGGGTATTTTGAAATAGACTTCGAAATGAAAGGGTTTGGATGTGGTTTTGATAAGTGATATAGTATTGAACTCACTTCGATAGCTGGGGAATAACTCTTAGGATGCTGGCCACATCATCAGTGTTCATTTCCGAGTTCTAAGTGACGGATTACTACCAAAAATCTGGTTTAGAACTGCTTTGAGAAAAAACGAGTTGTTTGAATCCTGAAAAGGAATATTTGATTTTTGAAAGAGCTGAACTATTTAAAAACTCCCAAGGAAATTATTTGAACAAAAGGCAAAATTAAATAAAAGTTTGTGAAAGCAAATATGGATTGAATTGAAACCGATTAACTGGAAATTGAATCGGGATATAATATATCGAGTAGAATCAGATTTGAATTGTGAGACATGAATCTGAAATGGTATTGGACTGGTAAATTAAGGGTTGAAATTGATGATGGATGGAAATTGAGTTAAGAATGAGATTTGGGCTGGACGCGTGAAGGATTTGGTTTTGGGGTTACAATTGGAATTTTGTTTGGGGATGCATGTGTATATGCTGACAAGGCAGCAGATAGAAAGGATATAATGATGTGCCCGACAAAAAGGTACACGTTTATTTTTATATGGATTTGGAGATTTTGAGCCAATTTGGCAAGCCACTTGGCTGTTTTATTTTCTTTTGGATTGGAGAAGGCCTAGAAAGGCGAGTTGGAGTTGTACCGATTGAGCCGTACAGAGGAGGTGCTGGCGAAATTTTTTTGGAAATTTAAAGTGTTAGAAAATTTTCGATATTTTTGAAAATATTCATATACGGTATTAAATCGGTTTTGGATTTAAGATAAATTGGATTTGAAAGTTAATGGATTTATAACGTTCTTTCTTACCTTAGCAATTTCGAGGACGAAATTATTTTAAGGGGGGAAGAATGTAACGACCCGTGTTTTTGACCGTCAAATATTTAATTTAATTTATCTATTTTAAATATTATATTTGGAATATTGATGGAATTTAATATTCAATTCGTTATTTAAACGAAGTTCGAACGTTATATATTTATATAATTATAAATCGAGCTTGAAAATGGCGTGCAGTTCGTAAATTCGAGTTTTGAACTTCAAATGGATATACAGGATTCGATATAGGTCGGATTTCTGTGAAACAAGAAACGTTGGGAGTGTATTGACGATAATTTTCATATGAAAGAGAAAAATCCAGATTCCGTGTTATTGGTTGCGAGTTATGGCTAAATCAAATTTTGAAAAAAACGCTGTGGAAATCATTATCGGCCGTTAAAATAGCCGTTTTGCAAACAGACTCTGTTTTCGATGAAATTAGTTTCATTGGGACCGTATCGCTAAATTATTGTCAGAAAGTCAAACGGCGTGGCTAACAGATGTCGTATGTGACCACAGCAACCGTAAACGCCCGTTCAAATTCTATAGCGCGCATTCAAATAAATATAAGGAGTATTTGAGTGTAACTTGAGCAGACAATCGAATTAGGCCACGAAACCAGTTCCGTTGAGTTCGTATCGTCGATTAGAGTCAAGATATGTATATAGTTTGTTATTTTTAGAGATCGAGAAATTTGGCGTTAAAAAGGGTAGGGCGGTTCGAGGTAAAAATAGCCTACTGGGGCAACAGTCTCAGAATGCGACGAAATTAGTGCCGTTGGGTTCGTATCGAAAAGTTATTATCGATGTTCGCAGTTTCAAGTGGATCTTATTTATCTGATGATCGTGAAAAAATTAAACGCGTGTTCATTTCTGGTTTTATAAAGGAAATTTTTTCATATGACCTCGGATCTCGACGAAACTTGTCCCATTAGATCCGGAATATCTTTTTACATCAAGATTAGCCTTTTTATCAAAGAACAGAAGTCCATAGAGGTTAGTTTTACATATTACTTCACCGGTAAGTTTTGCGTTTAAGTAAACCCCAACTTCCACCTACCCTATTCTTTCCCTTCCCCAAATGACACTACTGTTGTATTTCACTTCAGCTACTGTCCTTGAAAACAAAATTCACAGCTACTGTGTCCCTCGCGCACATGCTCTTGTACATCTCCTCTGAGAATTCTGAAGGCCACAGTTCCTCTCACATGCTATTCTAAGTATTGTCGCAAATCACAGCAAGACATTTGAAAAGAAAACACATTCGCATCAGCCACCCTATCTTCAAGCTAACGCAGCACCTATGTGTACCATGTTTTCCTTGGTAGCCAAGGAATTCTCTCCTATATAAATACGGACCCATGCTGTTCATTCGCATTTTTCATTTCAAATGAACACCTCTGTTTAACGCAAGTAGGAAAAATAAAAAAATAAAAAAAATAAAAAAAAAAATGGGCGCGTTAGCTAGTGCAACTAAACAATGAAAATGGTGACATCCGAACTGCGCAGTGGAGCAAGAAGGCGGTGGGATGGTTTTGGTGGAAAAGTACGGTTGGATGAGGAGCAACATGGACGTGTTGCATGGGCGTGGGCGGTGTGATCTTGCATGGGGATGGGGAGGTATGTTCAAAGCTGAACAATCATTGCGGGAAAAAAAAAAGCCGCGACTGTTTCACACTGACTTGCGGACGCTCGAACAATGGGAGAAGCCTGGAGCTCTTTTCTTTGGGTTCGAAGGAACCAACGGAGGAAGGATGGGAGTTTAAAGGTGCGGATTGAGGTGTTCGGTTGGCTGAATGGTATCAGCGTGGTGAGCAGTGAAATTGGAAAGGGAAAGTAAACCATCCTCCACTTAATTTAGTAATTTACACTATTTTCTTTAGCATAGGTAAACAACTGTGAATCCATACTGGTGAGGTGATAAAGAGAAGTGAAAAGTAAGGGTGCGGTAATTAAAAGGGGGCATTTCGATTTGTATCCAAGACAGTAAAAGCAGAAACGAGGACCGAATCAATAAAGTGACAATGGTTTCGAACTTGGGGTTTCTTGGATGAAGAAGGCTTCATATTCGAAGAAGTCAGGAACCGGTGGTAACCGTGAATGTTGTTGGCGTGAAGAGCTGTTATGGGATAGTGGAAATGATGAGAAGTAATCGACTTTGGTTAGGCACCGCATGAACCATCAGTCTTGGAAAGGGGAATTTAGCATACATGATTAGGTCCTAATTATGGTAATTTAATTATCAAGTAAGTTAATGGCTTGGCTAATTAATTATAAATTAGTTAATTCAAGTAACGTTTGCACATGCAGATGAAAACTAAGAACAACTGACGGACGGAAGCAGAAACGAGGAACAGATCGGTTAAGCTGACTAATTAAAAGTTAACTTGTTAAGTTAATTTAAACATGTATTTAAATGATCTTTAACTTGTGCAGAATCACGGGATCAGCGTGTTTGAAGAAGAGTAACCAAATGGGGAAGCAGGACTGTATCGGCCTGTGAACGTGATTAGAAGTAATTAACGATAATAATTTGTTTCATTAAAAAGCTAATTAGTTTTAAAAATTTAATCATATAATTATAACCGTGGTAATTGATATATTTGTTATCAAAATTGGTCCAGTCAAGGAGCAATGGAACAGTGGAATAAATCTTGCTAGAGCGGGAGGCAGTAGAGATTTTACGTTGAATTAAACGTTGTTTAATTTAACTAAAAACCCAACCGTTCAATGCCAAATGAATCAAGGTGAGTTAAACTCACTCAGTTACCCTTTTTATATTTTATATAAATTGGGTGTTTTTATTCTGTGTGCTCTGCTTGCCAATGGTTGACTGTTTTGCTAGTTATCTGCTTATCTGTTGATTTAACCGATGAAATTAAACTATGTTTAATTTCAGTGAAATACCAAATCGTTATTTTTAACGATTGGTTCCAATAAAGGTGACTCACCTTGGTTGGTCACGTTTACTTATAAACGTGGTTAAATGGTTGAATTGTTTGAATTGCTTATGGTTGATGTTAAATGGTCGTTATTTAATTTATCAGTTAAACAAAACTGAACCGTCTGATTTGAGAAAAACCATTTGAATACAGGGAAGAACAGGTTGGAGGGATCCAACCGGATTCCTCAAATATATTATTTATCTCATATTTTCACATATGAACTGTCATGTTTGGTTGATTGATTTGATTATTGATTTGGACTGGGGATTCAACCTGTGTTGTGTTTAAACCAATGAGCGGTATTGGTTGAGTATTTAACAGTGTATGGCCTATAAAATCAATCGTGTTATAAATATTGATTCACCGTCAGGTAAATCGATAAAGATGAGGTTATAAAATTTATTATATAACTGGAGTTGGATTTTGAATATATTATTTCGAATAAAAGTTATAATAGGGAATTAAATAAATATTTTATTTATTTAAGACTTTGATTGTTATTAAATTATTTTATAAAGTAAATGCTGACGTTAATCAGGTTTACGAGTATGAGAACAAGTAATGAATCGAAGGATTAAACTTTGATAATTGTTTGTAAAGAAAACAATTAATGGGATTATTTAAATTAATTATATTTTAATTAATTTAAAGTGAGGATTAATTGGAATCGATTAACGAGATAATCGATTTTTGAATTAATTAAATCGATCGTTTGAATTGGAATTTGATTATCAAAATTGATGTGTTTTTTTATAAATATTGTTTAAATCTAAACAGCGATTTTAGCGTTGTTATTATAATATATGTTTTGTAAATCTAATATAACAATTGTAGCGCTTTTGCTATAGTAAATGGGTTGTAAACCTAAACAGCGATTATAGCGCTGTTATTTTGTAAATCTAAATAGTAATTATAACGCTATTGTTATAACATATGTGCTATAAATTTCTTTGTTAAAACTAATGGATTTCCGAATCTAAAAGATGATTTGACGGAAGAATTAAGTGGGAAATTGAATATATCTATTCGAGATAGAATTAGCCAAACATAATTATTCGGCTAAGTTGCCATTTCATACGACTGCTAGCGTAATTCGCAGGGCTGCAGGTAGCCTACGGCGGACGGATGTTTCCTGAGGGAATCAGGCGTAACCATTGTGATCGCTGCGACCTAGAGTCAAGCGAATGGAGTTAAGTCGAATATTAGTTAATCGATAGGGTTAAATAAGTCGAGTTAGTCAGTTAGTCAGTTAGAATAAACCAGTTAGAGTTAATCAATTAGAGTTAATCGACTAGAGTTAAACCGAATTAGAGTTATTCAAATATCGTATTTTTGAATATTTAAAGAATTAAAAGTTTTTAATTTAACAAAAGTAAATCAGTTGTTAAAGGCCAAGTGATGTTGAATACTGAATCAGTGAACTCATTGGAGTGTCATGTTTGAAACACGGTATATTTTGATAGTTAAAACACCGACTATCAAATCTGTCCAATACGATTGTTGGTACGGAAAGACCGGGATCGAATTTATTCGAAAACCATTCCGACCAACAAATACGTGAAGATCTCAGAAGATGATCGAGATGGAGCATTGAAGACCGTGGATTTTCATAAACGGAAGGACCACTAATATTCTCTGCCTGGCAAGCAGAGATAAGCTGTGATTCTGTCGTTGTTGGATTCTACGGGTTGCAAGGACTACTCGCTACTGATCCATGAGGTGATTCCTATATTGGATGCGGTAGGAGAGTGCCTTCGGTTCATCCTGTTCCTGGATGACTTGTATGGACAGATGTGTGACAGAGTATTTCCAAAGGATCACGTATGTTGATTTCTTCAAACGTGCTATAGTTGTTGGCGGAGAATTGCCGCTCTCTTAGCTTCCAGCTAGAGTATTTTTGGGGTCGTCAATTAGTGATATCTGACGGATCTGATGATGTGGCATCCAAAGTGAATGGTGATCAGATGTTCAAGAATAAACTCTGACCTCAAGCCTCATCAACCGGGAATGACAAAAATCGGGCAGGCAGCATGGCTATGTGGGTCGCTCCCATTAGGGTGTATAATCACCTATCTAGAGGAAGTCCTATTTGTTTCTTAAATCTATGTTTCGATGGTGTCCCTTGTCGGGAGACGGTTGCTGATCCCAACCGTCGGTGATATACATTCGATACACTCAAGCGAAATGAGTGGTCGGTCATGTGAGGGCCGGGTTGCAAGATGTTCTTGTTGAACCCAGTGTATTCGTCTCTAGAGATACACTATCGGCAGGTGGTCCCATACCTTGTCAAGTGGGAATCCAATCTCCAATAAGCGCCTGCGGTTTTGATTGTATACTATATATATGGAACGTGAGATGCAAGCGTTCCACTAGATTGCTATTTACTTGTATTTAGACATTATTATAATATCAGACAAGATATTGGTTTCAAAACTGTTTTGGGTTATCGTAAGGTAAAAACCGTCCGTGTTTATGTGTGGATTTGGTCTTACGATTATCCTTTTCTTTTGGAAAGATTTTCGAACTTTAAAATCATGATTTGATGATTTTCCCTTATTACTGTGCGAGTTTATCTCACTCTGGTTCACCAGACTGACCCGGTGTTTTGTAAATGCTCGGGTTAGACCGGGTTGTACAGGTTCAGGTTATCGACTGCTATGAAGAGACGAGCTGGAAGAGTCCAGACGTATGATATTACTACTATTCCGCTGTGTGTTGTATATGGGAACAGGCTATTATAACTGTCCCATGGTATGATGTACTCTGAAACTGTAAGTATTTTCAAAGCTCTCAATAAAGATTTATTTCTGTATTATATTTTGTTCCGCTACGATGTGAGACTCTGTGTGGTGTTTCTTCTTCTTCTTCTATTCTAATATTTCTATCTTATCTATTCTCACCCTCTAACTTCTTTCTATTAATGATCTGGAATGTTCGATGTCTGAATGGTCAACATGATAGTTTGATGTTGATTTTCGGAGTCGAAAATCCCAGTTCGTTACATACACCTAATAATGTACAACAGAATACACTGGATAAACAATAATCATCAGAGTTACACAGTATACAGGATCACACTTAGTACAACAGATGGTTTTAGCTTTATATAAAATGTCTACAGCGGAAACAAAACATAATATATATATATATATATATATATATATAACAGGAGCTGAATAGCATTAAAAGAAAGAAGTGATAGAATCCATCTTCAGCTCCATAGCTATCTAGAGAGAGCCTGCTAAAACCTGAATACAAGGTTGCCCATGTAGAAAATAGGGCACACGAGTTTGCAAGTGAAACAAACTACGAGCCAGTCATGGGACTGGTATGAGAAATCTACTTAACTTATTTTATAACAAGGTCATTTACTCCATTGGATTGCCAGTGCTTAAAACAAGTAAATCATTTAAACATCGCAATGTTTTCTATAAAAATGAAGCCATTATAAGACTCAGTTCCCATCACACAGTGCAACGCAAACCAGAGTATAGAGTTTTACCTTATAATAGCCAAAATATGCTTGATACGAATAAAACAAAAGCATTTGATATTATTACTAGTGTTTATATGTTTCAAAAACAATTTCAATCATAAGTATCAATCATAAATGGCATAAATGCCCTATACCACTATGTCGCTATATATATGTTTACAATCAAAACCGCACGATGTGGTATCTGGAAATTGGATTTCCGTCATGAACCAAGGCAAGAGATCGTCCTTACCGCTTCAAGACAATCTAGCCTACCATGTCTCAGGGCCCAGACTCAGGTGGGCCCTTGGATCGTCAGGGCCGGTCCACACGGAGTGGATTAAAATGCCTGAACACTATGTTTCCCTACCCTATGGGGCGTAAACTGGTCTGAATAAAGACCATCCATCGGCTTCGCAGAGACCGAAATAACCGAGGTGCCTCACTATCCATCATCCACATAAGCAAAACGGCAGGGCTTGTAAAACTCTAACACCACTCCTAGCTAGAAGGAAACGCATGTCCACCCTGAGGTCCTCTCCCGTTCCTGGCTCATACCGGGGTGAGAGGCCCGCGAATCAACGCTAAACACAAAGCTAGTTATTTAAACCATGCTTTGGTCATTAACCACAAGGCTATGCTTTTCAAAAACAGCCTTGATCATAGCATCTATGCATGCCACGTAGTCAATCTACAACGTCAGACACACATCCATTTACAAGTCCATTCTGGGTTTGAACGAAACCGGATGTAACGACCCAGGTTTTTGAACGATAAATTTTTTTTTATATTTAATATGATTTTAAATATTTTTGTTGATAATAAATAAATTTTATTTATAAATTTATAGTAATACGAAATAAATTTTGAATCAAAGATGAAAACTGAATCAAACAGTTCAGAAGACCGGTATAAATTTGAATATAGTCGGTAATAAAAATAAATTAAAACAAATTATTTAACATCCATCAGCCGACCTCTGTATGTGATACGCAGACCTAGGAAGCGAATAGTACAGACATGTTTTCCCTCGAGCTCCATCTTCTGCCTCAAATTTTCAATATCAGCGAAACAACAATTTAATGGGGATGTACTTGATGTCTCACTTCGCACCTCTATATAAACAACCGATGGCCTTTGTTTTCCATCGTTCCTCAAAACAGAAAATCAAACCCACAAATACACCATTTCCTTCAGTCCCTCTCCATTCTTTTCTTCAAATAAAAAAAAAAAAGGGGGGGGTGTTGAAATCGGAATCGCTATAGGATCCGATCAATTGCCTGGAACTCGAAACCGACGCTCGCGCGTAGAGAGAGAAGGGGACTCGGTTATGGATTGAGCTAAGGTACGAACTCCAGTTCGATTTTTGCACTGCAAT
This sequence comes from Allium sativum, assembly GCA_030737875.1. Lineage (NCBI taxonomy): Eukaryota > Viridiplantae > Streptophyta > Magnoliopsida > Asparagales > Amaryllidaceae > Allium > Allium sativum. Next base: position 707,241,529 of record CM060916.1, on the reverse strand, counting down.
AGAGGTCGCGATGTTGAATAGAGGGGGAGGACGAGGGTGAACCTTGTTGTGCGGCTTGGAAGACACGAGGGGCTCGATCTCTGTGAGTTGGGGAAGACGAGCTGTAATGGTGCGACATGATGTGTTGGGGTCAGCAAGTCTCTGGAAGTCGGTGATGGTTGCGTAGGATTGAGTGGCATCTTGTTGTTGTTAGAGGAGTAGAGTTCGATCTGACGTGGGGCTTCGACCTTTGGTGACTGAGGTGTTAGGGTGTTGTGGAGTTCGGTCAGTAAACCTTGGGAATGCTGATGCTCAAGGGATGGAAAGGGGCTGTCATGTGGAGGAGGCACTGGTCTGAATTTCAGTATAGAAAAGGAGAAGGCATTGCAGTAGGAGCTGATGGGTTTTTGTGGATTAGTCGAGTGGTTGGAGTAGCTTTAAGGTATACGTTTTATTTAGTTTAAAATTTCATAAAATTAATTTATTTAAATTGTTAGGATTAGTTTAAATTATAAACCATCTAATCATTTAATTAAATAATCATAGGATAGTTATTCTATTTTAAGTTGTATAAAAATGGTTAATCGATAACAAACTTAAATTATCATAGGGGCGACTAAATTTGGGTAGAGACGATTCATAGTCGCAGCAATATGGAGATTAACTGGATATTCAGAAAAAGGAAAATTTAGGTGAGTAAATCCCACTCACCTTTTAATTTAATTATTTTTATTTCGTTAAAAATAATTGTTGTTGCTTGTTTGGATTTTTCTGCTTGTTTATATATATTAGTTATTTAGGCTATTATATATATATATTGGGTTGATTGATTGGTTGGATTCCCGCAGTCTCATTAGCGGATGCCCGCAGTTTCATAGCGGATGATTACCCTATACGCCCCACGCTATGATTAGTGGATGACCTTCTATACCGCGATATTCTGCCACGAAGCAGAATGGGTATTATTTATGTGCTAACATCTGTGGATGCAGGAAAACAGGTTGGAGGAATCCAACAGGATTCCTCAAAAATATATTATCTGTTTGTTTGCTTGGTTGTTTGATTTCATATATATATTCATATATGGTGTGTTAAAAACGAAATGATTGAGAATTGGGTGATTTGATTGTTTTAAATATCACTGGGCCAATTAAAAGGAGATGTGAGATTTAAAAAGGAAAGATTCTATTTTTAAATAGAAATTTGAATTTTAAATGGAAATAAAAATATAAACTTGTTTTGAAAAATAAAACAAGTAGTTTCTTTTTAAACGAAGTTATAAATAGTTCTTTAATAACGAAGTCATAAATGAAGTGGAAAAGAATTATCGTTTGATAATTCAGAAATAGAAATAAAAGCGTGAAATTGGGATTTGAAATGAAATTTCAAAACAGGATGTGAAATGAAATTTTTAAATATATATATATAACTCAAATGAAATTTGAGTATAACATTTGAATTTTTAAAAAAAAAAAAGGAGTTAAAATATTTGAATTTTAAAAGGGGATTGAATATTAGAAATTCAAATAAGAAGTTCAAATAGAATTTGAATAGACGAGATTAGAATGGAAGATAGAATTTTTATTCAAGGAATTAAAATAAAGTTTGAATTCAAAGGAATTCAAATAAAGAAATTTGAATAGAGATTTGAATGTAGAATTTCAAAATAGAATTTGAAATATAGAATTTCAAAGAAAAATTGAATAGAATTTGAAATATGGTATTTCAAGGAAGAAATTCAAATGTGAAATTTAAATAGAGATTTGAAATAGAAATTCAAATTTGAACATAGAATTTGAATAAAGAAATTCAAATAGGGATTTGAATATAGAATTTCGAAATAGAATTTGAAATAAACTTTGAAAATAGGATTTCAAAGTAGAATAGTAAATCCAAAGGGTTTGAAATGGAATTTGAATTCAAAGGAATTCAAATGGGTTCGAATAAAGAAATTCCAAGAGGATTTAAATATAAGATTTCAAATCGAAATTTAAAAGGGAGTTTAAATATTTAGATTCAAATATGATTTTCAAGTATAACCATTCAAAAGGGATTTGATTATAGAATTTAAAGTGGAATTTAATTCAAAGGATTTCAAAGGGAATTAAAAATGGAGTTTGAATATCTAAATTCAAGTATGGATTTCAAATATGGAAATTCAAAAAAAGAGTTGAATTAAGGTGGAAGTCGAATAAAGAATTTGAAATGGAATTCGAATAAGGAATTTGAAATGGAATTCGAATAAAGGGTTTCAAATGGGATTGGAATACAGGATTTAAAACTATGGAATTTGAAATGTAAAGATTCAAATGAATTTGAAATATATATGAATATATATATAAAAGTGGAGTTGAATTCATTTTAAAACGAAGTTTAAAGTTTATATTTATAAATATAATTAAAACGAACTCGCCGCAACGCTGCAGTTCGTAAATTAGCGATTCGAACTTCAATCGAGTATACAGAACGCAATTGAAGTCGGAATTCTTTGAAACAAGAAACGTCAGGACCAGTTTGATAATAGCTTTCTAATGAAGGAGAAAAATCTGGATTTCGTCGTATAGATTTTGAGTTATGTCAAAATCAAATTTTCAGAAAAGCAGCGCTAGAATCGTTTAAAACCATAACGGTTTATTTAATTTTTTTTAAAAGGATTTTAAGCAAAAAAAAAAAAAAATCCGAATTTCTATTTAGAAAAATCCAGATTTGAGTTATAAAACATATGTGAACTCCAGTGGAGTAATGAGTTGATTTCTGAAACAGAAATCAGATTTTTGGTTTATTGAATAGAGTTAACTAACTCGAATAGTAATTAGTTAATGAGATTTCGAATTAATATTGGGCTTTGAATAAGCGAATTCGATTTGAAGATTTATATTCGAAATCAAACAGGAAACTAGAATCGAAATAGAAATTCAATTTGGTTAGGACAAGTTAAATATTTTATTTGAACATGTTATGTTCAACAAAAGAAGCGAAATAGGCAAAACGACTAATTAAAGAATAAATGAGCGGAAACTGAATTCAGATGATTGAATTGTGTTGAATTGAATTGAAACAGGTGAACATGTGTTAGACAGGTATGGGATAAAGTGATGAAGGTATATAATTAGTGTGCTCGACAAAAAGGTACATGTTTAATTCATATATGGGTTTTATGCGCCGTATCGGCAAGCCGCTTGGCTTTTCCTTTTTCTTTTTGATTGAGGAAGATACCGGGAAGCTATTTGAAATTTCCCGATGCTCCCGATACAGGGGAGGTTATGGCGAAATTTTCCGGGAATTTAAGGAGTTAGAATATTTTTAAGAAATTTGACAATTAGAAATCTATATATCGATATATATAGAATTCGACAAGGAAACGAAATCAAAAATAGCGAAAAGAGGCAAGATGATTTTTGAAATATTTGGTTAACAAATATTGATAAGGAAATATAGAAGAAATTTAATTAATGAAATATTAATTAAAGAGCCCAGTGATTTGTTTGATATGTTGATTGAACACTTGTTTTTATTCGATAGTTAAATCACAGACTATCGAAGTTTTTGACCATCGTTGTCAATATGGAGAGACCGGTTGGATTATTATCCGAAGAACCACTCCGTATCGGCATAAGCGTTGCGAACCAAGTATGCTGAATATATTGAAGACGGAGTGAAGTGCAAGGGCTTTTTCTATTTATAGAAATAGTGCCTTCGGTTTCGTTCAGTCCCAGAACGAACGTATAGGGACGAATGTCTGACAGAGTATTTCCAATGATCAAATGGGTTGGTCTGTATGAATGTATATGGTTGCAACGGATTTATCCCTTAGCATAACATCCAGAATATTTGTGCAAACTCAACTAGTGATTAACGGATCTGACGATGTGGCATTCAAAGTGAATTGTGTTATCAAGGAATGGTAAGTATGCGTAGCCTCAGGCCTCAACAACCGGGAAAGGACAAAAAAAATCGGGCAGGCAGCATGGCTATGTGGGTCGCACCCATTAGGGTGTATAATCACCTATCTAGAGAAATTCCTTTTGTTTCTAAATCTATCGATTCTGCCCATTCGGGAAACGGTGGTTTGAGTCCAACCGTTGGTGATATACATTCGATACACTCAAGCGAAATGAGTGGTCGGTCATGTGTGGGCCGGGTTATAAGATGTTCTTGTTGAACCCAGGTGTATTCGCCTCTAGAGATACATCCTCGGAAGGTGGTCCCATACCTTGTCATGTTGGAAATCCAATCTCCAATAAGCGCCATGCGGGTTTGTGATTATATACTATATATGTGGAGCGTGAGATGCAAGCGTTCTGCTAATTGGTTATTTATTTGATGTAGACATTACTATAATATCACTGGATTTGATATCAAAGTGTTTTGGGTTATAGTAAGGTAAAAACCGTCCATGTTTATGTGTGGGCTGGTCTTACTATTATCTTTTCTTTTGAAAGGATTTTTAAAGTTAAACAAGTGATTGGAGTTTACTCACACCAGTCCCATGACTGACCCAGAGTTTATTTTGTTTTGTTTTCCCTAAACTCTTGGGTGCCCAAATTTGTATGGGCAGTCAAGTGTTTCAGGCTTTTACAGATATACTTGAAGGAGCTTGAAGCAGGAGGCTTCAACGTTAGTTATTTAGAGTTACTTCCGCTGAATCAAATGTTATGTGTACTCTGATGATGGTATGTGTATATGTACAAAACAGATTTGTATTTCAAAGCTTATGTTATAGAATATATTTTATTCGTTCCGCTGTGAGTTGTGATCTTCGTTTTTCTTCTATTCTAATATTTCTTTCTTTCTATTTCTCATCCTCTAACTTCTTTCTAATAATGAGTCGTATTTCTGTGTTATTTGGGTTGGACTTGTGGTGTATTTAGTCAACTCAGGTAGCTCGGATTTGCGGGTCGTTACAGTTGGTATCAGAGCTTAGGTTGAGCGAATACCTAGGCTTGTGTGGCATGTGCTCATTAGAGATAGGGTCAGTAATACCCTAGAATGAGTTGAGTGTATATACGAGAGAGCGTATTTGTTATTTGATATAAAAGTTGTTTTATATTGTGTTGGCTTGTCTGTTGAGTAGTTTATGAATTCTGGTTGAATCGTGGGACGCCACGAAGTCGATAGGAATTTCTAAACGCTTGGACAGAAGAATCGACATAATATTGTTTTAAAGTGGGTAAATGAAATCATTTTACCCGAAATTCTATTTTGATATAGAAAGAATAATTTTCTGAAATTATTATATTATATGGATGTGTTGAATGTTAATATTATAATCAAATACGATTATAGAAATGAAATGGTTATATAGAACCAAACAGAACTTGTATATGAATGAAATATATACAAATGAGATGAATTAGAATTTAATTCAAACCAGAATTAAGAATTTAAAATCCTGGGAAGTTGGAAATATTTTTCTAAAGTATATTAAAATAATATAGATTTGTTTTAAAGGGATTTGAAAGAAAATCATTTTAGATGGATTTTGAAATAATAAAGCATTGAACTCACTTCAGTCGCTGGGAAATTATTCTGATGATGATTGCAACATCATCAGTGTTCATTTCCGAGTTTCTAAGTGATGGATTGCTACCTTAGAAAGTTTTGATGGAAATTTATTTTGAAGAAAACAAGTGGTTTGAAAATTCAAATGTTTTGAATTTGAAATGAAAATAAATATGCGTATATATTTAAGTGATTTCAAAAGGATTTGAAATAAAAACCCTGGGATTTGGATTCTGGAATTTAAAATTTAATTTAAAGTAAGTTAAATGAATCAAAGGGGATAAATTGATTTAGAATCAATTTGAATAGGTTTATTGGGATATAGATTGGATATAAAAGGGATTGATCGTAGATCATTCGAATCAAATGAAGGAAGACCAAAAGTTTTGGTTGAAATTAAAGTCATAGAAATATGAGGAGTTGAGTTTCAGCATAAGTGAGATGTTGAAAAGAAATGGATTTGTACCCTTTTTCCTACCTTAGCAATTTCGAGGACGAAATTATTTTAAGGGGGGAAGAATGTAACGACCCAGGTTTTTGAACGATAAATTTTTTTTTTATATTTAATATGATTTTAAATATTTTTGTTGATAATAAATAAATTTTATTTATAAATTTATAGTAATACGAAATAAATTTTGAATCAAAGATGAAAACTGAATCAAACAGTTCAGAAGACCGGTATAAATTTGAATATAGTCGGTAATAAAAATAAATTAAAACAAATTATTTAACATCCATCAGCCGACCTCTGTATGTGATACGCAGACCTAGGAAGCGAATAGTACAGACATGTTTTCCCTCGAGCTCCATCTTCTGCCTCAAATTTTCAATATCAGCGAAACAACAATTTAATGGGGATGTACTTGATGTCTCACTTCGCACCTCTATATAAACAACCGATGGCCTTTGTTTTCCATCGTTCCTCAAAACAGAAAATCAAACCCACAAATACACCATTTCCTTCAGTCCCTCTCCATTCTTTTCTTCAAATAATAAAAAAAAAAAAAAGGGGGGTGTTGAAATCGGAATCGCTATAGGATCCGATCAATTGCCTGGAACTCGAAACCGACGCTCGCGCGTAGAGAGAGAAGGGGACTCGGTTATGGATTGAGCTAAGGTACGAACTCCAGTTCGATTTTTGCACTGCAATAGAGGTCGCGATGTTGAATAGAGGGGGAGGACGAGGGTGAACCTTGTTGTGCGGCTTGGAAGACACGAGGGGCTCGATCTCTGTGAGTTGGGGAAGACGAGCTGTAATGGTGCGACATGATGTGTTGGGGTCAGCAAGTCTCTGGAAGTCGGTGATGGTTGCGTAGGATTGAGTGGCATCTTGTTGTTGTTAGAGGAGTAGAGTTCGATCTGACGTGGGGCTTCGACCTTTGGTGACTGAGGTGTTAGGGTGTTGTGGAGTTCGGTCAGTAAACCTTGGGAATGCTGATGCTCAAGGGATGGAAAGGGGCTGTCATGTGGAGGAGGCACTGGTCTGAATTTCAGTATAGAAAAGGAGAAGGCATTGCAGTAGGAGCTGATGGGTTTTTGTGGATTAGTCGAGTGGTTGGAGTAGCTTTAAGGTATACGTTTTATTTAGTTTAAAATTTCATAAAATTAATTTATTTAAATTGTTAGGATTAGTTTAAATTATAAACCATCTAATCATTTAATTAAATAATCATAGGATAGTTATTCTATTTTAAGTTGTATAAAAATGGTTAATCGATAACAAACTTAAATTATCATAGGGGCGACTAAATTTGGGTAGAGACGATTCATAGTCGCAGCAATATGGAGATTAACTGGATATTCAGAAAAAGGAAAATTTAGGTGAGTAAATCCCACTCACCTTTTAATTTAATTATTTTTATTTCGTTAAAAATAATTGTTGTTGCTTGTTTGGATTTTTCTGCTTGTTTATATATATTAGTTATTTAGGCTATTATATATATATATTGGGTTGATTGATTGGTTGGATTCCCGCAGTCTCATTAGCGGATGCCCGCAGTTTCATAGCGGATGATTACCCTATACGCCCCACGCTATGATTAGTGGATGACCTTCTATACCGCGATATTCTGCCACGAAGCAGAATGGGTATTATTTATGTGCTAACATCTGTGGATGCAGGAAAACAGGTTGGAGGAATCCAACAGGATTCCTCAAAAATATATTATCTGTTTGTTTGCTTGGTTGTTTGATTTCATATATATATTCATATATGGTGTGTTAAAAACGAAATGATTGAGAATTGGGTGATTTGATTGTTTTAAATATCACTGGGCCAATTAAAAGGAGATGTGAGATTTAAAAAGGAAAGATTCTATTTTTAAATAGAAATTTGAATTTTAAATGGAAATAAAAATATAAACTTGTTTTGAAAAATAAAACAAGTAGTTTCTTTTTAAACGAAGTTATAAATAGTTCTTTAATAACGAAGTCATAAATGAAGTGGAAAAGAATTATCGTTTGATAATTCAGAAATAGAAATAAAAGCGTGAAATTGGGATTTGAAATGAAATTTCAAAACAGGATGTGAAATGAAATTTTTAAATATATATATATAACTCAAATGAAATTTGAGTATAACATTTGAATTTTTTAAAAAAAAAAAGGAGTTAAAATATTTGAATTTTAAAAGGGGATTGAATATTAGAAATTCAAATAAGAAGTTCAAATAGAATTTGAATAGACGAGATTAGAATGGAAGATAGAATTTTTATTCAAGGAATTAAAATAAAGTTTGAATTCAAAGGAATTCAAATAAAGAAATTTGAATAGAGATTTGAATGTAGAATTTCAAAATAGAATTTGAAATATAGAATTTCAAAGAAAAATTGAATAGAATTTGAAATATGGTATTTCAAGGAAGAAATTCAAATGTGAAATTTAAATAGAGATTTGAAATAGAAATTCAAATTTGAACATAGAATTTGAATAAAGAAATTCAAATAGGGATTTGAATATAGAATTTCGAAATAGAATTTGAAATAAACTTTGAAAATAGGATTTCAAAGTAGAATAGTAAATCCAAAGGGTTTGAAATGGAATTTGAATTCAAAGGAATTCAAATGGGTTCGAATAAAGAAATTCCAAGAGGATTTAAATATAAGATTTCAAATCGAAATTTAAAAGGGAGTTTAAATATTTAGATTCAAATATGATTTTCAAGTATAACCATTCAAAAGGGATTTGATTATAGAATTTAAAGTGGAATTTAATTCAAAGGATTTCAAAGGGAATTAAAAATGGAGTTTGAATATCTAAATTCAAGTATGGATTTCAAATATGGAAATTCAAAAAAAGAGTTGAATTAAGGTGGAAGTCGAATAAAGAATTTGAAATGGAATTCGAATAAGGAATTTGAAATGGAATTCGAATAAAGGGTTTCAAATGGGATTGGAATACAGGATTTAAAACTATGGAATTTGAAATGTAAAGATTCAAATGAATTTGAAATATATATGAATATATATATATAAAAGTGGAGTTGAATTCATTTTAAAACGAAGTTTAAAGTTTATATTTATAAATATAATTAAAACGAACTCGCCGCAACGCTGCAGTTCGTAAATTAGCGATTCGAACTTCAATCGAGTATACAGAACGCAATTGAAGTCGGAATTCTTTGAAACAAGAAACGTCAGGACCAGTTTGATAATAGCTTTCTAATGAAGGAGAAAAATCTGGATTTCGTCGTATAGATTTTGAGTTATGTCAAAATCAAATTTTCAGAAAAGCAGCGCCAGAATCGTTTAAAACCATAACGGTTTATTTAATTTTTTTTAAAAGGATTTTAAGCAAAAAAAAAAAAAAAATCCGAATTTCTATTTAGAAAAATCCAGATTTGAGTTATAAAACATATGTGAACTCCAGTGGAGTAATGAGTTGATTTCTGAAACAGAAATCAGATTTTTGGTTTATTGAATAGAGTTAACTAACTCGAATAGTAATTAGTTAATGAGATTTCGAATTAATATTGGGCTTTGAATAAGCGAATTCGATTTGAAGATTTATATTCGAAATCAAACAGGAAACTAGAATCGAAATAGAAATTCAATTTGGTTAGGACAAGTTAAATATTTTATTTGAACATGTTATGTTCAACAAAGAAGCGAAATAGGCAAAACGACTAATTAAAGAATAAATGAGCGGAAACTGAATTCAGATGATTGAATTGAGTTGAATTGAATTGAAACAGGTGAACATGTGTTAGACAGGTATGGGATAAAGTGATGAAGGTATATAATTAGTGTGCTCGACAAAAAGGTACATGTTTAATTCATATATGGGTTTTATGCGCCGTATCGGCAAGCCGCTTGGCTTTTCCTTTTTCTTTTTGATTGAGGAAGATACCGGGAAGCTATTTGAAATTTCCCGATGCTCCCGATACAGGGGAGGTTATGGCGAAATTTTCCGGGAATTTAAGGAGTTAGAATATTTTTAAGAAATTTGACAATTAGAAATCTATATATCGATATATATAGAATTCGACAAGGAAACGAAATCAAAAATAGCGAAAAGAGGCAAGATGATTTTTGAAATATTTGGTTAACAAATATTGATAAGGAAATATAGAAGAAATTTAATTAATGAAATATTAATTAAAGAGCCCAGTGATTTGTTTGATATGTTGATTGAACACTTGTTTTTATTCGATAGTTAAATCACAGACTATCGAAGTTTTTGACCATCGTTGTCAATATGGAGAGACCGGTTGGATTATTATCCGAAGAACCACTCCGTATCGGCATAAGCGTTGCGAACCAAGTATGCTGAATATATTGAAGACGGAGTGAAGTGCAAGGGCTTTTTCTATTTATAGAAATAGTGCCTTCGGTTTCGTTCAGTCCCAGAACGAACGTATAGGGACGAATGTCTGACAGAGTATTTCCAATGATCAAATGGGTTGGTCTGTATGAATGTATATGGTTGCAACGGATTTATCCCTTAGCATAACATCCAGAATATTTGTGCAAACTCAACTAGTGATTAACGGATCTGACGATGTGGCATTCAAAGTGAATTGTGTTATCAAGGAATGGTAAGTATGCGTAGCCTCAGGCCTCAACAACCGGGAAAGGACAAAAAAAATCGGGCAGGCAGCATGGCTATGTGGGTCGCACCCATTAGGGTGTATAATCACCTATCTAGAGAAATTCCTTTTGTTTCTAAATCTATCGATTCTGCCCATTCGGGAAACGGTGGTTTGAGTCCAACCGTTGGTGATATACATTCGATACACTCAAGCGAAATGAGTGGTCGGTCATGTGTGGGCCGGGTTACAAGATGTTCTTGTTGAACCCAGGTGTATTCGCCTCTAGAGATACATCCTCGGAAGGTGGTCCCATACCTTGTCATGTTGGAAATCCAATCTCCAATAAGCGCCATGCGGGTTTGTGATTATATACTATATATGTGGAGCGTGAGATGCAAGCGTTCTGCTAATTGGTTATTTATTTGATGTAGACATTACTATAATATCACTGGATTTGATATCAAAGTGTTTTGGGTTATAGTAAGGTAAAAACCGTCCATGTTTATGTGTGGGCTGGTCTTACTATTATCTTTTCTTTTGAAAGGATTTTTAAAGTTAAACAAGTGATTGGAGTTTACTCACACCAGTCCCATGACTGACCCAGAGTTTATTTTGTTTTGTTTTCCCTAAACTCTTGGGTGCCCAAATTTGTATGGGCAGTCAAGTGTTTCAGGCTTTTACAGATATACTTGGAGGAGCTTGAAGCAGGAGGCTTCAACGTTAGTTATTTAGAGTTACTTCTGCTGAATCAAATGTTATGTGTACTCTGATGATGGTATGTGTATATGTACAAAACAGATTTGTATTTCAAAGCTTATGTTATAGAATATATTTTATTCGTTCCGCTGTGAGTTGTGATCTTCGTTTTTCTTCTATTCTAATATTTCTTTCTTTCTATTTCTCATCCTCTAACTTCTTTCTAATAATGAGTCGTATTTCTGTGTTATTTGGGTTGGACTTGTGGTGTATTTAGTCAACTCAGGTAGCTCAGATTTGCGGGTCGTTACACCGGAGGCACCTTATTCCTCGTCCCATATGTCCAATACAGGAGAGAGATCCTCGCATATCCGAACGATCAACCAGTACGTCCGGACAACCACCACTATAACCCCTTCAGGGCAGCAACTCTCATCAAAGGCATCAGTAGCCATTCATTCGATGTGAAGATCATCGGTCTTGCACCGTCTTCATATCTTCGACTTCTAACCGTTGATCTATTATTTGAAATGAGAATTAACTCGGCCTTTTCAAATAATACACTTATATTTAGAATTCAAATCAATTCATTTCCATGGTTAAGTTATTTGACATCCATAGTTCAAGTCATTAATGTAATTTTCATGTCAAACCCATTCAACCATCAAATATCCAATAAACCGGGTAAATTCGGTTTATTCCCATTCCATATCATTTATAATATTTTATAACGATTTATCGCTATTTTTATTTATATAAAAATAGCCAATTTATTCAAACGACGCTTCAGGCCATAACGCGGCCATGGCGCTGTTTTTCTTCAAATTTAATTTACACATATATGAAAATCTAACAATTGGATCTTTACAATTTTATATCATTGGAAAGATCTTTTCAAAACGGACCCAACGGTTCCAGTTTTGGGAAAATACGACGGTCGGATCTCCCGATGCAATCGTTTGAAGTTACGATTTCAAAATGCGAACTACAGCCTCGTTATTCAATTTATTTTAATTATATATATATAATTCATTCTAGCGCTGTCTTCACTCAGATTTGAATTAAACATTTCACACAATCTAACCGTTGGGTCATTGCAAATTTGATATCGTTGGAAAGATATTTTCAAAGCAAACCCAAGCTTTTCGGTTTTGGGAAAATCCAACGGTCGGATCTCCCGCAATAATCGTTTAAAACCACGGTTTCAAAATACGAACTGCAGCTTCGTTATTCGATTTATTTTAATTATATATATATTTATATATATAATTCGTTCTTCGATTTCCAAAAAAATTCATTTCATATATGTGATAAAAATAATATTTTTATCCAACAAATATTTATTTCAACACATGACTATTTTTAACACTTCATGTATATAATAAAAATGTGATTTTTATTGTCAAAAAAATTTATTTCAAACACGATTATTTTATATACTTCATATAGATGATAAAAATGTTATTTTTATTGTCAAAACAATTTATTTCAAACATGATTATTTTTAGCGATTCATATATATAATAAAAATGTGATTTTTATTGCTAGAACAATTTATTTCAAATATAAATATTTTTAGCGATTCATATATACAATAAAAATGTGATTTTTATTGTTAAAACAATTTATTTCAAACATGAATATTTTATATACATGAATGTATTTCAACACATGAATATTTCAGAAAATTTCGGCAACATAACGACATGGTAGCTAAAACCGGCACCGTCCCGAGTACAGCTCCTCGATCTACCATAAAGCCTCGCAGCTTTTGACATAGGGGAATTCAATAATCTAGTTCGTACGCGGACGAATTTTCCCACAAACTAATCCTATTTGGTTTCAACCGCAATCAGTCACAATCAAATCAACCATTCGTAATATTCACCAAATTTCACGTCAACCATAATCCAAACAATCACAACCAATATATATCGTCCATGGTCTGTGGATGTGGGGAGTGTATATATATATATATATATATATATATATTATATATATATATACGTACATAAATATATTTCAATTTCATTTCAACTCCATTTCTACTCTCATATGATTTTTACAACGTATATATAACTTATACATCGCACATATAATTTATACAACGCTTATATAACTTACACATCGATTATATAATTTGTACATCGCCATTCTATATCGTTTTGAATTTAAAAATCTCACATTGGGTTCCACCCCTCCAAAAATTGTAGGAAGCTCCAAAAATTCTCCGGCCTCTTCTAGAATGTAGAAGACGTCCTCACGGCCTGGTGTCTCTTGTTTCATTGGATTTCGACTACAAATGAGAAAGATATGATTTTTGTTAATATATGTGAATTTGCATTGCTTTTAAGTGCTGAAAATAGTTTATATATAATCAGCCGTTACCCTCAGAATTTGTTCGAAACTAGGGCCTCAATTTTCATGAAATCCGAAGCATCTGGAGCAGATCGGACTTCACCACAAGGAAGAGCTTGGAACGACACGTCAACGGGTCCCCTTTCTGATGAACTTGACGGCGGTGGTGAGGCTGGGCGGCGTGATGAACATTCAGAGTTTGAGGCTGTGGATCTCTCTCAACTCTCAACGAAAAATTACAAACTTTATATGGATTTAAAGAGGGAGGAAATCTCAACAAAATTCTCTAAAGAAGTGGCAGATTTTATTGAGTGAATCGGAAGAAAAATGAGGAGAAATAATTGAACTCTGGACGCCGCTCAATATAGGGTTACGGGCGATGTGGAAGGTGAAATCTGATTGGTACCTCCCGTTTATATTTAATTTTTAATTTATTTAAATCCAAAAATACCCCTCAACTCATACGAACACAAATTCAAACCCAATGACTGTCGCCCCTAGCTAAATACCCTCATTTCGGACACAATGGAATATGTTTCATAGGCCCATTCGACTGTTTTAGTCAGTTATTCTTCAAATTAAAATATAAAACATTCAAATATTGATTTGAACGTACATTTTAATTTCCGGGGCCACATGCCGATTCTAAAAATTCCAGAAAAATAAATCTGGCTATGTTTGGACGATACAGTCCCAACAAAACTAGTTTCGTAGAATTTGGAGATCGTTTGAAAAATGGCCATTTTTTGGTCGATCCAAATTAACTAAAATTAACCAAACACATTTTCCTTTGCCACGCTCACATATTAACTCCAAAAATTATGGAATTTGAAATCTAGCAATAATTTGACATTTCGGTTCCAACAAAAGTGGTTTCGTTGAAAACGGAGGTCATTTGCAAAATGTCTATTTTCACGGGTTATATTTATTCTATAGCGACCTTTCTGAAAATTCGTTTGGCCAAAACTTTTGATTCCCGCTATGAAATTTCGATTTTTCGGATTCGTTAGAAAGATATTCTTAAACAAACTTAAATATTTTTGGTTTCACAAAAATTCGTTTTATTTTGCATCTTGTACAGTCAGTTAAATTCGAATTCAAATTTTCAAACTGCCATGCCATTTCAGGCCTTGTTTATTAAAATAAATATATTCGCTATAACTTCGATCCAAAAAAATTTTTTGTCGTTGTTATTTAAAATAATTTATTTTAAATATTCAAAGTTCATTAAAATAGCCAAATCAAAAAGTATAAATTGGTTCTGATTTTCCGGGTTGTTACACATTTTAATTAACAAAACATGTATTAACAAATGATCATTTTTATACTTCACTAACATGTAAATGATTACATTTTAATAAATAAAACATGTATTAACAAATGATCATTTTTCTTTTTCGCTAGCATGCAAATGATTACATTTTAATAAACAAAACATGTATTAATAAATGATCATTTTTCTACTTTGCTAACATGTAAATGATTACATTTTAATAAACAAAGCATGTATTAACAAATGATCATTTTTCTTTTTTGCTAACATGCAAATGATTACATTTTAATTTAGAAAAATCTCTTTAATGAATCAAACAAACAATAAAAATATAATTTTTATTGTCTAATCTTTTTATTTAAAAAATGATTCTTTTTCTATTCAACTAAACATGTTAATATTTTAATCAAGTAAAATCATATTTTTCTAACATCGCTAACATGATAATATTTTAATTAAACAAATTCATATTATTCTAACATCACTAACATGATAATATTTTAATTAAACAAAATCATATTTTTCTCATACACATTTCAATCCAGCCATTCATTGCAATCACAGTCAATCAATTCAAATTTTATACAACACATATATGAATTTTATATAGCGTATATATAAATTTCACATCGCAATCACAATTAATTTTATTTGAATTTAGAAATCTCACATTGGTTTTGACTTCGCCTAAATTCGTAGCAAGATCCAAATATGTCCAAATCTCTTCTAGAACGTAGAGGACCTTGTCATGATCACGATGGTTTTTGTTTCATTGGATTTCGACATTGTATGAACAAGTTATGATTTTTATAATTAAATTGAACTTCGAAACGCTTTTAAATGTTATAATTAATTTAAATAATCACCTTCTTCTTTACTCAGACCAAGGCCGACGTGTTCAAACGATGGTTCAAAACTAGGGTTCAGGTTTTCTTCCCATCGGTCGCACGAGCTGAAGATCGGATAGTGCCACGTTGGAGAGGTCGGAGCAGCGCACCTAGCGGTAGTGGTGGGGCCCAGCTCAACGGCGCCTTGGCGGAGCAGCGGCGGTCGACGCGTGTGGACTTCCTGGGATTGGTGCGAACAAAATACACGACGATGTATACTGTAATCCGTATGGATTTGAAGATTGGAGAGAGTACAGCAATATTGCCTTAAGAATCGAACGATTTTATTGTGAGGATTGAGTGATTTTAGGGGAGAAGTTTCGAACAGTTCTTTCCATTAACGAGATGATGGCGGTGGCTTTGGAAATGAGATTAGGGTATCTTAATCCTAGGGTATTTAAAATATTTAATTATTTAATTCTTTGACACTAAAAAGGCCCATTAATCCATATGAACTCCGAATCAAGCTCAGCAACTGTCGCCTCTAGCTAAATACCCCCATTCCGGACACAATGAACTATGTTTTGTAAGCCCATTTGACTGTTTCAGTCTGTTTTTCTTTAAATTAAAATATAAAACATTCAACGTTAAATTTGAACGTACATTTTAATATACCGGGGCCACATACTGATTCAAAAATTCCTGAAAAATAAATCTAGCTATGTTTTGATGATACCGTCCTAACAAAATCAATTTCGTCGAATTTGGAGACCATTTGAAAAATGGGCTTTTTAATGGTTGATCCAATTCAATAGAAATTTCCAAACGCATTTTAATTTACCACGGTCACGTATTAATTTCAAAAATTATGAAAATTTAAACCTAGCAATAATTTGACATTACGGATCCAACTAAAGTGGTTTCGTCGAAAATGGAGGTCGTTTGCAAAATGGCTATTTTTAATAGCTTTGTTATTATTTAAAATGGAATTTTTAAATTCTAACACATTTTCTGTCAAAATTTCTTGAAATAAATTTTTTAAATTAGTTCTGATTTTCTGGGTTGTTACAATTTATGTATACTAAAAGCAGCAAAATGAAAAACATATTCAGCAAAATGACCAAATTTATTAAGATAGTATAAATGAGAAGATATGTTTATACCATGAAACAGATTCTTTCTTGGACGTACGATGACATGTGGCTGCATTTGTTTCATTGGCTCAGTTTTATCACCGACCATAGTGTCGACATAGCAATGTAATCACCATTATTTTTTAATTGTATCATAAAACAGCTCTACATCATCGGCCACCAATTTCCACCCACTCGTTGGACATTTCCATGCATATACTCCTCAAATTTCTGTGTACTGTAGCTTATCCTTGAAAACTCCATCAGTACTGTGTACGAAAACATATCCAGAGCAACTCCCTTGACAAAAGCCTCTTCTCCACCAACATATCAGTTCTTACCAAATTTTCTCTTGTGGTGGAATCTAAGATTTGCTTCCATCCTACACAAAGTGGAGAAATTTACATTAAAATGACATAATTACAAAATAAAATAAAACAGCCACTTCACTAAAATGTATTATAGGTAGAAACAGTAAAAAAGATACAAAAAGAAGCCACAAATGTGGTACACCATTTACAACATTTAATCAAGGCAGAAACAACATTTTCTTACTTAAATTTGGTACATTTTTTTTGGGGTAGCCCACCTTGAAACACCATAAGTTTTGCAGTTAATTTCCTTTTCATTTTCTGCCCAATATAGCGTGCAGTCATTTGGACATGCATATATTCTTTGGTAATCAAGGACTAAATTTACACACAAATAACATGTAGTCATCTGAACTTAGGAAGTTCTGCCAATATTTTTTCCTCGTTCATCACTAATTTACATACAAATAACATACACAAATATTATTTAGCCATGACTATAAAGCAAAAAAACACAATAATATCATATATGCATTGTTCAACATAAGTTTGTTACAAAGACAAACATAATAATAAAATCACCTAAACGCACAAGTAAATCAGTAAATTTGGCAACACAACAATCAAATCAAGAAATACTTAAAATATACATTGATTGATACATTAAGCAGTAGATTAAATCGAATCCCTAACTGAAATTTGAAACCCAAACGAACCCCAATTGAAGGCCTAATTGAAACACCGAAGCCCTAATTGAACTTGAACTTTTCCTAATCAAAACCCAATTAAGCTTGTAAACTTGAACTTTTAGCCCTAATTGAACCTGTGAGTGAGAGTGTTTGAGAGGTTGAGTGGCGGAATATTTTGTTAACTTTTCCATTCAAACCCTTAAATATTTTGCTAAGTATTTTGCCGCATTGTTTTTTGTTTTTGCTTGCCGCATTAAAGATTATTTCACGTGGATTGGTAACGTGGACCATTGGATCGTAATCACCCAGATTGATAATTTTATTCATGCAGCTACTACAACAACTTGGATTTTCTATGTTAACACCTTGAAGCATTTGTTGCAATAAACAAAATCATCATATCTATCGTTACATTGTAGCTAGCAATACCTTGGATTTTCGTTGCAGTAGGTCATCTATGGCGTAGTGAAGTTCCCCCTTTTGCACCTGAACCACGACCAAGCATTTATAATTAAATAAGTTAATGGGGGGGAGAGAGTTAGTGGGAAGAGAGAAACGGGAATGTGTGGTGGAAATCAGGGGGCTAAAGGGGTGTTGCACTATTTGAGGTGCTATTGAATGCTCCTCATATGTATGTATATGCAAGCATTAAATGGCGCTCAAAAAATGGAGCAACCAACCCAATAACCCATCTATTTTCTACCTTTCGTTTATATTAGTTTAAGTTAGCAAAAGGTGAGAGAGTGAGTGGCAAGAGAGAGAGGAAATATGTGGTGCAAAAGAGGAAGGCTATTGGGGTGCTCCAATATTTGGAGTGTCATTAAACCTAAACCCCCACTCCCCATATATATATAATGCAAAGACGAAAACAATTATATTCTAGTATTATCAGAAAATCAAATACTTCTTTCATTTTATACTGTTATCAAATCATTCAATACAAAAATCATCAAATTCTTTTTGACATTTATATTTGGTTATTTTTTCATGCGGTGATTGTGATGACCCAAACCCCCGATCCTGAGCGGAAAGGATAGCCGTTGACACATTAAACACAATAGTATACCACAAAACATAGCATAACATCATATAATAATGTACGTGAATTTACATCAAAGGATAATATAGGAGTTTACAACAATGCAAGATCATAATTATACATAACAAGTTTCAGATAACAAATAGTACACAGCGGAATCAAAGATAATTAACATAAGAGTGTCTTGAAAAAGTTCAAAAAAGACACAAAAGTAAAACTTCAGCTCTAAGTCCAAATTAACATCCACAACTCCAGTACACAACCAAAAGATAGCAAGCTAAAAACCTGATCACTTGGTTCCCCGTGTAAAAATTATAGGCACCCGAGTTTGTATGGGGAAAACAAATTACGAGTCAGTCATGGGACTGGTATGATAAACCCTACAGTTAACTCAACTTATTTAAAATAAGGCATATCATGGGACCACGACATATAACACGGAATGGGTTTACTCCACTTGAATGCCAGTGCAATAAATCATGTAATGCTTTTTTTAAAAATGAAGCCATTATAAAACTCAGTTCCCATCACACAATGCAAGTGCAAGCCGGAGGATGGAGTTTTACCTTATAATGACCAAACATGCTTGATACGAGAAAATCATTTGATATTATTATTAGTGTCTGATTGTTGAAAACAATTTCAAAAATAAATGTATCAATCCTAAACGGCATAATATCCCATCTATTATGTCGCCGTAGGTATACGACTAAAATCTTTAAGTCGCGTATTGGAATTTAGATTTCCATCATGAGCCGAGGCAAAGGATTTTCCTTGATTTGAACTTCGAAACATCTCTAGCAAAATGTCTCAGGGAACAAAGCATCCCTTTGGAGTGACAGGGTCGGTCAGTAGTACGTTGGTGATTAGTTAATTGCCTGAACAATACGTTTCCGGGTTCTATTGGACCCCCTAGTCAGTACGTCGACCACCATGGCCTTATGCGGCTACATCCAAGGCACCTAGATTCCAACATCCACAGAAATAAAATGCCTAGGATCCATGCCATGGCATCACTTCTAGCTAGAAAGAACGCAAGTTCTCGTCACTACGGTCTTTTATCCCGTTTTTGGCTCATACCGGGGTGTGAAGCTCACAAATTAATGCAACACAAAGCTTTTCTTTTCAACAAAAGCTTTGATCTATCTACCAGCAGCATATGGCACGCCATACACTCATTCCATACCATACAACTGATGCGTACCAATATATAACCACTATGCTCATACGTCCCAAAGAAGGGTGTTAAACTAAGGGAATAAATTCTCTGCCACCAAACATATATATATTTAGTAGAGGTCAATTTATATAGCATAAAACACAATGTCAGACACAAAATCATTTGCAAGTTTGTTATGGGTCTGAACGAAACCGAAGGCACCTTATTCCTTGTCCCATATGTCCAATACAAGAGAGAGGACCTTGCACATTCAGATAAACAAGTACGTACGTACCACTATCACTATAACCCCTTCAAGGGAGCTACCCATATCTAGGGCATCAGCAGCAATCCATTCGATGTGAAGATTTCCGGTCTTGCACCGTCTTCAATATCTTCGACTTTTAATCGTTGTTCAACTATTCGAAATGGGCTAAACCCAGTCTTTTCGCATAATTCGCGCCAAAACAAATCAAATCCTTATCGGATTATTGACTTACCAATTAAGCCTCCTTTAATTGGTTTTTTCGTAAGATTTAAAATCTTATTCTTAAATTTGGTTAAGTCGTTTGGCTTTCAAAAATCATTTCTTAACCTTGTGAAAAGGATTACTTAAGAATTCAATTAAACTTACGAATTAAAATTCTTATCTCAAAACTCTTTCTCAAAATTAGTTGTATAAATTTTACACAAAATCGTCAAATTCCACTTAACTACTTTTATCATTTAAAACCAAGTAAAAATGGTTTAAATCCATTTCAAATCATTTATCATAATCTATAATGATTTTTCACAATTTTTATTTATGTACAAGTAGTATATACCCATAATTTCCAATTAAAGGTCATCATGGGTCATGGCGCTATTTATGTTCAAATTCGAATTGAACATTTCTCGAAATCTAACCATTATATTTCAAAGCTCTTAGTATCATTTTAAAAAAATCGAACAAACGGTTCCAATTTCAGGAAAAATCTGACGATCGGATCTCCCAGTACACTCATTTAAAGCTGCAGGTCGAAATCCATGAACTATCGATGCGCGACACGTTCTATTCTGACCAATATTGACGTATAATAAAAAATACGTCGAATTGCTTCAAAAATGATTTATATTTTATACAAAAAATATATAATATTTTCCAAAACCATATTTTAATATTTCAACTTCAAAATCAAATATTTCAATATTATCGTATTATAATAATATTATATGATTAAAATAATATTTTTTTCAAACTTCAATATTTTTATTTTAAACTTTTCTGACATTCGTTATAAAAATAAACAAGAAACTTTTGAAAAGAAACTTCTTTTAAAATGCTTTCTAGATAGCCTAACCAAACTTCATTTTTTATTATTACTATTCATTTCGAAATAAAAACTTTGATAAACCATAAATATATGAAAATTAATTCAAAATGACTCGTTACAGTTACAGATATTCATCTATATTTTAATTTCTTCGCGTCCACCCAAAATTAGACATCAACTTAAACTTTGATTTTCAACCTATTATTATATTATTAAATTATTCATTAAAAATCCATTTTCTTGATGGAGACTTAACCAGTGAACCAATAACAATTTTTTATTTATTTACGTGTGGAACCTAAGACTTCACTCAAGCCATTGCTTGTCGGTCTTAGTAAACCCCATGGGTAGTGATATACCACGATTTTTCAATGCCTTCACACTACCTAGGTAGTCACCCCTAGAAATTGGCATAGGTGGCCCTCGAACCTGAGACCTATGTCTCATCCTAATTTTCCCACCTCTACCCAACTGAGCTAGGAGTGTTGGGTAACCAATAACCATTTTTATTGTTCTTTTTCAAACAGTGCGTATTATAACACTCAATCCACCATTAAATGACATTTAATTCACACACAAAGTGCACTACACCATATAAGTCATAAATAAATAATGCTTATACAGTCTTGTCAATCAACAGATTGACAAACTACACACTTGGGATTAGTGTTCATTATCATCCCAATACCCATGTGGGGCTTTCATCCATAAATAGTGATTATTATCTACACACTTGGGAGAGGTATAAAATTATCATCCCAATACCCGTTTGGGATTTACATCACGATCAATGTGAACTTATCTACACACCTAGGAGACGTGTAGGCTATTGTCATCCCAAAACCCATAATGGGTCTTCAATACAATCAACAAACAGTAATTAACTAATTACTCAACCCAAAACCAT
This sequence comes from Allium sativum, assembly GCA_030737875.1. Classification (NCBI taxonomy): domain Eukaryota; kingdom Viridiplantae; phylum Streptophyta; class Magnoliopsida; order Asparagales; family Amaryllidaceae; genus Allium; species Allium sativum. The sequence continues at coordinate 707,219,311 of CM060916.1, read as the reverse complement.
TTAAGGTCCAAACATTTTCCAATCAGCACTGTACATAATACAGGTGTTATATACTAAAGGGATTTCACATATATTGTAACACCCCGCATTTTATGACAATTTAATAATTAAATAATGCATATGTGTGTATATGTATATATATACGCACAGACATAAATGTATATATGAAGAATAAAATAAAGATAATGCAAATAAAAATGTAATGCATGCATTAAAAGAAAGGATTGGTTGCATGCGGTGTAAATATGTTGCATGCACTTATTATGCATTAATAATAAAAGTGAAATAAAAGAAAAAGATTCATGCAATGGTTTAAATGGAATATTGTAACAAACATGAAAAAGAGGAATGAGAAGAGAATAATAATTACCATTGTTCTAAGCATTGTTTACAATAGCCTTAGTAGTCCAGTTGGTTAGAACATGTGATTTGCATACAAGAGGTATAGAGTTCGATCCCCACCGCCATCATATTTTGTTTTAAGGGAACGGCTGAAATAACACATGTTCATGAGATAAAATGCGTATAAATGCACATACAAGGAAAAATATACATATAAGGAAGTAAAGAAAATATGTGTGTATATATATATGAGAATATATATGTATATATGTGCAAAAATGTATATATACAAGGGATAAAGTTCAAGATAGGGCTACAATCAATGAAATATGGCAAGAATCAAATAACGGTGCAACACCGTTTGAATTTTGAAAACGAAACAAAAGTTGTGCGTATATGTATACGTGTAAAATGGTTATTAAAAGTTTTGTATACATATAAGGACCTTATATATGAACATATTCAAATCAATTCAAACCTGAAGACCATATGCAAAAAAAGAAAAAGAAAATTTATAGCTGGGGTCGACCCAGGCATGGGGGGTCGACCCACCCTAGATCCAGTCAGGTTCATTAACGAATCTGGACTATTTTCTTAACCAAGTTTGAATGCTGACTTAGCGCTGCGTGTACGATAAGATCCTGAACACCTATAAATAGGCTAGCAGAGCCTAGCCTAAATCTCACATTCTATTAGATAACGTCCAAGCTTTGCCATTCTTTCTCCTCCTCAAATCTTTTCAGAAAAATAAGATAATTGGTTTAGGAAAATTCTTAATCAAGATCTGGAGGAAAGGTATGAATATTAATTAGAAGGTGTTCAGAATCATATTAATTTGAACAATTTCATGATTAAATGATTACATGCTAGAATGGAATTTATTGTATGTTAGAAAGAACATGCGACATAAAATGGGATTAATATGATGACATGAAAAATATAGATTACAATAAAAATTTGAAAGAATGGACATGCCTAAGTTATATAGAAAATTTACAGTAAATAGAAAACTTTAACCGCGCTTAAACACGAGTTTAGATTACACTTGTGGTAGAAATCTGCCCGGAACCGCCCGGTATATCCAACATCCATAAGTGGTAAATCTAATGTGGGGGGTATAAGTGTATAAATGAAACATGTAATGGTGCTAAGACACGAGGTTAAGTCCACTTGTGAAGAAGTTTGCCCAGAATCTCCCAGCAAATCCAGCTTCCACAAGTGGTAGGCTTAATGTGAGAGGTCTAGTTGATAAGCATATATATATATATATATATATATATATATAAATAAAAGGATAGAAATAAATGGCATTAATTGTGATTAATGGAAATGCAAGGAAATGGGTAACGAAATAAATGAAATGACAATAGTAAAAGAAATCGAATGAACGGGGAATGATAATAACCTATTATAAATAAATTACATTAATGAGAATGTTATATAATAGGTAAACTTGTCCTAAGGACAAGTGAATATTATAACTTAGGTTATAATAAACTAAAGAGAAAATGAGATAACTTGTGTAATGAGAAAAGTGGTACTTAATTGTAAATTAAGTAATCAGCAAATTGGGGATAATTTATGAAATGTAAGAAGTTGTACTTAATTATAAATTAAGTAATTTGAAAACTTGGAAATTTGGAACCTGCTGATAAGAATAACATTTTAAGGCTTGTCCTAGGAACAAGAGGAAATTATAACATAGGTTATAATAAATGGAAATGAGACTTATTATTGAACCTTAGTTAAGAGAACTAAGTTAATAAGTAAACAACGATAAGTTGTAGTGACAATGTAAGATGGAATTATGATTAAATAGGAAAGAGTGAGCCAAACTTATGAAATGAAATAAGTTATATTTAATCATAAATAATGAATGACATGTTAAACATAAAACATGTGAATTGAGATACAATTAATTGCATATTAATTAGAACATGTTATTGTGATTATGAAATCGAACAAGAATATAAAAGGGACTGTGGATTACAGGATCACAATCTAGGAAATAACATGTTGTGGGCTTATTAATAAACTTAAATGGGTTAAGTTATATGACTGAAATTAATAAGCAAGAGGAACTTGGTAACTTGAATAAGAAGTCAACGTGGATGAGAATAACCAAGTTAAATGGAAACCTGATGAGGTAAAGCAAGCGCATAAAGGAATGTTTAGATATAGGGTCTAATAACATATTAAAATTAGGCGCTTGGATCAGTCTGCATGTTTGAGGGTGAATAACCCAACGGGGTAGATCATCGTGGTGTCATGAGGCACAATGGGAGCACACATTCAACTGATTATTTTGTCGGCTCTGAAGGACTGGAATGGGAAGCACGCGACTTCCTGAGATATGTAAGGTGCTCCTAGTAGTCCTCTATGCGGTGGCAAATGTTTAGGCTGTGCTCACAGAGGTTGGGTCTGCACGTTACTACCAGGTGGGTGGGTCTTGACTACAAAAGTAGCTTTGTAGTCAGAATGCTGTGATGAGGTGACACTAGGGTGATTCGTCGGTCGCCTCAATGGGAAGGCAGGGGTCTGGATCAACAAGAATAGTAAATCATCCGGTACCCGTCCTCGGCAGTCAGTGGGATGCGAAAAGACTGGAGCTAATCCCAATAGACCATTCACCTTTCACTATCGAGGTACGATGGTTGAGGGGAGACGCCAATTGGATGTTTAGATTGTTTGTTAGGTGCAAGTCTTTAGCTTTTGTAGTCTTTACTAGTTGGGAGAGGGGCCGAGGTGGGACCATAACCACCATGGAAAGCAGACCCTAGGAATATTTGTATTTTGAGGCTCTTAAAGGCGGGCCTGTACAGATATGGAAAAGCTCCTGACCGAGTTCCACGTTTTTTGTATAGCCCTGCCACGGGACTCAGTGCACATTATGTGCGGTTAAGGCATCGAATACGACTGACTATACGTACGTTGGAAAGTCTATATACATGCATGCCTGCTCTTGGTGGTGTATCGTAGACTTGAGCGCATTACTCTGGTATGGAATCAGATTCGATCAAAGGTGACAGTCTATACGCTTACGTAGCATAGTAATAACAAAATATATGCGGAACATAATATTGTTATGTAGATATTTGTACGTTACTCCGGCGTAGGATGAGGGACTACGTTCATTTCTGTGGCATTACAGATGAGACCGTGTGAGTGGGGTACCGTGAAGTGTACCTCAATATTTGGGGGGGCGTAGCTACATATATACATCAGTAGGTAATCCACTGGAAAGTAAATGGGTGTTATATGTGTAAGCCTTGAGTGTTGTTAACCCAAATAACCTAATAAATAAATAAAAATGTGATTGAATGGTATATGTAGGATTATCCAAAGTGTATAGTTTAAATCCAGTCATCAGAACATTGTGTTCTGACCCCCTCCTCATAATATACTAGCAGGTTAGATTTTTGGCAGAGATATGATAGCTTTGGATACTGGTTAGGCAGTTTTATTACTACAGTAAGGCTATACTTTGATTATATTATACTTTATCCATTTCGCTGTGAGATATTTTTTAAGCTCTGATATATTTTATATCTCTGTCTATTCTGTAGGATACTAGAGCAACTACCATGGTTTCGATGGATTAGAATTACAAAAAAAGGTCTGTTGGAATTCAGGTTGTTACATCTGGTATCAGAGCTTAGGTTTAGGATTCTTGTATAGATAGTGAGTGAACGTATTTGTATTTTTAAAAATATAAATATTATATATGTACCTAGATCCATAGAGAAACCCACTAAATGGAAAGAGTATAATATGGTAAGAATTGGGGTGTCCGTTTTGTACACTAAAGGAATGAATATGGAAATCTGAGACCCTTAGGTAATTTGGGTGGAAAGTGCACAATGTACTTTGTGTGGAAGGAAGGTGAATCCTATATGATTAGTATTTTGGGTTAGTGGGTTGGCAGTAAACGTTATAAATTGAAAAGGTTAAAAAAAGAAAATTGGATTAGGAATATATAAAGTTGAGAGAATTGACTTTGTGGGAGTGTCTAGGAAAGCCTAGAAAAATTGGAAACCCGTGAGTCTAACCCCATTGTTAACTTTTAGGAACTTTGGAATTATAAAAGTTTTTAGAAGATGGTTTATGGTGTTTTCAAGTTTTAATCCTATAAGTTATAATTTTAAAATATGTAAAGAAGTACATATTGGGTTTTGTAGTAAAATGGGGTATATTTTGTAAATAGTAATTTCTTGCGAAAATTTTGTCTAAAGTAAAATCCTCTTAGTAAAAGATGCATATTATAGAGCATGTATAGATCTCTAATTTTCTTGTTATATTGCATAAAAGAATATTTTTAATAAAGAAAATTTTGAAATCTCTATTCTTCTGAAAATCATTTTTTATAAATTGTTTTAAAAGGGAAAATTTTCTTGGGTGGACAAAATGAGTTGTAGAAATTAAAAATAGAGTAGATGGTGGCACCTTGTAGTAAGAGACTGAACCAATCTTATAGGTAAGAATTAGTTATAAACCCGATTGAGAAATAGTTGTCCTTATCCACTATAGATTTTGTGATTTGAAAAAAATGATTTACATTTTTTAATAAAATGACATGTTTTATGGTTTGGCAAAAGTAAGTTTTTCATGGGGAAAATAAATTTTTGACACTTTTAAATTTTTGGAAGAAAATTTAAATGAAAAGGCCAAACCGTGTTTTAAAAGTATGGAGTAGGTAAGGATTAGTGCCTATGGAAGACGGGAAAAGTTTTGAGGCTATAAAGTAAATAGCGAAAATTATCATGGAATAATGGTAAGTTCCCATAGAATGCATAAGCATTGAAAATCCTAGGATGTTGCTTGAAATAATTGTTGGTACACAGCTAGGACTAGTTGTGACTACTAGATAAAAAAAGGGCAAGTAAGTATTTAGATCATGTTGTTAATTTTCATGTTAGGGGTACAACACATTATTGCATTTCTATTGGGATCGTGTGGTTATTTTTCTTGACGGGTAGTTAGGGTAACACCTAAACCTGTCGTGGATCCCATGGTTTGAACTTTTCTGTCTGAGGGGACATAGTCCTAAGTTAATTGTGTAGGATCTAATTTAACCCTAGAGGGGGGTGAGTAGGGTTTATCATAGATTTTCACAGAGTAATTAAATGATAACAACACAGATAATAATCAGAATAAATACGGAAAATAAATAACACACAGATATACCCAGCTTCGGCAAAACCCTTTCTACTGCTGCATTCCCCAAGGTTTCTACTAGGAGTTAAAACAATCTCTATGCTTATAATCCCCTGTAAACTTGCGACACTCGCTCCCAACTGTTCTTAACCCTACGCTCAAAACCCTGCACTGGTTTCTATTTCCGAAACCAGATTTCCCCGAATTACAAATCTCGTAATTCGTCTCCCTAGTTTTCAGAGACAAACTAGAAAACTACAGATTCGATTACAAATTGAAACTGAAAAAACGAATAAGAAAATAAAAACCCTTATAAATCAAATTTTGAAACCCTTAGGAGTTTAAATTAGATGGGTTATCCCCTTTTAAAAAAACAAGTAAGCCGACCCTTTTTATTTGCCTCACCCATTTTCACTTGAGCCCGATCACTTTGTTAGTCTCTGGAAAAAATGGCGGCGGCGGCTTTGCTCTGCGATCTAGGGTTTGCTTCCTCCTTGAAATTGAATATTACGTGGCAACTGATTTTAGGGTTTCGATTCTCTTTCAATCTGAAGGTTGTCGCTTTCTCGTGTGATGGTCTCGAGTTTCTGGTGGCTTTCTTCTTCGATTGGACATTGGATTTCGATCCAAGCTTACTCCTTTTCTGGTATGAATTTTAATTTGAGTTTCGATTTTGAATTAGTGCTAGAAATTGGATGGTTTTGAAAGCCGATGATAATTGGGTGTTAAATAGGGTTTCAAGTCCGAATAATTCTCTGATTCCTTATTAAGATTTGGTTTGGTATATACGAAATTTGTACATGAATTTCGGGTCTTTTTAATCTTCTGAAATCCTGGGTAATTCGATTTGTATATATCCGTGATTTTTGGAACTTGACTGAGGTTGAAAAATTCAAACTTCCTGGAGGCTTGCGTGATATTTCATTGCTTTGACTTGGTCATGAATTCTGGAATTTTTATTCCTTATTTTTGGCTTAACCTTTTCAATACTGCTCTTTTAAAAAAACTGATATGAATATGTAGCTCAACATGATCACGCCTCTTCCTTGAAGCACTTATTTGATAAGAACAGATGCTAAATTTTTACCATACATCCATTGCTTGTTCTGTCTTATTTATGGCACCCTAGACTGATGCATTGATCACTTAGTTGCTATAGAAATTTGAAATGGTACTATGCTTGTGGTACTATCATGTATCACTTTACTGTTTGACTTTGTACCTTATATATTCGTGGCATGTAGTTGTTCATTTATCCTGTATTACATTTGCATCACTATATTCATGCCTATATCCAATGTTGTCTCGCTTTGTTTGAACCATGCCGAGATGCTCATGCACCATTGTATATCTGAGTCGTGCGCTTTAATCTGATACTTGAATCAAGCTTAGACTTGTGCACCCTTTGTTAACATTGTTGCATCATGCAGCTCCAATTTTGCTTGTACTGTTTTAAGCATTAAACCATCACATGTTGTTTCATACTTTAAAAATGTGTCACTGGCTACTTGCTGACTAGATTTGCTGTTGACTTGTTGTCATGGCTTGTATACATTTTCTGCTGAACCATATCTGAACTTTTATGCACTATGTATTTGTGTTACACTGTATTTCCACTTGTCAACTAATCATGTTCTTGCTGGACATATCATTTCATCATGACATGCTAGTTATGTGCACTGTCCATATATACTTGAGCCACTTTAAGCTGCTTGCATGAGCATGCACTTGCTCTATGTTGTAATCTGATTTGTATCTTCGAGCCATGATTTTGCGGTCTTGATCATATTTTTTTTTGTGTTGCTGAGCTACCTCTTGCTTTTATCCTATTTGTACATGTTGTTAGCTTTCTTCTTGCTACTTGATCACTTATAACTTGGTTGCACCATAAAATTGCATTGACACCATACTAATTTGAGTTGCAGTGTTACACATGTAGCTTGAATTTAAACCAAACTGCCTTGTAAATTCTTGCATTTGTGTTGATTAGCTGCTCCACTGTGCCATGTTCATGTGTATTCCATCTGAATGCTTCACCATATCCATGTTCATGTATACACCATTGTGTCTTCATACTTGTGTTACCCTATTTGCTAGTGTATCTTCACTTGTTTTTCGAGCTACCATCTGTGAAAACTTGTCTCGACAATGTTTGTTGTTATACATGTATTTGGAAAAAAATAGTGTGTTTTTGCTTTCCTTCATCACCATCTTTTGAAATCTATGCTTCTTTGACATTGTTTTGTTTACTGCCATGTCTTGTACTTTGCACACTTGTTTATGCTGAAAACATTTTTGGCTTGTCTCTTGTTTGATCATGGCTCGACCATTTTTAGTTCATTTGTTTTACTTGTGCCACTATGCCATTTGATCATTTGTGTGTTGCACTGAGTCGAGATGGTCCACGTGGCTACTCCTCAGCTATGCACTGATTTTTGATTGGCGAGGCAGTGCACACGTGTGTATTTATACACGTGTGTACATACATCCATCATACAGTTTTTATGTCCTTGCTTATCAGACCTAGTCTAGAAACATGATGAGAAACACACCGTAATTCTAAGGCAAATAAAATTTAAAAATAATTTTTTTTTGCTTTTATTTCATTTTATTTTTGTTGCAGTCTACTGTGTGTGTTCTTTTGTATGTGACAGGTATAAAGATGACTGGACTGACAGGAGAATGTTGCGAAGACGGAAGATTGAAGATGAAGACAAGAAAAGTGTTAGTGTGTGTCTGTATTTGAAATGTCAACTAAGAAATAGTGTTAGTGTATATGTGAGTGTAAGTGTTGTAAAAAGAAGCTGAGTATGAAATTGAATATATTGAAATGTATATCAGTGACGTATATACAAATAGTGGAGTTGTAAATCTGTACTGTTTAAATATTGAAATAAAATATTCTTATTCAAATAAAATACTGTGTGAATATTTAAATTTATGTACAGTTGTATTTTATTTAAATAGAAATATTATATTCATGTCTGTTGTGTAGTATACCAGTACAGTTACAAACACATTCAATAATAAAATATATTTGGTTGCTATCATCAAACAAAAATCATATAATTCTGTATACAACACTGTTATATACAACAATATCCCCCTTTTGATGATGACAAACAAATAAAAGATTTTGATTGTGTTTGAACATGAAATATATTACTCCCCCTATTTGTATGCTCCCCCTACAACTGAACTCCCAATATATGTGGAAAATAAATTAAATTCAATTGACCATTCTGCCCCTAGATATTTAATTTCCAACCTTAAAATATTTTGGGTTAAATACTCATCAATCAAAATCTTGACAATTCTCCCCCTTTTGTTATCATCAAAAGAATAATAGAAATCGAAATAGTGACAAATTTAGACCATAAATTCAAATTCAGAGAGAGAATATTTATCGCAAATCCCATTTAATCAAACAAAAATCATAATGATCTTTAAATCAGCAGCAAATTTCACTTTTGGAATGAATGGATTTACGATGGATTTATAGAATGAGGAGAGTTCAATAAAAATTGAATATTTGAATACGACTTTTGAAGATTTTAAATATGCTCAAAAATGTGTTAAGCACTTGCTAACCACGCATAGCCCAAAGGTCTTATAAATGGGGTTAGTAGTAACTTAACTTTATCCTCTCTAATGAGTTCCATCCACAGCCCAAAGGTCTTTTAAGTGAGAATGGAAGCACATAGAAATTAAGGTAATTCACCCACGCATAGCTGCGAGGACTTTTAAATGGGGTGAATACCAAGGATAAATTATTTATTTAATTATTTTTATTTTATTTTTAATTCCCAGAGTAATTAGAACTCCCCAAATTAAATAAAACCATGATGAATGATAGAAATATGGTAGATATAGAAGATGGTCGTGAAATAGGCTTTAATTCAAAGATATTATAAAAATATGTCCAATCAGCATGAGATTTAAAATAACATCTCCTCTAATTATGAATTATACCATAGTCACAACCCATCACAAGTTCATAAATCTATTAATAATTTTGATGTGTTACAAAACGGTTTGAATCAATCAATAATTTCAATTTTTGAATAAATAATCAAATAATAATTTTAAAATTGAAAATATCAATTTCAAGAGGAATTTTGAATAATATCAATGCAAGTTTGAAAATCAGTTTCAAAGATCAATCAGTAGAATATGAAATTTTCTAATATTTCTAATGTTGATTGCTCCTAGACAATTTTAAAAACATTTATATATTTAATTCAAATTGTCTATGGATTTTAAAGATATTTAATCACTGATTTTTCAATTTATCGTTCAGTCACCATGATATTCAAACAAATCAAATCAATTTCCTTATCAGAGCAGCACAAGTTCATTTCCAAAGTAAGAATCATACGCGAAACTTTTAGAGAATTTTTTAAAACAAGCACAAGAAACAGTCAACGATCAAATCTGAAGATAATTATTCAAAACCACCTAAAAAAAGTCAAAAAAAATTATAATCTAGGAAATTCAACAATCAATAACGAATGATTTCAAAATCAGCCAAGTAAAAATAATGAAAATAAAAGAAATAAAAACTAAAAAGGAAAATAAACTAAAAAGGAATTGAAATAAAAATACGAGTTTAGAGATCATACCTAACTTACCATAATTGATGTGATTCAAGGAATCTCCAATCTCTGAATCCATGGTTAAGGAACTTCAAACAATTCAATAAAATGGAACAATTTGAACTTTTATCTTTTAAACACGATTGTTCCTTAGCCTATCCCCGGTACCTAAATGTTTATAGAATCGAGTGGTCTAACAAAAATTGTTTTACCTCTCTTATCTTCGTTTACACGTTTTGGTACCCAAATCCGTTTATATAACAATCCATTACTATCCACTAGCATACCCTATGGAACCCAAATTCATTTAGATTTATTCAAATTCATTTTGTTATTTTTTGGAATGCAAATTCGTTTAATTGGATTGTTTCTAAACGAGTTTTCATATTGTTTATGATTTAAAAACCCTTTGAAATTATTAGAGTTCAAAATTTCAATTTGATCAATTTCAAAGCCATTTAAACGATTTTTAAAATCATTAGGATTTTGTTTTTCAACTGGATCAAATGCAAAACTAAGTCCCTTTTTATTCTGAACAAAAAATTGATTTTTTAACAACATATTCAATGATTTCTCTCCTTTAGAAATTTAGTCAAAGCTGATTCAAGTCATTGAATTTTAAATTTAAGATCGTCATTTTCTTTCACTAAATTTGAACAACGATTAATAGTGATTTTCCTCTTTTCAGCATCAGTTTGTTTTAAAATCAAATTTTCTTTTTCAAGTGCTTTGATTTTAGCATTGGATTTAGAAATTTCAATTTCAAATTGTTTTCTCTTTTCAAGAACAAGTTTTCAGATTCTTTAAGCTTTTTAATTTCCTTTTCAAAATCACGATTTTCGTTCTTCAAATTCATGTTTTCACTTTTAAGTAACTCAAAATTAGTTTTGAATTTCAAAGAATCGTTACTCAAAAAATGACATTTTTCGCATTTTGAAAATGGTGAATTCTTAACTTTTTCAAGTTTTCTTTCTAAACTGTTATTTTCTTGAACCAGTTTTGACCTATTAGATTTTAATTTCTTAACTTCTAGTTCAAGAGAATCAATGGTTTTTGTGAGATCGTGACACATTAAAATTAAATCTTTATAAGTGAAATTCGATACCTCACTTGAATCCTCTTCACTACTTTCCGAATCAGATTAAGCTATAAGACACAAGTTAGCTTCCTCTTCATCACTTTCAGAAACTTCTTCTCCTTCCTTATCATTCCATGTAGCAGCAAAAGCCTTCTTCTTTCTTCTGAACTTCTTCTTTTTTCATTTTTGAGCTGTGGGAAATTTGGTTTGACATGTCCGGGTTTCTTGCAATTGTAGCAAAACACTTCATCATCTGAACTTTCGGACTTATTAGTTTTTGAATTTTTCTTTTGTGATTTGTAATTTCCTTTGGCCCATTTTCTCAAAACCATGGCTAGTTCTTCAGCGGGATCTTCATCATCACATTCAACTGTATTATTTAGAGTGATCGTCTTTTTCTTTAATTCAGAATTCTTTCTTCTCTTGCTTTTAACTCCATCTCGTAAGTGATGTGATTTCCAATCAACTCCTCCATGCTTGTTTTATTCAGACCTTTTGATTCTTGGATCGTCGTCACCTTAGCTTCAAAATTCATCGGTTGCACTCTCAATATTTTTCTGATCAATTTCACTTCGGTATAGGTTTTGCCAAGAGCTTTTGCATTGTAGACTAGAGATGAGAAATGTCCATACATCTCTTTTATATCTTTGTCACTTTGCAAAGAGAAATTTTCATATTCGTTGCTGAGTAGAGCGAGACGAGTTTCCTTCACTTGAGATGTACCTTCGTGTGTGACCTCCAGCGTATGCCATATTTCCTACGCAGTCTCACAATGAGAAATTCGATTAAATTCAATTTTATCAAGAGCACAGAATAAAGCATTCATCGCTTTGGCATTAGTTGAAATTAATTTTCTATCATTAGCATCCCACCTGTCTTTTGATTTTGGAACATCAATACCATTAACAATAACAGTGGGAGTCCTATAACCCGTTTCGATAATATCCCATACATCATAATCGACCGAACTCAAATAAATTTTCATCCTAGCTTTCCAATAGGCATAATCAGTTCCATTAAACATTGGTGGCCTAGCTATGGACTGACCCTCAGAAAAAACGTTATTAGACAGATTCATGACTCTAGAGTTAAAATAAAATAAAAACATGCTCTAATACCATTTGTAGAATCTAATTTAACCCTAGAGGGGGGAATAGTGTTTATCGTATATTTTCACAGAGTAATTAAATAATAACAGCATAGATAATAAGCAGAATAAATACGGAAAATAAATAACACACAGATATACCCAACTTCGGCAAAACCCTGCCTACTGCTGCATTCCCCAAGGTTTCTACTAGGAGTTAAAACAATCTCTACGCTTATAATCCCCTGTAAACTCGTGACACTCGCTCCCAACTGTTCTTAACCTACGCTCAAAACGCTGCACTGGTTTCTATCTCCGAAAGCAGATTTCCCCGAATTACAAATACTGTAATTCGTCTCCCTAGTTTTCAGAGACAAACTAGAAAACTACAGATTTGATTACAAATTGAAATTGAAAAAATGAATAAGAAAATAAAAACCCTTATAAAACAAATTTAGAAACCCTTACGAGTTTAAATTAGATGGGTTATCCCCTTTTAAAAAACAAGTAGGTCGGCCCTTTTTATTTGCTTCACCCCTTTTCACTTGAGCCCGATCACTTTGTTAGTCTTTGGAAAAAAAATGGCGGTGGCGGCTTTGCTCTGCTATTTAGGGTTTGCTTCCTCCATGAAATTGAAGATTAAGCGGCAATTGATTTTAGGGTTTCGATTCTCTTTCAATCTGAAGGTTGCCGCTTTCTCGTGTGATGGTCTCGAGTTTCTGGTGGCTTTCTTCTTCGATTGGACGTTGGATTTCGATCCAAGCTTACTCCTTTTATGGTATGAATTTTAATTTGAGTTTCAGTTTTGAATTAGTGCTAGAACTTAGATGGTTTTGAAAGCCGTTGATGATTGGGTGTTAAATAGGGTTTCAAGTCCGAATAATTCTCTGATTTCGTATTAAGATTTGATTTGGTATATACGAAATTTGTATGTGAATTTTGGGGCTTTTTAATCTGCTGAAATCCTGGGTAATTCGATTTGTATATATCCATGATTTTTGGAATTTGATTGAGGTTGAAAAATTCAAACTTCCTGGAGGCTTGCATGATATTTCATTGCTTTGACTTGGTCGTGAATTCTGGAATTTTGATTCTTATTTTTGGCTTAACTTTTTTAATACTGCTCTTTTAAAAAAAACTGATATGAATAATTAGCTCAACACAATCACGCCTCTTCCTTGAAGCACTTATTTGATAAGAACAGATGCTAAATTTTTACCATACATCCATTGCTTGTTCTGTCTTATTAATGGCACCCTCAATTGATGCATTGATCACTTAGTTGCTATAGAAATTTGAAATGGTACTATACTTGTGGTACTATCATGTATCACTTTACTGTTTGGCTTTGTACCTTATATATTTGTGGCCTGTAGTTGTTCATTTACCCTATATTACATTTGCATCACTGTATTCATGCATATATCCATTGTTGTCTCACTTTATTTGAACCATGCTGAGATGCTCATGCACCACTGTATATCTGAGCCATGGTAGCTTGAATCTGATACTTGAACCATGCTTAGATCTGTGCACCCCTTGTTAACATTGTTGCATCATGCAGCTCCAGTTTTGCTTGTACTGTTTTAAGCATTAAACCATCACATGTTGTTTCATACTTTAAAAATGTGTCACTGGCTACTTGCTGACTAGATTTGTTGTCGACCTGTTGTCATGGCTTGCATACATTTTCTGCTGAGCCATATCTGAACTGTTGTGCACTATGTATTTGTGTTACACTATATTTCCACTTGTCTACTGATCATGTTCTTGCTGGACATACCATGCCATCACGCCATGCTAGTTATGTGCACTGTCCATATATACTTGAGTCACTTTAAGATGCTTCCATTAGCATGCACTTGCTCCATGTCCATGATTTTGCTGTCTTGACCATATTTCTTTGTGTTGCTTGCTTTTTTCCTATTTGTACATGCTGTTAGATTTCTTCTTGCTACTTGATCACTTATAACTTGGTTGCACCATAAACTTGCATTGACACCATACTAATTTGAGTTGCAGTGTTACACATGTAGCTTGAATTTAAACCAAATTGCCATGTAAATTCTTGCATTTGTGTTGATTAGTTGCTCCACTATTTTTCCATTTTGCTCATGCCATGTTCATGTGTATTCCATCTAAGTGCTGCACCATGTCCATGTTCATGTATACACCATTGTGTCTTCATATTTGTGTTGCCCATGTCTCAACAATGTTTGTTGTTATATAAGTATTTGGAAAAAATTAGTGTATATTTGCTTTCCTTCATCACCATCTTTTGAAATCTATGCTTCTTTGACATTGTTTTGTTTACTGCCATGTCTTGTACTTTGCACACTTGTTTATGCTGAAAACATTTTTGGCTTGTCTCTTGTTTGATCATAACTCGACCATTTTTAGTTCATTTGTTTTACTTGTGCCATTATGCCATTTGATAATTTTTGTGTTGCACTGAGTCGAGATGGTCCACGTGGCTACTCCTCAACTATGCACTAATTTTTGCTTGGCGAGGCAGTGCACGTGTGTATATTTATACACGTGTGTATATGCAGCCATAAGACAATTTTTATGTCCCTTCATATCAGACCAAGTCTAAAAACATGATGAGAAACACACCTTAATTCTGAGGCAAATAAATTTTAAAAATAAATTTTTTATTTTCTTTTATTCCATTTTATTTTTGTTGCAGTCTACTGTGTGTTCTTTTGTATGTGACAGGTATGAAGATGACTGGACTGACAAGAGAATGCTGTGAAGACGGAAGATTGAAGATGAAGACAAGAAGAGTGTTAGTGTGTATCTGTATTTGAAATGTCAACTGAGAAATAGTGTCAGTGTATATGTGAGTGTAAGTGTTGTAAAAAGAAGCTGAGTATGAAATTGAATATATTAAAATGTATATCAGTGATGTATATACAAATAGTGGAGCTGTTAATCTGTACTGTTTAAATATTGAAATAAAATATTCTTATTCAAATAAAATATTGTGTGAATATTTAAATTTCTGTACAGTTGTATTTTATTTAAATAAAAATATTATATTCCTATCTGTTGTGTGGTATACCAGTACAGTTACAAACACATTCAATAATAAAATATATTTGGTTGTTATCATCAAACAAAAATCATATAATTGTGTATACAACACTATTATATAAACATATTGGCCCTTACTAGTAGTTGTGTAAGTATCTGTTTTCCTATTTTAGTTGAAATACTAGAAGGCTTATTTGAAAACTAAACTTTGATCAGATGATTTAACACGCTAAAAGAAGTGTAAATGCATAACTAAAAAGGAAACAACAAATTCAATAAAGCCACAAATTTGACAAATTATGAGAAAAGATGAATAAAAGTAAAAATTTCCAAGACAAGATGAAAAAGAAATTTTTCTTATGTAGATTGTGCTAGGATAGGAAAATAGGGGAATCTTTATAAATAGTTTCATAAAATCTAAGTACGGTTGGAGAAAGGTCGAAAAAGAAAAACGGGAGATGTGAAGTTTTCCATTTTCCGCTTTTTTGTAACATAAGAAATCGAATTTAGAAAATTAGATTTTTCCGAAATTCGAAAAAAAAATAAAGTTGGTTGGTAGGATTTTGGATGCAACAATTGGATGAACTGCGCTCTTTCTCTACAAGAATGTGGGAAATTTGGATGAAAATATATTTTGATTTTCAAAATATTGCATTAATGTAGAACTGCCAGTATATTTAGGATGTGAACATCATATTTTAAAAAGGATTTTTGAAACATTTGCATACACATAGGAGGTACCGCTTAGGCATACAAGCATTATTGTGTTGTATTTCACTTTGCACAAGTGCACAATATTTGCAAAAATTGGATGCACACATGATGAATGTATATTATGTGCGGGGTTAATTGATTTTCACCCTTATCAAATTTCGGGGACGAAATTTCCTAAGGGTAGGAGAATGTAACACCCCACATTTTATGACAATTTAATAATTAAATAATGCATATGTATGTGTGTATGTATGTGTGTGTGTGTGTGTATATATATATATATGTATATGCACAGACATAAATGTATATGTGAAGAATAAAATAAAGATAATGCAAATAAAAATGTAATGCATGCATTAAAATAAAGAAAGGATTGATTGCATGCAGTGTAAGTATGTTGCATGCACTGATTATGCATTAATAATAAAAGAGAAATAAAAGAAAAAGATTCATGCAATGGTTTAAATGGAATATTATAACAAACATGAAAAAGAGGAATGAGAAGAGAACAATAACTACCATTGTTCTAAGCCTTATTAACAGTAGCCTTAGTAGTCTAGTTGGTTAGAACATGTGACTTGCATACAAGAGGTACAGAGTTAGATCCCTGCCACCGTCATATTTTTGTTTTAAGGGAACGGCTAAAATAACACATGTTCATGAGAGAAAATATGTACAAACGCACATATAAGGAAAAATATACATATAAGGAAGTAAAGAAAATATATGTATATATATATATATGAGAATGTATATGTATATATGTGCGAAAATGTATATATACAAGAGATAAAGTTCAAGATAAGGCTACAATCAATGAAATATAGCAAGAATCAAATAACGGTGCAACACCGTTTGAATTTTGAAAACGAAACAAAAGTTGTGCATATATGTACATACATAAATGGTCATTAGAAGTTTTGTATACATATAAGGACCTTATATACGAACATATTCAAATCAATTCAAAACTGAAGACCATATGCAGAAAAAGAAAAAGAAAATTTATAGCCGGGGTCGACCCAGGCATGGGGGCTCGACCCACCCTAGATCCAGTCAGGTTCGTTAACGAATCTGGACTGTTTTCTCAACCAAGTTCAAATGCTAACTCAGCGCTGCGTGTACGATAAGATCCTGAACACCTATAAATAGGCTAGCAGAGCCTAGCCTAAATCTCACATTCTAGGAGACAACGTCTAAGCTCTGCCATTCTTTCTCCTCCTCAAATCTCTTCAGAAAAAGAAGATAATTAGTTTAGGAAAATTCTGAATCAAAATCTGGAGGAAAAGGATGGATATTAATTATAAGGTGTTCAGAACCATATTCAAAGTGAGGTAATTTTCTAGATCCGGTCTACTCAATTTTCTTCCTCTTTCTTTCCTTTTTATTTTAGTAAAAATTATGAACCCATGGTTGTTAGGTTCTGAATACAATTAGGGAAAATCATGGAATGCTAGCTGGACCAGATCCAGGATTTGGAAAGCAAATGAGGTGATTGGATTTAAGTTATATCATTTTTGATAATGATATATTATCGTTTAACATTCATCGTTATTGTACAATGTGAATTTGCTAGAATAATTAAAAGTATTGAAATGCTATTATGACATATTGAAATATTAATATTAATATTAATATTAATATGTTGGAAAATTCACATGTTGAAACACTGAATATGCTGAAATGTTCACCTATAAACTTGTTAGAAATACGTGTAGCGATTACTATTGTTATAATTTCAAGTTAACTTGTGACATTTATGTACCTGAACCATTAGCTGTAGAAATTGAGAAAATTACATGTTAGTTTGTTTAATTTGAACAATTCCATGATTAAATGATTACATGTTAGAATGGAATTTATTGCATGTTAGAAAGAACATGTGACATAAATTGGGCTTAATATGATGACATGAAAAATATAGATTACAGTAAAAATTTGAAAGAACGGACACGCCTAAGTTATATAGAAAATTTACAGTAAATAGGAAACTATAACCGTGCTTTGACACGAGGTTAGATTACACTTGTGGTAGAAATCTTCCCGGAACTGCCTGGCATATCCAGCATCTACAAGTGGTAAATCTAATGTGAGGTGTCTAAGTGTATAAATAAAACATGTAACGGTGCTAAGACACAAGGTTAAATCAACTTGTGGAAGAAGTTTGCCCGGAACCGCCCGACAAATCCAGCATCCACAAGTGGTAGGCTTAATGTGAGAGGTTTAGTACATAAGCATGTATATAAATATAAAAGGATAGAAATAAATGGCATTGATTGCGATTAATGGAAATGCATGGAAATGGGTAAGGAAATAAATGAAAGTGACAACAGTAAAAGAAATAGAATGAACGAGGAATGATAATAAACTATTATGAATAAACTACATTAAAGAGAATGTTATATAATAGGTAGACTTGTCCTAGGGACAAGTGGATATTATAACTTAGATTAGAATAAACTAGTGAGAAAATGAGATAATGAGAAAAGTGGTACTTAATTGTAAATTAAGTAATCAGCAAATGGGGGAAATTTTATGAAATGTAAGAAGTTGTACTTAATTATAAACTAAGTAATTTGAAAACTTGGAAATCTGAAATCTGGTGATAAGAAAACAATGTTAAGGCTTATCCTAGGGACAAGATGAAATTATAACATATTATAATAAATGGAAAGGAGACTTATTAGTGAACCTTAGTTAACAGAACTAAGTTAATAAGTAAACAATGATAAGTTGTAGTGACAATGTAAGCTGGAATTATGATTAAATAGGAAAGAGTGAGGCAAACTTATGAAATGAAATAAGTTATATTTAATCATAAATAATGACAGCCACGTTAAAAGGAAAACATGTGAATTGAGATATACTTAATTAAGTAGAACATGTTATTGTGACTATGAAATAAAATAAGAATATAAAGGGATTGTGGATTACAGACCTTGGATCACAATCTAGGAAATAACATGTTGAGGGTTTATTAATAAACTTAAATGGGTTAAGTTATATGACTGAAATTAATAAGCAAGAGGAACTTGGTAACTTGAATAATAAGTCAATGTGGATGAGAATAACCAAGTTAAATGGAAGCCTAATGAGGTAAAGCAAGCGCATAAAGGAACGTTTAGACATAGGGTTTAATAACGTTTAAAATGACGCGCTTGGACCAGTCCGCACGTTGGAGGGTGAATAACCCAACGGGGTAGATCACCATGGTGTCATGAGGCACGAGGGGAGCGCACATTCATCTGATTATTCTGTCGGCTCTGAAGGACTGGAAGGGGAAGCACGCGGCTTCTTGAGATACGTAAGGTGCTTCTGGTAGTCCTCTGTGCGGTGGCAGATGTTTATGATGTGCTCGTAGAGGTTGGAACTGCACGTTACTACCAGGTGGGTGGGTCTTGACTACAAAAATAGCTTTGCAGTCAGAATACTGTGACGAGGTGACACTAGGGTGATTCGGCGGTCGCCTCAATGGGGAGGCAGAGGTCAGGAATATAGCTAAACCCAATAGACCATTCACCTTTCACTATCAAGGTATGTTGGTTGAGGGGAGACGCCAACTGGATGTTTAGATTTTTTTGTTAGGGGAAAGTCGCTTAGCTCTTGTAGTTGAGGGAGGGGCCGAGGTGGGGCCATAGCCACCATGGAAAACAGACCCTAGGAATATCCATACTTTGAGGCTTTTAAAGGCGGGCCTGTATAGATATGGAAAAGCTCCAGACCGAGTTCCGCGTTTCTTGTATAGCCCTGCCACAGAACTCGGTGCACGTTATGTGCGGTTAAGGCATTGAATACGATTGAGGATATGTAAGTGGGAAAGTCTATATACATGCATGTCTGCTCTGGGTGGTATATCGTAGACTTGAGGACATTACTTTGGTATGGAATCTGATTCGATCAAAGGTGGCAGTCAGTACGCTTACATAACATAGTAATGACAGATATATGTAGAGCGTAACATTGTTATGTAGAGATCCGTACGTCACTACGGCGTAATATGAGGGACTGCGTTTATTTCTATGACATTATGGTGGAGACCATGTGAGTGGGGTGCCATGGGGTGTACCTTAATATTGGGGGGTAGCTACATATATAATGTATTAGATTAATCCACTGGGAAGTAAATGGGTACGACGTGTGTGTAAGCCTTTAGTGTTGTTAACCCAAGTAACCTAATAAATAAAAAGATGTGATTGAACGGTATATGTAGGATTATCCACAGTGTATAGTTTAAATCCAATCACCAAAAATTCTGTTCTGGCCCCTTTCTCATAACATACTCGCAGGTTAGATTTGTGGCGGAGATATGATAGCTTTGGATACTGGTTAGACAGTATTATTACTACGGTAAGTATATACTTTGATTATATTATACTTTATCCATTCAGTTGTGAGATATTTTCTGTGCTTTGATATATTTTATATCTCTGTCTTTTCTGCAGGATACCAGAGCAACCAACACGGGTTTTGATGGATTGGAATTTTGAAAAAAAAAATCGGTTTGTCGGAATTCGGGTTGTTACATCTATGGTATAAAAATCTTATTTTTATCACAATACTCACCGTCTAACATCATATATGATCAGTGCTAAACATAATTAAACATACTTAATATACGGTTAACAGCTAATCAAGTTCAACCCTTTCTACGCGAGTTTCGGTTTCTCACCTTCGGGTTCCAGTCCGCCAAACTTTATACGGAAGGAATTCGGACTCGCACACACAACTCTAACACTCCTATGGAGCCTACAAAATTTGTCGGTGACTCATGGGACTGGATCTGGCAGTTATTGGGTTCCAGCACCACATAAACACACTTAAACTCACGGATACTGTAACATCCCGAAATTTTAGCAATTTAATAATTAGTTATTTTAATTATTTTAATATAATCGTTTCGTAATTCAAATGGTTTGAATTTAAATAATTTTGATTATTTAATTATTATAAATAGTAGAATAATAAATTTAATCTCTGAAATAGTTGGAAATAGTTAAATTTGTAATATTGTGTAAAATGCATAATATAAGATAATTTGTTGAGTTTATATTCGATTTATGGTATCGAATATATTAATTTAACAATGCTTGGACGTATTAATTTTAATATAATTATAAACGAGCTCGTAACATCGCGGTAGTTCGTAATTGAATGTTTTGAACTTCAACTAAATATACTGGATTCATTATAAGTCGGATTTCTTCCAAACAAGAAATGTTCGAATCTAATTAACTGTATTTTTCTAATATAAGTGAAAAATCGAGATTTCGTCTTATAGAATGTAAGTTATGTCCAAATCAAATTTTTTAATAGTCGTTATGGAATCGTTTATAAACCATAACGATTTATTTAATATAATTAAATATTGGTCTCGAATTCGGATAAGATTTTTAAGGCGTATTTTTAATTTAATTTATAGTTTTTTTCCATAATTTTTAATTTGGGAAAATATGCAACTTTTTGTTCAGCGTATTTTACACCCTATATTATCATTTTGGAAATTCACAGAGTAAGTCAACTTGTCTACTTTATTTTAGTTCTATGATTGTGACACATCCCTCACCGCAATTTTATTCTCATTTTTGTTCGTACATTAACGGAATTTTACGTAACGGGGTTTACCAAACCATTTTAACTCAAAAGAATTTGCTGATTTAATAAAGAGGAATGAATGGCACAAAGATGCCATGTATGAGACCAGTTAAGCACACACCTGTGCAAACCAATACAGAGAGTCATGGATCGTCTACACATTTTCTTTTATATCTTTATTTATATGAAATAATTTCCACATTTTCTTGGTAGCCAAGCATCGTACTGTCCCCATTAACAGTAAAAATCACCCTGAAACATCTAAATCTACAGACCTACTACCCTAGTTTCCTTCACTGCCAAGGAGTGGTACCACTGGCGCAGAATACCTAACAAATAAAAGCATGCCTACCCTAATGATACAGCAACCCATACCCTTGGCCATCAAGTAATTGTAGCAATATAAATATACATGATCTTATTCTACTTTTCCTTTATCTGGAATCATAACATATACGCAACCATCAATGTTGTTGTTCCAAGGAGAAGCTCAAGCCGTGCATTTCAACGGCTTAAGAAAATTCAAAAACAATAATAAACTCCCCTAAAATTTACAAGTTTTATATTTCTAGGATACTTGAATTAAGGCTTTTGTCTGATGTTTTTCATTGGGTGCGGCATGGTTCAGCAAGTTCGAAAAAAAATTACAATGGGTTAGGATTCAGGTGTGTGCTCTTCTCTCTACGTTCATATTGTGTATATGAGTGAATGTGGGGGTGCAGTGCACGTTTCAGTTGAACTAATATTTTGTGTTTGCGGGGAAGCAAACAGGATGGAGTAGGTTTTTATTTTTAGAAGCGTGAAGGAGGGTAGAAGTTGGGGATGTTCGGCCATGACAAACAAAAAGGAAGGAAGAGGATACGCTACTATCCTCTATAGCGTTGGTTTCAAGGTGAGTCGCAAGGAGCAGGAAGGTAAGAGGGAGACGGGGGTGAAGTTTGCATGAAATTTCATGGTGAGACGGAGGTGCAGTTAGGTGGCGTTTCATGGTAGAAGAAAGAAGCTTGCGGAAGGAGGGGATGAGCGGTGGTGATTTTGATCGATTCAGTAAACAACCATAGGTGAACGAGGGGTTTAAATTCTTTTCAGGATAGTGAATGAGATATGCAAGAGCTCGCGTTTTCTTTATTTCGTGGAAGAAAAGGATGTGGTACAGGGTGCAGTTGATTTACTAACATGGGTCGATATGCTTATGGTAAAGCCCAACCCTTTTTAAAAATAAATTTAAGTTTAGTTTTAAATTAAAGCCCTGATACTTCACTGAAGAGAATAGAAGTATAAAATGAATATATAACGAATTTGAACAAGCAACTAAGATGGATATAAAATCCGGTGACTCGGACAAGAACACGTATAATTATATATAACTATCACGCATCAAAGAATAAAGAGTACGTAAATATTAGTGTAATTTATAAGTAAACTTTTAAGCAGGAAGGGAGGAAGTGATTTAAATTGTTCGGCTGTGATAATGAAAATATTGGAGGGGGTTGCGAAAATCATTAGGGAGAAGGTACTGTAGTCACATGGGCAGTGGAATTTATTTTTGTTATTGGGCTGAAGAGGAAAGGCCCTGAAAATGTAGAAATAAAATTTAGTTTAAATTTAATTTTATTTGCATATGAACTTGTAAATATAATATCTTAGTCGTATAATGTCAGATTGACGAACCGTTTGTCACGTCGGGATCGTATGGACGCAGGCTATGCGATGAAGCTGGTTTGGAACTGTTTGGAGCTCATTTTGAATTTATTACAAATTTAAAACGCCGGATTAAATCAACCAGTGTTAATCGTTAATCAACGATTAACGACCAAGGTGAGTAAACTCACTAACTCTGTCCAGTTTTATAATTTTATGAACGTTATTTAATATTGATAAAAATGATTGAATGTTGTTTATGATGGTTGTTTGGATGGTTTACGAATTAATTGGTTGAAAGTATAGATATCGTTATATATATATAAAATGTTGCTTAAATATTGATTCTATTTATTATAATATTTCATATTGATATGAAATTAGTGTTATTTATCTTGATTAACATCTGTGGATGCAGAGAAACAGGTTGGAGGAATCCAAATGGATTCGTTGACAATTTTATTGTTGATTTTCATATATTACATTATACGATGTGACGAATAATCTGTGGTTGATTATTGTATGGTTGGGATGTTCGAACAACATAAATACCGTAAAATATATTCGAATATATTGGAAAAGAAAATATGGGTTTTAAAAAAAAGGAAATTTCTAATTTAAAAATAGAAGTTGAATTTCGAATAAACTAGAATATAATTTTTAATTGTATTAAAACAAGTAGTTCGATTTATAAACGATGTTTTAGAAATGAAAGGGATTAATTATTATTGAATAATTTGGAAATATAAAAATGAATTTAGAAAGAGGAATCTGGGGAATCATTTCAAACGGAAACGACGAAATTATTTCGATGTTCGAAATATGAATAGAATTGAGATAAAACCATACGGATTTGTAATTAAAATTTGATGATGTCTAATGTTATTAATATAATTTGTTTTTAGAAATTATATAGTATATAAATTTGGAATTTGACAAGATATTTAAGGTTAAGTTTGTAACCAATAAATTATAATAGAATATGAAGTCGAGATTTAGTTATAAACTTGATTTATAATTGACAAGCGGTTTGCTTATAAATGGAATTTATGAAATGAAATATGAATGTATATATATACGCATGCAATATTTTGGTTATTAATTCATTAATAACTTTCCTATGCAATCTCTATTTTTAGCTGGCAAATTAATGTAATGTTTTATTCCTTTTAATGCATTGTTTTGTTCCCTTTTTAATGCATTCATTCGGATTTCAATTTGCAGCTAATTTGTTGTCTACTTTTCATGCATGTATTTATTTATGCACTTATTTATTTCTGTTTTTAACTTGCACTTTTTTATTTCAACATTAGGATTATTTCTTAACCCTTTTATTATTTAATTAAATGCGGGGTGTTACATTCTCCCTCCCTTAGTAAATTTCAACCCTGAAATTTGGTAAGGGTAGAATTAAGTAATTCCTCGCATAATTCACAACCATCAAGTGTACATCCAATTTTTCAACCAATTGTGCACTTGTGCAAAGTGTAATACAACATAGTAATACACGGATATAATGAATGTCTAAGTGATACATCTTATATGAATGCAAATTTTCTTGAAAATCTTTTGAAAACATGATGCACACACCCTCAATATACTGACAATTTCTATATGAATGCAATATTTTGAAAATCAAAATACTCTTTCATCCAAATTTTCCTGCACTCAAAGAGCAAGAGCGTAGTTCATCCAATTTTTTGCATCCAAAATCCTTCCAACCCACTTTAAACTTTTGAATTTCATAAAAAAACTAATTTTCTAAATTCGACTTCTTATGTTACAAAAAGGTGGAAAACGGTATCTATACTTGGATTTTATGCAACTATTTTATAAAGATTCTCTATCCTCCTATCCAAGCATAGTTCTCATAAGAAAATTATCTTTGTTATTTATTTTCTTCTTCAATATACTTATGAAAAAACCCATTTTTCCCCATTTCTCGAAATTTTCCATTTTTCTCAACTGTCAAGTTTGTTGCTTTACTGGATCCGTTGTTTTCATTTTAGTTATGTCATTACTCTTTTCTTAGCTTATTTAACTTAGCCCATTGATCTAAGCTTGGTCTTCAAATAAGCCTTCCAACCCTTCAACTAAAACAGGAAAACAAGCATTCTACACAGCTACTATCAAGGGCTAAGAATCCTACGACCGTGTCCCCTTTGAAAAAGAAAAGTCCAAACCAATGGATCTAAACACTTACTTACCCTTTACCATCTGGTAGTTACAACTAGTCCTTGCTGTATACTAACAGTCTTTTCCAAGCAACAACCTAGGCTCTATAATGCTTACGCATTCTACGGGAGCTTACCACTATTTCAAAATTGTCCCTGCTATTTACTTATAGCCTCAAAATAATTCACGTCTTTCCTAGGTACTAATCTTTGCCTAATCCATGATTTAAAAAAACATGATTTAAGCTTATCATTTATTTCCTTCCAAAAATTAAAAGTTTTAAAACTTTTCTTCTACTTCATTAAAACTTATTTTTTTTTCAAATCATAAAAATATGACATCTCTAAAAAACACAAAACTCTTTTTTCAAATCATAAAAACTAGACTAGACAAGGACAACTATTTCAAAATTAAATTCACCTCTATTATTTCTTATTATGTCGGTTCAATTGCTACACCAGTTTATTTTCTTGCAACTAGGTGCAAACATCTACTTTATTCTAAACTTTTACAACTTATTTTATTCACCTACCCAAAGTTTATGTCATAACATTTGTCAAAAATATTACCAAAAGAATAGAGATTTTCAAAATTTTCGTTAGCGAAAATTTTAGTTTTTGACAAAATGTAATCTTTTCTATGTTTTGTTAATTAATTCTTTCATACATTAAAACTAGCGAGCTATACATGATTTTTAATGTACACATTTTCCGAAAGAATTGAATTTTGACAAAAATTTCATATGAAATCACTGTTTCCAAGATATACCCTAAAAACCAATATGTATCTTTCAAATATATTACTCACATTTTTTTCAATCATAAAAATTCCTCTTTTTATTTCAAAAATTGTTTCTACACAATTTGTCTAGTACATACTTTAACAATTGTAAACTTTTAAGGTCAAAACTTTAAAAACACTATAATTTATTTCCCAAAAGCTTTTAAAATTTCAAATTCTTAAAAGTTAACAATAGGGCTAGACTCAAAGTGGGTTTCTAACTTACTTAGACTTACCTAGATATCACCACATAGTCATTTCTCTCAAATATATATATTCCTAATTCATTTTCTCTCTTTTCATTTCCCAATTTGTATGGCTCAACTACCAAACCAACTAATCCAAGGATACTAGTATATCATATACCGATATATAAGATTCATGTTTCTCCAATAAAAAGAACATTGTACACTTTTCACCCAAACCACCTTAAGGCCTCAAATTTCCATAATCATTCCTCTAGTGTGCATAAGTGATATCCCAGTTCTGTGCATAAACCGTTCCTCCTATTTAGTGGGTTTCTTTATGGATCTAGGTGTGTGTATATATATAATATTTATATTTTAAGAATACAAATACGTTCACTCACTATCGATACAGGAATCATGAAGCTAAGCTCTAATACCAGATGTGACAACCCGAATTCAGGCAGACCGGTTTTTTTTCAAAAATCTCAATCTATCGAAACTCGAGTTGGCTTGTTTGGTATCTTGCAAAAAAAGACAGAGATATAAAATATATCAGAGCTCAGAAATCATCTCACAGTGGAATGAAATAAAATATAATCAAATATAGCCTTGTGAAAGTAACAATACTACCTAACCAGTATCCAAAGCTATCATATCTCTGCCATAAACCAAACCTGTGAGTATGTTATGAGGAGGGGTCAGATCACAAATTCTGGTGACTGGACTTAAATTACACATTCTGAAATAACCCTGCATATACTATTCAGTTAAATTTTCTTATTTATTGGGTTGTTTTGGATTAATAGCACTCAAGACTATACACACACGTCGTACTCATCTACATCGCAGTAGATTAACCTAATATAGTACATATGTAGCTACCCCAATATATATTACACCAGAAAATGCTTTTAACAGTGTTTCAAAAACGCTGTGTTAGGCTATTACGGCGTTTTGACAAACGCTGTAAAACGACATGTGGTTGTAAGCGTACAAATTTTATGAGCATTAGGAGGAACGTTGTAGAAGATTATATTTGACAGCGTTTATAATGTGTTGTCGATGGTTTCTAACAGCCTTTAAAGAATGTTGTTGAAAGCACACGCATTTATGTTTTATATTTTGAACAACAGTCTATAAACGTTGTTAATCACTTCTACAGCGTTTTCATTTTGCTGACATAGTTGTTTTTCTATATTTTTGCCAGCATTTCATAAACGCTGTAATTAAATATTCCACTTTTTTTTTTCAAAGTAACAACAGCATTGAATAAACGCTATTTTTGTTGCTTTGACTTTTATAGCATTTATATTTTGCTGTACTATCATAATATTTATGTACATATCATCAGCACTTGAATATATTTTAAGCAACTACTATCCATAATATGATTGAATCAAACATAAAAAGTACCATAAAAACATGTAACTATTAATCATTTACATAAATTACATAACGCAATATTCGTAAATAAAGACATCATCTATAAGTCAAGTTTACATAATTTTCATAAATAAAAATAGACCATAAACTAAGTTCATATAATATTCCTTAAACAAAGACACAACATCTGTAGACAAACACAATATACATAAAACAAGTTTGCATCAAACATTATAACAAGATGGGTTTCCACAAAGTTTCATATGCTTACTATGGATGAAGCACATGTCTTCTTCTTTTCTGCACCAATGGTCTTTAATTACCTACAATGGAAAAAATCAATAAGCTAGTGATTCTATTAGTAGTATTCTCGCCAATTTTTGTTATATTCAAATGACATGTGTCTTTGTTTATGGAATGTATAAAGACTGAAAATTTTACTGGTTTGCTTGTTGTTGAGATACATGTCAGGTTGTTCGAATACATATTTATTATTACAATTACTATTGCTATTGCTATTGTTATTATTATAATATATTTATAAAACTTAATTAACTTATTTTTCAAACATATTTAATTTATTGCAATTATTATTTAAGAAACATAGTTAATTTCATTAAATTATTATTATTATAAATTTAGTTAATTTCTATGGAACTTAGTTGATGTGGTTAATATATATAATCTATTATTAATTTTATAAACTTACTTAATCATTAGTATTATTATTATAAATTTGTTAATTTTTATGAAAATTAGTTAACTTTGTTAATATTTTATACTTATTATTATTATAAGTTTAGTTAAGTGTTATTATTATTACCATTATTATTATTAGTTTAAACTTGCTAATTTTTGTAAAAACAGGTTAACTTAGTTAAATTTTACATTGCTTGGTTAATTTTTATGAACTACGTTACTTTTTATATATCATTGTTAATTTTTATAAAATTGACAATTTAGTTAATTTTTTATAATACCTAGTTAATTTTGTAAATCTTAGTTAATTTTCATAAAATATAATTAATTTATTATTATTCATAAAACTTATCTAATTTATTGTTGCTATTATTATTATAAATTTGGTTAACAATTTATTATTGGATGTTATTATAAACTTAGTTTATTATTATTATTTATATTATAAACTTGCCAATACTTACAAAACTTATTCAATCTAGTAAAAAAATTATAATACTAATTTATTCATTAGTTCAATAATCATACAATTTAGGAGCATAGTTATGTAAATCAAACACTACTGCAAAATCAAAATCACTAGTGATGAACTGAAGCAAACCCAAACCTGGTCACAAATGGGATAGGTACCACTTCTCTTATCCACTCCAGGGTTCTATAAATCATATTCTGCAGGATAACATTATAAGGCATTAGAGGATTCAACAATTCTAGTATAAAATGTAGGCAAATAATCAGGTGTCGTACGTATGCCACTGCATGACTGCACAGTTAAAATTCTGAAAAGAGCAAAGTATTATCATCTAAAACAAGTGCAGCGTCGACTGTCTTAATATTCATGAAACTAGAGGTTGTACCACAAACTAAGTATAATAATGATAACGACAATAAATAATCATCATATATTCAAATTAATGTTGGTGATGGCTCAAAGCGAATCCAACAATTTTATCAATACCTGCATGACAAGTAAAAATTGAATGGACTGCAAAAAGGAACAACTGCTGCTAACTATAAAAAGAGAAAATACTCACTTTCGTTTGTGACTGTTTGAATTTAACTGGAAATTGCTTTCAGATCTTTGCACTCTAATCTTGAGCGGTTTAAGAACTGTACAAAAATAGCTAATGAGCAATCTAAATAAATATATGAACAAGTGTTTTATCATTTTCAGTTTGAAAACTGATGCAACCCTCGGTAAAAATGTTATAATAAGACATCAGATAAAAATCATAAACTGATAGTATTGAAGCAATAAAAAACTGGCATGATTTCTGGAAGATGATAGTTGATCGATGTAACAATAGCTTATGTAAAGAAAAATGTTCATATAAGCACATTAGTAAAAACAACATCAACGATGCAAACAATAAATAAAACTATAGTCACTATGGAACGAATATGGAAAAAGAAAGACAGGCGCAGACTAAGGAAGGCTTTGAAATACTAGATTATCAGTTAGCACTCACAGATTGAATGCTTGAAATATTAGCTTCAGCTTTAAGAGTTTCAACATCGCAGTCCAATAGTTGCTTCCAATCTTGAATTTGAGTCTCGTCCTGAGATATCTCAACATTCCTTAGTAAGAAAAAAAAATCTCAACAAGAATAATACATAAATAAAATAGAAGAAACCTGTGGAAGCTGGAATGTGACTTTATTTGGGAAAAAGTTTTACAACATGTTTAATAAGTTTGGAATTATCTTTGCTCCTATCATGAAGCTTGCTTAAACTATCCTGCAAAAATTCAAAATAGCTGCGTCATTTGAGTATAAGGTCATGCCTATAAAACGGAAATTATTTGCAAGTTAATAAAATGAACTGGAAATGCAAAATCGAGAAGTGTTGTTTGGTAGCTTCCAAATTTTGTAAATAGTAGCCCACCAGGATGCGACTGCACAACAAAATAAATTAATAGCGAAACAAATAGGTATTGGATTAAAGACAACATAACCTAGCATCAAATGATACCTTCTCTCTCCGGCTATCTTCTTGTGTTTGGGAACCAATTATATGAACACCTGGCGACAAGTATTCAAGCTTTCCTCTCAAAAGCATATATGATTCTGTGCTTCCAGCAACAGATTTTTCT
Source organism: Allium sativum (assembly GCA_030737875.1). Lineage (NCBI taxonomy): Eukaryota > Viridiplantae > Streptophyta > Magnoliopsida > Asparagales > Amaryllidaceae > Allium > Allium sativum. The sequence continues at coordinate 707,188,755 of CM060916.1, read as the reverse complement.
CTGTCTTTGATGGAAACTATTATTGGACCAGATCTATTAACTTCATCTTGAAGAACCTTAATCAATTCGGTAATGACATACTTCTCACAGTCCTCATATACAGAAGATACATGTCGAAGAGAATTAGCTAAATCAAAGGGAAAAAAATGGACAGGTTAGCGACATAACTAGTAATAAAATTAAGGGGGAATTACGGTAATACAAGTTACCAGTGCAAAAGGCATAAGATTTTGTTGCAGTGAACTTATACGGTGAAAATTGTATTTAACAGAAACAATGACAAATCATACGTGAAACTATTAAATAACATAATCATTTGTTCTTAGCAAATGCAAGAGGTTAGAATCTGCATCTACTGTTAAACCAAATGAAGTGGTGCTGCTGCACCACTATGTGGCGCAACTGCAGTAGTACAGCAGTACCACTATGTGGCGCAACTACAGTGGTACAGCAGTACCACTATGTGGTGCAACTGCATCGATGCAGTGATGCATTGCACCACCATGGTGAAGTGCACGACTGCAGTGGTAAATTTGCAACCACACTCCGAACACTAGTAAAACTGCAATATATAAAATGTATAAAGATGTGAATGAGCCATCATTACGCACAGAAAATGCCTCACTGATTTCTTAGAAATCTATTTGAGAAGCTTCCAAACCTGCATTTGAAATAGCTTGCAATATTATAAGCTATTTATTAATAACTGATATTACAATTTTTATTTTATTCAAAATGTTAAGAAAAATAAAAATAAAAATTACCTGTTGACCATGTAACCGGTTTTCACGTTCAAGCCCCTCAATCGTATTTGACAAAAAAACATGTTCGTACTGAATGTGAAAAGGAACTTATGACACTGAAAAATTGGTGAGAATGATTTGGGAAGAGAGGAACTCGAGAGTGTTCACGTCTAAAAGGAAAAAAGCCGATGAATTGTGGTCCCTTCTGAAGTTTCAGGTAACTCGAGATTTATCTTCGCTCATCTATGAGTTTGACATTGCCTTCTCCTCATCTTGGCTTTCTCTTCTGTTGTAACTTTTTCTTTGTTTGTGTGGTGTTGTCTTTCCTTTGTGCGCTGCGCTTAGCTGTCTTGCTGAGTGCTTTTGTATGTCTCTTTGTTTTTTTTAATAAATGTGGTAGGGATCCACTCAACCCCGCTTGCCTTGCCAGAAAAAAAACAAAAAAAAAACTTATGACACTGAAAAGCTAACCTGAAGTGCTCACATATGCTCCTATTCCTGTTTTGCAACTCCATAACCAATGATGCTGCACGTATGCTGCAAATGCCAGAAAATAGATAAGGTTCGCATAAACAAGTCTCTTTATTAATAAAAATACACAAATACACATTAAATATATCAACCTCATATGTAAGCACAATGAGATTCAATGGCCAGAATATATTGTGTCACAAATGATGTTCTTATTTGTGATACAACACTTTCATACAACCAATTGTAATAGGCCAGCGCTGTTTCGCGAATCCTGTGTAAAACTGGTTACATGATGCACAATGATGAATGAAACCGGAGGGACTCTGGCTAAATCTACTTTTGTTTGTATCTTTCTATGTCTATTTCCCTTCTTCCTTGTTTTATTCTTCATCTCATTCTTCCAACTAATTAACTCCCTACCAATATTATATCACCCAGAAATAAATGCGTACCCAGGTCACTACCGCCATTAAAAAAGAATAACAACTGAAAAGTGCTAACTTATATCGAAATTGAAAATGTATCACAGGAATTTCATGAGGCAGAATTATATGCAAAAGTTATTATTTCAAACAAAGCAGTGGAGGACTATTTAGTGTAATACTACAAAGTGCTCATGTAAGACTTCTCAGTGGGTCCCAAAGGAAACTGAAGATCCATATCAACAAAAACCAAAACAATACACATTCCTAGGGCTGGGTGCGGAAATTTTCCGTTCCAACCGGAGCCTTTTCCACTTCTTCCAGATGATGGTGGAAATATGATATGCGGAATGATTTACGTTCCATCAACTCTGGAATTCCGTTAAATAGAATTCATGGTTAATGGAAAAGAAGGTATGGAAGATGGATATTCCATCATTTTCCAGAAAGCCACAAATAATCCAAAAAATTACGATTTATATTTACGAAAATACCCTTCATGTTGAAAAAATTATAAAAAACGAAAAAAATCCAAAAAATTACAAAATGAAAAGTAAAAAAAAAGAATTATTCGAAAATTACGATTTCTAAAACTAAAAATGCCAAAATTACCCTTCAATTTGAAAAAAGTAAAAAAAAAAATCAAAAAATTACGGAATGAAAAGTAAAAAAAGAATAATTCGAAAATTACGATTTCTAAAGCTAAAAATGCCATAATTACAAAAATACCCTTTATTTTGAAAAAAGTAAAAAAAAACTCAAAAATTCTAAAAAATTATGAAATGAAAAGTAAAAAAAGAATTATTCGAAAATTACGATTTCTAAAGCTAAAATTACGAAAATACCCTTCATTTTGGAAAAAGTAAAAAAAATGAAAAAATTTCAAAAAATCAAAAAAATTACGAAATGAAAAGTAAAAAAAGAATTATTCGAAAATTACGATTTCTAAATCTAAAAATGCCAAAATTACGAAAATACCCTTCATTTCAAAAAAATTCAAAAAATCAAAAAAATTAAGAAATGAAAAGTAAAGAAAGAATTATTCGAAAATTACGATTTCTAAAGCTAAAAATGGCAAAATTACGAAAATACCCCTCATTTTGAAAAATGTAAAAAAAATGAAAAAAATTTCAAAAAATCCAAAAATTACGAAATGAAAAGTAAAAAAAGAATTATTCGAAAATTACGATTTCTAAAACTAAAAATGTGAATATTATGAAAATACCCTTTATATTGGAAAAATAAAAAAAAATCAGAAAATTTTGAAATGAAAAATAATAAAAGAATTATTCGAAAATAATAATTATTAAAGTTTAAAAAGATCAAAATTACGAAAATGCCCTTCATGTTGAAATAAAGGGTATTTTTGTAATTTTAGCATTTTTAGCTTCAAAAATCGTTATTTTAAAATAATTCTTTTTTAACTTTTCATTTCGTAATTTATTAGATTTTTTGAAATTTTTTCATTTTTTTTCACTTTTTCCAATATAAAGGGTATTTTCGTAATTTTAGCATTGTTAGCTTAAAAAATCGTTATTTTAAAATAATTATTTTTTTTACTTTTTATTTCGTAATTTTCTTGATTTTTTGAAATTTTTTCATTTTTTTCACTTTTTCCAATATGTAGGGTATTTTCGTAATTTTAGCACTTTCAGCTTAAAAAATCGTTATTTTAAAATAATTCTTTTTTAACTTTTCATTTCGTAATTTTCTAGATTTTTTTGAAATTTTTTCATTCTTTTCACTTTTTCCAATATGAATGGTATTTTCGTAATTTTAGCATTTTTAGCTTAAAAAATCGTTATTTTAAAATAATTCTTTTTTAACTTTTCATTTCGTAATTTTCTAGATTTTATGAAATTTTTTCACTTTTTCCAATATGAAGGGTATTTTCATAATTTTAACATTTTCAGCTTAAGAAATCGTTATTTCAAAATAATTCTTTTTTACTTTTGATTTCGTAATTTTCTAGATTCTTTGGATTTTTTTCACTTTTTCTAATATGTAGGCTATTTTCGTAATTTCAGCTTTTTTTAGCTTAAAAAATCGACATTTTAAAATAATTCTGTTTTGACTTTTCATTTCGTAATTTTCTAGATTTTTTGAAATTTTTTCATTTTTTTCACTTTTTCCAATATGAAGGGTATTTTCGTAATTTTAGCATTTTTAGCTTAAACAATCGTTATTTCAAAATAATTCTTTTTTAACTTTTCATTACGTAATTTTATGGAAGGAACGGAATTACCGTGGAAAACATGGAAATTTCCGCTCTTTTACCGCTATGTGCCGGAAAGAATTCCTTCCGAACTATATATTTCGGAAAAGTGTCGAAACGGAAAATCTTGGAAATGTTCGAAAGGAAAACACTGGAAAAGCGGAAGACGGAAAAAAAATCCAGCCCTACACATTCCAACTGAAATAGCAAAAGGCATTCATAAAGTTTTCCAACTTAACCATTCATATTTGGGTGGATTTTTATGTATGATAGTGCAAAAATTATGACATATCAGCACTTTCATTATGTGCATTCGGTAAGATTTTTGTTACAAGTATATGACGACTAAAGTAACATATAAGTCACATATCATTTTGAATTTCTACTTGAACTATATATAGAGTGCATGTATGAAGTTGATAGTGTTATCGTGCATCGTTCAGAGAGATACAGATAATAGTTCTCCATTGTCAAGGCCCAAAAAAAATTTAATCTAAATTTATGAATTTATAGCCCATTCCAAGTTCATGCTTGTACGTCAATTCCAAATCATGATGTAAATATCAGGAATTAATTAATGTGTTGAGTTGCGAAAAAATAATTCAATTGTATATAACCCAAGAAATTTTCACAATTTAGCGTGTAAAATTGGGAAGTCGGACAACAATAATGATATTACCTGCACCCGTTACTTTAGTCATATTGTTGGCATATATGTCAGACTTCTCTTCTTGGTCATCAACATCACCCTTTTCCGTGCTAGTTGTATAACTTGAAGCCTAGAACGTTTTGGTATCAGTAGGAAATAAATAGTAAAATTTTAGTAAAATCATATCCAGAAATATAACATCAATTAGAACAAACTCAAGATAAGTAACAAATATGCATGAAGTAAATACACACACTGTTTCATTGATCAAGGAAAGCATGCTAATACTACTTTCTATTTTTTTTATTCAATAAGAATTCATGATCTGACAGAGGATAACCATATCAAGTGGTTGTAGCTTGCACATAAATTCATCTGCATAAGGTAACTTTCTACACTATGTACTGTTTAATTTTCGGAAATATCTAAAGGGCATAAAATAAAAGTTTGTCTCGGTAAAGGTTTCGTATCTTATGTAGCACAGATGCAGTGTGAAAATGTTAAAACAATATGATTGCCATGAAACCAGATTTTTAGAGGTAGCGTATTTATTTTGATAGCTTCGTCATGCAACATACAAACCAGGTACGGTATGGGTTTCTAAGAATCTAAGATGTCTGCTAACTAGGGTAGATCCTACAATCAGAATTCATACATGGTAATTTATTCAGAAATAAACAACCGAAACACATTGTCAGACGAGCAACAATATCCATAAGGTGTATGAGAATAATATCATTAGCTATTTAGTTATGTTATAAATTTTTGTTGAAGCTATCACTGAAATATTGTTTTAGCAAAATCTTACATTTAAAAAGGAGTTATATTTTAAATGGTACGAATATGCCTTTGAGAGAGTATGATGCGCAGATCTCACCTAAATGGTTACATATCATCATTTTCTAGATGATATGATTATCACCCATTTCTATGTCTATTTACTAATCATAAACTATCGTTATGAACTGGCCATCAAATTAGATCAGCATTCCCAGCCAATAGCTTAATATCATCTTTTATTTATTAACCTATTGAACCCATGTCTTTTAAAAAGATAAAACCTATTGAAGTTAGAGCATCATAAACAAAAATTGATAGTCTAGCAACAGAAGAGTTCGCGGAAGAGAATACCTAGACAGTTTTCATTGTTATAAGCTCTGATAAGTTAATATATCCTGCATTTATGCGGCCTGCAGTCTTACCATGCTTGACAGCCTGTTTCCATAGAAGAGAAAAAATGAAATCAATATCTGACATGATTTCGAATTATAAGTTCATTCCTTATTGTATGCAAGCAGGCACCCGACATTTTAAATAATTGATAAGACACTAAAGTAGTGTCCAAATTATTAAAATGACAAACAAAACATAACGTACAATCGGCAATTTTTTTTTTGATGACCCCAGTTTACAGATGAGGTTTAATAGGTGTTCCTATCTATTAACATGAACATGCAAATGTTTGCTGACATAGTTTGCTACACTAAATATTTGATATGATCCTTCTGTATTCCTAGATTTCTTATCATAAAATAAAATAATAGATAAAGGTATGTTTTCATCAAAAGCATAGTCAGCAACATCAACATCTACTATTGGAGGAGCATCGAGCCAACATCTCTTGCACAATACGAGTTAAAATAATATGAGGCAAATTTGACAGCAAAATTTGTGCACAACTTCATAGATGCATAACATGTTCATAATGAGGACATGCACTTGCTTAAGGATATGTTGCCTTAACTAATAGTTAGATCATCTGCTAAACCACCTTACACGGTTAGCAAAAGTTAACTATGAAAAGGTAAGGGTAATCGATACGTTCTTGAAATCTAAAATCATCATCTAACTGCCAATTTTTGCATAAACAAGTGAACTATGAAAAGGTAGGGTAATCTTTGAATACAAATTACCTATAAGCACTGATTCTAAATCGAATTGAGAATTTGGGTAAAAGAAAGCTTACCAGTTTTTCTATTGTCGGGTAGGTCAACGTGAAAAATGAATCCATCGAGTTAGGGCAACCGCTGGCTGTAAAATCGAAGAGGAAAGGAAAATCTTTGATTTTAGCTAGGGACAGATTAGCCTACGCAGAGTATGGAGGATTGAAATTGAAATTGAAACCGTCGTTGGCAAAAAAATGAAAGTAAATTCTATTTAAACCCACAAATGTGCCATGCTAAATATACCCATAAAACTCTAAAAAAATGGTTAAACCCAGCGTTTTGCTGAGTTTACCCATGCACAATTAAAAAAAAGACAATTTTTCCCTGCCATGTAAGAACCCTACGTGGTGCCTTTAGGACACCTCGTTGATCCCCTACGTGGTGCCTTCATGGTACCACGTAATGGCCCTAAGTGGTGCCCTAAAGGCAGCACGTACCTTTTCTACGAGATGTGCTGAGAAACTTTAAAAAAAATATTGCCGAACAGGGATAGTTTTGTCCTAAATTTTTTTATAAAAAATTGGGTATACTCAGCAGATTTCTGGGTTTAAATAGAATTTGCGAAAACGAAATTGAGGAAGAAGAAATGAATACGCCGCAAACAGATGAAAAGAAGAAAAAAAATCCCAACTTACGAGGGAAATGAAATGCATTATCGCGGCAAACCAAAATACTTCAGTCCGTATTAGAGCCTAAAAACAATTATGTAAAATACAATTTTACAGCTTTCAACGTTTGAACGCTGGGATGAAGTGCGGTCAAAACCAACTTTTGTTGTAGTGGATCTTCCCATAGTATCCTCCTCGCACGGTCCCCGCCGTCATGCCACAGAAGCATTCCTACGCCGAACGACGTACAGAAATCTGAATCATAACGCCATGTTACGGAATAGAAGCCTCATCGCTATGTCATGCAAGCGTACGGAGTAATGTCCTAACGTCTACGATACACCATCCAGTGTGTGTACCTAGACCATCACACGTATGTATTGTCTACTGTAACCTGAATCCCGTAATAGGGCTGCATCCAATGCACGGAACTCGATCGGGAGCCTTTCCATATCTGTATAGGCCAGCCTTTAAGGGACTACAATACAGATACCCAGTACGATATGCTTTTTCACGGTGGCTATGGACCCCACCCAGACCTCACACTCAACTAGTGAAAGACTACATCAAGAGCTAATGACATGCCCCTAACCACCAATCTAGCATCCAATTTGGCATGTCCCTCAACCACTATGCCTCGATAGTGAAAGATCAATGGTATCTTGGTCTAGCTCTAGTCTTCCCTCATCCCGCTGAGTCCCGATGACACATACTCGACGATTACTATCATGTATTGGTCTAGACCCAGCCTCCTTCCAAGACAATCACCGAATCATCCAACGCCAACCGCCACAGTCTTCTAACTTCGAAGCCACGGTTTCAGTCAAGGTATACGCACCATGAGGTATCACGCAGACCCCACGTCTGTGAGTACATCCTGAGTGTGTACCACAACAGATGACCACCACGGAGTACCCTACCACGTCCCTCGGAAGCCGCGTGCTTCCCTCCAATCCAACCAAGAAATCAAGCCGCATGTCGAGACGAGTAATCAAGTGGATCTGCTCCTCCCATGTCTCTAGACAACCCGATAATCTACCCCGTTGGGTTCTTCACCTTTAGACGTGCGAACTGCTCTAAGTGCCTCACTCTAACGTGTTATTAGACCCTATGTCTAATATTTTAATTATGTGCTTGCTCTATCTTATCAGCTTACCCATTTGACTTGATTATCCACATTTTATCTTTTATTCAAGTTATTCGGTTTTCTCTGAGCCCCTTATATCTCTAAGGAATCGAACCCTCTCGCTTATTAATTCAGTGACATAACTTAACCATTTAAGTTCATTAATAATCCCATAACATGTTATTCCCTAGATTTTAGTTAACGGAAGTAATCTATAGTCTTTTTAAATTATTACCATGTCATTCATTGTCCAATTTCAGGTTTACAAGTTACAATAACATGTTCTTCATTATGTATAATTAATTATATCTTATTACAATCCATATGTTTTCTGTTAACATGTTCTTAATACATATAATTAAGTACAACTTATTTCATTTTACTATTATCTCAGGTTACTAGATTCATTAGCACACAATTGGCTACTTACTTCATTAAGTTTCATGCCGCCTGAGCGGGCTTCCGCTTATTATTAATTTCTTTTATTAGACTTCATAACTCTCATTTATAAGTCTACTAATAATAAGCCTACTACATTCTTTTCTCATTAACCATGACTTAGCTCAACATAACCTTTCGTTGTTATTTACTTAGTTCTCCCAACTTAGATTTATCAATAAGTTCCTTTCCATTTATTATAATGTACGTTATAATTTCCACTTGTCCCTAGGACAAGCCTACCTATTATATTTCATTCATATAATTAGTTATTATAGGTTATATTCCCCGTTCATCACATTTCTACATGAACCATTTATTTATTTATTCATTGCCTGTTGTATACATATATTTTTCATATATGTTTGTGCACCAGGCCTCTCACATTAAGCCAACCACTTGTGGATGTTGGATTTGGCGGGCGGTTCCGGGCAGGCTTCTACCACAAGTTGAACTTAACCTCGTGTCTTAGTGGAGTTAACTACAGTTTCCCAGTTTCTATAAATTTTCCATTATTCCCAATTTTACTGTTGTAATCTTTCTTTACTTACCATCTAGTATACCCATTATTTATTTAGGAAAACACTCTATGCACCTTATTAATTAGATTTATAGAAAAATACAGTGACTTATTTCCATAACGTGCACCTACCTGGATCAATAGTTGCAGGCTATTTCTTTTATTTTGTTTGTGGTTTTTCTGCAACTACATTCTCAGGAATAAGTTCCTTATGTAAGTACATCATTTTCCCCAAATCCAACTAACTCAGTCCACTACATACCTTCCTTTCTTATTTTCTTAATTAGGCATTGAAATTCTGTTTCATTTAGTAATCATAATTACTACAATCTTCTCTTTTGACCAAAACATGCATATTGATCATTACTTTCATTTTACTTCTTAATTCAAGTTTCACGATCGCAGTATTACAGAAGTTTCTCAATTCAAACAGAGGATGTAATAAAATTTATGTCTATTACAATAGTAATAATTTCAACATATTCCAAACAGGTTTAATAGTCAATTTCCATAATTATCAATTATTAAGCATATTAAATATAACGGGAATGCAAATGATAGATATACCATTATTTAAAAAGGTATAATTTGAATCCATGAATCTGATACAAATTTGTTGTTTTATGGCATCCCTAACTGAATCTATTATTAAAACAACCACGGATTCACAAATCTGATGTTAAAATAAGAAGGGAAGAGAGAAAAAAACATATATAAATCTGATTCAAGAACTTACCTCATGTTGATCACAATTCTGAACATCTATAATGTCCCGCCTTTTTTACCGTTTCAAATTGGAATTTAACCCAACCTAAACGTTCAAATCGACGGTTCGTTATTTATCTTACAGAGTTTAAAACATAATCAACACAGAAAACACAGAATAAAAGATAACACAAAATTGGACAACAAAATAAACTTTTATGCATAATCAAAAATTTTGAATACAAGCATTTTATCTATACAACGAAATCTAAACAAAATTTGAATACAAGAAAATATAATTGCTTATAAACTTCAAAGTGCGTCGTCTCTTGGAATCTCCAGCTTCGCCATTCTTCGAATCCTAAGCACAAAACTGAAATGCTCGGGTTTAACCCAAGCGTTCCATGCAAAAACATAAAACACTCGATTCATGATTAATCATAGTTCAAGTAAATTAACTTCAATATAAACTGAAATATAACAGTTAATCCCATCATCGATGTCATATATAAATAAATAGTGGTAATATATGTTCATATCAGTGTATCTAGGCTAAGTGTGGTACCTTTCCATATCAGTTATATCTTCAGGTACTCGTGGTCATGGGATCTTGCCTATCAACATGTGTGGACATAGCCTCAGCTTCCCATATCGAACATGAGATAATAGCATAGCAACTTGGGACGAAAACAAATCGGGACAACATATGGACTTATATATATACAGGTATACCGATAACATGCATATACACATACACCAGTATATATATATATACATGTGTATATTGGTCACCGCATAAGCTTCAAGTTACTTGGGACATGTAGAAATCCGAGTGTGAGAAGAATATACAATTGGCACACATGAAATGATCAACGTATACAATTATAGGCAACTTATTGAAATCGATATCATAGTATAAGGCTCAAAGGCCACGGATAGTTGGGATCACTGTAACTTGCAACATCAAGGTAATTAAGTAACAAGTGCATCAGCAAAGCATAAAAATCCGAGGTGAGACAGTTATACACATGGAATACTATAAGACAAATTGTTTTGGCAAACTAAGCGGCAAATATATAATAATGAAACACTATATTCAAATGAAACCCCAAAAATGAAATGATAAAACTTGACTGATTTATACATGGTTCCCAAATTCAAGATGTAAGTCATATATATAGTGCAGTATGGTTTCCAAGTTCAAGATGTAAGTAAAATATATAGTGCAACATGGTTTCCAAATTTAAGATGTAAGTCATATGTAGGAGGAAAGGGAATTATGAAGGCTAGCACTAGGAATGGGTTTTTCAAGTTCAAACAACATAAACATGTTACCGGATACTTCCGTCATGGTATTCCATTTATGGACACAAGGTAAAGCCAATGTAATGACCAGCAGAAGGTGTAAAGCATTTATAAAGGCATTGTGTACATTTTCAGAAGTAGTTCGGCACATACTTGAAGTATAAGATAAATAACCATCTAACCAAAAATTCCAGAATATGCCAACTCAGTAATTAACGGTTCAACTATGTAAGTAATAGTTAAAAATGGCAACTCAAAATGGTAGCTTAGTTCAAACAGGATATTCTGAAGAAGTGATGCTCTAAAACCTCCAATGACATTCTTCTAAAAACAGAGTTGATAATTGATTATTCATTTTGATTATTAACTTTTTTTCATAAATAATTGTGACTTTTAATGAATTTAACTGGTGCATCACTGATTTTAAATTAGGTAATTGATCAAATCAGTCTTACTATTTTAAATAGTCTATAAGTAAGATACTATTGTTCAACATGTTTTCTATCCTATGACATGAAGCAATTTGGTATACGATCCTGGTTTACATGTTGTAGCAAGCAAACATCCAAACCAAACACAAAAGTCAAACTATATCAATATACATCTACTATGATATAGTTGGAACCAATATTATCGTACAAAACATCATTTTCCAAGATTTCCCTTTTAGAAAAAAAATTAGCTGCCAAACAGGCTCATTTACACTGCTACTGGGTACACTATTATTGGAATGATTCATGAGTACCCCTTTTGTTTGAAATTTATCTCCATTATTGCCAGGTTTAATACGAGGTACACATTTACAACAATATTCCTTGCGTTAGAGAAGAATTTACTCATTTTCCTAAATCCACATTTTCCCGAAAGACAGTTCATTTTTAGGTTAAATCATTTAATTTGCTCCTAGATTATCCTAAACCTACGCAAGCAATTCAAGGCCGTGAGAATCAGTTTTTTTAACCAAGACAACAACAACCATACGAGTCGAGGTAATAGATTCTATTGCATATATGTATGCCGGTTTATATGTATATACATATATAATATATATGTACGGATATCCAACATAGGCCTCCATATATATATATATATATATATACAATTCAGCTTTTAATCACTCAAAAAACAATAGGCAGGATCACGTTCCAACACACAGCAAACACAAGCAAAAAATTTGACTATTACATTCAAGTTTATACTGATATTAGACTACTTGAAAATAGGATTAACCATGAGTAAATTACTCACCTGCAATAACAAAGTGGTGCGTGGAAGGAAAAAACAGCTATAGGGTGCGCTGGCCATTTTCAAGCTTCACAACAACCAAGGCGGCAACACCAAGATCGGATTTTGGGACCGAAAAGATGTGGCTTTTAGCGATGCATCAAATAAACTCAGGTTTCAACTTGGTTATAAGGACCCATGGCAGCTTCGATGTAGGTTAGGGTTTGGGGAAGTTGGGGAAAAACCTGATTTTGATTCGGTGGCCATAAAGATTCTGAGAGGAAATGATTTTTTTGGGAGGATGCCATTTTTGATTTTGGGATTAGCTGAAGGAATTTTGACGTGGACTTGATTTTTTATAGAAGAAAATATTGAAGATAAGAATGAAATCACGTCTAGATTCTTAAGGTGTCTGCGCATACCAAAAGCTAGGTCGGCGTGATTTTAACTAGTGTAGGTTATAATAATATATTAGGATATAACTATTTGGGGAAGCTTTATTTACAGTTAAAATAATATATTAACTGTACCGTAAACAATTGTTGAACATTCCATATTTGAACTGTTAAAACAAACTCCAAGCACGTCAAAAATTATACTTACCTTTTTGTCTTTGCGTTCTAAATCCAATGAAATCAGTTTGGTTGTAATCCAACTTCGTTCCTATGCGATGTTATTTTAAATTTTAAATAATTTATTAGTTCACCAATTTTATTCCGTTTGTTCGCCAATGACTCGATTCGTTTTTGAATTAAAACATTAAATTTCAATTTTCTTTATATTCACGAAGACACATATCAAGTCAATTTTCATATATTTTTAACAAATAAAATCTCCAATTCATTAACGTCAATATCGTTTTTAAATTTAACCATTTATATTTTCCAATTGAATTTTAAATCCAATTTGAATATCCAACCAATTCAATTTAAATATTCAATAATATTTGATCATCAACCAATCGTCCTGAATTAATTACCGAATTCAATTCATACAATGAATTTGGTTTTAAATTTCTAATTCCAATATCAATATAAAATTGATCATTAATAGTTAAATTTTTTATTAATCACATATTCTAGTTGTCGAAATTTCTGGGACATTACAATCTCCCCCTTTAAAACTTTTCGTCCTCGAAAAGGATAGATCGTTAGAGTTATACAAATGTATACTTCAAATTTTCATATTTACATGAAATTTTTCCATAACTAATTTAAACATCGATATTTATGTTATCGATCCTTTTTTCATTATCTATCGTACTCAATAAATTCGAAAAATCAAATTCCTATTCAAAACAATCTCTTCATGCATCCCAAATTAATCAAAAACTAATCTCTCAATATTTACTTAGCCATCATTTCACAAGTTCAACCACATCTCCTTATATTCAATTTGTTTAATCTTCCCCAACACTCATTGAAGAGTGTAAATAACATTTCCTCTTCAAGTCACAATTTATCGACTTGAAAATTTCCAAAAATAGAAATCAATCATATTATATATATAACCCGAAATTTAGGCAAAAAAATATTTGTATTATTATTTCAAATCTATGGACTTGAAAATGCTCCAAAATTCTCTTTCTTGACTTATTAAGTTAAATATATTTTAATCTCAAATTATTTATTTGAAAATACTTTATAACTTGAAGTTTGACAAATCTATTGTCCTTCACATAGATGTTAGGCATACGCTGGCCAGACGCATGACTTAAATCTCCAAGTTCTAAATATCCTTGTTTCAACTCCAATTAAATTTTCAATATTCCCTATAAAGATAAATACGGGAAGTACCAATGTGATATTGATATGTTGATTGTTCATGAATCGCAAATACACAATGGTTTCGTCTGGATCCCCCAAAAGACATCTGTATACGTAGAAAATCACTTCCCTGTAAATTTCGTCATGGATAGATCAAAGGAAAATATTTTAGAATCAAAAGAAAATCTGAGGTCACTGAGCGTTGACAACTCTATCTCAGGGTTCCGAACAAATTATGAAAATAAATCAAAACAGGAGGATCAATCAAGTCACAAGGACAATTCACGTCACAAAGATGAATCAAGCCACGAATACACAGTGCTGCATCAAGCAGGTTGCTCCACATCACTAAGATATCTCAGCATCGCATGACTCCATTCTACCTTTAGTAACTCTAGTGGTTACATCTCTTTCACTTGTAGATATGCCATGTGGACCGTAGGCACACAATGGTCTCAGGAAGCATCCGTACCTATAAGTTTTCACAGCTCTGCGGATTACGCCGTTATCACGACTATAGATCGCAGCAGACACAGTGGTTACGCTTGGTTCCCCCTAGAAACATATGTCTATCGTAGGCCATCTACATCCCTGCGAATTATGTTACATGATCATGTTCTTCAAGGAACAATGACAACTCGAATTTTATGTCTGGACAACCTACCACCACTAATAGCACAACTAAGCTCGAAATTCAAAGGAGAAGGAAGGTACTTCCCTTATCTTGATTTGAAAACATATTGTAATTCATTTAATATTCCTCATAAATCATACTTATGTAAGCTTACATTCGATTTTCTACCCAAATCATATTTTTAAACATCTCATATAAACTCCGTAAAATTTCATTTCAAACTGACTACCTTCCAATCAGTAATTTCCAAATTCACTATATTGTTCATATAGGTTTCGAAAATCTCCATATCCAATATCAAATATCCTCAAATTTCCATTCAAATTTCAAAATTCTAGTTTGATTTCTGAATCAATTCAGATATCTGATATCTTTTCAAATTCCAATTCAGATTTATGAATCTATTGGTTATAAACCAAATTTTTCTTCCAAATTTTCAATTATTAAGTTCCTCACTTTATTAAAATCTTTATACTTGCACCATCCCGGAATTCTTATAGCACCTTTTCTCATTCACACATTATTACTCTTTCACATTCACGTCTTTTGACTGTAAATTAGCAACCGAACAACTCACTAAATGTCAACCCCGAAGGCCGAAACCAACATCAGATCAACACTCAGGAAATTATTCAACTAAACTAATATCCAGTCAGTCTCTAAATTTCTTAACTCCATTTCTTAATTTCTTATCAATCATTGGTTACAAAATTCTTGAATTCAGTTACAAATCCACTTTTCTTACGTTCTGCTGACCTTTGTTTTGGACATGTGGCTCTTTGTTCTTAGTTCTCGCCATTCTGATCTATGTTAGCCTCTCATTATCCTTTGAAAACATTTCCAATTATTATATTCATTTTCTATCATTCTAATAACTCTCGAACTCGAGTTAAGAATTCACCTTTTTACGCAAATTGTTGATTGTAATAATAATTCATGCGTTCAAATATTTAACTTTAAATTATACTTTATTCATTTATTTGAATCCATAAACAACTAATTAATAATATATTAAATTTTTAATTAAAAATGGAAAGTAAGAAGTAATTTTTTGAAATTCCTCATAACTGACTTCCCTGAATAACTTCCTTCGAATAATCTCTTATTCGATAATATATATTCTGAACTTCAGAAAAATCTCATCTAATTTATTTCCAGAATAATCTCACCATTTTGGTCAACTCCATTTCCTTTATCACAATCCTATTTGCAACATTTTTGCTTTCAATGATATTTACTTCTAAAAAGTAAATATTATTCCTTTTATTGAAATCTGAACTCGCCACATCAAATTTATTTTGATTTCATTCAAATACAGGTTCAAATCTCGTTAAAATCTTCACCCATATCTCGTTTCATTTATATTCCCATTTATACTTCACTTCTTGTTAACTAATTAACAAGTTTATACCTTACTATCAAATCCATGTATTCGACCCTACATTATTGGTTCGAAACCAATTATAATTTATCTTACCAAGTTCTGAATAACTCAAATAAATTAGTAATACAATTTGACACAATCGAATTCTAGTTATAACCATTTGATTTTATTTCAATAATTTATATTCTGAAAATTGAAATAAAATTTATTGTTTCATCTTTGAAACGATTTCAAATTTAGCTTTCTTTACTCAAATTCCCACCTGAATTCTTATTTCCAATAAATTTCAATTGTCTTTTATTTCTAAAATACACAGTTGATTCGTTATCCTCTTTTACTTATCTTCCCTGGATACCATTCAATGATGGATTCAAGACTCAATCCAAAGGAAACCTTATCGAAGAACAGCTGAGGCAAATCTACATTTAAAAACTTGGGATTCCGACAAAATTTTAAATCTCAAAATAATTTTTGTTTCCACTGTATTAGTTTCAAAATACTTAATTTTCCAAAATAAATTACCTTTTCAAATTTATTTCAAAATTATTTATACTTTCCAAAATTTATATTACGAAACCCTTTTTAAATTTCAAGATCCATTTTTCTAGTGTCGATTCCACTCATTTTAAACCCGATAAGCTAAGCTTTTAATAAACCAAAGCTCTGATACTACTTATAACGTCCCGCCTTTTTTACCATTTCAAATTGGAATTTAAGCCAACCTAAACGTTCAAATCGACGGTTCGTTATTTAGCTTAAAACGTTTAAAAATAATTAATACAGAAAACAAAGAATAAAAGATAACACAAAATTGGACAGCGAAATAAACTTTAAAATATAATCAAAATTTTTGAATACAAGAATTTTATCTATATAGGGGAATCTAAACAAAATTTGATTCCAATAAAATATTACTATTTATAAACTTCAGAGAGCATCGTCTCTTGGAATCCCCAGCTTCGCCAATCTTCAAATCCTAAGCTAAAATCTTTAAATCCGAAATGCTCGGGTCTGACCCAAGCGTTCCATGCAAAAACATAAAACACTTGAGTCAGGATTAATCATAGTTCAATTAAATTAACTTCAATATAAACTGAAATATGGCAGTTAATCCCGTCAACGGTGTCATATATAAAATAAACAATGGTAATATCTGTTCATATCAGTGTATCTAGGCTAAGTGTGGTATATATCCATATAAGTTATATCTTTAGGGACCTGTGCTCATGGGAACTTGCATACCCACATGTGTGGACATAGCCTTAGCTTCCCATACCGAACATGAGATAATAGCATAGCAACTTGGGACAAAAACAAATCGGGACAATATATGGACTTATATATATATACACACACACACACACAAATATACTGATAACATGCATATACACATACATCAGTATATATATATACACACACATGTGTATATCGGCCACCGCATAAGCTTCAAGTGACTTGGGACATGTAAAAACCCGAGTGTGAGAAGAATATACAACTTGGCACACATGAAATGATTAACATATGCAACTATAGGCAACTTATTGAAATCAGTGTCATAGTATAAGTCCTTAAGGCCACGGAAACATTGCACTGTGATCACTGTAACTTGCACCATCAGGGTAATTAAGCAACAAGTGCATCAGCAAAGCATAAGAGGCCGACATGAGACAGTTATAAACTTGGAATACTATAAGACAGGTTGTTTCGACAAATCAAGTGCTATACATATATAATAATGAAACACTATATTCAAATAAAACCCCAAAAATGAAATGATAAAACTTGACTGATCTATACATGGTTCCAAAATTCAAGATGTAGGTCATATATATAGTGCAGCATGGTTTCCAAATTCAAGATGTAAGTCATATATAGTGCAACATAGTTTCCAAATTCAAGATGTAAGTCATATGTAGGATGAAAGGGAATTATGAAGGCCATCATTAGGAATGGGTTGTTCAAGTTCAAACAACATAAACAGGTTACCAGATATTTCCGTCATGGTATTCCATTTATGGACAGAAGGTAAAGCCAATGTAATGACTAACAGTAAGTGTAAAGCATTTATAAAGGTGTTGTGTACATTTTCAGAAGTAGTTCGGCACATACTTGAAGTTTAAGATAAATATCCATCTAACCAAAAATCCCGCAATATGCCAACTTATTTAATAATGGTTCAACTATGTAAGTAATAGTTAAAAATGGCAACTCAGAATGGCAACTTAGTTCAAATAGGATATTCTAAAGAAGTGATACTCTAAAATCTCCAATGATATTCTTTTAAAAAAGAGAGTTGATAATTGATTTTTCATTTTAATTATTAGCTCTTTTTTCATATATATAAATGTGACATTAAATGAATTTAACTAGTGCGTCACTGATTTTATATTTGGTAACTGATCAAATCAGTCTTACTGTTCTAAATAGTTTATAAGTAAGATCCTATTGTTCAATATTTTTCTATCTTATGACATAAAGAAATTTGGTATACGGTCCTGGTTTACATGGTGTAGCAAGAAAATATCCAAACCAAACACAAAATTCAAACTATATAAATATACATCTAGTATACATTCAGAACCAATAATACTGTTCAAAACATCATTTTCCAATATTTCCCTTTTAGAAAAATAAATAGCTGCCAAACAGGCTCGTTTACGCTGCTACTGGGTACACTATTATTGGAATGATTCACGAGTACCCCTTTTGTTTGAAATTTGTCTCCATTAGTGCCAGGTTTAATAACAGGTGCATATTTGCGACAATATTCCTTGCATTGGAGAAGAATTTACTCATTTTCCTAAACCCAAATTTTCCCGAAACACAGTTCATTTTTAGGTTAAATCATTTAATTTGCTCCCAGATTATCCTGAACCCACGCAAGCAATTCAAAGCCATGAGAATCGGTTTTTAACCAAGATAAAAAAAACCATATGGGTTGAGGTAACGGATTCTTGTGCATTTATGTATGTCGATTTATATTTATATACATATATAAAATATATAAATACACGTATCCTAAATCGGCCTCCATATATATAAACAATCAGCTTTTAATCACCCAAACATCAATGGACAGGAACATGTTCCAACACACAACAAACATATGCACAAATTTTGACTGTTATATTCAAGTTTATATTGATATTAGATTACTTGAAAAATGGATTAACCGTGAGTAAATTACTCATCTATAATAACAAAGTGGTGAGTGGAAGGAAAAAATGGCTACTGGTGCGCTGTCCATTTTCGAGCTTCATAGCAACCAAGGCTGCAGCACCAAGATTGGATTTTGGGACCGAAAAGACGTGGTTTTTAGCGACGCATCAGAGAGACTTAGGTTTCAAATTGGTTGTAAGGACCCATGGCAGCTTCAATGTAGGTTTGGGTTTGGGGAAATTGGGGAAAAACCCAATTTTGATTCGGCGACCATAAAGATTAGGAGAGGAAATGATTTTTTTGGGAGGAAGACATTTTTGATTTGGGGATTAGCTGAAGGAATTTGGACGGTGACTTGAATTTTTATAGAATAAAATATTAAAGAGAAGAACGAAATCACATCATATATTCTTATGGTGTCTGCGTATACCAGAAGCTAGGTCGGCGTGATTTTAACTAGTGTAGGTAATATATTAGGATACAACTATTTGGGGAAGGTTTATTTACAGTTAAAATTATATATTAACTATACCGTAAACTATTGTTGAACATTCCATATTTAAACCATTAAAACAAATTCCAAACGCAACAAAAATTATATATACCTTTTTTCCTTCGTGTTTTGAACCCAACGAAATCAGTTTGGTTGTAATCCAACTTCGTTCGTATGCGACGTTATTTTAAATTTTAAATAATTTATCAGTTCACCGATTTTATTCCGTTTGTTCACCAATGACTCGGTTCGTTTTCAAATTGAAAAGTTAAATTTCAATTTTCCTTATATTCACGATTACATATATCAAGTCAATTTTCATATATTTTTAACAAATAAAATCTCCAATTCATTAACGTCAATATCGTTTTTAAATTTAACCATTTATATTTTCCTGTTGAATTTTATATCCAATTCAATTATTCAATAATATTTGATTATAAACCAATCATCTTTAATCAATTATCGAATTCAATTCATATAATAAATTTGGTTTTAAATTTTAATTCCAACATCAATATAAAATTGATCATTAATAGTAAAACTTTTAATTAATCACATATTCCAGTTGTCGAAATTTCTGGGACATTATAACACCTATTTGTATATTTATATCTCTTATCTTCAAATCTTGAATCAGAACTCTTATGAACTAATATTCTAATTTTATGAAAATATTCAGAGGTTTAAGAGAGTGGTAGAGCCTTGGAAACATCTCAGAAAACATGAGTTTAAAGCTAAGCCTTGCCAGTCTATTTATAGGTGTGCAAGGAAGTCTGGTCCATCGGATTTAATAAAATAAAATTTGAGCCGTATACATCAGAAAACCATGTCATATAAAAAACAAAACCGGACTGATTGGGTCAACCCCTATTGTGACCCACCTTTGGTGGGTTGACCCCTAGGTCGACCCAAGCATTATGTGAGTCGACCCATCCTGGGTCCAGATGGAATTTCTGCATCGGTGTGTTTTCTGATTTTAAACACTAATCAATAACTTCAATTACTTGCTTTATATAACTTTATAATATTCTAGTTATAACTTACCATTAAGTTTGAATTCCTAATTTGCATGTATGTATGTATGCATGTAATATTCTGTTTATTAATTCATTAGTAACTTTCCCATGCAATCTTGGTTTTATAGCTTCCAAATTAATGTAATGTTTTATTCCTTTTAATTCTTCCTTTTATTCGCTTCTTAATGCATGCATTCTAATTTCAATTCGCAGCAAATTTCTTGTCTACTTTTCATGCATATATTTATTTATGCACTTATTTCTTTTTGTTTTAAACTTGCACTTTTTATTTCAACATTAGAATTATTTCTTACCCCTTTTATTATTTAATTAAATATGGGTGTTACATTGGTAGTAGGGCCTCATAAACTGGGAAAGAGTAAAAATGAAATGGATTAGGCATATATATATGTATGTATGTATGTAAGAAAAATGACTTTGGGGAAATATTTAAGGAGGTCTAAATAAGTTAGAAACCCACTTTGAGTTTAGCACTATTGTTAACTTTTGAGAACTTGGGATTTTAAAAGCTTTTGGGTGTAATTTAAGGTGTTTTTCAAGTTTTAACCTTAAAGGTCTACAACTGTAAAAAATGTATTAGCTAAATTGTGTAAAAACCAATTTTTGAAATGAAAAGAGGTGTTTTTGACGTTTGAAAAAACATGTAAGTAACATATTGGAATTGTACATACCGTGTTTTAGAGAAAAATGGGGCATATTTTTGAAACGGTGATTTCTTATGATTTTTTTTAAAAATGAATACTTTTGAATAACTGTGTACGTTACAGAGCATGTATAGCTCAACGGTTTTTAAGCTACAAAACAAAGAAAAGATTGCATTTTTTCAAAGACTAAAATTTCTGCTAAGGAAAATTAGAATAGAGTAGATGTTTGGGATTAGTTTATAAATTAACACCTTGTTGTAAGTAACTAAACTAGCATAGTAAAAATGAACGGTTGTGAAATTAATTGAGAAATAGTTGTCCTTGTCTACTCTAAATTTTGTGATTTGAAGAAAAATAAAGTTTTGAAGCTTTTAATTCTTCGAAGGAAAATGAAATGATGAGGCCAAACACATTTTTAAATCATGGAGCAGGTAAGGATTAGTACCTAGGAAAGACAGGGAAAATATTTGAGTCTATAAAGTAATTAGCAAGAATTATTTTGGACTACCAGTAAATTCCCATAGATTGCGTAAGCACTATAGTCCTAGGTTGTATCTTGGAAAAGACTGTTAGTACACATCAAGGATTTGTTGTGACAAGTAAATGGTAGAGGGAAAATGAGTTACGTTTTTTAGATCCTACGATTTGGAATTTTCTTTATCAATGGGGACATGTTCCTAGGATTCTTAGCCTTTGGTAGTAGCTTTGCAGTATTCTTGTTTTCCTACTTTAGTTTTGAAAGAATTGGAAGGCTTATTTAAAATTAATATTAGATCAGTGGATTAAGTTAAATAAGTTAAGAAAAAGTAATGACATAAATAAAAGAAAACAAATAATGATGACAACTACAAAATAAAGCAACAAATATGACAATTGAGAAAAATAGAAAACTTCGAGAAAAAGAATAAAAATAGTTCGATTTTTCCAAAGTAAGTTGGAAAAGAAAATTTTCTTATGTAAATCGTGCTTGGGTAAGAAGATAGGAAATCTTTATATAATGGTAGCATAAAATCTAAGTACAGATATAAACGACACATAAAAGACAAAACGGAAGATGTGAAGTTTTCTCTTTTCCACCTTTTTATAACATATGAAAACGAATTCAGAAAATTAGACTTATCTAAAATTTGAAAATTCGAAGTTGTTTGGTAGGGTTTGGATGCAAAATTTGGATAAGCTATGTTCTTGCTCTATAAGAGTGTAGTAAAAATTGGATGAAAAAGTATTTTGATTTTCATACTACTGCATTCATATATAAATTGCCAGTGTATTTAGGATGTGTGCATCATGTTTTATCAAAAAAATACATTTATATAGGAGGTACCACTTAGGCATTCATTACATTCATGTATTATTATGTTGTATTACACTTTGAACAAGTGCACAAATGGTTGCCAAATTGGATGCACACATGATGGTTGTAAATTATGCAAGGAAGTATTTTATTTTACCCTTACCAAAATTCTGAGATGAAATGCCTCAAGGGTGGGAGAATGTAACAACTCGAATTTTTTATTAAAATAATAAAATAGAATCTTGAAAAGTTTTCAGAAATCGGTCAAGAAATTAGCGTCATTGCGTCCATTTCTGATCAATTTAGACCTATGTTTTGTAGAAAATGGATTTAAAATGAAAAAAATATCTCAAACGAAGTATTACAACAAACAGGAAAAGAAGATATAAGAAGAACACTTAGAAGAACAATGAGGACCAATGTTTTTAGACTTGTGAACTAAAGCTTATATAGTCCAATTGGTTATATGCATATATGCGTACATAGATTCGAAATTTGAAATTAGATAAGTGTTATAAGTGGAAAATAATAATCCACATAAGTAAGAAATAAAATGAACGTTAAACGTAACCTTAAAATAAAATTTATAGCTGCTAAAATCACGTTTAGGACCCAAACTCTGGGTCGACCCAGGACATATATGGGTTGACCATAGGGTCGACACACCTTTAAGGTGGGTCGACACATGGGTCGACCCACCTAGGGCCAGATCAGATTCTTGAGTGATGTGTTTTTCTTGTTAAAACGGTTCCAGGTTTTATATTGTTAAATCCGACAGACTAGAATTTCCTATACACCTGCCATTTTTCTTTCTCCTCCAAATCTTTCAAAAAATAGAATATTACTTTTTAGGAGTTCTGAAACAAGATTTGAAAACAAATAATGTAATCTACAATATAGGTGTCCAGATTTTTGATCAACGTGAGGTAAGTCATTTGAATCTGAATTATTTAGGTTTCTTTTTTTCCGTCTTCTTTTAGTATCAGATTTGAAAACCCATGGTTATTTTAATAATAGGTTCAGTTAGAAAGACCACAGAATCACAGATCTAATTCAAATTCAAGGATTGGAAAGCAGTCAGGTGAGTAGAATTAGAATTATACCTTTTGGGTAACGATATATTTACTATCCGCATTCACCATAATTCTTAACATGTTAAATAACTGTAATTTGTGGTAATTGTGTTGAATCCTATTTAAAAATATATTGAGAATATTATTGTTGTAATTTGTCCTATTAATTCTTTGTTTGGATTAAGAATTACTGTAATACAGAAATGGTAAAATTGGATAATAATTATGCATGCAGTCTTAAGATTACATTTCAATAATAAATTGGAATAATCTGAAAGAAGGTTAAAAAAGGGAAGTTTTGGGTATATTGGTATTGTGAATCATGAACTGTTAATTTGGAAAACATGTTAATTTGACAGTAAACTAAAAAACATGTTAATTTAATAGTAAATTGGAAGACATGTTAATTTGACAGTTTATTGGAAGACTTGCTAATTTGACAGTAATTTGGAAAACATACCAGTTTGAAAGTAAAATGGGAAAATTTATAGTAATCGAAAATGGTAAATGAAAACAGGAATTAACATCTAACTCATAAAATAAAAGGGGGAAACTATAAGTGGACTGGGTTAGATGAATTTGGGGAAATTTATACGTTTCCATAACAATAAAATTATTAAGAACATAGTTGCAAGAAAAGAAAGGAAAAGGGTTTGGTGTTAAATAGGGATTCTTTTACCGTATTGCACACTAATCAAATAAAAAGATATATGTATGTTCACGATGAAAATAAAAGAAACAGCTTATAACTACGGATCTTGATTGATTTACGTTATGGAAATGGATCTTTACATCTTTCCACTAATCAATCTAATGAAGTGTGTGAAATATTTTCTTGAAATAATGAGAATATACAAGACGGTAAATGAATGAATGTTACAATATTAAAAGTTTGGTTAATGTTAGGAAGCCAAGGGAAAAATGGGATGAATAGGGAATATAACCTATTATAATTAATGATATGAATAAGAATGTAATATAATAGGTTGGCTTGTCCTAAGGACAAGTGGAATTATAACAAGGGTTATAATAAATGAAAAGAGAACTTATTAGTAAACCTTAGTTAAGAGAACTAAGCTAATAAGTAAACAACAATAATAAGTTGTGATAACAGTGTAAGACAAGGTTATGATTAAATGGGAAAGAGTAAAATAGGTTTATTATTAATAGACTTATAATTGGGAGTAATAAGTCTACTAAACGTAATAAATAATATGCGTAAGACCGCTCCGGCGGCATAAAAAGAATAAAGAAAGTAAGAACCTAATTGGAAGCTAATGAATCTGGTAACTTGAATGAAAAATGAATATGTGGATAATCAAGTTAATTAGCAACCTGATGAGATAAAGAAGGCCTCTGATTAAGAGATTAAACGTAAGATCTAATAATACATTAGTGTGATGCGCTTGGACCAGTTTGCAAGGTGCAGAACCCAACGGGGTTGATCATTGTGGTGTTTTGGAGACATGAGAGGAGCATGTCCCTCTGATTATTCTGCCTTGTTATTTTGTCTGATTGCTCAACGTGACTGGTGGGAAGCACGCGGCTTCCGCGGGATGTGGTAGGTACTCTGGGTTGATCCTCTTTGTGGTGCATGCTTAGGCTGTACTCGCAAAAGTTTGGTCTGCGCGGTACCACCCGGTGAGTATACCTTGACTACAACAGTAGTTTGGCAATCATAAGGTTGTGGCGGATGGCATTGGATGATTCAGAGGTTTGCCTCGGGAGAGGCGGGACAGGACCAATACAAGATAGTAATCGTCAGGTACCTGTAATCGGTAGTCAGTGGGATGCGGAAAGACTAGAGCAAAACCTAAAGACCATCGATTGGTTGCGGGGCATACTGTGACACCCCACGTCCGTTAATGTCACTCATTAAGAGAATGCAATAAGTTTCGTGTAGCGTTTTAGGTAAACAGAAACATTACAAGACATATATAAAATAGCAGCGGAATTAAAAACTTTATTAATCATAAAGCATCGTGGTTCAAAACATCATATGTCTGAGATACATAAAAACCAGTGCATCATTAAAATTTCTGTCTTGTACTTAAAACATCAGAGTACAATAATAAAAGAAGCATAACTCCCCAAAGCATAAGCCATAGTAGAGAGATAGCAAATCAAGCCATACATCTAAGTAGCTCTAAGTAAGACTAAGCAGAATCCTGATCAAGCTTGAGTATTCCCACCCTGAGAACCTAGGGGGAAATGGAAGAGAAAGAAGTGGAAAAAAAATAGGCCAGACGTAAAATCTGTCGAGTCCAGTTATTTAGCATATAAATAAGTAAAAGTATCATGACAGGCATATAAAGTGGATAAGAGAGATAACAACATAAAAGGCAGGTAGGATAAGGTAAACAGGACAACATGATAGAATAAATAGCGCCACTTAATACATTCCTTGCTCTGCACCAATACTAGTATAACTGGAACAAGATGATCCCAATAAATACCAGATGGTAGGCTTAGGCATACGTCTAAATGTACCCTAATTACTACCCCAATCAACCGGCTCCCTAATCCATGTAGATATCTTGTGCTGACCCCACAGTAGGAGGTATCGCTTCCTAAAGTGGAAATCCTTCATCTTCATGATGTGAACAA
Organism: Allium sativum; assembly: GCA_030737875.1. NCBI lineage: Eukaryota > Viridiplantae > Streptophyta > Magnoliopsida > Asparagales > Amaryllidaceae > Allium > Allium sativum. The sequence continues at coordinate 707,162,286 of CM060916.1, read as the reverse complement.
CCATATCTACAAGTGCCGCGGTCATCTTATCCCCCTCTGCCCATACAATGCACGCACATGGCCCGGTCGGTTCGCGCCGCCCACAATGTCCTCCACGTTTGTATCTCTTACAATCAGCCTAATAAGCGTGCCCCGAATCCGACCTAGGGCGAGTACTCGTTTGATACTGTTATATGGGTTACTGACTAAAATGGGTCCCACACACAAGATAATGCAAGCTCTCCCCTTTGTCTTGCATCTCCACTAGGATTTCCATAGGTTATGCTTACCTAACTGTAACGCCCCGTATTTCTGTTAACACTAAAGTTGCTAATATAATAATAAATGCGTAAAGGGGAGATGTATCTAATGTGCATACAAGAATAATAATAAATGTGTAAAGGGGAGATGTATCTAATGTGCATACAAAAATAATAATAAATGTGTAAAGGGGAGATGTGTCTAATGCGTACGTATTTATATGGATTGACAAATAATAGTAAATGTACATTAAGAAAGAAATGGTGAACATAATTGGCTTCTCTTTACAATGGACGGCTCTGGTTAACCCTATCTTCATCGACGGCCCAAATTAACTTGCAACTCTATAAAAAGACCCTAGGTCCCAAACTAAAAATTCACAAAAAATAAAGAATAAGAATTGGAGCCACCATGTTGTCTGCTGCGAACTAGAGGGAGCCTCCACTTGAAAGAGACGAACAACATAGCGAATACAAACTAAAAGATTAAAAAGCAACAACAAATTAGAATCAAAGCAACGTCTTCCCAAAGGAAAGCTTTGCAAATTCAGAATTTCAGAACTCAGAAAACAAGACCGTCTACGATTGTAAGTTAGCTACATTTTTAGAATGCGAATTAATATGAATATCATGTGTTGCGATAAAATGATAATAGTACGATACTCATTATGTTGTTAATATACGTTTGTGATTTGATTCTATTATCATGTTGAATTGAGAATTATTAAGTATGATGTTTATTATGTTTTATAATATTAATCTATGCCAGTGACTTGATTCTATTATCGTGTTAAATTTGGGATTATTGGATTAGATTATTTGTATAAGCATGGACTTGGATTGTAACATCTTATGAGAATTGTTTAGTTTATTATGCAAGTTTATGTAGTGAAGTTATGCGACCAATTGTCAAATCTATATGTTCATGTTTATGCAAAACTTATGCCATGTTCACACTTATCATATGTTGGGATTAATTTGCAAGTATGTTTAAATCTATGTTACTAATTAACACATGTGTATGTTGATTAGCCTATGTTGCTATCTCACATATACGTATGTTGATTTGCCTATGTTGCAAATTAACATATGTATATGGATTAGTTCGTATTGATAATTCTCATGTATGTTGTTAATATGGCCTATGTTAAAAACACATATATGTTAAGTAAGCCTATAAGTGCAAGTTCATACCTATGACATTATAATGTTTATGTTAGTCTTTTTGCAAGTTTGTACCTATGACATTATAATGTTCATGTTAGTTATTTTGCAAGTTCACCCCTAAAATGTTCATGTTAGTTATTTTGCAAGTACACTCTATTATGTTCATATTGATTATGCCATCAATACCAAAGTTATACCCTTGTCATGTTTATGCTAATTTATGCCAATTTGCGTATATTAAATTAGGCTAAGTTTTTAGCCTAATACTTTACACCAAAAATCATGCGAACGTAAGTTAGGCTGAGATGGTTAGCCTAATATTGGACGGGGTAACGTTGGGTTAAAATGATAATTTTAGGAAAACTTGCCATAAATTGGTCATTAATCACATAAGTGATTTATGGCATAAAAGGCATTAATTACCTTAATTAATGAGATTAACTGGAAATGAATGTGACAGTAATTTGAATATTTTCTAATTTACATATTGGTCATTAATCACATAAGTGATTTATGGCATAAAAAGGCATTAATTACCTTAATTAATGAGATTAATTGAAAATGAATGTGACAGTAATTTGAATTTGAATAATTTACACAATTAAAATGTAAATTAGAAAATACGAACGCGCTTAATCCGAGGTTGGATTGAGTTGTGACGTAAACCTGCCCGGACCCTCCCGGTTGTCCAATTGTCACAACAATAGCTATCCAATGTGAGAGGTTAAGGCATGGGGCCCAATAAAGACCCGAGATTAAACTGAGTTGTGGCGTAAGACTTCCCGAACCCAACCGGCATACAGGCAGCCACAACAATATCTGTCTAATCTGAGAGGTTGGTGCTCTAATAAGACAATTAAAGCTGAGTTAGGACTGATAGGGTTAAGTCAATTTAATAAATACTTAACCAAATTCAACATGTTAAATAATTTGGATGGGTGGGGGTTAGGTTCATTCAGACACTTAACCACTTAACATGTTTGACTAGAAAACCTAGTAACGGGGACCCGTTTCAGCAGTGACCCAATTAGGTATCATGGTACCCTGAACTAGGCAGGGTGGGGCACGATTACTGGGCTGATTGTAAGCGGTCAAAAGCAACGGCGGTTGGTGCACAGTGTGGGTTCTAATAGAGTGCGGGCGTGCACACACTCTGGAGCAGACAAGTCAGGGCACTGGAGCATCGGTAGTATACCCTATGCATGCTAGAATTGTGTCGGGGCCGCCACCATGGGACTTGATACACCCCATGGTGGGACCAGCATAGGTATCTACCATATAGGGCCATAGGACACATGTGAATATACGAGTAGGAGCCGATCTTTTAAAGAAAGAGAAAGGGATCACTTCACCCCAATCACGGGGTGCCTGTTGGTATAAGAATTAGTAGGTGCAGAGATAGAGATTTAAAATAGGGTGCGAAGGGATGTTCGTTTTAGGACACCTTATCTAGTTCGAGGATAGTCTATTATCCTGATATCGTCCTGTTCTCACTTTATGCAAGTCATGATCTTTTTATTATTAACATTCTAGGAATATAGCTAGACTTACCAGACTTATGTCTGACCTATTTTCCTTTCGTCTTCTTTTCTTCCGTCCCCCCCCCCCCCCCCACAGGGAGGAAACACCGCAGCTTAGTCAGTTTTTCATCCAGCTTGAAGAGAGAGAATGTATTGCTTGGATTTCTTTCATTTGGACCATGGCTTTGGATATCATTTATGGGGATTATGCAGCTTTATTTATGTTTCATGCTTCTTTAACTTTTAAAATCAAGACAGTATTATGGTTGTAATAATTGGAAGTTTGTTTTGAGACAATGTTGGAAATGTTTTATATGAACACGTATTTATGATAATAAAAGTCTGTTGGTTTTTCCGCTACTTATTTATATGTGTTTATATCTGTCTTGTGTTTTATCTGTGCTTTTACTTATAAACCTCCACCAAAATTAAGGCATTCCCTTTGTGAGTAACCTTAATGGAGGTGGGGTGTTTCACTAACGGTGTTTTTAACTACATAACCCAATAGGTTTTCCAAAGGTTATGCTTACCTAACGATGTCTTTAATTACATAACCTCAATAGGTTTTCCATAGGTTATGCTTACCTAACGGTGTATTTAATTACATAACCCCAATAGGTTAAGTTTGTGGGCCTATATATAAATATTACCCACCCACCCCAGATATACTTAACCCTCCCACTATTTCAACCAAGTTTACTTAACCTATATGCAAATTATCATGTTCATACAATCCCTATGGATTCAAACGGGTTAAGTATTACTGATTAACAGGTTATCCCTATTCGCGTTGACTTCTTATCAAGTTGCCAAGTTCCACTTGCTTATTAATTTCACATAAATATAACTTAATTCATTTAAGTTTATTAATAAGCCTCATAACATGTTATTCTTTAGATTGTAATTAACGAAAGTGATCTACAATCTTTCACCCCTGGATCGTAATCAATCACTCTTTAATATTCATTGTCTGATTCCATATTTACAATAATATGTTTTACTTAATATGTAATTAAGTATACTTCATCTCAATTCACTTGTTTTCTGTTAAATGTATCACTACAACTTGACGTTGTTTACTTATTAACTTAGTTTTCTTAACTAAGGTTTATTAATAAGCTTCCTTTCCCTTTTATTATAACATATGTTATAATTTCCACTTGTTCTTGGGGCAAGCCTGCCTATTATATAACATTCTTATTAAAGTAATTAATTATAATAAGTTACTATCATTCCCTGTTACTCCAATTCATTACCATTTATCCATTCATGGTTGTAATGCGATAGACCTCCCACATTAAACCTACAACTTGCGGATATTGGATGTGCCGGGCGGGTCCGGGTAGACTTATTCCACAAATCAGGCTTAACCTCATGTCTTAGCACATCACGTGTTTATGTACTTAGACCACTCACATTAGATTCACCACTTGTGGTTGCTGGTTATGCCGAGCGGTTCCAGGAAGACTTTCACCACAAGTGTATCTCGTGTGTAAGCATGATTACAATTTCAGTTATTGTAATTCTAGCATTTCCATTATAAGTCTATTATACCTATATCATTATAGGTTTTCATGTCCCTTTCCCAAGTTATGTTCATAATGAACTATATGCCCAAATTAAGGTCCTTTAATCATGAGTTAATTTATGTCACAAATTCACATTCATATATTTCATTCAAGTTATGCCTGAATTCCCCAATTCCAATTATGCCCCAATTCTAACGTTTTCCCCTCGTTCCCAATTTTACACATTCGCATATTTCGGCGACATGCCTAGGCTCGTAGGTAGCCTGGCTTTAAAAAATAAAAAGGGAAAAGGAGGGAAGAGGACAGAAATGAACATAATAGCAAAATTGACATACGATGGCAGAAACAAGCATAAACATATAGTGGCATGGTGACAAATAGGTATATAGGAACAGATCTGATGAACATGTGACAACAGAATTGATTCTAACATAATATGGATATCATAAACTACCATGATAAGATCTCAATACTGAATTAAACAACCATTTAACAACGGATCTGACTTGGCCACAAACATACTAGGAACATGCATTATATGATCTAAACAATAAATTAGATATCCAACTAATAACAGATCCAATTTAACCACAAATATGATAGGGATAAGTATAAGGTGATCTAAACAGTGAAACAATGGCAGATCTGACATGATAAATAGGTGAAGGTTTAGATCTAAGTCATAATCATGTCATAACATCATAGATACACAGGCTAAAGCAGATCTGATATGATCCAAATAGTCATAGGCATAGATCCAAGATATAGTCATGTCAATTTTTACTTTTAAATATTTAGATCTAAAATTAACTTGGACTCACAGTGATTTTGGATCTAGAAAAATAGGAGAAGGATTGAAGACATTGAATCACAGATCTCCAAACTTGAATAAATCTAACTGGTGAAGAAGAAAAGACTTAATTGTTTGAAGAAGAATAGGATATTTTAATTTGGGCAGAGACAACATCTAGTTATCCACTGTTCTTGTTGTGTAAAAACAAGAGAAATGAGGTCTATTTATAGCCTAAAGCCAACGAACTAAGCCACAAAACAAATCCACGTTCAAAAACATGAATGTACCCGGATCTGTATGGGGGTCGACCCCCTCCCCCTTTAGGTGTCGACTTCGGGGTCGACCCAGCAGGGACTCGGGTCGAGCCCCAGAAACGGTCGGTTCACTGTTTTTCCTGCTTCTGGTCTTCCTGCTTGGCTATATTTAATTAATTTGAATTTATGGACCCTATACATACATACATATATACATACATACATATATACATACATACATATATATATATATATATTCTCTTGCGCGTATACAAACCTTCATAACTTCTTCATACGGTGTCCGTGTTCCGCAAACCAAATGTCTATCTTGACCAGAATTTAGAGACGAACGCAATGGCGCAGTCCATTTCCCTTCATTATGAATACTAAATTAATTATTCTTTAATTTGTCCTCTTTAGTGTTATTAAAATTACGGAGTGTTACACGTGCCAATTTGGATACTAGATTGTTTGATAAGGACACGTCGCTTAGCTCCTTATGTAATCTTTCATTAGCTGAGGGAGGGGACTGGGTGGGACCATAACCATCGTGAAAATGCAGACCATACTCTGGATATCTGTATTGTATGCCTGATGAGGTGGGCCTTTACAAATATGGAAATCTCCCGATCGAGTTCTACGCATTGGATGCAGTCGTGTTACAGGGCTCGGGGTACAGTAGATTAGTACGTTCATGTCAAGGTTTAGATACACACACTAGGTGGTGTATCGTAGACAGTAGGTCATTACTCCGTGTTGAGGCTTGATTCGACCAAGGGGTTTGGATAGAACAATCTGTTCGCTTACGTGACATAGCGATGGTAGTTCTGTGCGATTACGTGGCGTAAAGATATAGATTTTCGCACGTGGTTTGGGGTAGGATGGATATTGTGTATGTTTCTGTGGCGTGACGATGGAGACTGTACGAGGAGAGTACTATGAGATGTACCTTGAAATGTTGGGTATTGCTACATATATACTATATTAGGTTAGTCTACCAGGGAGTAGATGGGTACAACATGAATGTAGAGCCTTGAGTGCTATTAACATAAATAACCTAATAAATAAGATAACATATATGAACGGTATATGTAGGGTTATTTCAAAATGTATAATTTGTCCAGTCACCAGAACTTTGTGTTCTGACCCTCTCCTCATAACATATTTGCAGGTTAGGTTTCTGGCAGAGATTTGATAGCTTTGGATACTGGTTAAACAGTATTATTACTTTGGTAATGCTATATTTGATTATATATATTTTATCCATTCCGTTGTGAGATATTTTTCGATCTCTGATATGTTTATTTTCTCTGTCTTTCTATAGAATACCAGACAAACCAATTTGAGCTTTGATAGATCATGATTTTTAAAGAAAAAAACCAGTCTCCCAAAATTCGGATTGTTACAATATGACCATGAATCAACCACATGTATGTGTGTATGAATGTAAATATTTGGTTGACTCATAAGTGTATGTTCGATACTCGAATGCAGTCAGATTTTGAACTCTAATATGTTACAGACACTAACATATAATACCATATGCATATCTACACATTTTCATATAACATTTACAGGAAAATTCTCAACGTATGGCACAAAATCACGTACGAGCATGTGAATTCATACTCGACTCTAAATTAGCAATGAATTACTTACACTTAGGTGTAAGTAGGAGTCGAAACTTAACAACTGATTTCTCGATTCAACAGAGATTAGGTGTTCACCTATAAATTCCGATAAGATCCAGTCCGAATAGTTGAAATATAAAGACAAAATAAACCATTGAAAAAGCTGAGATCATGCACTTATACCATTGGATCTTAACCAAGCACCGCGATTACTCAGAATCGACGTACTCCTTAGTATACTCTACTCAAAGAATGGATCATGACCATTCACTAAGAGTGGCATGGATTCCATTCCTACCGCCACGACTTACTTCGATTCAAGGCATGGTTTGTTCATACAAGACGTACTTTGTGAGGGAAAGTATTACCCGACATTTTGGGTCAACTATCAATTGCTATACGGATTGATACGACTAGACGATAATCAAGGCTAATGGCCCAGAAACATCACCTGAAGGCCTATAGATCAAGTCTGGATAGCATCATGCAACAATAGTCACGTTAGCCCATCAGAACAGTTCCTATGAACTCTTCTAGTGAGGGACCGGGCGAATCAATATAGAGAGATCGGTACAACTCCGACGTCAAGAGGTAGAGCAACTCTACATCAACAATCAAAAAGCCATAACTTTTCAGTCAATGACCCAAACCAAATGAAACACCGTAGAACAATTCAGGATATCTGGTAGGATCTATAAGAGAAGTCTCAGGCCCCATTCCCTCATTATGAGGGGTCGGTACCGATCCCTATAGAAGGATCGGGTCTGATCCCTCCCTTAGTGGATTATGGACTTGGTTTTCCTCTAGCTCTAGTACAATGGTCATCTGACTTTCCTAGCCTACCTACATTTATAAATATCGGCTGGATAGGCGAAAAATAGATCTTTTGGCATTTGTTTGCTTTGTATAATATTCAAAGCCTTATTGGTCTAAGGGTCTGTAATAATATAATTTAGCAATAAAGTGAACAAATCTTCCAAGTGGATGTAGGCACAACAACGTTGAACCCCTTAAATCCTAATGTCCCTTTCTATTGAATTTTATATTGCTCATTCCCTCCTTTTCCATTTGCTTTCATAGTTTAGCTATCCATCGGACTCTTTTGTGTTGTTCCATTTTTTTGGGGTTGACGACATTGTTATGGCTAAGATCTGGATTGAGATTGTCTCCTTATGTTTGCTTCGAGACCCATTTTGTTTGTTTTATCAAAAGCGGGATGACTGTGCTCAGTACTATCTAGTTAAAGGGATATGTCTATCATGTCATGGTGACGTCCAAAAAATTTCGTTCTTCTTATACATTTATCTAGTAGTATACTAAATGAAAGGTAGTTTCTTACTTTGTCATCGTTAGAAATTCAATCTCCAATAAACAACTTCGTTTTCCGATTATATACATATTAATTTTATTATGATTCACACACGTGACATCTACTTGATTATTGGTATTTTAAACCATAAACATTATCATAATATCATAAGAGTTTTTGATAAAAGTGTTCTGATTATCGTAAAGTAAAAATCTGATTGTGTTTATGTGCAATGTAGTCTTAAAAAATGTCTTTTATTCGAAATGTTTTCATAAGCTAAAAGCCAAATTCTTTATGATTCGAGTTTATCCACATTGGTTTACTTGACGAGCCGTCAAAAGTCTATTGCCTATCGAGGCCGAGCATGAATGAGACTATGGCTATGCAAGCGAGCTATTGGTGGATATGCCTCATAATATGCATTGAGGTAACTAAAGACGATAGGAGCAGATGCAGTTAGGGGACCTTGCGCTCTTAGAGCGGGAACATAACCATTTGTCTTTCTTTTCGTTCTAACTAAGTGATAGATTGGTATATGCTATTGATACATCCCACTCAAGTATAGTTATGGGTTGGGAAACCTAGGGTTACGTGATTCACATATTGATGTATATATGACCTTACTTCAGACTTAAAGCATGTCATACAGTCTTTCTCCATTACGATCTATTTTATGAGGAGATGAGATTATATCTGGATAAATGTTCAAAGTATAGTAGATTCTCGTATTTTTTTATTATACGGATTAGCAGCCTATAATATCATATATGTTGATGATGATATTTTTTTATTGAGACTATGAGATATATGCAAGCAATGTTGTATAGTAGCTTGATTATACCTTGTGAAATCTGCATTTAGATATAATATGACCTATGTATTACTTGCATAATTCTTGGGTCGGTCTGAAACATTACTGAATTTGAGACAATGAGACCAGCTTGAATTCTATGGGCATAGAGAAGGTTTGATAATCAATTGTATATTATCATTATATATTGTATATTCCCTCGAGTGTATGTCATTGTGATACATACTGAGCATATACTGTACATTTTATATTATATATTATCACTACGATATCGAGTATGTGGTCGTCAGTATTTGTTATGTATCGTGCATTGTTCTACCTTGGAGGTACACGTATTTGTTGCTTTATGTCGATACTGTATATGTATATATGATTTACTTGTTCGATGTGTAAACACATACCCATGTTAGCTTAAGGAAATATTTACATGTGTACCTCATATACCTTCACACTCGGTATTATCTGATAGTATCAAGTAGCAATATTCTTTAATAGTATAGTATAGGGGTGTGATGTTTCAATAACTATCGAGAATCGTTCGGTACTTGTAACATCCCACATTTTTAAATAATAAAGACTGACAAAATTATTAAAAATAACTATAGGAGTAATGAGAGTTTGATATTTGAAAACAAATGCATGTTATAAAATGGGTAATAAATAAAAAGTTGTCACTATGCAAACAAAACGGACAATGCCTATATATAGAATTAAATAAAAAGAAACGGAAGGATGAATCGAGGTATGTTATAAAATAATCAAAAAATATATGCACACGTTAATTTACTAAATAATATGCATTTGAATTTGAAAGTAACAGAAGATTATTAACGTTAATATATTTACAAACATAACCAATTAATAAAATGGGAAAAAATGTGTGTGATAGAAAGTAATTAATATTGAAATAGCAACATTTCCTTTAAATTTACAATGAGTGTCATAAAGGACATTAAAAGAGGAATAATGGATATAATATCAAAATTTAAAAGCATATAATTAACTCTGAAGTGTAGACACACACATATAAATATATTTAATATAGATATATTTAGACATAAATTACAAAAGTAACACACAAAATAAACGCACATCATAAGTGGTATAAAACCTGTAATAAAAAAGAAGTTTCAATAACGTTAATTAAGTAACGTTTCAATTTAAAAAAATGGATATGCATGTATTAGTAATACACATTTGAAATTAGAAATAAAATGTGTGTTAAGATGGTAGAAATAAACTTAAAATAACGTTCATGGAATTAAAAGAATTGAACGCACAAGAATTTAAAAATAGAAAGAACTGTTAATGCACACATTGATTGAGTATTTGAATTTGAATAAGAATGCCCGTCAAAACAAGGAGGAGTTACAAATATAATTTGAAATTCAAATGTTGAGCCTATATATTCAATGGAAAGGAATTAAATAAAATGGAATTCATGGGAAATAAATAAATTATAGAGAAAGAATACATATATAACTAATTAATAGGAATAATGTTTGTTGTTAGAAAGGGAAATTATATCTTAATTGCATGCATTATAATAAAATTTCCATTTTGACAACAACTGTTATTCCCATTAATTGGTTATATATGAATTCTTTCTCTATAATTTATTTATTTTCATGAATGCCATTTTATTTAATTCCTTTCCATTGCATACATAAACTCAACATTTGAATTTCAAATTATATTTGTAACTCCTCCTAGTTTTGACATGTGTTCATATTCAAATTCAAATGTGCAATCAATGTGCACATTAATAATTCTTTCACTTTTTAAAGTGTTGTGCGTTTAATTCTTTTAATTCCATGAACATTAATTTTACGTTTATTTCTACCATCTTAACATACATTTTATTTTCAATTTCAAACGTGTATTATTAATACATGCATATCCATTTTTTTTAAATTGAAATGCTACTTAGTTAACGTTATTCAAATTTCCAATTTATTACATGATTTTATACCATTTATGATGCATGTTTATTTTGCGCGTTTCCTTTGTAATTTATGCCTAAATAAATTTATATTTAATATGTCTATATATGTGTGTTCACACTTCAAAATTGATTATATTCTTTCAAAATTTGACATTATATCATTATTTCTCTTTAATGTCCTTTATGATACACATTGTAAATTTAAAGGGAAATTGTCATTTCAATATTAATTACTTTCTATCACACACATGTCTTCCCATTTTATTAATTGTTAAGTTTGTAAACATGTTAACATTAATAATCTTCTGTTACTTTTAAATTCAGTGCACATTGTTTATTAAATTACTGTATCCGTATATTTTCCGATTATTTTCTAACATACCATTTATTAACCTCCATTCACTCTTTTGTTTCATTATATATATAAATATATATATATATATATATATATATATATATATTCCATTGTGTGTTTTGTGTGCATAGGGGCAGCTTTTTGTTTATTGACCGTTTTATAACATGCGTTTGTTTTCAAATTTCAGACGAACATTGCTCTTATAATTATTTTGATAATTTTGTTAATTTTTTTATTTAAAAATGTGGGGTGCTACATTCTACCATCCTTAGGAAATTTCTTTTTTGATATTTAGTAAGGGCAAAATTATATAATCCCTCGCATAATTTGCAATCATAATGTATGCATCCAAATTTGCAACCACTTGTGCACTTATGCAAAGTGTAAGACAACATAAAAATACATGAATGTCTAAACGGTACCTTCTGTACGAATGCAAATTTTCTTGAAAAACATGGTGCACACATCCTAAATATACTGAAAATTTCTATACGAATGTAAGATTATGAAAATCAAATATATTTTTTCATCCAAATTTTCCCACTCTTACAAAGTAATAATGTAGTTCATCCAATTTTTGCATCTTAACCCTACCAACCAACTTTAAATTTGCGAATTTCAGAAAAATCTAATTTTCTGAGTTCGATTTCTTATGTTAGAAAAAGGTAGAAAATGGAAAATTATAATTTTCCATCCACTTTTATGCACCTTTTTCCGTATACCCTTAATCGCCAATATTACCAAAAAATTCTATTTTCTATTCCAAGCACAGTTTACATAAAAAGAATTTCATTTTAGTTTTCCAAAGTTACTTTAGAAGAATTTATTTTCTTTTATTGTTCTCATTTATTGCATTTGTCATCTTCATCATTTTCTGTAAATTTTGTTTGTTCTTCTTTTAGTTGTTCATCTTTTGCTTATATTTTCATTTTATTCACAAAATCCTACGATTTTATTCTTATCTAGTGAGCATTACAAACACCTAGAAAGAAAATATCAACCAAACCACTCTATTTTTGAATAATAAATTAGAACACTACATAGAAGTGCACATCTACACTAAAAGGGAACATACTCTACCGCAATCAATACTAGCTAAAAGATACAACGGCTAAATGTGGTTATCTATAATGACTAGAAGGCCTAGGACCACGTTCCTCAGATATAAAAAGGTTCTCATCATTGAATCTAGACGACCATAGCGCTCCTCTTTTCTATCTAACACTCTCTACAAAGTCGTGTCGCATATCCCTAGTTCTCATTCCAACATAAATTGAAACAACATGTCAAATGTACCTATTTCCTCAAGAAGTGCTAAATATGGGTTTCTCTTAATTACAAGCTATGTCATAATTTTACTTATAAAATATCAACTTGTATTTTCCTACTCGTTCTCTCTTTTATCTCTTTCACATAAAACATGCAAGTTTCATGATTTCCTTTAGCTTCTTTCTATCAAATAGTAATCACTTTAAACATTTTTCAAAATTTCCCTTTTCTTAATCCTCTTACATTACTGTATAGCCTTTGAGTGTTTACTATTTCTCCTTCTTACATCTTAATTTCTTTCTTAAGACTTTGCCAGTCAAATTTAAGGTTTACTCACATACCAAACTATTTCCTTGTACATTTACTAATAGTTCACGCACACTACTGGAACCACTCACACTAGATTATCTTTATTTAAATAAAAATTTATATTCTTAGAACTTTTCTCAAAAGTTAAAAATTAGGGAGGATGGAATTATGCACTTTAACTTATTTAGAGCTCTTAATATATTTATTTTTCAAGAGGAGTTAAAAAAAAATTCTATGAATCTTTTCTAAATATGGCTTTTGTGTTCTATGTAAAGTAACAAGGAAACTTAAAAAAAACTTCATTTCTTTGTTGAAATGAGTAGCACAAAATATGTTGTTTCACTTATATTTTGTACACCTCTTTCGCTACACATTTTCTTGTAATTTTAACAAAACATGTTTACTTACAAACTTATTGATTCATAAAAGCGTATCTTATGATTCTTCTTATTCCAATAAGTTAAAGTGTGTCATAATCTGGAAAACTTTTATATTCTATTTCACTATATATGCACTATACATAGCTAATTCATTTATACTCAAGCTTTCTCTTAACCACTTATGTCCTTTAACCCCACAATTTGCTTACATATTTTCAATTGGGATTTAACAAAAGAATTTAGATAAGAGTAGATTCATATCTAAATTGCACAGAAAATAAATTATTGCAAATTAACAATTCCAATTTCACAAGATATACATGAATCAAATGATATAATATACCATTATTGGAAAATATAAGTTAAATCCACTCACCTTGAAAAGAAAGTACTGCAAACTCAGATGACTTTATTTAAACATTTCAACTTTAGATCTACAATTTTTTTCTTCAATTCGTAATTCAGAAAGCGTAAATCTAAAATATCTAATTTTTGAAGAATTGAAGGAGAAAGAAGAGTGATAGGGCTTTCATGCTTATTGAGCAAAATATGAGTTTAAAGGCTAGTCCTGCCCCTTTATTTATAGAGAGTCAAAACATTGTCGTCCGTCTGTTTAAAACAATGCAAATTAAGCCATCAATTTAAAATGTGTGCATGATTTGTTCTGTTTAAGTTTATTTATTATGAACTTTAATGTTTAAATGTTTCCTCCTATTCTCTCATTAATTACTAAATTAATCAGAACATGCATATATATATATATATATATATATATATATATATATATGAAATGGTGGAATTCAGGGAGCAATCCAATGGCGCAAATCAATTGTGTATAAATAGACTTTCCATATATATGTATATGTATATAAATATATGTACGTGTATGTGTGTGTATATATATGTATATGAAAGGGTGGAATTCAGGGAGCAATCCAATGACGCAAATCAATTGTGTATAAATAGACTTTCCATATGTATGTATATGTAATATGTATGTATGTGTGTGTGTGTGTGTGTATATATATATATATATATATATATATATATATATATATATATATATATGAAAGTCTATTTAGACACAATTGATTTGCACCGTTGGACCACCCCATGAATTACACCTCTTCATATAAAGACAAAACGATCCAACGGTCGATGCTTTGTGTTTCTCTTTTGTATCCAAATAGTCTGTGTGTGTGTGTGTGTGTATAGGTTCAATGGCACCCCAAATAGTGAGCAAACTTTTAGCCTTCCACTTTTCCACCACTCATTTCCTACTAACTTCCATTCTCTCTCCTTTCACTAACTCTCTCACTTCTCACTCACTTTCTTTATTACAAATGAAAGGCTAAAATTCGAATGAAAATGGGGGCTGAAATTCAAGGGGAAGGGGGGCTCCCTGATCCTATCCATATATATATATATATATATATATATATATATATATATATATATATATATATATATATATATATATAGGGAAACGTTCGGTTGCACCACAAAAATGGAGCACCCCAAATGCCCTCATATTTCCACCACACCTTTATATTAAAGAATGTGAGTGGGAAGTGAGAGAGAGAAGGCGAAATACTTGATGGAGATTGAGGGGCATTTGGGGTGCTGCACTGTTTGGGGTGCTCTCGAACCTGCCTATATATATATATATATATATATATATATATATATATATATATATATATATTGAAAGAATTGAGATCAGAGAGAAGAGAGAGAAGAGCAATGAACAATTGCAGACTACATTTTATTAATTTGTATCTGTATTACAAGAGAGATCCTTCTACTTATATACAAGAGAGGAATAATCTAGTACAGCATATTTTAGGGAATATTTGGCCTAATTGAATAATACCCAATATAAATCACACTTAATACAATACCAAATATAAGGTAAAGTATTTATTTGTCTTTATTTCCAACATTAACTCAATTATTAATATCATTCCTAATTAACTCATTCTGAATATCTCAACACCCCCCCCCCCCCTCAAGATGGAGCATGCGGATCACAAATGCCCATCTTGGATTGCACCTTGGATTGCATCACGAACAAAATGACAGTCAGCTTCAAATTTCCATACGCCATCAGCAACTCTTCACTTTTAACAAATGGTTTTTAAAGTGGACCAACCACTCATTGGTTTTTAAAGTGGTCCAACCACTCAATGGTTTTTAAAGTGGACCACACTCAATAATGGTTTTTAAAGTGGACCACACTCAATATTCATGGTTTTTAAAGTGGACCACACTCAATGGTTTTTGGTTTTGGGTTTTGATTTTTGGTTTTGGTTTTGGTTTTGGTTTGGTTTTGGTTTGGTTTTGATGGTTTTTAAAGTGGACCACACTCAATGGTTTTTAAAGTGGACCACACTCAATGGTTTTTGGTTTTGGGTTTTGATTTTTGGTTTTGGTTTTGGTTTGGTTTTGGTTTGGTTTTGATGGTTTTTAAAGTGGACCACACTCAATGGCTTTTAAAGTGGGCCACACTCAATGGTTTTTGGTTTTGGGTTTTGATTTTTGGTTTTGGTTTTGGTTTGGTTTTATTTGTTTTCTTTGATGGCTTCAGGTTGGCGCAATGATTGGCTTCAGGTTGGAGCAGTGATTGGCTTCAACGGAGGGACAACTTGCTTTGAAGATTTCACACGACGGTGCTGCACTGGCTTTAGGGACTGCCGACTCCCCCCTTTTTTTTTAAATATATATATATATATATATATACACACACCTCTCCTTCCTTTGATCCGCTCTGATACCATGAAAGAATTGAGATCAGAGAGAAGAGAGAGAAGAGCAATGAACAATTGCAGACTACATTTTATTAATTTGTATCTGTATTACAAGAGAGATCCTTCTACTTATATATAAGAGAGGAATAATCTAGTACAGCATATTCTAGGGAATATTTGGCCTAATTGAATAATACCCAATATAAATCACACTTAATACAATACCAAATGTAAGGTAAAGTATTTATTTGTCTTTATTTCCAACATTAACTCAATTATTAATATCATTCCTAATTAACTCATTCTGAATATCTCAACATATATATATATATATATATATATATATATATATATATATATATATATATATATATATATACACACACACACACACATACATACATACATATACATATTAATTGGTTAAGTTTCTAAACATGTTAACGTTAATAATCTTATGTTGTTTTCAAATTCAAACTCACATTGTTTATTAAATTAATGTGTGCATATACTTTTCGATTATTTTATAACGTATCATTTATTATCCTTCATTCATTTTTCTGGTTTTTTTTTATATATATTTAATTCTATGTATGCCATTGTATGTTTTGTCTGCATTGTGGTAACTTTTTATTTATTGTTCATTATATAACATGTGTTTGCTTTCAAATTTCAAAGGCACGTTGCTTCCATAATTTTTTTTATACTTTTATTAATCTTTATTATTTAAAAATATGGAGTGTTATAGTACTTTTACAGCTTCTTGCCACCGTGGTATGGAAATAGGAAGTAGAGCAGGAGCCGAAGGTACATCATCAACCAGACGCTTGGACTTCTAATTGGGAGGATGGTTAAGAAGATGACAACGGTGCTGGGGGTGTAATACTGATTCCTAAAAATGATTCAAGAATGTGACAACTTGTTCTTGCTTTTTTCCAAAAATCAGCATCACCTTTGACTATTGGGTTTTTGATTGATGTTAACGGCGGAGAAATAATAATTGTGGCCAGAGCCTTGAAAGTACGTGTATACACTTTTTAAGCACTTCCGAAAGCTATATATATCGTCAAAAGGATTATGTCTTGCTGTGCAGTCGAAGACGAACTTAGTGGATTCAATGCAGCGAAGATCCAAGAAACCGTACTGGAGATAAAACAAAAAACCAATAAAGTACATAACACATGATTGTAAAATAGCATATGTAACTCGTTTTTAATATCTTCACGCGAAAATAACCGAACATAGTAGAGTTTAAAAAATAAATACCATACTAAATATTATTATCTCTAAAAATACAGCAGTAGTAATCCATGTGGGATATAATGGAACAATAAATAACGGGCATTAACTGCGCAAATGTCTTGGCTCCACATCAATCTTTGCTGAAAAAACAGATGAGAAAAGGTTTTGAGCAAAACTGAGAATAAGCTTGTATATTTTCTTCGCATTGACCGTTGTTTCAATTCTCTTTTCATCGAAGACAGATATCACGTTTAAACGTGACGAACATGACTATAAATCTTTTTCATTAAATCTAACTAGTTCCGAGAACAATATGCTACACAAACTCAGATATAAAGATGTATCATGTATAGCACCTGGATCAAAATTAAAACGACGAACCCCAATATTTAATTTTACCCAGATACACATCACCAGGTCCTGTGTAACTACCAATTGCAAAGTGCTACAACACAGCCTTTCAAAAATACCGCTCTGGAACTCCGGACGAACAACATTTTCGCTGCAAACACACTACACTTAACCGTGGGTCTTTAGTGAAAACATAGAACAAATGACGTAGGTGCCCACATGTAACAGCCTTTGAAATTCTACTTGCTGCTTTGGTTCCACCTTTTGAGACCACCCATCTCATACTGTGTGTATCCTAGCATGAAAATAATATTGAAATTTAACGTCATGCCAGTAAGATAATATAATCAAAGAAGCGGAAGAATGAATTGAATGCAAATATTGTAACCATATTTAACTTCTGCTTAAGCATGTAGAAATTAACAGCCTCAGGTGAAAAATATTTGCCAAATTCAGGGGAAGGCAGGCATGGACAATGTATTGATACTTCATAACAGCTAACTATGAAGGAAAATCTGGAAAATTATGTTTCGGACATGATGCTGACACTGATGATAACATTTTACCATACATATATTTACTGAACACCGGCAAGCTTGAATGTTAGATATCATAGCTTCCTCAAAAGGATACTGTTAGGCTGCAATGATGATCCTGTTTAACTTGCATATAGTAGAAAGCATTGTCACTGCATTTCCACCTAACTTGTCTTTTTACCAGCACATGGCAGACCATGATAACATGTTTAGTATAGTAAGCACTGTTTTAGATTTCGCTTATCTCACCCGAGATCTCGCTCTAGATATCATTTTCAAATTTGAACGAGACGAGATTTAAGGAAATAAGACATTAAATTTTGTTTATACCGTATTTGATACTCGTCTCGTTAGAGATACTAATATCTCAAGCATAATTCGAGATAAATCTTAACATAAGATCTCATTTGAAGATCTTAATATTTGGACAAGATGAGTGTCAAACAAGATATAAACAAAATTTAATGTCTCGTTCCACTAAATCTCATCTTGCTCAAGTTCAAAAATGAGACACTGGCTCATATCTTGGGTGAGAAAAATGAGATTCTGAAACAACAAGCTCGATTGAGGTCAAGTAGAGAGGAAGATATTGCATTTGAAATATATTAAATAATAGTAAAACATACCTTTTAAAGCCCTCTTCTTAATTTCAGGATTATTCTCATTTCTCCTTAATTCTCTCCGGATACTTATTTACAATTTTGTAATTTGTAAATTAGTTTATCGCTTTACACTTATTATTTTTATCACATTATTTTACCACTATTATAATTTTACATATTGATACAAACATTTCAAAGTTTGCACAATTATTTATTAATAGTTAGTTCCAAACATTTTACTTTTAAGTCCACATATTTAAACTAATTACAAAATCCAAAATTTAAGTACTTTAAATAAATTTAGTGAACTGATATTTCTTTTGATATTCAAAATGAAAAATATTATGTTTTTCTAGCTTCAAACGTCTACACTTCAAATTTTCTATGATCATTTAAGTCTTTCTCGATTTTTTTTCTGATATTTTACATTTAGTATCATATTTTACAATAAATTACATAATATTAAGACTATTTAAATGACTTTAGCATACTATTATTCATTGATTCGCCTAATAAATCACATCAAGATTAACCATCTTCATTTTATCAAAAATGGAAGAAAAATCAAATATACAAACACGTCAATCACATAACATAAATTATGCACATAAGTAACTATCACAGGTTTAAAGTTGAACTTACTTACATAGATATATCTATCGTGTATCCATTGTTATATTAATGTCAAACGCTTATATTTTAAAATTCATTTAGTTATTTTAAAAATACCACACAATATCACATAACATTGTGCATTTAAGCCAATATGTTCAAATTAGTTATGTGATTTTGAATTTAACAAATGAATTCAACCAACAAATTGTTGTTAATTTATCTAACTAACGCTAAGTGTGATGTCTTGAAATGTACACCATATTCATATCAACAAAAATGACAAAGTTAATTTTTCTTTCAAATACAAAGATAAATAAATCACACAATTTAAATAATATATGTAAGCAATAATAATAAAATAGTATATTATACATTTATCTCAACAAATTTATTATAAAGAAAATAATTTCCACTGTAAAAACCTGCATTTTAACATTTCTGCTGTTATTTGCTAGACATTTTCAATTCTTTCGTAATATTTTATATTCAATTCATATGTTTAAACTACACATGAAATCTTAAATTTTAATTATCTAAATAATCTTAGAGAATATTTAGTCTATTTTTCTAATAGCTCTTAAAATTATACATCAATTTTACTTTATATATTCATATTAGGAAAATGTAGTTTTCCATGCAATTATACAGATGTATAAATCACATAACTTGAACTACGTATATCAACAATAATGACAAAATTAATTTGTAAATTAGTTATGATTAATTTACATCAAAATTTTACCATATATTATATCATAAAATTCTTTTTGAGCATCAATAACTCCACAATGAATTTATAGATTTTTATTTCACAAATTTCTTTTCGATTTTTCTGCTAAGCTATACAGTTAAACTAATTCATAATTTTACATTTAACTTATTTAAACAAATTCTATTGAATATTGTTTGTTAATTCATCGAATAAATTACTAACATACATCAATTTCAACATGTTTATCCATATAAACAAAAATGATTTAAAAAAATCTCAAATACTCACACATACGTATTGTTTGTGCAAGTTATAGAACATATATTATACATAAACAATAATAATAATTTTAATCAGTAGTTTATTTATTTCATATCAAAATTTATCATATATTGCATAACAAAGCTCTCATTTTAACATTAAAATAATAAATACTATTTTTAATAATATTATCGTGCACAACGCATGAGTTACACACTAGTAGTAAAGATACGTATGGGTGAACGTTCAGTTGATTCAGTCGGTTTTAAGGTATAAAATATCATACTGCATTGGAAGCTGGATAGAATCAATTTCTGATAATTCGAACAGTAACTGACTGAATCGTACTAAAAAAAGTTAACCATAGTAATCATATCATATAATACAATTAAAAGTTCAATATATTAAAACAAAATCACAAATTTGTAGTTGGAGAATATTTCTTCAGTATATTTTCTATTTTCATGAACGATATCAATCTAATTTTACACACGGAACCCATTTTGGTTAATAAGCCAACCATAAAAATCATTATAACACTATAGATTTGGATGATATACTAAAAATATTGTTAACTTGGTCAAACCAAGTTAATGAATAAAATTATTTTACAAACCAAATATAAATCGACTTAACTTACAAACTGAATCGAAACAACGATATGAATCAATTTGGTCATTTAGTTATGTTCTAACCTAATATTATTCACCCTTAGAGATACGTCGAGCTCAAAATTTATTTCATATCCATCCACCTCTTTAAGATGGAAAATGCTTCTAATAAATTGGTTGATGTAACTTAGAAGTGCGACGTATTTCCAATACATCGAAAGTGCAAAACGTCAGTTGTCTTCTCTTTAGTTGATTATGTGTCCACGAATGCACACTTACCAAACATGTCAAAAAAATATTGTATAAAAGTGACCCTGCTTGCAATTTTCTGAATATAGCCTTTGATATTGGAGGATGGAAAAAGAATGGAGTCTCCAGGATATAACTGAAACTTCAAAAAAAAAAAAAGTTTACAATTCAAACGAGTCAGTTTTTGTTATTACCAGTAGATGTTAACAAATATTAAGGACATTATGTACACATGAAGACAAATGGTTGGATGAGTATAACATGAGCACTCTTATCTAGCTTTAACTTTAGGTATATATATTTCATATAATTTATAAGGTTCATTGCCATTGTCTTGTGACTGCTAGTATTCAATAATTTTTTGTTTTCATAATAGGAAGCTAAATCGGAATGCTGTTAATACGAATGCTGTTATTCTTTCATTAACAATACTTTGACAATGTATGTATCCTTAAGGTTCACAGAAAAAGGATGAAAACAAATCTACAAAAGAAATGCAATATGGCTTTCTGCCATTATCAATCAGAGTACAACGACCAATAACAAAGATAAATTTAACAAATCAAAATTGTTCCTGTATAATACCAAGCCATCTGCTAAATTCCAAGTTAGCAAAATATATTGTCCACTCCAGATATAGCTTTATATGCACTTTCAGATTAATATTCTGCAGATGAAGACTGGGGATAACATTTGTCAAACGTATATCTAATAAAAAGCTCACAGAGCACCCATAACAAAACCTTGTATTCAGATCATGTAATTCATGTTTAACATTCTGCACCAAAACATAAGAGCTATCATATCAATGTTCATCAAATTATTTGATAGTATTATGTGCATTAAATTATCTGATAATAATACGTGTTCAAACCTTTTTTTAAGGTAAAGAATGCATACCATTATCTCTGTTAAGACATACTGAGCTTCCTCCTATGATGGTTTGAAAACAAAGCTGACCCTTCAAACAACTTCATCAAATATTCATCTAAGTCCTCTGGTGAGTATTTAATGTACTTCAGTGCATGTCTTGAATTCTCCAGCTGACCTTTGTGTCTCCCTAAAAATCCTCTATATGCTGGTACTATCTGCTCTGATGTTGATAATCTAAGCTCTTCTTTAAGCTGAGGATCCGGAACTTTCCATGTTACTTGAGTTTTACACAGTTCCTCAAATGCCAGATTGAAATTCTTGAACTTTTCTTTGAGGGCGAGCTTTGAACCATTGTTGGGACTCCGACTCCCGCTACCATTCAATCCTTCATCTCTTAAAGAATATAATATTTTTGTGCATGTAGCCCTCAAATAGCAACTATGATATTGACGAACTTTTCCACGATGCTTCCGAACCCAATTTTCTCCCAACATATTTATCAGGTCGGAATCTCTAACCTTCCCTACAATGTAATGCATATTATTCATTAAGAAAATATACCGCAATGCTGCTTCCTCGTAAGACTTTGACATTTCCTCAAGACTAGACTCTAAATAAGATATCAACACATGGATTCTACGATCTAATTTAGAATTATTTTCAACAGAATCAGTAAAATTTACACTAAAATCTAAATCGTTCTCAAGAAGAGGTTCAAGTGAAGTACTATAATCTCCTAACATCCCTATGTAATTCATAACATATTGAGGTAAAGGATGCAAGTCCCCATGAATGGTTGTTCTTGAATGATCGCTTTGAATCCTATTCCCAAATTCCGTCAATGTTGCACGTGTTGCATCAGCTAAACGTTCCATTATTCGTTCTGTGTCTTCAACTATTTTCTTCCCCAAGTCTCCTGCATACAATACATCCAACTTCGGCTTCACCACAACCAAAGCTTCATACATATCCAGTATCCTAAACAACTTCTCTGAACTCCTTTTCTGAATGGCAACAGCATCTCCAAAATTTAACAATGACATAACACACCTTTTTGTGCTTTCAACAAAACACTCTTCTCTAATCTCATCCCACCCAGCAAATACTTGGTCACACAAAACCCGCTCTCCCGATAATAAAAAAGTAACTAGAACTTTAACTGCATGAATCCATTTTCCCATCTTAACATCCAAAATCTTCGAATCAATCTTTTGAATCTCATCAATACTCATCCTCTCTACACCAACCACACTCAAACACTCATCCAAAATCTCCATCCTTACATTACCATAGACAGTACACAACTCCTTACTATAATTTGCATGTAACATGGTGTCGGCTATATATTTCAAATCATCAATTGCTTCAATTCTGATCAAACCATTATTATTATGCTCATCTTCTTCATAATTATCATGGTCACTGTTCAATGTTTCCACCCCATCTACCACTGAGCTAGCATTAGATTCCCTAACAGAAGCAGACGACAATGAAAGCCTATCAAATGACCTGTTTATTCCAGAAGCATCTAACGGAAGTGTGTTTCTAATCATAATTAGTCTAAACTCATCCTCAAGCCTAATCATGGCTAACTGAATCAAATATTCCGCATATTGAATCAGATCAGAATAAGACTTCATATCAATATTATTAACAATCCAAATTAAATCGTCTACGTGCTGAAGGTATTCAAAGATCACATCATGCAAGCCGGAATTATGTGAATATATTACCTCGCTAGCACGGTCTAATCGTAATTGGATATCGATACGCTTTTCATCGACATCTTCATCATCATCGGCTTCTACGATGACGTACTCTTCAGTAGTACCGCCGCGGGAGGCGTCAGCAGAAACAGCATCTCCCGATGCTGCGGAGGAGTGCTGGTTGAAATTGATGGAGGAGAAGCGGTTGTCGAAAGTGGAGAGGATTCGGAGCATGTCATCGGCGGCAGATTTGTCGACGGCGAGGTTACGGACAATCTGATGAGCGGTGGCGATAACCACGTCGTCCTCTTTGGTGGGGTTCGCCATTATATTCAAACTAATTTTACTCAGGGTCGAGTTGAAAATTAAGGCCGGCTCGAATGAACATTTTGATTAAGAAAGATAATTAGGAGGAGGTTTTGTCACTTCGTTTTTGTTTGACTACTCTTTTGTAGTTAGATCCAGAATAATTGAGGGAATTATTGTTTTTGTTACAACCGTTGAGAGACAGAGGACATCGACATCATTCCAATTTTAACAAGTGGGGCGAAATTATATTTAAATCAAGTTCCTTTTGGCAAATTTACAACGAAGATCCTAAAATTTTAAAATACATCTTTATCTGAAAAGTAGAAAATCATTTTATATTTGAAAAGCGGATGCAGATGCAAACACGAAAACATCCACATTTGAAAATTATTTGTTTGGTTTATTTAGAGAGTATAGCTTAAATTATGTGTATTTAATATGTTAAAAGATATATTTTAATGCTTTTACTAAGTTTGAAATTTATACTATACGCATTAAATGCATATTAACCATTCAAAACTATTTATTGTCTTCATATGCATTTAACTTTAACACTTTAATAATCGACGAAACTACAAATTATTGTATTAAATTAAAAAGAATCATTTTTGTTTTCCAGTTTATCGATTGTGCGAGGATAGCTACTTATTCTATGTTCGTCTGTACCCACGAATGCGGATATCCCAAAATGATTTCGCATGCAAATACGATATCCGCATCTGGAAGTATCCGTTGAAAGGTCTATCTCTAAGACTATGTTTTAAAGGGAGACGCTGGAACTACCACTTCAATATCAGGGGATTTCACACTGAAAATCAGAGGGTGGAATTTGAATTTGGAAATAACCAAGTTAACTGGAGACCTGATGAGGTAGAGCAAGCGCATAATTGAATGTTTAGACATAGGGTCTAATAATGTATTAAAATGAGGCGCTTATACCAGCCCGTATGTTTGAGGGTGAATAACCCAACGGGGTAGATCATTGTGGTGTCATGAGGCACGAGGGGAGCGTATGTCCATCTGATTATTCTGTTATTCTGCTGGGTCAGAAGGACTGGAAGGGGAAGCACCCGGCTTCTTGGGACGTGGAGGTACTCGTAGTAGTCCTCTGTACGTTGGCAGTGTTTAGGTTGTGCTCATAGAGGTTGGGTATGCGCGTTACTACCCGGTGAGTATGCCTTGACTGCAAAAGTAGCTTTGCAGTCAGAAGGCTGTGATGAGATGACACTAGGATGATTCGGCGATCGCCTCAACGGGAGTCTGGACCAGGATCAACACAGGATAGTAAATCGTCGGGTACCCGTCATCGGCAGCAATTGAGATGCGAAAAGACTAGAGCTAACCCAAGAAACCATCGACCTTTCACTATCGAGGCAAGGTGGTTGAGGGAGACGCCAAATGGATGTTTAGATTGTTTGATTAGGGGCGAGTCGCTTAGCTCTTGTAGTCTTTACTAGTTGAGAGAGGGACCTGGGTGGGGCCATAACCACCGTGAAAAGCAGACCATATCGAATATCTGTATTTTGAGGTCCTTAAAGGCGAGCCTATACAGATATAGAAAAGCTCCCGACCGACTTCCGTGTTTCTTGTACAGCCCTGCCATGGAACTCGATGCACAGTAGAGGATTTGTGCAGTTAAGGCATCAAGTACGATTGACGATACGTACGTAGGAAAGTCTAGATACATGCATATCTGCTTTGGGTGGTGTTTGCAGACTCTAGGGCACTACTCTGTGATGAAATCTGATTCGATCGAAGGTGGTAGTCCATAAGCTTACGTAGCATGGCGATGGCAGATCTATGCGGAACGTTGCGTTGTTATATCCATACGTCACTCCGGCGTAGGATGAGGGACTGCGTATATTTCTGTAGCGTTACGGCGGAGACCGTGCGAGTGGGGTATCATGGGTGTACCTTAATATTGGAGATAACTACATATATCTTGTATTAGGCTAATCCACTGGGAAGTAAATGAGTACGATGTGCGTGTAAGCCTTGAGTGCTGTTAACCCAAGTAACCTAATAAACAAAAAAATGTAACTGAACGATATATAGGGTTATCCAAAATGTGTAGTTTAAATCCAGTCATCAAAACTTGTGTTCTGACCCCTCCTCATAACATACTCGCACGTTAGATTTGTGGCAGAGATATGATAGCTTTGGATACTAGTTAGGCAGTATTATTATCTGGGTAAGGCAATATTTTTTATTACATTATATTTTATACATTCCGATGTGAGATGTTTTCTGAGCTCTGATATATTTTATATCTCTTTCTTTTCTGCAGGATACCAGACAAGCCAACACGAGTTTCGATATATTAGAATTTAAAAAAAAAATGGTCTGTCGGAATTCGGGTTGTTACAGAGTTCGTGGAGGTTGTGCTCCTGTATACGTGCCCCCCAAGTAGATTCCTTTGATGTCAGTGGGGATAGAAGGTGTGCCCCTAGTCGGGGGAGGGGGAGGGGGTAGGCAACAACATTATTTGAAGTTATGGAGGCTCTAGGAAGCAAAGACCTTGCAAGTTCCAGTCAGGAACCTCAACCGGAGGAGAAGAAGCCCCCGAGAAAGTAGTTAGTGAAACGCTTAAGAGTCCCTCTCCCATAAATGTATTCACAGAGGAGCTCTTAGATAGGACTATTGAGGAAGAGCCTAAGGAACTTTCTCCAAAAGATACATCCACTGCGGAGAAACAGTCTTCTCCTAAGATTCCACCTCCAGCTAAATCGCCAACGCACAACTCCCGCCAAGAGAAGCCAGTGTGTCCATATTGAGGTTTAGGTGATCTGCCTCTTTCAGATACTATATACTCTTCTCAAAAGTTTGGCTTTAGTTCTTTCTTTCCTACATCAAAGGAGGAGATTACACCAACCAAGACAGGGCAGACAACAACCGATTAGCCAAACTCCGGGCTCTGGTCTGTTGGGGGGATCACCTACGACACGCACAACATAGACACTGCACATCACAACACCTGTGTGTTGCATTAATTTTTGATTCTAATGTTGGCTTACTTTGATTTGCATGAAATATATCTCATCGGATTTATGATCCCAGAAAGCTCCGCAACAATCTTTCAAAGTCTTATCCCGATCCCGAGCATGAATATAGAGATGACCACAACCAAGAGGGGAGAAAGTGCTATCAACAAAAGTATTATCCCTCCTCACACTGTCATTCTCCGGTTCGCTCTGACGTCAACAAGCATAAGGGCTATCACAAAGTAGAAAAACAAATTTCCAAAGCTCCACTTCTTCCAAAAGAACCACAACTTCAAGACAAACATTCCAAGAAGAATTATGTCCCCAAGGATTAATCCAAGGATAAGGATGGTGCATCAATCATTCCATCTAAACGTAAATCCATTCATATCTCCATGTCCAAGCCTGTTGTTCTTGACGCTACTACTGCCGAGAGGATAAAAGTTTTGAAATAGAAATTCCTTAAATACTATTTTAGGAACATACACTTTTTGCCTAACCTCCAACCAGTCCCCGAAAATTGGTTCAATAGCGTTAAGGAAAAGATAGACTTCATCGACAAGCAATACAAGGAAACATGCAAGTGTGCTCGGAAGCTATCTGAGATCATATGAATCTCCAACTGGCTTTGGAAAATTAGAAACAAATATTGGAGCATGGCATCTCGGCTGGGCAGGCTGCTGAGTAAGAATGTGAAGAAGTTCAGGCTAAACTTGCACTTGCCGAGCATGAAGGCAAAAAATATAACAAATTGCAAGACGAGTTGCAACAGTGTTTCCATAATGAACTAGATGTTAATAGCAAAGAACACACACCCCTTAAGGAGAGGTGTTAGAGTGGTACGACTGGAAACATTAATTTAAAATTGTCTTTCACTCGCCTCGAGCACGAGAAGATTGAACTCGAGAAAGAGAATGTCGATTAAGGGCTAAGCTGGCCGAAGTTGAGGAGAGGGCAAAGAGAATGAGTAAAATGTCATGGCTGGCACAGGTTATTCGTGTCTATAGGGTGTCGATTAGTTGGTAGCATTAGGAAAAATCCTTCCTAATTACTTGTTTCTGTCTGAATATGTAGAAATGCAAAACAGTCAATCTGCCTGATCTGATTTCTATTATTATTGTTATCATTATTGTCTTTATATAAGAACAGCCAGTCCTTATTATCTTCATATCAGTTATTGCTCACTTTTAGATATGTTCAGACTCTACCCTTTCATGACACTAGAACCACTATTTATTTGTTTTACTTAACTTAGCAAGTCGAGCTGGTAATCACAACAGTTCATTAGGCTTTATGTCTGACCCGTTTCTTTTCTTCCTTTCTCTTTTCTTTTCCCTAGGCTTACAGGGAGAAAGTACATAGCTTAAATTTCTTTGCTAGCTTTGTCGTGATGGATTCCTACAAGTTGGGTTACTTCATGTTCTCTTTCCAAGATTTAGTTGTAATTTTTGACTATATCTGGAGGATAACATTATTTTACTCTAAAGTTGTTTTTGATTAAGATTTTGAGACATGACATTTTGTAACTGTTTAGTTAAATGAAACAAAGATTGTTTTGTATTTTGTAAAATGAAAGTTTCTTCTTCGTTGTAAATGTATTATTTTATGTCTTGTGAAATCTTAGTCTCTGTGATGTTTTATTTCTTTATACCTACAATGCTCCATACTTTCTTAATGAACTCCTCACATGGGTAATGGGTGATATTAAAGTATTTGGGGTGTTACAAATAATCTTATAGAAATTAAACATACCTCGTGTTATCAAAAGTACGACTCTTTTGTACTAGCCAAACAAACCCTACAAACTTATTATGTCTCTTATCCATCTCTGAAAAGGGATAAAGCAGATTGGTCTACGGTTTTTAAAACCAATGCAAGATTTACATCCGATGGAAAGAATAGTTCTTGACGAACAAGCCTATCGAGCATATCTGGAGGAAAATATTGAAATAGAAATTACAAACGATCAAACTGATTTTGGACCTTTAAATGATGAGACAAATGTATTACTTGAGACATTTGATAGTGTAGAGGAAAATGATATAGAACACGAAACAGAGTTTGAATCAGAAAACGACGAGGACTGAGTAATATCCAGTAATTTTCACAATTATTCACATTACATTGATCTATCTAATATTGCATTTATCCATGTTGCACAATTTTAACAACAACAAGTGTATACTCACACACACAACACTTACACAACACGACACATGTGTAGCATGTATTACATTTTTTTTACTGGTTAACCATATCATAATTATTATGAGTTGTATATGTATGTATGCGACAGGTATATTATGTCTGGCTCTGGCTCTCGGCGACGTAGCTCTTCCCAGCAGATTGTTGAGAGTAGTGGCGAACCAGTAGCTTGTCCAGTTGTTTACTTGAATCCTAAGGTTGATCATGTGTAAGTATCAAAATTAACAACATAGCAATTTAATTTTTTGTACATGATATATCTATAATTGTCTAAAGTTTTATTTTATGTTTGACGCAGGGGGTTTGAGTTGAAGCCATCTCAAGTGGTTCTAAACATTTTTAAGTATGCATATATGGCTAGGATGAGCGATTTCTGGCCTAAGTGGAGCAAGATCCCCAACACCATGAGAGAGGTCATTTGTAACAACCCGTATTTTTGAATAACATGTTATAACATAAATCAAGGCAGAATTAAATGTTAAAATCTGAATCATGGGAAACGGGCTGTGCCATTGCGTTCGTCTCGGAAAAATACGCGAAATAGAGTCCGAGTTTTCGAAAATCGGAGTCCGTTTGACCAAGTTATGGCCCGTCAAAGTTTTCAGAAAATTTCAAGTTCAAAAACAGTTCAAATTTGAATTTAGAATTCAAATTCAGCCAAAACAGACTGGGCGGGAAAATTCCCGCCTAGACAGGTCGACAGGGGGGTCGACACTAGGGTCGACCTCCCCCCAACCAGGTCGACACTAGAGTCGACCTGGGGGTCGACCTCCCTGGTCGGCCAGGTCGGCCTGGTGCACCTATTTTGGCTGTTTGGACCTGTTTTGGAGGCTAGTGACGTGAATTGATGGCCCAGATCTGAATTAGGGTTAATCCTATGGTCTAAATTAACCTAATCATCTATAAAAAGACCCTAATACCTAGCCTAAATCATCATAAATCAATCCTACAACTAAACTATGCCAAAATGTTTAGTCATGGCCTCTACCCTCTAGTCATAGCCTCCATCTTCATTCATATGAGAGTTCCTAAGCTTGTTTGAGAGTTTCTAAGGCCAAAGTTCAATCTTTCTTCATCAAAGCAAGGATCTTCTTCTTATTTCTCAAGGGTTTTCATTGAAGCTTGATATTTGGGGGTCTTTAGAGTTGCTAGTGGCTTCGTCTCAATCTTATTAATATTTTATAAGTCTTCATAGCATTGTAAGCCCTATACTACTCTTAGATTCTAACTATGAAGTTAAATATGACATGTTGCAAGTTTGAGTTTGGGCCTAAGTATGATTTGTGCTTTGATTCTATCATGTTATGCATAGATTTATCCTATGCATGTTTGTAAAGCTATCACCTTGACTTTGTGCATAGAAAGCTATGACCTTTGATTTGAAATGTTGCATTATGCAACATGAGAACTCTCATAACCTTTATGATAACTTGCATATAATGTTATATGCGAACTTCTAGTCATCATCCTATGTCATCTAGGACTATGTATCACCTATTCGCTAAGTTTGAATGTTGTGCATGTAACATGCAGGTTTAAATGAACATATTTATGCTTCATATGCCACCATGTTTAACTTGTGGCCAACCTTATTACCTTATGCCCTTTTGTCATGCTTTTGCCAAGTTCCCTCTTTTGATCTATGTTATGTTATGCGAAACGTACATGCGATGGGAATGCGTTGGGTTTGGGTAATATTAATGACATGAAAACATGGTTTTAAAATATGATGACATGAACATTGACTGGTGATTATGTTTGTAAACATAATGGTGGACATGACACTTAGAAAATATGAGTGTGGCCAACTCGAGGTTGGGTTGAGTTTGTAGCATAAATCTACCCGGAACCGACCGGCTTAACTAGTGGCTACAAACAATAGGACCCAATGTGAGTAGTTGGTCATGTTGTGCTTAAACCCGAGGTTAGACTAGGTTGTGGTGTAAAGCTACCCGGACCCGCCCGGCTTAACTAGTAACCACAACAAGGTCTAATGTGAGAGGTTGGGTGCATTAAATTAATTAATGCCACATGATAGGGTTAAGTCATGGACTACTTGAATGCTTAACCAATTAAACACGATGGATTGGTAGGGTTAAGTCATGGACTACTTGAATATACTTAACCAATTAAACACGATGGATTGGTAGGGTTAAGACCTAGACTACTTGAATACTTAACCAATTAAACCCGATGTATTGATAGGGTTAAGTCATGAACTGCTTGAATACACTTGACCAACTCAATACATGGTTAGGATAGGGTTAACCACACTTAACCCGCTTGAAACCCTAGTTACATGGTCCTTTTCAGCAGTAACCTATTTGGAAGTATCATGGGTACCCTGGACTAGGCTAGGGTGGGGCACGATTACTGAACTGATTGTAAGAGACCAAAAGAGACGGCTGAAGGGTGCACCGGTTGTTCAGGCGGACCATGGTCGTGCACATTAAGTCCGGAGTTGAACATGGGCACCAGTAGGTTTAGACTGTGCGTGCTTGAATTGTGTCTATGGTTTACACCTTAGGGCTGGATACACCCTGGGGTGGACCTTGCACAGTTAACTACATTCCACGATTAAGCCGTATGACACCGATACACGACGAGTTAGGCTTATAGGGAGCCGATCGACTAGACCGAGTAGTTGGACCTCGATTTAGGTCATCTCATGATGTGGGCCAGCTTTGGGCCAAGGGATCATTTCTTGTTTATACTTGACATGGATTGGAATAATAGTACACGCCTGGTGCAACTTAACCGTGTATATGCGATGCCACACTTGATCTATCTTGTTAACTTTTCACCATGCCAGTGATCACCCTACATCTCATCTCTGTTTTACATGTTCAGTTAACTTTATTAGTTTTTATACTAATAGTAGATAGGACTTACCAGTCTTTTTGACTGACCTGTTTTCTTTCGCCTCTTTTCTTCCGTTCCCCCCCCCCCCTCAGGTTTACAGGGTGGGAACACTGGTACCTAGCTTGGATCTTTAGCTGCTTTTCTGGATAGCTCATGTACGGTTTGGACTTGAGCACGCTATGGCTTTCTTCTACCTTGGGGATAGTTACTTTATGATTTTCTTTCTAGTTTTTAGTTGATGTTTCTAGACTATGTTTTGTGGAAAATAATGACCAAGTACTTTTATGTAACTTGACTATGGTTTTGAAATGTTAGTCTTATCCGCTGCTTTATTTACTCTGTTTTTACTTATATGTTCTGTCTTGTGATATCTGCATGCATGTTTACCTTGTTTAACGCCCCTCCAAAGCTAGTGTGCTTGCAAGAGTGGCATTAGCGGAGGTGGGGTGTTACATTTGGTATCAGAGCATAAGGTTTACAAAATTTGAGCAAAAGGTTTTTAAAACTTACCTTTTGAAAAACTATTTTCAAAACCAATTAAGTATTTTCCAAGAAAAGTCTAGTTATTTTAAAAGGCTATTCCCCAAAAGCCATTAGCACTATCCTTCGTTTCCTCGTTCTGAATCTATCTTTTTCTTTTTCAGTATGGCCGATCTTAACCTTCCCGAGGGAGTAACCATTCCTGGATGGTTCCGGAGGTACTTGGAAGCTAGGGCCAACGATGTGGGCCCAGCAAACACCCCCACCGTAACTGAGGTCCCTCCTCCTCCTCCTCAGAATCCACAAGCGGATTTCGCAAAGGTTTGCAAAGACTTTAAGGCAATGGGTGGCAAGAATTTTATTGGGACGGAGACTTTTGTGGAGGTGAGAAACTGGTTGAAAGAAACTGAAGATCTCTTCGCCATCTTTGATGTGGAAGACCATAGAAAAGTTTTGTT
Organism: Allium sativum; assembly: GCA_030737875.1. Taxonomy (NCBI): domain Eukaryota; kingdom Viridiplantae; phylum Streptophyta; class Magnoliopsida; order Asparagales; family Amaryllidaceae; genus Allium; species Allium sativum. The sequence continues at coordinate 707,128,975 of CM060916.1, read as the reverse complement.
GGCAGCGTGGCTATTGAAAGAAGAAGCTGCTTATTGGTGGGAGGTCACCAATGCTACTAGGCCTATAGAGACTTGGGCCGACTTTAGGACGAGGTTTGGGCTTAAGTTTCTATCATCTGCTGAGGCGAATCTGCAATTGGAGAAGTTTATATCTTTGAAGCAAGGGGACATGACAGTGAGGGAGTATGTGAATAAGTTTAACTAGCTCGCTCGATTCGGTTTGGACATGGTTAATACTCCCCAGAAGAAGGCTTTACGCTTTGCACGAGGGTTGAATGAGCCATTACAAGGTTTAGCCCTGTCTCATATACCCATGGGGGCCACTTTTGAAGGCATAGTGGACATGGCATTGCTTCAAGGAGACGATAAGAATGGCAAGAAAGAAGTCAAGCCTAATGAGACTCAAGCCAAGAAGACGGACTCCAAGTGGGGAGGAAATCAGAGCAATTAGAACAACAAGAGCAACAAGAACAACAAGGGCAATAAGGCCAACAACAGCAAGGCAAAGGACCCAAGAAAATGCAACTTCTGTGGGATTGTTGGGCACATAGCCAAAGATTGCAGAAAGAAGAAGAGGAAGTTGGGTGAATGCTTTCACTGTGGAGAGCCTGGACACCTTAGCAAGGATTGCCCCAAGAAGCAAGGACAAGGGCAAGGACAGACTCAGCGTGCAGGACCTTCGGGAGGGCAAGTGCATGCCCTCAACACTGCTCCAGTTCAGGATCGAGGTAGTATTTCTGTACAAAGCCTTGTTTATATTTCTGATTATCCTATTCGCACCTTATTTGATTCTGGCGCATCGCATAGTTTTATTTCTTCTAGCATTGTTGAAAGTTTGCACCTAAGTACTAGTCTAGTTGAGGATCCCGTTAGTGTTTCAAATCCAATTGGGGGTTCCGCCCATCTATCTATGATTTGTGTGGATTTGAAGATTTCTATCTTGACCGTGGAATTCACGTATAATGCTTATGTTCTCGGGTTCACGGGATACAGGTTGATTTTGGGCATGGATTGGTTGTCCAGTTATGGAGCCATTCTCGACTGCGAGCATAGGGTGGTGAGGCTCATGACTCGCCTCGGTAATACCCTAGAAATTTCTTGTAACCCTAGAGGTCCCGTCATGTTATGTTATCTTGAATCTCTTGACTCGTCCATCGATGATCTGCAATCTGTAAGGGTGGTCCGAGACTATCCTGATGTCTTTGAAGAAGTTAAGGGGTTACCCCCTAAACGAGAGATAGATTTCCGCATTTATCTAGTCGATAATGCCAAGCCAGTATCATTGCCCGTTAGGCACATGGACCCACGTGAAAGAAGGGAGCTCAGTAAGCAAATCAAGGAGTTGCTTGAGAAGAATTTTATTAGGCGAAGCATTTCTGAATGGGGTGCTCCTGTGGTATTCGCTACTAAGGCGGATGGTTCGCTTCGTCTATGTGTTGATTATCGAGAGTTGAACAAGCTGACAAAGAAGAATAGGCACCCGTTACCGAGGATAGACGACCTCTTTGACCAGCTTGTTGGTGCTTCTGTTTTCTCTCAGCTCGATCTAGCCACCGGATTTCATCAGCTTAGAGTGGCTGAGGATAGTATTGATAAAACTGCGTTTAGGACTCCAGATGGATTCTTTGAATGGCTTGTCATGCCATTCGGTTTGACTAATGCACCCGCCTACTTCGTAGATTTGATGAGTAGGGTGTTCAGGGAGTTCCTTAACAAGTTTGTAGTTGTCTTCGTGGATGATATTCTGATTTTCTCAAAGGATGAGGAAGAGCATGCTAGACATCTCAAGGAAGTGATGGATACGCTTAGAGCTCATCAGTTGAAAGCCAAGTTCTCCAAATGCCATTTTTGGAGAAGGGAAGTTCGATTTCTTGGACATATAGTTTCTAAGCAAGGCATAGCTGTGGATCCCGCGAAAGTGGTTGCAGTTCAAGACTGGAAGACTCCTAGGAATGCAACCGAAGTAAGAAGCTTTCTCGGTTTGGAGGGCTACTATAGGAAGTTCATCAGGGACTTTGCTAAGATTTCAGCCCCTCTTACTAGGTTGACGAAGAAGAACTTAGTCTTTGCATGTGACTTAGAATGTGAACTTGCTTTTCAAAAGCTCAAGAGGGCCCTTACTACAGCTCCAGTTTTGGCATTACCTGATGGCGGTAAGATGTTTACCGTGTACACCGATGCATATGGCACGGGGTTAGGTGTTGTTCTGATGCAGGAAGGAAGAGTGATATGTTATGGGGGTAGACAACTTAAAGTTCATGAGAAGAACTATCCCACTCATGATTTGGAGTTGGCGGCGTTCATCTTTTCTCTCAAATCCTGGCGCCACTATCTTCTAGGCGAAAGGTTTGAGTTGTATACTGATCACAAGTCACTCAAGTACCTCTTCTCACAGAAAGATCTGAATCTAAGGCAGCAAAGGTGGATGGAATTCTTGGCATCTTATGACTTCGAGATAGCTTATACCCCTGGCAAGGGTAATGTTGTGGCAGATGCACTAAGCAGAAGTAGGTGTTGTATATAACGCAGTTGTATACACAATTATATGATTTTTGTTTGATGATAACAACCAAATATAATTTTATTATAAATGTGTTTGGTACTGTACTGTTATATATATACATCACAGCAATGAATATAATATTTATATTTAAATAAAATACGACTGTACAGAAATTTAAATATTAACACAGTATTTTATTTAAATAGAATATTTTATTTCAATATTCAAACAGTACAACTATTTGTAACTCCCCTATTTATACATTCACAGAATATTTGTACTTGTATATAAACAGAACAAAATAGACAAGTTCGTTTGACAACAATAAAATGATATTTTATTTCAATCAAACCTGTTTATTACAGACATCAGTACATCTCATATATACACAGCTCCTCACTGCAACACTCATACATTCATTCAGTTTACATTTCAGTATACAAACTTTTATACATTCTTTTTACACACGCTGCTTCATCTTCTGTCTTGTATCTTCAGTCTTCTGTCTTCACAGCATCTTCACTGTCAGTCCAGTCTCCATCTGCTTACCTGTCACATGAAACAGAAAACACACAGTACACTGCAATAGAAACAATACTAAATATATGCGAATATAAATTTTATTTTTAAAATTTTATTTGCCTCAGATTTCTGGTGTGTTTCTCATCATTTTTCATGACTTGATCTGATTTGATCAGCCTCGACATAATCACACTAGTTTGCTGATTTTTGATCAGCCTCAACATAGTGTGACTAGTCTGCTGATATATCTTATACAAAATGCCAAAAAGCATGGTCAAAATTGACATAAGAAAAGTCAAAGCCAGAGCAACAAAAGTCAACACAACATCATTTGGTCAAGTATGTCATCTAACAAATGTGCACCTGCAAGATTTTCAATGGATACAGCAAATACAGGTAGTGCAATGTGTCAATAAAGCAAATAAGATGGTGCAGCCCAAACTGATCAAGTAATCCAAATACAAAAGTAACATAACGGCAAGGAGGCTCAAGCATGAACAACATTCAAGCAGCAAAAACTGTTGGACAAGAGTGCAAGATGCATGAGGATAGCTCAAAGTAATCTCACACACTTGCAGCAGCATGGTTAAGATCATGTTTCAGGTCCATGTATGCAATAGTGCACACACACAGAATGAACACACATACAGGGGTGAGGCAGCATACACATGAAAGTGAACATAAAGAATTAATATGCAGAAATTCTGCAGTTTATGTTTTCAGGCAGTTTAAGTGCAAGTTGGCCAGAGAGTGGTGCAACATGATGCAGGGGTTGCTTATCATAAGTCAACAAACACTCACATGCAAAGCCAAAACAGCAAACAAGTCCAAGTGGTGAGACAAGTAAAAGCAAAATGGTCAAGACAGTGCAGCAGGAATATGTAAATGCATACATGTCTCAAACATGTGTCGAGCCAATTCAAGTCAGTAATCAAGTGGACAAGTCATAATGAAACAAGAGTATACACAGCCAAGACAAATGGCTAACAGCATGTACAAATATAACAATGATAAGTGGTCGAGCCATTACAAGTCAGTTTTTTTTAATCAGCTCAGAACAGTGGTGAATAAAGCAACACAATGAAACAGTTGAAAGTGATGCACAAGATTTCAGCACACTACAGCATGGTCAAGTATGACAAAACATGTATGATACAAATGTATGTGTACAGTTCATCTCTCATAAGCATCATGGATACATGTCGAGCAGTCCATCGATTCAATGCATAGGAGCATATACACAAGCATGAACACAGGTGGTGACAAGGGGAAAGCACAATACAAAAGTAGTATGGAATTAAACATGTGTCAAAGCAGTTGCTCAAACCAGCCCAGATATTCATGAAAATGATTTCAAACTGTTTATATGATAATCAACATAATTCCAGATTCAATTGTGTTGAAAATTGGCAAGTTTCAAAAACATGCATGAATCCTTTTGGCAAGAATTCAGAGAAAATCAAAATCATGCAGAAAATCATTTCTGCTCAATCTGTTTTGCAATCAAGAGTTCAAAGCATATTTAAATCAAGGCGCAAAAGGAAACGTTTTGCACGCAACAAAATCAATGCTGAGTAAATCATGGATCAATTCAGAATTCATTTCAAGTAACAAATCAGCAAGCATTGGTTTGGAATTTTGTTTTAAGGGGCAACAAATAAAATCTTCCCAGGAATGACAGAAATCATGTGTCCAGTTTTTTTTCAAACTGTCATTTAAGTTTCAAAATCTGTTTTGGTGCGAAAAAGGGAAAGCAAAGGGACCACAATTTTATTCATTTCTGTTTCCATTTTTTTAAAAAACATTTCTGGCAACAGTAATTTTTGGCAACTACAATGCAAATCACGTATCATATATTGGCAGAGATTCAAGCAAGGAAATTGTTCAAATCGGACCAAATTATTCTTGGGAAAAATAAATTCTATGGACAGCAAAAATTGAAGACCAGATTCATCAACATAATCAAGCAAAATCCAAAAGGGGAAAGCAACAAATCAGTCAAGTCATTTATGGTGAAATCAGAGTTTTAGGGTTTCAATTCTACCCTATATTATACACACCATTTCATCATCGACAAGGGGAAAAAAAACCAACAAAACATCGGCATCGAAAATCAACCACAATTTCGAGAGCAACAAAGATTCAAAATCAATTTTTACTCACAGTTTTTCGATCGCTAGATAGAGGGACCAAATCGAACGACGAAGGAGCATCTAACTCAAGCACCAGAGATTAATTCCAGAAGCCAAATTTCAACAATCAAACAACTGCATCAATTCGATTTGGAGACAATAGGAGAAACCCTAGCCGCCATTAATTTTCTCCAGAGAAACAAAATCGGGGCAAAGCAAATGAGAGTGGACACAAACAAATGGGCCGGCCATGTTTAAATGGATAAGGGGATGATCCTTTTAATTTTAACTCCTAGGGTTTCTATTTAGTTTGTTTTATTTTGGTATTGTTTTTTTTTTTTTTTTTTGTAAATCAAACCGAAACAGTTCTAGAGTCTGTAATCTCTAGGGGGAATCAGTCACGGTGTTGACTGTCAGTTTCAGAGTCTGTAAATCTGAGTTACGAGTTACAGGGTTTGTAATTCGGGAAATCTGATCTAGGGGTTTAGATCAGTCTAGGGTTTTGAGCGTAGGGTTAGAATAGGAGCAGGGGTTTGCGAGTGTACATTGTCCTGTATGCGGGAACTGTTCTATCACCTAGTAGAAACCTTAGAAATGCAGCAGTAGGCAGGGTTTTGCCGAAGCTGGGTATATCTTTGTGTGATTTATTTTCTGCATTTCAGTTTCTGCTATTTTCTGTGATCAGTTTATTATTATATATCTCGTTAAGTTTTTCAATTCTATTTAAAAACTGTGAAAAACCCTATTCACCCCCCCTCTAGGGTTATTCTAGATCCAACAGTGGTATCAGAGCAAGGTTTTCTTTAACTCTAGAGAAATGGTGAATCCTAGTTGTCAGTCCATAGAGAGTCAGTCCAGTCATATTCCATCTATTTTCAATGGTACAGATTTTTTAAATTGGAAATCAGAAATGAAATCTTATTTAAAATCTGTTGATATGAAATGTTGGAATAGTATTAAAAATGGGTATGATATTGTAAGTAGGGTTGATATTGAATTTAATTTACATGCTACTCATATTTTATATTCGTATATTGATGATATTCAATATAGCCTTATTTCTCATTGTTTGACTGCGCAGGAAATCTGGCAGACTCTCAACGCGCTATATGGAAAAATTGACAAATGCTCAAAATCCCAGAAAGATAACTCGGCTTCAGATTTGTACCTAACAGGTTGTACAGATGGAAATCCAGATGGAGACTCAACAGGAAATATTTCTTTGATTCACCGTTTAAATGGTTTAACTGAATCTGTTGAGAAGTTAAAATCTAAAAATAAACTTCTGAAATCTGAGAAGCTTGAGTTGATCTGCAAAAATAACGTTTTGGAATCAAAACTCAAAAACATTAAGAATTCTTCAAATTCTAATTGCAAAAATTGTTTAAAATTGAAAACCAATCTTGTTCATCTCAATAAAAATATTCAAAAGTTTGAAAAGGAAATTTTGATCTTAAAAGAAAACAAGATTGAGTTATCAAATTTGAACAATCTTCTACAAAAGGAATTTGAAATTTTTAAGACTGATATATATTCCAAATTTGAAATTGCTGAAAATGAAAATTTGGAGAAAAGTGGTTTGATTTTGAAAGAACTTGAAAATGAGATTGAAAAATCCAAGAAGTTTGAGTCGGAAAAGCAAAAACAATTTGAACTTGAAATTTCCGAATCCCAAGCCAAAATTAGATCGTTAGAAAATGAGAATTTAGTTTTGAAACAGACCAATGCTGAACAAATGATCGCTATAAATAATTGCTCAAATTTATTAAAAGAAAATAGTGATCTGAAATCCAAAATTCAACGATTAGAATCAACATTGGATAAATTTTCTAATGGGGAAAAATCGTTGAATATGCTGTTACAAAACCAAGTTTATCATGGAAATAAATCTGGACTTGGATTCGGGAAAAATGATGTTTTTAGAAATCAAAATTCTTGTAACTTTAAAAATCCCTCAAGTCACTTTAGAAATGCTTGTTTTGAAAATTCTAACTCTGAAAACTTCAAAGGATTTGTAAATCACAATCGAAATGAGAATTTGTTTTATAACAAACCATTTAAACCTTCTTGGATCTCAAATGAAAATAAAACGGGTTTTGTTAAATTCAAATCGATTTGGGTTCCTAAGAGTACAAAAGTTAATTCTAATGGTTTGTTGTATAAGCAAGTCTGGGTACCAAAACAAATGAATACAACTGTGAGTGGTTTTACTAATTTTGTTCGACCACTTGATCATCTCAATCATTAGGTACCAAAGGAGGCTGAGGAACTGCTATGCTGAAAAGAGATTGATTTCAAGTTGCTCTATATTTCTGTATTCTTTACAGTACCTCAGCCAAGACTGATGAGTCAGAGATTCTGGTTTACACTGATTTCAGGTATGATCTCTGAACTTGTCCTTGTAAATATTCTCGTTTTTTTTTATCTCTTGTTTATTTCTTCTTCTATCTCTCTTCTGTTTATTTTCTTTTTCTGTTTGATTTGTCACTGTCATATCATTTTAACTTCTTGGACTTCCTTAACTTCTAATTACAGTAATCATGATCTTCTGGAAACTTTCTTTATTTGAATAGAATTCTGAGGTGTTAATCATTTCCATATCCTGAATTTAATCTTGTAAATATCTGCAATTGCTTTTGAGATTTTTTTTTATTTCTGAATTCATAATAGTGTTGATGTATTCTTATCATATCTTGAACACTGTTAATTTGAATTCTATTTTTTTTGAAAGATCTGAATATTTAATGAAATGTCACACACCTTTGTTGTTCTGAGTTTATTCTAATTCATTTTAGAAAAGCTCAAAATATTATACTCATTACAACACTCTGTTATTTATCAGTTGTGGTAATTTCATTGATTTTCAGATTGGCTTGTATCAGTGATGCATCTTGGAATCCATCTTTATTCATGATCATTATATTGAAATATGTTTGTTTGAAATCATCTGAAATTCTAGATATTTTGAATATCACACACCTCTTATTGTTGAAATTGTCAATCTCGTGTGACTGATTCATTATATCCCAAAACTTTACATTGATTCATGTGATTTCAAATAAATTATCCCGATCATGAATATTTTCAAATTTGATGTAAATGACCTGAAATTTCTCTTGGGCTTGTCGGAAATAGTTTTGAGAAATTCTTGAATTTTTTTTAAAATAGTCTTTGAAAATCATTGTTATTTCATGATTATTTGATTTGAATATATGTTTGTTTAAAATCATTTGAAATTATTGATTTATTGGATCTCACACATATCTTGAATCTGAAATATAACCTGGTGTGATTGATTCATTAAATCCTAATACTTTTACATTTCTTCAAATGATTTAAAATAGAGTATATTTGCAAATCTTGGATCATGAACCACCTTATGTGACCAACATCTTGACAAGTCTGTTGTGATACTGATTTCTCTGTGCTGCTCTGATACTGTTTTTTGAAAAAAAAAAAAAATATGTTGTTTTGGAATCATGCTGCTCTGATTATAAGAAATTGATTTGTAAAAATTTTTTTTTGAGGACTGCTTGATTTGGTATCAAAGGTTTATCGTGCTTTGATAAATAAAATTTGTGTGCATGAGTTGCTTGCTTTGTAATTAAGTATTTTCTGTTGACTGAGGTACTATTTGTTTGCCACCGGGGTGTCATTAAAATCCTCGAGAAAGCGTGAACATTTGGTATCAGAAGAGCCTTATATTTGTCTCATCCATCTGTTCTGATTTTTCACTTTGTAGAGACACCAAGTGGTATCAGATTAGGAAGTGCTGATTTTCTTTATTCTCATCATGTATATATATTTCTTTTCTCTCTTGTGCTTTGTATAGCTCTTCATATTCCTCTTGTATTTGTTTTTTTTTTTTTCAACTTTAAAAATTATTTATTGATTATTCTTTCAGAAATTGAAATCAATATCCAAAATTGAAATGTATTTATATTTCATCAAAATTATTTTTAGATTTTGAAATTGTGATGAATTGGGACTGCAATATATTTCACAACAAGAGAAGATTTTTTTTAATTTTCATGATTGTTGAACATTTATTATAATGTCTTTGAACTGGCAAATTATCTCACGACCATCTTCATTATCTTTCATCATTCTGCCATCCATGATAATTTTTTTTTGGAGAGTTTAATATTTTTAAAATCATCTTGAACAAACAAAAAAAAATAGTTGTGATGGAATTGTGGTTATGCTATTTTTCAGAATTAGTGTCAAATGAAAATTTTCAATAATCCCGGTACAGTTCATGCATATCTCATAATATAATTAATTTAGAAATTTATTTCACAGTCCATCTCTGTACTTACCATATTTCTATCATCCATATTGGTTTTATATATCGAGGAGTTTTTTTTTAAAAAAAGCTGAAAATGATGAAAATATAATTAATACATAAGTGTGTCTCTAACTTCATTTAAAAATCCAAGCTCTGGTCATGCACGGTTAAGAGACAACTTATAATTTATGCTGCGACTGACCTCATTTAAAAATCCAAGCTCTGGTTATGCGTGGTCAGGGTGCTCTTAAATCAAAAGAAAAAGAAAAGAAAATAATTTGCAATAAATAAATTTTTAAATGAAATTCTCCTTGGTATTTATAAAAACCAGCCTATCTATCCGTCTCTCTAATCTGTGAAATGTGTTAATACCTTATGAAGTATTATGTTTTGTTGATTGATAGTTACTGGGATTTGAGACTATCTGATTTTGTCACTTAAGTTGAATTTATAATTATAGTCAAAATCCATCACTGTTTTGTGCATCAATTTCTTAAAATCCTTTTTGAAAATAATTGGAAATGAATTTGTTTTAAAACTCTCTCTCCATTTCATATAAAATTCATCGTATATCCGTCATTCTCTACAATGTGAAATATGCCACCTGTTCTTAGAATATTATGATTTTTGTTTGACTAATTGAGATTTATGATGACCATTCCTTCTCTTAAGTTGAAATTATATTTTTTTTTTAGTCATCTTTCATCGATATTTTAAATTCTATATCCTTTTGATGATGACAAAAGGGGGAGAATGGATTAGATTTTGATTTATGAGTGAATATTTGATAAATATTTTAAAATTCTGAATCCTTTTACATTCTTTTCACTCATGCACAGTTATAGGGGGAGTTTCTGTTGTAGGGGGAGCTAATAAATAGGGGGAGTTCAGAATTCACTGTCAAACACATTTATTGTAATCAAAATCTTTTATTTGTTTGTCATCATCAAAAGGGGGAGATTGTTGTATATAACGCAGTTGTATACACAATTATATGATTTTTGTTTGATGATAACAACCAAATATAATTTTATTATAAATGTGTTTGGTACTGTACTGTTATATATATACATCACAGCAATGAATATAATATTTATATTTAAATAAAATACGACTGTACAGAAATTTAAATATTAACACAGTATTTTATTTAAATAGAATATTTTATTTCAATATTCAAACAGTACAACTATTTGTAACTCCCCTATTTATACATTCACAGAATATTTGTACTTGTATATAAACAGAACAAAATAGACAAGTTCGTTTGACAACAATAAAATGATATTTTATTTCAATCAAACCTGTTTATTACAGACATCAGTACATCTCATATATACACAGCTCCTCACTGCAGCACTCATACATTCATTCAGTTTACATTTCAGTATACAAACTTTTATACATTCTTTTTACACACGCTGCTTCATCTTCTGTCTTGTATCTTCAGTCTTCTGTCTTCACAGCATCTTCACTGTCAGTCCAGTCTCCATCTGCTTACCTGTCACATGAAACAGAAAACACACAGTACACTGCAATAGAAACAATACTAAATATATGCGAATATAAATTTTATTTTTAAAATTTTATTTGCCTCAGATTTCTGGTGTGTTTCTCATCATTTTTCATGACTTGATCTGATTTGATCAGCCTCGACATAATCACACTAGTTTGCTGATTTTTGATCAGCCTCAACATAGTGTGACTAGTCTGCTGATATATCTTATACAAAATGCCAAAAAGCATGGTCAAAATTGACATAAGAAAAGTCAAAGCCAGAGCAACAAAAGTCAACACAACATCATTTGGTCAAGTATGTCATCTAACAAATGTGCACCTGCAAGATTTTCAATGGATACAGCAAATACAGGTAGTGCAATGTGTCAATAAAGCAAATAAGATGGTGCAGCCCAAACTGATCAAGTAATCCAAATACAAAAGTAACATAACGGCAAGGAGGCTCAAGCATGAACAACATTCAAGCAGCAAAAACTGTTGGACAAGAGTGCAAGATGCATGAGGATAGCTCAAAGTAATCTCACACACTTGCAGCAGCATGGTTAAGATCATGTTTCAGGTCCATGTATGCAATAGTGCACACACACAGAATGAACACACATACAGGGGTGAGGCAGCATACACATGAAAGTGAACATAAAGAATTAATATGCAGAAATTCTGCAGTTTATGTTTTCAGGCAGTTTAAGTGCAAGTTGGCCAGAGAGTGGTGCAGCATGATGCAGGGGTTGCTTATCATAAGTCAACAAACACTCACATGCAAAGCCAAAACAGCAAAAAAGTCCAAGTGGTGAGACAAGTAAAAGCAAAATGGTCAAGACAGTGCAGCAGGAATATGTAAATGCATACATGTCTCAAACATGTGTCGAGCCAATTCAAGTCAGTAATCAAGTGGACAAGTCATAATGAAACAAGAGTATACACAGCCAAGACAAATGGCTAACAGCATGTACAAATATAACAATGATAAGTGGTCGAGCCATTACAAGTCAGTTTTTTTTAATCAGCTCAGAACAGTGGTGAATAAAGCAACACAATGAAACAGTTGAAAGTGATGCACAAGATTTCAGCACACTACAGCATGGTCAAGTATGACAAAACATGTATGATACAAATGTATGTGTACAGTTCATCTCTCATAAGCATCATGGATACATGTCGAGCAGTCCATCGATTCGATGCATAGGAGCATATACACAAGCATGAACACAGGTGGTGACAAGGGGAAAGCACAATACAAAAGTAGTATGGAATTAAACATGTGTCAAAGCAGTTGCTCAAACCAACCCAGATATTCATGAAAATGATTTCAAACTGTTTATATGATAATCAACATAATTCCAGATTCAATTGTGTTGAAAATTGGCAAGTTTCAAAAACATGCATGAATCCTTTTGGCAAGAATTCAGAGAAAATCAAAATCATGCAGAAAATCATTTCTGCTCAATCTGTTTTGCAATCAAGAGTTCAAAGCATATTTAAATCAAGGCGCAAAAGGAAACGTTTTGCACGCAACAAAATCAATGCTGAGTAAATCATGGATCAATTCAGAATTCATTTCAAGTAACAAATCAGCAAGCATTGGTTTGGAATTTTGTTTTAAGGGGCAACAAATAAAATCTTCCCAGGAATGACAGAAATCATGTGTCCAGTTTTTTTTCAAACTGTCATTTAAGTTTCAAAATCTGTTTTGGTGCGAAAAAGGGAAAGCAAAGGGACCACAATTTTATTCATTTCTGTTTCCATTTTTTTAAAAAACATTTCTGGCAACAGTAATTTTTGGCAACTACAATGCAAATCACGTATCATATATTGGCAGAGATTCAAGCAAGGAAATTGTTCAAATCGGACCAAATTATTCTTGGGAAAAATAAATTCTATGGACAGCAAAAATTGAAGACCAGATTCATCAACATAATCAAGCAAAATCCAAAAGGGGAAAGCAACAAATCAGTCAAGTCATTTATGGTGAAATCAGAGTTTTAGGGTTTCAATTCTACCCTATATTATACACACCATTTCATCATCGACAAGGGGAAAAAAACCAACAAAACATCGGCATCGAAAATCAACCACAATTTCGAGAGCAACAAAGATTCAAAATCAATTTTTACTCACAGTTTTTCAATCGCTAGATAGAGGGACCAAATCGAACGACGAAGGAGCATCTAACTCAAGCACCAGAGATTAATTCCAGAAGCCAAATTTCAACAATCAAACAACCGCATCAATTCGATTTGGAGACAATAGGAGAAACCCTAGCCGCCATTAATTTTCTCCAGAGAAACAAAATCGGGGCAAAGCAAATGAGAGTGGACACAAACAAATGGGCCGGCCATGTTTAAATGGATAAGGGGATGATCCTTTTAATTTTAACTCCTAGGGTTTCTATTTAGTTTGTTTTATTTTGGTATTGTTTTTTTTTTTTTTTTTTTTTGTAAATCAAACCGAAACAGTTTTAGAGTCTGTAATCTCTAGGGGGAATCAGTCACGGTGTTGACTGTCAGTTTCAGAGTCTGTAAATCTGAGTTACGAGTTACAGGGTTTGTAATTCGGGAAATCTGATCTAGGGGTTTAGATCAGTCTAGGGTTTTGAGCGTAGGGTTAGAATAGGAGCAGGGGTTTGCGAGTGTACATTGTCCTGTATGCGGGAACTGTTCTATCACCTAGTAGAAACCTTAGAAATGCAGCAGTAGGCAGGGTTTTGCCGAAGCTGGGTATATCTTTGTGTGATTTATTTTCTGTATTTCAGTTTCTGCTATTTTCTGTGATCAGTTTATTATTATATATCTCGTTAAGTTTTTCAATTCTATTTAAAAACTGTGAAAAACCCTATTCACCCCCCCTCTAGGGTTATTCTAGATCCAACAGTAGGTTGACTTTGAGTCCCTTGTTTGTTGAGATGAGGAGCCTAGAGTTCTTGGCAACCTTTGATTTTACAACAGCTGTTGAGTCGATGACGGGTTCGTTAGCATCTCTTGAGCTTAGACCAATACTTCTTGATCAAGTTGGGACTTCGCAGAAGGAAGATCCGCAGATAGTCGAGATCATGGACAAGTTGATTCGTGGTGAGATGTCTAGTCACCTTGCTAGATATACTATTGATGACAAGGGTTGGCTAAGGCGTGATGGGAGGCTATGCGTTCCACAAGTAGGAGACTTGGTGCATAAAGTTCTCGAAGAAGCGCATCACTCGAAGATGACTATACATCCTGGAGGACATAAGATGTATAGGGATATGAAGCGCGTTTTCTTTTGGGATGGAATGAAGAAGGATGTGGCAGAGTATGTTTCAAAGTGCATGGTGTGCCAACAAGTGAAGGCCGAGTCGAAGAAACCCGGTGGGCTATTACATCCATTAGAGGTCCCGCAATGGAAGTGGGAAAGTATCTCTATGGATTTTGTGGACGGATTGCCTAGGTCAAGGAAAGGGAATACGAGCATATGGGTCATAGTTGATAGACTTACAAAGAGTGCTCATTTCATTCCAGTGAAGAGCAAGAGGACCGCATCATGGCTAGCATCTGTTTATCTTCGAGAGATAGTGAGATTGCATGGGGTTCCTTCTAGCATAGTTAGCGATCGTGACCCTATCTTCACTAGCCAGTTCTGGAATAGTTTGCAAGAAGCGATGGGTACGCGATTGAATCTAAGTACAGCCTATCACCCCCCAGACAGATGGCCAAACCGAAAGGGTGAATAGAGTGCTAGAAGATCTCTTGAGGCTTTGTGTTCTTGACTTTGGTGGTACTTGGGAAGACTGCCTCCCTCTTGTGGAGTTTGCTTATAATAATAGCTATCAAGCTTGCATAGGGATGGCACCATTTGAAGCTTTGTATGTGAGGCCGTGTAGGTCACCATCTTGTTGGTGGGAGACAACGAATAGGCTTATACTTGGGCCCGATATGATACGGGACACATCCGAGAAAGTTGAATTGGTGAGAAGACGGATGAAAGCGGCCCAAGACAGACAAAAATCCTATGCTGACAAGCGAAGGACAGATTTGGAATTCGAAGTTGGAGATATGGTTTTCGTGAAGGTTTCTCCTTTGCGTAATGTGGTTCATTTTGGAGCAGTGGGGAAGCTGGCACCAAGGTTCGTAGGACCCTTCCCTATCATAGAAAGAATTGGGAAGATGGCTTATAAGGTGGAATTGCCCGAGAAGCTGGCCGGAGTACATAATGTCTTTCATGTCTCTCATCTCCGAAAGTGCCTACATGAGTCCGCTGAGGTGGTTGAACCTAGCATTCTTGAAGACATGGAGGTGGAGAAAGAGGCAACCCTGAGACGAGCTCCGATTCGTATCATGGAAACAGAGACAAAGAAGCTAAGAAGCAAAGAAGTTAAGCTTGTTAAGGTGAAATGGAGTGAAGCAGAGGAAGACGCAACATGGGAAACCGAGGAGAAGATACGGGGGCTTTATCCATTTCTTTTTTAGGGTACATTCTCAACCTCTTTTCCTTTTTAACATATCTTCCTTTTTGGTATCCATGTTTATCCTGTTTATCTTGTTTCGTAAATCTTGTCATGAGAACCTTAGGTAGAAACCCTTGGTTGAAACATGTATTTGAAACATGTTATGCTTGATGTTTGCCAATGGTTGCAAGTGTTTGCAAGTGGATACTCGTGGATGCATGATACACGTTAGGCACTAAGATCGGCTCACACACTTTCATACCGCATATGCATGAGTGTTTATGCTTATTCATGGATAAAACTTGTATGCTATCACATGGATGTTGCATATGGATGGATGTTATGTGCACTCATGTAGAGACTATAAGTTATGTTAGGGATTCGCATACATATGGACTCATTACACTAACATATTTTGCATTAAGGAGGTTTACTGAATCAGTAACCGCCTGATTTTCGCATTAGATAAGTACATATACACACACCTTTGCATATGTTCATACAACATTTAGAATCTTTTAAGGACAATGATTACTTGTGGATGATGTTTTGAGTAGATGGATGATGGATGGTAGGATACGTTCTTCCTAACTTGAAGATTTCGAGGACGAAATCCTTTAAGGTGGGGAGGATGTAACAACCCGTATTTTTGAATAACATGTTATAACATAAATCAAGGCAGAATTAAATGTTAAAATTTGAATCAAGGGAAACGGGCTATGCCATTGCGTTCGTCTCGGAAAAATACGCAAAATAGAGTCCGAGTTTTCGAAAAGCGGAGTCCGTTTGACCAAGTTATGGCCCGTCAAAGTTTTCAGAAAATTTCAAGTTCAAAAACAGTTCAAATTTGAATTTAGAATTCAAATTCAGCCAAAACAGACTGGGCGGGAAAATTCCCGCCCAGACAGGTCGACAGGGGGGTCGACACTAGGGTCGACCTCCCCCCAACCAGGTCGACACTAGAGTCGACCTAGGGGTCGACCTGAGGGTCGACCTCCCTGGTCGGCCAAGTCGGCCTGGTGCACCTATTTTGGCTGTTTGGACCTGTTTTGGAGGCTAGTGACGTGAATTGATGGCCCAGATCTGAATTAGGGTTAATCCTATGGTCTAAATTAACCTAATCATCTATAAAAAGACCCTAATACCTAGCCTAAATCATCATAAATCAATCCTACAACTAAACTATGCCAAAATGTTTAGTCATGGCCTCCACCCTCTAGTCATAGCCTCCATCTTCATTCATATGAGAGTTCCTAAGCTTGTTTGAGAGTTTCTAAGGCCAAAGTTCAATCTTTCTTCATCAAAGCAAGGATCTTCTTCTTATTTCTCAAGGGTTTTCATTGAAGCTTGCTATTTGGGGGTCTTTAGAGTTGCTAGTGGCTTCGTCTCAATCTTATTAATATTTTATAAGTCTTCATAGCATTGTAAGCCCTATACTACTCTTAGATTCTAACTATGAAGTTAAATATGACATGTTGCAAGTTTGAGTTTGGGCCTAAGTACGATTTGTGCTTTGATTCTATCATGTTATGCATAGATTTATCCTATGCATGTTTGTAAAGCTATCACCTTGACTTTGTGCATAGAAAGCTATGACCTTTGATTTGAAATGTTGCATTATGCAACATGAGAACTCTCATAACCTTTATGATAACTTGCATATAATGTTATATGCGAACTTCTAGTCATCATCCTATGTCATCTAGGACTATGTATCACCTATTCGCTAAGTTTGAATGTTGTGCATGTAACATGCAAGTTTAAATGAACATATTTATGCCTCATATGCCACCATGTTTAACTTGTGACCAACCTTATTACCTTATGCCCTTTTGTCATGCTTTTGCCAAGTTCCCTCTTTTGATCTACGTTATGTTATGCGAAACGTACATGCGATGGGAATGCGTTGGGTTTGGGTTAAGTCATGAACTGCTTGAATACTTAACCAATTAAATACTTAACCAATTAAACCCGATGTATTGATAGGGTTATGTCATGAACTGCTTGAATACACTTGACCAACTCAATACATGGTTAGGATAGGGTTAACCACACTTAACCCGCTTGAAACCCTAGCTACGTGGTCCTTTTCAGCAGTAACCTACTTGGAAGTATCATGGGTACCCTGGACTAGGCTAGGGTGGGGCACGATTACTGAACTGATTGTAAGAGACCAAAAGAGACGGCTGAAGGGTGCACCGGTTGTTCAGGCGGACCATGGTCGTGCACATTAAGTCCGGAGTTGAACATGGGCACCAGTAGGTTTAGACTGTGCGTGCTTGAATTGTGTTTATGGTTTACACCTTAGGGCTGGATACACCCTGGGGTGGACCTTGCACAGTTAACTACATTCCACGATTAAGCCGCATGACACCGATACACGATGAGTTAGGCTTATAGGGAGCCGATCGACTAGACCGAGTAGTTGGACCTCGATTTAGGTCATCTCATGATGTGGGCCAGCTTTGGGCCAAGGGATCATTTCTTGTTTATGCTTGACATGGATTGGAATACTAGTACACGCCTGGTGCAACTTAACCGTGTATATGCGATGCCACACTTGATCTATCTTGTTAACTTTTCACCATGCCAGTGATCACCCTACATCTCATCTCTGTTTTACATGTTCAGTTAACTTTATTAGTTTTTATACTAATAGTAGATAGGACTTACCAGTCTTTTTGACTGACCCGTTTTCTTTCGCCTCTTTTCTTCCGTTTCCCCCCTTCAGGTTTACAGGGTGGGAACACTGGTACCTAGCTTGGATCTTTAGCTGCTTTTCTGGATAGCTCATGTAAGGTTTGGACTTGAGCACGCTATGGCTTTCTTCTACCTTGGGGATAGTTACTTTATGATTTTCTTTCCAGTTTTCAGTTGATGTTTCTAGACTATGTTTTGTGGAAAATAATGACCAAGTACTTTGATGTAACTTGACTATGGTTTTGAAATGTTAGTCTTATCCGCTGCTTTATTTACTCTGTTTTTACTTATATGTTCTGTCTTGTGATATCTGCATGCATGTTTACCTTGTTTAACGCCCCTCCAAAGCTAGTGTGCTTGCAAGAGTGGCATTAGCGGAGGTGGGGTGTTACACCATTTGGCAAGATTTTCTGGTAGGTTTATACCGCTTTACAAAATGATTAAATACAAATAAATAATTAGTCATATTTTATCATTGTGCAGCGCGTAGTAAATTTGCAGGAGTCTGACATCAGCCTAGTTCAGCGACATCGGAACTCAACAGTTGCTAAGAACTACATGGAGAAAATGTCAAAGATTAAAAAATTGGGGAAGAAATCAAGGTGGATGAGTGAGGCGGTCTAGGAAAAGTGGGTTGACTAGTGGAACACTGATGAATATAAGGTAAATCTATAACGAATCTCATTATTGTTTTTGCCGATTTTTAAATAGTTATTAAATATAAATTTGCAGGTAGAGTCGGAAAGGAACTCAGCAAACAAGAGCAGGAATCCAATAACTCACCATGGAGGATCCAAATCTTTCCAGCATCATCACGAGGACTTGGTAAATTTATCAATTATTATATTTTTGTATTGATCAGTTCAGTAATTAACTATGTGGAATTGATTTGTCCAAATTATCAATTGCAGGAGCGAGCTCGTGGACATATTGTGTCCTACATGGACGTATTTGCTCACACCCATGCATCCAGGCAAGTAGACGAGGCTGGCAACATCACATATCAGTGGGGTGAACTAGATAGGGCGACAACTGCATATGTATGCTTATTTTAAATTCTATTACTCATATCGATAAGCTTACTACTTACTAGCTAATGTAAAATGAAACAACAATCTATTATTTTTCAACTGGTTTTTTTTTTTTTTTTGCATTATAAGCAAGGTTTTAGGAGACACTGGCTCATGCGCTCGAGATGTCTGGTCGTGATAAGTTGACACCGGAGGAGGAAGATAACATATTTGACGCTGTTATGGATCTGATGCAGTGAAGCAGACGTTATGGCTTTGGTAACCTAACGGTAACTAATCCTTTTGCATACATACAACAAATTAGTGTTTAGATATATAGTGTTATAGTATCTTATATGCTGACATAAACCTTTATTATTCATTCTATTAGCAGGCTCGACTAGCTCAGAAGGCCCAACACAAAGCAACACTTAAGGAGCTTAGAACCATGAAATAGCAGCTGCAGAAGCATAGTCGTCTGCAGGCTATACAGATGAAGCAACTAAATCAGAAGCTTGCGGAGTATGTGCACAATCATTGTACTTTTCCTTCATCATCTGGTGCTTCCGGAAACGAAGATGACGTTTGAGGTATGTTTTTTCTGTGTTTGGCTTGGATATGGTGAGGATTTTGTTTTGATGTTGTACATATAGGTACAGAGTGGGTGAGGATGATACTTTCGATATATTTTGATAGTTTGTATTTGGTTTGTAGACATGTGACGTTGATGAGTTAGTTTTTGAGATGTTTGGATGGTTTGTTTTGTTTATATTGATGTTTATTTGATTTATGTTGATTAGTTAAATTGCTATTGGTATATATGTGTGAAATTGATTGAAAATGGATTGGAAATCCATTGGAAATGGAAGGGATTGGAAATGGGGTGGCTGGGAGATAATAGGCTTGCTATTATAAAAAAAATCACCTAGTTATTCCAATGGCTACAAACATTACCAGTGGCTTATTAGTCATTCGTTTGAAATAGTTTCCAATGGCTAGGCAATGTTTGAAGCCGTTGGAAACGATACGTTGGTTCCGTTTGAAACTGTTAGAATTTGTTGTATTTATACCAACAACTTCAAACGGCTGCTAACGGCTCCCAGGCATTGGAATAGCCATGCTCTCTTGTAGTGATATATATGTATGTATGTATGTATGTATGTATGTATGTATGTATATGTATGTGTGTGTGTGTGTGTGTGTGTGTGTGTGTATATATATATATATATATATATATACTTGTGTGTGTGTTTGTGTGTGTTACCTTAATTCAATGCTGGTCCTAAGGTTGGTGAGGGCCTAGACAGAAAAAATGGCAAAGAATAGAATCGGGAAGAAAAAAGGACTCGTCCCAAAGCAAAGAATCGAATTAGACACCCCCACAAAGCCAGCAACATGACTTTACCACTTGACCAACCTGACATTTAATTTCTTGTTGCTAATGTATTATATACAGTAGATAAATACAAGTTTGAGGCCCCTCGACTAATCTGAGGCCTTGGGCAACGTCCATCTGAAATCGAAGGCTCTATGCGGCAGCCTAGGCTGCCTATGCCCAGGGTCAGGTCAGGTCAGGTCTGCCTTAATTTTATTACATTATACATATGGAGATGCTTTTAGTATTTGTAATGGCGTAGCAAGGTATAAACCATAAAATGAGATATATTCATTTATTATGTACAATATTTGGCATTAGTATTGATTAACTTAACACGGGAAAGCCCAATGTATTGTAATATGAAATGCAAGATAAAAATCCTAGACTTCGGGAATAGGAATGAAGCTACAATTTTCTTATGTACAAATAGCAATAAGTTTGTTTTATGTACTTCGTTCTTTATATCTTTCATGAATGGTTAAAAGTTACAATTCATATCTTGTGTTGTATTTTATGTATTGGAGTAAAATTGTAAAGAAAATATTGTTTGCAAAGTCAGGAAATAATAAAAAATAGGAAGAACATATAACATTTGTAAGCAACATACTAATATCTAGGGCCGTCAATTTCTAACACGACCAGAAACATGACTCGTAACCCGCACAGAAAAACCCCAACCCGACCCGACCCGTTTATAAACGGGTCAATTTCAGCTCAACCCGCTCTAACCCATTTAATAAATAAGTGGGTTTCGGGTTGACCCGTGAACTCGTTTTTGACCCGCTATGACCCGTTTAATATAAAATATATTAGTTCAGAAATCAATAGTGCACAAATATATCAATAATTGTGATAATTTAATGGTGACCATTGAGCAATTTGAATACCATTGCTGTTATAATCAAAATTTGCATTTTCATGTACAACCAATGATTTATTTGTTTTAATCCATGCAGGCAGTAGGAATGTTCCATTTGATGTGAAGTGTTGTATTGCTTGCAAGTTGCTAGATTGTTTATTGCTTTTTAAGTGTCTTGCATTGTATTTGTAATTTTTATGATCCATTTGATGATCTTTTGTTGTAGTTTGTATTAATGATTGTATCATGTATGTTGCCTTTTGAAGTATTGTATTGTTATATTTCAACATGTTTTTATTTTGCAAGGTGTAGGTGATAAAAATGTTTTTACAAATAAACAGGTTAAAACTGGTTAAACGAGTCAACCCGACCCGATCCAATTAGGTAAACGGATTATGCGGGTCAGGTCGGGTCAACCTGTTTATAAACGGGTTGGATTCGAGTTGGCATAATTTGACCCGTTTATTAAATGGGTTGACCTGACCCGTTTAAACATTGACCTGAACCCGACTTGACTCGATCCAACCCGATACGACCCATTGACAACCCTACTAATATCCATGTAGTTTTATGGATTGAAATGACTTTACGGGGACGATACTCCTTTATGAATTGTCGATTGGTTGAGGTTCATTCAAATGCAGTGCGATGACCAATCAACCAGTTTTTGATGGATACTATTATCGATTATGAAGAAAATTAACTTTCGAATAGGTGCGTTTGGTTTTTCATTTTCAAACCATTTTTAGTTTTTAGTTTTGAAAAATAATGAAAACTCGTTCTTTTTACCATTCTGAAAATTTTATTTTGAAGAATTATTATTTTTGAAAATGGGCCTAGTAAAGAAAACTCAAAACAAGATAATTTTGTTTTCACCGTTTTAAGGCCCACTTAAAAATTCAAAACTGGTTCTGACCGTAAAAAACTAGTTCTCCCGATTTTCGAATTTGCCTATCCTCGACGAAAGTCAGGTAAACTTCTGATTTCTTAATTCGTTTATACTTCGTTTAATTTGATTTTACTAGATTCATCAAGGTTTGTGCTATTTGTTACAATGTTTCCTTCTCTCTGGTACGGGTTAGGGTTTCGGTTTTGTGGGCCGCTTCTGATTTAATGTTGTTTTAAGTTAAATCCTTTGATTCATTATACCGTAGTTTGGTCGAATTCTTTTTTTTTTTTTTTTTTTTTTTTTTTTGAATAATGATGTAAATCCCTTAATTGTGAATTATATGAAGAATTTGCTGTGAGTTTGGTGCATGATTCCTTGGACTGTATAAATAAATCTTGGTTATTTGGGTTTTGAAATGATGATGATGATGATGT